>OY728150.1:1891572535-1901572535 GCA_963277665.1 Viscum album
TGACTATTTAAACTCCCGAATATCGATTTATCAATTCTATGTGTGAGAAAAAAAGGGTAACAAGTAACCAGTATCACTTCATATGGATGAAGGATATATACATAGGGACTACCCTTGATGAGTAACATAAAGCTCAAGCCCCATAGAGGCATCCTACTCATCTTACTTATGGTAGGAATTAGATTCATCATATTTCAGTTATTATCTCAGTATACTAGGGGTTGAGGTATAATAATCATCCCATAGGAATTATTGGGTCTTAATGGTTGTACATTTAGATACATGGTGAGTGTTACACTGATGTGAATTTCTATTTATGTTGGGATTGGGCCTTAGGACAGAATCCTATGTATCTTAGTTATGGAAGGAATCAATGTTCTCATTATTGATTTGGTCAGTTCTTACACACTTGTATTTCCCTTAACTTTATAGAGGCTTATGAAGAAAATTAATTGACTTTTGAAACCCCCTAATCCCACATGATCTATTATCGGTGTGAGAAATAAGTGATGAAGAAATATCATCATAATTGCCTATGGATGTTGGAATTGTGTTCTAGGCCATTACATTTTATGAAAAAATGTAGAACTGAGAACCCGTGACCCATTCTATGTGTCCAGCTTATGACAGTAATCAGAGTCATCATAGTTCAGTTAATTGGTTCATACATGTTTACCATTCCATTACCTTTATTGAGTCTAACGATATAAATGATATACTTATTTCACTTCCCTAAGTGTACATGGACTATTCGCATTATGAGAAATAAGGGATGTAAAATAATCATTCTCATTTCTTATATATACATGAAAATTGAACTACGAAAACCCTTAAGAGATTTAATATACATCTCATACATCATGGAAGTTTCCTATGTATCCCAGTAATTACATGAAGTCAATTAATTGTAGTTCATTTGATTGGGTCTTACACACTGATGTTTTTGTTAGGTCAAGTCTTACACCCTGAGGGTGGAAAAACATATCAAGCCTTGGGAATCCGTATTGACCCAAACTACAAGTCTAACTGATATACTAGAATAACTTCTTGAAACACAAAATTTCTTTTTTAACATGTATGAAGATGTATAGACATGTGTGGTTATGTTACAAACATATCAAAATACAATCACATTATCTAGTTGAATTATCTGAGGGGTTACGTATATCATATATGGAATGTTCTAGGGTAATCACAATATCATAGATTACATTTCCAGAGGATATAACGAGACCAAACCAACTAATCTAGTAAACCATCACATGTTCTCTGCAAGATTATCTAGAGGTTGTCGCAAGATTTGGATGACATTCCTGGGAGTCATTATGAGAGCTAGCTAACACACATGAAGGGAATTTTTTGAGTTTGTTTGACATGTCTTGAAGGGTGTCTCAAGTCCATATCGACTTTTCTGGAAGACATATTGAGATCTAGTTTTCTCACCCTGAGAGTATCATGTGTCTTGGGTGGCATTCCCAAGTGCTACAACAGAACTCAACTGAAATGAATTGGTGCCTCGATATGAGTTTTCTGGCACATCTGATAGACATCATGAGGCATGAATTTAGAGCCTGGATGATATTTGAAAACATGGGTTGAATTTCTGAGGGATACTATATGACTTTTATTGACAAGTCCATAGGACATTACAAGACCCAAATAGTGTACTGAATGAGCATCATGAGATTTGGGTGACTTTTCTATGGTACTTTATTTGATCCTCCATATACTAAACACTATACATGGTTCCTTTGTGTTGACTTATGATAGTTGCATAATCACATTTCTAATTGAGTTTTACCCAATCTACAATCCTCAACCTCAATCTCCTTTCATTTCATTTTTGAGGAAAATAATGCTCATATTCACCTATTTCTGGATTTGTGGATTTTATGATGCTTATTTGGTCAACGTCAACACAGTTACGTAACATGCCCATAAATTTAAAGGTGGAAACATTCCCTCACTATCATTTTTCCAAAAATATTAAATTTTTTAAATGAAATCAAAAAATTTCATGAAAAATCATCATTTTATTGAACTCTACTTCTTGTTTATCAATACTCATCCATAAACCCTATGAAAATTTTGTAAAAATATTGGAAGATAAAAAAATATTAGTTCTGTATATAAATGAAAAAATATATTAGTATAGTGATAAACAAAGAAACAATAATTATATTACCTTTTATGAATTATTATTTTAGAATATTAAATGAATATATCCACTTAAAAACGCCTTTTAAACAAAAAGCATTAAAATATCTTGAAAGTAAATAAAAATAGATAGAAGCATGTTTGATTATAATATCCACAACCTATGTTCAATCACGTCTATACTAGTTGGACTATATTAAATACATAGGTTAAACCTATATTGATAACACTGTCATTCATTACTATGGTGAAATATAATATTACCCAATGTATTTTTGAGCTATACCAGGCACACACATCATACATGTCATATTGTATTTATCTATCGAACATGATATATCAGGATCACCTGACGTTTAAGTGTTACCCATGTCACAAATAGTCATTTATAATTATCATGTACCTTATCATAAAAGTTTTAATCATTGTTTTGTTCACTATAATGAAGTTGATATTCTCACTTCAACTAATAAAAAAATAACATTACTACTTTAAATAAATATTAGGAGAACTAACCCTTTCTTCTCAAAACACTATAAAATCGAAAGTACCCAATCTATTGGGGAAATGATTTCATTTCATAATAAATATGAAATCATGTATATAAAACTTATTATCAATGAAAATTCATGATGGGGGAAAATTTTTCTTTCATGCTTGTATTTTAATAATGAGCATGGTTATATACTTTAGTTAACAATATCAATAGAGACCTGTATGGAAAATTATATTCTGATTCCTTTTTAGAAAATTGTAAATAAATTCGAATATATTTTAAAATTACTTTTAATAACAATTTATTTATATACAATTATTTTCCATAATCATTTAAAAAACGCATACATGTGAGAGAAGGAGTTACAAAGGATGCATTAAATAAACATTTTTAAATTAAGGTCCCTAACTACTTTTTTTTACCTTTGAAACAAAAGGTTGTTAAATAATGGAGTAGAAATGTATTTATAAAATAATTTTTATTATGTAAATTAATTATAAATTTATTTGTGGAGGTATATAATAAATCAGGAAAATGAAATCATGTGGATAAAATTTCCTTAGTCTAAGTGAAATGGAATTTAGATGACAAATCCACTTACCATAACTGCTATATAGTGTTGTATGATCTATAAAACACAAATAAAAAATATTTTATTTATTTCATTTCATTATAAACTACTCTTATTTCATTACATTATAATTATCTATTTTCTCAATTATTAAAATTACTTTATAGTTATCAAATAAGTTTATTTTATGTTATAAATTTATTCGTTATTCGATTCATAATCACAAAAACAAATTTCTTAGGATGAACATGGACACTAGGGTAATTGTTTCATATTATATTTCATAATAGTCAAGAAATAATTATCATTTATATATATATAATAAAATTTCAAAATCTCACTTCAAGGGAAGATATGAATAATAAACCACATCAGTTAATAGAGGTGATATTCCAGTGAACACACTATTTAAATTATCATTTATAATAAGTGGAATGGTAAAAAGTACAATAATATAATAAATTTCCAAAATCTAAATTATTTCAAGAATATAATATATTTTTACAGAATCCATAAGAATAAATATCCTTATAAGATGCTTTTAAAAATGGAAACATATCATTTCATAGAACTCGTAGTTCACATGTACACATGAAATATGATTTTATTCCACATATAATAGAAATAGAGATGATTTAGTATTTCACATTAAAATAATATCATAAAAATATCTGATAGGTAGAAATTTAAAAATATTAGAATAGTCTCGAATGAATTAAAGGATGTAAAAGTTAAAGTAAAGTGAAATAGATATGTTAAAATGATTACCTTTACATTGGGATACATCCATTCGATTTCAACATAAGGATCCTATTGATGGAATTTTCAAGATACCATTTACATTAAAACATTAATAAATATGTTTATAATACGTTTTTTCATTGTTTGGAAAAAATAACAATCTTATGTTGGTTTAAATCTTACGGGAGAGGTGGTGTCCTTTTATATTGAATAAAACGACACACAGAGAGTATGTTTAACGACAAAAAGATTATAAGTTATTTTCTTGTTCAATTGGATCCAAGTGGAAAAAATTTCCATGACATGATATGTTATGGTTTCAATACCTTCCATGATTAAATTATTGATATTTATATATGGAATTTTAAACATTATGTTTTTTCTAAACATATTTAACTAACCTCATCATTGACAATGGAAAAAAATTCACAAAAAAACTATTTTATAAATTTACATTTAAGGTAAAAAAATGATAATATATTACCATGGTATTACATTTTTTCAACCTGACTTACCAAATGTCAAATTAAAATATTTTTATTATTTTTAAATAATTTTGAAATTTGTTATTTTACATAAAATAATATAAATTTCATATTATGAACTACTCAACTATTTTTATTTTAATGAAATCAATACTGGCTTATAATATGAATATAAACTCCTTAAAATTTCCTTATAGATTAATTTTAACTATAAAAATCATTTCACACCATATTTTATCAAAAAAATATGATTTTTATGTCTTCAAAATCAATTTCCTAGATTTTTCTACTTCATATACTAGAATTTTTTCATTGAGGTATAAGACTATAAGTTAAATATATCATCAGTATAAATTTAAAAAAAATATTTCAATAATAAAATTAATTATTTTCAAAAATAAACACTTATATTAGTTTCATTTTTATACCAAATCAAATGTATGTCATGAAACCTTACATAATAGGTATTTTTGGTTATCTATCATTGGCTTAGTATTTCCTTAGAATTTGGGGAGTCTTTTAGTTACATTACATAAAAAATGAAAAATATCCTTCCGTATAAATAATAGTACATTTTATTAACTAGTAAGGGTGAGAAAGAATATCTTCCTTCTCAACTATTTTCATTTTGAGACAAATTTTTAATTTTTCAGTGCATCACAATCACTATATCCCCACAGATATTTATTTTTATATTTAACAATAAATAAACTCATATTATCATTTTTTGAAATTTTGTATTATATTTTTATCATATTATTATATATTATTCAATAAATAAGTTTATATGTTTTTATATCAAACATATCTCTTAATTATATCATAAAATATACAATATTACATAAAATTGTGTTCATTACTACTCAGAAAAAAATTTAGTGTTTTTAGAAAAATATATATAATTAATACAGATAAATATTTCATTTTAAATAAATAAGATTTATAATTAACATTTAATATAATAATTAAAAAAATTTATGAAAAACAGTTTTCCTAAAATTTGAATTCTTTGGTATAATAATGTTTTATTTACATGTTAAGAATAATATAGATTATATTGATATTTATTAAAATTTTGTAACAAATAAGGACCCATTAAATTTTAAAATTAATTCAAAACACAATGGTACATTATTAATACATGATAAGAAAAGAATGTTTTCCATGAAATTGGTATTCTTCAATATTCATTCAAAATTTAATATTTTATAAAAATATCAAAATTTTACACTTAAATAATTTTGATATGAAAATATGAAAAATATTACCCTTTTTTATATAAATATTTTAATATTTTAAAATAGTAATAATAATATTTTCTCTAATAAAATAAGTATAATTTTTGAGAAAAAATATTTTTGGAACATAAAACGACTTTAATGAAAACTATGTTCTTACTAATTATGAAATATTCAATATATTTTGGTTATATTGAACCTTTATAAATAATATTCCTAATTTTATTATTTTTATTCATTCCAAAAAATAAAATATAAGTTATAATGGTTGCATTAATATTTTGTAAAATTTTTATATTATGTCATAGTTTACATAAAAATGGTGGTGTGTGCAAAAAAATATCAACTACAATATTCAATGAAATGGAATCATTAAAGTGGAAAAGATTCCCTTCGAATGATAATATTTATCCCATCAATGAAACCAAAAATATTTTTTTCCATTCTATCGAAATTTTAAATATCTTATCAATCAATATTTTTAATGGTAGCTTTATACTATGAAAAATTTCATTCACTTTTTTCAATGATTAGAGAATTTCCTTTCTATTTATTCTCCATTCCCATGATAAAATTATTTTCAAATAATACATCCTTCAAATTTCCATATTCAATGAACATTATATTATCTCCCTATTTAGACTTTTTAAATAGAAAAAACCATAGGTTAGTATGTGCTTGAGACGATTATCTTCCATGTTGATGTTTTTCTTTTCACCACATACTAATGAAATAAGAAAATTACGAGGGGACTTAAGGTACTGTTAAGCTACCAATGGATTAATTATTACACATAATAATCATTTATTTTGTCTCATGAAGAAATATATAATATTTACACCAACTTTTATCTCAACAGGTCTTTTTATTTGAAAATTATTATTATTTATATCCTTGGAAAACAACCCTCATATTATTATGAACTGATTGGTCTCAACTTCGGCATAATTAACTAGTTCATGGAGAATATCCCTATATGGATCGTGGTGTTGATAAATTCCCCATTCCTTCTATTATCCATTAAACTTACACTATGGAATACACATTATTAGGTCATTTCATTGAATAGTAAAATGTAAATCATATTTTCTTTCCTACTGTATTCCCTAAAAACCATGAGTATTATTCAAAGAACATGTAATCTCAATCTTGGTTCCTCTATATCTAGTCACCAAAGATTCTACTAAACATTCATTCATGATAAGAGTGAAATATTATGAATTATAAAGATTGAGCCTTTAATTATATTAAATTATTATTATATAATACAAGATTTCACATAGGATCGAACAACATAGTAGTATTGGAGTAATATATACACAAGTTGTATTTATAATAAATCATAAAAAATATGAACACAATCAAGAACATTATTCTCACTTATATTATATCCCTAAATGTCACACTAATTTTTCCTTTATATCTCTTTAATTAAGGGAAATAAATTTCAAAAACCAGATCAGATACCTTGGTACCCTGATAATAGATCCAGAACTAACATATCACTAAGGGAATTTCTGATACCCAAGGGTTGGAGACTATCACCTGCCATCACACAAGATAGAGTGGGAATGGTTTTTTATATAAACATATAGGAAGAAAAAAATATCATTTTAGAATTCTCAATTAAATATCCCAAAGTGGACACTACAAAAACAAAATATGTTTAAAATAATCCAATAAGTACATTATACAAGCAATGGAAATATTGGAAAAATAACCCATGTCCCAATGGTTGCATCAATATATTCAAAACAAATAAAAAATCACCACCTCTATGTGGGGATTTTCCCTTTATCATACATTAAAAAGTGAATATGAGGAAAATATAATTCAAATTTTGGATGTTAACTAAAATCATAGCATGTTCTCAACCAAGAGTCCATAATAAGATTCTAATAAAAAACTAATGCATGGTTTCAATTTCAAATAAAATAGAAATGGTAGTATAGTTTCATATTTAATAAAAAATGACATTCATTTAAATTTTTGGTAATATTTACAAAATGTATTAATATAAATTTTTATATAAAATATTTTATACAATTCACACATAATTTTTAATGTAGAATTAGAAACCATAGAAGATACATATATCTTAATTATTCAGAGACAAGTTGTATGTTCATCTACAAAGTAGTATTAGTGATCCAGGTCATTGGATCCTCAGAATCTCATATAGATATAATTAAAATGTTCATACACATCCCTATAACTCAATACACTGATGATTAACCAGCTTCTTTCTGGGGATAAAATCATTCAATAGGTTTATGTTACAGTTTTAATTTTTTAATCTACCTCTATGAAAATCCCAACCTTCTATATTTTATCAAAATAACTGACTATATATTTAGGCTTTATTTTTCTTAGACATCAATAAATAATTGGAAAAATATTTCAAACTAGTTAAAATAAAATTTCACCATTTACCGTTAAAATATGACAATTTCACTTAAAAAATAAAATCATTGGTTCTTAAAAAATTCACACCTATTTGAATGAAAAGTATCCTTGGTTCAAAAAAAAATAATCTTATCAATTTCCTAAAACATAAATTTCACAAATCAAATTCTAGAACTTTTATCAGAACTAAATCACACCACAATCTATTGGACATGGTGGTTTAGCAAAAATATATAGCATTTCAATTAAATCTCGTTTCACATATAATTAGGTTTTCACAATATATTTTAATAATGTTAAAATATCTTAACTAAATCACTCTTTGAACATGATATATATCTGAAAAATATTTTCAAAACTATGAAATAGGAAACAAATTATGTATCAATGTCACTAATAGAGGAAGTACTAAATGATAATCCACTTTCACTACGTTCAGAATGACCACAAAAGGCACCATAAAATTAGGAGTAATTTACCCATTCTTCCTAAGTTGTATATAACCTAAATGGGGTAAAACATTCAAGATTTCTTGGTCACCAACTGAAAATTTTAATGATAAATTATGATGACAATTATAATACATATATAGTCTATATGCCATCAATGTTATTCGATAAATCAACTGAATATGTAAAATAATCTCTGGAACCAATCTCATTACAACCAAGGATCTTTTAGTAATCATTGAACGAAGCAAGGATGGCCATTCAAGGATTTCCATGGTGGTCCTAAAAAGGATCCATTCTAATCACAGACTGGTAACTATTATTAATAGAAATATCAACCATTAAGAAATGGTCATCCTAATCTCCACCAAAGTCAAGAACCAACGCACAAATAGTATCCTCAAGAATTTTTGTAGACATATATTTCTATCCACCTAAATTTGAGTGAAATGTCATACTCAAATGAACCTGATGTATGATTGCCACCAAAAAGCCTCTATAAATTTGAGAATTCAAATGGGGATATCTATTAGATATTGTAGTATATGGATCTACATGAAGACAAAATATCTCTATCATATAAATATTTTTTATCTCTTCAACATTGTTCAAATCATTTATGTGTATGAAGTCTGCCTATTTGGGCATCCCATTTATTATAAAAAATATCAAATTATTCTTTTTCTTGGTATGAAACAACCCATAAAATTATA
Source organism: Viscum album (assembly GCA_963277665.1). NCBI lineage: Eukaryota > Viridiplantae > Streptophyta > Magnoliopsida > Santalales > Viscaceae > Viscum > Viscum album. The sequence continues at coordinate 1,891,581,792 of OY728150.1, forward strand.
TATAGAGGTATCATCCTACGTCCATTTTGAAAGTGGAAGTGTATATAGAAAACATGAAGCTCTCTAGTGCTCATTCCTGACCAATTTGTATGTATAACAATTACTGAAATAATCGGAAATGCCTCATGTCATACGTGTCCACCATAATATTTTACACATGTCATAGAAAACCATCACGGTTCCTTAGTTCCCTACACACAGGGATTTATATAAATCCACTATCACTTCATTCCTTAGAAGATATGATACCATATACTAGTACGAAAAACACATTATACACTTCCGGGCTATTGGAATCTCAACAATAGTATTCACACTATAAAGGTAGTATTCAAAAAATATGGAATTCATATTAACTCTTTTGTTCTTGGAGAATTAACTAGAGAAGAGTGATGTTCAACTTAAATCATGCCAAAAACAATCTTGGCCTCTATTTCCTAGACTCCAATATGCAACTACGAAAACACGTCGATCAAGTTTCACTATTATGATGAATATTTAATTACATTGTTTAGATGTTTCTTTTTAAAATAATATTCAAATACATTACATTTCCATAAGGTATAAGAAATTTCAAAATCAAAATATTTTAGGTATTACACTCAATTCAACTCATAGGAGATCAAATATTTTTTAGTGAAGATCTACCTCAACCTCTTATGATAAAAATACATGGTTAACCATTCTCCAAAAAATGAAGTTCTGTCAACTCTTATGTGAATGCATAACATTAGTTTGTTTCACCTTCATGTGTAGTATAATTATTATCCATTATTTCTAAGATATCGATAGCCATAGGAAATGACCTGATCATCCCATTGTAGAAAAAATCCCAAATATGAACATAATATTATATATAAGACTGCAGAGCCCAGCCTATCTTCTTGAAGAGTCAACATCGACATGGTAGTCAAAAACATTTCATCAAAACAAAATAACTATAACATTTTTTATCAAATGAAAACATCACTCCCTTTTGAGTGAGAGTATTCATTAAAGAATAAAACATTTACAAGTCTATTATAAACCATAGATAATACCTAGAGAAACCCATAAATCTCTGAATATTAAAATCTTATTTTGGATTCCCTAATATAATAAAACATATCATCATTCTAGTATAAATTGGCAATACATATTGTGATAAAACATTTCCAAACAAATTTACTTCCTAAATCCAAATATTACATTCTGATAGCATGGCATAATGTTAATTATTTATCAACAATTCATGAACTGATCTAATATTATGAACACAATCCTCGTATGAATTATAGTAAATAAGTATGTCAGCTATAAAGAATATACTGAAATTTTGATGACACAGTTAAAATCCAATTCATTAAATCCATAAAAGTTTCATTCTCATTCATTAGAAAAAATGTCATTGAAATGTATTCATAACATCCATACATTCTCTAGATGGTTGGTTTTTGAATGGTAGATTCATTTATTCTTATGTGGTGATAACCATATCAATGATCAATTGTTAATAACAACACCAACCATTTCATTTCTTAAAATAGATAAAAAATCCATGGTTATAGATACATGTTATTTACCATGACATGATTGATTTTTTAGAAATCAACAAGAACTCATGGTGACCCATCATCATTCCAATCAAAGAGAACATGCGCCATCCAAGGTGACACACTCTGGTGCATAAAGACTCTCTCCAAAATATCATCCTTATGATTATTAAATTATCTAATTTTAGATGGTTCTATAATGAAAAAAATAATATAAAGTGGTTGAGTAGTAATCACCAAATCAATAGAAAACAATGCCTCTCAAACTGATGGAAAACCTGAGAAATCAGAAGGAAAACAGTATGAAACTTATTGAGAACATGAGTTTCATCATCAATAAAAAATAATTACACCACGTCAAATGATAAAATTGACATTATATTTCAAAAAATTGTATAATATGTTCTTCATCTACTTAATTTTTCGTCCAATTTTCCATTAATTATACAAAACACCCTACCCGGATTAGTAAATGAGAGCTATCAAAACTAACATTTGATATGGGATTTATTCTAAAGGATCCAATCCATCCTGAAAATAATTTCAAGAGGTTCCCTATTGAGAAAACGAAAATCACCATGAATAATCTATCATTGATAAATAGAAGAAACATAGAGGAGAATGGAGACCATGATCAATCTTTGTTATGATGGGTGAAGTAATATCTATCACATATAATAAATGCTCTATTGTGAGATTTAAAATATTCACAACACAAGTTTAAATGACCAAATGAGATTAACCTATATCAAGTAAACCAATCACTAATGATGAATCTCTATTTATGTTACCTCTTATAGTTAGTAGACTCACATCTATTTTATTTAGATACACTTCCACTATATCAATATGTTTTGTTCCAGAATCCCATGGTGGGAATCTCTATATTCGTGGAGCATCTGATTGCACAGTAATATTTTTTTACATTAGTGTCATTATACCACTATATTGATCATAATGTACAAGACAAAACATCTTCTGGAGACATGAGCATCCGAAAGAATCAAATATCATGGGTTCCTCAGTGATAACACATTTCATGTGGCACGGCATGCAACAAATATAGAAAATCAATGGGCCCCTTCAAGTCACTGTAGGACTTCTAGAAGAACCCCACAGTTAAGAACGACCAAAAGTCTGTTCACACATAATTTTTTTAATGCAATCATGGAACAAGAATAAAGAGAAAAAAAACTCTCGTAAATCATGACATACCAACTAGGTCAATATCAACAATAAATTCTTTATCCAAGACATCACCCTAAGAAGAGAGCTTCATCAAGAAATCATTAGAGTGAAAATCATATCAATGTACCATTTTGACCATGTAGGTTTTTTATTCAATATAATATGGGGTGAAAAGTATAAAATATCATCAAATATATTTTCATATTCTGTCACAGTATTTTGAACCTTATCGGGTTTGAAAAGAACTATTTATTTAGCCAACACTATATACACTTTATAGATTATTTCAAGGAAAATAACATTTATTTACATCAACTATAATCCTTATTGATTCAACACTTTCACTATAATGTCAAAACAAATCCCACTATTTCCTTAAATCATGATCGTAGAACATATCTCATTGATTGAATCGAGATTTTTAAAGAACTCAAATAAAATCTCATCCCTTCCAAACCAATCCTTACCCTATTTAGGGTCATTGGTGACTTAGAAAACATATGGATTATGGAAAATGAATTCCTAATAATGAATCCAAAATTAATCTATATTAGGATCCACAATTGGATCCTAAATATAAATGGTTGCAAGTTATTGTCCTAAATCATGGATAACACGCACAAAAACATCAAATATATTATATTACAGTGGAGTAATGTTTCACTTTGGTTCATTAGTAGATTCCCCTGGGATCCAAATTTCATGTCTATAATGTGGCATGGTGCTAAAAGAATCATTAGAAATCATTGAAGATATCAGATGAGATATTAAAATCAATACTAAAAAATATAATCATGGAAATAAATACCTCTAGATAGATAAACAATATTTGGATATCAATCAATTCAAATAAAAAATAGGCTAAAGAATAGAACTAGTCCTCATGGTGCTATTCCAAACTACCCTTGGTATCTTAAGAATCAACATGGCTACATTTGGTCTGGAATACACTCATAACTACCAATCAAGAATTCACTAGAATATGTAACTTCTTGATTACATCAAATTAGTAAGTTCAACCCAAATGTATTATTCTATTTTTTCATGAACCGGCCAGGATAGCCTGGTACCCTAAAACCCGATCCAACCCTAACTAAGATTCAGAGGGGTTCCCGATCCCCATGGGATGTCCATTAGCACCTAGAATCACACAATATATAGTTCAAATAGTTTTTATAGAAATAATTGATGAATAAATATATACATGTCATCATTCTTAGTGAAAAATCCCAAAGGAGATAATACCATAACCCAAAAAACTCTAAAACCCCCCTAAAGTACACAATTCATTTAATAAAAAGATAGAAAAATAATCTTAGGTCCCAATTGGAAAGGAACTACTAGAACAAATTATCAACAACAGTCACCTAAAAGTGGTGATTTCCCATTACTCAAACATGGAAGAAGGAAATTTACAATCTCTTAAAGGAAAAGGTCTGTTGTAATCTAAAATCCCATTATGGTCACAGCCCAGATTACATAATAAGAAAATAATAAAATAAAACAATACATTATATCAATTTCATATTAAATTGTTCTATCATTACATTTTCATATTTAAAAAACATGTTATTTCTTTCAATTCAAGGAAACATTTAAAATATATTATTAACACAAATTTTTATATAAAATTATTTATATAATTAACAAGGCATGTGTAAAAAAATAAAAACCATGTAATATGAATATATCACAATAATTACCAAATGCGTGACATAGTATTCTACCAATATATATTATATATCTAGTATATGGGATTCTCAAACACTCATATTTTGATAACAACAATGTGCACATACATTCTTCAGACACTAGCTAAGGAGGACCAACCAACATCCTACTACGGATACAATCGTACAATATGATTTTTTTTATTTGTAACAGAAATATTTCATTTCTATGGAAGTCCCCCATAGTGTAATTTTTCAAATAACTCAATAACTACCAACACATTCATACTCTCAAAAAATCAACAAGGATAAAATTATTTCAAAAATATTCGAAATAAAATTTCATCATTTAACATTCAAATATGATATTTTTTTAACCAAAAAAATGGGGTTTTAATCAATTCATCCCTTTTTTAGGATAAAACCAATCTAATGTTCTTATAAAAATATATTATTTGGTTCCAGAAAAGCAGTTTCCTAATTCAATTTTAAATATAATATTCCTACATTTCTATCAAATCTTAATCGCACCCCAACTCATGGGAATTGGGGTCTTTCTATAAAATACACACCATTTCAATTTAAATCCCTATTCACATTAAATTATGTTCTGAAAATATAATTTAAATCAATTAATAAATATTATAATTAAATATTAAATTAATTTCCCAAACATATACAGAACCACCTAACTTAGTATTGAGATCTCATATCACAATGCTAGGGATGAAAAACTCCAAAAAATAACATTAGAAAAAAATATCCAAAAATAAAATAGAGATTCATGATATAAAACCAATGGTTTTAGAGATCTGAAAAATAAAAAGATATGTAAACCCTTAAGGAAGATAGAATAAGATACAGTGATAGAATTAAGGAGGGAATAAAACTTATTTGGTGGAGAACAAATGGCGTTCACCTTTAATCAGTCTACTTTATAAAGGGTTTTGGGGAGTCCAAATAACCTCTATAGATCCCTTAAGTGAAACCCTAACATATTGTTGTTAACAATAAAGTAATATTATGTCACAGTATGACCATATGTAGTATTATATATAATAATATGGTTATTTTATAGATTTATAATAAAATATATTTACAATTCATCATGTTTCTATGAGTATGATGATAATGAAGACACAAGGTAATGTAATTTCGATTCACTTTTTTTGTGAGATACATGATTTATTCACAACCCATTACTTTTTGGGTGTATATATTTCCAATGTATGTATTATATTATTTATATAATTAATGTTATGGGTATTTACACAGCCATTTGAATATATTTATTTTATTGGTTTTATGTTCCATAAGTTTCCAAATGTGTAAAGCATATTTGTCTAAATTTTCTTTCTTTTAGACAATCTATGTTATGCAAATATATTTCTCTATGATGTGTATATACTACATTTGAAATTTTACATTAGAATCATATTATTTTTATAATATTTTAAAATTAAATTATTTTCCATTTCATACATGAGGAGTATGGTTCAATATTAACAAGTGGTAAGAGTTTATTAAAGCTATCTCCTCGCTTTTTGAGATTGATTATGTTTATGATTTATTTGAGGAAATATTATGATAAACCTCTTATAAAATATCATTAATTCTCTTATCCAATATTTATTCATGATATATCAATGTATTGGTATCATTTTTCTACTCTTTGGTATGTAAGATAGTTGTGATGTTTTTTAAGAATGCCATGTTATAAACTCTCTTTGGTCAGAAATTTGTGCTCCTTAAAATCCATGTTTCTCAAAATGTGATTCCATGAATACCCTACAATTTTACTATAATAATTAAAATATATTTTTACCATTTTTTTATTTTACCAATGTTTTTATTGGAATCTTATTGTCTTTTTCCAAAAGAGGAATTTTTAAATCCTTTTTTACTATGAATAATGACTATTCTTTTTACCTCGTACGATAAGTATGTATTTATCCATCATCCATTCATTGAATATTTCTTTTAATTTTTAAGAGGTTAATTTTTATGATAATGAATTTTTAACTAATTTTCAATGAAATTGTCTTTAAAATGTTTTCAATATTTCTTTATTAGTTTTCAATGTATTCTACATGGAAAGTGTTTTTAAAAAATGTTCTTAATATTGTTTTAGATGTTTTTAAGGAAAATGTTTTTCAAAATTATTCATGATAATTTTATAAGTTTTAAGGGAAAATATTTTTAAAATTATTTAAAGTGTTTTTCTATGTTTTTAATGAATTTTCTAAGAAAATGGTTTAATAAAGAGTTTGTGTTTTTAATTTTTTTAAAGAATAATGGATATTTCCATCAATAAATTTTTTCAAAACATCATTTCAAGTTATTTTGTATATGTGATGTCGTCTGTTGATGTAACTCATACACATTACAAGATGATACAAGGTTATATAAATAAAATTTATCTGAATGGATTATGTTATGATGGCATGTATTTAAGGCGTACATGTTTTTCTTTCACAGGATATATGTTTTTGAAAACCATTACAATCTTATATGTTATATTTTTTTGAAACTCGTTCCTCTTCCATGTGTTATATAATTTTGAAGTATTTTTCCCTTTTAATGGGATATAAAATAATGAATTCTTATGAAACCCACCTCCTTTTATTGGTTATTCAGTGATATAATGACTATGAAACCTATATATTTTCCATAGGTTTTTATATGATTAAATGTTTATGATACCCATTTCATTATATGGGTTATTATATGTTCTTTATGAAACCCATATCTTTTTATTTATTATCATATGATGCATGTTTTATTATCTTTTGACACATGTATGTATAATTATATCATGTGAATGGTGGGACATATATCTCACTATAATGAATTAGGTGATTATAAATGTTTTATGATATCAAGAGGGTGTATAAGAGGGAATAATAAGATTGAAATAACATGGTACATAGGAGTCCATCCAATGCTCAAAACAAGTGGGAATATTAATCCCAAAATAAAAGGGTACACAAGGGAGCATCCCAAGCTCGAACGAAGAGGGTAGATTGGTGGGAATTTCGTGTATCAAACATGAGGGTACATGGGAGGGAATATAATGGTTGAAGAAGGTACATGGGTTATTATCTCAAGGCTAACATGTTTTTAGATCATGGCAGGTATCCATGAAAAATGAATTTCTATGTTTATGTGTATACCAAAAATATGATGTTTTATTCCAAGGTTATTTTTTATTGATTATGTTAATAATTTATTTATAATTCATGTCTTATGAACTACCATGATTTTTTCCATAATTCTATTTATGATCTTTGATATGTAAGGTATGATCTTATAATATCATTATCACAATTTCATTCCATTATTCTCAAGATTATTATTATCTACCTTAGTTAACCTTACTAAGAATTTTAGATCACCCCATTTTCTATTTCCTTCCATAAAATATCCATATATGTATTATGTATCATGTGTATATGAAGGGTGAATATCATGGAGAACCTAGTGGGTGATATTTTATCTCAATCATATATCAATATTTACATTTCCATGTTTCCAAAATCACTAAACTAATATATTCCTTTATTGTCTATTTGATTATTTTTTTATGTATCCTCCAAAAGTAATGTATTGACTATGTACATTAATATTGGTTAATTATTGTTGGTATCATAGAAATGTTTTAATTATGCTTTGTAAAATATGGTAATAATACATTAGTGAGATCTATATGTATATTTCTATCAATATCTCTAGGGATGTATCGAAGGATAAGTCTAAGGTTAAGGAAAATTATAGTAAAATGTCATGGAATTTTTTAAAAAAGGATGGAGTGAGAGGATTCCTATAAATAATTAAATGTCTGGATTCTATAGTTGTATGTGAAACTAAAATAGATGTAACTAGGGTTAATAACATTGACAAGATGTCACAGGCCAGACTCATGGTAATCTGGTACATGATAATAGGACTTGCTTCACACATTGTTTGAAACTCATAGGGAATATTATTTGGTAATTCAAAAACACTTTATGAATTATAATGAAGGTTTTAAAATGATTATGACAATTAATAACCAAGGATAAACCTAAGGTTTCATAGATTTAACAATTTTGGGTCATTATTTAGACATCATATAAGTAATTATTTTTCATGATTATGTGATTTTATTTTATGATTTGTGTTTCTAACTCTATTATCATTGGTTTTATTAAGTGGGGAGAACTAGAAGAAACATAGTTAACATTCAATTTACATGAGGTGGAATGTATGTGTATTATAAAAATTTATTTTCAATGTGTAAATTTTATAAAATACAATCCGTAAAGTGATATGAGTATTGGTTATACATTTGAAAATAAAGATACAGGAAAGGTATGTGATATTCTTCATGTATTTTTTACGTAAATCATAATAAGATAGAATATATTAATATTTTCTATTGGTAATACATGGTCCAAATTTAATATTCATGGAAGGAGGTATTAAGTAATAAGGTTAGGATTCTTGGGTAATGGGTTATGAATATTGTTAGATGAATGAACTACTAATGTTTTCGAATTCAAATATTATGTAATGAAAGTCATTAAAAATATATTTATTTTCATTGTACGTATTCGTTAAGGGATTGAAAATGACCTTCATAAAGGTTTGGATTATATAAGAAATTTATATTTTTATTAGTGTTATGAAACCCCTAGTAAATTCATGTCATTGAGATAATCATGTTTGGATAAAAATTTGTTTGATATGAATATGTAACTAAAACGTATGGATTACCCTAGAACAAATTATTGACAAAGTTGTGTATCAAGTCAATGATGAAGTTTACTATTTATTGAGTTTTAATAATGTATCAAGTAATTGTATGAATAATTAAACATACACGTTTTCCAAAATAATTTGTCATATTTTAGGTTATTTCCATGTTTCAAGGGAATATTCAATGAGGGTATTCACATGATTTGAATGTTACATCCATGTGGTGCTTTGTGATAATTTAGGAATCAATGTTAAATTTATTTCTTGACATTCCTTCTAATGTTTAGGGTTTTAATATTTCATAAGGATTATAAGGTTATCCATTCATTAAAAATGTACGTTAAACATCAGAGGATGTATTTATGTATTGAGAATGTATTGAATCCCATATATAGAATATTATTTTGTTATTAAACATATTTCCAGGATATCCATCCTATTTACTTTATATATTATATTAGTGTTGTTTTAGAAAATGATATCATTCTTGTCGGGTGACAATCAATAGAGCCAGTTAAGTTCATGGGTCTTGAACCCATGATCGAAAGATGATAATGGTATCACACCTACCACTGGCCTACACGATCTCCAAGAAATATAGATTTATTTTTTATAGAAAATATTTATATTGAAATAGTAGTGTTAACTTTAATTTTTAGAGATTAATGTATTAACCATATTTATTTTTAATGATAACTAGAGACAAATAGTTATATCTTTTAATCTTTTATAGTCTTTATGATCTTGTAAATGTGTATTTTTTTTCTTTGGGCATCAAAATTAATTTCTATAAATCCATTTGACGAAGAATATATAAACTCTCAAACAAGGAATGGCTTTTTTTATACAAATATACAAATTAATAATATTTCATTATATTCTTGTTCAATAAAATACTTACTCAATGATAGGTTAATGATTAATAAAATGTGTTTTCCAAATACCTTAATTTTTTTAGAACTGACGGCCTTTTAAATCAATATTGATTAATGAATTTGGGGAACTCAATGTTTATTTATTCATTAAAATGTTTTTTTTGATGATATTAATCACTCCCCATAAATTTCTATTCCTTTCAAACATGTCCAATATTAACTCCCAACTGATGTTATCCTATGGGGAAACCTAGTTATATTTTACATTGGGAAACTATTATAATTCAAAATTTACCTTTTAAGGGATTTTTAATTATTATTTTTTATGATGTGGGTTTAAGTGAATAAAACTCTATAGTATTAAACCATTGATTAACCAAGAGAATTTCAAGGTATATATTCATTTTATGGGGGGTACAGTAAGCACCAAATAAATTTGTATATTATTTTTTCGCATTAATCTATTCATTTTGATATTTTCCATTTCACACTACATTAAAAATTGTGTTGATGAACTATCATTGGATTATATTATATGAAAAAAGGTTAATTTTACACTACACACAACATAAATTTTATCTTTCACTCCATGGAACACTGATGATAGCATGTGTTACATGCAATAATGTCTTCCTCAATGGCATGTGTGACAAGCAAGAACAGATAATGACAAATATATATTATTAAAATATTTTTTAATATAACATAGCTATTAAATTAATAGTTATGAAATGAGTCAGATAACCTATGAAAATATATGTTTTAATAAAAATATAATCAATTTAATGGTTACAAATTATTTAAAAATTAAATGAAAACTGATTTATGATAAAATGAAATATTATTATTTCAAGGCCATGTAATTTGTTTGACCCTAATAAAAAACTAATTAAAATTACTGAATTATATTAATGTTATATTGATATTATTTAATCAATAAATATTTTTTATTCATCAATTATATTTTATAGTCTTAAGATAAAAACAAACCGAATTTTATCCATTAAATAATATATTTTTATTAAGTATTTTTCTGCCTTTGGATGGAGAACATTGTGAAGTCAATTTTATTGAATATTTATCTTTTATATAAGTCTGAATAAACATAATATTTTTAATATGAACATAGAAATTATGTCAGGGTAAATTTTTGGTATTTTTCTTTGAGGATTCATTTTTTGATGAATAGTAAAATTATTGAAATTTATTTCAGAACAGCTTTTTTATATAATTTATCTATAATGATATATTAAATTTTAAATTTTTAAAAATTTTAAATAGACTAAATTTTTGTAAATTAATCCAATATAGGACATTAGAACCAATTTGACACAAATTTAGATATAAATACTTATCAAACCATTGATCATTTTTACTTCAAAAATGATTATTGTCTTTCCATCGATGGGTTTAATTTAATTTAATTTCAGCCACTTTTATGTTTGAAATTTGTCAAGATGGATTCAAAATATTGAATTTTACTAATTTATTATGAATAATAAGTTAAAATTGGTTATTTATCAAAAATATTATAGAATACAGTTATAATTAATTATAGATATTAAGGTTAAAATTAAGTTTATCAATGGATTGAACCTTAATCTTAATGGCCCAAATGACATAGAAACTTATCCAACACACTTTTTATGTCCATGATTAGGCCATTAACCTTACATTATTGATTTTTCAGGTTTTGGATGACTTTTTTGGGTAATAATGTTTTCTAAACTAATTTTTTTTAATACCAAATTTTCTTTTCCCTCTCTTATAAAAGGCCACCACATATCCCACGACCTAATATATCTCAAACCAAATAGGATACAAAACTCCCAGCACAATTAATTTCCCAAACTCCATCCCTTAATCCTTGATTTATCCCTTTTGGATGTTATAAATTCTAGAATTCCCTTTGGGGAAAACCAAAAGGAGTTAGCCAAAAAGAAGTATCATCCTTCCTCAAGATCATTTCTTTTATTTTCTTTCTCCACCCCCAACCCTCTCCGTATTCAATTTATATAAAACAAAAAGATCCTAAATATAATGAGTTTTAGTTTCACTATGGTTCCAACCTTATATTACAAAAAAAAATATCTAATGGGAAATGAACATATGGTTTACATTTATGGGTAACTACCGCCTCACAAAATGATGATTGTGCATTTTTCATTACCACATCTCATGGTGAACATTATGATGAAAAATAAGTTTATATATGTTATATGGTATATTAATTATGACTCTAATATTATTTAGTCCTTTTACAACACATATCTATATACATTCTATTTGCATTAAATGTGATAATTTATTTGAGGTAGTGGGGACTACCGCCCCTCAAAGCGATGTGATTTTTTCAACAACTATATTGAATGTATTAAGGTTTTTTGTGTAATTATTATAAATATATGATATAATGATGATAATTTATTTATATGACATGAATATATAATAATATTTTATTTTATTTCATTCTTTCAATTATATTAAAAATTAGAAAACACATTCATTTATATGTAAGGCCTACAGTCTCCATGAATACTGTATTCAATTTCATATTTATTTGTTATATAGATTATAACAATTAAATTATATTGAATATGAATGATATTTATATCATTGTATAAATTTTAAAAATCAATATATAAATATAATTTCAAAATATATTACAAAGTAAGACACATGTGAAGAACAAAGAAGATACTGCCTGGATTAAAAGTTTAACATAGAATTGTTAACAAGAAAGTAATATTAAATTATAATCAAACCATATACGATATTAGAAAAAATAATATAGATATATGATATAATTATAATAAAATTATATTTATTATAAAATATTTTTTTATGAGTACACAGAGAGTCAATACACAAGGAAAGGGAATTCCATCTCACTTTATTTTTCTGTAAGATACAAGATTTATTCACCACCCATTCCTTTTTTGTGGTGTGTGTACCACCCATTGATGTATTATATTATTATTGAAATTAAATTTATGGTTTTATACATATCCATTTTTTGATATTTAGTTCAATGTATTTATGTTTCAAAATATACCAAATCGGTAATGTAATTTTTTATTAATTTCCCTTCTTTGAGACACATTCTTTATAATGCACATATATTTTTTCATGAGGTTTATATACTATCTTATTAACTATAATGTCATGAATTTCCTTATTTTTATGATATTTTAGGCTTCATTTAATTTCATTTTTATCATGGATAGTATGTTTCAAATTTACCAAGTAGTTAAAGTTTGTTAAAATAATCCCATTGCTTTTTTAGATTTTTTATATTTATGATTAATTTGATGAAATTTTATGATCCATATCGTAGGAACAACCGAAAATTTTAATTTTCACAATTTATTCAAGATATATTAATATATTGGTTGCATTTTTTCACTTTTTTGTACATAATAAATTTATTAAATTGTTTTTATGAATTCCTGACTTTAACCACTCTTTAGTCGAACATATGTGTTCCTTGAAAAACATTTTTTATAAAAAGTGTTTCCACGAATGTTATACGGTTATATTATATTAATTAAATAATATTTTTAGGCATTTTTTATTTTTCAAAAATTTTCAAAGGAATATTCTATTCACATTATAAAAAATGAATATTTATATTTTTTTGTCTTGAAAAATTGATGTTCTTTTCACCTCATACATCATGTATGGATTTACCCACCCAAATTTTCCAAAAAGATTCCATTTCATGTTTAAAAGGTTAATGTTTAAGAATTTTTTTCTGTAATTTTCAATGAAATGGTTTTCAAAACGTCTTAAATATTTCATTATAAGCATTTAAAATATTGTTTAGGGAAAGAGTGTAAGAACATGGGACTTAAGATTCTTTTATACATTTGGTTGAAAAATGATTTTCCATATATTTTCAAGATTATTTAATATGATTTTAGAGGAAAAAGTTTTTAAAATGATCCCAATTTTTTACTTTGTTTTAAATTTATTTTAGAAGTAAATTGTTTTCTAAATGGATTAAAATAGAAAAATCTATTTTAACGAATAATATGACATTTTTCATGAGAAATATATCAAAAATATCTTCACAGGATATTATTTATATAATATTTAATATATTGATTTTTAAAATTCAATTCATAGAGACATTCCAAAATTTCCATTCATATTCTTTCCCTGAATGGTTTATGTTTTGATCACATTCTTTTTATGAGAAATTGTTTATCCTTCATGGGTAATATTTTTTTAAACTCATTCCTATTCTATAGGTTATATGTTTTTGAATCATGTTCCTCTTTCATGGGATATTTTCCTATGAGACCCAATTATATTAAGTGGTTTATTCTGTGATTAATTCTTATGAAACCATCCTCCTTTCACGGGTTATTCTAGGAGGATGTTATTATGAAACCAATATATTTTCTGTTTGTTATGAGGTGATTAATGTTTTTTGATACCAATCTCATTTCATGGGTTATGATATGTTTTTAATGAAAATCATCTCTTTTTAAATGTCATTGTTTGATATATGTTTTGTTTTCTTTTTTCACATGTGTCTATGATTTTATCATGTGCCAGTGGTACCTAAATCACCCTCTAATGAATTGTTTAATGATAAATTATTTATAATCATTATATGGTGAATGGGAGGGAATCCAGATACCAAAACAAGAGGGTACATGGGAGGGTATCCAATGCCCAAAATATGAAAAAAGAATAATCATGAATGAAGAGGGTAAACTGTTGAACATAAAATTCCCAAAACAACAGGGTACATTGGAGGGCATCCCTGGCCTAAAACAAGAGGGTACATGGGACGAAATCTCAATCCCAAAGTATTTACACACGTAAATAACCTAATCATAACATGTTTTGATGGTCCTAAAAGGTACAATTGAGATATGATTTTCAATGTTTATGTATATTATAGAAATTCCATTTTTATTAATATTTTATGATTTCAAGTCTTATGTTCATAATTTCCTTATCATTCATATCTTATGAACTGTGAGGATTTATGCCATGATTCTATTAACAATCATTGATATATAGGGTATGGTCCTCTAATACCTGGATTACATTCTCATACCCTTATCCACATACTTATGATTATATTTACATATATCATGTCTACACTTATTAGGAATATGATCTCACCCCTTTTTATGTATCCTTCATGAGAAATGAAGAAATGAAATTTGTATAGAGTATCTAAGAAGGGTTCCAGTCACGAAGATCCTAATGTGAGGTAATGTAGCTCAAATATGTATTAATATTTCTGTTTCCATGTTTCCAAAGGAAATAAACTAATTTTTTCCTTGGGTGTTTTTTTGTTTAATGTTCTATGTATTTTTCAATATAATGTAATGACTATGTACCTTAATATCTGGTTGTTATATATTTTTTCATAGAGGAAGTAGTCAGGGAAATGCATAAAAGAAGGTTATGTTTATTATTAATGGAATGGTGGAAGGTGTTTGTTGTTAATCTAAATTATATAAAAACATTAATTATAATATAATAATGAATTCATCATACAATATTAGGAAAAATAAATCCTATATAAAATTTAAATAAAATTATGTTAGAGAAATTAAAGGACTTATGCTGATAACATTTGGGTTCCCTTACATGGTTCTTTAAAATTTAAGTGGTTGGGATAATCAATTGTTACCTGAATATTATGAGGCTGAAATTGGTTGAAAAGAAATATAAATTTTAGGATTATCTATAGTAAACCAATTTATTATTGTGGTATTTTATGTGGTGTGAGAGTCACCTTTAATTAGTGAAAAGAGGGAACTTTTCAGTGAAACTAATGTTACATTAGGGGAAAGTATTGAATCATATGGGTATTAGGTGGGTCTGTATAATAAGAAGAAATATTGTATTTGTGACAACTGGGTATGATATTAAAATGTATAATGACATTATAGAAATCTTTTATTAGATTTTAATTATTAAAAATTCAATATACCTCATTAACCAATTATACCATTATTAATCTATATTAAAAATGAGCAATGGAAATAATTTTATCATTCAAAATATAATATGAACCTTAATTATAAATTGTGATGTTCTATATCTGAAATTAGTATCCATTTAATCTAATTCAATTTTTAATAATTGGAAAATAATCTATTAAATTAAAACATAAAAGATAGGTATTTTTTAATTGAAAACATCATATTGTATATTATGTTTATTTAAATTTTATTTTATATTAGCTATATATTATGTGAGTGGATTTATATTTATTTAAAAGTCATATTATAGACATATTTGAAATTTTTAATAAAATAAATTTATATAAAAATAATTTATTTCGAATAAAATTAATTCATTTGAGATAGAAGAATTAATTTTACAATGGTAATTAGTCCTTCTCCTATGTAATTTATTTTAAATGTCTATAAATTAAATTGGAAAAATAATATTTTTTTGATCTAAAAGAAATATATATTATATAGATTTTATCAATGAAATTTAATTTCTCTAGTAGCAATTATTTTAAGAATTTTCAAGCTTAAAATCAATTTTTTATAAAATTCCCAAAAAAGTATCACAACATAATATCATTATAAGAATTAAAGAAATAAATATTATAGTTAATTAAAATAAATAATATGATTCAATAATTAATCATTTAAATATAAATTGTAATAAATGCTCTATAAATTCTATATTTTCTTATAGCTCATGATATCGTATTTGCCTGCTATAGTAGGATATCAGGTATTATAATCTGATTGAAATGTTTTTTTAACCCAAAATAAGATGATTTTGAATTCATGTAGTTTCATAAGATTATGTATCCATCCACATTTTCTAGTCATCATTATTTTGATTTAGTCCACATTGATGAATCCCCTATTTCTTTTGAAGAAATATTTACCACCACTAGAGATGAGTTGGTATAAGAGACCCTATTTATTGAGGAAGACGATAGGCCTAAAACGATCAATATCATGAAGTATATCAATGATCAAGATGAGGATGTTGTATTATGGTAGAAAATACAAAAATTATCTATGATAAAATATAGGACTTTATGGTGGCTTGGTCACTAGGTTAACATCCTCAAACTTGGTCACCCCTTTTGCAATAGTGGAAATAAGTAAGTACCAAGAAGGATCCACCCCTCATATGGTTCCACTATTTTTGATAGAGTTTGATATGAAAATTCCATCGATTATTTATGTACGTAATGTTTTTAAATATGTGGAAAAATATTGTAGCATATAAAATTAGAATGTATAGATGAGTTTTCATATCAGCTTCTAGGATTTCAACAACTACTTCCTAATTAATGGCATTTATATTCCAATCAAATAGTCACTTATTAATTTATCCACTTGTAATAAAACCATCTCAACTTTGAGAAAATATTATTGATGTAACAAAATCATTACGAACATTGACTATGAAGGGTGTACTTAATTCTAATCACCTAAAGAATATATATTAACCATGTCATTCCTTTTGGCTTGAAGAATACAATCATAACCCACAATGCTCCATGTAATGTATCTTTAATCCCATATATTGTATGATGGAATAGTGTTAGGTTGATGATTTTGAGAAAAAAAACTACCAATTCTAAGACTGTATCAAATTTGATGAGTATGTTTCCATCATGATCTATAAACACACACTAAATAAGATCATCTAAAAGTGTACATTCATGTCAACCTCTATAGAATTTCATTCCAATTTTTTCTTCCATATTGTAATAAATATATATATTTAGAATATCATGAACATCATTACAATTCCATCTCAATGAAATTTTTATATGTTTTTTAACTAATTCAAGACCAATAGTCTTATAAGAAATTTTTTATCCAATCAGGTAGGATCAATATCCCCCCTATCTATATGACAAATAAATATATAGAAGATGAAATTCATTATTATTTTCAATATATATAACTATTATATGTTTATTTAAATTTTTTACTTCTTAATTTGTCTTTCCATTTTGTGGGAAGTCAAAAACTCTTTCATAAAAATTTTTACTAACTTTTTATATCCTAAGTGTTTTAGTCAGTTTTTTTTAAACCATGAAATTTTACCATACCTAATGTTATTTAGTAAGTATTATGAATATAAAACTATTATAATTCATTTATATTATCATAATGATTATGTGTCCAAATGATCAGACCCACCATTATCAACCTAGATGTCAAAAAATAGGCTTATCTTTCATTCTAAAAAATTATTGAAAATTGGAATGATACTGGTTCTGATTACATCAGTCTAGCACTTATAATAATTACATTATTTATGTAGTTAATAATGTTCATCAGACTAAAAAATTTTATAATCATTACAAAAAGGATTTTTTCTAATTTTATAAATATACTTGACACTAAAATGGTGTTTATTAATATGATGTCAAACTTTTAGCTATGGAAAATCATTATGAGCCTTCAAGAGACAATTTTTTAAGTCTATTGAAACAAACATAGAAAATATGACTATTGGGAGCATGCCTATAAATACCAGATCATATAATGAGTATTGGGGAGTTTAAAAAACTAGATGGTTGAAACATATCCTCTAAATGAAAAAAATAAATATAACAAGTGGTCGGATGATATTTTAAATCAGATGATGAAAAAAAAGATATAAGAAAATACAGGGGTTCTAGAGTTTAGAATCAACCATATGGAAGCGAAGAATCATGAATTTAGGATGATGTTGTTTTGTAAAAATAATAAAATAAGAATAAACAAAAGACATAGATCCTAAAGTATCGACTATGTGAAAATATTTTAGAAGGAGTTCAAATGGATTTGGAAAATGTTATTCCTCTAGTATCCAAACCTAATTAGAAAAATATGATAGTAGAATTAGTTTTTTATAAAACCATTATTTTCATATTTAAATTCAATCCATAATATATAAATGAATATAAAAAATGGTTTTTACTAAATTTGTACATATTATTCAAGAAAATGAATCAGAACCCGAGCTAGTCAAAAAGGGACTAGTTAGAACAATAATGTAGTAATATGATGAACTTGAAGAGTAAATGGGAGAAAAACATTAAGAATTTTTTTATAGAAAATAGGTATAATGAAATGAAAAAGAAAAAATAATGATAATAAGGTGATGAAAAACAAGAGGATATAATTGTCTATGATGAAGTTGATTCATAAATTTAAGAAGATATAGATGATGAAGGAGAAGAGGAGTTAAAAAAAAATTAATATTCTAATATTGATCAAACTCACATAGATGAGAAATAATCAGATTCATTATCATCATCATCATTGTATTTACCTTTATAGGATGAATAAGTAGAAAAGTATCAAATTTATTACGAAGAATCCTCTTCAATCAAAAGAATAAACGTCTTAAAAAATGAATTTAAAAATACTAAAACAAAAGATGAAAATAATGGTAAATCTAATAAGTATGTTGACATCATTTTTTTGTTTGAGGTCATTGAAGTTGATAAAAATAATGTTTTAAATAACTCTCAATGAAATTTGTTATGAATTCCAAAGAATATGATTTCAAAACATGTATACAAAACCCTCCAATGGTAGAACTAGATCAATTGGACTTAGAAATAACAAATTATCTAGAGGTAGTTGATTAAATTGTCTATACTTTTAAAAGCTTACAAGGAACTATTACTTATTTTCCCAACCATGAGTACTAGTTCTAACTAATTAAAGACAGTCTAATTCAAAAATCAGAATATATGAACGTTTTAATAGAGAAGATGATTTGGATTGAAGTTAATTTGAACATTGATCAAAAAAGTTAAAAAACTCATGAAAATTCATTAAATAAATTTAGGAAGCAGGTTTTTTCTATAAAAGACTTTGGAATTTTCTTGATGTTATTCCAGAGAAGTTCCTTCAGAGGGCATGTGATTCCGAGCCCCGGTGTGGCCGAAAATAAATTTTTAGTGCTTTCACACTGGACACATCAAAAAAATAGGATAACTCCTAAATGGTGATCCAGATCAGAAATATGAGTGTACAGATGGGTCCGAAATGGGGTTTTTAGCCAATAAACGTTATAAAACATGTCAGTGCGGTACTTTGGGACCCCTCTCCCATTGGTGGAACATTAAATAGATAAATAAAATAATTAATTTATTCATTTAATGGTAAAACTCATGTAACTCTTAAACGGTTTCTCGGATGGGAAAACCAAGGGCACCGTTGAGTCTGAAGCATGCATTTTACCCTAGGAGGGGTGTAAGTTTTGCGGGCGTGGGCCTTCTGTGAAAAATGTCACCGAGGCCATTTTCCTAATTTAGCAGCCTCGGTCGTTAAATTTTAAAACATTAAAATGAAGGTTCAGATTAATATTCTGAGACAGCCATTGTGCTCGGGAAGAGGTTTTTACCCTAGGGTAGGCATAACCTCGACCCTGCTGAGGGTTCGGGTACGAGACCAATGGGTGGGGGTTTAAGTGTTTTCTATGTAAACACCACCCCCACCATTCTTATTCCCCCCTTATTCCCTGGTGCACTCTAACAATGGTGAATGGGGAACTCCTCTCCTCTCCTTTTTCCCTCAGGAAAGGTGGCGATGGCTCCGGTATATCGTCGGTGAAGAGTCAGGCAATGCCCATCGAGGTAGGCTCGCGTTTTATGATTTTAATTCTCACTGCCTTCTTCAAATTTGTTTAATTGTGTCGAATTTTTGTCTGATCGTTAAACGAAGCACATAATTGAGTATAACTCGTTCTAATATATGAAACTGATGCTTCAGATTGAAAATCTGAGTCCCGATGAGTCTGGGGTGGACCGTTGATGTTCCCGGTGATTCTGTAGTTTTTCTAACCGGATTCAGGGGTTCTGGCAGCAGTTCAGCTAGCGGAAGCTAGGCGGTAGGTGGCGGCACTCCGGGCTCCATGCAGTGGAGGCGCTCCAGGCTCTAGGAAGGCGGTGGTGCTCTGGTCTCTAGACGTTTGCGACGCTCCGGGCTTCAGGCAGGTGGAGGGCGCAACGCGCAGCGTGAATGAGAGGATCAGGGTCGCAGCGCGTGACCTCGCGGGGGAAACAAAGACACACCCTCGGTGGGTCTTCACACCACAATACGATCGGCCCCAAGAGGGACGGTCTGCAACTGGACCACGTGTCAGTGTCGGTCCATGCGGCTTAGCTGTGGGCTGGCACTGCGAGCCGAGCTGGCAGGCGAGGGCCGGCCCGGGCCGGTCCAACCCAAGGGGTTTCAGCCCCTCTGATTTCGGACACCCGTATCTTCCACTAAGTGTGTCTGTTTTTCATGCCTTCTACTTCATTGGTAACCTCGGCTCGAGGTGGAGAAGATGAGATGGTATTGAGGGATTTAAGTCCTGATATGGGGGCCTCGGTGGCACGATGCGTACGTTATGTGGATTTATGTTTTTTTGGGTGTTCGTGTTTTGAGTAGTGCAGACACACCCGATGTCTATTTTGAGCAATGTTAGAGGCGTTGTGACCCTGGTGTCAAAATGAAAATTTCCAAGGGGTTTTCAGGTGTCGAAACTAGAGTTGAGATGTGGGCCCTACTACCCATCTTTTAAGTTGCGATCAGCATATCACAACTTTTTCATCCGAAGTCCGTTCTGGACGTGTGAGTAGTCGATTCTGGGCATTTTTCTGAGGGAATTGCAATGGCGCAATCCACCCTCTTTAATTCCACATGGTGTTATGGGCCCCATGAGGGCCATTTTTGGGAGTTGGCGGTGATTTTTACCATTATCATCGGGTGTCCATTTTAGACAAGTGGTTAGTAAATCTTGTTTACTTTTTCGAAAGGATGGAAATGGTGTGATCTGTTGGCAGCGCTTCAGGACCGGGGTGCAGGTCCCACATAGAACCTCTCGTGCGCGGTTTGAAGAAATGCATCTTTTTCTCTGGATATCTGTCCCACTCAAGTAAAAATTCTTTTTGACGTGCTTTTCTGAGGGGATCCCAATGGTTCGATGTGCCCGACTGTTTTCGGGACAGTGGCTCGAGATCACAAGACATCTTTCGGGTGTAAAGCGTTGATGGCGACTTCTCCGTCAGATACCAATTTGAGTCTAGTAAATAGTATATCTAGAATTATTTTCTCGCAAGGATTACAATGGTACGAACCATTTGGATGTGAAGAGCCTCATTCGAGACCTCATTAAAATGTGGAAGCATGAAAGGTGTACCGGTGGCGGTTCCTTCTGTGGTGTTTTTCAAGAACCCTTGGCATGCGATCGCGTGCACTCCCATTTGAGTGAAGTAAATGTTTGAACAGATGAATTTGGTCGTGCCTGGGCCGATGAGGTGGCAAGTTGGAGTTGTTACCTTTACGCCCTTCACGTTGGCATTGGGTTCCGGGTTCAGGATAGACTTTGGGATTGAAATGTGGTATAATCTGGGAGTACACAAGAATGCTTGGAGGTACATGTGGTTGATTGTACATGAGAACGTTTGTGATCTTGGTTGGAGTTGACATGGGGCCACAGGTTTTGTGGGCCCCATGTGTGTGTCGTGTTCTGCTTTGTATACCGTTGACCTCTCACGACATAGTGGGTCCCTCTATTTTCATTTGTTTGACCAGCCGGGTTGATTTTCCCACTGTTTCTATTATCATTTGTTTGACCAGCAGGGTTGAGTGGTTCTCCCCAGGTGTTTTTCTCGATGGTTGGGATGGCAGAATTGCTTTGTGTTCCCTAGTAATGTTTTTATAGATTTGGTGTGACCAACACATTACGTGGGCACTAATCATCTACCCAGGAGGTTGTTTCCAGCAGGGCTCTCCAAGAAGTTGTTTCCAGTAGGGCTAGCCTGTGAGGTACCATCCAACAGGGATGGCCAGTGGTGTACCATCAAGTAGGGGTGGCATGTTGTACCATCCAGTAGGGATGGCCAGTGCGGTACATCCAGCAGCTATGGCCAGTGGGTTACCATCCAAAAGAGATGGCCATCGTTGTACCATCTAGTAGGGATGGATAAAGTGGTTATGGGTTTACCACCAGTGGGGCTGGGAAGTGGTCCCCGATGATGGGTTTACCTCTAGATGGTCTAGAAAGTGGTCCTCATTGGTGATTTTGGGCCTTCCTCCAGTGAATACCTTTCATGGGTCTGGTAATTAGGACTTGTCGACTTTTTTTGGGTCTCCCTCTAGTGGGAAACCATTGACTTTAAGGGATAACCCTCTAGTAGGGCTGGGCAGGGGGTCGCCAGTCGACTTTGAGAAGTACTCTCGACTGTGGGACTGTGATGAGTTGTGGTTTGACGTTCCCCAGAACTCTCATGTACGAGGGGTGATTTCTACATTGAGATGTGACCTAAAACCATACAGGCGAGTCAGTGTCTCCCAAAGCGGATAGATTCAAGGTGTGGTGAATTGATCCCCTTGACATGCAGTTCGGGTCAGACGTGTAGGATGCTGGGAATCGATGGTGTTTACTCCTGGAACTATTGGCTACTCACTTTCTTGGGATGAGCTACAGGATAGAGATCCCCTTAAAATATTGTTTGGGTTTTTTGACAGAGCATATATATATGTATACCTAGTTCCAGTACCCACTGCTTGGGCTTTGGCTACTCTCCTTCCAGGAGAGGCTAAGACGCGTATGGAATGCGAGGTGCTTTCCTTGTCTATCTTCTCATGGTTGGATGAGTCTAATATCCTGTGAAAGGTAGTGAAGGGTAGATGATAACATCATCTTCTCACCATTTCTAGCTCTTTGTGAAAGGACGAGTCTTTTTCCTTTCTCTTATTGGGTTGAGTTGATACTCTACTGTACACTTTACGACACTCTTTATTGTGCTCTTTTACTTTTCCCTAGCTGATCTACTACTAACTCTTCATTATCCCCTTTTTTTCTCCCTCAAGAATTCAAGGAATCCTACTGAGTATTTTTATACTCACCCCTACTTGGGATTTGACTGCACTTGTTGTGCCCTTGCAGATGAAAGACAGGTGGATCATGAGTTCTGCAGAGCTTAGGAGATCAGGAGCATGGACCACGTATGGTGGTCAGAGTGTGGGTCTAGGTGGGGGACCCTTGCAGCTGTTTTTATTTATTTTTACCTATTTTCAGGTTGTGGCACCTTTTCTGGTTTGGTGTGTGTTTTCCCCTATTCATGTTTAGTTTACCTTCATCACTAGCATTGTATTGATAGAGTTCGGTGCACTTTTGTGTTTACATATAGCAGTTGCACATTACATTACATGCCTTTTCTTTTACTCTGCACTTCTTCATTGAGCGGGATTCATGTGTGTGTATAGGTACTCAGGAAAAGTCCTCCCCATGTTTTTTTCCTTCGACGCTTATAGTGAACACTAGGCCTATGGAGGGGGGCTTGGGGTAGTTGCGGCTCGAGCCTGGGTAGGGTCGGGTCCTGAAAATTTTGTATCATAGGTGGTTCATTCATTGGGACATTTTTGGGATGTCCTTGAAAATAAATTGGTTGGGATCTAGGGAAACAGTGTCAACATGTCTCGAGAGTGGCTCTTAGGCCAGGGAGTCCAGTGATGGTGCGGCAGCTGACGTATCCATTCACTGGGACCCTGATTACCTGCTTGTCGACACGGTATGTTGAGACGCTCGTTTCAAGAATATTGGTTTTTGAATCACATAGGATTCAGTCTTTGATTGTCCTTCTTGAGTCATCTCCCTATTATAGTGACTGTTATATACATATATGCTTAGATGACCGTGGAACTCTTTGATAACATTCAAGATGTCTCTGCGAAGACAGCCAGCTAGGATACCAGCTTTGGTTTGTGATGACAACCATGTGATCTATGAGGCCTCAGTCTAGGACCCATGATGAGAGTACCTTTCTCCGGTTGGGCCGGTAGCATCACCCCCACCTAGTGAGCAGTAGAAAACATTAGCAGAGCATACCAATCATGAGTGTTGGTTGAGCGCACTCCGCGAGTCCCAGCGACCGAGACCGATGAGGATTAGTGGTGAGCTAGACCCTCAGGAAGCAGAGGTTTGGTTGGAGATAGTGGTTTGCTTTTTCAAACTTGAGTGGACGCTAGTAGATCTTATGTTGGCTTTGGAGGCCAGCCATTTCCATGGAGTAGGTGGGAATTGGTGGAGTCTGGTGACTCAGTTTCTCGATGAGTCGTCGCTTTCATGGGGAGACTTTCAATTGATGTTTCCTGAGATGTTTTACCCCTCCAGCTTATGCTCCATTTAGATCTAGGATTTCCTACAGTTTTGGTAGAGAGGGATGACTGTGACTGAGTACATGACTAGGACGGCGGACTGTGCACGTTTTTACCTAGACATGGCCCACGATGACAACTTCTGAGTGCGGATGTTTGAGAAGGGTCTCAAAAGAGTGATTTTTGTTGTCATTGTATCGTTGGGAATTCCAACATATGTAGGGGTTCTAGAGTAGGAACTGGTGACAGAGAACTTCCGGTCCCGTTCTACAGTTGGTGGTGGTAGCAGACTCGACAGAGACGAGATGTCTACTGCAGCGAGCAGGCATCGGGTGACAGGACCATGACGCAGGTGGCTTTCCGATAACCGGACTCAGTGGCGGGGTCGTACACAACAGTGGTTCCGAAGGGAACCGGTGCATCCTGGAGAGGACCGGTGCTATTCTTACGATGGGCGAGGTCACATGGCATGAGACTGCCCATCCAGGTGTGATGAGAACATCTGGGAGGCAATAGGTGCACCACCGCGGTAGAGGCAGCGCATTGATCAGAGTATCACCGAGATATGTGGTGCTAGCAGATGAGCGGGAGGAGGTGGTAGTGGGGGGCATCATTACGAGGTCTTCAGATCACCACTTGGCATTCCACGTCAGGCTCCGGGAGCTGACAGTTGGGAACAAAAATAGATGCAATCTTTGGATTTCTGTGATCTAGTAGAGCATGAAGTGACAAGAGGTACACTCTACAGCTCTTCTAATTTTTTCAGTAGAATTTAGAGACTCATTGTGTGAAATTATTTTCTACTATATCCTTGTTTGATTTTTTACCAAGGTCGTACGGGGCATCTGTGTAACCCTTTGTTGGTAGAGTGGAAGGCGCAAAACCTTTTCTTTAGACGATGATGTCGACTCCATCACTTTCCGAGCATGTAAGAGAGTCTTGGTTGCGAGACAACGACTGTGATATCTTGCATGACCAGATATCCTTGGGTGTTTCACCATATGGATATTCTAAATGAGGGAATGACCGGTCTTTGTCCCAGGTCCAAATGGTGATTCTAGTCGCAGCATGCGCCATAAAGGTTCGATCAGGGAGGTGGGCTACTCCCGAGGGCCTTTGGGCCGTTTCAGACCATATGAAGGGATGGCGAGGTTCCCTACCACATTTCCCTAACCCCCCAAGGTCTGTTGTGGGTGCACGGTGTCTCTAGCATGGCTCATCTGAGGAGATGTGTTCATGCTCCTATGCACGTCATCAGCAAGGGCATACCTCGCGTGAACAGATCAATCTCTTTTGTCAATGTGCGGTGACACGAGACTGTGCAAGAGTTCTTCTGGGTATGGGAGAGCCAGGTGTGGGCTTAGTGCCCTAATTTGTTCCCTATTATTTCTTTCAGGGATAAAAAGTTTGAAGTATGGAATGATGTAAGAACGCAGTTTTTGATAAAAAATACTTTGAAATTTTCATGATGTTATTCCAGTGTTGTGCCTTCAGACGGCGTGGGATTCTGAGCCCTAGTGTGGCCGGAAATAAATTTTTAGTGCGTTCACACTGGGCACACAAAATAAATAGGATTACTCCTAAACGGTGATCCAGATCAGAAATCTGAGTGTACATATGGTTCTGAAATGGGGTGTTTACAATAGGAACGACATAAAACAAGTCGGTGTAGGACTTTGGGACCCCTTGCCCGTTGACAGAACATTAAATAGATAAATATAATAATTAATTTATTTTTTTAATGGTTAAACTCATGTAACTCTTAAACGATTTCTCGGATGGGAAAACCGAGGGCACCATTGAGTCCAGATCATGTCTTTTACCCTAGTAGGGGTGTATGATTCGCGGGAGTGGGACTTCTGTGGAAATTGTCACCATGGGAGTTCTCATAATTTAGCAGCCTCGGTCATTAAATTTAATAACTTTCGAACAGAGGCTTAGATTAAAATTCGGACAATGTCGTTGTGCTTAAGAGGAGGTGTTTACCCCAGGGGAGGCTTAACCTCTACCCTTTTGAGGGTTCGGGTATGGGACCAATGTGAGTGGGTTTAAGTGTTTTCTATATAAACAACACCCCCATCCTTCTTCTTCCCCCCTTATTACCTGGAACACTCTCTCAACGGTGAAGGAGGAACTCTTCTCTGCTCTTAAATCCCTCTGGAAAGGTTGTAACGGCTCTGTCGGATCATCGGGGAAGCGTTAGGCAATGCCCATCGAGGAAAGCTCTCATTTTATAATTTTAATTCCTACACCTTATTCAAATTGGTTTAATTGCATATAATTATTGTCCGATCATCAAACGAATCCCATAATCGAGTATAACTCGTTCTATGCTTTTCAACGCATGATTCAGATTGAAAAT
Organism: Viscum album; assembly: GCA_963277665.1. Lineage (NCBI taxonomy): Eukaryota > Viridiplantae > Streptophyta > Magnoliopsida > Santalales > Viscaceae > Viscum > Viscum album. The sequence continues at coordinate 1,891,609,263 of OY728150.1, forward strand.
CAGAGTCCTGATGAGTCCAGGGTGGGCCGTTGAAGTTCCCGGTAATTTTGGAGTTGTTCCGGCAAGATTTAAGGGTTCCGGTGTCGGTCTAGAGAGCAGTATCAAGGCGGTAGGCAGCGACGCTCCATGATCTAGGTTGCAGCGGTGCTCCAGGATCCAAGAATGGGGCGGGTGTAGCTCGCGGTGCGGATGGGAGGACCAAGGTCGCGGCGTGCGAAACCGTGGGGGAAACAAAGACAAGCCTCGGAAGGTCTTCACGTGGCAAGATGACTGGCCCCATGAGATTAGGTCGGTGAGTAGACCGCGGGTCAGTGTTGGGCCATTCGGCTGAGCCGTGGGTCGGCCATGTAAGCCGTCCAGTCCAGGCATGTCCAACCCAGGGGGTTTCGTTACCTCTGATTTCAGACACCCGTATCTACCAAAAAGGGTGTCTGTTATTCATGCCGTATATGGCAGTGTGAACCGCGGGTCGAGGCGGAGAATACGAGATGATGTATAGGTTTTTATCTCCCTAGATGGGGGCCTCGGTGGCACGACACATATGTTAAGTGGATTGACATTTTTTTGGGGGTTCGTGTTTTGAGTGGCGCGGACAAACCCGATGTCCGTTTTGAGCACCGTCAGTGGCGTTGTGACCCTGGCGTCAAGAAGAAGATTTACAAGGGTTTTTCAGGTTTCAAAGATGATATTGTGATGTGGGAGCCACATCCCGTCTTTTAAGATGTGAGTAGAGTATCACAATTTTTTCATCGGACGTCCGTGCGGGGCATGCGAGTAGTCAATTCTGGGTGTTGTTTTGAGGGCATTACACTGCCGCAATCTGCCCGCATTAATTCCTCATGGTGGTGCAGGCCCTAAGGGGGCTATCTTAGGAGTTGGCAATGATTTATATCTTTATCACTGAGTGTCCATTTTGGACAAGTGGTTGGTTAATCTTGTGTACTTTTTCAAGAGGATTGCAGCGGTGTGATCCGTTGGCAGCGCTTCAGGACTAGGGTGTGGGTCCTACATAGAACCGCTCATGCACAGTTTGACAAAATGAATCTTTTTTCCGGATATCCTTCCCACTCAAGTTAGAAGTCCTTTTGACGTGCTTTTCCGAGGGGATCGCAGTGGTGCGATGCGCCCGACTGTTTTCGGAACCGAGGCTCAGGATCACGGGACGTTGTTCGGGAATAAAGCGGCGTTGGCGAATATTTCGTCGGATATCCATTTTAGGCAATTAAATAGTCTATCTCACATGTTTTTCTGAATGGATAACAACAGTACAGACCATTTGGATGTGAGGATCCTCATTCGAGACCTCATTTAAATGTGGAAGCATGAAAGGTGTACCGGTGGTGGTTCCTTCCACAGTGTTTTCCAAGAAACCTTGGCGTGCGATCGAGTGCACTCCCATGTGAGTGAAGTAAATGTTTGAAGAGATATAGTTGGTCATTCTTGGGCCGATGAGTTGGAAAGATTGATTTGTTATGTTTTCGACCATCATGTTGATGTTGGGTATCATTTTCATGATAGCATTTGGGATGGAAATGTTGTATAATTTGGGAATATAGAGGAACTCTTGGAGTTTCATTTTGTTATTTGTACCTGAGAATGTTTGTGTGCTTGTTTGGAGTTGAATTGGGGCCACACAGCATGTGTGCCCCATGTGTGTGCCATATTCTTCTTTTCATACCCTTGACCTCTTAAGAGGTAGATGGTCCCACTGTTCTCGTCTGTTTGACCAACCGGGTTGAGTTTCCCCCTGGTTCTGTTCTCGTTTGTTTGACCAGCAGGGTTGGGTGGTTTTCCCCTAGTTATATTCTCGATGGTTTGGCCGACAGAGTTTCTTCGTGTTCCCTGGTAGAGTTCTTTTGGATTTGGTGTGACCAACACATTACGTTGAAACCGATCCTCTACCCAGGAGTTTGTTTCCAATAGGGCTGGCCAGGAGGTTGTTTTCAGTAGGGCTGGCTGGTGAGGTACCATCCAAAAGGGATTGCTAGTGGGGTACCATCCTACAGGGGTTTCCATTTGTACCATCCAGCAGGGATGGACAGTGCGGTTCCATCCAAAAAGGATGGCCAGTGTATTACCATCCAACATGGATGGCCAGTGGGTTACCATCCAAAAGGGATGGCCAACGTTGTACCATCCAGCCGGGATGGCTAGAGTGGTTTCCAGTTTACCTCCAGCGGGGATGGAATGTGGTCCCCTATGATGGGTTTACCTCCAAATCGGCTAGGAAGTGGTCCACGCTAGCGATTCCAGGCCTCCCTCCAGCGGATACCTTTCATGGGTATGGGCATTGGGACCCGTCATTGTCTTTTTCCAGATCTCCCTCCAGTAGATTACCCTTTTACGGGACTGGGAAGTGTGGCACCCGTCAACTTTTTTCAGGTCTCCCTCCAGTGCGAACACATCGACTTCCAGGGATTACCCTCTAGGGGGCTGGGTAGGGGGTCGCCTATCGACATTGAGGAGACCTCTCGACTACCTAGCAGTGACGAGGTGTGGTTTGACGTTACCCAGAACTCTCATGTATGAGGGGCACTTTCCCCACTGAGACGCATCCTTGGTATGCGACCTAAAACCATGCGGGTGAGTCAGTGCTGCCCAAAGAGGATAATGTCATGTTGTGGTGATTTGAGCCCCTTGACTTGCAGTTCGGGGCAGGTGTGCAGGATGATAGGCATTGATGGTGTTTACTTCTGTTACTATTGGATAGTCACATTCTTGGGCTGAGCTATGGGACGAAGATCCCCTTAAGATATTGTTAGGTTTTCTTGATAGATCATATATATTTTTATACCTTGTTCCAGTACCCACTCCTTGGGCTTTGGCTACTCTCCTTCTAGGAGAGGAGAAGAAGTGCAGGGTATGCCACATGCTTTCCATGTCTAGCATCTCATGGTTGGATGAGTCTAGTCTCCTGCCAATGGAAGTGAAGACTCGACGGAACGTTCATATTTTCACCATTTCATGCTCCTTGTGATACGATAAGTGTTCTTCCTTTCTATTATTTGGTTGAGATGATACTCTACTGTACTCTTTACGGCACTCTTTGTTGTGCTCTTTTACTTTTCCCTATCAAATCTACTGCTCACTCTTTTATATCGCCTTTGTTGCTCCCCCAAGCCTTCAGGACATCATACTAATTATATTTATACTCACCCAAACTTCGGCATTTCCCACACTTGGTGTGCTGTTGCAGATGACGGATAGATGGATCGTTACATCAGCAGAGCTTAGGAGATCAGGAGCATGGACTGCGTACGGTGGTCAGAGTCGAGTTCCAGGTGGAGGACCCTTCCAGCTATTTTTATTTTGTTTAACTGTTGCTGGGTTGTAGCACCTTTTCTAGCTGGGAACATGATTTCCCCTTTTATTTTTCAGTTTACCTTCAGCACTTTCTTTGTAATGATAGAGATCGATGCACTTTTGTGGTTTTTATATAGCATTTGCACTTTACTTTACTTGTCTTTTCTTTTACTCTGCCCTTCTGTATTGAGTGGACTTGGTGTGTGTGTACAAGTACTCAGGAAAAGGCCTCCCCGAGTTGTTTAGCCCTCGGCTCTTGTCGCCAACCCCTGGCCTATGGAAGAGGGCTTGGGGTAGGTACGGGTCGAGCCCCGGTAGGGTGGGGTCATGACAACAAAATTGTTAAGTTGTCTCACCCAGTTGATTCTGATATCAAAGTACATGATGAAAAAATTTATGATGTTAAGAATGTTTTTGTAGAGTAAAAAAGTTATTTGAATGCCTTATCATCTCACATTGTTGAAATAGTAATATTTTTTGAAAAATTAAAATATTACACTAATGAAATAATAATGTAATTTAATGCTTTGAAATAGATTATTAAATACATAGAACTTGACATGTGCCAACTAATATCTTTTAAAGATGAAGTAATCATATTCAAGAATTAAAAAATTGATATTTTATCTGAATTAACGATGCTAACAACATTGGAAGAGATAGTTGTCAAGAAATATAAATTATTATAGGTGTTAAAAAATATTATGGACTTTGTTAAGACCTTAATGAAGAGGAAAAGAACGTTTTTCACATAATGTTATATTTTTTTGTAAAAACAATTGAATTGTTAGTAATATATGAATTTTAATTTCTTTTAAATATGAATTGTTTGAATGTTTTCCAATTCTAATTCGTTGAATTTTCAATTATAATTGTTGGGATTATTATCTAATTCAATGTAATCCTTCATACATTTTTTCTTCTCTAATATTTTAGTTAAATACAAAATATTCCCCATTTATTATTGATAATCACAAAGGGGGAATTTATTATAATTCGGGAAATGTTTTTTCAAATCAATAATTATAATATAATGGGATGGTGGATTCATTAAATTTGAGAATATGATACATAGGGGGAGTTATATTATAAAGGGATAAATGTTTTCCAAAAGGATGAATTATTCTAATACATTATAGTATTAAAAATTATATTTACAATTTAAAAAACTAAATGGGGTTAGGGTTTAATGAATAACTCTAAATACGATGTTAGTAAAAGAAAAGGGATGTATTTGTGCAATTATATTTTTTAATTTTTGTTTTTTAGTTTGTGCTTTACAAAAAGGGGGATATTTTTCTGCCATAAGTTTTACTTATTACTTTTTCATTCATTTGTTTTAAATCACAAACACTTTTATAAGGGAAATTTATTAAATTTTTATTTCCTTAATGTTTTATAAAGTTTTTGTATAAGACATTAACTTTTATCATACATAGAAAAATTTATAATATGTTAGCAATATAAGTATATTAATTTTCTTTATGATTATCATAATTATTATTTATATGATTAATTAAACGTGAATTTAACATACTAAGAGTCAAACTTTAGGCATTAATTTCATTATAACCAATGTTTTTTCAATCAAAATAATAATGGTACAGATAACAAAGGACTAAAAATCATTAAGATAATCATATAAACATTGTTAAGGAAGCCATGAGGCTAAGTATGTTAATAATTGGATAAAACTATATTATTTCTACTGTTAGGAATGTCTTAAACACACTATTTTTTAACAATATATTGTTATAACTATAGTTATTCTATATTATTATGAGTTATCAAGCACCATTTGTTCAAATCTATCACATGTTACATGGAAAGTGTGATATTAGAAGAATGGATATAAATAACTATAAATTTTTAGAGTTTGGAGTTGATTAGAAGAATATCAGGTTGGTTACTTTATCTCTTGAATATTACTCTATATGAACAATTCATTCATAGTCAATGTCATTCTAGATAGTGTTTTAGTTTTATGGAATCCTTGTCAAGTTATCTCCTTATGAAATTTTGTAATTGTAACTCATTCCACATCATCATTACAATTGAGGACCTCTATGGACTAAAATATAGATCATATAATCCAACATATCCATAGATAACGAGTCTAGGTTGATAGATGAAAATATGATTTTCTTATGGAGGTCTTCTAGGGATAGGATAATTGAGCCAAACTGATTTTCATATCGATGGATTTAATTGTAAGGAATGATATAATTTACTAAAAGTATAGAATAGTTAATACCTTTAGTCAGGTTTATTTATTACCTTAATGTTATGGTTAAAATTTTCTTATCTTTTTAGTTACTTTTAATTCAGTCATATATTATTTAGCTATTGTATTACATGTTGTTTACATTTTTAAATTCCAAATCACTTATAATTTAATTGTATTCATCCTTTAAATCCTAATATTCTTTTTATTTTATTGTATAAACTCTTATTATAGTTATCAACCTGATAAAAATTTGATCCACAATGATTACGATTTTTACTCTATTGTAATTGGACATTTTTGTGGTTCTGATTCTATAAATTTGTTAATCAAGCTTAAGGATGAGTCTGATAACCTACTTTAACATGATTTCGATTTTGATTATTTTAAACATCTTAAACTATGTTTTTAACATAATGTCCCCTAAATCCATATTGTAAGTATTTACATCTGGAAAATTATTTTGATCCAATAATTAGAAGTCATATCTTCTTATGGAACATAACAATGATATCATTTTTAGTCACACATCACTCCATTTTAAGAACTATGTGTCACTGAATTCTCACCATATTGGAAATGTAGTGACTTCTTGACCTATTTCCTAGGATCGACAATGAAATCTATGTCAATTCCTTAAATTTCAAATGATTATGTGACTTTTATATATACAAATCCATTTCTCATCTTACTTTTCTAACTAAATCACTCCTCCATTTCATTCAACAACTCTTACATATGAGTCTAATATTTGTAGATGTTTATATATTTCATGAACAATATATAGACTGATTAAAATATCATACTAGATGTAGAGATATTCAAATCAATAATCCCACGAAATTAAAATATATTGTAATTAATCTCTATAATATTGGTTTTGAGTTCCCTTAAAGGGATTCCTTTTCACTCTATATATTGAGGTAGTGAAGAAAAAATAAAATGACAATCTAAATTGTATAATTTTTAATTACAGCCCACGTATCTTATAATCTTAACTTTGAACTATGTGTATCTTCAATTAATATGGTTTTTAACTTTACTTAGTATTCCATATCACTTTGGGTTTGTTGTGGCCTTGAATATTATACAGACCATCTCCATCCTTGGTCCCGAATTCCTAAACAAAATTGACACACTCAATATTCCATTTCACATGACCTTAAGATATTATTTTACTAAACCAATGATATATTAAAATAATATATAAATAATCATGGAAAAACTAGATCATTCAAAGTGAATTAATAAAGCATTCTCATATCTCTTATGGGTTTAGTTCTCTATATTTCTCGGTTCACCTAGTCAAATATACATGATGTATGATGGTGTAGCCCAATGATGCTTAAAACTCCTATCGATAATATTCTATTCCTATATCTCCATAAATTATTTTTTTGAGATTGAAAATTTAATGTTTTATTTAACAATTCTCATATAATTTCATCAAATGAAAATTTCATTGAAAGAACATTATAGTTATTAATGAGAAAATTAATCATAAAAATTAAAAAGTATCTTATACCAAATAGTTATATTTTAAATAATTAGAATCATGAAGGAATACTGATAAATGTATTTTTTAAATAAAATTATGATCAATCAGTTCATGATATAATAAATAAGAATGAGAAGTGTATCTAGAACACCAAATTTATAAGTTGTGAACATGGCATTTACCTCACAGAAGTAAAAAGTAAGATGAAGATCCTTTACCTTGTATTTCCTTTTGGATAAACATCATTTAAATTCATGTATTATAATAATTTTATAATCATTTTTTTAAAAACATTTTTCATGTTTATTATTACTTATAATTTACTTTTTTATGTTGTATATAACTACATAAAAAATTTTGCTTACGTCCGGTCTTTAAAACAAAATCAATTTGTGTATTGAAAACAACATCGGTTTGGTAACTATGGTCAAATAGTTCATTATATAAAACAAACACAATAATAATAATTATATATTTAAAATATTTATATATCAGTTACAATTTAAAAAAATCAGTAGATACAGTTATGAAAAATGAATCATTGTTACAATTATATAGATGGTAGGTATTATGTACGCATGAGTAACATTCTTATTTTTCAATGATCATTTTAGAAATAAGTTATGCTTCACCATATATTTAAAAAAACATCATTATATTATAAACTCCATTTTATTTAATCATATATAATTATTTTGATGAAAAAAGAGTCACATCCTGTTGAGGAGGTTATTGTCAACATGTCGACAAATAACGTTATCACATTTTATGTGTGTGATAGGGTAATAATGAAAAAGATATAAATATATATATAAAGTTATTTAAGTACTAAATATAATATATTTTATTTTATTTCTCATATGTTTAATTATAATCATATTTTATACATTCTATGAACTTTTTGAAAGAATCACATAGCTTTTACGGGGGAGGTAGTCCACACTTTCTCAAATGATATTATAATATTAATGAAAAATTTAAAGTATTAAATTTTAATTTTATAGAAGTATTAGATAAGAATAAATACATGATAAAAATAATATATATCACATATCAATATAATTTCAATATTAATGCCCAAAATGAGAGGTGGTAATGAAAAACTGAATAGTCATCGTTTCGTGATGTATAAGTACGTCGTAAACAGAAAATGTATGTTTGTTACCCATTAGATGTAAGTGTGTGTATGTTTAGGTAAAATCCATAATATAAAAACTTATAATTATATTTATAATAGTGGTTTTATTATATTAATATAGAATATGAATATTTTAGGTGTTGGAAAAGTAAATGAAAAACAAAATAGATCATTGGAAAGCATTGCCTTCAAAATCAGGTAACCCATTATAGTTTATTCAAAGGGGCTTCCTTGGAAATCTTTTTACCAAAATTAAGGACTCTTGTCCTAGGGGATATATTTTTAAATCTATATTGGTTGATATTTACTTAAATAATCTATTTTGATAGATGTGAATAACAGATATAGGTGGTGTCCTTTTATAAAGGAGGAAAAGTACTCACTTAGTATGTTTGAAAAGAAGTTAAATGAAACCACGTTTTTACCTAAAATATCTATTAAAAATCCAAACAAATTCAACAATGAAAGGTTCATCACCAAATTAATTCCATCCAATGGGTTTTGGACAAGTGCATGGGTCATCTGGGCCCTAAGTTAAAAGATCAGTCCCTTATAAAACATAATTTTTACTTAATACTTATAATTAATTTTAATAACATTATCAAAATATTTTTCTCAAAAACAATATTTTTATAATTAAAAATTATATATTATGTTGACTAAAAATATTAAATACATGTTTTAAAAATACAATCATAAAATAGGCAGAAATTGATTAAATTTAATCTCATAGGATGGACGATAATACGAGTTTTTAAAGTAAAAATGTATAAATGTTTTCCATATTTTTATAAAAAAATTTCAATGTAAGATTAATTAAAATGACCTAAATTGGATTAATTTATTCAAATATGATATAATTAAACATTAAATCAAGTTAAACGGTTTATTTTAACTTGTAAATGAATTTTATTAAAAATCAGGATTGAACTAAAATTCAGTATTTTTAACTATTCATTAAAAATGAAACATCGTAGAAAAATTCCAAAAATGAACCCTAATTTAATTTTTTTTTCAAAATACTAGTTTTATTTTTATATATTAAATTTCTAAAAGAACCCGGATTGGGATTAAAAATAAGTTATCCCTTAAGAAGTGGTAAAAGTCCTTTAATTGAAATATAATTTTTTTTTTCATGTAATTGGTTTTATTATTATCATATACTTGTCAAATATATAAATTAAATATAAAACAATTATATAATATATAACATATATATTAAATATAAATCTTTGAAAGTTTAAAATTAATTATGTTTATTTAGATAAAACTAATTTGGAAGAATAAATATAATAATATTTTTTTTTCATATCTTATTGGATCTTATTTTCATTTCTAATTAATTGGTAACCGATGAATTCATTTTATAATAAAATAAACCATAAATTTTGGTAAGATATTTTATACTATTCATAAATGCTAGTTTATATATTATTATATTATATAATAATATTATAGCAATATATTTTTATTCTGTAAAACATGGTCTCGTGTGTAACACAATGCATCGAACAAGGTCTCTCTTCCTTTTAATGCATGGTATCTCTATGTTACATGAATTGAAATATATATAGTCTATTTTAAATAATGAACATATTCTTATATATCTAGATATTATATCACGTTTTGTTCATGGTGTCTCTTTTCGGTCATGCTTTTGGATAAAATGATTTACTTGACAATTTTGGGGGGTTACATTCCTTCCACCATAATTATATTTGGTCATAAAAATTTAAAATCAATGTTGGTAATAAATTGTTTGAACTTTCATATATTTAAATCACAACTCGTGAAAATGATTCATAATTCATCCCCTATAAAATACATAATGGAAGGTACCAAGGTCATGTGGACCACTATGTAACTAGTTCTCTATGTATTATAACATGTGTGTCAAGTTGAGATACATACATGGAGGAAAAGCATAAATATATATAAGTAGTGATTAAGGTTATAAGTCAAAAATAATTTAATATTCAATAGAAATTTGATGTACTAATATCCATTAATATGTGATTATTTATAAGGTCATTAGTTCGAAAAAATTTCTGTATTAGAAAACATTATTTTCCAGGTACATTTCAAAATTTTGATGAATTATTTTACTTCATTTGTATACTTCTTTTATAATTTTCTCTAAAGATAATTTCATCATTTATTTTTTCCTAGATATATTATCAACTCATTAAAAAATTAATATTGATCCATAAATAACAAAAATAAATATATAAAAGAACCTAAAGCCTATAAAAATTCAAAATGTATAATTATTTGTCTTTACCTATCTTCCGAAACTAATCTTGTTAATAGATTAATCTAAAATCTTCAATAATGATAATATTGGTTCATCATTAACATTTTTAGTCAAATATATTTACCAAAACAAATGAAAAATTAACTAGGACATTACGTAGGTTAGTGGCTGGCATGAGATCCTTAACATCCTTCAATCATAGGTTTAAGACTCGCATCCCTGATAGATTTTGTTGGTTTTTAACCAGCTTATTGGAATCCTTTCCCTGAAACCAAATTAATATAATTTCCAAAATAAATATTATGCCCATACATGAAATAAGGTTAATGACTAAATATTCATTTAAATATGGTTTTCATTAAAACCTCAATATTTAGATACTTTATCAACGTATTTCTACAAAAATCATCCTTCATTCTAGATTTTATCCTCTAGAAGAGAGATTTGATATGGGTAATTTCTAGTTTCGCCACACTTATGAAAAATAAATATAATTAATTTCATAAGATGATCATTATTTCCTTCTATCATTCTATTCATTTCTCATAATAAATCCTTTGATTTATGAATTTTTTTTCGAATATAAATAATTTTTGTATAAAATCGAGACACTTTATTGGGTGCCTCCTTCTAAACTTCTCACATTTCATAAATGGAGAATTTTTTTTCTTTACAATATTCACCACTAAAGAAGTTAGAAACCTACATACTTCACTTATTTAGTGTATTCAAGAGTTTGTTAATGTATACACTGTTAATCCTATTTTAGGAAAATTGATTTTTCATAAAAAACATATAATTAACTCCTTTTAACACATCATTTGGTTTCTCATTTTTACCACCTTCTCTAGTATCTATTATGTTAGCATAAATCCTTTGTGTTCCATCCATTGACAAAAACATGAAGGAATAGTTTTAGCAACAATAGTCATTGTTAAAAAATCATATAAAAGTTATCAAATTCATGAAAAGTTGTTTTTAAATCTAAAACAGCTTAGGATTAAAATTTATTACTCATTGACATTATCTATTAAAATATTATATAATTGTTTGTAATGAATCCATGGTTTATCCAACGAATATCCCCCAGTAGTGTCAATCCAGGTGCTCATTATGGCCTCTTATAATGAACCAATGTACCTCAAGTAAGGCTCTCAATGATTTGTTGGAGTTATTACTCCTTTGAATATCAATACTAGAACCACATCCACTTCTAATATGAAAATATTGAATTATTTCTAGGAGACCCACATAATCACTACCTTAAACAAATTCATGGATATTATTGTACTATTATAAACAGTATTTACCTTCAGATTGTATTCTATAACCTATTTTTTCTAAAATTTAGTTCTATAGTTTTCTACTAACCAACACTTTGATCCCAACTATAGTGACCAAACAACATAATAAATATAGAATTAATAAGAATAATAATTATGTCATGGTAAATTATATAACAGACATACCATATATCAACAATCTAATAACGTAGTGTGTAAATTACAAGGAAAGGTATGAAATGTAAACATGTACCATTCAAATAAAAAATAAGTGAAAATGGATATTTAGATGTAAGAAACTAAAACACATTCCACTTAATCAATTAAATGAATAAAATGTATCCAGATATATTTTTGTTCATAAGCTCATGGATGAATAATAACTAAAACAAAATGATTGAAATTATTTCATAATAGAAGTCATGTCAAAGGTATATGATAACCTATACCATGAATAAAATTCACTAGATGGTTTAAAACTACATATAGAGACTTGTTTAATTTTTACAACTTAATTATATCATGTGAAAAATATTGATGCATCGAGGAGATATAGACTATTCGTGATCCTCCCATCATTTCAAGTCCAAATCATTAATTATATTGAATAATCACAATAAATAATATTACTTATCAAATATTTGTATTAAAAAATGAATATGGACTTACAAATATTCCCTAAAATAATAAAATAACTATCAAATTAGAAACTATATGTTAAATGGTATACAGTTTTCGAAATAGTCAAATCCAAGATAAATGAAATGGGTAATTGGGGGGAAATTCATTGTTCAATGATCATTAGAGATTGAATATTTGATGGGGAATAATAAATTATTCAAGGGAATGAATATGAATACTGTCCTTATCCAAATCATTTATAAACCATTAATAGGAATAATATGTTTGGGATAAATATAACAAACATTAATTGGAGTGAAAATCAAGGGTTGTGGTCATTAATGAATATAAATACTGTAAAAATATATTTTAAAAACATTCTTGAGGAAAATATCCGTCTATTTTGAAACTCATTTGGGAAAACATTTTCATTGAAATTCACATTTGAAAAAATATTCATTAAAAATTAACATTTTAAACATGAAAATTAATCTTTTAAAAAAAGAAGTTTGTAAATCCATACATTTCGTATATGGTAAAATGAACACTCCTTTTTTCATGGTAAAGAGGTAATAGAAATGCCTTGTTCAAAATGATACAAGAACATTCCCTTGAAAAAAATGGTGAAAAAATGGGTAATTTTTTTAAGAAATCAATGGATTTTTTTAAATAATAATTTCATAAAACATGGGTTTTATAAGAAAACATGTTCTCCGATTAAAGAGAGAAACCAAGTCGTGTTTTTTGAATAATATTCTTTAAAACATTATGAGCCTGAAAATGTAGAATAATGGTATTAAAACATAAAAATGGTAAATAATAACTAGAGGAGAGAAAATAAAAGTTGGTATTGGACAATAGTCTGGTAATTTCCTTGAATATAAATACCATTGAAATATCATTAATTTAAATATTGTGGAAAAAATATTCAGACACTCCAAAGTGTCCCATACCACATTGAATCATTTTAAAACATAAACCTCAAGATCGTTTAATGTTAAATTAATGATTTAAATACCATTAAAATAAAGGAATTAATTATATAATACATAAAAAGATTATTACATTAACCACACAAAACATGTAAGTGGGGAACATGACATTTATCTCACAGGAGTAACGTGTGAGTCCAAAATCCCTTACCTTGTGTTTCAATCCAGATGAAAGTCCTCTAAATTCCATTATAATATTATTATGTAAATTATTTATTTTTTAATATCCATTTTTATTTATCTAATTTATTTTATTTTATTTTTATTATTTTTCATACATATACTTAATCAATTCCCTTTACGTCGGGTGTTTAGACCAAATTCTGTTTATGTGTTGAAAAGAACTTTCATAGTTTAACTATGGTTGAAGGGGTTATTATATAACAACTAAATAATAATAATAAATACATAATTATCATATATATAATTAAATAATACATTAAAAAATCATTACATATGGTTACTAAAAATTAATCAATATTACAATCATGGTTACGGTAGGTCATATGTATACGAGAGTAATGTTCTTATTTTTAAATGACTGTTATGAAAAGAAGGTAAGTAACACAATATCATTACATAATAATTATTTTATCATTATTATGATATTATTTAATCATATAAACTTATCTATGTAATTATTCTTATGAAAAAAGAATCACATCATGTCTAGGAGGTAGTAGTCCAAATGTCGATGAATAACATTATCACTTTTTATGTGTGGGAAATGGTAATAGAGAAAATGATATATAAATATATATATGTATGTATATATCTATAATGGTAATTATTTCATGAGTATAATATAAATATATTTTATGCCTTATATGTTTATGTATAAAAATATTTTTTACATTCCATGTATCATGTGAATGAATCACATCGCATTGAGGGGGCAGTAGTCCACAAATCCTCAAACGATGTTATCATATTAATGATAAATGGAACGTATTAAAGGTATGTAATATAACAGTTTTAAGAAATAAAAATAAATAATGTATATCTTATATATCATATAATAATAGACTTTCTATTATAATTTCAACCATGATAGGTGGTAAATTAAAAATTAATAGTCATCATTTCGTGAGGCATTAGTTATCCGTCCACGGAAATCGAGTATTCATCACCCATTAGAATAAAGTCTGTGTAAGTGTAGATAAAACCAATAATATATTAACATATCAGTATATTGGAGATAAATATACTATAAAATGTACTTATAATAAAATCTTTTAAGGTGGTGAAAAATTAAGTAAAAGAAAATTGATCGTTGGAATGAATTACCTTAAATATTGGGTTACTCCTTTTGGTTTATACCAAAGGGATTCCTTAGAAGGATTACTGAAAAAATTAAGGCATAATGGTCTCGGGTAGGGATGTTGGAAAAATATATAGGAAAGTATTAGACAATCCTATGTGGTTTGAGTGACATGAGGAACGAGTATATGTAGTGATCTTTTTTTGGGGGAATGGACTTACTTTGTATTTTTTTTTAAAGAAGATACGTGTACCCAAATTTATACCTCAAAAGAGACTTAAAAAACTAATTAATGGAAGGTTAATGGGAAAATTGTGGCATGAAAATGGGTTTTTATAAATATATATCTCATTTGGTGCACAATTTTAAAATTCTAGTCCATTATTAAGCTTACTTTTGCCTTAATAATTGTAATTAATTTAAATAACACTCAGTAATATTTTTGGATAATTTAATATAATTTTTATTATAAATTAAAATTTACTAAAAATAATAATATGAAATATAGTTTTCTAAATTAATATCATAGATGTTAAGAAACTGATTTATATTGAATCCCACAAACGGGATGATAATGATGGTTTTTTTAAATAAAAACTCTCAAAAGATTCCATTGTTTTTATAATTAATTATAAAGTGAAATAAATTAAAATGATCTAAATTGGATTAATTGATAAAAATATGATATTATTATATAATATAACTAATTAAAAGTATATTTTATACATATTAAAAAATTAAATGAAAAATATTTTTGAATAAAAAATCGGTATTTTTAATTATTCATTAAAAAAATGAATGATCAAATTAAAATACTAAAAAGTAACCATAACCATATTTTTATGTTTCTGTTTAAAATATTAAGTTTATTTTGACATATTAAATTTATGAGAGTTCCATAAATATATTGTTAAGGAGGTTTTCTATTAAATGTAGTTAAAAGTTTCCATTACAATGTAGTATTTTTTTTATAAAATTTGTTTTTTTCTGAACAAATTCTTATTAAATATATTTAGTGAATATAAAAAATATTTTCATTAAATTATAACTTATATTTTTTATTAAAATCATTGAAAATATTAATTATTTATTTTTTTCAATAAAAAACCCACATGGAAGCATAAAATGGTATTTTTTATGTCTAATTCGTATTTATTTAAATTTATAATTAATTATTAACCAATGAATTCATTTTTTATTTTTAATAACCATAAAATTCTCATAATTTAGTTAATATTATTCATAATGGATTTTTAAATATTATTATATTAAATAATAAAATTTTAATAATATATTGTTGTATTGTAAAACTCGGTCTGGTGTGTAGCACAAGGCATCGATGAAATTCCCTCTTGTATGTAACACACGCTAAAATGGTGTTGCATGAATTTTAATAAATAGAATATATTATAAATAGTAAATATATTATAAAGTATTATAATATTATATTATCTTATTCTCTTGGGGTTGTGTGACATAAAATGTTATCGAATACAATGTTCTACATTAGATTTTTTTGGTGTTAGAGTTTTTATAAGGATGTTCTGCATGAAAATACATTTCAATACCATCCACCCATGTTATTTAGAGAACAAATAAATAATGACATAAATAATAAAATAATCACGTAAATTGATTAATTTATCTCACCAATAGGTATATAACCCAATTATGAAAATGTTTAGAGTCATGTATATTAACAACATAGACATATTAGCCTACTACACTCAAATATATATATATATATGTATATAATTACTCCTCTACACAATTTAAAACATATCACTCGGGATAAAATCATCTTCATAAACAACAAATGGAAGCATACGAAAGGGGTTTTCTGATATTCTTAGTTGTTTAAAAGAAAATCAATAATGTTTTAGATCACAAACATGAAAGAGTACATGAAAAACACAATTATATCATAATAAGAGTCTATAAAACCAAATATTATTATCATAAGACATAATAAAGAAATATAATATCAAAAATATAATTTTAATGATTTGTAAAAGATATTAACTTGATAAAAATACAAATAAATAATGAAAAAACATGCGAGCCACACATAAATGTGAAGAATATGTTAAAAATATTGTAAGATCATTAAATTTTTAAATAATTTAGAAAAATTTGAAAAATATTTCACACTAAAAATCATAGGATATATTATAAATTTTAAACTGGATACCATCCGACCTATTCATTCATAAATTTTTTATTATATATAAACACCATTAAACTAAATTTTTTTGAATAGAGCTACATACTAACTAGTCCACATAACTTTTAAATATAATGAAATATATTCCTCTACCTAATTAATTGGAAGGATATATAGGTACCACTCATCTCATAATCCACATATTTGTGTGTCACATGAAAATGAAACACCCGTCATTTTATAAAGAAAGCATACAAAAATAAATGATTTTTAAAAATATTTATACACATGACAATATATGAAATTAAGAAATCATGGAATATTAAAACATTAATTTTCAAAAATGAAACATATCATAATAAATTATAAAGGTTATCAAAAATTATCTTTATGAAATATAAATGTTATAGGTTTTTTATAATTTAAAATAAAATATTTTAAAAATATTATAAATAATGAATTAAAAATAACATTCAAAAAAAGTTTTTTTTTTGGAAAAGGGAATCCCTATAAAAGAATTATTTACTGATAAAATATTCATTAAAAATAATATCAAATTAAAAAGGGATAAGGAAAAATACTTTGAAAACATTTAATGTTAGTAGAGTCATCAATGGTTAGAAAATTAAATGTAATAATTATTTCAATGGAAATGTGGAGTTAATGATAAATCAATTTATGTTTAAATGATAAACACACTATTTTATAATTCTCTAATGACCTTTTAAAAAAAACACATCATTAGAAAAATATAATGGAAACTTAAATTTAATATTAAATAACTCAAAAAATGTAGAATTGGATAGAAAATAATTTTACATTACACATGGGTAAGGATAACATCGATGGTATCTTAAAAATATGGAAATTAAATAGAAATCCATTAAAACTAATGGGAATTATTCTTAACAAAAATGTATTTCAAAATAATATTAATATCATTGAGAAAGATGAATATGGTGTGAAATAATATTTAAAGATAAAATAATTTATAAAAATACCCTGAATTCACTATAATGTGTATTAAATCAATAAATAATGACAATAGAAATATATGGGGGATTACATCCCAATGATGGTAATTTAGTCATGACAACCCCATACAAATTTTGTAATTTTAGAATCAAAAGTCATTAGATGGATAAAATTTATATAGATATATACATAGAATTAATTAAATTATATATAATTATAAAATATATTCTTGGGTAGTATAAACAATATATAAATATGTAATAAGTGAAAAACATTAAATCATGTCTCATAGAAGATATGTTGAGCTAGAAAACAATTACAGATTTAGTAATTATTTAAAAAAACACTTTGAATGGTCTAAATTTACATATAATATTTAATATATTGAAAACATATACTAGGTAATTATATTTATAAGGAAAATTATTTATTCCAATGATATGAAAATGTGTTTTATAACATGGGGATGTGTGAAATATATTATTTTCAAACCCAAACAATTAATTTATTTCATTGTGCAGTTGAAAAAATTCTAAACTCCTATAAAAATAATTATTTTAATATCCTATTTCATTACCATACTCATAAATAATTACCTATTTTATAATCCAAATATATAATTCTATATCTTGAGTAAATTAACTATCTATAGTGTATTATGACCATTGTGTCTTGACCACAGTAACTATGATTCAGATTTTAATAATTTTGATATAATTACCTATTATTTGGTAATAATATAATTATTTATATATCATTTAAGTTATTTGAAATATATATATAAAAGTATTGAAAATATTCTAATTTAATTATATATGTTTGGTGGTTGT
Source organism: Viscum album (assembly GCA_963277665.1). Lineage (NCBI taxonomy): Eukaryota > Viridiplantae > Streptophyta > Magnoliopsida > Santalales > Viscaceae > Viscum > Viscum album. Next base: position 1,891,627,806 of record OY728150.1, read on the forward strand.
ATAAGGTGATAATTTAATTGATAACGATTTACTTTTATAATTTTTGTGGTTGAAAGTTATGAATTTAAATATAAGTCAATAAATAATTTAATAATAATGGGAAATTATTATTATTATAATGATTCTAATAATTTATAATGTTATTATTATTATTATTCATGTTCCTATAGTCAACCGAAATCGGGTTTTCAAGCATTGTTCATATAGGTTCTTAAATCAAACCAATGATGAATATGATTTAATTTGATGGATGAGTATGGTTAAGGAGGTGTTACTTTTCACCTAACATTATTAAAATAGAGGAATAATAATTTTTTAAATTATTTTATTATTTCGGAACATAGATTAATGTTTTTAGGTAATTTATGAAAATCTATATGAAAAAATAAAAACATTTTATCATGGGGTGGTAATCTTCATGCAGACATGATTATCATTCCATTTCATTAATAATTGATATAGGGTGAATGATTATAGTACATTGAAATTTTTGAATAAAAATATATATTATATATATCATATCTATTCATAACTACCATTATTTCTAGCATCGATAAATTGAGGTAATGAAAAACATTGGTTATCACTTCGCAGATGTTGTAGTTCATACAATAAACTAATTATATTTCATATAAGTGAATGTAAATGGATATGTATGAGCTATAACATTTTTAGAAATAAATGAATACAAAATTATAATAAATTCATAATTTCAATATGGAGATTATAATTTTTTAAGATTAAAAATATGAACAAAAACATAAGACAGTGATAATATAAACATTGGATATGTAATTTTTCTGATGGAAGTCCCTATTATATTTATAGTATTAGGATAAATAGGTGTGAATAGGGGATTATCATTTTGTATTGGGTTTTACGGACTTCATATGGATAGATTTGGAAGGAGGGATCCAGAGGTGATGTGTATCTTTGAATGTGAGGAAGTTATATACTTCTATTATGGTAAAAAAGGTGCAATTATTGAAATATTATTAATTTTTCAATAATTCCATATTTCTAATCATCATCAGTAGATAAAAAAGTGTAAAATATTTTATCAATCGACAATAATATTTCTAAAATCAACTCAACCACTTATTTGAATACATTTTTTAAATATTTATTCCATTTACCATTAGTAAAACTTCTTTTACAACTTTTACTTTTTACAATGGTAACTATATCTTAAACATAGTTATTAATTTTTCTAAAAAATATAAATAATAACCTTCCTACATAGCATAAAATTTCCAATTTTATCCCTTAAAGTCATTTTTCTGGTCCAATTACCAAATTTGCGAAATGTTATTTTTAAAATAAACTAATTTAATACCATAAAACGATTTTAATAAAAAAATATGACTTTTTAATTTTTATATTTATATAAGTGATATTTAACATTTGAAATGATTTTAATGACATAACTTTTTTTCTAATAATTATAATGAGTTTTATTAGGATTAAAGGGAAATATATAACTAAATATCACCTTGAGAATACTTCATTCAATGAGGTGACCAAAAATATTGTTTATTAAAGTGACATTATTTTGTTCTAAAAATTATGTACATGGTATTTCAAATAACAAATAATATAATAAAAAATCATAATTTTATTTCATAAATAAATATCTTACTACTAAAATATATTTTTAAACTACTAGGATACAAATAAATCATCATAATGTCGTAAAAAGTTTTATTATTCCCACAAACCACATTTTTAAAAAAATATTCAGTGTTAAAAAATTAATAATAATAATATTTTTATGAGAGGAGTTGAAAAATGAAATTTTTTTAAAAATATTATACATTATGACTTCTTTAATACACTTTTTTAATTAAGGTACATCATATGGAAAACTCATTTTATTATAACCTTTTAAAAAATTAACTCATTAATTATTTAGCCACTAAAGGTGAAAATTATTAATGGTCTGTTATATTATTTTTTATTATATATTTGTTATTGATTTATTATTAACCATTTAAAGGTATTTTATATTTTTTATATATAAATTATAATGTATTTTCACAATCAAAAAATCATGGGTCCTTATTTTCTACCCCTTTTAAATAAATTGAATGGTAACCTTATTTTAATTTACTTGTAGTATTAGCTAAATATGGAGAAAATGTTTTAATGACTCATGATTTTATATCTATTGTGATATGACATTAAATATCAATTAGAGTAAAATAAATCACATATTTTACCCAATAATTTCAAGGAAATTTATTTTATTACACGGTATTGACGCCTATTTTATATATTCAGTTTTATTTATAGATAGCTCATACTTGGACATAAAATAATTGATGGTTATAGTTGATTTATTATTTTTCATCCCTATTAATGAAATTAATGTAGAGTAAATGCGAACATAGTAATTATATTTTGAAAATTTAATCCATTATTTTTAGATTTTGATATTATTAATTTTATATAATCTATTTCCACAAATATAATAATCATACAAAAAAATATTTCAGAGAACAATAACTGAGTGGGGTACCATGATATTGCTTAAAAATACCCAAGATATAATATTTTTTTGTAGAGAAAGAGTATGTTCACTACTATGGGATGATTATTAGTGAAACATATTCACCACTATCATATTCATTGATAAATATTTCATAGGATTTTACTCCATCCTATCGAAAGGGTGTAGTTGGTATAAATTTTTATTATAATTAGTTTAATTATTGAAGTAGTTCATATAGTTCCCAAATTCCTCATATCTAAGATATCAAATTTCAATTAGATATTTAAAAATAACATTAAATTTCCCAATCATGTTAACTTAACTATTCCATCTTAATGAAAATCATTTAACTCAATGACAACTTTCACTAATTATAAAAACATCATCTATTTCCTTTGAGAAATTACACTATGTGTATCTTCCCACAATTTTAATATAAAAAGAATAGAACCATTTTCCATAATTATTGATGTCACATGAACTCATATAAAACCCCATGTTTATTTTATTTCTCTGGGTTAAATTTTTATAATATCTCATGTTTTCAGCCATAACATTACATATTTATGTTATAATTAGCTACGGATTTTAAGCATTAGATTCTATCTCTATTTTTTTCTTATTATGAAAATAATTTCCTCATCTATCATGTCTATAGTAAACCTTGTTCCTCCAATCCCATGGAATTCATTAATAAATAAAAATTAGACGTTAGTTATTAAACATTTACAAAAAATGTGGATTGTCATAACCATAAAAGATATTAAAAATTAAAGATACTTATGCTTTTATGATATTATGTTGCTATTAAATTCATTTAGTTCATCCTATATTAAACATTGTATATCACTTGTTGGTTAAGGATATGTTCATTATAATTTTTATTATAATCCAACTATGTAAAAAATAATTCAAACTGTTTTAGTTGATTGTAAGGATCATATAATCATTCAAATCATATCCTATGATTGTTTTAATCTAACTGTGCAATATTATTCCCACTCATCTGGCATTTGGAAGGTGATTTTTTCAAAGTTCAACTAATTCATTTTATATTTCATACCCCTAGGTGTTTCAATTCCAAATCCACCACATCTTCCAAGTATATAGATATATATTTATTTCATTGAAAAAAAATTACTCATGAAATTACCAATATTTGAAAATATAAACCTATAATTAGAATTAATAAAATAGTTTTAAAAAGGATTTCTAACTGTAACAATCAATTTAACTAAACTAATATCCAAGATAAATAAACTAATCTATAGAACAATTCCACATATAAAAAAACAAATATAAAATATAACTAATCCCTTATCTGAAATAATATATAGTGACCCATGAAAAACATGACCTCAATAATATATAATTATTTGAAACACTTTAATACATATTATAATTTCACACACAACACAATGACATAAAGGTTTAGTGTCATAGAAATTAAATACATGAACATATTTCACTACAAGACATATGAAAATTCCTCCGTAATCAAACTTCTATAGACCGTTACCTACATGTTTATCATGGTATATTCATCTTTAAAAATAGGCAATTAAATCATAATAAAGGGGTGGCCATAGTTTTTGAGTAAGGTAAAAAATATAAAAGAGTGTTAGATCATTAACATGGAGTAAAAGAGAGTTATCTAGATATCATAATAATATTTTGTGAGACCATATATGATAATAATTATAAGATCATGGAGAGAATTATATGGATTTTAAAATGATATGATGTTGATCAAAATACATATCAATAACCAAAAAATTGATAGCATTATTATTCCCATGGATGGATCCACTGAGTGGGTGATGAATCATGGGTTTGTTACTACCAATTTTCTATTTAATTCATCTTTTATAGCCACATAATGCCACAATATCTCATTCATTGAGACCTAGATTTCCAATATTCAATAAAATTTAATCACTAAAATTAATACATGGAGTTTTACCAATTTTAAGAATTTATACTCCATTATGTGATTAACCTATGGTTATTTCATGGATATTCATATCATAATTAGTTGTTGTGATCATAAGTGATTTAAATTTAATAGGAAATTTTAGAAAGGTGATATCTATATACTATAATGTTTAGCAGATGTTTTTAATACTCTCACCAGTAGTACATCAAAAAATATTAAACAACCCCTATGTACATGTATTCGACTAATTATACTTATACACATAATTTGAATGTTTTCTTTGAACTACGTTAATTCCAATGGGTCATATGTAATTTTTTCTAACTTTAAGATTTTTTCATCTTCATTGTATTTCTTTTATATATACTATGTGTGATTATTATTAATTCTTGAAAATCTTCTCCTCAAAATCATCTAAATTAGTATTAGATATCACTTATATTACATAACATTGTTATTAAATAATAATAAAAATAAGATTACTCAATACAATTCATTTTATCTTATTCCTTTAACTTCCTCTCTTCCTGAATTCTCATCACATTGAAAACTATGGTTTGATTTCCTCTTGAAATACTATCTATATTTGGAAATAATTACTACACATAATTTATACAATGTATATTCAAATATTTCATGTAGTTATCTATCGTCTTCATGTATATATATTATCAAATTTGTGGAATAAAAACCATATCTCATACTTGTACAGTGTGTATCAGGCATGAACAATATCACCTCAAATTATTTATTCATGTTGTAGGACATAAAGTGAATAATTTACAATGTATCTTTTATTGGTGTGCACTTGTACTTAATCATGTTTCTTGACATGAAATTTTTCACAAGGATCTTAAATTTTGAGTGAGAACACAATGTATCACCTATATTAAAATTATTTTGTTTTCAGATTATTCTAAACCTATGTTCACAAATATATCATTCATCACATTAGATTAGATAAAAATAATCTTCTTCTATTATCAATTTGTGCATGGAAACCCTCATGGAACACTTGTTAATGGATTTCATTGTTAAAATATTATGGTACTATAGCATCCCCCATATATGCATGAGGGATAAAGCACAACATTATTACACCCAAATATTTCTTCCATACTTCAATGCTTCATGGAACCCTCTCATTTACCTATCCATGTATGGATTTAGGGAGGCCGTCTATTTCATCATTAATCTGTAGAGGCTCATAGTACACTTCCTCTAATTTAGGATGATACTCAATAATGATTTGTTTTCATTGAGGTAAAACCATTTCTTATAAATAATGACAGTTAGAAACAAAAACCATGCATTACCATTGTATTTATACAAAAAAATCATTACCATCGGTCTACTCATATTCTAACTAGAATTCTTGATAAATATTCCATGTTAATATTGTTGTGAATCACTAAATATCATAGTGCATTAAATAGTCAAATGTTTTTTTTCCAAATTTTTCTTCATGAACATTCTCTTATTGAGTTTTAAGGAGCAGTTTCTTATGCAATGATTTATCCCAATAATAGGAAAATAAAATCAAGATCCATCATTTAAAAAAATGAACTAATGGTAATATATCAGATATAACAATACCCTCCTAGAACATTGTTTTAAATTCTATATAAAATATGTTTATATTTTATACATCATTTTCCATATTCCATTAAGTATTTCACACACGTAATACATTGACTGCATCCATGATGTCAGAATGATCAATTGATTCTCATACTCTAGGAATAAACACCAGAGATGGCTAAACTGAAGATGATCATATTTTTCATGGCCGCGAAGCACTATCATCATCAAAAGGTTGAAAACAAAAACTATTGGATAATAAGAAGCCTAATATTATTCGGATGATATATATCTTGTTTTATTCATATATTATGATGTGGATGAATATTATAGTGTGTTGTGACCAACCAACATTGAGATTAGGTTTATAAATTGTACTATTTTTATGAAATATCATTCTCCTTACCATTGTATCCAAGGATATGGTTTTGAAACATGAAACAATATAAACCACCTTCATGGGGTGGGCTGACACGCTTACACCCCATGCACTCCACCAAACATAAAATAAGAAACATGTATTCTCTATGATCCTAATGTTCTAATTTGAACATTTATTTGACAATTACATTATTATTTGTAGGTTATTATGGGTTATCATTCCATTTTTGTTGAACATGATTCCATATATAATGTTGATCTAAGATGACACGATGGTTTCTTGCATGGTGGACCATGTTTTTTCAAACAAATCCACAATAAAATATATTGAACAATTCCTTGTATAATACATTATTACGTGTCATCATTGTAATTTTCAATGATTAAAAATATATATTCCATTATATTTTTTCAATGTATTCAACAATAATCCTCATGATTTAATGAAATATTTCACGGATAACCATAAAAATCAATGAGTATACGATGAACATGGATTAATATATTATGATTTATAAGCACTATTTTTTGAATAATTTCAGATCACTACTTCTTGAAAAAATATCATTCTATCAACATTTATAGAAAATTTAATTATCCCTAAACAACTCTAACATGATTATTATGATAAAAAATCAGTTAAAAATCATCAAACTCGATATAGATAATTTTCCTACTAAATTACATCTAATGAATTCATAACATTTCATCATGCATCACATATTTTTATTCACTGGCCAATATTATTCCAATGTTTCATATAAATTAATACCCCTTATTAATTTGAAATATTAATGATATTAAATTCATTAAAAAAATTTATTTCCTATAATCATACCCATTTAATTTATTATCAATTACAATAAGTATACTATTTTATATTGATATGTAAATATGTTCTCATACCCTATAGAGCACTTCTTATGAATATTACATTTCAAATTCTCCCCCCCCTTATTGACATGTTATAAAATGTTCATGGGAAAAATTATATCAATTCAAACATTATAAATTACCATTTATCATTACACTATATTTCTACTATGTAGGGATCTGTGTAGAAAATAATTAAATTTTATCGAGATAAGTTAGTATTCGCTTATAAATTTGAATGATTACATATGTAATCAGAACTAAATATATTCTTCATAAAATATCCAATTATATTTTGATTTAATAAAAATTGATAGATACTAAAATTTAAATAATCTTAACCTAATACACTTACACTCATAACAACAATCATATTAAAAATATGCATTAATGAGTACAAGGATTCTATAATATCTTTGTAACTTTCTTCAATTCCTTTTTATCTTGTAATTAATGAAAAAATATTTTCTTCCTATTTTATTTTAAATGTGATTTTTTATAAAATATGCTGGACAGATAAAACATTAATCACCAGTGATGCTTTTAATCAATCACTGTAAAAATATTTAGGCAATCCTATGAAAAATCATTCTGGTAGCATCAAACATTCATTTTTCTCCCCCTCATGAGACACACTCTATAGAATATTCATAATGATGTGTATGATTAAAAGTAAATATAAATATACAATAATATAAAGAATAAATCAAAACAGAACTCCAAAATGTGTTTTTTCATGTATTTACTAAATTCACATAATCAACATGGGTGGTCCTCTATAACAAATTCTATTTAGATTTCAAACATTTAAGATAAATATAATATGGGATCATCACCATTATTTATTTTCATTGTTTTAGAATTTTATCCATATCATATTAGGTTTCCCTCCTAAGACCATCCTTAAACATCTATTTCATTTATTTTAAGAAAAATAAAAATATACAAGGATTAGGGGAATAAGGCAGTTCTTCTTTCGCATCAATGCTATAAAAAATTTTGACATTGTTTTCTCAACTACTTTTCTCCACATTAACTATTTTTCATTGTTTTTTCATATTACATTCATATCTAATTTTTCTAAAATATCATGGATCTCATTATATAATAAATTTCATTGTGCGAGTACATTCACTTCACAAAAGAATATAATTAACTTTTGTCCGTTTTTTTAACATTCATCCTTTTTATGAACGCACATAGTGAATGAATTTATATTGAAAAATTAATATATATGTGTCTAAAAATGTTTCTCCTACAAAACAATTATAATATAATAGGATTTTTTTTTATGAATAACATTCTTTAAACAATTATTCTTTATGTAGAATATTTTATACCTTTTGTTTTATTCTTCTTCTTCGTTATCCATCATTCATGGTTTTTCTAGATTTAGTTAAAAAATATCAAGTGTATTTTAGGGTATATTGGAATGTTTTTTATAGTTTTCCCATTGATTCATCTTCTAGTTATTCACATATAACCTTTTATATATGCCCCACTTCAAGAATATTTTTGGACATTTCTTGAATATGAACTTTGATTTACTTGTTTTAAAAGGGTGACATATTATGAAAATTATGGTAGGTAATTTCATTTCTAACTATCTTTATATTAATAAATTTTAATACTTCTTTATTATTCTCTTGTAATAACATCCCAATTTATTTTTTATATGTTTTGATGTATATGTATCAAATTTTTTACCAACACATCTACCAATAATATTGGAATCATTGCATGTATAAAATCAATTTGATGTAGAAAGATTATTATTATTCTATAGATGATTAATCTTTATATTCTCACTCCCCCTTGGAATAGGTATCATTTGTTCTTTATGATTTATTGGAATATATCATTAATCCATTTAATTATTTCTAAATTTCATGCAGCACCATCAATGACCCCTAAATATAGAAATTCATTTATATTTTTTATGATGGTCATAATTTATTGTATATTTATGATATTTATTTTATGTATTATTTACCGCCTGATGTGATCTACTCATGAAATTATCTTCCACACATCATCTTTCCACAAAAAACATGGTATGGGGATATTTTTCATTTATACTCAAATATATTGGTATAGAATATATATTTATACCTGTATTTTTTATTGTAAGATATTATGAAAAAATATTTCCATGAGAAATAGAGGGAACATTTGTCTTTAAATATACTTGTGATAGATCATTTGGGGATGTAATGATGTTATTTCTCTGTGATGGAAAACTTTTGTTATTATAATCCCCTAAATTAAATTTAGTGGAAGAAGTAAAAAAATCATTGATTTAAAAGTCTTATAGTGTGTTTTTTCAAGATTAGAAAGTATTGTTTATTATATAATACATTTCATACATTTGGAATTGATTTGATCTTTTGTAAAATCAATTCAATGATCAAATTACTTTTCTCATTTCATCATTATAAAAATTGTGAAATATATCATTTATTATAATATTTATTAGATATATTGTATCCTCCTAGACATTACTTTTAATTGAGTATTCATTACATAAATATCATTTTCATATTTTATTCCAAAGTACTAATCTTCTTCTAATACTCATCTATTACCTCATCTTTCCCCCATTTTTTTATCACCTCTTCATTTTGTATGAAGTATCATCAATTATTCTCCTTATAATAATAATTATTGATTATAACATTTATTGGGATATTGTCAATGGTTTTTACTTTTTTCATTATGATATCTACCAATTATTTATTCCAAACATGAGGAAGGGTGATTTCATATCGCATGTTTTCAAAAATCTCATAAACATAATAATTAACATTTTTTTAAAATAAATGCATTATATCGCTTAAAAAATAAATCCATATATTAACTTTAATAGTCGAAAATATATTAATACATTGGTATCCTTTGGAAATTAAAAAGTTAATTGAAAAAACATCGGGATCAATTGAATCCCTTGATTCCACTAATTCGATAATGTTTTCCACATCCAGTGTGGTTAAAATAACAATTTATTTAATCTCAAAAAATTTCATATCTGATATAATACTTTTTTGGAGGGATGAGAACTTATTTTTTAATATCTTTATAGGATGTATCTCTTCCTATCATATTCTTATATTTATTCTCAATGTTCATCGTAATCTTGATAGAAAATATGTTATAATTTGAAATTTAATGAACTTATTTATAAATTAACTTCCTTAAATTTAATTTAAGAGATTAAAATAAACATTAGAACAACACCAAATATTTAGATTCCAATAGAGGGAACCACCCTTTTAGTATTTTAGAGCCTTTGCTTAGATTCCCTATGTTGGGAGTGAATTTGTGGATTATTTTTATAAATTAACTTTTTTATTCAACCTCCATGGATTGTTGAATCATCAATATCTCATTAAATGAATTCAAATATAATATTTATTTAATAAAATGAAGTCATAAAATATAAATAAATGATATTAACAAGGTGCCTACAATGTAGAATCCCAATAATGATTTATTTATGGTTATTTCATGGATTTTCTATCAATATTAATTTTAGTTATCAAATGTGATTTAAAATTTGTATACTATTTTAGATAGATAAAAAATATACCACATAATGAATAAATGGAATTATTTATATGGACAAAGCCAGTTATTCAATGAATGTTTAACCATACCAAGTGAAAGGTTCACAAATTTCCATTTCTTATCCTTGTATTGTGCTTTTTTTCCTTGTTACACATCAAGAATACTCAATCACATTTTCATCTGATTGGAAAATGTATTTTTTGAGCATAAATATAATTCTTCAACTTCCACTAAATATTATTAATATTACAGAATTTATTTTAGATCAATATAATCGTCAAAATTTGTAGAAGATGTCACATATATTAAACCTCAATATTATATCAAAATTAATGACATAAGATTACACAAAATAGCTCAATTCTTCTTCAACCTTAAATTTTGTATATTTATTAATTATCTACACACACAATACATTGCTATGAATTCCCTTAAAATACATCTTATCATTATTCTCAAATTACCACGACTTCTTTATGCATTGTATATGTGATATTTTAGGTTGTTATGTCATGTGTTCATGAATGTATAATATTATGACACGTTCTTCATATACATTGATATCTCTTCATAATTAATGTATATTTATTACAACATATAACAAAACCATGAGAGGGTCATGTAGGTATAGTGTCTTTAGAAACTAGGAAACATAAACAACTAATTCATAAAACATCTATATTGTCCCATGTTTATTTTCTCATAAATAAACTCCTTTTTTGCATATCATATTAAAAACCCTTCTCATGTCTTGGGGAAAAGAAATGTATAAAAGGGTATGCTCAAAATATCAGTAATGGTATAGAATGAAACAACAATCATTTCATATTCATAAGAACATAACATTTGCAAATATTTTCCTGCATATAAAAGATCACAATATCAGGTCATGGGAGAAATTATAAAAGGTAAATATAATCCCAATAGTCATAACATATGAAATGATTTTTTTGGGATACACAAATAAGCATCTAAAACCATTTCATAATAGTTAAGGGCCATTTTAAGGACCATCATAGCAGAAAAAGTGAATTACTAAACTGAGTATCCTTCTCATTCCAGCCTTGTATCACTGAACTAGATAAACTTTTCCTTCCAACCATTTCTATCTTATCTGATATAAATCACTACCCAAGGACTTTTATGGATATATAGGTCCCCTAAATCATATTGAAACCATTCATACGTTGGCCAAAAAAACATAATAACAATCATAATAGCATAACTTAAAAATTATAATGGGTTTCTTAAACATCAATTCATCATAAAATTTTCCATAAATTGATTTCATACAAATAATTTCATTTTTAAAAAAATATAATTAAGGTAATAATATTAATATATACATTAAACTATATAATCTTATATGGAAAACAATTTTGATAAAATAGTTGAGCATTATTCTTGAGAAAAATATCCTTTATTTTTCAAAAATGTTTTCCTTCCTCAAAATATCACACAATTTTAGAAGAAATAAATTTATGTGAAAATAACCATGAATTTTTTAGGGGAAGAATCATGTGTTTAAATAAGTTTTAAATTGTAAAAATCTGGTTTTTTCCTACAAGTTAAAAAACATTCTTCTCGTACTTTTCTTACGAAAAATCCAAAAAGTACCATGTATGGTAAATGTAAGAGAGATTCCTACCAAATCATGTTATAAAAGTCAAATGGGTATAAATGAATTTAAAAATAAATATAATAACATTTTTTTAATATTCTTATAAAACATGGAAATAGATGATAAATATACCTCCAGTAAATACTTACATATAATCAATCTTGATAAAAATGATACTTGCAGAGTAATCCCTTACCTAAGGTAAAATATCCTTAATATGTAATAGAACATCCTGTATGAAAATTTAAATAATTTTAATTATTTATTACATAATAAAAATAATTTTTATGAAAAAAATTTATCATATTTTCAATCGTTTGTCATTAACATTTCATTGATACTTGTTATTCGGGTATTAACTGCTTAATATTCTTTTTTTGTTTTATCGGATAAGTTATTATTCTTATTTTTATGTTATAGTTATATAATTTATATAATGTTATTAGTATAACATATATAATATTTATTCATTCAATTCATATATATAATCCTGGTTTAATGATGATTATGTAGAACAAATCGCATCGCGCCGTGGAGACGATAAGTCATACGTACGCACGATTGACAATATAAATCCCATAATTGTTTAATGGTATTTAAGTGGATATTGTGTATTATATATGAATTAGTATAATTTAATAATAATAATTTATAGTAATTATTTCCACCCTTATACCCATCCATGTATGGTTGTGTTGAAGAAACATATTACCCCATAGTTTGGAGAAGGTAAGTCGTACGGACTCATGTGCGATGATTTCATTTTTCATTGGATTGATAGAAGAAGAAATAGGTTTTTCCATATTTTTAATAACATATCAGTATATTAGTGATACTTTTTTTTATTATTTTATAATGAAACAACTAAATAAGAGGAATTAGATGAAAAAATATATTTTAAAGAATCGGTAGATGAGATTACCTCTTTCTCAACACGCCTCCTTTAAATTACTTTTTATGACACTAGAGTTGGTGTTTTGAGAGGAAAAGAACCTCTAGAATGTTAATAAAGAAGTTTTTAAGTGAAATGGGTAGTGTTTGGCCAATCTTGGATGCTCAAAATGGTGTAATGAGGAGTGGGAGGAGGTTCTCTTTTATAAGAGAGAAGAGGGGCACTTTATGAAACTCTAAAAATACTAATTTATTATAAATGAAATTTCAACTAAAAATAGTCCAAAAATTATTTAATTAAAATATAATATGGATTTTGTTTTAATACGCATTATCCACTAATTTTTTACAAATGTAGAATATTTTTTTATCCTTATCATTTTGGTTTAACCCTTATTTTAATCTTTTTAATCTTACAGTGATATCATGTTATTTACATGTTGTGGGTTTATGTAATTTAAACATCATATAAAATGACCAATAAAGATATTTATTAGAAATTTGGACTTATATTAATGATTTTTCCAAATATTAGTGTTTTTATAATTAATGATCATTTAATAAACTATTTTATTTTTTATGTTATGAATTGTGTCAATTTTAGACACTATTCATAATTGACTTTATATAAAAATTCAAAAAAACCAAATTCCTTCGAAACTAAGGCATTAAATCAAATATAATATTTCACCATCATCCATAAATTTCATATATGAAATGAAAATATTCCAGATAAATTAGTTTTAATATTTATAAATTCTTTTATTTGAATATTTAATTAATGAGGTAATCAATACATCAGAATTGTATCATATCTAAATATAATTATCTAAAATATAAAACATATAAAGAAACCATAATTTATAAAATATTTATGTCTTTATAATGACTATTTATAGACGTAGATATCAGTTTTATAAACATATATTAAATTTGATTATGTAAAGGATATGTATTTAGGTTACAATTATCTTTACCTTAAATTAATTCTGATAAAATATCATTTTCACATCCATGTGAATCCATGGGGTCCCCAAAATATACCCATAGATTCCCATAACCAGAAATATCTCATCCAATAGGATTACGACACGTTTTAGGGTAGTTTTATATAGTTAAATTATTATTATTTTACCTTATCTATCGGATTTACACTTTCACCTTGTTAAATAAAATAACTATTGAAAATACTATTCATAATGTCCATAAATAAAATGTACTTATTCACAAAATTTGGAACTTTTAATTCCAAATATGGAATATGTTTTTCTAATTTCAAAACACAAAAGTTGTAGTAATTATTTTTATATATATCCCATTATTGAAATGAGAATGCTTATTTTAAATGATAAAACATGATGAAAGCTTGGAATGTTTATTCTAATGAATTCAATGTGAAATTAATTCTCATAAAATAAATTATTTTAAATGTTAAAAATATATACTATTTATTCTTAAAATCCATTCGATGTTATAATTTATACATATATATTATCTCGATGAAAAATGTTGTTTTTAATTAAAATTTAGCCTATTTTTACTATTAATCATAACATTAATGTTATCAGAAAAATATCTAAAGTTTATCCAATCAAATTTTATATATCCCACATCAATGTTACATGTTTATGATGTCATATATAAATTATTAATGGGTAAAAAATATTAATTTACAATGGGTTCTCCATTCAAAGGTGTATTATTAACCTTTTAAAAAATTGGTTCTTATACAAAAAATAGGGTTTTATACATACCTTTTAACTATGATATACATTTGATGAATATCGAAAATATTTTATTAAGTATATAAAACATATATCTCCTTAATTTCATTACCAAATTTAATTCACTCTAAAATATAAAATTTCTAATTGGTTTATATTTTTCATAACTGATTAATAGCCAATGAATTTATAATGAATTTTCATAAGTTAGTTATAATTATTTTTGAATACCTAGCGTTTTGGATATAATATTAATTTTAAATTAAGTTCATCTCGTGGTTTTTTTAATCTAACAATTGTGTGTAAAGAAATAATTTTTAGAATAAAAAGTATTTAGAAAAAATAATTCATAAAAACACTTAGGCGTTAACTATAATAGCACATGCATGGAATCAAAAAAATGAATAGTGTTTTTTAAATTTACATCAACAAAGGAATATATTTAATTATACAAATTCTTTTTGGTGTTATAGAAGAAATTATGAAATATCAATGTATTTTTTTGTTTGTTTTCATTTCAATTTACATATATTTCATAAAGAGAAATAGTACACAAGGATCTTAAATTTTATGCAGTAAAAAACTATTTTAGTATTATTGTTATTATTTTGTATGTAGAATATTAATACCTATGGTTCACATGTATATTTTTGTAAAATTAAGTTTTATTTTTCATATCATTCTGCTGGACACAAACCAATCATGAATTTTTTTAACAAAATCGTAAATATGGATTCGATCATTATGATTTTCATATATGAGTACATACATTATGTGGTCAAGATAGATGAGTCATATCATGGTGAATCACATATTCTCCTCCATCCATATAGTGATTTGTGGAAGCATCTCCTTCATATAGTGGATTATGGATCTCAGGAGGCCTTCTATTTATTCATGAAAAATTGGAGGCTCTTGGTACTCAACTAATCATTTAAGTAATGTCTCTCGAATTATCTATTTTGTTTGAGGAAAATATAACTCTAATAAATCATTATAATATGTAATAGAATCAATTTCCATAACATGATGTTTATAGGTGACAATCACCTTATTTATTCTACTACTATGTAGAAATGAATTCATAATAATGTTTTATTGCAAATCATATTTTTAATGCATAAATATTATTGAATTGAAATAGTAACATGGAGGATTCCATGTTCTTAATCTCACACCACTTGAAACTCATATTTAAGGGGTCTCTTCATAGGGGATGACCCATCTCATGAATATGAAAATTATATCCTTCTCTATCATTTTAAAAATATCAAACTCATATATGAAATTGGATGCCTAATTGTCCTACTAAAACTGTGATATCATATGATAATAAATTTCTTCATATTTTCAAAATAATTTTACATATTCATAGAAATATTTTATGAATTGATGATTTATATCTCATGTTTGATGTTGGTATAGTCAAAAAACTCATATTTTATAGGTGGTATCACTATATTTACCTAAACTGATAAATATTGGACCTATA
This sequence comes from Viscum album, assembly GCA_963277665.1. Lineage (NCBI taxonomy): Eukaryota > Viridiplantae > Streptophyta > Magnoliopsida > Santalales > Viscaceae > Viscum > Viscum album. Next base: position 1,891,644,360 of record OY728150.1, read on the forward strand.
GAGTTCAATTTGAACATCCATCTATAGGATGTATAAGACAAGAATCTTTGATGATTATACTTCTATGATTACACGAATTGATAAAACCATGTATTATCTATATACATTATAGTGGATGAATATTTTACTGTATTTCATCCAAACTATATATATTCATAGAAATGATGAAGCCCACATTTTATATAATCACATGTTACCAACGGATTAAGCCATGGAACTGCAGTTAGTACCTGAAACAATATATGGACTTCTACATGGGGTCAGGTGACCCTTCATCCCCCCATGAATTCTACCTCAGAAACCATATGGGTATTATCCTTGCCCTCACCTTTATGTCATTCTGCTTTCCCAGAGGTTCATACTATATTCCATAATGAAGGATTCTTGGGGTTATCTCTCCCTTATGGTCGTGAAGTCTCTAACATTGATCGTTTATTTGTGATGAACATTCTCTATTTTGGTATTGGCCTATTTTTCATACTGTCCCACAATAAAATACACTGATTAATTCATATTATAGTACTTAAACTCAATCCATCCTCAAAATTTTCCATAATGGGAAATATATATCAATATATTTTTTTGATAGAAATAAAAAACATCTTCATGATTTAATTAAATAATTCTTGAAATTACATAAAAATCAATAACATTTGACAAGAATGGAACAAATTCTTAGGATTTCATCACTGCTATTTTTAGATTTTAGTTGTGAAATACAAATATCTTCGTCGTCAAATAATCTTCTAATGTAATTTTTTTTAAAATGTTCACATCCCCAAAGAACTATTATATGTGTCTTATAAAATTTTATCATTTTACCAATTATCTAATATGAAATGTACAATTTCCTTTCCAAATTACTTTCAATGAATCCATATTAAGACACCCTACATCACCACTTTATCTTCACTCACCATGCTTCTTCAGTATATTGAAATTGATGAGTATACTTCATTAATTTTCATTCACGTTGATAATAAATAATATATATACAATGTGGGATTGATAAGAATGTATTAATATTGTGGAATATATAAAAATATGTTATAAACAATAAAACATGGAATAATATGAAAGAGAACCTGAAAATGTCACACAATTATAATAACAGGTTTTTTTATCAATATGAACATAGCTAGCCACCTAACCATTTAATCATAATTTTTTTTATAGTTCTTATTTTTATTACACAAACCCTTTTTGACCCTATCTACTTGTTAACCAATCACATAAAAATACTATCTAATGATATATAAGTATTTATGGAATGCATTAGTGGTAGATATAGGCCCCAACTCTCCCATAATCCCTATATATTTTTTTCACTTAAAAATAAAACATTATTCATCTCATAAATATCCCATAAAAAATTGTATGTGTTTCTAAAATCTTTTAAATACATAAAATAACATGATCCTAATAAATCAAAAAGTATAAAAATAATAATTTTCTAAAAGAGATCATATCACAATATCATTTATGGGGTTATCAAAGGATAAATTTATGAAATATTAAACCTGGATGGTATATATAAGTGAAAATATAATTTTATACAGAAAATATATTTTTATATAGTTAATTATATATTAGATTCAAAAAAATTGTAAAGGTAAAAATAAGGCTTCTGAAAGCATATTTGAAAATATTATATACTTGAAAAAACATAATGTTTTTTAAAAAATATTATATAATATTATTTAAAAACATTAACATATAAAACAATTTTTAATAATAATGATAAAATTACATAATTATTTCATTAAAAATGTGATGCGGATGTTAAAACATTATTTTTAAATGATGGAAATCCCTTTTGTTCACTGTAGAATAACATTTTTCAAAACATATAATTTTAAAAAATTATAAAGGTACATTTTCATTAAAATTAAATAATGGGTTATTAATTATTCTTGGATATTAATTTATTTTTAGTTTCTAGTTGGAATATGATTACATTAGTGGGATGTAAAAAATAATTACATTTAATAAACATCCTTTAAAATTAATTCAAATTATTCTTACTAAAATTTCTTTTTAATAAAAATTTAAAATCAATATGAAATAAGGCTTTTGTGTGAAACATGATTTACCTAATAAATAAATTATAAATAAATATTCAAATCATCCCCGGACGGAAATTATAAATTGGGTACGATTATAGACCATGATGAGGGATTATGACTTAAATATGTTAATTGAGTCATGAAAACCCCTTATGGCTTTAGGGATTTTTTTAATCTAGTCACTGGAAGCATGAAATTCATATGATTTTTTTAATACCTTGAAATAAAACATTAATTATTTGAATATACATTCTTATTCTGTATATATACTATATAAATATGGAATTGGGGCATAACCTAAAATAATCTGTCATTAAATATAATATAAAATGAAAAATATTTAGAGAATTAATATTTTTAAATAAAAAACATAAGGGGTAAACCTTTAAATAGAATTTATAAAATAATTAAAATACTAAAAATTAGAAACAATTTTACAAATAGGATGTATTTACACCATTAAGAAGAAATCATGGTTTACAATATAATCATGTCTCAAATATCGGTTTTTGAGATGAATACTCTTACCCTGTTAACATGGTTAGTTGATGAAAATCGTACAACATATATAATAAATATAACTAAGAGAATATCTTATTTCATAATTCATGTCACGACCCATCCCTTGAGGCCAGTGTCGTGACTACCCTAAGCCCGCCTTCCATAGGTAATGGTGGGCGACAATCACCGGAAAGGCATACCCCTAAAACTGTTAGACATTTCCTTTAGACCTGTAAAAACACACAATCCAATAACACAACAAGATAAAACCATGAAGTGAAACAACAATAGTAAAGGTTTTTACTAAAAGTAAAAGGTGCTGGAATAAAATCCCAACTGAAAGGTACAACTACAACTAAAAAAACAAACCTTGAAATCATCCACCAAGGATCCAACCTAAATGGTATGTACAACTCATATCGAATGATCTCCATGTCAGCCAATATATTCTGTAAACTACATGTTCCTAACTCCCGCAAGTCATAGCCAAGATGCTTGTTGTCTGCACAAGACACCATAACGTGTGGGTGAAGCCCATGGAGGGTTGAGTATAATAATACCTAGTAGGGACCCTGAGACCCCCAAAGTTCACTCGGAATTCCAAAAAGGAAATACCTCAAAGCATGATCTCAATAATAAAGCACAAAGCAATAAAAACAACTCAATCGATGTATATGTAAAGCACATAAGTACAGAGGATTATTTGAGAAGCTAGATCATCTTATTCTATAGAGAGGCATTGCTGCTGACTATTTGGATTTTGAACCACATAGGATTGATAGGTAATAACCCCCACAAGACCCACACAATATATGACAATCTTGATGTCGATAGGTACTAACCCCCACAAGACCCACACAGGATTGGTTTGTGCTGACCCACACAGGTTCATTGAGTGCTGACCCACATAGGATTTGTATGTCGTTGATCCATGATAGGTCGCCCTAAGGCAGGTCCTTATTGGGGTGCAAACTACTGATCCACACTAGATTCCTAAGTGGTGATCCACACATTATCACATGGTGTTGATCCATACAAGATTGCTATGTGTTGAACCACAAAGGACCACTCGGTACTAACCTCCATATGATTTGTCTCCAACCTCTACCTCACTGCGAGCCACTGGATTCATAATCATAGTATGTTTGATTTTGGGAGAACCTCTCCTCAATACATCAGTTATATTTCAAGAGGCAATAATTCCCACTAAAAGTAACCTGATGATCTATCATGTCATAAGGGTCCCAACGCAACAAGCAGTGCGTCAACTGGTCACTTGGTCTATATGTTTTATGCACTTTAGTGCAAAGGGCCTGGTTGGATTCAGAGTCTATCCAACATTGATGTAATCTCACATTATCCAAAACTCTATTGGAGTATCTCGAATGGGGTGTCTCGCTCCATGTTTCCCAGTGTCGTGACAGGTTGTCAAACGAGCATTCGGTTCACATGTTACAGCCCTTTAAGCATTTTTTGGCCCGAGAGGGGTTCGAGTCTGGTCCGAACCGGTCGGACCTACCCGGCCCAGTCCAGGTATGACTCATCCCGACCTGAACATCATGGGCCAGCCCAGTTGGCATGGGCCACGGTAGGCTTGGCCCGCTGGTTTTTGCAACTCACATAGGGGTGGTAAATTCTGCCTCCAGAATGGCTCAACATCCGTTCGGTTAATTTAATGGTGGTTCCAGGTGGTGAATCCTTTTCACCAATGGGTCCCAATGGAGGTAGGTACCTTGAAAGCTCGTCGCAGCTTCCATCAACACAACGCATGCTGGTGCGCCACCTCCCCCTCCATGGTTGGACGCTGCCACACACTCGTCTGACAACCGTGGTGCCTAGTAGCGCCTCTCTTCTATCGGGGTCGTCAGTTGTCATCCAATTACCTTATTCGTCGGTTGCAGTTTTTAGCACCACCACAAATGTTCTTCTTCAGGCTGCTGGGTGAGCTCTGGTGATCTGTTCTTCCTTCCAGATGCACCTACGTTCCTCTCAGGATGCCACCGTCATTGCGCACCTCTAGGATTCCAGATCCGAATGAGTTGAATAATTTCCCCATAGAATGCAAAAAGAACATAGTGTCAGAGGGTCCGAGCCTTGTTTGTTTAGAATTCACCCTCCACGTTAACCTGATTATAAGGTAATGTTTAATCCATAGTTTTAGGATTCGTTTAAGGGAACCTTCACTTCAACCGTCGTACGTCAGGATAAAAAGATTAATATTGGACATTTTAGAAAAAATCAATTAAATAATATAACATGTTTTTCAATTTATTTTTCCCCAGAGGATGAATGGCGGTGGTGGGGACCGGTTACATTTCAATTCAATTAATGGCTTGAATATCCTTTATTTGTAACCACACCATTGGGTAATTAAAAGTTCCTTTCATTAAATTATCCTCATTAATTCCTCGGTGCATTACTCACCCTTTCCCCCACTATTTATGTGAGGCTCATTGTGGAGTTTTGACATAGCTTCACCAAGAAAGGAACCTCTTCTGGTGTTATATGATGTCTTCGAACAACGGAGTATTGGATCTTTGGTGGTGATGATCTGAGATCGATGAATGCTGACGACCTCACAGTAATGGGGACTCTCCTTCTACAAATCACCGTGACAGCTCTGACCGTTCACGAGGTAGGGGTTTGTTGTTGAAATTGTGTTGGATGAATTTAAATTCATTTGGATTTTTATCATGTTAATGTAGAGGGAATGGGATAAAAAAAGGACCAGTCCCTCCAATGTTTCATTCTTGTTGCATTCTTTGGTGTAAAATTCTTCAAATATTTAAAATCCGGAATCTGAGAGGCACACAACGACGGTGACATCCTGATAGGACCGTAGGTGCATCCAGAAGGAAGAACAGACCACCCGAGCTCACCAGGTGGCCCACGATAGAGCTTCGACATGACACCATTGCAGCGTCATAGGAAATCCACACTGGAAGATGAGGGTGGTGGCTAGAAACTGCCAACTGGAGTGGATGAACGGTGTTGCTCGGCCCCGCGGTGGTTGGATGGGTGGAGCACCATCGCTCGTCGTGCTGAAGGAATCTGCGGCTACAATGCCATGTAGAGATGGCAAGGGACTCTCCTTGTACGAGTGACAAGGTGGTGACCCCTATAACTTCTCTTAAATAAACTGAATGGATCTTCATCTATTCAGGAGGTGGACCACGAGACCCCTGGGTGAGTCTGACTGCCCAACGGGTCGGGCCAGTGTGCATGCCAGCAAGCTGATTCCGCCATAGCCTCTCCAAACCGGGATGTCCCAGGCTGGTTCAGTCCAAGATAGGTCAACCTAAGCCGGTTCAGTTCATCCCGGGAAAGGTTGGGCTGGGTCGGACCGAACATGAACCCCTCTCTTACCCAGAAATGCTTAAAGTGTCGTAACATGTTTACCAGATGTTCGTTTGATGAACCATCTCTGGTGCTGAGATCCTTGGAGAGAGACGATACTTTTGAGATAATCCATGAGTGTTTTAGGGAATGTATGAGTTCAACTAGGTTGAATTAACTCTGAATCCAGCCGGTCCCTTGGCACTAAAATTCCAATAACTTATAGATTGAGCATTCGGTTGACCCTACACATGTTGTGTTGGGACCCTTTTGATGTTACGGATCAATGGGTGACATATTAATGGAACATTATGCCTATTAAAATATGACTGATGTCTTAAGGTGTGGTTATCCTAGAATCAAGGGTACCAAGAGCGGGAATCCAGTGGCAGGCAGTGAAGCGAAGGTTGGAGACAAATCATACGGAGGTTAGTACCGAGCGATCCTGTGTAGGTCAACACTTAGCGACCTTGTGTGGATCAGCACAAAGTAATCCTATATGGATTATCACTAAGTGATCCTGTGTGGATCCCCTATATGGGACCCAATAACGACCAGCCTTAGAGTGGACTTTTGTGGGTAAGCGACATGCCAATATTGTTTGGGTCAGATCCTATGTGGGTCAGTGCTCACCGATCATGTGTGGGACAGCCCATACTAATCCTGTTTGTGTCAGATATGATGTGGGTCTTGAGGGGGTTAGTACCTATCTACAATGGGGGGGGGTGTTGGATCCTATGTGGGTCTTTAGGGGTTAGTTCCAATCGATCATGTGTGGTTCAGACTTCGTATGGTCAGTTGTAGTGCCTCTCAATAGAATTAGATGATCAAGCGTCTCAACTAATCATCGGTAATTATGTGCTTTACTTATACCAGGATTGAGCTATGTCTATTTCTTCTAACTTTGTAATTGATTTCATGCTTTATGGACTTTCCTTTTTTTAATTTTGATAGAACTTTGGGGGTCTCAGGGTCCCTAATTGGTATTGTTATACTCACCCCTCCACGGGTTTCACATGCACCATGATGTGTCTTCTGAAGACAACGAGCATCGAGGCTGAAAATTGAGGATCCAGGACTAGGCAGTTCATGGAGGAGATTCGCTGATATAGATAACAGTGGAGAAGGGATGTACCTACCCTTCAAGTAGAATCCTCGGTGGATGATTTCAGAATTTGTTTTTTGTTTTTCAGTTTTAGTTGTATCATTTTGGGGGGCATGTATTCCAACCCCATTTACATTCAGTTCACACCTTTAATACTGCAGTTTTACTTAATTTTTTCATCTTGTTGTGTTATTAGATTGTGTTTTTGTATAGTTATAAAGACAATGCCTTCTCGTATTAGGGATAAGCCTTTTTGATCCGATTCTCCTACCATCGGCTTATGGAAGGCGAGCATTTGTTAATCACGAAATGATCCTCGAGGGATAGGCCATGAAAAATCTATTCATAAATTATATTCGTTTTAGTCCAAATTATAATTCATTATCATGATGACATAATTCTTAAATATGATATTATGATAAATGGTTATTATTAACTTTTACAATTTTTCGCATGTTTATTAGTTCTGATATAATTACCAATAATTCATTACCATTTTCATTATTGATATATAATTGAATATCATCTAATATATAAATTATATTTATTTTAAATTTTCTAATTTCATTACAATTTTTTTTTGTAATATTTTGTTATATAAAAATTGGTAATAACTCATTTGGATAATTTTACTAAACAAGAATTATTACTTTAACAACAAGTGAGATATTAATATAATATTTCATAGACTATATACTAATCATTATGGTATTTAGAGATTATAATATTATTATTTTTTATATTCTTATTGTCATATATAATTATATTTTAATGTTTTTCTCACATATGAAGTTAAATCATCTCAAACATGAACATGTATTAACATGATTGGTGAGTATAGATAAAGAGATGATTCTATTGAATTAATATCATTATAAAAGAATATTTATGATATTATTATTAATTTTTAAATATTTTTATTTATTTTTAATGATAATTTGTTTTGTTTTATTTATTTATCAATATATACCTAAAAATCAAAAAAATCAACGTGGAGGAAGTCATCTTGACATATACTTGTTTAGTTTTCCCATGTTTTACCCCATAATTAAAGGTGATGATGGATATTAAATTTAAATTTCAAATTAAAAATTATATTATATATATAATAAATATTAATCACTACATTCATTATGAAATACTCTGAATGGTGGTACTAAAAAAATGTCACTTTTTAATAGTTGTAGTGTGCTTAAAACACTAAAGATGCTTTACATATTTATATGTTGATGGAAATAAAGAAATAAGGGTTTTACCATTAATATAACAACATCATACTATAATAATTATACATAATTAAATATATTATTATGGTTTCATGATATTTAATATTATTAATTGTAATAAAAAGGATAAAAATGGGGCAATACTTAAGGAAAAGACATGATTTTTTTCCCATTGAAACCCTCATGAAATTGAAGGAATTAAGATAAATATGAATGATTAAGGGATTATGTTTTTGGGACTGAGATATTGGGAATTTTATATGTTATATTTCCATGGATTAATGTTACAGTTTTCTCTATCATTGAAATTGTTTAAGTGATATCATTGTATTATGGGAAAACAGGACACTATTTGAAACATTCGTCATTATTCAATAATTCAAAGACATTATTTAGTGTTCAATGGATAAATGGTGGAATAATTTTTTTTTGGATTATATAATTTCACAAATAATATCAAAACATAATTTTGAAACTTTGTTTTACTTTTTTTTCTTTATTTTTCCATAGAAAAATTCTATTTACCACTTTAGCTTCATACTGTGGTAAAAATATTTTTGTATAGTAATTATAATTCTTTAAGGAAATTAATATTTACATTGTTATCTAAATTCACCCTTATTATTTTAAAATATCAAATAATATTTTCATGTGACATTTTTATATGTGTGAAATATTAGTTGTAAAATTAGAAGAGTAAAATGTCTAAAAACATTTTTAAAAAATTTATATATTTATTCTATATATTTATATATAAGATTAAATTATTAATATTAGATATTTTAATAAGATAAATTGATTTAATATAAATAAAATAAATATTGATATGTTTTCTTGAAAATGAAAATTTTAATACAACCTTCAAAATACATCATTCAAACAGATGACAAAAAAATAGTTTTTATTAAACTGTCATTTTTATTCATTTCAAAAAATATTTGATATTAAATTTATAAAACTAATTAAAATATTAAATTTCCTAATTCAAAAATGAATATTTAATTACATTTAATGTTTTTTAATCTTCAAGGAAACATATATATGATAATAAAATCGTAAAAAAATTATAATTTCCATAGTAAAAATACATTGAACACAAAATAATTTTTTTAAAAAAAATTAAAAATAATACAATGTAAATTTTGATTATATGTGTTAAAAAATTATATATATTTTATAATATTTATATTTTAAAAATTTATAATTTTTTTTTTGGAAATAAGGTAAATTATAAATAAAAATTATTTTACTATAACATTATTCAAAATCAACTAATGTTTATTTTTTATCTTCTAAAATTAATAACATTTAATCATATAACATCATAGTTTGTATTAAAGATTTGTTATTATATTATTAATAATATGTTTTGGTTTTTTTACATTTGGTTTAGTGTGTCATAAGTTATATAACATAATATGTATTTTAATAGATCTAAAACGGTGTCTTAAAATAATTGTATTCTCTTAAATAAAAAATTACCTTCTCCTATAACTTCTTTATCATATTTTGAAATTTTATCAAGTGGGATTCAAGGTTCTAGTATATTTTTTTATTTTTAATCTTGAGATTCATATGTATCCTAAGTTATATATTCAATAATATTCTATTCCCTTTATTTGATCAATATTTTATTCATAAATCTATCCTCCCCACCAACTATTATATCCAATTCTAATGTGGTGTTGTTTTTGGAACAAAAAATTATATTCACCAAACATTATAAGAAAATCAATCATATAATCATCATTATGAAAATATAGGTAACGTTTTGATAGAAGTTTATTTATTTTCCCATAAAATTTGAAAATGCGATCTTCATGTCCAATATGATTTCCTACACATCAAAGGATTGAGTACCTTTAATTTTTTTTCCAAATTATGTGATTTGATAGCGATAACCTGTCTCTTGGATTCATCCATGGATTTCATCTACTATTAACAAAAAATGTTTTTAATATCGTAAATCCAATTTCAATGATTTTAAGGTTACATTTTCCTTGGTAAAAAAATACTATATAGAAAAACCATATACATAGAATTAGTTTGTTAGGATTTTATTTGACTTCTATTGGATCCCAAAATATTTATGGATCCAAATTTATGGTCATTTAATGATTTAACATTATAACGGTGTTTTCAAAACCCTCTCTCAAACCCTATATTTAGAGTTAGTGATATGGTGAAAAAAACAAGCCCAAATATATGTGTGTGTGAATTTATTCTATAAATATATCTTTTTTACATGATTCAAGAAGAAATCATTACACCAAATTCCAATGTTATATGAGACTTGAAAATTCTACGAAGCATATTCTAAGTTGTTGTGGTCATCAAAAACTATTTTATCAAGAAACACTTTTCTAGATATCTAGTTTCATGTGTATGGGGCCTATAAATGTCCCATGGCATTTCATTTTGTGGTTCATAGATTACACAATAAGGATTCAAAATTTTGGGGAAGATGATATTCTTAGCTCATGAATAATGACATCTATACTTTTTCCAACCTAAAGAAACCTTTATGTATCAATATATAAGATATTCATAAATCAACTACATGACATCATCCCTTCCAATGATTTTCATTATTTTTAGATATTCACACAAAACTTCTTCAAATGTGGAATACAATATTTAAAGAGAACTATATTTTCATAGTTCATAGTCTACTATAATACACTGACTATGTGTCATTACATTATTATCCTGTTTAACCCTAAATAGTAACCAAACCATGTCATTATAAGGCCTCAAGAACTCCTCCCCATAGTATAGTGGGTACCTAGTCGTAGAAAGGATCTACGATTTTACCTCTAGGAGACTACACCCTCAAATTAACCTATATAATAGTAACGGAATCAACTAAAACTCATGTTCATTCCTAAATACAATTCATCACCACACAACTGGATAACCAAAATACACTTAATTAAATAAATAAAGAAAATGTAAAGGGGATCCACTACCATACCAAATTTATACCTCAATCGTCGGCTAAAATTGAATCTAATATATTCTTATTGATCAAAGATCATTGGAATGCTATCTATCCCAATATAATGAATAATAATGGTTTCTCGGTAACTCATATTCCATGGACACCTATGTACAGTGTCAATTCTAACCAATAGTTTCCTATTAATATGGCTTTATACATAACATTTAATTCTGTTGATGTTCATGTGAAATTATCATCTGTATAAATAAATAAAATATTGAAGAAAAAAACAGCCACAATCTATACAATAATTCAAGCACAACACATTAGGATGAACTACACTAGGTTTAATTAGTTTAAAACTATCTCTTGTCATGTCATAAAAACTTTTCTAGAAATATCCTTCCCTTGTGCGATACCAAATAAAAATTTAACAGATGTCCATGAGGATCAAGCTAAAAAATGGTATACTTGGATAAAGTAATATAAATCCTATAGTATACTCATCACTCTAGGGGTAGTTCATCCCCCATATATAATATCACATATACCTCATGTTGGGGTGTTTTTCCCTCATAAAACTCCTCAAAATATAATTATTTCTCAAGGTGGGGGAAATTAATACCTCTTATCCAATACATATTGCCAGGTACAAAAGTGGTATCAAAGGAAAACCACTAAGGAATTACATGTATCTAAATACAACCATATGATAAATTAATATCACCCAAATTATTCCATCTATAAAAAGCATGAATTCCATATCAAATATAAACATATACGGACCGCCATGTTTCTCAGTACATCTTGATGGGAAATGTATCCCCCATGAATCATGTCATATAACACATATCAAATGTGATAACCATCTACCCAATCCCATATAAATATTATAGGTCGGTCTATGAAGTTTATGAAGTATAATTATCATTCCCATAACAAGATCACATTACTAATTCCATATATAAGGATACACTAAAAGTCATATATTCTTATCTCTATATAAACCATCTATGGGTCTATTTATTACTGTGATACATGGGAATATATTTTAAAAGGGAATCTACTAAGGTCCCCTATGTGAAATCGAAACTATGACACCATTTCTGGGTTCCTATTATATATATATATCTCTATCTATGGTCCAATAACATCACGCTAAGGGAATAATGTTCATTATCGTTAAGATGATCTCATCAAGATCACATAGCCCTCATAAATTATCTAATGTAAGTATCCACTAGATGAGATTTAATTAATTAAAATCTCATTCTAATTCATTCAATGTTGGATATCACATTCCCAACATATCCATCAGTTAAATATTGATATCCCCACATAGGAAAACACATATCATGGGCAGATGAATAAACACGCCAGACCCATATGAGATCTTCTAATGGATCTACGATATCTTAAGGGGCCACTATAGAAAACTAGGGTCATTTGTACTAATCCCATCCCATATCCCTACCCTTTGGATTAAGGGAAACTATTTATTTTTCCATAATATACATGATAATTTAATTATCAACCCATATACTCTAACCCTCAAAATTTACATCATCATAATCAATGCCTTAGTAGTAATTGACTGAGGAATCACACCATTTCCCAAAGGTCCAATATGTATGTATGAACCTTTTTAATTACATTCATATGGTTTATATTTTACTAAAACAATTAAATTATTTTAAACATGAAAATACTCAAAATGGATATACCACATACCACATGACATATAATTAAAATCCATTTGAAAAAATGTGTATAGTCAATGGAACAAAAACTTAAAAGAAATATTTTCATATTGATCAAATAAAAAACATTAATCTGAGCTCTCCCAAGATCCTATAAACAATCTAAGAACCCATCATAATCCAAAATATTTTATTATTAATTATAAATAATTTAAAATTAATTATTCAATTTATTTTTCATAATTTAAATGATTTTTTTAATTTAATTAAAATTTTCATGAAACACACAATAACTCGCTGAGTAACATCATCACACTAAATGATGACAAACACCTTATGTAAGTTCATTGAGACATCCCAACACTATACGAAGAAAAATAAATAGAACTGAACATTCATTAATCACTAATTTTATTTCATTCAGTCATCGACTATGAAATAAATCATATATTGATATAGCTTAATCAAAATGGAAGGTGACATTTTGAAATAATAATTTTGATACATACTCTATGTAAAACAAATAAAATACCCATTATATAAATATAATTACTTCATTATTCAGTATATCTATCATGGAAACCCTATGTATGGTTATACCAAATCAAAACTGATGAAAGGGACACTATAAACAAGAGACAACAGATGAATAAATTAGTATGTGTCACTCATGAAATTTCCCCAAATTCAACCCTTTCAAGTTCATAAGAAAAGACAATTTTTGTTCTAGAAAACCATTATGATCATATTTATTCAATATTATGATGTTAATTCCCCCTAGAAACACCATAGTATTTCCAACTATAGAATGATCCTATCTATTTCACCCCTACAAAGAAAAAAACCCTTAGAATATCACTCAACAGTCACTAAGATGATTTTTATTTCACACGGACCATGAATCATAGCAAGATAAACACACACTCTATGAATTTTATGTCTATCAATTTCAAACATAAAATATCATCTGGGTTCCACACTGACAAAAACATTAAGTTACCAGGTTCTATGAAATGGTGTGTTTCCTATGAAGTTTGTCGAGATATGGGATCCACATCCCTGACTGGAGAGTTTAACAATCCACAACTAGGTTTATAATGATATAGTCATACATGTGGTATTGAACCTACAATTTGATTTTGATATAAGATTGAATGAACCTAACCCTAATGATCACCATATCCTTCTAAGAACTTCTCAGGCATTGAGTAATATTAATAAATACCCTTTGAATATATTTTAAACATAATCATTTACATATGAAGCCAAATTTTCAATAATTACCCCACACTAAAATTAAAATTTTAAAATCATCACTTAAGCTCCAAATCCAAAAGGTGATGGTCCCTTCAGTCCACCCAACATAACGGTTTTAATAAATGAGATGATTAAATATTCATTATCCTAGAATATATACCACTCATAGTTTTAATTCTTCTGGAACACATTGTGTTCTAAAATAAAATGTGGAGTGAGATTCTATTAAAATCTCCATGAATGATGCACATTATTGATTAAAATACAATACTTATTGTTTTTAGCCTTACTAATCATCAATATGGTTATTCATGGAACTTATATATCCTGAGACAATATGGTGAAATCAATCAATTCATTCTTTTGACCATAAGGGGTTATTTTGAACCACAATGATCCCCACGATTATAATCTCCTATGAAAAGGAATGCCCAAATTATCAGTGAATTTCTTAGTCATATTCCCATTACAAAAAACCTAATCACACCCAAGCCGACAAATCAGTCCTTTTGTGACTAATCATCAATGAAATCTTAGTTTTAGATATTAACCTGTAGTCATTTTACCCCATCTTGTTGCCTTGAATTTTGTTGGATTTATAAGGCAATACAAACTCCCACACAAATTTCTATACCGATGTTATAGATAAATTAAATAGTTAGTTATTGTTCTAATAATAATATTTTAAGATTATCCACTAATGTCCATTGACACAAAATCAATCTAAATCATACTTGATTCCCACAAAATCAATACTTTTCATGATTCCTAAAATCATACTTCATCAAGCACTATATTCAATAATAGAATTTTGAGTTCGCTGTTGAATAAGATATGACTATATTCATTTACTCATTTAAATACTAATTAGACCTATTGTATTAATAATATAATATTATAATCTCATTTATGATTTATTATTCTTGCATTACCATTTGTAATTATTAATCATTTCTAACATTTTCTCACACATGTCCCAACATGAATCATCAATCACTAAGTGATATCGAATTTCCAAGAACTACATCCTCAACATCAACTAAAATTCATCCATAATAAGAAAGACACCCTCCAATATCAAACAGTCCAGTCCCCATCATACAAATTTTGTTATACTACCCCTTAAGTTGAACTTCATTAGGATTCATAATATCATGGATTTCACTCCTCCTAAGACATTCTAATCCTATAAAAAATCCTAAAATAAAGAACATTTTGTTGAAATTTTTATCATTGAGGGGATAGTAATCAAGAATATAAAATAACTCATTCATCAAATACTACAAAAATTTCACAAAAATAATATTTTTTGTCCCACATGGAAGAAAACATATATATAATTCCATGGTTCCACACATAACTGAAACATAAAATCTATGTCTCATCTAATCACAATGGGTGTATTCCCCTATACCACCTTTTCACATGGCTTGATTCATGATCCCTTGAGTTATAAAAGTCATCAAAACCTAAAATTAACCCCTAAATCATTATAACTGGACCTCACAAGGTATTAAAATTAATACATAAGTATAATAAAAACTCCTATTCAAAATCAATCATTTTTTCCATGAAACATCAATCACTTTATCATCAACCAAATTGTTTCACCCCTAAATAGAATTATCTTCCAATAGACTAAATGATCTCCAAATGGTGCATCATGAATTAATTGTTTTTGTAACATAACTG
The DNA here is from genome assembly GCA_963277665.1 of Viscum album. Taxonomy (NCBI): domain Eukaryota; kingdom Viridiplantae; phylum Streptophyta; class Magnoliopsida; order Santalales; family Viscaceae; genus Viscum; species Viscum album. The sequence continues at coordinate 1,891,660,184 of OY728150.1, forward strand.
ATAATGAAAATGTAATCCTTCAAATATTATATAAGAACCATTACTCTAGGATCCTTTTAGTATGAATTATAAAGTAAATTTTATTCCTTTAAAATATACATGATGTAACATCCCATACACAATCATCATAAGACAAACACAGTATCCATGGTTCCCTTTTATATGTAATTGAAAATCTAGGCTTACCCATCACATGGGTTACCATCATATATCACATCTCAATGTCCACTAGGCACTTCCACCTACCCCTTAAATCAAATATCACATTGTTCATGGGTCAAAATATTCACCTTTATCATCATATATAAAATATATCCTTTCAAATGGAATACTAAAATACCCAGTATTGGGTCTCACATATATATTATATGCATTGTATTCTAATACATTATTCTTCTAGGGAACCGATTCTAACATTTTAAACAAATTAGATACTTCCTCATTGAGAATCATGTAATCTTTTTGGTACAACATAGTGGATTAATCATGGATATTCCTAGTAAATGGATCCTAGGTAACATGGTTTAGTTTATAATAATTGCAATAAGAATAAATATTGAAAATAATATTTTTTTATGAAACATTAAATTATAGATCCAATTGACATTCAAAACTAGTTACAAGGAATCAAGTATATATTCAGACCAGCTGTGTGGGGATATATATTGAATAAAATATGGATTTTACTATCATTATTAGTGAGAAATACACTATAGAATAAATATGACATCTTATAAAAGAAAATATACCAAATTACAATTGATTAGATTTTTTCCACCATGTTATATGATAGAACTACATATAAGATGTTTTTGACACATTTAATAGTCGAACCCCCTTCTATTTGTTGTATAATTATCAATTGAACACATGTTTTCATGTGTATCATAAGTACCATATAGGATACATATACACATGTTACATTCTAATTAGACCAGAGAGAAACACCATAAATCAAAAATATTAAAATCCATATGTGTAACACATTTTAAAATCATAATATCATTAAAACGGAATCCAATAGCAATAAACCCACTCAAATGGTAAACTTGATTTCCTACTAGAAAATAGTTTCAACAAGAACTAGTATGAAATCCATCACATTCTATGAAACATTCCTATTCATTTTCTACCATAATTTTCAATAATAACACTGATCCAATAATTTGTTACTAAATTTTGAAGTAACTCATAAAGGATCTGATAACACTCTGTAACATCCCCTTCCTTTTATTATCTTAATATTATCCCTAATTGGAAACTAAGAGATATTATGCATGAATCCCCATATTGAAGGATATACTTACTAGTAGTGAGGATTTAGGGGGGTAATGTGGTGAAATTATACCCCTGTATTAGAGTTTATAAAATTATTATAAAAAACTAGACATGATCCATAATAATTAAACATGCATTATTGAATGAGGAATTAAAAAATAGAAATTAATACATGATTTTTGAGGCAGTTGGTAACACTGAGTCAAGTTCTTAAATGTGAAATGATGAATTACCACCGAATCAGGTGATCACAATATACACAATGAAATAAATATGAATAATGTACCCAAGATCTACTAACATCATCATGGTGTCTGTTAATATCAATATCAATTTTTTTTGTTCTATCAAACAAGCTCATGAATCTCTAATCCTTTTCTTACACATAAACAATGAACTGTTAAGGATTCAATAGTACCTAGATTCCATGTTTGTTAGATAAGGATGTCAGAAAAACATAGTATGTAACCACCAATGTGGTCCAGTAAATACATATTAATATAGTGGTTGTGTATGTGATATGCTCAAGTGAAAAAATAAATTATCTTTTTAGGAGTAAAAAAATTTCATTATTGATCATTACAATCTAATGTGACACTAGGGATGGAGCCAATACAAATTTATCTACTTTCAATGTACCTATGATCATGTCACATAACAATGATAACTATTATCAGAATGATGAAAAATTCCTATGAAAATGCCTATAGAAATACTGTATGGTCAGGATTTATGGATAGATCAACAGAAAAATACCTTGGAATCTAATAGTATGTTGATCACCCATAGAGAGTGTGTATTTAATTTATTATCACATAAATCTCCATTCATAATGAGGTTGTTGTTTATCTATCCTTCAACATCTTCTCGTATACTAATAATTTGATGGTAGGTGTTCAAAAAATGTCATCCCATATATATGTCTTTTTTGGGGGGAAGTGTTTCCCTACCATTAATCATAGAGTATAATTTTCAAATTATGTATCTATAGAAAACATATAATGTATCCAATATTTCTCAATCCATTGTGATGGAAAATGTGGCTCACATGAATCATTCAATCAGTGTCAGTCAAGAATAAACGCTCCAAGGAGAATATGTTAGGCATCCCAGGTATCTAAATAGATCATGATAGGTAGTGGGTCTAACACATATTATCACATATTACACATCTTGATCGGGGTGTCCATTCACCCAAACCCATCTAGAAAATTTTATGCTAGACTCTCAGGTGCATGACCTATCATTTCCAAAACCATACTATGCTCACATAGTTGATTCTAGTTCTATGATTCAATAATAAATTTTCATTTCCCATCACTTTATTATCCCTGTCAGTGGTATATATATAAATTAGACACTTATTGAGGACCACTTTATCACAAATCTTCAATGACCCCCTCATGGAATCCTATAACTGAATTCTATCTCTATGATCAAATCCATATACTCATATTGTATATCATCCCACTCCATCATCATGATCTCATTAAGGCCTCATAACACATTTATTTTATATCATATGAAATTCACCGAAGGAAAATGACTTTAATCCCAATCCCATTTCAACTCTTCCCTGAAAATCCTATGACATTTAAACTTACCACCAATCTAGAAAATGGATACCCACTTACGTAAACATGTCTTAGTGGAAGATGAACACATTCACAATGCTCAAATTTCCTTTCCCAATGTCTATAAAACATATCAACGTCTTACAAAGGACAACATGAGAAAATTATTCTCTTACCATTGCATATCCCAACAAAAGTTTATTAGATAACCTATCTAGATTTTCCATAATCACTATGTTCATTTGAGTCTCACCACCCAAGGAATAAGTATCACAAGGAAAATCATCCTAATCAAGGCCTCACCTATAAGTGGTTATGGAACTAGTCAAGTGTTCATGATTACATCGTGTCCCTTAGCACATTTATTAGTTTCTTTCATCAACATGAAATATTATTTAGAAAAGATATTTATTTTAAACATGTTGGTCACTATAGTGGAGATATAGAATATCATGTGACATATTAAGAAAATATATTTCCAAATATACGGATCATCAAAGGACCACATACATCAATCATGGTTTTTACCATTTATCTAACCTCAAATACACAGTCATGATCTTTTTTAAGAATGTATCAACACCCCAAGCACTAATATTATGCACTACATCCCATAATAAATTTTAGATGGTTTATAATAAATTATTCTGTTTAATTATCGAATATAATAATTAATAATTAAATTCATTTATTTTTTAAAAATCCAAATAAATCCAAGAGAGGCCTCAAAATATCGAAATGATGTCAAATTTCTTTTAATATATCTATTGAGCACTCCCAACACAATCTTGAAAAAATTCCATAACATTTGACATCAATACAAGCACCAATATAATTTAAATTAATAAAAAATATAAATTATTTTTAGATTTACATAAAGAGAAAAATCATCTAACTATGTGTGAAAACCCATCATTGATGTCCTCAAGATATTTAATATGAATGTCCCATAAAATCAAGAAGATTAAAATATGATACTATTGTACCATCAATGAAACCATAATTTGGGATAGAAAAAATAAAATAAGTAAAATGGAAAACCAACATCAAGAGATTTCAGATGATGAACTCACCATAAATCGCTTAAAATATTTCACCAAATACAAACTAATAAAAAGGGGAATAGAAGAAAAACACAGATGAAGAAAGAGGATAGGTTCATTAATTATAGTTAGAAAAATATGGTAGTATATATTTTTAAAATCAATAGGTAAAACGTTTGGTTCTCTATAAATTTAATCCCATAATGGGTGAAATAACGAGAATCCCTAATAAATTAATTATATCATATCCACCACCTAGTGGCCCTAAACAATCCCTGGAAAGAGTATAACTATAGTAAGTCTACCCTCCTAATTTTTTTTATACATAGAAACCCTTAGATCATCCATAACCCATGACCAAAACAATGAGGAGGGTCATTAAATAACCCTATAAAAACATCCACCCAGTCAAAAATTTATGGTAGATCAATGTGTTTAACATAAACCTATCAAAAAACACTGTTTCATAATAATATCCTATCATTTATGATTTACATACCCCATTAACTATGAACCATGATAAGAGAAACACCCACTAACTGTGTTTCCAACATTGACATTTATTACAGAAAAGAGGCCACATGATACACTCCCAATAAAACACCCATCATCTGGGCACTTAAACATGTTGGGATTCCAAATAAACATTTCCTTATAAGTACTCCCCACACTTGTAGGATATGATTCACCCTCCACCATGAGGTCCACCACATTATGGTCATCCATATAACACTCCACCTATAAAACAAATTGACTATAATGTCCACATTCCCTCAACACAAAGATCACTTTAGAACTCAAAAAAACATATAGATAATCCTATAGCATCCACAAATACCATACCAAGTTGTTTCACACCTCATTATATTCAGATAAACCTTATTTATCAAAATGTACTCTCACCAGTATTAGAAATATTCATTTTATCTATTATAATATAGAACCAAAAATGCTGAAATCAATTACATGTATTACAAAAATATATTCTATTCGTTCAAAAAATCTTATTCATGGGAAAAGAGTTATTTAAATTTCATTTCACATGGTAAATATATCCAACCGATCTGAATATCATTATGAAAAATCCATATAGATAATTTGTACCACTCACATGCCCTTTTGCATCAATCCTGTGCTCAAAAACATCTATATATGTTTATAGTAGGAAAAGGATGGAATAGACCATGAATCATTCCCTAAATAATTATCCATGAAGAAAATCCTTTGTGATAGTTTTAAACTTATCCTTCCCGCTCCCATAGTAAGACACAAGAATCCTATTTGGTGTAAGACCTATATCATATCATTAACCTATTTCACATTCCATATAGAATCAAGAAACACCTTTGGGTAATACATATTCAATAAAATTATTTATCCCATTTTAGAGGACACAAGTCCTTTTTTTTTGAAATTAAAAAACATGGACTCACATTATTACATTCCCATAAACTATGGAACAAGATCTATGTGGGTTTTTATTCCCACTCCAATAACTGGAATATGAATACTCTTTGAGGTTCAATCATAGAAGAGAAACTACTGTAATAACCCGTATCACTTCCAATTGATGTTATACATAAACATTTATAATGAAACAATAAACATTCTTTAGGTTCCTCCATAGGATTATAAGCAATGAAATTCTTTTAGAGGACTCCAAAATATGAGAATTTCCACTATAATATAAACTATTCGAATAATCTATTGGAAATTAATCCATGTTTTTCCACACTAGTATATAATACTCAATAATCCACCACCCAAATCTGTCCTATGTGTCTCCCCACTAGACTCCAAGTAGTTACCACCCTTATAAGATGTGAATAATATGACTATTATCTTTTTTCTGATGAGTATGAGACAAAACAATTCATTTTTTGGATGATAATATTATACCATATGTGATGATCATAGAATGACCCTCACCCTTCAAGTCATAATAAACCTAAAAATTTGATGAGATGAACCAAAATACCCTTTCATACTTGAATAAGTTTCCTTTCATTATGATAATGGGATATCACATATGTTGAGACAATGTATCCCTATATGGGGACTACAAGTCACCACATATTATTAAAATGGGATTCCATGTGTGAAATTACTTTTTTTTCTCAATGGGGTGAATGTTTGTTTCCTTAATGAATGCAGATATTATGAATTATGTATTAAGGATATTCCAAAATGCACGATGAGGAAATATTTCATAACATTAGTGTTGATGGATATTTTTTTCGTTGGCTTTGAATAAAAACCATACCAAAACATAAATTTGTGCATTCTTATATATATATGCCAGACAATTTAAATATTATTTTTTCATATTAAAAAAATTCTAAACAATTAATATTAGGTTTTTATAATTTGGATTAATGATTACCAATTTTTAGGTACATGTAAGGATGACAAAAAACCCCCCATCTAATAGAGAACCTGACTCAAAGACACATTATTATAAAGGAAACCAAAACACATGTAAGATTTATGGTATAATAAATATAGTTATCATAATATGTTTTTCTATGTCATGGATCATAGTGATATTAAATATGAGCAATTGAATTTAGATATATAAAAATTTATGATTATGTAAGATGGATTTAATTTGATAATTTATAGTTTTTTGTAATATATATTTATGATTTAATGTTACAATGATTAAATTTATTATTTTGTAAATGAAAGTTATTTTTTTATAATTTCTCGTAGATAACAGAGTTTTTATTTTATAAATTAATGGATAATCTAGAATTTTCATAACATTGTGATTGAATTGTATAATAAAATTATGAAATATTTTTAAAATAATACTATTATTTAAATTAATGATATTACGTCTAATATTTTGAAACCAAACTAAATTATATCATAAGAACACATATTCATGCAACATGATAAAATAATCAAGTAGAAATATATAAATATTGTAGTATGTACTTATTATCACATATCCTATAATATTTCTACATCATGGTAATAGAAACTAATCCTTTCTATGGTATGTTAAGGAATGATGAATTTAAATATTCTTTAATAATTTAATGAAAAAAATAATATTATTGTATATTAAAAATATCTGATGGTAAGTTTTTCTCAGAGAAAGTAAAATGTTTGAGTGGATAATAGTGAAATCGAATGAACATAATAAAAATTAAAATATAATGTTATATTTACGATGCATAGTAAGAAAATATAATAAAAAATATAAATATTTTTATAAATAAAATAATATGATTCATAAAAAACAAAATTTTATTTTCTTTCACCATTAGAGACATGGAAACCAAATAGGTCCCTATAAAAAATGAACAAAATTCTCAAAAATAATTTCTATGGGAATATAAAATATTATAATTCATAATTAAATATTCAAATTTCAATTCAATAAACTAGAAAAACATAGTATAAATAAAAAATACAATAATTCACTCTATAATTAACCTCATCGACATACTTTTATCCACTCTAGGCCAACTGTTTCCTCTCAGTAATAGGCTAACATTGGGGATAATTTGAGGAACAACATCTATAATAGATAATTATGAAAATAACCATAAATATACATATATGATAATTAATCATGATATAAATATAAATCTAGCTCATGAAAAACATATTCCACATCCTCCATAACAATATTATTGTTATAGTAATTTTTTTTATTTGATACCTCTGGATATGTTTCATTTTTTATGGGAAATGAATTTGTGATGTTCCATAATTATTTGACGTTAATGGGATGTTTGAATCATTAAGTATATTCCTCAACTGTGGAGTTGGAGTAGAGAGGTTACCCCATTGGATAATCGATTCTCCAATGTGTACATACAATATATTGTTAAGAAATAAAGATGAGGTACGGATTAATAAACATTTGAGAATGATTGGATAGTAGTTAGGGATCACAAATGTCGAATGATCAATAGTGTATGGATTAGATAAGACTGAGGACATGATCAGCTATGGAAAGGAATCAATTATAAAAGGGAGGGATTAGAGCAATACAGGAGTGAAAATGAATATCTAGAGATGAGATTGGAGGGATTAAGAAGAGGGTTAGGTTATATATGATTAAATAAATGTCGAGGTGATATGGGATAAATATAAAAAACTGATTTGATAAATATTTTAATCTTGATTTAGTTTGTTTGGATTGGTTACGAACCTAAACATAACTGAAAATTATAGGGTTGCATTCAAGACTCCCCATAAATAAAATAATGAGATTATTAAACATTATTTTGGTATTGTTTAGTATCATTCATGTATTATATTGAAAGCCATAACATATTGTCACAATAAAGGGATTTATTTGTAAATTATATAATAATTCATTATATAAGAAGAATAATATTCCCTATGTGATAGAAATTGGGTTACCTTATGGCCAATCCCATAGAAGAAAAGATTTATTCACAAAATCCTTGCCATTATGCATGATAAACTCATTATTTTCAACAGAACAGTGTTTACAATATAGAGGTATCTTGTAATCTAATTAAACAATGTTCATATCGAGAATAATTCATGAATTGAATTCATTATAGTGTATTAAATCTATGATAGAGACTCAGAATAGCTGAAAATGATCAAAATAATTCATCGATATCCTATTATTTCCTTGTGATCATGGTGCCATCAATATCACTCTATTGGTGAAACTCTTCTTACCTTTAGAAAAAAATAATGTGGGACCGAAATTAAAACCATATATCATAAATATAAGTGCAGTGGTCCCCAAATAATGAAATATATTGAAATATAATTCGTATAACAATAACCTTTTTATATATAAGAGTTCAAACAGTTTTCTATGTGTTATAGAAGATTATACTTGAGTTATGGAAAAATAGAACGATACTTTAGATGATAAATTTATGTTATTATAAGAGTATATTGTGAAAAAATAAACATAATCATCTTAATTTGAAGTTATAATAGAATAATAATAATATAATTAAATGAAAAAATAAATTATAATTAAATCATATATGAATAACTTTATATTTGTTTATATGTTACTTGAAAATCATAGAGTCTATCATTGATACACTTATGTGACACTTAAGACATTTTGATATTGATATGTGAGTCATAATATGGAAATATTGGATTATTTTATCATTTTTCAATGAATTTTATATTATGATGATGTATGGAAATAATCATTCAAATTGAGATTATATTAAGACAATTATAAAAATAATGTTTTATAACATATCTTAAATAATCTAAAATTTTGGTTCAGTTAATGTTTTAGATAGTAGCTACCCAAAAGAAGATGTTTGCACACTATAATTATTGAGATGTTTGATCTATGACGTTGTATCTTTGTGTTGTAATGTTCAATGAGAATATAGTGTGGGTCTAGATTGTGATAATTGATTGAAAATTTACCAAATAGAAAATCTTAAAAAATAAATGTGACACAAAGAGTTGAGTAAATATGATCTCACTCAATGAAGAATAATTTCAAAATATATTGCAATTAATGGTTATGATCCTGGAAATATGGATTAATAGAATACATTTATTTAGTAAATTTTATGTAAATATAAGATGAGATATATATATAATGAAATAAAAAAAAGTTATGATTTTCACCTCTAGATAATTTTGGTGTTTATAATGAAATTTTTTTGAAGAATTATATGAATATTATAACTATATTATTTCTTGATGGATATTTTTTACAATGTATAAATTGGTGATTATTGATGATGAAGATAAATTTTATTTATAAATTAAAAATATATTGTGTTATTAATTTCCCTAAATAATATTTTATAATCATAAAGTGAGGGAAATTATAATGTATGGTAGAAAAACTATTATATGTTTTTAAATAAAATTAGTATTTATAGAATAAAATCAAGGTTTTTATCAAAACATTGACATTATATATTTTATTTTTTTATAATATATTTGGGTAAAATTTTCAAAATATTATTATATTTTTGTATAATGGAATTTAAATTTTTTTTGATGTGTTAGGCATTATGAAATTATTGACTATGAAATTATTATCAAACTTGAATGATATATTACTATAGTATAGTAGAATAATTTTTTTTTGGTAAAAAATATTTTCCTTAGAGGAAGAGGATATTTTTGAAAATGGAAAATTTTATAATTATAAAAATATAATAAAATAAATTAACTCAACCATGATATTATTTTTTACAAGAATAAGTACCAGAGTACATGGTTAACTAGTAAATGGTGTCTCATATTGTGATTAGGGGAATATTAACCATGTAGATTGACATAAATGTCAGGATTAACATGGGATAGAATCATGTAAACCATTAAATTTAACGATAATGAGGAAAATCATTTTATCAATTACTAAAATGAATAAAAATTAATATGGAAATTTATTCTTTGTGGAGTACTGTTGCTCCACTAATAAAATATTAATATAATCTCGGTTATATCAAATTATGTCAGTAGAAGATATATCCCCTTCAACATTGCTCAGAGGGATTATTTATGCATCAATTATTACTATATCAATATGTTGTAATATTTTTGATCTTATGGGAACCATTTGATACTGCTTATTAGAATTTTAGAATCTTTATAAGGCATGAAATAGATTTTTAGTGGTTGTTTCAGTGATATTTAATATTGTTTTTGAGATAATAGGGCGTTTAGAATCATTATATGAATGATTCCTTGGGAATCTGTGATATAATAGTATGTTTTTTAATTTACATCTCTAACATTTGATTTTTTTTTTGGTTTTTTAATAAGTGATAGTATTGCTTTTGGATCTATAATGTAATGACCTATCAGTTATAAAGTTCAGCGAAAATCTAAGGGGACTTAGTCGGTGTGTACATGACAATGTTCGTGGAAATTAGAATAGAACCATTATATTCATTATTTTTGACATAGTAAACCTATTCTACTGATACTTATAAGATTTATCAATTTGTGTATTTGAACTAAAAAGGAACACAATTATTTTTAGAATTAAAACAATTTTTTTAAAGTGGTGATGCAGATGATGACATTTTGAGTAGGAATACAATGTTTTCATGCAGAGGATCTTGTAAAATTTCTACTATGAAGAGTATTTTAAAATTAATATTTCATGAAGAAATATTATAATAAAATTAAATGATAATTTTAATATCATAGTAGATTATGGAGTGATATAACTCTTTATGACGAATAATTTTTAAAACATTGATGAATTAAGGGAAATGTTGATGTAATGAGGAACCAGAAGTATTTATGAAATGTACGTATGTGAATAAGTGTTGTAGGGTGGGAATATTGATGAATATACATGATGTTTATATTTTAATAATAATTTTTATAATTTTATGAAGTATACACAAGTAATATAGGACTATGAAAATTACTATTGAATGGATTTCATGATGTACAAGAAGATGTTTTCAAATAGTTCAGAAGGAATGAAGGAGTAAGAGATTTAGAAGTAGTATATTATCTTCTCTTTAAGAAAATTATCATGGGTGTGTCTAAATACATATACCATTGTTCTATACAAAATAACCAAATTGATGTATTATATTCATAATATATATAAGGTATAAGATATATACCATATTAAAAGATATTTTATTTTCAAAATATATAAAAGACACATATAAAATGTTATTAGGACATAAAATTTAGTGAACGTGAATTATTAATAAGAAGAATCATCAATCTATCAATCATTATAGGAATAATTTCTCAATATGATAATTTTATTTTTAAAATTATAATCATATGAATAGGTCTTTTTATAATGATTCAAGGAAGAAACTAACCCAACACTCCCCAACAAGGAGATTATTTTCTCTGAATGGTGGTCTAAGAAAGAAAATATCATTAATGATTACCTACACTTCTATCTCATATTAATATATTCAAATTTATATACCTTTTCATTGTCGTAAAGATACCCTTAAATAAATAATCTTATTTAGTCTTCATTAACTAAGTGTATATAGGTGAAGAGGATGGTTTTTCCTTTGGGCGAGGACTAATCAATCAAATATTATTATAACGGAAGTGATCATATAATGTAAATACCATGGTTAAAGTATTATATCTATAGAACAAGTGATTTACAGTTCATTTAGGTTTATCAACCCAAGGTGGGTGTGTTGTCATTGGATTTATCACATTGTTCTGAAACATTTAAAATATTGTATTCTGTTAATATATTATTTCCTGGAATTTATATATTTTTTGGTCTGATTTTTCTACACATAATTATAGGTTTAACATTTTTCTTACTCATATAGGAAAAAAAATCTTATAACATAATCAAATAAATTATATAAAAGTTTTAACTTGTCCCACAACATGATTCACTCCCTCCCGTAGGGTTTTTTGGGGTATAGCATATGGGTGTGTGTTGTATTACAATGATCTAAAACTACGTTTTTTATTCTTGATATTTATTATATTATACAATGTATCATGAATTTATTATATTTTTATGAAGGTTCTTTATATCCCATATTCGACTAGACCCTGGAGAATGGTGTGAATTCCATGACAAATTGGAAATATTTTTGAAAATTAATCCTCATTGATTTATCAATTTACGAAAAAAAATTATGTAATACCATGTAATTCCATGATTTTTTTTAAATTAAATGGGACTATTTCATGACCAGGCACTGAGACAGTGGGCGACTACGAGGCATGGAGTACTTGGAATGATCCATCGAAAAAAGTTTTGTTTTAAATTGTATGTGTGGGATGTTTTCTAAAGAAAGTGTAATAACTCTTAAATGGGTTCCTGATTCAAAAAAATTATGGCATTGTTGTGTTTAGGTAGGCGATTTTACCATAGGGGAGAATTATGTTTAGTCGGTTTGGGCCTCAGGTCAGAATAACCGAAAATGGAATTACTGTAAATAAAATTATTAAATAAAATTATTTTATTTTTAAAATTCTTATAACACATGAATGGTGAATTGGATTGAATATATGTGACCACTATTGAGCTCATGAGGGTATACTTCTCTCAGGTAGAGCCTTACATCAACCGACGCGGGCTGACAATGAAAGATGTTTTTTGGGATTTAACTATAAAAGAAATAATTTAAATAAAAGTTATTTTATTTTGGAATCGTCAAAACATACAAATGGTAACTCAAATTAAAAATCTACAATAACCATGGAGTTAGTAATGATATTTTCTACTTAAATAGGACATAACCATGACCATTGTGGTTTAAGGGAGAAAGATAATTTTTGGAGATTTTGGATGTAAAATAAAATAACATAAATAGTTATTAAAATTGTTTTCTTGATCATTGATTAGTATAACATCAACGTTGTGGTGTGAGGATAAGGTGATAATGAATTTCATTAATGAACCTAATTAATGAGTTAGCATAACAAAACTACAACGCAGGATAACAAAAATGTTTATTCTTGATTCTTTATTTAATATCCTAACATGCAATGTTGGACTATTGGAACAATCCTAGAATTCCTCTGAGTTTTTTGGGGGTGGAGATGATGACTGATGAAGGAAAACCTATCCAACAATGAATTTCATTGAATTAGACAATGGTGAAAAAACCCTTGGAAAGTGTAGGGGGGATCAGAGAATGACTAATGATGAAAAATGATCTTCCTAAAGAAATTACTTTTCCTAGGTAGGGGTTTGATAATTTTATGTGTGAATTTTTCCTCCAATTATTTCATTTGAACGACGAATTCAAGTTAAATCATCGTCGTAATCATTACTATTTTTATTAAAAAGTTGTATTTAAAGGGGAAATGTCTAAGGAGGATTGAAATAATGGAGGCCATGGGTGTCACCCTGAATTAAATTCACCCCCTCAAGCTTAAATTGATAAACATTAGACATAAACATGACCGAAACACCAGGGGATGCTAGAGAGGCCATTTGACCTTCCACCTTATAACCCTCTCTCAAAGTGTAGGTGCCACTGGTTCTTTTTTTAACGAGGACTTTTCATATCCTGATGGTATAGGTTATTGACCATAGTATGTTACCTTTGTCATGAAGTGAATCATGAATTATCATGGATTCATTCTTTACTTGTGAAATGTAAATCTCCCTCTCTACAAATTTTGATGCCTGTAAGAATAGAATTAGCCTCTTCCTGCATAGAATTTACACTCCCCTAATGTGTTTTGTAAGCTAGGATCACACTGCTTCTTAAATCCCAGACCACCCCTCCACCTCACATCCCACCCTATACATAAGAACCATATTTTTTAAATTTCAGACCAACTTTATGAGGTCTCCAACATACCCATTTCCCTTGTGGCCTGGGTCCTATCTACTATTCCACGGCATGAGTTGTGTACATTATCCAAAGGGATGGGGCCTCTTTCTTTCTTCCATCATGTGCCAGCATAACATCCAAGATTCACCTTACTCTGATTATAACAACTATTCTCGTGGATTTGATCCCCTCATACCTAGCCCAATTTTGATCTTTCCATATGAACCAACATTCAGTGTTAAAGACAATTGATCTTGCCATTTTTTCCTTCCATGCACTGTCAACTCTGTGAAACCAGGGCTTCATAAAGCCCTCAAAGCATGTACCCTGGGAGGAGTACACTGTGAACTCTCAAAAGAATCTCATACTTAAGAAGCCCAGTACCCTTCAGAAAAAATATGGTTCATTTTTTCTTCACATTTGCTTGTAAAACAATTGAATCATGAGGCCATGCAGATTCCAAGACATTTGATATTGTCTTCAGAGGGAAGTATGTGGTTTATGATCATCCAGGTAAATAAATTATACATTTTCGGTATCCTATTACACAAATCCATGTCATTACACCCTTAATGTTGTCTTTGAGTCACCCAAATTCTGCAAAAATCCTTTGAATAAACCTTCCCCATGTCTGGTTGAGTGAAGACACACCGATCCCTCTCCTAGTTGATGAGGACAGCCTCGAAAACCTCACTCTGATGTGCATCCAGAATTCCACTGAAGAATGAGGGGTACTATTCTACCTCTATGAATTTGATCATTGGAATTGGACATCTTGGGTATCTAAGGATACATCCCGACCAATTATGGTTCCAAATAAAAATTTTCCCTCTCCAATTATACTTTTTGAATTTTGGAGAATAATTCGAATCAGGCTGTAGACCAAGACTAGAGTGAAGATCCTCTTGCCGATGAGAATCTGTTATTTTCTCTATACTTGAGAGACATAGTAATCCCTCAAAATTTACGACCTTTTATTACCTCCCCAGCTAATGTCACATTCATTCAGTGGATAGTTGTTGCTAATCTTTTAACAGTAATCCCTCCCTCCATGATAGGTGAAGCCATCATCCGCCAGAAGATCCATTGTCTCTTCCACTCCGATGACGCATCCCAAATGAAATGAGTGATAAGATTATCAATAATCCTTATAACCCCCTATGGTATGTTGGTGGATGAGATCTCATGCACTGGTATTTCCAAAAGGATGCTATTCACAAGAGAAATGCAGACTCTAAAGAATAAATAAAGACTTTTCTAGTTCAGAATAAGCCCCGAAATACAACTCACCACATGGTTGAAATCACTGAATCACATTATTCTTAGAGACATAGGGGTACTGAGATACTCTATATGATACGTACCGAACCTCATACCTAGCCGTGTACCTAGAGTCTTCACCTTACTCATATTTTATTCCTTGGACACATAGGATTCACTCTTCTCCTTGTTGATAATTTTGCCACCCTAGTGATAGTACATCTCAATTATCATGTTAATTCCCTGGATAGATTTCCACCCCGCATTGGTAAAAATTATTGAATCATCTACAAACATCAATTTGGATACGGTTGGTAGACTCAACTTCCTCTGATAAAGAAGAATGTCTCTTTTAGATATTCATCTATTGATCAACCTACCAAAGGTGTCCTGCATAATAATAAAAATACGCAGGTACAATGGATCACCTTGCGGAATTCCACGAACTGACTAGAAAAAGCTGGGAGGACTCCCCATAAATGAAATAGCCATCCATTCCAAACTAAAACACCTGAAAATAACAATAATGGCCCAGCTGGAAAATTCTATATTATTCAAAGCCCTGATAATAAAACCCAACTCAAGGTTGTCATATTCCTTGTTCATGTCTAATTTGATTACCATATTGGATCCATGAACCTTTATATTAATGTCTCTCATCATTTCTGGAACCAGTGCTATTGCTCCCTGAATCGAGTGACCTTTCACGAACTCATGCTATTATAGAGAGATGCGTTGTGGGAGACTTCTAGATAGTCACCTGTTGATGTTTCTTTCCAATATTTTGTAAGGGAAGTTACCCATACTCATAGGCTGGTAACGAACATGATAACATGTGGATCGATCGTTCATGTAGGAGATTCATAGATCACTGATCCATGATTAAATTGAATTAATTTGATATGATTTGTTCAATCCTTCTAATTTGAGTGGGTCAATACCATGAAGATTGATGGAGGAGGTTCGTTTCTCAAATTCATTTTTTATCCCCGTTATTACCATGTGTTCATCATGTGCTGCATAGGGTAATGAACGACAAATTGTTTCGCACCCATTCTGCGGGGCAACAATCCTGGGATGGGGACCCACCATCGTGATGACCCAATGAAAGAATGAAGATGATGGAGGAGGATATGGGAGAGAGACACATGTGTAAGGGGAAATGCCATGGTGGAAATGGACACATCCCGCAGGGGCCATAGGGGTGAAGGGTGGCAGTGTCAATCAGGTGTCGCGTTAGGTGGAGGAGATTGGTTGCTGTACAGAATCCCGGGGCCAGTAGGGCGCCACCTTGGTTCAAAAGACCTACAGCTGGGCCATAGGTTGATGTGGGAATACATTCCTTGGGATAATTTATAGAGGGGAGGTGTTCTTCCTTAGCCAGCCACATGTAGCACAAACTGGCTGCTCGTAGGAAGAGAAGGCATCAGGGCAGGTAGAGGACCGTCTCTCCTTGTAGGCATGCCCGGTGGTGAAAATCAGGCCACTAGGAAGCCTGTTCTGTATAATAGTTGGACGTCCAATGAGTCCTGGGCCAACGGGACAAACCTTTCCACTGGAATCCTATCCTGGGCATGAATCGCCCTGCTAGTTGCGGCTCAGGCTGGATGCAATCGGGTCACATGCCGACCTGGCGGGCTAGAACCATGGTAGAATCAGACCTGGTCCAACAAGGCCCAACGGTCCTTGCCGAACTAAAACCCCCTGGGTTAGTTTAGGTCGGTAGAACCGGGTCAGATCATATGGGACCCTCGTGCGAGATTGGAAGGGTCAGTCCGACCTAGTCAGACCGAGTCTTGATACAAACGGTCTATGTTTACTAAAACACGAATATCTATCAGACCGAGTGTCTGATTGATGTGTTGTTTGCGGCATTAGAACCTTTGCAATTAGGCAGTTCTTTTAATATTCTCTAAGGTGGATTTCATAAAGGTTAGATATGAAATATGTCTTCAGGATTGGATTCTCCCAGAATCAATCATGCTACATGAGGGAATCATGCAGTTTGATGAGCCCTGAAGAATGGTAATGAGTACGTCTTGGTGACCATTGATGCCTAGATGATAAGTGTCCCTATGTGAACTAGCTATAGAACGCTTTTTTTTAACCAGATTTAATTGAATATTTGTGAAATGAATGTATGAGGCCCTTTGTGGACATGATATAAGTGGTATAGTGTAGACAAGATAAAATGGACTAAATGGGGAATGGCTCTAGGTGACCTGGAAGACCCATGGTAGAGAGAATCTCTATGTGGACCAACAAACCCACTGTACTAATAAGGGAAACGTACCTCATCAACCGTGTTTTTCAGTGTTACAACTAATTGTCATTATTTCATATACATTAAGTTATAGAAAGTGTGAGATATCATTGCTTTGTGGTCATTCTTTTTGGACATTCCATTAAAGATTGTGGTCCCTGCTGAGTATTGTGTTACTCACTCCTTCAAAACCTTCACCTACTTTTGTCATGTCCCATGCAGGTGATTGGTGCTTCGAAAGAGACCTTGGTGGGCTGGGTTTTGGTGGTGCTTAGTGATATGGGATGACAAGATGATTCGATGGAGACCTTGGTGGTCTTGTACTAGGTGGTTCCCATTGAGATGGTACAAACATCATAATTCAATAGATATAGGAATCTATATTCACCTAACCATCAGGTGGGGTCTTGAGTAGAGATATTGTGGCAGTTATACTTTCCATTCTGGTTTTGGGCTTGTATTCTGGCCCCTTTGTACTTTCAGTTTAAACTGTACTCTCATTTTTTGTCTCTGTGAAAGTTGTGGATTACATTGTGTTTACATTCCACACCTTGATCATTGTGTGTTTTTAGGGGTTATAATGAAATTTCGTTTCATTTTTTGTTATTCCTACTCGGTGTTTGTCACCAGCCTCAAGACGATGTAAGTCAGGGTTGGGGTAGTCACTGCTTGAGCCCAAAAGGAAGGGTCATGAAAAATTGGTATCATAGGAGGTTTCTTCTACCATAAGAACTAAGAGTATTTAAATTTTGATGGGACAATAGTGTTAAGTGTTTTGAGTTCATCCTTCTACCTAGGGAGTTAAATGTTGATGTGGTGCTCGATATATTCATACCCCAAGACCATGAATTACTTTTTATGACCTGGTACATGAAAACACTATTGGAATTCATCTTTGAGTGTTTTCCCATTATCTTTTGGAGTCAGAGTATTCACACAAGGTATAATAAATTGATTGTGGTTCATCATGATTCTCTTCCAAGAGGCATCCACACAAACAACCATCCATGATTCTAGTGTGTGACTGTGATGGTGGTCTACAGAGTGATGAGGGTTCAGTATAGGGATCGTTTCCCATGATGTAACCTTTGGGAGTTGTCCTATCAATAACATAGCTTATTGGTCATTAGTTACTAACGGTGCTACCATTAGATGATGCAGATATGCCTAGTGCCTTACAAAAGTTCTAGTGATATGTTAGTCCTTGTTTAGTGGATATATAAATCCTCATGTCACTAAGGATTGGTTAGAGGTGTTTATGTGAGCCTTCCTCTTAGTGAGGACACAACTTGACCAGATGGCGTTTCTACCCGCGAACCTTTTGTAGTGCAGCAGACATGGAAGAGGAGTTAGGAGAGAAGTAGGAGGTGGTATCTATTTAAAAATGTTACAACTACCACCCAAATGTGGTCTACACTAGGATCAAAGAGATAGATGACATGGGAAGGTGGTTTTAGTAGAGGTTTTGAGTTTCATGTTCCCTATAGTGGTGGACAAGTACATGGATGTATTTTCAGAGTGTGTTATTGGACTCCCTCATCACAGAGGGGTATACTTATGCATTGATATATACCCTAGGGTGGCCATAATATCTACACATTCATATCAAATTTCTCCCATAGAGCAGCAAGTGTTTAGGGTATAGCTGGAGGACATGCAGAGGAAGGGGATCATAAGGCCAAACATTTCGACATAGAGAGCCCTAGTGTTGTTTTCCATGAAGGCAGACAGAAGCTTGAGGTTATACATGGACTTTCGATGGTTGAACTAGGTGACTATGAAGAACAATTATCCTGTATAGAGGATTGATGATGTCTTTTATTAGATGATCATTGCCAGATGGTTCTCAATGATAGACATCAAATCAGGCTATCACCAACTTCATGTATGAGGTGAGGACATCTTGATAGTGGCTTTCTGATGTCCCTATGACCACTATGTGTACATAATGATGCATTTTGGCATAAAAACATCCCCCCACAATGTTCATGGGAGTCATGGAGACTATCCTCCAGGCATGCTTAGACTAGTTTTTAGTGGTTTTCATTGACAACATCTTAATGTTTTTATCATCTAAGGAGGAGATAATGATACTCTTAAGGATGGTTCTGGGAACACTCCAAGATCACTAGATTTATGGAATTCTCTCAATGTTTGAGTTCTGGATAAAATGGTCCACTTCTTGGGACATGTCATCTTAGATTCTAGAGTGGCGGTGGATCAAGAAACACTGATGTAGTGCTTTCTTGAGAACCACCCAAGAGCATTAAAAAGGTGCACAGTTTCCTTGGGTTGGTTGGGGTACTATATGGGGATTTTACACGACTTATCCAGAGTAGAATCACCCTTGATGGCATTAATAAATATGGGGAAACCCTTCATGTGGATAAAAGGATACCAGCAGATCTTTCATCAGCTAAGGAAGAGCTTGAAGAGTGGTCCTATATTTGGGCTTCCATAAGGGGGAACCAACTACATGTTGTACTATGATGCCTTAGGAACTGGAATTGGTTGTGTCCTAATGTAGGATAAATAAGATACATCTTATGTCTCATGAATGTTTAGATCGCATGAGAAAAACAATGAGACTCATGGCCTTGAGTATCCAATGGTATTCTTCACACAAAAGATGTGGCGACACAACCATATGGGTGAACAAATCATCGTCAAATATAACCACAAGAGTCTCAAGTATATATTTTCCCAGAGGAATCTGAATCGAAGACATTGAAATTGGATAGAGTTCCTCTAGGACTATTAATTTGAGATATTCTATAGTCTTGGGAAGGAGAATGTGGTGACAATTGCTATCAATAGGATATCATGTTCACGGCTACTGAATGAGGATTTAGATTAGTTGTCCTCACATTATAAATCCTTTGTGTAAATAGATGATGATGTTTATCTTTAGTTTATGATATTTTTCTTCCTCTATTACAACATGTTAGGGAGGTATGACTCAGAAATTCCTACTATGAGACTAAAAATTCCCAGAGGTCCACAAGGCATGTCACTATTGTATATTCGAACGATGGGGAGAACATAATCTTTTTTAGAAAATGAACTATAGTACCATTGGAATTGCAGGAGGAGTTGATGAGGGAGATTCATTCAACCCATTTTCTGGTATATCCAGGTGTGGAGAAGATGTACCCGAATGTCTAAGGTCAGTACTGGTTACTGAGGATGAAGAAAGGAGTGGCAGAGTTTGTCTCAAAATGGATCACTTGTTACCAAGTGTAGGTTGAGAACCAGGTTCCAGCTGCTCTGACACAACCCCTCAAAAAACTAGAGTGGATGTGGGTTGGAATATTGATGGACTTTGTGATAGGCTTTCTACAAACATACACAGTCCATGATACCATCTAGCCAATCGTTGGCAAATTCACCATGTCGGACCACTTCCTACCCATTCAAGAACATGGCTCATCAGAGAGATTGGGATGCCTCTATGAGAATGAGATTTTTCAACCCCCTTGAGTCCCATATAAGGTATTATTAGATCATTATTTACTCTTTACATCCTGTTTGAGGAATGGATTTTATGAGGTTTTTGGGATTCATTTGTGGTTGAGCACAGCCTTTCACCCATAGTGGGATGGTTAGATGTATCAGACTGTACAGACCAAGGAGGAGTTGCTTCATTCTTGTGTTCATGATTTTGGTCACATTTGGGAGGACCATAAACCCCTATTGGAGTTTGAATAAAACAATATCTACCACTCCATCAATGATTTGACACCATTCGAGGCACTTTACCAATGAACATACAGGTTACCGATATACTTGACAGACCTTGGAGATTTAGCACTCATGGATCTAGAGACGGTAAATGCTACCACTGATAAGGTGAAGGTCATCCAAGAGTGGATGGATACTACAAAGATCCTTCAAAATTTCTATGATGATAAGTGACAGAGACCCTTGGTGTTTGAATAGGGGGACTACATATACCTCCGGGTCTCTCCTAAATTAGGGATACATAGATTTGGTTAGGGTGGAAATTTTTATCTACGGTTCATCGGAACATTCCATATACTATGTATAGAGGGTGGGGTGGCATACAACTTAGCTATACCGCCATAGTTAGATATTCTGCATGAATCCTTCCACATATCCTTGTATAGGTGATATGTGGATAATATTCCTCATGTCATCAACTTCAATTTTCTAGTTATTGATGAAGGGGTGACATTCATGGAGAACCTAGTGGAGATTGAGGATCGATATGAGAGGAAACTTCATGGATGGTTGATACCGTTGGATCACGTTCTATGGCCACATGAGAATCTCCAAAAAAGAATTTGAGAGTGGGAGGATCAGATTTATGCTTAGTACCCCCATTTGTTTGATAAGACCTTATTTTGTCTTAAAAGGATGTAAAGATCGAATTGGGGAGTAATTTAAAATTGTGGAATACCATGAATATTTTAAATAAAATAAAATGGTATTAGTTCATGACTAAGAACTGAGATGCTGTGGAATCCTGAGGCCCATAATGCTCGAAAGGACGTTTGAAAAATGTTATGTTCTAAATTGCATGCATGAGCAGTTTTAAGGAATATTAGAATAATTCATAAATGGATTCCCATATCTAGAATCTGAGGGAACCATTTTTTTCCACATAGTAGTTTTACCATAGCCATGTCGGCGCATGCCACCTGTGAATATAACCCAAAAATGGAATAACAATAAATATAATTATTAAATAAATTTTTCTTATTTTTTAAATAATTATAACTCACAAATTGTGATATGGATTGAAAATATAAAACCATCGTTGATCTCATGAGGGTATGCGTCCCTTAGATGGAGCATAACATCTGTCAGGATGAGCCTGTTGTGAATGTTCATTTTTGGGATGTAACTGTAAATAAAATAATTCTAAATAAACTTAATTTTTGTCTCTAATCCACATAAAACAAAAATGTTATCCTAAATTATAAATATGATACCACTATTTAGTTTTTAATTATATGTTTTCCTTGTGAAGGACATAACCTAAACCAGCATGGGTCGAGGGTCAATGTTACTTTTTGGACATTTCGGAAGAAAATTAAAATAAATAAAAATTTGATTTTAATTGTATTCATCATCATTGAGAAACTGAACATTAGATATTCTATTTAGTGAAGATGTAATGATGAATCTCATCAATTATCCCCATTAATGAGTTTTTGTAATGATGCTGCAACAGATCGTAAGAAATAACTGATTCGTGATTCGTCAATTAATAGTCAAACAAGTAATACAGGATTGTTGTCACAATATTATAATTTCTCTGAGTCATTGGAAGGTGGTGATGATGAATGATGATGTATAGCCTCTACAATGACAAAGTCCTGAAAATCAGATGATGTTGATGACACCCTTGGAGAGCAGAGACAGGATCATAGATCGACGGATGATGACGAACGATCATCCCCGAGAAATATCCTTTCCTAGGTAGGGGTTTTATAATTTTCTGGGTGAATTGTTTTACCCAAGTTCATTCGTTTAAATGAAGAATGTGGGTTAACACAAGTACAAGTTATCCTATAGATCAATCATTCATGCTGGATATTCGTGGAGCACTGATCTGTGTTTAAATTGATTTATTTTTTTTTCTTCGTTAAATACATCTAACAGGAGAGGGTCAATGTCATGATGATCGATGGAGGAGGTTTGTTCCTCAAATTTGTTGTTTGAATTTATACCCCCCTTTACCCTATATTCTTTATGAGGTTATGAACGATGGATCATTACGCACCCATTATATAGCGCAACGATCCCAAAATGGGGACCCACCATCGTGATGACTGAGCGGAGGACAGAAAATGATGGTGGTGGATCGCGATAGTGGCTGCATGTTAAAGGTGGTCTGTGCCATATAGTAGGAGGCCACAAAAAATTAGTTGTGGTAGCGTAGAGGTGGAGATACCCAATGTTGTTCAATGGGGGAAAAGGATGCATCTAATAGGGGCAGTGACATTTCTGGGTGGTGGTATCTGTCGGGTGATTCATTAGGTAGAGAAGGCCACCAAAAGGTGGCCAGTGGCAGGGCGAAAGTGTTGTGACAAATAGGCAGCATGTCAGATCTGGTGACCCACATCTGGGCCATGAGATTATGTAGTCGCAGGGTCTATGAAACCATGTGTTGAAGGAGGGTGGAAGGCCTCATCTGGGTGTTTGTGGCACAAACTAGATTTCCCGTAGGAGTCTAGGTAGGGATTTCCAACCAACAATGTGGGCCGACCGAGTGGCGTGAGCTATGCCACTGGGTGGCCTTGGCTTGAGAAGATATGGCCCACTAATGTAGTCCAAGATGAAGGGACATACTAGGCCACTAGTTGGCCTGGGCTATGAAAGAACCAGCCCTCCAATTATGGGATGCGCTTGATGAAATCGGGTCACTAGGCGACCCATCGGGATGGACCCACGACCTAAGTCGATCGGGTCCAGCAAGGTCCAATGGGATTGTCCCTACGGCCAGGCCTGACTAGTATGGGCTAGATCCCAATGGGTCAGATCGGGTGCTATGATCTAGGTCGAGTCATGTGGGAACCTTGGGATGGGTCGGTCGGGTCGGTCCGACCAAGTCAGTCCAGGCCTAGACACAATTGGCCCTTGTTTACTAAAGAACCAATATCATTTAGATTGGTTATCCAATTGATGTACTCTTAATGGAATTGGAACCCTCATGATGAGATTTTTTTGGCATGCTCTAAGGAGGATTAAATGGAATTTTAGATACAATGAATGGACTGAGAAATGGATTATCCGATAATCTAGTTTGACACATGTGGGAATCCTATGGTAGGATAAGACCTACAAACTATTGACGAGCAGGTCTATGTGACCCTACATTACAAGATGCTTAGTATCCTTATGTGTACCATCTACACATAGCTCTGTATGGACTAGCTATAAGCAGCATTGTCGGCACTAGCTATAAGTGGCTCTGTGTGTACCCACTATAAGCGGCTCGGTGTGGACCGGTTGTGATGGCATAAGTGTGGTGTGGCTCTATCTGATTTAGTAGAACCATAGTGTGGAGTAGCTCTATGTAACCCATAAGGCCCATGGAACTTATTAGGGATTTTGTACATTAGTAGTCCAAGGTGTTTAGTGTTATGATTGATAGACTATCTTTCTTATACTTTGAGTTATACCTAGTGTGAGTTGTCTTTGCTTTGTGTTCTTACTGTGTGGTCTTGCTTTTTGGTAGTTCCTTTTTAGATTGGGTTTCCAACTAATTATTATGTTACTCACACAAGCAAGAGATTTCCGAAAAAAAATTATGAACTGTGCAGCTGATTGAATCATTGATGGAGACCGTGGTGGAACGGGGCCAGGTGGAGCTCATGGAGATGGGACGAACAGATGCTTCGATGGAGACCATGGTGGTCTGAGACTAGGTGGATATCAGTGATGCGGAATTTAATACATACTACAATGGATATAGAAATATAAACTTCACAAACCCATTAGTGGGGGTCGAGTGGACAGATCGTGGTAGATGTACATTACTTTGGGGTTTTGGGATTGTATTCTGGCCATTTTTTACTTTCATTTGTTACTTTACACCAAGTAGTTGTCTTAGTGACAGTTTTGGTTTACATTTCAATAACATTCCACATTTTGATATTTGTTCATGTGTACAATTTTAATGTCAAATGGATTCCCTTTTGGGATATTCCAACTTAGTACTTGTCCCTTGCCCCTTCAACTATAAGGCGTTCATTGGGAAGTCGTGGCATGGGCCAGGCGGACAGGTACCATCATTTTAAATAAGAATATTTCAAACACAAATCATTTCAAATAGAAATGTAGAATCCCTAAAACAATGATATTTACAATGTTTAGAAAAAAATACATCACCATCACAGGAATAGTTAGTCCCAGTAATAAAATATTTTTCAACAATAAACCCATGTGAAAATTCTAAGGACTATCAAAATCATATTATCATATAATCCCACAATTATAAAACTCAAAAGACAGACTAAATTGTATAATTTCCAACATCATAATATGATATTGAATAAGAAACAAGTCCATCTCTACTAGTTTACTTTTGCACCAATTGACATTGATCATCCTCCATAAACAAATATGATCAAATGGACTCCTCATGCACACCACCATCAAGAACATCATTAGAATACAATTTTTATTAGAACTGTCATTTTAAATCCCTAAATTTATATCCTAAAATATTTGAGTATTCAAATTTTTTGAATACATTAGTATAACTGGTACATTCCTCATAAAATGGATCCTGAATTTAGTCACTTCTCTTACTCATGATACAATACTGTATTGGGATCATTGTATTTCTCAACACAAAAAAACATGATCAATATTAACTTTCTCTCAATTTTATTCTAATTTTATTCAATCCTATATTAATAGTATTTTATCGTGTATAATAATTTCTAAAATAGAAAATTTAATCAAATTTTTTATTTCAGGGATGAAAAAATCATCTAGTTGAAATTGTATGTAGTTATTCGTGATTTAAATCCTCATCAAAAAAAATTTACATTAGATTCAAGGTCATATTATTACATGATCATGATTTCTTTTTTCTTGATAACATGAATATCCTAGATTTTAATCCCCCACCTAATCAAGAAAATGTTTCCTTTTGTTTAATTCATTTATGTATGAATTGTGACATGGTTGTTCTCCATATGATATTAAAATCATATCATACCCAAGAATCTTCCTTGGTTTTCCTTTCTCCAATATCTACCTAAAACATATTAATCATAATGTAATTATGATATATTAATATATGAATATCATTTAAATAAATAATCTAATTTAGTCATCATTTAATTGCAATATGTTATGTTGGAAACTCAATGGATGACTCATACCTAGATCACTTAGTTTTAAATCCATTTATATGGATCATTATATGTGGAACCATATATGTGACTGGCCTTACATAAATCAATCTAATGAAGATCCCCTATCATCAATGACTCAGTGGAAAATACCCATTTTTTCATTATAAATTATTAAATATATAACTCTATATCCTTATATAGGGTTCTATATATACTATATGATTATACATTAGGAGCTATTTATTTTCTAAATTTCATTGAAAAATATTAAAAACTCTTCCAAAAATGTAGTACCTTATAAAATTATTTATAACATCCAAAAAATCTTTAATGAAACTCCTTTTAATTGAATTTATAATACATTAACATTATTAATTTTTGGATCATTTGGATGTTGTTTTCTTATTTCAACCATTTTAATTTTCATTCCTAAACATAGTAAAACAATCTATCCACATTATAGATTCTCCCAAAAGCATTTTCAATCAATTATAGTTATATTGACATCATTAACACTTTTATTTTCCTTTGGGATCAATTCATAAAAAATATAATATAAATGATTCATCCTTTTAACCACCCATAAAATTTCATCAAGCAAGATCCACACTTATTAAATATCAATTACAACATATTCATGTTTTTTTTTGCAATTTTAAATGGTAGAAACATCAGCAGCATGTTCCTATAACGTCCAAAATAGTAGAATATCTCTAAATAAAATCATAAAAGATATTTTTTTTCATATTTAAAACATTATTCACAATAAATAAAACATTATTAACTTTGTAACATCAATCACCGTGTTTTTTTTTTCAAATAACCTTTTCATCACATCCAATGTAAATATAATTCATCATTCCATATTTACAATAAAATAAATAGGAATGTGTGTTTGGACAAATTTAAATGGTATTTAATTTTTTATTATGACATATTTTTTCAAAACCCTAATAATTTATTGTATGTATCTTCTAAAATAAATTCATTTTCCCAGATATCCTATGTTGTACGCAACACCGAGTTTGAGTGCACCATCATCTATCAAACCAGCCGTTTAAAAAGTGGTTATGAATTGTATTTACCACATTATTAAATTGTAAAATTTTATTTCTAAAAATAGACTTCATTTTTTAATTCATCATATAAAAATTATAATAGGAAGAATTCATTATATTGTTCTGAAAAGTTTCAATTATTGATGAATAGTGAAATATGCTGCATTGTTGTTATAAACTGACTTTTTCAATTAAATAGTTATTTTACATTAAATTGTATTTAATGTAAATATAGATAAATAATACATATTTTCATAAAATTGAGGCCATTTTAATCATTTTTATAATAGAATTATATATAAAAATTTATTGATCTTTTGAACGTCACTTTTACCCGCCTTCTTACCACATCTGTAGGAATATAGTTAAACATAACCTTCCCAGTTATAACAATTGAATTTAGAAAAATTGACATATTTTTTTGTAATCATTAGGATATTTTTTGTATAAAAAGGAACCACATAACTTTTGATGTATAGTAACAGCAGTATTTTAAACCACTGTTAAGGGTAAATCTTGTAATTAATGGAGAAATAATATTAAAAATAATATAAAATTACACTACCACATTCCCTATAATATTTGTATAATTTTTTTCATTAAAAATAATCCTTGGGTATAGTTCATAACCACATGAATCCACTTTTATGGATTTCATATTTTTACAATATTATATTTAAAGAAAATCAAATTTTGTTATACTTTTGTTAATAAGTATAATATTTTTAATATGTATCTATATAAATGATATGGTTGATAATGAATTTTATATAGAAATAAAAAATGTTTATATGAAATATTTTATTTTATTTTTAGTTTTAAAAAAATAATTATATTAAATGGTGACATAATGAAAATGCAATAATTTATTTATTAAAGGATGAATGAATTAAATGATATTCAAAATAAAAAAATAAATATAATTTGAAATATATGATTCCATATAAGATTTTTTTGAAGTAAATTGACATGTTAGGGATAATTTAGTGTAGTTTATTCAAAGGAATAATGTTTTATTTATTTTATAAAATGATAGGTAATAAATAGAGTCCAAATTGACATAAATGGGATTTTAAAAGATATAATTTTTTAATAAATGATATAAAATTTATAAAAATATATATTTATGAAAAATAAATATTATAATTATACATATTAGCTAAATTATCCAATTGGTTTTATTTTTTAATTTTATTGCTACTATATTAACCCTATTCTATAAAATCACATGTATTCACTATAAGAGTTAAACTATTTAACTATGGGTTGAAGCCAAAAGATAATATTAAACTTTTTGTCTAAGAAAATATAAAAATCATTTTTGAGACTATTTATAACCATAACAATCTTAGTCTATAAATTACTCACTTTGGATATATTTAAAATTGGAAATACAATAATATTAAATAAATAGATTTGGAGTTTTCAAAAGATATCCTCCCCTATCTTATAAAAGGGGAACTATATTTATCTTTTCTAAACTCCTATAAATACATTTTTCTACAACAAACCCATATTATTTATCCTTATAAACTATCTCACTTAATTCTACAGGCCATACTTATATAAAAGGACAAACTACTAAGTCATTCTTAGAAAATCAAAAGGAGATACTCGAAGAATATGTAATTGTTTTACCAATTCAATTCAATTTCATTTATTATTATACTTCATATTACTATGATTTTTTCATAATACTGTAATAACTATTGAATCATATATTTTATGATATTTCATTATGACAATGGTAAAACTATATTCCTCTCTTTATCCATCCTATGAATAACTGTTTCACAATGCGTGAGTACGTACGACTTACTATCTCCATGTCGTGGTGTAATTTTTTCCTCAATTATAATTTATTTAGATATGTTTATTGTGATTATAATGGATATAAATAAGTAATATTACAAGATAATGACTATGTATTGTTAATATATAATCAAATGCAATATTATTTAACCATTAATTCAGTTATACCATCGCTAGTGTGTACATACGACCTATAGTATCCACGACACGATGAGAATCATTCTCCCCATTAACAAATAAATAACGAATATAAAAAATATATAATGAGTAAATATAATATTTATGAACATTATATAATTCTATATATGGTTAAAATATATCTTCATCATAAGAATCATGCCTCGCATAAAAAAACTTGCATAGGAAAACGTAGTTGTTAACACCTGAAACAATGGAAATACATAAATATATTACCAAAATGATGTAAGATGATCATATATGATATTATAAATATGGATATCATCATTTTATAATTTTATAACATTAATTATCCATTATAAAAGAGTTTAACACACCTTTCACTGTAGTAACATACCTAGAAAGTGTTAATTTCACAATCTCATTATTATCCAACATTATTTTAAGGTAAGTATCTAATAGGTAATATTTATCATTTTTTTTGCATGTTTCATATATATTTATTTCCATATATTATTACTATTCATTTATAATATTTTAATTTCATTTTTCCCTTGTTTTACTTTTGATAAATATTTTTGAGATGAATCTTTCTATCGTTTCCCAAACGAGCTACATTATGAGATTTTTGACAAATTAAGGAATGAATTTTTTTATGTTATGCAGTGCAAGTGGATTTTTTCACCATCATTATTCCTTTTCATTTTTAACATAACCGTATAATATTATATGTTAATTTTCAAAAGAAACGTTTTCTATTATAATTTTACATCTTCTAAATGATTTCAATGTAAAAAAGGGACATCTCTCTAAGAAAGTTATAATGGTTATTTTCATCTATATCAACAAAAATTATTGAATATTATATTTTATTAAGGATGTTTTTTATGATACAATGTACCATTTTTTGTTTATTGTTTTCTAATATGTTTGATTGTGGGTGTGTTATTTGGATACCACTAATGTATTATGTGTAAATTAATAACATTTCATATGATATTTTTAATAATAATGTTTTTGTTGGTTATTATACAACCTTTTCAAATGAGGAATGCATTGGACTTAGTAATTGACAGGGTGGCCCCATTATAGCCCCATGATACATTGATAGTTCACATTAAACAAAATAGTTTGGTTGTTTTGCAGCTTATCTTTGGTCTTGGACTAACAACATAACAATATAGTTATGATGTTCAATATAATGCATTCCAACATTATGTGATTCATTATTGATATTCCACTCGATTATTCGACTATTACTCTATCCATTCTTAATTTTTATTCACATGTGATTATTTTATGTTTTATAATTTATTCTAGCCACATTGTTCTCAATATTATCTTTAATGTTTTTGTGTTTCTATTTTAATCCTTACCATAAATGTTTATGCTTTTATTTAAAATATATTACGTATTATTTATCATTACTGAGCATCTGGGTTCACCCCTATCTTATTGTTCACAATCCAAAGATGCCAAAAATAAGTATTATGATTGATGTGTAAGGTTAATCTATGTTTATAATCATGTTATCTAAATATTTCCTATGTTATATTTTATTTTTTGAATTTTAATTTAATTTTCATGAATGTAATCTATTTTCCCAGAATAACATACTAATTATTCCTTTGGAATTTGATTCTTTATAATCACGCTAGTATATTAAAATAAATCACCTCCCCTGGGATTATAGTGTTAGGGTGTTACCATCTGTATTTGAGGATGTTTACTAATATCCTTACAAAGTAGATATTGAAAACATAGATTAAGTATCATATCCCCAAGAAAAACATTAAGGATAAGAATATAATAACATCAAATAATTTTGTTAAGTTAAATATTATGTGTATATTCCTAGAAATATATTACATATTAGATAGTAATGACGGACGTGGTTTTGGAACATATGTTCCTAGGGGTAATAACTCCGACATGGTGTCATGTTCTTGGATCAGGGTAATTTGGTACATTAAAAAATGGGCCTTAATGTGCAACTTATTTGACACTCCAAGTTAATATGATTAGGACAATCCAAATTTTCCCAAAAAACCATTTTAAATGATTTAAAAGTAAAATTTCTGAAAAGAAACCTTGTTTATGATATTGATATTATATATGCATAAATATTATAATTTATTTTAAGTGTTTTAGTAGTTAGAACTCATGAATTCAAATTAATAACATAAACTTGTGTAATCCATGTTTTAGAAATGTCACCTTGCGGAAGGAATGGAATCCAAATCAATGTATGTAATCTCTGAATATATTTTTACCTATTAAGGATTATTATGTTTGAGCTTGATCTACAACTATTTTTTATCATCTTAAAAATATTAGGACAACTAACTCATGTTAGAAAAAATATCCTTACTCGTATGGAGGGGCATGATCGACAATGTGGAGGAACTTTGTTAGACTGCCACAAGATCCAAATACCTAAAATAGTAAATGGGAATACAAATACATTTATATATTAAAAATGTATATGTTATTTTTGGAATATATTTATTATTTTGGAAGTAAACAAAAGGTAGATGGGTGTCATGGAAATTTATCATCTCTCAAGAAATGTGGACTAATGGTGGTCAGTGACTCAAAACATGATGTTGGAATAGATAATATAAAACATGTAAATGATGTAGTTTAATGAAAATTTATTTTAAAATAATTTCTATCATGAATAGAGAGTGTATATGGATAGAAAATTAACAAATCTAAGATAAAAGGATATTGAGAATGTTGTTAAATATGAAGCTTAATTCACAAGAATATCATATCATGATACAAACTACATATTTAACCCAAAGAGTAAGATTTATCATTTATTTTAAAAGTTAAATACATTTATGTAAAAGGATTTTTATCCAAATCATTATCATCATACAATGATATAGTCTCATGTTCTATCAAGACATAGAAAGAATACACTAATTCTTATAACTTTAAGGGAAAGCTAGAGATGAAGAGGATTGTGGGGAAAGAGAAGGATAAATGGAAGAAATAAAATAAGGGTTTCCCGAGATGTGATAATTTTGGAAAAAATCACCTTGAAATGTTCTTGAATGTATTGGAAGTTTTTTATATGTGTGTAAAAAGATCCACCATGAAAAATAATGAAAATGGATTAAAGAAAAAACAGATATCTTGTGTTTTTACAATAGTGAATTGGGGAACTACACAAATAAATTCCCTTAGCATCAACTAAATATCGATTTGAAATGGAAAATGGATCATGGTCAAGCTTATGATGTTACTATAGTAGAATTTGAATAATTAATTTATTTTGGTATTTTTATTGAAAAATTGTGTTATTATATCCTGGTTATAAGAATCATGTGATCTATAAGGATTGTAAAAAAAGTACTTCTTCTTTGAAATTTTGGAATCATTCTTGTTATCATGAAGGTATTCGGGTAGTAATGGTTTTAATATATTCAAAATGTGAAAAAAATTTATCCATTATGTTATTTGGGGAAAATTTTATGTTATGTTTATTTTTAAAATTTAGAGAAATTTTTGAACTATTATCTTGGAAAAAATATTATTTGAAAAGTATTATAGTTTGAATGGAGTAATTTGAACATTAAATATTATTTTTTTGGTTAAATAATTTCATTGATAATGAATATATTCATGTTAACTCATGAATTTTATAATAATATAGTTCATAAAAAGGACAACCAACAAGACGTGCAACAACCCGTCGCATCCAGAAAAGCTATGAGACTTGAACCCAAAACTAAAGGTAGACAAGGTTGCATCACCAACCATTGGACTACATGATGTCTTGATAAGTATAATATTGTTTTATTTTGTAAATAGTTTTGAAATATGAACTATAAATTCATTCTTAGGACACAATATGATTAATATAAATGAATTATATTTTAATTTTATTAACATTTATAGAGAAACATGACATTGGGGTAGAAATTTATAAAATGATAAAAATATACTTTTCAAATAAGTTTGTTTTTATATGTTTTTTGTATATGACATAAATTAATTTATAACCTCTATGTAAATAAGCTTGAAACCAAAAATTTTATACTTTTACATTTTCTAATGAATCAGATGATACCTTAGATCATCGTAGATTTATGGTTTTTTGATTGTTAATATTCTTATAACAATGTTCTCTATCACTCTCTATCAGAAAATTATGGTTATAATTTTTTCATTGTCAATTTTTCCTATATGTAACCCTTGTATGTGTTATCCCTCATAACCATAAGAATTCCATTTCATTATTTTTAATCAGTGGTCTCATTAATCCCATTTCTGATGTGGGATTTCAATTATAATATTTTGACAATTCAAAATCCGGGGTTTCAATCCCATGTTAAAATGGTGAGGAAACAATTTATTAATGGAGTGGATAATTTAAAACCCAAATATTTTACATTATATATCTTCTAAAATAAATTCTTTTTCTTAAATAGCTTGCATTGTACGTAACACCAAGTTCGAGTGCACCATGATATATCAAAATAGCCGTTTTAAAAAAACAGTTTTGAAAAGTCCTAACCACATTATGAAGTTGATATATTTTATCTTCCCAAGTATACTTCAATT
This sequence comes from Viscum album, assembly GCA_963277665.1. Classification (NCBI taxonomy): domain Eukaryota; kingdom Viridiplantae; phylum Streptophyta; class Magnoliopsida; order Santalales; family Viscaceae; genus Viscum; species Viscum album. Next base: position 1,891,694,263 of record OY728150.1, read on the forward strand.
TTTAATTTATAATATAAAAATTATCATAGGGTGAATTTTTGAAATTTTTATGAGAAATTTCAATTTTGATGAATAGTGAAAAATAATGCATTATTGTTAAAACCCAAATTTTTCATTTAAATAATTTTTTACATAAAATTTATTTTAATGAAACAATAGAAAAATAAAAAATATATATTGAAATAATTGAGGTCATTTTAATCATTTTTATAATATAATTATATATAAAAATTTATTGATCTTTTGAACTTCTCTTTTACCTGTCTTTTTTCCACATCTGTAGGACTAGAATTAAACATAATTTTCCCATTTTTATGAATTTAATTTTGAAAAATGGGAAAACATGGTTATAATTTGTATGAAATTTTTTGTCTAATAGGAATAACTTAAATTTTTGAATAGGAACTTCAGTATTTTACCCACGGTTAATGGTAAATTCAGTAATTAAGGGTAAAAATAATATTATAATCATATTAAAATCGCACTAAAAATTGCCCTAACGTTATAGTATGAGTGTATTTAAAACAATATAATAAATGGGTTATGTCTTGGTGCTACTTGTGTGACTTTAATATATTTATGATATTATATTTATGGAAAATACAATTTTATTATTCTTTTGTTTTTAACAAGTAAAATATTTTTAATATGAGAATACATAAGTGATAAAAAAAAATAATAAATAGCTTTTATAAAGATAAAATTCATTTATAAATCATGGTAATTTAATTGTTATTTTAGAAAATAAATAATTAAATTAAATGGGGACATAATGATGAAGCAACATTTGAATTATTAAATAATGAATCAATTAAATGATATTGATAATATTAAAGTAAATATAATATGAAAACATTGGTATCATACACTAATATTTCAAATGAAATTGTCAAGTTAGGGATGAGTTAATTGCGTTCCTTTCATGAAATCATGTTTTTATGATTTTATAAAATATCAAGTAATGAATAGTGTTGAGATTTCTATAATGAGATTTTAAAATAAAAAATATTTTATTAAATGATATAAGATTTAAAATATATATATATTTCGCCCAAATAAAATTTCTAATGTTAAATATTTCATTAATTACCCATTTATGATTCCTTCTGAATTTTATAGTAACTATATTAACTGTATATCGTAAAAATACAAGTAGTCCCGGTAAAAGATAAACAGTTTAACTATGGTTAAGGTGGAAAGAAATTTTTAATATTGTCATCTAAACATATCTAAAATTCAATTTAGGATATTATTTTGACCCACACTCATCATTGTCTCTAAATAACTCATGGTGGATCTATTTGAAATCGAAAATAAATTAATACAATATTAATAGTTTTGGAGTTTCCAAAAGTGGCTCACCCCTCTCTAATAAATGGGATCATATCCTTATCTTTTTTATCACCTATAAATCCTATTGGAATAGAAAATACCAAAACAATTATCCATATAAATTTCCGCATTTCATTATAAAGTCTATTATTTGGGAAAAATATGACCTAAGAATTTTATTTGTGCAAATCAAGAAGAGATACTTGAAAAATAGGTAATTTGTTTATTAATTCAATTCAATTTATTTTCTAATTCTACTTCATATTTCTATATTTCATCCATACTAATGTTTTAAATATATTATCTTCTATATATGGAGATTTTATTATGATTATGGGACAACCTTGTTACTCATTTTACCCATCCTATAAATAACAATATCACCACAAATGCATGCATACGACTTACCGTCTCCACACCATGGAGTAATATTTTTTCAACACTTACTTATTTGGATTGTTATAATTATGATTATAATTTGTAATATCCCGAAACTGGGTGCCACTCAATGGTTGCCCCGAACCTGGTTCGCCACGTGATCTCAAGCACATTTCCCCAAACGCCAGAGGCTGCCGACTAGCAGTGAGGTCCCAAGTCTGATAGGGGGGAAACTATGACCTCATTTGTCATAGTGTAGCGTAGTGGAATGAACTAAACCATACAACAACTAAATAAACAACATCAATGGATATAACCAACACTATATAAATGGTGGTTCTACATATCTCATGTTCTAAGGAAATAGCCAGAACATGTTATACATCAATGTAGTACAACCAAAAGCAGAGTACAACAAAACAATGCAAAACAGCTGGCGGCGGCATCGTGAGACAAGGCTCGGTCCCATGCCCCCCTACTCCTCAACAACAGTCATGTACCTGTATAGGGACTCTTTCCCCTATCTACACCTGTAGAAACATAATCTCTTTGGGTTGAAAAGCATGACCTAAACAGGGTGTGAGAAATATATATCAACAGGCACCCACCAAAGGCATGTGCCCAACTGTGTGTAAGCATGCAACGATATTGTGTAGTAGTAAACTTCAATAATGTAACCGTTACTCAAAAGTAACTAATTACCAGTTATATTTCCATTTTATTATTCATTTAATCCATTAAATACTATTAACCACCAAAGTGCATTTCTAAGTAAACAGTCCATGTCCTCAGACAAGTAAACCCCCACCCTCAGGTAAGGAGTGTCCAACACAAGAATCCACCCACAAGCATAACCAAATTTTCCCTCAGGCGTAGGTAGTGTCGCCCTCAGGCACATAATCTATTTCCCTCAGGCATGTAAGAATTTACCCTCAGGCGGAAGTAACTACTACCCTCAGGCTAAACAGTGCAGTGCCCAGAGGCTAATCACAACAACGCCCTCAGGCTAAACAGGTAACCGGGCCATGCCCGACATGTCAAAATGTGGTAAACAAGCAATTCCTCGCAAGGAAATTCTATAATTACTACAATAAAGGCATACCCTCATGTATCCTGGCCAAACGGCTACACAGTGGAACACACCCCCTAGGGTGGTTCCAGAACCAAGAAATGATCACAATAATCATTTTATTATCACATTTTAATTACGTATGCAATTATAGGTGTTAAATATAGCAACGAACTCAGCCACATGACACCCCAACATGGGTTCATGGAACTAAAATGCATAATAACACACAACAGTTGGAAAATGAACACAATGCCACCAACCTTGTACGCCAACAAACGTTATACCCGAATGCCGACTCCAGAAACACCAAAGGACAGCATAGATCTGATGAAGAAAAAAACCCATTCAAACATAAATAACTCTTGCTGGGAGAAAATTGGTAAGAACCAGCCAAGGAGGTGGAAGCCCTTACCTGTGCGCTTCCAATGGGATCGTCCGAGGCGGAAAACGATTCCAAACGAGCACCCGGTGGATCATCAATGGTCCGGCCTCCTCTTTTGGATCCAAATTGGCTCATGTGTCTCCTCTGCCAAATGAGGAGTCTAATTCTTATTTTTATCAAAAAAAAAACAAAGTACACGACATGTACTTCTTAGTACACGACATGTACTTCTTTCATTTAATTGTTCATTTGGTGTCACCGCCACACTGTTCATCTGTCGACATGAGTACATGACATGTACTCCCAAGTAGACGGCGTTTATTGTCACCCAGATGGAGGCTACTCTACCTCCTTACAGTTATGGCCTACCAACTGACTACACGGCGTGTAGTTGGTTCCTACACCCCTCATTGCTAACATGGATACACACCCCGTGTACTCATCCCAACACGGACAAAAGTACACGGCGTGTGGAAAAGTATAGGGCATGTAGTTCCAAAATTTAGGATTTTTCCCCATTTTCCATATTTTCTAAAAAACACATAAGGAATAGAATAAAGAAGAAGCCCGTACCTCAAAACTATGAACTAGGTTCTTAAAAACTTCTCCCTTATAGCAATTCGTCCCCAAATTACCCTTCCATGGGTGGCGAAGATATAGCCATGAACAACTCCAGCCACTGAGCACATACATCGGTCTCCCACTCCTAGGTTTCATCCTACACTCGGCCATGCTGCCATAACACACGCACGAGAGGAACTGACCGGCCTCAGAAAACCTTCGTGCTCCTGTCAACGATATGAATTGGATGCTCCTCAAAGGATGCATCTGCCTCTAGCTCAACCTCCTCTGGGTGAAAGGTGTGAGATAAGTCTGAATGATAGCGACGCAACTGAGATACGTGGAAGACATCGTACATGGCTCGGTACTGCTGCAGTAAACGCAACCGATAGGAAACCAGCCCGACTCTCTCAAGAATCTCAAATGGTCCCACAAACCGTGGTGAATGTTTACTCTGTCTCTTGATCCGCTTGTGTCCCAGCCTCGGTGAAATACGAAAGAAAAATTGATCCCCAACCACGAACTCCAAATTTTGTTTGCGACGATCATCATAAGATATCTGACTGGACTATGTGGTAGCCATCCACTTCTGGATCAACTGGACCTGCTCAGATGTCTCTTGTATGAGACGTGGCCCCAGTAAAGCTGCCTCACCTGCCTCTAAACAGTACAAGGGTGATTGGCATGTCCTACCGTATAAATCCTCGTATGGTGACATCTCAATTTTCTCATTGTAGCTATTCTAAAAGAAAAAATCGACTAAGGGTATATGATTCTCCCATGAGACCCCAAAGTCTAGGATGCAAGCACGCAACATGTCCTCTAGAACATGTATCATACGCTCTGACTGGACATCTTTCCGAGGGTGGTATGATGTGCTCAGAAGCACCTGTGTACCCAGTGCCCTTTGAAAACCCTACCAGAAACGAGATGTAAAGTGGGAATCCCTTTCAGAAACGATAGAACGAGGGACCCCATGAAGACGTATGATCTCTCGGATATACAGCCTTCTGATCTTGTCAACACCAATGGTCTCCTTGATCAGCAAGAATTGAGCTACCTTTGTGAGTCTGTCCACAACAATCCACGCGACGTCATTGCTGCGATGTGACCTTGGTAACCCCGTCATGAAATCCATCACGACATCGTCCCATTTCCACATTGGAATGGGTAACTACTGTAATAGCCCAGTTGGTCTCTAATGCTCCACCTTCACCTTCTGACAGGTGGAACACCTCGTAACAATACCACCTATCTCTCTCTTAATACCCGGCCACCAGTACAGACGTCTCTTGTCACGGTACATCTTGGTAACCTCGAGATGAACTTCCCAAGCTGAAGCATGAAACTACCGCATCAGCTCCTAGCGTATATCCCATAGAACCCATACCCATACATTGAAATGAAAAACATCATCATTTCCTATCGTCCAACCAATAGGAGGGTCCTCGCTTGCCACCGACTCCTTAAGAACTAGGTCTTCTGAATCTGATAGCTGTCTCATCCTCACTCTGTCCAGGAGGGTAGAAGTCATAGCTAAAGAGGAAAGATAAGCCTTCCCCTGACTTTCATGAACCTCTAGATGCATCTCAGAGAACAAAGCAATGAGCTCCCACTCACCACTGGCCTCCTGTACTGCCTGCATCTGAGTCTTCTTGCCCAGTGCATCAGCTACTATATTACCTTTACCTGTTTATAGGTAAGCTCAAAATAGAAGGATTGTAGGTACTCGACCCACCTTCACTGCCTCAGATTCAGGTCACATTGAGTAAAGATATATTTGAGGCATTTGTGGTCGGTGAAAACCACAAAATTATATCCCAACATATAATGTCTCCAGCAGCGCAACACATGCACAACTAAAGCCAACTTGAGATCATGCGTCGGGTAATTCCTCTCATGTGGCCTCAACTGCTGAGACTCATGTGCAACAACTCGGTCTCCCTGCATAAAAACTGCTCCCATCCCAATCCCTAATGCTTCACAGTAAACTGTATAGATCCTTCCCTACTCTAGGAGTATCCAGATCTATGCTGATGTCAACCTTCCCTTCAGGTCCTGCAAAGCAATCTCCCAAGATTCCGACCAAACGAACTTCACACCATTCTTAGTCAAGCCCATAAATAGTGCTGCTAAGCAGGTGATGTCCTGTATAAAATGCATGTAGTATCCTGCCATCCCTAAGAAAATCCTCATCTCTAACACATTCTTAGGCTGCTCCCAAGAAAATACTGCCTTCTCCTTCTTTAGGTCTACTGAAACTCATACCTTTGAGATGATATGACCAAGGATGTGAACCAGGTACATCCAAAAGTGGCACTTTGAGAGCTTATAATATAGTAGATTCTCTCTCAGTGTACTCAATACGATCTCAAGATGGGTGTCATGGTTGTGCCGAGTGTGAGAGTACACCAAGATGTCATCCACGAATACTACCAAAAATGAATCAATATACGGATGGAACACACGATTCATCAGAGCCATGAAAACTATAGGCACGTTCGTGAGTCCGAACGACATAAACAAGTACTCATACAGACTATATAAACTCTGAAAAGCTATAAGAGGTATATCTGATGGGCTCACACACAGCTGATGATATCCTGATCTCAATTCAATCTTCGAGAACACTCGTGCTCCACAAAGCTGATCAAACAGATCATCAATCCTCGGTAAGGGATATCGGTTCTTAACCATCATCTGGTCCAGCTTTCGATAATCCACACAAAGTCTGAGGTTATCATCCACCTTCTTCGCAAAAAGGATTTCAGAACCTCAAGGAGAAGTAGTTAGTCCGATAAAGCCCTTTTCCTGTAACTCCTCTAACTGTCTCTTGAGATCCTGCAGCTCAGGTGTAGCCATACTATAATGAGGAATTGACACTGGTGATGCTCATGGAACTAGATCAATAGGGAATTCCACCTAATGCATTGGAGGTAGACCTACAAAGTCGTCTGGGAATACATCGCTGAAACGATAAAAAAAATTGGAGGGAAATCCATCTGACAAGTCCCCGGGTCATCCATATATAAGCTCGCAATCTGGGCTGTGACTCCACCTCATCGACAATGCTCTGGTCCAGCTCAACTCGCCTTAACCTCCCATTCACCCTTTTATAGAAACTATCCATCCTCTTGTGATGTGAAACACACCATACGACAATAGCAGTCTACAAAGGCTCGAAAGGGAACCAACCAGTCCATCCCAAGAATGATGTCATAACTCGTCATCTCTAAGACATACAGGTCCCAAAGGAGGTGACACCCTCCAACCTCAAGGGGGAACTCTTGGACTGACGCACACCAGCAGCTCTAGTTCCCAACGGAGTGTCTAGCGTCATAATATCAGAAGAAGGAGAAACACAGAGCCCAAGGCTCACTACAACGGGTACAGATATGAAACTATGTGTAGCACCCGTATAAAAAACTATTGTAGACAAGACAAGAAGAAACTAGAATAGTACCTATAACTGTAGAAGATCCAGGATCCTGCTCTTGTTGGGTATTTTGCACTGCATATGGCTGCCTAGTGCCGGGGCCCTGTGACATAGCCTGGATACCCTGAGCTTTCCTGCCCTGCTGCCTCTGAGATCCTGGTGTCTGTCAACCATGGCCAAGACCACCATCTCTGCATGCACACCCTGATGTATTCCAGTTACCTAACTGGTAAGAATCCACTGGTCCTGCTCCCACACGCGGAGTCTACACAGAACCCCTCTCACTAGCCAATGGTTGAAACTCCCTACAAAAGCACTGCGTATAGCCCATATTGCCGCAAAATCGGCACTCCACTGGATCTCATGGACACTGCAGTCTCTTGTGCCCCTCTCGTCCACACTGGTAGCACCTGACCGGACCACCTGAAGTAGCTGCCTGGATGGTACTGCCGACCTAAGAGAAGTGTATCTATCACATCCTCTTGCCAGCAGAAATAGTACCAGTAACTGGTGATGAACCGCCCTGGCCCACACCACCATATTCTCATAGTTTCCTCTCAGTAATCAGTTCCTGGTTCACAATGGCGTGTACAGTAGGAAATCTAAAGACATTAACTAGCGCTAATATGTCATACTGAAGAACATCCTCAATCATTCTTTCTCTCAGAATCTCATCACCCACCAACACGGGTACAAAGCACTAAATCTTCGTAAAACGAGCATAATAGTCCATCACTGACATAGAGCCATGCAGCAGATTCATGAACACTCGAGCTCTATCTTCCCTCAGCATCTCGGGAAAGAAAAATTCATAAAAGACTGCCAGAATGTCTTCTCCCACCATGTCCCTATGATGCTCTGACTAGGTGGTAACATCCCACCACCTCTTGGCGGAATCACGCAGCATGTAAGTCCCGAGCTTGACCCTTTGCCCTGGAGGTGTCTCAAATTCTCTAAAATAGTCTTCATCGATCCTAGCCAAGACTCTGCAGCCTGTGGTCTGCCATCCCTTAAAAACATTGGCAGATGTTGCTACTGAAAGATACGTTTCAGCTCGGCCATAGATGTAGCAGCTTGTGGTGCTCCTTGAATGGTCTTCATAAACCACATAAAACCATCACGGAACTATGCTTCCATTCCTGTGTCCGGTATAGCAGTTGTCACCACATATGGCTCTGCTGGAGGATCAACTGGTAGCCCATGGCCCACCATTTCTGGAGTATAATCGTCACTACTCTCTTGGCGAACAACTCGCGGTCGTCTAGGCGGCATGACACTACATGGACAAAATCACAACTCAAATTACAATTTATCAAGGCTGAAACGAAGAAACCACAAACGGAACAAGAAGAATAAGGCATCACAAAGTTTGAAAAACAAAACTACATGGTGTGTAAACTGATTACACAGTGTATACTTGACTTCCCTTCCCCTGCCTGGGTCCTTCTGCATTTCTTAGCCACACGGCTGCTATTAAACAAAACTACACGGAGTGTAATTAATCTACATGGTGTGTATAGTATTATTTTCCAACTACCTGTGTCGCTTGTGACACGGCCGACTACTCGGCTTACAACTACACGTCGTGTTACCCCCGTACACGGCTTGTACAACACCCTGTTTCCTAGCCACACGGCTAAAACCACACGGTCTATCCTCGGATAAGACCACACGACGTGTCCCATAGGTACACATCATGTTCAAGGAGAGGTGACACTGGCCCTTGTTTTTTAGTTACACTACCAAGTCCCTAGGTCACACTACACGGCATGTTCATCATTGATACAGAGTGTTCTGTACAGGAGTTCACCGACCCATGTTGTTAGTTACACGGCTGGAATCCGGGTCAATTCTACAAAGTGTGTATATCTGGTACACAACGTGTTTTTACCCACGCTCTTCCCTACACCGTGTCGCCGACCACACGGTTTGTGACATGGGAATAGACTACACGGCGTGTACTCAGAGTACATGACGTGTACATTAAAACTTCATTTTTCTTCCTGAACAAAAGGCCATACAAGTAGTGTTTAAAATACTACATGGCATGTATACTGGGTTTCCAGACAGTATACCTCAGAAACTTCCACAGAACCTACAAAATACCGAAAACCAACACCTAAGTGTCAAATTCAGACTCATGAGGGCCCATACTCCCCACGAATCAATGTTTGACTTCATGTATATCTTATAACTAATAAACAGTCAATGATCCACCATATTCCAGTCAATTGGGGACGATACTCCCCAAAAACCAATGTTTGGCGTCCATTGTTTAAACAAGCTCATACAAGGAATACTCTATCACATAGTAGCTATGTATCAAGCAGCTATCACAACAGCATGCATTAGTATAACAACAACTGTCACAATAACATGAAAATTCTAATGCACCTACATGGCCTGGAAACTAGGAATGGCATGTGATATCTAGCATGTGCCTATATGATGCATGAGACGGCATACCCTCATATCATCGGGTTGCAACTAAAGAGAACCCATAGATAAATTATAAACATCACAATCACAAATTGCGTCGCCCAATGGTGAAATCATATCAACTGTAATATTTGAAAAATCCTTAAAATTTCAATACGAGTTAGAATGGCTTTCCCAGTATGCGGGCTAGCTACGCATGGGCAGAGCTTATTACCAACTCCCGTTCATTATATCCCTGACTACGGATCCAAATTGTATGTAAAAGAAAAGAAACCCATTGATACCACATTTAATGTCCCGGACCTGGATTCCACTCAACTGGTGCCCCGAACCTGGTTTTCCACGTGACCTCAAGTGCATTTCCCCAAATGCTAGAGTCTGCCGACTAGCAGTGAGGGCCCAGGTCTGATAGTCGTGAAACTATGCCCTCATTTGTCAAAGTGTAGCACAGTAGAATGAAATAAACCATAAAACAACTGAATAAAAAATAGCAGTGGATATAACCAACATTATATAAATGATGATGCTAAATGTATCATGTTCTATGGAAACAGCCAGAACATGTTATACATCAATGTAGTACAACCAAAAGCATAGTACAGCAAAACAAAGCAAAATAGCTGGCAGCGGCATCGCGAGACTAGGCTCGGTCCCATGCCCTCTTACTCCTCAGCAACAGTCATGTACCTGTATAGGGACTCTTTCCCCTATATACACTTCCATCAACGTAATCTATTTGGGCCGAAAAGTGTGACCGAAACAGGGTGTGAGAAATATATCTCATTAGGGACCCACGAAAGACACGTGCCCTACTAGGTGTAAGCATGCAACGATAGTGTGAGGTAGTAAAATACAATAAAGTAAGTAGTACATAAAAGTATCTAATTACCAGTTATCTTGCCATTTTATTATTCATTTAATCCATTAAATATTAGAAACCACCACAGTTCATTTCTAAGTAAACATTCCACGTCCTCAGACAAGTAAACCCCCACCATCATGTACGGAGTTTCCAACACAAGAATCCATCCTCAGGCACAATAGAATTTTCCCTCAGGCGTAGGTAGTGTCGCCCTCAGGCACAGAGTTTATTTCCCTCAGGGACGGAAGAAATTGCCCTCAGGACGAAGAAACTACTTCCCTCAGGCTAAACAGTGCAGTGCCCACAGGCTAATCACAACAACGCCCTCAGGCTAAACAGGTAACCGGGCCATGCCCAACATATCAAAATGCAGTAAACAAGTAATTCTTCCCAAGCAAATTCTACAATTACTACATTAAAGGCATACCCTCGGGTATCCTGGCCAAACGGCTAAACAGTGGAACACACCCCTCATGGTGGTTCCGGATCCAAAAAAACAATCCCAATCATCATTTTATTATCACAATTTAATTACCTATTCAATTATAGGCGTTAAATATAGATAAATCATTAGCCACACGACACCCCAGCATGGGTTCGTGGAAAAAAAACACAAAAAAATGCATGACAGTTGGAAAATAAACACAAATCCACCTACTTTATACACCAACGAACATTATACCCAAATGCCGACTCTATAAACACCCATGAACGGAGTAGATATGACGAAAAACAAAACCCATTCATTCATAAATAACTCTTATTAGGAGAAGAATTGGTATGAACTAGCCAAGGAGGTGGAAGACCATACCTGTGCGGTTCCAACAGGATCGTACGAGGTGGAAACTGATTCCAGACGAACACCCGATGGATCTTTAAAGGTCCAGCCTCCACCTTTGGCTCAAAATCGTCTCAAGTGTCTCCTCTGCCAAATGAGGAGGCTATTGCATTTTTTAAGCCAAAAAAACAAAGTACACGATGTGTACATTTGAGTACACGACGTGTACCTCTTTCATTTAACTATTCATTTGGTGGCACCGCAACACTGTTCATCTGTTGACATGATTACATGACATGTGCTCCCAAATACACGGCATGTACTATTTCCTAGATGGCGACTACTCTACCACCTTACTGTTTTGGCCTTCCAACTGACTACACGGGGTGTAGGTACCACTACACTGCGTATAGTTGGTTCTTACACCCCTCGTCACCGACATGGCTACATGCCCCATGTACTCATCCCAACATGGCCAAAAGTACACGACGTGTGGAAAAGTACATGACTTGTAGATCCAAAATTCAGGATTTTTCCCCATTTTCCATATTTTCTCAAAAACACTTACGAAAAAAAGAAAAAGAGGAAGCCCGTACCTCAAAACTAAGAACCGAGTTCTTACATAATTGATATTAATAACTAATATGACATGATAATTAGTTTTTATAATTAACATACCATCCAATTTTATACCATTTATATATTAAGGTAATGATATCATCGCTCGTGCGTACATACGACATGTCGTCTCCACGACGTGATGTCATTCATTATCCAAGTGAATAGTTATTGAATTATTAGAAATTTTATATTATGAGTAAATATATTGTTTTGAGCTTAATATATTTATTTATGTGAATAAAATATATCCTATTCAAAATGAACATGACTTATAGGTCAAAACATGTAAAAGAAAACGAAGTATTAAACACCTGAAACAATGGGAATACTGATATATTGTTACAAAAATGATATAAGAGGATAATATATGATATTATAAATATTTATATGGTCCTTTTATAATTTAATAACATGATTTAACCGTTATAAATGAGGATTATCAACCCTCGACTAAAGAAAAGTACAACGTAAGTTTTAATTTCACAATCTCATTATTATCCATGGTTGTTTGTTTTAAGTATCTATAGGGGAATAATTATCATATATTTCCATGATTCCTAAAACACAATTTTAGAATACTTTTAATATTCATTTAAAATATTTTATTTTTATTTTTACCCGTGTTTTAATTTTTATAAAACCATTTTAACAGAATCAATCTTTTGTTTTCCAAACGATGCACTTTAGAACCTTTTGAACAAATTATGGAAGGAATGTTTTTTATGTAATGTGGGGAAAGATTCTTTCTCCCTTGTAATTAAAAATCAATGTTTGGATTCTTACCATACAATCATACAAGTTTATTTTTAAAATATATTTTTTATTTTGTAATTTTTTGGGATTCTAAATTATTTAAACATAAAAAAGGATTTTTATCACAAAGTGTTTTAGTGATTGCTATCATCTATTTGAAAATCCATTGATACATTATGTATTTAATTGTGTTTTTTTCTTATGATATAGTTTACCGATTTTGTGTATTGGTTTATGGTATGATTGACTTTGGATGTGCTATTTTGATAACATTAATGGTTTATTGTCAAAGTATTAAGATTTTTTATGTTATTTTAATATGAATTTTTACGGTGGTTTTGTTTCAATCATTTTATATGAAGAATGTGTTGGACTTACTTAATGATGGGAGGGGCCCACTATATGACCTAGATGCATTGGTATATCTCATGAGACAAAATAGTTTGAGTATTTACCCATTTATGTATTGTCATAGCACGAGGCCTTGGCATGATTCTTATGATATTTTGCAATATGGATTCCCATATTATGATATTTTTTATTGATATCCCATGTGACTATTCAACCAGAAGAATATCCATGTTTATGTTTCATTCTCATGTGATTATTTTATGTCGTATAAATTTTTCTTACAAAATTATACTCATGATTGGGTTTAAAAGGATTGTGTTTCAGTTTTATAACATTCCTTACATGTTTATGCATATTTATAAAAGATTGTGCTATATTAGTTACCCTTACAGAGCAACTGAGCTCCCCCTTTCTTAGGTTTTACTTTCCTATGATCTAAGATGTGTATTATGAATAATATGTAGGGTAATAGTAGGAGAATAATGGATTTCTCATAGGATTGTCTATATTGTATTACATGTTTTCAATTATAATTTAATTTTCAAGTATGTAATAAATTTTCCAAGAGTGATAAACTAATTGGTCCATTGGGATTTGATTCCTTATAATCATGCCAATGTATTAAAATAATGAACTAGCAATGCTCTTCTGGATTCAGGGAATCACAACATTTGTACTGATTGGTTTCCCCTTTTTTACAATAACGAAATAATCACATTATAATATTTTGTTATCATATAATATGAATTAAATATCAAATAAAAAAATATAAAATATAATATTGATAATAATGTTCATCAGTTTTGGTTTCTTATTTTAAAATAGTTTTCTAGGTTATACTCTTATTGTTTTTTGAATGAATGTTACGATTAGTATGAGAAATGTACTAGAGACATAATGCATACAAGCAAAACCTGAGGATGATTTACTAAGCTTATAATTATCAAATATCATAATTTTTCTGAAACAATTTTAATATAATCCTACTAAAATAAAGTGTGGGAATATGTGGTCTTTATAATAAGTCATGTGATGTTATTTTGGTCATATTATTTTCAAATTCAGGATAATGTCATGATACATGAAGTATATCATGGAAGAAAAAAGGATAAAAATTTTAATGATTTTGTTGAGACATTTATTGACCAGTCCATCAAACTAATTTACTCACCCTATCATTTTTTCTATAAAAATAAACAATTCATAGGTTCAATTTTTAGTTGAATAATGTCTATAAGAGAAGATTTCACTGATGAAATTGGTCCACTAGACATGGTGTTCCACTATATCTACATATGAATTCCCAAACTAATCAATTTGTTAGAGTCGCTTTGACCAATGAACGATATGATTTAGAAACAAATCATCAATATGATTATCAATAATTTAGTCAAACATTTTTTGTAGTTTGTATTGTAATAAAATTCGATAAATATAAAAAGAAAATTTGTTTTGTTTTTTAGTTGGTTAGTTGTTAAAGAAGAAGTGTTTTTTGATTTAACAAAACAAATGTTTTATTTTCCTTTATGTGGTTCCAGGTTCACCAGACCAAATATGGCATTGATATGATGGAAGGAATCTAATTTAGATTCATTAGATGTATCGTAGACACTAATAAGTCGTCGAACATATTTTGAGGATGTTACTAAAAATTAAATAGAAGTACATTTATTTCGATGGGTTTTATCAAAGTGTTTCTAAAGGGGTTGTAAGATTATTTAGAAGTTGTAAATTTTTTTATGTAATAGTAAAATATACTAATGAATAGATATTTTTAATCAATGTTTAAGAGAGAAATAAATCATTTTATATTTCATTGAGCTGGAACAGATCATCTTAATCAGAAGTATTCATTTCCTACATTTTTTTATCTTGGATAGCATAATTTTAGTGAACATATTATTTCATTGTAATTAGAACATCATTAGAACATAAATAGGTATCATATCAAATATGTTGAAGTATGTTTGAAGCTGGATGATTTTTCAAGATGTTCTAAAAATAATCAAGATGAGATGAGAGTCAATGAAAAAGTTAATAATTAATTTAAAAAGAATATTATAATTGATTTTTGGTAAAAAACTATTAGGAAGATTTTTTATTTCCTACAAAAAACTATTTTTTGTTCTCTTATAAATAGAAAAATTACATTTTACATTCGGATGTAAGAGTAATGTTAACAAGTGAAGATAGAGTGTTAATATGATATTTTTTAGAGAGAAATATATTTTGGACAAATATTTACTAAATAAGTTTTATGGATAAGATATTTATAAGAAATTTTTAATGGATTAGACCAATCCATCAGGACCAATTTTACATGGAATGTTTACAGTGGTTCAGAATTCATTCCAGAGTATTATTTTTGTAAAAATTAAAAAAAATTATCTACCAGATTGTTTGATAGAATGTGAATACTTTTATAACAATTAATATATTGGAATCTAATAATGTAGCCCAATAAATTGTTTTGAACTAACTGGTGAAGGTTTCATGAAATATTAAATAAACGTGTTTTACATAATTCCTTGAAGAATATGAATATTCATTTTAGTATTGATCATATATATATATATATATATATAATTTTAAGGGTATATCCTACATGTTTTGACCACAAAATGAATTATTTCTATTGGATTTTATGGTATTTTATTATTCCAAACCATGAAAAAGAAATAGATACTCGAATTTTGTTGTGAAATTTTTCTGTACTTGTGTACCTATGAATTTTTTAATGTTTTAATGTTATAAAAGTGATAGACTATTAATAATATTAAATGTTTGTTATAAAATAATGATAAAATATAAGAAAAATATATCACTAATGCACCCAGTTCCCATCTAAGTGATACATCTGTCTTGGTAGGGACTTTACAAATGGTATCAGAGAAAATATTCCCTTCATTAACTCTTTTCAGATGTTTTTGAAGAGTTTTTTTTATGGAAAATATAAATTTGGTTATTAGTAAGGATATTTAGGTCTTTAATATAAAGAACTATCATTTGTGGAAATATATATTGTTTCCCTATCTTATGCCTATTGGAAATGGTGTTTATAAGCATCTTAAAATAGATTTCTACCTCTTGAGGAAAACTTTCCTCTAACATCTGTGGATATGAATAATGATGAGAAAAATGGAATAGAAAAAATTCATTACTCTTATCACTATATAAAATTTATTTTATAACATTGATTAGAGTTTATACTACTAACATATTTTGGGAAATGTTTATGATCATTTATGATGGATATACATAGGTGAAGAAGGAAAAGTTGCAATTTCAGTGACTAATGTATTAATATCTAAAAATGGTTTAGAATATATATGATGGTGAGAAATTTAATATGTCTAATGGTATTTCTATCACCATTAAATATCATGGTGAGAAGTTTGAATATTCAATTATTGTTCAATATCTCTTTAGAATTCTTCACAATAAGTTTTAAGAAAAAGTTTCATCTTTTTAGGCTACAGATATTGAAACTCCAATATTTTTATGACCTTAATGAAACTAGTATTACTTATGAGATGATAAGGGATGAAGTTGTGAAATGAAAAAAATGTTTAACTAGAAAATTCCATCAATGATTGTATGAAAATAAATTCTGTTAATATAATTGAATAAAATGAAGGTGGCGACACTCAATATGAAAATAATGTATGTCACGATAAGGATTAATTTTTATCCTTGTTTCTCTAATAATTTAAAATTATGTACTAGAAAGTATTATCGGAAATATTCCCTCAAATTTTTTAATTTTGGAGTTATTGGAAACATTACTACTAATTTTCACTGAAGAAAAATGAGGAAGATATCGATGAAGATAATTTAAGGAAAATATGAACGTTGAAGAAACATGGTGAAAATTTAAATTCTTATTACAATGGGAATGAAAAAAAGGTTCTCTAAATATAGAAGGAGATGTTTTTTGTCGAAATATAATGAAGATGTCGATATTGAAGCTGATACTAAAATGTTTTCTGATGTTGATGGAGAAAATAATTTCATTTCAGTAGTTAGTGATGAAAAAATGTAAGTATAAGTTCTAATGATGAATAATTTTTTTTAGAATTTCATCTTAACTGATAATAGGAATAATTTCTAAACAATTTTATATGTCTTGGAAGATAGATGAATGTCTAATATCCCAGAAACATGTCTTTAAAAGGAAAAATTAATTTGCCATTATTTCATAAAAAATATTTTTATGTGAAATAATTTCAAAACAAATGTCTCTTTAGAGTGAAAAGAATCATAATTAACATATTTAATTAAACATGAATGAAAATTAGGAAGTGTTTTAACATATCAAATAGCAATTTTATAAATATGATTGGGAATTTACATGTTAATAATTATATCTATAAATTAGGTTAAAGATCTAGAAAATGAAAACTGATAATGTTGAAGAGATACCTTCAATTTTGGAAGATAAAGTCAAATATTTTCCAAAGAATAAAAAGGATTATAAAATCATGTATGTTCCATAAATAAAAAAATATATAATTTATTATGTTTTTACATTTTTTGAATCATACAAAAAAAGTGTTTCTACTTCTAATTCTAATAAGGTTTTAATGAAGTACAAATTTAAGAAGAAGATTTCCATTGGTGATAGAAAGGTTGTGTATCAACAAAATTATGATATAAAAGATAAAAAATTATCTAAGAAATATGTTCAAAATATTGTACATTATGGATGTTACCAAGGTTAATATTTATTACATGTTTATTGTCAGTATTGTGATATATTTGAGAATTTAGAAAACATGAGTTGGCTTAACCAACCACATTATAATTATCTCATGATTTATAGAAGGAAAAGCTCAAGGGGATTCAATCCACTCAAAGGATGAAATATGATAATAATATTTTTCATGTTGATTATGTATTTGAATAATTAGAAAATATTATTAAATGATGTGAAAAACATATACATCTTGGAAATGGATGTCTTTTTTTTGATAGAAGCATAACAAAATGATTATAAAAATTATTAGAATCCATATGTGAAAAATGATAAAGGTAAAGAAAGAGAAATTTTTATAGAAACCTCTCTCAAATATAAAAAAGGATAAAAAACTTGGATATTTTTCCTTCTCACATGATAAGAGATCGAAAATTGTTAATGACTATGAAATAATTCAATAATGGAATAGTTATGATTTTCAATTATAAATCCATCAAAATGAAATTTATGGATATGATATTAATGGGGAAGAAAAGTTTAAATAAAAGAAATAATTTTATGTTATTGGGTTGAGACACAATATTTTGAGTGTTATGAAACATTTTGATGAAGGTAATAAATTTGTTTTTAAAAATGGTGGATTCTTTTTTAAAAAGGGACGATGATGTAAAATTGTTAGAAAAGTAAAACACACAAAATTAAAAAAAAAATCAATTTTGTGAAGTAAGAAAACAATGTTACCTAAGAATGATGGTAGATAAAATGTTCTGGAATAATTATATGGTTCATATGTGTTAGAGAAACATGTTAATGTAATTTGAGTGAAATAGTGACTTAGACATTCAGGATATTTCAAATAGAATATATTTTTGTTTTTCTATTTATTAGATTGGGAACATAATAAACTATATACATAAGAAATTAATTATCTATATAACTCGACCTCTTAAAATTATACATTCTGATATTTTTGGACCAATGAAAAAACAATAGAGTTTTGGATATAATTACTTCATTTCTTTCAGAGATTTTATTACTCATCTTACTTTTGTTATATATTTGAATCACAAGTTATATGCTTCGAAGCTGATTAAATATTTATGTATAAGAGTTGAGAAGGAATAAGGGTATTCTTATATAAGTTGAGAACTGATAATTCTTGTGAGTAAAATAATGAAGATTGTAGAATTTTTCATAATAAATATTGAATTTACCATGAGTTTGGTACAGCATATCCACCACAAAATAATTGTATTTTGGAAAGTAAGAACATGATTTTGGTTTAAATAGGTCATACTATGTCACATGAAAATGTAATTTCTCATTAAATCTAGAGGAAGTATACGTTCACAAATGTTAATATTCAGAATCGATGTCTCAATGTGCCATGTTAACACATAACACTCTGTGAAATATTTTATGACCAAACTCTAAATATGGTGCAATTCTATGTTTTAGGAAGTCCATACATCATAAATAAAAATTATGGAAACCATGTGATGTTTTATTAGAGAGGTAAATATGGAATGTTTCTTGGATATTCTCTAGTTGGAAAATGATATAGATGATCCATCAATGGAATTGGAAGTTTATTTTATTCAATTGATGTAATTTTTTTTCAGAATTGTGAGGAAGATGCTTCATAATAATTTTCAGATGAGGAATACATGTATGAAAAAATAATTTTAGTTCAGTAACATTAGATGGATTCCAAAAATTGAGATAACACATAGTGGGAATAATTTGACTCATATTTTTCTATTGATGAGGAGTAATTTCTTACATCTCATTATATTAGTAGGAAGTATATGGAAGCTCAAATCATATTTAGTGATCAACGAAAATTGTATTAAATGATAAGAACATAAAAAGTCATTATACATAGATATTTCTATTGAAAAGTTGAGCTAATATATATTAATGATGGTTTTGATCATCCATAATGGATTCAGGATACGAATAATGATTTGGATAAAATTATAAAGAATGATACATGGGAACTCATACTGAATACAAATAATAAAAACATTATCGGTACAATGTGTATATTATTGAAACTTTTTAATGATGATATTTAATGATAATAAAAAATAAATGTTGTCTTTCAAAAGAAACTCACAAATTTAAAGAAATGACTTTTTTGGGGGTTTTTCCCAGTATAAAGGCTAGAATGAATTAGAATCATTCTTTCTATTATTAAAAAAACTTTTAAAATTTTACATATGGATGTAAAGCTTGAATTTTTTAGTGGATAACATGATGAAGTTGTTTATTTTGAACAACCAAGTAGTTTTTTTGTTATAAAATATGAAGTATATGTGTTAATCTGGAATAAATACTTGTATAGGAAAAATAAACTTTGTGGGAATAATACTCATAATCATATACTTTCTTAATAAATATGATCTTCATAAAACTAAGGGTTCATAGTAATATGTACATCAAATAAAGTTAAGATACAAACATTTCAATTATATATGTTGATGAAATTATATTTTCTCGCAATGATGAACGAAATTCTAAAGGGATATCTAATGAAATGAAAAAGTTGTTAGTTATTTTTTTTTCTTGGTGAAATGAAATACTGTATCGGGATAAGAATCTCACAAAATAATAAAATAAATGTTTATTTCTCAATAAAAGTATTCTGAGGATATTCTTAATAAATTTTTTATAGAAAATTAAAAATGGGTTTCCCCAAAAATTTCAGTGGGAAAAAGGTGAATAAATATGAAGAAGGAAAGTAATTTTAGTCCAAAGAGTTTTAGACATTAATTGAATTATTTTTATATATTTATGCCTCAACAAAAGACATTGTTTGTGTTCTTAACTTATGTGTATGATTTCCAAGTTCTCCCGAAGAATCAACCACACTGTCTATAAAACAATAATAAAATATTTCAAAGGGACAACATATTTTTCAATTAGGTATGAGACCTCAGAATTAAATGATTTTTTATGTTACCAAAATACAAAATTTTTAGAATCTTTTTTTGATAGAAGATACAAATTTGTTGAATTTTTTTTGGAAGAAAGTTGTCTAAGTTATAATACAAATAAAAAAGGGACTCTAATCATTACTGAACCTGAGTATGTAAATTATACTTAGTCCGCAAAACAAATTTTATGTATGAAGGATCAGTTGGAATATTGAAATATTGAATTGAATCTACCTATTCTCTTTGTTTTTTGATAATAAGTGTTCCATATACCTTATGTGAATACCGGTACAAAAATATAACTAAGGAAATTTATATCAAATATAAATTCATCAAATAAAAGGTGGAGAAGAATGAGCTCAATCTAAAGTATGTTCTTATATTAGAATGAGCAGCTAAAATCATTAAGAAAACATTACCTGAATGAGTTTCTTATAAACTACAGTTGGACACGGGTATCCGACATCTTTCTATTCATGTTTTCGGATTTTTCCCCCTCTCTTAACTTTTCATTTCATAGTTTTGTTAAATGCAATAAAATGTTTTATTAGCCTATCCATTTGGTATTTGTTTAGTGGGAGTTATGGGTATGTTTTTTTATATCAGCATGTAAATGTTTCAACTATTCATATAGTTTATCTATGTGTTTTTAAAATGTTTTTAAACGAAATTTGAATAAGTTTGTATTGTTTTTGAATTATTGAATTGATTTGATGTTTCATGAGGAACCTTATCTAATGCCACTACTTATGGACACCACGGTTTTTCTATCACTGATTTTTAATTCATTATATTTTTTCTCTCACATATGAATAGAAATTTTGATTAGTAATCAGTTAATTCCCGATATAGAGTTTATTGATTTATGAACCTTGGATGACAAAAAAATGAAAATTTGAAGATTATTGGGATCAATTTTGCTAGAAATGTTTTAGATACCGAATAAACGTTTTTCATATTGGCCTGACATTAATTCATCATAGCGAAATTATTTAACATTGTTTAATTCAAAAATGATATATTAATAATGAAAGGGGAATCATAATGATAATATCAAAATCAATATTGATAACAAAGTTCATCTGTTTTTGTTTTCTATTATGAAGATGTTTTTCTGTGAAGTTCTTTTCTGAGTGACATTGTATCTGAAGTGAATTTCATGATCAGTATGAGGAAATTTTTCGAAGACTAAATTTATCCTCACAAAATATAATGATTATTTTATAAACATTTAATTCTAAATTACCATATGTTGACAGAAACAGTTGAGATCTGATCTTTGGGAATGAAAGGGAAGAATATGTGGTTTCTACAATATATATGATGATTCTATGGGGACCCTAATGTTATCAATGTATTGAAGAAGTCAATATATAATAAGAAGTTCATGGAATAATAATGGTTGAAATGATTAGTGTTTTTTTCTAAATTACCAATCAAACAATCCAATAGACAGACTGATTTTTCATAATGTCTGATCCGTCCAAAGAATCAATTTAAATTATTATATTTACTTGGAGGTAGTATGGAAGAAAATAATTAATTTCCCAAAATGGTATATAATAGAAGGTTAACCACCGTATCCTTAGATGAATTCTGAAACTGATCAATAATTCAATGTTTTTAAGAAAATTAAATTTTAGGATTCATTGGATGATCAACAATGTAGTCAACCATTTCCACCAAGATATACTATTATATAGTTAGGTAAATAGAAAAATATTCTCAATTTTTTTCATTGGGTCATGTGAAATATGATATGTATTTTTTGATATCGTTATAAAATATTTATAAGAAAAGGGTCCTTGAACCCGATATGACACTGATTAATTTGAAGAAATTAGAAAATAATTTATCATAAGAATTCTAATAAAAAAAATTCATCGGATACAGTTTAAGGATGTTTTGAACAATTGAATAGATAGAGAATTTTCTTAAATAGTGTTTTCGATGTGATTCCAAAGGGGTTTAATGAATCTATAGATGTTGCAATGAAATTTCTGAAAAAATAAGATAATGTATATAATAATATTGTTTCAATTAATTTTTATGTATAATGGTTTTAATGTTTTATGAATTTTTGCATGAACATTGCATAGTAATGATTAGTCTTCAATCCCTATTTGTTTTCATTTGGATTAGGAAAATCAAAGTGACCTATGTTTTCATTATAATGATAACAACATCAGAACATCCTATGGTATCTAAATGATGATGTTTTAGTATGTTTGATGCAGGGTGATGTTCTGGGGCAAATTGAGAAGATTTTAGAATCATTAAAATAGTCAATGATTAATACAAAATGAACGTGAATTGTGAGTTTTGAGAAATGTGGTTGAGTGGGAAAAAATATCAGATTAAAATCCAGACCACAATTTGATCTCTTATAAATGTAAGGAAGTAAATCATACCTTTTGATGATGAATTACTATTGATGTGAAAATAGTATGTCTGAAAGCACTATAGTTTTAGTGATAAGGAGTTTCTATCCTATATTTTCATGAATAAGTTTTCCAGAAAGGATTACTGAATCAGACTGAGACATTTAATTATATTTTTCATTGAAATTTTCAGATATTTTATTTCTAATTCCATAGTATTATTTTATAATATTTCTTTATAATAGTTTTCTCAAATATAAGAATCAGATATATCCATCAAACTATGATTTTACAATGTAGAGAATGGTTGTTTCTACCTACGGCTGGGTAGGTAATTGAATATCATTATTTTGGAGAATTACCAATGTGTATCATGATATGGAATAATAGTAACTTTTTCTAAAGAAACAACAAAGGGATTAGTAACTTATGATAAGAAAAAAAATTACATCTTTCATTGTAGAATAATAACATGCACAATTGTATTGATCATAATACAATGCAAGAGTAAGAGTAACTCGTACTTGTTGTATCTCCCCTAAAAGATTTTTTTTCTAGTGGATTGTGTGGTATTATATTATTTCCAAAACATTCCAATGATGTATCTATTTTTATTGTGTAGTAAACCTTGTAAATACTTCTGTTCATATTGTAGAGTGACTATTTTTTTAGAATTTGATATATAATTAACCGTACGAAAATATTGTAATTAAATAATTATTTAATAAAATGAAAATATGTTATTGATTCACTACCTCCCCCTCTTATTGATACAACCATTATTTTTGGTAATTTAAAATATGGGTTTATTCCCATTTCATTATCTTCATAAAACTTATTAACATCGAATTTTGCTATTTTAATTCGTAAACCCAACAAGATCAATCGTTGAGTAAAAGATGGAAAGACATGATTTTTTTAAATAGGGTCCCTATTTATGAATATCCATGACTCTTTTCGATGACCTAGTGTTGTAAGATGGTTTATTTGACTAATGTGATTAATTTTAGACACAAATACATATACATGTGGTGTGTACTCAAATTCTATATTCAGGGTGTGTTGATAATCATTTATCAAGATTCTATCATCACATATATATATATATATAAAGTTGTTCAGAAAGAATGAAAAAAAAACAAGTCTCACAAAACGGGAGAGAGACATATTTTTATAGGGTTCTAAAATAATGGGGACCAGATGAATCACCTCTTAGAATGTTAATCTCTGGTGGTTTTAGGCTCTGGAAGTCATGAAAAAAATAAGCACTCCGTGTTTGGAAAGTCAAGAGAACTTAAGTAATCCACTTCCATGTTACCTTCCCGTCAAGTATGGGACACTTTAGTGAGGGTGCTGAGAAGAGCATGACACATACATGTGATATATTCAATCGACCAAGGAATTGGTCCCAGACCCTAAATAGCATTATGGACCACCATTGAGTCTATTTCAGCATTCAGAAGTTGAAGGCTTCACTACCGACAAACCGAGAGCCCTGTGAGCATTGTCCTTGCTACTAGTAAAAGTGAGGTACTATGCCCTAGCTGGATAGAGAAATCCAAAAAGACCAATCTAGAATAGTCACGGACAAACCCTCCTCCGCTCATGGCTCCAGATTTGTAGGAACCATCAATGTTAAGTTTCAAACTGCGAGCTGGAGGGAGTCACCTTACCCATTTTCCTAAAGATAAGTTAACAGTCATAGGTTCTCCATGTGGATTGAGGGAAAGTCATTGCAGCATAAGAGCCTCCCTAAAATGATTAATGGCCTTGCTAATGCCCAAATGAAGGGATGTGGTTCTGGATATGATCTTGTGACCGGACGACATAAACCCATCGAAGACGTTTTTGTTTGACGCTTGTTGTAAGCACCAGCAGCCTACCTGTGGGACAAGGTTATGTGCCTTTCTCTCTAAGCTGTCCTTGCCCGATCCATGAAACCATCAAACCATGAATGGCTCCACTTCCATGCTTGGGATAGATACAGCCATGAACTTGCTGAAGAAGGCCCAAACCACATGTTCCCATTAACTTTCGAAGAATAGGTTCCTCGATGTCTCCTCCTGTTTCCTCCTGCAATAGACTCAACTAGAAACCATTCTCACACCGAAAATTAGAACATATTTGTCATTGGGGAGTCCTCTGTTATGAACTCTCCATAGAATAATGTTTAATTTTTTAGGTATGATTCTATCCCAACAAGTCTCTTTTCAGGTATTGCCTTCGTGCTGCAGGGGAAAAGTGTGCCACTAAAATATAGAGGAGAACGACACTGAAGATTATAGAGTAAACACACATTTATCGGGGACAAATGGAATCTCAATAAGATGGAAAACCTCCTGACAGTTCCTATCAAGGAATACATTAATTATTGAAGGGTAGCTACCAGCATCCCTGAAAGTGATGTTTGTAGCAAGGCACCCCGGGTAACTAATGACCGCTCTACACCAGTTGTCATGCCAGAAAGAAATGTCGCCTATACCAACAATTAAATGAGCATTAGGAGAGATGGAGCTCATTCGAAAAGAAACCGCTTTCCAGAGGCTTTAGGATTGAATCACAGGAGAGTCCCTGTCTATAATATATCATGTATGCATTAATATACCCCACAACGATCGTTGCTCCAACACATCCCAAGCAATTTTTTCATGCATGTATGCGATGATATCTTGAAGGTTACAGACATTAATACCCCCTTCACTACTAGTCCACACCATCCTTGCCCAGGAGACATAGTGTCATTTACCTTTTAATAGGGGATCCCATATAAAACCATTGAGAATTTAATCCAAGCTCTAAATGACCCCCTTGGGGGCTTTGACGGCGGAAGGGTGTGAACCGGGGGGGATAGAATAACATTGTTCACCAATGTGACCCTCCCCCTAAAGTAATGGTCCCTATTTTTCTAGTTAAGAATTCTCTCAGTGACTCTTCTAACAAGGGGGTCGAAGTTGTGGATGCACAGGGATTTCAACGACAGGGGAGATCCAAGATAATAAATGGGGAATTTAACCTTTTGGATACCTAGAGAGTTGCTTACAGATAGGGTCTAAGTATCTGAGAATCTATTCGATATGAATATGATACTCTTATTCCTGTTTATTACATGTCCAATCAAATTTCTATATGCCTCTAGAACCCTATTGGAATCCCTCACCAACCTGGTCGATGCATTAAGGAAAAAAATGGAATCATCTGTGAACATGAGATATGATACCGGAGGAAGATGCATTCTTCTGAAAAACAATAAGAACCCTCCACTGCTAATGCTTTGCTGAATGACTCGGCTATGGACGATATGGGTGATAATAAATATAGTCGGTGAGATGGGGTCTCCTTGTCGAAGACCACGATATGTCTTGATGAATCTGAATGCTATTACCATGAAGATAAGCAACATCCTTGTTGGGACGAAACAATGAATAATTATATCGATATTCCACATAGACAATCCCATACCTACCAAGACATTGTTGATGTAGCCCCATTCGACGTGATCATAGGTGTTAATCATATCGAGCTTTATTACCATATTGGATATGCAATTTGTGATTGATATCTCTGATCATTTCTTGTGTGAGGGAAATTTCCCTTGGATGGAGCATCCCCTCCTGAATCCATGATGTTCAGGTGAAATGTAGTTTGGATGATGGATGGCCAGGTGGGTTTTGAGGAAACTGGTGAGAATTTTATAGGGCACATTGCACATGCTGATTGGGAGGATGTGATCAATGGTATAGAGATTCCTAGACATAGGAATGACCACTACAGAAGTAGTGCAACACACGTGAGGAAACAGACCTCCACAGAAGAAGTCCTTAATAACCACATTGAGATCACTTTTCACATACTCCCATGATGCTCTATAAAAAGCTCCAGAGAATCCATTTGTCCTAGCCGCACTATCCAGATCAAGGTTCTATATAGCCTCATGTGTTTTCGCCTCCTGGGTAATAGATCTCATGTTCTCATTTTCCCAATTAGTAAAAGTATATTGATGAACATAAAAGAATCCAAGAGCATCATCAGGGTACCCGTGTGAGTGATCCACGTGAGGTCTAGCAAGGAGGTTACAGAAGCGGGAGCATGTAAGGTCCCCGATCGTCTCCCTATTATTATAAATGAATCCAGCCTCCATATCGATCCTCGGGTAGACCCACCTTTTCTTTTATTTGATTCACACATGGATATATGTAGAGTTATTATGTCCCTCTTTAATCCATTTGATACATGCATCCACTCTCACCGGGAGTTCCTGTCAGAGAATCATATCCATCAGCTCCTCTTTTTTGTTGGAATGATCTGCAAAGAGCCATTCATTCTAGTCCACCTCAATTTTTATTTCGAGTAGATCAACATCATACATGGCCTGTTCCACAGTGTTATCAGGTAAGAAATTGTCCTTCGACCATATCCAGTGCTTTTCATTGACTTAACAGAGTTTGATGTGAAAATATTTCCATCTGTTCCCCCAAGATGGATCATTCTAGGAGGCACACACCAACTCATTATAACCAGGGAGGTTCGCCCAGTGAGGATAGAAGTGAAATTGAGCAGGCCTCTCTTGTCCGGTAGAGAGAGACAATAAGAGCAGGGAGTGGTCAGAGATCCCTTGTGCCATGTGCATCACCAGGGAATTAGGATACATTGATAATGCATGCATGTTGGTCAAGACATGGTACAAATGACTCCAAGACTGCAAAACCCCATGTTGATTGTTTCACCATGTGAAATGGTCACCTAAAACCCCAAGTTCCAGAAGCCCCTGATCCACCATGAACTGGGAGAAAGAGGGACTTGCTTGCCTATTGAAAGGTCGACGACCCTTTCTCTCCTCTAGATTGGAAACATTGTTGAAATACCCCACAACAAACCAAGGCTGATTCCTAGGATAGAAGGAGTTAATATCTCCCCAAAAAAATTTCCTTTGGTGAGAGTCACATCTTGAATATATAAAGAGAACAAAGACAGAGTGAGGCCCCTGAGAAACTTCCACCATGATGAACTGGTCCCCCGCCCGGGAGAGGAAAACTGATGAGATCTTGTTCCAAAAGATCCATATGTGATTGTTATCCAATTCAGGATGCATGCACCCATTCAATTTAATATTCCTTTAGAAACAATTGATTTTACCTGCTTGTTTCTTGTGATCATTAAGTGATATGATGTAGTTATTGTGTTTGGAAATCTCTGAGGACACAAATTCTGATTTAATTCGAGCTCCAGCACCTTGTAAATTCCAGATGAGCATCGAAGTCATTGGTAAAAGATGAATATGGGACCGGACTTAGATTGCATGGCCTTGTCGATGTGGGAGGATACTCTACCGTTAAGTTTCCCGGATTGTGATTGATTACATACACAAGTGTTTCTATGCTTGGGCATACTAAATGGACAATCAGCTTCATCTGACATAGCATGAATTGTCTTCTTGATTTCTTGGAGGGATTGACTCAGCCACACATGCCTCTCATCTGACCATGAAACATCTTCCATTGAATGAACTAGGGAGTGGTCTGTATCTTAGGTAGGTGGGGATCACTCAATGAAGAAGCCCAAATGAACTATTTCTTGGTACCTGACATTAATCCCAAGGCCACTTTGGGGTAGAAATAGGTCCGCGGGGGAAGAGGGAAGTGGAGAAGGCATACCAGGAAAACATTTGAAGGAGGATAGAAGGGTAATAACCTGTTGAGATAGACCCATTGGAATAAAAGGCACCAAGCCTCTAAACCGCCCAGTTCCAGATTCCATCTTTTTCTCACAAGGAGGCTTGAACACTGCAAACCCCTAGAGACATTCTGAACCTTCAATAGGAACTTAAGCCACTTCCACTGATCTTCCAAAAGGGGTCGAGGTATGGAAACAAGCCCATGTGCTAGAGGAACTGGACATAGCCAGACCACCACGACCACCCTTCCTGAAATGCCGGAATACTTGCCGGGAATGTCCCTAGAGGATGTAGTGGGAACAAAAGCTTTGTAAAATAGGTTCAGAAATGACATGCGACCAGTAGTGTGAATCCACCACACGATGATCAATAAAATATTGAATTTGAAGGGAGAGATCCAATTCCACACTGATTTGGGCAATAGACCCCTCCATGAATCACCTAGTATAAAAATATAAGCACAGGTATCCACTGAGAGAATCACCAATGGCTTTGAAAAGACCTTCATTTTGGAAGGGGAGAGGGAGGCCAGGGAGCCTGACCCACACAACAACATTGGGAGACTCTTTCCCTCAGTGAGCATACATAGACTATCTGGAAAGATTGAAGCTCCATCTACCCCAAGATTGAGGTGCCTTACCCCACGCCTAAAAAATGTCCTCTTGAGAAGAAATAACGATAAAAAAAGTGAGACGATGGAACACATAGATCTGAGCTGGAAGGTGAAGACCCCAGGAGCCCACAAAATGATGAAACACCACAAGATATGGCTTCGATTCACCAAAACGGAAAATCAGGGTGAAGCATAGGAAATTCAAAGCCTCTATAAACACCACTGCAGGGACTTCAATGATGATCCGAGAGACCTTGCACAACGAATGAGGTTGGGAAAATGAGACTACCAAGAAAATGGGGAGGGAGCTGGATGAGCTGCAGAGGGAATCTCGAAAAGAGGTCCGAGCACCAGGAGAATGAGCGGGCGCCACATCCCCCATATCAGAGGTTGAGGAAGAGGGTCCGTAGGAAGAGCTAGAGACAAAGGGAGCCGATGCCGAGAGGGGAGGCACCGTCCAGGCAGAAGATGCTGCAATGGTCGATATTTTTGAAAAAACTAGTGGCACATGTGATGCGTCCTCCTGAACCAGTGAGAGAGCCATCTCTTATGGAATTTATATATTATATTTATCAAGATTCTATGACATGAATATATATTCCAATTTTAATTCTTAATCCCCAAATTCTCAGAGCAGGTGCAATATTTTCTCACATTATAATGATAGCTTGAAATCTAATCCCGAAGTACCAATCAGTTTAGTATCCGTGAAAAAACTATCACAGAACATAAGTTTTACAGTAAATCATGAAATGAAAAACAATCGAGTATCTTCATTGAAAACACTCATATCCCATAAAAAATTCATATAGTTCAGTCATTATATAGTTCTTCACATCATGGGAAAAAATTGAAACATAAGAAAATAGTGATATTAGATGCTTCGTATTGGTAAACAATATAGCATAAGATTGCACAAATAAGAATAAACATTCATGGAAAGGAATAAATCTAAAACATTATTTCTTTAAACATAATCCTGAGCATAAAATTCTAAGGATAAATCCTAAATACCATTTATTCACTCACATGGATATTCACATGGATATTATACTATCAAAACAATTACATGTAATATCAATAACTAATTTCATAATTAGGGAATGCATAATGTCACGCATCATAACCATACCATCAATGCCTCATTACAAGACCATTAATTATTTAGAAAAACAAAAACTAGTTTGTCTCATGATACCAATTAATGCATCTATGGGATATAGTGGTCTATTCTTGTCACTTAGTAAATCCAAGTCATTCCGCATATGAAGAGTGGAACTCATGACAAACACAAACATTCATATTAAAACTTGAATACTAAATATTAACACATATCTATAATCTAGGAATGGTATAAAAATTTAACATACACAGTCGAACTTTTAATAAACCCTTTATTAAAATATGACAGGTTGCATCATAATAAATCAACCATAATTAGACAGAATTTCCAATAATGGTTTTTCACATAGTTTAAAATTTCGTTAATAAAATCATTACTAATTTCTATAGAAAAATACACAATTTATTTGAAAATAGTTATTTATATGCCATAAAATTTAAAAATAAAATATTTTCATTGACAACAATCTTGTAATATTATAATGGAATCATAAAAATGATATGTAACCACATGGGTGGAAGATATGCTAACTCTATATAAGTTAAAACCATTCCTCTCGTACATTGTTGAAAAATTACAACAAAGTAAACTGTAAGGAAATACACAAAAATATTCCTTTTTATAAAATAAAATATGGGTAAACATTTCTTTAAAATTTTTAAAATAATAGTTGGAATAATTTTAAATACATTCTTAGGAAGCATGGTCATGAATGCAAAATATTTTCTAGAAAATTATTACATAAAATAAATCTCAGATAATAAAAATATTGTGAAATTAATCCTTACCTCATACCCTCTTTTTCTTATAGGTATGTTGACCTCTTATATAATGGTTAAATAATGTTATTAAGTTATATTAAAACTATATCCAGTATTTCTTATTTCTTATTTTATCCACTTATATCGTTTTCATAATGATATTTCATTATTATCATTATTTCGTATGTGAATTGCTTCATATTCTTAAGTTTATTTTTGTAATGTAAGTCATGCTTGTTCTGTATAAGATATATATTATTCATATCTAAAATGATATTAAGTTCAAAAATATTATATCCATTCATTATATATATTTTCATAATCATTTATAAATGGTTTTAGTCTATGATGAATCTAATAACATCATGGATACGGTTGGTCATACGTACACATGAGCGATGGTCTCAATCAGTAATAGTGAAGTGTAATGAATTGGATGTAATATTAATTATAAAAAAAATAATATCATGTAATATTTGTTATTTACATACTTTATATTCATTGATATACACATAAAAATAAATTATAGATGAAAAACATTTTGCATCGCGATGTGGAGATGGTAAGTCGTATGCATGCATGTATGGTGATATTTGTTTATAGGATAGTTAAAAGGTAGAATATGGTTTTCCAAAATCAAAAAAACATTTCAAAATATATTATATTATGTATTTATGAATTTTTTATGGAAATAACATAGTAAAAATGAGTTGAATAAGAAAATAACTTTGAAAGACTTTGTAAAACAATTATATCTTCTTTAAGGGTCTCCTTTTGTTATGCACAAAAGAACTCCATAAGTAGGATTTTTTCCAAAATTATGGACACTATGTTGAACTTAGGGATGTTTAAAGGAGAAATGGGCTGGATTTTTCTAATAAAAATCACACTAGTAGGGTGAATAAAATATGATGAGAGGTGTTATTATATAAGAGATGAGAATGACACTTTAAGAAACTCCAAAACTATTAATTTATTATAAATTAATTTTAGATTCTAAATAACTCAAAATTATTTTCATTAACTGGTAATAAGATTATGTGTTGAAATCATCTGATAAAATGAATTTTAGACAATTTAAGGTTTCAGTATTAACATTATATTTTGTCTTTAACACTTAGTCAAAAAGTTTTACTCATACTATGACTACTCATCTTTTTATGATATAGGGTTAATATATTTACAATAAAATGAAAAAATAATCCCAATTGGATAATTTATGAAATATTTAATATTATCATAG
This sequence comes from Viscum album, assembly GCA_963277665.1. Classification (NCBI taxonomy): domain Eukaryota; kingdom Viridiplantae; phylum Streptophyta; class Magnoliopsida; order Santalales; family Viscaceae; genus Viscum; species Viscum album. Next base: position 1,891,726,655 of record OY728150.1, read on the forward strand.
TTATTAGGATTATATATATATATTTATTAACATTTTATCATTTAATAAAATTTTATTTATTTTAACATCTCTTTTATGCAAATTTTTACAGTAATTAGTACTTGACTTTCTAAAAAATTATAAAAACTTGATTCCATCAATAAAACTTCACTATATCATCTATAATATGTATAATTCATTCAGAAATTTCGTGGATGGAATAAAATAGTTCAAATTATTTTATATTTTAATATTATTAATATCATCTAATTGATTCTTCATTTAATAAATCAGTTACCGCATCCTTATTGTTTCACCATTTAATTTAATTATATATTTTATAAAATTTTAGTAAATTAACATGACTTATTTAAACATTTTATATTTATAATATATATATATATATATATTATATTATCACTTACATTATCTCATATTAAATTTTTTTTTTTTAAAAAATTTGAATATTAATTTTTTAACTATTCTTTGAATAAAATATAATAAATATAATAATCTATCACATGTGTCTTAAAAAAGATCATTGTTTCATAATATGGTTTATTTTGTTCTAAATACATTTATAAAATCAAATTAGAAATAATTTAAGGGTGATTTTATTATCAAATGTTATTATTATTCTTATTACATTTAGTTACTCAATTATCTCTTAACCATAGTAAACAAATTAAAATTTTCTAAAGTTATTATTCATAATAAATTATAGCAATCCTATTATATCAGAAATTTCAAACTAATTAAAACCATGTAGGTCTATTTTTTCCAATTATAATCACAAAAGGGGATAAATTCATTTTAATTCTAATGGGAAAATAAGGTAGTTAAAAAAGACTTTTAAAAGGTTATTAAGTTTTAATATCTAATTATTTTATAAAAATAATACTAATAACCTAAATTTGATTAATATATGTATTATTTATCTATTTTTAATTTAAAATAATTTTAATTTATATTAATTACATATATAAAAAGGTGTTCTTAACTATAATATGTATTTTTTACTATTCATAAAAAATTTAAAATTTTCCAAAAAATAAAAAAAATAATTCACCCTAAGCTAATAATGATATTAAAAATTCAAAAATGAATTGTATTTTGAGAAATAAAATTTATAAATTTCATAATGTGGTCAATATTATTCCTAACTATTCTCTAAATGTCTAGTTTGATAGATCATGGTGCACTTAAACTCAATGTTGTGTGTTGTGCAAGATATTTGATTATTTTAAAAGAAGTGTAATTTGTAATCTTTGGATCATACATTATTCCATCATTAAAAAAGAATCATCCTTAAAATTTATAGAATATCACCTTAGAAAAATATTCGGGTGGTTCTTCAACATATGTTTTTTAGGTTCCCACGTAGCCTCTTACATTTTATGGTTTCTCTAATGAACATTTACCAGTCGAGTCATCTGGTATCTCAATACTAGTTATATATTTTATAGAATACGGATAGGCACGTCACAGTAAAATAGGTAGGTTCCTATTATATTTCTAAATATGTTAGTACATGCATTGGGTCTTGCATGTATTTCATTAACAGTGATATGTAGAAAATATTATAAAATTTGGAGAGACATTGTGACATTTCAAAATAATAAGATACAACTCCAACTCATTCTACAATTTTAAATGGTCTGATGTACCATATACCCAGTTTCCCTTTGTTCATAAACCTTATAACACCCTTACATGGAAACACCTTTAAAACAACATGATCACATACTTAAAATTTCAAATCCTCCATTTGGTTATCATCATAAAACTCTTTCCTACTTTGAGATTAAATGATATGAGTTTGAATAGTATTTAACTTTTTTGTTGTTTCTTCTAAAAGTTAAAGTCCAATAATAATTCTTTCACCAAATTCCACCCAAAAAATTGGTTTACAACATCTCTTTCCATATAATGCTTAATGTAGTGCCATTTGATAACTTGAATAGAAGCTATTATTATTGTAAAATTCACCCATAGGTAACTAACCATCCCAATAACCTTGAAAGTCATGTATGAAATATATCAAAATGTATTCTAATATTTGGATAGTCCTTTCTGATTTCCCATTAGATTGTGGGAGGTAGGAAATGCTCAAATGATGCTCAGTATGTAGACCCTTCTGAAAACTATTCAAGATATTTGATGTAAAACAGGGATCTTGATCTGACACAATCGAAAGAGGTTCCCCATGAGGTGTTATGAATTTATTAACATAGATTCATTCTAAAAAATCCATACGTAAGTCTTATATTATAATAAGGAAATGTGTGGATTTTATAAGGCTATCAATAATTACCCTTTTCAAATCATTTCACTTGGGAGTCTGTGGTAGTCCCGTGAAGAATTCCATCATTATTTCATCCCAATTCCACAACAGTATAGGAAACAGTTACACGATTCATTAAGGATTTTGTCTCTCATCCTTAAATTATTGGAAAACAAGTCATCATGACACAAAATCATAAATTTCCCCCTTCATATTGTCCCACCAAAAAAGTCCTTTGAAATCTCTATACATCTTAATGATACATTAATCTATAGATATGTTTGAGAAATGAGAATCACCAAGAAACTATATTTTCATCATGGGAATAGAGGGAGAACACAACCTCTTTCCAAATGATTAAAAAACATCTTTATATATTAAGTGTATCATTCTCCCATCATTCACAGGACTAATTTTCTTTTGAAAATCATCATTATCAAACTGATAACATTTGATTCTTTTTAATAATGATGGTTTGGAATGAATTTCAGAAAGTAGTGATGCTTCACCATCCTTTAAAATTATCTTATAAATAATTACTATATCCATAAACATAGGATCCCTTTCTATTATAATTTTTTCATAACTCCATGAACATTCCTAATAAAAGAATATGCCTCTTTATATTCTTTCTATGGGTTATAGGGTATGGAAAAAAAATATTCCTTTAGTAGACCAATCCATATTATATTCATCGTGTTGCGTTCTTTCAATGAGAATATATATTTCAAAAACTTATGATCTATATAAATATAAAAATTTTAACTATAGAGATAGTTCATCAATATCATCACAGAAATTATTATAGATCCTAACTCGAGATAATGAGTTGAATAGTTATAATCTTAAGATTTTAACAACCTTGATGCAAAAATAAATAACCCTATAATTTTCCATAAGGATAGAACAACGTTTTTCCATGATCCATCACTATAAATAAATAATCCACCATTTTTTGATGGTAATTTCATTATTGGATATTTGAGTAATCCTCTCATTAGTTCATCAAAACATTGTTCCCATTTTTTCCACTCTAACAAAACCCATTTAACTATGAGGTTGGTTAACAGGTTATCCAATCAGTAAATAATCTAAACAAAACACTAATAGTAACCTACAAAATCAAGAAAACTGGGTACATTGGTTATGTTCATTAATGCAATGCATTTTTGGATTTCTTATGTCATTTAATGTTCAATAATTATACCTTCAAAAGAGAAAATATGGCCAAGAAAATAAATTTCATATAGTCATAATTCACACTTGCTGAATTAACCATATAACTATTCTCTTTTTAGAGTCACGAGAATGGTTTGTATGTGTTTTTCACGATATTCATAGCTTTTAGAATATACCATAATATAATCAATGAAAATCCCAAAACAATCAACAAGATATTCTTAGAATAATCTATTCCTCAGAACCAAAATAACTGATATGGCATTAGTCAGTCAAAATCGTATTACTAAAAATTCATAATTTCTATACATCATCAAAAAATATATCTTATGAATTTCTTCCTTCTTCACTCATAGTTGTTGATATCCAAAATTAAGGTCAATCTTCGAAAATAATTGATCTTTTATGTTCATCAAATATATCAACAATATGAGGTGTAGGGTACTTGTTCATTATTATAATAGTATTAATTCTTCTATTATCAATAGAAATACTCATCGATCTATCAATATTCTTGAAAAAAAACTATAGTCCTCAATGTGAATGACTAGGTTTCGTAAATCCATTATTACTCAACTCTTATAGTTTTTTCATTACTTCCACCAATTCCATATTGGACATTATATATGGAGTCTTTGAATTTTTCTTCAATCTAGGATTAAGTCAAAAGAAAACTCTACTTACCTCTCTTGAGGATATCTAGGTATGTCCTCTAGAAAAACATCAATGTATTCATGTACAATAGGTACATATTAAATGTGATGTTTAGTAGCTCTTTTCTTCTCTTATTCCATATGAATTTCATATTGAAGGGCTTCAAGAAGTGGGTCTGTACCTGATTCATATAATGAATTATCACTGCTAAAAATAAGAAATTATATATCTACATCACGACTCATAACTTCCTACTCTTTTCAATAAATTTTTCTTGATTTTTTTAAATTTTAGCCCATACCAATGATTATATAAAAATTAGACATATTTATGATAATAAAATTATAAATTAGGGCACCTTTTTATGATATAATTGTAACTAATCGACACATATTTATTTCAATCAGTGGTCCACTAGTATTTTTTATAGACTACTCCATTGTAATGGTGAATTGGAAAAATATAATTTTTAAATCAATCGGGGAAGATATAAATGATTATGATGATCTAGAATCAAATAAAGCATTACATAAATTTGAGGAGATAATTAAAGTACCTACCACCACGTCATTGGGAACTTAATCCTCAGTAGTTGTGATCACAAAACACGAACATGATCCCTTGGCCTTTTATGGGGAATGTTTCCTTGACCCTTAGGATAATAATTTTCATAATGTCCCATCACATTAAAATTTTATCATTTAAAATTTTTAGATTCATTCATTCCATTGAAATAAAATTCTTGGTTTCCATTTTATCCACACTTATTACAACCTCTCATCCCCAATAAAAATGATCCATCTTGTTTCTTTTCACATTTATTGTTGGATATCAATTCAATTCTTCCCATATAATGTTTTTTCCTTAATACCCATTTTAATGTGTTCAGAATCCATCTTATTATCTTGATTTCCATTAAATTCATAAGATGTATAGATTTTATTTTTATCCTAGATTTCGCATTAGACTATATCTATATTTGGTAAGTTATATTTGGAGACCAATTCCCTTCAATGTAATGGTTTTAACCCATTAAAAAATAAATCAATACAGCTCCTTGGATTATGTATATAGTCCACATAATGCCGTTATATCCTTGTAAAGGCAGATTAATACTTTGCAACATTCTCATCCTCCTTTTTACTAAGTCTTAGAAATTTTCACTCTATATCTAATTTCAAATCATGAGGAATGAATGTTTCTAGGTAGTTTTTTAAAATTCCCCCAATTCAATGTTTTCTATTTATTCACCTTCCTTTTTATTTTGAGTCAGTAACCACCATTGATCTTCTTCTCTTGTGAGATGATAAACATTCTTGGAAACCTTCTCCCTTTAATTACTTCCCAATGTAAGAATTATATTCTCTGAGGAACTTATCTTTTGCTCACCAAAAAATATATTCTTAGTCTCATTGAATGTTGAAGGTTGTTGTCACGTTAAGTGGTATAACATTGTCCATCCATGTTGTCGATCATGATTATCCATATGGGTTAGTGTTTTATTCATTATAAGAGTTATATGTCCTAGTATGGTAATAAGTTGTTCAAAAACAGCTACATCTCAAGTTCCAAAATCATTATCCTACATATGGGGGTAATAGCTACATATATTATGTGCATTGATATAGTTTCCATTTCATCCACTAGGAACAATTTCTAAACATTTTTAGTCATTTTATTAGGCTATAAAACAAAATTTATAATTTCAATCTATTAAAACACATAACATAAATTGAAAATTTAATACATAGCTAATATCTTAATCATAAACACAGTTTCTTTGATAACAGATTTAATTTCAAATTATTAATAATATTTTTTAATGAAAAAATTATTTATCCTAAGAATATCCCCTAAGAGTTTCAAACCCGTTGTGTGGTAAGCCTTTTTGTTGTTTACCTGGCTATAGTGAGTCAGTCCTAGAACACCTTGTCGATGTTATTACCCCAAGGTACATCTGTACCAGAACCACACCGACCTATAGTATCCACACTGCGATATATTGTAAATAATACCCACATAATAATTTCATTAAGAGGATTATAGAATGTTATTCTATACTTATTCACAGATTCTATCTTAGGGATATATTTACTTATTAAAGGATCTTCCATATGTTGTTTCTAATATTTGTTCAAAGATACTTTTCATTCCAAATGTAACACCCCTACCATAGATTCCTAGATCTGGAGGATTATATTATCATATTATCATGACCACCAAAAATCAAATACTAGGGTACTAAAAAGTTTGATAGCCTTTTAAAAACTAGATACAAAAATAAGTTATACATTATAACATGAAATTAAGAACAATATAGTTTCTCCATTTAAAATACTCATATCCCCTAGACTATCCCTCTAGGTCAGTCATAATTTAATCTTTTAGATTAATGAAAAAATGAAACATAAGAAAATGGTGAGCTCAGATGCTTAGTAAGGGTAAACAGTACAGCAGAATCTATCATAAATAAGAATAATCTTATAAGGAATGATATAAAATGTAAAAAAATCCATTTAAACTTAATCATGATCAAAATATGGTAATAATAATTACAAAAATTCAATACAATCAGTCACATAGATATTCACATTGTTATTTTACTAACTGAATAATCAAATATAATATCAATATATAATAACATAATGTCAGAATTTATAATGTCGGATATCATAACTATTCTATAATGTCCTCATGCCTAGACTATACATTAATGGGTAAAAACCCAAACTAGTTTTTCTAATGGGACATAATGATTCATTGAGAGGATATAGAGGGTCATTCACATCACATACAATGTTCAATTAATTTCTCATATGAAAAGGGGAAATCCTAAGCAGCATAAAAATTTATATTGAAACTAGAATATGAAATCTTAATACATTATCCATAATCCATGAATGGTATAAAAATATCACATACAAATTCAAACAATTAATAAACCCATTAATACAATATGATAGGTTGCATCATTATAAAACAACCTCAATGAAAGAAAAGATACAATAAAGGATGTTTACATATATTAAAATTTTATTAATAAAATCATAAGAAATTTATTTAGTTAAATACCCATTTTTATTGAAAGTAGTTATTTAAAATGATATAGAATTAAAAAATAAAATATTTTCATTGAAAATAAACTTTCTGGATTTTAATAGAACATTCAAAAAAATTAATGTGTTATTATATGTACATAGCCCCTCATGCCGTATAAGTAACAAAATCTTATTTAACTTTATTGAAGAAGTCAAAGAAATTACCTCATAAAGAAAATGAAAAAAATAACTTTTAAAAAATCAAACATTGGTAAAAGTTTCTTTGACAAATTGTAAAATAATAGTAGGAATTTTTTGAAATTCATATTTAAGAAACAATTACACGGATGATAAATATTTATCCATACATTCTTAAGTAAATGCAACCCCAAAAAATAGAGAGATTGTGAAATTAATCCTTACCTCATAATCTAAATTAGTTGAGGGTGAATAATACCCATGTATAAAGGATAAATGATGTATTTATGTTCTACCCCAACTATATTTTTTATTTATGATATCATATATGTTATTCTTACATCATTTTACTAATAATATTTCATTATTAACATTATGTTCGGTGCAAATTGCTTCATTTTCTTATATATATATTTTCATGTAAGCCATATTTATTATGCATAGGATATATCTTATTCATATACACAATTATTTTTAGTTCATAAATATTATATTCACTCATTATATGCATTATCATAATTATTCTTAAATGGTTTTAGTGGATGATGAATCTCATCCTGTTGTAGATACGATAGGTCGTATGTATGCACCAACAATTGTTTCATTCCGTAATGGTGAAGGTTAAGTAATTGGATGTAATGCGAATTATAAAAAAAATATCATGTAATATTTATTATTTAAATCCTTTATATTCATCATTATATTCATCAACTTAATGAATTTATGAAATACAGTTTACACCATTGCATTCAGATGATAAGCCATACGTACAAAATCATGGTTATATTGTTTTTTATAGGATGGGTTAAAGTTGGAATATTTTGGTAACATTATCATAATAAAATATCAGAAAATATTGGATGTTTTAGTTATTAATTTATTATGTAATAAACTTTGGAAAATGAGGTAGAAGAAGTAAAGATCATTGAATGAGTTGGTAAAATAATTACATCTTCTTTGAATGTCTCCTTTTGATTTGCACAAAAGGACTCCTTAAGATGGATTTATTCCAAAACTATGTCCATAAGAATAATTTGTGGGATTTTTGGAGGAATAATGGGAAGTTTTTTTATGAGGAAAATTGATTTAGTGGTGTGAATAAAAGGGAATGTTATATTCCCTTTTATAAGAGAGGGGAGGCGCACTTTTGGAAACTCCAATACTATTCACTTTTAGTATATTAATTTTAAATTTTAAATAGATTAAATGTTAGTTATATATATTTTGAGATGTGTATGGGTCTAAATCCTCTCAAAAAAATTAATTTTATACTTTCTTAGGTTATAATAATGAACTTACCATTTGGATTTAAACGTTAGTTAAATAGTTTAACTCTTATAGTGACTACTTGTCTTTTTATACTATAGGGTTAATGTAGTAACTATAAAATTACAAAAGACCCCAAATTGGAATCTTTATGACATATATAACATTAACATACTTATGTTTCCAAAATATATTTAATTATTAATTTTATATCAATTAATAAATTATTATTTATTTTGAAATATCTTTTATATAAATTTTGACACAATTTATTACTTGACTTATAAAAAATGTTAACATATTTATTCCTTCAATAAAATATATTATATTATCCCAAACATGTGAAATTAATCCAAAAAATTGATGGATGGAAGAAATTATTCCAAATTATATTAATTTTATTACTATTAATATCATTTAATTTATTCTTTCTTTAATAAATCAATTACTGCATTATTATTGTGTCACCAATTTATTTAATTTTTTATTTTCTAAAATTTTAAATAAAATAAAATTATTTAGATAGACATATTATATTTTTAATTAATATTTAATGTTTACCATATCACTTATACAACTTCATATAAAATATGATATAATTATTTAACATTGAATATTACATTTTTAACTATTCTTTAAATAAAATATAATAAATGTCATAATTGTGAAAAAGTAGCTTAAAAATGATCCTATTATCAGAATAATTTTGATTTTGGTCAAAAACACATATGATATGAAATTAAAAAAAAAATTAGTGTACTTTTATAATATATTTTTATTTTTTTATATTTAATTACCTGATTTACCCTTAATCGTGATAAATAAATTAAATTTTTCTAAAGTTATTTTTCAGTAAAAAAATTAATTTTATCCTATTAGTTAGAAGATTTAATAATAATTATCATCATGTATGTACATTTTTTCTAATTCATTTATCCTAATTAGAAAAATTCCAGATAGCAAAAATGTGGCAGGAAGGTGAGTAAAAGAGATGCTTAAATGTTCAGAATGTTTTATTATATATAATTTTTTAATAAAAATATTCCATTGAACTATATTAAATTAATATAATTATTACTAAACAGTAGTGACTTTAAAATCAATTTAATGTAAAATAATTATTTAAATGGAAAATTATGTTCTTAACAACAATGCATTACTGTTCACTGTTAATCAAAAATTGAAACTTTTCAGAAAAACACCAAAATTTTACCCTTACATAAATTTAACATTACAATTTCAAAAATGAATTATGTTAAAAAAAGAAATTTAGAAATTTCATGATGTGGTTAATACTATTAATAATTTTTTTAAATGGCTTTTATGATAAATCATGTTGTGCCCAAACTCGGTGTTGCATGCAGTGCAAGATATTGAATTATTTATGAAGAAGCATATCATGGAATCATTAGTTTTTGAACCAAAGTTAAAATAGAATATTCCAAGTTAAAAACATATAACACAACCCTATTATAATATATACATCATCCTATACTCCCACTTTAAAAATATGTTCAATATAGTCATGAAAAATATATGAATGTGTGACTTTTATACCTCATTAACTATTTGATTAATACAATATAGGAATTACAGAATCACTATATATTGATAATTTGACTATTAATCATCATTGATACTCCTAAAAAATAGATTACTCACTTTATTTAAAGGAATATATAGTACTCTATTATCACGACCCGTCCCCCAAGGCCCGTGTCGTGACAACCCCAAACCCGACATCCAAAGGCTAGGGGTTGGTGACTAGCACCGAAGACGTATTCCCTAAAACTTGGAAGGAATTGACTTTATAGCCTGTAAACTCACGTAACCATGAACATATCAAGACAGGAACATGAGTAAATTGATAGTAAAAATAGTGTGTACAGTTAGAAAAAGGGACCATAATACAAGACCAACTAGAATGTATAGAAAAATAGAATGTACAAGTAAACTGAAATAGATCATGTGAACACCCGCCAATGATCCTACCTGCGGGGTAGGTATCGATCTCTAACTTCAGTCTCTACGGTGAAACTCATCTAAGTCCACCTCTGAGTTATCTTTATTCTTGGTAACCTCATCCTCAGTTAGCACCGTCTATTTTTTGCAATAAACACTACACGGTGCAGACAATGAACACTACTGGATGAGGATGAGGGTACTAGGACTTGAGGTATCTTGGAGTAGGCCTTAGATTAGGAATACCACCAAGATGATCATTCGAGAGCTCAACATACCCCTCAGGTAGGATCCTTGGCGGGAAATCACAGGGGCAGTTATAGTTTACTTTTATTTTCAAGTTTTCTTGTAATTTCCAGTTGGGCTTGTATTCTGGCCCCTTTTTCTTACTGTACACACTCTTTTTACTATCAATTTATTCATGTTCATATCTTGTTGTGTGACTGGTTTCATGGTTTTACAGGATTTAAAAGAAATCCCTTACCATTTTTAGGGAATACGCCTTCGGTGATAATCGTCAGCCTCTGGCCTATGGAAGGTGGGCATGGGGTAGTCATGGAACGGGACCTAGGGGATGGGTTGTGACAAACTGGTATCATAGGATTCTATTCTACCATAGAAAATGGGAATATGATCTTTTTACGGCAATAGTGTTAAGTGTAGTGAGTGTGGTTATCAGTTTAGTGAATCCAGTGTTGGTGTGGTGTGCGATGTATCCATACACCAGGACCCCGACTTATTATTTCTAACTCATTGCATGAAATCACTAATTGCATGTGTGTTTTGAAAAGTTTTATTTTTGAACTCTTTGAGTTAGCTTACCTGGTATAACGTTTTGACCATGATGCACTTGTTTCTTCTCAGGATGCCTCTATGTAGATAGCCATCAAGTGTTTTGGGTGTAGTATGTTATGATGGCCCACCAAGCGATGATGCCTTGGTGTAGGGTCCTCTATCAGTAAAGGCATCAGTGGGGTCGTTACCTGTTGGTCCACCGATGCCACAAGCCCATGCAGAAATGTTTGCAAGACACTTGAGTGTGTTTCACAAGTTCTACCGCTAGAGGACACCCAGGTTCAGGGGAGAGACAGACCCACAGGTGGCTAAGGATTGGCTGGAGGCCATGGGGAGATTCATCTGACTGGTAGGGACACCAGCTATTCTCAGGGTGATCCTTTCCACCATTCTTCTATAGGCAGTAGTAGATATATGGTGGTGCTTGATGCTCCAATTTCATGACAAGGTTACACTTATCTGGGTAGACTTTGACAGCCTGTTTCAGGCAGAGAGTGTCCTAGTAACCCATCGCGCAGTGTGCATACGAGAGCTTCTTCATCTAAAGCAGGGTAGCACGATTGTGGCTCAGTACATAGTGAGGTTCACAGACCTCTCACATTACTCCAATGATACGGTGTGGGGCCCATTATTTAGGTCTTGGACCTTCGATCAGGGACTCAGGTGTGAGATTAGGGCTTCAATGATTTCTCTCAGCATCCCGATGCAGGTGGGGGTGCTAGAGAGAGCCTTATTAGTGGGGAGTTTTCTTGCTGAGCAGTCACCAGCAGCGAGACCCACCACCGGGAATCACGTAGTGGAGTCTTCCGCAATTTGTAGCAGACATATGTTACAGAGGTCCACAAGGACCAGACCGACCGGTGGACAATCGTAGGATTCATGGTCTCTTGTACGAGGCACTAGAGACAAAGCTAGTAAAGCGAGGAGCAAGTAATGTTACACATGTGGTGGGTAAGGTCACATGTCTGGTGACTATCCGACTCGTCATATGGATGACAAGAAAATAATTGAAAGACCGCCTCGGGAGAGAAAGAGGTTTGACTGAGGAGGTCTACAGGGAGCAGGTGGATGTGGAAGAGGATCTGGATGTGTAGGAGGTGGTGGGCGATGATTTGAGGTGTTACATCGACCACCACCAGGTGGTCCACCAAGACCACATGGAGCTGGTGTATATGGGTGAGCTTAGCTACATTCAGTTTAGGCATTTGACCAAGGAGCTATAGAGATCATACGAGGTACGATCTGTGTCTTCTACTCCTTAGCTGCAGTACTTATAGACACAAGTGTCAGTCCTTATTTTATTTCCACTACCCTCGTTTAGAGCTCAGTGATTTCGACACATCGATTAGCTCGATCCATACGACTATATATTCCTAAAACATAGGATTCGTCAATTGCACCCTGGTGCCGGTAGTATAAGCTTAATCTAGTTGGCGAGAGCTTCGGCTAGGATCTCCTAGTAGTGGCGTTGAGGCCTTACGACGTCATCTTGGGTATGAATGGGTTATCTACAGTCCATGCTAAGATTAACTTTATTAGGCACAATGTGTGGTGTGTTAACATGGATGGGACTAGTTTTACCTTTACTAGAGAGAATGGATCCTTTGCAGCATAGTATGGACTTAACCGGAGGATAGTGCAGCCGATCACTCAATATATTGCTAGCCTTACCCTCATAGAGGTTGATGTGGAGAGTCTGAGCTATCCTGTAGTGGTGGAACAGTATGAGGATGTCTTCCCGGTTGATGTTCCAGGTCTACCTCTTCATAGAGAGGTGGACTTTTACATTGAATTGTACCCTAATATGGCATCGATATCTACACCATCATATCAGATATCTCTCATAGAGCTTCATGAGTGGCGGGTATAACTATAGGACTTGCAGGGGATGTGATTCATCTGGCCCTGTGTTTCTCCTCGGCCAGCCCTGATTTTGTTCACCAAGAAGGAGGAGGGGAGCTTGATACTTTGTGTTGAATATCGGTGCCTGAACCAGGTATTCGTGAAGAACATGTACCCACTCCTAAGGATGTGCGACCTCTTTGATCAGCTGAAGGAAGCAATATGGTTCTCAAAGATAGACCTCAAATCAGGCTATCACTGACTCAGAGTACGAGAAGTGGATGTGAAGAAAACGACTTTCATATGATGGTACGACCGTTATGTGTTTTTGGTCATGTCATTCGGTGTGACCAATCCTCCATTATTGTTCATGGAACTCATGAAAATTATATTCTAGTCATATCTTGATCTATTTTTAGTAGTCTTAATCGACGACAATCTGATCTACTCAACTACTAAGGTGGATCATGCATATTAGTTGCAGATTGTTCTTGACACACTCCGAGAGCGCCAGCTTTATGGTAAGATCTCTAAGTGCATGTTCAGGATTAAATATGTTCAATTTATGGGACACATCATCTCAGAGGATGGATTTGCAGTGGATCTAGTGAATATCGAGGCAGTACATGCTTGGGAGCCACCCATGATTGTGACAAAGGTACAAATTTTACTAGGTTTTGCCGGATACTGCTGGAGGATTTTGTCAGATTTCTCCAGAGTGTAAGCATATTTATCAGTGTTGACGATGAAGGGTAAACCCTTTTTTGTGGTCAGAGAGATGTCAGTAGTGTTTTTTGGAGCTGAGGTAGATGCTGACTAGTGCCCCCATCGTGATTCTTACGAAGGAGGGTGTTGGGTATGTCGTCAACTGCAACACATCAGGGAAGAGACTCAGATGTGTCCTGATGCAGGTGTAATCAGTGATCACGTATGGTTCTGGGTATCTGAGACAACATGTTTATAAATATTCTACCCATGACTTGGAGTTAGCATCAGTGGTCTTCTCCTTGAAGATATGAAGACATTACATGATGGGAGAATGCTTTACAGTCTACTCTAATCGCAAGAGTCTCATATATATCATCTCCCAGAAGGACCATAACCCGAGACATCGACTTCAGTTGGAGTTCCACCAAGACTATCACATAGAGATATTCTATACTCCTGGGAAAGGGAATTTTGCAGCAGATGCACTCAAAAAAAGATTTGGTATACAACTACTAGGTGAGGTGACAGAGAATCTTGCCACCTTGAAGATATACTTTGTCGACCGAGATGAAGCAGCTTTTCTTCAGTATCTTACAGTCACTCCCCCACTTCTTTAGTGAGTCAGGGAGGCGTAGCTTTGGGACATTGACTGAGAGGCTCAACATGCTCATATATCCACAGGATAGGCAGCTGACGAATTTTCTGAAGGTGGAGAGCATGTTATCCTCTTCATAGGACGTACCATGGGAACATTGTCACTTTGAGAGGAATTGTTGATGGAGTTCCACACATCCCCTATAGTGGTACATCAAGGAGTGAAATGATGTACCAGGACCTCCGACGATAGCATTGATGGCCGGGAATGAAGAATGCAGTAGCAGAGTTTGTCTCTTAGTGCCTCACATGTCAGCAAGTGAAGGCAGAGCATCAAGTACCAGTAGGCTTTATTTATCCTTTAGAGGTCCCAGAGTCGATGTGGGATGGGATATCCATGGATTTCATGATAGGACTTCCACATACATCATGGGGTCATGATTCTATCTGGGTGATCGTCGACCAACTCACCCAGTCGGCTCACTTTTTACCGATCAGAGAGCAGGGTATAGTAGAGATCTTGGGACGCCGCTATGAGTAGGATATTATGTGGAAACATGGAGTACCCTCAATGATTGTCTCCTATTGTAATGCACATTTCACTTCTGGGATATGGAAGGGGTTGCAGGAGGATTTTGGGGTAGGGCATCATTTGAGCAATGCATTTCATCCTCAGATGGATGGCCAGACTGAGTAGACCATTCATACCCTCAAGGACATGTTGCTTGCTTGTGTGCTCAACTTCGGTTGTATTTGGAAGGATCACAAGCCCATGATGGAGTTTTCAAAAAACAAAAGCTACCACTCCACCATTTGGATAACACCTTTCAAGGCATTGTATAGCTGAATGTGCAGAATGCCTTTGTGCTAGAATGACCTAGGGGATTCAACACCTGTGGGACGAGATATGGTACGGGTTACTACAGAGAAAGTGTGTATCATCCAGGAGTGGATGAAGACTACATAGAATAAGAATAATTCTTATGACAATAGGAGACGGAGACCTCTGGAGTTCAAGGATGGTGCCCAAGTCTTCTTATGGGTCTCACCTCGATGAGGTTTGCGAAGATTTGGTTGGGTGGAAAGTTATATCCAAGGTTCATCAAACCCTTTTAGGTTCTTAGAATAGTTGGTGAGGTGGATTACCACTTAGCTCTTCCACATTAGTTGTATAGGATGCATGACGTTTTCCACGTTTCCTTGCTAACGAGATACGTGCACGACCCATCACACTTCATCGACCATGGTGAGCTGGAAAACGATGATGGGGAGATGTTTATAGAGGTTTTAGTGGATATTGAGGATGGACATGAGAGATTCCTTCATGGGTGGTTGATACATTTGGTGTGCATGTGTTGGAAACACGAGAACCTCTAGGAGAGCACATGTGAGCAAGAGGCTCAGATTCATGCTCAGTACCCCCACATGTTGTCGTAGTTTTTTTGATGAGGATATCTGGGATGAAAATCCCTATGGTGGGGAGAGAGTAAAGACATGGAAATTTCCATGTATTTTTTTTATTATATGGGAATTATACGAGTCCGTGAAAATTGATGGCGCGTGATTCTGAGGCCCAATGTTCCGTGAATGAATTTCTATAATTTTTTTTAGGTACGTTCTGTAAAATTTGAGTGGGTTTTTTAACATTTAAACCAATGATCGGAATTAAAATATGAGTACACCATTAAACTCATAGCACTAGTATTTTCTTAAGGAGACCTTCACATCGACCACAGTTTTTCGAGGTTGAAAGTTATTTTTCATGTTTTTCATGGAAATAAAATTAAAATAAATAATAACATTTATTTTATTTTTATTGAAACCTCTCTACATGGGTTATGGAGGTGGGGACCACCTAAACTAAAAACCCCCAAATTGAATTCTAGTGGTGGGGACCAACCAAACCCTCTTTAAAGGGAGATAACCTATCAACTCCCCATTTAATTAATTGAGCTAACTAAAATTAATTAAATATGTCAACATTTATTTGTTACAACATAAATTAATCTGTAAAACTTATTTTAATTTATATTTGTTCCACTTTACCTTTGAGAAGGTTGGGGTTGGCAAAGGAGAAGGGGAGAACATGGGATATTATTTCCGGATCACTCCCTCTAATGAAGAACTCCTCCCAAAGAAGATCATTCTCAAAAGAAGAACGTTCCATATTCTCTAACAAAGAACACGCAATCTCTAATGAGGGACGTCTTCAAGGATGACGAACCAGCCTTCGTCCTTCCCTCCTCGCCGACATCATCAAACCTTTGAGGTAGGTGAGTGATTTTGATTAATTATCTTTAATTTTCTTTCACGTTGAATCTCATCCCATGAGATTCTTGTTATATCTCTGACACGGAGGGTACGTGCCAAACGAACATGGCCCATACTCTCCAAAAATCATTGTGGTTCTTTATGTGTTCTTCATGATAGAGGATTATGGAGATAGACAATGGTGGGTCTCAGAAATGGCGATCGGCATCACGGCCTTCCGCGACGAAGGCATGGGTGCGTCCGCATCACCAGAGAAGGGTCACGGACCGTCGGCAGTGGTTGAGAAAGGGTGGCGGTCGACAGAGGCCAGCCTTATGAGGGGGACTGTGGTGATCATCCATAACACCCTGCGAGTAAGAGTCACAACCTTACTCTACGGTGATGAAGGGAGGGCGTCCAGCCAAGCTGGCCATCGATGAAGGCGTGACGCGTGACCACACCGTGTGGAGGAGGGGGCTGGCCGTCCGGTCAGCTGTGGCAGGCCGGGTCAGATCCAGCAGGCCGTGACGGACCTAGTAGTCTGGTTCAACCCAAACTAGGTTGGGTCAGCCTAGGCCGGGTCAGGCTGGGTCAGTCTGACTGGGTAGGACTAGACCGAGACCAACTTCGACCTGTTTTCGCTCTTTTGGCCATATCTTGAGCTTCAGGAATCCGTTTGATGAACCTTCTATGGCGCCAGAATCATGGGATCGAGACGGTACTTTTGGTATACTCCACATTATTTATTGATAATGACAAGGTATGGCTAGGATGGATTGAACCCAAATCCAATTGGGCACTTGGGACAAAAAGGCCAATAACATACAAACCGAGCATCTGATTGACTCACTTTCTGTTTCATTGATACCACTATTATGTGACGTTCCTTTGGTATTTTTCTTCATGGGACAACAAGGAAGTTATAGTATCGACCCATGAATTGAGGAGTGGACCTTCTCAGAATCAAGCGAGCTTAGTGCGGGATCCCTATAGCTGGTTGATACATGAGAAAGGGATCCGATGTGGGTCTGTGCTTTGGGATACTTTTTGGTTTTGTGTTCCAGAGTCTCACATGGATCCACTCTAGGAATACATGTGGGACTACTCTAGGATCCTACGTGGATCTATTGTACTATGCTCTTATGTGGGTCTGATGATGTACTAGGATCCAATGTGGGTATGATGATTTAGGATCCTATGTGGGTCTGATTATTTAGGATCCTACGTGGGTCTTCCTCTTAACAGTGTATGATGATTTAGTAGTTATATCTAATCATCTTTACTACCATACCTATGTTATACCTTGTGTGAAATGTGTCTTTATCTTTTTGGTATTCTACTGTGTGGCATACCTTTGTGGTACTTACCATCGTGGTGATACCTTTGTGGTAATCTTCTTTGAGGAATTCATTTGTGGTACATACTTACGTGGTGATACCTTTGTGATAATCATCTTTGTGGAGTACCTTTGTGGTACATAACATCATGGTGTTACCTTTTGGTATTCTTCTGTGTGGCATACCATTGTGGTACTTACCTTTGTGTTATTCCATACATTGTGGAACAACTGAGCTTTGGGATTTTGAGTAGGCCCTTGTGTTTCTTAATGACTGAGATGGGTAAACATGATATCTTAGGTATATGTATGCGAATATACCAAACTATGGTTATCAGTTGATTCCATGATTTTTGGTTTATCCTTTATGGTTTTTGTGAGCCCTTTTAGGGTCTATGGGTCCATAATGAGTATCATTATACTCACCCCTACACGGGTTATTCCCACACCTTGTTGTGTTTGGTGCAGACGACGGTCATCGCTGAAAGAGGACGATGGTACTAACCCTATAGGTAGCTTGGAGGTGGACTGTAGACAAGGCACACCATAGAGACGACCGTTCAAGAGTTGTACCTACCCATAAAGTAGGATCCTTTGTGGGTGTTCATAGGAGTTGTTTCAGTTTACTTGTACTTTCTAGTTTTCATGTACATTCTAGTATGGCTTGTATTTTGGACCCTTTTTATTACTGTACTCACTCTTTTCACTATCAGTTTACTCTAATTGTATCTTGTTGTGTGTTTGGTTTCATGATTTTACATGCTTCATATGAAATTCCTTCCCATTTTTAGAGAATATGCCTTCAGTGCTAGTCACCATCCCCTAGCCTATAAGAAGGAAGGCTTGGGGTAGTCATGACACGGACCCCAGGGGACTTGTTGTGACATCTATAAATGAATTATTAATACTTATAAAGTGTACACAGTTGATATCACCACACTTAAATTTACTACATGTTAGTAGATAATTAAATGAAAAATTGGAATAAGGAGAGACCTCTTAATTCCATACTAGAAACATAATGACTATAATTTTTCTCTAACCCCTAATCAATAATTATTTAAACTTATCTCCCTATGGGTTGTGTTCCCATTATTATTAACATCCATTATAAGATATATTACACCCTTATTGAAAAATATTTTTTTTCTTCACGTTGATTTTTTCTCCACTTTATTCATTAAGGAAACTTCACTTCCTTATCTATTTATAAGTTTTTCATTAATTACTCTCGGACTAGTAGGGTTTTAATGTAGTCTTTCATTGCATATCTAGTATATAGGCACATTTCACATAGATTTGAATGAATTTTTAATTCAATTTTCATGGATTAATTCTCATTAAAAAGATCCATTTATTTTGGAGATAATTTATTTTTCACAGGTATAATTTTATTTTTATTTTTTTCAATTTTTAGCCAAATTTAGTTGATTTGGCCTAACACGTTATCATTCATACATGAACTTCTTATTTCTAGGAGTTTGTTCTTTTTTTAAGTGGAATTATTAATAAAAAATGTATTTTTTCTTTTTTAGTCTTTAATCCCAATAATATTATGTGGAAAATCTAATTATATCCTATTCATTCACACCACATCATGGTGAATCATTTATGTATATATTTTTTAAAAATATATAATACATCCAAAAAACTTTTTTTAATTATTTATTATATCCTTTTTATATCTTTAATTTTTTTAAATAAATTTTGACATGGTAGAAATATCTCTTATATGTTTTGTTAATATACATTGGTATGATATTTTTATTATATAAAGGTGTGAATTTGTCCATGAATTCCAAAACACTGTAAAACTCCACTAAAAATGACCTTCTATTTTGACAATTTAACTATCTATATCAATCATGTTGTTTTCCTATAACAAAATGAGACACATTTTCATAATAGAATTTTGCTTTTTTTAAAATTCATCAACCCATTTAGTATCGAAAATAGACCATCTCAATTAATTTTTTGATTAAATAGCTTTAGAATCAATTTTTTACCCAGAATTATTTAAGGAATTAGATTCAATATGATTAAGTATAGATTTATCTTTCCTACTGGATCCCTTTTTTCTCACCTTCTTTTATTGATTCACATTTAACCAAAATGACCTTAAATAATTCAACACTAACATTCTTCCAATAATTATATAAATTATGATAACATTGATTAATCCTCAACTATCTCTTCCAATTTTCCAACTAGTATATCTTTATAACCTCTTTTCATATACTCATTCTCATCCACATGAAATTTTTTATCCTAATATCATGAATTTATATTTCTTATTTATAAAAATTATCCACATTTCTGTTATCTATATTATTAATTCCACTCATTAATTTTTTCATCACATTATTGATATTTTAATTCTAATGAAGAAAATTTTCAAATTTAACATTCATAATACACTAATATTTAGCTCTATTTTATCCACACCCAATTCTTGAGGTTTAAAAACCAATTTCATCATCATCTATAATGTTTATGTTTTCATCAAATATTCATCTTTATCATTTTTTATGTTCATAGTTATTTCACATGAAATTTATTCTCATGATTCTTACATATTGATTATTATACATAACCAATTTTTATATTACGGTTTCTCATAATCACTATTTATTTTAGATTATACTTACTTTTTTTTGGAATCTTACTGGAATAATTTCAAACAACATTACTTTTATAGATCATATGTTTTCCCATGCTCATTCATTTCTAATTTCTATTTCAACACAAAATTGATAAAAGTGAACCAAAAACTATTGGGATCATTATCATCCCCCATAATCAAAATCAAATGATTTAAAATCCTTTTCATCTATAAAAATTCACTTTATCTTGTCCCTATGATTTGTCTCATAAATATCTTTCTTCTAGAAAGATAATTCTTTTCTCTTTTCGTATATAATGTGTAACCCCACATGATTTTAGAAGAGGAATATCAGGTTCAACAGAGTATATGACACAACATTAAAATACTATGATATAATATAACACACTGAGACATTACAATATATATATTTTTAAATAAATTCAACCTTCTTGATATGTTGTAATTCATGAAACATCATGTTTTAATGAAAAATGACACTCTCTTAAAATATTAGTACATAGACATGACCAGTATAAACTAGTTTTTATGTTGGATGTAATGAATATAACTAACTAATTTATGAAGCATAGATGGTTTAAACATGTAAATAATAAATTAAATAGATATATATTGGATAAAAATTAGTTAGGAATAATCTGAAATAAAATGATATATTTTCTAAGAAAACTGAGTTTTTTAATTGGAGGAAACAAAGAAATTTGATCAAATATATTAACATTAATTTTCACCACCCGTCCTTGGGGCCCGTGCTGTGACTACCCAAATCCCGCCTTTTATAGGCCAGGGGTTGGCGACTAGTACCAAAGGCGTAAATCCCAAAAGAAGGGAAGGCATTGCCTTTATGAAGTAACATACACAACAGAGTACGCAAGTGAAGTAAGCACTATGTAAAACTAGGTACAAGGTAAATGATAAAAAGTAAATGGGCCAGTATACAAACCCAACTGAAAGTACAATACAACTGAAAGGAAAGTAAAATAGTAGTAAGTAAAACAACAACACTAAGTCATCCTCCAGAAATCCTACCTCAAGGGTGGGTGCATATAGTCTCCTCAGCAACTCGGGTCCGTTCATCCGCTCCTTGTACGTCCCATCATATAGTCCACCTTCGGGTACTGTCCAGCTCTACAAGCCTCCACCTTGATCAGTGTTGACCATTTTTTTCATCAAACACAACATAGTGTAGGCATAGCCTATGCAGGGGTGAGTATACAATACTCAGTAGGGACCTCCAGACCCCCGAATGTCTCTCAGAATCCACGAAGGATAAACTTCAAAGGAATGATACAACAAAAACGAATCATTCAACTCTACATAGGTATATGCCCATACATATACATAATTCATCAGTTACAAAATGGCTCCAACTCTCGAGCCCAAGCACAACCCAGTCCCCACAGGAAAACACAACCCAATCCACACAGGAAAGCAAGTCAATCACATCAATGATAATGATTGGGAATCAAGACTCAGCTCACACAGGTTTACACATCATAAGGTGATAGAAATGATCAGATGTAGCTACTGATTCATATAAGTTATCAGACCCAAATAGGATACAAGACCAGCTAAGCTGTCAAACCCACATAGGATACAAGACTAGCTACTCTACCGAACCCACTCATGATACAAGTACAGAGGTCAAATACTGTCGGACCCATGTAGGATACAATAACATTATTCATCGTCGTCGAACCCACAGAGGATCCCAGTACGGTCTTCATCATTGCCTAACCCCCGGAGGATCCTTGTACATTCGTCCTTGCTGATTAATCCATGGAGGATCCAAGTGTAGTCGTCATCTTCGCAGTCGCAGCCAGCTCTAGGGTTTCTGCACAAAGCATACTCGATTCCGGGAGGGTCTGCTCCTCGAGAAAAATATGCGATACCTTAATTGTCACGAAGTCCAGAGTTTATGTATCCCAATTTTCTGTCTCGTCAAAAGAAACCCAACGTGGAAGACGGTGCATCAATCGAACGCCCAGTGTGAGAGTTTTTCGATTTTCCACCCCAGGGGTCTGGTTAGTTTTTAAACTAAAACAAACCCGACCATACACCAGTTACATCCCAACCTCAAGAGGAGTAAGGCTAAAGAACATTATCAACAAAATGATTTCAATGCAAATGACATCACGTCAAACAGACGTCTGGTCCTTAAGATATAAGCGTTTTTGCTCCATGGCCCCAGTTAGTTTTGGGTTTGAACCAACCCTGCGATACACAAACATTTTTGACACCTCGAGTGTAATATACCTTAACGACCATCTCGGTCCAAGGATTCCTATGCAACTGATGGTGTGTCGATCGGAGGTCTGTATCTCAAGTTATGGGGAAAGGACCACAAACAGTCCGAAGTGGGGGTATGTGACCATTCTGACCCGGCCCAACCCCCTGGGTCATTCCGAACCAGGACGACCTGACCCGGGTCTGGGTCTAGCCTGGTGGGGTGCAGCTTGGCCTAGCCCGGCTGGCGCGGCATGGTCTGTGTGACCTAGCCTGGCCCAGCCGGGGGGCACGCTGGCTTGGCCAGCGAGCTGCGCTGGTGGGGGGGGGGGGGTGCTCTCTGCGAATGTGGCATCAGGGTGGCACCGCGGGCTCCCCTGGATCCTGCACAGCCAAGGGATCCATACTTGCCACTGCGGAAAGCTTCTGACGGCGGCGCCCCACGCCGCTGGGGGATTCCGCGGGCCACCGGAGTCATTCTGGTGGCCCGATTTTTCTTCCATCTGAGCCTATGGTCATCTCGGGACACGAGCTCTACTGTGAAGGCTCCGAATTCCCGTTTCGGTCCCGTTTCGTCAACGACAATCATCCCGTACATCAAGAACAAATTATTGGTGGGTTCGAACATGTTCGTTAACCAGCACCCACTGCGTTAGAGGTTTAAAACATCACCCAATAATTAAACGCCATGCCGAGGGTATAAATCACATCAAGAAATATACAAATTTCCCTTCTTCAACCAATGAAGATGAACGTTGGTGTCGAGGTAGATGGCATTTTGGGGAAAAGGATCGCAGGGGTCATCGGAGCACGCTGAGGAGGAAGTGGTGTCTCCACTCTTTCCTCGGAGAAGAGTAAGGGTGGTTGATCGTCGATCTTTGAGGAATCGACATTCTCCGTTGTTCTTCGTCGTAGGTCGGCGTTCTTCGTCATTCTTCGTCAGAGATCGGCGTTCTTCTAAAATCTCCAAAGCTCTCCCAATCACTCCCTCACAATGAAAGCTCTTCCCCAAATTAAATAATAACTTCCTCATATTATTTAATTACACACGAAAAGAAACTCCCAGAATTAAATCACCACATTTAATAAGGTGTTGACCATTGATTTAATGGAAGGTAGAGTGTAGGTCACCATTGATTAGATGTGTTGGCAAATAAATTGGGGGGGGGGGTTGCCAAGATAATGATGTGTTCTTAATGATATTAGAGGAAATCAAATTGTGGGGCTTATGTGGTCCCCACCTCTCTAACATCCACACTTGGTTAGTTATGTGGTTGTGGCCCCCACCCTTAACTACCCATGGGAGGGAATAACCACATTATAAAATAAAAATTGTCCAGACAATTTCTTTTTAAGTCTTAAATAATCCCCCAAAATTACATTCTGCACCTTTGCAAATGAAACTACGGTATGTGTCCACTTATGAAATTACCAGAGCTGTGAGTTCATTGGTGCCCTAAGATTTTAATTCTGAGCACCGGTTCATAATTTAGAAAAACACGCTCGTTGGTTCCCAGAACGTACTTGAGCTAAACATCAGAAATTGATTCCGGGCACACCGGGCCTTGGAATCAAGTTCCGTCAGAAGCCACAGGCTCATCAAATCCCAAAGTATTTAAAAATTATTCCTTGAAATTTCTGGTTCTTTACATTACTCCCACCTCAGGACTTTGCGTCCCCATAAAGCTACAACATAAACTAGGGGATCAAATGAGGGTACCGAGCACTAATATGAGTCTCCCACTCCCATGTGCTCTCCTAGAGGTTCCCGTGATGGCAACGAATGTGCACCAGATGTATCAACATTCCATGTAGGACTTGATCATACCGATCCTCGATCTCCACCAGGACCTCCACATAATTTTCCTCGTCATTGATCTCCAGCTCCACGTGGTCGTTGATATGCATTGGGTCTTGCACGTATCTCCTCAGCTAAGATACGTGGAAGATGTTGTGCACCCAGTGCAACTGAGGTGGAAGGTCCAGGCAGTAAGCCACCTCACCTACTCTGCTGAGGACCTGAAAAGTCCTAATGAAGCATGGAGATAACATGCCACCCCAGCCAAATCTTCGTAATCCAAGTTGAGGTGAGACCTGTAAGAAAACGTGGTCACCAACCTCAAACTCTAGTGGTCTCCGCCTCCTATCATCATTGGACTTCTGTCCACTCTGTGCAGTCCTCATCCGCTCCTGGATGACCTGCACCTTCTCTGTCATAGCATGAACCATCTCTAGTACTACGAGTGCTGAATCCCCAGGGTCGGTCTAGCACAGAGGTGATCTACATGGTCGGTCGTACAGTGCCTTGTATGGTACCATCCTGATGGTGTAGTGGTAGCTGTTGTTGTAAGAAAACTCCACCAAGGGTAGGTGATCCACCCAGTTGTGACCAAAGTCTGGGACGCATGCACGGAGCATGTCCTCGAGTGTCTGAATAGTCCTCTCCTTCTGGCCATCTGTCTTAGGGTGAAAGGTAGTGCTCAAGCGTAGCTGCGTCCCAAAAGCATCCTGTAACCCCTTCCAAAGCAGGGAAGTAAAGAGAGCATCTGGATCAGAGATGATAGATGATGGAACACCATGAAGCAGTATGATCTCTTGAACGTAGAGGCGTCCCAAGCTCTCTACTGAGCCCTGCTCTCTGATTGGTAGGAAGTTGGCCAGCTTGGTGATTTGGTCTTTGATCACCCAGATGGTGTCATGTCCTCTTGAAGTACATGGATGCCCCATCACAAAATCCATGGAAATACCGTGCCACTTCTACTCCGGGACCTTTAAGGGTTGTACAAATCCTGCAGGTACCCAGTGCTCTTCCTTCACTTGCTAATAAGCGAGGCATTGAGAAATGAACTCCGCCTAAACCTTCTTCATACTCGGCCACCAGTACTGTCGTCTGAGGTCTTATTATATCTTCGATACCCCAGGATGTACTACTAGAGGGGATGTATGGAACTCCCTCAGCAACTCCTCGTGTAGTGAAACTGGTACCATGGTACGTCCTCTGAAAAGGATGACGTGCTCCCCGCCTTCAGAAAATCAATCGGGTGCTAGCCCTGAGGATATCTGAGCATGTCACGCCTCACAGTCAACATCCCCACAGTGTGCCTCTCTAACCCGCTGAAGAAGTGAAGGAGTGACTGTGAGGGAATGTATATAGGATGCCCCATCTCTATCCATGAAGGATATCTACAAAGAGGCTAATTGCTTTGTCGCCTCCCTAAGTAGCTGAATGCCTGATCTCCTACTGAGAGCATTAGCCACAACGTTCCCCTTACCAGGAGTATAGACAATCTCAAAGTCATAATACTGGATAAACTCGATCCATCATCATTGTCTCAGGTTCTGGTCCTTCTGTGAGAAAATTTACCCTAGACTCTGGTGGTCAGAGTAGACTGTAAAGCGTTTTCCCATCAGATAGTGTCGCCACATCTTCCGGGCGAAGACCACTACTGCTAACTCCATGTCATGGGTGGTGTAGTTCTGCTCGTACATCCTCAACATCCATGAACCGTAAGCGATAACGGCTCACTCTTGCATTAGAAAACACCCGAGTCTGGACCCTGATGTGTCGCAGTAAACTACATACAATACGCCCTCCTCTGGTAGCCTAAAGATGGGTGCACTCGTCAATCTCTGCCTAAACTCCTTAAAGCACTGCTGACATCTGTCTGACGACACAAAGGGTTTCCCCTTCTTCGTCAAATATGTAAGCGGTTCTGCAACTCTGGAGAAGTCTGGCACAAATCATTGATAGTACACAGCCAGACCTAGGAAACTCCGCACCTTTGTCACGCTCCTAGGTGGCTCCGAAGAAAGTACCACCTCGACCTTCACGTGATCCACTGCAACTCCCGCCTCTGAGATGACGTGCCCCAAGAAGTGAACCTCTCAAAGATAGAACCAGTACTTTGAGAGCTTACTATAAAGCTGGTTCTCTCGGATTGTATCCAGTACAACCCATAATTAGAATGCATGCTCCTCCTTGGTTATCGAGTAAATCAGTATGTCATCAATGAAGACTATGACAAACCAATAAAGTTAGGGTTGGAAGATCATGTACATGAGACTCACGAACACTTCTGGAGCATTTTTCACACCGAAGGGAATGACTAATAACACATAGTGGCTATACCGACACCTGAAGGTTCTGTTTTGCACAACCTCATCCCAAACTCGGAGCTGATGATAGCCTGACCTGAGGTCTATCTTTGAGAACAAACGTACTCCCTTGAGTTGATCAAAGAGGTCGTCAATCCTAGAAAGAGGATAATTGTTCCTCACGGTCACCTGGTTCAGGAGACGGTAGACGAGACATAGTCGCAAGCCCCTATCCACCTTCTTGGAGAATAGAATCAAAGAAGGCCAGGGTGAAACATTGGGTTTGATGAAATCTTTCCCCTGTAAGTCCTCCAACATTACCTGCAGCTCACGAAGCTCGGCAGGAACCATCCAATATGCTGGAGTGTATATCGGTGATTTCTCAAGGTACATGTATATATAGAAATCTACCTCCCTATGTGGAGGTAGTCCTGGAACATCATCAGAAAAAACATCCACATACTGATCCACCACAACAGGAAATCTCAGACTCTGAATGTCAACTGCTCTGAGGATGAGACTAGCCAATTGATGTGTGATAGTCTTCCCTCTCCTCTATGTAAGTCCATCATATTCAATGAAGGTTCCCTTCTCCCTAGTGAAGTTGAACCTGGTCCCATCTGTGCGGACACACCGCACCTTGTGCCTAATACAGTCGACCTGAGCATGGACTGTAGATAACTATTTCACACCCAAGATGACGTCATAAGGCCTCAACACCGCTAGAAGAAGATCCCATCCTATGCTCTCACCTCCTAGAGTAAGCTTACACTGTCGATACCAGTGCATAATCATCGAGTCCTCTACCGTAGGAGTCTCTAGCCATAAGGATCAAGCCAACGGCTTCGTCAGAATCTTCACGCTCCCAAAAAGGGCAGTGATAATAAAAGAATGACTCACATCTGTGTCTATAAGAACTATAGTAAGGGTGGATTTGTCAAAAAATTTACCTCAAATCATCTTAGGTGTGTCGTGGTCATAGGCCTCTACTACCTAGAGCTGAGCCTGCCTCTGCCCACCAGCTCCCTTTGGTCGGGGTGGACCACCTGGGGGTGGTGGTGGTAGAGCCTCGATGCGTCGTCCACCACCCGCTGCTCGGCCAGCTCCTCTCCCACATCTACATGCTCCCTATGGACTTCCACGGTTGGACCTCTACCTCTTCCTAGGAGGTCCCTCCACTGTCTACTGCTCGTCTGCATGGTGGGACAATCCATGTGGCCCTCCCCGCCTCATGTATAGAAATTTCTGCTCCTTATAAGGTTGGCTCTGCGCCGTGTGCCCCGCACAACCGAACCTATATTCTATGGTCATCCATCTGATGGAATTGTCCGCTTGGACCCCTGCGACATCTGTCCACTGCCGGCTGCAGAAGACTTTGCTCTGTGCCATCCTGCGGTGGGTCTTGCTGCTATTTTCTAGTCGGTGAGAAACCTCTCCACTAACATGGCTCGCTCCTGCACCCCGCCTGCTTTGGGATGCTGAGGGTAATCGTCGAAGATCTGATCTCATTTCTTAGTCCCTGCTCAAAGGTCCGGGCCCGAAAGAATGGGCCACATACCATTTTTGTGGCGTAGTGTGAGAGGTCAGTAAATCTCACCGAGTACTGGGCTACTGACATGCTGCCCGGCCACAACTGTAGTAACTCCTAGATGTGCACCTCACGGAGGGTGGATAGAACAAACTCTAAGAGGAAGAGACTCTCGATGTCCTTCCAAAGTAGAGATGCCTCATCGTGCACATAAAGCAGCATACTCCACCATATACCTATTGCTGTGTGCAGGAGACTCGTGGTAAGGATCACCATAAGATCTCTTGGTGTCCCTACCAGTCTGAAGACCCTGAAGATGGCCTCCAGCCAATCCTCAGCTGCCTAAGGATCCGTCTCTCTAGAGAACCTGGGCGGCTTCTGTCTCTGAAACTCTTACAATGTGCTAAGGCTGTGTGTACTCTCCACCGCTACGGCTGGTAGCATTGGTGGCTTAGCGGGTAGTGGTACTGCTGGTGCCTCCACTGTAATGGGACCCTGCACCGAGGCCTTGTCGCTCGGTGGGATGCCATCCTATACGTAACTAGGATCCCTGGATGGCTGCCTTCGTGGGGACATCCTGAATAAAAACATGTGTGCCACGGTCAAACAGTATACCTGTAAAGTTGACACAATGTAATTATGACGAATTTTTTTTAAAGGAAACACACAAGCAATTAGTGTTTTCGTGCACTGAATCAGAAATCAGAAGTTAGGGTCCTGCTGTATGGATACGTCGGCCGCCGCACAAACACTAGACTCCCTGGACTGAAAACCAAATTCAATACTCTTAACACTATTGCTTCACGAAAAGGAAAGATCAGAGTCTTGCGTTCTATGGTAGAATCGACTCCTCTGATACCAATTTGTCACGACTCGTCCTCGCGGCCCATGTTGTTACTACCCCAAGCCCGCCCTCCACTGGACAGGGGATGGCAACTAGTACCAAAGGTGTAAATCTCAAAAGAATGGAAGGCATTAAATTTATGATGTAACATCCACATCAAAGTACAGAAGTGAAGTATGAACTAAGTAAAACTGGGTACAAGGTACGTTCTGAAAAGTAAATGGGCCAGTATACAAACCCAAATGAAAGTACAATACAACTGAAAGGAAAGTAAAACAGTAGTAAGTAAAACAGAAACACAGAGTAATCATCCAGAAATCCCACCTGAAGGGTGGTTATAGATAGTCTCCTCAGCTCCTCGGGTCCGACCGTCCGCTCTATGTACGTCCTGCCATGTATTCCACCTCCGGGTACCATCCAGCTCCACAAGCCTCCTCCTCGATCAGTGCTTTCTATCATCTATATCCAACACAATGTAGTGCAGGCATAGCCCATGTAGGGTGAGTATACAATACTCAGAAGGGACCCCGAGACCCTCTAAGATCTCTCAGAATCCACGAAGGATAAACCACAAAGGAAAGATACATCCATGAAGTATCAATCGACTCTACTTAGGTATATTCTTATACATATACCTAAGCCATAAGTTACAAAATGGTTCCTTCACTTGAGCCCAACCACAACCCTGTCCATATAGGAAAACACAACCTAGTCCACATAGGAAAGCACAACCTAATCCACACAGGAAAGCAAATCAATCACACTGATGATAATGATTGAGAATCAAGACTCAAATCACATAGGTGTATACTTCGTAAAGCAATAGTGATGATCAGATATATCCAATGATTCATCTAAACTGTCAGACCCACATAGGATATAAGAACATATAAGCTATTGAACCTACATAGGATACAAGGCCAGCTACTCTGTCAGACCCACTCAGGATACAAGTACAAAGGTCAAATATTGCCGGACCCACGTAGGATACAAGAACAATAGTTATCACCGTCGAACCCAAAGAGGATCCCAATATGGTAGTTTTCACTACTTAACCCTTGGAGGATCCAATTACAGTCGTCCTCGCTACCTAACCCATGGAAGATCCATGTGCAGTAGCCATAGTCGCTGTCGCAACCAGCTCTAGGGTTTCCGCACACAACATGCTCGATTCCTGGAGGGTCCACTACACGAGCAAGAGAGTCGATACATCAACTATCACGAAGTTCAGAGATTATGTAACCCAATGTTCCGTCTCTTCAAAAGAAACCGAACATGATAGACGGTGCGTCAATCCGACGCCCGGTCTGAGTGTTATTGGTTTTTCCGCCCTAGGGGAACAGTTCGTTTTTAAACTAAAACCAACCAGACCATACTCCAGCTGCGTCCAAACATCAAGAGGCTTAAGAAAAAAGAACTGACTCAAAAAAATTATATCAACACAAATGACGGAATGTCAAATGGACATTCGGTCCTTATGATATATGTGTTTCCGCTCCAAGGGCTCGATTGGTTTTGAATTCGAACGAACCCGGACAAAACCAATCATTATCATAACCTCAAGTGTAAGATACCAAAACGACCATCTCAGTCCAAGGATTCTGAATCAATTGACAGTGCGTCGATCGGAGGTCTATAGCACATGTTATGGAAAAAAGATAGGAAACAGTCTGAAGAGGGGCTCTCGGACCGATCTGACCCGACCCAACCCCCCTGGGTCGTCTCGAACCCGGTCAACCATACACGGGTCGGGGTCTGGCCCGGCCGGGCGTGGCCCGGAATGCGCGGCCTGGCCCGGCCGGCATGTCCCTGTTCGTGTGACCTGGCCCGGCCCAGCTGAGGGGCACGCTGGCTTGACCAGCGAGCCGAGCGGGGGGGGGGGGGGGGAGCTTTCTGTGGACGTGACGCTAGGGTTGCGTCGTGGGCTCCCATGGATCATGTGCTGCAGCGGGCTCCCCTAGATCCCGCGTTGCAGCAGGCTCCCCTGGATCCCGCGCTGCAGTGGAATCCACCCTTTCCGCCACGGGATTCTACCGGCAGTGCGTCGGGGGGACACCGCCTCCAGCCATCGGCGCCACCGGGGGATTCTGCAGGACACCAGACTCATTCTGCTGGTCCGATTTCTCTTCCGTCTGCTCATGCGGTCATCTCGAAACCCGAGCTCCACTGAGATGGATACAAATTTCTGTTTCATTCCCTTTTCGTCGACACCAATAATCCATCTCATCAAGAACAAATTAGCGGCGGGTTCAGGCTTGGTCGTTAACCCGCACCCACTGTGTTAGTGGTTTAAAACATCACCCTATAATTACAGGGCATGGTGAGGGTATAAATGACATCAAGAAATATACAAATTTCCCTACCTCAACCAATGAAGACGAACGTTGGCGTCACAGTAGATGGAGTTGCGGGGAAAAGGATTGTACGCATCGTCAGAGAGAGCAGAAGAGGAAGCGGTGTCTCCTCTCATGCCATAGAGAAGTGTAAGGGTGGCATATAATCGATCATTGAGGAACCAGAACTCTTCTTCATTATTCATCGGAGGTCGGTGTTCTTCTTCGTTCTTCGTTAGAGACCGATGTTCTTCCTAAAGCTCCAAAGCTCTCCTAATCTCTCCCATATAACAAAAGATCTTTCCCATATTAAATAATAGGTTCATCTTGTCATTTGATTACACACGCAAAGAAACTTCCAGAATTAAGTCACCACATTAAATAACATGTTGACCATTGATTTAATGGAATGGAGAGGGAAGGTCCCCATTAGTTAGACGTGTTGGCAATTAAATGGTGGGGTTTTCCAATTTAATGAGGGATTCTTAATGAGATTAGAGGAAATTAAATGTTGGGTCTCGTGTGGGCCCCACCTATCTAACATCCACACATGGGTAGTTAAGTGGCTATGGGCCCACCCCTAACTACCCATAGGAGGGAATAGCCACCTCATAAAATAAAAATTGTTCAGACAATTTTTTTTACTTCTTAAATAAACCCCAAAAATTATCTTCTCCTCCTTTGCGAACACATCTACAGTAAGTACCCCCTTAAGTAATTATCGACGCTACGAGTTCATCGGTGCCCTAGGATTTTAATTCTAAGAACCGGTTAAAATGTAAGAAAAAGCCACTCGTTCGTTCACTGAATGTACCTGAGCTAATCTTGGGAAATTGATTCCGGGAAATCGGGCCTCGGATTCATGTGTCGTCAGAAGGCACATACTCGTAAAATTCCAAAGTATTTAAAAAAAATTCCTTGAAATTTCCTGGACTTTACATTAAATTTTACCTTTTTTAAAAAATATATTTAATTATTTGAAATTAATTTTAAAAATAATAATGTCATAATTATCAAGTAGTGAATGTTTTAATTTTTGAAAAATATTATATTTTTTATAAATAGTAAAAATAATGGTTTTTATTAGAAAATATATATTATTTTAAATCAATTACTGTTTAAATTTTGATATAAAACTATTTCAAAAGTATTGTTAGTTCAATTATGTTATAATCAATACAATTAATATCAATTTAATAAAATTATATTGGGTCTTTTTTTTAAAACATTCTATATAAGTAAATATTTCTCTTCAGAATACCTCTTTTTTGTCACGTCAAAGGGATTAATATCAAATAATATATATCAACTTATATGATTTTAAAATGATAAATTGGATTTCATATTTATAATCAGAGCAATAAATATTATTTAGTATGTTTACCTTATTTTCTGGTCATAACAATTTGTAAAAATAATAATTAATTAATTAGTGTGATTATGGTTAATATGATGTTATACATGTTACATGAACTAGTTTTAAGACTAATTTTCAATACACATATAATTTTAATTTAATATCTATAATAATTGAGTTCAAATTATATGATAAGGATAATGTTTTTATGATTATGTAATAAATTAATAAGGATAAAAAATAATATTTGTTTGGAAAAATAAAATGATACAAGTGAGTAAATTAATGTAAAATGAGTTTAACGTTTCAAACATATGTTATATAATATTATAGAGGCGTCTATGGCCATATATTCCATCCAATAAATTATTATTCATTGGTTTTAGGTACACTGGTTTAGAGATGAATCCAATTATTGAAAATTTTATGTTATTTACAAAAATACTACTCCTCAATTATAAAAGTGCACTAACTCCCTCCCCCCACTTATTCATACATATAAATCCATTTGGATTAGAAACTACCTGGAAAAATACATTCACAATTTCTTTAGACAGATTATATATCTATTCATATTTCAAAAAATTATAACCTTAGGTATACAAAGAAGTGATCGAACAGTGATTTCTCTAAGAGAATGTTATTATCTTCACTAAGATGTTTTATTTTTAACATAAATATTTTACATCCTTAAATTATATATTATCAAATGAAATATAAGAAAAATAGTATCAAAAAATATAAATATATTTTATTATTTTAATGTATTAATATTTATCTATCACCACTTCCATCAAATGGGGAACTAAATCATCAATAGTGTCTATGGAGGATTACCACCTTGTGAACTGTTATAAATTGCATTCCATCAAAAAATCACATGGATATATATAATTGTTTGTTTAATGTATATATAAACATATAATAATTATATAGTTACTCTTATATATTAATAATATCACAATTACAT
The DNA here is from genome assembly GCA_963277665.1 of Viscum album. Lineage (NCBI taxonomy): Eukaryota > Viridiplantae > Streptophyta > Magnoliopsida > Santalales > Viscaceae > Viscum > Viscum album. The sequence continues at coordinate 1,891,760,716 of OY728150.1, forward strand.
TATCGTATTCCCTTCCATTTATAATATAATGACATCGCTTGTTCGTACGGAGGACTACCACCTCGCAATGGGATGTGATTGGTTTTTCACATAACAATAAAAAGTCAAATAATATGGATAATTTAACTGAACATATTTGATACATATTAAATGATATAAATAATTAAAAATTAATCAATAATATACATACATACCCTTTATCCTTTTATGTGAATGATATCATTGCCCGTGCATATATAATACCATCTATCTCCATGAAGTGATGGGACTCATTTTAATTATAATTTTTTTAATAAATAAATAATTTATGTATATAATTAAAAAAAATATTTATATAATTAATTTTATTATGGGGATGACAGAAATATATCCAATATTCGTGTATTGAAACATTCACGATAAAACACGCATGGGAAAATGAAATAAAATTGACACATGAATTAATTAAAATAATTTAATAATATTAACATATTGAAGGTAAAATGTTAAAATAGGATCATATATGGAATTATATATATGATTAATGTTGTTTAGAATATGTATAAAAAACCTACATATATTATACAATAGGCATTGGCACATATGAATAAAGTCGAATGAGAGGTAAGGGTCTCTCATCTCACTTTTACTTCCAAGATAAATTTTCTACATTCAACACTTATTCTTCGAAAATATTTATATACTTAAAGTTTTTATATATTATAAAATACATATATTTCACATAATTTTATTTAATTATTAATATTATTTTATTTCTTCAATTGGGTCTTATGGTCTAAAAGATACCAAAGTTGTAAGTGTATATTTCACTAAATAATAATTATCCATTATTTTTTTAAATTTCTGTATTCTATGGGGTATTATATTATTTTATTTTTATTAAATAAAATATATCTTATTATCCTCGACTTATTCATGGAAATATTTATTTAATGGTACCATTTTACCCACTTTTTCACTTAAAATGAATGTGAAAAGGTTTTTATTTAATTTATATACTATTACACTATTTGGTAAAAATCATTTTTCATCCAAATACATGATTTATAAATATTTTCAAAATAATATTTTGAAAATTATTATTAATATTTATGAAATAAAATTTTACCCTTTTTATTTTTTAGAGAATGGTTTGAATGTAATCATGGTTTCATTTTCTAAATGAACAAATTATTAACCATTTTACAATAGTGTGAAAGGAATGTTTTTTTGATATCGAAATGTACATAATATCCAAATGTCATGAAAATTGTATGATTTAATTCATTTTATTATGTGAATAAATGGTTCTTTTCAGTGAAATATAATCTTAAAATATATTTATAACTTTGAGTTTCAATACTTTTTCCAATGTGAAAATTTTATTTTCCACAAAAACAATTTCAAATTTTTATTTTATTCTAATTAATAATCTATATCAAGATTTTGTGATAAATATAATCCACTAGTGATATATTGGATTTATACCAACATTATTCAATATATGGATGGTTTATGATCATTATAATTTGAGAGATTACCGTTCACCATATTTCATTGGATGGTTTAGGATTTTATTTTCAAATTGGGGCATGTATTAAATGTTCAAAAGTTATATTTTTAATATTATTTTTTTTACTATGTTTCAACCCATTTTAGAGTGTAATGAATTTTTAGTATTATGTTATTTTTTGGACTAAAATTTCATAACCCCTGGATTCATCAATATGCCTCATGATACAAATCATTTTTCCTTATAAAATGGGGTCTACCCATAGGTTTACACTGTCTTCTTAATTTTCTAGACAATATTAATATGATGTCTAGAATTATGCATTTCCTTTTTATGGGATCGATTATTCATTTCAATAGGATTTTTATTAGTTAGAATATCAATGAATATGAATCTATCTAATATCATTACTTATATTCAATTATTTGTTCATCCTTTATTACTAACATATTTTCCTCAAGTTATTGTTTAAATTTCATGTTTTTATGTTTTTTTTCTATACTAAGGGTGATTATTTATTCTTTATAACATACAATTTACACATACCATTATTTAGAATATATGATCACCCATTCCATATGTTTAATTTTCCACAGGATACCATGAACACTTTAGTGACTGATATACAGGGATATCATAAGGGTATTAAATACAATCTAAAATAGAAAATGTTTATTTTATGATTTTAAACTATACTGTGAATTTAAATGATATATTTAATTAATAAATACTATTAAATTTTTTACCCATTTGCAATGTGATATCATGTGTCTAGTTCCAATGAAATAATGTAGCCCTTAACACTAAGCTATATAGTTCTGGGACATTATTGTTTTTATCAGGGAATTATTAGTTGAAAACATCGGAAATAGATATAGGAAAACATATATTAAAGAATATAACCATATGATTTACCTTAAAAAATAGTATAAGTATAAAATTACAACCTAACAATTTTCTGTGGTATGGATTATTTGGTATTCCAAGAAATAAAACCCTTTCTGTTTACTATAGGGAGGCGTGGTTTTATAACTGATGTACCTAGCAATAATAACTGCAAAAATATGCATCATGCTTGACTGAAGTGTTACTTGGTACGTAACAGTGGTTCTAGCTATTCCCCTTGTTTGAAAATCTTGCTGGATATGATTATATTAATTCAAAATTTATTTATAAATAAGTATTAAGGATTTTAAATTAATTTTATGATTTGAAAACATTCATAAGAAAACGATTTTATGATTATGAGATTATCCAAGCATAAATTTTTCAATTTATTTTAGTTTTTCTGCAGTTATTCTATTATAAAATATGATTCATAATGATTTGATCTATTTTAGATAATTTTATTATTTTTAAATAGTACATAGTATATGGATTGAAATTTTTTTATTCATATACCTCTTATATAGATTTCCATTATAGGTATGATAATGAAGATAAAGGTCGAGCCCCCATTCGGACAGCTCATATTATACCCATAGTAGAGAAATTGAATCAGGTAATGAGAGATTATATTTTTTATATGGATTAGCCCACTTATCCTCTATTTATTTTAATAATTTCAGATATCATTAATAATCAACAACCATCATCATTGAATTGACTAAAAATAAAATTTTAATTGAGAAATGGAGAATATCATTTGAGAGATATTTATTGCTAAGGGAAATAATAAATGGGATATATTTTATATGTATGTTTATCATCTCTCAGGATATAAATATAAATGGTGATAATTGAGTAAAAATATTAATAATGAAAAATAAATTGAATACATGGAAGGAAAGTATTTTTGTGTAATATTTTTGTAAAAGTATTATTCATTCAAATAATGAGTGTATATTGAGAGACAATTCCTAATTCTAAGAAAAATTTAAGATAAAAATGTTTATGAGTATGGATATATGTTCACAAAGTTGTAAATGTATGATCCAAAATATGTACATAGTGTAAAGAGTAATACTGACCATTTCCTTGATGTGTTATTTCCAATCCATCGAAGTGAACTTATCTCCCAAACATTCTCATTATATGTTGTTATAGTATCACGGACAATCAAGATAGAAAAATAAATCTATATATATTATATATTCATATAGAGTAATTATAATTAGATGAATTTAAATAAATATAAAGATAATTGGAAGAAGGGAAGGTGGATTTTTCTCTCATGTGATAATTGTGGAATGAAACACAATTGTAAACACATGAATTGAATTAGAGCCTTCTATAAGTGTGTGGAGAAAGTTTACCATGTTCATGATTGAAATGGAACGAATGAATTTTCTAATGTGAACTTCCTAAACATAATATTGTCGTATAACTACACAAATGAATTCCTTAATAATAAAGGGGATATACATCGAAAGAATTAAAGTGATCATGGTCAACTATATTCTATTAATATCTATGAGGTGGAATTATTAATTTCATTTAATATTTTTATTCATGAATTATGTTGAAAAAATATTTTATCTATTACATTGTTCATATAAATCATGAAATGTATTTGGATTTTGAAACTATTTTTTTCATTATAAATTTTGAATCGTAGGTTTATTGGTATAAAGAAAAGTTTATTTAATGGACTTTTTATAATTTTTGAAACCATATGAATGAGGTAATATAACAATTAGTATGTCTTGATGTTTAGAAAATAGTTACCATGGTATGATTTTGGTATTTTATTAGTTATTATGAAATTGGTTAGTGATTTGATGCTTTGTTTTCTCCTTTCTAGAGTTTACTGTAATATTGAATTTATAGAATGTATTGCAAAAAATGATATTTTATTTTTATAATGATGCATGTTCTTGTTAATTATTTAGTGACAATTATATTCAAATAATTTGAATTTTACATTAACAAACACTTTATAATTTTTTCAAATAAAAATTTTATTTACTAAAATTCCTTTTACGTTTTAATAATTTTGAATTATGGCATACATATTTTGGATGAGTAATAATGTATAATAATTATAAAATGTGTTATTTCTAATAATGGGAGTTATTAATAAGGTATTTCAAATTAATGTACTATCAAATTACTCATTCTAACAATCCGGGTCTTAAAATATATCTACATAAAAGAGGAATTCCATATCATTATTTTATGTCTCTTATGATATGTTAATAGTACATTTTAGTACTTGAGGCATAAAAATTAATTTTGGATATTAATTTATTAGAGTAAGAAGTGAAGTGGAAGTTGGTATATTTACAACCAATGGATGAAATTGTACTTTTCAAGTATATATATTTCATTATTTCCATAGTCTATATGGTATTGTAATTCCTTACATTTAGGGAAAAGATAAAGGATCAAAAAATTTATCCTATTTTCTTGTATTTTTATGAACATATATACTTTAACCTCAACAAAAATTTATATAAATTTGATATTCAAATTATCTATGTAACTAAATTTCTTGTGATCAATGATATATATCACTCCCTATAATTACATTTTCTTTTCATCTAGGTAAATATATTCAATTCCTACTAATTGTTTTCAACATTGAAAAATTGTTTTTGAAATACTAGATAGTCTCTATACATCCATTTCTCTCTTATGAAAATGATATTTTAATGACCATTTTAGGATTATGGTTTCCAATAAGGTTATTTTCAAATTTCAAACCCTTGACTATAGATATCGTATTATGATTTCAAAGAAGACATTTATTTAAGGTTGTGGAATGTAACTCCGTGAGATTTCAATAGTAACATCATGTTCTATAGTGTATATGAAACTTAACTCCAATATTCTAAAAGAATGTGATTACATGAGACATTAATAAATATTTATTTTAAATTAATTTCATTATCCTTAATATCTTTTCATGTACAAATTTTCAGGTATAAACAAAGAACGAGACATTATTGAAATATTATTATTTAAACATAACCATTATAACATATCGATTAAGATATCATGATAGAATTGGAATTAATAAATTATTAAAATTATATTTCATAATCATGTATAAATTAAATTTAATGGATATATATTGAAAATAATAAAAATAAGAAATATTTGATAGAAAATAAAATGTTTTCTATAAAACTATATTTTTCTAAAATGGGGTTTCACTTCATTAAGGAACCATGGTTTATAATAATGTTTTTGCACTATTAAAATATTTATTTTACAATTTAAAATTCATTTTTGAAATCAACATGTCAAAATTATCTTATATTTTATTTTTGAGTACTCTCTAAAGGTATTTTTTTGGAAGAATAAAAAATAATGTTTTTTTAATGGAAACTGCCTTTTCATATAAATCATTTAGGGTATCCTTTTTGATAAAAAATTGATTTAAAGTAAAAATTTGTATAATTTTTTATATAAACATAAATTTATGTTATTGGAATAAATTTCTTATTGAATTAATATATAAAATCATTCTATATTTATAAGAATTTTTATTTTTGAAAACTGATTTTCAGTCACGTATGTGGGTTAAATTTTAAATTAAAATTTCCACTTATGGGAGAATAATTTTATAAAACATATTAAATATATATAATCAAAATAATTAATATTATCCAACAAGGTAAACATATTTTTTCGTTGTAATTAGAAAAAATTGAAAATCTGTTTTCTTGGATAAGGTTGAAATGATGTATTTCTCATTACATGCGCTTGATTTAATATTATTTCTCAAACACAAAAAAAATATTTGATATTATGGATTTATAATATAGATTAATTGGGTTTATTTTTTTATTATATAGATCTTTTTATTTTAGGATTAATATATACATTACATATTTTTTAAAAAATATTATAGTAGTGAAAACTATAACAATAAAAGTATGTAAACATAAAGGATAAAGAATAAATTTTTTAGAAAATATGTTATTTTATAGAGTAGAGGTGATTATTGAATTTAACTTGCATAATATAGATTATTTATCAATTATTGAGTCACATGGTGTTAGAGTAACTATGAGTTATTGAATACCTTTTACTAATTAAAAAATGTCACTCTTTCTCATTTATATATGGGTCATCACTCCCCTCACATATTCCATATTCAAAATCCATTTATATCTATGAATAATTTATACAATCCCTGAACAAAATACCCATACACATATTATGTCATCTATTTATTCTCAAATATCAACCTTATTTTCCTTAAGAATAGTTCCAATGGATGTTTTTATAGGAGAATGTAATTTTCATCACCATGTTCATTATTTTTATTTATTCTTTTACAACCATCAGTTAAGAAATAGAATTTATAGTTTAATAAAAAAAATTATCTCCCATACACTATTATTTTACTATTTTAATGTTATAATATTTATCAAAGTCAATATCTGACAAATGGGAAATGAAATCATCAATCGTGTATTTGGTAGACTACCACCTCCCTAAATAAAGTAACTTTTTTCCATAAACACTTATCATTGATGGATATAAAAATCAATTTAATATAGATATATAGTATTTATGACTTAATTAATGTTATGGGATTATTATTTCACATATACTTTAATAATTTTTACACCATTTAAAAAATGATAGTTTCACTTCTGTGTATGGAAGACTACTGCATCGTGAAGTGATGTCATCAATTTTTCACTTAATATTTATATGGAATGTAATAATAAAAAGTTAAATAATAATTTTGATCTATATGACATGATAAAAATTATATAAAATTAATATATCACAAGGTTCTATACCCTTTAACCCAATAATGCAATGATGTCATTGCTCATGCATACATTTGTCATACCATTGGCACGAAGTGACATGATTAATATTATATATCCAATTTTCATGAATCGTCCAATGGATTAATTTAAGGAAACAATATTATAAAATAAATATTACTCTAGAAATTATGTATCTATGTCGTACATACATTAATTGTAACTTTCTTTACAAAAAATTCATGCGAAAAAAGTCAATTAAAACTTAATAGAATGAAAATAAGAAAATATTTTTGATTAATATGTCAAAAAATCACATAATATGATCATATATGGTATTATATATGAGATTATAGTTATTTAATATATTTAAAACAAACATATATTTATTATATATTATTTTTTTACACCTACGAAGGATGTTGAAGGTACGGTATGGGTTCTTTGCATCCCTTTTACTTCTATGAGACATATACCATATTCACAACTTCTTCCACTATGTGGTGTATTTACTGCCCCTTTTTATATATTGAATTATGAATATATTTACATTCATGGTATATTATTTTAAATTGTATTTTATTTCATTCATGGGGATTGTGATTAAAAATTTACCACAATGGTAAGGTTGTATTTTACAGTCTTCTCATTTTCAAGTAATGTTTATTTTAAAGTATCCCATAAGGGAATTATATGATATATCTATCTTAACATCACTATATTTTATTCTATTATGGTTATTCATGATATTTTTCTAGTAATATTACCATTTTACAACTATTTGGTACTTAAAGTGATTTAGAATATCTTTTTATGAAAATATGACTTCATTATTCTCTTCAGTGGAGAATACTTTTCCATCTAATCAATGTTTCCTATGAATTTTTTCAAAACTATTTTTAATGTTATCAATATTATTTATGAAAAAAATATTTTTCCATGTTTAACTATTTAGAAATCATTTTTTGATGAATCATCTAGTCATTTAACAAATAAGTATCTTTTTAACCATTTTGAAATATAATTAAAAGAGTTATTTTTTAACATATTTGGCATGTATGGAATATTTTGACATCAAGAAAACTCAAGGTTTTATATATTACTTTATATGTTTTGGAACATCTCCAACCAGATTGACACTATATATGGTGCCCCAAGCCAGTTCACCACATGACCTCAGGTGTGACTCCCCATACACTAGAGGTTTCCAACTAGCAGTGAGGGTCCAATGTGTTCTGTGGGGAGACAATTCCATCATTATCAGAGTAAGAAACAATAGATGAAAATAAAAAATAACAGAAATAGTATAACCAATGATCTTTCATTATCATATATTTGTCATGAAAAGGTTCAATCCCACAATTAAATAGTAAACATCCAATGTCATGTCATATAGTGCTAAGTGTAAGGATAACCAAAAATGAAGAAAAACAAATGGATCCACAAAATAGATCCAGACTCTAGGTTTGGATACCACATACATGAAATTCCCATTCCAAATCCACCTTCTATCATAGGACCATTTCCTTTTTTCCTTACCTGCATCCATAAATTTCCCTTAGGTACCCAATAGAGGCCCGAGAAGGGTGTGAGAGATACACATTAGGACCCCACAAACAATTTCTAAAAAATATATTATCTAAAAAGATTATTTATATCGGTAAAAAACTAATGAAAATAAAAATTAAGAGAAAATAGTGTTCCCATAGTTAACAATAATTACATTATCCACTTTAATTATTTGTTTTGTGTGGTTATGCCTTTCATCAATTACACTAAAACGGATTTCAGTCAATAACTATTCCTTAGTGGAAAAGTAATTTTCCCTATCTCACTAAGGAAAACACTTCAAAATAAATTACCTAACACTTACCTTGGAGCCTCAGTCCACGTAGTTTTTAGAAATGAAATGATTAGTGGCAAAGATCCTCAGTCCAACTCTCTAACCCATGAATTACAGGTCTAGGGTTTAATGCCTTAGTCCAACTTGACATGTGGGTATCTAACCTCAAGTAAATACCCCTCATACTACCATGCCATGTATACATTCTTCATCAACCATAACAAACATACCAAACATGACCATAAACATTTAACACATTCATTATTCACAACAATAGTTAATTTAACACAAAATCTATCATTTTGTAATTACTCGTTTACACATTCTTATTTACATGTCATATCCATTTATCCCATTTTACATTAATAAAATAACCCATATAAAAAATTCATCATTCATAATCCTTAATCCATTTACAAATTATCATGACAAGACATTATTAATTTAATATATTCCCTATAATTAAATTCACTTATTCACACTAAACCAGACCCCCTAATTTCATGTTGGTGAATGGAACCAACTATCATTAGTTTTATTTCATAACCCGGGCAAGATTTCAATACATTTATTATGGTATCAATTTTATAAAAATTATATTCTATTCGTATCATTTAAATTATTCATTCTCATGGAAGTGGAACACCCCGTGGGTGGCCCTTAGCATAGTCTAATCACCGTCAATGCATCCCATAGTGATCATGAGGTTTTCAATTCATCATTTAGGAAAAAAAATTAAACATTTATACTAATGTAATCTATATAAACCGCAAAAATAAAACATATCAAAACCACATAAACATAATAAAATCAAAAATATTGTGGGATATAACTTTTATACCTCCTACTATAGTTCTAAAGACCAAATATCACTTAACCATAGCCTTTGATTTCAAAACAAACAAAAATTAAAGAATACCCCTTGAAATTGATGGAAAAATAGGTTTATAAGGCATCTGGAGGATAATAATATTCTAGAACACGTAATCAAGAAAAGGAGAAAATGGGAGTGTTAGACATAAATATAGATTTGACTTGCACCCAACGAACCCACAAATGCCTTAAAAATGAGAGACATCTGACCATGGGAAGCTTGGATGATTTGTCTCCATCACTGTTGTATTGGTTGAAGAATATGGGAGAAAATTTGGTGGGGATTCTTAAAGATTGAATGGGGGATGGTAAATTTCCCTCATGTTAATAATTAGAATTGATTGGCCACATGGTATTCCAATCCATGAACCAATAACATGCCACCCTCTATCCAGTGGAGGATTGGTCGCACGGTTTCATATACAGACCAAAATGATTTTACAAACCTTCCATTAACCATGTAGAATTTTTCAATATAATTCCTTATAGATTCTATCCTCCCCGTACATGGATTCATCAACCCTGGTCCAAATATCTATGAAATAAAAATAATGGTCCACAGTTACTACTAACCATGCACAAATTGGGTGACAATCATTAGACAGTTCAATTTTCCCATCATTAGTGTCCCAATCAACCTGAAAATCTTTAAGACACCTCATAGAACCAATAAAATGTATTTTAACGAAACTAAAAAATAATTTAACCAAATATAAAATAGATCACACCAGAAAGTAATTCTAGGATCTTACAACCTACTAGCCTTATAACGTATCATCTTTATGTCACACTCCCAAGAATAATTGATATTCCAAAGTGGAATGATTGGTCCACTGGGTGCACGTATCCATCTACCTATACAAATATTTTTCCTTAACATTTCCATTATTTAAACAAACAATAAATGAAACAATATTCATTACTTTTAATACATTTTAAATACGATCCACACTAAAAATAAAATACTCCTCGAAGGATGCATCAGCCTAAATCTCAACATCATCAACTTCAATCACATGATATGGGACAGGTTGATACTGTTAGATCAAAGAAACATGGAAAAAATTATTAAATTTATTGTACCATAATGGATGATCTAATTGGTATGACAATGTTCTGATCCTTTCCAGGATCTCAAATATCACTACGTACATGGGTGCCAATATACAATGTTTCTAAGTTCGATGGTCACCAAACCATGGTGACTGTCAAAGAAACACATGATCACACCCCCTCCCTTATACACAAACACACACACACATAAAATCAGTAGGTTGATATGTCGAGCTATATATGTCTTCTTCTTAATATAAGACATAACCATATGTTTCTGAATCAACTAAAATGCTAGGAATATATCATATATGGAATTCAACCTCAAAAATATTATCACCCAGCCTCCATCAAACATAATGATGTTATACAAGACATACCATAGAGAACCTCATACTATAAAAACGAATCATTTCTTCATAATTATTTCTTTAGGGAAATTCAACTTCTTCCAATTACTTCTCCAAATATCCACTGAAGTCTTGGTCAAATTATCTCAACATGTACTATAGCTCTAAAATTGTACACTCTTGCTGCCTGTTTATCTGTAGGATGATGGCCAGAATAAAAAACAAATTCATACCAAGCCCCTTATATACACCATTCATGAATCACAAAGTAAAACCTAGATCACATTCTAAAACTATAGTATATAGAAACCAATGAAACCCCACTATCTTCCAAACATACCACTCTCCAAAATGGTCAATGTTGAATTTCTATCATATCAGTAATAAATAGTCCGCCTTTTTCAAACAATATATAACTACCAAGAACACATAAATCTTTTGAGGAATCCTACAAATACATACCAGAACATCAATCATGATGATGTGCAAATTCCATTCCGGAATGGGAAAAAATTACAATAGCACTACCTAGTTGCTAATGCTTGGACTTCACTTGCTAAAAGTTTTTGCATTGTGTCGGGAAACCTATAAATTCATTCTTCGTACCTGGACACTAATATTTTTTTATGAGTATTAGGTTACATTTTTGTCAAACTAGGATGTACACACCACTTAAAGGCATGATTCTCGCATATCAATTATTCCTACATAGAAGTATGCATGATAATTAGGATATGAATTTATATCATCTCACTCTCACCAATAGTATAATTGGAATTTGATTCTACACCTTCATGACATTCCGTTAAATCAAAATACTACAGATCCTCATTTATTCCATCTCAATCTAAAATTACTGCATGTACTCACCCTATATTCACTACAAAGATTCAAGTAACACTTGGGGAAGACATAATTAACCATTTAATGATCATAATATGTTGTATGTCTATCGGCCAACAATTAATTTCTCTAACACATTAAATCATAAACCACCATGCCTAATTCAAGGACATGTGTATGGTAATTTCATTCATGAGGACTCTACTGTTGTGACCCATCTACCACCACCCGGTCATTCATCCTTAATATTACCCCATTCCAAATACCATATGAGACAAAAGACAAGGTATAACTTTTACCAACCTTAGGTAGGATCAAAATCACTGTAGTAGTAATCCACTTCTTTAACTAATATAAATAATTCACATATACCACATTACATTCAAGCTTTATTTCCTTCATGGATAAAATTAAATTTTTTGTTATTAAATGGGAATATTATTTAATGAACCTTCTATATTACCCTACTAAACCCCAAAAAATGATATATGAAAAACCAAATATGTTAGTTCCCCAAATACAATATCATACACTTTATCGACAACCACTATCAAACCTTCCATAAAAAAATGTGACACATGTAATGTCTCATGTTGATCTATATATGAAATTTGGAATGCTTGGAATATATCCTTTTACCTCTTAGTGTTCTCAATATGAAAAAAAATATGTTTGGAATGGTCCTCATGGGTCTTGGAATACACCATGATATCATTGACAAGAATCACTAAAAACTAATCCATGTAAGGATGAAATATTCACTTCCTCGTGGCCATAAACATTGATGGTGCATTGGTCAACCAGAATATCATAAAAAAACTCATACATACCTTACCTAATCCTGAATGCGGCAATGGGTATATCATAATGTATTACCAACAACTAATAATTCTCTAATCTCAAACCAATCTCGGAGAACATATTGTCACCACTCGACACCAAAAACAATTGATTTGTGGAAGGGGGTTATGTTTTTAACTATAATCTAGTCAATCCTCTAGTAATCAATGAATTTACACAATATCACTTCAGAATTATTGGAAATAAAAATTGGATATACCTAAGGTGACATACTCATATGAAAATAACATTTTTTAGGAATTAATCTAATTATGTTTTAATCTAGTGAATCTCTTCTATTGTCATTCTTCGTGGATGGAATGTTATTTGTTCTACTCCATGAAGCAACTCAATTGTGAAACCCATGCCTCTCTTGGGAGACAAAAACAAGAGTTCCTATGGGAAAATATCCTAAAACCAATCCACCATTGGATGAAATAAAACATACTCTATTCCTCCAAAATGAATCACAAGACAAGACACTTTGGTTTTGGGCACACCAACCTACTGAAAAATAAGTAATGCATTTCCTTATTGGGAATTCCAATCTCCACAATGCACATAATTTTATCCCTCATGAGACGCTAATGATACCCAGTGATGGTAATTATTAACCTGGGCCTAAAAAACATCAACCAATCTATTCCTAGAATTAGATAAATACCCCAAATCTCAAAAAAATTATCCATAAGGAGAGGTATCTTCCAACATAAAGAGAACACTCTTTATATTGCCTGATATTTTCATCTCGCAACTCAAATGTTGTATCAATAAACCTTATCCCACACAAATGGTCCACTTCAAGGCCTAATACACTAACAAATTGATAATTCATAATAGAATTTCAGGAACATGTACAAATAAGTCACAAGAAAGTGTAGAATCTATAAAAATCATACCACAATATGATGATGGTATGGACTCAACGCCACAATGTGTGGGCTAAACTACATGAATATGGCCTATACCTATGAGTTGGGACTTAATATGATTCATGGCTCTACATTATCCTTATGATAGGGATTCCCTTTACTAGGGAACCATTTCCACTACACTGACAGATACGGTCTATAGAGCTCCAAATGCCAACAAGATTTTTCGTAACTGACCCCCTTCCAACAGTCTATACAGAACTTGGGCCTTCATCATCCCCCATCGTTCATGTGTTTCTAAAAAACATATTTAAATAATTTATCATGTTGTATTCTCATCACTCAACTAGTGGTTGGGTAAACAGACCTCTCATGTGTCCTGGCCTACTATAATAAAAATAGAAAACATGATCAACACACTTGGATGTCTATCCTATACTCTGATTGTTTTTCCAACCACTATACTGGCATAAATTCTAAAAAAGGGACATATTAAAATCAAAATTCTCTCCAATGGATCACATAAATATAATTGGATGTCCACGATAAGAAGCCTCCTTTATATTTCCCTCTGAAATAAGGTCTTAGTCTAACACTTCATCAATCCTTTTTAAATGGTACATATTCACATGGAACTTGTTCTCAATTATAATTACATCAAGAAAACGTCTTCTTGTATCTTACTATTTCATTTCCAATACTGTATGAAGTCATTCTGTGTTATTTTAGTAGACAATATAATTTATCATAGACATAGTCCCCTTTCTCAACCTGATAGACTCTATAGTCTTATCTTATATCAAGGCCTCTATATATAAATTTTCTAGAAACTTTTACATGAAATTGTTCCATAACATAAATTCTTCCTCCTAAACCTGAACGAGGATATCATATGATCACTTTACTAGTCCTGACAACATTTATTCCACCAGTGAGAATTTTTTATTAGGAGCAGTATCCACGTTATCAAGTGTCATCTAGATTGAATCTATCAAAAACTAGGCTACCTCAGGTTTACCCTCTCAATCAAATGTTAAAGGGTGAGGAAACATAAACTCTATCATCAATTCAAACATACTCGACGTGACCCGCCATAGGTCATATTCCATAATTTGTGTAAAATTAGAATATTTCTCATGGAACCGTTCCTTCCCTCTACTATTTGGTATCACCAAGGCCTCCTGCTCTGCCATTAAGGGAGCATTCTCAATGACATCCTCTTATCTCCCAACCAAAAGACCTCATTATAGGTAAAATTATGTATAATTCCCAAAGCACACCACAAAATTCATAACACAAATCTTTCATGGTTTCACAAAAAAAAATCCTCTCTTTTAGTCATAAACAACCCATTATCCATATAGAATCTCAACAAATATAGTCGTATCTCTATCATTACACATAGCCATCACTACACTTATTCATCCCTACCATTGGAAATGTTTGACATGGGGTAAAAAAATTAAAATTACTAGAAGAATATTTATTAAACACCCCTTTTAACCCTTTTAAATTTCACAATGTTAATATTTCTCTTTTTGGATAATTTCAATCATGAAAACTCACTAAAACCAAGATTTTATTCTAGGTATAAAATATCATTAAGAACTATTTTTTAACCTTTATATCTGATTCATACCATTTGAATTTTTTTTTAATATTTTTAGAACCAACTTCTTTCAATATTTTCAAGGATAAATAATTTCATTTTATACTTTTTATCCCACAAATCTTCTCTACGAGTGCCTATAATAATGAAACCACCAATATCTATATGTTTCAGAAATTATTCATGTATAAACAACCATATGACACTACATCTACAAGAAAAATATCCTAAATTAGTCACATCACACAAGAATTCCATCATCAATGGTGAAATATCATCCAACTGTAACAATAAACATCATGATAAACAATCCCCCAAATGGGTACAAGGTTTTTCCTCTATACAGGTGATAAAAATCCCACGTATGATCTCTTTTCCATATCCCCACAATTCCTAGTCTCCAGTATCCCATTCACAAATAGTAATAGAAAATAAAATAATCTATTTGATACCACTTTTCAATGTCCCTAACCCAATATTCACTATATTTGATTCCTCAAGCTGGGTCGACACATGACCTCATGGGCGCCTCCATATATGCAAGTGGTTTTTGACTAGAAATGATGGTATAATTTGGTATGTGGGTATAAAATACACTATTTATCATATTAAAACAAAAGAAATAACAAAAAATAATTAATGAAATAGTATAATCAATCAAAATTCAATACCAAAAATTTCCAAAACTAGGTAAAATCAAAAAATGAAAATATAAATACAATTTTTCTTCATACACTTCCAAGAGTATGGAAATCCAAAAATGAAGTCAAAATGAGGAATCCCGAAAAACGATTCCTTACCCTATTTTAGGATCCCTTATCCATGTAGATACAATGCCCAATATACCCTATAGCATAATGAACTTACCATTTTTTTAACTTGTAGCCATGAAGTCATCTTACGTACCCAATGGTGGAATGAGGAGGTTGTGGGTATAACCAAGTAAGCCACAACCAGTGGTGAGTATATAATATCTAGTCTAAATATATATTTGATTCGTGTAAAAAATAAATAATAATAATAACCATACGTAAACACAATTTCAGTATTCATCATGATATATTTTAGCTACATTCATTAATAGTTCCATTGCGCTAGTCCTTTCATCAATTACACAATAGACTATTCTGTTCAATCTCTATGAAAAATGGGAAATGTGAAGTTACCTACCTCAATAGGGAAAGAATTTAATATAACATTACATAAAATTACTTTTAATCCCAGTCCAGGTATTCTCATCAAATAAAAAAATTATGGGAATACATCATTAGTCATACTCCCTAACCTATGAATTAATGTGGTGGGGTTTAGAGCCATAGTTTATCCCAAACCATGGGAATATAACCTCACTTTAATTACCCTCATACCACCAATCCATGATCACATGGTTCTTCAACCATAGCATACCTACCCAATATAACCATTACCATTTATCACATTCATCATTAAAATCAATAGTTCATTCAACTCATAACCTATCATCATGCATTAACTTATTTATAGATTCTCATTTGCATTTCATATCCCTTTAACATATTTTTCTTTAAAAATATATCCATTTTAATAATTTCTTTATTCAAATTCCTTAATAAATATATGGATTTCTATGAAAACCCATATGTGATTTAACAAATTAAATTTAATTCATTTAACCCAATATCACTATACAAAAACCCTCTTATAACATACCAAAATATGGAAAAACCTACCATAAGATTAATTTCATTACACATGTTACATTTTAACACATTTATTGTTGTCTCTATGTCATGAAAATTTAATTCTACACTATTCATTGTAATTATTCACGATCAAGAAACTGGTGCACCACATAGTCGACCCTCAACCAATTTTAATGAACCACAACACATCCCACAAGGATCATGAGGGATTTAATTCATAATTTAGGCAACCAATTCAAAATTTATACCAACGAAAACTAAATGGATAGCACAAAAACAAAAGATAACAACCACATAACCATAAGAAAATCAAAAAGACTATGGGATATAACATGTAGATCGCCTACCTCGGTTATAAAGAATAAAAGACTCTTAACCATGGCCTTAGATTTTGAATAAAAAAATTTAAATCCTAAACCTAAAAACCATTTTAAAAATAAGTTATTATGGATTTGTAATGGGAAGAACAATTAAACTAGAATTAATCCATATAACAGATAAAAAAGAGTATCTAACTCAACCAAGGCTTTGATCTACACTCACTACAACTCTAAACATCATACAAATAAGGGAGATTAACCCTTGAAAATATTGAGTGTTATTTGTCTTCCACACCTTCTATTAGAGAAATAATATTGTAGAATTTTTTTTACGGTTTCTTAAATCATCAATGGGGGAAATGGTAAATTTATAAATCTTTAATGAGGGTCATGGTTTGTTCGTACTACAAGCCCCCATCATTAATTATTAACTAATATTGAGTTATGTCAAGAATTATCCTTAAAGAAATTTTTATGATTATATTTTTAGTTAGTTAGGCCATAACTATCACATAATAACTCAAATATTACTAGTAGACAAGTCTAATAACTATCTATTTTTTCACAAAGTATTACATTCTAAAACAAAACATGAATTATTTTCTATCATTAAAATATTCATAACATTCCCTGGACATCCTAAATTTTCATACCCATCTTTATAACCTACAAAAAACATTTGAAAACAAAATATGAGCCAATGAATATTAGTAAGGGGGAAAAAGAAGGAAATAAATCATTAGACTAAGAATATTTAAATCTCATGAAAACATTTTGAAAAAATCATACATTTTACCGATAAACATTATATCTTTATCTTACCTAATAAAATTATATGATTCCAGTAGAACATCATAAAAAAAATCATAAATGTATATTTTGGCATCCTTGTCGTTATTACATTGTAGCTTTCATAGCTTCATAGGGAGTAACCTTCATGGTTACATTTACAATACCCATCCCATAATATTCACAAAATCTCTTATGAGAAACGTTTCAATTTAACTTTGTATAAATACCCAATTCATTGGAGATCTATCATGGGCTCACCCTCCCTCTGTGTATCATAGAACAACTTATACATATAAACAATACCCATGATCCAAGACAAACTGATTTCATCTAAAACATGGTTAAAGGAAAAAAATAAAAATTCCACTTTCAAATGAAATATCATATTTACAAGTCACACACACACAATTGAAAACACATTATTTTAAATTAAAATGGATTACATTTAAAGTAAACATAAATATGTAATAGATACCTAAAATCAAGAAATCCCATTTAAGGGCCTATGTTTTAAAAAAATCTTCATAGTTATTGAAATAGTCATCCTATTTTTTAAAAAAAATTTAAAAATTTAAAAAGAATGTTTTTAAATAAAACTATCCTTTACCTCTTTTAAACATTTTAAAAATATTAAAATTCTAAAACATTCTTATTGATATAAATACATTCATAAAAATTATTTTTTAAAACGTGGACATAAAATAAAATGATTTAAAACAATAAATTCCCGATACATTAAAATGAGGTTTTTAGTTAAAACGACAAGTATCACATGAGAAACACATGAATATAAATCATTATAGAATATAATTTAAAAAAAATTAAGTACCATGATAATATAGTAATTTATTACATAATTTGTCAAAAGTGTTATATATACACCTAATAGGATAATAATGGTGCAAAACATCACAATTTGTCTCAATAAAAGGAGATTGAGATAAAGTCCATTACCTAGAGTCCAATTCAAAACATATGTTATTTGTCTTACTGAATATTAATCATAGTTCAATTATACTTTCCACATAATCTTCTTCATATTTATAATTCATTTTAGATTACTTCTTAGTAGGTTATAACAACTACATAATTATTTACATTCATGATGGATATTTTTTTGACATTCAATACTTGAGTCAAAAATGAATATAGGTATGATATCAACAATTAATGTGGTAATAAGTCCATAATATTTATAATAATATTCAAGATATTATTATAATTTTTATATATCAATTGAAATTTTAAATCAAACTATTAATTATGGTTAAGAAAAATGAACAATGATATAATCATAGAGAAGGTAGGCCATACGTACACATGAGTAACGTTATCTATTTTTCATTGCTCGTTATAAAAAGTAGTTTGGTATTATTTTATAATTATTAGATTTTAATAACATAATTATGATCATATTAATAATTTAAATATACTTATATATATCATAAATGTTATGTAATGAAAAAAATGAGTCATGTTGCTCTCTGTGGGTGGAAGTTCACGCGTACACATGAATGATTAATTCCATTCCCATTTTATTTAGTGGAGATGGATTTATGTTTTGATAACAAAAAAATATGATCTCAGTATATTGAGCATAATATAGTTATTTTTTAATCCTGGAGGAAGTTGATTTTAAGAAAGTGGAACAAAAAGTTAAAAAAAAGAACACTTAAATAAAAACATTACCTTTCCTTCGGATGGTAACATTTATTAACAGAAAAAAACCAATAATGAGGATGTTCTACCAAAATTAATGCATATTGAATATATGTAGGGATTTTAGGAACCATTTTTGGTAGATATTTTCTTATCTATAATGATTTTTATGTGCGAGTAACAGAGAAGAATTGTAGGCATTTTATAAGAGATGGGGGCAGTCTTGGAATTATTAAAATTAATAAATTAATATAAACTCATTTTCTCTTTGAAACTAGACTAAACTAATTTATTTATAATATAATATTCATTGTGATTGAATATCCTTCATTTGATTCAAATTATACATGTATTTAATATTTATTAATCCTTATCTTCATATTTTATCCGCTATTACTCTTAACTTTTTATCAAGTAATTTACACGCCTAGGATTAAAATAATTACCAAATCATACCCATTAAAAAATTAATGCATCATTAATGACATTATTATAATTATATCAACTTTTTTTGAATCATTAGTTTTTATTAATTATATATTACTTAATTAAATATTTAATATTTTAAAATATGATTTATATCAATTTTGTAACTATTAATTATTTTCCTTTTTAAAAAATCATAACAATATGATTTCATAAAAAAACTAAATTAACACATCTATAAAATGATAAATGAATCCAAAAAATTCTTGAAGGGAATAAAATATTTCAAATAATAAGTATTTTTTATTTATTATTATCCTTTATTTTATTCATCCTTTAATAAATCTATTATTGCAAATCCATTTGGTCTAAATTATATTATATTATTTAATATCTAAAAAATATAAATAAACTATCATAATGTAAATAATAATTTTCTCTTTCAAAATACTATTTATAAAAAATTTTATCTTTTATATATCCCAATATTAAAAATGATTTACTTACCTGAAATTTGAGTTTGACATTTTTATCGTATCTTTATAGAAAATATAATAAAAGTTATATTCATTCCCAAATGGGTTAAAAAGGTTATATTTTAGGCATTAGGATGATTTGGGTCTAAACCCACTCATACAATGGATTTAGGTCAAGTTTTGGGGTAATTATATAATATTCTAATATTAATTTTACTCTTATTTTTCATATTTAACCTTTTATAATGGAAAATAAAATACAAAGGTTAAAATTCAAAAGAAAAATATGTAGATTATATTAGATAAAAGTTTTCATAATTATTAAAACCATATATTTATATTATTTAAAATTCAATTAACATATTAGAAAATGTTCATTTAAAGTTAATTCTATTGATAAAACAAGAAAACATTTTTTTGATGTAAAAATTTTCAAAACATCACAATGTTTTTATACCCAATTTCATTGTAAAATTGATTCCAATGACCTAAATTGGATTAAATAATTAAAAAAATACTATAATAAAAATTACATACTAATTAAAAGTATAACCTCACTTTATAAATAAATGATATGAAAAAGAAATTTTTATTTAAAATTTTGTATATATCAATATTCATTGAAATGTAAAATTTATCAGAAAAATACCAAATTTTCACCAAAAGTCAATTATTACATCCCTCAAAAAAATAATAAGTTTATGTTTTTCCAATATAATTTAAAAAATTCAGAAAAGAAGTTCATAAATTTTTTCTCCATTAAAAGGCGGTAAAAACAGCTTTTTGAAAAAAAATTACTCTAATTTTGTATAAATTTGAATTTATTCTAATATAATGTTTAAAAAAATATATTATGAATTTTAAACATCATATTAAATTTATATTTCATTATTATAATCTATAAATGGTGATTTTATTATTTTATAAATATAATTATTCACACTTAAATTGTTCTTTATAAAAACGCATCCATTATATTACATTTTTATTTGTTTAAATTTATAATTAATTTATAATAAATGAATCATTTTATAAAAATTTGTAAACCATAATTTCTTAATTTATTTAACATTTCTCATTCAATGTTTTTTTATGTTTGGGAAATAACATTCATATTAAATAATAAAATTTAGTTGTTCAATTAATCTTGATGTGGCATATCATGTATGATATCAAACGTTGTGTTTCCTTAAAAAATAAAGACGTTATGTTATTCCAAACCCCCCCCCCCCATTTAAAAATTAATCCTCGTAATTTTAATCATGGTTCAGTAACTACGGTATGAATTTTAAAAGTACCTTTATTGAAATCTCAAATCAGAAAATAGATTAATAAAAATTCCACTTTAAAAGCTAGATAGGACAGTGTTAAGGTGACCTTAGATAACTCATACATGTATTCCTTTTAGGAAAACACGAATATAGAAGAAAAAATACCTATCAAGTTATAATGGATAGTGATATAAACACTAAATAGGATAACGATAAGAATCCAAAATAAAATAATATATATTTAATTGGTTATAAGGTCATTGATTCCTTAGTAAGAAAATTAAATGGACAACATTTTTTATTTATGATCTTTTTCATAGAGTGGTGGAATTCATTTACTTCTTGTACTATGAACATAAATAACCTTACATACTTGAGAAGTATAGTTTCATCCATTAGTCATTTTACACCAAAAATTCCACTCTTTTCCCCCGAAATAATAACTATTTAATATAATTTTTTCACGCTTGAATCAACATCTAGATAATCACATAGTCCAAAAAATATTAACTATATATTTCTCATGTCATGAAACCCAAATGAATACCAAAATGGTTAAGCTAATATAATATAATTATCTCAATTGCATAAAATAATATATGAAATATACTACATTAATATATAAAAAACATCATTGATACACAAAGATAAAAATAAACAATACAACAAATAAATGTCCTTAAAATTCCAAAAAAAATCTAAACTAATATTGAAACCCAAAATTCGTAAATATTTGATCACATAGTCTTCCAAGATAATTTTTAACATTATTCTCCAAATAACATTATCCACTCTTAATGTCCTATACAAATAATAAGTTAACCAAGTCACATATTCTCTATGGTAAGATTAGCATTTCGATAAATAACCTTAATCATTATATGTCCACAATTAAATTATATATTCATCCCAAATATAATTCAACCTTTACTAAAAAAATTAAAATATCAGATTATTCAATTTACCTTATTCAGATAATGTTCTCAAAATAGTGAACATCCTCCAAAAAATATTTATTACTTGATCACGAAATCGTTTTCTAATACAAATGATACCCATTTGATAAAAATTATGTTCCCAAAATAAACATATTCAAATTTCATCAACTCAATTAACTAAAATTATGATTTAATAATATATAGTGACTTCACATAATCCAGTGGTAGGATATAAAACCTTGTCTCACTTTAGTCGTGGGTTCGATTCTTGTAGCCTTGTCTAACATGATGTGTTGTCACCCTTCCTATGGGTTTTCCTTTTTATAAATATATATAATTTGTATAACATTACCAAAATGACATAAAATCTTTAAAAATATCCATAACATATTGTAACCTCAAAGTTTATCTCATGCCTTTCATTTTTCATCCCAAAATATAATATCCCATAATTATCTCAAAATAATTGATCATATAAATAACAAAGGTTCTTTATACCATTACAATTATCTCCACATGTGAAAATATAATTCTTCCTTGAAAAAAATTTCACGTTACAATCTTTAGGTTTACACATACTAGAAAATGTCTTCCAAAGTTATCTCATCATCAATATAAAATTAATACATTTAAACATTTCACATTCCATAGATCTAATATATCTCTAGAATTCATAAAATGTAGACATCCAGCAATATTCATGTTCCCATAAACATTTTTCCATCTTATTCCTTAATAAATAATTTTGAAAAAAAGAAACATGAATCATCTTCAAATATTAAATACTGACAAAGCATGAGTCATGAAATAATCCATACCTTCCACATGTCATTTTATGTTTCATAATTTTTAATAAGAATGGTATTAGGTATTGATAAACATATATTTATATATTCCTAATGATTCCATTCCAAAACCAACTTCATAGGAAATCTATTTTCATAAAGACCATACTCCCCACTTTTAAAACATTCATCTGATAACATGGGAAGAACCACTGCCCCTTTCCTTGAGTCAACAAAATGATTTCCTTTTCCATGGATGGTTATTGCTTTATAACCTTTATTTACACATCTATAACATCTTGCCAACCCTTTATAACATTTTCCTAGGTGTTTATATCTATATCCATGACATATATGTTTTTATATATAATTAACTTTATTATCATTATTACTTGAACTTCCATAGTGATTCATTTATCTTATATATGATGCATCAAAAAATCACCATGGTTCAGGTGGTTAATCCTGACTCCATAGAGCTAATTTAGAATAAAAAACAAGAGTTCTCATCGTAGCTCCCATTTCATCCAGTTTTTTATTCAGATATCCATACCAGTGTCCTTCAAATCCATTATTACATTGTTTCCTCCTAGATCCATCAATTTACTAAAACCAAAAATGTTAGTGTGATTATATCAATAAAATCATCATATACATTATTTTGAGGAAGATAAAAACTATGATATTCTTCTTCATGTTATCTCAAAAGAATTAAATTTATCTAAAATATCTATAACACTCCTTACCAATATAACCATTGTGGTTATATATAACATGTAACTTGTGATTAAATATCACCTTATCCTCTAATGTTATCTAAACCGACCTTTGTTACCAACTATAAGATCGCAACCCTAATCATTACATAATCTTGAGTTATGTCAACAATTTACATTGAGGATATCTTTTGGTTTATATTTTTAGAGCATTATTCCATAACTATTACATAATAACTCAAATAATACAATGTAGATACTATTACTCACTATCTATATTTATAAAAATTAATAAAATTATAAAATAAAATATAAAGTATTTTTATTGATAAAAATATCTGTAAGATTCATCTTTACATCCCCCATTTTATTACGCATCCCTATACCTAGTGAAAAAACTTTTTAAAACTTCTTTTGAGAATAAAAGGCTTATTAATGAGGCATAAAATAAAAAAATAAACTCTTAGTCCATGAAGATTTTAAAATCATGACAAAATTTTCACAAAATCATACTTTTAACCCATAAAACATAAATTCTTAATCTTAACTCATGAAATAATAATATTCCTATAAAATAATATAGAAAAAAATAATAATAAAGGTTACTTTTTGTATACATATCATTCTTACATTGTATCTTTCATTGCAACTAATGGATTATCCTTCATGGTTATGTTTGGAATACTCATCATAGTATATTCAATAAATCACTTAGGAGTAAATTGATCATTTAAATCTATATCATTACTAAATTCACTAGAGTTATATCATGGGCTCACCTTACCTTGATTAATCAACTATATTTACTTATATCTAATCAATGTGCAAGAACCAAAATATAATCATAACCCAATAAACAAGATTAATGAAAAAAATTGCGACTTTGAAATCACATTTCATCATTACAAGACACACACTCATAAATTAAAAAAAAAATTAAAATAAAACGGTAAACACATAATGTAAACATCAATATTTAATAGTGACATGAAAGATAAAAATTCTATTCTTGGTCTATATGTTTAAAAAATTCAATTTTATTGAAATAATAAGTCTATTTTTAATACTAAATTAAAAAATATTGAATGTAATTTTTTTTTTCAGAGTGTCACATACTACATTGAAATTTTTAAAAGTAATTAAAATTTAAAAACATTCAAGTCCATATAAATAAATTCAAAAAAATAATTTTGAAAACGTTTACATAAAATAGAGAGATTTATAAGAAAAAATCATCAGAACATTAAAATGTCTTTTTAGTTAAAATGTATCATACCACATGAGACACACAAGAATAAACATAATTAAGGCATTATGATAAATAAAATTTTAAATATCATGAGAATATAATATTTCATGATATAATTTTTTGAATGGTTTAAATATAAACCTTATAAGAATATAATGGTGTATAATATCACATTGAGCCTCAATGAAAGTAGATTAAGACGATGTCCTTTACCTTGATTCAAATATTCCTCATATATTATTTATAATCCGGAATAATAAAATCTGATTAATTTATATTTTTTTCAGAACTAATTTCTTTTTTATTATTAATTTTTTATTACTTGTTAGCTGGTTGTTATAATCAAATAATTATTTATGTTCCTATTATAAATTTTGTCAACATTCAGCACTTGAGTTGAAAGTGAACTTTATGTGATGTCAATAGTCCATGTAGTAATAATTCGATCATCTGAAAAATAATATTCAAGATATTATTTTCATTTTAATATATCAATTATGTATTTAAATGGAACCATGATGTATGGTTATGAGAAATGAACAATGTCATAAACATGAAGATAGTAGGTCGTATGTACGCAATAATAAATTTTTTCCATTTTCCATTAATCATTATGGAAATTTGTTAGGTATTATTTTATCATTAAAGAATGATAATGAAATCATTAATATCATATTAATTCTTTAAATATACCTATATATATCATTCATGTGATGCAATTAATAAATATGAGTCACATCACTTTATAGAGGTGATAGTTCACACGAACACATGATCATTATTATCATTTTTATGTGCATAGAATGTAAGAATGTAATTGATATATTATTATCATATAATTATTATCATTTCATGAATAACACATATAATGATTAATTACATTATTATAACCAGTCATGACAGACAGTTATAGAAAAGGAATTAGATTGGTTTGTGGAGTTGATTGTTTACACATACGCACAAACGATTAATTAATTTCCCAAATAATGGATGTAGAGATGGATTTAGGTGACGATATTAACATAATAACATCTCATTATTTTGATAATAATGTTTTTATTATTTAATCCCAGAATATTTTAAATAAATAAAAGATGGAATAAAATATAAACACATAAATAAAACATAACCATTCCTTCAGATGATCACCTTTCATAAAACCTCAACACCTATAAATATGGGGTTATACCTAAAATAAGGATTCTATAATGTGGGTATGGAATAAAGTAAGAGTTTTGGGTAGATATTTTCTGAAATAAAAAATTCATGTGTTTGTAATAGAGAGTAATGGGTTCCCATTAATGGAGAGCGTAGAGGCACTCTTGGAATTATCAAAAGTATAAAATTAATAATAATTCATTTTCTATTTAAAATGATCCCAAACTAATTTATTTCAAATATTTGATTATTTTGGGATGAATATTTATTGTCCAATAATATTTAGACAAGTTTTAATCATTTTTTAATCCTTGTATTTTTGTTTTAAACCCTTTTAACTCTTAGCATTTTATCTAGTAATTTACATATTGAGGGTTAAAATAATTACCAAATCCGGGAAAATGACCAATGAAAGAGTAATTAATGACTTGTTTAGACTAATCTTAAATATTTTTTAGATTATTAGTTTATTATAAATTTTATATCATTTAATTAAATATTTTATATATTGAAAGTAAGAATTATGTCAATTTTGACACTATTAATTACATGACTTTTTTAAAAATCATAAAAACACGATTTCCTTGAAAAAAAGATTTTAAAATATTGACAACATGTCAATTTCAAAAATAAATTTTTTAAATCATCTCCAATATTTCTAATTATATTAATTTTAATATTATTAATATCATTTGATTAATTATTATTTTAATAAATCTATTTTTGTATCACTGTTGCCTCAAAATTAAATTTAATTGTCTAATGTCTAAAAAATATAAATAGATTATAATAATACAGATAAAAATTTTGTCAATAAAATCACTATTTATACATGAATTTATATTTTATATAACCCAATATTAAAATTCATTCACTTATTTAAAATATGAGTATGACATTTTTAAGTTATCATTAAATAAAATATAATAAATTTTATTTTCATACCCAAGTTTCTTAAAAATGATAAAATTTCATCATATGTTTTATTTGGGTAGAAAAACACATATCAAATAAAATAATGAAAAGTGTAACGGTAATTTTATAATATTAATTTACCATAATTTACTTTATTTACTCTTTTAGTGTGGTAAGTAAAACAAAAAAGATATTATTCAAAAACATTACGTCAATCCTATTAGATCAAATTTTTATTAAATATTACAAACATTTATTTAAATTGGTAAAAATTAAATTCATAGAAATGAAAAATAAATTTAAAGTTATTCTTGTTGACGAATTGAAAAAATGGGGTTTTGATGTAACAATGTTCAAAAGTTCACAATTTTTTTATGTCCAATTAATATTTGAAATTTCATCAAATAAACTAAAATGGATTCAATGATAAAAAATTCTCTAATTATACTTTTAAAATAATTAAAATAATATCCAAAATATATAAATTAATTATATAAAAAATATAGGTTCATATGCAGTATTTTTCACTATTCATTAAAATATGAAATTTATCAGAAATATATTAAAAATTTACTGAAAGTAAATTTATGTATTCTTTTACGAAATAAGAAGTTGAATATTTCAAAGGTAATTTATATAGGTGACAAACAAAAGATCTAATTTGGGTTCTCCATCAAAGGGTGGTAAAATGCATTTTTTGAAAAAGTACTACATGATGCATAAAACTGAATTTCATTTTATATCATGTCTAAGAAACATATAAGATGAATTTTAAAAAACATATTTAATTAAAATTTTATTAATATAATCCATAAAATGTGATTTTTTTATCTTATAACAACAATAATTCTCACATAAATAGTTTTTATTAAAAACACATCCTTTATATTAAATTTTTTTCATTTCTAAATTCTATTTAACCAGTGAATCATTATATGGATATGTGTCAACCATATTTTCATAATTTAGTAAAAACTATCCATTCACAATGTGGCATATCAAGTTAGCTATCAAAAATTATGTTTTCCTTTAAAAAATCACTACGGGACACATAAGGTTCCCCAATCATGATCCATCCATGATCCACCCTCTATCCAATATGGGGATAGTTTGTACACTTTCCTATGGAACTAGCATGATTTTTCAAACCATGTGGTAATCATGGGTATTTTATTTATCCAATTATTCACGTTTTGGCTGCTCTTTGTGAATGGTTTAACTATGATCCACCTATATAGTAATGTATGGTTATAGTTCATGGTTACAATTAACTATGAAACAAACAAGTTACATATATTGTATGTCACCATTTTTTTCTCTTTCATTTCTGAAACCCCCAAAACACCATTGATACTTCTCATACACCAGATAAAAATTCCATTAACCAAATTAATGAGACATAAAACAAACATAAAACTGAACATACCTAAAAGGAATTCATGGATCATAGCAGTTTCAATGTTTATTTTCAATTTAAGTTATTTTAAATATATATTTTCATGTCTTGTTTTTAAAAATGTTTTCATAGAGAAAAAGTTATTTTCCTGAAAAATGATTTAATGAAATTTTTATGGTATTGATTTTCAACAATGAAATCATCCAATTATTGTACATATGGTCCACTAGAGATATATTTTATTGACATTATCCATATTATCTCTACTATTTTTTATGATCATTTTTACTTTGGATGTAAAAAACAATTACCATTCAACATATTACACTAGATTATTAAAAAATATGTTTATTAACTTGGGTAAGTGTTTTAATCTTTAATGTATGTTTTTCAATATGAATGTTAATATTCCACATATTTCACCCCTATATTATGAGGAATTCATTGGTCATTTTATGTGATGGGTGGGTCTAAAAATTAAATATCCCCATGAAGCCTCTGTATGTTTCATGAGACAAAATAGTTGTCCAAATTAAATTGATCTTTACTTAGATTTTTAAAAGTAATTGTTAAATGACAAAACATTATTTTTATGATGTCTAACATTATGAATTCCCTCATTATGATACCATTTATTTTTGTCCATGTGATTATTCGATTTTTTATCCAATATCTATGTATAAGATTCTTACTCATTTGGGTTTTTATATGGTTTTATATGATCTCTCCTTGTGCTTTCCACATTATTCAAATTTTATTTTTTATATGTCTTGTTTTGAGTTATTTTTCTTCACATATTTATTATACATATTTATTCCTTATATCTTCCTATATATGAATACACTTACTAAGAATCGGAGAACAAGCCAATCATTTTTTATATTTATTGGGATTACAGGATGTGTTTTGAGATTGATAATATGGGGTATCATAATGGTAATAATGGATTTATCAAAGGTGATACATTCTATGTGTTTTTAAATAAAATTTGAATTTAAATATGTATCTAGTAAACTAACGCTACAAAATAGATCAATAAATTCATATTTTATTACATGTATCTTGTGATAATGAAATAATTTAACCATGGGATCTAGCCTACTAGGGTTAGGATATTTTCAAAATGAGAATATTATGTCACTCATATAATGAATGGCCTTTTCATACCTCAAATAAAATCCTTGAGATTTCTTACAATTTCATTTAATACTATAAACTAATCAACAATGTTATAATTTTAGACCATTTTTAATCATCAAACTTTCTACTCTGAAAAAATAGATTTCCTTACTTGACATTAATATTACATTATAATGTACCTCGAAATTTGTCTCATATCTTCTTAATATTTTAAATCTCTATTACCATATTGAATATTTTATTGGTATAGACATGAAAATAGATTTAATTTATTTAATATCCATCTAAAATTTTCAATTATCATGGGAATATGTTTCCTATCCTTTCGTAATTTTATGAAATTCAATAGTTTCTGGATCTCTAACTTATAGGATGAGTGATAAATGGTAGAGAACCATACTACACAAACAACAATTATAAATCATTTTTTCAAATTAATGGACACCATTTATGATTATTGAACTTATATTATCAATACATAGATACATAATTGATCTTCAAAAGGAGAAATGATTTTTTATGATACAAACCTTAATGAAAAATTTTAATTTTTCCCTTGAATGGGGGGTAATAATTTATGTAATATTTATAAATACAATTTTTTTAAATCAATATCATGTAATTTTTAATTTAAAAAACTTATTGATTTTTATTACATAAAATCACCTCATTTGAAACTGAAAAAAATAAGGCACATAACAAAAGATTAATAAGGATTGTCTGTAAAATCTTACTATATGCATTGATTGGTAAATCCACCCAATAATAAATTCATCCACAATATTCCCCCAAGTGGTTACACAAAGGTCAATGTCATGTCCAATAGAATAGATTTTCAATGTTCATCTTTTCTAGAGTCCCACATGAGTGAATAATTTCATAGAAACAATATATGTCAAAAAAATAAGAATGGCCTCCATCAAATATATGATTATTATATACTACATGATGTTTACTATCCTACATGGAAAAACAAAATTAAATAGTCATCTCAGGTACATAATATTAATTAACATAAAAACAAATATTTTTAATTTGATCTTCCAGTCCAAAACATATAGTTTTGATATTAAACGGTCTTTATTTTCAAATAAACTCGAATACACTTGCACATTAGGTTCTTTCCCCCTTGAAAGGATCCTAAATTTTTTATCTACTATTCTATATGATATTTTAATATATCGAGATATAAAAATTTCTAATCATTAATATTAATTCAATAGTATTCACATTCTCTTACATTTACACAAATTTTCTTCACACATATATTTTGTGAATATTATCCTGATTAATAGATTAAAAATAAAAATTCAAATACATTTAAATCTTCAATAGTTTCATTGATATTGTAATAATCAAATCAATAAAGGTTAATAATGATTTATCACATCACTCAAAACTATTTTAATTCATGTCTATTTATTACATAATACTCAATATTAATTATTTTTTCTAGTGAACAGGAATATCACGGTGTAAATACTTTAAAAAATATATGGAATTTACCATTAGAATTATTCAAATTTTAATTCATTGTGATATTTATAACATCAATATGACCGGGAACGTATCTCTAACTAAAATATCTTCTTCAACATGTCTTCCTCCAAATAATGATTAAATCCAAATAATATTTATGTTGTTATTAAATTTGGATAAATTTAGATTAAGTCAATGAATGGTATGATTTATTCTTTTATTATTTAGGATACATTATCCTACACACTCAAATGATGGATAATTTTTGGATAACTTGGCTGAGACATTATCCACATATATCTTCATAAAATAAAGTAAAAAACTGAATTTGAAACGATTTTTCTATGGTAGTTTTAAAACATCACGTGAAATTTTCTCCCAAAAAAGATATTGTCGTGTTTTTAGTAGTGGTTTAAAAATACCCCTAAAATATTATATAAATATATTTTTTATTTTTTTGATTTTTTCAAATAAATATATAATTTTTTGTAGCAGATATATAAAAAACATACTAGAAATAGAATGGGGTTATAAAAACTGAAACCAAATTAAATGAAAAAAATAAAAAAATAATTATTAATTATTAATTGTTATTATTAATAATATATTGTAATTTATATTAAATTTAAATTATTTATTATTTATTAATTAATAAATATCTTTGTATATTTTGTAATAATAATTTGAAACATAAAATAATTTTTTGTAAGTTGAAAATATGACTTCGACATCAAATGACAAAAAAATTGATCCAAGGTTCCATTTTAGATCCCAAGAAAAATTCAAACAGAAGCTTATGAAATGAACTCAACGAAAATTAGATGTATATTTTGAATAATTCATAGAATAAAATTTAGTATATTTCAAATAAAAGTATAAAATTAAACACGAACATCAAACGACTAAAAATTTAGATCTGAGTGTCTGTTTGAGCTCTAATAAATATCAAATTGAATCTTTTTTTGATATATACACCCTCTATTTCAATGGGATCCCAATTAGTTTTTTTCAAGTACAAAAAAGTTTTGTAAGTCATCAAAACATAATTTTCATTTTGGGTATCCAATGTTTTTATCATTCAATGGAATTTTAGACTCCTTTAATCGGGTCTTATGGAATTATTTCATTTGTGAATGAATTTATTCCTAGGGATTGCAATAATATTGATATTTTGGTATTGATATTTTTTCATTTTAAACTATTTAATTTTTTGTATAATTAAATATATGCATATTTTATTATATTTACTTATAATAAATCCCATATATAAATAATTATTTACATATAATTGTATTTTTAAACATATAAACCATATGTAAATAAATATTTATTATTCATTTCATTTAAAATAAATAATTATCAATTTTATATAACTTTTAAAAAAGAATTAATATTTATATATATATCTTTAGTATTAATATTTATATATAAACAGGTTTTTCAATATAAAAATCAATATTTTTGTTTATATTATAATATTTTCAACTATATATATATATGGGATTATATTTGATAAATATAAATATGTACTTCTGTGTCAATAATATTGTTTCTATACATCATTTATAAATGTATATTTATATAAATATATCATTATCCAAAATATAGTATATAAATCGATTTATAGTAAAATTTTATGAATATATACATGAAAATATATAAAAATAATGTTAATATATTCATATTATTTTGTATTTATAATATTATAAATTTTTTTTATTTTTATTCTAATATATGTAAATAAATATTAATATATACAAGATTTAAATATATATATATATATCATACACATTTGATGATATTTCATCTTCTTTTTAGAGCGTCCTCATATGATTTTTTTTTCATTAATGAGTTTATTTAGCTGATTTATAGTCTGATTAAATTTATGGTGTATTAATTGATGTCTTATCCCTTTTTTGGTAATTTATTATCAATTATATATATATATATATATGTTTATATCAATTTATGATTTTTTTATATATTTATATACATTTTTTAATATTTATACATATTTATGTTAATATGTTTAACACCCAAAAATTATAAAGTAAAAACATTATATATGATATCATGTATGACATTCAACACCATGTGTAAAATGGGAATATATTAACTTGATACATTATAATATATTTTCTATATTAAATAAATATAACATAATCCATAAATTCTAATACACACAACATCAATTTATCTGGTGTTACCCATAAGAGAGACCTTACTCGATAGATTTTTTTTACATGAAAGAGTTTCCTTCCTTGGTAGATTTTGTTACATGCATGAGAGAAAATCCATGTAGCTTGCATTACACGCATGACCGAGTTTCACTAAGTAACAATATGTTATGGAAATGTTATTATTTAATATAATATGATATAATCTAGTTGTTATATAAGTGGTTTTGAATATTATTAACAAGCATATAATAATATGTGGTATACAAATATTTGAAATGAATTAACCGGTTACTGGTTAATTATAAATGAAAATAATAACCAATTGTATATAAAAATAAATATTAATATTTTTACGCATCCAAATGACTTTTATCTTAACAAACGTAATTAATTTCAATTTTTCAATGATTTTAATCCAATATATATGTTATCTATTCAGTCAAATATTTTTTATATTCATCCATAGAATTTTATAGGAACTAAATAAGATCAAAATGTATTTCACACCTAAAATCCTAATTTTTTGTAAAGGTTATTATACAAGAATTCAAAGGAGAACCATTTTTAAATCATAATTCTGACTCGATAATTGATTTAATATGTAAAATTAGACTTCATTTTTTAAATATAAACTTAATATTTAGATTAGGCTTAATTTTGTATATATTTATGAAACATTTCATTTTTCAATGAATAGTTGAAATATTGAATTTTAGTTCAAAATTGATTTTTAATCTAATTTATTTAGAAGGTAAAATTAAACATTTAGTTCGGTTTAAAGATAAAATATATAATTTTTTTATCTATTAATACAATTTATTTAATTTTAATAATTTTCAATTTTAAATTGATTATAAAAATGTAGCAAACTTTCAAACATTTTTACATTAAAAACGTGCATTGTTGTCCCACCCGTGGCATTAAATTTTAATCAAATTTGGTGACTTATATGATTTGAATTTCAAAAAATGGATTCAATATTAGAAATTTTAAAAACGTATAATTTTTAATAATATCATTTTTTGACAAAAAATATTATTAAACTTTTTTAAAATTAATCACTATTACAATGGAATGTTAAGCATAATAAAGGACTAAACCTTCGACTTAGGGTCCTATAAGACCTACCCACTTTCCCAGAAGTCATTTTATGGATGTAGAATGGTCATTAGACATCCATTATTGAGTTTTGTTGGTCTTTTAAAAAAATTTATAAATATGTGTGTACACATAACCTCTTTTCAAAAATAACAAGTGAGTCCTTTTACCCCTTATAAAAGAAAACCACATCTCCCCATTCCAAAAAAAAAACTAAAACCTCTTATTATTGGACAATATATTTTCATATATCTTCCAAAACTCCCTCTTATAGACATTAAATCCACCCATTAGGGAATAATACCTTTGAAATAATCATTTTTGTACAAACCAAAATAAGATACCTGATTAAGAGGTATTGTCTTCTATCAAGCTCAATAGTTTCATTTCCATTATCCAACCCATAAAATAAATTATTCCATGATTATATGAAAACATAAATATAATAAATATAGTAGGATTTTTATGTAATTTATTCTACCTACACTTACTCAAACATCTTTCTATTGGGTAACAAACATGTTGTTTCTATGTATGTCGGACTACTACCTCACGAAATAATGATTGTTTATTTTTTCTTTACCACCTATAATATTAACCATTATGATTAAAATATATTTATATAAGATAAATATTATATTAATTACTTATTTATAATTATTTACTCTATTTATAATTTATAACCTTTATACTTTCCATTTTGTTTTAACATGGTATCATCAGTTGAGGAAGTGTAGACTATCACCACCTCAAAGTGAATTGATTAGTTGACACTAAACATGGAATATATTAAGGATAAATTTAATAAAAATATTGGGAATATACTACAAAAATATGTTAACATAATTATAATATATCAGTATATACATATCATTTACTTATCCTTCTTTTAAAATATGATAATGAAATAAAAGTAGTGTTCTTGCATACGTACGACCTACAATCTCCATTATCATAATGTTGATTAATTTTTTCATAATCATATGTAATGGTCGATGTTAAAATTATAATTAATATATAGATATAATATGATTTTTATGATTATTATTCTTGATATGTTAAATAATGAACCCATTGATCATAGTTGACCTACCAAAGTCATTTTTGACACATAAACTCATTTTGGTAAAACACCTGATATAAACATAAATGATTTAGTATTTGTATAATCCATAGTAAAAATTGAAAAAAATTTAATGATAAAAAATAAATTATTTATACAGAAAGTATAAAATCAATATAATGTTTTTATATGGGATGTCAAAGGACGTTCACCGAAAAGAAAAGTCAAGGTAAGGTATTTTCATCCCACTTTTTACTTCTATGAGATAAATGTTATGTTCACTGCTTTCATCTTTCATATGATGTATCTTTTTATCATTTTTTTATATGATATAATGAAATAATTTTCCTTAATGATATATATAACTTATATTTAATATTTTTCTTTCATGAGGATTATGATTTAAAATGTATGAAAGTGTTGTGGGTCACATTGAAATTTTTCATGATTATTTTATTACATAATAACATTAATGGTATTTTAATGGAATTTCTATTCAAATAAACAATATTATAATTTTTTATTAAAAACATTCATTTTCTACAATCTAGTTATTCATGACTATCATCAATTATTAGTACAATTTTTTCACTCTATATTACTCAGAATATTTTTTTATATATTTAATGAAAACCCGATATTATTTCTCTCTTTATATGGAGAACCTATTTTCATATAAAAACAATTATTTATTAAAAAATCATAAATTCTTCTAAAATTATTTGTTAAATATTTGTTACCCCTTTTTTCTTCTACCAAAATTTCAAAGGAATCTTTTTATCTCATTCCCAATAAATATTTTTCATACCATTGTAGCATGTAAAAGGAATGTTCATTTACATATATGATAAGTACAGATTTACTCACTTTCATTTCATTAAATCTTTCTTTTCATGTATAAATGATTAATTTTAAAATAGAATGTTTCCAAAATTTATTTTCAAGGAAAAGGTTTTTCCATAAAAATGGATATCTTCCTCAAGAATATTTAAATATATTTTTATAATAATTATATTCATCAATAACAAAAAACCTTTTATTACTCCACATGATATTTGTTTTATTGATTCCATCCTATGCACTCATTGGATGATTTATTATCAATTTTTTCAAGGATAGTATCCACAATCACTTCCATGAATCATTAATTATATTGAAATATTTAATATTCTATGATCATTGAACATTAAATTTCCCCCTAATTATCCATTGAATTTTTCATGCATATTACTATTACATAAATTGTATTAAATTTTAAATATGAATCACAATTTGATAGTTATTTTTTTATTTTGGGAAATATTGATAATTTCATATTATTTAATCAATACGGGTATTTGATAAGGCATATTATCTATTATGATTATTTAATAAAAGGAATGATTTTGGACAAGTAATTATGACTGGATATTGGACATTATATAGATCCTTGAGGCATCGATGGGTTCTCATGAGAAAAAACAATTACACAAATTAAAAAGGTTTCTATATGTCAATTTAAATTATCAAGTTAAGGTTATTTGTCGTATAGTTTTTCATGTGCTATAGACATGAAATCCATTAAGAGAGAATTATCCTTATATTAGTTTCTATTATTATTCATCCTTGTGACTTTTCATTGACATATCTATGGATGCATTCCATTTTCAGTTCATTGATTAAATGACAAGTGTTTCAGTTTCTTACTATTTTGTATTCATTTTTTCCTTATCTATTTATTTGAATGACATTTTTTACACTAATTACCTTTTAATATTTTATATTCAATTTATTATCAATTTGTTGATTACATAGTATGTGTTTTCAGTTATTTACCGTTCAATATTTATTCATCTCATTGATTCATTTTTTATTTGGTTATATTTTTTCCTTACAAAGCATTTGAGCTCAACCTTATTATGTATATTTTTTCCAAGAATCCAAAAAGCATACTATTAATGGTATTAATGGGTTTACTAGATGAATTAGAATTATAATCAATGTTCTGTATTTTTTTTATAATAAAAAAATTGTGTTTTAATTTATATATTCATTAGTATTACAAGCCTCATTTATGTATATGGTTTAAAAAAACTATTAAACTCTTCAATCCTTCGAGATTTGATTCTTTGTAATCATTCAATGGTAATTGACAGTAGACAGTGGATCCAGGATCTCTAAGGATAATTCACTATAGTTGGTATCAATGTAATTTTAGTACAAACCTTATGAACATGATTTAGGGGGTAAAGGTTAGAGAACATAGCCCTAACATATAATTTGAGGATATATATAGAAGAACACACTATGATTTAAGTAAGGTAGATATTTTTTCGGTATTCCTAGAAATATATCCCTATTTGGATGCTATAAGTGGACATGGTTCTGGTATAGATGTACATAGGAGTAATAACTCAGAAAAAGTGTTCTGAGCTCGAATCTGAGTAACCTCGTAAATGAAAATGGGCCATACTACCGACCATTTTTTCCATTCCTGAGGGATATAATTAAGATAATCAGTGATTCTTTTCCAAACCATTATGAAGGATTTGAATACATAATAATTATCCTATTTTTATCCTAATTTGTCTTAGATTGAAATTAAGGTGTCATTATTTAGAAATCTAATATATGAAATTATGGTTAAATGTTATAGTAAGTAAGGACCAATTTTTATTAATTATTTTTGGTATTTAATAATTAAATTGTTGAAGTATTATTCTAGTGGTATTTTGGTTATAATAATCAAGAAACATCCAAGGAATATGCCCTATTATAGGATCATAAATTTTATAAGAAAATGTTTATTTCAATAATATTTCCTTTAAAATTATATAGATTTAATTTTCATAATGTTGATAACCTTTAGTGTTTATATTATCATTAATGACATCGCACTAATAGTCAAATAATATTATGATACTTCATGGATATGATTGTATTGAAAACCATAGTAAAGGGACTAATAAATTATTATATTCCATAGAAGTCAATCATATTTATTTTTGAAAATTATATTAAATTTATTTTATAAAATGAAACTATATAATAAAGGTAAAAAAAACAAATACACTAAGGCCACAAGTCTTGATCACATGACTGAAGGATAATAAGGTTTTCACGCCAACCACTAACCTATGTAATTTCCAAGTTAGTTATTTAATGTTTTTAGGTTAAAAAATTAATTGGATAAATGTTAATGACAAACCATAAATGTCAATTTTTTGGATTACATATTAATCAATAAAAAATATTGGTTTTAGAATATATTTAAATCCAAATATTTATACTTTTCACTCTTTTATAGGCCTTATGATCTTTTAAAAGTTTTTTTGTACTTTAGTCATAAACAAGAAATTACTGTAATTTATTTATGGGAGTATATAATTGAATATAATTTGATCAAAATCACAATCAACATTTAGGATTGGAAAAATGAAATATAAACATATAATTTATGTATATTTAATTATATTCTTAAGTAGAGAAATAATTCATCAATATTAGGAAAATTATCTTGAAACAAAATTTTTGAAATAATAGTTTATTTTATGTTGAACTGGTGGCCCTCTAAATCATCACAGATTTATGGATATGAGTTTGTAAAACTTCTATTTATAATTCACTTTTTTTTGATTGAGAACCTCAATCACTCCCAGTAAATATTTATGACATTACTCCAAATGTGTATCTCAACTTTCCACTTATGTTCTTCTACTTTGATACCAAGTTATATGTCATCCCATGTGAACTTTGACATATCATTCTCTATTTTGTAGAATATGTTTTGTAAACATTTATAATGATATCTTGTGTTTCAAACAAGAGTGACCTCAATTTATATATTTCATTACACACAATGGTGATGATCTTGATATCTTATGTTATATGCAAGAGTGGCCTTCCATGATATCCTGGGTAATATGCAAGACTGAGTTTCACTAAATGAAAATGTATTATTATAATATTATTATTTTTATATAATATTTTATAGTATAAATATAATTTTAGAGGTTCATAATAGTATTAACATACATATGAAAATCTATTTTTTACATAAATAAAAATGAATTCTTTTCTTATAAATTAATCATAATTGAAAACTAAGAAGTAGTTTGATATAAAAAGTAATAGTAATATATTTATGGTTTAAAATGAGTTTCAACTTAATAAACATAAT
Organism: Viscum album; assembly: GCA_963277665.1. Taxonomy (NCBI): domain Eukaryota; kingdom Viridiplantae; phylum Streptophyta; class Magnoliopsida; order Santalales; family Viscaceae; genus Viscum; species Viscum album. The sequence continues at coordinate 1,891,801,065 of OY728150.1, forward strand.
TAATTAAAAAATTATCAACTATATTAATGGAATATATATGTTATATATTCAATAAAATTGTTTATATATTCATTCATTAGGATCGATAGGCATTATATGAGAATAAGAACTATTTTTCAAATAAAATCCTATAATTTTTTTGATGGAAAATTTACCACCTTTAAATGGGGAACCCATTTCATAAATTAATATAGACTATTTAATTGATATAATATGTAAAATTAAATTCAAATTTTATAGAAAAACATAATAATTAGGATATGGTATATTTCTTATACTTTTATATAACATTTATTTTTTTAAGGAATATTTAAAATTATGAATTGTAGTTTAAAATTTATTTTAATCTGATTAATTTATAAAATAAAGTTATAATCATAATTTGTTAAAAAGTTTAATTATATCATATTTTTATTAATTTATAAAATTTATTTCATTATAATCAATTTCACTTTAAAATTGACCATAAAATCATAACAATATTTCGGATGTTTTTACTGTAAAACACTGCATTATCGTGCCGCCTATGAGATTAAATTTATAGAAAACTATGAAACATTAATGATTAGAATTTGAAAAATTTGATTCATAATTTGAATGATAATAATATATAATTTATGATAACACATTATTTTTTTTGGCCAAAAATATTTATGAAAGTGATTAAAATTAATTACATATATTAAGGGAAATTTAAGGAAAATAGGGGACTAAACCAATATCTTTGGGGGAAAATTACCTATCTACTTTTAAAAAACCCAATTTAACCCCATAATTAGTCCATTAAACTTCAATTTTTGAGTTTTTTTGTTTTAATACTTGTTTTGGGTTAAAAACGTGGGTACAACAAACATCTTTTCCGAAATACCAATTGATTCATTTCCCTCCATTATAAAAGGCCACCACATATCCCAATTCCTCACACCCCTCATTAAAAATATTTTTCAACAAGATCATACCATATAGATTCACAAAATCCATCCCCTATACCTTGATTCCTGCCTTTTGTTTAGAAATCCTTCCAAGGAAGCCTTTTGAAACAAACAAAATGAAGTTATGTGATTTAGAGGTAACGTCTACTCTCAATCTCTCTAGTTTTATTTCCATTATCCACCCTCTAAATATATTTATTACATGATTTTATAAAAAAAAATACTAAATATACTATTATTGTTTATGTAATATGTTCTTCCTATAGATAAACACACATCCACCAAATGTGTAACAAACATATTGTTTCTGTATACAAAGAACCATTGCCTTATGAAGTGATGATTGTTCATATTTTATTCACCACCTATCATGGTGTAAATTATTATGTAAAGTTTATTTATATATTATATATATGATATATATTATGTATATATACTTATTAGTACTTAAAAAACACATACCTTTTAAACATTCAATTTTTTGTTAATACGATAAAAACATTTGAAGAAGTGTGGACTACTACCCCCTAAAAACGATTTGATTATTTCACACTAAATATAAAATGTATTGAAGATAATTTAAAAAAGGTATGGAATATATTAAATAAATATGGTACTGTAATTTTAATATTTATTTATACACACATCATTTACATTTCATTCATTTAAAATATGAAAATGAAATAATGGTAGCGTTTATGCGTATGTACGGCCTACCGTCTACATGATCGAAACGTTGATTCATTTTTTCATAAAAATTTATAGTTATTTTATTATAAAAGTGTAATTAATCTATAAATATGATTATTATTTCATTATTATTATTCTGGAGGTGTTATATAATGGCAAATTTGACCATAGGTTACATAACATTGTTGTTTATCACACATAAATTGAATTTGGTGAAAACACCAGATGTAAATATAACTGTATATGTTTTTGTATAAAACATTATAAAAAGTGAACTTAATATAATTATAAAAATTGAAATTTTTTAAATAATGTTGAAATTTATTATTATCTTATTATTCGAAAAGTTAAAAGATGTACACCCAAAAGAAAACACATTATAAGAAATTTTCATCTCACTTTTTACTTATGTGGGATAAATGTCAGGTTTTCAACTTACTTATTTTGTGTGATATATCTACTACTATTTTTTATATATTATATAATTAATTCATTTACCTTAATAGAATTTAGAACATTCATTTAATATTATTCCTTTAGTAGGTTTATGATTAAAAATGTTTCAAAGTGGTTTGGGTCACTTTGGAATGTTTAAAGGTTATTTTCCTCAAAAATAAAATTAATGATCTTTCAATGGTATTCAGATTCTGAAAAATTATGTTACCATTGTTCAATAAAACCTCTCATTTTCTATAATATGGTTATTAATGACCAATATCATGTATTAATAAAATTTTGCACTCTTTGGTACTAAGAATGATTATGAGAATTTATTTAAGAAAACATCACATTATTTCTCTCTTTAGATGGAGAACATGTTTTCCTATAAAATCCATGTTTTCATAAAATGCATTAAAAATTTATTTTTAAATTATTTGGAAAATATATTTTCACCATTTTTTTTAAAATGTTTTTAAAGGAATATTATTGTCTCTATCCTGACAATGCATTTTTCAAAACTTCTTAGCATGTAAAAGAAATATTCTTTTACCTCGTTATAAAAGTTTTGATTTACTCACCATCATTTATTTGAAGGTCAGTTATAATTTATTAAAGGTTACTATTTTAAATAAAAAAATTTCAATGTGGTATTCAACGAAAATGCTTTTTAAAAAATTTATATTTTTCCTAAAGAGTGTTTTTATGATCTTTTTATAATTTTTCAATTCAACAATAACATTAACAATTTATTTTTTTCCACTTGGGATTTTATGTATTGATACCATCCTAGTTCTCCCTTTTGATGGATTATTAATTATTTTAATGAGAATATTATTCAAATTCAGTTCAATGAATCATTTTTTATTCCAGATGAAATATCCAATCTCCTCTTATCAATGAACATTGAATTTAATCGTAATTATCAATTTCATTTATCAGGGATATTAATATTTCCAAAAAATATATTATATTTTACATATATTTTTGTTATATCCTTACTTTTTTTTATAGTAGAAATCTATTAATTTTATTTGTTAAATGCTTGAATAGTTCCCTTTTTTATCTTATACCCTAAGTCAGGTCCTGGGTTGGTTTGTTGTTTTTGGAAAGAAGTGGTAGGAAGGATGTGTATTGGATGTAATAAAATTACACAACATGTAATTTGGATATATGTCAAGAAATATGATTATATGATGTGTATTGGTATGGCTAGGAATTTTCATGGTGTGTAATGGTTTTTCCTAGGAAGGGAAAAATGATCATTTCATTTTGTGTATGGTAATTAAAAATCATATAATTTCCCAAATATGTTTTCTTTAAATAGTTGAAGGGGACTCTATTATTTAAAAAAAATCCATCACTCCCATCTCTCACGCACATTACTCTTTTATGAGTCCCAATGTTAGGATATTTACCCTTTTGTAGATCTGGACAATGTTTTGTTTTCCTTCGGTCATGTAGGAACTGCATCAGTATGTTATTTATCCTTTTCATCCTTTCTTGATTCTCTAGAACAACGAGTATACTGTTTAGGTTTATGCTCATAAGGCATAAGTTCTAATTCGTCATCCATTATTTATATTTCTATAAAAATTAGGTGTATCATGACATGAAACTGGATTTGGACGCCACTACTGAGCTAAGGTAGGTGGTTTATAATTCTATTTCATTTTTTGAGGACTTATTGAGCTTTCAGACATTTGTTGCCTTACTGACATTTCACTGTAGACCGAGTTTTGATATGTTTAATTAAAATATATGATGTATGAACTTTTACATATGTCCTTAGGGTACTTGATTTGATTTGGTGGTTGTTTCCCCAACCAAAGGCCACCCATGCGCCTTGCCTTTGCTTTGCATTTGACCTTTGATGAACAACCAATGGGGTGTTGTAACGACAAGATCATTTATGAATAAAATTCCATTTATTTTAATGACTTATGGATATAGAAAGCATATGAACTCTTTTTTAATTATTCATGGGATTATTGACTGTTATGTATCATTATCAGTGATAATATAACTATGGAATCGTGATCACATGATATATATAAAAATATGTTTTTTTAATAAAACTCCTTTCAATATTGACAAAGGAGAGGATGGCCTCATCTAGTAGACTAAAACAATATGACACTCATTTTTCGAATCATGGAAATTAGTTAGCATCACTAGGCTTCTCTCTTTACCAATCCCATCAGAGTTTGAACACGTTAATCATGAACAGAATCGCATGTGGGAGAGGTTCATGTTAAAAGAGATTACATTTAGGAGATTTTATCTGAGCCACCCCAAGAGTCTATCAAAATCACACATTGTACCCTTAGGTCATAGGCAGGTGTTATAAGGGGTTTTGTAGTAAAGTATTAGTTAACTATTGTTTAATCCTTTTCTATAAATAAATTTTTTATTCCATAAATTCCTACAAAATAATAGTCTTTCTTAAAAAAAATGTTGAATATGTTAAATTGAATCTTCATGTAAAAATTGTAGTTTTGAGAAATATATACATTATTATATTAAACTACTTTTTTTGTTAAAAATATTATTAAAAAATTCTTATTAATTATGATTATATCAGTTCCTTATCTATAAATGATTAGGAAATCAGTTTGATAAGAGTTATATTTTTTATAGGATAAAAGAGAAAGTGTATTTTTAAAGAATTTATTTTAAGGAATTAATTAATTTTTGAAATAATTAATATTTTAAAAAAATATTGTTATCAAATTAATTTTATGAATATTAAATTATTATATAATTTTTAGGAGGTAAAATAAAATTTTTATTATGGTTTGAAAACTGTTTTGGTCAAAACCATTGAATTTTATATAAATGTCAGGTATTCATTTTAAAAGTCAAAATTCCCATATATAGAAAAAAAATAGATTAAACGAATATTAGTTTTGGAATCAGGATATCAAAATAATCCAATGGTTAATTTTTCATAATTTTCATAGACGGTCGAATTTTTGGGTAAGATTTAAACACTATATAAATAAAATATGAGTTTTTTGACATCATAATGACCCCAAAATGATGTAATAATTACAATAATGGGTATTATAATCCCAATATATGTTTCCCAAGTAATAAAAGTTATTTTATATTTGTTTTACTTATTTTATAAAGCCTTAGTAAATCATACAAAATATCTAATATATTTTATGATTATAAATTAATTTAATTAATAACGTGACTCACCTCCAAATAAGAAAGCATAATATTTTAATATTTTTGGCCACTGGCCTTTTAAAATTCTTTTTCATACTCATATTTTGAAAAACCCCTGGTCAAAAATTATATGAAGGTTATGGTCTGGAATAGTTAATTATATAGATTCCAAAACCATTGTTTCGGAAATATTAAGGAATCCCCCTCCGAATTCCTATATAAACCCACCATTGATCCCATATATCTCCACTCAAAATCCATTTAGAACATCCCTACTCTATCTTCCCTTATCAGAAATCCTCCCAATTTTTCACAAGTTCTCAATAATCCCCTCTTCATGCTTTCTAAGTGACACACTCTAGTAAGGGATCTTCCACCGTCCTCTTTTATCTAGCATTCTTTTCATGTTATGTATTTTAATTTGTTTTATTCATATGTTGGTATATATTTCTAAATATCCTCCATTCTTCCCATTTTATTTATAAAATATTATATACCCTTTCACTCTCATTTACCCCTCTTATTAACCCTTATGTACACTCATTACCAAGATGAATTTTATTAAGGGATCATAAATTTCCTTCCTTCTTCATTTTTATCCATGTTTCCCTATATTGTTACCCCCTTTTATTTTCAATTAAAAATGGAAGCATATGTGTTCAAACCTTCCCCATACTTCTATTATTATTTTTTTATGATTTTATTATTCTTTATATCTCATTAATCCCTCCAATGTACAGTTGTTACTGAGCCCAATTTTTTTTGGATTTATTCCATTTCTCCTCTTTCTTGAAATTTCTTTATTATGTTACGCCTTCTATTTCAAAATTCCTTATATTGTAAAAAGTATATATATGACCCCTTAGTTTCTATTTAATGTATATTTTATGAGAGACCTCTTTCTCTCTCATTAACAACTTTTATGAATTTTTATTTCACGTCGTTAGACTGCCGAAATCGCACCATGAATTTCCATCACAAAATCATCATACAGTGAATACCTCACCCATTTCTCTATCAATGGTATTCACCATTACACACATATAATTAAAGAATATATACATTAATTTTTGTATTCCACATACCTTTATCATGGAATAAATGATGATGTTTAATGAATCCATGTTGAATGATCTAAGTGTCACACTTAACTATGAGATTTAAATGATTATGAAGGGTGCACCCTGATTGCACTCCAATACATTAGGTAATATTTAGTGTCATGATACTTCATGCTCGGATAAGGGTTTACCAGATTCCTTTTAGTACATTTTTCTACCATCTTAGGAAATGGGTTCACCTGATTCTGTTATATTAATGACGCAATGTTTTAAGTTGTTGCCACATTTCCATGTTATAATGATCATGTTATATTGTGACTCTATGTACATGTTTATATTATGCTCCATTGATATGTACATTTCCTAAAATGTTTTTCATTTCACATTTTATAACTTTTTTACTCCCTTATTGGGCTCTATATTTCACCCTTTTCTTATATATGTCCACTGGTTATCGCATGCAATCCTAAGTACGAAGGAATTTTGCGGTTATGTAAAAGACATTTTCAATAACGATGTTATATTTTATGTCTTAAGTTGTCATTTAATGTTCCTTAGACCCAAAGATAATATACCTATTGATATTATGGGTTTTATTAAGTGCACGTTTATGTAATAAATTGCACTTAAGTGTGTAATAAAGAATAGGGTGGTTATAGTTGGTATCGAAAGATAAGTTTAGTTATTTTTGGGATTAGGATAAGAAACCCCTATGAAATACTTATGGATAAGAATATTTATAAGAAACATATGCCTAAATTTTGGTGAGAATTGAGTAAATATTTATCAAGAAAAATACACCCTTATCTGGATACTATAACGACCCATACTTTACATACATTGTTAATACATCAAAATTGAAGCACACTTATTACAACATATGACAAAACCCCAAAGGACCGTATAGGTATAGTGTCTTTAGAAACTGGGAAACATAAACTACTGGTTCATAAATCTTCTACAGTGTCTCCCATTTATTTCATCATATCTAGGGTCCCTTTTAGCATATTCTACTTAATATCCATCTTCCTGACCTGGGGAAAAGAAAACATAAAAGGGTGAGCTCAAATGCTCAGCAAGGGCAAATAAAGGAAATAAAAATCATATCATATATTTTTGAAAATCAAAACCTGCAAAAGAGATCATAATATCTTAACATGGAATAAATCATAGAAGTGAAAATGAGATCCCCATAATCATAACATAAAACTTGAAACTTTGTGTAATGCACACATAATCATGGAAAATCATTTCTTGTTAGTCATGACTCATTGCCAAGACTAACTTAGTGGACAAAGTCCCTTTCTGAACCGAGTTCACTCCTCGTTTCAGTCCTGTATCACTGAACCGAAATAACCTTCTGTTCCAGCCATGTCTATCTCATGAGATATAAAATCTTTACCCAATGCATTGGAGGGAGATATAGGTCCCACCCATCTTATAATGAATCCTTTCTTATGTGTGCCACATAATCATAAATCATACATCATCGCATAACCCATGTAATAAAAAATGGGATTCTTAAACAACATGACATCATAAAACAATTCATATAAGATAAAGGAATTCATAAAAATGTTTCCATCACAACATAATCAAATCCATGTAATAATAGGGATAAAAACAGAACCCTTTATTATCTTAGATGGAAAATAATTTTGATAAAACACTTGAACTCCATTCTTGAGGAAAATATCCTTTCTTCTTCAAAAACATTTTTCCTTTCATAACATGTCATACGACTTTAAAATAAAAGAAGTTGATTAAAAATAAACTTGAAAACTTGTAAAGGAAGATTCTTGGAAATTTTGTTTTAAAAATCCATTCATGCCGTATAAGTTAAAAAAAACATTTTTCGCACTTTTGTCAGAAAAGTCAAAAAGTACCTCGTACGAAAAACGACAAAAGATTCCTTTCATTTCTTTTACTAAAAACTCACCGAAGGGTAAAAATGGATTTAAACAATTGTAGGTGGATGGAAGTAATATTACATATTGATGAAACATGGATGTGGATGATAAAATACAGCCCAGTAAATACTTACGAATAAACAATTTCGGATAAAAATGAGATTGTGATATTTCCCTTACCATAGGTCCGATTTGCTTTGTATGTGTCCGAAGCTCCTGTATAATGGTTTAAATAATGTTATTGACTTATTCCGGAATCATAAATATTGATATGATATCATATATGGTCATATTCTTAGCTTCTTATTAGTAATATTTCATTGTTACTTGTTACTCGGGTCTTTATTGCCTTTTGTTCTTATGTGTGTTTTGTTGAATAAATTCTTATTCTTTTTTTAAGGTTATAGATACCTTATATCCAGAATGGTATTAGTGTAACATATATCATATTTATTCATTCAATTCATTTATATAATTACTATGTAATGATGATCATGTAGAACGAGTCGCATCACATCGTGGAGATGGTATTCCATAAGTACGCACGAGTGATGATATCATTCCTATGTTCGTGGAATTGTATTGGAGCATATGTATATTATTTCAGTATCAATATTACTTTATAATAATCATAAATAGTTACTCATTACACCATTATACCCATCCTTGTAAGGTGGTGGTGGAAAATAGATTACACTACGGTGTGGAGACAGTATTCCGTACGTACGCACGCGCGGTGATTTCATTTTTCCGTGGGATGGATAGAAGTTGAATTAGGGTTGTTTCATATTTATAATAACATATCAGTATGTAAGTAATACTGATGTTATTACTTTATCATGAAACAACTAAAGAAGAAGAATTTGAAGAAGAAATAAATTGAAAAGATCGGTAATGGATATTACCTCTTCTTTGGAACGCCTCTTTGAATTCTCCACTTAGGGAACTAAGATTGGTCTTTGAAGAAGACCAGGACCTCTAGGATTATTCTAGGGAAGTGTAGAGGAGAAAATGGCAGGGGTTGGCCGAGCATGAGTGCTCAATTTGGTGTGAGGAGGAGGGGGGGGGGAGGTGCCCTTTTATAAGGGAGGAGAGGGGCACCTTAGGAATATCTCAAAATATTATTTTATATTAAAGTCAAAATCGGTTTATAATGGTTCCAAAGGGTCTTATTTCGAAGCTAAAGTGGGGTGGGGTCGAAATCCTATCAACCAATAGGATTTAGACAAGTTTAGGGTATTATTTTAACCTTATCAATTAGATTTAACTCTAAGTTAAATAATTTATCTTTTACCATGTCTTTTTGTTTTCTTTCACTATATGGTTAATACACTTACTATAACATGCCAAAAGAACCCCAAATTGTTTATTATTAATATATATATCTTTATCTAAGTCATTTGGCCGAACATTAGATTTTTAGGAATACAATAACAATTAATAATATAATATTTGATTTAAAAACTATTTTGTGTCAATTTTGACACTATTTGATATATGATTTTTGTGAAAGTCATAACAGAATTATATGTTCGAACCAAGTTGATTAAATCAACATTAATATATCATAGTAACCTAGAAAATTAGTTCAATTCATAAAAAGTCTTAAATTACATTTATTTTGGTGTTTATAACATCAATTATGTCAATATTTCATTAATAAGATAATTACTGCATCATCATTGTGTCATAAATAAATTAAATTATTTAATGTCTAAAAATTACAAATAAAATACCATCATGTAGGAAATCTTTTTATCTTTGTAATGAATATTTATAGTCGAATTTATCTTATGTATAACCCGATATTAAAAATGATTTACTTTTTAAACTTTGATTTTAACTATTTTAACCCTTCTTTAAATAAATTAATAATAAATGTCCTAATCTAATCCATGTGGGCCAAAATGGTCATATTTTATTCATAAGGTTGTTTTTGGTCGAATTACACTTATCCAATAGAATTAGGACATGTGTTAGGGTAATAATAATATCATATTTACCCTTAGTTACCCTATTTACTATTAACCGCGGTAAAAAAAGTAAAAAGTTACTATTCACAAAAAAATTATTTTTATCTCATTGAACCACATTTTACTTACTGATATCAATCGTGTCTGTCGGATTTTCGAAATTCCATTCACATAAGCAGTAAAATTAAGTTTTATGAAAAATTCAGTTTTTAACCTACCACTTAGTGGTTTCACTATTCATAAAAAATTGAAAGTTTTCAGAAAAATACCAAAATTTCACCCTAGGCTAATTTCGATATTCTGAATCCAAAAATGAAGTCCATTTTGAAAAATAAAATTTATAAAATTTCAAAAAGTGGTTATTACTATTCATAACGGCTAGTTTTAATAGCATATTGTTGTTTAGTGAAACTCGGTATTGCGTACGACGCAAGCTATCGAGAAAGGTCGTGATTGTGTGTAAAGCAAGCCAAGCAAGTGTTGTGTAGAAAAAGATTCCTTTGATGATTTATACAAAATAAAAGTCTCGGGTGTTACATTCTACCCCCCTTAAAAAGAATTTGACCCTCGAAATTCGTCACTTTGTAACAAACAGATGAGGATACTTCTCCCTCATCATATCCTCAAGCTCCCATGTAGCTTCTTCAAGTTGGTGGTTCCCCCATAAAACTTTCACCAAGCGAGTGGTCTTGTTTCGTAGGACTTTTTCACTACGATCCAGAATCTCTATCGGTTGTTCTTCATAAGAAAGATCTTGCTCCTGCGGTACAACTTCTGAGCTGAGTACATGTGAAGGATCTGGTATGTACTTTCTCAGGAGAGATACGTGGAACACATCGTGAACTTGAGAGAGATTCGGTGGAAGCGCCAATCGGCAAGCTACCTTCCCAACACGATCCATTATTTTGAAAGGACCGATATATCTAGGGCTCAACTTCCCCTTCCTTCCAAATCTCATAACCCTCTTCCAGGGAGATATTCGTAAGAACACTTTATCACCCACTTCAAACTCTAGGTCTTTTCTTCGGTTGTCGGCATAACTTTTCTGTCGACTCTGAGCTGATCTTATGTGTTGTTGAATAGATCTGACTTTTCTGCCATTTCATCAACGAGATCAGGTCCTAATAGCTTTCTTTCCCCAACTTCATCCCAGCAAGTTGGAGTCCTGCATTTCTTTCCATAGAGAGCTTCATAAGGATCCATCTGAATACTGGAGTGAAAGCTATTATTATAAGAAAATTCCACCAAAGGTAGGTGTTTATCCCAACCTCCTTTGAAATACATAGAGCAAGCTCTCAACATATCTTCTAGGGTTTGAATTGTTCTCTCAGACTGACCGTCTGTCTGGGGATGATAAGCAGTGCTGAAACTCAACTCTGTATCCAGAGTATGCTGAAGACTTCGCCAGAACTTCGAGGTAAATCTCGGATCCCGATCAGATATAATAGAAAGTGGTACTCCATGCAATCTTACCACTTCCTTTACATATATCCTGGCAAGCTGATCTAGAGATAAATTCTCTCTAATAGGAATGAATTGTGCAGACTTTGTAAGACGATCAACTATGACCCAGATAGCATTATTGCCTTTGGATGTTTTAGGAAGTCCTGTGACAAAGTCCATAGTGATGTTTTCCCATTTTCATTCGGGTATGGGTAATGGTTGTAACATCCCCTTAGACTTCTGTCTCTTAGCTTTAACTTGTTGACAAACCAAGCATCGAGAGGCATATTCAGCAACATCTCTTATCATTCCATCCCACCAGAAGTACTCTTTCAGGTCCCTATACATCTTAGTGCTTCCGGGATGAATAGAGAATGATGAACTATGAGCCTCATCCAGCAGCTCCTTCTTTAATTCGGGGATGGGAGGAACACAAACCCAATTCCTGAACTTTATTATCCCATCACAATCAAGGTTGAATTCAGGAACATTTCTCACCTTCTTTTGTAACTCTACATCTTCTTTCTATGCCTCTTTAATCTTCATATGTATAGATGGTTGAACATTCATTTGAGAAAGATAATATTTTTCCCCTTCCATTAAAATTCCAAGATCCATACTTTGTAAATCCATAAATATTGGATCTTTTGTGATCCTCATCATGGATAAACTAGCATGGTCTTGTCGACTTAATGCATCTGCCACCTTGTTTTCTTTCCCAGGGTGGTAATGGATTGAGCAGTCATAATCCTTAATCAGCTCCGACCATCTTCTTTGATGCATATTCAACTCCTTTTGTGTGAAAATATACTTTAAACTTTTATGATCAGTATAAATATCACACCTTTCACCATAAAGGTAATGCCTCCAAATCTTTAATGCAAGGATTACCGTAGCCAACTCCAAATCATGTGTTGGGTAATTTTGCTCAAGGATTTTCAACTGTCGTGAGGCATAAGCTATCACCATATCATTTTGCATAAGAACACACCCCAATCCCTTCTTGGATGAATCACTGTAGATCACAAAACTTTCTCCACTACAAGGCAGTGTGAGCACAGGTGCACTGGATAACCTTCTTTTCAGCTCCTTGAAATTCTCTTCACATTCCTCTATCCAGACAAACATAACTCCTTTCCGAGTCAACTTGGTGAGTGGATTAGATAATCGTGAAAAATCCTTTACAAAACGTTGATAATATCCAGCCAAACCAAGAAAACATCGGATCTCAGTTACTGTTGTTGGTCTCGACCATCTTTTGATAACTTCTGTTTTTGCTGGATCCACAGATATCCCCTCTTTTGAGATTATGTGACCCAAAAATGCAACTTTTTGAAGCCAAAATTTACACTTGGTAAATTTGGCATAAAGCTTCTCCTTTCTCAGGGTCTTCAATATAATTCTCAAGTGATCTTCATGCTCTTCCTTGCTCTTTGAATAGACAAGAATATCATCTATAAAGACTACCACAAATTGATCAAGATAGTATCTAAAGACTCTATTCATTAGATCCATGAAGATAGCAGGGGCATTAGTAAGACCAAATGGCATCACTATAAATTCATAGTTTCCATACCTTGTACGGAAAGCCGTCTTTGGTATATCCTCCCTTTTGACCCTTAATTGATGATACCCTTAAGGAAGATCTATCTTGGAAAAGTATTGAGCTCCGCGTAGTTGGTCAAATAAGTCATCAATGCGTGGGAGAGGATATTTGTTCTTGATAGTGATCTTGTTAAGTTCTCGGTAATCAATGCAGAGTCTCACTGATCCATATTTCTTCTTAACAAATAGAATAGGTGCTCCCCACGGTGATGCACTAGGGCGTATGAATCCCTTATCAAGATTCTCTTGGAGTTGCTTCTTCAATTCCTGCAACTCAATTGGGGCCATTCTATAAGGTGTCTTTGAAATAGGCAAAGCACCCGGTACGAGTTCTATTGAAAACTCAACTTCACGATTTTGTGGAAGACCCGGTAATTCCTCCGGAAAGACATCATCAAAATCCCGTACAATGGGCATATTCTTAATCGTGAGTTTCTCACCAACCATTTGAGATAAATAACCTTCATTTAGTTGAATCAATACCCATATGATGGAAGAAATTTCCACTGGAAGGTTATGTTCATCCTTGCATTGATATACGATCGTATATTGATCTGGAATATGAAATGTGACTTCCCTTCTTTGGAAATTGATATGAGCTCCATGTAGAGAAAGCTAATCTATGCCAAGAATCACATCAAATTCCACTAAAGGAAGGATCACAAGATTTGCAGGAAGCACTTTCCCACAAACTTCGATCGGAGAAGAATTATAAACTTTTGATGCGACTGTAGTGCCATTAGGTGTTGTCACAGATAACTCAACATCTAATTGTTGAGGTAATACGGTGATACCCTTAGAAAATTCTTTAGAAATAAAAGAGTGGGTAGATCCAGAATCAAATAAAACATTTGCTACTTTAGAGTGGATGGTAAGTGTACCTTTCACCACTTCGTTATCGTACTCCACATCGCTGATAGAAATTGCATGTGACTTTCCTTTGTCTTTAGCCCTAAGATTTTGTTGACGTCGACCATCATCATCAACCCTTGGATTTGGGCATTGATTGGCATAATGCCCCATCTCCTTGCATTTGAAACATTGAAGTGTAGTAGGTTCATTCTGTGTATCCCTTCCTTTGTTTGCGTCATTAGACATCTTCTTCCCATTATCACGGCATTCAAATGCCCGATGACCTTCTTTCCACATTTAAAACATTTACTTGTCCCTTTAAGACAACTCCCTCCATGTTTCCTTCCACACTTTGAGCATAAGGAAAAGCTCATCTTCTTTTCCGTGTGCTCTTTAGATTTTTCTTTGAATTCCATCTTCCTCTTCTTATCAAACCCATGTGATTGATGGGTTATTCCAATCTCCATCTCGACTTTGAGAGCACATTGAACGATTTCCTCGTAGCTATTGAAGTCCCTTATGGCTAACGCCCTTCGAAGACTTGGTTTTAAGCCACTAAAGAATCGATCGATCTTACTCTCAGAATAATACCAGAAGCGTACCTTGCAAGTCTTGTAAAATTTGCTTCATAGGTACTAACAGATTCATCATCCCTTTGCTTCAGTTCAAGGAACTCTTTCTCCATCTTTGTTCGGAGAATACAAGGGAAGTACTTATTGAAAAATAAGTTCTTGAACTCGTCCCATTCCATAGACTCAATTTCATCCCTTTGCCTCGTATTCTTAATAAGATTCCACCATTGATCAGCATCTCCTTCCAAACGATACACTGCTAGGATGACTTTATCATGTTCAGAACATTGAAGAATTGAAAATATCTTTTCAGTAGTACTAATCCATTGTTCAGGAACTAATGGATCAGTAGACCCGCTGAAAGAAGGTGGACGTTGCCTCATGAAGGATTCAACAGAATGTTGCTCCTTCCTTTGCTCGTTTGGAAGTCCTCCATGATTCATAGCTTGAGAAAGTTGTGTGAGCATGGCTACAAGATTTTGTATTCCAGCTCCCATATCGTTTGGTTTCTCAGGGGGACAATCATTTCATTGCCCATCACATTCCTCATTAACACGATTCCTTCGGGTTCCACCCATTGACTAAAACCAAGAAGAATAGTGTGAGCAACACTAATTATAATAGGAAAACCACATAATCCAAGAATAAAATTTTCATGCTTAAGGTCTTATCCTAGGTTATTCAAGGACATTTCTAAAACACTAAGACTGTGTTCTATGCTTAGACTTATCCTTAGGGTTCTTACTAAGGCTTTCACATCCTAGTTTCCAAAGGTTGACTATACCTTTCCTCTGATACCAACTATAACGACAAATACTTTACATACATTGTTAATACTTCAAAATTGTAGCACACTTATTTCAACATATGACAAAACCACAAAGGACTGTATAGGTATAGTGTCTTTAGAAACTGGGAAACATAAACAACTGGTTCATAAATCTTCTACAGTGTCTCCCATTTATTTCATCATATCTAGGGTCCCTTTTAGCATATTCTACTTAATATCCATCTTCCTGACCTGGGGAAAAGAAAACAAAAAAGGGTGAGCTCAAATGATCAGCAAGGGAAAATAAAGGAAATAAAAATCATATCATATCTTTTTGAAAATCAAAACCTGCAAAAGAGATCATAATATCTTAACATGGAATAAATCATAGAAGTGAAAATGAGATCCCCATAATCATAACATAAAACATGAAACTTTGTGGCATGCACACATAATCATGTAAAATCATTTCTTGTTAGTCATGACTCATTGCCAAGACTATCTTAGTGGACAAAGTCCCTTTCTGAACCGAGTTCACTCCTCGTTTCAGTCCTGTATCACTGAACCGAAATAACCTTCTGTTCCAGCCATGTCTATCTCATGAGATATAAAATCTTTACCCATTGAATTGGAGGGAGATATAGGTCCCACCCATCTTATAATGAATCCTTTCTTATGTGTGCCACATAATCATAAATCATACATCATCGCATAACCCATGTAATAAAAAATGGGATTCTTAAACAACATGACATCATAAAACAATTCATATAAGATAAAGGAATTCATAAAAATGTTTCCATCACAACATAATCAAATCCATGTAATAATAGGGATAAAAACAGAACCCATTATTATCTTAGATGGAAAATAATTTTGATAAAACACTTGAACTCCATTCTTGAGGAAAATATCATTTCTTCTTCAAAAACATTTTTCCTTTCATAACATGTCATACGACTTTAAAATAAAAGAAGGTGATTAAAAATAAACTTGAAAACTTGTAAAGGAAGATTCTTGGAAATTTTGTTTTAAAAATCCATTCATGCCGTATAAGTTAAAAAAACATTCTTCGCAATTTTGTCGGAAAAGTCAAAAAGTACCTCGTACGAAAAACGACAAAAGATTCCTTTCCTTTCCTTTACTAAAAACTCACTGAAGGGTAAAAATGGATTTAAACAATTGTAGGTGGATGGATGTAATATTACATATTGATGAAACATGGATGTGGATGATAAAATACACCCCAGTAAATACTTACGAATAAACAATCTCGGATAAAAATGAGATTGTGATATTTCCATTCCCTTAGGTCCGATTTGCTTTATATGTGTCTGAAGCTCCTGTATAATGGTTTAAATAATGTTATTGACTTATTCCAGAATCATACATATTGATATGATATCATATATGGTCATATTCTTATCTTCTTATTAGTAATATTTCATTGTTACTTGTTACTCGGGTCTTTATTGCCTTTGGTTCTTATGTGTGTTTTGTCGAATAAATTCTTATTCTTCTTTTAAGGTTATAGATACCTTATATCCATAATGGTATTAGTGTAACATATATCAAATTTATTCATTCGATTCATTTATATAATTACTATGTAATGATGATCCTGTAGAATGAGTTGCATCACATCGTGGAGACGGTATTCCGTACGTACGCACGAGTGATGATATCATTCCTATGATCGTGGAATTGTATTGGAGCATATTTATATTATTTCAGTATCAATATTACTTTATAATAATCATAAATAGTTACTCATTACACCATTATACCCATCCTTGTAAGGTGGTGGTGGAAAATAGATTACACCACGGCGTGGAGACGATATTCCGTACGTACGCACGCGCGGTGATTTCATTTTTCCGTGGGATGGATAGAAGGTGAATTAGGGTTGTTTCATATTTATAATAACATATCAGTATGTAAGTAATACTGATGTTATTACTTTATCATGAAACAACTAAAGAAGAAGAAGTTGAAGAAGAAAGAAATTGAAAAGATCGGTAATGGATATTACCTCTTCTTTGGAACGCCTCTTTGAATTCTCCACTTAGGGAACTAAGATTGGTCTTTGAAGAAGACCAGGACCTCTAGGATTATTCTAGGGAAGTGGAGAGGAGAAAATGGCAGGGGTTTGCCGTGCTTGAGTGCTCAATTTGGTGTGAGGAGGAGGGGGAGGAGGTGCCCTTTTATAAGGGAGGAGAGGGGCACCTTTGGAATATCTCAAAATATTATTTTATATTAAAGTCAAAATCGGTTTATAATGGTTCCAAAGGGTCTTATTTCGAAGCTAAAGTGGGGAAGGGTCGAAATACTATCAACCAATAGTATTTAGACAAGTTTAGGGTATTATTTTAACCTTATCAATTAGATTTAACTCTAAGTTAAATAATTTATCTTTTACCATGTCTTTTTGTTTTCTTTCACTATATGGTTAATACACTTACTATAACATGCCAAAAGAACCCCAAATTGTTTATTATTAATATATATATCCTTATCTAAGTCATTTGGCCGAACCTTAGAATTTTAGAAATACAATTACAATTAATAATATAATATTTTATTTAAAAACTATTTTGTGTCAATTTTGACACTATTTGATATATGATTTTTGTGAAAGTCATAACAGAATTATATGTTCGAACCAAGTTGATTAAATCAACATTAATATTTCATAGTAACCTAGAAAATTATTTCAATTCATAAAATGTCTTAAATTACATTTATTTTGGTGTTTATAACATCAATTATGTCAATATTTCATTAATAAGATAATTACTGCATCATCATTGTGTCATAAATAAATTAAATTATTTAATGTCTAAAAATTACAAATAAAATACCATCATGTATGAAATATTTTAAGATTTCTAATGAATATTTATAGTCGAATTTATCTTATGTAAAACCCCATATTAAAAATGATTTACTTATTAAACATTGATTTTAACTATTTTAACCCTTCTTTAACTAAATTAATAATAAATGTCCTAATCTAACCCAAGTGGGCCTAAATGGTCATATTTTATTAATAAGGTTGTTTTTGGCCGAATTACACTTATCCAATAGAATTAGGACATGTGTTAGGGTAATAATAATATCATATTTACCCTTAGTTACCCTATTTACTATTAACCGCGGTAAAAAAAGTAAAAAGTTACTATTCACCAAAAAATTATTTTTATCTCATTGAACCACATTTTACATACTGATATCAACCGTGTCTGTCGGATTTTCGAAATTCCATTCACAGAAGTGGTAAAATTAAGTTTTATGAAAAATTCAGTTTTTAACCTACCACTTAGTGGTTTCACTATTCATCAAAAATTGAAAGTTTTCAGAAAACTACCAAAATTTCACCCTAGGCTAATTTCGATATTCTGAATCCAAAAATGAAGTCCATTTTGAAAAATAAAATTTATAAAATTTCAAAAAGTGGTTATTACTATTCATAACGGCTAGTTTTAATAGCATATTGTTGTTTAGTGAAACTCGGTATTGCGTACGACGCAAGCTATCGAGGAAGGTCGTGATTGCGTGTAAAGCAAGCCAAGCAAGTGTTGTGTAGAAAAAGATTCCTTTGATTATTTATATAAAATAAAAGTCTCGGGTGTTACAGATACGAACAAGTAGAGGTAGCTCTGGCACATTTGTATCAAGGGGTAAAACTCAAAAACACCACTTTGTTGTACACATGCACATGAACTGGCGCATCACAATGGGTCTTGCTACACTCTATGTTCCACACTCCAAGAGGGTAATATTCCATAAATTCATAAGCTTAGTACAAACCATTATTATGGGAGTAAATAAAATTCCCCTAATAATATATGTTAGGAAATAGATGATTGATATCATAGAATGAAGCATAGAAATTTATAAGTTAAGGAAATAAATTTAATTTATAAGATATAACTTTCTATAATTGGATTATTCTTTATTTTTTTAACAGTTTAAAATAAATATCTGTAACTTTATTCTTCTTCTAGACAATAGACAGTAATATGAGTAATTTGGATGGCAACAAATTGGAAGATCAATGTGATGATTATTCTAATGATATGTCCAACCCGATAGGATCGGTAATTGTAAACATTGTCATAATACTCACTTACTCAACTCAAAATTTAAATAGAAATATGGGTCAACAGGAACGTTCAACCCCCCACCCCCCCATGAATTTCAACTCACAATCGAGATATTCAAGAGACAAAGACCTACTACTTTCATTTGATCATCTGATCCATCAATCACAGAACAATGGATCAACTCCATTGAGAAGATCTTTTCCATCCTTCAATGTTATGAACAAGAGGAGGTTCTTCTTGATGATTATTGTATAGAATGTGAATCAGATCAATGGTGGACATTGATCAAAAATACGATTCCCGAGGCAGAGATCTAGGTGTTGGAATGGATGGATTTCCAGAAAATATTTATTGATAAATATATTCCTTAAACCCTCCGATATAAGATGGAATGTGACGTCCATGCCCTCATGAAAAAAGAAAAATAATCTATATAATCGTACGAGGAAAACATCACAAGTATTTCATGATACACCTCTGTATTTTTATTACTCTTGAATGTCAAGTTGACCACTTCTTTGGTGGGATAAAACCTAGCCTACGGATGGCTTTATCAATACCTGACTTGGATAGATATGAGGAAATTGCTTGATGTGACCTCTAATTGGAAATGGGGATCATAAAATCTTAGGGGTATCATGGGGATAAGAAGTATAAAGAGGACATTAATTCAATCATTCTAATGGATAAATCCAATGATACTATGAAATTTGAGCACCCCTCTTGGCCAAGGTGTGAAAAGAAGCACCCTAGAAATTACCTGAAGGGGACAAGGAAATATTTTAGGTGTGGAATAGAAGGGCTCTTATCCAATGATTTCGAACAAGAAAAATCATTATTGTGACATAGGAGGTGAATGCTCTATTTTCCCCTCAATTAATTTCTTATTTCGATAGATACAAATTACAGTGGAACTTTTCAAAAAAATTCTATATACTATAGTTTTTGGAGGCATCAAACTTCCTCTAATAAAGAACTTGAGATCTTTTGTCATCTCTAACTCCAAATAGAATCCCAAAAATGAAGTGGTGATAGGTATGATATATATTCATTTATGAGTAGAGAACATGATTTTTTATTCTAATTCTATGATTTCTTTTATATCCAAAAATTATAGTAGAACAATTCAAACACCACAACAAATCTGGGAATTAGTGATGCAAGTAAGAGTAAAAATTGGAGAAATTATTGCATCCCATGAATATAAATCCTCTATTATCATAATTTTTTAATTGAACATCCTAGAAATACTTATCATACTCCCTCTAGTGTAATATGATGCAATTAGTGGCATGGATTTGCATTCCTTATATAGATCCAACAGAAATTGTCGTGAGTGGGACATCACTCTCCATATACGGAATCAACTCTTGATTATTTACAAGTGAAAGGAGGAGGATGAATATTCTTTAGCACCATCATCTCAATAATGTATATTACATCCCTATGAAATTGTTTATAATTATCAGATGATTTATTCTAAAGATGAAACCATCCTCAAAGACATGTCTATTGTGAGGGAATTCATTGATCTGTTTCCTGAGAAATTGTCTGGTCTTCCTCCTTGAAGAGATGTTTAATTCTCGATTGATATTATACCTATGGAATTGATAATATCCAAGACTCTATATATAATGGAATTTTTAGAGAATTTGGAGATAAATAAACACCTACAAGAGAATCTGGATAAATGGTTTATATGCCCAAGTTCTTCACCATAGGGTGAACCAGTCCCCTTAGTCCATAAGAAGGACTAGTCAATGCAACTTTTCATTGATTATCATGAGCTGAAAAAATTATGATAAATAAAAATAATCCTTTGTGACAAATTGATAACTTTTATGATCATCTATATAGATCAAAATACTTCTCTGTGGTGGATCTACGGTTACGATATTACCGAGGGTAAATAAGGAGGATATCTTCATGACTTCATTTTGTATAAGGTATGGGCACTATTAATTAATAATAATTCCTTCCAGACTCACTAATGATGCAATAGTCTTCATTGACTAGATGAATATAGTCTTTAGAGATTACCTAGAATTTTTTTTATAGTATTTATAGATGATATTCTAATATAATTCAAAACCAAGGAGGAGAATGAATATAATGTAATCACGAGACTAGATGACTTGTGAAAGGAAAAGATCTATGAAAAGTACAACAACTGTGAGTTATAGTTGATGGAAGTGTCATTCATGGGGAATATCATTGAAATAATTGCGTTAATTATGGATCCCTCCATGAAAAATTCAACTGAGGGATTGCTGAGGCCACCATCTATAAAGAATATTTGTAGCTTACATTGGGTTAGTTTGATATTATTTCCAATTTGAAAGAAATTATTTATGATTTTAAAACCCTCTTACCAAGCTAACTCAAATTTATGTCATGTTTTCATGGAATGATGAATGAGAAGAGAGCTTCAAGGATTTGAAAAGTAGGCTTATCACTATGCTCGTGCTCGCACTACCCATTGGTATAGAACTTTTGTGGTATTAATTGATTCTTCAAATAAGGGAATGGGATGTTTGTTAATGAAAAATTACAATGTCATTGCCTATACATAAAGGAAAATTAATTTTTATGATCATAACTATCGATCACATGATCTGGATTTCATGTCAGTGTTCTTCACTTTGAAAATTTATAGACATTACATGTTTGGTAAAAAGTGATATATATATACAGATCACAAAAGCCTCAAATATATTCACATAGAAAGAGTTGATTATATGACAATGAATATGGTTAGAGTTGATCAAATACTATAACATCTCAATTCACCACCATCTAGTAAAAGCGAATAATGTGGAAGATGATCTAAGTAAAAAGGATCCAACACTATTTCATTAATGAGAATTAATAGGGATCCAATATTATTATATTTGATGAAGAAGAACATGGTAATCATAAAGAACGTAACATCATCAATCCTTATACAGATGATTTCACATACATATCTTTTGGAAAGGATAAAGGATACTCAAAACGATGATATCGGAAATCACAAGAAAGTGGAAACTATTAGAAAAGGAAATTATTAGAGTTCAATTCTAATGTAGAACAAATTGCGGCATTGGGGTCAAGAATTGATGTTACATGAAATAAAAAGTTAATAAAAATTCATTTTGATGATGCACATAGTTAAAATTTATCCATGCTTATAGGAAACACAAGGATGTATCATGATATGTGAGTGTATTGTTGGAGGGATAACATGAAGAAGGAGATCGATGAGTATACATCAATGTTCCTGGTATGCCGGAATTTTAAGGCTGATAGCAAGAATTCTAAGGGGATGATGCAACAATTACCCATACCGAAATAGAAATGGTAAAAAAACACCATGGACCTTAATACTAGAATTACGATGACATCCAAAGGAAAAAATTCTATTTGGGTTGTTTTGCATCATCTTATAAATACTCGACACATCATTTCCATTCCGGAGGATTTCCCATTGGATCAACTAGCATGAATATTCATCAGGGAAGTGTTAAGGTTTCATGGTGTACCACTATCAATTGTATCTGATCAAGATACGAGATTCTACTATATGATCTAGAAGACACTATAATATGGTCTGAATATTGAGGTGAACTTCAGTATAGATTATCATCCTCATACTAATGTCCAATCTATGTGGACTTTCCAAACACATGAGGAAATGTGGAGAGAATTCTCAATGGACTACAATGTAGGATGTGTTCAGCATATTCCAATGGTTAACATCCCATAAAAAATGTTTTTACTCCAACATCCAAATGAATCCTTATAAAGCCCTTTATGGGAAGAGGTAATAACGCCGGAATATTGGGATGAAGTTTGGGAGAAAAAAATTATGGATCCAAAAATGGTCAATGAAATAGTGGAGAAGGTTAAGACCATCCAGTAGCACATTAAATATGCTCTGAGTCGACAAAAGTGTAGTTCTGAAAATAATTGGTAATACCTAGAGTGTGATGTTATAGACCAGGTATTCCTCCACATATCACCATGGAAGAGAGATATGAGGTTTTGGAAGAAAGGATAACATACTTCAAGGTAAATTATCCCTTTTGAGATACTTGTTCTTATTGGAGTAGTATCCTATCGACAAGAAATCCCATCGAACCTATATCAGGTACATGATGTATTCTATGTATCACTCTTGAAAAAATACATACCCAGCCCATCACATGTACTCAATCCAGAGGTGATACCATTGGAGAATGTCCTCTCCTATGAAGAGAAGCTGATGAAGATATTAGATCATGGGGAAAAGGCTCTATGAAATAAGATGATTCCCATCATCAAGTCGTTGTGGAAAAACCACATGTTTTATGAAGCAATGTGGGAACCAGATGAAGTTATGAGGCAGAGTTACCCTCTTCTATTTTATTGTGGGAAAATTAAACATCATAGGAGATATTTCCTAATGGGTTAATAATGTAATGACATGATCATTTAGGAATGAAATTGCATTTATTATAAGTTCTTATTGATATAGAAAACACATGAACACTTTTATTATTATTATTGGTTTTATATGAAAACTAAGTATCATTACCATTTATAATATAGTTTTCAAAGAATGATTGCATGAATGATATTTATATATGTATTTTAAATCCTCTTGACATATACATAGGCATAGATGGACTAATCCAGTAGACTCAGTTCATACAAATCTGTTTTTTTGCATCTTGTAATGGAAGTAGTATCACTGGGCTTCCCTCTTGACCATGCCCACTAAGAGCTTCAACACGTTAACCTTAAACAGAATCTGCCACTAGAGAAGTTCAGGTTAATATAGATTGCCACCTATGCGATGTTATTTGAGGCACCCCAAGTGTCTATCATCATCACACACCTTACCCTTAGGTATTATGCTGCAGTTATAAGGGGATATGTAATAGTTTGTTGGTTACTTATTTTGTAATCAATTTTTATAAATAATAGTCATATTCCATCAATTCCTTTATGAGAATATTCTTCCTTAAAAATTATAGATTTGATAAATTGACTCTTCGGGTTAAAATTGTACTTTTTTGAAATATATAAAATATTATATTAAACTAAGGTTTTTATTAAGGATATTATAAAAATATATTATAAATGTTGATTATATCATTTTCTTATCTGTAATTGATTAGTAAATCATTTTTATAAGAGTTATATTTTTAATATGATAAAACAGAATGATAATTTTAATAGAATTTATTTTACAAAAATAATAACGTTTTGAAATAATTAATATTTTAATAAAATTTTATTATAAAATTACTTTTATGAATTATAAATTATTATATATTTTTTATGAAGTCAAATTTAATTTTTATTATGGTTTGAAAACTGTTTTCATTTTTCAAACCCTGTGTATTTTCAATAAATGTCGGTGTTCATATTAAAACGGGAAAATCGCATTTTCATAAAATTAATCAGATAAAATGAATAATATTTTTGGAATTAGGATTTAAAAATTATACAACGGTGACTTTTTTATAATTGTTTGAGAGAGTTGAATTTTTGGGTAAACATTAAATACAATATAAATAAAATATGTGTTTTATGACATCATAATTACCCCAAAATGATGTAATATATACTAAAATGTTTATTATTAGACCTATATGTATTATATCATTAAGTAAATTTTATTTTATATTTTTTTACTTGTTTTATGAAGCCTCATTGAATCCCCCAAAAAGTATATTATATTTTATGATTTTAAATTCATTTCTTAAATAATGTGACTCACCTCCACATAAAAAAGTCTAATATATTAATATTTTCGCTATTAGCCATATAATTTTTTCCCACTCGTATTTGTCAAAAACAATGTAAAAAACTATGGGAAGGTTAGTGGTTTTTAATATTTAAATATATAGATTGCAAAACCTATGTTTGTGAAATATTAAAGATTCTCCCTCTAATTTCCTATTTAAACCCAACCAATATCCCACTTATCTTCAATCAAAATACATATAGCATGCCCCCAATCTATACTCCCATATCTATAATCCTCCCAAGTAACCAAAATATTTTAAGAACCCCACTTAATAATTTTTTAGTCACACAGTCAAGTAAGGAATCTTCCACCCTCCTCTTTTATCTAGCATTATTTTCATGTTATGTATTTAAATTTATTTTATTCCTATATTCAGATATCTTACTAAATATTTTAAATAAATCCCATTTGATATATAAATGATTATTACCAATTTCACTCTCATTTATCCCTATTATGAACCCTTATGTACACTCATTACCATGCCAAATTATTGTTAAGGATCCTCACATTCCTTCCATTATCATTTGTATCCATGTTTCTTTATATTGTTAAACCCTTTTATTTTCATTTAAAAATGATAGGGTATGTTTTATAACCTCAAAAATACTATCATTATAATTTTTTTATGATGGGATTCCTATTTTCCTCTCATTAATCCCTCTAATACACACTTGTTACCATGCTGAAATTTCATAGAGTTATTCCATTTCTCCTCTTTCTTCATTTTTATTTCGAATGTTACACCATATATTTCCAAATTACATGTGTTGGGACAAGAATAATTATGACCCAATCAATATACATTTCATGTATATATTATTAGCGACCCCTTTCTCTCATATCACCCATTTTAATGAATTTTTATGTCACATTGCTAGGCTATCAAAATTGTACTGCAATTTTCCATACCAAAATCATTATGTACTGAATACCCTGACCATTTATCTATCAATTTTATTCACTATTATTCTCATATACTTATTATTTATAGACATTTATGTATTTATTCCACATTTCTTTATCATGGAATAAATGATGATGTTGAATGAATTCATGTTATATTATCTGTGTGTCACACTTAAGCATGATAATGAAATGATTATGAAGTGTGTGCCATGATAAAACATTAATGAATTGGGTAATGTTTAGTATCATTATATGTCATGTTGGGACAGGTTTTTACCAAATTCTTTTTAGGAAATTTTTCCACCATGTTGGGATTTTGATTTACGTGATTCCTTTTTATTAATGATGCAATGTTGTAAGTTGTTGCCACATTTCTATGTTATGATGATCTTGTTATATAGTGACATTAAGTTGATGTTTCTTGAATGATACAATGAAATGTCTATTTCAAAACATGTATTTTACACTTCATTTTAACCCTTTTTTACTCACTTACTCGGCTTTATAGCTCAATTTTTTCTTATGTATATCCTCATGTTATCCCCTTCAATGCTTAGTGTGAATAAATGTTGTGGTCAAGTGAAAGAAGTTTTTAATAAAAATATTGTATTTTTTGAATTATGTTGTCATGTAATGTTCTTAATCCCAAAAAAACTAGACCAAATGATCCTTTGGGTGGTATTAAGATAATATTTATGTAATAAATCATGTTTATGTGTGTTCTAAAGAGCAGGGTTGTTATAGGTGTATTCTCAAGTTCTCATAACAAAAGGAATATTGGTTTTTAAAATGATATTGAATTAGATTTTTAAGAGATGTTCTACCTCATTACCTTGTGTTATCGTATTATTATATTCATAACTTGATTAAATGGTTAAATGTAATTTTTCAAAAGAGTGGGTATACTTGTTGTTTATTTTTTGATTTCTTATGTGAGTTTTTATAAATTGTGATAAATGGGTGGTTACACCCATGCGGGTAGATTTAAATGAAATTGATTATATTAGTGGGAAGACTCATATAGAATTCAATTTATATATGATGTGAAATTGATGAATTATTGTATAAATTCCATTGTAGTCTCTCCATGGATCAGGAAAACATTAGTTAACACCTTTGATGAGTGTGAACCTTGGTTCTTAATTCCGTAGGATTCCTCAGGCTTTCTACCCCTTAGATCCGGATTGTTTGGAATCATGTTGGATATTTTGGTATAGATGCTCCTAGGACTCCAATCAGTGCCTACACCGAGTGTCAATTGAGATGATATTGGGACTCCACAAGGATTACTTGTTCTTAGAAACCTTGGATCTGGACATTCGTGGTCTAAACTTCATTATACAGTAAGGTAGTGGGTTTATTTTGTGACATCATTATATGGAATGACAGTGGGATATATGACTATGTTTGTATGAAATGTATGTAGTTTTTTTATATGGATTAATTATATGGTGAGAACATTTTAATTGGATATGTATGGTGGTACGATGAAGTAATTTTCGTTGATTATATTTCTTATAGCTTATATATTAGAAGTTGACACATGTTATAGGGAAACTTGAGATCCTTTTTAATATTATGTTTTTTCAATGGTTACATTCCCTGGGCATTGACACTTACATCGCTGCTTACATTCACTTGTTTATCATATTTCATTGTGTTCATTAGAATTGTATAGATTGTGGGATGGAAACCTACTAGGACCATTATATCACAACTTTTTTGGGCCTCATTGGTGACCCAAATAGTTTATATGGTTGCAGAGGATGGCGGGGTAAAGTTCCCTAACAATAGTTATTGAATATTTCTTAAGAACGTGATATTATAGGACTAAGATGACTCTTGAGATGCTATGAGAAATTTTTATTCTTTTTCAATTTGGACACTTGTACTGTATTGTATTCCCTTGTACCCATTATGGTTCGTTTTTAGATACTTTTATCATCTTCATCATTGTATATGAGAAATATATTGAGATTTAAATCTATTCCTCATATATATCTATGGTATTATTATTTTAACGATTCTTCTATTCAATGTTATTGAATTCCTTTGTGATATGGTATAGTAATGATGGAATAGTGGCCCCACTGACACAAATAGTCCCTCACTGCAAGTTATCATCCTCTAGGGTTTTGGGAGAGGCACATGAGGCCATGTAGAAAACTAGGCTCAGGGTCCTATTATTAAAAATCTAGGTATGGTATGATACAATGTATTATCAATTCATTTGTTTTCAGTTAATTTATTGTTTAGAAACAATATATACAGATGTGAATAAAATGGAATTTGGTATTGAGTTGTTCTTGAGCGTAGCTAAAACATGTAAATGAAAAAGTAAAATTTCCACGAATAAAATTTCTACATTTGGTTTTGATTATTATTGTGGTTTTTATTTCACCGTTGGGTGAAGAAATTGATTTATGTTGTTACTATTGAAATGATTGTGTTTTATTTTCCTTGGAACCTGATGAGATGAGGTTATTCCCTCTCATGAATCATATATTCACTTGTTATAATTCACATGTCATGTATTATTCCATGTCATTTAGAACAAATATAAGATATATTGTTTTGTGATAGGTGTTGTGATAGTTTTTCCTACTGTTGTGTTAGACTGTTTGCAGAGGATAGAGGAAAGATGTTATCGTTCAATTTGTATGGTGTATGGGCCTTTATTAAATGGAAACTGAATCACCTTTTAAATTATATTATTAATGTTAATTTAATGTGTATAGATGACGTGGGAATCAAATTATTGGTTCAGGAGGTGTTATGGGCCCTCATGAATCAGAACATGATGAACCATCAGCTACATCATTTGAACAAATGGCTGTTAAATGAAAATGAAAATAAAATGGAAAAAAGAGACATATCCTAAACCTATATTATGAGTGGGAAATATGTATCATTTATATTGGTTTTTGGTGTCTATTATTTATAATGTCATGGATTTAGGAGAAGTTTGTGGTTTCTGACTCTGTTTTAGGAGGTTTTTGAAATTTATTATTCTTTTGAATAGAAACTTCCATATCTTCTTTCAGAGGAATGTGTTTGGAATTACAGATAAATGCCACCACGATGACATACATATGTATGTTGCAAGGGAGATGATGACCATTATCTGGAGTGGGTGGGCCATGGGCAACTAGTTTATTCTCCTTTAGTTGTGGCTATGTCACTAAAGGTTGTTGTGGACATAGGTGATGAGGAAAAAATATTTGAGGGGTTCTTTTTCTATACACTTAACTTCCAGGGGCACCACATCCAACCATGATTATGGATGAGCAGATAAGGATGTTCCAATAGCAGCATCCTCTAATGTTTTGAGGGGATAGATGTACATAGGCTGATGGTATATGGAATGATACAACGTTAGATATCATTGAGAATATAGATATACCTCAAAAGAGGAAGGTAAATCTTTCCAATTATATTCTATGTGGAGAAGCTAAGCACTTATGGGATGATTTGAATCAGGATGATATGATACAATATATGGGCTGGACTAATTTCTACACCCGCTTTTATGGCTAATTTTACCCTGATACTCGATGGGTAGAGCGAGCCAGTGAGTTCAACCCTCTGAAGTAGGGCACAATGAAGGTTATACAGTACATGGCATGTTTTATAGAGTTGCAGCATTTTTCACAAATGTACCTTTCTAACGAGTGGTTGAGAGAGATACGCTTTGAGGAAGGTCATTGACAAGCTATCAAATCCTGAGTTACTGTTTTCAAGATAACCAATATCATTAAATTTTAAACATGTTTTGATTACAAAATGAAACCTCGGGGTATTTGGGGGAATAGAGAAAGATAGTACTGCTTCTCGGCCTAGTGGTTCTACATCTTCAAGAAGGAAGTGTCATTTGAGGCTTCCCATGATATGAGTTACGATCAGAATGTGATTTTTTGAAGCTTAGTGTTTTTTCACCAATTATTTAGGTGAGTTAAAATGAATAATCATTGAGATCATGACCCAATAAAGTGGTAATAATGCGATAGGATGGGGATAATGCTGCAGTTCTGTAGGACATTCCCTCCACTTGTGAATGGTAGGGGTCATCCCTGATATAACATCCTTGGTAAATAAAGAAAAATAAATTTTTATACTTATTAATATTTTTTAATTAAATATTAATTTTACTTTAAATAGGACTCTATGTTTTATGGCTTACCTGATAGGCAACAACGAGTTTCATTAAATTCTTACTTTTCACACTAATAATATCACAATATTATTTTAAATGGTAGTTAACGCCTAGTTTTTGTATTGGATGTAATGAGTATAACTAAATAAAATATTATTATACATGTTTGTAAAATGTTTTTACAATAATGTCATTAATTTTAGAGGCACAATATGTGAATGAATCCATTTGTAAGCACAAATACTCCAATATTCTTTAAGAGGTCGATTTACTTCCTTTTAATGAGGAACACTATTTAAATATTGTTTTGTCACTTTTATATGTTCTATTTGAAAAACAAAATATTTTTTAGAATTAGGACATCAAAATTTACTTTGGATGAAATTTGGGTATTTTCTGATAAACTTCATTTTTAATGAATAGTGAAAGTTCTATCTTTTAATTCAAAACTGCATTATAATATAATTTATTTATAAGGATAGATTTTATTTTTAATTAGTCTTAATGTTTTATTATATTGGTTTTTAATATTTAATCCAATGTTTGTTATTGTATGTAATTTCACTTTGAAATCGGACATAAATTAGTGTCAATCACTTGATAGTTATCATTTCTTAAAAAACACACCTTTTGTTTTGACTACTTGAATTAATTTTAAATTAATTTCTTCCACTTCTGTGTTTTAAATTTCGAAAAATGTATTCAATATTTGGAATCAAGAGGTCCCAATTGTGTAAATATGTACATTTTCTTTTTATACATTATGAATATTTACTTCAGTAAGAATTTTATTTACCATGGTTAAAGGGTAAATCTGGTAAATTAGGGTAATGAATTATTAATATTGTAATATAAAACTACCCTAAAATGTGTCATAATCCTATTGGTTGATTCATTTCTGACCATGTTCATTCTTGGGTCGATTTTGGGACCACATGGAGCCACATGAGAGTGATAATGACTGTTCATTTTAATTAACATAAAGTCAAAAATGACATAAACACACATGTTTTTGTAAATAAATTTTTAAATTGGGTTAAATAAGATATCTCTTTGACTGTGAATATGAATTGAAAGCTTAAAATATTTCCTACATCATTATGTTTTTTTAATTCTTAGACAAATAATAAATAAAATTATTTATGACACAATAATGAGGTAGTGTATATCTTATTAATGAATGATTTAAATAAATAAGATTATTAATAGTAAAAAAAATATCCAAAACCTTTCCAATTATTATTGTATGAATTTATTTCTAACATGAGTCATCTTATATTCTACTTAAATGATTTTTTGACCTTTTTAAACAGAAGATTTGTTTGTAATAAAATAATTGTTTCAAACATTCCTAAAGAGCCCCTCCTCCCCATTATAAAAGGACCCCACTTCTAACTCATTCCTAAAACCTCTCAGGCCCCTTGGATCGTCCCAAATATGCCTAAATAAGATCCCCACATTCCTCTCCTCTTCCTAGAATCCTTACCTTAGGATGAAGGCACTTCAAGAAAAACATTTTGGTTCAAACCAAATGGAGATACCTGATTTAAATGTAACATCTTCTTTTTTTTATTTTCATATTTTTTACTTCTCCATGCCCCTAAACTCTTTTTGTTCATTTATTTTATATCAATAAAAGTATCTTAAATATACTAATATGTATTTATGAGAAATATTTGAACTATAATTACACACACCTCCGTCTAATGGGTAATGATCATATTGTTTCTGTGAACGACGAACTACTATCTCACGAAAAAATGATTGTTAAAATTTCTCCAACCTCCTATCATGGTGGCAATTATGATGGAAATATATTTATATGTGACATATATTATTTTTATTTTGTTTCTATGATTCTTTATTTTTTATTTACAAAATAACTTTATGGTTTCCATAGTGGGTAAATACGATAATTTCATTTGAGGTAGTGCGGACTACTACCCCCTCAAAGTAATATGACTCATTCATTCCTTATGTGGGACATATAAAGGATGGAGTTAATGAAATTATTTATTTTATTATACTAGAATTATAATATACCTTTATATAATTATTTTTTCATTGCATTAAAATTTTTAATATAAATGAAAGTAGTGTTCATGCGTACGTATAGCTTGTCGTCTCCATGAATGGTGAATATCATTTCTTATCTCCAAATGTTATGTACTATTACAAATACCTATATATATATAGATATTAGATATATATGATATAAATGATAACTAAATCATGAATATCAGTCATGAGATAATAGAATTTGGACCACATGACCAACTTGAAATTATAAGATGTTCATTTTTGACTCAAGTACCAAATATCGACAAAGTGACCATTATTAACATAAATGATTACATAATGTTTATAACATGGTAATAAGTTATATAAAAGAAATAATAAACATGATAAAGTATCTTAAGAAAGTAGAAATTAACATTAGTTTATTATTCTGGAGTTTAAGAATGATCGAGTCATGTTAGACAAGTGGTAAGTGACTTCATCTAAATCCCCTTTCATTTAGGAATATTTAGATTTATACATGAAATTATTTTATACGGAATATAAAAAAATTACTTTTCAATTCATTGAAATGGAATCATTTTTCTCCAATCTGTTTTAATAAATGACAAAAAAATGTTTTAATATAAGCGGTGACAATGACCTTTTCCGTCGCCGCAAGTATTATTTGATTTTTGACTTCCTTATCAAGATGTAATGTTTTAAAAGGAAAATAAATGCCATATAATATTTAACATATTTTGGTATTAAATGTGATTTTGATAATGTATTTTTTATGTCAATATATTTAAATGTTATTTTGTGATTGATATTTGGAAATGTTATCTTTCCTTTATATTTGTTTTATGTGTTATGATTATATAATGATACATGGACTTTTGACGGGTGGTTACGTGATAAACCAAATGACGGGTGGTGCCTTGATAAACCAGAATGGGAGGTAACATTATAACCTCCAAAGCATTGGGTATTGAATTCATTCGTATGGCTATTCCATTTAGTTTTATGTGTGGAAGTCAACCATATGGTTATTCCAACTAAGTATGTTTATGTCCCAAGTTACCTTTATATGTTATCAGGTCTTTTTATTGGTTTTATGGTAATAATTTGGTTACAAAATGGTAAGAAATTATCTTTTATTCAGTGAGGAGTATTTACTACTTCATAAAGGTGGAATGTATTACTTATGATAGGGTATTCATGGTTTACTTGTTGTTTTGAAAAACTAAATGTTTTCCTTCTTTGTGTATCCATTACTGAGCATTTTATACTCATCCCATGTTTTTGAAATGTTTTTCACATGACATAAAGTGGAATAAGGTCATGGATGGGATCATGTAAAATCTATTCTATCTAAAACATAGAAATAGACATGACTCCTTTTTTCAATGATTTTTTATTTTATGAAAAAAATGGAAACTGAGTGGCAGTGTATACTTTGTAAATTTTTAGATAAAATGTAATATTTATGGCCTAAATCTATAAAACTCTAAACCTAAAAAGATCCTCAATGTGTATTATTTATTTAATTCAAGATAATTTAAATTTTTTATGGTCAGGTCCTTATAGTTGTTATTATAGGTTGGTTTAGACAACATTATGAGTCAGAATATTTTTAAATTAATATCCATAATTTAATTTCTGGTAATATAGAAATGATCAATCATTTACAGATTACCATGTTGCTTCGCCTAAGATATTTTTGTGTTCAGAATGGTTATCTACAAAGGAAATAGGGAATCTATGTTGGGAAGGCATACAGAGAAGAAAAACCTTCCAAATCAGCTATATGAGACAGTCAGAATCGGAACTGAATATTTTTTGTAGTGATGGAATAGTTGACTCAGCCTATAAATTTGGTGGTATCCATGCATGAGATCATATATAACAACCACATAATAACATCTTAGTAGAGTATCATTTCATGAGGCAACATCCCCATCATTCATAGGATCTTCTGACCATGTGCTTGCTAAAGGTTGAATTAGTTCATTGGAGAAGATTTTTTATGTAATGAGTTGTTCAGAACATCAAAAGGTTAGTCTCCCTATTTAACATTTTGAAGGTGAAGCTGATCAGAGGTGGTCGATGGTGAAAAATATCAGGGATAGTGAGGATATTGATACTCTTGATTGGGATGAATTCATGGGTATGTTTCTGGAGAAATATTTTCCTATGGTGGTTCATATTAGGATGGAAAACTAATTCTTGAAGTAGAGGTAGGAGGATGACTCAGTGGCTACTTATGAATAAAAATTCACTCGACCAGCAGGGTATGCTACGAATTTCATCTGAGATATTGATAGTAAGATAAACCAATTTTACTCAGGACTAAAGCCGCGATATCAGATAGAATTAGCCTCTCGTGAGTTCAAAAGATAAAAAAAGCATTTCCAATGTTCATAGAAGGTAGAAATGGAGTTTTCTAATGATTAAGTGTTTCAAGAGAGAAAACAAAAGAAGAGGCCCAGTTTGCAGGAAAAGGGAAATAATTCATTATAGAAGCCTGGGGGTAAGAAAATTAAATATCCATCTTGTGAGAGGTGCGATGAAAAGCATCCAAGAGAATTTTTCTCCAAATATGGAAAGTGCTTTCAGTGTGGTATGTATGGTCATATTTCTCGCAACTGTAAGGAAGATGATCTAGAATGCAATGAAAACCCAGTGGTACGATGTTTTAAGTGATATGAAATGGGTCATTATGCAGATGAGTATCCAACAAAGAACAAAACTGAGGGAAAGAAGCCAGAATACACGAATAAAGAAGTGGTGAAATCCTTTGAAACTACTTCAGCTGATGTTGGTCCATCAAATGAAGTAGTACCAAGTACATTGTTTGTTTGTTTAGATTATGCCAATTTGTTTCTTGATTCTGGGTCTACACATTATTTAATTTCTGAGAAAGTTTCTTGTAAATTTTGAATTCCATCTAAAGATATGAATCCATAACTTATGGTAAAAACACATAGAGGAAATTTTGAGACAAAAAGAAAATAGAAGAACCTTCATGTCCATGTATGATGAAAGAATATACCTAAAAAACTTATTGTTTTTCCTCTTTTATATTTTGATGTCTTTTTGGTTATGGAATGAATTTTTGTTTATCAAGGGAAGATTGAAAGAAGAGTTAAATAGTTTTCTATTTAGAATGTATTTTTTTTTTGTACAAGAATGAACCCTTACTTTTTATAACATATCAGGATGCTGAGAAATAAGTGAAATTTTGAAATAAATGTTACCTTCCACATATTATTGAAAACAAAGGAACTTTTTAGATTAATGATGTTCTAATTGTAAATGTGTATCTGGATTTTATTTTCTGATGTGTTTTCTGGTATTATACCTGATCAGAAAGCTGAATTTATTATTGACATAGTTCTTGTGCTAAGCCAATTACATAACCCCCTTATCGAAAGGCTCAAATTAAACTTTTAGAGTTAAATAAGCAATTGAAAAATTTATTAGATAAAAGTTTTTTTCGACCTAGCACATCACCATGGGGTTCTCCTGTCTGGTTTTTTAAAAATAAAGGTTGTTAAATGAGACATTTCAATGATTATAGAGCATTGAATGACATCAATGTTAAGAAAAAGTGTATTTTTCCTCATATCAATGATTTTTTTGATCAGGTCTAGGGAGATAAGTTTTTTTCAAAGATTGACTTGAGGTGGGGTACCATCATTTGAAAGAAAAGGAAAATGAAATTCTGAAGACTCTGTTTCGAACTAGATATGGCCATTATGAATTTTTAGTTATACCTTTTAGGTTAAGAAATGAACCTTCTGTATTCAGGAATCTTATGAATATGATTTTCCATGAGTTTTTGGATAAGTTTGTGGTTGTGTATATTGATGATATTTTGGATTATTATGAAAGTAAAAAGAAACATGAAATTCATTTAAGGGTTTTCTTACAAACCATAAAAGAATAGAAACTGTATGGAAAATTCTGAAAGTGTGAGTTTTGGTTACAAAAAATTTCAATCCATGGTCACATTGTTTAAAAAACTGTTATAATTGTTGATCCTGCTAAAGAAAAAGTTGTTACCGATGGGCCATGACCCAAAAATATAACTGTGATCCATAGTTTTTGTCATTTAGCCGGTTATTATAGGAGGTTTGGTGAGAGTTTTTCATCTTTATCTAGTCAAATTACTATGTTAACTAAAAAAGGTGTAAAGTTCATTTGGAAATAAGAATGTGATGATTGTTTACCAGAATAGAAAAGAATATTGTTTAATGATCTTGTTTTGGCACTACCTTAAAGAAATGGTGACTTTTTTTACAGTTATGCTTCATGTAAAGGACTTGGTTGTGTTTATATGGAGAATTATCTGGTAATTGCTTATTCTTCATGTCAGTTGAATCCTCATGACTTAAGTTACCATACTCATGATTTTGAATTACCTATTATTGTTTTGACTTTAAAAAATTGGATTCATCATTTGTATGGAGTAAAATGTGAAATATATTCCTACCACAAATTATTGAAGTATATATTCACTCATAAAGAACTAAACATTAGATAGAGGAGATGGTTGGAATAAATCAAGGATTATAATTGCATGATCCATTACCATCCGAAAGAGGAAAATAAAGTGGATGATTGTTTGAGTCAAAAATGTAATGCAACATTAACCATGCAATATATGGAATGAGATCCTTTGGTTTTTGATTTTATGAACTTTGGCATAGAAGTTGTTTGTATAGAAAAATTCCTCTATTTTGTTTTAGGTGTCAGTGAAATCACCTCTATCAAATAGAATAAAGCATGTGCAGAAAGAAGACAGTGAGTTACAGAAAAAGGAAGAGTTGGTACAAAAGGACATGTTTCCTGAATTTAACATTGACAATTATTGTGTTTTGAGGTTTGTGAAAATATTATGTGTGCCTTGTAATTCATTGTTGAATAATGACATGTTATGTTAAGATCATAATTAATCATTTTCAATTCATCCTAAAGTACTAAGATGTATATATATCATCAGGAGTGTTACTGGTGGGATGAAATGAAAAAAGATATTGTTGTCTTTACTGAGAAGAGTTTGACTTGTCAAGAGGTTAAATCTGAGTAATAGTTACCAAAAGGAATGACTCATTCATTACTACTACTAGAGTGGAAATGGGAAAATATATCCATGGACTTCATTGTGGGATTACTGAAGACATCTCTAGGTAATAATTCAATCTGTGTTATTGTTGATAGGTTGACTAAATTTTCTCATTTCATTCCTATTTGAGATACTTTGTCTCTAGATCAACTTTCTCGGTTGTATATTAAAGAGATATTCAGGTTTCATGGAGTTCCTCTATCCATTATAACTGATCAGTATCCCATGTTTACATCTATATTTTGGAAAGACCTTTAGATTTCTTTGGGTATAGAATTATATATTTGCATAGCTTTTAATCCTCAATCAGATGGGTAGTCAGAATTAACAATTCAAACCTTAAAGGATATGTTATGAACTGGTACACTAAATTACCAAGGATGTTGGTACAAACATCTTACTTTGGTTGAATTTTCATATAATAATAGTTTTCATTCTAGTATACAATGGGTTCCATTTGAGGCATTATATGGGAAGCGATGTCAAACTCCAGCTTTTTTGGATGTAGTAGGTGAAAGGAAATTGATGGGATCCAAATTGGTAAAATAGATGGTAGAAAAATTTCAGATGATTGAGAAGAATAAGATCATAGCTCAGAGCAGGTAGAAAAGTTATGCAGATTTCTAGAGGAAGGTACTTTCTTTTATGTTAGGTGATCATGTATTTCTCATAGTTTCTCTATAGAAAATTGTGAAGCGTTTGGGAAAGAAGGGAAAGCTGAGTCTGAGGTTCATTGTACACTATGAAATCCTAGAGAATGATGGATTAGTTGTCTATAGAGTGGATTTACCTTCATGTTTATCCCAGGTACACAATGTATTTCATGTTTCAATGTTTGAGAAATTATATTCCAGATCCATCTCATGTTTTGAGCCCAGAGGTAGTTCAGTTGTAAGAGAATCTCTCTGATGAGGAACAACGAGTTCAGATTCTTGACTGAAGAGAGAATGTGCTTCACAATAAGGCAATTAATTAGGTAAAGGTGTTTTGGAAAAACCAAATGGTTGGAGAGGCAATGTGTGAATCTTAAAATTCTATAAGAGGTAAATAGCCCCACTTATTTGATAATTGAATAAAAATTGCAAAGATGCAATTTCCAAAAGGGGGGAAGGATGTAACATCCCAAGTAAATAAAGAATAATATATATTCATATTTATTAATATTTTTGAATTAAATATTAATTATAATTTAAAGCAGACACTATGCTTAATGTCTTACCTGATATGCAACAACAGGTTTCTTTGAAATCTTACATTTAACATTAAAAATATAATAATATTTTTTAAATTGTAGTTAACCCCTAGTCAATGTATTGGAGAGAATGAAAATAACTAAATATAATAATATTATACTTGTTTTTTAAATGTTTTTACATTTATCCAATAAAATTTATAGGCTCAAAATGTAAATGAATCCAATTTTAAGCACAAATACTCTAATATTCATTAAAAGGTCGATTTACTGGCTTTTAATGGTTAACCCTCATTAAATCTAGTTTTGGTCGCTTTAATATGTTCTATTTATCAAAATGAAGTTCTTCTTTAGAATCAGGACAACAAAATTTACTTTGGATGATATTTTGGTATTTTTTTGATACAATTCATTACTAATGAATAGTGAAAAATACAATATTTTAATTCAAATCTACTTATTAATATCATTTTTATATATGGTTATATTATCTTTTTAATTGGTTTTAAAGAGTAATTATATTATGTTTTTATTTTTTAATCCAATTTTGGTCATTTTATGTAATATCACTTAGAAATTGGACATTAATATGTGTCAATATTTGGATATTTATAATTTCTTAAAAAAACACCTTTTGTTTTTAGAGAACGAATTAATTTTAAATTAATTTCTGCCACTTCTCTGTTATGAATTAGGAAAAATAGATTCCATATTTGGAATCAGGATGTCTAAATTGGTTAAATAGATAACTTTTATTTTTAGACATTATGAATAATTACTTCAATATATATTTTACTAACCATGGTTAAAGTGTAAATCTGGTAATTAAGGGTAAAAAATATTATTATAATAATACAAAATTACCATATCATGTCTCCTAATCCTATTGATTGATACGTTTCTGACCATGGGCATCCATGGGACAATTTTGGGACCCCATGGAGCACTTCAGAGTGAAAATGACACTTTATTTTAATTATCTTAATGTAAAGGAAAAAATGAAATAAAAAAATATTTTTTATTAAATAAATTTTAAAATAGGGTTATATAAGATATTTATTATACTATAAATATGAATTTGAATTCTAACAAAAATTCATAAATCATGTAATTTTTTTTAAAATTTTTATACATCAATTAAATAAAATTATTCCGGACATAATAATGATGGAGTGTTTACCTCATTAATGAATAATTTAAATAAATGTGATTG
The DNA here is from genome assembly GCA_963277665.1 of Viscum album. NCBI lineage: Eukaryota > Viridiplantae > Streptophyta > Magnoliopsida > Santalales > Viscaceae > Viscum > Viscum album. The sequence goes on from OY728150.1 coordinate 1,891,840,965, forward strand.
TAAATACTAAAAATATATCAAAAACGTGTCCAATTATTATCAAATGAATTTATTTCAAACATGAGTTATCTTATATTCTACATTAATGATTTTTGGAACTTTTTAAATATAAGATATGTGTATAATAAAATAATTATTTCAAAACTTCCTAAAGAGACCCACCACCCCCTTATAAAAGGACACAACTTCTAACTCATTCCTCACACCTCTCAAACCCATTGGATCGTCCAAAATTGGCCGAAATTAGATCTGAACATAACTCTCCTCATCTTAGAAACCTTACATTATGAAAAAGGCACTTCATCTAAACCTTTTGGTTCAAACCAAAGGGGGATGCCCAATTTAACGGTAACATCTTCTTTTATGTTCTTTTCGTTTATTTTACCTCTCCAACCCCATCACCACTTTGTATTCATAAATTTTATATCAAAACCAGTATCTTTAGTATACTAGGTTGTTTTGTGGGATTTATTCGAACTACACATACACACACCTCCATTTAATGGGTAAATAACATATAGTTTCTGTGGATGGTGAACTGCTGCCTCACGAAATGATGATTGTTCAATTACCTCCAACTACCTATCATGGTACACATTATGAAAGAAATGTATTTATATGTGATATTAATTGTATTTATATTTCTTCAATGATTATTATTTATTCAATTATTTAATTACTATATGATTTCCATAGTGGTTAAATACGATAATTTCATTTGAGGAAGTGCAAACTACCACCCCATTAAAGTGATTTGACTCGTTCACGCCTTATGTGGGACCTATAAAGGATATAGTTAATGAAATTATATATGATATTATACTTTAATTATAATATAATTATGTAGAATTATTTCTTCATTCTATTAAAATATGAAATATAATTTAAAGTAGCGTTCATGCGTATGTACGACATACCATCTCCATGAACGGTGCATTTCATTTCTTATCTCAAAATGTTATGTAGTATTATAAATACATATATATATACTGGATATATATTAAATATAGGATATTTATATCATGAATATAATTCTCTAGATAATGTAATTTTGACCACATGAACAATTTGTACATATAAGAAGTTCATTTTTGGCTCAAGTACAAAATATTGACAAAAAGGAAATTATTAAGTTAAATTTTTACATAATGTTTATAACATGGTAATAAGTGATATAAAAAGAATAATAAACTTGAAAAGTTTCTTAATAAAGTATAAATTAACATTATTTTATTATTCGGGAGATTAAAGAACGATTGACTCAAGTAAGACATGATATAAGGGAATTCGTCTCAATAACTTTTCATTGAGGCATATTTTGTTTATACACCACATTATTTTAAACGGTATATAAACAGATTTTTCTTTTCACATTATTCAAAGGGATATTTTTCACTGAGGAACGTTACTAAACAAAAAAAATTAACTTAAACAGTGACAACGACCTTTTCCGCCGCCGCAGGTGTTATTTGATCTTTTGCTTCTCGAACAAGCTATAATGTTTTTAAAAGGAAAATAAATACCATATACTCTTTTACATATTTTTGTATTGAAAATTGTTTTGATAATGGATTTCTTATATCAATATATTTAAATGATATATTGTGATTGAAATGTAGAAATGTTCTCTTTCCTTTATTTTTGTTTTATGTGATATGATTTTATAATGGTACTTGGACATATGATTGGTGGTTATGAGATAAACCAAATGACGGGTGGTGCCATGATAAACCAGGATAGGTGGTTATGTTATAACCACCATTTAATTGGGTATGATAGTCGGTTGTTTGGCTATTCCATTTAGTGATATGTGTGGATGAAAACCGTATGGTTTTTCCATCTAAGTATGTTTATGTCCCAAGTTAAATTTATATGTTATGTGGTATTTCTATGGGTTTTATGGTAATCTTTTGGTTACAAAATGGTAAGAAATGATCTTTTATTTAGTGAAGATTATTTACTACTTCATAATGTTGAAACTTATTACTTGTGATAGGGGTTTCCGAGTTTACTTATTGTTTTGAAAAACTATGTGTTTTTCTTCTTTGTGTATCCCTTTCTTATATTTTTATTCTCATCCCAAGTTTTTTAAATGTTTTTCACAGGACATAAATTGGAATAGGGTCATGTATGGGATCATGGAAAAGTCATGCTGTCTAAAACATGGAACTGGACATGACTCTTTTTTTTCAGAGAGTATTTATTTTATGAAAAAAATAGAAACTGAGTAGAAGTGTATACAAAGTAATTTTTGTGTTAAAATTTAATAGTTATGGCCTAACTCTCAAAAACTCAAAAACCGAAAAGATCCTCAATGTGAATTGTTAATTTAATTTAAGATTATGTAATGTTTTAAGATTGGGTCCTTATACCTAACACCAGGTTTGGGTGTAGATTCCTCAGCTCTGCATTATTTAGCGAGTTGGAGTAGTTCTAGCCGACCAGGACAAGGTAGTGGTGGTCACGGAAGAGGCATCGAGACAATAGTTATTCTAAGACATTAGTGTTGACGTACTTAGGGTAGTGAGGTTGTGTCACATAAGAATGGTTTATTCCATCTCATTTATGTAAATCCTATCCACGAGAACTAGGGTGTTAGACCGTCTATGGTGAGAGGTACGTTCTTAGTATCCTACACTATTACATCTTCTCATTCTGACAAACGTGCATCTCATAATTTCAGTTCTGAACATGTGGTGAAAATTATTGGGATTGTTTTTGTCTTGTGAGGGTTTTTGGTGATAGACACACCATTGGGAATCCGAATGTATTATGTGTTCCAATACAGTGAGTTCCCACTTGATATTGGTGGGTTTTACTTTTATTTGGATTATTATGTCCTTGAGATGACAAGGATTGAAGTTATTCTTAGGATAGACTAGTTAGTAGCTTATCAAGATTATATTTACCACTATCATAGGGGGTGACATTCACATAACTATAGGGTATAGTTTTTACTCACAAAGGTGAATTGGATGTCCATACAATAATATATAGACCCAACCATCAGGGATTGTGTTCAATGATAGTCTATATCGCTTGTTTGATTTTGGATGATAAAGGAGTGAGTCAAGAAGACTCTCCTCTAGTGGTTGAGTTATTCAGGGATAATATCCAGGATGACTTTTCCTGGTTACTACCTAAGAGAGAGGTTGAGTTCTCCATCAATATATTTCCCAGAGTAGCACTGTTTTCCATTCATCCTTATGGGATGGCTATGATGGAGTTGTAGGAGTTTAAGAGGAAGCTAGTGGATTTTTAGGTGAAGGGGTTTATTTGGCCCAGTTCTTCCCTATGGGGTTCTCTTGTCCTTTTTGTGAAAAAGGCGAATGAGACACTTTCGATATGTGTGGATTATCGAAATATGAACCATTTGATAATTAAGAACTGATATTCCATTCCATGGATAAATAAAATGCTTGATCATATTCGAGGAGAATGAGTGTTCTTGAATATTGACATTAGGTTAGGATATCACCATGTGCATGTTCAACATAAATACGTACCATGTTTAGCCTTTCAATGTAAGCATAGTCTAAATTATAATCTGGTTATTTCATTTGTTCTTACTAACATGGCAACTTATTTCATGGATCTGATGAAATGAATGTTCCATCTATACCAAAATTCTTTGGTGGTGGTTTTCGTAGATGATATCATGGTGTATTTTCATAATCGATATGACCAAGCAAACCATCTTTATATCATATTGAATATATAGATATAGAATAAATTATATGCTAATATCACAAAGTTTCATTTTGGATAGGTCAGATTCACTTCATGGATCACCTCATCTAGGATATAGGATTATCACTGGACCCAAAAAATGTGAGAGTTTTAGTTCTCTGGAAACATCTCTGGAATGATTTTGACATTCAGAGTTTATTAGGGATATATTTTTATAAATTGAAATTTCATATTAGACTTTTCACATGTAGAGGTACCACTGATGGGGTTGAATAAGAAGGTTGTGAAATATGTATGGTTATATTCTTATGAGACATCCTTTCATGAGATGAAAGGATGTTTGACTTCATCACCGATCCTGATTTTGCAAGAGGAGTGTAGGAGCAATATTGTGTATTGTGACACATCATTTATTGTTCATGGGGAAGTGTGGATTCCAGAAGATAGGGTTCTGGTGTATAGTTCTTATAAAATGAGGCCACATGAGAAGAATTACCTGATACAAAATCTTGAGTTAGTTTTAGTTGTTCATGTGTTGCATTTTCAGGGACATTATTTACCCAGAGAGAATTTTGGGGTTTACACTAACCAAAAAATACTCATGTATATTTTTACACATCATGATTTGAATATGAGGCAGTATAGGTGGGTGGAGTATCAATAGTCATTCGACTTTGTGGTTTTTTATATGCCTAGAAAAGGCAATGCAGTGGTGAATGCATTAAGTAGGAAGAATCAGATACAAGAAATGAAAAAGGCTAGTAGAAAGTGGTATCTTATGGAGTTCTTATATGAGACACATCTATAGGTTCGTGATATTTTTGGACAGACATATCTATCATCCTTATTTGTGGCCTCTACCATACTGTACAGAGTACAGATGAGGCAACTATTGGATTCATAGGACCTTATCTTACTGGGGTGTGTATGTGGTAATGATCCCCCTCGTTGTATAATAGGTAACGATGGGATTCATTGTATCCATGGAATTATTTGGGTTCTAGTGGATATATGTGATAAGATAATGGGGGAATTTCATCCCTCAGTATTGGCAGTGCATCTTGATGTCACTAAGATGTATCGGGACATGCGTCCACGATACTGGTAGCCAAGTATGAAAAGAGAGTTAGCTGTTTTCATTATGTGGTCTTCCACCTATCAGTAGGTGAATGCGGAATACCAGTAATCAGATAGCCCTTTACAGTTGTTACCAATTTCAAAGAGGAAATGGGATGATATTTCGATGGATTTTTTTATTGGTATTCCAAAGTCACCTCGAAGTAATGATTTTTTGTGTGTTTTTTTGAAATTCACATGTTGGTTTCTCATTTCTTACTAATAAAAGAGACCATCCGTGTTGATAAAATTGGAAGTTTATGAATTCAAGAGATACTTGTCCTCTATGGGGTCCCACAAACTATTGTCTTGGATTGGATTTCATGTTTTATGTTTCATTTTTGTAAGAGTTTTTACAGGGTGTTGGGTAGAGAGGTGTTTCTGAGCACATCATACCACCCACAGAGTGATGTCCATTCATAATATATGATACATGTGCTAATGTACATGTTGTGAGCATTTGTCCTACATATTAGGGGCTCCTTGTAGAGGAACATTCCAATTATTTATTTTTATTATAATAAAAGTTATCAAACAATGATAGATATGGAACCTTATGAGGCATTGTATGGTAGGACATTCCAATCAATGTTGTGCGGGTTAGAGTTACATGGGGTAGATTTACTGGAACCACATATCATACATGAGACCACAGAGAAGGTCTAGTTGATTTAGAAGTGGATGACTACTTCACAGTCTCATCCAAAAGCATATGTCAATCACTATAGACAACCTCTAGAGTTTGAGGTCCTGGATTGGGTATTTTAAGTGTTTCACAAAGGTTGGTACATAGACAAATAAGGAAAAATGGTATTCTTTGACCATGATATTTCAGATCATTATATATTCTAGAAAGAGTTAGGTTTATAACCTATCATTTATTGTTACCTCAGAAGTATAAATCCATTCATGATATCTTAAATTTATTTTAGTTATGCCATTATCATTTGGACTTGTCTCACATTATTCAACCTAATGAGTTTGAGTTACAGGTTGATGATTCCTTTTAAGAGCATCTAATTTTTATCCTTGATAATAGCACAAATATTCTATGATTTTATTTAGTTCCTATATTATTGGTGCAATGGGATGAAATCTATATATAAGATGTGACTTGGGAGCAGGAGGTTGACATAAATGCTCAGTAACTAGAGTTGTTTTCAGAAAAATATTTACCACCATTGAAATGGAAATTCAGGGATGAATTAATTTAAAGGGGATGATAGTAAGACCTGTTATATTTTTAATGCATGGATATTTTAATTTTTAGGTTATATTCTTGTTTAATATCCTTTTGGTCTTAGACCCTAAGTTGATGTAACAACCCGAGATTTTATAGGATATATTATCTTTAATTTCTATGATGTGTTCTATTATACATTACACTAAGATTAGCTTGTGATATACACCGTATTAGCTTGCTGTATACACAACACTATTCTTGGATCGTGTTACACAAAATTTCAATTTCGTTTAATAGAATTCATTCTACGCAACATTGAGTGTATATATATATATATTCAATGTGTAAATGAAATATGGTTGGATTCTGTTATTCAAAACAACGAAAGAGTCTTCCAAAACACGCAACCCTGACTTGGCTTTCTTTACACGCAATCACGACCTTCCTCGATATCTTGCGTTGTACGCACTACCGAGTTTCACTAAACAACGATATGCTATTAAAATATTACTAAAACTAGTCGTTATGAATAGTAGTAATCTCTTTTTTAATTTTTATTAATTTCTTTATTCAAAATGGACTTCATTTTTGGATTCAGAATATGGAAATTAGCCTAGGGTGAAATTTTGGAATTTTTCTGAAAACTTTCATCTTTTGATGAATAGTGAAAACACTAGGTTACTATTTAAAAACCGACTTTTTATTTAAATAATTATTTATTTTATTTAAATTTATTTTAGTTTAAAATTGATACATAATACCTATATAAGTTCAATGCAATTCATTAGAGTCATTTTATAATAATTTTAGATATATAATAATGTTATTGAACTTTTGACCGTCTTTAACCCATCTTTTAAAAGAATTTGCAAATTTACATAAAACATAATTTTACCTCTTTTGTGGATGGAATTTAAAAAATACGAGAGACACGGTTGTTGTCAGTAAGTAAAATGTGGTTCAATGAGATGAAAATTTTTCTGGTGAAGAGTAACATTTTACTTTTATTTACCACGGTATAAAGTATATAGGGTAATTAAGGGTAAAAATGATATTATTATTAACCTACCACATGTCATAAATCTATTGGATAAGTGTAACTAGACCAAAAACAAACATAGGAATAAATTATTACCATTTATACCCACTTGGATTATATTAGGACATTTAATATTAATTTAATTAAAGAAGGGTTAAAATAGATAAAATCATTGTTTAATAAGTAAATCATTTTTAATATAGGGTTATACATAAGATAAATTCGACTATAAATATTTATTAGAAAGATAAAAATATTTCCTAAATAATGGTATTTTATTTGTAGTTTCTATACTTTAAATAATTTAATTTATTTATGACACAATGATGATGTAGTAATTATCTTATTAATGAAATGTTGACATAATTGATGTTATAAATACCCAAATAAATGTAAATTGAAACATTTTTATGAATTAAAATAATTTTCTATGTTAATATGACATGTTAGTATTTATTTAATTAACTTTTTTCGAACTAATCTTTCTGTTACGAGTTTTACAAAAATCAATTACCAAATAGTGTGAAAATTGACATAAATTAGTCTTTAAAACAAATATTATATTATAAATTTTTATTTTATTCCTAAAAATATAAGGTTCGGCCAAATGACTTAGATATGGTAATATATATTAATAATAAACAACTTGGGGTTCGTTTGGCTTGTTATAGTACATTTATTAACCTTATAGTGTAATAAAACATGAAGACGCGGTAAAAGTTAAATTATCTAACTTAAAGTTAAATATAAAATATAAGGTTAAAATAGGATCATAACTTTTATAAATTCTATTGGATGAGTGTATTTCGACCCATCTCCACCTTAGGATCAAAATATATCAATTTTGAGCTATTAAAAACCGAATATGACTTTATAATAAAATAATATTTTTCGTTTTTCCAAAGTTGTCCCTCTCATCCCTTATAAAAGGGCACCTCCTCCCTCTCTTCTTCACACCACTTTGAGCCTTCAAGCTCGGCCAACCCCTACCAAATTCCCTTTTAAAATTCCCTAGAAACATCCTAGAGGTCCTGGTCTTCTTCAAATACCAATTTTAGTGCACTAAATGGACGTCTCAAAGAGGCGCTTGAAAGAAGAGGAGGTTCGGATCCATACGAAGCATATCAGACCTAAGATAAGGGATAATTATTCCAATCTCATTCTTATCAGAGATTGATTATTCATAATTATTTACTGGGGGGGGTAATGTTTATTATCCATGTCCATATGTTCTCAAAATGTTTTCATAAAAATATTACTTTCCTTACATGTATGTTTAAATAAATTTTTACCCTTTTCTTACTTTTACCACATCGTATGGAAGGAATATTTCTTTTGTTTACAATACAAGGAACTTTTTTACTTTTCCTACAAAAGTACGAGAAGAAATTTTTTTTAACTTATACGGTAGGAGAAATTTTTTTTGGTTTTATAAAGCTTTTTTTTAAGCTTCCTCCAAAATATTTAATTACTATTTTAAAAAAAATCGTTTTCTTTTAAAATTTCATGATGTTTTGTGAACAGAAATTAATTTTGAAGAAGAAAGGATATTTTCCTCAATAATTCATTTCAAGTGTTTTATCAAAACCATTTTCCATATAAGATGACATTATTTCATTTGTGTATGTTTCATGTATAAAGTATATATGATTTACATGGAATCACTTTTCATATTATGAAATGATATCCATTTGTTTTATATGGATTATGTGATGATGGGATGATGTTTATGAAACCCATTTTATTCGTTGGGTTATTATGAATGATGTATGTTTATTTTGTGGCACAAGTATGAATTATTTCATTATGAGATGGGTCGGACTTATATCTCCCTCCAATACATTGGGTAATGATTTATATCTTATGAGATAGACTTGGCTGGAACGGTAAGTTAATCCAGTTCAGTGTTACAGGACTGAAACGAGGAGTGAACTCGATTCAGAAATGGACTTTGTCCACTAAGATAGTCTTGGCAGAAATGACTTGGCTACTATGGAAATCATAACATTTTCATAATGGTTTCCATAATTACATGTTATATTGCAATTCTATTTTATCATGATTGATGTTCCCTTATGATATATGCCTTATGTACTTACAAGATTCTTGTCTTTGCTCAAGATTAAGATTTTTAGATTTTATGTTCAAGTTTTTTCAATAAAATAATTATGGATTGTTTTATGTACTCTATGTTTACCCTTACTGGGAATTTGAGGTCACCCCTTTTATGTTTTCTTTTCCCAAGGATATAAAGAATGGTTTTTAGGTAATAAAAAAGGGGAAGATCTTTATGGGAGATGTTGAAGATATTTCAACTTGATTAGATGATTATATTCTGAGTTTCCAAATAAAATAAACTATTACGATCCTTGTGTGTCTGTTTTTGTTATGTACTAAGTATTCCGAAAAAGTAATGTAATGTCCATGTACGTCAAGCTTTGGGCCTTTACATTTGGTATCAGAGGAAAGGTTTAGTCAACCTTTGGAAACAAGGATGCGAAAACTTTAGTGACATCCCTAGAGATATTTCCAAGGTACGTCTAGGGATGTCTATGAGGATAAGTATACATATAAAATATACTCATAGAACTACGGTAATGATCATAGAATTTAACCTAAGATGTTAGATATTGATGGTACTACCCCTTTACTATGTTGTTTTCCCTAGCAAGATTTTTTCCTCTCACAGTATTCTTTTTGGGTTTTAGAAAATGGCTGGAAACAGGAAGATTCACAATAATAGAGGATATGACGGACAATGGAATGATAATCTTCATGAGAAACCAAATGAAACGGGGTTTGGAAATCCAAACATCATAATTATGCCTAATCAGAAATCTCATAACATGATCAATAATCTCAACATTGGTATGTTTCCCGACTCAGATAATAATAGAAATATAGAGTTTCGTGATGATCATATAGGAAAGAAAGTTCAATTTCCCTCATGTAAATCATGTTGGAAGAGGCATCGGGGAGATTGTTTCAAAGGAACTAGAAGTAGTTTTGGGTGTGGAAAAGAAGGACACAAAGCCAGTAAGTGCAATGGAAAAGGATCAGTTAACACCATGGACAAGGATAACGGTATTGCTACAACATCAACAATGATTAGATGTTTTAAATATGGAAGGTATGGGAATTATGAAAACCAATTCCCTAAGGGAAAATCTCATGAAGAGAATCAGAATGGTCATATGGGTAGTATTTATGCGGATGATGATGAAGAGACTACAAATGAAATCTGAGATGAATGAAATGATGAAGCTCAGCTAGTGGTTTAAGAAGGTAGTGGAATTATTTTATGTTTATCAAGAGTTATGTTGTATAGTTAACTGTACTATGGAATAAATAATCATCTAAGGATTGTTACACTATTGTTTTTCATAAAGTATTTGAAAGTATATGTTGAATAGTACAGGTAACAGTGGAAGTTTATTCAGATATTTTGGGAATGTAGATAATATGCACATAATGAAGGGATAAGAAGATAATGAGATGTTTGATTATATTCATGAGCTCATGACTGATAAAAGGACTAAGTGATATTATTGTTTGATTATATAGATTTTTTGGGATTTTGGTATGTGGAAAGAGTTACCTTTTGACAGTATTCATGTTTTCACTAAGGTTCTATGGTAATTTGTGTTTCAAGATAATATATGACTAAGGTATTCATGTATTTGGAATGCAACCAACAAGATATATCTTATGATATATGTGAGATAAATGCTTATATTCACATTCTCAGTAGATAACCTTTCAAATAATCATTTTCTTTATACTATGAGCTTGGACCGAAGTATTTTAGATAAGCCTAAAGATTGGAATGGATTATGTTGGACATAAGTTAGTATTGTTTAAGGATAGAACTATTTTCGATATTATTGATGGGATGCTATAGTAATGTAGTTTTAGAAAAAGGACAACCTCCAGGATGGGCGACAGCCCTCACGTCGAACAAGGCTGTGGGAATCGAACCCACAACCGAAGTGCACCAGGCCTTTATCGCCTACCACTGGCCTACATGAAGTCCCTGGTTAGTAGAAACTAGTTTTATTTTATTAAGCGGTATGATTGATGATGTATAAGTCCATGTTTGGAATCATATCTGATTATCCTCACCATACAAGGACTTATGTATTCGACAACTTTTTCTATCCTTTGAGATAGATGGAATGACCCATCATTCTATCACATGATCTGTTAGCACTTCATGAATAACAAATTCAACATCATTTCATTAAGAGATGAAGTGGAAATTGTTCAAAGAATGAATAATAGTGAGATTGTACCAAAATCAAGCACGTATTTATTCTAATTCAAAATTTTGATCTTTAGGGAAATGATATATAAAACCAAAATTGTTTTCCTAGTGATCTTATATCCGACGAATCAAATGGTTTCTTATATCATCGCAAATCTATGGATTTGTGATTGTTGGATTTTTCATAGCCATGATCTCTACCACTCTCCATCAGAACTTGATCGTTAGATTTTGTTTCCATATCCATATTTTGAACTATGTTATCCTATGTGGAAACCCAAATGATTAGTTAATTTGGGTAACCATTACGTTTCATAATTAAGTTTTTAAAGGTATGTTTTTTTGTTCCTTTTTGCGATGTGGGTTTGTATTAAAGAAACTTTCAAGTAGAAAACCATTTATAACCATGATGAATTTCGAGGGCGAAATTCATTTTAAGGGGGGTAGAATGTAACAACCCGAGATTCTATGAGATATATTATTTTTAATTTCTATTATGTGTCCTATTATACACTACACTATCATTAGCTTTCCTATACACCCTATTAGCTTGCAGTATACGCAACACTATTCTTGGATCGTGTTACACAAAATTTCAAGTTCATTTGATAGAATTCATTCTAATAAACATTGAGTGTATATATATATATATATTCAATGTATAAATGAAATATGGTTGTATTCTGTTATAAAAAACAATTAAGGAGTCTTTCACAACACACAACCCTGACTTGTCTTTCTTTACACCCAATTTCGACCTTCCTCGATAGCTTGCGTTGTGCGCACTACCGAGTTTCACTAAACAACGATATGCTATTAAAATATTACTAAAACTAGCCGTTATGAATAGTAATAACCACTTCTTGAAATATTAAAATTTTCATTTTTCAAAATGGACTTCATTTTTGGATTTGGAATATCGAAATTAGCCTAGTAATAAATTTTGGTATTTTTCTGAAAACATTCAATTTTTGATGAATAGTGAAAACACTAGGTTACTATTTAAAGACCAAATTTTTATTTAAATAATTATTTATTTTATTTAAATTTATTTTAGGAAAAAATTGATACATAATACCTATATAAGTTCAATTAAATTCGTTTGAGTAATTTTATAATTATTTTAGATATATAAAAATTTTATTGATCTTTTGACCGTCTTTTTACCCACCTCCTAGGAGAATTTCCAAATTTACCTAAAACATAATTTTACCGCTTTTGTTAATGGAATTTCAAAAATATGAGAGACACAGTTGATGTCAGTATGTAGAATGTGGTTCAGTGAGATGAAAATAAGTTTTTATGAATAGTAACTTTTTACTTTTATTTCCCACGGTTAAAAGTAAATAGGGTAATTAAGGGAAAAATGTTATTATTATTACCCTAACACATGTCCTAATTCTATTGGATAAGTGTAATTAGACCAAAAAAACCTTAGGAATAAAATATGACCATTTAGGCCCATATGGATTAGATTTGGACATTTAATATTAATTTATTTAAAGAAGGGTTAAAATAGTTAAAATAAATGTTTAATAAATAAATCATTTTTAATATAGGGTTATACATAAGATAAATTCGACTATAAATTTATATTAGAAATCTAAAATGATTTCCTAAATAATTCTATTTTATTTGTAATTTTTAGACTTTATATAATTTAATTTATTTATGACACAATTATGATGTAGTAATTATCTTATTAATGAAATATTGACATAATTGATGTTATAAATACCGAAATAAATGTAATTTGAGACCTTTTATGAATTAAAATAATTTTCTATGTTAATATGGAATGTTATTATTGATTTAATTTACTTTTTTCGAACTAATCTTTCTGTTGTGATTTTCAAAAAAATCAATTACCAAATAGTGTCAAAATTGACATAAATTAGTTTTTAAAACAAATATTATATTATTAATTGTTATTTTATTCCTAAAAAAATACAGTTTGGCCTTATGAATTAGATAAGGTTATATATATTAATAATAAATAGTTTCGGTTTCTTTTGTCTTGTTATAGTATATTTATTAACCTTATATTGTAAGAAAACAAGAAGACACGGTAAAAGATAAATTATCTAACATAATGTTAAATAAAAATTATAAGGTTAAAATAGAATCCTAAAATTGTCTAAATTATATTGGCTGAGAGGATTTCAACCCATCCCCACCTTAGCTTCAAAATAAATCAATTTGGAGCTATTAAAAACTGAATATAACTTTATAATAAAATAATATTTTTAGTTTTTCCAAAGGTGCCCCTCTCCTCCCTTATAAAAAGGCACATCCTCCCTCTCTTCCTCACACCACTTTGAGACTTCAAGCTCGGCCAAACCCTGCCAAATTCTCTTATAAACTTCCCCAGAAACATCCTAGAGGTCCTGGTTTTCTTTAAATAAAAATTTTAGTGCCCTTAAAGGAGGTCTCAAAGAGGCGCTTCAAAGAAGAGGAGGTTCAGATCCAAACGAAGCCTATCAGACCTAAGGTTAGGGATAATTATTCCAATCTCATTCATATCCGAGATTGATTTTTCATAAGTATTTACTAAGGTTTATGTTTATTATCCATGCTCATATGTTCTCAAAATGTTTTCATAAAAATCTTACTTTCCTTACATGTATGTTTAAAGACATTTTTACCCTTTTCTTACATTTACCACATTGTATGGAATGAATATTTCTTTTGTTTACAATACAAGGAACTTTTTGAATTTTGAGGCAAAGGTACGAGAAGAATGTTTTTTAAACTTATATGGCATGAAAAGATTTTTACGGTTTTATAATGCCTTTTTTTATGAATCTTCCTCCAAAATATTTCATGAATATTTTAAACAAAATATTTTTCTTTTAAAATTTCATGACATTTTGTGAAAATAAATTGATTTTGAAGAAGAACAGATATTTTCCTCAAGAATTCATTTCATGTGTTTTATCAAAACCATTTTCCATCTAAGTTGAAATTATTTTATTTGTGTATGTTTCAAGTATAATGTCTCTATGATTTAAATGGAATAACTTTTCTTATTATGAAATGACATCCATTTCTTTTATATGGATTATGCTATGATGGGATGATGTTTATGAAACCCATTTTATTCATTGGGTTATTATGAATGATGTATGTTTATATTGTGTCACAAGTAAGAATGATTTCATTATGAGATTGGTGGGACCTATATCTCCCTCCAATGCATTGGGTAAAGATTTATATCTCATGAGATAGACATGTCTAGAATGGTAAGTTATTCTGGTCAGTGTTATAGGACTGAAACAAGGAGTGAACTCGATTTAGAAAGGGACTCTGTCCAATAAGATGGTCTTTGCAGAAATATCTTGACTACTATGGAAATCATAACATGTGCTTAATGGTTCCCATAATTACATGTTTTATTCCCATGCTATTTTATCATGATTGATGTTCCCTTATGATATATGTCTTACGTACTTCCAAGATTCTTGTCTTTTCTCAAGATTTTGATGTTTAGATTTTATGTTCATGTTTCTGCAATCAAATGTTTATGGATTGTTTTATGTACTCTATGTTTACCCTTACTGGGCATTTGAGCTCACCCATTTTATGTTTTCGTTTCCCCAGGATATAAAGAATGGTTTTTAGGTAATAAAAAAGGGGAAGATATTTATGGGAGATGTTGAAGATCTTTCACCACGATTAGATGATTATATTCCGAGTTTCCAATGACACTAAACTATTACGGTCCTTATGTGTCTATTTTTGTTATGTATTAAGTATTCCGAAAAAATAATGTAATGTCCATGTACGTCAAGCTTCGTGCATTTACAGTTGATCGAGGGAAAAATTGGGTTGTTTTTTGGAAAGAATAGGCAAGAATGTTTTGTACTGGCTACATTCCAATTACACGATGTGTAATTAGGATCCATGTAGTGAAATACATTTACACAATGTGTAATGTTGTAGCTGGGACTTTTCATAGAGTGTAAGGGATCTCTCTAGGAAGGGATAATTGAGCATTACATTCTATATAAAGAAATCTTATGTCATTTAATTTCCTGAATATTTGTTTAAAAATAGATATAGAGGACTCTATTTTTATACATAATAATTAACTCCCCTCTCTCACATGCATGATTCTCCTTTGAGGCATAAAGGTAGGATTTTATCCCAATTGAAGATCAGGACACTTATTTATTCCCCATTAGTCATTTTGGAACTAAATTGGTATGTTCAAGATTTTTTTATAGCTATTATTAATTATTTGGAAAAATGACTGTGCTCTTTGGGTTTAGGCTCATATTCTCTAAATTTCTGTTCTTCACCAATTCATCATATTTCATCTAAATTGAGGTGAATCAGGACTTGATATTGGACGATCACTCCATTACTCAACTAAGATAGGTTTCCTATACGTTTCTTTTAAATTTTAATGCATCATAGATCTATTATACTTTTTATTTCCCTTCACAATTTTTGGCATGGGCCTAGTTTTGAATTGTTTAACTGAAATAGAGGAATTATGAAATATTAGAGAATAAACTATTTTCATTGTGATTTGTTCATGGTTTATTCTATACCAAAGCCCACCCAAAAGGTGGGTGATACCTTTTCATTTGTTTTGACCCTTGAAAAACCACACAAGGGTTGTGTTCTCAAGATTTCCTAGTATAAGGAAGCTCAGTTTTTTTAAATGAGATTTAATTACATGCATAGCAGATTTTTTTCCTCCTTGACATGTGTTAGATTCTTATCTAATAACTAACATTATTAATTGAGTAAATAGAATTTGTTAAACTAGTTAGTACCCTCATTGTTTGTTTTTAGATTTCATAACAGAGTTGTTAGTAATTGTGATAAATGGGTGGGTATACCTATGTGATGTATTTAATGGATAATAGTGAGAAATGGGAGGGTTTACCAATATGGAATGATTTCAATGATATAGATTATATGTGTCGGTACAGTCATATGGATTTGAATTGTTATATGATGTGAAATTCATGAATGATGCTATAGATTACAAGAATGTCTCTCCAGGTATCTAGAACACGACAGTGGATGCCTTGGAAGAGTTTTCACCTTGGGACATGATTTCATGGGATGCCTCAGGCTTTGTACCCCTTGGATCTGGCTTTCTTGGACTCATGTTAGACATTTTTGTACACATGCTCCAAGGACTCCAAAAATTGGCTACATGTAGTTTCCATTTATATTCTCTTGGGACTCGATTAGGATGAATTGGTCTTCAACACCTTGGATACATAAATACATGGTCTACACATCATTATATGAAAAGATCATGGGTTCCTTTTATGACATAATTATACAGCATGGCCATGGGATATATGGTTTTGGATGTATGAGAAGGCCATGAGTTTTTACATATGGATTCATTATACAATAAGGTTGGTGGGACATGATGTTGATGGTGGTATGGAATGGCCATTTTGGTTGTTTATATTATTTATAGATGCCTTGTTGGACAGTAAAAATTGCTTCAAGGAGCCTTGATAGACTGTTCACAGTAGATACATTAAATGGTCTTTCACACATACAATATATCTTACTTGAACCTATTTAGCATATTATATATTTCTACTTTGAACTATATTAATCTTTGGGTGGAATCCCACTAGGATGATTATCTCAAACCCTATTTTGGACTCCATGGTGACCTAAATATATTATATGGTTGTAGCTGATAATAGGGGAAATATCCCTAACACTAGATGTTTATTTTTACTTCAGAGTATGAGGGCATTGGACTAAGTTGAGGCTTGCGATGCTACAGGTAATTTTTGGTATTATTTCCTTTTGGAAACTCATACTATATTGTATTTCCCTATACGTATTTTTTTCTTCGAGATACATATATCATATTCATCATTGTATATAATCAATCTGGTGATATTTCTATCGATTCTTGTTATGTATATATTGGCTTCTTATTTTACGACTTTCTCAATCTGTATGTTATTAATTTTTGTTGTCATATACTCTGGTAGTGAGGGCATAATCTCCCTACTGACACACCTAGGACCTCACAACTAGATAGAATCCTCTTGTGTTTGGCAATATATGATTGA
This sequence comes from Viscum album, assembly GCA_963277665.1. Classification (NCBI taxonomy): domain Eukaryota; kingdom Viridiplantae; phylum Streptophyta; class Magnoliopsida; order Santalales; family Viscaceae; genus Viscum; species Viscum album. The sequence goes on from OY728150.1 coordinate 1,891,858,322, forward strand.
GGCCATAAATAAAAATATGCTTATGAAACTATTGAGTTGAATCTGATTGTAAGATGTTACAAGTGTATAATTTGATAGTTATTTGATTATTTGTGGAAATATTGATAATTTTGTATTCTTGATCAAATACATGTATTTGATAAGGAATATTATTTATTTTTATTATTAGATATGCATAATTCTTTGGACCGGTAATTCAAGGTGGATCTAATACTTTATATAGTTCCCCGATGTATCAACAGGTTTTATTGAAAAAAACTAGTTGCACAAATAAATCGAGATTCTATCCATTGTTTTAAACTCTCATGTGAATGATCACAACTGCATAGTTATTTGTAACGCCCCGACCACAGTTACCCAGAATCGGTGCATTATTACATAACATTGGCATGATCACAATAATGATCAAATCTCGAAAGACCGATTGGTTTAGTGGCCTTGGAAACACTAGATATATTCATAAATTTTTACATTATATCATAAAGTGAAAAACAACAACAACAACATTTTCTCCATATTCCACACTCATATCCCCACATAAAATCCCTATAGGTCATTCATAACTTCCTTCTTCACATCTTGGGAAAAATTAAACATAGAAAATGGGTGAGCTCAAATGCCCAGTAAGGATAACAATATAGCGAAAACTTTCAAAAATAAGCATAAATATTTAAGGTAATTTATAACTAAAACCAAAGCCTTTTAAACTTGATCTTCAACATAGTAGGGAAAAAGTAAAATGAAATAATTTCATTTTCTTATTCACATGGACATTCTACTAATCTAATGATCACATGAAAAATCAATAACCACTTTCATAATGATGGAATGCACAATGCCAGACTATCATAACCGCATAGCCAAGACCTCATGCCAAGACTACAAATAATATTTTGCCAAGGCCTTGAGCCAAGACACTAGTTTGTCTAATGAGACCTACCGATGCATCGAGGAGCTATAGCGTTCTCCACCGGTCACATATTAGGTCCAATGCATTCCCATGTGAAAAGGTTTTAACATAACTTAAACATTCGTATTAAAACTACCATAGAAAATGTCAATACTTTCACAATAACCTATGAAAGTTATAAAAATAGCACATCCACAATCAAAAATATCACAAAACCTTCAATACAATATAGAAGTTTTGTATCATAATAAATCAAATTCAAATAAGCGTAAAATCCATCAAAGGATGTTGACATAGATGAAATCAAAACTCTTTTTAGAGAAATATCTCTTTCTATTTTAAAATCATTTAAGAGTCTTATATTTATGAAATAAAACATTTTCTTTGAAAATATTCTTATAAGCTTATAAGGGAAGCTTCGATGATTTTATAATGGCAGAAAATAGCCGCACCCTCCGTATAAGTTAAAAAAACATTCGTACCATAATTCTGTCGAAAAGGTTAAAAAGAACCTTGTTTGGAAAACGACAGAATGATTCCTTCCTAAACCACTTATAAAAAGTCAAACAAGGGTATAAATGAATTTAACCCATATTCTAGTAAAAATTAAAAATGTTTTGAAATTCATTTTTATGAAATATGTATGTGGATGATAAAGAGATCCCAGTAGATTATTACGTATAAACAACCTCGGATAATGAAGAGATTGTGAAATAACACTTACCATGTACTTTTCCTTGGTTGGGGTAGGTTAAAATCCTTTATAATGGTGAAATAATTGTTATTAAATTATAAAAGAATCATATAAATTAATATGATATCATATATGATCTTTTAACATTGATTTGTTAATAATATCTTAGTATTATTGTTGTTTCGGGTGTTAACTTACTCATTTTCTTTTATATGTTTTGTTATGTAAGCCATGTTTGTAATGGATAGGTTGTATATTATTCATATCTAGAATGATATCAAGTCCATAAACATCATTTTAAAAACATAAAATGATAATTATACTTGAATGGATACGATGGAGAATGAATATCATCACGTTCGTGGAGACGGTAGTCCGTACGTACGCACGAGCGACAATATCATTCATTTGATATTAAAATAATATATAAATGGATGTTATATCATATATACAGAATCATTAACATGTTATATATATTATTTTCATGAGTTACACATCATTATTATACCCATCCAAATAATAATATATTGAATAACAATTACACCACGACAAGGAGACGGTAAGCCGTACATATGCACGTACGGTGACATGTTATTCAAAGGGTGGATAGAATACTGAATATGTTTATACCATATTTATATTAACATCACAGTATATATATGATACTGGAGTTATTATTTTAGAACGGTAATAACAAAGGAAGAAGAAGTGGAAGAAGAAAGGAACATGAAAAGGGGGTGGTGAAAACATCATATCTTCTTCCGGTTCTTCCTTTTGATTTGATCATAAGGGCTCCTTAGGATGGTTTTATGATCAATATAAGGCCTCTAGGTTGTAGTGAGGGAAGTTGGGAGAGTATTTGGGTAGAGTTTGGCCGAACGAAAAGGCTTTGATGGTGTGAACAAATGAGGAGGAGGAGTGCCCTTTTATAAGAGGGGTGAGGGGTACCTTTGGAAAAGCTAGAAATATTAATTTATAATAAATTCATATTCGGTTAATAATGGCTCCAAAGTGGGTTATTTAAATTTTAAGGTTGGTATGGGTCGAAAACCACTAAACCCATAGAATTTAGACAGGTTTGGGTACTTATATTAACATTATCTTTAAGTATTATCTCTAAGTTACTTAGTTTCACTTTTACAATGTCTCTTTGTATTTTTATATTATATGGTTAATAAACTTACTATATATATCCAGGCGACCCCCAAATGATCCATTAATGATACACCTGTCATTATATAAGTCCTTTGGATGATCCTTAGATTTTTAGGAATTTAATATCAATTAATAATATAATATTTGTATTAAAAACTCTTTTATGTAAATTTTGAAACCATTCAATAGTTGATTATTGTGATACTTATAACAGAAAGATAACTTCAAACAAAGTCAATTAAATAAATACCAATATGTCATATTATCCTAGAAAAATAGTTTAATTCATTAAAACTCTCAAATTATATTTATTTGGGTATTTATAATATCAATTATTTTGATTTTTCACGATTATGGTAATTATTGCATCATCATTGTGTCATAAATAAATTAAAATATATACTGTCTAAAAATTATAAATAAAATATAACTATGTAGGAAATCGTTTTATCTTCCTAATGAATATTTATTGTCGAACATCCAACATATATAACCCTATGTAAAAATTGTTTTTCTAAAAGATATATGCTTCTGTCATTTTTGTATTCATTTTAACATAATTAAACTAAAGTGTCCCTATCACTTACATGTGGCACCATGGAGTCCCACAATCGACCCAAATATGACCATGGTCGAAAATGTATTAACAAATAAGGTTAGGAAGCGTTTTAGTGTAATTTTTTATTATTATAATATTATTTTTTAACCCTTATTTACCGGATTTACCCTTAACCATGGTAAATAAAATATTTACCGCAGTAATTATTCAAAATGTATAAAAATAAAAGTTTCCTATTTACACAATTTGAACATCCATATTACAAATATGGAATCCATTTTTCCATATTCAAAACACAGAAGTTGCATAAATTCATTTAAAATTAATTCCCGTTGTTAAAACAAAAAGTGTGTTTTTAAGAGATAATAACTATCAAAAGATTAACACTTGTTTTTGTCTGGTTTAATTGTAAAATTATGTCCAATGGCCAAAATTGTATTAAATGGTAAAAATATATTCTAAATAATCTTTAAAACCACTCAAATTCAAAATTTATCACTATTAATTATTTTGATTTAAAATTTTGTTTTTAATTAAAATTTACTAATTTTTACTATTCATTAAAATATTAAAGTTATCTGAAAAGTACAAAAATCTCACCTTAGGCTAAATTCGATATTACAAATCCAAAAATGATGTCCATTTTGAAATATAAAATATATATAATTTCAAAAAGTAGGTATTACTATTCATAACGACTAGTTTGATTGGTTATAGTGTGTTAGAACTCGGTGTTGCGTACAACACACGCTATCACATTATTCAAAGAGAAGCGTACCGTAGAAGCTTGGGGTGTTACATTATCCCCTCCTTCAAATAATTACATCCTTGAAATTTCTAGAATACTTATCGCAAGAAAAGACTCGGGTGGTTCTTCATCATAAGTTCCTCGTGTTGCCACGTTGCCACTTCCATCTTACGGTTTCTCCACAAAACTTTTACCAGACGCATCGTCTGGTTTCTCAGTACTTGTTCTCTAATATCAAGAATCCTGACAGACTCTCACAATAAAATAGATCGGGTTCCAGTTCTAATACCACATAGGTTAGTACATGCGTTGGGTCAGGCATGTATTTCCTCAACAGAGATACGTGGAAGACATCTTGAACTTTGAAAAGACTTGGCGGCATTGCCAATCGGTAAGCTACAGCCCCATTTTGTTCTAGAATTTAGAAAGTTCTGATGTACCTGGGACTCAGTTTACCTTTCATACCAAAACTTATGACTCCATTCCATGGAGATAACTTCAGGAAAACATGATCAGCGACTTGAAATTCCAAATCCTTCATTCGATTATCGGCAAAGCTCTTCTGCCTACTTTAAGCTGCTTTGATGTGATTTTGGATTACCTTCACCTTTTTTATCGTTTCCTCCACCAGTTCTAGACCTACAAGTTTTCTTTCATCAACGTCGTCCCAACAGGTTGGTGTGCGACATCTCTTTCCATATAACGCTTCATATGGTGCCATCTGAATACTCGAATGGAAACTATTATTATAGGAAAATTCTACCAGAGGTAAATACTGATCCCACATACCCTGAAAGTCAAGTGAGCAGGATATCAACATGTCTTCTAAGGTTTTAATAGTCCGTTCTGATTTTCCGTCTGTCTGAGGGTGGCAGGAAGTTCTCAAATTAAGTTCAGTATCCAGGGATTTCTGAAGACTCTTCCAGAATCTTGATGTAAAGAGGGGATCACGATCAGAAACAATCGATAGGGGTACTCCATGACGTCTCACAAATTCATTAATATATAGTCTTTCTAGACTTTCCAGTGGTAGATATTCTCTTATAGCATGAAAATGTGATGTATTGGTAAGACGATCAACAATAACCCATATTGCATCGTTCCTTCTTGGAGTCTTTGGTAGCCCCATGACAAAGTCCATCGTAATATTGTCCCATTTCCACTCCGGTATGGGAAGAGGATGCATGAATCCTCCAGGGTGTTTCCTTCCAACTTTCACTTGTTGACAAACCATACATCTTGACACAAAATCAGCAATCTCCCTCTTAATATTGTCCCACCAAAAATTTTCCTTCAAATCTCTATACATTTTGGTGCTCCTAGGGTGTATAGAGAAATTAGAACTATGAGCATCATCCAACAATTACCTTTTTATATCAGGTATATCAGGAACAGAAATCCTCTTCCCCAATTTCAAAATTCCATCTTCATACACAAATTCTCTCAGTCTCCCATCATTCACAGCATTAATCTTCTTTTGAAATTACTCATCATCGGTCTGAGAACTCTTAATCCTTTCTTGTAAAGATGGTTTGGAAACCATTTGAAAAATCATTGATGTTTCACCTTCCCTGGTTATTCCCATGTCCATCATCACTAGATCCATGAAAATTGGATCCCTTTAAAGTCTCATTTTGTTCAAAACTCCATGATATTTTCTGATCAAAGCATTTGCCACATTGTTTGCCTTCCCCGGGTGGTAGTGTATCTTGAAATAATAATCCTTGAGTAATTCAAGCCATCTCATTTGCCTCATGTTGAGTTCTTTTTGTGAGAATATATACTTCAAACTCTTGTTATTAGTATAAATATCACATTTTTCACCATAGAGGTAGTTCCTCCATATCATCAAAGCAAAGATCACAGCTGCTAACTCAGGATCATGAGTAGGATAGTTTTGTTCATGAATTTTTAACTGCCGTGATGCATAGGCAATAACCCAATCATTCTGCATAAGGACACAACCAAGTCCTTTCTTCGATGCATCACAATCAATAATGAACACATCATTCCCCGATGGTAGAGTTAATATAGGAGCATTGACTAATCTTCTCTTCAGTTTTTCGAAACATTCTTCACACTCTTTTGTCCAAACAAATTTAACCCCTTTACGTGTGAGCTTCATTAATGGGTTAGCCAATCAGGTAAAATTCTGGATGAAACATCGATAATAACCTGCCAAACCAATAAGACTACGTACCTCAGTTATACTCGTAGGTGATGGCCAATCTTGCATTGCCTTGGTCTTAGAAGGATCAACAGAGATTCCATCTTTAGAGACAATATGGCCAAGAAAAGAAATCTCATGAAGCCAGAATTCAAACTTGCTAAACATTCTATATAATCATGACTTCTCAGAGTCTTCAAGATAATGCGCAAGTGATTTTTAGCATCATCGTATATTTTTGAGTATACCAAGATATCGTCAATAAATACCACCACAAATTCATCGAGATACTCCTTGAAAACTCTATTCGTCAGATCCATGAATACAGAGGGTGCATTAGTCAATCCAAAAGGCATTACAATAAACTCGTAATACTCGAACCTGGTTTGAAATGCTGTCTTCGGAATGTCTTCCTTCTTCACACACAACTGATGGTATCCAGATCGAAGGTCAATATTTGAAAATTATTGAGCTCTATGAAGTTGTTCAAATAAATCATCAATGTGTGGTAGTGGATACTTGTTCTTTATTGTTATATAATTGATCTCCTAGTAGTAGATACATAACCTCATAGATCCATATTTCTTTTTAACAAAAATAATAGGGGCTCCCCATGGAGAAACACTAGTGCAAATAAATCCCTTATTACTCTATTCCTCTAGTTGTTTCTTTAGTTCGACTAATTCTACAGTGTCCATTCTATAAGGGGTCTTTGATATAGGCCTTGATCCAGGAATTAAATAAATGGAAAACCCAACTTCTCATTCTGGAGGTTGTCTAGGTAAATATTCCGGAAATACATCTACAAATTCTTTCAAAACAGGTACATATTCTATTTGAACATTCCTTTCCTCACCCAAAGTTATTTCATTCTCTTCTTCCCCAATAATTGAATTTAGTTGAGCTACTGGGGGTGGATCTAGACAAGAATTAGGTGGTGACGATTCTTCTCTAAAGATAAGGTGTTCCTTATCATCATCATCAAGAATCGTAACCTCTTTCTTCTTACAATAAATCTTCGCATCATAGTCCGAAAGCCAGTCTATACCGAGGATTATATCAAACTCAATAATAGGTATGAGGATGAGATCAGCAGATAAAGAACATTTATGTGCTCTAATGGGGACTGATTCACAACAATTTGTTGCAATGATACTTACCTTAGGAGTTTTAACTGACAACTCCCTTGTTAAATCAAATTGGAAATATCTAATTTTTTTAGCAAACTGGGAAGATATGAAACAATGCGATGATCTAGAATCAAATAATTCATTTTCTAAACTTGATAAAACCATTAAATTACCTGACACCACATCTTTCAGAGCTTCTACCTCAGCAGTAGTGATAGAATAAGCATGACCTTGATCCCTTGGCCTTTTCTGATGTAAGTCCTCCTAATTCTTAGGACATTCATTTGCATAATGCCCCATCTCCCTGCAATTGTAGCACTGAACATTGTTAGCTTCCTTCTTCCCCTTGCAATCACGAGCTTGGTGGCCTTTTTCACCGCAATTGTAACAGACTCATGTTCTCTTCAATCAAGTACTAGGGTGTTTCTTAACACATTTACAATAGGATGGGTATTCAACCTTTCCCTTCTTCCCCTTATTTCCATTCCCACATTGATCAGCAGGTCTCTTCTTCTCTTTCTTTTCATTAAAGTCATAAGACCTAGAGAATTGCTTTTTGGTCTTCATAGCACATGAGACAATGTCTTCGTACGATGAAAAGGATTGTCATACAAATGCTCAATAGAGAAATGGTTTTAACCCATCAAAGAAACGATTAATCGTACTTCTTGGGTTATGTATACAATCTCCAGCATACCTTGATAACCTTGTATAGTTAGCCTCATACTTTGTGACATTCTCATCCTCCTTTTGTCTCAGACTCAGAAACTGCCTTTCCATATCAGCTCGATGGTCGCGAGGAATGTATTTTTCTAAAAACAGATCTTTGACCTCCCTCTATTCCATATATGATACTTCATCATCTTACTTCGTGTTATGAATCAATGACCACCATTGATCAGCATCTCCAGTGAGGCGGTAAACTTCCATGATAACTTTTTCCCTTACACTACTCCCCAAAGCCTAAAATATTTTCTCTAGGGAATTTATCCATTGCTCAGCTACTCAGGGATTTGTACTCCGATTGAACATTGGTGGTTGTCGCCTCATGAATCGATCTAACATTAAAATTCCACGTTGTGTATCGGGGTGCTCCATATGGTTAAGGTTATTATTCATAACCTGATTGAGTTGTCCCAGTTTGGTGATTAGCTGATCGGCACCAGTTGCATCACCAGATCCACTATAATTATCTTGAGCAGGAGGAAAATCCCTACATGGAGTGCGTGCATTGATACGGTTTCCATTTCTTCCACTAGGTGCCATTTCTAAACTATGGCATAAACTATATCAGTTTATGAATCAAAATACATAATCCCATACTTATAAAACAATTAACATAAATTGAACTATTAATGGATATAATCCATAATCATAAGAATGTTTTCTTTGAGGAAGTATATACTCATAAACCCTTCATATTGATTTGTAACGAAAATTAGAGTTATCCTAAGCATATCCTCCGGGAGTGTCGTAACCAAGAGTGCAGCAAGGCCCGTTGTCGTGCACCAGTTCCTGTTCGAGTCTAGCTCAAAGCGGTGTTTTTGGGTTTTTCCCCTAGGTACATCTGTGCCAGAGCCGCCTCTACCTGCTCGTATCCAGATAGGGATGTATTTCTTGGAAAACTCACAAAATCTCTACAATACCAAAATTCTAGGAATTTCATCTATACTAATCCTCAGAGTTCATCTTAGGTCTATGTGCTCTAATTAGAGATTATCTAAATCTAGTTTCCAAGGTTTGTACGAAACATCCTCTAATACCAACTATAACGCCCTGGCCCCTGTTACCCAGAGTCGGTGCATTATTACATAACATTGGCATTATCACAATAATGATTAAATATCAAAATATTGATTGTTTTAGTAGGCTTGGAAACACTAGATATATTCATAAAGTTTTACATTACATCATAAAGTGAAAAACTACTACAACAACATAGTCTCTATATTCCAAACTCATATACCCACATAAAATCCCTGCAGGTCATTCATAACTTACTTCTTCACATCTTGGAAAAAATATAACATTCAAATGGGGTGAGCTCAAATGCCTAGTAAGGATAACAATATAGCGGAAAGTTTCAAAAATAAGCATAAACATTTAGGGCAATGTATAACTAGAACAAAAGCCTTTTAAACTTGAACTTCAACATAGTATGGAAAAAGTAAAATGAAATAATGCCATTTACTTATTCACATGGATATTCTACTAATAGAATGATCACATGGAATATCAATAAACACTTTCATAATGATGGAATGAATAATGCCATACTATCATAACCACATAGCCAAGGCCTCGTGCCAAGACTACAAATAAGATTTTTCCAAGGCCTTGTGCCAAGACACTAGTTTGTCTCATTAGACCTACCAATGCATCGAGGAGCTATATCGGGCTCCACTCATCACATATTAAGTCCAATGCATTCCCATGTGAAAAGGTTTAAACATATCTTAATCATTCGTATTAAAAATAGCATACGAAATGTAAATACTTTCACCATAAACTATGAACGGTATAAGAAAACACATCCATAGTCAAACATATCTCAAAACCTTCAATAAAATATAGATTTTTTGTATCATAATAAATCAACTTCAAATAAGCGTAAAATCCATCAAAGGATGTTGACATAGATGAAATAAAAACTCTTGTTAGATAAATATCTCTTTCTATTTTAAACTCATTTAAGAGTCTTATATTTATGAAATAAAACATTTTCATTGAAAATATTCTTATAATCTTGTAAGGGAAGCTTCGACAATTTTATAACGGTGGAAAATAGCCGCACCCACCGTATAAGTTAAAAAACATTTTTAGCTTAATTCTGTCGAAAAGGTTAAAAAGCACCTTGTTTGGAAAACGATGGAATGATTCCTTTATAAAACTCTTATAAAAAGTAAAACAAGGTTATAAATGACTTTAACCCATATTCTAGTAAAACATAAAATGTTTTGAAATTCATTTTTAAGAGACATGGTTGTGGATGATAAAGGGATCCCAATAGATTATTACGTATAAACAACCTCGGATAATGAAGAGATTGGGAAATAACCCTTACCATGTACTTTTCCATGGTTGGGGTAGGTTAACCTTCTGTATAATGGGGAAATAATTGTTATTAAATTATACAATAATCAAATACATTAATATTATATCATATATGATCTTTTGACATTGATTTGTTAATAATATCTTAGTATTATCGGTGTTTCTGGTGTTAACTTACCCATTTTCTTTTATATGTTTTGTTACATAAGACATGTTTGTAATGGATAGGATGTATATTATTCATATCCAGAATGATATCAACTCCTTAAACAACATTTTTAAATCATCAAATGATAATTATACTTGAATGGATACGATGGAGAATGAATCTCATCGCGTTCGTGGAGGCGGTAGTCCGTACATACGCACGAGCGACAATATCATTCTTTTGATATTAAAATAATATATAAATGGATGGTATATCATATGTACAGAATCATTAAAATGTTATATTTATTATTTTCAAGAGTTACACATCATTATTATACCCATACAAATAATAATATATTGAATAACATTTACACCACGACATGGAGACGATAAGCCGTACGTACGCACGAATGGGGACATGTTATTCAAAGGGTGGATAGAATACTGAATATGTTTGTACCATATTTATAATAACATCACAGTATATATATGATACTGGGGTTATTATTTTAGAATGGTAATAACAAAGGAAGAAGAAGTGGAAGAAGAAAGGAACTTGAAAAGGGGTGGTGAAAACATTACCTCTTCTTCTGGTTCTTCCTTTTGATTTGATCAAAAGGGCTCCATAGGCTGGCTTTATGATCAAACTAAGTCCTTTAGGTTTTAGTGAGGGAAGTTGGGAGAGTATTTGGGAAGAGTTTGGCCGAACAAAAAGGCATTAAATGTGTGATGAAATGAGAGGGAGGAGTGCCCTTTTATAAGAGGGGTGAAGGGCACCTTTGGAAAAGCTAGAAATATTAATTTATAATAAATTAATATTCGGTTTATAAAGGCTCAAAAGTGTATTATTTAAATTTTAAGGTGGGTATGGGTCACAAACCACACATCCAATAGAATTTATACTGGTTTGGGTACTTATATTAACCTTATATTTACGTATTAACTCTAAGTTAATTAGTTTCACTTTTACAATGTCTCTTTGTATTTTTATATTATATGGTTAATAATCTTAATATATATATCCAAGAGACCCCTAATGGTCCATTATTTATACACCCATAATTATATAAGTCTCTTGGCCGATCCTCAGATTTTTATGTATTTAATATCAATTAATAATATAATATTAGTTTTAAAAACTCTTTTATGTCAATTTTGAATCTATTCAATAGTTGATTTTTGTGAAACTTATAAAAAAATTATTAATTCAAAAAGAGTCAATTAAATCAATCCTAATATGTCATATTATCTTAGAAAATTAGTGTAATTCATTAAAGGTCTCAAATTATATTTATTTGGGTATTTATAATATCATCTATTTTAATTTTTCACTATTATGATAATTACTGCATCATCATTGTGTCATAAATAAATTAAACTATTTAATGTATAAAAATTATAAATAAAATATAATTATGTAGGAAATATTTTATATTTTTAATGAATATTTGTAGTCGAAAATCCAACATATATTACCCTATGTAAAAATTGATTTTCTAAACGATATATGCTTGTGTCATTTTTGTATTCATTTTAACATAATTAAAATAAAGTGTCCCTATCACTTACAAGTGGCACCATGGGGTCCCAAAATCTACCCAAAGATGACCATGGTTGAAAATGTATCAAAAATAAGGTTAGGACACGTTGTAGGGTAATTTTGTTATTATTATAATATTATTTATTAACCCTTATTTACCGGATTTACCCTTAACCATGGTAAATAAAATATTTACCGCAGTATTTATTAAAAATGTCTAAAAATAAAAGTTACCTATTTACACAATTTTAAAATTCTGATTCCAAATATGTAATTCATTTTTCCAAATTCAAAACACTGAAGTGGAAGAAATTAATGTAAAATTAATTCCCGTTGTTAAAACAAAAACCGTGTTTTTAAGAGATAATAACAATCAAAAGATTGACACTTGTTTATGTCTGGTTTAATTGTAAATTTATGTCCAATGACCAACATTGTATTAAATGGTCAAAATATATTCTAAATATAATTTAAAACCACTCAAATTAATAATTTATCACTATTAATTATTTTGATTAAAAAAGTTTTTTTAATTATAATTTACTAATTTTCAATATTCATCAAAATATTAAAGTTATCCTAAAAGTACCAAAATCTCACCTTAGGCTAAATTCGATATTCCAAATCCAAAAATGAAGTCCATTTTGAAATATAAAAAATATATAATTTCAAAAATTGGGTATTACAATTCATAACGGCTAGTTTGATTGAATATAGTGTGTTAGAACTCAGTGTTGAGTACAACACACGCTATCACATTATTCAAAGAGAAGCATACCGTAGAAGTTTGGGGTGTTACATCTTCATGTAACTTAATCATGACATCCTTTAGGAAATCATTTCCTTTATATTAGTTTCATTTATTATTCATCTATGAGATTTTTCATCGACAAACCTATCAAAACATTTCATTCTTTTCATTGATTAAATGAAATGTGTTTCAGTTTCTAACCTTTCCATATTCACTTTTCCATATCTAATTTATTGAATGGAATGTGCTTCTAGTTATTTCCTCTCCATGTTTTTATGTACTTCCAACTCAGTTTTTTGATTACATGGTATGCGTTTTTAGTTATTCACCATGAAATAACGGTTACACTCATTGATTCATTATTTCTTTCAGGATAAATTTCCCTCATTGAGCATTTGAGAACAACTTTATTGTGTTTCTCTCCTTAGGAATCAAAGAAGCATACTATGAATGATATGGAGGGTTTTACTAGATGGAATAAAGTTATTCTTAGTGTTATTTACATGTTTAGAAGACAAAAAATCTATTGAAATTTTTGTATTCAATTGTAATACAAGACTCATTTATATATCTTACTTACCATGAATAATTGTCACAACCCATCCTCGGGGCCCATGTTGTGACTACCCCAAGCCTTCCTTCCATTGGATAGGGACTGGAGACAAGCACCAAAGGCGTAAACACGATAAATGGGAAGGCATTGCCTTTAAACCTATAACACAAACAGACTGAACACAGGCTATAGAAGCAACAAGAAAAAATATAGAAAAGAAAATTTTGTTGAAAGTACGTGGGTCTGTTTACAAACCCAAATGAACAAAAATTACATGTTAAAAATAGAAAACAACTCCTGGATCATCCACCGGAGAATCCTACCTGATGGGTAGGTACAGAACTCGAACAACTCGTCCCTGAAGTGCGTCCTGTCTAGTCCATCTCCAAGCAGCCTCTTGTCTGTCACCCTCAGCCTCGATCACTACTGTCCGTCATCTACATAAAACACAAAAAGGTGTGGGAGAAGCTTGCACAGGGGTGAGTATAACAATACTCAGTAGGGGACACCGACACCCCTAAAGGTCTCCCAGAATCCACAAACGATAAACCACAGAAGAAAGATACAATCACAAATATCAACCAACCCAACTTAGGTATATGCCCATACCTATACCTATGTTATCAATCATAGTCCGACTCCAACTCTCGAGCCCAATCAAAACCCATTCCACAAAAGGAATTAAAGTCAATCATCTCGATGATATTGACTGAATGTCAAGACTCATCTCACATAGGAATACGTCTTTTGTAGAGTGATAGAGATGATTAGATGTAGTTACTAATTAATATAATATGTCGGACCCACATTAGATTCAGGACCAGCTAAGATGTCTGACCCACACAGGATCCAAAATCAACTATTCTATCAGACCCACACTAGATCCAGGAATAGAAGTCAGAACTGTTGAACCCACAGAGGATTCCGATACAGAAGTCAATGTTGTCAAACTCACTAAATATTCCGTTATAGAATTCCTCACTGTAAAACCCATGAAATATTCCTCTAAAGAATTCATCATTGTCGATTCCATGGGGGATCCTGGTACAATATCATCACGGTCGAACCCACAGAGGATCCTGTAATCTCAGTCGCAGCCAACCCTAGTGTTCCCGCACACATCACGCTCAATTTCAGGAGGGTATGCTCTACGAACCAAGTGTTTACACATAAACTATCACAAAGTCCTGAGTTCATATATCACTTAGTTATGTATCATCATAAGTAACCCAACGCGATAGACGGTGTGTCAATCTGACGCCCGGTCTATGAGTTATTGGAATTTCCGTCCTAGGGGCCCTGTTGGATTTTAGGATCAAACCAACCCAACCGTACCCCAATAGTGTCCGAACCCCATGTGGAGTATTCCAAATAAATATTCTTGGTCTATGAATTACATCTCCACAGATGGTTCGTCGTTCAAACACCCATAGCCCATGATGTGGTCTAAAAAGTGTAAATGGCCGTAGCGGGTCCGGGTCCGGTCTGACCCAGTCGGACCGGGGTCTGACCCGATCCACGAGTGTGTCCCGACCTGAGTAGTCGGCCTGGCCTGAAGGTGCGGCCCGGCCTGAGGGCAGCCCTACCTGAGGGGTGGCCCGGCCGAGGCGGCCCGGCAGAGGCGGCCTAGCCGAGGGGCTTCCTCAGCGAGGCGTGACGATGTCGCCCCATCATTGTTCTCTGCTGCCCATATGGCCGCGGCCCCCTTCCTCTGGAGTGGTGCGACGACGTCGTGCCTCTTCCATCCGTCGCGGCCCACATGGTCGCAGTTCTTCACTGGCATGGTGCATCAGCACTACACCCTTCCATCTCCACCTCCATCGTCAACCAAACAAGAACCAATAAGAGGGATGTCGAGCCATGTTTGTTCAGCCCACACCCTCCGTATTAGGTGATAACAAGTGTCCATCATCGAACACAATTAAACGATAAGGAACGAGGGTATAATTCCTACAATAAAATAATCAAATCCCCCTACCTTGTAATTGGTGTTTTCTCGGCTGAGTCACGGGAAGCCAACGTCATTCCGTTGACGTCGGGAGTAGATGACGTCATCGTTGGCGATGTTCTTTGCGGGCGTCATCTTCCCTTTCTTGCCCCGGTTGGAAAGGGGGAAGACGGCATCATTGTTCCTCAGGGGAGATGGTCGTTCTTCGTTGAGAGGATATCATTCTTCGTTGGAGAGGATATCATTCTCTCTATTTCTCCAAGGCTCCACAATAGTATTATAGACCATCCAAAAATAATAGAGGAGGAGTCTATTATTTGTTGGCACAACAACACATAAGAGTTGTGTTTAATTAAATTAAACAACTCGTTATATTAAATGGGGTTGAAAGGATTCAAATGTTTTCAAAAGTTAATTAATTGAGGCATTAATTAAATCTTAGGAGTGTTGGCACTATTAAGGGATAAATCAACCCACCTTTCAAATAAAAATATGCTAGAGATATCTTTATTTTATTTATTTAGAAACCTTATAAATTAAGTTCCAACCTCTATAAAATGCAACTGCGGTGACGGTCTCCTTAAGCGAATATTGTCGTTGCGAGGTCAACGGTGCCCTCAGATTTCAATTCTGAGCAACAGTTCAAAAGATATAAAATTGCACATGTACGTTTACTGAATGTACCCAAAAAACATTAAATATTGATTCTGGGAACACTGGGTCTCAGAATCAAGTTCTGTCAAAAACTGCAATTTCGTAAAAGTCCAATGTATTTAAGAAAAAACAATTTTTGGAATTTTTGGGTCTTTAAAGTATTGAACACTTTAGTCCTTCGAGATTTAACTCCTTGTAAGTGTGCTAATGTAATCGATATGAGACACCGGCTCTAGGATCTCATGGGCCGGATCGCTACAATACAGTTTTATCATATATATGTAAATATAAGTATATATATATATATATATATATATTCTTTCATTTTTTTATAAATTTATATTCATGTGCAATTATATATCTGAGTGTGTATATATATATATTTATGTTACAAAAATGTATGTTTAAATACTTTTATTAAAAAATTTATATGATCATATTTATTTACATATATCTATTTTTTTATTTCTTTATTTTTTATTTATTTTTCATTTTTATTATTTATTATTTATTATTTATTATTTATTATTTACTATTTACAATTTAGTATTTTGAATTTAGAATTTAGTATTTAGTATTTAGTATTTAGTATTTTTTAAATTATTATTTATTCAATTATTATTTAGTATTTATTTATGTATTCATTATGTATTTATTTTTTATATTTATTTATTGTTTATTTTTTATTCAATAATTTATATAAATTATTATTATAATTTTAAAAACCATTAATATTTTTTTTAATTTTTTTTTATTTTTTTAATAATCAAATTATTACTTATTTAATATTTATATATTTCTTAATTATAATTTTTTTATTATTCATTTAGTATTCATTATTTATATATTCAATTTTTAATTTATTAAGTAATTAATGTTTATTTACTAAATATTTTATTAATTATTATTCTATATTAATTTAATATTAATTCCTTTTTTTACCTATTCATTAATCGTTATTTATTATTATTATTGTACTATTCAATTATTTTTTATTTGTTTATTATTTATCCATTTATGCGATATTTATTATTTTTTATTCATTTTTTATTCATTATACATTAAATTTCTAGGCGTTCTGGACTCGTTGGAAGTGATAGATGTTGAACCAACTGGGACTTGGCAACAAAAAAATTCATGGAGACGGGGATGTCATCCAAAAAGTGATGAAAAAATATACGGCTATGATGATTATGCCTCTACAAGAGGGAGCGACAATGAGTACTGTTCTTCTACACTAGGGCATGGAAATACGGGTCTTCTAGGGACTCTTCCAAGAGACTCACACAAGAACTAGGAAAGCACACGAAAAAAATATTTTGTAATCTTCAAGTAGAGGAATTCACAATGAGAGTGGGAAACTGCTGATCATAATGATGACATGGATTGTGATTATGGGAATGAACAAATTCTAGATTTGTGTTCTGTTTCTCTAGGATCAAGGTATGCCTCACTATTTGGCTTCATGCATCCTCTTTCTCTATGTACATTATTTTCCCTATAAATTTTATAGGACCGAGCACACTCAGATCCAGAAATTTTCGGGTACTATTATTTATTTTTTCTTTATCTATTATTTATTAATTTCATAATTACATTAATAATTTACTAATTACATATTATTTTATATATATATATATTATTTATATCTTTATATTTGTAGTTAATATTAATTTATTTATTTATTATAATACATTTATTTATTATTTATTAAAATAATATTTTGTTAATATGTTAAAATTAATTAATAATTTAGTTTAATTTTTTATTATTTTATTATTTATTTACAATGATATTATTGTTACATTTTTATTAAATTTTTATTTATTATTTATTTATTTAATGTTATTATTTAATTATTTATTTTTAGTTATTTATTTATTTATTAAAGTACATTTAAATTCCTTAGATATATTATTATCAAAAAATATATATATATAAGTATATTAAATTCTATTTATTCACCACATGAAGTACCGACTAGAGTGGTTAAGTCATTGGATAATAAACAAGAGGTATAGGGTAAAAATATCAAAAAATAAAAATTTCTATATATGGCATATGCATGAAAGGGCATGTTCATGTGCATATTGAAGTGGAGAGTAATAAATATTAAATCAAAATTAAATTACTTATGAGAATTATAAAATGAACGTGAGCTATAAAATAATAATAAGAAAATAATAAAAAATATCAATAATAAAAAATATTAAATTAATTACTGAAATTTTAAAATATTAAATTAGGAAATAAAATTAATTATGATGATTAAAGAAAACTAAAAAAACACCACTAAATAATTTTCCAACAGTTTTTAAAAACCACCACTAAAATAAATTCTGACAGATGATTTATCGACAGTTTTCTAAAACCATCGTAGAAAATTAAGTGGCAATTTAAGATTTCTATAAAAATAAAGCATTGATAAATTACTATTTTGTTGTAGTGATATGTATATTTTCATATGTGTCATACCTTACATCAGAAACTCTAATAGAGTTCTTCTTACATTAATTACTGAGTGATAAATCTTTTTATGTGTCCGCATTATGTTAATCTATATCTTTGGATCCCTATATATTATTGGATGCCTTCTACGTGGATCAATTTACTTGATCGATCCATTTTGAATTTTGGTACATGGTTTTTTTATAGGATATCTCAACATGTAAGGACTAACAGAACCTATTCTACCTAATTGAAAACAATCACAATCATGATTAAAACATATTTTATCATTATTCATGAACCTCTTTAAAAATGAGTGTAGATGTCTTGAGAATTAATAGTATGTAGACACATTGGTTGCTATTTCCTCACTCTAGATATCAATATTTTCCTATGTCAATATAGTAATTTAATATTGATAAAATATGGATTCTCACAAAAATTCCAAAAAAATTAGATATCCAAATATCATCATCACCAGTACATAAATTAATTCATTATTCATAATTCTTCATATACAGGTGCAACATATTCAAATCATCCAACAAATTTTCCTCAAAGTGACATCACAATATTTAAATCGCATTTCAAGCATAATCATGAATTATGAGGGGACCCTATATAGATGCATAAAGGTAAACATGATCGTTTGTCTTCCACCAAGGTAACAACTTGCTCAACATAATCTTTCAGACATTAACATTACTTCTTCATACTATTATTGATTGAAAATAAAAAATAATTAATTAGGTATATTCATAATCGAAGTATATTGTTAATTCAATTTTGATGAACATAGATATTTTATGGATTTATTCATAATTTGATAATGAACTTCATTTATAATTGTGTGGGATCTAATATAAATAACTACAAGGAGATAGTTTCATTTTAGAAATATCATAAAAGTAAAATGAGTATAGATTTCATTATTATGTAATCACTTTATGATATTTCTTATACATATGTGTCTCAAAATCAACTATAACTTTTAATGGGCTATGTTTTCCATATTATTAAAGAAATATATAAAAATAATCTATTCATTGTATTCATTATAATTTATTATATATTAGTGAGTTGAATTTTTTTAATTTTTATATGATATCAACCAAAAATATATGTGTTAGTTAATTTATAGAGATATTTTTTTGAAGGAAACATATATTCAACCCATATTATTTTTATTTCCTGTCAAAATTCATGAGAAATTTAGTGAGATATAGGTAATATTAGATAACATAATCAAATAAGAGAAAGAGTGTAGGAGAGATCCCTCACAATATGGAATGTATGAATTATAAATCAAATTGATACTTGAAGAAATTTATAATCCTTAAAAAACCTATAATATTGTTAATTTAATGTTTTTTATATAATTTAATGAGGAATAACTAGTTAATAAAAAATAATAATATTATTAAAACCATAAATAAAACCCTTCACTGGAGTCTTATCTCACTTCATATATCTTATAAATTTCTAAATATAAAAATTATTATTAATTTCTTATTAAAAACCACTATTTCGGGTTTATTTTATTTTTTTAATTCCATTTTAATTCATTTCATATTATTTAATATTATTTTATGAGATTATTTTTCTTTATTTATTTTAAGACATCTCAATTAATAATTCATAATCTATTTTGATGTATTGATAATTATTGATGGTAATAATCTAATGGTTTCAAAGAAAAAAAATAACGTTTTATGGATGATTTCATTCTAGAGGTAAAATAGTTATATTAATCAATATAATGAATTAATTGATCCTAAATAAGTATATGATTAATTGTATGATTGTTTTTTAAAGAATAAAATTCTCTTGATTGTTTTCTTTTGATTTAATTATTTTCAAAAAAAATTTATCACTCAAAATTTATAAAAATATTTTAAAATAATAAAAATTGTTATATAAAATTATGAAATTAATTTTCAATAATTACCGTGAAAAAAATAATTTAAATTAAAATATTTACATTTACTTATTCACTAAAAAACAACCTTGGTTACAAGAAATTTCTAAATGAGTTCAATTAAAATATTAAAACTAAATAAAATATCTGAGTCTCCTAAAAACATAGAGTAGAACTATACTATTATTTTTATAGTATTTTAATGGTTACATAATTTAAATTTAGTGTATGATGTGAATTCTTATAAAAATAATCATATTTGAAATTCATATATTTCATTTTGTAGTTCCCTTTTTTAGTAGTTCATAATCTTAAAAAGGTTGGTTTTTTGGTTCGACCATTACCTTGGAATAATGTTAATGATTTTTCAGTGTGATATGTTGTAATATATTTGGAAATCAAATAATTTTGGTGGAGATGGGGAATGAGTGTAGAACGGGTCTTTATATATTTTAGGCAAAATGGTGTTTTGAATGAAGCATTGATTGAATTATTATTTTTTCTTAAGACCGTTGTTAGTTTGTATTTTCCTTACTAATAATTTTTTTATAATTATAAAATAAATATTTTCATAACAGTAAAGAACTTCTAGAATTGAAACAATTCATTTTTATATTTAATTAAATTAAATGAGTCAAAAATATTTTTTTATTAGAATAATATATAATTTTGTTATAGGAAAATTATTTGTTTGATTGAAAATTAAGTTTATTATTATTATTATTCATTATTTTACCCATTAAATGAATAATATGCTGGTTAAGTTTTTTTATAAATTACTCATTTTTTATATATCAAAATGTTTATAAAAATATTATTGTATAAAAAATAGTACATTTTCAATTATAAATCAAGTAGTTTTTAAAAAAATAATTATAATAACCCATTTATTACATCAATGCACTAATTATAAATTAATTTGTTAGTTTCTAAAAAATGTTTATCTATTCTTGATGAATTCAATTATTAACTAATAATTCCAATTTAATTATAATAAAATATATTTCATTGTAAAATAAAAAACTCCTTAAAAATTATTATTCAATGAATATATAATATTAAAAATAATTAAGAGATTAAAAACAATTATTTATATCAATCAACTATAACATTATAATATGACAATATATGTTTTACAAGACATAATAATATTCCATACAATTGTTACATTACTATTATAATTGTGATGATACTTTTCTAATGGTCATATTACCCCATATTAATACACTCCATTATATCCACCAGAATAATTCATCTAATTCTCTTAGTTTATCTATCAAATATATTATATTGCTTTTTTCATAATAAAATAATAATTTTCTTCTTTTTAATCATTATGGAGTACAATGTCCAAATGCTGAAGAATATATGTAGCCACATATTTTTTGTGTTTTTAAGATTCCATTACAGATGGTATAGTGAATGTAATTTTATTATTCTATTGTAATATAATGAGGAAATTAAATAGGAATTTTTTTAAGGCATGTTAAAGTATTATTTTTTAATCATTAATATTGTATTCCCAGACTTAAACAAATAATTTCTCATACATTAGAGTATATATTAATATGTTTACCAATGTGGGTAATTTTTCATATTCCTTCTCTAGGATCCCATCCACCTCATTTATCTACTACATTCAATAATGGTCCTTCAGTAGTAGTGTTTTCTGATTCTGAAACTATTATTTTTTTCAATGAAGAATGAAAATATCCTCTTACATGTTAAATTCAAGCTCAAGATCTATCTCATTAGCAGTAAGTACATGTTTTGAGTCTAGAAAACACTTCATTAATAATATTACATGGATGACATCATTTAATCTAGATAGATTTGTTGGCAATTCGTAATTTTAACAAATGTTATGAATTCTCTCTAAATTATTTATAGTTCTATTTCTTTTCATATAGATTTCCATTAATACAAATAATTATAACTCACTTCAATGGAATTATCCTTATAATGTCTTGTTAAATTAGTAATATGTTGTATTGATATCATCCTTATAATTTCTAAAATTGGTTTATGCTCTGTTGTACTAGGGATGCACAATTTGTTTACCATTCCCCATATTATTATGTAGAATTTCTAAATATGTTTATTGATTAGGGTACGTGTTATTATTTTATATTCTAGTTTTTTATATGAATATTGATTTTTATTATGTATCACCCTTCTCTTAAGAAGAATGTAGTGGATGTATTATGTTTTGGGTGGGGATCTGAATTTAATATCCACGTGATGCATCAGATGGTTTCATGAGAAAAAATAGGTTGTAAAATTAAATAGATTTTTACCCATATTTTTAAAATTCCATAATAGTATATTTATGTTGTCTGACATTATACATTCACTCATTATGGGATTAGTTATTAATATCCATGTGATTATTAAATTTTTTATAATATCCATGTATAATTATACACCAATGTGACTTTTTATAGGGTTTTATTGGAGCTTCCTTTATTCTCTCCATATTATGATAATGTTACTATTTAAATGTATTTTTTGTAGTTATTCACACTAAAATATTAATTTTTTCATAATTATTCATAATAGATTCTTACATATTCAAACCCTTTCTAAGGATGTGATTTAACATGTTATTTTTATTTTTCCTACGATAAAAGTATGTTTTTTGAGATTCATATTATGGGGTGTGTTAAGGGGAATTATGGATTTCTCAAAGGAAACACTTTTTGTGTCTTTTATTTTTAAAATGTTTTATTAATTTGTATATGTTTTTGTCTAATAAGGCTACAAAACTATTCAATACATTGGGTTATGATTTCTTGTATCCAGTGAAATAAAATAATTTAACTATACTATCTAAGCTACTATAGTAAGGGTGTTTACATAATGATTATATTATGTAACTCATCGAATGATAGGTCTTATAAACACTATAAAGATAAATAATTTTAATCAAATAGATCAAGAAGGATTCTCTTTTTTCCCTCAATTTGATTTAGGAATCATTCTTATCAATAAATCCTGGATGATTATTAAAATATCATTGGATATTATAAAATAATAATCTGTGTTTTAAATATATACCATTTTAGGATCTTAAATTTTTATCTTGTAAACCTATAGATTTTCTTATATGAAATCTATATTACTTTCATTTCTACTTCACAATTTGTCCCATATCTCATTTATATTTTGAATCACCATTACCATAGTGATTAATTGTTCTAATAAATTAACCAAATTGTATTTTTTTATTTTATATCCATATAATATTTTCAATTATAACAGGAATAAGTAGTGTATCCTTCAGTACTCTGTTGAAACAGAATATTTTCTACATATTTAACTTATATGATGAGCGATAATTTTTGGGGGTAGAATCATACACATCCAATAATGAAAATTCAATTCATCATGTGATGGGATGCCCCGAATGATTATTGTATTGGTATTGTCAGAAATTAAATACCTAATGGGTATCCATAGAGAAGTAATGTTTTTTATACAACTTATAGATCCAAGGTTTCGTTTTTCCATTTAAGGGGGTAATTATTGATGACATTTTATAATACATGTTTTTTATTTAGCATCATGGACTGGGTACTCTCTCGGACTTATAAATCCAAATTACTAAAATCACCTCATATGAAAGTAAAATAAAAAACCCACAATACAATTGGATTCATGAGGATTTTCTATAAAATCATACTCTTTTTTTATTATTTTTTAATACCCCCAATCACAAATCCTTCTTCAAAATTCCTATTTGGCTACACCAAGGACCATATTTGTTTAATTTTCATAGAGTTTCACTTTTATTCAATTTTTAGTACAAATAGAGTGTATAAATTCCGAAAAAAAGATATTTAGAAAAATAATGAAGACCAACTTCACCAATAGGATTATTTTACACTACCTAATGGTGATCATCCTACAAGACCAAATTTGTTGAACTAGTCATCATAAGTTATCCATCTTTATGAACACTAGAATCAAATATTTTTTATTATAACTTCTGGTCTCAAATATCCAGTTTAATGTTTTAATGTTTTGAGTTTTCTCATAAAATTGAATACAAATTTACATCAGGTCCCATACTCCATGAGAGTCACATAGAATTAGTGTCACACCCTGACCCGACACATTAATTTATTTAAATTATTTTGGGTCTCATTTTTTAGCCGCAGGTTTAGATGGGTTTTTTAGGTATTTGGGTTCATACATGGTGTGTGTTCATATACGAGATCATGTGTAGTGCCCAAATTTAATAACATAAAGTTTCATTATTAAATTTATTATTACATGGGCACACAAGTATTCCAGAACTATACATGTGCTTGTTTGTGGTTTCCAAACCCATTAGTTAATGAAATAATTTTTTGTGACTGGTTGTATTTTTTTTATTCATAGTATTATTAGTATTTATGTTAATTTTTCAATTAAATTATTATCCTTATAATTATATCAGTTTATATTTTTATTAGTTATAAAATATTAAATTATTACATGGTTATAAAATAATCAGCATGTAATTTTTAACATTATTACTATTATTATTAATTTCATAATGCTTTTAATTAGGTTATAATTTTTTTTAATTTATTGTTATAAAAAAATTCTTAACAACATATCTGTACCACTAATATTACTATTATTATTTCAAATATATCATTAAATGAGTATAATTATAAAATTATTTCTATTATAATTGAATTTATGTTTTCATTTGGTTTTATTTTATTCTCTTTTATTTCTTTTTTCACATTCTTTATTTCATTTTTTTATTTATTCTTCTTCCCTTCCCATCTTTCTATCACGCTTGTTGCTCCTCACAAAACCCTACCGGTGGCACTCTATCCTCCATTCGCTCCACTTACTAAACGGACCGGCTATCACCAACTCACGCTGCTGCCTTACCACTAGTGTCACACCGAACCCTCCCCACCCGGAAACCCACGTCGCACCACCCCTCACTATTTCTCCCACTGGACCTACTGCACGTGCAGCCCTGCATCCCTAGAACTGGAATGTTGCACCTCCTCTAAACCACATCTAACCACACAACCTCATCCAATCGGTGTCCATTGAAATTTCTGCATTTTTTACACTTCACACAGCCATGTGTCACCCCAATTTTCCTATGTGATGCAACTCCGACAGCCACCATCTTTTCTCCCTAGTTTTCTCACGTTGGTAAGTTTTCTTTCGATCTCCATAGAGGTTTTTTTGTGATTAATTGGTTCGATATTGGGTATAAATAGTCTCTTGTTTTTATTTTAGGGTATAAAAGGGATTTAATTATTAGAAAGTTTTTATTTAGGGAATAGTTGAGTTTATTTGGTGTGTGATCGAAATGTGGTCGACTTTAGGCCTCAAATTTGTGAAGATGGTCTACACTAAGGTAGGCGGTTCCACATATAACTATGTCTTTTTCGACTATTTTTCTTGTTCAAATAATTTATAATGGAATTCCATTAATTACTTGGGTGGGAACATAGTTTTTTATAAGAATTTGACAAGGGTTCATTTATTTAGAAGCATGTTTGAATATTGTGTAATGCGTTTTTGTAGAAAACCTTATTGAGTAATTTTATTGTGTTATATATGTTGTGAAATGAGTTTATTTAATTTAGAAAGATCATCAAAATGGATTATGAAGTGCAGATGATGTTCATTTTGTAATAATAGGGGATCTTGGGTCGGTTTTGTGTGTGAAAAATCATGTTTCATCACTTGTATTTTTTTAATAGATTTTATTAATTGTTTATTGAATGATATGGAATTTGAGAATTGGTTTTGAAAATCATATTGTGGAGAAAATTATTCCTGAATTTAAATATTTCATTCATTTACTAGTATAATTTTTATGTCATATGAGTTTGATTTTTCTGGAAAAACCCATGTTGATATGTATACTATTTTGTAAGATTTGTTGTTACATTAATAAAATGTGTAAGGTCTTTAGTGGTGTTTTGGGTGTGTTTTCAAGGTGAATTTTGATATAAAAGATGTTTTTGATGCTTACAATAATGTGGGATATTTGAAACTCGTAAATAATTTATTTTGGTGTTTTTTCGACCATGATAATGGATGTTTAAACTTTGAAAATGGTTTCTCTAATTGTGTAAGTGATGCAGATTTAGTTTGAGAGATTTTTAGTGTTCGTATTATTATTTTTTATATGGTTATTTTTGTGGTCAAGTGTGTTGTTGGGTAGAGGCGGTGACTCATTTGTTTTTTTATTTTACATGGTGCATGAAATCTGGACCACTTGAACACAAATTTGAAGCTTAGGTACTTAGTGGATGGACTAGGACTAGTGCGCTAGTGACAAGGAGGAGGCATGGGCCAAGTTTCACACAGCTGGATTGACGATAACAACACTAAATAAACATCTGGATAATGTTGGGAGACAACTAGTTTATGGATGTGTTACCCTATTTTTGGCTCATTAACAGGAATGTATATTGGCGTGTTTCTATTCCATTGTTCAGCGAGACACTATGTTATAGGGTCACACCTCTCTCAAGTATATTTAGGGCCTCTCTAATGTATTATGCTCATCCATTACTTTTAGTCACCACCAGCACATAGTTTAACTTGGGGGTTACTAGGTAAACCTGGGTGTGTGTGTGTGTGTGCTTTAATTTATGTTGTTTTCTTTAATCTTATTCTCTTTAAAACTATTTTAATTATAATAGTTTGAGAATTTATTTATTTTTCATTT
Organism: Viscum album; assembly: GCA_963277665.1. NCBI lineage: Eukaryota > Viridiplantae > Streptophyta > Magnoliopsida > Santalales > Viscaceae > Viscum > Viscum album. The sequence goes on from OY728150.1 coordinate 1,891,885,401, forward strand.
ATTAAATTGTTAATGTATTTTTCATTTAATAAATATGTGTGGAACCTTTTTCTCAATGGAATTATAACGGTCTTTTGGTTCTCACCCTATATACACCTTTGGGTGTATGTAGATCTTATTTCTATTGTATTCCAGATCGAGTTATTGGGTTTAGCGATGACGGCCCGAGTTGTAGTTGTTTTTCTCATGCAGGTTAGTGGTGGTGGCTTTGGGATGTCACTCCTCATGTCATAAAGAGTTTTGAGTTAGAATTTTTTTGTTCCATTTTGTAGTCACTTTTTGGGTTTTTAGTTCAAGTCATAATCTTATAAACTGAACTTAGTTTAAGGGATTTTTTGGTTGTCTAATTTTAGTTTAATTTTATTCATCATTATACTTGTTTTATATTTTTTTGGTTCGGGTAAATCATTCCAATGTTTTATTATGACACATGGGCACTTGTTCCACCCCATGGGGACTGGGAACGCTCTTCGGGCCATGCTGCTAACTAGGTCGGCCACCTGTTCGGATGGTGACCCGACTTGGTTTGTGACTAAATGGTATCAGAGCCAGGTTTTTTACTTATTATTTTGAATGTTATTTTTATTGGGGATTGGACTATCGGTACTCGAGGGGTAGGTGTGGGAAGACCGTCAAAAATACTTAATCGTTCTGATCCTTGAGTAACCAGAGGTATTCAGGGATTTATGTTTTTGGCTTTAGTCTGTGTGTATGGGGGATGAATGTGGGAGAAAATATATACTACGCACGGTCTCACATAGAGTAGAGACCCATTTGGTGCCCGAGAATATAGTTCGACACTCATAGTTGTTGGATCTTGCCAGGGGAATGGTCTAGTAAACCATGTAGATGGGTTGAGGATGACCACAATTTCTCCATCCAGGTGCTTTAGTGTTTATGATGTCTTGGTTCAAATTTGGGTTGGCACGAAAGTGTTTTTTTAAATGAAAAGTGGACCTTGGGGATTCTCTTATTTTCTCTTATTGTGAGTTTGATATGATTCTTGAGGTGTGTTTCATTTGAACCTTGCTTTTGGAATTTGGAATTTGATATGTTGAAAGTGATTTTCTAAAATAATGTCTTGGGTTGTTTTAAATCTAAGTGTGTTATTTTTTAAATTGGAATCATTTTCAAATTTTTCTTTTAATTTTTGAAATGGTTTTGGAAAAAATATTTTCCGAATATGGGGAATGTTTTCTTTTGAAAATGGATCATGCTTATTTTGACTTGTGGTATTTCTGTTGGTGCTGACATGTGCATGTGGATGTGATTAATGGATAGTTGGTGGATCATGTGGATGGTTCCTGAGTGGGGTGAAAATGTATATTTGCGAGGCATCATGGAATATCAGTTGTGAGTGACTAATTTTTAAGTCTTCTTCTTATTTCCTAAAAAGTTCATTTTTCTCTAAAAGGTTTTTTATGCATAAATGGATTTGGAAATTATAAAATGGTTTTGAGCATGAAGTGAATGTGATGGGTTAAAAAGAGCTATTGGGATTTGTTGTACTATGCTTGGTTTTTCAAGTAGTTTTTTTTATTAATGAGGGAACTTGTGTTGTAAATAATAATTTTTGCACATGTGTCCAAAATGTTGATGTTGTTTGGTGAGGTTCTTGGATTTTTGGAAGGATATTTTTTTGTTTCTTGTTTGGGATATTCCCCTTAGAATGCTTCCATTGGTTTTTAGTACGTCTCCCAGTTCTTGGATCAGTCCAAACTCCCAGTGGAGTTGTGGAGTTGGGTTTTAGTCAGTTGTGTGGACTATTTGTAGACATCGAGGACGGTTAATATTTTTGAGTCCTTTGGTAAATTTGGAAGTGTCTCTAGTTTTGGAGGAACTCCCAAAATTTTGTGACTGTATGTTGTATAGAGTATGTCCAGTGTAGTGGGACTAGGCCGGTAAATGGGGATTGTCTCGTTTTCGTTTTGGATTGGGATATCATAAGAGATCAATAAGAATATCTTCATCCCACGGTTGTAACTAAGGTAGTGACGGAGATAGAAATAGGTGGATCTCATAGGTGATCAACCATTTAGTGGGTAGAGAAGGATGTGCGTTGACCTTTCTAATGTTCTAGTTTTATGTTCCCTAGAGGTTGTGCAGAATAATCAGTTAAAATCTCATAATAGTTGTTGGTATTGTTCATATTGGGTAATTGTAGGTTCATCATTCGATGAGGAATGTGAAACAAAGGAACCAGCTCTTGGGGTTCCCCATTCACCAGTTTACGTCACGTGTTTGAAAAACCACTCAAATTCATATCTCTAGAGTGGTAATTCGGGCACTCTATGTTGTTCGCTACAATTTTCATTTGGTATGTTGACGGAGTGGCTGCTTGGGACATGAGGAGAAGTAGGTAGGTTGCTTTTCCAGCAAAGGGAGTTCCAGTTAAAGTTGGGAAACTTATAACTGTGAGGTGGTAGATGCATCAGACATTAGGAACCCAGGCATAGGTCTCAGGGTGAAGCATGCGCGTAGTCAAAACTTATCAGATGTGGGATGGGCTTGGTATGACGTAAGTCTCCAGTGGTGGGATGGGGAAAGATTAAATTTCCCTATTGCAGTATCATCATTGAAGGCTTCATTTTTTGTGAGGTACATGAATCCCTTGTCTCTTTATTTTTGTCTTAATTTATAGTAGTTTATATGGAGCATTGAAGTGTCGGATAATTCTTATTCTTTAAACCAAACAGGTGAGATTTTTTAAACATCATGTGGAAGGTTATGGATTGAAATTGTACTCGTTCTGGAGATAATCATGTATTTTAGAATTAACATGTGTCTATCAATTTTTTCCACTAGGAGAGTTGTTTCTACTATCAAAGCCATCTCATGTGATGGATTATTGGCCAATGAAGGAATCATTAGTGCAGGTCAGGCTGTGTTGGTGGGTTCATGATGGAGAGTTTAGTTTGTATTACTCAAAGTAATCCTAGAATTCTCATGCAGGTTTTTTGGTGCTATGAAAATTTTAAAATGGTGGGGAGACATTGTGCGGGTCTCACTGACATCTCTTCTTGTGTTGGTTTTGCTTAATATAGAGATCATTGAGCTACTAGCTAGTGATGGAGGTTAGTCTGAGTTGTGAGTCATTTTGGTTTGGAGAACCAATTTTTTCCAATGATCATGATATAATGGGGAGACTAATATTGGACTAACATGCGGAAAAATCAATTTTGACTGTGTGCTTGGCGGGGCAACCAATTATTTATCCTCCGCCTGACCCTGACCATTTTAACTAGTTATCTCGGGTAGTGGGTCACGTGACAAGTGTTCTTGGAGATATTGTGTCTCCCTAGTGATCCCTATGATAGGGGTCATAGTGTTTATTGTTGATGTTTTGTTTGGAATTGAATTCCTTACAGTTGGTTATTTTTCTCGGTCATTCGGGTTTTTTAGATCTTCTGGAGTTTCAGGTCATGGGCATTAGGAATACTCTATCTTCAAGTGATTGAGGTTTTTTAAAAAAATCTTCACAGTATTTCTTCGAATCATAGGTTGACCAAGTATTCGGGACTATATAGGGGTTGAAAGTGTCATGGTGGGGATACTTTTCACACTCATCCCAATGATTTATGTATTTTTAATTATTTAGGGTATCATTTTTGAGCTTCATGTTTAGTTGGTTATTTAGAGAATAGGGTTCATACACGGTGCATGGACGTATGTGTGACCGTGTGTAGTGCCAAAATTCAATAATAAAATATTTTATTATTAAATTTATTGTTACATGGGCATGTGACTATTATGCGACCGTACACATGCTAATGCGTGGTGTCCAGACTCAGTAGTTAGGGAAATTATTTTTCGTCTTGTTTAATTATTTTAGATTTATTCTTTTTATTATTAATATTTAAGTAAATATTTCGATTAAATTATTATTATTATTATTAATATCTCAGATAATATTTTAATTAGTTAGATAATATTAAACTATTATAATGGTTATACAATTATCCACATCTAATTTTTAACATTATTAGTATTATAATTAATTTTGTTATGATTTTAATTAGGTTGTAATAATTTTTAGGTTATTATTACAAAAAAAATCTTAACATCATATATTTACCACAAATATTACTATTATTATTGAAAATATATCGTTAAATCGGTATAATTATTAAATTATTTCTATTATAGTTGAATTTAATTTTCCTTTAGGTTTTATTTTATAGACTTTTATTTATTTTTCTTTTTTTTCATTATTTATTTTTTCATCTTTCCTCTAGTTCACTCACCTTCTTCCTGTCACGCATGTAGCTCCTCCAAAACCGTACACGTGACACTATTTTCTCTCATCTCTCCTCCTTCTCACTAGAACGAATAACATCAACTCATGCCACCGCCCTACCACCAGTGCCACATAGAAATCTCACCTCCCTGCAACCTGAATCACACTGCCCCTGTGATACTTCTCCCCGGACCAACTACACACACTACCCTGCTTCCCTCGAAGTGGATCACCACACCTCCCCTTATCTTCCTCTCATAACACAGTCTCATCACACTAGAGTGTAGTGACAGTGCTTAATTATTTCCCCTTCTCATATCCATGCACCGCCCTAGTTTTCTGGCGAGACGCACCTCTGGAAACCCCCATATTTTCTCCCTAGTTCTTCTCACATTGGTATTTTTCTTCTGATCTATTTAGGGCGTTTTGTGTTTCTTTGGTTTTATTTTGGGTATAAATGCTCTCATGTTCAGATTTTGGGGTCCAATAGGGATATAATTGTTCTAAATTATTCTATTAGTGTATAACTGTGTTTATTTAAGGTGTGATTGAATTGCGGTGGACATTGTGGACAAAATTTATGACGTTAGTCTTAATTAATGTAGGTGGTTCCACATAATACTATTACTTGAGGGATTAATTTTCTTGTTCGATTAATTAATAATGGCCATCAATAAATTTCTTGGGTGTGAACATAGTTTTTAAAACGAATTTTACATGCGTTGATTTATTTTGTAGCATGTTTGTATAGTGTGTAGTGTATTTTTGTGGAACCCCATTTTGAGTCATTTGATTTTGTTATATAATTTTTTCAATTAGTTTATTTAATTTAGAAAGACGTGCGAATTTTATTATAAAGTGGTTATAATTTTTATTTTGTAATAAATGGCATTTTTTTGTGGGTTTTGTGTGTGAAATATCATGTGATGTCACTTGGAAATGTTTTATAGAATTTCCTAATGGTTTATTAAATGATATGGAAGTTGTGAATTGGTTTTGAAAACTGTCTTGGGGTGCACATCATTCCGGAATGGACACTTTTAATTTATTTACTAGTATCATGTTTATGCAATATGTGTTTGATTTTTCTGTGAGAAACCCATGTCAACATGATTACTATTTTATAAATTGAGTTGTCACTTTAATAAAAATTTTAAGGGATGCAATGGTTTTATGGGTGTTTTTTCATTGTGTATTTAGATATTAATGTATTTCTTGATGCTTAATGTCATGTGGAATATTTGAAACTAGTTAATAAAGTCTCTTTGGGGGTTTTTTTTATCGATCATCAAAATAGATGTTTAAACTCTGCAGATGGTTTTTTCAATTGAGTATGTGATGCATATTTAGTCTGAGAGATTTTTAGTTTGTGTATTATTATTTTTTAAATGGTTTTGTGTGATTAAGTTTGGTGTTGAGTAAAGGTAGTTCCTCATTTTATTGTTTATTTTTATTTATAATGTGGTATGAACTCTGGACCACTTGAGCACAAATTGTAAGCCTGGGTATAAGGTGTGCGGACTAAGACTAGTGCAGTAGTGGCACAGAAGATGCATCGTCCCAGTTTCACTTAGCTGGATTGACAACTGCAACACTAAAAAAATTCATTATGTTGGGAGACCACTGGGTTATGGATGTGTTACCCTACTAGTGACTTGTGTAAAGAGAATGTATATTGTTGAGTTCCAATACCATTATTCACTAAGATGTGTTGTTCTAGAATCCCACTTCCCATTAGTATCTTTAGGGCCTCTCACATGTATTGTGCACCTTCTTTACTTTTTTCTCACCATCAGCAGACAGTGTGAATTTGGTGTTACCATGAAACCAATGTGTGTGTGTGTGTTTTAATTTAAATTTTTTTCATTAAACTAGATCATCATAAAACTGTTTTCATTAAAATTATTTGGGCATTTATTTTTTATTTTCCAATTAAACTGAAAATGTGTTTTTCATATAATAATTATGTGTGGAACCTTTTTCCCGGTGGAATCCTACTCGGGTTTTGGCTCACACCCTATATACAACTTTGGGTGTATGCAGATCTTATTTCTTTTGAATTCTAGGTTGAGGAATTGGGCTCTAAAATCATGGTCTAAGTTGTAGTGGTTTAACTCATGTAGGTTGTTGGTGGCATCTTAGGAATGTGACTCCTCTTGTCCCACAGAGGATTGAGTCGGAATTTTTGTTGTCCTTTTTTGAAGTCTCTTTTGGGTGTTTAGTTCATGTTATAAACTTTTAATCTAAACATTGATTAAGGGCCTGTTGGTTTTTCTTATTTTAGTTTTTATTTATTCATATTTATATTTGTTTTATTTTTATTTATTCGAGTTAATCATCCCCATGTTTTATTTTGATACCCGGTCACTTGTGCCTACTTGTGGGGATCAGGAACTCCCTTCAGGCCTAAACGCAGACCAGGCTGGGCGCCGGGTCAAATGGAGACCCAACTTGGTTAGTGACGTTTAGTATCTTCTCTTCCCTATTTAATTTAATTTTATTGAGAAATTATTATTTATCATCACTGAAAATAAATTATTAGTATTAACATGGTCTCACTTTTCATCAAATTTTATACATAATTATATTCATTTAATATTATCACAATAGATTGTTTCAAAATGGAATTTTGATACTATATAATCATTATTAGTGAAATTATTCTCCTATCAATTAAATCTTTAAATGGTATTAATGTTTTATAACCTCATTCAAAACAATTTTATTTCAAGTAAATTTCTTACTTAATACCCAATCTTCGTTCCTTATTCATGTGAACATGAGTATCATGGTTTTTAATCTTCATTAAATTTTCATAATTTACCTTTTGAATTATTGATATATTGTGATATGTATATCCTCCATATGACATGAAAAAAAATCAATATCTGATATTATCTTTAAATAGTATTCCTTAAAACATTTATTGAATCAAATTCATATTTATGTGGACGTTAAATTTGAATAAATTAATACTAGTTCAATGAATTATCTGATTTATTATCTACTTCTTTAGGATATATTATTTTAAAAACCTAGTTGATGAACCCAATTTGTGTACACATTTCCATATATATAATTAAAGATAAAAGCATGTTTTCGGAAAATATATGTGGTTTCATGAACATATTCATTGATTTTGGTGAATCTGTTTACATACAAGTGCTTTCTGTATTAATACACGGATCAAGGGAAGTTTGTGAAATTTTTGGAAATACACGGCGTGCAGTTTCTATACACGTCGTGTACATCCAGAAAAGGACATGGACCAAAGCAGGGAGTGCACACACATGTCTCTAGGTAGAGATGCACGCCGTGTGGGTCGGTGATACACGTCGTGTACCACTTTCAAGAAGCAGTGGTTACGGAGAAAAGTCCACACGACCATGTGACCGTTGATGATGACACAGCGTGTTTGAACTTTTACACACTGTGTCTACTATTCTAGAAGGGTCTGGAAATGATACACACCGTGAATGGCGGCACTACACGCCGTGTTCACTCAAAATGCAGGCGGTGCTGTGTGCAAAAGTCATGAATGGCGTACTTGTCCACCTACCAGGGAGAAAATGGCGCCAATACGTGTTTATGAAAAGTACACGGCGTGTAATTTCTATACACGCTGTGTACTTTATTGTTCTATAAAATGAGGCCTTGGCCTATAGACCAAGGGGTTCAGAACCATTGGAGGAGAGGGAAGCTCTGCTACCACCATTTCCGAAACCACTAAGGTGCTGTCATTCCGCTATTCCATCATTCCACCTTCTGATACTCTACCTCAACGCCTACATGATGAATCTGTCAGGTATCACGTTTGTCATTTCTATCCAAAATTCTATGTGTAACTAAACCCCTCGTGTTGGGGCTTTGGATGGTGGGATCATAATTTGTATATTGTTATATATAGTTGTGTTTGAATCGTTGTAATTCATCTTACTCTTCTTAAACCACTGTCTAATATAACTGAGAATTCTTAGCCGGACCAAGGGAAGGATTCTCAGTGATACAAAAGAAAAGTAACAGTGAAAACATCCATAACCATTGGATGGTTTTTACCGATTCAAGTAATGGACTGGACGTAATAAATAATTAAGGACATTGACTACCAGACCAAGGAGTCAACTACTCTAATTCCAAACAAGAGAAACCGGACCAAGGAAATCTTGTAACAAAATGAAATCCTAAATGATTGAATAATTATGAACAACACAACCATTTAAACAATTTTCATAAGAACTCCTTATTCACCATAGCCCCAACATGTCTTCTCATTCCATTTCTAAACACTATTTTAATTTACTAGTTGTTTTATTTCAATGTGTATCCATTTTTCAAAGTAAATCAGTTTAGTTTTAATCAAAACCCAAAAATCAACACAATAATTTCTAAATTTTGCATACATCACCTAATTAAGTGTTAACTCAATTAAATTCATGCGTTCCATGGTTTACTGTGGATCGCCCCCGAACATATTCTATACTAAAGTTCTAATAATGGGTAATTAATTTGGGACGCATATAACTTCAATCAACGACAAGCAAAGACCAAATTTTGGCACCGTTATCGGGGAATACCGTTTCGTTTTATTGCAATGATTTAAATTGTGTTAATAATTGATTTAAGTTAAAATAAAAATAAAAAATTATCAAAAATTACTTTTCTAATCCCATTTAAAATTTTATTTTTTATTTTTCCCTTTTACGCCTGGTTTTCGTTTTTGTGTTGTGCATCATTTCAAGGGTATGTTTCGACGCTTTACACAATCCAGAAGTGTCGAGTCTTCAGAATTAGTTCCGCTTGACCCAGAAATCGAATGGACCTTGCTTCATCGTCGGTGTACACGGACAGAAACTCACAACCATCAACCACAACCCATAGAGAACAAGGAAGAGGGAGCACCAATAGTAGATGATGTGACTTAGCATCAGTACCAGGATCAGTAGCCTCCCGCTGCTGGTCTACCTGAGCAACCTCATGGATCCTTCATGGAATTCCTCCCAAGGGATTACCAATAGCCGCTGCAGAAACTCTTCCCACGGCCATTCTTTATCCCTCCGGAGTAGTTTATGCAAGCTCCACCCCATCAAAAACAACCTTACAGATGTACCCTTATGGAGTATGGACTTCCATCGATTCACAGAGCTGATACGGGCATCATCCGTCCTCTGGTCCAGGCCCAGTACTTCGAGATCAAGCCTGCTATCATGAAGCTGATCTAGAACACCGTCCAATTTGGAGGCCTGGCTAGTGAGGACCCGAACGCCCATCTCTTCAATTTTATAGAGATCTGCGACACCTTTAGGTACCATGGCGTGTCCGAAGACGCCATCCGTCTTCGCCTATTCCCCTTTTCCCCATGTGATAAGGCAAAATACTGGATCAAGGGGTTGCCACAACGCTCTATCCTCACCTGGGAAGAGCTATCCCATGCGTTCCTGTCCAAATACTTCCCACCATCCCAGACGGTAACACTACGAAATGAGATTCATAACTTCAAGAAGCACGACTCTGAGTCGTTGTACGATTCCTGGGAACGCTTCAAGGGGATGTTACGAAAATGCCCCCATCATGGACTTCAACTCTGGATGCAAGTCCAGACCCTCTATGGAGGACTTACCATGAATACCAAGTCCGTGGTGGATGCTTCTGCTGGAGGTACGATGATGAGGAAGTCCCTCGAAGAACTATTCGAACTACCGGAAGACAGGAAAGCAAATAGCTTCTAGTGGCACTCCGATCGTGGGACTCAAAAGCGAGGTATGCACAACATTGACACTACCACTATGTTGGATACTCAGTTGGACACTTTGTCCAAGAAAATCGATGCATTGAACCTCAAAAGAGCATCTCAATTTCATGCGGCACACCATCCAGCATGTGGCGACTGTGGTGATAACCTCATCATTGGAGAATTCCCGAGATCACCTGGAGGCCCCTCGACGAGCGAGATGAGGTATGTTGCCCAAAATCGAGGGCCCAACCAGTACCAGCAGTACCAAAACCCGGCATGGAGAGATCAACAGAACACAAGCTGGGGCCAACAACAGCAGAATCCTATGCCTCAGTGACCACCCAACTACAACCAGCCTCCATATCAGAACCAATTCCAAAGGCTACGACAACCCCAACATGGTCCTTATCAGCAAAAAGGGTATCAAAACCCTCGTCCACAGCATCTACGACAGCCACCTCCTCCACCGGGTCAACAACCACCTCAGCAGTAGAACACCTCAAGGATAGAGGATCTGATGACTAATTTCATATCTACAGCTGAGACTCCGTTCCAGAATCAAGAAGCTTCGATTCGAGGCTTGGAGAATCAGATTGACCAGCTAGAAAATCAACTCTCAGGGAGGTAGCATTGTACACTACCGGCGAACACCGAAAAGAATCCAAGGGAGGAGGCCAATGCTATCATGCTCTAGAGTGGAAAAGAGCTCCACTAGAACAAATTAGCACATCAAGGTGCATCCACACCCACTATTGAAGAAAAAGGTACCAATACCAACCACTCCTCATCCAATATCCCACAGAATGAGGATTTACAAAATAAAGAAAGGGATGTAATCCAACCATTCAAGCATGCCTTACCCTTTCCGGAAATATTGAAGCAGAGGAAGCTGGACCACCAATTCGGAAAATTTATGGATGTTTTCAAAAAGCTACATATCAACATACCATTTGCGGAATCCCTGACGCAAATGCCAACATATTCCAAATTCATGAAGTAAATCCTCTCGAATAACGGGAAGATGGAGGATTTGGGCGTTATTGCACTATAAAAGGAGTGCTCTGTGGTGGTACAACATTCCATTCCTCCCAAACTCCAAGATCCAGGTAGTTTCACCATTCCTTGTACTATTGGATCCTGCGAATTTTGGAAGTCCCTCTGCGAGCACCCCTACCACCGAGCCACCTTCTTCTTCGGTGGTTCCACCTCCAGAGCCAGATGCTGCTGCTGCACCGGCACCTGGGTCGGGACCTGTAGGTGCTCCCTATCCCTACACGGTATTCTCGGTCACCGACCTCGCATATGATAGGCTCCGGCGCTTTTCTCGTCGGCTGATACCATTGAGAAGCTGGTACCTTGACAGCAGTATTCCGCAGCGGCTCGATATTTGGGGGGAGTTGTAGGTACTTCTCGGGCACACCGCAATCCTTGAGATTTTCCGGGTCAGCACTCCTGTGTTCCGAGAATTATATTTGGAGGTTGTGGCCTCCTTTGAGTTTGATGGAGCAGAGTATCGAGAGACGCCTGGCGATGCGGTACCCATAGTTCGGTTCCGGCTAGGCAGCCGACGTTTTTCTCTAATGATGACATACTTCGGCCAAGGGTGTGGCTTCTACGCCCATCCTTTCACCCCACCCCCTGTTTCTGACTTGACCCGGCCCGAGCGCTCTGTCCTCATTGCCATGTGGCGGGAGATTGATGGGCCTGACCACCTGTACTCCCCCACTTCTCAGAAGTGCTCTCTTATAGATGATCACATCCTTCTCTTCATCCACCATTGCTTCAGTGACATACTCTTCCCCCTCCATGAGGATATGGGGGTCGTGAGTGGCTGTGACATGGAGCTTCTTACCCGTTTCATCTGGCACGCCTACCCGGACCTCTCCTTTCTTGCCGCCTCCTATTTTCACTCCATGTTTACCGTCTGTCAGGGAAACCGGAACGACAGATTTTACATCACCTGTCCTGCCCACCACTTGGGGTTATTCAAGCCCTCATTACCTCATGACTTGTTAGGTTCACCCCAGCGGATGGACTTCCTCATGCCCATTCGCATGGGATTTGTCTGGAAGCAGGGGGTTCCTACATCCTTCCTCAGGCTCGAGCCCCGCCACCTATTGACCATGCCCCACCTGCTGACCCCACACCTCCTTCCCCACCTCCTCCAGCTTCTCCACCTCACCCACCTCTTATTGACCACACTTCTTCTGAACATCCTTCTTCTGTCCCATATGCCATCCCACCTACCCCCACACCCTCAGTCGATCCAGACATTTCCTTCTGACTATCCATGATGGAGCAGCAGTTGGCCCGTATCATCGGCCACTAGGACACCATTGCACACCATTTGATTCGTCCGAACGACCGCTAGGACCGGATGGAGCATCTGTTGGTACATATTGCTCAGCATCTTGGTGTTCCACTGCCTCAGCCACCATCCCCTACCTCCGTTCCTACCCATTCTGCTGCTACTCCATCGCCATATCCTTCCCCGGCCACCGATTCTGTTCTGATGACTACGGTGAGCTCTGCTACTGCCACTTCTACCGGGCCAGGACCTGCTGCTGAGCTTCCGATCCCGATTCTATCACCTGCGACTCCTACTTCTTCAGATACCCTTCCCGACGATGAGTCAGTTCCTCACCCTTCCATGGATCTTGTGTCGTCTCTCCTGGCCGATTCTATACAGGACGATGCTTCCCCTGAGGCGACACCATGATGGTGACATTTTCATTTATCTTATATATCTCTTCTGTCATTTTCTGTGTTGTGATGTTATGCATGTTTGTAGTATTCTTTTTTCTCAACAGTCATAGGTACGGGCATGGAGTGATTTGGGAATCACTTTTTCACAAGGGGAGTATTTTTACATTTCTATTTTCTTTCTTTTTGGATTTACATCTTCCACTACATTCCCTCATTTTGTCCCCCATTTCTCCATGCTGCCTACCCTTTACCTTGGTGTTGCATTTGGCGGACCATGTGCAGTGTTAAGTGTGACGGCGCATCTATATCTTTCACCTTAGTCTTTTCCCTTAAACTAACCTAAGAGACATCATTATTAGACTCTATATTTGTAAATGTAAATAAATTTAGTTAATCAATCTTATAAATGCTACTGTTATCAGTAGGAACTTTTGGAAACGTTACATGATTTTTAGTTTTTTTAAGTATTTTAAAATGATTGCTGATATAGTTTTAATTACAACCTTTCATCCTTGATTAAATTAAATTAATTAGGCTAATCATTTATATGTATGTAATGACCTGATTGTCCCTTTATTATTTTCCACTCTTGAGAGGTATTATAATCCCTTTTTCGTATTTCTTTTTGAATACCCTCTTTCTTGAGAGATTCTTAGGGTATTCATCACTACCAGAATTTTCAAGTTTTTCTTTTCGAAACATGAAGAAATTTTTGAATTACTTTAACTTGATTGAGGCATTAGATTGTTTGAACCCCTTTATCTTGAGACCTACCATACATTTAATCTTAGTTAAGCCCATTGAATCCATGAACAACCTTTATAGGAAGCCACATTACAAGCCTATTTCCCTTCCTACCCTATTTCTTATTAAACTTTTCATGATTATTCATTTAATCTTTAAAGAGGGAGTTGGCAAGACATGGCATATTTTTGTGTAAAACCATGAAATAAAATGTGGGGGAGTGCCTCTTGATTATTTGGGGCATAATGGGTTCAAAAAATGTAGTCATTGTATTCATAAGGGATGACCTTGTGTTTTGTTGTAAAAAACAACAACAAACAAACAACAAGGGGACCTTATACTTATTCACCCATAAAACCCACTTAACTAAGGGAGTTGGTAATGATTATAAAAGCATTTGACTTTGCTTATTGAAGTATGTATTTTCAAAGATCTTTACTTTGAATATCATGCAATGTTGTTTAAATGAATTAGCCATCCTTTATCAAGCCTCAGAATTTATTTTCACATCTGAACCTACCAACCCTTAGCCACAGAAACATCTAAACCTTATTGACAAAGCCCTCATAATTTTTGTTAATTCAATTTTTCTGAAGTGGAGAACAAGATATCTTTCAAACCTATGGATATAATGTATATGCCCTGGATTGAGCATAACATCAATTAAAAACATCTTGAGTGTGGAGAGTGATTTTAACAGGTAAGGTAAATCATCAAGTGACATGCTTAGTTTTGAAAGGTTGATCAATGTGTTGAAAGAGGATGAGATTAGTTAAAATCATTATATATGAGGCATGATTTTTATATCTTATGAATTGAATTTGTTTCTGCCTTTTAGAATTTTTCCTTAGTAAATTTATCAGTTATACGTTTGATTAACTAAATGCCTTCCTTTTCAAATTATAGGCTCTCTTAATTAGATGTTGATATTTTTTTGAGGGAAAGCAAAAGACTAAGTGTGGGGGAATTTGATGCACCCAATTTGTGTATACATTTCCATATATATAATTGAAGATAAAAGCATGTTTTCAGAAAATATCTACTGTTTCATGAACATATTCATCGATTTTGGTGAATCTATTTACGTATAGGTGCTTTCTGGATTAATACATGGATCTAGAGAAGTTTGTGAAATTTTTGGAACTACACGACGTATACATTCTATACACATTGTGTACATCCAGAAAAGGACACAGAACAAAGAAGGGAGTGCATGCCCATGTCTCTAGGAATAAATTCACACCGTGTGGGTCAGTGATACACGTTGTGTACCACTTTCTAGAAGCAGTGGTTACAAAGAAAAGTCCACATGACCATGTGACCGTTGATGACGACATGATGTGTTTGAACATTTACATGTCGTGTCTACTATTATAGAAGGGACTGGAGGCACTACACACCATGTATGGTGGCGCTACACACTGTGTTCACTCATCTTGCAGGCGGTGCCATGTAAAAAAGTCAAGAACAGCGTTCTCGGCCACCTGCCAGCGGAGAAAATGGTGCCAATACGCGTTGACGAAAAGTACACGCCATGTACTTTCTATACACGTCCTGTACTTTATTTTTCTATAAAATGAGGCCTTGACCTATGGACCAAGGGGTTCAGAACCATTGGAGGAGAGGGAAGCTCTGCTACCACCATTCCCGAAACCACCGAGGTGCCGTCATTCCGCTATTTTGTCATTCCACCTTCCGATACTCTACCTCAACGCATACACGATGAATCTGTGATGTATCACGTGTGTCGTTTCTCTCCTAAATTATAGGTGTAACTAAACCCCTCTTTTTGGAGATGTGGATGATGGGATCATAATTTGTATATTCTTTTATATTGATGTGTTTGAATCGTTTTAATTCATCTTACTCTTCTTAAACCAGTGTCTAATATAACTGAGAATTCTTAGCCGGACCAAGGGAAGGATTCTCATCGATACAAAAGAAAAGTAATAGTGAAAACATCCATAACCATTGGAAGGTTTTCACCGATTCAATTAATGGAATGGATGTAATAAATAATTATGGAAATTGACTACCGTACCAAGGAGTCAACTACCCTAATTCGAAACAAGAGGAGTCGCACCAAGGAAATCTTGTAACAAAATGAAATCCTAAATGATTGAATTATTATGAACAACACAACCATTTAAACAATCTGCATAAGAACTCCTTATTCAGCTTATCCTCGAAACTTCTTCTCTTTCCATTTCTATAAACTCTTTTAATTTATCCATTGTTCTATTTCAAATTGTATCCATTCTTCAACGTATATCAGTTTTGTTTTAATCAAAACCCAAAAATCAACCCAATCGTTTCTAAATTTTGAATACTTCAACTAATTAAGTGTTAACTCAATTAAATTCATGCATGCCATGGTTCCCTGTAGATCGACCCCAAACTTATGATATACTAAAGTTCTTAGAACGGGTAATTAATTTGGGATGCATATAACTTCAATCAACGACAAGCGTAGACCACCAGTATATATATTTACCTATATAATAATATTAATTTTTTATGTGACCCAACATATATTAGACACTCTAATTTTGATATTTTTACATTCATGATCAATTAATTGATCTCATTATGTATTCACATTATGTTAATCTAAAACTTGGGATCACTATATATTATTGTATGCCTCGTACATGGATCAATTTACGTGATGACTCAATTTTAAATTTTGTAACATGGATTTATATATAATGAAACCCAATACCTAAAGACTTACAAAACATCTCAAAATGACTCAAAACCATATCAATCACATTTACAACATACACAAAAATTATAAATGATCATATTTAAAATTCAGTTTAGATGTCTTCAAAATTAAGAGTTTATAGAACCATTGGATGATGTGTGATTACTTTAAGTGACAATATTTTCATTCGTCAACATAGTATTTCAATCATTATACATGATGGATTCTCCAAAAAAATTGAAACATTTTTAGATATTATTTTTTCATCTTCACTTTTTCTTAACATATTTAATAATTCTTCCTTCTTCACAAACAACCGCATCATTGATGAATCATCATAGAAAAATTCATCAACTTAACATAAAAAATTCCATATAAATTATCACCCATAAACTTGAATCAAGTACATATCCTCAGTAGATTCATCATCATAAATAAGATCATTTTACTAACACTATGGAATAAACTCAGTCAACATAATCTGACACACTTTAAATTTTCTTCTTCACAATATTACTAATATAAAATGGTAAATAACTCATTTTATCAATTCATAATAAAATAATATTTTTTAATTCAATGTTTATTAAGATATATCTTCCAATTAGGTATTCATGATTTGGGAATGAACATCATTTTTAAATGTGTGGGGCCTTTTATAAATAACAACTAGTATATAGTTTCATTTTCGAAATGCCATAAAGGTAAAATGATTATAAATTATATTCACATGTAATCACTTTTTGATGTGGGTTATATATATATCTCTCAAAATCAACCTAAACATAGCATGGAAGAATACATTCATATTGGATGAGAAATATGTTAAATTCATCTCAAGTTTTTGTTATTTACTTTTTATTATATAAAGGTCAGTTGTAAATTTACAATTTTTATAAGATCTCAACCACAAATTTATATAGTGGTTTATTTACAAAAAAAATATTCTATGGTAAACACTGATACAACCCATATTCTTAGTATTTCTTTTCAAACATCATGAGGGGTTTAGTGAGAGATAGTGAATTGTATATAACACAATCACATGATAGAAAGAGTGAGAGATAGATCCCTCACAACATCAAACATCTAAATTATAAATCATTAGTTGGGGAAAAAAATGCATAATACCTCAACGATTACAAAAAATAGCGATGTTATTAATTTAATACTTTTTATATAATTTATAGATGAAAATATAGTTAATAAAAAATAAAAAATAAATACTAACTTATATAAAAACCATTCACTCATGTCTTATCTCACTTTATATATCCAATAAATTTATCAATAATAAATTTATATATAATTTCTTATTGAATATCTACTTTTATGTTTATTTTATAGCTTTAATTTTGTTAAATAAATTAACTTCATTTAATATTATTTTATGAGAACATTTTTTTCTTGAGATTTTATGGATTCTAAATTATTATATCATAATCAATTTCGACATAATGATAATAATTGATGGTTATACTGCAATGGTAATATTGGATTAAAATGTTTTAATGTATATGGATGACTTCATTCTAGATGTAATTTACTTTTATTATCCAGTAGAATCAATAATTTAGTTCCAAATCAAAAAATATTTAATTCTATGATTTTTTTAAAAAAAATTAATTTTCATATGATTGTTTTATTTTGATTTTTTTATCATGATTATTTAAACACTCGTAAATTTATAACCTCATTTTATTTAATAATTAATGTTATATAAAACCATATGATAAATATATATTAATTATCATGAAAAATAAATGTTGATATTAAACATTAATGTTCACTTTGGTAGTATAAAACTACCATGTTCAAATAATATTTTTTAATGAGTTATAATAGAAGAGTAATTGTAAATAAAATGTTCTAGTTTCCTTAAAATGGTATATTTTAATTAAAATATTTTATTAATTTATTATAATGGTGAAATAATTTAATGTTATTATAATAGGGACTTATTTTAAAAATCATGTTATTTGAAATGCATAAATTAAACAATGGGGCCCTACTTTTATAGTGAGTCGTAATCCGTCAGAGGTGGATATTTTCGTTAGAACAGTACCTTTCATACGTGTCAATGATAGTTTAGTAGAATATTTTGGTATATATTTTGACATTGATGAATTTTGGGAGTGATAAAAAAATGTGTGCAGAATGGGTGTTTATATAGTTAAGGGAAGTTTGTGTTTTGAATGAACTATTTATTAAATTAGTATTTTCTATTAGGACTAGGATTAGTGTGTATATTGGTTACTAATTATTTATTTTATAATAAAATTAATATTTTAATTGCATTAAAACATTTCATGAACTGAATTGCATCATATTAATACTAAGATAAAACTAATGAATCAAAAATATTTTTTCAACAGAATAAAATATTATTTATATGTTGGATAATTACTTCTCTGATTAAAAAATAAATTTATTAATTTATTATAAATTAATTCACTTATTTAATGCATTATATACTAGTTACTATTTTTTATAAATTCTTGAGTGATTATTATATCAAAATTAATTTATAAATATAATTATAAACAAATTACAATAGTATTATTGTTATAAGATAGTGTTTTTAAATAATATATATATTAAATAACCCTAAGATAGAATCCTTGAAAATTTATTAAATAAATAATTCGATTTTTTTTATATATTTTTATATGTATGAAATAAGTAATATTTAGAAAATAATTTCAATCCTATTTTAGTGTAATATATTTCATGTCCAAATATTTTAAAATTCTATCTTATTAATTATTATTTGATGAAATATATTATACAATGTTATTAAGAGACTAATAGCCATTATTTATATTAAATAAATATAATATAATAATATGAAAAAATAATTTTTTACTTGGAATAGGTATATTTCACACAATCGTTACATTACCATTACAACAATTCTGATAGTACTATAACAGTCATGTTACCCCATATAAATAATCTCTTGTATACCCCCTACAACAATTAAGCTCATTATCTTAATTCCTCTATCTCATCTAATATACTTATTATTTTTTCATAAAATATTTATATCTTTTCTCTTTATTATTAATTATGGAGTGCAATCCAAAAATTCTCTAGATTTAGTGTTTCCATGTGCTTTTATGTTTTTTGTATATACAATTATATATGTTATAGTGAATTCATTTTTTATGGTTTTGTAATATTTTGATTCAATATAATTGGTATTGTTTTGTAATGAAATGTTAGATAATGATTTTATAATCATTGATATTACATTCTCCCCCATAAATAAATTATTAATAAAAAATTAGCGTATATATTAATATGTGAAAAAATGTGGTTTGTTTATTCCCATTGCTTCCCTAGGATCCAAAATCACCACCCCAATCTAATAATTCCATCAATGTTCCATCAGTAGTTTATTAGTCTGATTATGAAACATTTCCTTTTTTATATCATGAATCATTATAGCCTCCTACTTGTAGGTCATGAAAAGCTCTATCTCTTTCTATTTAGCCTTATGTAATTCTGTTGAGACTAAAATGAACTTCATTAATAATAAAACATGTAATATATCATGTATACAATAGAAATATGGTGGTAGTTCTAAATGATTAAAAATGATACCAATTCCCTCTAAATTATTAAAAGTAACATTTTCTTTAAATATAGCTCTCCCTTCATACCAAATATTTTAAATCACTTCCATAGATGTATCTATATTAATACACAGTTCCCTAATTGAAAATATATGTCCTTTATCTTATTATAATAAATAATTTTTTATAGGTTTCATGAAACCTTGTATAATGTTTCTGTTAATATTTAATTTTTTATATAATGAATATTGATACACATTCAGTGATTTTTTATTTTTTATTATTGCAGGAAAATTTTTATCACAAGTTCATTTACATTTTACATCATCCATTGGGTATATAGAAATTTGAATTATAAGATTCATTTTGATATTAGGTCTTCATATAATCATTTGACAGTATGCCTAATCTCATTCCTAATTTGAAAAATGTAATACTTTATATATAAGGTCAAACAATTTCCTATATTTTCTCTTTTTAACATGTTTTTTTGTAATTCATCACCTTAGTATGTCTTTGTTATCATCTCTAGCAATTACATTTCAAAAAAAATTGAAAAAGGAATGAAGTTCCTATTTTCCAATATTTTTGATATTCAACATTTCCAAATCTAGGACTATTGGATAAATTTCAGTCATTATCATTAATAGAACCCCATATTCCATCACACTAACAACAATTACCCTCATATTTTCCTACCCTTTGTGGTAGTGTATAGTACTATCATATTATTTTAGTAGATTCAACAATCCCAGTTACTATATCATGATCTCATTATATGTGGATATATACATAAATATCTTATTTACCATATATATATTTATATATATAATATCATTCACCAAATTGATAATTCATCTATATCTTCATGGAAAATATTTTTACTACGATGTATACATCATGGGTTATATTATTTGGTTTATGATTTTATAATATACTCGAATCATTTAAAATTAGTATTTATATAAGATAATACCTTAATCAATTCATAAATTCATAACTAAATAAAACAAATCCCTCAATAATGTTAAAAATAAAAATTATTATAGATTTCTTTCTAATTAATTTCGTAAAAACATTTTTCACACTTGTTTACTGAGTAACTGTTATCCAATTAAATGTCAACATGGCTAATAGGTCACCTAATCCTATTTTTTTAAATGAAATTATTGATAACAGATAATTAAGATATTGAAACTATTTATTTCAATAATATGTATAATAAATGTAAACTTATAGTTAATAAATAACACACATTTTATATGAATATTCACTAAATATAACAGACCCATGCTTGAGGTTATTACTTATAGTTCCTTCGGAAACATGGATATATATAAAATCGGCTCATAAGTGAGCTATGAAATCTTCCACTAAGTTATCTATTCAATGATACCTAATTTGATATATTTTACATAATACCATTCATCATAAATAGCGGATATGAAAAATCATAAAGGTTAATCACGTATGAATGTTTAGGTTAAAAAAGTGAGATATCATTCATCACGTAAGACTAATAGGATCATAAGGACATTAGAAAAAGAGATGAAATTTTGAAAATGACACCCGACATAATATATAACATAAACTTCAGTGTTGGATTAAATATCTATATCCCATAATATATCAATCATAATGTAAACAAAGGATATAAGCCATGATTTCAAAACATTGGTATAAGAATTAGATTTTTGGAATACATATAAGAAAAAAATCATTTCCATATTAATTAAAATATCATTTACAGGATTGTGGTAGTAGAATTATTTCACTCCATAAACCATTGTAGTAGTCAAGGTTCACTCAGGCGACTCTCATATTGAAAAAATAACCTTACTGAATAAGGTTTAGTAACCATTAAATCCATATTTATCTAATGAGATACTAATCATTACCCAATTCAACGGAGGGATATATAGGCACCACCCTTCACATAATGAAAATCATACATATGTGTTCCATATGAACATAAAACATTTATCATATCATAAATCATTAAAATACATGGTATAAATAAACATTTCATCATAACATAACCTATATAAAGAAAAAAAATTCATAATTATTTCACTACTTCATTATTTCATCTTATGTAATTGGAAAAGATACAGAGTTTTAGAAAACATTTATTATGGTATAACTTGTGGATGATAAAAGGGTTTCATAAGAAGTTTTTCATCATAAATAGCAACCATTTGGAGATATAATATTAATGGTATCCTTATATCATATACCTTGTAATGCATATGTAACATTAAAGTATTTAATCTTATATTAGAATTTATTTTTAATGGTCGCATGGCACATTTATAGAGGAAAATAGCCTTTATATTATATAAAAATTAAAAAATTAATCACTTTCAAAATCAATTTCATTAAAATCACCTAGAAAACACATAAATTATGATTTAAAAATCGTTTTAAACATTTCCTATGAAAATTTACCATTCCAATTTGAAAAAAACATTTCAAAACATGGTAAATTTTCAAAACACAATTCTATTAAAATAATCTTTGAAACATATAATGTATGATTTAAAATATTTTGTGTCCATGGAAGATGGAAAGGTTTTACCTATTAAAAACAATGATTCTTTTGAAATTTTTAATAAAATAAAAAAATACATGTTTCTAAACGGATAGAAATTTTAATTTAAATAAAAATTATGAAAAGTAAAAAATGGGTATATAATATTTAACATAACCTTTTATGAATGTTAATGAATTTTTTAAAAGAAAATTAGAAAACATGGATATACATGAATAAGAGTTTTTATAAATAAAGAGAGAAATAAATTTGGTTTAGATTAAGATGATTCTTTATGAAACTTTTGTATATTAAGAGGGGATAATGAATGTAAAATATATATTCTTAAAAAATAATCAGATTAAAATATTATTCATGAGTTTCTTGAGTGATATATCATATTATTTCCTCATTGGAATCATAATCATAAACCACCTTAATGAATGCTGAGATAGATTCATAAAACCATTTCCGCTTAGGTAACTTTCAATAATAAAAACCATGAAAAAATAACATTAAATAATACATTTAATATCAGGATAATAAATTGATTCAGTATATTTAATGTAAAATGTTTTTTATATACACCTCTTATAAGAAAATAATTTCATAATATAATGTGTATCCTAAAGATGAAAAATTGAGAGAGAAACTCCTTGTTGTTGTATTAATTCATTAAATAGAAAGACTAATTTAATAATAACTTTAAATGAGACATTTAATTTTATTTTTTTTTTAAAAGTAAATGTGGTAGTATACACTCCACACAATGTTATCTAGTTATGACTATTTCATATGTCTCCCAAAGAAAGCGATACTAGATATCCCTTACAATAAATATCAACTTCCTTCAAACACATTCTAAACTCAGGTAAAATAAATATATTTTTATTATAAACATATTAATGAACAATATTAATATGTATCATACCATATATGATTAATTATGACCATTTTTATTAGTTTTTCAATAATTAATATCAAAATCATATTTTAGGTGGTAACTGTTTTGTTTTTCAATTATGATTTGATTCAATATTTTCAGTCCTATTAGGTTTATCATGGTACTATAATCTCAAGAATTATAGAAATAATATAAATACATATATATTTATTATATTATTATTTATATAAATACATAAATGATAGATATATAAAACAAAATACACCATTCATTGAGAAGGTAGATCACTTATACGCATGAATGCTATTTCCATTTTTAGATAGATGAAATGATTGAATGTTAAATAATATATTTTAAAATTATATAATATATTTGATGTCATATATTTTATTTCATATATATCTCATATTATTATTTAAATCATTCCTTATTACCTTGTATTTAAAGAGTATGTGACGAATGAATCACATTCCGCCAGCCCATGAGCCACAACCTAGTTGGAGAGGTTTCTCTAAGTGTATCCAACAGTGCTAGGTTCAAAACTAGGAAGAGGAATAATTATGGTACTGTAGTTTTACTGTGTAGGCATTATAGACACACTGTGTGGGTACTGTAGCAGTATTGTGTGGGTATTGTAGTGGATACTATGTCGGCAATGTAGCAGATAATGTTCGGTAATGTAGCAGCAGGAACTATTCACCATCGGCCAATAGTTTGGGATTGGAGTCCTTAAGGACATTAGGACACCCAATAAATTAGGTCATTAAGGATTTCGAGCCACCTTGAGGCCTTCGGGCCACCTCAAGGCCTTCGGGTCACCTGATATGTAGATTCACAGACAGATTCTACAATGAACCAGCTCCATTGGGGGATTCAAGAGCATGACGCATTCACCATAGCATGGCTTAATGAATTTGGAAGAATGAGAGGGTATGGAATTTCCATTGTTACTAGTCCTATGCATCAATACTTAAGAAAGCTATCCGAACAGCCATGAAAATATTGAGAGATGATCACTATGAAGATGCTGGGGAGCGTCAGTTTCATGTAGTCATCATCTGTATGATTTCCTTAAGACCTACGGGTAATATTATACCTCCAAGCCTAAAGGAAATGTAATCGAAAACTCTACGGTCATTTTAAGGGTTCCCCCTCATCCCTTGAAAGGTGGTTATCAAAAATCAATAAAAAAAAGAAGGCATTTAGGCCATTCAGGGAATCCCATTCTGTTGTGAGGTAGAAGTCCTTTATACCCATTCATAATGTCATCATAATCCCATGTAATGTAATGAAATAAGAAATATGTGGTATAATGATTCATAAAGAATAATAATATCAAGATTATAATATATAAATAATATATCCATCATTATATCCATCAGTGAGTGGTGGTGACAGAAAATGAATAATGTTGATTCAGAAGGAGTTAATCCGACAAACAAATTAGTGATGATTCCATATCGCATTTGATGGAAGCAGATATTTTTTATGTCATAAACATAACATTAAAAAACTTGATATATTTATTATATTAATTTAATTAAATCATCATGTTTTAATAACAATTTATGTTTGTAGAGTAAAAGAAAATGTAAAATGATATGGTGAGGGACACTACCTATTCATTGGAAAACATTTATTAGTTTGGTTGAAAATAATTTTTAGGATTACTATATGTCAAAAATAAGACATAAAATATTAAAAAAGTGAAAAATGAAGTTATTTTGTTATTAATTTCCCAACCAAACGGGTTTTTGGATGTGTGAATAATAGAGTATTAGTTGTGGACTTTTATAAGTGTGGTGAGTGGAAAACTTTTAATTTTTGGAAAGGATAAGGTATACTCGCATTTTATACATGAAACAAGGTCCTAACATTAACAATTATAAAAAATAGAAGATTCCTGGTATTAATATGTCATTGAAATGGGGTTTGGACGTATTTTGGGTCATTTTTAAGCATTATCTTTTTAGTTTAAACCCACCCCCAATCCATTTTTGCCTTAACCATATTAAATTATTTTAACTATTTTTATTATTAACTATGATCAAATAAATTTTAAAAAATATAACATAATATAAATTAATATGATCCTAAATAAGGAATTCATTTTTCAAAATTCCATTCATATAAGTGAAAAATTTATATTTAATATTATTCTTTTATCTTATTCGTTTAAGTAAATTTTATTTTTGAAACAAATAAAGACATTTATAAAAATTAGGTAATTTTTTATAATATCCATACCTTTCTGGATATTTCTCATACTCATTTTCATTTATATTTTTACCATATTTATCATTCCTTGGTTTGTTCATGTTTTTTATTTCATGTATTTGAATTTTTAGAATTTTGTAATCCCATGTGGATATTGATAGTTGGAACATGGTTAAGGAAGACCATGAGGATTTCCCCCAGAAACCACACAGACCATGTTAAGAAATAAGTAGGGGTGAATGGTTTGAAAAATCCATGTTTCCATCCACTTAATCCCATGAACCAATATATAGATGGTTTGGCAGTATTTTAACATGGTTTGGAAAAACCTGTGCTGACCTAGGTGTAACATTTTACCCCAGATAAAAGGGTAACATGGTTTTAGAAAATATTTTTTCATGCCACATGGTATGTATAAGAAAATATTCACGTGTGTTTTTAAACTAGTGAAAATGTATATAAAATTTCTTAAAACCTCGATATATATCTCTAGTCATCCCATATTGACATAAAATGAATTCCCTTGTATTTGGAGGCTGCTAAAAGGATTCCAAGCATCCTTGAACTCATTCTATTGTGAATCTAATATGTTATAGAATAATATTGGTAATTTAGTAAGGGATTATAATCATTTATTGATGATCCTCTATCTCCCATATCTCTTCCCAATTAGATATGGATGATTTTTTTCCATTATTGATGGTGTAGAATAATGTTTTAATATATCTTGTTTCGTTGGATCTTGAAACTAGGTTTTAATCAAATATATGGTTCACCATTGTGAATATCACCATTCAACATTGAATTGATCATTGTGGTTTTGTGAGTATTCTTAAACCATCTCAAGGTAGGAGGTCTAATTACTCATTCCAATAGTCTTGATCATTATCATGTATTTTTAGTTTTAATTTCTCATGTAAACATTAATAAAATTTCATTCTAAAATTTAAATATTCAACTAATTCCCATGTGATTGAGAGATGCTTAATGGATCTTGATATACCTTTTCCGAAATTGGGACCGGTCCTGATGGAAACCCATGGGGTGTTTCAATACACTTGAAATGAGAATTTATGAATAATATAAAGAGAAATAATGTATTAATGGAATTAAAGTAAATATTTATTTTATTGTTGATAATGGGATGTAAAGTGTTGATTTTTCGTAACTGTAATGGTTTAATGAGATATGAAAAATTGATAATAAATCCATTAATTTTTAACTATTTATGATATTACATATTATAAAATTATTTAACTATGGTTGTGATGGATAAATAAATTGGTTCACCATGATTTAAATAATTTATAATAAGGTTAATGGTGTTGAACGTTGATGTTAATATGATATATTTTATATTTTTAAATGATCAATAAATGAGTTTTTTGGTAGGTACCGACATTACAAATAGCCATGGCATCTAAAACATATTCTCTAGGGCCCCAACTCGTAAATTTAAACACGTAGTTTTAGGTGAAGGACTTATTATCCAAATTCTCATGGGTTTCTAAACAAATTCCATATCCCCTCAACATATTGGTATTACACCGATGTTCAATGTGCTCGTGATAATGGTACATGGGTGGATGATATGGGAACCAAATAATATTGGAATAAAATTAATCTCTAAATTAAATGAAATAAATAATTCTGGTTTTCCTATAGATTTTTTTTAGAATTTAACATAGTCTAATCTAGGTGTGATAGTTTTAGGTGTCATTGTGAACCAGGGGGCCTATGTGGTTAAGTAAATAATAATAAATCTGTGGCATGTTTACATTATTCATTTATTATTTTTTCATTATCCAATAGCATAAATTTTAATAAAATCTATATTTCATTATATGCTGTTGATAGTGGCATACTATGTTGTACTCACACCCTACTTATGTTACCTGATTGGTACATAAATTTAATTCATAATTTCATGACATTATAAGGAAAAGTTCCCTATATTAGATTTATGAGATTATATTTTGGATGGATCATAGATGAGTGAACCAGGCATAATGTCTTGTCCCCCATAGACTATGAAAGTGTTAATTTATTTTTTTTTTTTTAGACACATGACATTTGTATGTAATGACATATTTACTACTTGGTTTAATAGTCATTATCCATGTCTTGGAATTCATCATCTGATACATGGGCATATATTGATTATGGGTGATAAATGATCATTGTCATATCTCGGTTAATTTAATATTTTTTTACTTTTATAGAGAGTGTATTGTCTCCCAAATTACATATTAGACCATCACTTATGTTAATTATCCTTTCTAATACAAGGACACATGTTTGAGGTCATGTGGAAAACTGACTTGGTGGAACGGTTTATGGAACCCGAGTAGTGAAATTAATTTTTTTATTAATATATTTACATTATATAAAATAACTATAATTATTATATGAAAATGATTTATTACTATTATTATATGTTTTTTAAATTTATATTTTATAATGGTATTATTTAAATAATATTGATAATATATATTGTTTTGTTAAAACAAAATGTTGTGTGTAATGTAAGATGAACTTTGAGTTGCATGTAACAAAAAATAATATGATATTTTTATGTAATTTAAAACATCAAAAAGATTACATTTATTATAAAAAAGATATTTCAAAAAATAATTGGGTGTTACATTCTACCCCACCAAAATGAATTTCTCCCATGAAATTCACCACATTGGTACAAATAACAATAAATACATATGCCTCATTGTATCGATAGATTCCCATGTAGTTCCTCATGATAGGTATTTCACCACAAAATAATTAACAAGTGAGTGGTCGGGTTTCACAGAAAAATATAAGTATGATCCAAAATCACTACTAAATTATCCTCATAAGAAATATCATCCATCAGCGGTATAACATTTGAGTTCATCACATGTGATAGATCTATGGTATACTTTTTATGATAGATACATGGAACCCATCCTTAAAATGAGATAGGTTTTGGTGGAATCACAAAGAGATAAGCTTATGTACCGATATGATCAATAATTTCATAGGTACCCATATACATGGGGCATAGTTTTCCATTAAGTATTTCAGAAAAAAAATTACTAACAACTTCTCACAAATATAAAATTCATTATAGAATTGATGATTATTTAAAAAAAATCTGACAAATTTTTTATCCTCGTAGGTGTTAGTGAATGCCTCAGACCTTTATTTCGATTTCATTATCACGATCATGTCCTAATAGATTTATTTTTGTATCTTCATTCCATTACATTGTAGTTCTATACTTATCTCCAGAAAGGCCTTCATAAGAATCCATATAAATGATCATGTATTAAATATTATCTTAAGAAGACTCAACTAGAGGATTTTCTCAAAAACATTCAAAATCCATAGATAAACATATTTCCATATCCTCTTGGGTTTGAATTGTTCTGGTAAACTGACCATATATCTATTGATGATGCACAATGTTAAAAACAACATTATATTGAGAGATTACTAATGAATTACCAAAACATCAATGTAATATTCAGATCATGATTTGATAAAATTGAATGTGGTACTCCATTGATCCTTACCACTTTGTTAAATTATATAATGAAAATAGGATCCAGATAGAAATATTTTCTAATAGAAATAAATTGTACAGACATCATATGGTTATTGACATAATTCCATAACTACCTTGACATAAAAGATATTATAAAGACTAATAGTTAATATTACATTTTATAATATGTCCACGATGCTTCAAGGAATTTTTCCACAAATAACATTTTCACTAATCTTGATAAAATCTCATCACATAATGCCTCAAAAATGTTTTCATTGAATTTAAACTTATAATAACCATTAAAATCATAAAACCATATTGGTATCAATAACTCTTATGTTAATATTACGTTGAAGAATACATGCATTATTCACCCATTATTCATTATATACTCCCCAATATTATATAAAAATATTTTCATATAAATCATGATCTCATAATTTTACCGATAGTATTTATAATATGATTTAATTATAATAAAATCTATGTAGAGGGAGATAAACATATGAAATAACAATGAAGGTTGAATAATAATATTTTTATATGGATAATTCTTAAAATAATAAAACTTTAGATTCCTAATTATGTAGGGGAGGATAATTTTACCTATTTATCATGAGTTTTTTTTCCTTTATGATTACATTGCCTTTAATTTTATCCTTTTACAGTAGTGATTTTTGGTTTATCATCCATATTTAAAAATGGATTGACGAATTGATTCTCAAAATTACAAATATCATTTCACTAGAAACACTGGGTTGTTGTTTGTGCATTATATTGTTCTCTCTATCAATTCATTACATTGACTATCCTCTTCACATAACATCTATATTCTTTTATTGGATGTCTATTTTTCCCACTATTGTGAACTAGTATTTTTTTAATCATTCATTCAACTGAGATCTTAGGTCAACATTTTTGGAATGTAGGTGACTGAAATTTACTTCCACCTTATGTTTTATTCATGTAATCATCAGACTTAATCATTCATTTCCTATCAAAACAATGGGAATTGTCGGAATAAAAAATTTACAATTTGACCTTTATTACAAATCGACTTACTTATTCATAGATACTAAGATCACTTATATCTAGTTCAATTGAATGAATTATTCTTAATAAAACATATAATTTATCAATCTTAATTTTTGTAGTGATGATTAATCTAGAATCGTATATTGAATATCTTGTAAAATTTTCTTTATAAGTAACAATATATTTAAAATAACATTTATTATGAAGAATAATTTCATTATCTATCGTTCCTCATATAATATGATATGTGTACTTACTGAAAAAAATCCAATTAAACTCATCCCATTAAATAGGGTCAATTACAATATATGGACATGTATCTGAATAAGGATCCACCAAAATATTTATTCATCATCTAAATGATTGATATACAAAATGATTTTTTTCATGATCTAAACATTGGAGAATGGAAAATATCTTTCCATTTGCATTTATCCATTTCTCAGTGACTAACTGATCTCTAAAAGCAATAAAATAGGTTGGGGGTTTCTTGTTAGAGGAATTATTATAACGTCGTTACATCTTTTTATTGCATGAAATTTCATTGTGATTCATTACTGGAGAATGTTTTGTGAGCATAAAAATGATTTTGTTATTTATATCTACCACCACATTCAATTTCATAGGAAGAAACTAATTTCATTTTCCATTGTATTCAGTATTACCATGGATCCTTCATGTTCAATCCATTTTGTAAAACTAGAAAACATATTATGAGAAAATGTATTCATAGTGGAAACCCACATAATCATTAAAAATAAATTATTGATTTCTAAATCATGATTATTTTTCTCAATATATTACTTAATAGGATTAACCAAGGTCATTAATGGTCATTATTAAAATCCTTAATGATATTTTTTAAATATTTTGTGAATTTACAAAACAATCCTTCGTGAGATTAAAACCTGGTATGTTGCAAGGCCCATTATCATGCACCCACTGACCATAAAGCACAACCCAATGTGACTTTTTCAAATTTATTACCTATAGGTACATCTGGGCTAGGCCCACATCTTCTTAGAGTATCTAGATAGGTATTTAACTTTCTCAAAACCACTCACCCTATCCTTTACCAAAATTATAAGGCATTATAATACACATTGAATCATTCATATAAGAATCATTAGATATATCCCAAGAAATATCATTAAATATATCCATATGAATCTCAATAAATTATTATCACACTTGTTCCTAAATGTTAATAAAAACAGTCAACTAATAATAAATTTAACAAAACTAAACATCTCATAAATTTATATCTTATAGATAATTAGTCATTGCATTACTGAATCATGCACCTGAGGATCATAAAAGTGTAGTTTAATTAAAATCATTGAAATATGAAAAAATATGTTCATAAGTGACTTACATCATATCGTACTAATTTCTCCAAAACATGAACCCTTAAAAAACATATCATGTATAATACCATTCATCATAACCAGGGGAAAGGAAACAAACGGAAGGGTGGGCTTATATGCACAAAATGGGTAAACAAGGGATATATAAATTAACACATAATAATAATGTTATGATACTGGTACGAGAACATTAGACTAAAAAATTTAAATTTTATACACTATATATCATATATCATAAACATGATTTGTTTAATAAATCATGGTTGTTAATATGATATGAATCATAATGGAATCAAAGAACATGATCCATGAAGTAATAACATTGGCATAAGATATGGACTTTTGGAATACACATATGAATTGAAAATAATTTCCTTAATAGTTGGAGTATCATTTTGAAGGATATCATAGTTCAATTGGTTCACTCCCCAAACCATAATAGTATTCAATGTTTACTCCCAAGACTATCATTGTAGATAGTGTTTTATACAGATCTGGGTTCACTCTCGATTCTATAACAATTTATCTCAAGAGATAAAATTATTTAACCAATGAAATGGAGAGAGATATAGTTCCCACCTATCACATAATTAAAATCATACATAAATGTTCCACAAGATCATAAATCAATCATCATATCATAACCCATAAGAAAATATGGGTCTCATAAAAATTTCATCATAGAATAACTAATTATAACGTAAAAGGTTTTGTAATAATTTCATTATATCATCAAAACTAGTTAAGAAATAATCGGGTTTGATAATAATTTTATCATAGTAATACTCATAGAAATGAAACATAATTCATAAGAAAATTATCATCATAATCCTACACAATCTATAAAAATACTAAAAATTATATTCATTGATAACATTCCTTAGTAATTATAAGTAACATAAACGGGTGACATAATAGATGGAAAATTATTTTTATAGATCAATTGGAACATTCCATTAGAAAAATATCCTTTAAAATTTGAAAAAAAAACTTTTTAATACATACATACATTTATAAATAATTTTCATTAAAATAACCTTGAAATAATATAATGTATATTTAAAAATCATTTAAAAAATTCATGAGGAATCTATCCATGTCATATTAAATTACAATTTTTATAATATAAAACATTATTTGAATCCAGTTTTTTTGAATTTAAATATTGATATATATAATAAAAAATTTAAAACATTGATTTTTATTCATTTTAGTAAAAGTCATACATATTAAAAATAAGGATTATATTCACATTATTTGGAAAATTTGAAATAGTCATTATTTTAAAAAAACATCAATATTCATACTAAAACATGTTTTCAGAACTAATAAAGGGGAAACTTTTATTTAGAAATTCATTTTATGAATGTTAAATAATCTTTTTAAAACACTTTTATAAATAATTGAAGTGGAAGGAAAATTATATTTAAATCAAATAGTGAAATAACAATAGTTTATATTTAAACATTTAATTTTGAATATTTAGTACATAGAGAGAGAAAAATAGTGGAAAAAATATATTATCATGGAATAAATAATGGAGAATAAAATATGAGAGTTTTTTAGAGAAATATCATATTATTTTATCACTGGATAAATAATCATAAACAAGCTTATTAAATAATCATATTTTATCATAAATATAGTATAACATTGGTAACATTGAATCATAAGCCCGATGAATGAATAATATTATATAAAATATATAACATCCATATAATAAATATATTAAATATAATAAATTATATATGGTTTATATATAAACCTAAAAAAAATATGTGAATAAGATATTTTATCAACCAAAGAAGAAAAATTATGGAAAAAATACCTTATTGCTTTAGAAATTTAGTGGGGAGTAATGTCTAATTATCACAGAAATAAATGTTAGACTAGAAATATCTTACCTCAAGTCTCAACATCCATACTAAATATAAAGAAATTTTAAATAATAAATATATGTTTAGTATACATCTATTAATGGAAAATAATAATATTTATCATTCCATATATTATTTTTATGACTTTTTATTACCTGTTTATGAATAAATCATTGTTAAAATCATTTATTAGTTAATAACAACATTGGTTTTCAAGTTTTTTTGGATTTTTTATTTTAGGTCCTATTATTTTTATCACAGTAACATCATATCCCAATTATCAAACATTATATAAATATCATATATATTCAGTAAATATGCATTTATGGAAATCCATAAATTTTACTGAGGGAAAATTATTAACATCATTCATAGAGATGGTAGGTCGAATGTACACATGAACGCTATTTCAATTTTTTCAATGGATGAAATAATTGAAAGGTAAATAATATATTACCATTATAGTATCATTTAAATTTCAAATATATCACATATATTTGTTTAATATATTTATTATCTTCTTATATTTAATGCTTGTGTGAAAACTGAATCACATAACTTCTTGTGCAACTAGTTTTCCATATACACGAATGATGTTGTCGCAGTCTCACGAATGGAATGTATGAAGGAATATGTGATATATTGATTACATAAGACCAATAATATCATATATATAATATATAAACCTTAAATTATTAATCATATTTATCTTTTATTGGTAGTTATTGATAACAAATAACATTAGTTTGTGATGCTGTAGTCTGCAGTACATACGAACAATGATTTTGAATCTCATTTCATTATAGTGGAGATTATTGTTGGTCATTAAATTTACATAAAAATTATATATATATTGAAAATAATATTTTTATAATAACATTGTAATTATATTTTAGGTAGGATTAAGAATAAATAAAAAAATACATGGTTGCTGACATTACCTCTTTTTGGGACAAATTCATTTAGTCTACAACAAAATACTTCCAAGTTAGTCTTTGTGACCAAATTAAGGCTCATATGATGAGATACGTTATATAAGAATGTTTTTTTTTATTTATTTTCCAATCAAATAGGGTTTCTATGTATTAATAAGACATGATATGGTGTAGAATTTTATAAGTGAGGTGATTGTAAGACATGTAATTTTTGAAATGAAAATGGTGTACCCAAAATTTTCACATTACACAAGGGCCCAAAATGTAAAACATTATATATAACAGAAGATAAAATGTCATTATATGACCATAAAAGTTATATGGGATTTTTGTGAGTAATTTATACCCCTTATTAATTTATTTTAACCGCATAGTAGAACCATTTTTACTTTCACCACAATAAATAATATTTATTATTTTTACTATTAATTATGTTAAAAAAATTTGTTCAATGTACTATATAATAAAAAAAATTATAATTCCAAATATGGAATACATTTTTTAAAATTCCATTCATATAATTAGAAATAT
This sequence comes from Viscum album, assembly GCA_963277665.1. Lineage (NCBI taxonomy): Eukaryota > Viridiplantae > Streptophyta > Magnoliopsida > Santalales > Viscaceae > Viscum > Viscum album. The sequence goes on from OY728150.1 coordinate 1,891,920,026, forward strand.
AAAATATAAAATTTATCATATAGACGTGATGAGAAAGCATTTTATCAATGAAAATATTTTCAAAATTTTAAAAATGTTTTTTTAAAAAATAAATATAAAAATGATTCCAATAAAATAAATTTGATTAATAGATATATAATTGTGATATTTTTTAATTGAAACCCATATAATACTAGATTTTATTTTTTAAATGTTTTAATGGAAAATAATATTCTTAATAAAAAATAGTATTTTTCATTATTTACTAAAACATTTATCTTTTCCAGAAATTCTCAAAAAGTTTCTACAAGATAAAAGTAAAATTTATATTTTATAAAAGTATTTAAAATTTATTATATAAATTATATATATGTCATAAAATTAGTTTATTTATTTTTTCACAAAAATAAATGAATTTGTTTTTGAGAAAATATTACTTTTGAAACATATGATGACTTTTCTGAAAATTAATTACTTTTTTGTCAAAAAAATTTTTTTTATAGAAAACCATAATAATTAATATTTGAAAAATATATATTACTAATCATATATCTATTTTTAATTCTAAATATTTATTATAATGGTTATGGGTTCAAAGCCGTACTATTTATTTTATTTTACAATAATTATACCAATGGTTTTGGGAAAACAATTGGTATAGGTCTACCCCAATAGTTTCAAAACCATTGGTCTAGACCTATACCAATAGTTTTCCCAAAACTGTTGGTATAGATCTATACCAACAAAAAAATCACCCAAATAACAATAAAACTATTATTATAGGCTATACGTACAATGTTGGACTTATAAAAGTTGTTCCAAACCATTGGTATAGATTATTGTTCAAATAGTGATTGTATTTCAACTCATAATGACTATACCTTAATTTAAATAACTATTTATTATATCATTATTACTATTTTAAAATTATTTTCATTCGTACCCCTTCATTATTAAAAATATTTATAACATATTTTACTATGTTATGAGAATCTGTAACATGTCAATAATACAAATGAACAAGGCCATAAGGCCTAGAAAAAAAGGCGAAAACTTCCTCATGAGACCCAAAATTACCAAAGGAATAGAAAGCATACATGGCTTGGAGGATTAGAAGTAAACAGATATAAAAAATTCCAAAATACCGAATGGAATTTAAATCCCTAATATGTCATTCGTCACCTGGTGTGAGACCTAGCCACTATCCAACATTCTATATTTATTCTTTTTATCTGATTGTACGGATTGTCTTATGTACCATCAACTAACAACATGAACTCTACTACAAATTCACCACCCACTATGAAGAATAAAATATCCTCCATCCAAAGATTCCACCACTACCTTTTCTTTTTCCCTTTCAAAGCTAATGAATCACCTCCATCTCCACATAAATCCATAGAAGGTGCTTCCCACCCTGACACCCTCTTTAGTCAAAAACTTGATTTCTACATTTCCCACCATTTTAGTCATCTACATAGAAGCCATAACATAATTTTATCTCTCCTCATATGAATTTATAGGGGATACCCCACTTACACAATTTCAATATCATCCTTCTTAAATTTCAATTTTCTAAAAATAAAACAATATTTATTTTTTGAGATGTATTAAGCTCTTTTAAGTTAATGTAATAGATAATAAATATATATAAATCCATATATTTATTAATTTGAATTTATTTTAATTCCTTATAATTGATACCCAACATCATATACCCAACAATCGTATTTATATACATGATGTCCATCCCCCATTGTGAGGTATTATCATATATGAATCCCTTTTCAAAAACAAGACTTCAGTATTCCATTAATTTAGATAAATCTATAGCATCCATTTTTATAAGGTGTCTTAGATTTTGGTTTTTAATTATAGATGAGATCATTAGAAATTTTAACATAATGATAAGGTGGATTTCAAGGTAATTCCATAAGAAATACATAAATTAAATACTATAAAATCAATATATATTCAATTTCTAGGGTATCCTGATCTTTTATATGTTGTATTTGTTCCAATTTTCATTAATAATTTCCTTGTAATTAAACACAAGGTTGGTGACCAATATAGGATAGGAAATGATAACAATCATCAAAAGGAACGTCATTATATTGTTTTCTTATAAATTAAAATCTCATTACTTAATGGAAAATTATTTCATTAAAAACATGGTCCAATCAATCCCATTAGATATATAATACTCATCCATTTGTGTAGTGACTCTGTTTTTTACTTGTAAGACACTATAATATTCATATTAATATTTCTAAAGCCTGGTACTATGTCAGTGTGAGAAACCTGAGCCTAGAGAGTCTCAATGTGGTGATATTAAATATATTATATATATTATATCACATGATCACAATTTCACCAAAAACATGAATAACTACTGAGTGGAGTATTGGATTGGAGTTTTGAGACAATAGTTTAGTTGATAACATTCTGTTTTCCCTAGGAGTGACATAAATATTGTCAACTTTGGGTTTTTGATAGGAGCCATTTTGTCGACATGTAGTTAAATGAATGTTATATTTTTAATAAAATTAAAACAATACTTCTTATCCCCGACCCATTAGTTCTCATCGAAGGAGGAGGTGCTCTTCTTCTCACATTATTCTATATTGGGGGATGGATGAACCGATGACCAAATTGAGGAAACGAGGGACCATCAATCTCAGATCCTGTTGGTAATCGCTCCCAAATCATGCAGCTGCAGATCCCGAGCGCTAATTCAACCATGAAGCGTTAGTGGTTTCACCTTGAGTTTGGTGGTTTGAGTTTTATCTCTTTTCACCTTATTTGACGAATCATTTTAAAGATATATATCCCTTACATTCTTTTTAGGTATCCCATGTGGTTTAATCTATGTGTTTTGAGGTAAACATGAGTGAACTGGGATACCTTTTTTATTTTATATTAAAACTTCCAATGGTTTTTTTGAAAAAACGTTGGTATAGGTCTACCCGAATGGTTTCCAAACTATTGGTCTAGACTTATACAAAGAGTTTTCCCAAAACCATTAGGATATATCTATACCAACAAAAAATCAACGAACAACCCTCCAAAACATTGGTATAGTCTAAAAGAATGGTTTTGGACCTATACGAGTGGTTCCAAACAAATGTTATAGTCTATTTTTTCAATTGTGATTACCGTTGAACTCATAATGACTATACCTCACATAAAATAAATATTTAGTATATCAATATTATTATCCTGAAACGATTTACAGTCATATAACTTCATTCATAAAAATATTTAAAAAATATTTTTATGTGTTATGGGAACCCGTAACATGTTAATAGGCCTAATGAACACGGCCAGAGGGGTTAGAAAAAAAGGTGAAAACTTCCTAGTTAGACAGAAATTTTCCAAATTCATAAAATCATACATCTAATGGAGGACCTATAGTAATAGGAAATAAAAAATACCCAAAGTCCCAAGGGAATTTAAAGCCCAAATATGTCTTCTAGCAGCTGGAGTTAGACCACGCCACCACCCAACATCTGAATATCGTCCTCGTTATATGATTGTATAGATTTTCTTATATACCATAATCTACTAACATGAATTCCACTAAAAATTCACCATACATTACATAATATTAAATCTCCACCCTCTAAGGATTCCACCACTTCCATCCATTTTTCCATCCAACAAGAATGCCTCACCTCCAACTTTACCTAAATCCAAGGATTGTGCTTCCTTCCCTAATGCCTTCTTTGTTCAACACCATGACGTATACACCACCATCCCTCTCACTCATCTTCATAAAATCCATTATAATATTATATTTCTCCTAATACAGATCTACAGGGGAGTCCCATGTAGCTCAAATTCAAAATCATTCTACATAAATTTTGTTTTATGAATACGGAAATAATGGTTTTTATTTGAGATGTATTAAGATCCATTAAGATGATAAAATAGATAATAAATATATATAAATGGATACATTTTTTTATTTTATTTTTATTTTATTTACGTATAAGATAAACCCAAAATATTATAATTAACCTTCCTATTTATATACAAAATGGGAATCCCCCATTATGAGGTATTACCATGTATAAATCCTTTTTCCAAAAAAATTATAGTTTTTCTTTATTTCAGATAAATCAATAGAAACAATTTTATATGGTGTCTTAAATTTGGTTTTTTTATTAGGGATGATACCATTAAAGATTTCAACTTCATGATTAGGTGGATTTTAAGATAATTTCATAAGAAATAAATAAATTTATTCTTGTAAAAGCACTATGTATTAAATTGTTATGATCTCCTAGTATTTTATATATTGTATTTGACATTTTATTCATCTTTAATATCTTTATTATTAGTCACTATGATGGTTCCTGATATGGGTTAGGGAATGAAATATCTCTTCTAATGGAATGATATTATATTATTTCTTTATAGATTGAAATGCCATTACATAATATAAAAGTATTGCATTAAAAATAATTGTCCAGTCACTAATATTAAATATATATAATTAAACAATTTTTGTACTAACTCTGTTTTAGATATGTAAGAAATTATAATATTCATATGAATTTTTCTAAATCAATGTGCTAAATCAATGTTAGAATTTAGGTCCTAGAGAGCCTCGATGCAGTGATATTAAAAATATTAACAATTATTTATTATATGTTCATAGTTTCTCCTAAAACATGAATAACTCATAATATGAGTCTTATATTATATTTTTAAACTGTGGATGAGTTCATAACATTGTGTTTACCCTAGATGTGACATAAACATTGTCATCTCTGGGTGTTCAGTTAGTGGAAATTTTCCAACATGGAGTTAAATGGAAGAAATAATTTTTATTAAAGTAAAATAGTGCAGTTTCTCCTACACTAATTAGTGTGTATGCTATGAGGGTCCAATCCCCCTCTCATAATCATCATATTGAATTTATGAATTACCTGAAGACCATGTCAAGGAACTGAGGAACCATCGATCTCTGATCTTGACGGAGATCACTCTCGAATCATGCAGTAGCTAATCCCGCATGCAGATTCAACCTTGAATCTTCGGTGGTTTCACCGCAAGGTTGGATGTTTCATTTTTAAGATATCAACCCTTTTTCTATGAATTGTTATAAGATCCTAGAGCCCTTATATTCATTGTAGGTATCCCTTGAGGGAAAATCTTTGTGTTTCGAGGTGAACGAGGGTGAACTGGGCTGCCACTTTTATTTTACATTAATTATACCAGTGGTTTTGGGAAAAGGTTATTATATGTCTACCACAATGGTTTACAGACCATTGGTCTAGAACTATACCAAACTATTTCCAAATACTATTTTTATATATCTATACCATCAAAAAATAAACCAACGAATCTCCAAACCATTGGTATAGGATATAAATTTTTTTTGACCTATTCAAGTTGTTCCAAACCAATGGTATAGTATATTTTTCAATAATGATTACCTATAAACTTATAATGACTATATCTCACATAGAATAAATCTCTATTATATCATTATTATTATCTTGAAACGATTTATAGTCATACCCCTTCATTAATAAAAATATTTAATACATATTTTACTATGTTTGGAAAACCGGTAACATGTCAATAAAAAAATCAACACGGTCAGAAGGCTTAGAAAAAAAGGAGAAAACTACCAAGTTAGACCAAAATTTACCCAAAGGCATAAAAACATACATGTACTAGAGGAAAAGTATTCAATGGACATAAAAATACACAATGGTATGAGGGAATTTAAAACCATAATCTATCCTCCATCACCTAGATTGAGATCTATCCTCCTCTCAACATATAATTCTCATCAATATACTCATGTAGTATCGATTGTCTTATGTACCATCATCCACCAACATGAACTCCACTAAAAATTCACAATCCACTATAAAAAAATAAATCCTCTCCCACTATGGATTACCCCACTACCTTCCGTATTTTTATCTGAAGGTAATGCATCACCTCCATCTATACCTAAATCCATGGAAGGCACATCCCACCCTGATGGCCTCTTTGGTCAAAACCACAGTGGAAACACCTCCATCCATTTTAGTCATCTACATAAATTCCATAACACTATAATATTCAACTTGAGTTGAATCTTTATAGGAGACCCCATTTTCTCTAATTCGATATCATTTTTCATTAATTTCAATTTATGAAAATTAAAAAAGTGGTTATTCTTTGAGATTTATTAATATCCTTAATGTTGATGACATAAATAATAAATATATATATAAATGGATAATGTTTTTAATTTTAATTTATTTTTTAATTTATAATTGATACTCAACATCATATACTCAACCTTCATATTAACATAGATAATGGGAATCCACCATTGTGTGGTATTATCATTTATAAATCCTTTTCCCCAAAAGAAACATTAGTTTTAGTTAATTCAAAAATATATATATGACTCATTTTTATAGTAATTCATATATTTGATTTTTTTTCATTAGGTATGAGGTTATTAGAGATTTCAATGTCGCCATCATGAGGATTTCTAGGTAATTTCATAAGAAATAAATATATTCATTCTTTTAAAATAAATATATATTCAATTGATAGGATATAATAATATTTTATATATTGTATTCCATCTTTTTTCATCAATAATTTAATTATGAATAGACAGTAGGGTGGTTCTTGATATGGGCTAGTAAATGAAATATCTCATCTGATGGAAATAGATTTTATTATTTCCTTATAGATAGGAATCACATTAGATAGTACAGAATTATTTCCTTAAAAATATTATGCCAATCACTCCCATTAAATATATATATTTCATCAATTTTTGTAGTGACTACGTCTTTGACCTATGATAAATTTGAATATTCATGTGAATATATAAAAAGATAGGAATTGATTCAATGAGAGAATTCAAAGCCTAAAGAGCCTCTACATGGTGATATTAAAAATGTTAAATATATTTTATCAAATGACTGTAGTTTCTACTGAAACATGACTAAAACAACAGAGGAATATTTGATTGGATTTTTTGTACTACGATTGAGTACATAACATTATTTTGACCCGAGGAGTGATGAAATATTTTCCAACTATGGGCGTTTGGTCGTAGGCATGTTTCCATCATTGGAAATAAATAGAAGATATATTTTTAATAAAATTAAAATAATAATCATTATCCCCCACCCATTAGTGTTCACTCCATGAGGTGTCAAGACCCCTCTCCCACTATTCCTCTTTGAGTTATTGATGACACGAGGGCCAAATGGAGTAAATATGGCTTCATCGATCTCCCATATTGATGGCTATCGGTCTCGAATTGTGCAGTAGTAGCTCCTAAGTGCAGATTCAACCTCGAAGGTTCGGTGGTGTCACCTCAGGGTATGAAATTTTTGTTTTATATATTAATGAACTAGTTTATGAATTGTTATAAGGTTTAATATCCCATTTATTCTTGTTAGGGATCACTAGATGGTATATCTGTGTGTTTTTCAGTGAACGAGGGTGAACCAGGATACTCATAGGTACTTTCTTACAAATATTTTCATTTATATGACGAGATGACTAGAGGAACACAACTTTTGTACATTCTATTTGGGGAATATGATATTTGGGGACTAGACATTGTGTACCATGGGTTACATGTTATGTAGATACCCTAAATCTTGTGGCATGCAGATAATTTCAGGGAAACCATTTGAACGTACACAGTCGTGTAATAATATATAGAAATAGTACAATTTCATAAGGTTCCAGACACAGGAATGTTTAAGAGACATGTCCAAGGATCCATATGGTTAGGAAAAACCATGAACCTGGGGGTATATTAAGTGTGGTAAATTCATCTAGATTGTCATTATTAATGGAATACACGGTTGAGTCTTCATGTAGGGACATGCGTAGTGTGACCCCTTTACACTTTGTGTTGTATCCTCTTAGAGTAGTTTCCACCTATCAACATTCCTTCTTTTGAGGTTCAGATTCAGGCATGCGAGTAGCCTATCTTGAGAATTTTTTTCATATAAAATGATATTTATCCCTTTTTATGGACCAAAGAGTTGCGAGATTAGGTGATTTTGTGGATATCATAGATTAGCTACATTTTTACCTGATGTGGTAGAGCGATATCCCTTGGATCATCCCTATGAGGGTTTGTTTGGAATTACTTCCATGATACCATATTATGATCCCCTAAAATGGATGATCTTGGATAGCATTATAGAATCCATCTAGAGTGTTCAGGGAATTATCAAATGTCTTTTTGTTAGAGTTTTTCCATCCCATCAGTGAGTATAGTGTGGGATCAACTAGCATATAATTTCTCAAGATCAGGTTCTCAGATTCATCGTGTCCAACACTACATGGGAAGTGATCTCAAATAAAATAGGATAGCCTTACAGGGTTTTATAAATCAGTAGTTATATGACCCCCCCACTATATAGTAGGTGGTTTCAGTATCATTGCGTAATCATAATGATATGATCCCTATATCACAAGTTATACCATAAGTGGTTTGTGGAATCATCATAACTAACTCTACACAGACGATGATCATTTATCCGAGTGATATGATCTCTATAATGTCATATTGGTTCGTAGTGTCCCCAAAATAATATTGGGTGTGATCCCCACTCTAGGATATCTTTAGTTACCAGTTGGTTTTTGAGGTATCTCCTAGAGGATCCTTGGAGTGTTCCCCTATCCTAAGAGATGTGGCTACAATTTTCTAGAATGGGTTTTTAGTGTCCCCTAGTAGGTCTTAGGATGGATCCCCATTGTAAGGAATGTGACCATTTGTGGTTAGTGTAGGGTTCATAGAGTCCCCCGTCTGAGATGGGTGAGATCCCGTGTTAGAGTATTGAGATTATCTATATTCCAACATGAAATTCTTAGTGGGGATATATGATGAGCATGTTCTCTTCTATGAGTTCCCTTAAGATGGTGGTGGTGTCCCATTTGCATTGTGATACCAGATTGAGTGGTATCTTATTGATGAGCCACAATGAATAGTTGGATGTACCCTATTGAATGTATCTCTCAAAACAGTGTCATGTGGGATGACTGGGCTCATGGAGTTGGTGCTCCTAGAAGAGTGTTGCATGTAGATCCTCATTTAGGAACATGTCTCTAGATATAAGAGTGTAACCTCATGAGTTTTGGTTCCTAATTTGATTATATATATGTGTATTTTTGGGTTTTCCTTATAGTTTCTCCACATCATATATGAAAAAATATGTGGTATTAGCTGGCTAGATTTTATTACAAGAGGATGGTCTCGATATGGATTTTCTCTCTCATTTGGGTTCCCTCTCATAGGGATAATGAAATTATTTTATTTTAGTTTCTTAGCTTTCTTTTAGAGTTTTTGGGTGCCTATTGAGTATCTGTATACTCACTCCTTCTTGGGTTTTCCGCACACATGAAGTGTATTATGAACACACGGGCCATTAGATGAAGTCTTAGGAGGACCCAGATTAGGTGGATATTAGTGATCTAGAATGAAAATGGTGTTCACCAATGATTGGATGATGAGATTTATAGTGGGTTATTTTAACAGTGATCCCATCCTTCTGGGTAGGTTGTATGTTCTTCTATTTTCATTTTGGTGGGTCTATATTTTCATCTTTTTACATATTTTTTACTATCGTTTGGGATAGATTAATACATGCATTTATTTTTAGTTATATATATATAAACTATTGCATGTGTGTTTATGTGGGTGTGTGAATAAAGGTACCATTCTCTAAGGACTGACTTGTGTGTCAAATCTGACTCGGTGCTGGACACCATCCCCAATACTATATATGTGGGCCCAGAGAGTCACAGATCGAGCCCCGTTGCTTGGGGACATGACAGAGTGGTATTAGAGAGTCTTCCACTTTGATACTGTGGTACCGTGATCCAGGTTAAAGTTTTACATCGACAGTTTTAAGCTATTTCAAGTTCGTATTTTAGGCCATAGATTCTAGTATTTGTGTGACATCTGACTTATCCATTCATCAGAACTCTGATATCCTAATTTTTGAATCAGTACATTAGGATATTGGTCAGACAGAAATAATGTTACATGTATCATATAGGACATGGTTTTTAGTTTTTATGTCCTTCCTGAGTCATACCCCTAGAAATACTCTTTAAACATGGCACATCTTGATTGTATTTTAGGATGACCCCACAAAAACACCCATATAGGGTTTTTCGGTGGGATTTTGGTGAAGATCTCCCCTTATTTGAGGCTTTAGTGTGGGGAATTGATTCTAAGGATAGTAATTAGGGTGTTCTTCCAATTGATCCACCTCCCATAGAGCAGCAGGTTGTGTCAGATGGGTAGGCTAAAGATGAGAACATGTTGAGCTCACTTCATGAGTTCCAAAGGTATCAGCCTATGATGTTCTAGAGTGAACCATATCCCAAGGAAGATAATGACTTTCTCGAGGAAGTCACACATGTTTTCCACATTGTAAGGACACATCTCGATCAAACAGTGGATCTAAGAGTGATCCTTTTTCATGGTTCAGTAAGGAAGTGGTGAAGTCTAATGATAAAGACCCATCATGAGGTGGAGATCACTTGGGTTGAGTTTCAGAGTCTATTTAGGTAGGAGTTATATCCATCAACATTGAGGCTAGTGCAGATTAAGGAACATCTAAAGATTTTGAATGATAGAAAGACTCTGGAAGAGTACTTTGTGAGGTTCACACAACTATTTCAATTAATACTATATATCATTTGGGGTCCATTTTTATAATCATATATCATTGATTGAGGAATTATCTTGGATATTTGGAAATCAAAGGTGCTTCTCTGATTTCCGACATATGTTGGAGTGCTGGAGTAGGCCTCTGTGGTGGAGAGATTTCTCTTTGAGCATACTATAACCATTAGTGTTGGGCACGGGGGAGGTGAGATAACGATAATTGGTATGTCACCTGGTAGCTAAAAACACACTTTTGGATTTAGTATTTTTTTATGATTCATGAGTTAGTCCCATGATAAAGTATCTAAATCTTATGGATTCCAAATCAGATTTGGTCATCCACAAGTGAGGCCATGAAACGCTTTTAGCTGTCGTGGAAATCATGCTTGAGAATTTACAACCCATCATTCTATTACGATGGAGCTGGAAGACGGATCACCTTAGAAGAGGTTGTGTTTCAATCATGGATGTTTTTTGGGTATAATATGTGGTGATGAAGTGGGGGAGAGGTAGGTGGTGGAGAACAGTATAATTTGGCACCACCATCCCAAGGTGGACAATTCCATGCACAAGGAGCTGGATAATGGGGTAATAATAGCTACAGGCCATAGAGGCCTTTGACATAGAGTTTCAAAGGATGGATAGAGGTAAAATGTGTATACTTTTAACTTTCTACATTAATATTTATAGACACTATTGGGAGATACTCTTTTCATTCCAATTTTTTTCTTGAGGTTTGTTCAAGGTGACTTGGGGTGTTGGTAAGGACATGTGTAATTGTTGTTAGATATATCATCGAATGCATTTGGAATAGGGATCCTTCTCCCACTAAGATGTATTTTTATGAAGTGAGTAAAACTGTGAGTATGATTTAGTTCTTCCCAAAGTAGATTATGTTGAGGTGTGGTGGGAGAGTCCATATGACATGAATGTTTGGGCCAAGGCTGTGTGTTGGAGTTTTTTTGTAGACATCATAGTAAGCCCCAATGTATGTTCTTGGGTATCCATATTTTTATGTTAGTTCCTTCATGTTTTCATTGTAAGATTACACCTGATATTATTGATGAGGTTTTGTGTGGTATTATATGTCTTGAAAGTCACAAGGATGAGGGACACTTTCTCCACTAATAGTTGTTCTTAATATGTGATTCAAAACTATGTGGGAGAGTTAGTGGCGCCCAAGGTGGATAGTATCAAGGTTTGGTTGATGAGTTCATTTGACTTGTGGGTTTAGAGTGTGGTTTCATTAGTCTTTAAGTCAGGTTATCAAGAGGGTGTTTCTATAGACCAATAATTATATATTGAAAAGGTGCTTGGTGTTTTCCACTTGTCACAATTGATGATACATGTGCTCACTAGTTTCATGATGATGACCTAGTTGCGAAAGACTTAGGTATGGTAACCCTTGTGGTTCCCCAAATTCTATGGTTGTGGGTCACATGGGAACATTGTGTATCCATTGTGCTGTTCATGAAGAGTTTTCTAGAATGGGAGTCTTAGTTGAGAGCTCAATATCATTCCATTTTTCAGGTATCTCTTTTTTTAGTGATGAAAATCCTTAATGTGGGGAGGATGTAGTAACAATTTTTTGGAACTATAAGTCTTTGGAATGAACCTAAGAGTATTTTTGAATCTAGGAATTTAGTTTGTTTGAGAACATCGGGCCTGAAGAGCCTCGGTGACGTGACATAAAAAATATTAAATATATTTTTTCAATTAAGCATGTTTTCTCTGGAAATGTGAATATCTCCTAAGCAATGTCTTGGATGGGATTTATCAAAAAGCAGTTGAGTTAAGAACATATTTTTTCTCTAGGCATTACATAATTATTTTTGGTGATAGGAGTTCAGTCAGAGTTTAGATAGAAATGGGGGGTTAAAAGGAATATATTGTTTTAATAAAAATAAAACAATGCTCCTCCTCCGCCACCCTTTGGTGTACACACTAAGAGGAGATGAGCACCATATACCCCCTCTTTCTCTATGATTAATGAATGACCCAATGACTAATCCAAGGAAATTTGGTGCCTTTTCTCACTGATATTAACTATGATCACTCTCAAAACATGTTTCAATAGCTCTCGAGTGTATATTTTACATTGATGCTTTGCGTTTTTTGCCACAAGGTAATATATTTGAGAATTAAGTATTTATCCCTTTATTTATGAATCATTATAGGGTTGACTATCCCTAATATTTCTACTATGGACCCCTCAAGGTAAGATATATGTGTTTTGGGGTGAATGGGGGGATCAAAGCTATTTATAGAGAATTTTCAATGTATTTTCCCATCCACATAGTTTGTAGACCAGATGAACACATTGTGTGTTTCTTCCAATCTGGAAAGATGATTTGTGGGGACTGCGCATTTTGTACCATGGGTTACATTCCACATAGGGAACCCATGTTGTATTTCATGTGGGCATGGATTGGGAAACCATGTTAGGTAAATGTTCAAATAATATTAAACTGCTAGATTACACAACCACGTGGTTCTAGAAACTAGCACATGCAATAGACACGACCAAGGGGTTGTGTATCTAGAAAAGGTAGTGTACTAGGGGAATATGCCAAGTGGTTATTATGTCTATATGAGATGTGTGAATGGAATACATGGCTTAGTGTTCAGGTGGGGACACATGCTGTGTGACCCATTACATGCCATGTAGTCTCCTCTTGATGGATTTTACACCTTTCAAAACTCAAAAATTGGGGCATATATTATGGTATGTGGGTAGCCTATCCAAAGTAATATTATATGTACAATGTGATAGAGGCCTCAGTTTGGGCCTAATAGATTCAAGGTGGGGAAATATTGTGGATCTCTTTGGTTAGTGGTGAATGGACCAATAGTGGTTGAGTGAGCTCCATTGGTTCATCCCTGCATGGGATTGTGTGGCATTATTTCCTCAGTACAGGATCATGATCCCCTAGAAAGGGTGATATTGGATTGAGTTATAGCAACCCTCTAAGAGTCTAGGGTGGGATCCACTATCATTTTGTTTGTGTTTTGGTATCCCTGGAGGATTTATTTGGCAGGGTCCACTAGCATATCTCTTACCAAGCTTGGGTTCTCAGAATCACTGTGACCAACACTATATGGGTGATGATACCCTATCTATATGGATATCCCTATAGAGTTTATGGAATCATCAGTTACATGATTCCCTATGTAGAGGGTAGTTTTAGAGGGGTTTTGTAGTTATTTTGAAATGAACACCTACATCACAATTTATTCCAAATGGGGTCTTTAGAATCATCATTAGCAATTATACATGTGAGAATATCCTCTATCTGATTTATATGATCCCTAGTGTGACAGATTGGGTTGTGGCACTACTACAAAACTGGGCAAGGGAAGTGTAACACCCCAGGTAAATAAAGAGTATGGCATTTTCACATTTATCCTTATTTTTGAATAAAATTTTAATATGTCTTTAAAGGGGTCGCTATGCTCGATGGCGTACCCAACACGCAACAACGAGTTTCTTGGGAATCTTACGTTGCACTCTAATAATAAAATAATATTATTTTAAATAGTAGTTAACACCTAGCCATTGTAATGATGAGAATGAACAGAGCTAACTACAAAATGGTTATATATGTTTGTCAAATATTTTTCATTTTTAGAATAAATTTTAGAGGATTAAAAATGCGAATGAATCCAATTTTAAGCGTAAACATTCTAATATATTCTTCAAAAGGTCGATTAACCACCTTTTGATGGTGAACCTCTTTTAAATCCACTTTTTGACAAGTCTATTTGTTTTATTTTACAATATAAAATTTTTCTTTGGAATCAAGACATCAAAATTTACTTTGTGTAAATTTTTGGTATTTTACCGAAAAAGTTCAATTTTTAATGAATAGTGAAAAATGTTGTATTTTAATTCAAAACTTCTTTTTAACATAATTTATTTATATGATTAGATTATATTTTTAATTGGTTTTAAAGTGAAATTAGAATATATTTTTACCATTTAATCCAATATTGGTCGTTGGAATTAATTTCACATTGAAATCAGACTTGAACTAGTGTCAATCTTTTGATACATTTTGTTTCATAAAAACACGCTATTTGTTTTGACAGCGGGAATTATTTATTAAATTAAATAATTCAACTTATATGTTTTGAATTTTGTAATATATACATCATTTTTGAATTAGGAATATCAAATTTAGCTTAGGGTGAATTTTTGTAATTTTCTGAAAAACATAAATTTTTGATGAATAGTAAAATCACTAAGTGGTACTTATAAAAATAGATTTTCCATTTAAATGAAAATTTTCAATCTTTGTGTTTTGAATTTCAAAAATCCAACATACATGGTTGTCATTAAGAAGTAAAATGTGGTTCAATGGGATTAAAATAAGTTTTTGGTGAATAGTAACTTATTATGTTTTTAATCGCGATTAGAGGTAATTAGTGTAGTTTAAGGTAAGAATAAAGTTTTAATAAATTGAAATGACCTAGAAACATGTACTACTCTAATTTAATGTGTCACGGCCGACCAAGAAAATCCATGGGTAAACATGGGGACCCCATGGAGCCACTTTGGTTTGAAAATGACATAAATACCTTTTTATTTAATGTTAAAGTAAAAATGATACAAATATGAGATGTTTTATTAAAACAAATTTTACATGAGGTTATACAAGTCAGATTTTTGACTATAAATATTCATTAGAAAGATAAAAATATTTCTTCAATCATGATATTTTTTATAATTTTTATACATTAAATATACTAAATTATTTATGACCTCATGATGATGCAGTGATGACCTCATTATTTAATGATTTAAATGAAATGGAGAGATAATGTAATATCTAAGACATACACATGTACAAAACCTATTGTATGTGTGTATTTCAAACCCTTATCACCATACCCTTGAAACACATCAATGTGGGACCATTAAAATCCGAAACTCATTCTAAAATAAAGTAACATCTCTTTACTTTCCAAGAGTGCCCCTCCTCTCCTCTTATAAAAGGCCCTCACCTCTACCTCCTTACCCACACATACAAAGCCTTTGGCTCTTCCAACCCCTGCCAATTCTGTCTCTCCACATCAATATATAACTCCTTGAAGCATCAATCTGGGCAGAAGTCTTCCCAAGGAAGCCTTTGAGCTCAAACAAAAGGGAGTTACCCGATTTTAAGGTAATGTCTTCACTTGTGTCCTTTTGTTTTATTTTGCTTCTCCAACCCCTAAACTCTTGTTATTAATTAATTTTTTAAAAAATAAAGTATCTTAAATATACTAGGATGTTGTTATAATAAGGATTCGAGCTAAACTTACACACAACTTTGTCTAATGGTGAAATAACATACTGTATCTGTGGTTGGCGATTTTCTGCCTCACGAAACGATGATTGTTCAATATTCTTTTAACACCTTTAAAGATTTCCATTATGATGTCACTGTATTATATATATGATATATATGGTATTTATGTTTACTATATGCTTCTGTATTTTATATTTAAACCATACCTTTATTCTTTTCATGTTGTGTAAATGCGATAATTTCATATGAGGAAGTGTGGACTTCCGCCCCCTCAAGTGATGTGACCCATACATGCAATACATGGGATGTATAAAGAATGATATTAATGAACATATGTGACATATATAACATATATATTATAATGGAATTATAATAAATATATATATATATATATATATTATTTATTTTTAATTCCATTAATATGACAATGAAAAATTGAAAGTAGCGTTCATGCGTACGTACGGCCTACCGTCTCCATGAACGGTGCTTTTCGTTTTTTATCTTCGAATGATATGGAATAGTATAAAATGAATATGTACTGGATATATATGATATTTTAATCATTAACACTATTCTGGAAATTATTTACTTATAACTACATGGACAATCATTTTTCAAACAAGTTCAATTTTGACTCATGTACCAAACATCGACAAAAACATATGATATGAAATCATATTATTATCCAATTATTATAAAATTAAAATATGTGATATGAAATGAATAATAATATTTATAGGAGGTTATTTAAGAAATTATAAATTGACCAATGTTTATTATTCAAGAATATAAAGAAATGAACAAGACAAGTTGGACTTGAGGTAAGGGATCCAACCTCTCTCTTTCTTATTAAGTACACTTTTTTATTTCATTCCTTTTAAAGCTCATCATTATTGTTATTGGGATATAATTTTATATTAATCTTACTGTAATTTTTATGTTAATATGATGAGAGACCCTATTCTCTCTCATCAATCCATTTTGGATGTTTTGAGTGGCGCCATTAGGTTGCCGAATTTTCATAGGAGATCTAACCTCTCTCTTTCTTTTTAAGTACTCTCCTTTATGTCACTTATTTTAAGCTCATATTTGTTATGTTGGGGGATGTTATATTATATTATTCTAGATTTAAACATTATGTTAATATGATTAGAGAACCTATTTGATCTCATCGATCCATTTTTTAATGTTTTAAGTGGCGCCGTTAGGCTGCCGAGTTTTCGTAAGGGATTTTTCATCTCACTTTTATTCACATTAGATTTATGCTACATTTGCCACAATTTACTTAGAGTGGTGTATGTACTGCCCATTATTTTACTCATTGTTTAATATACATTCATTTATGAGTATTTAAATCAATTTTGTATTGTCCTTCTTTCACGTGGTGCATGTCTTGAAAGATACCCATCTCGGTAAGGGAACCTTTCACCCTCCTCTTTTTAAATGACTTATTTTTTTAAGTCTATTAATTAACATACTATTATGTTGGGATATGTTATTCTATATCCTTATCGATTTAAATTTTATGTCTATGTGATGAGATACCCTTTTTATCTCTCATCAACTCTTTTTCTGAATTTTGATGTGATGCATTCAGGCTGTCGAATTTTTGCAAGGGAACTTTTTAACCAAATTTTGATTCTTTGGGATAAACTTATACTCCGTGAATATGTTGTTCTATGAATACGTGTAAATAACCTATGATTGTTTTACACTTAATATCCACTTATATTTCGTGTATTCATTTGTCACACATAATTTTGTAATTTATTTATCCTTAATCCAAGGATATCGTCATTATATGGGACTTCGTCTCAATCTCCTTTCATTGAGGCATATTTTATTTTATACACAACCTTATTTTATACTGTGTATAAACCCCTTTTACATTTACGTTTATTCAAAAAGAATCTTTTTTTACTAAGCGTTTACTAAATGACAAAAGGGAATGTTTTTTTCACACATATGCGGCGACAACGACTTCTCCGTCGTCGTGACCATTATTTGAGTTTCGGCTTCCTCTACAAGACATACCTTCTTTTTAAAAGAAAAATAAATACAATGTTTTACATTTAATTTATTTTGGTATTGAAAATGGTTTTCAAAATGTTTTTATATCAATTTGTTGTATTGATATCTTGTGATTAAAAGGTGGAAATGTTATGTTTCCTTTATGCATGTTTTATATGATACGACGATGTTATCGTTCTTGGTAATTATTATGAAGATGGGTGGTTCAGTGATAAACTAAGGGCGGGTGAGCCCGATATATCTCTCCAATTCATTGGGTAATGCGAAGGACTGAACCATTAAGGTTTCTCCAAAGAGATTTAAGTAATATACTGTGGTGGGTATTCCAAACGTAACCAAGAGGGTTACTCCCTACGTAAGAATGTTTTGAATGCCTCAAGTTACATTTTATGTCTAATGATTTCTATAATTTATTCATGATTTGATGAGGTATGTTAATGTGCCTGTGTTTTATGGGTAATGTTTGATTTCATTCTTATGTATATATGTACTCATGTTTCCTTTCCATATTTTAATAACCCTTACTGAGCTTTTTATACTCATCCCATGTTTTTTTGAAATGTTTTTCACAGGTCAAGGGAAAGGTACATGATACGATGATAGTGACAAGGAAGTGTCAAGAAAGAATCCATATTTTATTTTAAATATGTTTCCATTTATGGGATAAATGAATACTATCTTTATGTAACCACTTTGTTTAAATGTGGAATGTAATGCATGTTTTATGATCTAATTCTCTAAAACCCTAAACCTGAAATGATCATGAATGTGTAATCTTGTAATAACTCAAGATTAAGTAAGGTTTAAGGCTGTGGCCTTATAGTTGGTATCATAGGTCGGTTTAGATAACTTTAGAGGTTAGGGTATTCTCTAAGCATAAGTGACAGTACCATAATGGATAGGATTTCAGAAAGAGTCCTAGTTTTAGATAAAGTTAATGGGTAAGTATATCATAGTGTTTACCTTCCTCATTAGTACATGATGGTTTTATTGATATACTCACACTGACATTTCTATTTATAGTGAATGGATGGATCTAGCAGGCACCAAAGAGACAACAGGTTTGAAGGAAACAGTGGTGGTTCTCTGATTAGGATACTATATAAAATTGGGAATTCAATGAGGAACATCGTGGTTATTCTAAACCAACTATCAAAAAGTCATGATCAACCACTTGAACCTTTTTATGTTCTGTAATGAATCATGTACGAGATGACCAATCGATGTGGAAGTTCAGGTAATAATTATAAAGGTAACCATTAGTGTTTATATGATCCTTACTTTTGAGGTAATTATGGGTTTTTATATGTTATGATGGAAAATGAAAGGCATGAGATAAACTTGAGTTTAAAATATGTTATGATTATTTTTGATGATTTTATCCCGTTTTGGGGAATGTTTTAAGAATTATATAGTTTTGGAAAAAGGATAACACGCAGACCGTGTGACAACCCGTCGTGTTGGACAAAGCTACGGGAATAGAAACCATAACCAAAGTGCGACTGGTATTTATCACCTACCACTGGACTACATGAAGTCCCTGGTTAGTTTGACTTATTCTTTTTTGTTAGATAATTTTTTGAATTAAGAGTAAGTTGACTTTGGGTTATCTATGGAAATTTATTAACCTGTCATGGAGGATATGTGATTATGTTAATTACTTTTCAATACGAGACATTAAGAACAAATGATGTTGTTTGGAGATAAATGTTACGATTTAACTTGGAAGACTATGTGACTAAATCATTCAAATATTTGGATTTCAATCTTAGTTTGGTTTACTTTGAAGAATTTTATGGGAAAATTGTTTTTCAAATGGTCCTCATTGAACTTTGAGTTTTGTTGGACAAATTTTGGAGATTAAGAATAGATTTTCTTTTTATAAAGGGTTATCCTTTTATAGATTATCTGATCTTGTACGAACCTTTTTGGTTTTGGTTTTGGTTAAATTCTAATGACATGGGATGTATATAGTTCTCTTTTGTGGATTAGGTGATTCTATAGAAGTTTATTATAGTACTCTTAATGTGAACAAGTCTTCCTTAATACTCGTCTTTTGGAGAAAATATGAGTTTGTGTAAAGGATATCTAATAAAAGTTGAAAGTCAGCATGATATGTGATTATGTTTCCTTATGAATAAATTCCTCAATAAGAAGTAACTTAAAACAAAAATGCTGTCTATTAACTTTTCTTACAGGGTAATCTAATACCGTTTAACCCATCACAAGTTTGTGATTTTCTTGTTGTTAACTTTCTCCTAAACATGTTTTCTATCACTCTCCATCAGAACATGACCCTATGTTTTCTCCTCCATGCCCATGTTTTCCTACATGGTATCCTAGTATAGGTTAAATCGGGTGACCTTTGTACTTATCTTCCATTATTTTAAAGTGATTTTTTTGCTGACTCTTGTTCCGATGTGGGACTTTCAAGGATGTTTCCAAGCTCATTTTTAACATTGTGAGGACGCAATTTCCAAAAGGGGGGAAGGATGTAACACCCCAGGTAAATAAAGAGTATAGAATTTTCACATTTATCCATATTTGTGAATAAAATTTTAATATGACATTAAAGGGGACGCTATGCTCGATGGCGTAACCAACACGCAACAATGAGTTTCTTGAGAATCTTAGGTTGCAGTCTAATAATAAAATAATATTATTTTAAATAGTAGTTAACGCCTAGCCGTTGTAATGGCGGTAAATGAATAGAAATAACTACAAAATTATTATATATGTTTGTCAAATATTTTCACTATTTACAATAAATTATAGAGGATTAAAAATGCAAATGAATCCAATTTTGAGCGTAAACATTCTAATATTCTTTAAAAGGACGATTAACCGCCTTTTGATGGAGAACCTCTTTTAAATCCAATTTTTGAAAATTTTATGTTTTATATTTGACAATATAAAATTCTTCATTAGAATCGAGACGTCAAAATTTACTTTGGGTAAATTTTTTGTATTTTTCCGAAAAAGTTCAATTTTTAATGAATAGTGAAAAATGTTTTATTTTAATTCAAAACCTCTTTTTATTATAATTTATTTATATTATTAGATTATCATTTTAATTGGTTTTAAAGTGAAATTATAATATATTTATACCATTTAATCCAATAGTGGTCGTTGGAATTAATTTCACTTTGAAATCGGTCTTAAACTACTGTGAATCTTAAAATACATTTTATTTCATAATAACATGCTATTTGTTTTGATAGTGGAAAATAATTATTAAATTAAATAATGCAACTTATATGTTTTTATTTTTGTAAAATAGACATCATTTTTTAATTCAGAAAATCAAATATAGCTTAGGGTGAATTTTTGGTAATTTTCTGAAAAACATCAATTTTTGATGAATAGTGAAACCACTGAGTGGTACTTATAAAAACTGATTTTCCATTTAAATGAAAATCTTCAATCTTTGTGTTTTGAATTTAAAAAATCCGACATAAATGGTTGTCATTAAGAAGTAAAATGTGGTTTAATGGGATTAAAATAATTTTTTGGTGAATAGTAACTTATTAAGTTTTTAATCGCAATTAGAGGTAATTAGTGTAGTTTAAGGTAAGAATAATGTTTTAATAAATTGAAATGACCTAGAAACATGTACTACCCTCATTGTATGTGTCATGGCCGAACAAGAAAATCCATGGGTCAACTTGGGGTCCCCATGGAGCCACTTTGGTTGGAAAATGACATAAATACCTTTTTATTTAATGTTAATGTAAAAATGACACAAACATGAAATGTTTTACTAAAAAAAATTTACATGGGGTTATACAAGTCATAATTTTGACTATAAATATTCATTATAAATATAAAAATATTTCTTACATCATGATATTTTTTTATAATTTTTATACATTAAATATACTAAATTATTTTATGACATCATTATGATGCAGCAATGACCTCATAATTTAACGATTTAAATAAAATGGAATGATGATGTAATATCTAATACCTACACATGTCCAAAACCTATTGTATGGGTTTATTTCGAACCCTTATCACCTTATCCGAGAAAACCATCAATGTGGTACCATTAAAATCTGTAACTCATTCCAAAATAAAGTAACATTTCTTTACTTTCCAAGAGTGCCCCTCCTCTCCACTTATAAAAGGCCCCCACCTCTACCTCCTTACCCATACTTCCAAAGCCTTTGGCTTGGCCAAACCCTTCCCATTTTGTCTCTCCTCATCTCTCTATTACTTCTTGAAGCCTCAATTTGGTCAGAAGTCTTCCCAAGGAAGCCTTGGAGCTCAAACCAAAGGGAGTTACATGATTTTAAGGTAATGTCTTCACTTGTGTCCTTTTGTTTTATTTTGCTTCTCTAACACCCTAAACTATTTTTATTAATTTCTTTTGTAACAAATCCAGAATATTAAATATACTAGGATGTTTTATAAGAAGTATTAGAACTACACTTACACACACCTTCGTCTAATGGTTAAAGAACATACTATTTCTGTGGTTGGCGATTTTCTGCCTCCCAAAACGATGATTGTTCAATATTCTTTTAACACCTTTATAGGTGGCCATTATGATGTCACTGTATTTTATATATGATACATATGTTATTTATGTTTACTATATGCTTCTGTATTTTATATTTATACCATACCTTTATTATTTTCATGTTGTGTAAATGCGATAATTTTATATGAGGAAGTGTGGACTACCGCCCCCTCTAGTGATGTGACTCGTACATGCAATACATGGAATGTATAATGAATGAAATTAATGAACATATGTGACTTATATAACATATATATTATTATGGAATTATAATATATATTTATATATATATCATTTATTTTTAATTCCATTAATATGACAAAGAAAAAATGAAAGTAGCGTTCATGTATACGTACGGCCTACCGTCTCCATGAACGGTGCTTTTCGTTTTTATCTCCATATGATATGGAATAGTATAAAATGAATATGTACTGGATATATATGATATTTTAATCATTAATACTATTCTGGAAATTATTTACTTATAACTACATGGACAATCATTTTTCAAACAAGTTTATTTTTGACTCATGGACCAAACATCGACAAAAAACGTCAGATATAACTCATATTATTAACCAATTATTATAACATTAAAATATGTGATATGAACTGAATAATAATCATTATAGGAGGCCCTTAAGAAATTATAAATTGACAAAAGTTTACTATTCATGAATATAAAGAAATGAACAAGACAAGTTGGATTTGAGATAAGGGATCCAACCTCTCTCTTTCTTTTTAAGTACACTCTTTTATGTAATTCCTTTTACAACTCATATTTCTTGTTATTGGGAAGTTATTTTATATTAATAGTACTGTAATAATTATGTTAATTTGATGAGAGACCCTATTATCTCTCATAAATCTATTTTGGATGTTTTGAGTGGCGCCGTTAGGCTGCCGAATTTTGGTAAGAGATCTAACCTCTCTCTTTCTTTTTAAGTACTCTCCTTTGTGCCACTTATTTTAAGCTCCATTTTGTTATGTTGGGGGATGTTATTTTATATTACTCTTTCTATAAACATTATGTAAATATGAAGAGAGACCCTATTTTATCTCATCAATCCATTTTTGTATGTTTTTTGTGGCGCCGTTAGGCTGCCGAGTTTTCATAATGGATTTTTCATCTCACTTTTATTTCCATGAGATTTATGCTACATTTTCCACAATTTACTTTGAGTGGTGTATATACTGTCCATTATTTTACTCATTGTGTAATATTCTTTCATTAATGAGTATTTACATCAATGTTTTATTGTCCTTCATTCACGGGGTGCATGTCTTGAAAGATACCCATGTCGGTAAGGGAACCTTTCACCCTCCTCTTTTTAAAAGACTTCTTTTGTTATGTCTTTTAATTTACATAATATTATGTTGGGATATGTTCTTCTATATCATTATTGATTTAAATATTATGTCCATGTGATGAGATACCCTTTTTATTTCTCATGAACTATTTTTCTGAATTTTGAAGCGAAGCCGTCAGGCTGTCGAATTTTTGCAAGGGAACATCTTAACCAAATTTTGATTCTTTGGGATAAACGTGTACTCTTTGAATATGTCATTCTATGAATATGTGTGAAAAACCTATGATTTTTTTACACTTAATATCCACTTATATTTTGTGTATTCATTTTTCACACATAATTATTTAATTGATTTATCCTTAATCCAAGGATATCGTCTTTGTATGGGACTTCGTCTCAATCTCCTTTCATTGAGGCATATTTTGTTTTATACACAACCTTATTTTATAGGGTGTATAAACCCCTTTGACTTTTATGTTTATTCAAAAGGATTCATTTTTATATGAAGCATTTACTAAATTTCAAAATGCAATGTTTTTGTCATACATATGCGGCGACAATGACTTCTCCGCCACCGTGACCATTATTTGAGTTTAGTCTTCCTCTACAAGCCATACCTTATTTTTTAAAGAAAAATAAATACCATGTTTTACATTTCATTTATTTTGGTATTGAAAATGGTTTTCATAATGTTTTTATATCAATGTTTTGTATTGATATCTTGTGATTGAAAGGTGGAAATGATATGTTTCCTTTATGCATGTTTTATGTGATATAATTATGTTATGGTTCTTGGGAATTGTTATGAAGACGGGTGGTTCCGTGATAAACTAAGGGTGGGTGAGCCTGATATAGCTCTCCAATGCATTGGGTAACACGAAGGAGAGAGACATTAAGGTTTCTCCAAAGATATTTACGGAATATACTGTGGTGGGTATTCCAAATGTAACCAAGAGGGTTACTCCCTACATAAGAATGTTATGAATGCCTCAAGTTACCTTTTATGTCTTATGATTTCTATGATTTATTCATGATTTGTTGAGGTATGTTAATGTTCCTGTGTTTTATGGGTAAAGTATGATTTCATTCTTATGTATATATGAAGTCATGTTTCCTTTCTATATTTTTATAACCCTTACTGAGCTTTTTATGATCATCCCTAGTTTTTTTTGAAATGTTTTTCACAGGTCTAGGGAAAGGTACATGATATGATGATAGTGACAAGGAAGTGTCAGGAAAGAATCCATGTTTTATTTTAAATATGTTTCTGTTGATGGGATAAAGGAATACTATCTTTATGTAACCACTTTGTTTAAATGTGGAATGTAATGCAAGTTTTATGATCTAATTCACTAAAACTCTAAAGCTGGAAAGATCCTCAATGTGTAATCTTGTAATAACTCAAGATTAAGTAAGGTTTAAGGCTGGGGCCTTATAGGAAGTTCCAGCTTATATCTGCGCTATGAAAAAACCACTGATAAAGAAACCCTGTATCAGTGCTAAAATTTTAGCACTAATATAGGGTAACCTTTATTTGTGCTAAAAATTCTCTGATAAAGAGAACCTTTATAAGCCCTAGAAAAGCGCTAATAAAGAAAGCGTGTATCAATGCTAAAATTTTAGTGCTCATACAAGAATGATTTATCAGTGCTAAAAAAGCACTGATGATGGTATGCTTTATCAGCACTTTTTTTGTGCTAATAAAAACATAGTCCCAAATTTTATAAAATTGGTCACACAGTGTCCTCATTTTATCGCGATTTAAAGCTATCGTGGTAATGAATCCCTGTGACTCCCCTCTACTGCTCCCTTGAGCTTCGTGTTGCCGGACCTCCACCTCCCCCGATCTTCACGTTGTCGGACCTCTGCCTCCCTAGATCTTCACGTTGTTGGACCTACACCTCCCTCGATCATCACGTTGTCGGACCTCCATTGCCCTTTATCTTCACGTTGCTGGACCAGGTGTGCAATGTTTTTTGGTCCCTTATTACACATACTTCTCTTGAAACTATGGTAATTTAATCCCAAGGATTTGATATATCTCATCGATGTGTATGGGTCCTGAAAGTGTAATACCAATGGTGTTATAGTTACACTTGTGTGGGTAAAGTATGTAGAGAAGTAAATCTTTTCCTTAATGGTCTAGATTAAAGACTATAGGTAGATGGATTGAGTATGACCATTGAACATGTTCTAAACACTGGTTCCAAAACCATTCTTCCAAACATGTCCCTTCTTATATGTGTTCCTAGGTTGTTGGAGATCCGATTTTTTCCATGTTCCATCACTATGTTTGAAATAGGGGATCCACCATCTATTTTCGGGGGTCAATTAGGGATTTCACTTTGGTGGGATGTGATCCTATTTAGCCCATACACCATTACCATAGGAATCTCAATCATGTGAAATAGGATGATGAGGATCCAAATTTATGGAAACTCAAATATTTAAGAATGTGATGAGTATATTTTCAGGGTTTATTTGAACAATATATAATTATCCCATCATTTTTTTTATTGCACTAAATAAGGGATCCATTTTGAAGGTGTTGGTCAAGATCCAAAATGGGAACAACCCTAAAAATGATCAATAGACTGGTTGGGATTGAGATATTACTTTAAATAACCCATACATATCTCCTATGACTAGGAATATATTCATATGTAGATAAAAAAATAAGTGTGGTTGGAGACCTACACAAAGAGGGGGTTCTCTCTCGAGTGGGGGATAAAAGGCATTACATAGTTTACATCATGCAATAGGGACATGAACCAGGTATGTAAACATCATGTGGAAATTAATTTGTAAATTAATTTGAATGTCTTATGATTATTATGATGTTTATGTAGTCTAAGGTCGAATATATTTGACAAATATTTCAAACAATTTCACATCAAAAACTAGAATGTCAAGCTTTATAGTTTAAATTCATCTAGCTTAGACTAAATGTCATATCATATTTATCATGTCATTCATATTATGTACATGACACTAGAAAAGGCTACATTTTAACACCATGTTTTAGGATTTCAAACATGAAACCAATATACTGATCTTCTCATTCTATATTCCTCGTATCAGGACATGTGGGAATCACAACCTATGAATAGTCTATGGGAATTTTTTTATAATTTACACCCCCTAAGAGTGTGATTGGAATTGGTAGATATATATATTATATATTTTTATCCCAATAGTGGGAACAATACAATTGGGGCTTGCACCAAATGAGGAGACCGATAGGGGTTTTTTTGAATCATCACATAATTTTCTCATTGTGAATAATATTATTAATGCATAGGGTGTTTCTTATTTTTCAAAGGAGGAATCATATTCTTGTTACATAGGGGTGGATTTATTACTCAGGCTAAAGAAAAAGGGTCAACACGTCATTAAATATCCAATTGTGGTTTGGAATAAATACACACATAGTTATAACATAAATCATCCTATATTTATCATATGAGGCATCTCGTTTTATCGCACTGGGTAAGCCTACAGTTTCACATCATGCACTGCGGACGTTACCATATAATTTAACAACATATAACTAGGATGTTGGATTTGTAGTTCAAAACCATATATATCAGACTAAAGGGATGGTTTATTCATGTGAAATATCTCTTGAGAATCCTGGTATTGGTGGAAGGATCGACATTCTCATCATCAATGTCGATCAATGAGTTTAAAGTATCATAGTGAAGTTTATGAAAAATTTAAGGTCCTTCCCACTTGGATTCCAGTTTCACTAGATTCCTCTTAGGTATCATTGATTCCCTTAGATCCAACACCATGTCACTGTAAAGTAAGGAATGAAGGATAACCTTTTTCTTAAAGGACCACACCACCTGGTTCTGACTCATTTCTATGTCATCCAATGGTTGAACCCTATTTTCTTTGAGGTGTTTCCCCTACTTTCCTTCATTCTATCTAAGTGGATTTGTCTGGTAGTGCACATTTATGGCATGATTCCTAGTCCACAATGCTTTTTAGCCTTTCTACCCCTACCTCCATCTCTATCCATCTCCCTTGCAGAGGTTACTGACTAGTTCTCTGATGTGGCCAGGCCCCTTCCTAGCAGTGTTTGTTCTGTCTCCCTTGGCTATGAGCCTGTCATCTAGCTCCAAAAACTTATGGATCCATATGGAACTCCCTCACCATCCCCCAAGTTTTATTACCCTTCCTTACCCTGCCCTTTTGGATCCTCATCTCCCACTCATATGATGCTTACCCACCAGAATGGATTATGAACATGATCAAAATCAAGGGACCTCAATGAGAGATCATCCTCCCACTTCATTAAGGATACTAACTCTATATCCAATTATTGACCCATGTCCTACCCATCATTATTATCTTTATATGTAATTCTCATGGTATTATTTTCCATGTAAAATTGGAATTCATCCCTATAGAAATCAAAAATCATAATGTAATTTTTGTTATTGTCTAATAATACAAAAAACCCTATAATAATCATAGAATTATCCTAGAAGACTATGTTCCATGGATTTCTACACTTTTTCCCCTCCAACAGACACAAATGGGTGTTTTGGAACAATAAATATGTTGTTGAGACTGTTCAAGATTGTAATCAATACATCACTACCGAGGTGTCCAATGGTGACACCTCCTACCTTATGACTTTTGTTTTTGGAATCTATAAACATCTTCAAAGGGAATCCTTATGGAGTGAACAAAATACATTCGATCCTAGCCACCACCCATTGTTTGTTAGGGGTGAATTTAATGTCGTTTCCATCCCAAAGGAAAGGAATGGTAGAAGGCCATTCCAGAGGAAGGACATCATGGAGTTTGTTCAGTTCATGGCTAGGAAGGGCCTCATTAATATCAGCTTCTCATGTGACAGTTTCACCTAGTGCAACAACTACAGGGTTCATCACCTCTTATGGAGTCTATTGTATAGGTGTTTAGCCAACATGAAATAAACTAAACTATTCTAAAATACCATGTTTTCCCATCTTGCTTGAGGTATTTCGAACCACTCCCCCTCTTGGTTTCCATTTCTTCTTGGCATGATCATCAGGAATGGTTTCACTTCTACCAGTAGTGGGTTAACATCCTAGGGTTCCAGGACATGGTTTGTGAAATATGAAATGAACCCTTGTAGGAGTATCATGCCACCTTCATTCTTAGTGACCTGACCCCAAACCCTGATAGGCGTGTGTTCTCCCCTTTTTCCTCAGTAACCTTCACCACCTAGGACTACTATCTCATATGGGCTCCTTCAGAGTATTCTGATAGATGGGATGATACCTTAGGTTTATTGGATTATTAACAATAGTTTGAGATATATGTGTGACTATATACTTATTACATTTTCTTATTATTTCTTACACACTACCACTTGAGTGGAGTAACCTGATTGAAATCCATATGGGTACTTTGGTTCTGATGTGGATATGGTTTCTTATGTGTTTGTGACATTTGTATCTGTGGATATATGGGTATTTAGGCATGATGATATTGAATGTAGGGAAGAGGCCTAGGAGTGGTAGATGTATCATTATTGATTATTCTTGTGATTGGACTGGGGTGATTTGAGGAAATTATAGTAAATATAATGTAATTATATTTAATGAATTTCATATTGTAGAGATTATGATAATCCTTTCTTTACTTATAGAGTTGGATACTGGTTTTCATCAACATGTATTTTAGGTTGGTAATGTGTAAAAGGATGGACTAGTTGACAATAGAAAGGTTGACCTGATAGAGGAGGATGAGCCATAGAGGATGATGTAGTGTGAGTTTTACCATTTATAACACAAGTGATTATCCCCACAAACCCCTTTGTGTTTGGAACTGTGCTGATTTTTATGGGGGACTATCTTGGTTCTGTTGATTTATAAATCTTTGTTATAAATGGTTAGGCTCTATTAATATCTATTTTTACAAGGAAGTGGTTCTCTTCTACTGTATTTGGAAGTCTTGTTTTTTGTACATGAACCATAAATACTAATATTTGAGATTCAAATAAGATGAAGATGAATAAATATTGGATTGATGCTAATCATTTGACAATAGAGCATTAGAACGGTGTGAAATAGTTCATCAAGTTTGCAAAGGATCACGCAAAGGATCTTTCTCAAATACTTTGTCAGTGTTTACGTTGTTTTTATTCTAGACTACTTACTCCAGAGGAGTTGGAAGAACATTTGATATGTCATGGAATATATCAGAGTTATAAATGTTGGAATAAACACAGAGGAAAAGAAAATTTAGTTACTGGCTTGTATGAAACTATATTTTATGGATAATCAAATATGAATACAAATATGGATAATGAAGAAGACCGTATGGAGGGTGTGATTACAGATGACAATGATTATGAATATGGTATTGATGAAATGACAAAGACAATTGAAGATGAACTCTGTGATTGCCCAAAATTGTTTGAGAAGTTAAAGAGAGATGCAATGATGCCATTGTATGTTGGTTGCGCTAAGTATACAACATTGTCAGCTGTACTGATGTTGTATAAATTGAATGTAGGCAATCGATGGAGTGATGTCATTTTTTCGGAACTAATTTCTCTCTTGAATGACATGCTCACGGAAGATAATGAGCTCCCAAGCCATACATATGAAGCTAAACGAATGATACACTCGAGGGGTATGATGTTTGAAAGAATACATGCCAGACTGAAAGACTGTATATTGTTTATCAAGGAGAATAAATCACTTAAAGAATTCCCAAAGTGTGGTGCCTCTCAATACAAGAAAGATGAATCCAATCCTATGAAATTTGTAAGGTACTTTCCAATCATTCCATTGTTTGGGTGTCTATATGGATGTGAAGAAACTGCAAGACAATTGTCATGGATTGCAGATAAAAGAAATAATGATGGGAAAATATGACATCTGGCTGACTCTCCTCAATGGTATAAAATTGATCATGAGTATCCTGAATTTGTAAAAGAGCCAAGAAACCTTCATCTTGTGTTATCTAAAGATGGAGTGAATCCTTTTGGTTTTCTAAACAACACTCATAGTACATGGCCTGTTATGTTTGTAAATTATAAGTTTCCACCCTGGTAATGCATGAAGTGTAAATTCATCATTTTATCTATGCTTATATCATGACCAAAACAACCAGGTAAAGTTATTGATGTTTATCTGGCTCCTTTGATTGAGGATTTGATGTTATTGTGGGATTCAAGTGTTATGTTGTATGATTCTTATAAAAGTGAATACATCATGTTGAGAGTGATGTTGTATGGTACAATAAATGGTTTCCTGAATATGGATATTTTTTAGGCTATAGCATTAAAGGAACTCAAGGGTGTCCCATGTGTGAAGAAGATACAGAATCAATTAGGTTAAAAAATTCATTGAAATCTATGTTTCTAGGACATCGTAGATTTCTACCTCATCGGAATAAGTACTGATCTTGGACAACATCATTCAATGGAAGTTCAGAACAATGCACAACACCAATAGGTGATCAGCTATTTGAGAGAGTAAAAGATGTGAACACTGTTTTTGGTAAACCATTTTTGAAAAACCTTACAAAAATTGGTTGGAAAAAGAGATTAGCTTTTTTTGTATTACCATACTAGAATTGTTTGTAAGTCATAAATTTTCTTATTGTGATGCATGTGGAAAAAAAATTATGTGATACTGTTATCAGAACATTGCTCAATTCCCCTAGAAAAACAAATGATGAAATTAAGGCAAAGATAGACATGGTTGACATGGTAATACGAGAAGAGTTGGCTCACGTGAAGGGTGAAAAATGAATGTTTCTTCTTCCAGCTGCTTATACTCATTATAAGGAGGAGAGATATCAGTTTTAAAACTTCTTCAATGATGTAAGGGTTCCAGATGGGTAATAATCAAATATCATAAAAATTCTGTCAATGAATGATTTGAAGATAAAAGGATTGAAATTACATGACTACCATGTTTTGATGAAAGATCTAATTCCTATATCTTTACGTTGCATTTTTCCAAAGAATTTTCCTCATACATTTACCAAACTTTGTTTCTTTTTCAAACCTATATTTAGCAAAGTATTAGACCCGATGAAATTGCCAACTATTGAAAAATAAATAGTAATCATATTATGTGGATTAGAAATGTTCATCCAGTCAATATTCTTTAATACGATGGTTCATTTTATGATTCACTTAGTGAGAGAGATTTGACATTGTGGTCCTGTGCACTATAGATGGATATATCTTGTTGAATGGTATATGATGATTTTGAAAGGGTATGTCAAAAATCGAAGTCAGCCAGAAGGTTGTATAGTAGAGTGATATATTGTTGATGAAGACATTGAATTTTTTTACCGAATTCCTATCTGATGTGGAAAGCATTGGTCTCCCTAAATCTCATGACACTGGATGCATATTGGGTGGGGGAATTTTTGTAAGATATGTTGTGACAATCAGTATTACAGATCGGGAGCATGCACATCATTATGTTTTGCATAACATTTGGATGTTATATCCATATATTGAAACTCACAAAGAAATTTTTAGGTAGTTTAATCCATCAAGGACTGAAAAATGGTTATCAAATACACATAATCACCAGTTTATAAGATGGTTTCAATACCATATTTTTTAGCAGTTGGATGAAAATCCGAATTCAATTTCAAAACAACGTCGATGGCTAACCGCTGGACCAAGTGTGTCTATATAATCTTATAGTGTTTATGTAATTAATGGTTAAACATTCTATACAGATTAACATGATGATGATAGTACCATGAAAAATAGTGGAGTTACACTAGTGGCTAAAGAGATGCATGTTTCTGGTAGTAAAGACATAAATCCAATTTATGCAAATATGTCATACATTGGAATTATCAAACTAAAATTGGATTTGGATTTTATGACATTCCAATTGCCGATTTTTCAATGAAAATGGGTTGATAAAAACAATGGTGATAAAATAGATGAATGGGGAATTGTGGAAGTTTATTTTAGTAAATAATTGTATAAACACTAGTGCAGAAAACGTTTTTTACGTCAGTTATTTTTAATTGTTTAAGTCATTTTGTAGCCGACATTAATACGACCGATGTTATAAATAATGTTTTTTATGTCGGTTATTTTAAAACCGATGTAAAAATAATAATATCACTGTTTTCACGTTGGTTATTAAATAACCGAAGTGAAAAACGCGCGCCAGGCTTCATTTTTCACGTCGGTTATTAAAAAACCGACGTGAAAAAATGATGGGGCAGGCATTTATAACGTCGATTATTTGAATAACCAACGTGATAAACCCCTGGTTTATCATTTCTAATGTCGTTTATTAAATAACCGACGTGAAAAATGAGGCCCGCCGCGCATTTCACGTCAGTTATTTAATAACCTACGTGAAAAATCATTCCCCAGGTATTTATCACGTCAGTTATTAAATAAACGACGTGAAAATTCAATTCCAAATTGTAGATAATTTCCAAAGATTCTATTTGGCAGGTCGTGGTGCTCAAACGGAGTTACGGATCAAAATTTATGACTATCAGATGTTTGATAAATTTTTTTGAGGAAAGATTCATTGCGAAAATTATTACTTCATCTTGGAAGGTATTTTATATTTCAAAGGAGTATTTATAGTTTTTCAATGATATGAAGAATTATTCATCATCATAATAATGTAAGAATCATTAAAAGGTATATAAATTATGAAAACCACTCATATAAAATATAAATCATGGAAAATTGATTACACATACCTTGACGAGATCACAAAAAGAAGAAATAGTGGATTCATGTGGAAGATCAAACACGAAAAGTCAAGGGAAAGATGATTTTTGAATGAAATTATCATTAAATGGTAAATAAATTTATAAAACGAATCATAAATAATACAAATCATGGATAAATGATTACGAATACCTTGACAAGATCGCGAAAATAAAAAATAGTTGATTCACGTTGAAGATCAAACAAGTCTTGTCGGCTGATTGATAATGGTTGAAATAAATGATCGATAAGTTATTATATGCATATAATGAAACATTATAATTTATATGTTAAAAGAAAATGCGGTATTAAAATTTTTAGTCAGAAAATGAAAAAGTCGATGCTGCGATATAAAAAATTGAAATATCGTGTGGGCTGGATACTAAAATTATATTTCACGGCGGTTTTATAATAACTGTCATGAAAAGGGATTAAAATTTATTAACATTTTTCACGTCGGTTATATAATAACCGACGTGAAAAATCAAATTTAATATCCGATGTGAAAAATGAGGCCTGCCGCACGTTTTTCACGTCGGTTATTTAACAACCGACGTGAAATTTCATTTCTCATGTCCTTATCACGTCGGTTATTAAATAAGCGATGTGAAAAATCAATTCCAATTTGTAGATAATTTTCAGTGATTCGATTTGGCATGTCTTGGTGCTCAAATGGAGTTACAGATCAAAAGATATGACCATCAAAAGTTGACCGTCTCTTAACGAAGTCTTAGTGAAGACCAACTTTCGAGGGGCATAACTTTTAATCTGTAACTATGTTTGGGCTCCGAGACCTATCAAATCGAAGCTTGGGAAATTTTCTACATTTAGTATCACATTTATGATGTTGGTTATTCAATAACCGACGTGAAAAATTCCTTTTTAACATCGGTTATGAAATAACCAACATGAAAAAGACATGAAAACCAGATTTTTCTCGTTGGTTATTTCATAATCGACGTCGAAAATGCATTTTTCACGTCGTTTATTAAATAACCGACGTTAAAAATGCACTTTCCTGTCGTTTATTAAATAACCAACCTCAAAAATGTTAACACACATGTAGAAAATTTCCTGAGCATTGATTTGATAGGTCTCGGAGCCCAAACAGAGTTACGGATTAAAAGTTATGCCCCTCGGAAGCTGGTCTCCCCTAAGACTTTGTTTAGTGACGATCAACTTCTGATTGCTATAAATTTTGATCCATAACTCCTTTTGGGCTCCTAGACCTATCAACTTGAAGATCAGAAATATTTTACATGTAGGTTTTCATTTTTCACGTCGCTTATTTAATAACCGACGTGAAAAATGAAGCATGCCGCGTGTTTTTCACGACAGTTATTTAATAACCGACCTGAAAAATTGTGATATTATTTTTTTGACGTCGGTTATTTAAAAAAAGACGTGAAAAATGATTCATGTCGTGCGTTTTTCACGTCGGTTATTTAATAACCGACTTGAAAACCAATGATATTATTATTTTTACGTCGGTTATTAAATAACTGACGTGAAAAGTCATGAAAACTAGATTTTTCATGTCGGTTTTAATATAACTGTCATCAAAAGGTCATGAAATATGAATTTTCACGTGAGTTATTATATAACCGATGTAAAATATAATTTTAATGTCCCACCATTGTAGAATTTCATTTTTTTTACATCGTCGCGTCGAAATTTTCAATTGCCGCCTAAAAATTTCAATACCATGTTTTTTTTACATCGTAGAATTTATTTTTCACGTCGGTTCTTATATTACCAACGTGAAAATGTCATCAAATATTATTTTTCATGTCGGTTCTTAAATAACCAACGTGAAAAGGTCCGCACAAATGGATTTCCACGTCGGTTATATAATAACTGATGTGAAAAGTCCACGCAAATGGATTTGACGTCGGTTATATAATAACCGACGTTAAAACAGTTTTTGTACTAGTTAAAGGAAAAAAATTTATAATGGCATCACAAGTGGTCGAAGTTATTTATTTCCCAGATCCTGCAAACCGAAAGTGATCGATTGTTCTGTTATCATCAAAAACTACTGATTGTTCCGATGAAAATTTAGTTGTGGGAAATCCTTTCTATGGTGCGTTGTAACCATTTTAGAGTAGTCCCAATGAAGATTGTGTATTGTGTGTTATAAGAGACCACAATAAAGGGATTTGGATAATCGATAGAGGTGTCAAATCCCTTCAGCTATTGAAAAAAATAAAGAGAATTAAATAAACAGGTTATATTTTGTATGTAATATAGATCTTGTTATCTCATGTTATTATCTTATCATTAATGAATTTATGTAATCTAAATTAATTGTTCAACCACTTTTGTAGATATTGTCTTTTGGAAATTCTGGTGCTCCTAACCATGAGGCCGAATAAGTCTCTCAAGATGCTGCTGTTGTGGCTGCTGCTACTCCCACAGCTCCTACTGCTGCTCATGTTGCGACTGTTGATACTCCCACCACTGCTCTTGCTATGGCTCCTGCTACTCCTGATGCTCTTACTATGGATGCTGCTACTCCTGCTACTACGGCTCCTTATGGTCCAAGTGTTGAGGTCTAACAACCATCAGCACATTTTATTGCATCCATTTCAGATGAACATATAGATGATATTGATATCGATGAAATTGTTGGGAATGAAGGACTGACATCGCAAAAAACATAGGTGCGTCGTAGTTTGATAGTGTTAGCCAAGGTTATTAAGATGAAAATCAAAGGCATCAAATTTGATGTCAGATGGAATGCATGAGGCCAAAATGTGAATCCCAACAAAGCTATGTTTAGTAGTTACATTGGAGTTTTCACACGTCAATGCATACTGATTGACATAGATTCATGGCACCATGTTGTGTCCGGGTTGAAGGCTGTGATCTGGGAAGATATTACCGTAACATTATAAATTTATTTATTTAATTTACTAGAAAATAAAATAATGAAACAAAAGCTTACTCTTCTCAATATCTTATAGAGTACATTTATTTTAGATGATTGACACAAGTATTATGTACTATGGCTTGTAGGAAGGATTAATTGGGGTTTGAAAACTATTTTAACACGATGTCACCTGAAATATTCCCAAGGTAAAATAAACCCACACCCACTCATTGTCTATGCTCACCTGATATCAAAAGAATCATGGGATACATTGTGTTGATCCTTTAAGAGAAATATCCACAGATTGTTTTGGGATGTGTATGAGTCATCCCCGCCTCAATCTGAGGGACAGTGTGCCCAGAACCACTCAAATGGTCTCACTTTTGTTTAAAATGGACCGATTTTTAAGTGAGAACAACAATAGACCTACAAAAATCTGACCAAACGGATTCAGATTGTAATGATCTTTTAGGAGAATGATCCATGGGTCCTTTGGGGATGTGTAAAAGTCATCCTTGCCTCAATGTAAGCCACGGTGTGGCCGGTACCACTCAAGGGGTCTTCGATTTGTTTAAAATGGACACAATTTTAAGTGAAAACAATAACTGACCTACTGAAATCTAACCAAAAGCATTCAGATTCT
The DNA here is from genome assembly GCA_963277665.1 of Viscum album. Lineage (NCBI taxonomy): Eukaryota > Viridiplantae > Streptophyta > Magnoliopsida > Santalales > Viscaceae > Viscum > Viscum album. The sequence continues at coordinate 1,891,957,067 of OY728150.1, forward strand.
GTTGATCCTTTAAGAGAACAATCCATGGGTTCATTGGGGACATGTATGAGTCATCCTTGCCTCAGTATGAGGCACAGTGGGGATGACACCACTCAAAGGGTCTCTCTTTTGTTTAAAATGGACATATTTTTAAGTTAAAGCTACAACAGACCTATGAAAATTTGAAGAAACGCATTCAGATTGTATTGATATATTCGAAGAACGATCCAAGGGTCCTTTTTGTCATGTACGAGTCACCCCCGCCTCAATCCAAGGCATGGTGCGGCCGACACCACTCAAAGGGTATCTTTTTGATTTAAAATGGACATATTTTTAAGTGTAAACAACAACTGACCTATGAAAATCAAACCATATGCATTAGGATTGTTTTTATCCTTTTTTAGAACCATCCAAGGATCATTTTTGACATGTACGATTCATCACTACCTCAATCCAAGGCACACTATGGCAGCACAAATCAAATGGTCTCTCTTTTGTTTAAAATGGACATATTTTTATGTGAAAACAAAACTAATGTATGGAAATATGACCAAATGAATTCAGATTATCTTTATCCTTTTGGAGAATGATCCATTGGTCCATTTTGGTGTGTACAAGTCATCCCCTCCTCAATCCAAGGCATGGTGTGGCCGATATCACTCAAAGGGTCTCTCTTTTGTTTAAAATGGACACAATTTTAAGTGGAAACAACAGCTGACCTACTAAAATCTGAACAAACACATTTGGAATGTTTTTATCCTTTAGAAGAATGATCCATGGGTCCTTTGTGACGTGTAAAATTTATTCCCTATTCAATCGAAGGCACGATGTGGCCGGTATCACTCAAAGGGTATCTCGTATGTTTAAAATGGACAAAATTTTAAGTGAAAAGAAAAATTGACCAACAGAAATCCAACCAAACGCATTAGGATTGTAATGATACTTTAGTAGAATAATCCAAGAGTCCTTCTTGGTGTGTACGAGTCATCCCCACCTCAATCTGAGGCATGGTATGGCTGATACAACTCAATTGGTCTCTCTTTTGTTTAAATTGGATAGATTTTTTAGTGAAAACAACCACTGGCCTATGTAAATCCTACCAAATTCATTTGTTTTGTATTGATACATTAGGAGAATGATCCACGGGTTCTTTTGACCTGGAAGAGTCATCCCTCCCTCAATCTGAGGTACGATGTGGCCGGTACCACTCAAAGTGTCTCTCTTTTGTTTAAAATGGACAAATTTTGAAGTGAAGACAACAACTGACCTACCAAACACATTATTATTGTGTTGATACTTTGAGAGAATGATCCAAGGGTCCTTTTTGACATGTAAAAGTCATCCCCTCCTCAATCATAGGCACTGTGTGTCCGGTATCTCTCAAAGGGTATCTCTTTTTTAAAAATGGACACAATTTTAAGTCAAAACAACAACTGACCTACGGAAATCTGAACAAAGCATTTGGATTGTATTGATTATTTAAGATAAAGATCCACGGGTGCATTGGGGATGTTTATGAGTCATCAACTCTTCAATCTGAGGCATGGTGTGGCAAGAACCACTCAAAGGGTCTCTCTTTTGTTTAAAATGGAAATTTTTTTTAACTGAAAACAACAACTGATATTCGGAAATCCGAACAAACGCATTCAGATTGTATTGATATTTTAGGATAAAAATAAATGGGTCCATATTGACGTGTACGAGTCATCACTATTTCAATCCAATGCACGGTGTGGCCAAGACCACTCAAAGAGTCTCTATTTTGATTAAAATGGATATATTTTTAAGTGAACACAACAACTGACCTATGGATATCCATCCAAACGCATTCAGATTGTATTGATACTTTATGATACCAATCCACAGGTCTTTTGTGATGTGTATGAATAAAAACTACCTCAATATGTGGTACGATGTGGTCGATATCACTCAAAGGGTCTCTCTATTGTTTAATATGGACATAATTTTAAGTGAAACAACAACTGACTTACATAAATCTGACCAAAATCATCCGGATTATCTTAATCCTTTATGATAACAATAAATGGGTTTTTTTATGTGTACGAGTCATCCCCACAAAAATACAAGGCACAATGTGGCCGACACCACTCAATGGGTCTCTATTTTGTTTCAAATGGACAGATTTTTAAGTGAAAACAACAACTGAAATATGGAAATATGACCCAACAGATTCATATTGTCTTGATCCTATAGGGGAACAATCCAAAGTTCATTTTGGACATGTACAAGTCATCCTCATCTCAATATGAGGCACTGTGTGGCCGATATCACTCAAAGGGGATCTCTTTTGTTTAAAATGGACACAATTTTTAGTGAAAACAACAACTAACCTAAAGAAATCCGGCCAAAAGCATTCAGATTGTATTTTTATTTTAGGAGAACGATCCATGGTAAATTATTTATGTTTATGAGTAATAGTTTCCTCAAAATGAGGCACAATGTGGCCGGTATCACTCAAAGGGTCTCTATTTTGTTTAAATGGACACAATTTTAAGTGAAAAAAACAACAGACCGAAAAAAATCCAACCAAATGCATTAGGATTGTATTGATCCTTTAGGATAATGGTCCACAGGTCGTTTTGATGTGTATGAGTCATACCTGCCTCACTAATAGGCATAGTGTGGCCTGTATCACTCAAATGGTCTCTCTTTTGTTTAAAATGGTCACAATTTTAATTGAAAACAATAACTGTCCGACGGAAATCCAACAAAACACATTCAGATTGAATTGACCATTTAATAGAATGATAAACGGGTTCATTGGGGATGTGTAAAAGTTATCCTTTCCTCGATCTGAGGAACAGTGTGGCTGGTACCACTAAAAGTGTCTCTCTTTTGTTTAAAATGGACACAATTTTAAGTGAAAACAACAACAAACCTGTAAATATCCAACAAAATGCATTTGTATTGAGATTATACTTTAATAGAATGTTCTGAGGGTTCATTGGGGATGTGTACGAGTCATTACCACCTAAATCCAAGGCACGGTGTGGCTGGAACCACTCCAAGGGTCTCTCTTTTGTTAAAAATGGACAGATTTTTAAGTGAAAACAACAACTGAAGTACGGAAATCTGACCAAATGCATTAGGATTGTATTGATCCATTAGAATAACGAACCAAATGTCCTTTTTGACTTGTATAAGTCATCCCCACCTCAATTTGATGCTCTTTGTGGCCGACACCACTCAAAGTGTCTCTTTTTGTTTAAAATGGACAGATTTTTAAGTGAAAACAACAACTGACGTACGAAAATATGACCAAACGCAATCGGATTGTATTGATCCTTTATTAGAATGATCCAAGGGTCCTTTGTGACATGTATGAGTCATCCTAGCCTCAATCTGAGGCACGTTGTGGCTGGTACCATTCAAAGGGCCTCTCTTTTGTTTAAAATGGACTGATTTTTATGTGAAATCAAAAACTGATCTACAGAAATATGACCAAATGCATTCGGATTGTATTGATCCTTTAAGGTAACGATCCGATGGCGTGTTTGGGAAGCGTGTGAGTCAAAACCATCTCAATCAAAGGCACGGTGTTGCCGGTACTAGACAAAGTGTCTCTCTTTTTTTTAAAATGGACACAATTTTAAGTGAAAACAACAATTGATCTATGGAAATCTGACCAAACACATTCATATTGTCTTGATCCTTTTAAATAATGATACACGGGTCCTTTGTGATGTGTACGAGTCATCCCCAACCTCAGACAGACCCCCCCCCGGATACCCCAACCCCCTACACAACCACCACCCCCTGGACGGCACCCCACCCCTCCTTGACACCACCCCACCACTGGGATACCCCCAACCCCCCCTGGACACCCCCACCCATGGACAGCCACCCCCACCCCACAGCAACCATCCCACCCCCCTTAGATAGCCCCAAAAACCCCTTGTACCCCCCCCCCCCCCCCGACATGCTGGACACCAGCCCCCCAACATGGACACCCAATTGACAGCCCCCCCCCCCACCTGGACACCCCCCTCCTTGGACACCACCCCACCCCCCAAGGACAGCCCCAACAACCCCCTACAACCCCCCCCCCCAAACCCCCTAGACACCCCCAACCCCATGGAAACCCCCACCCGCTGGACACCCCTATCCCCCTGGACACCACCATCCCACCCTCCTGGACACCCCCCATTGGACATCCCCACTAACCCCCCAGACTGCCCCCACCCACTGGACACCCCCACCCCCTAGAAAGCGCCCTCCCCCCCCCCCCCTCGACACCCTAAACACCATCCCACCCCCCCTAGACACCACTATGGACACCCCCACCCTCACTTGGACACCCCCCCCCCCCTCCTAGAAAACACCCCACCACCTAAACACCCCACCCCATGGACACCACCACCCTCCTTGGACAACCCCAAACCTCCTAGACCCCCCCCCCAGACACCCCTTTGGCCCCGGACACCCCCATCCCCCCGAACAACCCCTACCCCCATGGACAACCACTCGAAACCCTTAAACTCCCCCAGCCCCTTGAATTTTGAATAGAATTATTTATGTATTCAATTAAATTATGAATTATGTGTTAATGGTTTAAGGGTATACATCGTCTAATTAGCATATTATTTATGTGTTAATTTTGTATGGGTATACTTATTAAGATGCTGAATTTTTTGCAGGTGTTGTTTGGGTGTGCTGCTGTAGAATTTTTTTTGCAGTAGACATGGCATTTATCAGTGCATTTTAAGCCCTGATAAAATGCACATTTATCATCTCTAAAATATCTCTGATAAAGGAATCCTTTATCAGCACTCTTTTAGTGCTGATAAACTAATCCTTTATCATCAATTTTTTGGCACTTATAAGTGTGCATTTAATCAGCGCTTTTTAAGCACTGATAATGTAACCCTTTATCAGTTCTATTATTTACAACTCCTTGCACTAATAAAGCCCATTTTGTGTGATGAAAATCCCGTTTTTGTAGTAGTGTGGTATCCCCCAACAGATCATTACTATGTTACTCTCTGTAAGAGATATTCAGTTACTAGTTGGGTTTGATGTATCCCCTATAGGATCATATGAGTTATCACCTTTATGGGGAGATGTGGTTATAGTTATCTAGAATTGGTTGATAGTGTCAACTGTCAGATCCTAGGAGGGATCCCCATTTTGAGGAATGAGAACATTCGGCGTTCTGGTATGGTTCATAGCACCCTCGTTAAGGATGTGTGATATCCCATATCTGAGTGTTGAGATCCACCAAGTTGAGTGTGACATTATAAATGATGATATTTTATAAGCATGTTCTCTCGGATGTGTTCCCTTGGGATCATCGTGTTGTTCCATCAGATTTATGATACCCGATCGACTGTTATCTCTAAGATGTTCTTTCACGAATGGTAGGGTTTTATCTAAGGACGATATCTCTATGAAGAGTTTAAATTGTGATGACTAGTATAATTGATTTTGTGATCCTACATGATTATTGCATGTAGAGTATAGAGTAATAACTTTTTTAGGCTATGAGGATAGAACCTCAAAGGTTTTTGTTCCTAATTCATCATTATCTGGGTGTATTACATGTTTTTCTTTATGGTTTTGTCACATATTTGATGAAACTACATGTACCAAGAGCTAACTAGTTGTTTTTAGAAGAGGATGATATCGATATGACGTTTCTCTTTCATTTGGGTTCCCTATAGTTAGGACGAGTGTATTGTTTTCATTTTTTCTTCCTTTTCATTTGTATTTTTTGGGGGTCATGTGAAGCATCCGTATACTCATCCTTTCATGGGATTTTCCGGAATGTTTTTTTCTTGTGCAACCATATGACTTTTGATGATGTCCTAGGTGGATCTGTATTAGGCAGAGCTCAGTGATCTAGACAATCGGGTGGGGGGGGGGGGTTACTGAAGCTTGTCTATGCCACTTTATAGTGGGTTTATTTGACAGTGATCCCCTATATGTGAGCATTTTGAAGGATTTTTATACTTATATTTGGGAGGGAATTTTTTCCCTTTTTTATTCCAGATTTACTCAGGTTTGGGATAAACGTATTCATAAATTTCGTTTTAGTTATATATATCTATTCACTATTTGATGGAGGTGTATGTGGGGGTTTTTATATAGGTACCTCGATATAAGGCCTCGCATGTGTGTGATAGCCTACTGAGTAACGGATGATAGCCCCTGGCCTTGGGAGGTGGGATTGGGGAGTCACTTATTAAGTCCTTTTGGGTCAGGTTGTGATAATTTATATTATAATTATGTCTGAAAATGGATTATTTACATGAATTCCAATTTGAATATAATAACATATTTCTATTGTAGTAATATTTAAATTCATTTTTTAACCAATGAATATTTCCCCAATTAATCATGGAATGATTCAATGATTCTATAAAATTTATCGGATATAAAATAATAATCTAATCTATAATCAATTAATATAATATAAAATTTTGACCATATAATGAATTTACTTACTGTAGCAGCAGTTGAGACTTAAACACAAATGATAGTAATTATAGATGCATAATATTTACCCCTCACATTCATCTGAATTAGATTTTCTTGATGAGTTTTGAGTTGGTTAGAAATGATTCCCATATTCATATAAAAATATAATTTTAAATTGATAACATATGTCTAACCTACCAATAGATAAGGATAAAGGAATTATCATTAAACATTAATCAAACTCACATCCCTTTCAATAAATACATTGGTGTTTTTTCAATAATTACTAAATATATTAAATACCAATATTCTTTTTTATTCTTCATCTATATATATTATTATATATATAATACAATTTTCCACATATTCACATCATTCCATTTGATAATATAAGACATTTATAAAATTTTCTACGTCTAGGTGGTAGTTTTCAATATCAATTTATGTCATTAAATGTTTTGAGGTACTATATCTGCCCAAATAATTTTCTTTATTTCATCCAAGAATGTATCGATGTTATTTTTTGATTGGGTATAAATCTATCAAATATATCACTAAGCATGAAATAATTTTCTCATATTCAACAACAATTTACTCTTTCCTTTTTTTGTAAATTCTTAAATTACCATTCCATATCATTAAATTATCCTCATGGAAAATAATTATCAACACACATTTCCTTTAGCAAATTATATTCTATGAATCATCTCTCACCTATATTATTATTATTTGGATAAATGATCACCATTGATTAATTTCTCGAATTAGAAGATATAAAACCACAATATCCTTATCCATTTTAATACAACCCAAAGAAATTATTATCTTCTGTTGGGGATTTAATCCATTATGATACCAAAAATTTATTATTGGTTTTATTGAAGAATTTATGTTTTTAGAAATGATACTATTTATTATATATTTATAAGGGGAATTTTTTTAACCATATATGAAATGCTTTTTTTCATAACATAAGTTAACTAAACTAATATAATGATAATTTTATCACCACTACCAATATAATTGGATTGATATGTAAGGAAATTCTATTATTTATTATAGTTTTTTTGTTGTTATTATTTTTTTAACTTGGTACAAAATCATCACAATTACATAAATAAATTAGGCCATTCTTAACATTATGAGTTATGAATCATATTATATAATCAAAATTTATTTATACGAAATATATATAAAATAATATCACCATTGTAGTAAAAATAATATAACTTATTATAGGCAATAATTTCTTTTGTCTATATCTCTTATTTTCATAATTTCATTCCCATTATTATAGGGATGCATTGAATTATACTAACTTTTACAACCATAAATCATGTAACTTGGAGTTCGTGTTTATTTATTATAATATAAATTGAATATATAAATCATAATAAACAGTATACGAGGGTGTAAAATCAATAGGATGCTAGATAAATACTTCATCATTATAGTACATTGGAGAATTATACACACCATAAAAATGAATAGAGTATTATTCCTTTATTTCTAATCATTTAATAACATATAGAATTATAAATTAATTTCTATGAATTTTTGGTGAAAATATAATGGAGTGATCTCAAATAATTAGTAATTAGAATTTTACAATAGGAATTAATGATTGTAAAAATATAAAATAAATAATATTTTGGGTTAAAATATGAAATTAAATTCAATAAAACTAAATAAATAATCATACCATGTAATATATAAATATATATAAATTTAAATTAAAAATTACATGACTATCAATATTTAATAACAAAATCGTGGAATGCATAAATTTTCACTTCATAACCATACCATTGAATAAATATGCTAGAAATTAATAAATAAAGGCAAGGAAACTCCCATCACCACAATTAATTATATTATATGAGGCATAAAAATAAGCATAGGGGTTATATAATTACAATATCTAAATAACCAAAAATAACTAAAATAAATTCATCATTTGAATATTATTGGAAAATAATTAAATGAATAATGTTATTTATAGAACCATTTAAAATTACATGGTTACAGAATATATAATTATTTATATATAAATACAATTACAATGGATTTTCAAATTTTCTCTTGTCAAAAGATTTGTATAAATTTCCAATTAAACACCATTCAAAATAAAATATTAACTATATGTTATTCACATTATTTGGATTAAAGGGTATATGATTAATTAAATTTAAAAATATATTATTAATAGATAATAATCAATAAATCAATGAAAAAATATTTATAAATAGAATAATATATATATAATTTAGGGGGAGTGTGTGATAGTGATATAAAATATAATCTCTTGAGGGAAATGGATTGCGAGTGATCCCTTACAACATCATTATGTTTGAATTATAAATAAATATGGTATGTGAGAAAATGGGTAATTCATTAAAAGTAAATGGAAATAATTAAAAGTATTAATTTAATAATTTTGAGTGGAGGAATTGAATATTTTTTATTGACTAATGAATCCATAAATGAATATAATAACGACATCATAAAGAACACTTTTTAGGTGTCTTAGAAGATTTCATTTATCCTATATCATTCTTAATAAAAAAATTATTTATTAATTACAAGTTTCAAAAACTTATTCTTTTTTATATCAATTTTATTGTTCAACGTAATTAATTTTTTGTCATGTATTATTCATATATTTTGTTATGTATATTTTTAGGGTCATTTTTTGTCCTTTTGGTGAATAATTTTGAATTTTTTTTTGATGTATTGGTAAGGGTTTATAGTAACTATCCAAACATTCCTTAAGATCTAGACTTGTAAGGAAATATCAATGATATTATTCTAGAAGTAAATTAGATCAATAGTTGGATATATTTAAAAAATTATATCCAAGTCAATGAGCATTTCATTATCATCTCATTTTCTAATTTTTAAATATACTCTGATTATTTACTTTAAATATAATTATTTTAATTAATTTTTTAAAAATAAAAAATAAATAACAAATATTTTTTATCATTAATTGAGTATTTAATACTGAAATATATTTTAAATAATATCGATGATGGGAAAAAAATTAAAATAGATTTCCATCATTAACATAGGTAGTGTTAAACAACGATAGTTGAATAATATTTTAAAACAATAAAAATATGCGTAAATATATAAAATATTTAATATTAATAAAAATTATATAGTATAATAATAATATAAAAAAATTTAAATTTTATGTGTGACGAGAGTTATAGAAGGTGTAAGAGGATAATTTATATGATGATCATGGTATTTGTAACTCATACCTTACTTTTTATGACACCTAATTTCAAGTCATTCTTAATCATTTATAGGAGGGCCTTTTTGTATAAATAAGGAATTTTGAAAATATATGTTTGTTTTTAGAGTTATATAATCATATATATTTCAAAATGAATGATTTTATATGTGATGCGTACGGGGTGGAGAAAAGATATGTATATTGAAATGGGAATGTCGTATTTTGGAATAAAATAAGGATTTTTTTCATATTATTTCAGAAAAAAATGAATTTCTTTATTCCTTTCTAAACATAGATATTTTTAATTAAAAATATATGTGTTTAGATTTAAAAACTCCAAAAACTAAATTATATCAAATATATATTTAATTTAAATTATGGAAAGGAAATATTTATTAATCAAATAATATATATTTTAGACATGGAAATTAATTTTATTATTTTTAATTATACAAATTCGAATAAATATTTTTTCATGACATTATTTATTCATTTTTACATGATATTTTTTATCTAATGTATACTAAAAACAAAAAATACATATTATTAACAATCAAACAAAATTTAACTTTTTAAAAAAAATAAAATAATATCCCCAAGCTAATTTCAGGGCTGTGATTCCAAAAATGAGATCAATTTTGTAGTAATAATATTATAATTATGAGAATCCATGTTATTAAAACATATTACATGTTGTTTATAAAAACATAAATTCCATTACAAAACATTAAAAGAGCCACCATTTTATATTTTTTATTCAATTAATATAATTTACCTTCTAATTTATTAATTAATATCCATTACATATTTTTATAAATTAAATTATTATATGTTTTTCTTAGAACATATATACTTCACATAATTTCCATATTACAGTTATATTGATCATTATACCATTCCAAAATTCATATTTCCCATTATAAATACATTTCACTCAATCCTATAAAATTATTCATGTCACTCTCTTAGTTCCATTATCATTTCAAACCAATTAATTATATGTTTTTTCATAGTTATAGTGTTTATTTTATTGAGGTTATTATTTTTTTAGTATGGCCTCTGAATGTTTCTGTTTCTAGTGTTTCAATATATTTTTAGGTGTTTTTCATTTATAATTATTTTCATTATAGTGAAATTACCTTTCATGTATTCATTTATAATTATGATGAATTGAAAGGGAATTATGATATACTAAAATATTTATTTTTAATTGTTGATTCTTTTGTATTAAAAATATTGATATAAAAAAGTCCATTTTTATGTGGAATGAATGAATTAAAATCCCCTTTATAGTTTCCCTAGAATTCACCCTCATTATTTTGTGATTAAATTGGGGAGGAAATTACGTTTTTACCTAAAAATGAATTTATATGAGATTTTAAATACATGGTCACTATGAATGGTCTATGTGACTCTAAATAGGTGATATTATTATATTGTACCTTAAAAACATATTTCACAATCACCTAGAATGTTATGTTGAATAATATATTAGGGAGTTCATTTTCTATCATGTCCCATTTCACCTTGATTCACTAAAGAACATCCCCAAACATGTCCTAACTTCACAAAATATAATCCAATTTTCCTTTAACACTATTAGAACCAAAAATTAAAAACATTTTATACTTTAAAAATATTTAATCATAATACCCACTTCCCAAATCATTTAAAATGATCATATTCTCTACACATAAATAAATAACCAAAAATCTGATTTATCTCCTCCAAATCCACACAAAAAAGTTCAATAAATCAATACACCATTTAAAATTATCTATCAAAATGCAACCCAAATATTTTTTATTATTCCCAAAAACTAGATCTTAAACAAAATAAAATAATTTCATAAATGATACCTTATAATATAGGGATTAATTATAATTTCCTAATAAGTGTTATAAAATATTATAAACATACAATGGAAAGGTACTGATCATATTTTCAAGTTACCAATTTTTAAAAATTATGATTGTGTATCAAGTTGTTTAAACCCAACGTAGACTCTAATAAATTAACGCCATAATTCTTCTTAAACATGAGTTGAAACAAACATAATTCTTTTGTGATCTACTTTTACATGGTATTAAATTAGCACTTCATTTGTTTCCCCACCTATAGAGAACATAACTATCATCTAAGACAATCTCCTGCAATTATGGTGATCAATGGGAAAGGTGTTAAACAATATTAATCATGGATACACAGACCCATTCCTATGAAATAATGGAGGGATCTATCAATGTTGATCATAATTTTATTAAATTATAATTAAAAAATTAATCTATTAAATAATTAAAATTTAATAAATAAATAATGAAAAACATGGATTTTTTTATCTCAATTACATTATCATATATAATGAAACAACATTTTCAATGACATTATCAAACTATTAATTTTTTTAATATTCATGATTAATAATTAAATTTTAAAAAACAACATAAAAAATATAATTCAATTCCATTATTGTCCATGACATTCTCTATTAAAATATTATTTATTTCACATATATATAATATTTTATAACATAAATTAACTACATGTTCTCCAGTCATTGAACCATAATAATTTCCCTTGCGAACTAAATTTTGTATTAATCATTATATTCAAAAACTATTAGAACATTTTTATAAGAAATTTACGATATTAAAAATTTAATTTAAAGATAGATATTAATGGATCTTCAATGTAGTCACTAAAAATATCTAATGTATTAGTGTGGCAGATCACGAGCACTGTGGTGTGAAATATATGTTATACATATTCTTTAGTAAAATCTCTCTCATGGTTCACCTATTATGTATAATGTATCATACAACAACTTTCTAGAAAATAATTATGATACAAGTGTGTTGCTCACAAAATCATATGGAACATGATGAATATTGACATGAATCGTCATCTAGCTTGTAATGTTAGTATACCAATAGGGTAGTGTTTCATAGAACTCTATTTAATTAGAAGATATGACATGTGGTTATAATAGTTATTATATTGTTATTAGTTTTCAATATGTGTCAGTTTTTAGCTATAAAACACTCTATATGTGTATTTTGATCATCAATCTCCAAAATAAACCTTATATATTTATGATGTCTTTTTAAATCATAAAATCAATAATAAGTCTATCAAGATATTTATAATAACTCATAAATACCTTTGGGTTAGTACAAGTGATTTAGTGGGTGAAAATTTAATTAGTTTTTTAGAGACAGTCAGGTAGATTACATTATTTAGATGAAGTGGGACTTAATACATTTACATAAAATCAATAAACAATATTTATAATTGAATATATAATTAATTATTTACCTTAAAAAGATTGTTTTAGGTAATATCCCTGATTTATGTAGTTTACATCATTGCTTCTAGGATCTCATCTCGAATCACTCTATCAATATCAACACTCTATCCACGTTGTGTGAAATGATTTTCTCTATCATATATAATCAAGATCAATGAAATAATATTTACACAATTTCCAAGTATTTACAGCTGAAACTTTTCTCTATTGATCACTATGAATTGAGAATATATTATATAATGATCTCATACTATGTATAGTACAAGTGAGAACAAATAGATGATGAATTTAATTAAACCATGTTAAAATGATATAACATATCTACGATTTAGAATTTGGAAACTCTAAAAAGGTATCCTAATTTAAATTATTCAAAAATATTCTCCGTATCTATAACAATTTCTTAATATATCATTAAATAATAACAACTATTACATAAATTATAATTAAATATAATCTCTAAAATTTATAATTTATTAAATTTATCAGTTTATTAATAAATAATTAATTCTACGAGTACTTTATAGCTCAGTTACAATTGATAACTTATACTATATAATTAAATAAATCAATAGTAATAATTAATTTAATTATGTAATTACATAGACATGGAATGTCATATTAGTATGATGACATTAGATATAAATACATTAATATTCACATTCAATCATTAGTAAAACATTTGAATGTTATATGAAATTCCAATCCATATCCCTTATTCTTGATCAAGAATTACTAAGGATTGAAATGTAATTAAAAAACCCTAAATAAACAGTGGTCCTTGAAATATAAAATATTCTATTATAAAAATATAACATAAACTACCATGGTTTTGGTTACACATATTATGCAACACTCTAAGTAACTTTCATAATGATACTGAGTCCAATCCACTAACCAATAGTGGAATCTCTAAATTCATCATGAACCTGATTGAGAAAGACAAAAACCAATGAAATGATATACTATCTATGAATTATAATTTCATAATATATTCTCTTTTCCACCAAATATATCGTTAAAATTTATTTATGGAATTAACGTCATCCATTAATAATCAATATATATTTCTTTAAATTTATAAGATGAAATTCTTTATTATCATAGTAACCATTGATTTTGGTTATTCCCATTTATAATAATTAATGATCTAGATAAAACATCTCATATTACAAAAAATGGAATAATACAATCTTGATTATTCAACAGTCATAATAATATTTATGATGACGAAATTTATTTTTATATAAGCATATATTTTATGCTTTTAAAGATGAATATGTGTATAAAAATATTTTATATACATAAACTATGATCTTAAGTGGATAGACAACAATATACACCTTTAGGTATGAACTCATAATGTCATATAGTATATGAGATTACTACTCATGGTTTTTTCATCCTGATCTCCTCCTCTTGGTGAACACCAAGTCAAAAATTCATGAGATGATTTTTTTATTCTAATGATCCCCTAATTTGACAAGAGATTTCAAAATTTTTAATATTTAATTTAGTGATTATGTCCATATATTTTTACAATGACTTGGAAAAGATCACATCTTCCTTATATTAGTGTTATATTGGATTTAATGTGAATCCTAACTAAAAAACAGTGATTAATTATATATTCTAGGATTTAAAAAAATATAGATACATCAAATTATGTGTGTTTTATGATCATCATGTAAACAAGTTATAATGAATGAAATATGATATTAATGACTAAATGGGTTATGAATGGATTTTCTATGTAACTGAGGATACATACATAAAACAATAAATCTTTGTCTCATAAGAAATTGATAGATCACCAAAACTATATTATTTATATACAAGATTCTATATTTGTCCTTCAATGTATTGATAAGAAAAAGCATCATAGGGAATCAAAATCACAACATTTACCAATTCTTTATAATAATGTAACACTAAAATCCAATTTATTATAAGTTAAATATATAGTTAAAAATTTAATAAATATTGTAACATAAAAACATGGTATTACCTACAATTCATAATTAAAAAAAATTAATATATGAATGAATATACTCCTCATACCAATATATCTTTATCCCCCAAGAATAAATTACGAATGTATTATAACATACTGATCATTTCATCAATCAGTTTTATGAAGCACTCCAACCATATTGTTTCTATTGTACACTTAACAACCAAATTTTCTATCTATTCATAATGTAATTAATCCCAAAATAACTAATATATTCTACATTGAAATGTCTATTTTTATAGTCCATATATACATCTATTGGATTCCATGTTTCATTCAAAAGGAATTATAATCTTAAACATTCATGTTTTATTAATGAGGATGTAGAGAAATATATTTAACATGGATAAACCATGTGGAATATTTGGGATTCATCATACACAATTCCTAACTAAAACACGAAATTAATCGACAAAAAGTATATGTATAGAATGATCCAATAAAAGTAAAAATGAGATATTTTATGCACTAATTTCCTTACACATATGACATATAAATAAAATAAGGGGTATCTATATATAAATATTTTTGGATGTTATTTGTGAGAGGAATTCATGATCCAATGAATAGTAAGGTATTTTATTTACTAAATTTTTACTTCATAATTATGTTTGAATATAACATATTATGTTTTATACTTAATAATAATCTCTTTAATCATTTTGTAACTATGAAATACACCACCATGTTCATTTATATCTAAACTAATTGTTTCCATATGGGTGTTTTGTAGTGTTTCTCATGCCTTTATGCCATGAGAATCATTTTTTAATTTAATCATTGAGTAATTATAATTTTTTATTTATGGTTAGTTGGTAATAGGTCCTCCCATCATTATTTCATAACCATATTCTTCTTCAAAAATACCATAAATTTACCATCCTTTATCTAGTTCATTGGTTAATGGTCAAACTAATAGATTTAGTATACAATAATAAGAACTTTATTTCCAAGGATGTAACTAGGATGTTCTATCAATAGAGGAGTACACTAATTTCCTCTATGGAAGATATAAAAGAAAAATATAAATAATGATTATTATTTTATTCGTTTATTCAATGATAAATCTATAGTCCATGTTGTTTTGATATATGATTGAATGTGTATTTTAGGGGATAATTGGAAACATTTTAGAATAAATTTAATAAAAATAATTAATACCAATCCTAGGAGTAACATTATTCAACCAATATATGCTCTGAGCCTGTATTTTCATGTATTCATTTTATTTTCAATTGAACACACAAATTAATGAACTTTGTGTTATTATATTAGTTTTTAAATAAAAAAATTATTGGGTAGTGAAAGGGATTTTAGTGTCCCTTATCAATTGAAAACCTATAGTAAAACCATAGGGAAATATTAATGGGATTTAAAAAATCCAAAATCCCAATAAACTTTTCTTACCCAATCAATTATATAAAATTTTTAAATATTTTTTTATTCTTTTATATTATTCATTTTTAATTACAAAATAAAAAAATATCAATTATATAAAATATAAAAATGAGGTATCAAATTAATTGGTTCTCTCTTTTACGGGAGAGGATTTAAGCTTTTTTTAAATCAAATAAGGGGAGTTTGAGAGTCATTTTCTATAGAGGTGGTCTTTAAACACATTACTATAGATTTTTAATTTTTTCTAGAATAACATTACCTTATGCCACTGTCTAAATAATTTAGTGAGGTCTCTAAGTAATTTAGATAATTTCAATAAGAAGTGACATATTTTTTAAAAAATCTACTACATCCCATCCCCAATTTATAATGAAATATATGAGGTTTTATCTAAAGATTATTTCTAACCACTACTAAACCATTCAATTTAATTAAACATAGATCTTAATGACCAATATGAAAATGGTATCTAAAACACATAGGTGAGATGAAATAACATTAGATTCTTTTATGTCTCTCTTTTTCCAAGTCCATTATAAATCTTATTCTCCTAGTATCGAATCTATAATAATATAAATAATAGTTATTATCCTATAAAATAAACTAAATAATTCCAATGATGACGTGGAAATGTATAAGGATAAAATGGAAGATCTATTTGTGTAGTCAACTTGAATTCATTATGATAATTTTAAATAGCTAGAAATTATATTATAATCATTTTTTTAATTAATATTTAATATAATCTACTTAATAAGGAAAAAATATAATCACCAGTGGATTCCACATCATAATCTGGAGGAGGGGATGATAAATTAAAATTATGATAACACATAAGACTAAAAAAGATACAATTTATTGGTGGGATATAGAGTAACCTTTATATATGATTATATATATCTAGTGTAGTGAAATGAGAATTGGATAAAATGAATTTTAGTTATTTATACCACATATGCTTCACCCGTTTTATTTGTGATATTGGATCAAAAATATCTTGGATATAGGTGATAAAAACAAAGGGCCCATTTGGTGATGTTCTAAGACACCATTCCAATATTATTTATTTTTCATAATTTTGTTTTCATTTAATTTTCGAGTGTTATTACTTTTAATGAAGGTTTTTATAGATAGATACAATAATGGAATCATTGGAGATCATTCATAGAAAATTCACATCATAATAAGTTTAGTTTCATCGCTATTTGTTACATTATATTATCTTTCTATAATAAAAAGATAAAATAAATATCACGATTGAATTTAAATCAACGATATCATATTATACAAGTTTTGGTTTATATTTCATATTAGTTGTTATTTTATTTTCAGATTTGTGGTTTTTACTCTCTGCAAAGGATTGAGGTTAATTGAAAACCACAACCATTTTCATCCATTGATCATTTATAGAATTAAATTATATTATTACTACTATATTCATAATTTATCTAGTGTGATGTAATTCCATGATTATAAATTTAAACATAAAATAAATTTTGGACCAATTTTATGACCATATTTTAGTAAAAAATAATGTTTCAAAACACCGACCACATCACATATTTTTCTAAATTTAATTTTTAATTAATAAGGATTTATGGAAATTATATGATGTTTTATATTATAGAACATGCATTAATTTACATTAAGCAACACCTGGTAATTTAGAGATGTGAAAATGATAAAGGTGTTTATGTATCATAATCCAATTATGAAATCTAGTATTACCCACAAGGAATAGTTTTATAACCCACAAAAATCATGATTGGACATGTTATAAGCCAAATTAAGAATTTAATAAGATCAGAAAACAAAATTTTATTGATATTTTTGTGAGAGATAGAATCTTATGGTAGGGGTTGAAATAATGTTTCATTGAATTTTTCTATGAATCAAATTATTGGAATGATTTTCATAAATTATATATTACTATTCTTAGTGTAGTGACAAAAAATAATTTAACTACTTATTTCCTCAAAATTATTTATAAATATATTTTTAAAGAATATAGAAAATAATTAAAAAGGGATTAAGGATGAATTAAATATTTCATCAAATAATAGTGAGTAAATTTATAAAAAAAATAGAATTATTGAGTTATATATATAATGAATGTTTTTGGAATACCATAATTGACCTTATACTATCATATCATGAATTTTTATCTAAAATTATATGCCTTCTTTTTCAACATAATGTTTTAAGAAAACAAAAAATCAATTATAATCTCTATAACGCCAATTAAAGAAATGAATATTGATTTATTCTAACCTCCTCTCGTGTGTGTATATGAATGGTAGCTCTGTAAATACCATAAAATGTTTACATGTTTTCAATAATGGGAAAAATATTTTTAATGTAATATTATTTGATTATGAGTGATGAATTTCTAGGATAGTAATAGTAATATTTTTATGGGTGGAACATCTTACCAATATCAAGTAAGTGAGAATAAGTGAAACTATAGAAATATATATAAAAGGTGTTCCATATTATCGAATGAGATGAAAATGATCTGAAACTCTTGAATTTGGGAATTACACTATGTTCGGTTGTATATATTTTCCTATAGTGTAATAAAAAATAAGTTTGGTTGGGGTAATCCTATATTTGAAAAGTTTTAATTTATTAAAATAGAAAAAAAATCATTTATTTATTGACTAATTTAATACTCTATGATTTAGTAAAAAAGGTATAAATTAAATTATGTGTTTTAATATTATGTATAAAAATAATTTTTAAATAATACTATACGAAATAAATGATAAAATGGTATTAAATTAGTACTCTATGATTTAGTGACAAGTTGATAAGTTAAATAGTTCTGTTAGTAAATGTATATAAAAAGGAGTTTCATTTCACTTTGTAATAAATGGTTTGTTCTCCACTATGAAATTCCTAAAGTAATAAAATTTTGTCATTTTAAATTATATATAATTGATGTTTATTTTTAAGATAATTACTTTAAAGATATTTCATTTTTCCTATTAAAAATTTGTATTTTTAAATGACCCGTAACATTCGCTTTTTTGACAAATTTAAATATTTTTTTTCTAAAAACAATATAATATTTTTTAAACCTTATCATATTTTTTGTGCTAAAAAATAAACAACTTCAAGTTTTTTTGTTTCAGGATTTACCAAATTATCCACATTATACTATTTTTTTGTAATTAAACTAATGTTATCAATCAACACCATCTCAATATATATTATTTTATACTATCTAAAGAATTATTTTTGAAATGGAGTTATTACCTCTACATCTACATCCTTCTTGGGTTCTTTTATTATTTGGTAACATGTTCCTTTTCAACCATAAAAATAACTAATATAAATTATTTGTGTTCATTATTTGATTAAAGAATCCTAAAAGACATTCTCTACTCAATTTATCATTTTTTCCAAAAAATATGGATGTTCTTCTTTGTGGCGCACTTATTGATGTACATGATATAATGTGACATGTATTATTTATTATATAACCCTAAAATTAATAGGGTAAAACATTATATGTGTTGAAATTTTATATATGCGATTAGTGAGTGGTCATATTCTATTTATCCTTCAAGTCCATTGTGTATGGTGAAATAGAGGTTATCCAAAGCACACTATGATAGGTGACAGGTCATATAAGAACTATATAGACCACCAAAACATTGGAAAATGAATTATCTTTAATGATATTTATTATAAGGGATTAGGAATTGAATCTAATACACTATGGGACTTGGAATATTAGGTTTATTAGAATAAAGATAAAAAATACACCATTGGGATTTTACTTCACTTTATGATAATGGTCAGGGAATTGACCCATGTCAAATGTTTATGATGTCATCAATTATGTTATTTCAACTTATAATATAATTCCTTGATCTTATGATTTCATTAACCTATTCATTATTTCAAAACTTTTCTAAAAATTATATATCATTGTACAAGTTTATTATTCTTATATTATATTTCTTACCACTATGAAATGTGGGAAAAAAATTAATTTTCCTTTTTTATATTTATAACCAATTTATCCATCCTATTTTTATCTCATAATCTAGTGATCTAACCCTTGATACCATGTTGAAATGATATCACTTATAATGAATTTGAGCTCACACATTACCTATTTTTTAAATCATCTGATTATAAAGATAAAAAATTATAATATTTCTTGAATGAGGTATAAAATAGTTAGTTTATGAATACTTATTTATAAGTTATAAAAAGGTTGTTTCCTATGTTAATGATCCTTAGTGACCCAAAACCATAATATTCTCAAATCAATATGGCAGTATTTTGAGATTTAATTTTGAAATATTTCAGATGATGTAAATTAATGATATATTTAGATTAGTATGTTATAATATTGTTAGTCATAATATATATTTTACGAAATAATTTATCACAAAATTAAGGGTTATTGAATTTTAGGCATCTCAAAAAATTTGAATATTAATCCATCACATAATACAACATCATTATTTTGTGTATAATGAGTCATTTGCTCTCCTATTTCCAATTGGAATAATCATGGATCATGGTGATAACACATGGACTACATATTTTTCCAACCAAAACCTATCTGATGCCAAATCAATCATTCATAACCAGTTGAAATTTTTTTCATCTATGACTTTTGTATATCATTTTATATTTTATTAAATCCAATTCTATTCATTTTTAAGGTGAGTTTCATTATATTAGTTGTGATTTCAAGATTATTTTTATGATATATATGTATTTTTTATTTCAGTTAACATAAATATGATCATAGTAATGAAAATACTTTATTGGAAATAAAATTGATAATAATTTAGGTGAAGGGGAAAATCCAAAATACGTATCCTTACTATGTTAAAATGGTTGGGGGGAAATGAGAATAAACTAAAACATAGAATAAATTTAGTTTCTAAAATTATTTAAATCTCCTAAAGCATGATTGGAATCTTCAATTGATCATTCAATATAAAAAATCCTAGGATATTCTACCTTTTATAATGGAAGTAATGATTCTATTCATAAAGATAGTTCGTAACATTTTATTCCCAATGATTTTAATCTTTTATATTATTTCTATCTTATATAATAAGATTACTATTATATGATACTTTCTGAACTCTTTATACTTTCTGATCAATAAAAAATATAGAATTCATGATTCTTCTATATTTTCATTTATATATATATATATATATATTATTTCACTCCACATATCTTATATGGTTTTCTATATTTTCCAATTCATGTTTATATTTTTTTCCTTGTCATTATTTTCTTACGAATAAAAAAAATTTGGGTAGATTATGATCATTTATAATTGATCAAACTTATTTAAAAACATAATAAAAATTGGAAAACACAATACAATGTATGAAATGTTGTTACTAGAGGAGTATCTGTAATAAAAATATGACATTCTACCAAACCCATAAATATATAAATGAGTTCAGATCAATTAATCCAACTAAAAAAATTCTTATTCATCTAATTATAAATTATATTATAAAAAATCACAATCAAAAAATTATATTTGGATATTTTGATGATGATGAAATTAAAAAAATAATTTGCCTATATATTTATAGAATTCATCTAGAGTAGATTTTAGAGTATAAATGTTGTGTGAATGTAAGATAATATGTCTCCCTAGCATTTTTTTTGTGAAATCATTCATTTACATACATATGTCCTGAATTTTCAATTTTAATCATGGGATTTTATATTCTATATATTGATGGTTATATGATGGAATTATATTTAAGACCACACATAAAGTCCTAAAATTATTAATATTTCCATTGATATTGTAACAAACAATCACATTCATTCATTTATTTCACATCCCTTTATTCATTTTCGTCTATATTCTGGTGCATTTAAGAACATCTAAGGATGGAGAGTGTTTCATTAGTAAAATGACCTCATGTAAGGGGATTTATATATATTTAAATTAATAGAGTCCTGAATAAATTTGAAAAGTTATTCATAAGATTTCATTTGGTGTTTGTATTTACTTATGAATTTTTCTAAGTATTTATTTAGAGTCTTCCAAAGGAATGATTTCTTAAAGGGAATGGGTTACACACCATTAATATGTTATCGAGTTGGTGTTGTAATCTAGTTAAGTGCATGAAATGATTTCATGTTATGAAACTTGTTTATGTTTTGAAATAGTGGATCATTGCTTTTAACCTAGGTGATTCCTTTTTTAGAGTATATTTTTTTATGTATTTCATGTTATCCACCCAAGAATCACATCATGAAATATGTGAGGCCTTTAGGTTTCATGCATTTTCTGTATGCTTATTCTTCATTTTAAATGTGGGCTTCACTCTCAAAAACTATGATATCTACTAGGATATTTGGGTGGCCTCTTCTTCTTTTAAATCATTTCATTCAGTGAATGAAATTTTTTTGGTTCTATTACATAGCCTTGAGTAAGTGATCATTCATCTTATTCATTTTCCTTGGTCGCAGTAGTTTGATTACAGTAAATTATCAAATATATTGATATTATAATATTGATTATTCTTGATCCTTTATAGAAACATTGTGTGATTTTCTTTAAGAGTATGGCCTTTTGTTTCTTTTAGTGTGGAATGAAGTTTTATTGATGTTAATGTTGTTTTATCTTCTCTATGGACTATTTCTTATTTGATTCGCTAATGTAATGATAGATTGTAAGGCCAATGTTGTTTAATTTTTGTTCATCCATGTTGGTGATCCCCATTGTGGGTGTGTGCGATTAGATTTTGAGGGTGGTGGGTATATCTATAGCCTATTAAGGAAGATCAGTATTGATTTGATTTTTAAGATTCTTTTATAAATTTATTTTCATTATTGAATTTTGTGTGTTGAAACAGGTTTTTGTGAAAAGTTTTTTTCACCTTATTTTGGTAAAATAAAAGGTATCTTAAAATAATTATGAAATGGATTTATTAATTTTCTTTTTCAAATAATGGTTTTAATGAAATGATTTGGAAAATTTAGAAAATAGGAAGCCTTTGGTAAAAGGTCGATGGTGTATAAATACTCGTTTTAGATTGATGTTATCAAAGGGGACTATTCAAGGGGTGCTCCTCTTCTCTATAATTCTTCTATTATAGGGAAATTTTAGTTAAATTGGGTGGTTAAAATTTTGGGTTATTCCTCTACTCTCTATATTCAATGTATATATATAGTATATTGATGGTTGTGATTTTCTATATTTTTTATTCTTATTCTAGATTCCCTAAAATATATTAATCCCTATAAGGATGTTACCTATGTTTTGGTTTTAAAATTTTCAATTTAAAATGATACATAATTAATTCATTGATAACTTTTTTATATGTGATATTCCTTGAAACTATTTTACCAAGATTATTCCAGAATTCTGGAAAAGGGGAAATATTATACAATCAATTAGATATAAAAAATACTTAACTAATTATCATACATTATTCCATTAAATTTGATTATTTTCATTTTTTTAGTGAAGCACGATATGGAAAACTTTGGTGGGACCCTTATAATCCTATTGATATCACACCCAATATACACCATCAAATGTTTATAGACCTTGTAAAATCTTTTGATGTAAGGAAAAAAAAGGAACCATAGATAGGCAATATAGTTTCTATCATCTGTGCATAGTTTTTAGGTGGTAAGATGGTGGGATCTTTCTCATGACATCTCATGAAGTATTTATTCTAGTTTTAGATTTCATTTTTTGATTGAGTTTTAAATTTGGGATTGTGTGGTTATTTTTGATTTGTATCACTTCTTTTAATTTTATTTTTCTAGGATTTATATTTCATGTTTTACTCTTTTTTTTGTTTTTTTCATTATGTTTATAAATTTCATGTTTTATAAATGACTTTGGGAGAAATAATTATCTCTATTATTTTTATTGCTTGAGTAATAGTTTCCAACCTATATAAATCAGAAATTCCCTTCGGTTATGTGATTATTTGTATCAGCTACATGTTTTTTTCTCTTCAATTTTGGTTCATCATAGTTTGGTATCACATGATGGTTTTCTTAGTTTTAGGATATTGGTAGACATGAGATATGGTTTTTAGGACTT
This sequence comes from Viscum album, assembly GCA_963277665.1. Lineage (NCBI taxonomy): Eukaryota > Viridiplantae > Streptophyta > Magnoliopsida > Santalales > Viscaceae > Viscum > Viscum album. The sequence goes on from OY728150.1 coordinate 1,891,981,512, forward strand.
GATAGGTTGGTTTGGATGAGTTCTTGGACAACCTCTTTAATGAATAGACTCATGTTACCTTCGGATGTTTGGATGCGTGTCTTATATTTGGAGTTCCTTATTTTAATCTTATTTTTTCTTATGGGATTTTTGTTTGAACCTAGGTTTTTCTATTGTATAATAATTTATTCCATTTTTGTGAATTATTATTCCCTTAATACATCATCTACGTGTTCCATAAAATGTTGAAGGGGACTATAATTAAGGTAATCTTTCAATAGACTAGAATCATATCAAGGCTGTTATGTGAGATGTTTTTGTTATAGACCAAAATGTACTGGAATCCCAGAACACTAAAGTTGAGGTACATCTAAAAGTGGGAGGAGAAAGAGATCAATCACAAGACACCTTATGAAATAATATAACAACCATTAATCATATGAATGAACATCAAGAGTTGTAGGAATGGCAGGAAAAGATTGATCATGTCATTTCTTTCTTTATTTTCCTACAAATGTCAAAGTAAGGTGAATGGTGTTTCAAATTACAGGTCTCAGAATGTGATGGTGGGAATCCATGGTACTACTTGATAGACATGTGGGATTGGATTATAAGGGTGACATGAATCACTTCAATCAATAGATTATTATAGAGTCTCTAGTGATTTTGAAGTCTCTATAAATGTTCTCCATATATAATGGAGAGAGTTTGATGTCAGCATACACAAATTGGTTCATGGAGGAGGTTTGTTTTACTTGATAGATGTTAGAAAATGACAATATAAAGGCTCAAAAAAACATGCTTGTTTTGTGAAAAAAATATATGATTATAGGTATTTATGTTAAAGCGTTCAACCTTTGTTGAGATACTAAATAGTTGAATGATGGTATATATGGTTATCACTTGCCTGGTTGGTTATCTTTCCTTATCTCATCCACCCAATGATAGATTTATTGGCGCACAGTAGAGGAAGAATATGTTTCATTATAATCATAATCGTGTTGGTGGTGGTTCTTAGTAGTGTGCCTCCTATACAATTTCAGTTAAATCCATTAGTTTACCTCTGAATTGATATAATTGTTTTATGGTTATGTACACCATGTTTTATTTCTGCGCACCTTTGAATATGTGCAATAGCTATGATCATTATTCCAATCAATTGAATTTTTCTGAGACTATGTATAGATATCATTTTTTTAGAAGATAGTATGCTTAAAATTCTAAGGCAAAATAGTCATATAATTAAAAACCCAAATGTGTCCATCCATATGCCTCAGGATTGAATCAACTTCACACCACGGGTGAGATTCTTGTGGAGATAGTTTTGGTTCTAGTTAATGTGAGAGTTACCTTATTTATTTCATCTTAAGTAGTGATTTATTAATTTGAAATAAAAGACTAACCTTAATTTTTATCATTATTTACTGTTGATATAATTTTTATTCAAATGTAACGCATGTCCATTATTATGAAGACCAAGAAAAATCAATGAATGAGGAATGGGTATGGGTTTTAGTGTCGTTATAAGTTGTTTTAGATATCTGATTAAGAGTTAGTATAGTATTTCCTCTTTCTCAGTCTGGTTTTATTTGAAATCATCATCAGGATTGTAACATCCCCTAATCTTGAACTCTCTCACATGGAGGAATTGTTTTAGTTATTATACCTCAAGAATGCCTCCAAATACACTAACAGCTACCGAATAGCAGGGGTGGTTTAATGTGAATTGTTGGGATACTATACTTTATTGTACAAAGATACAATATATTGGAAATAAAAAAAATTTAGAGTAATAGAAATAGAGGATACAATAAAACTTTGAACTATAATATAATGGATATAGAAATTAAATAAAACAATGAATGTGAATTGAATGATCCATTAATAAATAGATGATAATGAAATAAAAGAATGGAATATATTGAAATGTAAAACTGAATTTAATTTTGGTAAAAGACAATGCTGATATAAATAAACTCACAATACCCAAGTCATAAATCCCAGATCAGTCCCATTGCTATGCTTCATCCATATTATTGTAAATAATAAACTACAAGGTCAATCATCATTTTCCCAACATGATTCCATGTAATATTTTCGTGTACTAAATGGAAAACTAAATAATGTGTGATTAAAACATTGTAGGTTGACACCACCATGTCTAAAAATTACTACCATGATAAATATTTCATAAAATTATGTTCCAAAAATGTGTACGAGTTATTCAAATAATAAAATACAGTGACTAAACTTCTTCTTCATCATTCCAAAATAACAAAGATCATGTAACCCAACCATATCTAATGTATCCAAATTCCATTTAATAATCACATAACCAGGTCAATCCCATTGATCATTACAACATTACCGAACCAATACCTCTTTATTATTGTTTTAGAAAAAATAGGATAAGACCTTTAAGTATATGATATGAATCATAAAATGACCCTTATATAATAATTGTATAATAACTAGCCTAATCCCCTGATATTATTATTTCATCATATATGGGCCAAGCACTATAAACTTTGTAACATAAATCAAATCAGAATATATGTCTAGAAATAATACCACATAAAATTCATAATACATAAGGTTCAATTCATCCAGTTACTCTTTTATCATTCAATTAAAAGTATTAATTTATCATGTTGGTCATTAACCATTATCATTCTAGTTTTCACACCTTATTAAAATCAAATCACATCCACCCATTTCAAAATCCATTTAACCCTTTTTCCAGGGTTAATCTATCTCAACTAGTCCATTTATGTCTCGTTTCATGTTAAAACACATTTTAAACCAATATATAAATCATAATTGTTCAATGATAGGACAACCTACTAATATTAACGTAAAATATTAGAACATCTTATGGTCTAAAGGGGCCAATGAGTACTCTAAACACATTATCATCATCATATATTACTCAGCTGATTAACTCAAATGTTTTGTTTGTGAAATTTCATATTATTTCTCATATGTATGAAATTCATACTAGAGCAGAGGGTTTTATTCTAAACAACCTACCTTTATCTGCAGATTAGACAATGGTACCAATATGTAACACCAACAAGATCAAAGGTGAAGGAGATACCAATAATAATCCAAGATCCTGAAATATAAAGATCAAAATCCAATACTATTTTTGGACAAAAGATTCCACCACTAAATTGTAGAACAATCATTAGATAGGGGAAGGACTTGGTAAAACACCTCACTAATCACTATATGCTTGATTAAGATGTTCAAAAGGGATGTAATAAGTAAAACATCTCTGAGAGTTTCTATAATACATGATAGAGATAAGATTCACATGGTATAAGAATGAATCGAACACACAAAATGGATTTGAAAAGATCGAGACTAAGAAATAAACAATATGTGATACTTTAATGTTGTTTGTTTCTCAATTTTTGTAATATGCAGAAAATGTGTTTCCTCGGGTTAAAATAGCCCTGATAAAATATTACCGGACATGAACCCCTTTCATGGAATGTATCCTTTTCATTCCAATAACTAGATTATGTTGTATTCCTGGTAACCATTGCATGTCGTGAACCATTTTCATTTCATGTAACCATTTCATGCCTTGAACCATTTCATGACATATTCCTAAAAAAATTTACACATTTTGAACTATTTTTATTGTGTGTAACCATTTCATGCTCTGAACCGATTCAAAATTTCATCCAATAAACATTCATATATCTGTCACTTGTTCACAACATGTAAATTTCTATAAGTTTTCTCTCAGTCCATTTTATTTAAAAAATATTGAACCACCTATGAATCCATCCAAACTCTCTAAGAACACTCATATGATTCTTTTATAAATTTATATACACACTCTATTAATTCAAATCAAATGATACATACCAGATGATTAGGTTATTTAACCTTGAAAAATCTCTCTGTCCTCTAATGGAACCCAACAACCAATATTCAATGATGAAGGAAAATAAAAAAATATATTTTTAATGAAAAATTAAAATCGGAATGTACGTTGAAAAAGGTATTATCTTAAAACCTCCCAATCAAATAATAACTCATCATAAATATGATATATGAAAAACTATGGGGTCTTTTGCAACAAGTGTGGACACTATTTACACATTTTAGATTCACTTTCCCTTGTATCCTCTTAAACATGCCCATATTTCAACTACACTCGATCTATTTGTATAGTCTATCTATGAAGGTACTTCTCATAAAGGTCCATGATCTATATCAATTTATCATCAAATGAAACATATACACCAATATTAACTATATCATCATCTACAACATGAGGATTATCATGATAATATATATTATATTTTTGATATGTGAAACAAATCTAGAATGTTATTGTTGTGAATTAGAAGGGAAAATAAATATGACACTAGAATGACCCATTCAACTATTCAAAATGATCAAAAAAATAGAGGCACATTCTCTCTATATTTTTTGATATGAGGTTTCCTAAAACAAGTTGATACTGTAATGAAAACACTATGACTAACCAAAAACTCCATAGGTCCTCTATGATGGATAGTGTATCATTTAACACAACTATACATCATAACCAACCGCTTTCTAATCAACTATACCTAATTATAAGTATAATAAATGAGACTAGGTCCAAAAATTAAAAACATAAATTCCTATATCCAATAAATAAGTGAAAATAATTCCCTACCATAAAAATTACTGAAAGGATCCATTTCGATCACTTCCTTACATGTTTTATTGATTGGGGACATCATGAGTGCAAAATGTTTCTCCCATGATCCACCAAAATACAAAACATAGGCTAATAACATATCCTCCAAAATATGAATGGTTTATTCATATTGTTCATTATACTGAGGATGATAGGATGTAATTCAATGTACATTTCATCCCACAACCTTCTAAAGACCCTTCGATAAATGATAAATTAAACATGGATATCAATCATAAAAAATAATCCTCAGAACACAGTGAAACTAGACTATATATTACACTGAGATTCTACCCTTATTTTCAATAGGTAATGTATTCCTAAAAGGATATAAGTGGGATAAATTCATTAGTTGATCTACGATCACCCATACTGCATTATTCATGTGAGATTTCTTATTTAATGCTATCAAAAAATACATAGTGAAATCATCAAATTTCTATTCCAAAATTGGTAGAGTCTACAAAATCCCATTCGGACACTAATGTATAACTTTGAAAAGATTAAAAGTGAAACATATAAGTAAAAATCCTACTACCATTTTCTTTATTCCTAGCCACCAGTAAATCCTACGGTAAATCATGATACATATATTTTTTCACTTGATATACCACACAAATGGAAGCATGAAAAACTCTGATCATTTCCTCATGAAATACCTTAAGAACCCATACAAATCAATGTGAATGAATATAACTCCTACTACCATGATACCATCTATGTAGAGGCTCACCTCTATACATGTATTTTCACATAAATAAGACCATCATATCAAATAACTACTATGTCTTGATTTGGTCTAAAAGTATGAGTATAGCATATGTAAAATTATTTTGTCTCACCCCTATGACACCTCAAATACTAGATGCATGTCTAAAAATTGTTCTATAATCTTATAGACATCAAATTACACTCACACTGCCTCAATTTGAGGATTATGATGAAAGTCACTAACAACAATGTTTCCCTTTCCCATTGTATAATCCAACCCAATGTCAGAAGTCTGGAGATACTCAAACCATCTACTCCAACAATGTCCTATGTCCAAATAATAGAATATATATATTTTTCTGTTGTGGTCCATGGAAACCATAAACCACTTATCAACTAGATATTGTATTCATTATATCAAGGAATCTACAACCAATTCTAACTATCGATTATGTGTAGGGTAATTCCCCTCCTGTAGTTTTAACTCTCTGGATCCATAAGAAATTCCTCGGTCCTACTACATCAATTCTACAATGTGTCCAACCTCTGATGAGTTATAGTACGTGCAATTCCTTACCCAACACAAGTATGGTATGGGTCAGTGCTAAGGTCATATTTCTCATCAAATTTGAGAAAAATATTTCATAATAATCTAACTAAGAATATATTAATAATTTCTTAGTCATCCCAAAAATAGTGTTTCCAGATGGATTAAGTCCAAGATAAAACAATTATAATAACCTTCTAAACCTATAATTATCCACATCTCAATGAAATTCATTGGAAGCTCCCATTATAACATGTCTACAACATTCTATTGGTCCAATGAGACTCTAGCCTATATGATTTATTAACCCAAGAACAGATATTCACCAATATATAAACTATATTGTCTTATCAAATTGTTAAGTAAATTCTATCTCAAGATAATCAAGATGTTGTAAATATGTTGGGAATATTCATATACTGACTTGTGGTTATCAAAGATATTGTCGAGAAAAACCATCACAAAATATTCTAGAAATGGATGAATATTTTGATTTATCAATGTCAGGAATTCCAATGGAGTGTTTGTCAAACCTAATGGTAACCCTAAGAAAACATGGAAACAACACATACTCTTAAATTAAGAATGAGTTACATCAAATGGTCTCACACTCAAATTATGTTACGCTAAACTCAAATCAATATTGGAGAAGAACATACCAACTATAAATCGATTGAATATATCATTTATTCACGATAGGGTATAATTATTATCAAATATCATTAGGTTTAATCTCTGATAATCATCACATAAGTTCAATGTATCAATAAAATTATTGGTGAAATGAACTAGAGAACCCTCTAGTTATGTAATGGTTCATATGAAGAATTTAGATTCTATATCATTGATCTAGATATAAAACTCCCAATACTCTACTAGTTTCAACCTATAAGGTATAATAGAAACTATTTATTCACCTAACACCAACTCGATTGTGATATAATTCACTATCATATGTGGAAATCCGTATAACATGTCTAGGAAACCATCTAGAAAATTTTCTACCATTGGAGGAAAATAATAAAACTACATTCAAACATCATTATGTACATGGATTTCAATCTAATCCACAAGGAAATACAATAATCATTGAATTATCCTTATATGACTAGCCAAAAGAATCCACACACCATTATGAGAATAGCTTAATCCTTCAAAAGAAGGAAAGGTAACTCTCATATGTTAATTGTCAATATGAGCTTGGTATAGAACTAACCAATACATACTAATAAAAAGATTCAGTCCTATAATTTCTATCCCAAATGGTTCTCAAAATAAATGGTAACCACCAAATTCTAGAGAACCTGACTTTGAATGTTAAATATTCTTAACCATACTCCCAATGAGGTATTTATGGTAATTACTCCATCCAAACCCTCCAAAAAATACCAAATATTTCTAAAAAATAGAAGATAAAAAAGAATTGTGAATCCCATTTAATAAAATAATATATAAAAGGGTCAAGGATGTAAGAATCTTACCTTTGAAGGTATATGTTCTTACATACAATTCAGCTGGTTTAGACTAAATAACATGAATCATACATAACCCTTCTTTAGTAAGACCAAGTATGAATCCTCTTGTTATTCCCCATTTAGGGTAATATAACTTCTATACAGGGGTACCATGCCCCCTTACTTGACATGAATTTCAAGTGGGAATCCATCAAAAAATCTTCTAAGAGTTAGTTGTATCCTTCCTAGACTCTGGTACCTATCCTAAATAATTTTCAACTACTTTTATGTGGTATTACCCTAAAAGACACAACAGGTCTGGTATATTTCCACAAGAACGATAATAAAATGTAAGAAAAAGACATTATGCCTGTCACGACCCGCCCATCGGGGTCCGTGCCGTGACTACCCCAAGCCCGCCTTCCATAGGCCAGGGGCTGGCGACTAGCACCAAAGCGTAAATACCGGTAAAAAGGGAAGGCATTTCCTTTGTAAAGTAAACAAACACCACAGATTAAGCATGTGGAAAGTAAACACTAAGAAAAAGCAGAGTACAACTGAATGTGCGGAAAAGTAATTGGGCCAGTATACAAACCCAAACTGAAAATAAAGTACAACTCGAAAGGGAAAACATCAACTGAAAGTAAAAGCCGATACACCGAGATGTCCACTGGAAATCCCACCTGAAGGGTGGGTACATATAGCTCCACTGCTCCACGGGTCCCGCCGTCCACTCCGAGCACGTCCCGCCCAATGGTCCACCTCCAGGTACCGTCCTGCTCTGTAAGCCTCAGCTAAGATCAACGTTGTCCGTCTTCTGCAACCAACACAACGTAGTGCGGGCAAAGCCCGTGCTGAGGGTGAGTATAAGATACTCAGTAGGGACCCCGAGACCCCTGAAGGTCTCTCAAATCCATAAAGGATAAACCACGAAGAAAGGTACAATCACGAAGTAACAACCGACACTACTTAGGTATATGCCCATACATATACCTAAGTCATCAATTTCAAATACGCTCCAACCTCCGAGCCCAAGTACAACTCAGTCCACACAATAAAGTAAACGTATTCCACACAGGAAAGAAAAACGTAATCCACACAGGATAGCACAACACAATCCACACAGGAAAGCAACAGGATTCAGCTCACACAGGTATACTTCTTCAAAGGACGATAAAGATAATCTCTGATCCATCTAAGTCGTCGGACCCACGAAGGATCAATAGGTAACTAACCCCCGCAAAAGACCCACACAGGATCTGGCCCACGTAGGACCTGTAGGCGCTGGTTCACACAGGACCGCTGAGCGCAAAGACCCACACAGGATCGGACCCACACAGTATCGGGCCCACACAGGACCTGTAGCACTAATCCACGTAGGATCGCTGAGTGCTGTAGTCGTTGTCGTCGAATCCACACAGGATCTCTGTACTGTCGTCGTCGCAGTCACAGTAGAAGTAGTAGCAGTAGTAGTCACAGTAACAGTCGCAGCCAGCACTAGGGTTCCTGCACACAGCAAGCTCGTTCGGAGGGTCCGCTCCACGAGCCGAGAGGCTGATACACCAACTATCACAAAGTCCAGAGTTGATGTATCCAAAAGTTCCGTATCGTCAACAGGAACTCAACGCAACAGATGGCGCATTGATCGGACGCCCGGTCTGAGAGTTATTGGCATTTTCGTCCTCGGGGCCCGGTTGGTTTTTAAGGAAAAACCAACCCGACCGTACTCCACCTGCGTCCAAACCTCGGGCGGAGTATGCCAAAAGATCCGTCTCACTAAGAGGAACACAATAAAGCTGACGGCACGTCAATCGGACGTCCGTAGCTCAAGACATGAGTGTTTCTGCTCCGAAGGCCTGGTTGGTTTCGTGAACGATCCAACCCGGCCGAACTCAAAGTGTTCTGAAACATTGAGTGCGATAAACCGAAACGACCGTCTCGATCCAAGGATCGCGTTTCCGCAGAGGGTTCGTCGATCGGAGGTCAGTGGCTCAAGTTATGGCCAAATGACCGAAACTGTGTCGAAAACGGGGGGTCCGGGTCCGGGCCGACCCGGCCCGACCCCCCCCCCCCCCCCCGGGTCGGCCCGAACCGGGTCGACCCGACCCGGCCGGCCGGTGACGGCGCGGCGGCACGGCCCGGCCAGCGGCGGCGCGACCCGGGTGCCGCGCATGCGCCGCACACGTTGGGTAAAACCCCCCGTCTTTTTCGGATCACGGCCGCCCAAAAGCCGGCCGTTTTTATTAAACACATGGGACCCGCGGGTCCCGCCTTCTAACCGAACCGGCGGCCGGCACGGTCGGCCGCCTTCCACCTTTCCGCCGCAGCCATAGCCACGGCTCATCAAAACTCCGGCGGCCGGCGAAGCCGGCCGCCCCTGGCTGCTTCGCCGCGGCCGTAGGGCCGCGACCCTTCTTGATCTCCGGCGCCGGCGGCCCGGCTGGCCGCCGGTTGCCTCCTCGTTCCGCCGCGGCCCGTCTCCGGCCGCGGTCACTTTCGTATTCAACGACGAGGTGCGTCGGCACCGCATTTCTTTATCGCTGCTCGCTCCGACCATAATTCTTTTGTTCCTGCGCGGTGCGATGACACCGTGCTGTCTCCGCTAAATCAACACGAAAGATTAGAAGGGGGAGGAGAATCGGCCGTGTTCGTGCGGTCCGGTCTCCTCCCGTTATAACGATAACAGTTGTCCAATCGAATAAACACAACCATGAACGTTTCACAAATTTTTAATAAAATTTGGAACTATGCCCAACGGATTATTCTTTCATGTTCGAGGGAATGAAACACGTACTTAAAAAGGAAAAACCCCTACCTTGGTTCTGGAACGAAGTTCGATGATCGAAAACGATTCGTGGAAGTCGAGCGTCGTGGAAGAAGAACGTTGATGTCGCGGTTATGTCTTCACGGAAGAAGTTTTCCGAGAAAGTGGAGTTCTTCGTCGAAGTTCGAAGGTTCTTCGTGTTCTCCGTCAGAGTTGAAGAAGAAGAAGAAGGAGAAGCTCCAAAATTCCTCTCAAGGTGGTAAAAGAATACTCCAGAATAAAATAAGCTTTAAGCTTGTATTATTACACAACATTACCACATGAATTTCAAAGGTTTGAATTTGAACAACTCACCTCAATTAATACCTAAAGTTGTCAAACATTAATTAAAAGGTGGGTTATTGGGAGATGGAAGGTTGGGTTTCGTGTGGGCCCCACCACACTTAATCCTCCCAAGGGAGGTTAAGTGGATGTGGGTCCCACTCCCAACTCCCTTTGGAAGGATTTAAAAAAAAACAACATCAAGTTAAAATAAAATTTTGTATTTCACATATTTTATTTAACTTAATCTAGAAACCCAAAAACTAACTTTCGTCCCGCAATAAACGCAACTTCAGAAAAGGTCTCCTTAAGCGAATAACGGCGTTGCGAGTTCATCGGTGCTCTCGGATTTCGATTCCGAGTACCGGATCAAAAGTTAGGAATTCTCGCTCGTTCGTTCACTGAACGTACCCGAGCCAAGCTTCGGAACATGATTCCGGGCACTCCGGGCCTCAGAATCATGTGCCGTTAGAAACCGCGCTCTTCTAAAAATCCAAAGAAAATTAAGAAAAAAAATTTCCCTTGAATTTTACGGGTCTTTACATTACTCCCACCTCAGGGCTTTACGTCCCCGTAAAGGTACATCAAAACTAGGGAAACAAAACAGGGTACTGAGCACGCATCTGAGCCTCCCGCTCCCATGTGCTCTCCTCGAGATTCCCGTGCTGCCATCTGATGCGCACAAGAGGAATCGATCGCCCACGCAGGACCCGCTCCTGTCGATCCTCTATCTCCACCGGGACCTCCGTAAAAGTCGCCCCATCGTCAACGTCAAGCTCCCCATGGTCAATGATGTGTGTCGGGTCGTGCACGTATCTCCTCAGCTAGGATACGTGGAAGACGTCGTGCACCTGGTGCAACTGAGGTGGCAGAGCCAGGCGATAAGCCACCTCGCCAATCCTGCTGAGAATCTGGAAGGGTCCGATGAAGTGCGGAGATAACGTGCCACCTCGGCCAAATCTCCGAATACCACGTCGAGGTGAGACCCATAAGAAGACGTGGTCGCCATCCTCGAACTCCAGTGGCCTCCGCCTCCTGTCAGCATAAGACTTCTGCTGGCTCTGAGCTGTCCTCATCCGCTCCTGGATGACCTGGACCTTCTCTGTCGTGGCATGGACCATCTCCGGTCCCACAAGTGCTGACTCCCCAGGGTCTGTCCAGCAAAAAGAAGATCTACATGGTCGGTCGTACAATGCCTCGTACGGTGCCATCCCGATGGTGGAGTGGTAGCTGTTGTTGTACGCAAACTCCACCAAGGGTAGGTGGTCCTCCCAGCTACGACCAATGTCGAGGACACATGCACAGAGCATGTCCTCGAGAGTCTGAATGGTCCTCTCCGTCTGACCATCCGTCTGAGGGTGAAAGGTTGTGCTCAGACGTAGATGCGTCCCGAACACCTCCTTTAACCCCTTCCAAAGCCGGGAAGTAAAGCGAGCATCTCGATCGGAGACGATAGATGATGGCACACCGTGGAGCCGCACAATCTCCTGAACGTAGAGACGTCCCAAGCTCTCCATTGAGCCCTGCTCTCTAATGGGTAAGAAGTGTGCCAACTTGGTGAGTCGGTCAACAATCAGCCATATGGAGTCGTGACCTCTGGAAGTGCATGGAATTCCAGTCACGAAGTCCATGATATGCCGTCCCACTTCCACTCCGGAACCTCCAAGGGTTGTACCAAGCCCGCTGGTACGTGATGCTCTGCCTTCACCTGCTGGCAGGTGAGGCATCAAGAAACGAACTCTGCTACTGCCTTCTTCATGCCCGACCACCAATGTTGTCGTCTGAGGTCCTGGTACATCTTTGCCACTACAGGATGTACCGCCAAAGGAGATGTATGAAACTCTCTCAGCACTTCCTCTCGCAAAACGACTGGTACCATGGTACTTCCTCTGAAAAGGATGTTGTGCTCTACTCCAAGGGAGAAACCATCAGGTGCCTGTCCCGAGGATATCTGTGCACGCCATGTCTCACAGTCAGCGTCCCCACGCTGTGCCTCCCTGACTCGCTGCAGTAGTGGAGGAGTGACTGTGAGAGACTGAAGGTAGGCTGCTCCATCTCTATCCACGAAGGATATCTACAAAGAGGCTAGCTGCTCTGTCGCCTCCTCAAGTAGCTGAATGCCCGTCCTCCTGCTAAGGGCATTGGCTACTAATTTCCCCTTCCCAGGAGTATAGACTATCTCAAAGTCATAGTCCTGGAGGAACTCGAGCCATCGCCGCTGTCTCAGGTTCAGGTCCTTCTGCGAGAATATATACCTGAGACTCTGATGATCGGAAAAGACTATAAAGCGCTTGCCCATCAGATAGTGTCGCAATGTCTTCAGAGCGAAGACCACTGCTTCTAACTCCAGGTCATGGGTAGCGTAGTTCTGCTCATGCGGCCTCAACTGACGTGATCCATAGGCGATCACTGCCCTCTCCTGCATCAGAACACATCTGAGTCCGGTCCCTAATGCATCGCAGTAGACTACGTACCCTACTCCCTCCTCAGGCAACCTCAAGATAGGTGCGCTGGTCAATCTCTGCCTCAGCTCCTGGAAGCTCTGTTGACATCTGTCTGACCACACGAAGGGTTTCCCCTTCTTCGTCAAAGCTGTGAGTGGTGCCGCAACTCTAGAGAAGTATGGCACGAATCTCCGATAGTATCCAGCTAGTCCCAAGAAACTACGGACCTCAGTTACGCTCCTGGGTGGCTCCCATGCTAACACAGCCTCAATCTTCGCGGGATCCACTGCAACTCCCGCCTCAGAGATAACGTGCCCCAAGAAGTGGACCTCACGTATCCAGAACTGGAACTTCGAGAGCTTACCATAAAGCTGGTGCTCTCGGAGTGTGTCTAGTATAACTCGCAAGTGATAGGCGTGCTCCTCCTCAGTCGTAGAGTAAATCAGAATGTCGTCGATGAAGACCACGACAAACCGATCGAGGTATGGCTGAAAGATCCTGTTCATGAGAGCCATGAACACTGCTGGAGCAATGGTTACACCGAAAGGCATAACCAAGAACTCATAGTGGCCATACCGACATCTGAAGGCCATCTTCTGCACATCCTCATCTCTGACTCTGAGCTGATGATAGCCTGACCTGAGGTCTATCTTCGAGAACCACCATGCTCCCTTGAGCTGATCAAAGAGGTCATCAATCCTCGGTAGCAGATACTTGTTCCTCACTGTCACCTGGTTCAGGCGACAATAGTCAACACAAAGACGCAAGCTCACGTCCGCCTTCTTGGCGAACAATATTGGGGAAGCCCAGGGTGAAACACTGGGTCAGATGAACCCCTTGCCCTGCAAGTCCTCCAACTGTACCCGTAGCACTCGAAGCTCGGCGGGGGCCATCCGATATGCTGGAGTGGATATCGGGGCTGCCCCGGGGTACAAGTCAATATAAAAGTCTACCTCTCTACGAGGAGGTATCCCTGGAACGTCGTCAGGAAAAACGTCCACAAACTGATCCACCACTGTAGGAAAACCAGGACTCTGCACGTCAACTGCTCCATGGATGAGGCTAGCCAACTGATGAGTGATGGGTTGTCCTCTCCTCTGCGGAAGTCCATCTTCTGCTGCTAAGTCTCCCTTCTCACCGGTGAAGGTGAACATGCTCCCGTCGGTGCATACACATCGCACCTTGCGCCTAAAACAGTCAATTTGTGCATGGACCGTAGATAGCCAATCCATGCCCAAGATGACGTCGTAAGGCCTCGACGCTGCTACAAGAAGATCCCTGCCGAAGCTCTCGCCTCCTAGAGTAAGCTCACACTGCCGTCACTAGTGCGTAATCATCGAGTCTGCTCCCGTAGGAGTCTCTAGCCGTAAGAATCGAGCCAACTGCTCTGTAATAATCTCCGAGCTCCAAACAAGGGCAGCGACTATGAATGAGTGACTCGCTCCTGTGTCTATAAGAACTGCAGAAAGGGTGGAATAGACACAGATAGTACCTCGAATCATCTCGGGTGCGCCGTGGTCGTAGGCCTCTGCTGCCTAGAGCTGTGCATGTCTCTGCCTGCCAGCTCCCTGTGGTCGGGGTGGACCTCCTGGTGGTGGGGGTGGCAGAGCCTCAAAGTGTCGCCCACCACCGGCTACTCGTCCAGCTCCTCTGCCTCGTCCTCGTCCTCCCTGCGGACCGCCACGGTCGACCCTCTGCCTCTGCCTCGGTGGTCCCTCAGCCGACTGCTGCTCCTCGGCACGGCGGGTCGGGCAGTCACGAGCCATGTGGCCCTGCCCTGCGCACGAGTAGCACTGTATGCCTCTCGAAAGACTGGCTTCGCGCTGTGTGCCCCGCACTGCTGAGCCAGTGTCCTGAGGTCGTCTGCCCGAAGGTATGGTCTGTCTGGACCCCTGAGTCATCCGTCGACTGCCTGCTGCAGATGACTCTTCCACGTACCGCCCTGCGGTGGGTCGCTGCGCTGGTGTAGACTCAGCAAGGAAGCTCTCGATCAGAAGGGCCCGATCCAGTACTCCTGTCTGAGTCGGTATGCTGAGAGAGATCAGTGATTCCCTGATCTCGTGTCTCAAACCCTGCTCGAAGGTCCGGGCCCGGAAGAATGGGTCCCGTACCATGTCGGTCGAGTAGCGCAAGAGATCAGTAAATCTTGCCGAGTACTGAGCGACCGTTATGCTGCCCTGCCGCAGCTGAAGAAGCTCCTGGATACGCACCGCACGAAGTGTGGCTAGGATGAACTCCGAGCGGAAGAGACTCTCAAAGTCCGTCCAAAGTAGAGATGCCTCATCTTGCACCTGGAGCATCAGGCTCCACCATCATCCTGCTTCTGCGTGTAGTAGGCTCGCAGCAAGGATCACCAAGAGGTCTGCTGGTGTCCTCACTAGCCTAAACACACGTACCACTGCCTCCAGCCAGTTCTCGGCTGCCTGGGGATCCGTCTCCCCACGAAACCTGGGTGGTCACTTGCGCTGAAACTCATGCAGTGCGCTGAGGCGACGTGCATCGTCAGCGGCTGGCGCTGGAAGTATCGATGGCTCGGCGGGCAGAGCTACTGCCGGTGCCAATGCTAACAAAGGGCCCTGCACCGAAACCTCGTCGCTCGGTGGGCTGTCGTCACGCTCGACTCTCGGAACCCTAGTTGGCTGCCTTCGTGGGGTCTTCCTGAAAAGAAAATAGGTGTGCCACGGTCAGAACAATATACCTGGTGAGCTGATATAAAGTAATCACAAAGAAAACATTGAAACACACACGCAATCAATGCTTTCGTGCATTAAGTCGGAAATCAGAAGTCAGGGTCCTGGTGTACGGATACGTCGGCCGCCGCACCAACACTGGACTCCCTGGACTGATAACCACACTCAATACGCTAAATATTATTGCTTCACGTAGAAAAGATCAGAGTTCGAGGTAGAACTGAACTCCTCTGATACCAATTTGTCAGGACCCGCCCTCGGGGTTCGTGTCGTGACTACCCCAAGCCCGCCTTCCATAGGCCAGGGGATGGCGACTACCACCAAAGCGTAAATCCCGGTAAAAAGGGAAGGCATTTCCTTTGTAAAGTAAACAAACACCACATAGTAAGAAAGCGGAAAGTAAACACTAAGCAAAAGTAGAGTACAACTGAAAGTGTGGAAAAGTAAATGGGCCAGTATACAAACCCAAACTGAAAGTAAAGTACAACTCGAAAGGGAAAACAGCAACTGAAAGTAAAAGCCGCTACACCGAGCTGTCCACTGGAAATCCCACCTGAAGGGTGGGTACAGATAGCTCCACTGCTCCACGGGTCCCGCCTTCCACTCCGAGCACGTCCCGCCCAGTGGTCCACCTCCAGGTACCGTCCTGCTCTACAAGCCTCAGCTAAGATCAACGCTGTCCGTCATCTGCAACCAACACAACGTAGTGCGGGCAAAGCTCGTGCAGGGGTGAGTATAAGCTACTCAGTAGGGACCCCGAGACCCCTGAAGGTCTCTCAAATCCACAAAGGATAAACCACGAAGAAAGGTACAATCACGAAGTAACAACCGACACTGCTTAGGTATATGCCCATACATATACCTAAGTCATCAATTTCAAATACGCTCCAACCTCCGAGCCCAAGTACAACTCAGTCCACACTGGAAAGTAAACGTATTCCACATAGGAAAGCAAAACGTATTCCACACAAGATAGCACAACAAAATCCACACAGGAAAGCAACAGGATTCATCTCACACAGGTATACTTCTTCAATGGACGATAAAGATGATCTCTGATCCATCTAAGTCGTCGGACCCACGAAGGATCGATAGGTAACTAACCCCCGCAAAAGACCCACACAGGATCTGGCCCACGTAGGACCTGTAGGTGCTGGTTCACACAGGACCGCTGAGCGCAAAGACCCACACAGGATCAGACCCACACACGATCGGGCCCACACAGGACCTGTAGCACTGATCCACGTAGGATCGCTGAGTGTTGTAGTCGTCGTCGTCGAATCCACACAGGATCTCTGTACTGTCGTCGTCGCAGTCACAGTAGCAGTAGTAGCAGTAGTAGTCACAGTAACAGTCGCAGCCAGCACTAGGGTTCCCGCACACAGCAAGCTCGTTCGGAGGGTCCACTCCACGAGCCGAGAGGCTGATACACCAACTATCACAAAGTCCAGAGTTGATGTATCCAAAAGTTCCGTATCGTCAACAGGAACTCAACGCAACAGACGGCGCGTCGATCGGACGCCCGGTCTGAGAGTTATTGCCATTTTCGTCCCCGGGGCCCGGTTGGTTTTTAAGGAAAAACCAACCCGACCGTAATCCACCTGCGTCCAAACCTCGGGCGGAGTATGCCAAAAGATCCGTCTCACTATGAGGAACACAACAAAGCTAACGACACGTCAATCGGATGTCCGTAGATCAAGATATGAGCGTTTCCGCTCCGAAGGCCCGGTTGGTTTCGTGAACGAACCAACCCGGCCGAACTCAAAGTGTTCCTAAACTTTGAGTGCGATAATACGAAACGACCCTCTCGATCCAAGGATTGCGTTGCTGTAGACGGTTCGTCGATCGGAGGTCCGTGGATCAAGTTATGGCCAAAAGACCGAAACTATCTCGAAAACGGGGGGTCCGGGTCCGGGCCGACCCGGCCCGACCCCCCCGGGTCGGCCCGAACCGGGTCAACCCGACCCGGCAAGCCGGTGACGGCGCGGCGGCGCGGCGCGGCCAGCGGCGGCACGGCCAGGGTGCTGCACATGCGCCGCACGCAGGGGGTAAAACCCCCCGTCTTTTTCGGATCACGGCCGGCCAAAAGCCGGCCGTTTTTATAAAACACACGGGACCCGAGGTTCTCGCCTTCTAACCGAACCGGCGGCCGGAACGGCTGGCCGCCTTCCCCCTTTCCGCCACGGCTCATCAGAACTCAGGCGGCCGGCGAGGCCGGCCTCCCCTGGCTGCTCCGCCACGGCCGTAGGGCCGCCGCCCTTCTTGATCTCCGACGCCGGCGGCCCGGCTGGCCGCCGGTCGCCTCCTCATTCCGCCGCGGCCCGTCTACGGCCGCGGTCTCTTTCGTATTCAACGACGAGGTGCGTCGGCACCGCATTTCTTTATCGTTGCTCGCTCCGGCCATAAATTCTTTTGTTCCTGCGCGGTGCGACGACACCGCGCTGTCTCCGCTAAATCAACACGAAAGATTAGAAGGGGGTGGAGAATCAGCCATGTTCGTGCGGTCCGGTCTCCTCCCGTTATAACGATAACAGTTGGCCAATCGTATAAACACAACCATGAACGTTTCACAAATTTTTTATAAAATTTGGAACTACGCCCAACGGATTATTCTTTCATGTTCGAGGGAATGAAACACGTACTTTAAAAAGGAAAAACCCCTACCTTGGTTCTGGAATGAAGTTCGATGATCGACAACGATTCGCAGAAGTCGAGCGTCGTGGAAGAAGAACGTTGATGTCGCGGTTATGTCTTCACGGTAGACGGTTTCCGAGAACGTGGAGTTCTTCGTCGAAGTTCGAATGTTCTTCGTGTTCTTCGTCAGAGTTGAAGAAGAAGAAGAAGGAGAAGCTCCAAAATTCCTCCCAAGGTGGTAAAAGAATTCTCCAGAATAAAATAAGCTTTAATCTTATATTATTACACAACATTACCACATGAATTTCAAAGGTTTGAATTTGAAAAACTCACCTCAATTAATACCTAAAGTTGTCAAACATTAATTAAAAGGTTGGTTAATGGGAGATGGAAGGTTGGGTTTCGTGTGGGCCCCACCACACTTAATCCCCCCAAGGGAGGTTAAGTGGATGTGGGTCCCACTCCCAACTCCCTTTGGAAGGATTTAAAAAAAACAACATCAAGTTAAAATAAAATTTTGTATTTCAAAAATTTTATTTAACTTAATCTAAAATCCCAAAAACTAACTTTCGTCCCGCAATAAATGCAACTTCGGAAAGGGTATCCTTAAGCGAATAACGGCGTTGCGAGTTCATCGGTGCCCTCAGATTTCTATTCCGAGCACCGGATCAAAAGTTAAGAATTCCCGCTCGTTCGTTCACTGAACGTACCCGAGCCAAACTTCGGAACATGATTCCGGGCACTCCGGGCCTCGGAATCAGGTGCCGTCAGAAACAACGCTCTTCTAAAAATCCAAAGAAAATTAAGAAAAACAATTTCCCTTGAATTTTACGGGTCTTTACAATGCCTACACGTGGATACAAAATTTCACAATGTTGGAACTGAAAATGAACATGATCATGATATGTCTTCTTAATTCCTAGTATACTCTCCCAACTATTCCCTTGATGATAATTTTATTTATTGTGATTCTTGCAAATATAATAAGTGCTCTTGATTCACCCTGTAGAAACATCAAGGCCACTCCTAGGGCCTCTCTCGAATTTCATTCCCCAAGGATTTAATTATTTATCTCACCCAAATGCTAATCAACTAAAAAAAATCACTTGTGACCCGTTTTCAACGAAAATCCAATCATAAAAATTTATTCCATTGAGATCTCATTAGTAGCTAAATTTGGGGAAGATAATGTATTTTTTGGAAATTCCCAGTATTTCCTTTCATTTAAATGACCTCCTATGTCAGGGGAAACAACTCATGAGACATACAATCCATAAACATATTAAGATATAAGTTTATTTGAAACATCGCCTTTGACTCATTCCAGGATAACACCCCTGGCTACCCCGCATACATTAGAATATCCCTCCAAATCCTCAGAGGTTATTGAAGCATGTAGGCAACATGCATCACCATATTATATATAGATTTACTATGGTGATTAAATATCATCTTGAATGATTCAGCCTAGAACTCTTCTACATCAAGGAATCCCACCCCAGTGAATGTTGGAAGATTTTATAGAAAAAACTCTCTCTTATACTCATGTAACGACCAGATCTAAAATGAATAAAATTAACCATTTTATTTAACTAAATATATTATGGTTATAGAAGACACATGAACATATTTTTTTAATTGTATCCAATTGGATTTAAATGACTATTATGTATCATTAATATTTATCATATATTCATTGAACATTAATCGAATTTCTATTACAAACATAGGGTTTTTAAAAAAACCTATTTTTCACAAACAAATGAAGTGGTGACATCTACTTGTAGGATTGTGTACGATGAAACCCTTTTATCGGAGCTCTTGAAAGAGATATCATTTCTGGTCATCTCTTTATACCAATACCAAGTCAAGATCCAATATCTTAATATTGGCCTAAACATTTACAGTAGAGGTTCAAGCTCACCAAGATCATGGCACAAACCATGTTCTCTGAAGGGCCATATAAAAGCCCCACCATCCAACACCTTAATCTTAGGGAATTTGCGGGTTTATTAAAGGGATATGTTTCAATAGCCTATCAATAGGAATATGTGCATTATTATTTATAGAATAATGACTATATTTTCATCCTATTAATGAAACTTCTTAAATTATTTTTAAAGAAAAGAAAAATTATTTCTTGTTCATATTCAAATAAAATTAAGGAATTTTTGAATATATAGACATTTGAAATAAATAATTTTTAATGGAATATTTTTATTATATAATATTTATCAAATATAAATTATCATATAATTTTTATTATTTCAAATATAATTTTTATAACTTCTCAAAAAAATATTATTGTCAAAAACCCCCATCATTTTCAATAAATGCCTGGTTTTAATTTAAAAGTGAAAATTAACATATTTAGAAAAATATTTGATAAGATTAATCTTATTTTTGTAATCAGAAAATTTAAATTATCTAATGGTGAATACTTCCTAGTTTTTTGAGATAGTCAAATTTTTGGTTACAAATTAAATACCTTATAAATATACTTTATGTTTTATGAATTCAGAAGGACCCAAATGTGATGCAATAAGTGATATAAATAATAAAAACAATGAAATTTATTTTTCCCATTTAAAATAATCAAATTATATGTTTATTTTCATTATTTTTAATTATATTGTGAATCCTACAAGACATATGATAAATTTTATTATTTTAAACTCATTTATTTAATAGTGTGACTCAATTCCACATCACCAATGGTAATATTATAAAAATGTTTCCCCTTTTCCTTATAAAATATTTTTAGCCAATCCCTTTTGGTATAAATCATGGAAAAAACCATTGTATGGTTTGTGGTTTTGGATATTTTATTATGTATTGTCCAAAACCTAAATAATAATAAATCCCCCTCCTTTACTATATAAACCCACCCAATGTCCTATTTTTAATCACTAAAACTCCATGAATCGTGTTAAAACTCTTCCATACACTCCCTTTGGTCCTCCAAAGGTTCCCCAAATCTTTCATGATTCCCTTCCCATTCCTTTGGAGTCATACACTCAAGTAAGTGATCTTCCAATATCCTCTTTTATCAAGAACAACTTTTATGTTATGTCTTTGGATTTTAATTTTATTATAATGGGATATGAAATTACATATTTCCATTACATTAAATTTGATGTATATGTTATTATATCTTCCTTGAAGTCTCATTAATACATATATTATCCTCTATGTACACTCATTACCATGCAAAAATTTCATAAGTATTCTTTTCCCTATCCATGTTTCTTCATTACCATAAGGCTTATATTTCAATAGAAATAATTTTGGTATATGAATTTCCATGTTAGTATTACTTACCATTTTATTTCCAAGTAAATAGATACCCCCATTCTCTCTCATCATCAATTTTTTTGAATTTTTAGGTAGCGTCGTTATGTGGCTGAAATTTCACAATGATTTTCCATGAAAAAAGAATAGTGTATTGAATATAGTAATAAATATTATGTCAAGGGTACTCATAATTATGAAATTATACTTATTTATTTTTAACATAAAGGATTTTATTCAACATTTCTTAATTGTGTAATAAATTATTATGATGAATAAATCCATGTAATATGTTTTATATGGCACACTTAAGCATGAGAATGGAATGATTTTTACGGGTGTTCTAGATAGTGCTCAAATAAATCAGGTATTTTATAGTATTATGATACAAAATGTTGGGATAGTGTTGTACATAATTCATTTATGGATAATATCCCACTATTAAGTCATGGTGGTTTATCCCTCACCTATGTTTTTGATTCATTGTTTTATGTTGTCGCCACATTTCACATGGTGTAGTTATGATTACCATGTTATATAATGTCTTATTGTTCTTGGTTACAGGTCCTAATATTTTTATTCCCCATTGATATTCCCATTGTCTAAGATGTCTCATATTCTTCTATTAATTGTTTATTTTCTTATTGGTCTTTATAGATCAACCTTTTTTATGTTTATCTCCAGGTTATCCCATGAATTGTTATATCTGCTGGAATATTATGATCATTCAAAAGAAGTGTTCAATAATGCTTTGTATCAAGCATTATAATTTGGTGTTTAATGTTCCCAATTTTAGAATTCATTATACTTGAGGATATATTTGGTTGTATTATGTTTCATTTTATGTAATCAATCAATTATTAATGTGTATGAAAGAGAAGGGTTCTTATAGTTAGTATTGGAGTAAAAGTTTGATATTTTTGGGATTATTATTAGAAAACTGCAGAGAATGACTTAGGGATAATACAAAGTTGTATACAACTTCTAAAATCATGGTTACTATAGATTAATTGGTTTATTTAGAAAATAAATCCTTTTATGGATACTAAAATTTTACGTTGATCTAGCACAAATGTAACTAGTAGTAACAACTCTGAAATTGTGTTTCAGTCTTGACTCAGGGTAACCTCTTACATGAAAATGAGCATTTATAGGCACATGGTTTCATACTCCCAGGGGATATTCTTTGGTAAATTTATAATCTCATTTTGAACCATTATTAAGTGAATAAAAAAATATTATAGGAATATATGATAGGAAAAATATCGTGGATAAAATAGGTTAAATCCTAGAAACACATAATTTAAGAAGATAAATTTAATTCCTATGTCATCCCTTTAATGTAATTGGATTATACTTTATGTGATTAATTATTTAAAATAATTATCCATTATTTAAATTAAATTATATCTAATGGATAGAAATAGGGTAAATCGGGTAAACAATCCATGTGACGTATAATGTGATGACTACCCAAACTAGTTACCCATTCTAGTGGGGGCACAAATCACAAACTTTTTCATGATTCTGTCTTAGTTGATTATGGTTAAGAATAGAAACCTAGATCATGAGGAGTTCCCATACCACACTAAGATCGATAATCGAGATCTAAATTAGGAAAAGGCCTTCTAAATTCAATGTAACATATGATCTCTTAATTATGAAAAAATGGATCTGATCCATTGAAAATATATTATCCATTATTCAATGATCTTAACAAGAGAAGGTTCTTTGGGATTTTTATCATATTGAGGGATAAGTACATCAGTGGTATACATTAATTTATAATATAATGCTTTGTGAAGATATTGAATCAATGGATTTGAACGATTTTTGAAAAGGTTTTTTATAAATATTTTCCCCACACTCCTAATATTAAAATGGAAGGGATTTCCTTATAATCCAGAAAAAAAGTAAATGAATCGTTTAGGGAGTACAATGAAAAATTCACAAGACATTCATAATACTCTTATGGTATTTTCATTACCCCAAAATTCATGGTTGACCACTTCTTTTGTTAGATAAAACATAATCTACGAAATACCTTGTAAATCTATGGGATTCATAGCCATGATGAAATTGATCGATGTACCTTCAAAGATGAAATGATTATTCAATAATCTCAAGGGAATCATGGGGATATAAGAGAAAAGTGTAGTTTAACTATAGTGTTATGGTAGAATAATCTTTATGTGCCATGAAATTTTATCACCCCTCTTATACAAGGTGTCAGAAGGAGAACCCCAAAAATTTCCTAACGGATATAAAGAAATGATTTCTGTGCGAGATGGAAGGGAACCTATATAATAATTACTAACAGGAAAAATCCACTAATGTAGAGGAGGAAAATAATGCTCCAATCAAACATTTATTAATTATTCATTTCTATAACTAAATGGAACGAAGCAACATTACAGACCAAGGGCCTAAGACAAGTGTTTTTTTAGGAATCCAAAAACCTTCAAGGTAGAATGGGAGATATTTTTTCGTCACTACATCTAAAGTGAATCCAAAAAATGTGGTGGTTATAGGTATGATATTTATTCATTCATGAGTAGATAATTTCCTTTCTTATTCTAGATCTATTCATTACTTCATATCACAAATGATTATAAGAACTATTCAAACACCACCACAATGTATAAAAGTAGAGATGTCAGTGAAAATTGAAAATAAAGAAATTATAGAATCCCATGAATATAACTCCTCACGGGTCACAATTTGTGGGATGAACATCCCAGAGAACCTTTTCATACATACTTTCGTGGAATTTTATTCAAATCTGGGCATGGGTTTTCTTCCCCTATATAGAACCAAAATAAATTACCGGAAAAATGAAATCACTCTTTCTAAAGTAAATCAGCCCTAGATTTAATACAAGTTCAATGAGGAGGATGAATCATCATTAATATTAACATCTCAGTCATAGATATTATTTTTAGATGAGAAATCATATCTATATAAAATGATTAATTCTATGGAATGGATAATCCTCAATGACATAACTATTGTCATCGAATATGTTGATGTGTTTTCCAATGAATTGATTATTATTCCTCTTTGCTAAGAGGTCTAATTCGAAATTGAGGTTATACATGTGGTGTTTCCAATATAGAATACTCTATATAGGATGGATATTTGGGAATATGAGGAGATATATAAACAACTGGAGTAGAATCTGGATAAATGGTTCACACAACCAAGTGCTGCACCATGGGGTGCACGGGTCCTCTTTATCAAGAAGAGAGATGGTACATTGTGCCTTTACACGGATTATCGTGAGCTCAACAAGATCAAGATAAATAACAAGTATACCATTCCTTGGAACGAAGAATTTTTATATCATCTATGTGGACCACAATAATTCTCCAAGGTGGATCTTTGATGGAGATAATATCAAGTAATGGTGAAGAAGGAAGATATCCCGATGACTACTTTTCGTATAAGGTATGGGCACTATGAGTTCATAGTGATGTTATTCAGACTCAAAAATCTCCAAACTCTTCATTAATTTTATGAATAGAGTCTTTATATATTACCAATATAAATTTGTGTTTGTTTTTATATATTATATTATAATAAAATTCAAAATTAATGAGGATCATGAGGATCATTTGATCACTCTTCTAAAGACCTCATGAAAGGAGAATATTTATACCAAGTACATAAAAAGTAAGTTATCATTGAAGGAAGTATTATTATTGGGTCATATCATCATATAAATGTGATATATGTTTAACCATAAATGATAAAATTAATTGAAGGATGGTTAATGAAAACATTTGTGACATATATCCACTATTCCCTTGGGTTAGCAAGGTATTATCACCGATTTGGAGAAATATCTATCATTTATCAAAATCTCCAACCAAGAAAACTCATAAGTGAGTAATCATTAATTGGAATGATAAATGTTAATAATTATTCAATGTGTTGAAAATAATAATTATCACTACCCATTTGATCACACTATCCAAAATTGGGGAAAATTTGGTAATTTTTAGCAATGCTTTGTAGAAGGGATTAGGTTGTGTGTTGATGAAAAATGAAAACCTTATTTCCTCCAACTCTAGGAAGTTGAAAATTAATGAGAAAAAC
Source organism: Viscum album (assembly GCA_963277665.1). Classification (NCBI taxonomy): domain Eukaryota; kingdom Viridiplantae; phylum Streptophyta; class Magnoliopsida; order Santalales; family Viscaceae; genus Viscum; species Viscum album. The sequence continues at coordinate 1,892,007,150 of OY728150.1, forward strand.
AATCCCACACATGATTTGGAGTTGGAATCTATGATCACTGCATTGAAAATTTGGAAAAAATATCTTTATGGGGAGAAGTGTGAGACATATATTGATCATAAGATCCACAAATATACATATTCCTATTGAAATATCTTATTATGAAACAATGAAGTTGGATAGATCTCATCAAGGATTAAAATATCTCAATCCACTACCACCCTAGTAAAGCATATATGGTGGCATATTCTCGCAATTGAAAGGACCCAAAAATTCTATCATTTTATATAATTGAGAGGGATCCTATCTTCACAAATTTGGAAAGGTTGGACATGGGAATCCTAAAGGAAGAAACATCATCAATCCTTTAACAAATTAATTTTCAACTATCTCTTTAAGAGAGGATTGAATATGGTCAAAAGAATGTTGTGATAATTCATAAGAAAGTGAAAACTATAATGGATGTTAAATCGATGCATTTTCATAAAATTTAAGAATGAAGTGTGAGATTTTGGAAAATAATTTTTATTCTATAAAATACTGAGTGTAAGAAGGAGCGATTCGATGATTAACATGTTGTGAGAATGCTATATGGAATTCCAAGGAGTATGAGACAAACATCTACCCTTGTTCAAGTTCTCTTACAATATAAGTTTCTAATTTAGAATCCAAATGGCTACCTATGAATCTCTTTAAATGGAGATTTGTACAACACTGTCATGTTTGGGTGACATTGGGGAACAAAAAATTATAGATCCAAAATTGGTTGAGGAAATGGTGTAGAAGTTTAAGACCAATCTGTAACACATAAAGGATGATCAATGATGATAGGACATATATGGTGACAATCATCAATGTGACCTAGAGTTTGATTTCTGAGGAATGGTATTCCTATTCATATATCCATGGAAAAAAGGGATGAGATTTGGGAAAAAGGGAAACCTTAGTCCATGGTACATCTTCTATTTTAAAATCCTTTATCATATTGGGGAAATGGACTATCAACTCGAACTCCCACTAAACCTATCTGATGTATGTGAGGTATTACATATATCTCTCTTGAGAGAGTACATAACAAATCTCTCACCAATACCCAATCTAGATGAGGTACAATTAGAAAATAATATTTCCAATAAATAGAATCTGATAAACATCGTAGATTGTAAGGAAAATGTTCTACAAAATTATAAAATTCACCTCATCAAAGTGTTTTTGAGAAAAATTTTGTTTGAAGTAGAAATAAGGGAACTGGGAGGTGATGAAGTGTAATTATCCTCATGTATTTTATTGTGGAAAAAAAATTATATGGTGAAATATATAAAGGGGGAAGATTGTATCGACCAAGACTGTTATGAATTAAATTAAAAAAATTTAGTTAATTAAATTTCATTTGGATATTGAAAACACATTAAATCATTTTATTTGATTTTATCCAATAGTATTTGAATGACTATTAACTATCATTACCATTGATCATATATTCTTTTAATATTTATCACATGACAAATATAAATATACAATTTTAACAAATCCATTTGACCTCGACAAAGGAAGTGATAGAATCTAACAGTAAGATTATACCGTATGAAGCCCAATTATCAAAGATTCCAAGGTAAATAGAATATTTGGGGTTTTCCCTTGATCATTCCCGGGTCTAGATTCAACAAATTAAGTATGAGCAAGACCATTTATGGATGAAGTTCAAGCTCATCAGGCTCACAACCCAAACCATGTTCGCTAAATGACCCAAAGAAAGAACCACCATCAATCACCTTACTATTTAATCATATTCTTGTATATTTAAGGGATATTTATCAAGACCCTTTAAATAGAAATATTTATATTATTTTTTATATAATAATGAATACATTTTCATCCTATTATATTTACTCTATAAATGATTTTTAAGACCAAATTATAATTTTTGTTAATATTAAAATTCAGATAATGAATTTATGAATTAATGGAATTTTTTAAATAAATAAAATTTTAATGGAATATTATTATTAAATAATATTTATCAAACATAATTGATCACATAATTTTTATGGGGTTAAAATTAATTTTTATATGGTTTTAAAAAAATGTTATTTTCAAAAAAAAATCATTTTCAACATCTATTATTTTTTTATTTTTAAACTCAAAATACAAATTATTATAAAATTATTATATTAAAATGATTATTATTTTTGAATCAAGATGTTGAAATTCTCCAATGGTAAATTTTTCATAATTTTTTGAGAGATGAATTTTTAGGTAAAAATTTTCCGAATAAATATATTGGTTATTTTCTGACATCATAATGAACCAAATGTGATATAATAAGCAATATAAATGGTATAATGGACCAAAATATATGTTTTACCATTAAAATAATGTTATTTTATGTTTATTTGATTTATTTTGTAAATCCATTTTGATCCTCAAAGACTTATAATATATTTTAAGATTATAAAATCATTTCATTAAGAGTGTGACTCGCCTTCGCATCACCAATAATAATATTTTAATTAGTTCTCCCCTTGCCCTTATAAAATAATTTAATCCACTCCATTTTGGTATAACCCATATTAAAAACTCATGGTATGGTTTGTGGTTTTGTATATTTGATTAGGTAGAGTCAAAAACATAAATAGAAATACAAATCTCTAGTTTCTTATATCAATCCACTAAAGATCCCATTTATCTTCACTCAAACTCTTATTAGCACATACAAAATTTACCCTCCACTACCTAGAGTCCTCCCATGGTGCCTCCAATCTATCTGGAATCCCCTTCAACTATTATGGAGTTACACACTCATGTAATGGATCATCTAATTCCCTCTTTTATCAAGCACTCCTTTTATGTTATGCCTTTTACATTTCATTTTCCTATGATGGGATATTATTTTCCATATTTCCCTTAATATATATTTGATTTATAAATTATTTTATAATCCATTCACTATATTAATCCTTCTAAGATCCTTTATGTAGACATGTTACTATTCAAAAGTTCTATAAAGATTATTTTCTCTATTCATGTTTCTTCATTACCTTATACCTTTACATTCAAAATATTTAATGTTGAGAGAATAATTTCCATTTATCTATTACAAAACATTTTATTTCCAAATAATTAGAGAAAACAGTTTCTATATTAAACCATTTTTATGAATTTTTATGTATCGTGATTATACTACAAAAATATCACCATAGTATTCTACGCCAAAACAATTGTGTATTGAATACGATACCCATTTCTCAATTAGGAGTATTCACCGATATGAAAATATATTTATTTATTGGGAACATATATTTATGTATTATATATTCTTTATCATGTAAAATATATGATGATAAAGGAATATTTTTTTAAGATCTTGGTGGAACACTTAATCATGAGAATGAAATTATTATGATGGGAGAGCCCATATATCACTCCAATTAAATGGTTAATATTGAGTATCATGATATGACATGTTGGGACATAGTTGTACCTATTTCCTTTATCATAAATCATCCACCATAATGTATTGGTAATATATCCTTGAGATATGTTTATGATTCATTGTTTTACATTGTTACATCATTTCCCATGTATTCTTTATGATTACCATGCTATATCATGTCCCATGGTTCATTTTTGTGATTCTTAGTCTTTTTAAACCACATTTATATTATTATTTCAAAAAATGTATCATATTCTTCATGTTATGCCTTATTTATTCCATTACTAGGCTTTATAGCTCACCACATTATTATTTTTGTACCCTTGTTATCCCATGTAGTTTTAATATTGTTGGAATAGATTGATCATGAAATGGTATTGTTAAATAATGTTTTTATCCAATGTTATAATATGTTATTTAATGTAGCTAATTCTTAAATACTCTGGAATTTTATATATTTTGGGTTAAATTAAGTATAATTTTATGTAATAATCTATTAATAATGTGTTATAAATAGTAGTATGGTTATAGCTCATTCATTAAAGGCATCATATAGACAGAATCTTTTTTCATAGATCAAATCACCCTCAGGAATCTTTTTTGAATCTTAACATCCATATAGACCATGGGGGAAACAAGAATCTCCAGTTTAGCTATATTTGGAACATACCTATTTCTGATCTTTTTATTCTCTATCTGAAAATTAAGAGGTGGAATTTTCTTATAACAAAAATGATCTCCTTAGAGCATTGGATAAAGATAGGGTCAACCTCCACAAGTGAGAACAACAGAGTACCACTACTTCATGAACTCTATAAATATGGGTTATTAAGTTAATAAAAATTTCATTGTACTTATTTCTTTCATTTATCTGATATAAAAAGTATCATATCTTATAGTTCATATGGGAAAATATATCATAAGAAATTAACAAGTCTCCATCATGAACAATCCAATTCAATAGATGTCCATTTGATCAAATGACGATCAATGAGTACTCATCTCTTTCTATTCCAGGATACCTGTACAAATATAAAGAAATAATAACATGAAACAACATGTGAATCTCTCATGGTTAAATAACATCATCTCTAATAGAAAACAACATGAACAACAGTAACATATCTGGTAACTCATATTTCCCTATACAAGGGTTATCCAATCCCATGAACAAGCTCATTACCATGTCCCAACACATCTTAGTCACTTTCATAACATTCCCAAATCTTCTAAAAAAATCTTCTAAATACATTTCCAACATTTCCTCTATCTGATTATTAAATTCCATTAAGAGGTAAGAATTATTAATATTCACATATGCATGATGCATGAGCGTTTTATGCATTAATCTATTTATCATCGATTTATATGAGATTTATTTTGTTAAATTCTTGCTATGTAGACCATATGTGGTTAGAAAAATAATTTTCTTCAACCTAACATGTGGAAATGACATTACACGATGTCACCTTTGATGGGATTTACTTATTGGGGAGTGGGGATAAATGAAACTCCTTGTTCTCACCTTGTTCCATGATATAGACACTTGATGCAGTATTAGAGACAATCTAACACATTCTTTTTAATGCATCAAATCATGTGTGTTGAATTCCTCTTTTCTCCATTTCAAATTTTTGGTTCCATACACCTAGGAGGGAAGCATAATAAATTTAATGGTCCATTTATCCTATTACCATAACATGAGTTTGGTATTCATCATAAGGAAATAATTTTTTTCATTTGGAATATATTGGTCTATAGTGTTATGCTGATATCATGAACATAATCATATATAAATTTATCCAGAATGCAAAATTGAAGTGTGGATAATGGATACAACATTGATAGTTTTTCATAATTCTCAAATTTGTCCTCATAAGAAACATGTCTCCTGAATATTTTACATTTTTTTCATCATCTAGATCATACGGAATTTTAAATTTTAACATTTATTTACAGTAAAAAATGGGTCCTAATTATATTTAATTCATTTCATTAGAAGGAAAGTGATTCGAGGAGGTTTTAGAACAAAATTGTATCTTCATTCTATATTCTTGTTGATTAATAAAATCAGTTATCATGTACATTGACTCAGGGTTTAATTCTATTATTTTCCCAAGCACCTCCTGATAGGAGGGCCTTCTCGGTGTCATTTTCTGAATGGGAGGTCATTCATGATGAAATGAAATATCACCGTGGGGAAGAAAATTACAATCAATTACATTATATAGAGGAATACCATTATATACTATGATTCAACTATAAAAAGAGAGACTTTAGTGTATACGTTTGGGAGGCCATTTATAGTAGATTAAAGCAAAAAAAGAAATTCTTGTTTTTTATTTTTGGAACATCAAGTGATACAACAACACTGAACCGGATATTGGGACTCCATATAAATCATATTATGAACATTATGTTTTCCTTCAATGTCATATGTCTAGGGAGGACCTTCAAAACTATTGGTATCCAGAATGTTTAGAGGATATTGGAAATTGCCTCTAAAATCTGGTGATTTTTTTTGTTAGTATAGTAGAGTCTTGCAACATCTAAAATAAAAGTCTACGAGATTCAAGAACACCAAAATTAAATATATCAGAATCATGTACAAGATATTCATTTAAAAATTGTCTTTAGTTGTTTTTATGATTATATGTCTTCATATAAATGATTAGAGGCACCTGTTGTGTGAGACATATTTCCTATACGGAAACCGTCTTGATTATTTCCAGTGTTGTTTCTAGAATTGTATGATTTATTTTTTGAATTTTGGGAGGGATATAAGTCTAACCTATAGTGTCCATAGAATTATATCAATATCAACCAGTCCGAACAAGAATATGGTATTGATTCTGTTGTCCATTTGTATTAGGATGGCCATTTCCCACATAGATTGGAGTAAGGATATTCATCAACTTTCTGGTGAATCTCATATTAATCCATTAATTCACATCAATTACAGTGATAGGTTTTTGTGCCTGAATCTTGTTCAAAAACAATGATATCATTATGTTCAAGAAAACATGTAGAATTTGTATAATAATTGATTTATATCCTTCCATTATCTCTAAGATATAAGGACGGAATTTTTCAATTAAAATAGGAATGTATGCCCATTTTGTAGTAAATTGTGGGATCTGTTCCTACTCATTTAATCTATTTATTTCTTATATATGCCTACAATAATAAGGTAAAAAGTCATATATATGGGCCTTACCCTATTTTTAGTCAGGAACTGAGGAATTATTTCTCTAGGTGCCACAAAACGGTTCCATAAGGTTTTATGGTGCTGTATGGTTTGTTCTCATACTCGTGGTCAATCACTAATTTTGTCTATTATACATTTTTGGATACATCCAAACTATACTTTTTGGATTGGATTGTGTAAGATGGTTTTTGTGTCTACTCCCAATTTTTCAATAATTGTGTATTGAGGAAACCTCTTTTGGGTAACCACATATGGTTGTGCTCCATAATAACCAGTTGTTTCCCTTAGTAAACTAACATGGGGCCTTACTGACATGGATATGACTACTAAGAGAGGAACCCCCATCATACTGAGGTTTTTTAGTAGTGAATCACTGAAGGAGACAACTTCTATGAAGATACCTTTGGTGGGACCCCTATGTTTTATGGATTAGGCCATCAGGGACCACTTGATATACCTCCCTGATACCAAAGTGTAATTTGTTTTAGAGTTCATTGGATAGGCTCCCAAAATGATTTGATAATGAAGATAGTTTTGTTTGATTCTTAGAAACAATCCACAATTGAGTGTATGGATATTATAGATTCTAGATATAAAGTGATATTTGTATGTCCTCCAATGTTGGGATGATACCATTTTGGTGGTACCCCTAAATGATCATGTTTGGGGTCTGGCATTAGAGAAGCTGGATTGGTTAAAATATCCTATGATTTGATGAGTACCTGGTGGCAGGAGAAAAATCTATTCTTGGATAAAAGGATTCTATTAAATTGTATTAACGGGAGTTCCCAAAAAAAGATCATGTATACATATGAAAAACAAAAATAATGATACCCAATAAATGTAACATCCCAATAAATGATCACATGCATAACTATTTCTTATAGATCAATGTTTTGGACCTCATTATTTTTTTCAAGTAGGGTCCTAACAAGTGGGTGACATGATGGTCTATTGGTTAATGATTGCATTCGAATTCACCATTTTTTTGTTCTCCTAAGCATTGTTCTATCACTCATTTAGAGTTTATGAGGACCTAATTTTCAAAAGAATGAACTCACTTGGATATATCCAATGATATTTTATAAGATGTGTGAGACATGATTATAGGTGTTCGGGCATATCAAACACTTTTTGTGGGAAATATTTCCTACTGTGGGACTCTATAATAGATTTATCGCAAATTCATGAATCCTTTACCATGTCCCTAAATATTTGATGGGTATCTTTTGTATCAACGATCTATTAGTTGTCATGTGTTTATTTCAAAATAATCTATATGTATTTGAGGTTCTTCATCGACAGTGATATCTATATTTATTTTAGGTTCTCCATCGATGGTATCCTTTTTTTAAAAGATAACATATTCTTATAACTTTTATTATCAATATGATAGTTTTAAACCACATATATGTAAACTGATGAATTCAAAATCATCAAGGATGGAAAAAGTTGTTTTCATGAGGAGATTAAATCCATTATATGGGATTTATATGTATCCTAAATAATTGAATCATAATCTCCCTAGTTTGGTTCCAATTTATGAGACCCATTATACCTTTTAATTTCAAGTCATGCCGACCCAATTGTGTAGTTTAACATCATGTGGCCTGGGTGTCTATGAAAAGAATGCATTTTTAATAGATGGTGTGGGACTTATTCATAGGCGGACCAAAAGAACATGTAAGGGATGTGGTATCCCATGAGGTTGTGTGATATTAAAAGAAATATAGTCCAATATAGATAGTAATGAATAAACCTTGAATGGAATATGGGTCTCTGAGTTGGATATGACCCTATTGGGGATATTGACCAGAGAATATTAGGGTGAATTTGGGGCGTTGTGTTTGGACCTTATGGAGGCATCATACATTTACCATATTTTCCATAATCAAATCCCATATAGTATGGAACTCTTGGTCTTATACCAAATAAGATGAGGCCCATGGTATTGTTGGGGATTATACAGAATGTGTGGCAGATCATGATATGGTTGGGGATTATTACAAATAAGAGGAGGGACATTGTATGGTTTTAGATTACACTGAATATGCGGAGGCCCAACAGTTTTTATATGAATAATAATAAGGAGAATCTCTTCCTGTGATATGTGTTTGGTCATATGGATGTTTGGATCATCACTAACCTATAAGACCACATGATTCACGATCTAAGTGAAAAAAAAGAATTTGAATATCTACCAAACCACACAATATCATTTTCCCACTAGTTGATGAGGTTTGGGATGTGGGGGACAGAAACCACATTGAGGTTCCCACAACCTCTCCTTTTTCCAAAACCTAGATAGACAGATATGGAATCCCATCTGGCTACGACCCATAAAAAATTAAAAGGTATTACGCTAGGAAGTATTCCCTATTCCCAACTCTATATAGGATGATTTAAGGGTCCAACACTAACCATGATCAATAGGAAAATAATGATGTTCCCCACACTCTATGAAACAGGTAGGACTGTGGAATTGTATCTATGGTTGGGACCCTCATTACAATAGTAATATATGTCTGAGATCATTATGATGATCCCCATTGTTTTGTAGGTAACCAATAAGACCTAATATACTTTGGGAACATATTATTGATAGGGCATGTCATAATTGTTTGTACTATCATCATACAAATATCGGGAGGCTTTAGTAGGGTACTCATCATGGTACATCCTAAAGGTACCCATTTGGATCTTAGATCTTTGTGGGAGAGGTTAATGAATAGGTTTGATTAAATAATATGCATATAGGACAAGATCGATCTAAATTCTACACACAAGGCTGCCAAGGCTGGAGGACCCCATCATGCATACTATTTTCTATGTGGAAGTGTGACATATAATGATTTCATCTATATTCAGTTCATCGAGTAGTGGTTTTCAAAGGAATATTCTATATGGATGGATATATAAAATGGGGAATTACAATCCATAATTCTTCTTATTACTAATTTTTATTTTCAATATATTGTAAATTATTACCTTTTAAAAAATCATTGTCTTGTACTATATCACACAATATTTCTCACTCTATAATTCCTCTATAAAAAAATTATCTCCCCTCCATAAGTGGTGGTTTTTATAGTTATACAGATGTAACCACTATACCACTTCTCTTTAAGAATTCTCATTCATATCCAGCCATCTCACCCATCCAATAAAAGAAATTTCATTTACAAGGGGAAAGGGTAATTCAATTCCATGGAAAGAGATTTTTCATTTCCCTGGGGTTTAAAAAGTTTCCCTGCACAAAAAAAGTGACTTAACATTTTTAGAGGGCCTAAAAATATTACATGAACTACAAATTAATTTTTTTTAAATTGTTGGTATGAAAAGGTGCAATGCTGGGGTGATATATTGAGGCTCTATGTAGAGGAATTATGTAGAGATGTCATTCACATAGTGATCATGACCTTTTTGGATTGTTTTAAAATTTTCATTCTTTATTGAATTTAATATTCATGAAACATATTATTGATCTTACTATAGCCATTCAAAAAAACGTCAAATAATTACACTCTTTCATTCGGTCTTTTCTAGTCCGAGCAATGTACTAGTTTTTTGAATTGATATTTCTAGAGTGGAGTTTGGGGATTTAGTGAGAAGATGTATCAAAATTATTATGTCTTTAGAGATATTTGACACAAATTATGGTGATGATATACTATGGAAAAATTTTATAATATAAAACATTGGATATAAACTTGTGATCGAATATATGTGACAGAAATGTAGAGACATAAGTAAGAAAATGACATTTTAACATCAATGTTCTAAATATCATGAATATTTCCTAATATAATTAGAATCTTGGGGATGAAATGAGAAATTCATTTTTTATTGATTTTAAAAATTAAAAAGTCATTGTGACACAAATAATCAGTGTGATTTGAACTATAAATATAAATTATTTGAAGGATGTGAAATTAAATGTACTGAAGAAATAATTTTAAATTTTTTTTTTGATTGAATGATCCAATGGATGATCTTATCCATAATTCGAAATAATCAATTGAATGGATCATCATTTGGTCATGTGTAGAAAGAAATAATTTTTTTATGTAGTTCCATCATACATGATGGGCAACCAATATATCATATGGGTTTGGAAACAATTACATTATATGGGTTTTGAAACTGATCCACCATTAAATTGGTTGTATTCAAAAATAAATCTGACATAGTATTCCATCAAATTAAGAACATTATTTTATCAATGTTGTGTCAGATGGACATGAATTTCTTTTGTGTGACCTGTTCGAGTAGTTTTTGTCATCAATCAATTAGTTGAGTTTCTAACTCACATGAATAAGAATGGAATTAGAGACTGATAAATCTGATTAAATACAATAATGTACTCAACCTTATTCATGTTATAAAAATAATCGGTCTTAGTATCTAATTTTTATTTTTTTCTGATTGTGTTAATACTCAACTGAAACATTCTCATACTAATAAGTCATCAGAGGATGAATTTCATTGGATAAATTTCTATCGATATGATAAGCTATTGAAAAATTAATTAAAATTTTTAACATGTTGAACTTTCTATTGGATGGTTCAAGGGTTTTGAATTCTTTAACAGTTTCGAAGATTTTTTAAAAAGAAAAGTCTTAATTTTGGTTTGGATCATCGGAATGGGATTTAAACTATTGTACATGTTTTCAATCAGATCAAAAAAATTAGAATGAAAAAAATATCATATTAAATAATTTTTTGTAAATTTGAAGAATTGTAGTTTTTTGGATAATTCAAGAAGACTGAAGGAGAATCTACACAAGTTAAGATTCACTGGGATGTTGTTAAATTAAGTTCAAATGAAAATAATATTCATGATTCAAGATTTTATTTGGTCAAAAATGTGAAATTGGTTTCATTACCTTCTAACAGTTTATGAACTTATAAATATAAGAAAAAGTACAACATAGTTTGGTATTGTTCATATGTGTGAAAAGAACATTTTTGGAGGTTTGGTTTCTAGAATAAAAAAACATAGAAACTTTTTATTGTCAGAATAAATGTTTAGATGATGTTGTGAGGGGGATTTTTCAAATTGACTGATATATCATATGGACAATTTCATGAAAATGAATGAAGTGGATAAGACTATATTCAAGACCGACAACTGAGAATATTCTTAAAACTGAAGAATTTTATAGAGGAATCTGAGTGAGATATTGGAATAAGATAGTGTATGAGGTCTAGATATGTTCATCTGACCCACTTTTGGTTAAAAAAGATAATATTATTTTAAAGAGAGTTACAAAAGTGGATGTTTTTAAGGTAGTAAAGTGACATGTTTGGAAAAAATTGGTGAAGGTTTCTAAACATTTAACTATATCTTATTTATATATATATTTCTATAAATATGAACATTCACTACTATACACACTTTTTTGGGTATTTCTTACTTGTTGTATCCACGCAAAAAAGATTGTTTTCTATTGGATTGTGTGGTATTGGATTATTTATATGCCATGAAAAGTACTAGACACTCTTTATAATTATTCAATGTTGTAAATACGTTTGTTCGATTATATTTTTTAATATTTTTATTTTATAAATATAAAAATTATTTAATATGATGCAAAGTTTGGTATATAAGAAAGATAAAATAATAGATAAATTATACCATTGATTCACCCCCAAACTGTATCAATGATTACATTGAACATGGTTAGAATATTTCAATAGGTATTATAGGGAATATCCTTTCATTTACTCAATGATAAAGTTATAAATGAATTTTTTTATTAGAGTTTGAATTGTCTGAACAATATGGTGATTCCTGTTTTCCATTGAATGAACTATCACATATAGAATGTTAATAAGATAACATATCTTTGGTATAGGGGTTATGATGTTTTGGAATCTCTTATATATGGATTACCTCGACCTATTGAAAATTATTCTCTAACAAAATTAGATATTAAAAATCATTATAATGTTGTAAGGGATAAGAATTATTTACTTTCCCGACTCTCTAAAAGTGAATTTCATAGAATGATGGGAGGTGGGACTCCTTGATGTTTTTGAGAAAAGAATAAAATATCTAAAGGAAATATGAGGGTAAAAATAGAACTAAAAAATCTATAGGTGTATGTATAAATATATAAAAAGGGTTAGTATGAATCTATTGCGGACTTATTTACAATGTCCAATGATATTATTCACATCACAAGATGTCTTGGTGAGAAGATAGAATATTCAAATTTTGATAAATAGATCATATGAGGTCTTCTTCAAAAGTATAGTGGAAAAGTTTTATATTTGGAAAATAGATGTTATCAAAATTTATCTTTGGATAACCTTCATAGTACTACCATTACCTATGAAATGAGAAGTGATACTGTTTTAATAAAAAAAGAATATTATGATAAAAAAATTTCCATCAATTCTTCTCTGAAACAAATGTCAAATAAGATTCTCAAAGATGATGATGTTATTTAACCTAACACCAAATATGAGGATAGTAAAAACATTGAAAAATTTATGTAATTATTTTTAAAAATTTGAAAATTGGTATAGAAAAGTACAATTTTAATGTAGCTTTAAATGTTTTTAAATGTGGAGTTATTGGGAATATTTAATAATGTTTCCCTTCATAAAGAAAGAACAAGAAAGTGATGAAAATTATATAAGGAAAGGAATGTATTGGAATAAATATGTTGAAAAATAATAACCCTCTTCCAAGGGAAGAGATAAAATGTTCTCCAAATCCAAAAGGGTATTTTTCTTTTCTAATGACGATGAATATGATGGAAGTGATGTCCTAGATGACCGACTCAATAAAGATGTCACAGAAAAATAATTTGTTGATAAAGTAAATTAGGAAGTCTTTTATGGTGATGAATGAAACATTGATGAAGAATAATAAGATTCATGGTTATAATTTTCTCTGAAAATAGAGTTGAAATAATTTCTCATAATTATTTTTAGAAACTAAATTGAAATCATTAAGTTGAAAAGAGAATGTTATACAACAAAAAACAAAAATATTTTCTTGAAAAGAATGATATTTTTCTTAAAGATATTTATTTCAGGAAGAAATATCTTCAAAAATAAATGAATAAAAATTATCAACTTGTGTTAAAGATCAAATAAAAGGAATTTGAGTTGGAACATGTTCAACAAAGTTACTCAATAGGAGAGTAGGGATTTACAAGTTTCAAAGACTATATCATTGATGTTGGTGAAATTTCTATAAAGTATGATCTTAATAAAGATAATATTTTATGCTTAGAAATAACATTTAAGATGTTCATATGAATAGTAAAAATGTAAAATTCATTTAATTTGTCAAAATAATGAAATATGAAAATACATAATTTTATTAAATTTCATATTCTTAACAAAAAAATGTTTCTTCTAACTCTGATTCTTATAAATTTTGGAAGAAGTCCATATTGAAGAATTATATTTTAGGTGAAAAATAGAATTTTGGGGTTCTATAAAGTTGTAATGACTAAGGTAATAAATCATTAGAAAAACATCTTTACAACTACATATATTATAGATGTTATGGGGAAAATTATTATTTTTATGGATAAAATGATGTTTTTAGTGATTTTGGGCATATAAAAAATATTTTTTTTTTAATCAACAATACTAAAATTATCCCATGAGTTACAAGAAGAAAAATTTAACGGTTATTCAATCAAATCAATGAATGAATTATGATATATATTGTTTGATTTTTTAAAATATGTTGAAATCTCTAGAAACCATTTTTGAAATATGTGAATAACCTAGACATCTTGTTAAATGATATGTTTCTTCTTAACCAGTACAACAACATGTTTATTAAAATTTTCAAAATCCATATGTGAAAGAAGATAAAGGAATATAAAAATCACTTTTCATAGATACTTATCTCAAAGATATAAAAAGTGAACAAACCAATATTTGGGACAGTGGATGCTCCACATATATGACAGGATATTTAAAGCTATAAAAGAATTTGAATGACTACAAAGTGGAAACATTGATGTCTATAAATGATTAATTTCTTGGAGTCAAAGTATTTGGATATTATAATTTTATATAATTAATATTAATATCACTATAATAATTTGTAAATGGTTTGAAACAAAAAACGTTAGTGGATTCATAGCTTTTTAAAAAAGGTAAAAAAGTTATTTTTAGACAAATTCTATTTTGTTTTGAAAATAACTAAATATGGAAATGTTGTTATAAGATTCCAATATACAAAGGGGAATTTATTCCATATTCCTGATTTATAGAATTCATGTTATCCAACCTTGATGGTTAAAAATCTATTTTATTTAAATGGTTTTGGAATATGTGTGCGATAAATATGAGAAAGTTTTCAAAGTGATATAGTGATCATGATATTCATAATATGATAAGTAGAAGATATTAGTGTTGTTTAATTTTTCCGAAAGGTATCATTACAAACTCTTTACACAAGAAATATGAAATTCATTCAACTCATCCATGGGACCTAATTCATTATAATATTTTTAGGACGTTGAATAAAATGTTTAAATATAAATATATTTACTTTATTTCATTCATTTATGATGTTAATTTCATTATTTATTTGAAAAATAAACAAGAGGCTTTGAATATGTTTAATAGTTTTTTGAGATGAGTAGAAAAGTAATGTTGGTATTTTGTATGTAATGTGAAAACTGACAATGGTGGTGAATAAAATAATGATTTATTATTTAGTTATATTTAAAACATGTTATTATTTATGATTTCAGGGTTCTATATACACCATGATGGAATGGTGTTATAGAAAGGAAGAATATAAGTTTGGTGGAAGTGGGATGTACTATGGTAATCAAATATGTTCTTTTCCACTACTTCTGGAGGCAGGAAATATGTAAATAAATTATATTCAGATTATGTGTTTCTACAGACCATGTTTTGATATGACTCATTATGAAATTTTCTAAAAGTGAATTCATGGTTTGAAAAACTTAAGTGTGTTTGGGATTCCCTTAATCATAAATTTCAAATGAGGAAATATAATAAAATTTTATCAAATAATAGAAGATGGTGTCTTAATTGGATATTATCTATAAGGAAGAGGATATAGATATTTCAACAATGAAACATGAAATATTATTTATTCTATAAATGTAAAATTTCATGAAAAATGTGGAGAAACTTCATAATAACATGAAAACCAGGAAGACAATGATGATGAAAGAGGTTTTATTGAGAAACATGAAAAAATTTCTGTAATGGTGATGCAACGTAAATGGAAGAATTGGACTGAGCCATCAGTAGTGATGGGGAATAATATCATACATATTATAAAATGATGGGGAAACATCTGAATATTTAAAACTTCAACTGTGATTAAAAATAATCAACCAACAAGAATATCGATGCTTGTTTCACATGCATATTGTTTAAAAAAATCCCCAAAAGATGCTAATGAAGTATTTACAAATCTTATCTGAGTTAATTCTATAAATGGTGAGTTATAATAGATTTAAAATAATATTACTTGGGAACCTATACCCAATCCATATGGTAATGAAATTTATTGGTTCAAACTATGTGTCCCCAATCAAGTTAAATAAATATTGTGAAGTTATAAGAAATAAAGCATGATTTCTTTTCAAAGGGTACTCAATGATTTAAGGAATTAAAATCGATGAGAATTTTTTTCCAGTATAAAGGATATAAATAATTATATTCTTTAATATAATTTATGTAAAATGAGGTTATAAATTTTTTAATATGCATGTTAATTCAGAATTTCCAAATGGAGAACTAGATGAAAATTTTTATGGTGATAAACAATGAGTCTTTGTAATTATAAAATATAAATGTCATGTGTTCATGTTAATGTAAGTTACTTATGGGTAAAAGAAAGATCCAAGATCTTAGAATCCCAAATTTTACGTATGCATAAGGAAGATGAACGTTAAAAATGGAAGAGTTGATAGTAATCTAAACATACAAGAAAATTAAGAGATTTCTCTCATTTTAGTTTTTGTATTGATGATATTATCATAATTTTTAATGATGAAATATATAGAGAAATTTTTTATAAATATATTAAGAAGTTGTATAAAATATTCATGCCTGGTGGAATGAAAAAAAATTTTGGATTAAAAATATCACAAAAGAAGAAATTCATTTTTCTATCTCAAGAGAGTAATGCAAAGTAGATTATTAACAAGTTTGGCAAGGAAAATTCAAAAACCCTATTCTGCACAAATTTTATTGGGAATAATATTTTATAAATATGTATAATGAATTCATGTGGATTCTAATTTGTTTTAGAATTTGGTTGGGAGTTTATTATATCTACCTACATAAAGTCTAGATATTTTTTATGATGTTAAATTATGTGATAGATTCTAAAGTGGTTAAATGTAATCTAATATCATTGAAGGAGAATGAATTCTCATATATATCAATGGTATAATAGATTCTAGTATCAGATGTAAAATCTTAGGAAAAAATTATATTTTTTGATATACGGATATTGTTTTGGAGGGATGTGCTCGTTATAGAAGATCTACATCATGGAGAGTTTTATTTCTATGGGATTTTTATGTGAGTTAAAATAATAAAGTGAAAAATGCTTCACTTTTTATAATAAATGATGCTGAATATATTTTCACAAATAAATCTCCCACAAAACATATGTCTATGAAGACTCAGATGGAATATTTAATGTTATAGTGAAATTTTCCATTATATGATTTTATTATAATCAACATTCTGTAAATTTAACTAGAAACCGAGCATGAAATTCTCATTCAAAAAATATTGATATCAAATATCACTTCACAAAAGATTATGTAGATAATAATGAACTTATATTGAAATATGTTCCTAGAACAGACCAAGTTGCTAACTTTTTCTCAAAACCTATACTAAAGGAAGCTTTTTTCTAGAAAGGGGTTAAACATGAGAATCCAACCTCTTTCTCTCCATGTTTAAGGTTTGTGTTTTGATCCCCTCTCTCATCTATTATTTAGATAGTGTTCAAGGGGGATAAAAATTATGTTTCATAAATCAATCCATTTTTATGTTCTAATCCTTTTAACAAATCGCTTATTTAAATGGACTTATTCAAAGAAGAAAGCTGTGAATTTACTATGGGAGCGTGGGAAATTTTCTAAATGTTTGTTAATGTTATTTTACAAAATTTTTTGTTCAATGTATTTAAAAAACATTATTAATATTTTGAATATTTTAATTTCAAGGGATATTTCAAAAATCACTACTTATGGGAAAAAAAGGTTTTTCTGCCAATGACTATTTTTTCCACACTGGTTTTCTCACATAGGCTTAAAATTTTTTATTAGTTACACGTAGCTTGAGATACAAATTTTCAGTTATTTATAAACCCTGAATGAAAATAAAATCCAAGTGGGGATATAGTTGGACCAAGATGGTGGGTGATTTTTTTTAGATGATGGATGGATGTTGGAAGAAGTGGTTGCTAAAAGGTTTTAAATTTTTTTATCATTAAAATAAATAACATTATTTTTTATGTTTTGGAAATCAAATGAAGTTGAATATGAATTATATCATCATACACAGATTACATTATAATGACCATCATCTAATATTTTATGTTTTGATGATTTTTCATAATGAACATGTTTCTCATAATAATATTTTAAAAGTATAGATATTTTGAATAGTGTGAGAAGATGTATCAGATTCACTATATTTTTAAAGATATTCTATGTAAAATTGGATGATTCATTGTTGTGAATAATGGTCTCAACATCATAAGTTATCTAAAAAATATGTGATCCATTTATTATAAAAGAAATAGGGTGACAAAATTAATGGATTATATATTGATATCAATGTTCTAAACATCATGAATAAGATAAGATACAACGTGGTATTTATGGAAGAAAATAGATGTTAATTTTTATAGAATTCCTAAATTGTTGTAGGTTGTTGGAAACAGATCATCTTTGTGAGTTCTACTATATGTATAAGTTCATGGATGCGTGATATTTTTCATTTGTTGATGTAAAATTTTTTTGAAATGTTTTTATTTACTAATACAATAGTTGGGTCGATCCATCATATTTACTAGTCCATTAAATGGATTATTGTTTGATGAGTTTCAAAAAAATAGCTGATGTTGGAACTGGTCCATCAGAAATTTCATGTCACTGATCTATTAAACAGGGTTTGACACCAATCCATAAGATGGATTCTAAAACCGGTCCATCAGATATTTAATTGGATTTTATAATAAATTTAATGTATTGTTCCATGAATGGTAGAACATCAGGCTATCAATTTTGTATTAGATGAACCATAGTTATTAAGTATGAATGAGTAGATATTTTTTTATTAGTGATCAATTAATTGATTTTTTACACTAATGAATCAAAAGTGTATCATAGATTCATCAATAAAGTGAAATAAAACAATTTAGTCAACCATTTTTAGGTGATCTAATGAATTAGAGTAAATAATCAACTAATGTTTATTTATAATTGGATAAAGAATCCTTGGACAAGTTTTTACACTTAAATTATTTCATAAGTGGAGTTTCATTAGATGTAGTTCTATCTGTCTAAGGATTTATTGAACAATTGATGAAATGTTTTAAAATTTTTTAGTTTATACTAAACAATTAAATGGTTATACAGTCATTATAAATTTCAATGATGTTTATTATTGAACATTTTTATTTGGATTATTGCATTAAATAAACATTTTTTATTTTTCATGATTCTAATTTGATCAAAAAAATTGAATAAAAAATATTATTGGGATGAAAATTTATTTTTAAATTTGAAGAAGGATTAAGTTCTTGAGAATTTAAGAATATTTTAGAAGAATACAAATGTGTTAACATGTTTTAAAAATTGATCAAATTATTTTAAAATTAAAATGAAATTTTGGATTCATGATTTTTTTAGAAAGATGTGTAATTTGGTTTCACTCACTTTTTCACTTCTGAGGATCTTAAAAGTAGATTTTAGAATACAACATACTATGAATCTATAATTGTGTGTGAGTGGAGTAGTTCAAGAGGTTTGGTTTCTAGACATAATCTCATGAGAAAGAATTTTTGGAATTAATAAGGGATCAAAATAATTTATGGTAAGGATTCAATGAATAATTCTGTGCAATCAAACTGATTGTTTTGGAAAAAAGAATGTTTTGAAACAAACAAGTTTTTAGACTAAAAACTCATACTTATTTATGAACAGGATAATCGTACTATTGAATTAGAGTGATAAATATGATAGATTTTTTAAATAATCCACATTAGTTTCTCCTACCTTAAACTTAGTATGAAAGTGATTATTTTTTATTAATTCCAATAAAAGAAGCTAATAATGTACCACAATGATATATTCATAACCAATTGAAGAATGTCTCAAAACATTTTACTACATCTCATATACAAATTGTGTTCTAGATGAATCACATGTACTATTTTATTGATCGTAGTGTTACACCGGTGTAAGGGTATTTCCATAATGTTATGTCCCAAAAAGGATTTTTTTACCCTAGTGGATTATATGGTATTTCATTATTTCAAACCATTCCAATGATAGGAAACTCATATTGAGTAGTGAACCATGTAAATACTTATGATCTTGTGGATGTTTGGATATTTTTTTAAAATGTGATAAATAATTAACATGAGGTGACGATTGTTATACCAGAATGATAACATAAAAGAAAGAAGATATCACTGATTCAACCCCTCCCCCTCTTGGTGATTACATTTATAATAGTTTGCTATTTTCAATAACTTCTATATAAATTATTTTTCTTCATTATTTATTATATATGTATTGTTAATCATTTTCATTAATAAAAATCTTCACCATTATTGAAGACTATATTATTAAAAATGTTTCTCAATGTATCATGTATTAAATAGTTTAAATACATATCAAATTATAAAATTAATTTAATAATTTCATATTTATTGTTAATAAAAAATATAACATATTTTTTCAAATTAAATGATATTATGTAACTAATGAAAATTTAATTTTTATAATAGAAAATATTATTTAATTTTTTTATCTATTAATTTATATCTGGTTTTATAATTCTTATAATTTTATTAATGATTTTTCATATTCTCTTTTTGAAACATCCAATTATTTTTTTAGTTTTTTTAAAATTAATTTAATATTTATTATATTTTCAATTACATAAAACATGGAGTTTAGATTTCATTGCATGTAAAATATATTTTATCATTCATTAAATGAAACACCATGTTTGGTGTCTATTACACACAATACCATGTATGTCTTTTGATACACACCACACTGAATTTAAATAAAATGTAAAATGCATTAAAAATATTATTATTTAAAATGATAGTAATCACCAATATATTGGAATAGAAGGTATGCATATTACTAACTAAATTAAGAAAATATATGGTTTACACATTTATATATAATAAATTATTTGGTGACCAATTACTCAGAAATGAAATGAAACACTTTTTAAAATGGAAGAAATCATTTTATAAAAATATTAATTTTCTATTAATAAATGATATTAAACTAAATAAATTAATTGAATCACATTTGGTGAATTATTTTAGTTAAATTTAAATATCTTGTATTCAGTCAATTTTTAGCATTTATTTTATGTGTTTTCAATATAATAAATAAGTATATATCCAATTTTATGCTTAAAATTTTATTTCATTAAATAAAATTTTGAAATCCTTTTTGGAGAACTAATTTTGAAACTAATTTTAAAAAAAATTAAAATTTATTTTAAAATATAAAATTAATTTTTAAAATAATTGTGTAAAATTTTCCAAGTGATATTTTTTTTGGATTTTGATGAAAAGTTTTATTTTTTGATGAATACTAAAAAATATTGAATTTTAATTGAATACAGGATTTTCATTTAATTTATTTTTTAAGGTAAATTATATTTTACTCATTTAAAATAGAAATTACTTCAATAATATATTATGTAATATAATTTTTTTTACATTTTAATCAATTCCTTGTTTAGTATTGACTTGAAATCATTTCATACTTTTGAACATTTTTTTCTTATAAATAGTTTTCTTGTCCCCTCTGAGAGATTAATTTTAAATTAAATTTTTCTACTTATATAATTGGAATATATAAAAAAGTATTCAATATTTGGAATAAAAATTATTAATCTAATATAAGATGGTCAACTTAATTTTTTACCAAAATGAATAGTGAATGCAGTAAAACTTAACTATTGTGGTTAATGTAAATATAATTTTATTGGGGGGATTAGACTAAATTGATAAGGTTAATAATGAAAAATAAAATTGTAAAAAAACTTTTGGATGGGAATATTTAAAACCTAAATCATATAAAGATTTATAATGGCCCATTTTGGACCCTTTTACATATGAAAAATTTGGTATCCCTCAATTATTTTCAAAAATAAAAAGTTATTCTTCTCACCCACTTATAAAAGGCCATCCTCTTTCATATATTCTTAAAACCATCAATATTTTTTGTATTTTATAATTCCTAAAAAATAAATTATTAAAATGCATTAACTCTCTATTTAATCTTTATATTAGAGATAAATCTATCATTTGGATTCTTTTAGTGAAAACCTAACGAGGATACCTGAAATGGTGGTAACATTCATCAACGAGTGTTTTTGTTTATTTCTTCTTCCACTAACTAAAATTATTATTCAATAATTATTATATAATAAGTTAAATATCATCCATATAATAATTTTTTTCTACTTATTGTATGACCTAAAATCATCTCCACATTAATCCAATAAGTTTCAAAATCATTATTTGTGTGTACCACAGAATATTGCCTTGTGAATCGAAGTCATTAGATTTTCCATTACATCCAATCAAAGTTTAAAATAATGATAGATTAATTGTTAATATATTATATTAATTATATTATTATTATTTTGGTATTATTATATCACGCATACCTTTATGCAATCCTGTTTCTAGGGGTACAATAATGTCGTTGGTGTGTACTGAAAACAACTACCTCATGAAGTGATGTGATTCATTCTTGATTTACATTAAAGTTATTAAGGATGGGTTCAATACAAATATTCAAAAATTTTGAAAAAAAGTAATTATTTAATGAAAATATATCATTTACATTTCTTTTATTTGATCTAACAAGAAAATGGAAATATCATTCATGTGTTTGTAAGGCATGCCATCTCCTTGAATGGGGTATTTCATTTTCGATCACTAAATCTTATGGATTAAAATAAATAAATATTAAATAAAAATTTATTATATTTATATAATGGTTATTATTATTATCCATCCATGATCAATGTAATAATATAAAAATATAACAGATCAAAAAATATATGAAAAACATACAAGTTATTACCTGAAATGTTGCTTTAACAGGGAATTGTTTTTAAATGTGTATTGAAAGGTCAAAAACATATCAGATATGGTATGATATATATGAATTTAATTATTTAATATCATTATAAAAAACATATATTTATTTTATGTGTGTTTTTTACTAGTACAACCGATGTTATGACTTAATGTTAGGTATTTATGTCTCACATTTATTTTTGGATAGAAAAAAACTCATATTCACAATATATTTCATTGATATAGTCTATACACTAGATATGAATGTATATAATGATTAATTTCATGGAATTTATATTGGATTATATATCCATTTTATGATCTATATTTTATAGGGTTTGCAGTTCAAAAGTTTTCAAATCGATAAGGGATTTCTATTTCATTTTTACTTCTTTGGGACCTAAGATATACAGTGAGCCAATATTATTCTATTAGGTTTATATACTAACCTTGAAATTTTATATCATGAATATAAATAAATTTATTATATTCGATTAATAAATTATTTTTATTCTTTCATTGGGGTTATGATTCAATGTTCTGAAAGTAGGAACAATTTTATGTCCCAATCTCATCATTTATTAATATTTTCTATGATTAAAATTCAAAATGATGAAATATTATGATCTATATTTCATGAAAATCAGAAATATTATTATCCTCTAGTTATGTCATTATAATATGTTTTTTTCCCTTAATTTTCCTCTCATTTTATACTCAGAAAATCAGAAATAATATTTTAATATAAATCATCTTACCATTTGAAAATATTTTTTCTTCAAAAAACATGTTTTATAAAAATATTTTCCAAAAATGTTTTATTTTTCCCTAATGACTTTTAAAGGAAATTTTGTCACATTTTTAAATTTTTTCCAAAATATAAAAGGT
This sequence comes from Viscum album, assembly GCA_963277665.1. Taxonomy (NCBI): domain Eukaryota; kingdom Viridiplantae; phylum Streptophyta; class Magnoliopsida; order Santalales; family Viscaceae; genus Viscum; species Viscum album. The sequence goes on from OY728150.1 coordinate 1,892,030,994, forward strand.
TCCTTATTTTCAATTAAAAAATAGTTTCTATTTCTCCTTTATTTAATATGTGAAATGAATATTTGTTTTACGGTGTACATAATGAACCAAACATCCCATAATCATGACTATTTTTATAAGGCCCTAGCCTTAAACCTTACTTAATCTTGAGTTATTACAAGATTAAACATTGAGGATCTTTTCAGGTTTTGAGTTTTAGAGAATTAGATCATAAAAGTTGTATTATAATCCACATTTAAACAAAGTGGTTACATAAAAGATAGTATTCAATTTTTTTCCATCAATGGAAACATATTTAAAAAATAAAGCATGGATTCTTTCTTGACACATCCTTGACACTATCATCATATCATGTACCTTTACCTTGACCTGTGAAAAACATTTCAGAAAAACATGGGATGAGAATAAAAAGCTCAGTAAGGGTTATAAAAAATATGGAAAGGAAACATGAGTTCATATATAAATAAGAATGAATTCATAATTTACCCATAAAACATAGGCACTTTAACATACCTCATCAAATCATTAATAAATCATTGGAATCATACGATATAAAAGGTAACATGAGGCATTCATAATATTCTTATGTAGGGAGTAACCCTCTTGGTTAGGTTTGGAATACCAACCATAGTATATTATCTAAATCTCTTAGGAGAAACCTTAACGTTTCACTCCTTTGCGTTACCCAATGCATTAGAGAGCTATATCGGGCACACCAGCCCTTTGTTTATCACGGAATCACCCATCTTCATAATAATTCCCAAGAACCACAACATAATCGTATCACATAAAACATTCATAAAGGAAACATAACATTTCCACCTTTCAATCACATGATATCAATAAAAAAAATATGAAAACCATTTTCAATACCAAAATAAAATAAATGTAAAACATGGTATTTATTTTTTCTTTTTTAAAAAAAGGAATGGCTTGTAGAGGAAACCGAAACTCAAATAATGGTCACGGCAGCAAAGAAGTCATTGTCACCGCATACGTACGACAAAAACATTCCCTTTTTTCATTTAGTAAAATGCTTCGTATAAAAATATTCCTTTTGGATAAACATAAAAGTCAACAGGGGTTATACACCGTATAAAAGAAAGTTGTGTATAAAACAAAATATTCCTCAATGAAAGGAGATTGAGACGAAGTCCTTTACAAAGACGGTATCCTTGGTTTAAGGATAAATCAATTGCAAAATTATGTGTGACAGACGAATACACCAAATATAAGTGGATATTAAGTGTAAAAAATCAGTGGTTATTCACACATATTCAATGAATGACGTATTCAAGGAGTACAAGTTTATCCCAATGAATCAAATTTGGGTTAATAAGTTCCCTTGCAAAAAATTTGACAGCCAAACGACGTCACTACAAAATTCAGAAAATGAGTTGATGAGAGATAAAAAGGGTATCTCATCACATGGACATAAAATTTAAATCAATAAGGATATAGAAGAACAAATCCCAAAATAATATAATGTAAATTAAAATACATAACAAAAGAAGTCTTTTAAAAAGAGGAGGGTGAAAGGTTCCCTTACCGACATGAGTATCTTTCAAGACATGCACCCTGTGAAAGAAGGAAAATACAACATTGACATAAATACTCATAAATTAAAGTATATTACATAATTAGTAAAATAATGGTCATAACATACACCACTCAATGGAAATTGTGGAAAATGTAGCATAAATATCAAGGGAATAAAAGTGAGATGAAAAATCTCTTAAGAAAACTCGGCAGCCAAACGGCGCCACTTAAAACTTACAAAAATTGATCGATGAGATCAAATAGGGTCTCTCATCATATTAACATAATGTTTACAGAAATATTAATATAAAATAACATCCCCCAACATAACAAATAGGATCTTAAAATAATTGACACAAAGGAGAGTACTTAAAAAGAAAGAGAGAGGTTAGATCTCTTAAGAAAATTCGGCAGCCTAACGGCGCCACTCAAAACGTCAAAAATGGATTTATGAGAGAGAATAGGGTCTATCATAATATTAACATAAAAATTACTGTAGTAGTAATATAAAATAACATCCTGATCACAAGAAATATGAGCTTAAAAGGAATGACATAAAAGAGTGTACTTAAAAAGAAATAGAGGGGTAGGGTCCCTAACCTTAAGTCCAACTTGTCTTGTTCATTTCATTATATTCTTGAATAATAAACATTGGTCAATTTATAATTGATTAAGGACCTCCTATAAATATTATTATTCCGTTCATATAACAAATTTTAATGTTATACTAATTGGTTAATAATATGAGTTCATATCAAAGGTTTTTGTCGATGTTTGGTACATGAGTCAAAAATTAAACTTGTTGGAAAATAATTTTCCATGAAGTTATAGGTAAAACATATCCAGAATAGTATTGATGTTTTAAATATCATATATATCGAGAATATATACATTTTATACTATTCCATAGCATTTGGAGATAAAAATTAAAAGCACTGTTCATGGAGATGGTAGGCCGTACGTACGCATGAATGCTACATTCATTTTTTGTCATATTAATGGAATTAAAACAAAATGAGGGATATATATATATATGTTATAATGCAGAATGATATCCATAATTTAGATGTAATATATTACATGTATATCCATTATATATATCTACTTATAATAGTACATATCATTTTGAGATAAGAAATGAGATGTACCGTTCATGGAGACAGTAAACCGTACGTATGCATGAACGCTACTTCCATTTCTATTTCATATTTAATGGAATTAAAACATAATGATTCATAATATTTTAATTCCATTATGGTATCATAAACAATATCATTAATTATTTCCTTTATACGTACCACATATGGTATTAACAAATCAAATCACTTTGAGGGGGCGATAGTCCGCACTTCCTTAAATGAAGATATCGCCTTTACCCATAATGGAAACCATAAAGATATTCCATAAATGAAAAATACAGAAGCTAAGTATAACATAAACATATTATATATCATATATAAATATAGTGTCATCTTAATGGCCACCATGAAAGGTGTTAAGAGAATATTGAACAATCATCGTTTTGTGAGGCAGTAATTCGCCATCCATAGAAACAGTATGTTCTTTAACCATTAGACGAAGGTGTGTGTAAGTGTAGATAGAATCCTTAACATAAAAACATCCTAGTATATTTAAGATACTTGTGTTGTTACAGATGAAATTAATATAAAGAGTTTAGGGGGGTGGAGAAGCAAAAGAAAACAAAAGGTCTCAAGTGAAGACATTACCTTAAAATCGGGTAACTCCCATTGGTTTCTGCTCAAAGGCTTCCTTGGGAATCCTTATAACTAAAGTGAGGCTTCTAAGAGTTATATAGGGATATGTAGAGACAAAATGGGCAGGGGTTGGCTGCTCCAAAGGCTTTGGAAGTGTGGGTAAGGATGTAGAGGTGGCGGCCTTTTATAAGAGGAGAGGAGGGGCACTCCTAGAAAGTAAAGAAATGTTACTTTATTTTAGAATGATTTTTGGATTTTAATGGCCCCACATTAATTTTTTTCGAGGATAAGGTGATAAGGGTTCTAAATCAACAAATTTAATAGGTTTTGGACATCTGTAGGTCTTATATTTTACATTATCATTCCATTATATATAAATCGTTAAATAATGAGGTCATTGCTGCATCATCATGATGTCATAAATAATTTAATTTATTTAATGTATAAAAATTATAAAAAAAACTATGATGTAGGAAATCATTTTATCTTTCCAATTAATATTTATAGTAAAAACTATGACTTGTATAACCCCATGTAAAAATTGTTTTAGTAAAACATTTCGTGTTTGTGTCATTTGTTACTTTAACATTAAATAAAATGTTATTTATGTCATTTCCCAACCAAAGTGGCTCCATGGGGTCCCCAAGTTGACCCATGGATTTTCTTTGTCGTCCATGACACATAAAATTAATTTATGACATGTTTCAAGCTCATCTCATATTATTAAAATATTATTTTTACCTTAAACTACACTAATTACCTCTAATCGCTATTAATAAACTTAAAAGTTACTATTCACCAAAAAATTATTTTAATCCCAATAAACCACATTTTACTTCTTAATGACAACCATGTTTGTCATATTTTTGAAATTAAAAACACAAATGTGGCAAAATTTCATTTAATCGGAAAATCAATTTTTATAAGTACCACTTAGTGGTTTCACTATTCATCAAATATTGAAGTTTTTCAGAAAATTACCAAAAATTAACCCTAAGATATATATGATATTATGAACTCAAAAATGATGTCTATTTTAAAAAATTCAAAACATATAAGTTGCATTAAGTAATTTAATAATTAATTACCACTGTCAAAACAAATAGTGTGTTTTTATGAAACAAAATGTATCAAAAGATTGACACTAGTTTTAGTCAGATTTCAAAGTGAAATTAATTCCAACAACCACCATTGGCATTAATGGTAAAAATATATTCTAATTTCTCTTTAAACCCAATTTAAAAGATAATTTAATCATATAAGTAAATAAGATTAGAAGGAGGTTTTGAATTAAAATACAACATTTTTCACTATTCATTAAAAAATGTACTTTATCGGAAAAATACCAAAAATTTACAAAAAGTAAATTTTGATGTCGCGATTCAAAATAAGAATTTTATTTTTTTCAAATATAACACATAAAAGTTTCAAAATGTTGATTTAAAAGAGGTTCACCTTCAAAAGGCTGTTAATCGACCTTTTAAAGAATATTAGAATGTTTACGCTTTAAATTGGATTCAATCGCATTTTTAATCCTCTAACATTTATTGTAAAGAGTAAAAATATTTGAAAAACATATATAATCATTTTTTAGTTAGTTCTACTCATTCCTGCCACTACGACGGCTAGGCATTAACTACCATTTAAAATAATATTATATTATTATTAGAGTGCAACACAAGATTCACAAGAATCTCATTATTACGTATTGGGTACGCCATCGTGCATAGCATCCCCTTTAAAGTAATATTAATATTTTATTCACAAATATGGATAAATATGAAAATGTCATATTCTTTATTTACCTGCGGTGTTACATCCTTCTCCCCTTTTGGTAATTGCGTCCTCGCAATTTTTAAAATTAGGCTTGGAAACCTCATTGAAAATCCCACATCGGAACAAGAGTTAGTAAAAAAATCACATTAAATTAAAGAAATATAAGTACAAAGGTCACCCGAGTTAACCCATACTAGGATTCCATGTATGAAAATATGAACATGGAGGAAAAAAAGGGTCATGTTCAGATGGAGAGTGATAGTAAACATGTCTAGAAGAAAGTTAACCATAAGAAAATCACAAACCTGTGATGGGTTAAATGGTATTCGATTCCCCAGTAGGAAAAGATAACATAAAACATATTTTTTAAGTTACTCTTCATTGAGGAATTTATTTTTGATCTTAAGGAAACATACTTACATGTCATGTTGACATTCAACTTTTACTACATTTCTTACACAAACTCATACATTCCCCAAAAGGCGACTATTTAGGAAGACTTTTTAACATTAAGAGTACTATAATAAACTTTTAGAGAATCACCTAATCCACAAAAGAGAACTATATACTTCCCATATCATTAGACCTTAACCAAAACCAAAACCAAAAAGGTTAGTACAAGATGTGATAATCCAGAAAAGGATAACCCTTTATAAAAAGAAAATCTATTCTTAATCTCCAAAATTTGTCCAACAAAACCCAGAGTTCAACAAGGACCATTCGATAAACAATTTGTCCATAAAATTCATCAATGTAAACCAAAATAATATTGAAACCCAAATATTTGAAGGATTTAGTCACATAGTCTTCCAAGTTAAATCGTAACATTTATTTCCAAACAACATCAGTTGCTCCTAAAGTCTCGTATTGAAATGTAATTAACCTAATCAAATATCCTCCATGATAGGTTAATCATTTTTATAAATAACCCAAAATCAACTTACTCTTAATCCATAAAGTTGCCTATCTAAAAAGAATAAGTCATACTAACCAGGGACTTCGCGTAGTCCAGTGGTAGGCGATAAATAGCAGTTGCACTCTGGTTGTGGGTTCGATTCCCACAGCTTTGTCTGGCTTGACGGGTTGTCACACAGTCTGCGTGTTTTCCTTTTTCCAAAACTATATAATTTTAAAACATTCCCCAAAACGAGATAACATCTTCTAAAAAATAATCATAAAATATTTTAACCTCACGTTTACCTCATGCCTTTCATTTTCCATCATAAGATATAATAACCCATAATTACCTCAAAAGTAAGGATCATATAAACCTGAATGGTTACCTTTATAATTATTACCTGAACTTCCACATCGATTGGACATCTCGTACATGATGCATTACAGAACATACCAAGGTTCAAGTGCATGATCATGACTCCTTGATAGTTGGTTTAGAATAACCACAAGTCTCCTCATTGAATACCCCATTTCATCTAGTCTCTTAATTAGAGATCAACCACAGTTTCCTTCAAACCTATTGTCACTTTGGTGCCTGCTAGGTCCATCCATTCACTAAAAACAGAAATTTCAGTGTGAGTATATCAAAAAAACCATCATGTACTAATGAGGAAGATAACCACTAAGATATACTTACTTATTCAATTTATCTAAAACTAGGACTCTTTCTGAAATCATATCCATTATGGTACTGTCACTTATGCTTAGAGAATACCCTAACCTCTATAGTTATCTAAACCGACCTATGATACCAACTATAAGGCCCCAGCCTTAAACCTTACTTAATCTTGAGTTATTACAAGATTACACATTGAGGATCTTTTCAGGTTTAGAGTTTTAGAGAATTAGATCATAAAACTTGCATTAAATTCCACATTTAAAAAAAGTGGTTACATAAAAGATAGTATTCAATTTTTTTCCATCAACGGAAACATATTTAAAAAACAAAGCATGGATTCTTTCTTGACACTTCCTTGACACTATCATCATATCATTGACCTTTCCCTTGAGCTGTGAAAAACATTTCAAAAAAACTTGGGATGAGCATAAAAAGCTCTGTAAGGGTTATAAAAAATATGGAAAGGAAACATGAGTTAAAATATACATAAGAATGAAATCATACTTTCCCCAAAAAACATAGGCACTTTAACATACCTCATCAAATCATGAATAAATCATATAAATCATAAGACATAAAAGGTAACTTGAGGCATTCAAAACATTCTAATGTAGGGAGTAACCCTCTTGGTTACGTTTGGAATACCGACCACAGTATATTCCCTAAATCTCTATGGAGAAATCTTAACATTTAACTCCTTCGCGTTACCCATTGCATTAAAAAGCTATATCGGGCTCACCAGCCTTTACTTTATCACGGAACCACCCGTTTTCAAAATAATGCCCAAGAACCACAACATAATCGTATCACATAAAACATGCATAAAGGAAACATTACATTTCCACCTTTCAATCACAAGATATCAATAAAAAACATTATGAAAACCATTTTCAATACCAAAATAAAAGAAAAGTAAAACATGGTATTTATTTTTCTTTTTTAAAAAATGGTATGGCTTGTAGAGGAAGCCGAAACTCAAATAATGGTCATGGTAGCGGAGAAGTATTTGTTGCCGCATACGTATGACAAAATATGCCTCAATGAAAGGATATTGAGACGAAGTCCCTTACAAAGACGGTATCCTTGGTTTAAGGATAAATCAATTAAATACTTATGTGTGACAAACGAATACACCCAATATAAGTGGATATTAAGTGTAAAACAATCAGAGGTTATTCAAACATATTCATAGAACAACGTATTCAAGGACTACATGTTTATCCCAAAGAATCGAATTTGGGTTAAGAAGTTCCCTTGCAAAAATTTCACAGCCTAACGGCGTCACTACAAATTTCAGAAAATTAGTTGATGAGAGATAAAAAGGGTATCTCATCACACGGACATAAAATTTAAATAAAAAAGGATATATAAGAACACATCCCAACATAATAGAATGTGAATTAAAAGAAATAACATAATAAGACTTTTAAAAAGAGGAGGGTGAAAGGTTCCCTTTCCGACATGGGTATCTTTCAAGACATGCACCCCGTGAAAGAAGGACAATACAACATTGTTGTAATACTCATAAATGAAATTATTTTACACAATGAGTAAATTTATGGTCAGTACATACACCACTCAAAGGAAATTGTGGAAAATGTAGCATTAATCTCTTGGGAATAAAAGTGAGATGAAAAATCCCTTATGAAAACTCGGCAGCCTAACGATGCCACATAAAACTTACAAAAATGGATCGATGAGATCAAATAGGTTATCTCATCATATTAACATAATATTTATAGCAAGATTAATATAAAAGAACGTCCACCAACATAACAAAGAGGAGCATAAAATAAGTGACATAAAGGAGATTACTTAAAAAGAAAGAGAGAGGTTAGATCTCTTGCGAAAATTCGGCAGCCTAACAGCGCCACTCAAAACATCCAAAATGGATTGATGAGAGAGAATAGGGTCTCTCATAATATGAACATAAAAATTACAGTAGTATTAATATAAAAGAACATCCTGATCACAAGAAATATTAACTTAAAAGTAATGACATAAAAGAGTGTACTTAAAAAGAAAGAGAGGGGTAGGGTCCCTTACCTGAAGTCCAACTTGTCTTGTTTGTTTCATTATATTCCTGAACAATAAACTTTGGTCAATTTGTAAATTCATAAGGAACTCCTATAAATATTATTATTCAGTTCATATCACATAATTTAATGTTGTAATAATTGGTTAATTATATGAGTTCATATCATACGTTTTTGTCGATGTTTGGTACATGAGTCAAAAATTGAACTTGTTGGAATATAATTTTCCATGTAGTTATAGGTACATCATATCCAGAATAGTATTTATGTTTTAAATATCATATATATCCAGTATATATTCATTTTATACTATTCCATATCATTTGAAGATAAAAATTAAAAACACCGTTCATGGAGACGGTAGGCCATACGTACGCTTGAACGCTGCTTTCATTTTTTGTCATATTAATGGAATTAAAACAAAATGAGATATATATATATATATATATATATATGTTATAATTACATAATGATATCCATAATTTAGATTTAATATATTACATATATATCCATTATATATATCTACTTATAATAGTACATAACATTTTGAGATAAGAAATGAAATGTACCATTCATGGAGATGGTAAGCCGTACGTATGCAAGAACGCTACTTCGATTTCTATATCATATTTAATGGAATTAAAACATAATGATTCATTATTGTATTTTAATTACAGTATGGTATCATATATAATATCATTAAATATATCATTTATACGTACCACATATGGTATTAACGAATCAAATCACTTTGAGGGGGCGATAGTCCGCACTTCTTTAAATGAAGATATCACGTTTACCCATAATAGAAACCATAAAGGTATGACATAAATGAAAAAATACAAAAGATTAAGTAAAACATAAACATATTATATATCATATATAAATATAGTGTCATCTTAATTGCCACCATGAAAGGTGTTAAGATAAGATTGAACAATCATCATTTCGTGAGGTAGTATTTTTCCATCCACAGAAACAGTATGTTCTTTAACCATTAGACGAATGTGTGTGTATGTGTAGCTAGAATACATAACATAACAACATCCTAGTATATTTATGATACTGGTGTTGTTACAAAATAAAGGAATAGAAAGAGTTTAGGGGGGTGGAGAATCAAAAAAAAACAAAAGGACTCTAATGAAGACATTACCTTAAAATCGGGTAACTCCCTTTGGTTTGAGCTCAAAGGCTTCCTTGGGAAGACTTCTGTAGAGACCCAAAGTATAACGTACATGGAAATTACATTACTTTTGAAGAATACTTAGTACATTACAAAAAAAAACACAAGGACCGTAATAGTTTAGTGTCTTTGGAAACTCGTAATATAATCTTCTAATCGTGGTGAAAGATCTTCAACTTCTCCCATAAAGATCTTCCCTTTTTTTCTTACCTTAAACCTTTCTTTATATCCCGGGAAAAATAAAATAGAAAAGGGTGAGCTCAAATTCTTAGTAAGGGTAAACAAAATAAATATCAATCACATCATATACATAAGAACATAACTTTTGGAAATCTTAACATGCAAAAGAAATCATAATTTCATAACATGGGATAAATCGTAGTAGTGAAATGTAATCCCAATAATCATAACGTAAAACATGAAACTTTTTTTCATACACACATAATCATATATAATCATCTATTATTAGTCAAGACTCATTTCCAAGACTATCTTAGTGGACAAAGTCCATTTCTGAACCGAGTTCACTCCTCATTTCAATCCTGTTTCACTGAACCGGTTTAACATGCCATTCCAGCCATGTCTATCTCATGAGATATAAAATCTTTACCCAATAAATTGGAATGAGATATAGGTCCCACCAATCTCATAATGATACCATTCTTATGTGTGCCACAAAATCATAAACCATACATCATAGCATAACCCATGTAATAAAAATGGGAATCTTAAACATCGTGACATCATAAAACAATTCATATAAGATAATGGAATTCATAAAAATATAATTCCATCACAACATAATCAAATAAATGTAATAATAGGGATAGAAACATAACCCTTTGTTATCTTAGATGAAAAATAATTTTGATAAAACACTTGAACTCCATTCTTGAGGAAAATATCATTTCTGCTTCAAAAACACTTTTCCATTCTTAACATGTCGTACAATTATGAACATAAATAAGTTGATTAAAAATAAACTTGAAAACTTTTAAAGGAAGCTTCTAGGAAATAAGGTTTTAAAAATCCATTCATTCCGTATAAGTTAAAAAAACATTCTTCGTACTTTTGTCGGAAAAGTCAAAAAGTACCTCGTACAAAAAATGATAAAGGATTCATTTCATATCCTTTACTAAAAACTCACCGAAGGGTAAAATTGGATTTAAACAATTGTAGGTGGATGGGAATAATATTAAATATTTAGTAAACAAGGATGTGGATGATAAAATACACCCCTGTAAATACTAATGTATAAACAATCTCGGATAAAAATGAGATTGTGATATTTCCCTTACCTTAGGTCTGATTTGCTCCGTAAGTGTTCGAACCTCCTATATAATGATTTAAATAGTGTCATTGACTTATTCCAGAATCATACTCATTATTATGATATCATATATGGTTCACTTATGACTTCATTTTACCCATTCTTTTGTAAATTCCATGTTAAAGAGTGTTTTGGGTAAAATCGTTTCATTTGTCGACCCTGTTTTGACTTGTAATTATTAATATGATTACTTAGATCATGATTACTTAATTACATAATATAAAACATGATTTATATATAATATATATTCAGAAAATACATATATATAATGGATCGATAAATGGAATGAAATACACCGTTCATTGAGACGATAGGCCGTATGTACACATGAACGTTGATTTCGTTTCCTTATTGAATTGAGTAGAATTAAGTAGATGACATAAATATATATATAAATAAATCCAGTATCATTATTATGTCATATATTTCATTCTTACTTTTTATATATACTTTATAATCAATCATTAATGGTTAACGTGGAGAATGAATCTCATCGCATCCTGGAGACGGTAGTCCGTATGTACGCACGAGCGATGATATCGTTCTCATGATCGTGGAATTGTATTAGAATGTATGTATACTATTTAAGAATCAATATAACTTTACAATAACAATATATAGTTATTATTTACACCATTATACCCATCCAAGTAAGGTGGTGGTGGAAAATAGATTACATCACGGCGTGGAGACGGTATTCCGTACGTACGCACGTGCGGTGATTTCATTTTCCGTAGGATGGATAGATGGTGAAATAGGGTTGTTTCATACTTATAATAACATATCAGTATATTAGTGATACTGATGTTATTACTTCATAACGAAACAACCTAAGAAGAATAAGTGGAAGAAGAAATAAAGTTGAAAGAATCGGTAACTGACATTACCTCTTCTTTGAAGCGCCTCTTTGAGATCTCCTTTTAGGGCACTAAAATTGGTCTTTGAGGAAGAACAGAACCTCTAAGATGTTTCTAGGGAAGTGGAGAAGATTATTTGGCAGGGGTTGTCCAAGATTGAAGGCTCAAAGTGGTGTGATGAAGAGAGGGAAGAGGTGCCCTTTTATAAGGGAGGAGAGGGGCACCTTTGGAATAACTAAAAATATTATTTTATTATAAAGCAAAATTCGGTTTTAGGTAGCTCCAAATTAATTTATTTAGAATCTAAGGTGGGGATGGGTCGAAATACTCTCATCCAATATAATTTAGACAAGTTTAGGTTCCAATTTTATCCTTATCATTTATATTTAACTTTAAGTTAGATAATTTTACTTTTACTGTGTCATTTTTTGTTCATACACTATAAGGTTAATAAACATACTATAACAAGCCAAACTAACCCCACTTTGTTTATTATTAATATATATAACCGTATCTAAGTAATTTGGCCGATCCTTAGATTTTTAGGAATAAAATAACAATTAATAATATAATATTTGTTTTAAAAACTATTTTATGTCAATTTTGACACTATTTAGTAAATGTTTTTTGTAAAAATAATAACAGAATTATTAGATCGAAAAAAGATACTTAAATCAATACTAACATGAAATATTAACCTATAAAATTAGTGTAATTCATAAAAACTCTCAAATTACATTTATTTGGGTATTTATAACATCAATTATGTCAATATTTCATTAATAAGATAATTACTGCATCATATTTGTGTCTTAAATAAATTAAATTATTTAATGTCTAAAAATAACAAATAAAATAAAATTATGTAGGAAATATTTTTATCTTTCTAATGATTTTTTATAGTCTAATTTATCTTTTGTATAACCCTATAATAAAAATGATTTTCTTATTAAACTTTGATTTTAACTATTTTAACCCTTCATTATATAAATTAATAATAAATGTCCTAATCTAATCCAAGTGGGATAAGTGGTCATATTTTATTCCTAATGTTGTTTTTGGTAGAATTAAACTTATCCAATAGAATTAGGACATGCGTTAGGGTAATAATAATATCATTTTTATCCTTAATTATCCTATTTACATTTAACCGTGGAAAAAAAAGTAAGAAGTTACTATTCACCAAAAATTATTTTCATCTCATTGAACCACATTTTACTTACTGAAATCTACCTTGTCTCTCGGATTTTTGAAATTCCACTCACAGAAGCAGTAAAATTAAGTTTTATGAAAAATTCATTTTTTTTAACTACCACTTAGTGGTTTCACTATTCATCAAGAAATGAAAGATTCCAGAAAAATACCAAAAATTAGGCCTAAGATATATTTGATATTATGAATTCAAAAATGATTTCTATTTTACCAAATTCAAAACATATCAGTTGCATTAATTAATTTAAAAATTAATTCTCGTCGTCAAAACAAATAGTGTGTTCTTAAGAGATAATAACTATTAAAAGATTGACACTTGTTTATGTCTGATTTAAATGTGAAATTAAATCCAATGACCAACATTGTATTAAATTGTAAAATATATTCTAAATATACTTTAAAACCAATCAAATTAATAATTTATCACTATTAATTATTTCGATTAAAAAGATTGTTTTTAATTAAAATTCAGTAATTTTCACTATTCATCAGAAAATGAAAGTTATCCGAAATGTACCAAAATTTCACCCTAAGATAATTTCGATATTCCGAATCCAAAAATGAAGTCCATTTTGAAAACTAAAATTTACAAAATTTCAAAAAGTGGTTATTAATATTCATAATTGCTAGTTTTAATAATATTTTAATAGCATATCGTTGTTTAGTGAAACTCGGTATTGCGTACTACACACGCTATCGAGGAAGGTTGTGATTGCGTGTAATGCAAGGAAAGTCAAGGATGTGTGTTGTGCAAGCTCCTTTTGGTGTGGCGTATAACACAAGACATTAATAAAATTAAAAAGAATATTTTTCATTAAAACTCGGGGTGTTACAATCTACCCCCCTTAAAATGAATTTCGCCCTCGAAATTCGTCAGGGTTATAAATGGTTTACTCCTTGAAAGTTTATTTAATTGAAACCCACATCGTAAAAAGCAATACCAAAACCAATCTTTAAAAAAAAGTATGAAACGTAACAGTTACCCAAATAAACTAATCATGGGGTTTCCACATGGATGTAAATATGGATATGGAAGAGAAATATAACCATCATGTTCTGATGGAGAGTGGTAGTGAACATGGCTCTGGAAAATTCAGCAATCACAAATACATAGATTTGTGATGATCTAAGGTACCATCTGATTCATCGGATATAAGGGCACTAGGACAACATTTTTTGTTTTCAAGATCATTAAAATAAATACTTACATGATTTTGGTACAATCTCACTGTTGTTCGTTAATTGAACAATTTACACTTCATCCCTTAATGAAATGAAGTTGAATTTTTTATTCGTGATGTGTCAGCAGATCATGTGCTAGAATGATGGGTCATTCTATCTGTCTCAAACAAAAGGTTATAAAAGATATCAAAAATACATAAGTCCATCTATAGTGATATTAATCTTATATGGTTCCTAAAATGGACTTATACTTCATATATCATACTGATTAATATAATAAAACTAGTTTCTACTAAACTGGGACTTCCTGTAGGCTAGTGGTAGGCGATAAAGGCCAGTTGCACTTCCGTTGTGGGTTCGATTCATATAGCCTTGTCCGACGCGATGGGCTGTCGCCCGTCCTGCAGGTTGTCCTTTTTCTAAAGCTATATTACTATAATATCCAATAAATAATATCGAAAAAACTCTTTTCCTTAAACAATACTGACTTATGTCCAACATAATCCATCCCAATCTTTAGGCTTACCCAAAATACTTCGGTCCAATCCCATAGTATAAAAATGATTACATGAAATGTCACATAACAATCACGTGAATTCCATCATTTATCCCCCATATATCATAAGATGTATCTTGTTGGTCAAATTACAAATATGTGAATACCTTAATCATGTATACCCATTGAACCTTAGTGAAAACATGAATGCAGTTAAAAGTTAACACCTTCCACAAACCAAAAACCTCAAAATTATTTATACTCAAACCATGATATCACATAGTCCATATATCAATCATGAGCTCATGAATACAATCAAACATCTCATTATCTTCTAATCCCTTCATTATGCGCATATCATCTGCTTACCAAAAATATCTCAATCACTTTCCATGGTTACCGGTACCATAAAATTATTGAAAACCACAATAGACCAATACATAAATATTCCAATATTCCATGATACTATATACAACATTATTTTGGAATCCCATTACATAAACACTTAATCATTCCACCACATCGTTGTCATATTCAACATCACCAATAGTGATTGCATGTGACTTCCCTCTGTCCTTTTCCATAAGTGGTTGCTCATGTCGATCATCACTAACCCTTGGATTAGGGCATTTATTAGCATAATGCCACATTTCGTTGCACTTGAAGCATTGAAGTGTTGGTGGTGCATTCTCTGTAGTCTTTTATATATTCACATCATTAGAAACCCTTTTTCCATTACATTGACACTCAGCTGCTCGATGACCTTATTTTCCACACATAAAACATTTTCTAGTCCCTTTAAGACAATCTCCACCATGCTTCTTTCCACACTTTGAGCATAAGGAAACATTTATCTTCTTTTCACTTTTATTCTGAGATTTCTCCTTGAACTCCATCTTTGGTTTGTTGTCAAAACTATGGGATGGATAAGTAACACCAAATTCCATTTCTACCATGATACCAGAACGCACAATTTCTTCATAGCTACTAATGTCTCTTATAGTTAATGCCCTTCGAAGATTTGGTTTTAAGCCACTGAAGAATCGATCAACTTTACTTTCAGGTTGGATGATAAAGCCAGATGCATACCTTGCAAGCCTTGTAAAATTTGCTTCGTATATACCAATAGATTCATCATCCTTTTGCATTAGTTCAAGAAACTCATTCTCCATCTTTTTTTAAAGAATACGAGGGAAGTACTTATTGAAAAGTAAGTTCTTGAACTCATCCCATTCCATGGACTCAATTTCATCTCTTGGCATAGTATTCTTGATAAGATTCCACCAGTGATCAGCATCACCTTCCAGACGATATACTGCTAAGATGACTTTATCATGTTCAGAACATTGAAGAACTGAAAATATTTTTTCAATGGCAATGATCCATTGTTCAGCAACAAGTGGATCAGAAGACCCACTGAAAGAAGGTGGACGTTTCCTCATGAAGGACTCAGAAGAATATTGTTTCCTTCTCTACTCATTGGGAAGTCCAGAATGATTCATAGGTTGTGTAAGTATAAGAATACGATTTTCCACTCCATCTCCCATAACATTTGTTTGTTCAGGAGGACAATCATTGCATTGTCCATTACATTGATCAACACAGTTCCTTCAGGTTCTAGCCATCTTCTAAAACCCAAAAAGAATAGTGTGAGAGGAAAAAATCCCGCTAGGGAAAACAATATAATAAAGGGGGAGTAACTTCAATATCTAACATCTTGGGTTACTGTAATTCTATTACTATAACCTATACTTATACTTAGCCTTAGGGACATCCCTAGACATACCTTAGAAATATCTCTAGGGATCTCACTAAAGTTGACGAATCCTAGTTTTCAATGGTTGACTAAACATTTCCTCTGATACCAACTGTTGAGACCCGAAGCTTAATGTACATGGACATTAATTTACTTTTTCGGAATACTTAGTATATTACAAAAAACACACACACAAGGACCGTAATAGTTTAGTGTCTTTGGAAACTCGGAATATAATCTTCTAATCGTGGTGAAAGATCTTCAACATCTCCCATAAAGATCTTCCCTTTTTTTCTTACCTAAAACCATTCTTTATATCCTGGGGAAAAGAAAACAGGAAAAGGGTGAGCTCAAATTCTCAGTAAGGGTAAACAAAAGAAATATAAATCACATCATATACATAAGAACACATCTTTTGGAAATCGTAACCTGCAAAAGAAATAATAATTTCATAACATGGGATAAATCATAGTAGTGAAATGTAATCCCAATAATCATAACTTAAAACATGAAACTTTATGGAATACACACATAATCATAGAGAGTCATTTTTTATTAGTCAAGACTCATTGCAAAGACTATATTAGTGGACAAAGTCTATTTCTGAACCGAGTTCACTCCTCTTTTCAGTCCTATTTCACTGAACCAGTTTAACATGCCGTTCCAGCCATGTTTATCTCATGAGATATAAAATATTTACCCAATGCATTGGATGAAGATATATGTCCCACCCATCTCATAATGATACCATTCTTATGTGTGCCACAAAATCATAAACCATACATCATAGCATAAACCATGTAATAAAAATGGGAATCATAAACATCGTGACATCATAAAACAATTCATATAAGATTAAGGAATTCATAAAAATATATTTCCATCACAACATAACCAAATCAATCTAATAATAGGGATAGAAACAAAACCCATTATTATCTTATATGGAAAATAATTTTGATAAAACACTTGAACTCCATTCTTGAGGAAAATATCATTTCTACTTCAAAAATACTTTTCCATTCTTAACATGTTGTACAATTATAATCTAAAAGAAGTTTATTAAAAATGAACTTGAAAACTGGTAAAGGAAGCTTCATGGATATAATGTTTTAAAAATCCATTCATGCCGTATAAGTTAAAAAACATTCGTTGTACTTTTTTCGGAAAAGTCAAAAAGTATCTCGTACGAAAAACGACAAAAGATTCCTTTCATATCCTTTACTAAAAACTCACCAAAGGGTAAAATTGGAATTAAACAATTGTAGGTGGATGGAAATAATATTACATATTGAGGAAACATGGATGTGGATGATAAAATACACCCCAGTAAATACTAAAGTATAAATAATCTCAGATAACAATGAGATTGTGATATTTCCCTTACCTTAGGTCCGATTTTCTCCGTAAGTGTTCAAACCTCCTGTATAATTATTTAAATAGTGTCATTGACTTATTCCAGAATCATACTCATTGTTATGATATCATATATGGTTCACTTATGACTTCATTTTACCCGTTCTTTTGTAAATTCCATGTTAAAGAGTGTTTTGGGTAAAATCGTTTCATTTGTCGTTCGTATTTTGACTTGTAATTGTTCATATGATTACTTAGATCATGATTACTTAATTAAAGAATATAAAACATGATTTATATATAATATATATTCAGAATATACATATATATAAAGGATCGATAAATGGAAATAAATACATCGTTCATGGAGACGGTATGCCGTACATACGCATGAATGGTGTTTTTGTTTCCTTATTGAATTGAGTGGAATTAAGTAGATGACATAAATATATATATATACATAAATCCAGTATCATTATTATGTCATATAATTCATGATTACTTATTATATATTCTGTATAATCATTCATGAATGGTTAACGTGGAGAATGAATCTCATCGCGTCGTGGAGACGGTAGTCTGTACGTACGCACAAGCGATGATATCGTTATCAGGTTCGTGGAATTTTATTGGAGTGTATGTATACTATTTAAGAATAAATATCACTTTAAAATAATCATATATAGTATTTATGTACACCATTAGACCCATCCAAGTATGGTGGTAGTGGAAAATAGATTACACCACGGCGTGGAGACGGTATTCCGTACGTACGCACACGCAGTGATTTCATTTTTCGTAGGATGGATAGATGGTGAAATAGGGTTGTTTCATACTTATAATCACATATCAGTGTATGAGTGATACTGATGTTATTACTTCATAATGAAACAAACTAATAAGAATAAGTGGAAGAAGAAATAAAGTTTAAAGAATCGGTAACGGACATTACCTCTTCTTTGAAGCGCCTTTTTGAGATCTCTTTTTAGGGCACCAAAATCTGTCTTTGAGGTATACCAGAACCTCTAGGATTTTTCTAGGGAAGTGTAGAAGAGAATTTGGCAGGGTTTGGCCGGGCTTGAAGGCTCAATGTGGTGTGAGGAAGAGAGGGAGGAGGTGCCCTTTTATAAGGGAGGAGAGGGGCACCTTTGGAATAACAAAAAATATTATTTTAATATAAATCCAAATATGGTTTTAAATATCTCCAAATTGATTTATTTTAAAGCTAAGGTGGGGATGGGTTGAAATAATATCATCCAATAGAATTTAGGAAAGTTTAGGTTCCTATTTTAACCTTATCATTTATATTTAACTTTAAGTTAGATAATTTTAATTTTACCGTGTCTTTTTGTGTTCTTACACTATAAGGTTAATAAACTTACTATAACAATCCAAAAGAGCCCCATGTTTTTTATGATTAATATATATTACCTTATATAAGTCATTAGGCTGAACCATAGTTTTTTAGAAATAAAATAAAAAATAATAATATAATATTTGTTTTAAAAACTATTTTATGTCAATTTTGACACTATTTAGTAATTGATTTTTTGTAAAAATCATAACAGAATTATTAGTTTGAAAACAGTTAATTAAATCAATACTAACATGTCATATTAACCTAGAAAATTAGTGGAATTCATAAAAAGACTCAAATTACATTTATTTGGGTATTTATAACATCAATTATGTCAATATTTCATTAATAGGATAACTACTGCATCATCTTTGTGTCTTAAATAAATTAAATTATTTAATTTCTAAAAATTAAAAATAAAATACCATTACGTAGGAAATATTTTTATCTGTCTAATTAATATTTATCGTCGAATTTATCTTATGTATAACCCTATATTAAAAATGATTTTCTTATTAAACTTTGATTTTACCTATTTTAACCCTTCTTTAAATAAATTAATAATAAATGTCCTAATCTAATCCAAGTAAGCCTAAATGGAAATATTTTATTCCTAAGGTTTTTTTGGTCAAATTACATTTATCCAATAGAATTAAGACATCTGTTAGGGTAATAATAATATCATGTTTACCCTTAATTACTCTAATTACTTTTAACCGTGGTAAAAAAAGTAAAAAGTTACTATTCACCAAAAATTATTTTCATCTCATTGAACCACATTTTACATACTGACATCAACCGTGTCTCTCGGATTTTTGAAATTACACTCACAGATGCGGTAAAATTATGTTTTTTGAAAAAATTTATTTTTGTTAACTACCACTTAGTGGTTTCACTATTCATCAAGAAATGAAAGTTTCCAGAAAAATACCAAAAATTAGGCCTAAGCTATATTTGATATTATTAATTCCAAAATGATGTCTATTTAACCAAATTCAAAACATATCACTTGCATTAATTAATTTAAAAATTTATTCTCGTCGTCAAAGCAAATAGTGTGTTCTTAAGAGATAATAACTATCAAAAGATTGACACTTGTTTATGTCTGGTTTAAATGTGAAATTACATCCAATGACCAACATTGTATTAAATTGTAAAAATATATTCCAAATATACTTTAAAACAACTCAAATTAATAATTTATCACTATTAATTATTTCGATTTAAAAGGTTTTTTTTAATTAAAATTCAGTAATTTTCACTATTAATCAGAAAATGAAAGTTATCCGAAAAGTACCAAAATTTCACCCTCAGCTAATTTCAATATTTCGAATCCAAAAATGAAGTCCATTTTGAAAACTAAAATTTACAAAATTTAAAAATATGGTTATTACTATTCATAACGGCTAGTTTTAATAATATTTTAATAGCATATCTTTGTTTAGTGAAACTCGGTATTGCGTACTACACACGCTGTTGAGGAAGGTCGTGATTCCATGTAATTCAAGGAAAGTCATGGATGTGTGTTGTGAAATCTCCTTTTGGTGTGGCGTACAACACAAGACATTAATGAAATTAAAAAGAATATTTTTCATAAAATCTCGGGGTGTTACAACTTCCGACCAATGTGAGGCTTCTAAGAGTTAGAGAGGGATGTGGAGAGACAAAATGGGCATGGTTTGGCTGAGCCAAGGGCTTTGTAAGTGTGGTTAAGGAGGTAGAGGTGGGGGCCTATTATAAGAGGAGAGGAGGGGAACTCTTGGAAAGTAAAGAAATGTTACATTATTTTAGAATGAGTTTCGGATTTTAGTGGTCCCACATTGATTTGTTTCACAGATAAGGTGATAAGGGTTCTAAATTCACCCATCAAACAGGTTTTGGACATTTGTAGGTCTTATATTTTACATTATCTTTCCATTTTATTTAAATCGTTAAGTAATGAGGTCATCATTGTATCATCATGATGTCATAAATAATTTAATTCATTTACTGTCTAAAAATTATAAAAAAGTACTATGATATAGTAAATCTTGTTATCTTTCCAATGAATATTTATAGTCAAAAATATGACTTGTATAACCCCATTTAAAAATTGTTTTAGTAAAACATTTCATGTTTCTGTCATTTTTTACTTTAAAATTAAATAAAAAGTTATTTATTTCATTTCCAAACCAAAGTGGCTACATGGGGTCCCCAAGTTGTCCCATGGATTGTCTTTGTTGGAAATGACACATCCAATGAGGGTAGGACATGTGTCAAGCTCATCTCATATTATTAAAATATTATTTTTACCTTAAACTACACTAATTACCTCTAATCTCGATTAATAAACATAAAAGTTACTAGTCACCAAAAAATTATTTTAACTCCATTGAACCACATTTTACTTCTTAATGAAAACCATTTTTGTTGGATTTTTGAAATTCAAAACACAAAGTTGGCAAAATTTCATTTAATCGGAAAATCGGTTTTTATAAGTACCACTTAGTGGTTTCACTATTCATCAAATATTGAAGTTTTTCAGAAAAATAACAAAAATTCACCCCAAGCTATATTTGATATTATGAATTCAAAAATTATGTCTATTTTAAAAAATTCAAAACATATAAGTTGCATTAATTAATTTAATGATTAATTCCCGTTGTCAAAACAAATAGCGTGTTTTTATTAAACAAAATGTATCAAAAGATTGGCACTAGTTTAAGTCCGATTTCAAAGTGAAATTAATTCCAATAACCACAATTGGATTTAATGGTAAAAATGTATTATAATTTCACTTTAAAACAAATTTAAAATATCATATAATCATATAAGTAAATTATATTAAAAAGAGGTTTTGAAATAAAATACAACATTTTTCACTATTCATTAAAAATGTACTTTATAAGAAAAATAACAAGAATTTACACAAAGTAAATTTTGATGTACCGATTCTAAATAAAAATTTTATTTTGTCATATATAACACATAAAATTTTCAAAAATTGGATTTATAAGAGGTTCGCCTTCAAAAGGCGGTTAATCGACATTTTAAAAAATATTAGAATGTTTACACTTAAAATTGGATTCATTCGCATTTTTAATCCACTAACATTTATTGTAAAGAGTAAAAATATTTGACAAACATATATAATCATTTTGTAGTTAGTTCTTCTCATTCCCGCCATTATGATTGCTAGGCGTTAACTACCATTTAAAATAATATTAAATTATTATTAGAATTCAACGCAAGATTCCCAAGAAACTCATTGTTGCGTATTTGGTACGCCATCGTGCATAGCATCCCATTTAAAGTAATATTAATATTTAATTCACAAATATGGATAAATATAAAATTGTCATATTCTATATTTACCTAGGGTGTTACAATTATTTTCCTTGATTATTTACTTATATATTTTCAAATAAAAATATTTTTAATATTTTTAATTTTTTATGTGGTATTCAAATAGAAATGGATATTTTCCTTATGAAATGATTTAAATGATTTTTAAATTGTCTTTTATATGTTATTTTTGGGTTTTTTTGAATGAAAAAAATTTGGAAATGATTTAATTTTAAAAATAAATTTTCTAAAAAGGGTTATTTTCTGAATGAAACATAACAAGTGATATTTAAAAATTATTCTCTATTTATGGTGATATTATTTAATGTAACTTATTTTTTACTGTAGATATTCACCGAGGACACCATTTTTATTTACTATCATAATGTTTTATTATAGATACCCAAAGCTTAATGTACATGGACATTTCTTTACTTTTGTGGAATACTTAGTACATTACAAAAAACACACGCACAGGGACCATAATAGTTTAGTGTCTTTGGAAACTCGGAATATAATCTTCTAATCGTGGTGAAATATCTTCAACATCTCCCATAAAGATCATCCCTTTTTTTCTTACCTAAATCCTTTCTTTATATCCTGGGGAAAAGAAAACAGAAAAGGGTGAGCTCAAATGCTCAGTAAGGGTAATCAAAAGAAATATCAATCACATCATATACATAAGAACACAAATTTTGGAAATCTTAACCTGCAAAGAAATAATAATTTCATAACATGGGATAAATCATAGTAGTGAAATGTAATTCCAATAATCATAACATAAAACATGAAACATTGTGTCATACACACATAATAATTGAGAATCATTTCTTATTAGTCAAGACTCATTGCCAAGACGATCTTAGTGGACAAAGTCCATTTCTGAAACGAGTTCACTCCTCGTTTCAGTCCTGTTTCACTGAACCGGTTTAACATGCCGTTCCAACCATTTCTATCTCATGAGATATGAAATCATTACCCAATTCATTGGAGGGATATATAGGTCACACCCATCTCATAATGATACCATTCTTATGTGTGCCACAAAATCATAAACCATACATCATAGCATAACCCATGTATTAAAAATGGGAATCTTAAACATCGTGACCTCATAAAACAATTCATATAAGATAAAGTAATTCATAAAAATATAATTCCATCACAACATAATCAAATCAATGAAATAATAGGGATATAAACCGAACCCTTTATTATCTTAGATGGAGAATAATTTTGATAAAACATTTGAACTCCATTTTTGAGGAAAATATCCTTTCTGCTTCAAAAACACTTTTCCATTCTTAACATGTAGTACAATTATAAACTAAAAGAAGTTGATTACAATTAAACATTAAAAATTTTAAAGGAAGCTTCTTGGAAATAATTTTTAAAAAATCCATTCATGTCGTATAAGTTAAAAAAACATTCTTTGTACTTTTGTAGGAAAAGTCAAAAAGTACCTCTAATGAAAAACGACAAAAGATTACTTTCATATCCTTTACTAAAAACCCACCGAAGGGTAAAATTTGATTTAAACAATTGTAGGTGGATGGAAATAATATTACATATTGAGTAAACATGGATGTTGATGTTAAAATACAACCTAGTAAATGCTAAAGTATAAACAATCTCGGATAAAAATGAGATTGTGTTATTTCCCTTACCATAGATTCGATTTTCTTTGTAAGTGTTCTAACCTCCTGTATAATGATTTAAATATTGTCATTGACTTATTCCAGAATCATACTCATTGTTATAATATCATATAAGGTTCACTTATGACTTCATTTTACCCGTTCTTTTGTAAATTCCATGTTAAACAGAGTTTTGGGTAAAATCGTTTCATTTGTCATCCGTGTTTTGACTTGTAATTATTCATATGATTACATAGATCATTATTACTAAATTTCTTAATGTCAAACATGATTTATATATAATATATATTCTGAATATACATATATATAATGGATCGATAAATGGAAAGAAATACACCGTTCATGGAGACGGTAGGCCGTACGTACGCATGAACGATGCTTTCGTTTCCTTATTGAATTGAGTGGAATTAAGAAGATGAAATAAATATATATATACATAAATCCAGTATCCTTATTATGTCATATATTTCATGATTACTTATTATATATACTTTATAATCATTCATGAATGGTTAACGTTGAGAATGAATCTCATCGCATCGTGGAGACGGTAGTCCGTACGTACACACGAGCGATGATATCATTATCATGATCGTGGAATTGTATTTGAGTGTATGTATACTATTTAAGAATAAATATCACTTTAAAATAATCATATATAGTTATTATGTACACCATTATACTCATCCATGTAAGGTGGTGGTGGAAAATAGATTACACCACGACGTGGAGACGGTATTCCGTACGTACGCACGCGGGGTGATTTCATTGTCCGTAGGATGGATAGATGGTGAAAAAGGGTTGTTTATTACTTATAATTACATATAATTATATGAGTGATACTTATGGTATTACTTCATAATGAAAAAACCTAATAAGAAGAAGTGGAAGAAGAAATAATTTTGAAAGAATCGATAACGGACATTACCTCTTCTTTGAAGCGCCTCTTTGAGATCTCCTTTTAGGGAACTAAAATTGGTCTTTTAGGAAGACCATAACCTCTATGATGTTTCTAGGGAAGTTTAGAAGAGAATATGGCAGGGGTTGGATGAGCTTGAATGCTCAATGTGGTGTGACGAACAGAGGGAGGAGGTGCCCTTTTATAAGGGAGGAGAGGGGCACCTTTGGAATAACTAAAATAATTATTTTATTATAAAGCCAAATTCGGTTTTAATTAGTTCCAAATTGATTTATTTCGAATATAAGGTGGGTATGGGTCAAAATACTCTCATCCAACATAATTTATACAAGTTTAGGTTCCTATTTTAAACTTATCATTTATATTTAACTTTAAGTTAGATAATTTTACTTTTACCGTGTCTTTTTGTATTCTTACACTATAAGGTTAATAAACATACTATAAAAGTTAAAAAGAACCACATGTTGTTTATTATTAATATATATAACCATATATAAGTCATTTGGCCGAACCTTAGATTTCTAGGAATAAAATAACAATTAATAATATAATATTTGTTTTAAAAACTATTTTATGTCAATTTTGACACTATTTAGTAATTGATTTTTGTAAAACTCATAACAGAATTATTAGTTCGAAAAAAGTTATTTAAATCACTACTAACATGTCATATTAAACTATAAAATTAGTTTAATTCATAAAAAGTCTCAAATTACATTTATATGGGTATTTATAATATCAATTATGTCAATATTTCATTAGTAAGATAATTACTGCATCATCATTGTGTCTTAAATAAATTAAATTATTTAATGTCTAAAAATTAAAAAAATACAATTATGTAGGAAATCTTTTTATATTTCTAATGAATATTTATAGTAGAATTTATCTTATGTATAACCCTATATTAAAAATGATCTTCTTATTAAACTTTGATTTTAACTATTTTAACCATTCTTTAAATAAATTAATAATAAATTTGATAATCTAATCCATGTGGGCCTAAATGGTGATATTTTATACCTTGTGTTTTTTTTGGTCGAATACCACTTATCCAATAGAATTAGGACATGTGTTATGGTAATAATAATGTCATTTTTACCCTTAATTACTCTATTTACTTTTAACCGTGGTTAAAAAAAGAAAAAAGTTAATTTTCACCAAAAATTATTTTCATCTCATCGAACCACATTTTTCTTACTGACATCAACCGTGTCTCTCGGAATTTTTAAAGTCCACTCACAGATGTGGTAAAATTATGTTTTATGAAAAATCCATTTTTTTAACTACCACTTAGTGGTTTCACTATTCATCAAGAAATGAAAGATTCCAGAAAAATACCAAAAATTAGGCCTAAGATATATTTGATATTATAAATTCAAAAAGGATTTCTATTTTACCAAATTGAAAACATATCAGTTTCATTAATTAATTTAAAAATTAATTCCCGTCATAAAAAAAATAACGTGTTCTTAAGAGATAATAACTATCAAAAGATTGACACTTGTTTTTGTCTGGTTTATATGTGAAATTACATCTAATGACCAACATCGTATTAAGTTGTGAAAATACTAAATATACATTAAAACCGCTCAAATTAATAATTTATCACTATTAATTATTTCGATTAAAAAGGTTGTTTTTAATTACAATTCTGTAATTTTCACTATTCATCAGAAAATGAAAGTTATCAGAAAAGTACCAAAATTTCACCCTAAGATAAATTCGATATTCAGAATCCAAAAATTAAGTCCATTTTGAAAAAAAAAATTTACAAAATTTCAAAAAGTGGTTATTATTGTTTATAATGGCTAGTTTTAATAATATTTTAATAGAATATCGTTGTTTAGTGAAACTCGGTATTGCGTACTACACACGCTATCGAGGAAGGTCGTAATTGCTTGTAATGCAAGGCAAGTCAAGGATGTGTGTTGTGCAAGCTCTTTTGGTGTGGCGTACAACACAAGACATTAATGAATTTAAAAATAATATTTTTCATAAAATCTCGGGGTGTTACATTTTACCCCCCTTAAAATAAATTTCGCCCTCGAAATTCGTCGGGGTTATAAATGGTTTACTCCTTGAAATTTTCTTTAATAGAAACCCACATCATAATAAAGAATACCAAAAACAATCTTTAAAAAAAGTATGAAACGTAATAGTTACCCAAATAAACTAATCACTGGGTTTCCACATAGATGAAAATATGGATATGGAAGAGAAATATAACCATCATGTTCTGATGGAGAGTGGTAGAGAACATGGCTATGGAAAAGTCAGCAATCACAAATCCAAAGATTTGTGATGATCTAAGGTACCATCTGATTCATCTAATATGAGGGTACTAGGACATCATTCTTGGTTTTCAAGATCATTAAAAGAAATACTTACATGATTTTGGTACAATCTCATTGATGTTCGTTAATTGAACAATTTCCACTTCATCCATTAATGAAATGAAGTTGAAATGATTATTCGTGATGTGTTAGCAGATCATGTGATAGAATGATGGGTCATTCCATCTGTCTCAAACAAAAGGTTATAAAATTTATCAAAAATACATAAGTCCATCTATAGTGAGATTAATCATATATGGTTCCTAAAATGGACTTATACTTCATAAAAATAGTTTATACTAAACAGGGTCTTCCTGTAGGCTAGTGGTAGGTGATAAAGGCCAGTCGCACTTCGGTTGTGGGTTCGATTCCCACAGCTTTGTCCGACGTGATGGGCTGTCGCCCGTCCTGCTGGTTGTCATTTTTCTAAAGCTATATTACTATAACATCCCATAAATAATATCGAAAAATCATCGATCCTTAAACAATACTAACTTATGTCAAACATAATACATCACAATCATTAGGCTTATCCAAAATACTTCGGTCTAAGCTCATAGTATAAAAATGATTACTTGAAATGTCGCATTACAGTCACATGAATGCCATAATTTATCCCCCATATATCATAAGATGTATCTTGTTGGTCAAATTACAAACATGTGAATACATTAAACATGTATACCCATTGAACCTTAGTGAAAACATGAATGCAGTTAAAAGTTAACACTTTCCACAAACCAAAATCCTCAAAATTATTTATACTCAATCCATGATATCACTTAGTCCTTATATCAATCATGAGCTCATGAATAAAATCAAACATCTCATTATCTTCTTATCCCTTCATTATGCGCATATCATCTTCTTACCAAAAATATCTCAATCACTTTCCATGGTTACCGGTACCATAAAATTATTGAAAACCACAATAGACCAATACATAAATATTCCAATATTCCATGATACTATATACAACATTATTTTGGAATCCCATTACATAAACACTTAATCATTCCACCACATCATTTTCATATTCAATATCACCAATAGTGATCGCATGCGACTTCCCTTTGCCCTTTTCCTTAAGTGGTAGCTCATGTCGATCATCACTAACCCTTGGATTAGGGAATTTATTAGCATAATGCCCCATTTCCTTGCACTTGAAGAATTGAAGTGTTGGTGGTGCATTATATGCAGTATTTTCTTTATTCACATCATTAGAAACCCTTTTTCCATTACATCGACACTCAGCTGCTCGATGACCTTCTATTCAACACATAAAAATATTTTTTATTCCCTTTAAGACAATCTCCACCATGCTTCTTTCCACACTTTGAGCATAAGGAAACATTTATCTTCTTTTCACCATTATTCTAATATTTCTCCTTGAACTCCATCTTTCGTTTCTTGTCAGAACTGTGAGATGGATAAGTAACACCAACTTCCCTTTTTACCTTGATAGCACAACGCACAATTTCTTCATAGCTACTGAAGTCTCTTATAGCTAATTCCCTTCGAAGATTTGGTTTTAAGCCACTGAAGAATTGATCAACTTTATTTTCAGGTTGGATGATAAAGCAAGATGCATACCTTGCAAGCCTTGTAAAATTCGCTTCGTATATACCAACAGATTCATCATCCTTTTGATTTAGTTCAAGAAACTCCTTCTCCATTTTCTTCGAAGAATACAAGGGAAGTACTTATTGAAAAATAAGTTCTTGAACTCGTCCCATTCCATGGACTCAATTTCATCTCTTGTCCTCGAATTCTTGATAAGATTCCACCATTGATCAGCTTCACCTTCCAGACGATATACTGCTAAGATGAATTTATCATGTTCAGAAAATTGAAGAACTGAAAATATCTTTTCAGTGGTAATGATCCATTTTTCTGCAACAAGTGGATCCGAAGACCCACTGAAAGAAGGTGGACGTTGACTCATGAAGGACACAATAGAATATTGTTCCCTTATCTACTCATTTGGAAGTCCAGAATGATTCATATCTTGTTTAAGTATAGCAATAATATTTTTCACTCCATCTCCCATAACATTTGTTTGTTCAAGAGGAAAATCATTGCATTGTCCATTACATTGATCAACATGGTTCCTTCAGGTTCCAGACATCGTCTAAAACCCAAAAATAATAGTGTGAGAGGCAAAAATCATGCTAGAGAAAACAATATAATAAAGGGGTAGTAACATCAATATCTAACATCTTGGGTTACCGTAATTCTAGTACGATAACCTATACTTATACTTAACCTTAGGGACATCCCTAGACATACCTTAGAAATATCTATAGGGATCTCACTAAAGTTCTCGCATCCTAGTTTCCAAAGGTTGACTAAACCTTTCCTCTGATACCAACTGTAGATACCCGAAGCTTAACGTACATGGACATTACTTTACTTTTTCAGAATACTTAGTACCTTAAAAAAAACACACACACAAGGACAATAATTTTTTAGTGTCTTTGGAAACTCGTAATACAATTTTCTCATCGTGTTGAAAGATCTTAAACATCTCCAATAAAGATCTTCCCTTTTTTTCTTACCTAAAACCTTTCATTATATCTTGGGAAAAATAAAACAGAAAACGGTGAGCTCAAATGTTCAGTAATGGTAAACAAAAGATATATCAATCACATCATATACATAAGAACATAACATTTTGAAATCTTAACATTCAAAAGAAATCATAATTTCATAACATGGGATAAATCATAGTAGTGAAATGTAATCCCAATAATCATAACCTAAAACATAAAACTTTGTGGCATACACACATAATCATATAGAATCATTTCTTATTAGTCAAGACTCATTGCAAAGACTATCTTAGTGGAAAAAGTCCATTTCTGAAACGAGTTCACTCCTCATTTCAGTCCTGTTTCACTGAACCGATTTAACATGATGTTCCAGCCATGTATATCTCATGAGATATAAAATCATTACCCAATTCATTGGAGGGATATATAGGTCCCACCCATCTCATAATGATACCATTCTTATGTGTGACACAAAATCATAAACCATACATTATAGCATAACCCATGTATTAAAAATGCGAATCATAAATATCGTGAAATCATAAAACAATTCCTATAAGATAAAGGAATTCATAAAAATATAATTCCATCACAAAATAATCAAATAAATGTAATAATAGGGATAGAAACAGAACCCTTAATTATCTTAGATGGAAAATAATTTTGATAAAACACTTGAACTCCCTTCTTGAGGAAAATATCATTTCTGCTTCAAAAACACTTTTCCATTCTTAACATGTTGTACAATAATAAACTAAAAGAATTTGATTAAAAATAAACTTGAAAACTTGTAAAGGATGATTCTTGGAAATAATGTTTTAAAAATCCATTCAAGCCGTATAAGTTAAAAAAACATTCTTCTTACTTTTGTCGGAAAAGTCAAAAAGTACCTCGTACGAAAAACGACCAAAGATTCCTTTCATATCTTTTACTAAAAACTCACCAAAGGGTAAAATTGGATTTAAGAAATTGTAGGTGGATGGAAATAATATTAAATATTGAGGAAACATGGATGTGGATGATAAAATACACCCCATTAAATACTAAAGTATAATCAATCTCGGATAAAAATGAGATTGTGATATTTCCCATACCTTTGGCCCGATTTGCTCCGTAAGTGTTTCAACCTCATGTATAATTATTTAAATAGAGTCATTGAATTATTACAGAATCATACTCACTGTTATGATATCATATATGGTTCACTTATGACTTCATTTTACCCGTTCTTTTGTAAATTTCATGTTAAAGAGCGTTTTGGGTAAAATCGTTTCATTTGTCGTCCGTCTTTTGACTTGTAATTATTGATATGATTACATAGATCATGATTAATTAATTACAGAATATAAAACATGATTTATATATAATATATATTCAGAATTTACATATATATAATGGATCGATAAATGGAATGGTATACACCATTCATGGAGACGGTAGGCCGTACGTACGCATGAACGCTGTTTTCGTTTCTTTATTGAATTGAGTGGAATTTTGTAGATGACATAAATATATCTATACATAAATCCAGTATCATTATTATTTCATATAATTCATGATTAATTATTATATATATTTTATAATCATTCATGAATTGTTAACGTGGAGAATGAATCTCATCGCGTCGTGGAGATGGTAGTCCGTACGAACGCACGAGCGATGATATCGTTCTCATGATCGTGGAATTGTATTGGAGTGTTTGTATACTATTTAAGAATCAATATCACTTTACAATAATCATATATAGTAATTATTTACACCATTAGACCCATCCAAGTAAGGTGGTGGTGGAAAATAGATTACACCACGGCGTGGAGACGGTATTCCGTACGTACACACGCATGGTGATTTCATTTTCCGTAGGATGGATAGATGGTGAAATAGGGTTGTTTCATACTTATAATAACATATCAGAATATGAGTGATACTAATGTTATTACTTCATAATGAAACAACCTAATAAGAAGAAGTAGAAAAAGAAATAAAGTTGAAAGAATCGGTAATGGACATTACCTCTTCTTTGAAGCGCCTCTTTGAGATCTCCTTTTAGGGCACTAAAATTGGTCTTTGAGGAAGACCAAAACCTCTAGGATGTTTCTAGGGAAGTGTAGAATAGAATTTGGCAGGGGTTGGCTGCGCTTGAAGGCTCATTGTGGTGTGAGGAAGAGAGGGAGGATGTTCCTTTTTATAATGGAGGAGAGGGGCACCTTTGGAATAACTAAAAATAATATTTTATTATAAATCCATATTCAGTTTTAAATAGATCCAAATTGATTTATTTAGAAGCTAAGGAGGGGATGGGTCCAAATCCTCTCATCCAATTGAATTTAGACAAGTTTAGGTTCGTATTTTAACCTTATCATTTATATATAACTTTAAGTTAGACACTTTTACTTTTACCGTGAATTTTTGTGTTCTTACACTATAAGGTAAATAAATTTACTATAACAAGTCAAACGAACCCCAAGTTGTTTATTATTAATATATATAACCTTATCTAAGTCATTTTTCCGAACCATAGATTATTAGGAATAAAATAACAATTAATAATTTAATATTTGTTTTAAAAACTATTTTATGTCAATTTTGAAACTATTTAGTAATTGATTTTTATTAAAACGTAAAACAGAATTATTAGTTCGAAAAAAGTTAATTAAATCAATACTAACATGTCATATTAACCTAGAAAATTAGTGGAAATAATAAAAATTCTCAAATTACATTTATTTGGGTATTTATAAAAACAATTATGTCAATATTTCATTAATAAGATAATTACTACATCACCATTGTGTCTTAAATAAATTAAATTATTTAATGTCTAAAAATAAAAAATATAATACCATTATGTAGGAAATAATTTTATATTTCTAATGAATATTTATTGTCGAATTTATCTTATGTATAAGTCTATATTAAAAATGATTTTTTTTATAAAACATTGATTTTAACTATTTTAACCCTTCTTTAAATAAATTAATAATAAATGTCCTAATACAATCCA
Organism: Viscum album; assembly: GCA_963277665.1. Taxonomy (NCBI): domain Eukaryota; kingdom Viridiplantae; phylum Streptophyta; class Magnoliopsida; order Santalales; family Viscaceae; genus Viscum; species Viscum album. Next base: position 1,892,064,158 of record OY728150.1, read on the forward strand.
TGTGGGCCTAAATGGTCATATTTTATTCCTAAGGTTGTTTTTGGTCGAATTAAATTTAACCAATAGTATTAGGACATGTGTTATAGTAATAATAATATCATTTTTACCCTTAATTACCCTATTTACTTTTAACCGTGGTAAAAAAAAGTAAAAAGTTACTATTCACCAAAAATTATTTTCATCTCATTGAAGCACATTTTACTTACTGACATCAACCGTGTCTCTCGGATTTTTGAAATTCCATTCACAGAAGCGGTAAAATTATGTTTTATGAAAAATTAATTTTTTAACTACCACTTTGTGGTTTCACTATTCATCAAGAAATGAAAGTTTCTAGAAAAATATCAAAAATTAGGCCTAAGCTATATTTGATAATATGAATTCAAAAATGATGTCTATTTTACCAAATTCAAAACATATCAGTTGAATTAATTAATTTAAAAATTAATTCCCGTCGTCAAAACAAATAGTGTGTTCTTAAGAGATAATAACTATCAAAAGATTGACACTTGTTTATGTCTGGTTTAAATGTGAAATTACATCCAATGACCAACATTGTATTAAATTGTATAAATATATTCTAAATATACATTAAACCCACTCAAATTAATAATTTATCACTATTAATTATTTCGATTAAAAAGGTTGTTTTTAATTAAAATTCAGTAATTTTCACTATTCATCAGAAAATGAAAGTTATCCGAAAAGTACCAAAATTTCACCGTAAGCTAATTTCGATTTTCCGAATCCAAAAATGAAGTCCATTTTGAAAACTAAAATTTAGAAAATTTGAAAAAGTGGTTATTACTATTCATAACGGCTAGTTTTAATAATATTTTAATAGCAAATCGTTGTTTAGTGAAACTCGGTATTGCGTACTACACACGCTATCGAGGAAGGTCGCGATTGCGTGTAATGCAAGGCAAGTCAAAGTTGTGTGTTGTGCATGCTCCATTTGGTGTGGTGTAAAACAGAAGACATTAATGAAATTAAAAAGAATATTTTTCATAAAATCTCGGGGTGTTTCATTTATAATAAGAAAATATTTTAAAAAAAATTTCTTCACATCAATGGGTTATACTATGATAAAAATCTTATGAGTCATGTTCTGTTTTTCCTATGTTATGTTATGATGAAATGATGAAATTATTATAAATCATGTCTCTTTCATATAGGTTATGATATCATCAAATGTTGACAAAACACATATAATTTAATTGGAAATGATATAGTTAATGTTTTATTATCTTAATGTACACATGAGTATGGTATTCATTATGTTATTGTGTTTATATTATAACCGATGATGGTAGTTATTTTATATCCATAAACAGGGGTTACTTTTTAACTAAGGATATTGGTTACATTATAACAAAAATATTGGTTGGACCTACATATCTATCCAATTCACTAGGTAACGATTTTTATCCCATGAGATTGATAGGGTTGGAATAAGGAGCGAACTTAGTTCACTAATGAATGTATTCCTTTATTATGGTCTTAATAGCTAAACATTACAACTCTGATAGTTTGAGGAGTAAAACCATTTCAATATGAAGAATGGGCTCCGACTGGGTATTGTGGGGTGTCCTCCTATGAGGTTTAGATGACTACAAATATCCCAAATAAGTCATAGTAATTATATATGAATTCTAAGGAAATGTTATTATTTTCTTATGTGTATAAAACAATTCTATGTCTTATGCCAATATTATAATTTCATAAATAATGTTCTTTAATTTCCTTATGATTCATTTCTGATGAACATAAAATATTTATTTAATGACTAAATATTATTAACTTTCATAATAATGTTATTGTTTTCATATATTATAGTCATATTCTCATACCATTTCCTTTATGTTATTATTACATATCTCACTTATTTACCCTTACTGGACAATGATGCTCAACCGTTTTTATGTTCCCTTTCCCTAGGTTATGTTGGAGTTTTTTATGTATTGTATATATATAAAGGGTAATAAATAGGAAGATAATTTTATGAAACATTTAAGACTAGTCACATGATTATAAAATTGTGTTAAATGTTTCAATCAAAATAAAAGTATTATGGTTCATAGGTATGAGTTTGTGTTTTGTTTGCATTATTCATAAAAAAGTTTTAATATCAATGTATGAGAGGCCTAGGTCACTATAGTTTTTAATAGAGTATAGTTTTAGATATCCTTTGGAATTTAGGATGAGAAATCATTACTAAGATCCCTTGGGATATTTATAAAGTTATGTCAAGGGATGTATCTAGGGATAAGTTTAATGAAGAGTAAAATTATAGAAAAATGACTTGGTATTTTTCTAAAGGATAGATTATGTGGTTTCCAATAAATTAGATACCTATTTAGATACTACATGTTTATGTGTAATTGGAATATATTTACTTACGGATAACATAACCAAAAACACCGTAATTTGATAGACTTGATCGGTAAATGGTGGAAGACAATGGATCTTGTTGTACACATTGGTCGACACACTTGGGTGGATATACTCAAAAAATTCATAAACACTTTACAAACTATAATGAAGGATTTAAATAGATGATAACTAAGAATTTACAAGTATAAACCTAATGTTTCATATAACAAAAATAAGGTTCCATGATTTAGAATTGTATAATTTATTTTTTAAGATTATGTATTTTTCCACAATGATTACTATTTCTCACATTAGATTTTTGGTTTTAGTAAGTTTATAAAACTAGAAGAAACCATGTTTACACTAAATATAATAGAAAATTTGTTGTCTATGAGAAACCAAATTTGATGATGACTGAAGAGATAGATGTTGTGATTATTCATAATTATCTATCAAGACATATGACTATAAATTTTAAATTAAATGAGATTAATAACACATCAAATAAGGGGAAGATTAAATTTTAGGAATTTTTATATGCTAATGAATATGGAGAAATGAAGATTCATGTTATTTAATGTAGAGAATGTGGGAATAATAACATCGAGTAATGTCTCAATAGAATGGGAAGATGTTACTAATGTTGAAAAGAATGAAACAAATGAAGTTATTTCTATGGAAAAAATGAAATGTTTAGTTTAAACAATAGATAGAAATATTGGTATCATCAATGCATTATCAACAAATTAATTTTTACAATGTTTATTATGAAAATAAATGTCCAAGGGGGGAAGATTGTGAAGGAAATCAGTAAGGATTCCTCTGTTATGGTTATATTATTGATAGAAAATACAATCAGAATTATATATAAAATGAAATATGTGTTAATTAAATAGATGATATATCCTAGTTCATTTTTTGAAAAATATTTTGGATGATTAAAATATTTATGTATTTGAATTAATGAATTATGAAAAATATAAGTATTGTTCTGTATAATTTTTTCATTAAGGATTTGAATTAATATATTTAATGATATTAGTGGCCTAGAAAAGTGAATTAACGACAAGGTGGTTTTCAATTAAAACACTTGATTTAGGGAATGAGGATACTTAAAAGTTTCCTCATAACAATGTTCACATGAATTTATGATTGATATGAATAATTTAAATTGGATAGTGTGAATTAACATGGATCGGATTAATGTTTCACTGATAATGTGGTGTATTATTTAATAGATGGAGTTTTGAAATTTTTTGGATTTATGTAATATATCCAAAAATTAGTGTTTTATTTAAGGAATAAGAAATAATTTATAGGTTGAATAAGTATTTATTCTGATTTATGTTATTATCATGTTTTCATAGAGTACATGATGGAGGTATTCACATGTTTGGAATGTTATAATTAAGAGATACTTCATATTATTTGGATGACTAATGATAATATCATATTAGAAATTTAGTGACATTCTTTCTAATGTTTTGGATTATCATCAGTTGGAATGTTCATAAGATTAACTATTTATAAAATGTTTTATGTAGATCTTTGGATGAGGTATTAATGATTGATTTATTACTTAATCATATGATGATTTTTGGAATATCTTATAGACACTTTATTGTTTTGATAATAAATAAAGATATACAGAATGACTTATAATTCTTTTAAAAAACCTATTTATTTCTTCATATATGAAAAATTCATCAATTAGAGTAAGACATGAAGTGGAAAAAGATCGAGGAAAAATCAAAGGATAAATTTATTCCTAATTAATAGAAAGATATCAAGTAAGAACATTTTCTTATGTTTTCATTCTAGATGGAAAAATAATTCTTCAACGTTATGAAATTGATCAGGAAAAAAATGTTATCCTAGTACCTTAATTTTCTATGAATCAAATAGTCCCTTAAATTATCGCATATTTTTTATTGTTTCATTAAGTTTCTACTAATCACCCACCTTAATCTAATCATCAATCTCTATCACTCTCTATAAATTTTTTTCATCAAGTCTAAATAATAACTTCCCACCTGTGTTCTATAATCTAGGAACCTAATTAGGAGTCACATTATGTTAATATTATGTTTTAGACAATCTATTTTTAAGTGTTATTTTATTTCAAATTTTTATGATTTATATATATATGAAATAATTATAAAATTTTAAACCTTCCTTGAAGGATATATATTTTGAGAAAGAAAATCATTTAATGGGGATAGAATGTAATACCCTAATATTTTGTGAAGTTACTTTCAAATGATTTTAATATTTTTGAAATTTTTCTTTAAACACAACATTGAATTTTGATTTCATTACATGTAACAGTACGTTTACATTACATTACAAGAAAAAAAATGTTTTTATTATGCTATACACAATACAATTTTTAGATTTCACTACACACAACACTGAGTTTGGAAGAAATGTGACATATAATTAAAATATTATTATTCAAAATTATAGTTATCATTTATCCATTATAGTGGTGGGTATGAATAAGATTAAATTAATTATTAAAATATATAGTACACAAATTTATATAAAATGAATTATTTTTTGGTAAACTAATTATAAATTAAAATTAAATCATTTTTAAAATGAAGGTAATAATTTTCATAAAATAATTTTGATGTTCCCAAATGTATTTTAACTGTATAGATTAAATGAATCGATTATAGTAAATTATTGTAATAAAATTTTTAAATTGTATATTAAATAAAATTTTTAACATTCATATTATGTTTTTTCTATATTATACATAATAAAAAATACAATTCCATAGTTAAAACATTATTTCTATATAAAACTGTTTGGTTTACATTTTATAGAAAACTTATTTTAAATTTAATTTCTAAAAATATGATAAAATTTATTTGTAAAAATAAAATTATTCATATAAATATTTATTTAAAAATTAATATAGGTTTATTTTTTTAGATTATTCTGAAATGCTTAATTTATATATGAATAGTGAAAAATAATGACTTTTAATTGAAAACATCATTTTATTTATTATTATTTATTAAGTTAAAGTATATTTTAAATTTGGTTGAAATGTTAACTTTGTTCCATTATTAATACTCTAGTTTATTTTATGTAATTTGAATCAACATTATATTGAAATTTTATTTAATACAATGTAAATTTTTTAAAAAAAAATCTCTTTTGAAAAAACGCTTTCTCGCAACATCTAGAGGAATAATTTTAAATTCTGTTTTCCACTTTTTTGAATTTAATTTAGATAAATGGATTAATTATTTTGAATAATAATAATTTATATTATATAATAATTTCAAATAAAATTTCCATAATGAAAAATTAATGTAGTAAAAATTATTAAAAGTAGTTACGGTAAATATTTGTTTACCGGGTGTTAAAATAAAAATATAAGAATAAAAAATGATCTATAAGATTTAAAAAAATTATTTTACAGAAATAATTATAGAATTAAACCTATAAGGCAATATAGTGACCCATATTGGTCCCTTTTTACATATGATTAATGTCATATCGCTTAATTCTTCTCAAAAATAACAATAGTATCCACTCCCCCACCTATAAATGATCGCTACCTATCCTATATTTTTCACACAATTGAACCCTTTTTTCATCAAAAATACTTATAAAAATAAATTCCCAAATTACCTAACCACATATTGTAGGAATTATTTCTGGAATAAATGATCTTAGGAAGTCTTCTGTGCAATTCTATAATGGATATTTAAAGAAGAGGAAACATTAATCAACAGTAATTTTTTTATAATGTCTTCCTCAAACCCCTCAAATTATTACTATATCCATATTATATTTTATCATAAGTATATTAAATATAATTATATCGTTTTGTGTTATGGTAATGACCTACAACCATATCCACTTCCATCAAATTTGTTACGAAATCATCATTCGTGTGTAGAAAAGACTATAACCTCACGAACTGATGTCATTCATTTTTTCCATTAACAATAAAAAGAATTTGAAATAACTAAGTATATATTTTTTATATATTATATTTATTTTATTTTTATGATTATTTAATTATTACATCACATATACCTTCATTCTTTCTATTTTTATGAATGTTATAATGTTTCTCGTCTGTATGGTGGACTGCCGTCTCACGAAGCGATGTGATTCGTTCAATATTTATTTATAATGTATTAATGATTTACATAATATATGTATGTGATATATATAAAATTAAATTTATTTTTGAATAATAATATATCATTAACATTTTTTATTTCTAAACTAAAAGAAAATGGAAATAACAGTCATGCACACGTATGCCACATCGCCTACATGACTGATGTACTTTATCTTATATCACTAATGATTATCAATTATTATGAATATATTTATATAGAATATATTTTCTATTTTTTCATTTTTATATTTATTGAGATTATGGAAACTTTTTTAGATTAAGTGGATAAATAATATAACAAAACAAAACATATTAAAAAACAAAACAGTTGATACCCAAAGTGTAACATTATAATTGAATTATTAAAAAACAAGTAATAAAAGGACATAACCAAGTAATATATGATATGATATAAATTAATTTAGTTATTTAATATATTTATAAAAAACATATATTTATTATAAAAATTTTCAAATGATTATGAAGATATTCAAGACTTAAGGTAATGAATTTTTGTCACACCCTTTTTTCAGTGAGACACAAACAATATTCACCGGGTATTTATTTGTTGTGGTCTATATACTAACCATGAATTTATTATATTATTATTATCTTAATATTTATTGTTATTCACTTTTCAATTTTAGGATCCCCCTTCCAAAGGGTTTATGGTTCAAAAGTTATCAAATCAGTAAGGTGTTTTTATAATAGTTTTCTATCATGGGAACATAACTTATACTACACGCATATCTTCTTATATGAGGTGTATATTCAACCCTTGACATGTTATATCAATTATATAAATATTTTATTTATATTTTATATTTTATATTTTATTTAATGTGATTATTTCATGTAGAATATGACTTAATGTAACCAATGTGGGATGAGTTTTTAGTTACAATCTCGTCATTTTATCAGGATGGCTTATAATTAGGGTTTGAAATAATTAAATATTATGATCAGGAACTTGAGAAACTAATGAATATTACTCTCATATAGCCAATTAATGTCAATAAAAGTTTCCCCTAATTATCCTTTCTGTATGTACTCAATAGTTTAAAAATGATGTTTTCAATTAAAATGGGTTTCTCGACCAGAAATATGATTTCCTCCAAAACCTTGTTTACTAAAAATGTTTTCTGAAATATTTTACTATTATCCTACCAATTTTCATATCCATATTTGGCCATGTTAAAATTTAAAAAATTTGTTTATGAGGAATATTCTTATCATTTTACATATTAATTCTTATTTTAATTTAACATGAATAAAAAGTAATATTTATTTTAACATGAATGATATAAACAGAACATCCCAAATCGGAAAGTTTATATTCCTAAATAAATGATTTAAAATAATTTTTAAGATTCAATTATAAGATTTCATGGTTATTTTTAATGAAAATTATTTTGAAATGTTTTATATTTTAGAAATTTATTTCCAAATAATTGATATTTTCCATATGAAATTTTCGATGTGATGTTTAAAAATACAAATCTATATAATATTATATCCTTTGATGTAAATTTTGGTCTCTCAGGGAAGAAAACCAAGGAAACCATTATTATTATTTCTCTAAATTTTTTATAGTGACCTAATGTTTTTGGAATGTGCTTACCTTCCATGGGTTATACAATGATAAAGTTATTATGAATCTTGATTCATTTTCCAAAGGTTATGATATGATGCAATAATGAAATGATTATGAAACCAATCAATATTCTTCAAATTTAGATATGACAAATTTTTTATGAAATTATTTTTTTCTAAGTTTATGATATAATGAATATTTTATGATCTTATGGCACACATATGTATGATGTTAATTATGTGACAGTGGTTATGTTATGACTAATTATGGTAGACATATTATATCCAATTATGGTTGTTAAATTATAACCAAGGAAGGTTGTCATGTTATAACCAAATAGAGTTGGGAACAATAACCCTCCATTTCATTTTGTAAAGATTTATATTTCATGAGATAGATAGTACTAAAAAAGATAGTGAACTCGGTATATCAAGGGACTTTTTTTCTATGGTGGTCTTTGGAGTGAACCTTGACCAGTACGATATCTTGGGTATTAAACCCATTCCACTATATGTAATGGCATTCCATTGGGGTTGTTTGTCTATCACACATAGTAGGTGTATCCACTTATGGGGGTGCCTCGATATGTTTTCGCAGTGATCTTGGACAACTAAGGAAATGAATTTTTATGCTTATGTGTATCTCACAATTCTATGTCTAATTATAATAATTATGATTTCATGACTCATGTAATTTTATTTCCTTATGATAAAGTCTTATAAAAATCTAATAATTATTCCATGACTCAATATTATGATCTTTCTTATGCATGGTATGGTATTCATATATTATGATGTAGCTCTCATACCCTTATGTTCATGTTATGCTTTTGTATCTCATTTGTTTACCCTTATTGAGCATCTGAGTTCCACCGTTCTTATTTTCCCTCTCCCCAGGTTATGTGGACATGTTTTATTTAAGGTATGTATATGAAAAGTACTAAATTGGAAGATCGTTTTTGAAATCATTAATTGCCATTAAATGTATTAATATATTTTGTTCTAGGTTTCCAAAGGCACGAAACTATTATGGTGCTTGGGCGTGTGTTTGTGTTATGTTTTGAATATTTATATAAAGATATATAATGTCCATTTCTAATATGACTCATTTTCTATAGATGTTATAATTTATTATGTTTCATCCATCATTGTAATAAAATATGTAGTATTTCTGTTTAGTTTTGTTCTTCGTCTTAGCGGATCTTTTTAAAAAAACCATTTATTTAGAGATAAAATATATAGTAAAGTCATGAGTTGTTACATTATCCCTCTTTAAATTAGTTAATTTCTCTTAATTTTATTCTAATCATCATAGATAATAAGATATTTTAAAACTTCCATTGAAATATTTATTACTAATAATTCTAATCATGTGCAATCATCTGATACCCTCAAATACACAGTGAAGAAACCACACTTTATTATAATACTTCAAAAAAAATTCAAACTAATCATACAATTTTATGTACCTATATTTATCACATAATGATAAAAATAAATGATGATATAAACAGAATGTTGTAAAAACCCATTTTTAAATACCTAGTTCTTAAATATAATTTTGAGAAAAATTTCTATAAAACCATATGATGCAATTCGATCTGAGTACTATTAATAAGGTCCAAGATTTATGATATTCAAGAATGTCTTAAAATAATATATAGAAATATTTTTTTCAATTGTAAAAATATATTGATGTTGAATAGAGAGTTTCAAAGACTCTATATTATTATACCATTATAAAAACATTGCAATGTCCCATATGGGATTGATCAAAATAAATAAGGTGGGAGAGTTGGGTATTCACAATATGGTAAAGATTTTACCATAATCTGTAATGATATAGAAATATAGTAGTTAATTGTTATATGTTGTAAAGTTATTTCGTGTTATATAAATGTTAGAAATAGTATCCACATATACTGAATGATATTTTTCATTGATTTATTCAATTAAACACTTTGGTAGTGAAAGGAGGGGTGTGTTTGAATTCTTTATGTGGAATAAAATAATTAATTTTTTTCTAATGACAAATTCTCTAAAATTTATAAAGATATATGAAATTAAATATTAATATTATTAAAGTCCTATGGGATGTTTTAATTTTTAATTTATAGATATATTTCATATAATATATGTGTAAATGGATAAAAAAAATTTATAACTCGTATAATAAAATACTATCCAATAACACATTTAAATCAACCTACAGTTCGTTAGGGTTAATATAGGATTAATTATGTAAGTCTTCATAATACTTATTAAATTATTATGAAAAATTAATGACCGAATAATATAAATATTTTTCTTACAATATTATAAAATCTAAAACCATTGATGTATGTACCTCAAAACATAAACTTACTATTTATCAATTTACCCAAATATCAATTAATATATACCTAAACAAAATATAATCACAAAAGATAATAATATTATTTTAAATAACATGAATTTCATTATCACTAAAGCACATTTAAAACCCCAATGATATTTATATTTTTTTATTATATATTCCAAATTCAACTAAACCATTATCAAAATTACCCCAACATCGAATCAATGATAACAAATTAAGATCTTTCATAATGGTTTACGAAGAGAATTTGATATTAAAAAACATATCATTGAGGAGATATGAAACAGTTTTAAATAATATAAAAAAAGTTGCAAAGATTGAAGGTTTTTTTATAACTCAACAAAATATTTTAGAGTTATGGGCCATAGTAGACTTTTTACCAAAGACTGGATCCACATGTTAGTATCCAAACAATGAAGTCAATTACAGGAAAAAAATATCATAATAATTTATATCATGACCCGTCCCCCGGGGCTCGTGCTGTGACTACCCCATGCCCACCTTCCATAGGCCAGGAGATGTCGACTTTCACCGAGGGCATATTCCCTAATACTTTGAAGGAATTGCCTTTATGTCATGTAAGCACTCGTAAACAATAAAAAAGCAATATAGGAACATAAGTAAACTGAACTGTAAACAGAGTGAGTGAAGTAAGTAAAAGGGGCTAGAATAAAAGCCCAACTGGAAATTACAAGTACGACTATGATACAATACAACTGAAGAAAAAGAAAAGACAGCTAATGGATCGTCCTCCGAGGTTCCTACCTAAAGGGTAGGTACCGATCTCCACCTCAATACTCCTCATCCATCCATCTCCTCCAAGTATCGACTCGTCGTAAGGTCCACCTCTAAGTGTCATCCAGTCTTGGTTCTCTCGGCCTCAGTTAGCGCTGTTTGTCGTCTATATCCAACACAACAATTTGTGGGAATTGATTGTGCAGGGCTGTGTATAATGATACTCAGTAGGGACTCTGAGACCCTCTAGGTCTCACAAAATCCATCAAGGATAAAACAAAAGGTATGAAATCAACAGATATCCTTACATAGGTATATGCTCGTACATATACGTATGTTATCAAGTAATCTATCTCAATCATGAGGAAAACACATAGGTTTTCACTCAGCTCACACCATGATTTATTTTAGGGGTATTATCAAGTAAAATTCCAAACACAACGTCGAACAACACGACTGTAGGATAACTCCTCCTCTATCGAGTATAGTGGGCCTGCCGTGTCACACAGAGGTGCATCCCACTAACCTTGGACAGCAGAAGTACTCCTCCTATTGAGTATCATGGGTCAGCTACATCACACAAAGGTGCTCCCCACTGTGGGTCTTCCATGTCACACAAAGGTGCTCCCCCTCATATAATGTTGAGGTACTCTCCCTATTAAGTACCGTGGGTCTATCACGTCACTAAGGCGCTCCCCACTGGGCCATTCGAGTCACTCTGCGTCGAAACGGTCAGCAGTCATCAAGTCTCAGCATGCCATTAGGCCTCTGTACTATGCTATCTTGTCCATCTGTAGGATACACTCCACAATATTATGTTCAATACTCCAAATGTCATGAACTACAACGAAAAAGTATCTAAACGGTTTGTCACGTCATTCGGGTCTCAACGTAACAAACGATGCATCAATCAGATGCCCGGTCTGTGAGTTATTAGTCTTTCAGTGTCGGGGGCCCGGTAGGATTCGTTCTCGATCCAACATGGACATTTCACATTATAATCCAAAATTATAGTGGGGTATACTAAAAGGGACTATATTGATCCATGATTTATAGCGCCAATGATGGTTCATCAAACAGACGTCTAGTACCGAAGTTATGGCCAAAAGAAAGTAAATGAGTCATAGTGGGCCTTGGTACGGTCTGACCGGGTCGGACCGACTCGGCCTGACCCGGCCTGAGCCAACCTAGTTTGGGTCGACCCAGCCTGACCTGCTGGGTCTGGCCTGGCCCGTTGGGTTCGTCCTGACAGCCACAATGGTCCGCGGAGGCAGCTCGACCTCGATGGGTGCCGTAAGGGTGTCATGGTCATGGAAAGGCACAACCGTGAGATGGCTCGGATTGGGGTGGCTCTCAAGGTCGTAGAGATAGAATATTAGAGGACTTAATTTAGGGCACAATGTCAGTGGCGGCTCGGCTCGGCCCGGATAGTGACGCGGCTCAGCGGACGGCGGCACGACGACTCGGTACGGCGGACGACAGCGTGGCGGCTCGGCACGTCGTCGGCATGGCAACTCAGCAGAGCTGCTCGGCATGGCGGCAGAGCATGATGGCTTGGCAAGAAGGTGTCATGGTGACTCATCACGGAGGTGGGGCAGCAAGGGGGTTCCGCCCTGGGTGGTACAGTGGCTCGGTCCAGTGGTGGGTGGCTCGGCCAGGAGGGTGAAGCGCCGCGGGCTGGCGTGGGTCATGGAGGCCACGGGTGGCAGCGTCGTTGCCTTCATCACCTTCATCACCTTCCCCCATTTCTAATAACATGTCCATGAAGAATTTTGGATGGGTAGGTCTGTGGTTATTTAGCATGCACCCTCCGCTTTTAGGGTGATAGAAAGCAGTTCACAAAGAAAAAAGCATGAATGTGTAAGGAAGGTATTTTAGAACATCATTTCTCACAATCCTCATCATTATCTATTCCCAAACCCCAAAAATAATTATAAGGGGAGAACATGAGAAGCAATAATCAAATAAAAATAAACCCCTACCACGTTCCCTTAATGACATTGGTGCAATAATGTAGTACAGTCGTCGATTCGCCATAGATGAGGACATCCCACATTAGAAGAATTCCGGAGGAGGATGGTCGAAGGGGGTCGGCGTTCTTCCTTGGTGGAGTGTTCTTCATCAGTGGAGTATTCTTCTTTGAAGAACATGTACTTAATTTATAATATTTCTCCCAATATCACTTTCCTCCAAATTCCACAAAAGATTCCAAGGATCATAAATTATGTTCTCTATTTAGTTCTTTGGAACAAATTAAAATTAGCCTAATCAATTATGTTGGTTGGCATATTAAAGTAATGTGTGTTGTCACAATTAATGTGGATTATGTTAAGAGGATCCTCCACATTAATGAAGGGGGTTGAGAGGATTTTATCCATAATGAGGGGAGTTCAAGAGGATTAGGCCATGGGTGGTCTCCACCACCATAACCTCTCATGGGAGGTTAGGTTCAGGTGGTCCCCACCACTATAACCTTTCATGGGAGGTTAATGTCTAGTGGTCCGCACATCTCAACTTCCACATGGAGGTTTAGTTCCAGTGGACCCCACCTCCCAACACCCACATGGGTGTTGCAAATAATAATAAACAGTCACAAACTTTTATTTTATTCTTACACGAAAAACCCCAAAACTAACTTTCACCCTCGCCCATCTGTCGTCGAGGTGAATGTCTCTTTAAATGAATATCGGTGTTGTGAGTTCAATGGTGCCCTCAGATTTCAATTCGGAGCATTGGTTCAAAAGTTAGAAAAACTCGCTCGCATGTTTATTGAACTTACCCGAACAATAGTTCAAAAATTCATTCCGGGCATTTCGGGCCTCGGAATTACGCGCTGTCAATTTTCGCACACTCTTAAAATTTCCATTTAATTAAAAAAATACATTGAAATTCCAGGTCATTACAATTTATAAAGATAAAAAAACCCCTCTATGATACAAATTGTGATAACCCAAGATAAATCTATATATATTTGAAATTTTTTAAAAAATAAATCTCCAAAATATCATCAAAATTATAAAGCCGAAAAGTATTATTACATTTGGGAATTATCTACTTAGAATATTATTAAACATTTCATTAACAAATGCCAATAAATATTTCTTTATAAAACATCCTTCTACACATGGTTTTAAATATAATATCCTATTGAAGTGGAACCAAAATATGGGGTGAGCTAAAATTATCTATATAGAAAAAACATAACATCAATATATATAATGGGTTAGATCCTAATCATGTGGTAAGGAATGAAGTTGGTAGAAATATCTGATAAATAGTAGACCATAATATGTTATAGAATATGATCATAATAGGATCATCATGTTATTATTAATAAAATTCCATTGTTAAGATAAATATTGAAATAATATTATATTAATAACATTAATATGGATTAAAATAGAAATACGACATGAACATAAGTAAAAAAACTATATAATATATTATGGTTCTTTACCAAGACTATAAAAACATAGTGGATCAGGAATCCCCTCAAGGTTTCCATTGTGGATCAAAGGTTTATAATTGTTTCTCCAAATGTGTTTAGAATAATGAGTCATTTCCCTTAACTATCCCATGAGATATTAAACATTTAAAAATGTGTTATAGGGTGATATAGGGTCCACCGAACTCATAATATATTACCATACATATGTTTCCACAAAAAACAGTCATTTATCATATCATGAAATGCATCATGTGAAAAAGGGCTATAATTATAGTCTTATAGCCATATTTGGTGTTAACCATGTCTATATTCCCATGATATCCATATTCTAGAAAAAGATAATGGATATTGGTGAGCTACCAAAACGGTTCCTCATGTACCATATTGGTATCCCTTCCCACACACCATTTTAGAATAATAATTTTTAATAGAATGGGATGTCTTATCTCCATAACCACATGAAACACATTTACATAGTATAACCATGTGATTCCTACTTCTAGGGTCACATGTGGACGATGTACAAGGACCACACAAGGAGTCACTATCTCCATGTTCATTCCTTAAATGTGTTCATAGTGGTTCTACACCATGGTCATTATAGGTATTGGAATCCCTAATTAGAATAACACTATATAATTATGTATATGTATGAATATAGAGAAAAATATATTAGTTGTAAAAGATTATTAAAAATATCTATGAGGAGTTTAGTGTAAATCATGGTATATCCTTTTTCGAAGGCAATTTCCATTGTTCACATTGATCATGGCCATATGGAAGAGGTGGGGTGCATACGACCTATGATGAAGGACAATAGTCATAGTCGATGAATGTGGAAAGAGGAAGGACCCTTAAATAAATTACAAGAGACTCTATGAGAACATTTATAAAGGAAATAGCCTTTTTTATGGTCATCATATATAGAAATATGGAATATTTTTAGTAGATAACCCAATGAATTGAAATTGGTTTCGCATCATTTTTAAGTGTTATCGTATGTCATGAGATTATTAATAGTAAGATTGAAACTTGAAATAAATTCCTTCATAAAAGAGAATAAAGGTATTTAAATTATTATCATGAATATTTCTCAATAAAATGTTGTTTCACTGGATGTAGGGAGGAATATAGACTAAGAACATAACAATGATTTTCTAAAATATTTGGAAAACTAGTTTAAATTTTTTTTAATTCATTTTAAAAATAACTTAATTGGGGTTTAAATGAAGAAAATATAAAATTTATCTAAAAAAATACCAGTTACATAAACATTTATAAAATTAAACTAATAATAGTAAATATGGACTAGAAGTCACAATATAAAAATGAAAAATCAATCAAATTTTAATATTATAAAAATATTCATTGAAACCCATATCATTAAAAATGAATATAATGATTTCTTTTGAAATGAGAAAAAAATACATGTAAATATTATAGAATATAATACATATATTGTTTTCTAAATAATCAAGGGTGGTTTTATTGGAATAATAGGGATGACATGGAAAAAATTGATCTATTATCAAGATTGATAATAATTCATAACAATATGAATTGTTATGAAAAAATAAATTCATCTAAGGAGACGATTTTGATTTTGAAATTTAAATTACCAAGATAGTAGAAAATAAATTATGTAACTGAAACTTTTCTGAATAAATGAATCATATAAGAGAGTAGTACAAGAATATAGTTTATTATCTTGTGAATGAAAATTTACTCAACGAAACCCTTACTTCATGTCCCAACATTCATTCTCTGTGGGTTTAGAATCATAAAAATCTAAATTAATCATATTAAATAACTTCATAAAAATAATTCATTTTTAATTAGTTTATTGTTATTATATTACATTTTTATATTCATTTTAATAATAAATAATGATTATTATTATAATCTTGATGGTGTTCATTTAATTAATCCAAGGAAACTTAGTTTATTAAAAATGATGTAATTTATTTTCAAATTATACCAAAACCCCAGATGTAAAATAAGATGATTTTCATGTAATTAAAATGAATAAATGGTCTTAAATATAAATATATGATCATATATATGGTGGATTCATTTAATAAATATGTTTTTGTTTAAGTTTTTTTGAATTTATCAGTTTTTTAAAAATTTGATGAACCTATTTAGTTTTTTTAACTTTATAACCATATAGCCATATGATAATATGATTAAATGTTAAATATACTTATTTATCACATTTTAATCCATAATATGTTTTTTTATGCTAGCCATGGAGGAGTTTGTAAAAATGAAATATGATGTTCATGGATGTAATGAATCAACCATGGTGTGAAAACATTTTCATTTTGAATTAGAATGAAGGGGTGTTGGGTAAAAGATAATACCTTAGATTATCAACATTTCATAATATTAATAATTATTATATAACATAATATTATTGATATAATATGTTTTATTAGGTATAATTCTAAAATAATTTATGAAAGTTTTTTTGGGATTATTACATCTTCTGTTGGATGTCATCTCTTAGAATAATTCCTATGTAATATTGGATTAAACTTTTGGATTGGCTAAGGATTTAAGAATGTTGGAACATAGTTTATGTGAGACTATGGGTAACTATGTATGAGTCTAGGCATAAAATTAGTATACAAATTGGATGGTGATGGGTGGAATTAATAAGGGATGTGAGGTGGTTTTTTAGAATAAAATATTATAATAACGTAAAATATCAAAAAATAGATAATCATCTTGTAAATCAATAGTAATGAGAATTCGAGTCTACAATAAATTTGTATTTAATAAAATGGTATGTTGAATCATATACTCTATATTTATTTTAATTTTTCAATGAAAAAATGTATTACATAGACAGCACATATACAGTACCTATACAATAATACACTACTTCACATATATATATTTTTAATTAAATTATAAAAAAATAATATGAACCATATATAGATGAGATTACTCAAAAAAATGCATACCATTTATCAATATAATTTTCTAATTATAATGAAATTTACTTTAATAAAAATATGATTTATTATAGAGAAATATTTTATATATAAAAGTAAACTTTTAAATACTTAAGTTTTCTTAATCTTGTGTCATATGTACTAATAAATGAAATGTTTTTTGTTATATTTTTTTATTATATTAAAATTATATTTCATTAAAAATATTATTTATTATTTATTAAATTATTTTATTTATAAAAATAAATAAGTCACCTATAACCAATAATTTGATAAACATATCTCTTTTAATGTCGAATGGGGTTTTCTTTATTTTTATCCAATAAATGTATGAATTAATATTCATTTTTTATATTAATAATCAATATGTTTAATAAAATTCAATTCTAAAAAATAGATAATTTAATATTTTAAAATAAAAATGTGTAATATTTAATAAATTAATTTTTAAAACATATATTATTTAATCTGGATCATAAAATTATTATACATTTTAATTCTATCGATATTTAATGGATTTCATTTACTAGTTTTAAAAATAAATAGTATAATTTAATTATTCCATTTTACCAAAAAAAATTATTCTAATTTTATAAATTTATTTAATTCAAAACATAAAAAAATTATTCTAAAAATATATATATTAGGTAAAATACAAAAAAATATTCTCTATTATTGACAAGATTTCATCATTCATTAAATATTCAATGAATCATAAATAATTAATTTCATTTTTAGAAAATACACTTTGAAAAAAAAATGTTTGATTTTTATTTTTTAAAATATATATGTTATAAAATTATTTTATATAGACAATATAAAAATATAGTATATAAACTAAATAGTCAGTCTTATAAATCCATTTTTTATGAATTATACTATTTTTCACTTTCTATAGGTTTCATGTTAATCTAATGTTTCATTATCAAATATAATTTTTTTGGATTTTATATATCAACTTTATTGATTTTATGGGTATGAATAATAGTGTCCCTAAATAAGATTCAATTTCATTAAAGAAAATGATGATATAAAATTCATTTATTATATTATACTATAATAAATAAGTTGACTGTATTCCTAATTAATGAAATAATATTTATTTTTTCATATTCATTGGTATTAGAACACATCAAATCATTATTAAAAAAATATTTTTAAGGAATTAAAATAACCATTTTACAATAAATAGTTTAAACTTATCTTTATACCTTTTATCTTTGGTGAATTTTTAATCATCTTATTGTTTTTATAATGATGTGTCAAACTATGTTTTGAGAACATACTAATGGTTACCGTCATTTATAATAAATTATTTCAGGGTTAATATAAGTTTTATGTTTCAATTAGAATATTATAATAGAAAAAATATTTATTCCAGGGGAATATACATAATAAAATCATGGGGTTTTACATATTTTCTTTAGATTTTTTAGACTACCTCAAATATCCCTCTACCTAATTCTAGAGTCGTCATAACATCTTCCAAAAATTACATGGGGGTTTAAATTCATTATATATTTCAACATGAATGGGAATAATTCAGATCTTATGGATATACAAGAGGACAATTATGATATCCTACTCCATTAAATGAATGGTGTTGGTCTATGAGAAGGAACTACTAACTATGTTCAGGATGATATATATAAAATTGTGGATTGATAATTGTGAATTCCATGATTCTATATGTAGTACAAAACTCATAAATTAGTCATCAACAATGAAAACCCATTCATTTAATATGTATATCCAAAACATTCTTGAATGAAAAATACAAGATTAACTCTCACATTAGGGAATCAATTTATTCCTTGGACAATGGTTCAAGGAAATCATGATAGTATAATAATGTATAATGACATTCTCATGTATTTTATATTGGGTAATAATTATTTCTTGGTAATATAGTTATTTTTATGATTCTCCATAACCACTTTAATAAACAATATACTCTTAAAAACTGATGATTATTTACGTGACTATTCATGACAAATAAACTTATTTATAAGGGAATCTGAAATCTGACTATATAGTGAGTGAATCCCTAACAAAGGGAAAAATTTACATAGGTAGTCTATTGGAAAATAAACATTAAAATGATACTGGTCCCAAGAATATTGAGATCACTTAGTTACATGTAATGTAATGGATTATTAAATCCGTCTCAATGTGTTCTACCAATAACAAAACATGTGTTACAATAACATCATTAGATATATTTCTCAAAGATTGAGTCATCTTGTAAATTTTTTTTTAAAAAATTTATCAGATATATTAAAAATAAAAATGAAGAGAATCCATTTAAGTGTAAATGGTATGAAAAAATGTTTCGAAATGAATGGGTAAGAACATCCAAAAGAATAAAATTTCTCCATGTTCCCTTCACTCAGTTATCTTTTCCCATTACACTATTATATTCGGAATTTTCAATACAAATATAGGGTGAACCACACTTCACACCCAATTGAGAATGACCATAAATTTCTCTAATTGAACAAATGGATGTTTAAAAAGAATGGTGTACATAGAACTATACGAACAAGATCAGGTACTAATATCAACTAGGGTGACTGGTGAGAGCTTGGATCAATAGGTTTCACATAAGGGAGTCATATTATCAAACCATGATTATCTCCCATACTTATGGAAAATCAGTTTACATTTTCAAAAACTTTATTGGTGTGTTCCTCATCAGTAGTGTTTTTAACTCTGTCTGAGTAATCACATGAACCTTCATGTCAAAATATGAGTCCATTCACACCCCCAAACATTGTTGTGATCCATTTCTCAACAAAATATTAATAAAATATCATATTCATAACAATTTTATTCTCCTCATAATGAATACACCTAATTCTATTGAGGGGTAATTTTTTCATCATTATATTTTCCAACGAATACTCTAGGATGTTTTTTTACATATGGAGTAAATAAAAGTGGATTCATTATATGCGTATCGTACTTAACACCATTCCCTAAGATTTTTTGTGGTCATAAAAGGATGTATCTCCTCTCTTGTTTCATATTCATGACACCTTTTTCACCCTCACATATGGCATTCTATGCCTATACAACTACACCCTCACTAGCCACATGCTTTTGTTCCCTCCTCCATACAGACACAACTTGAACTAGGGTTCCCATGATTTATAATTCATTAAAGGCACCTTTGAGACCTTTAGACTTTAAAAAAGTAATGGTTCCTCCCATTATTAATAGTAGGTGAATACGAGATTCAACGGATTCCCAAATGTACATTGAGAGGTTTATTAGTTCGAATACTTGTTCTCATGATTTTTAACTCTCCCTTATATTAATTTATTATTAAAAAAAATGGATATATAATGAACATTAATGTTATTTGCAGCAATTAAATTTTTTAATATAAAAAAATAACATAAAAGACCATATCACCCAGAGGCCTAACCAGGCTTGTGAGAAAGAATTGAATTTCGAATTTCTCCCTATAAAAGAGTGAGAAGACAAATGGAATCCATTTTATCCATTTTTGAAACCTTTCCTAGATATTTAAACAGTTATTGTGGTTCTTATTCACCCATTATACACCATAAAATTTATCCTCATTTATCTATAATGCTCTCAATAGGGTTACTAAATAACCCATTCCATCTACCATGGTAATTTTGAACTTTTTTAATATTCTATCTTTTCATGACTCACCATAATCAATTAAAAATGTTCCACACATCCAAAATACTATATTAAAAAATAATTTTCCTTGAAAGCCTCAAAATAAATGATAATACCATTTAAAGAATCAATTTTTCACTTATGATAATAATTTACATTGATAGTGGATTTTTTTATAATTCTTCTACCTGGACGATAGAATCATTAGGTTGCAGTCAATTATGTATACACATTGTAATAAGGATCACCTATCTTGAAGAACATGTGGGTATTTACCTACCATTGACTTCATTTTAAACCAATCATGGTATTTCTAATAACATCCCTTATATCAACCAATAAATATTTCATTATCACTTTGTATAATTGGATACCCTTGATATTCATTTTGATTTTAGTCCAAATATTCTTCTATGTACTTCCCATGCCATATGAATTCAATCATCCTTCCATCTATTTATTTAATAATGGATAAAAGTGATTACATAACGGATAACCATGTGTAAATCCAAAAACAAACCATTAATATAAACTTTTTTCTAGTTTTCCAACTTAGATGATTTTAAACTAGATGATGTAATTGGAAAATCCATGACCTATATATCCAAGAGTTGATGACTTAATTAAATTTGAATAAGATACATGAAATTTCGTCACAAAGGACTGAATAGTTTAATAGTCTTGGAAATATAAGTACCTAAATGAAACCCATTTTTTTAGTAATATAATATGTAAAAAATAAACTACTCGTTATCCTTAAAATTAATTCCAATAATTCATCTTATTATCCTGGTGAAAGAAACAAAATAATGGTGAGATGAAATTCTCAGATAAGATTATATATAGAAAAAATAATCCTGAATAAACAAAAAATATACAAGGAAAGGTAAATAATTTCTCACATATACCATTAGTCATAAATTTATCATAATATTATTGGAAAAATTTATTAAATAATTCTATATAAATAATCACATTAGATTGAAAATTGACCATGGATGCTATAACTAATCAATTAATCACATGAAATAGAATATATAATGGAATGCATAATGTCTCATATATAAACTATCAAGATATATCAACTATATAGCTTCCATCTAGAACAATCATCTTTCAATTTTATGTTTGTGGGTAGAAACTCGTCTAATTTCGTCATCTGATTTATCCCATGAGACTACCAATGCATCAAAGGACAGGCATTAACTGGTCCCCAAATTGTTTCTTGCATGTACAAATAATTACTAATATATAAAATAGTCAATTTAATTTATAAACAATATTTATTATCACCATATAATCTAATTGAGTAAAATTTATTCAAAGTACTTTCAAATTAAACACCATGTGTAATAATGGTATACAGTTTAGGAAATTATCGAATGAATCAATTATGTGAATCTCCTTTATATAAATTTATAATAAGAGGAAATAGAACATAATATAATGAAAAGTAAATTCAAACATAATTTTAACTTGTCATAATCAATGGAATACATATTTAACCAATTTATTGGAAATTGAGTTAAGAAGTCACCAATTTGTAACCAGTCCCATCATATACACTATAAGAATAATATTTATAAAATTAAACACTGAATACAATGCATATAATGATATTAAGGATATTATATTTCAAAGGAGAGTATTTATACACCTTACACAAGAATTATGTTTTAGATACGGAATATATCTTATATGAGTAAAAGTGAGATTAGAAATCCATTACCACACATTTTACTTCATTAAAACATGATAAAACCTATGTATAATGGTTTAATAAATTTTATTAACTTATTATACAACAATATTAATATTTATAATACCGTATATTAACTTTTTATTACATTATACCACAAATAAATAATAAAAATTTATTATTTTAATTTTTTTGGTTTGTTTTGTTTCATGGATTAGAGGTCGGTTCATTTGCATATAATTATGAATTTTATTGTAAAATGGAAACAAAACTCCAAAATATAAATTAAATTCTATTAAATAACTTAAATAATTATAAATGGTACCATTTACAATTTTTCATTAGTAAGTTATGATGAATCATTTTAAAAAATGTTAATGATAAATGTTTAGTTAATTTTTTGAGTTTTTTCCGAACATGAAGAACTTGTTTTGTTTTATTTAATTTTACATCAATATATTAGTTCCAAAACCTGAAATAATTTATCATATAATTATTAAAATATTATTTTTCCCAAATATTATTTTTATTTCAATCCATTAAGGCGGTAATAGAAAACAATAAAAATATTTATTCACATAGGTGATTAACCGGCATGATTTCTAGAATAGTTTCATTTCATTGAATAAGAGGATGTAATAAATTGAATAGATATAAGATATTAAATTATAAACATAAATATTCATTATATAATTGATTCTCTATTTATCATTATATTATGGATGAAAGAGGTGATGAAAAAATAAAAGTATAAAATAAAATAAGAGTGGTGGTCTGAGAAAATTACCTCTAGAATATCACCTCCTTAAAGAATCCATTAAATGACATTTATTATAAATTTTGATGAAAAATTTATAGATTATACATGGTTTTAGTGATTATTAGTGGTTTTAGAAGATATTTTGGGATCTTAATGGTGTGTGAAAAGAAATTGGATGGTGAGGGTTGGTATTTATCTAGAGGAGTGGTGGTTTTAAGTGATTAAATAATGAATATTTTTATAAGTATTTTTAACCATATTGTGGTTGATTTAATATCTAATAATTTTTATGACAATTAATATTGAAAAATGATTTATAAGTTAAATAAAAACAAAAAAACCATAAATATTGTATTTTTAGGTATTTTAAGGCTTTACCTTCTAACATTGACATGTATCATTATATTACTTGCACCATGATAAATCATACTTTTTACCATGATAAATATTTTATACGTCAAAATAAAATTAACCTTTAAACCAAATTTTTTAATTCTTATTTTATATATTTAATCCATTTTACCAAAACAGATTTATAGAATTTGAAAAAATATATTTAAAATTAATCCCACAGACATGATGAGACAGTAGGGTGTTAAAGTAAAAATGTCCAAACATTTGAAATGTTTTTATGTTAAATTCAACATGAAAATTATTTAAATGAAAAAAAATAGAATAATATATGTCTAATTAATATAATTTCACTTTAAAAACAATTAAAATTTTATTTTATCATTATAAACTATTTAGATTAAAAGCCAGTTTTCATTTAAAATGTAATCTTTTTCACAATTCAATAAAAAGTGAAACATATGAAAAAAATAAAGAAATTTAAACTATGATAATTTTGATATTAATATGTAAAAAAGTGTATCATTTTTTAAAATAAAATATATAAATTTTCAAAATTTAAATTTAAAATAGGTGTGCCATTGAATACAAGAAAATTTACCATTTGAAAAAATATATCTTTTATGCTTGAAATTTGATTTTTTTTATCATAAAACCTTAGAAATTATTGGATAAAATTTAAAAATTATTTAATTTGAACCATGTAATTTTCATTACTATAGTTAACATATAGTTATTATTTTAATATAAAAAGATAAAATATCATTTAAAACATAAAAAGTTTTATATAACAACAATCATTATGTTCAATTGGATTTTATATTCATTTCTAATTAATTGGTAACAAATGATGTATCTTGAGAAAAAATTGAAAACTATCTTTTCATACATTATTTAATCTAATTAATTCCAACCATTTCAATTTCAAGGTGACAACTATCAAAATTAAATAATATTTAATAGTATTGTTAAGCTCAGTATTATATGTAACACAAGCTATCAAATATATTAAATTAAAAAATGACATACAATAAAATATTTTGGTGTTACATTCTACACATCTTTAATAAATTTCATCCTCAAAATTTGAAATTTTACTTTTAAAATCATAGTTTGATACTTGAAAATTCCTTTTTTAGGTGACCCACATCATAAATAGGGTTAATAAAAATCCATTTAATAAAAGAATAATGTAAATGAGAAAGCCACCAAAAAATCAGGCTTTGGAATGTTATAAAATTAGTGTTTTTGAAAAAATTTACATGGAATAGAAATAGAAATATAATTTTTTGATGGGGAATAATATAGGACACAATCATTGACAAGTTAATGACTACAAAACCATAGAATAAATAGGAATGAAAAAATTCCACTGATAAAATAAAAAATGATGGTAATTTGATAACATTTTATTTAAGAATCATTTGAGGAGATATAAATAATTAAAATAATATCGTAAGTATAGTCACACTGTTTGGTAGTTATTTTATCTATCTCGAATTAATTTATTAAACAAATATATGGATATTCAAGATGAATTTCCATGCCTATTTCACTTTTATCAAAAGATTTGTAAGCCAATCCATTGGCCTATATATACTTATGAAAATAAAAATAGTTGTCACATGTTTTCTGATAAGATAAATCTTAATTTTTCCTCAAATACTAATATAAAAACTTCAAGTAAATATTTATATAAGTTGGTAATAATAAGACACATCAAAATTGTGTCTTTACAAATTCAAAAACTAAAAAATTATAAGGAAGATCACAAAATTTTCAAAATCAACTTAACATTCTATTTTCCCAAACGAACATAACATTTATTTTTTAGAGATCAAATATATGATTACATTTATCACCTTTAAACCATAATGAAAACATTAATTCTCCAAAAAATAAAATTTCAGGTATATTAATTAAATGTAAACATGTGTTAAACCCACCAATGATAACATAAACTATAAAATCACTATCTACTTTCATGGTCAATATTATTATCCCATAAATATCTCTTTGACATTATTATCTCAACATCAATAATTTATTTTGTATTATCTTACCTCAATCATATTTTTTATATAGGACTATCATTCCACTGAATAACAATTCTTTGTTATAAGTAACATTCAACATATCCTCCCAAGCCCTCAAATAAGAAGTACTATAATACAATACTTATTTATTCTATAATTATTATGATCAGTACATCATTGATAAAATTATTAACCGAAATTACTTTTTAATCAGAGAATAGTCTCTTTAATAATTCCTCATAATATATGGTAAAATAATAATCTTGACCATAATCTATTAAAATCATTCGAGGAATATTACTTTGATTCTTCAAATAGTGATTTGTGTTTTGACCCATCCCCTTACAGTTGAAAAATTTTATATTGGATTATTTTTTAATAACCATGTTTCCATTATCATGAGGTTCATTCCTTTCACTCTTGCAGCAAAATACTATTGCATTTAAGAAAGTATCAGGGTGTTTATTTTCAAAATTATCACATGTGGTAAAATATTATTTATCTTCTATCATTTATTTATCTTTCTCCCATGGGTATTATTCTTCTTGTGATTCCCGCTAAATCTATAATAAATATATAATGATTTCCCTATCTTGTTATATCATAATAATATGTACACTTATGAGGAGAATTTTTAGGAGACTATTTCCATTTGAATTATTGACACAATCCCATCCATGAAACAATCATTACTACTCTTTGAATCATGTTCACTAATGTAGTTCACAGTCTATATGCTAAAATACATTTCTAAATAATGGAATTCACTAGATTATGTAATAAAATTAATAATCATAATTAATAATCATAATGTGATATAATCTATAAATAATAATAAGGTTTCCATGGGAATACATACAACTTTTTTATAAGGTTTATCTTTCTAATATATGTTTTCCAAAATATAGCTTGCTAGGTTTACACTAAACTTGCTCTAATACAAATAAAAAATACACTAACTATAGTATCCCAGAGTTAGTGTGTCACTTTATTAAATTAACATAATAACAATAAATAATATCCCAATGGATCGAATAGTGTATTAGTCCTAGTATACTAGATACATATAAGAAACACATTTTATATTGGGAACAAAATACCTAACAAATTTTTTTTCACATCCTTAAAATTCACTCCAATAATTCATCTTCATATCCTGGAGAAAGGAAACATAATATGGGTGAGTTCATATGATGTTTAAGGGCTAAGTAAAACCGAAACTATCGGGAATAAAAAAGAATAATCCATATGGAATGATAAAAACCTGATCACACATTTAATTAATCAATAGGTTGAGTATAATATGGTAGGGAAAAAATATGATCAAATAATTCTATATAAATAATTACATGTGTTTAAAACATGAACATGTATATTCTAACTAATTTATTAAACACATATAAAGATAATGATGATGGAATGCATAATGTTGGATGTTATAAATATTAATATATATCAACTAGATCGTTACTATCAAAATAAAAACTCCTTCCATTTTAATTATATGGTTAAAAGAATGTCTAATTTGGACAACTAGTTAGACTCATGAGACAACTGATTAATCCACGGGATTGTATCAGCCAGTCCAAAACCCATGTCTTCCATGTCCAATATATTACAAACATATAAAATAAAAATTTTAATTTTTTAAAAAAATTCTTATTATTGAGTAACATTATTGACTAAAAAATATAGATTTAACATTATTTCCTCAGTTTTTCAAAATAACTTTCTATGTAAATATAGTATTTAGAAATGTTATATGATTTAAGAAATAATAAAATGAAGCAATTACATATATCCACTATAAATATACATAAAACAGGATTAAATAAAAAATAATGTATTCATACCTTATTTAACACATAATTTTAACATGACATAATAAATGAAATATAATTTTAGCCCAATGATTGGAAATTGAGTTAAGAAACACCTTTCTACTTTGTAATTAGTCGAATTGTATACCCCATAAGAGTAATAATTATCGAATAAGAAATTAATACAATGAAAATAATGATAATGATGATATGATATATCAAATTGTAGTATTCATACACACAAACACATAATAATTATGTTTTGAATAATGAAAATGTCCCACATAAGTAAAAGAGATTTGAGAAAACCATTACCTCAAGTTTAAATTCTATCTGAGTTGTTCAAACCTACTGTATAATAGTTTAGTGAATGTTATTAAGAATTTAACGAACTAAAATATTATTTATAATACCATATATGAAATTTTAATAACATCTTATCACCAATATAATAATAATATTTCATTATTTTCAATGTTTCAGGTGCATTCATTTCATGGTTTCATGGTCGGTTCATTTGCATAGAATTATGGATTTTCTTATCAAATAAAAATTAAACTATAGAACTGAAATGAAATTATTTTCATTATTTCCATAATTTTAAATGGTCACATTCATATTTTTTTTCATACATAAAGATGATTAATTTAATAAAATGTTAATGATGATTTTTTTATTTTTTTTATTTTTTATCCCAAACATCACAAACTAGTTTCGTTTTATTTATTATTATGTATATATATTGGTTATATAACATAATATTCGTTATAATATACTAATTACAATCATATTTATCTATAATAATAGTATTATGACCATCCATGAATGTGGAAATGGAAAACAAAAAAATCATTATTCATAGAGGGGATTAGCTAGAATAATTTAGACAACAATTTCAATTCATTGGCTAAGATTATGTTATAAATGTAAATGATAAGATAATATATTTGGAAAATAACACTATATAATAAAAATTATTCTTTAATTATCATTACTTGAGGGATAAAGGAGGTGTGTAGAATTTATAATAAGAAAAGAAAATAAGAGTGGTGGTTTGAGAAAATTACCTCTTGAATATCACATCCCAAACGGATCCCAAAATGTCCTTAGATTTTGTATTTTGATGGGAATAAAAGAACATGAAAATTTTCATTGTGATTAAGATATATTTTGGAATATATTTGAGGGGAGTTGAGGATTTTGATTAGAAATGGTGTGATGAGGGGTGATATTTAAACTTCTGGAGGGCTGGTTTTACATGATTAAAAAATGATTATTTTATAATTAATGCTTGCCACATTGAGGTAGAATTAATTTCCATGAATTAATAAGATAATTAATGTTTTAAGTTCTATTATGGTTACATAAAAACTTCAAGAAACAATTAAATGTTGTATTTTCTTGGTATTTTATGCTTTCACATTTTAACTTTTACATGTTTTTATTAATTTACCCATTTCAAAGTGAAACAAATTCCACGATAAACTTTTTATTCCAAAAAATTAATATGAACTAAAAAACTTGTTCTCACATTATAATAAATAATATTCAATCCATTTTATAAAATTAAACTCAAATAATTGGTGAAATTAGATTTAAAATTAACTATCAATGTGGACAAGAAAGTAGGTTTTTAATGTGAAAATGTACAAATGTTTGAAATGTTTTTATATAATAATTAAACATGAAGATAAATACAATTACCTAAATTAGAATATTAATTTTATAACTGACCTAATTTTAATTTAAAACCAATTTAAAATATATTCTATAATTGTAAATTATTTATATGAAAAGTTAATTTTAGATTAATCCAATATTTTTCACAATTCATTAAAAATTGATTATTCTCAAGAAATTACTAAAAATTCACCCTATGAATATTTTTATAATACGTGTTAAAAAAAATCATTTTTCAAATAATATTTTGAAAATTTTAGAAATTTAGTTTTAATATAGGTTTTCCATTAAAATGTGGAAAATTTACTTTTTAGAAAAATAAATATTTTCTGCCTAAAATTGGATTTCATATTTTCTTAAGGCTATAAATCATATAGGATTAATTTTAAAAAAATTGAATAAATGTATAAAATATACATTTCATTATTATATTTCTCTAATTGTGATTAATCTAATATAATATGATAAAATATCAATGTGACGATAATTTTTTTTATAAAAACATATCATTTATGGTCAATTTTTTTATTTTAATTTATAATTTAATTATTAAACAATGAATTTATTTTATAAACAATTGAAAATTATATTTTAATAATTTATTCAGTTACATTCATTCCTTCAATTTCCATGGCTAGGTGAAACCTATCAGAATTAAATTATATTTAATCATTTTTTCACCTCTATGTTCTTTGTAACATAAACTATTAATGTGATTAAATTAAAAAAACACATACCATAAAATATTTGGGGGTTATATTAATAGTCCTTTCTGAATTAAATTTAAATCCATAGTGTTGACCATAGTTCTTAACCTTAAAATAAATGATATATTGGATCTAACTACATAATCATTAAATTAATTCCCTT
This sequence comes from Viscum album, assembly GCA_963277665.1. NCBI lineage: Eukaryota > Viridiplantae > Streptophyta > Magnoliopsida > Santalales > Viscaceae > Viscum > Viscum album. Next base: position 1,892,094,646 of record OY728150.1, read on the forward strand.
TGGTCAAGAGTACATGACCCTTAAGGTCATGACTCTTTGTCGTGGATATATGATAATAATAGTAAAATCCATGTCCCTTTTTATATAAAATGTAAAATTTATTATTTATACCATCATATAGAACCAAAATATACGGGTTTTGATTCCCTTTAAAGAGATACATTAAAATCTATTATCAACGGACCAAAACTTGTGGTTCAATAACATAACCCATCAGGGATTGTGAAAAATAATATAGTTCCCATATATATGTATTTGATCAATAGTATAATTAAATAAAAATGGTTTATTTATAACTTATCAAATGATTTATGTTCTTAAAAATGCATGATATAAAAAATCGATTTCATAACAACTGTAACTGATATTTTTACATTAATGAATTTCATAAAAACTTATAAACCAAGAAAAAATAAATACCAGGTAGATAAAAACCCCTAATAAACCATTAATATATTTAGTAATCACATAATATATAGTGTGTTATATTTTATAATTACATGGTTTTGTTTTTTTGACAACTAAACCTCAAAATCCATGACACTGAATTCAGATCCTAAAAAATATACTTCCATTTATATTTTTAAATATATATATTTAATCACATTATGATTCCATTTCTATCAATCCATTATATTATTTATTTCTTCATAGTTCCTGAATCTTTTTTAGGACGAAAAACATTTCCCAAGGTTTTTAAAATGATATGTTTCCAATTTAAAAAAATGGTTATCTTTAAATTCCCAATTCAACATTTCATCCCATTCCATAAAAAAATATAAAAATATGATTCAATCAAAAAAACTAAGACCATAGTGTTAATATTTTCAAATATATATTTTTATTATCATATGCAACATCAGTGTTAAAATATTCTATAATGCACAATTATTTACCCAGTATAGTACCAAAGAACATAATGTAATCCATGTTGTGGTTACATATACAATTCCTAGCATGTATTTTCTACATGTAAGAAACGTTCACCATTACTATGATTTACATGAAAATCATATTGTATAGAACTATTATTTTTCCTATAATACTAAAACATGGATTCATCATCCCACAGTAAAAAATCATCATAATATGTCATGGCTTCCCCAATCTCCTTTAACATTCAAACCATATAATATATCATTATTCACTATTAATTTACATTCATATATTTTCCAAAAAAATATAATCAACTCGAATATATTATTTTTCAATAAACCCGTTTAGTAAACTAACTTCTATATTAACATATGTATTTCTAAAATATCATATAAAAATAAATTGAGTTATAACTTTCATCCCATATGTTTCTTTGTAAATGGTCTGTGAAATTTGACAGTATTTGTATTCTTGTAAAAAATATTATTATAATTATCCAAAAATACATTTATGTATAGATGATCAATTTTTGGTGAAAAAAATAATAGTTTAAATAATAATCATATTCATCCATGAGTATCATTAACCATAAACTCAAATCAATCACATATAAGATGTTGATTTCATAGAAGCCATTTATCTCTATTCAGTATTTGATATTGTCCCATATATATTATATCTCCCCCTTATAGATTATAGAAATATCCCCGTTATTTGGGTAGCACTCCTTATTGATATAATACTATTACTATTTTTGTACATGTTAATGTAATCATGGTTTTATTATACTTAATCTTGTATATCAATTTTTGATCATTCAGCCTATTAAATTACCACAATAAATTTATAAAATTCACCACTACCATAATTTCACAAATTTATCCAACTTTAATAATTGACCCAAATTATAATGTTTTAATATTTTATAAATGAACTATGTTAACTATTATATTCATATGGGGATATGGCATTTCCCAATCATCTTGAGGTAATGAGATGTGGTTGAATAATGAGATTCAATAGATATTTATGAAATTCATATGAGGATACTATTTTAGTATATATATTCCAATTTTTTATTTGAACATTGTATCTTTTAATTAATAACCCTTTAATCAATAATTTATTTGATAAAATGAAATGAAATTTCAGTATTCTTTGTCTGAGATTTTTATAATGGGTTCTCAGTAAACTCAAAGAAAATTGCATTGTCATAATAAATATATATGGTAAACATCACTTCCTCACAACGTTCTTATGTTTTTTTCCATTAATAAATATTTTTTAAGGTGGATAGATCTATTTTTGGAAAATGAAGCCACTATCGTAAATTCATTTTCATGTTTCAATCACTTTGAGTTACTATGTCAACTACCTCATGAATCCAAGGACATCATCCCTATATAATCCACATCATTTTCCTAAATTGATTCCATGTTCATCCTATCAAATTGTTTTTTTGATAAAAATATATCTTCCATGTTTATATGGGGTATAAATAATAAGATTCAATCTTTCAAACCACTACTATATCCCACCCTTGATATAGTAACCTATTGCAATGTATTGTAACACCCTAAGATTTTGTGACTTTTTTTATTTTGATATTTTCACATCAAACAAAAATTCATATATATATATATATTATATAATATATCAATTTTTGGATTATGTTATATGCAACATCAAGAAATGCTTTCACTACATGCAACACCGACATAGCTTGCGTTGCACGAAACACCGAGTTTCTCTGAAACAACACTTTACAATTATAATTATTTAAAAAATTTAGTTATAAACTAGATGTTAAACTTGTAGTATAAATAGTAATAAAAACTTTTAAAATATTAGTTATAATGGTTTTAATAATAAAAAATTTAATTTTTGGTAAAATCATTATATGTTTAAAACTATTATTTTCTAAAATGAGCTGTTTTTGATGTCCTTATATGAAAAATAATAAAATTAATTTTTGAAACACATTGAAATATATTTTTATAAATTAAACATTATTATTTAATTAAAAATATCAATATTAAATTAGGGTGAATTTTTTATATTTTGATTAAAAAATCAATTTTTGATGAATAGTGAAAAATACTGCATTGTAGTTAAAAAAGGACATTTTCATTTCAATCATTATTTTACTAAATATTGATTTTATAATCATAATAGATAAACAAAACATATATTAATACAATTTAATTAATTGGAATCATTTTTTATAGACTTATATATGAAAAATTATTGACCTTTTGAACTCCCCTTTTACCCCCCATCTAGCCACATTTGTAGGGTGATCATTAAACATAATTTTACCACTTATGTAAATTTAATTTCCAAAAATACACACACATGGTCGTAATCAGTCTACAAAATTTGCTCTTATAGGACAAAATAATTTTTGGTGAATAGTAACTTTGTAATTTTTTATTACAATTAAATGTAAATAGGGTTATTAAAGGTAAAAATAATATAATAATAATATAAAGTTACCCGTTAAATTATTAAAATTTCATTGGAAAATTGTTTTTTGACTCAAATTATCCTTATGTACTAAATATGATCCTTTTTAAGAGACTTTTTTAAGTTTAGAACATTTTTTATATTTTATTTAAAGAAGAGTAAAAAGTAACATATTAAAATTTAATTACAAAATAATTTTTAATATAGGGTTATAAATAAGATAAATTAGGCTAGAAATATTTATTATAAATGTAAAGAATTTATATACATCATGATAATTTATTTATAATTTTTATACATTAAATAAATATATTTCATTATGACAGAATGATGATGTAGTAATATATTTATAAAATTGAGATTCAATTAAATGATATTAACAATATTAAAATAAATACTATATAATCTATTTGATGTCATACATTAAATTTTTGGAATAATATGACATGTTAGTGATTAGTAGATGTAATTTATTTAAAGTAACCATGTTTTTATCGTTTTATAAAAAGCCATGTAATAAATAGTATCAATATTAACATAAATGTTATTTTAAAATAAATAATACTTTATTTAATTATAACAGAATTCATAAAAATTTTATTTCATAAAACTAAATTCTATAGTTTCAAATATGATATAAATTACCTAATGGGGGTTCTATTGTTATTTTTGGTAACAATATTAAACATACAGTGTAAAAAAAGACAAGTTCTCACAGTTAGAGTGAAATTGTTTAACTAAGGGTTAACAAAAGAAAGATAAGGATAATTTTCACACCTAAACATGTCCTTAATTAATTGGTTGAGGTTATTTCGGCCCAAAAAAATCTAAACTACTAAATAAATCACTTTGGAGATATTTCAAATCTAAAATAAATTTTTAATAAATTAATGGTTTTGGAGTTTCCTAAAGTGCTCCACGTCACTCTTATAAAAGGTAACCTCTCCATCACTTTTATTAACACCTCTAAAGCCCTTTTTATCAGCCAAAACCTATCCATTTATTAAGAAAAAAGACCTAAATTACTCCTATAATATTTTTCATGTGCAGAATGCTACTCATGGAAGCCTTTTGACACAAACCAAAAGGAGTAACCTAATTAAGAGGTAACGTATTCTCTCAAAGTATTTATTAATTTTCATTATCTACCACCTAATCTATTTTTATTATATTGTTTTCTAAAAACACTGGTATCCAAAATATACTATGTTTTTGTTATGATAATATTTATACCTACACATACACACATCTCCATCTAATGGATATCGAACTTGTTATTTCTGTGTATGGAGAACTACTGCCTCACAAAATGACGATTGTTCATTTTTTTCCATTACCACCAATCATAGTGACCATTATGATATAAAATATATCTATATATTTTATATATAATATTTATTATTTATTTAATCTATTTTTATTATTTTCTACAACACATACCTTTTTACTTTCTATTGGGTGTTAATACTATAACCTTATTTGAGGAAGTGTGGACTACCGCCCCCTCTTAGCAACGTGATTCGTTCACAAACCAAATAGAATGTATTGAGTAAGGTTATATTGAACTTATATGATACAATAATGCTATTGGAATAATTATATATGAATATATATATGTGTGTGTGTGTGTGTGTATTTCATTTACATACTTTCTTTCAATACGACAATTAAAATGGAAACAACATTCATGCGAACGTATGGCTTACCATCTTCATGGATGGTGTATTCAATTTAATATTTATTTATACTATATATTATTTTAATTTACATATACTAGATATAAATTAAATTTATATTATTATTTTCATTCTATAATCGTGATATAAGAAAAACGACAAACGATATGACAAATTTAGACACATGTGAAGAAGTAAATATTACCAAAAGTGAAACCTTGCCATTTAATTTTAACAAAAAGGTTAATTTAAGGTCATAATAAAACCATATTTGGTATGAGATATAATAATATGATTCTATAAAAAATTTATAATAAAATTATATTTATTAAACTTGAATATTTTTCAGGTATGAATTGATTCAAGACACAGGGTAAGAATAATTTTTTTTCAACTTTATTTCTGTGAGACACGATCCTCATACACTACTAGTTTCTTCTACATGGTGTATATACTTCCCATGAATGTATTTTATAAGTCTTATGAATAATATTATGATATTTCCAAAATTTAATAATTATCGTTTTTACATGGGGAATATGATTCTATTAATTATTAATTGATTAGTGTTGATTTCACTATCTCTTCAATATTTTGGATTGTTTCATTTTATGTATCTCTTTGGTAACATTTATCATCCATGTACTTGTTTTATAAAAAATATAATTTTTTTACTATTATTATATCGATATTTGGAGGAGTTTTTTTCTTTTTTTTTATTTTTACTTCATGTTTTCAAATGGTTCATTCTTTTGTTTTCCAAATGATGTACTTTTTGATTTTTTTTTGCAAAAGTACAATAGGAATGTTTTTTAACTTTTATGACATGAATGGATTTTTAGGTTTTCATACCACCATATTTACTTGAAGATTCCCCTAAAATATTATCATGTTGTTTTCAAATAAAATTTTTCATTTTTAAATTGCGTGGCATTTTAGGAATAGAAAACTATTTCAATTAAAAAGGTAATTTTACTGAAGAAATGTTTTAAAATTATTTTCATGAAACCTTATATGATTTCAAAGTGGTTTCAAAGAAAATGATTTTGAAAATGTTTTATGTTCTAAAAATATATTTTTATGTAAAATTCATGTTCCATGTGATCTTTTAAAATACTTCCCCACCTATGAGGACATATTTGATTATTGTTCAATAATACTTGTTATAATCTATCACTGAATGGTTTATGTTTTATTAAAATGATGTTTACGAATCCCACATATATTAATATTTTATTATTTTAATGAAATGATTATGAATACTATATTTTTCACATGTTATTATATGATTATATTTTTATGAAACTCATTCCATTACATTTGTTATGATATGATTGTTTATGATCCTGTGTAACTTGTAAGTATGATTTCATTATGAGATGGGTGGGACCAATGTATCCCTTTGATGCATTGGGTAAATATGGAAAACTCATGAGATATATATATTTTGTGTGACCCTGATTTGATGTTCACAATTCTATGGGTGACCTCGTTTTCATGTTCGTAATACTATGCGTGGACCTGGTTTTCATGTCCATAATTCTATGTATGAACCTGTTTTTAATGTATATATGTTTATGAAATTCCCTGATGTCATGTTCTTAATAAATTAACCTTTTATTATTTATACATGTTCACAAAGTTACAAGTTGATGTGTATGCCAAACTTTTATGCCTAATGTCAATTTTATGATCTCATGGATTGTGTTATTTGATTTATTTTTTATTAGTGTTTACCTTTGATATGGTGGGTTTGATCTTATAATTTAATGTTCATTTAATCATACCCCTATTCTCTTGTTATCCATATGTATCTCTATTGTTTACCCTTACAAAGAATCTGAGCTCACTCATTTTTATGTTTTCTTTCTGCATGTTATAAGGAATGGTTTTAAGTATGAGTAGTAAAGGGGAAGATAGTTGTGGGAGAGGTTGAAGATCATTCACCAGATTAGAAGAATGTATTCCATGTTTTTAAAGGCATTAAACTAATTTTGTACTTAATCATATTTTTTTAATGTATTAAGTATTCAAAAAATGTGATGTAATGGCCACGAATGTCATGTTTGTTTCATTACATGTACCACTTGGTTGAAGTGTCTCCTGTGCATCTATAAGAATAGAGTAAATACCTTATAAGATTAAATGTATTCCTATTTTGATTTAACAATCAATGTAATCTCTTAATTTTTCCATTATTTCCAATACATTTGTTTCAAAAATAGAATACCCACCCCTTATTTATTTTTTATCTAGATCATATCCATCCCTTTTAAAATGCAATTTTAAAAAGATATATTTTTCTCTTCTAAGTCTAAACTTCTAAACATAATAAATGATATTGTATAACATGTGACATAATTCCTTTAAAATTAGTAAGATATTATTTTTTATATTACATTAAATAATAAAAACCAATGAAATAGAAAAAGGTTGGTTTAACAATATTTTTTAGGTATAATAAACTTCCATTAATTATCTATTATAACATATTATTCATAGCGTTTCTATCATCAATTTTCTTTATTTTCTATTGTGGTGATAAATGTTGAAATAGAATATCAGTCATATATATCAAATTTTTATAACATATCTTTTGTATATTTTCAAAATAATTAAATTTGCATTCATTTTTTAAATTAGAATTAATACATATAAATTATATAATATCTCCAATTATAAATAATTAAAACTGAGATAAATAAGTTTTTTTACTTCCTGATTTTATTGAATCATGACTCCACAAAAAAAGTATTTTTTTCAAATAAAAAATCTATAAATTTCACTTATATGAATGATTTCATAAATATATTTCAATAAATACTTCATATTTTAAAATTATAACATTCCCATGGTTAAATCTATGTTTCTATACCAAGCCCATGGTATTTGTTTAAATAATTATAAATAATTCTATAATCAATTAAAATTTTATACATTATTTACCATTTGAAAACCCACATGATTCTCAATATAAAATTTATATTTATGAATATTACTATAAAATTTTGTATTCACATCCCTAATATAGTATTTAAAGAATCATTGGGTATCTGCAACCATACAAATTTAAAAATACTGAATATATGAGAATTTTTTTAATTGTTTCTTATTTAACTGAACCATTAATTTGAGAATATCATTTGTCATTAATCTATATCTGTTTAGATCACATTCCCATTCCTTTCATATAAAATATTTAATCCCTATTTTTTTATGATGATGTTGTAACAATTTATAATTATAATAATCTCCCATGTCTATTTTTTATATATTTTATCTTTTTGTTTATTTATGTCCTTAAGTCAAGATTTATATTATATGTTTTTATAAAACTACATAGTGTATATGTTTGTAGTGGTTATCAATGATTAAATTTGGTATTTAATTTTTATCTCTTCCCAGTCATAAATAAGTTTACTATTTACTCACTTTAATAACTATTTTTTCCTTTAATATGGCATAGGAAAACTCATTAATAATATTTATTTGATATCATCCACCATTTTTTCTACATAAACCAATTTTTCATATAATTGTTCTAAATATTGTTTTAGGTTATATTACATCATTATGATCAATCAAATTGAAATAATCACCTTTTTTATGTCTTATTAAACCTCCTTTTAATGAATATAAAGGATTTATACTTGGCTATATAGCCTAATAAATTTCATTCATTTGCCAAATTATTTTATATATCTTTATTTTTATAGTTTATTTATTTTTATATTATACATAGAAACAACAAAAAAAATTCACAAACATGACTTACTTTATTCCCTATTCAATATGGTTATTTCTCCTCTATATGACATACCGACGCGAGATTTCATGTGAAAATTGAAATTTTTTCTCCCATATACATTAATGTCTTCAAATACCACAATTAATAAGAAATGATTTTCCATTTTTATTTACCATATATTTTCAATATTTATGACATTTATTTATTATTATTTAATAACGAATTAAATCATAGATTAAATACCATGTTTCAGTATATAATTTTCAACATGTATTGTATGCTACTATATCAATTAATGATTTTCATTATCATTTATATTTCATTTCCACCACTCCTCTAATAAATTTTGATACATTTTTGTAATTAATTTTTTATAGAAAAATTTCACAAACAATCCTACTACAGTAATCAAAAAATTAGAAAATTTTCCATTTTATAATAGTTCAAAAGAATGTTAGTTCTTTGAACACATCAATATAAAATATTTCACATAAAATTTCTAGCCTTTTCTTATTTTATATATAATGATTTCTCATCATATCCCATCATATGAATGAATTTCATGTATTTTCTCTAACATTATTCAAATTTTATGTATAATTGTATACATCATAATTGAAATATTTCTATTATTATTTAGTCTATATTTCTAATTATTTAATACCAAAAACATTTAGACACTTCAATCATGATGAGTAAATCATCATCCTTATTATTTAAATAATTGTTTTATTTTATTTAAAATTTTATTCATATAATTTTAAACATTCAATTAATTATATATCCATTATTAATAAGAATAAAATGAAATCCAATGTCCCGTAATAGATATGATTTTAAGATTTTATCATGAATTCCATCCCCAAAAATCATTTTTATCTTTTTAACTCCTCCATATAATGATATTTTTCCCATTGCATCTGATTTTAAAAGATATATTATTTTGAAAACAATATGTTTATTCATCATAGATCTTCATATTATCTATGAAATTCAAATTCCTATTTATATAAGATGATACCCAAATATCATGAATCTATTTGATTAAAATCTTCTTTACATTGAAATAAATTTTTGTTATGATGAAATAATTATCCTCCTTGATTATTTTTCTCAATGATTTAATTGGATGAGTTGATTATAGTTTATGATTTTCCACATTCACTATAGTTATAGAACTGATTTATTCAATATCATATTATAATGGGAATAATTTTTTCCCCAAAAGAATCATGTTCAATGATCTGATTTATATTCTCCTTGAATTACTACATATATTATTTCAACACTATTATTTTTTAATTGAAATAATTATAAAATAAGTTAATGGAACCAAAAGAATATCCATAGAGGTGTTGGATATGAACTCATCCACCATTATTTTTGTTATATTCTTCACATTTTTATTATATTTTGAATTCCCCATACTTCTAAATGGTGTGATCAAAATAGATAAATAATATTTCATTCATTAGGGGAAATAGTTTTTTAATTTCCATGCATAAGATTTCTACAACTAAATAACACATTTTTTATTTATACACCCTTGTTCATTACGAGTTATCAAGAACCATAACCTTTTTAATATTTTTATCTTTCAACCATAATATTAGATGAATCAAGCTTAAGAATATTAATATTTTTAAAAAATGGATATTTGTCATTTGAATTTATTTAAACTCAATGTTCATTTATCAATCCTATTGAAATATTATTAATTATTGAATTTCTCAATTTCATGTTTGTTCATAGAATCTCTACTTTTCATTACAACATTTAATTTTTTAAAGTATCAACTTATTTTTCTATATATTAAATACTACTTACTTATTCTTTAATATTAGTATTTATTTCAATGATGACCTAATGTTGATCCTATTTTTTTACCTTAAATCATCTTTAAATGTTACTTATATAGTTTTCTCGCCTTACATAACCTTCTATAACCATGTTTTATAATCTTTATGTCCAAAATAAATCTAAAAAATTCATTAACTTCACAGATATTTTCATATTTTCATCTATTTATATGTTAATATTTTCAAGAAAGCCTTTGAGTTCAAACTTTATTGTTAAAAATCCTTTAATTTGATTTCTCCCATAAATTTATTGTTGTTCCCACAAAAATGTCACCATTTTAACATACATAAAATCTAATTTAAACTTACATTAACCTTATTCAATACCAATATAATCAACATCACACTCTTTGGAGACATTGATTTACCATCGAAACATTAAATTGAATGTGTTTTTTGATCTATCATTTGACTTTGGTATAATTTTATTTTACTGATTTTATAGTTAATGTCACGACCTGTCCTCGGGGACCATGTTGTGACTACCCCAAGCCCGCCTTCCATAGGCCCAGGGCTAGCAACTAGCACCAAAGGAGTAAATACTGATAACTGGGAAGGAATTCCCTTTATAAAACATAAACACATCCAACCAGAGTACAAGAGAAATTAATACACTAAGTACAAAAGAAAGTGTTGAATGTTAAATGGGCTATAATACAAACCCAAATGAAAAGTACAGCTACAACTGAATGAAAGTACAACAAAAAAAACAGTTGGAATATAGAAGTAGCACATGGGTCATCCACCTCGGATCCTACCTGAAGCGTAGGTATAGATATCTTCCTCAACAATCTCTCCCGCCATCCTCCTCCGAGTAACGTCCCATTATGAAGTCCACCGCTTGGTACTGAATCGTCGTGAGGTCCACCTCCGGGTACCGTCCAGTCATCGTACACTCGGTCTCTATCACCGCTGTCCGTCATCTGCATCCAGCACAACGAGGTGCGGGCATAGCCCGTGCAGGTTTGAGTATAACGATACTTAGTAGGGACCCCGAGAACCTCAAGGTCTCACTAAATCCAACTAGGATAACCACTAAGAAGGATCTCAACAGATAACCCTTACTTAGGTATAATCTCATAATTATACCTATTTTTCAAGTAACCCATCTCAATCATGAGGAAACACAAAAGTTATGAAATCAATGGATAAACACTAATTAGGTACATTCCCATACATATACCTAAGTTATCAAGTGACCCATCTCAATCATGAGGTAAACACAAAGGTTATCGACTCAGCTCAAACAAAGATTTTCATTAATGATATCAAAACCACAACTGCTGAAGAGCTCCTCCTCTGTCGAGTACGGTGATCATGTCATGAATCTGAGGCACTTCTCACTAACCATAGACTCTTGAGGTACTCCTCTTGTCGAGTATTGCAGGTCTTCCACCCAAACATAGTAGTGATCCCCTCCATGGGTCTGCCTCCCCAACATAGTAGTGCTCCCCCTAGTAGCCTACAGAGGCACTACTTCTGTCAGGTACCATAGTTCTTCCACACAAACATATTAGTACTCCCCATAGTGGTTCTTACACCCAAAAACAGTAGTGCTCCCAACTAGGCTATACAAGTCACTTCGACTCGAATCGGACTGGCAGTCATTAGGTCTCATCAAGATACAAGGTCTATGTACTGTGTACGCTTGTCTCCGGGAGGGTCCACTCCACGAGCTACTGGTTGATACTCCAAGTATCACAATATCCCATAAAGAAGTATTTAAAAGGACTGCCTCATCAAGGGGTCTCAACGCAACAGACAGTGCGTCTATCAGACGCCCGGTCTGTGAGCTATTAGCCTTTTATTCCCGAGGGCCCCGTTAGTTTCGTATACGAACCAACCTGTCTGTATCTCAACTGTACCCCAAACACTCATGGGGTATACTTAGAGGATACTTTTCTCAATGTGATTACCAATTCCGCTGACGGTTCGCCATAAGAACATCAGGTCTGAGAGTTATTACATTTTCTGTTCGAGGGGCCCGGTTGGATTTCGGGTGCAATCCAACCCGTCCATACTCCAACTGCATCCAAACCATAGGTGAAGTGTACCAAAAGAACCATCTCACCAAGTGGAAACCGAAAAAGTTGACGGCACATCAATCAGACGTCCAGACCTCATGTTATAAGCGTTTCTGCTCCGAGGGCCCGGTTGGTTTTGGGTTCGAACCAACCCGGTTGTACCCAAACATCGCCGAAACATTAAGTGTAATATACCAAAATGACCGTCTCGATCCAAGGAATCTTACTCAACTAATGGTACGTCGATCGGAGGTCCTTAGATCATGATATTTTCATTTAACCGAAAACAGTAAGGAAATAGGGGGTCTGTGACTGGTCCGACCCAGCCCAACACCCCCTGGGTCGGCCCAAACCGGCTCGACCCGACTCAGGTCCGGGTCCGGCCCTGCTGGCGCAGCCTGGCCCGGCCAGCGTAGCCCGGCCCGATGCTAGCGGCCCGGCCCGACGCTCGCATCCCGGCCCAGCACTTGCGGCCCCACCCAGCACCGTCGGCCCGGTCCCCATGGCCCGACTCGGCCCAGCCGGCGGGGCGTTGGCGGCCAGCTGGAGCGGCATGAAGCCATGCCTATCCCTTTCTGGAACTGCTGGGCCGTTCTGGTTTTCCTCTACCACCGCGGCTCAGCCGCATAAGATTTGATCTGGTGGCGCACTGCCACCGCTGGACTCTGACGCCGCTGTGCCAATGTGGCGCACCGGCAACGATTTCCACGGACCACCGGACGTTCACCGGTGGTCCGATTCTCCCAGCATCTATGCCCGTGTCTCTCCCGGGACCTTCTCTTCACTATGACGACTTCAGATTGTCGTTGCGGCACATTTCATCATCTCCCATCAATCTACGCACAAAAGAACAAGCATTAGAGGGTCGTTGAGCCGTGTTTGGTCGGCCTGTGCCCCCCGCATTAGGCGATATCAATTGGAAATAATAAAACACATGATTTCAACATTGAAAAGGGTATAATTTATTCAAGAATAAATTATACTAACATAAAATAAATAAACACTAATGATCATGAAATAAAACCACTCAAATGATAAATAAAAAAATCATCTACCTCAACAATTGATGTCGAACATCAGGCATCGTGGTAGATGGCGTCAGAGAACGGCGTCATGGAGATCGGTTGACGATTCTGTGGACGTTGGGGTGCATTTGAGGTGGAAACAGTGTGGGCGACAACGTGTTCATCGAATCTTAAAGCGTTCCTTGTCTAGGGACAATGTCATTCGTCAAAGGTGTTCTTCTTCGAAGAGGGTGGTGTTCTTTCTTTGAGAGAAGAACACCCTTCTCTATTACTCCATTGCTCTCACCAAAATCTCAACCCAACAAATGCCCAAAATAAAATAATAGAAAAGTTATTATTTAATTCTCACAAGTATTTTAAAATTAAAACAACTAAATTTAATTAAGTGAAGTGTTAGGATTCATTTATCAACTTGTGTTGGAAAACATTTAAGAGAGGGAGATGAAGAGGATGATTCAACATTAATTGGGGAGTTGAGTAGTTAATAATTTAATTAAAAAGGGATTTAAGGAAGTAATTTGGTGAGTTTAAAGCGGGGGTTTAAAAGGAGTTTAAGGAATGTGAAAGGTTGGGGCTCATGTAGTCCCCACTTCACAAGTATCCTCACATGCGTAGTTAGGTTCTTGTGGGTCCCATACCAACTCCCCCATTTAGGATATAACCACCTTTGATATAAAATAAAATTGTTCCACAATTTTATTCACTTCTTATTTAATACACAAATTTTAAATTCTCCTCCCGCACAAATGCAACTGTTGTAAAGGTCCTATTAAGAAATTATCAAAGTTGTGAGTTCATCGGTGCCCTTAGATTTCAATTCCGAGCACCGGTTCAAAAGATAGAAAAACCAGCTCGTTCGTTTACTAATCGTACCTGAGCTAAACTTCGGAAATTGATTCTGGGCACACCGGGCCTCAGAATCTGGTGCTGTCAGAAACCACATACTCATAAAATTCCAAATAAATTTAGAAATAAAATTTCCTGAACTTTCAGGTTCTTTATAGTTAATATATTTCATTATCACCATTAAATATACTAAAAAACCTTGCAACAATGTTTCCAACATTTTGGAAATTCAAGCATGCCAATGAAATCTTTTAATTAGATATTTATTTTATTCATTTAAATTACCTTTCCATAAGTGATATAAAATCATCACACATTTATTTTTTGTTTTTATATATATTAAATTATTCTATGTTTATCCATGGATTTCAATGTCACATTCAAGGATTAATAACTCACTATATTTTCTAAATTAGCATAACTCTCATAAACAACAATTTTTTTTATTTCATCGAGTTAAGGATTAAAAGGGATTATTTATTCATTCATCAACAATATTGTAATGAATAATGGAATATATATCCATAGAATATTTGTAATTATCTCAATATTATTTTTTTAAGTACTCAATATATGATGGGATCCAAAAATCTCCTTCAATATTTTGTAGAAGGAAGCTTTTTTTTATACAGTTATATCTTCTAATCATCACAATTATTATAAATGAATTATAATTTTGGGTATATCAATTTCATATATCCTTTATAAATGTTATCAATTTTTCATAAATATACTTAGTATATCATTACCTCCTCAATTTCATCAAAAATTAATTTAAAAAATAATAACAGGGTAATTTTTTCTTATTATGATAGTGTTAATAAAATTCATTCATGTGTATATAATAGACAGTTTTAAGAATCACTAGTTTAATTTCTATAATGGGAAAAAGAAAAAATATCAATTTCATGAGACTGTATATTTGGCCTCAACTTCTTTTTTGTTAAGTTAATAATTTGAACTCAACAAATAGATAAACACCTTTATTATAAAAATTATTTTTCATATTAAACCAATTTTTGGGATATATTTATTATGACTAAACCTAGTGAGTTTGACACAAATTATTCTGACCCCTGGTCAAAAAAACCTTAATATGGTGGTAAATTAAAATGTGAAACATCATTCATGAACAAATAGATGATATTTCCTTACTAAAAAAAATTTTAAACTATAAATTTAAAATGTACATTCGTGGTATCAAGATATATAAAAGTAAATTTATCAAGAGAATGATTTAAATGGATTTCCACTAAGATGTATATCCAATGAGTTCACACATGGTGATATTTTTGGGTATAAAAATTCAATTCTTAGAATATGTTCAAAAAATGTGTATGTATCACTAAAAATCCATGTTCCATGTAATATGTATTCATATTCATTCACTACATCAAAGAATTTATTCAAAAAAATATAACATTCATGTTACTAATAATAAATATCAAAGAAATAAACATTCATGATTTATTATTTGTTTAACTTATACCGCTAATCAGATGTTGACCATAAATGATGATGAAAATTAATTTAGTGAGCTCATAAAAATAACTCCATATAAGAATCATAGCACAAAATTTAAAAAAAATCACTATATAGTATTCCTCTAAACATAATCATGTATTTTGTTTTTTTACCATAAAAAAATGTACCCCATAAAATTCTTCATACAATAATCTTATTAACCTTAAATTACTTCCATTAAAATTGTTTTAATGTTTACCTAAAAAAATACATCGCACTATGAATCCCAAATGCATTTAATATTCAATATAATTATAAATAAATTAATCCAAATTGTATTATTCATCACACTAATTGGTAAAAAGATTTTATAATAACTAAATATAGTCATTAAATGCACTTTCTAGTTATGGGAAACCAATTTTAATAATTTCCATGTAGCCTTTTGAGAGTTCCTAGCCACCAATAAATCCTACGGTAAATCATGATACATATATTTTTCCACTTGATATACACACAAATGGAAGCATGAAAAACTCTGATCATTTCCTCATGAAATACCTTAAGAACCCATACAAATCAATGTGAATGAATATAACTCCTACTACCAAGATACCTTCTATGTGGTGGCTCACCTCTATACATGTATTTTCACATAAATAAGACCATCATATCAAATAACTACTATGTCTTGATTTGGTCTAAAAGTATGAGTATAGCATATGTAAAATTATTTTGTCTCACCCCTGTGACACCTCAACTACTAGATGCATGTCTAAAAATTGTTCTATCATCTTATACACATCAAATTACACTCACACTGCCTCAATTTGAGGATTATGATGAAAGTCACTAACAACAATGTTTCCCTTTCCCAATGTATAATCCAACCCAATGTCAGAAGTCTGGAGATACTCAAAGCATCTACTCCAACAATGTCCTATGTCCAAATAATAGAATATATATATTTTTCTCTTGTGGTCCATGGAAACCATAAACCACTTATCAAATAGATATTGTATCCATTATATCAAGGAATCTACAACCTATTCTAACTATAGATTATGAGTAGGGAAATTCCCCTACTGTAGTTTAACTCTCTGGATCCATAAGAAATTCCTCGGTCCTACTACATCAATTATACGATGATTCCAACCTCTGATGAGTTATAGTACGTGAAATTCCTTACCCAACACAAGTATGGTATGGGTCAGTGCTAAGGTCATATTTCTCATCAAATTTGAGAAAAATATTTCATAATAATCTAACTAAGAAGATATTAATAATTTCTTAGTCATCCCAAAAACAGTGTTTCCAGATGGATTAAGTCCAAGATAAAACAATTATAATAACCTTCTATACCTATAATTATCCACATCTCAATGAAATTCATTGGAAGCTCCCATTATAACATGTCTACAACATTCTATTGGTCCAATGAGACTCTAGCCTATATGATTTATTAACCCAAGAAGAGATATTCACCAATATGTAAACTATATTGTGTTATCAAATAATTAATTAAATTTTATCTCAAGATAATCATGATGTTGTAAATATTTTGGGAATATTCATATACTAACTTGTGGTTAACAAAGATATTGTCGAGAAAAACCATCACAAAATATTCTAGAAATGGATGAATATTTTGATTTATCAATGTCAGGAATTCCAATTGAGTGTTTGTCAAACCTAATGGTAGCCCTAAGAAAACATGGAAACAACACATACTCTTAAATTAAGAATGAGTTACATCAAATGGTCTCACACTCAAATTATGTTATGCTAAACTCAAATCAATATTGGAGAAGAACATACCAACTAACAATCGATTGAATATATCATTTATTCATGATAGGGTATAATTATTATGGAATATCATTAGGCTTAATCTCTGATAATCATCACATAAGTTCAATGTATCAATAAAATTATTGGTGAAATGAACTAGAGAACCCCCTAGTTATGTAATGGTTCATATGAAGAATTTAGATTCTATATCATTGAACTAGACATAAAACTCCCAATACTCTACTAGTTTCAACCTATAAGGTAGAATAGAAACTATTTATTCACCTAACACCAACACGACTGTGATATAAATCACTATCATATGTGGAAATCCATAGAACTTGTCTAGGAAACCATCCAGAAAATTTTCTACCGTTGGAGGAAAATAATAAAACTACATTCAAACATCATCATGTACAAGTATTTCAATCTAATCCACAAGGAAATACAATAATCATTGAATTATCCTTATATGACTAGCCAAAAGAATCCACACACCATTATGAGAATAGCTTAATCCTTCAAAATATGGAAAGGTAACTCTCATATGTTAATTGTCAATATGAGCTTGGTATAGAACTAACCAATACATACTAATAAAAAGATTCAGTCCTATAATTTCTATACCAATTGGTTCTCAAAATAAATGGTAACCACCAAATTCTAGAGAACATGACTTTGAATGTTAAATATTTTTAACCATACTCCCAATTATGTATTTATGGTAATTACTCCATCCAAACCCTCCAAAAAATCCCAAATACTTCTAAAAAATATTAGATAAAAAACAATTGTGAATCCCATTTAATAAAATAATATATAAAAGGGTCAAGGATATAAGAATCATACCTTTGAAGGTATATGTTCTTATATAAAAATCAGCTGGTTTAGACTAAATAACATGAATCATACATACCCCTTCTTCAGTAAGACCAATTATGAATCCTCTTGTTGTTCCCTATTCAGGGTAATATAACTTCTACACAGGGGTACCATGCCCCCTTACTTGACATGAATTTCAAGTGGGAATCCATCAAACAATCTGCTAAGAGTTAGTTGTATCCTTCTTAGACTCTGGTACCTATCCTACATAATTTTCAACTACTCTTATGTGGTATTACCCTAAAAGACACAATAGGTCTGGTATATTTCCACAAGAACGATAATAAAATGCAAGAAAAAGACAATATGCCTACACGTGGGTACAAAATTCCACAATGTTGGAACTGAAAATGAACATGATCATTATATGTCTTCTTAATTCCTAGTATACTCTCCCAACTATTCCCTTCATAACAATTTTATTTATGGTGATTCTTGCAAATATAATAAGTGCTCTTAGTTCACCCTGTAGAAACATAAAGGCCACTCCTAGGGCCTCCCTCGAATTTCATTCCCCAAGGATTTAATTATTTATCCCACCCAAATTCTAATCAACTAAAAAAAATCACTTGTGACCCGTTTTCAAAGAAAATCCGATCATAAAAATTTATTCCATTGAGATCTCATTAGTAGCTAAATTTGTGGAAGATAATATTTTTTTTTTGGAAATTCCCAGTATTTCCTTTCATTGAAATGACCTCCTATGTCAGGGGAAACAACTCATGAGACATACTATCCATAAACATATTAAGATATAAGTTTATTTGAAACATCGCCTTAGACTCATTCCAGGATAACTCCCCTGGCTACCCAACATACATTAGAATATCCCTCCAAATCCTCAGATGTTATTGAAGCATGTAGGCAACATGCATCACCATATTATATATAGATTTACTATGGTGATTAAATATCATCTTGAATGATTCAGCCTAGAACTATTCTACATCAAGGAATCCCACCCTAGTGAATGTTGGAAGATTTTATAGAAAAAACTCTCTCTTATACTCATGTAACGACCAGATCTAAAATGAAGAAAATTAACCATTTTATTTAACTAAATATATTATGGTTATAGAAGACACATGCACATATTTTTTTAATTGTATCCAATTGGATTTAAATGACTATTATGTATCAGTAATATTTATCATATATTCATTGAACATTAATCAAATTGCTATTAAAAACATAGGGTTTTTAAAAAACCTATTTTTCACAAACAAATGAAGTGGTGGCATCTACTTGTAGGATTGTGCACGATGAAACCCTTTTATCGGAGCTCTTGAAAGAGATATCATTTTTGGGCATTTCTCTAGACCAATACCAAGTGAAGATCCAATATCTTAATCTTGTCCTAACCATTTACAATAGAGGTTCAAGCTCACTAAGATCATGGCACAAACCGTGTTCTCTGAAGGGCCCTATAAAAGCCCCACCATCCAACACCTTGATCTTAGGGCATTTGCGGGTTTATTAAAGGGATATGTTTCAATATCCTATCAATAGGAATATGTGCATTATTTTTTATAGAATAATGACTATATTTTCATCCTATTAATGAAACTTATTAAATTATTTTGAAAGAAAAAAAATTTATTTCTTGTTCATATTCAAATAAAATTATGGAATTTTTGAATATATAGACATTTGAAATAAATAATTTTTAATGGAATATTTTTATTATATAATATTTATCAAATATAAATTATCATATAATTTTTATTATTTAAAATATAATTTTTATAACTTCTCAAAAAAATATTGTTGTCAAAAACCCCCATCATTTTCAATAAATGTCCGGTTTTATTTTAAAAGTGAAAATTAACATATTTAGAAAAATATTTGATAAGATGAATATTATTTTTGTAATCAGAAAATTTAAATTATCTAATGGTGAATACTTCCTAGTTTTTTGAGATAGTCAAATTTTTGGTTATAAATTAAATACCTTATAAATATACTTTATGTTTTATGAATTCAGAAGGACCCAAATGTGATGCAATAAGTGATATAAATAATAAAAACGATCAAATTTATTTTTCCCATTTAAAATAATCTAATTATATGTTTATTTTCATTATTTTTAATTATATTGTGAATCCTAAAAGACATATGATAAATTTTATTATTTTGAACTCATTTATTTAATAGTGTGACTCAATTCCACATCACCAATGGTAATATTATAAAAATGTTTCCCCTTGTCCTTATAAAATATTTTTAGCCAATCCCTTTTGGTATAAACCATGGAAAAAACCATCGTATGGTTTGTGGTTTTGGATATTTTATTATGTATTGTCCAAAACCTAAATTATAATAAATCCCCCTCCTTTACTATATAAACCCACCCAATGTCCTATTTTTAATCACTAAAACTCCATGAATCGTGTTAAAACTCTTCCATACACTCCCTTTGGTCCTCCAAAGGTTCCCCAAATCTTTCATGATTCCCTTCCCATTCCGTTGGAGTCATACACTCATGTAATTGATCTTCCAATATCCTCTTTTATCAAGAACAACTTTTATGTTATGTCTTTGGATTTTCATTTTATTATAATGGGATATGAAATTACATATTTCCATTACATTAAATTTGATGTATAAGTTATTATATCTTCCTTGAAGTCTCATTAATACATATATTATCCTCTATGTACACTCATTACAATGCAAAAATTTCATAAGTAATCTTTTCCCTATCCATGTTTCTTCATTACCATAAGGCTTATATTTCAATAGAAATAATTTTGGTATATGAATTTCCATGTTAGTATTACTTAACATTTTATTTCAAACTAAATAGATACCCCCATTCTCTCTTATCATCAATTTTTTTTAATTTTTAGGTAGCATCGTTATGTGGCTGAAATTTCACAATGATTTTCCATGAAAAAAGAATAGTGTATTGAATATAGTAATAAATATTATGTCAAGGGTACTCATCATTATGAAATTATTCTTATTTATTTTTAACATAAAGGATTTTATTCAACATTTCTTAATTGTGTAATAAATTATTATGATGAATAAATCCATGTCAGATGATCTATATGTCACACTTAATCATGAGAATGGAATGATTTTTACGGGTGTTCTAGATAGTTCTCAAATGAATCAGGTATTTTATAGTATTATGATACAAAATGTTGGGATAGTGTTGTACATAATTCATTTATGGAAAATATCCCACTATTAAGTCTTGGTGGTTTATCCCTCACCTATGTTTTTGATTCATTGTTTTATGTTGTCGCCACATTTCACATGTTGTAGTTATGATTACCATGTTATATAATGTCTTATTGTTCTTGGTTACGGTTCCTAATATTTTTATTCCCCATTGATATTCCCATTGTCTAAGATGTCTTATCTTCTTCTAATTATTAATTGTTTATTTTCATATTGGTCTTTATAGATCAACCTTTTTTTATGTTTATCTCCAGGTTATCCCATGAATTTTTATATCTATTGGAATATTATGATCATTCAAAAGAAGTGTTCAATAATGCTTTGTATCAAGCATTATAATTTGTTGTTTAATGTTCCCAATTTTAGAATTCATTATACTTAAGGATATATTTGGTTGTATTAAGTTTCATTTTATGTAATCAATCAATTATTAATTTGTGTGAAATAGAAGGGTTCTTATAGTTAGTATTGGAGTAAAAGTTTGATATTTTTGGGATTATTATTAGAAAACTGCAGAGAATGACTTAGGGATAATACAAAGTTGTATACAACTTTTAAAATCATGGTTACTATAGATTAATTGGTTTATTTAGAAAATAAATCCTTGTATGGATACTAAAATTTTACATTGATCTAGCACAAATGTAACTAGTAGTAAAAACTATGAAATTGTGTTTCAGTCTTGACTCCGGGTAACCTCTTACATGAAAATGAGCATTTATAGGCACATGTTTTCATACTCCTAGGGGATATTCTTTGGTAAATTTATAATCTCATTTTGAACCATTATTAAGTGAATAAAAAAATCTTATAGGAATATATGATAGGAAAAAGATCATGGATAAAATAGGTTAAATCCTAGAAACACATAATTTAAGAAGATAAATTTAATTCCTATGTTATCCCTTTAATGTAATTGGATTATACTTTATGTGATTAATTATTTAAAATAATTATCCATTATTTACAATTAATTATATCTAATGGATATAAATAGGGTAAATCGCGTAAACAATCCATGTGACGTATAATGTGATGACTACCCTAACTAGTTACCCATTCCAGTGGGGGCACAAATCACAAACTTTTTCATGATTCTGTCTTAGTTTATTATGGTTAAGAATAGAAACCTAGATCATGAGGAGTTCCCATACCACACTAAGATTGGTAATCGAGATCTAAATTAGGAAAAGGCCTCCTAAATTCAATGTAACATATGATCTCTTAATTATGAAAAAATAGATCTGATCCATTGAAAATATATTATTCATTCTTCAATGATCTTAACAAGAGAAAGTTCTTTTGTATTTTTATCATATTGAGGGAGAAGTACATCAGTGGTATACATTAATTTATAATATAATGATTTGTGAAGATATTGAATCAATGGATTTGAATGATTTTTGAAAAGGTTTTTTTATAAATATTTTCCCCACACTCCTCATATTAAAATGGAAAGGGATTTCCTTATAATCCAGAAAAAAATAAAATGAATCTTTTAGGGAGTACAATGAGAAATTCACAAGACATTCATAATACTATTATGGTATTTTCATTACACCAAAATTCATGGTTGACCACTTCTTTTGTTAGATAAAACATAATCTACGAAATACCTTGTAAATCTATGGGATTCATCGCCATGATGAAATTGATCGATGTACCTTCAAAGATGAAATGAATATTCAATAATCTCAAGGGCATCATTGGGATATAAGAGAAAAGTGGAGTTTAACTATAGTGTTATGATAGAAAAATCTATATGTGCCATGAAATTTTATCACCCCTCTTATCCAAGGTGTCGGAAGGAGAACCCCAAAAATTTTCAAACGGATATAAAGAAATGATTTCTGTGCGAGATGGAAGGGAACCTATATAATAATTACTAATAGGAAAAATCCACTAATGTAGAGGAGGAAAATAATGCTCTAATCAAACATTGATTAATTATTCATTTCTATAACTACAAGGAACAAAGGAACATTACAGACCAAGGGCCTAAGACAAGTGTTTTTTTAGGAAACCAAAAACCTTCAAGGTAGAATGGGAGATATTTTTTTGTCACTACATCTAAAGTGAATCCAAAAAATGTGGTGGTTATAGGTATGATATTTATTCATTCATGAATAGATAATTTCCTTTCTTATTCTAGATCTACTCATTACTTCATATCACAAAGGATTATAAGAACTATTCAAACACCACCACAATGTATAAAAGTAGAGATGTCAGTGAAAATTGAAAATAAAGAAATTATAGAATCCCATGAATATAACTCCTCACGGGTCACAATTTGTGGGATGAACATCCCAGAGAACCTTTTCATACATAATTTTGTGGAATTTTATTCAATTCTAGGCATGGGTTTTCTTCCCCGATATAGAACCAACATAAATTACCGGAAAAATGAAATCACTCTTTCTAAAGTAAATCAGCCCTAGATTCGATTCATGTTCAATGAGGAGGATGAATCATTATTAATATTAACATCTCAGTCATAGATATTATTTTTAGATGAGAAATCATATCTATATCAAATGATTAATTCTATGGAATGGATAATCTTCAATGACATAACTATTGTCAGGGAATATGTTGATGTGTTTTCCAATGAATTGATTATTATTCCTCTTTGCTGAGAGGTCTAATTCGATGTTGAGGTTATACATGTGGTGTTTCCAATATCGAATACTCTATAAAGGATGGATATTTGGGAATATGAGGAGATATATAAACAACTGGAGTATAATCTGGATAAATGGTTCACACACCCAAGTGCTGCACCATGGGGTGCACGAGTCCTCTTTATCAAGAAGAGAGATGGTACATTGTGCCTTTACACGTATTATCGTGAGCTCAACAAGATCAAGATAAATAACAAGTATACCATTCCTTGGAACGAAGAATTTTTATATCATCTATGTGGACCACAATAATTCTCCAAGGTGGATCTTTGATGGAGATAATATCAAGTAATAGTGAAGAAGGAAGATATCCCGATGACTACTTTTCGTATAAGGTATGGGCATTATGAGTTCATAGTGATGTTATTCAGACTCGAAAAGCTCCAAACCCTTCATGAATTTTATGAATAGAGTCTTTATATATTACCATTATAAATTTTTGTTTGTTTTTATATATTATATTATAATATAATTCAAAATTAATGAGGATCATGAGGATCATTTGATCACTCTTCTAAAGACCTCATGAAAGGAGAATCTTTATACCAAGTACATAAAAGTAAGTTATCATTGAAGGAAGTCTTATTATTGGGTCATATCATCATATAAATGTGATATATGTTTAACCATAAATGATAAAATTAATTGAAGGATGGTTAATGAAAACATTTGTGACATATATCCACTATTCCCTTGGGTTAGCAAGGTATTATCACCGATTTGGAGAAATATCTATCATTTATCAAAAACTCCAACCAAGAAAACTCATAAGGGAGTAATCATTTATTAGTATGATAAATGTTAATAATTATTCAATTTGTTGAAAATAATAATTATCACTACCCATTTGATCACACTATCCAAAATTAGGGAAAATTTGGTAATTTTTAGCAATGCTTTGTAGAAGGGATTAAGTTGTGTGTTGATGAAAAATAAAAACCTTATTGCCTCCAACTCTAGGATGTTGAAAATTAATGAGAACAACAATCCCACACATGATTTGGAGTTGGAATCTATGATCACTGCATTGAAAATTTGGAAAAAATATCTTTATGGGGAGAAGTGTGAGACATATATTGATCATAAGATCCACAAATATACATATTCTTATTGAAAGATCATTATATGAAACAATGAAGTTGGATAGATCTCATCAAGGATTAAAATTTCTCAATCCACTACCACCCTAGTAAAGCATATATGGTGGCATATTCTCGCAATTGAAAGGACCCAAAAATTCTATCATTGTATATAATTGAGAGGGATCCTATCCTCACAAATTTGGAAAGGTTGGACATGGGAATCCTAAAGGAAGAAACATCATCAATCCTTTAACAAATTATTTATCAACCATCTCTTTAAGAGAGGATTGAAGATGGTAAAAAGAATGTTGTGATAATTCATAAGAAAGTGAAAACTATAATGGATGTTAAATCCATGAATTTTCATAAAATTTAAGAATGAATTGTGAGATTTTGGAAAATAATTTTTATTCTATAAAATACTGAGTGTAAGAAGGAGCGATTCGATGATTAACATGTTGTGAGAATGTTATATGGAATTCCAAGGAGTATGAGACAAACATCTACCCTTGTTCAAGTTCTCTTACAATATAAGTTTCTAATTTAGAATCCAAATGGCTACCTATGAATCTCTTTAAATGGAGATTTGTACAACACTATCATGTTTGGGTGACATTGGGGAACAAAAAATTATAGATCCAGAATTGGTTGAGGAAATGGTGTAGAAGTTTGAGACCAATCTGTAACACATCAAGGATGATCAATGATGATAGGACATATATGGTGACAATCATCAATGTGACCTAGAGTTTGATTTCTGAGGAATGCTATTCCTATACATATATCCATGGAAAAAAGGGATGAGATTTGAAAAAAAGGGAAACCTTAGTCCATGGTACATCTTCTATTTTTAAATCCTTTATCATATTGGGGAAATGGACTATCAACTCGCACTCCCACTTAACCTATCTGATGTATGTGAGGTATTACATATATCTCTCTTGAGAAAGTACATAACAAATCTCTCACCAATACCCAATCTAGATGAAGTACAATTAGAAAATAATAGTTCCTATAAATAGAATCTGATAAACATCGTAGATTGTAAGGAAAATGTTCTACAAAATTATAAAATTCACCTCATCAAAGTGTTTTTGAGAAACAATTTGTTTGAAGTAGAAATAAGGGAACTGGGAGGTGATAAAGTGTACTTATCCTCATCTATATTATTGTGGAAAAAAATTATGGGGTGAAATATATAAAGGGGGAAGATAGTATCGACCAAGACTGTTATGAATTAAATTAAAAAAATTTAGTTAATTAAATTTCATTTGGATATTGAAAACAGATGAAATCATTTTATTTGATTTTATCCAATAGTATTTGAATGACTATTAATTTTCATTACCATTGATAATATATTCTTTTAATATTTATCACATGACAAATATAAATATACAATTTTAACAAATCCATTTGACCTCGAAAAAGGAAGTGATAGAATCTAACAGTAAGATTATACCGTATAAAGCCCAATTATCAAAGATTCCATGGAAAATAGAATATTTGGGGTTTTCCCTTGACCATTCCCGGGTCTAGATTCAACAAATTAAGTATGAGCAAGACCATTTATGGATGAAGTTCAAGCTCATCAGGCTCAAAACCCAAACCATGTTCGCTAAATGACCTAAAGAATGAACCACCATCAATCACCTTACTATTCAATCATATTCTAGTATATTTAAGGGATATTTATCAAGACCCTTGAAATAGAAATATTTATATTATTTTTTATATAATAATGAATACATTTTCATCCTACTATATTTACTCTATAAATGATTTTTAATACCAAATTATATTTTTTGTTAATATTAAAATTCAGATAATGAATTTATGAATTAATGGATTTTTTTAAATAAATAAAATTTTAATGGGATATTATTAATAAATAATATTTATCAAACATAATTGATCACATAATTTCTATGGGGTTAAAATTATTTTTTATATGGTTTTAAAAAAATGTTATTTTCAAAAAAACAATCATTTTCAACAAAGATTAATTTTTTATTTTTAAACTCAAAATACAAATTATTATAAAATTATTATATTAAAATGATTATTATTTTTGAATCAAGATGTTGAAATTATCCAATGGTAAATTTTTCATAATTTTTTGAGAGATGAATTTTTAGGTAAAAATTTTCCGAATAAATATATTAGTTATTTTCTGACATCATAATGAACCAAATGTGATATAATAAGCAATATAAATGGGATAATGGACCAAAATATATGTTTTACCATTAAAATAATGTTATTTTATGTTTATTTGAATTATTTTGTAAATCCATTTTGATCCTCAACGACTTATAATATATTTTAAGATTCTAAAATCATTTCATTAAGAGTGTGACTCGCCTTCGCATCACCAATAATAATATTTTAATTAGTTCTCCCCTTGCCCTTATAAAATAATTTAATCCACTCCATTTTGGTATAACCCATATTAAAAACTCATGATATGGTTTTTGGTTTTGTATATTTGATTAGGTAGAGTCAAAAACATAAATAGAAATAAAAATATCTAGTTTCTTATATCAATCCACTAAAGATCCCATTTATCTTCACTAAAACTCTTATTAGCACATACAAAATTTACCCTCCACTACCTATAGTCCTCCCATGGTTCCTACAATCTATCAGGAATCCCCTTCAATTATTATGGAGTTACACACTCATATAATGGATCATCCTATTCCCTCTTTTATCAAGCACTCCTTTTATGTTATTCCTTTTACATTTCATTTTCCTATGATGGGATATTATTTTCCATAATTCCCTTAATATATATTTGATTTATAAATTATTTTATATTCCATCCACTCTATTAATCCTTCTTAGATCCTTTATGTAGACATGTTACTATTCAAAAATTCTATAAATATTATTTTCTTTATTCATGTTTCTTCATTACCTTATACCTTCACTTTCAAAATATTTAATGTTGAGAGAATAATTTCCATTTTTCTATTACAAAACATTTTATTTCCAAATAATGAGAGATAACATTTTCTATATTAATCCATTTTTATGAATTTTTATGTATCGTGATTATACTACAAAAATATAAACTTAGTATTCTACACCAAAACAATTGTGTATTGAATACGATACCCATTTCTCAATTAGGAGTATTCACCGATATGAAAATATATTTATTTATTGGGAAGATACATGTATGTATTATATATTCTTTATCATGTAAAATATATGATGATAAAGGAATATATTTTTAAGATCTAGGTGGAACACTTAATCATGAGAATGAAATTATTATGATGGGAGATCCCATATATCACTCCAATTAAATGGTTAATATTTAGTATCCTGATATGACATGTTGGGACGTAGTTGTACCTATTTCCTTTATCATAAATCATCCACCATAAAGTATTGGTAGTATATCCTTGAGATATGTTTTTGATTCATTGTTTTACATTGTTACATCATTTCCCATGTATTCTTTATGATTACCATGCTATATCATGTCCTATGGTTCATTTTTGTGATTCTTAGTCTTTTTAAACCACATTTATATTATTATTTCAAAACATGTATCATATTTTTCATGTTATGCCTTATTTATTCCATTACTAGGCTTTATAGATCACCGCATTATTATTTTTGTACCCATGTTATCCCATGTAGTTTTAATATTATTGGAATAGTGTGATCATGTAATGGTATTGTTAAATAATGTTTTTATCCAATGTTATAATATGTTATTTAATGTACCTAATTCTTAAATACTCTGGAATTTTATATATTTTGGGTTTAATTAAGTGTAATTTTATGTAATAATCTAGTAATAATGTGTTATAAATAGTAGTATGGTTATAGCTCATTCATTAAAGGCATCATATAGACATACTCTTTTTTCATAGATCGAATCACCCTCCGGAATCTTTTTTGAATATTAACATCCATATAGACCATGGGGGAAACAAGAATCTCCAGTTCAGCTATGTCTGGATCATACCTATTTCTGATCTTTTTATTCTCTATCTGAAGATGAAGAGGTGGAATTTTCCTATAATAAAAATGATCTCCTTAGATCATTGGATAACGATAGGGTCAACCTCCACAAGTGAGAACAACATAGTACCACTACTTCATGAACTCTATAAATATGGGTTATTAAGTTAATAAGAATTTTATTGTACTTATTTCTTTCATTTATCTGATATAAAAAGTATCATATCTTATAGTTCATATGGGAAAATATATCATAAGAAATTAACAAGTCTCCATCATGAACAATCCAATTCAATAGATGTCCATTTGATCAAATGACGATCAATGAGTACTCATCTCTTTCTATTCCAGGATACCTGTATAAATATAAAGAAATAATAACATGAAACAACATGTGAATCTCTCATGGTTAAATAACATCATCTCTAATAGCAAACAACATGAACAACAGTAACATCTCTGGTAACTCATATTTCCCTATACAAGGGTTATCCAATCCCATGAACAAGCTCATTACCATGTCCCAACACATCTTAGTCACTTTCATAACATTCCCAAATCTTCTAAAAAAATCTTCTAAATACATTTCCAACATTTCCTCTATCTGATTATTAAATTCCCTTAAGAGGTAAGAATTATTAATATTCACATATGAATGATGCATGAGTGTTTTATGCATTAATCAATTTCGCATCGATTTATATGAGATCTATTTTGTTAAATTCTTGCTAAGTAGACCATATGTGGTTAGAAAAATAGTTTTCTTAAACCTAACATGTGGAAATGACATTACACGATGTCACCTTTGATGGGATTTACTTATTGGGGAGTGAGGCTAAATGAAACTCCTTGTTCTCACCTTGTTCCATGATATAGACACTCGATGCAGTATAAGAGACAATCCAACAAAATCTTTTTAATGCATCAAATCATGTGTGTTGAATGCCTCTTTTCTCCATTTCAAATTTTTGGTTCCATACACCTAGGAGGGAAGCTTAATAAATTTAATGGTCCATTTATCCTATTACATTAACATGAGTTTGGTGTTCATCATAAAGAAATAATTTTTTTCATTTGGAATATATTGGTCTATAGGGTTATGCTGATATCGTGCACATAATCATATATAAATTTTTCCAGAATGCAAAATTGAAGTGTGGATAATGGATACAACATTGATAGTTTTTCATAATTCTCAAATTTTTCCTCATAAGAAACATGTCTCCTGCATATTTTACATGTTTTTCATCATCTAGATCATACTGAAATTTAAATTTTAACATTTATTTACAGTAAAAAATGGGTCCTAATTATATTTAATTCATTTCATTAGAAGGAAGGTGATTCGAGGAGGTTTTAGAACAAAATTGTATCTTCGTTCTATATTCATGTTGATTAATAATATCAGTTATCATGTACATTGACTCAGGGTTTAATTCTATTATTTTCCCAAGCACCTCCTGATAGGAGGGCCTTCTCGGTGTCATTTTCTGAATGGGAGGTCATTCATGATGAAATGAAATATCACCATGGGGAAGAAAATTACAATCAATTACATTATATAGAGTAATACCATTATATACAATGATTCAACTATAAAAAGAGAGACTTTAGTGTATACGTTTGTGTGGCCATTTATAGTAGATTAAAGCAAAAAAAGAAATTCTTGTTTTTCATTTTTGGAACATCAAGTGATAAAAAAACACTGAACCGGATATTGGGACTCCATATAAATCATATTATGAACATTATGTTTTCCTTCAATGTCATATGTCTAGGCAGGACCTTCAGAACTATTGGTATCCAAAATGTTTAGGGGATATTGGAAATTTCCTAAAAAATCTGGTGATTTTTTTGTTAGAATAGTAGAGTCTTGCAGCTTCCAATATAAAAGTCTACGAGATTCAAGAACACCAAAATTCAAGATATCAGAATCCTGTACAAGATATTCATTTAAAAATTGTCTTTAGTTGTTTTTATGATTATATGTCTTCATCTAAATGATTAGAGGCACCTGTTGTGTGAGACATATTTCTTATACGGAAACCGTCTTGATTATTTCCAGTGTTGTTTCTAGAATTGTATGATTTATTTTTTGAATTTTGGGAGGGATATATGTCTGACCTATAGTGTCCATAGAATTATATCAATATCATCTAGTCCAAACAAGAATATGGTATTGATTCTGTTGTCCATTTGTATTAGGATGGCCATTTCCCACATAGATTGGAGTAAGGATATTCATCAACTCTCTCGTGAATCTCATATTAATCCATTAATTCACATCAATTACAGTGATAGGTTTTTGTGCCTTAATCTTGTTCAAAAACAATGATATCATTATGTTCAAGAAAACATGTAGAATTTGGATAATAATTGATTTATATCCTTCCATTATCTCTAAGATATAAGGATTTAATTTTTCAATTGAAATAGGAATGTATGCCCATTTTGTAGTAAATGGTGGGATCTGTTCCTACTCATTTAATTTATTTATTTCTAATATATCCCTACAATAATAAGGTGAAAAGTCATATATATGGGCCTTACCCTATTTTTAGTCAGGAATTGAGGAATTATTTCTCTAGGTTCCACAAAACGGTTCCATAAGGTTTTATGGTGTTGTATGGTTTGTTCTCATACTCGTGGTCAATCACTAATTTTGTCTATTATACATTTTTGGATACATCCAAACTGTACTTTTTTGGATTGGATTGTGTAAGATGGTTTTTGTGTCTACTCCCAATTTTTCAATAATTGTGTATTGAGGAAAACTATTTTGGGTAACCACATATGGTTGTGCTCCATAAAAACCAGTTGTTTCCCTTAGTAAACTAACATGGGGCCTTACTGACATGGATATGACTACTAAGAGAGGAACCCCCATCATACTGAGGTTCTATAGAAGTGCATCACTGAAGGAGTCAACTTCTATTATGATACCTTTGGTGGGACCCCTATGTTTTATGGATTAGGCCATCAGTGACCTCTTGATCTACCTCCCTGATACCAAAGTGTAATTTGTTGTAGAGTTCATTGGAAAGGCTCACAAAATGATTTGATAATGAATATAGTTTTGTTTGATTCTTAGAAAAAATCCATAATTGAGTGTATGGATATTATATATTCTAGATATAATGTGATATTTGTATGGCCTCCAATGTTGGGATGATACCATTTTGGTGGTACCCCTAAATGATCATGTTTGGGGTCTAGCATTAGAGAAGCTGGATTGGTTACAATATCCTATGATTTGATGAGTACCTGGTAGCAGGAGAAAAATATATTATTGGAAAAAAGTATTCTATTAAATTGTATTAACGGGAGTTCCCAAAAAAAGATCATGTATACATATGAAAAACAAAAATAATGATACCCAATAAATGTAACATCCCAATAAATGATCACATGCATAACTATTTTTTATAGATCCATGTTTGGGATCTCATTATTTTTTTCAAGTAGGGTCCTAACAAGCGGGTGTCATGATGGTCTATTGGTTAATGATTCCATTCGAATTCACCATTTTTTTGATCTCCTAAGCATTGTTCTATCACTCATTTAGAGTTTATGAGGACCTAATTTTCAAAAGAATAAACTCACTTGGATTTATCCAATGAGATTTTATAACATGTGTGAGACAAGATTATAGATGTTCGGGCATATCAAACACTTTTTGTGGGAACTATTTCCTACTGTGGGACTCTATAATAGATTTATCGCAAATTCATGAATCCTTTACCATGTCCCTAAATATTTGATGGGTATCTTTTGTATCAACGATCTATTAGTTGTCATGTGTTCATTTCAAAATAATCTATATGTATTTGAGGTTCTTCATCGATAGTGATATCTATATTTATTTTAGGTTCACTATCGATGGTTTCCTTTTTTTAAAAGATAACATATTCTTATAACTTTTATTATCAATATGATAGTTTTAAACCACATATATGTAAACTGATGAATTCAAAATCATCAAGGAAGGAAAAAGTTGTTTTCATGAGGAGATTAAATCCATTATATGGGATTTTTATGTATCCTAAATAATTGAATCATAATCTCCCTAGTTTGGTTCCAATTTAGGAGACCCATTATACCTTTTAATTTCAAGTCATGTGGACCCAATTGTGTAGTTTAACATCATGTGGCCTGGGTGTCTATGAAAAGAATGCATTTTTAATAGATGGTGTGGGACTTATTCATAGGCGGACCAAAAGTACATGTAAGGGATGTGGTATCCCATGAGGTTGTGTGATATTAAAAGAAATATAGTCCAATATAGATAGTAATGAATAAACATTGAATGGAATATGGGTCTCTGAGTTGGATATGACCATGTTGGGGATATTGACCAGAGAATATTAGGGTGAATTTGGGGCGTTGTGTTTGGACCTTATGGAGGCATCATACATTTACCATATTTTCCATAATCAAATCCCATATAGTATGGAACTCTTGGTCTTATACCGAATAAGATGAGGCCCATGGTATTGTTGGAGATTATACAGAATGTGTGGTAGATCATGATATGGTTGGGGATTATTACAAATAAGAGGAGGGACATTGTATGGTTTTAGATTACACTGAATATGCGGAGGCCCAACAGTTTTTATATGAATAATAATAAGGAGAATCTCTTCCTGCGATAGGTGTTTGGTCATATGGATGTTTGGATCATCACTAACCTATAAGACCACATGATTCACAATCTAAGTGAAAAACAAAATAATTTGCATATCTACCAAACCACACAATATCATTTTCCCACTAGTTGATGAGGTTTGGGATGTGGGGGACAGAAAGCACATTGAGGTTCCCACAACCTCTCCTTTTTCCAAAACCTAGATAGACACATATGGAATCCCATCTGGCTACGACCCATAAAAAATTAAAAGGGATTACTCTAGGATGTATTCCCTATTCCCAACTCTATATAGGATGATTTAAGGGTCCAACACTAACCATGATCAATAGGAAAATAAAGATGTTCCCCACACTCTATGAAACAGGTAGGACTGTGGAATTGTATCTATGGTTGGGACCCCCATTAAAATAGTAATATATGTCTGAGATCATTATGATGATCCCCATTGTTTTGTAGGTAACCAATAAGACCTAATATACTTTGGTAACATATTATTGATAGGGCATGTCATAATTGTTTGTACAATCATCATACAAATATCGGGAGGCTTTAGTAGGGTACTCATCATGGTACATCCTGAAGCTACCCATTTGGATCTTAGCTCTTTGTGGGATAGGTTAATGAATAGGTTTGATTAAAGAATATGAATATAGGACAAGATCGATCTAAATTCTACACACAAGGCTGCCAAGGCTGGAGGACCCCATCATGCATACTATTTTCTATGTGGAAGTGTGACATATAATGATTTCATCTATATTCAGTTCATCGAGTAGTGGTTTTCAAAGGAATATTCTATATGGATGGATATATAAAATTGGGAATTACAATCCATAATTCTTCTTATTACTACTTTTTATTTTCAATATATTGTAAATTATTACCTTTTAAAAAATCATTGTCTTGTACTATATCACACAATATTTCTCACTCTATAATTCCTCTATAAAAAAATTATCTCCCCTCCATAAGTGGTGGTTTTTATAGGTATACAGATGTAACCACTATACCACTTCTCTTTAAGAATTCTCATTCATATCCAGCCATCTCACCCATCCAATAAAAGAAATTTTATTTACAAGGGGAAAGGGTAATTCAATTCCATGGAAAGATATTTTTCATTTCCCTGGGGTTTAAAAAGTTTCCCTGCACAAAAAAAGTGACTTATCATTTTTAGAGGGCCTAAAAATATTACATGAACTAAAAATTAATTTTTTTTACATTGTTGGTATGAAAAGGTGCTATGCTGAGGTGATATATTAAGGCTCTATGTAGATGAATTATGTAGAGAAGTCAATCACATAGTCATCATGACCTTTTTGGATCGTTTTAAAATTTTCATTCTTTATTGAATTTAATATTCATGAAACATATTATTGATCTTACTATAGCCATTCAAAAACACATCAAATCATTACAATCTTTCATGCGGTCTTTTCTAGTCCGAGCAATGTACTAGTTTTTTGAATTGATATTTCTAGAGTGGAGTTTGGGAATTTAGTGAGAAGATGTATCAAAATTATTATGTCTTTAGAGATATTTGACACAAATTACGGTGATAATCTACTATGAAAAAATTTTATAATATAAAACATTGGATATAAACTTGTGATCTAATATATGTGAGAGAAATGTAGAGACATAAGTAAGAAAATGATATTTTAACCTCAATGTTCAAAATATCATGAATATTTCCTAATATAATTAGAATCTTGGTGATGAAATGAGAAATTCATTTTTTATTGATCTTAAAAATTAAAAAGTCATTGTGACACAAATCATCAGTGTGATTTGAACTATAAATATAAATTATTTGAAGGATGTGAAATTAAATGTACTGAAGAAAGAATTTTAAAAATTTTGTTGATTGAATGATCCAATGGATGATCTTATCCATAATTCGAAATAATCAATTGAATGGATCATCATTTGGCCATGTGTAGAAAGAAATAGTTTTTTTATATAGTTTCATCATACATGATGGGCAACCAATATAACATATGGGTTTAGAAACAATTACATTATATGGGTTTTGAAACTGATCCACCATTAAATTGGTTGTATTCAAAAATAAATCTGACATAGTATTCCATCAAATTAAGAACATTATTTTATCAATGTTGTGTCAGATGGACATGAATTTATTTTGTGTGACCTCTTCGAGTAGTTTTTTTCATCAATCAATTAGTTGAGTTTCTAACTCACATGAATAAGAATGGAATTAGAGACTGATAAATCTGATTAAATACAATAATGTACTCAACCATATTCATGTTATAAAAATAATCGGTCTTAGTATCTAATTTTTATTTTTTTCTGATTGTGTTAATACTCAACTGAAACATTCTCATACTAATAAGTCATCAGAGGATGAATTTCGTTGGATAAATTTCTATCGATATGATAAGCTATTGAAAAAATAATTAAAATTTCTAACATGTTGAACTTTCTATTGGATGGTTCAAGGGGTTTGAATTCTTTAGCAGTTTCGATGATTTTTTAAAAAGAAAAGTCTTAATTTTGGTTTGGATCATCGGAATGGGATTTAAACTATTGTACATGTTTTCAATCAGATCAAAAAAATTAGAATGAAAAAAATATCATATTAAATAATTGTTTGTAAATTTGAAGAATTATAGTTTTTTGGATAATTCAAGAAGACTGAAGGAGAATCTACACAAGTTAATATTCAATGGGATGTTGTTAAATTAAGTTCAAATGAAAATAATATTCATGATTCAAGATTTTATTTTGTCAAAAATGTGAAATTGGTTTCATTACCTTCTAACAGTTTATGAACATATAAATATAAGAAAAAGTACAACGTAGTTTGATATTGTTCATATGTGTGAAAAGAACATTGTTGGAGGTTTGGTTTCTAGAATAAAAAAACGTAGAAACATTTTATTGTCAGATTAAATGTTTAGATGATGTTGTGAGGGGGATTTTTCAAATTGACTGATATATCATATGGACAATTTCATGAAAATGAATGAAGTGGATAAGAATATATTCAAGACCGACAACTGAGAATATTCTTATAATTGAAGAATTTTATAGAGGAATCTGAGTGAGATATTGGATTAAGATAGTGTATGAGGTCTAGATATGTTCATCTGACCCACTGTTGGTTAAAATAGATAATATTATTTTAAAGAGTTACAAAAGTGGATGTTTTTAAGGTAGTAAAGTGACATGTTTGGAAAAAATTGGTGATGGTTTCTAAACTTGTAACTATATCTTATTTATATATATATTTCTATAAATATGAACATTCACTACTATACACACTTTTTTGGGTATTTCTTACTTGTTGTATCCACACAAAAAAGATTGTTTTCTATTGGATTGTGTGGTATTGGATTATTTACATGCCATGAAAAGTACTAGACACTCTTTATAATTATTCAATGTTATAAATACGTTTGTTCGATTATATTTTTTAATATTTTTATTTTATAAATATAAAAATTATTTAATATGATGCAAAGTTTGGTACATAAGAAAGATAAAATAATAGATAAATGATACCATTGATTCACCCCCAAAACGTATCAATTATTACATTGAACATGGGTAGAATATTTCAATAGGTATTATAGGGAATATCCTTTCATTTACTCAATGATAAAGTTATAAATGAAATTTTTTTATTAGAGTTTTGAATTGTCTGAACAATATGGTGATTCCTATTTTCTATTGAATGAACTATCACATATAGAATGTTAATAAGATAACATATCTTATGTATATGGGTTATGATGTTTTGGAATCTCTTATATATGGATTACGTCGGCCTATTGAAAATGATTCTCTGACAAAATTAGATATTAAAAATTTTTATAATGTTGTAAGGGATAAGAATGATTTACTTTCCTGACTCTCTAAAAGTGAATTTCTTAGAATGATGGGAGGTGGGACTCCTTGATGTTTTTGAGAAAAGATTAAAATATCTAAAGGAAATATGAGGGTAAAAATAGAACTAAAAAATCTATAGGTTTATGTATAAATATCTAAAAAGGGTTAGTATGAATCTATTGCGGACTTATTTACAATGTCCAATGATATTATTCACAGCACAAGATGTCTTGGTGAGAAGATAGAATATTCAAATTTTGATAAATAGATCATATGAATTCATCTTGAAAAGTATAGTGTAAAAGTTTTATATTTGGAAAATAGATGTTATCAAAATTTATCTTTGGATAACCTTCATAGTACTACCATTACATATGAAATGAGAAGTGATACTGTTTTGATAAAAAAAGAATATTATGATAAAAAAATTTCCATCAATTCTTCTCTGAAACAAATTTCTAATAAGATTCTCAAAGATGATGATGTTATTTACCCTAACACCAAATATGAGGATAGTAAAAACATTGAAAAATTTATGTAATTATTTTTAAAAATGTGAAAATTGGTATAGAAAAGTACATAGTTAATATAGCTTTAAATGTTTTTAAATGTGGAGTTATTGGGAATATTTAATAATGTTTCCCTTCATAAAGAAAGAACAAGAAAGTGATGAAAATTATATAAGGAAAGGAATGTCTTGGAATAAATATATTGAAAAATAATAACCCTCTTCCAAGGGAAGAGATAAAATGTTCTCCAAATCCAAAAGGGTATTTTTCTTTTCTAATGACGATGAATATGATGGAAGTGATGTCCTAGATGACCGACTCAATAAAGATATCACAGAAAAAAAATTTGTTGATAATGTAAATTCGGAAGTGTTTTATGGTGATGAAAGAAACATTGATGAAGAATAATAAGATTCATGGTTATAATTTTCTCTGAAAATAGAGTTGAAATAATTTCTCATAATTATTTTTAGAAACTAAATTGAAATCATTAAGTTGAAAAAGGAATGTTATACAACAAAAAACAAAAATATTTTCTTGGAAAGAATGATATTTTTCTTAAAGATATTGATTTCAGGAAGAAATATCTTCAAAAATAAATGAATAAAAATAATCAACTTGTGTTAAAGATCAAATAAAAGTAATTGGAGTTGGAACATGTTCAACAAAGTTACTCAATAGGTGAGTAGGGATTTACAAGTTTTAAAGACTATATCATTGATTTTGGTGAAATTTCTATAAAGTATGATCATAATAAAGATAATATTTTATGCTTAGAAATAACATTTAAGATGTTCATATGAATAGTAAAAATGTAAAATTCATTTAATTTGTCAAAATAATGAAATATGCAAATATATAATTTTATTAAATTTCATATTCCTAACAAAAAATGTTTCTTCTAACTCTGATTCTTATAAAGTTGGGAAGAAGTCCATATTGAAGAATTATATTTTAGGTGAAAAATAGAATTGTGGGGTTCTATAAAGTTTTAATGACTAAGGTAATAAAGCATTAGAAAAACATCTTTACAACTACATATATTATAGAAGTTATGGGGAAAATTATTATTTTTATGGATAAAATGATGTTTTTAGTGATTTTGGGCGTATAAAAAATATTTTTTTGTTTAATCAACAATACTAAAATTATCCAATGAGTTACAAGAAGAAAAATTTAACGGTTATTCAATCAAATCAATTAATGAATTATGATATATGTGGTTTGATTTTTTAAAATATGTTGAAATCTCTAGAAACCATTTTTGAAATATGTGAATAACCTAGACATCTTGTTAAATGATATGTTTCTTCTTAACCAGTACAACAACATGTTTATTAAAATTTTCAGAATCCATATGTGAAAGAAGATAAAGGAATAGAAAAATCACTTTTCATAGATACTTATCTCAAAGATATAAAAAGAGAACAAACCAATATTTGGGAGAGTGGATGCTCCACATATATTACAGGATATTTAAAGTTATTAAAGAATTTGAATGACTACAAAGTGGAAACATTGATGTCTGTAAATGATGAATTTCATGGAGTCAAAGTAGTTGGATATTATAATTTTATATAATTAATATTAAAATCAATATAATTTTTTGTAAATGGTTTGAAACAAAAAACGTTAATGGATTCATAGCTTTGTAAAAAAGGTAAAAAAGTTATTTTTAGACAATGTTATTTTGTTTTGAAAATAACTAACTATGGAAATGTTGTTACAAGATTCTAATATTCAAAGGGGAATTTATTCCATATTCGTGATTTATAGAATTCATGTTATCCAACCTTGATGGTTAAAAATCTATTTTATTTA
The DNA here is from genome assembly GCA_963277665.1 of Viscum album. NCBI lineage: Eukaryota > Viridiplantae > Streptophyta > Magnoliopsida > Santalales > Viscaceae > Viscum > Viscum album. The sequence goes on from OY728150.1 coordinate 1,892,135,075, forward strand.
AATGGTTTTGGAATATGTGTGCGATAAATATGAGAATGTTTTCAAAGTGATATAGTGATCATGATATTCATAATATGATAAGTAGAAGATATTAGTGTTGTTTAATTTTTCCGAAAGGTATCATTACAAACTCTTTACACAAGAAATTTGAAATTCATTCAACTCATCCATGGGACATAATTCATTATAATATTTTTATGACATTGAATAAATTGTTTAAATAAAAATATATTTACTTTATTTCATTCATTTATGATTTTAATTTCATTATTTATTTGAAAAATAAATAAGAGGATTTGAATATGTTTAATAGTTTTTTGAGATGAGTAGAAAAGTAATGTTTGTATTTTGTAAGTAATGTGAAAACAGACAATGGTGGTGAATAAAATAATGATTTATTATTTAGTTATATTTAAATCATTGAATTATTTATGATTTCAGGGTTCTATATACACCATGATGGAATGGTGTTATAGAATGGAAGAATATAAGTTTGGTGGAAGTGGGATGTACTATGGTAATCAAATATGTTTTTTTCCACTACTTCTGGAGGCAGAAAATATGTAAAAAAATTATATTCAGATTATGTGTTTCTACAGACCATGTTTTGATATGACTCATTATGAAATTTTCTAAATGTGAATTCATGGTTTGAAAAACTTAAGTTTGTTTGGGAGTCCCTTAATCATAAATTGCAAATGAGGAAATATAATAAAATTTTATCAAATAATAGAAGATGGTGTCTTAATTGGATATTATCTATATGGAAGAGGATATAGATATTTCAACAATGAAACATGAAATATTATTTATTCTATAATTGTAAAATTTCATGAAAAATATGGAGAATCTTCACAATAACATGAAAACCAGGAAGACAATGATGATGAAAGAGGTTTTATTGAGAAACATGAAAACATTTCTGTAGTGGTGATGCAACGTAAATGGAAGAATTGGACTGAGCCATCAGTAGTGATGGGGAATAATATCATACATATTATATAATGATGGGGAAACATCTGAATATTTAAAACATCAACTGTGATTAAAAATAATCAACCAACAAGAATATCGATGCTTGTTTCACATGCATATTGTTTAAAAAAAATCCCCAAAAGATGCTAATAATGTTTTTACAAATCTTATCTGAGTTAATTCTATAAATGGTGAGTTATAATAGATTTAAAATAATGATACTTGGGAACCTATACCCAATCCAAATGGTAATGAAATTTATTGGTTCAATGTGTGTTTCCCCAATAAAGTTAAATAAATATTGTGAAGTTATAAGAAATAAAGCCTGATTTCTTTTCAAAGGGTACTCAATGATTTAAGGAATTAAAATCGACGAGAAATTTTTTCCAGTATAAAGGATAGATATAATTATATTCTTTAATATAATTTATGTAAAATGAGGTTATAAATTTTTTAATATGCATGTTAATTCAGAATTTCCAAATGGAGAACTAGATGAAAATTTTTATGTTGAGATACAATGTGTCTTTGTAATTATAAAATATTAATATCATGTGTTCATGTTAATGTAAGTTACTTATGGGTAAAAGAATGATCCAAGATCTTAGAATCCCAAATTTTACGTATGCATAAGGAAGATGAACGTTAAAAATGGAAGAGTTGATAGTAATCTAAACATATAAGAAAATTAAGAGATTTCTCTCATTTTAGTTTTTGTATTGATGATATTATCATAATTTTTAATGATGAAATATATAGAGAAATGTTTTATAAATAGATGAAGATGTTGTATAAAATTTTCATGCCTGGTGGAATGAAATATTTTTTTGGATTAAAAATCTCACAATAGAAGAAATACATTTTTCTATCTAAAGAGAGTAATGCAATGTAGATTATTAACAAGTTTGGAAAGGAAAATTCAAAAACCCTATTCTGCACAAATTTTATTGGGAATAATATTTTATAAATATGTATAATGAATTCATGTGGATTCTAATGTGTTTTAGAATATGGTTGGGAGTTTATTATATCGACCTACATAAAGTCTAGATATTTTTTATGATGTTAAATTATGTGATAGATTCTAAAGTGGTTAAATGTAATCTAATATCATTGAAGGAGAATTAATTCTCATATATATCAATGGAATAATAGATTCTAGTATCAGATGTAAAATCTTAGGAAAAAATTATATATTTTGATATACGGATATTGTTTTAGAGGGATGTGTTTGTGATAGAAGATCTACATCATAGAGAGTTTTATTTATATGGGATTTTTATGTGAGTTAAAATAATAAAGTGAAAAATGTTTCACTTTTTATAATAAATGATGTTGAATATATTTTCACAAATAAATCTCCCACAAAACATATGTGTATGAAGACTCAGATGGAATATTTAATGTTAGAGTGAAATTTTCCATTATATGATTTTATTATAATCAACATTCTGTATATTTAACTAGAAACAGAGCACGACATTCTCATTCAAAACATATTGATATCAAATATCACTTCACAAAAGATTATGTAGATAATAATGAGCTTATATTGCAATATGTTCCTAGAACAGACCAAGTTGCTAACTTTTTCTCAAAACCTATACTAAATGAAGCATTTTTCTAGAAAGGGGTTAAACATGAGAATCCAACCTCTTTCTCTCCATGTTTAAGGTTTTTGTTTTGATCACCTCTCTCATCTATTATTTAGATAGTGTTCAAGGGGGATAAAAATTATGTTTCATAAATCGATCCATTTTTATGTTCTAAACCTTTTAACAAATCACTTATTTAAATGGACTTATTCAAAGAAGAAAGCTGTGAATTTACTATGGGAGCGTGGGAAATTTTCTAAATGTTTGTTAATGTTATTTTACAAAATTTTTTGTTCAATTTATTTAAAAAAAATTATTAATATTTTGAATATTTTAATTTCAAGGGATATTTTAAAAATCACTACTTATGGGAAAAAAAGGTTTTTCTGCCAATGACTATTTTTTCCACACTGGTTTTCTCACATAGGCTTAAAATTGTTTATTAGTGACACGTAGCTTGAGATACAAATTTTCAGTTATTTATAAACCCTGAATGAAAATAAAATCCAAGTGGGGATATAGTTGGACCAAGATGGTGGGTGATTTTTTTTCAGATGATGGATGGATGTTGGAAGAAGTGGTTGCTCAAAAGTTTTGAATTTTTTTATCATTAAAATAAATTACATTATTTTTTATGTTTTGGCGATCAAATGAAGTTGAATATGAATTATATCATCATACACAAATTACATTATAATGACCATTATCTAATATTTTATGTTTTGATGATTTTTCATAATGAACATGTTTCTCATAATAATATTTTAAAAGTATAGATATTTTGAATACTGTGAGAAGATGTATCAGATTCACTATGTTTTTAAAGATATTCTATGTAAAATTGGATGATTCATTGTTGTGAATAATGTTCTCAACATCATAAGTTATCTAAAAAATATGTGATCCATTTATTATAAAAGAAATAGGGAGAGAAAATTAATGGATTATATATTGATATCAATGTTATAAACATCATGAATAAGATACAATACAATGTGGTCTTTATGGAAGAAAATAGATGTTAATTTTTATAGAATTCCTAAATTTTTTTAGGTTGTTGGAAACAGATCATCTGTGTGAGTTGTACTATATGTATAAGTTCATGGATGAGTGATATTTTTCATTTGTTGAAGTAAAATTTTTTTTAAATGTTTTTATTTACTAATACAATAGTTGGGTCGATCCATCATATTTACTAGTCCATTAAATGGATTATTGTTTGATGAGTTTCAAAAAAATAGCTGATGTTGGAACTGGTCCATCTGAATGTCACTGATCTATTAAACAGGGTTTGACACCAATCCATAAGATGGATTCTAAAACTGGTCCATCAGATAATTAGTTGGATTTTATAATAAATTTAATGTATTGTTCCATCAAAGGTAGAACATCAGGCTATCAATTTTGTATTAGATGGACCATAGTTATTAAGTATGAATGAGTAGAGAGTTTTTTATTAGTGATCAATTAATTGATTTTTTACACTAATAAATCAAAAGCGTATCAGAGATTCATCAATAAAGTGAAATAAAACAATTTAGTCAACCATTTTCAGGTGATCTAATGAATTAGAGTAAATAATCAAATAACATTTATTTATAATTGGATAAAGAATCCTTGTACAAGTTTTTACACATAAATTATTTCATAAGTGGAGTTTCATTGGATGTAGTTCTATCTGTCTAAGGATTTATTGAACAATTGATGAAATGTTTTAAATTTTTTTAGTTTATACTAAACAATTCAATGGTTGTACAGTCATTATAAATTTCAATGATGTTTATTATTGAACATTTTTATTTGGATTATTTCATTAAATAAAATTTTTTTATTTTACATGTTTCTAATCCGATCAAAAAAATTGAATAAAAAATATTATTGGGATGAAAATTTATTTTTAAATTTGAAGAAGGATTATGTTCTTGAGAATTTAAGATTATTTTAGAAGAATACAAATGTGTTAACATGTTTTAAAAATGGATCAAATTATTTTAAAATTAAAATGAAATTTTGGATTCATGATTTTTTTAGAAAGATGTGTAATTTGGTTTCACTCACTTTTTCACTTCTGAGGATCTTAAAAGTAGATTTTAGAATACAACATACTATGAATCTATAATTGTGTGTGAGTGGAGTAGTTCAAGAGGTTTTGTTTCTAGACATAATCTCATGAGAAAGAATTTTTGGAATGAATAAGTGTTCAAAATAATTTATGGTAAGGATTCAATGAATAATTCCGTGCAATCAAACTGATGGTTTTGGAAAAAAGAATGTTTTGAAACAAACATGTTTTTAGACTAAAAACTCATACTTATTTATGAACAAGATAATCGTACTATGGAATTAGAGTGAGAAATATGATAGAGTTTTTAAAAAATCCATATTAGTTTCTCCTAGCTTAAACTTAGTATGAAAGTGATTATTTTTTTATTAATTCCAATAAAAGAAGCTATTAATGTATTACAATGATATATTCATAACCAATTGAAGAATGTCTCAAAACATTTTACTACATATTATTTACAAATTGTGTTCTAGATGAATCACATGTACGATTTTATTGATCGTAGTGTTACACCGGTGTAAGGGTATTTCCATAATGTTATGTCCCAAAAAAGGATTTTTTTACCCTAGTGGATTATATGGTATTTCATTATTTCAAACCATTCCAATGATAGGAAACTCATATTGAGTAGTGAACCATGTAAATACATATGATCTTGTGGATGTTTGGATATTTTTTTAAAATGAGATAAATCATTAACATGATGTGACGATTGTTATACCAGAATGATAACATAAAAGAAAAAAGATATCACTGATTCAACCCCTCCCCCTCTTGGTGATTACATTTATAATAGTTGGCTATTTTCAATCACTTCTATATAAATTATTTTTCTTCTTTATTTATTATATATGTATTGTTAATCATTTTCATTAATAAAAATCTTCACCATTATTAAAGACTATATTATTAAAAATATTTCTCAATGTATCATGTATTAAATAGTTTAAATACATATCAAATTATAAAATTATTTTAATAATTTCATATTCATAGTTAATAAAAAATATAACATATTTTTTCAAATTAAATGATATTATGTAACTAATGAAAATTTAATTTTTATAATAGAAAATATTATTTAATTTATTTATCTATTAATTTATATCTGGTTTTATAATTCTTATAATTTTATTAATGATTTTTCATATTCTGTTTTTGAAACATCCCAGTATTTTTTTAGTTTTTTTTAAATTAATTTAATATTTATTGTATTTTCAATTACATAAAACATGGAGTTTAGATTTCATTTCATGTAAAATATATTTTATCATTCATTAAATGAAACACCATGTTTGGTGTCTATTACACACAATACCATGTATGTCTTTTGATACACACCACACCGAGTTTAAATAAAATGTAAAATGCATTAAAAATATTATTATTTAAAATGATACTAATCACCAATATATTGGAATAGAAGGTACGAATAGTACTAACTAAATAAAGAAAATATATGGTTTACACATTTATATATAATAAATTATTTGGTGACCAATTACTCAGAAATGAAATGAAACACATTTTAAAATGGAGGAAATCATTTTATAAAAATACTAATTTTCTATTAATAAATGAGATTAAACTAAATAAATTAATTGAATCACATTTGGTGAATTATTTTAGTTAAATTTAAATATCTTGTATTCAGTCAATTTTTAGCATTTATTTTATGTGTTTTCATTATAATAAATAAGTATATATCCAATTTTATGCTTAAAATTTTATTTCATTAAATAAAATTTTGAAATCCTTTTTGGAGAACTAATTTTGAAACTAATTTAAAATAAAATTTAAAATTTATTTTAAAATATAAAATTAATTTTTAAAATAATTGTGTAAAATTTTCCAAGTGATATTTTTTTTTGGATTTTGATGAAAAGTTTTATTTTTTGATGAATACTAAAAAAATATTGAATTTTAATTGAATACAAGCTTTTCATTTAATTTATTTTTTAAGGTAAATTATATTTTACTCATTTAAAATATAAATTACTTCAATAATATATTAAGTAATATAATTTTTTTACATTTTAATCAATTCCTTTTTTAGTATTGACTTGAAATCATTTCATACTTTTGAACATTTTTTTCTTATAAATAGTTTTCTTGTCCCCTCTGAGAGATTAATTTGAAATTAAATTTTTTTACTTCTATAATTGGAATATATAAAAAAGTATTCAATATTTGGAATAAATATTATTAATCTAATATAATATGGTAAACTTAATTTTTTACAAAAATGAATAGTGAATGCAGTAAAACATAACTATTGTGGTTAATGTAAATATAATTTTATTTGGGGGATTAGACTAAATTGATAAGGTTAATAATGAAAAATATAATTGTAAAAAAACTTTTGGATGGGAATATTTAAAACCTAAATCATATAAAGATTTATAATGGCCCATTTTGGACCCTTTTACATATGAAATATGTGGTATCCCGCAATTATTTTCAAAAATAAAAAGTTTTTCTTCTCACCCACTTATAAAAGGCCATCCTCTTTCATATATTCTTAAAACCATCAGTATTTTTTGTATTTTATAATGCCTAAAAAATAAATTATTGAAATGCCTTAGCTCTCTATTTAATCTTTATATTAGATATAAATCTATCATTTGGATTCTTTTAGCGAAAACCTAACGAGGATACCTGAAAAGGTGGTAACATTCATCGACGAGTGTTTTTGTTTATTTCTTCTTCCACTAACTAAAATTATTATTCAATAATTATTATATAATAAGATAAATATCATCCATATAATAATTTTTTTTCTACTTATTGTATGACCTAAAATGATCTCCACATTAATCCAATAAGTTTCAAAATCATTATTTGTGTGTACCACAGAATATTGCCTTGTGAATCGAAGTGATTAGATTTTCCATTACATCCACTCAAAGTTTAAAATAATGATAGATTAATTGTTAATATATTATATTAAATATATTATTATTATTTTGGTATTATTATATCACGCATACCTTTATGAAATCTTGTTTCTAGGAGTACAATAATGTCGTTGGTGTGTACTGAAAACAACTACCTCATTAAGTGATGTGATTCATTCTTGATTTACATTAAAGTTATTAAGGATGGGTTCAATACAAATATTCAAAAATTATGAAAAAAAGTAATTATTTAATGAAAATATATCATTTACATTTCTTTTATTCGATCTAACAAGAAAATGGAAATAGGATTCATGTGTTTGTAAGGCATGCCATCTCCTTGAATGGTGTATTTCATTTTCGATCACTAAATCTTATGGATTAAAATAAATAAATATTAAATAAAAATTTATTAGATTTATATAATGGTTATTATTATAGATATAATCCATCCATGATCAATTTAATAATATAAAAATATAACAAATCAAAAAACATATGAAAAACATACAAGTTATTACCTGAAATGTTGCTTTAAGAGGGAATTGTTTTTAAATGTGTATTGAAAGGTCAAAAACATAACAGATATGGTATGAAATATATGAATTTAATTATTTAATATCATTATAAAAAACATATATTTATTTTATGTGTGTTTTTTACTAGTACAATCGATGTTAAGACTTAATGTTAGGTATTTATGTCTCACATTTATCTTTGGATAGAAAAAAACTCGTATTCGCAATATATTTCATTGATATAGTCTATACACTAGACATGAATGTATATAATGATTAATTTCAGGGAATTTATATTGGATTACATATCCATTTTATGATATATATTTTATAGGGTTTGCAGTTCAAAAGTTTTTAAATCGATAAGGGATTTCTATTTCATTTTTACTTCTTTGGGATCTAAGATATACAGTGAGCCAATATTATTCTATTAGGTTTATATACAAACCTTGAAATTTTATATCATGAATATAAATAAATTTATTATATTCTATTAATAATTTATTTTTATTCTTTCATTGGGGTTATGATTCAATGTTCTGAAAGTAGGAACAATTTTATGTCCCAATCTCATCATTTATTAAGATTTTCTATGATTAAAATTCAAAATGATGGAATATTATGATCTATATTTCATGAAAATCAGAAATATTATTATCCTCTAGTTATCTCATTATAATAAGTTTTTTTCCCTTAATTTTCCTCTCATTTTATACTCAGAAAATCAGAAATAATATTTTAATATAAATCATCTTACCATTTGAAAATATTTTTTCTTCAAAAAACATGTTTTATAAAAATATTTTCCAAAAATGTTTTATTACTCTCCTATGACTTTTAAAGGAAATTTTGTCACATTTTTAAATTTTTTCCAAAATATAAAAGGTTCCTTATTTTCAATTAAAAAATAGTTTCTATTTCTCTTTTATTTAATATGTGAAATGAATATTTGTTTTACGGTGTACATAATGAACCAAACATCCCATAATCATGAATATTTTTATAAGGCCCTAGCCGTAAACCTTACATAATCTTGAGTTATTACAAGATTACACATTGAGGATCTTTTTAGGTTTAGAGTTTTAGAGAATTAGATCATAAAACATGCATTATATTCCACATTTAAACAAAGTGGTTACATAAAAGATAGTATTCAATTTTTTTTCCATCAATGGAAACATATTTAAAAAATAAAGCATGGATTCTTTCTTGACACTTCCTTGACACTATCATCATATCATGTACCTTTCCCTTGACCTGTGAAAAACATTTCAAAAAAAATGGGATGATCATAAAAAGCTCAGTAAGGGTTATAAAAAATATGGAAAGGAAACATGAGTTCATATATAAATAAGAATGAATTCAAAATTTACCCATAAAACATAGGCACTTTAACATACCTCATCAAATCATGAATAAATCATTGGAATCATAAGACATAAAAGGTAACTTGAGGCATTCATAACATTCTTATGTAGGGAGTAACCCTCCTGGTTAGGTTTGGAATACCCACCATAGTATATTATCTAAAACTCTTCGGAGAAACCTTAAAATTTCACTCCTTCGCATTACCCAATGCATTAGAGAGCTATATCGGGCACACCAGCCCTTTGTTTATCACGGAACCACCTGTCTTCATAATAATTCCCAAGAACCACAACATAATCGTATCACATAAAACATGCATAAAGAAAACATAACATTTCCACCTTTCAATCACATGATATCAACAAAAAACAATATTAAAACCATTTTCAATACCAAAATAAAATAAATGTAAAACATGGTATTTATTTTTTCTTTTTAAAAAAAAGGAATGGCTTGTAGAGGAAGACGAAACTCAAATAATGGTCATGGCAGGAAAGAATTCATTGTCACCGCATACGTACGACAAAAACATTCCATTTTGTCATTTAGTAAAATGCTTCGTATAAAAATATTCCTTTTGGATAAACATAAAAGTCAAAGGGGGTTATACACCGTATAAAATAAAGTTATGTATAAAACAAAATATTCCTCAATGAAAGGAGATTGAGACGATGTCCTTTACAAAGACGGTATCCTTGGTTTAAGGATAAATCAATTGAAAAATTATGTGTGACAGAAGAATACACCAAATATAAGTGGATATTAAGTGTAAAACAATCAGTGGTTATTCGCACATATTTGAGGGTGAAAGGTTCCCTTACCGACATGAGTATCTTTCAAGACATGCACCCTATGAAAGAAGGAAAATACAACATTGACATAAATACTCATAAATTAAAGTATATTACATAATGAGTAAAATACTGGTCAGAACATACACCACTCAATGGAAATTGTGGAAAATGTATCATAAATCTCAAGGGAATAAAAGTGAGATGAAAAATCTCTTACGAAAACTCGGCGGCCTAACGGCGCCACTTAAAACTTACAAAAATTGATCGATGAGATAAAATAGGGTCTCTCATCATATTAACATAATGTTTACAGAAATATTAATATAAAATAACATCCCCCAACATAACAAATAAGAGCTTAAAATAATTGACATAAAGGAGAGTACTTAAAAAGAAAGAGAGAGGTTAGATCTCTTAAGAAAATTCGGCAGCCTAACGGCGCAACTCAAAACTTCCAAAATGGATTTATGAGAGAGAATAGGGTCTCTCATAATATTAACATAAAAATTACAGTAGTAGTAATATAAAATAACATCCTGATCACAAGAAATATGAGCTTAAAAGGAATGACATAAAAGAGTGTACTTAAAAAGAAATATAGGGGTAGGGTCCCTAACCTCAAGTCCAACTTGTCTTGTTCATTTCATTATATTCTTGAATAATAAACTTTGGTCAATTTATAATTGATTAAGGACCTCATATAAATATTATTATTCAGTTCATATAACAAATTTTAATGTTATAATAATTGGTTAATAATATGAGTTCATATCAGACGTTTTTGTCGATGTTTGGTACATGAGTCAAAAATTAAAGTTGTTGGAAAATAAGTTTCCATGTAGTTATAGGTACAACATATCCAGAATAGTATTGATGTTTTAAATATCATATATATCCATTATATATACATTTTATACTATTCCATAGCATTTGGATATAAAAATTAAAAGCACTGTTCATGGAGATGGTAGGTCGTACGTACGCATGAACGCTACATTCATTTTTTGTCATATTAATGGAATTAAAAAAAATGAGGGATATATATATATGTTATAATTCCAGAATGATATCCATAATTTAGATGTAATATATTACATGTATATCCATTATATATATGTACTTATAATAGTACATAACATTTTGAGATAAGAAATGAGATGTACCGTTCATGGAGACAGTAAGCCGTACATATGCATGAACGCTACTTCCATTTCTATTTCATATTTAATGGAATTAAAACATAATGATTCATAATAGTATTTTAATTACATTATGGTATCATATACAATATCATTAAATATTTCCTTTATACGTACCACATATGGTATTAACAAATCAAATCACTTTGAGGGGGCGATAGTCCGCACTTCCTTAAATGAAGATATCGCCTTTACCCATAATGGAAACCATAAAGATATTCCATCAATGAAAAATATATAAGCTTAAGTATAACATAAACATATTATATATCATATATAAATATATTTTCATCTTAATGGCCACCATGAAAGGTGTTAAGAGAATAGTGAACAATCATCGTTTCGTGAGGCAGTAATTCGCCATCCATAGAAACAGTATGTTCTTTAACCATTAGACGTAGGTGTGTGTAAGTGTAGATCGAATCCTTAACATAAAAACATCCTAGTATATTTAAGATACTAGTGTTGTTACAGATGAAATTATTATAAAGAGTTTAGGGGGGTGGAGAAGCAAAAGAAAACAAAAGGTCTCAAGTGAAGACATTACCTTAAAATCGTGTAACTCCCATTAGTTTCAGCTCAAAGTCTTCCTTGGGAAGCCTTCTAACCAAAGTGAGGCTTCTAAGAGTTATAGAGGGATATGGAGAGACAAAATGGGCAGGGGTTGTCCGATCCAAAGGCTTTGGAAGTGTGGGTAAGGATGTAGAGGTGGGGGCCTTTTATAAGAGGAGAGGAGGGGCACTCCTGGAAAGTAAAGAAATGTTACTTTATTTTAGAATGAGTTTTGGATTTTAATTGCCCCACATTAATTTTTTTCGAGGATAAGGTGATAAGGGTTCTAAATCCACCAATTTAATAGGTTTTTTACATCTGTAGGACTTATATTTTACATTATCTTTCCATTTTATTTAAATCGTTAAATAATGAGGTCATCGCTGCATCATCATGATGTCATAAATAATTTAATTTATTTAATGTATAAAAATTATAAAAAAAAACTATGATTTAGGAAATCATTTTATCTTTCCAATTAATATTTATAGTCAAAAATATGACTTGTATAACCCCATGTAAAAATTGTTTTAGTAAAACATTTCATGTTTGTGTCATTTGTTACTTTAACATTAAATAAAATGTTATTTATGTCATTTCCCAACCAAAGTGGCTCCATGGGGTCCCCAAGTTGACCCATGGATTTTCTTTGTCGTCCATGACACATAAAATTAAAGTAGGACATGTGTCAAGCTCATCTCATATTATTAAAATATTATTTTTACCTTAAACTACACTAATTACCTCTAATCGCTATTAAAAAACTTAAAAGTTACTATTCACCAAAAAAATTATTTTAATCCCAATAAACCACATTTTACTTCTTAATGACAACCATGTTTGTCGGATTTTTGAAATTAAAAACACATATGTGGCAAAATTTCATTTAATCGAAAAATCAATTTTTATAAGTACCACTTAGTGGTTTCACTATTCATCAAATATTGATGTTTTTCAGAAAATTACCAAAAAATAACCCTAAGATATACTTGATATTATGAACTCAAAAATTATTTCTATTTTAAAAAATTCAAAACATATAAGTTACATTAATTAATTTAATAATTAATTCCCACTGTCAAAACAAATAGTGTGTTTCTATGAAACAAAATGTATCAAAAGATTGACACTAGTTTAAGTCAGATTTCAAAGTGAAATTAATTCCAACAACCACCATTGGCTTTAATGGTAAAAATATATTCTAATTTCTCTTTAAAACCAATTTAAATGATAATCTAATCATATAAGTAAATTAGATTAAAATGAGGTTTTGAATTAAAATACAACAGTTTTCACTATTCATTAAAAAATGTACTTTATCGGAAAAATACAAAAAATTTACAAAAAGTAAATTTTGATGTCCCGATTCAAAATAAGAATTTTACTTTTTCAAATATAACACATAAAATTTTCAAAATGTTGATTTAAAAGAGGTTCGCCTTCAAAAGGCTGTTAATCGAACTTTTAAAGAATATTAGAATGTTTACGCTTAAAATTGGATTCAATCGCATTTTTAATCCTCTAACATTTATTGTAAAGAGTAAAAATATTTGACAAACATATATAATCATTTTTTAGTTAGTTCTGCTCATTCCCGCCACTACGACGGCTAGGAATTAACTACCATTTAAAATAATATTATATTATTATTAGAGTGCAACACAAGATTCACAAGAATCTCCTTATTACGTATTGGGTACGCCATCGTGCATAGCATCCCCTTTAAAGTAATATTAATATTTTATTCACAAATATGGATAAATATGAAAATGTCATATTCTTTATTTACCTGGGGTGTTACATCCTTCCCCCCTTTTGGGAATTGCGTCCTCGCAATTTTTAAAATTAGGCTTGGAAACCTCATTGAAAATCCCACATCGGAACAAGAGTTAGTAAAAAAATCACTTTAAAATAAAGAAATATAAGTACAATGGTCACCCGAGTTAACCCATACTAGGATTCCATGTATGGAAATATGGACATGGAGGAAAAAAAGGGTCATGTTCAGATGGAGAGTGAAAGTAAACATGTCCAGAAGAAAGTTAACCATAAGAAAATCACAAACTTGTGATGGGTTAAATGGTATTCGATTCCCCAGTAGGAAAAGTTAACATAAAACATTATTTTTAAGTTACTCTTTATTGAGGAATTTATTTTTGATCTTAAGGAAACATACTTACTTGTCATGTTGACTTTCAACTTTTACTATATTTCTTACACAAACTCATACATTCCCCAAAAGGCGAGTATTTAGGGAGACTTTTTCACATTAAGAGTACTATAATCAACTTCTAGAGAATCACCTAATCCACAAAAGAGAACTATATACATCCCATATCATTAGAACTTAACCAAAACCAAAACCAAAAAAGGTTAGTACAAGAGGTGATAATCCAGAAAAGGATAACCCTTTATAAAAAGAAAATCTATTCTTAATCTCCAAAATTTGTCCAACAAAACCCAGAGTTCAACGAGGACCATTCGATAAACAATTTTTCCATAAAATTCATCAATGTAAACCAAAATAATATTGAAACCCAAATATTTTAAGGATTTAGTCACATAGTCTTCCAAGTTAAATCGAAACATTTATCTCCAAACAACATTAGTTTCTCTTAAAGTCTCGTATTGAAAAGTAATTAACCTAATCACATATCCTCCATGATAGGTTAATCATTTTTATAAATAAACCAAAATCAACTTACTCTTAATCCATAAAGTCGCCGATCTAAAAAGAATAAGTCATACTAACCAGGGACTTCGCGTAGTCCAGTGGTAGGCGATAAATAGCAGTTGCACTCTGGTTGTGGGTTCGATTCCCACAGCTTTGTCTGGCGCGACGGGTTGTCACACAGTCTGCGTGTTTTCCTTTTTCCAAAAATATATAATTCATAAAACATTCCCCAAAACGAGATAAATTCTTCTAAAAAATATTCATAATATATTTTAACCTCACGTTTACCTCATGCCTTTCATTTTCCATCATAACATATAATAACCCATAATTACCTCAAAAGTAAGGATCATATAAACCCGAATGGTTACCTTTATAATTATTACCTGAACTTCCACATCGATTGGACATCTCGTACATGATGCATTACAGAACATACCAAGGTTCAAGTGGATGATCATGACTCCTTGATAGTTGGTTTAGAACAACCACAAGTTTCCTCATTGAATACCCCATTTCATCTAGTCTCTTAATTAGAGAACAACCACAGTTTCCTTCAAACCTATTGTCACTTTGGTGCCTGCTAGATCCATCCATTCACTAAAAACAGAAATTTCAGTGTGAGTATATCAAAAAAACCATCATGTACTAATGAGGAAGATAACCACTAAGATATACTTACTTATTCACTTTATCTAAAACTAGGACTCTTTCTGAAATCATATCCATTATGGTACTGTCACTTATGCTTAGAGAATACCCTAACCTCTATAGTTATCTAAACCGACCTATGATACCAACTATAAGACCCCAGCTTTAAACCTTACTTAATCTTGAGTTATTACAAGATTACACATTGAGGATATTTTCAGGATTAGAGTTTTAGAGAATTAGATCATAAAACTTGCATTAAATTCCACATTTAAAAAAAGTGGTTACATAAAAGAGAGTATTAAATTTTTTTCCCATCAACGGAAACATATTTAAAAAACAAAGCATGGATTCTTTCTTGACACTTCCTTGACACTATCATCATATCATGTACCTTTCCCTTGAGTTGTGAAAAACATTTCAAAAAAACTTGGGATGAGCATAAAAAGCTCTGTAAGGGTTATAAAAAATATGGAAAGTAAACATGAGTTCATATATACATAAGAATGAAATCATACTTTACCCATAAAACATAGGCACTTTAACATACCTCATCAAATCATTAATAAACCATAGAAATTATAAGACATAAAAGGTAACTTGAGGCATTCAAAACATTCTTATGTAGGGAGTAACCCTCTTGGTTACGTTTGGAATACCCACCACAGTATATTCCCTAAATCTCTTCGGAGAAACCTTAACATTTAACTCCTTCGCGTTACCCATTGCATTAAAAAGCTATATCGGGCTCACCTGCCTTTACATTATCACGGAACCACCCGTCTTCAAAATAATTCCCAAGAACCACAACATAATCGTATCACATAAAACATTCATAAAGGAAACATAACATTTCCACCTTTCAATCACAAGATATCAATAAAAAACATTATGAAAACCATTTTCAATACCAAAATAAAAGAAAAGTAAAACATGGTATTTATTTTTCTTTTTTAAAAAATGGTATGGCTTGTAGAGGAAGCCGAAACTCAAATAATGGTCATGGTAGCGGAGAAGTATTTGTCGCCGCATACGTATGACAAAAACATTCCCTTTTGTCGTTTAGTAAAATGCTTCCTATAAAAAAGATTCCTTTTGGATAAACGTAAATGTAAAAGGGGTTTATACACTATATAAAATAATGTTGTGTATAAAACAAAATATGCCTCAATGAAAGGATATTGAGACGAAGTCCCTTACAAAGACGGTATCTTTGGTTTAAGGATAAATCAATTAAATAATTATGTGTGACAAATGAATACACCAAATATAAGTGCATATTATGTGTAAAACAATCAGAGGTTATTCAAACATATTCATAGAACGACATATTCAAGGACTACATGTTTATCCCAAAGAATAAAATTTGGGTTAAGAAGTTCCCTAGCAAAAATTTGACAGCATAACGGCGTCACTAAAAATTTCAGAAAATTAGTTTATGAGAGATAAAAAGGGTATATCATCACACGGACATATAATTTAAATAAAAAAGGATATAGAAGAACCTATCCCAACATAATAGTATGTGAATTAAAATAAATAACATAAGAAGACTTTTAAAAAGATGAGGGTGAAAGGTACCCTTTCCGACGTGGGTATCTTTCAAGACATGCACCTCGTGAAAGAAGGACAATACAAAATTGATGTAATACTCATAAATGAAATTATTTTACACAATGAGAAAAATTATGGTCAGTACATACACCACTCAAAGGAAATTGTGGAAAATGTAGCATAAATCTCACGGGAATAAAAGTGAGATGAAAAATCCCTTATGAAAACTCAGCAGCCTAACGATGCCACATAAAACTTACAAAAATGGATCGATGAGATCAAATAGGTTATCTCATCATATTAACATAATATTAATAGCATGATTAATATAAAATAACGTCCCCCAACATAACAAAGTGGAGCTTAAAATAAGTGACGTAAAGGAGATTACTTAAAAAGAAAGAGAGAGGTTAGATCTCTTGCGAAAATTCAGTAGCCTAACAGCGCCACTCAAAACATCCAAAATGGATTGATGAGAGAGAATAGGGTCTCTCATAATATGAACATAAAAATTACAGTAGTAGTAATATAAAAGAAAATCCTGATCACAAGAAATATGAACTTAAAATGAATGACATAAAAGAGTGTACTTAAAAAGAAAGAGAGGGGTAGGGTCCCTTACCTCAAGTCCAACTTGTCTTGTTTGTTTCATTATATTCCTGAACGATAAACTTTGGTCAATTTATAATTTCGTAAGGAACTCCTATAAATATTATTATTCAGTTCATATCACATATTTTAATGTTGTAATAATTGGTTAATAATATGAGTTCATATTATACGTTTTTGTCGATGTTTGGTACATGAGTGAAAAATTGAACTTGTTGGAAAATAATTTACCATGTAGTTATAGGTACATCATATCCAGAATAGTATTAATGTTTTAAATATCATATATATCCAGTATATATTAATTTTATACTATTCCATATCATTTGGAGATAAAAATTAAAAGCACCGTTCATGGAGACGGTAGGACATACGTACGCATGAACGCTACTTTCATTTTTTGTCATATTAATGGAATTAAAACAAAATGAGATATATATATATATGTTATAATTCCAGAATGATATCCATAATTTAGATTTAATATATTACATATATATCCATTATATATATGTACTTATAATAGTACATAACATTTTGAGATAAGAAATGAAATGTACCGTTCATGGAGACGGTAAGCCGTACGTATGCAAGAACGCTACTTCGATTTCTATATCATATTTAATGGAATTAAAACATAATGATTCATTATTGTATTTTAATTACAGTATGGTATCATATATAATATCATTAAATATATCATTTATACGTACCACATATGGTATTAACGAATCAAATAACTTTGAGGGGGCGGTAGTCCGCACTACTTTAAATGAAGATATCACGTTTACCCATAATAGAAACCATAAAGGTATGCCATAAATGAAAAAATACATAAGCTTAAGTAAAACATAAACATATTATATATCATATATAAATATAGTGTCATCTTAATTGCCACCATGAAATTTGTTAAGATAAGATTGAACAATCATCGTTTCGTGAGTTAGTATTTTTCCATCCACAGAAATAGTATGTTCTTTAACCATTAGATGATGGTGTGTGTATGTGTAGCTAGAATACATAACATAACAACATCCTACTAGATTTAAGATACTGGTTTTGTTACAAAATAAAGGAATAGAAAGAGTTTAGGGGGGTGGAGAATAAAAAAAAACAAAAGGACTCTAATGAAGACATTACCTTAAAATCGGGTAACTCCCTTTGGTTTGAGCTCAAAGGCTTCCTTGGGAAGACTTCTGTAGAGACCCAAAGTATAACGTACATGGAAATTACATTAATTTTTCAGAATACATAGTACATTACAAAAAACAAACACACAAGGACCGTAATAGTTTAGTGTCTTTGGAAACTTGTAATATAATCTTCTAATCGTGGTGAAAGATCATCAACTTCTCCCATAAAGATCTTCCCTTTTTTCTTACCTTAAACCTTTCTTTATATCCCGGGGAAAATAAAATAGAAAAGGGTGAGCTCAAATGCTTAGTAAGGGTAAACAAAATAAATATCAATCACATCATATACATAAGAACATAACTTTTGGAAATCTTAACATGCAAAAGAAATCATAATTTCATAACATGGGATAAATCATAGTAGTGAAATGTAATCCCAATAATCATAACGTAAAACATGAAACTTTTTTTCATACACACATAATCATATATAATCATCTATTATTAGTCAAGACTCATTTCCAAGACTATATTAGTGGACAAAGTCCATTTCTGAACCGAGTTCACTCCTGATTTCAGTCCTGTTTCACTGAACCGGTTTAACAGGCCATTCTAGCCATGTCTATCTCATGAGATATAAAATCTTTACCCAATGCATTGGAGGGAGATATAGGTCCCACCCATCTCATAATTATACCATTCTTATGTGTGCCACAAAATCATAAACCATACATCATAGCATAACCCATGTAATAAAAATGGGAATCTTAAACATCGTGACATCATAAAACAATTCATATAAGATAAAGGAATTCATAAATATATAATTCCATCACAACATAATCAATTCAATGTAATAATAGGGATATAAACATAACCCTTTGTTATCATAGATGAAAAATAATTTTGATAAAACACTTGAACTCCATTTTTGAGGAAAATATCATTTCTGCTTCAAAAACACTTTTCCATTCTTAACATGTCGTACAATTATGAACATACATAAGATGATTAAAAATAAACTTGAAAAAATTTAAAGGAAGCTTCTTGGAAATAATGTTTTAAAAATCCATTCATTCCGTATAAGTTATAAAAACATTCTTCGTACTTTTGTCGGAAAAGTCAAAAAGTACCTCGTACGAAAAACGACAAAAGATTCATTTCATATCCTTTACTAAAAACTCACCGGAGGGTAAAATTGGATTTAAACAATTGTAGGTAGATGGAAATAATATTAAATATTTAGTAAACATGGATGTGGGTGATAAAATACACCCCAATAAATACTATTGTATAAACAATCTCGGATAAAAATGAAATTGTGATATTTCCCTTACCTTAGGTCCGATTTTCTACGTAAGTGTTCGAACCTCCTGTATAATGATTTAAATAGTGTCATTGACTTATTCCAGAATCATAATCACTGTTATGATATCATATATGGTTCACTTATGACTTCATTTTACCCATTCTTTTGTAAATTCCATGTTAAAGAGTGTTTTGGATAAAATCGTTTCATTTGTCGACCCTGTTTTGACTTGTAATTATTAATATGATTCCATAGATCATGATTACTTAATTACATAATATAAAACATGATTTATATATAGTATATATTCAGAATATACATATATATAATGGATCGATAAATGAAAAGAAATACACCATTCATGGAGATGATAGGCCGTATGTACACATGAACGTTGATTTCGTTTCCTTATTGAATTGAGTAGAATTAAGTAGATGACATAAATATATATATAAATAAATCCAATATCATTATTAGGTCATATATTTCATTATTACTTTTTATATATACTTTATAATCATTCATTAATGGTTAACGTGGAGAATGAATCTCATCGCATCCTGCAGACGGTAGTCCGTACGTACGCACCAGCGATGATATCATTCTCATGATCGTGGAATTGTATTAGAGTGTATGTATACTATTTAATAATCATTATAAATTTACAATAATAATAGAAGGTTATTATTTACACCATTATACCCATCCAAGTAAGGTGGTGGTGGAAAATAGATTACACCACGGCGTGGAGACGGTATTCCGTACGTACGCACGAGCGGTGATTTCATTTTACGTAGGATGGATAGATGGTGAAATAGGGTTGTTTCATACTTATAATAACCTATAAGTATATGAGTGATACTGATGTTATTACTTCATAATGAAACAACCTAAGAAGAATAATTGGAAGAAGAAATAAAGTTGAAAGAATCGGTAACAGACAATACCTCTTCTTTGAAGCGCCTCTTTGAGATCTCCTTTTAGGGCACTAAAATTGGTCTTTGAAGAAGACCAGAACCTCTAAGATGTATATAGGGAAGTGGAGAAGAGAATTTTGTAGGGTTTGTCCAAGATTGAAGGCTCAAAGTGGTGTGAGGGAGAGAGGGAAGAGGTGCCCTTTTATAAGGGAGGAGAGGGGCACCTTTGGAATAACTAAAAATATTATATTATTATAAAGAAAAATTAGGTTTTAGGTAGCTTCAAATTAATTTATTTAGAATCTAAGGTGGGGATGGGTCGAAATACTCTCATCCAATATAATTTAGACAAGTTTAGGTTCCTATTTTAACCTTATCATTTATATTTAACTTTAAGTTAGATAATTTTACTTTTACTGTGTCGTTTTGTGTTCTTACACTATAAGGTTAATAAACATACTATAACAAGCCAAACGAACCCCAATTTGTTTATTATTAATATATATAACCATATCTAAGTCATTTGGCCGATCCTTAGATTTTTAGGAATAAAATAACAATTAATAATATAATATTTGTTTTAAAAACTATTTTATGTCAATTTTGACACTATTTATTAAATGATTTTTATGAAAATCATAGAAGATTTATTAGATCGAAAAAAGAAACTTAAATCAATACTAACATGAAATAGTAACCTATAAAATTAGTGGAATTCATAAAAACTCTCAAATTACATTTATTTGGGTATTTATAACATCAATTATGTCAATATTTCATTAATAAGATAATTACAACATCATCTTTGTGTCTTAAATAAATAAAATTATTTAATGTCTAAAAATTAAAAATAAAATAACATTATGTAGGAAATATTTTTATCTTTCTAATGAATTTTTATAGTCGAATTTATCTTTTGTATAACCCTATAATAAAAAGGATTTTCTTATTAAACTTTGATTTTAACTATTTTAACCCTTCATTATATAAATTAATAATAAATGTCCTAATCTAATACAAGTGGGATAAATGGTAATATTTTATTCCTAATGTTGTTTTTGGTCGAATTACACTTATCCAATAGAATTTGGACATGCGTTAGGGTAATAATAATATCATTTTTACCCTTAATTACCCTATTTACTTTTAACCGTGGGGAAAAAAGTAAAAAGTTACTATTCACCAAAAATTAATTTCATCTCATTGAACCACATTTTACTTAATTACATCTACCTTGTCTCTCAGATTTTTGAAATTCCACTCACAGAAGCAGTAAAATTAAGTTTTATGAAAAATTCATTTTTTAACTACCACTTAGTGGTTTCACTATTCATCAAGAAATGAAAGATTCCAGAAAAATATCAAAAATTAGGCCTAAGATATATTTGATATCATGAATTCAAATATGATGTCTATTTTACCAAATTCAAAACATATCAGTTGCATTAATTAATTTAAAAATTAATTCCCGTCGTCAAAACAAATAGTGTGTTCTTAAGAGATAATAACTATTAACAGATTGACACTTGTTTATGTCTGATTTCAATGTGAAATTACATCCAATGAACAAAATTGTATTAAATTGTAAAATATATTCTAAATATACTTTAAAACCAATAAAATTAATAATTTATCACTATTAATTATTTCGATTAAAAAGGTTGTTTTTAATTAAAATTCAGTAATTTTCACTATTCATTAGAAAATAAAAGTTATCCGAAATGTACCAAAATTTCACCCTAAGATAATTTTGATATTCCGAATCCAAAAATGAAGTCCATTTTGAAAACTAAAATTTAAAAAAATTCAAAAAGTGGTTATTAATATTCATAATGGCTAGTTTTAATAATATTTTAATAGCATATCGTTGTTTAGTGAAACTCGGTATTGCGTACTACACACGCTATCGAGGAAGGTTGTGATTGCGTGTAATGCAAGGCAAGTCAAGGATGTGTGTTGTGCAAGCTCCTTTTGGTGTGGCGTACAAAACAAGACATTAATGAAATTAAAAAGAATATTTTTCATTAAATCTCGGGGTGTTACAATCTACCCCCCTTAAAATGATTTTTGCCCTCGAAATTCGTCGGGGTTATAAATGGTTTACTCCTTGAAAGATTATTTAATTGAATCCCACATCGTAAAAAGCAATACCAAAACCAATCTTTAAAAAAAGTATGAAACATAACAGTTACCCAAATAAACTAATCATGGGGTTTCCACATGGATGTAAATATGGATATGGATGAGAAATATAACCATCATGTTCTGATGGAGAGTGGTAGAGAACATGGCTATGGACAAGTCAGCAATCACAAATCCATAGATTTGTGATTATCTAAGGTACCATATGATTCATCTGATATAAGGGCACTAGGACAACATTTTTGGTTTTAAAGATCATTAAAAGAAATAGTTACATGATTTTGGTACAATCTCACTGTTGTTCATTAATTGAACAATTTACACTTCATCCCTTAATGAAATGAAGTTGAATTTTTTATTCGTGATGTGTTAGCAGATAATGTGCTAGAATGATGGGTCATTCTATCTGTCTCAAACAAAAGGTTATAAAATATATCAAAAATACATAAGTCCATCTATAGTGATATTAATCTTATATGGTTCCTAAAATGGACTATTACTTCATATATCATACTGCTTAATATAATAAAACTAGTTTCTACTAAACTGAGACTTCCTGTAGGCCAGTGGTAGGCGATAAAGGCCAGTTGCACTTCTGTTGTGGGTTCGATTCACATAGCCTTGTCTGACGCGATGGGATGTCACCCGTCCTGCAGGCTATCCTTTTTCTAAAGCTATATTACTATAATGTCCCATAAATAATATCAATAAAACTTCTATCCTTAAACAATACTAACTTATGTCCAACATAATCTATCCCAATCTTTAGGCTTACCCAAAATACTTCGGTCCAAGCTCATAGTATAAAAATGATTACATGAAATGTCACATAACAATCACGTGAATGCCATCATTTATCCCCCATATATCATAAGATGTATCTTGATGGTCAAATTACAAACATGTGAATACCTTAATCATGTGTACCCCTTGAACCTTAGTGAAAACATGAATGCATTTAAAAGTTAACACCTTCCACAAACCAAAATCCTCAAAATTAATATACTCAAACCATGATATCACATAGTACTTATATCAATGACGAGCTCATGAATACAATCAAACATCTCATTATCTTCGAATCCCTTCATTATGCGCATATCATCTTCTTACCAAAAATATCTCAATCACTTTCCATGGTTATCGGTACCATAAAATTATTGAAAACCACAATAGACCAATACATAAATATTCCAATATTCCATGATACTATATACAACATTATTTTGGAATCCCATTACATAAACACTTAATCATTCCACCACATCGTTGTCATATTCAACATCACCAATAGTGATTGCATGTGACTTCCCTATGTCCTTTTCCTTATGTGGTTGCTCATGTCGATCATCACAAACCCTTGGATTAGGGCATTTATTAGCATAATGCCACATTTCGTTGCACTTGAAGCATTGAAGTGTTGGTGGTGCATTCTCTGTAGTCTTTTATTTATTCACATCATTAGAAACCCTTTTTCCATTACATTGACACTCAGCTGCTCGATGACCTTATTTTCTACACTTAAAACATTTTCTAGTCCCTTTAAGACAATCTCCACCATGCTTCTTTCCACACTTTGAGCATAAGGAAACATTTATCTTCTTTTCACTATTATTCTGAGATTTCTCCTTGAACTCCATCTTTGGTTTGTTGTCAAAACTATGGGATGGATAAGTAACACCAACTTCCATTTCTACCTTGATACCAGAATGCACAATTTCTTCATAGCTACTAATGTCTCTTATAGCTAATGCCCTTCGAAGATTTGGTTTTAAGCCACTGAAGAATCGATCAACTTTACTTTCAGGTTGGATGATAAAGCCAGATGCATACCTTGCAAGCCTTGTAAAATTCGCTTAATATATACCAATAGATTCATCATCCTTTTGATTTAGTTCAAGAAACTCCTTCTCCATCTTTTTTTAAATAATACGAGGGAAGTACTTATTGAAAAATAAGTTCTTGAACTCGTCCCATTCCATAGACTCAATTTCATCTCTTGGCCTAGTATTCTTGATAAGATTCCACCAGTGATCAGCTTCACCTTCCAGACGATATACTGCTAAGATGACTTTATCATGTTGAGAACATTGAAGAACTAAAAATATTTTTTCAATGGTAATGATCCATTGTTCAGCAATAAGTGGATCAGAAGACCCACTGAACGAAGGTGGACGTTGCCTCATGAAGGACTCAATAGAATATTGTTTCCTTCTCTACTCATTTGGAAGTCCAGAATGATTCATAGCTTGTGTAAGTATAACAATAAGATTTTCCACTCCATCTCCTATAAAATTTGTTTGATCTGGAGGACAATCATTGCATTGTCCATTACATTGATCAACACGGTTCCTTCGTGTTCCAGCAATCATCTAAAACCCAAAAAGAATAGTGTGAGAGGAAAAAATACCGCTAGGGAAAACAATATAATAAAGGGGGAGTAACTTCAATATCTAACATCTTGGGTTACCGTAATTCTATTACTATAACCTATACTTATACTTAACCTTAGGGGTATCCCTAGACATACCTTAGAAATATCTCTAGGGATCTCACTAAAGTTCTCGAATCCTAGTTTCCAATGGTTGACTAAATGTTTCCTCTGATAACAACTGTTGAGACCCGAAGCTTAACGTACATGGAGATTACTTTACTTTTGCGGAATACTTAGTATATAACAAAAAACACACACACAAGGACCGTAATAGTTTAGGGTCTTTGGAAACTCAGAATATAATCTTCTAATCGTGGTGAAAGATCTTCAACATCTCCCATAAAGATCTTCCCTTTTTTACTTATCTAAAACCTTTCTTTATATCCTGGGGAAAAGAAAACAGAAAAGGGTGAGCTCAAATTCTCAGTAAGGGTAAACAAAAGAAATATAAATCACATCATATACATAAGAACACAACTTTTGGAAATCTTAACCTGCAAAAGAAATAATAATTTCATAACATGGGATAAATCATAGTAGTGAAATGTAATCCCAATAATCATAACTAAAAACATGAAACTTTATGGCATACACACATAATCATAGAGAATCATTTTTTATTTGTCAAGACTCATTGCCAAGAATATATTAGTGGATAAAGTATATTTCTGAACCGAGTTCACTACTCTTTTCAGTCCTATTTCACTGAACCGGTTTAACATGCCCTTCCAGCCATGTCTATCTCATGAGATATAAAATCTTTACCCAATGCATTGGATGAAGATATATGTCCCACCCATCTCATAATGATACTATTCTTATGTGTGCCACAAAATCATAAACCATACATCATAGCATAACCCATGTAATAAAAATGGGAATCTTAAACATCATGACATCATAAAAAAATTCATATAAGATTAAGGTATTCATAAAAATATAATTCTATCACAACATAATCAAATAAATGTAATAATAGGGATAGAAACAAAACCCGTTATTATCTTATATGGAAAATAATTTTGATAAAACACTTGAACTCCATTCTTGAGGAAAATATCATTTCTACTTCAAAAACACTTTTCCATTCTTAACATGCTGTACAAATATAATCTAAAATAAGTTGATTAAAAATAAACCTGAAAACTGGTAAAGGAAGCTTCATGGAAATAATCTTTTAAAAATCCATTCATGCTGTATAAGTTAAAAAACATTCTTTGTACTTTTTTCGGAAAAGTCAAAAAGTACCTCGTACGAAAAACGACAAAAGATTCCTTTCATATCCTTTACTAAAAACTCAGCGAAGGGTAAAATTGGATTTAAACAATTTTAGGTGGATGGAAATAATATTACATATTGAGGAAACATGGATGTGGATGATAAAATACACCCTAGTAAATACTAAAGTATAAACAATCTTAGATAACAATGAGATTGTGATATTTCCCTTACCTTAGGTCCGATTTGCTCTGTAAGTGTTCAAACCTCATGTATAATTATTTAAATAGTGTCATTGACTTATTCCAGAATCATACTCATTGTTATGATACCATATATGGTTCACTTATGACTTTATTTTACCCGTTCTTTTGTAAATTCCATGTTAAAGAGGGTTTTTGGTAAAATCGTTTCATTTGTCGTTCGTGTTTTGACTTGTAATTATTCATATGATTACTTAGATCATGATTACATAATTACAGAATATAAAACATGATTTATATATAATATATATTCAGAATATACATATATATAATGGATCGATAAATGGAAATAAATACACCGTTCATGGAGACGGTATGCCATACGTACGCATGAACGCTGTTTTCGTTTCCTTATTGAATTGAGTGGAATTAAGTAGATGACATAAATATATATATATATATATATACATAAATCCAGTATCATTATTATGTAATATAATTCATGATTACTTATTATATATTCTGTATAATCATTCATGAATGGTTAATGTGGAGAATGAATCTCATCGCGTCGTGGAGACGGTAGTCTGTACGTTCGCACAAGCGATGATATCGTTATCATGATCGTGGAATTTTATTGGAGTGTATGTATACTATTTAAGAATAAATATCACCTTAAAATAATTATATATAGTATTTATGTACACCATTATACCCATCCAAGTATGGTGGTAGTGGAAAATAGATTACACCACGGCGTGGAGACGGTATTCCATACGTACGCACGCGCAGTGATTTCATTTTTCGTAGGATGGATAAATAGTGAAATAGGGTTGTTTCATATTTATAATCACATATCAGTATATGAATGATACTGATGTTATTACTTCATAATGAAACAACCTAATAAGAATAAGTGGAAGAAGAAATAATGTTTAATGAATCGGTAACGGACATTACCACTTCTTTGAAGCGCCTTTTTGAGATCTCCTTTTAGGGCACCAAAATCGGTCTTTGAGGTATACCAGAACCTCTAGGATGTTTCTAGTGAAGAGTAGAAGATAATTTGTCAGGGTTTGGCTGATCTTGAATGCTCAATGTGGTGTGAGGAAGAGAGGGAGGAGGTGCCCTTTTATAAGGGAGGAGAGGGGCACCTTTGGAATAACAAAAAATATTATTTTATTATAAAGCCAAATTCGGTTTTAAATATCTCCAAATTGATTTATTTTAAATCTAAGGTGGGGATGGCTTGAAATAATATCATCCAATAGAATTTAGGCAAGTTTAGGTTTCTATTTTAACCTTATCATTTATATTTAACTTTAAGTCAGATAATTTTACTTTTACCGTGTCTTTGGTGTATTTTTAATCATCTTATTGTTTTTATAATGATGTGTCAAACTATGTTTTGAGAACATACTAATGGTTACCGTTATTTATAATAAAATATTTCAGGGTTCATTTAAGTTTTATGTTTCAAGAAGAATATTATAATAGAAAAAATATTTATTCCAGGGGAATATACATAATAAAATCATGGGGTTTTACAATTTTTCTTTATATTTTTTAGACTACCTCAAATATCCCTCTACCTAATTCTAGAGTCATCATAACATCTTCCAAAAATTACATGGGGGTTTAAATTCATTATATATTTCAACATGAATGGGAATAATTCAGATTTTATGGATATACAAGAGGACGATTATGATATCCTACTCCATTAAATGAATGGTGTTGGTCTATGAGAAGAAACTACTAACTATGTTCAGGATGATATATATAAAATTGTAGATTGATAATTGTGAATTCCATGATTCTATATGTAGTACAAAACTCATAAATTAGTCATCAACAATGAAAACCCATTCATTTAATATGTATATCCAAAACATTCTTGAATGAAAAATACAAGATTAACTCTCACATTAGGGAATCAATTTATTCCTTTGACATTGGTTCAAGGAAATCATGATAGTATAATAATGTATAATGACATTCTGATGTATTTTATATTTGGTAATAATTATTTCTTGGTAATTTAGTTATTTTTATGATTCTCCATAACCACTTTAATAAACAATATAATCTTAAAAACTGATGATCATCTAAGTGACTATTCATGACAAATAAACTTATTTATAAGGGAATCTGAAATCTGACTATATAGTGAGTGAATCCCTAACAAAGGAAAAAATTTACATAGGTAGTCTATTGGAAAATAAACATTAAAATGATACTTGTCCCAAGAATATTGAGATCACTTAGTTACATGTAATGTATTGGATTATTAAATTAGTCTCAATGTGTTCTACAAATAACAAAACATGTGTTACAATAACATCATTAGATATATTTCTCAAAGATTGAGTCATCTTGTAATTTTTTTTAAAAAATTTATCAGATATATTAAAAATAAAAATGAACAGAATCCATTTGAGGGTAAATGGTTTGAAAAAATGTTTCGAAATGAATGGGTAAAAACATCCAAAAGAATAAAATTTCTCCATGTTCCCTTCACTCAGTTATCTTTTCCCATTACACTATTATATTCAGAATTTTCAATACAAATATAGGGTGAACCACACTTCATACCCAATTGAGAATGACCATAAATTTCTCTAATTGAACAAATGGATGTTTAAAAAGAAAGTTGTACATAGAACTATAAGAACAAGATCAGGTACTAATATCAACTAGGGTGACTGGTGAGAGCTTGGATCAATAGGTTTCACATAAGGGAGTCATATTATCAAACCATGATTATCTCCCATACTTATGGAAAATCAGTTTACATTTTCAAATACTTTATTGGTGTGTTCCTCATCAGTAGTGTTTTTAACTCTGTCTGAGTAATCACATGAACCTTCATGTCAAAATATGAGTCCATTCACACCCCCAAACATTGTTGTGATCCATTTCTCAAGAAAATATTAATAAAATATCATATTCATAACAATTTTATTCTCCTCATCATGAATATATCTAATTCTATTGAGGGGTAATTTTTTATTCATTATATTTTCCAACGAATACTCTAGGATGTTTTTTTTACATATGGAGTAAATAAAAGTGGATTCATTATATGCGTACCGTACATAACACCATTCCACAAGATTTTTTGTGGTCATAAAACGATGTATTTACTCTCTTGTTTCACATTCATGACACCTTTTTCACCCTCACATATTCCATTCTATGCCTATACAACTACACCCTCACTAGCCACATGATTTTGTTCCCTCCTCCATATAGACACAACTTGAACTAGGGTTCCCATGATTTATAATTCATTAAAGGCACCTTTGAGATCTTTAGACTTTAAAAAAGTAATGGTTCCTCCCATTATTAATAGTAGGTGAATAAGAGATCCAACGGATTCCCAAATGTACATTGAGAGGTTTATTAGTTCGAATACTTGTTCTCATGATTTTCAACTCTCCCTTATATGAATTTTTTAATTAAAAACATGGATATGTAATGAAAATTAATGTTATTTGCAACAATTAAATTTTTTAATATAAAAAATTAACATAAAAGACCGTATCACCCAGAGGCCTAACCAAGCTTGTGAGAAAGAATTGTTTTTCGAATTTCTCCCTATAAGAGAGTGAGAAGACAAATGGAATCCATTTTATCAATTTTTGAAACCTTTCCTAGATATTTAAAAAGCTATTGTGGTTCTTATTCACCCATTATACACCATAAAATTTATCCTCATTTATCTATAATGCTCTCAACAGGGTTACTAAATAACCCATGCCATCTACCATGGTAATTTTGAACTTTTTTAATATTCTATCTTTTCATGACTCACCATAATCAATTAACAAAGTTCCACATATCCAAAATACTATATTAAAAAATAATTTTCCTTGAAAGCCTCAAAATAAATGATAATAACATTTAAAAAATCAATTTTTCACTTTTGATACTAATTTACATTGATAGTGGGTTTTTTTATAATTCTTTTACCTGGACGATAGAATCATTAGGTTGAAGTCAATTATGTATACACATTGTAATGAGGATCACCTATCTTGAAGAACATGTGGGTATTTACCTACCATTGACTTCATTTTAAACCAATCATGGTATTTCTAATAACATCCCTTATATCAACCAATAAATATTTCATTATCTCTTTGTATAATTGGATACCCTTGATATTCATTTTGATTTTAGTCCAAATATTCTTCTATGTACTTCCCATGCCATATGAATTCAATCATCCTTCCATCTATTTATTTAATAATGGATAAAAGTGATTACATAACAGATAACCATGTGTAAATCCAAAACCAAACCACTAATATGAACTTTTTTCTAGTTGTACAACTTAGATGATTTTAAACTAGATGATGTAAGTGGAATATCAATGACCTATATATCCAAGAGTTGATGACTTAATTAAATTTGAATAAGATACATGAAATTTCATCACAAAGGACTGAATAGTTTAGTAGTCTTGGAAATATAAGTACCTAATGGAAACCCATTTTTTAGTAATATAATATGTAAAAAATAAACTACTCGTTATCCTTAAAATTAATTCCAATAATTCATCTTATTATCCTGGTCAAAGGAAACAAAATAATGGTGAGATGAAATTCTCAGATAAGATTATATATATAAAAAATAATCCTAAATAAACACAAAATATACAAGGAAAGGTAAATAACTTCTCACATATACCATTAGTCAATAAATTTATCATAATATTATTGGAAAAATTTATTAAATAATTCTATATAAATAATCACATTAGATTGAAAATTGACCATGGATGCTATAACTAATCAATTAATCACATGAAATAGAAAATATAATGGAATGGATAATGTCTCATATGTAAACTATCAAGATATATCAACTATATAGCTTCCATCTAGAACAATCATATTTCCATTTTATGTTTGTGGGTAGAAACTCGTCTAATTTCGTCATCTGATTTGTCTCATGAGACTACCAATGCATCAAAGGAAAAGCATTAACTGGTCCCCAAATTGTTTCTTGCATGTACAAATAATTTCTAATATATAAAATAGTCAATTTAATTTATAAACAATATTTATTATCACCATATAATCTAATTGAGTAAAATTTATTCAAAGTACTTTCAAATTAAACACCATGTGTAATAATGGTATAAAGTTTAGGAAATTATCGAATGAATCAAGTATGTGAATGTCCTTTATATAAATTTATAATAAGAGGAAATAGAACATAATATAATGAAAAGTAAATTCAAACATAATTTTAACTTGACATAATCAATGGAATACATATTTAACCAATTTATTAGAAATTGAGTTAAGAAGTCACAACATTGTAACCAGTCCCATCATATGCACTATAAGAATAATATTTATAAAATTAAACACTGAATACAATGCAGATAATGATATTAAAGATATCATATTTCAAAGGAGAGTATTTATACACCTTACGCAAGAATTATGTTTTAGATACAGAATATATCTTATATGAGTAAAAGTGAGATGAGAAATCCATTACCACACATTTTACTTCATTAAAACAAGATAAAACCTATGTATAATGGTTTAATAAATTTTATTAACTTATTATACAACAATATTAATATTTATAATACCGTATATTAACTTTTTATTACATTATACCACACATAAATAATAATAATTTATTATTTTATTTTTTTGTTTTGTTTTGTTTCATGGATTAGAGGTCGGTTCATTTGCATATAATTATGGATTTTATTGTATAATGGAAACAAAACACCAAAATATAAATTAAATTCTATTAAATCACTTAAATAAGTATAAATGGTACCATTTACAATTTTTCATTAGCAAGTTATGATGAATCATTTTAAAAAATTTTAATGATAAATGTTTAGTTAATTTTTTGAGTTTTTTCCGAACATGAAGAACTAGTTTTGTTTTATTTAATTTTACATCAATATATTAGTTCCAAAACCTGAAATAATTTATTATATAATTATTAAAATATTATTTTTCCCAAATATTAATTTTATTTCAATCCATTAAGGCGGTAATAGAAAACAATAAAAATATTTATTCACATAGGTGATTAACCGGCATGATTTCTAGAATAGTTTCATTTCATTGAATAAGAGGATGTAATAAATTGAATAGATATAAGATATTAAATTATAAACATAAATATTCATTATATACTTGATTCTCTATTTATCATTATATTATGGATGAAATATGTGATGAGAAAATAAAAGTATAAAATAAAATAAGAGTGGTGGTCTGAGAAAATTACCTCTAGAATATCACCTCCTTAAAGAATCCATTAAATGACATTTATTATAAATTTTGATGAGAAATTTATAGATTATACATGGTTTAATTGATTATTAGAGGTTTTAGAAGATATTTTGGGATCTTAATGGTGTGTGAAAAGAAATTGGATGGTGAGGGTTGGTATTTATCTAGAGGAGGGGTGGTTTTAAGTGATTAGATAATGAATATTTTTATAAGTATTTTTAACCATATTGTGGTTGATTTAATTTCTAATAATTTTTATGAAAATTAATATTGAAAAATGATTTATAAGTTAAATAAAAACATAAAAACCATAAATATTGTATTTTTAGGTATTTTAAGGCTTTACCTTCTAACATTGACATGTATCATTATATTACTTGCACCATGATAAATCATTATTTTTACCATGACAAATATTTTATACGTCAAAATAAAATTAACCTTTAAACCAAATTTTTTAATTCTTATTTGATATATTTAATCCATTTTACAAAAACAGATTTATATAATTTGAAAAAATATATTTAAAATTAATCCCACAGACAAGATGAGAAAGTAGGGTGTTAAAGTAAAAATGTCCAAACATTTGAAATGTTTTTATGTTAAATTCAACATGAAAATTATTTAAATGAACAAAAATAGAATAATATATGTCTAACTAATATAATTTCACTTTAAAAACAATTAAAATTTTAATTTATCATTATAAACTATTTAGATTAAAAGCCAGTTTTCATTTAAAATGTAATCTTTTTCACAATTCAATAAAAAGTGAAACATATGAAAAAAATAAAAAAATTAAAACTATGATAATATTGATATTAATATGTAAAAAAGTGTATCATTTTCTAAAATAAAATATATAAATTTTCAAAATTTAAATTTAAAATAGGTGTTCCATTGAATAGAAGAAAATTTACCAATTGAAAAAATATATCTTTTATGCTTGAAATTTGATTTGTTTTTATCATAAAACCTTAGAAATTATTGGATAAAATATAAAAATTATTTAATTTCAACCAATTAATTTTCATTACTATAGTTAACTTATAGTTATTATTTTAATATAAAACGATAAAATATCATTTAAAACTTAAAAAATTTTATAAAACAAGAATCATTATGTTCAATTGGATTTTATATTCATTTCTAATTAATTGGTAACAAATGAATTAACTTGAGAAAAAATTAAAAACTATCTTTTCATACTTTAATTAATCTAATAAATTCCCACCATTTCAATTTCAAGGTGACAACTATCAAAATTAAATAATATTTAATCGTATTGTTAAGCTCAGTATTATATGTAACATAAGCTATCAAATATATTAAATAAAAAAATGACATACAATAAAATATTTTGGTGCTACATTCTACACATCTTTAATAAATTTCATCCTCAAAGTTTGAAATTTTACTTTTAAAATCATAGTTTGATACTTGAAAATTCCTTTTTTAGGTGACCGACATCATAAATAGGGTTAATGAAAATCCATTTAATAAAAGAATAATGTAAATGAGAAGGCCACCAAAAAATCATGCTTTGGAATGTTATAAAATTAGTGTTTTTGAAAAAATTTACATGGAATAGAAATATAAATATATTTTTTTGATGGGGAATAATATATGACACAATCATTGATACGTTAATGACTACAAAACCATAGAATAAATAGGAATGAAAAAATTCCATTGATAAAATAAAAAAGTATGGAAATTTTATAACATTTTGTTTAAAAATCATTTGAGGAGAAATAAATAATTAAAATAATATCGTAAGTATAGTCACACTCTTTGGTAGTTATTTTATCTATCTCGAATTCATTTATTAAATAAATATATGGATATTAAAGATGAATTTCCATGCCTATTTCACTTTTATCAAAAGATTTGTAAGCCAATCCATTGATCTAGATATACTTACGAAAATAAAAATAGTTGTCACATTTTTTCTGATAAGATAAATCTTAATTTTTCCTCAAATAATAATATAAAAACTTCAAGTTAATATTTATATATGTTGGTAATAATAAGACACATGAAAATTGTGTCTTTAGAAATTCAAAAACTAAAAAATTATAAGGAAGATCACAAAATTTTCAAAATCAACGTAACATTCTATTTTCCCAAACAATCATAACATTTATTTTTTTAGAGATCAAATATATGATTACATTTATCACCTTTAAACCATAATGAAAACATTAATTCTCCAAAAAATAAAATTTCAGGTATATTAATTAAATGTAAACATGTGTTAAACCCACTAATGATAGCATAAACTATAAAATCACTATCCACTTTCATGGTCACCATTATTATCCCATAAATATCTCTTTGACATTATTATCTCAACATCAATAATATATTATGTATTATCTTACCTCAATCATATTTTTTATATAGGACCATCATTCCACTGAATAACTTTTCTTTGTTATAAGTACCATTCAACATATCCTCCCAAGACCTCAAATAAGAAGTACTATAATACAATACTTATTTATTCTATAATTATTATGATCAGTACATCATTGATAAAATTATTTACCGAAATAATTTTTTAATCAGAGAATAGTCTCTTTAATAATTCCTCTTAATATATGGTAAAATAATAATCTTGACCATAATCTATTTAAACCATTTGAGGAATATTACTTTGATTCTTCAAATAGTGATTTGTGTTGTGACCCATCCCCTTACAGTTGAAAAGTTTTATATTGGATTATTTTTTAATAACCATGTTTCCATTATCATGAGGTTCATACCTTTCACTCTTGTAGCAAAATCCCATTGCATTTAAGAAAGTATCAGGGTGTTTCTTTTCAAAATTATCACATGTGGTAAAATATTATTTATCTTCTATCCTTTATTTATCTTTTTCCCATGGGTATTATTCTTCTTGTGATTCCCGCTAAATCTATAATAAATATATAATGATTTCCCTATCTTGTTATAACATAATAATATGTACACTTATGAGGAGAATGTTTGGGAGACTATTTCCATTTGAATGATTAACACAATCCCATCCATGAAACAATCATTACTACTCTTTGAATCATGTTCACTAATGTAGTTCACAGTCTATATGCTAAAATACATTTCTAAATAATGGAATTTACATGATTATGTCATAAATTTAATAATCATAATTAATAACCATAGTGTGATATAATCTATAAATAATAATAAGGTTTCCATGGGAATACATACAACTTTTTTATAAGGTTTATCTTTCTAATATATGTTTTCCAAAATATAGCTTGCTAGGTTTACACTAAACTTTCTCTAATACCAATAAAAAATACACTAACTATAGTATCCCAGAGTTAGTGTGTTACTTTATTAAATTAACATAATAACAATAAATAATATCCCAATGGATCGAATAGTGTAGTAGTCCTAGTATACTAGATACCTATAAGAAACACATTTTATATTGGGAACAAAATATCTAACAATTTTTTTTCACATCCTTAAAATTCACTCCAATAATTCATCTTCATATCCTGGAGAAAGGAAACATAATATGGGTGAGTTCATATGATGTTTAAGGGCTAAGTAAAACCGAAACTATCAGGAATAAAAAAGAATAATCCATATGGAATGATAAAATCCTGATCACACATTTAATTAATCAATAGGTTGAGTATAATATGGTAGGGAAAAAATATGATCAAATAATTCTATATAAACAATTACATGTGTTTAAAACATGAACATGTATATTCTAACTAATTTATTAAACACATATAATGATAATGATGATGGAATGCATAATGTTGGATGTTATAAATATTAATATATATCAACTAGATGGTTACTATCAAAATAAAAACTCCTTCCATTTTAATTATATGGTTAAAAGAATGTCTAATTTGGCCAACTAGTTAGTCTCATGAGACAACTGATTAATCCACGAGATTGTATTAGCCAGTCCAAAACCCATGTCTTCCATATCCAATATATTACAAACATATAAAATAATAATTTTAATTTTTTTAAATTTTTTTTATTATTGAGTAACATTATTGACTAAAAAATATAGATTTAACATCATTTCCTCAGTTTTTCAAATTAACTTTCTATGTAAATATAGTATTTAGAAAGGTTATATGATTTCAGAAATAATAAAATGAAGCAATTATATATATCCACTATAAATATACATAAAATAGGATTAAATAAAAAATAATGTATTCATACCTTATTTAACACATAATTTTAACATGACATAATAAATGAAATATAATTTTAGCCCAATGATTGGAAATGGAGTTAAGAAACACCTTTCTACCTTGTAATTAGTCGAATTTTATACCCTATAAGAGTAATAATTATCGAATAAAAAATTAATACCATGGAAATAATGATAATGATGATATGATATATCAAATTGTATTATTCATACACACACACACATAATAATTATGTTTTTAATAAGGAAAATATCCCACATAAGTAAAAGAGATATGAGAAAACCATTACCTCAAGTTTAAATTCTATCTGAGTTGTTCAAACCTATTGTACAATAGTTTAGTGAATGTTATTAAGAATTTAACGAACTAAAATATTATTTATAATACCATATATGAAATTTTAATAACATCTTATCACCAATATAATAATAATATTTCATTATTTTCATTATTTCAGGTGCATTCATTTCATGGATTCATGGTCGGTTCATTTGCATAGAATTATGGATTTTCTTATCAAATAAAAATAAAACTATAGAACTGAAATGAAATTATTTTCATTATTTCCATAATTTTAAATGGTCACATTCATAATTTTTTTTCACACATAAAGATGATTAATTTAATAAAATGTTAATGATGATTTTTTTTATCCCAAACATCACAAACTAGTTTCGTTTTATTTATTATTATGTATATATATTGGTTATATAACATAATATTTGTTATAATATACTAATTAAAATCATATTTATTTATAATAATAGTATTATGACCATCCATGAATGTGGAAATTTAAAACAAAAAAATCATTATTCATAGAGGGGATTATCTAGAATAATTTAGACAACAATTTCAATTCATTGGCTAAGATTATGTTATAAATGTGAATGATACGATAATATATTTGGAAAATAACACTCTATAATAAAAATTATTCTTTAATTATCATTACTTGAGGGATGAAGGAGGTGTGTAGAATTTATAATAAGAAAAGAAAATAAGAGTGGTGGTTTGAGAAAATTACCTCTTGAATATCACATCCCAAACGGATCCCAAAATGTCCTTAGATTTTTTATTTTGATGAGAATAAAAGCACATGAAAATTTTCATTGTGATTAAGATAGGTTTTGGAATATATTTGAGGAGAGTTGAGGATTTTGATTAGAAATGGTGTGATGAGGGGTGATATTTAAACTTCTGGAGGGCTGGTTTTACATGATTAAAAAATGATTCTTTTAAAATTAAAGCTTGCCACATTGAAGTAGAATTAATTTCCATGAATTAATAAGATAATTAATGTTTTAAGTTCTATTATGGTTATATAAAAACTTCAAGAAACAATTAAATGTTGTATTTTTTTGGTATTTTATCCTTTCACATTTTAACTTTAACATGTTTTTATTAATTTACCAATTTCAAAGTGAAACAAATTCCACGGTAAATTTTTTTTTCCAAAAAATTAATATGAACTAAAAAACTTGTTTTCACATTATAATAAATAATATTCAATCCATTTTATAAAATTAAACTCAAATAATTGGTGAAATTAGATTTAAAATTAACTATCAATGTGGACAAGAAAGTAGGTTTTTAATGTGAAAATGTACAAATGTTTGAAATGTTTTTATATAATAATTAAACATGAAAATAAATAAAATTACATAAATTAGAATATTAATTTTATAACTGACCTAATTTTAATTTAAAACAAATTTAAAATATATTCTATAATTTGAAATTATTTATATAAAAAGTTAATTTTAGATTAATCCAATATTTTTCACAATTCATCAAAAATTGATTATTATCAAGAAATTACTAAAAAGTCACCCTATAAATATTTTTATAATATGTGTTCAAAAAAAATTCATTTTTGAAATAATATTTTTAAAATGTTAGAAATTTAGTTTTAAAATAGGTTTTCCATTAAAATGTGGAAAATTTACTTTTTCGAAAAATAAATATTTTCTGCCTAAAATTGGATTTCATATTTTCTTAAGGCTATAAATCATATAGGATTAATTTTAAAAAAATTGAATAAATGTATAAAATATACATTTCATTATTATATTTCTCTAATTGTGATTAATCTAATATATTATGATAAAATATCAATGTGACGATAATTTTTTTTTATAAAAACATATCATTTATGGTCAATTTTTTTATTTTAATTTATAATTTAATTATTAAACAATGAATTTATTTTATAAACAATTGTAAATTATATTTTAATAATTTATTCATTTACATTCATTCCTTCAATTTCCATGGCTAGGTGAAACCTATCAGAATGAAATTATATATAATCATTTTTTCACCTCTATGTTCTTTGTAACATAACCTATTAATGTGATTAAATTAAAAAAACACATAACATAAAATATTTGGGGGTTATATTAATAGTACTTTCTAAATTAAATTTAAATCCATAGTGTTGACCATAGTTCTTAACCTTAAAATAAATGATATATTGGATCTAACTACATGATGATTAAATTAATTCCCTTTGGTCAAGAGTACATGACCCTTAAGGTCCTGACTCTTGGTCATGGATATATGATAATAAGAGTAAAATCCATGTCCCTTTTTATATAAAATGTATAATTTATTATTTATACCATCATATAGAACCAAACTATACGGGTTTTGATTCCCTTTAAAGAGATACATTAAAATCTATTATCAACGGACCAAAACTTGTGGTTCAATAACATAATCCATCCGGGATTGTGAAAAATTATATAGTTCCCATATATATGTATTTGATCAACAGTATAATTAAATGAAAATGGGTTATTTATAAATTATCAAATGATTTATGTTCTTAAAAATGCATGATTTAAAAAATCGATTTCATAACAACTGTAACTGATATTTTTACATTAATGAATTTCATAAAAACTTATAAATCAAGAAAAAAATAAATACCAGGTAGATAAAAAACCCTAATAAACCATTAATATATTAAGTAATCACATAATATATAGTGTGTTATATTTTATAATTACATGGTTTTGTTTTTTTTTTGACAACTCAACCTCAAAATCCATGACACTGAATTCAGATCCTAAAAAATATACTTCCATTTATATTTTTAAATATATATATTTAATCACATTATGATTCCATTTCTATCAATCCATTATATTATTTATTTATTCATAGTTCCTGAATCTTTTTATGGATGAAAAACATTTCCCAAGGTTTTTAAAATGATATGTTTCCAATTAAAAAAACGGTTATCTTTAAATTCCCAATTCAACATTTCATCCCATTCCATAAAA
Organism: Viscum album; assembly: GCA_963277665.1. Taxonomy (NCBI): domain Eukaryota; kingdom Viridiplantae; phylum Streptophyta; class Magnoliopsida; order Santalales; family Viscaceae; genus Viscum; species Viscum album. The sequence goes on from OY728150.1 coordinate 1,892,175,655, forward strand.
AAATATAAAAATATGATTCAATCAAAAAAACTAAGACCATAGTGTTAATATTTTCAAATATATATTTTTATTATCATATGCAACATCAATGTTAAAATATTCTATAATGCACAATTATTTACCCAGTATAGTACCAAAGAACATAATGTAATCCATGTTGTGGTTACATATACAATTCCTAGCATGTATTTTCTACATGTAAGAAACGTTCACCATGACTATGATTTACATTAAACATCATATTTTATAGAACTATTATTTGTCCTATAATACTAAAACATGGATTCATCATCCCTCAGTAAAAAATCATCATAATATGTCATGGCTTCCCCAATCTCCTTTAACATTCAAACCATATAATATATCATTATTCACTATTAATTTACATTCATATATTTTCCAAAAAAAATTAATCAACTCGAATATATTATTTTTCAATAAAACCTTTTAGTAAACTAACTTCTATATTAAAATATGTATTTCTAAAATTTCATATAAAAATAAATTCAGTTATAACTTTCATCCCATATGTTTCTTTGTAAATGGTCTGTGAAAATCGACAGTATTTGTATTCTAGTAAAAAATATTATTATAATTATCCAAAAATACATTTATGTATAGATGATCAATTTTTGGTGAAAAAAATAATAGTTTAAATAATAATCATATTCGTCCATGAGTATCATTAACCATAAACTCAAATCAATCACATATAAGACGTTGATTTCATAGAAGCCATTTATCTCTATTCAGTATTTGATATTGTCCCCTATATATTATATCTCCCCCTTATATATTATAGAAATATCCCCGTTATTTGGGTAGCACTCCTTATTGATATAATACTATTATTATTTTTCTACATGATAATGTAATCATGCTTTTATTATACTTAATCTTGTATATCACTTTTTGATCATTCAGCCTATTAAATTACCACGATAAATTTATAAAATTCACCACTACCATAATTTCACAAATTTATCCAACTTTAATAATTGACACAAATTCTAATGTTTTAATATTTTATAAATGAACTATGTTAACTATTATATTCATATGGGGATATGTCATTTCCCAATCATCTTGAGGTAATGAGAAGTGGTTGAATAATGAGATTCAATAGATATTTATGAAATTCATATGTGGATACTATTTTAGTAAATATATTCCAATTTTTTATTTGAACATTGTATCTTTTAAATAATAACCCTTTAATCAATAATTTATTCGATAAAATGGAATGAAATTTCAGTATTCTTTGTCTGAGATTTTTATAATGGGTTCTCAGTAAACTCAAAGAAAATTACATTGTCATAATAAATATATATGGTAAAAATCACTTCCTCACAACGTTCTTATGTTTTTTTGTCATTAATAAATATTTTTTAAGGTGGATAGATCTATTTTTGGAAAATGAAGCCACTATCGTAAATTCATTTTCATGTTTCAATCACATTGAGTTACTATGTCATCTACCTCATGAATCCAGTGACATCATCCCTATATAATCCACATAATTATCCTGAATTGATTCCATGTTCATCCTATCAAATTGTTTTTTTGATAAAAATATATCTTCCATGTTTATATGGGGTATAAATAATAAGATTCAATCTTTCAAACCACTACTATATCCCACCTAGATTTAGTTACCTATTGCAATGTACTGTAACACCCTAAGATTTTGTGACTTTTTTGATTTTGATATTTTCACATCAAACAACAATTCATATATATATATTTTATTATATAATATATCAATTTTTGGATTATGTTATATGCGACATCAAGAAAAGCATTCACTACATGCAACACCGACATAGCTTGCGTTGCACGAAACACCGAGTTTCTCTGAAACAACACCTTACAATTATAATTATTTAAAAAATTTAGTTATAAACTAGATGTTAAACTTGTAGTATAAATAGTAATAAAAACTTTTAAAATATTAATTATAATGGTTTTAATAATCAAACATTTAATTTTTGGTAAAATCATTATATGTTTAAAACTATTATTTTCTAAAATGAGTTGTTTTTGATGTCCTTATATGAAAAATAATAAAATTAATTTTTGAAACACATTGAAATATATTTTTATAAATTAAACATTATTTTTTAATTAACAATATCAATATTAAATTAGGGTGAATTTTTTATATTTTGATTAAAAAATAAATTTTTGATGAATAGTGAAAAATACTGCATTGTAGTTAAAAAAGGACATTTTCATTTCAATCATTATTTTACTAAAAATTGATTTTATAATCATAATAGATAAAAAAAACATATATTAATACAATTTAATTTATTGGAATCATTTTTTTATAGAATTATATATGAAAAATTATTGACCTTTTGAACTCCCCTTTTACCCCCCATCTAGCCACATTTGTAGGGTGATCATTATACATAATTTTACCAATTATGTAAATTTAATTTCAAAAAATACACACACATGGTCGTAATCAGTCTAAAAAATTTGGTCTTATAGGACAAAATAATTTTTGGTGAATAGTAACTTTGGAATTTTATATTACAATTAAATGTAAATAGGGTTATTAAAGGTAAAAATAATATTATAATAATATAAAGTTACCCGTTAAATTATTAAAATTTCATTGGAAATTTGTTTTTTGACTCAAATTATCCTTATGTATTAAATATGATCCTTTTTAAGAGACATTTTTAAGTTTAGAACATTTATTATATTTTATTTAAAGAAGAGTAAAAAGTTTCATATTAAAATTTAATAACAAAATAATTTTTAATATAGGGTTATAAATAAGATAAATTAGGCTCGAAATATTTATTATAAATATAAATAATTTATTTACATCATGATAATTTATTTATAATTTTTATACATTAAATAAATATATTTCATTATGACAGAATGATGATGTAGTAATATATTTATAAAATTGAGATTCAATTAAATGATATTAACAATATTAAAATAAATACTATATAATCTATTTGATGTCATACATTAAATTTTTTGAATATTATGACATGTTAGTGATTAGTAGATGTAATTCATTTAAAGTAATCATGTTTTTATCGTTTTATAAAAAGCCATGTAATAAATAGTATCAATATTAACATAAATGTTATTTTAAAATAAATAATACATTATTGAATTATAACAGAATTCATAAAAAATAAATTTCATAAAACTAAATTCTATAGTTTCAAATATGATATAAATTACCTAATGGGGGTTCTATTGTTAGTTTTGGTAACTATATTAAACATTCAGTGTAAAAAAAAGACAAGTTCTCACAGTTAGAGTGATATTGTTTAACTAAGGGTTAACAAAAGAAAGATAAGGTTAATTTTCACACCTAAACATGTCCTTAATTAATTGGTTGAGGTTATTTCGGCCCAATCAAATCTAAACTACTAAATAAATCACTTTGGAGATATTTCAAATCTAAAATAAATTTTTAATAAATTAATGGTATTGGAGTTTCCTAAAGTTCTCCACCTCGCTCTTATAAAAGGTAACCTCTCGATCACTTTTATTAACACCTCTAAAGCCCTTTTTATCAGCCAAAACCTATCCATTTATTAAGAAAAAAGACCTAAATTACTCCTATAATATTTCTCTTGGGCAGAATGCTACTCATGGAAGCCTTTTGACACAAACCAAAAAGAGTAACCTAATTAAGAGGTAGCGTCTTCTCTCAAAGTATTTATTAATTTTCATTATATACCACCTAATCTATTTTTATTTTATTGTTTTCTAACAACACCGGTATCCTAAATATACTATGTTTTTGTTAAGATAATATTTATACCTACACATACACACATCTCCATCTAATGGATATCGAACTTGTTATTTCTGTGTATGGAGAACTACTGCCTCACAAAATGACGATTGTTCATTTTTTTCCATTACCACCAATCATGGTGACCATTATAATATAAGATATATCTGTATATTTTATATATAATATTTATTATTTATTTAATCTATTTTTATTATTTTCTACAACACATACCTTTTTACTTTCTTTTGGGTGTTAATACTATAACCTTATTTGAGGAAGTGTGGACTACCGCCCCCTCTTAGCAACGTGATTCGTTCACACACCAAATAGAATGTATTGAGTAAGGTTATATTGAACCTATAGGATACAATAATGCTATTGGAATAATTGTATATGCATATATATATATATATGTGTGTGTGTGTGTGTGTGTATTTCATTTACATACTTTCTTTCAATACGAAAATTAAAATGGAAACAACATTCATGCGAACGTATGGCTTACTGTCTTCATGAATGGTGTATTCAATTTAATATTTATTTATAATATATATTATTTTAATTTACATATACTAGATATAAATTAAATTTATATTATTATTTTCATTCTATAATCGTGATATAAGAAAAATGACAAACGATATGACAAATTTAGACACATGTGAAGAAGTAAATATTACCAAAAGTGAAACCTTGCAATTTAATTTTAACAAAAAGCGTATTTTAAGGTCATAATCAAACCATATGTGGTATGAGATATAATAATATGCTTCTATAAAAAATTTATAATAAAATTATATTTATTATACTTGAATAATTTTCATGTATGAATTGATTCAAGACACAGGGTAAGAATATTTTTTTTTCAACTTTACTTCTGTGAGACACGATCCTCATACACTACTAGTTTCTTCTACATGGTGTATATAATTCCCATGAATGTATTTTATAAGTCTTATGAAGAATATTATGATATTTCCAAAATTTTATAATTATCGTTTTTACATGTGGAATATGATTCTATTAATTATTAATTGATTAGGGTTGATTTCACTATCTCTTCAATATTTTGGATTGTTTCATTTTATGTATCTCTTTGGTAACATTTATCATCCATGTACTTGTTTTCTAAAAAATATAATTTTTTACTATTATTATATCGACATTTGGAGGATTTTTTTCCTTTTTTTAAATTTTTACATCATGTTTTCAAATGGATCATTCTTTTGTTTTGCAAATGATATACTTTTTGATTTTTTTTTGAAAAAGTACAATAGGAATGTTTTTTAACTTTTATGACATGAATGGATTTTTATGTTTTCATACCACCTTATTTACTTGAAGATTCCCCTAAAATATTATCATGTTGTTTTCAAATAAAATTTTTTCTTTTAAAATTGCGTGGCATTTTAGGAATAGAAAACTATTTCAATTAAAAAGGTAATTTTACTCAAGAAATGTTTTAAAATTATTTTCATGATTCCTTATATGATTTCAAAGTGGTTTCAAAGAAAATGATTTTGAAAATGTTTTATGTTCTAAAAATATATTTTTATGGAAAATTCATGTTCCATGTGATCTTTCAAAATCCTTCCCCACCTATGAGGACATATATGATTATTATTAAATAATACTTGTTATTATCTGTCACTGAATGGTTTATGTTTTATTGGAATGATGTTTACGAAACCCACATCTATTAATATTTTATTATTTTAATGAAATGATTATGAATCATATATTTTCACATGTTATTATATGATTATATTTTTATGAAACTCATTCCATTACATTGGTTATGATATGATTGTTTATGATCTTGTGTAACTTGTAAGTATGATTTCATTATGAGATGGGTGGGACCAATGTATCCCATTGATGCATTGGGTAAATATGGATAACTCATGAGATATATATATTTTGTGTGACCCTGATTTGATGTTCACAATTCTATGGGTGACCTCGTTTCCATGTTCGTAATACTATGTGTGGACCTGGTTTTCATGTCCATAATTCTATGTATGAACCTGTTTTTAATGTCTATATGTTTATGAAATGCCCTGATGTCAGGTCCTTAATAAATTAACCTTTTATTATTTATACATGTTCAAAAAGTTACAAGTTGATGTGTATGCCAAAATTTTATGCCTAATGTCAATTTTATGATCTCATGGATTGTGTTATTTGATTTCTTTTTTATTAGTGTTTACCTTTGATATGGTGGGTTTGATCTTATAATTTTATGATCATTTAATCATACCCCTATTCTCATGTTATCCATATGTATCTCTATTGTTTACCCTTACAAAGAATCTGAGCTCACTCATTTTTATGTTTCCTTTCTGCATGTTATAAGGAATGGTTTTAAGTATGAGTACTAAAGGGGAAGATAGTTGTGGGGGAGGTTGAAGATCATTCACCAGATTAGAAGAATGTATTCCATGTTTTTAAAGGCATTAAACTAATTTTGTACATAGACATATTTTTTTAATGTATTAAGTATTCCAAAAATGTGACGTAATGGCCACGAATGTCATGTTTGTTTCATTACATGTACCACTTGGTTGAAGTGTCTCCTGTGCATATATAAGAATAGAGTAAATACCTTATAAGATTAAATTTATTCCTATTTTGATTTAACAATCAATGTAATCTCTTAATTTTTCCATTATTTCCAATACATTTGTTTCAAAAATAGAATACCCAACCCTTATTTATTTTTTATCTAGATCATATCCATCCCTTTTAAAATGCAAATTTCAAAAGAAATATTTTTCTCTTCTAAGTCTACACTTCTATACATAATAAATGATATTGAATAACATGTGACATAATTCCTTTAAAATTAGTACGATATTATTTTTTATATTACATTAAATAATAAAAACCAATGAAATAGAAAAATGTTGGTTTAACAATATTTTTTAGGTATAATAAACTTCCATTAATTATCTATTATAACATCTTATTCATAGCGTTTCTATCATCAAATTTCTTTATTTTCTATTGTGGTGATAAATGTTGAAATAGAATATCAGTCATATATATCAAATTTTTATAACATATCTTTTGTATATTTTCAAAATAATTAAATTTCCATTCCTTTTTTTAATTAGAATTAATACATATAAATTATATAATATCTCCAATTATTAATATTTAAAACTGAGATAAATAAATTTTTTTACTTCCTGGTTTTATTGAAGCACGACTCCATAAAAAAAATATTTTTTTCAAATAAAAAATCTATAAATTTCACTTATATTAATGATTTCTTAAATATATTTCAATAAATACTTCATATTTTAAAATTATAACATTCCCATGTTTAAATCTATGTTTCTATACCAAGCCCATGGTATTTGTTTAAATAATTATAAATAATTCTATAATCAATTAAAATTTTATACATTATTTACCATTTGAAAACCCACATGATTCTCAATATAAAATTTATATTTATGAATATTACTATAGAATTTTGTATTCACATCCATAATATAGTATTTAAAGAATCATTGGGTATCCGAAACCATACAAATTAAAAAAATACTGAATATATGAGAATTTTTTTAATTGTTTATTATTTAACTGAACCATTAATTTGAGAATATCCATTGTCATTAATATATATCTGTTAAGATCACATTCTCATTCCTTTCATATAAAATATTTAATCCCTATTTTTTTATGGTGATGTTGTAACAATTTATAATTATAATAATCTCCCATGTCTATTTTTTATATAATTTATCTTTTTGTTTATTGATGTCCTTAAGTCATGATTTATATTATATGTTTTTATAAAACTATATAGTGTATATGTTTGTAGTGGTTATCAATGATTAACTTTGGTATTTCATTTTTATCTCTTCCCAGTCATAAATAAGTTTACTATTTACTCACTTTAATAACTAGTTTTTCCATTAATATGGCATAGGAAAACTCATTAATAATATTTATTTGATATCATCCACCATTTTTTCTAAATAAACCAATTTTTCATATAATTGTTCTAAATATTGTTTTAGGTTATATTACATCATTATGATCAATCAATTTGAAATAATCACCTTTTTTATGTCTTATTAAACCTCTTTTTAATGAATATAAAGGATTTATACTTGGCTATGTAGCCTAATAAATTTTATTCATTTGCCAAATCATTTTGTATATCATTATTTTTATAGTTTATTTAACTTTATATTATACATAGAAACAACAAAAAAAATTTCACAAACATGACTTACTTTATTCCCTAGTCAATATGGTTATTTATCCTCTATATGACATACCGACGTGATATTTCATGTGAAAATTGAATTTTTTTCTCCCATATCCATTAATGTCTTCAAATACCACAATTAATAAGAAATGATTTTCCATTTTTATTTACCATATATTTTCAATATTTATGACATTTATTTATTATTAAGTAATAACGAATTAAATCATAGATTAAATACCATGTTTCAGTATATAATTTTCAACATGTATTGTATGCTACTATATCAATTAATGATTTTCATTATCATTTATATTTCATTTACACCACTCTAATAAATTTTGATACATTTTTGTAATTACTTTTTTTATAGAAAAATTCCACAAACAATCCTACTATAGTAATCAAAAAATTAGAAAATTTCCCATTTTATAATAGTTCAAAAGAATGTTAGTTCTTTGAACACATCAATATAAAATATTTCACATAATTTTTCTATCCTTTTCTTATTTTGTATATAATTATTACTAATCATATCCCATCATATGAATGAATTTCATGTATTTTCTCTAACATTATTCAAATTTTATGTATAATTCTATACATCATAATTGAAATATTTCTATTATTTTTTAGTCTATATTTCCAATTATTTAATACCAAAAACATTTAGACAATTCAATCATGACGAGTAAATCATTATCCTTATTATTTAAATAATTGTTTTATTTTATTTAAAATTTTATTCATATAATTTTAAACATTCAATTAATTATATATCCATTATTAATACGAATAAAATGAAATCCAATGTCCTGTAATAGATATGATTTTAAGATTTTATCATGAATTCCATCCCCAAAAATCATTTTTATCTTTTTAACTCCTTCATATAATGATATTTTTCCCATTGAATCTAATTTTAAAAGATATACTATTTTGAAAACAATATGTTTATTCATCATAGATCTTCATATTATCTATGAAATTCATATTCCTATTTATATAAGATGATACACCAATATCATTAATCTATTTGATTAAAATCTTCGTTAGATTGAAATAAATTTTTGTTATGATGAAATAATTATCCTCCTCGATTATTTTTTATCAATGATTTAATTGTATGAGTTGATTATAGTTTATGAATTTCCACATTCACTATAGTTATAGAACTGATTTATTCAATATCATATTATAATGGGAATAATTTTTTCCCCAAAAGAATCATGTTTAATGATCTGATTTCTATTCTCCTTGAATTACTACATATATTATTTCAACACTATTATTTTTTAATTGAAATAATTATAAAATAAGTTAAAGGATCCAAAAGAATATCCATAGAGGTGTTGGATATGAACTCATCCACCATTATTTTCGTTATATTCTTCACATTTTTATTATATTTTGAATTCCCCATACTTCTAAATGGTGTGATCAAAATAGATAAATAATATTTCGTTCATTAGGGGAAATAATTTTTCAATTTCCATGCATAAGATTTCTACAACTAAATAACACATTTTTTATTTATACACCCTTGTTTGTTACGAGTTATCAAGAACCATCACCTTTTTAATATTTTTAACTTTCAACCATAATATTAGATGAATCAAACTTAAGAATATTAATATTTCAAAAAAATGGATATTTGTCATTTGAATTTATTTAAACTCAATGTTCATTTATCAATCCTATTGAAATGTTATTAATTATTGAATTTCTCAATTTCATGTTTGTTCATAGAATCTCTACTTTTCATTACATCATTTATTTTTTTAAAGTATCAACATATTTTTCTATATATTAAATACTACTTACTTATTCTTTAATATTAGTATTTATTTCAATGATGACCTAATGTTGATCCTATTTTTTTACCTTAAATCATCTTTAAATGTTACTTATATAGTTTTCTCGCCTTACATAACCTTCTATAACCATGTTATATAATATTTATGTCCAAAATAAATCTAAAAAATTATTTAACATCACACATATTTTCATATTTTCATCTATTTATATGTTAATATTCTCAAGAAAGCCTTTGAGTTAAAACTTTATTGCTAAAAATCTTTTAATTTGATTTCTGTCATAAATTTATTATTGTTCCCACAAAAAAGTCACCATTTTAACATACATAAAATCTAATTTAAACTTACATTAACCTTATTCAATACCAATATAATCAACATCATACTATTTGGAGACATTGATTTACCATTGAAACATTAAATTGAATGTGTTTTTTGATCTATCATTTGACTTTGGTATAATTTTATTTTACTGATTTTATAGTTAATGTCACGACCTGTCCTCGGGGACCATGCCGTGACTACCCCAATCCCGCCTTCCATAGGCCCAGGGCTAGCAACTAGCACCAAAGGAGTAAATACTGATAACTTGGAAGGAATTCCCTTTATAAAACATAAACACATCCAACCAGAGTACAAGAGAAATTAATACACTAAGTATAAAAAGAAAGTGTTGAAAGTTAAATGGGCCATAATACAAACCCAAATGAAAAGTACAGCTACAACTGAATGAAAGTACAACAAAAAAACAGTTGGAATATAGAAGCAGCACATGGGTCATCCACCTCGGATCCTATCTGAAGCGTAGGTATAGATAGCTTCCTCAACAATCTATCCTGCCATCATCCTCCGAGTACCGTCTCATTATGAAGTCCACCTCTGGGTACTGACTCGTCGTGAGGTCCACCTCCGGGTACCGTCCAGTCATCATACACTCGGTCTCTGTCACCGTTGTCTGTCATCTGCATCCAGCACAACGAGGTGCGGGCAAAGCCCGTGCAGGTTTGAGTATAACTATACTCAGTAGGGACCCCGAGAACCTCAAGGTCTCACTAAATCCAACTAGGATAACCTCAAAGAAGGATCTCAACAGATAACCCTTACTTAGGTATAATCCCATACTTATACCTATTTTTCAAGTAACCCATCTCAATCATGAGGAAACACAAAAATTATGAAATAAATGGATAACCACTACTTAAGTACATTCCCATACATATAACTAAGTGATCAAGTGACCCATCTCAATCATGAGGTAAACACAAAGGTTATCGACTCAGCTCAAACACAGATTTTCATTAATGATATCAAAACCACAACTGCTGAAGAGCTCCTCCTCTGTCGAGTACGGTGATCATGTCATGAATCTGAGGCACTTCTCACTAACCATAGACTCTTGAGGTACTCCTCTTGTCGAGTACTGCGGGTCTTCCACCCAAACATAGTAGTAATCCCCTCCATGGGTCTGCCTCCCCAACATAGTAGTGCTCCCCCCAATAGCCTACAGATGTAATCCTTCTGTCGAGTACCATAGTTCTTCCAAAAAAACACAGTAGTACTCCCCATAGTGGTTCTTCCACCCAAACACAGTAGTGCTCCCAACTAGGCTATACAAGTCACTTCGACTCGAATCGGACTGGCAGTCATTAGGTCTCATCAAGATACAAGGTCTATGTACTCTGTATGCTTGTCTCCAGGAGGGTCCACTCCACGAGATACTGGTTGATACTCCAAGTATCACAATATCCCACTAAAAAGTATTTCAAATGACTGCCTCATCAAGGGGTCTCAACGCAACAGACGGTGCGTCTATCAGACGCCCGGTCTGTGAGCTATTAGCCTTTTATTCCCGGGGGCCCAGTTAGTTTCGTATACGAACCAACCTGTCCGTATCTCAACTGTACCCCAACCACTCATGGGGTATACTTAGAGGATCCTTTTCTAAATGTGATTACCAACACCGCTGACGGTTCATCAAACGAACTTCAGGTCTGAGAGTTATTACATTTTCTATTCGAGGGGCTTTGTTGGATTTCGGGTGCAATCCAACCCGGCCATACTCCAACTACCTCCAAACCACAGGTGAAGTATACCAAAAGAACCATCTCACCAAGTGGAAACCGAAAAATTTGACGGCACATCAATCAGACGTCTGGACCTCAAGTTATAAGCCTTTCTGCTCCGAGGGCCCGGTTGGTTTTGGGTTCGAACCAACCCGGTTGTACCCAAACATCGCCGAAACATTGAGTGTAATATACCAAAATGACCGTCTCGATCCAAGGAATCTTACTCAACTAATGGTTCATCGATCAGAGGTCCTTAGCTCATTATATGTTCATTTAATCGAAAACAGTAAGGAAATAGGGGGTTTGTGACCGGTCCGACCCAGCCCAACACCCCCTGGGTCGGCCCAAACCGGCTCGACCCGACTCAGGTTCGGGTCCGGCCCTACTGGCGCAGCCTGGCCTGGCCATCGTAGCCCGGCCCGATGCTAGCGGCCCGGCCCGACGCTAGCATCCCGGCCCAGCGCTTGCGGCCCCGCCCAGCACCGTCGGCCCGGTCCCCATGGCCCGACCCGGTCCAGCCGGCGGGGCGTTGGCGGCCAGCTGGAGTGGCATTAAGCCATGCCTATCCCTTTCTGGAACTGCCGGGCCATTCTGGTTTTCCTCTACCACCACGGCTCAGCCGCATAAGATTTGATCCGGTGGCGCACTGCCACCGCTGGACTCCGACGCCGCTGTGCCAATGTGGCGCACCGGCTACGATTTCCAAGGACCACCGGACGTTCACCGGTGGTCCGATTCGCCCACCATCTATGCCCGTGTCTCTCCCGGGACCTTCTCTTCACTATGACGACTTCAGATTGCCGTTGCGGCACATTTCATCATCTCCCATCAATCTACGCACAAAAAAACAAGCAGCAGAGGGTCGTTGAGGCGTTTTTGGTCGGCATGTGCCCCCGCATTAGGCGATATCAATTGGAAATAATAAAACACTTGATTTCAACATTGAAAAGGGTATAATTTATTCAAGAATAAATTATACTAACATCAAATAAATAAACACTAATTCTCATGAGATAAAACCTCTCAAATGATAAATAAGAAAATCATCTACCTCAATAATTGATGTTGAACATCAGGCACCGTGGTAGATGGCGTCAGAGAACGGCGTCATGGAGATCGGTTGACGATTCTGTGGACGTTGGGGTGCATTTGAGGTGGAAACAGTGTTGGCGACAACGTGTTCATCGAATATTAAAGCGTTCCTTGTCTAGGGAAAATGTCCTTTGTCGAAGGTGTTCTTCGTCGAAGAGGGCGGTGTTCTTTCTTTGAGAGAAGAACACCCTTCTCTATTACTCCATAGCTCTCACCAAAATCTCAACCCAAAAAATGCCCAAAATAAAATAATAGCAAAGTTATTATTTAATTCTCACAAGTATTTTAAAATTCAAACAACTAAATTTAATTAAGTGATGAGTTAGGATTCATTTATCAACTTCTGTTGGAATGCATTTAAGAGCGGGAGATGAAGAGGATGATTCAACATTAATTGGGGAGTTGAGTAGTTAATAATTTAATTAAAAAGGGATTTAAGGAAGTAATTTGGTGAGTTTAAAGAGGGGGTTTAAAAGGAGTTTAAGGAATGTGAAAGGTTGGGGCTCATGTGTTCCCCACTTCACAAGTATCCTCACATGCGTAGTTAGGTTCTTGTGGGTCCCATACCAACTCCCCCATTTAGGATATAACCACCTTTGATATAAAATAAAATTGTTCCACAATTTTATTCACTTCTTATTTAATACACAAATTTTAACTTCTCCTCCCGCACAAATGCAACTGTTATAACGGTCCTCTTAAGAAATTATCAAAGTTATGAGTTCATCGGTGCCCTCAGATTTCAATTCCAAGCACTGGTTCAAAAGATAGAAAAACCAACTCGTTCGTTTACTAATCGTACCTGAGCTAAACTTCGGAAATTGATTCCGGGCACACCGGGCCTCGGAATCTGGTGCTGTCAGAAACCCCAGACTAATAAAATTCCAAATAAATTTAGAAATAAAATTTCCTGAAATTTCAAGTTCTTTATAGTTAATATATTTCATTATCACCATTAAACATACTAAAACACCTTGCAATAATGTTTCCAACATTTTGGAAATTCAAGCATGCCAATGAAATCTTTTAATTAGATATTTATTTTATTCATTTAAATTACCTTTCAATAAGTGATATAAAATCATCACACATTTATTTTTTGTTTTTATATATATTAAATTATTCTATGTTTATCCATGGATTTCAATGTCACATTCAAGGATTAATGACTCACTATATTTTCTAAATTAGCATAACTCTCATAAACAACAATTTTTTTATTTCATCGAGTTAAGGATTAAAAGGGATTATTTATTCATTCATCAACAATATTGTAATGAATAATGGAATATATCTCCATAGAATATTTGTAATTATCTCAATATAATTTTTTTAAGTACTCAATATATGATGGGATCCAAAAATCTCCTTCAATATTTTGTAGAAGGAAGCTTTTTTTTATCCAGTTATATCTTCTAATCATCACAATTATTATAAATGAATTATAATTTTGGGTATATCAATTTCATATATCCTTTATAAATGTTATCAATTTTTCATAAATATACTTAGTATATCATTATCTCCTCAATTTCATCAAAAATTAATTTAAAAAATAATAACAAGGTAATTTTTTCTTATTATGATAGTGTTAATAAAATTCATTCATGTGTATATAATAGACAGTTTTAAGAATCACTAGTTTAATTTCTATAATGGGAAAAAGAAAAAATATCAATTTCATGAGACTGTATATTTGGTCTCAACTTCTTTTTTGTTAAGTTAATAATTTGAACTCATCAAATAGAGAAACACCTTTATTATTAAAATTAGTTTTCATATTAAACCAATTTATGGGATATATTTATTATGACTAAACATAGTGAGTTTGACACAAATTATTCTGACCCCTGTTCAAAAAAACCTTAATATGGTGGTAAATTAAAATGTGAAACATCATTCATCAACAAATATATGATATTTCCTTACTAAAAAATATTTTAACCTATAAATTTAAAATGTACATTTGTGGTGTCAAGATATATAAAAGTAAATTTATCAAGAGAATGATTTAAATGGATTTCCACTAAGATGTATATCCAATGAGTTCACACATGGTGATATTTTTGGGTATAAAAATTCAATTATTAGAATATATTAAAAAAATGAGTAAGTATCACTACAAATCCATGTTCCATGAAATATGTAGTCATATTCATTCACTACATCAAAGAATTTATTCAAAAAAATATAACATTCATGTTACTAATAATAAATATCAAAAAAATAAACATTCATGATTTAGAATTTGTTTAACTTATACCGCTAATCAGATGTTGACCATAAATGACGACGAAAATTAATTTAGTGAGCTCATAAAAATAACTCCATATAAGAATCATAGCACAAAATTTTAAAAAAATTACTTTATAGTATTCCTCTAATCATAATCATGTATTTTGTTTTTTTTACCATAAAAAAATGTAACCCATCAAATTCTTCAAACAATAATCTTATTAACCTTAAATTACTTCCATTAAAATTGTTTTAATGTTTACCTAAAAAAATACATCGCACTATGAATCCCAAATACATTTAATATTCAATATAATTATAAATTAATTAATCCAAATTGTATTATTCCTCACACTAATTGGTAAAAAGATTTTATAATAACTAAATATAGTCATTAAATGCACTTTCTTGTTATCGGAAACCAATTTTAATAATTTCCATGTAGCCTTGTGAGAGTTACTATATACTAGTTTATTCACAACTATTTTAAGTATTATCCAATTTTTGGAAACCACATTTGGTGGCCAACTCTATATTATAAAAAAAATAAAATATTCTATAGCATTGAATACATTACATAACATTCCTTGATATAGGTTTTTTAAATTATTATTATGTAATATGTATCACCACATCATATTGAAGAAAATTAAATAACCAAAAAAATTGTGAAACCAAAGAAACTATTACCCATATATATATATATATATATAATATGTTATTCTAATATAATGTAAAAATAAAAATTTTGTTTTACCAAAAACTACCATTATAATTCATGTAGTTTTTTATCATATAAAAAACTCCATCATGTCAATATATTGTCCCCATGATATTCAATAAATCTAAAATATATATTTTTATAAAACACACCCTATGAGTTATTTATATTCATTTTGAAAATATATCATTATCATTTTACATTTTCTTATCATTTTTGAGATGTGTGTATTCAAATTTTTCATGGTTCCTCCTACATGGTCCATATGTGAGTTAGTTTGTAAATATCAATTTTGGGAAGGAAAAATAAAAGAAAACGAAATTTATAATGATTTAGTATTTGGGTAATACAATACATGATTTACTAACTATACATAAAGTGATTAATTTCATAATGTATACAATTTCCTATATAATATACACTATGTAAATTTGTCTATAAAAATTAAAATTATTCTAAGAAAATAATGATACAAAACAATATTTATTGGACTATCAAATTTTATTGAATACTAATATTCAATATTTTTTTCATAATTTTTAATTTACCATGATAATATCAAAATTTGGTAGTAATATTAAGTGAATCAATTTAACAGAGTAGAAGAATCATTACCAAGGGAAAATGTATCATGAGATTCAAAAAAATGAATTAATAATAATGAATAAAACACAAAAACATAATAATGACTTATGTATATTAACTTTATATTATATCATAAAATATTTATAAATTTCCATTAATGGAAAATGATATGCATGTTCTATGTTTTTGTTTTTTATGTATTCATTATCATATACCAATATTTCAATTAGTTCCAAATATCATATTTATTTTTTAGTATAATTATTTGTCACTACTTAAGCACTAAAACATTAAACACATAAGATAACTACATCATAGACATTAATCACATTAAATAATGAATTAATTAATTAAAACATGTGTGTACTCATGTGATTGACATTATTAATCATTTAAAATCCAAATCTAGTCATCAACTTTGACCAGTAGTCCCCTATTTTAATACAACATACCGTTGGAATATCTTATAAATCAAGATGCCCACTTTGATTACTAACTATATTTTCTGATACAATAATATTATTATATCATCTTATTTATATTGAATTTCATTGACTTGATGGGGTACTGGACATATGTAGTTATTTTATTATAAATATATAGTGAATAGTAATTTTATTATTTTTATCAATGTTTTTTAGACATCCATTTAAAATTTTTATTATTGTTTTTAAATAATATTTTTCATTTAGAAGCTCAGTTCTGTAGTTATTGATCATATATTAATTCTATAAAAAATTAAAAACATCTATAATATGAATTAGTGTTTGAAATAAAATTATATAATAACCAATGTTTTAAATAGAGTGTAACCTATAATGTTCAACCCTAAATGACTATTTCCATGAATGATAGAAACATTGCCTAATTTTCACTACCCAATACACAAAAAGAATTTATATAGTAAAAAAGACACAAGCTATATTTCTAAGGTACTATTCCCCCAATATTAAAAACTCTAAATAATATAAATATAAAAACATGAATAATAAATAAAATAATTGTATGACTAACAATATGAATCCAATAGGTAAATTTCATAACAAGATGTAATAAAATGATACATGATTAGTAATAAATTAAGAAAAAATACGATCCCAAAATATAATGGTTCAATAAAAAGTAATGTGAAAAAAGAACAACAGAAGAATTATTGAGATATCTAAAAAGGGGTTTGTTGTATTTCCATGTATTTCCTTTCTCATTAGTATTATTTAATAATATTTTTCTGGACATAGGATCCATACCCTTAATTGGATCCCAGAAAAAAAAAATTACACATTCAATTTTGTTCTTTTGTTGGGTGTGAGTGATAAATGAAGTTGGATGCCACAAATATGTTATTTTTAAAATTATTATAAACATTCATGTTTGTATTAACTAACAAAAATATTTAAAAAAATAATTATATATATGTTTTAGTTTATTGAGTGTTAAATAGGCTTCTATAAACATCAATCATACCTAATTTAGATCTATATGAGTTGGAAGAGTCATCTCTTGTAATAAACATATCAAATAAAAATACTTATACCTTCACTCTCAAGGTATAGTCAGACATCAGTACCCATATTAATATATCATATTGACTCACAAAAGAAACCCCTTACACAATATGGTCACACAAAAAGCCCCAAATTATTTCCCTCAATAGACCTTATTATTCATGGGAGTCCACAATTTGATCCCCATAATATTTCCCACACTACACCCCCCACACCCAAAGGTGGTCACACATAAATAATTTTGTATATAATAATCTATATCAGAGTGGACTATATACCACTGATCACATATTATCACAACACAATTCACCATTCTCTAACTCAATTTATAGCCATTCAATCATCAAGATTGACACATAATATAACATGAAAAAATATGACATCATACAAGTACTAATTGTCATCGAATATTTCAAATAAGGTCTAAGAGACATAAAGAATCCATAAGGATAGCTCATTGGTTACTCATAGTTCAAATTATCTTGGATAATAAAAATAACTATATTCCTTAAATAAAGACAATTATAATAAAATAAAATCATCTATTATACCCATCTACTAAATCATAAGAAAAATCAAGAATATTTCAATCCATAACATGGACAATAATTCAAATTTTCCCAAGCATTAATCCTTACATAAATCTATGGAATAAGGAAATATTTTTTTATTATTTATTTAATTCACCTATGTCTACCCATGAAGGGGTAGTTTATAGAAATTTTGACTCAGTTAGCCCCATCGATATCAAAATAAAAATATTTATAGTCAATTTATGCATCTATAGGTATGGATCTCCAAATTTCAACATATATTTTTTATAAATTATAATTTTTGGACAACCATTGGTGAGTGTGTTCTTTTCAGATAATATATTTTGGCTCATCCTATGCTATTTTTTTCTTGATGGTGATATCGTTATAAAAACAATGTGTATGTTGAATTTTTTTAAAAAGATACAGATATGATGTTGCGAAAAATTTGGTTCATGAATATTTTCAAGAGGATTTAATGTTTATAATTTTATAAGAGGCCATGCTGCAACACTTAACAAATTTCATTCAGAAATCCATGATGGTATGATGATATGGAAATGGTGGTTTGTGGATGTTCATAAAATTATAATAGTGGAGCTAAAATATAGAAAAAAACTAAAATATCATTGTACTATTTTATGTCAATTTCCAATATAATAAAAATTTCCATAAATTTGAATCTAGATATGTAGTGGTTCTACTTTTGGGAATTATAGAAACAAAAGATAATTTGATGCATGAGGGAGTTCACATATGTAACACCATGAGATTTTTAGAAATATTTTTTCAAATAAATTAAATAATTTATAAATTTATCATTACATGAAAAACTGATTGTTTAATTCATTATAAAGGAAAACTAAGTGTACATTTTATTATAAGCAACACTGAGTATAAACGAAACAGAAAAAAAATTAAACTATTATTATTTAATGTGACAGTTATGACCTAGACATTAGGAAGGTATTGCCTTTATAACCTGAATTACACACAACTAAGAACACAACAAGATATGAACTCAAGTAAACTGAATAGTAAACAGAGTGAGTACAGTATGTAAAAAGGGTCCAGAATACAAGCCTAACTGGAAAGTACAAGGAAAACTAGAAACTAAAAGTGAACTGGAATAGCTCCTGGATCATCCACCATGAATCCTGCCTGAAGGGTAGGTATAACTCACGAACGGATGTATCTCTGGTTCGCCTCATCAATAATCCACCTTTGATTTACCTCCAATCCTGTTACCCACGTCCTATGATAGTGTTGTCCATCAGCTGCACCAAACACACCAATGTGTGCGAATAACCTGTTCATGGGTGAGTATAACGATTCTCAGTAGGGACCCTGAGACCATCAAGGTCTGACAAAATCCACAAAGTATAATCCAAAAAGGAAGGAAACAACTGATAACCCTACATAGGTATATTCCCATTCATATCCATAAGTAATCATGTAAACCCATCACAATCATGAGGAAAACAGAGAGTCCAACTTCAAAGACCAAAGCTTATCTATTCCACAAAAGAAGGAATACTGTGAAGGTAAGTACCTCACAGGTATGTCACACAAAATAATACCACCGAGGTATTTCCACAAATGATAGTACCACTTAGGTAAAAAATTAGATCACACCAGGAATACCTTAAGTACAGTAGTAGAGATGATTAGATGTAACTACTTAATCATCTTACTCTGTTAAAAAGGTATCCCCACACAAGATCGCTCTGTGATGACCCACACTAGATCGCTCAGTGCTGACCCACACAGGATCCCTCGGTGCTAACCCACAGAGGATCGCTCGGTACATTGTCAGACCCACACAGGATCCTATTACATCTCCAGTACATCGTCATAACCAAACTGGATCCTATTCCATCTTTACGTCACTACCGGCTACTGGGTTCCCGCACTAAACTCTCTTGTCTCCAGGATGGTCTTCTCCACAATCCATTGATCAATACTTAAACTTCAATTATGTATCACAATGATTTACCTCAATGGAACGTCACTTCATAGGGGTTTCAACGCAACAGACGGTGCATTAATCGGATTTCAGGTCTATAATTTATTAGACTTCTTGTCCTAAGGAGCCAATTGGTTTCTTGCTTGATCCAAATTGACTATACTCCAACATTACCCAAATATCTAGTGGGGTATACTCAATGGGGCCAAATCACCCAAAGGTTTCCAGCACCACTGAAAGTTCGTCAAACAGATGCCTGGATCCAAAGTTATCACCAATAGAGCAAAAATGGTTTGTAGTGGGTTCAGATCCAGTGTTACCTGATCGGATCGACCCGGCCCAACCCAGCTTTGGCCTACCTGGCCAGGGCCGACCCGGTTTGAGTCGACCCAATCTGACTCGCTAGGTCTGTCCCAGCCCACCGGGTCCGTCCCGACCTTCTGGGTCCGGCCAGGGTATGTTCAGCCGGGTCAGACTGGACTCGGACCCACTACGACCCATTCAGGCTATTTTTGCCATAACATGGGAATCAGACATCCGTTTGACAAAACGTAAGCGGTTCTAGAAACCTTATAGTGAGACGATCCCTTTTATTATACCCAATTGGATATTTGGGTATATTTATAGTATGGTCCGGTTGGATCGAGCACGAATCCAATCGAGCCCTTGGGAAATAAAGGCTAATAACTTACAGACCGAGCATCTGATTGATATTCCATTTATTGCATTAAGACCCCTATGATGTGGTGGTCCTTTGAGATACTTCTTCTTGAGACTTTTTGGTAGTTTGATTATCAACTATTGACTTGTGGAGCGAACCCTCCCAGATGAAAGCGAGCATTGTGTGAGAACCCAGTAGCTAGTTTTGACGTGAAGATGTACTAGGATCTAGTGTGGGTCTGCAAAACATAATATAAAGGTACTGGGATCCTGTGGGGGTCTGACTATATACTGAGCGATCCTCTGTGGGTCAGCACTGAGTGATCCTATGTGGGTCAGCACCGAGCGATCTTGTGTGGGTCAGCACCAAGCAATCATTTGTGGGTCTACACCGAGCGATCCTATGTGGGTCAGCACTGAGCGATCCTATGGGGGTCAGCAATGAGCGATCCTATATGGGTCATCACCAAGCAATCTTGTGTGGGTCCGCACTGAGCGATCCTGTGTGGGTCAGCACTGAGTGATCTTATGTGGGTATGCCTTTTTAACAGAGTAAGATGATTCAATAGTTACATCTAATCATCTCTACTATTGTACTTAAGTTATACATGGTGTGAGATGACATTGTACCTGAGCGGTACTTTCCATTTTGAAAATACCATGGTGATATTATTTTGTGTAATGTACCTATGTGGTACTTACCTATGCAGCATTCCTTCCTCTGTGGAAAAGATGAGCTCTGGGCTTGGAAGTTGGACTCTGTATTTTCCTAGTGGTTGTGATGGGTTTAGTCGATAACATAGGTATATGTATGAGTGTATACATAAGTAAGGATATAGATTTTTTCCTACCTTTTTGGTTTATCCTTTATGGATTTTTTGAGACCTTGAGGGTCTCAGGTTCCCTACTGAGTATCATTATACTCACACATGCACAGGCTATGCCCACACAGAGTTGTGTTTGGTGTAGACGATAGACAACACTGACTGAGGACGTGGGTACTAGGACTAGAGGTAGCTTGGATGTAAATGTTAGATGATTTGAACCACAGATACATTCGGTCATGAGATGTACATATCCTTTAGGTAGGATTTGTGGTGAAAAATCTAGGAGCAGTTCCAGTTCACTTGTATTTTCCAGTTTTCCTTGTGCTTTCCTGTTGGGCTTGTATTCTGGCCCCATTTTACTTACTCTATTCACTCTATTTACTATTCAGTTTACTTGAGTTCGAATCATGTTGTGTGCTTAGTTGTGTGTAATACAGATCATAAAGAAAATGTATTCCCGGTTTTAGGGATTATGCCTTTGGTGCTAGTCGCCAGCCCTGGCCTATGGATGGGGGGCATGGGGTTGTCACGACAAGGGCCTTGGGGGATGGGTTGTGAAATAATGGTATCAGAGGAGTCGTTTTTACCATAAAACATATGACTGTAATCTTTTTTTAATGGATATATTGTTAAGTGTAGTGAGTGTGGTTAATTTTGAGGGAATATGGTGTTTGTGTGATGGCCGATGTATCCATAATCTAGGACCCTGACTTATAATTTCTGACTCATTGAATGAAAAAACTAATTTCATGAGTGTTTTAAAAAGTTTTCCTTGTGATCACTTTGAGTTATCTCAATAGGTTTAACTTATTTACCATGGAGCACCTGTTTCTTTTTAGGATGCCTCCATGAAGACAGCCAGCTAGGGTTCTGAGAGTGTTATGCACTGACAGCAGACCGAGCGATGAGGCCTCGGTGTAGGGCCCTTTTCCTATAGAGGCACCAGTGGAGGAACCAACAGTACAATTACCCATTGGGACACCAATGCCACCGGCCCCAGCAGTATACAGTGCATGCTACTTGAGCACAATGAACGAATTCCAACACCAGAGGCCACCTGGGTTCAGGGGAGAGAAAGACCCTCATGAAACTGAGGATTGGTTGGAGGTTGTAGTGAAATTCTTCTGACTGTTAGGTACACCCTCCGCTTTTATGTTGATCCTTGTCACCATCCTTCTACAGGAAGCATCATGAAGATGTTAGAGCATGATGCTCTAGGCTCATGATGAGGTGACACTTCTCTAGGTAGACTTTGAGAGCCGGTTTTGGGTAGATTTTTTCCCAACAACTCTTTGTGCAGTGTGCATTCAAGAGCTACTTTATCTGTAGAAGGACAACATGACTATGGATCAATACTCAGCGAGGTTCACTGACCTCTCTCACTACTACACTGATATGGTGAGAGACCCATTCTTTAGGGCCCATACCTTCTATCAGGGTCGTAGACAAGAGATCAAGGCTTCGACGATCTCACTCAGAAATCTAATGTAGGTGGGGGTATTAAAGAGAGCACTCTTGGTGGAGAGTTTCCTTGCTAAGCAGTAGCCAGCAGCGAGACCCACCACAAGTCGTCACATAGTAGAGTCATCTGTAGAAGACAGTAGACATATTTCACAGAGGTCTAAAAGGACCAGACCTACCGGTGGATGACCGCAGGATTAAGGGTCAGTTGTATAAGACACCCGAGGTAGAGATGGTCGTACAAGGAGAAGACGATGTTACGCATGCGGTGGGCATGGTCACATGGCTCGAGAATGTCTGACCCACTGTACGGATGATCAGAAGATGGTCAAAGGACCACCAAGGAAGAGACATAGGTTCGACCTAGAGGTCCACAGGAAGCATGCAGACGTGGTAGAGGAGCTAGTCATGTAGCTTGCAGTGGGAGAAGATTTGAGATGTTATTACCACCACTACCAGGTATTCCACCCGGACCACAGCGAGCCGGAGGACATGGGAGATCTCTGCTCCAATCAGCTGAGGCCTACGATCACGACACTCTAGAGAAGATACGAGGTACAGTCTATGTCTACTCCACCTTAGCTGTAGTACTTATAGACACAAGTGTTAGTCATTATTTTATTTCCACTGCCCACATTCAGAGATCAGAGATTCTGACAGAGCCATTCTCTCATTCCTTACAACTAGAGAATCTTTTGGGAGGGGATTTGACGATTACACACTAGTTCCAATAGTGTTTACTTACCCTATGTGGTGAGAGATTCGGTTTGGATGTCCTAGTATCTACTTCAAAGCATTATGACGTCGTCTAGGGTGTGGACTGGTTATCTACTTTCCATGTTCAGATTGGCTGTATTAGGTGCAAAGTGTGGTTTGTTCTCACAGATGGGACCCGTTTTATCTTTAACAGTGAGAGGGGAGCCTTTCCAGCGCAGGATGGACTTACCCAGAGGAGGGTTCCGCCGATTACTACTATGTTTTCTAGACTTACCCTTGGTGTGGTTGATGTGGAGAGTCTTAGTTATCATCTATTGGTGGACCAATATTCAGATGTCTTCCTTCATGATGTTTCGGGTTATCCTCTTCACAGATAGGTGGACTTTTACATTGTCATGTACCCCGGTACGACACCGATATGTACACCAACATATCGGATGGATCTTGCGGAGCTTTGTCATCTGCGGGTACAACTAAAGGACTTACATGGGAAGGGATTCATTCATCCCAGTGTTTCACCTTGGGCAACCCAAATTTTTTCACCAAGAAGGCGGATGGGAGAATGATGCTTTTTTTTGACTATCGGTTCCTAAACCAGGTGACCGTGAAGAACAAGTACCAACTTCAGAGCATTAATGAACATTTTGATCAGCTGAAGGGAGCACGGTGGTTCTTAAAGATAGACCTCAGATCAGGCTATCACCAGCTCAGAGTACGAGATGAGTATGTGCATATGACAACTTTTAGATGTCGATAAAGCCATTACGAGTTCTTGGTTATCCAATTCGGTGTAACCAATGCTCTAGCAGTGTTCATGGGATGCATGAATATGGTCATTCAGACGTACCCTGATCGCTATGTAGAAGTATTAATCAACGACATTCTGATCTACTTGGCTACTGAGGACAAGGGTACCAGGATATGACGGTGCTTGGCTATAGACCTTACGACATGATGGTACGTAGAGGATACTGATGGACGTAGAGTGCTGAGGAGGTGATCTGTACCTAACCTTCAGGTGGGATCCCCAGAGGATGGCCCATTAGCTATTTTTCTCTTTCATAAGTTGTATTATATTATATTTGTACTTGTATCTCTACTATTGGGCTTATATTTCTGAGCCCTTTTTACATTCAGCGCTCTTTGTGTTATACAGTTTACTTATGTTTGTATCTTGTTGTCTGCTTGGTTTCATGTGATTACAGGTTATTAAGGCAATGCCTTCCTAGTTTTAGGGATTACGCCTTTCTGGGCTAGTCGCCAGCCCTAGCCTATGGAAGGCAGTCTTGGGGTAGTCATGACATGGGCCCCGAGGGACGGGTCATGAGAGTATAAAAAACATAAGAAAATATTAAACTATTATTATTTATTGTGACAGTTATGACTTAGTCATTGCAATGGTGATTGTAAATATGATTAAATAAATTATAAAGATATATATTTTACACATTTATATAACTTGAATTGATTGGTTACTATTTAATTTTAAATGAAAATAAGAAAAAAATTTAAAAAAAGAAAACCATTTTCAAAAAACTTTTATCAAGAAGGAAAATTACTTTTGCATAAATAATTTAAACAACCGCATATGGTGGATTTTTAATGAAATTTATATACTATATATTCAATGAAATTTTTAACATTTATCCTATTTTTTATATATAATACATCAAAATAAATCCTCTATTATGATTAAAAACTATATTTTTCTAAAAATATGTTTTATTACATTTTGGGAGTTGTTTTTAAAACAAATTTCTCACACATTTAGAAAATTTATTTTAGAAAATTTTCTTCATTTTTTAAATTATCTTGTGAAAATAATAATAGGGATATTTTTATATAATTTCATGAAAAGTGTACATTATTAGATGAATATTAAAATAACTATATTTATTTTTGAATTATTATTTTTTTAATGGGTTTTTAATCAAAAGTTGTTTTAATATGGTTTTAAGAAAAATTGAACCAATTTTATATCTATTAATTCAATTTCGTGATTTTTAATTTTTTTCATAATGACTTTTTATGTAAAAACTTTTAAAACATTTTAATGTTTCCCATTGATACCCTGATTTCTAGACATGTTTGTGGTATTAATTTAAAATTAAAATTTACCACTTTTTATACAATTCAGGAGAATAGATTCCAAATTTGGAATCATAATAATTAATATTATATAATATGTTCAACATAATTATTTACCATAATGGAAAATAAAAAAATATTAAAAATTATATAGCACATTAAGGAAGAAATAGGGTTTCTGTGGGTAAAATAAAAAGATAAGGGTTAAAAATTAATTAAAACCTGTATGTTGAACCCTCTGTGAGATGGTTATTTTAATAATCATAAATCATGTCTAAATGCATCTATATATGTTTAATCATGTCTACATATGTTTATATATGATTATTTATGGTTTTCAATTGACATGGAAGTGTTCTAGTTTGTACAGACACTTGGTGCGTATTCCATGTTTTTGACTCACCGTTAGTTATTTTCTTAAGTCACCATTAGTTAAAACCAGTGAAGATAAGTCACACCAATGAGAATGGTCGCACCGATGAACAAAGATCACACTGATGAAGAATGGTCGCACCGATGAGAATGGCCGCACCGATGAACAAAAGTCGCACCGATGACAACGGTCGCACCGATGATAACAGTCGCATCGATGAAAACAGTCGCACCAATGAACAACGGTCACACTTATGAAAAAGGTCACACCGATGAGAACAATCTCACCGATGACAAAGGACACACCGATGATAGCGTTCAAAGCTGATGCTGATCAAATGACCTACCAAAACCGATGCTGATCACATGAACTACCGAAACCGATGTTGATCAAATGACCTACCGAAACTGATGCTGATCAAATGACCTGCCGAAACCGATGTTGACCAAATGAACTACTAAGGCTGATTCTAATCAAATGAACTACCAAAGATGATGTTCATCACATGACCTACCGATATTGATGCAAATTCAAAATGACTTACCGATCTCATGACTCACCGATAGTCATGAAAATTATTTGAACATTCTACTAACCCTTTTAATTCAAATATTCATATTTGCTTAATAAAATGCACCTGCTATTAATTAATGTTGGTTGTTGGATTTCAGGAAACCATACCTTGTACTTTAAAAAGGTAATTATTCTTTTTTACAGATCTCAAGGAATAAAAATAAGGATCTGTAGTAAATAAATAAAGAGCTGAACGAAAAGAGAACAACACATGAAAGAAGGTGCACGTGTATGAACTCCCACAGAACATAAGATGAATTTGATGAACACCTGTAAAAACCAGAGAGCTTCCAAAAGGCCTTTCACCAGGATCAAACACAAAGAATAGTAGTTTTTCCTTATTGAAAATCATATGCACAAGTCTGAATAATCGTAGCTGAGAAGAACAATGATACTCTGTTTTGAGTCATCCTCACTAGAAAGGACATGAATTCTATCTACAACATCAAAATGATTCCAGAGCATATATTCAATTACACATAGATTTCTAAACTATATTATTTCCTCTATTGTATCCCTTTAAATATCATTATGAGCAGTGTGTGTACATCTGCCTACTCTAGATACACACTCTCTCCTAAGCTGAACTGGAGGATATTAAATCCACACACCAAACATTCTACACCTTCGGGTATCCTACTATGAGATGCGGAATATGTCAAGTGTGACCTGGACAAACTAAGAGTTATTGCTATTGTTTTTCCAATGTAGAATTGTGGTAGTGGTCTTAGGACTTGAATAGTCTCTTTACTGTTGTTTTCCCCGATACAAGGTGTGGCTCAAATTTATATAAATCGTTTGAGAGGACTATGTCTCGGCTTGATATTGAACCTCTTGGTTTTATCGAATGTGAATCTTAGATTAAGTTTAAAGAATATTCTATATTTTTTATTTTTCTACTATTTACTTTGATATAAAAATATATTTTAAAGTTACTCAGATATTAAAATTAGAAAGTGTTTGTAACTTCTGTAAATCAGTAGATTATTTTCAAAAGATAATTTATTCCTCTGATTAAATTAACTGAGACCAAATAAATCTTTTGAGAATCTAATTGAACCTTTACAGTTTTTCAAATTCACTACAATTTAACTTGTTTTTTAAATAGGGGGTTTTTATTATAAATATTTTAACAGAAATTTTTAATTGGAACTCAACTCACCCCACTCTCGAGTATCCACTCTTACCAACATTTGTTATTAAATGCTGTTTGTTTTTAAAGGAATTTGAAATACTCTATTTTTAAACTATGATTTTAGTTGCATCCTAAATATCTTAAATTTATGTTAGTTCTAAATTTTATCTCCTTAAATATATTTTCTAAAATATAGTTATGGATAATAAACTAGAAGGTGCTTCTATAAACATGCCACCTTTCTTAAATGGTACAAATTATGCCTAGTGGAAACCTAAAATGAAAGTTCACTGAGAGAGTATGGGATTTGACATCTGCACTTCTATAAAAACTCAATATAGGATTCTATACACTAATATAACTTCTTGGGATGAACCTACTAAAATTTCTTATAATAATAACTATAAAGCCATGAATGCCTTGTAATTTGCTTTAATTGATGAAGAATTTAATCGCATATCTACTTCCAAAACTGCCTATGAAATTTGGGATACCTTGGGTGTTTCTCGTGAAGGAACAACCAATGTTAAAGAAATGAGATTAAAAACATACACCATTAAATATGATAATTTTAAAATGATGTATTTTGAACCTATCTCTGACATGTATCTCAGGTTCAATGATATTTTCAACACTATGAGCTCACTTGGAAAGGTTGTTCCATCAATGGAAAAAATCATGAGCATACTGAGATGTCTACCAGACAAATGGAGAGGCACGTCTATTTTAATTAGAGAATCTTGTGATATTGGTTCTATACCTATAAAGGAGCTTATTGGTAAGATAATGATGTAAGAAGAAAAGCTTAAAGTAAACAAAGAGGAAGATGATGAACCAAAAAGAAAGTCAGTGGAAATTAAAACTATTTCCTCAAAGTGCAAGGACAAGGAGAAAGTTCACATACCTACTGAAAACTACAGTAGTGATGATACTTAATTTGACAGTGATGTAGAGATGGATCATATATCAAGGATATTAAAGAAGTTATATAGGAAGAAAAAAATCTTCATAAAATCAAACTACAAAGGTATATATGACAACAAAGGTTTCTAGAAGAAATATTGGAAGATGTCTGATAAGGGTGATGATATTTTCTGTTATGAGAGAAAAAGGAAAAGACACATTGAGGCTGATTGTCCAAAGTTAAAGTTCAAAAATAAATATGACTACAGGGAAAAAATGTACAAGAAAACAATGAAAGCAACATGGAGTGCTTCAGAAGAAAAATTAATTGATTCTGATTCTACTAAGGATTAAGACTCTCACAATGCTAACTTGTGTTTTATGATAAACACATTTGTGGTAACTCTGGACACTCTTGATTTGAATTCATATTATTCTAGAGTTGATTCTGTTTCTGAATCTGAAAACATGTCTAGTGAGGAACTATTTGAATATTATAATATGCTAGAAGAAACTTGTAATGAGCTTAAGGACAAATATAATACCTTGAAGAAACAACATGCTTTAACCAACTCTGTTAAATCTGCCCTTGATATTGAGAAAGAAAAGAATGCTCAATTACTTAATGAAAATACTAAACTAAAAATTTCTAATGATCAACTAAGGAAGGACTTAGAAAAGTTCACTAATGGAAAAGACACACTCACAAAAATGTTTTTAAAACAAGTGCCACCGAAATGTACCACTGGAATAGGCTATCAGCCAGGACAAAGATAGATTACTAAAACTAGATTTATTTCTAAATCTGAAGAGAATTCTGTTAGTTCTAGTTCTGGAAATTCATATGCTTCAACTCATTATTCACATTTATTTAGATCAAATAAATTTTATGTTTCAAAATATATTGATTCTGTATATTATATAAGACCCATGATAAAAATATGTTTACCTAAGCCCTTGCTTTCTAACATTTCTAGACCTAAGAGAATCTGGGTACCAAAATCATTTTCAATCTCAACCAATTTTTTAGGAGACCTGCCTAAAGAGTTCCTATAGGAAGGCATGGTGCATGGACTGTGGATGTTCAAGACACATGAAAGGAGAATACTCTTTCTTTAAATACTTAATCAAGGTTTATGGAGGCCATGTCACTATTGGTGATAACTCTAAAGGAATGATCATTGGCCAAGGACAAATTGGTAACACTAATTCTGTTCTAATTTCTAATGTTTTATTTGTTGATAGACTTAAATATAACTTGTTATGTATTTCTCAGTTATGTGATGATGGTTTCAATGTTAAATTTGTAAATTATTCTTGTAATGTATTTGATTCTAAAAATGTTTTTGTATTTACTTCACTAAGAAATGAAAATATTTATACAGTTGATTTCAATTCTTTAGCTAAAAAAAATTTATTGCTTATATGCTTTTCGTAAAGAATCTTGGCATTGGAACAAAATATTAGGACACTGTAACATTCATACACTTAGAAAATTGACTAGGAAGAACGTAGTTAGAGACCTACCCAATCATGAATTCCGAACTGAAAATGATTTTAATCCCTATCAAAAGAAAATGTAACATAATGTTTCATTCAAATTAAAGAAATTAGTTTCATCTTCTAAAAATCTCAAGATGGTTCACAATGATTTGTTTGACCTTCTAGAGTTTCTAGTTTAAATAGGAAGCACTATTTCTATCTCTTAGTAGATGAATTTTCTAGATATACTTGGGTATACTTCTTAGCTCACAAAAGTGAAGCTTGTACTTACTTTATTAAATAATCCAAGTCTGTAGAAAATCTTAGTGGACTTAAGATTAGGATCTTGAGAAATGATCATGGTCATGAGTTTGAAAATCCTGTGTTTGAATCTTACTGCTCAAACAATGGATATAATCAGAACATTTCTTCCCCTAGGACACCTCAGCAGAATGGTGTAGTATAAAGAAGAAATAAAACCCTTTAGGAAATTGCAAGAACTATACTAAATTAATATGACCTACCTATTTATTTTTGGGTTGAAGCTGTAAATACAGCTTGTTATATTATCAATAGAGTCGTGATCAGAACTATTCTTAAGAAGACCCCTTATGAATTGTGGAAGAATAGGAAACCTAAAGTTAGTTACTTCAGATTCATTGTTTGCAATGTTTTTATTCTCAACACTACTGATAATCTATACAAATTTGAAACCAATAGTGATGAATGAATATTTTTAGGATATTCAATTTCTAGAAAATCCTATAGATTTTTTAATAATAGAACCAAATGTGTAGAATAATCATTTCACATATAATTTGATGAAACTGGTCCACGTGAACCTAAACCATCTATTGAAAATCATGAAGATGATTTTTTTGTTCTGAACCTTAATGAAAATAATAGTGACCCTATTGTTAAGTCAACCAGCTCGGGAACTATACCAGAACCTACTTCTGATGAATCCGAACCTATAGAAGAAATTGAAATTTCTATTCATACTTTAACTATATTAACTAGGAGTCTAATAAATCATCCCTTATATGATTTTTTTGGAAATCTTGATAGAAGGACATAGACTAGATCATCTATAAGAAATCAAGTAGAACATCAATCCTTTATTTCATAGCTATAACCTAATAAAATCAATGACACAATCAATAATAAACTTTGGGTAATGGATATTCAAGAAGAGTTAACTCAATTTGAAAGAAACAATGTTTGGGAATTAGTAGAAAGACCTAAGGACACCTGGACCGTAGGCACTAAATGGGTTTTTAGATTCAAGGATGATGAATCATGAAATGTAGTTAGAGAAAAAGCAAGAATAGTTGCATAATCTTACAATTAAGAAAATGGAATAGTATATGAAGAAACATTTGCACCATTAGCTAGATTTGAAGCCATTAGGATCTTACTTGCGTATTCTGCTCATATGAATTTCAATTTATATCCAATGGATGTCAAAAGTGATTTTCTAAATGTTTTTATAGTTGAAGATTTTTTTATTGAACAAGCACCTGGATTTACAAACCCCCATTTTCAAAATCATGTTTTTAAGATTTCTAAAGATTTATATGGTTTAAAATAGGCTCCAAGAGCTTGGTATGATAGACATACAAATATTCCTATTTCTAAAAGTTTTACTAAAGGAATTGTAGATCCCACTCTTTTTAATAAAAGAATTTCTAAAAATATTTTGATTGAACAAATCTATATTGATGATATTATATTTGGATCTTCTAAAAATTCGTTATGTACTAATTTTTCAATGATTATGTAAGATGAATTAGAAATGAGTTTAATCGAAGAACTGAAGTATTTTCTTGGATTCCAAATTTTTCAAAAGAAAGATGGTATTATTTTAAATAAAATTAAATATAAAAATATTCTTTTGAAATGTTTTGTTTTAGATAGTAATAAGGGAAGTGATACACCTATGAGTACCACCAGTATGTTGGATGATGATGAAACTGGGAAATTAGTTGATCAAACCAATTATAGTGGTATGATTGGAATCTTACTTTACCTTACTTCTAGTCGGAAAGATATCATATTTAGTGTATGCATGTGTGCAAGATTTCAAGCTAATCCTAAATAATCTAATTTACTGGTTGTTAAAATGATTTTTAAAAATCATAAACATACTTCCAATTTTGGTTTGTTTTATCTAAAAGGACAATCCTATGAATTAATGAGTTATTTAGATGTTGACTTTTACAGTTGCATGTTAGATAGGAAGAGCACATTTGGAACATGTCGTATTTTGGTAAAGTCCCTAGTATCTTGGTGTAGTATGAAATATAACTCTATTGCATTGTCTACTGTTGAAGCAGAATACATTGCTGGTGGTAGTTGTTCTGCACATATTTTGTGGATGAAACACACCCTGTTGGACAATGGATATCAATTTAGACATGTGTCTATAAATTTTGATAACACTAGCACAATTAGAATCTCTAATAATCTTATGTCTCACTCAAGGACTAATCACAATAATGTCAGACATTGCTTATTGAGAGATCATTATTAAAAGGGTGATATTTCCGTAGAATTTATTGACTATGAACATCAGTTAGCTGATATTTTCACCAAGAACTTAATCTCTAAAAGATTAGTCTTTATTAAAAATGAGTTAGGTATGATAGATCAATGAAACCAATCAGTGAAACCAATTAGTGAAACCGATCAGTGAAACTGATCAGTGAAACCGATCTGTTAAACCGATCAGTGAAACCGATCAGTGAAAGTGATCAGTGAAACCGATTTGTGAAACTGATCTTTTACTACCATTTTATTTTTATAGCTATTAACAACATTAGTGTTTATTGAAATGATTTTTTTACTTAATAAATATTATATTTAATATTGTAACCCTAAATGAAAAAGTTAATGACCCGAAGATATTTCTTTTCCCAAGAACTGTGACCTTCCATGTAACACCCCAGGTAAATAAAGAATATTTCATCTTTATATTTATCCATATTTGTGAATCAAATATTAATATTACTTTAAATGGGATGCTATGCGCGATTGCGTACCCAACACGCAACATCGAGTTTCTTGGGAATCTTACGTTGCACTCTAATAATAAAATAACATTATTTTAAATGGTAGTTAACATGTAGCCGTTGTATTGGCGGGAATGGATATAAATAACTAAAATATGATTATATATGTTTTTAAATGTTTGTACATTTATCCAATAAAAGATAAAGGCTTAAAATACAGAAAGAATTCAATTTTAGGCGTATATGCCCTAGTTTTCACTAAAGGTTCACTTATCGCCTTTTGATGGCGTACTGTCATTAAATATAGTTTTGACCACTCTTATAGATTCTTTTGGACCAAATAAAACTCTTCTTTAGAATCGGGACATCAAAATTTACTTTGTGTAAATTTTTGGTACCTTTCTGATAAAGTTCATTTTTTTAATCAATAGTGTAAAATGTTGTATTTTAATTCAAAACCTCTTTTTAATCTAATTTATTTATATGATTAGATTATCATTTGAATTGGTTTTAAAGTGAAATTAGAAAATATTTTTACCATTAAATCCAATAGTGGTCGTTGGAATTAATTTCACATTGAAATCGGACTTAAACTAGTGTCAATCTTTTGATACTTATTGTTTTATAAAAACACGCTATTTGCTCTGACAGCAGGAATTAATTGTTAAAATAATTAATGTGACTAATATGTTTTGAATTTTGTAAAACGGACTTCATTTTTGAATTCGGAATTTCAAATATAGCTTAGGGTGAAGTTTTGGTATTTTTCTGAAAAACTCCAATTGTTGATGAATAGTGAAACCACTAAGTGGTAATCAAGCAAACTGATTTTTCAGTTAAATGAATGTTTACCACTAATGTGTATTGAATTTTGAAAATCCGACATACATGGTTTTCATTAGTATGTAAAATGTTGTTCAATGGGATGAAAATAATTTTTTGGTGAATAGTAACTTATTGTGTTCTTAATCGCGATTAGAGGTAATTAGTGTAATTTAAGGTAAAAATGACATTATAAGAATGTGAAAACACCATGACCATTGTCATACAACTATTGGGTAAGTCATGGCCAACCAAGACAAGCCATGGGCCAACGTGGGGACCCCATGGAGCCACTTTAGTTGGAAAATGACAATAATATATTTTTATTTAATGTTAAAATTAAATTGACACAAACATGAGTTGTTTTACTAAAACAGTTTTTAAGTGGGGTTACACAAGTCCAAATTTTGATTATAAATAGTCATTGGAAAGCTAAAAATATTTCCAACGTCATAGTAATTTTATTTATAATTTTTATACATTAAATAAAATAAATTATTTATGACATAATAATGATGCAGCGATGACATCATTATTTGACGATTTAAATAAAATGGAAAGATAATGTAAAATCTATGAACTACACATGTCCAAAACATATTTAATGGGTGGATTTATAACCCTTATCACCTTATCCACGAATTATATCAATGTGGGACTTTTTAAAACCGAAAAACATTTTCAAATAAAGTAATATTTCTTACTTTCCAAAAGTGCCCTCCTCTCCTCTTATAAAAGGCCCCCACCTCTACCTCATTTCACACACTCCTAAAGCCTTTGGCTCGGCCAACCCCTTCCCATTTACTCTCTCCACATCCCTCTCCTCATCCTAGAGGATTCCATTTGGGCATAATCCTTTCAAAGGAAGCCTTTAGGCTCAAATCAAAATGAGTTACACTTTTAAATGTAATTCATTCTCTCATGTTCAGTTGTTTTATTTTGCTTCTCCAACACCCTAAACTCTTTTTATTTATTTCTTTTGTAACAACACCAGTATCTTCAATATACTAGGATGTTGTTATAAGATTTATTCGAGCTACACTATCACACAACTACATCAAATGGTTAATGAACGTACGGTTTCTGTGGATGGCGAAATTGTGCCTCCCGAAACGATGATTGTTCAATACTCATTTAACACCTTCAAAGGTGGCCATTATGATGTCACTATTTTTATATATGATATATATTATGTTTATGTTTTACTTATGCTTCTGTATTTTTCATTCGTGTCTTACCTTTATGGAATCCATTATGGGTATACGCGATATCATCATTTTAGGAAGTGCGGACTACCGCCCCCTCAAAGTGATGTGATTCGTTAATGCCATATGTGGGATGTATAAAGGATGGATTTAATGTTATTATATATGATGTTATAATGGAATTATTATTTACCTCTATATCAATATTATTTCTTTCCATTAAAGTATGAGATAGAAATTAAAGTAGCGTTTATGCGTACGTATGGCTTACCGTCTCTATGAACGGTGCATTTCATTTCTTATCCCCAAATGTAATGTACTATTATAAGTACATATATATAATTGATATATATGATGTATGATACATAAAAATGATTAATATAATTCTGGAATTAAAATATACATACCTCTCATATAGTTTTAATTCCATTAATACGACATAGAAATGAAAGTAGCGTTCATGCGTACGTACGACTTACCGTCTCCATGAACGGTGCATTTCATTTCTTTCTCTAAATGATTATGTAATATAATAAATACATGTATATGCTGGATATATATGATATATATGATATCCAAATCAGTAATGTCATTCTGGATATAAATAACCTTTGACCACACGAACAACATGTAATTGTAAGAAGTCCACTTTCGACTTAAGAACCAAATATCGACAAAACAAACATTATTAACATAACTGGTTACATAATGTTTATAACATGGATATAAGTGATATAAAAGGAATAATGAACTCTAAAAAGGTTATTAATCAAGTAGAAATTAACTCAAATTTATTATTCAGGAGATTAAAGAATGATCGAGTCAAGTCGGACCCGAGGTAAGGGATCCTACTCCTCTCTTTCTTTTTAAGTACACTCTTTTATGTCATTCTTTTTAAAGCTCATCTTTATTGTTATTGGGATGTTCTTTTATATTAATCTTACTGTAATTTTTATGTTGATGTGATGAGAGACCCTATTTCCTCTCATCAATCCATTTTGGAAGTATTAAGTGGCGCTGTTAGCCTGCCGA
The DNA here is from genome assembly GCA_963277665.1 of Viscum album. Lineage (NCBI taxonomy): Eukaryota > Viridiplantae > Streptophyta > Magnoliopsida > Santalales > Viscaceae > Viscum > Viscum album. The sequence goes on from OY728150.1 coordinate 1,892,212,470, forward strand.
GTTTTCGTAAGAGATTTTTCATCTCACTTTTATTCACATGAGATTTATGCTACATTTGCCACAAATTCCATTGAGTGGTGTATGTACTGCCAATTATTATACTCTTTGTGTAATATACATTTTTTTATGAGTATTTACATCAATGATCTATTTTCCTTCTTTCATGGGGTGTATGTTTTGAAAGATACCCAAGTCGGTAAGGGAACCTTCCACTATCTTTTATTTAAAAGACTTCTTTTGTTGGGTCTTTTAATTTACGTATTGTTATGTTGGGATATGTTCTCATATATCCTTATTGATTTCAATTTAATGTCCAAGTGTTTAGATACACTTTTTATCTCTCATCAACTCATTTTGATGTGATGCTGTTAGGCTGTCAAGGGAACTTTTTAACCCAATTTCGATTTCTTTGGGTTCAACATGTAGTCATTGAATATGTCATCGATTGAATATGTGTGAATGACCTTTTATTGTTTTACACTTAATATCCACTTTTATTGGGTGTATTTATATTTGTCACACATGTTTTTGAGATTGATTTGTCCTTAATTTAAGGATACCTTCTTTATAAGGGATTTCATCACATTTGACATTTCTATTGAGGGTTCATTGTTGTTATGCACCAATTCACTCTTATATTGTGTATATACTGTCCTTTGGAGTATTATATCATGAATCCATTTATTCTCATGATATTATAATGTTCTGACTAAATGTTATTCCTCAATTATTGTATTCAAGTGTCTCTAATTTTGGTAAAACCCCTTTAACAAAAATATCATTTTAAATGTTTTAAAGATTTATTATTCTAAATCTTTATCTTTAATGTACATGTTTTCAAAATGGCTTTCAGTATTTATTTATATGGACATTAATGTTTTAAATTTATAATTCCATTAAAAGCTTCAAATTTGTATGGGACACATTGATTCAAAAATCTATTTTAAATGGTTTTTGAAAATGGATTGATTAATTCAATATCTGGGAATTATTTATTGTGATTGAAAATGAAATATTGTTATTGAAATGTTTATATTTTCCATATTTTATGTGTAATAATGGTAATTAGACATTATGACGGGTGGTGCCGTGAATACTAGGACGGGTGGTTACGTTATAACCTCCAATGCATTGGGTATGGAAGTCGGCCGTATGGATATTCCATTAAGTATGTATGGAAATTGGCCGTATGGCTATTCAATTAAGTGATATGTGTGGAAGTTGACTGTATGGTTATTCCACGTAAGTATGTTTATGTCCCAAGTTACCTTTATATATGTTATGTGTTCTTTATATGGGTTTTATGGTAATCCTTTGGTTACAGAAAGGTAAGTAATGATGCTTTTTTTCAGTGAAGAGTTTTTACTACTTCATGAAGGTGAAAAGTATTACATTGATAAAGTATTCATGGTTTACTTGTTGTTTTGAAAAACTAACAGTTTTCATTCTTTGTGTATCCCTTACTAAGCTTCTTATGCTCATCCCAAGTTTTTGAAATGTTTTTCACAGCACTTAGCGTGTAATAGGGTCAAGGATGGGATCAAGGGAATGTCATGCTACCTAAAACATGGAACTATACATGTTTCTTTTAAAGAGTTTTTATTTTATGGAAATTTAGTAGAAGCGACTACTTTGTAATCCTTTGAGATGTAATAGTTATGTCCTAATTATCTAAAACTCTAAACCTGAAAAGATCCTCAATGTGAATTACTCATTTAATTCAATATTAAGTAAGGTTTAAGGCTGGGGCCTTATAGTTGGTATCAAAGGTCTGTTTAGATAACTTTAGAGGTTAGGGTATTCTTTAAGCATAAGTGACATTACCATAATGGTTAGGATTTCCGAAAGAGTCCTAGTTTTAGATAATGTGAATGAGTAAGTGTATCTTAGTGTTTACCTTACTCATTAGTACATGATGGTTTTGTTGATATACTCACACTGACATTTCTATTTATAGTGAATAGATTGATCTAGCAGGCACCAAAGAGACAACAGGTTTGATGGAAACTGTAGTGGTTCTCTGATTAAGATACTAGATAAAATGGAGGATTCAATGGGAGACTCGTGGTTGTTCTAAACCAAATATCATGGAGTCATGATCAACCACTTGAACCTTGGTATGTTCTGTAATGCATCATGTACGAGATGACTAATCCATGTGAAAGTTCAGGTAATAATTATAAAGGCAACCATTAAAGTTTATATGATAATAACTTTTGAGGTAATTATGGGTTAATATATGTTATGATTGAAGTGAAAGGCATGAGATAAACTTGAGGATAAATTATGTTATGGTTATTTTTGATGATTTTATCCCTTTTTGGGGAATGATTTAAGAATTATATAGTTTTGAAAAAAGGACAACACGCAGACCGTGTGACAACCCGTCGCATCGGACAAAGCTATGGGAATCGAACCCACAACCAAAGTGCGACTGGTATTTATCGCCTATCACTGGACTACGTGAAGTCCCTAGTTAGTTTGACTGATTCTTTCTGGTTATATGATTTTATGAATTAAGAGTAAGATTATTTTGGGTTATTTATGAAAATGATTAACCTATCATGGAGGATATGTGATTAGGTTAATTACTTTTCAATACGGGACTTTAGGAGCAACTGATGTTGTTTGGAGATAAATGTTACGATTTAACTTGGAAGACTATGTGACTAAATCCTTAAAATGTTTGGGTTTCAATCTTAGATTGGTTTACTTTGAGGAATTTTTATGGACAAATTTGTTTATCGGATGGTCCTCGTTGAACTTTGGATTTTGTTGGACAAATTTTGGAGATTAAGAATACATTTTATTTTTATAAAGGGTTATCCTTTTCTAGATTATCTTACCTTGTACTAACATTTTTGTTTTTGGTTATGGTTAAGGTCTAAAGATATGGGAAGTATATAGTTGTCTTTTGTGGATTAGGTGATTCTCTAGAAGTTGATTATAGTACTCTTAATTTGAACAAGTCTTCCTAAATACTCGCCTTTTGGTGAAAATATGAGTTTGTAAGGAATCTAATAAAAGTTGAGAGTCAACATGATAAGTGATTATGTTTCCTTATGAATAAATTCCTCAATAAAAAGTAACTTAAAAGAAAAATGTTGTCTATTAACTTTTCCTATTGGGGAATCGAATACCGTTTAACCCATCACAAGTTTGTGATTCTCCCATGGTTAACTTTCTCCTAAACATGTTTTCTATCACTCTCCATCAAAACATGACCCTATGTTTTCTCCTCCATGTCCATGTTTTCAAACTTGGAATCCTAGTATGGGTTAACTCGGGTGACCTTTGTACTTATATTTCTTTATTTTAAAGTGATTGTTTTACCGATCCTTGTTCCGATGTGGGACTTTCAAGGATGTTTCCAAGCCCAATTTTAAAACTGCGAGGACGCAATTCCCAAAAGGGGGGAAGGATGTAACACCCCAGGTAAATAAAGAATATGTCATCTTTATATTTATCCATATTTGTGAATCAGATATTAATATTATTTTAAAGGGGAAGCTATGCTCGATGGCGTACCCAACACGCAACAACGAGTTTCTTGGGAATCTTACGTTGCACTCTAATAATAAAATAATATTATTTTAAATGGTAGTTAACATGTAGCCGTTGTATTGGTGAGAATGGATATAAATAGCTAAAATATGATTATATATGTTTTTAAATGTTTTTACATTTATCCAATAAAAGATAAAGGCTTAAAATGCAGAAAGAATTCAATTTTAGGCGTATATGCCCTAGTTTTCACTAAAGGTTCACTTATCGCATTTTGATGTTGTACTGTCATTAAATATAGTTTTGATCACTCTTATACATTCTTTTGGACCAAATAAAACTCTTCTTTAGAATCGGGACATCAAAATTTACTTTGTGTAAATTTTTGGTACCTTTCTGATAAAGTTCATTTTTTTAATGAATAGTGTAAAATGTTGTATTTTAATTCAAAACCTCTTTCTAATCTAATTTATTTATATGATTAGATTATCTTTTGAATTGGTTTTAAAGTGAAATTTGAAAATATTTTTACCATTAAATCCAATAGTGGTCGTTGGAATTAATTTCACTTTGATATCGGACTTAAACTAGTGTCAATCTTTTGATACTTATTGTTTTATAAAAACACGCTATTTGCTCTGACAGCGGGAATTAATTGTTAAATTAATTAATGTGACTAATATGTTTTGAATTTTGTAAAACGGACTTCATTTTTGAATTCGGAATATCAAATATAGCTTAGGGTGAAGTTTTGGTATTTTTCTAAAAAACTCCAATTTTTGATGAATAGTGAAACCACTAAGTGGTAATCAAGCAAACTGATTTTTCAGTTAAATGAAAGTTTACCACTATTGTGTATCGAATTTTTAAAATCCGACATACATGGTTGTCATTAGTATGTAAAATGTGGTTCAATGGGATGAAAACAATTTTTTGGTGAATAGTAACTTATTAAGTTCTTAATCGCGATTAGAGGTAATTAGTGAAATTTAATGTAAAAATGATATTATAAGAATGTGAAAACACCTTGACACTTGTCCTACACCTATTGGGTGAGTCATGGACGACCAAGACAAGCCATGGGCCAACTTGGGGACCCCATGGAGCCACTTATTTGGAAAATGACAATAATATATTTTTATTTAATGTTAAAATTAAATTGACACAAACATGAGTTGTTTTACAAAAACAGTTTTTAAATGGGGTTACACAAGTCCAAATTTTGATTATAAATAATCATTGGAAAGATAATAAGATTTCCTACGTCATAGTAATTTTTTTATAATTTTTAGACGTTAAATAAAATAAAATATTTATGACATAATAATGATGCAGTGATGGCATCATTATTTAACGATTTAAATAAAATGGAAATATAATGTAAAATATATGAACTACACATGTCCAAAACATATTGGATGGGTAGATTTCGAACCCCTATCACCATATACACGAATTATATCAATGTGGGAACTTTTAAAACCAAAAAACATTTTCAAATAATGTAATATTTCTTACTTTCCAAAAGTGCCCCTCCTCTCCTCTTATAAAAGGCCCCTACCTCAACCTCATTTCACACACTCCTAATGACTTTGGCTCGACCAAACCCTGCCCATTTACTCTCTCCACATCCCTATCCTCATCCTAGTGGATTCCATTTGTGCAGAATCCTTTCAAAGGAAGCCTTTAGGCTCAAATCAAAAGGAGTTACACTTTTAAAGGTAATTCATTCTCTCATGTTCATTTGTTTTATTTTGCTTATCCAACCCTCTAAACTCTTTTTATTTATTTCTTTTGTAACAACACCAGTATCTTAAATATACTAGGATGTTGTTATAAGATTTATTTGAGCTACACTCTCACACAACTACATCAAATGGTTAAAGAAAGTACGGTTTCCGTGGATGGCGAAATTGTGCCTCCCGAAACGATGATTGTTCAATACTCATTTAACACCTTCAAAGGTGGCCATTATGATGTAACTATTTTTATATATGATATATAATATGTTTATGTTTTACTTGTGCTTCTGTATTTTTCATTCGTGTCTTACCTTTATGGCTTCCATTATGGGTATACGCGATATCATAATTTTAGGAAGTGCGGACTACCGCCCCCTCAAAGTGATGTGATTCGTTAATGCCATGCGTGGGATGTATAAAGGATGGATTTAATGTTATTATATATGATTTTATACTGGAATTATTATTTACCTCTATATAAATATTATTTCTTTCCATTAAAGTATGAGATAGAAATGAAAGTAGCATTCATGCGTACGTACGGCTTACCGTCTCCATGAACGGTGCATTTCATTTCTTATCCCCAAATGTAATGTACTATTATAAGTACATATATAATGGATATATATGATGTATGATACATCTAAATGATTAATATAATTCTGTAATTAAAATATACATACCTCTCATATAGTTTTAATTCCATTAATACGACATATAAATGAAAGTAGCGTTCATGCGTACGTACGGCTTACCGTCTCCATGAACGGTGCATTTCATTTCTTTCCTCTAAATGATTATGTAATATTATAAATACATGAATATTCCGGATATATATTATATATATGATATCCAAATCAGGAATTTCATTCTGGATATAAAGAACCTTTGACTACATGAACAACACGTAATTGTAAGAAGTCCACTTTCGACTTATGAACCAAATATCGACAAAACAAACATTATTAACTTAACTGGTTACATAATGTTTATAACATGGAAATAAGTGATATAAAAAGAAGAATGAACTCTAAAAAGGTTCTTAATCAAGTAGAAATTAACTCAAGTTTATTATTCAAGAGATTAAAGAACGATCGAGTCAATTCGGACCTGAGGTAAGGGATCCTACTCCTCTCTTTCTTTTTAAGTACACTCTTTTATGTCATTCCTTTTAAAGCTCATCTTTATTGTTATTGGGATGTTCTTTTATATTAATCATACTGTAATTTTTATGTTGATGTAATGAGAGACCCTATTTCCTCTCATCAATCCATTTTGGTAGTTTTAAGTGGCGCTGTTAGGCTGCCGAGTTTTCGTAAGAGATTTTTCATCTCACTTTTATTCACATGAGATTTATGCTAAATTTTCCACAAATTACATTGAGTGGTGTATGTACTGCTAATTATTCTACTCTTTGTGTAATATAATTTCGTTTATGAGTATTTACATCAATGATCTATTGTCCTTCTTTCATGGGGTGTATGTTTTGAAAGATACCCAAGTCGGTAAGGGAACCTTCCACCCTCTTTTTTTAAAGACTTCTTTTGTTGGGTCTTTTAATTTACGTATTGTTATGTTGGGATATGTTCTCATATATTTTTATTGATGTCAATTTTATGTCCATGTGATGAGATACACTTTTTATCACTCGTCAACTCAATTTGATGTGATGCCGTTAGGCTGCCAAGGGAACTTTTTAACCCAATTTCGATTTCTTTGGGTTCAACATGTAGTCATTGAATATGTCATCGATTGAATATGTGTGAATGACCTTTTATTTTTTTACACTTAATATCCACTTATATTGGGTGTATTTATATTTTTCACACATATTTTTGAGATTGATTTGTCCTTAATTTAAGGATACCTTCTTTCTAAGGGATTTCATCACATTTGACATTTCTATTGAGGGTTCATTGTTGTTATGCACCAATTCACTCTTATATGGTGTATATACTGTCCTTGGGAGTATTATATCATGAATCCATTTATTCTCATGATATTATAAAGTTCTGACAAAATGTTATTCCTCGATTATTGTATTTAAGTGTCTCTAATTTTGGTAAAAACCCCTTTAACAAAAATATCATTTTAAATGTTTTAAGGATTTATTATTCTAAATCTTTATCTTTAATGTCCATGTTTTCAAAATGGATTTCAGTATTTATTTATATGGACATTAATGTTTTAAAATTATAATTCCATTAAAAGCTTCAAAGTGGTATGGGACACTTTGATTCAAAAATCTCTTTTAAATGGTTTTTGAAAATGGATTGATTAATTCAATATCTGGGAATTATTTATTGTGATTGCAAATAAAATATTGTTATTGAAATGTTTATATTTTCCATATTCTATGTGTAATAATGGTACTTAGACATTATGATGGGTGGTGCCGTGAATACCAGGACGGGTGGTTACGTTATAACCTCTAATGCATTGGGTATGGAAGTCGGCCGTATGGCTATTCCATTAAGTATGTATGGAAATTGGCCGTATGGCTATTCCATTAAGTGATATATGTGGAAGTCAAACGTATGGTTATTCTACATAAGTATGTTTATGTCCCAATTTACCTTTATATATGTTATGTGTTCTTTATATGGGTTTTATGGTAATCCTTTTGTTAAAGAAAGGTAAGTAATGATGCTTTTTTTCAGTGAAGAGTTTTTACTACTTCATGAAGGTGAAAAGTATTACCTTGATAAAGTATTCATGGTTTACTTGTTGTTTTGAAAAACTAACAGTTTTCATTCTTTGTGTATCCCTTACTGAGCTTCTTATGCTCATCCCAAGTTTTTGAAATGTTTTTCATAGGACTTAGCATGGAATAGGGTCAAGGATGGGATCAAGGGAAAGTCATGCTACCTAAAACATGGAACTATACATGTTTCTTTTAAAGAGTTTTTATTTTATGGAAATTTAGTAGAAGCGACTACTTTTTAATCCTTTGAGATGTAATAGTAATGTCCTTATTCTCTAAAACTCTAAACCTGAAAATATCCTCAATGTGAATTACTCATTTAATTCAATATTAAGTAAGGTTTAATGCTGGGGCCTTATATTCCATCTCATGTCGAACCTTACTTTTTCTGAAACATGATCCTCCTGAACCTTTTAAACCATTTTAAATCCTTCAAACCTTTAAAACCTATCAAACCTCCAAATATCAATAAAAAATTGACAAAGCAAGGAATATGAACGTTCCTCTCCTTTGAAACAGACTCGAGGAGAATCGAGCAGCACAACTCAAAGGTCAGTAAACCTAGAGTTGGAAACTCGGTTGGTTACTGCTGAAATGAAGTAAGTTCTGAATGGGTGTTATCTAGTAATTCTTCTCTTTAATTTTTTTTAGAGATTTAAGGATGTAAAAAAATAGTTCTATGATAATAGAATAGTATACTACCAAAATCTAGTGCATGAATTTTATTTGAATTTGAGCATTGTATTAGATGGAACAAAAGCTACAAGATTATATTCTGTAGTCAAAGGGAAAAAGATTTATTTTTCTTCAAAGCAATGTGTTGAGTGTTTGGGAGTACATCATAAAGGTAGATATGAGGATTATTCTGGTAATATTCCCACAAACACTGAATATTTTTCGTATAAGCTTACTCTGGAGATGCTGATTGGAAATTCTAAATCCCGAAGAATAACATCTGCTGAGTAAGATGGTGAGAGTAGGAATTTGTTTTAGTTTATTTAGCACCAAATTAGTTTGATAAAGGGTGATTTTTCTGCTATTGAAGTATCATGATGATTTCATATTGTTTTTATTACTAAATGATTAGAAGATGAACTTGTGTAGATATATTATTGTCCATATTGTTGAGATGGTGAAGCCATCCAAGAAAGTTACAACCTTGTTCTACTCTAAGAAAATCTCTGCTATGTTAATGTTTTTGTGCTGTGTTGAAGATAGAGATAAGTATATCTCATCTTGTTATAGTTTTTGTATTAACAAGGATATCTGCAAAAGAATAAAAATCAACTGGAATCCATGGAAGAAGGCATGGGTTGCTGATGAAGATAAGTTGTATGACTACTTTAATCCTTCTAACCATCCTTAGAGACCAAAGGGGATGAGAGATCCAGTATTAAAACCTGATGAAGAAGATGTTTATTCTAATAAGGAAGAGGATACAGAAGCACCAAAGGAATCTAGAGAGTCATGTAAGAAAGGAATAGGGGAAGCTAAGGCTGATGATGATGTGGATACTGAAAAGGAACCTGAGTCGCCTCTTAATGAGAGGAGTGATCATGATATAGTAATTCCTAAGAAAAGAAGAATGGAATTTGGACCACCTAGTCCACCTCTCATGTTTCTGGAGTCAGATCCTCTTCTAGATGATGAAGAAGAAGCTGAAAATGAAGAATCAAGTTTTGAGGAGAATGAATTGAGTAGTAAAGATAGTTCAAATGAAAATTCATTTGATAATGATGATGGAAATAGAAATAAAGGTGATGATAATGATAATGATGATGGAGGTGATGATGATGATGCTGATACACGACTAGTGTATGGTCAAAATGTTATCTAAGTTAATCCAAAACCTCAATGAGTTGAAGAAGAAACTATTCCTGAGGTTGAAAGGACAGTACAGTCAGTGGTTGATCTAGATGGGGAAGGCTCTCATGAAAATTATGGTAAAGACAATATTGTGAAGCCTAGGTACACCTTTTGTAAGGATAAATTTGAAGAACATAAATGTCTTAATTATTCAGAGGAAGAAGAATAAGGGATGCACAAAGCAAGGGAAATCCTTTCAGTTAAGGCTAGACTAGTTACTGAGTATGTACGAATGGCAGTAGGGAGACCTGGTCCTTCAGTTTCTCGATTGGATTTAGACATATTTAAAGATGAGTTCCTCGATGGAGTTAGAGAGACAATTAAAGAGGAATTATCTCATGCTCTTGATCCTGCTCATTTGAATTTATATGAGGCTTCTATGGATTCTATAATCAAATAGTTTTATGTATTATCATGACAGACTTGTTCATTTCTAGTGAGTTTGATTAGAAGGCATATTACCTCTCTAAATCAAGCACTCAAGGATTTAGGCAATGTCATATTTTCTTTGTCAGGAGAATTTAGATAAAACATCTGTGGTATGATGGAAGTCTTGAGAAATTTGATAGAACATCTAAAGAATTCTGATTTCAGAAAGTTTACGGCTGAGATAACTCAGGTTGTTGCTAAAGCAAGCTCCTCCAAAGTGACCAAAATTACTGGTCATGAGATCAATTCCTTAAAAGATGTTATAAAAGAAGAGTTAGAATCACATGGACTGATTTTGGATTTGGACTCGTTGAAAAAGATGAATGAAAATAGTGATCATATTCACAAGATGGTGAAGCTTTATTATAATGATGCTAATCATGCTCAGAAAGAGATCAAAGAAAATGTGGATCACTATTTCTATCATATATATACCAAAAATGAGTTGAACCATCAGTTTAATGTCTTGGCTAAAAATTTGAGGCTTCCTATAGTCACTCAAGACCTTAAGGCTCAGGTACAATAATTGAAATATTTTACTCCTACTCTAGAGAGCTTCATGATGAACAAAGATGATTTTTAGAAGGCCATGAAATATGGTGGTGAAATAATTCAAGATTTTATCAATCTGATCATACCCTACCTTCATGTGCAAGATAAGGAAATTTTGTTTCTTACTGCTAAGCATCTCGGTCCATCCACTGTTGCTCCTAGTCAGTTATCAGTTTCTCAGGATCTCTCCAATATTCGGCCAGTCCTTCAGAGTCCTCCTTCAATAAGATCTTCTAGTCTGCAGTAAGTCACTTTATCACCCACTCTGCTTCCAGCCAGAGTTGTCCTGCCTCCTCTCTCCATCCATCTAGATCAACCTTCCACCAAGCCACCCTCTGGCCCTTAAATTTCTCCATCTTCCAAAGGAAAATCTCTACTGCAACCCAATAACTATCTATGCCTGTCATTTTTGATAGGGTGTCTTTAATGTGTTTCTTTTTCTTATACCTTTAATGTGATTATTTCAATGGACATTTCTTATTTTTGTTAATCCCAAAGGGGTAAAAATGATGACTGCTTAAATGATGACTACGTTTCTACATGAATATATAAATAAAAGGGATAAATGAATATATATATATATATATAAAGGGGGAAAATGAAAACATATATAAATGAATACATGATGCTATGTTGATATACTCTTAATTTTTTCATGATCTGGTGCACTCTCTGATGATCTGTTTATCTTTGGTTATATATTTTGTTTTCATAGGGGGAGCATACTGAATGTTATATCCTCTCCTCTCTCTTCATTTATGCCACATATTTGTGATTATCAAAAAGTGGGAGATTGTTGAACCCTCTGTGAGATGGTTATTTTAATAATCATAAATATTGTCTAAATGCGTTTATATATGTCTAATCATGTCTACATATGTTTATCTATGACTATTTATTGATTTCTATTGACTTGGGAGTGTTCTGGTTTCAATAGACCGTTGGTGCGTATTCCATGTTTTTGACTCACCTTTACTTATTTTTTTTAGTCCACGTTAGTTAAAACCGATAAAGAACGGTCGCACCAATGAGAACGGTCTCACCGATAAACAACGACCGCAACGATGAAGAATCGTTTCAATGATGAGAATGGTCGCACTGAAGAACAAAAGTCACACTGATGAAAATGGTCACCCTGATGAGAAAGGTCACACCGATGAACAACGGTCGCACCGATGATAAGAGTCTCACTAATGAGAACGGTCACACCGATGACAACAGTCGCACCGATGATAGCTGTCAAAGCCGATGCTGACCATATGACCGACCAAAAGTGATGCTGATCACATGACCTACCAAAAACGATGCTGATCAAATGACATACCAAAACCGATGCTGATCAAATGACCTACCAAAACCGATGCTGATCAAATGACCTTCCGAAACTGATGCTGATCAAATGACCTACTGAAACCGATGTTGATCAAATAGACTACTGAAGCTGATGCTAATCAAATGAACTACTGAAGATGATGATGATCACATGACCTACCGATACCGATGCAAATTTAAGATGACATACCAATCTCATGACTCACCGATAGTCATGAAAACTGTTTGAACTTTCTACTAACCTTTTTAAATATAATGTTCATATTTTCTTAGTTAAATTCACCTGCTATTAATTAATGTTGGTCGTTGGATTTCAGGAAACTATACATCATACCTGTAAAAAGGTAATAATTATTTTTCCAGATCTCAAGGAATAAAAATTAAGATCTGCAGTAAAATAATAAAGAGCTGAACAAAAAGGGAACAACACTTGGAAGAAGGTGCATGTGTATGAAGTCCCACGGAACATAAGAAGAATGTGAAGAACACCTGTAAAAACCAATGATCTTCAAGGAGATATTTCACCTAGAACAAAAACAAAGACAAGTAGTTGTGCCTTACTGAAAATCATATGCACAATTCTGAATATATGTAGCTGAGAAGAACAACAATACTCTATTTTGAGTCATCCTCAACAGAAAGGACTTGACTTCCATCAGCAACATCAAAACGAGTCCAGAGCATATCTGTAATTACATAGATCTTTCAAAACTCTATTATTTCCTCTGTTATATCCCTGTTCTTAACATTTTGAGCAGAGTGTGTGTACATATGTCTACTCTACATACACACTGTCTCCTGAGCTAAAGTGGAGGATATTGAATCCTCACACCAAACATTATACACCTTCTTGTATCCCACTGTGAGTTGTGGAAGAGGTCAAGTGTGACCTGGATATCCTGAGATCTATTTCTATTGTTTTTCCCATGTAGAACTATAGTAGAGGTCTTAGGACCTAAACAGTCTATGTACTGTTGTTTTCCCCAATCTAGGGTGTGGAACAAATTTATATAAATTGTTTGAGAGGACTAAGTCTCATCTTGAGACTGAACATCATGGTTATATCTACTATGCATCTTATGATAAGATTATATTATATTATATATTTTGTATTCCACTACAATTTACTTTGAAATACAAATATATTTTAAAGTTACTCTGATAGTTAAATTAGTAAGGGTTTGTAACTTTTGTAAATTAATTGATTAGTTTCAAAATCTAATTTAATCCTCTAATTAAATTAAATGAATCCTAATCAATCAATTTATAATAAAATTTAACCTTTATATTTTTAAAAATTCACTACTGTTTATCTTGTTTATTAAATAGGGGGATTTTAATTGAAAAATTTTAACCGAAATTTTTAATTGGAACTCAATTCACCCCCCTCTTGAGTATCCACTATAACACCCTCAGTAAATAAAGAGTATGAAATTTTTACATTTATCCATATTTGTGAATAATATATTAATATGACTTTAAAGGGGACACTCTACTCGATGGCGTACCCAACACGCTACAACGAGTATCTTTGGAATCTTACGTTGCACTATAATAATAAAATAATATTATTTTAAATACTAGTTAACACCTAGCCGTTGTAATGGCCGGAATGAACAGAACTAACTAGAAAATGATTATATATGTTTGACAAATATTTTTACTTTTTACAATAAATGTTAGAGGATTAAATACTCGAATGAATCTAATTTTAATCGTAAACATTCTAAAATTCTTTAAAAGGTCGATTAACTGCCTTTCGATAGTGAACCTCTTTTAAATCCACTTTTTGACAATATTATGTGTTATATTTGACAAAATAAAATTCTTATTTAGAATCGGGACATCAAAATTTACTTTGTGTAAATTTTTGGTATTTTTCCAAAAAAGTTCAAATTATAATGAATAGTGAAAAATGTTGTATTTTAATTCAAACCCGATTTTTAATCTAATGTTTTAATATGATTAAATTATCTTTTGAATTGGTTTTAAAGTGAAATTAGAATATATTTTTACCATTTAATTTAATAGTGGTCATTGGAATTAATTTCACTTTGAAATCGGACTTAAACTAGTGTCAATCTTTTGATACATTTTGTTTCATAAAAACACGCTATTTGTTTTGACTGCGGTAATTAATTATTAAATTTATTAATGCAACTTATATGTTTTTAATTTTCTAAAATAGACATCATTTTTGAATTCGGAATATCAAATATAGCTTAGGGTGAATTTTTGTAATTTTTTGATAAACATCAATTTTTGATGAATAGTGAAACCACTAAATGGTACTTATAAAAACTAATTTTCCGTTTAAATGAAATTTTTCTATCTTTGTGTTTTGAAATTTAAAAATCCGACATACGTAGTTTTCATTAAAAAGTAAAATGTGGTTCAATGGGATTAGAATAATTTTTTGGTGAATAATAACTTATTAAGTTTTTAATCGTGATTAGAGGTAATTAGTGTAGTTTAAGGTAAGAATAATTTTTTAATAAAATTAAGTGACCTTGAAACATGTCCTACCCTCATTGGATGTGTCATGGACGACCTACAAAATCCATGGGTCAACTTGGAGACCCCATGGAGCCACTTTGGTAGAAAAATGACATAAATACCCTTTTTATTTAATGTTAAAGTAAAAATGAAACAAACATGAGATGTTTTACTAAAACAATTTTTACATGGGGTTATACATGTCAGATTTTTGACTATAAATAGTCATTGGAAAGATAAAAAGATTTCTGACATCATAGTATTGATTTATAATTTTTAGACATTAAATAAACTAAATTATTTATGACATCATGATGATGCAGCGATGACCACATTATTTAACGATTTAAATAAAATGGAATGATAATTTAAATTCTAAGACCTAAACATGTCCAAAACCTATTTTATGGGTGTATTTAGAACTCTTATCACCTTATCCTCGAAACACTTCAATGTGGGACCATTAAAATCCGAAACGCATTCTAAAATAAAGTAACATTTCTTTACGTTCCAATAGTGCCCCTCCTCTCCTCTTATAAAAGGCCCCCACCTCTACCTCCTTACCCACACATCCAAAGAATTTGACTTGGCCAAACCCAGACCATTTTGTCTCTCCACATCCCTCTATAACTCCTTGAATCCTCACTTTGGGAAAAAGTTTTTCCAAGGAAGCCTTTGAGCTCAAACCTAATGGAGTTACCCGATTTTAAGGTAATGTCTTCACTTGTGTCCTTTTGTTTTATTTTGATTCTCCAACCCCCTAAACAATTTTTATTCATTTATTTTGTAAAATATACAGTATCTTCAATATACTAGGATGTTGTTATAAAAAGGATTCGAGCTACACTTACACACCTTCGTCTAATGGTTAAAGAACATACTGTTTCTGTGGTTGGCGATTTTATGCCTCATGAAACGATGATTGTTCAATATTATTTTAAAACCTTTACAGTTGGCCATTATGATGTAACTGTATTTTATATGTGATATATATGGTATTTATGTTTACTATATTCTTCTGTAATTTATATTTAAACCATACCATTATTTTTTTCATGTTGTGTAAATGCGATAATTTCATTTGAGGAAGTGTGGACTACCGCCCTCTCAAGTGATGTGACTCGTACATGTAATACATGAAATGTATAAAGAATGAAATTTAAGAACATATGTGACCTATATTACATATATATTATACTGGAATTATAATATATATATATATCATTTATTTTCAATTTAATTAATATGACAAAGAAAAAATGAAAGTAGTGTTCATGCGTACGTACGGCCTACCGTCTCCATGAACGGTGGTTTTCGTTTTTTATCTCCAAATGATATGGAATAGTATAAAATGAATATGTACTGGATATATATTATTTTTTAATAAATAATACTATTCAGGAAATTATTTACTTTTAACTACATGGACAATCATTTTTCAAACAAGTTCATTTTTGATTCATGTACCAAACATCGACAAAAAAGTCTGATATGAACTCATATTATTAACAACTTGTTATAACATTAAAATATGTGATATGAAATGAATAATAATATTTATAGGAGGTCCTTAATCAATTACAAATTGACCAATGTTTATTATTCAGGAATATAAAGAAACGAACAAGACAAGTTGGACTTGAGGTATGGGATCCAACTCCTCTCTTTCTTTTTTAAGTACACTCTTTTATGTCATTACTATTAAGCTCTTCTTTCATATGACTGGGATGTTCTTTTATATTACTCCTACTGTAATTTTTATGTTCATATGATGAGAGACACTATTTTCTCTCATCAATCCATTTTGGATGTTTTGAGTGGCGCCGTTAGGCTGCCGAATTTTCATAAGGGATCCCACACCTCTCTTTCTTTTTATATACACTCTTTTATGTAATTCCTTTTAAAGCTCATGTTTCTGGTTATTGGGATGCTCTTTTATATTACTCTTACTTTATTTTTTTTGTTCATATGATGAGAGATCCTATTCTCTTTTATCAATCCATTTTGGAATTTTTGAGTGGCGTCGTTAGGCTGCCAAATTTTCGTAAGAGATCTAACCTCTCTCTTTCTTTTTAAGTACTCTCCTTTATGTCACTTCTTTTAAGCTCCTCTTTGTTATGTTGGGTGATGTTCTTTTATATTCCTTTTTATTTAAACTTTATGTTAATATGATTAGATACCCTATTTTCTCTCATCAATCCATTTTGGAAGTTTTAAGTGGCGTCGTTAGGCTGCCGAGTTTTCGTAAGAGATTTTTCATCTTATTTTAGTCCCGTGAGATTTATGCTACATTTTCCACCATTTTCATTGAGTGGTGTATGTACATCCCATTATTATACTCTTTAAGTAATATAATTTTATTTATGGTTATTTACAAATTTATTTTATGACCCTTCTTCCATGGGGTGTATGTTTCGAAAGTTACCCAAGTCGGTAAGGGAACCTTTCACCCTCCTCTTTTTAAAAGACTTATTTTGTTATGTCTTTTAATTCACATACTATTATGTTGGGATATGTTATTATATATATTTATTGATTTAAATTTTATGACCAAGTTATGAGATACCCTTTTTATCTCTCATCACCTCTTTTTCTGAATTTGGAAGAGAAACCGTTAGGCTGTTGAATTTTTACAAGGGAACTTCATAACCCAATTTTGATTCTTTGCGATAAACTTGTACACCGTGAATATGACATTCTATGATTATGTGTGAATTTCCTCTGATTTTTTTACACTTAATACCCAATTATATTTTGTGTATTCGTTTGTCACAAATAATTATGTAACTGATTTATCCTTAATCCAAAGATATCGTCTTTTTATGGGACTTCGTCTCAATCTCCTTTCATTGAGGCATATTTTGTTTTATACACAAATTTCTTTTATACGGTATATAAACCCCTTTGACATTTACGTTTATCCAATGAAATATTCTTTATACGAAGTGTTTTTACATAACGACAAAAGGGAATGTTTTTGTTGTATGTATGCGGCGACAACGACTTCTCCGCCACCATGACTATTATTTGAGTTTCAGCTTCCTCTACAAGCCATACATTTTTTATAAAAGAAAAATAAATACCATGTTTTACTTTTATTTTATTTTGGTATTGGAAATGGTTTTCATAGTGTTTTTATATATCAATGTGTTGTATTGATATCTTGTGATTGAAAAGTGGAAATGTTATGTTTCCTTTATGCATGTTTTATGTGATACGATTAAGTTATGGATATTATGAATTATTATGAAGCTGGGTGGTTCTGTGAAAAACTAAGGGTGGGTGAGCCCGATATAGCTCTCCAATGCATTGGGTAACACGAAGGAGTGAAATGTTATGGTTTCTCCAAAGAGATTTAGGGAATACACTGTGGTGGGTATTCCAAACGGAACCAAGAGGGTTACTCCCTACGTAAGAATGTTATAAATGCCTCAAGTTACCATTATGTCTTATGATTTCTATGATTTATTCCTGATTTGATGAGGTATGTTAAAGTGCTTATGTTTTATGATTAAAGTATGATTTCATTGATTCTTATGTGTACATGTACTCATAATTCCTTTCCATATATTTTTATAACCCTTACTGAGCTTTTTATGCTCATCCCAAGTTTTTGAAATGTTTTTCACAGGTCAAGGGAAAGGTACATGATATGATGATAGTGTCAAGTTAGTGTCAAGAAATAATCCATGCTGTATTTTAAATATGTTTCCATTGATGGAAAAAAATGAATACTATCTTTTATATAACCACTTTGTTTAAATGTAGAATATAATGCATGTTTATGATCTAATTCTCTAAAACTCTAAACCTGAAAAGATCCTCAATGTGTAATAATGTATTAACTCAAGATTAAGTATTGTTTAAGGCTGGGTCCTTATAGTTGGTATCAGAGGTCGGTTTAGATAACTTTAGAGGTTAGGGTATTCTCTAAGCATAAGTGACAATACCATAATGGATAGGATTTCAAAAAGAGTCCTAGTTTTAGATAAAGTGAATGATTATGTATATCGTAGTGTTTACCTTCCTCATTAGTACATGATGGTTTTGTTGATATAATCACACTGACATTTCTGTTTTTGTTGAATTGATGGATCGAGCAGGCACCAAAGAGACAACAGGTTTGAAGGAAACTGTGGTGGTTCTCTGATTAGGATACTAGATAATATGGGGGATTCAATGAGGAAACTCGTGGTTGTTCTAAACCAACTATCAAGGAGTCATGATCAACCACTTGAACCTTGGTATGATAGGTAATGCATCATGTACGAGATGACCAATCGATGTGGAAGTTCAGGTAATAATTATAAAGGTAACGATTAGAGTTTATATGATCCTTACTTTTGAGGTAATTATGGGTTATTATATGTTATGATGGAAAATGAAAGGCATGAGATAAACTTGATTTTAAAATATGTTATGATTATTTTTGATGATTTTATCTCGTTTTGGGGAATGTTTTAAGAATTATATAGTTTTGGAAAAAGGACATCATGCAGACCATGTGACAACCCGTCGCGTTGGACAAAGCTATGGGAATCGAACCCACAACCAAAGTGCGACTGGTATTTATCGCCTACCACTGGACTACGTGAAGTCCCTGGTTAGTTTGACTGATTCTTTTTAGTTAGATGATTTTATGAATTAAGATTAAGTTGATTTTGGGTTATCTATGGAAATTTATTATCCTATCATGGATGATATGCGATTAGGTTAATTACTTTTCAATACAAGACATTAAGAGCAACTGATGTTGTTTGGAGATAATTGTTACGATTAAACTTGGAAGACAATGTGACTAAATCCTTCAAATATTTGGGTTTCAATCTTAGATTGGTTTACTTTGTAGAATTTTATGGACAAATTTTTTATCAAATGGTCCTCGTTGATCTTTGGGTTTTGTTGGACAAATTTTGTAGATTAAGAATAGATTTTCTTTTTATAAAGGGTTATCCTTTTCTGGATTATCTGATCTTGTACTAACCTTTTTGGTTTTGGTTTTGTATAAAGTCTAAAGACATGGGATGTATATAGTTTTCTTTTGTGGATTAGGTGATTCTCTAGATGTTGATTATAGTACTCTTAATGTTAACATGTCTTCCTAAATACACATCTTTTGGAGGAAATATGAGTTTGTGTAAGGAATCTAATAAAAGTTGAAAGTCCACATGATAAATGATTATGTTTCCTTATGAATATATTACTCAATAAAAAGTAAAGTAAAACAAAAATTTTATATATTATCTTTTCCTACTGGGGAATCTAATACCATTTAACCCATCACAAGTTTGTGATTTTCTTATGGTTAACTTTCTCCCTAACATGTTTTCTATCACTCGCCATCAGAACATGACCCTATGTTTTCTCCTCCATGTCCATGTTTTCCTACATGTAATCCTAGTATGCGATAACTCGGGTGACCTCTGTACTTATCTAATTTTATTTTAAAATGATTTTTTTACAGACTTTTGTTCTGATGTGGGACTTTCAAGGATGTTTCCAAGCACAATTTTAAAATTGCAAGGATGTAATTCCCAAAATAGGGGAAGGATGTAACACCCCAGGTAAATAAAGAGTATGAAATTTTCACATTTATCCATATTTTTGAATAAAATATTAATATGACTTTAAAGGTGACTCTATGCTCGATGGCGTACCCAACAAGCAACAACGAGTTTCTTGGGAATCTTACATTGCACTCTAATAATAAAATAATATTATTTTAAATAGTAGTTAACACCTAGCTCTTTTAATGGTGGGAATGAAAAGATAAAACTACAAAATGATTATATATATTTTTCAAATATTTTTACTTTTTACATTAAATTTTAGATGATTAAAAATGCGAATGAATCAAATTTTAAGCGTAAACATTCAAATATTCTTTAAAAGGTTGATTAACCGCCTTTTGATGGTGAAACTCTTTTAAATACACTTTTTGAAAATTTTATGTGTTATATGTGACAAAATAAAATTCTTCATTAGAATCGGGACATCAAAATTTACTTTGTGTAAATTTTTTGTATTTTTCTGAAATAGTTCAATTTTTATTGAATAGTGAAAAATGTAGTATTTTAATTCAAAACATATTTTTAATATAATTTATTTATATGATTATATTATCTTTGGAATTGGTTTTAAATTGAAATTAGAATATATTTTTACCATTTAATCCAATAGTGGTTGTTGAAATTAATTTCACTTTGAAATCGGACTTAAACTAGTGTCAATCTTTTGATACATTTTGTTTCATAAATACACACTATTTGTTTTGACAGTGGGAATTAATTATTAAATTAATTAATGAAACTTATATGTTTTTAATTTTTTAAAATAGACATAATTTCTGAATTTGGAATATCAAATATATCTTAGGGTGAATATTTGGTAATTTAATGAAAAACTTTAAGTTTTGATGAATATTGAAACCACTAAGTGGTACTTATAAAAACTGATTTTTCCATTTAAATGAAATTTTTCCATCTTTGTGTTTTAAATTTCAAAATTCCGACACACTTGGTTTTCATTAAGAAGTAAAATGTGGTTCAATGGGATTAGAATAATTTTTTGGTGAATAGTAACTTATTATGTTTTTAATCGCGATTAGAGGTAATTAGTGTACTTTAAGGTAATAATAATGTTTTATTAAAATGAAATGACCTAGAAACATTTCCAACCCTCATTGGATGTTTCATGGTCGACCAAGACAGTCCATGGGTCAACTTGGGGACCCAATGGAGCCACTTTGGTTGGAAAATGACATAAATACCTTTTTATTTAATGTTAATGTAAAAATGACACAAACATGAAATGTTTTACTAAAACAATTTTTACATGGGGTTAAACAAGTCAGATTTTTTACAATAAATATACATTGGAACTATAATAAGATTTCCTATATAATAGTATTTTTTTATACTTTTTAGACATTAAATAAATTAAATTATTTATGACATCATGATGATGCAGTGATGACCTCATTACTTAACGATTTAAATAAAATGGAAAGATAATGTAAAATCTAAGACCTAAACATGTCCAAAACCTATTTGATGGGTGGATTTAGAACCCTTATCACCTTATCATCGAAACACATCAATGTGGGACCATTAAATTCCTAAACTCATTCTAAAATAAAGTAACATTGCTTTACTTTCCAAGAGTTCCTCTCCACTCCTCTTATAAAAGGCCCCCACCTCTACCACCTTACCCACACTTCCAAAGCATTTGGCTAGGCCAAACCACGACCATTTTGTCTTTACACATCCCTCTATAACTCCTTGAATCCTATCTTTGGGAATAAGTCTTCTGAAGGAAGCCTTTGAGCTCAAACCAAAGGGAGTTACCTGATTTTAATGTAATGTCTTCACTTGTGTCCTTTTGTTTTATTTTGATTCTCCAACCCCCTAAACTCATTTTATTCATTTCTTTTGTAACAAATAAAGTATCTTTAATATACTAGGATGTTTTTATAATATGGATTCGAGCTACACTTACACACACCGTCGTCTAATGGTTAAAGAACATACTGTTTCTGTGGTTGGCGATTTTCTACCTCACGAAACGATGATTGTTCAATATTCTTTTAACACCGTTAAAGGTGTCCATTATGATGTCATTGTATTTTATATATGATATATATGGTATTTATGTTTACTATATGCTTCTTTATTTTACATTTAAACCATAACTTTATTATTTTCATGTTGTGTAAACGCGATAATTTCAAATGAGGAAGTGTGGACTACCACCCCATCATGTGATGTGACTCATACATGCAATACATGGAATGTATAAAGAATTAAATTAATGAAAATATGTGACATATATAAAATATATATTATACTGTAATTATAATATATATATATATATATATAATTTATTTTTAATTCCTTTAATATGACAAAGAAAAAATGAAAGTAGCGTTCATGCGTACGTACGGCCTACCGTCTCCATGAACGGTGCTTTTCGTTTTTTATCTCCAAATGATATAGAATAGTATATAAAGAATATGTACCGGATATATATGATATTTTAATCATTAATACTATTCTAGAAATTATTTACTTATAACTACATGGACAATCATTTTTCAAACAAATTCATTTTTGAATCATGTACCAAACATTGAAAAAAACATCTGATATGAACTCATATTATTAATCAATTATTATAACATTAAAATATGTGATATGAACTGAATAATAATATTTATAGTAGGTCCTTAATAAATTATAAATTTACCAATGTTTATTATTAGGAATATAATGAAACGAACAAGACAAGTTTGACATGAGGTAAGGGATCATACTCCTCTCTTTCTTTTTTAAGTACACTCTTTTATGTCATTCCATTTAAGCTCATCTTTATTATGATTGGGATGTTCTTCTATATTAATACTACTGTACCTTTTATGTTCATATGATTAGAGACCCTATTTTCTCTCATAATTCAATTTTTGAAGTTTTGAGTGGCGTCGTTAGGCTGCCGAATTTTCATAAGGGATCCTACACCTCTCTTTATTTTTAAGTACACTCCTTTATGTCATTCCTTTTAAAGATCATCATTCTTGATATTGGGATGTTCTTTTATATTAATCTTACTGTATTTTTTTATTCATATGATTAGAGACCCTATTCTCTCTCTTCAATCCATTTTGGAAGTTTGGAGTGGCACCGTTAGGATGCCGAATTTTTGTAAGAGATCTAACCTCTCTCTTTCTTTTTAAGTACTCTCATTTATGTCAATTCTTTTAAGATCCAATTTGTTATGATGTGGGATGTTATTTTATACTCCTATTTCTCTAAACATTATGTTAATATGATGAGATACCATATTTTCTCGCATCAATCCATTTTGGAAGTTTTAAGTTGCGCCTTTAGGCTGCTGAGTTTTCGTAAGAGATTTTTCATCTTACTTTTAGTCCCGTGAGATTTATGCTACATTTGATACCATTTCCTTTCAGTGGTGTTTGTACTTACCATTATTATACTATTTAAGTAATATAATTTCATTTATGGGTATTTACATATTTATTGTATGACCCTTCTTCAATGGGGTGTACGTTTCGAAAGTTACTGAAGTCGGTAAGGGAACCTTTCACCCTCCTCTTTTTAAAAGACTTATTTTGTTATGTATTTTAATTCATATAATATTATGTTGGGATATGTTCTTATATATCCTTATTGATGTTTATTTTATGACCAAGTGATGAGATACCCTTTTATATCTTATAAACTCTTTTTCTGAATTTGGAAGTGATGTTGTTAGGCTGTCGAATTTTTGCAAAGGAACTTCTTAAACCAATTTTGAATCTTTGGGATAAACTTGTACACCTTGAATATGACGTTCTATGATTATGTGTGAATGTCCTCAGATTGTTTTACACATAGTACCCACTTATATTTCATGTATTCATTTCTCACACATAATTATGTAACTGATTTATCCTTATTCCAAGGATACTGTCTTTGTATGGGACTTCATCTCAATCTCCCTTAATTGAGGCATATTTTGTTTTATACACAACTTTCTTTTATACAGTGTATAAACCCCGTTGACTATTATGTTTATCCAAAGGAATATTTTTTATACAAAGTGTTTTTACTAAACGATAAAATGGAATGTTTTTGTCATACGTATGCGCTGACAATGACATCTCCGCCGTCGTGACTATTATTTTAGTTTCGGCTTCCTCTACAAGCCATAGATTTTTTTAAAAGAAAAATAAATACCATGTTTTTCTTTTATTTTATTTTGGTATTGGACATTGTTTTCATAGTGTTTTTATATATCAATGTGTTTTATTGATATCTTGTGATTGAAAAGTGTAAATGTTATGTTTCCTTTATGTATGTTTTATGTGATACGATTAAGTTATGGTTCTTAGGAATTATTATGATGACTGGTGGTTCCATGATAAACTAAGGGCGGGTGAGCCCGATATAGCTCTCCAATGCATTGGGTAACGCGAAGGAGTGAAACGTTGAGGTTTCTCTGAAGAGATTTAGGGAATACACTATGGTGGGTATTCCAAACGTAACCAAGAGGGTTACTCCATACGTAAGAATGTTATGAATGCCTCAAGTTACCTTTATGTCTTATAATTTCCCTGATTTATTCATGATTTGATGAGGTATGTTAAATTTCTTATGTTTTTTGAGTAAAGTATGATTTCATTGATTCTTATGTGTACATGTACTCAGATTCCTTTAAATATATTTTTATATCCCTTACAGAGCTTTTAATGATCATCCCATGTTTTTGAAATGTTTTTCACAGGTCAAGGGAAAGGTAAATGATATGATGATATTGTCAAGGAAGTGTCAAGTAAGAATCCATGTTTTATTTTAAATATGTTTCCATTGATGGAAAAAATTGAATACTATTTTTTATGTAACTACTTTGTTTAAATGTTGAATGTAATGAAAGTTTATGATCTAATTCTCTAAAACTATAAACCTGAAAAGATCCTCAATGTGTATTCTTATATTAACTCAAGATTAAGTAAGGTTTAAGGCTAGGGCCTTATATCCACTCCGACCAACACTATACAAAAAAATATTTTATGGAAATATATAGACCTTATATATTATTTCATTTATAATTCTCCATTTTTCCCTTTGGAATGTGAAAAAAATTACTCGTTTTTCTTTTCAAAATATATAGGTGTGTCACTCACATCACCCATAAAAGGCCATCCACACTCTTCTCCTCTTCAAGAATAAAAAACTCCCTTATTTAGAAAATACCTTCCAAAATAAATTTAATGAGCCCATCCATTCATCCTAGAAGACATATATTGGTCAAAAATATAATATGAGGATCCTTTTGGTTCAAACCAAAATATTTTTTCATAAGAAGAGGCAACGTCCCTAATCAAGAGTTGCATTTTATTTCATCCTCAACCACATTAAATTATTATTAAACTATTTTAATATATTAAAATATGTATCTTAAATATAATGATATATTATTATGTTAAATTAATAACATAAATACTTCTCTTATTCCATCAAATGGGTTAGAAATCATTATTTGTGTGTAGGGTGGACTACAACCTTGCAAACCAATGTTTTTCATTTTCCACCACCATCTATCAAATATTGCAATAATAATGGATTTATTATTTATATATTATATACATGATATTATTATTATTTTTATATAATTATATCACATGTTCCATTGTACATTACATTACATGGGATTATGATAATGTTTTTCGTGTGTGCGGTGGTCTACCACCACACGAAGCGATTTGATTTTTCCTTGCTTTACGTGGAAGGTAATAAAGATGTTTTTAATTAATATATGTGATATAAGAGAAATAAAAATGATTATTTAATGGTTATATATTATTTACCTTTTCTTTCTTTCTTTCCGTCAGGAAAATTTTAACAACATTTATGCATACATATGTCATATTGTCTATATGAATGGTTTATTTCATTTTGAATATCTAACTTTTATGGATCAATATAAATATATGAATATTTAATATATATATATATATATATATATTATATCATTTTTATCGTTATGTTGATGATGGAACCATGATTAGAGTAATATTACAAAAAATTTCAAATCAAAACATAAAAGAAAGACAAAGCATTTATTGCCTGAACTGTGACTTTAACATGAAATTGTTAACAGGTATTAAATGTTCATAAGTAATTCATATATGATATGAAATATATATATATTTTTTTCATCGTTAGATTTATTATAATCTTATATTTATTTTATTTTAGGTTTGAATGTGTATGAAATAATTCAATACTTATGTTATGGTAGTTCTAGTCACTCTATTATTTTAAAGAGACATATAAAAATTCACCACTTGTTTATTTGTTGTGGTGTATATAATACCAATTTAAAATTTTATATGATTAATATAATTATTTATATGGTATATAATTTTTCATTTGATTTTATTACTTAATTTGTTTTATGATAATAATGTTTTTACGGTGGAAAGGGATTTTTGTCTCAATTTTCTATCCTTGATACATATGTTATGTTATGAACATATCTTCTTCTGTGAGGTGTATTTATATAATATTTTAAATGTAATTTCAATAGTTTTTTCATGATATTTTTAATATTATATAATAATATTTCATAATGGGTATTAGAATTTAATGTTACCAAAGTGGAAAAAAATTTATTTTATAATATCATAGTTTATTATGATTATTTATTATTATGATTTGGATGATAAAATATTATAGACTATCTCTCAGCACTTTTTATCTCCTATGGTTATGTAATGAGAATAAATAATTTCCCTTATCCTTCCTCTTTTAATGTACTAAATATTTTAAAAAAATGTTTTTAATAAAAAACATCTTTATTCCTATCTTCAAATCTAAAAATGATTTTCCTCCAAATCCATGTTTTATAAAATGATTTTAAATTAAATTTTTTTTTCATTATCAAAATAAATTATTATATAAATTTTGACCAATGATTTAATTTTTTTTATAAAATAATGGTATCTTCTAGTCATTTTCTAAACATCTTCCTTTCAGATTTTACTAAAATGTAAACTGAATCTTCATTTTGAAAATTACAATAAAAACATAATCTTATTCCATCATTACCAATCATTCTATTGATGGTTCCTCTATAATATTCCAATTTCTCTAATTAAATGGATATGCATTATTTTTCAAAACCATCAACGAGGATATGTAATTTTCCTCGAGAAATTTTTAGATTGATTTGTAAATATTCTTTTATGTTTTCAACGATATATTCAATGAAAATAATTTTGAAAATGTTTTCTTTTTTAAAATGTTTTGTTCAATGTGGAAATTTTATTTTTCCTAAACAAATGGTTGAAATTAATTTTAATTAATTCAATATATTTTATCAAGGTTATGTTCAAGGAAAATTATTTTTAAAATATTTTATGATTAATTAATTTTAAAAATTGAGTTCCAAATAAAAATAATTTTCCTTAGGAAATATTCAATGTGAACATTAAGATTCATCTTCCCTATAAGATTACATCCTTTAATACTACATATTCATTATTGGTTTTATGATCCAAGGATACAATTATTATTCTTTCACTAGAGGTTTATCATTATCATGAAAAAATATTTTCAAAACCCATTTCACTTCCATATGTTATACCATGATAAGATTCATATAAATCCCACAACTTTTAATAGATTTTAAACTCCTGAAATATTGAGATTTTTATAAAACCTATATCTTTTCCACATATAATGATTTTATGAAATTTTTAAAAGATTAATATCATTTTAGTTTTTTTAATATGATGATTTTTTTTATCTTATGGAACACATATGATTGATTTTCATTATGTGACGGGTGGGTCCTCTATCCCCTTCTAATGAATTGGGTAATGATTGATGTATCATGAGATAAAATAGACATTAATGGAGAGTGAACCAAATTAATAAAGGTACTCTATCCACATGATATTCTAGGAAATGATCCTTGAACTCCTAATGAAATTATTTTCTATTATTATTTTTATTATACAAATTTATGTCTTATTCCAATGGTTTCCCTCAAGAACCATGTTTTTTCCTTCCATAATGATTAATATCTTAGGAGTGGATAATATTTATTTAACGACTCAAGAATTTAATCCTTGATATGAATGGTATGTTTTTCTCCAAACCTATTGGAGTGGTATATTCAATAAACATCTTGTTTTGTTGGTCTGGATGGTCTTAAAAATGATATCAAGGGAATTTAAACCTTTCTTGAATATTATTTGGATGATGATATCTTTGGGAACCTAATCAATATAAATAATAATTTTAGTGAAAGGATTCTTTAATAGAATCTATTTGTTCATGAAAAAGTAGGGCACAACTGGGTTAAAGAAGAATATAAAAATAAATTGTTGTTTCATTCATGTATCAATGAAAATAAATGTAGAGTCATACCAAATAACCACCTTGGATATTGGAATTTCTCTAATGATCCAGTTATTATTAGAGGTATGTCTTAAAAAAAATTAAATACATTTTTGTTAAACTTAATTCCTGTATACACAGTGTTTATTTAAGATTTCATGATAGAATCTTTGACTATATTCTTTAGGTGGTGTCTACTATATTCAAGTATTTTTTAGGGGCATTTCCATAGATCAAGAAATTTTTGAGGATATCAATTCAATAAACTAGAATAGTTCCCTCAGAATAAAAACATTTTTTTATTATTTCATATTTTATCATGGGAACATATCAAAGAGTATATCATTGGATCAACCCAAAAAAAATCATAGAGGATCTCTTACTTAGGTGGTAAATTTAACCTTGATCATGTTGATTTTGAATGTGATATATTCATAATACATCACATTATTTCAGTGTATAAGTATGTGTAATTTATCATATATAATTTTTCTATTATTATTAAAATATTATTTTCAAAATATCTTCTTCATTTAGTGGCTGAAGAGAATTATTTTTTTATTAAAAGAAGGCCCCCCAAGCAGCAATTGGAATTACTCAAAAAAAATATTCTCGAAATCAACAAAAATATTCCTGGATTAAATGTGGAAATTAATAATGATATGGAAAAATCATATTATAAGATAGAATGTGGTTACATTCAAATTGTAATGGATTCTGTAGTTAATCCATTTGGCCGTGTGACTTATTTTTTAGGTATTTTAGCTCCCCTTGGTTCTCAGTGTCATTAATGTGTAAAAGAAGTGGTTTTTAAAATATGTTTGTGTCCTTATACAAGTTAATACCAAATAACCTATTATTTTTATCAGGGTCTAAAATAGAATTAGTATAATTATTGAGAACAAGATCTTAAATTGAAGTATTTATCCTTTCAAATGATGGAATCGTATTAATGGTCTATCTCACCTATTTTACTTGGATGATATGATATTATTTATAAATGGAAGATTCATATACATTAGATTCATTAATATGGTGTTAGAATAATATAATAAATGGGATAAGGAAAAAATTTATCAATAAGAAAACATTCATTTATTTTTCGTAGTAATGTTCAGAAAGGCGCACTAAAAAATGAAATAAATTTAATGTATTCTTACAATGAAGTTTCCTTTAAAGTATTTAGGATTTTTGGATCGGATTATACCAAAAACACACAAGAGGTGGGTGAATAGTATATTTGAAAAATTCATCGTGAATCGTGATGATGACATTCTCTGTCCTTTTATCTTTATCAGGTTGTTTATACAATAAAAAATAAATAGTTTAAGAATGCAAGGAAGTATAGTGTTTTGGGAAACAGAAGGTCGTTACTCCACTCCACCAACGCTCTACTCCACGAGCTTGGTGATTTTCACTAACTGTTCCACTTATCAACAGACCATCCACAATTGAGGGTTGGAATTTGAAACATTTCTATGTTAAGGCTAAAAACAGAGCCTTTTGGTTC
This sequence comes from Viscum album, assembly GCA_963277665.1. Lineage (NCBI taxonomy): Eukaryota > Viridiplantae > Streptophyta > Magnoliopsida > Santalales > Viscaceae > Viscum > Viscum album. The sequence goes on from OY728150.1 coordinate 1,892,242,509, forward strand.
ATACACAGAACCGAATACACCGCATAGTACGAGAATCTGGTTACTCAAAATAAAAAGTGTATTTGTCTTGAAACACTTTTCAATTGTTCTTTACAGTTGCAGCAGCACGCAACTGATAGTAGATAGATTGTCATCTTTAGAAAATATGATATTCAAATAAGGGTAGTTTTTAATCAATCTAGTTTCAATAGATATAGAAATAAATTCAGAAACTCCAACAATAATGGATTCACGAAAGGTCTTTGATGTAGAAATGGTGAATCTTCAATGTGTTTCTTCGTCTTCAAAATACAGAGTTTGATAGTACTTTGTAACTACAGATCGGTAAAACTCGAATGTCTCTATTAACTATAGCAGTAAAAAAACCAGATAGTTTTCTTCTAATATTTTTTACAATGATCCATCATACACACCATTTTTAATTCAAAACAACACAGATATATATAGAATAACGATGAGGGTTTTCTATAAAAATTTAGATCCACAAATATCTCATTTAGAATCGTGATATTCAAATGTTTCAATAATAGAGCATTCATAACTCCTATAAATTTTTTTCCTGAAAATATCCTCTTAAATCAATCCTTTGAATCATAAATAGACAACTTTGAATTAGTAAAATACATGCTTTAAAATCAGGCTTTGAATTTGGTTTGAAATCAGCCTAAAATTTTTCATAAAGACTGTTGCCCAATAAAGTCATAATTTAAATATCTGACACCAAACGTAGGGTTGAACTGTATAGAATTATTTCTTTGAACGTAAGGTTTGCAACCTAAGGTAGATAATGTAAGGTTGATCAACCATACATTTCACTTCAACTCTCAAACATACGGTATAATATCCATAATTTTGTCATCTTATAAACGTAAGGTATATGATCCATACTTTTTGATGCAATGTAAGGTTGTTTATAAAAGTTAGGATGATGAACCATGATTTTGAGAAACCAACATAATGTTCCATATTAACATAGGGTGCTTCTTTTATACTTTTCTGATATCCCGAATGTAAGGTTCTATCCAAAAGTAGGGTTCTTATTCTATACTTTTCTGATAACATTTGGTTTATTAACCATACTTTTTTGATACCCCATTAGGTAAATGACGGATTACATCCTTACTCTATGCTCCCCCACATAGGGTATGAATAGTGTTTCCAGAACACACAAACGTGACTTCCGAAAACATTGTCAAATATTCCAGTTAGATTAAACGCTTTAATATTATTTCAAAGTAGAGAAATAAATAATATTAATTTTCAAAAATATACTCAAAGTAAAATCTTTAGAATAACAAAAAAGGTTATTTTTGGACATCAAAATCATCAAAAAGTGGTATATTATTGGTCTCAACATTCTCCCCCTAATAAAATAATGTGTTTTTGAAAGCTAAACTTGCTCAACAATATCCCCATTTTTTATGATCATAAACCCCATGAAATAACAAAAGAAATTATTTTACAAAATTAAATTTATATAGTTAAAAGGAAAAAAAATTATTTTATTTTAACAAAATTTTTTCTTAATTACTACATTTTCTCCCCCTTTATAAAGTAAAATAATATCTATTCCTTTATAAATAAAATTTTTATTTTAACCAAAAAAATATTATAAAAAAAATCTAGAATTTTCTCCCCTTAATGAGTAAATGATTTATATAAAAATTTTGTTTTTATCAGTATTTTCTCCCTCTTTTGTGATATCAAAAAGAATTATAGAATAAGGAATGTAACACATTTTAATGTAGCACTGAACTTTAGTAAATTCTATGATAAAATATTTAACAAAATTTGATACTGGATTACTGCAATTATAACATAGACAGTACAATAATATAATCCAAAACATATGAAAATGATATGCAAATAAATTTTATTCAAAATATATATAAAATTATAGAAATGGGAATATGAATCACTGTTAGGCTAAAATGGTTTGGGAAACAGGTTTCAGTGCCTCTAAATGACTTCCTTTAGCTATGTCATCTACAATCTCAACCTTTTTATCAGTCCATTGCCAAACTGGACTATGAGATCCCTTCCTTCCTGAGTCAGATGGATGTCTTCAGTGAAATTGACTCTAAAATACTCATGTAACCTCTCTTCCTTCCCTATAATCTGATTTAGATTCTTTGTGAATCTGTTCAAAAAAACTCTGACCTGTGGTTTATCTAATGTAAGCTAGTAAAAAAGTTTCTCTTGATTATCCAACAGAATAGATATTGGGGAACCATTACACTATAAGCCCTAAAATATATCATTCATATTTCTAATTACTGCGGTAATTGCCTGAAATATCCTAATCATATCAAGTGATGTACCTGAGGTACCTTCTTGACTATCCCTGACAGTTGGAAACTGTTTCCCCATGAAAATTTGGAATTCTGCCAAATCTCACTTCATTACCATTTCAGATTTCATATTTCCAACTTCTCCTAAAATTTCCTTCTTAAAAAAATCAACTTCCATTTTTTAATCTGGACTATTGTTCAAGTTCCAAACGTCTATTTATTCTTTTCAAAATCTCTTCTAAAAGAAGCATTTTTAGATAAGTCTTTATTAAATTTTCAAATTAACTCTTCCATGTGATCTTTCTCAAAATCAAAGGCACTGTGTGCTTGATTCTCTGTCTGAGCTTCCACTGGATTTAACAAAACTAATGGCATGGATTCAGAATTTGAATTCTTTTCAACCTCTCTCTATACTAACTGCTCTACTAATTTTTCCATTGATTCCTTCACAGACTCATCCACAGAAAAATCCTCATTAAAAATTTCTATTTGAATTTCAGATATTTTCTCTACTTGATTTATATTAACATGTTATTGTTCATCCTGAGAATATTCTTCATTGATTTCCTCCAAGATTGGATCCTCTAATATAGGTTCTTCTTGAGGTAATTTCTCTTGATTAGTCTTTGTATGCTATACAGTTTGAGTAGATCCAGGTCTAGCCACCTCAACTTCTCCAGGATTTTCAAAACATTGAGGCACAATTTATTTTTCAACTTAAAGAGTCACCTCAATCTGAGAGTCTATTTGTTGTTCAATTTATTTTAATGAATATTGTCTAATAAATCTATAGCTCAGAATATGTTCAGTTTCATCAGCATTTTCTTGAGTAATCTACTCCCCAACATAAACCACTCTTTCCTTTTTCCTATGAAGTCCTTCTAGACTTCCCTCATCAACAAGTGGATTGACTACTTCAAATCCAAATATCCATGAGGTTCCACTTAATATAGATTCTATCATGCCTAACTTATATTTAGTAGGTTCCCCCCTGAGTCGAGTCCTAGTCAACCTCAACTCCAATAGGCATGAGCTTTCCTTTCACAGTACTCTAGAAGAAGCCAATCTTCCTTAAATTTCTAGCATTGAAAATATTGGTGTGATTGCATCTTACTCTGGAATCTATTAATCTCAACATATAAGACTTAAATAGTAATTTTGAAATGAACCTTCCATATATAGAGAAGATCATTCTAGCCTCTGTTTGACAGAAGTAGTTATCATATATTACCATATATCCAAGAAAATTCAACTTGATTTCACTCATAAGAAAAATCATTATGTACATGTTAGGAAACAAAATCTTCTCCAACACTGACATCCTAGGTGCAATCCTTTTTTACACAATCATAACAGGAATCTTCTGGTCAGGTTTGAGATCCTTCGCTTACATTTTTCTTATACTTATATAACCAAATAAAAATGAAATAATGTCCCCTAACTTATTTTCATCATCTCTAATATTCTTTAAGTGGAAATGATAAACTCCCTCATGAGGGAAGTTTAAGATTGTATCTATTTCCAAATATAAAATTTAAAAATCCTGATCTTCAATTTTCACAAATATGGTGTCCCCGATATCTCCAAGACTGAACAGAATATATTTGAAAAAGTTATGAAGCTCTACCTCAAATGGAAACTCTCTATTTTAAAAATTGAAAGTTTGCTCTAGATTATGAAAAGAGAGGGCTTATCGTAGCATGAGATCCATTTGATACAACCCTTCGAGGATGATTACTTCTCCATGTAGAATCTATCTTTGTGTTGTGTGCTAACGCTTAGCATTACTAGATTCATCGTCCTAGATTCTCTCTATCTCAGTCATTTCTATTTTAGAGTTCTAAAGTCTTGAAGGTTAGGGTTTTTAAGGTTTATCCAAAGATATAAAAAGAGGGAAAGGTTTTTTGGTGTTTCAAATTGTTTTGAGAAAATGAACGGGTTTGGAATTTGAAACGGTTTCTAAAATCCTTGATTTCCGTGTCATTTACTTAAATAATAATCATTATATTATTTAAATAAAATAAAATTTATGCAAAAAAAATTAAATTGTAAATTATTCTCCAAACAAAAAATTTATTTATTTAAAGCAGTGAAGAGAAAAAATCACGTAAAAATTAAATTTAAAATTTCATTTTAAATTAAATAAACCTAGATCCACTTTAATAAAATCAAACCATGTAGTGGGAATTGGTTTAGTAAATATATATTCTAATTTAATTTCATTACATAAATATTATAATAATATATCCTTTTTAAGAACATGATATCATAGAAAATGATTTCAGATATCAATATACTTAATTCTAGAATGATTAATATGGTTTTTTGAAATATTTATAACAGTTTTATTATCGCATAAAATAATTGTATTATTAAAATTTACTCTAAAGTGCATAAGATTGTTTTTCATCAAAAAAAAATTCGCTCAGAAACTACCTAAAGATACATATTCTCCCTCAGCTATTGACAGGGAAACTGAATGTTGTTTCTTACTAGACCATAAAACTAATGATTTTCATAAAAAGTGACAAGTCCCTAAGAGGATTTATCAATCTAATCTACAAATTCTAAGTTCAGAATCTGAATATGAAATTAAATTATAATCAAAATTTTTTGGATAGAGATGAAATTGAAAAATTGTTTCTTTTAAATATATAAAAATTCTTTTGACAACACTTTATTGAGATTCTTTAGGATCAGATTGAAATCTAGCACAAAGAACTATTGAATACATTATATTTTTCCTGCTATTAGTAAGATATAATATACTACCAATCATACCTCTATATAACTTGTTTTCAACTTATTTTCCAGTTTCATCCAAATAAAGTTTTATATTAGTATACATAGGAGTTGTATATTTCTTGTTATTTTCGTTTCCATATTTCTTTAGTAAATCAGTAATAAATTTTGTTAGATTTAAATCATTTCCAAATCCATTTTGATAAATTTGAAGTTCTTAAAAGAAATTTAATTCTCTCATTATAATCATTTCAAAAACTTTTCGCTCTAAATTTCAAAACTCATGAAAATGTGTTTTGTTTGTTGAACCAAAAAATACATCATCAAAATTATATTGAACCAATAAAATATTAGAGTTAACAGTTTTCTTAAACAATATTGGATCTACCATCCCAATAGTAAAATTATTTTTCAATAGAAAAGAACATAATATTTCATACTAAGCTCTAGGTTCTTGTTTAAGGCTATAAAGAGATTTAGTAAGATTAAAAACAAAATATGGTTTTTGTGAATTTTCAAAACTAGGTTGTTGCTCAACATAAATTTATTTTAATAAGTAACCATTTAAAAAGGCATACATAACATCCATTTGAAATAATTTAATGTTCATATGATATGTATAGGCTAAAAAGATTCTAATAGCTCCAAATCTAGCTATGGGTGTAAAGGTATCATCATAATCTATACATTATTCATAATTATATACTTTTGCTACTAGTATTTCTTTATTTCTAGTTATTATTCATTGATCATCTTGTTTATTTATAAAGACCCATTTGGTTTCTATAACTGGATAGTTCTTAGGTCTTTCAACTAAATTCCAAACGTCATTTCTCTTGAACAAGTTTAGTTCTTCTTTCACTAAAATCATCCAAATTTCATCAACTAATGCTTTTTATAATGTCTTAGGTTCTAATTGGAATAGAAAGGAAGAGAATCAACACGATTTTTTACAATTCATCTAGTTTTTATTTCAGTGTCTAGGTCTCCTATAACAGTTTCTAATTTGTGATTATTTAGGGTTTTGGACTTTATAGGTTGTACACTGCTGGGTTCATCAATGTCATGTTCTTCTGAACTCGAAAAAAATTTCAATTAAATCTTTTTCAAAATCATGTATTATGTTTTCAAGTCTCATGTTAACATTAGAGTCAGATTCATCAACATGGTCTCTCCATTTCTCAAAGGGATCAGATTCATCAAATTTTACATGAACTGATTCTTCAACAATCTTAGCCTTTTATTAAAAACTCTATAAGCATTGGAAGTAGCAGAAAATCCTAAGAAAATACCTTCATCAGATTTTGGATCAAACATACCAGGATTATCATTGGTGTTTAAGGTGTAATCCTTACATGCAAAAATATTAAATTATTTTACTTTATTATTTCGATTATTCCAGTGTTCATAGGGTGTATTTTTAAAAATTAGACTGATTAAAAACCTATTCATTATATAGCAGTTTATACTTATTGCTTCTACCCAAAAATAGGCAGGAAGACATTATTAATTTAGCATAGTCCTAACTATTTCTTGAATAGTCATATTTCTTTTATCAACAAATCCATTTTGTTGAGGTGTTCTTGGTGTAGAAAAGGTATTTTTAATACCCATATTTGAAAAAAAGGAATTAAATTCCATATTCTCAAATTCTACACCATGAACACTTCTTAATGAAATTATTTTAAAACATTTTCCATTTTTGATATCTTCGCAAAAACATTAAAATATAGTAAAAGCATCATTTTTATATTTTAAAAAATAAATCCAAGTACATAAATAATATTCATCAACTAAAACATATACATATAATTTACCAGCCAATTTTTCTATTCATGAAGGTACAAAAAATCCATATGGATATGTTATATAGGTTTAGATGTAGCAATTTTGTTAATATATTTAAACTATTATTTGTTATTTTTTTCAAGTTGACTTGCATCATAGAATCTATCACTTTAAAATTTGAGACTAGAAAATTCAGCAACTAATTGTTACTTAGATAACTTATGTATGGAATATATATTACAATGTCCAAGTCTTCTATTCCAGATCCACGAATCAATTATCTTAGAAATTAAGCAGTTTACTTTTTTTTTACATAAGGAATTTATGTACAGGGTATAAACATTATCAGTTTTGGGTGCTCTAAATTTAAGCAATTTATCGTTAAAAATAGAATAACATTTATTAGAAAATTTAACAAAATAACCATCATCACAGAGTTGAGAGATACTTATCTCGTTGTGTTTCAATCATTGTACATAGAGTTCATTATTAATTGAGATAGATTCTGGATCTACAATAGTTCCGATGCTAATAATTTTACCTTTGTCATTGTCACTAAATATGACTAATTCTCCATCCTTTTGAGTTAGAGTTATGAAATTTGATGAGTTTCCACTCATATTCCTAGAGAAGTCACTGTATATATAACATATTTTAGTTCGTCTTCTGTTACCTACTTGCTATAGTGGAATCTAAACAAATGATTGATTTGGTACCCATATTTATTTTGGTCTAGAAGTGTTAGCCTGCCAAGACCGGCAAATCCAGACATACTTTGTTTTTCTATAATCAATAGAATCATTTAAACTACTTGCAACAAAGGCTTTCTTAATCCCACTTATTTACAGTTTCCTCAAATAACATTTTTTAGATATATGACTCTTTGTTCCATATTAGTTGAAAATTTTACCTTTTTTACTTAGAACAAAATAGTTTTTATACAGTTTGGGTTTCTCTCCTTTACTGCCTATTCCATTTCGTTCCTTTTAAATCACATTATTTTTTAGAATTTCATTTAGATTATTTTATACTTTTGAAAATACAGTAGACGCACTTTTGTAGGTTTCTAATTCTGTATTTAGTTTTTTTATTCATGTTTTATTATCTCTATTGATTGTTTTTAAGGAGTTATATTTTTTAATTAACTCTTAATGTTGTTTTAGAAGAGTGTCCCTTTTTTCTAAAATAGTAGTGTGAATATTTTTCTGTGATTTATTTTTCTTAAATAATGAATCATATTTCTATTCCAGCATATTGTAGTAGGCTGTAAGATTATTATTTGAATAACTATAACTAGAAAAGGAATCATATGGGTAATATGATTATACCTTATCAGTTTATGTCATAAAGAACGTGTTGCTTTTAGATTTGATACATATTTTACTAAGTCTGGCTTTGATGAGCTGTTGGAGTGTTTCGAAACACTCCAAGTAGCATTCATTTATCTTTTCCCATTCTTCTCATAATTATTGTTTTTGAAAATTTTCTTTTTCTTTTATCATTTTAATTGAGGACACTAAGGTCTAATGTGACCCATCTTTTTTCATTCATAGCATCTGAAAATCCTTGGTTCTTTTTAATCCTTTTTGAAGAATTTTTTGAATCCCTTATACTTTCTGTAGAATTTACTTTACTTTATAGCTAGTTGAGCCAGTTCCACATCTGAATTAGATGAATCAGAATTGTCCGATTTCATTGTGATTTCATTATTCATCTTTCTTTTCATCTTTTGGGATGTTACTTTCAAAGCAGTATTTTCACTCTTGATCGTGACTTTGTGCTCATTTTCTTTTTCTTTCATTTCCACTTCATACATCATAAAGGTTCCAATTAATTATCGCATAGTTTGATCATTGGTTTGTGATGACTGTCTAATATCTACTGATATCCCATTTCGTCTAGGTGGTAGTACTCTCAATATTTTCAGGGATTGATCCACTTGTTTGATAGGATCTCTCAAGGAAGTTATGTTATTAAAAATTTCATTCAGTCTTTTATTCTTATGGGTTATGATTTCTCCTTCAATCATTCTGAATGTGTCTAATTTCAATTTAGACGTGGCATACCTCATCTGTCTGACATTGTCAGTTCCTTAATAAGCAATTGCAATTGACTGCAACATTTCATAAGTAGTCGAGTACTGATATACTATATTGAATTCATCTGGTCCAAGACCACAGATGATATCATTCATAACATTAGAGTTTATATTGTACTCTATTTCATTATCACCACTCCATGTTTTAGGTTTCTCTGGAATAACGTAGGGAGTTATAATTTTCTAGTAGAATTTGTATCCAAGTTTCTTTATGTAATTGATCATCCTTGATTTTAAGCATCCATAATTTTCACCATTGAAGTAGGGAGATCGAACAATTGACCTGCCCTATTGTGTATCAGCCAATTTCCCTGTATAATCCACAAATATTCATCTTATTATAGATTTGAAAAAATCTCCTCCTCTGATACAATTAATTTGATCGGGTTATACCAAATACGCACAAGAGGGGTGGTGAATTTTGTATTTTAAAAATTCTTAATGAATCGTTATGATGACCGAGTTTGTCCTTTTATCTTTATCATGTAGTTTATGCAGTAGAAAATAAATAGTTAAAAATTCAAGGATGTATAGGGGTTCGGGGAACAGAAGGCCCCTATTACACTCCGCCAATGCACTACTCCACGAGCTTGGTGATTTTTACTATCTAGTCGTCTTACCAAGAGACCATCCACAACGGAGTGTAGGTGGTTTACACCATTACAAGATAAGGCTAAAAACAAAGCCTTCTAGTTCATACATAGATTTGAATACACATATTAATATGAAAAGCTAGTTACCCAAAATAAAAAGAGTATTTGTCTTGATATACTTTTTAGTTGTTCTTCACAGTTGCAGTAGTAGGAAACTGAAAGTAGATAGATCATCATCTTAAAAAAGTTATTCTTCTGATAAGGGAAGTTCAGAGTCGATCGAGTAGCAATAAATATAGAAATAAATTCAGAAACTTTAACAACGATGGATTCACAAAAGATATTTGATGTAGAAATGGTGAATCTTCAATGTGTTTCTTCTTCTACTTCTTCAGAATATAGAATTTGATCGTACCTTGTAACAATATATCTGTAAAACTCAAATATCACTATAAACTGTAGTAGTGAAAAACTTGAGATCTTGTCTTCTAATATTTTTATAATGATCTGTCATGCACACCTTTATTTTTAATTCAAAATAATAGAGATATATATAGAATAACCACAGGTGTTTTACTTAAAAATTTAGATCCACAAATTTCTCCTTTAGAATCATGATATTCAAATGTTTGAATAACAGAGCAGTCGTAACTCCCCTGAATATTTAGCATGAAAATATCCTCTTAAATGGATACTTTGAATCATAAATAAATGACTTTGAATCAGTCAAAGATGTGCTTTAAAATCGGTCATTGAATTTGGCATGAAATCGGCCTAATAATCTACATAAAGACCATTTCTCAATAAAGTTGAAATTTAAATCTCCGACACCAAACATAGTACTGAACTGCATAGAATTCTTTCTCTGAACGTAAGTTTCACAATGTATGGATGAAAATGTAAGGTTGACAATGTATGGTTGACAACATAAGGTTGACCAACCTTACTTTTCCCTTAATCTCTCAAGTGTATAGTATAATATCCATACATTTATCATCTTATAAACATAAGGTACACGATCCATACATTTTGATAAACGTAAGATTTTTTACAAAATTAAGGGCGATGAACCATACTTTTGAGAAACAAACATAACATTCTATATTAACTTAGGGTTATTCATCTATTCTTTTCTAATATCGCAAATGTAAGGTTCTTTCCGAATGTAGGCTTCTTCTTCTATAATTTTCTAATAACGTAGGTTTGTTTAACTATACTTTTCTGATATCCCATAATGTAATTGACGGATTACATCCTTAGGCTAAACTCCTCAATGTAGGGTAAGAACATTGTTTCCAAAACATGAGAAAGTAATTTCCGAACATATAGATCATGAATAGTGTTTCCAGAACCCAAAAAGTGATTTTTGAACACTTATTCAAATATTCCATGTGAATTAAATGCTTTACTACTATTTCAAAATAGGGAAATATAGAACATTAATTTCTTGAAATATACTCAATGTAAAATCATTAAAATAACAAGTAAGGGTATTTTTTAACATCAAATTCATTATAATGAGATAGAGTATTATTCCTAACAATATCCCACTAATAAAATAGAGTGTTGTTTAAAACAACAATTTCTCAATAATGATCTACTCTATATTAGAAGATTGTGAGTCATCCATTATAAATGGATATTTAACAAAATCATTATCTAGTTAAAAACTAGAAGAACCATTTTCTTTCTATTGGTGCAAGAATATACATTATGAACTATCTTCTCACTTTGATCTATATTCACATTTAAGCCATCCTCAGCATTCCTAATTATATTGTAAGAATAATTGAAAATACATTTACATAATTCATTTAGGACTCTTATTGGGAAGTATGGTTCCACTGGGAATCATAGAATAAAATGGTTATACCAGTTTTTAATGGGGGTATCAAACATTGTAGTGTGAAGGCTTCCATGCAAGGGATGCACAAAAAGTTGGTATGGAAGGACTTAAAATGTCACGTTTTTTGGAGTAATTTTATCAAGGGTGAATAAATGTTGAATATGGAGGCTCCAATGGGTAACAATTCTTGGTTGTGGTAGTCACTTTGTGATCACATTATTATCGAAAATCAACACTCTTCGTGAATTTTTGAATTTCATGAAAATAATTTTTTGTACAAAAAATGCGCAGGTACTTCCCATGATTTCCCAGGCCTTCAAAATCAAAATAATTATTTTTCCTTTTCAAAAAAATACCCTAAATATAGTAATTCCATTATCAATCAACATAAATGTGAATTATTTGATAATATCTACATCTATTCTATTTCTGAACTTTTGATTTTTTCAAAATCACATAATGGGGTTTTCCATCCTAGAATAATATCGTTATTCTTCCAAATTATAATGATTACAATGGTGTTGTAGATTTATATTTGTGTAAATAACTTCCAATAAAAAATAAATTCTTACTCAAAATTATTTATAATCACAATATTCCTATAGATAATGTAGTATATAGAAAGGGTATGTACATGGTTTCAAAATATTGGTGTCATCATATCACTAATGTGGAATAGATATAACACCTTTTATTTTCTAGAAAGTAGGCTTCGATGGTGTGGAGATAATTTGGTAACATTATCGTTCTCAATATCCAACAAGTTATTGTTTTTTATTTCCTCTAAAATGGTATCCATGATGTTGGTCTAAATGATCTTGAGTGAAAGGAAATAACTATTTTAATGCACATGGGTTGTTGGAAAATTTAGAATGCATGAAGAAAATCCTGAAATAAAGGAAGCCTGAGTTCTTTAATATCCTAGGATATTCTATCCAGTGGTTTGGTGGTGGATCTATGTTCTCTAATAAAACATTGGTATAGGGGAAAATCCATGAAGATGATTTTTTATGATAGTAGAAATTTTCATTATGCTATGTATGTTCAAGGGATTCCCATATAATGAAGAAGGGTTCATTGGAAATCCCCTAACAGTGGTTACAAAAATAATGTGAATTGGTGATAAATCCATTTTATGATGTGTGTAGGAGAATTGGTCATGGATCTCAATGGTAGTGTTCTCCATACTTTAAGTAGCTCATATGGTCAAGAAGACTTTATCTATGTAGATTAATGCTCTTATTAATGGGATAGAGGTATGATATGACTTCAAATTACCTTTTTCAACAATTGAAATGGACTCTACAGTGATTCATAATTCTATACAAAGAAAGGAAACTACCCCATGGTTAATAGATTGCTACATCTGAAGGTGAAAATGATGTGTTCCTAATGGTGTGACATTTATACACACATGATGTGATGGAAATAAGGTGTATGATTTGTTAGTCTTCAGGGAAATTCAGAATGATCATCAAACTATTTTCTCTAACATGTGAAATCATTCTTTGGAATATGTTGTCACTGTCCAGGAGGATTCCCTTTAGCGTTAACTTTTTCATGCCACCTTGGTTCCCTTGTTTCATATTTTTTCACTCTATGTGATCATTTTTGAAATATAATTTAATTTAATTATTGAAATTTTAAAAACTCTTCTATGGATAAGTATTGGGGAGATTCTAAGAATAATAAAATTTCATGGATTTTTGGTAATGGATAGATCACGTGGTTTCTATAAAAATAAATATATTTCTATATCATAAAAGTGGCTGTCAATTTGGAATAGAAGAACATAGGGGTAATAAATATGAAAATAGAATATTTAAATATACTTTATCATCACCTAGTCAATAATAATGGGCCTTACTACACACCAGGTTTGACACTCTATGGGTATATGCTTTGGAATATAAAAAATATTTTTTAATCATCATGACATATTTAAATAATAACCATGAATTAATTAGGAAAACCTATTATATTGTATTTTGAAAATAATTTTTTATTATTTAGGCATCCTATATGTAATTTTTCTAGATTATTTTGTTCCCCAAATTTGTTATTTTTTCTTATATAATTAATTTTTTAGTCAACGGTGGGATAATAGGGCACTGGGTTGAAATTTAATTTTATAGAATACATTTTAATGAGAAACCAAAAGAAATGAAACTGAAATAATGTATTTTTTTATTTTACCTAACTATTAATCATTATATATGATTGATAATATACACCTTAACCAACAATATGACTCAATAATGAAATGAAGGATAGTGGACGTTGAGAGTTTGTGAATTAGAGACCATAAGGGAAATTAAATTTAGTTTTCTATATATTTAGAATGTTTGAAGAAGAATCGAAGTATATTTATTAGTGGAATGAATATTTGTTTTGAGTGTAAAAAATAAATAAAAAATGAATGTAAGTACAAAAGAAAAAATTCAATGTTCAAATAACATAATTGATGAAATTAATTTTCTACTAGTGTTAATATTGATGATTTAATGTTAAAAATGTGCTACATTTTAGAGTTTTGTATATATATGTCCATGGGAAACTTTCATAAATATAATTATCATGGTGGGGTGAGTAATGGTTATATTAATGATGATGATGAGTCCACGAATGACATATTAAAGGTATGGTATTTTATAAAACTATTGTTTCTGTTAAATGTGAGAAGAAAGATGGGATTGGGGTTGATAACTTTTATGATATGATTAATATTTTATGTTTTATGAAATAGGTATTAAGGAATATAATGATTAATCCTATTTAATGTTTTAATAATTAAATGTGATGATTGAAGTGTTTATTTTTTGGAATTGAATATTTGTATTTTATAAATCGTGAAATATATAATAATTTTCTATATTTGATTTACATTATATATATTCAAGAATATTTTGATTTGTAATCATGACATAGAAATGTGATTTATTTAAAAGGTGATATTTAATTCAATCAAATGATTAATAGAAGATATCCCTTAACATAATTTTAAAATTCATATAATGATGGTGGTATTATGTAATGATGGATGTAAATAAATTATATTTCATAAAATTGATGACCTTGAAAATGATTAATGATTTTTGGAAAAAAACATTTATATTATAACTATTACAGTTTTCAGTATTATTTTATTTAAGGAATATATTTATTACTATTTGGATTTATTCAAGGAATAATAATGTATGTATGTTTCAATTGAGGGTTAATGGTAATTCTTGTTATTATCATGTTACTTGAAAACATATTATCATGGTATCTACATATTTGGTATGTGAAAATAATGATTTACATTATGATATTTTTTGGATTAATGATAAATTTATTTTGAAAATTTAGAGACATTATTTTTAAATATCTGTATTTCTATTTTCATCGGACATGGAGGAGCTTTAAGGTTATCTATTCATGAAATTGATTAAGATAAACTTTGATGTTGTTCAATAACATGAAATAGTAGTTGTATTTTAGATAATAACTAAATTAATAAAGAATGAAATATCAATATTTGATCGATATTATTATCCATTAGTGATTTAGGCATGAAAATTCAATTCTTAGAGTAAAGAGATGAATTAGAAATTGATCATGGAATAACCAAATGATGATATTAAGCTTTTGAAATTGAAATAAATCATGTAAATATATATTATCATGAAAATTTACTAATGCTAGTAAAAATATATTAAAATAAAATGAGGTCCTATTATAATATTTTTTTATGATATCAATGTCCTTTTTCATAGCTCTTTGGTTTATCACTTTGTGGTCTTTAACATTCTAATGTGCATGTCCTCTATAACTCTCTATCCATATTTGGGCTTCAGTTGTCTCTTCTATATCTCGTTCTCAATTACAAGATATTTTATCATATTTTTATGCCTAGTATGTGTTATTATAGATGACCATTATTCATACCATTATTTATTTTCAATCAAATGTATGATTAAACTATTTTATGGTGTTGATTTCCCATAATGTGATTTTTTAATGTGAAACCCTAACTAATCGAGCTTGATATAAAATTACATAGATGAAATTTATTTAAGGTTGATAGAATTTCATACTCCAAATTTTTGGAAATATATTTTTTAAATAAACATAATCTTTTTTATATTTTCTATCACTCAAAACAGCTAGTGTAGCATGAATTATGAGAAATAACAATTTTGAAAGAAACATGTAATAATATTAAAATATTATTATTTTATACGATATTTATCAACTACCCATCAAAATGGTGTGTATGAATAATATTATCTAGATTATGAAATTATTTAGTTTACTCTAGAATAGAAAATTATTTCTTGGGAGACCAATTAATAAAAAAATAAAATAAAATCTATTTGAATATAAATGAAATCTCTTTCTGAAAGATTTTTGTTATGAAAAAAACTACCTTTACATAAAAAATTAAACTAACCACTTTTTTAATTATATTAATGAAATTAAAATATTTTGTATTTTATAAAAAGGTTAAATTTTATCTTATGTGTTTTATAAAAAATAAATAGATATATGTCCTCTTTTATGGATAAAAATATTATTTTTTTAAACATGTAATTTTTATATTTAGCGCGGATATTTTAAAAATCAATTTCAACCCATTTATAAAAGTTATTTGAAAAAATAAATTTTATTTTACAAATAAAAATGTAAATATTATCTTACGAATAATTTTTTTATAATTTTCTTAGAAGATAATTTTTTTGATAAATAGTGAATATATTGTTTTTAATTAAGAATATTCATTTCTATTATTTATTTTATAAACATTAGAAACTTAAGATTGTTTTAAAATGAAAATAATTTCAATTATATATCTCTTATTTAATTTCAGGTCATTGAAATGGTTCTTAAATTAAATTTTGATAAGAAATTTTAAAACTTTTAAACCTTTTCTCATTAAAAACCCGCTTTCTCATCATGTCTGTAGGATTAATTTAATATTAACATTAACAAATAATATTAATGTTTTTTAAAAGTAAGTATTTAATATTTGGAGTTAAAATAAAATATATTATCTAATAAGGTAAAATTAATTTTTTCTCATTGTAACTCCCTCGCCCCAAAAGATCGAAGTCGGTGCATTACATTATTAAATTAGAATGATTACAAGGAATCAAATCCCAAAGGACCGATAAATTTTTCAATATTGGAAAACCCAATTTTATACGTGATACCTATATTACATTATGAGGTAAAAAATTAAACATTATACATATGAAAATGAAATGAAAATCATCATTGAAAGCTCATTTAGTGATTTATTCTTCATATCCATGGGAAATTAAACAAAATAAGCTTGACCTCAAATGAAAAATAAGGGTGTGTAAAGAAGAAGAAGTAACAGGTCAATTAGAATAAATATACATGGAAATGTATCTAACTGATAACATATTCCATTGAAATATCGAGATAAGGAATAATTTTATATGTCAAGGTAAATGACTAAAAGAGATGTCATTTAATTAATAATATAATATTGAAATGCATCCCAAGAAAATTTCAATGAGAAAATTTCATGGATATATAATAATAATTACTAAATTATCAATGATAAAAATTATTAATTATTTTATTTCATGTCTAAGGCATAAAAAACCTATACCATTAAGACCATTCACAAGATAGTATAAAACTACAGGTAGAAACCCTTTTAATTTTGGCAGCGCATTTTTCTCGTGAGAACCTATCGATTCATCAAGGGGTTATATAATGTTTGGACCTCACCCCTCCCTAATAGTCGAAATATTTCTTTATATATTGTGTAATCAATTTCATTAATGAACAATATTTCTTATCAAATATCCTTATTGAGTAACAGAACCTGATTTGTCAATATTTCCCAAGATAATCAAACAAATATCAATGTAAATATCATAATTCATAAGGTTATCTCTTTTAGGAAATGAACATAACTAGGATAATGGTACATATATTTATGATAAATTTAATTTTTCGTGAAAAATTATTAAAATAAAGTGATTGTTTCATGAGAAATTTAACAATCACAAAAAAGGTAGGATTTTATAATAACTTATATCACTTGTTAATTTTTCAATAAAATCCCCTTGGATGATATAATCAAAAATGAATCTTTCAATGAATAAAAAAGGATTCATTATATTACATGTAAAAGTGGATTTATATACACCACATAAAAGTGAATTGGTGTATAATAACATATAAGCCATAATGTAATGTAAATAGAATGAAATCCCTTACATCATGAGTATTATTTGAATTTAAATACATTAAAGAATAAAAAATTAATACATTTAATGAAATTAGATAAATAAAATTCATGGTATAAAATGTCATAGGGTGGTATGTATACCTCAAAAAATATGTAAGTGGTAAATATGACATTTATCCCATAGATGTAAAAATTGAGAGGAAAATCCCATACCTTAAAATTTATTTTGGTTGAATTCTCAATAATATCATGTATAATGTTTATGAAAATTTTATTAACATCTTATATTATAAATTTAAAATCTATGATATCATATATAGTCATTTTATAACACATTATATCCATTTTATTAATATTATATCATCATTTTCATCATTTCTAGTGTTAATTGTCTTATTTTTCAGCTATATATTGACTTGTTATTTTTGTTCCTATTAATTAGATCATGATTTAATCATATATATTATGTAAATAATGATTTATATATCATATATAATCAGTAAATTTGTATTAATAATAATCCATAAAATTTGTAGATATGATATGAAATGTGTCGTTCTTAGAGGTGGTAAGTCGTATGTATGTGTAAACTCTACTTCAATCAGTTTGTTATATTTAAAAAGAAAGTGATATATATATATTTATGTTTGTGTGTGTGTGTATTATAAATCAATTATCATATTTATACCATATATCTAACATATTTTTCTTAATAACATCCTTAATATATTACATAAATAGTGTTAATGAATCTTATCGCTTTGAGGAGGTTGTATCCCACATATCTACAAATGAAGTTATCGTGTTCCAAAAATATGGAAAACATAAAGTTATATTATATATATAATTTAATAATCATAAAGACGTAATTAATATCATAAATATCATATATAAACTCTTAATCCATAATTATTCCCATCCATGAGAGGTAGTAATTGAAGAACGAATAATATCACTTCGTCATGCGGTAGTCTGCTGGATACATAAACAATGATTGTGTTTCCCATTTTTTTGATTTCTATGTGATATTATGTTTTATAAAGGACATAAAGTCATTCCATTATATTTTGGAAATATATTTTATTATTCAGTAATTATATAAGTACAATATAATGGGATGAAAAAGAAATGAAACAAAAGTGATCGCCAAACAATGATACCTCCTTTTCAGGTAACTCCTTTTATTTAAAAAAATGACATAAATGGATGGATTTATACCCAAAGTAATGAAATATTAGGATTTGATGGATTTTGGGGAGCTATATTTTCAAAATTTTGATGATAAAAAATCCTTGATAAGTGTGAATATGTGGGATGGCTGAGTTTCTTTTTATAGTGGAGAAGTGACATTCTTCTAAATATAAAAAGGTAAAACTATAGAGAGTCATCCCTAACATAATATGCATCAAATAATGGTAATAATTATATAAAATGTATTATATTTTATAAATATGGCTATCAAATATGTTTTTATCATGGTTCTAGGTCAGTTTCTCCCTAATGATTAAAGCATAGTCCCTTGTTAAGCCAGTTTTTTTCATTATAGCTATAATTAATTGTAATTTCATTCACATTTATTTTTGGTAATGATCTAAGTTAACCTTCTTATGAATTATAAATTATACTTATTCCAAATATTTAATCCATTTTACAAATTCTAATTACATAATTTATAAAAAATAATAATGAATATTTCATGCGGATGGGAAGATAATGCAAGTTTCTAAAGTGAAAATGTCTAAAATATTGAAATGTTTTTATATCTATTTTTAATGTGAAATAAGTTATAATTATCAAAATTAGATTAATTTATATATAGGTTAAAAAATATAATTTAAATCCACATTAATATATATTTTAACTATATAAATAAATTACAAGAATATGTATTTTTCAATTAAAATTCTGTATTTTTTCACACTTCATAAAATATGAAACTTTTCAGATAAATACCAATAATTCACTCTAACATAATTTTAAAATTGAAATTTAATAAATTAATTTTATTTTTTAAAATAAAATTTATTCTAGTGGGAAATTTTATTTTTAAAATATTTGTTCCATTAATTTTGTGTAAAAATTTCCATTTTACAAAAATACAAATATTTATGCATAAAACATGATTTATTCATATATTATTCTTATAAAATCTATTATATGAATGTAAAAAATATTTGATTGGATATATATCATATATAATTATTTAATTTCATCCACTAATAATAATTAATTTATTTTAGTAAGACAAAGTGACTTTGGGATCATAATAATATGTTTCCTTTTTTATTTCCTTTATATTAAATTGTTTTTTATATTAATTTATAATTACTTTGTAACTAATGAATTAAACCATATATTGTTATAATTTAGTTAATGTTATTCATAACATACAATTTAATTTCTAGGATATATCTTTCTATAATATATAAATATATATTAATAATTTATTGTTTATAGTAAAAAATGGTCTTCCATGTAACGTAAACTATCAATCAAAGTCGTTATTGCATGTAATAAATGCTAAATAACTATTCTCTGTATTTAAATTTTTAGAGAAGAATTAATATATTAAATAAATCATCATGCCTCTTTATATTATATTTATTTTTACTCTTTATGTTTTGTGTCATATGTGATGTTAAAAAATTATTCTTACTTTTGAATTTCATGATGTTACATTGTCCACAAATTATTTAAATTGCTTCCTTTAAATTTAACAATTATCTCAATAATAAAGGGTTTGATATTTTGAAATAATATTATAAAAATTGAAATCAAAAATATTGTTAATAACAAACATTATTAGATGTAAAGGGGAATGAAAAGGTTACCACAAAACTAGGCTTCCAAATAGGACAAAATTAGTGAATTCAAAGACATGAATGAAAAATATAAATATAAATTTAGGAAAGATAGTGATATATAAAATTTTAATGATAAATTTATTGACCATAATACCATAAACCATATGTCTGAATAATTTTTATTGATATCATAAAAAATCATGATAATATGAAAAAAAAAATTGTCTTAAGACACTTTTTCCCATTGTTGAGAAATAAATTCACTCTATAAGGATATAAGAAAGTATAGTTTTATATAAAAACAATCTTATCCCTTGATTGGAACATTAAATATGTTTAATAAATCAATTAGCATAGGTTGCACTATATAGTGATGTAACAAACTAAACTCTAAATACTCATCCAAAATTCAACTAAAACCATTTAGTAAATAATCAACCATAGGACCATTATAAAATAGTATAATCCAAAACATTAGAATCAGTTCCAAGTCAGTTTGTATTATCCAATTTAATTTATCGATATCAATCATTTCTTAATCTCATAATCATTATCTAAACATCAAGAACGTATTAAATATTATCATTCCCTCAACCATGCATTTTGCAATAAAACTATCTTTCTACAAAATAAATTTTATTGGTACAATCGAACATATGATCACAAATACATAATAAAATGTTTTCCAACACGTTTATAATATATTCAATAGATCATATGATGAAGTAATAATCGATATTATACTTTTACAAAATATTTCTAAGATCCAAATCCAAAATAAATATTATTATTTCACTTTGGTTGTGTCAAAAATATTTTTATAACTTTGATCCCTTACCTTCTTATAAGGTATATTCTCTTGACGCTTTAGGACATCATTTTCATAGTGCCTCATCTTCTTGATTTTTTAAGGCTATATAACATCATTCATTTTATTTCACATGCATTCTTTTTCTTGGTCACCCTTTTCTCTGCACTTATTACAAACTCCCAATCCTTTCATGCATTTCCATGGGTGATTATTTACAAAGTTAACACATGTTAGAAAATCATTATTTCCCTCATTCCATTTATCTATTATTTTATCTTTTTTCCTCTTCTTATATTCCATCCATTTAAATCCATAAGACTTAGTGAGTTTTCTATCTCTCTTGATAGCTCATAAAACTATTTCGTCATAATAATAAAAGGATTGAGATATCATCACCCTTAAGAGACTTAGAATAATACATTTCAAAGAAATAATCATCATTTAATTCCTTGTTTCATAATAAATCCCTTACAAAACTGTATAACCATATAAAATTAGTTTTATACTCTTCAACACTTTCTTCCTCTTTTTTTTAAACTATGTAAATTTCTATTCATCTCATTTTTTTTCTCCTGAGGGAATTATTTTTCAAATAATTTATCCTTAAACGAATTTCATTCCATAAGTTGTATTTCCTATTCTATTCTAGTATTATGGATCAATGACCCCCATTGATCCAAATCACTACTGATATAAAATAATAAAATTGAAATCATTTCCTTTTCACCATATCCCAAAACCAAAAATATCTTCACTATATACTTAATACATTTCTCAACTATCATTTGATCGGTAGTGTCACTAAATGATGTGAGGCACTTTCATATAAATTGATCCAGCATTGGAGAATATTATTGTCGAATAGGTTTCTCTATCATAAAAAATTCATGTGTCATGACCTGATTATGTTTCCCTAATTTATCCACAACATCCTTAATTACAATACCATCTATATTAAATTCCTTAATAGGAAAACATCTAAATTGGCCTTGAGTATTAATAAACATATTCCTTCTTGTTTCCATTTCATAAAAATGGCATATATTAGATCATATCTTAAAATTATGTACATTTTATAATTGTAAATATATAACAACACTTCCCATAAATTAGAAACATTATGCAGATATAATCTCATAATCATGAACATTGTTTCATTGGGTATATATTTACTGTCAAATCCCTCATAATTATTTGTAATGAATATTTAAATTATCATAATCATATCCACTGGGAGTTTTAAACCAAGTGTCTAGTGAGGCCCACTGTTGTGTACCTGGTTGTGCTCATGTCAATACTCACACACATTTTCAAAGATGTTTCCCCTAGGTACATCTATGATAGAACAAAATCCACTTATAATATCAATATAGAGATGTTTTTCTATGAATACCAAAATAATCTAAACCTTACCAAAACATTAGGTTTTTCTTCTATACTAAACATCAAATTTCACCTTTGGGTTATGTTAGCTAATCTATGTTTTTGTAAATCTTGTTTCCATGGTTTCTTCTATAACTCCTTTGATTGCCACTGTAACAACCCGAACCCAGAAGCCCAGAACCGGTGTCTTACTTTATTACATTGGTAGGATTAAAATAAATATAATATGGAAGGATTGTCCAATTTAAAAAAAAATTAAAACAGATTACATACATGATACCCATATTACATTGATAATTAGAAAATAAAACATGATACATAATAAAAGTAAATGAACAACATTTTTAAAGCTCATTTAAATATTTCTTCATCACATTTAGGGGAATGGAAACAAAATAAGGGTGACCTCAAATGCTCAGTATGTGTAAGAATAATTGAAAAAGTAATTAATCAAAGATAATAAATCAACATGGCATGGTATCTAACTAAGAAAAAATTCAATTCAAATAAATGGATAAGTAATAATCAATATATCAATATAAATAACTAAAACACATTCCATTTAATCAACTATATGAGAAATAAATGAATCTGTAGACAATGTCAATGAGAAAATATGATGGATAAATAATAATAATAAAAACTAAATTATCAATTAAGAAAGTTAATAATTATTAGATGTCATTTCTAAGGAACATGAAAACCCATATTGTTAATATCTTTCAAAAGACGGTTTAAGACTACCAGTATAAACATAATTAATTTAGCTAATTGATTTGTCTCATGAGAAACATTCAATGCATCTAGGGGATATATAAAGTCTAATGCACACATGTCACTACCATTACAAATTATTCATCATATATCTAGTAATAATTTTAATTAATGAAAAATATTCATTATCAAATAACAGTATTGAGTAAAGAATAAAGATTTATTAATATTTCCCTTGATAATCAAACAACTATCCTAGTAAATACCATATGTAAAAATGTTATATGATATGGTAAAATAATATATCCATGATATCTATATTGTTATTTAATAAAAATATAATTTTTAGTGAAAAATTATTACAACAAATTGATTTTTTTAAGAGAAAAATAAAAATAATAAAATAATGTGATATTCAAAATTATTTATATCACTAGGTAATTTTAAAATCATATCCCCCTAGATGAGATAATTAAAATTTCAACATCAAATAACATGAATAATAAATGATTAATGATATTACATGTCAAAAGATAAGTATATGCACCACATAAATGAAAATTGGGTCCTAATAACATATAAGCGTTAATGGAATGTAAATTAGGAATAAATATTTTACTACTTGAGTAACTTTTGAATTGAGAATAATGATATAATAACATAAATTGATATATTTAATATCATTAGATAAATAAAAATCATGATATAACATGTCATAGGTTAGTAAACACACCATCGAAAATAAGTAGGTATTGAATAAGACATTTATCTCAAAAATTTAAAAATTGGGGTGAAAATCCATTACATTATGCTTTTTTTGTTGAGTACCCTTTAAACTCCTATATAATAATTTTAAGAACATTATTTAGTTAATAAATAACAATATTAACATATATAATATCATATATCGGTGTAATGGTTGAACGAATATGTCAAAAGAAGAGATATATGGTCACAAGGATAAGATACTCACGACGTTGGTGGAATGCAACTTCACTCAAGCTGATCTTCTCATGTGTCATGATATGTTTGAATTATGAATTATGAATCTTAGTTTATTTTGGATTTTTTTATTTCCTACCCATAAATAAGGTTTTATAAAATCAAATAAAAATTTAATTTCATATATTATATCATATATAGTTCATTTATAACACATTATGACCCATTAATTAATAATATATCATCATTTTCCTCATTTTGGGTGTTAATTTCCTTGATTTTAGAGTATTTATTACCTTCTTATTTTGGTTCATATTAATTTGAAATTGATTTAATAAACTCTATCAATATTAAATATTCATTGCATATGTTTTTATAATAATCCATAAAATATGTATGTAGGAAATGAAATGAACTATTCATGGGTTTGGTAGGTCATATATATACATGAACTCTACTTCAGTTTATTTTTAATATTTAAAAAGTAGGTGAAATATATATATGTATGTGTGTGCACATGAGTTATCATTTAATTAAAATATATTTGACATATATGTAACATATTTTTATTAACACCATCATTCATACATTCCATGTATAGTGTGAATGAATAACATCGCTTCGAGGAGGCTGTAGTCCACACGTCCAAAAACAAAGTTAACATATTCCCCAAAAATGGAATGCATAAATCTATGTGTTGTATAAAAATTAAAAAGTAATACATAAATAATAAATAACATATATAATTTTAAAACTATAGATCCATCATTAATCCCATCCTTGAGACGTTGTAATGGAAGAATGAATGACATCAATTCGTGTGGCAATAGTCCGTTGTACACACGAACCATGATTGTGTATCCAATTTGATGAAAGTTCATGTGAGTGTAGTTCATACCGTTGAAATAGAAAATTAATTTATATTTATTATATTGATGTTATTACTAGGAAATATTTATGGATAATTGAAGTAATGGATAACTAAATAAAACAAAAGTGATCATTGAAAACATTAACTTTTTTTCATATAACTAATTTTAATTTATACTTAACATAATAATTTGTTATATTTAATCTAAAAAGGAGGATTATAGTGTAATTCATAGGATTTTTTGATCTATTTTAATTGTTATTTATTATCTATAAGGAATTATAGGAGCTAATAAGTGGTAGGGATGAGTTCATTTTTACAGTGGAGAACGAGTCACATTCTTATAAATATAAAAAGGTGAACATGTTTAAGTGGTCTCCCATACATAATGTTTCTCCAATAACAATAAAAATTATATAAAGGGAGTATAGGGTTGATATATGTCCATAAAATATATTTTTTACACGTGTCTTGGTCATATTAGCCCTTACATTTAAGATTTAGTCCCTTGTTAAGCTAATTGTTTTCTTTCAATCTCTGTAATTAATTTTAACTTATTTCACAAATATTTGAGTTAAAAAGTATTTTTAAGTTATTATAAATTATAAATTATTAATATTCCAAATATGGAATCTATTTTTAAAATTATAATAACTTAAGTGGTATAAATTAATTTAAAATAATCCTTCAGAAAGGAAGATGAAGTGGGTTTTTAAAATGAAAATGTCCAAATGCTTAATAAGATTTCTTATCAATTGTATTATGAAATTAGATCCAATGAACTAAATTGTATTAATTTATGTATATGTGAACAAACTATACATAAAATAGAAATTAAAATATAATTTCACTATATAAATAAATTAGATGAAAAATTAGTTTTCAATTATAATTTAGTGTTTCTTTATTCATAAAAAAATATAACATTACAAAGATAATCCCACGAATTATCCCTAAAATAGTTTTGATGGATTTATTTTATAAATGAAATCTATTTTTATGATAAAATTTATAATATTTAAAAAATTTATATTAAAAGTGGTGCTCAATTATAAGGTGGAAAAATTTCCTTTTTTGAACCATACTATTTATAAGAATAAAACTAGATTTATTATTATATTGTAGATATAAAATCTATTGGATGAATTTAAAAATTTTAGCATTAATATATAATATATATTTCATAAATCTCATTCAGTAATAGTAATTAATTTATTTTTTAATAAATGTGACTTTGGGATCATTATAATAGTTTTTTATAAAAACATTTCATTTATATTAAATTAGATTTTATATTCATTTCTAATTACATGGTAACCAATGAATTCAACAATATATTGATATATGCTAGTTAACATTATTCATTATATTCAATTTGACAGCTGGATTTTATCTTATTAAATTAAATAATAATACATTATTAAAATATTGTTGTGTGATAAATCATGGTCTTGCGTGTAATGAAAACTATCGAACACAGTCACTCTTCCATGAAACATAAACTAAAACCCAGTTTCATGAATTATAAGTTATATAATATATTTATATCATTAAATATATTTTAAATTATGGGGGTGTAATATTATCTCTATGCTTGGGTTTATTTAATACATTCTATTAAATACAATATTAATACATTAGAATTTGGGGGTGTTTCAACCATAATTAAATGTAAAAATATAAAAATAATTTTCCATGGTTAAGGTAAAAATTGGTTTAGAACGTGTTATACTAAAATGTAAGGGTTAAAAATAACTCAAAACTTTTCCAATACAAATTGTATGTTCCTATTTCTATATTATCTCTTCTAGATATTATAATATTACATTTTGGAGAATTACTCATAGCAAAAATGTCGGAAATGATTTTTTATTTCGAATGGTATAATTGTTCCAATCACCACACATATAAAATTCCATCCAAAATCATATGTTAGTCACACATATAAAACACTTAGGATCCACCAAGTCATAACCAAGTCAAATTCTTATATCCCACATATCATCATAAAATCCTTTGTTTGGTAAGAATTAAATCCTAGGAATCCGTTTGGTGAAATCAAACAGAAGTTGTCTACAGAATTGGTAACATCCATAATCAAGAATTATATTTTATAGCATCCTCCACCTCCATCACTTTTTGATAAGACATTAAGATATAATATAATATGAAAATTACATAAAATTAGACATTATAATTTTGTGATAATAACCTAATTCTATAATGCCCTTACCCTAGAAGCCCAGAGCCAATGAATTATTTTATCTCATTGTCATGATCATATGAAATCAAATTCCGAAGGACTGATCAGATTAGTATCCTTATAAAAACTAGAGAAAAAATTATGTTTTATATTACATCATGTAATTAAAAACAACATAGTATCTCTTCTGAAAACACTCATATCTGATAGGTGATCCTTTCAGATCAGTCATAATATACTTCTTTGCATCCAGGTAAAAATGAAACATAAAAAAGAAGCAATATATGATGCTTAGTAAGGGTAAATAATTTAGAAAAAGAAATCATAGAGAAGAATAAAAATTTAAGGTGAGTTTCAAAACATAAAAACAATACTTTTAAACATTATATTGAGCACAATATAGAAATAATAAATCAAATAATTCAATTTAGTTATTCACATCGATATTCTACTAGGTGAATAATCACATGTAGTATCAATAATAAATCTCATAATGGGGGAATTCATAATGTCTTATATCATAACTATATCGTCAAGGCCTCATTCTATTATCATTAATTAATGCGTAAAAACCCAAACTAATTTGTCTCATTTGACCTACCAATGCATCACGGTGTAATATTAGGATATTCCCATCACTTACTAAGTCCAAATAATTCCTTGTATGAAAAGGGGAAATCATAACCAAGACAAACATTTTAATTAATTCTAGAATATTAAATCTTAAAACATTATACATAAATCATGAATTGTATAAAAATATAATATTAATAGTCAAACTATTCATAAACCCTTTAATATAATATGATATTTTGAATCATAAGAAATAAAAATAAATTAAATATATGATCCAATAAATGATGATGACATCGATGAAAATGTTCTTCAAAAAATCGTTAGAATATTTTTTAACGAAATAACCATTTTTTTAAAATAGTTATTTAAAATTCAATAAAATTTAAAATTAAAATATTTTCATTGTAAATAATATTTTAAGTTTTTAATGGTTTTCATAAAATATTAAAGAATCATGATGGTGGAAAAAATCTCTTCACGTCTTACCAGTTAAAAAACACTCTTCTCGTGGAAAATGATAAAAAAAATGAAAATTGAACATGGGGGAAAATTTCTTCAAAAAATTATAAAATAATAGTAATAATGTTTTGAAATTTATTTTTAACAAACATGGACATGGATGATAGATATGTTCTAGTAAATTCATACATAAAAGCAATCGTAGATAATAAAGAGATAGAAAAATTAATTCTTACCTCGTACTATCCTTTATTTTATGGTGTATTAACCTAATGTATAATGGTTAAATAATTCAATTATGTTATACTAGAACTATATCCAATATTTATTATATCATATATGATCCTATTATATTGTTTTCTTAATAATATTTCATTATTATCATTATTTAAGGAGTGAACTACTTGATTTTCTTATGTTTATTTTTTTGTACAAGTTTAATTTATTATGCATAGGATATATAAATATTTAATATAAAGAATTATATTCAGTTCATAAATATTTTATTCATTCTATATATACATTTCCATAATAATTCTTAAATGGTTGTAGTGCAGGATAAATCCCATCGTGCTGTAAAGATAGTAGGTCGTACGTATGTACGAGCGATGGTTTCATTTTTTAATGGTAAAGGGTAAAGAATTTTATGTACTATTAATTATACAGAAACAATATTATGTCATATTTATTATTTACATCGTTTATATTCATCGTTATTCACATCAAAATAATGTATAGATGAAAAAATATTTACACCACAGCGTGGGGATGGTAAGTCGTACGTACGCACGCAAGGTGATATTATTTTTCATAGGATGGGTAAAAGGAGGACTATGGTTGTCCCGTAATAATTATAAAAATCATAGAATATATTATATTCAGGATTTATTACATTATTATGGAAAAAATACAAAAAATAAGTAGAATAAGAACATAACATTTGAAAGAGTTGGTAAAATAATTAATTCTTCTTCGAGTTTATCTATTTAATTGGAAAAAATTAAATCTTTATGTCGGCCTTACGCCCTTATTATGGCCTGTAGGATGCATTTAGATATGTTATAAGGGTAAATTGGTAGTTTGTTGTGAAAAAAATTGATTTATAGGTGTGAATAGAAGAGAAGTACATGTGCCCTTTTAGAAGCGATGAGAATAGCACTTTAGGAAACTCCAAAACTATTAATTTATTATAAATTGATTATTGATTTTAAATAGCTAAAAAATAAGTTATTTAGAATAAAATATGAGGAGGGTTATAAATAATTTAAACCAATTAATTTTAGACATTTTTAGGTAACAATATTAACATTATCTTCTGGCTTTAACATTTAGTAAAACAGTTTAACTCTTACCATGACTACTTGGCTTTTTATACTATAGGGTTAATATAGTTACTATAAAATAGAACAAGTACCCAAATTGGATCATTAATAAAATATTTAATATTATCTTATTTAAATTTTCGAAATATTTTCTTAATTTTATATCATTTAATAAAATATTACGTATTTTACATTCTACTTTATGTCAATTTTGAGACTATTTATTACTTCACTTTTTTCAAAATTATAAAAATTTATTTCTTAAAAAAACTAAATTATATCGTCACTATTATATCAATGTAGTCCAAAAAATTGTTTATGGCATAAAATATTTCAAGTTATATCTATTTTAATTCTATTAATATCATTTAATTTATTTATCCGTTAATAAATCAATTATTTCATCATTATATTGTCATCATTTATATTAATTATTTAATTTATAAAATTATAAATAAATTACCTTGATGTAGATAAATATTTTATCTTTATAAAGACTATTTATTGTTTACTATATCACATATATTACCTCATATTAAAAATAATTTATTTATTAAAATTTTAATACGATATTTTTAACTCTTCTTTAAATAAAATATACTGAATGTCATAATCTAAAACAAGTACCTTAAAAAGTGTCATATTTCAATAATCAGGTATATTGTGGTAGAAAAAAACGTATCCAATGAAATTAGTAAAATTTTTATTGTAATTTTAAAATAATATAATATAATTATTATTTCACCATTAATTACCCAATTAACTCTTAACCGTGGTAAATAAATAAATATTTATCGATGTTACTATTACTAAAAATATTAAATTGATCATATTAGATGAAAAATCACATACTTATTACATCCATTTTTTATCTTTTTTTCCAAATTGAAATCAAAGATTTGGAAAAATTAAATTTAATGCTAATGTGGTGAAAAGGCGGGTTAAAGAGACATTTAAATGATCATTATGATTTTATATCAAATTATATTATAAAAATGATTCCAACAACCAAAATTGGATTAATGAATGTATTAGTTTTATCTTATAAAATTTTATTAAATTTAAATTATAATAATTATTTATTTGAAAATTCAGGTTTTTAACTATAATGCATTTTTTTTACAATTCATAGAAATTAAAACTTTTGGAAAAAAGAAAAAACATTAACCTAAGCTAATTTTGATATTATAAATTCAAAAATGAAGACTATTTTGAAAAATAAAATTCATAAATTTCAGAATTTTGAAAATAATATTCATAACTTCTTTTTAAATGGATAGTTGGAAAGATTTTGGTGTGCTCAAATGCGGTGTTGCGTGTAAGAAAATAAATTGATTTATTTGAAAAAAAGCATATTGTGGAATAATGGAGTGTTAAATTCTTCCCTAATTCAAGAAATGTTTTCCTTTAAATTTCTATAATATCACTTCATAAATAGGTTAACTTTGTTCTTGATCATACGTTCTCTATGTTCCCACATCACCTCTTCCATTTAATAGTTTCTCCAATAATCTTTTACCAATCAAGTCATACGATTTATCAATACTTGTTATCTAGTGTAATGATTCATGATAGGATCTTTATAGTAGGACATATTTGGTTCCAGTTCTATTTATTCATAGGTGATTTCATGCGTTGGGTCTGGAATGTATTTCCTTAACAATGATACTTGGAAAATGTCATGAAATTTTGATAGACTTGGAAACAATGCTGAATGGTAAGCAACAGTTCCAATTCATTCAAAAATTTCAAAAGTTCTGATGTACCTTTGGTTTGTTTTACCTTTCTTTATGAATCTTATAACACCCTTATATGGAGATACCATCAATAAAACATGATCTCCAACTTGAAATTCCAAATTTGTCCTTCGGTTATCAGTGTAGCTCTTGTTTCTACATTGAAATTATTTGATATGGGTTTTGAATGTATTTTCCTTTTTTGTTGTTTTCTCTATAAGTTCTAGGCCTACAATATTCCTTTCAACAACTTCCTCCCAAAAAGTTCATGAATGTAATATCC
Organism: Viscum album; assembly: GCA_963277665.1. NCBI lineage: Eukaryota > Viridiplantae > Streptophyta > Magnoliopsida > Santalales > Viscaceae > Viscum > Viscum album. The sequence goes on from OY728150.1 coordinate 1,892,274,182, forward strand.
TTTCATATAATGCTTCATACGGTGCCATTTAAATACTTGGTAGGAAGCTATCATTATATGAAAATTGTACCATAGGTAAATACTAATCACACATACCTTGAAGGTTATGTGTGAAAGATTGAAACCTGTCTTCTAATGATTGGATAGTCTGTTATGATTTCCCAATAGTTTGATGGTGGTAGGCGGAGCTCAAATGATGCTAAATATCGAGATCCTTCTTAAGACATTTAAATAATTTTGATGTAAAACAAGGATCTCTATTAGATACAATTGATAGAGGTGCACCATCAAGTATTATGAATTCTTTAATATATAGTCTTTCTAAACACACAAGAGGTAAATCCTCTCTTATATAGTGAAAATATACTGATTTGGTATGGTGATCAATAATAAAAAATATCACATCATTTCTTATGGGATTATTTGGTAGTACAATAGGAAAATCCATTGTAATGTCATCCCATTTACACAAAGTTATATGAAGATGTTACATTATTCCTTTATGATGTTGTCTCTCAACCTTCACTTGTTCGAAAACAAGACATATTGACACATAGTAATAAATTTAAATCTTTATATTAGCCCACAAAAAATCTTCCTTTAAATCATTATAAATCTTAATTCTAATAGGGTGTATAAATAAGTTTGAGCTATAATAATCATCTATAAACTCCCATTTAACTCAGGTATAGAGGAATCACACAGCTATATTCGAAATTTAAAAACTCTATCTATATATATTAAGTCTATCAGTCTCCCATCATTCACATCTTTAATTTCCCTTTGAAAATCATCATAATTTGACTAAGAAGTTTTTATCCTTTCCATTAAATATGGTTTATAAACCATTTGAAAAAGTAGTGATATTTCACCTTCATTTAAAATTTCTATATCCATCATTACATGATCCATGAACACAGGATACCTTTAAATTATCATTTTGTTGAGAACTCCATAGTCCTCCCTACTCAAGTCATATTCCCCCTTATTTTCCTTCGCTATGTGATAGTATACCAAACTATCATACTCTTTGAGTAGATCAATCCATCTTCTTTTCCTCATTTTGAGTTCATTCTGTGAGAATATATATTTCAAACTCATTTGATCTATATAAATATCACATTATTACCATAGATAGAGTTTCTCCATATCTTCAATGTAACGATTATAGTGTCTAACTAAAGATAATGAGATTGATAGTACTTTTCCTGAGTTTTTAACTATATTATTGCATATTCAATAACTATTTCATTCTGTATAATGAAATAACCAATTACTTTCCTTGATGCATCAATATAAATTGAAAATTCATCATTTTTTGTTAGAAATATCAAGATCAGAGAATTGACTAATATTCTCTTAAATTATTCAAAACAATCTTCACATTTTTTTTCACTTGATAATAACCCCTTTAAATGTGAGCTTGGTTAATGAGTTATCAGTTTGGGAAAAAATTTGAATGAAACACTATTAGTAACCATCTAAAATAATAAAATTGTGTACCTCAGTTATGTTTGTTTTTTATGGTCATTCTTTGATTGACATTGTCTTCTCTGGATCAATATATATTCAATCCTTGGAGAAAACATGGCCATGAAATGAAATTTCCTGAATCTAGAATTCATAATTTCTAAATTTACTATATAAATCTTCCCTTATAATATTCTCAAGAATGGTCTGTTTTATTTTTCATGATATTCATATATTTAATAATATAACATAATATCATCAATAAAAACTAAAAAAATCAAGAAGATATTCTTTTAATACTCTATTCATCTGATCTATAAAAATCGAGGGTGAGTTAGTCAGTCCAAATTGTATTACTATAACTTTATAATGTCCATACCTCATCTAAAATGTTTTCTTTAGAATGTATTACTTCTTCAATTATAATTGGTGATATCCACAATTATGATTAATGTTAAAAAAATGAGCACCATAAAGTGGATCAAATATAACATTGATACAAGGTAGATTATACTTGTTCTTTATTATAATAGTATTGATTTCCCTATAATTGATACATAGCCTCATTAGTCTAAATTTATTCATGATAAAAAGAATATGAGCTCCCCAAGCTATAGAAATAGGGTAAATAAGTCCCTTATTACTCTACTCCTGAAGTTGTTCCTTTAGCTCCACCAATTCTATAGTGGACATTCTATAAGGATTCATTGATATTGGTATTGCATCATGGATTATGTAAATTGAAAAATCTACTTCCCCCTATAGAGGATGTCCATGTAATTCCTCTATAAATACATAAATGTCTTCTTTTATAATTAGTACATCCTCAATTTGAATATTAGTTGTTTTACCATATCTTATTCCATAAAAATTTCATTTGGAAGAGCTATAGCAGGTGGGAATTTGTATGATTCAGATTATAAAGTCTCCCCTCTAAAAATAAGATATTCTATATCCTCATAAAAAATAATAAATTCCTTATTTTTTCAATAATATTTTGCACCATATTTTGAAATACAATCCATAGTAAGGATTATAACGTAATCAACCATAGCTATGATAATAAATCCTGTAATTAAAGCATTTTTATATTCCATAATAGGAAATTCATGAAACATTTATGTTGTGACAATTTTTCCACTATGAGTTTTGACTGACAACTCCATTTTCATGGTGAATTTGAAATATCTAATTTTTAAAGAGAAATAGGAAGACATAAATGAATGAGATGATCCAGAATCAAATAATTCATTATATAACTTTTGGGAGATAATTGAAGTATCTACCACCAAATCATTTAAAAATTCAGTTTCTATAGTTGTGATCATAAAGGGTTGGTTCTTCTCCCATATACTATTCTAAGTAAATTTTCCTTCACACTTAGGAAAGAAATTTGTATAATATCTGATATCTTTAAAATTTTTGCACTGAAAATTGGTAGCTTCCTTATTTTTCATAAAATCATGATCATGATGTCCATTTTTTACACAGTGGTTACAAACTCCAAATCCCAATAGGTATGTTCCGCGATGTTTATTTCCACATTATTATTGGATGGAATGTAAATTCTTCATTTATTATAATTTTCCCTATTTCCAATTCCAATGTGTTAAGTATCTATCTTATTCTATTGATTTACTTAAATTCATAATAATTGGATATTTTATTTTTGGTCTTGATTGCACATTAGACTATATGTTCGTATGATAAGAATGTTTGAGAGACCAATGAACATTGAATAAATGGTTTTAAACCATAAAATAATTTATAAATATTTTTCCTTCGGTTACGTATGTTGTCTGAAACATGCCTTGGTAAAATTGTAATGTCATCTTCATACATTGTAACATTATCATCCTCTTTTTTCCTCAAACTCGGAAATTTCCATCCCATTTCATCTCGTTGATCAGGAGGAAAGTATTTTTCAAGAAAGTGTTATTTAAATTCCCATATTTCAATATTTTTTAATTTTTTGTATTCCATTATGTTTTGAATCAAGGACCACCATTGATCTGTATATTTTGATAGATGATAAACTTCATTGACACCATTCTCCCCTTCCTTACTTCCCAAATAAAGAAATATATTCTCTATGGAGATTATTCATTTCATAGTAACAAATGGATTTATAATCCCATTGAATGTTGTAGTTTTTTGTCTCGTGAGGTGGTATAAATATTTTCCTCTATGTTGTGTATTAGAATGCTCCTACGGGTATGGTTATTGTTCATAAACTAATTCTGTTGTCCCTGTATAGTAATAAGTTTTTTAGCACCAGCTATGACCCTTGTTGTAACATCTTTTTCTTGCATAGAAGGGAAATACCTATATGGATTACGTTTATTTATATGGTTTCCATTTCTTCTATTAGGCTCCATTTGAAAATATTTTCATTCATTTTATTAGGATATGAATCATAATTCATAATTTTGAACTAGTAAGGCACTAAAAATATAATGAAAATTTTATACATATCTAATATCATAATCAGAAACACAGCTAGTTTAAGGAAAAATTTAATTTTAAAACCTTCATATTGGTCTGTAATGAAAATGTGAATTATCATAAACATATCCCCCAGGAGTGTTAAGATAAGCGCATGGTAAGGCCCATTGTATTGTACCAGGTTACCCAATTTCAGGCTCATAACATGTTTTTGGAGTTATTACCCCAAGGTACATAGTATCCAGATTGGGATTTATTGTATTAATACCCACATAATATATACCATACCAATATTAAATGAATTTATTATATAATTAGACTCAATGTCTATCTTAGGTTAATGTTCCCAGATGAATGTATTTTCTATATATAGATTCTAAGGATTGTACTAAACTTCCTTTGAACCAACCGTAATTCCCATTCCCTAGAATCTTCAATAAAGTGCATTATTTTATCACCTTTGCATGATCATAATAAATAAAATCTAGAAGGACTGATCATGTTAGTATCATTATAAAAACTGTATAGAAACATAAGTTTTACATTATATAATGAAATTAAAAAAAACATAGTATCTGCTTTGAAAATACTCATATCCCTTAGACTATCCCTTCAAGTCCATTATAATATACTTCATTGAATCCTGGGAAAAATTGAACAAAAGAAAGGGGTTAGCTCAAATGCTCAGTAAAGGTAAACAATATAGTGGGAGTAATTATAAATAAGCATAAACCTTCAAGGCAAGGTATAAAACTCAAAAAGATTCCTTTTAAATAAAATCTTGAGCATAATATGTCAAGAATAAATAAAATAATTCCATTTAAACATTAATCAGGATATTTATGAATAATGTCGGATATCATAACCATATAGTCAAGTCCTCTTGCCAATAACATACATTTTCAGGTAAAACCCCAAACTAGTTTTTGTCATTAGACCTATCAATGCATCAAGGGGATATAGAGAGCACACTCATCACATGATATGTCAAATGCATTCCTTGTATTAAAAGGAGAAATAACAACAAACAAAAACATTTGTTTTAGAACTATAATATTATATCTTAATATATTATCCATAAACCATGAATGATGTAAAAATAGAACATCCATATTCAAAAAAATTCTTAAACCCATCAAAAAAAATATTTCATATTGTACCATAAGAAAAAAAAATTCAATTAAACATAATATATAATACAGGATATTGACATATATGAAAATTTTATAAATAAAATTATTAGAAATTTATTTAGATAAAAACCTCTTTTATTGAAAATAGTTTTATAAAATTCTATAAAATTTTAATATAAATAATTTTCATTGAAAATAATCGTTCATGATTGTAAATGAAGATACAAAATGTTATGGCATCAATATGATGAAACAATCTTCTCATGCTCTATAAGTTAAAAAAATAATCTTTTTTTAATTTTTTAAAATTTCAAACAAAGTACCTCGTAGGGAAAATGAAAAAAATTGCTTTCTATAAAATCAAACATTGGTAATAATGTCATTAAAATATACTAAATAATAAATAGAATATTTTGAAATACAGTTTTGGGAAACAAGGACATGGATGATAAATATGTCCCAATAAATTCTTTTGTAAACGAAATCATGGATAATAAAGAGATTACAAAATTAATCATTACCTCATACACTCAATTAATTGAGGGTGTGTTAACCTCTTGTATAATGGACAAGTAATGTTATTAAGTTAAAAAAACTATTTTCATAATTTATGATATCAAATATGATGCTCTTATGTCATTTTCTTAATAATATTTTATTATTATCATTATTTCAGGTGTGAACAGCTTCATTTTCTTATGTTTATTTTTTCACGTAAGTGTTATTTCTTATGTAAAGGATATATATTATTCATATCATGATTTATACTATTTTAATAAATATTATATTAATTCATTATAAATATTTTCATAATAAATATTTAATGGTTCGAGTGTAGGATTAATCACATCAAGTTGTGGAGTTGGTCTTGTGTATGCATGAGTGATGGTATTAATATGTAATGGTAAAGGGTAAAGAATTGGATGGATTATTAATTATTCATAAATAATATCATTTCATATATATTATTTAAATCATTTATATTCATATTTATACACATCAAAATAATGTATTGCAGAAAATAGTAAACACCAATTCTTGGAGACGGTAAGCTGTATATAGGCACACATTGTGATATTGTTTTTTCTTGGATGGTAAATGGAGTAATATGGTTTTATCATATTCATAAAAACATTTAATAATATATTTTATTCTAGATTTATTACTTAATTATGAAAACAACATAATAAAATGAAGTATAAGAATAAAAGATCATTGAATGAGTTGGTAAAACAATTACCTCTTCTTCGTGTGTCCTCTTTTAATTTTCAAAATATGACTCATTATGTTGTATTTATACCAAAATTATGTTTTATATGAAAAATTGATGGAATTTGGGAAGATAACTGGGAATTTTGTATAATAAATTAGGATATAGAGGTGTGAATAAAATAAAAGGTTGGGTACCCTTTTATAAGAGAGGGTAGGGTTAATTTTGGATACTCCAAAATATTAATTTATTATAAATTTATTTGGGATTTAAAATAGAAAAAAATTATTTATTTCATAGATATTATGGGTATGGGTCTATATACTCTCATCCACTGAATTTTAGTCATTTTTAGATCACAATATTAACCTTATCTATTTCCATTCATCGTTAGTTAAACAGGTTAACTCTTACCTAGACATCTTGTCTTTTTCTAAAATAATGTTAATATAGTTACTATAAAATTAAAAAATAAACCAAATTGGATAATTTGTTAAATATTTAACATTATCAGTGTTATTTTTTCAAAATACATATTTTTATGAATTTTATATCATTTAATAAAATATTATTTATTTTAAAATCACTTTTATGTCAATTTTGACTCTAATAAGTACATAAATTTTTTACAAATCATAATAACATTATTCCTTTGAAAAAAAGTATATTATATCACCCCTAACATGTCAAATTCATAAAAAAGAATCATTTTCGGAATAAATTTTTTCAATGTATATTTAATTTAATACTATTTATATCATTTAATTGATTCCTCCTTTAATAAATCAATTATTTCATCATTATTATGTAACCATTAAATTTAATTATTTATTTTATAAAATTATAAATAAATTGCCATGATTTAGATAAATATTTTAACTTTATAAATACAATATATAGTCGACCATATCACTAATATAACCTCATATTAAAATTTATATATTTATTACAATTTGAATATGGAATTTTTAACTCTTCTTTAAATAAAATATATCAATTGTCTTAGAATTATAAAATTGGGTTAAAAAGGATCATATTTTAGGCCAAGGGTTGATATTTTTCAAAAAAAAATTATTAAATGAAATTAGGAAAATATTTAGGGTGCTTTTATAATCTTATTATATTATTATTATGTATAGGTTTAATTACCTGATTAACTCTTAACCGTGGTAAATAAAAAAATAAAGTTACATTGTACCAAAATATTATGTTAGTTATATTTGATCAAAAAAATCATACTAATTATAAACATGTATTTCTGTTTATCTAAATTCAAATCAGATAAGTGGCTAAATTTAGTTGAACTCTAATGTGGTGAGAATGCGGGTAAAAAAAGATGTTTGAAAGTTCAGTGGGTTTTATATCAATCTCTATTATAAAAATGATTAAAATAACATAAATAGGAAAAATATATTTGTTATTATCTATTGTGAATTTAAAACAATTTAATATATAATAATTATTTATAAGAAAAATAAATGTTTAAATATCATGTAGTATTTTTAACGATTCCACAAAAAATTGAAATGTTTCATGAAAATACCAAAATATCAACCTATGATAATTTTGATATTTTGAGTTAAAAAAATATTTCTATTTAAAATTTTTTTATAAATTACATAATGTGGTTAAGACTATTCCTAACTATTTTTAAATGGAAAGTTTGATAGATCATGGTGCGCTTGAAATCGTTGTTGCATGCAGCGCAAGCTATTGAATTGTTTAAAAGTGTAACATGGATGTATGGGGTGTTAAAAATTAGTTCTCGTATTCCATAAATGGGTTACAAAATCATCATTCATGTGTATGTTGGACTACCACCACACGAACCCATGATATTCATTGTCCATCACCTCCCCTCACAGATGGATATAATGATGGAATTATTATTTATATATGAAATTTATGATTTTATTATTTCTTGGAAATAGTTATATAACATATACATTCCCACTTTCAATTACATGGGAATAATATAACACCATTCATGTGTACATCAAACCACCACCACACGAAGCTAAGTGATTCATTCACCCTTTACCTTGATGGTAATGAGGAAGTTTTTAATGAAAATATGTGATATATATGACATTAAGATGATTCTATATTGGTAAAATATAGTTCACATTTCATTTGTTATTTCTTTCTAGAAATGGAAACATTTTTCATTCATACATACAACCTACCATCTCAAATAATAGTGTATTTCATTTTATAGAATTTATTTTGGGATCATGATAAATAAATTTAGACTAGATATACCTGATATATATATCATGTTCATAATTTTGTATATGATTTAACTTTTACAAAATTAAGATGAACAAAACTAAAAAATAAAAATAGATATGAAAAACAATGCAGATATTTCTCGAAATGGTACTTTAACCTAGAATTGTTAATAAATGAGTTATAAAATGTCCCAATTAAATAATATATTTTATTTTATATATATATTAATGGTTATTTAATAGATATATAATATAATTATATTTATTTTATAGGGGTTTTTAACGTGTATGTAAGAATTCAAGACTTATAGAATGCCATATATAGTCTCTCTTTTATTTATTATAGTCATATAAAAATTCACCACTTGTTTCTTTTGTGTGGTGTTTATACTACCCCCTTGAAAACATATATCATGAATCTATTTATTTTAGTTATATTTAATTTTTCAGTTTAGTATATTCTTTAATGGTGTTCATGATTCGATGGTTTCCAAAGTGTTATGGGGTTTTTGTTGGAATTTTATTTCCTTGATAAATATGTTATGTTAGGCCCCTATATTCTTAAATGAGGTTTATATAATGACCTTGTGTAACACCCTAGGTAAATAAAGAATATGAAATTTTCATATTTATCCATATTTGTGAATAAAGTATTAATATGACATTATAGGGGATACTATGCTCGATGGCGTACCCAACACGCAACAACGAGTTTCTTGGGAATCTTACGTTACACTCTAATAATAAAATAATATTATTTTAAATGGTAGTTAACATGTAGCCGTTGTATTGGAGAAATTGATAGAAATAACTAAAATATTATTATACATGTTTTTAAATGTTTTTACATTTATCCAATAAAAGATAAAGGCTTAAAATACGGAAAGAATTCAATTTTAGGCGTATATTCCCTAGTTTTCACTAAAGGTTCACTTATCACCTTTTGATGGCGAACTGTCATTAAATATAGTTTTGTTCACTCTTATAAATTCTATTGGACCAAATAAAACTCTTCTTAAGAATCAGGACATCAAAATTTACTTTGAGTTAATTTTTGGTATCTTTCCGATAAAGTTCATTTTTTCAATGAATAGTGTAAAATGTTGTATTTTAATTCAAAACGTCTTTTTAATCTAATTTATTTATAATATTAGATTATCTTTTTAATTGGTTTTAAAGTGAAATTAGAATATATTTTTATCATTAAGACCAATAGTGGTCTTTGGAATTAATTTCACGTTGAAATCAGACTTAAACTAGTGTCAATCTTTTGATACTTATTGTTTCATAAAAACACGCTATTGGCTTTGACAGCAGGAATTAATTATTAAATTAATTAATCTGACTTATATGTTTTAAATTTTGTAAAATAGACTTCATTTTTGAATTCGGAATATCAAATATAGCTTATGGTGAATTTTTGGGATTGTTCTGAAATCCTTCAATTTTTGATGAATAGTGAAACCACTAAGTGGTACTTATAAAAACTGATTTTTCCGTTTAAATGAAATTTCTCCATCATTGTGTTTTGAATTTCAAAAATCCGACATACATGGTTTTCATTAAGAATTTAAATGTGGTTCAATGGGATAGAAATAATTTTTTGGTGAATAGTAACTTATTATGTTTTAATTGCGATTAGAGGTAATTAGTGTTGTTTAAGGTAAAAATAATGTTTTAATAATATTAAATGAATTTGACACATGTCCTAACCCCATTGGAAGTTTCATGTCCAACCACGAAAACCCATGGGTCAACTTGGGGACACCATGAAGCCACTTTGGTTGGAAAATGAAATATTTATCTTTTTATTTTATGTTAAAGTAAAAATAACACAAACATGACATGTTTTACTAAAACAATTGTTACATGGGGTTATACAATTCAGATTTTTGATTATAAATAGTCATTGGAAAGATAAAAATATTTCCTACATTATGATAGTTTTTTTATAATTTTTATACACTATATAAATTAAATTATTTAGGACATCATGATGATGCAGCGATGACCTAATTATTTAACGATTTAAATAAAATGGAAAGATAATGTAAAATATAAGACCTACACATGTCCAAAACCAATTGTATGGGTGTATTTAGAAACCTTATCACCTTATCCTCAAATTATATCAATGTGGGACCATTTAAATCCGAAACTCATTTTCAAATAAAGTAATATTTCTTTACTTTCCAAAAGTGCCCCTCCTCTCCTCTTATAAAAGGCCCCCACCTCTAACTCATTAACCACACTCCCAAAGCCATTGGCTCGGCCAAAACCTGCCCATTTACTCTCTCCAAATCCCTCTCCTCATCCTAGAGGATTCCCTTTGGGCATAATCCTTTCAAAGGAATCATTTAGGCTCAAATCAAAAGGAGTTACACTTTTAAAGGTAATTCATTCTCTCGTGTTCATTTATTTTATTTTTGCTTCTCAAAACCCCTAAAATCTTTTTATTTACTTATTTTGTAAAAGTACCAGTATCTCCAATATACTATGATTTTTTTATAAGATTTATTCGAGCTACACTCTCACACAACTACATCAAATGGTTAAAGAACATACGGTTTCCGTGGATGGCGAAATTCTGCCTCCCGAAACGATGACTGTTCAATACTCATTTAACACCTTCAAAGGTGGCCATTATGATGTCACTATATTTATATATGATATATAATATGTTTATGTTTTACATTAGCTTCTGTATTTTTCATTTTTGGCTTACCTTTACGGCTTTCATTACGGGTATACGCGATATCTTCATTAAAGGAATTTCGGACTACCGCCCCCTCAAAGTTATTTGATTCGTTATTACCATATGTGGTACATATAAATGGTATATTTAATGATATTATATATGATACCATACTGGAATTAAAATAATATTATGTATCATTATGTTTTAATTCCATTAAATATGAAATATAAATGGAAGTAGCATTCATGCATACCTACGGATTACCATCTCCATGAACGGTACATTTCATTTCTTATCTCAAAATATTATGTACTATTATAAGTACATATATATAATGGATATATATGATGTATGATACATCTAAATGATTAATATAATTCTGGAATTAAAATATACATACCTCTCATATAGTTTTAATTCCATTAACACAACATAGAAATGAAAGTAGCGTTCTTGCGTATGTACGAGTTACCGTCTCCATGAATGGTGCATTTCATTTCTTTCCTCTAAATGATTATGTGATATTATAAATACATTTATATTCTAGATATATATGATATCCAAATCAGGAATGTCATTCTGGATAAAAAGAACCTTTGACCACACGAACAACATGTAATTGTAAGAAGTCCACTTTCGACTTAAGAACCAAATATCGACAAAACAAAAATTATTAACTTATATGGTTACATAATGTTTATAACATGTCAATAATTCATATAAAAGGAATAATTAACTTGGAAAAGGTTCTGAATCAAGTATAAATTTACTCAAGTTTATTATTCAGGACGTTAAAGAATGATCGAGTCAAGTCGGACCCAACATAAGGGGTCTTACTCCTCTCGTTCTTTTTAAGTACACTCTTTTATGTCATTCCCTCTAAAGCTCATCTTTCTTGTTATTGGGATGTTATTTTATATGACACATACTGTAAATTTTATGGTCATGTGATGAGAGACCCTATTCTCCCTCATCAGTCCATTTTAAAAGTTTTATGTGGCGCTGTTAGGCTGCCGAGTTTTCGTAAGGGGTTTTTTATCTCACTTTTATTCCCGTGAGATTTATGCTACATTTGCCACAATTCCCTTTGAGTGGTGTATGTACTGCCCATTATTTTACTCATTGTGTAATATTATTTCATTTATGAGTATTTACATCAATGTTGTATTGTCCTTCCTTCACGGGGCGTATGTTTTGAAAGATACCCAAGTCGGTAAGGGAACCTTTCACCCTCCGCTTTTTAATAGACTTCTTTTGTTGGGTATTTTAGTTTACATATTGTTATGTTGGGATATATTCTCATATATCCTTATTGATGTAACTTTTATGTCCAAGTGATGAGATACACTTTTTATCTCTCATCAACTCATTTTGATGTGACGTCGTTAGGCTTTCAAGGGAACTTCTTAACCCAATTTCGATTTCTTTGGGTTCAACATATAGTTATTGAATATGTCATCCTTTGAATATGTGTGAATGACCATTGATTATTTTACACTTAATATCCACTTATATTTGGTGTATTTGTTTGTCACACATAATTATGTAATTGATTTATCCTTTAACCAAGGATACCGTCTTTGTAAAGGACTTTGTCTCAATCTCCTTTCATTGAGGCATATTTCGTTTTATACACAACATTCTTTTATACAGTGTATAAGCCCCTTTGACTTTTACTTTTATAGAAAAGGAATATTTTTCTACGAAGCATTTTACTAAATGACAAAAATGAATGTTTTTTTAACGTACGCGGTGACAATGACCTTTTCCGCCGCCGCGATTATTATTTGGTCTTTGGCTTCCTCAACAAGCCGTTATGTTTTTAAAATGAAATAAATACCATATACTCTTTTATGTATTTTGGTATTGAAAATGGTTTTGATAAAGGATTCTCTTATGATATATTGTTATTGAAATGTGGAATTGTTATCATTCCTTTATATTGGTTTTATGTTTTATGATTTTATATTGGTACTTGGACATTTTACGGGTGGTTACGTGATAAACCATATGACGGGTGGTGTCGTGAATACCAGGACGGGTGGTTACATTATAACCTCCAATGCATTGGATATGGAAGTCGGCCGTATGGCTATTCCATTAAGAATGTATGGAAGTTGGTCGTATGGCTATTCCACTAAGTGATATGTGTGGAAGTCAACCGTATGGTTATTCCACTTAAGTATGTTTATGTCCCAAGTTACCTTTATATATGTTATTTGTTCTTTATATGGGTTTTATGGTAATCCTTTGGTTACAAAAAGGTAAGTAATGATACTTTTTTTCAGTGAAGAGTTTTTACTACTTCATGAAGGTGAAAAGTATTACTTTAATAATGTATACATCGTTTACTTGCTGTTTTGAAAAACTAACAGTTTTCATTCTGTGTGTATCCCTTACTGAGCTTTTTAGGCTCATCCCAAGTTTTTGAAATGTTTTTCACAGGATATAGCATGGAATAGGGTCAATGATGGGATCAAGGGAAAGTCATGCTACCTAAAACATGGAACTATACATGTTTCTTTTTAAGAGTTTTTATTTTATGGAAACATAGTAGAAGCGAATACTTTGTAATCTTTTGAGATGTAATAGTTATGTGCTAATTCTCTAAAACTCTAAACCTGAAAAGATACTCAATGTGTAATCTTGTAATAACTAAAGATTAAGTATGGTTTAAGGCTGTGGCCTTATAGTTGGTATCAAAGGTCGGTTTAGATAACATTAGAGGTTAGTGTATTCTCTAAGCATAAGTGACATTACCATAATGGTTAGGATTTTAGAAAGAGACCTAGTTTTAGATAAAGTGAATGAGTAAGTATATCTTAGTTTTTACCTTCCTCATTAGTTCATGATGGTTTTGTTGATATACTTACACTGACATTTCTATTTTTAGTGAATGGATGGATCTAGCAGGCACCAAAGAGACAACAGGTTTGAAGGAAACTGTGGTGGTTCTCTGATTAAGATACTAGATAAAATGGGGGATTCAATGAGGAAACTCGTGGTTATTCTAAACCAACTATCAAGGAGTCATGATCAACCACTTGAACCTTGGTATGTTCTGTAATTCATCATGTACAAGATGACCAATCGATGTGGAAGTTTAGGTAAAAATTATAAAGGTAACCATTAGAGTTTATATGATCCTTACTTTTGAGGTAATAATGGGTTATTATATGATATGATGGAAAATGAACGGCATGAGATAAACTTGAGGTTAAAATATGTTATGATTATTTTTTAAGATTTTATCTCATTTTGGGTAATGTTTTATGAATTATATTGTTTTGGAAAAAGGACAACACAGAGACCGTGTGACCACCCGTCACGTCGGACAAAGCCGCGGGAATCGAACCCACAACCAAAGTGCGACTGGTATTTATCACCTACCACTGGACTACGTGAGGTCCCTGGTTAGTTTGACTGATTCTTTTTAGTTATATGATTTTATGAATTAAGAGTAAATTTATTTTGGGTTATTTATGAAAATTATTAACCTATCCTGGAGGATATGTGATTAGGTTAATTAATTTTCAATACGATACTTTAGGAGCAACTGATGTTGTTTGGAGATAAATGTTACGATTTAACATGGTAGACTATGTGACTAAATCCTTCAAATATTTGTGTTTCAATCTTAGTTTGGTTTACATTGAAGAATTTTATGAACAAATGTTCCTCGTTGAAATTTTGGTTTTGTTGGAGAAATTTTGGAGATTAAGAATAGATTTTCATTTTATAAACGGTTATCCTTTTCTGGATTATGTGTCCTTGTACTAACCTTTCTGGTTTTGGTTTTGGTTAAAGCCTAAAGACATGGGATTTATATAGTTCTCTTTGGTGGATTAGGTGATTCTCTAGAAGTTGATTACAATACTCTTAATGTGAACAAGTCTTCCTAAATACTCGTCTTCTGGACAAAAATATGAGTTTGATTAAGGAATCTAGTAAAAGTTTAAAGTCAACATGATAAGTGATTATGTTTCCTTATGAATAAATTCCTAAAATGTAACTTAAAACAAAAATGTTGTCTATTAACTTTTCGTACTGTGGAACCCAACACCGTTTAACCCATCACAAGTTTGTGATTTTCTCGTGGTTAACTTTCTCCTAAACATGTTTTCCATCACTCTCCATCAGAACATGACCCTTTTTTTTCCTCCATGTCCATATTTTCATATTTGGAATCCTAGTATGGGTTAACACGGGTGACCATGGTACTTATCCTTCTTTATTTTAAAGTGATTGTTTTACCGACTCTTGTTCCGATGTGGGACTTTCAAGGATGTTTCCAAGCGCAATTTTAAAATTGCGAGGGCGCAATTCCCAAAAGGGGGGAAGGATGTAACACCCCAGGTAAATAAAGAATATGACATTTTCATATTTATCCATATTTGTGAATAAAGTATTAATATTAATTTAAAGGGGATGCTATGCTCGATGGCGTACCCAACACGCAACAACAAGTTTCTTGGGAATCTTACGTTGTACTCTAATAATAAAATAATATTATTTTTAATGGTAGTCAACATGTAGCTCTTGTATTGGCGGGAATGGATTGAAATAACTAATATATGATTATACATGTTTTTAAATGTTTTTAAATTTATCCAATAAAAGATAAAGGCTTAAAATACGGAAAGAATTAAATTTTAGGCGTATATGCCCTAGTTTTCACTAAGGGTTCAATTATCACCTTTTGATGGAGAACCGTCATTAAATATAGTTTTGTTCACTCTTATACGTTCTATTGGACCAAATAAAACTCTTCTTAAGAATCGGGACATCAGAATTTACTTTGTGTAAATTTTTGGTATCTTTCCGATAAAGTTCATTTTTTTCAATGAATAGTTTAAAATGTTGTATTTTAATTCAAAACCTCTTTTTAATCTAATTTATTTATATGATTATATTATCTTTTGAATTGGTTTTAATGTGAAATTAGAATATATTTTATCATTAAGACCAATAGTGGTCGTTGGAATTAATTTCACATTGAAATCAGACTTAAACTAGTGTCAATTTTTTGATACTTATTGTTTCATAAAAACACGCTATTTTCTTTGATAGAGTGAATTAA
Source organism: Viscum album (assembly GCA_963277665.1). Lineage (NCBI taxonomy): Eukaryota > Viridiplantae > Streptophyta > Magnoliopsida > Santalales > Viscaceae > Viscum > Viscum album. Next base: position 1,892,290,449 of record OY728150.1, read on the forward strand.
TTATTAAATTAATTAATCTGACTTATATGTTTTGAATTTTGTAAAATAGACATAATTTTTTAATTCAGAATATCAAATATAGCTGATGGTGAATTTTTGGGATTGTTCTGAAAAACTTCAATTTTTGATGAATAGTGAAACCACTAAGTGGTACTTATAAAAACTGATTTTTCCGTTTAAATGAAATTTTTCCATCATTGTGTTTTGAATTTCAAAAATCCGACATACATGGTTTTCATTAAGAAGTAAAATGTGGTTCAATGGGATAAATTTTTTTTGGTGAATAGTAACTTATTAAGTTTTAATCGCGACTAGAGGTAATTAGTGTAGTTTAAAGTACAAAAAATGTTTTAATAATATTAAATGAACATGACACATGTCCTAACCCCATTGGAAGTGTCATGGCCGACCAAGAAAACCCATGGGTAAACTTGGGGACCCCATGGATCCACTTTGGTTGGAAAATGACATAAATATCTTTTTATTTAATGTTAAAGTAAAAATAACACAAACATGACATGTTTTACTAAAACAATTGTTACATTGGGTTATACAATTCAGATATTTGATTATAAATAGTCATTGTAAATTTAAAACGATTTCCTAAATTATGATATTTTTTTATAATTTTTAGACACTAAATAAATTAAATTATTTAGGACATCATGATGATGCAGCGATGACCTCATTATTTAACGATTTAAATAAAATGGAAAGATAATGTAAAATCTAAGACCTACACATGTCCAAAACCACTTGGATGGTTGGATTTCGAAACCGTATCTCCTTATACTCAAATTATATCAATCTGGGACCCTTTAAATCCGATCCTCATTTTCAAATAAAGTAATATTTCTTTACTTTACAAAAGTGCCCCTCCTCTCCTCTTATAAAAGGACCCCACCTCTACCTCATTACCCACACTCCCAAAGCCTTTGGCTCGGCCAAAACCTGCCCATTTACTCTCTCCACATCCCTCTCCTCATCCTAGAGGATTCACTTTGGGTAGAATTATTTCAAAGGAAGCCTTTAGGCTCAAATCAAAAGGAGTTACACTTTTAAAGGTAATTCATTCTCTCATGTTCATTTGTTTTATTTTTGCTTCTCCAACCCCCTAAACTCTTTTTTTACTTATTTTGTAAAAACACCAATATCATCAATATACTAGGATGTTTTTATAAGATTTATTCGAGCAACACTCTCACACAACTACATGAAATGGTTAAAGAACATACGGTTTCCGTGGATGGCGAAATTCTGCCTCCCGAAACGATGATTGTTCAATACTCATTTAACACCTTCAAAGGTGGCCATTATGATGTCACTATATTTATATATGATATATAATATGTTTTTTTTACTTTATCTTTGTATTTTTCATTTGTGGCTTACCTTTATGGCTTCCATTATGGGTATACGCGATATCTTCATTTAAGGAAGTGCGGACTACCGCCCCCTCAAAGTGATTTGATTCGTTATTAACATATGTGGTACGTATAAAGGGTATATTTAATGATATTATATATGATACCATACTGGAATTAAAATACTATTATGTTTCATTATGTTTTAATTCCATTAAATATGAAATATAAATGGAAGTAGCGTTCATGCGTACGTACGGCTTACCGTCTCCATGAACGGTACATTTCTTTTCTTATCTCAAAATATTATGTACTATTATAAGTACATATATACAATGGATATATATGATGTATGATACATCAAAATTATTAATATAATTCTGAAATTAAAATATACATACCTCTCAAATAGTTTTAATTCCATTAATACAACATAGAAATGAATGTAGCGTTCTTGCGTACGTACGGCTTACCCTCTCCATGAATGGTGCATTTCATTTTATTCCTCTAAATTATTATGTGATATTATAAATACATGTATATTCTATATATATATGATATATATGATATCCAAATCAGGAGTGTCATTCTGGATATAAAGAACCTTTGACCACACGAACAACATGTAATTGTAAGAAGTCCACTTTCGACTTAAGAACGAAATATCGACAAAACAAACATTATTAACTTAAATGATTACATAATGTTTATAACATGTCAATAATTGATATAAAAGGAATAATGAACTTGTAAAAGGTTCTTAAGCAAGTAGAAATTAACTCAAGTTTATTATTCAGGATGTTAATGAACGATCGAGTCAAGTCGGACCCAATGTAAGGGATCTTACTCCTCTCTTTCTTTTTAAGTACACTCATTTATGTCATTCCCTGTAAAGCTCATCTTTCTTGTTATTGGGATGTTATTTTATATGAAACATACTGTAATTTTTATGTTCATGTGATTAAAGACCCTATTCTCTCTCATCAATCCATTTTAAATGTTTTATGTGGCGCCGTTAGGCTGCCGAGTTTTCGTAAGGGATTTTTCATCTCACTTTTATTTCCGTGAGATTTATGCTACATTTGCCACCATTTCTGTTGAGTGGTGTATGTACTGCCCATTATTTTACTCATTGTGTAATATTCTTTCATTTATGAGTCTTTACTGCAATGTTGTATTGTCCTTTCTTCACGGGGCGTATGTTTTCAATGATACCCAAGTCGGTAAGCGAACCTTTCACCCTCCTCTTTTTAAAAGACTTCTTTTGTTGGGTCTTTTAGTTTACATATTGTTATGTTGGAATATGTTCTCATATATCCTTATTTATGTAAATTTTAAGTCCAAGTGATGAGATACACTTTTTATCTCTCATCAACTCATTTTGATGTGACACCGTTAGGCTTTCAAGGGAACTTCTTAACCCAATTTCGATTTCTTTGGGTTCAACATATAGTTATTGAATATGTCATCCTTTGAATATGTGTGAATGACAATTGATTATTTTACACATAATATCCACTTATATTTGGTGTATTTGTTTGTCACACATAATTATGTAATTGATTTATCCTTTAACAAAGGATACCGTCTTTGTAAGGGACTTCGTCTCAATCTCCTTTAATTGAGGCATATTTCGTTTTATACACAACATTCTTTTATACGGTGTATAAACCCCTTTGACTTTTACTTTTATACAAAATGAATCTTTTTCTACGAATCATTTTACTAAACGACAAAAAGGAATGTTTTTTTAACATACGCGGTGACAACGACCTTTTCCGCCGCCGCGAGTATTATTTGGCCTTTGGCTTCCTCAACAAGCCGTTATGTTTTTAAAATGAAATTAATACCATATACTCTTTTATGTATTTTGGTATTGAAAATGGTTTTGATAAAGGATTCTATTATGATATATTGTGATTGAAATGTGGAAATGTTATCTTTCCTTTATATTGGTTTTATGTTTTATGATTTTGTATTGGTACTTGGACATTTTACGGGTGGTTACGTGATAAACCATATGACGGGTGGTGCCATGAATACCAGGACGGGTGGTTACGTGATAACCTCTAATGCATTGGGTATGGAAGTCGGCCGTATGGGTATTCCATTAAGTATGTTTGGAAATTGGCCGTATGGCTATTCCATTAAGTGATATGTGTGGAAGTCGACCGTATGGTTATTCCACTTAAGTAAGTTTATGTCCCAAGTTACCTTTATATATGGTATGTGTTCTTTATATGGGTTTTTTGGTAATCCTTTGGTTACAAAAAGGTAAGTAATGATACTTTTTTCAGTGAAGAGTTTTTACTACTTCATGAAGGTGAAAAGTATTACTTTGATAAAGTATACATGGTTTACATGCTGTTTTGAAAAACTAACAGTTTTCATTCTTTGTGTATCCCTTACTGAGCTTTTTATGCTAATCCCATGTTTTTGAAATATTTTTCACAGGACTTAGCATGTAATAGGGTCAAGGATGGGATCAAGGGAAAGTCATGCTACCTAAAACATGGACCTATACATGTTTCTTTTTCAGAGTTTTTATTTTATGGAAATTTTGTAGAAGAGACTACTTTGTAATCTTTTGAGATGTAATAATTATGTCCTAATTCTCTAAAACTCTAAACCTGAAAAGATCCTCAATGTGTATTCTTGTAATAACTCAATATTAAGTAAGGTTTAATGTTGGGGCCTTATACCTTGTTACATTTAAGATCATGAAATTATTTATTCTAATGATATTTTGTGTTTCGAAAAATTTATTTCTTATTGGGTATTACAATTAAATGTTAAAAAAGTGGTTATAATTTAGTGTTATAGTATCATCATTTATTAAGATTTCTTAGGATTATGTTTTCGATGACAAAATATTAAGGTCCATGTCTAAAAAATGTTGAATTTTATTCTCCATTATTTATTAAAAGTAAATACATGTTTTACCAACATTTTCCTCTATTTATGTACCAAATATTTCATTTTTTTAAAATGTCTTTATTTATCTCTTTGCTCCAAACCCATTTTTCCATCAAAAACTAGGTTTTATAAAGCAATTTATTAATGATATTTTTATCATTCACCAAATGATTAATTAAATTCATTTGTACCAATTCTAAATATTTTATAAATAAATTTTATAGGAATATTTGTGATGTTTTTCTAAATAATTTTTGTTTTTATTTTACTAAAAATGCGAAAAGAATCTTTTTTTTAGTGTATACGAAATGAAATGAGTTCATCTCTCTCATGAAAAATATTTGATTTGAATATTCCTTTATAAAAAACCAATGATATTTTCAATTAAATGATATTGAAAAAAATTTAACTTTTAATAAGTTTTTGTAAAAGGGAAAATGTTAGATTCTTCATAAAATGTATAAAACATTTTTAAATATTTTATTTTATATTTTAAATGTTGTTTTTAAAAACATATTTTTGAAAAAAATTATGTTTTAAAATTTTTCATTTCAGGATGAAAATTTATTTTCAACTTCAAATGTTTCAAAATATTTTTAATGTTTTATTTTTTGAGTTTCAAGGTTATTTTCAAATAAAATTTTTTTCAAAAAAATTACGAATATTTAGTTTTAAAATGTGATTTTTGATAAAAATTTATTTTCCACAAAATTGTTCCAAGTAATCATCCAAACTAATTTTCAATATAAGATAACATCTGTTGATTCTAATTATTCTTTACTAGGGATATGATCCATGGATACTATTAATATTATTTATTTTTATTGTATATGTTTATGATGACAAGTTTTTTATGATACATATTTCTATTCCATGAGTTGTATCATGATAAAAATTTTATGAATCCTTATTATTTTCATAACATATGTTATGATGAATTGATAAAATTATTATAAGACCAATATCTTTTCAACATGTTTTGATATTATGAAATGTTTATTACATCCTTTTAATTTCAAGTATTATGATATGATAAATGCTTGATGATCTTTTAAAACACATAATTATGATTTTAGTTATCTTTATGTTGGTACATATATCCCTCCCCAATGCATTCGGTAAATATTGATATCTCATTAGATAAATAGTAATGGAATTGGGAGAAAACACTATTTATTTATCAATATTATCCACTGTTGTAGTATTTTGACTGAACCTTGAATACTATGATTGTTTAGGGACTAAATTCAATCCACTATTATAGTCATGGAAATAAAAATTGAAATAAAAAGGAAATAATTTTCTATTCTTATGTGTAAGCCATGAATTATGGCTTGTACAAATTTTATTCTCTCATGGCTCATGTTCAATGATTACCTTATGAATCGTGTCCTATGAATATCCAATATTTATTTCATGACTTGTGATTATGATATTTTATTTATATGTTATGGTTTTCTTAGGATATGTTCGTGTTCTCATAATATTATTTTTCATGTTATGTTTATGTATCTCCCTTGTTTACCCTTACATAGCATCTGATCTCACCATTTTAATACTTCCTCTCCCAATAATATGTAAAAATGTATTATGTTTGATATGTATAATATGGGTGGTAGATTTGAATATCATAGTAGATATGATGTTGATCGCTTATAGACCAATTGATTATGTGCCAATGTTTCTAATAGAACTATACCATTATAATCTTCAAGAATGTTTTTCTTAATGTAATAGATATTCATCTAAAAAGATTTACTATCTATTTATCAAAATCCTTGGTCTCTAAAACATATTTTATTTCTTGTGGAATAATAATATTATGTGTAGTAATTTCCCTTGTATAAGGGATTCACATACATATATTTGGATTCTTAGATATCCATGTATCTAAATTCGATGATGTATGTTCAGTTTCCTACAAATGAAATTTCATATAGGTGGATAATAATGATGTAAGAGAATTCCAAGGGACATAATGAATTATTTAAATATTTTTTCTATATATATCATCCATTAATAAGATTACATCAGGTAATGTAAGGTATCGTCATGAATTATTTCAAATATTTCAACTGGGATACATGATCATGCTCAGAGTAATGTTGATGTTTTGGGTGATATTTAGTTAATTAAATGAATATTGAACCATTTAATGTGGAGGATTTCATTCCACAAATAGGAATACCATGACCATGATTCCAACTAGATTATGTATAATATAGAATCTATTTTTTCTATATAACACACCTTGTAAAAATTGAGATGGTGAAATGGAGGTGTAACATCCAATGAATTTTGTGTAATATAAATAGATTAATTTTTCATGTATGACTAATAAAAATATATTATTATTGAATTTGAATTATAATTTGGTGTTATAAAAAAATATACTTATGTTTCCATTTTATGAAAAATTTATATTCCCTTTATATTAACATATTTTATAGTGGGATCGAGAAAGAAATAATAAGATCATAAAAACTATATTTTGTCTTCAAATATAATAAAAATTAATAATGAAATTAGAATGTCTCCCTAATTAAATAAACATAATATATTGATATCCAATAGAGAGATGGTAATTTTTGGGTATTCAATTCATTGATAAGGGATTAATAGGTGTTTGAACAAGATATTTGTTTGATAAAAAAATTATACACAACCAAAGAAAGAAGATAAAACATTATAGCATCATTGTAAGGTGATCAAGAATGAAAAATCGCAATTTCAGGAATAAAATAATATCCATGATTATTTTTTAAATAAAAAATATACTATAATGTGGGACTAAATATTAGTCTTAAGGGTAAAAAAAGATATTCAACAACACAATCCTTAAACTATAAGGAAGGAAATAATAAAATGTATTTCTGATTTAAGAAACCTAATAGTCTATAAATTTTCATTAATTTTATCCAAATATTAGAAATCAATGGAGGTAGAATGAGCACCAAGATCATTGGAGTCCTGTATTATATTAATGTGAAATGGTGAATAAAGGAAACAATACACATCTAGAGGTAGTGATCCATCGATTTCAATGATCCAAAAAACATGTAAAGGTAGTGAGCCTTATGTACAAGTGATCCAACCCAGAAATAATATATGTTATGATCCTAGGCGTGAAGTGACCAAAGGCCTCAAAACCACTTAAATAAGAGTGTATTGGGGTTTATTTTTTCATCAATATAGTGTTGATATCATGTTCCTTTTAATAGTATAGTGTAAGTGAAAAATGTAAAATTATTGGCTTACTACATGAATTATATCCCACATATACTTGAAGATATTTTATAAGGTTTTGTGTGGAGATAAATGGGAAATATATAAACATTGTTCCTACCATATGGGAACAATATCTATGTTGGAAAATCTATAAAGAGGTCAAAAATGATTATATTTTTTAAAAACTAATTTAGTCCCATATTTGTGTTCATAAAGGGGATAGAATAGGTATACACCTCCCATATACTGTGAAAGGGATATCTGTACTTAAAGGATTGTACCTGAGTAAATATCAATAAAAAATCAATAAATTGGCTAAAAAAATTTATAATTATGTATTTACTATGAAAAAAGATGGATAAGTGAGGGAATGAATAATCTAAAATACAAATTTGGTAAAACGTCCCAATGGATGATTTTTAAAAAAAATCAATACATCAAAAAGTAAATAAAAGATTTATAAGGAAAATTTTAATCAAATAGGAAGCTATAAATATATTATTAGTTGATATGGGGTTAAAAAGAGAGGGAGGAATTCCAAAAGTCGAAAGAAGAAGAAATTTTGACACTAAATATAATAGAAACTCCTAGAAGATAATACATTCTATGTCAAAATATTATAGATATATGATTATATATTGAATAACCAAGAGGCTCATACTAGATAGAAATTATGGGATTCAATCCCCCTACCTAGTACATATCTGCTTCATTGTTATTATATAGTACCCCCTAATACCAAACCTTATCCAAATCAGTCCCTATTATCCTCCAAATACATCTCAAATTAGCCAAAAATAACTTAATTAATAAAAAATGATCCTTTAATTCATACCGAAAAATTAAGGGTTATTGCAAACTCCTCCTCTAAGGGATTCTCATTCTCAAGAACCTCCTCTCGGGATCCCCTAAAAATAAATAGTCACTATCTTCAAAAATTTGATTCACAAAATGAGGTATACTCCCTGATACATATGTACTACCACCATATCTAGCTAAAATTGATCTTATTACCTTATAAGAAATTCCTACTCGATCCAGGATATGAAATAAATGCTTCTCAAATAATGTATCCTTCTATAACCCACTACTGTAAATATAAATAAAAAGAACTATTTATTGTTACACATGAAATTAGTTGTGGATAATGTGACTTCAAAATAGAAGTGTCAACTGGAGCATTATTCCCTCAATCTGTTCCATGATATTGAATGTTTTTACAACTCATTACATAATCTTATGAAACTTACTTAAACATGTATACCCTAACCATGGTGACAACTATTGGAATACCCAATCAATAATAATAAATTCTAGGGTTAATTTATAATGATCACACATGAGGGTTAAATTATCTGAGTGGTAACCAACTACTTCTAAACAAATTACAACTACCTTCCAAAGAGCTTATACCCAAGTGTTAGAGGCTCCATCATGGAATCCAAAATTCCTAGAATTAAATCCGGGTGAGGGTGAATTTAGGGGTTACTATAGTAGTACTATAGTTTTTACTATAATGTGTACTTTTTAGTTATGTGGTAGTTGTAACTGTTCATCTTATTTGGGCCTTTAGGCCACCAGTTTGGGCCTATATGTCTCCAGGACATCGGGTCACAATAGGCATTTAAGCAATAAGGCCTTCATGCTAGAAATGTTAATTAGGCCCTAGGGCCTTCAGGATACCAATGAACTTCAGGACAAATGGGTTTTCGACCATAAGGACCAAGAAGCATCTCGGGCAGACCTCACATGAACATGCCCATAAGAGGATTCAGTTCAAAGTAGAAACCACTAGACTAGAGCTATTCAGATTGGATGAATGAAAGGGTATGGAAACATCTATTAGTACTAAGAACCATAAAACTCTGCATGGTGAAATTTCATATGATCATCCCTATGAGGTGGGGGCTAGGAACCTTCAAGATATAAATATTGGGGAGGGGTTGTTTCAAGTGTGTCATGTCTTGGGCCTTCATGTCCTTGTATTGGGCCTTATGCCCCCAGGTGTTCTGGTCATGTTTGAACAATATTCCTTGGGTTTACAGGTCATGTAAGGGTTCCCCCTCAACCCTTAAATGAAGTATTATTAGAAAAGTAAAAAAAATATAGGGCCTTAGATATTTCAGAGTAATTAATAATAATAACCTAAGGGAAAATTTCAATAAATGTGACATTATCACTAGTAAAAACCACACCATTATACAATTACGGGGAAAGATACATTATTTGCAATAAAATTATTTATATGGTCCATATATATGGAATCATCAATGGATATTTAATGCCCAATGTCTATCAAAAATTTATGGTCATCCTATAATATTGTGGAATTCAGAATACATTCTCTGAACATATCCAAATGTATCCTGAATATCCACTCAAATAGATCATCTCCCAATGTGTGGTTAAGTGTTCTCTATATTAGTAAACCCTCTATGAACTTTTATTGGGCTTCCTCAAATATCAACATGAAAAATTCGAATGAATATAATAAAATGATTGTAAGTACCTTATGTGGCCACAATATTGCCCATAAAAATTTATTTTCTAGCTCATCGACTAATAGGGTCTCTTGAATTAGAAACAAGTGTGTAACCTTAATCTACAAGTGAACTAGCTACCACACAACATCAGGTACTCCCATTATAACATCCTATGATTCTAAAGGAGGAACATCATGTTGAATAAACTATATTTCCCGAAACAAAAAGTGTATAAGAGAATGTAACACCATGAGACTTTATGATATATTTATTTTTAAATAAATTCAACTACATGGATATATTTCCATGTATACATCACTGTGTTTCAAAAAAACATGATATTCTTTTAAAAAATTATTATTTAAACATTATCATTATAACATAGAAGTTATGTTGGAATCTATGAAAAGACTAACTAAAATGTAAAATTTATTTTTTTATAAAAGTATAATATAATTTAAATCGTTATCTACAGATTATAAATATTAAGATAACAATTTGAATAAGAAAAATATGTTTTCATAAAAACTATATTTTTCATAAAGGTGGTCTACTCATCCATTTCACTAATAATTTAAAATTAGAAATTACCACTTTTATAAATAAATTAAAAAAATAAATTTCATTTATGATATCTATATTTTAAACCTAATATTGGGTGAATTTGATGAATTTTATGAAAATTTAATTTTTATGAATTGTGTAAAAATACTGCTTTTTATGGAAAATTACCTTTTAATTGAAAAATATCTACAAAAATAAATAATAATTTTAATTTTTTAAAGTAAAATTAGTTCAATTATATTAACAATTATCTAATTTAGTTCATTTAGATAAATTTAATATTAAAATATAAATCGAAAACCTTTTAAACATTTGGATATTTTTCTCTGGGAAAATTATCTTTTCAACACGTTCCGAGGTTTAATTTAAAATTGGATTCTTAATATTATATTAATTGATTTCTAGAAAATTTATTCCATATTTTGAATAAGAATAATTTATTTTAAATAATAATAACTACTTAATTTATTTCCAAAATTATTTGTACAAGTGGTAAAAAAAGTTACCACATTTAAGGTAATAATTGGTTTACTCGGAGTTTAAACTAAAAAAATATGGGATAAAAGGTAAAAAAACATGTATAATTCATATTTATTGTCCTGTATTGACATTATATCATCCGCAATTTTATAGTGATCCATTTTTTAGTTATTTTACATGTGAAAAACGTTTTTTTCAATTTTTCTTTTTGAAAGATTCCAAGCGTTTCATATTCTACACTTATAAAAGGCCACCACAAATCCTCTAATATTCATAGACACAAATCCCTTTAGATCATAAAATTAATATGTTAATATTTTCTATTTATTGAAATCCATTTCTTTTATTCCTTGTTTTATTTTCCAACCATCTTAATAAGGGATTAGGTATAAACCTAAAGTGGCTCCTTAAAGAAGGGGCAAAATTATTAGATATGAGTATTTGTTTTTCCTATTACACATCCATAAAGTATTTTTAAAATATGATAATATAATAACACTATTATTTATTAAATACTTTGATTTTTTTTAATTTCATAAACATTATAAATCCCTTCTTCTATAAAATGGAAAATGAACTTGTCGATCGTAGATACAGTAGGATACTGCCTCACGATCCAATGTAAATTTCATTCCAAAATGAACATTAAAGGATAGATTCAATTATGAATTTAAATTATTTATAATATATTTATGAAATCAATATTGTTTGAGTTATATCACATATACGTTCTTAGATTCCATTATGTGGCGAGATTTGGGAATGTCGCTCGTTTGTATAGTGGACTACTATCTCATGAAGAGATGTGATTCTTTTTTATCATACCCATTACATTCATGTTAGTGAGGATAAATTTATTTTAATATATCTATTAATTATGGCATTAAAATACTATTTGAAATATAATATCACATCTAACAACTTACCTTTTCATATATTAGAAATTAATATTGTCACTCATGTATATGTTTAGATTACCAACTCCATGTAACGATGTGAAATATTTTTCATTTAATATTTTTGTGGATTAAAATAATGATTTATATAATTAATATGAATGATATATATTACATAATAATAATTATACAAAGTTGAATGTATTTTTAAATTTAGATGTTTGCATCCATCAAAAAATGGAAACAACATTCATATATATTTATAGCCAAACATCTCTATGGATGTTTAAATTAGTTTCCAAAATTTATATTTTATCGACACTATAAATTTATATATATAATGAATATATATTATTTTTTTATCATGTTCTATGTTATATATATGATTTAAACATGATTAATTTAATTGGATAAAAAATACCAAACCAAAAAATACATGAGAAACTATGTTGTTATAACCAAAAGTGTGATTTCTAAAATGCATTGTTAATAAGCAGGTCATAAAAGTTAATGTGTAAATCATATATGGTATGATATATATATATAGTGTTATATAAAATATTTATAATAAAATTATATTTAATATATAGGATCTTTGAATGTATATGAATAAAATATAACCTCACGTAACGGTTTCTTGTCTAACTTTTAATTTTTTATACATATAACAATTTTACCAAATATTTATTATTATGGTATATATAATAACCCTTTGGAAATTTATATTAGGAATAAAATTATGTTAATTTTCTTAAATGTTTTATTTTATTTTATTTTATTCAAGAGGATTATGATTCAAGTTTTAACAAACTATAAAGGGTTTATTTGTCTATCTAGTGGTTTATCAAGACTGTCTATGAATAAATCTGTGATGATAAAATATTATTATTTAACACCCAATAAACTCGTGAATTTTATTTCCTATATTTTTTCATTCAATATTCAATTAATAGTTCTATTTACCTCTATTTGGTACATAAAATAATTGAGAAAATGATTTAAAAATTCTTCATTTTTTCTTTTTACAACCGCAAATAATTTTCCTTTCCATGTAAATATTTTTCCAAAAAATGCAATTTTTTTAAAAAAATTACTAGAACTTTTTTTTAAAATACATGGAATGTATATAATTTCTCACTATCATGACCACTAAATACATGGAATCATCCTTAAAAAGTAAATATAGATGTTTTTAATGAAATTTTTCTTCTTAATATTGTTAAATTGTTTCAGTTTTTTAAATGTGGTTATTAAGATGAAAAATATATTATCATCAAGAATGTTTAGATTTAATTTTTATTTTGTTTTGTTTCATTAATAAAAAATCATCATATTACTTATGATCCATTTGTTAATATGTATTAATGATACCATCCATATTATTTTTTTGTATAGATTATGATCGATTTGATCAAACTTGTTCTATTTTGGGACCATTACCTATATTAAAATGGGTGGTTTATGAATAATTTTATTGATTAAGAAACTTTTATCATTTCATATTCTAGTTTCTAAATACAAATAATTATGTTAATTATAATTCTCTCCTATGAAATTAATAATTAAATGGACTAAATAAGTGATGGGAGGGTCCTACTATGTGCCCTTTATGCATCTGTAGTTCTCATGACACAATTGTAATGAATTTATTTCATATATTTACCTTGAAATTTTCATTATGATTATTTATTAATGATATATTATTCTATTAACATGCCATTTATAATCCCTTGTTCTTTCCCCATTCCTTTGTTCCGTTCCCCAACACTCTAAGATGTGTATTATGGTTGCTATGTAAGTTTTCTCTTGACAAAATAAATGTCCTATCAAAGAAAATACATGTTTTATTTAATTTCATCAGATATATGTGAAATTAAATTAAGAATCCATATTATAAGGACTATAAAAATATTCAATTAATTGGGATTTGATTACATATATCCAGTTATAATATAATAATGTAACAACCATCTATTGGCTACTAGGGTTATTTTTTTATATTTGGTATCAAAGGAAGTATAGTAGAATACATTGGAATTGTATTTAAAAATTCATATATTTGAGAACATAACATGATGATAGACATTGGGGATATGTATATAAAAACATCCTAAAATTTTCTCAATAAATATATTATGGGTTTTTTACTAAAAATAAACCTCCTCTCTAGATACTATAAGTGTATGTCGTTTAAAAAATGTTGTGCCTATAGTTAATAACCCTAAAATAGGTTTTTCAGGCATGGCTCAATAATTACCTAGTATACATCAATTTTCATTACTACAAACATGGTTTGACACTCCCAAGTTCTAGTCATGGAATAATTCATATTCTCCATAAAACCAATTAAGAAAGATTTGAATTTTTTTTATAATCTGGAAACATTCCAAATTAAAATTTTCTTATTATTGTCATATTATCCATACATGAATTTATTAATTTGATTTATGTGTTCTACTCTTTTTTAGGAACATTAATTATGTTTCATAAAGTTATGATCTAATATAGTGTATGAAATTATTTTGAAATGGTTCCTTATAGTATGAATAAAAACCATATCATTTCACCTATCCCATGTAGGGATTTTACCCTGGATAAAATTATGAAGTTGGAGATAGATCTAAAGGTAGAACTAATCATATTATAACAATATTAGGGTGAGTGGCTCACATATAAGAATTAACATTTCTTGTATATAATGAACAATTAATCCACAATGTTGGCTAACAATGTTAGTCCACTTAATGCATCAAAACTTCTATCATATAATGATACTATAAGTCCAATTTTAGTTGATAAATACATGAGTTCCTTAGATAATATAGTTCTTAGTGTGGGAAGAAATTAATGGAAAATAGTTTTCATGGATATTGATCTTTTCTCAGGAGATATGCATAAATTATTTTCATTGATTGAAAACATTAAGGATGATTAAAATATAGAAAACATGTAATAGAAATATTTTAATGTTCTCTTCTTGGAAAAGTATTTTCTTGATGAGGAACAAGATGATATAGAGAGACAATTCTGGTGTCTAACTCAAAAAGAATATGATAATGTTTCTAATTATGAAGCTTGAATTATAATGTTATTATGTAACTTTATAGGATATATAGGTAATCTAATGAAAAAAAATTAACTTTTCATTGATGGGCATAAGACAATTATTTAAAGGGAACTATTATCCCAAACATTCACATCGTGTGAGGAAAAAATATCATGTGATATCGAGAGAGTGAAAGAGTTCAATAAGTATTATGTAATCAATGGGAATAAAGAGTATAAGTGAATGATAGATAAAAATATGGATACAAGGAATAATAAAAAGTTGGATATGCCTCATGGGATAATTTTTTAAAGGAAAACACATGTACTTTATTGAAATGAGTGGGAGTTTGCAACATGTGTGGAGAGAAAGACCACCAAACTCATGATTTCATCTGAAATAAATAGTTTCATAATATTAAGTTATACATTAATTAGTATATTGGAATACATAAATGAATGTTTCTACTGTTATGGGAATATACCATAGAAGAAGATATAGTATCAAAGTCAATATTATACAGTTACCATGACTAATGTTTAATGATTAACATAATTTTATATTTTGATTAAATATTTATATTTTAGAAGTATTTTATCAATGATATTATATTTATAAGAATCATAAACCATTTAAGGAGTTTTTATATTTGTATTTCAATAAAAATTTTGAATGTTATTGATGTCCAATAAAATTGATATATAAGAAATTTGGATGTCACGAACTGTCCTCGGGGCTGGTGTCGTGACTACCCCAAGCCTGTCTTTATAAGCTAGGGGCTGGAGACTAGCACCAAAGCTGTAATCCTAATTAAAGGGAAGGCATTTCCTTTTTAACCTATAACACACACACAGTCTAAAAACAAGGAGTAGAGGCAAAAATTACTTAAAATGGAAAATTGAGATATGCTAAAAGTAAATGGGCCAGTATACAAACCCAACCGAACAACAAGTACATGTACAAGTAAAAGGAAAAAGAGATCATAGATCGTCCTCTAGGAAATCCTGCCTGAAGGGTATGTATAGAACTTGAACAACTCATCCCTGTGGTACATCCCGTCTAGTCTAGCTCTGAGTAGTCTCCAATCCGTCACCCTCAGCCTCAATAACTATTGTCCATTGTTTGCACAGAACACAACATGGTGTGTGCGAAGCCCGTGCATGGGTGAGTATGACAATAATCCGTAGTGGGCCCCGAGACCCCTCGATGGTCTCCCATAATCCACAAAGGATAAACCATATTAGAAAGATACAAACATGAAGTATCATCCAAACCTTCATAGGTATATGCCCAAACATATTCTTAAGTTACCAGTCATAGACCCGACTCTAACTCTTGATCCCAAACACAACCCAGTCCATAAATGAAGTAAATTCATTCACATTGATGAAAATTATTGAATTAAAAGACTCAGCTAACATAGGTATATATATTTATTATAGAGATATAGATGTTCAGATGTAGTCACTGATTCATATAGCTGTCAGACCCCCAGAGGATACATGAGCAGATAAGCTGTCAAACCCACACAAGATACATGACCAGCTACTCTGTCGGACCCATACAGGATACAGGAACAGAAGTCAGAACTGTCGGACCCACAGAGGGTCCCGATACATTATTTATCTCTATCGAACCAATGGAGGATTCCGGTTCAGTAGTCATAGATGTCGAACCCACGTAGAATTCCAATACCGTAGTCATCGTAGTCAGTTCTAGGGTTCCCGCACATAGCACGCTTGATTCTAGGATGGTCCGCTCCATGAGTGGAGTGTCGATTCATCAACTATCATGAAATATTGAGTTGATGTATCATGTAGTTCCTTCTCATCATATAAAACCCAACGCGACAGACGATGCCTCAATCGGACGCCCTATCTGAGAGTTATTGGCATTTCTGTTCCAAGGGCTCGGTTGGATTTATGCTCGATCCAAACCTGGACGTTTTCCAAATTTGTCCAAAACTCCATAAGAGTATCTCAAAAGGTTCGCCTCGTCTCGAGGGTCCTAGGATAGTAGACGGCGCGTCGATCAGACGCGCGGTCTTGAAGTTATTCACATTTAAGTGAAGTCGGGCCCGGCTCGTCAAACCCAGTGGGATGGCGGGTCGGCCCAACCTGGCTCGGTGGGTCCGAACTGGCTGGGGGGTCATCCCGGCCCGCCATAGACGGTCCGACCCGGCTGGTGGGTCAGCCCAGCTTGGTGCGGCGCGGCCCAAATGCGGACTCGGCCCACGCTGCGGGCCGGCCGTTCTGCCCAGCGCATGCGGGCCGCTCAACAGGTTGCGGTTCTTCCCACGTGGCACCTGTGGGTGCCGTAGTTTTACAGCCCGACCGGTAAGGTGTCAGTCGGTTCTCCTAGCAAAGCGGTGCATAGAAGCGGGCTGCAGTATTCTTCATAGCGCGGTGCCTATGGGCGTTGCGGTCCTCCATCTCGGCCAATAGGTGGCTGGATGGTTCTGTAACACCCCAAGCTTCCATGGTACGTTTCCCTTTGAATAATGCAATTGCGTGCATTGCACGCAACTTCGAGATTCTAACACACCACAACCAATCAAACTAGCTGTTATGAATAGTAATACCTAATTTTTGAAATTTTATAAATTCTATCTTTCAAAATGGAGTTCATTTTTGGATTCGGAATATCAAAATTATCCTAGGGTGAAATTTTGGTACTTTTTGGATAACTTTCATATTTTGATGAATAGTGAAAATTACTAAATTTTAATTAAAAACAACTTTTTTAATCAAAATAACTAATAGTGATAAATTATGAATTTGAGTGGTTTTAAAGTATATTTAGAATATATTTTTACCATGTAATACAATGTGGGACATTGAACATAATTTCACAGTTAAACCAGACATAAACAAGTGCCAATCTTTTGATAGTTTTTATCTCTTAAAAACACACTTTTTGTTTTAACAACAGGAATTAATTTTAAATTAATTTCTGACACTTCTGTGTTTTGAATTTGGAAAAATTGATTCCATATTTCGAATCAGGATGATCAAATTGTGTAAATAGAAAACTTTTTTTAGACATTTTGGATAATTACTTCGGTAAATATTTTATTTACCATGGTTAAAGGGTAAATCCGTTAAATAAGGTTTAAAAAAATAATATTATAATAATACTAAATTACCCTAAAACGTGACTTAACCCTATTTTTTGATACATGGTCGACCATGGGCATATTTGGGTGGATTTTGGGACCCCATGGAGCCACATGTAAGTGGCAATGACACTTTATTTTAATTAAGTTAAAATAAATACAAAAATGACACAATCATATATCTTTTAGAAAAACAATTGTTACATAGGGTTATATATGTTGTATGTTAGACTATAAATATTCATTAGGAAGATAAAACGAATTCCTACATAATGATATTTTATTTATAATTTTTAGACATTAAATAAGTTAATTTATTTATGACACAATGGTGATGTAGTAATTACCATAATTGATAATATAAATACCCAAATAAATATAATTTGAGACTTTTATTGAATTAAACTAATTTTATATGTAAATATGACATATTAGGATTGATTTAATCAACTTTTTTGAAGTAATAATTCTGTTATGTGTTTCACAAAAATCAACTATTGAATAGTGTCAAAATTTACAAAAAAGAGTTTTTAAAACAAATATTATATTATTAATTGATATTAAATTCCTAAATATATATTTTTAAGACAAGGGACTTATATCATGATAGTTGTATCATTAATGGACCACTTGGGGGTCTCTTGGAAGTATATGGTAGGTTTATTAACCATATAATAAAAAAATACAAAGAGACATTGTAAATGTGAAACTAATTAACTAAGAGTTAATACTTAACGATAAGGTTAATATAATGACCCAAACCTGTCTAAATTCTATTTCTTGAGTGGATTGAGACCCATACCCATCTTAAACTTTAAATAATCAACTTTGGAGCTATTAGAAACCGAATATGAATTTATTATAAATTAATATTTCTAGCTTTTCCAAAGGTGCCCCTCACCCCTCTTATAAAAGGGCACTCTTCCTTCTCATTTCTTAAAACCTTAAAAGCCTTTTGTTTCGGCCAAAACCTGCCCAAATACTCTCTAAACTTCCCTCACTACAACCTAGAGGGCTTAGTTTGATCATAAATCCGACCTATGGAGCCCTTTTGATCAAATCAAATGGAAGAACCCGAAGAAGAGGTAATGTTTTCACCACCCCTTTTCAAGTTCCTTTCTTCTTCCACTTCTTCATTCTTTGTTATTACCATTATAAAATAATAACTCCAGTATCTTATATATACTGTGATGTTATTAAAAATATGGTACAACCATATTCAGTATTCTATCCACCCTTTGAATAACATGTCACCATACGTGCGTACGTACGGCTTACCGTCTCCACGTCGTGGTGTAATTGTTATTCAATATATTATTATTTGGGTCGGTATAATAATGATGTGTAACTCATTTAAATAATAAATATAACATGATAATGATTCTGTATATATTTTATACCATCCAATTATATATTATTTTAATATCAAAAGAATGTTATTGTCGCACGTGCGTACGTACGGACTACTGTCTCTACGAACGCGATGAGATTCATTCTCCATCATATCCATTCAAGTATAATTATCATTTGATGATTTAAAAATAATGTATAACAACTTTATATCATTCTGGATATGAATAAGATACAACCTATCCATGATAAACATAGCTTATATAACAAAACATATAAAAGATAACGAGTAAGTTAACACCCGAAATGACGATAATTCTAAGATATTTTTAACAAAAAATGTTAAAATATCATATATGATATCATATTAATGTATATCATTCATGAATAATTTAATAAAAATTATTTAAACATTACACAGGAGGTTAACCTACCCCCAACCAAGGAAAATTACAAGGTAAGGGGTTTCTTATCTCACTTTTAATTCTGTGAGAATTCCATTGTTCACCACTTATTTATTGCATGTGGTGTGTGTACTGCCCATGATTGTATTAATTGTGTAATATACATTAATTTATGGGTATTTACATCTTCAATTTAAGATCCTTCTTTCATGGGTGTATGTTTCGTAAGTTACCTAATCGATAAGGGAATTTGAAATTTCAATTTCCACTCATTTGGCTTTATGCATATTTCATTGATTATATTACTCCAAGATTATGTGTGGAATCACTATTCATTTGATTATGTCATAATTTACACTCCCCTTCCTGTGGATATACTATTGATACACATAATCACTCCATTGATAATTTCTCAAGTCATCGATATGAATTTGGTAAGAGTAATTTTAACTCACTCTCCATTTGTTGAGTTAAACATCCAATTCATTGGTGTTGTTTTTATAAGATTATGTGTGAATATACCTTGATTCTTTTACACTGAATATCCAATAATATTTAATGTACTTATATTTTTCACACATAATTATGTCGTTTATTTATACTTAACCTAAGGATATGGCCTTTATGAGAGATTTCATCTCAATTTACATTCCATTGAGGCTTCTTTGTTGTTATACACCAAATCACTTTTATGTGGTGTATATAATGTACTTTGACATGGTATATCATGAATCCCTTTATTCTCAAGATATTACAATGTTTTTATTACCTAAATTATTTGTATTCATGTGTCTCTATTTTGGTTAGAAACCCTAACTAAAATACCATTTTAAAATGTTTTAAAAACTTATTCTTCTAAATCTTGCTCATTAAAGTCCTTGTTTTAAAAATGGTTTTAAGTATTTATTTATATGGACATTAATGTTTTAAAGTTAAACATCCTTTTAAAAGTTTCAAAGTGGTATGGTACACTTTGATTCAAAAATATATTTTTAAATGGCTTATAATCAAATAGTGTGACTTTTAAATGATTTCAATAAAAAGGGGGATATTTCTCTCAAATAGTTTTGATGATTATTTTCATCTATGTCATCATCCTTCATTTTTCTTGATTGAGTTTAATGTGATACAATAAAAGCTTCCATATTGTATCGAATGAGTTATGTTTGACTGTGTATTTGCTATTTTTATACCATTCATGGTTTGTGGTTAAAGTAGTTACATTTCGTATGCTAGTTTTAATATGGATGTTTATGTTATGTTTTAACCTGTTCATATGAGGAATGCATTGGACTTAATAAGTGACGGGTGGAGCCCGCTATAGCTTCTCGATGCATCAGTAGGTCTCATGAGACAATCTAGTGTCTTGGCACATGGCCTTGGAAAAATCTTATTTGTAGTCTTGGCATGAGGCCTTGGCTAAATGGTTATGATAGTCTGGCATTATGCATTCCATCATTATGAAAGTGTTTATTGATATTACATGTGATCATTTGACTAGTAGAATATCCATGTGAGTAATTAAATGGAATCATTGTATTTTATCATTGCCATTTTATGCTGGTGTTCGAGTTTAAAAGGCTTTCATTTTAGTTATAAACTGCCTTAAGTGTTTATGTTTATCAAAGAAAGCTTCTACTATAATGTTATCCTTACTGAGCATCTGAGCTCACCCCTTTCAATGTTTTATTTTTCCCAGGATTATGAAGAAGTAAATTATGAATGACCTACAGGGATAGTATGATAGGATATGAAGAAAAGATGTTGTTGTAGTTTTTTTACCTTATGATGTAATTTAAGACTTATGAATATATCTAGTGTTTCCAAGACTACTAAACTAATCGGTCTTTCGAGACATTATCCTTTGTGATCATGCCAATATTATGTAATAATGCACCATCTATAGGTATCTAGGGTCGGGGCATTACAGTTGGTATCAGAGGAAGTTTAGTACAAACATTGGAAGCTAGATTTAGATAAACTCTTATTATAGCACGTAGACCTAAGATGAACATTGAGGATTTGTATAGAAGAACATCCAAGAATTTTGGTATTGTTGAGATTTTGTGAGTTTTTCGAGCAATAAATCCCTGTCTTGATACGAACAGGTAGAGGCGGCTCTGGAACAGATGTACATAGGGGTAAAACCCGAAAACACCGCTTGGATCTAGACTCGAATGGGAGCAAGTGCACGACAACGGGCCTTGCTACACTCTTGGTTACGACACTCCCGAGAGATATGCTTTAGATAATTTACATTTTCTTTTCAAACCAATTTAAAGTATTATATATATAAGATGAGATTAAATGACCTTGGTTAATCCTATTTTGTTTCAAATTGAGAATATGGTGACATGTTAATCTCTAAATGATTGTATGACTACTATTACTCATACAATGCTTTTTGGTTTTAGTCAATGGCTGGATTCCAAGGAAGTCATAGTGACTTTGAGAATTATGTACAAGGTGGGAACTGTGGTGGCAATAAGCAACAAAATGGAATGTTGATGGGCGTAAAAGATATCATATTTATGCCAAATCAATTTTCCAAAAATATGATCAACAATATATATATTAACAATTTATTGGACTCAACAAAGAAGAGAAAGGTGATGAATGATAAAAGCTCCAGTAGTGGAATGGAGAAAGAAATACTCAATTTCCATCATGTAGGAAATGTGGAAGGAGACACCCAGGAAAGTGTCTCAATGGGATAAATAAATGCTTTACGTGTGGGAAAGAAGGACATAATGTGATGAATTTCCAATGAAAAATGAAGAGTACACTTGAAGAAGATAAAAATTGTCCCCAAGAATCCATTTACAGTCATTTGCTGAAAATGTAGGGGACCTGGACATTACCCGAGTGAATTTCCTATTCTATAGGATATTTTCTTGGTCAAAGAAGAAGCTATGTGGAAATAAATGGTTGGATAAATGATTAAAAATTATTAGTGATCCTTGTAGAAGGGTTTAATTTGGAATAATTTTCTCTTGTATTTGTAACCCTAACATTTTCCATGTGAGAATGATATTTAAGGATGAATTATGTTTTCTCTTGTGGATATAGTTATAAATAACTGTTTGGTTTTATATGATCATTTGGTTTGAGGAAATTAAAAATTATTATAATTTGGGATGAAAATGCAAGGTATGAGATAACATTTGTGGTTAAATTATGTTATGTTTATTTTGAGGTATTTATCTCATTTTGGTAATGTTATAAAATATAGTTTTTGAAAAAGAACAACATGTAGACCGTGGGACAACCCGTCGCATCGGGCAAAGCTGTGGGAATCGAACCCACAACCAAAGTGCGATTGGGATTTATCGCCTACCATTGGAATACGTGAAGTCCCTGGTTAGTGTGACTATTATTTTTAGTTAAATTATTTTATTGATCAATAATAATTTGATTTGGGATCTTATGTCTTATCAAATGAATACCCTTAGTATAGGAAAATGATTTGGTGATTAAGTGATAAATGTTATTTTGGAAGTTGTTCACTTTTTTGAGAACACTATATGCAAAAGGAAAATAGAGTAGTATGGGATTTCATTTGATGAGTAATGGTGTATTTTTATCTATGTTTTTATTGTGGAGTTATAATGATTTGGGTTATTTTTGGAAATGATTAGGTTAATTACTTTTAATTATGTGACTTTAAGATTAATTAATGTCATTTGGAGATACAATTTAACATGGAAGACTACATTCTTAATAAGTTTTGGTTTTCAATATTAGTTTTGATTATATTGAAGTATTTTAAGGACAATTGATTATTGAATGGTATTTATTTAACTTTGGGGTATTGTTGGTTTAATTTTTTGAAATTAAGATTAGTGTTTATTTCTCTAAGGGAATATCCTTTTGGGGGATCATGAAATCATGTACTAACCATTTTGGTTTTGATTAAACTCTAAAGACAATGTAAATATATAGTTCATCCTGCATAGATCATGTGATTCTATAGAAGTTTATTATAGCTCTTCTTGTATGACCAAGTCTTCATGAATACTCATACTTAAAAAAAATGAGTTAGTGGTGGAAATTTATTAAATAATGAAATTCTACATAAAATTTAAGTATATATCTTTATATTCATAGTCAATATCATAAATTAATTCTTCATTCTTATGTAATGTTACTTAATATAAATAAATGTTGTCTGTTTATTTTCCTACTAGGAGACTAATGACCGTTTGTCCCAACACAAGATTGTGGTTTTCTAATTGTTAACTTTCTCCTGATCCTGATTTCTATCCCTCTCCATTAGAACTTGACACTTTGTTTATTGTCCATATCCATGTTTTTCTACATGGAATCCTAGTATGGGTTATCTTGGGTGACCTTTATACTCTCTTTCTTTCTTTTAAAGTGATAGTTTTATTGACTCTTTTTCCGATGTGGGAATTCCCATTATATTATCAAGCCCAATTTAAAAAAAAAATCTAGGACTCAATTTATTTAAGGAGGGGAGAATGTAACACCCCAAGCTTCCATAGTACGTTTCCCTTTGAATAATGCAATGGCGTGCATTGTACGCAACTTCGAGATTCTAACACACCACAACCAATCAAACTAGCCGTTATGAATAATAATACCTATTTTTTGAAATTTTATAAATTCTATCTCTCAAAATGGACTTCATTTTTGGATTCGGAATATCAAAATTAGCCTAGGGTGAAATTTTGGTACTTTTCGGATAACTTTCATATTTTGATGAATAGTGAAAATTAATAAATTTTAATTAAAAACAACTTCTTTAATAAAAATAATTAATAGAGATAAATTATGAATTTGAGTGGTTTTAATGTATATTTAGAATATATTTTTACAATTTAATTCAATGTGGGTCATTGAACATAATTTCACAGTTAAACCAGACATAAATAAGTGCCAATCTTTTGATAGTTATTATCTCTTAAAAACACACTTTTTATTTTAACAACAGGAATTAATTTTAAATTAATTTCTGCCACTTCTATTTTTTGAATTTGGAAAAATGGATTCCATATTTGGAATCAATATTTTCAAATTGTTTAAATAGGTAACTTTTATTTATAGACATTTTGGATAATTATTTCGGTAAATATTTTATTTACCATGGTTAAAGGGTAAATTTGGTAAACAAGGGTTAAAATAATAATATTATAATAATACTAAATTGCCCTAAAACGTTTCATAACCCTATTGGTTGATACATGGTCGACCATGGGAATCATTGAGTTGATTTTTGGACCCCATGGATCCACTTGTAAGTGATAATGACACTTTATTTTAATTAAGTTAAAATAAATACAAAAATGACACAAGCATATATCTTTTAGAAAAACAATTGTTACATAGGGTTATATATGTTTTATTTCAGACTATAAATATTTATTGGAAATATAAAACGATTTACTACATAATGATATTTTATTTATAATTTTTAGACATTAAATATGTTAATTTATTTATGACACAATGGTGATGCAGTAATTACCATAATTGTGAAAAATTAGAATAATTGATATTATAAATATCTAAATAAATATTATTTGATACTTTTATTGAATTAAACTAATTTTATAGGTTAATATGATATATTAGGATTGATTTAATTTACGTTTTTTGAGGTAATCATTCTGTTCTGTGTTTCACAAAAATCAACTATTGAATAGTGTCAAAATTGACATAAAAGAGTTTTTAAAACAAATATTATATTATTAATTGATATTAAATTCATAAAAATATAAGGATTGGCCAAGAGACTAATATCATTATAGGTGTATCATTAATGGACCACTTGGGGGGTCTATTGGATGTATATGGTATGTTTATTAACCATATAATATAAAAATACAATGAGACATTGTAAAAGTGAAACTAATTAACTAAGAGTTAGTACTTAAAGATAAGGTTAATATGATGTAACAAACCAGTCTAAATTCTATTGGTTGAGTGTTTTTCGACCCATACCCACCTTAAACTTTAAATAATCAGCTTTCTAGCTATTAGAAACCGAATATGAATTTATTATAAATTAATATTTCTAGCTTTTCCAATGGTTCCCCTCACCCCTCTTATAAAAGGGAACTCTTCCTTATCATATCTTCAAACCTTCAAAGACTTTTTGTTCAGCCAAAACCTGACCAAATACTCTCTCAACATCTCTCACTAAAACCTAGAGGCCTTAGTTTGAATAGAAAGCCAACCTACGGAGCCCTTTGAACAAATCAAAAGGAAGCACCCGAAGAAGAGGTAATGTTTTCACCAACCCTTTTCAAGTTCCTTTCTTCTTCCACTTCTTCTTTCTTTGTTATTACCATTCTAAAATAATAACTCCAGTATCTTATATATATTGTGATGTTATTATAAATATGGTACAACCATATTCAGTATTCTATCCACCCTTTGAATAACATGTCATCATACGTGCGTACGTACGGCTTACCGTCTCTACGTCGTCGTGTAATTGTTATTCAATATATTATTATGTGGGTGGGTATAATAATGATTGGTAACTCATTTAAATAATAAATATCACATGGTAATTATTCTTTATATATGATATACCATTCAATTATATATTATTTTAATATCAAAAGAACGATATTGTCGTTCTTGGGTACGTACGGACTACCGTCTCCACGAACGTGATGAGATTCATTCTCCATCATATCCATTCAAGTATAATTATCATTATATGTTTTGAAAATAATTTTTATGAACCTTATATAATTCTGGATATGAATAAGATACAACCTATCCATGACAAACATATCTTACGTAACAATACATATAAAAGAAAACGAGTAAGTTAACACCCGAAACGACTATAATTCTAAGATATTATTAACAACGAAATGTTAAAATAACATATATGATATCATATTAATGTATATGATTCATGAATAATTTAATAACAATTATTTAAACATTATACAGTAGGTTAACCTACCCCCAACCAATGAAAAGTACAAGGTAAGGGGATTCTTATCTAACTTTTAATTCCGTGAGAATTCCATTGTTCACCACTTATTTATTGCATGTGGTGTGTGTACTGACCATGATTGTATTAATTGTGTGGTATACTTTAATTTATGGGTATTTGCATCATCAATTTATGATCCTTCTTTCATGGGTGTATGTTTCATTAGTTACCTAATCGATAAGGGAATTTGAAATTTCAATTTCCACTCATTTATCTTTACGCATATTTCATTGATTATAAAACTCCAAGATTACGTGTGGAATCACTATTCATTTAATTATGTCATAATTTCCACTCCCCTTCCTATGGATATACTATTGATACGCATAATCAATCCATTTATAATTTCTCAAGTCATCGATATGAATTTGATAAGAGTAATTTTAACTCACTCTCCATTTGTTGAGTTAAAAATTCAATTCATTGGTTTTGTTTTTATAAGATTATGTGTGAATATACCTTGATTGTTTTACACTGAATATCCAATCATATTTAGTGTATTTATATTTTTCACACATAATTATGTCGTTGATTTATCCTTAACCTAAGGATACAACATTTATGAGAGATTTCATCTCAATTTAAATTCCATTGAGGCTTCTTTGTTGTTATACACCTAATAACTTTTATGTGGTGTATATAATGTATTTTGACATAGTATATCATGAATCCCTTTATTCTCATGATATTACAATGTTTTGATTACCTCAATTATTTGTATTCAAGTGTCTCTCTTTTGGTTATAAACTCTAATTAAAATACCATTTTTAAATGTTTTAAAAAGTTATTCTTCTAAATCTTGCTCAATAATGTCCATGATTTTAAAATGGTTTTAAGTATTTATTTATATGGAAATTAAAGTTTTAAAATTAAAACTCCTTTTAAAAGTTTCAAAGTGGTATGGGACACTTTGATTCAAAAATCTATTTTTAAATGGCTTCTGGACAAATAGTGTGACTTTTAAATGATTTCCAGAAAAAGGGGGATATTTCTCTCAAATAGTTTTGATGATTATTTTCATCTATTTCAACATCCTTCATTATTATTGATTGAGTTTAATGTGATACAATACAATCTTTTATATTGTATCGAACGAGTTATGTTTGATTGTGGATGTGCTATTTTTATACCATTCATGGTTTGTGGTTAAAGTATTGACATTTCGTATGCTAGTTTTAATACGAATGTTTATGTTATATTTTAACCTTTTCATATGAGGAATGGATTGGAATTAATATGTGAAGGGTGGAGCCCGCTTTAGCTCCTCAATGCATCGGTAGGTCTCATGAGACAAACTAGTGTCTTGGAAGAAGGACTTGGCAAATTCTTATTTGTAGTCATGGCACGAGGCCTTAGATATGTGGTGATGGTAGTCTGTAATTATGCATTCCATCATTATAAAAGTGGTTATTGATATTTCATGTGATCATTTTACTAGTAGAATATCCATGTGAGTAATTAAATGGCATTATTTTGTTTTATCTTTGCCATTTTATGCTGAAGTTTGAGTTTAAAAGGCTTTCGTTTTAGTTATAAACTGCCTTAAGTGTTTATGATTATCTATGAAAGCTTCTGCTATAATGTTATCCCTACTGAGCATCTGAGATCACCCCTTTCAATGTTTTATTTTTCCTAGGATTGTGAAGAAGTAATTTATGAATGACCTGCAGGGATAGTATGAGAGGATATGAGGACAAGATGTTGTTGTAGTTTTTTTTACCTTATTATGTAATGTAAGACTTATGAATATATCTATTGTTTCAAAGACTACTAAATTAATCAGTATTTCGAGACATTATCCTTTGTGATCATGCTAATGTTATGTAATAATGCAGTAACTCTAGTTATCTAGGGTCGGGGTGTTACAGGTTCGCCCAGCAAAGTGGCCCGCGGTTGCGGGTCGTGGTCTTCTCCACAAAGCCAGCGCGACGGCGCCGGTCCTCCACCGTCACGGCCCGGATTGGCCACGTCCTTCGGCTCCACAGTGCGGCATGATGGTGCCACACATCTTCATCTGCCGCGGCCCTCTGTGCCATGGTTCCTCTTCCGTTCGTCATGGTCATCCTGGCCGCGGTTATTCTCCAACACGGTGTGACGGCACTGCGTCCTTTCATCTCTATCTCTAACATCATTAAATGAAAACAAAAAAGGGGAGGGTCGAGACATGTTCGTGAGGTCCAAACCATCCTCATCATTTGATAACATTTTGTTTTCCAAACCATTATTTATACGATGAAGAAGGAAGGATTAATCTCATATTTAAAATTAATACAGAATTCCCCTACATCGTAATCAGTG
Source organism: Viscum album (assembly GCA_963277665.1). Lineage (NCBI taxonomy): Eukaryota > Viridiplantae > Streptophyta > Magnoliopsida > Santalales > Viscaceae > Viscum > Viscum album. The sequence goes on from OY728150.1 coordinate 1,892,319,572, forward strand.
CTTTCTTGGTGGACTCATGAGAAGTTTGTGTCATTCCGCTGACGTCAGGAGGAGATGACGTCATCGTTGGCGACGTTCTTCATGGGCGGCGTCTACTCCTCAAACATGGATGGAGGTCATTGGAGAAGTTCTTCATGTTCTTCATGGGAAGAATGATTTCCAATTCTCCAAATCTTCCCCAAGGTATTATGTCCAACCCCATAAAATAAAATAACACCACCTATTAAAAGGATGTCTTAATGAATTCAATGAGATTCAAATACCTAAGTCACACTGATTAATTAAAAAGGTGGGTTGGCTCATTAAATGGGAGGAAGGAGATGAAGAGGCTCCAAATTAAATAGAGTCTCATCCTCCTTAATTGGGGGTTCAAGGAGTTAAAGGGGAGTTGAAGGGTTAGATGTTTTTTTGGGCCCCACCACATAATATACTCCCATGAAAGGTTTTGTGGGAGTGGGCACCACCTCCAACTTCCCTTTGGAGGAATTAACCACCACCTAAATAAAAATCTTGTCACACATTAATTTTATTTAAATTATTAAGAATCCCTAAAAATTAACTTCCACTCCCGACAAAACAGAACTATGGTGAAGGTCTCTTTAAGAGAATACTGATGCTGCAAGTTCATCAGTGTCCTCGGATTTCAATTTCGAGCACCGGTTCAAAAGATATAAAACCCCACATGTACCGTTACTGAACGTACCTGAAAAAAACTTTATAAATTGATCCTAGGCACATCGGGCCTCGGAATCAAGCGCCGTCAGAAAATGTGGACTCATAAAATTATAATGTATTTATGAAAAAAAAATCCACAAGATTTTTGGGTTTTTAAATTCTCCCCACCTTAGGGATTTACATCCTCATAATCTACAACACATACTAAGGGAAAATTGGGGGTACTGAGCACGCATCTAAGCCTCCTGCTCCCATGTGCTCTCTTAGAGGATCATGTTCTTCCAGCGAATGCGCACAGGAGGAATCGACCATCTTCGTAGGACCTGCTCCATTCGATCCTAAATCTCAACTGGATCCTCTATGAATGTCTCCCCGTCACCGATTTCCATCTCCCCATTATCGATAATGTGGGACAGGTCGTGCACGTATCTCCTTGTCTGAGATACGTGGAAGACGTCGTGAACTCGGTGCAACTGATGTGGAAGTTCCTGGCAGTAAGCCAACATGCCTACCCTTCTGAGGACCTGAAAAGGTATGATGAATCACGGAGACAACATTCTGCCTTGTCCAAAACCTTGTAGACTTCATCTAGGTGAGACCCGTAGAAAGATGTGGTTTCCATCCTCGAACTCCAATGGTCTCCGTCTCCTATCAGCATAGGACTACTGCCTGCTCTATGTGGTGTTCATCTACTCCTGGATGATCTTCACCTTCTCCATCATAGCCTGCACCATCTATGGTCCTACAAGTGCTAACTCCCCTAGGTCAATCCAGCAAAGAGGCGATCTGCAAGGTCGGTCGTATAGTGCCTCGTAAGGTTTCATCTCGATGGTGGAGTTATAGCTGGTGTTTTACACAAACTCCACCAAACGTAAGTGATCCTCCCAGCTATGACCAATGTCAAGGACACATACATGGATCATGTCGGTGAGAGTCTGAATGGTCCTCTTATTCTGACTATCTGTCTGAGGATAAAAGGAAGTGCTCAAGCGAAGATGCATCCAGAAATCCTCGTATAACCCCTTCCATAGCAGGGAAGTGAAACAGGCTTCCCGATGAGAGATGATCATAGGTGGAACACCATAGAGTTGTACAATCTCATGTACATAGAGGCGTCCCATTATCTCTAGAGAACCCTACTCTATGATCGTTAGGAAGTGGGCTGACATGGTGACTCAGTTGACAATCACCTAGATATAGTTGTGTCCTCTGGATGTATGTGGAAGTCATATAACTAAATCCATGTATATTCCATCCCACATCCACTCTGGGACCTATAATGGCTAAACCAAGACTGCTAGAACCTGGTTGTCCACCTTCACATGCTGACAAGTGAGGCATCAAGAGACAAACTCTACTACCACCTTCTTCATACTCGGCCACCATTGTTCTCGTCTGAGGTTATGATATATCTTCACCACTGCTGGATGTACCTCTAGAGGGAAGTGTGAAACTCTCTCAACACCTCCTCCTGTAGTGAAACTGGTTCTATGGTACGTCCTCTGAAGTGGATGACGTGCTCCCCACCTTCAGAATATCCATCTGCTGCCTACAATGAGGATATATGAGCACGTCGTGTCTCACAGTCAATGTCCTCATGTTGTGCCTATATGACTCAATGAATAAGTGGAGGAGTGACTATGAGAGACTTTAGAAAGGATGCTCCACCTCTATCCAAAAAGGATATCTACAACGCCGCCAGCTGCTCAGTCGCCTGTCCTAGTAGCTGAATGCCATATCTCCTATTTAGAGAATCCTCTACAATGTTCCCCTTCCCAAGAGTATATACTATCTCAAAGTCATAGTCCTAGAGGAACTCAATCCATCTTCGTTGTATCAGGTTTAGGTCCATCTGCAAGAAGATATACCTAAGACTCTAGTGGTTAGAGTAAACTGTAAAATGCTAGCCCATCAGATAGTGCTTCCACATCTTCACGGTGATGACCACTACTTATAGCTCCATGTCATGGGTGGCAGAGTTATATTCATGCTATCTCAACTACCCTGAACCATAAACAATCATTACTAAAAACTACATTAGTACACACCTGAGTCGATTCCCTGATGCATCAAAGTAATCTATGTATCTGACGCCCTCCTCTGGTAGCCTCAAGATGGACTCACTGGTCAACCTCTGCCTCAGATTCTAAAATCTTTTCTGGCATCTATCTGACCACACGAAGGCTTTCCCCTTCTTCATCAAAGCTGAAAGTGGTGTTGCAACTCCGGAGAAGTCTGGCACAAATCTCCGATAGTACCCAGCCAGTCCCAGGAAACTCCGCACCTACATCACACTCCTAGGTGGCTCCCAAGCAAGTAGTGCCTCGATCATCACGTGATCCACCATAGCCCCAGCCTCTGAGATAACGTGTCACAGAAAGTGAACCTCTCGAATCAAGAACTTTCACTTCAAGAGTATACCATAAATCTGGTGGTCTTGGAGTGTGTCCAGTACTACCCACAAATTGTAGGTGTGATCCTCCTCATTAGTAGAGTAAATCAGTATGTTGCTGATGAAGACTATGACAAGACGATCGAGGTAAGGCAAGAAATTCATGTTAATTAGACTCATGAACACTACTGGTGTGTTGGTTAGACCAAAGGGCATAACCATGAACTCGTAGTGTCCATACCGACACCTAAAGTACATCTTCTACACATCCTCGTCTCAAACTCTGAGCTGGTGATAGCCAGATCTGGGGTATATATTTGAGAACCATCATGCCCCCTTGAGCTAATCAAAGAGGTCGTTAATCATCAAGAGTGGATACTTTTTCTTCAAGGTCACCGGTTTCAGGAGACGGTGGTCAAATCACCGTCGCAAGCTCCCATCCACCTTCATGGAAAACAAATTCAGAGATTCCTTTTGTGAAACACTAGGACGGATAAATCCCATCCCATACAAGTCCTCATGTTATACCCACAGCTCACGATTCTCAGTGGGAGACATATGATATAATGGAGTAGATATCAGTGTTTTCCCGGGGTACATGTCAACATAGAAGTGTAGCTCTTTTCAAGGAGGTAGTCCTGGAACATCGTCAAGGAATACATCTGTGTGATAATCCACCATGATAGGAAAGCTCAGACTCTGCATATCAACCACTCCCAGGATGAGACTAGCCAACAGATGTGTGATCGGCTTCCCCCTCCTCTGTGTAAGTCCATCATGTTCTACAAAGGCTCCCTTCTTTCTAGTGAAGGTTAACCTACTCCCATACGTGCGAATACACCACACTTTGTACCTAATACAGTCAATCTGATCATGAAATATAGATAACCAGTCCATACTGAAAATGACGTCATAAGCCCTCGACGCCGATACAAGAAGATACTAACTGATGCTCTCACCTCCTAGAGTAAGCTCACACTGCCGGTACCAGTGTGTAATCATCGAGTCTTCTCCCGTAGGAGTCTATAGCCTTAAGTATCGAGCCAACGGATCCTTAAGAATATCCATGCTCCGAATGAGGGCAGTGGAAATAAAAGAATGACTCACACCTATGTCTATAAGTACTACAGCAAAGGTTTAGTAGACATAGATAGTACCTCAAATAATCTTAGGTGCGTCGTGGTCGTAGGCCTCGACTGACTGGAGCTGAGCATGCCTCTATCCGCCAGCTCACTATGGTCTGGGTGGACCTCTTGGTGGTGGTGGTGGTAGAGCCTCGAAATGTCGTCCACCACCAGCTGCTTGGCCAACTCCTCTGCCATGTCGGCCTACTCCTAGAGTAACACCACAGCCAAACCTTGACCTCTGCCTGGGAGGCCCCTCTACTGTCTGTTTCTCATCTATATGGCGGGTCGGGCAGTCATGAGCCATGTGGCCCTACCCGCCGCATGCATAGAATTGCTTGCTCCTCGTATAGTTGGCTCTATCTCATGTTCCCCCACACAACTGAACCTATATCCTGGGGTCGCCCATTAGATGTCCTTGTCTTCTTGGACCTCTGCATCATATGTCTACTGCCGGATGTACAAGTCTCAAATATGTATCACCCTGTGGTGGGGTTCGCCACTGGTGACTACTCAACAAGAAAACTCTCCACTTGAAGGGCTCACTCTATCACCCCTACCTATGTCAGAATTCTGAGGGGAATCGTTGAAGCCCTGATCTCATTCCTGAGTCCTTGGTCGAAGGTCCATGACCTAACGAACGGGTCTCGTACCATATCTGTGGAGTAGCGCGAGAGGTCAGTGAACCTCGCTGAGTACTGAGCTACTGTCAGGCTGCCCTACTGAAAATGAGGCAACTCCTGAATCCACACTACACGTAGGGTGGCAGGAACAAACCCTGAGTGGAAGAGACTTTCGATGTTTGTCCAGAGTAATGATGCCTCTTCATGCACCTTGAGCATCAGGCTCCACCATCTTCTTGCTTCTTCATGCAGGAGACTCGCAGCAAGGATCACCATGAGGTCAGCTGGTGTCCCTACCAATCTAAAAACACTCAAGACAGCCTCCATCCAATTATAAAATGTATATGGGTCCGTCTCTCCCCAGAACCTGGGCGGCCTCTGGTGCTGTAACTCATTCAACACACTAAGGCGGTGTGCACTCTCTACTGCTGGATCTGGTGGTATCGGTGGCCCAGCGGGTGGTGGTACCACTGGTACCTTCGCTGTGATGGGGTCATGCAACAAGGCCTCGACTCTTGGTGGGCTACTATCTAATATGAAACTCGAAACCATAACTGGCTGACTTCATGGGGCCATCCTGAAGAGAAACAGGTGTGCCATGGTTAAAAGAGTATACCTTGTAAGATGACACAAATTAATCTCGAAGAAAACTGTTTTAAAGGAAACACACATGAAATCAATGTTATTGTGCACTGAATCTGAAATCAGAAGTCAGAGTCCAAGTGTATGGAGACATCTGTCGCCGCACCAACACTGGTTTCCCTAAATTGATAACCACACACAAAACACTTAACACTATTGTCATTAAAAGAATCATAGTCCACGATCTATCATAGAACAGACTCCTCTGATACGAATTGGTCATGAACCATCCTCAGGGCCCATGTCGTGACTACCCCAAGCCTGTCTTCCATTGGCTAGGGGCTGACGACTAGCACCAATGGCGTAATACTAATAAAAGGGAAGGCATTTCCTTCATAACCTGTAACACAAAAATAGTCTGAACACAAGTAGTAGAGGCAACAAGTACTAAAAATTGAAAATTAAGATGTGATGAATGTAAATGGGCCAATATACAAACCCAAATGAACAACAAGTAAAAGTAAAAGTAAAAGGGAAAACAACTCCTGGATCGTCCGCCAAGAAATCCTACCTGACGGGTAGGTAAAGAACATGAAAAACTCATCCCTATGGTACGTCCCGTCTAGTCCAGCTCCGAGTAGTCTCCTGTCCATTACCCTCAGCCTCAAACACTATCGAATGTCGTCTGCACAGAACACAACAAGGTGCGGGTGAAGCCCGTGCAGGGGTGAGTGTAACAATATTCAATTGGGGACCCCGAGACCCCCCGAAGGTCTCCCAGAATCCAAAAAGGATGAAACACAGTAGAAATATACAAACATAAAGTATCAACCAAAACTACTTTGGTATATTCCCATACATATACCTAAGTTACCAGTCACAGTCCCGGCTCTAACTCTCGAGCCCAAACACAACCTAGTCCACAATGGAAGTAAAGTCATTCACATCTATGATAATGATTGAATGACAAGAATCAACTCACATAGGTATACATATTTCATATAGAGATAGTGATGATCAGATGTAGTCACTGATTCATCTAGATATCAAACCCACACATGATACAAAACAAGCAAAGCTGTCGGACCCACACAGGATATAGGACTAACAACTATGTCATACCCACACAGGATACAGGAATAGAAGTCAGAACTTTTAGACCCACGGAGGATCCTGGTATAGTTGTCATCGTTGTCGATCCCACAGAGTATTCTGGTTTAGTAGTCATCGATGACGAACCCACATAGGATTCTGGTACAGTAGTCATCACAGTCAGCTCTAGGGTTCCCGCACACAGCACGCTCGATTCCGGGAGGGTCCACTCCAAAAACCATGGGTCTATACATCAACTATAACAAATTATCGAGTTGATGTATAACATAGTTTTGTCTCATCATAAGGAACCCAACGCAATAGATGGCCCATAAATCGGACACCCCGTCTGAGAATTATTGGCATTTCCTTTCCAGGGGCCTGGTTGGATTTACGCTTGATCCAAACCCGACCATTTTCCAATTATCTCTAGAACTCACTTAGAGTATCGCCAAGTACTAACTAATTGAGAGTGTAAAAGTGTCATAGATGGCACATCGATCAGATGCGTGGTCTTGAAGTTATTCACATTTAAGCGAAGTCAGGCCCAACCCGTCAAACCCAGTGGGCTGGAGGGATGGCCCGATTTGGCTCAACGGGTCCGACCAGGCAGGGCTGTCAGCCAGGCTTGGATCAGCGATTCTGACCTGGCTAGGGGGTTGGCCCAGCTTGGTGGGGTGCGGCCCAGCTGCAGAGTAGGCCCATGCTGCAGGCCGGTTTGGTTTTCCCAGCAGCGTCGCCTCCTCCTACCCAGCCGGCCTTAGCCAACCAGTTCTGCCCGACGCATGCGGCCAGCTCAGTGGGCTGTGATTCTTCCCACATGGCACCTGCAGGCACTGCATTTTTCCAGCACGACCGGTAGGTGGCTGGCTTGTTCGCCCAGCAGAGTGGCCCGTGAGAGTGGGACGCGGTCTTCTATATCGCGCGGCGCCTGCGGGCGCCGCGATCAGCCATCCCAACAGGTAGGTGGCAGTCTGGTTCACCGAGAAAAGTGGCCCATGGTTGCGGGTCGCGGTCTTCTCCGTGCGGCCGAAATGACGGTGTTGGTCCTCCACCGTCGCGGCTCTTCCTGGCCATGGCCTTCGGCTCCATAGCACGGTGTGATGGTGTCATGCCTCTTCATTCCCCGCGGCCCTCTTGACCGCGGTTCATCTTCCGTCCGTCACGGTCCTCCTGGCCGTGGTTGTTGTCCCTCACGGTGCGACGACACCATTCCCTTTTAGATCCACCTCTAACGTCATCAAATGGAAACAACAAAGGGTAGGGTATGGTCGTGATCGTGCGGTCTGAACCCTCCTCATATTTTGATAACATTTGGTTTCCCAAACCAGAATTTATACGATGAAGAACAAAGGAGTAATCTCATATTTAAAATTAATACCAAATTCCCATACCACGTAATCGGTGCTCGCTCAGTGGAGTCATGGGAATTCTGTGTTGTTCCGCTAACGTCGGGAGGAGATGACGTCGTCGTTGGAGATGTTCTTCGTGGGTGGCGTCTACTCCTAAAACGCAGATGGAGGTCATTGGAGAAGTTCTTCGTGTTCTTCATGGGAATAATGCTTTCCAATTCCCCAAATCTTCCCTAAGGTATTATGTCCAACCCCATAAAATAAAATAACACAACCTATTAAAAGGATGGATAAATGAATTCAAAGAGATTCAAATTCATTTAGTCACACCCATTAATTAAAATGGTGGGTTGGCTCATTAAATGGGAAGAAGGAGATGAAGAGGGTCCAAATTAAATAGAGTTCCATCCTCCTTAATTGGGGGTTAAAGGAGTTGAAGGGGAGTTGAAGGGTTATATGCTCTTGTGGGACGCCCCACATAATATCCTCCCTAAGGAGGTTATGCAAGAGTGGGCCCCACCTCCAACTTCCATTGGGAGGAATTAACCGCCACCTAAATAAAAAACATGTCACATAAAATTTTTATTTAAATTATTATGAATCCCCAAAAATTAACTTCCACTCCCAACAAAATGCCACTGCGGTAAAGGTCTCCTTAAGAGAATACCGGCGCTGCGAGTTCATCGGTGTCCTCAGATTTTAATTCTGAGCACTAGTTCAAAATATATAAAAACCATCATGTACATTTACTGAACGTACCCGAACAAAACTTCAGAAATTGATTCCGGGAACATTGGGCCTCAGAATCAAGTGCCGTCAGAAACTGCGGACTCGTAAAATTTTGTATGTATTTATGTAAGAGATAATTTCAAAGGGATTTCAGAGACTTTTCATTGGAATTTTTGGAAAACAAATTATTAAAGAAATACAACACATAATATATTCCATATATTTATACAAAAATGATCATGATATGTTTATGGTATATTATTGGGGATTATGATCTTGGTGACTATTTTTTGGTTTATATTATCCTTTCCTTTGTTTACAATATTTTTTGAATTATACAATAAAAAAATAATTTGATATATTATTTCTAAAATAAGTAGAAAATTTATTTTTGGTGGCATTCATGTCTTCACTAATGAATTATGGTGATCATAGTGACGAAATATTTGGTATGTGACAATAAGAGTTACATTTTTTTGTTTGGGGAATCTAATGTTATATCGATTATGGAAATTTAGATAACTTACATCTAAATTATTAGAAATTGAAATTATTCATAAGTTCATTGGAGGATTCTTATGGTTAACAATTTTTAAAATGGATTATGTTGATCATTGGGGTTAATTTTTTTGTTTTAAAAATTAATGTATAATTTGATGAATAATTATAATGATTTATGTATTTGAAGATATTAATTGGGAGGAGGAATGGATTTTTATTATTTTTATGATCTATTAGGAGTTTATATTTTATCTTTAGGAATTAAATTTAATTTTAGATATTCATATCATAAAATATGATATGAATTTTGAATATGTGGATGAATAATTAAAGCTAAAATAGTGACTTTGATGTAGAATGATATCATGTAGGTATATTTTATTTTATTTATAGTTTAGAAGGTAACGACATTTCAAAAAAATTGTAAAAGGATCTTGAAAAAAATGTTTTTGTAGTACCTTTATTTCTAATGAATAAAAATGTATTTTAACTAATTTGTAATTTATTTTATTATAGTAATTAAATTTTATAGATCATTCACTTTCTTGTGATCATTGATCTCTATCACCCTCAAATATTATTTTGGAATTTTTTCTATATCAATATCTTCACATCTCTTAGATTTTCTCTACATGAAAAATAATTAATGTTTTATTATAGATGACCTTTGTACGTATCTTTCTCTCCTGTTAGGATAAAATTTAATTAACCCTTTGTAAAATGTATGTTTTGAACTGGGGTATTTTTAAATATCAAACACTTAATTATCGGGATTATGATTAAATTATAAGGATACAATTTATATATGGGGGTGGAATGTAACCACCATAGTTTCTAAATTAGGACCCGCATGTTCAATAGAGTATATGAGAATAAATATAAAGAGTATAATAGAACATAACACCTTGAGACCTTATGATATATTTCTTTTTAAATAAATTACATCTCTTTGATATATTTTCATGTGCAGAACATCATGTTTAAACAAAATGTGATACTATATTAAAATGTTATTATTCAAGAATGAAAATTGTAACCTTGTTATTATGTTGGAAGGTATTAGTATTAATAAAAAAATTATTAAAATTTAATGATTTACAAATGTATAAAATAAATAATACGGTTGTCTATATATTAGAAATAAAATTATAAACTTTTGAAAGAAAAAAGTTATGTTTTTTGAAAAACTGCATTTTTCACAAAGGTGATGTATTTGTGCCTTGTACACATTTATAAGAATTTTTTTTATAGATTTTTAAAAATTTAATAAAAAAATAATTGTTTATAATATATACATTTCCAAATTATCTTTGGGTGAATTCATGAACATTGTTTTGGAAATATTAATTTAGATAAATAGTGAAAATATACCTTTTTTATTAAGAGATACCTTTTCATTTTAATTATTTACAATGTTATATTATATTTAGAAATAGTTTCAGAGTAACTCTAACTCCCCGATCCCTCTATACCAGATCTGATGCATTACTTGTTATATTAGAATGGTTAGAAGGAATAAAAATCCCAAAGTAACGATTAGTTTAGTAGTCAAGAAGAAACTAGATACATATATGTAACTCAAATTAAATTGGAAAAGGTTACAAAATACAATACATAATAAAAAATAAAAATTGTATCCACAATAACTTAATAAAGGATATCCTCTTCAAAACCTATTGAAGGTAAACAATAAAAGGGGTGAGATCAAATGCTCAGTAATTGTTACTAATATCATAATCATGAATTCATTAATAATATAATCATAAACAATTTGACTTAATCAATATGGCATGGTGAATAAATGAAAAACAAACCCTATTAATAAACAGATAATGAAACTACATCCATAGATTTTGTCATATTGAAAACCTCATGGATAGTAATAATTGATCATGAATAAAGAAAATTATTATTAATTTAATGTCATGTATCTAGTGCATGATACCATAATACCATTAAAATGGATTAGTTTTCTGGGTAGAAACCCGTCTGATTTTTGGAAATAAACTCAAAGGGTTTGTCACCAAATGATTTGTTTCATGACACTTACCGATACATCGAGGGGATATATTAGGCCCCACCCACCCCTTCAAGTCCAAATAATTATTTATACATAGATTTAATACAATTTAAATATGTCTCCTCGATATTCGTATAGAGTAGAGGACACATATTCATCAATATTTCCACAATTAAAACAACATTCAAAATAAACACCATATGTAAAATGGTATTCGTTTTAGAAAATAAACATATCCATGATAAGAGAATATGAATATTTAACAGAAATACAATTTCAAAAGAAAATTGATCTCAAATGGGAAGTATTTACACCACATAAGTATTATTAGATGCACAATACAAACCTAGTCACAACGAAATGGTTGTCGAGACAAAGTCCTTTACCACAATGTAATCAGAAAAATCATATTACCAGAACGTAATAACCATCAAATGAATATTTGAATAACATGAATATAAAGAGAATCATTTTATTATATATCAAATGGATGTACACATATACCACATAAAAGAAATAATTGGAGAACAACGAAAATCTCACAGAAATGAAAGTGAGATGAGAAACAACTTACCTTATGCTTGAGCGTGTTCTTAGATTGTTTTAATGAACTGAATAATAAAATGTAGATTCTTGAATTAATAATTCTATAAACTCCTATAAATTTAATTTATTTACTATAACCTTATTAGGTTTGTTAATTTTCCTTGTATGGTTTTGAGAGGTTCAATTTTATTATTTTGGAAGCATTTTCTTCCTTGGTTTTCATGATTCGTTTAGTTGTATTCATGAATGATATTTCATTTGAAATGTGGTTAAAAAACCAGAATTCTTAATATATATTATTAGTGACATAGAAGAGATATAAAGGATCTTATAATGATTTTGGGTTATATACTTGATGATGATTCATTAGTTAAAAGTCATTGATAAACGCTTGGATTGAGCATGGTGGTTTTGTGCACAATGAACTTGTTTTGTATTATTATTACATATTATGAGTGTGTAGGGATTCCAGAGAATTAATGAGATGAAATAAAAATATTCTGATATAGTTCAACCATAAAAATGGTTTCATGAACAGAATTTAATATGGTAATGAAAATTGAGAACCTTTCGTCCTTGAATGTGATAAATTAAGACATCTCCAACGGTGTTTTCATTTTTTAGTATAAGAGGAGGGGGAAAGAGATATGGTGATGAAATGTTCCATTGACATAATATAATTCCATTTAATGTAAGTTAATGAAATTATCATATCATTTTGAAGAGGGTGGATGAGTAAATAATTATAAAAAATGAAATTAAAACAGAAGAAAAATTGTGAAATCTCTCATGAAAATTTGGCAGCCTAACAGCATCACATAAATTTCACCAAATATTTTGATGAGAGAAAGGTGGAATATTATCACTCATACATAATATAAACATAAATGGGAATATTTAATGACATATCCCAATATAGTCCAATTGAAAACAAAAGTGAAAACATAAAATGAAAGCTTTAAGAAAAGAGAAGGGTGATAAATTCTCTTACCTTGTAGAGTAAAACTAAACCATGAAGGTTGGACCTTGGGGGTTTGTAGACACCTTGGTAGGACTCGTAGGGATTTAATAATACCATATATTTGAGAATAATGTGTTCTTAATGAATCAAAACTTATGGGATGAGTTGTTATTAATAGTAATTAAGGGGGAGTTTTTAATTAAAAAAAGGGACACCTCATTTGTGGTTTTTGCAATAACCCAAGATTTCCTAAGGTTTTTTACCACGATTTTAGCCATTTGGGACACCTCAAGTCATATGTTGTGTAAAAAATCTGACCATCCTTTTATATTTAATTATTACATAATTATTATTTCATTAAGCTATTGGAAACTCAATGCTGTATTTTTACTATTCATGAAAAATTGAAGTATTTTAGAAAAATCCCAAAAATTCACCCTAACCATTTTGAGATGTGAAGAATTAAAAAATGAACACCATTTTTTTTAAAATAATTTTCTATTTATTTTTAATTTAATTTTTAAATATGATCATTGTTAATTCAAAAATAACAATTTTAAAGGTATAATGGATAACTTATAACTTTATCCTATAATATTTTGTTTCACAAAATACGTAGTTCTTCATGGATTATACGCTATCTAATGAATAGAAAGTATTTAATAGGAACACACCATAAAATTTTTGGGGTGTTATATTATTCCCTCCATCATAAATTTAATCCTAGAAATTTTATGTATAAATCCCACCAAAAATATGTGGGTGGTTCTTCTTCATAACATCCACAAGTTCCCATGTTGCTTCCTCTATATTTTGGTATTTCCATTGAACCTTTACTAGACGAGTCGTCCAGTTCATCAATACTTGAAACTTTGTGTCAGGGGTCCAGATAGGTTCTTCATGATATTAAAAATCTTGTTCCAGTTCTATTTTTTCATAGGTGAGTACAGGTATTGGGTTTGGCATGTATTTCTTCAAAAATGACACATTGATTACATCGTGGACTTTGGAGAGACTTGGCGGCATTGCTAAACAATAATCTATAGCTTCGATTCATTCTATAATTTTCAATGGTCTGATGTACCTAGGGTTCAGTTTCCCTTTCTTAACAAATTAACCTTAAGACACCTTTCCACAGAAATACTTTTAGAAATACATGATCTCCCACTTGTATTTTTCCAAATCCTTTCTCCCGCTGTTAGCATAACTCTTCTACCAACTTTGGGCTGATTTTAATATGGGGTTGGATTGTCTTCACCTTTTCCATGGTCCCTTCAATATGTTCTGGGTCTATAAGTTTCCTCTCAACAACTTCATCCCATAAAGTTGGAGTTCGACATCTCTTTCCATATAATGCTTCATATGGATCCATTTGAATACTAGAATAGAAACTAATGTTGTAGGAAAATTGCACTAAAGGAAATTATTGATCCCGCATTCCTTGGAACTGTAAAAAGAATGAACTAAGTATTTCTTATAGAGGTTTAATAGTCCTTTTATACTTTCCTTCAGTTTTGGGGTGATAATAAGTACTCATATAAAGCTAAGTATTTGATGTCTTCTGGGGAATATTCTTGAATTTTCATGTAAACCAAGGATCTCAATCGAACACAATTGATAGAGGTGCACCATGAAAACTTACAACAACATTAATATAAAGTCTTTCCAAGCACACAAGTAGTAAATCCTCTTTTATAGGAAGGAAATGTACTGATTTTGCGAAAAGATCAACAATTACCCATATTACATAATTCCTTCCATGTTTTCTCAATAGTCTAGGGACAAAATCCATCGTAATATTATCCCACTACTACATAGGAATAGGTAGAGGATTCATCATTCATCTAGGATGTTGTCTCTCTGGATTCACTTATTAAAAAAATAGACACCTTGACACGTAGTCAGCAATTTCTTGCTTCATATTATCCCACCAAAAATATTCATTCAGATCACTATAAAACTTTGTGTTAATCAGGTGTATAGAAAAATGTATGCTATGAACATCGTCTAATAGTTTCCTTTTTAGCTCAGGTACTGATGGAATGCATAAAAGCTTCCATAACTTCTGAAATCCTTCCTCATACACAACATATTCCAATATCCCATTCTTAACAACAATAATTTTCTTCTTTAGATTTTCATCATCAAATTGAGAGATTTATGTCTTATCTAGTAAATTTTGTTTATAAATCATTTGAAAGAGGAAAGATGTTTCCACTTACTTATGAATTCCCATATCCATCATTAGTAGATCCATGAATATAGGATCTCTCTGAATCCTCATTTTATTTATATGTTCATGATCTTACCTGCTTAATGCATCAGCCACCTTATTTTCTATTACTGGGTGGTAGTGTATTGAATAATCCTAATCTTTATGTAACTCGAGCCATCTCCTTTTCCTCATTTAGAGTTATTTTTGTGTGAAAATATATTTCAAAGTATTGTAATCTATGTATATCTCATATTTTTTTCACTGTAAAGATATTGTCTCCATATTTTTAGAGCAAAGATTATTGATGCTAACTCAATATCATGTGTTGTATAATTTTGTTCATGAGTCTTCAACTACCTTGATTCCTAGGAAATAACATTACCATTTTGTAGAAGGACATAACCCAACCCATTCTTTGATGGATCACTGTATATTACAAATCCATCACTTCTAGATGGAATATTCAAAATTGGATTATTTACCAATCTTATTTTCAATTATTCAAATCATTCTATACATTATTTTCTCCTCACAAACATAACTCCTTTATGTGTGAGCTTGGTTAGTGGGTTAGCCATTCGGGAACAAATTAGAACAAAATACTGATAGTAACCTGATAATCCAATAAAACTTCATACCTAGGTCATGTTTATTAGCATAAGACAATTATGGATTGGATTTGTATTTATAGGATCAACTAGGATTCCATCCTTAGAGACAATATGGCCTTATAAAGAAACTCATTTTATCTAGAATTCACAATTAACAAAATTTCCATATAATTCATTTCTTTTAAGAGTATTCAAAATACTCCGTAAGTGATCTTCATGGTCTTCATAGCTTTTTCAGTATACCAGGATATCATTGATGTATAACAGAAAAAAATTATCATGATACTCCTTGAAAACTATATTCATTAAATCCATGAAAATAGAGGGTGCATTAGATAGTCCATAAGAAATCACTATAAACTCATAATGCCTATAACTATATCAAAATATTGTCTCAGAAATATTATCCTTCCTCACACGCAACTGATGATATCCAAATCAAAGGTAAATCTTTGAAAAGTGTTAATATCCATGAACGTGATCAAATAAGTCATCAATATGAGGTACATGATACTTATTATTTATTATAATAGCAGGTATTTCCCTGTAATCAATGCATAGCCTCATGGATCCATATTTCTTCTTGATAATCCGGATCGAGGCTACCTGTAGAGAAACACTAGGTCGAATAAATCCTTTTTTACTAAACTTTTCTAGTGGTTTCTTTATCTCCACTAACTCCATAGTGGAGATTCTATAGGGGGTTCTATGATATAGGTATTTCACTAGGAATTAAGTCAATGGAAAACTCAATTTCCCACTATGGAGGATGTCCAGGTAAATCCTATAGAAATACCTCAATGTATTCTTGCACTACATGAAAATATTTAATTTGAAAAATAAATCGTCTCTCATAGATATTGGGTTATCTTACTCTACATTAATTGAATTCAGTAGAGCTACTGGGGGTGGTTCTAGATAATAAATGAGATGGCGAGGGTTCTACTCTAATGATAAGATATTCTACACCATTTTCAAAAATTGTAAGTTCCTTTTTCTTAAAGTAAATCTTCACATCACAGTTTGGAAGCCAATTCATACCGATAATTATATCAAAGTAATTCATTGGTGTGATGATAAATTTAGAAACTAAAGCACATTTATGTGTCATGAGGGGAACTAGTTGACATGATTTTGATGCAGTGATGCATCACCTGGGATTTTTGACTGAAAATACCTAAATTAAATCAAAGTAAACATGTATAATTTTCTTAGAAAATGGGATAATATAAATTAATACGATGATCTCGAATCAAATAAAGTGTTGGATATTTTTGAGGAAACAATTAAACTGACAAACACCAAATCATTATGAACTTTAACCTCTTCAGTTGTAATTACATAATCTCTCCCTTGTTCTCATAGACTTATTTGAGGAATGTTTCCTTGGTGCTTAGGATAGTCATTTTCATAGTGTCCCATATCTCTACAATTGTATCATTGAACATAATCAAATTGTTTATTCATATTGAATTTATTAGATAGTTTCTTCTTTTCTCCAAACATATAGTAGACTATCATTCCTTTTATGAATTTTATGAGATGATTATATCCACAGTTATCTCATAATGGGGATTTCTCTGTTCCCTTGTTCTTCTTTGGTGATTCACCTTCCCCTTGGTTATTATATTACCTCTTATTATCTTGGTTTCCCTTGAACAAATTTGATCTAGAAAAGTCTTTCATTGTTTTGATGGCACTTAATACAATTTCATCATATGATGAAAATTTTTGTGAAGCTAGTGCCCTTCACAGACTTGGCTTGAGACCTTCAAATAAATGACCACCCTTGTTTTCTGAGTCACGTACTTAATCTATAGAATACCAGGATAGCCTTGAAAGGTATCCTTATACTCTGAAACATTTCCTTCTTCCCAATTCTTTAAGATAATGAATTTCCTCTTCATTTGGGTTCGTTTCTCATGAGGGAAATATTTTTCAATGAATATTTCCTTAAAATTACTCCATTCCATATATTATATTTCTTATTATATTATGGTATTATGAAATAACTATCACGATTGATCATCATTTCCTTTGAGACTATATACTCCTAGTACTACCTTTTAATTATCATTGCATTTTAATACCATGAATATCTTCTCAATAGACTTGATGCATTTCTCAGAAACTACTAGATTAGTAGTACCGCTAAATGATGGGGGGTTTTGCGGCATGAAACGATCTAACACAATTGTGAAATGGTAATTAGTTACAACTTGAGTAAGTTGTCCCAATTTTATCGTGATATGATTTGCTCTAACATTGACTGTGTTGACTTTCTCAGTAGGGAGATCCTTACATTGCCTATGAGTATTGATTCTCCTCCATCCCTTAGATTCCATTTCTAAATAATTGAAAATAGAATATATGTGTATGAATCATAAATTATAATATTAAAATAACAAAAAAAAACCATAAAATGAGATCCTCCGCATGGATAATCCCATAATCAGAAATATGGTTTCTTTGATGAATAATTTACATTTCAATCCTTCATAATGGATTGTAAAGAAAAGATGAATTATCCTAATCATATCCCCCTGGAGTGTCTTAACCAAGAGTGCATAAAGGCCCTTTTTCTTGTACCAGGATACCCCAAGTCAAGCCCAAATTTTTTTTGGAAGCTTTCACTCCAAGGTACATCTGTTCCAGAGCCACCTCTACCTACTCGTATCTATACTTGGATGTATTTTCTAGAAGGATTCACATAATATATTACTTACCAAAATACCATGACGTTCTTGTATGTGTATCCTCAAATAATACCTTAGGGATTTATTCCCTATTATACATTTCCTACTCTAGTTTCCATGTTTTCTACTAAACATCCTCTAATACCATCAATAACACCCCGACCACTCTAGACTGGAGCCGGTGCATTACTTGTTATATTGGATTGGCTAGAAGGAATGAAAATTCCAAAGGAAGAATCAGTTTAGTAGACTTGAAGAAACTAGATAAATATATTTTCCCCAAATTACATTGGAAAAGGTTACAAAATACAATACATATTAAAAACTGAAAACTGTATCCATAGGAACTCAATAAATGATTAATTCTTCATCGCCTGTTGATGGTAAAAAATAAAAGGGGTGAGATAAAATGCTTAGTAAGGGTTATAAATAGTGGAATCATGAATTAAATAATTTTATAATCGTAAAAAAATTTACATAAGCAATATGTCATGGTGAATAAATGAAAAACTCATGCAATTAATAAAATGATAATGAAACTGCATCCATAGATTTTGTCATAGTGAAAACCTCCTAGATAGTAATAAATAATTATGAATAAAGATAATTCTTATTAATTGGATATCATGTATCTGGAAAATGATACCATAATATCGTTAAAACGGTTTAGTTCTCTAGGTTGAAACCCATCTGATTTTTGGAAACAAACTCAAAGGGTTTGTCACCAACTGATTTAACTCATGAGACATGCTGATGCATCGAGGGGCTATAGTGGGTACCACCCACCACTTCAATTCCAAATAATTATTTATAAATATAATCAACACAAATAAAATCTACCTTATCAATATTCGAATAGAGTAGAGGATACCGATTCATCAATATTTCTGTATTAAAACAACTTTCCAAATAAACACCATATGTAAAATGGTATATGGTTTAAAAAACATATCCATGATATAAGAATATGAATATTTAATATAAATATAATTTTGAATTAATATTGATATCAAATTTGAATTAGGAACACCACATAAGGATTATTAAGTGCACAACACAAAGTTGGTCACAACGAAATGGTTGTTGAGATAAAGACCTTTACCACAATGTAATCAATATAATCATATGACCAGAACATAATAACAATAAAATGAATCATTGAATAACATGATTATAAATATAATCATGTTATTATATATCAAATGGAAGTACACATATAACAAATACAATAAATAAGTGGTGAACAATGAAAATATCACAGAAATGAAAGTGAGATGACAAACCACTTACCTTATGCTTGAGTGTGTTTTTCGTTTGTTTTAATGACATGAATAATAACATTTATCTTCATGAAATAATAATTACATAACCAATTATATATTTAATTTATTTATTATAACCTTATTAGGTTTATTCATTGCCCTTTTATGGGTTTAAGAGGTTCAATTTTACTGTTTTCGTAGCATTTTCTTCCTTGGTTTTCATTATTCAATTACTTGTATTCATGACTGAAATTTTATTTGAAATGTGGTTAAAAATACAGATTTGTTAATATATATTACTAGTGAAATTTAATATATCTAAATGATCTTATAATGAGTATGGGTTATATACTTGAAGACGATTCAATAGTTAAAATTCATTTGTAAACACTTGGATTTAGCTTGGCAATTTTGTGCACAATGAACTTATTTTGTATTATTATTCCATTTTATGAGTGTGTAGGGATTAAATAAAATTAATTAGATTAAATAAATATATTCTGATATTTTTTAACCATAAATATTTTATAATCCCCAGATTTTAATATGGTAATGAAAATTGAGAACTCATCATCCTTGAATGTGATAAATTAAAACATCTCCGACTGTGTTTTCTTTTTTTAGTATATGAGGAGGGGGAATGAGAGATGATGATGAAATATTATAATAACATAGTATATTTCCATTTAATTTATGGTAATGGAACTATCATATAATTTGTATGAGGGGATAAGTAGTGAATTATAAAATAATGGAACTCAAAGTAGCAGAAAAATCGAAAAATCTCTCACGAAAATTCAGCAGCCTAACAACGTCACTTAAAAATTCACAAAATAGTTTGATGAGACAAAGGGGGTATCTTTTCACACATAAATATTATAAAAATAAATGTTAATATTTATTGAAATATCCCAACATAATACAATTGAAAACAAAAGGGAAAACATCAAATGAAATCTTTTAAAAAAAGAGAAGGGTGGTAGATTCTCTTACCTTGTAGAGTAACTCCCATAACTTGAAGGTTTGGACCTTGGGGATTTGAGGACACCTTGGGAGGAATCCTAACGAGGTAATACTACCATATATTCTAAGATATAGAGTTTGTAATGAAACATAACTAAGGGGGTGAGTTTATATATATATTAATTATGAGGGAGTTTTTATTAAATTAAAAGAGACACCTCATTAGTGATTTTTGCCAAACCAAGGGCTTGACCATGGTATTTTCCCATGGTTTAAGCCACGTAGAAAAACTCATGTAATAACCTTCTTTAAACAAGTCTACCATCCTTTTATATTTATTTATTACATAATTTTGATGTCATCAAGCCACCGAAAACTCAAAACAGTATTTTTACTATTTACCAAAAAATCAACTATTTTAGAAATATCCCCAAAATTAACCTTATCCATTTTTCGATGTGTAGAATTCAAAAATGAACTCAATTTTTTGAAAATAATTTTCTATATATTTTTAATTTAATTTTTAAATAAAATCATTGTTAATTTAAAAAATTAACAATTGTAAAGGTATAATCAGTTCTATATCACATTGAAAAATTAATTAAGATCTCATTATCTTATTACCATTATAAAATAAAATATTATAATTATTAAATATTTATAAGCGTCATAATACTATTCATATTTCCATTAATAAGGTTATGTTTCTATTCATAAAAAAACCAAGTTGGTTCTATCAGACTCCAAATGACTTACTCATCACCACTTTAGATAACCATTTTTCAAAATTCAAAACATAGAAGTGGAAAATCTATGTTTATTGGATAGCTTATAAATTTCTCCTATAATAATTTTTTCACAAAATGCATAGTGCTTCATTCAATATAATCTATCTAATAGAAAAAAATAATTTAATAGATACATAACATAAAATATTTGTGGTGTTATAGTAACCTTAGTTAACTATTATAACTTTGTAACTAATTTAGGTGATTATTGCCAATTTTATTTTGAATTATGATATAAAATATTTTTAAACATTTGAAAATTTTATTTTTGAAATTCATTTTTTGATCTCGTATGTGGGTTTAATTTCAAATTTAATTCTAATATATTAGTTAATTGAATTTTTATTTTTTTTCATATTTCAAATCTTTTTTACTTATATTATAAAATATTTTCCATGTTTTTTTTTCATAATTAATATTAAAATAGAAAAAATTATTTACTTCGATTAAGGTAAAAACTAGTTCACTTGGGGGTTAAATAAACAATAAAAGGGTTAGATATGAACCAAAAAGTGTTCTTCTTATTTTAGGATAACATTTAAACATCTGATTATCTATTTTTAGATAATGATCTATTTGGGATCCTTGTTTCCTGTAAAAATTGTTGGTATCAATTTTTCTTTTAAAAACTCCCTAATATGTTTTCTACACACTTATAAAGGGACACCAAGTCTCTTCTCTGCATCACCCATCCAAATACCTTCCTTTTAGCCAATAATTGTTTTTATATCTTTCCTAAGTACCTCTCCAAATCCTATATTCCTTATGTTCATTTGAAAAAAGTCTGATGATGGATTTAGGTGTAATCATAAAGAGGCACTCCAAAGAAGGGGGAAAATTATTAAATGTGTATATTTATATTATTTATTAATTTAAATCATTAATATATCATAAAAATATGAATATATAATAAAAAATTTATAATATAGACTAATATTATATTTTTAATTACACAACTTATATGCATATCCACTCCCCTCAAAAGGTAATCAAAATTGTCGATCATGTGTTTGGCGGACTATCGTATGATGAACTGATGTAATTAATTTTCTATAAAGGAAATTAAATGATAGGCAATATTATTTATTTATCATAATTTAATGATATTAATTAAAATTATTAAAATTATTGAATTATAACATAACATATACCTTCTTACTTTCCAATTTCTTGGGGGCGGGGTATGATAACACTACACGTGTATACTATGGACAACTATCTCACCATGAAATGTGATTTTATTATCATTAATAAGGTAACATTTAATGAATATATTCTATATTTAGGACCTAAAGATTCTTATGGAAATATAATTTTACATCGTACTTTTTACCTTCAAATCTATTGGAAAACTATAACGTCGCTCATGCATATATGTGAATTACCACCTCTACATAGCGATGTGAAATGTTTTTCATATTATTTTTATAAGGATGTTCATAAATATGTATTTAGTTAATATAAATGAAATATATAAAATAAATTTTCTTCTATAAAATTAAATAAATATTTACTTAATTTTTGATGTATTCATCAATGAAAATGGAAATAAAGATCATGCGTATGTACGACCTATCATCACCATGAAAGGTGTAATTTATTTTATCTCTTTAACATTTATGTATTACACTAAATAAATATTTAATTAATATTTATTATTTTTATATCATGTTTTAAATTATTGTGATGATGTAACCCTGATCAAAATAAAAGGACCAAAAATATTAATTCAAAACATACATGGAAAACAAAGCTATAATTCATTGATATATGATTCTAACAATGAGTTGGTAATAAAATGGGTCATAAAAGGTCATAAGTATATCATATGTTGAATGATATATAAAATTATTTTTTTTAAATGATTTATAATTAACTTATATTTATTATACAAAAGGTTCAACCAAATAATAATGATTTCTAACCTGAGGTAAGGGTTTCACATTTTACTTTTACTTCCATTAGACATTTTCTATACTCACCAGTTTTTCAATTATATATTTATATTATATACCTTTCATATATTATAAAATGTATCCATTTGTATTCAATATATTTATCATTTTATTTTAGGTTATTTATTTCATGGGGCTTATGAGTAAAAATTTAACCAAAGGGTAAGGGTTTATCTTACATGATCATTATTCTTAGGTATTTATTATGATTAAATTTAAAATGATGAAATATTGGGTTTTATCACTCAAATAAGTCATTAATTTTATTGTCATGTGGTTATTAATGAACATTTAAATAAATATTACCTTTTCCCTCTCTTTGTTACATAAATTTATTGATAAATTATTTAATAAAAAATTATCTTTATTTATATTTTCGGTCGAATATCAATTTCTCTTCCATGATAATGTTATCAAAAAATTATTTGGAATATGTTTTTAAAATTATAAAAATGATTTATTCAATACATCTTTACCCATTTTTGTATTTTTATAAAATAAATAAAGGTATCTTCATATTATTTTCTAAAAATGTTGTTGTTTTATTTTTACCAAAAATGTGAATGATGTGTCTGTTTTAACATAGTCAAATTTTATTGAATTTCAGGTCATCATGAATAATCATTACATAAAATCATAATTTACATGTTTGAAATGAATTTTTAATGATTTTTTATAATATTATACAAAATTTCAATTTATGATATTGATTTTCAATGTGAACTGTATATTTTCAACAATGATATTTTTATGTATTTTTTATGGAATTTTAATATATCAATAATAAAAAACACTTTTACATATTCTCCATTAGGATTATGTTTTTAATAATTCCATTAATATTATTTCTATGGATTTTTTATGATCTGTTTCACTAGATATGTTCTATTTTGATACCATTTTCCATATTACACATGATGGTTTATGATTATTCCTACTAATTGGGGAATTTATTATCATTTCATAATATAGTTTTTCAGTAAAAAAATTTATATTTAATATGTTTGTCCCCATTAATATGAGTATGGTAATGGAATATATAAGTGATGGGAAGGGCCATGTATATACCCTCAATGCATCGGTAGGTAACATGAGGCAAACTAACATGTGTTTTTTTTCTAAGGCCTTACCCATTTATGTAATATGTCTTGTCTTGTGCCCTTAGAGTTATAATTGTGTTATCTGACATTATGAATTCCCATAGTATGATAATTGTAATTATTCTCTCATGGTATTATTCAATTAGTAATTATTTACCTGATTATGTTTCAAGCTCTTGTGATTATTTATATGGAATAATTTGATCATAATTTATTCCTTCAGTATTATTCTCAATTAATTGATTGAATAGCTTGTATTTTAGTTACATAACTTCTAATGTTGATTATTACTATTTATTCATTATAACATCTCTTGTATTAATACCCTTACTATGCATTTTAGGTTATCCATTTATTATGTTTCCTTCACCATGATAATAATATTTTTAATATGATTGATCTACATGGTTATTCTTAATGAAATAAACATGATTTCTAAGAAAATACATTGTTTTAATTTTTTTCAAATGTATGTGAAATTAAATTATATATTTATTTTACCATGACCACTAAATGATTAGGTATTTTGGGATGTGATTAAATATTTTTAATTCTGATGTAAAAACGTAACCACTGACTCTGGGCTACTATGGTAAGGGTCTTTAAACACTAGGCGATTCGTAGTCCCATGTTGATGTCCATGGTATCCCCATCCCACTTATTCTCTTTCAATATATAGGTATGATGTAACCCACATGGTAATTAGTGCACCTCCGTAATAAAATAAAAGAAATATAATTGATAAAAAACACAATATATACATCCTCAATATATAAGACACAATAATTGGTTTTTAATATAATAGTATATTTTGGTTAGTCAGAATTGATTCACCCAAAATAATCTATGATAGTCCTCAATAACTCCACACTTATGGAGGTTGGTACTACATCACTATTGAGGATGTATAGTTCAAAATCCTCAACATGAAACTATATTTGATTTATTTTATCTCCCCTTAATCATTCATGTATCATGATATAATTGAAATTAGGATCTTTTTTAACCCATACCTATTTTACCAATGGAGACGTAATTACAAAAGTGGAAAAATATTACTATCTCATCCTCCTCTACCACCTCTATTTTCCGCTCCATGAAAAAAATAATCATATTCCAATCCTTGGAACATTTCTAAGAAATTGATTCTTATGTTTTATTGTTTAGACTATAATCCACACCAATCCCCTTAAAATATTAGTAACCTTCCTGAATTAAAATTATATATGTACTCAACATTATAACTCTACCACATGTTCTACTATGGATTCTATGATATTTATATGATGATGTAATGATATATATTTATTATGTATCTCTCACCCATAAGATTAAAATAATATATATATTTATATATATATATATTATGTGAACCATAATAGCTATATCCAATTCATTGATAAGATAGCCACATGAATGTGTTAACTCCTGATGATACCCATAAGTGAAAAAAATCAGCCAACCTCAAAATAACTCCACAACAACCATAATGGTATCACATTACATAGTATAACCATTTCTAGGATCAGGTAGTATAATATACTATTCCTATGTCAATCTATAATTCATCTACTAGAATAACACTTCATACTGAATGCTCCATTTTAATTTCACCAAAATAATGGCCATTCTTATCATCAACTATCCCATGTGATAAAAATCCTAATTAATGCACCTATATTACCTATATAAAGCAATAAAACTCCAAATATAAAACACATTCATGGGTTATATCAAATAAATAAGAGCTTTAACATTCTCCAGCTCAATTGAGATCCTTACTGCTAGAATCATAAGAATAATAAAACAATGATTTTTAATCATGATGTGACACATTGAGTACATATTATAATTTCTATGTGATCAAATAATCCTCACAAAAATATCCTGGAACATGACCTACAACTCTTAGGTTCATGAGAAAAAACATTATCATCAATAAATAAAATAATGATGGAATCCATTTGGGGAATGAAAATCTAGTTCATGTAAGCATTGAACACCACCAACACATTTATCAGTTGAAATATCATCACTAAATACTCATATAATCCATACCCACTCTTAAACATCATCATTTATAGATCATAAACTATAACCTAGAACACATGGTATACTTATCATTGTTCAATCATGGAGTTACATTGATATCCCTTCAACTGATAAAAATATAATCTATCATAGATAATGTATAATAATTATTCAATGTAATCTAATTCATCATCCGATAATATATGAAAACATTCAAGAAACCATCCACATTATAGGTTAATAAAAAATGTTCTCCCTAGGGAGAGGTGTATGGATTAATAAATTCATTCTTACTAAGGTCCACCAGCTTCACCTTTATATCTCATAACTATTATAGTTATATATAATATGATGGTATTGATATGGTACCCTCACCCAATATGAGGTCAGTCATGAACTTGATCTACCATTTAGGAGTTAATCAAGACAAACAATTCGATATACCATCATAGAAAATCCCATCACTGGAGGAAGGTAATTTGAACAATGACAAGTTATACTATAAGAAACATTCCCAACACTAGTCCTATAGAGGACCCAATTTGACTAATTTCATATCTAACTCTACATTACTCCACATCTTGTTATCTAATGAGAACAAACTCCACTTTCTATATGGATGTAACAGAAATCTCCCTCTCATGGTAGTCTATATGTGTTTGAAAGAACACTATCCAATCCATCCAAAATATTATATCAAAAACTCATATTACCTAAATTAGGGATATCTTATATAGTCATTTAATCCAAAAAATTATGGAACATTAATGGAATATATTGATGAGATATAACCTAGTTCACCAATGTTTATCTAGGTCTAACATACATAACCCCAAATATAAACACTGCATGAAAATATATAATGGAATAATATATGTGTAATTAATGTTGATAAATAGATAATGTAAACGTTGTTAAACTATAATTATCATAGTTAAAAGACTTTATTCCCTATTAGTCAAAATTAGTCAAAAGAATTGACCTTATATTCCTAAAATCACTGTCTGTAGTGTCATGATCCATAAATCATATATAGAACTGACCCTTTTGGTATTTTAAGTCATTTCCACTATTAAGACACACAATTATATTTAAAGGATTGACTTTCCAATTAAGAACATATAATCATTATTAATATCTATTGATCATGGACAAGATGAATCTATCATTCAAGAACCTATACCTGAACCCAGCTGATATATCCAAGATTAAAAATGTTTTATATTTCCCATCATTCAACATATATGTAACTCCATAAATTAATTACCACTGGCTCTATGGAAATTTTTATCATCCTAAAAAGATAATATATAAGGGGAACACCTCTAGTGGGAGATAGAGAAAAACTCTTGACTTTCCCAAAATATTTCTCTCCTCCATGGAAAATCTCATCATACCTCTTATTCATACAACTAAAATAGGAATAACTAGCTTGAGTAGAAATTCTACCACCTAGGACACTGAAGATAGTATGTGAGTCTTCTACACTATCATATACCATGAACTTATAAATAAATATATCCTTAAAAACCACATTAATGTAATAAATTAATATTAAAATCATCATATGGAACCTAAAATCCATCAAAATAACAATCTCAAACTAATGGGATATCTATGACTCATTCTCTTTAATAAAGGGTGAAAAATATAGTTTATCTACAAAAGGATTTGTGTAGTAAATAATATAAAAAAATCCTTACTATGTAAATATGAACTCTATAACTTGTTATATGTTCCATGAATATAAACATAACTCATCTAACAAAATTTCCTTGAAGGATAATAATGAAAATAACACTTGTAACATGGCCAAATCTATAACACCCATCCATTTCTTGATAGATCTGAAAATCATAATGTTTTCTTAATTTACCGACTATCCCTTTAGTGTCACTAAATGATATACGATGTAAATTATCACCTAAATTCAATTATACACATTATGAGGACCTATAGTACCTAGTAATATTATTGTATGTTATATATAGAAGTTGTGAACAAAATCAACATAATAGGTACACCCTAATACGCATCCCCATATTTTTAACGTATGGTATAATAAACTCTATGATGAAGTGAATCTTCTATCAAAGCAACATGATAATTATTTGGAAAATTATTAGCTCCTCCATTTAAAAATCATGGGGTATAATAATATTATTACCATCCTTAGGAACATTCTTGATCTGATCTTTGGGTGGAACCACATAAAGTTATTGAGGATTTATTTTCATCAATAGGAAACATCGAGATATAAATACTTTTTATGAGCACAAATAATAAAGAATTTATTCATTTAATATGTTCACAGACACAAAAAAATATTTGGATCCACATCTTATAAGGAACAATTCTTTAAAATAACATAATAAGGTGCATTTAAGTTATATTTATATTTATTTAATTTCAAAGACCTTTTTGGATTATAGTATTATAGATTCATTTCATTAATCTCAAATAATAATCCCAAATATTTGAAAGAGGAAATTTCTACTCATTTTAAATTTTATCAAAATATAAAATTTTAGAGTTAAATATGTTTTTTTTCAGAAAAATAATCTTGGCTTTCTTGTTAATTTCTGTATTTTCATTAACCATCCTTAAACCCTATGAAAATCATTTTGGACTATGGGAGGAGAAAAATAATTTAAAAAATGGGATATCAAATAATTAAATAATCCCATAGTCCAATAATACTTTAAGAAATATATATTTTCAAAATAAACAATGGGATCCAAATAAACATTTTATTACCCATGAAATTAGATTATCTTTTCAAAAATTTTTTGATTTATTTATAATAGAAATATATAATATTAAACTAATAATAGATTCTTTTAAACCCTAAAAAATAAAATTAACTTTGTCACTATGGTATAAATTTTTATCTTATTATATAATATATACATTATATTATATTGTGAATAATAATATTTCCATAAAAACCATAACAAGCATATATAAATCATATAGGAAACTTGAAGGATCAACTTCATCACACTAATACATTTGGAGTATGCCTCGCGCTAATGAATGGAATAAGAATAGCTATTATATTAAGAGTTACCATCATTGTTACTAATGAAATAACAATAATAATTATTCAACAAATGAAAATAAAAATATATTACCATTATATCTAATAAGAATCCTAGTTGGATAACGTTTTCCTTTTACCCAATGCATTTAAGAGCTATAACGGGGACACCCAACCTTGGGTTATCTTGTAACCACTCTCCTTTTCTTATAAATGTATGCACCCATTATTTTTTGTAATGTAACCATCCATCATTATAAACAATTTCCAATAACTATAACATACTCATAACACAAAAAATTGTTAATAATAAAATATTATTTCTACCTATAAAAAAATTAAATATTTATATATAGTTATTCATTAAAAACCAATTTTCAAAACTAAAATTCATACAATAACAGGAAAGAAGTTTTTCAATTGAATATAACATAGAATCGTAAAAATAAATATAAAAATAAAATGATGATTATGTTGGTTATAATAATTATTGTTTCATTATATGTTAAAATAGAACATTCATTTGGTTTTTGTAAATAAAGTCAAAACATTATATAAAATTATTCATTTTGATAACTATTTATAAAAATTAAAAAGATATATTGATGTTTATTTATAAAACTTTTATATAAATATACAAATTCATCAATTTCAATGTATGGATAATAATGAAAAATACAGTTGTAAGGGAAATTTTAAAAGTATATTTTTAAAATATTTTCCCTTTTATTGAACCTGAATCATCACATAAGTTCTTCGTCCTCCTGAATAAACAAATTATGATAATTATATTCTTTTTTAAGAATATTTTTTACATTTATTTTTCTTTGTGCATAAATTATTTCTCTATTATATAAATTTAATTAATAATTTATGTTCACATCATAAATTTTGATGATATTTGGTACATTAGTGAAAAAAGTCTTTGGTAGGATGACTACGATAAAACTGGTAATTATTACATCATATAAGAAAAAAAAATAATTTACTGATTATAATTTTTATACATCAATTATATTTTAGAATATTACCATAAAATATGATTTTAGAAAATTAACTACGTCACAATCTTGGAGACAGTGGGTCGTATGTACGCATGAGAAACATTTTCATTTATAATTTTCACTATGGAAATAATGTATGTATTATTTTATTATTAAAGTGTGATGATAATAAAATTATAATATTTTCACTTCTTTAAATATTAATACACATATACATATATAAATAAATATATATCATTTTATTTGGTGATTAGAAACGAATCACATTGCTTCATGTAGGTGGTAGGCCACATGTACACACCAAAGACAATATCATTTTTCAGTGAATGGAATGTTTAGAACATAAATAATATAATATCATTTCATAATTATAAAAATGTCATTAATATAATATATAAATATAAATTCCATCATTATAATACAATCATGAGAGCTTTTTATGGAAAACGAATTACATTGGTTCATGAAGCGGGAGTCTGTCGTACACACAGGCGATGGTTTCATTTCCCATTTGATGAAGATGAAGTTTATTTTGGTTGTTAAAATAATATAATAACATCTAATTATATGGATGATAATATTTGTATTTTTTTATCATGGTTTAAAAATATTTCATGGTATAAGAATATGAAACTAAAAGAAAACATGTGGATAAGACCTATAAATATTTATCGAAAGTGTCCGTTATTTAAAAACCATAGACTTCTAATATTAGTGTTATTCAAAAAAAAATATAATCTAAAATGTGGGATGTAATTTATTATATTATTTTTATAGAACATATCTGGACGAATTTGGTTTCTAAGTGCTATGTAAAGAGGAGAAGAGATTATATTTTATATAATAGTGTAGGGGAAGCCTTGGAATTTCATAAAATATATAATTAATATAAATTAATTTAAAATTAAAAATGGAAATAATATTTTTAATATTGGATAAGTATATATTGTAATTATTTCATAAAATAAATATTAGACATGTTTTCACTATGTTTGTACCTTATCTTGAGGTTTTAACACCTTAATAACTGATTAAACAAATACCATGACAATAACGTTTCTTATTCTTTGAGGGTCAAGATTGGTACTATAAATGAAAAAATTTACAAAAATTAACTATAATTGATATTATAAAGAATATTATTATACATTGGCTGAGGATGGGTGTAACCTCTCGACCTGAAACCATATGACGATGCCCCAAGACGATAGGTCACATGGCCTCAAGCACGACTCCCTGTTCATTATAGGTTTGTGACTAGCAGCGATAGACTATTAAATTAGTCATGGAGAGACTAAACCCTCATTTATTAGAGTAAAACACCAGTGGAAAGAAAGAATCAAATGCAGTAGCATATATAACTAGAACGATACTCATTTCACAAGAAAATAAAACTAGAAAATAAACTCAACTAAAAGGACAAAAAAATCTATGCTAATATAAGTGTCATGTGTCTATAAGGAAACTAGAAAAAATACAATAAAACTCCCCAAGAGGGTCCCAAACCGTGTTCTGTTACCTCCTCCATTCTCCATCCCATGACATCCATCTATACCAGGGAATTTTACCTCATTTAGTCTTGCATCAATATAATCTATTCAGGTACCGATCGGGGTGCCCAAGATAACGTTAAGAAATTTAATAATCTCACAATCTCTCCCCCTAATAATAGATCATCCTCGAGATACACTTCCAAGCCTTTATAACATCCCAAGACAAAAATGATCAGGACATTGAACCCTTATATCTGATTCTATTTCTAGTTTATCTGATTATACATGTCCATGATACCATAATTCATGAACTATTGGAACCAACTTTCCCCACAAAACATTCTCATTATGATCCAACACACGTATCAGATGCTCCTCAAAGGACACATCTATATCAAGGTCAAACTCATCCAAATATATCACATGATAAGGGTCAAGGTGGTACATTCGATGTTATGATACAAGGAAGACATCATGAATTGTGATTTATCATTGTGGAAGAGCCAATCGATACACCACCGGCCTGATTCTCTCAACTATCTCAAAAGGTCCAAAAACCAGGGCGCTAACATTCCCTATCTCTATATCCTATGGTGAACCAACCTAGAGGACACACAAAGGAATACATTATCACCTTATATAAACTCTAGGGGTCATATTTGTCTATCGGCATATGACTTCAGTCTACTTGAAGTCATAACCATATATTTCTGAATCAACTCTACCTACTTTGATGTCTCATTCACAAGACATCATCCCAATAACTCTTACTCACCGTCCCCCATCAAGAATTTTTGTGATCTATATGGCCTACTATAAAGACCCTTGTATGGTGCCATCTATATAGTTTCTTGATAACTCTTGTTATAGGTGAACACACTAATGCCAAGCGCTTTTCCCAAGATCCACTGATGTTAAGCACACATGCTCGTTGCATATTTTCGAGCACCTATATAATATGTTCAGACATCCGATTTTTCTATGGGTTGAAATTTGTACTCAATAATACCTATGTTCTAACCACATTATGCAATCATTTCTAGAAGCATGTATTAATGCATAAATCACCACCTAAAAATATAGTACATGATACTCATTGAAGATAGACTATCTCTTGAACATACAGTTCTCCCAACTGTTCTACTGTAAAGTTTTCCCTTACAGATAGGAAATTTGATACATTTTTTGGTCGATCCTCAATGACCCAAATGGAATCATTATTCTTAAGTTTATTTCGAAAACCCACCACAATATTCGTGGTAACTTCAGCCCAATTCCATTATGGAATCGACAATGATTGTAGTAAACCTCTAGGTCATTGATGCCCTACCTTCATCTACTGACAGGTAATGAATCTTGTTGCAATCCCTGATATCTAATTTTCCATGCCTGTCCACCAAAAAATTCATTATAGTTCATTTTAAATTTTCGTCACTCCTAGATTCATTTCCCACTATGAGGTATAAAATTACCACATGATCTCTTCTTGTATGCTCGTATTCATAATAACTTGATTCTTCATATAGAAAATCTCATCATCATCTACCAACCATTCCATAGATGTCTCCCCACCTTTAAATCATTCCCTCAAGGATGTGTACTCTAGATCTTCATACTGTATATCCTTGATCCATCTCAAATATGTAGACTTTACTACAACTGAATCCAGAGTTATCAGCTACTGACTCTCCTAGACCGCCATAGGCATTTTAGCTATCATGGTCATCATCTTCCTCTTTTCACTCAACTCTTATACCATCTGATTTTGACTTTTCCTGCCCAAGTGATCAGCCACACTATTTTCCTTACCAAGCATATATTCTAGATAAAAATCAAAAGACCGCATATACTAAACCCATATCAACTTCTAAAGATTCATATCACACTATGAAAAATACATAATTCATGTTATTGTGATCTATATTGACTGTAATATTTTCTACCAAAATATAGTGTCACCAAAAATTATGATCATAAAACACTTCTACCAAATTGAGGTTGTGAATAGGGTAATTTTATTCATTATTCCTCAAATATTGAGACCCATACATCACAACTAGTTCTCCTCGCATCAACATATCTCCATGTTCGATCCCAGATCTATCATAATAAACCATATACTCTTCAACAGACTCTGGAAGGATCAAAATTGGTTTTGATGTTATGCACTTCTTAAACTTTTGAGAATATCTCTCACAACCCCTTAACCTTTCAAACATTACTCTTTTTTTGTCTTGACTAAAATTAGTGCATCAAAACTATAATATTCTAGGATTAATCTTCTATAATATCCAAAAAGTCCATGGAAGCCTCATATATCCAATAAATTATTGGGATGCTCCCAAAAAACCACTGGTTGAACCTTCTCTGTGTATACTGACACACCTTCCCATGAGATAATGTTCCCAATGAAGTGTATCTGGTCTATAAAAAATTGACACTTAAGTATCATAGTGTATAATTGATTCTATCTCATTGAACCTAGGATGATGTTGAGATATAGAGCATGATCATCTTGAGTCTTACATTACACCAATATTTCATCCAAAAACACCCCCACTAACTGATCTAGATGCGGATGAAATATCCTATTCATCGAAGCCATAAAAACTGCTAGTATATTGGTTAACCCAAATAGAATTACAAAAAACTCATAAATCCCACACCTACATGAAAAAGAAGTCCTCATTATATCATTAGTCATTACTCTCTACTGATGATACACTAATCTAAAATAGATTTTTGAGAACACACAACCTCTATTCAACTAGTCAAAAAAATCTTTGGTACATGGTAGAGGTTATCGGTTCATCATTACCATTTTGTTTAACTTTTGGAAATCTACATGAAAATTTAATCTCCCTTTAATATTCATTGTGAACAAAAAAGGTGATCCACAAGGTTACATACTTGGATGGATAAATCCCTTATCCTCAAACTTATCCTACTGAATCTTAAGCTCTTGTCGCTCAGTTGGTGCCTTTTTTACGTTGGAATAGACACTAACTCATCCCCCAGTATGAGCTAAATAGTGAATTTCACATCTCTCTCAGGTGGTCACCCTGGGAAGTCTTCAGAAAAGACAACCAAAAACAGTTCTACTACTAGTGGAAGTACAACTTTCCTAACAACCCCATCATCCAACAATAGATAAGAAAATTGGGTTGTGTGCTCTCACAGTTGCTGAGTAATTGGCCCTGATCAGCTTTCCTAGATATCTGACTCTGCATGATGAATATTATGATCACCCTTACGAGACACAAAGTTCAATCTCCTATGGTAACAATTGACGCAGTCTTGGTATGTGACAAGCCAATTCATTACAATAATCAAGTCAAATCCCATCATATCAAGAACATAGATATTCTATAAGAAATAATACTCCCTAATATCTAGTGAACATCCCTTTCATAGACATATAACCCTATAACTCACTCCCAATGATGTGTATATACTCATTACCCCGCTCATAGACTACACTGTTATGCTTACAAACTCAACAAATTTTGCTGACAAAAAGGAATGAAAGTAACTAGAATCAAACAAGGAACTAGATGAAGTAAAAGCTACTAGAAAAGTACCTCTCATAGTTGATGGTCTGGCATCAAAATCCACAAGTGTAGGTTATACTAAATTTAACTTTGTTTCCCCTCTCCCCTATGATGCTATCTGACTCTCTTAAGTAGCAATAGTCTTTTGATGCGGGGGCTGCTACCTAGAAGCACCACATCCAATACATCTACTACATTGGCTAGTATAACTCTAACTGTCATCCTGATATAGTGTAGAAAACTCTTTTCCCACACTTGGACTATGCTTAGCTGATCCATTAGTACCAGTCTATCATTGTGACCTACATAATTTATGTACATGTACCTACTTGCTGCAAGATCGACACTCCACTAGTTGTTAGGAAAAGTGTTGAGGATAGTGTCCTAGACTAACACACTTATGACAGATCACCCTAGTATGGTCTTTTCCAACTTCCCCTCTTTTCTATGTACTATGATGCCCAATTACTTGGTGAAAGTTTTCATAGTAGTGCTTATATATCTAAGAAGTCCCAGATCTTTATCATCTAATAAAAAATACCTTTCTAGCACTGGAAGTTTCCATCAGGATCCCTTTAAATATGAGAGCATGATCCAGCACTTCTGTAAACTTCATTATCCTAAATATATATACTTGGGACTTAATATCACACTTATGTCTATCCTGAATAAGTTTAATCATAGCTTCCTCATCTCTAATTAACGTTGGAGAAAAGAATTTCTGATCTGTGTATCATCCAACATACTCTATCAGTAACATGCTAGGATGTGTCAGATGCATGAACTTAATAGTTTTCTCCTGTCTCAGCATCTTTGGACAAATGTGTTCCAGGACATTCCAAGAAGTCTTTCTATAATTTACCAGTAGTTTTTCCAGTTCACGCCTAAATGTCCAAGAAGAACTCCACTAATCCTTATAGCATATAAGTGGAAAACATGACCCTACTCTTATCTAGAGTCTCTAAATGGTCAAATATTGTCTCAGTGGACTCCACCCATAATTTAGATCCCTTAGTTCCACTATCTCCAGTATAACATGGAGGGCGCTACAACTGAAACTACCTAGTCAATGTAAAAATCACATTTCACAACATGTCGTAGGACTCTTAACAGTAATTACATAAAGTTAATAATGTTATTTTGAAATTGGTTCCCATTAAATTCATCTATCACAATCGAGGCCTCATGTTCCCTAAATGGAAAATCATCCCTAGTAGGCAACCCTTGGTCATCCCCTCAATAAGAATCTTGGATGTATACTCTCTTCAAACAGCAATAATCATCTCATGTCTAATAATATAATATTATAATATTTATATAATTATAAATAATCCCAACATTTACCATATTTTCTTTCCCCCAAATCTCTACCCATGGTCATAACTAAAGCACTATCACTACCCTTAACTATCATACTCATAGGTTTTGGTTAACAAGGTAAACATACTATCATAAAGATATTTCTCATTAATAAACCCATTTATTGTCATTTTTAATCATCTTAAAATCATAATCATTTCATCTTTGGCACCATTTTTTTTACTCCCTCAAAAAAGGTAATTAGTTCATGTTTAACAACATACACATAACCTATTTTCTTGTTCTTGCCTAAAATGATTTATATCAAAATAACCCTATGTTCCTAGAATGATAAATGCAGACTCAAATCCAATTCTATTCTAGGACATCAATCAATAATAAAAATTTATCAAAAGAAATAATCAAACCAAACCACAAGTGTGTCACGTATGGTTAATAAATATTCAACTTTAACATCAAACAATAATAACAATAATCTAACCCTTGGTACTTGGGTTTTCTCCCATACATGGGTTTGTAACTCCCATGGACAAGCTCATTATCATGCCCCAAATCTTCCTAGTCTCTAGTCTACCATTCCCTAAAAAGTAATACAATAGAAGAATAATGAAAACTGGACCTCTAATAAATCTTTGTAACATCTCGACCCTAGAGTCACACAATGATGCCCCAAGCTTGTTTGTCACATGACCTCAAGAGCACCTCCATCTATGCTAGAGGCTGCTGACTAGAAAAAATGGTCTAGTAATTCATTCATAGTTATAATATACCCTCATTTATTAGATTAAAAGACCAGAGTAAATAAATAAAAAAACATGAAAGAGTATATAACCAGAATAATACTCATGTCACAAGATAATCAAATAGGAAAAAAATACTCAACTAAAAGGGAAAGCCTGTTATTCCAATATAAGTGTTAAGTTTCTATAACGCAATTGAAAATTAAGACATTACACTTCCCAAGCATGTCTCAATCCATGTCAGGTTATATCCACCATGATCCATCCCTTTTCATCCACCTATCCCTAGTACTTTTCCCTTATCCATTCCAACAATAATAGAATCTATTTGGGTACCGCTCAGGCAGCCCAAATAGGGTGTGAGTACAACTTAGTAGTTCACAACCAATGGTGTCTAAAACAATTCTAGTGTAAAGATAACTTATGTAGTTAGATAATAATTATGTATAATGTATAAATAGCATGTCATTAACTTATTATTTATAATTATCTAACTAAATTAACTCAAGGGTTGCCAAGGATACTCGTACCTCAATACTAACTTCAGGTCTTACCAGATCCTAAAGTGTTCCATAGGTAATATCATATCTTAATACGTTATTCATACTGAATCTAAAAGATTTAAAATGTGCTATGATATTTCATTACCTGATTGGACTCATGCTGGATGTCCAATATTCTTATGTGAGGCCATAACCCAAAGTTCCATTAATTCAATTATTTAAGTTTACATTTATAAGCCACATTTTCAAAGCTACCAATATCAAAAATGTATGTAAGATGACCATGTTACCATGATTACACCTCAATAGAATGAAAATGTTCCCATTATCTTTACTCATAAGTATAATGACCTTATTACCATGTTTACATCACAATTTATAATGACCATTTTCTCATTATCTTTAATCATAAGTATGATAACCACGATACCATTTTTACTTCTCAATTTAGAATGACCATATTGTAATTCTTTATCATATAATTACTTTAAAAATTAATTATCCACCCCAATCCCACTAATAATTCAATAATTAGTTAAGCACATCAATTCGATTAGTTAACTCAACAATTTACTAAGTGAATCAATCAATTAATTAATTCATCAATTAATTAACAAATATCACACTTTATATTCCATATTTAATTTTCCAGAATTAATTATCTCATTATAATCTCTAATTTCCATTATCAATCCCATAATTAATTATCTAGATCGCATTATCAAAGGCACAAACTTAGTCCATAATTAATTATCCCAACATAGCCATTTCAATATCTCATAATAAATCCCTTGATTAATTTTATTGATTACAACCATTGTCTCTTATAATAAAAATTTTCAAATTAATTATCTAATAGGTTCTCTATTTTGTCTCATAATTTATTCCCCAGTTAATCATATATATCAAAAAATCATTGATAAATCAGTTGGTTTATATAATAAACCCAATTGAATAAAATAAACTGCTAAAGGATGTAATAAATTCTACAATTTATTCATATATATAGCAAATCCCTGAATATGGGGATTAAATTTAGACCTCCTACCTAGATTAATTTTTGTAAGCTCCCTCAAAAAAATCCCTAAAAATCCGACCAGCACAACAACGTAGATATGAGTTACAGATCTAAATCCCTAAATCAAGTTCACAATATCAAGATATAGTCAAAATAAATTTAGATCTCAAAACCTAAATCTAGTTCGCACCTCGTGGATTTTGATATAAGAAAACTATGAATATCCTCCACAAAATGATGATGAAGAGAGAGGGGAATGAATAGAAAAAGCATTGGTATAAGATCCACATACTGTGCCACAATAGAATCTTCAATTTGGGATTTTAATCTTAATAAATGGAGTTTGTGTGGCCATAGAATCCCTATGAGTCTATGGAAGAACCTTCCCTTATGATTTGGAAAACAAAATCCTATGTTATGAAAACATAAGGGTGAAACATTTCATTAAAAGTTGAAAATGAGTGATATCTACGATTTTAGGATCTCACAAATGGCCAGAATCATAGTTTAGTTTCACATTTAGACAAATTCTGCACTAACCGTGTGTTAACCACTACTTCAAGGGGCACTTCTCACAACCACATTACACGAACTCCCATACTATGCTTTAACCATGCTGAAAATATTGTCTCAAAAGACCAATGAGATCATGGATTCTCCTCGGTATTTTCACGGTTTATACAAATCATGCGCCAATAAGGCATAGCCTCTATTCTCCAAAATTTTCTTAGAACTCACCCAAATGGACCCCAAGTCACAAATCCAAACAAAGGTACTTAAGTTAAACCAAGAAGTACCAGAAATCTCACTCAATATAACTCTAGATAGGTTTAGGATCTTATAGTAGGTTTTTTGGGAATTTTTTATCTATAAATAAAATATTATTTCCTTAAATTATCAGTAATGTCATTATTATAACAATTCATTTTAAATCAAATTTATAATATAAAGAAAAAAATGAAATAAAAATAAATTATATTAATACATCAATAACATGATATTTTTATCTTTTATATTTTGATGTCAAATTATTTCTCTCAAATAATATTTAATTTTATATTTTTAATACCATTTATTAAATTTTTTCATTAATGAAATAATTACAACATCATCATTGTTTATGAATTTAAGGTAATAATTTGTTCACTAAAAATAACATATATATTAATATAATAGTGATAACTAATTTTTAATTAAAAAAACTATTTATAACCAAATATAACCTCTCATAATACAAAATTTTAAAATATTATATTAATTAAAATTAAGAGTTTCACATTTCTTACTTTTGATTAAAAAAATATTATAATGGTCATAATAACATCTAAATGTAAAAAAGGACATATAACCAATTAATGGATGTTTATAGAGGAAAATTACTCATAAGATATAATTATGTAAAGTTTTAGGGTAATTATCTAGTCCTTATCTTGTAATTATTTTATTTAATTTCTCGATTTACCCTTTACTATGGTTATAAAATTTTGCTAATGTTACTATTCATATTGTACAAAAATAAAAGGGACAAAATTACAAAATATGGAACTAATTTTTTTAAATATGGAATAAATTTTTAAAAATTAAATACATATAATTGGAGGATTTTAATTTAAACATAAATCATAACGCTGCAATGAAAGTCATTTTTTGAGAAAAATGTCATTTTTTTGAATAAATTGTTTTTATACTAAATTTATGCATAATATTCATTTCCAAAACCAATATTTGATTATTATTTTTAAAATAAAAATTATGTAATAAATTTTTTTACAAATCCAAAATATATTTCAATTTAAATTAAACCATAAAATAGAACTCAATTTTCAACAATAATCATTGATTTTAACCATTTTTTGATAAATCATAATTTTTAGAAAAAACTAAAAATTTCACTGAAGGGTAATTTTGAAATGATAAATTTAAATATGATATCTATTTTATATTTTAAATTTTCTTCCAGTTCTATGAATTAATTATATTATTTTCTAACAAAAACCATAATAACCCAATTTTGATTAAAATAAAAATTTAAAGAACAAACTGACTTTTCTAAAACATGAGTTATTAGTTCAAAATAATTAATGAATATATTATAATTGATTGTGATTTTTATATATATTCTTAAAATTAGTTAATCATATTCATAACAACCAATTTAATTTCTAGGTTATAATGGTCATATTTATATAATAATATTGTGTGGGTCGTTTAAGCTCAGAGTTTTGAGTCATACAGGTTATCAAAAACATTATCCAATTTTTAAAATATCAATATATTACATTCCCCCACCATTTTATAAATTT
This sequence comes from Viscum album, assembly GCA_963277665.1. Lineage (NCBI taxonomy): Eukaryota > Viridiplantae > Streptophyta > Magnoliopsida > Santalales > Viscaceae > Viscum > Viscum album. Next base: position 1,892,360,762 of record OY728150.1, read on the forward strand.
ATACTCACAATTTCAACACTTTCATGGAATATAGGGGATTGAAATTTTAATATACCTTTTTGGAATACTTACATCATAAAAAGGATTAATAAAACATCCACTTGAAAAGATAGAAAATTGATGTACAGAGGTAATTTATAATAACACCTAACTGGGATTCCATGTTGAAAAAATTATTGTCAAGTGGAAAAATGGAATCTGGAGACAATGTAAAAAAATTACAAGGACTCATAGAGAGTGATAGAGAACATGATCATGATATTATTAACCATAAAAAAATTATAAATCTCTAATGGGATAAAATATTTTTGATTTAGTGGTAAGGAAATTAAATGCATTGAATTTTTATTTGAAGACACATTTCCTTGTTTTATGGTTTTACTTTCACAAATATACAAATATCATAAGTATATTTAATTACTTGATAAGTAAAAAATTCGTCTCCTAATCAATTTCCACAACAATATCATCTTTTTCTCTAGAACATTAGTATTCAAGGTGACTTTGTCATTCACAATGAGATAAAATCAAATTATAATGAACCACATAATTTAACTAAAATGTAATATTATGTTCCTCTTGAAATTATATATTCAATAAAAGAAAAAAATTATTATCACCTGATAAGATAATTCTAAAAATGAATAAACCTTTAAAAAAATATTCTTCAATGCCTCAACAATATCTCACAATATGAAACTTAGATCATTTGAAAACAAAATATATGAAACATTTTCCAATATATCCTTGAACACATATTAAAACCACAAATTAGAAGTATTTTATAACACTTCCAACCAAGATTAATTAAACAGTCTTCTCTAAATTACATTAATCACTCATGATGAATCATACCAAAAACTTATATACCATAATCACATAATCTCTAAGGTATGTTATCCATTTCCATTAATGAAATTAATCAATATTAAGGAACATAAAAAAAATTTATTCTTTGAATAGATAACTTAACCCTTAATCCTAAAATACAATCCCATAATGTTATGATTGCCTTAATTGTATATTGTTAGGAGTATAATAATAATCTTTTGAAAAAAAAAGTATTCACCAAATAATCAAAACACTTTTTAATCACATGGTTATCTCTATGATAAAACATATATTTTAAAAACTGTAATAACCCCTAATTAACTCCATATAGATGATCATATAAACCCAAAAAGATATCAATACCTTAAAAAATTTGTCCACTATAATTAAATACATTTGTCCATGAATAAAAATTTTAAAATGGTAATTATAAGGGTTACATATAACTCAAACTCAATTAATGTCTACCAAAAAATTTCACCTTTCAACTATGCCATTTTTTCAAGTTATCAATTCTATCTAAAAAATGATTCCACATTTTGAGAACCAAACCATCTATATAATAATCCGTAGGTATTTCATGATTATAAAAATACTAAAATATCATAATTATGAAAAAAATTTATTAACACATCCTTAAAACATTAACCACTTCTCATTATCTTGTTCCTTTTTAATCTATTCCCATAAATCAATGATATTAATATGTACTTATGATTTTTCAATATAAATTCAATCATGTTTCATACATAGAGTAATAAAAAATAACTCATACCTTAAATATCGACATCATGGCCCTCCTTTATGTTATTGATATGTTGTTTTTCTTCCAGTATGATATCCATATATGCAAAATACAAAATAGTTATTTCCATGGCAGTATTTCCCTTTATAAATTAGTTAGATAAATTTACATTTTGAAATTAGATAAAATAGACACCATTATCTAAAAAAATAGATAAATGAAAATGTGTTGGAGAGATAATGTAGTTTCTGTCGAATGATTGTGATATTGAAAAAAATAACAAAATCATTTGAACAATATTTTTCCATGATAGTGATTTTTAAATCATCTGGAAGGGATAACAAGGTTATGAATGATCTCTTAACATCCATCTTGATAAAAAATCCTTAATCTAGTGAAAATAAAAACCATCAAACATGAAATCAATTACTAAAAAGAAACTAATATATAAGGGTAAATAAAATACTTAGGAAATTTGATAATTATATAATCCATAAACCCCTTTATCTTATTTTATTTAGGTTCTATAAAATACCACATAAATAAAACCATAATTCTCCATAACATTCAATCCTTTGTGGTTATAGATAATTTTCCTACCACATGCCAAAAAAATTCTTAACATCAAATATTATCTATACTGAGCTTTGATACAAACTATAAGGAGATAATATTTAAAATTAACAAATTACTATCTTTAGACAAGATATTATATCCTTTCATTTACAAAAACTATTTATGTCTCGAGTTTCTGGGAGTCAGGTCATAAATCTAACACAATAATCCCACATATTATAAAGAAGAATCATTTACTCTATATCTATTTTTTGACAATATAAAACTTTTAATGTTAATACTGATTTCATTTCCTAGAAAATGTTACCAATACTAAATTTTTACTTATCCATTTCCCTTTACAATCATTAAAACCTATGAAACTAATTTTAAAAAATGGTATCAACAGAAAAATATCATAAAAAATATAATAATGCAGAAAGAAACAATTTTATAAGAAATCATAAATAACCATCACATTTATAAGAAATCATTAAAAAACTCATTATGGTTAATTCAAAATAATAAAAACCTCATAATTGTATTCTCACAAATATATTCTTTTTAACCTTAGGAAAAATAATATAATTTCATTTTACTTGGGAAATGAAAATAATTTCATATAAACTGATAGAAAGTATAGATAAATCATGTTTGTAACTTGAGGAATCATTTTATTATCACTCATAGATATAGAGTAATCCTCAATGTTGTCTATGGAATAACCATCAGATTTATACATTGAGGGAATAAAGTAGTTAAAATTGAAATAAAAATCATGTTTATACTTGGAATTACCATCACATTATATTCAAATAATATCTCAAGAGAAAGTTAAGAGGTTAACTCGGTCTCATTACCCAGTAAATTGGATTGCTATAACGGGATCACCTGAACTTGGTTTATCATGTAACCACACATACATGGTTAATAATGTACCCACTCATACATGATTTATAATATAAAATCTCATTATCATAAATAATTACCAAGAAACATAACATAATAATAACAAATATATTCTTTCATCACTAAACTCTCATTGCACCCATATGAAAGATATTTTTGATATTAATATATCATTTTTCTTTAAAAAATATTTTTTTAAATAATTTCGATAATAAAATGAATTAAGATTTCTATTTGAATAATACATGTAAATAAAGTAATCCAAACATTAAATAATTATTACGGTGGAGGGTAAGGTCATTATCCTCATATATATCCAAATTGAATATTCTTTTTTTTCTATTGTTATGAAATTGAAACCATTGCATAAAAATATTCATTTCTAAAAACATTGGAATAAAGTAAAATTTTACCTAAAATTTAATTTAATAATATTTTATTCCCATATTTAAAACGTCTATAACATTAAAAATATTGATATGTAAGAAAATTTACTTTTATGAAAAACATTAAAATAGAATTTTTTAAATTATAACCCTTAATTTCGGTCAGACTTGTCATGTATTTTCTTTATCATATATTATAGTAATATTATGTTGCTTATTTAAATTGTTAAGATAATTTTTATGTTTATAATTCTTTTAATATAACTTATTACCACATTAGATTAAATTATTTAATAATTTAATTTCACATCAAATATTTTTACGATTTGGGGTACATATGTCCAAAATGACTTACTCATAAAAAACTGAGAGTAGGCTCCCACTCTCATACCAATATTTGATGGTAGTCCCTCCACTCAATCCAAGAGGAATGATAATCTGAGTATTTGGGTTAATTTCAAACCTCTCATCTTGAGAACAAAACCCAACAAGGATTGGTCATTTAGCATGGGAGTTTTGAGGGTTTGAGGTGTGGTTAAGGATTAATGGGGGACTGTAATTCTCAGAATCACAATGTATTTTGGCAACATGGAATCTCTCCAAGAAAAGGAATGGTGATGTTCTCAAGGATCCTTTTATGAAAAAATAATAATATCATTTTTATGAAGATTTAAATGTATTACATAAAAATGTATAACTCTCTGCATGTTTCGTGTACCATACCTTGGTCGATTTCATATATTAAAAGAATGAACATGGGACGTATTAGAAACTAGATGTGTGACCTTCACACCAAGAAATATAGTAAAAAAGTATCATAATTACTTTATTTAAAGGTGGAACAAGTTTTTAGGATCCATTTTTCCCTAAAAAGAGACATCTAATGGATTAGAGGGTTAATATCATGGTAGAAGATCCCATAGGATCCACTATTTTCATCATCCCAAAACCTTGGATGTCTTTATTTATTTCTCTGGTTTTCTTTCATTCTATGCAGACCTGATTTTCTTAAATAATAAAAAATTAATGATTATTATATAAATCAATAATATTTTTAAGTCCACCTTAAATATGTTCATTAAAAATAAAAAATGTTACATTCATGGAAAAGGATGTTTGTACATATACATGAGTAACATTTCATTAATTTAATGATGATTATGGAAATTAATTAAGCATAATTTTATAATTCTATAATTATCATAATGTCTCTAATATCATATTAATTTTTTATATAGTCCTATATACATCATCCATGTGATGTAGTAAGGAAAAACTTATCACATCTTCTTGGAGGTGGTAGTCCACACGTTAGCGCAGAAGACATTATCACCTTCAAGTGAATGGAAAGGTATATAGTTAGATGATATATAATATTTTGATAATGATATATATGTCATGGATAAAATATATAAACATTAATTTTTTAATTATAATATATCATTGAGAGGTGGTGATGGAAAAAAATTACATTGGTTCGCGAGGTGGTAGTCCTCCATACACATGAATGATGGTTTCATTTCAAATTTTGTAGAAGAGGAGATAGATATAGGATACTCCATTAACAAAATAACATCTAAATATATATAATACCTTTTTTATTTTTTCATGGCTTAATATTATTTTATAAAAGTTGCGTTTGAAATAATACTAAATCATTTGGTAAGAAACTACACATCTTAACTATAAAATATCATTTTCATAACACTTTTGATATTTATGATTGGTATTATGACCAAAATAAGACCTATATAACATAGAAATGGATTTTTGGATATGATCTAGTTTGATATTTTCTAAACTGAAAGTGTTTTGAATTTTGATGTAAAGAGAGGAAGATAATGCTTTTTCTAAGAGAGGGGTGGGGGACTCTTGAATCATCATAAAATATGGAAATAATAAAAATTATTACCCAATTTAAAATGGTTCTAAAATGATTTATTTAAAATATAGAATGATATTGATTTTAATACTTTCATCTAATAATAATAATATTTGTTTTAAATATCTTTATACCCATATATTTTGGATTTAACCTCCCATTAACCCTTTTCACACAAACTGTGATTGCACATCTTTTACTTTTTGAGCGTAAAGATAGTTACTATATATAAAAAAATGACCCTAAATGAACCATGGTTTAAATTATAATCCATATAATAATAAATTGGAATACGGTATAAATTTTTGAAGATTTGTGTCATTTAGTAAATTTTATATCCATAAAATATCAATAAAATCAACTTTAGAAAAATTTAATTATATTGTCAATTTTAATATCATGAAAATGAATGAAATTACAATGAAATATTTTGAATCATACCTAACATGATATTTTAAACATTAAAATTATTGTTCCACATTATGAATCTCAAATTTTATTACTGATATTATTTTTAATATAATTTATTCTATTTCTCAATTAATTAAATAATTACTACATCATCATTATGTACGAATTTATGGTAATTATATATTCTATAAAAATTGAAGATAAAATGCCTTGACGTATAATAATCAGTTAGATGTTAAAATAATAATTATAACCAAGAATATCTTCTGATATATCCCATGTTAAAAATATTATATTTATTAGAAACTTGAGTGTGACATTTTTTACTTTTCTTTACAAAACAACATTATAAAGAACTTGTTCACATCCAAATGCCAACAAAAGGCCATATAATCAATTATTTAATTTTTATGGATTAAATCTAACTGGAAAATAGAATTAAAATAAGTTTTATTTTTTCTTTATGTTCCATATATTTTATTTTTAACATTAATTATATAATATACCCTTTTCCATGGAATCAAAATTTACTAAGGTTACTATTCATTTTGAATAAAAATAAGAGAGGGAAATTTAAAAATACCCACCCCCATTATTCATAACATGGAATCTATTTTTCAAAATTCAAAAAACAATTATTGGATAACATTAATTTAAAATTAAAATTAAAAACTAAATAAAAAATATTTTTTTGGATAAATTATCTTCTTAAGTATAAAATTTATCTATAATAAAATCGTATATAAAATTCATTTGAAAACAATAATTTCATTATTCTAAATGAATATAAAATAATTAAGTTTTATAAAAATCTCATATATTATTCGTCCTTAATAAAATAACTTTATTGTAGCCATAATTTTCAAAAAATATCAATATGTTTCACTATTCATTGAAAGATAAAATTTTTCAGAAAAATCATAAAATTTCACCATAGGATAATTTTGATATACTGAATTATAAAATTAATTAATTTACCAAATAATATACTGCAAATAATTTTTTTTATTTATAATGGCATGTTTAAGGGTTGTCAGTACCCAATACAGCCACATCCAAAACACAACAAAAGTATCCAAAACACCACAAAAGTATCCAAAACATTCAAATTTAAAATTTCAAATGGTCAAAGCAGGGCCTCGAGCCGCGCACCATCCACCATACCACCCACATGTCCACTCATCTGACCACGCACCAACCAACATTCCCTGCCTCGATTCGAGAATCATCACCACATGCCACCCTTCAATGTGAAATCCAACATCATGCTGCCGTTGAGACTTCGGACCGGCCACTATCATCACAAACCTAATCGAAACACAAGAACCCAACCAGTCTTCCTCGTGCCGCTTCCATGTCTCCACCATCAGCGTCAAACTATCGACCACACACCACATTCACCGGTGTTCCTCTTCATTGCCACCATCAACAACCACCAGCACAGAAACTAGTTGGAATCACCATTTTCATAACAAGAAATATACAAATAATTGAAAATAAACTATGAAAAATCCCACTACAGCCATCCCAATCTCCGAAGAAAAACTCTCGCAGACCCTCAAAGTACTGAGCCGCCGCAAATCAGGTGACGTCCTCTACATTCTGAGAGACCATTGTAGGAAAACAACTCTGAACCGAGAGCAAACCCTTGAATTCTCTGAAGAGTATTCCGTTGAACAAACCGGTCTTACGCCCGTAGATTTGACCAGCAGAGTCGAATCCCAAAGAGTTCCACCTCATCAAGGAGGACGAATCCCAAGATCACCGCAGAGAACACCTAAGGAATCTGAAGAACTTCCAACACAGGGATGAGGGGATGGTGAGATAAACATGGCACTGCCAGTTTCATGTGGATACCGCTAAGAGAAATTCATCAACACTAAAAACAAGCAAGGAAAACAAGAAACCAAAACCCCCTCCCTAGGACACTCCAGATCTGTCATCAACATCAATGAAAAGAAATCACCTCCGCACCCTCTGAGCCCTACCCATGATGAAATCGTCACGCCGAGCCAACCAATCCGAAGGGAGGAGACGATTAAAAGAGAGGAGAACCAGGGTGATATGGACAGAGAGGGGAGGAGTGTGCGTATAATGGAGAAACCCTGGCCACCGCAAGAGTGAAATTAGAAGCCGCTCCGAGGCCATTTTACCAAATACAATTTTTAAAATTTACAACAATTAATTTTATTATTCTATAACAAAAATCAAACAAAAAAATATTTCTGATTAAAACATTACTTTGAAGAGTAAAATGGTTTTAATAAAACATGAGTGATAATTTTATTATAATATGTCAATAATTTTTTTATAATAGGCCTTATATATATATATATATATATCAAAAATTAATTAATATAATGTATACACACAAATTTAATTCCTAGGTTATAGTGTTCAAATTTAAATGACAATACTTCGCGGTTCTTTTAAGATTGGTGTTTCATGTCATACACATTATCAAAATTAATTTCCATAGATTAAAATATCATGATATTAAAAATCATAAGGGTGAAAAAAATAAGATACTATAAAACCAACCCCACTACATTCCCTGGGCATAATCCCATAATATGGATACATGCACGTTAGTGGAATTCATATATAGTAGGAATCCTAACAATTAGCTATTTAATTAATTTTTTGTCTTTAATAATGTATTTTTGAAACCACTAATTTTTTTATTTATAGAATTTAATAAATATAATTCTATCTCAATCTCACATAATTAGACACACTCCTTGTAATGTAACATGAATAATTGTGATACATGAACTCATGTCTTATTACCACCTTGAGAAAAATGTAATAACCAAAAAAACCCATAACTACACCATATCACAAGAATAATCATCATAAAACTATAATTACACGAGAAATAAAATATTTTAAACCATCTTGTAAAATCAACCCTCGACAATATAAGTTCAAAAAACACAAGAATAACATCATTCCCAAAACTTAAACATCTTATATCGTACCAACCAATCCCCAAATATCCAATCAAGAGAAAGGGGAATCCATTTCCATTTTTTAATTCCCCATCTAGAATCAGAAGAACCAATCATGAGTATCCCATGGATTCATGTATACAAATATTTATAGAATCCAATACCAACTAATGAAAAGCACCAAAGATTGAATTTTGGGAGAATATGTCCTAAATATTTTAAATTATCAATAATAATAAATAAAAAGAATAATATAATATAAAATAATGACATGAGTCACAATAAGAATCCAAAAAGTAAACTTCTTTGGATGTTTTATTAAAATGAAGCATCATCAATTACAAATCTAGTTAAAAAAGATACAAATAGAAGTAGTGTAATAAAAGGGGGATCTTGTTCAGTGTTTCCCCCCATACCCTATCGTATTCAACATTGTTTCCTCATATGGACTCTATTTTTTCTTCTAATCTAATTTACCCTTTGGATATATGGTTTATTTTTTTCCATTTTTCTTTTCCATTATGTGACTTCACCTGTCTCTAGGTTTTGATTCGGTGGCTCTGCATCTGGAATTAGGTATCTATGTTTTTAAGGATCCTTTCGATGTTTCATCCTCATCTTCTAGGTGTATTTTTTGGTGATGATTATTCTTGAAATGTTTTATCATGTTGGAATTATATTTCAACTAATTTCATTAATAATGTTATAGTCTATTGTTGAAGTTCTTAGATGTTTTCTCTCTACTCATTCCTCGTGATCCTTTCCTCCTCTCCCAATCATAAAAGATAAAATAACATCGAATATGTCATAAGTTGTTAGGTTTTGGTTTTCAATGGTGTCCTTGTAACTTCCTTTATCAACTTCTCTACTACAATTATTCACTATTTTAGTGTTCCTTATGGTTATTTTGGATTGTTTCATGGTGTTATAATACTATTAAAGAATAGGTTGACATTTCCTAAGGTAGGGTTTGATGGTCTTGGTTGTTCATGGATATTCATTGATACCTACTCTAATTATATATTTTATCTAGACAAAGGCTCCACTAGTCCCATACAATACAGCCTAGTTCGGTGCTTCTAAAAGTGGCATTGAGATGTATAATGTTAATAGTGATGGTGAATTAGGAGACCCGACTAGTGTGAGATTCCCCATTTACTTATGGTTTTTATTGGTGTTTTTTTGGAACTATTTTTACTTTATTAGTGGATTTTTTTGGGTTCCTTGGATTCATTGCGGATTTAATCTTATGAATGCTAATTTGTAGGGTATGTTTTTATTTATCACTATAGTTCTAATTTTTGTTCAAGAAGGCATATCTTTTTGAAATGTTTTAGTTTGTCTTGATGTCGATGATGGTGTTTATTCATCTTGTTAGTTACCATTTTAAGTGATGTTGGTGTTGGTTCAAAGATGGTGATAGATGAAATCTCAGGGTTCAGTAACTAGGTTGGTACTGGGATTGAGGGTGACCTTACTATTTTGACTTTTAACTTTGAAAATTTAATTTTTTATTAAATTTAAATTGGTATTGGGTTGATTTATTTATGGTGTTTGGGAGATTTGTGTTTATTAAAGTTCACAATTTTTTGAAATTTTGGGATATTTTCATTTTTTTAAGGGTTATCACTTAGACCATACAAGTGATAATTTTTGAAATAAAACTATTGAAACTAAAAGAGGTGATAATAAAAAAAGACTTCTAATGTATGTCCCCATGAATACCTTACCATAATAGTAAAACATATTTAAAAACTTACTATAATAATTCCTTTATTATAACAATAAATCGCAAACTAAAAGCTTGGGGTTTTATTAATATTAACTAGACACAAAACCAACATATTTTTGAAATTTTATTCAATATCTTCTATAAATGATATTCACACATGCTACCCTTATAGAAATTGAATATTTAATTCCATTCTATATTAATTGGGAAATATAAACCTATGAAAGACTAAGTGATTATGCTCGGTATAAGGTAAACATACATGATAAAACATAAAGGCCACAAGAGAGTACAAAATTATTAAGTGTTTGTGAGATCATAATCATGTTTCTTGAACATAACACAACAAAAATAATACCCAATATAACATATATCATAAATCCTGAATCATCAAAAATATTATTTCAATATAACAAGAAAATTGGAAATACAATTGAGGAATTATGATAAAATATTCATAATATATGAAAAAATATCATAAGAATATTTCAAATCATATATTTGTGTCAAATTAATATAGTATATACAAAATAAAACAAATTAATTTCTTATTTCAAGACTCATTTCCAAAACCATCATAACATAGTGGATGGAGTCTCATAATAGATTTGATTAACTAGAAATTCCTATAAATTTATAGGTTTGAGATAATTCCCATGTATCTTACAAAGAATCTCAAGATATATTATGATTTACCAAATAAATTAGAGAGATATATAATTTCAAAAGTAGAAATCGCATTATTTTGACCATAGAGATGTGTTCCACCTGAACATAAAAAAACTTATAATTTCAAGATAGATTATGTTATCCAAATGAAAGATATAGGTTTCATAATGATTCAAATAATAGATAATCATAATCTTTATAAGGGAAAAAGTTTTATGGTGTCATCCATTCATTTTTGATGTCATGCATAACAATCATTAATTGATATTGGTATAGTTAGAAAACACATTATAAAATCATTAGAAAATTTATTCCAAAAATATTAGGAAATATTATTTAAATTTTGAAAATTTGTAATTTAAAATGATTTACCAATAAAAAATTGTTTTACAAAAATAAATTAAATAAAAATTACATAAATAACTAAAAAAATAAAAAATTGGTTTATTTATAAAGGAAACAAATTTTATGAGATAGAGAACATGCATAAAATGGTAAAAACGATTTGCTATAATGTTTTTAATATGTAGTGAAAAGGAATATAAAATTACCATATGAATCACAAAACTAGGGATAATTATTACCAAAAAAATTAGAAACATGGATATTTAGATGAAATATACTCAACTAAAAAGTAATGATATGATCAGTTCCAATTACAAGAAACATATGAGTAAAATTGATAACCATTGGGAGTTAAAATTTTGGGAATGTATATAAAACACAAAAATGACCATAAGACATAGAAATCTGGGTTTTAAGAGATAAAGAATAAAAAATAATTCAATGTAAATTTATAAAAAAATGATCTTTATTTCAAAGTGATATTAAAATAGAAACTCATACATCAATTGCTTTCTTTATTGGATGTTCTATAAGTCCATGTATAAAAAATATAGTATCATTATTCATATAATTAATAACATTACTCAAAAAAATTACTGAATACCATTAAATTATAATTTTATTTTTCAAACATCATAATTTTTTATTAATAAAATTAATATTCTAGGAATAATTACATAATTGTTTCACGCAGACTCTAGTTTCAAAATTTTTCTCCTTGATCCTTAACCATTGGTTCATTTCCATTAGAATTTTAAGGATTATTTTGTCTATTTTTTATATATTTATATAATTCTATATTTATTTCATAGAACATATGTTGATGTTTCATATGGAATCCTTGAAATATATGCTTCAACAATTATAGAATTAACAAAATAATAGAATATATTAGTAAATTTAATTTGAAATAATAAAATTATAGATTAAAAAATATATATTATATTTTTCATTATCACAATGTACTACAAGAATATACATTTTCATAGTCATCCACTATTAAATTTTATAACATCGTTCATTTATATTATATAATCCACCAAAACTAGAACATATTATAACAATTGAGTGAGTAAGAATATTTAATTATATAGTAATAGTATAAATTTTACAAACAATTAATGATTAAAAAAAATTATTTATTAGATAAGTAAGCTTTTAGAAGATTTTTATGAAGAAGAGAAAAATAATGATTATCTAAATGGTACTAATTACTTTGAAGACATGAATAAACTCTTATAGAGTTTATTTGAAATGATGGTATTAGGACTCATCCTTTGGAGAATATGTTTCAAAAAGTTTAAGAAGATTGTAATGGATAGAATTTTTGTGTGTGTTAAAGATAAAATGAATAGAAATTTGTGGTTTCTGGTGAGTATAAGGGTTTCCTTTTTTAGGTAATCATGAGTGGTATTATGGATAAAACATATTATTTAATATATAAGTAATGATTTTTTAATTAAAAAGTGGATACAAAGTGAGAAAATAATGGAAAAGGTATAAGTATTGGTTGATCATACCATTAATTACTAATTTTTAGTTATTTGGTATGATATTTTAAGTAATCATGAGTGGTATTGATGAAAAAACATTATTATACTTATACTATTTATTCAGGATGAATGCATATTTTATTCAATTTAATGTAATTATGTTTATAAATATGATAATTTTAATTTTTAAATGAAAAGATAAAATATACAGAAAAAACAATTTTTATAAAAAATTAATTTTTTAGAGATGATATTTTCTTTATCTTAATACATTTCAATTACTAATTAAATTATTGTTAAAACATTATATTATAAATTGAACCATTAAATTTTATGAGAATCATCCTTTAAAAGTGAAAACTTAAAATCATTAATATATAAATACACAACACTTAAGAAGATAAGAATTCTTTAAAAAGTATCCCTTGTAACATTATATGATTTTAATAACATCTTATTAAAAATAATTTGAATCGTATATCCATTAAATCATACCAATACATTGATATAATAATCATTAATTTAATTTTATAAACACATAAAATTATTCTTTAAAATATAAAAAAAAAAGAAATTACTTTAAAAAATAAATGTTATTCTAATAAGGATTTATCTTTTTATTTAATTTAGGAATTATTTCTTATATGTGAATTAAATTACATTTAATTAGTTTCAAACAATTATATAACATCAATGTTACTATTTTATATAGTTAAATAAAATTACCATATTATCAATGGTATTATATTCATTGACAATATACCACCCCTATATATAGTCTTCAATACATATCTTAAATCATCCATCATATTTTATAATTTCATATCCAAGATGGTTATTATGTTTATAACTTGTTTTATTCATTCAACTATTATCATCAATGGTAGGATATTTATTTATGATCTGAAAGAAGAGAATTTCGACTATGTTTCAAAATCATTACATAATCCACCATTTTCGAACTAAAATGCCACACAGCCTCTTGCATAGCTCCCAATATGTAAGAGGATGGTGACTATTATCAAGGTTATATTTCTATGAATGGGATAAATATACCCTTTTTATCATATCATATGAAAAATAATAATACAACATAATACAAATAATCAAATAACCATGGTAAACATATGAAATAGTAAATGACCATAATGAAAAATATCCTACATGTCATAAAATAATATATAATTATACCCCCAAGTGGAAAGGAAAACTAGAAAATAGAAACTGGGAAAAATTAAATGAAATAACTGTGGCCAAAGTATATAAATATATCACAGCAATCTCAAATATTTACTAATGGAATTAAAATATCTTTTGAGTGTTACTTGTAATATAAACGTTGATAGAATTATTCTCCCCTCCTCAGGAGTCTGGACCAATTCAAAAATACAATTTATAATTTCCTCCTAGTACTTCATAACTTATTGGACACCAATACCCTAGAATTTCCTTGGATTATGGAGATTTAAATCACAATCATTATTTTTCATGGTCATTTTAATTGTTCATATTTAAAGAGAACAATACAATAGTGTCTGGGATGAATGGGATCAGCAGCTTGAATCTATTATATAGGTATAGGACCATGCTAGGTTATATCCTCCTACACCATGAGTAGTGGAACTGGATCATCTAGGGATACCTTAGTAGGAAATATTATAAAAAATCTCTAAGGAACCATCTAGGAATCAATGAAAAACACATATAAAGTTTAAGATCGATCCTAAAAATTATATGGGATCAAAAAATATATCTCTTATGATACTACCATTAAACCAAATTATATCCTTTCTAGAACTATGTAGACTCTCATTCATGTAGGTTAGTCACATTCATTAATTATATATATATATATATTAAAATATATGACATTGTTAAATTTATTTAATTAATTCTAATAGAATTATATCATATAAGAAGGATATCATATATATCAAATAATGGAGGAACTATCCCAAATAGATGAAAAATATTGAATTAAATAACTATTATTAATCACAACAACATGTACATATTTTTCATGGGATTCTACATGCCAAGCCATAATGCTTGAACACACATCAAAATCACATAAAAATAGTAACTTAAATCTCATTAATAGGAACTCAAAGGTTTATTAAACATGTTCTATCAAGACACATGTAAACTCTCCTACCTGAGACCCACACACCAATATCCATTATTCAATTCCACAGATTAGAATAAATAGGGAATAAGAAATTGTGTTATAATAAAATTTTATAACATACCAACCAGAAAAATTGGGATAGAACCTGATTGAAAAATGACCTCTCACATGCCAACCCATATACAAGAGTCTAACGAATATTAGTGGTGGTTTATGTTCATCAATGGGTCTACTATAAACTAGTATCATGTCATAAGAAAAATAAAAATATAATAAAATATAATCAATCAAATAACTATAAAAAATATGTCTAATACTAAATAAAAATAATGTTAGTTGGAATACATGTCACATAATAATAAATATTTTGGCATCCAATGTGTCAATTTAAACCATAATATATTAATTATTGAAAAATTAAATGAAACTATAATTAATATAGTATATATCGACATCAAATCCATCTCCAGTTCTCTATATCATCAACACCCTATAATATCGACCTCGCACATCACCGGATCCCCTATCATGAATTTTTCATTCATACTAAGATTCTGATACAATTTGTGAGATGTTAAACAACTAAGACACCACTAATTCATGCTTAACATATCTTTTAGATAAACCTTAGACAATATATCTAGAAACATTATATGTGCTTTTATCTAATGATGTACATATATGTTCATCGCAAGTCCCTTTCCATTATAAAGGTGTTGAAGGAGGAAATTATAGCATGATTACATTTAGACCATATATGAGAAGTAACATATCTTTATATCAATACAATGAGAGTTTCTAATTATAGTAGGAAGCTGATATATGATAATAAATTTTAGTGTATAATACATTTGGTTTAGATCCATACTTCTTCTTTATGCTATATGAGATATGATTCGAGTAGGTGCTTTAATTTTGGGAAAAGAGTGAATACTATGAGTAGTTAAAATAATCAGCATGTGTAGTTCCACCATTGTTGAATGGTTAGTAATAATTGATGTTTGGATTGAGATATTCTCAGAGGGACACAGGATGATTCATGAAATTTGGAAGTGGAGGACCTCAATACTTATAACAGCCTGAGATTTTGTGAATTTCTATTCTTTATATATTTTCACTTCATAAAACACTTTGTATAGATTTTTTTAATTATATAATAGCACTAATTTTGTATTATGTTACATGAAAACCGAAAGTAATAATTCACTACATGCAACACCGTCTTCGCCTGAGTTACACGAAAAATCGAGTATCTATGAAGCAACACATTACTATTATAATTATTTAAACACGATAGTTATAAAATAGATGTTAAATATTTAATATTAAAATTAATAAAAACATTTTATATATTAGTAATAATGATTTTTATAATGAAATATATAATTTTTTTTGTGAACTTTATATGTTTATAGTTATATAATAGATGTTAATATTTTAATACGAAATTGTAATAACTAATTTTTAAATAATTTTTATAAAAGTTTTTATAATGAAACATATAATTTTTTTATGATCTTTTATTGTTTAAAACAAATATTTTCTAAAATGAACAGTTTTTCATGTTTGTCTATGATAAATAATAAATTTAAATTTATACACACATAGAAACTTATTTTGATAAAAAGAAATTATTATTTTATTAATAATATCAAAATTATAATAGGGTGATTTTTTGGTATTTTTCTTAAATGTTTAAATTTTTGATGAATTGTGAAAAATATTTCATAGTAGTTTAAAACCAACTCTTTCATTTTAATAATTTTTTTATATTTATTTTAATGTTAAAATAGATAAATAATACATATATTAATCCAATGTAACTCATTAGAATGATTTTCATAATGGAATTAGATATAAAAAATTATTGATATTTTGAACAACACTTTTCCCCTCTTTCTAGCCATATTTGTGGGATTAACATTAACCATAATTTTACCGTATCTGTGAATTAAATTTAAAAAAAAACATACATGGTTGTAATAAGTATGAAAATGTGGTCTAATAGGATTAAAATAATTTTTTTATGAATAGAAACTTTATAATTTTATTTACAGCGGTTAAAGGTAACTAGGGTGATTAAAGTGAAAAATGACATTATAATAATATAAAGTTACACTAACCCACATCCAAATTTCATTGGATAATTTTTTTGAGTAAAATAAACCATCAGTCATAAATATGATCCCACTTGTGTAAGATTATGACATGTATTATATTTTATTTTAAGAAGAGTTAAAAGTGTCATATTCAAATTTTAATAACTAAATGATTTGTAATATAGTATTATACATAAGATAAATTAAAATAGAAATATTAATAATAAATATAGTAACATTATCTAAATTATTATAATTTTTTTATAATTTCAATACATTAAATATAATAAATGTAATTGTGACACAATGATGATGTAGTAATAGATTTATTAAAGGGAGAATCAATTAAATGACAATAATATTACTAAAATAATGTCATTTAAGATATCTGATTCAATCATTTAATTTTTTTTACGACAATGACTTGTTAGGTATGAGTTAATGAAACTATTTTTATCTAATAATGTTGTTATTATTTTATAAAAATTCATGAAATAAATAGTTTCAAATTTGACATAAATGTAATTTTTTAAAAAATATTATTTTATTAAATGATAAAAAGATTATTAAAATATAAATCTTGGTCAAATAACTTGGATAGTGTCAAATATATTATAAATTATCTAAATGGGGTTCTTTTGGAATTTTATAGTAAATATATTAACCTTATAGTGTAAAAAGACAAGTTGTCATGGTAAGAGTTAAATTGTTTAACTAGGGGTTAATACAAAAAACATAAGGTTAATTTTGTTACCAAAAAATGTCCAAAATTCATTGGTTGGGGGTATTTATACCCATAATAATATTAAATTTTATATAACTCACTTTGGAGCTATTTTAAATCGAAAATAAATTTTTAATACATTAATAGTTTTGGGGTTTCCAAAAGTGCCCCTCTTCCCTCTTATAAATGGACACCTCTATTTCTCTTTTATTAACCCCTATAATGCATTTTGAACCAGCCAAAACCTGCCCATTTCTTCTCCGAAAATAATTTTTTTTTCATAGAATCATTTACATGGGAATAAGGAAACTCAAGGATGCATTTTGGATCAAACCAAAAGGAGTTTCCCAATTAAGAGTTAACGTCTTCTCTCAATATTCTTTCGCAATTTTCATTATATACCCCTACTCTATATTTATTCCATTATTTTATGAAAACAAAAGTATATTAAATATAATATGACGTTTTTATGATAATATTTATATCTACACTTACACATACCTCCATCTAATGGATATTGAACATACAGTTTCTGTGTACGGCGAACTACTTCCTCATGAAATGATGATTGTTCATTTATTTCCATTACCACCAATCATGGTAGAAATTATGATGAAAAATATATCTATATAATTTATATATAATATTTATTGTGAACTTAATCATTTTTATTCCTTTTTAAAACACATACCTATTTACTTTATATTTGGTGTTAATACGATAATCCTGTTCTAGGAAGTGTGGACTACAACCCCCTCTTAATGATATGATTCTTTCACACACCACATGGAATGTATTAAGGATGGGTTTAGTGATCCTATATAATATATATGATATAATAATTCTACTAAAATAATGATATAAATAAATATATATACATACTTAATTTTCATACGTTCTTTCAATTTGACAATTAAAACAGAAATAGTGGTCATATATACATACAACTTACCATGTAAATGAATAGTGTGTTTAATTTCATAATTATTTATGACAAATATTATTTTAATATAAATATAATGTATATAAATGATATTTATATCATTATTTTTATTCTGGAATCATGATATCAGTATAAGGACCAACGATATGAAAAATTAAGACACATGCGAAAAACAAAGAAAAAATTGCCCGAAGTAAAACCTCAACATATGATAGTTAACATCTAGAAAATATAAGTTCATAATGAAACCATTTTCTGTATTAGATATGAGAATATTCTTATATGAAATATGTATAATAAACTTATATTTATTATACATGAATCTTGTTCTAGTATGAAAAGAGTCAGGACACAAGGTAAGGGGAATTTTGTCTCACCTTTATTTCTACGTGACACGAGCATCATACAATACTAGTTTCTTCTAGGAGGTGTATATACTATCCATGAATGTATTTTATGATTATTCTCAATAATATTATGATATTATTATATTCTTATATTTTTTTACATGGGTCATATGATTCTATTAATTATTAAGTGATGAGTGATGATTTCACAATCTCATTTATATTTGGGATTGTTTCATTTTAAGTATCCATTGGGTAATATTTATCATCCATATCCATGATTTATAAAAAAATATCAAATGTTATACTATTGTTATATAGATGTTTAAATTCATTTTTTACCCATTTTTTAATTTTTACTTCACTGTTTAATAGGAATATTTCTTTCATTATCCAAATGAAGTAGTTCTTTTCTGGAAATAGTATGAGAAGATTGTTTCTTCAACTTATACACAATTAATGGATTTTTATGATTTCATACCACATTATTTCCTTGAATCTTCCCCTATATGAATACAATGTTATTTTCAAATAAAATTCTTTCTTTTAAAATTGTGTTGCATTTTATGGAAAGAAAACTATTTCAATAAATAAATGATATTATCCTCAAGAACCATTTTAAATGTTTTTTATGATCCTTTATATGTTTTCAAATAGGATTCATAGAAAATTATTTTTAAATTATTTTATATTTTAAAAAGATATTTTTTAGGAAAATTCATGTTCCATGAAATCTTTCAAAATCCTTCACAACATATAATGACATATATTTTCATTATTCAAGAATACCATTTATATTATTTCTCTAAATTTTTTATGTTATTCTAGCATGATGTTCAATAAACCCCCTTCTTTTCGGGAGTTACGAATTTAATTAAATGATTATGAATCCTATCGCTTTTTTCACAGGTTATTATATGATTACTTGTTTAAGAGACCCATTCAATTACATTGGTTATTATATGATTGTTTATGTTCTTGTGGAACATGTATATACTATTTCATTATGAGATTGGTGGGACATATATCTCCCTCTGATGAATTGGGTAAAGAAGGAAAACATAGGAGGTATAAATGTAATGCATGAACTTGATTTCATTTTCACAATTCTCTACGTGGACCTAGTTTTCATATCCATAATTCTATGTGTGGACCACGTTTTCAGGTCCATAATTCTATGCATGAACCAGGTCTTCATTTCTATATGTGTATGAAAGAGCTTGACTTTATGTCCTTAATTAGTGAACCTATTGTTATTTATACATTGTCAAAAAGTTACAAGATAATATGTATGCCACAATTTCACGCCTTGTGTCAATTTCATGATCTTATAGATTATGTTTTTTGACTTCATTATGATTCACGTTTACATTATATATGGTGGGAATGATCTTATAATGTTATAATCATGTTCTCATACCCCTATTGTCATGTTATGATTATGAATCTCTTTTTTTACACTTACTAAGAATTTGAGCTCAGCACTTTTTATGTTTCCATTCCCCAGGTTATAAGGAGTGGTTTTAAGAAGGATTAATAAATGGAAAGATAATTATGGGAGAATTTGAAGATCATTCACCATATTAGAAAAATATATTCCATGTTTCTGAAGTCACTAAACTAATACGGTCATTGGGAGTCTTTTTGTGTAGTATATTACGCATTCTACAAAAATTATGTAATGTCCATGTACATCATCTGTGGGTCTTTACAGTACTTGATGTAGACATCCCAGTCTACAATGACACAATGACAGGGCCTTGGAGTTTAGAAATATTGGTTTATATAGGGGAATATACTCTAACATATAGTGGTGAGAATGAATCTACTATTTGAGGTACATTTTTTATCACATATACATTATCTTATTCATTGTTTCATACAGTTAATTCCAATTATTTCAAATATAAATATTTTATTGCTAGTAATGACGTATCAATCATGTTATCCTATAAGTTAGTTTCCCTTGATATATTTATTTTATGAATGTGGATCATATTGAGACACACCGAGATTTTCTTACAGTTTTAAATGGTTATAAGAATTTGGTGGGATCTCATGATATAACAGATTATGAGTTTTGAGGTGATTTTTAGTATAGTATAGTTAACCATCTTCTGAGATCACAGTCATTGCTATTATAAAAGTTTTACATTTTCATCATAGAAAGGAGATAAAAACATTACGACTAGAGAATGGGAATTGGAATAATTTTGTGTTGGTCAAAAATAAATATATATTATGATGAACATAACATAGATTTTGGTCTTGGATCATTCATAACATTCAATACCATCCCAATTTAATTTTCACCGATCATGGATATATTTTAGGATGTCTTTACAGATGATATCATATGAATTTCACCTATAAATGGAGAGTACGTTGATATAGGTATCATAATGGATTCTAATACAATTTTGGTACACCCTTAATGTATGGTAATCGTATGGATAAAGGAGATCAAGGTAATGATTGAACACCAAGAGAAAAAAATATTTATTTGGCCAATTACTTCACCAAGTGGTGAAACTATATCATTTATCTAAAAGGTGGAAGGTAATATTAAACTCTATATAATTATTCGTAGATGAACCAGGTGATTGTGAAAAATATTTATATACTTTTCCTAGGATCAATGAACTTTTCAACTAGTTAAGGAGTGTTATGTGTTTCTCCATGATTTATCATATATCTGGCTAACACCATCAGAAGGTTAGACGAGAGAAAATTATGAAAATGGAATTTCAAAGTAGATATAGGTAGTTTGAGTACTTTAAGTTTCTATTTGGAATGTTTAATATAAAATGTGTTCATGTATGTCACAAAAAATACCTTCCAAAATTACCTAGAACTATTCATCATAGTGTTTTTTGATGAAATCATTATCTAATCACTGAAATCTAGAAAAATTTTCAGACATCAGAATATAATATTGAGTATACACTAAGCACATTGGTTTTAGGATTGTATTTCAAAGATAAACTTATAGATTTATGAGTTGATATTCATGGGGAATGTAGTTTTTTAGACAAGTATATACTTGTATCCTGATAATGTGTATGTGGTAATTTCCTGTACACATTCCTATAATTATCTACAAGATTAATATATTTCTAGGATTAGAAATATATTACAAACTTTTTATCCTATAATTTTCATGACTATTAACACCTATGAAGATGTTAATGAATATGGAATTAATTTTTGAGAGGTTAGAAAATTATGAAGACATATTTCTTATTCTAAGTATAAGGTTGACTATTGCTCAATTTTTTATACTACCTATGTCTAGGTTTGGATATTAAGTATATTGTTTTGAATCATTCATTGGTATGGGATTTGTTTTGATGAATATAGATCATGTATTGTATTATGGTAAACATTAATTGGGTCCCTATGAGAGGATCTAACAAAGTCATGATGTGGAGGTGGAAGCTATGAATCATTATCTAATGTGTTGTCAACAGTATCTATTAAGTGTTAGATTTTATATCTATAATGAACTCAAGACCCTTCATTACATCTTTTCACAGTGGGTCTTGAACCTAAGGAAGAGGTGACTGATAGTATATCTTTAGATATTTGACAAAAAAATGGATTGTGTACTATGGAAATGTGACTTCACTGTAGATTATATAATCCATAAGATGAAGGTTGAGTAGCTTCTTTTTGGTCATCCTTCATAGGAGTAGTCATGCTTGATGAGTTTGTTGGATGACTGGATGATTGACCATTTTAAGGGATATGGTTCAATGGATTATGCTCCATTTTGTTTAAACTTCCCTTGTGGACTGAGTGAATATTGGATTACAAAATGAAATAGAGTGTGATCTCATACCATAATAGGATATGGAAGGTGACACGATACATGGGTTGTCCTTAGAAGATCATGATATGATCCTAATTTAAAAGAGTAGTGGTACCCTATTCCACAAAAGATAGTATGATTATGGGTTTATATGACTATATATGGTAGGTATATCCTATTATAACATAGATGTAACATAACTTGAAATGATAGTTATTGTGGTACAATATGATGAGGGGCCTCACTAGTTCTATTTCCTAAGAAATCACCTTCAAGAGTGTAAAATAAGTTCACCATCATCCTAGTGGTTTACTCCATCCACTTTCAAATCCCATGTGGAAGTGTGAGAATCAAAAAAAAATCATTATTATAGTATTACACTGGTACCTAAGGAATCATTGTGATATTCTGGTTGTTTTCATTCTGTATATGGATTTTCATCAATTCTAATCAATTAGAGAGACTCGCTGAGTGAATGATATGGGAAATATGCATATGCATTAGATAATATAATTACATGGAGTTACCTTGATAATTTTGTTATAGAGTTATAAGGTTTACATCATGGTTTTGGTATCTATTTTAAACATTCCTATGAACTCATCTGAGATTGATCACAATGTACCATCCTCATTAATACTTTATTTTAGAACATATGATTCAATTACATGAAGGTTTTTATCAATATTTCATCATATATTTCATTGTATTCTGGGATGAGAATAAAGTCATGGTAGATTCTTATTAGAATTATATCTTCTAATATGTTACAAAGATAGATCCAATTGTGGATCTTAATGGTAGGTGTTCTTCTCACCGTTTTTTTGTCATTAGGTGGGTGAGAAAACAATTTTTGAGACTAATTATATACATGATACCACATAGTAGGTTTAGTTGATTAAGATTTAGTTGGTGACCACTCACAGTAGAACATTATTATATATAGCATAAAGGATATGACCATTGGATACAATTGTTCAGAACCAGTTTTTCATGAAAGATTCACCTTATTTTGGGATTCATCTTTTAAAGAACTTAGGAAAGATGGAACCATAATCAATTATACCCTATGAGATCATCGAATGGTTTGGGATAGGGGTGGACCCCATGGAACCTCCTACAATTTATTATGGAAAGATTGGTGTGTTCCATGTTTCTCAATTTCAAATGTACACACCTGATCATGTACATGATATAGAAAGTGAGTATATTGAGTTTGGGCCTGATGTATTTTATGATGAGTGGCTAGATTAGATTATAGATTATATCGAGAGGGTATTTTGAGAGAGTGTAGTACCACTTTTGGATCGTGTAGAGGCATAGATGGATCTGGGAGGGTACATAAGAGAGGGAGTCTAATGTCTGATCTCAAGGGTTAAGTTATTTTATCAACATTCTTAGATATACTTATCAGGGAAAAAAATTCATTAGAGGTGGAGAATCATAACATTCACATTTTGTGAAATAAAATACAATTTTTTATTATTTAAAGGCCATTTTAAATAGAAATCCATCGTTATAATAATTTTATCCAATATTTATTTTTTTAAAATGTTTTGTAATGTTAACCCTTGTTTTTATGGGTTATGTAAGGTTACAATACATTTTAATATGCTACATAAAGGTAAAATTCCATTTTTATATGCTGTATAAGGTTAATTAAGTTTTTTAAACACTGTGTAAGGTTAATAATGGAACTGTGTGAAGGTACATGAGACACTACATAATGGTTAGGGGAGAATCCATGAATTGTATAAGGGTAATCCATGCAATGTGTAATGGTAACCAATGAATTTCAAATGTTATGTAAGATTTTTCAATAGCCTGGTCCAGGGAGGAGAGTTGGTGTGGATCTTATAGGTTTTCTCTGTCTTGATGGTCATGGGATCATCATTATGGAAAAGAGTATTCTTTTGTGGCCATTTGGGTGTGTCCGTCAGGCCCTTCTCTCCCCTTAAAAAATCTGTTGATCCTCAAAGATGTTCGAGACTCTTTTGGATCATTTCTTTTTTCGGATGTATGCACCTCTTCTATTTTGAGTGTGGTGTGCCCTCGCATCAGTGTCGAGATGGATATTACTATGATGTTTCCACCTAAAGTGATGGTTCACATGGGGAACAACCTTTAGTGGCGGGATAGGATCCTATACAAATCTCCTCCTAGATTCGGAACAACATGAGGGCATTAAGGGAATTCAGTAAACTTCTACAGGAAGATTCGATCAGCTCCGGGACATTTAGGGATGGACCATTGGGGTGCTCAAGTGGCTGGTTCCCATGCCTTGATATCATGATCAGAGGGGGAAGTTTCTTTTGGTTGTGACCCTTCTTCTCTGATTCTTTTGTTTTCTAGAACTGCGGTGTCGTCTGACGGAGGGTCTGGTAAGAGGACGCCGACATTAGGGCCTTCTTACATAGAACCCCAAGTGGTTCAAGATTTTGATTCTCCAGCCAGGGTGGCCCATACGGGGGGTAATTTTATCGTTGGACACCTTTTTTAAAATTCAATGAATGGGCCCCATGGGCCTATAACTCTATCTGATGAAGGGCGTTGTCTGGAGATGATGGCACTGGTCTCTGACCTTTCTGTTTCGGACCTGATCTCATGGTCCCCTTCTTCCCCCGGGTCCCCTACTGTTCTCAGTATGGTGGCCTCTGTCAAACATACTGATTCACATCCATGGTCAAGCTTGACCTTTTCTCCATCTCCATGTCTTCCTTGAGTAGATCCTTATCTCCGTCTCCAACACAAGTTCACATTTCATCGCATTTGTCTTCGATGTTTCTACAGCGTTCCCTTCATTCCAAACTAGCGTCCCCAGTTTCAAGGCAAAGAATTCCAAGCTGTAATGATTTCCCTGGTTATTTGGAATGCAAGAGGGATGAGGGAGTAGGTAAAATATTCACTTCCATCTTCAGAAGCTAATAAGTATAGTGAATCCATAGTTGTTATTCTCGAGCCGAATTAAGATCACAGAAAACCCTATGTCCTATTGATAAATCTTAGTTTCTAGTCATATGTGCATGGGTGCCTGGATAACTCCCATTTATGGATTTTTGGGAAGGATTTTGTTAAAGGGGGCGTAATCAACTTGAAGTGAAAGTGTATCATAAAAAAATATCTTGTTCGAAGGGTGAGGTGTTTTGGTCATTCATTTATGCGAGCACTAAGGTACAAACGTGACTAGAGCTCTGGAGATTTTTTAATACATTCCATCTAGGTTCCATGCCTGGTTTTGTGGGGGGAGACATCAATATCATCAGTGATTCGTTTGAGAAGAAGGGAGGATCCTCTATGTATATCGGTGGGATTCAGTACTTCAATGACTTCACTACCTCCGCGGGCCTCATTGATTTAGTGTTCAATGGGATTTTCATTACTCGTTGTAATAAATAGAGGGGCACTAGTCACACTTGGGGTAGGTTGGGCAGGTCCCTTATGAACCTACATGCCCTCCATTATTTTGGTCTAACTTCAGTTACTCATCTTCCACGTTCACTCTCAGTCCATGCTCCCTCGCTAGTGGAGTTGCGTGCAGACAAGGTGCATCATGGGAACCATACATTTCTTTACTCTAGCAGCAGGCACCAGTCGCCTGACTTCTGGCCTTTGGTGAGGAGCTCGTGGGAGGTCAGAGAGGATGGTGGGCCTGGGTATGGGCTGTCCAACTACCAAAAACATCTCAAGTAGAATATTATGCTTTGGATCAGTAATAGACTAACTGATAACACAGGGGTGGACTCTATCCAGAGGGACATTGATATGACAGAGGAGGATCTGGTGTTTTCCTAGAGTGAGGATACTTTTACATCACCTTGTGATAAAAAGGTCTTCCTAGTAGAAAAAGTAGTTTATATTTAGAGGGATATCGAGAAAAGATCTCAGGTTAAGTGGTTGAAAGAGGGAAACTACAATAGTAGCTTTTTTCACGCCCGTCTGAAGGAGAATAGTACCATGAGGATCCAAATTCATCACAATAAAGGTGGAAATACGAATGATGTGGATTTTGTTGATCATATGGCATTGGATCGTTTTGAAAGGCTACTGACTGGAGCAGTCCAAGCAAGCACTGGGAGTTATGGAAGTTTCAAGGAAGCTGATGACTTTTTGGAGTGCGTTCCAAGGCTGGTGGGGGCATCTGAAAATGATCTAATAATGATGATTCCTAATGAGTAAGAGATCAAGAAAAATAGTGATTGAAATGCCAAGGGATAATTCTCCTATCTCAGATGGATTTCCATCAGGTTTTTATGTTCATTAATGGGATATTATTGGACACATGGTGGTAGAAGATGTTGAGGATGTCTTTTGGGGGGGGGCAGATTTTGTCCAGACCGTGAGTGCTTTAGGGGTTGTGCTCATCACAAAGATCAAAGACACCATAAGAATCATCCAATTCAGACCAATATGCTTGAGTAATGTTTCTTAAAATATCCTTGCTAGTCTCATTGTAAGGAGAATGGGTGAACTGATTCCAAATCTGGTTTCCAAGGAACAATATGGGTTTATTAAGGGACACAGCATCCAAGGAGCTGTGGGCATTGCGAGCGATATGGTTAATGATTTCAACCAGCACTTGGTTGGATCCAATTTCATTTTATAGGTTGATATGAATAATATATACAACAAACTGGAGTGTTCTTTTATTCTTAGGGTGATTTGCAGGTTTGGCTTCCAAGAATGGGTCTGTAATCTCTGTTTCTGGTGCTTCACCTCGCCTTGGTTTTCCATTTCTCTTAGAGGGAATTTCTTCCGCTTATTTAAGATGGTTAGGGGAGTGAGACAGGGATACCCCCTATCTCTTAGTCTTTTCACTTTGGCACAAGACACTCTTACTAGGAACCTCTAGAGGAAAACAATGGATGGAAGTCAGAGGCCATATATCGGGCGGCTTGGCATGGAAGCCATTTCTCATCTCATGTTTTCAGATGTTGTTTTACTCTTCACTAACGGTAGTCGAAGGTCCCATATTTCTCTTATGGACGTTTTTTATAGTTATTCTATGGTGATCGGGTAGAACATCAATCCAATTAATGTCATGGTGTATATCTCTACCATGTGCTCTACTCAGAGATACAGGAACATTCAAAGCATTTTGGGATTCCAACAGAAGATTTTTCCTATGATTTTTCTCGGGATTCCTCTTTCCTATGGGTGGATCAAGAGGGCTATCATTGAGGGGGTTATGAACTATATTCTTGGAAGGATTTAAAACTAGAAAACAAGATTTCTATCCTTTGGGGGGAGGGTAACACTGATCAATAACACCCTATCTTCAATTCTGATGCATGTTTTTTCTATTATCCATCCTCCAAAGGGAACAATAGAGAAGATGGAAAAGACTCTCATAGCCTTTCTTTGGAATTCCAATCAATCAGGTTGGTACCATTGGTCCTCTTGGGAATGACTGGACAAACCAAGTGAGGAGGGGGGAGTGGGGCTACGTGATATCACGGCTACCATTTAGGGCATGACGGCGCGTTTGGATTGGGATATTGTGGTAGGGACATCCCTATATGAGACATTATTCAATGATAAATATGGGGATCTTGAGATAAATAATAATGAATGCAGTTCTCGGCACTCTTAACTAGGTCAGTGCATGATTGGGTTTTTTGAGAAGCTATTTGGCTCAGACTAGTGAATCCATGGAAGAGGGGATATCGGGTTTTGGAAAGACAGTTGTGTCAGGGAGCGGTTGTTTTCCCCTAGATGTCTTACACTAGATATCACATTCCGGAATACTATGAGTACACAACATTCACCAGTTCGTTTCTGAGTCATTAATAGAAGAATTCATTTGATAGTATATGCTTGAATGACGAAGAGGATAGATGCAACTTCATTGGTTTATGTTCTGGGAAGTTCTATATTCGGGGCTACGGGGACTAGAAGAGTATAGAGATCAGCCTTGGGGATGGGTCGGAGAAAATATGGTGTATGTAGATTCCATAAAAAATAAACTTTCTACTCTGGCATGTCAAAAACAGAACTCTTTCGGTAGATGAGAACTTCTAATGTAGGGGGATCTTCTTAGCGTCCTGATGCTTCTGTTAGAAGACAATGAAGAGAGAATCAATAACTCGTCTCTTTTTTCATATTGATTGGGAGGCGGCTATCTGAGGCTTGTTCAACCCTATGGTTTTCTTTATTTTTGATCATTTCTGATTTCAGTATCTCCTATCCTTGTGGTTTCACATAGTGACAATCTATAACTCAGAATGCAAGGTGTGGTCTTGAATTCTCACCGCTGAATGTTGGGTTATTTGGGAGTCCAGAAACAATGAACACATGGGCTCTTATAGCTCGATCTTCATGGTTTAGTTGAGAGTAAGATTGATGGTCTATGATTTTGTCTCACTGTTGAGGATTGATCATCACTCGTATGCGGTGCACAATTTTTTAGGAAGGCCCCGTGCTTTGGACTATTTTGAAGGGAGGTGGGTAAGATTGCATCGTCCTTCCAGTAGTCTCAAGTTTAATGTGGATGGCTCCTACATGAACAACACTATGTGAGGTGGTGGGGTTTTACGTCACTTAGGATTCTTAGTTTACAAGTCCTTTAGTTCTACCTTTGGTATGGGTAAATCGTTAGGGCTGGAGGCTCGGGCCCTCCTCTTGGGGCTGATGGTATGCAGGAGAAAGGGCTTTTAGGTGTCGGAGGCGGAGTCAGACTCGGAAGTCTTAGTCAAATATGTTCAGGGATAGTCGGATTCCTCTTGGGAGCTGGCTTACATCATCAGGATGTTTTCCTTGGAGACTAATCAAGGAAAACTCATGCATCCCTGTTGGAGGGAGGGAAAATTGTTTGTGGATGCACTATAAAGTATTGGAAGCCTCAAGGACGAGGTAATTATTTATGGATGATTGGTAACCATTCCAATTTATTATAGATCATTATTTATTTGGGAAGCCTTAGGGTTACATCACTTTCGGCCTCCTTGAGAGTCTAGGATGTAAGTTTCTTGGCCACGACCTTTTATTATTTATATAAAAACAAATTTACAGTCAGTATCTAATATTTTATAAGTGTTTCATAAGGGTAACCTATGAGCTATGTAAAGTTAACCCTTACATTATAATTCTTATCTATGTATAGCTTTTCTCATTAATCTAACCCTTACTTATCAATGGATGGATATAGGAAAAATATAACCCTTATAAAATGGTTAGGATCAATGTAAGGGTAAAACAATATTACAATTATATTATGTCCTTTTTGGGAAAAATCATTTAAAATAGTATTTTTCACCTCCTCATCCTAATATCATCCCTATAATAGGATTTTAACTATTTTAAAAGACAAAAATAATGGGAATTGATTATATTGACTCTGTTAAAATAAAAAAAACTTATTTTATTGATTTTTGGACACTCTACATCCATGTTATATGTTGTAAATCAATTAAATGGTAATTTAATTTTGGGTTTAAAAATACTATAAATTTTAACATTTGGTCTTTTCGTAAGATAGAGGAAGCATTAATTAATTTTTTTATAATATTTTCTTGGTTTGGAAATTCCATATTTTCATTATTCATGTTTGGTGAATCATTTTTTGAACAAACATGTTTCATCATCTAGTTTCATATTACTGAATAACATTATCTTGTCTCCACTATTAATTGATATGTTATTAAAAACTATAAATCAAATGTATTTTTTCATTAAAAATTTTTATAGTCAATTTTTTAAATTATCTACATAAGTATGTCATGAAGGAAATAATTATTTAATATAACATGATAATCACCGAGAACTATGGAAAACTAATATGAATTATTTTTTTTATCTCTGATTGTCTTTCATGGAGTGTTTATCATCACATATATAGTTTTAATTATTCTATAAGAAATAATGTTAAATTATATATATGGATAATATGGTATTAACATTTCTATTAAAAAAGTTTATGGGAGAGATTAATTATTATCATAGGGAATATTATAGATCTCTCAGATAAAAAATATTTGGATTCGGTACTAGGAATACTTTTGTAGTGTTTCGAGCAGATGAGTACTTGGGGTTATTTAGGTGAAACTTATTGAAGTTATTCACTAAGGACTTTGAGTTCAGAAGTTCCTTACTCATTTGGAAATTTTGTATGATATTACTATAAAATTATTGTTTATTTTTAATACTATGTTCTAATTATATGTTTTCATATTGTTGTATGATTGGTATCAAGACCATGTTAACTGTGACCTGGTGGTATTGTGTAGCCTCTTCAAATATTTTCTTCATATATATTTTTATTCCATTCTATAAAATGTATCTCTTGTTGTTTTTCATAGAATGTGGAACCATGATTTATGTATTAATATCCCCGAGATATTCAACCTTGGTTAGATGGACCCTTATAAGTGGAAAACAATGACATGAAGAGGGATACAAACTATGGATTTTTGGTGGTATGGGTGAGATCACAAACATTCTTGATGAGATGGGAGAATACCATTCATGGGATTATAATACATCGGATTTGGTAGAAGTTGGAGAATTACATGCAGGGGTTATTGAGTAATCAATTAATATTAAACATTTCTAGTGGGACTTACTGTCATTTTAGGATAAAACTAACAGACAAGGTGGGGCATGTAAAGATCAAAATAA
This sequence comes from Viscum album, assembly GCA_963277665.1. Taxonomy (NCBI): domain Eukaryota; kingdom Viridiplantae; phylum Streptophyta; class Magnoliopsida; order Santalales; family Viscaceae; genus Viscum; species Viscum album. Next base: position 1,892,392,336 of record OY728150.1, read on the forward strand.
AAACCACCATCACGGTGGGGCATGCCGTGTTACTGATAATGAACATTGTCACAGTGGGGCATGTTTTGTTACTAATAATGACCACTTTTAGGGTTGTAAGTACAATGTTTCTACAATGGTGGTATATTATTTTACTTATTATGAAACCCTTACAAGAAAAGAGCCCATGTAAGTGGGGCCTTAAATTTTTGTGTCTTGGTTAGTGCATTATGACCTGGCATATGAGTGACTGAATGTTTATTTTATCATTTACATTTTCTATGTCATGATCTATTAAATAAATCATGTGAAAATATGTTAATGATGAATTGGTTGTATAATTAAAGGTTTATTACTCACAACCTCAATGTGTATCCCAATATATGTAGATACATTATAATTAGGGATCTGGGTAAGGGTAAGGTTTATGTAATATGGTGTTTATTATACAAAGTCATAGAGATAAAGGAGATTTTTAGATATACAACAACCATTCTTATTCCATTAACTTTGTCACATTAAAAATGCTATGTTTTAAATTTTCCTTTAGAATAATATTTATTTCTTAGGGTATGAATTGTATTCCATATGATGTTATGGTTATTTATTATTCCACATTTTTGCTCTAGTTATTTGATTATTTAAATAATGTTATATCATTATTTTTCTTATAACATGTTATTGAGGGTATAATATCATAGTTTATTAACATAGACACTTGATGATTAACATAATCCTCTTTCATATTGGGATATGCATTAGAGGTTATGTGGAACATCATTTTAGACTGATCTATTCAGTTCAAGATTTTACACATGTAATATTTTTATTTATATGTTGTTTTATATCATTAAATATTTTACCAATTATGATTGATATAGTTATATTATAATATAATTTATATTTTATTGAGATATTATATATTAATTAAATAATGTATTTATCATTTCATATTGAAGTTTTATGATCCCATTCTATCAAAACCCAATGGATTTATTTAAATTGAAATACGTACTAGAATTATTTAGTGATACATTATTTCTCCCCAAATAATTTTTTTCCCTCAAAATTTCATTAATTTGAGGAAATAATGAGGGTTACTCTATATAGTTACATTTTTAGGTTCCCAAATTTCTTCCTCAAACATAATATATTACAAAACAAATTTGGCCAAGTGGATTTCCATATTTTTCTTACATTATCTCTATGATTTATGTTTTTTAAAAGTAATTGCACATATGATTGATCATAATAAAATTGTATAATCATTGAGTTTAATATATGTTATAGAATTATTATATAATTTATAAAGACAAATACATGGACCACATAATGAAAATCATAGGGGATTGGTGGAAGTGTTAGGTGATAAGTTTTCATACCCACATAGTCTATTATTTAGAAATAAAAAATATAACTAGGTATCAACATTCCTTTCCAAAAAAATCTAACAATCCACTTCAAGTATCATATTAAAAGGAATAAAATGTAAATAACTTAAATCCTTAAATATCTCTCACACTCTGAGTGTGGGTTTTTCTTTTTCTTCCTATGTTTTTGTGTTAATACCACCATCATGATATTGTTTCGCAATGCCATATCGATTGCCTTATGGTTTCCCTCCATCACATTCACCAGTGCCTCTCTCACCACCCTCCATCACAAACCTCTTGCCATATGATTGTTGTTTTCACCCCCACCCTCACCTCCCCTAATGATCATTTTTCACCCTATGTTCTCCCTCCCCTCCACAAATATGTGTTTTTTGATCAAAATCATCCTTCGTCAGTTCATCCTCATCGATGTGTTTGGTTCACAAAGTAACCTATGATTTGATGGTGTGATCTAGATCTAGGTTTTGGGGCTTCAATTCGTCTATCCAAATGTCATCAAACATCATCGTCATGTTCTCTTCAAATCAAACATGTTTTGGGTGGATTCATTATTTCGATCTGTCATGAATTTTTGTGTTGTGTTTTTGGGATTGAATTTAATTTTTTCAGGTTTTGCTTCCTCGATCAAATGTGAGTCTCAAATTTTTATTCCCGATGATATGAGATTTATCTATTTCATCTTATCGGGATTTAGTGGTGTTTTTATTTGATGGCCATGGCCCTCTTCGTTCTACTACTACTCATAGGGTGTGTGTAGATCCTTTAGGTATTTATTCATCTTTGGATCTATTTTGTCTAGTGATCCTTATACTCATGAACTCTGTGATCTATTGATATTACTTTATTAACCTTTACAATGGAGAATGAACTCATTGATAGGTAGAAACATCTCTCGTGCATCGACAAAGATAAATAATAAATTATCACTTACAATGATGATAATATCGTACTTGCATAGCTTATGTCCCAGATATTAATTGAGAAATCTATATCTGAATGACCCTTAAACCTGGGTGCGTTGAAGAATACATTGCAATCAAAATGGTTACTAGATGATTGAGTTGAAATAAGAGAAGAAGGATATAGACACCCAATCATTGAATTATTTAACATGAAGGAAAACAAAATTTTCTTCACAAAACCATCTATTGTTTTTGATGATCTGAAAGGTGTAGAAGATATTACCAATACTGAATTTTTCAATTCCCCTTTATGGATGATGCTAAATAGTAATCCCTTTAGTGGGTGATTAGATTAGGTGATTCATGAAATCAGAAATTGTAAATTCATAATCATATAATGGGATCGATCTTACCTATTCTATTAGGGGACATCAGTTAGGATAAAAGTTTTTTTCAAGGTTTAACAGTGTCATATGAGGGGTACCTTCTTGAAACTTGATTATTCTAAATCATGAATATCCATTGAATTTGTAAAGCTTCTAATTTTATGCTTATTTTTTATTTTCCTTGGGAATAATGAAAAATATTGTGCAGTAAAAGTGGAAAACAAAGAATGAAATATGGTGATCCATTATGGTTTGTGGTTACATGTAAAAATATATATTAATTCCATTCACCATTAAATAGAAATATCAAACTGATAAATAGAGTTTTAATAAGTCTCTATGTATGCAAAAGGATCCCATTCATAGAAAGATCATTTTTGTGGGACCTCCTATTTTTTATGAAAAATACTATAACCTAGAGAACTCAAATGGTGAAGATAATATTTTGATTTATATCCCTGTAGTGAGAACCGCTATCCCTGATGAATCCTAGGTGGCCCCTTAGAAAACAACATCGATGTCCACAGGTTTCACTACTCAACGATTTGGGGATATTCCTTACCTAACAACCATCCCCAAACAAATCTTCTCAGACCCCCCATACCTCATTAGTAATCCTAGGGGTACCCCCCCCCCCACACAAACACACATTCACGCACTTCACTAGGATGTGGGCCTTACTCCTACCACTTATTTTGCACATAAAATTACTCTTAAGTGGTAGAATAAGGCAATATGAGGCTTTGGATGTGATATGGGTTTAACAGCAATTGGGGGATTAAAAAGAACTATGGAGGAACCATTGACTAACGAATGTTTCCCCAGAGGATGGAAAGATACTAAATTTGGAACTCTTCTTGAATTAAAGGAGGCAGTGGCTCTAACAAACTATCCTCTCCTATAAAAATGATCATCATAGGATGGAACTATCAAGGGCTTAAAACCCCATGAATGGTTAGGATTCTCCAACTAAATTTCCCTAAAAGTATCCTGGATGTAGTTTTCTTACCCAAAACCATTTTGGATAAAAAGTTAAATGTTGGTATTGAAAATAAAATAATCTTTCATGGATGAATTATTGTCCCCATCCAAGGCCACTCTAGGGGATTTTTGTCTTTTATGGAAGGATAAAATTAATGTTAGATTCATTTTCTACTCATCTTGTCATGTGGCTACATATATCAATTAGGTTTCCTCTCCACCATTGAAATTTGTGGGATTTTATATATGGGAAACATAAAAAAGGGAAGTGGAGATCATAGTAACTTTTTTGTTCATTGAGAGGAAGATTGTCTAGACTTATCCTTTTTGGTAGTGACTTCAAAAATATTCTGTTTGAGAATGAAAAAAGTGGGGGAAATATGGTACTATTCCTCGATTACTAGCATATGGTATGTGATATCTAAGGAAAATCCATTTGATCTTGGATATAAAGGTAGTCCCCTCACCTGGTTACAAGTAAACATAGAATGCACACACATTGCAGAGCACCTTCACATATTTTTGGGGTGAACAGATGGTATCAATTGTTTTAGGAAGTTCAATATCTAACCCATGGAATCGAATTTATCAGAATAATACCCTATCATCATTGATTTTTCTCAAAGATTTCACAACCCATGATACATGAGACGTTTCATATTTTATTTTTTCTGGGAAAGGAATCAGGAATGTGAAAAAATTGTATTCTCGTTATAGAAGGGAGTAAACACTTATTTTGGTAATAACCTTTAGCAGGTGGATTAGATCTGAGTTCCTAAAGAAACCATAAAAATCATCAACCTGATTATCAATATGAATCAATAGAAAGATAGTTAAATTCTATTCTTGTGCGGTCTCTTACTGATTCTATTATATCTAGAATTAACATTATCAAAGTTGAGTTAGAAGAGATTCTTCTCATTAAGTTGATATTTTGGTAAATTCATGTTCATGAATTCCACATTAAATTAGGGGATGTAGATACCCATTACATAAACTATAAGACTTTTACCATGTTCCACAAGGAAACTATTTATTGTCTTTCATATCTTGATAGAAGAACTATATCTAATTTTGACGAAATTCATGATATTATTTCTTTTTTGTTTTCAAAATATTTACACTGAATAGTATTCCACCATGTTGGATATGGTTGATACATGAAATAACATGTGATTACAGATGAAATTAATAGAGATCATTTTGGTGCCAAAATTTGGGTAGAAGGAAAGGACGTGAAGAAGAAACCCATCCCAATGTGGTTACCTCACGATGCCCATTCATAAAGCCCCTTAGAACCGCACTAATTGTGGAGCCCCACAGTTTCATGGCTGATGTGAAGTCGAATCATCCTCTTTGGTCGCTGTGGAGTAAAAAGGTGGGAGGCTTCGCAGTTATGAAGCACTAGACCGTGATCCTCACGCTACAGAGGGAGCCAAATCGACCTCCACAAACCCATCGAACATGACAAAAGCCTTCACAAGTGCTAAGTAGTGCACCCATTATATATTTGTACTGAGGAGGTGATAATGGTTGACACCATGGTTACGAGACACTAGAATGAGTGCCTCGTGCCTTGTAGGGATCCAAATTGGCCTCTGCAAACCTTTTGAACTTGACGGGAGCCTTCGCGGTCACTTTGTAGAGCACCCAGTAGAGCTCCATGCCAAGGAGGTGATGACTGTATACTCCGTGATTACGATGAACATGATGCAATATACATATGATCTAGTAGGGCTACGTGGCATTACATTGATCCATCCTGGATTTACACTTCCCCTTGCCTATAAATATAGGGATCCCGTCGAGCCCAACGGACGGATACTCCGACCATTCACCTTCTCTGGTCTCTAATCGTGAAGCATTTTCTACTCTAAGAAACCTTGAGAAAATGATCACTTCTAGGTACTTGATAATTGTGGAGTATCCTTCCATTAGCTCAAACACAACCTCTCATCAAGTAGATATTCCCTTCATAGAGCCCATGAGACACCGAAAAGGAGTGAGATCCTCAAGGGTGATCGGGTCTTTGTAATGCACTAATGCTTCACTAATTACCCTTCATACACATGTGAACCATATGCTAAGGTTGGGTCATTGTGCTTCACAAAGAACATTTCTTCATTGTGTTATACTTTTCAAGGTACCCTTGCTTCGTGAAGTCCTACACTATAAAATCCATTACACTTCTCAAAGAACCCTCCATATTCACCCATGCCCTATACCTAGGCAAGGACACCACACTTCATGAAGAATACCCCTTTACAAATCCCCTCTGTTATATGGATCACCATAGCTTCACAAGGTCCCTTCCTGTGAAACAACATTCTTCGCAAACCCTTCTGTTGTATGACTCTCCATGTGTGTACGAAGAGATTTCAAGGTCCCTAGGGTGGTGCTTCATGTTTCATTTCATATCCTTATGCTTCTTCACATGGGGATGCTAATGGAAATTCCTTCTTATCATAGCCACACTAATGTGGACCCCTCAATTTATCGCTCCACAAAACCCCCTCACCATGGCATTTCCGGTGCCTTCCCGTCTCCAAGGGTTAAAGCATGCCAATTATGGAAGTCCTAGGGGTGCGGAGTGAACCCGCCCCATCCTATATATAGGATGTTAAAATAACAAGAACAATCATCGTCATCACATGATGTTAAATTATGGCCTCTCCCCATGCATCATATATGGTATGACCCATCTCGGACACTCTCTACGCCCGCTCGTCTCCACTGGAGTGTGACCTTTGTCACATGGAATGAAATCCTCTCTGCTGGAGTGGAGCATGTCCGTGGGGAAGGTAAACCATATTAGTGTCATCCCATATCATTTCTCACAGGAGGCATAATCCTTTCTCGTCCTCTCTTCATCCATGCCAAAGAATAGAGGCTAGGGGGGCATAGGGACCTTCATTATCCTGTCCCTCTGCCTCTGGGATTTGTCTCCATCGGGAATCCATCCCGAAGTAAGTACCATTCTCCATCTACCTAGGAATATAACCATGTGTGAGCCCCTATTTCCTATTTGGGATGTTAAACATGCATAAACCCCTCTTTCCTCTTTGGGCCTCTAACCACGTATAAGCCCCATTTCACTTCCCACGAATGCCCCTTTCACGATTTGATTGTTTGGTCTTTGCTTCCTCTTGTTTCTCACACCGTGTATGACTCACATGGGATTAGAGTAAGTATCAACCACAACATCCTATCTTGGCCTCCTTAAAGTGTAATCCCCAGTAACATCCTAATCTACATGGACATTGATCCTTACTAAGGGAAGGTACGTAGGAAGCCTCTGTGAGGTTCAATCCCAACACCTACTTGTACCAACCACTCCACATCGATTCACCTTCATCCCGCATGATGCTAACCTATATACTCCCTCATGAACTACATGGTATTTTCTATTTTTCTCCAAGGAAAGGTACGTGGGAATCCTCCCTGAGGATCAAGCCCAACACCAATCGGTCCTGACCACTTCACATCAGTCCACCCTCAGCCTGAATGACGGTATACTGTATTCCCCTTTTTGTCTCACAACACATTAAACTATACCCATTCTAACTATGTGTGATATTATCCTTGTCTCCTAGGAAAGGTATGTAGGAAGCCTTTCTGAGGTCCAACCCCCATTGATCGTAAGACATTGTGTTCCCCAATAAACAGTAAGTCATTATGTTCCCCAATCAACGGTAAGCTGTTGTGTTCTCCATTAGAAAGTATGTTGTTGTATTCCCCAATCAATGGTAAGATGTTGTGTTCCCCAATCGATGGTAACACATTGTGATTCCCAATTGATGGTAATCCGTTGTGATTTCAAATTGATGGTAAGCCATTGGAACCCCATCCTACGGTTATCCAATGGAACCCTAGTCATCATCAAGTTGTTGTTAACCCCATCCAGTGTTATGTTGTTATAGTCTGCAATCGATGGTAATCCATTATATTACCTTTTATTGGGACCCATGTCTTTGGTCCACCCCTATGGTGCCAGAATAACCTGGTATGCTACCATGTGTAAGCCCTAGTATATCTTCGGGTCGTTGTCATATGCGTACACCCTGATTCTGTGCCCCATCCTATACTACATGGAAATTGCTTACCAACCTTGGGGATACGGAAGACGTATCTTCAAGGCTAAATCCCAACATCACCGCGTCCCCCATGTCGGCCCCATATCACTCTCCATCCACTCTCAACGATCCATATCCATCCTAATTCTCACTCAGACCGTCACATCCCAGCAAGGTCATTTCATCCACTTTCTCACTTCTCCTAGTAGTAATAGGGTAACTAACCATGTGTTATCCCTAGCATCAGCGATCCCTCCTCGGGTTACACCTATGTGATCCACTCCCATTAGTGTTCTAATCAGTCAAATCTATCTCTGCTAGACGTTAAACTCATGGAATACCCTATGTTTAACATGGGAAGCTAAGGAAAACCTTAGAGACAAGACTATGACATAAAATTTCTTAAATTCTATGTGGGATGTCTCGTTATTCTAAACCCTCAAGAAGCCCTGTCATAAAGGGAAGAAAACTAGACACATAAATGTTTCAAAGTCCAGACACCCCAATGATGTCCAACATGAATACTCCCCCGACCAATGGTTTCTGCTCTAAATTGACCCCTTGGAATGTCCTGATAGAGGCAACATAATTAAGTAGTGTCCATGAAGACATGGCACAAGGAAGAGTTTCAAGAAAAATTTCTTAAGGCTATGAGTGAGACCCTGACTAGGCAATGAGTTCTGAGGATGAATCCATGAAAGGCGTAACTGATATCCCATCATCTTATTTTGATCACGAAGAAAACATCCTTGAATAAGGTATGGATGCCACCTGCCTTTGAAAAGTGGGAATGTGAGGCAATAGATGTTCGTCCCCAAAAAGAGATGGATGTCAGCCCTCAAAAAATCATCTAAAATAGAAATGGTGAACCTGACATGATATTATTCTCCACAATATGGTTATTTGTATCATTTGAGACATTAGTGGATTTGTGTGTAACCAGATCCATGAATTTGGCACTAGGTCCTGCCAAGAAAATAGTGGGCCTGGCATGATATTCATAAAAAATTTGGGATGTTGAATGTTTGGCATCCCGGTCTGAAATGTTGTCAGTGTGGATCCTTCTTACAAACCATGGAAGATGGAATGGAACTGGGGGAATTGATATAACATTACTTATTTTAGCACAAATGGTTAAATCTCCCTGCTTTGCAGTACCCAAGTAGTCATGAATTGAAACCAATCACTGCCTACCCACCGACATAGGGGCAAGGGACACGTCAATTCGGAATTCCTACATGGCCTCATCTCCCCCATGGTATCCTCCACATCCACAGCTTATAGGCACCTGTGCCCCATCTCCCTTTCTGAATTTTTTTATAGATGGGTGATTAATGACCTCGTTCAATGATACGAGGAGGGATTATCCTAACCTAGGATATTGCCCAAAAAGACATAGAGGCTTATGTTCGTCATCACCATCACTTCCCCCAAGGACCGTACAGGGAGAAACTACTCCCCAATCTAACGTAGAATAGTTTTTGAAGCCTCTCCTCAAAGCTCTTTGATGACTCCCTCCCCTACGCCAATGAGGTGAGGAGTGTCTTGGCCAACCCAAGTGTAATCCCTTTGCAGGGGCAACCAAGGAGGGATCCCACAAGGCCATGCCTGCACCTCCACCCGACCCAACCAGCTTAGGAACAAGTAAGTTATACATTTGTGCCATCAGCCCTAGTCTATTTAACCCTACGCCAGCGTCGAGCGCTGGATAAGGAGGACGTCCGACAAGGGGCATCAATATCAACGACTACCATGACTTATACCATTTCAGATGTATACCATCAATATCTAATTCATACTGTGTGAATGAATCTATATGTCAGGCTTGGATTGAGGCCCCAACTACCCCATGGGTAGGTTGGGTCGACTCTCCTGGTCACAGACACTGGTAGCGCACTCTGCGAGCCGACCTGTGGCAATGACACCCAGTACGAAGGTCCTCCACATACTATCACCAATGAGAGTGCCGGTTTGTCCTACTCCCATGCTCTGCATAGAGGTTCTCCCCATGTTAGCTTCAATCTGAATGAGGGTCATCCCCACTACAATGACACTCAGTATAGAAGCCTCTTCCACATCCATGAACTTAGGTATGGAGCTATTCCTCCTATCACAGGTCACTGGTGTGAAAATGCTACATGTTTGGTCAACCGTCAGTGTGGGGGTCTTCCTCATGTCCTTACAGCAGCCAAAGAAGGTCCTACACATCCCAACAATTGGAGAAGTGGAGGTTTGCCTCACTTCATGGGCACCCAACACGGAGGTCCTACCCATGTTCAGCTCGACCAGTATGAGGACCCTCCTCACACTAAAGATGTTGATGGAAATAAGAAAGGGTGCCCTACGTATACTCCCACTAACTCAAGTGGAGGTCCTACCTGCTCTATCACTTCTCGTAGAGTTTACCTCTATGCGTCATCTAGTGGACACAGGGGTCCTCCCCATATGACCTTTGACATATGTGCAGGTGTTCCTCACACCCCTTCTCACCCAGGAAGAATTCCTCTCTACCCCAGCATCAATTCGGTCGAAGGTTCACCTCAAGCCAAAAATATACCAGGTCCCAAAGATCCATCTCGGGGCCAGAGGGGGGGTCTCCGACGCCAAAAAAGCAGCATCAAGAATATTCAAACAGCAATTAATCTCGTCTACTTCTTTTATTCCAAGGTGGAATGAGATTCAATAAATGGAAACCTCACCTCGATTTTCTATGTAAGGGGTTGGCGCAGGAGCATGATGTATCCGCATCATCCTTCTAGAATGTGAGGTTCATCAGATTCCCACATCTATCTGTAGATAATTCCTGGAGGAGGAAGATTTTTCCCCTTTCTAGGGTCTGGTCATGCAATCCTTCCTATCATCAATAGGGTTATTCTCTACCTCAACCAGAGATCATGGAGAGTTTTTCTGGGGACTAGTAAAGGATGAACAACAATATGTCCCACCTTCAGTTACTGTATCCCTTTCACAGGAATTTGTGGTAGTCATCCTATCTTACTAAGATGTAGTGTCTTAGTCTTCACATTCATCGCAGTACAACCTAATATGTAGTGGATTGTCAGCTCGTTCATCGTATTCTCCACTAGCTAGTCTACCGCCTCAGCTGTCTGCTTCAGTTCCACTACTGATCCTCCATCCACCCCCAGTTGACGAGTGGGGAAACCAAGGGCCATATCCCAAGTCTGGTCCAAGGATCTTTTGGTACATCTTTGCACTAGATCATTTCCCAAAAATGTTCTGGCCAATCATGGCTGTGAACATCAGGGTGCTGAAATAACTTTCCAAGGAGGAATTCACAAGCTTTTACGAAACCCTATGAGTGACGCACTTCTGTCTCAATTATCAGCGAGTCGTTTATCCCAAGACTCCGGTACACTTTTAGGATATTTTCCATAAATTTTGTATGGTTGACTTGTTCATGCTCCCTGTTTTCTAGTTCCTTGATTCTCCTGGTTGCCACCAGAACCTCCATCAACGATGTGTTCCAATCATTAAAATGCTCCGCAGAATTATCAAGGAGGATTCCCCCAATGTCCAGGTCCATAGTTGGGGGCTTTATGCTTCTATCCTTTTCAGTTCAATCCAGAACCATCCTGATCTAGCATGGGATATTGAGAATATTCCTCCAAGTGGTGTCATGGTTAACATGGACAATCTATCAGAGGGGGAGAATGATTTAGAACTCCTTGAAAGGAATTTACCCACTGGGGGAGTTTCACAACTATTAGATCTGTTGAGAAGGGTTAATCGCTAGAAGAAAAATCTACTGGGTCTTCCCATGCCCACAGAGGCGTTAATTCTCAACCGAAATCACAATTAGGGAAAAGAGTACCTCAAAGTCGTCAAACCCTCTGACATGTTTGGCTTACTAAAAAAGATGGAGGATGATCCGGAAAACACCTTGTTTCATCAACAGCTTGCGGAGAACAATAAGATGGTCTATGAACTCATTACTGAATGTGTCGTGGAGTAGCGGCCATACTACGGTGATCCTTGACCGGGGTAGCAGGGTTAGGTACAACTCCCCCCCCCCCCTCGGCGAGTTTCCCCTGGGTAACCGTGAATATCCTACCAACATAGACATGATAGAGGCTGTAACATGTGGAAATAGGGCATGATATGTGTGCCAAATAAACCTGAGTGGTATGATAATCCCCATGACCCATCTCAGGTTTCCCTAACAGCCCCACAGGTCATCCTACTAGCTACTCCATGAGTCGTCTTCCCAACTTATAATGTTTAATAACCTACCAATGGACTAGTGTTCAGAGATCATTGTCAAGATAGGAACCCCCTCCCTGATGATCTAATGGAATCACTCATTTCTCACCTAGAGGTTTTGGAAACTTGAACGGTCAAAATCCCACCTGATGGAAATCTATATCCGGCATGGGTGGATGATATTCTAGCACCCTTGGGATTCATAAATCACACCATCTCCCCATTTGATGGGTATGGGAGACCCACCGCTGCATCTGGCCCACATCATCTCAAGGTGTAGACCCATGTTGGGAACTCCAATTCAGCAAGAGGCCACTAAAATCTAATGTTTCGTATAGAAATTGGAATGGAATGTGTTTTTATGGTACAACCAGCTACACATTGGGTCAGTCTCCAGCTGGAAAGATCTCTGAAGATAATTCATTTACAAGTTCACCTCCACCACCTAGAAGATGAGTATTGCAGACCTCTTCAAGTGTAAGCAGAAGCTTGATAAGCATGTCGTGGACATTGTCTCCAATTGGAATATCCTCACCTACTTCTTGGATATGTCACTGACATATGATAAACTCCTAACAATGTGTGTTGGGAACATCAAAACTGAACTGTTCCCCTCCATCATTACTCGTAATTACCGTAGGGGATTCCGAGACTTCTATGAAAAGGCCCAACTTCTAGAGGAATCCTTACTGCTGGCCAAGTGGGCACATCCATTACCTCCTACAATTCTCGCGAGAAGAGCCACTTTGTCTGAGCTGTCCGTGGTGGCCAAAAAAGAGGCCCCCATGAAACTAGAGTTTTTACTAGTGGACACAACTCCACAACCCTATAGGGGACCACCATCTCAGGCATATCCTTCGGCCCAGCAGCGCCCACCACAAAATTATTAGGCTCCCCGCGTAATGTGCCTCTAGAACCCATGGGAGATAACCAGGTTTCTCCTCCACAACAAGATCCTCCATCCCCTCGACAGGGAAAGGCTCCAAGATCCACCTTCCTGGATAGGTGAAACTGAACCTACTCATTAAAAGAGGCTTAGTTCCCTAGTTGTTTTCGAAGGGCCTTGGAATAGGTAATTCTACATTTTTTTGATTGTAGGAGGCCCGAAGAGTCAGATCTCACTAATCGACCCAATTACTACCCCTACCACTGGATCCTAGGGAACACCCTCTAATAGTGTTATGTGTTTAAAAACTAGCTTTTATACTAGGTTGATAAAAACATAGTTAGGTTAGGCCCAGCCTCGGCTTAGTTGGCATGTGTATTTGTAAAGCCCGATAACGGTAGTGACAGCAATGGTGAGTGGAATCAGGTTCTTAACCGTGGGTCCAATAAGTATGATGACTGGATGGATCATAAGGAAGTCTCTCATTCCTATGGTATTATTTTCGCATGCCTAAATCGACCTAATACCACATAGGATGCCGCATCACCCACATCTAGTAATTATCCATCAACGACTAATTCTTCCTCCTCGCAAAAGAGCGGGCATCGACGACGCAGGTGAATACAAAGTCCCTCACCGATGTTGTCGTCATCCTATACATTTGGTGACATCATACCCTCATAGATGGAGATCCCCCCATAATTCATTTAGTATTAGGGGTTTCTTCAGGTGATGATCAAGGGTATGCTTAGGTTTACACTATGGATCTAGTAAACCCCTACATCAATTCTAATGGTGAGGAGTGCCAGACTGATCCTCCCAATGTTTCCAGTCTCGCCCGTGTCGAAAAAACTGTGGTTATATGGGTCATCGAAGTTCCTCCGTCAGTACTTACAGTCAGGGTATGCATGCCACCGAAACTATACAGTAGGCCTGGTATAGAGCTCAGCATGGGAAGATTTCTCATTTGGTGTCATCAGGTCTTCCTTCGTCATCATTTGTGTTACTTGGTCAGGCAGAGCCGCCTCGACCGCACCGTGATCATCCAAAATCTTTTATGAACTAGCCTCAGTAATCAGGATCACATTCGTTAGTTTATTAGAAATATTCGACTAGCGAGAAATGGTACATTTTCATCACTAGTCATTCGCTGATCCATCTAGAAGGGTTCGTCATACCCCCTATCAAAGAACGACCTCCTATAAGCATAATTTCACTCTTGGAACATAATTATGATATTCTTAAGCATTTCACCAGCATTATGGTAAGGAAATATATCCTTGAGTCCCTTTTTATTTTATTAGATATGCATGAATCCCTTACTGATTTTTTATGAAGCCCCCTCCAATTTGAGAAGGTGGTATCATCTGTAGAAGCCTACCATACGGAGGCAGTCGATAGTGATAAATGTCGGTCCATTATTTCTTTCTCTGGAAAGGATTAAGGCTCTCCCATATAGGTGCACATTCACCCACTGTATATTACTATCCACTTCAATGGTGTGGAAATTAGTCATTTTCTTGTCGATGCGGGATTTGGGATCAACCTAATCCTAACCTAGAAACTTCAAAGGTTGGGGCTATCCTAGGATGACATGAGTCCCTTTGACCTAAAAATACATGGTTATGATAGGACGGAATAGAGACCAGTCGAAAGGATCTACATGAAGTCCCAATTCAGTGGCTCAGTTTCCAGAACCGAGTTCATTTTTGTATCCCATGACATTGCCTATAACGCATTGATGGGTATGCCACGGCTTCATCTGCTTGTAGCAGTTACATTATCATATCACCAGTTCCTTAAGTAATCCCATAAAATTTGAGTGGGTGTACTCCAAGTTGACGCATCTCCCATTGCCTCTTATGAATCCCACTACCTAGATTCTGACTATTAAAAGACCAAGGACATGAAGAATTAGGCTAATGAGGACGAACACGCTATGGTTGCGACCGACCCATGGACATACCCAAATGATTCCAAATTTTTTTTGATCCACTGATTGGAGGATATGACCCTAAATATGTAGAAATGATTTGTTGTTTCATGAATAATGGAGAATCACATTCCCATGTCCAAGAAATGTTGGAATATCACATCGTATTCCAACACGAATCATACTCTAGTGATCCCAAATCCCCCTACTCCCATACGTTATCGAGATGTCCACCCCATGTCAATGGAAATACTCCATACATTCTTGTTTTTACGAGCTGTGATAAACCATATAAATCTGATTCACCACTATTTATTTTATATCATCAAGTTTCGACCCTTGAATCGAAGAGAAAATGGGATAGGATCGACATCTTTCATCACTATGGTTTCGATAGCAAAGGAGTCCCCCGATGTAGTGTTTATTGTCGCTCAGGCTGGCACCAGATTCCCATCTGGATCCACTAACTAAGAGGAATCTTCTCCCACTGAGGATCCCTCCTCCATAAGTGAAGAAGAGGATCTAGAATATTCTCTTCCTAATTTTGATGAGGGTGTCTCTGGCATGGTTGATGAATGGGTATTGGAGAACCGTGTTAGAGAGATGGATCTAAAACCCACATTGATCAGTTCTGTTATTCCTATCAAGGAGAAATAGTAGTATGTGTACATCCTGAATCATCACTGTGTTGTTTTTTCTTGGAGTTATAATGAAATTCTAGGACTAGATCCTCACATTATAGTACACCACCTTGGTCTTCTAGAAAGTCATCACGGGTTCAAACAGCCTCCCAGAAAGATAAACCCTTCTCATGGAGCCATGGTTGAGGACGCATTTGATAATCTCATTATAGACAACATTGTCAAGGAGGTCACTACCCCAGATGGTTATCCAAAATTGTTCCCATTAGGTAGATGAATGGATAAATCAGAGTCTACATTGACTTCTCGGATTTCAACTGTCACTGTCTGAAGGATGATTTCCCACTTCTTGTGATGGAGTTTTTGATTGATGCCAACTCTGGGTTCCAGGACCTCTCCTTCATGAATGGGTATTTTGGGTATAACTGTATCTGAATGGCTCTTGAGGAGGAGGATTTTATAGCCTTCAGGGCACCAAAAGGTACTTTCTACTACCAGGTAATTCCCTTTGGTCTAAATAATTCATGAGCCACCAATCATCATGCCATTCACCACAGATTTAGGCCACTCCTAGGGACATTGGTTGAATTATATGTGAATGGAATGGTGGTCAAGTCTCACCAGAGTCTGGACCATCTCTATGATCATGAGAATGCATTCGAATTCCTTTTTTCTAGCCACTAGAGGATGAACCCATTGAAGTGTGCCTTCGAGGTTACCTCCAAAAGTATTCGTGGCTTCATTGTCAAATATAGAGGCATCAAGATTGATCCAGAGAAGATTAAGGTAATCATTTAGATGTCTCCTCCAAGAAACATTCTAAAACTTCGAGGCTTTCAAGGCCACTTGCCCTACATACATTGATTCATCGTAAATTTGGCCAACAGGTGTATTACCTTTTCACTTCTCATAAAGAATGCCATTTCCTATTAGTGGGATGAGGAGTAATCAGATACATTTAATGAGATCAAGAAGTACATGTTACAACCTTTGGTCTTGATGCAACCCATTTCTGAAAATCCGCTGGTCATTTATGTGACCACCCTAGAACGGTCTCTTGGTGCCCTTCTTTCCCAATAGAACAATGAGGGAATAGATAATAGTCTCTACTATCTCAACAGCATGCTCCTCGATACAGAGACCAAATACTCCCCTATCAAGAAGAGCTACCTTATACTGGTATTCACATTATAGATATTGCGATATTACATGCAACTCAATGAGGTACTACAGGTTTCCCGAGTGAATATGATAAAGTACATCATAAAGCTCCCCATGTAGATAGGACGTCTTGCTCAGTGGGCAGTGATCCTCCATATGTTTGACATCAGGTTTGTCCCTTAGAAGGCTATTAAGGGGCAAGCATTTGCAGATTTCCTTGCGGCCCATCCATCTCCCATGGACCAACATATGAACCTTGATTTTCCCAATGAAGCAATACTATCGATAGAACAAACAATTCCGTGTTGGAAAATTAACTTTGATGGTGATTCCCGAAGCCCTACTGGTAGAAGGTTCAATAACCCCAGACTCAACAAAGTGGGCCTAGGTATCGTCTTTATCACTCTAGTGCAAGATGTTTTGTCGTAATCATTCCTATTGTCATAACATTGTACCAACAATGAGGTGGGGTACCTAGCTCTCATCACTAGCCTCAAGTATGCCCTCAAGATTTACATTTCCCACTTTAATGTGAAAGGGGACTCCAAACTAGTCATCAAGTAGTTCAATGGTAACTATGTCGTCAAAAATACAGAACTTGTACCATTGTTGGAACGAACCCTCAAACTGATGGCCTAGTTCCCATCTCAGATAGAGGTTTTTTATATTCCTCGATCCCAGAACGGTTGAGATGACACCTTGCCCAGCCTAGATGCATCTTTTATAGAGCCTGATTAGGATTATTTGATTATCCACATGGCGCACTAGAGATTCATCACCCCCGTCACCCCGGACGATGATGATATCCCATAGGTAAGACACCTTACAATTGGAACTTCTATGTTAGGACCCCCAGGTCCCCCTGATACAGTGCTAGAAGCGACTCCCAACTGAAGGACCTCCTTTGTTGATTACCTCCAATATTTTAACCTCCCGGAAGATCCAGTCGAGTGCAAGAGAATCTGACATCGCAAGTTGTGTTTTACCCTCCAGAGTGGTCCTGGTAATGAGAAGATCCTCTAAAATCACCGGTTTAATGGGGTTCTCTACTATTATGTTTATGTAGTTGAGATTTCTCAATTCTTGTAAGAGGTTCATATTGGTTTCGGCAGGGCTCATCAGACTAGTTTGAAGCTATCTCACCATATCTGTAGTTTGGTGTATATTTGGTCCTACATGATCCAAGACTGTATCGAGTTTTCCAAGAAGTTTCATGCATGCCAAAATCATGCCACCTATTTATATTGGCTGCCAGATCCTCTCCACACTACCATGTACTCATGGCCCTTTGTGGCCTAGGGACTCAATGTCATGGGGATATATCCACCGGTGATTGTTCGATGATTAAGGTTCATCCTTAATGCTATGGGATTTCATATCCAAGTGGGAAGAAGCAGTTCCTCTCAAGGTGGTCACGCCACATTCTATCAATGAATTTGTGATCTCCAACATCATCTATCGATTTGGAGTCCCTCATACCATCCTCACTAATAACGGAACCAACTTCTAGGAAGACATGTTTATGAACTTTTACAACAAGTACAACGTCCGCTATAACCATAACCCCTTCTATTAAGCGCAAGTAAATGGGTAGATCACAGCATTGAAACAAAACACCTCTAACATTATACAAAAAAATATTTGGTCATAACAAGAAGATTTGGCCAGAATAACTCCACAATGCCCTCCGGGCTTATCCGAAAATGACTCACAATTCCACACAGATGTCCCCATATTCCCTGGTGTATGGAACGGAGGCCATCCTACCCCTTGAGATTCAATTTCCTTCATTAATAACAGCTGTCTATGATCAGTAAGCACCAAATATGGTAGTTGAAATATGTCTGGCTGAATTGGAAGCACTCGATGAGAATAGGCTTCGAACCCTGCATAATCGGGAGAGGAATTAGAACGAGATATTCATATCTTTCAACAAGAATGTTTGCCTTAGCTATTTCTTGCAAGGTGACCTGGTGTTGTCTCTAAGAACACCAATGTTACCCGGTAGGAAACCACCCAAGCTAGAGTTCAAACAGGATGGACCTTACATCATTCACAAGTTTTACTCCAATGGTGCATACTCTTTGGTTACCATGGATGTAGAGCATATAACTCCTCCCACTAATGCCAAATTACTCAAGCAGTTCTTTTCCTAAGTCATAGATGGTCCTATATGACCTTAAACTATTATGTCTTGAATGACATTAAACTACCTAATTCAGAGATGGACCTACATGACCTTAAACTACTACATCCTACATGACATTAAACTGCCTATGTTTGAGATTGTCCTACATGACCTTAAACTACTACGTCCGGCATGAAATTAAACATCCTGAGTCAGAGATTTTTCAACATGACTTTAAACTGTTATGTCATTCATGAAATTAAACTTCCTAAGTTAGAGATGGTCCTGCATGACCTTAAAATATTTCATCTATCATGACATTAAAATATTTCATTTAGCATGAAATTAAACTATTTTTCCATCCCACGTGATGATAAACACCAAAATTGTTTGAGCTCTATGTCCAAAAACTAAGATCTATATGGTTCAACATGACATTAAATTGTTTTTTCTTCTCTACGTGATGTTAAATTGTGTGATTCATCCAGACTGAAGGATTTAAAACTATTTAGCAATCATCCACACTGCACAATGTTAAACTGCATGTCAACATCAATAACTATGTATGTCTTGATTCCGATCCTCATTGGATCTGTAAGAACTCTTGGAGGACTTATCTTGAGTCTATCCCGCATACTCTTCCTTTGACTATCCCCCCAAGGTTTTTTTCCTTAGAGGATCCCACATGGTGTAGTGTAGGCTTATTTTTCCCCATTCATGTTGGTATTATGATAATTTCACCATGATCCCCTCCTCGTTCTTCTATCCTCTCACATCCTCCATGCATGATGTTAAATTGCATGGCCTTTTAGAACTACATATTACTTGATTCCCATCCCCATGGGATAGATAGAAATGCCCAAAAAATTCATCTGTTGGTCCATCCCCAAACATTAGGATCTCCCCTTTCGTCGAAACAGATGGTGTGGCGTAGGATTTTTCCACCATTCACATAATAATAATCATGGTCACACCATGTATTCCTATCCCTGAAAATCTCCACCTATTTCATCATCCTTCATGATGTTAAACTGCACATGAAAATTCATGATTCATACACTCCCTTTACTTAGTTCTTAGTCATCTTTCACATCCAAAAGTACTCCTGAATTGAACAGGTGTTTGGACTATAGTCTCTCCTGCAATTTTGGGAAAACGTTCTCAAGGACCATGAGAGACTAATTTATACAAGTATCATGTTGTGAATATGGTTAGCTGTCGTCACTCATTTGTTTCACCCATTCATGGTCACATGATTTGGATGTTGTGTTTCGAACATGGTAAACAATCATCCTTTATCATTTCCACCACCCCCGTATATCCCATATATTGGTTGAAGTGATTCATTTTGTCTTATTATCCATTCAAACATCAGTCTACCTTGAGAAGGAGTGTTAGTCCGGATGGCGTGCCCTTATATGTAGGGTACAACCAAATCTCATTCCTTTTTTACATCACTGATCATTGCTCATGTGGGATTTGAAATTTTGGTAAGGAAATACCCACATAAAGGGTCATGTGTCTATGGTCCACGCCCTATGACCTTAATCTATGAGCACTATCATCCTCATTACAAGATTTATACATCAAACTGGTTGGGACTTCCCGTCTCAGGTCCCCTGGCCTTCCGGGGGCCCGACAAGTTTCTCACCTCAGATTGTGTGGTGTGGTGGGGAATCTTTTTCCTTGTTCATGTCAGGATATTTTTTCCATGCCGCATACATCCATTTGAGACACCCCTCCATCTTTGTACTTGCTTCATGATGTTAAACTGCACAGGTCCAACCATTCTTCATGTGTCCTATCATTTGGGTTTCCCATTCATTAACATTCAATAGGATCCTCGAATGGCACAGATGTTTGGCCTAAGGTCACTCCTACCATTTTGGGCCAACATTCATTGAGGATCTCAACAAAAAAATTGATATAAGTCCCATGTTGTGAATATGGTCAATTGTCAATGCTAAATTGTTTGCCTCAACACTGGTCACACAATTTGGATACAATGTTGTGAGCATGTTTAGCAGTTATCCTCGATCATTGTTGTCATTCGGTGGTCTCCCACATAATAACCAAGGTAATTCATCCTCTCTACACATATATCCCATACACATGACATTAAACTGGGTGTCTACGGTCTGATCCCTATAACATTAAACTAAAATATATATTGTCTTCACTGAAAAACATTAAAATGCCACCTAGTTGGGACTTCCCAAGTTGGATTCATCAATTTTTTCGGCCCCCTAGCCTTTGTTCCCATTTGGGATTGTACGGTGTGGTATGAGCTTATGTCCTTTTTCATGTCATATTACTCCCCGTTTTGTGCACATCCCTCATTGAAAAATCTTTCCCATGTCTTCGTCCTTTCCACATGATGTAAAACTGAACAACATATTCCAGAACTACATGTAGCTTGATTCCCATCCTTATGAGATATGTAGGACAGCCAGGACATTTAGCCTTTCGGTCCAAAACCATTTATTAGAAACCTCTTTACCTTCATGGCCTCTTAACTAGAGTTCTCTCAAGAGAGGGGCATGTAGTGTGGTATGTTCTTATTTCCTCATTCACTTCAGGTATGTAACAACCATGCCACATACCTATTTCTCCTGAGAGATCCTCATCCCCATGTTTTACACTTATGTTTTCAAGTTGGATTCTCTTATGTTGGGCCCCTCGACCTTCTTTGGTAGCTCACTAATGTGCCCAGAAGCACTCTGGTTTAGAACTTAATGTATTGAATCATACATGGACATGTTACCACCTATATTCAGGCTTCATTCACCCCTTTATCTTGGTTTCCATCATCTTTCACATACAAAAGGTCCCCCTAATGGTAGAGATACTCAGACTATGGGATTTCCTATCATTCCGGGCCAACATCTTTGAGGACCTCGAATGAAAAATTGATACAAGTCCCAAATTACAAATATGGTCAGCAGTCAACACTAATTTGTTGTTTCCATTTCAGGTCACATGATATGGATGTTGAAATTAGAACACAGTTAGTAGTTATACCCCACCATCACACCACCCCCATCAATCCTTGGATATTGGTGGGGTAATTCATATCATTTTCCACTCCATCATGTCTAAGTGGAATTTTGATACTCGTGGTACTATCCCTCAGTGCAAATTTTCTTGTTAGGAGGACAAAGCCACAGTGAGGCGTTATTCATGGCTCTGAACCGATTTCCACATTGCATGTATTCTATGTGTTGAAAAGAACATCTCCACCCTTTTTTCCCACATCGATCATAGCTCATTTGGGCTTAGGGATTTGGTCGAGGTTTTCACCCATTTTGAAGGGTCTGGTTTCTCTGTGGTCCGAGCTCTAAGACCTTAAACTAAGATCTCTCAATGCCATTGCTGAAAGACATAAAACTGAACTACCAGAACTATGTACATCTTGAGTATATCCCACATCCACATTCACGTCTGTTTTTCAATATCCGTACCATGTAATCCCTTTCTAGGAGCTAGTTTATCAGGTCTCTCATCCTTCATGACATTAAATTTCACCTTCAAGAACTATGTATGGCTTAAGACCATCATAATGGGGTAAGTAGGAACACCTAGACATCTCTTCTCCAGGTCCATCCCCATATTCTCTGTCCTTTTCTAGCCCCTCGGCCCGAGGTTTCTTCCTTGTAATTGCACAAGGTGGGGTGTGGACCACGTCCTTATTCACATTGTGTATACTTTATCACACCATGTGCATCCCCCCCCACTAAAACCACATTTCTTATGTATGAGTTCAATCTATATGATGATAAAATATGTTGCAAGGTCCCACATGACATTAAATTGTTATGTATTCAGTAAATGATGTTAAAATTTAGGGTTGTTCCTACCATATGATCCTAAACTATGACATTATTGTCCTAGTCGCATGATGAATAATGGAACTTCATTGTGATGTCCTCACTCGAGTGGAAATAATGTTTGGTAATTTTTACCCACCATACCATTTTTTAATTCCCGTATATGGCTTGATTCCTGTAATGACACCACGATTATTTGCCATAGGTTTTTCACTTCCCCAAAAAAAACATGCATCCTAAAGAACAAACAAGATCTATCTAATGATGCTTGATTTGGTGCGTGGGCCTGACACACAAAACAATATTGCCCCTCAAATTGGTACCCTACCAAGACAATTCTAGAACTATGTATGGATTGATCCCATCATAATGGTGTATATAGGAATTCCATGGGAATTTTCATTGGGCCCATCCCAAATATCATTTTCAGTCCCTCGACCAAAAACATCCTTAGGGAGCACATGGTGTGATGTGGGATTATGTCCTCATTCACATCGGGTTTTGCAATGCCACACCACATGTCTCCCCCTACCTTTCTATCTAAGGTCTGGCCTCAAAGACATTGAAACTATTATCTAGCTATCATTGTCGCATGACACCAAACAACACGACATTATCCAGAACTACATGTGGATTGATTACCATCCTCATGGGATATAAAGTAACGCCCAAGAATTCTGTCTTCAGGTCCAGCCCCAAGAGTCCTTAATCATGCCCCTTCATTGGCCCCATGTCCTGAACTCATTTTTATGTATGTGGTGTGGTGAGAACCTCTAAGGTTCTCATTCACATCAGGTTTTGAGACAACCACACCATATTTCTTCCATGTCTCTTCCCAGCCTGGTCCGAGTTCTATGACCCTAAACTATGTTCTCCCTATGGTAACTACGCATAGATTTTGACTACTTCGCCACCCTGTGATAATTTTATTAAATAGGGTACCCTATTAATGGTCCACCTTTCAACATTATGTTAAGGTCGTGCGACCCCAGGACTCCTGTCCTTGGAACGTGATTCGACTCCCTTAATTTGATGTGTCTTATTGTCGCACCCAAATGTGTCATGAAAAAGAGCCCAAAGTATGGAATTTTCATGTGTACATTCCCTCTTTTTAATGTTCATAATTCATGAGTCATTTATTTAAATCCTCGTCCTCTTACATGTCTGAATGTACCCCCTTTACGGCCTAGTCTCAAGCCACATTGGAACACCTACTTTTTTGGTCCAACGCCCGAGAATACCTCAGACAACATTTGCGACAGGTCCCATGTTTTGAACACGGTCAGTGGTAAACCCTCATTTTTTGTCCCCATTAAAGGATAATGTAATGAGGATACTGTGTATTGAACATGGTCAGTAGTTATCTTCTACCGTCATGCCATCATCATTGTGATCCAGATCTCAGGCATCATGATTCACATCTTTCATCTCCCTTATGTTCAAGTACAATTCCGACACATGGGTTTACATCTCTATGCATCTAAATACATTAATTAGGTGAGTTAATGATTTTGGGTTTTTATTCACATAACCTTCTGTTTCCCCTAATGTGTGCTTCCTTGAACCAGGGAAATCTCACCACTACTTGTTTTCCATATCGAGCAAAACTCAAGTGAGATTATTGGTTTTGGTGGCATGTGTATTGGTGTAGCTGAACCGCGCATGTCTCCCATCTCGCATTAAGTTAAATTGAAATCTAAGAACTATATATGGATTGATTACCATCCTCATGGGGTACGTAGGAAAGCCTAAGCACATACCTTCAGGTCTAGCACAAAGTCAGGCCATCCCTGGTGTATGGACTAAAGAATCCCTTTGGGAACATGTGGTGTGTTGTGGACTCATAATGTCATCATTCACATAAGGATGTGTACAAAAATACACGTTTCCTTTTTGGGTAACCATGTATTCAATTCATGAATTTAAACTATTGTTCTACCATGAACATGTTTAGGATGCCCAATACTAATTATGGGATGCATCGGCTTCCTCACCAGAGAGGATTTCCTCCTCCCTCATTGGTACCATTCCATGATACTTCTAGAACTATTTATTGCTTGATCCCTATCATAATGGGGTATATAGGAATGCCTGCGCACTTTTCCCTGGGCCCAACCTAACTTTCACTTTCGGCCCCTTGACCTAAAGAAATTCTTCTGGGGATACGTGGTGTGATATGGACTCTGACCGTCGGTCCTATCGTATGATGTTAAAATTCATGATTCTATATGTCCTCGAGACATGAAACTAAACTATGGTTCTACCCTGAACAATTTTAGGATGCCCCATGTTAATCATGGGATGTGTCAGCTTCCATGCAAGAGTGGGTTCCTTCAACCAACATCAGTTTCTGACCAAGTTGTGGTTTAATAAATATGTTTGGCTCGATGCTCATCATTATGGGATACGTAGAAACATCTGGGCCTTTCATCTCATGTCCCAACCTCAGGGGCATTTCAGGTCATTACCAGAGAGTTTCTATTAAAAAGAGAATTTTATCCCTGATTGGACCAATGTGTCCACCTAATGTGATTTCACCACAGTTTTTTAATTTCAAGAGTGTTAGACTCCATTCAAACAACCCATCACTCCACCCTCCACACATTGTGTGTCCTTTATTCAGAACCTTGTCCTATTTCGTGTCTAAAGGAACCCCTTAAAAGTATAGATTCTCGGCCTATGGCTCACCTACTATCCTGGGCTATCATTCTGGAAGACTAATGGATGAAGTTTTGATCCAGGCCTTATTCTTTGAACATGGTTAGTGGTCGTCCCTCATTTGTTATTCCCATTTAAGGTTAACACAATATGAATACTATGTTTAGAAAATGGTTAGTAGTTATCCTTCATTGTCATGACACCCCAACAGTGTTCCAAATTTTTGGTATTATGATTCACACATTGCACTCCCCTGTGTTTGTATTTATTCTAAATCCCATGGTGTAACTCCACTCATGCACTAGAGCACATTGGGAAAATGAAAATTCTATTATTCTAAGAACTGTATCCTCCAGTCAGGCCTCCCTCATTCTTCCCAGAAATCTAGGTTGGTATTTCTGACCCTAGAAGCTGGAAGCTTGGTCAACACCCTCATGTTCAAATAGAATAATGAAGTTTTCATCCCTTACTTCTCACATCGGGCATGACCCACGTGAGCTTATGGATTTATTTCTGGATATTTCAAGAATATGATGGAAATGCAGTAAACCAAAACAAATAATGGAACTCAAGCATGAAGCCATCATAAAAGATCAGATCATGAAAGTATCATTAAATGTTTACATGCATTAAAACACCCAAGGATCAACCCCTCCCATGGATGGGTTGACCTCTCCAAAACAGCATTCTAGCTCCACCACTCACTGGCTTGTGGCATCCATGATCCATTGTCTCCTTTTTTATCCCACTCCTCCTCGGAAGTGATGGGGCATTGTTCATCAGCTATGATCCGGTCTCACTCCTTGTCAGTTCAGATGATTGAAATCTCCTCAGAGGCACGCTCTTTACATTTTTCAGCTTCCGCCAGCTGGGCCTTTAGGTGTGACATGAGAACCGATTGTGCTTTGAGGAAAGATGGATGCTCTTTCACTCATGCATGAAACTGCTTAACTTCAATTTCGTCCTCCTAGATCCTCTTATTGTTTACTGATTTCCTCTGTTGCCAGATCACACTGAGGCCACGATCGTGCTCCCAAATCTTCTCCACCATTAGGTCTCGAATGATCATATGAGGGAGTTGGGCATTCACTCCCTAGTGAACAGCCCACAAAGTTGGGAAAAAAGCCTCCCATTTAGTCTATCCATTACGCTTGAGGGGTCTCCCCGATGAAGCATTTGATCATCTTCCATGACTGTTGATGAACGATTTTTCTAACTTCTTCATCAAAATCTATCTTATTCCCGTCCATGGGGTCGGTAGGTTCATAGGTAGGGAATGCCTCCAGTAACTCATTAGCATGGTCTGCTTCTGATGTCTGATTGGGTAGTTTGGGACCCAGGTTGACCGACTGATCCTCATTGACAGATACCACCTCAATGACTTTAGGATCAGTCCTGCTGATGGCCCCATCTGTGATAGGGAGCGCTGTAGTTTGGTCAACTCAGATGTCCAATTCCATGACCAACGACATTTCCTAGGGAAAGGAAATTCTAGGATCTCCAACCAACCTCACCAAGGCAGCCCACACCATTTGAAGAACATTGAATATAAGAGTCACAAATTCATCAGTTAACCAAATAAATGGATGAAAATTATGTATTCTATGAAGAATACACACATAGATCAAATAGTTGGTCTCTCTCCTGAGTTATTGTTGTCAAAACCCTGAGGCATGGTCCCCCATATATTTTTGGGAAGTCTGAAGTCTCCAAGAGGACCACCGTAGGTGTCGTGGCCCCTCGAGGCACTATGATCATCGTAGCCACGGGTGTGGGTCCCGAAGTTCTCGTAGCTGCATCTACTATTCAGTGGGAGAAGGTTAGGTTTATGAGGACCTCCATTATAGGAAAATGTTATTTTAGAAGTCCAAAACAACCCAGGTGAACATTATAAGGATGTGGATTAGGGTTTACCTCAAGGGCCTCAGAAAACTCTTCTAACTCCAGGCCTAAGATGCCGACCTCAACCTATTTTAGAGTATTCCCTCCACCAGCCTCTTCCCCTTAGGAGGACTACTATAACTCCTTTAGTATAGGGAATATCTCTTTCAATTCGGCGGTCAAAAACTACAGAGGATCTATTCTATCAAGCCTCACCTTTACTCGGTCCATCATTGGACATGGAGCACCCTGGGAGTACAAAAAGTCCTCCATATCAGCAAGGTACTGCTCCCCCTCCACCTGGGATACCGCAAAGTCGGCCCTAACAGGACCGATCCCCATAAAATTCATCCCGAGATGATTCAGATGTTGCCACAGCTCAGACGGGTTGAGGAATTTCTTATTGACACCCGAGATATCCCAAGCCTTTTAGAAGACAGTGTTCCCAGGCATGTGTATGTGGCACAGCCGCTTCCCTAGGGCCTAGGTGGGTATCATACAAAATCCCCTAGGCATCCTCCCCTCTGTATAACATTGGTCTCTTATGACCGTCGGGTCTTCCGTTGCCACCTGCCTCTTTATTGGTGTGTCTCACCGCCACTACAATCATGCCACTATAGGATGGCCTACCCACCTTCAGGCCACGAACTCGAGGATGGGAAGGTACCCTATCCCTAGCATGGATGGTCTATTTCTTCATCATATCCCCTAGGTAGGCCACCTCCTAGCTCATGGAATACTCCTACACTAGCTCATAGAGGGCTTTGGGTGGGGGTATCTCGTTTCACATCTTTCAATCCTCCACTGTAAACATGAGCTACATCTGCCTCATCACACATTGTTGTTCCTCATGGAGCACTTCCATGCAGACCCATTGGGTCTTCCACTGCATTCCCTGAAACTGTCTCACAAAGAGGAGCAGGGCGTACGGTTTGCGGAGAGGCTTATGGTCAACCAACAACAATAGGACTCTGTCTTGAAAATCCAAGAGGTAGGACCACTACTTCTCCATTCCCAGGCCGTTGTCGGTGAACACACCTATTGATAGTGGGAATGGGTAGATGTTGAACACATATGTCTTCTAGATTCGGTTTACCACCAACTACAGTCTTAGGTTTGTTAGGAAACTTTCCACTATGTTTAGAATGGTTGGTCGGAAGTTCGACCCTATAGGGGAAATGGGGTTCGTATAATAGTAGATGCCCATAATATGTGCCACTATCTATCTATACAGAAAATGAAACGTCCCACATATCCTCTATGGATTTTTCCCTGTGATGATATACCACAACACCTTATATAGCTTGACGAGCATCAGGATTCTCATGTTGACTAGCTCCCTGGTTTTAAAATTAAGACTCTATGATGAACGTGCTCGGTCACACACCTATGTTTCGGTCCATCATTGGAAGAACCTAGACACAGATAAGCACCTAGATGAACATATCCAACCTAACCACTGATTTTTTCTCAGTACTAACACATAATCCCCATTTCTTCCACTGGCTATCCTCTATGAGTCTTTAATATAAGTTCTCCTTTTCATACTGGGCCCCCTTTGGGTAGGTCTGAGGCCTCACATGAAACTTTCTATCTTCCGGGAAATTCAAGAACTACTTGAACCACCCCTTAAAGTGGTCATCCCTCACTGACTTCTTATCCTCCCCCATCACCAAATCCATAAATTAAATTTCCATAGGTTTCATCTACTCTGGTTATTTCCATGAATTTGTGGCGGGGAGGAACTCGTTGTGTATTACCCCTAGTATCGAGACTCCTGAAATCCGGTTCAATCCCCAGAGGTTGATACCAACCTCTCCATGGTGAAGAAAGAACGTATAGGTCCCCAATGACCACATACATAGAAAGTCCAAAATCAGCTACTTCGGTTGGTAGATGTGAAATTGGGAAGACCATGTTGCCTCATACAGGCCCACTCACCTCATCTTTTGCCAGACTCCTCGCATGAGGCACCTACCTAGTAGACCCACACCCATTCATCGATGATGTTGCCACCATATTATAAATTGAACTCATCAGTCCAACCCTTATCCAGGTTCCCTAGGGTCACCTTCACAATGGTGTGTTATAGTGGAGGGGATGTCTTCGACTGCAATTCCTTCTCGTCAACATTATTCACATGGTTGTATAGAAAATCAGCATTGATGGGTGTGAAATCCTACCAAGTATGGCTATCAACCACCCTGAACCACTGGCGCTGGCACAACATACTTATGAACTAGTAGGGCATCTCATCTCTAATCGCATCAGGAATGGAAATGTCATCTCGTAGGCCAAATCCATACCAAGGAAGCCTTTTTTATAGTGGGTAGTTCTTATGACGCTCTAATAGCTGCTCCACTAACGACTCATGGTCTGAATAGATCTATATATGTTCACTAATACCCAAGTTATTATCTATTTCTTCTCTCAGGGTAGCATCCATGAGCCCCCCTAGAAGCTTCCTAACGAGCCATTTAGTCTTCAAAATATTTGAAATTTTTTCTCGTATCACGGAGCTCAATCGCGAAGCTTGATCACAAAGCTCGATCGCAATGCTCGATTGTGAGGCTTGATCATAGAGGTGGGTCATAGAGTCCTACCATAGACCCACAAACAGAATCCTCGAAGCCTACACTCATAGATTCAAAGGACTTGTTGTGTTATGCGAAGTAGAATGGCCTTACTTGCAAAGAACAATCACAGAGCGCATGGAGATACAAAAATCGATAGCACAAGTGCCAAAAATGAGAAGGTGAGAAAGGAAAAAAGAGAAGTTCTACTCCCCTATTTATAGGCAAGAACCCCCTTTGCCTCGCAGCGTGTAGGGCCACAGCGAGCTTAATAGTGTTCCCAACCCACACATTGCTGCTTGGCATCGCAAACCTACTTTGCGAGTGTAAATTCTGATTCGCATAAACATTTTGGTGATTTTCCATCATACTTCAACCCTAATTTTCTCCTTCAATCTACAATTGATGGGGGGATTTTTTGGATCCAAAATTTGGGTTGAAGGAAAAGACTGAAAGAAATAACCCTATCCAATGTGGTTGCCTTGTGAAGCCAGTTCGTGGAGCCACTTAGAACTCTTCCCTTCACTGAGCCCCACAAAATTATGGCTGACACGAATCTGAAGCACCCTCTTCAGTCACCACAAAGTAAAAAAGGAGGGAGGCTCTGCGGTTCTGATGCACTGGACTGGGAGCCTTTCATCATGGAGGTACCCCAATAAACATCAGCAAACCCATCGAACTTGATGAATGCCTTTGTGGGTGCCGCGCAGAGAACCCAAAAGATCTAAGTGCCGAGGAAGGGATTACAGCCAACTCCATGGCTGTGATTCACTGGACCGAGAGCCTTTCATTGGGGAGGGATCCAAATCGACCTCCACAAATCCATCAAACTTGACGGAAGCCTTCATGAGCATCATCTAGAGCACCCAGTATAGCTCCGCACTGAGGAGGAGATGATGTTCTACTCTATGGTAATGGTCATCTTGATGCAATATGCGGCTGATCATGAAGTTCCATGTGGCATTGCACCAAGTCATCTCTTCTTCATGCTCCCTTCACCTATAAATACTAGGCTCCCCATGAACCCAAAAAATGGATACTCCAACCTTTTTCCTTACCCACTCTGAAATTGTGAAGCACCTTTTGATCTGTGAAACCTTGGGAGAATGAGCCCTAATAGGTACTTGAGCATTGCAATTTACCCTTCCCTTACCTCAAACATAACCCCTATTCAAACAGGGATTCCCTTCATGGAGTCCACGGGCCACCGCCAAGGAGGGAGATCCTGAAGGGGGCTCAGGTCTTCGAAAAGCACTCATACATCGCAATGTACCCTCCATACACATATGAACCATATGCTAAGGTCAGGTCATTATGATTCACAAAGCCCATTGCCTCACAGTTTTATTCATTGCAAGGTACTATTTCATTGTGAAGTCTTACTCCGCAAAAGCCTTTCCACATTG
Source organism: Viscum album (assembly GCA_963277665.1). Classification (NCBI taxonomy): domain Eukaryota; kingdom Viridiplantae; phylum Streptophyta; class Magnoliopsida; order Santalales; family Viscaceae; genus Viscum; species Viscum album. Next base: position 1,892,423,366 of record OY728150.1, read on the forward strand.
TGAACCACCTTCTATATGCACTTATGCCCTATGCTTAGGACATGCCACCAAACTACTTGAAGCACCTTCTGATCTATATAACCTTGAGAAAATTAGCTCTTCAAGTTACATGAGCATAGCGACGTGCCATTCCCTTAGTTCAAACCCAACCCCTCTTCATGCAAGGATGCCCTTCACGGATCCCACGGGCCACCGCGAAAGGGGGAGATACTCAAGAGGGATCAGGTCTTCTTAATGCACTCATTCTTCGCGAAGTACCCTCCATACACATGTGAACCATTTTCGAAGGTCGGGACACTATTCTTCACGAAGAACATTTCTTCACAGTGCTATTCTTTGTAAGGTACCCTTGCATTGCGAAATCCTACTCCGTGAAAGCCTTTTCCACTTCACAAAGCACCATCCATATGCACCTATGCCTTATTCCTAGGCTAGGCCACCATATTTTGAGAAGAATACCCCTTTGCGGAGCCCCACCATTATATGCTACACTAGATATTCACAAGTTCCCTTCCTGTGAACCCACTTGCTTTAAAGACCCTTCTCCCGTATGACCCTCTCGGTTTGTACGTAGTGATTTCAAGGTCCCTTAGGTGGATCTTCTTGTTTCATTGCTTAGCCTTATGATTCTTCTCATAGGCATGCTAATGGATATTGCTTCTTATCACAGTAATGCTAATTTGATCCCCTCATTGGATCACTCCACAACACCCCCTCACCGCAGATTTTCCTATGCCTTACCTTCACTAAGGGTTAAAGAATGACGATTATATAATACCTAGGGGTGTTATGTGAACCCGAATCGTCCAAGTTGTAGGATGTTAGACTACCATAAACCGTCTTCCTTTGCACATGATGCTAAATTTTGGCCTCTCCCCATGCATCATATAAAGGGTTCCCATCTCGGGCACTCTCTAAGACCACTCATATCCATGGGAGTGAGATCTTTGTCACATGGATTGAGATTCTCTCTATTGGAGAGGTTCCTATCCCCGGGGAAGGGAAACCATTTTGGTTTAAGACCAAAGCCTTTTATATAGGATGCATCATCCCTACTCCTTATATATTCTTTTGTGCCAAAGACTAGAAGAGATGGTGGAACAGGGACCTTCGTTATCTCGTCCCTCTCCCTCTGGGATTTGTCTCCCTCAGGTCTCCATCCTGGAGTAAGTTCCAATATCCATCACCCTGGGCTGCATACCATGAATAATCCCATATTTCCTATTTTTTCTTCTAACCATGCGTAATCCCTTTTTTCCTCTTTGGGCCGCTAACCACGTGTAATACCCATTCCACTTCCAAAGAATGCATCATTCGTGACGTCATCATCTAGTCTTTGCTGCCTCTTGATTCTCACACCGAGCATAACTCTCATGGTCTTATTGTAAGTATCAACCAGGAAATCCTCTCTAGGCCTCCTTAAGGGGTAAGGCCCAACCACATCCCGAACTACATGGACTTGGATCCTTTCCAAGGTAATGTACAAAGGAAGCCTCCCTACGATTCAAGCCCAACAACTACTTGTACCGACCAATCCAGGCCGGTTCACCTTCATCCTATAGAATGTTAAACTATATCCTCCCTTCTGGACTATGTTGACTTTGATTCTTGTCTCCTAGCCAAGGTACATCGGTTGCCTCCCTAAGGTTCAAGCCCAACACCCATCAGTCCTGACCACTTCACGTCACTCTATCCTCATCCCACATGATGCTAAACTGTATCCCCCTTTTCATCCTGAAATTTTTTAAACTGTACCCATTCGAACTACGTGGGATTTGATCCTTGTCTCCTAGGCAAGGTGCGTAGGAATACTCCCTGAGTCCAACCCCAATCGATAGTAATCCATTGTGTTCCCTAACGAATGGTAAGTCATTGTGTACCCCAATCGATTGTAAGACATTGTGTTCCCTAATTGATGGTAAGTTATTTTGTTCCCTAATCAACGGTAAGCCATTGTGTTTCCCAATCATTGGTAAGCCGTTGTAATTCCTAATTGACGGTAAGCCCTTGGAACCCCAACAAGTGGTAATCTGTTGGAACCCTGGACAGTAGTAAGACGTTTTCAACCCCAATCAGTTGTAAGTCATTGTACACATATCCAGAGGTAAGTAGTTGTAGTCCATAATTGATGGTAAGTCACTGCAGTCCCCATTGTTGGGACCCATGTCTCTTGTCTATCCCCATGGAACCAAACCAACCCTGGATGCTAACCACGCATAAGCCCCGATATATTATCTGGTCATTGTTCTATGCATACACCCTGATTCCATGCCCCATACTGAACTACATGGACATTGATTCCCTACCATAAGGATATATATATGAAGTCTCTTTGAGGCTCAATCCCAACATCACCATCACCCTTGTGTCGAACCCATCTCACTCTCCATCGACTCTCAACCATCCATATCCATCCTAAGTCTCACCCAGGCCGTCACATCCCAGTGACGTCATGTCACCCACATTCTCACTGCTCCTAGCAGTAATTAGATAACTGACCATGAGTTATCCCCAGCATTAGTGATCCCTCTAGGGTTTTCACCTATTTGATCCACTCTCATCAGTGTTATGATCTCTCTGATTTGTCTCCTGTAGATATTAAACTCCCGACATACCTCGCGTTAAACATGGGAAGATGAGGAAAACCTTAGAGACATGCCTATGTAATAAAATTCCAACATTCAACATGGGATTCATTGGGCTTATGCACCCTTGTGAAGCCCTATCCTAAGTGGAAGAAACCTAGACACATTAGTGCTCCAGCATTCAGAAAATCCAGTGATGTCCAACGTGACTAATCCCCCTACAAATGTTTTCTGCCCTGACTTGACCACTTGGAATGTCCTCAGAGAAGATGCGTAATTAAATGGTGTCCAAGAAAACATGGCACTAGGAAGTGTTTTCAGAAAAATGTCTAATGTCTATGAGGGAGACTCGTACTAGGAAACATGTTTCGAGGAGGAATCCACTGAAGGAGGTACTAAAATCCCATCATCCTATTTCAGTTATGGAGCAAATGTCCCTGAATAAGGGATGGATGTTCGCGCCTTTCGAATGAGGTAATGCGAGGCAACAACTGTGCGTCCCCTAATGGAGATGGATGCGCGCCCTAGTGAAATTGTTTGAAACATAGCCCACAATAGTTTTTTTGATGATGAGATCTTATGGGATATTAAGAAAATCTATTCCACAAAATCCATTTTCCCATATGTCTTCCACTCCCTTTTCATCATGAATTATTAGCATATTATTTTCCATAAAATCACTTCTCTAATGAAATATATTTGGGTTGGGAATGTCAATCTATTATATCTTAGTGGGACCATTATAACCCTCATCTCAAAGATCAATAAACCCCTTTTGTCATTGGACATTAGGCTAATTATATTATGCAATGTTTCCTACAATATTATCTCCAATATTTCAGTCTATTGACTTTTCATGTGTTTTCCTTATATTATTTCTGAAACTCAAAGTTCTTTTTTTGTAACAATTCTCATCGAAGATAATTCTATTATAGATAATGAGTTATTTCCTTCAATGAAAATATGCTCTATTTAAAAAACGGAATTTTGCCTTGGAAACTGGATATGATTAAGTTATATGATAGAGTAGAATGGCAGTTTCTCTAGTTTGTCATTACTAAAATGGTTTTCTACTCAAAATGGATGGAAATTATCATGCACTATGTTTTGTATATTTATTTCAGGATAAATATAAATATTGTACTTACCCAAGGCTTTACCGCCACTTCTGGACTTATCTATGGAGACACCCTTTCCCATTTTATTTTATATTTGTGGATGATGTTTTTTCCAATCTCATTTCTTTGGAAGATTCTTCTAATTCGATTCATGGGGAATAGGTTTTCCAGATTAGGCTGCTTATTTATCATGTTTTTTTGTTGATTATTATTTTCTATTTTCAAGATCCACACATAAATAATTCCTTGTTATTTTTCATTGGATTCCCCTTTATGAGAGGGCTTTGGGAATGTTGGTTAATCATGCCAAATCAAAAGTTTCTTTCAGTGTGGGTGTTCCAACGAACCAGTGATTGGAGTTTAGTCTCACTATAGGTATTCAAATGGTCGATAGTCATAATAAATACCTTGGGCTCTATTGAATAGTAAGCCATTCAAAAGATGAAATTATGTCATCCACTTTTGATACAATTGAGAAAAATATCCAAAGTTGGACTCTGAAAGAAATTTATAAAGTGGGAAAAGAAACTATTATCAAGTATTCTATTTAATATATCCCAAGTTACATCATGACTATATTCAAGGGAATAAGATTTCACGATCTTTGCTATTTTAACAATTCCCTTTTGGTTAAGTACATTTGGTGTCTTACGATTCATCTAGCATCTATATATTCACAGATTCCCAATGGAAAATATTTTCCCCACTCAAATTTCCATGACCCTTCTCTAGCACCCCACCCTAGTATCCTTAAGATATGTATTCGTGGATTATGAAAATTAATTTCTAAAGGAATGGGGTGTGGTATTGAGAATGGAATGAAAGTCAATATTTGGAACGATCCTTGGTTGATTGATAATGTTGGAATGTAGGCTACTTTCACAGATTTTCCTTGATCTGAGAATTCCACTATTTGTTTCCTTTTTGATGATGGTAATAATGGTTGGGGTATGGATAAAATTAATTTATAGTTCAATGAAAGGGATAAAAGGAAAATTATTAGCATTCCTTATGTGATATATGTGGGGAATGATTTTCTCTTTTAGAGAAATGAGATTTCATGATCCTATTCTTTGAAATTGGGATATATACATTCACATGATTCTCATATAAAGGATGGGAATGGGATCATGAAAACATTATGGAAAATGGATGTCCCCCCAAAGATCCACTACTTCTGGTGGAATATTTGTAATGGTATTCTTCCCACTTTTTATTTCCACTCTTTCCACCATATAGCTACTAAATAGCAATTTCCCCTTTGTTTGGATGAGCTCGAATCTCTTATGCATTATATCATCCACTATCTAGGGGATAAGGTAGTTACGATTGCATGGGGGCCTCTTATGGGGCTTCAGCTAGATACGGTGTTGGATCTCCCATCATTGCTGATGATGTGGTTCTACACATTCTATATCTATAATCTCAACTCATTGTTTTTTGTTGGATTGGATTAGTTGGGCTAGATGAAATGATTTCCCTTTCAAACAAACATGAAAATAATATGCTTTCTAGATTTAACAGTCCACTTTCTAGATTGATGTATGGAATCGTGATACAGCTATGAACAGATTCTATGGTCTTCGCTCAGTTTATTCTAGATGGATCCCCCCAACAGGATCCAAAATATCAATTTCAACACTATGATTTATAAGGAAGGAATTATCGAGGGTGGTTTGATCATTTCAGACCATTGTGGTAAGATTATTGCTACCAGTTAGGAGTCATAATATGCCTTTTGGGAACCTGCTATAGCTAAATACCAAGTTGTCCTTTCTGGTCTGACCTTTTCAAAATATTATGAGTGGAATTATATTTACAATGAATGTAATTGCCTCACCATAATCAATTTTATCAGAATTATGACTATAGTATCAAATATTTTTGCTTCCTTATTAGGAAAATATAGTCTCTTAGTCACAATTTCATGGTTTTTTCTTTATTCTTCTTCAAAAAGGAAGGAAATGAAGTGCCCACCATTTGGATATTCATAGTCTGTCTGACGAAAACCAAGTCATTTTCAATTTTTTCCCTTGGTGGTTGTTAAATCATCTTTTATTGGATCTTCATGATTAATATATCATATTTATTTTATAAGAATAACATAAATCATTAAATATTCCAAGTAATTATCATTATATATATTCTATCAATATTTTTAGGTTTTCTGTTGTCTCTGTATGGCTTGAATCTTCTATAACATTTGTTCATTATGGACTTGTCCCAAAATATTATTCTCTCCAACATCATAATAACGTTTTTGAGTTATACATATCTTACCATATAGAGTGTCACATGGATCCATTTGAATAAAGGAATATAAATTGATTTTTTATTATAACACTTTTAGGGAAATATGTTCACACAAAACACATTTTAAATATATCAAATATGATCTCAAATATATTCATAAATTGGAATATAAATTATAGAATGAAAATTATTATAGGGATGACAAGTGATGATAATGATCAACATCATATTCAATTATTGTTAATGTTTTATCATTAACATAAGGGTAAACCTAGGATATCGATCTAATATATTAAAGAGTGGCACTCTATGTATCATTTCCACTTTCTATATGTAAATAGTTATATGTTGATCCAGTGAGAAATAAAATTCAATAAAAATGAAATGTTCCAACCTCATAAGTTGATCAACTATAACCCAAATGGAAGTATGGCCTTCAAGAGATTTTGGAAGTTCCATAACAAAATCCATGGTGATTTTCCCCCATTTCTATTCTGGTGTGGATAATTATTACACTCTTCCCTTAGAATAAAAATATTCATCCTTATATTTTTGGTGGAAAAATCAATGACATATATATTCTTAAAGACACCTATTCATATTATCTCTATAGAAATTATTCTCTATATCCATTTAAATCATTTTTATTTTAGGATATTTATTGAATATGGATTTATATACATCATCAAAAAACACTTTGAATTATGATATTTATTGAGCACATAATCATTTCTATAACCTTATAGTTATATCATTTTCAAGGTTATACTCCAGAATATTATTTACATTATTTTAGATCTATATATTCTTATTCTATACATCCATGATATTTTCCTGGATGGATAACCAACTAGACACTTGTGGAAGATATGGTTTATCTCAGTCTCTTATGATTACAATGTCCATCCTCAAAAAATTAATTGCTATTGGGTCTGTATTAATACTCATAATGGATAAGGTATCATGATCCTACATATTTAGATAATTTCCACATTGTTTCCCTTCCCTTAGTGGGCATTTATTATGAATTGATAGTTTCTGGTAAACAACTACCATCTACAATGGTGTATGTTCAAATCCTTCAATATGAATATATACCTTAATATCTTATGCTCAGAATATATTTTTCACTTTTCAATATTATGATAATGAATTGAATTAATTAATGAAAATATTACCACATAAAACATCAGATAATGTGTTGAGTGATTTGTCTCATAAACCTTTAATTATCATGTGGAATAAGGTACAATAATGACATTTGTCTTGCAGACAAATAATCCCATCATTTTTTCATCATTGTATATCGAAACCCCACCTATTATATTTGGTATTGTTAATATATATTTATATATAGTCGAAAAAATTCATTAAATAATGTTGAAATTGTTTTCATATTATTCAATATGGGTGAAATTGACTCCCTTCCATGTTGACCTAGTTATTAGATTTGTTAGTGATGATAAATTTAATTTAAATTTATATGGTATTTATCCATATAAATGAATATACATATCTCTATTATAGTGATTTTATTTCTTATAATAACTCAAAACTATCATATATATATATATTATTTTAAAATATATGAATATTTATTATATAATACAACAATTAATTCAAGAACCATATAGTTCTGGTGCATTTGTAAATGTTGATATATAAGAAACTGGTTCATAAATGAACTAAAACATATCCCACTATGTTCTTCATAACTATCACACTTATTAGACATATCAATCATAATAAATTTCTTTGTAATGTGGGGATGAAAAATATACTAAAGGGTGAGAAGAGATTCTTTGTATGGGTAAACAATAGAGATATCAACATAACATAAGAATAACTGAATGATAACATGATAATAATATTTAAAAAACCTAGCATGTATATCATAGATAATAAAAATGAGACATATCATTGATCATGGTAGTTTTTAAGACATCAATAATAAATAATCTATGAAAATATTCCACGATATAATAACATAGGAATAAATAATGATTTTTGGAATAAAAATAAGCATAGAAAATCATTTCCATAGTAGTTAGGGCTCATTTACAAGACTATAAAAGTGAAATCGGTTTACTCTATAAACCATAATAGTAAACAAGTTTCACTACAATAATTATTATAGTGGATGGAGCACCTTACTAAAATAGGTTCACTCTCTATTCCAATAATGTTTACCAAATGAGATATCATTCTTCACTATACTCATTGGAGGGCTATATAATTCCACTCCCACATATGAAAATAATGAAAATCATATTAATGTGTGTAACAATATCATAAATCATTCATCATATCATAAAAAATGAAAGGGAAATGGGTTTCAAAATAATTTCATAATATTATAAACCACGTACAATAAAATTTTTTCATAATCATTTCATCAATTGATCATAACATAACCCCTATAAAGGGAATGGGTTAAGTAAAAATAAATTCATTATAATAAAAAAACAAAATATTGAAATAATAAGTACAAAATCATTATATAATATTCCCTATAAATCATAATTATCAAAAAAATGATGTCATATTATATGGAAAATTATTTTAAGATATCACATTAGTAATTTCTTGAGGAAAATTCCGTTTTTACGTCAAAATCACTCTTTTAAAATATAGAAAATTACTGAATATTAAAAAACATGTTATTTTAAAATACTATTGGAAGATTTTAAAGTAATTTTTAAATTATTGACTATTCATAAAGTTGGTAAATTCTATTCATCCCATATATTCTAAAATGAATATTCCTTCCTCTTTTTGGGTAGAAATTCATAAGATCATTTTACGGAAAATAACAAGAAGAATCAGATTAAAAAAATCTACAAATAAAAAAATGGGATAGAATTTATTTAAATACTAGTTGGAAAACATTGAACACTTCATTTAAAACATTTTTAGAAGACATGTACGTGGAAGAGAAAGTATTTTCGTACAATGTGTTAAATAAAGTAAATTTTACATGAATATAATATTTTGATATCATGACTTATAAATATATGAAAATGAATAGAAAACATATAATTGAGAAATAACCATTAGAGAAGAATTTTCATGAGTTTATTGAGGGATATATCATTATATATCATTATCTGAATATAATAATAAACCTTGATAAATAATGAGGATCCAACATACTTGCCTTACTATATTGGTATATATTGAGTCATATCACCCATGAAAGAATGAAAATTATATGGATATGTATATAAATTTTTTTATATAATATTAATAATATAAATTCATGGGAAATATATACACAATAATATTAAATTATTCTTGAATAATGAATGTGCCTCATGGAAATAAAAGTGAGTTAGAAACCCCTTACCTCAAATCTTGACTATCATCGTACACATTCAAACAGTTGGTATAACAAATTTAGTTTTATTATAAATAAATTTTAAAACCATAATCATATATATCACACAATATATGATTACTTATAACCATTTTATCATCATTTATTAATAAATATTTTTTAAAACCACTATCTTATGTGATAACTGCTTCATTCTTCATATATGTTTTGGTTTGGTATGTTTGGTCCTTTTAATTTTATAATTATTTCATAATTTCTATTATTCCAATAATGATAAAAATATAATAATTATTCAATACATATAGATTTATATTTTTCTAATAATTTTAGAGATAGAAAATTAATTACAATATTCATGGATATTAAAGGCCTTACGTACACATGAATGCTCTGACCATTTTTTGAACTGATGGAATGAAAGAAAGATCAATAATATATAAACCTTAAAGAATCATTTTCATTTAATATATATCATATATATATTAACTAAATAATATATTATCACCTAATATTTTTTTATAAAATAAAAAATTAGTCACATAATTTCATGGAGTCGATAGTCCACATGTTTGCATGAGTGACATTATCATTTTCCAATGGATTTGAGGGTAAGAAATTATATGAGATATTATAATTATAGAAGAATAATTAGGTCATAAATATAATATATAAACATTAAATATTTAATAATATCCAGAAATGATTGGAGGTGATGGAAAACAAATTACATTGGTTCATGAGGCAATGGTCCACCTCACACACAATCAATAGTTTTGTATCCCATTTGATAGAGGGCGTATGGATATAGGTTGTTTCATAAAAAAATAAAATATATGAATATTGTAGATGGTGATGTTGTTATATCATCACATGTGATGAATATTTTATGGTTGGGGAGCAATAAATAATACCAAAGTGCTCGGTTAATAATGATACCTCTTATTCATAAAAATTCAATAGGATTTAAATCAAAGCCTTATTAAGATGTATTCCAGATCAATATAAGGCCTCAAGGATCAAGGGAGGGAAGAGAGGATGTTATTTGGGTTGTTACAGGGTGACATTATAGTCATTATATGTATTAATTGTATAGTAGTGGGTGATAACTTTTATATATCTAAAAGGGGGCACATGTGAATTTTGGAAAAGAAAAAGATATACCCATAGTTTACAAATACCAAAAGTCCCTAAAATTATCCATAATAAACACTTAATGAGATTAGGTCAAATATGGAGATTTAATATTAGTTGGAAAAAAAATTATGTTGCACCCAAAAAATCTAAAATAAGAAAATTGTATTTGAATGTATATAAAAAATACAACACCATGATTAAATAACCAAAAATATATATTTATATTAAGATAATCACCATGATAGATTATAGAATACACAACCCCAAGTTGAAATGAAACATAGTATAATATACCATTATAACTAAACAATAAAATTTGACTGTATTATTAGTAATAACATAATAATGAGAATTATTCTTATCTATTGATTATAAATAAAATAAAAATCATTCATAATAAAACAAAATGTTTTCTGAGAAACAATATTTCTTATAAAAGATAGTTTAGATGCATTTTATCATGTAATGTAAAATGAAATATTACCACTTTTATAAAAATTATTTTTTAAAATTAACTTCAATTTTTTAAATCATAATATCATAAATATATTAGTGTTAATTTTTGGGATTTTTCTGAAATGATTCATTTTTTATAAATAGTGAAAAATACTGAATTGTAATTGAGAACATCCTATTCATTTAAATTTTTTATAAGGAAAATTATCTTCTATTTTTTTAATGTAATTTTTTCAATTATATATATATTAATCATTTTTTTAATTAATCAATTTCATATCGAATGTTGATATAAAAACCTTGTAATGTTTTGAAAATTTTCACTTTGAAACCCATCTTTCTCAAAACATCTGTTAGATTAATTTCATAATATATTTTTTCACTTACATGAATGTAATTTGAAAAAAAATTAACGTAATATTTGTAATCATCATGATTAAAATTATATAATAAGTTACAATTACTTTTTTACCAATATGAATAGGAAAAATAGTAAAAATTAGTTTTCTTGGTTAAGGTAAAAATGTGTTTAACAGTGGTTAAATTAAAAATATAGGTGTTAATTGACCAAAAAAAGCTTTTAAAACCTATTTTTTGGAATATTTTGAAATTAATATTTAAAATTATAGATAATAATCCATTATGGACACTTTTTTAATGTAGATAATATGGGTACACCTTTTTGTCTTCAAAAATTACCAGTGTATCAGTCACTTCATTTATAAAATGCCACACCCACTTATCTAAATTTCCACCCTTAAAACACTTTTTTGTTTAGATAATACATCCCCAAATCTGTTACAAAATTACATAACATAATTAAATAATCTATAGTTTGTTCATAAATCCATATTATGAATAATTTTGTTGAAAACATAAAGAGGTTACCCGAAAAAGTGGTAACCTTCCTCAATGAGTGTTTTTATTTTATTTCTTTATACAACTACTTTAATTATTATTAAACCATGATGATATAATAAACATAGTAACTTATATATATATATATATATATATATGTTTTTATATTATGGTCATGACCTAAAATTATCCCCATCTCCATCAAATGTATTACCAAATCATCATTTGTGTGCACAGTGGACTACTGCCTCACGGACAGATGTCATTCAATATTTCCATTACCACATATGATGGATGGTTATAATGATGGATAAAAAATATATATATGATATTTATAAATTTTTTATAAATCTGGAGAATTTATATCATATATACATTTTTAAATTCCATTTCATAGGAGATATAATGATGTCGCTCGTGTGTATAGTGGACTTCCACCTCGTACAGTGATGTGATTCATTTTTCAGTAACAATTTTTGTCGAAGGTAATAAGTCTAATGTTAATAATTATATTCTATATAAATTACATAAATGTTATATTTATTACATAATTTTCATTCTGAAGAAAATATACCATTTTCTTCTCACCTTTTCACTCACTTAATGATTCAGAACTATTCATGTGGGTGTGGACTACTGCATTCATGGAGTGATGTGACACTCTTTTCATCACTACACAACATAAATGATACCTAAAAGAATTTTTACTGAAATAATATTGTATTTATGATATTTTTATTATTCTATAATGTTGAAATATTACTTTCCTCCATTTCCTAATGATTGTTGAAAAATGGAAATGTGACCCTTTCATATGTATGACCTACCATCTAAATGATCATAACATATGTCATTTTTCAAAACCGTTACATATGATTTGTATTGAAAGTATAATTGGTTCATATATATGATAATTAACACATTATTATAATTATTTATATGATAAAATTATATAATATGAACAATAACTGGAATTTTCATGACAAAACCTGAATGAGAAATAAGGCAATTAATACCCCAAACAATGAAAATAATGAAATATTATTAAAGGATGGGTGAAAAGAATTTATAAAAGGATAATATATTACATTATAAGTATTAATATGCCTATATTGTATATTAATAAAAAAATTTAAAACCATTATACCTGAAGTTAAATCACGTTCATTTAGAAGGATGTGTGAGGTATAGAAATTCTTAAGTTAATTTCCATTCATTGGATTAAACTTATACTTCACGGATTATGTCATGATATGATTAAATTTTTAGTGAAATTTTGTTATTTTATGTTTTATTTATACATTAATGTAAATTTTCATTTTATAACCATAATAAATTCATTTATTAATCACCATTTAAATGATATAATCATTGTAAGGGACTTTATCTAAATTTCCATTCATTAAGGTATATTATAATGTTATGCACAGAATTCCATTTATATGGTTTATATACTACCCATTTGAAATAAAATATAATTATTAATAACCAATTCATGGAACTTTTCATATCATGGTTAATTATTTTATCCAAGGATATTTTACATGAAGGTTACCAAGTGGTGAAGAATTTCATAACTCAATTTATTTTAATTGTGTTATATTACATCTTCATTTTCCTTTGATATTATAATATTATGTGTATAATTAAATTTTATTACATTATGCCATATTTAATCTTGTTCAATGTGGATTGAAATTTGATACACATATTATATTGATTTTTCAATTCTTACGTTAACATTATGATCCTTGTAAGGGATTATTTCACAATATCATTTTAATCCTGATTTTTTATGATTGAATATCCCTAGAATGAAATTATTTGATCATTTTCTAATAAACCCATTTAATTTTTTTCTAATATTTTTATTCAAGATATTTTCATGTAATAATAAAAAATTTCTGCTCTTTTGTACATATAACAATTTATTTCATTTTTTTAAAAAAATTTGACATCATTTCACTTTTCGGTTGCAAATCCATTTTCTTCCAAACCAATGTTTTCTAAAATATATTTCATATTTTCTACCCTTTTTAAAATGATTTATTAAAAAAATATTTACTCATTTTAACCATTTAAAGAATTTTTTGAATTTAATATTCATGTCCTTTTCAAAAAATTTCATGTTTATATTTTACATAAAATATGAAAGCAAACTTTGTTTCAACGTGCACATCATAAACATAATTTTTATCCATCATGGACACAAAAATATTTCAAAGAATAATTTATAATATTCTAATATTATTTCCAATGAAATAAATTTTTGAAATTATTTTCTAAAATGTTGGTTTTCAAAATAAAAATGATATTTTATTCACGAATGTTATTAAAGATCATTTTTATGGTATTTCTATTTCCCAGTGACAATAAACTTTTTTATTACATATACTTCACTAGGTATATATCTAATTCATACTATACATATTCATCTTCTATATTGTTTATGATTATTTTGACAATGATTAATATTGAAATTAAATACCCTCATTCATTTTCGTAGTCATTAAGTTTCCCATGAATTATTCATTTTCCTATAATAATTGGAAATTAATTTCCCCTAAAAATACATATTATTAATTATGGATATGATAATTTCTTAAAATATATATAATTTTTACATATGGTGTACTATATTGATATAAAATTTTTTACAAGGGGAAATAATGATAAATTTGTCTTTGTAACACCCCAAGATTCCACGGTATGCTTCTCATTGAATAATACAATAGCATGTGTTGTACGCAACTTCGAGTTCTAACACACCACAACCAATCAAACTAGCCGTTATGAACAGTAATACCTAATTTTGGAAATTTTATAATCTTTATCTTTCAAAATGGACTTCATTTTTGGATTTGGAATATCGAAATTATCTTAGGGTGAATTTTTGGTATTTTTCTGAAAACATTCAATTTTTGATGAATAGTGAAAAACACTGAGTTATAGTTTAAAAAAAATTATTTAAAAAATTATTTATTTTTGTTAATTTATTTTAGGTCATTATAGATACATAATACCTATATAAGTTCAATTTAATTCATTCGAATCAATTTATAATAATTTTAGATATATAAAAATTTTATAGAACTTTTCACCGACTTTTACCCACCTACTAGGAGTATTTGAAAATTTACATAAAACATAATTTTACCAGTTCTGTGAGTTGAATATCAAAAATCCAAGAGACATGGTTGATATCTGTAAGTAAAATGTGGTTCACTAAGATGAAAATAATTTTTGGTGAATAGTAACTGTTTAACTTTTATATACCATAGTTAAAAGTAAATAGGGTAATTAAGGGTAAAAATGATATTATTATTACCCTAAAACAAGATCTGATTCTATTGGATAAGTATAATTCGACCAAAAACAACCTTATGAATAAAATATGAACCTCTATGGTCAACATGGATTAGATTAGGACATTTATTATTATTTAATAAAAGAAGAGTTAAAAGAGTTAAAATCAAAGATTAATAACTAAAATATTTTTAATATAGGGTTATAAATAATATAAATTCAACTATAAACATTCATTAGAAAGTTAAAAATATTTCCTAAATAATTATTTTTTATTTAAAAAATTTAGACATTAAATAATTACATTTATTTATGTCACAATAACGATGCAGTAATTACACTATTAATGAAATATTAAAATAATTGATATTATAAATATCCAAATAAATGTAATGTGAGACTTTTTTTAAATTACACTAATTTTATAGGTTAATATGACATATTAGGGTTGGTTATAGGAATTTTTTAGAAGTAATAATGCTGTTATGAATTTTTCAAAATCAAAATATCAAATAGTGTCAAAATTGATAGAAAAGAGTTTTTAAAACAAATATTATATTACTAATTGATATTCTATTCTTAAAAATCTACGATTTGGAAAAAAAGACTTATATAATGATTGGTGTATCATTAATGAACCACTTGGGGTTCTCATGGATGTTAATAGTATGTTTAATAACCATATAATATATAAATACAAAGACACATGGTAAATGTCAAACTATTTAACTAAGAGTTAATTATAAAAGATAAGGTTAATATAGTGACCCAAAACTGTTTAAAACCAACTGGTTGAGTGGGTTTTGACCCATACCCACCATATCCTTTAAATAATCTAATTTTTAGCCTTTAAAAATAGAAAATTATTTCATTATAAAATAATATTTCTAGCTGTTCCTAATATTCCCCTCACCCCTCTTATAAAAGGGCACTCCCCCTTCTCTCTAATTCACACATTCAAAGCCATTTGGATAGGCAAAAACCTTCCAAAATACCCTCTAAAATATATTCCATTCATCATAGAGGCCCACATTTAGTAAGAAATAAATCCGAAGGAGCCCTTTTTATCAAATCAAAAGGAAGAACCCAGAGAAGAGGTAAATATTTCATCACCTCTTTCAAGTTCCTTTCTTCTTCCACGTCCTCTTTCTTTGTTGTTTCCATTATAAAATAATAACTCCAGTATCATCTATATACTAAGTTGTTATTATGAATATGGTACATCCATATTAATTATTCTATCCATCCATTGAATGACATGTCACCATACGTGCGTACGTACAGATTACCGTCTCCACGTCATGGTGTAATTGTTATTCAATACATTATTATTTGGATGGGAATAATAATGATTTGTAATTGATGTAAATAATAAATATAACATGATAATTATTATGTATATATTATATACCATCCAATTATATAATATTTTAATAATGATATTGTCGCTCGTGCATATGTACGGATTACCGTCTCCACAAACGCAATGAGATTCATTCCACATCGTATCCATTCATGACTAATTTTCATTTGATGATTAAAAATAATGTTTAAAGACTTGATATCATTCCTTATATGAATAATATACATCACATCCAAGACAAATATGACTCACATAACAAATAACATAATGAAAAATGAATCTGCTAAAACCCGAAATGACGATAATACTAAGATATTATTAAAAAAATGTTAAAAGATCATATATGATATCATATTAATGTATATGATTCTTGTATAATTTAATAACAATTATTTCACCATTATACAGCAGGTTAACCTACCCTCGACCAAGGAAAAGTACAAGGTAAGGGTTAATTCTACAGTCTCTTCATTATCTAAGGTTGTTTATATGTAATTATCTACGGGGACCTCTTTATCATCCACATTTATGTTTCTTAAAAATGTACTTCAAAACATTCTTACTATTTTATATACTATGGGTTAAATTCATTTATACCCTCATTTTTCTTTTATATGATTTATTTAAAGTAATCTTTCTGTTGTTTTCCAAACAAGGTCCTTTATAACCTTTTCGACAAAATTATGGTAAGAATTTTTTTTAACTTATACGGCAGGTGATACTATATTAAGCTATTATAACATCATCATATATTACCTTACAAGCTGATAAGAATATTTAAAAAATTATTTTTTTCTTTTATAATTATATGAATATTAAATGATTTCAAAACAGAAATAGATATTTCTCCAAAAAAAGGTTTTGATTTCATCTATGTCAACATCCTTTCATGGATTTTAATATTATTTTATTTTGAGTTATTATGATACAAAACTTCCATATTGTATTGATGGTTTTGTGATATGTTTGACTGTAGATGTGTTATTTTTATACCATTCGTGGTTTGTGGATAAACTATTGAAATTTTGTATACTGGTTTAATACGAATGTTTATGTTATGTTTAATCCTTTTCATATGATGAATGAATTAGACATAGTATGTGATGGGTGGAGCCCGCTATAGCTCCTCGATGCATCGATTGGTCTCATGAGACAAACTAGTGTCTTGGCATAAGGCCTTGACAAAATCTTATTTTTAGACATGGCACAAGGCATTGACTATGTAGTTATGAAAGTCTGGCATTATGCATTCTGTCATTATGAAAGTGGCTTTTGATATTGCATGTGATTATTTGACTAGTATAATATCCATGTGAGTAAGTAAATGAAATTATTTTGATTTTATCATTTTCATATTATACTGATGTTAAAGTTTAAAAGGCTTTTGTTTTAGTTTTATACATTGCCTTAAATGTTTATGATTATTTATTAATGTTTCCACTATATTGTTATCCTTACTAAGCATCTGAGCTCACCCCTTTCTATGTTTTTTTTCAAAGATATGAAGAAATATATTATGACTGACCTGTAGGGATAGTCTATGGGTCTCAGTGTTGTCTATGGAAACAATGTTGTTTTAGTTTTCCATTTATGTTGTAATGTAAACCTTATGAAGGTATCTATTAATTCCAAGGCTACTAAACTAATTGGTCTTTTGAGACATGATCTTTTGTGATCATGCTAATTTCATGTAATAATGCACTGACTATATGTAACTAGGGTCACAGCGTTACAATATTCCTTACACAATACAAATATTCAATGATAATACACATTGTTCATGAAATAAATATATTATTCAAATTAAATGAATTTTTTGAAAATATAGTGATGATTGGGTCCTAGAATTATATATCCCCCATGATGCATCTGTAGTCTCATGAGTTAAATTAGTAATCTTACATTAAACCATTTTATACAGTTAATTATAACCTGTTATTTGAAAGGACTTGATGGTAGATGTATTATGATGATTGTGATCATAACATCCAATAAATAATAATTTATATCATTATTAATGTAGTTATTATTATCCATGATATTTTCACAATTATATTATCTTTGGATGCATTTAATTCTTATTTTATTGGTTTTTATGGAATTTTTTTAAATAATTTACCATTCCATGTTGATTATTTCATATAAAATTATGATAGCCAGGTTATTGATTTAATGGAATGTGTGTTAATTTATTTACCTATCCATATTGAATATTCGTTATTGTTTGATCATATATTCCACTATACATACCATTACATATCATTTTAGAAAACCCTTATTTTTTCATTTCTCGGGAATTTGGGATGTGTTCTATGAATGGAAGTAATGTTATGCTAGTGTGAATAGTGATATTATCAAAAAATATGTTGTAATTATTTTTCATTATTGATAATAAATAAAGTATGTATCTAGTCTACCAATACTACTATATTATTCTTTCATTTAGGATGCAATTCCTTATATCGTAATCTGAAGTAATAAAGAACACACTGGAACCATGTTTCTGGATTTTGGGTTGCAATATTTTATGTAACACCCTAGACTATGTTCCACAAATTAGGTTCCCCAATCCTATTTCCTAGAAGATCTCAAACACTCCTGAAATTCTTGAGGATGTTGGCTATATGTTAGGGTCTAAGGTGGAATAATGAGGAGACTATAATCCCATTTTAGAGTAAAGAAACATAATTAGAGAACAAATCATCACATACATTAGAGAATGTGGAAAAATAAATTAAATGAAACTAAAAAATACTAAAATTTAATGATATAATGTAATGGATTAAATAGACATGCCATACGTAAAAAATAAATCACCCACTAGGTTGATTTCATTTAAAAAATAAACAACTTAAAATAACAAAACCTTACCCTACTACAAAATCCAAGACTTATCACATACCATGTATCTAGTTCCCTATTGAGCAACACCAGCCCGATCATTAGACTCTACACAAGAAACCTACTCAGCAATGAAATCTTGGGACTCCACCTTACCTAACATGAATACTTGATCATCATAAAACTAGGCACAATATCTTTACACATACTGAGTTTCATGTATAGGGGGTGAGAAATAAATCTAAGTATGCCACCCCCAATGGTAAATCTATGACATGCCACCATAAGGGAATGCTCATTGTTCTTAGAGTATTAGTCTAACATCCATGCCATTTAGTATACAATTAGTGCCTAGATCATCCTTCTGGAATATAACTAAAGAATCATTAACATGTGTTCCTAGAGAATTTTCCTGACACCTAAACAGTAAAACATTGTTATTATAGAAATAGTTTGGAACCTAAACCCATGGATACCAGGTTTCAATCCACCAAAATATAATATGGTTAATAGGGAGTGAGTGTAGAACCTAATCACATAGTACCTATAGTGTCATTTTTACACCTAATATCATGGTTCAATGTGCATCAGTCTAGACCAAAATCTCAGTTTCTAGAGCATCAGACAAGAACTAGTCTCATGGTTCCTATAGTATCATTCTAGAACATAATATCATGGTTCCTATAGAGTCATTTAGGAATATAATCTCATGTATATATATACAGAACATCATGTCTACTATAATTAATAATATATAATAAGATAATGAAGCATCAATCCAATAATCTAAAAATCATATCCCCTAACAGTATAATGATCTCCAATATAGAAACCAAACAACATCACAACTGCCCCATGGACATACAAAAATCCTCAACATAACTTGATGAAAACATATCAAGGGCTAGCCCAATTTTTTCACTCGTCAACAATATATCTAACTTATCATCAAGTAACAAAAAACTCTTATCCCATTGAATGTATCATACTCAAACACATCCTAAAATGCAAAACCTATCATATCACGTCCTTAAAAGCCTCTATTCTAACGTAACTATGTTTTAGAGTGAGTAAAATATGCCAATATCATTGAATTTATGATGTTTGTTGGTCAGACCAACATCATTCTTGATTATTGGATCTTTATTGAGAGAGTTTCTTGGACCCAAGAACTTGTTTTTTTATGGCTATATAGTATTAGATAATTATTTAGGGTTTTTATAGGGATTTAGATTCATCAAGGTCAAAAAACCCAACTTCTCTTGGTGTGAATATAGAGGTTCATGATTGGGATAAGTTATGCATCTTCCTAGAGGAAATGATGCAACCCCCCTTATTCACTATTCATAGTTTTAAAAACTTAACAGAGGGTAACACATCTATGTAGGGTTTTTTTAGTTTTAGGAGAGTCTTCAAGAATTATTTTCACAGGGTTTGGATAATCATTCGATCAAACAATTTGAGGTCGGCTTCCTAGATAGTGTGTTCCACATTGTTGGATCATTTTTTTCTAAACTGTGTGCCCAAAACATGCAGGTAACCTAAAGAGGTGATTCATAAAAATGATCATGCCTTATATTTTATTACCACCCCTTATTTCTCCTTTATTTTACTCATACAGTACCTACTAGTCATGGGTATCACTCCCATTTCTAATCTTCTAGGTTTTGATCCAAGCACATCATTTGTTCTCTAATTTGATCTTTATTTGACTCGTTAGAACCAAAATGGTAAAAACATTACATGGATAACTTATTTTAATATTTAATATTTCTATATAGTTCATTAAATATGTGTGAGGTTTTTACCATATGTTTAAGGAGTTCCACTAAAACACTAATTTATTCCCAATTGGCTCAATTTAGTGGCTGATATCGAATGAGTGAATGTTTACCAATACAAGGTCGGTAGTTACTAGCTTTATCATTGATTTTTCTATGTTTTAGGGAGTGATTTTTTGATCATGTAGTATAGTTGAATGATAGAGACCCTATAAATTAATGTTGTCTTTAAAATTAATTTATTTATCATATGAAATGATTCTATTCATTATCTTTCTCATCTAAAAATGGTAACGCAGGGTAAGGATCTTGGAACAGATTGGGAGTATTTGGTTGGGTATATTATTTAATTGAAAACAAATTATTATTTTTATGTTTCATGGATCCATGGGAGAATAATAGGCATGGATTAAGTATTTAGATGATAATGACTAATTAGAAGGGGTGACGGGGTTCATTATGATTGGTGACTAATAGATTTTGTGAGTGGGGTTGTTCATTGGTTGGGTGACAAGGTTTCCAAATTGAGGTTATGAGGTTTTCATGATTGAGGGAATGAAATAATACATTAATATGGTATTAAAATTCTGGTTGAAAAACATGGTCATAGGTGCATCTTGTGTAGGATGATGTGGCTTGGGTATTTTATTGGAGATTTATGCTCACTGTTATTAACCGACACACTATTGGAGTCATGTGTACATAAATTGGTCTCATATTATGAGGTGGTGTGGACCACTCATGTGGGTAGAGGCTTAAATTAGTTGGGGTGTAGTATGGTGTTTACCATTAGTTATGTTGGAGTTTTTTCTATAAAAATGATAGTTTTTTAGGATACATCAGTTGATGGTGTAGATACTATCATCTGGGTGGTAAGGCACACCACGTATTGAGGTTATTTTTTCTGGATTATTTGGGTGTAAATATGTTTTAATTCTTTATGACATCAGTTATTGAGACAATGTTTTTTATTGATTGGAGTACAAATTTCACCCTACCTTAGGAATCGAGCATTAAGATGATATTGATTTTATGAGATGGTGTTTGAGGAACCATGTACTTATTTATGTGTTATTATTTTGATGTTAGTACTTGATGTACAAGATTTGGTTACGATTACTTGACTATAGGTGGAACCAAAGGGTTTAGCTGGATTTCTTATAATTAGGGGATTCCTTGAGGTACATTCTAGGGATCCTCACCACTGTAGATATATATATATATTTAGACGTGTCACTATATTCCATATACATAACTAGGGGAACATGGAATACCGACATTATAAGAAGAAGGTGATTTCTTAATTATAGCTTTTGATAATAAGGTAATCAAGTTATTTATTTACTATTATTGTTCCATTTATCTTTTTTTTAGAAAGAAATATATTATCACATATGTAATAAAAGTACATTTTAGTGATGGCCTACTGGTATTTATTCTCACACTCTACATGAGACCTTTAGGACGCATATAGATTGTATATTTTTTTGATCAGTTAAGGGTTCGAGATTAGGATATGGACCTTAGTGATCATGTCATAAATTTTTCATGGGATGGATGGAAAATGTCCTTGGATGTTCCTACATCAGCTGGAGTTTACTTTGTTGTCTTTCATTAGTTTTAAGCATCCTTATTATATATTTATGTAGAGTTCATCCACAGGTGACCATTTCTTCTTATTATCATGTACCACCTAATATGACATGGATTGTTTTCTTTTAGTAGCTAAAAATGGTGTTTTATTCCTCAATTGATGTGTTTGATATTATTGATAAATATTACCTCTATTATATTGTGATTCATCTATGTTGGGTTATAGCTTAATTATTTTATGTCCATTATTCCACTTTGTTATATATATATATATATATAATATTATTAATATTGACACCAAAGGGTATATTCTTTTCACTACAACCTCCTATAACCTCACTGCCAGTCAGTAGTCATTGGTGTATGGGGAGGAACCCATAAGGCCCAATGGTACCCCGAACCTAATCATTTTTCGGGTGCCAAGACTTGTTGGGGAGCTACAAATGGTATTAGATAAGTTCTTGACTAGGAATATGTAGCAACATTCTAATGGATACAAATGATATCAAATATTTTTCTTTTCCATATATGGTCATAAAATTTTGGTTATGGTAGAGTGGAGACAATTATGTTTTCTGAACTGGGTAGAGATCTCATGTTTGGGGGCCTACAGCCCCATGAATGAAGGGATGAACAAATTTCTATGGGTGTAAAATTTTTCTTCATTTCAATTTTAAAATTGAATTCATTCCTACCTTGAGTTTCAGACATGCGGGTGATGTTTATTATTATATGAATTTTTTCCATTGTCATTCAATGGAAATGGAAGTGTAATTATGCATTGTAATATTATTTTAGGATCATATGATATTTTTTTCTTGTGATTGTCAATGAGGACCTAGATTTTTAGAAGAGGTTTAATTTGTTTAAAGTGTCAATATGTGAACGTAAATAATGTTTTCCTTCTTATCCTCTATTTGGTGGAATTTTACTCATCTGTCTCATTCAGGTTGTTTTAATTAGATCTTTATGTGGTGTGGTGTGACTATATGCATGTGATATATGGTACTGAATCTGGAATGAGTATGTAGGGAAGATGATTGGGGGTGGGATGTTTAAAATTTCAACAAACAAGATAAATAGTGATTATATATACAACCTCTTTAGTGGTATTCTACTCAACTACCTCATATGTTTTGTTACATCTCACCTTATCATTCAAATTTAATGGTCCTTGAGTATAGATGATACTTGATGAATGACTCTAATGTGGGTATGCATGGGTCCATGAGGCCAGATCACTTTTTTCACCGAACTCAGATATGGGTAGGTAAGGGGCCTTGAGGCCAGATGTCATGTGGCTTGGTATAACTGGAGAGAGTAAGGGTGGTGAGATTTTACTAGTTGTTTCATATTTCCCAATCCACAATATAATATATATATATATACACCCACACAGAAACACATACTATTATGGATGTGTGACCATGGTATTGTTATTCAGTGATATTCCACCTAGACAGCTTCTAGTGTAGTGTTAGGAGGGTAATGATGTGGTTTAGCTTGAGTGTGCACTAGATAAGGTCCATGGGGTTTTGGGTGAATACTTAGAAAGTTGTGAGGATCATGATATGCAGTTACATTCTCCAATATAAGTGGTATAGTCATAGGATATGCCATCTTTTTGGGCATATCTTGACATGCAACTCAAGGTGAGACTATACTGATTTATATTTTCCAATGACAGGGGAGCTCAGGGAGATAATAAATATATGGGATGACATACTTCTGATTTCCAATTATAGAACCAACCACAGTTCCAGTGTAATAGAGGACAAAAGGTGGCATAGATTCAGAATTGTTTAGTGCAAATTTTCTTCAACCAGCTCCAGACACCTTAATGATATAGGGCGAAGCTAGCAATGTATATGCTTAGAGTACTAGAAAATCATTATTGGGATGTATAGATTTAGGCAGGTAGACATGAGGGAATGACTTAAAAATATTTTGAGGCCAGATTTTGTGATCACTTATTCCCTAAGATGCTGAGGGTAGAGAGATATTTGGGGTTCTGGAACCTTCAGGAGGGAATTATGTCTGTCATGGAATTTGAAACTACTTTCAAAGTCTTATCTCGTTTCACACCATGTATTGTGGGAAATAAAATCATAAGGGTGAGTTGTTTCATGGATGTTTTATAGAACTCCATCATGGTGTTGGAGGTGAATCCTCAAATAGAACTATGTTTTCCTTGAGTAATATTAATTCAGTGTTCAAGCTATATATATGGGAAGACAAACAAGGATAAGGTCTTCAATGGTGTGCTTTCAAATTGGGATGCTGGGACACGTATGGACATAGTGTGATCAGGAACCAAAGGAGTTTTGAGATTGTTCAAAGGTTTGTAATCATAAAGGGATCTACATGAAGCCTTCATAGATAGCTATAAGTCACGGACTATAGAAGAGTCAAGCATTTTAGGTCAGACATAGAGTAGTTCTAGGATATGGTAGCTAATATTTACCCACATGTAGAGGTTATGGTGGATATAGTGGGTACCATCATGGGGTTCAATGGACTATAGAAGTTGTCTCTTTGAAGGGAGGTTATACCATGGAATGTAGGGCTTTAGGCCATGCTCACATAGTAGAAATTCCAGGTGTAGAGAAGGCTAGTGAGCCAATTCTAGTCATAGGTATGTCATGGGCGTGATCGATGTACTTTTAATTTTGGAATGGCCTTTTTTTATGTAGTTTCCTGCTTTCTTACATGAGGTGCACTGGTTATTTTAGACTAAGAATATGCTAGTTAGTAGGTTCAAATCAACTTGGATGTGTAATATGTATATATATATATGAGTTGTTTGTAAGAATCATTATTTAAGAGAATCTATGCGATGCGGGTTTTATTGGAGTTTTGTTGAACCAGGACTTCTTATGGGAATCTTATGAGATACATGACCTTATAGTTGCATTATGATTCATGGTCTTGTTGTGGAAATTTTTTGAGATGTGGTACTTGGTGGGTGTTAGTTATGAAATGGGAATTATTTGAGAATATGATGAGGTGTGGTTTTGATGATGTGTCACGAGATGACATTTGAGTTTGGGTATGATCAGTTGTCCATCAGTTTGTTTGAGTTTTGGGTGAGAAAGAAAATAGGGTAGGTAACTTTTACGGTGGGGATTACATTAAGAGAGGTGACCTTTGACATGATGATTAGGGTATACTTGGATAATTTAAAGGATATTGGTATGTTTAGTACCATCTATGGGTAAGGCTTAATAGCTCGATGATGAGCTATGTTACGTTGGGGAGACTGTAACATTTATTTTATTTATAGTGGGTCAAATTCCTCAATTTGTTTAAATTTTTGATGTTTGGTGGTCATAACAACATTTTTCATGATTATTAGAATTTAATTCTGAGAATTTCATTGGAAAAAGGTCGTGTTTATAGATGTTCTTATATACTCAAAATGTTCCTTGGGGTTTTGAGTGGGTTTCTGATACGTCCGAAGATAAAAAAATTATATAGGTGTTCAGAAAGAGTAACACTATTTGGATAAACTGTTCGACCTCCCATAGTAAACCATGGGGCCTTCCTTATTTATGGTTCATAGATTGAAAAACGTTGCAGGAGGGGAGCATGGTCATGCAAGGATTTTTTTAGTTTTATCATAATCTTCATTCTTGGTTTTCACATTAATTAGAAAATTTTGTTATCAAATAGTATGTATATTGGTGTCAATACAATGGTTGTTGCATGGTTAACACATAGTTAGCCAAACTGTGTGGCCAAATCATGTTGTTCACTTAAATAGGTTAATTTTCCAAAATTCCCATGATTTCAGTTAACCTTCCTTCCCCTTATTTCTTTTTCCTTTCATGTGTGAAATGTCTAATGACCATGGGGATCTCTCCCATTTATTTTCCACTATGAATTTATACAAATACTCCATCAGATCTTAGACATTATCTTCTTTATTCTTATTCTATTGGAATTAGAAATACCTTAAATTTATTACCTACTTTTCTTTTTTTCCTCTTGCAATATGGTATTCTAAATCAATTCATGAGATTTTAAACCATTTTCAGTGTATTCCTCTAAAATTTTGATTTTTTAATCATCTCTAGTTAGAGGAATACATCTAAAAATAAAATATCTTCTTGTACGAGATTGGTGGTTCCCATTTTTCTCTTGGTTTTTTGGTTTTTTAGGAGTGAATTATTGAGAGCACCATTGGTTTGACTAAGAGAGAGACTACCAATTGTTATTTTATTTTTAATAAATTGATTGATCAAATTATATATTTTTTTTCTTTCTCTTTATCTTCTAAAAATGGTCAATCTGGGTAAGGATCTTGGATTAGCTTGAGATGATTAGGCCGTGCATATTATTTAATTAAAATTAAATGGTCTTTATTGTTCTTATTGGTTCCATGAGAATATTATGTTCTTGACCCAACCATATGGATGAGGCTACATGGTTCATTAGGTTGGATGAGGCCCAAATTCTTTGTGTGAAGTTTATCACAGGTTGGGAGTCATGGTCCTTAAATTGAGACTATAAGATCTTCAAGATTGAGGGCAAGGATGAAGACATCAAGATAGAATTGACCATCAGGTCGACCAACATGATCATAGGGGACAAGGTGCCAAGATTATGTCTCTTAGGTACTTTGTTGGTGATTTACTCTCATGGTGATTGAACGATGTGTTTTTGGAGTCATTTCACACAGATAGGACTCAGATAATGAGGTGGTGTTAACCATTCATGTGAGTAGAGGAATCCATAATTTGTAGCTTTTAATGGTGTTTAAAATTAGAAAGGATGGAGGTTAATGATGTAGAAATCCACATGGATGCTGTGAATCCATTAGTTAATGGTGTTGGTACTATTGGTTGGGGGTCAGTCTTTCCTTATATTGAGTCCATTATGCTAGGATTATTTGGAAGGAACGATATATCCATTCCTCAGAATGTAGGTTATTGATCCAATGGTGTTTACTAACTTGAGGATGTACATAACTATTCTTAAAATGCCAGGATTCTATATAATTATTTTTTATTAGATGAGGTATAAGGGACCAGGTACTTATTTAGGCATGGTTTTTTGGATTTTGATACTTGATGGATGGCAGGAGGTGTTGATGACACGATTGTAGGGGAACCATTGGGTTCAACTAGATAAAATTCCATCAAGGAATTCCTTGGGATTCATTATAGGGATCCTTTCCACTATATTTATATATATGAAGATGGGTCACCGTATTCCATATATATAACTGGGGGAATGTGGAATACCAGTGTTGGTTGAAGCATGTGATTTATTCCTTGTTGATTTTTGACACAAGAGAAGAAGGTTATTTATTGACTATGCAAGTAACATTTAAATAATATTTATATATAACATTGTTATCATAGCTATATGACAGGAATATGTTGGTGGTGGCCTAATGGGATTTATTCTCACATATAATATGAGCCCTTCAATATGCATGTAGATTTTAGGTATTTGTGATCAGGTATGGTTTTGGGCTTAGGAGATGGACCTTAGTGATCATATCATACATTTTTCATTGGATGGATTTTATAGATCCATTGAAGTTCCTACATTAGTTGGATTTTACATTTTCATGTTTCATATATTTTTATAGTCTTTAGTATATGTATTTTTTGAGGATGGCCTTTTATGAGCTTTTCTTCTCATATTCATTTATGAGATGATTTTACTTGGAATATTTTATTTTAGTAGTTAAAAATGGTATTTTATTCCTCAATTTGTATGTATTATCTTGTTTATTTTTATTGTTGCAGTCTTTTTGTGCTTCCACTATGGAGGGTTACTGACCCATTTTTTTAAAAAATTTTCTACTATGTTATTTTAATATATACCATTTCTATTATCACAAACATAGGGTATAGTGTCTCCACTAACCCCTCATACACCCTCACTTCTATTCAGATTCCTTTGGCATACAGGGGGAATGCATAAGGTCCTATGGTACTCTGACCCTGATAACTATTTAGGTGGAAATACAGGTCGAGTAGATGCATCCATGGTAGTAATTCCTCATAAGGGAAATGGCTTCAGACCCAAACACTTTTTAGGAAACCCTAGGATTGCATGTACATCAAAAGTATTACCTACTCCATTACTAAACTCATTACTAGTAATAATGGAAAATATCATCCCACCTCCAATTGGGTTTCTGAAAAACCCATGATACTTCCACCAATCAGTATGACAACCCTCTCCTATGTCTCATCCCTTTTTTTCCTATTAGGATAAAACTAAATGAACTTTCAAGATGGAAACAACTATATAATGACATAGCCTCCTCCAAAACATCACTCAATAGTCCTAAAATCACCTCATGGGTTCTAGCATCATGGTCTATAAATAAAACACTCAAAATAGGCTCCTCTTATGTCCAATTTTGACTGTCATGTTCAAAAACATCACAACCCCTCAAAAGGGTTACAAATGGGAGTACATGGCATGTATGCTCAAGTACACAATGATTAATCACAAAACCCCACATGGGTGTGTACTCTTTCTAGAAATGGTAGATAAAAACCAATACATTTTTTTTTATTTTAGGTAAACAGCATGTAAGATTCCTGTGTACCACACATGGAATGGCCATGTATTTTTTTTAACAATGTACTTCTACATGGGATGTGACCAAGATAAGTTATACATGTTTTCTCTAAGTATCCATGGGCCCTAACAAGGGTTTTATATCCATTTACATTTCCACATGGCCATGTACATATTAATTTTTATGCCCTACAAATTAAGTGTACTCCTAAAGAGATCATCTTCCATGAACATGAAGAACACATGGTTTGTTTTTCCAAACTACACACTATGTTCTCAGGATTTCTGATCTTGATGCCCTTATGAACCTAAAAAAACTACCATTTATCACATATCAAGTACAAATATACCATATATAGGACACTAGTAGTCATATAAAGGATCTAAAACCTGAAAAAATTAATCTATAGGGATCAGGGAATATATCTAAAAAATTGTCCTTCTTATGGGGTAAACACTGAAGCTTTGATTCTAAATCTACTTTGGGAAGCCACAACACCTTTTTCCAGTCCCGATCTCTGCCATGGATGAAGATCATTGGAAAATACTCCACCATTTACCCTTGGTAGAACTATTTTGCAAGGAATAAACCTCTCCCCCATCACCTATCATGTGTGAGAATACCCCAAAGGGGGGGGGGTACCATAATTAATTAATTATCCATTTTAATACCCATTGAAAATTTTTACAGAGTTATGGAACCCAAATATGGTTTACTCATTGAAATATAAAAACGCCCCAATCATTACTCAAACACAAATAAAAGATCTCAATCCAACACTCTATTGAAATGATATTAGCACTAGAACTCACATTAATGATTTAATATTCAATTTATTAAATATAAATATTCTTCCAAAACTCAAACTGCTCTGAATTCCACCAAACACCCGTAATATGGTGAAATATATATTTTTGGACCAACAAAGTAGAAAAAAAACTTATCCATGATCATATTCTTTTTGAAAATGATAATTTTAATCTTTACATGCCTCAAAAACTAACAATTGAAAATTATAACTAATTTTAAATTTTGGGTAAACACAGGTCTTTAAAATATCTCCACTATAAACCATATCATACCCAATAAGCCTCATTTATCTTCAAAACACACATCCAAACTCACTATGGTTATAAATGTACTTAACACACTACATATTACTATAGGATGAAATCCATGTTCCACTACATAACTCCAAGGATATTGTGTACATCCCTTCCAAGGAAAAGACACTAGTTTCCGCCATAAAAAACTCACTAATAAAGTTTCTATCTTTCTTAATCTATACTAATACATAACAAAATCATTAAAAAATCATAATTTTTCTCATGGTTCACCGCATAATATAACTCATCACATAAAGACCACTTTTGATTCATTAAAATTCTCACCATCAGAATCACCTATCAAAATACATCCTCACAATCCAAAAACCCACACAATGTGGTTCCCACTACGTCCTAGACCATATATAAATGAGGTTAACATCACCATGATGTATCTGATACTTCACAGTAGATGATTATTCTTATTATCACGTAAAAACTAAACACCATTTTTAAAATTCATTCTCTAGTCACAACCTAACCTCAAAAATGGGAATAATTGTCTCTCTCCTACTATATTGACAAAGAAAAAATAAATTATCTATTATTATTGACATATGAAAAGTGTAGCCATGGGTATTTTCGGACATCTAATCTTCCATATGGATCTCACTCATAGCGATTCGATGGTTCACTCCCCACTACACAACTTCACATACACTACATCATGAGCACAATCTTCTAGGAGTCCCCTTATCAACACATAGAAACATCTATATAGAAAGGAATATAGGTGTTTCTCTCTCAGTGTACCTAGGATGATGTCATGATATTGGTAATGATAATCTATATGCTATGAGAACACAAGGATTTAATAAATTAATACCCAAAAAAATCATCCTATTTTGATGTCACCTCTATCTTCAGTGACATGTATTACTCATTCATAACAAATGACCCTCCCTACCATGAAGCATCTCATCACCCCAACATAGATTATCAACCTACTCATAGTTTCATCCTCATCACAACATCATGAGTGTATTCTTATATTGTAACCAATCTACAAACTAAATTATATATTGCATCACAATCCATTTTTTCCTACATTATATCATGAAAGATGAACTATTAAATTCTCTTGTGTAACCCATATACATAACTTGATTCCAACTCTAATGAGTCACATCTAATGAAATCTTGGATCACAAGCCCAGAACACATACAATCAAAAACCTCATGTGATCCCAATATAACACATTACCACTGTGAATAAACTCTATAAAAAATCATAACCAGGGCTAGGCTCCCAAACAATGCTTCCCCTCTTCAAACCAAGCACAACCCTGAAGAACAAGAATAAAAGTCCCGCTTCTCAATAACAAAAGGTGTCCAATGTGCCAAAACTCATACCTAGATACTTTATTACTGTGCCATTTTTTAATTTACAAAGAATCCACATATGCATCACATTCCCAAAAATGACACTTATCTAGGTCAAACTATCAAAATTGAAATGACATTACCTCCCTAACTAGAGTCATGTTAAATAACATCACATGGATCTTCTTCTAAGCCTCATCAGTCAAGTCTCATGACAATTCACTAGAACTAACCACCTAGTTATAAGAGAAATATCAGAATGCCTCTTCCCCTGGGGTTTAAAAAATTCATACATCCAAACATCATAAAACATCATCATAACAAAACACTCACCTCTCTGGTATAACATATTAAGATCATCATCTTCAAATACAACCACCAAAAACAATGTCCCTTGGAAGCATTTTCCATTTACACATCATATTGATCCATGGATAATCACGATACAAAACCAAACTCAAATAATAACCACCTACTAAGGTTCAAAAATAACATTATTATACCTCATTAACAAACTATGGTAACCGAAAAAAATATATAATAGGACTAAATTAGTGTCCTTATCATCAATTGTCTCACTATATATCAAAAAAAAACTTCCATAATAATTAAATACATAAAATCAAACCCATGAAGGCCTATAACAAATGGATCATATGTGCCTATCATGATTTGTTATATTCTTCTTGCCTATATATTCCAAGATTCAAAAAATCATAGGCCTTAGACAACATTCTTGGAGCCAGAAATCCATCATAAACCATCAATTCAAAAAAAATGTGCATCACCCAAGGAAAAATAATATACAACTACAACATTAGAAAATAGGAACGTCAATCTCATCCGCTAAAAAACATTACTTATTATAAAAATAGGTTTCCATGACACACATGCTGATATCCATTATAGGCTCTGACATATTCCTTTATATCTGGTATACAGTACACAAAATACTGAATTGGAAGTAAAGTTAATAACACTATTATCAAATTGTAACACCATATCATGTGTTCCACTAATACAGTTCCCTAAGGTAGTTCACCACAAGACATCAAGAATAAATCCTCATATGGCAGAGGCCGCTTACTATCAGTGGGGATCTAAGGGGAATAGTGAGGACACTATACACCCATATCAGAGTAACCAAATAGATCTAAACAACCAAAAAACCTATACATAAAATAATGTTGAATAATAAATAAAATGGATTATAGAAGATCTATAAGAAAATGAACTATAATAAAGTACCGAATAGTCATGCCATATTTTTAACATCGATCACCCACTAGGATGATCACATATACAAAATAAACAACTAAAAATGAAAAAAACAAGGCCCTACTAACAACTCCAATCCATATCACATACCTAGTATCCAATACACTATCAAGATGCTCCATCACGATTATAATAATCAACAAAAGAAACCTAATGAATAATGAAATCATGGTACTCTTCCCTACTCATCATGAATCAATTCTCAACCTAAAAGAAGACATAAGGTTTGAATGTACACTGAGGTGCACATACATAGGGTGAGAAATAAATCTTAGTAGGCCACTTGTAATGGTGAACCTATAACCTCATTTCATAAATTCATTATCATGAAATATGCTCAGCCTAGATGAAACATAAATGAATCAAATAAAAATGAAACCACCATTGATCTAGAAGTTCAGAAATCGGTCAACCATATCTACTATAGCCAGCACCAGGGTGTCTCTGAGGAAGTCTCGATGACTATGAATCCAAAAGAAATTGGGCTCCACTCATATAGAATACCAAAAAAAATCAATATTTTAGATGTTATTCGTTATTAACTGCCTAGAAGCATCAATATCATATACTCATTCCTCACAAAATCAAAATAAAAACATAAGGAATTAGTCTATAATATCTCCCAAGTGTCTCAAACATTAGTTCCTAGAGAATAATTATGGAACCTATACGCTGGATGTGGAGTGTTATCCCATAATCCATACCATCCAATATACAATAAGTTACTAGAGAATCTTTATGAAACTTATACAAGGTTTATTAACAAGGAGTGTAAGTAGAATCATTCTGGATCTTAAAAAAGAAATATTATTTCATGGAGTATCAATCTAGAACCTAAACCCATGGATGTAGAGAATCAGTCTTCCACCGTATAATATGGTTTCTAGAGAGTCATTATGGATCATATTTCCATGGTTAATAGAGAATCATTTGTGAACCTAATCTCATGATTCATAGAACATCATTCTAGTACCTAATATCTTGGTCCATAGAGAATCTGTCTTACACCTAATCTCATGGTTCCTAGAGTGTCAGTCCAACACCTATTCTCATGGTTCCTAGAGAGTTAATAAGGAACCTAATATCATGGTACCTTGTTAGGAAGTATGGATCCTAATATCATATATATATATATAGACGCACACACACACTCACAAAATAAGTCCACTATACTAAACTAAATCAATCAACACAGTGGATCCTCAATCCAAAAATCAACCAATCATATCCCTTATCAATATACCAATCTCTAATGGGGAATCTCAAACACATTGAAACCTCCCCATGATAATAGAAAAAGACTTCAAATGACCTAAAAACATATCATGGGATAGCCAATAATCCTCACCCATCATCAACATCTCTACCTCATCATTTGGTAATATCCAAACTCTTGGGTCATCACTCATCGCTTAGGGTAACAAATCCTTCGACCCAAACCCTAGAATGTCATGACCTGAAAGGCCTCCACTATATCATGTAATAATAAGGGAAACACCCCCAGTCCCAACCACATTTAAAGAAACCATATGATGAAATATAAACATAGACTACCCCACATCACATGACCCAACTATGCCCTGTTAACCACTGAAAATATCATCCCAACGATAATAGGGTATTATGTTGAACTCATGCTATGTCCTCTAATTATTCTCATGACCCTCTATGGGGTTCATCCCATGTATTCCACTATGAAGATAGATAAACTCTCTATCTTTAATAAAATATATCTATCAGTACACACTCTCCCCAAAACATATTGCAAATATCCTCAAATCACCCAATTGGTTCCACCGTCATGTTCTATATGGAAAACAAAAACAATGGACTCCTCTTATGTCCAATTCCAACTCCAGGGATCCAAAACATCCAAAATCCTAATAAGTGCAACAATGGGGTAGGACACGACATGTATTCCTGAGAACATATTGTGTACTCACATAGACCAAAATGGGTGTGTACTCTATCCACACTTGGAATGTTAATCCCAAGAACATGGCATGTAATTTATATATATTTGATGCACCCTACATAGGGTGACTATGGGTGTAATTAACATGTATTAGACATGTATATTAATTGATCATGTACTTCTACATATCATGTAACCCATATGAGGTCTAGTGGTGTACTCTTCATAGCCATGTTCCCTCACATGGGTTGTCTGGACATGTACACAACTACACAGTTGAGTACTGGTATGCAGTGTGAATACCCTATACATGGCGTTCACTCAAAAAAATTCCATCCTCTATAAACTATAAGAATATATAGCGTGTGTTCCCAAACTACATGTTGTGTGATTTGGATATCTGAACTAGAAACCCCTATAAACCACATAAAATACAGTTTCCACCTCATCAGTTACAGATTGACCCTAATTGGTTATATAATAGTAATAAATAGGATATAAAACATTAAAAGAATCTAAATTAACTGGGGTATAAAAATAGTGCAATGGTATACATCATGGTATAAACACTAAAGCATCATCTCCAAATTTTCTCTGGAAGACACTACACCTTGATCTGGTCCTGATCTCTGACATGGATGACATACAATGACATGTCCTCACCATTTTACCCTTGGTCTATCTATCAAATTTTGGAGAACCATATCTCCCATATCCTATCTTGAATGATAATCCACTAAAATTAGAGGGTCAAGAGAACATTTTAACTTAATTAGTTAATTATATAATTAAATTCATATTTTCACATGTGCGGAGTTTTGAAACCTAGAGTGGGTTCATAGCTCTCCAAAGAAAATCCACACATTCTAGAATCAATCAGGAATCGAAATATCAATATAACTCTCTGTTAAAAATATATCACCACCTAAACATAGATGGATAAATTAAAATTTAATTTATTAATTATTAAATTTCTCATGAAAACTCATTCTTCTTTGAATACCAAAAAAAATTTTAGAGTAAACACCATATTTTGTGACAAATGTAGTTGACAAAAAATTATCTCAGATCATCTTCTATGGTGAATTTCCATTTTACCCCTCATAAGCCTTTGAAACTGAAAAAATAAAAATTCCAATCAAATTAGGAATCCGAGGAATCATTTTTCGTTACATCAAGGGATATTATAAATATTGTCATTTTAGTTAGACCCTTAGGGAACCAATTTTAAAATTAACCATGGTGATTAATTTATACTAGTGTTAACATTCATTATAATCAAAAATTAATATAAACATATTATATAATATTAATGTTTCTGATTGTAAAGGTGGAATCCATTTTCCCTAATTGAATCTAAAAACATTGAATAATTAAATATTAAATTTTACCCACATATATGATTTAAAAATGATTTTCCATAGAAAATTTTTCCATATTTATGAGATGTTTTTAAATAAATATGGAACAAAAAGTTGATTCCTATTTTATAAATTGGTTAAATACTACTATAATTGATCAGATTTTACTTTTAAACCATTTCATAAAGGATTAATAATTATAAGTGTTTTAAATGAAATTTCAGTTTTTAATAAAAATAAATATTATTTACTATTTATAGAAAAATTAATCTTTTTATGAATTTATCAAAAATTATCTCTATGAAAATTTGGATATGTTTATTTCAAAAATAATGATAATTTTTTTAAATACAATTTATAAGAGTGAAAAAATTTATTATACTATTTTTTCATAGAAATAAATGAAAATAATTTTTCAAGAAGGAATTTATTTTTGAAATATATATGGATTTAGGAAAAATTGAGTACATAATAATCAACATTTTATATTTATATAAAAAATAATATTTTCTTTAAAAATATGTTTATTGAAATTAATACCACCAAATTTATATAATATAAATTTCATGTTTAAAATATATAAATAGTATATTAAATCTCACTAAAGATCGTTGTTTCATGTAACGTAAGATATTAATGAAATTAAATTTATTTGAAAAGTATATATCATAAAATCTCTGGGTGTTATATTCAACCCCCCCCCCTAAAATGAGTCTCACACATGTAATTTCATCACATTTTTTCAAGTAACTATGGGTACTTATGCATCGTTTTATCTTTATATTCCCATATAGCTTCCTCAAATTTTTTATTTCACCACAAAACCATGACTAGGAGAGTGGTATTGTTATTTAGAACATCCTATATATGATCTGGAACCTCCATATATTTTTATTCATAGAAAATACCATGATCAAATGGTTTGAAATATTATTTCTAGTCAGGTGAACTATGAATTATGTACTTCTTTAGGAGATATAAAAGGATCATATGATGGACTTGATATAGTTTCAGTAGAAGAGATATGTGATAACAAATCGTCTCTAATTAATCAAGAATCAATAAATTGACAATATAACTTTAAATTATCTTTCCATTATTTCTAAATCTCATAGACATATTCTATGGAGAAATTCATAGAAAAACATTCTCACAAACATCAATCTCTATAAAATGTTGACGATTATATGAATAAATTTTCTGTCAAATTTGTAATTCCCTTATGTGTTTCTGAATCACTCTAACCATATCCATCATTTCATTACCTAGTTATCGTCTCAAAATCATTCAGACTAAAACTTCGTCCCAACACATTGGAGTTCTATACTTCTTTCATTATAGGGATTCAAAAGGACCCATCTGAATTCTCGAGTATTATTGTTGGAAAACTCATCAAGAGGAAATTATTCGGACAAAACACCATTGAAATTTGTATAAAAATATCTAGGAACAATATTTGGGCATTGAATTATTATCTAATATTGAAAATTAGTCTGAGTATGATATATAGTTCTGAAAGTAAACATTGTATCAATGACTTACAGAAAACATCATAAGAACATCATGGTAGAACTTGGATCCAGATCAGATATAATAGATTGAGTTTCTATAATAAACCTTATGACTTCCTCAATGTATATCTAGAAAATTTGATCAAGATGATTATATTTTCTAATTGAGATGAAGTGTTCTAACTTTATAAGGTGATCATCTACAGCCCATAAAGAATTGATCCCTTTATATTATTTGGGGTGTATGCTAACAAAATGTGTGGTGATGTTTTCCAATTTACATCATGGCATGGTAAATTTTTTTTAATATCCCCTTAGATTTATTTCTCTCATCCAAAACATTCAAAAATATCAAGTAATAAGATAAAAAATCTATAGTGTCAGTCTTCATGTCATCCCACTAGAAATACTCATTCAGATTACTATTCATCTTCTTACTTCCATGTTAAATATGTAATAATGAACTATGATCCTCCTCTAACAAATCAGATATATCTAATTTATATATACAATTTACAAATATTTATTTATGTATTGATAAAAAATATTTGATAATGAACTATGTTTTTTATAGGAAATAGGAATCTATGACTTAGAGAAAGAATTACTAAAAATTAAAGAAAATTATAGTATTTACACATCATGAATGGAGTTCATGATGTGTATTACTCATTCAAATAATCCTTGAGAACCAAATTCTACTACATAAATTTTAATGGGAATTGAATGTAGTACATGAAATTTAAATACCATACATGTCATGTGATCTTTAAAATTACAATCCTGCTAAATTTTCATGACGTTGAGGTAATAAAATTCAGGAATCACATGCACAACATACAGAATCTATATGATCTAGAGATCATATCTGGTCAAAGATATAGGCCATGGATTTCATATGAAACCATTTTCTTTATATAATATTTTGGATGTAAGTTATATGATTTGTAATACATTACATTTCATGTAAAAGTTGATATATAAGCAACATAAATCCATTAGATGACATGAGGACATTACACATCATGTAATTTTTGAGACTATAAGTATTTCAGTGCCTCTATTGTGCACCACAGTTCAAACCCACTATTTTCTATCATGTTTTATTCCCTGCCACTTATTTTTCCCCATCAAAACGTATTTTTAATTCATTCCTTTACCATTTTTATCATTTCTATTTTTGTTACTTTCAATTATAAGTATGTTCATTTTCATTCAACATTCATTTTCATTTTATCTCATGTTTTTACATTAATTTACAATATTGTTTGTTGTTCATTGTAGATGAATGATGTTTATTTCCTATTCATTTATCCATGTGAGTTTTTGATTGATTTTCATTTGTTTCACATCTATATTTCATAACTCTGGTTTTATTATTATTATAAAAATCATGTTGGCTATTTTCACATTTATGATTAATAGTATTATTCATGGATTGTTCTCCTAGGTATAGAGGATGATAGTAAGGGTTTTCATAATATTAATGAATCTATAAATCAATATATGTTAAACCAATGGCTAGAAATTAGGTTAAACAACAACTTTTTTTCTCATTCCATAGTGAAACCCTTACCATGGTGGGTGTGATTGAACAAAAGAAGCCTAATTGGAGTTGAGAAGGATGCGCATTATTTCATAAAATCTAAGAATAATATATATAGTTTGGTCTCTATATCTATAGAAAAGTATAGTTACATCTTTGGTTGATATAAATTGTTTAACCATGACTTATTAGTGACCTTTTCACCAATTTGCATCATATACCATAGGTTATCCCCAAATTATTTTTAGGATTATCCCTTTTTAAAATACCTAAAATTGACCTTGAATCCTATTATCGTTCATGAATTTAAATCCAAACTTATTAATTATAGGAAAATCATTTCTATATAGTTATCATAAGGAATCATACCATATGGTTTGAATCGATAAGTTTCCTGGCTACCAGTTGTCTTTGTGGGTTTTTCCCCGCACTACCTCATTACAAAACATTTTTATTCATCTTTTATTTGGGATATAAAGTTCTAATATAATCAAACCTAGATTATTTTATGATTTATATTTGGAACATCAAATTCTGGAACCATTTATTGGGTTTTTGTTGCATAGGAATAGTGAACTATAGATAGAACATTGGATTAACTAACATCATCCACTTATTATTTTCTAATTTACCCCTTTATTTTTATAGTTATTAAAAATAGATGAACTTTAATACTCTCTCTTGTATATATAGTGCAAGCTCCAGGGTCCCCAGACTCATTCTAGGATCCTAGAAGCCCAAGAACTACTACCTTTTATTCATGAGAGTGATCGAACTATAACCACATGATGATTCTTATTAATGGATAAAAATAGTGATCATGTAATGAATCACCATCTAAACATTCAATATGATCCACCTGAACCTAGGTGAAAAAATACGAACTATAGGATAGAACCATAATCGATTACAGTATACCATCCATTAGCTTTGTTATGCTTAGCATTCTGTACCCATATTTTTAGGAACCGCAATTCAAGATAAATCCAAGATTCATCCATATAATCTATAAAATGTGATAGTTTAGTGTAATGTAATGTGATGAACCCCATTAAATTATATCCAATTTTCAAGAGGTTTATTCCACCATTTAGATTCTTGGAGTATCTTTAGATTCCATTAGATTATGAGTCAAGTAATTTTACTTGAATGATAGATCTAAGGATTGGCATAAAAGTCAGAAGACTAAGTCCATCAAAACTTCCGAAAACATAGAAAATTCATTTCTCAACAAATACTTCCCATTGATCTAAAATTGGAAGATAAGGAATAAATTCAATATTTCATTATGGAGTTTATGTATTTATCTTGGGAATATTAGGGTTGATTCAAAGAATAGACTCATAAATTACCACATCATGGACTCAATGTGTGGATGAAACTATAAAATTATGACAAGGACTCTATCATAATACCCAAACTATAGTAGAATCCAATGCAAATAGATAACTAATATTCAAAACTCTAGATGTTAGTAGATTAATTATAGATGGGACCTACCATAATGCCATAATTTGGCAGAGCGAGAGTGGACCTCCCCGATGACGAATCCATCAAGTGTAGTAGAATAATCTCTTATTATCACAAGATGTATCCCTTAAGAAGAATATAAAATCATTTTAGATGCCTTCTCAAACACCACCATCCCATTCTCCTATGATTGAAAACAATTCATGTGAAATTTGAGGAGTCCCACACCCATACCAATAATTTTTTGTAGGTATAGGGGAACTAAAAATCATAGAGTATAATTTTGTTAATTAAAATCAACCAAATTATAAGTTTTAGTAACCTCAACCATATAATCAGAAATACCATGATCAGGGTTTGGCCAAGTATTAGTATAAAGAAACCAATATTATTATCAATGATGAAGTAGAAAATTTATGCCAAGGAATTAGGGAACACCTCGGTACTGACATTAAGGTATATGTCCTCAAACAAAAAATCAATTTCAATAATCTTTTACCCTGAGATCTTTGTTATTTTTACCTTCTCAATAATATTTGTTTCAAAAATATCTGCTAAGACTACAACAACAATCCCAACCTCTTCAGTACAATCTTGGGAACCTTCTCAGAACAGTTTATGTAAAAAAGAAAAATTAGATTAATAAAACCCAATAAAATGAAATGAAGAATCAAATATAATCCTTCTAAATTAATTAACATCATGTTGAGAAAATATCTAAGACCCTATCAGATTTGATACTGGGTTTGATTTCTAGTAACACTAAGACTCGTTCAATAGAGGATGAGAATGTTGTGGTTCATAATACTTTTAAGCTTATAGAAATTCAAAATCAGTACACATGTGATGAAAAGAGTTTTCAAGATCATGAGAAATGTGAAACTATCATCAGTGATGATGATAATGAAATCACAAATTAAATAGGTTAATAATACAACAAATATTCAAATTCAACTGAAAAATCCTTGATATAAGAGAATAAAGAAAAATAAGTGGTTTGTGTGTCACTTTTAGAATGAAAACCCCGGTCACATTCTTATAAAGTATGAGATTGGGAAATATTGAGGGGAAATATAAGATGTTTATTCAACTATTTTATAAATTACCCATCAATATCCCATTTTATAAATCCATCGCCCAAATGCCTATCTATGAAAAATTTATAAAGGAATTGAATTATAATAAGTGTAAAATGGATGTCCTATGATTTATCTACTTAAATTAATTATTCCTTTCTATCATTCATTATAGGGTTTCAACTATGATTTTATACCTAGTAAATTTCTTGATTTCATATACTATAAGGGCATGAAACATCAGAATAGAATTATATGATATAGTTGTAAGCATTAATGTCACAATGATGATCATTTTCTAAAAACAAGGGTTATAGAACTGAATCCCAAAAAAAGTTGTAGAATAACTGGGTGACTGATCAGTCATGTACCCTCAAGGAATACTCAAGGATGTATTACTTAATGTTGGAAAAGTTTTCTTTCCTATGTATTTCCTTATCATAAGATTGGATAAAGAAGATTAAATTCCTATTATCCTAGGATGACTATATCCTTATAGTGGGAAGGGACTATTTGATTCTAATGAAGGTAGAATAATATTTTTAGTATGAGACCATTGAATCACAACACTCATAGGGCATGGAAAGGTCAATTTATTTTTCTAATGCAGCATAGAGGCTGACCAGGGTCATCTCACTTGAGGATGATTCTTAGTTGTTCACTCACTTAATTAAATTCACCTAAACTAATTATTTTTTAATAATGGAAATTAATTTAATTTATATGTTATAAATGATAAAACTAACCTGTAATGAAAAATTTAATTATTGAATAAAGAACATGGAATTTATGGTTTCATTTTTTGGTTCCATTATTCTGCATGTTTGTGTATAAATTTATTTTCACAATTAAATAATAAGATCTCACTCATTAATTACCATAACTTATTTCATGATTTGAAATCTGGAATAAATTTATCTATACTAATTTTACCCCCTCCAATAACTGAGATTAATGTTACACCTTGATCGGGAGTGTGACATAGTCTAAGACTTGGTTGCATCATATTTCATTTCATCCCCTAAATTCTTTAACTCCATCATATAAAGAGATTATATCTTGTATAAGGGAGGAAAAATATTTAACAAAAGAATAGAAATTATTTTAAGCTCATTTTGTGGTGGAAAATCTCCACACCCAGGAATTTTCAATATTTCTCATCACAAACATAATAAAACATAATAAATTGGGTGCAGAATGAATGGAATTTTCACTTAACTCCCCTGGGACAAGCTTCAGGTTAGGCACTCATGTTTTAGGGTAAGATTTCATCGTGGTAATATGTTAAAGAAGGGAATAATAAAAAAATATAATAATAATTTAAAATAATGGGTATGATAAAAGTAGAATAAAAACACGCACATGATATCATAAAATATAAATAGAAGACTTACATGAAGATAGAGAAGAAAAGAGGATGTATGAGTGGAAGAAAACACAAAATTTAAAACCATGGATGAATTAGATTTTATAAAAAATCAAATAAATTAAAATTACATTGAAAATAAAACTACATTAAAATGTATAAAATTAAAAATAAATGAAGAAAAGAAATGGGTTCAACAGCTTCCCCTCTAGAATATCTCTTCTGAAAGTTGGCTCCAGTTTCACCCACCGTGTCTTAGAAACACCTCATGTACCCTTATTATAGGTTTTTTAAAACACAATTTATTATCTCCCATACAAATTTATTTTTAATTGGACATGGATAGATGATTTTATGGAATAAATATTTCGTTTGACTTTTTTTGGATGAGAATTCCATAAATGATTACTCAATGTCTATCATTCAATGTCAATATTGATTATTTCATAACTCCATGAAATTTATTTTTGAAATGATATGGTGAGCTATCATTTAATTACAGGTAGAATATCCAATATTTTAGTGTGTACACTGAGTTATGTTTCAGTTATAGTTGTCGGTTCCACGTTGTCTTCCCGAAAGGTTTCCCAACATCATTTATTTTTTCGGGCCTCTAGATGTTCAAATCAACTCTGTTCCTAAAAGCAAAATCTGAATCCAATGAATGTTATAATCCTAAAAAAATTAATCATATAACTTGGATCAATATTTTAAATGTTATATTCATAATACCAAAGTCATAAAGAAATATTTAATTTCCAGAATTAACCAATTTTCACATTTTTTCACAAATATCACTAAAAATACAACATTTATCAAAATATACACAAATAGGTAAATTGAGAGGGTATAAATAATATAAAAACATATAAAAATTATAAAAATATTTTCTATATCAATGATCTGGTAGTTTTCAACTTATTAAAATCTTCTAAGAAAAGAATTGACACATT
This sequence comes from Viscum album, assembly GCA_963277665.1. Classification (NCBI taxonomy): domain Eukaryota; kingdom Viridiplantae; phylum Streptophyta; class Magnoliopsida; order Santalales; family Viscaceae; genus Viscum; species Viscum album. The sequence continues at coordinate 1,892,467,443 of OY728150.1, forward strand.
TTATTATCATGAAATATTTATCACTAATAAGACATATGATTTTATGAACATCTAGGAAGACAGAGAGAGATTGCCCCCTCCTAAAGATGAAGGAATTTCTCATGAGGTATTTAACTAAATTGAACATATGATAAGGGATACTATCCTACCATTCATACACCCGTTTTTCAAACAACCAATGATGAAATTAAAAACACTTATAAGCATCTTCATATACCATTTCTTAGAGATTTTAGCTGCACAACCATTCATTACCAGTATAGAACTGATCCACATACTAGAAAAAAACTAATTAAAATCTGGATATGCAAAAAAAATCAATTTCTTAGGAAATAGGTGATATTAAATGGATTAGATTGATGATATGAACCCATAATATTTCATTGGTAGAAGATATTAAGCCCAAATGTTAACCTCAGAGGTGATTCACCCCTATAATGAAAGAAGTTGTGAAAAAGGAATTATTGAATCATCTATAGGATTGAATAATATTCTGACTCTATGATAGCAAATTTGAATGAATTATATGAGTAATTCCATAGAAATATGGCTTAACAGTTTTCAAAAATAATGAATATGAGTTAATCTTAACTTGAACAATTACTAGATGGAGAGTATACATTGAATATAGAAACCTAAACACAGTAACCCGAAATAATCATTTCATGTTACTTTTCAAGGATGAAATCTTTGAGAGACTATCTGAGAATGAATTCTATTGTTATTATATAGATTCTTCGAGTAAAATAAAATCACTATAAACCTAGAATATTACTCTAAAACTACTTTTATATAACCTATTACAACATTTTATTATAGTCTAATATAATTAAAAATGTGAAATGCATTGAATTTTTTTTAATGATGCATGAAACATATATTTCATGACATAGAGAAGGAGGTGCAAGAGATCTTTAAAGATGATTTATTTATTTATGTAAGATCCTTAAACTTGTTCCTAATCAATTTCAATATGGTCTGAATCATGGATAATAAATCTTCATAATATTAAACTATAAAAAAAACACTTTATATTCCAAGGAGGCATAGTCCTTGTGGAAAATATAAAATAATGGAATGGAAGTTGATTCGGTTAAAATTAAATTCATTAATGAATTTCATGATCCCACAATTGTAAAATGAATAAGAATATTTCTGGGCCACAAGGGATACCATCACCGCTTTGTGAAATACATTTCAAAAATAAACATTCAATTGAAACTAGAATTGTCTAAGGAAACTTTATTCAATTTCATTGATGTGTGTTGGATGGAATTCAACACTTTAGAGAACTTCCTGGTTGCTACTCTGGTTATAATTTCACTCGATTGGGACATGTAATTTGAGATGATGTGCGATTCTAGGGATTTCACTATAGCATTTATCTGAAGATATCAGGTTATACAAATCTTTTATCCCATTTATTATAATATTCATATGTTTAATGAGGCTATGTTCAATTAAATGACCACAAAAAAAGAAACTATTTGAATATTCCTATGCATTTGAAAAATATTCACCATTCATCATTATATCTAAAGTAGTGGTTCTTAATGATCATTCGGAACTCCAATACCCATTGATTAAAAAGAATTTAATAATGAGGCTAATATGTTGGTTCATATTTTTGTAGGAATTTGAAAAATTAATCAAGGATATTGTAGGGACTTATAATGTTACTTATGATCACTTTTCTAGTCTACCACTACGAAACTTTATGGATTATGAAATCTAAAAATCATGGATGAATTCCTTAATGAATAATTTTTCAATATAAATACGTCGTCACACCCGTGGCTTTTTTATATTAAAAAATATATTACCGTGGGATCGTTTTACCCACACTTCTATTATCAACAACGGAATAATTTTTTAGTCAATGCTTTACATTACTATTTTGATGATTTTCTACTATTCAAGAACTATGTTGATGGCCTAATTTGGTGTTATATCCCAGAATATGAAATTCAATGTGTGGTTGACCTATTTTATGCATCGCCAGCTGGTAGGAATAATAAGACTAATCATACCTTGGAAAAATACTTCAAAACGTATTATTCTATCCTACAAACCTTTGGATTAAATGACCTTTTCTAAATGCTATAATATTTTAAATAAATGAAACTCCCCCAAATACCATCCAATTTGTCAAAATTATCAATGTATTTGTAATTAATTTAATGGGTCCATTCCAAAATTCTCACTGTATATTTTTTATCATGGTTTGGGTGAACTATGTATTCATGTGTCTATAAGGATATGCTACCACTCCTGACTCATAAAAAGTGGAAATGAATTTTTTAAAGAAAAATATCTTTTCTAGATTTAAATTTCCTTGATAAATCATTAGTTATCATGGAACACATTTTTTCAATACTGATGTGAGATGACTGCTCAAAAAATATGACATCTGATATAATACTGGAACACCCTACCACCTATAAAAAAGTGGTAAAGATAAACTATTTAACATTAATATTAAAACATTATTGAAAACATTATGATTAAAAGTCGAAATGATTTATGTTTTCAATTGAATAATTCATTTTGTCTATATCACATGGTATATAAAATGCCCATCGACAATACTCTATTCCAACTTGTGTGATTAGAAATCCTTATCACTAACCAATGGAACTATAGAATCTATCATACTAGGACATAAGAAATTGAACATGTATTAGTAAAATTTTGAGTTAGACAGAATGATATAGATAGATGAACTTGATGATATTAGAATGGATTCCTATGAAAATGCTAGAATCTATACAAAAAAGGTAATTAAATGGAATGACTGATGAATTACACATAAGATCTTCATACCTAGATATAACATTCTTTTATTAAATTCTTAATTGAAATTATTCCCTTGAATTTTTAAATCCCAATTGATGGGTCATTTTAATTTCATCAATATATTCCCCTATTGGGCCATAATAATTCCAAAATACAGGGAACCAGTATTTAAGGTAAATAAAAAAAGGGAAATAATTTTTTAGGAATTATTACATGAGGGTTGTCTTCATAACAGTAAATTCATCTAAATCAAATCATTTCTATCTCTTGACGTTAAAAAAACCATGGTTATAAGGAATCACCTGATAGTTTTAATAGGTTATTTTATATTTTAGGAAATTGTAGGGACATAATAAGAACTACATAGATCATGGTCTATAAGTGGAAAACAATTCCTAATATAGATGATGTAATTATTAGAAAACATGTAAATTTATAGAGCCTAAAAAAATAAATTTTCCTAATTTTAGCTTTATTTATTAATTAGACAAAGAAAAATTAGGTTGTCTTTAAAATGATGTGATCCCAAGGATCACGACTACCACCCCCTTCATTATTCCTCGAGCACATGACCTCCTATCTCCCACACTATTACTCCTCTTCCCCTCACTATCATTCTTCCTTCCCCATCCTCCCCATTCTCCCACCTTCCCTAATCCATGTTCCATTTATTATCCATATCCTTCCTATTTCACTCTTCTGTAATAGATAGAACCAAGATCATTGGAACTCCATCCACCAAACACATAGGAGATCACGATAATCTAACTCTACCAATGTTCCAAGCACCAACTCCTACCCCTCTAACCACTGATCGTTCAACTTCATAATCCTCTTCATCTTATGTAGTCTCATAGTCAAATACCATAATGTTGCAAGTTACTACATAATTCCCACACCTATACATTTTCCTTCATTTCTTATCACCTGGGCATTAGTTTTGGTTGTTTCATCTCTAATATAAGCCTATGTGGATGAAAAATAAAATGGATCTCACTGTGATCTAGATGATCTAAATTTATGGGGTGGTATTTCACCTCATTGGATGGTTCAACCTCTGCACCATTATCTAGGTGTGTTAGGAGACATTTTTAGAGATCTTCAATGAGTTCTATAACATATTCAAGATATATGTCCACCATGACCCCTTCAATCTCTAATGAAACCCTTTTTTCTCACCATCAGGGGCTTCAGTGTTGGGATTTACATATACTCAACCAATTTGGTTTCATACCCTATTTTCCCAACCTCACAACTTGATCTAGTTGAGGTGTATTTGGCATAGTATTAGGCATTGATTTCCTAGGATCCGAAAAGTATTCATAATATGTACATGTTTAATACCACTCATCTCTAGGGTTCCACCATGAAGGTCATGCATAGGGATTTTTCCCATTTCTGGATGTCTTGAGGATATATTCACGAGATATTTATCTAGATTGAGTTGAACATCCATGATTCTAATATGGGAAATCCTGAAATCAACATGGAATACAATTTATTTATTCATTATGAGGATTATATGTGGAGGACCTAAGGAATGCTAGTTTGTGGGATATTAATTATGATTTTTTATGACACATCAGTGTCTTCAATGTCACTCAGCCTTATACATCACTTGGTTAGATGGATCTCACTGATCTACTCATGATACCAAATATGTAATTGTTACAAATGGTTGAGGAGAATTTCTGATAAGCGCTAGAGTAACTAGAGGATGCAGATTAGGAAATCATCCATTAGGACCCAGACCCAGCCTCACCTACCCGTACTTCACCTATCGCTCCTTCTACCACTACATCCCCCCCTTCGTCTACTACCACACCAATTACACCTACCATATCTACACCGACGGCACAACTACCCAATTATATCTTGTTTATTATCTAGTCAATCCTATAGAACTATGGGTGATATGTCATAGAATATGGATCCTATTATCCAACCCATCTCACATAACCACACCTCCCCCACCACTAGTTCATTCATCTTCTCACCCACCCCCACCATATAACCATGCTTCTACATTTATCGCCACACCACCTCCTGCCCTAGCAGGCCTAGCTCCCAAAATCACCAATCCTACCTATAGGTAGGATTTTCTATCAGAGACGGATCTTCCAATAAATGTATCTAACATTCCATATACCACTAAGTTGATTATAATCGATCTTTCTTTCATATGGATGTCCCTAGTTTAGATCGGCACCTTACATCCTCTATTATCGACTGAGTCTGCTTAAAGCACCCAGACATCTATTATGGTGATTGATACCCCAACCCCTACCTATATCGATTATATCTAATTGAATGAGTTGATACAGACCCTCACTATTTGAGAAGGTATTTCTGATGTATAGACTGGAATATAGGCCAATGTTGTTTAGTTATATCCTTATACCCCTCCCTTAATGCACACTACCTTGGGTCATCTTTTTCCTACTTTAATTCGCAATATAATAGATGATTCTTTTTTTCATATATATATATGGTATATAGTATTTTGGATAAAATTATTAATAGCTTATTTTCCTTTTTTTCTACTACATTAAATTAGGCATGTATAGAACTTATTTATCTTATATGGTCATTTCAACACTTTTCATGACACCTTACACCCTCCTATATTAGATGTATCAGTATCTAGATAACTTCTAAAACATATTAAGATGCTCCGTCTTCAGATCCATTCTTAGTAGCATCCTCCTCCAAAACATGTATAGAAGATACTCCTCCAACATAAGCTTTGTGATTGACTTATTTCTAAGGTGGTTAACACCACTATGTTCCCCTGTTTTCTTGATGAATCTGCAACCAGTTCTTTTGGGAGGAAGAGGAAATATAATACTATGGATGAAACTAATTGATATATTTGTATATCTATCTAGATAAAGATTTTAATATTTTTTATTTATGGGTGGAAACTTACATTTTTTGTTTCCTTTATTTCAGTTTTGTTCTTGTGACCTTTTTTCCTTTTTCTATAATTTTGTTTCCATCAATTGTCCCAAAATTCTTTGTATTCAATTCATGCATCTATTTGAGATATTTTTAACTTCCATCGACTATGTAAAAAATATATATTTATGACTATATATTATTTAACCCATGTGAACTAATTCTTTATCTAGTGAATATATATTGTTTCTAAAAATTATTTGTGGTAAAAAAATTACCAATTACCATCCAACGTGTTTCATACTGGCATAACCTTCACTACTTGGATTTATGGATTCCCTATTATCCATTCAAAATTAAAATTTCATTTCTATAGATGTTATACCTGATATCTCTACCAAATAACTTTTTTGAATAGTTTAGACACTGTCTCAAGTGTGAGGGGTCTTTCTTAATCTTTATAGTCAGTAAACATTGATTATTGCATATTTCCACTATCCTAGGAGACATTTTTCAGTGAAAACAAGATTTAAACATGAAATATCATTACACACATTTAAATAGAGGACAATGATTTGATAGAGATTGTTGAAATTCATTTTTATTACTATTTAAATTTTTAGCTTGATTGATGAGGTGAGTACTTTAATTCTAATTCTAGATTCTTTAAATTTATTTTTGATATAATTATTAAACGATATTATTCCCTGAGTGATTTCCTGTTATTTTATATACTCACTTTCGTGAGTTATATCTAGAACTACACTGTCATGTTTTTTTTGAGAATATTTCTTGATAGCTATATGGGGAATTTAAACCTACCAAAAGATTAATTGAGATATTATTGAGGCTATGATCGAATAAATACATTGTTAAAATGATTAATGAAATCTTTCATGATATAGTATTTTTGAGACCTACTTGTACATCATTCCTTCTTTATCCCATATTATCCATCAATATCCTTGATATGATGGATTTGATTCAAGCCTATTATCCCATCTTACCTTACTCATTGCAAAATGAATTATTTTCTTTTGAATATGTGTGGGGTATTTTTCACTACTAATGGACAAGGTATGTTGTTACTAAGGAGATACATAGTGGTATTTTCACCAAAATTTTATGACTTGTTTAATTAATACTTTTTAAATTTTCTACACTTACCTTGTTCCTTAGAAAAAATTTATATTCATATATATAATGGGTTGCATGTTAGCATGGTAAAAAATAAAAATTTTAAGATCGATGAATCTTATGATGGGTTATATTTGTTTAGGTATTGGACATGAGAACAGTCCTAAACATAAAAGGTAAAAAAATTAAATAAATAAGGTAACATAGATCATTATTTATGATCTATGGACATATTCTTGGACCCATTTTGAGCTATTTTGGAGCACCGACATATTTTTATAGGAGGAGATATATATTTAACTGTTCAATATTATCATTCAATATATCATAGATCATACACATACTTTTTATCTTGAATTATTATTATCTTCCCACCTAAACTCATAATCAGAGACATTTGAAACTTATTTATCAACCCCATAGGATTAATTTTGTATTTGTATTAATGAAGTTGAGATATCAGAACCAATACAAGTCTATGATGAGAATATTTTATTCATGGTTTGAGCATAACCCCATTTTTATTTTACCTCAATTTATGAGCAAAAATTATTTTTTATATAGATTGAAAAAATGGGTATAGTTTTTGAGGAATTTTTTTGAAATAGAAATTATAGGAATAAAAAATATGAATACAGAACATCATTATAAATAATGACTGATTTTCTCTGCATGACTGATTCTTGGATACATGATTTTTTAACTTTATTATAGTTTTATTTTCCTTGTTATAACAAACACTTCTTTTTCCAAATTATCTTTATTTTGGTTCCTTTTTGAAATGATTATTGTTGGAGGACAAATAAATTCAAGTGTGGGAAAATTTGATAAGGATAATTTACATACACATGTTGGATACATATATATATATCATTTAATCATCCATTATTCAATAATCCAATGTGTTTTTATTTGTTTATACAAGAAATAAGAACTGAAGACCCAAAGTATGAATTGATAAAAATTTGGAAAAAATGGATTTACATATTCTGAAAGGAGTTCATGATATGTATTCCTCATTCATATAATCCCTAAGTACAAAATTTTATCCCATTTGTTTTTACGGAGCATGAATTTAGTACACGATGTGTAAATACAATACACATCATGAGATCTTCAAAATCAAAACCCCGTGAAATTTACATGTTGTGATGAAAATATAGGTTCGGAATAACATACATGATGTATAGAATTTACACAACATGAAATGTTTAAGATTATCCACTAGTCAAAGATACATGTGATGAATTTTATTAGAGAAAATATTTTCTACAAAATATTGTTGATATAAAGTTCACAACATGTACATACATTACACATCATGCAGAAGTCCAGAAAGAATCCACATAAATCCATTACATTACATAAATATTTTATTGGTCTTGTAATTTTTGAAATGATAAATATTTCAACACCTTTATAGGACACAACTATTTTGGACTATCATTTTCACTCTTTTTTTATTCCCCATATCATCTTTGTTTCCCTTGAAAACTAAATTTTAATTCTTTCATTTACCATTTTTATCAATTTTGTTTTTTTATTGGATGTTCTACTTCATTGGATTGTCATTTTATGGCCATTTTAATTCGATCACATGTTTTGACGTTCATTTTTAAAATTTATAACCAGTCATCATCAAAAGTTTCTATTTATTTACTTTTTATTCATTCAACTGAGTTTTTGATTTATTTTCTAGTATTAGAATTGTGTATTACATAACTCTGATTTTTTATCATTCTACAAATAAAATCTCACATATAACCTATTTTCTAACATCTTTATTCATGTATAATCTACCTATAGTTTTGGGTTGAGATTATTGGTTTTCTTAATCTTAACGAATATATAAATCAAAACATGGTTACCCTATGGAATGTAATTTGGTTAAAAAAATGTTTACCTAATTCATTATCACAACCCTTACCCTTGGAGTGTGATTGAATGAACCTTACCTAATTTTATTTTAGAATTCTATAAGCATTAAATGGTGATGCTTTCATATATAGAATATAGAATACAGAATCTTGGATTTTATCAAAATCTGAACCAAGGAATTGATATGGAATATATACAAAATATATAATTCACCATGACCAAATTCGGAAATTTGTACCACTTTTCAAGCTAATACATAGGTCTATCCCAATTTAGATTGAGGATTATCTTTTTTTTATCCCTAAAATTAACCCTGAAGCTTATTCTATTTCTGGAATTTTAATCCATGCTATGTAATTATAGAAAAAAACATGTTGAGATATCCTGAGAAATAATAAACTAGCTTTTGAATTGATAGGTTTTATGCCTACTAATTGTATCTGTGGGTTCGAAACCACAATTCCACTTCAGTACGCCGTTGAATTCAATTATAATTTAGGATATAAATTTATAATCTGATCACACCTAGAGTATTTAATGATGTATTTTGGGAATATAAATCTTCTTCATGTATTCTATGGATATAATGTAAACTTGTTTTTAAAACCTTATATTTACATCACAAAAATTATTAAACATATAAAATTTTCACCTATTCATTTATAGATGTACAGTTGATTCTGCCCCACATTAGTCTTCATATTAATATATGGTTGACCACTCATTTTAGAAAGATAATATTTCCTCCCTCCATTCATGATTTCAAGATCCATCATTTTAAAAACAATAAATATTAGATCTTTTTTATCCTCATCATAAATAAGGAAGCATGATCGTTTCAACTCAAAGCATCAACCTCCTTGCTCACATCCCCAGTGTGGAAAGATATTGAGCTTTAATAATCATTAATCACCTCCAACCCTATTCTATCAAAAAAATTTATCTCATTTTATATTAATGTATAATTCAAACTCTTATGATCAGTGTATATATCATATATTTTTTAATAAATATAGTGTATCCATATCTGAAATAAAAAAATTACAAAATCTTACTCCAAATTATTTATTGGGAAATTTTTCACATGAACCATCAATTTTAGTGATAAATAAGATAAACCCTTGTCATTCTACGTGAAAACAAATATCAGAACTTTCCTCAAGGAACCATTATAAATTAATAACACTTCCCCATTATAGGTTAATGTAAGCATGGGTTTCACTGACTATCCTTCTCATTATTTCCTAGAAATTTTCTTCACATTCATTTATTCAAAGTAACTTGACTCAATTTTGAGTTAGTATAATGAGTGGATTATATAGTAATCTGGAATTATCCTAAACATAATGATAATATCCTTCTAAAAAAGATACCATCATATATTAGTTAGAGTGGTTGGTCTTTCTCAACATTCGAGAACATCTGTCTTTGATTGATCCATAGATATACCGTCTGTTGAGATTATATATCCTAAAAATTAATTTTTCTCAATCCAATATTCTATATTGGAAAATTATATAGATAGTTTCACCTTCTATAGGTCTTCAACACAACCCTAATGTTATCTTCATTCACATCCTTTGACTATAATTATATAATATGATCTCCAATAATTTATACTATAAATTGATAATGGTAATATATAATATTGAATTTCATAAATCCATGATGGTAGTGGGAGAATTAGTAATACCACATGGAATCACTATATATAAATAATTTCCATAACATTTATTGAATTTTGGATAGGGTATTTTCTCATTCTTAACCCTCAATTGATGATATATAGAGTGATGTTCAATCTTGGAAAGTTATTGAGCTCCATGAAATTGATGAAACAAGTCATCAATATGGGGTATATTATACATGTTCTTGATTTTGATCTATTTAACTTCCTAATAATCAATGTAGTGTCCCATCAATCCATATTCATCCATAACTAAAGGGATTTATGCACCCCATGGTGATTTAATTGGATGAATAAAAACCTCATCAATTTTATCCTTCAGTTTTATATTCAGTTTATAAAATTAAATTGGGAACATTCAACACAGACACATTAAAATAGGTGTATCACCATATATGAGTTCTATTGAATACTCAATTTCACAATTTGGTGGAATATTTGGAAAATATCTTTGTAATGAGATCAAATAGCACCTCCAAAATAAGCATATAATATTTATTGATATTATCCCTAATCATATGAAATAAAAACCCAATTTGAATTGGAATCAAGACCCAAAAAGTGGACATAATATCTATTAGAATTTCAAATTTGTCTTTGAAAATAAAGAAAATATTATGTTGGTTTGGAATATCAAACATGAATTTATTTCCTTTGTAGATGATGTGGTACTTATATAACGAAAGACAATACATTCCTAATATAATAGAAAATTAAACTAAAGGGAGACTAAGAAGATCAATAGGAATCACATTTTTATAAAAAATATCAAGATAAGAATCAAATACTTGACTTGGAATAATCATGTTGTTAGGGGTTTTCTAAAATAATTTAACATCTAAACATTGGGGATATGAGTTAATATTCCTAAATTCATTTCATGATATAAGGGAATTTATATAACTATCCTAAAAAGTGATAATTCAAAATTTGATCAAACCTATCACCATCCAAACATCAGTATTCTATATGCAATCCTTTAGTAAATATGAAAAAATGAGCATGAGAAGGAATAATCATTGATCATAGTGATCAATAAGTCATAAGATGTCTAAATAATTGCATCTTATTTTCAAACTATGACAAATTGTGTTTAAAATAGGTAATTCATGTTTATCATCTATTCAAATATTTTATAATGGTTATTATATATTTTTTGAATTTCCAAAACATATATTCCAGGTGTGTCAAATCTGGATTGTATAAAGTATGTTTTTTAATCACTCAGTGAATACTAAGTCAAATCCCAACACACCCTTTTTGGAGTTTTTACCCCAATGTAATGATATATATTTTTTTGTATCCAACTATAGTATCATGAAAGGGTTTAAATTTCTTGAAATCCACTCACTCTATTCCTCAAAAAAAATCTAGGTATATCCTTATACCTTGAATTATCCCATGGTTTCTCACTAATGTTTTCTCATCTTACATTCCAAAAGATAACTAAATGTTTCTCTGATATCATCAATAATGGTTTGGACTTATTATCAATGGGATATAAATAATATCTATTAGAGCACACCAAGGGTATCTAATCCTCTGAGGTGGGACTCTTACCACCATCCGTAGTAGAATCCCTTTCCTCATGAATCCCTTGGTTTGGGATATTTTTTTCTACCAACATTCACACATGAGAATTCCTAAGTATTAGATTCCTTCCCATTAGTTGATACAAACTATTGTGACCCAAAAATTTTATACACTGATATTACATCTTAATATATGATTATTACTTGCATAAAATAACAATACATGCCATAATCATATAGGTTTAATGTATTTGGATTCATTTATACATAAAAAACGAGTACATAATTAAACTAAATAATTTTATATAATTTTTATTATAAGATGATCCATTATTTCATAATTAATATATAATAGATTTCTTCATAACCATGGTAAAAAATAAGAAAAATTATTAGATTAGATTTTTAGTAATAGTAAATAAGTGAGATATCAACATAAGATGAGCATAGGGATCTGATATCATTATAATAACATTATAAAACCATAAAATTCATATAAAAGATCATAAAATTGAGATACTGAAATAATCATATATTTTCATACTAAAAAAATACTAAATGAATCAATGAACATAATCTATGAGGGAATAACATTGGCATAAGGAAATGATTTTTGGAATACACATAAGCATAAATTTTTTTTTCTTATTTATCAAAGCTCATTTAAAAGACTATTATAGTGGACTAGATCTATGCCCTAAACCATCATCATAGTCAAGGTCCACTATCTAGACAATCATAGTTGATAGATTCTATTACTGAATTGGGTTCACTCTCGATTCTAGTCTTTTTTATCTCAGGATATATAAATCCATACCCAATGCATGTTTTAGAAATATATTTTATATCCCACATTTAACATAATAAAAATAATAGAGATGTGTGCCACAAGATGATAAAAAATCAGCATATAATAACCCATGAGAATTAAATGGATTTTATAAACATTTCATTATATCATGGCCTAAGGAAATGTAATGGGTTACATAATCATTTCATCAATTCATAAAATCATAAACCATTGAAAAGGAACATGTTTTATAAAAATATTTTTCATTGTGATAATAATAAATCTTATAAAGAATAATTATAGTATCTTTTATTAATACCCCTAGAAAATTATAATTATTACCAAAGGATGTCATCTTTGATTGATAAAAAAATAAATAGATTAGTTAAAACATTTAATGAATAAAATAAACTTTTTACTTTGAATTCACTATTGATAAATATAAATATTTCCCAAAAATTAATGTAAACATTTTATTTTAAAATAAAATTGTGAACTATAATAGATTCTTTAAATCATTAAGTGGCCATGATAGAGGGAAATACCATTTATGTCTTAAATGATAAAATAATGATTCCTTTCAAATTTTCATTTGAAATTAAATAGGTCCTTGTTAATATAATCACAAGATGATTCATATTAAGATTATTTTTAAAAATTTAAAAATAGGTGAAAGTACCTGTAAAAACTAGATAATATTAAATGATTTGTTTAAAACCTTTTTATAACACATATACAGGGTCTAAAATTGATTTTCAATATAAATTAGAAATAAATCATCTTTTCATCAAACATTATTTTGATATACTGAGTACATAAGGAGATTAAAATGAAAGTAAAACATGTAATTTACATAAATAAATGGATAATGAAAAAATTCATCGGTTTCTTTAGATATAGAAAATAATATTTTATCATTGTATAATAATCATTAAAAAATTATAAATAATGAGGTTCTAGCATAAAATGCTTACCGCATTAGTATTTTTTTGAATAATAATCCCAATAAAATAAATAAAATTTGATGTAAATGAAATACCATATTTTCATGAGAAAAGATATAAGAGAATTTAATTGGTGGTATATACACTACAATGAATAAACAAGTGGTCAATATGACATGTGTCTTATAAAAATAAAACTACGTTGGAAATATATTACCTTAGATTATGAATTTCATAGAAAACATTTGAACATATCATATAATAAATAATTTTTTATTATACTTGTACTATATATACATAATTTTATATATCATACCATATATTGTAACTTATATCACTTATATAACCCGTTTATTAAAAATTATTTTTTAAAATCTCTATTCTATGTGATAACATCTTTTTTATTCTTCTATATTTTGGATAGTTATTTTTTGTCATTATAATTTGATCATAGATTAATAATCTCCATTATATTAATAATTATATAAATATCATACATATTCATTATATATGTATTTATAGTAATCTAATAAAGTTAGAGAAATAAATTGATAAACATTGTTCATGGAGATGGTAGCTTGTACGTACGTGTGAGCATTGTATCCAAATTCTTGAATGATACAAAAAAATAATGGTAAATAATATACCATCTTTATATAATCATTTTACATTCATATATATGATATATATTTATTTAATTCTTCAATATTACTATCCATGTCAAAATAAAATGAAAAATTAATCACTTCACTTCATGGAGGGGGTAGTCCCCATGTATGCACGTGCAACAGTATCATTTTACAAAATATTGGAAGGTTAGAAGGTATATGCATTAATATAATTATATAAGTAAAAATATTTTATAAATATAATTTATAAATTTTAAATCCATTATAGTCATTAGTGGTGAGAGTTGGTGATGGAAAAAGAATTACATTGGGTTGTGAAGCTGTGTTCCACTATAAATAGGGTCGACGGTTTTCTTTCACTTATGTTAATGGGGGAGAAGAAACACTTCAATTTTTTAAAATAAAATGATATAATGATGATTGAGGAAGGCCACATGGCCCAAAAAATGGATCATTAACGAACCATAAAAGTGATAATGTCGAATTAAGGCCATAAAATTTGGTTTTAAAATATTTTTAGGCCTTTTTAACTCGAATATTTTTAGTTTAACCCCTAAATAAATTCATTTTAATCATAAATGTATTAATTTATTTTTTATTTTTTTTACATGTCATTATGACAGAAAAATATTCAATTCTAATTATATAATAATTATTATTATTATTCCAAATGTGAGATAATTTTTTCCCACATTCAATTCATATAAGTGGCATAATTTAATTTAAAAAATGAACACATTAATACTACAAAAAATTCATTTTTCAAATTAAATTATTTTATAAATATAAGAATTTTTTATATCAGAATTTCATATAAATTTTATTCCAATGATATAAATTAGATTAATACTTATAATATTTATTAATTTTTCGATTAAATCCATGCGTGTTACATGTCTCATCCCTCAATTAACAATATATTTTATGGATCCAAGGATATACCATAATTTTTTCGTATATTAAAAAATAATTTCACATTCTACAAAAAAATCAAACAATCTAAATGTGGAACATTTTTTTGTTCATTCATAAGTAATTATATACAATTATATAATGAAATTTGTGTTTTTCATTGATATAGTTATATAATTGAATATCATTTAAATATGCTGCCAAATATTTTTTGAAATATTCTCAATAAAAGAAAATCTTCAAATTTTTTATGATAATGGTGACTTTTATAAGCTTTAAGAGAATAAATTTAATTTTATAATGTTAATATCTTATATGGATGGTATTAATGTATATAATATTTATTTTCAACCTATATTGATGACAAGGATATCTATGTACTATAATAGAGAGTTATTTTTATCCATAGTGTTGATTGAATAAGTTGTTAATATAAGTTAAGGATACTTGATATTGATTGTGATGTTGTTAGGTTAATGATAGTCAATACACAAATGCAATGATCCATCATTCTTATTAATAAAGGGGACCAGTTCAACCAACAATTAAGCGATTATAAACTTAAAAAGATTATATTGATTACCTTATAATTTCTTCTTCAATTTATGGAATTAAATCTAGTTCATTATATAAGGTTTTTTTATTTTTTACAACATCATGTAATATTTATATTAAAACTGAACCACAAGGCCCAGGTGAAGTGAAAGTAACTCTTTTTTAAAAAAATTCATATTCATGCATCATATAAATACCATCAATATTGAGTTTTCCCCTATATATTTATGTTATATATCCCTCATTATTCAACAACGTGACCCATACATGGGAAGTATCTTCCTTAGGGAGATATTGGTATGCATTTCCCTAAAAGAAAATCATATTTTGACTGGGGATAAAAATGTGATTTCCCTATCCATGATATAAATAAGTTCTATATATAACTATCATCAATAAATTTCAATAATCACATAAAATTAAACTAAACTAAGAATAAAATTATTTTCACGAATAATATTAAAAAAAATCAATTAGAGTGGAGTTATAGACATTGGATAAAAACATCACACCCTTGGAATATTTCCCAAATAATGTAACATTTATCCATTAAGGTGGTCACTATATTAACTTAGAAGAAATACAAAATATAAATTATCCAAAAGAATGATATTATAATATGAAAATTATAGTTCACTTGTTGATGATGAGTGTTCCATTCATCGCATAATTCCATTTACCCGCATCAAAAAATGTGATATGATGGGATTTACTTTTCTATCATGAACCCCCTCAGCCGGTACCCCATGGGATACTAATGAAGAGATATGGATAAACAATAAATTCTTCCTATAATGTTCCAAGAGTTTGTGACTATAACCTATTGTGTATTCACACAAAATTGGTGGCATTACCCTCCATATATATATATATTTAAGGATATAATATAAGATGAAATATATCAATAAAATAAAAATCATAAATGAATAATAAATAAATTTAAATTAATGTAATTTAATAAAAAAACAAATGAAATAATAATATTGCATATAACACCTAGGTAGTGACCACAAACTCCTAAAGCATCTGAACAACTCTTTGAGCTAGTAATTCTCACCTTGGTCACCAACAAATTCACACAGACCTGAAAATAAAATTATATATATTTAGGGTGATATTAACATGTATTATCAGTAGAATACTCTCCTAAACCTATAATGAAAATTGTGATAAAAATTATTGATTACTAATGAATAATAATATGAATCCAACCCATTACCAAAAGAGGTATGTAAATTTCCCATCTTCACTAAAGATCACTCTCCAAGTAAGTAATACATTAAATCCAAATATATATAATCATATATAGATATATATAGAGGTACCCTTATTCCACCTCCCCAGTGGTTATTTTATCACACCCAGGTGATTCACATCCTATACTCATCCTTCTAGTGAATAATCCCCCCAATATCATTAAATCATATCACAACCCTTACATATCCCATGTAGCCCATTACAATGTCTTCATCATCATGTAATTTGTTATAATGATGGGTTAGGAGTTCCAATATATCATATGTATCATTAATTATAAATTATTACATCATATAACATGCATGTACATCTTCAAGAAGCTACATTCACAAAATCTATATACAAATATATGTTATAAAATCAAGCCACTACATCCCATAGATAAATGTATAGTATGATTGAAATTCATTACAACCCATGTGATTCCATACCTTATACCTTAATCCATCAAAACAAGGGTTTGCCTATATAATATAATATATACAATGGGTGAGTGGCGATGTGGGGAAGTCATCCATATGTTACCTCATCATTCTAGACATTGAGGAAAACACCCACCCCAAAGACATTTGATTATCTTTTTACAAATTGACTTTGTGATAAATTGTATGAAATCAAAAGATATAAAGAATAAATATCACATAAAAATGATATAGTAAACTAGGAATCCTTAGAATAAACACTATCAGTTTCCTCTACCAATACTAAGTGGTCCCTACTAGACTCTATATCAAAAATAGAAGATAAAAAATAATGTTATTCAATAAACAATTATATTTAGTTTAATAATTACCAATATTTTTATTAAACCATCATCATTAAAGGTTTTAATTTTTCATTTAATTATATGAAAACATTGTTAGATAACTAATTTTTATTTATTTATATATCCCCATTCCCGGAATTAATTCATTCTAATAATTATTTGGTTCCCATTACTGTATAAATTATTTGTCATTACATCCATCAATAACACTTTACCCCATGTTTTTATGAATTTATCCATTTTTTATTCTATATATTTTGGTATTTTATGACTCATCATAGGGTATAACATATCAAGAAGAACATCTCATTCATTGAACCTATATTCATGAAGAAGTCATTAAACATAATAAATTATATTCAACATTTTATCTGTAAGATCCCAAATTTTATAATATATTTCCCATTAAATAAATTTCCTTGATAGCGTACTTTACACAAAAAATAGAGTTTAAAAAAACTTCAAGAACATTCTGAAATATTATTATGTTTAAATTATATCATTTTTTAATTAAGAAAATTAATATTATATTAGGATTAAATTTTGGGATTTTTCTAAATAATATTTCTTATTTGAAAAGTGAAAAATTCTATTCTTTATAAAACTATCATTACATTCATCTAAAAATACCCATTATTTATTTAATTTAATCCTAAATTATTATACGCATAATTTTTTTATAAAAACATAATTAATTACATATGAGTCATCAGTATGCCTTATTTTGATATATAATCATTTTGTGACATAAAAATCATTATTTAAAAGAAAATATTTTTCATTTTTCTCTTTATTTTTTATTAAATTAATTTCCACAAAATATATGAATTTAATTGGTTAAAATAGATTCTATATTTTTAATCAAGTGTTTCAAATTTTGTGAGTAAATTTTATTTTATTTTTTGTCATTATGAATAGTAAACTGAGTGGAAATGTTTCTCATTGGTAAAGGTAAAACTAGTAAAACAAGGATAATGATTTTGGATAAGGATTTAAAATTTCCTTGACACGTTCCTTTATCATATTTTATGAATTATTTTTGTACCAAATCCAACCTAGTCTCCAAAATATGTCCATTGGGTTCTATTTTTCATTGATATTGACCTTAATTTTACAATAAGAAAATTCTTAAAACAAAACACCATGGTCCTTACCTAAATATATTTAATATTATTAAATAAGGTTAAACAAAGATAATTTTTTTAAATGATAATTTCAAATATTAATTAATTTATTCATATTGGTAATTTATTTTTAAATTTTAGTGATTTGATTATTTACCATTAATTATTACGCATTTCCAACAATAAATTTATTCTTTTAATAAAAAATTAAAATATATAGTTTTAAAAATATTAAAAGTAAAAAATTTTGTAGAATAATGTTATTCCACTAATTTTATATATGAAAATATCATATTATAGATATTTGGAAGGACTGTATTTGTATAAAATCTTTTATTTTTTTCTTTAATGTCAAAATAAAATGAACTGTGTCAAAAATGAAATTTATGATATTTTATTTAAAAAAATATTATTAAATTATTTAAATATTATTAAATTCATGAAAGAGGACATGGGGGTAATATATGAAATCTAATATCACCCATTTCCAATTTATGATTCAATTGTAACATTATATGTATAAATATAAACCTTTAATATTTAAAATGTTATTAATCCTATAAAGTTAAAATATGTTATCAAAAAGGTAAATCCATAAGATAAGGTATAAAATGATACTAAACATATAAAAGTTTTACTAGATTATTATATTAAGGCCAAATTCTAATTATATTCAATGATATTCCATTATTGAAAAATTTTACATGAGTTAGAATTATATTGTGTTATAATATTTTATGAAAATCAAAAAGATCACATCCCTCACTTAAAAAATGGGACCGATTATCTCCTATATTTACACCACATTAGGCTATATTAGTAAACCAATACCATACCAATTTTATTACAAAAATACCTATAGGCCAATTAGATGTTCTTATCATATTAAATTTCAATTAAAATGGTCCTCTAGATAGGATCGTAAGGAAGCGTGCTAAATAAGAAATGGTTGTCTTTACTGAATCATTCAAATTTCTTTCTTCTTCTATATCCTCTAAATATATTTTACCCATCGAAAAATAGTAACTCCATTATCATAAATATACTAATTTGTTCTTATTATTATTATTTTAATACTATTTTTCAACTCTTATCGAAACAATGGTATGCAAAAACATCTATTTTGTTAATATACAACTTACCATCTCCACGTAGCAGTGTAATTTTTTTTTCATCACCATTTTACAAAGATGGTTATAAATATTGGAATATTGAATATATATGATAATTATGACATTATTATTATTTTCATATTTTAATATCATATTCACCTCCATGAATAACCTTCCGTTGGAAAATGATAAATTCACATGTGTGTATGCGTCGACAACCACATCTACGTAACGATATGTTATTTTTTTTCCATTTTAATTTTTTCTAGATTATAATAATGATATATTTGGTGAATATATATGAAATATATGCAATAATAATTAATTTTTAATGTTTAATAATTATTTAACTTTTTCATTCCATCCATCATTAAGTGAAAAAATAATTAACTCCTACATACAACATATCATCTATATTAAAAGTATAATTCAGTTTTATGTCTATACTTATTTTGTATGAATTCAAATATATATATATTTATATATTATTTATATCATGATTAAAACACTTCATATAATATATCCTTAATCAAAATAAATGGACCAAAACTATCAAAAAAATATAAAAGAAATCTAATTATTTTAACACCAAAAAATTATAATAATAAAATATTGTTAACAAATAAGTGACAAAATGATATAAATGGATCATAGAGGATATTATGTATATTTATATGGTTATTTGATTTATATATAATAAATATAAATTTATTATATAATACGTTAAAATAAATAATGAGGCATGTTGTACTTGATGTAAGGGATTCCACCTCTGTTTCAACTACACTGAGATATATTTTGCGTTATGAAACGATTTATTTTTCTGTGGTGTATGAACATACAATTTGAGGTATTTATTAGTATTATATATTTATGAATTATTTTTAGAGTTTCCATTTATTATTTTTCAATAATGGATTTATAGTTTCAATTTTACTACAATAATAACACTTTATATAACAATTGTTTTGGGATTTCTCTTATTTTCATTATAGGAATATTATAATCTATCCTTCAGAAACTCCATATATATTATTATCAAATTATTATTAAATTATTTATCGTTTTTTTAAAAAATTATCCCTTTTTCAGATAAATAAATAAATTAAATGTTTACATTAATATTTCTTCTTATTTATCTTTTTAATTAGGAAAATTTTTCATCCATGTCTATATTTATAATAATAATTTTAAAATAATAATTTTTATTTATTCAATTGATTTATCAAGTAAATCTTATTACATACTTTACATTTTAAAATGATTTAAAGGAATCAATCTAATAGTTTTAAAGGGTATTTTATCTATCATTATAAAATGTCAAAATGAATGTTTTTAATGTATATAGAGTTAGGGGATTTTTCAATCACCAAAACTATTTTATGATATTTTTATTAATATACATGATAGCAATAGTTTTAAAAAGAAAACTATTTATTGAAATCCTAGGTTAAATTTTTCTTCCATTTTTAATTACTCTCTTAAGGACATGATTTGATTACAAAACATAGATTTATGATGAATTCATTGTTATCTATTATCTCTTATTGTTTTAAAGCCATTGATATTCTCAGGAAACATTCATTTTCAAGTTACCAATTATAATTGGAAATTTAATATCCCTTATAAATATATATTCTTTGCATCATAGATCATATTATTTACTATGCCATATATTTTTTTTACAAATAATATTTTACTGTGAATTTTATTTTGTTGATAGGTAAAGTGTTAATATTCTATTTTTTTACTAAATAAATATAATGTTTTACAAGGAATATTATATATTAGTTGAATTGATCAATCAATATATGATAAATTCATTGGACATGCATTTATGGGATGATCTGGTTATAAATAACACCAAGATGAATTTAGAGGTCTCATGAGTCAAAATATTTGGTCAAACTTATTAGTTTTTTTGTGTATACCTACTTCTCGTTAAAAACTCTTCCCACAAGGATATGATGGTAATGATATCATGATTTTTGAGATCATGACATCAAATATTATAAATTTAATTCATTAATAATTAGTTATTTTTATTCATGGAATTACTACATTGAAAAAAATATATAAATGAATTTCTCAGTCACGTAATTATTTAAATAGGATGTCTTTTTGGTTATTTACATTGTCGTATTGAATATTCCTTTTTTACTGATTATAGAATTTACTATACATAATACTTTCTCTATATCCAAGATCTAACTTTATTTTTTCCCATTACATATGATATAAATAAGGATACTATAATATATCATGATTTAATATATAAATACTATTTTCGATAGTGTACAAGATAAACAAGACCATGTTTAAATGAATCGTGACACACTATTAAAATATTATTATTTAATGTGGCAGTCGTATCATACTGGTTAAATTAGGAGGTATAAATATGATTAAAAAATTTATTATATATATATATTATTATATATTACTCAATACAAATGTGTCGATATATTCTTAGTAAATAATCATTCAATTTCATGAAGAATTATTTTAATTTTCAAAATTAATTTTTCTCCAAAAGTTGGTTATCATGTAAGTAAATATTATAATTATTTTAGAAAGGTTTAGAAAATTTGTTTTAAAATATTATTAAATTTTTTTAATTCATGATGTCAAAATTATCGTAAAATTAATTTTTGAGAATTTTTAAAAAGTATTTATTTTTCATCAAATGGTGAAAATACTGATTTTTATTAAAAACTATATTATAAATTTAAATTATTTAAAATGTAAAATAATATTTTATATAATATTTAAATTATATTAGTTATTTTGATTTAATATAATACAATTATTATTTTTAAAGTGAATTTAATACATGAAATTAGTATAAAAAGGATTTATATTTAAAAAAGGTCTTTTTGAAGAATTTGTTATTATTGTATATGGATGGATTAATTTTAAATTATATTATTGAGAATATATGATTTTAATATTTATAAATGGATTCCATATATTTAATAATGAGTATAAAATTTAGTAAATATTACTCTTTTATTTGTTTGACAATTATCACTGTAAACCTAATAACTTTTTGTTACCGTAGTGAAGTATAAATAAGGTAATTAATGGTTAAAAGAAAAATGATAAGAACAATTTAATTACTCAAAAACTTAATTAAATATTATTTTCATATTATATATCTTCTATATTCATACAAGGATTGAATTTATGACATTTTGGATCCACATAGATAAGATTATTAACTTTATAATATTTTATATAATGAAAAGTCAAACATTTCGTACACTTGTTTTAAATAAGTGTAATGTTAATTATATTGGGTCATATATGGGATATGTTTGAATATAAATACCATTTCTAAATATAATATATTTATATTCATCAGATTAATTTATTTTTAATTATTAGTATCGAAAAAATTTATTTAAATTCGTACACAATACAGATAATGTAATTATTCTATTAAATGAAAAATCATTTAAATGATATTAAAATTTATAAAATAAATATATTATGAAATTATTAAGGTAATAAAAAAATTTAAAATTTTCCTTGAAATTTTTTTATATAATTAAATATTATTTATGACTTTTACTTTTTATATTTATGGTTATAATGTCAATGTAATGAATAGTATAAACACTAACAATAATGATATTTTGTGGGATTAATATTTTATAAAATTATTTTTAAATGATAAAATATCAAATAAGAACAAAGGTAATAAAATATTGTCTAATATGTCATATAATGTCCATTTATAGGCCATTTGGTATCCTTTGGCTCTAGAATAGTATTAATTTTTCTTAATACTTTGAGAAATTCTAAAGGTGTCCCTCACCCCAATTATAAAAGATAACTTCCTCATTCACTTAATTTCATAACAATAAGTAATATATATGTACCAAACTATGAAAATTTATCTTATAAAATTACATAACAACATTCTAGAGGTTTTTTTCTTCCCAAAGACCACCCCTATAGCCATTTATAAAAGATTTAAAGGAGTCATTTAAAAGTAGAGGTAGTGGATCTAACCGATCACTTTCATTTTCTATTGTTCTTTACATCCTCTAAATATATTATATTTTTCATAAAATAATAAAATATATATTATAAAAATAATTAAATCTTATTATGATTATAGAAATACCATTATACACCACTTTTCCCATCAAACAAGAAGTGAATATATCGCACATGAATAAGTATGGATTACCGTCTTCACGTTGAGATACAATTTAATATTCATCACTATATTTTATGGATTGATATTATGGTGGGTTTATTGTTTATATATAATATTTTTTATATAATTATTCATATTTAATGATAATATCTTGTCTACCTTCTTACGATCTAACCTTTTGGGAAACAATATTATCGCTCATTCGTACAAATGGACTACAATCACTGCAATGTGATATGATTTTGTTTTATTTTATATTTATCATGGATTGTAAAAAATATTATTCTTATGAATATATATTATAAAATAATTATTTAATAATTTTTAATTATCATTTACCTTTCTTTAATTCCATCCATTTAAAAATGAAAACATCATTCACACATATGTACAGCCTACCGTCTCCATGAATGGTTAAATTCATTATTCTATCTATAAATTTAATGAATATGAATATAATGAATATTTAATTTTTTTATAAAATTATTAAAATTCTAGAAATTATTTTACCATTATCAATGTATAATTATTGAGACTACCAAACTGAAACATGTATTAAAAATGAAGTAGTTATCACCAAAAACAATGATTTTAATAACAAATTATTAATAAACATGTGATTAGATGTTATAAATAAATAACACATGTAATGAATGATATATAATTAATTATTACATTTATAATATATATATATTTATTCTATATGAGTTTTTAACATGAACAATGAAATGTGAGATTTGTGGTAAGGGAAATTGTAACTCAATTTCCATTTATTCGGTAGAACTTCTTCATCATTGATTATGTCATGATAAGATTATGTATGAAATTAAATTTTATTATATTATGTAGTATTTATTCCGTTTTATGTTTATTTATATATAATATACATAATATATTTGTTTTATTATTTCTTAATTCAATGATATGTTTTGTGTAATATATTTTCATCTCACTTTTATTTTTGTCGGACACAAGCCATATACACTACTTATTTCATTTGGGTGGTTTATATACTTCCCATGAACTATCGTTTATGATTCCTATTATTAATTTTATGGGAAATTTATAGGTCTATATAATTTTATTTATTTCATGGGTATTATTTTTTAAAACTATTCATAGTGGTAAGGGTTTATTTTACAATATCATCATTATTCAAAATTATTTATTCTTAAATATCAACTAAGGAATATTTATCTTTCATGTCCATGTTTTCGAAAAATGTTTTCAGTAATGTTTTTACTTTTATCTAATGGTTTTTAAGATATTTTTACCAATTTTATATTTTTAATAAATGTTTTAAAAGTGACCCTACTAAAATTTTCCAAACAAGGTACATTATGATTTTTCATAAAATTTTTGAAAAGAATATTTTTTTAAATTATATGAATGATTAGTTTTTCATTATATCATAATTAATCAATTAATTATGGCATCCATTAAATTTTTAAATGTTTAATTTAAAATAAAATATTTTTATTTATAATTTTTTAATTTTTTTAGAGAAATAAGTGAATTATAAATGGAAAATTTATTTTCTTCATAAATTATTCGATGTGATCTTTTAAAATATTTTTCCATTGAATATGAAATATTTTATGTTACTTAATATTTATTTGTAATATGATCCATGTATACCAGGAAAATTCTTCTAGGTTGTTTATTTTAATAATGATAGTATTTTGATGAACCCCATTATCTATTTTCACATGTTATAGTTTAATGAATTGTTTATAGTCTATTTCCTTTTAGGAGTGATGTGATGATAAATTCTTTGTGATCTTATAGAACACACATTTATGATTTTATTTATGTGATATATTGGAATAATATCTTCCTTCGATACATTGTGTAATTATGTCTAACTCATGAGGTAAATATGTAATTCATGAACCTGATTTCATGTTCACAATTTTATGTGTGGACCTAGTTTACATGTCCATAAGATAATGCATGGACCTGGTTTCATGTCCAAATGTTTATCCATGGACCTGTATTTCATGTGCATAATATTTTACATGGACCTTGTTTCATGTCAATAAGTTTTTTCAAGTGAGTGATTTCTTGTCATTAAATTAATGAGTGAAATTGTTTCTATTTAATCATTTTCACACTGTTACAATTTTATTTTTATGCCATAATTTTATTTTTTATGTCAGCTTTATGATGTCATATATTATTTTATTTTATTATTTTATGATTCCTATATTATGAGTCTTAATTTTAATTCCTTGGCTTGTGATTCTGAATATATGATATATATGGTGTAGATCTCAAATGTTATGTCAATATCCCCAAACCCTTATGCTCTTGTTATGCTTATGTGATTATTAATATCTCTATTTTTTCCATTACTATGCATATAAACTCTAACTTTTATTATTTTCCCTTTACAAAAGTTATGATGAATGGATTTAGGTATGTTTTGTTTATGAATAGAGCAAGACATGATTAAATTTTCGGTGATGATGTTGATTTTTATGATTTAGTTGTTTAGTTTTTCCATGATATGTAAGATTTTTTCCTAATTCTAAAAAACTCTAAACCTAAATGATCATTTAGTATAATAGTCATCCAATTTTTCCATTCATTTAGTATAATTTGGATGGTTTTAATTGGTTTATATTTATTTGTACCAAATACAATAAATGTAATTATTATGTATTTAGTACCGAATCCAGGAGCATGGGTTCTAGGCTGTTACATTTGGAATCAGATGTCAATTTTGGAAAATTTGGATATTATGATATTTTCATGATATTTCATCTTAATAGTTATAGATAACATCATATTTATATAAGTTTGTGTTTGATAAAAATTTAAAATTCATTGATAGTCCTTTTGTATTTTTTATTTATGAAATTTTAAGGTCACTAATGATATTTTGGGAGACATTTATTATTTAGGTTTATATTGTACTTATGTTTATCATTTGAATAAGGTTATTTGAGGAATAATATTATATTATTTTTTTGAAATAATTTTAATGGTATGGATAACTCGTATGGTTTACATGATATTTAATGTTGATTTAATTATGTGTTATTTCATTTTAGGATGAAGTATGTAAGGAATAAGATAACCTTTAAGGATAAAATCTTTCAATCGTGTTTGGTATATTTTATTCATTTAGGACGATATTTATCATGTTTCCATAATTATATATATATTATATTAATATATTTTTTTAGAAAAGGAAATGTACCTAGATGGGTGACAGCCCGTCACATCCATAAAGGTCGTAGGGATTGAACCCACAACCAACAGATGAAAATGGTGCCTCACCAACCACTAGATAAATTAACGTTCTTGTTAGTACTAAATTTTATTTTTCATTAAATTATATTAGGGATAATGGTTATTTTCATTTTGGTAATATATATGTTATCGTATATATAACCATGGGATTACAAATTTATTTGTGTATTAAAAATCACCTATGTCTAACACATCAGAAATTTATTATTTTTTATGGTTAAATTTCTCATGACCATGTTCTCTATTACTCTTCATCAATATTTTTAACGTATTTTTTTCTTACATATCTATGTTTTCACATGGAAAGAATTTTTCCTTACATAGAAACATAGTCTGTGTGGCTTCAGAAGAACTTTTCATTTTCCAATTCAATCATTTTTATGATGTGGGGTTTCAACAAAGTAATTTTGAAAAGTGAACCATGGGTTACAGAGAAAAATTTAAAATTATCATGGAAGAATTTAATAAATGGGGGAGAATTTAATATCCCAAGATTTAATAAGTAATGAATATGTATTATAGTGTAAAATATATGGAATAACGAGTATAAATAAACAATAACACAATATTTAAATATTATCATATCATGTGATAGTTATAAATATTATTATGTCATTTATTTAGTTGGTATAAATATGATTAAATATTTTATAATATATATATATATCGATATAATTTTTAAACTATAACGGTATTGATTAATTCCTACTAATGTTTTTAAAATTTTTAGAAAATTTATTTTATTCATCAATTATATGTTTTCTCCAAAAATGGGTTATCTTGTGAATAAATATTATAATTAAAGTCTGAACTTTATAGAAAATTTATTTGAAAAAAATAATTACATTTTTATGTCATAATTTTAAAATAATATTAATTTTAACTTTTGATAATTTTCTAAAATATTTATTTTTAAATTAATTATCAAAAATACTAATTTTTATTAGAAACTGTATTTTTTATTTAATTTATTTGAAAAATAAAATCATAAGTTTGATAATATTAAAATTTTATTAGTTAATTTTTATTTATAATAATTTAATTATGGGTTTTGATATGGATTATATACTTTAAATTGGTATAAAATCATATTATATTTAAAAGGGGAATTTCTCAAAAAAAAAGGTTTTTCGTTACGCTTTGACAATTTACTTTTAAATTTAATTTATAAACATCTATGAATTGAGTTTAAAAAAAAATTGACTCTATATTATTAATCTGGAGGTTTATATTTAGTATATATTCCCCTTTTATTTTTGGATATTATGAATAGTAAGCATATTATTTTTTTTTGCTACAATAAAGGGAAAACGAGTAATTAAAGCATACAAATAAATATATAAGAACTGTTAAATGATCCAAAAAACATACAAAAATCATATTTTATGATTATATATCAATAATAATATTCAAATGATATAATTTATTACCTTTTTTATATATATGTATAAGATTATGAAATTTATAATATTTCATTTACTAAAATGTCAAACACATCACCCTATTGTTTTTAATAAGTGTAATATTTTTACTAGTGTTATCCAAGGGATATATTCAACTGTAAATGTTATTATTTAATATAATAGAATTAACATCATCATGGATATTTATAATTAATTTTAGTAAATAAATTATTAACATAAATTCTTATACAATGTTTATGTAATAATTATTAAAATAATGGAAAAATCAATGAAATTATTTTAAAAATATAAAAATTTATATATTTTGAGACATTTAATTTAATAAAAAAATTATTGAATACCATGAAATGTATAGGATATAATAAAATAGTTTTTTTAAACATAAATAGTTTTATTAAAGTTTTAAATTGAAAGTAATGAATAATTTCAAAATTGAAAATAATGACATTAAATGGGATTAATATTTTATTTAAAATATTAAAAATATTAAAAAAATTAAATCATCATAAATGTGATAATATATGGAGTAATATTTTATCCCATGTTAATTTCTAGTCAATTTGGAATCATTTTTCCCTATAATAGTCTTAATATATTTTAATATTTTGAGAAATTTCAAAGGTTCCCCTCAACTCAATTATAAAAGGGATATTCGTCATTCACATCATTTAATCCCATTGAAAAATATATATTGACCATAATATACAATATTATATTCTATAATTTTTTACACACATTTTATAAGTGATTTTATTCACAAAATACCATCCCTAGAGCCCTCTTATATGAGATCTAAAGGAGTCATTTTGAAAAAGAGGTAATCTCTCTGACCAATCACTTTCTTTTTATAATCTTATTTACCTCCTATAAATATATTATATTTACATAAAAAATAATAAATTAGGTATCCTAAATATTCATAATTTTTTTTTATGATTATGAAAACACCATTATAAATCTCATTTCCCATCCAACATGACGTTAAAGAATCGCTCTTGAGTATATACTACATATCATATCCACGTATTGATGGAAATAATTTTTCATCAACATATTTTATAGGTGGGTATTTTGATTTTTTTAAATTTTTATATGATATATATGATATATATATATATATTTAATGATAATATCATTTCTACCTTATTACTATCTATCCTTTTGAGGAATGATAAGGTTTCTCATGCGTACGTAAGGTCTACCGTCTCCACGAGGTGATGTGAAGTAGTTTTCATTTATATTTCACATGTATGGTAATAAGGATGAGTAATATGAATATCTATAATATATATGATATAATAATTAATCTTTAAATATTAATTATCATTTATATTTCATTCATTCTATCCATCAAAAAATGAAAATAATATTCATGACTATGTAGATTCAACTGTCCCCATAAAAAGTGTAATTCATTATTTCATCTCTAAATTTAATGAATATGTATATTATGTATATATATTATGTTTATAACATGAATAAAATTGCAATAATGATGGTACCATGATAAATGTATAGGTACCAAGACTACTAATCTGAAACATTCTTGGAAAGCGAAGCAGTTATAAACCAGAACAGTGATTTTAATAACAAATTTTTAATAAAAGGGTGATAATATGTTATAAATAAATCATAAATGGTTTTATAGATATCGTTTTATGTCATAAATTTATAATTAATTTATATTTATGATATAGTAGGTATGTATATTAACAAATATGATAGATATTTGAAATAATGGAATTATTAATTCAATTTCCACATTATTTCAATGTTTTTATTTCAAATAAATCAATTTTAAGGGTTATGTGAGAATCAACAAAAAAATTAAAATGAAATAATAGACCATAACCTATCAAATAACCCCCACACATCAAAACCATAAAGCATCATGATGAATAAGATATCAAAAATTCATTATAATCATGTTTAAGTCGATTAAAAGCATTGTTCCTGTAATATTTCAAATGTATAATACTAACCATTGATTTCAGATCTTCCTCCATAATATATTAGAAGTGATGAACCATTTTTTCCACATTTAGATAATATCCTCCATATTTAATATCATTTCATTGAATCTTCTGATTAAAATGAATTCTTGTTTTTTGAACCACCTACACTTCTTTCAATTACTGTCCACAATAGGTGATCATTCAACTAATTATCTATATCCTATGGGGGGACTAACCAGTATGGAATCCTATGACATAACATCCCTAGAGTTTATCATTAGCTCTCAAGTTTTAACAATGGTCTCTTGCTCACCTTCCCTTTCCATAAGTTTCCTATTCTTAGAAGACACTGTTTCTATTGGTCTGGGAAAATGGGAGTAATTCTTCCTCCCTTAGAGTTTATTTCCTTTGGAAAAAAACTGCTCCCAGAATATCAACTAACATTCTACCCTTTATTATTTATTGTTATGTGAATTACCAATTTTATTCTACATTCTACACTATCCCCTGATAAGAATACCACACTCTCATCATTTATATCTTCCACATTGGTGTCTTGTTTCTCATCTTTCTTTATCCTATTAGCCTTTGTTAAAACAAATTTTTCTTACATTTTCCCAAAAAATTCCAGAACTTCATAATCGTTTCATAGTTTCATTATGTTGATATTCCATATAGAATTTATCTGATTCACTTCATTAAACTATACCCCCTAGTCAGCTAATAACCCTTGTATATTTTTTATCTTAGTTGTTGTTGTTTTTTGAAACAACGTTGACTATCTCAAATATTGTTACCTTAATAGGATCATTGGACTATGTTACAACCTATACATATTAATGATAGTTTGGATTACTTTTGATTGGGATGCATGAACCACCAACATGATCCCCTTACGCTCCCCCTGAATGATCCTATGAATGATTCAGATTAATGTCTCTCAATTTGTGCCTTAGTCAGTTATATATAGTCAAAATATTTGGCTCTAATTTCATCGTTATTTCCACTTTTTTTATTCCTTTAGAATTCCCCTTTTTATTTATAGATAATACACATAATAAATTCATTTTTTTAATTATATCTACAATAATATAATATGTGTAAGGGGTTTTCATCTCACTTTAATTTCTATGGGACACATGACTTATAAACTACTTGGTTTATTAGTTATTGTATATATGTACCATGAATTATATTTTATAATTTTTCTCATTAATATTTTGGTTAATTTACATATGAATATAATTTTCTTTCATTTATGGGGATTATGAATAAAAAGTTATCATGATGGTAAATATTTATCTCAAAATATAATCATTATTGAGGATTGTTCATATGTAAGTATCCACTATAGAATATTCTACATCAATGTCCTGGTATTCTAAAAAATCAATAATATCTGTATTATTCTCTAATTATATTTTACATTCATTTTTACCCATTTTTTACTTTTTTAAAAATGTTTTAAAAGGATTATTCCTGTCATTTTATAAACATGGTACTTTATGATTTTTCTTAAAAATGTGTGGAAATATTTCTTTTTTAAAAATATAGAATTATTGGATTCTACTACCATCATGATGCCTCAATGATTTAAATCTTTTATTATATATTTAGAAGATTATTTTAAAAAAAATTCATTCATTTATAATTAAATTGTTTTCTTAAAAAAGAGAAGTGATTTAAAAATGGAAAATTTATATTCCTCATGAATTATTCAATGTGATATTTAAAAATCATTTTCCATATAAGATGTTATGTGTTGATGCTAATTTATATTTATTGGTTATACGATTGTATAATAAAATTTTTAATATTTTTCTGGAGGGTTTATGTTTTTAAACACATGATTTTGGTGAAACTATATCCCTTTTTCCATAGGTTATATATTGATGAATTGTTTATAAAATCCATTTATTTTCATGAGTTTTGAGATGATAAATGTTTTATGGTCTTTTGGAATACATTTGTATGGTTTTATTTATGAAATGGGTGAAACCTATATCTTACCCCAATGAATTGGGAAATGATGGATAACACATGAGGAAAATATGTTATGCCTGAACCTGATTCCATGTTTACAATATTTTTCATGGACCTAGTTTTTATGTAAATAAGATCATGTGTGGACCTAGTTTTGATGTTCAAAAGTTTATTAATAGAACTAGATTTCATACCTATAATATTATGTGTGGACTTGGTTTCATGTCCATACATTTATGCTCGGGCTTGATTTAATTTCCTTAACACAATTAGTGAACCTATTCCTATTTATATATGTTCAAAAATTTACAAGTTTATGTGTATTATAGAATTTCATCGATTATGAAAATGGTATGTTCTCATGGAATTTTTTTAAGGATTATTTTATGATTAATATCATGTGAGATGTCATTATTTATTCCATGAAACAAAATTATGAATCAATGATATGAAGGGTGTTTATTTCAAATGTTAAGTTAATGTTCCCACACCATTTTGATCATTTTATGATTATGTGATTACAAATATTTATCTTCTTTACCCTTACATAGAATCTAATATCACCCTTACATATTTTTTTATAAACATGATGTTTATTTTTTTAAGAATATGTATGATTTTTTCTTAATTCTATAAAACATTAAACCTAAAATATCCTCAAATATGAAGGTGATAAAATATTTCCATTGATTTGGAATAATTTGAATGGCCAAAATTTGATCATGATTATTAGTATCAAATAATGAAATATAAATATTATGCTTTTTCACCAAATCCTAGAGAGAGGGTTCTAGGATGTTATAGATGTTTTGAATAATATAAATGTCATGAGAATGTTTTATAAGTTATGTATTATATATTTTCAAAATAATAATATAAATAATTTTGTTATTTGGTTTTTCATTATTTCTAAACAACCCAATCATGTGTGGTGTGCTCCACAAAAATTATTTCAAAAGTATTAACCATATCTAGGTTACTAAAGAGAGGATGGTTGTGCTTTATATTTTTAAGAATCCATCAATTATATAATACATGGGCATGAAAGACTCATAACTCATTAAAACCAACCCAGTGTCATCATCGACAACATTTCACACATCACATTCCATCCCACTATCATTATCATCAATAAAAAACTAAAATATTTATAAAAATATTTGATTGTTCATAAATTTTAGAAATCATTACATGTTATCAATAAAAAACATCAATTATCCAAGTTCCTATAGAAAGATCAAAATATGTAAAATTAGTTGTTATATAGGACACTCATAAGTCAACTAAGGATAATTCACCCTGGCATTCAATCATTTATCAAGAAGGAATTTTCTCACTCATATATAATCATTTACCTTTAGTAAAGAAACATTTAATTACCAACATGATTTAACTGGTTTGTTGGGAATATGTTCAACAACAATAAACTGTATATAATAAATAGAACCCCATAGCCACTAATGAACCGTAAATATGATTTTAGTATTACTTACATATTTTATTAATTTCATGGAATAATGATATTATCCATTACACTTTTATTAACAATACTTAAATACATTTTTATATAACTTATCCAATTTGAATAATATTAATCGTTCTAAATAGAAATAAAAACTACATCATAGAATATAGTACATTTTTTATAAATAAAGAGGTGATATCAACAAAACGTAAGTCACATGCTATTAGATATCCTATTTTTTTACTAATCAATAAAAAAATTATGCAAACAGAATCTAATCATTTCATTTGATTTTATGATATTGAATCTAAATAAACTAATCTGTTATGTTTCCATTTTTTAATAATACACATATGATAATATCAGGAATCAAGTAAATAATAATTATAATTCCATAAAACCAAATAATATATAATTTAATTCTTGAAAAAATTCTTCTTCCTTTATCCCTTTAAATTTAAGAACGTGAAATAATAATATTCATTCCATGCAAAAATTATTTCTATATCATATATTTAATATAACAAGATTATCATCTTGTTTAAGGTTGATTCTAATACTTCCCAAAGAGATAAAGTATATTACATTCAAACATTCACAAAATTTAAAAATTTGAAGTAATAGCTGCACTACCATGAAGTTATCTGCTAACACACTATAAAAATTATTAAGGGTGATAAGATGACAATAGTGGATTTTAATTGACAAGAATGAATAAAAAAATTGTTGGTGTATTTATATACATTAAGGTTAATGGTTGGATCTTCAAAAATTTAGTGAATATATGAAACTCCATTAAGGCCATGAAACTGGGTTTTGAATATTGTAGATGGGTTTTTATGGATATTCTCAAAAATAATTGTTACAAAATTAATTTATGATTCAAATTAAAATCTTTTTTATTTTATTTCCATCACATTTTGATTTCAATCTCATAAATTTTAGGAAATCAAATTTTTTTCACTCATCCCTATCATAACATATTCAAAATATATGTATTCTAGTCCTTATAAACATTTATTTCAATTAATGTGCGTTGTAGATCAATTTATAAGGAAAAATAAATTTTAACAAAAAATAGGATACCACCATGAATGGGTTTATAACAAAAAATTGTGTTTTAATTATCATTACGCATGTATAAACTAACCTCTATATAGATCTTGTGAATATTTCCTCATACAATATTATAAAAATTGCTCTTTCCTTCGCATAGTATCTTGAATTCCCACAATACCGATAACTGAAACAGGTCAACATAATATTATATTAAAATAATCTATAATATAGATTTCATCAGGAAAACATATCTATGATACCTTTATTTGATTCAACAACCCATGAAAGAGAATGTGATTTAACCCCAAGAGAGTTATGGAAATATCAGGTTACCATTACTATAACACCCCAAGGATTTAAAAATTAATTTAATATAAAGTTTAATGCATGGAACACTGAGTCTTTTCAAAACAATAAATTGTTATTATTACCTAGTCATAAAACATAATATTTTCACCTCTGTGATTTGAATTTTTAAAAACAAACACACACAGTTTCAATGAGTCTGATATTTAGGGTCTTATTGGATCAACTTACATTTTTTGTTAATAGTAACTTGGCCATAGGAACTGTAATATGGCCCTTATGAATAGTAAACCATCCTAATGAATACAAAATACACCCATGAAAGAGTAAATAAAATTTAGACACCATATAAATGAAATAATAATATAGTTATATCATATTATAAGTAAGTGAATATTTAAAAATTAATAATTAAGTGTTGGAACTTTTGTGAATAATAAATATTTAATTACAATTTTATAATTAACAAATTTATTTAAGAGAAATTATTTTTCATAAAATGTATTCATAAATTAGTATTTTTTTAAATTTATATTAGGATAATTTAATAAGACATTTGTTAATTTATAAGGTTTTATAAAATTAGTTTTAATTGTAAAAAATTTATTTTTCAAGTAAATAATGATTTTAAATAAAAATAAAATTTATATTATTTAGAAAACTATTTTTATAAAATGGAGTTCATTTTTTAGTTCTACATTTAGAAAAATGGTTAGGGTGAATTTTTGGGATTTTTTTGAAATACATGAATTTTTAGTGAATAGTAAAATATGGTAATTTATAGTATAAATACATTATAAGATAAATAAATTATTCCATGAGTAAGGAATGGTGTATGAACCTTTGGTTTAAACTTACATGCACCAATTACTATATTCTGTCAAATGAATCAACATTGTTGGTTTCCTTTAGTAAAATAATAAAATAATGAATAAAATAATGAGAAATTACCCCTCTCCTCCACTATAAAAACCACCCCTCACTCCCTCTTATCCTCAGACCTTATAAGATTTGATCCACATAAAATTTATACCCAATATTATTCCCAAGATAATTCTACATGTTCATAAGCTCTTTGTATCATCAAAATTCCAAAATCAATCCACTTAAAGATATTCTCAAGGAGGAGTATTCAAGAGGTAAAATCTTCTTCCTTTTCCTTGTATTTTTATTTGCAAGGTCTTTATTTTATTATTATACTATCACATCCTCTTTCCAAATGATAAATATAAAAATATTATCTTTTATATTCTGTAATTATATCATTTTGATGTAATAACCATCATTAATATCTTTACTCCCTATCTTTTATTTTAAAAATGAAATCATCATTCGAGAGGTACCGATTTACAACCTTCTTGGATGATAAACTTTTGTTCATTAATTTATACCTAAAGGATGGTCATGAAACCAATTTTATGGTTGAATCAGATTATAAAATATCTTTTATGTATTATTTAATGTTTTAAATTCAGTATATATACATAATATTAAATCATAGGATAAAACTAGTTCGTGGTGATTGAAATCTCATCGTAAAAATCTAAATGATTATCACTAAATATCTTGTCTAATTATTCATCCTCATAACATATAACCATATAATGTATATAACTATTTACAATTCTTAATTATCATTAAAAAAAATTTAATTCCAAATCTAAATAATTTTACCCATTTAGATGAACTTCATTACTTATAAACAAGTGAATTGAACATCAAAACCAAGAAAACAAAATGCTCCCTAATGAAGAAATTATACTCTATAACTCATCAAAATGGCCATAAATGAACATAATCAAAATAAATTATATAAAAAACCTATATAAAAGGTATTTATTTAATTACATAATGGATTTAATTTTATTATCCGGGATGTTAAGTTCAAGTGCAGAACTTATTCGGACATAACATAATTGTTTCCTTCCCGATTCGTTATTTTCATTCAGGTTGTGCTATCTTCCTCTATAAACCAATTTCATTCTTAATTTATTTTATATTATTATTATAAATTCTTGGTATGTGTTCTGAAATAATTAATTGTAATCAATTCATCTTTTTTTGTGGAAACTAAATTTTTCAAAGGGGTTCCTTTATCAATTATTCATGACAAGAAAGCCTGGTTAAAGGGAACTTCTAGATTTCATAGCAATTTTCAAGTTTACTATATAATCTATATTAATCCACCATTATTTTTTTAAACCCACTCATTTAATTTTTAAAAAACTACCTTAGTAAATTTCTGGTTTTATGCAAATATTTTTTCCAAATAGTATTATTTTTTCATAGTAAAAGTGCATTTCTCTCAAAAATCTCTCAATGATTTTATTAGAGTGTTTTTGTCTATTTAAACACCTATGTTAAATTTTATGCCTCATTAAGGTTAATATCTTTATTTTATCAAAAAAAAATATTTTATTAAATTATTTTTGACCAATTTTAATATGGGTGTTCTATCTTGATACCATTGACCATACTACTCAGAATGGATGGTAATTATGTTTACAAATCAAGGAATGTTATTTACATTGCATATATATCTGATGTTAATGTTCAACCCCATTAATATGAGGAATGAACTGGACATACAAATTTCATGGTGGGCCCTTCTATAGACCCTCTATACATCAGTAGTTCTCATGAGACAAAACAGATTTGGGTTTTGGCTGAGGCCTTACTCTAGTATTTTCAGCCATCTTGGTCGAGGCTTTGACAACATGTTTTAGTTGTTTGGAATTATGTATTCCATCATTATGAAACTAGTAATTAATAAAATATGTTATTATTAGACTGTTATAATTTCCATGGTTATGTTTCATTGTTTTATGATAATTTATATGGAATTATGTAATCAGTTTTCATTCCTACCATATTATGCTCGAGTTTATTTTTAAAGGCATGTGTTTTTAGTTATTTACCATTCCTAATGTTTATTTTTATGATAACTTCTTTTGTATTACTTACCCTTACTGAACATATGATCTCACCCATTTCTTATTATTTATTTCTTCTTAATATCTGAGGATGAATATTCTTATGAATGACTTGTAGTTTTATTCTAATAATTTATGGATGTTTCCA
The DNA here is from genome assembly GCA_963277665.1 of Viscum album. Lineage (NCBI taxonomy): Eukaryota > Viridiplantae > Streptophyta > Magnoliopsida > Santalales > Viscaceae > Viscum > Viscum album. Next base: position 1,892,506,159 of record OY728150.1, read on the forward strand.
ATGGAGTTTCATTGTTGTTTTTTCTTTCAAGTATTAATGTAAATCTTATGTTTATATATGGTTTTCAAAAACTACTAAATTATTTAGTCATTTAGGATGTGACATCAGTGTAAACATACCAATGTATTAATATAATGCACCAGATCTAGGAAACTAGAGTATGGGTCTTTACTGTTAGTATTAGAGGAATTTTAGTAGAATACATAGAAACTAGATTTAGAAAATATAGATTATGGAACAAAACCCTAAGATAGAATTTTAGGATAAGAATACATGAAAATCCTTTAATTTCGATAAGGTATATATTACATGGATCTTCCTTGAAAATACATCATTGTCTGTATACTACAAGTGGATGTGATTCTAGCATTGATATAACTAGGAGTAACAACTCTGACAATGTGTTCCGAGTCTAACTTATGGTAACCTGGTACACTATAATAGGCCTTATTGCACACCTAGTTTGACACTCCATAGAGATATTCATAGGTTAATTCACATTTTCTTTACAACCCATAAGGATGTATTTAAATGTAATTATATCCCCAAAAAACCATTCTTATGATTATGAAATTAGACTTGCATAATATTTCAACTTATGTAAAGTGTTTTTCTAGTTCAAAAATAAACATATGATTCGTAAGATAATTTAGTGTATGATTTTATTTAGAAATGGATACTATTGGAATGAATGAAAACTACATGAACACACAGATCTTATGTTAGATTTTCCCTCCAATGAAAAATAATGTTGTTGGTTTTGAAGTTGTAACTACTGCTAAGAAACATTTAACTATACTGGTATAGATGACTCAGATTATGAAAAATAACATTACACGTATGGATTAAGCTGATCCCCAACATAGAGGAGAAATTTTAGACTACTTTATTCGATAATAGCCTCCATAATTCAATGGGACTACAAACCCAATCATGGTGGAGCAGTGGATAAGTTCCTTAGAGAATATATTTCTCTCATTGGGATGTAACGAAAGGGAGAAGGTTATCATTGTAGTTTATAATCTATCATGAGATTCAGATCAGTGGTGGTATATAATTAAAAACATGAAATATGAGTAAGAAATAGATGAAATGTAGTGGAGGGACTTTAAATGAATAATATTATAAATATATTTTCCTTGATAACATTGAACATAGATGGAGGGGAAATTATTGAGTTTGAAACAAAAAGAGGATGGAAACATTGTGAAGTACTAAGCCAATTTTACAAGGCTATAAATGAATACTACAGAATACATAGGTAATCCAAGGAGAAATATTGATCAATCATTTTATGGTTTAAGCCTATTACTCCAAAGGGAACCGGTCTCCCAAACTATCTCATCGTACGAAGATATATTCTCATGTGTAATCAAGACAATGAAATAATTCTCAAAGTTTTATTACATTAAAGGAATGAAAGAGAAAAAATGGTGGTAAAGTAAATAATGTATAAATGGGTGAATAAAAAGAATATTTTTCCAACATGTGATACTTGTAGAAAGAAACACATCAGATCATGCCTAAAAGGAAAAGTATTAAGTTACAAATGTGGAATAATAGGCCACCAGTCATTTGATTTCAATTGAATCAAATAAGCTAGAAATGTTCTATGATAAAAATTGTAATTATATGAGACCTTATTCCAATTATATTCCTAATAATCAAGGAAACATTCAACAAATATGTCCAAGGGAGCAAGACCAAGCTTATGTGATCACAATTGTTGAGGTTGAAGTTCCTAATGATGTGGTGGAAGGTGCATTAATTGTTTCCAAAAATATAGTCAATGATTTATTTGATTCTAGATCATCATATTAATTTATATCTTCCTAGTTTCCCATGAAAATTAGACATCTACAATTTAATTTAATAATGGATTTTTAATAAAAAATCATAAGGGGAGTATCATTGGAACAAATATGTGTTGATCAGTCCCCCTTATAAAGAATAAATGTTATATAGTTGGTAAATTTAACACCATACCTATGATTGAATTTGATATAATTCTTGGTATGAATTGGATTTCATGTTATGATGTGATAATCAATTGCAATAATAAGTAAGTTACACTTTTTGATAATTATGTAGTATCACTTATCTTCATAGAAGGAACCTCATGATTTGATTCTTATCTAGATCCACCCCCAGTAGCTATAATTAATGCAATTATTGGGGAGGAAGATAAAACAATATATATGGGTGAGTAATGAAATATGAAAATTGAGGATATACCTATTCTTAAATAATATATTAATGTATTTCCAGAGGATTTACCTAGGCATCCTCTGGAGAAATAAATTTAGTTTTTTTGTTGATTTAAATCCTAGTACAAGGCCTATATCAAAGACTCCTTATAGAATGGCCATAGTGGAATTAGTATAAGTGAAGAAACAACTAATTGAATTGAGTGATAAAGGATTTATCTAACCTATTGTTTCTATATGGGTAACACATGTTCTCTTTGTCAATAATAACAATATATCCATATGTTTGTGCATTGACTATAGAGAAATCAATTCTATGATAATAAATAATAAGTATCATCTTCCTCATATTGATGATTAATTTGATCAACTGACTAGAGACTGATATCTTTTGATGATTTACCTTCGATGTGGATTTCATCTATTGTGTGTGAGGAATTAAGAGATTCCAAATATAGCATTTCAAACAAGTTATCTCCATTACGATTTTACAGTAATGCCTTTTGGACTGACTAATGCGCCCTCTGTTTTCATGGATCTAATGAATAGAATTTTAAAGGATTATATTGATGAATTTGCTGTGGTGTTAATTGATTATATATTTGTATCCCCCAAAATCTACTAAGTTCATGAGAATCACTTTCTCATTATTATGAAGAAGAAATGAGTTATATATGAATTTTATAATGTGTGAATTGTAGATTCAAATAGTTACTTTTCTTATCTATATTGTCTCTATAGATGGAATCTTAGTTGATCCGTGATCGTACCACGATTCATTGTTTTATTCCACCCTTACACCGCAGTTTTAAACTAGTTTTGTAATGAATATTTCAAATATAATAATAAATTTAACTTTATGTTTGAATAAATTAATTAATGTTAATCAATATTATAATGGGAATTGTTACTTGTTTTTATTGTTTCAATGTAGGTGGAGGTGATTTGGAGGGCCCTTGATGAAGTGGAAGAAAATCGGCCAAAATTGCATGGATCCATGGACATTTGTCCACTGTTTTGCATAGTATACGAAATACGTGTATCTAAACATGCTGAACTATTGTGGGCCTATTCAAATCCTAATCGGATACCTTTCATATTAAGGAGCCCAATCCGGATTCGACTACTATGGGGCCCATCTGAACTGATATGTCCAAGCCACTGAATATGCACCAAGTCAAATGTGGTGTTTAGTATTTTATCAATATCCTGAGCTGTATTTGTCCAAAGGGGGAAAAACATTCAGTGGAGACAGTCAAGAGTTAGGGCTACAACTTTTATATTTTCTCTGAAGGTATAAAAGTCTATATCAAGGCCAAAACGCGTGATAGAAATGGATTGATGAAATCTGTGTGCCTAAAACCACCTTCCATTTTTCCTATAAAATGACACATTGGGCTCCCCATTTGGAAGTTCGGACAAGAGGCAAGGTGCTACCATTTTGGAGTCCCCAAAGAGTCTTCTCAACATCCATATATGTTTTGGAGGCCATGGGAGGTGCTACATCAACATCTTCTTCTTCTTCCCCTCCCATGGGGTTCTAAACCCCTTGTGATCACCCGGGGAGGAACGTGATGTAAATCACGAGCTTCATGTTTTAATATTTGAATGATCTTTTGAATTCAAGGTTATTGGGTTTTTTTTCATCATAATATATTCTTATTTTATTGATTTATGTACTGGTATGTCATGCTCAACTCATATGATCATGTTTGAGGGTACCCTTTCATGTGATGTTTCACACACCGTTCACCACTTTCTTTTCCCCCTTTCAATTGTGGTGCTTGTGTGATTCATATTGGTCAATATAACTCAAACAATCTCTTTCAAGTCCGTGTAAATTTATTTCATGGTATCACAATGAAATAACATGCAATCCTGGAGAGCACATCGAATTCTTCATGTGTTTCCTTAGTGAGTTTCGGTTATGATGTCGAACACAAATCACCCTATCATCGGCGGTGTCCGGTGAATCGTTATGTGTTTTCGACTGAACCCTAATAGGTATTCTAGTACAAACTCAGAAAAATTCTGGTTATAGGTGTTACAAAACATGGATTAAAAGATCATAACCCCATACCTTCATGCGATGAAGGATGAGCATCACGATACTTCCCTAGGTTGATCACATTTAATCAATCTTGTTAATTTCTACTTTGTTTTGTCGCTTTAATTTCCTATTTTCATCATTAATAATAAAACCCCAAAGTTTTAAAAATTTTAATTTACCTTCTACTTTCATAATCAAAACCGACTTTTTAAATTAACGGTCTAAGGCTCCGTCGAGAGATGACCTAGGGTTGCTGCTATACTGCAGAAATTCGAGTCAAAATTAAACAACTAATTTTACGTGCTCGACAATGCGGTCAAATTTTGGAGCCGTTACCTGGGAGAAAAGATCATTTTTTCTTTATTTCATTTTATTTGTTTATTTTACTTTGTAATTATTACTACTTTAAATACCCCACCGCCATTTGATTGTTTTTATTTTGGGATTTGTCTTTATTATTGGTTGTTTTTTGTGTGTTCGGTGTCTCTCTCTCTCCCTCTCTTCTTCTTCTCTATCTCCCTCTCTAAAATTATGTATTAAAATATTATAACATCTTTTTACCCTTATTAATTTATTTCATCCATATTAAAAAAACTCTCACGTCTTATTTTCATGACCCAATCTGGTAAAGAAACACTACTTGAATTTGACCCTGAAATTGAAAAGTCACTTCACACAAAAATCAAGGCATCTAGAGAAATTCAATCAAGTAAAACTAAGGAACCCCATTTGGAAACTCAATTGGTCTAAAACTATTCAAAAATTGAACCAAATCAAACCCCAGAGATCATGTCTACAAATAACCAAACATTAATAGAACTGACCACCCCGGATGTGGAGTACCAACCTCGTACATCCAATATCCTGAGGAAGTGACCATCTTTGAGCTGAGATCAGGTCTCATCCACCTCATTCCAAAATTCCATGGTCTTCCCGGAGAGGACCCTCAAAAACATCTTAAGGTGTTTCACATAGTGTGCTCCACCATGAAACCCCAAAATGTGTCTGAGGACTTAATGAAGTTTAGGGCCTTCCCATTCTGCCTTGATGGTGTAGCCAATGATTGGTTATACTATTTCCCTACCACAATTGAGGGATGGAATGACTAAAAAGACATTTTCTAGAGAAGTTCTTCCCTACCTCCCGAACTACTTCAATTAGGAAAGAAATATGTGGAATTAGGCAATCACAATAAGAGACCCATCATGAATACTGGGAGAGATTCAAAAGACATTGCTCAAGCTGCCCCCACCAACAGATTAGTGAACAACTATTAACCCAATACTTCTATGAGGGACTTATCCCCATGGATCATTAAATGATTGATACTGTAGGTGGTGGTGCCCTAGTAGACAAAACTCCTTCTGATATTCATGACTTAATAGCCAACATGGATCAAAATGAACAACAATTTGGTACACAAGATACTGCACCAACCCGAGGAGTTCATATGGTAAGTCATTCAGCCCTAGAACAAAATGTAGATACAAAACATGATGAGATTCATACCCTTCTAAGGAAATTAGATCAAGCACAAGGTAACTCACACTCTACTTATATTCCATTGCCATGTGGTATTTGTTTTGATTACACTCATTTTTCTGACTAGTGCCCACAAATTAAAGATTCATCTGAGTCCTATGCAGCTGTGTTCCCAGGGCGTCCATTCCAACAAGCACTTCCCTTCAAGAAAGAACCATTCAGGTCAAATCCAATCCTCGGGTGGCAACCACAACCACAATACCGACATGGAGGAAACTCAAGCTACCCCAAGCATAATTGGTATCAACATGGCCAAGGTATGAAACCTTATTATACTTCAGCATCTCAAAACAATCCTCCTCCTCCCAAGTCTGAACCAAGACTTGAGGATATAGTGAAGAAAATGGCAACCCAGAACCTCCAGTTCCAACAAACCACACAATCAGCTATTCAATACCTACGAACTCAGGTGGGGAATTGGCAAACCCCATCAGTGAGCTTACGATGAAAGGTTCTGGACAACTACCATCCCAACCCATTGCCAAATCTGATGGAAAAAAGGTAATGTATGTGCAATTACACTTTTTAGTGGTAAAGAAGCTTCTCTTTATACTGATTCTATGAAACAGGTATGTCCCCCTCTTGAAAACACTCATTCCCAACCCTCAAAAATTTCATGTAATGAAAAAAAAATAAAGAGGGAATCAATTTATCATTTCTCATTCAAATGAACAATCAATTACTCTTCCATTCCCTCAAATACTCCCAAAATCTATGAAAAACATTGATAATGAGATTGACAATGAAATAATGGATACATTTAAAAAAGTTCAAGTTAATATTCCATTGTTGGATGCAGTCAATAAAATTCCCCATTATGCCAAATTTCTTAAAGAACTTTGCACCCATAGATGAAGGCTGAAGGGGAATGAAAGAGTCAATGTGGGAAGGAATGTCTCGGCCTTGATTCAACTAGTAATGCCAACCAAATGCAAGGATCCGTGAACATTCATGATACCGTGTACCATAGGGGAGACCTTATTTTCTGATTCTATGATATATTTAGGTGCTTCCATTAATGTGATGCCTCACTCCATGTATACTTCTCCATAGGTTGGAGGGCTTCAACCAACAAGAATTTTCATGCAACTTTCCAACCTGAGTACAACGCATCCAAAAGGAGTGATTGAGGATGTCCTTATCAGAGTGAAGAATCTCATCTTCCCCTCTGATTTCTAAATTCTTGAGAGGGATGATACCCGAACCCAAGGACATGCTCCTCTCATACTTGAGAGGTCATTCCTCAAAACAGCAAAGATGATCATCAACGTTCACAATGGTACGTTGTCCATGGAGTTTGGTGGAGAAAAGGTAAGTTTTAACATCCTTGAGCCTATGAAACACCCTGTTGAAGAGCACTCCACTCTTCCTATCTATTCGATGGAAGTTCTCTCAAATGATGGACACACACACAATTCACTCCTCAACCCAAACTATGATTCATTTTTGTTTTCTTCACCCTTGGATTATTTGAGTTTTGATTCATGTTTTGAGTGTTGTGTGGGTTCTGAAAAGAGTAAATTTTGTGATTTAATTGATGAGTGTGTTCATTTTGAGGTACCCCTGATCGTCAATGATTCTGCAAATCACATTTCTCTAGATTCTCTATCTTTAGAGAATAAACATGAGAAGATAGACAGTTTCATAGACCTCACTCCACCTAAATACACTCCCTCAATCCAAAAACCCCCAGTGTTGGAATTAAAACCACTTCCATCATATTTAAAATATGCCTATCTTAAGGGTATTGACCAATTGCCCATCATTATTGCCAATAACCTCTCTCCACAACAAGAATCGAAACTACTCAAACTTTTGAGAGAGTGTAAACAAATTGGATGGACATTGGCTGATATTCCCGAGATTAGCCCATCTATTTGTATACACCATATAATTTTGGAAATGATGCCATGCCCATAAGGCAGGCTCAACGCCAGTTGAATCCCACTCTCCATGAAGTGGTAAAATTGGAATTCAGTAAATTATTTGCTGTAGGGATCATTTATCCTATATCTGATAATAAATGTGTTAGCCCAAATCAAATTATGCCTAATAAAATAGGAAAAATAGTTCTGTCAAATGAAAGGAAGGAATTGGTTCCAATGCATGTGCAAAATAGTTGGCGAGTCTGTATTGACTATCGTCGACTGAATCAAGCCACGCAGAAGGACCATTTTTCTTTTACCTTTCATTGACCAAATGTTAAAATGATTGTCTGGTAAGTCCCATTATTCTTTCCTTGATGGATATTAAGGTTATTTTCAAATCCATATAGCCCCTGAGGATCAAGAAAAGACAATATTTACCTTTCCATTTGGCACATTTTCATACAGAATGATGCCATTCGGTCTATGTAATTCTCCTGGTACTTTTCAGCGATGTATGTTGAGTATTTTTTCTGAGTACCTTGAGAGTTGTATGGAAGTCTTTATGGATGATTTCACAGTATATGGATCTTATTTTGATGATTTTTTAGAAAACCTAGATTCTATCCTACGTCGCTGCATTGAAAAAGATCTTGTTTTAAATTATGAAAATCCCATTTTATGGTTATGCGGGGGATAGTTCTTGGGCATATCATTTCAAATAAGGGAATTCAAGTTGATAAATCTAAAATTGAATTAATTTCAGCCCTTCCATATCCAAAATGTGTTCGTGAGGTGCGGTCTTTCTTGGTTAATGCAGTTTTTTACCGCCGATTCATTAAATACTTTAGTAAGATTGCACTTCCCTTATCTTAGTTGTTACAAAAGGATTATGAATTTTTTTTGATAAAAATTGTGAGGGTGCATTAAATTAACTAAAAAAATAGTCTCACATCACCTCCCATAATCCAACAACCAAGGTGGGATCTCCCCTTCGAGCTTATGTGTGATGCCTCTAACTTTTCAGTTGGGGCAGTTTTATCACAAACAGTTGAAAAGGCTCCTCATGTAATTGTGTATGCCTCGCCTACCCATGACCCTGCCCAGGTAAACTACACAACCACTGAAAAAGAACTCCATTCTATTGTGTTTTCCTTGAAAAAATTCTATTCATATCTTCTGGGGTCAAAAGTGATTGTGCTTTTTGATCATGTTGCCCTTCGTTTCCTCTTAAAGAAACCTGAAGCCAAACCCCGCCTCATTCGGTGGATGCTCCTCCCCCAAGAGTTTGACCTTGAGATTAGAGATATGAGAGGGGTAGAGAATGTGGTAGCTGACCTCATTATTAGGATTTACCCACCATTGTACTATCATGTTGACTCACCCCTACCCATTTGAGAATTCTTCCCTCATGAGAACCTTTGTGATGTTGTGGACCTTAACCCCGGGTATGTCGACATTGTGAATTTTCTAGAAACATCTAGGGCCCCCACTAATTTTAGCACTTCACAATCCCAAGGACTTAAGTATTATTCTCATTGTTACATTTGGGATGACCCATACTTGTGTAGAATTTGTAGTGACCATGTAGTTCTTCAGTGTGTCCCTGACCACGAGTTCAACTATGTTTTGACCTTCTGCCACACTTTGGCCTGTGGGGTCCACTTTGGCTCTCAACATACATATCGAAAGGTCCTTGACTCAGGACTTTATTGGCCAAAATTTTATAATTATTCCCATATATTTTTCAAGTTGTGTAGTCATTGTCAATACACAGGGAATATCTCCATGAGGAATGAAATTCCCCAACATCCCATGTTATTTTGTGAGATCTTGGATGCATGGGGAATTGACATCATGGGGCCATTTCTAAATTCATTTGGATTTGTGTACATATTATTGGTTATAGAATATGTATCTAAATGGGTGGAAGAAAAGGCCACTAGGATAGATGACTCTCAAGTGGTTGTCGATTTTGTGGGGTCCCAAATTTTCAGTAGGTTTGGTCTACCAAGATTCATCATTAGTGATCGGGGTTCACATTTTTGCAATCATAACATGAAAAAAGTGCTTTGTAAGAATGGGGTTGTTCATAAAGTCTCCACTGCATGTCATCCCCAAACTAACGGACAAGAAGAAATTTCAAATCGAGAATTTAAGAGAATCTTGGAGAAAACGGTACAACCTAATAGAAAGGATTGGAGTTTCCGCTTGGATGATGCACTTTGGCTGTACTGTACTGCTTTTAAAACACCGATCAGAATGTCACTCTATAGGATTGTGATTGAAAAGGCTTCTCACCTCCTGGTGGAGGTAGAACACCATGCATATTAGGCTGTTGAACAATGCAATATGAACCTTTCAGATGCATGTTAGAAAAGAAAGCTGCAGATTCAAGAGTTGGAAGAAATTCGACGTGATGCAGATGAAAACTCCTAAATCTATAAAGAGGAGAAAATGGCTATTCATGATTGCATGATTCACCAGCGGATGTTCCATATTAGTGAGAAGGTCCTCACGTACAATTCTAGGGTTAAGCTCTACCCAGGTAAGCTTCATTCCCAATGGCTCGGTCCTTATACTATTACAAATGTTTATTCTTTTGATGCAATACAGGTTTTGTATTAGCAGAGTGGAATAAGTCTTACCGTCAATCAGCAGTGACTCATATACTTTAATGAGGATTTTTTGAAGAATCTGGTGGAGGAAATCCACCTTCTTGACAGATCGTAATAATAAAACACACCAGGTTTTATCCTTCCTTCTCACACTCTCAATTATTTTAGTGAGGAAACTGCATACTCTAGGTGTGGGGGGAGGATACATTCCAGGGTTAGTTAGGAATTTTCATTGTTTTCTCTTTTTGGCCTTCATCATGGTATTTTCATTTTCCCCCATCGACAATTTTGAAGTTCCATGATTTGGCGACCATAAAGTGGGGAAAGTAAAAATACCATAATGAAGGCTAAAAAGAATTTTTGTATGAGTTTACCATCAAGGAGTGATTTTTAGTGAATTGTTTTTCTATCAGTGATATAAATGGTCGTATCTATGTGAATCCTTTGAGATGATTTATGCCCTTTGTGTGAGTAGTTTTTTGGAAAACCATGTCACTAATATCTTCACAAATATTTTCACCAAACCTCAATGTGTGATTATTTCTTAAATAATATAAGGTAAATATATGTTAGGTTAATATTTTTCAGCATTAAATGATATTCCCATATGTTCGTTCCTTAACCGATCTGTTTTACTACTTTACCAGATTGACCTATGCGTGTGTACCTAATGTCCGACTGTTGTAATCCCTAAAAAAATTGTTGTGTCTTGGGCATGTCAATAACCACTCCTCCTTAACCTTTGATATTGTTATAACTATTTTAATTAGTGTCGTGAGGAGATCAAACAAGGGTTGAGATATGAGTGTGAGATTTGTTCCAATTGCAACTTAAAAAAAATAATAAATGAAGGGAGTGATGAAATGTGAAACATATGGGGATATCTAGGTCAGGATCTTATGGATTGACTTCTGGGAATGCTTAAAAGTGTGGGTCTTGAAATATGATTGCAAAGGATGTAGGACAGGTTTAGTGAAAAATAATTTTAAGTTGAATAATGTTAAAATAACTTATATTTTTTGGATATCAAGTGGAAATAATAGCATGGAATGGTTTTCACACACACACATGGAGAGTTAGTTTCATGGTTTACATTTGAATTCCTTTCTCAATTTGGTATCGTGAATCTTTTTGAATTTCGCTATGATATGATTTATGAGACATCTTTTTCTATTTTCACTACGAAGAACTCCTTGGTGTGGTTCGTGCATTGATCACATTACATTAAATAAAATTTCCTTAAATGATAAATCGTCAGGATGTTGGAAATATATATATATGAATCATTGTATTTGGATATGTGACTTTTCCCAGGAGTGCAAATGTTTAGGTGTGGGGGTGTGATCGTACCACGATTTACTGTTTTATTACACCCTTACACTGCAGTTTTAAACTAGTTTTGTAATGAATATTCCTAATATAATAAAAAATTGAACATTATTTTTGAATCAATAAATTAATGTTAATCAATATTATAATGGGAAATGTTACTTGTTTATATTGTTTCAATGTTGGTGGAGGGGATTTGGAGGGCCCTTGATGAAGTGGAAGAAAAATGGGCCAAAGTTGCATGCATCCATGGACATCTGTCCACAGTTTTACATAGTATACGACATCCGTACATTCAAATGGGCTGAAATTTTTCGGGCCTGTCCGAAACATAATTGGATAAATTTCATATTAAAGAACCCAATCCTGATTCGGCTTCTATGGGGCCCATCTGAACTGATCTGTCCAAGACACCGAATATGGACCAAGTCAAATGCGGTGTTCTGTATTTTATCAATATCATGAGCTGTAGTTTTCCAAAGGGTGACAAACATTCGGTGGATATAGTCAAGAGGTAGGGATAAAACGTTTCTATTTTCTCTAAAGTGAGATAAGGATGTCTAAAGGCCAAAACGTGTGATACAAGTGGATTGATGAAATGTGTGTGCCTCAAGCCACCTTCCATTTTACCTATAAAATGACTCCTTGGGCTCCCCATTTGAATGTTCGGCCAAGAGGAAAGGTGCTATCATTTTGGAGTCCCCAAGGAGTCTTCTCAACATCCATAGAAGTTATGGAGGCTATAGGAGGTGCTACTTCAACATCTTCTTCTTCTTCCCCTCTCATGGGTTTCTAAACCCCTTGTGATCACCAGGGGAGGAACGTGATGTAAATCTCAAGCTTCATGTTGTAATATTTGAATGATCTTTTGAATTCCAGGTTGTTGTGTTGTTTTTCATCATCCTATATTCTTATTTTATTGATTTATGTACTGGTATGTCATTCTCATCTCATATGATCATGTTTGGGGGTACCCTTTCATGTGATGTTTCACACAACGTTCACCACTTTCTTTTCCCCTTTTCAATTGCGGTGCTGGTGTGATTCATATTGGTCAACAGAACTCACACAAGCTCTGTCAAGGCCATTTAAATTTATTTCATGGTATCACAATGAAATAACATGCAAACCTAGAGAGCACATCGAATTCTTCATGTGTTTCTTTGGTGAGTTTCAGTTATGATGTCGAACACAAATTATCAAATCATCGACGGTGTCCGGTGAATCGTTATGTTTTTTCAACTGAACCCTATGAGGTATCCTAGTAAAAACATAGTAAAATTCTGTTTCTAGGTGTTACAAACCAGGGATTAAAGGATCATAACTCCATACCTTGAAGTGATGAAGGATGAGCATCATGAGACCTCACCGGGTTGATCATGTTTAATCAATATTGTTCATTTCAACATTGTTTTTTCGCTTTCATTTCCTATTTTCATCATTAACCATAAAACCCCAAATATTTAAAAAACATAATTCACCTAAAACTTCTATAACCAAAACCATATTTTTAAATTAATGGTCTAAGGCTCCGTCGAGAGACGACCTTGGGTTGCTGTTATACTGTAGAAATTCTAGTCAAAATTAAACAACTAATTTGATGCGCTCGACAACACGATCAATATGGAAAAGAAAAAGGTAGTTTTGGAATGTTAAACTCTAACAAATATACTTTAGGAACATTTTTTTATTTTTTTAGCAGGTTTTTAGTGGCATTTAACTCATAACATCACTCGATTTGGTAACCTGTTAATCGAGCTTACTCATAAAGGGGTTAAGTTCATATGGAAAAAATAATGTGAATAATGTTTTGAAGCATTCATGACGAGGTTTTTTAATGCTTCAATCTTGATTATACCATTAGGAAATGGTGTATTTGTGATTTATAGTGATTCATCAAATACAGTACTTTGGTGTGTCTTTATAAAGAATGATAGATTTATTGTCTATGAATCAAGGAAATTAGAAATTCATGAACCGAAATATAAAACTCATGATCTTGAGTTAGAAGTTGTAATCATTTCTCTGAAGATATGGATACATTATCTCTATGGTGAATGATGTGAATTATATACTGATCAAAAGAGATTTAAATATATATTCTCAAATAAACAACTCAACATGAGGAAATGGTGATGGCTTGTGCTACTCAAGGATTATCATTGTTCCATACACTAACATCTAGTGAAGGTAAATAAGGTGGAAGATGCATTGAGATGGAAGGATCGGGGAGTTCTAGAAAATTGAGAATTGACAAGGATCCTTTGTACATGTATCTAGCAAGGATGGTTATGGGAATTATCAAAGATGGTAAAGAATCATTTCCTTTTCAATTGGTTTCCCAAGCATCTTTATGAGAAAGAATTAAATGTTCTCAATTTGATGATGAGAATATTAAAAAGAAAATTAAATCTATGAATGATGGTATGTTTTTAGACTTTGTGTGCGAGGATGGAATTCTGAAATTTGGGATAAGGCTATGTGTTTTACCTATACCCGATCTAAAAAGGGAGTTATTGGCTGATTCCCACAGATTTAATCTCTCTATACACCCTAATTGCATTAATATGTATTGTAATTTGGTGGGACATTTTTCTTCAAACAACATGAATCATGAAATTGATGATTATGTATCATAATGTTTAGTCTTTCAACAGGTGGAGGCTAAAAGACAATATCCTAGAAGATTCATGCAACCCCGACCTATTCTTACTTTTATATGGGATGACATGATGTATTTTTTCACCGGATTACCAAATAATACAAGAAGGAGTGACACAATATGGGTAATTGCTGATCGACTTATCAAATCTACACATTTTTTATTAGGAGATATTTCCCACTAGAGAGCCTTACACAACTCTATATTAGTGAAGTGGTAAGAAATCATAGAGAATCTCTCTAAATTTTTTCAAATCCTGATCCACGATTTACATAACAATTCTATAATAATATTCAAAAATATTTGGATATTGATCTTTATTTGAGTATTGATTATCACCCTTAAACTAACGGACATTCGGAAAGGATAATCCAATCTTTAAAAGACATGTTGAGATCATGCTCACTAGATTTTCAAGGTATGTGGGTTCAAAGTTTACCTTTGGTATAGTATTCATACAATAAATGATTACATTCAAGTACTCAAATGGAACTATATGAAGCATTTTATAGAAATATATTTATCACACAAACCTTTTGGGATGAAGTGGGTAAAAAGAAGCTTATGATCCTAGAGCTTATAGAAGAAACAATAGTAGAGGTAAAGAATATTCAAACCCATATCAAAGTAGCACAAAGTAGGTAAAAGAGCCGTGCCTATAATCAAAGGATGGATTTGTAATTTCATGTGGGATATCAAATTTTATTAAAATTTCCTCCATAGAAGGGTGTTAAAAGATATGGGAAGAAAGTAAAATTGAGCCCTGATTACATTGGTCATTTTGAAATTTTAGAGAGATTTGGAGTTGTGGCTTATCATCTGGAAATGTCGCCAAGCCTCTCTAAGGTACAAAATGTGTTCCACGTATCTTTTTTGAGGAATAACAAGTCAGACCCAACACATGTACACAATTAAGAAGGAATAAAATTGGAATTGAACTTATCTTACTGTGAAGATCCTATCCAATTTTTGGACACTAAATAACACGTGTTGAGGAATTTAACAACTCGGCTGGAATAGGTACTATGGAAAAATCATAAAATTAAATATGCAATGTGGGACCCTGAGGAACATATGATGAAGACCTACCCATATATTTTTATGAGGTAACATTATATAAATTTCTTACGATGACATTTTTGTAAGGGGAAAATAATGTAATTCCCCAAGGATTTAAAAATAAATTTAATGTAGAATGTAATCCATGAAAAATTTAGTCTCTTTGAAAAAACACTTTATTATTGTAACCTTTCTGTTAAACATATTTTTTTCACCTTAATGATTTGAATTTCGAACAACGGACATGCATATTGGCGATCAGTAAGATATTCAGGGTCTAATCATATCAACATACATTTTTGTGAATAGTAACTTTACATTTGGAATAGTAATATGACCCTTATGAATAGTAAATCATCCTAATGAATAGTAACCAAACACATGAAAGTATAAATAAAATTTAGGCACCCTATAAATGAAATAATTATATAATTATATCATGGTAAGAGTAAGTGAATATTTAGAAATTAGTAATTATGTCTAGGTATTTCTGTGAATTGTAAATATTTAATTACAGTTTTATAATTAATAAACCGATTTAAAAGAAAATTAATTTTCATAAAATGTATTCATAAATCAATATTTTGAATTCTTATGATTTTAGGAAAATTTAATAAGACCTTATTTAATTATTTAGGGTGTTATAAAATTAGTTTTTATTTTCAATACTCTATTTTTTCAGTAAATGGTGATTTTAATTAAAAGTTAAATTTGTTTTATTTAGAAAATAATATTCATAAAATATTTTTATTTTTTAATTCTACATGTCAAAAAATGGTTAGGGATTTTTATATATATTTTCTGAAATACTAGATTGTTTAGTGAATAGTTTAATATGGTAATTTATAGTTTAAATAAATTATAAGCAAAATGAACTATTCCTTGAGTCATGGATGATGTTAGAACACTTTTTTAGAACTCACAATAACTTATTACTAAGATTATTCACAATAATAAATTCTATTGGTTTTCTTGAAAAAATTAAAAAAATAAAGTGAAATTACCCCTCTTCTACACTATAAAAACCACCCTCACTCCATCTTCTTAATACACATTCCAAGATTTGAGACCTGTTAAATTTATGCCAAACACTCTTCTGAAGTTCCTCCTCCACGTATTAAAGCTCTTGGTCTCATCAAATGACCAATATCAATCCCATTAATAAGATTTTCAAGGAGGAGTATTCATGAGGTAAAATCGTCTTCATTTTCTTTTATTTTTCTTTTCTTGTTATTTATTTTATTATCTACCCTCAACTTATATATACAAATAATCATGATAAATACATTATAATTTTTATAATATTAGTATATCATGTTAATTTAATAACGATCATCAATATTCTTACTACCTCTAATTTATTTTAAAAACAAAATCATCATCTGGGAGGTACCGATTTACAACCTTCGTGGACGACGAACATATGTTCTTTAATTTATCCTTCAATGATGGTCATGAAATCATTTATATGGATGAACCAGATTATAAAATATAAATTATTTCTTATGTAAGGTTCTGGAACCAATATACAAACATAATAATAATTTACATAACAAAACTACTTCATGGTGATCGAAATACCGTCGTAATAATCTAAATGATTATCACAAAATATATTATCAAATGATTCATCCCCACACCTTATAATTATATGGAATAGATATCCATTTACACTTATATATGATAATTATCAAAATTTAATTCCATATCCAAAGAATTATACTCATTTACATGAACTTCATTACTTATAAACAAGTGAAGTGATCAAGAAAACCAAGAAAATGAATGCTCCCTAACAATGAAATTAAACTCTATAACTCATCAAAAATTCCTTAAATGAACTTAATAAAACTATAATATATAAAATAAATATATAAAATATTATTAATAAATTATTTAAGGGATTTAATTTGAATATTTAATACATTAAGGTAAAGTGTATAACTCATTTAGACATAAGGTAAGGGTTTCCTTCCCGAACCTTATTTTTCATTCGGGTTGTGATTTATTCCTCTATAAACTAATTTAATTGTTCATTTCTTTTGTATAATTCTTCTAATTTATAGTTATATTTTCCAAAATCATTTTTTTATCGGTTCATTTGGGGGGGGGGGGGAGATACATGTTTTAAAAGGGTTCATTTATCAATTCTTCATGATAAGCAAGCATGGTTAAAGGGTACTTCCTAACATATTTATTATTTTTAAGATAAATCTATAATATATATTAATAAACCATTTTTTTTATAAAATATCACATTTAATCATGTAAAAACTAACTTTGTTCATTTATTTTTTTATAAAATTATTTTTCTTAAATAATTTTTTTTAAAAAATAAATGTGTATTTCTCTTAAAAATTCCCCTATGATTTTATTAGAGTAATTTTGTCTATTTCAATGTCTATGTTAAATTTTATGTATTATTCAGGTTAATATATTTTTTTTATCATCCAAAATGTTTTATTAAATGGGTTTTGATCATTTTGACTTTGGATGTGCTATCTTGATACCATTCACAATACTACTCAGAATGGTTCATAATTATGTTTATGGATTGAGGATAGTTATTTACATTGCATATATATATGATGTTTGTGTTTAACCCCATTAATATGAAGAATTAATTGGACATATAATGTTATGGATGGGGCCCTCTATATTCAATTGATGTATTGGCAGGTCTCATGAGTCAAAATAGAATTGGGTTTTGGCCGAGGCCTTACGCTAGTATTTTCAGACATCTTAGATGAGGCCTTGACAACATGTTACATATGTATGACATTATGCATTCCCACATTATGAAACTAGTAATTTATAAACCATGTGGTCATTAAAATAGTATAATATCCCTGGAAAGTTTCATTATCATAGGATAATTTATACAAAATTATGTATTCAGATTGTGTTCCTTCCATATTATGCTCAATATTATTTTTAAAGGATTGTGTTTTTAGTGATTCACCATGCCTTATTTTTTTGTTTATGATAAATTATATTGTATTAATTTCCCTTATTGATCACCTGAGTTCACCCCTATCATATTTTTAATTTTTCCCTAGGATGTGAAGATAAAATTTATAATTAATGACTTGAAAGAATAATCTATGTGTTTACGGGTGTCTCCAATGTAGTTGAAATGTTGTTTTTACTTTCATGTTGTAATGAAAAACTTATGTTTGTATCTGGTTTTCCAAAACAACAAAATTATTCATTCCTTAGGGATGTGATATCCTTGTAAACATAACAATGTATTAATATAAAGCCCCATCTTCGGGAAACTCGGGTTGGGGTCCTTACATTTACGTAGCCTATTATGTTATCTTCCCATTACACTACTGGAATTAGAAGTCCTAGAATTATAGAATGATGGAAATATCTTTAAATAGTAACTGAGTGCTATGTATGGTTAATTAAAAAATTAAAAAAATATTAAATTACAATTAAATAAACTTATAAATAATAAATGATGGGCTTTATTCTATTTTCCAAAACTAATGTAATTCTAAAATATTATAACTACAGTAAAATTAATTTGATAAATTTCTAAACCAATATAATATAAAATTGAAAAATAAAAAAATATAATTTCCAACTAAACACCCCATAATAACAAAGAAAAATATCAGGGGTGATCTAGGAATTTATATCAAATACCACTCAAACAATTGTCATCCTCAAGAATTTTAAACCAACCTTGTAAGGAAACAAAAAAGGGGTCCAAATAACCACCACATGAGATGTCTCTCAAGTAATATTCCTCATGCATAACACTAACAACATAATAGGAGTAAGGAGTACAAAAACACAAAACACCAATATCTCAATCCTGACTCCCATGGGAGATACTTAACAAACATATATAATATAATCTTTGAGAAAAACATCAATTAAGAGAAAAAATATCATAAAATAACACTAAACTAGTAATATCTTAAAAAACATCTTAACAAGATTAAACATCACATATCAAAAAATATGAAACAAGACGTGTCAATAAGGATCAAGAAATAAATCTCAATAAGGAATGAACCTAAAACAAGGGTATTGATCTTTTATCAAAGACTCCCGCTCTTATGTACTATCTTGTATTTCATTGCATTTCCACATGAATACAAATAAGGTAATACTATTCCCATGAAACTGAATTTACTAATTTTTAATTTTCTCAATAATATACTATTACAATACTATGTCATCATAAAGTTATTGATCACCACAATTGAATACATGTTTATAATCATGAGGATATTAGTGAATCTATGACACATTAAAGACAATAAATATCCAGATCATATATGTGGGATTTTCTAATAGATTCACCACATCTATAAACCACACCAACCTCTCAAAGGGTCCATCAAAATGGGGGTAAATATTTACTCTCAGCACTGAATCTACACTTCCCACCAAAAATATATGCATTAAATATCACATAATATCAATTGGTTAATAGTAAAGGCCTCTCCCAATGATTATTATAGGACATCTAAAACACATTTATTATATTCTTTAACTAATTTATTACTTTTACTAAATATATCATGTTCATTACCAATTCCATCATGAAAATAACCAACTCGCCAACCTCATTCCAATATAATGGAAATCAGAATAGTGGATCATATAATGCTCTGAATAGAGTCTTATCAATGATAGAATAATAAATGTTATTATAGGAAAAATATGTAATTAGTATATAACTCAACCATGATCCTATAAAATCCCAATTTCATGGGTGAAAAATATTATATATATTATAGATAATATTCTCTATTTTATGGTATGTCTACTAATTCTAAGTATAGCTAATGAATAACTAGGAGCCAAAGGAAGGCATGATACCTTTTAAAACTCTTTATTAATGAAAGGATCACAATTAGTGATGATAATATTTGGAACCCCATGAACCCTCACCCCCTTCTCAAGGTACATACTCAATAAAACATCCATTATGACCAAATCCTTAATATATATGAAGTGATTTTACTTTATTAGGTGGTCTATGATCACACATATCATATCATAGCCACTATGAGTTCAAGAAAAAAAATAATTATTGTACTTATCAAAATTTCCTCAAGTATACACTAAGGAATATAATGTTTCTGAAGAAAATCAACCATAAAAATATACTCATCCATTATACTCCAGAAATCTAAATATTAAGATGTAATCAATGCATCTAAATTCTTCAAACTAGATCCTAAAAACTAAAATCACCATGATGAATACATCCAACCCCATATGGTTTGGTTTAACATTGTTGAAATCATTACATTTTTTATTGTAGTCATAATTTACTCAGTTCTTTCTAGTTCTATCCAATGACTTAAACTAAAAGGTTTACAGTGAGTATCAAAAAATAATTTAATTTTTTTTACATATTTTGGTATAGATATTCCTTGAAAATATTTCCTCAATAATGGAACCTTTATTTAAAACTATAACATTTTAGGATCATATTATATCATTTTTGTTTAAACAATGGTTTTTTTTTGTTTTATCCCTTTATTATTCATTTTCCAATCCCATAAAACAACAAAGCACCAATTAATACAAAAAAATAGAAACATTCATAATACCATTTTTCATGAATATTTTTTACATTTCAAAATAAATCATATAGTAAAACCTTTCGGTTTATTTCCATTTGAGATAATACACATATCATTTTGGTCTAGTAGTAGATGTGGAATAGGTCTGGAGGGGGTGGGTCTAAAATTTACCCTCTTGAAAGATTATATTGATTAAAAAAACAATATAAGAGATATCAAACACAAAAATATAGTAATTTGTACAATAACAAATACATTCAATATAAAGAATAATTAAATATAGATAATTAGTGAAATATAAAAATAAGAACATAAATTTATTATAGTTTTTCAGATAAATGAGATCCTATATATAATATTCACTCCTCTATTATTATCATGAGAAATGGTACTGACTAATCTAATCTTCACTTTCCAAATAATTTGATAACCTTTTAATTATCTTAAATTTTTCATGCTTTGATGATCATCCTAGAAAAACTAATCATTTCATTCTACAAAGCATGTAATATCCAAAAAATTATTTGAATTATAGTGGGATTAAAAACCCAAACCAATAAACCTTTTGTTTAATAGTTACAATCTGAAATGAGCTTTCAACTGGATTATAAAATAAAAAACCCACAAATAAACCACAAACAATAATAAAAATAAATAAAAATTTTGAAACTTGAATAAGAAATTAAGAACATCTTAACATTAGCTTAGTTTTATCACATTACTAATAATTTATCACATTTAATATTCATTATTATAATAGTAGAAAAATTGTAATCGTATTATAATGTATTTCATCATATTCATATACCTTTTAGTACCCAGTATCAATATCCTTTTTCTCATCATTCCTTTAGTTCCCTAAATTCTATATTTATTAATAAATCTTATATTGGTTAGTTTGTAATCATTATGATTGTAATTCCCCAACCACAGTTACCCAGATTCGGTGCATTATTAAATAACATTGGCATGATCACAAAAGATCAATTCTAAACAGGCCGATTAGTTTAGTAGCCTTGGAAACACTAGATACTTTCATAAGTCTTACATTAAATCATAATGTGAAAAACTACAACAACATAGTCTCCTTGGTCCACACACATATCCCCTCAGAATATCTCTGCAGGTCAGCCATAAAATACTTCTTTACATCCAAGGAAAAATAAAACATAGAAAGTGGTGAGCTCAGATGCTAAGTAAGGATACCAATATAGTGGAAACTTTCCTAAATAAGCATAAAAATTTATGAAAATGATTAACTAAAAAAATCCTCTTAAACTTGAACTTTAGCATAACATAGAAAAATAAAATGAAATAATTCCATTTACTTATTCACATTGATATTCTACTAGTCAAATAATCACATGAGAAATCAATAACCACTTCCATAATGATGGAATACATAATGCCAGACTATCATAACCGCATAGTCAAGGTCTTGTTCCAAGACTACAAATAAGATTTTTTCAAGGACTTGTTCCAAGACACAAGTTTGTCTCATTAGTCCTACCGATTCATCAAGGAGCTAAAGCGGGCTCCACCCATCACTTACTAATTCCAATGTATTCATCATATGAATAGGTTTAAACATAAAAAAAGTATTCACATTAAAAGTAGCATACAAAATGTCAATAAATTCTCGATAAACCATGAATGGTATAAAAATAACACATACACAGTCAAACATATCACAAAACATTCAATATAATATGGAAGTTTTGTATCATAATAAATCAACTTCAAATAAGCTTAAAATCTATCAAAGGATGTTGACATAGATGAAATAAAAACTATTTGAAAGAAATATCTCTTTTTTTAAATCATTAAAGAATAACATAATTATAAAAAAAATTACTTTGAAAATATTCTTATAAGCATGTAAGGGAAGCTTAGACAATTTTATAACGGTGGAAAATAGCTGCAGCCACCATATAAGTTAAAAAATTCATTGTTACCTTAATTTTGTCGAAATGGTTAAAAAGAACCTTTTTTGGAAATTGACGGAAATATTACTTTATAAAAATACTATAAAATGTCAAAAGATGGTGTAAATGACTTTAACCCATAGTGTTTAAAATATTAATAATCTTTTTAAATACATTATTAAGAAACATGGATGTAGATGATAAAGAGGTCCTATTAGATAATTACATATAAACAACCTTAAATAATGAAGAGGTTATAGAATTAACCCTTATCTTGAAATTTTCCTTGGTCGAGGGAAGGTTAACCTTCTTTATAATGGTTAAATAATTGTTATTAAATTATAAAATAATCATATATATCAATATGATATCATATATTATCTTTTAAACATTGTTTGCTAATAATATCTTAGTATTATCGTTGTTTCGGGTGTTAACAGATTCGTTTTAATTTGTATTATTTGTTATGTGAGTCATATTAATTTTGGATGGGATGTATCTAATTAATATACCGAATTATATCAAGTCTTTATACATTATTTTTAATCATATAATTAAAATCACTTTTCAATGGATACGATGGGGAAGGAATCTCATCGCGTTCGTGGAGACGGTAATCCGTACGTACGCACGAGCGAAAATATCATTCTTTTGATATTAAAATAATATATAATTGGATGGAATATCATATATAAAGAATAATTATCATTTATATTTATTATTTACATGAATTACTTATCATTATTATACCCATCTAAATAATAATGTATTGAATAACAATTACACCACGGTGTGGAGACCGTAATCCATACGTACGCACGTATGGTGACATGTCATTCAAAGAATGGATAGAATAATGAATATGGTTGTACCATATATATAATAAAATAAAAGTATATAGAATATACTGGATTTATTATTTTATAATGGAAATAACATATAAAGAAGAAGTGGAAGAAGAAAAGAACTTGAAAGAGGGTGGTGAAATTATTACCTCTTCTTCATGTTATTCCTTATATTTGATAAAAATGTATCCTTAAGTTGGTTTTATGACTAAAGGAAGGCCTCTGGGATGAAGTTATTGAACATGAGAGGATATTTGGGCATGGTTTGGACGAGCCAAAAGGATTTGATGGTGTGAATTAGAGAGAAGGGGGAGTACCCTTTTATAAGATGGGTGAGGGGCACCTTTGGAAAAGCTAGAAATATTATTTTATAATAAAATCATGTTCTGTTTATAATGGATCCAAAATGGATTATTTAAAAGCTATGGTGGGTATGGGACCAAAAACACTCAACCAATAGGTTTTATACAGGTTTGGGTCACTATATTAACCTTAACTTTTAGATTTAACTCTTAGTTAAATAGTTTGACATTTACCTTGTCTCTCTGTATTTTTATTTTATATGGTTAATAAACATACTATATACTTCCAAGTGAACCTAAATTGGTTAAATACCGATACACCTATCATTATATAAGTATTTTGGATGATCCTTATTTTTTTATAAATATAATATCAATTAGTAATATAATATATTTTTTAAAATCTCTTTTATGTCAATTTTGACACTATTTGGTGTTTTGTTTTTTCTAAATTCATAACAACATTATGACATCGAAATAAAATTCTTATAACCACCCTAATATGATATATTAACTTTTAAAATTAGTTTAATTCATAAAAAAGTATCAAATTACATTTATTTGGATATTAATAATATCAATTATTTTAATATTTCATTAATTAGGTAATTACTGCATCATCATTGTGTCATAGATAAATTAAATTATTTAATGTAAAAAAAATAAAAATAAAATACAATTATGTAGTAAATATATTTTTATCTTTATAATGAATATTTATAATCTAATTTATCTTATGTATAACTTTATTTTAAAAATGTTTTATTTATTAAACTTTGATTTTAACTATTTCAACTCTTCTTTGAACTAAATAATAATAAATGTCCTAATCTAATCCATGTGGACCAAATAGGTTCATATTTTATTCCTAAGATTTTTGTTTGTAGAATTATACATATCCAATAGAATTAGAACATGTGTTAGGGTAATAATAATTTCATGTTTACCCTTAATTACCCTATTTACTTTTAACCGTGGTAAATAAAAGTAAAAAAGTTACTATTCACAAATAAATATTTTTATCTTATTGAACCGAATTTTACTCCTTGTTTTTAACCGTGTTTCTTGGAATTTTTAAATTCCACTCATAGAAATGGTAAAATTAAGTTTTTTGTGAATTTGAAAATTCTCCTAGGAAGTGGGTAAAAGATGGTGAAAAGTTAAATAAAATTTTTATATATCTAAAATTATTATAAACTATCTCCAATTAATTACATTTAAATTATATAGGTACTATGTATCTATTTTTACCTAAAATAAATTTAAATAAAATAAATAATTATTTAAATAAAATTTTGGTTTTGAACTATAACTCATTGTTCTTCATTATTCATCAAAAATTGAAAGTTTTCAGAAAAGTACCAAAAATTCATCCTAAGCTAATTTCGATATTCCAAATCCAAAAATGAAGTCCATTTTTTCAAATTGAAAACATATAATTTTCATTTATTTATTAAAAATGAATTCCCGTTGTCAAAACCAAAAGGCGTATTTTTTAAAAACAATATCTATCAAAAGGTTGACACTTGTTTGTGTCCAATCTCAAAGTTAAATTACTTAAAATGACCAGAATTAGATTAAATGTTATAATCTATTTATACATCCAAACCATTAAATCATATAATTTAACACTATAAATTATTTTTATTAAAAATGTTGTTTTCAGTTAAAGTAGAGTATTTTTCACTATTCACCCAATTATGAATGTTATAATAAAGACACTAAAAATTTATTGAAACTAAATTCTTATGTATAGATTCTAAAGAAGAAGTTTTTTTGTCAAATATAATATTTAATAGTTTCAAATATAGGATATAAAAAGGGTTCACCATTAAAAATTTGTAAAAGTGAATTTTTTTGAAAAAAAATAATTTTTTATCTGAAAAAAATGAATTTGTTCTTACATTATGTCTAAGAAACTCATAATATAGATTCTGAAATTATAAGGATTATATATAGTTTAATATTTAGTTAATACTATTCATAATCACTTTTTAACAGCTAGTTTGATAATCTTATAGTTCCCTCGAACCCGGTGTTGCATGTAGTGCAAGTTATTGAATTACTTTGATAAAATAACATACTATGAATTCTTGGGGTGCTACATTATTCCCTCCTTTAATTAATTGCATCCTCGAATTTTGAAATTGTTCTTTGAAAATAACTGTTTGAAAATAGAAAATACCTTTTTCGGAAAACCCACATCGGAAATTGGGTTAATAAAATTTAGTCTTAATAGGAGGAAAATGGGAATGAAAAAGTAACCAACAAATTATGATCTCTATTAGAAGAACATTTGTGGCCATTAGAGACACATAATTGGAGAAAAAATGTAAATATTTATAGGGAGTTATTGAGGTCATCAGAGAAAAACAATTGTAGAATTGAGGACCTCAAATCCATCAATCTATAATGATTTAAAATATCATCGGTTCCATAAAACAAAATGTATTAGGATACACATTTTTAGTTTTAGGATACCCTACCTAATGGATAAAAATTAATTTCTTCAAAGAATAAGAGAAGAAAAAATATGTATATACTTGACAATTAGAGTTCCATCCTTTAACAAATTTCTACCACAAACTCGTCTTTCACTGTAAATGATAATAGAACTTAAAAAAATATTCTATTTATCCTATTCGTATAGGGTTCCAAAAAAACGAATTTATAATTCATCTACTAGACCCATTAAAAACTACATTATTCAATCTAGAACATCATGTGGGTCAATAGTCAGTGATACACCATTATCACCCTTCGGTTGCGGGTTCATGTCTCACGGCCTAGCCGGATGCAACAGGTTGCCACTTGACCTCCGGGTTGTCCTTTTTATGGAAATCCAAAAAAAATCTCAACCTAGACTTATCCAAAATACTTATGTCCAAACTCACAGTACAAACTTTTTTTGTATGGTAAACACAATTAAGATACTTTTTTACCACATAATAACATGTGAACACCTTCATCATGTATTCTTTTAAAACATTGCAACATCCTGAGTTACCATAAAACCTTATTGATTACATTCATGTTCCCTTATTAATTATAGAATACTGGATATACTCCCTCTATCCATAAATGTTGTAAACTCAAATAATGATGGAATATAAAAATCATTATTCAGTTTCAAGGTAGTCAAGAATATCCAATATAATTTATCCAAATCAAACATGTATTACTCCAAAATCACTACCTTGATATCAGAAGCATATTATGGTTTATCTTTATCTCAACCATGTATTTTAAAAAAATTTAACCTTCAATTGAGATACTTTTCTTAGTTACACACAATCTATAGTCCTTAATGAAGTAGTACTACAACACAATCCTTATAAACACCACAATTATAATAACAAGTACATCATTGATAGAACACTCAAATGACATAATTCATTAATAACAACATAAGAACTCTAATCATTCCCCCTTATCTGTGGTAGTATCATAACTTGTTTATTATTCAATAGCATCATTTTGGTAATACTCTGATGATTTGTACATTGGTTTGTGTAGTGTCTCAACTCCTTGAAGATGAATCGTTGTACATTTGAAACATATTTCATACCCTTGCCATCAATTACAAGGTGTCCTTTATCTCCACACTTAAACCAAAATCTCATTCCCTTCAGGCAAGTTCCAGGGTGTTTCTTCCCACAGTTATCATATAAAAGAAAATTATTCTTTTCCCTCTTCCCATTATCCATATTTCTCTCTTCTATCCTTTTATTCTCTTGATTCCCTCCAAATCCATAGTACTCAGAGAATTAAATACTTATATTATTAACACATGATATTATTTCTTCATATGTTGAGAATACATGCGAGAAAATTTCCCTTCGAAATGCTGGCTTAATACCATGAAAGATATGATCCTTCATACTCTTTGGATCATACGTAATGTAGGATTTCACATTCCTTCTACTGGGAACTATTTTTGTACAATGGCATACACTAGGTCTGTTTATGAATTGAAATAAATAATTCCAAACTTGTAAAATACCTAACGTAGATTGAACAGTTTATGGATATAATCCATAATCATATAAATGTTTTCATTAAAGAAGTAAATACTCATAAACACTTAATAATGGTTTGTAAATAAAATGATAATTATCCTAATCATATCCCCCAAGAGTGTCGTAACCTAGAGTGCAGCGAGGCACGTTGTTGGGAACCAGTTCCCATATGAGCCTAGCTCAAAATGGTGTTTTCGGGTTTTACCCCTAGGTACATCTTTACCAAAGCCGCCTCTACCAGCTCATATCCAGATAGGGATGTATTGCTTGGAAAACTCACAAAGTCTCTATAATTCCTACATTCTAGGAAGTTTTTCTATACTAATCCTCGAATTCCATCTTAGGTCTATGTGCTCTAATCAGTGTTTATCTAAATATAGATTCCAAGGTTTTTACTAAACATCCTCGGATACCAATTGTAATGTCGTGACCCCAGTTACCTAGAGTCTTTCATTATTACATAACATTATCATGATCACAAAATATCACGTCTCAAAAGACTGATTAGTTTAGTAGCATTCGAAACACTATATACATTCATAAGTCTTACATTACATCATAAAGTGAAAATATACAACAACATAGTCTCTATAGTCCACATTCATATCCTCTCAGCATATCCTTGTAGGTCATTCATAAAATACTTCTTCACATCCTGGGAAAAATAAAACTTAGAAAGGGGTGAGCTCAGATGCTCAGTAAGGATAAAAATATATAGGAACCTTTTATAAATAAGCATAAACATTTAATTCAATGTATAATTAGAACAAAAGCTTCTTAACCAAGAAATTCAGCATAACATGGAAAAATAAAATGAAATAAGGCCATTTACATATTCACATGGATATTCTATTAGTAGAATAATCACATCCAATATCAATAACTACTTTCATAATGATGGAATGCATAATGCTAGACTATCATAACCACATATCCAAGGCCTTGTGTCAAGACTAGAAATAATATTTTGTCAAGGCCTTATGCCAAGACACTAGTCTGTCCCATGATACCTACTGATGCATCAATGAGCTATAGTGGGCTCCACCCTTCACATACTATGTCCAATGCATTCCTCATATGAACAGGTTTAAACATAACATAAACATTCTTATTAAAACTAAAATACAAAATGTCAATACTTAATATATAAACCATGAATGGAATAAAAATAACACATCCAAATTCAAACATATCACAAAACCTTCAATACAATATGTAAGTTTTGTATCATAATAAATCAACTTCAAATAAGCTTAAAATCCCTCAAAGGATGTTGACATGGATGAAATCAAAACTATTTGAGAGAAATATCTCTTTTTTTAGTCAATTAAGAGTCAAATAATTATAAAAGAAAACAATTAAATTGAAAATATTCTTATAATCTTGAAAGTTAATCTTCTTAAGATTTTATAATAGTGGAAAATAGTCGCACATGCTGTATAAGATAAAAAAGACATTCTTACCTTAATTTTTTCGAAAAGGTTAAAAAGGAACTTGTTTGGAAAATGATGGAAAGATTCCTTTATAGACATCTTATAAAAAGTAAAATGAGGTTATAAAAAACTCTAACCCATAGTGTATAAAATACTAAGAATGTTTTGAAATACATTTTTAAGAAACATGGATGTGGATGATAAAGAGGTCCCAATAGATAATTACAAATAAACAACCATAAACAATGAAGAGGTTGTAGAATTAACCATCACCTTGTACTTTTCCTTGGTCAAGGGTAGGTTAAACTCCTATGTAATGGTGAAATAATTGTTATTAAATTATTGACTTATCGTATACATCAATATGATATCATATATGATCTTTTAACATTTCTTTGTTAATAATATCTTAGTATTACCGTTGTTTCGGGTGTTAACAGATTTGCTTTCCATTATTTTATTTGTTATGTGAGTCATATTTGTTATGGATGGTATGTATCCTACTTATATCCAGAATGATATCAAGTATTTAAAAATTATTTTTAATTATCTAATTAAAATTATTCTTGAATGGACACGATGGAGAATAAATCTCAAAGCATTCGTGGAGAGGTAATGCGTACGTACGCACGAGCGACAATATCATTCTTTTGATATTAAAATAATACATAATTGGATGGTATATCATATATATATATATATTAATTATCATGTTATATTTATTATTTACATGAATTACACATCATTATTATACCCATCCAAATAATAATGTATTAAATAACAGTTACACCACGACGTGGAGACGATAATCCGTACGTACGCACGTATGGTGACATGTCATTCAATGGATTGATACAATAATGAATATAGTTGTAACATATTTATAATAACATGACAGTATATATAATATAATGGAGTTATTATTTTCGAATGGAAGTAACAATGAACGAAGAAGTGCAAGAAGAAATGAACTTGAAAGAGGGTGGCGAAATTATTACCTCTTCTTTGGGTTATTCCTTTTGATTTGATCAAAAGGGCTCCTTATGTTGGATTTATAACTAAATTAATTCCTCTATGATGAAGTTAGTGAAGTTGAGAGGATATTTGGGCATGGTTTGGACGATCCAAAAGGCTTTGAAGGTGTGGATTAAAGAGAAGGGAATGTGCCCTTTTATAAGAGGGGTGAGGGGCACCTTTGGAAAACCTAGAAATATTATTTTATAATAAAATCATTTTCAGTTTATAAAGGCTCCAAAATTGATTATTTAAATTCTAAGGTGGGTATGGGTCGAAAACTACACAACCAATAGGTTTTAGACTAGTGTGGATCAATATATTAACCTTAATGGTTACATTTAACTCTTAGTTAAATAGTTTGACATTTACCATGTCTCTTTGTATTTTTATATTATATGGTTAATAAACATACTATATACTTCCAAGTGAACTCCAAGTGGTTAATTAATGATACACCTATCATATATATAAGTCTTTTTTCCGAAACTTACATTTTTTGAAATAGAATATCAATTAATAATATAATATTTGTTCTAAATTCTCTTTTATATCAATTTTGACACATTTTGGTATTTTGTTTTTTCTAAATTCATAACAGCATTATTACTTAGAACAAAATTCATATAACCAACCCTAATATGTCATATTAACTTATAAAATTATTCTAATTCATAAAAAGTCTGAAATTAAATTTATTTGGATATTTATAATATCAATAATTTTAATATTTCATTAATTAGGCAATTACTGCATCATCATTGTGTCATAAATAAATTAAATTATATAATGTCAAAAAATTATAAATAAGATTCCATTATGTATGAAATATTTTTATGTTTCTAAGGAAGATTTATAATCTAATTTATCTTGTGTTTAACTTTATATTAAAAATGTTTTAGTTATTAAACTTTAATTTAAATTCTTTTAACTCTTCTTTGAATTAAATAATAATAAATGTCCTAATCTAATACAATTGGACTAGAGAGGATCATATTTTATTGATAAGGTAGTTTTTGGTCGAATTATACTTTTCCAATAGAATTAGTACTTGTGTTAGGGTAATAATAATATCATTTTTACCCTTAATAACCCTATTTACTTTTAACCGTGGTAAATAAAAGTAAAAAATTACTATTCACAAAATATTAATTTTTTGCTTATTTAACCAAATTTTACTCCTTAATATTACCCATGTCTCTCAGATATTTTAAATTCCACTCACAGAAATGGTAAAATTATGTTTTATGTGAATTTACAAATTCTCCTAAGAAATGGGTAAAAGACGGTGAAAAATTCAATAAAATTTTTATATATCTAAAATTATTATAAACTAACTCCAATGAATTAAATTGAACTTACATAGGAACTATGTATATATTTTGACCTAAAGTAAATTTAAATAAAATTTTGGTTTTAAACTATAACTCAGTGTTTTTCACAATTCATCAAAAATTGAAAGTTTTCAGAAAAATACCAAAAATTCACCCTAAGATAATTTCGATATTCAAAATCCAAAAATTAATTCCATTTTTACAAATTAAAAACATAGAATTCTCATTTATTAATTTAAAATTAATTCCCGTTGTCAAAACCAAAAGGCGTGTCTTTAAGAAACAGTATTTATCAAAGGATTGGCACTTGTTTATGCCCAATCTTAAATTGAAATTACTTAAAATTACCAGCATTAGATTAAATGGTATAATATTTTTATACTTCCAAACCATTAAAATTTATATTTTAACACTATAAATTATTTTTATTAAAAAAGTTGTTTTCAGTTAAAATATAGTATTTTTCACTATTCACCCAAATACGAAAGTTATTAGAAAAACACCAAAAATTTATTGAAACTAAATTCATATGTCCCAATTCTAAATTAGAAGTTTATTTTGTCAAATAGAATATATAAAAGTTTCAAATATTGAATTTAAAAAGAGGTATCCATTAAAAAGCGGTAAAGGTACATTTTTTGAAAAAAAATACGCCTTTTATCTGAAAAAAATGAATTTGTTCTTACATTATGTCTATGAAACTCATCATATGGATTATAAAATTATAAGGATTATATATAGTTCAATATTCAGTTAATATTATTCATAATTGTTTTTGAACAGCTAGTTTGGTAATCTTGTGGTGCGATCAAACCCGGTGTTTCATGTAATGAAAGTTATTGAATTACATTAAAGAATTAACTTAACATGAAATCTTGTGGTGTTACATTCTTCCCTCCTTCAATAAATTGAATCCTTGAAATTTGAAATTATTCTTCTAAAATAAAAGGTTAAATATAAATAATACCTTTGTCTGAAAACCCACATCGGAAATTGGGTTAATTAAATTTAGTCTTAATAAGAGGAAAATGGGAATGAAAAAGTAACCACCAAATTAGGATCTCGATTAGGAGAACATTGGTGGAAATTAGAGAGACATAATTGGAAAAAAATCTAAATATTTATAGGGATTTATTGAGGTCATAAATCACAAACAATTGTAGAATTGAGGGCCTCAAAGCTATCAATCTATGATGGTTTAAAATATTATCAGTTCCACAAAACATATGGTATTAAGATAACACATTTTTAGTTTTAAGATCCCCTAACTAAAGGTTAAGAATTTATTTCTTAATAGAATAAGAGTAGAATATATATATATATATATATATACTTGATAAGTAGAGTTTCATCCTTTAACTAATTTCTACCTCAAACTCATCTTTTACTCCAAAAGATAATATAACTTAAAAAAATATTCTATTTATCCTATTTATATAGGGATCCAAAAAATGAATTTATAATTCATCTACCAGACCCTTTAAAAAACTACATTATTCCATCTAGGACATCACATGGTTCAATGGTAGGTGATACACCAATGTCGCAATTCGATTGCGGTTTCATGTCTCGCGGCCTTGCCGGACACGAGGGGTTGCCGCCAGACTTCCGAGTTGTCCTTTTTATAAAAATCCAAAAATAATCTCAAACTATACTTATCCAAAATACTTCTATCCAAACTCACAATAAAAAATTTATATGTATGGTAAACACAATGAAGATCCTTTTTTCCATGTAATAACATGTGAACACCTTCATCATGTATTCTTTTAAAACACTGCAATATCCTGAATTACCATTAAACTGTATTGATTACATTCATGCTCCCTTATTCATTATAGAATACTAGATATAATCCTTCTTTCAAAAAATGTTGTAAACTAAAAAAATTATGGAATATACAAATCATTAATCAGTTTCAAGGTAGTTAAGAATATCTAATTTAATTTATCCAAATCAAACATGTATTATTCCAAAATCACTACCTCAGTATCAGAACCATATTATGGTTTATCTTTCTCTCAACCATATATTTTATAAAACGTTAACCTGCTATTGAGTCACTTTTCATGGTTCCACATAATCTCAAGTTTGTAATGAAATAGTACTACTGTACAATCCTTATATACTCCACAATTATTATAACCAGTACATCATTGATACAACACTCAAATGACATAATTCTTTAATAACAACATAATAACTATAATCAGTCCTCCTCATCTATGGTAGTATCATAACATTATTATTATACAATAGCATCATTTGGGGCATACTCTGATGATTTGGACATTAGTTTGTGTAGTGTACCAACTCCTTACATATGAATCATTGTACATTTGAAAGTTTTTTCATACCCTTGCAGTCACGTACATTGTGTCCTTTTTCTCCACACTTATAACAAACTATCATTCCTTTCAGGAATGTTCCAGGGTGTTTATTCCCACATTTATCACATATTTGAAAATTATTCTTTTACCTCTTCCCTTTATCCATCATTATCTCTTCCATCCTTTCATTCTCTTAATTCCCTTAAAAGCCATAGGACACATGGAATTCTTTACATATCTTATTAACACATTATACTATTTCCTCATATGTTGAGAATACATGGGAGAGAATTTCCCTTCTAAATGTTTGCTTAATACCGTGAATGATATGATCCTTCTTACTATTTGGATCATACATATTGCTGGATTTCACATTCCTTCTATTGGGCACCATTTATATACAATGGCATACACTATGTCAGTTTATGAATTGCAATGAATAATTCAAAACTTGTAAAATACCTAATTTAGATTGAACAGTTTATGGATATAATCCCTAATAATAAAAATGTTTACATTGAGGAAGTATATACTCATAAACACTGCATAATGGTTTGTAAATAAAATGAGAATTATCCTAAGAAAATTCCCTAAGAGTGTCGTAACCTAGAGTGCAGTGAGGCCCATTGTCGTGTCGTAGTTCACGTTCGAGTCTAGCTCAAAACTATGTTTTTGGGTTTTAACGCTTGGTAAATTTGTGCCAGATCTGTCTCTACCTGCTCGTATCCAGATAGGGATGTATTTCTTGGAAAACTCAAAAAATCTCTACAATACCAAAATTCATGGAAATTCTTCTATACTAATCCTCAAATTCCATCTTATGTATGTGTGCTCTAATCAGAGTTTTTCTAAATCTAGCTTCCAAGGTTTGTACTAAACTTCCTCTAATTACAACTGTAATGCCCAGACCCCAGTTTCCTAGAGTCAGTGCATTATTACATAACATTATCATGATAACAAAAGATCAAGTCTCGAAATAATGATTAGTTTAGTAGACTTGGAAACACTAGATACATTCATAAGTCTTATAATACATCTTAATGTCAAAAAAGATAACAACATAGTCTCCATAGTCCACACACATATCCCCTTAGACTATCCCTGTAGGTTAGTCATAAAATACTTCTTTACATCCAGGGAAAAATAAAACATAGAAAGGGGCGAGCTCAGATTCTCAGTAAGGATAAAAATATAGCGGAATCATTCATAAATATGCATAAACATTTAAGGAAACGTATAAATAAAACAAAATCATCATAAACTTGAACTTCAGAATAAAATGGAAAAATAAAATGAAATAATTCCATTTACTTATTCCCTTGGATATTATACTAGTCTAATAATCACATCCAATATCAATACCCACATTCATAATGATGATATGCATAATGTCAGACTATAATAACCACATAGTCAAGGCCTTGTGCCAAGACTAAAAATAAGATTTTTTCAAGTCCTTGTTCCAAGACACTAGTTTGTCTTATGAGACCTACCAATGCATCGAGAAGCTATAGCAGGCTCCACCCGTCACTTACTAATTCCAATGCTTTCCTCATTTGAACAGGTTTATATATAACATGAACATTCGTTTTAAAACTAGAATACGGAATGTCAATTCTTTCTCCATAAACCATGAATGGTTTAAAAATAACACATCCACATTTAAACATATCACAAAACCTTCAATACAATATAGAAGTTTTGTATCATAATAAATCAACATCAAATAAGCTTAAAATCCATCAAAGGATGTTGACATAGATGAAATCAAAACTAGTTGAGAGAAATATCACTTTTTCTTAAATCATTTAAGAGTCATAAAATTATAAAAGAAACATTTATTTTGATAATATTATTATAATCTTGTAATGGAAGCTTCTACGATTTTATAAAATATTAACAAGGTTTTGAATACAATTTTAGGAAACATGGATGGGGATGATTAAGTGGTCCCAATAGATAATTACATATAAACAACCTTGAATAATGAAGAGGTTGTAGAATTAACCCTTACCTTGTACTTTTCTTTGGTTGAGGGTAGGTTTACATCTTGTGTAATGGTGAAATAATTATTATTAAAGTATAAAATAATCATATATATCAATATGATATCATATATTATCTTTTAACATTGCTTTGTTAATAATATCTTAGTGTTATCGTTGTTTCAGGTATTAATGGATTCGTTTTCCTTTATATTATTTGTTATGTGAGTCATATTTGTTATATATGGGATGTATCTTATTCATATACAGAATGATATCAAGTCTCTAAACATTATTTTTAATCATCTAATGAAAATTAGTCTTGAATGGATACGATGGGGAATGAATCTCATCACGTTCGTGGAGACGGTAATCCGTATGTACGTACGAGAGACAATATCATTATTTTGATATTAAAATAATATATAATTGGATGTTATATCATAAAAAAAGAATAATTATCATTTTATATTTATTATTCACAAAAATTACACATCATTATTATACACATCCAAATAATAATGTATTGAATAACAATTACACCACGACATGGAAACGATAATCCATACGTAGACACGTAAGGTGATATGTCATTCAAAAGATGGATAGAATAATGAATATGGCTGTAACATATTTATAATAACATCAGAGTTTATATAAGATACTGTATTTATTATTTTATAATGTAAATAAAAAAGAAAGAAGAAGTGTAAGAAAAAAGAACTTGAAGGAGGGTGGTGAAATTATTACATCTTTTTCGGGTTCTTCTTTTTTAATTGATCAGAAGGGCTCCATAAGTTGGATTCATGAATATTGTAAGGCCTCTAAGATGAAGTTAGGTATGTTTATAGGATATTTGGGCAGAATTTGGATGAGATAAAAGGCTTTGAAGGTGTGAATTAGAGAGAAGGGGGAGTGCCCTTTTATAAGGGGGGTGAGGGGCACCGTAGGAAAAGATATAAATATTATTTTATAATAAAATTATTTTCGGTTTATAATGGATCCAAAATGGATTATTTAAGTTATAAGGTGGAGATGGGTCGAAAACCACTCAACCAATAGGTTTTATATTGGTTTGGGTCACTATATTAACCATAACTTTTTGATTTAACTCTTAGTTAAATAGTTTGTCATTTACCATGTCTCTTTGTATTTTTATATTATATGGTTAATAAGAATACTATATACTTCGAAGAGAACCCCAAGTGGTTCATTAATGATACACCTATAATTATATTAGTCATTTGGCCAAACCTTATATTTTTAGAAATATAATATTAATTAATAATATAATATTTGTTTTAAAAACTCTTTTATGTCAATTTTGACACTATTTGGTATTTTGTTTTTTCTAAATTTATAACAGCATTATTTCTTTGAAAAAATTCATATAACCAACCTAAATATGTCATATTAACTAATAAAATAAGTGTAATTCATAAATGTTTCAAATTACCTTTATTTGGATATGTATAATATCAATTATTTTAATATTTCATTAAGTAGGTAATTACTCCATCATCATTGTGTCATAAATAAATTAAATTATTTAATGTCTAAAAAATATAAATAAACTACCATTATGTTGGAAATAATTATATATTTCTAATGAATATTTATAAACTAATTTATCTTATGTATAATCCTATATTAAAAATGTTTTAGTTATTAAACTTTGATTTTAACTCTTTTAACTCTTCTTTGAATTAAATAATAATAAATGTCATATTCTAATCCAAGTGGACCAAAGAGGTTCATATTTTATTCCTATTTTTGTTTTTGGTAGACTTATACTTATCTAATAGAATTTGGTCATTTGTTAGGGTAATAATATTATCATTCTACCCTTAATTTCCCGATTTACATTTAACCGTGGTAAATAAAAGTATAAAGTTACTATTCACCAAAAAATATCTTTATCTTATTCATCCACATTTTAATCGTTGATATTAATCGTGTCTCTTAGATTTATAAAATTCCACTCACAGAAGCTGTAAAATTATTTTTTATGTGAATTTTCAAATTCTCCTAGGAGGTGGGTAAAAGATGGTGAAAAGTTCAATAAATTTTTTATATATCTAAAATTATTATAAACTGATTCCAATAAATTTCATTGAACTTATATAGGTACGAAGTATATATTTTGACCTAAAATAAATTTAAATAAAATAAATAATTATTTGAATAAAATTTCGGTTTTAAACTATAACTTAGTGTTTTTCACTATTCATCAAAAATTGAATGTCTTCAGAAAACTACCAAAAATTCACCCTAAGATTATTTTGATATTTCAAATTCAAAAATGAATTCCAATTTTCCAAATTGAAAGCATAGAAGTTTAATTTATTAATTTAAAATTAATTCTCGTTGTCAAAACCTAAAAGGTGTATTTTTAAGAAACAATATCTATCAAAAGATTGACACTTGTTTATGTCCAATCTCAAAGTGAAATTACATAAAATGATCATCATTGGATTAAATGGTATAATCTAGTAATACTTACAAACCATTAAAATTTATAATTTATCACTATAAAATTATTTTGATTATAGAAGTTGTTTTAAGTTAAAATATAGTATTTTTCACTATTCACCCAAATATGAAAGTTATCAGAAAAACACCAAAAATTTATTGAAACTAAATTATTATGTCCTGATTCTAAAGAAGAAGTTTATTTTTTCAAATAAAATATATAAAAGTTTCAAATATTGGATTTAAAAATGTTTCACCATTAAAAGGCGGTAAAAGTGAATTTTGTTTAAAAAATACTTCTTTTATCTGGAAAAAATTAATTTGTTCTTACATTATGTCTAAGAAACTCATAATATAGATTCTAAAATTATAAGGATTATATATAATTCAATATTCAATTAATACTATTCATAACCACTTTTGGACAGTTTGTTTGGTAATCTTGTGATGCGCTCGAACCCGGTGTTGCGTGTAGTGCATGTTATTGAATTGCATTAAAGAAATAACGTACTATTAAATCATGGGGTGTTAAAATGATCATCTCCATATGGATTCTTCCACAATTATATAATCATGTTTAAGCTTCATGAGTTTCTAAATCCCACTACAACATGCAAAGGAAATCTAAACGAACTTAATATATATATATATATAACTATATAAGTAAAAAACTATTTATAAATATATTAAATGGTTTAATTCATACATGATTATTTTCACATAAGAATAATAAAAAATAAAATCTCCATGAAAGAATATTTCATGTAAGTAAATTTTGGTAACATAAGATAGGATTTAGTTTAGAAGATATATTTTCATAAGATATTGTAGTTTTCAGATGTTTAATAGTCATAAAATTGAAAACAACATATGGTGAAATTCCATAAGATAGAAAAAACACAATATATATTATGTATATGATATAAATCATATTTAAATCTTGTTTTTATTATAACTTATATGTTAATAAGTGTATCTTTTTCCATTTTAAACTTTGAATAAGAATGAATATGATTCATTTGACTTAGAATGTAATATGGTAAAGTAAACAAATACTTTAAAAAAGTAAACTATATCATCATAAGAGTAGTTCATAAATTATTAAGTGTTAGTAAACACAATTTTAAATATAAGAAGTCAAAAAAACATATTAATATAGACTTCAAATATCTGGTAAAATTTATAAGGAATTAATCAAACTATCTATTTTGTATGACTTCACATTTGTATCACTTTTATAAATATTTATGAATTTAAATTTACATCACAATATATTAAATTAAATATTTTTTGTCTTTAAAATATAATTCATAATATATAAAACCAAAATTATAAGACTATTTGAATTTAATATTTCTCCAATACTTTAAAAAAATATAATGTAAAAATCGTTGAGAAATAATAATTATCCAATGGGTAAATGTTAGGTATTTTAAAATTATTTACCTGAAAAATAACTAAAAATTTACGATATTTAAAAATCTATATGTATCACAAACCTAACACTAATAATATTCTTATTTTTCAAAATTATAAATTTGATTAAGTCATTACAAAAATACTCCCATTTTAAATATATAAAAAAAATAAAAAATAAAATTATTCATAAAAAAATCGCATTTACATGAAACAATAAAATTTCTAAATCTATTCAATAATACGACAACTTTTCATGATGATACATAAATGAAAAATTGTAAAAATATCTACATGAATAAAAGGACACTAATTTATATATATGTGCAACAACTTAAAATTTTTAAAAAATAAAAGTATTGTTTAGTATTTCATATAGGTTTCTATATAATAAATTAAGTACGTAATATTATTAAAAAATGTTACAAAATAATAAAAAAATAAAATTATAGACTTAAATTTATATTTCAATCATAATAATTTCAATTTTTATTTTCCCAATCTTCATTACATGTAATTTTTTAGTGAATATATCCTTCAATTCATTATCATTTGAAAAAAATTAAAAATTAATACCTCCTTTATTAACATTATTTCTAATAAAATAAAATCTAACATCTCTATGTTTATTTCATGAATGTCGTAAACAATTATTGATATTGATATACTTGTTGTATTATCACTATAAATATGTATTTTATCAAAATAATATTAATTGTTTTATTTAATCCATAAAAATTAAGAAAAAAAATATCAATGGTTATACACTCAGTGTTAATTGTGGACAATGTAAATATTAATTTATTATTTTAACTGCATGAAATCATACGTTCACCAGGTAAATGAAACATAGATAAAGTACTCATTATCTAAATACTAAAATGCTTAAAATCATAATCAAATAAAAATTTAAATCAAAATAGGTCATACTAGGGTAAAATAAACTAGAATAAATATTAATATAAAATATATAATTATTCTTCTAATATCATTTAAATTATTATCATTTAAAATATAGTGATATCAAAAATACATATATACACTAACCCAAATTTTGTATCTAGAAGACTTAAAATAATGTATAATTACAATCATACATCTAAACCATTTATATATATATATAGGTTTTATATATTCATCTAAATATAATTTAGAATTATTATACAAAATGAAAATTTAAGATTCTCTAGATTCAAAACCAAACCTTTTAACAATTTCATTATAATATTTTCATTGATTAAAAATTAATCAATCACATCAATGAAATATCTGAATTTATGGAAATAATTCTATTTCTCTCATTAAATGTATATCAAATTCAGTAGTTTTTGATTTAGAAAATTCATTACCAATACAAGAATTAATGTAACCAACCAAAAAACAAATAGAACAAATCTTTGAAACGAGTGAAAAATAATCACCAAAATATATTTCTTTTTTTTTAAAATATACCTAATAAAAAATTCTAGATGTATTTTTTAACTATTTGAAAATATTTATATATTTTATTTAAAAAATATATTTAGTTATAAATGTTTTTTTCTTTATATATTTTTATTAAATTCCAAACATTATTCCAATAAAATGTAATAATTTAAACTTTTATAAGAATAACATAATTATCATAATTTAAATATTCCTTGATTTTATTTGTATAAATTTAGAAACTAATGTTAAATTGGTACAAAAATATAAAATATATTTTTTAGTTTTAATTATAAATACATCATGTCAAATTTCATTATCTAAAGGGAGGGATTTAAATTCTTCCCAAATTTTATGTTGATATTGAGTAGTGATATATTCCCCCTCATCTAATAAATTATTTTCTTAGTTCTAATATACAAAATTAAACTCCATATCCAAATCCTATTCTTCATATTTTTTATTTCATATTAATGTTATTTTAAATAAAATTATCATTTAATGATTCCTCTGTATCAATATCCCTATTGTTATTTACATTATAATCATTATTGATATTATAATATCCATGAAATATTCCTCCATATATTGTAGAATCTAAATTAACACAATTTTCCATATTATTTGAAATAAATTCATTATACCTAAATATCCTAATGTATCAAACATTAGGATTCATTCTATTCAAAAAATTATAAGTGATTTCTCATAATAAATGATTAATACAAAATCTATTTAAGATATAACACTCTAGAATAACATATTAATCCCAGTTGTATTTAGAAAAAATAATCACATTTTGTATAGTCTAATCCATTTCTAAAATAGTAATATTTTCATTTGTAAAACAATATCTTTTTTTATGTTCTAAAGGTATAAAAAATGAGATTAACAATTTTTATTAAAAAAAATCAAACTATTGATTAAAAAATTTACCACCTCTAACAATTATAATAATTATGAATATTTCACCATTTTTCATTTTAAACCAGTTTATAAATAGTGAAGATAAATTGCATAATATTTATTTCTTAATATGTTCAACAACCCATACAATTTTAATTTTATGAAAATGTTCATAGAATTCCTTTTGTTTATTTTCCTTTTAAAGATGAATACATATGAAATATTTATTTAATTTTAATTACATAATATATTATATACGGCCTTTGTTGTAAATTTTATATAGTAGGAATAACGTCATATTTATAACTCTAATGTGATGCATAATATCATCTATATATATATATAATTAATACGAATAAAATTTTTAAAGTTTAACTCAAAAAAATTAATATATTTGGTTTAATATTTTTTCTACTAGAAATCAAATTCATTCTATAAAACTAAACGAAAATATCATACAAAATAACACTCACTCTATCATCAAAATATAGTGCAATACTTGTTATGTTATATTTTAATTCTTAAACATGTAATAAAAAATAAATTGTAACATAATTAATAATACATATATCACTAAATCCTCTAATATATACTTTTGAGTTGTCTCTAAAAGTGATAGAGAATTTATCACATTAAAGGTAAGAATAATTATTTGAAAAATTCCTAGTCTTTTATCTAGTGCATCCACAGACTATATACCTTGTTTCATTTTCACCCATAAGGAATATTTCTTGAAATCGATTATGTAGTAATTTATTTTTTTACCCATACTATTTTGGGTGATATTACATTAGTAAAAATATTCATTGGCACCCAATTTTTTTATAAAATTAGTATTGGTTAATTTAGGTGAAAAATTCATATAAAAAACATTAGAGGGAACCAATTATATAATAAATATCAATGAAAATTTATTATCATGATAACCATACATATTTAAAATAAACCACGGAACTATATGTACACTAACTCTAGTATCATTAAAAATAATGATTCTATTGTTTTTCAATATTCTTATTTTATCAAAAAATAGTATTTCCATTATTTAATTTATTCCTTAACATTTTCTTATCATAACTAAATATTCATTAAACATTAGTATATAAGGGTTACATTAAGAAAATAAGTTATTCATTTATATTTTCAATGTAATTTTTTGAAATAATTAAATCACTATATACCACTTCTTTAAAAAGTGTTTTATATCCCCAGATTCTCATTTTCCAAAGTGAGATTCGTATTTTCATTGATATGTTTTTTATCATTAATTCATTCTCCACATACATTTTAAATAATATTAAAAAAATTAAAATATTTCATTTTATTCCTTTAATTCATCAAACAATATTCATCAAAATATATTTCACAATCAAAACATGAATATAAATTAGTACTGACCTACTTATTGTAAAATCCATCAAACCAAAGTTATATTATTTCATTTCACTTCATGAATAATCACACAGTTCTAATTCCTTTTTGAAACATCATCCAAACATCATTGGTATATTTTAATGTTTCTTATTGATATTTTCATTCTTTTTAATCATTAGTTTCTAGAAATCCATCATAATATGCCCCTTTATTCTTCACTC
The DNA here is from genome assembly GCA_963277665.1 of Viscum album. Lineage (NCBI taxonomy): Eukaryota > Viridiplantae > Streptophyta > Magnoliopsida > Santalales > Viscaceae > Viscum > Viscum album. Next base: position 1,892,550,047 of record OY728150.1, read on the forward strand.
ATAACATGTTAGTTCTAAAACATCATTTTACATATTTTAATTGACATTTATTTCATTTTATTTTTCTTTATATAATATTTACTAGTTCTCTTCTTGAATTCTAACATATCTATCAGTAAATTTTAAATTACTTAGTAATGTGATCTTTTTCACTTTTCACATATTCAAGCGAATCCAAATCAAATATGTGAAATGATATAGTTTTTTTCTATTTAAATATCATATTTTTCTTATTTATTGTCTTTTTATCCTTAATATTTTTTTGGTTGTGTTCATTTTTTAATAATGAATAAATACGTTCATCCAATACACACTCTTTGAAATCCTTATGCTCATCTTTAACAACATTATTTTCCAAAAACCACTTTGTTGGAGACCAAAACACCCTTTAAAATATATTACTATGATACAATGAATCCCCAAGCTCATTCATACTATTTATTATGTTCATAAATCTTGGAAGAATATTGTTTATATATTCATTATTTCCAATCATAATGTATTTGTATTATTCCTGTAAGATTCCATATTTTGTCCTCTTGATCTATTCTATACTGTAGTGTGGGACTTTTTCATGAACCATAATGAAATTCCATATAACCCAACACCCAAACTACTAGAGATATAAAGCCCCAAAGGAGAGAGAAAACCCTAGAAATGATAGAGAAAACAAGATAGTCGGGGAATTACTTGAGAAATATTAAAGGAATATCTCCAAATCCACTAAGGGAGAGGATACACAATGGAACTAAGGGGATGGGGAGAGAAACCTAGGGTTAGGAATTGTCACAACATGTCCCACGAGGCCCGAATGTGACTACCCCAACCCACCTTCTATAGGCCAAGGGTTGGTGACTAGTACCTGAAGGCTTTTTCCAAACAAGGATGGCATTTCATTAAAAATCTCTACACATCCAAAAAGGGAAACTGAAGAAAACTACAAACAAAAGTATGGTACAACAACAAGAGTAAAGTACAACCACAAGTACAAATGTAAACTAAAAATAGTGGGCTGGAATATAATCCCTTGAAACTAAAAAGAAAGTAAAAAGTGGTCGCATCTGCCCTGGAGCTCTGCCTAGAGGGTAGTAGCTGTAAGTTTTATGTTGAAGAAGAGGATCTTGACTGCCCCTATCACACCAAGCTCCACTAAGTCCCGAACCTCCAAAGTCTACCTCAAAGTTTTAGTAAACTGCACAAGACACACACATACGGGTGGATCCCATGCAGGGGTGAGTATAAATACTCAGTACGGGACCCCTAGACCCTTGAAGGTATCTCAGTAATCCACAAAGTAAAACACCATGAGAAATACCACAAAGGTAATATCACAAGCATGGTCTACATTATAAATCATAAAGCAAAAGAGATAGCTCACTCTAACGGTATAACATCAAGGTCACTGGGGTATGGATGACCAGTCGTAAATTTAAATCATCCTATCTATAGTAAGTCTACTGATGACCCATATAGGTCACTGTATGTTGACCCGTATTGGTCACTAGATTTTTACCCGTATTGGTCGCTGGTTCTGACCCGTATTAGTCACTGGTGCTGACATGTATTGGTCGTTGGTGCTGACCTGTATTGGTCGATGGTGCTGACATGTATTGGTCTCTGGTGCTGACACATATTGGTCATTGGTGTTGATATGTATTGGTTGATGGTATAGAGGTAGGGATGATTAGTCCTACATCTAGGTCATCCCACTCTGGAGTTTCTGATGCTAACCCATATTGGTCGCTCATATTCTTCTTGTCAAAGCCAGCCACTGGATTCCCACACGAAGCACACCTAATCCCCGGAAGATTCTACTCCTTAAGCCATCAGTCATATTTCAACCAGTATGAAGTCCCGCAGAAAGAATTCCTAAGGGACCGCTCCGTCATAGGGTTCCCATTGTGATAGACGGTGCGTCGATCAGATGCCTGGTCTGTGAGATATGTCACTTTTGTAAAAAGGTCCCGATTGGATTCAAGTCTGATCCAACCCAGGTCGATCATCAAAACTCTTTCAAAACTCACTTAGATTATATCCAAAGTATTTGTTTCCCACAAGGGTCCTTATTCCATAGACCGTGCATCGATCAGACGCCTGGTCTATTAGTTGCACCCCTTTTTGTGAAACGGGGCTGATCGAACCTTTGTCCGGCCTGGCATGGTCGGTCCCACCAGAATATACCAAAGGGACAGCTTCCCAAAATGGGTCCCAATGCTACTGAAAACATGTCAAATGGACACCCAGTTCATCAGTTACATGTGTTCCTTTATTCGGGGGCCGGTTGGGTCGGGGCCTGGTCCGACTCAGTCAGGTCGGCCTAACGTAATGGGTCTTGGGGTTTACCTGACCTCACATGAGTCCGACCCATTAGGGGTTGGCCCGGTTCATTGGTTTCGGCCTATTGGGGTTGGCTCGGCTCACTGGGTCAGGCCTATTGGGGTCGGCCTGGCTGGTTCACGGGCTTGGGCCACGGTTGGCATGACTCACCGAGTGGGGCTCGGCCAAACTGCACTAGCCCACAGGGCCGCGGGTCTATCCAGTATTGCTGGGCAGTTCCGGCATGTTCAGTAATCCCATTTCCACTTGATGGAGGACTGTTTCTCCTAGTAGCCCCACAGACGCGTGGTCGTCTCATCTAGTCGGTGGGGTGCTGCCCCGCCGGGTGCAACGGTCTTCCAGATGATTGGCCGACCTCCAGTCGATGTGGTGTGGCACGGGGCTGCACCACCCCCTCCTGCTGTAGCCTACTGGCCGTGGCTGCTACCGCTAGTGGGGCTTACTTGTGCTGCCCTTCTCCCATTTATTCTGCTTGGTCCGGCCTCCTGTGGCCACCGCGGCGAACGATGGCTTTCCACCTTCCCACCAAAACTGCTGGTTTCTGCAGGCCTCTACTAGCCACCTCTTGTCACCACCGAAATGGCGTGCCTACGGTTCTTTTCATGGGCCACCGAATGTTCCCTGGTCGTCCGTTCGTGGTATTTTATGTGCCTACCATCCAATTGGGTCATCTCTGACTCTGCGTAAACCCTATCACTGCCTTGTCGCCACATTTCCCAACCACGCATGGGAAACATAAGAACAACAAGATCAACAGAGGGTTTTGTCCTTGTTCAGATTGTCATGTTCCCTCGGCATTAATGTTTTAACAAGGGGTGTTATCAACAATCATATAATTTAGAAATAACACCCAATATGTAACCCCAAATCAAGCTATCATGTTTCAAGAATGATTCGCAGATCAACCTATTGGTTAGTTGATCCTTGTTTTTTGTATCAATCAAGAACGGGGAAGGAGGAATATTACAATATCAAAAAGAAAAAACCCCTACTTGGAGGAAACATCTACTAACAATGATCAACAGAGCCTTCTTAATCATTTTTGTCGGTTAATGATTCAGTGATTCTCATCATTGCTCGTTGAATCTTGTCTCATCCTCCAGTTGGATGTTTCTGCAAACTTCTTCAGAGTTTCCTCACTTGAAGAAGTTGTTCCAAAACCCCACCCTGAGATCTATTAAAATAAGAGGGGGGGAAAGTTGAGTAACACATTGAGGAATTAATGAGGTTCATTAAATAAATTAATGAATATATTTTAGTTCACAATGGTGGAGTTACACAGTTGATGTTTCAAGTCATTTATTGGATTGAAAAGTCACTGATCCCACCATCGCTGCTCATCCATTGGAGAAAATAAAATAATCAACAATTACATATTATTTTACTTTTCATTAAAAAGTCCAAAAACTAACTTTTTCTCCTGACTTTCTACGTTCAAAGTAAGATTCACATAAATGAATCTCAGCTTTGCAGATTCAACAGTGCTCTTGGATTTTTAATGTAATCACTGGTTCAAAACATAGAAAACGCCACCCACGCATTTACTAAAAGTCCCTTAAAAAATGTTCAGAAATTCATTTTAGGCACACCAGGACTCAGAATCATGCACCATCAATTTTTAAAGATTCATAATAATAACAAATAATATTTTAAGAAAATACTTATAATTTTTTGATCTATACTTTCTCCCCACCTTGGGGCTTTACATCCTCAAAATCCAAAAAATTCTACACAAACAAAGAGGGGTGTTGGGTAGGAATATGAACCACTCTCTCCCATGTTCTCTCCTAGATATACTTTTGTTTCTAGAGAACACGCACCAGAGTTATTGACCACCCATGAATGATCCACTCCGGTCAATCCCCTTTCTCTACTGGGTAATCCGCAAAAGTCACCCCATATTCGATATTCATCTCACCATGTTCAATGACATGAGATGGTTCATGAACGTATCTCTTGATCATGGATACGTGGAATATGTCATGTACCCTCTCCGAATGTTGTGGCAGTGCCAAGCATTACACCACCTTTTCAATCCTCCGAAGTATCAAGAATGGTCTGATAAACCATGGTGAGTGTTTGCTGCCTCGGTCAAATATCTTTAGTCCCCATCAAGGAGAGACTTGAAATAATACGTGGTTACCATCCTCAAACTCTAGTGGTCTCTATTGCCTATTAGCATAGGAATTATATCAGCTCTATGTAGTCTTCATCCGCTCTCAGATGACCTACACCTTCTCAATGGTAGCATGTACCATCTCTGGGCCCACGAGTGTTGGCTCTCCTGGATCTGTCTAGCATAAGGGTGGTCTGTACGGTCATCCATACAATGCCTTAAAAAGGTCCATACAAATGGTAGAGTGATAACTGTTTTTGTACGTGAATTCCAACTAGGGTAGGTTGTCCTCCCAACTATGAAAAAAATCTAGTACACATGCACGATGCATGTCCACTATGGTCTGGATGGTCTGCTCAGTCTCGCCATCTTTCTGTAGGTGAAAAGATGTGCTCAAGCGAAGCTGATTCCCGAAAGACACATAGTTAGTGCCCTCCTCCGGCACTCTAGTTTGGTCCCCGATGCATCACAGTAAACCACATAGTTATTTCCCTCCTCCGGCAACCTCGGAATGGGAGTGCTGGTTAAGCTCTGACTCAACTGTTGAAATCTATGTTGGCATGTCTCTGACCACAGGAAGGGTTTCTGCTTATTTTTAAAGGAATTATTTGGTTCTTCTACTCTGTAGAAATTGGGTACAAACCTCTGATAGTAGCCTACTAATCCAAGGAAGCTCCGCACATTAGCAAGACTCCTAGGTGGATCCCAAAAAATTATTTCCTCAATATTCATTGGATCCACTGCAACTCCGGCCTCTAAGATGACATGTCCCATGAAGTGGACCTTCTATATCCATAAATCACACTTCGAGAGCTTCCCATATAACTAGTGATCCTAGTGTGTGTCCGTAACTTTCCTCAAGTGTACAGCGTGATCTTCGTCAGACGGTGAGTACACTAAGATTTCGTCGATGAAGACCAATACAAACTGGTCTAAGAAGTTCTAGAAGATATTTTTCATGAGACCCATGAACATTGTAGGGGAATTCATCCCACCCAACGACATCACTAGGTATTTATAATGTCTATACCAACATCTTAAGGTTGTATTTGGGATTTCCCTATCCTGCACATGAATCTCGTGATGGCCTGATCCGAGGTCTATCTTCAAGAACCACTTCACTCCTTTCAACTGATTAAACATATCATAAATCTTGGGTAGAGGATAATTGTTCTTCATGGTCACCTTGTTTAGGCGTAGGAATCCCATGTATAGCCCCAAACTTCCATCTACCTTTATGGGAAACAACACCAAGGATTCCCATGGAGAAACATTGGGCCTTACGAATCACTTCTTTTGTAAGTCCTCCAACTATACCCTCAACTCCTGGAGCTCCACAAGAGCCATCTAATATGCTAGTGTAGATATCAGTGTTCTTACTGAGTACAAGTCAATGTGGAAGTCTACCTATATATGAGGTAGTCCCGGGACATCTTCTGGAATGATTTCCATATACTCGTCCACCACTGTTGGGAACTATGGACTCGCCTCATCCACCATGTCAAAGGTTATGCAAGCCAGATGACATGTAATCGACTTCACCTGCCTGAGTGCAAATCCATATCATGATGCTCTGTTTTACTTCTAACCAAAAAAGAAAAAATGGCCTCCATCTCTGCGTGAACATCGCACTGTACTTCACAAGCAGTCAATCTATGTGTGAACTGCTGATAGCCTATCCATGCCTAGAATGACATCTTAGGGATTCAACATCACTACTAGAAGATCACATTTGAAACTCTCTCCACTGACATTAAGATCACACTATCGGAACTAGTGTGTGACCACTTAATCTCTTCCCATAGGAGTATCCAAACACAAAGGTCGATTTAAAAGCTTAGTGGGAATCACAGAGTGTTGATCTAAGTCCATGGAAAGGAATTAATGTCTAACACATATGTCAATAAGAACTGCTACTAATGTTGAGAATATACAGATTGTACCTCGTATCATCAAAAGGATGTCAGGACCATGATCCTCTACTGCCTGTAGCTGGGCCTGTCCCTGTCCACCTACTCCCTGATCTCATGGTGGACTGCCTGGGGGTGGAGCTGGTAGTGCCTATTGACCCCAAACACTTCCCGCTACATGTCCTGCTCCCCTACCTCATCTTCCACCTGAATGACGCTCATGCTCCTGCAACTGCCGTTGCCTCGGTAGCCCCTCCACTATCTTCCAATCATCCACGTGGGGAGTCAGACAATAATGATATTTGTGACCCTATCCCCCATAGTAAAAATAGATCATGCCTTGCTAGTGGCTCCATTAGCCTCTCGATACTCGTACCTCTAACCATGCATCCCTGGATCACCCTATGGAAGGTCTAGCCTACTTGGGCTTTTGCATCATCTATTTACTACCAACTGCAGATGACTCTGCTACCTTTCATATGGATGGGGATATCATTGTCAGTGCCTACCTTACAAGGAATCTCTCCATCTACAATGCTCACTCTAGCACCCCAGCCTGCGTCAGTATGCTGAGAGAATCTTTCACAGCTCTGATCTATCATCAAATCCCCTACTCAAAGTTCCAGGCCCTAAAGTAAGGGTCTCATACCATATCCATAAAGTATCGGGAGAGGTCAGTAAATCTGGATGAGTACTGAGCCATGGTCTGGCTGCCCTACTGCAGATGTAGGAGCTCTGGAAGACGCACAAAGCATAGTGTATCTAGCACAAACTCGACCCTGAAAAGGCTCTCGAAGTACTACTAGGTGAGGTTCTTCTCCTCATGAAACTATATCATTGAGCTCCACCATCATCCTAATGAGCCATGAAGATGTCTAGCAACCAAAATATACATCTTCTCAGTGTGTGTCACTATTAAGTGAAAGACCCACAAAATCTCTTCAAGCAAGTCCTCTACTATATGGGGGTCCATCTCACCACAAAACCTCAAAGGTCTATTTCTCTGTAACTCATGAAACATGCTCAGCTAGTGTGATTGATCCACTGGTAGCATCTTCTTCTCAATGGGTGGTGGTGGTGTGGGTACACCACCTGAAGGTTCCATCACATTCAGTGGTCACTATACTAACACCTCATTGCCTGGTGGGCCATTGTCACAATCCCTAACCGGAATCCTGGATGGATATCTTTGTTGAGGCATCTAGTTAAAACAGATGTTCAATGGTTAATAAATTATACCTAGTGATATTTCACAAGAAAGATCATGAATTGTTTTTCAAAACACTAGCAACTGGTGTTTTCATGTACCGAGTTAGAAAATAGAATTCAGGGTCCTAATGTATAGATACGTTGTCTACTGCACCAACACTATACTCCCTATACAAAAAACCAAACTCCAGACACTTTACATCATTTCCTCAGTAAAAGTAGACTCTTAGTTCATCTAGTAGAACCGACCACCCTCTATTATCACTTTGTCATGACCTATCCCATGGTGCCCAGGCATGAAAACCCCAATCCCACCTTCGATAGGCTATGGGTTAGTGACTAGAACCTGAATGATTTTCCCAAATAGGTATGGAATTTCCTTAGATATATGTACACACCAAAAAAGGAAACTAAAGTAATCAACCAAAAAAGTAAGGTGCAACCATGAGAGTAAAGTACAACCACAAGTACAATAGTAAACTAAAATAGTGGGCTGGAATACAATCATTAGAAACTGAAAAGAAAGTAAACAGTTGTCACATCTTACCTAGAGCTCTACCTGGAGGGTAGAAGGTGTAAGTCTAAAGTCAAAGAAGAGGATCTCGACTGCTCCCATCACAACAACCTTCACCAAGTCCTGAACCTCCAAAGTCTACATCATAGCATCACTAGCCGGCACAAGACACACACATACGGGTGAAGCCTGTGCAGGGGTGAGTATACCAACTCATTTGGGGACCCCGAGACCCCCAAAGGTCTCTCATTAATCCAAAATGAAAAACATCACAAGAAATACCACAATGGTAATATCACAAACAAGATCTAAATCATGAAGTACAAAGAAAAAGAGATAGATCACTCTAATAGTGTAACATCCAGGTTACTGAGATAAGGATGACTAGTCGTATAGTCAGATCATATAATATGTAATAACTCTATTGATGACCCATATATGTCACTGTATACTGAACCATATTGGACGATATATGCATACCTATATTGGTCACTGGTGTTGACACGTATTGGTCACTAGTGCAGACCCGTATTGGTCGCTAGTGATGACCTGAATTGGTCATTGGTGATGACCCGTATTGGTCACTGGTACATAGATAAAGATGATTAGTCATATATCTAAATAATAACACTCTATAGTTTCTGATTATAACCCATATTGGTTTCTCTTCTTCTTCATGTCACAGCCAATCACTGGATTCCCGAACGAAGCATGCCTAATCCCCGGAAGATTCAACACATCAAGCCATCATTCATATTTCAACTAGTATGAAGTATCAAAAAAATCATACCCAAGGGACCACCCTGTCATAGTGGTCTCAACATGTGAGATGATGTGTCGATCAGACGCCCGGTTTGTGAGATATGTACACTTTTGTAAAAAGGACCTGATTGGATTCAATTCGGATCTAAACTATATAGCATGACAAAACTCTATCAAAACTCACATAGAGTATCTCCAAATTTCCATCTTGTCACAAGGGTCCTTATTCCATAAACGGCGCATCAATCGGACACCCGGTCTATTAGTTACACCCCTTTATGTGAAATGGGGGTGATCACACCTCAATCTAGCCCGGCTCAGTCAGGCCCATCGAAATATGCCAAATGGACCGCTTCCTAGAAGGGGTCCCAACACTACTGATGGCATGTCAAAAGGATACGTGGTTCATCAGTGATGGGAATTCCATTATTCCGGGATGGTTGGGTCTGGGCCCAGTCCGACTCGGTAAGGTCAACCCGACACAATGGGTCCCGGGGTTTACCCGACCCCGCCTAGGTCTGGCCTATTAAGGGTCATCCCGATTCACTGGGTCTGGCCCATTTGGGTCGGCCTGGCTCACTAGGTTTGGGCCATTGGGGTCAACCCAACTCACTAGGTCCATCCCACTGGGGTCGGTCTGCCTTGTTAGCAGGCCCGAACCGCAGTTAGCCCAGTCCACAGGCTGGGGCTCGGCCGACTCGCGATGGCCCAATGGCCCGCAGGTCCGACCCATTCAGTTGGCCCACGTCTGGACTGATCTGCCTAATGGTGGACTGTTTCTCCAGCTAGCCCCATGGACACGGGGTTCTTTCGTCCGATCAGTGGACCACTTCCCCACTGCATGCAACGGTCGGCCAGATGGCCGACCAATCTCTAGCTAACGCAGTGCGGCGCTGGGCCACACCGCCCCCTCCTGCCATGGCCTGTTGGTTGTGGATGTGGGCGCCTCCCTTCTCTCATGCGACCATCTTGGGCTGGCCACCTTTGGAAACTGTGGCATGCAATGGCGCGCCACCATCCCACCACATGTGGCTGGTTGTTACAGGCCTCCTCTGGCCACCGCTGACATGGTGCACCGATAGTTCTTTCTGTGGGCCTCCAAACGTTCTCTGGTGGTCATTTCATGGTGTTGTTTATGCCTTCTAGCCTCTCATATCATCGCCACCTCCGTGTGACCCATATCTCATCCTTTCTATCACATTACCCAACCGTGCATGGGAAACACAAGAACAACAAGATCAGTGGAGGGTTTAGGCGTTGTTCAAATTGGTCTGCGCCCTCTGCGTTAGTGTTTTAACAAGGGGTGTTAGCAACAATCAATGAATTTAGAAATAACTCCTGAATTGTAACCCCACATCAACCACTAATATGTATGGAATGATACATAGGTCAAACCATTGATCGATTGATCCACAGTTTTTGTATAAATCAAGAACAGGGAAGGAGGAATATTACAACATCAAAAACAAAAACCCCTACCCAGAGGAGACGTCTGCTGACAAGGATCGATGGACCCTCCTTCTTTGTTGTTGCCGGTTTGTGATTCGGTGGTTCTCATCATTGCTTTCTGAATATGGTCTCATCCTCAAGGTGGATGTTACCGCAAGACTTCACCAGAGTTTCCTCGCTTGAAGAAGTCTTGCCAAAATCCCACCCTGAGCTACATTTAAATAAGAGGGGGGAAAATGTGATTAATGTGTTGAGGAATTAATGAGGATCATTAAATTAATTAATGAACTACTTTTAATTCACAATGGTGGAGTTATTCAGTTGATGAATCAAGTCATTTATTGTCTTGAAAAATCACTGGTCCCACCACCGTCGCTTATCTGTTGGAGAAAAAGGAAATAAAATAACAATTACATTTTATTTTACATTTCATTAAAAAGTACAAAAGCTAAATTTCTCTCCTTACCTAATGTGGTCAAAGTAAATCCTCCTTTAAGAGAATCTCAACACTACAGATTCAATGGTTCCCGTAGATTTTTAATCTGAGAACCGGTTCAAAATATAAAAAACGTCGGCCACCCGTTTGCGGAACGTACCATAAAATATGGTCAAAAATTAAACTGGGAACACTATGCCCCAGAATCATGAACAGTCAATTTTTTCAAACTCATAATAATCCCAAATAATTAAAATAAAATTACATGGAATTTTCAGGATTTTACAAGAATCCCAAATGTGTAGGATAGGGATGGATTTGGGGTAAAATTGAAGAGGGGAAAAAGGTAAAATAAAACAATTTAATGACATGGACATCATGCATGATTAGCCTGCATGGTTTGATGGCATTTGGTTAAATTTATAGATGGTGAGAACCCTATTTTGATATTAATTTGATGTGTGTTTGGTTTCAAATGGGGTTTTTATATATATGGCATGGAAATAGTTCTTCTAAATGAAATTGGGTGTGTTTTATATGTAGACCCTTTTTGTGGTTCTTAATGGTTTTTATAATTTATGAAGGATGATTTATAAATATTTAAGGGGATGAAAAACATTTTTTTAATGGGATTTGGAGTGTTTTTGGTTTCAAAAGGGGTTTTGGGTATATAATTGGTGAATTAACATTGGTTCTTATATTGTTTGGAATATGTGTATGTGAATTGTTGTGATCCTTGTGATATGTGGACTGAAAATTGAGCATTAAGGGAATCCTATGTATCTAGGCGGGGTACTAGGACTAGTATGCTTGTGATTTGTAATTGTATTAGGCAAGGATTACATAGTGATATTGATTATTAAAACAATATCTAAATATTTATGATGATTGGAGACCACTATAATTTTGGATGTTTCTCCGCCCAAGTGACTCGTGCATGAGTATACAGACGGTCATGGTTACTATACCATTTTCACTATGATACGATGTATATAGGGTCCCACTAAAGCTAGAGCTTAAATGTTTTTCCTATGACATGGTGCTCTATGCTGATATTTCGCCTACCATAGACATATGGTATACTTTATTGTTCATTTGAAAAGAAAGAATGTTTTTCCCTGAAGTGTTTTCTATAAAGATGTTCATAAAATTATTTTATAAATAATTCATATTAATTTCTTTTATAATGTTTATGGCATGGAACCTTTTGTTTAGAGTCATAATATTGGGAATTATCTCACACACTACATTCATCATTGGGTGTTTGTAGACCTTGTTATATGTTTGACCATGGTAAAGGAAAGGGATGAGGTAATGTAGTACCTAGTTGTTAGAGATTCCCCTTATTGCAGGAGGTGGTGGTGGTGGATCAAGAGATATGTCTCCCCTGTTGCATGTAGGTTCTTTATTTTGTCCCATTATCCACTTTTTTTGTGGATTTTTTTTGTTTTTGATTAATGTTGTAAAACCGTGAATTTAAAAATTATTGTTCCTTCTTTGGATGTTCCTACTTATCATTATAATATTCATTTCTAATGGTTATCTTATGCTTATACAAGTGAGTGAAATCATTCTCAAATCATATTGTTGATACCTAGGAACTGGTTTCCCACCCTTGGGGATAGGGAAAGGTGTTTGGTCCATGCCACGGACCGAGTTAGGTGTCGGGTTAGATGGCACTCTAGCCTGGTTTGTGACAGACTTGTAGTATCCTCTATATGTTTTAAGTATTCATAATTTCAAAAAAGTTCTAAATGCATTCTAAAATATATAATAATATAATATACTTATGACATTATATTTTAAAATATAATTTATCACATATTTAGCTATAAGTGTAGATGGATTATAATCAAGTATTTTTTATGTTTTATCAATATTTTACCAAGATAATTTATTATATAATTGTGTAAGAACTAGGATCTACATTTCAGGTATGGGTTTTCTTTTTATGTTGTTTTTGAGGAAAATATGAGTTTCTGGAATTTTAAGGAGTACCTGCCATGTACTTTGAAGTACACATCATGTATCCGGTTTCCGCGGGTGACCATGAACTGGCCATGTAACGATCGAGTACATGGCTATGTGGGGTGACCTGGGGTCTTCCTAAAGCGGAGGCCGATTTTGGAAAGTACAAACATTGTACTTTTAATTAACACACCATATACATTTAAAGAACACACTATGTACTTTTCTTTTTAATTGTTATGTCAAACCGAGGTCACATCTAATCGACAGAAAACGCTTCTTCTCAACTCATCTCATCCAGGAGAGACTGAGGCCGGTTAATCTTCTTTGAGCCCCTGACCCGCCATCTGTTCTCTGATTCAATCTTTGTCTGTTGCATTGGAATTGAATTGGTGAGTTATTCCATCTTCTAGATCCTCATATCTTGATTTCTCCTCTCTCGTGAGATATCTTTGTTTGAACATTTCTATCATTTTTGTAGATCTACCACGTTCTAGATCGATTCAATGGTCGACACCAGAGTATATCAATCATACAATTCTGAGGTAGGTGGTTTGTGCCTTTCCATAGTTAGTCTTTGAATATTATGTGTAAAAGTGAAAATACCCTATAACAGGGTATTTCCTGTTTAGGGATTTTATCCATGTTATTGTCAGCTATGCCTTGTGTGCCATAATAGAGGATGTTTTTTTTGTGAATAGGGTTATTTTCCATTCTATGGTTATGTTTTACATGTTCGTATTGATTTTGACTATTTGGTATAGCTTTTCCAATTAGGCTTCCTGTTTTCTATGCCTAGTGTTGTAAGGATGGAGTTATCTTATTTGATGTTGTTATATGCTTGTAGTAGTTTAGCCAAGTAGTTCATGAAAGTTTTTAGCCAAGTAGTTCTTATGATTTATATTGGTTGTTGAACATCATTGTGTACGATTGACTTACACAGGGATGTGGGAACCTAGTTTAGTATAATATAGGGGGAATGGGTGTTAAGGGATTCCCCAGAGTGTCTATTTACTTTTCACATTGCGATATGATAGGGGGGATGGATGAGAATGCTCCCTTGGAGTGTTTGTAGTTCCTGGTTGCGAGAAAAGAGGGGGAATTGGATAATGAGTGTGTCCCTAGAGTATTTGTAGTTGACCGATGAAATACTGAAGGGGGAATTGATGGTGTGTGCTTCCTCATAGAGTATTTATTTTTTTGAGATCATAGGTGATAGACTATGTGAGCTACCCTGTAGGTTGTTATATCCTTTTATAAGTTAAAACATAGGGGTTAGGCTGTGAAAACATACCCAGAGGGTTACTAGAGATTGTTTGGTTGAACCAGAGGAGATAGGTTGTGAGTACTTCCCAGAGGGTTACTTGTTTTTGAATAGCTATTTACTTGATATATGAAAATGAATGCAATTAAAACTGTAGGATTGTTTACATCTGAGTACTACCTTGTTTACTCCTTCATTTTTCTTATTTCCTGCCATATATATTCACTTACTATTAGACATAGATCTTTGGGTGTTTGCCTATTGGGATTCATCTCACACCCTATTTGGGTCATGATTTTGGGCCCAAATTGAACATATTACTGCAGGTATAGATAAGGAAAAGTTCCCCTTTACTTCAGGTACTTGATTGTTATAGAGCTGGAGAGCATGGGTCAAAGATAAAGGTTGAGATGTTGGTGGAGTTTATTTTTTTTCATTGTACATTGGTTTAATACAATTTTCCAACATTGTGACTTGTTTGGATGATTTCATAGACATATGTATCATTCATAATTTATATGTATGTGTGCTCCAGTTATTTATTACTTATAGTCCTTCGATGTATACTCATTGCAAGTCATTACTGCATCGGCTATTGTTATATGTTTATTTTTTGATGCATTACTCTTATAATGAGGGCATAGTTTCCCCACAATCACACCCATGTCCCTCGCTTCTAATTAGCATCCTTTGGATTTTGGGGAATTGCACTTGAGGCCATGTTACCAATTGAGTACATGGTACCTCTTGGGGGAACCCATAACCAGGATGTTAGAAAGTGGTATCAGAGGAATTATTTTATTTTTGACTTATTATTTAGATCCTATAGTCAGGGATATGATGGAATAATTAGTTAATAATAAGTTGTGCCTAGGATTAGCTAACCCATGTTGAGGGAAAAGCTAATTTTCCTCGATTCATGCAATTTTTCTCGTTTTGTAATTATTACGGTTGATTTGATTTCACCATTGGGGTATTCACATGTTTTGTGATGTTTTTATTGAGGTTCTATTTGTGTTTCAACCAGATGAGATGAGTGTATACTATCTCATGGATCATATAGGAACTTGATAGAGATCACATGTCATGCATTTTTTCTATCCCATTTATGGTGGATTACTGATTTAATGTTGCTGTGATAGATGGTGTGCTAGATATGCATGTCATTGTGATTGAAACCTTGATAGAATACTTGCTGTTTGATAGGGTATTGCTAATTTTTAAATTTCATTTTAATGAATTCCAATCTTTGGTCCCTGAGGTGTTATGGGACCTTCTCGATCTGAATTTTGCACTTCAATTTTCTTTTTAGTGTTTTTATGGGTTGAAAAGTAGTTTCAAAGCATTACTGTCCTGAAAAACCTGGAATACAAAGTGTGTATTACTAAATACACACCATGTATCCTTCTATTCAGGAAGGAACTATTTTTCTTAAGTACACGTCATGTATTGTATGTACACGTTTTGTAGTCTCTAACTGTGTTACTGCCTATGTGGGATGAGACACGCGGTTGGAAAATCATTGTTGGAACATGTTGTGTACCAGACGTACATGCCTTCTGTCTAGACCATGTGTCCAACTATGCGACCAACGACACAGGTGGATTATGGGTAGTTAGTACACGTCATGTCTATCATGAACATGTTGTGTATAGTCAGTCATGTAAGCGGTCGTGTGACTAACAACATGGGTCGGTGAATTTCGTTCTAGTACATGTCATGTCTGGCACAAACACACCGTGTAGTCATGCTCTAGGAGAACCGTGTGGGTTTGTCATATAGAATATCTTTGGAAAGGGAAAATGGTTCAGGTAAACACCGTTTCGGGGGAAAGAACGCCATGTGTATGGGGTGGTACACGACCTGTGTTGATGAAGGTACACACCCATGTGAAGGATTAAAGGAACAGACCATGTAAGGATCATACACGCCGTGTATCCATGTTTTGAAAAAATTAATGATTTCTATCTCATGTCCCCTTATAGAACTTATAAGTTTCAGTCCATGATAATTTTGAACTAAGGTGTGTGCTTGGCCTTGAAGAGTCATTCCACCAAGACGTCTTCCGGTTGTACACTAGATGCAAGGCTGTGATCAGTCACCAGACATGGTAGATTAGGAACTACCATCAGATCCTCCAGTCATGCCCGTCTTGGCACCAGCTATTTTTTCAGACATAGGGGTCAATGCTCAGTTCTGAGAGGGTTTTATGAGTTTTATGCATACCTTCCAGAGAATATCACATCTTTCCCCATCTATGGAAGAGTTGACGTGGGTCTTTCAGCAGCATAATCCTCCCACCTTCACAGCGTATGGAGGACCTCATGATGAATAATCATTGTTAGAGGCTATTCTTTTTATCTTCGAACAAATGGAGATTCCTCCATAGAGGAGGGTGATTCTCGCTCTGTATGACAGCAGGTTATGGCATGGGGTGATTTCCAGCATGCCTTCTATGATTACTTCTACCTGGAGACATTGAGGGCCAATCGATCCCAGGAGTTCCTGAGTTTCTAAAAAGGTACCCTTTCCATCATGGAGTGTTCTTCTCGCTTCACAGAGCTTCATCACTTCACACCCATCCAAGGAGGATATGAGTTATTACTGGAGAGGAAATCTGAGGATGGCCTCAGGCACGACATACAACCTCATGTGAAAATATTCAGGTTGACTTCCATCACCTCTATAGTTAACCAGGAACTGATCATAGAGTGAAATCTTAGGGATTCTGGGGTTGAAAACTAGGGAAGCATGGTATCTGAAGTTGGTATCCCTCTTACTAACAGTAGCAAGCACCGTAGGGAGTCTATGGGAGGAGATCTGAGGAATAAATATACTTCTTCTTGTAGCTAGCTTGTGTGGTACCATTATGGGAAGAGCGGGAATATGAGGCCACATTGCTCGAGAGTCCTAGTAGAGTGCGGATCATGCAGAAATATGGGTCATCTTCAGCAGTTCATCCAGTTTTTCTCAACAGGATCTGGTGATCGAAGTTCTTCTATGACTCCACATTTTGGAGTAGCACCACATGTTTCTCATAAGTCTTGGAACTGGAGTTCTTCAGGCTGTCCATGCCATGGTGCAGGTCACGACCATGGAATCCAGTCGGCAGGATTTTATTGACAATAGGGTGGATCAGCATAGGGTGGTCAAGAAGGGTCATAGGGTCGTAATATAGTTCAGACGTTTGCAGTGGAGAAGTCCAAGTAGGAGAAGGATCTCATACCCTCTACAGTTCGCTGTATGATTCTAGTTTCCTTAGTTTTATCTTCATTACTTTTTGATACAGGGGCTTCCCATAGATTCATATTTTTTTCCATTGTGGAGAGCCTTGGGTTCTGTATCTTTTGTTCTATCGATATACTGATGTTGAAAACTCTGTTGGGGACATGAATGGCTAGTGTATGTTAGTGCAAGGAGTGCCCTCTTGTGCTTGGTGGGTGTCACTTCTTATGGGACCTCTATGTCTTAGAGATGACAGGTTATGACGTCATTCTCGGGATAGACTAGTTAGTTCCCATCCAGGATGTTATTGATTTCTATCACTATAGGGGGAGTTTTACATCAATAGAGGGCGGTTTGTTCACACATAAGGGTGAATGGGATGTCCAAGAGAGAAGAGCAGGACCCGAGCATCATGGATTTTGGAGGAGTGACAACCCATATTGATAGTCTATATTTGGATGACCAGGGGACTTCATAGATGGACTTTCTTTAGTGGTGGATCATTATAGGGATTTCTTTCTAGAAGAATTTTTAGGTTTTCCTTTGGAGCGAGTGGTGGACTTTTCTATTGAGATTTTTCTAGGAGTCGCACCGGTGTCCATTCCTCCTTATAAGATGGCTACACTAGGGTTACAAGAGCTCAAGAAGTAGTTGGATGAGTTTTAGTCAAAGGGTGTCATCCAAACTAGTACTTCTCCTTGGTATTTTCTTGTCGTGTTTGTGATGAAGGCAGATGGTACCCTCCGACTTTGTGAGGATTATCAGAAGCTAAACCAGTTGACGGTCAAGAACTGATATCCCTTGTCAATGATTGATGATATCTCTGATCAGCTTTGTGGAGCCTGGATGTTCTTGAAGAATGACTTGAGATCCAGTTATCATCAGTTGTGCATTAGACCATCAAATATACCTCTTAAATCCTTTCAGAGTAGGTATGGTCTATACGAGTAAGTGCTTATGCCGTTCAGTCTCATGAACGCACCTGCAATTTTCATGGAACTGATGAACCAAGTTTTCCATCCAAACATGGATTATTTCATGGTAGTCTTCATGGATGATATTTTTGTGTACTCTCACACTCGACATGACCATTCCACACATCTTGAGATCTTTTTGAATACACTGATAGAGCATCAATTATATGCTAATCTCTCAAAATACCACTTTTGGATGGACCAAATTCAATTCTTGTCTCATGTTATCTTAGAGATAAGAGTATCATTAGACCTAGAGAAAGTTAGAGAAGTAGATTCCTAGTATCAACCTAAGAACATATTTTAGCTACAAATTTTTATAGGGCCAGTAGGATACTACAGATGTTTTATACATGAATTTTCACACATAGCAGTGCCTCTAATAGACCTGACTAAGAAGGGTGAAAAGTACATGTTGATAGATTCTTGGGATTCAACCTTTCCAGAGCTGAAATAGAGGTTGAATTCAACATCGATACTAGTTTTTCCAAATCTAGGAAAGAGTTATACAGTTTACTGTGATGCATCAGGTATCGATCTGGGTGTTGTGCTTATGCAGGGGGAAGGATTCATTGTGTTTGGGTCTCAGTAATTGAGGCCACATGAGATGAATTACTCGAAACACGATCACAATTTAGTTGAAGTTGTTCATGCTTATTGCTATTGGAGACATTATATTTTGGAAGATAATTTTGAGGTTTTCACTGATCACAAAATTCTAAAGTATATCTTCACTCAGTGCGTTCTGAATTTGAGACACTGAAGGTGGGTTGAGTACCTTCAGTCCTTTGACTTTGAGCATGCCGATACACCTGGGAAAGGCAACATAGTAGCTGATGCATTAAGTAGGAGAACTCAGATACAGGCAGTTCAGGAGGCCAGTAGTGAATGGTAGCTTATATGTCTATTCTCTAAGATGAATTTGGAGGTTCACGATAGACAAGGGAATATGTTTCTTTCTACTGTGGCTATTACCTCTACTCAACTTGATCGAGTGATAATGAGGAAACTATCAGATTCTAAAGTCCTAGTCCTATAGGAATGTGTGTCAGGAGAGGACCATATTCCAATATAGACCATAAGAGAGGATTAGATCTTTCATTTTCATGGGTGCGTATGAGTGTCAGTAGACATAAACAAGGAGACGATATGGGAATTTCATTCCTTAGTTTGGGTCGTTCATCCTAGTGTCACCAAGATGTGCCATGATCTACACCGTCAGTATTAGTTTCCTGATATGAATAGAGATGTTTCTAGTTTTGTCATGAGGAGTTCCACATGTCAGTAGGTTAAGGTAGGGCATTAGTGACTAGCAGGGCTTTTGCAGAAGCAATCCATTCCTGAGTGGAAGTGGAACAATGTCATGGTGGACTTCGTGACAGGGTTTCCAAGGTCTCCTTGAAGGAATGTTGTATTTTGGGATTCCATAAACAGGCTCATGAAGGATTCAAACTTCTTTCAGATCAAAGATACCTTCAGTTTTGATGAGCTGAGAAGGTTGTATATCTGAGATATTGTGCGTTTACATGGAGTTCCGAACTCCATTGTTTTATACAGGGATTCATGTTTTAATTATCAGGTCTGGTAGGGAATTCAATGTGAGTTGGGTACACAGGTACTTCTGAGTACATCTTACCACCCCCAGACAGATGGTCATTCCGAGCAAACGATTCATGTGTTATAGGACATTCTTTAAGCATGTGTCCTGTATTTTGGAGCTTATTGGGAGAAGCACATACCTCATGTGGAGTTTTCCTACAATAATTGTTTTCAAGAAACTATTCAGATGGAATCTTATGAGGATTTGAACAGTAGGCCATGATGATCACCCCTATGTTGGATGGAGGTAGGATATGGAGCTATGCTGGGACCTCATCTTGTCCAGGAGACTACATAGTAGGTGGAGTTGATTTGGAAGAGGATGGATAGCGCACAGTCATGACAGATGGCTTATGCTGATCGACAGAGATGACCCTTGGAGTTCTAAGTCATAAATGAGGTTTTCCTACGTGTCACACCCAGGTTAGGACACTTGATGTTTAGGGGACAAGGCAAGCTTTCTCTGAGATATGTTGGAATGTTTGAGTTTTTTGATAGAGTCATGATAGTTTCCTATTGGTTGTATTTCCCTTAGAGGTATTGAGTTATGCATGATGTCTTTTATGTTTCTCAGTTATGGCGTTACTTCTCAGACTCATCTCATGTCTTTCAACCCAAGGAGGTTGAACTAGAGGTGGACGCATCATTCAAGGAGAATTTTATCCGGATTTTTGATCACAGTGCAAGGGTTCTCTATGGTCAGTCTATTACTCTGGTATGAGTGCTATGGAAGCATGGGTGAGTATAAGATGAGACTTGGGAGAGGAAGGCCGATGTATGATCCCAGTGGTCGAAGCTGTTCTAAAAATCTTTTTCTATGCCGCCTTGATAGGGAAATTCGGGGGTGAATTTCTTTAATGTGGAAGTTTGTAAGAACCCGACTTTTTATATTAGGTATGGGTTTTCCTTTTATGGTGTTTTTGAGGAAAGGATGAGTTTTTTGGAAATTTAAGAAGTACAAGCCATGTACTTTAAAGTACACGCCGCGTATCTAGTTTCCATGAGTGACCATGTACTAGCAGTGTAAAAGCTGAGTACATGTCCATGTGGGGTGACCTGGGACCACCTAGAGAGCAGGCCAGTTAAGGGAAGTACACTTTTTGTACATTTAAAGAACATTTCGAGTTCCTTTATTTTTAATTGTTGTGTCAGACTAGGGTCACGTCTACTTGAAAAAAAATTCTTCTTCTCGACTCGTCTCTCCCAGGAGTGACTGAGGCCAATGAATCTTCTCTAAGCCCCCAATCCTCCATCCATTCTCCTATTCAATCTCTTTTGGTTGTGTTGGAATCGCATTGATGAGTTCTTCCTTCTCCTAGAGCCTCATATATTGATTTATCCTCTCTCATGAGATATCATTGGTTGAAATTTTTGGACTTTTTGTAGATCTATATCATTCTAGATCGATTAAAGGTCTGACGTCGGAGTATATTGATCATACAATGCCAAGGTAGTTTGTTTGTGTCTTTTCGTAGTTAGACTTTGAATATTATATGAAAATTTTTCAATATACTAGAATTGGGTATAGCATGTTTAGGGATTTTAGCCATGTTATTGCCAGTTATGCCTTGTGTGCCTGAGTAGAGGTTGATTGATTATTAATAGGGTTATTTTACATGCTATCGATGTATTTCCCATGTTCATTTTGATTTTGATGATCTGGTCTAGCTTTTCCAGTTAGGTTTCTTGTTTTTCATGTCTAGTGTTGTTAGGATGGAGTGATCTTATCAGATGTTATTATATGATTGTAGATATTCAGCTATGTAGTTCATGAATGTTTTTATCCAAGTAGTTCATAAGGTTTAATTTGGTTGTTGAACATCGTTGTGAATGATTGACTTACACAGGGCTATGGGAACATGGTGTAGTATACCATAGGGGTAATGGACGCAGAGAGATTCCCCAGAGTGTCTATTTACTTTTCACGTTGCGAGACCACATAGGGGATGGACGTGAGTGATCCATTTGAGTGTTTGTAGTTCCTCATTGTGAGACCACATAGGGAATTAGACATTGAGTGCTTCCCTGGAGTGTTTGTAGTTTACTGATGAAAGACAAGATGGGGAATTAACAGTGAGTGCTTCATGAGAGAGTCTTTCTTTTATTGAGACAAAAGGGGTTAGACCGTGTGAGCTACCCAGGAGGTCATTATATCCTTGTATAAGTTTAACCAGTGGGGTTAGGCTGTGAGAACATACCCAGAGGGTTACTTGAGATTTTTTGGATGAACCAGGGGGGATAGGCTGTGAGTACTTCCCATAGGGTTACCTGTTTTTGATTAGCTACTTACTTTATATATGAAAATTAATGCATTTGAAACTATAGCATTGTTTACTTTTGAGTACTTTCTTGTTTACTGCTTCATTTTGTTTATTTCATGCCATATATATTCACTGACTGTTAGGCACAGATCTTTGGGTGGTTTCCTACTAGGATTTGTCTCACACCCTATTTGGTTCATGATTTTGGGCCCAAATAGATTATATTGTTTCATTTATAAATAAGGTCAATCAACCTTCTACTTCAGCTACGTTATTTTTGTGGAGTTGGAGAGCATGAGACAAAGCTGAGGCTTGCAATGCTGCAGGAGTTTATTTTTTTTCATTGTACTTTTGTTTAGTACTTTTTTCCAGAATTGTGACATGTTTGGATGCTTTCCTAGAAATATGTATCATGACTCATTAATATATATATATATAAATATATATATATGTTCTCTAGTTGTTTATTACTTCCAGTCTTTCGTTTTTTACTCATTGCATGTTATTACTACTTCTGCTATTTTTATCTATTTATTTCCAATGCATTACTCTGACAATGAGGAAATAGTTTCCCCACTATCACACCCAAGACCCTCGCTGCTAGTTAGAAGCCTCTGGTGTTTGGGGAAATGAAATTTAGGCCAGGTGACCAACTGGGTATGGGGCACCTTTGGCTGGCACCCGGAACCCGGTCATTACAATTTGGGGTGCACATATAATCATGATTTACAGTGACCGTAATAAATCCCGTTGAAATATAATGGATTTGGATGGAACCACCCATCATTAAAAGTCATTATTAACATCAAACATAAATAATTTCCTTGGATTATTTGGGATTAGGTTTAGTTATAAAAAATAATTGAAACTGTATCTTGAGTTGTAGAAACTCTAATACCAAATGTTTTCCTAGAATTAAATGTTGAAAAAGTCTAGAGTGGTGTGAATATAGATTTTTAATGATTTAAATAAATTAATAAAATTGTATTCTAATTCTGATTAATTAAAAATAAAAATTATATAAAGGGTACAATTACAATAAAATATAGTAGAATTAATAATAAAATGTAGATTTGTAGTGTAAAATAAAATCAAAAGAACTAGATTTTTATAGTAGTTCAAATCAATATAATCCTATATCTACTTTTCACTCATATATTATCCTCGACTGAAATGGTAAAAAAAAAAAATTCGAATAGATGTGATAACCATAAACCGGACCTTACTTCTATGTACCATGAAGAACCTCAAAAAAACAACAAATCATTTCTATGGACTAAGGAACAATGGGTAAAAATAAAAACAAATTAATGAGAGTAATAGATGAGATGGATCTTTTTTGTAAGGGAATGAAATAGACATAAAGATAAAAAATAAACAAAAATAACAAGAAATATAAGTTTTGAAACACGAATAGAATAGAAGAACAATAAAATGTTATTTATATTTGATCAATTCTATTATAATATTTCATATTGAAGATTAATTCTAATTTAAGTAGAGGAAAAAATATAAAAAATACCATGATTTTCATAATATCGTAAATATTTTGGTACCTAGTATCCATTATATATTAGTTATTTTTCATTAAGTTCCCTTAATACGATATTTTAAAACAAATTATCCAATAGTAAATTCACAATATCCATGATCATATCATTGTGTATGTTTAAATATTTTGATAATTCTATGTAAATAATAAATGATTTTCCAAAATACCACTAGTTTATTTATAGGAATATTAAATCTCCCACAAAACTAATATATATATATATATATATATGTATCTAAATAAATAAACTTATTCAATTTAAGCACAAATTATATGAGTTATATCATATAACCATAATAATATAAACACATATCACATAATCATATTTCATGAACACTCAACATTTATAAGAAAATATATTTTCAAGTTTGTATCATAGATTTTAATAAGATAAAGAATAATTTATATGATATATAAACATGTTGGATATATTATCATATGATATAATGAAAAAAAATAAGATTAATTCTACATAAGATTTAAATCCCATTATAATCACTCTTATAAGATAAAAAATTATTTCATAGGAGTATCTTCTTCTTATATTTTTATACTTCAGAAGTTTCAGTATATAGTTTAGAAGAGTAAACACATTGCTTGAAAAAATAAACTAATAATTGAAAAAAGTAAAATAAATCATTGAAATAGAAATTTTTCACTTCATAATTGTAAATTAGTAACTTAAAAATTATGTGAATTTATGAGAAACATAAAATTATAGGTCATATTGATATCATGTAATTCCATAAACAACAAAAAAATCTAAAATAATTTAAATTCCATATGTTTTTATATTTTTTATATCAATTATAAAAATTTTACACTTAAAATTTTCATTTCTATTATTTAAACTAAAATTCATAAGACATTAAGATAAATTTATAGTACATAAAACTAAAAATATGAAACTCGTGACTTAAGTGAATTTTTAGTTTCCATGAGACATTAAATAATAAATATAAAATCAAAATGAATATAAATTTATGATAATTTATAATTATTCAATTTTTAAGTGTAATTATTTTTAATATTGAAAATATCAAGAAAATAGTCAAAATATGAAACTATAAATCTTCTCATCAATCAAACAATGTGCTAAAATAACCTTGTTACATTATGATCATTTTTTAATATATCTTACAAATAATCTTACCACATGGAACCCTTTTATAAATTTAATGTATAATACTCTTCTTAATTTCCAAAGGAATGGAAACATATGAAATGGTGAGTTATTTTTCTCATACCCACAGTAAAATGGTGATCATAAGAGTTTACAATAATAAATAATAAGTGAGTATAAGTCAAAATTGTGTTTATGAGAACATAATCTAGGTGGATAGACATAATGTAAGAAAATCATAACCAATAAAATATAGATCATAAATAATGAATCATGGAATAATTATTTTGAAAAAATCATTCAAAATGAGGCCTGGAGTGTGTAATCATGATAAAATTCTCTTCATATAAGGAAACTAAAATATGAAAATTTCATAAAATATAAGTGCAGGATAGAAACATGTCACAAAGATCAGAATAAAGAAAATTATTTTTAATGCTCACTTCTAATGCTATAATCACATTGTAGTCATATTTTCATAATGGAATGTGTTAAAACTGTATTTTAATAAATATAAAGGATATTTTTCAATCCCAAATCCCTTGATTTTCATCTCATGAGATATAAATCATAGCCCAATGAATTTGAGGGATATGTTGTAACAAGATTACACATCACATAATGTTAACTATACAAATGTGTGCCATATAAACATAACATAATTCATAATTCCATCATATATTAATTAACCCACGTGGTTGAAATAGGTTTCTTTAAGATCTCCAAAATCCTATATTATAATCCATTGAAACAAGAAAAGATAATGGTTTAAATGAAAATATCCCTTATTGATCCTAAGAAAAATAATAAGATATTAACATTAAAAAATTAATAATAATACTAGTAAATATCATTGAAAATTAAAAATTTATATATAATAATTTCAAATAGAATTTTATTTTAAAATAAAATAATTATAAAATCTTTTTTTGGAATGAAAAATTCTGAATTAAATTACTTCATGAATTATGAAAATATAAAATTATACATTTTTAAGGAAAATATAATAAAATTATAGGAGATATAAACCATGTGAACAATAGTAAAAGTGATTCCTTTCACACTTCATATATAATGTACATGAAAATTAAAAATGAACATAAAAATTATATTTTTATTGATTTTAACATAAATTGAATCTTTTTAAAAGCATAGATAAGGAGGAGAAAGAATCTTGGGAAAAAAGAATATATATGGTCAACTAAACTTATAAGAATACATTTAGTTTAATTGTGAACCAACATGAGGTGAAACTATTATAATTGAAATAACCACAATTATAAAAAAATGAAATGAAAATACATGTTACTTAAGAAATAAATAACATAAATTTTTCTACAATTGGTATTTAGTCATAAACGACCTTGATTTAGAAGTGAGAATGTAAAATAAATTCATACATTGTATTTCCACTAGATTAAACATACTTTAACACATTTTTAAATTATTTTAATTATATTATTAATATATTAAGGGATTTTTCATATATATTTTACTTATTAATAATCACTTATAATTCTATCTTACAACTTTATTAATTATTTACTTTTAAAATTAATATTCTGAGGATAACTATTTTTTTCCAAAAATGATTCAGTATGGTTTTTATTATACAATCTCCTTCATCATGGGTTTATCACAACCATAATTTTTATGAAGATATATTATATTATATTTATATATTTCTAGAGTCTCATGATCCTATCTTAAATATTATGGTGATAGTTTAAAAGGAATTCTTGAAAATATTTTTTTTATTATTAAAGTAACCAAAGAATTTAATTTATTGGTGACTATAAATTGTACTTTTAATATTATAAAATTATGAAAACATGTTCAATTAATTTGGATTAAACAATGTTACCATTATTGAATTTTCGTAGTCATTCATGTTGTAATAATATAATGATGATTCTGTTGGTGATAAAACATACTGAAATAATAACATGTTAGAAAGATGGAATAGGTAAGAAAATATTATTTTATAGTAATATTATCAATTTAAAAGAATAATAATTTTATTAAAAAATTAAGGTAAATAATGTCTTTTATGATGAATTTTATGTAAATGATAAAGAATATTGTTTAATGAGAGGAAAATACTTATACTTATTAATTGAATCTTCTCTTAAAAACCCTCTTGGAAATGAAGGTTTTGGGACTCCTTATTATGACGATGGGATCCAACATGTGGTGAAAAATTTTAAGGATAAAAAGGCAATGTTAAGTCAAGGTGAAATCAAATGAAAGGTGTGGATTTATGTGGGAATATTAGGGGTCCAATTATAGTTGATCTTGAGTGGAATTTTCATAGATATCTATTCATTAATGTGTAAGGAATGTATTTTTAGATTGAACTTGGATCTAAATATGAAAAATAATTGAAAATAGATGAGGTTACATCATTAGTGATCAAAAATATACATTTAGATATAATATTTTATGATATTTATTTATTTACCTCATAATTTAGAAATATATACCACATATTTTTATTTATCATGTTGATTAATTTTTATCCTGGTAAATTATTATTATTCCCCAAATTGAAATAGAACCTGTAGTTTGATTTTTACTTATTAATTAAAATTTTAAACTCCATTTCATACCATTCAACTTCAAAGTATTATAAATTTATCTATTAAATGAAAATATTAAAAAATATAGAACAATTTTTATTGAAAATTTAATTTTAAAACATTAAATATTCATAATCATAATTCAATTCAACTAAAAATTAAATGAATGATAATATATTTATTTAAAACATTTTATTAGGATAATATTTTAAATGTGGTCAATTTAATTCATTAATGTAAGAATATATAACTCTAAGAAGAAGAAACTCATATAAAATATCCTTCTTTAAAATTAAATTTTTTTAGTAAAATCCTATTAAAATTAATTATTTATCTCATAACCATTAAATTTTTTCAACACATTAATATCAGGATACCTCATTAATTTTATAAAAAAATAATTCTTTAATAATAATAAAATAATGATACATAATAATAAATAAATATTTTTTTATAATTAAGTATTATCACATAATTTATTTTCACAATTATTTAATATATGTGAATTATATTATATTCAATTTGTTATTAAAAAATAAAAAAATATGCATATTGGATATAGGTATATCCAATAACTATATATTCACAACCATATATCCAATGACCACATATCCTTCCTACATATTGACTGACATATATATTTAAAATCATTCATCCTAATCAATAAATGCATTTCCATGATTTTTATTATATTTATAACATGTCGCCTTATTTATATAGGTATAATTATTTTTCTGATATTCATGGTAGATCATAAAGATTAGAATTTTGACATTGTGGTATTTTTATTTACTTGTTATTTTATTTCGTATGTAATTTTACTATTTCTGTTTTATATAGTTATATTGTAATGTATTTCATTTTTCATTACAATATTATTCATAATGAAATAAAGAATATATGATTTTAGTTTCATGACACATGTATCAAAAACTATAAAACACTGATGATTTTTTTAAAAGAAAACATATAATAAAATCATGTTGTGTTGTAGTTATCATATCAAATATATTAGTAATCCCCTAAAAATTCTCAGTATCCTGATATAGTACAATTTTCTTTATTAGGATAATTGATAAAAAATTTATTTACTTTCACCAGGGTTCTATTGTATGGTTTGATAATAAACCATGATTGACACAACTAACACCTTCATAAATTAAGTACAGTATATATATCAAAGTGTATGAATAGAAAAACAATAAGTAAAAAAAGAACATATCACTATATGGTCACCCACTGCTAACTATACCACCACAAGCCTAACTATACCATAATTAAATTTATATAAGATATAATAATCAACTCATCCCATTTATGCATCCCAAAACATTATTTGTACCTTCTCAATCAACGAAATTCCTTAAATTATATCCCATATAAAATCATTTATATATTCATATACCATACTTTATCATATATTCATAGTCTTAGACCATGTCTCATATCAATTCATATATTACACAATCTCACTCGAAGAGTGAACACATTGTATCCAATATTATGTCCCAGTCCATACCCTTTCACATAAGAGTGGTACCACACTACTAATTTAGTTCTTAACCCTCTCACTTATGGAAGTAAAATCCCAATATCATTCCATCATGTCACAAGACACCATCCTCTCACTAATTATATGGGCACATAAACATTATTATCCACACAAAATATAACATGTAGTATAAATTTCATGTATTCATTAATGTTCTAAAAGTCACCTGATAGTCCAAATTTCACATCACATAAAAAAATTACCCCTAATGATACCCCATTGGTCTCACCAAATTAATCCCCAAAATTTTTCTCACACAAACCATATTTATTCACCTATCACCTTTATAATTTAATTACATCCTCGCTCATTCCCATATTAAAAACCATAATATCACCAAATCCTTATCAAAGCCTAAATTGTATACACTATGCCCAATTCACCCAATAAGAAATCCCTTCTTCATGCCACGAAACATGGAGACGTTTCTTTATAACCAAGAAAATTAATATATATATACTATATAAGGGGGAAATTAAAATATTTCAAACCCACCCTTTCCCTTTATAAAAAAAATTATAACATGTTATTCAAAGTTATGTATGATCTAAATCCACTACCTATATATGTGATTCATGGCTAATTTAATTTTCAAAGCATATTTTCCATTTATTATGATAAAAAGGAAGACATTAATCTCCCACATAGGCTAGCATTTTTGGAAATCATTTCATCCCATGGAATTTTTTAAAATATTTATATTCATGTATGTGATACATGAATTGGATATAACACTTACTCCTGCATTACATAATACGAGTAACTGAATGAACACCCATGGAGAATCCATGGGTTTCCTCTAAAACTACTATAATATTATAGTATTATTCATGGTGGTTTTGGATTCTTAGAAGAAAATCACATAGACCCGTTTCTCTCATTATTTTCTTCCATAGAGGACCATGGTGATGGCACACAGTGGAGTGAAGGAGGATCCTACTTGGATGATGAAAAATCTAGCCAGTCCAATGATACAATTGGATATTAGAGGCAATTCTCATCTCCTATGAAGTATCCCAAAAATAATAAAATGAAGATCAAGATGGTTTAATAGGATACTTTTTTGAATGGTAAAAAATATTTATAAATTTATAGTTTTAAAATATCATATATCCTCCATGAAATTCTTGGTTTTTGTGGTTTATTTTTCTTCTAAAACTGTGATTATGTTTTAGTCATCCCCATGGAAACACAATAGTGGTAACATAGGGGGAAATGTTTGTAGTTCATGAAATTATGTTTTAGAAATGGAGAAGGGTAAAGAAGATATCACTATGTCAAATACTGCACAGTCTTGGTAAATACCCAATACAACTGATCATTTTAGACCATTTGATAGGATTTACAGAATATTCAATGACCACAATTCATAAACTGGTCATAGTGAGAAATATTTTTCAGTTTAAATATTATATATTAAAACATGAAAAACTACCATATTTTTTCACCAAGGTGTGGTGTGGATTCTATTTCACATAGGTGAATTTTTTATTCTAATAGACTTCATAAATATCACCATCACAAAGCCCAAACCATGGTTCATTCATAACAAATTCAAAACATACACCATAGTGTCCTACAAGCTGTTTTGCTAAGAAAAAATTGTTTTTCTATATTTTGAATTTTGGTTTAAATTAATAAATTTATTAATGAATTATAATTTATTATGAAGTGTGGTTTGGGGGATATTTTTTAATTACTAATTTTTTAATTAATTATTTGGAAACTATTTATAATTAATTAATATTTTTTAAAAACATTTATAATTAAATATTTCCTAAAATATTTAATTTTCATATTTAAAATACCTTCATTTATATTTAATTTATTAGGATTAAAAATTATAGGTTTTATTTTATAATCAATAAAATGGATATTTTCTAAATGTTTATAAGTGACATAAATTAACATGGAATATAAAATTATTTATATTTTAAATTATTATTCATTGAAAATTGTTACTGAAATTTAAAAAAAATATTAAATCTTTTTTTGGAATCCATATCATTATTAATATGAACATGTTCATATTTTAATGAATGTAAAGGTTTTATATTCAATATTATTTAATATCTATAAAAATAAAAAAATTATAATGTTTTTTTATAATTATATTTTATTTATGAAAAATTAATAAATTGTTGTCTCAATTTTTAATAATTGAAATATTCATTTATTATAAATTATTCCATGATTTTTTCACAATTATAAATGATTTATATTATGAATAGTGTATTTTATAAATTAAATATTAAACATATTCAAGTAGATATTTACCTTCATTGCATAATGTGAATGACTCCAAAATGAATTTAGTTTTTCATTTACCAAATCCATGAATTATAATTTGTGTTTTCAGCTTGAATTTAATAGTTGGGTGTAGTTTATTAATATTAGGATTCAATGTCATGATGAATTTAATTCTCTAATGGGTCAAGTCTCCCTATATAGAGGTACATTGGGCCGGACCACTAACTAGACTGGAGGTTTATTCCTCTTTTAAAAATTTGAATGTGATTGGATATCTATCGCTTCAAGATTACTCTAGAGGTGATTTTAAATTTCATATAACTATAAACCATCACCTGAAATATCCTTGATCTTTATTCATATAATTCATTTAGAAAATTAAAAATATGCTTCACTTCTATTTTTTTAATTATACAATCTTCTGGGTTGTGTAATGAGTTAAATTTCAATAGGATTTGAATGTATTGATTTGGTTGAGATAAAATGTATCTATTATTAATTATTAAAACCATGGATATATAAAATTTAATGTCTTGATATTATATTTTGAGATTAAAACCAATTAAATATATTAATTTTTAGATTCTTTAAAAATAAGCACATGTTAAGACCTCGATTATCCAATTGGATAGGTCATTATAAACATGGGTTCCCATGAATAATCATGTGTATGTGAAATAATAATAACTTGATCTAAATTGTATTGTTGTGTGGGTAATTTTAATGTTGGGTCCCCAAATAATGTACTTTATTAGATTTTTTTCGAATTTTATTTCTGGTACACAAGGTGGGATACCCTAAATATATTAGGTTACTAGAGGAATAGAGTTGATATTATCTATATAATAGATCTAGATAAGTATTTCTCCAATCGACTATACAGGATTCAATATTTCTGTGACATTGATGATTTTATAACTCAATAGTTTGGTTATAGTAGAAATAATAATATAACATAAAACATTACAAAATATAGATCTTATCTCACTAAATGGATACGATGTAAGGGGATTTCAATTTAGTTGGATCCAATTAAATATATGAACTTATTAAATTTTTAATAAAACATGGTACTCATCAAATAAAACCATCTATTATAGATAAAATAAATCCTCATCAAAAAAACATTTATATAAATCATTAATAAATGAAATATTAATTCATTTATATTCCTTGATTAGTTCTAAAATTGTACAGTATTTCTCAAAAAATAATTAGATTTTTTTGTGTTGGAACAACCTCTTAATAAGAAACCATCTAGTGAACCTATCCAACAAAAGGATTTTGATGAAATTGATAATCGTCTATAATATACACATGAATAATATACAATAATTCTTGTTACCATAGTTTCATTTCGTCAAATGTATCATGACACCTCATATTCATACCAAATTATGAAGAACTTAAAATGGATCTACCAAGAGATATCTTGGAATGAATGACATGTAGTTCTAAAAGCATGTTTTGATGAAAGATGATGGATGGAACTTTAGTATCCACTCATGTACTCAGTATTATTGGGTAAATAAATTACTTTGGAGTAAAAATGTATACCTTTTGTCAATGAATATTCCATATATTTTATCCTGAAATAACTACTAGAAATTTTTGATATATTATAATGACTTATAACCTAAATGAACTATATAAACCATTACTTGATCACCATAATATAGAGAGGATGGTTCAATAGGACACGAGTGTTCTAGTATCAAAATCTATGTTAATGGAAGTAACGTAAAAGGGTATGGTTTTTGGACATAAGAGTACGAAATTTCGTCATGGATACTCCACACTACTAGTAAAACAAAATAAGAAAAACCGGGGAAGATTTTTCGATTATAGAAATGTTATCCATTAGGGAATAAATTGTATGAATTACAAGAGGGGTTTAAAGAAGTTATTTGGAGAGTGAACACAAGGTATAATTCAATATAACTTAATTTTAAAACTCTAATAAACACATGATTCCCAATAAATGATTGAAATTTGATTTCACAATAAAGGGGGTCAGAAGACGAGAAATAATTGAAGATTTGAATTTGATGTTTTCTTCTATGAATGGAGTTAATTAATTTTAAAATTGATAAATTGGGTTTATTAAGATTAGTCTATAATCTCAAAATATGTTTTCATTTCCTAATTTTTTTATAAGGTGTTTAAATCAAATACAATTTAATAAATTTATATTAGATCTTTAAAACACAATGTTTAAGATTTATTCAATTCTATATAAAGATTTAATAGAGACTAAAATAGAATTTTCTATTTTAGGAAATCAAATTATTTTCATTTATTCAAATTTTTTAGACATAATGAATATCATCATGTTAATATAGCATGTTATTCTCATAAATTTGTGGACTATTAAACAATGCATATGATTTGCAGATTCTAAAATTATATATAGACAGATAAATTGGGAAAATTTTCAAACTAGAAGAAAAAAATGATGGATGAAAATTTTGGTAATGTATCATTATGAATCCAATCAAGGTTATTAAAACCTAAGGTTAATATAAATTGTGTTTAACAATTAAATATTTTGGGATTTTATAGTATACCTAAAGGATTTTAGGAATATCAATTGAATTTTTCATTATGAGTGGATGTTATAGAAATTAGTTCATTAAATTGTAAGGGTATATTATATTAAATGTATATTTAAAATTATTTGTAAATATAAAGGAGTTGGAAGTAAAAGTAATAATTTTTTGGACTTATATTTTCTCTTTAAGTGGTGTAGAAAATATTTTCTACAAAAAATATTTAAATGTAATGGAATCTATCATGATCATATGGATCAAGAAAAAGCATGTGTATATTTATATCATTTCACTTATATGTCAATATATGATTTCTGATAATTGAGAATTTTTATGAAACAAATAGTGATTAATTGTAAACATACTTTTAATGATTCATCAGGTTTTATAACATGTTCCATTAATAAGGTATTGATCAATGTGTTTATAAGGGATAAAAGTGTATATCCAACTATTTGTTCAAATGAGATGGAATGTGTTCCAAGGAATAATTCGAGGTATATTTTAATATTTTTTACTCTCAATGTATAGATGTTTCAGACACATTTAAGATCATATATGATTTTTTACTAATTTTAAATTCGTTATGTATTCCTATTTAAAAAATGTTATCTCCTTCTAAAAAATCAGTTTTTATATGTTATCAGAATATTCTGAGAAGCATATAATGTCTACAAGTCTAGTCGGTGTATGTTTGTACATAGAAAATTTTAAATATAATGAATATATTATTACAATAGGCTAAATATAGAGTGATTTCATACTTAATTTTCTAATGAGATTATTTTCTAATAATATAAATAAAAATGTAAAGAGTAACATTTGGTTATATTAATGAGTTAATATCATTATTTACTAATGGATTGTTTACTCAAAGTAAAAAAATAAATTAAATTTAAACATAAATGATTTTAGGGTATGGATGTGAAGATAATTCTAGAAGATATATTTAGTTACATTATTATACCAATTTTCATAGAATGCTGAAACATTTGAGGATGTACTTGTAAATAATATTGTAAATAGTTACATTAATCAAGGAAAAATTAATGGTGGAATATTATAATGACCCATACATTACATACATTATTAATACTTCAAAATTGAATCACTTATATTACTACATATAACAAAACCAAGAAAGGACCGTATAGGTATAGTGTCTTTAGAAACTGGGAAACATAAACAACTGGTTTATAAATCATCTATAATATCTCCCTTTTATTTATCATGTCTAGAGTCCCTTTTGGAATATCATAATTAATACCCTTCTTCCTGACAATGGGAAAATAAAACATACAAAATGGTGAGCCCAAATTCTCAGTAATGGTAAAAAAAATAAATATCAATCACATCATATTCATAAGAACATATCATTTTGGAAATCATAACCTACAAAAGAGAACATAATTTCATAACATGGGATAAATCATAATAGTGAAATTTAATCCCAAAAATCATAACATAAGACATGAACCTTTATGGAATACACACATAATCAGAGAAAATCATTTCTTATTAGTCAATACTCACTACCAAGGCTATCTTAGTGGACAAAGTCTATTTCTAAACCGAGGTCACTCCTTATTCCAGTCCTGTATCACTGAACCGGATTAACTTGTCATTCCATCCTTGTCTATCTCATGAGATATAAATCTTTACCCAATGCATTGTAAAGAAATTTAGGTCCCACCCATCTCATAATGATACCATTCTTATGTGTTCCACAAGATCATAAATCATACATCATATCATAACCCATGTAATAAAAATGGGATTCATAAACGCCATTCCATCATAACATAATCCATATAAGATAAAAGGACATCATAAAAATAATTCCATCATAACATAATCAAATAAATGTAAAAATTTGGGTAGAAACAGAACCCTATATTATCTTATGTGTAAAATAAATTTGATAAAATTCTAGAACTCCATTCTTGAGGAAAATATCCTCTCTACTTCAAAAACATTTTCCCTTTCTTAACATGTCATAAATTTTTAAACTAAAAGAAGTTGATTAAAAATAAACTTCAAAACTTGGTAAGGAAGCTTCATTGAAATAATGTTCTAAGAAATCATAAAATTCCATTCATGTTGTATAATTAAAAAAACATTCTTCTCATACTTTGGTCGGAAAAGTCAAAAAGTACCTCGTATTAAAAACGACAAAAGATTCTTTTCATATCTTTTATAAAAACATACCAATAGGTAAAATTGGGTTAAACAAATTGTAGGAGGATAGAAACAATATTACATATTGAGGAAACATGGATGTGGATGATAAATATTCCCCAGTAAATTCTGATGTATAATCAATCTCGGATAAAAATGAGATTGTGAGATTTTCACTTACCTTAGGTCTGATTTGCTTCGTACGTGTCCGAACCACCTCTTCTTTGAAGTTCCTCTTCTTAACCTCCCTTTATGGCACTAAATATGGTCTTTGAATAAGGCCAAAACCTATAGGATGTTTCTAGGGATTTTTATAAGGGAAATGGGTAGGGTTTGGTCAAGCATGAAGACTCAAAGTTGTGTAAAGAGAAGAAGGAGGAGGTGGCCTTTTATAAGGGATGAGATGGGCACCTTAGGAAAATCTTAAAATATTATTTTATAATAAAGTCATATTTGGATTTTAATAGTTCTAAAGTGAATTATTTCGTAGATAAAGTGGGGATGGGTTGAAATCCTTTCAAACAAAAGGTTTTAGAGAAGTTTAGGTTACTATTTTAACATTATCATTTAGATATAGCTCTACGTTAAATAATTTGTCTTTTACCGTGTCTTCTTGTTTTCTTACACTATACGGTTAATAAACATACTATAACAAACCAAAAAAACCCTAAGTTGTTCATTATTATTATATATAACATTGTCTAAGTCATTTTTTTGAACCTTATATTTTTATGAATAAAATAACAATTAATAATATAATATTTATTTTAAAAACTATTTTATGTCACATTTTGACACTATTTGGTAATTATTTTTTGTTAAAATTATAAAATCATGATTAGTTCGAAAAAAATTAATTAAATAAATACTAACAAGTCATATTAACCTAGAAAATTAGTTTAATTCGTAAAAAGACTCAAATTACATTTATTTGGGTATTTATAATATCAATTGTGTTAATATTTTATTGATAAGGTAATTATTGTATCATCGTTGAGTCATAAATAAATTAAATTATTTAAATATTAGAAATCATAAATAAAACACCATTTTGTAGGAAATCTTTTTATATTTCTAATTAATATTTATAGTCGAATTTATCTTATGTATAACCCTATATTAAAAATTGTTTAGTTATTAAAATTTGATTTTAACTATTTGAACTATTCTTTTAATAACATAATAATAACTGTCCTAATCTAATCCAAGTTGACCTAAATGGTCATATTTTATTCTTAAGGTTTTTTTTGGTTTAATTAAACTTATCCAATAGAATTAGGACATGTGTTAGGGTAATAATAACACCATTTTACCCTTAATTACCCTATTTACTTTTAACTGTGGAAAATAAAAGTAAAAAGTTTCTATTCACCAAAAAACTATTTTTATCTTATTGAACCACATTTTACTCCTTGATGTTAACCGTGTCTCTCGGATTTTTGAAATTCCACTAACAGAAGCGCTGAAATTAAGTTTTATGTATATTTTCAAACTCTCCTAGAAGGTGGGTAAAAGACTGTGAAATGTTCAATAAAATTTTTATATATCTAAAATTATTATAAATTGACTCCAATGAATTACATTGAACTTATATTGGTATTATGTATCAATATTGACCTAAAATAAATTTAAATTATATAAATAATAAAAAATGTTGGTTTCTAAATAGTAACCCAGTGTTTTCACTATTCATAAAAAATTGAATGTTTTCAGAAAAATACCAAAAATTCACCATAGGATAATTTCAATATTCCAAATCCAAAAAAAAAGTCCATTTTGAAAGATAAAATTTATAAAAATTAAAAAATTGGTTATTACTATTCATAATGGCTAGTTTATATAATATTTAAATAACATATCATTGTTTATTGAAACTCGGTATTGCGTACAACGCAAGCTACAGAGGAAGGTCACTATTGCGTGTAAAGCATGCCAAGATACTATTTTGTGTAGTGAAATATTCATTTTGCTGATGTATTTAACATAAAAACAAAATATTTTTCATAAATATCTCAGGTTTTACCTTCTACCCCCCTTAAAATGAATTTCACCCTCGATATTCGTCACTTTGTAAAAAAACAGATGAGGATACCTCTCCCTCATCATATCCTCAAGCTCCCATGTAGCTTCTTATAATTGGTGGTTCCTCCATTAAACTTTTACCAAGAGAGTGGTCTTGTTCTGTAGGACTTTTTCACTACGATCCAGAATCTCTATCGGTTATTCCTCATAAGAAAGATCTTGCTCCAGCAGTACAAATTCTGAGCTGAGTACATGTGAAGGATTGGGTATGTACTTTCATTGGAGAGATACATGGAACACATCATGAACTTGAGAGAGATTCAGTGTATTCTTCAATCAGTAAGCTACCTTCCCAACACGGTCCAGTATTTCAAAAGGACCAATATTCCTTGGGCTTAACTTTCCCTTCTTTCCAAATCTCATTACTCTCTTCCAAGGAGATATTCGTAAGAACACTTTATCACCCACTTCAAACTCTATGTCCTTTCTTCGGTTATCGACATAACTTTTTTGTCGACTCTGAGCTGCTCTTATGGGTTGTTGAATTGATCAGACCTTTTCTACCATCTCATCAACAAGATCAGGTCCTAGTAGATTTCTTTCCCCAACTTCATCCCAGCAAGATAGAGTTCTACATTTCTTTCCATTGAGAACTTCATAAAGATAAATCTGAATACTAGAGTGAAAGCTATTATTATAAGAAAAATACACCAAAGGTAGGTGTTGATCCCAATCACCATTTAAATCCGTAGAGCACGCTCATAACATATCTTCTAGAGTTTGAATTGTTATCTCAGACTGATCGTCTGTCTGAGGATGATAAGCAGCGCTGAAACTCAACTCTATATCTAAATTATGCAGAAAACTTCACCAAAACTTTGAGGTAAACCGCGGATCCCGATCAGATATAATGGAAAGTGGTACTCCATGAAATCTTACCACTTCCTTCACATATATCCTGGCAAGCTGATCAAGAGAGAAATCCTCTCTAATAGCAATGAAGTGTGCCGACATTGTAAGATGATCATCTATGACCCAGATACCATTATTTCCCTTGGATGTTTTAGAAAGTCTGGTTACAAAGTCCATAGTGATGTTTTCCCATTTACCATTCAGGTATGGGTAATGATTGTAACATCCATTTAGACTTCTGTCTCTCATCTTTAACTTGCTAACAATCCAAGCATCGAGAGATATATTCAGCAACATCTCTTTTCATGCCA
The DNA here is from genome assembly GCA_963277665.1 of Viscum album. Taxonomy (NCBI): domain Eukaryota; kingdom Viridiplantae; phylum Streptophyta; class Magnoliopsida; order Santalales; family Viscaceae; genus Viscum; species Viscum album. The sequence continues at coordinate 1,892,589,099 of OY728150.1, forward strand.
TCCCACCAGAAGTACTCATTCAGGTCCCTATAAATCATCGTGCTTCCAGGATGAATAGAGAATGAAAAACTATGAGCCTCATCCAGTAGCTCCTTCTTTAATTCTGGGATGGGAGGAACACAAACCCGATTCTTAAACCTAATTATCCCATCACAATCAAGGTTGAATTCAGGAACATTTCTCACCTTTTTTGTAAATCTACATCTTCTTTCTGTGCCTCTTTAATCTTCACATGTATATATGGTTGAACATTCATTTGAGAAAGATACGATTTTTCCACTTCCATTATAATTCCAAGATCCATCCTTTATAAATCCATAAACATTTGATCTTTTGTGATCCTCGTCATGGATAATGTAGAACGGTCTTGTCGACTTAATGCCTCTGCCACCTTGTTTTCTTTCCCAGGGTGGTAATGAATTGAGCAGTCATAATCCTTAATCAGCTCTAACCATCTTCTTTGGCGCATATTCATCACCTTTTGTGTGAAAATATACTTTATACTTTTATGATCAATATAAATATCACACCATTCTCCATAATGATAATGCCTCCAAATCTTTAATGCAAAGATTACCGCAGCTAACTCCAAATCATGAGTTTGGTAATTTTGCTCATGAATTTTCAATTTTCATGAGGCATAAGCTATCACCATATAGTTTTTCATGAGAACACACCCCAATCCCCTCTTGGATGCATCACTATAAATCACAAACCTTTCTCCACTACAATTCAGTGTGAGCACAGGTGCATTGGATAACCTTCTTTTTAACTCCTTGAAATTCTCTTCAGTTTCTGTTGTTAGTCTCAACCACCTTTTGATAACCTCTATTTTTGCTGGATCCATATATATCCCCTCTTTTGAGATTATGTGACCCAAAAATGAAACTTTTTGAATCCAAAATTCACACTTGTTAAATTTGGCATAAAGCTTCTCCTTTCTCAGGGTCTTCAATACAATTCTCAAGTGATCATCATGTTCTTCCTTTCTCTTTGAATTGACAATAATATCATCTATAAAGACTATGACAAACTGATCTAGATAGTCACTAAAGACTCTATTCATTACATCCAGGAATATAGCAGGGGAATTAGTAAGACAAAATGGCATCACTATAAATTCATATTGTCCATACATTGTACGGAAATCCTTCTTTTGTATATCCTCCCTTTTGGCCCTTAATTGACGATACCCTGAACGAATATCAATCTTGTAAATGAATTGAGCTCTGCGTAGTTGGTCAAATAAGTAATAAATGTGTGGGAGAGGATATTTTTTCTTTATAGTGATCTTGTTATGTTCTCAATAATAAATTCAGAGTCTCATTGATCCATCATTATTCTTAACAAATAGAACAGGTCCTCCCCAAGGAGATGCACTAGGGCATAGGAATCCCTTATCAAGATTCGCTTGGAGTTGCTGCTTCAATTCCTATAACATAAGTAGGGCCATTAAATAAGATGTCTTTGAAATAGGTAATGCACCCGGTATGAGTTCAATTGAAAACTGAACTTAAAAATTTGGGGGAAGACCTAGAAATTTCTCTACAAAGACATCATCAAACTACCGTACAATGAGAGTATTCATAATCATGTGTTTCTCTCCAACCATTTGAGATAACTAACCTTCATTTAGTGGAATCAAGACCCAGATGATGGATGAAATTTCCACTAGAAGGTTATCTTCATCCTTGAATCGATAGTCGATCATAGAATGATCTAGAATATGAAATGTGACTTCCCTTCGTTGGAAATTGATATGATATCCATATAAATAAATCCAATCCATGCCATGAATCACATCAAATTACACTCTAGGAAGGATCACATGATTTGCAGGAAGAACTTTCCCTCAAACATCAATCAGATAAGAATTGTAACCTTTTGGTGCGACTGTTGTAACATTATGGGTTGTCACAGCTAACTCAATATCTAACTTCTAAGGTAATATGGCGATAACCTTAGAAAATTCTTCAGAAATAAAAGTGTGGGTGGATCCATAATCAAATAAAACATTTTCTACTTTAGACTGGATGGTAGGTGTACCTTTCACCACATCGTTATCATACTCCAAATCGCTAATATAAATTGAATGTGACATTCCTTTGTATTTAGCCTTAAGAGTTTGTTGACGCCAATCATTATCAATAACCCTTGGATTAGAGTATTGATTGGAATAATTCCCCATTTCCTTGCACTTGTAACATTGAAGTGTAGGAGGTGCACTTTGTGATGCCTTTTCTTTGTTCGCATTAATAGACATCTTCTTCCCATCATTGCGGCATTCAAATGCCCGATGACCTTCCTTTCCACATTTTAAATATTTACATGTCCCTTTAAGACAACTCCCTCCATGTTTCTTTCCACACATTGAGAATAAGGGAAAACTCATCTTCTTTTCAGTGTGCTCTTTATATTTCCCTTTGAATTCCATTTTCCTCTTCTTATCAAACGCATATGACTGATGGGTTACTCCAATATCCATCTCATACATGAGATCCCATCAAAAAATTTCTTCATAGCTATTGAATTCCCTTATGGATAACGCCCTTCGAATACATGGTTTTAAGCCACTAAAGTATCGATCGATCTGAATCTCAGGTTGGATAATAATCCTAGAAGCGTACCTTGAATGTCTTGTAAAATTTGCTTTGTAGGTACTAATAGATTCATAATCCTTTTTCTTTAGTTCAATAAACTCCTTCTCTATATTTGTTCTAAGAATACGAGGGAAGTACATATTGAAAAATATGTTCTTGAACTCGTCCCATTCCATGGTTTCAATTTCATCCCTTTGCCTCATATTCTTGATAAGATTCCATCATTTATCAGCTTCACCTTCCAAATGATATACTGCTAAGAAGAATTTATCATGTTCATAACATTGAAGAATAGAAAATATATTTTCAATAGTACAGATCCATTGTTCAGCAACTAATGGAACAGTAGACCTGCTAAATGAGGGTGGACGTTGCCTCATGAAGGATTCAACAGAATGTTGCTCCTTCCTTTGCACATTTGGATGTCCCGCATGATTCATATCGTGAGAAAGTTGTGTGAGCATGGCTACACGATTTTTCATTCCATCTCCCATAACATTTGGTTGCTCAGGGGGACAATCATTGCCTTTCCCATCGCATTTAGCACAAAAATGGTTCCTTCGAGTTCCAGCCATTGACTAAAACCAATAAGCATAGTGTGAGAAACACTAATCATAATAGGAAAACTACATAATCAAGAATAAAATTTCACACTTATGGTCTTATCATAGGTTATTCATGGCCATTTCTAAAACACTATGATTTTTTCCTAGGCTTAGACATATCCTTAGTCTTCTTACTAAGGGTTTCACATCCTAGTTTCTGATGGTTGACTATACCTTTCCGCTGATACCAACTATAATGACCCATACTTTACATACATTGTTAATAATTCAAAATTAAAGCACACTTATTACAACACTAAACTAAACCATGAAAGGACTGTATAGGTATAATGTCTTTTGAAACTGGGAAACATAAACAAGGGGTTCATAAATCATTTACACTATCTCCCTTTTATTTTATCATATCTAGAGTCCATTTTGGTATATCTTACATAATACCCTTATTCCTGGCCCGGGGAAAAGAAAACATACAAAATGGTGAGCACAAATGCTCAGTAATGGTAAACAAAAGAAATATCAACCACATCCTATTCATAAGAACATATCATTTTAGAAATCTTAACCTGCAAAAGAGATCATAATTTCATAACATGGGATAAATCATAGTAGTGAAATATAATCCCAAAAATCATAACATAAGACATGAAACATTGTGGCATACACACATAATCATAGAAAATCATTTCTTATTAGTTAATACTCATTAAAAAGGCTATCTTAGCGGACAAAGTCCATTTCTAAATGGGGTTCGCTCCTCGTTCCAGTCCTGTATCACTGAATCGGTATAACTTGTCGTTCCAACCATGTCTATCTCATGAGATATAAATCTTTACCCAATGAATTGGATGGGGATATAGGTCCCACCCATCTCATAATTATACCATTCTTATGTGTCCCACAAGATCATAAATCATATATCATAACATAACCCATCTAATAAAAATGGGATTCATAAATGTCATGCCATCATAACATCTTCTATATAAGATAAAAAGACATAATAAAAATAATTCCATCATAACATAATCATATCAATGTAAAAATAGTGATAGAAACAAAACACTATATTATAGTAGATAGAAAATAATTTTGATAAAATTCTTGAACTCCATTCTTGAGGAAAATATCTTTTCTACTTCAAAATCATTTTTCCATTCTTAACATGTCATAAAATTTTAAACTAAAACAAGTTGATTAAAAATAGACATGAAAACTTGTAAAGGAAGCTTCATTGAAATAATGTTCTAAGAAATAATAAAAATCCATTGATGCCGTATATTTCAAAAAACATTCTTCTCGTACTTTGGCCAGAAAAGTCAAAAAGTACATCGTACAAAAAACGACAAAAGATTCCTTTCATATCTTTTACTAAAAACTTACCAATGGGTATAATTGGGTTAAAAAAATTAAACGAGGATAGAAATAATATTACATATTCAGAAAACATGGATGTGGATAATAAATATTACACAGTAAATTCTTATGTATAAACAATCTCGGATAAAAATGAGATTGTGATATTTTCCATTACCTTAGCTATGATTTGCTTCGTACGTGTCCGAACTTCCTCTTCTTTGAAGCGCCTCTTCTTAACCTCCTATTAGGGCACTAAAGATGGTCTTTAAGAAGAATAGGACACCTATAATGTTTCTAGGGAAATTTATAAGGGAAATGGGCAGGGTTTGGCCAAGCTTGAAGGCTCAAAGTTGTGTAAAAAGGAGAGGGAGGAGGTGACCTTTTATAAGGGTGGAGAGGGGAACCTTAGGAAAAACATATAATATTATTTTATAATAAAGTCATATTCGGTTTTTAATAGCTCCAATGTGACTTATTTCGAAGATAAGGTGGTTATGGGTCTAAATCCTCTCAACCAATATGTTTTTGACAAGTTTAGGTTACTATTTTAACCTTATCATTTTGATTTAACTCTAAGTTAAATAATTTATCTTTTGCCGTGTCAAATTGTTTTCTTACACTATATGGTTAATAAACTTACTAAAACAAGCCAAACGAACCCATATTTGTTAATTATTAAAATATATAACCTTTTCAAAGTCATTTGGCCAATCCTTAGATTTTTAAGAATAAAATAACAATTAATAATATAATATTTGTTTAAAAACTATTTTATGTCACTTTTTGAAACTATTTGGTAATTGATTTTTGTGAAAATCATAACAGAATTATTAGTTAAAAAAGTGTTAATTAAATCAATAATAACAAGTCATATTAACCTATAAAATTATTGGAATTCATAAAAAGTTTCAAATTACATTTATATGGGTATTTATAATATCAATTGTGTTAATCTTTTCTTAATAAAGTAATTACTGCATCATTATTGTGTCATAAATAAAATAAATTATTTAAATTCTAAAAATTCTAAATAAAATACCATTATGTAGTAAATCGTTTTAGCTTTCAAATTAATATTTACAATCGAATTTATATTATGGATAACCTTATATTAAAAATGTTTTAGTTATTAAACTTTGAATTTAACTATTTTAACTATTCTTTAAATAAAATAATAATAAATGTCCTAATCTAATACAAGTGGAACTAAATGGTAATATTTTATTTCTAATGTTGTTTTTTGTTGAATTAAACTTATCCAACAGTATTATGACATGTGTTAGGGTAATAATAATACTATTTTTACCCTTAATTACCCTATTTACTTTTAACCGTGCTAAATAAAAGTAAAAAGGTACTATTTCCCAAAAATTATTTTTATCTTATTGAACCACATTTTACTTCTTGATGTAACTGTGTCTCTCGGATTTTCGAAATTTCACTCATAGAAGTGGTAAAATTAAGTTTTATCTAAATTTTCAAACTCTCCTAGGAGGTGGGTAAATGACGGTGAAAAGTTCAATAAAGTTTTTATATATCTAAAATTATTATATAATGAATCCAATGAATTAAATTGATATTATATTGGTATTATGTATCAATTTTGACCTAAAATAAATATAAATAAAATAAATAATTAAAAAAGTTGGTTTTTAAATAGTAACCCAGTGTTTTCACTATTCATCAAGGATTGAATGTTTTCTATAAAAATAAAAAAACCACCCTAGGATAATTTCGATATTCTGAATCCAAAAATGAAGACCATTTTGAAAGATAAAATTTATAAAATTTAAAAAATTGTGTATTAATATTCATAACGGCTAGTTTATATAATATTTTAATAACATATCGTTGTTTAGTGAAACTCAGTATTGCGTACAACGCATGCAACCGAGGAAGGTCAGTATTGCGTGTAAATCAAGCCAATCAATTGTTTTGTCTAGTGAAAGATTCCTTTGATGATATATATAACATAGAAACAAAATATTTCTCATAAGAATCTTAGGTGTTACAAATATGGTTCTTAGATAAGTATAATGAACATAGAAATAGTTTTATGCAGATAACAGAAGTTGACATCGTAATAATTTTTTTTGTGATGTTAATAAGAATAAATATGTTCAATGAGTTGAATAATTACAAAAATTGTTCATTAATATCAGCATTATTCAAATGGCTTTCTTCATATATAGTTTTAACTAAATATTTAGTTGGAGGGTTTTATTAGATGGTCACATAGATATGTTATATGAATTACATAATATACAATTAGTAATAAAACCATGATAGTGAAGAAAATATAAGTTTGATCTAAAAGTTTATCATATGTGATATGATATGTTGGCCCTTATATTGTTTTTTTCAAATGTTTTGAAAATAGTTTTAAGAATATTTAAATATACCATGATAAAAGGAAATCTCCAAATTATCATATATTCACATTGGATATATAAAATTATATATAGATATATAAATTATGTAGTGTAATGATAGTTGAACTCCAAAATTATGAATTTAATTTTATCATTAAGTTATATTTGTAATGTATTATTATAGGTTATGAAGAAATTTTTAGGATAATGTGAGTAGGAATTATGTATAATGTTAAAAAATGAAACCACAAAACATTAAAAGTTTTTTTTTATGTATTGGATGTCCCAATAATCAAACCATGTGGTGTTTAATATAGATATATCAAGTATACTGGTGGTACATGAGACATATTAGAATCTATACAAACTAAGGTTAGTGATATACATAGCACAAGAACCTCCGTACTTTAATACCATACTTACATAACTCTACATGCTAACATTGATATTATAAGGGTGGTTGGAATGTTTCTAATAAAGTTGTTTGTTGGATCTTAACCAAGAAAGAATTTATCCTCTTGTATTATAATAATGGCATCATCTACCTCGATTGATAATTATTTTGGATTGTGTGGATACATATAGAAATTATATAAGATGTGCTTATCTATTCCGAGGAGTTGCATGTGAACTTTACATCCAAGTAATTGAATGTCCTAGAACATATTCATGAAATTGTTAGGTCTATAGTTTATGGATAATGAATTGATGTGTATACTATATGGGATTTAAATTCTATGTATACCGTGACAAATTTATTTATTCGAAAAATGTTAAATTCTAATAATGAATGTTGAAACATGATATAGAGTAATGGAAATAGGTATGGTGATGCATATAATTGAATAATATAATGCCATATCTATTTATATTTTCATTAAAATTGAAAATTTACTATATTCCAGTATTTTCATACATTTATATATCATGAGAGTTGTTTTTTTCTATTAAATAAATTTTTTCTGGGCCACAATTTATGGTTGACTGAATGGGGGTTGATTTTGAAATATAAAGATAATCTAAAATATATGTTTTTGAATGGGTATTCACAATGTATAAATAATGATGTGATACAAGTTGAAATTAAATATAGAATTATAAAAAATTAATTCAATTTTCAAATGGTGTTTTTGATGTGATTTCCTAAGTTATTCTATAATGATAAAATATAAGTTGAAATGGCATAATATCATTTAGGATTTTTTTCATTTGGGTGATTGATGGAGATGTGTTCTTTAATTCCACCATTTGTTTGTGATGCATGAATATTTTATTTTTGATAAATTATTTTCCATGGATCATGATAACAAAGCTAGAATAACACTCCTAAATGCGGTTTTCATTTATAGAAACTATTTTATAATATAATTTTTTTTAAATGGGTTATATTCATTTATATGATACATGGACTGGGTATAACATTTTCACATATGATTCATTTCATGTGTAATTGATACAAAACCCATAAAGTGTCCTAATGTGTTATATAAATACACTACCATGTGATTAAGGTGGGAGTGGTGGTCCTTTTTGATTATATGAAATACCTAGGGACATGTTTCTCTTTTCTCTATGTTCTATAACACAGTGAGTTTCTAAAACACCTTAGAGTGTAAGGGTATCCCATTCATATGATGAACAATTTTGTTACACCATGGATTACTTTTTAGGTTTGAGGGATTATTTTTTCACTTATATAATCTCTTTTATACATGTTATATGAAGATAAACATGGTAATAAATGTTATTTTAGATAATGGTATAAATTATCTATTTATTTATAGTCTTCATGAATTTTCAAATTTATTTCCTGGAGATCTAGGAATTTGTTGTTTTTTTTCTTTTACTACCACGATTAAGTGTTAATAAAACCCATGGATACCACATAGTTTGGATATAATATGAATATTATTAATAATAGTGTACAATAATGGATATAATTTATCTAAAATTGAATGAACAACCTAACACAAGTGTAAGGTAGCACACTCATCAAATGATTCCACCTGATATATTCCCAAACAAACAAGTTGTCAAAATTAGACCTAAATGCTTATAATTTTGTAATATACATGTAATAGGAATAAAAAATGAGATGAAGTCTTTTCATGGGAATAAATTTATTTTGACACACAAATGTAGGATCCTCAGAAAAACCATCACAATAAACAAGTATTAATTGATGCTAGAGAATCCTTGTAATCCCATGATAATTTTTGGTCAAATGGGGGTTGAGGTAAGAGATGTTAGACACATAAAGTCTTAAATAATATAAAATTACAAAAACAAAATACAAAAAACTATATCTCATCACATTCATGTTCATCTAATAACATGAATCTGTAGCTTCCCTAACCAACTACTATATTTCCACTTGTGGGTGTACGCTTCTCCTGGGCCTATAGGACCATTGTATCGGTCACTGAGTCCCATGTGGCCTTTCATCAGGTACATGATACCCCTCTTCTATATAATTTAAAAGGGGGACCATTTATTCGACTACTAATCCAATATCAATAATTGATAACCCCCAAACACATCCCAAATAAAACAATAATAAATAAAATAAATTGAAAAACATGCCTCAAATTTTTTCTAAAATTTATAGGGTAATTAAATAAATAGCTTCAAAATTTTAAATGAACCATTATCTTCACATTTAAATTCATAATCTTGAACCATGTATTCTACCATAAGGATTATAGAGGTAATTGGTTCCTTGTATGAGTTAATGGCCACCAGTAGTATCACACTACAATCCATTCATCAAAAACATCTAAAAGCATTCAAATAGTTATACAATTTAAAACACCTTACTTTCTTACATGGAATTCAAATATATACACCATAAAATAATATGGTATAGAACCATTATTCATGTATCATTAAAACTACAGTTAAATTACTAGAGGACATTATTACAAACACATTTCTAAAGTTTTCATTATAATTACAATTGGATTTTCTTGCTTTTGAAATTATTCAACCTGTACTAGTATTCTATACTAGAGAATGAATTCCATTATTAACCCCATTCAACAGATGGTTTATATATCACGCATTTTTTATATGATTCAATTGGATTTTAATGATATACACATATCATTAAACACTATCTAAAAATATCATAAGTGTCATTTTATTTTATATATTATTTATGTATATTTCATTTTATGATATAGGGTTAGATAAATTTGTTGTAGGATTTTTATATATACTAGCATCCAGAACATATCATATCATTTAAGAAAATAATAATATTTTTCAATGAAAAATTAATTCATGTAATATTTAATATATATTTTTTGAAATATAATATGATTATAGATGAGTTTTTGTTAGAAAAGGTATTATCATTTTTGGGATATTAAGTGCCTAATATCTAATTTTACATTGAAAAAACATATAAATAAAAATGAGAAGATTATTATTCTAGAGAATCATATTTAACTGTCTAGTTAGTGTAAAAGTTCATAAAATGAAAATTTTAAAATATAATATTTTTATTTAAAAATTGTCATGTATTATGAGTAAATTATAATTCAACTCAAGATCTTAAACAATTTATGTGTAATGTAAGAGTAACACTTACTATATTTATTTAATTTTTCATATTTTATTTTTTAATAATAAATTTGAAAAATATATATACTAAAGATAATTTAATAAATAAAATTTCAAATAAAAATAAAAATAGTAAATGGAATATGATGGATGGAATATTGTTTAATAAGTAATATCTCAACATGAATAAAAATTATTGTAACTAGACTCATTCTTTAGGAATCCTATTGTGCACCTCCCAGTACACCATAGGGTGAAAAATATTAGTGAAGGATTAAAGTGTTTCCCTGGGGAGAGTATACCATTCTAATAGAGTAACTCTTAATAGTGAAAATATCATGCAAATGGTATTCTTATTACCTAGAAAAATAATCAAACATCACATACAATGAAACCAATAATAAATAACAAATGAAATGGTTTAAAAAATGAACTATTCTAAAAATGTCACATGAGTTATGAAAACTATAGAAAGATCAATAATTGGTATATAATATATATCTCACAACTATATAAACACACTAGGTACCATCTCAAAAATTTCTTTGAATATATCCATCTCATCCAGCTAATATTGGGCCTATACCCTACCTATACCTATAACAAAGAGGTTTTAACATGTACCAATGTCCTTGGGACACCTGAATATAGTTTGAGTATATCTCAATATTCCATTTAAAAATGGTTTCACTAACATACCATGTATAAATAGTTCTTGTAAAATATGATATTTTTTTATGAATCTAATAAAGAATGGATGTGTAATTAAATAAACACCATCGATAATTAGATTATAATGTGAAATTTGGAATCAAACAAATATACTTCAACTAGTTTCATATGTCTCTATGTGTAATATATAAACAATATAGGTGAATGTAACCCCCCCCCAAAAAAAACATATAAAATGGAATTGAGAGAAATTAGCTCCCACCTGGTACTATTCAATATATATAATCATGATGAAATCCACCCACACCATAATACTCCTCATAAATAATCAGTAATAATGGAACCCACCCTTTAATATTAATTATATATAATCAAAGGGAATGGTTTCCACCCCAAAATATGTATCAAATAATATAATACACGTAATGAGGAATATAAACCACATCAAAACCATCATATATCATGTCATGGAGAATGAATACCACCCTGTAAGATCTATAATATAATATATACACCTAGTGGGATAGCACCCATCCATAAAAATTATATTGAATTAGGGGGAATAGAGCCCCCCCCCCATAATCACATATCACATCAGGGGGACTGGAAGCCCTCCTAAGAGTCACATTTCACATCATGGGGGAATGAAAGACATCTGTGGAATCACATATTACATTAAGGTGGACTGTCATAGCTCCCTATATTAACAAATCACAGTAGGGGGAATGTTTTCCCTCCCTGGAATCCCACAATGCGTACACCCAATGGTGAACTCTCTCCTAGGAACCAATAATGTAATAAAAAAGTGAATATGTTTTCTCTATATAACCATATATATTATACAACTAGTTGAATACTCTCTCCCAAGAACTGTATATATCATACTCAGGGGACGGGGCCCAGGCTATAATACCACCATATCATATCATGGGGAATAATTCCCACCATATAATAACATAATACACCGTACTCGCAAAGTTTATCCAATCATCAAAAATGAGAAGAAAAAAATATTATATGATGTTCGATCAACCAAAAAACCTATACTCATCACTACATTTTTCTAGGAAACAACCATGTTAACCTCCTCATTATAATTTTCCGTAGTGAAATATCAAATCTGTAGAACTCATAGTAGTCCACTAAAAATCATCATGGTCTAGACACCACACATGGGTTCCTCTCTCACCTCTATAAATCTAGTGCCCAAGATGTTTACTCATACAACATAACATCCCATAACATGATCCTAGTAACATCAAGGTATAATTGGTCAAACTAGCGATACAACAAATTTTTCATACTACTGATTCTGAAAGAATCACATATTATTTCAATAATAAACTACTAATTTCTTCTAAATTAACCCACACTTGATTTCTTTCTTAGAATAATCCTACTAGGTACATATATAATGGTTGGGGATAAACACTCTCTCCACACTATAAGAAACAACCTTAGATTCTATAATTTACTGTTATATTTCATATATCCTACCTCGGTGTTGGTCATTTCAGGTCAATCACATTTACCCACGTACATGGACCTATGGTAATCTATCACAGGGTCTAATATATTCATTAATCAATATTATACAACTTTATGTTATAAATATCACATAAAACACATTTATGTTCAATCACATGGCCATTGAAAGCTAAGGGATCACATTGGTGTTCAAGGTTCCATCATATCCCAATTCACCACCATTTTATTTAGAGAATTTATGGAATAAAATTAATTTTTAATTCAAGATTCTCTATACACAAGTGGAGAGACTAAATTATCACATGCATATAATAAATACCTAAAACTGAGAGCGATTATTAGGGGATAACTACCTCATTTGAATTTATTCATTATTAATGCATGTCCAGGAACCCCCATCTAATCAAATCCTATCCCAATCATCAATGACCAGTCAACATGTGGCTCTAAATACAAAAAATCCATATCAATTAAATTATAAGAAAACTATAATCAATATACACATTTAATCAATATGAAATTTTTAATTAAAATCTATGGAATGATGTGGAATTTCCCATCTGGTGATCCCTCATAGAAAAAATAGTCATCCACCCAAAACTATAGAAAATAGAATTAAAAATTTCTCATTGAAAAAAAATCATTGATTTACCCAAACAAATTGAAATAAATAAATATTATTTTATAGTGGCATACCTCAATGAAATTGTCTATAATCATGCATTTTCATTTACCCAGCATCACCCTTTTCTAATATAAATTAATTCTACATAATGTGTGGAAATTGCACCAAAACCTATTAGAAACATCTCCCCAAACCATAACCACACAAACCAAAATTAGAGTAGAGTGTTGTGGAATGTCCTATGAAGAAGTTGAAAGGTCATTCCATTAACAAGTCTGCTAATATTCTCTTGAACCACCAAAATAAATGTAAAATCAATTTAAAAATAAGGTGTATGATGATCTTAGCCTCCACCTTCTTATGTGAATAGGATGAGGAAATCCTAACGGGTTTTCTAATTTAAAACTCAAAAAATATATTCTATGAATTTTTTAAAAACAATGTCATGATATGTCACATATTGACCATCTTTTACATTCTATGATGCAAATATGACATGGCCACATCAAAGTATGACCCCTTTAAATCACTACACAACTATCTATATGTAGTTGGAATATAGTAACTCAAACCTTTAATATATACTTTTACCTAATTTTTAAACTAAATATGAAATATATAAAACCAAAAGATTTATATTCCTAGTTTATTTGGATGAATAGGTACATAATACATCAATATGAGACAAGAACAAAACAACGTTATTTAATTCTCCATAATGAGCTCCTAAATTTTAATGACTCGTGATTTTGAAATCCTTTAAAATACACACGATCTTCTATAATAAGTTTCACATGCTACAAAAAAGGTAAGAAAATAAAAATATATTAATAATTTATTATTAATAAATCTATATTAAACACTAATATTGTAAACCATTTATTTTTATTAACTTAAGATAGTAAAAAATTAATACTTTTTAATATTGAAAAGGTTATTTTAAAAAAAGAGTTTTACTTATATTGAATATTTTTATTTAGAAATATTAATTTGAAATTTTAATAATGTAAAATTTATTTTTTAATACCTCACAACAAAATTATCTTTCGATTATTTTTTTAATTTTTTCAAAAATAAATATTTTATAAGTGAATAGTTAAAATATGCAACTTATTAATGCCATCAATTTTGTGCAATTATATTATTATATGAATAAATTTAATGTTTCTAAAAATTTTCAAAGAAAATTATATATTATAAATCATAATAGAGAATTTTAAAAAAACTATGATGAATTTATAAACTCATTTCTAACATTTTAAAATTTTATATATCATTTTAATGAATTTTTTTTGATATTTTTGTTTAATTTGATATGACACGGTGGAATGGTTTATAAAAAAAAATTATTAACTAAAATTTCAATGATAAAAAATTATATTAAATTTATTTCAATCAATGTAATTTATAATTATACACTATTTATAATTTTAATCATAAAAGTGATTTTTTTTTAAACGGGTTTTTACTTCACATACCCCCTAACATTAAGTTTAATTTACCTGAGCATAGAATATTAATTTTAAAACATCATTATCTTAATTGAGTGAATAATTTTAATAATTTTTAATATTTTTAATTTAACAGTTATGTATAAAATTTATTTTATTAGGATTAATGCCAATTAACATGATAATTGTGAAAAAAACATTTTAATAATATTTCATTATTGAAATCAATGAAGTATTATCAATAAAATGAAATTGAAATAATTTATATAATTAATATAATAATATTTATAAAAACATGAATTAATATATTAGTACTCATTTACTTTTTAATCAATACTATATAAAATTAAAAAACTATAATTGTCCAAATGTCATATTCTACTAAAATGTTTTCTACAAATTATCTTTTATTTAATTAAATATATATTTTAATAATATTTTTAAAAATGAATTAGATTTAGTATATTTAAAATTTAGTTCTATAACACCTTAATTTGGTTATATATTTCATTTTATATTCTAAATAAAATAAAAAACACTTAGATAAAACAATGTTACCTAATTTAAATGTAAAATGGGAAAATTTTAAAACATAATGGTGAAATTGATAAAAAAATTAAAACCTATGTCGAATGGATTGGTTTATTAATTATCAACCCAAAGAAACCCAAAAATCGGTTATTTGTAATATTTGGATTTATTGACAATTTAATATTTTCATGACATTATTAATATATAAATGGAATTTCCAAAAGTAGCTTTTTATATCTTATAAATGGAAGTCACTTACACACTTTAAAATAAAACATACGAAAAGAAATTTCCATAAAAATATAACCAAATATGCTCTCCTATTTTTCCTCCAATCCTCTTAAATAACCTTTCAATACTAAGTTACCCTATTCATAACAATTCAATGGAGTTTTCGAAGGTTTGATCAAGTATCCAACAAAAGTATTATATCCTTCTTATGTTTATATTTATAATCATAATCTTATAAATATATTATATCCAAAAAAATATAATTAAATTTGTGTAATTATTATACATATATTTTATTATATTAATGGAATAACCAATATTTATTACTTCAGATATAGTAATAAAAATAGAAGCATTATTAGTGCATTTTACGTACTACTGTACCCACAATGCTACATCTTCTATTATTCAAAACCTCAATTCATGGATGGTAAAAAGGATATAATGGTTGGATATATATGATATATATATATATATAATAAAATTACGATTCTAAAATTTCAACTTATTATCCACCTTCACCTGCTCTCACAGGTTGAGAAATTAGAATGCTGGTTATGTGTACGTGCGGACTATATTAACCATGATGAATCATTTTTTATATTTAATTTATATTTTGATATATTATCTCAATAATATTAAATAAATTTTAAAAATCACTAAAAACAAAATAACAATTCTTCTATTGTAATGATATTATTTTCTAATAATCACCTCTTTAACCATACTCAACAATTATGTTAATTCATATTCATGTATAGGTCGGTTTAAACACCTACATAGACTATGGTATAATATAATATTATAGATGGATATTAGAATATGAAAAATAATATCATTATAAAAAAATAATTTATTCATGATTTTTTTCTAGAAATATTATTTTAAGTAAATAAATTAATATTTAATTATCATTTTCATTCTCTAAAATCACCATAACAAGCCAACACCAATTCCATTTTCATGTATCATAACTCAAACACTTACAAAATTAAGTATGAAAATTTTGAATCAATATAATTTAAAAATTATAGGATGTTAATTTATATATTTTAAATTAAATTTTAATGATATTATGTGTAATGATATTAAAATTATTAAACATGTGAAAAACTATTAATGTCATTAAGACTCATTGGAAATAATAAACATTATATGATCATTGTTCTCCGGATAAAATATTATAATTAGAATTATAATAATTTAATAATAATTATTTTGGTTTTAAATTAGTAAAATAATTTATATTTTTTAATACATGATCATAGAGTGTATCGTATTAATCAAAGAAACAAGGTATGGGTTTTTCATAATGAAATTTACTTTTTTGGATTTATAATTGTTATTATTCAAAAAATAATAATTATTTGGTCTAATGAATTTATAAAATTTTATTTCCAATTTAATTCTACTCATTAACAATTCATTATAATGAATTATTTTCTATGTATATTTACTTAAAATATTGGGATATTTGTAAGTGTTCCTTTTACTCAAATTATAATCCCTAAAGATATGTATAATATATGGACCTTGTTTCCTTCACAAGGGTGTAAATACTACCATATTTTAATTTTAAATCAGGATTATCTTATATTTAATGAGACTCATTTTTATTTTTATTTTTATTCCTCTCATTGTGTTTTAAT
The DNA here is from genome assembly GCA_963277665.1 of Viscum album. Classification (NCBI taxonomy): domain Eukaryota; kingdom Viridiplantae; phylum Streptophyta; class Magnoliopsida; order Santalales; family Viscaceae; genus Viscum; species Viscum album. Next base: position 1,892,606,204 of record OY728150.1, read on the forward strand.
TCAGATGTTAAATAGGCTATAAGTTTGTTTTGTGTCTCAAATATTTTCCTTATGACATAAGAACTCTTCTTTGAATGTAGTTATCTAGGATTTATATATAAAATCTGATGATTGTTTATTATATTATTTAAATTTTTATTTATTTGGAAATCATAATCCAACCAAATTTGTTTTTCCTTGAGGAATCTATTGTTTTGTTGCCAGGAATTTTTGAGAAGAATAATTCTAATTTATTTTAATGGATTTTTCTTCCATGTCTATATTTTTTTCATAGAAATTATATCCTTTTCCTACTATAAACACAACTTTTTTATCTCTATTGATCCATTTATTCACCTTTTATATTTTTAAAACCGAGGTTTAAAAAAAATAATGTTGATGGTTCTCAAAAAGTTTATTTCAAAATAGCCAAAAGGTTTTTTTTCTTTTTAAAATAAATAGGATTATCATTCAATCTAAATTTTATTTTGGTAAAATTTTTATATTTATAATGTTTCCGTTACTAAAGATTATTTCTAAATGTAATAATTTGTAATTTATTGTCATTTAAATGTTTGAAAATATTATATTGTTTCTAGTTTCAATTATTAAATATTATTTTAAAAATTATAAGTTTTCAAAGAAGTTCAACTTATCATTTTTATAACTTTTATTTATTTTAAGTGATTTTTTATTTATAAATATTTATATTATAGATATTATCTGTATTATCTTTTCCTTAAAAAAGATGTATTTTGTAACTTGATTTGTACTTTTATGTTTCTAAATGGTTTTGTGGTAACTCTTGTATTTTTAAATTTATTTAGAATCCAAGCTTAATATTTCATCAATTTTTCACCCAATATATATGATTTTATGATATTATTCATTTAGAAAATTGGTATTTTGAATATCTTAGTATTTATCGATTTTATCATATTTTATGTTTTTGAATTATTTAAGAAACCCCTTCTTTTTCTGCGTTTCTATATAAGATGATAAATGATTAGTTTTCATATATAATACAAACAAACAAACAGATATATATATATATATATATTATGATATTGGTGGGACAAATATCTCACTACATTGCATTGGGTAAAAGATGACATCTCATGATATAGAAATGTAATTTGAATTTGCTAGGAAGTATCTAGTTTCACAAAGGGTGAGTGTTATGGTGTTTAGCTCTAGTCACAATTTTATAAGTGAAAGGGTTGTCAGATATCCAGGTTCAGAATGATAAGAAATCTCATGTTTATAATTTTTCCACATCTCTATGTTTTAAACCACGTAATTTTATTTTCCCGTGATTATAGTATATTTTAAATCTATTCCATTATTTTATGGCATGCTCATATGTTTTTTGTTATTGATATGTATTTTGATTGTTTCATGAATTTCACATATACATACTATTTTAGTTATGATCTTACATTACTTTATCATATTTTATGATTATTATCAATTTTTTATTATCTATTATTAATATATAAATGTATTTCTCATGTAATCAATTTTTTATAATCTATCAATTTATGATATTATTTTCTTTTAAAAGCATCTTAGCTCACACATTACCTATTTTTCAATTTATAATGATATGATAATGATTTTATCTCGTGGGATATATAGGAATGATTCCAGATGATGATGAATATGGGGAAATTATCTTAGCTGATATAAAATGATATCTCTATGTAGCTAATCTCCATAACACTAATAATTTCTGTATTTGGTCCTCACAACAGTTTATGAGATATAATTTTCTTATAAAATTAGAATAATATATTATCTAAGTCATGTTTATTGTGGTTATATTCAATTGATTCCATGCTAGTGTTTAGTAATTTTGGTGATTATTTTAGTTACATATTATGATTAACATTTTTAATTATAGTGGTGGGTTTAGATAACATTATTAAACTCACCCAAATATGAGTCTTTAGATAGTATGATATCCTAAAATATTTCTGACATATTTAGTATATATATTTTCTAAAAATAAAATCATGTATATATACAATAATTGGATGTGGTTTTTGTCATATATTCATTTGTGGGTAATGTCCCTGAAAAAAGTTTGATAATTATATCTTGGCCATAAGTATATTCTATGGTTAATGGGACCTTACCACACACCTGGTTTGACACTACTAGGGGATATAATTTGGTTAATTTCATTGTAATTATGATCCATTATAATGGTATTATTTTTTAAATGATTGATATACCTATAATAGAACCAAACCGAAAGAAAACATGATTGAAACATGAGTTATTAACATTTAACTAGAATATAGTGTGATGGTTTCAAAGAATAACACACTTAGAGGTTGAGATTTTAATAGATCCCTTATGATATAAATATTTAACAAGCATGATTAAATTTTTTATTTTAAACATGGATGGATAATGGGGTTAACAGATGTATAGTATACATGACTGGATATATAGTAATGGAAAACAGAGTGGGATAAAAATAATTGTTTGAAAAACTTATGGTCATTCTTATTAACCAATATAATGTTATGATTAATAACATGAATATTTCCAAAAAAAAACATTAATGACCAAATAATTGATAAATAATGTTTAAAATAATATCACATTATAAATATGATGATGGAATGGAGATTTGACTTCTTACATGTCCAAAAAGTGGGAAAAACCACCCAAGGGAATATCTCAGAGGAATATGAAATTGCTTCAAGTGTGAAATTATTGGCCATCAAGATCATGATTTTTGATCTAATATGAAGAGTATGATCCATTAAATGCTGGTGAATGATTCAAAATGCCTCAAATTTTACGAGTTTTGTCATTTAGAAAAATGATTCCCAAACACAAAATATAATAAGGATAACAAACATCTACAACCTCATAATTCTTATAAACAAGGGAAATATTATGCTACCCCTACTGTAAAATATATATCATGAAATAGATGCATAAAAGGAATACTAACTATCAATGATAGATTTATGGATTTCTAATTTGAATCTATATCTATCCAACATAGTAATCCAATGTTGTTTTTCTAAGAGAATACAATAAACATTTATAGATTGGATATTATCTCTAATTGTTTTTATATACCAATTTATATTTTATGTAATTTTATTCATGAAAAACATATTATACATCTATTGTAGTAATTAAATGTGATATTGGTAACTTATTTGTTATCGCCGCATAGAATACATAAGAATATAAAAATTAGGGAATTCACATTTCATATTTCAAACCAACATTTGTTCATCTTTGAGTACATGGGTATCAATGAACCCTCTATGAAAATTAATTCCATTATTGTTTTTATAATAACAAATTATGAGGTATGTTTAATCAAAATGGATATAAAAAAATGCAAGATATACCTCTTAGAAATATATATATTAGTTTAATAGTCTCACTATAATTAGTGTGGTTGGTTAAAAAATGAAAATTAACTCTTGGGGAAGTTCAATATTATGGATATCCATAAAAATAATTGTTAGTAAGTGATAATTAAAATTCCTTGGTTGAAATTTATTTAAGGGGGAAGAATGTAATGACCTGTGATTTTGAAATCCTTTAAAATAAATACTATGTTATATAACATCAGTCACATACTACACCCACCATAAAAATGTATTAATAATAAATTATTAATAAATCTATAATAATCACTAAGATGGTAAACCCTTTATTTTTATTAAATTTAGATTGTAAATAACAACCATGAGTTTATATAGAAAAGGTTATTTTTAATAAAATCCATTTTCATTATATTATATATTTACAAGGAGGAAGAAAATTATATAAATTTTATAATTATAATTTTATAAATTATAATATATTTTTGAATTATCATGAAAATATTTCTTAGAATTTATATTTTATATTTTCTAAGAAAATTAATTTTGGGGTGAATTGTGAACATAAAAAATTTATCAATGTCTCCACTTTTGAGGAAAACAATTCTTATATGAATATATTTAATTTTTAGAAACCATTTCCTCAAGATTTTTATATTATTAACTATAATGATTTATTTCAACATATTGCGATGTATTTATAAACTCTTGATCAACATTTTGAATATTTATTTAGCCTTTTAATGAAAATTATTTTTTGACTATTTTGTTTAAATACATGTAACCTGGTAAGTTATAATGTGTGATTCAATTTATATTCAAATAACTAATATTTTAATGAAAATAATTATTTAAAATTCTTTTTAATCAATTGAAATTTAAATTATATCAAAATCGATAATATTTTTTAAAAAATAAACATTTTCAGAAAAATTAGTTTTTATGTTAAACAAGCGGTAATGTAAAGGTTAGTTTACATACACATAGAAATTCAGTTTTATAAAATGAATTAAATATTTAGGTTATAATTATAATAATATTTAATTTTCACAATTACATTTTAATTTATAAAATTTATATTATTTGTATTAAAGGTAACTACCATGATAATAGTGATACAATTATTTAAAAAAAATTTTCCTTTCAATTTCAAAAGATTAAAATAAATTAAATTAAATTGATATAATTTAAATAAATAAAGTAACATTATTTATATAAACATAAATAAATATATTAATAACAATTTAATTTTTAATCAATAATGAATAAATTAATAATCCATACTTGTTATAATGTCATTTTTAACTAAAATAATTTTTAAAAACAATATTTTTTTTTATTTAATTTTTTTATAACATTTAAAAATTATTTTGGATTATTCAGATTATAATATTTTTCTATAAAACAGAAAAAAAATTATATGGGTTATTAAACAATCTTAATAAAACAGAAAAACACATTGCTAAAAAATAGTTAACAAGTTAAAAAGTAAAAATTGAAATACGTTAAATCATAATGGTAAAAACACTTTAACCTATTTAAAACATGCATATAAAGTATTTATTCCATATTTATATGCCAATTTGACAAAAAAATACATTATATTAGAATATTTGGATCCATTTAACTATTAATAGGGTCACGAAATTATTAAAATGTAAAAGGTGTTTCTAAATGTCCTCTTTTCCACTCTTATAAAAGTTTTCACATGAACCCTTTCAAACAGAAACCTCCCATTATAAATTGACTTAAAAATATTCCAAAATATACACTCATTTATTCCAAATATATATTATAATATCCATGGAAAAAAAATATCCTAATCCCTTCATTTCAAATAAATGTTTCTGCGAAAGATCATGTCTCCAAAATAGGAATTATATAATTCTTATGTTTTTCAAGTTAATAATAACCATAAAATTATATTATTAAAATTAATAAGTAAATATAAAATTATCATTATTATACATATATTTTATTATATTCATGGAATATCCATTAATTATTCCTCCTTATCCTTTAATAAAAACCAAAGCATTGCTAGTGGGTCGCACAGACTGCCGACTTCACAAAGTGATGCCTTCGTTTTTTCATCATAACCATTCATAGATGATAATAATAATACAATGGATGAATAAAATTATATAGATAATATAATTACAATTATTATATTCAAATTTAACATCTACCTTCTCCACCTCTCAGGAATTGAGAAATGTGTTTGTATGTGTGGTATATAGCCTCTACGGTGAATTTTTTTCTAGATTTTCATAAATTATATAAACATATAAAAATATAGTTAAAAATTATAAAAATACTAAATGATGTTATTTTTATTATATTAAAATGATGTTATTTCAATGGAAACGTCACAATCACCATAGTCACCAATTGAGTTAAATGAGTTAAAGTTTGGGTCATTTTAACCACCAACATAAATGATGATATAAAACTATATTATGGATGAATATGAGAACATGGAAAAAAATATTATTATAATATAATATTAATATAATTATTGGTATATAGTTATATATATTTCCTATTATATATTAATATTATTATTAAAGTAACATTTTCATTCGCAAAATCATTGAAATAATCCAACACTAATTCCATTGTCCTGTAGTTTAGATATAAACAATTATGGAACAAAAAAAGAAAATTTGAAAAAAAAATTATTTTTAAATTAAGGATAATAAATTATATATAAATATTTAAATTTTTATCAAATAATGTTAAGAGATATAAAAATTATTAATTATTCACAAAATAGCTAAAGTTATTAACAATTGATGGTCATAATATGATAAAACTAAAAAATAATCACATGATAAAAACTTATAATTAGAATTATAAATGATTAATATTTATCTATATTATTTTTAAATATGATATTATCTTCTTTTTTTAATATATTATATCAAATTAAATTTGACTATGAATGGAAAAAATGGAACTATTTTTCCTAACTCATTTCCATTTCTTTAAGTTAAAGTGGTTCTTTATGAACCCCATTATAATAATTTTATTAATATATTACTATTATTGTAAAAAAAAATTCTAACTTTAATTTATATGGATTTAAAATGTTTTCCAATTAATCCCTTTCTAAAGTATCAATACATCAAATACATTGATATTCATAATGGGTTATTTTTCTCAAATTTGAATCCATTGCGACATGTTTATAATATAAACCATGTTTCCTTTTCAATAGTTTAATCAAAACCCTATCATAATTTTGTATCAATTTTTACTTATATTACATGATATTATATTTCCTTTTTAGAATTATACTTCTGATAGAGTTTTTATTTAGATATTACAATGGCTCTATGGGGTTTTTTTGACTTAAATATTTTCAGTGGGTCATAATCACTCATTTATAACTATAATACTTCAATATTTATCAATTATAACATATGATGATGTTATATAATATTTCTATCTTATTTTATGTGGAAATAAATTTCCACACTAAAGTCTTTTTCCTTGAAGATTCTATTGTTTCTTAAAATGCATTTTTGTTAGGAATAATTCCAATTTCATAAAATTATTTTTTCAACCATGTCCATGTATTTAAAAAAACAATGTCTCCAATTCCTATTAGAAAATTATATTATATTTATCTATAATTATCCTTTACTACCCTTTATTTATTTTAAAATTATTCTTTTGTTATCTTTTTAACAATATGGATTTTCAAATAGGTTTTTCAAAATAGTCAAGTGGTTTTCCATCTCTTCAAAGTATAATATTTTATCTTACAATAAAAATATCTTAATATTCATTATATCAATTTCATGGATCTATTATAAAATATTTGAATCAAAGGAAATATGTTTTAATTAATAATCAAAAAAATTAACACATTACATCATTTTATACAGTCCATTAACAAATATTATTTTAATAATTAATAGTTTTAAATGTATTTTTTCATCCCAAGATTAATAAAAATTAATCAATTTTGAGGATTATTTATGTATAACTATTTATATTTTTTTCATAATTATTCTCTTTCCCTTAAAAAAAATGTATTTTTTGAATGTCATTTGTACTTTTATGTTTTTTAATTTTTTTATGAAAACTCATGTATTTTCATATGTATTTAATTTATAATATTTATCATTCATGGAATGGTGTTTTGATAACCATATATATATATATATATATATATATTATTATGATAATTTTATTTTTTTAATGTGAACTTTTAGATATCATATGATTTCCTATGTTAATAATATATAATGTTTTTAAAATTTTTAAGAAAATCATTTTTTACATGGGTTAATTATGATATGAAAAATGTTTCATTTTAATATAAAATATGAATGTAGGTATTGTGAGTTATGTAGGACCTATATCTCACTCCAATTAAATATGTAATGTATTATATCTCATAAGATAGACATGTTATGTCAAAATGTTAACAAGTAGCTAGGCTCACAAAGGGTGAGTGTTGTGTTGTTTGGTACTTCTCATAATTTTATGAGTGAATGGGTTGGAATTTTGTAAAGATTACAATTATTAGGGATCATCTATTTAGGATTGTGACAAAATTTCTTGTTTTTAACATGAAATTACATGTTATCCAGATGATCATATTTTTTTACTGTGTTAAAAACATTTATGCCAACCTCACATGTTTTGGGTTATGGATATGTATATTGCGCAATGTCAAAAAATGTTCACATCCATAACATTATATTTATTGTATAATTTTTTATAATGTCTTATTATTATAAAATATGTTCAAATGATCTCTTATAGATAAATTTTTTAAATACTAGTCAAATAAAATGACTATGTATCAAATATCCAAGACACCAAACAATTTGGTATTTATGTTGTGCCGTGATATAGGACATTTTTAAAAAAAATGAGATTATTGTATTATTTATGTCATATGTATCTTGTTTAACTTCATAAATCCTCATTACACTATAAAACATACTAGGATAACCTCATAAATACATAAAACAATGGTATGAACTAAAAATATCAATAGTTTAATAATTATGATAAAGGAGCATAACATATGAGTCAAATGAAATAATTTGATATCACAAAAGAAAATTATTATGAGAAATAATGGGGGTGTATTAACTAAGTAACAATTATTAATAAGATCATGGAAACATAAGAATGTGGAAACAACATAAAAATAAATAAATATAAGTTATTGCAAAACACTTAGGCAACATAACAAATTTAAAAGAGTCCCATTATGGATTAGCATTACACCATAATCTCAAAAATATATTATCATGAAAAATAAAAATAAACCAATCAATTAATGTTTTATATGGTTTAATTCATTGTAACTTGTACATGATTATGAGTTGCATAAATTTAAGTCAAACATAAGGCATACAAAATTACCCTTGGAAAGACATGGGTTGCATAATTTTTCCTCGTATCACAGTTAAAATGATTCCACAAATATCCCAAATAGAATATTGATTATATTATTTTTTAAATTCAAAAATTATTATATATTAATATGTATCAAATTTTTTCTCATTTAAAAAACATTTGAGAAATGGAAGGTAATTTGTTATTGAAATGAACCTTTATAAATGTGTTTTAAGTATTCAGATAAAAAATTGATAAAAGAATAAGCATTGATTTTTCATTAAAAAACATATTTAAAGCAGAATGGATAACCCAGAAATAGTCTTTTATTTATTGAAATATTTAATTATAATAATTACATTATAAGTGTTTTGAAAAAAATTATCAATGGCTCGAGAATTTCCCCATAATCAAGTTTGATTTTGAATACGACATTTGAAAAATAAACTTCAAAAAATGAATAACCACATAAAAGGAGGAATAAAAAGATATGTTTATATGTATAATATATATATATTTTTTTTTAAATTTATAACAATTAAATAACATAAATTATATATTTAATGTGATATATAGAATGAAATTTCATTATCAACATAAAAGAGGGTGGTTTGGAGAGATCATATACCATATGCTACAGAATTATTCAATAATTGTACATAACATCCAAAATAATAAAATTAGATTGATTAGGTGAATAATTAGAAGAATTTTAAATCTATAAATTATTTAATATAGTTATTCAATTTTCATTTAAAAACATTTAATTGTGATATAAAGTATAATTTCATTGTTCTGAGAAAATTTGTTTCATGGTTCCATGGTCTGATCACTTACAGATAACTATTGAAGATTTTATCAAATAAGGATAAAACTATAGAATTGAAATGAAATAATATTAATGAACTTATATAAATTTAAATGGTCTAAAAATATTCATAATTTTTCAAAGTTACAGATGATTCATTTAGTATAAACCTTTTCACTTTTTGGTAACTTTATTTAGGCATTTTTACAGAACAACATGAAGTATATTATTTTTATTTAATTAAATTAGTATGAAAAATATATAAAAGATGAAATCTATTGCATTAGACTGAATATAATAATATTTGACAACAATAACATTTATATAATCATACATGAAGTTGGTGTATAAAAAAATAATTATGTTAGTCATGGAAGTGGTGAAACAACCATATTGTGAACTAAATTTTCCTATTCGAATAAATTGATGGGAGGGTAGAAGATTTATATTCTACAATAATAATAAAATATTATTATATTTATGATAATAATGTTACATTTTTTATTTTTATGCAATTTATATTGGTTCTTTAGATGATGAATAAAATTTATATACTTATATTGAGAATTTTGTTGTCCCTTTGGTTGTCTCTTCATAATATACCTCTTAAAGATCCCCATAATGGTATTTGAAGAGACCATATCTTAATAGGATGTGGTGAGAGTGATACGAAGATAGTTTCCCCAATTTTGGGAAAGCTCAAGGTCATGTAAGGTATAAGGATAAGGGGTTGTAAGGGATGATATTTGTAATGTATGAGAGAAGAGTTTTTTATTATTATGTTAATTTTTTATTATTTATACTCGAGAATAAAAATATTGTGGATTATTTTGACTATATACATTAAATGGTAATTTATGTTTGATCAAATGGGTTCTTATATCATTCCTTATGGAATTATCATTTTATTTATCTTATAATGTGAAATATCATATTTTACTGTATATCATTATTTATTAAAAATTCAATTATTTTATTAAAAAAAGAAACATAATTGTAACAATATTTATATGTGTATATTCCAAAAAGAAAAATCAATTTATAAAAATAATTGTATAAATATGATAAAATCTATATTTAAATAAAATCTACATTTATTTGGAAAATACTAATTTTAATATTATGGTTATCTTTATAGCCCTTTCAAAAATTTCTTATATACTCCTAAAATTATATTATAAATAAAATAAATTTTTTTTTATGTTTTTGTATGAAAAAATATTTCTTTTCAATTCAACTATTTATCATAAAAGTTTAAATAAAAAACATTTGTTGTACAGAAAATAAAAAAACACATTTTATCAATTTTAGAAAATTTATCTACTTTCATCAAGATACAAGTATGTCTTATTTTCATTTTATATGATACCTAAATTTTATTCTAAACATTAATTGGTGAGGTTAAAATTTTAATAGCAATGTTACTATTCATAATAGTTAGATTACTTTTCTTATGGTCAAATTTGTAATGGTCAAATGGGTTTATGAAATTCTATTAATTCCTCATATTCCATTCATTCTTTAATCGCTTAACATAAGTTTCATAGATATATATTTTTTAATTTTCATACTTAATATTGTATTAAAAATATTTTTTTCATTTGTATAGTGTTTTTGATGAGTTTAGTTATTTTGGTGTATCAAGCTGATGATCATTTTTAAGTTGTAGTTATATTATTTTTTTAATACCAATATAATATTTTAAATAATTATATCAATATTTAATTACTAAAAGTAATATTAAAATCAATATAATAAAATAATTTTTATTTTATCATGTGGTGTATTTGATAGATATAATAGTATATTACTAAATATGGAAAAAATTAAAATAATAATGGATGTTCCATTGATAAAATATTGGATCATTGCATTCATCCCCACTTTTGAAATTTTACCTTCAAATATTTGTTATAAAATTTTGGTTGAAAAAAGGTGGGGGTGCTTATAATTTATTTCTTCCTCCAGTTATCATGTCACCTCTTCATACATATGACTTCAACCTACCACTTTGACTATGTAAGAAGAGTTATTACATATAACCTTTTCTTTATCATCGCATATTTTCACCCTTTTCTAATCGTAAGAGAGATCATGCTCCAAATGTACGACCTTCTGATTGAGTACATTTGAATTATAATATATGTATATTCTCAAGAGGATATGTGTAACATGTCATTTACATAAGAATTTGTTGTGGAGTGTTTTAGTTGATAGGTTAAATCTCTGATGTGATGATGAATTTCAAAGGGGATGATGTACTACGGTATTATATTTCCCTTATTCCCAAATATTATAACTCTCATCCATATTTATATATGGAGGAACACATTATCTCTAACCTCAAACTTTAGGACTCACCAATTATTTTTATCATAGATCTTCTATCAATGATGAGATTCTTTGATGTGTTCTTGAATAGTCTTCACCTTTTCTATAGTTTCCTCAACCATTTTATGTCCCTTATATTTATGATCACCAACTCCACCTAAAACAAAAAAAAAATTCTTATGTTACCACAAATAAATTTATATGGATAAAATTCGATGCTTTATATAAACTGTTATGTTATGAGAACTTGATCGAAAAAATATGCTAATATCAACCTCATTTTAAGTACATTTATCATGATCTCAATAAGAATTTTAGTTTTTGAATAGCCCACTCTGATTGACCATCGGTTTAGGGGTGATATGTCATAATAATGCTGTATATATAATTTTAGAGACTCTTCCACCATGGAGGTAAATCAAAGACCTTGGTCGGATTCAATCGATAGTGATTCTACATGAAACCTCACAACTTATATGATGTATATGCATGCATGTTGATCAAAAAATAAGTCCTCTAGGAATTAAATAAGATTGGTGTTTATTATAAGATGATCCAACATGGCTCATATAGAATTATTTACGCTGGATGTCATCGGATTACCAATGAATAGGAATATGATAATGATTTCCCATTTACAAGTTGGTATATGTAATGGTAGTGTCATACACTTGGAATTTTAAATTTTTTCCTTTACAAGTTGAAATACTATGATCTTTATTGTACATTTTATGATCTCATTATTCATATTTTCCCACCAAGAGTGCTTTAAAAGATAATGATTCATCTTCATGCTCCATGGATGGATTTAGAAGGTCGAGTTATATACATTATTCAACTTATTCTTCATTATATTTGTGATTGATGGTACACAGATTTGGGATCCAAATCATGCAACCCCTTCATCATAAATTTATAACTATAAGGATTTATATTTAAATATTTCTTCCACCTTATTCTATATTTCCCCATTATTCCTTTGAGAATCATTTACTTTCTCTATAAAGAGTGGTTGAGCAGTCAATTGAGAACCATACACTATTGGAATAAGGTTTTTTTGTGATGATGAATTTTCAATAGGATCCCATCACAAATAGACCACTGTAGAAAATGGAATCAGAAATATTACCTTTTGCGATTTTCTCTCACAAAACGTTATAATTTGTGATGAGTATTTCCACCATCGGGTTCAATGATTTTTTAAAAACCCTATTATGAATTTCTAGCCACCCATTGAAAATAGTTTTCCCAATTTTTTTAAAAACCTTTTTGTGATGAACCGTCTCAAATACTGTGGAAAAATAAAAAAAAAATATAACCTTTTGTGACAACCCATCGTAATTAGTATTTTCAATAGGCCCGTTGCAATTAGTATTTGTGATGGGACCATTGCATATAGTTGAAAGAAAATTAAATAACATAATATTAATAATAATATAAATTTAAATATAAATATAAATCATAATATTAATATTTTTAAAATAAAATTATTTATTAAATAATAATAATATTATTATTACATTAATATAAGTAAAATAATAATATTAATATTAATAAAATAAAATTAATTATTAAATAATTAAATAATATAAAAATGATATTATTAATAATATTAATGAAATAATAATATTAATAATAGTAATATAATAAAAACATTAGTATTCAAAAAAAATATAAAAATATATTAATTTAAAAAATAATAAATCAAATAAAAAACATAAATAAATTATAAAGACAATAATATTTGAAACAACATAAAAGCGCACCATTTAAAACATAAAATAGTTAATATTGAAAAAAAAGAATTACATTCAAATATTTCATAATAAAATAAAAATATATCACTTGGGGGGAGGGTTAAGGGGAGGAGTTGCATGTCATAGTGGATGGAACTCCATCCCAAAAAAATTAAGTCAGACACCACATTTACACCAACTACTCCTACTTATGTTGATGTTTCCATAGACACATCTTATCCTACATCTCCTACTGCTACTACTACTTTTGTATGAACACTTCCTACTACTGCTGCTTCCAGTAATACATCTCCTCCTTCCCCCTACGCATAGTCTTTAAAAGTGCACTCTGAGCTTGTAGCATCTCCTGATACTATGCATGCTATGATAATGGCCCTTTGTGATCTCCTCCTGAGTTGGATTTCAACATCATAGAGGTGCCATAAAAAACCCCAGGGGTTAATCGAGAGCTGAGACCAACCACTTAGTCATTCATGAAGGCATATAAGGTTTTCTACATCTATATTGTCTAGTCAAATTATGGGGCACTGGTCTAACCAATGGTCTCAGACTGACTCTCACTATGTGTCTGAGATTTTTTGGCCTCTTATGACTCCTTCAATTGAAATTTAAAATTAAAATATTCAAATATTATTTTTTGTTAAACTTAAAACTCAAAAAGTAATTATACTGACCGCAATCTAATACTGGTGAGAACCTCTAATATCTCCAGGGGTTGTATCACTATACTTCCTCCTATAAACATCATACTCTATAATATGGGGTTGTGAAACTGCTTATATGAATATGAAATAAACCGTTTTCATTTAAAGATATATATAATATTAATAAAAATTTAATTACCATATGCTCCCTATGCGTACTGAATGTATGACCACAAGATCGACGCGTCACCTCCTCTCTCCCCCAATTTTTATGACTTACTGATGATTTACTCTAAAACTACCAACTCAACTAGTGTGTACATAATCCATACCAAACTTTAGATGAAATATAATCATGTCGGTGGACACACCATGTCTCATCAAATATCGGCACTCTTGATTTTTCCATTTCATTCTGTTTCAAATTGTGTAAAAACTAAGTACAATGCAGATGCATAACTCCCTTTCATTCCTTCTAGATAGCCTCATGTATACTCTCATCAATGGGATACCATAACACTGAAAATAATTTATAGTATAATGTTAGTAATTAAATTAATTTCAACATAAGTATTATTTATTTATGTACCATCCAATGGCTAAACATACGGCGTATTACATCAATGGGAATCTGATCCCATAAAACTCATGCATCAGAAAAATAATTACACAATATTGTGCTCCCCTATCCAACTGCTATATGTGTACATCTATGAAAAAAATTAACAATTAATCAAACAATTATAATATAAATATATCAATTAAAACTAACTAAATTACACATGTAAACATACCTATGAATGTGTGGATCAAACCTAAGATGTGGATGCCACTCAGGGATTAGGTTGAGAATCATCAGTCCGGTAAGACCACGCCCCCTTTGAGTTCCCCCTGAACTGCCAATAGAATGAGGTTCATATGATCTGAAATCCTTCTCATCCATAGGTAGTTCATCCTCCTGCAACAGACGATACGGATCCTCGTCCATATGATACACAAAACTATTTTTGTTATCAAATAGTTGAAAACAACTATTATATATGGATATATATTATATATGATTATAAAGAACAATAAACTGTGTCAATTCCCATCTACATCCTCATCTTTATAGTTTTCGATGTTAATGTCATCATCTTCCTCCTCAGCATCATAAATTTCTATATTAGTTTCAGTTTCATCATCTCTTATCATTTTAAATTTAGTTGTAACATCATTAACATCATCATCAAGATCATCTCATAAATATGGGGTGTCATCAATGATATTGGTGTCTCTTCATGAATAATATGGATTTAGAGATGTTTTTTGAAAATATTCAATTCCTTGCACTTCAATGGAACCACATTCACTTTCAGTGTGATGATTATCTCAAGATTTACTATTTATTACGCTCTACCAATCACTCAACTCCCTTGATGTAGAAGAGTAATTTTCATAATAAATTTGATGTGCCTGATGGGATAATAAAATGGATCATTTACTGCAAGAAGACTTTTATATTTAATATCAATGATTTCATGGATTAGATGAACATGCAAGCCTCTCTTAGTATCCATCCACTACCATTCGGACATCATTATGTAATGTTGTCCAAGATAACATAGTTCAATTATTTCTTCCAACATACCATAAAAGTCAACTTGATTTTTTCCAGGATGAGATCCTCTCAATCAAACACCACTATTCATTGTTTTTTTATTCCCCATGCACACATGTATATAATCAAAACCATTCACTGCATATGAATTATAAGATTTAACCATTTTGTGTGGTGGGTTACTCAATACAAAAAATGTTTTATCAATTTTATCAGCCTATTGTGATACCTACAATTTTGTAAAATAATTATCACTATAAAAAGTATTAAATTGAATTTTTATGTGAAATCATAAATAATTTATGTTACCAGTTTTCTAAACCTGTAGGAAAAATAAATTTACGATGCTCTTCCATAGTAGATATTGTAACTTATGGAAACTATTTCTTGATATGATTATCATATAACCTATAAATAAAATAAGATTAATGTACTTGTACAGAAATTATAGAATAAGGTTTTTTTCATTGATGAGCATAAATGATTTTCTATCTCTCATACAGTACGAACATGATTTTGGAGCATTTTTACTCCAGTCATATAACATTCCATATGATGGGAAGTCACTAATTTTCCACATCAGTGTACCTTTTAGTAGGAACTTGTGTTTTGAAGAAACATTATATGGACTGACACCATTACTCCATAGGGAATTTAACTCATCAATCAATGGTTTCAAATAAAATCAATATTCTTTTTAAGAGTAACTGAAATTAACATGGTCAAAAACATTTATGTATCCTTCATCAGCATCCATAGAGGTAAATTGTATGGTGTTATAAAGATACTCCAACATGAATACTAACTACTTTTAGAATTAAATGGAAGGAAATCGTTAGTAGAAAGACCCGATAACATGTTTTGGGATTCTAAAGTAAAAGACAGATGCACTTAGTCAAAATGTTTCCATGAATCTCCATCAGAGGGATGATTTAATCTTTTATCGATTGAAATGTTGGTCTTGTGCCATGTCATCAATGATGATGTGTTCTCACACATAAATAAATGCTATAATCTGGGTGTGAGTAGGAAATATCTAAATTTTTTAAAAAGAATAAATTCATACTTCCCTGGTTGAGATTCTTTATACCTTGATTGTAAACATGTAGGATAACTATCCAATGATTCATTTTCACCATAATATAAGATGTAATCATTTGAACATCCATGAATCATCTGATAACCAAGACCCAGATTATGGACTAGCCTCCTGCTCTCATAAAAATTTAATGGCAACACATTTCCTTCACATAGTAGTATTTTTTTAGAAAATAATATCCAATCAAAACAATTATTTGATAGTCTATTATATAATTTAATATACATAAATTTACCAACTACTTAAAAGTTTCTAATCTTGCAACTAGTATATAAGGCACCCTCAACAAACCTCAAAAACTCATATAAATGATACGGTTCTAACTCAAGAGTTAAATAAATATCATCTTCAGTTTCACTTTGTTAAAAAGACGGACCTGCGACATCAGGTACTAAATATTATAACCGTGTTAGATCCAGAACCAAATTATTAGTATCTTCTCTGAAACTAAGTTCACAATGTTAATACCAAAAAACATAATCCCGTTGAAAACCAAAACTTAAAAAATAACCTACAAAATTTTCTAATGTGTCATACATCCTCAGAGCACATTTTTTAAAGGGACACTTAATTTCCCCTTCTGAAAGAAATTTTGGTCTTGATGATGCAAATGAGAAACAAATCTTGAACACCCTCAATATAAAAAGTTATTGAAAATAGAACTGTTTAGATTCCTACATTAATTAATCCAAGCACGATCAAACAATAATGACTACTGTCGACTTCCTTGTTCCATATTTTTCTAAAAAAATATGAAATAATTAGTTATTTTTTATAATTAGATACAATATAAACATTATCCAAATATTAAAATAATTAAATTATAATTTCTAGTAATTTATAATATTTTCTATTATTTTATAGTTATTTATTATATTTTTTCAACATTGATACTAATCTATACTCATTTATAAAAATTTATACTAATTACAACCAATTAATATTAATTACATGTATTCTATACTAATTATTCGTATTTACTAGTGGCACAATTTTCAATGGATTGGTAGCAACTACTTTTCTTGATGACTCATCCCCTTGAAACTTTCTACGATAAAATCACTATGAAAAGTATACCCCTACATAATAATATCCATTTTAGTAGGAACAAGTATGGATATAAGGGATGCCTTGTCAGTCTTATCACAATTCTCATGCATAAAAAAATTAATATCCATATTTTGGAGCATAATTTTCATTGTGATTTTAATTATATATGTTCCAAAGAGATTAGTCGTCGGGAAAATGAGCCGTTTTTTCTAAAATCTCAACTCCTTACATCTTTCTCCAACTCAAATCACTATGAAAATTTTGTTATGGTGTATGTTAGTGTAAATGTTTCATACTAATTTTAGTGGGAGAAAGTTGGAAGGAGATGAGGCGTCGATCAAAAGGAATACCTCCAATCTGCTGGAAATTGTATCATTTAATCAATGTACTCAAATTTATTCTAATTAGTTACTAATTAATTTTAATTATTACTTATTAATCCTAATTTTTACTAATTGTTACTAATTTATACTAATTGTTACAAATTGTTACTAATTGTTACTAATTGTTACTAATTTTTAGTAATTGTTAGTAACAGTTGGCAATTGTCACTAATTATTACTAATTATTACTAATTAAAGACAATTCATCATAATTAATCATAATTAATCATAATTAATCCTGATTATTTCTAATTATTACTAATTATTAATAATTAAACCTAATTATTACTAATTAAACCTAATTATTACTAATTAATCCTAATTATTACTATTTATTACTAATAATTACTAATTATTACAATTTTTTACTAATTATAACAATTGTTTACTAATTATTACTATTTATTACTATTTATTACTAATTATTACTATTTGTTTTTAATTATTACTAATTTATTCAAATTATTACAAATTATTTCTAATCAATCATAATTATTGCTAATTATTATTAATTAGTACTACTTATTATAATTTATTACTCATTAATAATAAATATTTCAATTTAATAATAATTGTTACTAATTACTGATAATTATTACTAATTAATACTAATTATTACTAATAATTACTAATTACTACAATTTATTACTAATTAATCTTTATTATTGACAATTATTAATAATTATATCTATTTAATACAAATTATTTAAATTTATTACTATTTATTACTATTTATTTCAAATTATTTCTAATTAATCCAAATTATTACTAATTATTACTAATTATTACAATTTATTAATAATTAATCTGAATTATTGATAATTATCACTAATTATTACAAATTATTACAAATTATAAAAAATTATTTCTAATTATTACTATATATTTCTAATTATAACTAATTACTGCAAATTATTACTAATTATTACAAATTATTACTAATTAATACAAAGAATTACTAATTGATACTAATTATTACAAATATTTACTAATTACTTCAATTTATTACTAATTATTACAATTTATTACTAATTATTACAATTTATTATTAATTATTACAGTTTATTTATTATTATTTCTGATTATTAAAAATTATTTCTATTTATTACAAATTATTACAAATTATTACAAATTATTACTAATTATTATAATTAATATTAATTGTTACTATTTATTTCTAATTATTGGTAATTATTACTAATTATTGATAATTATTACATTTTATTATAAATTTCTACTAACTATTAAAAATTATTACGAATTATTGATTATTATTAAGAATTATTACTATTTACTACAAATTATTACAAATTATTACAATTTATTACAATTTATTAGTAATTATTACAATATATTACTAATTTTTACAATTTATTAATAAATCTTACATTTTTTTCTTATTATTACAATTTATTACTAATTATTACAATTTATTACAATTTATTACTAATTAATCATAAATACTACTAATTAAATCCTAATTATTACTAATTAATCCTAGTAATTACTAATATTAATCATTTATTACTAATTATTTCCATTTATGACTAATTATTTCCATTTATGGCTAATTATTTCAATTTATTACTAATTATTTCAATTTATTACTAATTATTACAATTCATTACTAATTGTTTCAATTTCTTACTAATTATTACAATTTATTAATAATTATTAATAATTATTTCTAATTAACACTTAGACATAATTATTTATAAAAATAAATACCAAAAAAACAAATATCTAATTCTAATAATGTTTAATTTCATCTAAATAAGAAAAATTATAAATAATTTAAAATTAAATAAAATAACTAAAATTAAAAAATAGATAATACCCTCAAACTGAAGCTTTCAGATTATAAAAGTGACAGATTATGCTCCGATTTAAAAGTTTAAACTATGATAAATTTTAGAAGATAATTTTTCAGAAGAGATAGAGAGAAAAATTGGCAAAGGAGTAGAATGAAAGGAAAACGGATGGGGGTATATATAGGTTAGAGTATTTGTGATGAGCTTAGTTGCCACGGGACCCGTCGCAAATGTCCATTGCCCGCATTAATTACGATCGGTCGAATTTTTTTCTTGCGATGGGTCTCATCGCAAATACTAAAAGTTGTTGTTGGGAAATGATGGCGACAATATGAACCCATCACAAATGCTCATCCAAGCGGTTTGGAACGCATTTCAAGGAAAACCTTTTGCGACATGTCCTTACGCCCCCCCCCCCCCCCCCGTCGCAAATATCAATTATTTGGGACTGGCCTCAGACCCATCCCAAATAGCCATTTTTGTAGTGAGATGATTATGTTCATTCCTTTATGATTCCCATATCAATCCTTTGAAAGTCTTTGAATATTGGATCATTCTCAATTCTCTTCAATGATAGAGTTTTCATAACATTTCTACTTCAATAATTTTCCAATTTATTTCCATTCCCTATGTGGTACTGGTTTTAGTAGTCATAGTCCTTGATCAACTCTAACCATCTTCATTGGATATTATTATGGTCCTTCTATGTGAATATATTTTGGAGTTACTTATAACCCTTGTATACATCAAACATCTCCCCAATATGATAATGATTCCAAATTTTAAATGTGAAGATTACTAACACTATATCTAGATCATGCATTTGATAGTAATGCTCATGAATATTCATAAGCCTTCTTGTTTAGGATATCACTTTGTTGTTTTTAAAGATTACAATAACCAATCTATTTTCGGAATCATCGCTATATACCAAAAATAGTTCCCCATATGAGAGTAGTATAAATAATAGTGTAGTGGTATGTTACCTTTTTATCTCTTTGATGATTCCTTTGAATTCATCATTCCATAAAAACATTTCTCCAATATGAGTCATCATGGTTAGCAGCCTTGAATGTCATAAAATGTTTCTCAAAAATCCCCGATAAAAGAAATATAGTCCAAGGAAACTATAGATCTTCATTACTGATATTGGATTGGGCCAATCCTAAATGAAATTTTTCTTACAATAGTCTATAGATAAGCATTTTCTAATGATAACATTTCTCATGAATGATACATCCCTCATACTAAACTCAAATTTACTATACTTTTCATATAGTTTATCCATTATAAATGTTTTTGTCATAGTATTCAAATGCATCACATGTATCTCCTAGAATTTATATTATATCCAGATATCTTCTAAAAGTCAACCATGTGTTCTTTGAGTTGATCTATACAGACTCTACTCATTAAATATATAAATATTATTGTAGAATTTTTGGGTCTAAAGGGAATCACTGTGAATTCATAATGTCTATACTTTGTTCAAAAGGTAGCCTTATGAATATCTTTCTAATTCACATTAAATTAGCGATATCCCAATATAGGGTCTACATTACAGATGTGTTGGTCTGAACATAATTGATCAAAAAAGTCATAAATCTGTGTTCATGTATTCTTGTAAATTATCATGATCATTTTGTGTCTACGATAATAAGTGAAGAGGTGCATTGATGCATCCCTGATCTTGATTAATGGGATCTAATAACCCCGTGTTGAAGCATTCCCTAAAATAAAACCCCTTTCTAGATTCTCTTGTAATTTATTTATCAGTTCTACTTACTCAATGGTTTCCATTATATATGAGGTCATTTATATGTGTATGGATCAATGTATAAGTTTGATTGAGAACTCAACCTATCATTCTATAATAAGACTAAGAATCCCTTCAATGAATATATTTTTATATTCACTAAAAATGTGAATGCATTTAATAATGATTATATCTATTTTCTATACAATTATACCAATGTCTATTTCTTCATAGGGAAATGATATCATTGTGTGGGATAAATATTCTAAGTGATATTAATTCTCCTCCATAAACATATATATAATCAGTGGATGACTTGGGATGTGATGAGTGATATCCCTCATCCAAATAGATGATATTAGATTTACACAAGGATAGATAATACATACCCAATATAGATTTAAATTAAACTAAATAATGTTTTATAATATTTTCTGGGACATTCAGTACCCAAATATTGACTAAAAATAGTTATAAATTATAACTGAAATAATTACTCTATTTTCTACTCTCACAAATAACATAACCCCCATGTTTTTAGGTTGTCTTTATAGTGTTATACTATAATTACAAGACATGAATGAGTGTATTGAATAAGAATCAAATAGAATGTTTTCTATTCATGGATGAATGATTGTTTTACATGTCACCACATCATTTTATAGACCCACATCAGTAAGTAGTGATAGGATATTCCCTTCCACACTCTCAAAGACTTAGAGGTTTCTATCATTGATTGTCTCAAATAACCTGTAGATTTCTGAATTATCTTGTATAATAGATGTATTAATTTTTGTTGAAACATTGAACTATAGGATTAGTTTCAACTATTTCATCCTTTTCATGAGTGGGATTCATCATATACCTCTAACATTGGATGGAATTATGGACATCTTTTCCACATTTAAAGCATAACTATGTTCCCAAGAGATAGATTCTTGAATTCTTCTTCTCACGTTTTTGACACATGGGTAGTTGAGTTCTATGAGATCCCAACACTATGAGAAGGTATGTTATGATTTAAATTTTGGGTAATATCCCTTTATAATGGTTAATATAATGTTTCATGGGAGTATGAATGGACTTAGGGGTATTTAAAGTCATTGGGAAAAAAATGGTGTGAAAGGGTCCATTTTGTGTAGGGATAATTGTTTTTATATTTTTTGTAGTAACAATGAACCATAACCATTAAACATATATTGGGAAGTGAACAATTGAAAAACCACATAATGGGAACTAAGAAACCATGTGGATTTGGAAAAATCCAAACACACGACCTCTACATAGTTTGAAAACCCATGTAAGATCCCTAGAAAACAATGAGCCCTAAGCCCACTAACGGGTAGAGGGAGTTGCACTGTTGGCGCAAAGTTTGGCTATCCATGCATCCAAACCATGAACAAAATTTAAAATAGGGAGTTTTCTATTTTTCCTCTCCGGATTTATGATTTCATACCTAATTTTTCTTCTCATTCCACCTCTAGTAGCTAGGACAATGAACCAAGGGCACCCTCCTCCTTCAATGGTGACTCCCCATCTATCATGGGTCGATAGAAGTGATATTTGATGTGAATCAAAGATCCATTTAAGGATATAACTAGACTTGTTTCTATTTTATACAATAACCTTAGTGTATTTCTTATTCTATTTATGAACCCTCTACACTATTATTTTATATCATATTCTATGTTTTGTCATTGATGGTTGTTCATGATTGAATAAATGGTCGAGGTTTAGCGGGAGATTTCAATCAAACATAAAGATGTCGTTTTATAATATTTATCTCATATTATTGAGGTTATTCATGTTTGTGTGGTTTTTTTATTGGTGCTGTTGTGTTTTTCATTTTACTTAAATGATAGGAAAAAATAAATTTGTCTGTTAAATTGATGTGCAATACCCCTCATTATTCAATTAGATTTGTTGAGGATGATAAGACCAGAATTTTGGTCACCCATGGGGTGTTTCATTCCATTGAATATGGAAATTTAATTTTTAAATTATGAATTTAATGGTTTATGTTATTAAACCAATTGAACCATGATTATCATATTCACCTAGAACAATGGGATGTCTGGATTTGCATGAATGAGTTTATTGAATTTTGGATTGTGAAGGAGTAAATGTGATGAAAGGTTAAAAATGGATAGCCCTATAGTTTAATGTAATGAAAGATGTATGAAATTGTTGTGATGTTTTTAAACATTCAAATTATCTTAATATGGTAGTCGATAACATATAGAATTATATGAACTATGTAAATGTGAAAAAATGGAATGGTATACCCTTATTATTATTTTGTGATAATATGTCACTAATTTTATCCTTTAGAAATGTGAGTAATGGTTGTTGGGATAATAGAAATGTTCTCCTCTCCCTTGGGCGGGACCAGATAATGCTCTAGGATCCCCTATGAATAGTATGTTTATTGTGGATTAAATAATTCTCCTCACTCTAATTGTATAAACTTGGAGTTTCATATCATGTTTTGGATAGTTGGTCAAGGTATTCCGAATATTTGCTTGATACTTATACTATTTCCCCATTTATTTCAATATAATAACCCTTATACATATGGTTCAAAAGATCAACATGGGCCGATATAGGTTAAAAGGGTATGTTTATCTCATGGGATTTAGAATATTTGTGGTTAATTTAAATTTTTTATAATAATGAATCGTGATTTTTCATAATTTTTTTGTGGTTTACTATACTTCTTCATACCCTATTTATGAATGGATATTATTGTAGACATGATTTGTGGTGTCCTATGGTGTTTTACATACACCTTGATCAGGATTCCATTGAATACCTAATAAGTTCTCAGGGTTGTAGGTTAGAATATGGGAAACGCCCCTATGCTAGATAACTGATTTGGGAGTCGGGAAGGTGCTTGGATGAGGATACCATACATTATATCATGACCCATTTGTGGATTTTATTTTTTATCTTTCTTTTTGGGTTTTTATTCCACATTATATTATCATGAAATAAAATTTTTACTACTTTTATTTGATGGTACTTACTCTTATTGGAAATGGGATTCGTGATGTTTTGGTAATTATTGTTATTTCAAGTCACTATTATTAGTGGCTTCCACAATTGTTTTACTCTATAATTGAGTGTTTAGTATCTCCAAATGGTCCATTGGACCATCAATGATAGTCATTATCATCTTTCATTGGGGGACGTACACATGAGTTCATGTGGAACAAAGGATCAGGTCATTTCTTCAGCGGCACCTTGGTCAGGACCTTAGAATGTTGTTTCAGCGATGTATATTTTTGTATATTTATTTTATTTCGAGAAGTTATATTGAGACTAGAAGGTATTATAACTTGTTAATGATCTCATTTATGGTATTATATATCCCATGTGTGGAAGAAAACCCATGTACCATGGGTGGGATTATTTTTCATGATATTTCGTACAATAATTGGATGTTATTTCACCTTGGTTGATACACAAGTTGTGTGATGTAATTATTTTAGTATATTTTATTCATGGAACGACATGGAATGATGTTCTTATATGAATTTAAAACTTATTGTACTCATGATTTTTGTGACATGAATCATGTTATGAACTCATGGAAAAGAACATTATTGATGTTTATGGGAAAATAAAAATTATTTTCTTATTTTTGATGAATTTTTAAGAAAAATATGCATAATAAGAAAGTGGGAAATTTTTATAGTTTAAAATTAATAAATTCAAATAAATAAAATGGGTTTCATATGAGAGTGATTTATATTTTTTTAAGGTGGAATTAATGAAACTATTTTAAATGAGTAGTTATTATTATATAAGTTGTGTTTTCTCATGTTAACCATTGCCTAAGATAGGGATGGATGAGGGAAGTGATTTGGTGTGATTTTACCCATTGGGGTAGATTATATAGAGTGTTTTTTCTATGACTAGTTCTGGTCCGCCTTTGGGTAAATTTTGAGAACTATCTATTTTATTTTTTGAAATGTGTTCTTTTTCATTATAGATAGTTAAAACCATAGTGATTTTACTAGTCTACAAACAAGAGTAAATCATAGATAATGATCCTCTAGTAGTGGGAGAAGAACCCAATTTGGTTCTATGTTATAGTTTATGACTAGTTACATGATAACTTTTCTCATTTTAGGAAGTTTATGAAGTGTGAACCATGGGGAATGTGCTGAGTATATTTGAGATGAATATGGAATTTCTGTTGAAACACCCTATGAAATTTTTTCAAGAGGGTGGGCCTAAGGAAGGTGAGTTCTAGATTGAGTCTATACAGATGGAATTTAGCCACATAGAGACCCCACTGAAGAGGAGTATCAAATTTTAATCATATAAGTTATGGGGACCAAAGATTCACTAGTGGGATATATGAGTTCAGACTGAACATGGGGATACTATGATGTGGATTTCATCAAATTTAGGTACCTGGAGAATTTTCACCTCGAGACCATAGAGAAATGGAAGGATTAAGAGTTTGTATGTTTGAAAAATGTAATTATGAAGGTAATCAATTATTCTATCCACTTCTCATACTAATATAATTTTCCCCAGTGTTGATGGGAGATGATAAAACTATGACAGTTTTTTTAAGGATGGAATTTGATGAGAGATCAGGTCCTATGTAAAGATATTTTGTTTAAATAGGTTTACTGACGTAGTGGACAAGGATCTAATTTCTAAGGAAAAAATAAATTAGGATTCTATTATAGGATATATGGATTCTATTTTTTGGTCAAGTGGTATTAATTATGATATTAGGATGCATCGTTATGAGAATATCTATGAGGGTGGTGATGGACAATGTATCTAGGTGATATGATCATATTATCAGGTAGGTGGTTCAGTCATCATCTATCTGTGAAGTGGGTTGGGACACATTTTTTGTCAATTTACATAACCTCTAGTTGAGTGACAAGTATGATGAAGAATGGGATATGTGAAGAGGTTCTACATGGGAACTCGATAGATGGGTAGTGATAGAGTATTTAGACTAGTACAGACTAATGATAAGGGTTCATATACCCCATCTCAGTCAGGATGTTGGAGTTCCACTAGCCATACCATTTGAGGAGAAAGATGTAGAACTCCAATATAGGATCATCTATATCATTTTGGTTGTGTATTGTTGGAGACTAATATTGTATCCAAGGGTTGGGGAACCTGATAATTTCATGCTATTAAGATATCTCAGGTTGGTAGCGAGGTCTCACCATAGAAAATTCTAAGAAGGATTCATGTAGCTTATACTATTGTCAGTACTTTATTTAATAAAGAGTATTCCCATTATTTTATGTATGATGGGTTTGTGAATGGCTTGGTTATGATAATGGAGTATATGTTTGGGGGGATTTTTATTAGCACGAGGTTGAAAGTGATATCAGAGGGAATCTCTCAATGTAAGGTCTGTTCCCATAATGTTGTTGGGTGTCAAATCCTTTTGGATTTTTACATACTCAAGATGATATGTTTTTACCTATTACTAGGGATGGAATTATTAGTTACATATCATATTCAGATAAATTATTACTATAGGATAGTGAGTTTCCATTCTTCTGATGGAGACACTTATGTCAATCATGGGGAATGGAATATCCGGTGATGTAAAGTAGTGAAAATTCATCAATAAATTTGTGAGATCACTGGCTAGGTGGAAAGTCTTATTCTTGATGAGGTATGAGTGTAGCATGATGTATTCCCTTTTATAGTGGAACATTTTCATGATGTGTTTTTTAAGGATATCTCAGGACTGCACATAAGAGAGAGGTTGTGCTCATGATTTAGCTATTTCCTTGAGCTGAGCCAGATTTTATTCTATCATATATAATGGAACAAAATAATCATCAATATAATAACAATTAGTTGGTGGGATAAGATAATAAAATATTCATTTGTCTGAGTATGTCACATTGGGGTTCTCCAATTTTTCTTGCTTAGAAGGATGATAGGATGTTGAGGATGTGTGTTGATAATAATAAGCTGAATCATGTGACAGTTAAGAATATATATCTTATTCGAGTCATCAATGATATTTTATATTTGTTGGTAAGTGCTTGTGTATTTTCCAAAATTGATATGTGATCAAGGTATTATCATCTTATGGTGAGACAATATGATATATCATGAACAACTTTTTTAAGTAGTTATGGGTTATATGAGTTCGTTATAATTCCATTTGGTTTAAAAATTCTATTTTAGTGTGTGTGTATTGATTAACCAAATCATCCACTCATACCTAGATCAATTTTATGTGGTTTTTTAGATTACCTTTTGTTGTAGTCCTAGATTCATGAAAATCATGCCACACAACTAGACATCATATTGAGTAGACTAAGAGATAATTAGTTATCCTCAAAGATATATATGTTTCATTTGTTGATCGACGTGGTACATTAACTAGGTCATATCATATTAGGGAAAGGTTTGTAATTGGACCAATATAATGTTAAATTATTTGTATAATGGAAGAATCCCAATGATGTTTTTGATATTACAGGCTTCTTGGGTTTGGTGGGTTATAACCACAGGATCATCAATGACTTTTCTCACTTAGAAGTGGCATACTTGGCTTGACCCAAAATGTTATAAGGTTTGAGTGGTCTGAAGAATGTGGTAATTATTTTTATTAGATGAATAAATTATTAACTATTATAATAATATTGATCTTACAAAATCCAGTTAAATAGTATACTTTGTTTTATGATTCATCTGATATTAGAAATGTAGAAGTGCTAATTCAGGGATATTGATTAATGGTATATGGATGGAAGATGTTGAGGAACCATGATTGGGTTAATACTCCCATGATATTGATTTTTACAAAATGTTCTATTCCTTAAAATATTGGAATAATTATCTTTTGGGTGAGTATATTTTTGTTTATACAGACTTTATGAGATTTAAGTATATCTTTTCCTTATGAGATTTGATTTTTTGGAAGCATAGATGGTTTATGAATATACATAACTTTGACATTGATCAATCTTATACAATGTGAAAAGGTAATAGTTTTTTTGGATTCATATAATTATAAGACACATGTGCAAGTAGTTTTAGACTTTAGATCTGAGTAGAAGATGATGGATTTGTTTAATGAGATAAATATAAGTGTACAAGTGGACCATAATATAATTAAACTCAAGACCTATTCAATGGATACCTCTATTATGAATTAGGTAAATGGGAGACAATATAAGAATTCATAATGTCTAACTTTGAAAAATAGTTTTGGAATTGGTGATCCGTCTTCCGATTAGACTATTGATGAAGATGAGATTATTCACGTTCATGGTTGAGTTTTTGTGCCTATAATTATTAGAGAAAAGGTAATGATTGAGTTCCATGATTCAATGTGGACATTTCATTCTATTAGGACCACAATATACCATGATCTCCATAGATATTTTTGGTAGCTAGTCATGAAAAAGAATATTTTAGGATTTTTGACACAATGTTAATCCTTTTAGTATGTGAAGACCAAGTATCATAGTCCTGATGATTTATTGAAACCATTTTCCCACCTCAATGTATAAGTGGGTTAATTTTACCATGCATTCTATGGAAGTTCTTCTAAGGAAACCCTATATTAATTATGTGATATGGGTGATTTTAGATTGGTTTAACAAGTTATCACATTTATTGTCGATTCGGGAGACATTCATGATTTAAAAATTAGCTAAATATTATGTATGGTAGATAGTAAAATGGAATGTGGTTCCAAATAATATCATTTTATATCAGGATATATGGTTTAATTTACTCTTTTAGAAAGGGGTACAGATGAAACATGTTGAACGGGTGCCTTTGAGTATTTATTTTAACCCAATGATGGATGGGAATTTTTTTATACTATAAAAGTAATATTGGAAATATTGAGGGAATACATCCCAAACATGGTTGTTCATGGGAGAAACATATCTTGGTCATTGTTTTTTTTATATCTATAGTTACCATGTGATTATTCCGGTGGAATAATAAGAGGAACTCTATTGTAGGTAATGTAGATCACCCTTATATTGGATAGAAGAATGATAGTAAGAGTTGTTGAGAATGAGTCTCGTGTGTGAGAAATTATAGTAGGTTCTATTGATGTAGAAATGTATGGATATGGCCCAAATTAGATATAAGTTGTATGATGATTTAAATAATTAACTTTTTTAGTTTACAATGGATTACCATGTGTTCTTATGGTTTTCTCCATGATTGGGTTGCCATCAGGTTTGGAAATAGGAAATGTTTTCTCATAGATATATGGGGTTGTTTGATATCATAGAGAGTATCATACAAGTGGCATACTTACTAGTTCATATATAATGATATAGTGTAATGAATGATGTATTCTATGTGTCATAGCTCTATCAGTATCACCCTAACCTTTCTCATGCGACATTATGATAATGTAGAGATTTATTCTAACATATCCTTTCAGGAGTATCCATTTCATGTTATTGATCATGGTAAGAATGGCTTGTGGTGTAAGATTGTGTTGATGGTCTGAGTTTTGTGGAAATGTGGTAATTTTCAATAGGAAACATGTGAGTAGGAAAATGTTATTCAGGATTACTGGCTTGATCTTTTTACCTTGGAGGACTAGTGGTTCTTTGTAGTGTAGCACGGGAATGTGTTGTAATAATTTTGGGAGGATGTGAGATCCTGACATTTCTAGGTGGTATGTTTTGTTTAAATTTTCAGTTAACTCTTTTTATAATGGTTAATAACATTTTTAACAAATATATGAGGGGACTCAGGGTTGTTTGGGGAGTTCGAAATGTAAAAAATGAGTGAAATGTGGCATTCTATGCAGGGAGTATGGTTAGTGCCTAGGTAGTATTGAATGTGTGAAATAATCATTCATAATGTGTGTTTGTGGGGGGGGGGCACAATTGAAAAATCATGAAAGTGGGCATAAGAAGCCATGAGGCTTTTGATAGATCCAAAAACATATCCTCTGCATGGTTTGATAAACAGAGATGGCCCTATAAAAAAACTATGCAAACCAGGTCCCATTTCGGATAGAGGTAGCCAAACGGTTGGAGGAACGTTTTTCCAACCATACATCCAAACATTTTTCATTATTTAAATGAGAGTATTTCCCAGTTTTCACTCCCAAGATTTATGATTTCATAGATGATTTTTTTTCACTTATATACATCTCTATTGGTTAGGATTATATTCTAAGGGCTCACTCCTCCTTCAATAGTGATTATCCCCAACTATTGTGTCATTTTATGTGTTGTTCCATGAAAATCAAATTGCGAGCTATTCTATTACGCCTCTTAATTCTATTTCATGGTAGAAACATGGTGTGTGGTTTCTTCCCCTTCTAATGAATATAAACCCTTGTTTTTATATAGAATCTATATTGTGGATTTGATGATTATTTATGAATGTATATGGGGCCAAGGTTGTGTGAGAACATTTCCATGATCCTGATGTAAATGTCCTACATGGTTTATCCCATAGTTTTGAGGCTTATTCATGTTTACATGGTTGTATTTTTTTGTCTTGTTGTGTTATGAATTTGAATTCCTTGGTAGGAAAATAATAAATTTAGTATTTAAATGATGTGGAATTCCCCTCATGATCCCATTGGATCCATTAAGATTGAATAGACTAGGATTTTGGACACCCATGGGGTGTGCCTTCCCATTAAACATGGAAATTGAGTTGTGAAAAGATACAATAGTGGGTATATGATATTAAACCAATTTAAACCATGTTTACCATGTTCACCTAGAAAAAAGGTATGATTGTTTTATCTTGAATTTGTTAAATAAGTAATTGATTTTAAGGGTGTTAATGTGATGAATGGTTAATAGGAATTATACTTATGATTAAATTTCAAGAAATTAGTGGGAAATTGTTTTAATGTGGTTAAAAAGTGAAATTTTCTTTCTACAGAAAGTGATAACATGTTGGATTTAAAGAACCATGGAAATGAGAAAATAAGTAAGGGAATACCTTTGTTGTATGTTCGTGATAATAGGTCACTAGCGTTAAACTGTGGAAATGTGAGTAATGATTGGTGGGATATTGGACTGATGCTCCACTCCATTGGGTGGTCTAGACTGATGCTCTTGGATCCCCTTTTTAAAGTACGTTCACATGTAATTTATTGATTATATTGACTCTAAGGGTTTGGATATTGTAGTTTATATCATTTTGGGATAGTAATACATGGTGCTCTGAATCCCGGTTGGATACTTGGAAAAATGGTATATGTGTTTCAACTTGAGACCTTTGTGTTATATGGTTCAGATGAATGTAATGGGAAAATGTATGTTTTAAGGGTATGGTTATCCCATGGTATTGAGAATGAATGTGGCTAATTTAAATATGGTTAAATAATTGAACCTTTTTTATCATTTTTATGGTTTAGTATATTTATGAACACACTATTTATGACTGGATATTTTGTAGACATTTTTGGTGGTGGCCTATTGGGTTGCATCAAACCCTAACCACGTTTCCCTTGGGTACTTGCAAAGACTTCATGGTTACATGTTAGGATAAGGGAAAATTTCATATATTAGATTGATAATATTTGAGTCGGTATTGTTTTAGTATGAAGAGATCATACATGATGTCCGAACTTGTTTGGGGATTGTAATTTCATTTTTTATTTTGCGTTTCTTATACTAATCAGTCCATAATAACTTGATATGTTTACTAATTCGATTTATTGATATGTATTTTGCTTAAAAATATGGTATATAATGTTTTGATAATAATTTTTATTGTATGTTACTATTCTTGGTGATTTACAATATTGGTTTATTATGTTAATTTCGGTATAGTATCCCAATGTGTTATATTGGACACATTCTTATAGTCATCATCCTTTCGCCTGTGGGGAGGAATGGTTGAGGTTATGTAGCACCAAATCAGGAAATTATATCAGTCTCACTAGTGGAAGGATGTTACAGGTTCTCTATAATATTTGATATTTATAAATTGATACTAAAAAATTAAACTCTAGATTATTATTTTTATTTCATGTCCCATTATATCACAAATAGTATAAAATATGCATCTCTATATTAAGGAAAAAATAGATAATCAATTAATAGATGTTTAATAATGTAATTTCTAATGACTTTTATGGACTCTGATTTAATCTACTAAAGTAGTGTTCTTCCATAATTTCAATGATGATAATAAAGATGAAGGATAACCATGGAATCGTTTTTTAGTTTTTATAATATTCCTCAATAGACCCATATTTCATTTACATATGTCTATGGAATTCCTCCTAAAATTTCAGATTAATATTTCATTGGAAATAATTATTGAAAAATATTATCTTTAATTAATCATATTCTATGGAATCAATTTTCGCCTTTTGATTTGTGTTCTTGAATAGGGACCACCACATATTAGCTTCACCCACAATGTGATAAAGGGAATGTATGACTTTGTCTTGTTCCATGAATCGATAGATGGAAAGTATATTATTAATAGAGTTATTCTGTTATTATTTGATGAGGGAATTATAACATTCACTAATTATAGGAGGCCTTTTTCATGTAATGGACTCAAATAAAACATGTAATTTCTTAGGAGGATGGTGTTACATAATAATAATATTATTATTATTACCGTGATTCAGTTGACGTTTCACAACCATGACGTTCTCATCTCCAACCTCTATCAGGTTAGGCATCTCATTTGGGAAATCATCGCATTTCATTTCATAATACTTGTTAGTATGGTTCCCCTTATTTCTAACCATTAACTGAAATTAGGAAAATAGAATTAGGGATGAGAATATAGAAACTAAAAAACACATAAAAGGGAATCCATGAATATATATAGAGTAATTTATTGATGACAAATATATACTAAATTACTAGTCTCCATGCTTAAAAATATGTTATACATGATAATTTTCAATTATTATTTCTATTTGAAAAATATATTCATGTCCATAATAATGGTTCACAACTGATTAATTAATTTTTTAATGCATATTAATAGGGATTTACAACATGGGTGTGAAAAATGTTTCGTTTTCATTCACTAGAT
The DNA here is from genome assembly GCA_963277665.1 of Viscum album. NCBI lineage: Eukaryota > Viridiplantae > Streptophyta > Magnoliopsida > Santalales > Viscaceae > Viscum > Viscum album. The sequence goes on from OY728150.1 coordinate 1,892,640,166, forward strand.
ATATGACAAGTTAATACCCAATGATTCCTTTCATTGTTATTTTCCCTAAGTACATCTATTCTAGATCCACATATACTTGTATTATCTTGAAGATGATGTAATTTCTTCAAAACAACTCACTATATACTTCAACACAATTTTATGATATATTTCTATATTTTGACATATCACTAGGGTTCTCAAAATTTTATTCATTTCATAATTCTCAAAAATAACTACAACAATCTCTAATTTTAACTACAACAACAAAAGTTTTTTATAAAAACTATTACATGAAGTTTAACAAAAACATCCATTAAATATAACGCCAATATTGAGGTTCATAGTGTCTTCAGTAGATAGTGTTCAAAATTCATAAATATGAGACTAAAACAAAACATATTTATTTTTCCTTACAAATTCGCTTATAAATCTCTCGGATCACCTAAAATGGTATAGGATAACTTTTGAAATACATAAAATAATAGGGTGAGCTAAAAATATCAATAAGAGAATATTCATGATAAAGGATCATATAATATATGTCAAATGATATAACATTATATTATAATAGAAAAAGATTATGAATAGTTATATGGTAGACTAATATAAGTAACATGGATTCATATGATAATTGATGCATATGAATGTGGAAATAACATAAAACATGACAAAAACATAGGTCACAGATTACCTCCAAGACAATATCACTTGTTAGAAAGAGTTTAATCATTGATTAAGTTTACTCTCTAGTCTCATACATATAATATCCTGGAAAATAAACATTACAAACTCCATTAAAATGCTATCTGGTAACACCCATCACGACATGTATATGACTATGTTTTCCACAAAAGTAATTCAAACATAAGGAAAAAACATAGGAATTATGCATGGAATGAAATGGGTTGCATAATATTTCCAAATATTACAATCTTTGGTTATTTCTTAATGATTCTAATGATAATAAAAATTAAATATACGGGACATTCATTCTATGTAGATAATCATGTTAATCATATTTTGAGTTATTTTAAAATAAACATCATATGAAAGGATAGATATTTAGGTTTATAAATGAACTATTGAAGTAGTTTTTTAAGGAGTTAGATATATAGTTTTGAATGAATAATGAATAAGGTGTTTAATTTAAAATATAAATGTAAATTAGAATTAATATCCCTAAAATATTATAATTTGTTAGTAAATCATGAATGTGAATAAAAATTTTATATGTTTTTTAAATAAAATTATTTTGAAATGGAACAATTTTCCTAAATGGAGTTTTATTTTATAGATGGAATTTGAGAGGTAATATTAAGACATATATAACCCCACAAAAGGAAGAGACAATAATCTCGGTATATAGGTAAGATAAATATATACAGATATATAATTTTAAATACCTATACAAAATCAAATATTAAAATAAAGTGATTTATGGACTAAAATTCCATAAACTAAATAAAATAGGGTTTTTTTCATAGAGATCTATTATTATAGGTTCAGAAATCATTATGAAAATGCACATAATGTCCAAAATAATAAAATTAGATTCATTAATTAGTTATTTAAAACAATTTACATCTAAATTTTCATTTTATAATTATATTATATTCATTTACAGAAATTTTATTGAAATATAATTTTTAATTTCATTGTTATATGGGTGCACAATTCATGGTTCCAAGGTCAAATCACTTATGAATAAGTATTAAAGTTCTTATAAAATGTGAATACCCCCATAATATAAATGAAATACTATTCATGTACTTATAGAAATTTAAATAGTCCCATGTATCAAGATGTTTTCTATCATAGGCATGAATCATTTAGTACAAATGTTATTGTTTTTGTGCTTGTTCATTTTTGTGGTTTTTTCTGCAATCATTAATTATATTCATTTTATTTAATTAAATTATTATTAAACGATTGAAGAAAATTAAATAAGTTATATTATACTATTTAAAAATATATTTAACTATAATAATACTTGCATAAAAATCCTTGAAGGAAGTATATAAAAACAAAGTTCATTATTCATGGAGGCGGTGAACCAACAATAAAATGAACAAAATTTGCAGTTTAAAATAATTTCAGTGGAAGGATGAAGATAAATAGTACACCATAATAATAATATATTTTTATATTTAGGATATTTATGTTTCTATGTATAGGTTAATGGAAAAAAATGCTTATGGTGGAATAAGAATAAAATTAAACAATCTAGTTGTCATTTTCCTCTCCATTTGGTTTTCTCCTATTAGGATACCACTTATGTCACCTGGTAATGGTATTTGGTGAGATTATTACTTATAGGGATATAAGGTGATTGATGATAGGATAGTTTCAAAATTATTTTTAAATCTTAAAGACTTTAAATAAATTATGATAAGCCATTGTAAAGTGTGGTAATTATAAGAAGAGGAGTAGAGAGTTTTGAATAATATATCGATTAGTTTATTAAGTTATCTCAAAACTACCAATAGTAATTATTATTGGGAATATATAAAATAAATGGTGTATTTTATTTTGAACTCATGGGTTATTACATAATCTCTTATACAATTAATCATATATTTATCTTATAATGTTTAGTACATTATTTTACCGTATATCTCTATTCAAAGGAAGTAAAATATTTTATAAAAATACATAAAATTCACCCTAATATTTTTTTTATATTGATTTAAAATATTAAATAAATTTTAATAAAATAATATTATAAATTTTTAAATATAATTTTTAAATAATATCTTCATTTATTCCAAAAACCATAATTTTAATATTGTGTTGAATTTTTTTTGAAAAAAATTCCAATTTAAGTATGGCATCATAAAAGTATATTATCATTATAATATACCAAAAAATTATTTTATAAACCCATTTCATTAAAATAACCAATGTTTTAAATTCATATATTTATCCAAAATGGGAGCATAAAACATATATGTTTTACGAGTAATACAATCAATTTATTTATTTATTTTAAAACATTTATTTACATGTATCATGATATAAATGTGACATATTTTCATTTTAAATAAAACATAAAAATATTTTACACATATATAGTTGTTTATTTTATTCTAATGGTCATATTACTATTCTTAATGGCCATATTACTATTCTAATGGTCATATTACTATTCTAATGATCAAATTTTCAATAGTAATATTGGTTTCCTTCATTCTATAAATACCACATATTTTATTAATTTTTAATTCAATTATATTTCCCTTATGTTTGAAAATATTTTAATTTTTTAGTAGAAATATTTATGAATAATTTTTTTTTCATTCTTACAGTGTGGTTTTTGAGTTTTTTTATTATGGTGGATAGTTCATATAATATTCTTTATATTCTAGTTATATGATTTTGTATTTATATCTCATTAAAATATTTTTAATTACTATAGAAATAATTATTTTCTAAGTGTAATGTTCAAATTAATGTAAATTTATTTTTATTTTTGGAATTTATCATGGGTTACATGTTCTATATATAATACTAAAGTAGTACATTTGAAACAATTATATAATTAGTAGGGAATTTATATAAATAAAATTCTTGGTCATTTCAGGGATTCACCCCATGGTAGGTCAATGTTATATACATAGACATTTAGTCCTTGAATTTTTCAATTCCTTGGAAAGAATAATCAAAGAAATGCCATAATCATTTAAGTAGTATTATCCTCCATTCATATAATAACCTTTACCATAAATTATAATTTCATCCTACTCCATGGTATGATACCTCCCCATAGCTAGGCTTAGTAGTGTGACCATATGACTTTTTATTTGACTAGTCTTCTCTATGATAAATCTCTGTGGAGAAACATATTATTTTAATATAATATACGGTAATGTTTAGACACTCTTTTCCATGATGTCGCCCCTATACATACAATTTTTCCTTTGATTAAAATTCAAACAGAAGGTTTACTCATGACATGATACCCCAATAACAACATGATCCTCTTATAAATTATTTTAACCAAAATGAAATACCCACAGAATAATACACCACTCTATGAAACCCACCATTCAAGATATACCCTACTACCACCAAAATATAGTTCCTCCCCAACCACGATGTGATTCATAATCAACCTCGTGTCATATAGTGACCTCCATCAATTGTTGTGTGATGGTCCTTCTACAAGAGAGTCTAGTAATGGGGTCATCAAGTCCCTACTACAATACTCAAACAAGCACTCAAGGAACTATTTGATCCTTTAATCAAATCCTAAACCAACTCTTTTGGATTATCTCACTCTTGGAGACCTGTTCAAAATCCCAATTCTTAAAGAATCTATGACACAATGATCAATAACTAAAAATTCCCTTAATTTTCACTGTACAATACATTAAGGATCATTATGGACACCCAATTATAACACTTATCACCCTTGAAAATGATCTTTCTATAACCTATGTGAAGTATATCAGTCAATAATACTCGATGCATGACTTAAATTATCTACCTCTTATTTGTTATAGTTATTCTGTCATAGCACCCAAACCTAATATTTTACTCAAAACATATCAATCATATGCATTCTAATTATGGTTATTTTCAATATCTTCATGATGGTGTCATCTTTATAATATCATTCATGAGCTCCCAAAATATAGAAATCATACACTATTTGATGACTTCATCGATATACAACATTCCATTTCTTACACAACAATCCATTTCTTACCCAACATGTTTCCCAAACACTATACGACTATCCTATTCAAATTCTACAATCTCATTACCGACACAATAACCAAAAATCAATGATCCAACTTTTGTTCATTTCAACATACAACACAATAGAAATAATTTTACATAGACCCAGCCTATATACTTTTATATTTCCTTAAATTCAATCCTATTCCTATTGCAGAACTATCTTTATACATTTATAAGTTATATGTCCCAATTATAATAATCTAGACTGATCATTATCGACCTATACACATAAATATTTATTTAACTTTTTCCTCAAATAACCCAGTCACATGTATCTAAGTGTTGTCTCAAAACCACAAGCACCATCATTGTTATATTCATTAACACTTCACTCAAAATGTTGACCAATACTTCAAAAAACTATTGTTATATGCTAAAAATAATTATAGTGTTCTCCCCAATATAGGTTATTCAATATCATCGATCCATGATAACTATAATACTCACTAATATTTTATATTAAATTCTAACCCACCTTAGCCCCACTCATATCTCTTGAATATGATTTCATCCCCAGTATGCTCAAGTGTCTAATGATACCATTGTTTATTGTATAACAATTATCTAATTCTACAAGAAATCCATCATCATACAATTCATCCGAATAGTTCTAATTCAATTTCAACGTCCTTTATCGCCATAATTTTACTCTCATTCTTTATCCCACTATAGGACCTACCTAGTCCCACTATGAACTCCAAATATATCTAGTACCCTAGTCACCACAGCATAGGCACTCTTGTGTCAAAAAACATAACACCAAACCACTTGGTCCTTCGTCATTTCACAAAGACATATAATCATCATACTATATTTTCCTTTCAGTAATATTCACAAAATAACTCCAACATTAGTTTGATATATTTAAATTAATATTATGTCATTGTACATGAGTTAGTCCATTAACTCATGGAATAGACCTCGTCTTACAGCTTCTTCATACATTTATGTACTGGTTCCCACTATTTAGTCACACCTTAACATTTCCAAGAGGGCCCCTATCTCAATAGAACATGCATAAGAGAATAATGTTTAAGCATCCATTTTTAATTTTCTTGCCTTTATCGGGCTGTCACATGCCATTGTATTATTATCTCATATCTAACATCCATCACTGTATGGTCTTCCATCGAACCAATCAGTATCACATGATCTAAATCTTTATAGTTAGTGGAGTTATGGATTTATAGACTCCATCAGAATATATTTTAGTTTTTAAGTTTCAAACCTCAAATGGATCTCAAGGGACAAAAAAATCCACCACAACATAGCCTATCCACATATTAAGATGGTATTAAATGAAAAAATTATACATTTACATCTATCTATATGACCTAGCCTCAGGTGTATCATAACATTCTATACATAATATAACTACCCCCACTAGTTATTAGAATACTCCCATTGACATGACCAACATTTCTTCTAAGGTAAATTGCACCTAATGAATCCACAAGATCACATATATTGGATGAATCGTTGGTCACACTAATCCACCTACCACTTTTGTTAAGAAAAATTTCACTCACTTGACCCACGATAAGAGTGTGTTCAACTGACCATCTCACAATGGTGCTCAGTAGCCCTAGTTAACAAATTGAGGCATTTCTAAGTGGGACATACCATGTGTATTACTAGCCAAACCATCTGACTGTTCAACATTGAGTCGTATCCCATAAATCCTTGGCTTGTATTTCTAATCTACTAGTTATCCATGAATCAAAGATGAGTTTGATTCTTTAATTATAAACATACATGATACTGTTATGATCATGAAAATAATACAATTCATGTATGTCCAGTCAAATGATAAGAATAACCTATGATTTCTCATTTATAAAGCCCCTCACATTCTATGGAAAATCCCACCTAGGATACCCTCATATATCACAACTCATATCTATTAATAAAAAGAAAATTATCTACCATTCCATCATGAAAACAACTCAAAAATATCATAATTCACATCACAACACAACTAATCCCTATCACTATAACCATATGTGACATCACATGTGGTCACACCACCTAATGATTAATCCATGCTCATATCTTAGAAAACATAAGGAATCACACATGAAAACACATCAACTCAAGGGTTCCAATATATATACATCAAGTAAATCACATATAAATAGCTACCCATTTTCAGTTACTAATCTTCCCTTGGAATATTCATATTGTACTAGCCCTTGATGTCTAAACTCCCATCAATATACATATTAATGAAATCACATAATGATGACTCATATCTAGAAATTCATTACCATATGCTTCATTAATGTAGACTATGCCTAATAGTTTATTTACAAAAACACCAATTATGTTATTATTGATAATTTATATAAAAAAAGAAACTATTAAATAATTAGTCTCACCCATATGGTTTGGTTAAATAAAATCACACCAATGTGATATTTGATAAAAAATAATTTTTTATTGATTCTATATGTAACTGAAACTAAATTCTTTTTTCTTATTTTTTTCAAAACTAGCGTCATGGTCACATACAAGAAATTAAAATTCTTTGTGAACATATTTTCCTAATATGATTAATGAACTCTTGAAACATCCCACCCAGGGAAAATATTACTACCCATAAATTGATAAATAAATAACATTAACCTAAAAATATTAAATAATCAACTCCAATTTAATAATGAAATCCAAAACTAAAAATCCAAGATTTTTATAAACATGTAGATTTACTCAAGTCATGGATATCCAGTCAGATGATATGTAATCTATCCCATTTTCTGACAATTATTATTTTTCTTTTTTCTATACATTTGTTCAATCCAGGGATTCTTCTGATAGTAATGTAGTTAATAATTTTTGGGATCTAAAATAATGATTTACTAGAATACAAGAGTAATTTAATTGTGGATTCCACTTATAGGGCCCCATATTCATATTTATAGTGGGTGATCAATATGATATATGACCTTATCCAAAGAAAATCCCTTGATTTTACTTCATATTTTGAAAGTGTGAGAATCAAATAATTAGTTCTTTCATTATAGGATTTGTCGATAAAGCCTCACATCCATTGGCTATTGTCCCATCACCTCTCGATTCTTAGGTCTTTATAGACACCAAAATCATTATAGAATCCTCTATGGACACTATTGGTTCACCTCATAAGTTTGAAAACATTACCTCCATTTCTCATCCAAACATAGTATTTATACAATATAATATTTTTTATCCCTCCACAACTAAGATTCTCTTTTTCCATGAAGAAGATAATATTTTAGAAAAAATAATACATACCTCTAGAATAAAATTATATAAAAAATAGTGGTTTATTTTCATGGATACAATAAATAGGAGAAGGATAATCATTAAAAATTATTTGTTTTGATATCTTCCTAAAAGATATCCGTGGATCCTTATTTATCCCCACACTAAATCACTATCAGGAGTTTCTACATGCTATGTTATAATGATCCCTTTTCCATGGATCAATGTTATATATCATTAACATGAAAACTATGGGCCACTAATATTGATGTGTGTGGCTAAGGATTATATATAAATTTCATAAAATTATGGTTCTTTTTTTCAGGAGAAAATGATCTCAAATTCAATGATTTAATTATGTCCAAGTACAATAGGTACGTTATTTTTTTCATGATAAAGGAACGATTTGGGTTTCTAAAATAAATCAACCTACGATGTTCCAAATGAAGTCATGCAAGATCAAATAATTCGCATAAAATTTTGAAATCCATTATCTATTAATAATTTTTTTCATTCATACATTTCTGATAATCCTTCTAGGATTTATATACATTATCATTATACCTCTCTATAGTAGCTTCAAATATCATATTAAAAATGATTATTATTAAGAAAAACATCAATGTGATCACCTACAAATTTGAATTCAAAGTGATATGTATTGTTCTCTGTAATAGTACATCATTTTTCTCAAGGAATCATTGATAATCATTATCTTATTAAATTTTACATTGAAGGATCAAAATAATTGTGTACATATAATTTATCTTAATAGAGAATATGGAGAGCACTGGAAAAAATATTAGCTAATAAATAATTCATTGACCAATAATCCAACAATTTTTTTATATCAATCAAGACACCTTTGACCATTTCTATATTAATTATTTGTATTCTTCAAATTGAATGGATGTCCTCAAATAATTCATCATAAAAAAATCTTGATTTATATTCAATATTTCAAGAATTTATTATAACCTTTGGGAGACATTATTAATTTGGTGGAGGCGTGAGTGGATTATTTATTAAATTTAATATACTGAAATTTGATCATATAAAATGGAAAAACATATTTTTTGGTAACTGTTTTGTGAATTTCATGTAGGTAAAAAAGATGTTGGATTAGATAAAGATTACTTTAAGGATGTTCCTTCAAATAATAATAGATAAAAAAAGTCTCTAGATAAAATGTTTATAACTCTATCAAGTAAAATTTGGATAAAATATTGTTGATCAAGGATGCAAGATCAGATAGGTTATAGAGTTTAATTCTAAAAAATTTTATGCTTTCTTGATGGAAATCATAGTAATGATAAATTATTCAACCAATTAACACATGAAATGCATTATCAAATTATATAAAAAAATAAATAAGTAATAAGAATAAAAATGTCAACTCTAATATGTTTCATCAAGAAGATATTGATGTGGGAGATACATCCTCTCATCATGAATATATTCCTTCTTGCATTAAAGTATAATAAAATCATTGACTTGAAGCCTTTACCATAAAACATGAAATTAAATAATCTATTAGGAATATAAATTAAAATATTTTTCCATGTCTATATGAGTTCTCTTGATTTTTATTAAATAATTGTTGGAATATTGTATATAATTAAGTCACCATTGTCATTCTAAATTTGTTAATTTGATTTCATGTCCCTTACATCAGGGCTAGAATGATGATTATACTCATCCCAAACACAAAACATCCTAATGCATTTAGTGACTTTAACCCTATTAATATTTTAATCTTTATCATAATGGTTTGTACTAAATTTTTGGAAACCATGCTCTCATCAATTATTCTTAAAATTATTACTAAATAAAAAATATTGTTTATGGCATTAAGGGGCATTTGATATCATATCCTTGTATCTTATGAAATGATTCATGAACTGGAGAAATATGAGAGAAGATCTAATCTATATATCACACATGGGATGATAAACACACTTAGTTGCGTATCATATAATTTCATTATCTTATCTTTAATTCAATTTGGATTTTAAAACAAGTCATTTCACCTCCTTATATGAAATATCAAAAACTATTATTACATCAATTTTGATAAATTGAAATCATTATTTTTTTACCTGGACAAAAAGTCATGAAAAGGGATCCACTCCCTAAATTCATATGTATCCTTATATAAGAGGTGTTTAACAGGAATATTAACACCCTATTTAATAAGGGAGCTATCAATCAATTTATTTTCAAAAGTGTTGTTTAGAGGATTTCAAATTTAAATTTTTATTATGACCTCATCCTTATCCTCATAGGTGAACCCAATTCTATTATAACCATTATTCTTTTTATTAATAAAATCCAAAATTACTCTAGTCATATAATCAATTATAATAAAATCCACAATGTGGCTTTAAATAAGGATTCCCTTTCACGAAAAAGATGCATCCAATGTAAAACGAACAAAAAGGTCTCAAAGAATCATCTTTTCTTCTAGGGAACTATTATTTTTAAATAAGATTGAAGTGTTTCTCACTAATATTATTACTTGGATTACATTAAATCCAAATTTTTAGCCTTGAAGGGTAATCTATTATGTAAAACTAGATGGATAATTTCAATCAATCACGTTCTTACATCTTTAACTATTTATATTATGCTTATTTCCATGATTCCTAAAGAACCTCTAAAATTTATATAAAAGGATATGGAAGATTCTTTAGGGGTTCATAATCCACATAAAAAATTAATCATTATTCCTAATAGAATATTATTTAAAATCCCACTTATCATAATGAGTTTGGATCCCTAACCTGCAAATTGGAGACTATTCTATGCTATGAATGCAGGGTTTAATTAGAAAGTGGGGAACTACCTTTTGGATTCCTTCATTCAAGATAACTATACGAGATAAAGGATTCCCTCATTAATCCAACTAATTCTCCTACACAAAAAAGAATTTTATCTTTCAATGATATAGATTCTAACGTTTTTTCATTCAATTTTGTTATAATAAAATATTTTAGAAAAGAACCTAGAGGTAATATTTAAATTATTTCTTATTTTAGTTTTATTCTTCTGTAAGTACGTCCATATTCTCCTTTTAGCATAATTGTGTAACTATATAGAATATGGAAATTAATCTTTTTATTTGGAAGATACCCTTATATTTTATACCATTTACAATATTTTTATTTTGATTCACCCACCAATAGTCCTCTTTATAACCTCTTTGATAAAATCATAAAGTTGATATGAATCACTTTATATTTTATTTCATATACCTTATTGATAAATGGATTTTTTTATTTAATTGTTTTCTAACATACCTCTGGACTCTTCCCTCCTCCCATTTTATGAAAATTAACAATTATTTGTGGTTGATAAGTAATATTTTAATAGGATAGGGCCTGTATTTCTCTAAAAAAATGAAATTATTTCATGGAATATTTATCAATTATAAATCAATGATATGTTTGATGTTGTTGTTTTCCCTTCTGAAAATTTAAAAATTAAGTTCATATATTATATTCATCAATTATGTTTTTCCATCAATATTTTGACATTGGAAATGGCTTATTCTTCTGTCCTAATTTATGTTGGTGTTTTGATGGGATTATCCTACATCGAAAACCATAAAAATATATTTATCTCATGGAAGAGACTATAGGGTTGTATCAAATTCAATGCTAAATCATTAATCAATTCCATAAAACTATGGGTGGAGTTGTTCTTATGAATTAATTGGGCCCTATTGTATCTTTTTATATCCCACTATTATGTTTATCAATCTTTAAGTAAGAGTATAATACTATCCATATTATTATATAATAGAGGATAAATCATGATTTCTAAAATTTTACATTGGAAATGTATTTCGAAATGATGGTTGATCATATTGAAAATAAAAATTTGTCTTCACCTTCCATAATAAAACTATATGCCTTACTGAATCAACAAGAAAAAACATTCAAAATTTCTATTTATAGTTAAATTAGAATAAATTATTTCTACAATAAATGGGAATTCATGATAGCTATATTTATTCTCTTTTACTTCCATTAGGTTGAATTTCCATAATTTGTTATGGATTTCATCATATGTGATAAACATGGTGTATCCTATCATAATATATTACTGAAATAGTAATTTTTAATAATTAAAAAATAAACACTATGAAAATTGTCAACATAAATAAATTATAAACCACATTCTATAATTAAATGAACTATTATAATAATTTCAAATGAGTCAAGAAGATAACAAAAAACATATCCCATTTGAATATCATTACATCAGATACCAACATAATCATAAATAAAAATATTCAACACTGCATCTTGTGACCCACTCTCAGTCTCATCTCCCTAGTCTATCAAATACATCATACTCAACCATCTCAAACAAGGCCACTGACATTCCTATAGTCAGGATCATGACGTCTTATTTTGTATTATTATAAAAGTGATAAGCTAGAAGAATGTAATTATTACTCATAATGCCACCACTAGTGGTGTGTCTAATATAACTATTATAAGGAGTGAATATATGATGTGATGTGTTTAGAAAAACTAAATAATTACTATAGAAAAAGAAAACAAGATCTTATGATCCTCAGGTTCTGTGGTGATCCCAAGGGTCAACCATACCTACTTCGGACAGTACAGGATTTCTATTACCATAATATATAAAAACTCAATGCAATGGAACTCCTCCCTATAACCAACAAATCACATGATTCTAGTAGAAAGTGGGACCCATGACGTAGTACTCTTCATATTTAATCAAGGGGAAGTAACACATACTCTAGTACTCATCATATATAACTTGGAGGATATAACCCACCCATTAATACCCATAAAATAATATCAAACACTTTGGGGAAAATATAGAAACCTAAAAAACAATTATTTATCAAATAATGGAGAGGGAAAATAACCACACAATGATGTCAATAATATAATATAATAATCTTTTGGGTGAAATAACACTATCTTAGAACCATATCTCATCATGAGGGGGACAAACGACCTCTATAAAATCACAAATCAACTTAGGGTGAATGGAACCCATCATGGAATCACATATCATGTTAGTGGAATGGAGTCCCTCCCTAGAATGAAAAATCAAATCAAGGGGGAATAGATCCCCTCCCTAGAATCACATATCACATTAGTGATGAATTAAACCCCTCCATACACACCTATATGCAATACACACTAGTTCATATTATCTCCTCAAATCATGATTATTATAATTGATTATTTTTTATAGTTTATGTTGTATTATTTATGATAATTATACATGTTAAACAAAAAATATTATAGTATTTATGGTGTTTTTTTATTTCATTAATATTTGGTTCGTATAAATTATGCATGAAATTGGTATGTTAGTAATGTTTAAAAAGACTTCCCAGCTAAACCTTATATCATCAAAATAGTTGGTGGAATGAGATTAGATCACAACAGTGTTAATCTATTATACCTCATTCCAGAATTATTGAATAGAAAGGATAGAATTTCTATCCTAAAACTATTATACGTGATTCAAGTTCCCAAAAATGGGATTCATGGTTCACCCTAACCTCAGTTATGGTTTGTCTCAATTTTTAGGTTGAGCATAAAGTGGGTTTAATAGGTATGGAGTCTCTGGATATATGGAGTTGTAAATTTTTTTAAATAAAATTGTATGATTAAAAGTATGTAAATATTTTTATTTAAATTTTTCTTCTATTAATATGGATATTTTCTATTGATGCACAAAATTGAGTTTATGATTTGTGGTTTGGGGTGGGCGGGAACTGCCTACTGGTTATATCATAATCACACCCTGCATGGAACCCTCTCGAGATACATATAGACATGGTTTTACATTAAATTGGTAGATTAAAATCACTAGAGCATGGAATATATTCATACATGGACTTATGATCAGGGTTGGTATTTTTCACTTTCTAGAGGACCTAAATATTGGACACATAGAGGTCATCTTTGGTATTTCTCTAGGGTAATTTCATTTGAGATATTTATATTTTAGGTCATTGGGGCTTGTTTTTCATAACCACCACTTTAATATAACTATTATACTCAGTGTCACTCTATGGTGTTCTATTTTAAAGTTTTTTATTTTTTTAGTATATGTGATTTTGTATAAAAATGTTATTATGAATATTTTATTTATATCATTATCACTTATTGTTCATCAATTCACCAGTTATAACTCAGATCTCATAGGATCGTTTTGACAATTCCCATTATGCATGGAACTCATCAGTCTTACATTTTTATAAAAATGATGAAATCATATCTCATTGATATTGATTTCAAAACCTATTATTTACACTATAGTATGGTTATCTAGAGGTCTGTATGATGTGTTATGGAAACCCTGACTAATAGAATTCAGGTAATCAAGGATAGTGTTTTTAGAGGCATTGGTGTCTACCATCCCATAATGTGGGGAGACCCTAGGTCAATAATGGTGGAGCATGAATGGTAAACCATTATCCTATTGTGTAAGTATTTTTTTAAAAATAAAAAATATATATTCCTTCGTTTTGACCAATACGATAACCCAACCATTTAATAATAATAATACACTCAAATGAATATCACTACTATGATATTCTTATATCATCCATCCAGCCTCTGATCAATGTGTTTTAAATTTAAAATGGATGATATCATCACCCTTTACTCGATTTCAAGAAAATAAAATTTATATTTTTAATTGAATAATTAAATGATAACTCTGATACCAAATGAATGAATCAGGATTTGATGGAACCAATAATTTTTATTTTTATTTCATCTAATCTATCATGAAATGAAAAATTCAAAATAACAATGCCCCAATCATCTTATGGGCCATGTGCAGTTAATTAAATAAAAATCTAAAAAATATAAATTTCATCTCATTTGATTCAAGAGACCTCCAAATTTTATTCTTGAAGTTAGTGTCATGGATTTGATATTTCTCATTCAATGTGAGTGAATTTATTCAGAGAGTCCAAATGTGTACTCTTGTATACATATCCCCAATTCTCCTTGACAGTCTTTGAAAATTAATCACCAACCAAAATGTATTCTCATGAATAATTTTGTCACATAAAAATCTAGTGATCATGTGAAGATGATCTATTTATATCTCATAGATGGGAGGAAGAGAGCTCACTATTTTCTCTCAATGTGAGAATTATTTAATTTTCTTTTCCATGTACTATATATTTTTCCCCATTTTGTTTTAGTTTTCAAATTTTAGTAAATTGTATTTTGATTAAATTTTAATTAATTTTATTTAAATAAAGATTTAATTACTTGTAATATATATTTTTAATTCAATTATTTCATAACTTTTATTTATTTAAGCTAATTAATTAGTTTAATTTTTTTAAGTGAATTGTATTTAAATTTTTATCTTTAATTTTTTAACAATTTAGTTACATAAATATTTTCTAATCTACTATGTTAATTTATTTTATATTTTTCTTATATTTTTTTTAAAATAATTTCTATTATTTTATTTTTATTTTCTACATTAGAGACCTACACATGAATCTCTCAGTATGATATATTTTAGTAGTGTTGTGTGTAAGATAATTTTTTTGGGGTAACATAATTATTCTATGTTAAAAAATTTCATCATTTTTGGGCCTTATAAAATCATGCACCCCTTAGATAAATTTTAGAAGGGGTATCCACGTACGATAAAATAATGTAGGAAATTATCATATGAAAATAATTACTCTGTCTTGCCATGAAATTGAGAGGCCAAGGGAACCCTACTGAAGCCCTAATTTTTCTTTTAAATAGAACACACATGGCTACTGAAGGATGAAAGTAGATGAAATCCTATGTTTGGCCATTTCTAACCAGTTGAGTAGAAGTCAACTGAATCTGACGCTATAAAGAGGGCCACCACTAGTGGGATTATGATTGAGAAAAGATCACCGAAAAAAGTCATTGACACTTAAGAATACATGAGATCATTGTAGGAGAACTGAGGTCTAGTTTTCAAATTTTATCTGACTGGTTAAATGTGATTGAAGAAGGTGATTTTGAATGATCTTGAATTCATGTTAGAAGAGGCCACATGGAGCACCTGTGATGATTCAACTACCAATTTCTCAAGATGGTGTCATTGAATGAGGATACAGTAGTGGAATATTCCATGAGAATCCAAGATGTTATTATTCCACATCCAATCATTTTCCATTGATTGATGAATAATATATATTTTCCTCTTTTTAAGATTTTTTTTGTGATTATGGGACCAAAAACACTGAGACTAAAATGTAGAACTCGTTAATTTTAAATTAGAAGATGATATGTGTTTTTTTATTTTTTAAATCAAGAGATAAATGAATTTTATTGGTTTTTGGGATGAAATGTAATGTTGTTGAATTGGAGAAATGATGATTGATTCTCGTTAGTTGAGATTTGAGGAGAATAATCACAAAATCTTGAAATTGGTGAAGTATTTTGTTGTAGGTTGGTTCAAGAATAATAACGAGACCTCTCTTATCCCTAATATTTAGGTTTAGTGGACACATTAGGATGATCAACATGTTATCAATGATTTATGTCAGTGGACATAGTTAGTGATTCTCAAAAAAAAATTAGAGTTTTAGTTGGAGTTCTAACTTATTGTGATTCAAGTATATGAATATTATCAATTTCTTGAGGTTACATTTTATGGGTGTGTGCATGGTGACACTATTTCTATAAGCTTCATGGACCCAAAAAAATTATTTCTATAGCCAATATAAATGTTTAATTGTTGATGCTGTGAAACGTTGTTTGAAAGAGCCTTAGAGAACTTATATTGTGGGATAGTTGTTTTGATGAAATCATGATAAATGTTTTGGTATCAAAAAAATATCATTTTTATGTGTAGTATAAGGAGTTGGTTCGAGAGATTTTTTAAAATCACATGGGTGGTGACAAAATGATATTAATGAATTATTATATAGGCTTCTCACAAGAGAAGGTGGTTTTTGGAGGCTGCGGCATGGAAAAAATGGGGGTCCACCATATAGAGATATAAGAAAAGTGGATTGAAGGAGATGAGAGTTGATAGTGGAGATAGTGCAGGAGAATTATAATTAAAATGAAGATCTAATGAAGTTTAGAATGGAGAGGGAATTGAATTCAACAGTGAATATTTATCTATTTATTTTACTTCTTAATTAGTCCTACTATCTTGTGATGTATTTCATGAATATAGTTTTTTTATTTCTCTAATTATGAGTGAATAATATTTTAAGGGGTTTTATAATGGTATGAATGGATATTTTTCTCAATGTTTTATTTGGTTCATAGTTGTGTCAGAATTATATTTGTAAAGTGGGACTATTTTTTCTCTTGATAAGAATCTCCTCAACACTATTATAAGTATGAATAACACATTATAGAGAATACGTATCCATTTAGCATCATATGATTCATTGAAAAGAGGAAAAGGATGCTCTGTCACTTATCCATCATTGAACATCTCGCTTCTTGAAAGTTGGATTACCTATCTGTTTTTGGAGAGTTCACTATACTAGGTAAATCACCTGAACAAACATTAGGTATATCAACACACCTTCCCCAAATTCATAGTCTCAATTGTTTTTTTATAATAAATAGATTTTTTTAAGAAATTATGGATAATTATTACCCCCTAATTTCATCTACTTACCATCTCTCTCTCATATCACTTGTTTCACATCCATAATAACATATGTCACCTCCACATTTTTCATTTTGGTTTTCTTATTTGTTTTGGTAGTGAATTTCTGTTATCCTTATCTATGGATATGATACTCTTACTTACTATTATTCTAGTTGTTAGTAGGTTTTAAATTAATTATGTTTTCAATGTTCTTAATGGTGACATGGTCAAAAAATTTGAATCATTTCTAGGGACGGAACGTGTGACCAATAATTAAATCTTTTCATTAAAAAAGCTACAAATATAACATCATGAGATTTTTTCTACTTAAAACTGATTTTTTATTTCACTACTATGAGTTGTCATTGAAATTTTGGAACATGAAATTTTATTCAAACTAGGTAAAATGATAAATTTGAAATTAAACTATTAATTACTAAGAAAAATATATTGATCCAGCCTTAAGAAGAAGAATAAATGGAAAATCAAATCCAAAATACAAATATGGAAATTACGAGAGTTTTGGTGGAAAATAAAAAACTAGTTTCTCCTCAACCTAGTAATGAGATTGATGAGAGAGTTATATGATTATGGATTTCCATATTTTTATTGTTTCAACTAAAAGTTCATGTATACAGTTTTCCCAATGTTCTAAGAGTTATAAAATTCAACAATCCTACCTTTCAATGATACCCACCTTTAATGGACAACCTGATGATGATTCATTAGTGTTCATTAGATAATTCTATGGTGTGGATCAATAATTACATTTTCATGGGATGGTGAGGAGGATCATAGGTTGATAAAATTTTCATGTTATTTAAAAAATATGGCTAAGAGATTATTCAAAAATCTAGATGAAGAAATTTTTGACACATTAGAACAAATTTTCAATTCTTTTGTGACTAAGTTTTATCCTCAAAATGTAAACATTGATGTGATGAATATAATACTCCTGATTAATTCAATATGATGAGGAACTTTTCTGTAAAACATGGGATATGTTTAGGGTAATTATTATAAAATTTCCTAATAACAAAATTGAACCTAATATCTTAAGGGATACTTGTTATAACAATATCACTCCTTATAATCAATATCTTTTCAATTAGTCTTATGGTGGTAATTTCTTAGACGTGATAGCAGAACATCTGAAAAAATATTTTAACAAACTTTCAAAATATTCTCAACATAAAAGAACAAGGAACTGAGTTATCCACTGAGCTGAAAGAAATCCTCAATCTATTATTGTTGATGATAGATTTATTAGAGAGCATTGATGTCAAAGTGGGATGTTTGGACATTCTTACCATTGTTTCCCCAACATTGACCTCCTTGTTTATCCTAAGGATAGTTCTCAATTGATTGTACATTTGAGATATGAATTAAGGGGTTAGTGATCATTTAACTAATTTGTATATCTCGGTTTATAAAAATCACCCCAATCATGTTTTGAGATAATGAGGTGTTTTTAAAACTGTTGTTACCCCTGGATCATAAATTAGAATAAAATTTGATTTCCAAATTATGCAGGTCCATCAAATTCAAATTCATATTTAGGTGGACTAGTTAGAAATTTTATATCTATAGTAGATTTACAATAGTCTATCTTCAATAATTTTAATGTTCAACTGGGTCAAATGGCTATGGATTTTGGTGGTAAATAAAAAATAAAAGTTTCCCAACAAAACTGATCCTATCATGAGGGAAAATTTTAAGGTTATAAACCATGTATCAGCCCTAAAAACCCAATAAAAAGTTAAATAAAAACACATTGATGTTAAAACTAACAAAAGTCTAATTCCATGGTCAAAATTCTTAAAAAATAAAAAGTTGTACATTTGGATTGAACGGTTTAGAATCAAAAAATATTGAATCTTGACATGAAAAATCCCTAGGACCAAGGAAGATGAAGTGGGATTTAATTAAGGATGGAAAGAAAATGTGATAATTGATGATGAGGAGAGTAATCTATCCATTTTGAAACATTATTCCACCGTCATCCCTTTACCAAAAACAGTAAAAAATAGGGATGAACCTGACTATGTGTGATTCTTAAAAATGACCTGGTCCATCAGTATCAATACTCATTTATAAAATTCTTGGATAGAATTCAATGATAATTAAAATTCACCAATATTTATTAGCTAACAAAAGTGATTTGAATATATTAAATACCATAAATATCAATAATAATTGCAATGTTATTCTTCTAAGGAAGTTTCCTCCAATGTTAGAATACCATGGTAGCTTTGTTATTCAATGAAGAATATGAGGAAGCATGCAATTGAATTGATTATGTGATTTTTCAGAATGTATTAATTTGAAGCCTGACTCCTTGTTCAAAAATATTGGTATTGGGGACTTACAACCAACTATTATCTACCTTCAACCTACTAATAGGTCACTTAATCATTCTTACGGAAGGGTGGATGACATATTAATTAGTTTCAGGAAGCTTATATTTCCCACTGATTGTATTATTCTTGATATAAAGTGTAATGAAATTGTCCCAGTCAAATTAGATAGACCATTCAATTCTACAATAGGTTATTTCATAGATGGTCCAAAGGGTATACATACCCTCTAGGTTGTGGATGATGTGGAGGGAACCCATGTTTTGAAAATGCCTAAGCATAATGTAGGTTGTATCCTCATTGAGGTTACTAAGAATGAGTGCTTTAAAATCATGGTTAAAACTAAGTATTGTTGTTTCCCTCTTTAGGTTATAGAGATTATAATTCCCCATACCATTGAACGTATTACTCAAATGGTTTTTTCAACTTTTCATTCATCTATTGATGAATAAACCCTTTCCCAAAAGACAAACATGGAGTGACAATTTTAAATCATTAATCCTTAAATTTTCAGCATGAGTATGAATGTTCTATTGTTGAGTTTGATAGTTTGGATGTGTCTAAAACTAGAGAAAATCAGGATTGAGTCCCTGTGGAAAATATAATGTTCGTCAACTTTAAAATATCTATTTTTTGGAAAGTTTCACTCCTCGTGTTTTTGAAACTATTCATGATGCATGCCCACTTTTTTGTAGTAAATTCACTTCTTATGAATCTTCTACATACTCTAAAAAATTTTATTCTCTGTGACCAATTTGAATCCTTTTTGGGATCATTCTAAGTTATATTTTCACATAGTGATTTGCGCACTTTTTTTATAGTAAGCATTTTCCAGTGGTTTTTGAACTTATTTTTGATTATAGGAAAACTATTGTGTGGGGAAAAACTATGAGGATGTTGCTGGTTTACATGGAGAATTTTATAAGGTGTTTTATACAATTTGTTTCTGTTATTTTGAAACTATATACATTGAAAGAAAGGTTTAAAACATCCTTATTAATGAATTTTTAATGAATCTTATAAAATCATTGTATGTTGTATGTGATTTTAAGGTTTTTAAAAAGTGTGTTAAATTATTTTAAAATTATGTTTAATTCATCATTTAAACCATCCCATTAAATGACCATTGATAAATCCTTGGGGTATAATGATTGGATGGAGACTCAAAATTCAGCACATAATGCGAGGCAACACATGGTTTTAAATTTTTTCCCTATTTTTCATAATAACTGTTTCTAACTCTACTCAAATCCAACTCTACAGCTACCTAATCTCTATAAAATATGGTTCATTGATGTGATTATCAAAAATATATTATTGAATGATTTTCACATCCATAAGATGTACAAACGTGATCAACCTTCTTCTTACTTCCTTGCTTGCATCTGTGGCCACAATCATTCTCCATCTTTAAATTATGGTTACTTCTGTTCTATATATCCAATATTGTAGGCATAATATATTGGTTTCTATAATGATTGGTCTTAAAGAAAGAGAGGGAGCCTTTTTTATATGCATTAATGAGATAAGGAATCTTAATACAAGGGGAGGAATTGTTTGAATTGTTTAATCATTGATATTTCCAAATCTTTTTGTTCATTACTGTTACTTTTAATAATTACATAACAAAGATTACTTCTAGAATTTTCTTCTACATGCTTTAATTATTGATAAGTCTCTTGGTGATACCTACTTTTGTCGAATGATGGGTTTTATTTAAAAAGTGCATGTGCATACAATTTTATATTTTATTTTGAAAATCATTTTTGAATTAAAAAAGTGAAAGAATGTTTCATTTCATGTTATCCTTTTATATGTAAAATTTTTTTTGTTATGGCCACCATTATTCCTGTGCATGTTTTTTTTTCTATGATAATTTTTTAACATAAATTTGACGTAAACAAAAATCATTCATTGTTGAATTTGGAAAAAAATTAGAACATTCACTATCAAAGTTTTTACTCTTCCCAAAGATCAACAATATGAACATTGTTGTGATATATGTGTTAGGGAGAGGTTGTTAATGTGATAAACTGTAATTCATTGAGTTCTAATAAAAAAACCTTAATAATTTCTAAAATGATATGTTTTTAAGTATTACTTATGAATTTTTACTAGATGAATCTTTTTCTCAAATTTGAGTGTTGTGATGCCAATTTGAAGAGGCTGATCTTTAATACCTCGTGGATTTCCTTCAGTAAATCATTTTTATTTTCCTATTGAAACTTGTAGATATTGGTATAATCTTGGGAAAATTTTATACAATTTTAATTAAATTTTATATGTATAATTTATATTTAACTCATAATAATTAAAATCATTCAAATTTGAGTGTTGTGATGCCATCATCGATTGATAATGTCCAGAGATTTTCTAATTTTGCGAGCTTCTATTATGATGGTGTCCAAAGGTTTTCTAGTTTATTGAAATCAAGAGAAAACTTAATGTGATGGGTTTCTATGTTGAAACTGAATGCGGTTGAATTGGAGAAATGGTGAACGATGCATGCCGTTTGAGATCCGAGGAGAATAATCGCTTGAGCTCTATATTGGTGTTGTGTTTTGTTTTAGATTGGTTTGGAAATAACAATGAGGGCTCATTGATCCACAATATTTTGGTTGAGTGGACACATTGGAATGCCCACCATGTGCTCAATGATTTAACTCAGTGGACTCAGTTGGGGATTCTCTGAATATTTTGAGTTCGAGTTGGAGTTATCAGTTGATGTGATCCCAATTGATAAAGATTTTGAATTTGTTGATGTATCATTGCCTGGGTGTGATCATGGTGCCACTATTCCTCAACCATAATGGTCCTGAAAAAAGTCATATCTGTAGCCAAGTGAAAGGTTGAATTATTAAGGCTATGAAGAATTATTGAAAGAGCCTCAGATAGCTTATATGGCGTGCCTATGGGGTTGATCTAATCATGAGAAAACATTTGGTGTCTGATATAATTGTTAGTGGATGGAGATGGTTGGAGAGTTTTTTTAAAATAACATGGGCAATGACAGAAGTTTAAAAACGAATTATTCTATTGGATGGTCACCAATGATGGTGGTATTTGGAGCTTATGACTTGGAAAAAAATATAAATGGGTGGTCCTCTATATAGAGACATATGAAAACTAGAGGGAAGGAGACAAGAGTTGATAGCTGATGCATAACTGGACCAACACAACAACAATGACAAATTGACGAAGCTCGGAAAGGAGAGGGGATCGACCTCGACAGAGAAGTTTCATCTCTCTATTTTCATTCTTAATCAATTATACTGTCTTGTGATATATTTCTCAATCATAGTTGTTGTTTCTCCAATTATGAGTGAGTAATCCTATTAGGGGTTTTAGATTAGTATGAGTTAATATTTTTCTATATGTTTGATTCGGTTCATAGTTGTGTCAGTGGTACTTTTGTATAATTAAATTCTTTTTGTACTTGATGAACGTTTTTTTCATTGTATTCTATGTTTAACATGAGTCAATAGCGAATCTGTTTTCTTTGAGCATAATTTTCAGTACTAAAAATTAAAAATGGTTGATGTCTCTCTTTTAAATCATTGTATCTCTCTCTTCTTGAAATTTTCTTTACCAACCATTTTTTAGGAGAGTTCATTGTACTATTCATAGAACATGAATGACCATTGGGTGTCTCGACACACATCCTTCTAAGCCATTGGAACAATTATGTTAATTGATATTAAATAAATAAAACATTTTTTAAATCATTTCTGAACAACCCGAACTACCTAATTTTATCTACTTCTAGTATCTCTCATATCTGACTTTTTTCACTTCCCCAATCACATTCATTAGCTCCATTATTTGTTTTGATTTTGGTTTTTTTTGTTTTGGTCACAAATTTATTTTAGTCTTTTCTAGGAACATGATATAGTTGATTCCCACTGTTTTAGGTGTTAGGATGTTTTAAAATAATTAATTTTGTCACGTTCTCAACAATGACATGGTCACCAGGTCTTAAGTGAAATAATTAAACTTCTAACTCGTGATGGAATGAATCAAATGTTATGAAACTAAAACCCTTTTGATGATTTGGAATATCCATTTTATTTATAGTTTGGTTAAAATTAAATTAATTTTCATATAAGGACATTTCACTTTATTTAATCAAAATAAACTCCCCATGTCACACCTTTTTGATAATAATAAAGAAATTATTTATATTAGAAACAACTGATATCTAATATCCTTCATGAAAATTATATTTTTTATTTAAATAATATTATTTCATCAATATAATGATTAAGATCAATTATTTTCCACTATAAATATTATCTAAGCCATGAATTAATAAAATTCATTCGATATATATGTATATATATTACATCCATGTGGCCAATGGATAATATTTATTTATTAACATTATCAATAAATCATAAATGAATTATATTCTCATACTTAAAATATATATTTATATTCATTCTTCTAGAAACACTTAATGTGTGACCAACTAGATTCTTTTCTTAGTTTCAGTATGTCCAACCCATAATCCTTGACTGATATCAAGAAACACATTATAACCTCAATAGAAAAATATCATAAGTCTAAGTGACAATAACAAATACCTTATTACAAATGCTTACTATGTAACATAATCCACATGTTAGATGATATCCCATCAACTAGAATGCATACATGTGCTATAATCATTACTGCATAATCTATCATTATTTGAATTTATGAAATCAACATGCATATTGAATAACACGTTCAAGTATTTTTATAAGGAACATACATTTCAATCAAAGGGACATAGGTATCTTATTCCTAAATTCATAATTGATAAATCCAATTATAACAATTAACATATTTATATACCAATCATGACACACCTGTTGTATGATACTTAACCATGATTATATTTAACATGATATTTATTTTGAGTTAATGTATGTAAGTCATAAATTGGTATAATAATGATATCATGTAAAAGAAAAAATATACACAGTCATATATTAGTACGACCAAAGAAAAAAATTACATGCATTTTTTCTTATTTGTGACACTATCCTTAATATGTCCCTTCTAGGTGATCACCAAATATGATCATCTTACGAAGAAATCTTAATACTAATTTGTAACTCCTGATCCTAAATTATAGTATGTGAACATGATATTTTAGTAAACACTATAATAAAATGCACATTTTCTAATTTAATGGCACAAAAATCATAATTTTATAGGTTCAATATCAATTTTGAGCTTACTTGGTCAAAATATTCCATGAATGTATTTTCTTCCTTAAAAATTTTCTTTTATAAAAAATTGAAAATGTAGTATTTAACTACACAAAAATATATTTATACTAATAGGTTATAATTTTTATAATTAACAAATATTTAACTATCACATTTATAGAAATCAATATTTGATCATTTAGAGGTGAGAATGAGTATTTTTTTAGAAGATTAACTATTTTTTCTTAAAAAGGAAAAATGATTATCCATTTTAATTATTTAAAATAATATTTAATCATGAATGATTTAATTATTTTAAAAGATTATAATTATAACTATAATAATTTTACTCTATATAATTATGATTACTTAATATACGGTCAATATAAGGACATCTAATACAAGAAAATTACATTTCATGAAAAATTGTTATTCAACACGATTTGTGGGTTTTTTTAGACGATGTTATAGAATTAATAGGAATGGAATTTAATTAAATTTATTCCATATTTAGAATCTGTCTAATTAATATTAGGTAATTAGGCCATATTAATTTTGGGTCATAATTATATGTAACAAAAGATTAAAAATTAATTAACAGTGTTATGGTTAAAATGCGGTTTTGCGTATAAAATGCACTTATGTTAAAAATAAGTTTCCACACACAATTTTTTTATTTGATAAATTGTTAATTTATATTTTGAATATGTATGTCTAAATTAGCTTATATCCTCAATTTAATTTAGTCTTAATGTATCGATTACCATGGTTAATGAAATAATTACCATGGTGAAAAGTTTTATGGTAAAAGCAAGTAAACATGGAGGATAAGGGAATATAATGATTAAAAAATATTTAATTTTATTGTTTGAATATGTGGATCGACCTTAAAATCCCTAAATTCCATTATTTATAAATTTTTTTGGCTTTTTGGGTGATGGAGACTTCCCATTATTTAATAGTTTTCAGTATTTTTAGAAATGTCACTCCTCAATTATAAAAGGGAACTCCCTCCCATCACATCTTAAAACCTATCAAGCCATTTATCCTGGACAAACCCTACCAGAATATCTCCAAGATATTATTATACAAATGATAGATGTTATGGTATTCTCATAATACAAACCTTAGTATCCTTAAAGAAGAAATATAATTTTGGTTTCTCTATGAGAAGGTAATCAACATATGAAATCTCTTTCTTTTCCATTCATTTATTCACACATTAAATTATGTATTACCAATTCCAATATAATATCAAAAGTATCTCCCATATACTGAGATTTTATTATGTTGATGTAATAATATTTATCCGTATTCTTCTATATTAAATATGAAGCAAATCCATCTCTTGTGTGTAAGACGTATTACCACCTCATGTACCGATTTTTTTTTCTATCACCGAGTCACATGGATAGTCATAATGATAAAAAAAATTAATATATATGATATGTATGACATGATAATAATTCTATAAAATCAATATGTCAAACAATTATTTACCCTTTCCCAAGTTAAGTGAATGATATCATTTCTCGTGTATATGTATGACCTACTGTCTCCATAAAGTGATGAGATTCATTTTTAATCGAAACATTAATGAATTTTACGAAAAAGGTATTTACTGATTAAAATTTATATTTTTTAAATTAATATCATTTTTTATAAGATGTAACTATATCCTATACACATGGATTGTATCTTTAACTAAAAACATGCATGAGAGGACATGTCAATTAACCCTCGAAATAATATTAATAATAAAATATTATGAGCCTATTTAGTTTCATGTGGTGTATATAATGTCCCTTAGTTTTATTTAACATGAATACCTATTTATTCATTGTGGATAATGATTCAATTCATGTTTATTATTCCATGATGTTACAATTTTAATGTTACCAATGTGGTAAGAATATATTTTACAATCTAACTCTCTTTTGGGATTTCTTTTACTCTTGTTGAAGGAATATTATCATTTATCATTCAAAACCTCAAATATTTTTTTATCCCATGAATATTTAAGGATATTTAGTATTTTATTAATATTTTTCTATCATTTATACTTGAATAATGAAAATAAATGTTTAAATGAAAAATTTATTTTATATCTCATTAAATCAAATATATTTTCCTACCATGATTATGTTTTCTAATTTTTTTTCAAAAGCCCATATATGTACAAAAAATATTTATCAAGGTCATTTAATTTTATCATTGACTTATAATTTTTTAGAATAATATTTTTGATGTTTTTTAAAAGGAACGTTGTTTAAAAAAAACTCAAAAGGAATGTTTTCTAATGTATATGATGATAACAAACATTGCCTCTATTTTAACTTTTTTATGAAATATATCTTAATCTAAATGTATTAAAAAATCAAAATAGAATTATTTTAAGATCTATTATTTTAATATTTCACTTAT
The DNA here is from genome assembly GCA_963277665.1 of Viscum album. NCBI lineage: Eukaryota > Viridiplantae > Streptophyta > Magnoliopsida > Santalales > Viscaceae > Viscum > Viscum album. Next base: position 1,892,667,737 of record OY728150.1, read on the forward strand.
ATTCCATATATTATTCCAAATGAAATAATTTTAATGTAAGAAACTATATTCCTGATAAATTGATGTATAAATGCCATTTCATGATTAATTTTGTGATTGTAAATTTCTCCTGAGATAAAAAAATTTCTATAATCATTGTTCATTTATCATTAAATTTCAAATAAGTATCCATATTATTTTAATAACGGAAATTATTATTGCCTAAACCATATACCATTTGTATATATGGTATTTAATATTAATGTTATTTAATTAATGGTGTAAATATTGACAAATCTGTATTATTTTCTCAATATGGATATATTCTGATATGTAATTTTATTCATGAATTAAATCAACCATTTGATATATGAGGAATTATTTTTACATGTAGTAATAGTTGGGGCCTAGAATTATATAGAAATCTTGATGCATAGGTAGGTCTCATGAGACAAGTTAGCTGAAAAAATTAAATGGAGTTTTACTCATAATTTTAAACGTTATTGGCGTATAGTGATGTTAAATAAATCACGATTTATAAGATCATGATGTAAAATATTACAGATTTCCTTCATTGAGTGTTCATTTATTATTTTCCATGTGATTATTTCATTAATATTATCTATGGATTCATTTTGTGTTCATATTACTGATTAAATGAAATGTGTTTTCAGATATTTTTCTTTTCCATATTGCTTTTCCCTTATCTAATACTGAAAATCATGTTATTGATTAATTGGAATTTGTGTTTAGTAATTTACTATTCTATATTGAATATTACTTATATAATCACCATAGTCATGTTATTATTTAAATGTAATGTGTGTTAAGTTATTTACCATTCCACATTGATTATTAATTATCTAATCATGATAGTAATGTTATTTATTAAATGGATTTTTTATTTAATTATATAACTTTCCATACTGATTATTCATTATCAAATTAGGATAGTCAAATTGTTAATTAAATTATAGGCATGTTATGATATTTTCCTTTCCATATTGATTATGACTTATCTAATCATTATAGTAATGTAATTGATTAAATGTAATGAATATTCAATTATTTTCATTTCCATATTGATTATTCTTTATTGAATAATGAAATATTCCACTGCACATATCCTTTTCTGGGAATTTGGTCTCATCGTTGTTTTTTCCTCACCTAGTATATGATGTTTTATCCTTTGAATGAGTTTTATGGATGTTGATCATTTTACTTCATTATGTTTTATATTCATTTCCCAATAAAAATTGTTATCATGTATGTATCTGGTTCTCCAAAACTACTAAACCAATTCGTTTATCAATATTTCGACCTATATATCAATTAAAATTTAACAAATTAGACAATGACTTTGGGTTACTATAGAAATGGTTGTTACAGTTGGAATCATAGAAATATTAGAAGAAATATTGTAAACTAGATTAAGGAAAACATCGATTAAGAAAAAAAATACTCTGGTAGACATTGGGGACAAGTATAGAGGGATATACTAATGTAATAGTGAGGATGATATTATAGGGTAATTCATAACTATACAACCATGCCAAGATACTAAAACTTGATATGGACATGGAATAATTGTACCTATGGTAATAACTTAGAAAAGGGAACATTGGGATTTGGATCAATCACCACCTAGTGCATGACAATGAGCCTTACTGTAAAGACCCGCAAATTTCAAGGAAATTTTTTTCTTAATTTTCTTTGGAATTTTACAAGAGCGCAGCTTCAGACGGCACCTGATTTCGAGGCCCGGTGTTCCCGGAATCAATTTCCGAAGTTTGGCTCGGGTACGTTCAGTGAACGGACGAGCGGGTTTTTCTATCTTTTGAACCGGTGCCCGGAATCAAATTCTGAGGGCACCGATGAAATCGCAGCGCCGGTATTTGCTTAGAAACGCCTCTTCCGGAGTTGCGTTTGCTCAGACGTGGTTTTTAAATTTTGCGGCTTTAAGTCAGAAATAAAATAAAGTTTGTGCGACAACTTTATTTTATTTCACTTAAGCTGTTGGAAGCCACTTGAAGTCACTTAAAGACGACTTGAACTAAGTTGAACTGGATAGGATGCTATCCAGAAATATCCTACCCTCTTGGTAGGATATTTGTGAGGCAGGGCCCGCACGAGCCCCGCCGTTTCTTTCGCTAAGTAACGCACCCGCGAAAACCCGTCAAAGTAACTGAAAAGTCAACCGACGCGTTTTCTTTAATTCTTAACAGACCATTTAATTGGGCGGTTTATTTCGTGAATTAAATGGACTGTTTCTTCGTGAATTAATTGGGTCGTTACTTATGCGTTTTACGTTTGTTGGCAAAATAATAAAATAGACAAACTTGTCTATTTTGGAGGATTGCTATCGTTGTGCAATTCCTCTGAGCCTCCACCCTCTCCGCGAAGAACGCGAAGAACGCGAAGAACGCGAAGAACGCGAAGAACGCCGGAACCGGAATCCGACGACGCACGATCCGCGACGTCAACAGCTTTTCCGCGACCTTCTTCTTCTTCTTCTTTGGTGCCTCATCTTCCGCGGCGAACCTGCGATCGGCGGTTAAAGGTGAGAATCAAAACTTCTAAATTCTCCCTTCTTAATTTCAATAACAACAGATTTAATTAATTAAATCTGTTTGTTCTTGATCCGGAGATTGGCGACGCGACGCCGGATACCGCGACGACACGACGATCTCCTTCTTCCGCGACGAGCAATCCCGCGACGATCCCCCGTTCGGCAACAACAGCTGCGAGGTAGGGATTTATTTTGGAAAAGTTACCCCTTTTAAATTTTCTCGTGAACGTTCTTGAAAATTTAAAAAGCCGGTTTCAAACGAACAATTTTATCTTTAAATAAAATTGTTGGATCATGTGTTGATCATCGTTTTCTTTTCTCCCGTTGATTATGGCTAACGCGGAGGGTGCGGGCCTAACGAACAAGACCCGGCAACCCTCCGCTGATCTCTTTTGTTGTGCGGATATGGCGGACGACGACAAACCGCGCGGCAGGGGCGATCCGTTGTTTCCGCAGTGAAGGTCGGCATCTGGGAGGGGCATCGGCGCAGACGGGAGGCAAATCGGGCCACCGGAGCATCTCCGGCGGCCCGCGGAAGGAGGCGGCGGCGCGGCGGCGCCGGCGACCGGGGGCGGCGGCGCCCGGCGCGCCGCCGGAGGAATCCGCCGCGGCTCGGCCGCGGCGGCGGCGAACCAGCGGACCCGCGGTCCGCGGGTCCGGTCCACCCGGTCGGGACGCGGCAATGCGCCGCGTCCGCTGACCACCCGCGCGGCCCGCGTGCGGGCCGCGGCTCCCTCGACCGCGGGCTGCGCCCGAGGCCTTCCACCCGCGCGGCTGGCCAAGCCGCGCCCCGGCCGGACCGGACCCAGCCTAGCTGGGCCGGGCCGGGTCGGGCCGACCCGGTTCGGCCGACCCCAGGGGGGGTTCGGGCCGGGTCGCCCCGGGCCCAGAACCCCCGTTTCGGGCCCTCTTCGGTCTTTTACCCATATCATGGGCCTGGGACCTCCGATTGACGAACCGTCAGCGGCTACGCGATCCTTGGATCGAGGCGGTCGTTTCGGTATATTATACTCAAGGTTTCGGAAGACTTTGGGTTCGGCCGGGTTGGTTCGTACACGAAACCAACCGGGCCCTCGGAGCGGAAACGCTCATAACTTGAGCTACGGACGTCCGATCGACGTACCGTCAGCTGTGGTAGTTTCCTCTAAGTGAGACGGAACTTTTGGCATACTCCGCCCGAGGATCGGATACAGGCGGAGTACGGTCGGGTTGGTTTTTCCCTAAAAACCAACCGGGCCCCTGGGATGAAAATGCCAATAACTCTCAGACCGGGCGTCCGATTGACGCGCCGTCTGTTGCGTTGAGATCCTGTTGTCGATACGGAACTTTTGGATACATCAACTTCGGACTACGTGTCAGTTGATGTATCAGCCTCTCGGCTCGTGGAGCGGACCCTCCTAAACGAGCTCGCTTTGTGCGGGAACCCTAGCGCTGGCTGTGACTTCGACGGCAGAGCAGAGATCCTTCGTGGACTGCGACGACGGCAGAGCAGAGATCCTCCGTGGACTGCGACGACGGCAGAGCAGAGATCCTTCGTGGACTGCGGCGACGACTGTGCAGAGATCCTCAGTGGACTGCGTCGACTACTGCACTCAGCGATCCCATGTGGATCAGTGCCTACAGGTTCTGTGTGAGCCCGATCCTACGTGGGTCCTTACTACCGGTTCTGTGTGAGCCACTGCATACAGGTTCTGTGTGAGCCCGATCCTGTGTGGGTCTTCTGCGGGGGTTAGTACCTATCGATCCTTCGTGGGTCCGACGACTTAGACGGATCAGTGATCGTCTTGACGTCATCTGAAAAAGTATACCTGGTTGAGCTGAATCTTATGTTACTCTCCTTTGTGGATTGTGTTGAACTATCCTTTGTGGATTTACTGTTTACTCTCCTTGTGGATTTGAGTCTTGCTTTCCTTTGTGGATTGAGTTGTTCTCGAGCTCATGAGCAGAGCTAGAAATGGGGAATTATGTATATGTATGGGCATATACCTAAGTCGAGTCAGATGTTACTTCGTGATTGCATCTTTCTTTTGTGCTATATCATTTGTGGATTTCGGGAGACCTTCGGGGGTCTCGGGGTCCTTACTGAGTAGCTTGTACTCACCCCTGCACGGGCTATGCCCGCACCTTGTTGTGTTGGTTGCAGACGAAGGACAGCGCTGATCACGGTTGGGGCGTGGAGCAGGACGGTACCTGGAGGTGGACCACTGGGCGGAACGTACTCGGAGCGGACGTGGGACCCGAGGAGCCTGGAGGCTATCTGTACCCACCCTTCAGGTGGGATTGCCAGTGGACGACACGAGGCCGCCGACTTTTCTTCAGTTGCTGTACTTTACTTTTCAGTTGTACTTTACAGTTGGGCTTGTATTTCCGGCCCCTTTACCTTTCTGCACTTTACTTTCCGCTTGCTGACTCTGTGTGGTTGTTACTTATAAAGGCAATGCCTTCCCTGTTTACTGGGATTTTACGCCTTGGTGCTAGTCGCCCGCCCCTGGCCTATGGAAGGCGGGCTTGGGGTAGTCACGGCACGGGCCCCGAGGACGGGTCGTGACAAATTGGTATCAGAGGCGGTCGGTTCTACCGCAGACTCTGATCGTCCTTTCTTTCTATTTGAAGCAATAGTGTTTAGTGTATTGAGTGTGGTTATCAGTTCAGGGAGCCCAGTGTTGGTGCGGCAGCCGACGTATCCGTACACCAGGACCCTGACTCCTGATTTCCGACTTAATGCATGAAAACATTGATTGCCTGTGTGTTTCAAGTTTTCTTTGTGATTACTTGTGTCAGCTCACCGGGTATACTGATCTGCTTTATGAAAGTCTCAAGTTTTCCTTGTGATTACTTGTGCCAGCTCACCAGGTATACTGTTCTGACTGTGGTGCTCTTGTTCTCCTTTTCAGGATGGCCCCGCGACGACAGCCAGCTAGGGTTCCGAGTGTAGGGCGCGACGGCAGCCCACCGAGCGACGAGGCCTCGGTGCAGGGCCCTTTGCCAGCAGTGGCACCGGCGGTAGCTTTACCTGCCGAGCCACCGATGCTACCAGTACCAGACGCTGACGATGCACGTCGCCTCAGGGCACTGCATGAGTTTCAGAGCCAGCGACCGCCCAAGTTTCGCGGTGAGGCGGACCCCCAGGCCGCTGAGGACTGGCTAGAGGCGGTGGTACGGATCTTTAGGCTAGTGAGGACACCAGCGGATCTCATGGGGATTCTCGCGGCGAGCCTCCTGCAGGCGGCGACAGGACGATGGTGGAGCTTAATGCTCCAGGTTCACGATGAGACATCCTTGCTCTGGACGGACTTCGAGAGCCTCTTCCGCTCTGAGTTCGTCCTGACCACCCTCCGAGCGGTGCGCATCCAGGAGCTTCTCCAGCTGCGCCAGGGCAGCATGACGGTCGCTCAGTACGCGGCGAGGTTCACGGACCTATCTCGCTACTCAACCGACATGGTACGGGACCCCTTCTTCCGGGCCCGGACCTTCGAGCAGGGCTTGCGGCAGGAGATTCGGGCGTCGCTGATCTCCCTCAGCATTCCGACCCAGGCGGGAGTGCTGGAGCGAGCCCTCCTGATCGAGAGCTTCCTGGCAGAGCCTTCTTCAGCGGCGAAACCTAGCGCAGGGCGGCAGGTAGCTGAGTCTTCGGCAGCAGGTAGCCGACGGATGACTCTGGGGTCCAGGCAGACCAGACCCCCACGCAGACGGCCTCAGGACACCGGCTCAGCAGTGCGGGGCACACAGCGGAGTGCCAGCCTTCCGAGAGGCAGGCTGTGCTACTCTTGCGGCGGGCAGGGTCACATGGCTCGTGATTGCCCGACTCGCCGACCAGAGGAGCAGCAGACGGTGGAGGGGCCACCCAGGCAGAGGCAGAGGGTCGACCGTGGCGGTTCGCAGGGAGGAGGCGGACGAGGCAGAGGAGCTGGCCGAGCAGCGGGTGGTGGGCGACGCTTCCAGGCTCTACCCCCACCACCACCAGGTGGGCCACCTCGACCACATGGAGCTGGCGGGCAGGGACAGGCCCAGCTCCAGGCAGTGGAGGCCTACGACCCCGACTTGCCAGAGATGATTCGAGGTACGATCTGTGTCTATTCCACCCTTGCTGCAGTACTTATAGACACAGGAGCGAGTCACTCTTTCATAGCCTCTGCCCTTGTTCGGAGCTCGGAGATTCCGACTGAGCCGTTGGCTCGATCCTTACAGCTAGAGACTCCTACGGGAGCAGACTCGACGATTACGCACTGGTGCCGGCAGTGTGAGCTTACTCTAGGAGGCGAGAGCTTTGGCTGGGATCTCCTTGTAGCGGCGTCGAGGCCTTACGACGTCATCTTGGGCATGGATTGGCTATCCACGGTTCATGCCCAGATCGACTGTTTTAGGCGCAAGGTGCGATGTGTTCGCACCGACGGGAGCAGGTTTACCTTCACCGGCGAGAAGGGAACCTTTGCAGCACAGGATGGATTTCCGCGGAGGAGAGTGCAGCCCATCTCTCATCAGTTGGCTAGCCTCATCCTAGGAGCAGTGGACGTGCGGAGTCCAGCTTTTCCTGCAGTGGTGGACCAGTACGTGGACGTCTTTCCCGACGACGTTCCAGGGCTACCTCCTCGTAGAGAGGTAGACTTTTACATCGACTTGTACCCCGGGACAGCCCCGATATCTACTCCAGCATATCGGATGGCCCCCGCCGAGCTTCGGGAACTGCGGGTACAGTTGGAGGACTTGCAGAGCAAGGGGTTTATCCGACCCAGTGTTTCACCCTGGGCTTCCCCGATTTTGTTCGCCAAGAAGGCGGATGGGAGCTTGCGACTGTGTGTCGACTATTGTCGCCTGAACCAGGTGACAGTAAGGAACAAGTATCCGCTGCCACGGATTGATGACCTCTTCGATCAGCTCAAGGGAGCGCGGTGGTTCTCGAAGATAGACCTCCGGTCAGGCTATCATCAGCTCAGAGTTCGAGACGAGGACGTGCAGAAGACGGCCTTCAGGTGTCGGTATGGCCATTATGAGTTCTTGGTTATGCAGTTCGGCGTAACCAATGCTCCAGCAGTGTTCATGAGCCTCATGAACAGGATCTTCCAGCCATACCTCGACCGATTTGTCGTGGTCTTCATTGACGACATTTTGGTATACTCGACGACTGAGGAGGAGCATGCCTACCACCTGCGAGTTGTGCTAGACACGCTCCGAGAGCACCAGCTTTATGGCAAGCTCTCAAAATGCCAGTTCTGGTTACGTGAGGTCCATTTCTTGGGGCACGTCATTTCTGAGGCGGGAGTTGCAGTGGACCCCGCGAAGATCGAGGCAGTGCTAGCTTGGGAGCCACCCAAGAGCGTGACAGAGGTGCGGAGCTTCTTGGGCCTAGCCGGATACTATCGGAGATTCGTTCCAGACTTCTCCAGAGTTGCGGCACCACTCTCAGCTTTGACAAAGAAGGGGAAACCCTTCGTGTGGTCAGACAGATGTCAGCAGAGCTTCCAGGAGCTGAGACAGAGATTGACCAGCGCACCTATCTTGAGGTTGCCTGAGGAGGGAGTTGGATACGTAGTTTACTGCGATGCATCAGGGACTGGACTCGGGTGCGTCCTGATGCAGGAGCGGGCCGTAATCGCCTACGGATCACGTCAGTTGAGGCCGCATGAGCAGAACTACGCCACTCATGACCTGGAGTTAGCAGCAGTGGTCTTCGCTCTGAAGACGTGGCGGCACTATCTGATGGGCGAGCGCTTCACGGTCTTTTCTGACCACCAGAGTCTCAGGTATATCTTCTCTCAGAAGGACCTGAACCTGAGACAGCGGAGATGGCTTGAGTTCCTCCAGGACTATGACTTTGAGATAGTCTATACTCCTGGGAAGGGGAACGTGGTAGCCGATGCCCTCAGCAGGAGGACGGGCATTCAGCTACTTGAGGAGGCGACGGAGCAGCTAGCCTCCTTGCAGATATCCTTCGTGGATAGAGACGGAGCAGCCTTTCTTCAGTCTCTCACAGTCTCTCCTCCACTTCTACAGCGGGTCAGAGAGGCTCAGCGTGGGGACGCTGACTGTGAGACCCGGCGTGCACTGATATCCTCAGGTCAGGCGCCTGATGGTTTCTCCCTTGGAGCAGAGCACGACATCCTTTTCAGAGGGCGTACCTTCGTACCAGTTTCTTTACGAGAGGAGGTGCTGAGAGAGTTTCACACTTCTCCCTTGGCGGTACATCCCGGAGTGGCGAAGATGTACCAGGATCTCAGACGACAGCACTGGTGGCCAGGCATGAAGAAAGCTGTGGCAGAGTTCGTTTCGCGATGCCTCACCTGCCAGCAGGTGAAGGCAGAGCATCAGGTACCAGCAGGCTTGGTACAGCCCTTGGAGGTCCCGGAGTGGAAGTGGGACGGCATATCTATGGACTTAGTGACTGGACTTCCACGCACTTCCAGAGGTCACGACTCCATTTGGGTGATTGTCGACCGACTCACCAAGTCGTCACACTTCTTACCCATCAGAGAGCAGGGATCAGTGGAGAGCTTGGGACGTCTTTACGTCCAGGAGATCGTACGGCTTCACGGTGTGCCATCATCTATCGTCTCCGATCGAGATGCTCGTTTCACTTCCCGGCTCTGGAAGGGGTTGCAGGAGGCGTTCGGGACGCGGCTCCATCTGAGCACATCCTTCCACCCTTAGACGGATGGTCAGACGGAGAGGACCATACAGACACTCGAGGACATGCTCCGTGCATGTGTTCTCGACTTTGGTCGCAGCTGGGAGGACCACCTACCCTTGGTGGAGTTCGCGTACAACAACAGCTACCACTCCACCATCGGGATGGCACCATACGAGGCGTTGTACGGCAGACCCTGCAGATCACCGTTGTGCTGGACAGACCCTGGGGAGTCAGCACTCGTGGGACCAGAGATGGTCCGAGCCACGACAGAGAAGATCCAGATCATCCAGGAGAGGATGAGGACAGCTCAGAGCTGGCAGAAGTCATATGCTGACAGGAGGCGGAGGCCACTGGAGTTCGAGGATGGCGACCACGTCTTTTTGCGTGTCTCACCTCGACGTGGTTTTCGGAGATTTGGCCGAGGCGGCAAGTTGTCTCCACGCTTCATCGGGCCTTTCCAGGTCCTCATCAGGATAGGAGAGGTGGCTTATCGCCTGGCTCTACCACCTCAGTTGCACCGGGTGCACGACGTCTTCCACGTGTCTCAGCTGAGGAGATACGTGCACGACCCGACGCACATCATCTACTTTGGGGAGCTGGACGTGGACGATGGGGCGACTTTTGCGGAGGTCCCAGTGGAGATCGAGGATCGACAGGAGCGGGTCCTACGTGGGCGGTCGATTCCTCTTGTGCGCGTCAGATGGCAGCACGGGAACCTCCAGGAGAGCACTTGGGAGCGGGAGGCTCAGATGCGTGCTCAGTACCCCCATTTGTTCCCCTAGTTTTGATGTATCTTTACGGGGACGTAAAGCCCTGAGGTGGGAGTAATGTAAATACCCGCAAATTTCAAGGAAATTTTTTTCTTAATTTTCTTTGGAATTTTACAAGAGCGCAGCTTCAGACGGCACCTGATTCCGAGGCCCGGTGTGCCCGGAATCAATTTCCGAAGTTTGGCTCGGGTACGTTCAGTGAACGGACGAGCGGGTTTTTCTATCTTTTGAACCGGTGCCCGGAATCAAATTCGGAGGGCACCGATGAAATCGCAGCGCCGGTATTTGCTTAGAAACGCCTCTTCCGGAGTTGCGTTTGCTCAGACGTGGTTTTTAAATTTTGCGGCTTTAAGTCAGAAATAAAATAAAGTTTGTGCGACAACTTTATTTTATTTCACTTAAGCTGTTGGAAGCCACTTGAAGTCACTTAATGACGACTTGAACTAAGTTGAACTGGATAAGATGCTATCCAGAAATATCCTACCCTCTTGGTAGGATATTTGTGAGGCAGGGCGCGCACGAGCCCCGCCGTTTCTTTCGCTAAGTAACGCACCCGCGAAAACCCGTCAAAGTAACTGAAAAGTCAACCGACGCGTTTTCTTTAATTCTTAACAGACCATTTAATTGGGCGGTTTATTTCGTGAATTAAATGGACTGTTTCTTCGTGAATTAATTGGGTCGTTACTTATGCGTTTTACGTTTGTTGGCAAAATAATAAAATAGACAAACTTGTCTATTTTGGAGGATTGCTATCGTTGTGCAATTCCTCTGAGCCTCCACCCTCTCCGCGAAGAACGCGAAGAACGCGAAGAACGCGAAGAACGCGAAGAACGTCGGAACCGGAATCCGACGACGCACGATCCGCGACGTCAACAGCTTTTCCGCGACCTTCTTCTTCTTCTTCTTCGGTGCCTCATCTTCCGCGGCGAACTTGCGATCGGCGGTTAAAGGTGAGAATCGAAACTTCTAAATTCTCCCTTCTTAATTTCAATAACAACGGATTTAATTAATTAAATCCGTTTGTTCTTGATCCGGAGATTGGCGACGCGACGCCGGATACCGCGACGACGCGACGATCTCCTTCTTCCGCGACGAGCAATCCCGCGACGATCCCCCGTTCGGCAACAACAGCTGCGAGGTAGGGATTTATTTTGGAAAAGTTACCCCTTTTAAATTTTCTCGTGAACGTTCTTGAAAATTTAAAAAGCCGGTTTCAAACGAACAATTTTATCTTTAAATAAAATTGTTGGATCATGTGTTGATCATCGTTTTCTTTTCTCCCGTTGATTATGGCTAACGCGGAGGGTGCGGGTCTAACGAACAAGACCCGGCAACCCTCCGCCGATCTCTTTTGTTGTGCGGATATGGCGGACGACGACAAACCGCGCGGCAGGGGTGATCCGTTGTTTCCGCAGTGTAGGTCGGCATCCGGGAGGGGCATCGGCGCAGACGGGAGGCAAATCGGGCCAACGGAGCATCACCGGCGGCCCGCGGAAGGAGGTGGCGGCGCGGGTCGCCGGCGCGGCGGCGCCGGCGACCGGGGGCGGCGGCGCCCGGCGCGCCGCCGGAGGAATCCGCCGCGGCTCGGCCGCGGCGGCGGCGATCCAGCGGACCCGCGGTCCGCGGGTCCGGTCCACCCGATCGGGACGCGGCAATGCGCCGCGTCCGCTGACCACCCGCGCGGCCCGCGTGCGGGCCGCGGCTCCCTCGACCGCAGGCTGCGCCCGCGGCCTTCCACCCGCGCGGCTGGCCAAGCCGCGCCGGCCGCGCCGGCCGGTCCGGTCGGCCGGGCCGCGCCCAGGCCGGGTCGGGCCGACCCGGTTCGGGCCGACCCGGTTCGGCCGACCCCAGGGGGGGTTCGGGCCGGGTCGCCCCGGGCCCAGAACCCCCGTTTCGGGCCCTCTTCGGTCTTTTGCCCATATCTTGGGCCTGGGACCTCCGATTGACGAACCGTCAGCGGCTACGCGATCCTTGGATCGAGACGGTCGTTTCGGTATATTATACTCAAGGTTTCGGAAGACTTTGGGTTCGGCCAGGTTGGTTCGTACACGAAACCAACCGGGCCCTCGGAGCGGAAACGCTCATAACTTGAGCTACGGACGTCCGATCGACGTACCGTCAGCTGTGGTAGTTTCCTCTAAGTGAGACGGAACTTTTGGCATACTCCGCCCGAGGATCGGATACAGGCGGAGTACGGTCGGGTTGGTTTTGCCCTAAAAACCAACCGGGCCCCTGGGACGAAAATGCCAATAACTCTCAGACCGGGCGTCCGATTGGCGCGCCGTCTGTTGCGTTGAGATCCTGTTGTCGATACGGAACTTTTGGATACATCAACTTCGGACTACGTGTCAGTTGATGTATCAGCCTCTCGGCCCGTGGAGCGGACCCTCCTAAACGAGCTCGCTTTGTGCGGGAACCCTAGCGCTGGCTGTGACTTCGACAGCAGAGCAGAGATCCTTCGTGGACTGCGACGACGGCAGAGCAGAGATCCTCCGTGGACTGCGACGACGGCAGAGCAGAGATCCTTCGTGGACTGCGGCGACGACTGTGCAGAGATCCTCAGTGGACTGCGTCGACAACTGCACTCAGCGATCCCATGTGGATCAGTGCCTACAGGTTCTGTGTGAGCCCGATCCTACGTGGGTCCTTACTACCGGTTCTGTGTGAGCCACTGCCTACAGGTTCTGTGTGAGCCCGATCCTGTGTGGGTCTTCTGCGGGGGTTAGTACCTATCGATCCTTCGTGGGTCCGACGACTTAGACGGATCAGTGATCGTCTTGACGTCATCTGAAAAAGTATACCTGGTTGAGCTGAATCTTATGTTACTCTCCTTTGTGGATTGTGTTGAACTATCCTTTGTGGATTTACTGTTTACTCTCCTTGTGGATTTGAGTCTTGCTTTCCTTTGTGGATTGAGTTGTTCTCGAGCTCGTGAGCAGAGCTAGAAATGGGGACTTAGGTATATGTATGGGCATATACCTAAGTCGAGTCAGATGTTACTTCGTGATTGCATCTTTCTTTTGTGCTATATCCTTTGTGGATTTCGGGAGACCTTCGGGGGTCTCGGGGTCCTTACTGAGTAGCTTGTACTCACCCCTGCACGGGCTATGCCCGCACCTTGTTGTGTTGGTTGCAGACGACGGACAGCGCTGATCACGGTTGGGGTGTGGAGCAGGACGGTACCTGGAGGTGGACCACTGGGCGGAACGTACTCGGAGCGGACGTGGGACCCGAGGAGCTTGGAGGCTATCTGTACCCACCCTTCAGGTGGGATTGCCAGTGGACGACACGAGGCCGCCGACTTTTCTTCAGTTGCTGTACTTTACTTTTCAGTTGTACTTTACAGTTGGGCTTGTATTTCCGGCCCCTTTACCTTTCTGCACTTTACTTTCCGCTTGCTGACTCTGTGTGGTTGTTACTTATAAAGGCAATGCCTTCCCTGTTTACTGGGATTTTACGCCTTGGTGCTAGTCGCCAGCCCCTGGCCTATGGAAGGCGGGCTTGGGGTAGTCACGGCACGGGCCCCGAGGACGGGTCGTGACACTTACTGTGCACCTAGTTTGACACTCTTTGGGTATATTTAATAGATATTTCATAATCTCTTTAAATAACATTATAATGAATTTTAAAATAATGATATCCTCAAAAAAAACCAGGCTTATGATGTTAATATTAATAATGTATAATGTTTTTATTTATTTTATGTATTACACTATATTTATAATTAGAAATTAATATTTAAAATTAATAATGCTATGAACTGCATCAGTATATTATTTTATTAGAGATAGATCCTAGAAGAAAGAATGGTATCAGCGCTCATATTCAATGTAGAAATATCCCTATTGAGTAGGCCAATAAAACTGTAATTGGATCTCAGCAGATCATGAGTATGTAAAGGAAGCATAATTAGTTAATGAATAATAACCTTTCTTGAATGGATCAACCTATTTATATAATTTGATTCTATTATATTTATCAATTCATGCAAATAAAATCCCCCATAACTTATTGAGACTACAAATTTAGTGGTATCCGAGCAATGGATTAAGTCACATGACAAGATATTTATGGCATTTTGATATAGTGAAAAGTAAAAGGTTAAAATTTTAGAGTGTTGTATCAAGGGTGATGCAGATAAGTGGTGATCATTGATCAACAATACTATAGAGTCAAAATAAATAATATTCATGGAATGAAAATATTTTAAGGAAACATTATTCGACAATTATTTACCCTAGGAGAACTGAACTAAAATGAAGAGAGTTTTAATCAGTTTAATGAAAAAGGAATAAAAAGGTCTTATAGAATATGACGATACCTTTAAAATATTTCAAGTTATTATATAGATTACATACGTAATATAAAATTCAATATGTAACATTAATTATATGAAATTTATCCAAGCCTCTATAAACATCTAGTATCTCAAAAAATTTCAAAATATGATGAAATTGTAAAGACATGGATTTCCCCGAGCCAGTACTTTGTGAAAATCAAATGTTTGTGGTGTTCGGGGGGTAGTAGTTGTTTGTTTTGGGATTTTTCGAAAAATCTAGTTTCACCAAACAATTTCACCGAAATAGTGGCATCGTGATGGTGGCATTGTAATAGTGACACACCGAAACAGTCACACTATTACAAAGGCACACTGAAATGTTAGCACCGTAACGGCGGAACCCTGAGATGGTGACACCGTAGTGGTGGCACAACGAAATGGTGGAACACCAAAATGGTGGCACACCAAAATAGTGTCACACCACATGGTGGCCCACCCATAGTCAAATTTCCAATTTTCCCAGTTTCTCCCAGTTTTTCCAGTTTCGCCCCTCTTACATTTTATTTGACATAAACTGAGTTTGAAGAGATGTTTTGGAGTTTCAAGGGATATTAAGTATATCATTAATATTCTAACACTCTGTGGACTTTGAGATATTCAAACCACATGATCATGACCACTATCATACATTATTGTCTTTTGAAACTATTTCTGTTCTATTGATATATGATATATTTTTTCTAAAGCAGTGGTCATCTTTTATCTTTTCTATTCATTCTCATAGAACTCTCCCTCTCTATGGAGTCACGTGTTGTTCCATATCCATCAATCAATTTCTTTTGGTGTCCTTCATGCTGCTCACATGACCCCCTGTTTTGGCACAAAGACGAGTTTTGGTTTCCAATTGTTTCAATTATTGATTCTTCTACCAATCCTTATTTGTCTATAATGCGGGGTTGGTATAATAATGTTTCTTTGTAAAAAATGGATGAATCTTTTTTTCCTTATAAATTAGTAAATGATGGGAAGGGGATATGAAGATCAAAAGATAACAGGGGTCAGTGAAGTATCCGAAGGGAAGTGATGATGTTATATGTGCTTTTTAATTGTTATCCATGAACCATGTTTTGAATTATATGGGTTGTATGGTCTTCAGAAAATCATGGTCGTTAGTGGTCATTCCATTCGCACTGGTGGTGTTCTGTATATTTTTTTGTGATGCTTCAAGAAATGGATGTAACATGAAATTTGATTAATCATGCCTTAATTGGTTAAACAAATGGATGCCCCGTGGGAAATCCTATTTTTTTATCACCCCTACTATTTAAAGTGAAATTAAATAACCGTTGTTGGCTAAATTTGAATATTCTCAGCTTGATGTTGTGGATGTGTGTTATATTTTATTTCATTTGATCATTATGTGGGTCATGTGGTTCTATTGTGGGAGGCACAGTTGTGGGTACCAGGGGTGGATAGTGGGGTTGGTCATGTGAATGGGGAAGGGTATGATTGTGCAACGGGGCTATTGTTTGGTAGTATTTTGTTGTGGGGTTTGTTTATGGGGTGGTACAGGTGGTGTGATAGAATCTCAGGTTGAGAGATTGATTTATTGTGGAATGGATGACCATATATGAAGTGGTACTACCTTTGGTTTATGTTGTGGTCGTCAAATGTGTTTGTTTAGTGGGGCTCTGATATGTTTATGTGTTGTTTGTGTAGTGGGACTATGACTTGGTTTTGTTTTTTGCATTGGGTATGGATGTTGATGGTAGTTACCCAAGATAGTGCTGGAATAAATTAAAGTGACCCCCTTAATTAATGAATGCAAATTGGTTAAATTAAAATGGGTTAGGGTTGTGTTTTATTTTGGCTGTTTGTGTGGTTATGCATATATGGGTAGCAGTAAATGTAGTTCTATGTGGGATTGTTGTTTTTTTAACTCATAGGTTTGTTTGAGTGTTTTCTTACCAATATTTATAAGTTTTAGTTACTTGTGATTTCAATGTGCACCCCACTCTTGTTGAGAACCATGTGCCAAACACCCCCATTTGACGGGGGAGGGTGTCTTTCCAAATATTTCGGTGGGAAGATAAATGGATAGATACTGACTATCTTCCTTGAAACCTCTTTCGGGTTCTTACCGCTCGAACGTATCTGGGTAGGGTTTAATTTCATGAGGTTTACTATAGTCCATGATCCTTTGGGAAGGTTATGATGTGATTGGCAGACCATGTGTCTACGGGCCAGGATTTTTTTCCCAATTGTCTTTGGGATTGGGAACAGGTGTCTTCGGGCAAGAGGCATGGTTGTTATAGACCATGTGTCTACGGGTAGGATGTGTGGTGTGGTTGTGGCCCATGTTTCTATGGGTATAATTTGTGTGTGGTTTGTGGATCAGGTGTGTGCGGGCAGGTTGTGGCAATGGGGATACATTTTAGAAGAGTGGTAGCATCAAGAAGTTATCCATTAAGAATGAGAAGCTAACTAATGGTAAAGTGGTGTGGGGCACCTAAATGTCTATGTGATTATACTACTACTTTACTTGACTTGGGTTATTTTTTGAGTGTGCCTCAGTGAGGATGGTCTGGTTAGTGCTCCCAGTAGGTTCTTTTATGTTCTACTGTTCTCTCACAGGGGCATTGGTATATTCCCCCACTTGTGCATTAGTGGCTATTGTCTTCTTACTGGGTAGACTTGTATACTCTCCCAATGTTTGTGGAACTGTTTTCAGGTTCACAAGTGGACTCTGGGGATCATTCAAGACTTTACTATCTTGGGTGTTAAGATAGTTGTTGTGCTGCTACATAGTCTTTTCATTTCGTATCTTACTATGTATTTTTGGTTGTATCTTTGTGGAAATTTAGGTTTAAATCATGCATGGGTTGGAATTTGGTATCCCTTATATAAAACATTGATGTTTTTTGATATTTTATCGTCATATCACCCAATACTGTTTTCATTAAAAAGGGTAATTCCTTTCATTTTGGGTGAGATTATACACTCTTGGGACTAGTCGCCACTCTAAGGCCTATTAAATGAGGGACTCTGGGGGTCATTATCTCTCCATCATCTTGATGAATAAAGGGTGTGACACTTTGTTGTCCCTTCCCTCATCTTGAAAAAGGTGGGTTGGGATAGAATGGTCATAAAGGTGATGGTTGATGGATATGAAATATTTCGGAGTTAGGTACAGTGAGTATTGCATGGTATTGCAGGGAAATGATATTAGGAAATCTTGGTGTGTGAAATAGGCCAGGGAAAACAAGCTAGGATAGAAATACGTTTTTAGGGCCCCCATGATCCGATGTAAGGACTCTGGGCCTACCAAATGACCAAATGAGGCTACATTGATTACCAGGTAGAGACCCTAAGAATGGTAAATTCATAATAATGAATTGTGTTCTTGTGTGACTTGGAAATTTTGGGAATTTAATTTAAATAATGAGTTAAAATTAATCCTAAAATAAAATTTCTTACTACCCAGTCTTAGGAGTTTATTGTTTACTGTTTTAGCTATGGAACCCAAACATCGCCCGCGTGTGGTACGAGTAGTTGAGGCCTAAAAGTCTAATGTGGTTGATCAGCATATGGAAGATTAATAGGATGAAGATGAATTGTGTCAAAAGACCCTTCTTGATTTCCAGCAACAGACCCTGGGGAAGTTTAAAGGAAACATTTCAGGATTAGAGATTAAGGGTTGACTTGAGGAGATAAAAAACACATTTACCTATATCTATACTCTAAGGGGGTACTGTGATCCTCTAAAAGTGATAAATATGTGAGGAGAGGTAGGTATGTGGTGGATTCATTACCTTGGGGAGAGGAATGAGACCGATGTATCATGGGATGACTTTTGAGAAGGAGTTTCGAGTCGAATCTCATTCCTTGATGATGAAGGTCGAGAAGAGGTAGGATCCACTCTCCCTCCAGTAGGGGAGTATGTCAGTGAGTTAACTTAGGATCAAGTTCAAGGATCTTATATGCTTTAATTTGGATCTCATTCTGGATGACGGGTGACAAGAGAGATTCTTGGAGGGGGCATTATGACATTCTCTTTAGTATGTTGTGACTCAATTTATACTATTGATATACATAGAAGTTCAGAAGAAGGCCGAACTAGTGATGTGGATGAACTCATAGGGAGGTGTACCATGATAGGGGAGCCATATGAGTTCATCGAAGGGGAAGTAAGTCAGTAGTAGGTCTCCGACATCCGGGATTTCGATGTTTCGGCTAGCGGGAAGTAGGACTCATTCGTTCCAATTCTGATCTCCTAGTCCTCACCCTTTTCCCATTTGCCCAGGACATAGGTTATTAGTCTCTGGAGGCTAGATAAATCTTTAGATCCAGTGCCCAGTTTGAACTCAGTATGGTGGGGGTGGTTATGTTCAACACCCACCTCAACAGCAACAATTTCCTGCTAGACCATTCCAACTGCAGGGGCACCGGGATCCCTCTCCACCAAGGGTAGACAGTTCTAGAGGAGGCCAACCTCAGGGTACTCCTCAGGGACCAAGACTATGTTATGGTCAGGGTGGAGGTTGATATCAGAGGGTTAGAGAAGTTGGGAGTGGGTATTTTCAGGCTTTCGAGGTAGCAGTTCTATCAGGGCCTAAGGTTGTTCAAGGTATGATCAATATATTTAGTCCTCTTACGTGTACTTTTTTTTGATTCAGGATCTATGCAATCCTTCATTAAACCTAGTGTAGAACATTCCTTGGGACTAGATGTTGAAGTACATTACATTACTTTGGTGTTGAGCATGCCATTTGGAGGCCAGAATAGTATGTTTGATGTTTTCTAAGGATGTTGACTGATGTTGGAGCAGCATCAGTCTCGTTGGGATTTTCTTCTGCTATAGATGCGGCCATAGGATTTCATCCTTAACATCAATTATTTGTTCTATGTTTATTTCATTATTGACTAATTCAAGAGGATATTCATGTTTTTAGATATAGATGGCAAAGTTGTAGCTTTTTTTGGAAAGCGAAGTTGTCACGGGGGAGGTCGGAATATGGAGCCTCTTTTTCTATTCTAGGCAAGCTGTCAACGGGGTCGATGGGTACTGAGATGGTGGAGGTTCTGGGAATTTTCAGGGAGTTACTAGATTTTTTCCCTGAATACGTTGCGACTCTACCCCCTCGACGTGATGTTGATTTTAGAATTGACTTGCAACCCAATGTCTGCCCGATTTCGATGTTTCCCTATCAAATGATGCCTTATGAGTTGAGGGTGTTGTAGATTCAAGTTGAAAACCTGGTGAAAAAGGGCTTTATTTGGTCGAGTGTGTCTCTATGAGGTGCTCCAGTCTTATTCACGAAGATGGAAGATGGTGGCATGAGGCTGTGTATAGACTACCTGAGACTGAATCAGGTAACAGTTAATAACCATTACCCTCTCCCGATAATAGACGATATTTTTGACCAGTTATGGGGAGAAGGTTTTTTCTTCAAGATCAATCTGTGGTCTAGATATCACCAGTTGAGGGTGAAGGAGGGTGACATCCCAAAAACTACTTTCAGATGAAGGTATGGGAACATGGAGATCATGGTAATTCCCTTTAGTGTTACGAATGCACCAGCTGTGTTCATGGAGATCATGAACTCTGTCTTTCGCATGTTATTGGACCAGTTCATCATCGTTTTCATTGATGATATTTTTATTTACTCAAAGTAAGAGGAGGAGCACACTGAGCACCTTGGGATAGTCTTGGTGATCCTTCAGCACCACCATCTATATGGGATGTTTTTCAAGTTCAATTTATGGATGCGAGAGGTGAACTTCCAAAAAAATGTGGTATCTTAGTAAGGGATAACAGTGGACCCATCAAAGGTCAAGGTGATTGTTTCTTGGGAAGCAACCAAGAACATGGAAGAGCTTCACAGATTTATGGGTCTAGAGGTCTATTACCAGAGGTTCATAACTCACTTCTCTCTAGTTGAATCTCCATTGATAAATTTGACCATAAATGACTGGACCTTCATGTGGAGTGAGCAGTGTCTATAAGCTTTCAGCTACCTGAAGGGGAAGAAAGTTAGTGCCTTAGTGTAATGGTTTCCATTAGAAGGGGTGATGTTCAAGGTGTTATGTGATGCTTCTTATCAAATCATGTGATGTGTGTTAATTAAATAGTGGGGAGTGATATCTTATGGGTCTTGAAATTTACATACACATGAATGTAACTATGCCATCCATGATTTTGAGCATGAAGCGGTTGTATTCATGCTGAAGTTGTGGAGACATTACCTCATTGGTGATCACTTTTTGGTCTTCATGGATCACAAGATCTTGAGTTATATCTTCTCCCAGTGGTACCTAAAATTTTTGCTACAAAGGTGGATATAGATTCTCTAGGACTAAAATTTTGATATTTCTTACACCTCCGGAAAGGGGAACATGGTGGCCAATGCCTTAAGAAGTATGTCACAGAAGGAGGTATTTTGGGAATCAATGGATGCTTGGAAGTAAATGGAGGAATTGGCCTCTCTGTGTCTGGATGTGAGAGTGGATGGTGGCATAGGCTATCTATTTCAGATGACAGTGCAGTCTTACATGGTGTGACAGGTGGAGGAGTCTCACTGGGGAGACTAAGAGACTAAAGTGAGGCATGATCGCACTATCAAGGTGATTCTCCAGAGGGATGTATAGAGGATAGTCAGAATCATATGTTGTTCCATGAGAATCCATTTGTCCCTATGGAAATTCATGAGGTATTTCACCATGTGTTCCATAGATCACCCCTAGCGGTGTATCCAGTAGATTCTAAAATGTTTCAAGGATTTAGGGAGCAATTTTGGAGGCTCGGGGTGATGCAGAAAATGGTGAAGTTTCTGCAAAAGGTCCTAGTGTGTCAGAAGGTGAGGGTTGATCACCATGTTCCTGGAGATCTATTACAGCCCTTAGATGTTCTTGAGTAGAGGTGGGATGAAATATCTCAGGATCACTTCACATGATTACCTAGGACTCATGGAGGATGCAATAATATTTGGGTAGTAGTGGATCAGTTGACGAAATTGGCTCACTTCTTAGCGATCAAGGAGTCGAGCGTAGTGGATGCCCTGGCACAAAAGTATGTGGATGAGTTGGTGAGGCTACATGGAGTTCCAATATACATTTTATTATATTGGAATACACATTTTACATTGTGTGTTTGGAGGATATTACAGCATGCCATTGGTAATTAGTTACGCCTCAGAATTTCTTTCCACCCTCAGATGGATGGATAGATAGAGAGAACCATCCAGATGTCGGAGGACATGTTACAGGCCTGTGTTCTAAACTTTTGTGGGCCTTGGGTGCAACATTTGGATTGGTAGAGTTTTATTACCATAATAGCTATTACTCTTCCATTGGTATGGATCTATTCAAATCCCTATACTGGAGGATGTTTCGTTCACTGTTATGCTGGAAAAAAGTTAGGGAGGAAGATATTATTGGTCCAGACATGGTGCATTGTATGATAAAGAAGGTTAATCTTGTCCGTGAGAAGATGAAGGCAACATAAGACCAACCAAAGTCATATTCCGATCATAGGAGGATCCCTTTGATGTTTGAGTTTGGGGACTATATATTCTTTAAGGTTTCCCCTCGATGTGGGAAACAAAGGTTTGGTATAGGTAGGAAGCTTTATCCCAGGTTCATCAGATCTATAGAGGTGTTGGGAAAAGTTGGAGAGGTGGCATGCAACTAGCATTTCCACCGCAGTTGGAGAGGATTTATGATGTCTATCATGTCTCTCAGATCCATCGGTATCTACACGATAACTCCCACGTCATTGACTGGGGAGAGTTAGATATCGAGGAAGACATGACATTCATTGAGAGAACAATAATAATTGAGTATCATGAGGAGAAGGTGCTTCGTGAATGGAATATTCCTTTGGGATGTGTGTTATAGAGGCATGGTGACCTCGAGGAGAGTATTTGAGAGTGAGAGGCACAGATGCATGCCTATTACCCAGAGCTGTTTTCAGTTTTTCACTTGTGTTTTTCTTTATTCTTTGATCATGATGTAATTATTAACATTATTTATTATGAGATTAGTTGTTTCCATGTTCTCTAAATGTGTTTGAAATGTTTTTAATATTTGTAGGGGAGGACCTAATCTATAATCAAGACACATTAATGCTGATGTGATTGAACCTGTGTAGACGAGTTAGTGTCTTCCAAAGCAGATAGTATCTTGACATAGAGGAAGGAGATCCCTAATCCATGTGTCTGGAAATTGTGACCTTTATTGTTTTTTTGGGTTTTTAGTTATGTAGTGGTCGGTGACGTGTTCTTAGATTTCGAGGTCTTCTCTCCAGTTCTTGAACAATAAAAGGTGGTTTTTCCCAGAGAGGTATCTTATATGGTGATTGTTTGGACCCCACTTTTTCTAAGTTTGTTTTTTTAATAATCAAGGATGAGAATAGTTTGAGAGGTATATTATGTAATTACCTAGACTTACTCGGGTCATTAATTTTTAAAAAACTAGTGGTTGTGGTTTTCATGGGGGTTTTAGTGGTTTGTTTCGGGAGTTTTCCCAAAATCTAGTTTCACCAAATGGTTTCACCAAAACAGTGGCATCGTGATGGTGGCACCATAGTGATGGCACACTGAATTGATGGAACTGTAATAGAGTCACACTAAAACGATGTTATAACACGAAAATAATGGCACCGTGATGGTGGCACACCAAAAAGGTGGCACTGTGATGGTGGCACACTGATATTGTGGCACAGTAAACGGTGGCACACCCTTTTCAAAATTTCTATTTTTTCCCAATTCTTTCCGTTTCATCGCTCTTATATTTTATTTAATGTTAACTGAATTTAAATCCTTTATTAGGAATTTTTAAGGGCATCTCAAAGGATATTTATTATATCATTAATATCCTAACAATCTGGGGACATTTAGATATTCAAACGGTGTGATCTTGACCACAATCCTACGTTAATGACTTTTCAAACCATTTTCATTCCGTTAATATAAGATATGGATTTTTCGAAAGAGTAAGTCCTATAATATCTATTCTATTCATGTTCCTAGAGATCTCCCACCCCGTGGAGTCACATGTTGTACCATAGCCATTGATGAGTTCCTTTGGAGTCCTTCCTGCTGCTCGCGAGACCCCTTGTCTTGGCGTAAAGAGGAGTTTTTGTTTCCTTTTGTTTCATGTTGGGATTATTATACCTCTATTAATTTGTATATCATGTGGGATGGGTGTAGTAATTTTTATTCATGAAGAACGACTGAACCATTCTTCCATAACAAGTAGTAAATGAGGGTAAGGGAATATGATGATCAAAATTTAACAGGGTTTAATGAAATAATGGTAGGGAAGTGATGATGTTATGCATGTTGTTTAAATTGTTATCCATGAACCTTGTTTTGAATTCTATAGGATGTAATGCCTTCTAAAAATCATGTCTGTTTGTGGTATTTACTTGTGCACTGGTGATGTTTTGTATTTTTTGTGGGGATGCTTCAATAAATGGTTGTAACATGAAATTTGATTAATCACATATAATTAGGTAAACAAATGGATGCCCTAGGATCAAACCTATTATGTGATCACCCCTGTTATTTTATGTGAAAATAAAGAACCCCTATTTGCTAAATATGAATATTCTTGGATTGATGGTGTGGTTTTGTGCTATGTTTTATTGGGTTTGAGCCCTCTGTGGGTTGTGTTGTGCTATTGTGAGAGGCACAGATGTGGGTACCAGGGGTGGACAAAGGTCTTGGTTCTATGAATGGGGAAGGGTATATTTTTGAATTGGGATACTTTTTGGTGGTGTTTTTCTATGGATTTTTTGTATGGGGTGGTACATGTGGTATGACGAAATCTCAGGTTGAGAGATTGATTGATTGTGGAATGGTTAAACTAATAGGTAGTGGGACAGCCTTTTGGTTTATGTTGTGGCTATTGAATGTGTTTATGAAGTGGGACACTGATGTTGTTAGGTTTTGTTTTTGTATTGTGAAGGGGTCTTGGTTTGGATTATTGTGTTTGGTATAATTGTGGGTGGTAGTTTCCGTAGTTATTGTTGGAATAAATTAATGTGAACCCCTTATTTAATGAATGGAAAGTGGTTAAATGAAAAGGGGTTAGGCCTGTGTTTTATTGTGGCTTTTTGTGTGGTTGTGCATAGAGGGGTATCAACAAATGTGGTTTTGTGTGGGTTGGTTGTTTTTTTAACCAATAGGTTGGGTTGGGTGTTTTATTACCTATATGTATAAATTTTATTTCCTTGTGAATTCTATACATAATACACCCTTGTTGAACACCATGTGCCAAAAACCCGACATTTCATGGGGGTGTCTTTCCCAACATTCCGATGGGAGGATGGATGGATGGTTACTAAATTTCTTCCTCTCATCCACTTATGGGTTCATACCTCTCGAGCATATCTGGGTAGGCTGTAATGGCTTGAGGTTTACCATAGTCAAATATCCTTCAGCCATGTTTTGCTGTGACAGAGGGGCCTATGTGTTTGCAGGCTAGGATTGTTTTTCAAATGTGTCTTTAAAATTAGGCCAAGGTGTCTTTGGGTGGGATTTTTGTGTGGTTTTAGGACTAGGTGTGTGCTGGGAGGTTGTGGCAACATGACTGAATTTTGGAAGAGTGGTACCATCAAGATGTTATCCGTTAGGAATGAGCAGCTATCCAGTGGTAAAGTGGTGTAGCATACCCAATTGTCAATGTTCTTACAATGATACATTACATGACTTGTGTTATTTGGTGTGTGATACTTGGTGAGTGTAGGTGGTTTAGTGCTCCTTGGTATGTGATTTAAGGTTCTACTATTCTCTCACAGAAGCATTAGTATGTTACCCGACTTGTGTACGAGTGGATTTAGTTTTCCTACTGGGTATACTTATATACTCACACTAAATTTGGAGTACTATTTTTAAGTTTAAATGAGGACATTGAGGACAATGTTGTACTTTACTTTCTCATGCGTTGGGATAGTTGTTGTGATGCTACTTAGTATTTTATTCGGGTACCTTTCTTTGGAATTTATGTTGTACCTTTGTGGATGTTTACATTTAAATCATGCATGGGTTGGATTTTTTTCCCTTTTATAAAAAATTGGGGTTGTTTGGGATTTTGACCTTTTTACCTCCCAATAATACTTTCACTAAAAAGGGAAATTACTTCTATTTTGTGTGAGATTCTATGCCCTTGGTGCTAGTTGCCACTCTGTGGCCTATTGAAGGTGGGACTAAGGGGGTCATTATCTCTCCTTCATCATGAAGAAGGAAGGGAATGCTAATTTTCTGTCCCTTACCTCAACATGAAGAAGGTGGGTCATGATAGAAATAGATTTATATTCCATCAATTCATAAAAGAAATTTTTTTGATCCTATGTATATAAGGATAATAAAGAGAATAATTTTTCATATGAACACTACTAAAAAGAGAATGAATAAAATAATAATAAGTTGATGAAGTAATTTCCATCATGTTAATATTATAGAATTAAACATCCTAGAAAATGATTGAAGGGAGTGTTAGTTTATATAAGGTGTTGAAAAAAGTTTCACATACATCGTAAAGAAAATGGAAGGAAAGATAACAATACTATCCATTATCTCAACTATAATGAAATGCAGAATTATTTAAACTAATTCCACAAGAATCAAGGGAAGATAACCCTAAATAGGCTAATGGAAAAAATGAAAAGCTTATGTGATTAGTATAGTAGAGGTGGATGTTCAAAATGAAGTGGTGGAAGGTA
Source organism: Viscum album (assembly GCA_963277665.1). NCBI lineage: Eukaryota > Viridiplantae > Streptophyta > Magnoliopsida > Santalales > Viscaceae > Viscum > Viscum album. The sequence continues at coordinate 1,892,693,684 of OY728150.1, forward strand.
TAATATATATATCCTCGAATTTATCCAATTCCTTATTTTATTTTGGATATTATTACTCTTTTACATAATATATATTTTCTAAGAAATTAATATATATACTAATCACCATAAAAATATATATTTTAATCAAAACTCATAGTTGAAGACTCACTACAATAATGATGTGTTAGAAAGTCCCAATTACCATAGATAAACATGATTTATTACATAATTTGTTATCATACCAATGTTTTACTTCATTATAATAAATGGTATGGATATGATTAAAAAATTTGATGCATTTGTTTCAATGAGTTGTAAATTATTATTTGTGATGAATATGTAAAATTAATTATATTTATGATGGATATTCTGTCGTCATAGACATTTATAGAAGAACACCTAACAACTCTTATGAATGAGATTCTTGAGGATGAATAAAAAAACAATCTATTGATGGAAAAGGTAATCTTTAAAATGAGGATGTACCATTTGGGTAGGAATGTATTGAAATATTTCCTAAGGAATTACCTATACATCCACCAAATCATTAAGTCATTTTATTTATTTATTTAATATTTGATGCAAAAAATTAATATAAAAAGTACATAGATAATATCCACTGTGGATATGGAGAAACAAATAGAGTTGTTTTGTGTTAAGGGAATCACCTTGTTTTTTCACCATGGGGGGATGTGTTATCTTTCATTAAGAAGAAATATCGATCCAAAATTATGTTAATTTATTATAGGGATATCAATGGTATTATGATAAATAATGATCATCATCTTCCTCACATTGATGCATTATTTGATCAACTTCACGGAGCTCAATATTTTCCAAATATTGACGTTGTTTTTGAGTATCATCAATGGTGACTAAAGAAGGAAGAAATTATGAAAAAATATTTATGAGGGTGTTATGGACATTATTATTTTATTGTAATTCCATTAGTGTAGAATAGTACACCATCATTTTTTATTTATCCTATGAATATAGTATTCAAGGAATATCCTGATGATTTTTTTGTACTCATTGATGATATAATGGTGCATTATAAGAGCTATAAGGACCATGAGAATCACATGAAAAAAATTCATGATACTTTTAGAAGAAAAGGGTTATATATAAAATTAAGAATGAGTGAATTACGTCCTTAGTAAATTTCTCTTTTTTCCATATTTTCCCCAAGGATTGCATCTCAGTTGATCTTGAAAATCCCAAGGTAGTCAGAGAATGAACTATACCAGTGAAAATAATTGAGGAATATATATTATTTTTTTAGATGGTTATTATCAGTGATTCATTCAATAGTTTTCCTAACTAGGTTACTTATTAACCCATCATAAATGTAAAGTTGTTAATTTTTACTAGAAAAAGGAATGTAAAGAATGATTAGATGAAATAAATATGTGATGGTTCAATGATAAAATTTTGACTCAACCATAAAAAAGTGAATTTTTTTTTGATATATAGTGATTCTTAGTGAAGGGGAATGGTTGTCTCCATATTCGAAATACTAAAGCTATTGCATATGGAACTGGGTAGTTAATGTCTCATGAATAGAACTTCCCAACAAATTATATTGGGTTGGTTGCTATAATATTTTCATTGATGATATGAAGGGTGTATCGCTTTGTTAAAACATGTGATAGTTTTCACAAATAATAAGATCATAAAACACTTTTTATAAATAATAAGATAAACAACAGATAAAAGTGATGGCCTGAGAAACTCAAGGATGATGATTTCTGAATACACTACAACCTAGGGGATGCAAATAAGGTAGAAGATTCCTTGAGAATTATGGATCATTGAGTTCATACCTAAATGAGGATTGAGAGGGATCGTATGTTCACAAACATAGAAAATACATATATGGTAATTATTAATGATTTCAAGACATCACTATTTTTTAAGTGATTATGAAACCATATTTTTTGAAAAATGAAAAAAATTCTTAGTATGATTATGATATTTTTTAGAAGAAAATTAAAGTTATAAAATATAATAGGATAAAAAAATCATTTTTAATGATTGAAGTATGAAATTTGGAAAGATATTATATGTTATATCAATATATGATTTAAAAATGGAATAATTGGATGATTATGATAGTCCAAATTTCACAATAAACTCTAATATCATAAATATTTGTTGGTATTTGCAGAATTTTTTAGTGGGATAACATGAAATGTAAAATTTGTTATTATGTGATCATATGTATTATTTGTCAAAAAGTGAAGGATGATAAAAGATATCTTAAAATAGTCATTTCAACTCTTCATATTCATATAAATAAGTGGGATGAAATTACTATGGACCTTGTTACAGGACTACCAATGAATCCTAGAAGGAATGATTCAATATGGGTTATTATTAACCACCATAATAAATCTGCATGTCTCCTTGTCACAAGATAATATTTTCCCATTGAGTGCCTCAAAATTCACTGTATTAATAATTTTTTAAGACTTAATGAAACACCTATTTCAATTGTGTATGATTTATACACCTATTTTACATCCAAATTATGGATGTTTTTTAGAAGGATCTGGATACTGGTCATCATTTGAGCACTACTTCTCATCCTCAAAATGAGAGAAATTTTGAAATGAGTATTCAAGAATTATAAGACATGTTGAGGTTATGATAACATGACTTTCATGGTATATGGGATAAATATTAAACTTTGGTATAATTATCATATAAAAGTACATTCAATTATGGTATTCAAATGGAACTATATGAAGAAATATATGGAAATTAATGTCGTATACTAACTTGTTGGGATGAATTTGGTGAAAGGAAACTTGTAGGAATAGATTTGTTAAAGAAAAAACAATGATAAAGACTATTCATTATCATAGTAAAGTAGATAAAGGTAGGAAATGGTGATATTCTGATAATTAGATGAATTATTTTGAATATCAAGTGGAAGATTAGTTTTTATTGAATGTATCTTAATTGAAGGGTGTTATATGTTTGGGTAAGATGGGAAAACTGAACCCCAAGTACATCAGTCCCATGAGGATTTTGGAAAGGATTGAAGTAGTGGGTTACGAGTTGGAAATTCTATAAAGCATGTCTAAAGTATAAGATGTGTTCAACATATCATTTCTATATATATTCCATTCCCAACACATGTGATCACCTATGATGAAATTCAATTAGAACATAATCTAACTTACTATTTTGAGCCCATCCTCATTTCTGATACTTGATATAAATTATTGAGGAATTGGAAGCCACAAATGATATAGGATATTTAGGGAAATTATATAATGGAGGAAAAAATATGGGAGACAGAGCATGTTATGATAAAGAACCACCATCAATTTTTTAGAATGTATGATGCATGAAAATTATGACGTTTATTTTTTTTTTCATTTTGAAAAAATGTAACACCCCTGCATCAATTATATCATCTGAACATTCTATTTTAGAAAAACTATAATAGAAATTACATTTTAATATTTCATGTCCCAAAAATCTATATTTCATTGGATAAATATCAATTTTTAACACACATGGTGAAAATAATCTTAGAATATTTTTTTAATATAAATAATATTTTATAAAAAATCTATACTGTAGTATTTCAATATTTTCCATGTTATTAATTATAATGTGTGATAATAAGTATAATTAAAAATTTATTAACTAAAAAATTTATATAAGGCATAATGTTTATCAATTTTAATCAATTAAAATATTTTTTAGTGGTGAATAATTTGAAATAAATAAATATATATTATATATTTAATTATAATAATTAAAATCCATGTTATGATTATTTTTATTCATATGGTTATTATTTGATCATATTATACGTGAAAATTTATTAATTGAAAAACCATTTTGGTGTAATTTTATTGTTTTATAAACTAAATTATCCCACATTTGTGAATTGAATTGAATTTAATGGATTCAATATTTTGGATCATTATAATTAATATTTTTTATATGTTTAATATATTTTTCATTCATAATTATTTGTAAAAATAGTAAATATCAATTAATATGGTAATAGTGAAAATAAGGGTTTTCACATTATATGTTCTTGTGTTAAAATGAATTTTCCACACACATATAATTTTAATTTGATAAAATATAATTTCATATTTTAAGTCATTAGGTCAGAAATTATATAATAAAGCTCATTTTTTAATATTAATGAATTAATTACTGATGTTAAAAAACAATTTCATGTTGTGAAAAATAAAATTGTAAAATTAAGTAAATTTATATAATAATGGAATAACATACTCAAAACATCTTTTATTTTATGTGGTGGAGCTAGGGATAGACCACACTATTACTCTACTCATTTATTTATCTATTTTGGAGGCTCATTGTGTGAGAGTGTCATCTCATTATTGAAAATTTTTGGGTATTTAAATAAAATTGCACTCCTCCTAAATTATAAAAGAGAACCCTCCCCTCACTTAATAACACCACATTAGCCATGAGGATTTAATAAAACTAAAAAAATTATTCACAAAAAATCCCTAGGATTATTATTAAGGTTATTGCTATCCTAAAAGACCAACCGTGGGTTTCTTAATAAGACATCCAATGTAGGATTCTCTAAGAGAAAGTAATCATATTAACGAATCTATTTCTTTTTATTTATTCTTTTACAACATTAAAACATGTAATAAAAAAATAATATAATAATCAAACTATATACCATATAATTAAATTTTATTATATCGATGGAATAATATTTATCTATCTCTTTCAATATCAAATGGTACATAAATCCATTGCTTGTTTGTACAGCAGAGTACCTCATTGCGAACTGATGTTATTTTTTCTATCACCAACTCACATAGATAGTCATATTGATGTAAATAATAAAAATATATTATAAATATGATTTATTATATATTATGAAAAATAAATATATCATCCACTTTCTTCTCCTTTCTCAAATTATGGGAATGATGTTGTTACTCGTGCGTATGTACGGTCTACCATCTCTATAAAGGGATGTGAATAATTTTCGATGTCCAAAATTCATAAATTGTTATTAAAATTTATTTAAATATTAAATAATATATTCATAACATTAATAGCATTCTGGATATTATGTAACTATATCCTTTACATAATAACTAGAGCATTCATGAAAAAAAACATATGAGACAACAACACAATTAACAAACAGAACTATAGTAATAATACCATATTGTTAACGAAATGGTGGTAAGTTGTTATTATATGATCATATATGACATTATAAATATGATCGTGGTTTATGTTCATTGATATTTTTTATTTCATAACATCATTGGAGGTCAATATTATGTTGGTGCCCTGCTTCAAGTTGATCCCTTGAAGTAGTTTCTACTAATAAATTATCAATTATAATTTCATTATTTGGAATTTGTGATGGAAATTAGAGATAGATAACAAAATTTAGTACACTGGGATATCCTATGAACATATGGAAACAATTTGAAGAGAGGTTCTAGTTGGAGTTTTCATTAAGGGAAATGAGTGAGATAGGTGTGGTGTGATTAAATTCATGTTATGGAGCTTCCAAAACTAGGTGGGATAGACATGGTTTGAGATACCATTTGTTTATAATAATCAATTTTTACTATATTATTTTTAACTATTGTACACAAGGTGGGGAGACATAAATTTTTATTATTGATTGCTGAACTAGTTAAGGGATAGTATAACTTGATTATTGAGGGTATTTACAGCTAGTGATGGAGAAACTTAAATTATTGGATGATTTTTTTTATAGATACAACCAAAAAATGTTAAATTTGGCATGAATATTTATTATTTAGTAAACTATATTTATATTTATTCTAGAGGATTGTTTTATTAATATAATAAAATGTAATAATACACTATTCATTGATGATTAGCATCATTAGAAGGATTATCAGTATTGGGAACCACATTTCTCTCATCTGGCAGAGTTGAAGTTGGGATCTATGGATTTTAATCAAATGAATATTATGAGTTTTTTTTGAAATAGTTTCCAAATTTATTTCCTAAATATGATGTGAAACTACCACTTTAATGTTATATTATATTCATGATAGGTATATATTATGAAATTTATTCATTTTCGCCACTTGTTATAGGATGGAACCATCTAATTTTTTGTGAATTTTATATTCATACTAATGAATCGTTGTATAATATTTTCCTCTTACCCAATGTATTTACTTTTGGTAGTCTAATTATGTTTAAAAAAAATTATATGGTATTATACCATTATGTATTTATTATAATTGTTTTGATTAAGTGATAGTGAGTAAATGATATACTCTCTTTAGGATTAATTTTTAATTGAATCATTTCTTGAGAGATAAATAGTTCCTGAATATTATTTTTTAGTCTTAATATATAAGAGGAAAGGATAAATATATCCCATAAGATACAATTATATTTTATCATAGACACTTAGAGTTATTTTTATGCATTTTTGTGTCATGAATGACATATATATTTTCATGGTACTGATGGTGTTTTTATTTTTATATTTTTTATCATTCTTTTATTATGTTAATTAATGATATTATAATATTTTATTGTCCATAAGAGAATAATTATAGGTTTTTAAAGGAAATTATGGAGGTAATTGGATGAAATCAAATTTATTGGAGACTATCCATATGTATTTTCTTGATGGTAGATTTGAATTTTCAAAGAAATGTTGAGTAACAAAATCTTATGGTAATATATACTTCAATGATTAATGTAGTTATTTCATATGTGGTGCCCAAAAATTATGGGAGATTGGTAGTTTACTTGTTAGTTAATGAAATTATCAGAGGTTATTGTATAATTTCTCTTGGATTACAAATTTTTCAAATCCATAACATGGAAATACTTGGACTTTTTATTAATATATCAGTTTTATGTATCATTTTGATTGTATAATAGAGAATCAAATAAATAAAACCATTATTCATTTTAATAATGAGGTTGTCAAGTTAAAGGTCTTATATAGTAATTCTAGTTTTACATTTTCTTGTTTTATGTCTGTGTTGATGGTGGTTTTTATATATTGGTATTTATAATAATGTCACCCTTAGAATAACTATAATACCCATGATCTTGAGCTTCTACTAGTGGGTTTTTCCTTGAAGCCTTGGTAATATGATATTATTTCAAAAAATATTTTTGTCTTTACTGATAATAGAAGTATGTGATATATTTTCTCTTAGTGTGATTTAGATTTTCACTGATGATGATGGAGAGAGTAATTACAAGATAACTATAATGTTATATCATATACAATGGAGAATGGAAATTTATTCATTGATATAACGAGGTGTAATTCACATGGTGATATTCGTAATCTATCTGTAGATGTGTGGAGGATTATTGAGGAGATTGTAGCTTTTCATCTTGTTTTGGAAGAAGCTGATTTTTATTTTTGTTTTCATAAGTCTAATTAAATGATATAAAGAATCAAAATAAAATAAAAAAGTCAGTATTTCAAATTTAGCTAATTAATTTTTTAATAAACACATTAAGATGAAAATAAATAATGATGAAAAACTTCTTCATTGGTATATATCATCATATATCTATTCAGTAATGTTAAAAATGATATTGTAAAATCATACACGCTAGAAAAAAGACCTTGGAAGAAGGAATAAAATTTGGAATCAAGTTTAGAATATTCAATAATGGAAGAACAATAAACAAAAAAAATCATGTACTATAATTTTTATGTGGTCATGTAGGTCACTAATTAAATTGTCAATAAATAATTATAAATCCAATAAAAAATTTTGAAATAAAGGAAATAATTATAAGGATAATGAAGATATAAAGGGGAGTATGTAGAATGATATTTTAAATAATATAGAGAGGGATTCAGTGAAAAATACAATTAAGGAAAATAAGTCAAACTCAGTGAAAAAGTTACAAGATATGGTGGAGAAATTTGTGAAAGAATGTGTATTAGTGATACATCTGTTATATTAGTATCATGTTAGTTTGAAAAAATATGTAAATGTATGTAATTTTTAAATGATAAAATTTATTTAGAATGATTTGTTCATTTAATCTCAAGACCTGTAAATGTTTTTCAAAATAGTGTATGTGCATTAAAAAATGACTATATAAGAACCCCTTGAATTGAAGAAGGTGTTTTATTTTTGGACAACCTTATATGGGGGAGTGTTTTTTAGAAATTGTTAGAGTTTAATATTTTAATTTTGGATCTATGGATCCATAGGATATGATTTGAAGTGATTTTATTTTATACCTAGAGGTAACCCTTTTTTCTTAAACTGGAAACAATGTACATCTACACTTTTATAACTTTTAAAAATTAGTTTATCATGAAAGATGATGACCATCAATTTTTTCAATGAATTAAGATGATTAGAAGTTGAGAAGATAAAAAATATAAAGTATATGCCAAAATTTTTAATAGTTAAAAAAAATACTTATGAGTATTATGAAAATATTTATATAATATGTTAGAATCATCAGAAAAAACCTTTCATACCATCCAAAAGTTTAAAATTTATTTGGAATATCAATCAAAATGTGAATATAGAAATTAATATATGTGATACATTACTAATCATTCAAAGGAATAAAATAACAATTTTTTAGAACTATTTTAGTTCATGTTGAGTAATGAATATTAGATATTTTGTTAGGCTACAAGTGAATTATATAAATGTTTAATGACTATGAAGAAGAGTTGAATCATGTGATAGTCCATGAATAAATTTTGTAATTTAACTTTCCACAATAGTTGAGGAGATGAAGGTTTCAGTTAGATACATTAAAGCTCAATTTTTTAACGAGTTTATGTGAATATTTTAGAACCATATTGAGTTTAACTGTACATTTTTGAAACCATGAACTGAATAAGAAAGGTAGGAGATACAAGAAAAAGACTAGAGAAATAGGGAATTTTTACATAGCCTAAGACAAACATATCACTATTTTATATAATTAAAATACGTTAAAAATTACTTCTCATATTAATCATATATATATTAGAGATCCTTTTGCTTTAGTGAATTTGAGGAGCAGTTACATAGATTACATACTTTTCATAACTGGTGAAAATATCTCTATAATAAAACTCTTCTAGTCCAATCCTAGAAATATGAAAAATTATACATGAATGTAGAGTCTAAGGAAAGAAAACAAATGGAATATGTAATTTTTCATGATTATGAATTGAAAAAATATCATAACTACATAATATTTTAAATCATAAACCTTATATGGAAAATGGGAAAGAAGAAATTTCATATTGAATAGTGCATGAAACAATACGTATTGTCTGAGAATCCGGAATGAAGGAATTGTAACATGGAAATAATATAAATAAACTATGTAATATGAATGTGGTATAATCATAAATTCATTATATAATGATATTATATCCTATGATCATGGAATTAGAAATATGTTGAAACATCATAAAATATGAAATCACAAGCATAAGTCCAGGATCACACCCAATACTATCATTGAGGAAATAGTCCAATAGTGGATTTTTTCACTCCCCATTATAATAAAAAAAGTATGAAGGGTATAATGGTGGGTTTGGTTTACTCCCCATTCCTATAAAAATATTTTAAAGAGTCCCATATAGGATTGGGGTTTCTCACCATTTCTATTCATACAATCTCATGAGATATATAGTTTTACCCAATGCAATGAAAGGATATATATATACGGTCCAAACCATCATATATAATTGTGTGGTTAGGATATCATACTGTTCATAATATATTATATCTCATTTAATGAATTAATTAACCAATGATTTAGAGGGATATAAGTTTTCAAGCACACCAGTCACATAACATAGTGTGCTTAGGCTACCCACCCTTGCACTATACATGGTGGATCAGGATATGAAAACACTAAAAAATTAATTGGAGGAAAATATAATTCTAGTTTTTCTATAACATAATTAAAATAATAATACTTACATGTTTATATGATTCACATGAGGAAAATAAAACATATATAAATAATAGGCATGATAACACCCAAGAGGAAGATGTGAGTTTCATAATCATATATCAATGTACAATCAATGGATATAGAATATGGATTCACAAGAGAAGAAATAATTAAATCATTTTGGATATTAACATATTATTATGGAAACAAAGGTCCATAATATTGAGTTCCAATGTTATAAAATTCCCAAGAATGATTAAGAATAAGTAAGAATAATAATGAACCACAAAGGTGATTATTTTTGAAATGAGAAAAGCATCCATTAAGGAATGAAAGAGATTATTATTTTACTTTAAACTAATATTGAACCAGTATCTTTCACTATAAAACAATTAAGTTTTTGATAATATATTTATGGTTAAAAACATTTTACAAAGGTGTAACGTTTTTTGAAATAAGAAACAAGAATGTTAATATTTTATATTTTAAAATATCTATGTTAAAATCCGATATCAAAAAGGGATGTAATAAAACATTCTTCTAAAAATATGAGAAAAAATAGGATTTTTACATTATATAACACATAATTACATATGAAATTATAAACAATAATATTAAAGGTAAAGGATAATAAGGTAATGGAGAAAAAAATGATTATAAAATTGAATGATAATTATATATAACATTGTCATACCTTTGGGAATGAAAATACATAAGGATGAAAATAAAAATAAAAAATATTCAATTTCTCATTGATAAAGATTTTTTTCAATAAATATAATTTGGTTTAAGGATTTAATTATAGAAGAAAGAAGTTATATATGGGAACTAATAACCCAAAGAGAGGGTATTTTATTAAATATAAATCATTAATGAATCACTATATATCAAATTGAAAATACATAGAATGTGGAACATGAGATGGGATTTTAAAACCCATTGATTTAATGATTTTTTTGAAAATTTTAAATGCATTTAAAATACATACACTAAAAAAATATGACAAATTCGTAAACATGAAACACTTATTAGTGGAAAAAATTATTATAAAAACACTTATAATTGGTCTATAATGTTTCCGTGTGTGTAGCTAACATCATACATATTCAAATTATGTCTTTCCAAATCTTAATTTTATCCCAATTCATTTATATTTAAAATTAAATTTTTATTTTGTTATTTTTTATTTATTTCTTATTTAATTTCTTTTTTACATCAGTTACATAGGGTTTTTTGATTAATTTCATTATAACCCTTTCTATTTTTTGACTCTGGTCAACATTTTTTTAAAATATCTTCATTAACTATAGATTTTTTATATTTAGTAAATTTTTTTTATAATATAAAAATATCTATATAGTTTCATAGGTTATCCATAAATCTATCGTAATTAATAAAGGCGTCTTGATCAATTAATTTATGGTGGTTAAATTTACTATTTTTTTTATAATTATTATTTATTATAGTTTTTTTAATAATATCATTCATGAATATTAATAGTGTCATAAATATAATGTTTATACAATAAATAAATCAATAGAATATTAAGTTTTAGGTGGTTATTGAAAAATATATTAAATTATTCTATGGAGGTGTTAATTTAAATTTACAATGATGTTGATCTCATTTTTCATTGAATGTGTGGGGTTATAAAATTAAAATAGTTACCAATTTAGAAGATTTTTAATCTTATAATTATAGAGGAGTTAGTTCATAACAAATCATGAATAAATTATCATTTTATTAATTTTAATCTACTATTTTTGTAACTTCCTGACCCTAGTTACCCAGAGTCGGTGAAAAATTACATAACATTGGCATGATCACAAAAGATCAAGTCTTGAAAGACTGATTAGTATAGTAGCCTTGGAAACACTAGATATATTCATAAGTCTTACATTACATCATAATGTGAAGAAAAACTAAAACAACATCTAGTCTTCATATCCCCTTATACTATCCCTGCAGGTCATTAATAAAATACTTCTTCACATCCTTGGAAAAATTAAAACATTGAAAGTGGTGAGCTCAGATGCTCAGTAAGGATAACAATATAGTGGTAACATTCCTAAATAAACATAAACATTTAATGCAATGTATAGCTAAAACTAATGTAAGAACCTGGTTCTTCTCTTTAGGTACGAGATTCTTCTTTTTACTTTTCCTTAAGTGTTCTTAATAAAATATGGAAAATGGGGAAAAATCAAAAATTTTGGAACTACACATCATGTACTTTTTCTACACTTCGTGTACATTTGGCCATGTTGGGATGAGTACACAGGGCGTGTAGCCATGTCAGGAACAAAGGGTGTAGGAACCGACTACAAGCCGTGTAGTGGTCCTTTACACACCGGGTTGTCACTCATCATGCGAAAATAGTAAGGCGGTGGAGCAGCCACCAACTGGGAGGTAGTACACACCATGTACTCAGGAGTACATTCCATGTAATCATGTCTACAGATGAATAGTGTGGCGGTGCTGCCAGAGGAACAGTTAAATGAAAGGAGTACACACTGTGTACTTGGAAGTACATGTCTTGTACATTGTTTTTTTCGGCCTAAAACTGGAAGTAGCCTTCTCATTTGGTAGAGGAGTCATTTGAGCCATTTTGGATCGAATGGAGGGGGGGGGGAGAACCTTAGAAGATCCGCTGGGTGTTCGTCTGGAATCGGTTTCTACATCGGATGATCCCGTTGGAACCGCACGGGTAAGGTCTTCCATCTCCTTGGTTGCTTCTTACTAATTATTATCATAACATGAGTGATTTGAGGTTAAGCAGGTTTTGTTCTTCGTCAGATGTACGCCATTCATCGGTGTTTCTGGAGTCGGTGTTCGGGTATAACTTTCGTTGACGTATAAGGTAGGTGTCTTGGTGTTTAGTTCTCCATCATCCGTGTGTTTTGTGCATTTTTGTGCCACAATCCCATGTTAGGGTGTCGTATGGCTAAGGCCGTTGATATATTTAATGCCTAGAATTGCATAGGTGATTAAATTGTGACAATAAAATGCTGGTCGGGATCGTTTCTTGGATCCAGAACCACCCCTGGGGTGTGTTCCACTATTTCTCAGTTTGGCCAGGATACCCGAGGGTATGCCTTCAAAGTAGTAATTTTAGAAATGCCTTGAGAGGAATTTCTTATTACTTCTTGTTTACCAGTTGGGCATGGCCCGGATACCTATTTAGCCTGAGGCCGTTGTTGTGATTAGCCTGAGGGCACTATACTATTTAGCCTGAGGGATGTAGTTATTTCGCCTATGGGAAACCTTTCGTGCTTGAGGGCATGACATCTGTGCCTGAGGGCGACACTTCGTATGCCTGAGGGAAACTTCTGTTACACCTGAGGGCTATACCTGCGGGTTGGATTCTACTTAACCGAGGGTAAGGTTTTGCTTGTCTGAGGACGTGGACTATTTACATAGAAATGCACTGTGTTGATTTCTAATATTTAATGGATTAAATAAATAATAAAATGGCTATATAACTAGTAATTAGTTACTTTTGAGTACCGCCTAATTTATTGAATTTTACTACTGCGCATTATTATTGCACACTTACACGCAGTTGGGCACATGACTTTGGTGGGTGCGTACTGAGAAATATTTTTCACACCCTGTTTGGGTCATGTTTTTCATCCCAAACAGATTACGTTTCTATAGTTTCGGATAGGGGCAAGAGTCCCTATATAGGTACTTGACTGTTGCTTAGGAGTAGGAGGGCATGGGACCGGGCCTAGGATCACGATGCCGCCACCAGCTATTTTGTTTTTCAATACATGTAGTGTGTATTGTATTATACTGATGTATAACATGTTCTGGCTATTTTCTTATAACATGAGACAAGTAACATCATTATTTATATATTGTTGGTTATATACACTAATTTTAATAATGATGCTACTTTTGTTTTCTTATAACTTGAGACAGGTAGCATCATTATTTATTTTGTTTTTCTATACTTGTAGTGTGTATTGTATTGTACTGATGTATAACATGTTCTGGCTATTTTCTTATAACTTGAGACAAGTAGCATCATTATATATATTGTTGGTTATAACTTGAGACAAGTAGCATCATTATTTATATATTGTTGGTTATAAAGTTGTGTATGGTTTACTGCTTCCACTATTTGTCGTATGTATTAATTCCATTATGATGCGCTACATATTGATAAATAAGGGCGTAGTTTCCCCACTATCAGACCTAGGCCCTCACTGCTAGTCGGCAGCCTCTGGCTTTTGGGGAAATGCGCTTGAGGTCACGTGGCGAACCAGATTCGGGGCACCAGTTGCGTGGCACCTGGGTCTAGGACGTTACAAAGTTGTATCAGAGAGATTCTTTTCTTTGACTTACTATTTGGAGCCTTAGTCAGGGATAAGATGAACAATAGTTGGTAATAAGATGTTCCCGGGTGTAGCTAACACGTGTACAGGGAAAATCCTGTCTATCTCGTATTTTGCAAGTTTTCTGATTTTTCAAATTTTACAGTTGATATGTTTTCTCTGTTGGGTGATAAACTTTAGATTATGCTGTTATAATTTATTTTTGGGTCCTATTTAGTTGCAACCTAAGGTGATGAGGGTATTCCATGTCATGCATCATTTAGGAACGTGCTAGAAATCACATTCCTTGCATAGTTTCTATGCCATGTAGGTGCACTAGAAAAATTTCATGTTGTTGTGATAGTTGTTGTTCTAGAAAAGAATATTGTTGTGATAGCTGCACCAATAAAATACCTGTTATTGGATAGGATAATTTATGTGAGATCTGTTCATAGAATGGACACCCAACATTGGTTTTTGGGGAGTATGGGCCCCCCATTGACGGGAATTTAGTGGATCATTGACTTTTTATTATGTTATAACACAGATAAGAAGTCAATCATTGATTCATGGGGAGTATGGGCCCTCAAGGGTCGGAATTTGATACTTAGGTGTTGGTTTTCGGTATTTTATGAGATTTGGAGAAGTTTCTGAGACATACTGTCCAGATATCTAGAATAAATGCCATGTAGTATTTTTACACACTCCGTGTATGGACTTCTGTTCGGGAAGAAAAATGAACTTTTTAAGTACCCGCCGTATACTATGAGTACACACCGTGTAGTCTCTTCCCGTGTCACAAACTGAGTGGACTGTGACACGGGGTAGGGAAGAGCTTGGGTAAAACACGCCCTGGCTGTGTAACTAACAACACGGGTCGGAGAAATTCTTCACAGAACACCCCATGTCAATAATGTACATGCCGTATATTGTAATCTGGGGACTCGGATGTGTAACTGAAATCACGGGTCGGTGTCACCACTCCTTGAACATGCTGTGTACCTATGGGACACGCTGTTTAGTGTTGTCCGATTACAGACCGTGTGGACTTAGCCATATGGTGGGGAAACGGGGTTTTTGACATGCCATGTGCGGCTGTAACACGCTGTGTAGTGTCAAGCCAAGTAGTCATCCATGTCACAGACGATGCAGGTAGTTGGAAAATAACACCATACGCACCGTGTAGATTATATACATGCCGTGTAGTTTTCTTCAATGGGAGCTCTGTGGATTAGCCATGAAGAAGGACTCGGGCAAGGAAAGGGAAGTCAAGTACACGCCTTGTAGTCAGTATACACGCCGTGTAGTCTTGTTTTACAACTTTTTAATGCCTTATTCCTCCTGTTCCCTTTTGGGTTTCATCACTTTCGGTCTTTGATAAATCTGGTTCTATGGCATGTTTTTGACCTTGTAGTGTCATGCCTCCTAGACAACTGTGCGTTGTTCTCCAGGAGAGCGGCAACGAGTATACTCCATAGATGGTGGGCCATGGGCTACCAATTGATCCTCCAGCAGAGCCAGATTTGGGACCAACTGCTATACCGGACCCAGGCGTGGAGGCACAGTTTCATGAAGGCTTATTCCGGTTCATGCAGACCTTTCAGGGAGCACAGCAGGAAGCCACATCTATGGCCGAGCTGACACATATCTTCCAACAGGATCATCCGCCTACGTTCTTAGGGGATGGCGGACCACATGATGCAGAGTCTTGGTTGGGGTCGATGAAGACTATTTTCGAACATCTTGAGACGCCTCCAGGGTGTAGGGTCAATCTCCCTACTTACATGTTGCGTGATTCTGCCAAGATGTGGTGGGATGTTACCACCCAGTCAGAGCATCACAGAGACATGGTGTGGGAGGATTTTCAGGCAGTCTTCTATTACTTCTTCTTTCCCGAGACGTTGCGAGAAGACAGATCTTGAGAGTTTATGAATCTGTAGCAGGGCGCTATGTCAGTGATAGACTATTCTGCTCATTTTACGGAGCCTCAGTGCTTTGCACCTGTGCTGGTGGGTGATGACATGTTGAGAGCCAGCCGTTTTGAGGATGGTCTTCGGTATGACATTCTATCACTGGTGAATGTCTTTAGGTTGACTACTATACATGATATTGTGAACCAGGAACTGATTACATAGAGGAACCTACAGGAATCTAGTGGTGTGGGCCAGGGTGGTTCAGCACAAGTTACTAGTTATATTTCTTCTAGCAAGTTGAAGAGACAAAAGGACTTCTCTCAGGGTGGGAGTACCTTGCAGGAAGCTTCTTCAAGTGGTCCATTCATGTGCTACCAGTGTGGTAGAGAGGGGTACAAGAGGCCACAGTGTCCACGTGATCCAGTGGAGTGTCGAGCTTGCGGCAAGATGGGTCATCTGCAGCCCTTTTGCAGGGAGTTTCTACCAATGGGGAGTGAGAGGGGTTTTGTGCAGACTCCGCGTGTGGGGGAAGGACTAGTGGATTCTTACCAGTCTGGGAACTGGAATACGTCTGGGCATGCAGGAAGAGATAGTGGTCATGGACATGGTATCCAGACACCAGGATCGCAAAGGCAGTAGGGTGGGGCCGCTTAGGGTAGCCAGGCTATGTCATAGGGCTGCGGCACTAGGTAGGCATATGCAGTGCAACAGAACCAGCAAGAGCAGGATCCCGGACCTTCTACAGTCATATGAATATTCTAGTAGCTTCAGTATTATCATCATTAATTTTCTATATAGGTGCTACAAATATTTATATATATGTACCCATTTTGGAGAGCCTTGGGCTCTGTTTTTCTTCATCTTCTGTTATGATGATTCTAGACACTCCGTTGGGGATTAGAATGGCTGGTGTGCGTCAGTGCAAGGAGATCCCCCTTGAGGTGGGTGGGTGTCACTTCCTTTGGGACCTCTTGTCTTAGAGATGACGAGCTATGACATCATTCTTGGGATGGACTGGTTGGTTCCCTTTTAGACCTTTGTAGACTGCTATCGTTGCAGGGTGTGTTTCACTTCACCAGTGGGCAGTGAGTTTCTATACAAGGGCGGATGGGATGTTCAGGCGAGTCGAGCTGGACCAGAGAATCGTGGGTGAGGTGGAGTAATGACCCAGATTGTGAGATTATATCTGGATGACCAGGGGACTTGTCAGGCATATTTACCTCCTGTTGTTGATCGTTTTAGAGTTGTCTTCCCGGACGACTTTTCGGTTCTACCTCCGGAGCGAGAGGTGGATTTCTCCATTGAGCTTGTTCCAGGAGCAGCACTGGTGTCCACTCCTCCATATAGGATGGCTAAACTTGAGTTTCAGGAGCTCAAGAGGAAGTTGGACGAGTTGTATGAAAATGGATTTATCTGACCCAATACGTCTCCATGGTGATCGTCGGTCCTTTTGCGAAGTAGGTGGACAGTACCCTCAGACTTTGCGTGGATTATCGGAAGCTGAACCAGTTGATGGTTAATAACCAATATCTATTACCGAGGATTGATGATATTTTTGATCAGGTTTGTAGAGAACGGGTGTTCTTGAAGATTGACCTGATATGAGGATATCATCAGCTGCGTCTAAGAACATCTTAAATACCTCTCATGGCTTTCAGGAGTAGGTTTGGTCAATATGAGTATACGGTTTTTCCGTTCAGACTCACGAATGCGCCAGCAGTTTTCATGGCTCTGATGAATCATGTGTTCCATCCGTATCTAGATTCTTTTGTGGTAGTATTCGTGGACTACATCTTGGTGTACTATCACACTCGACACGATCATGCCACCCATCTTGTGATTGTATTGAGTACACTAAGTGAGCATCGGCTATATGCTAAGATCTCAAAGTGCCACTTTTGGATGGACCAGATTCACTTCCTAGGACATATCATCTCTGAGGAAGGAGTTTTAGTAGACCCAGAGAAGGTATAAGAAGTGGTTTCCTAGGAGAATCCTAAGAACATGTTTGAGATACGGAGTTTCTTAGGTCTGGCTGGTTACTACAAACATTTCATACAGGACTTATCCTACTTAGTAGCACCGTTGATAGGTCTGAAAAAGAAGGGTGTGAAGTTCATTTGGTTGTAAGCTTGTGAGGTAACCTTTCAAGACCTGAAGGGATGGTTGACATTGTAAGATTGGTATAGAGTAAGAGGTTTCCAACCTTTGATACCAATTATAGGATCGAAATAGTAATGTAGATGCTCAATATACAAGAGGGGGGGTGAATTGTATACTTTAAAAATTCCTTTGGAACCTTTAAAGTTAGTTAAGAATAACTATGTTTTCCTTAAGCAAAGGAAAAGGCTAAGTTTAACAAAGTTAAACTAAGAAAATACACAACACCTCTTATCACCGAATGCAAACTAGGAAAGAGATTCCGAATGAGGGTTCCAGAAATATGGTTCCGGAAGTTGAAACTTAACAAAAGATTACAATATGAGATTCTACCTTAAAGCGTATAGAATCTAAATTAATCACAGTACAATTAAGGAAGTATAAGAAAGTTATAATTTCCTTATAATACAAAATGCAGTGGAAATAAAACAAGTAGTTAAACTACAAGTAACAAGATATAAGTATTTTAACCCAAAGAGAAGGGTATCCAACAACCTTGGATAAAGGTCCCTTGATTTATACTTTCATGCAAGTCTGTCTTACCCACACCAGGGTAAGCCCTCGATACGAAGATAGGAGTCTCTGTCTTGCTATCCCCGCAAGCCCTCAACTTCAAGGTACTTGGCAACCTCTGCCTTCTTTAGCAAGGAAACCCTCAAACTTTAAGGTGGTCGGCACCTCTGTCTTCCTATCCCCGGAAGCCCTCGAATGTAATCACCAACATTCGGAGTCGCACGAATCTTTGAGAGTTAATAAGAGCCTATCTCTCTAGAAATTACATCAAGCAAATTAGTCTGCCTTTCAGTACTTTCATTAGCCATCAGCTCTCAGGTTTTTCAAATGAGCTTCTATTTATAGGTAAGGTTGGATCCTTCTCCAACGGTCATATTTTCCTTAAAGATCGGAGGGACCTGTACACGTGTCACTTAGACAACGGTTAGTTTATAACAAAACAGACGACGTCATTTTATAACAAAACAAGTGTAACAGAATGTACGACATCGTTTTAAACTCTAACATAAATGTTCGGAATGAAAGCTTCAGAGTGAAGGTTCGGAGTGTAAGGAACAATAGTAAGAGTAGACAAATTTTAGAAGTGTAAGCAATATAAAAGTTCAGAGTCTAACAAAGATATTTTTCGGAGTTTGAATTAATTCAGAGTGTATAAAACAAAGATACTCAAATTCTGTTTAATAGGTGAATTCGGAATGCGAATTCAGAATAGGAATTCGTCATCAGAAATCGTAATGAGAATTCATCATCAGGATTTGTAATGAGAATTCTTCATCAGAGTTCGTAATAGGAATTCGGAATGAGATTTCTTCATTATAATTCGTAATGAGAATTCTTCATCAGAATTCGTAATGGGAATTTGGAATGAGATTTCTTCATTAGAATTCGTAATGAGAATTCTTCTTCAGAATTCGTATCCTGAATCTGGAATAGAACTTTGTCAGAGTTCATATCCGGAATTCGGAATGAGACTTCCTTATAGTTCTTATCCAGAATCCGAATCCTAAAACAGAATGCTTTATATCAAAGTTTTAATGATTCCGAGAAAATGAATTCGAATCTCATACTTAAGAAAAATATGGATGAAAATATGATAAGGATAATTTTTCTTATAAAATGATTTTCCTTAAGAAAGAAATTTTCCTTATAAAAGCGATTTTCCTTAAGAAAGCAATTTTCCTTATAAAAGAAATTTTCCTTAAGAAATCAATTTTCCTAAGATAAGGTGTTTGTGATTTTCAAAACAAGAAGGAATAGAAAAGTCATAAGGAAAACCTTATTGACTCTACAATATCCCCCTTTATGGAAAGCACATATATCCTTACGAAAAAGCTATTCAAAAAAACATTAAGGCTTATCTCCCTTTGGTTTAAGGATATTGATGAATACGACTAACTCCCCCTTAGGCTTTGAAACTCTAAGGATTGTATTCAGATTTCCGGAGTGAAAAATAAGAATGTCTTCTTTAATGAAAAAGCTCCCCCTTAAACAAACTCTTATTAGAGTATTTCATTTTCTTAAAGAGATTTTTCTTCTCCCCCTTTGATAAACTCTTATTAGAGTTCTTATTTTTCTTAAGGATCTTTTCCTTCTCCCCCTTTGTGATTTTCAGAAGGAATTGGAGGGAATGGGAAAAAATAACAAAGTACCTAAAAAATTTGTAATGACGACAATAGAAACAACAAGCACAACTTTCATTAAATTTGAAATCTCGACAACAAAGAAAAAATTACAACAAAAAGTTCGGATTTGATTATTTCTGATCTTTTTCCATTGTCATGAGGCCCTTTAGAATAGTCTTGATCTTCTTCAGCTCTTTATGATCTTCTTCAGCTTGCTTCTCTAAGGCAACTATTCTTTCGGATTGAGCTTCAATCTTTTCTTCCTGGGCTTTCAGCTTTTCTTCCTGAGCTTTGATCTTCTCTTCCTGAGCCTTCATCCTTTCTTCAAAATCAATCCGATGATCCCTTTCAAATTTCCAATTCTGAGAAATAGTATTCAGTTTCCCATTCAGATCCCTGACTTATTGGATCCGGATGTTCTTCTCTTCTGTCATCTTTTCTTCAAAGGAGGAAGTCATCTCGTTTATCTTCTTGTATTCAGTCTCAAAGGCATCTTTTACATTTTCATGAAACTCATCGAACAACCTCATTTCTTCCACAATATTCTTTGACCAACTTGTCATACTCTTGCAAGACCTTTTATGAGCTTCGTAACCAACAAAGAAGGTTTTGAACTGAGCCTCAATATCAACTCACTTATCCATAACCATAGATACGGAGTCTGTTTTCTGATTCAACGCATGTTGGAGCATCTGGCATCTTGAGTCGATACTAGAGAAGGTCGTAATGGATCCCAACAACTTCTTCAAAGACTGAACAACAAAGTCATGCCCCAAAGAAGATGACTCCGAATCTGAAATCTTTCTTGGAGAGTTTTCTTCCTCAATAAGCTCCAACTTTCTCTTTGAAGAACTACCGGCTTCCTTTCTCTTCCTTTCTTCTGAGCTCGGAGTATCAGCAATAATTTGCTTCCCCTTATCTTTTTCCGGAATTGTGTCCTGTTCTGGAGTTCTCTTCTCACTATCAGAAACTTGAACGACATTATCTTCATCAGCGACTTCCTGAACCCCTACAATTTCCTTCTGAGTAACATCAAGTAAAATATTTTCTTCATCTCCATGATAAGAAACTTCTTCTTCTCCTTTCTCTTCTTCCATTTCTGGAGTAACTAGCTTCGAAGATTCAGCTTCAGAAGTTCGGAGTGATAAGTGTTCCGAATGTGTTCCCTTGTAATCATCTACTTGTTTCAGCATATCTCAGGTTTCACCAAATCCTTCAGCACCCTCTTCTACTTGTTCCACTTGCTCAACTTCCTCAGTATTCTTAGCAACAGCCTCTTCCGGAGCAGCGAAATTCCTTCCTGGAGTCTCAGGTAGAGATTCCAGGGAGAATGATCTCGGAACTGGAATAGTTGCTGAAACCATTTCATTGAAATTTAACAAGGCCTGAGCTACCTCAGCCTCAGACATCTTCTTCTTGAGCTTTTTTTATTTTTCTTGTTTTTCAAGCTCATCATCAGTTTTCTCCTTCAAAGCCTTAGCCTCCGCAGGGTCCAATCCAAACTGCGGATCCCCTTATTTCCTTTTCTCTTTATCAGCTCTCCACTTTGTAACAACCTCATCAGGATAGGCTTTCTTCTTCTTTGGATTTGGAGGTGCGGAGTGGACTTCTTTATACTTTGGATTCTCGACTTCGACTACCACTTCTTTTAGCTTTCTCTTCCTTACCGGTTTAGAGGATTCCGGATCAGCAGCTTTCGGAGCCACATCTTCTTGAGCAGATAGATCAATAAACTTTCCAGACTTCTTGTCAAAAGCTACATCCATTATTTTAAGAGTGTTATCACTAACCAACAAAATTTTGCGTACCCTCGGCTTAGATCTGCAAGCCCCCTTGAATGATTCAAGGCACCGAACTATCAACTTTGACAATATTGCTGGGTACATTACGATTTGTGCTCTGAGATTTCCTTTCTTAAGATTCTCAAAGGTTATAAGAATATGCCTCATGAAATTGAACTTCCTTAGATATATGAGGAAATCTAGGATATAGATATCACTCTTCTTCAAGCTGTCTTTATCACCTTTCCTCGGTACGATAAGTCCTTGCACCCACAACTCTAGAATCCGGAAGTTTGTGGATAGACTTGCAATCTTCGGAGCCTTGTCATCAGCCAGTCCTAGAGTTTCTAAGGCTTTTTCCTTGTCGAAGCTACCCTTAGAGTCCGGTAAAACGTGCGAAATAAATTATGCTTCTCCTTCATAAGACAATCCTACCAAGCTTGCAGCCTCGGTGTAAGAAAGTTTGTAGTTCTTTCCATACGTCTTGAAAGAATATTTCTCCCTATCATCTTCCTTAAAGAAGGAAACTGATTCATAAAACTCGACAAGTAAATCTGAATATACTTCATCTTGATTCCCGGTTTTTGATACCGCAACATCTTCCTAGCCATTCAACTTAATGTTCTTTGAGATAAGGGAATCATAGTTGTTGAAGAAATACGGATGGAGTAACATTTCTCTGTAAACTAACCATTGAGAAATAGGCTTAGTTGAAGACATTTCTTGAGACGCTAACTCTGCAGACATTCGGATCTGTAATCCTCTGAGAAGTTCGGAATGGAGACAACTGTAGTTTGGAACGGCCTTAAAACAGAGGGGCAGAGCTTCAGGACGCGAGAGCTTGAAACCGATGTGGGACGAGAATTTTGGTCCCCTTTATATAGGCAATGTGATGACGGTTCACCTTCCACAGTTGATATAACGGTTTAGAAAGAACTGAGATCAAATCTGATGGTTGATAACTTGAATCTGATCTTTTTGAGGTTTTTATTAAAGTAAATAATTAAGAAAATTATAATCGGAAATCAAAACATAGGAAACTGCCAGCAAGTAAAATATGACTACGAAAACTTGAGTAAGGAAATCATACCATTCAGATTAGCTGAGGAGGATTATTCGTAATGGGTATATAAAGATGACTATGAAAAAAAACTTTATTACGAAAAGATAAAGTTTTCTAAAAAAATTACTACGAAAAACAAACATACTACGAAAAACTCACTATGAAGAACTTAGTACGAAAAACATAGTACCAAAAACTATGAAGGTTCAGTATGAAAATCTGGTTATGAAAGTACCAGTATGAAATCATTCATTCTGGATGTTTTCTATATGAATTCTTCCATTTCATAAGTATTCTTTATGGAAATATCCATTCTGGAAAACTTTCGTTCTGGAAGTTTCATTCCGGAAATCTTCGTTCCGAAAAGTTTGAAAACAAATTTTGAAAAAACAAATTAGGCAAACAATCAAATGTACTCCCCCAATTAAAAGGAGTTTATTACTGTAAGGAGATTTTTTCAAAAGAAAGTTAATTAAGAAAGATTACCTTACAGTTATCATTCCTAACTTTTGTTTAATATATTCAAATCTATCAGAAGGAAAAGATTTTTTGAAAATATCAGCAAGTTGATCTTGTGTTCCGATAAATTGAAGAATAATATCTCCTTTGAGTGTGTGATCCCTAAGAAAGTGATGCCTAATATCTATGTGTTTTCCACGAGAATGATGTACAGGGTTTTTACTAAGGGAAATGGCACTTGTGTTATCACACAAAATTTGAGTTTTAGTAATACTCAGGCCATAGTCTGTGAGTGTGTGTTGCATCCACAACACTTGTGCACAAAAACTTCCAGCTGCTACATATTAAGCTTCAACAGTGGAGAGTGCTACAGAATGGTGCTTCTTGGAGGACCAAGAAACTATAGAATATCCAAAGAAATGACATGTTCTAGATGTACTTTTTCTATCCATTCTACATCCACCAAAGTCAGCATCAGAAATGCTTTTTAGAACAAAATCATTTCCAGAAGTATAAAATAATCCTAGATCCATGGTTCCCTTAAGGTAGCGAAAAATTCTTTTTACTGCCTTTAAGTGAGATTCCTTAGGATTGGATTGATATCTTGCACATAAGCATACTGAAAACATTAAGTCTGGTTGACTAGCTGTTAAGTAAAGTAGACTTCCTATCATACCTCTAAAAGATGTTTGATCTACTGGTTTCCCAGCTTCGTCAAGATCTAAAGAGTTTGAGGTACCAGTGTGAGTACTTATACTCTTCTTGTTGTCACAACCATACTTTTTAAGAAGATATTTAATATACTTATGTTGAGATATGTAGGTTCCTTCTGGTTTTTGAGAAATTTGAAAACCAAGGAAAAATGTTAACTCACCCATCATACTCATTTCAAACTCAGATTTCATTAGACTAGCAAAAGAGTCAGTCAATGATTGCTGAGTTGATCCCAATATAATGTCATCAACGTAAATTTGAACAATCAAACCATTTTTCTTATCTTTCTTTATAAAAGGGTTGGATCTGCATTTCCCTTAACATAGTTATTTTGAAGCAAAAATCTGGCCAGTCTATCATACCATGCTCGTGGATCTTGTTTAAGGCCATACAAATCTTTGGTAACTCTAAAAACATGATCAGGATGTTTTGTATCATCAAAGCCAGGAGGTTGTTCAACAAAAACATCCTCTTGAACATAACCGTTAAGAAAAGAACATTTCACATCCATTTGGAAAAGTTTAAAATTAAAGAATTCTGCAAAGGCAAGTAGAATATGGATAGATTCAAATCTAGCTACTGGAGCATAGGTTTCTTCATAGTCTATTCCTTCTTGATGATTATAGCCTTTAGCAACAAGTCTAGCTTTATTTCTAACAATGAATCCATTTTCGTCACATTTATTTCTGAAAACCCATTTTACTCCAATAACAGAAGTTTCCTTAGGTCTTTCAACCAAGGTCCAGACATTATTCCTTTCGAATTCATTTAGTTCATCTTGCATGGCTTTAATCCAATCATCATCACCTAAAGCTTCGTCAGTGCTTTTAGGTTCTAATTGGGAAAGAAATGCTAGATGTTCTACTTCATTTCTTAAGGAACTTCTAGTCCTTGCAGGTTGATTTACATCTCCAATGATACTATCACTGGGATGATTCTTAAGAAACAGCTGATTTGGGTTTTGTAAAACCTGTTCATCAATATGAGGTAGAAAGTCTTCTGGGGTAAATGTTTCAGAAGTATCTTCTAGAACAATTTCCTTATCAGAAGGTTCTTCTATCAAAGGTTGACAATCAGTTTTTAAAAACACATCCGAAGATGTAAGTTGAGATGGTTTAAAAACAAAAGGATCAGACTAATCAAATTTCACATGTACTGTTTCCTCAACAGTACAAGTATTTTAATTAAAAGCTCTATAAGCCTTAGAGGTTGTGGAATATCCTAATAAAATTACTTCATCAGACTTTGGTGCGAATTTATGTAAGTTATCTTTAGTATTCAAAATGAATACTTTGCAACCAAAAACCATGAAGTAAGAATGTCTTGGTTTTCTACCATTCCATAACTCATAAGGAGTTTTATTAAGAAAAGTTCTAATCAAAACTCGATTTATAGTATAACAAGCAGTACTTACAGCTTCAGCCCAGAAATGTCTAGCAATAGAATATTCACTCAACATGGTCTTGTTATCTCTTGAAGAATTCTATTTCTTCTTTCAACTACACCATTCTGTTGAGGAGTTCTAGGTGCTGAAAAGTTGTGAGTAATACCTTTCTTACTACAAAAAGTTTCAAAATCTGAATTTTGAAATTCTCCTCCATGATCACTATGAATAGTCTTCAATGGAAGGTTTTTCTCATTTTTAACTTGATATCTAAAACTTTTGAAATAAGAAAAATCATCAGATTTATTTGCTAGAAAATAGACCCAAGTAAATCTAGTGTAATCATCAACTAGAACAAACACATAGTATTTGCATCCAATGCTTCCAGTTTGTGTTGGACCAAAAAGATCCATGTGCACTAACTATAATGCATCGGTTGTTGAGACTTCACCGATTGACTTAAAACTAGACTTATGTTTCTTGCCATATTGACAAGGATCACAAACTTTAGAAGAATCAAATCTAAGCTCTGGTAGATCCTAAACTAGTTTCTTCTTATAGAGTTTACATCGGTTCCTAAGATTACAATGACCTAGTCTTATATTCCATAACCAAGAATGATCTTCCATTGCACTTAGGTAAGGTAAATCTTGGCTCCTGAGGTCTCCTAAGTTTAAGGTGTAAACATTCTCTTGCTTGTTGGCTGAGAGAATAAATTCTTCCTTGGAATTGTGAACTAAGCATTTATCATTCCTAAAATTCAAAAGGTAACCTTCATCACAGAACTGACTTATGCTAATGAGGTTGTGCTTAAGACCTTTAACAAAAAGAACAATTGAAATCAAGGTTTTACCAAAAAGAATAATATTACCAAAACCAACAATCTCTCCCTTAGCATTGTCTCCTAAAGTTACCATTCCTCCTTTCGTTTTGATAATCTTTTCAAAGATGATTTTGTTACCAGTCATGTGCCGGGAACATCCACTATCCATGTACCATGTATTGTTTCTGGTACATTCTTTATTTTCCTGAAATCAAGAAGAAAATTAGACTTTTGGAATCCAAACTTGTTTGGATCCGAGATTTCCAGACAATAAAATTTTAGAAACCCACATCTTCTTAGAAAAGTAAGCTTTGTGAAATCCTAGAGATTGGGTTTTGTTTAAGGAACAATTCTTTTCCCAGTGACCACCACATTAACACTTGGTACAAAATGGGGCACTTTGAGGAACAAAATAATTGTTACTGAAAATAGGTTTTGCATGGGTATAACCAAATCCGGATTTATTTCTTAAAGGTCGTATTTGGGAATACATCTTATCAAAATTTTCCTTACCATGGGTAAAGTTTGATAAACACTTCTTTAAGGAAAAAATTTCGGACTTGAGTTTTACAACCAAGTTTTTATCCTCAAAATAATTAGTTTTAGAACTAGATTTAGGTTCGAAAACATTTTTCTTAGAAATTACTTTTTCTAACTCTTTAGAAAGTTTATTCTTCTCAGAACTTACTTCCTCATGATTTTTTGAAATATTTTCAAAATCAGTATTTTTCTTATCAAGATCTTTAGAAAGATCTGATATCTCTTTTGTAAGAATAGAGTTCCTAGAGTTTGCCTTATCAAGTCTCTTATTGAGTTTGGAATTCTCAATCTCAAGAAGTTCAGCAAACCTAGAGACTTCTTCATAAGTAGGTAATGTATTTTCCTCATCAGAAGATGATTCTTCATCGGAAGAGTTATAATACTTACTATCATTAGTATTTAAAGAAACATTGGTCAAAGATTCAGCATTTCGTACCTTAGCCATAAGACAATTATTATCAATAGGTAATCTCGCTATAAGACCAAGATTCTTCTGTCCTGAAGATTCATAATCAGAAGATTCATCTGAAGAATCACCACCACTGGCACTCTAGGTGTCATTAGCTTTCAGAACTTTCTTAGCATTGACTTTATAATACTTCTTTCTGTTCATGTCTGAATGCCTTTCTTTTCTTTCTTTCTTTTTGAGCATAGGGCAATCTGGTCTAATATGTCCATCTCTTTTCCATTCATAACAAGTAACTTCTCCATCTTTCTTATCTTTCCTGTCCTTCTTCTTATACGTAGATTGAAAATTTCTCTGGCCAGTTATCTTGTTCATCCTTCGAGAAAGATTTGCTAATTCATTTTCTGAGACTTCAGTCTCACTAGATTCGGATTGGAAAACAACTTTCTTAGACTTGGATCTGGTTACTCTTTCAGGAGTCTTAGCTTTCATCTGATTTGAAGTTGTAGTAAAAGCAACAGTACCATTACCATTCTTTTTCTTGATGTTGTCAACATCTCTCTTCATTCTGGTTTCATGTTGTAGAAGAGTTCCAAATAATTCATCAAGAGTAATTTGAGTGACCTTCCTGTTCTCATCTATAGCTGTTTTCTTTGATTCCCACTCATTGGCCATAATATCAATTATCTTGTCCACAAGAGATTCATCATCTAAACCTTTTTCTCCCATAGATTGTAGACGTTTGACGATAGTCATAAATCATTGTTGAACTTTACAGATAGGTTCTCCATAAGGAAAATTGAAGCCATGATATTCAGCTCTAAGCATAGCTCTTCTAGTCTCAATCACTTTAGAAGTCCCAAAGTGTGTGACCTCTAACTTCTTCCATATACAATTAGCTGCTTCACAAGAAGAAATTTGGCTATATATATTTCTGGTCATTGAACATAGTAATGTGTTGTGTACCTTATAGTTGAGTTGATATTCTTGCTTTTCCTGGTTAGTAAAAGTTCTGACTTCCTTGTCAGGAATTTTATAATCACGAGTAAGCATAAAAAATTTGTCTACTCCAGTATTGATAACAAAAGTCTTCATACGATATCTCCAGTATTCATAGTCATTACCATCAAATATGGGTGGTCTTGTCAGATTTAGATTATCAATTGATCCAACATTAATTCCAGCCATACTTAATATAACTTGGATACAAACTTGTTAGTAGAAAAGAATCGTAATAACAGAGTTTGGAATGAGAAAAGTACGGAATGGAAAAATTCGGAATGACAAATCTCGGAAGGATAAAGTGAGCAAAAAAACTTATACGTGAGTATAAGTATTTCAGAGACCGGCTCTGATACCAAATGTAATATTGGTATAGAGTAAGAGGTTTCCAACCTCTGATACCAATTGTAGGATCGAAATAGTAATGTAGATGCTCAATATACAATAGGGGGGGTGAATTGTATACATTAAAAATTCCTTTGGAACCTTTAAAGTTAGTTAAGAATAACTATGTTTTCCTTAAGCAAAGGAAAAGTCTAAATTTAACAATGATAAACTAAGTAAATTCACAACACCTCTTAACACCGAATGCAAACTAGGAAAGATATTCCGAATGAGGGTTCCAGAAATATGGTTCCGGAAGTTGAAGCTTAACAGAAGATTACAATATGAGATTCTACCTTAAAGCGTATAGAATTTAAATTAATCAGAGTACAAGTAAGGAAGTATAAGAAAGTTATACTTTCCTTATAATACAAAATGCAGCGGAAATAAAACAAGTAGTTAAACTACAAGTAACAAGATATAAGTCTTTTAACCCAAAGAGAAGGGTATCCAACAACCTTGGATAAAGGTCCCTTGATTTATACTTTCAAGCAAGTCTGTCTTACCCACACCAGGGTAAGCCCTCGATACGAAGATCAGAGTCTCTGTCTTGCTATCCCTGCAAGCCCTCAACTTCGAGGTAGTTGGCAACCTCTGTCTTCCTCAACAAGGAAACCCTCGAACTTTAAGGTGTTCGGCACCTCTGTCTTCCTATCCCCGGAAGCCCTCGAAAGTAATCACCAACATTCGGAGTCGCACGAAGCTTTGAGAGTTAATAAGAGACTCTCTCTCTAGAAATTACTTCAAGCAAATTAGTCAGCCATTCAATACTTTCATCAGCCATCAGCTCTCAGCTTTTTCAAATGAGCTTCTATTTATAGGTAAGGTCGGCTCCTTCTCCAACGGTCATATTTTCCTTAAAGATTAGAGGGACCAATACACGTGTCACTTAGACAACGGTTAGATTATAACAAAACAGACGACATCGTTTTATAACAAAACAAGTGTAACAGAATGTACGACATCGTTTTAAACTCTAACATAAAAGTTTGGAATGAAAGCATCGGAGTGAAGGTTCGGACTGTAAGGAACAATAGTAAGAGTAGAAAAATTTTAGAAGTGTAAGCAATATAAAAGTTCAGAGTCGAACAAAGATATTTTTCAGAGTCTGAATTAATTCAGAGTGTATAAAACAAAGATACTCAAATTCATTTTAATAGGTGAATTCGGAATGCGAATTCGGAATATGAATTCGTCATCAAAAATCGTAATGAGAATTCATCATCAGGATTTGTAATGAGAATTCTTCATCAGAGTTCGTAATAGGAATTCGGAATGAGATTTCTTCATTAGAATTCGTAATGAGAATTCTTCATCAGAATTCGTAATGGGAATTTGGACTAAGATTTCTTCATTAGAATTCGTAATGAGAATTCTTCTTCAGAATTCATATCCTGAATCTGGAATAGAACTTAGTCAGAGTTCATATCCGGAATTCTGAATGAGACTTCCTTATAGTTCTTATCCAGAATCCGAATCCTAAAATAGAATGCTTTATATCAAAGTTTTAATGATTCCGAGAAAATGAATCTGAATCTCATACTTAAGAAAAATATGGATGAAAATATGATAAGGATAATTTTTCTTATAAAAGTGATTTTCCCTAAGAAAGCAATTTTCCTTATAAAAGCGATTTTCCTTAAGAAATCAATTTTCCTAAGATAAGGTGTTTGTGATTTTCAAAACAAGAAGGAATGGAAAAGTCATAAGGAAAACCTTATTGACTCAACAGACATCAGCACCGATCCTGATAATCCCAGAGCAGGGGAAGAGCTATACAGTTTACTATGATGCATCAGGTATTGTGTTGAGAGTAGTGTTGGTGTAGGGAGACCGAGTTGTTGCGTACGGGTCTTGGCAATTGCAGCCACATGAGCAGAATTACCCGACGCATGACCTTGAGTTGGCTGAAGTTGTGCATGTGTTGTACTGTTGGAGACACTATCTGTTGGGAGAGCATTTTTTGGTTTTCACCGACCACAAAAGCCTTAAGTATATCATTACTCAGTGTGACCAAAATCTAAGGCATATGAGGTGGGTTGAATACACACAGTCCTTCAATTTTGAGCTTGCCTATACACCTGGTAAAGGTAATGCAATAGCTAATGCACTGAGTAGGAAGACTCGGATACAGGTAGTGCTGGAGGACAGCGGTGAGTGGAAGCACATGGCTTTGTTCCCTGATATGCATCAGGAGGTTCACGACAGTTACGGGTAGACTTATCTTTCATCTCTAGCTGTGACTTCTATTCTTCTGGACATAGTAAGGATGAGACAACTATCTGATTTAGAAGGCCTTATCCTACGGCAGTAAGTGGTAAGTGGGGACCCTTCTCCTAGGTTGACAATTGGTGATGATGATGTTTTGCATTTCCATGGACGAGTGTGGGTTCCAGGGGATATAGGTGAGGATCTGATGCGAGAGTTTCATACTTCAGCTTGGGCAGTTCATCCCGGGGTCACAAAGATGTACCATGACTTGAGACGTCAGTACTGGTGGCCGAGTATAAAGAGAGATGTAACTCGTTTTGTTACGAGGTGTTAAACCTGTCAGTAAGTGAAGGCATCGCATCAGATACCAGCTAGACTATTACAGAAGTTACACATTCCGGAGTGGAAAATGGGATGATGTTGCGATGGATTTCGTGACTGGTTTGCCGAGGTTACCTCATAGCAATGATGTCGTGTGGGTTCTTGTAGACAAACTCACGAAGGTACTCACTTCTCCCCGATCAAAGATACCTTCAGTGTTTACAATATTGAATGATATATATCCGAGAGATCATACGTCTTTATGGGGTCCCTCGTTCTATCGTTTCATATAGGGACTCTCGCATCACGTCTCGTTTCTGGTAGAGTTTTCAGAGGGCGCTGGGTACACAGGTGCTTCTGAGCACAACATACCACCTCATATGGATGTCCAATTAGAGAATAAGATACAGGTGGTAGAGGACATGCTGCGTTCATGCGTATTAGACTTTGGGGGCTCTTGGGAGAAGCATATACCATTAGTCGAGTTTTCCTATAACAATATCTTCCAGGATACTATTGAAATGGCACCATACAATGATTTATATTGTAGGCCATTTCATTCACCCTTGCACTGGATAGAGGCATGTGAGGCAGCTTTACTGGGGCCATAGCTCGTGCAGGAGATGTCTGAGCAGGTCTAGTTGATTCACAAGCAGATGGCTACCGCACAGTCTCGCCAGAAGTCATATGCTAATCGTCGCGGATGATCTTTGGAGTTCGTGGTTGGGGATTTGGTTTTCTTGTGTGTTTCGACGAGTCTGGGACACAAGAGGATCAGGAGGCGGGGTAAAAATTAACCGCGGTATGTGGGGCCATTCAAAATTCTAGAGAGAGTGGGGCTGGTTGCCTATCGGTTTTCGTTTCTACAGCAGTACAGGGCCATGCACGATGTCTTCCACGCATGTCAGTTACGTCACTATCATTCAGGCACGTCTCACATCTTTCATCCTGAGGAGGTTAAGTTGGAGGCACATGCATCCTTTGAGGATCATCTGATCCGTATCGTTGATAGGGGCACGACGGTTCTCCTAGTTCGGTCAATTCCTCTCATACGGGTGCTATGGAATCATGGACGAGTGTAGGACGAGACCTGGGAGCGTGAGGCCATCGTACGTGCTCAATGGCCGGAGTTGTTCACGACTATATCTTCACAACCCTTGGAAGGGAAATTCGGGGACAAATTGCTATAAGGGGGGATGTTTGTAAGAACCCGGTTCTTCACTTGAGGAACGATCTTCTTCTTTTCTCTTTTCCTTATGAATTTTTAATAAATTATTGAAAATGGGGAAAAATATGAAATTTTGGAACTACACGCCATGTACTTTTTCCACACGCCGTGTAATTTTGGCTGTGTTGGGATGAGTACACAGGGCATGTAGCCATTTCGGTGAAAGAGGGTGTAGGAACCGACTACACGCCATGTAGTGGTCCTTTACACACCGTGTAGTCAGTCGGCAGGCCAAAATAGTAAGGCGGTGGAGCAGCCACCAGCTGGGCAATAGTATACATTGTGTACTCAGGAGTACATGCCGTGTAATCATGTTGATGAATGAACAGTGTGATGGTGGTTCCAGAGGAACAATTAAATTAAAGGAGTACACATTGTGTACTTGTAAGTACATGCCGTGTACTTTGTTTTTTTTCGGCTTAAAATAGGAAGTAGCCTCCTCATTTTGTAGAGGATCCATTTGAGCCATTATAGAGCCAATGGAGGGGGGAACCTTTAAAGATCCGTTGGGTGTTCGTCTGGAATTGGTTTCTACCTCGGATGATCCTGTTGGAACCACAGGGGTAAGGGATTCAATCTCCTTGGCTATTTCGTACAAATTCTTCTCCTAAAAGGAGTAATTTGAGGTTAAGCGAGTTTTGTTCTTCGTTAGATCTACACCGTTCTTGGGCGTTTCTGCAGTCGGCGTTTGGGTATATTGTTCCTTGGCATATAAAGTATGTGGATTTGTGTTTAGTTTTCCAATTTCCATGTGTTTTGAGCATTTTTCAACCATGAACCCATGTTGGGGTGTCTTGTGGCTGAGGCCGTTGATATATTTAATGCCTAGAATTCATACATGATTAAATTGTGATTATAAAATGCTAGTTGGGATTATTGCTTGGATCCAGAACCACCTCGGGGGTGTGTTCCACTGTTTAGCCATTTGGCCAGGATACCCGACGGTATGCCTTCAAATTAGTAATTGTAGAATTTCCTTGATAGGAATTTCTTTTTACTACTTGTTTACCTGTTGGGCATGGTCCGGTTACCTGTTTAGCCTGAGGGCGTTGTTATGATTATCCTGAGGGAACTCCACTATTTAGCCCGAGGAATGTAGTTATTTCGCCTAAGGGAATGCTTTCGTGCCTGAGGGCTTGACTTCTGTGCCAGAGGGCAACAATTCGTATGCCTGAGGGAATCATCTGTTACTCCTTAGGGCTATACCTGCGGGTTGGATTCTTCTTACCCGAGGGTATGATTTTTCTTGTATGAGGATGTGGACGGTTTACATAGAAATACACTGTGGTGATTTCTAATATTTGATTTATTAAATAAATAATAAAATGGAAATATAACTGCTAATTATATAATTTTGAGTACTGCTTACTTTATTGCATATTACTACTGCACACTTTTTTTGCATGCTTACATGTAGTTGGGAACAAGCCTTTGGTGGGTGCCTACTGAAATATATTTCTCACACCCTGCTTGGGTCACGCTTTTCGGCCCAAAGAGATTACGTTTCTATCGGTGTGTATAGGGGAAAGAGTCCATATACTGGTAGTTGACAATTGTTGTGGAGTAGGAGGGAATGAGACCGGGCCTAGGCTCACGATGCCACTGCCAGCTGTTTTGTTTTTCTATACTTGTACTCTGTATTGTATTGTACTGATGTATAACAAGTTCTGGTTGTTTTCATAGAACTTGAGACATGTAGCATAATTATTTATATACTGTTGGTTATATCCACTGCAGTTGATTATTTCAGTTGTGTATGGTTTACTGCTTCCGCTGTTTGTCGTATGTTTTATTTCCATTCCTCTACACTACACATTGAAAAATGAGGGCATAGTTTCCCCACTATCAGACATAGGCCCTCGCTGCTAGTCGGCAGCCTATGGTGTTTGGGGAAATGTGCTTAAGGTCACGTGGTGGATGGATTCAGGGCACCCGTTGTGTGGCACCCGAGTCCAGGATGTTAAAACTAATGCCTTTTAAAATTGAAATCCAGCATAATACTGAAAAGATAAAATGAAATAATTCCATTTACTTATTCACATGAATATTCTACTCGTCGAATAATCATATTCAATATCAATAAGCACCTTCATAATGATGGAATGCATAATACCAGACTGTCATAACCTCATAGTCGAGGCATCGTGCCAAGACTAAAAATAAAATTTTGTCAAGGACTCATTCCAAGACACTAGTTTGTCTCATGAGACCTACTGATGCATAGAGGATCTCTAGCGGGCTCCACCCGTCACTTATTAAGTCCAATGCATTACTCATATGAACAGGTTTAAATGTAACATAAACATTCATATTAAAACTAGCATACAAAATATAAATACATTCTCCATAAACCATAAAAGGTAAAAAAAATAATACACCTGCAGTCAAACATATAACAAAACCTTAAATACAATATAGAAGTTTTGAATCATAATAAATAAATTTCAATTAAGCTTAAAATCCAACAAAGGATGTTGACATAGATGAAATCAAAACTATTTGAGAGAAATATATTTTTTGAAATCATTTCAAAGTCACATAATTATAAAAGAAAACATTTACATTGAAAATATTCTGATTATATTGTAAGGGAATCTTTGATGATTTTATAATGGAGGAAAATATCCACACCTGACGTATAAGATTAAAAAAACATTCTTACCTTAATTTTGTCAGAAATGTCAAAATGTACCTTGTTTGGAAAATGATAGAAAGATTACATTAAAAAACATATAAGGTCAAATAAGGGTATAAATGACTTTAACCCATTGTCTAATAAATAGTAAAAATGTTTTAAAAGACATTTTTAAGAAACATGGATGTGGATGATAAAGAGGTCCCAGTAGAATATTACATATGAACAACCTTGAATAATGAAGAGGTTGTAGAATTAACCCTTTCCTCGTGTCTGACTTGACTTGATTGTTCTTTAATCTCCTGAAAAATAAACTAGAGTTAATATATACTTGATTAAGAACCTTTTTCAAGTTTATTATTCCTTTCATATCACTTATTACCATGCTCTGAACATTATGTAGTCATTTAAGTTAATAACGGTCGTTTTGTCGATCTTCGATACTTGAGTCAACAATAATCTTCTTATAATTACATGTTGTTCATGTGGTAAAATATCCATTATCTACATAGTTATATTCATGATCTGTATATCATATATATCATATATATCCAGTATATACATTCATTTATAATATTACATAACATTTAGAAGTAAGAAATGAAATGCATCGTTCATGGAGATGGTAAGCCATACCTACGCATGAACGCTACATTCATTTCTATTTTATATTTAATAGAATTAAATCATAATGATATAAAGGTATATTATAATTCCAATATGATATATAATATTATTTAACTCTTTCCTTTATACGTCCCACATATGGCATTGACAATTAAAATCACCTTGCGGGGGCATTAGTCCGCACTTCCTAAAATGAAATTATCGTGTTTACCCATAATGGAAACCATAAAGGTAAGACATAAATGAAAAATATAGAAGAATAAGGAAAAAATAAACTTAATATATATCATATATAAATATAGTGACATCTTATTGGCCACCATGAAAGTTGTTCAAAGAAGATTGAACAATCATCGTTTTGTGAGGCAGTATTTCACCACCCACAGAAACAGAATGTTCTTTCACCATTAGACGAAGGTGTGTGTAAGTTTAAATCAAATATTTATCATAACAATGTCCTAGTGTATTGAATAAACTGGTTTTTTACAAAATAATGCAATAAAAATGGTTTAAGGGGCTGGAAAAGCAAAATAAAACAAAAGAACATAAGAAAAGACATTACCTTAAAATCTGGTAACTCTTTTTGATTTGAGCCAAAGGCTTCATTAGGAAGACTTCTGCCCAAAGTGAGGATTCTATGAGTAATATAGGAGAGTTTATAGAGTATTTGGGTAGAGTATTCCCACGCAAAATGGCTTTGAATGTGTGAATAAGGTGGTAGAGGTGGGGTTCTTTTATAAGAGGAGAGGAGGGGCACTCTTGGAAAGTCATGAAATGTTACTTTATTATGAAATGATTTTCGAATTTAAAATTTCCCACAATGATATATTTTGAGGATAAGGTGATAAGGGTTAAAAATCCACCCATATGATAGGCATTAGACAAGTGTAAGCTTTAGCTTTTACCATATCTTTTCATTTTATTTAAATCATTCATTAATTAGGTAATCACTACATCATCATGGTGTCATAAATAAATTTATTATTTAATGTCTAAAAATTATTAAAAAATACCATGATGTAGGAAATATTTTTATCTTTTCAATTACTATTTATATTATAAGATATCATTTATCTAGACAAAATTAAAATACTTTTACTTAGGTGTTATATACTTTTGTTATATTTTCCTTTCTTTAAAAATAAAATGATAAAATGTCGCTATCACACAAAAGTGATTCCATGGGGTCCCTAAGTTGGCACAATGCATCCCATGGTCGGACATGACACAACCAATAGCATTAAGACATTTTTTGGGGTCATTTTATTTTATTATGATAATATTTTTTTACCCTTAAATACCCGATTACTAATTAATCAAGATAATTAAAGATAATTATCGATGTTACTATTCATAATTTCACAAAAAAAAGGAGTATTAATTACCTAATTTGGACCTTCTGATTCCAAATATGGATTCCATTTTAATAAATTCTGAACACAAAAATTGCAGTAATTAATTTGAAAATAATTCATGTTGTCAAAACCAAATACAGGTTTTTAAGAAGTAAAATCTATCAAAAGATTGACTTGTTTTTACATCCAATTGAAAAGTTAAATTACTTCCAATGAACAAAATTGTATTAATTAATAAAAACATAATTCAATTATACTTTAAAACAAATTAAAATTACAATCAAAATATATAAATAAATTGGGTGAAAAGGCATTTTTGAATTAAAATACAACATTTTTAACTATTCATTAAAAATGAACATTATTAGAAAAATAACAAATATTCACCTTATGCTATATTTGATATTGAAAATTAAAAAATTATGTCACTTTTACAAAATTAAAACATAATATTTTAATTAATAAATTATATAGTTAATTCCCGCTGTACAAACAAATAGTGTGTTTTTAAAAAACAATATCTATCAAAAGATTGACAATTGTTTATGTCCTATTTAACAGTGAAATTAATTCTAATGACCAAATTGGATAAAATGGTAAAAATATATTCTAAATATACTTTAAAACCACTCAAATTCATAAATTATCACTATTAATTATTTTTATAAAAAAAAATTTAATTAAAATTTAATAATTTTCACTATTCATCAAAATATAGAAGTCATCCGAAAAGTACCAAAATTTCACCTTAAGATAATTTCAATATTAAAAATCCAAAAATGAAGTCAATTTTGAAAGATAATATTTATAAAATTTCAAAAGGTGAGTATTACTATTCATAATAGCTACTTTGATTGGTCGCGGTGTGTTAGAATTTCGAAGTTGCCTACAATGCAAGCTGTTGCATTATTCAAAGGGAAATGTACCGTGGAAGATTGAGGTGTTACATTCTCCCCTCCTTCAATTAATTTCTTCCTCGAAATTTGAAATTGTTCTTTGAAAATACAAGATGGAAAATAGAAAATACATTTTTGGAAAACCCACATCGGAAATAAGGTTAATAAAATTTTTCCTTAATAAGAAGGAAAGGGAAATGAAAAAGTCACCACCAAATTATGATCTCAATTAGGAGAACATTGGTGTAAATTAGAGACAAATAATTGGAGAAAAAACGTAAATATTTGTAGGGAGTGAATGAGGTCATCAATCACAAACAAGTGTAAAATTGAGGGCCTCAAAGCCTTCTATCTATGGTGATTTAAAATATCATTAGTTCAACAAAACCTAAGGTATTAGGATAACAAATTTTTTGTTTTAATATACCTCTCCTGAAGTTTAAGAATTAATTTATTCATAGAATAAGAGAGAGGTATACATATATATATATATATACACTTGAAAAGTAGAGTTTCAACCTTCAACTAATTCTTACCACAAACTCATCGTTCACTCAAAAAGATAATAGAACTCAAAAATATTATATTTATCATAATCATACATGGTATCAAATATTAACACATACCATTTAGATTAGGAAAACTATTTTGTAATAACCAGGGACTTCCTGTAGGCTAGTGGTAGGTAATTAAAGAATTTTACACTATGGTTGTGGGTTCGATTCGTACAGCTTTGTCCGAAGCGACGAGTTATCCCTGACCTGAAAGTTGTAATTTTCCTAAAACTATAGTATTATAATATTCCAAAAATAATCTTCAGAAAGGTTTTAACCATAGAAAATTCAATCCAATTTTCATCTTAATCCATTCCATCCTTTATAGTTATCCAAAATACCCATGTCCGGACTCTCTCTAAATGGTCTCTAAATTCCAACATCAATTATAACATCAGATCCCCAAACAAAGTAATGTTTCTCTTATTATCACATCCTAAAAGTGTGATTACCTTTATCATAATAAAACATTAATGATAAAAACAAGTATTGAAGTACAATACTTATATATATCACATTATTCTTATAACCATAATATTGTTCTTGAGTCAAAACACAAATACAATAATTATTCAAATTCATCTGTAGTAACTGCATAAGCTTGGCCTTTCTCCCTTGTCCTTTTATGAGGTAAGTTTCCTTGGAGGCTAGGGCATTCATTTTCATAATGCCCCATTTCTCTACAATTATATCATTCAACATTGACAACCTCTTTCATTCCCTTGTAATCACGATCCTAGTGACCTTTTTCTCCACATTTATAACAAACTACCATTCCTTTTAGGCAAGTAGCAGGGTGATTCATCCCACAATTATCACATAATGGAAAATACTTCTTTCCCTTTTTCCCTTTATATGCCTCTTGTTCCAACATTCTCTTCTACTCTTGCTTTACTTTGTTGTCATTAGACTTAGAGAATTCGTTTTCTGTCTTGATAGCACACGAGACAATATCTTCGTATTATGATAAGGATTGTGATACTAAAGCTCAATAGAGAAATGGTTTTAACCCATAAAATAAATGATCAATCATACTTCTTGGGTTACGTATATAATCTACAGCATGTATCGCTAACCTTGTAAAGTTAGACTCATACTTTGCAACATTCTCGTCCTCCTTTTGCCACAGATACAGAAATTGTCATTCCATATCTGCTCGATGGTCATGAGGAACGTATTTTTCTAAGAAAATATCTTTAAACTATATCCATTTCATATTTGATACTTATTCATCTTCCTTTGTATTTTGAATCAATTAATACCATTGATCAGAGTTTCCAGTGAGGCAGTTGACTACCATGAAAACTTTTTCACATTCACTACACCCTAAAGCCTGAAATAATTTATCTAAGGAATTTATCCATTGCTCAGCTACTAATGGATTTGTACCCCCATTAAATGTTGGTGGTTTTTTGTCTCATGAAGCAGTCGAACATTGATCCTCCACGTTGCGGATCAGGGTGATCCGTACGAGTATGGTTATTAATCATAACCTGAGTGAGTTGTCCCAATATGGTGAGCTGATCATCACTAGTTGTATCACCACCTCCACTATAATTATCTTGAGCAGGAGGGATAAACCTATATGGAGTGCCTGCATTGATACGTTTCCCTTCCTTCCACTAGGCGCCATTTCTAAACAATTGTATAAACTAGATTAGTTTATGAATCAAAATACATAATTCCATACTTGTAAAAAAATAACAAAAATTGAACAGTTTATGGATATAATCCATAATCATAAATTTTTTTTCATTGAGTAAGTATATACTCATAAACATTTCATAATGGTTTGTAATGAAAATGAGAATTATCCTAAGCATATCGTCCGGGAGTGTCATAACCAAAAGTGTAGCAAGGCCCGTTGTCATGCACCAGTTCTCATTAGAGTCTAGCTCAAAGTGGTTTTATCGGGTTTTACCCCTAGGTACATCTATTCCAAAGCAGCCTCTACCTGATCGTATCCAGACAGGGATGTATTTCTCATAAAATAGACAAAATCTATACTTTACCGAAATTCTAGGATGTTCTTCTATACTAATCCTCAAAGTCCATCTTAGGTCTATGTGCTCTAATCAGAGTTTATCTAAATCTAGTTTCTAAGGTTTGTACCAAAATTTCTATGATAACAACTACAACGCCCTAAACCCAGTTACACAGAGTCAGTGCATTACTACATAACATTGGAGTGATCACAAAGATCAAGTCTCGAAAGACCGGTTAGCTTAGTA
This sequence comes from Viscum album, assembly GCA_963277665.1. Lineage (NCBI taxonomy): Eukaryota > Viridiplantae > Streptophyta > Magnoliopsida > Santalales > Viscaceae > Viscum > Viscum album. Next base: position 1,892,734,728 of record OY728150.1, read on the forward strand.
GCCGTGGAAACACTAGATATATTCATAAGTCTTACAATACACCATAAAGTGAAAAAAAACTACAACAACATATAGTCTTCATATCCAATCATACTATACCTACTGGTCATTCATAAAATACTTCTTCACATCCTAGGAAAAATTAAAACATTGAATGTGGTGATCTCAGATGCTCAGTAAGGATAACAATATAGCGGAAACTTTCATAAATAAATATAAACATTTAAGGCAATCTATAACTAAATCAAAAGACATTTAAACATGAACTCCAACATGATATGTCAAAGATAAAATGAAATAATTCCATTTACTTTTTCACATAGATATTCTACTAGTCGAATAATCTCATTCAATATCAATAACCACTTTCATAATGATTGAATGCATAATGCAAGACTATCATAATCACGTACCCAAGGCCTCGTGCCAAGACTATAAATAAGATTTTTTGAAGGCCTCATGCCAAGACACTAGTTTGTCTCATGAGACCTAAAGATGCATCGGGGAGCTATAGAGGGATCCACCATCACTTATTAAGTCCAATGAATTCCCCATATAAATTGGTTTAAACATAACATAAACATTCGTGTTAAAACTAGCATACGAAATGTCAATAATTTCACCTTAAACCATGAATGGTATAAAAATAACACATCCATTGTAAAACATATCACAAAAACTTCAATACAATATGGATGTTTTGAATCATAATAAATGAACATCGAATAAGCTTAAAATCTATCAAAGGATGTTGACATAGATGAAATCAAAACTATTTGAGAGAAATATCTTTTTTGAAATCTTTTAAAAGTCACATAATTGTAAAAGAAAACTTTTACTTTGAAAATATTCTTGTAAGCTTGTAAGGGAAGCTTCAACTATTTTATAATGGAGGAAAATAGCCGCACCCTCTGTATAAGTTAAATAAACATTCTTACCTTAATTTTATAAAAAATGTCAAAAAGTACCTTGTTTGGGAAATGACAGAAAGATTCCTTTCAAAAATGTATAAGGTCAAATAAAAGTATAAATGACTTTAACCTATTGTCAAATAAATGGTAATTTTTTTTGAAATAAATTTTTAAGAAACATGTATGTGGATGATAAAGAGGTCCCAGTAGATAGTTACATATTAACAACCTTGAAAAATGAAGAGGTTGTAGAATTTATCCCTACCTCGTGTCTGACTTGACTCAATCATTTTTTAATCTCCTCAATAATAAACTAGAGTTATTATCACCTTTATTAATTACATTTATCAAGTTCATTATTCCTTTTATATCACTTATTACAATGTTATGACCTTTATGTAGTCATTTAAGTTAATAACAGTCGTTTTGTCGATCTTTGGTATTTGAGTCAACAATAAAATTATTAGAATTACAAGTTGTTTGTGTGGTAAAATATCCATTATCTCCAGAATTATATTCATGATCTAGATATCATATATGTAATATATATCCACTATATACATGAATTTATAATATTACATAATATTTAGAGGTAAGAAATGAAATGCATCGCTCATGGAGATGGTAAGCCGTACGTACGCATGAACGATACTTTCATTTCTATTTCATATTTAATGGAATGAAATAATAATGATATAAAGGTATTTTATAATTCCAATATGATATATAATATAATTTAACTTCTTCTTTTATACGTCCCACATATGGCATTAATGATTCAAATCACTTTGAGGGGGCGGTAGTCCGCACTTCCTAAAATGAAATTACCATGTTTACCCATAATGGAAACCATAAAAGTATGATATAAATGAAAAATAAAGAAGCATAATGAAAACATACACATAATATATATCATATATAAATATAGTGACATCTTAATGGCCACCATGAAAGGTGTTAAAAGAAGATTGAACACTCATTGTTTCATGAGGTAGTAATTCACCACCCATAGAAATAGTATGTTTTTTAACCATTAGACGGAGGTGTGTGTAAGTGTAAATAAAATATTTCTCATAAAAACATCCTAGTATATTTAATATATTGGTTTTGTTACAAAATAATTTAATAAAAAGGGTTTAAGTGGTTGGATAAGCAAAATAAAATAAAAGAACATACGAGAAGACGTTATCTTAAAATCGGGTAACTCTTTTTGATTTGATCCCAAGGCTTCCTTGGAAAGACTTCTGCCCAAATAGAGGCTTCTATGAGTAAGAGAGGGAAGTTGAGAGAGTATTTGTGAAGATTTTGGACGAGACAAATGGCTTTGATGGTGTGAATAAGGTGGTAGAGGTGGGGGCCTTTTATAAGAGGAGAGGAGGGGCACTCTTGGAAATTCATGAAATGTTACTTTATTATGAAATGATTTTCAGATTTTAAAGGTCCCACAATGATATATTTCAAGGATAAGTTGATAAGGGTTCTAAATCCACCCATATGATATGCTTTATACAAGTTTAAGTCTTATATTTTACCTTATCATTTCATTTTATTTAAATCGTTCATTAATGAGGTAATCACTGCATCATCAGGGTGTCATAAATAAATTTATATATTTAATGTCTAAAAATTATAAAAAAATTCCAGGATGTAGGAAATCATTCTATCATTCCAATTACTATTTATAGTCTAAGATATAATTTATTTAGACAAAATTAAAATTGTATTACTTAGATGTTACGTACTATTGTTATATTTTCCTTTCTTTAAAAATAAAATGATAAAATGTCACTATCACAAAAAAGTGATTCCATGGGGTCCCTATGGTGGAAAAAGGAATACCATGGTCTGCAATGACACAACCAATATCATTAGGACACATTTTGGGGTCATTTTTGTTTATTACTATATTATTTCATTACCCTTAACTACCCGGTTACTAATTAATCATGATAATTAATGATAATTTTCATCGTTACTATTCATGATGTCCAAAAACAAAAGCTTATTAATTAAATAATTTGGACCTTATAATTCCAAAAATGGAATCCATTTTACCAAATTCCGAACACAGAAATTGCAGTAATTAATTTAAAAATAATTCCCACTGTCAAAACCAAAGACAGGTTTTTAAGAAGTAAAATCTATCAAAAGATTGACTTGTTTTTACATCCAATTGAAAATTGAAATTACTTAAAATGAAAAAAATTGTATTAAGTGATAAAAAAATAATTCAATTATAATTTAAAACTAATTAAAATTATAATCTAACTATATAAATAATTTGGGTGAAAAGGCAGTTTTGAATTAAAATACAACATTTTTCACTATTCATTAAATATGAACATTATCAGAAAAATACCAAATTTTCACCCTATGCTATATTTGATATTCCAAATTCAAAAATGATGTCCATTTTAAATAATTCAAAACATAAAAGTTTCATTAATTAATTATATAGTTAATTCCCACTGTACAAACAAATAGCGTGTTTTTAAGAAACAATATCTATCAATTGATGGACAACTGTTTATGTCCAATTTCAAAGTGAAATTAATTATAATTAACACCATTGGATAAAATGGAAAAAATAATTTCTAAATATACATTAAAACCACTCAAATTTATAATTTATCACTATTAATTATTTCAATTAAAAAAGTTGTTTTCAATTTAAATTTAGTAATTTTCAATATTCATTAAAATATAAAATTTATCCAAAAAGTACCAAAATATCACCCTAAGCTAACTTCGATATTCCGAAACCAAAATGAAGTCAATTTTGAAGGAAAAAATTTATAAAATTTCAAAAAGTGACTATTACAATTCATAACGGCTACTTTGATTGGTCGCGGTGTGTTAGAATCACAAAGTTGAGTACAATGCAAGCTATTGCATTATTCAAAGGGAAATGTACCGTGGACGTTCTGGGTGTTACATGTTTTTTCATTGTAAGAATATTGAATACTTCTATGAATATTTATGGAGTCCGGCGTTGATACAATGTGAAATTTCAAGGACCGGTATTCCTAGAATTGTTTTTTACATATATTTAATATATTAAATATCATGACTGTGTAGTTTTACTAAAAAAAGATCAATAAATAATTAATGGAGGTCAATAGGGGATATCTGATGGATCCATTGAATTAAAAACTTGAGTTTTACCGTAGTCATGATATAAGATATGTCAGCCAGGGAGTTTGGTTAATGTCCAGTCACAAGTTTATTAAATTAGATAAATTAAATTAATTATTTATTTTATTTTCCTAGATGTAACAACCTAGAGTCCACTTTAAATTCATATTTATGAGGAGATAATGGTTTTTTTCTTCTAATAACTAGAGATATAGAGGACCATTAGAGTATAACAATGTTGGTTGATTATGTCAGATTGAATCAGATCAAGGATCGTGTGCCAACATAGCTTTTTGATCCCACCAATAATGGAAACATAGAACCATTCTCCCTTAGTGATAAATCCAAAATATTGGTAGGGTTTTTTCATTTGGGATTTATCCCCATTTTCTTATCCTATGATGAATAAAAATCAATCGAATATCATATTGATTCAAAGATAGATCATTCTTGCAGGTAATGGATATTTGTTGGATTTTAGGTAATAATTTATTTGTTTGTTTGTCGATATATATACATATTTATTAACCTTTTTTATGATAATGGATGGAGGCCTAAAATAAAAGAGGTCAAGGTTTGTTCCTCATGATTCAGTTTTATGCTTTTCTTTCTCCGTTCTACATGCATTCATCATTAGCATTTATATTGTCATGTGATTCGATGGATACCCAATGAATGGTCATTGAACATTAGATTATTTGTACAAAATATCATCACCATGGGTCAAATATAGATGATCGATGATGTGAATTTGTTATATGGATATGGGAGAATATTCATGAAAATGTATATTGTGGGTCATAGATCCTCATGCGTGGTTCATCACACCTAGACATGGAGAGGCCACGAGAGGTACGGTGGTAATGATTTCATTGATGGAATCCGAAAAATGACGATAGACATGCTCAGATAGATTGAGATCCATATTCTTTAGTGAGTTCATTGGTATATTCAAGGAGTTAAAAAGACGCGGAGGGATACATGTGATGTTATTACATGGTTTTTCCGAAAAACCCAACTACACGATGTGTATTCTTATAGACACACAATGTTAGTCCATTCCATGAATAAATTGGGTTTCAGCTCAGAGAAAAATATCACACAGTTTGTGACATAGTTCACCTGCTGTGTGACCCATGTCACATGTTATGTAACCCTAGAAAAGAAGTTCTACATGTACATGGAGTACATGCCCAGGAGGCTAATGGAGTTTCATGTCATGAGAACCATGGAACGTGCTGTGGAAACCCTGGAAGGAGGCTCAAATGTGAATTATGTACACTCCTATGATATCATGCGATTCTACAAGCGATATATGGAGATTAATATACCATGTAATCATGAAAATAAATGAGAATGATCATGCTACATGGTGAGTTCTATCCCAGACATCAACATTCCATGTACCTCAAGGACACACCATTTATTGTGAAATAGTACATTCTGTTTCTTTGCAAGACACAGGATGTACCACATATAGTTAGACACGTAATGTACCCCCATGTACATGTCATGCACTCCTTTAAGGATTGGTTGGATTCATCAACATTCTTAGCTTAGCTTCTTTTTTATCTTGTATGAGATTCTCTAGAACAATATTAGTTTATTGTGTTCCCTTAGTCCATTCATAGGAGGGTTCAGTGAAGTATCCTATTTTTTTCATATATGGTGACCACTATTCAATTATTGATGATCTTTGAAGTGAGATAAATTTAACTTATTTTAGAGTTAGCTGACTCAGGCTGCTTTAACTATTGACTCAACAGTATGGAGCATTTATCGCTTAGAGAGGACAATAGAGATCCTCATTTTCCTTCATGTTACCTTAGATGCGGTTGTTGGAATTAGTTTGAAAAATATTTACATGGGCATCAATCCCCCCATCTAGGATGTTATTTCTAGTATGGTTTAGTGTATCCCTAGTGAGCCCTAGGTGTTGAACCCCTATGTGCATATCAGGATATGATATTTACAATGAGGATTAGTTCCATTGAGTGTGTATCTCAGATGAAACCTCTTAGAATCATTTGAGTATAGAAATGATAAGAATGAACTCTAGGATTAGTGTCATCATTGACAATTTTTTCGTGGAGCGTGTCATCCTTGATGAGCATTGTGTAGAACCTTTGAGAAGGAATTCTAGTCTGGATGTACAGTTGTGATTTTACCTTGAGTCTATGTGTCTACTAAGACTATATCGAGATTTTATATTGTATATCTAACCTTATGATTGATATTTCCTATGATGATCGACTACTCTTTATGATTTGTGTTTTGGTAATTTTGTTGTGTCCTAGATGGTATTGTTATACTCACCCGTGCATGGGATCTTCCCACACAAGTCATTTCATATGCAGACGATAGACCTTTTTGTGTAATCCTTGGTGGATAAGAAGAATGTGAAGTTAGTTTATTCTAGATATATTGAGGTGTATACCAATGTTGCATTGGATAGTAGTCCCCTACTTTTTAATAGGTTATAATTTACTTTTTAGGTATTGGTTTGTCATGTATTTGGACACTTTTTACACTTTCAAGTACATTTTTTGGACTTTGGTTCTAGGATTATAGATTTATGCATGAATTTTTTTATGTTAGATTACATTTCTTCATTGTACAGTCCTAGAGATGTGTGGGTGAAGGTACTTAATGAAAATGCTTCCCATTTGTGTGATATTCCATCTTAGTTCTAGTATCTATAAAATGAACTATTGGAGGCAGTCTATTGGTGGTTTCATCTTGGGAACTTTTCAGCCGGGTCATGAAAGAATGGTATTTGAGGAGTACCTAGCATGAAGTGTTATGAAACTACCTAGGTTTAGGATCATAGTTTGGAATTTATTTTTTCTAGATTTGAAGTTTGGAATAGGAAGTAGTGAAAAAATGTTAAAGTGTTCCGAAGATGGGTCTCAGGATAGGGTATCTAGTGTTGGTATGACAACCTACACATCCATTCACAAATACATTGATATCCACTTTATTAAATCTGGATGCATATACACTAGTTTTTGGGAAAAATTAGCACATGCATCATATATTAATGAGTTGTGGTTTCTATGCCTTTCTTGATTCTGGTCCCCATAAATTCCCATTTACCATGGTAAATCATGATTATATTCAAGATTCATATATGATGATAGCCATCTAGGATTATGAGATAGTGTCCTTATGAAGTCCAGATGAGTGATGAGGTTTTAATTCAGGTACTCATTAATGAACTACTTTTCTCCAGATTAGCACCGAGAAGTGCTAACAATAATTGAGTCGCATATGGATCCTTTTGTGAATCAAGTGGATGATCATCTTCATGTGGATTAGTATATAGATAAAGTAGGATATGATGATGTTATGTGTTTTCTTCATGTTTTAAGTGAGTTTTAGTGATGGGGATCATTGAGGTTATGTGTTGAGATAATTCCTTAGGTGGTAGAGGTTTGTCTCCAGGAAGTGGTCCAAGTTTTTGATGTGTGATGATCTTGGAAAATCATATTTTCATGCTTGTGACTCAATTTTTATGTGGAGAAGCAGTTGGATCTAGTGGTAATAACAAATTAAGAACCTTTATTGATTGTTCATCATGGTTTTTATAGATAGATACCACCCGGATTTTTTGGGGGACAAGGCCCACTTCCCAGGTGATGGAGAACTAGTGCAAGGCTATGATGTGAATGTACCATATCGATGAGAACTCACTTTAATGGTGTTCCTAGTGGAGATACATATCTAGGGTGACATCGGGCATTGATATATCATTGTGTTAGTGATGTTTCATGTAACATTTGACATGAATTGAAGAGGGACAATTCCCCCACAAAGATACATTCATGAGATGAAATCCAAATCATGCCAGATAGTAAGTGCCACTCAAAGAATATATTGTTAATGTGTAGTATAATAGTTTCATCAAAATGTGTGTTTTATGTTGATGGTTATGCTAATGTGTTGGAGCAAGCCTTGGTGGTGGTATACAGGTGGGACAGGGAAAGAACGAGTTCTAACTGGAGGGATCTCATTGAGGCTTGAGTGCATTTTGAGGTATGATGTGTGTATTCATTTCCCCTATTGTAGTTTTCACATAGATTTATGAGACACCATTCTCTTTCTGTATCCCCTATTATAGACCTAGTCATACCAGTTGATCCATTTTTTCTCAACCATTATGTTGGAGGCTTTTTTAGAGAGGATCGGTGATTGAACAATTCTATTGAAAATGTGACCTACAACATATTTGAGAGAGGAAAACTCATATAGAAATATATCCATAGTGGAAGTGTAACATTATTATATTTTATTAGTATAGATTGGTTTCGTCATATCCATACTTAGATGATATCTACCATGGGATGTGGCAGTGCTTCCAGTATGATGGGATAGATTATTATTCCTTTGATAAGGATTGAACTCCTGACAAGGAAGGATGAGCTAATTCTCAATAGGCTATAGTTTTTTCCTTAATAGTTGAAAAATATTACCTTTCATGTAGTAGATGCTATGAGATATATGTTACTACGACAGTTGTGGAGTAAATGAAAAAATTCATATGGATTTTCTTGCATGACCTTACATCTATAGTATTTATTATGCATAGACTTCCACTATGGAAAAATTATTATCTAAATTAGTATATTGGGTAAAACTAAGTAGTTTAAAGAGCTAAAGGTGTTGGAGGAGGAATCTGCAGAGTATATGGCTTTATAAGGTCCAACATTTTTTCATTAGAAGCCTAGTTTTGTTAGCCTAGAGGCTGATGAAAGATGGATATTGGATATAGATTGGTGTCACATGGTCTAGGTGACAAGAGGGAAATTACCCACTCCTAAGAATTGATGACACCTTCTCCCAGTGAATGGATGATAGGTGGATCTCAGAGTTTTCCTTGAGATGGGTTATGAATGTCTCAATTTTATGATCATGATATACCATAAGTATCTTAATAAATCTACTATGGATTTTTGAGTTATTAATGATGAACATTAGAGATTTGTATGCTGTATTGAAATTGAGAGACTTATGTATTAGATCCTCAACCATTATTGGATCAATTCATGGTACTATTCATTGGGGACATCCATGTGTTCTCAACATCAGAGTTAAATCATGTGAGACATATTAGGATTGTGTTATATTTTCATTGGGAGTTCTAGACACATGAATGCTCTCATGGGGCTAGTACTAGAATCAAAGGTACACTTCTTGGTATATGTATTATATGATATGGGAGTGGTAGTGGATCCTATATAGTTGGAAGTGGTGTGAGAATGAGGTCCACCCATGGTGTGGCCATTGTAGAAAATTATCACTGTGAGATTTTCATCCGCTATTATCAAGTGAGGTGAAAAAACAATTGACCAATTTGAAATGGACCATTATTTTGGGTGAGTATGGTACAATGTACCTTAACTAAATGGTGGGTAACCCTTTTATTATATATCAAGTTAGAGAAGCATAACATTGGGATATCTACTAGATATAGACCTAATGGAATTCTTTGAAGGAGGGAATCACGTCATCCATTTTCAAGGGATAAACAATGATTCTAGTAATGCTGTAGGAGGAGGTGAGAGGGTGGTTATTTTTCCCATAGTAGTATGTCTAGTAGATGTTAGTCTATAACAGGACCTATTACAATAAGTTAGAAATCTAAGTGATTTGCAGTGAGTTTATGAGTTAAACAATTATTATTGCATCTGTTTGGGGATGACAACTAATATAGCCCTGTGGAGAGTTGGGAAAATTGTGCATATAGAAGATAATCCGGATTCATGGGAATTACCACAGTGAAAACCATTGACTGTGATTATTTCTTCATGTAATGATTAGGTAGAGGATGGAAGAATCCTTTGTGGTATCAATTGCAATTGGGCACAATATTTTACCCCAGTCAGCTGTCTAGGTAAAATGAATTTCTCAGGTTATGATAAGCATGATTTGGTTTTTCAAGTCAATTTTGAGTTATATTTGGTAGTATCATCTAGTATAGGTGTGGTTTTCATATCATGGTGATTACCCCTACACCACCGGAGTATCATCTTTTTGATTCCATGTTTTAGATACCATGTAATAAAATGTTATACTAGTTTGAGCTAGTGGATAACAGTTATTAGGTCCTAGTTTATGTGCTAGTGATAATTGTAATGGGTTAAAGTTCATCCAAGGCAGGATGATGAATTCCTATAAAGTTCAGGAGTCCTCAGTGGCCTGATGTTGGAGGCCATTAGAGTTAAAGAGTAATAGAGTATTATCTAGAACAATAGGCTATCTCTGGGAATCTAATACCCTTTATTTTTATGATTCTATGTTGAGTTAGCAAGGTGGTGTACCTCTTAATTCCATTTTCAATGTAGATATGGTTGTCTGGTGTTCTCCACATATTGCAGCTAATGCGGCATGTGCATGGATTTTTTTGCAGTATCGACTTTGGTGAGATGAGATGTGAGAACGGAGTCTCATATTCATCAAGATTGTGAGGGTGAGGAATCTTATCAGAAATACCATTTTTGGGAAAGTTTTTTCCTTGGATTTGTGTTTTTAGATAACACAAGGAACCATTGGGAGAACTAATTGGAGTGGGAGACCCAATTTAGACTTCAGTTTCCCCATCTTTTTCACAGTTTGTGCTTTTCAAGGATAAAAATACATGAAGGAGGGAATAATGTAATTTCACAATTATTTACATCTAAGACATTAGAATATTTCTACTAATATTTCATGAGATAGACACTATGGTGAATTGGGAATCAGAGTCTTGATGTGCCTGTAATTAATTTTTAAAATATATTAAATATATTAAATATACCTTAGGTACAATTTTCTTGAAAAAAATGGAGTAACTTTTGAATAGAGGCCCATTTAAGAAATATGAGATCACCATTGAGTTCTTAATGTGTTTTCAACCATTTTTATGACATAATATTTTTCATCACTAGAAGTTTGGTTAAATTCTTGTCATGAGCTAATTAAAATACTTAAATAAATTTAGTTATTTATTTTATTTTTCTTGATGTTGTGACGTAGACTTATCTTTAAATTCATGGTTATGAAAAGATATTAGGGTTCAATACTAAACCCTATAGATCATGAGGATAGTTATAATAGAGGGATGTTATCATTTGAAGTCATACAGGATCAGATCAAGGATCATGTACCAACATAATTTATGGATCTCACCAACAAGAATAATGTAAGACTGTTCTTCTTTAGAGATCAATATAAAATCTATGTAATATTTTTTCATTTTCAATATATCCCTAATTTTTTTTCCAAATAAGAACATTAATCGACCAACTAACATATTTATTCCTGGATCTATCATTATTATGGGCATGGGTTATATGCAAGATTTTAGAATAATAATTTCTATACCCATTCATTTCTATTCCCTATGAATATATATTCAGGTTGAAATGAACAAGAAAAAAAGTTCATTAATCACATTTATATTTTATGATTTTCTCTCCACATTATATGTGAGTTCATCATTGGCATTTATTTTGGCCTAAAATACGATGAATACCTGATGAAATATCATTGTGCTTTCGATCGTTAGTGCGATAGATTGCTTTCATGGGTTAGGGATGAAGATTCAATGACGCGTTTGTAGTATACAGCCATGGCAGAAAATCCAGCAATGAATCGAATGTAGATCAGAAATCTTCATTTGTATTTTTTCAATTATGGATGAAGGTAGTTGAGGAGAGATGAAATTGAGATGATTTGATGACTTTAATCAATCCAATGATGAATGATGGGATCAGTTGGATCAAGATATATGTTCTTCTGTGAGATCATTTATGGATCTAAGGAAATATGATGGTGTAGATGGAGAAACATGAAGTTATTTTACTATTTTTTTTAAAAAACCCAACTACACGACGTGTAGTCTTATGAACATATGTCATGTATTCCCTTTTCTGTGACACTAGGGTTTCGATGTGGAGAAAATTAACACATGTCATGTGGCCTATTTAACACAATGTGTGAACCTTATAGAACCAGTTTTGTGTACATGGAGTACACACCCAGGTGGGTGGGTGGAGTTTCACACTATGAAGAACATTCCACATCCTGTGGACACCTTGGTAGGGAGACCAGCATTTAGAGGATGTAAAAACCCAGAAAATCATGTGTGTTTACATGCCTTTTATGGGAATCCACATGTTTTTTATTTAGGAAAGTACATGGGAATGGGTGAGATATAGACCAAGTTCCAGCCTAGACATCTATACGCTGCATACCATAGGGACACATCTTGTATGGGAAATAGTACCTTCCTGGTGAGAGAAAGACACGAGAATTACCATACATAGAGAGACACACCATTTACCACCTAGGTCTACACATTGTACTCTTTTGTGGATAGGTTAGATTCCACATTATTATATCTTATCCTTATTATGAGATCTTGTGTTCTTCCTAGGACCAGTATTGGTTTAATGTGTTCCCTTAGTTTATTCATATGAGGGTTCAATGCAATAACCCATTCTCATTATAGTGAGTGACCCCTCAGCAGTTCCTTATGACCAGTGTAGTGAGGATGAGTGCCCTTTTTCTTGAGTGAGTTGACTCAGACTGATTTGACTACTAGCTCTATGTGTTGGCGGATTCATACACCCAAGAGGCCTTGAGAAATTGTAATTTACCTTAGTGTTACCATAGATGTTTTTTGAATTGGCCTGACTAATTTTCAATAAATATTTAATCCCCTATCTAGGGGGATAGTTCAATTAGGGTTTTTTTGTCCCCCAGTGAGTGTTGGGTGTTTACCCCTATCTCTGTATCGAGACATGATGTTTCTGATGAGGTGTAGTCTATTTGAGTGTGTATCTTGGATGAACCCTATCTATTTTCTTTATGTCGAGACCTGATGATCATGGCCACTATGATGAGTTTCATCACTGAAAATTTATCTCATGGAGTGTGTTCTATTTGATAGGAATTTTATGGATTCTTCAAGCAGGAATCCTAGGTTGGCATTTCATTTATGATATTACCTTGAAACTGTGTGTCTGTAGTGAGTATATTAGGATGTTTTTTTTGTATTTATCACCTTATGATTGACATGACATGTGATCATATGACTACCCTTGATGCATTGTTTTTTGGTTATTTTGGGTTTTCCTACTAGGTATTGTTATAATTAAACTTTCCTGGGATATACCCACAAGTTTCATGTCATATGCAGTCAACATGCCATTTTTAGAGTCCTTGGTGGACTAGGAGCAGGTGGAGATAGTTTAAGATAGATAGAACAAGGTGTATACCGATGTTGCATTTGAAAATAGTTCCCTACTTCTGAATAGTTCAGGAACCACTTTCTAGTATTGGATGGGATTGTATTTGACCCCTTTTTACACTTTCTAGTACTTTTTTCTATACTCTAGTTGTGGGATTATAGATGTATGAATGGATTGTTTTCAGTTGTTTAACATTTCATAATTTAATGGGAATGAATATTTGTTCTCGTATGTAGGTACCTTAGAAAAATTTCACCAATGTATGTGATATTCTTTCATAGTGTTATTCTCTAGCCCCTAGACAATTAGAGGTGGGATTGGGGTGTTTATGTCTCATGTCCCATTGGGTCGGGTCATGAAACCAACAATTTTCAATGAATTTTAAAAAATTAGATTCCATCAGTATAATTTTTTTAGATTATTAACAATTACGACGTCATTATACCTTCATGGATGTAGGAAATATGTGTATGGTTAGAAGAAAATTGTTAATTGTAATGTTATATGTAGAGTTTTACCTCTCCATTTGATGTTGTTCTATAGGATAATCCTTGAGGATCCATTTCATGGTATTTTGCTATGAAAATCTCTTATAGAATGTTGGGAGAAAGTTTATGATAAAATATGGAAGTGCTGTTCTTGAGTTATATATTTTGAAATATTAGAGAAATGGAGAAGAGTTTATCTCCTTTTATATTTAATGGGAGTGGAAGTTTTTGTAAAATTTCATTAGTTTGTCAATAATGTTATAATATTATTCAATGATAAAGGCTTTATGAATAGAAAATAATGAATTGGGGATGTGATAATTTCGAGACTCCCTACACCAACCATTATCACCTATGATTGTAATACATTTTATCATTTTTCACATGGTTAAACCCGGTGTAACATAGGTTAACATCACCATTGTAACTCAATTTTTACCATTACTTAATAATTTCAATGAGCAAAATTAAAATTGGCATGATTTCATAATTTGAAATTAAGGGTTTAGAATTTGAAAATGATTTTATGAATTAAAATTGTTAATGTTTGTATAAATTAATATTAGTATTAGTACACATTAGGTGTAAAAACCCATTTTTTTAGAAAAGTGTATTTTTAGTCATATATTATATGTGTAGGGTAAAAATATCATTTTTTATGTTTGTCATCAAATAAATTAGATTAATATAAAAAATAGTGTATATGTATCCTCATTAGAATATAAAATTAAAATTTGAATTATTATTTAATTAAAATAAAATAAAAAAAGATGTTTTTATTTTAAAATATTACTAATGATTATAAATTGTTAAACATAGGATATATAAATTAATAATTGTATTTTAATTGTATATTTACAATAAATATAAAAATATTTCATCTATTAAAATATATATATATCTTAAGTCATTCTTATATTATTATAATGTTATTTCTTTGGTAAAAATCTACTGTCACTATTCAACTAAAAATCGTCTATTTCATAAAAATACAAAAAAAAATACACAGGACAATATTATTATTATATATGAAAAAAGGAATTTAAATTTTCCAAAATAGTATGATAAAATTTAGGACATTAATGTATAAATAATATAATAAAATATAATTAAAATCTAATTTTAGGAGAATAAATTACATTTCAAAGTATTATTCATTTTTATCTTATTTCCATTTAATTACTAATAAAGTTACTATAATTGTATTATTTTAAAAAATATATTATTTATTTGTTATCTAAAATATATCTATTTTCTAATATTAAATTCTGTATAATGAGAATTTGAGAAAAAATAAATTTTTAATATTTAGGTGATATTATTCATAATCATACTACAATAGTAGCATTTTATCCGCACATTAGAATTTAAAATAATATTTATTTATATATATGTATATCATAATTTGATTTTCTCTATTTATACATTCCATCTTAATTACTATATTATAATGGCTATATGTTATTATGTATTTTTTCGTTCAGTGTTTTCATGTAAAGTAAGTTACTAAATAGGGTGTTGATTTTTTTTAAAATGGAATGTAACATTCTCCCCTGATTAAATTAATTATTTCCTCACAATTTTATTTAATGCTCATTAATTAATAATTTATTAATATCATTATGATAAATATTTTTTTAATTTTATTTATAATTAGGCATCAACTTTAGTAATTTGGGTAAGTCTATGTAACTCGCTTAATCCTTCACAATAAGAATATCACAACATGATGTCTATTAATTTACAGTTATATAAAATAATCCTCATTATTTGGGTTATGGATTATATAATGGAATCAATTTTCCTCGATAGTTTCTCATCATTATTGTATTGATAGGTATTCATAAGTTTATTTGATATATAAAATTTGATATATCTACTTCATTACTAAGGAGTCTATGTACAAATTGATAATCTATTTCTAATCACAAATTAAATTCATTTAAATGATGTATATTAAGTCATTAATGAATCATAATCCCACAAAAAATTAATAATATTAACATGCCATAGAAGAAATACATATACTTGTTGTTTTTTTGTTTTAACATGTAATATTTGGTGAAAAATTATATATGCAAACCTTGATAAAGGAATAATTGAACATAGAACCACCAAATCAACACTATCCAATAAAATCGTAGTCATGGCATAATATATTCCTTATTCCCATTTTTAGGGAGGTTGTTGGTTTCAATTTTCATCTTAATACATTTGATTAGTACACCGGTTCTCATAGTCCCCAAATTATTCACATCAAAAATATCTTATATCTATTTGGTATTTAGGGAGAACATTTTCCCCATTGTGTAATCAAATTATTTAATTTTTCTCATAGAATATTATTGATCAATTCCATCTATTAATATAGAACAAACACATTACATTTACTTTGAAACATTCCCCTAGGAATCTCATCCTACATTTTTCGCATGAAAGAGATTAAAAATCCATTGATACATCATCAACTTCACCATAAAATACATGACACTCCACCCCCTCTTATTTTGTGTGTTTAGAAACTAATGTATGTAAATATTGTTAATCAAACTATTTATCCCTCCACATATTATCCCATTAGATTTATTTTTGGAGTAATTTCTACATTTTACATGGGATACATTTTTTTTTAAATTCCATTGGGAATTATACATTAATAAAACAAAAATTTGTTATTGTGAGTGATGAATATTTAACATCATAATATAATTAACATTAATTATCTCATGAAAAAATATATATAGAGAACCAGGATTAATATACATGGATACTTCATCAATTTAGATGATTATTTATCACATTACAAAAGTACATTCCTGAGTACCATAATAGTTTAGTGTATTTGGAATCATAGAATATATTCTTATAGTTTGGTGAAATATCTTCAACATATACCTTTAATATATTCCCCATTATAACTCATACATAAAATATTTCTTTTTAACTTGGGGAAATGAATCATAAGAATTGGGTGATCTTGAATGCTCAGTGAGGATAAATAATGGAAATATGTAAGAAAAACATGAATATAAGTGTATGAGAATATGGGAAAAACATTTGAAGATCATACCATGCATATCAAAGATAAAAAATATAAGACATGAAATAATGATTGGCAGTTCATTATACATCATTCATAAGATAATCAAGAATATGAACTATGTGAGCATATCATAAGAATAAGTCATGTAATTTTTGGAAAACACATGAACATGTAGTATCATTGTTTACAAGTTAAGGATCGTAGCCAAAAACATATCAGGGAAATTCATGGGGACTAAACCTAGTGGGAGGGACACACCACAATCTCTAGTTATAGTCCTATACTTATTAGGGATCTAGTTTCCCCATCTTCCTATAGTAGATTTGGATGCAATTTTTTCCAATTGTGGATCTATATTCACATGTTTCCCATTTTAGATCAAGATGGTAGAATTATTTCCCATCATTATATCATGAGATATAAATCATTACATAATTAATTGAAGTGAAATATTGGTAACACCCATTAAATAATAAAATCATGCATACATGTGCCATATGAAAATAAAAATTGCATCATATCATAACCCAGACAAAGAGATGGGTTTCATAAACATCATATCATACCCCATGAAATAAAATGGGTATCATAAACATTTAATCCTATCATTACCTATATGAAAGATATAGTTATCATAATCATTTCATAGAAGAATAAACTATTAAAATAAGTGGGTTTTAAGAGCATAAAACTCATGGAAGAGGAATAGGTTTCATAAAAATCTTTCCATCAAAACATAAACCATTCAGGAAAAAATATGAAGGGTAATCGTAGATCATATCCCTAGTAAATCATAAACTATAACAAATTCTGTCATCTTATATGGAGAATTATTTTAATGATCACATGAAACATTTCTTATGCAAAACAACATTTCTCTAAAAATAATTTTTATAACACCATTTCAAAATCTTTTCATTATAAAGAATGATTTTCAATTTCATTTAAAAATTTTCTTGATGAAAATAGCATCTCCTCTATGAAAAAATATTATTAAAAAATAAATTATTTTGAAAACCATTTTAATTTAAAATAGATTTAAAATTTTATAAAGGAATCTTGAAAATATTTTGAAAAACTTTTTATTTGAAAAGTCCTTAAAAACTAATAATGAAAACTTGAAAAACTTTCAAAATACATTAATCATTAAGAATACATTTAGAACCTAAAAAGGGTGAAAAAATTTTGAAAACCATTTTCTATAATATTACTTTGAAATAATATAAATAAATATTGAAATAATTGTAATCCTTTACTTTTAAAATAACCTTTTTCAAATATATAAATGGACCTTTGAAAATCATTTAAAACAAATTTTAAATTAATAACACTTTTGAAAACATTTTTTCTTTGAACACCACCAAAAAGTCAAAAAAAAATTAGAATTTTAAGAATTTTTTTATCTAAAAATAATTTTTTAAAAATCAGATAGAATATTCAAGGAAATGATGGTCATGATGACAAGTCTATACTGGACAAAAATTCATTTTTGAACCTTAAAAATGGTTAGAAAAGTGTCTTTATCTGATAATGATAAGAATATTCTATTTAATACTTTTTTTAAAAAAAGGTAAAACATTGGCAATTTTTTTAAACATAAAATAATAATATTAAACCATTTTTTAAGTCATTTGTTGAAAACACTATTTTGAAAGAACGCAGATTTTTGACCAAAAGGATTAATAAAGTGATATTTTCATAATAACATTTACATAATTAATTTATGTACCAAAGATAAAAAATGGTACTAATACATGAATATATCATGGATAAAAATAGAAGAATAAAATTCATGATTATTTTTGAGATATGTATCATAATATTTCATCAATGGATGTATAATCGTAAATAATCCTGATAAATGATGAAATTAAAACAATAACTTATTACCCCTTTGATAAACATGAACCATACTCTACATGAGAGAAACAATTAAAATGAATCTTAAAATTTCATTAAATAATTATATTCATGATATAACATGTCAATGGTTATTATATTGAAACCATATAAATATATAAATGAAAAACATGGAATGTATATCAAAGAAGGAAACTTGAGACAAATTTGGTAAATTTTGAAACATAAACCCCATGAAAGAAAGATCATAAAATTTCTATGTAAATACCCATAAATTTAATTATAATAATCATATAATACATTAATTGTTAGTATATACACCATAGAAAAGAAATGAGTGGTGAATTAAGAATGTATCTCACAGATATAAAAAGTGAGATGAGAAAACCCTTATCTTAATTATTATCTTTATTTATACCACTTCAAAACAACTATATAATAAATATAAGTTCATTATAAATATTCCATAGAGTCATATTAAAATATTTAAAATAATATATGATTCAATTTTTAATGATGTAATAATTTTATTAATAATTCCATGTTAAAGAGATATTTTGGATAATAAACACATTGTCTATCATATGTGTTTTGACTTTTTATTCTGGATCCTCTTACTAAGATCATGATTTAATTTTTTATATAATGTAAAAAATGATTTATATATCATATATATTTAGAATATGAATTTTTTTAAAAAATATATAAATGATAGATATATGAGATAGAATACACTGTTCATGGAGACGGTATGTCATACTTATGCATGAATGTTGTTTCCGTTATCCTGCCATTTTTAAAGAAAGAAATTAAATTTAATATATTTTTATATATTATCATTAAAATAAAATTATGATTTAAAATATATCTTATACGCTTACTAAACCCATTTTTAATACGTTCAATGTAAAGTATGATTGAATCACATTACATTGAGGAGGAGATAGTCCACACGTCCACAAATGAAGTTATCATATTTACAGAAAATGGGAATCATGAATGTATGTGTTAATTAATAATTACAAAATCATAAAAAATCATAAATATAAAAACATAATTTTCATTATTATTTCTAGCCCTTAGAGGTGGTGATGGAAAAACAAATATCATCATTGTGCGAGGCTGTAGTTAACTGTACACAAGAAGAGAATGATTGTTAACCATTATAAGGAAGTGTGTATAAGATTATATAGAAATATTGTTATGAAAATATCTTATTATATTTATGATACATAGAAAATTATATAATAATGAACTAAGAAGTGTTTAGGGGGTGGATAATAAAAATAAAACAAAAGAGCTTGAAAAAGTATGTCACATCTTCTTTTAGTAACTCCATTTAGTTTTCACTAAAGATCTTCCTTGGATAGATTTATTCCAAAGGGTGGATTCTCAGATGAATTTATGAAATTTTGGAGGAGATTTGGGTAGATTTTGGATGATACGAAAAGCTTGAGTGTTGTGAGTTAGTGGGAGGGGTGAGTGCATTTTTATAGTGTAGGAGTGATATTTTTGTAAATTTTTTAAAAGGAAATACCACTCACATTTTCATAGTTCAAGTGGATTAAATGATGGAAAAAATTAGATAAAATTTTATATATGTTTTAAATATGAAAATCCTATATATTTTTGACATGTTTCTCGGTTATTTTGAGTATTATGATTAAGGGTTAGTCCTCTATTAATTTTTCTCTTAATCGCCGTAATTAATTTTAATCACCTTGACTAATATTTTTGTTAAAGACTATGTTGAAATTATTAGAAATTAGAAATTATTATTATCCCAAATATGGAATATTTTTTTAAAAAAATTTTAATCATATAAGTTTTAGAAATTTATTTAAATTTAATCCCACAGACGGGATGACAAAGTAGGGTTTTAAAGAAAAATTGTTAAAAAGGCTGGAATGTTTTTATATTCAATGTCAATGGTGAATTTGGTTAATATTATATAAATTTGTTTAATTTTTTTTAATTTAATCTGAATAAACATAAAAAAAAAATTTAACTATATAATTAAATTAGATGAATATGCATATTTGATTTAAAATGCAGTATATTTCACTAGTCATCAAAAAATGAATATTCTAAAAAAACTAAAAATTTACCCCAAGTAAATTTGGATATTATACATAAGAAAAGAATTTTATTTTGTTAAATAAAATTATAAAAATTTTAAAGAGTATTTTAAAATGGGTTTTCCATGAAAAGGTTCTTAAGTTACTTTTTAAAAAAATATGTTTTTATTCATAAAATTGGATTTATTATTATCTTATATATATCAAATCTATTGGATGAGTATAAAAAATATCGATTTGATATATAATATATAAATTTTATTAAAAATAAAAGGTAATTTTTTTAATTATTATGATAATATTGTTTTTGTACATAGAAAAATATTTTTCTTAGAAAATTAATTTGATAAATTTTACATAGTTCACAAATTCACTTCTACTAATTGATAACGAAAGGATTTATTTTATTCACATGCGTAAATAATATTTTCACAATTAATTTAATCTTATTGGAACTTCCATTCCAATTACTAGGTGGTAACTATTATAATATTTTTATAATAATATTAATAGTTTGTTGTAGTTTAGTAAAACTTAGTCATGCATGTAACCAAAGCTATTGAAGGGACTCATTATTGTGATTTATACAATTAAAACAAAGTGTTTCTTATAAATAATTCTAATCTATGTATTATTTGTATCATAATATTAACAAGGTGTTTTGTATAATTCAATCCAATTTAGTGGTTTTATATAACAAAATCTATATTCAGTGTTTTGTGAAATAAAAAATATCAAAAATATAAAATTAATTAGGAAAAAAATAATTTTCAAAATCTCAGGGCATTACATTATACAGCCCTTATAATTAATTATAACCCACTAAGTTCTTATATGTTATAAAAGGTTTAATAATTTAATGTTCCATCCATAGAAACTATAGAGACCCTAATCTTGACGTTCATGGACATTACATTACTTTTGCAGAATACTTAGTACATAACAAAAACACAGACGCAAGGACTGTGATAGTTTAGTGTCTTTGGAAACTTGGAATATAATCTTCTAATCGTGGTGAATGATCTTCAACATCTCCCATAAAGATCTTCTTTTTTTCTAAACCTAATCCTTTATTTATTTCCTGGGGAAAAGAAAACATAAAAGGGTGAGCTCAAATGCTCAGTAAGGGTAAACAAAAGAAATATCAGTCACGTCATATTCATAAGAACATAACTATTGGAAATAGTAACCTACAAAAGAGAGCATAATTTCATAACAAGGGATAAATGATATTAGTGAAAAGTAATCCCAATAATCATGACTTAAAACATGAAACTTTTTGGAATACACACATAATCATAGAGAATCATTTATTATTAGTCAAGACTCATTGCCAATACTATCTTACTGGACAAAGTCCATTTCTGAACTGAGTTCACTCCCCATTTCAGTCTCGTTTCACTGAACCGGTATATCCTACCATTCTAGCCATGTCTATCTCATGAGATATAAAATCTTTACCCAATGCATTGGAGGGAGATATAGGTCCCGCCCATCTCATAATGATACAATTCTTATGTGTGCCACAAAACCATAAACCATACATCATAGCATAAGCCATATAATAAAAATGGGAATATTAAACATCGTGACATCATAAAACAATTTATACAAGATAAAGAAATTCATAAAAATATAATTCCATCACAACATAATCAAATAAATGTAATAATAGGGATATAAACATAACCCTTTATTATCATAGATGGAAAATAATGTTGATAAAACACTTAAACTCCATTTTTTAGAAAAATATCCTTTCTGCTTCAAAAACTCTTTTCCTTTCTGAACATGTCATACAATTCTAAACTAAAAGATGTTGATTAAAAATAAAATTGAAAACTTGAAAAGGAAGGTTCTTGGAAATAATGTTTTAAAAATACATGCATTCCGTATAAGTTAAAAAAACATTCTTCTCATACTTTTATCGGAAAAGTCAAAAAGTACCTCGTACGAAAAATGAAAAAAGATTCCTTTCATATCCTTTACTAAAAACTCACTGATGGGTATAACTGGATTTAAACAATTGTAGGTGGATGGAAATAATATTACATATTGAGGAAACATGGATGTTGATGATAAAATACACCCCAGTAAGTACCAAAGTATAAACAATCTCGGATAAAAATGAGATTGTGATATTTCCCTTACCTTAGATCCGATTTTCTTCGTATGTGTCCGAAACTCCTGTATAATGATTTAAATAATTTCATTGACTTATTAGATAATAATATTAATTTTTATGATATCATATATGGTTCAATTATGACTTTATATTACCCGTTCTTTTGTAAATTCTATGTTAAAGAGGGTTTTGGGTAAAATTGTTTCATTTGTCGTCTGTGTTTTGACTTGAAATTATTCATATGATTACTTAGATCATGATTACATAATTCCAGAATATAAAACATGATTTATATATAATATATATTCATAATATACATATATATAATAGATTGATAAATGGAAAGAAATACACCGTTCATGGAGACGGTAGGTCGTACGTACGCATGAACGCTGTTTTCGTTTCTTTATTGTGTTGAATGGAATTAAGTAGATGAAATACATATATACATAAATCCAGTATCTTTATAATGTCATATATTTCACTATTTTTTCTTATATATACTTTATAATCATTTTTAAATAGTTAACATGGAGAATGAATCTCATCGCGTCGTGGAGACGTTAGTCCGTACGTACGCACGAGCGATGATATCGTTTCCATGATTATTGAATTTAATTGTAATGGATGATACAATATATCAGAAACAGAATGATTTTATAATAACTATTTATAGTTATTATTTATACCATTATACCCATCCATTTAAGGTGTTGGTGGAAAAACAGATTACACCACGGCGTGGAGACGGTATTCCGTACGTACGCACGCGCGGTGATTTTGTTTTCCGTAGGATGGATAGAAGGTGAAAGGGGGTTGTTTCATATTTATAATAACAAATCAGTATATTAGTGATACTTATGATAATACTTTATAATGAAACAACTAAAGAAGAAGAAGTTGAAGAAGATAGAATCTTGAAAGAACCGGGAGAAGAAATTACCTCTTCTTCGATACACCTCTTTGAAACCTCCTCTTAGGGCACTAAGATTGGTCTTTAAAGTAGACCAGAAACTCTGAGATGTTTCTAGGGAAGTGGATAAGATAATTTGGCAGGGTTTGGACGGGAATGAAGGCTCAAATAGGTGTGAGGAGGAGAGGGAGGTGGTGCCCTTTTATAAGGGAGGAGAGGGGCACCTTTGGAATTCTTAAAAATATTAATTTATAATAAATCTAACCCCACATAAAAACCTCCAAAAATGACTCATATTCAAATATTAGATGATATAGGGTTGTAATATCATCAAAAAAGTAAATTTAGACATGTTTGGATTTTATTTTAAACATTATCATTTTGATTTTTCCTTATTTAATCTATTTAAGTTTATTTGTGGTAATAAAATTCTAAATTTTAAATTATAACAAATAATTACTTATTTGTTCTGAATTTTCAATAATTGATTACTTTATAACATTATAGTCCATATAAATTTAAATTTATAATTTTTAAATACTTTTGTGATTTTTAAACAATTTTATAATATGTTATTTTTATAACATAACAATAGTGACAATTTTGACACTATTCATTTATTTGAATTTAAATAAAATATATACAAGAAGATATGTTCAAACGAAAAGATTTAATAGATTCATAAAAGTTCATATGTATCTATAAAATTATTTTATCACATTAAATTGTTCATATAATATTTATTTTATTATTTTTAAAACCATTTATTTGGTTTATCTCTTAATAAAATAATTACGACAACATTTTTGTATAATTATTTAATATACTGATTTGTTGCATAAAAATTTAAAATATAATATTATGATGAATATAAATCTATTAAATTTCACAATAATACATTTACTCGAATTTATCATCTTAAAATCACAATATTTAAATTGTTATATTTATTAAATTATGAAGGTGACAACTTTGGAATCATTTAAAATAAAATAATATAAGTGTCATAATCACTTTTATAAGGATCCAAACGGTTATAAATTAGGTCATTGGATGATTAAGGTGTATATATACACTAAAAATAAGTTTTGGTCATGTTTGTGGGCCTTTTAATGGGTATTATTATTTCAATAAAAACTATATTACTTATTTTCTACTTAATAAATAATTTCTGTATCATTAATGTATCACCATTAATGACAATTATTTAATCCCTAAAAATTCAAAATAAATTATCATGATGTAGATAATGTTATTATCTTTCTGGATACTATTCATGTTCTACGTTTTATGATACTTATCACTAAATTATAATTATTATACTTATAAGATTTAAGAGAGTGACATGTTGTCACTTTCTTTGGTTTTAATAATAAATAAATTATTTTCATGGTCAAAAGTCCATAAAATGAATCTAATACGACCCTTAGTTGATATGGGTTTACTTTTATCCATACAGTAGAATTTTTTCATGTGTTAGGGTAATTTTATAATATTATATTTACCCTTAATTACCTGATTTACCTTTAACTATGGTAAATAAAATTTACCGTAGTTACTATTCATAATTCCAAAAAATAAAAAGTAGCTTATTAACATAATTTGGACCCACTGATTCGAAATATGGAATCCATTTTTCCAAATTCAATACACAAAAGTTTCAGAAATTAAAATAAAATAAATCTTGTTGTCGAAAGAAAACTTGTTTTTCTTTAAAACATTGCAAAAGATTGAATTGATTTATCCAATGAATTCAAGGTAGAATCAATGCTAATGACATAATTTATATAAAATGGTAAAAATAAATTATATTTATACTTTAAAACCATTCAATATTTTAATTTAACCATATAAATTATTGCGATGAAAAAAGTTGATTTTAATTAAAATATATCGTGTTTTTACTATTCATCAAAATATGAAAGTTACCAGAATGATATGAAAATTTATCCAAAGTAAATTTTTATTTCATGATTCAAAAGAAGAATTTTATTTCTCCTAATTGAACTTATAAACATGTCAAAAACTAGATTTAAAGTGGGTGCGCCATCAAAAGGCGGCAAAACTGCATTTTTTAAAAAATACTTATTTTACCCGAAAAATTTATTTTGTTCATATACCATGTTTTAGAAAATGTTCAAGACGAATAATAATGTTATAAGATTCAAAATTTAGTTAATACTATTCATAACGGCTAGTTCATAATAATATTATTATAATATATCGTTGTTTAGTAAAACCCTGTATTGCGTACAACACACGCTATCGAGGAAGGTCATGATTGTGTTTAATGCAAGCCAAGTCAGGGTTGCGTGCTGTGCAAGAATCCTTCATTATTTTTTATAACATAATCCAACCATATTTCATTTATACATTGAATATATATATATATATACTCAATGTTGCGTAGAATAACTATTATCAAAATTGTGTGTAACACGATCCAAGAATAGTGTTGCGTATACTGCAAGCTAATACGGTGTTGCGTATAGTGCAAGGTAATATTGATGTAGAATACAACAGAAGACAATAATGAAATTAAATGAATATTTTTCATAAAATCCATGGGTGTTACATTCCACCCCCCTTAAAATGAATTTCACCCTCAAAATTCGTCGGGGTTATAAATGGTTTACTATACGAAAGTTTCTGTAATAGAAACCCACATCGTAAAAAGGAATACCAAAACATGGCTTTAAAAACTAAAGTATGAAATGTAACGGTTACCTAAATTAACTCATCACTGGGTTTCCACATAAGAGAACATAGATGAAAATATGGATATGGAAGAAAAATATAACCATCTAGTTATGATGGAGAGCAGTAGAGAACATGGCTATGAAAAAGCCAACAATCAGAAAGCTACAGATTTGTGATGATCTAAGGTACCATCTAATTCATCGGATATAAGAGAACTAGGACAACATTTTTGGTTTTCAAGATCATTTCCCTAATGTTGATGAATTAAAATAAATACTTACATGATTTTGGTACAATCTCACTGTTGTTCGTGAATTGAACAATTTCCACTTCATCCCTTAAATAAATGAAGTTAAATTTGTTATTCGTGATGTGTTAGCAGTTTATATGATAGAATGATGGGTCATTCCATCTCTTTAAAAGGTTTGAAAAAGTTATAAGTCCATCTTATGGTTAGATTAATCGTATATGGTTCCAAAAATGAACTTATACTTCATATATCATACAGATTAATAAAACAAAACTATTTTCTACTAACCAGGGACTTCCTGTAGGCCAGTGGTAGGCGATAAAGGCCAATCACACTTCGGTTGTGGGTTTGATTCCCACAGCCTTGTCTGACGCGATGGGCTGTCGCCCGTCCTGCAGGTTGTCCTTTTTCTAAAACTACATTACTATAACATCACATAAATAATATCAAAAAAAAGTTCTATCCTTAAACTAACTTATGGTTAACATAATCCATTCCAATATTTAGGCTTACCTAAAATACTTTGGTCCATGCTCATAGTATAAATAAAACGATTACTTGAAATGTCGTCAACCAAGCATGTGAATACCATCATTTATCCCCCATATATCTTTTTGGTCACATTCTAATCATGTGAATTCCTTAATGATGTATTCTCTTGAAAAATAAATACCCATTAAACCTTAGTGAAAACATGAATGCTGTCAAAAGTTAACTCTTTCCACATACCAAAATCCGAAAATTCTATATACTCAAACCATTATATAACCTTCTCCTTATATCAGTCATGAGCTCATGAATACTATCAAACATTTAATTTTCTCCTTATCCCTTCATTATGCGCATATCATCTACATTCCCAAAATATCTGAATAACCTTTCATGGATACTGGTAACATTAATCATACACTCTCAAAACTCAAGGAAAGACAACAGTGTAACAATCCTTATATGTCTCTTTATTCCATAGTACCATGATATTTCTTATTAAAAATTACACATGATAAACATGTAATCATTCCACAACATTCTTAAACCATTGACCGAGCTTCAACAATTCTTTCATCTCACATATCATTTGTAGTCTCTTCATCATCATCCACATAAATACTACCCATACGACCAGACTGATTCTCTTCATGAGACTTTCCCTTAGGGCATTGGTTTCCATAATGCTCGTACATTCCACATTTAAAACATTTAACCATTGTTGATGTCGTAGCAATACAATTATCCTCATCCCTGGTGTTAACTGAACCTTTTCCTTTGAACTTACTGGCTTTGTGTCCTTCTTTTCCACACCCAAAGCATCTTCCATTTCCTTTGAAACATTCTCCTTGATGCCTCTTCCCACATGATTTACATAGGGGAAATTGAACTTTCTTTCCTCTATGATCATCATGAAATTCCATCTTTCTCTTATTAGCCGAGTCAGGAAACTTACCAAATTTTACTTTATTGATCATATTATGAGATTGCTGATTCGGAATAATAATGATGTTTGGACTTCCAAATCCCATTTCATTTGGTTTCTCATGAAGAATATCATTCCTTTGTCCATCATAGCCTCCATTATCATGAATCATCTAGTTTCCAGCCATTTTCTAAAACCCAAAAAGAATAGTGTGAGAGGAAAAAATCATAATAAAGGGGGAGTACCTTCAATATCTAACATCTTTTGTTTAATCTAATATCGTTACCATAGTTCTCGGAATATATCTTATAAGTATACTTATCCATAGGGACATCCCTAGACATACCTTAGAAATATCTCTAGGGATCTCACTAACGTTTTCGCATCCTAGTTTCCAAAGGTTGACTAAACTTTTCCTCTGATACCAACTGTAGAGACCCTAATCTTGATGTACATGGATATTACATTACTTTTTCGGAATACTTAGTACATAACAAAAACACACACGCAAGGACCATAATAGTTTAGTGTCTTTGGAAACTCGGAATATAATCTTCTAATCATGGTGAAAGATCTTCAACATCTCCCATAAAGATCTTCTTTTTTTCTAAACCTAAATCCTTCATTTATGTCCTGGGGAAAAGAAAACATAAATGGGTGATCTCAAATTCTCAGTAAGGGTAAAAAAAATATATCAATCACGTCATATTAATAAGAACATAACTTTTGGAAATAGTAACCTGCAAAAGAGAGCATAATTTCATAACATGGGATAAATCATAGTAGTGAAAAGTAATCCCAATAATCATGACATAAAACATGAAACTTTGTGGCATAGACACATAATCATAGATAATCATTTCTTATTAGTCAAGACTCATTTCCAAGACTATCTTACTGGACAATGTCCATTTCTGAACCGAGTTCACGCCCCGTTTCAGTCCTGTTTCACTGAACTGGTATAAAATACCGTTCCATCCATTTCTATATCATGAGATATAAAATATTTACCCAATGCATTTGAGGGAGATATAGGTCCCACCCATCTCATAATGATACCATTCTTATGTGTGCCACAAAATCATAAACCATACATCATAGCATAACCCATATAATAAAAATGGGAATCATAACCATCGTGACATCATAAAACAATTCATATAAGATAATGGAATTCATAATAATATAATCCATCACAACATAATCAAATCAATTTAATAATAGGGATAGAAACAGAAACCTTTTTTATCTTAGATGGAAAATAATTTTGATAAAACACTTGAACTCCATTCTTGAGGAAAATATCCTTTCTGCTTCAAAACCACTTTTCCTTTTTGAACGTGTCGTACAATTCTAAATGAAAAGATGTTTATTAAAAATAAACTTGAAAACTTTTAAAGGATTCTTCTTGGAAATAATGTATTAAAAATCCATTCATTCCGTATAAGTTAAAAAAACATTCTTCTCGTACTTTTATCCGAAAAGTCAAAAAGTACCTCGTACGAAAAATGACAAAAGATTCCTTTCATATCCTTTACTAAAAACTCACATAATGGTGATATTTGATTTAAACAATTGTAGGTGGATGGAAATAATATTACATATTGAGGAAAAATGGATGTGGATGATAAAATAAACCCTAGTAAGTACCAAAGTATAAACAATCTCGGATAAAAATGAGATTGTGATATTTCCCTGACCTTAGGTCCAATTTGCTTCGTATGTGTCCAAACCTCCGGTATAATGATTTACATAATGTCATTGACTTATTACAGAATCATATTCATTGTTATGATATCATATATGGTTCACTTATGACTTTATATTACCCGTTCTTTTTTAAATTCCATGTTAAAGAGTGTTTTGGGTAAAATCGTTTCATTTGTCGTCCGTGTTTTGACTTGTAATTATTCATATGATTACTTAGATCCCGATTACATAATTCCAAAATATAAAACATGATTTATATATAATATATATTCATAATATACATATATATAATAGATCGATAAATGGAAAGAAATACACAATTAATGGAGACGGTAGGCCGTACGTACGCATGAACGCTGTTTTCGTTTCCTTATTGAGTTGAACAGAATTAAGTAGATGAAATACATATATACGTAAATCCAGAAGCTTTATAATGTCATATATTTCATTATTATTTCTTATATATACTTTATAATAATTTTTAAATAGTTAACATGGAGTATGAATCTCATCGCGTCATGGAGAGGGTAGTCCGTACGTACAAACGAGCGATGATATCGTTTCCATGATTATTGAATTTAATTGGAGTAGATGATACACTATATCAGAATAAGTATGATGTTATAATAACTATGTATAGTTATTCTTTATACCATTATACCCATCCATGTAAGGTTTTGTGGAAAAACAGATTACACCACGGCGTGGAGACATTATTCCGTACGTACGCACGCGCAGTGATTTTGTTTTCCGTAGGTTGGATAGAAGGTGAAATGGGGTTGCTTAATATTTATAATAACAAATAAGTATATTAGTGATACTTATGTTATTAATTTATAATGAAACAACTAAATAAGAATAAGTTGAAGAAGAAATAAGCTTGAATGAATTGGGAGAAGAAATCACCTCTTCTTCAATACACCTCTTTGAAACCTCCTCTTAGGACACTAAGATTGGTCTTTAAAGTAGACCAGAACCTCTAGGATGTTTCTGGGGAAGTGTATAAGATATTTTTGCAGGGGTTGGTTGAGCTTGATGGCTCAAATTAGTGTGAGGAGGAGAGGGAGGATGTGCCCTTTTATAAGGGATGAGAGGGGCACCTTTGGAATTCTTAAAAATATTAATTTATAATAAATCTAAACCCAAATAAAAACCTCCAAAAATGACTCATATTTGAATATTAGATGCTAGAGGGTTGTAATCCCATCAACCAATCAAATTTAGACATGTTTGGGCCTTATTTTAAGCCTTATCATTTTGATTTATCCTTATTTAATCTATTTAAGTTTATTTGTGGTAATAAAATTCTAAATTTTAAATTATAACAAATAATTACTTATTTGTTGTGAATTTTCCATAATTGTTTACTTTATAACATTATAGACCATATAAATTTAAATTTATAATTTTTAAATATTTTTGGGATTTTTAAACAATTTTATTATATGTTATTTTTATAAAATAACAATAGTGTCAATTTTGACACTAATCATTGATTTGAATATAAATAAAATATATACAGAAGATATTTTAAAACTAAAAGCTTCAATAGATTAATAATAGTTCATATGTATCTATAAAATTAGTGGATCACATTAAATAGTTCATATAATATTTATTTTATTATTTTTAAAACCATTTATTTGGTTTATCTCTTAATAAAATAATTACTACAACATTTTTGTATAATTATTTAATATAATGCTTTGTTGCATATAAATTTAAAATAAAATACTATGATGAATATAAATCTATTATATTTCAAAATAATACTTTTACTCGAATCTATAATCTTAAAATCACAATATTTAAATTGTTATATTTATTAAATTATGAAGGTGACAACTTTGCCATCATTTAAAATAAAATAATATAAGTATCATAATCACTTTTATAAGGATCCAAACGGTTATATATTAGGTCATTGGATGATTAAGGTGTATATATACACTAAAAATAAGTTTTGGTCAGGTTTTTGGGCCTTTTAATGGGAATTATTATTTCAATAAAAACTATATTACTTATTTTCCACTTAATAAATAATTTCTGTATCATTAATGTATCACCATTAATGACAAATATTTATTCCCTAAAAATTCAAAAACAATTATCATGATGTAGATACATTTATTATCTTTCTGGATACTATTCATGTTCGAAGTTTTATGATGTGTATCACTAAATTAAAATTATTATACTTATAAGATTTAAGAGAGTGACATGTTGTTACTTTCTTTGGTTTTAATAATAATTAAATTAATCTCATGGTCAAAAGTCCATAAAATTGATCTAATACGACCCTTAGTTGATATGGGTTTACTTTTATCCATCAAATAGAATTTTGGCATGTGTTAGGGTTATTTTATAACATAATATTTACCCTTAATTACCTGATTTACCATTAACTATGGTAATAAAATTTACCGTAGTTACTATTCATAATTCCCAAAAATAAAAAGTATCTTATTAACATAATTTTGACCCACTGATTCCAAATATGGAATCCATTTTTCCAAATTCAATACACAAAAGTTGCAGAAATTAAATTAAAATTAATCCCGTTGTCGAAAGATAACGAGTTTTTCTTTAAAACGTTGCAAAAGATTGAATTGATTTATCCTACGAATTCAAGGTAGAATCAATGCTAATCACATAAATTATATTAAATGGTAAAAATATATTATATTTATACTTTAAAAACATTCAATATTATAATTTAACCATATAAATTATTGCGATGAAAAAAGTTGTTTTTAAATAAAATATAGCGTGTTTTTACTATTCATCAAAATATGAAAGTTACCAGAATGATATGAAAATTTATCCAAAGTAAATTTTTATTTCATGATTCAAAAGAAGATTTTTATTTTGTCAAATTGAACTTATAAACATGTCAAAAACTAGATTTAATGTGGGTGCGCCATCAAAAGGCGGCAAAACTGCATTTTTTGAAAAATACTTATTTTACCCGAAAAATTTATTTTGTTCATATACCATGTTTTAGAAAATATGAAAGATGAATAATAATGTTATAAGATTCAAAATTTAGTTAATACTATTCATAATGGATAGTTCATAATAATTTTATAATAATATATCGTTGTTTAGTAAAACCTGGTATTGCATACAACACACGCTATCGAGGAAGGTCGTGATTGGGTGTAATGCAAGCCAAGTCAGGGTTGCGTGTTGTGAAAAAATCCTTCATTGTTTCGTATAACATAATCCAACCATATATCATTTATACATTGAATATATATATATATATATATATACTCAATGTTGCGTAGAATAACTATTATCAAAATTGTGTGTAACACGATCCAAGAATAGTGTTGCGTATACTACAAGCTAATACGGTGTTGCGTATAGTGCAAGGTAATCTTGGTGTAGAATACAACAGAAGACATTAATGAAATTAAAAGAATATTTTTCATAAATTCTCGGTTGTTACAGAAACCCACATCATAAAAGAGATTACTAAAACTTTCTATAAAAATGGAACTTTAAAACGCAACAGTTACCCAAAGTAACTCATACCTTGGTTTCCCCATAGGATAACATAGGTGTAAAGTGAAAACATAGATAGAGAAGTGAAATATAACTATTAAGTTATGATGGAGAGTAATAGAGAACATGGTTAGAAGATAGTTTGAATCCACAAATCTATAACCCAAAGAGGCTTGAAAAAGGTCATTGATATCATAAAAAATGATTATAATGGAAGAACATTTTATTTCAAGACCAATTTTCCTAATTTTTTTGAATTTTCATGAGAAGTTATACTTACTTGATTTCATCACAATCTCACCCTTTTTTTGCCTCAATCAATTTCCACTTCATCTCTTATTTCAAGAAATATAAGGGAATTTTTAATTCATAAAGAGTTAGCATATCATGACATCCATTAATAGAATAATAGGTCATTTCATCCATATTTATAAAAAAAGACAGTATAAGTTATCCAATATGTTTAAATACTTTAATGGATAGATTATCATTTAATCTATAAAACATAATTGAAATTTGAACATATACCATTATATAAATGATTAACCTTATAACCCTTTTGAAATTTGAAAGTACAAAATATTGAAAAAAGGTCACTAAAATAGATTAATAATTAATCCCCCATATATCAGAAGGTAGCTTTTGGTTTTCACATTCCAAACATGTGAATACCTTAATCATGTATTCTATTGAAACATGGTAATAACCTGAATTACCATAATTAGTATTGAAAACATTCTTTCTTTATTATTCCTATGATTTGTGTATTTATGTCTTAAATCCAAAAAGTTGAAAAATTCATCCATGATAGAATAAACCAATTTTTTCAACAAATAATTTATCAACTATGAAGTCTCAAATACTATATAATTTAATTTATCCACATCATCATATTTTTTCCATATAAAATATCATTTTCTCATCCTAATGAACATGTTATGGGTTACCTTACCTTAATGTAACATTTCCATTAAATCAATTTTCTAGGTCATTGGCATAATTTAACATATTCTTGAAAATCCATAAGGATAAACTTCTATAAAAAATCCTTATATACTTCATGATTTATATAATATAATATTTTAATTCCAAAAGCTATAAACATCAATCATCCATCTTTATTCTTAAATAATTAATCAGACTTCATCATTTTATTCCTTAATATGCCCTTCATAGAATATAAAATATGAATCATTTATTAAGGTTACTCAACATTAAACTAGTCATGATTATTATATTTAATGTAAACAATACTATTAGAATAACTAATACATTTCACTTGTCTTTTTGGTCCCTTCCTCTTCAATAGTCTATCCAATACTTACACCACCTTCCAGATTCTCTTCATGAGATTTACACTTAGGAAATCGATTTTCATAACTCCCGTACTTACTAAATCCAAAACATTAAATATTAATCATGTTTCTTCTAGTTACCCCAATTGACTAAAACTAGAAAGTAAAGTGTGAGAAACACTTATAAAATTATAAAACCACATAATCATGAAAAATAACAAATAATATATCTAAATAATGTCCCCTAATTATTTAATCTATTACAGATTATGTTTATCCTAGGTTATAAATGGTCATATTATATTTAAATATGTCATGATGGTTTATAATGAGTTTTTTAATTCCCAAAGCATATCCCCCTAGAGTGTCAAATCAATTGTATAGTAAGACCCATCGCCATGAACCAGTTCCCAACTGAGTCTATCTCAATATGGTGTTTTCATGGTTATTACCCCCATATACATCTGTTCTAGAGAAACATCCACTTGTAGTATCCAAGTAGGTATTTATTTCTTGGAAACCCCTCACTCTATTTTTTTCTAGTGTTCCAGGACATTTTCTTGTACACTAACTATCCCTTAGAAATATATGTAGATACATCCCTAGAAAAATCCTTAAAAATATACCTGGGAATCTCACTAAGGTTTTATCATCCTAGTTTATAATAGTTAACTAAACCTTTCCCTTGATACCAACTATACAAAACTAGTCATAAAATACATGGATATTATATCAATTTATATGGATATTCATCACGTTAAAAAAGTACGTGCCCAATAACTATAAGTGTTTATTGTTTTTGGAAACATGGAACACATTATTATATATTGGTGAAAGATAGTGAACATATCCATCAACAATATTCCCCTTTAGTAGGCCTACTTAAAACAGTTCATCATAACACTAGGAAAGTAAACATAAGAAAGTGTGAGATAGAATGATCAGTATGTTTAAATAAAAGAAATACATTAGCATAACATAAAAATAAGGGTATGGGAAAATGAGTATAACATTTAAAGACCATACCTTTCATATTAATGATCAGAAAGATGAGACATGGGATAAATATTGGAAGTTCACAATACATGAATCATAATATAATAAATAACATGATCCATATATGAATATCATAGGAATAATTCATGGAATTTATTGAAAACACATAAACATGTAGTACCATTCCATATATGTGAAGGATTATTTCCAAAAATTAATCAGGGAACTTCATGAGTACTACACCTATTGGGTGGGACACACCACCATCCCCCATAATAGTACTTTACTTATATGGGATTGGTTTTCCACATATTACCATAGTGGACCGGGTTTCCCTATATTCTTATAGTGGATCGAGTTTCCCCACATTACAATAGTGGACCATGTTTCCCCATATTCCCATAGTGGATCAAGATGAACCTGTTTCTCATGTGGATCAGGATGCACTTATTTTCCATTTTTTATAAAGTTCATCAACTTGTTTACCATCATTATCTAATGATATATAATGATTTGCCCAATTAATTCGAGGGAGATATAGGTCCCACATTACACAAAATAAAATCAATCATACACGTTCCATGAGATAATAAAACATTCATCATATCATGACCCATGATAAGATATGGGTTTTGTTAACATCATATCATAACCCATGAATTGAAATGGGCATCATAAAAAAATTATCATATCATTACATATGGAAATGATATAGGTTTCATAATCATTTCAACAATTAATAACCTGTGAAAAGAAGTGGGTTTCAAGATCATATAACTCATAAAAGATAAATGATTTAGATAAAATCATTCCATGAAAACATAAAAATTTAATGATATAATATGGATGGTATTCTAGGATAATATCCCTAATAAATCATAAATTATAATAATGTATGTAATCTTAGATAGAGAAGTATTTTAAAGACCACATGAAACATTTCTTAATAAAAATATGTATTCATTTAAAATGCATTTTATAAAACCATTTCAAAATCCATTTCTTATAAAAAAAAATATAAAATTTCCTTTAAAACATTTCTTGAAGAAAATATATTATCCATGATGAAAAAAACATTTTAAAATAAAATTGGAAGTTGTAACGGAATCTTGATAATATTTTGAAAACATTTTTTATTTAAAACACATTTAAAAATCATAAATAATTCTTGAAAACATTGGAAAATACATTTTCTTTGAAATAATATTGAAAACAGAAAAATAATTATTAAAATCATTTTAAAAACCATTTTATTTATAATTTACTTGAAAACATATTAATAAATATTAATATCCATCAAATATTTTTAATTGATAAAAACTTTTTAAAAACATATAAAGGAAACTTTGAAAATAATTTAAAACACTTTTTAAAAATAAAATACTTTTGGAAACATTTTTTCATTAATACCACATTATATTCAAAAAAAATTAGAAAATTAGAATTTTTTTTATCTCTAAAATTAAACTTATAAACATAAAATGTAACCTTCAAGGAAATTATGGTCATGACAACAGGTAAGTCGATACTTTACAAACATTCCGTTTTCACCATTAAATGTTTAGAAAAGCTCTTTGATCAGACAATGATAAGAAGATTACCATTAAAACAGTTTTTTTTTAAAATCTAAAACATGGGTAAAAATGAACTTTAAACATAATGAGGATAATATTAAAACATTATTTAAGTACTTTTTAGAAAATAAAATTTTAACATAACACAAATTTCTGACCGAAAGAAGATATAAAATCATATTTTCATAAAAAAAATTCATAATTATATTAAGTAACAACAAGTCAAAAAAATTGTACTAATACATGCTTATATCATTGATAACCATAGGAAAAGAAAATTCACAAGGGTTATCGATATATTTATCATAATATTTCATCAATGGAAGTATAATTATAAATAATCCCAATAATTGATGAGACTATAGAAACAAAATATTACAACTTTGACACTTTGAACCATACTCTACATGAAAGAATAAAATTAAATGAAGCCTAAAAAATAATTAAATAAGTACATTCATGATTAAATTTTTTTAATGAATATATATAAAACCCTTATAAAAATATAGGTTCATGAAATTGCATGTATCTTAATGAAGGAAACATGAGACAAAAATTATGTTACTGATTTGGTAACATTTAAACCATGATCACCATGAAATAAATATCATAAAATAGATAATATAATAAACACAAATTTAAGTATAATAATTATAGAATAAATTAATTTTCATTATATACACCAAATAATTAAATGAGTGGTGAATAAGGCATGTATCTCACATATATAAAAAATGAGATGAGAAAAACCTTTCCTTATGTATTAAAATTAATTATACCCGTTTAATCCTCCTATATAAAAAATATAGGTTTATTATAAATCTACCGAAAAAACATATTCTTTTATATCATACCATATATGGTTCACTTATGAGTTTATATTACCTCTTTATTAATAATTCCATGTTAATGCGACGTTTAGGGTAATGACCGCTTTGTTTATCGTACATGTTTTGACTTATTATTATGAATCATATTACTTAGATCATGATTTAATTATTTTAAAAATGTAAAACATGATTTATATATCCTGTATATTCATTATATAAATATTTATTATAAAATATAAGTGATAAATATATGAAATTTAATATACTGTTCATGGAAATGACATGCTGTACGTACGCATGAACACTACTTTTCACTACTAGAAAACGGGGCTATGGCCGCAGTTTTAAACAAAAACATGGCTATAGGGTTTAATTTCAAAAGTTATAGCCACAGTTTATTGAAATCGTGGTTATATGTTTTTTTTGAAATCTATTTCCACGGTTTCACCCAAACCGTGGCTATAAGGTCTTTTTCAATGGGTTATTGCCAGGGTTTGGGTGAAACCGTGGCTATAGTGTCTTTTTCAAAGAGTTATAGCCATGGATTTTGGTAAAACTGTGGCTATAGGGTATTTATTTCATGAACTATAGACACAGTTCATCAAAACTGTGGCTATAGATCTCCCGCCCTTGCGCGGGAAAAAAATTAACCCGCGAAAAAATGGCGGGAAGGTGTGTAGCCACAATTTACATGCTATAGACACAGTTTTTAATAATATATTTAACCATATATATATATATATATATATTTCCATAAGCACATCTATGGAGTAGTGTAAAGGTGTTTGGTTTACATAGCGAAGGTACAGAGATCGAATCTCGATGTGAAAAAATTAATTGTGGGCTATAGCCACGGTTTTATTGGGCTATAGCCACGATTATAAACTGTGGCAATAACCCTGTTGCTATGGGGGAAAACCGTGGCTATAGCCCAACTGCCATGATGGACAGATATGGGGGTTATAGACACGATTTGGTGAAACCGTTGCAATAGGGCTATAGCCACGACTTTAAAATGTATCCATATCCCAATAAAACTATGTCTATATATTTTAGTTATAGCCACACCAATAGGTTCCATGGCTTGCAGGAACTGTGTATATAGGTTATAAAAACAGTTTTGACCCCTATAGCCACAGTTTTTGACCGTGGCTATAACACAATTTTCCAGTAGTGTTTGTTTTCTTATCATATTGAATGAAAGAAGGTAAATGAAATATATGAATATATATATATATATATATATATATTATCATTATATTATAATTATTATTTCATACATATCATATAAAATTACTAAAACCATATTTAAAAAATTCCATGTAATGTGTGAACAAATCACATTGCGTTGAGGAGGCAGTAGTCCATAAGTCCACAAATGAAGTTATCATATTTAAAAAAATTAAAATAATGATGTTAGGTGTTATAATATAATTAAATTATAATAAATACATCATAAATATAATATATATCATATAAAAACATATTTTCCAACATAATTTATATCTATTAGAGGTGGTAAAAGAAAAACTAATATCATCATTTCGTGAGGTGGTAGTTCTCCGTATGCAATAAAAGTAATTTCATTACCAAATAGATGGAAGTGTGTATAATTGTAGGTAAAACCATTAGAATAAAAACATATAAGTATATTTAGTACAATGATGTAATTATATAATCATGGAATAAGAATATTTTACGTGTGAAGAATGAAAATAAAACAAAATATCATGAGGATTGATATTACCTCTTCTTTGGGTAACTCCTTTTGTTATTCACCAATGGGATTCCATGGATGGATTTATACCCAAAGGAATGATTCTAGGGTTTATTTAATTATTTTTTGAGAATATTTGGGAATATTGTTTCTCAGAAAATGTGCTTGAGAGGTGTTAATAAGTGGGAGGGGTGATGGTCTTTTTATAGTAGAGGAGTGACATTCTTGTAAATTTTTGAAAGGGGAAATGTGCCTACATTTTTCCCATGTAAATTGGCTCCAATAATAGTACATATATGAGAAAATTGATGATAGGTTAAAAATATAAAAACATAATGGATTTTGGACATCATTACATGTTATTTATATCCATAAGATTAAGTTTTAGTCCTTTCATAAGCTAATTTTTCTCTTAATCGTTGTAATTACTTTTAATCAAGTTCACTATTATTTTTGGTAAAAAACTAAGTTGACCTTATTAAAAATTATGAATTTTTCCCTATAAAAAAATCAATCATAGAATTCATAGAAATTAATTTAAATTTAATCCTATAGACAGGAAGAAAACGCTTGTTTTTTGAAGAAACAATGTTTAAATGTTTAGAATATTTTTATATCCAAATTCAATGTGAAATTGGAGATAATAACCTCAATTATATTAATTTATGTTAAATAAATCTAATTTCACATTAAAAATAAATAAAATTTAAATTTAACTATATAAATAAATTAGATTAAAAGGAAGTTTTGAATTAAAATTCAGTATGATTCACCATTCATCAAAAAATGCTTTTTATAAAAAAATCACCAAATATTTACCCAAAGTAAATTTTTATATCCATATTTAAAAAAATATGTATATTTTTTAAAATAAAAATAAAAAATTAGTCAAAATTTATAATTAAAATGTGATCACCCTTAAAAGGTTCCAAATTTAACTTTTATAAAATTACATCTTTTATTCATAAAATTGGATTTATTATTATAATATACCAATAAAATCTATGGGATGAGTATAAAAATGCTGAATTAAAATATAATATGTAGATTTTATTAAGAATAAATAGCATTATTTTAATATATTGAGATGAAATTGTGTTTGTACATAGAATAATAGTTTTTTTTGGAAAAGTAATTTCTATATTTTCAAATAGTTATTAAATTAAATTATAATAATTGATAACCAAAGGATTAGTTTTATAAACATGGGTAAATCATGTTTTCAAAATTTCTTTTATCTTATTCATAACTTCCATTCCTATGGTAAGTAGTAGCTATAAAAATATTTTTATAATAATATAACTAATATCTTGTAGTTTGTTAAAACTCAGCCTTGTGTGCAAAGAAAGATATCGAAGGGAATCAGTATTGTGTGTAATAAAAGTGAAACATATTTCTTATTATACAACAATCTAATATAAGTGTTTTATATAGTGCAATATTTAATTTCTTTTGCGTATAATACAAGACAACTTAGTACTGTTATATAAAAAAGTGCTATTCAGTGTTTTGTGAAATGAAAATTATAAAAATGATTAAATTAAATTAAAAAAATAATTCATAAAATCTCAAGTTGTTATAGACTCAAAATATTAAACTTTTTAAAACAATAATGTTTAATTCCACTTCAATATAAGTCACTCTTAGTTTAAACTTTTTTTTATTTAGTTTAGTGACTAATATAAATGACAACTTCAATACATAAAATAAAAAATTATTTGTAATAGATTATAATGGTAATGTGGTTCACCAATGTATACCCCATAGGTGTGTTAATCCAGGTGTGTAATTAGGCCTCTTTATTTTGTATTGATTAGTGATTGAGATAATACGAAATATATCAATTTCCGGGTTATTAACCCTTGGTACAAGTGTGTGAGAGACTATATCCACTTATATTATCTATAAAGGGATTTAATTTCCATGAAAACTATAGATTATCAACATAAATAATATTTTAGGATACTATCATATTCTTGGACTAATTCCTATGGTTTTCAATAATTTTATCTAATATTAGTCATAAAAAATGTCATTTTTATTTATAAAAATAACTAAACATGTATTTTATACCAAATAATATGATCGAAGATAAAAATATATTTATTTTACATCAGTACCATTATTTAAACATTAAATCACAAAATAATATCACCTAGAAAGGAGATCCATTTGGTATAGTGTCATTGTGGAATTTATATATGGACATATTATTTTAGAAAACACAAGAAAATTTATCCACAAACAAAGACTTATGGACCAACTTATTGACTACAGAAAGTTTATACTAATATTAATAATCAATTTAAAGGAATCATAGAAAAGGGGTGAGATGAAACACTCTAGATAAGAAAAATTATCAACCTGTTATCAAGGGTTAGATCATAAGCATATGGTAAAACATGATCATAAAGAAATTTATATCAAGAAAACATGGATTAGTTTATTTTGTCCAAGAATAATGATGGAATGACATGTAATATCAAAATAGCATACATAAACATTTATATAAGAGTGTTTTATAAACATGGAAACATGATATTAATAAATTATATCATAGTATCACATAATTATAAATTTATGGTAACAACATAAAATAGGACATCATAAGAATAACTCTAGGATCACTATCAAGGTAATCATATTTGGAAGAGTACCATGGTTGATTGGGTTTACTTCTCATTCGTATAAATAAATTTGAGAGAGTCTCATGGTTTATTGTTTTTTTCTCCATTCCAATGCATAGAGTTGAGAGAGTTTGATGGGGGACTAGGTTCACTATATATTCATAAACTTATAATGTATTGAGATGTAAATTTCTACTCAATTAATTTGTAGGCTATATTGTATGGGTCCTAATTATCACATAACATCTAACTACCCATAAAACATATATGAAACATCATTATATGGAAAAAATATGTAATTCATTGGTAAGATATATAATTTTTTTCCCACCGATCACATAACATAGTGCAATTTGTATGGACACCCATGTAGAATATATCTAATCTCATGAGATGAAAGCATTTGCAAATACATCATAGGGATACGTAATTTATACCCTACCTATTACAAACCGGTATTTATAAAATGTACATTCATACATGTGACACATGGGAAAAGGAAACCATACATAAATCATAAGAATGATAAAACCAATGATAATAATGTGGATTTCATAAACTTGTATCATGGCATTACAAGAAGCTCCATCATGATGAATATCATAGGAAATGGAATTACGTAATATTGGATATTCATATTTTAATTATGAATCATATGCCTTTTTCATTGAGTTCCAA
Organism: Viscum album; assembly: GCA_963277665.1. NCBI lineage: Eukaryota > Viridiplantae > Streptophyta > Magnoliopsida > Santalales > Viscaceae > Viscum > Viscum album. The sequence goes on from OY728150.1 coordinate 1,892,777,815, forward strand.
TGTTTGAAAATTCATGATACGAACCACAGATAAGTAAGAATATAAATTAACCTTTATAGTGATGCTTTTAAAAATGATAAAATTATCTGAAAAGAAATTAAATTCATAATTATATTATTTTGAAATTGAATTTTAAAAGGATGGTTCTTCATAAAATAATGATGAGTTATAAATTATATTTTTATTAAAATAAATTTATTTATGGGACACTTGACCTGATATATGATATTAAAACGTATATATTTTATGTCTTAAAACACATATGTTGAAACACCACATCATAAAAATATAAAATTAAGCATTCATTTAAAAATCGTAGAGTGGAAAATTTAAAATTCACATGATATAAAACATAATTATGTTTCAAAATATAAATAATACCGTTATATGGAAAATAAAATATTGGTAATGATAAAAAATAATGATGATAGAGAATGTGAATTATTATTAACAATGTCATACATTTATGAAGAAAAAATTAATCAAGGGTAAAGATTTGAATCAAAAGTTTCAATTTACCTAGAGAGAAAGTGGTTTTTGATTATAAGATACTAGGTTAGAAGAAAGCAATAAGATATGTAAGAATTTCAATATAGGACTTTATAACTTAAGTAATGGGGTGCGAGTTAAGGAAAACCATTACAATGTAAAGAATCTCTCAAATTAAAAATCCATGGAAGTATGAAAATGAAATTGATTTTAAAATTACTTTGATTTCATTATTTTTTGAAACATTTAAATATATGTAAAATACATGAACCATATGAAAAAAGTAATAGTTGTTTGGAAAGTTTCACATCTTAAAGAATAAAAAATAATATCAAAAAATCATACCATTGTTCGGAATTCATTTTGCACATGTGACTACCTTACAGTATATCCAAATTATGTTTTTTAAAAACTCAGTTATGATCCTTATTAATCTATACAGCACATGGTAATGTAAATTTATAATAATTTATTATTTATATTCAATATTGTTTCCATTATATCTATTACATGTTATTGTTTAGTTAATTTTTCTATAACCCATTCAGTTTTTTGATCATGGTCAATAGTTATTTAAAATAACATCATGATATCCATAATTTTAGAGATTTATTTTCTTCATTAATATATTTTATCTATAGTTATTCAATTTCATAGGGTTTCCAAAAATATTCCCAAATTATTAAAGATTACTTGATCAATTCAATTAATTTGGTTAATGTTACTATAATAATTTATTAATAATTTATTATACCTCAGACCCGAAATTCTGGATCCATTTAAATAAAAAAATACAATACATAATGGATTTTATGCCAACTACATATTTTCATACAAAAAATCCCATTATTACATGATATAAATAATGTAAATAATTACACACAATCCCAATACTTTTTTGGATTATGGATTTAAAGAATTATGAAAAAGTATAAACCAATAAAGACCAAATCTTTATAAATTAATGAGATTTTATCTATATTATTGGAAACTGTATAATCTATATTATTATCTAAATATATACCAAAAAACCCCCCACACATTCAATTATTCATCTCATATCATGTGTGATTTTTTTTCAAAGCATAGGGAAACTGTATTATATAATGGGGAGAGTCCCAACGCTTAGTAAAGAAAAAAAATACAATTGATGATATCTTATCACAAAAAATGGAATAAATTTTACGTAAATAACTTCTAATCATCAAAATTATATAAAAAACTAAAACTAAAATAATAATATATCAATGGATAGAAAACTTAATATATCAATAACATGGAAAAAATATCTAAATTCGTTTTGATGGAATGTATAATAACAATCATCTTTATCTTATAATAATGGCCTTCTCTAGGAAATTATTCATTCCATTAAGGACAAACACATAACATAATCTTTTTATCAAGACCAATTTCAAATAATATTATGGAATTGGTAAAGAATACCCCATTTTTTCAAACATATTTATCTGATGATATGCAATGTTTAGGGAAGGATCTATATAATGTTTGGCCTTACCCATCACTTTTTTTATCTAATGCATTAGAAATATGAGATAAGGAATAATGAAAATATAATAACCATTTCCAATAATCATATGCATTTTCAATTCCAATATTATAAAAAAATTAATCAGTGGGATAAAATGACCACAACCAATATTGAAAAAATAAGGTTTCTAGTGATGTAATAAATTTTTATCTTTTTTGAGTAACCAATAAACATTCATATCTGAATATGAATCATATGTTTATTTAATATTTCTATAATCTAAAAATGTAATTGGTTTATATATTATAATATATGAATCTAAAACAATATGGTGTAATACTATATTGTTAATTACTAAATTTCACGAATCAATTGATATATAGTATATAGGATAACAACCATCCATCAAATGAATAGATTAAAAGTAATTCCCAACGAAATTTAATTGGAAAAAAATTTATGCCTAAACATAATAGATGGTTAGTAAAAGAAAAAAAAGTCATGCATATTCTATTTTTTAAATGAACATTACATTATCCATCAATATAAATAAATTATATAGTTTCAAAGATGCATATTCATAGTTGCACAATGGAATCATAAAAGGATGTTGAAATAGATTAATAATGTCATTGAAAATAATGGTTCGAATGATATAAAATAAGAAGTGATCAAGAGTATAATTATTTGATAACTTGAGTTATATTACCAAAATTATAAATATTTATATTTATAAGATGAAAAATCATGTATCATATAACTGATGAGTGTAAATCCATTCAAAGTTGAAAATTAAAATGTTGGTGAAAAATTTAAAGAGAATTTATAAATATATTTTATCCATAGAGTAAAATAAAAACATACATATCATAGTCATATGAATATTCTAAATAGGTGAAGTGAAATAATTTAAAAGAAATTACTTTTAAAAAGTATATAGAATAATTTTTTTAGTGTGATGCATTGCTCAAAAACGACCAAAGCATAAATATTATAAAAAAAGAAGGATTACAAGAGTCTAAAAGAAGAAATCATTTTACAATATTTTTCATGAAAGGAAAGCAGAGTAGTGGGAAGGCCTTCAAACCATGTAATATTGTGATTGACTCCCATGTTGTCCAGACCATCTGCAACCATGTTTTCTTCTCGATACACATGAGTGATGAACCTTTTTAATACATTAAAATTACCTTTATTGTAAAAAATTAAAAATATAAATAAAATAATATTTTTATTTAGACATAATTTTTTCAAGTACGATTATAAAAACCAGATAAAAATGTATTTGGGTTGTTAAACCCAATCCTTTAAGAATAATGTTCAAGATAATATATTATAACTCATTAAAATGGAATTTGAGATGTCAATATATCTTATGGGAGCTATCATACACAAGGAAATAAATATATGATTTGGATTTATGTGGTAAAAATATAATTCCATAGAAATAAATGGGAGAATATAACAAAATAAAATAAATTGTATAATGTACCCAACATATATTAAATAAAACCAACAAAATAATTATTAACCAATAAATAGGACTTCAACAACAAGAAATCCTTGTTAATGGTGTAAAAATTGAATTAACATCCATTTGAAGAAGGGAATCTTATTTTTATTATTATATATCAAGAAATAAAAATTAATCTCTATATAATAAATACACTATAAGAGGAAAACAAGGATAAAAAATCAATTATGTCTCATAGAAGCATAATTGAGTCTATGAAAAACCTTACGATGTCAGAATAATTCAAATAAATACCACATGAAGAACATAATTTCTAATGAAAATAAAATTCCTTGAATAATGAGAGAATCATAATATTAAATAATTAATGTTTTATGTAAACACAATAAAATGATAACATGTTTCATAACATAAACAGATCTTAAGGAATTTTAATTTGAGACAAAGAACCTTTTACATTAATTATTACTCAGTCAAAATTCACTATAACCACCTATATAAAAAAGTCTCAATTTTAATCACCCTTTTCAGAACATTACTCATATTTTTTAAAATTTTATTATTCCTTTATAAACATTACCTCTATGAATTAATGTTAGTTATTACCTATTTTCAATATTGGGTATATGTAAAATCTATCGTTTAGAAATTTGTTCCTAAAAATACTATTGCTATTCATTCTTATTACAATGTTAATTATCCCATTAAAAATAACACTACAATAATTCATTATCCCACATAGTTTTAAAAATTTAATTTTGTTCAATGTTATTTTAAATAAGAAAACATAAAAATAAAATCAACGATGATCGTGTTTTAATGATTCTTAATTAATGGAAGTTGTTTTTCTTAATTAATTAGTGTAATAGTAATTTCACCATCCAAGAACAAAAATAATAATTATTTAAATACTTATACTATATTATACCAGTTATTATGTTCATATACTAATTATTGATATAAATTTATTGCATTGTTCATATAGGTAGTTAATCTGAAGAAAAATTGGATATAATAATATTAAAGGATGATTATGTGGTAGTTTGTTTAAAATATCATTAAAATAGAATCTCAATTATATTATTTAGTGTTAACTAGTGTGATACATAAGGATTAGAAATAATTAAAAGAAGTATTATTAGATATTAAAGTATTATATAATCTTAATGAAAGTATTTTCTCTTAACAGGGTTGTTTTAAACAATCGATGTGACAACATAACTTATATTTCCATCTAAACCAACATCCAAGTCAATTCGCCATGCACCTGAAGATAATTTCCAATCATTATGGGTTTGTGAGAAGTATGTCGGAATCCATAAATAACCATTGGGAATGAATTGAACCACAATAGAAAACAATAATAAATTTATACTATAGAAATAAATTCAGATAAAAAATAAATAAATACATATCACAGTAAAAAGAGACACCATAAAAACTAAAAGTGGGACACAATAGAAAAAAATGGTTTCATGGTCTTCCATGACCAACTCCTATGTCCAAAAATACCCATCCTTGGTCACCAAATTATGACACCACAAAGGAAGATGATGAGATAATGCGGATATGCTATAAGATCTTAATAGCTGCAAACACAAAATGGTATAAGCAGGGTGTGAGCTATATATCCCAGTAGGATACCACTAAGGATTCTATATTGTTATGTTATATGTTTTGTCAAAAAATATAATAGTGGTGTACAATAAAGATATTAGGAATATCCAGTTGAAAATATATTTTTAAACATTTAAAAATCATATCAATCCAAATATGTAAAAAATTACATTTCCCTACTAAAATACTAATCATTTTCATAAAAAAAATTGAAACCCATTTCTCAAGCTCAATCAAGATTGATCGAGAGAAATAATCAATCAAACAAGGTATATATGATGAAAATTAGTGACAAAAGAGTCTATAATGTATCTAATATCACATATATAGATGTCATGGGTATATCTAAGATATGGTATTGTGTCCACTATAGTCAATATAATCAAAATACTTCATGACTGATCACTAAGGTTACAGCTAGTATCATGGATCTCAATAAAACTAGTTCCACACACACCCATGTTCCTAGTTATAAACCCATAGACTGAACCATTAATTTCACTAAGGATCCATTAGATAGGGTATAAGTTAACTAGAAAATCATATATCTAGATAATCTCATCGACTACCATATTTTCTATAACAAGTAAAAATAAGTTATTGAGATAAAATTGTTATGAGGATCAAAATAAGAACACACACACATATATAAATCATGGGATTAATCCCTCAAATTTTCAATCATGGTAATGTACCCTCAAACACATCTCACTCTTACCCCCAAACTCCCTCGATGTAAATAATCCATTTTTCAACACCCATCAACTAGAAGAAAAAGAATAAATAACGTTACATTATGGGATTATTACAAGATAGGTTCATCATAAATGTACTAATCAGGATATAAAACATCAATTTTTCAATTCATCTATTTTATTATATTTGTTACTTAAAAATGGTAAATATACTTTATTCCTTTCAAAAACATTATCATAACTCCAATATAATCTTAAAAATAAGAATATATTTAAAAATAGTTCAATGTAATTAAATGAATCATAAAAATTTAAAAAAACATATGGTTATTTTAAGACATGGGTTTACACCATCTTTTTATGTGAATAAATCAGTCATTATAAATTACCATAGAAAACCCATTTCAAAGTAAGGATAAAATAACTCAAATACATATCCAGGAAATTTTATAAATTCATGATATCAAAATACTATAGAAATTATCACATATTTAATCCCATTTAATAAATTTAAAATTATTTAACTTTTGAATTCAAAACTGGTCTTAATCCTTCACTTTTCACAAGACAACCATGAAATAACCTTTGATTGGGAATTAAAATCAGCATAGAATACTTCAATTTATAAAACCATGAGAAATAACCCATTCTATGTTAAATTTATTTATCATAGGATCAATAAGGATTTCATAAGGCAATTCAATATCAATAATTAACGAAAATTTGTTAGAATGAGGAACATATCTAAAAATTATCATGAAACATTGAATTAAAAAATGAATTAATGTCATAGAACTATCTACTTGGATATTCATTAATCCAAAAAATAGATCTGAGACAAGTCACATCTAATTGGAATAATTGATTCTAAAAATAGGGATCTCGATAAAAGTGATAAGAGATCCTAGATCCAAAAGCACACCACAAAAAACAATCATCAAATGGAAAACAAGGACATCATAACATCTATGAAGAATAAATCAAAAAAAGAAGATACATGAAAGGATGAGAGTAGAAGAAATTTTAGGAATATGATAACCTCTTTGATCATCACTTTTCCCCACTAAGATATGATTTTATGAGGTCAAAACACCTCTATAAGTATCCATAAATCGAAAATATCATATTAGGTTTGAGTGGGATATGTTTGGGGTTAAAGGGGGGGGGTCCTAAGATTTTAATAAAGAATTTATGGAATTAAACACGTCTCATGGTTTTATAGGGCTTTAAAATGGTTAGTACTAACTAATTGAAAACCATGAACCATGTTCAAGAGTACTATAAAAGATATATGGGGTTGTTGCATGATCTGTTTAACTATACACCAACTATGTGCCCCTTCCTAGGATGGTTTCATTGTTTAAAGGCACTGATTGTCTAAATATGCACCGAACATGAACCCCTACCTTGGATACTATAATGTTTTCATGGTTTGGCTACATGGTTTTTCAAACGATGGTAAAATCATGTACATTCCAGGATACCTTCAATAAAACACAAAAAACCACTAAAAACACCCACAAAAATATCCAATAAAATAATGCTGAAATAAATGGTTAAGAAATCTTATAAGAAAGATATGGTATTTTAAAACTCCACTCCATAAGACATTATTTCCTTAAAAATATTTTAGAACTTATGATCAAACAAGAAAACACATGATGAACCCCTCACTCCTCTTTCGAGGTGGTTGTTCCATATTAAGAATAAAGAATCACCCAAATGCTGACATCATAAACAACTCCATGATAAACACACCAACATCATCATAATATTTCACACTATAGAGAGACTAGAGACCTCGAATAGGTCTCCCCACCATTTAAAGATTAATAAAAATTGTATAACATAAGAAAATATTGTCCCTTTTATCCAAAGAATTTACATAAAACACTGATTGAGAAAAACATATAAAGGCCAACATTAAAAAAATTAAATTACCAACACATCCATTTTTTTTATTTTCATAAGAAATAATTCTCTAAATATATTTCTATGATCAAACATACACAAGAAAGTAAATGATATGAAAAGTATTTCTTCTATGGGAATGCAATCAATGGTAACCTAGTATTTTGAATAAAAAGACTCACCCCTTTATGAGCACATCAAATCAAATGCTAACAACTTTGGGGAAACTAATCCATCATGATTCCACATCATCCTAGTTACCTAACTAGATTCCCAATATCAATCAATGTTCAACCAGGATGATATCAAACATCCATTTTAGTGAAAAATACGGCACTACACTCTCACATGGTATATCATCCAATATATAAAAATTAAGATATATCCATTAAGGAATAAACAAGAGGATGGAAATGAACAATAATCAAATTAACCATTATCCAACACTGGCCATATAAAGAAACACATTGATGGGAAAATAAGGGATTTCAATTAATTAAAACTCCAAAAATATCATGGTTTTTTAGAAAAAGATTGCACATCATTGCCAAGATCAAAACTAACATCAAGGAACATATGTAATTTGAAAGTAATTATAAGCATTCAACAGATCACATTCATAATGAACAACCACATAGGTGTTAAGGAAATAAACTATCCATAATAGACAAAACCATGTACAAAATATATTATTCAAAAACTTCCTAAAACAAGAAAACATTATCTCTAAAACAATGGGATGTAAATATTTAGTAGAACACAACAAGTAAAAACTCAATTAGTTTCCACTCTGACATTACAAACAATAAGTTAGATCAAAGTCAACCCCCATAGAGAGATCACCCCACTACATGAAAGGTCTCAATCTATGGCCTATGACTAGATCCTAATTATATTGAATCATTTATTACCCTATAGTTTGTAGATTATGATCCTATATCAAAACATCACTTTCAAGTCATTTGTCATTTCTAACCTCTTATGGAGACCCTAACAACCACACCACCAACAATATCTTGGATAATTATAACACAACTTGATAGTATTATTCAATGAATCACATCTTATTTAATTAATAAGATTGTACTTCTTCTACCATGAAAATGGAATTCTTTCATTCTTGTTGTTTTCTAGGTCCACATTAGTTGAAATGAACTTTTTAAGTTATCTAAATAAATGTTCAACCAACTCACATGCATGAAAATTAAATGGTCTGGGTGAGGACCTTTTCAAAAATATATAGCCTTACTTATTTCATTACCAACAACCCCAAGACATAAATTTACTAAACCTATTAATTTATTCGCATATTACACAGCCGATTCATCAAGAAAAAAACTAATAACTCGATAAGTTTATAATTCATCCATTATTTAGTATAATTACATTGAATTGAGAATCTCTTGATGAATTCCCAACACATTCTTTATTTCATATGAAATTGTATCAAAACATCCCACCACTCTTATCCAAGTCCCTCAAATAAGGATATGAAAAACATGACCTTTATAATATCATGAGTGTTTAGAGAATAAAAGGCCCCATAAACTTATTCAATCCACTTTACTAAATCATATTAAATTCATTGACCTTTATAAGTAGGTTGATGAAAATTAAATAAGTCTTAGGTAGAGTATAATAGCAAAAAATTATCCAACTCCACTACTTGATTAATTTTTTTGGGTAAATTAAACAATGAGAGATTCTAATTCATGAATATAAGAATATCTTCCCTAAGGAAAAAACCCTTTTACCAATTTTCAACCTTTCTTAAAGTATATTTTTGGAGACATTTAGAAATATAAAAAAACATAAGCTTATAAAATTGAGAATCAAGTAACACTAATACCAGGAATTAAATATTTTAAATAATTTTAAACCCCATATTTATCAAACTATTATATATTTTAATGTAATTTTTGTTCAGAATTATTAAACATTACACTCTTATTCAAAATTTAAAACCATGATAAATGTCTATGACAATTTTAAAAAATCCATTACCAACACATCAAAATTCATTCAAAACATAAAAAATATTAATCCCATTTTCCAATTATTAAAACCGTTTCTATTTTAAACCCATTAAAAACCAAATTTATTATTAAAAAATTTCTTTAGCACATAATCAAATAGTATTTTAAAATTAGTCTACAAATAAAAAATTTCATAAAATTCACTTTTTTTAATTGGAAAATTTCTCATTGAACTAAATAAAATATTGATTTATACCACAATTTGGTATTATAATAGAATTTAAAACAAACAATAAAGTATTAAAGATGATATGACAAAAAAAGAGTTTGAAGCTAACCACATCCATAACCCTCTTAAGTATCCCCAAAAAAATGAAGTCACAAAAAAGAAAATGTATAATGTTTCATGTTTATAATTGGGATAAACTTTTCAAGGATTAGATGTATAGTCTAGAAAACTTTAGAAAAACCTCAAAACTATTCTGTGATGGACTTAGAAATCAATCACATCAATTTATCAGAGTTTACCGTATTTATTAGACATGATGTGATTATCATCATCTTTTGAATCTGGTTTCAATAAATCATAATAGATTATCTAAATCAATGATAGTAACATTAGTAATATAAATAACAATTTTCATCTAGAAACCAATAACTCATATCAAATACTCAATTCACTATAACCATTGTAACTCAAGTCTCACTGTAGGGAGATAGAGTCCAAGAACTCATTTACAAACCAACACTTTTATCCCAAAACATCCTTAATATTTTTCCTATAATAAATAACTCCAAATAGCATTAGTTAATACAATGATATATTCTTATTCTCATGAAAGGACCTCCTATAATAACATTATTAATGAAAAAACATGGAATTCCATAAAATTGACATTGTAGTCAATTCGCCACTAACCCAAAGAACATTCTTGATATCCATAAGATAGTGAAAAGTTCATTGGAATCTAGGAATTACCTTTTCCACATGAGAAAACAATAATAAATGTAAAATAAATAACATTTGATAAACATATAAATACATACATCTCAGAGTAAAAAGAGACTCTATAAAAAATAAAAGCTAAAAATAATAACCAAAACCCATATCCTGGTGGTCCATGGCCACCCACCATGTCTTAGGACACCTACTATTAGTCACTCAAGAACAAAACCACAAGGTAATATTATGGGAGAATGAAAACTTTTTATAGGATCATAAAATATACAAATACCAATGACATAAATATGATGTGATCCATATATCATAGTAGTATTCCATAAGAGATTCTAGATAGTTATATCACAAGGTATGTCAAATATGCTTATATAGGTGTACAATAAATAAAGTATAAAACATATTTTAAGAATATAGTTTCAAAACATTCAAATTATTTATCAAAAAAAACATTAAAACATTACATTTCACATTTTAAATACTAAATTTTTTTTGAAAAACTTTGAAAACCATTTATCAAGATTATGTGATATCAATTATGATCCGGGATTAAATCATGAAAGGTATCTCTAATTCCTAATAGTAACATTAGACACAATAAAGTATCAAATATGTTAGTCCACTATAGAAAATATAATCAAAATACATCATGACTCATCACCAGGATTACATATAGTCTCATGGGCCTCAAGAAAAGTATTTCCACACACACCCTATTTCTTGGATCCCTTTCCATGGACTAAACCTTTCAGGTTCTCTATGGAAACCCTAGATGTTCCTTGATTCCACTACAAAATCACATATCTTGGCCATAGCATTTAACAACCAAGGTTTATATGTTTAGTAAAAATAGGTGAGTGGGATAAACCAATTATGAGGATCAAAATGGGGATCCCTATGAATAAAAATCATGGGTTGATGCCCTCAACATTTCTATCATCTGAACATGCCTCATATAAAATATCTTTCTCATCCTTGATATCTCTCAATGTAAATAATATCTTTTACAATACCCATAAATGGGAAGTACTATAATCATGCAATATACATTAATTGACCAATACAAGATGAGATCATCATATAGTTCCAATCGGGAGGTCAAACATCATTATTTATTTTTAAAAAAGATGTTATTATTAAAATTTTAAATGGGTTAACAACTGGATTACCTTAGAAAATTCATTATAATTCCAAATGATCCATTCAAATAAGATTTTCATTCTAAAAATATAAATTAAATTCAAGTAAAATTCAAAATTAAAAAAGGATTAAGTAAATTTCAAAATAAGGGTTTACACACTATTTCCTTTTGATAAAATCAAATATTTAAAATAACCCAAAACTTCTATTTCAAAATAAGAATAAAATAAATCGAAGAGGAATATTTGTCATTTAATTAATTCTTTAAATAAAAACTCTATTAAATGTATGACATATTTTAAAAAAATTCATACAAGTCTAATCACTATAATTTAGAATTAATAACTAGGAGTATTCCCACATTATCAAAAAGGAAACCATGAAAAACATTTTAATAGGGAATATAAATCAACATTCCATTCATAAACTTATAAAAAAATGAGTAGGATACCATTCCATGTTCAATATATTTAAAATAGTGTCAAATTTTATTTCATTGATAATTTAAAACACAAAAATTATAGCACATGTGTTGGAATGAGACACATATCTATAAATTCTCAAGAAATGATGAATTATAAAATAAAACAAAGGCATAAAATCACATACTTAGAATATCTAGAATCTAACTACAACAAGTATGATATGTTTAACCTCTAATTTATATAACCAAATCTAGGAAGAGGGATATTGATAGTCTTGAAAATAGACTATAGATCCAAAATTACACATCGAACAACCATGGTACAATATAAAAAGATTCCATTATAACCTCTAGGAAGAATGAATCAATTGAAAAAGAGAGATCAAAGGCCAGGTGGAGAAGAACTTACCATAAGAGGATCTCCACATTGTTCTTCACATAGATCCTATAAGAGATGAATTTGTGAGTTGAAAACACCAATAGATGTTTCCAAAATTTAATGGACCAGATTAGGTTAGAGTGTGAGAGTTTTGGATTAAAAAATAGAGGTTCTGAGGAATTTAATTAAGAATATCGAGACATTAAAATCTCACCACATAATTTCAAGGTACTGGATGCATGGTTAGTACTAATATTTAACCTACCTTGAACCTATTTTTGGGATGATAGAAATGTTTCATGATTAGTATAGATATTTTTTTTAATTTTTTTAAGACATGCACCCTTTCTTAGTAGGTTTCATGGTTTGGATGCATGGATTGTCTAACCATGCTCCAATAGAGTGACCCAAACTATGCTACTAAAAACGATATATTTTATAACTGGATTTTTTTTCAAACTATGTTTAAAAAATAATGGGGCCCAATAACCTTAAAAAATCCATGAAAACACTCAAACCAACCCATTATATGGTGCAATAAAAGTATTCCCAAATCAATGGGTCAAAACATCTATTAACAAATTAAATGATTTTTCAATTTAATTAAATTTTTTTTATTGATTATATAAATAATACGTTACCAAATTTTTCATACCATAACCAGAATTATATCATATTTATCATATATATATTTTGAATCAATTATTATAAGAAGACATGAAATGTGGTATTGATATATTAAACTCACAAGTCCATGGAGATAGTAGTCCGCACACATTCCTGGATGTTGATTTAATTTTCAAATATATATTAAATGGTATAAAATGATATTTTAATATTATAATGTTAAATATATTATACATATCATAATTAAATTTTCAATTCCCTTTTTGTACCATCTATGAAAGGCGGTGAAGTAAAACAGACATGTTTCTTCGAGGAGGTGGTGGCCCACACATACACAAACGTCATGCTTTTGTTTTTCATAAGTAGAGAATGGAAAGGAGGTTAATGGTTTTATTACTAGAATGAGAATATTAAATATATAAACTATAATGATTTCATTGCATAGGTATTCTAAAATTATTGTTGTAAAGGAAAAATATATGGATAGATGATATCGAACAATAAAGAGACATGTTGAGAACATTGATATTTCCTTAGATAATTCCTTGGAAAAGATGGGATTAGGCTATTATATTATGACCTAAAATAAGGTTGGAGGAATCAGATTAGAGGATAGGGATAAATTTAGGTTTTTTAGGATAAAACCATATTTTATTTGTGGTATTGAAGGGGTGGTGAGAGGTCCCCTATATAAGTGAAAAGCGATTATTTTTTTTGTAAATTCCCACAACTTTTTAATAATGGGAATTAAATCTAAGGGATAGTGGATCTAAAATGGGAATAAATTAATTATACAATTTTTAATGGACATAATTACAATATTTATATTATAACAACATATAAGATGGTTTCATTTATGTTTAGTGTTGCATGTGGTGAAAAAATATCTAACGCATTAACTTATTTAAATGTAATCACTTATTAAAATCAGGAAGGGTTAAAAATATTACCTATAGATTTTAAAATATTATCATTAAATAATATTATTTCTAGAATAAAAATCATGTTTTTACATTATATACAAATTTAAAACCATCAATGTTTTGCGTTTGTGTAAAAAGGTAATACGTCGCTCCATGGAGGCGTTAATCCACATATAAATGAACAATTCTGACTTTTTTCATAGAATGAGAAGGGGTATTAAAAGAATGATTATAATTTTAGAAATATTTTAAAGTGATATTTATTATATATTTTTTATAAATCAATTCTTTTGGAGCATCATTTAAAAGTGTTTATGAAAAATAGAACATGTCATTCACGGAATTAGTGGTCTATAAAAACACATGCAGATGTTATAATTTTCACAATATTTTTTTTGGAATGAAAAAAATTGACATTACATTAGTATAGTGGAATTTTTTAATTTTTTAAATATTTATATTATATTAAATTCATGGATATACGGTACTTGATGATGGGTATAAGATAAAAAGAACTATGAAAATTCAGTTGAGATAATTACCCATCACTTTGAAAGTCTTGTATTGGGTGACTCCTTAAGGATACATAACATGGAATTTTGTGAATGAAAATACTTATATGATGTGGTGAGGGAGTTTAGAAAATAAGTGGGTGGATGTTGGCTAAGAAATATCTTTTTAATGAGTGGTTAAATAGATAAGAGGTTAGCCCCTTCTATATGAAATGAGATTAATATTTTTTGTTAAATCTCTTTACTTTTTAATAATATCATTACCTTATTCAATGATTAATGATGAAAGGAAGGTATAATATTTAATTTATATGATATAAGATTTATAATCCCTCTACCTACCATTATCACACTTGTGATTAATGTGTTTTAGATTTTACACTAGGTTAAACCACTTTTAACCCTGATTTTACCTTGTAGTAATCACTCCATTTTTTTCCAAGGTATGTGATTTTAATGATCATTATATTAAGTGAAATTATTTAGTAATTTGATATTTATAATTAAAAATATAATAATATTTTATAAATTAAATATTCAATGTGTTGTATAAATGTGTTTTTACTAGATTACATAACGCGTAAAAATCTATTTTTATGAAATGTTTATTTTTACATACGTAATTTTTATTTAGAATAAAATTATCAAATCCATTAATTATAATGATATAATTTGGTTTAATATATATATATAGATATATATATTTTTCTCTATGTTATATTTCATTTATATCACTCAGAAACAATTTCTTAAAGAAATATTTCAAACGAAATGAATGGACTATGGACAATTTGTATTAAAAAACATTACTTATGTTTTAAACATATTAATGATATATTTTATATCATAAAATGGTATTTATATTTTTATATTTTCTTACCTAAACACATATTTTACCATTTAAAAGTTTTATAGTTTTTTAGATCATGATTATATAATTATAAATTTTCAAATTCTGGAAAAAATTATATTCAATATTAACTAAAAAATTGACTATTTTAGAAAAATACAAACAATTATCCTAAGATAATTTGGTTATTATAAATATAAAAAAAGTAACATTTTCAAGGAAATATCTATTTATTTTTGGAATTTAAATTTTAATAAACATCATAAAATATAATGAAAATCCTTTTCCAAAAAGAAAATAACTTTCCATAACATTAACCATTTTTATTCTTATTTTCTATTAATTAATAATGATATTATTATTATTATTAGAATATTTAAAAAAAATATTATGAATACCTTATCTATAATATATCAATTTTATTTTATTAAACCATGTAAATAGATAACTTCTAAAAAATACACTTTTAATAATATTGTGATCTGATTATTTATCTAGTTATGCAAATAGATGTAATAAACAAATTAGTATTTAAAATGACCCCAATTTGAAATTGAAGCATTTTCAATAGATCATTTGAAATAGGATCCCGTCGTAAATGACTCATTGTGGAAAACAACATCACACATTTTTTTGATGGTTCATCATAAAAAACTATTTATGAGGGGAGACTGTACCATAGAAAATAGTTTAGACAGTCTTTTTAAACAGTTTTTTGCAATGGGCACGTCGCAAATAAGTATTTGCAAAAAGATTAACTATCTATCGAAAAAAATTAATATTTATAAAATTTAATAAAGTAATAATAATAATAATAATAATAAATATATAAATAATAATAAATTAAAAAAAATTTAAAAACTATTAAAATTCATAAAAAATAATTGAAATTATAGAATAAAAAAAATACAAAAAAGATAAAATTTTATAAAAATAATAAAAAATAATAAAAATTAAAAATTATAATTGAAATTATAAAATAAAATAATAAAATAATGGAAATACATATTATTCACAATAATATTAAAAAAAGTAAATAATAAAATATTAAAAATATTAAAAAAATAAAAATAATTAACTAATAAATAAATAATAAAAAATATGAAAATAATAAAATAATAAAATAATAAAATAATAAAAAACGAAATATTTGAAACAATATAAAAAGCATACTATATAGAAATGTAAATATATGGATTAATAAAAATATTTTAATTTTTTTATTCAAATTTTTATTAAGAAAAGTATACAAATCACTAAGGGGGAGGGTCATTTGGAGTAACTGGTGGAGGGAACATTGTACCTAAAACATGTGTCAGATGTTTTATATACTACATCATATACTCGTGCTGATGCTACCATCAATGCATCTCCTCTTGTTATTATTGATCCTACTATCAATAGAGCTCTTCCTGCTCCCTACGCATGGTCTGTATATGCTCACCCTAAGCTCACAGCTGCCCCTTATACAATGTAGAAGATTTTGATGGCTCTCTATGAGCTCCTCTCTAGATTCACACTTACATCACAACAGTATCGTAATTACTTATAAGCGTCAATCAAGAGTCGATACCAATAACTTGGCCTTTCTCGAAGAAATACTATGTCGCCTGCATCCATGCAACATCATCAAATCCTACCGCACTAGAGATTTGATCCTCGGTCTTGGCCTAACTCTCATCAAGTGATTGAGAAGTTAAGACCTAATATGACTCGATAAATAGCGATTTAAAATTAAAATAGTTAAAATATTATTTTTAGTTAATTTTTTAACTCAAAAAGAAATTATACTGACCACAATATGATGCTGGTGATCACCACTAATCTTTCTAGTGACAGGATCACTGTACATCTTCCAATATACATTGAACTCTGTAATATCAGGTTTTTCAACTTCCTATATGATTACAAAATAAACATTTTACATTTAATGTTGTATAAATTATTAAAAAAAAGTATGTACCAAATGATGTTGATGTATACTGAATGTACGATTATGAACTAAATGCATCACCACCTATCTCCCCCAACTCTATCGACCTAATGATTCTCTCCTCTTAAAATTATCATTCATTAAATATGATCATAATCTATCCCAAACTTGATATAAGATGTAATTTAGTGAGTGGGTGTAACAAGACTAATCAAAATAAGTGACTCCCACGTTCTGCATTGTTTTCTTCCTCAGATTATGCAAAAATTGATGGAAATGGTTATGCATACCGCCCTACAATAACTCCTAGATAAATTCCAACATTCTATCATCGATGTGATACCATAAAACCAACAAATAATTAATATTATCATGTTATTTATTAAATAATTTTTTTTAAAAAAAACTATTATTTATTTACGTGCCATCCAATAATCGCACAAGAGGTGCCAAACATCAATGAGAATATAATACCATGTAACCCATGCTTTACATAAATAATTATTTAGTATACCACTTCCATTTAGAACTTCTATATGTGAAAATATTTTAAAAAAGACAAAAAATAATCAAACAATTAGTATATAAAGAAATTAATGAATGTTAATGAAAAATAACTAAAGTACATGATTGAACATTCCTTCACATATGTGGATCTAACTCAATATATGGAAACCCCTCTGGGACAGAGTTAGGAATCATCAATCTCACAAGACCACAACCCTTACAAGTCATCTCTGAACTGCAAAACATCTGAGGGTTAGATGATGCCACATCATACTCCTCACTAGGTAGATCATACTCCTTCAACTCATGAAATATATCTGAGTACATCTGAAACATGAAATGAATATTATTATAAAAAAGTAAAAAAAACTATTATATATAGATATATATTATATATGATTACAACCATTATTTATCTATGTCAATATTCTTATCCAACCCCATCATTGTACATGAAGGTGTCAATATCATCATATTACTCCTCAGTATCATTAATTTCTATAGAAGTTTTAGATTCATCATATTATTCCATTTAAATTTTATTTGTTACATCAATAACATCATCATCATAATCAATCCTTAAATATGAGGTGTCGTCATTGATATTCATGTGTCATCTCGAAAAAGATGGATTTAGATTTGTCTCCGGAAAAATTTCAATTCATTTCACTATAGAAAAACTACATTCATATTGAATAAACTGATTTTCCATAGATTATCATCATCTAAAATCCATTATTCATGAAATCTACCAAACCCATGTTCAGGATGATTAAAAACTAACAATTTATTATTCATTTCATCATCAAAATTTTCGTCATTACATCCCATGAAGTTATGTTTCGAGGGATATTCAGATTGAATATAAAGTGAGTAGAAAAAAGCAATTTCCTCCTATAAATAAGCTTCTGTAATTTATCCATCAACCAATGCTTTGTTACATACCTTTTGATTCAATTTCTATATGCATCCCTCGAATGACTACATCTATCAGAACTATACCAGACCTCTAAATTTTTATTCATAAGGAAAATGTAATATCAAATGTTCCACTGAATCAAAGAAGGTTAACATGACGATTTTTCCAATTTATATAAAATTAAAACATCATCTTCTTGTAGTTTACATATTTCATCATTGTCTTTTTTCGCTGAAAAAATGTCTTGTAAAAAATATGATATTTATATTAGTTCTTCCCAATTCGTAGAAATAAAAAAACGTCTAAATCCAATTTGTATAAGTCTTTCCCTTATAACATGGTAGTTATGAATTTTTAATCTGTTAATATGGCCATTTCTAACACATCTCACCAAATTGGAAACATAACTATATGAAAGTCGCAAATCTATAATCCACTAAAAAAATAATAAATGATTTTTTTTATAAACTTTATAAGTTATTTTTGGCTTCATTAACTTCTTTGATCTCTCATTTCCAAATAGTTCATGTTATGGTCGCTTGCATATTTGGGAAAGATCTACTCATTATTTTACATTTTCTTTTGTATTATCAAGTGTTCCCAAAATTGAATAAAATATATTTTCAAAATAGTTCTTCTCAATATGCATCACATCCAACAAGTGATTAACCAACAAATCAGACCAATATAGAAGATCCAAAAAATGATCTATTTAATACAATTTTTTTATTTCCCAAATTCATCTAATTTGTGTTTGTTAATAGTTGGTTCAAAGAAAATTACAGGTAATGAACATACAATGGATTTTAACTCAATACCTGACATTATTGTTGGAGGTCCATCTCTTTCAATTTTACCTTTTTTGAAAGGATATCAAATCTTCCAAAAAGGATGATTGGTAGAAAGAAATATTATATGAAAGTCAAAGAAACAATGTTTCCTTCCATTGATGAGCATAAAAATTTGCATATCTATCATACAATAAAAACATGATTTTAGACTATGTGTACTCCAGGAAGAAAAAATTACATGTTCCAGGAAGTCACTAATTTTCCACATCAATTCATCTCTCAGTATAAAATTTTTTTCACAAAAAAACCATACATACTGACACCGTTACCTTATAGTAAATTTAACTCATCAATCAATGGCTTTAAATAAAAATAAAGATTCATTTTCAAATGTCATATAATTAATAAGGTCAAAAAATATGGCTCATTCATCAACATCCAAGAAGGAATATTTTATTAAGTTATAAAGACATGCCAATAAGAATATTCACTATATTAAGAAAAAATGGATAGAAACTATTATTAGAATGTCCCAGTCAAACATTTCGATCTTCTAAATAAAAAGACGAATGTAATTTGTCAAAATGATTTAATGAATCACCATCAGAAGGATGGTTTAATCATTTACTGGTTGAAATATTATATTTTTCCCATGAAATAAAATATTTTGTGTTCTAAGACATAAATAAATGTTGTAATCTGGGTATAATTGTGAAATATATTTTATATGAATTCTTCCAAACTTCCCTTATTTATAATGTTTATACCTCTATTTTCCACAAGTAGGAAAACTAACTAATGAATCATTTTCATTATAATATAAAAAAGAAACAATTTGAACACACATGAATCCTCTAATAACCAAGACTCAAATCGTGATCAAGTCTCTGGATATCATATAAATTTATAGGAAAAACAATTATTTTAGGTAACTGTGTTTTCACCAAAAAGAATATCTGATCAAAATAGATATTTAACATTATGTTATTTTATTTAATAGACATAAATTTTACAATCGCTTCAAATTTTCTTATCATTCAATTAGGATATAACTTATCTTTAGTAGATATCGACAACTTATAATATTGGGATGGTGCCAACTCTGGAGTTAAATAAATATCAACCTGAGTTTCAGTTTGTTAAAAAGATAGAACAACCACATCATGTACTAAATTTTGAAACATTTATGGATTTGGAACCAAATTATTAATATCTTCTCCAGAACAACGTTCACCATGTTGATACCAAAAAACATAATCTTTTTTAAAACCAAATCACACCAAATAACCGCTAATGTTGTCAAACGTGTCAAACCTCCTTAGATCACATTCCTTACATGAACACTTAATTGTTTCTTCTAAATAAACATCTGGTTTTAATGACACAAATGATAAAAAAGCATCAACACCCACAATATACTTAAGATTAACAACCGAACTATTTAGATTCATGTGATGATTTGTCCAATCGAGATCATGTAATAAAGATAGTTGTCAACTTCCTGGTTCCATATTTCTCTAACTAATATAAAATAAATAAATTTTTTATAATTAATTCGATATATGAAAAATCAAATACAAAAAAATAAAAAAACTAAAAAATTAGAATTATCTTGGAAATATTTTAAATTTTATTTATTTACCACTGTTTTATAACTAATTACCATTAATATTAACATATTTTTTTGAAATTAATTATCTTTATTACAAATTAAAATAAAGTAATAAAATATATTATAAATTACTAAAAATGTGTAAATAATAGAATTTCTAATCCTTAGGCTATGAGAAATGACTAATTTGTGTCGACCACATATGTATAAATTTTTTATAGATCATGGCTAGAAAATTGATGGCCTATTTCAATTTCACCATTCTAGTGTTTATAATAATTTATATTATTTCATAGTGATTTATAATAAATTTTTTAAAATCTATACTTATATTTACTATTTTATAATAATTTATACTAATTACCACTAATTATAAAAATGTACCCCTAATTATTACTGAATACCACTCATCAGTGCTATTTTTTTATAATAATTAATACTAATTAATACTAAGGACTACTAATTAATAGTAATTATTACTAATTATTACAAACATTTATTAGTTTATAATTTTTTTACAAATTATTACTAATTTTAACAAATTACCACTAATTATAACTAATTACAATTATTTTTTTTTACTTATTACCATTATTTTTTACTAATTACCATTAATTTTTACCAATTACCGATAATTTTTACTAATTACAAATTTTTTACTAATCACCCCTAATTATTACTAATTATCACTAATTGTACAAATTACTGCTAATTATTTCTACCTCTAATTATTACTAATTTACACTAATTATTTCCAATTACTGATAATAACTACTTATTATTACTAATTTTTATTATTTAAATTTTTTTTACTAAATACCACTAATGTTTACTAATTACTACTAATTATAAATAATTACTAGTAATTATTACTAATTACTACTAATTAACACTTATTACTACAAATTTTTATTAGTTCATAACTATTATTTACTAATTATCCTTAATTTATCATAATTATATTTGATTATGCTAATTAATACTAATTACCGCTAATTAGTACTAATTACCACTACATAAAACTAATTACTACTAATTTTTACTATTTATAAATATTTATTACTATTTATTTAAATTTATTTCTATTTATAACCAATTATTACTAACTATTAGTAATTATTACTAATAATTACTAATTATTACAATTTATTACTAATTATTACTAATTATTACTATTTATTACTAATTATTACTAATTATTACTAATTATAACTTTTTATTAATATATATTACTAATTAGTACAATTTATTAATAATTACGACTATTTATTACTAATTACTACTATTTATTAACAATCATTAATATTTATTATGAATTACTAATATTTATTAACAATTACTAATATTTGTTACTAATTATTACTAATATTTGTTTGTTTATAACAATTATTTATGAATTATCAATATTTCTTCTACTAATGACCAATAATTAATACTAATTACCTCTAATTAATAATAATTGACAATAATTTTTACTAATTACCGTTAATTTTTTGTAATTAATGTTAATTTTTACTAATTACTAATAATTTTTACTAATTACCAATAATTTTTACTAATTATAGATAATTATTTCTAATGAGCACTAATTATTACTAATTATCACCAATTAACACTTATTATTAATATTGTTTATGAGTTTATAACAATGTTTAACTTATTACCATTAATTTTTACAAATTACAATTAATTATAAATAATTATTGCTAATTATTACTAATTACAGCTACATACCACTAATTATTAATATTTTTTATTTTCATATAACCATTTTTTACAAATTACCACTATTTTTAATAATTATATTGATTTATCACTAATTAATAATAATTACTTTCATTTTATTACTAATTACCCGTAATAATTACTAATTACCACTAATTTTTACTAATTAATGGTAATTTTTAAAAATTAACACCAATGTTTCCTATTTATTACTATTTAATTAAAATTATTACTAATTATCACAAATTATTACTAATTATTACTATTTGTTACTATTTATTACTATTTATTACTAATTAATACTATCTATATATTTACAAAAGTTGACATTTTCCGCCACATGTCACTCCTAAAACAATTCACTCCAATATCCCATACTCGTCTTTCCTCCTTCCATCGCAGTGCCCTCTCTCCCCATTACAACATTCCTATTTCATTACTATTGATTCCAAACCTCCGTAGATCTGCCTTCATCATCATAATACGATGTCACCGAAAATTAGCATCTCATGTCATTAGATTGCGTTGCATCTCGCTACTCAATCTTTTCCTCTTTCTCTATTCCAATCTCTTCCCATTGTGAATGCTCTACATCATCTTCATGTCTACCAATCCACTCCCCATCATGACTTTTCTATTCTGAATCACTAATTCGAAAACCTCCACCGTTATCGCTTCATCGTCGTTTGACGACTTCACCACGATTGTTCTCTGAAATCTACGGTCAACATTGATTGTGAACACACCGTCTTCACCTCTTCAGATATCTGCAAACAAGGTTTTTGTAAGTTACTCAATTCGGTGTCCCAAATATAGGGTTTCAAGTCCTTCATGATTAGCTACCAGGTCTCCATTCAACTCGACATTCATGGTCGCTCATCCTTCAGTATCTTTATCATTCCAGCTTCGGTCAATGATACGTTGCAACCTATAATTCCCATATATCACTATAAACTCTTGGTCTTTGAATCTTCAATATGTTCTTAATATTATCTATAAATTCCTACTAAATGTTTTTATTTTTTTCTTCTCTGATGTCAACTTACTCGGATTTTTACCTTTTTATAGTTTTCAATGTCAATCTTATATTGTTTTCCAGAGATGTATTCACATCGAATATCCTATTTTCTCATTGGAATGTGTTGGTTCATATAAAGGTAGTGTCCTTTGGAAAACCATACTGTGCGTTCTACTGCTAATATGATGCTTACCAATGATATCGATTTGAAAAACCCTCCCACTGAATTGGAGAAGAGGAAGCATAAGCTGAATCACCTCATGCAGTCTCCAAACTATTTTTTCATGGATGTCAAGTGGAAGGGATTCTTTATTATCACGGCTGTGTTTAGTCATTTTCACACTGTTGTGGTATGTGACAATTTCCATATGGTGTTGTTCCAGTTGACTGGATGGCATGCCAAGCTCACCGAGGGATGCTCCTTCAAGAGAAAAAAATGATTGACCGCCTTATCATTTGAATTAGTACTGTGCATGTCTCCATCTTCTGGTCTACTGTGAACAAGATAAGGCATTCATGGTTTCTCATTCTCCCTTACTTCAACTGTGTATTATTTTAGTTCAGGTCTTAGCTTTTCAAGTCTATTTTTTGAATTTGAATTATTACATGTCACAGTGATTCATTGTTATGATTGACAATTAATGTGATTTAGACCATCTGTTTGATCATATGAAGCTAGTATATAAGGATTCTTTTGGGACTGCCATTACATTCAATGAATGCTCATTAAATCTTCACGATTGATTATTTAATTGACCATTTATTTGGTTGAAACCTATATTTTATTTGTTCCTATTTTATTTTCAAATTTTATAATGGATTTTCTGATTCATTTGTTCTTAGTTGTCGACTTAGTGGGATTTGATCCTTCGTTAGGATTCCATTATATGGATTTAGTTGATTTTAGAATATGGGTTCACATCAAATAACATTTTTAGCCATAGTAAAGTGGCGGTTCAGTAAAAGTTGCATCCTCACAATATTACACTACTTTCCATGTAATATCATTCAATCTTTTAGACTGATTATCTATCAGAGATTTTCATCTCTCTTTCTGCTGTATTTGATCATGTTTTTCATGTTTGGGAAAATGGGATGGCTCTTTTTATATGTTTATGAATTTAAGGGTATGACGCTTATCCTTTGAATGCATTCTTTAAATTATTTGTTGAAGATAACATCATGTTTCTATTTATTTAGACACTAGGATCCATTATAGTGTCGTAGTATACTAACATCACCTTTATGTCACTATCATACATGGATTGGTGACACTTTATTATTTAACTACATAATTATTGAATAGAATTCTAGGATGGTTTCCTTGATTTATTAATTAGAGTGCATAATCTTTAGTCTATTCATCATCATATATGTCATTGTATAGAAAAAAAATAATGAGGTTGATTTTGAGTTTCTAGGAAACTACAACAGGGAGATTTGTTCACATCAAATATATATTAAATGTTTGGAATATATTGATTTTGAGATATGTGGTCACATCAAATATCCTATTTTCTCATGGGATTGTCTTGGTTCATATGAAGCTGGTACTTGTAGATTCTACTGGGACTATCACTACATTCTATGAATGCTCATTATATATTCAAATTTTATTATTTGATTGAGCATTTTGAGTTTCTAGGATACTACAACAGTGATACTCTTCTGGTTTAGAAAAAAGTGTTTTTTAATGATGATGGGACCCAGGAGAAAATGATGGGGCTCTAGATTGACCACACCACATATTTCCATAAGTACATTCTTCAGTTGAACATTCTCTAAGCATTTTAATGCTTCTTTCTCTATTTTTTTGTCTTCTATTAAACTATGTTATGCCTTTATGTTTTCTTTAATTTTTCTATGCTTATGATTATTCAATAGGATATATATTATAATTATTACTAAATATTATATTTTTTAAATTTATGATCGATGATCTAATTTATCATAATAATAAAGAAATCTACAAATAATTATGTAGCTTCAACCCAAATAAAGAGTATATCACATTGAATTTATTTAAAGTTACAACATGAATAATATATTAATGGATTGATGTAAATTTTTTAACTATATAATGACAGAATAAAATTGTAGGATGGGTACCTTTCTTTATTTGTTGTCTATGATTATGAGATGATTATTGGTAGTTTTGTTGTAGGTTATTGTTTGGTTTTGAATTATTTTATTTTCTAATTCTCCATAATTTAGTGTATGAGAAGGGGGTGCATACCAAGAAGAGATGGTGAGAGATCAAAACATTACACTGGATAAAATGATCTCTCTTTCCCTCCATATCTCATAATCTAAAACATACATTTTCAATGTATTCATTTATATTTAGTTGGTTTAATTTAATGATTTGAAATTACAATAAATTAAAATGATCTCTGAAATTGGAATGTCTTATATAAGTTGATTTGGTTAGTAGTTATCTCTCTATTTTTAATCAGTCATCATACTATCTATATTAAAAAACATATCTTCAATCCCACATGACAAACAGTTAGTTCATGTTCTGATGATGTCGCATAAATATCATTCTTTTTTTGACTTGGAGGCCTTATTCCAAATAAATATTATTTGATATTGTTTTCAATCTTAATATAAGAAGTTGATGTTATTTAATCATGTCTAATGTAGGCCTCCAAATTTCATCCAATGTAGATATTTTTTATGCTTCTATTTAATCTAAGATCTAATACACAGTGTGGTTTTTAAATACTAAAATAATATTTTAATTTGATTTAATTTTTTATAGCCATATTCTCTATTTATCATTATAATTCTTATATGTATTTATGATATTGAATTCATAAATACTAACCTAAAGGTTTCACACATAAGAATATCCACTTGAAATTCTTTTTCACCATAGGTTCTTGATATTACCCTTCCCAATTTTCCTGGTATAACATAGTTTCAGGTTGGTGACCTGCCTTCTAACATTGAATCATAGATTTAAACAATTATTATGTTATATATCATAGTTTAAAGGTGTTAAAAACTGGTTGTTACCTAAAATAATTCAGATTTACCAAAATCTAATCATCTTTAGATGGTATATTATATTTTTTAACACATGCGACATCATAATGTTTTTTTACTAAAGTATTTCTTAAAATGAATTATAACATCATTTTTTCATTTTCTATTTGTTATGATCAAAATTTAAACATGAAATTATATTTCTATTTGTATGTTAGATAACCATAAATTTCTTGAAACTAGTATGTTCATTGATATTGATAAGGTGGTCCCACCTATAAGATATAGCTTTTAAATGGGTTCTCTATTTGATTTTATAGAACACAAAAGTTTAGTTCAACTTCTAATATTATGTCATAAATTTCATATATTTTTGAACTGGAGGCCTTATTTTTCATAATAATAATTGATGTTGTTGTCAATGTTGTTATTATAAGTTGATGTCAGTAAATCATGTCTGAATTCATCCTCCAAATTTCATCTAATATAGAAATTTTGTATGCTTCTATTCTATCTAGGAACTCATACACTAATCTGTTTTCAAATACTAAAATAATAATATAATTTTAATTAATATTTTTATGGAAATATCCTCTCCCTATAATTTTACATCATGAACATCTTGTCTTCTCCATTATCTCAATTGCAATGAACTCCAGTATATTTTTTCTAGCACAACAAAAGGGAGTTTGAAGTGAACATAAAATAGTCACTATCATCTACCCGTGGGCACACTCAGAAACACCACTCCCGAATTGATGCTCGACCTGAAGTGATTGCCAAAACTTCAAAGAACCTCACTTGAAATCAAGTGATCGTTTAGGCAAGATTAGTTTATATTTTTTTGTTACTTTAATCATATGTGTGTGATCCCTCCGTAGATTAAAAAACACTGCAGAGCCCAATGTTGAAGCTGCATCTCACTTATAAATCCCTTGAAATCCATCATTATAAAGCCTTCAGGTTCAATCTGTTGCAACAGATCCACCTACAAAATGTTGGTTTGTCAGTAGAAACTTTTAAATGCATTATCTTGTCAATAGACTCAGCAATGAGTATAAAATTAACCAGTTCAACACTTCAAATTTCCCCATCAACTTCAATAAATTTAGGAGCTTATCTAGATCATCAATCTTGTAGTTAGGATTACTCTAGACCATCATGTTTGCGACATGATAAGTAATGAATCTATCTACTCTAGTTATGATTAGGTTTTGAGATGTGTATACAAAAAATTCACAATATTATAGGTAAAATATATTCCAAAATATCTTCTTCTCATCAGTATTGCATGTCTTTCATTCAATGTTTGTTCTTATCCCTAATTTCATAAGCAATTTTGTTAAAACATTGTACAGTTTTGTACATGAATGTTTGTTTGATTTGTATAAAATCATGTTATGTTGATCATTATTTGATATTATGAGAATCTGTTTTCCATTATATGTTCTTTATTTTTTTTAATATCATAGCTGTGTTTTTTGGAATTAGATAAACACAATTCATTTTTATTTGTAAAAATCGATGTAAATCTATAAATAATCATTTTTATTGTGTTTTCACTATGATATGGATTATTTTTATTAAGTGAAATTGACCTAATTTGTTTTTTGTGTAGTTTTTGAGTTTCTTATTAAATGGTATGTTTAGTGTTTATATTAATATTTTAGAATTCAACTGAGTGAATGTGAGGATTTGTAAAATCAATCGAAGGAAATTAACAGTTTCTACTATTGGTCAGTGCAGCTTATGATTTGTTCATCTGTGGGCATGGCGGTGCACAACCTATAGGCAAGGGGAACCATCCATTTGTGGTAATAAAGAAGATGGATATACGTGAGAGAATCCATTTTTATTGTGTTATTTCTAATGTGATATTGATAATTTATAATGAGTTAAATTGATTTGATTTGTTAATGTGTTAATTGTTGTTCATTATTAAATGGTATGTTAAAGAGTTATATCAATCTTTTAGCCCCATGATTAATCAATAGATAAGATTGGAAAGAGTTTAGTATTCAACTTAGTGAATGTACTGATTTCTAAAATACATGGAAGGTAATTAACAGTTTCAACTATAGGTCGGTGAGGCTTATGGATGGTTCATCTTTAGGCATAGTTGTGCACAACCCATAGGCAAGGGGAACCATACAATTGTGGTAATGGGCATCTGTATTAACATTAGTGTGATGATGAAAGATTGATATTGGGATTTTTTTTATTATAATAATAAGAATTTTAATTATTTACTTGATTAAATTTTTCATGAATTTAAATGAATTATCCATCATAAATACCCAAAAATAAATTCGTATTCCATAAATCTATTAACAAATCTTTTCCAATATATTATTTAATTTTTTTTTCTTATCCTGGTTTTTTTACTCACTGATACTAACTATTATAGGGATTTATAACATTGTGAACTCAACATCTAGAATAGGGTTTTCATTATAGTAATAACTCACATAGCTATGGAATCCTTGACCAAATTCAATTAAAAATATATTCTATTACATAATTCAACCTTCATTTTAGAAAATAAGACTGTTGGGAAAATATTTTGTAATATTTTCTTCAGTTCAAAATGTATCTTTTATGTTTCCATTCTTAATGAAATGCACCTAATAAAATATTAATTATCATTTTTTATTACTTTAAATGTATGTTGTTTCATGTATATGATTTTTCAATGGTCCAAATAAATTTCTATTCCTCTTTATATATCTTTTATGTATTCTACTATTATGATGATTTCTAAGAAGTTCTAAAAATGTTTC
Organism: Viscum album; assembly: GCA_963277665.1. Taxonomy (NCBI): domain Eukaryota; kingdom Viridiplantae; phylum Streptophyta; class Magnoliopsida; order Santalales; family Viscaceae; genus Viscum; species Viscum album. The sequence goes on from OY728150.1 coordinate 1,892,807,558, forward strand.
ATTATTACCTATTACTATCTTCTAATTTTAACATATTTTATATTAATTTTTATTCTTATCTTTTTTAACTATTATTTCATTTTGAAATTAAATGTTGACTTGTAGCATCGTGCAAATACACGGGCAAGGTACTAGTTTATTACTAATTTCTACTATTTATTACTAATTATTACTATATATTAACAATTACTTCTATTTATTACTACTTAATACTACTTATTATCATTTACTACATTATATTACTAATTATTATTAATTTTTATTAGTTTATAGCAAATTTTTACTAATTATCAATAATATTTACTAATTACCTCTAATTAAAACTAATTTCCACTAATTAATTTTAATTACTGATATTTTTTCCTAGTTTCTGTTATTTTTTACTTATTACCATTAATGTTTACTAATTACCGATAATTTTTAATAATTATCGATTATTTTTTCTAATTACTGATACTTTATACAAATTAAAACAAATTGTTACTAATTACCACAAATTATTACTAATTACCTATAATTATTACAAATTACGAGTAATAGTTTTTAATTATAGCTAATTATTACTGATTAATTATTATTAAAACTTATTATTAGTAATTTATATTATTTTATAACCATCTTTTAATATTTAACGCTAATTTTTACTAATTACAGCTAATTATAAATAATTACTGCTAATTATTACTAATTACTGCTAATTACCACTTATTATTACTAATGTTTATTTTTATATCTCATTTTTTACTAAATAATGCTAATTTATTAAAATCATATTGATTTATCACTAATTAGTACTAATTACCGCTAATTTTTTCTAATTACTATTAATTCTTACTATTTACCGCTAATTTTTACTATTTATCGCTAATTTTAACTAATTTTTACTGTTAAATACTATTTATTACTATTTATTACAAATTATTAGAAATTATAAATAATTATTACAAATTATTACAAATTATTACAAATTATTTCTATTTATTAGTAGTTGTTACTAATTATTAATAATTATTACTATTTATTACAATTTATTACCAATCACTACTATTTATTAACAATTACAACTATTCATTATTAATTAATTCTATTTATTACTAATGGTTACTAATTATTACTATTTATTACTAATTACTACTATTTATGTAATCACCCAGACCCTCATGACACCATTCGTTTCCAATTATCGGCTCGACCGATCGACGTGACCGATCGGCGCGACCGATCGGCGAGACTGAGAGGTGTCACCTAGCCTTGGTGGGGTTTTCTCCTAAATCCTCTCTCATAACCCCACTTTTAGGCCCCTTTTAACTTTAGAACCATTTGAAGGAGTTTTTAATCCATATTTAATATCTAGAAATCCTGAGAAACCTCCCTATTAAATAACAATTAATCCGGTCATGTGTAATCACCCAACCGCATGGAATAACCACGATCCGACTTCCAAGACATTCAATTTATTATTTTGTAACAATTGGATTTTATCTATATATCGTAGAAGATGTTCTTCTTCCCCCTTCTTCCTTTTGGCTGACTTCTATCTTCATCTGTGTGTGTTTGAAGTCCATTGTTACTGAGGCAAGTGGTGAACCTGTGCCGGAGCCCTGCAAGTCGCACATCCCCTATTCCAAGGGTGTGGAGAAAAAATTTAATCGTTGATCAATCAGGTAGGGTTTCCCCCTTCATCTCTCCTTACTGTGTATCATGGGGGTGGGTATGCTTTTGCATCTGAGGGGATTGATGAAACCCAAAGTCAATGAAGATAATAAACGAACCATACAGAATGAAGGTGGGCGTGATCGATGTTTTGCTGTACTCTTTTGGTGAAGATATATATTGTGAATTGTATGGGCTTCTGCCCAATGAAAATCAAGGTCATTGGTGGTCTTTTTCTGTGCACTATTAATCCCTTACTTCTTGTTATATTCATGAAAAGTAAATTGGTTAATTATTCATATTTGGTGAAATAAATTGAAAGCACCAAGTTTAAACCTTTTCTATGATAACTTTGGTTAAAATACAGCGGAATTGGAATCATGGAGTGTGTTAAATCATTTAAATCTGAAAATACCGGCATGGGCCTGATTTGTGTTGGTGGTAGTGGGTTGGTTGTTTTCATTCATGGGACGATTGCTGGGTGATGTGGGTGGGGATGGGATTCCCTGTGGTTATAGATTTTCTGGTTATGAATTTGAGGTCGTGGGGTCACATGATTATATCACAAATTGGGGTGGGATCCTCTATTGTTGATAAGCCGTTGGCCCCTGGATCTCGGGGACATGGGGTTGTGTCTTGGGGTTTTCTTTGGTTCCAGTACTTCGAGGGATCTCACTTATACCTTTGTTATTGTGACTTTAGAAGAGAACTGGGTGTGAATGTTTATGTTTATGTTTCACATTTTTCTTTCCTTGGATTGTGCTTATGCTTACTAGTTTCCCAAGTTGGTGAAGAAACTTATTTAAACATTATTACTGAACATGGATCAAGGATGGGACAAGTGGGTCTTGGTTTGATGTGAGTTGTGACTTTGTTGTGGGTGTTGTTTGTGTTCTTTAGGCTGGCTGATAAAAAACCTAGATTTGGGTGAGTGCTTGTTATCTGTACATATACTTGTAGTTTGGGGTTTCTTGTTCTCACCCCACCCACATTGATCACTTAGTGACGAACACCCCCATTTCATGGGGGGGTGTTTTTCCCAACACTTCTATTAGTGGATGGTTATTAGCTCCTTTCTGCTCCCTTTCCCGGATAGCCCAAGTATATTCGGGCAGGCTGTGATGGCATGAATTCCATTATTAGCCCAAGAATCTCCGGACAGGGTAGTGTGGTGGTTGGCCCAGGTGTGTGCGGGCAGGTGGTTTCCCAAGTACCTTCGGGATGAGGCCCATGTGTCTTCGGGCGTGGCAGTGGTTGTTCTGGCCTAGGTGTTTGCAGGCATGGTTACGTGTGATAGTTGTGTCCCAGGTGTCTGTGGGTGGGTTAGTGGTTGTAGACCAGGTGTGTGCGGGCAGGGTTTGGCAGTGGGACTACAGTGAGGTAGAGGCCCAGGTGTGTGTGGTCGGGGTATGGCAGTGGGACAGCAGTGAGAATGGCGGTATTGGTTCGATGCGTAGGATGTCTTCAATAACTAGTGGGAAAGTGGTGCAGGGTACCCAATCATCGATGTGCTATTACTATATATTACTTGACTTGCGTTATTTGGAGAGTGTTCCTTTGTGAGGATTGGGTGGCTAGTTTCCTTGTTAGGTGCTTGGTTATCCCTTTCTTCACAAGGCATTAGTATGTCTCCCCACTTATGCACGAGAGTATTTGGTGTTCCCTACTGAGTATACTTGTATGCTCAACCTACGTATATAAATCTACTTTCATGTTTGCAGGAGGACTTCAGGGATCACGCGGGAACATACTAGCGTGGACCCTTGAGGCAGTTGCTGTTGTTGTTTCCCTTTTTACTTGGTATCTTTTTACATCTGGAGTTTTGTGACTTCTATCTTTACCTTTGATCATGCATGTGGGAATGATTTATTTTCAGTCGTACATGCACATTTAGTTTTGGTGTGTTGGGATTTACTATCTTATCTCTTGATCATATTAAAAGAAAAAGGTTAATGACTTCCATTTAGTATCTGATTCTATACCCTTGGCGCTGGTCGCCACTCCGGGACCTATTGAAGGTTGGTTTCGAGGGTCATTATCTCTTCTTCAACTTAAAAAAGGAAGGGCCTGGCAATCTGCTGACCCTTCCCTCTTTTTGGTGAAGGAGGGTCATGACAGAATGGTATCAGATGTAGAGGTTGAGAGATAGGATGGAGTCTAGAGTTAGTTACAAGGAGGATTACATGTGATGGTAGGGAAACAGTGTTGGGTGACCTTGGTGCGTGAATTAGGCCAGGGAAGACCAGCTAGGACACAGGATTTTAGGGCCCCCGTGATCTGATGCAAGGACTCTGGACCTACCAAACGACCAAGTGAGGCATCGTTGATTGCAGTGTAGAGACTTTAGGGAAGGTATGTGCATCATAATGTCTTGTTTTCTCATGTTTCTAGGTTGTTTTAGGGAATTTAAATAAATAATAATTTTAATAAGTTTTAAGAACAATGTTCTACACTACCTGGGCTTAGGCATTCTTTATTTACATTCCAGCTATGGCACTCGGAAGATGACCATGAGTTGTACGGGCAATCAAGGCCCTGGAGGTTGACTTGGATGATCAAAGGAGGGCTGATTTAGAGGAGGATGACGACTAGTGGCAGAAGACACTTCGGGCCTTCCAGCGACAGACCCTCGAGAAATATGAGGGCAACAACATTGATATGAAGACGGAGAGTTGGTTAGAGGAGCTGGTGATAGCCTTCGGCTTGATTCGGGCCCCGAACCAGTACTGGGTCCCTCTGGCCATCAGCCAGATGCGGGGAGCAGCACGTTAGTGGTGGAAGCTTTACCTGGGGGAGAAGAGAGAGGCTGAGGTGGAATCAGCTGATTTCGAGAAGGAGTTCTGGGTGTAATTCCTCTCTTCTACAATGAAGGTAGAGAAGAGGCAGTAGCTACTCTCCCTCCAGCAGGGGAGTATGTCAATAAGGTAGCTGGGGATCAAGTTCAAGGATCTCTTCCGCTTTGCTCTGTACCTATTTCCAGATGAGGAGTCTCGGGAAAGGTGTTTAGAGGAGGTGCTCCGACCCTACCTCAAATATGTTGTTACCCCCTTCACCTTGCCGACTTACTAGGAGGTCCAGAAGAATGCCGAAGTGGTTGAGAGGATTCATGCTCTAGGAGGTGTGACATGAGAGGGGATATAGCTCGGATCATCATAGGGGAAGGTCATCCGCACTAGAACTCCAGCATCGGGACCCTCCAGGTTCCGACCAGCATGGAACAGGCCACAATAGTTCTAGTTCCAGTCCTCCAGTCCTCGCCCTTTCCCTTTGGGCCCAGGACCGAGGTTTTTTGTCTATGTGAGCCATGTAAATAATTGGAATTAGGGCCCGAACCGAGTTTAGTACGGCAGTTGCCAATAGGCCCAGCACCCGCCATAGCAGTAGCTTTTAGTAAGGCCCTTCCAGCATCAGCAGTATGGGCAGCGAGCTCACGCTCCTCCAAGGGCCGACGTTGTAGGTGGAGGCCGACCTAAGGGCACTCATCAAGGATCTCGACCAGGGCATGGTAAGGGAGGTGGCCGACAGCCGAGAGGTAGAGGAGTTGGGCGTGGATAGTTGCACACCACAGAGGCAGCAGTTCCAGCAGGACCGGAGGCTGTTAAAGGTATGATCAGTTTTTCTAGTACCCTTGCTTACTTCTTGTTTGATACGAGAGCTTCACACTCCTTTGTTGCGCCCAGTCTAGCTCACGGTCAGGTCCTAGATTCCGAGAGACTTCCAGTGCCCCTGGTGCTGAGAACACCATACATATGTCAGACTAACTTGTTATATGTTTATCGAGGATGCAGACTGATGATATGGCCACATCAGTCATTCATGGATTTATTACTGCTACAGATACATCCATACGATGTCATTTGAGGAATCTATTGGCTATTCTATGTAGGTTCCATCATCGACTGCTTCTGAGGAAGGTTTTTGTTCTTAGAACTGGGTGGTCGACGTGTTACTTTCACCGGAAAGCGGAGCAGTCAGAAGGGAAAAAGGCAAGAGGAACCCCTCCTCTCCTTGTTAGCTGAGCTGTCAGTAGAGTCAATAGATGCTAAGATGGTGGAGGTTCTAGGAATCATCAGAGAGTTTATAGATGTATTTCCCGAGGAGGTAACAAATCTACCCCCTTGACATGATATCGAGTTTGAGATAGACTTACAGCCCGATGCCCATCCGATTTAGATGGATCCTTACCGGATGGCACCTTCAGAGCTACAGGAGTTGCGGATTCAGATTGACGATCAGATGAAGAGGGGGTATGTTCGACCAAGTGCGTCACCGTGGGGTTCTCCGGTCATGTTCGCAGAGAAGTAATATGGTGGTCTTAGGTTGGGAATGGACTACAGGAGGCTAAATCCGGTGACGATTAAAAATCGCTACCCACTTCCGAGGATAGACTTTTTCTGACCAGCTGAAGGGGGAAGGATGGTTCTCAAAGATCGACCTACAGTCTGGATATCACCAGTTGAGGGTAAAGGAGGTAGACAACTCGAAGACGACCTTCAAGTGTCGATATGGGCACTTCAAATTCTTGGTCATGCCTTCCGGTGTTATGAACACCCCGAATTTGTTCATGGGACTTATGAACTCTGTCTTCCGAGGAGTATTTGGATCTGTTCGTAGTCATGTTCATCAATGACATCCTGATCTATTCAAGATCAGAGGAGGACCACATAGAGAATCTGAGGATGGTTTTTGGGGTCCTCCGAAAGAACAAGCTCTATAGGATGTTTTCAAATTGCAAGTTATGGACGTGAGAAGTACACTTCCTTAGGCACATAGTGTCCAAGAAGGGGGTAGTTTTTCACCCATCAAAGGTTGAGGTGGTTGTTTCTTGGGAAGCACCCAAGAATGTGGCGGAGGTCTATAGATTCCTCGGGCTGACAGGTCAGTATCGGAGGTTTGTACCCAACTTCTCTCGAGTTGCATCACCTTTGACAGCCTTGACCAAGAAGGACCTGAATTTTTTATGGGGTGAGCAGTGTGAGGCAGCCTTCAGCTATCTAAATGAGAAATTGGTTAGTTCCACAGTGCTGAGACTACCAGAAGAAGGGGTGGCGTATTAGGTGTTTTGTGATGCTTCATGGTAGGGCCTTAGATGTGTGTTAATGCAGTGGCAAGGGGTGATCTCTTTTGGGTCTAGGCAGCTACTCCCTCATGAGAATAATTATGCCATGAATGATCTAGAGCTTGAAGTGGCCGTGTTCGCTCTAAAGTTGTGGCGGAATTACCTCATCAGATAATTCTTTGTGGTCTTCACGGATGATAGAATCTTGAGGTATATCTTCTCCCAGTGGGACCTAAACTTACAGTAGCGAAGGTGGATGAAGTTCCTCCAAGATTTTGATTTCAAGATTTCTTACACCTCAGGGAAACGAAACGTGGTGGCTGATGCCTTGAGCAGGAAGTCACAGAGTGATGTGGTCCGAGAGTTGGCAGACATATGGAGGGCAATAGAGGAGTTTGTTTCTAATCACATGGATGCAAGGATGGATAGTGGTAGAGGATTCCTGTATCAGATGACAGTACAGTCTTCTCTATTACGTCAGGTGGAGGAGTCTCAGTGGGGAGACTCATAATGCGAAGTGATGCATGACCGAGTTGACCAGGGAAATGCTCCGGAAGGGTGGAAAGAGGATAGTCAGAACCAGAATCTTTTTCGAGAAAATTTGTTTGTTCCAGAGGCGATGTGCAGACAAGTCCTTAATGAGTTTCACAACTCACCACTAGCAGTGCACCAGAGAGTTTCCAAGATGTACCAGGGTCTAAAGATATAGTTTTTGTGGCCCGGAGTAAAGTGGGAAGTGGCAGAGTTTGTGCCCAAGTGCCTAGTGTGTCAGTAGGTGAAGGCGGAACACTGTGTTCCAGGCGGGATTTTGAAACCTCTAGATGACCCCGAGCAGAAGTGGGACTACATCTCGATGGATTTTATCATAGAACTACCTAAAGTGCAAGGAGGATGCGAAGCCATCTGGGTAGTAGTGGACCGATTGACGAAGTCATCTCACTTCCTGGAGGTTATGGAGTCGAGTGGATTGGACGCTCTAACACGGAAGTATGTGGACGAGGTAGTGCAATTGCATGGAGTTCCGAGTTCCATAGTCTCTGACATGGATACACTCTTTACCTCACGAGTTTGTAGGGGATTTCTGCATGATTTTGGAAAACGGCTACATCTTAGAACTGATTTCCACCCCCAGATAGATGGGCAGACTGAGTGCACCACCAGACCTTGGAGGACATGATACGGGCATGAATTCAATAATTTGGGGGATCATGTGTGTGGCAATTGCCTCTGGTAGGGTTCACCTACAATAATATCCATCACTGTACTATTGGTATGGATCCCTTCGAAGCATTATATGGGAGGTTGTGTCACTCACCTGTGTGCAGGGCTGAGGTTGGGGAAGCAGGTTTTCATGTCTCAGAGGTAGTGCAAAGCATGCCGGAGAAGGTTCAGCTTATACAGGAAAGGATAGAGGTGGACCAGGACCGAAATAATTCATATTCTGATACTAGGAGAAGGCCCTTGTAGTTTGAGGTTGGAGACCACATGTTCTGGAAGGTCTCCCCTCGGCGTGGACAACAGAGTTTCGGCAAGGGGAGTAAGCTTTCTCCATGGTTCATCAGACCCTTCTAGGTGTTGTGGCGGGTTAGTGAAGTGTCTTATCAGTTAGAATTGCCACCGCTGCTACGAAGGATACATGACGACTTCCATGTGTCCCAGCTCCGTCGTTATGTGCACGACGATTCACACATCCTCAGCTGGGGAGATCTAGACATTGAGGACGACATGAACTTTATTGAATGTCCAGTGATGATCGAGGATAGTGAGGAGAAGGTGCTTCGTGGGAAAACCATTCCATTGGTTCGTGTGTTATGGATACATGGTGGTCTTGAGGAGAGTACATGGGATAGGGAAGCACATAATCATGCCCAGTACACAGAGTTGTTTTGAGTTTTATACTGTTCTATTTATAGTTGTTGTGGTGGAGAATTTTACTTTGATGGCTATGAAATATGTGGTTTTTACTTCCTCTGAATGTGTGTTAAAAGTCCTATCTATGGGGAGGGGAGGACCCGACCCCTAATCAGGATTCATTAAGATGGATGTGATTAAACCCTTGCGGGTGAGTCAGTGCCACACATAGCGGATTGTATAATGACATGGGAGAAGAGACTCCCCAACCCACATTACTGGGTAGTTTGATATGGTATGTTTCTTTGTTTTTGAGATGGAGGTGTTTTTAATTGACAATGAGGTTCACTCTTGAGAGGTATCTTTTGAGGTTGTTTTTCGGACCCCCCCTTTCCTTATGGGTTTTGATTATTGAGGGAGAGAATAGTTTGACGGGTATCTGATGTAATGACCCAGACCCTCATGACACCGTCCTTTGCTGACCGATTGGTGAGACCGATTGGCGAAACGGATCGGTGCAAACGATCGGCGCGACCGATCAGCACGACTGATCAGCCCGACCAATCGGCAAGACTTATTGGCACGACCGATCCGTGGGACCGATCGCTGAGACAGATGGGCACGACCGATTGGTGAGACTGATTGTTACGACCCTCCACTGAGACCGATCGGCGCGATCGATCGGTTTCACCAAGCCATGGCGGGATTTTCTCCTGAAGCCTCCCCCGTAACCCCACTTCTAGGCCCTGTTTAACTTTAAAACCATTTCAAGGTGGGTTTTAAGCCATAATTAATATCTAAAAATCCTGATAAACCTCCCTATTAAATAAAAATTAATCCGGTCATGTGTAATCACCCGACCTTGTGGAATAACCATGATTCGACTTCCAAGAAGTTCAATTTCTTATTCTGTAACAACAATATTTTATCTATATATCGCATAAGAAGTTCTTCTTCCCCCTTCTTCCTTTTGTCCGACTTCTCTCTTCTTCCTTGTGCGTTTGATGTCCATTGTTATCGAGGAAACTGGTGCACCTGTTCCAGAGCCCTGCAAGTCACACATCCCCTATTCCTAGGGAATGGAGAAAAACATTGATTTTTGATCAATTATGTAGGGTTTCTCCCTTCATCTCTCCTTACTGTGTATCATGCGGGGTGGGTATGATTTCGCTTCTGTGGAAATTGATGAACCACAAAGTTAATGAAGACAATAAACAAACATTAAAGAATTCTTGGGGGTGTGATCGATGTTCTACTATACTCTTTTTGTGTCGATATATGTTGTGAATTGTATGGGCTTCTGCCCACTAAAAAACATGGTCGTTGGTGGTGTTTTTCTTTGCACTAGTAAACACTTACTTCTTGTGCTGGTCGTGAAAAGTAAATTGGTTAATTTTTTATATTCGTATTAATAAATTGAAAGCACCAAGATCAATCCTTTTCTGTGATGACCCTGGTTAAAATATAGCAGAATTGGAATCCTAGAGTGTGTTAAATCTTTTAAATTTGAAAATACTGGAATGGGAATGCTTTGTGTTGGGGGTAGTGGTTTGGTTGTTTTCATTCATGGGCCAATTTCTAGGTGATGTGGGTGGGGATAGGATCCCTTATTGTTATGGATTCACTGTTTATGAATCTGAGGTCGTGGGGTTACTTGATTATATCATGAATTGGGGTGGGATCTACTATTGTTGAGAAGCCGTTGGCCCCTGGATCTTGAGGACATTGGGATGTATCTTGGGGTTTTCTTTGGTTCAAGTACTTAGAGAGATCTCACTTATTCCTTTGTTATTGTGACTTTACAAGAGAACCAGGTGTGAATGTTTAAGTTGATGTTTGATTGTATTCTTTCCTTGGCTTGTGCTTATTCTTACTAGTTGCCCAAGTAGGTGTAGAAACATATATAAAAATTATTACTAAACATGGAACAAGGATGGGACAAGTGGGTTTTTGTTTTATGTGAGTTGTGACTTGGTCGTGGGTGTTGTTTGTGTTCTTTATGCTGGCTAAAGAAAATCCTAGATTTGGGTCAGTGCTTATTGTCTATACATATACTTATAGTTTTGTGTTTCTTGTCGCGCCCCACCCATGTTGAGCACTTAGTGCCGAACACCCCCATTTCAAGGGGGAGTGTGTTTTCCCCAACACTTAAATTAGTGGCTGGTTATTATCTCCTTTCTGCTCCCTTTCCCAGATAGCCCATGTATCTTCGGGAAGGGTAGTGTGGTGGCTGTCCCAAGTGTGTGCGGGTAGGTGGTTTCCCATGGATCTTCGAGATGAGGCCTAGGTGTCTTCAGGCATGGCAGTGGTTGTTCTGGCCTTGGTGTTTGCAGGCATGGTTACGTGTGACAGTTGTGGCCCAGGTGTCTACCGGTGGGTTAGTGGTTATGGCCCGGGTGTGTGCGGGTGGGGTTCGGTAGTGGTATTGCGGTGAGGTTGAGACCCAGGTGTGTGCGGGCAGGGAATGGTATTGGGACTGTGGTGAGAATGGCAGGATTGGTTTTATGCATAGTATGTATTCAATAACCAGTGGTAAAGTGGTGCGGGGTACCCAAACATCGATGTTCTATTACTATATACTACTTGACTTGTGTTATTTGGGGAGTGTGCCTTAGTGAGGCTTGGTTGGTTAGTTTCCTTGTTAGGTTCTTGGTTATCCCTTTCTTCACCAGGCATTATTATGTATCCCACTTGTGCATGAGATTCTTTAGATTTCCCTACTGAGTATACTTTTATGATCACCCTATGTATATAAAACTGCTTTTAGGTTTTCAAGAGGACTTCCGGGATCGTGTGGGACTATACTAGCTTGGTCCCTTGGGGAAGTTGTTGTTGTTGTTTCCCTTTTTAGGTGGTATCTTTTTACGTCTAGAGTTTTTTGATTTATATCTTTACCTTTGAACATGCATGTGGGAATGGTTTATTTTCATCTGTACTTGAACTTTTAGTTTTGGTGTTGTGGGATTTACTATCTTATCTCCCGATAATTCTAAAACAAAAATGGTAATTCCTTTTATTTAGTGTGTGATTCTATACCCTTGGTGCTAGTCGCCACTCCAGGACCTTTTTAAGGCAGGTTTCAGGGGTCATTATCTCTCCTTCAACTTAAAGAAAGAAGGGCCTGGCAATCTACTAACCCTTCCCTCCATTTGGTGAAGGCGGGTCATGACAATTTATTAACAATTACTACTAATTACTACTAATTACAACCATTTATTACTATATAATAGTATTTATTACTATTTATTATTATTTATTATTAATAAAAAATAAAACGAATAAATACTTTTAAACTGAATCTCTTATTAGATGCGAACCCTAAAAATTGCACCACTGGGAAATATAAAATTTTGAAAAAACTAAAGAGATAAATATGAGAGCAGAGAATGAGAGGATTGTTAAGAGAAGAGTAAAATGAGAAAACATGGGAGGGGGTATATATAGGTTAGCTCATTTGTGATAGGACTGCCACCACAAATAGTTAAAAACCACATATAATATTTGCGATAGGTTTATGCACCCGATGTAAATATATTTTCATAACCAACTATTTGTGACAACAATAGGGACCAATTACAAATAATCTTCGGTGACATACTATTTCTGACGGGTAATCCACCCTTTGAAAAAATCCATTTTTCCTATAGTGCATCTTTATTTCAATTTTAATTTAGTAAAATCATGACCTGGAAACCACTACCTGGTTTTTCGAGCTATTAGGTCACATGGCCTTAAGCGTGCCTCCCCATATGCCATAGTCTACCAATTATAAGTGAGGGCCATTGGTGTGTCTTTGGGGGAGACTATTCCCTTACGTTAGAGTGTAATGCAATAGTAATAACAATACAAATAAATAGTAATTGTAGTGCATCATCCAGAAGGTAAACATACGTGAATGTGATAAATAAACAATGACAAAATAAATCTCATATAAAAAATGATGTGTCATGTCATGTATATAAAAAACAGGAAAACATGTATACAAATATCTAGTATAATAATTGTATCAAAACACCAAAAATAAAAAAAGGAACTATACAAGATAGCTGTAACGTCTCAGATTCGGATGCAACTAATAGGTGCCCCATACCCGGTTGGCCACATGGCCTCAAGTGCATTTCCCCAAATGTCAGAGGCTTTAGACATGCAGTGAGGGCCTATGGTGTGATAGTGGGGAAACTATGCCCTCATTAAAAGAGTGTAACATAACAGAATAAATAATAGCAAATGGTGGAAGTAGTAAACAACATGAAAATAGAGAAAACAAGTGAAGACTAAAAGATAAAGTTAACCTGAAGGCATATAATATCAAAATGATTAAGCATGTCACATGTTTTAAGAAAATAGTGAAAACATGATACACTAAAATCATGTATAATAAAATACCAAATTACGGTAAAACAAAATGAAACTCAGTAGCATTGCAAGCCTTGACTTGGTCACGTTCTCTCCTTCTCCTAAGCAGCAATCAAGTACTGGAAAAAGGGGCCTTTCCCCTATCGACACCTGCAACAATATAGTATGTTTGGTACCAAAGAGTGTGTGAGAAATAAATCCCAGTAGGTAACCACCAAAGTTTTGTGACAATCTTTCAGTGAATATATGAAGTAGTAGTATATGGGTATCAATTCCCATTCTATAGTCACATTTATCTCAAATGTTTAGGGAGAAACTTGACATCGATGATATGCCTATTGTTCAGGAATTTGAGGATTTATTTCCAAAAGATTTTCCTAGACATCCACCAAATTGTGAAGTTGAGTTCTCAATAGAACTCATACCATGTTTAACGCCAATTCTAAAGACTCCCTATAGAATGGACCTATATATTTTACATTAATTAAACAAAAAAATTCAAGAAAAACCTGAAAATATTTTAATTTGGCCAAGTATGTCACCATGGGGTCCACTTATTTTTTTGTGAAAAAGAAATATGGAACAACGTGATTGTGCATTTTATATTAGGATATGAACAAGATCATAATTAAGAACAAGTATCTTCTTCCTCATATTGATGAATTGTTTTCCCAACTACCAAGAGTTCAATACTTTTCAAAGATTAAGCTTCAATCTAGATATCATCAATTGGGGGTTGAGAAGGAGGATATACCCAAGATGAAATTCCATACAAGGTATAAACACTATGAATATATTATGATTAAATTTAGTCTTACTAATTAACCTTATATCTTAATGGTATTGATGAATAGAGTCTTTAAAGACTACCTTGATCAAATTTTTACATTATTAATAGATGATATTTTTATCTATTTAAGGAGAATAGAGATCATGAATACTACATGAGAATTGTACTAAAGACCCTAAAAATGGAAAAACTCTTTGAAAAATTTACAATGTGTGAAATATGGATATAAAAGGTTTCATTTTTAGATCATATGATCTCTAGATAGGGTATAACAGTTGATCCATTAATGAATGAGGCTATTTGATGTTGGCCCATACATACCGTGGTAATAGAGATCCATAATTTTCTTGGTTTAATTTGATATTATTGAAGGTTTGCGGATAATTTCTCATGCCTATAAAATCCTATGACTATGTTAACTTGGGAGGGTGATAAGATTCCCAGGACATATGAATGTGGGGAAAATTTCAAGTAACTAAAGAGAAGGTAAGTTAGAACATCTGTTATTACATTACCCTATAGTGTGGAAGGGTTTATAATATTTATTGATGAATCCTTGATGGGATTGGTATGTGTTATTATACAGGATAACATGGTTTTAAATTTTTCTTTGTGACAATTAAATATTCACAATCAAAATTACCCAACACATGATTTGGAGTTAGCTGTAGTATTTTTTGAATTAAAGATATGGATGAGTTATATTTTTATAGAAAATTGTGATATATATAATAATCATAGTTTTTTGAAATACATATTCACACAGAATAAGTTGAACATGTTCCAGAAAAGATGGCTTCAGATAATAATGGATTATGATGCTCAATACATTGCAACCCTAAAAATGTGAAGAAGGTGGATGGTTCATTATGTTTAAAGGATCGTGATAGTTTATCAATGAAAAGGATCACAAAATATCCAATATTTATAGACTTTTAAAGGATGGATATGTAAATCCAAAAGTAAGAAAAAAAATATTATCATTCTTAATTTAATATTAAACTATCTATCTAAGTGAAGATTAAATTGGTGAATAAAGAAGATGTATAATTGTATAAAAAGGATATAAATGCTCATGATTTTAAACTTGATCGGGATGTAAAGATAAGGTTCGAGAACCATTTATGTGTTCTATCCATATCAGATTTGAATAGGGATTTGTTAGAAGAATCACATAGTTCTCCATTATCTATTAATTATGGAAGTACAAAGGTGTATATAGATTTTAATGAATAATTCTGGTGGGATGGAATATTGAGAAGTATTATAGAGTTCATATCTTGGTGCTTTGTGTTTCAACATGTTAAGGCTAAAAAATTTATAATGGGATGTTGCATCAATTACCCATTCCAGAATGGAAATAAGAGAACATCACAATGGATTATGTTGTTGGAATCCCAAATACCCCTAAAGAGAATAATGGAATATGTTGGTAGTTTATCACCATAATAAGTCATCACACTTTATTTATATTAGTGAATACATCCATATAGACCAGCTTTAACACCCCATGATTTCAGAGTGTGTTATTTCTTAAAAATAATTCAATAACTTGCACTACACGCAACACCGAGTTCAATCACACCATTAAAAGAGGTCATGAATAGTATTAACTACATTTTGAACTTTATATAATCCTTATAATTTTAGAATTCCTATTATGAGTTTCTTAGTCATATTGCAAGAACAGATTCATTTTCAGTATTTCACTTTTATCAACTTCTAATAGTGAAACCTTTTTAAATACAATATTTTAAACTTTTTGACTAAATGGGGACATCAAAAATTTAAAATGAAACACCCCAAGCTTCCACGGTATGTTTCCCTTCGAATAATGCGATAACGTGTGTTGTACGCAACTTCGAGTTCTAACACACCGTAACCAGTCAAACTAGCTGTTATGAATAGTAACACCTAATTTTTGAAGTTATATATATTTTATATTTTAAAATGGACTTCATTTTTGGATTCGGAATATCAAATTTAGCCTAAGGTGAAATTTTGGTACTTTTCGGATAACTTTCATATTTTGATGAATAGTGAAAATTACTAAATTTTAATTAAAAACAACTTTTTTAATCAAAATAATTAATAGTGATAAATTATGAATTTGAGTGGTTTTAAAGTATATTTAGAATATATTTTTACTGTTTAATATAATGTTGGTCATTGGACATAATTTTACAATTAAACCGAACATAAACAAGTGTCAATCTTTTGATAGTTATTATCTCTTAAAAGCACGCTTTTTGTTTTGACAGCGGGAATTAATTTTAAATTAATTTCTGCCACTTCTGTGTTTTGAATTTAGGAAAATGGATTCCATATTTGGAATCAGGATGTTCAAATTGTGTAAATAGGTAACTTTTATTTTTAGACATTTTGAATAATTACTGCGATAAATATTTTATTTACCATGGTTAAGGGTAAATCCGGTAAATAAGGGTTAAAAAATAATATTATAATAATACTAAATTACCCTAAAACGTGTCTTAACCCTATTGGATGATACATGGTCGACCATGGGCATCTTTGTGTCAATTTGGGGACCCCATGGATCCACTTGTAAGTGATAATGACACTTTATTTTAACTAAGTCAAAATGAATACAAAAATGACACAAGCATATATCTTTTAGCAAAGTAATTGTTACATAGGGTTATATAAGTTGGATTTTAGATTATAAATATTCATTAGAAAGATAAAAAGATTTCCTACATAATGATATTTTATTTATAATTTTTAGACATTAAATAATTTACTTTATTTATGACACAATGATGGTGCAGTAATTACTATAATAGTGAAAAATTAAAATAATTGATATTATAAATACCCAAATAAATATAATATGAATCTTTTAATGAATTAAACTAATTTTCTAGGATAATATGATATATTAGGATTGATTTAATTGACTTTTTTCGAAGTAATCAATCTGTTTTGAGTTTCACAAAAATCAACTATTGAATAGTGTCAAAATTGACATAAAAGAGTTCTTAAAACAAATATTATATTATTAATTGATATTAAATTCCTAAAAATCTAAGGTTCGGCCAAAAGACTTATATAATGATAGGTTCATCATTAATGGACCACTTGGGGGTCTCTTGGATGTATATTGTAAGTTTATTAACCATATTATATAAAAATACAAAGAGACATTGTAAAAGTGAAACTAATTAACTTAGAGTTGATACTTAAAGATAAGGTTAATATAAGTACCCAAACCTGTCTAAATTCTATTGGTTGAGTGTTTTTCGACCTAGCCCCACCTTAACCTTTGAATAATCAACTTTGGAGCCTTTAGAAACCGAATATGAATTTATTATAAATTAATATTTCTAGCTTTTCCAAAGGTGCCCCTCACCCCTCTTATAAAAGGGCACTCCTCCTTCTCTTTTCCTCACACCTCTCAAGCCACTTGGCTCGTCCAAACTCTGCCCAAATAAGCTCCCCACATCCCTCTCCTCCTCCTTGAAGCTTCCCCTTAGGCAGAAAGCATTTTAAGAAGTCCTTTGGTTCCAACCAAAGTGAGTTACCTAAATTAAAGGAGGTTAACATACCATCGACTAAGAGAAAATTCAAGGTAAGGGTTATTTCACAATCTCTTCATTATCCGAGGTTGTTTATACGTAATAATCTACTGGGATATCTTTATCATCCACATCCATGTTTCTTAAAAATTTATTTCAAAACATTTTTACTATTTACAAGAATATGGGTTAAAGTCATTTATACCCTTGTTTGACTTTTTATAAGAGGTTTATAAAGGAATCTTTCTGTCGTTTTCAAAACAAGGTCCTTTTTAACCTTTTCGACAGAATTGAGGTAAGAATGTTTTTTTTAACATATACGGCGGGTGCGGTTATTTTACGCCGTTATAAAATCGTCAAAGCTTTCCTTACAAGCTTACAAGAATATTTTCAAGAAAATGTTTTATTTTATATGGCTCTTAAATGATTTCAAAAATAGAAAGAGATATTTCTCTAAAAAGTGTTTTGATTTCATCTATGTCAACATCCTTTAATGGATTTTACGCTTATTTGAAGTTGACTTATTTGAAGTTGATACAAAACTTCTATATTGTACTGAAGGTTTTGTGATATTTTTGACTGTGGATGTGCTATTTTATACCATTCATAGTTTATGGTGAAACTATTGACATTTCGTATGCTAGTTTTAATCCGAATGTTTATGTTATATTTCAAACTTTTCTTCAGATGAATGTTCTAAACAAGTATGTTCCGGGTTGGGGACCGGTAAAAGTAAGCCCTCCAGGTTGGGGACTGGTAAAAGTAAGCCCTCCAGGTTGGGGACTGGTTAAAGTAAGCCCTCCAGGTTAGGGACTGGTAAAAGTATGCCCTCCGGGTTGGTGTCCGGTTATTAGAGGCACTCCGGGTTGGTGTCCGGTTATTAGAGGCACTCCGGGTTGGTGTCCGGTTATTAGATGCACTCCGGGTTGGGTTCCGGTTAGAAGTAACCCCTAGGTCTTGGGATGAGGCCTAGACAAAGAAATTAACGTTTAGCATTATGCATTCCATAATTATGAAAGTGGTTATTGATATTGCATGTGATTATTCGATTAGTAGAATATCCATGTGAACAAGTAAATGGCATTATTTCATTTTACTTTTGCCATACTATGTTGAAGTTCAATTTTAAAAGGCTTTTGTTTTAGTAATTCATTGCCTTAAATGTTTATGCTTATTTTGAATGTTCCGCTATATTGTTATCCTTACTGGGCATTTGAGCTCACCCCTTTTCTATGTTTTATTTTCCCAGGTAGTGAAGAAGTAAATTATGAATGACTTGCAGGGATATTATGAGGGGTTAATAGTGTGGATATGAAGACTTTGTTGTTGTAGTGGTTTTTTTACTTTGAAATGTAATGTAAAACTTTATGATTATATCTAGTGTTTCCAAGGCTACTAAACCAATCGGTCTTTCGAGATTTGATCTTTCTTGTGATCATGCCAATGTTATGTAATAATGCACCGACTCTGGGTAACTGGGGTCGGGGCGTTACAGTTGGTATCAGAGGAAGTTTAGTACAATCCTTGGAAGCTAGATTTAGATAAACTCTGATTAGAGCACGTAGACCTAAGATGAACTTTGGGGATTAGTATAGAAGAACTTCCTAGAATTTTGGTATTGTAGAGATTTTGTGAGTTTTCCAAGCAATACATCCCTGTCTGGATACGAGCAGGTAGAGGCGGCTCTGGCACAGATGTACCTAGGGGTAAAACCCGAAAACACCGCTTTGAGCTAGACTCGAACGGGAACTGGTGCACGACAACGGGCCTTGCTGCACTCTTGGTTACGACACTCCCGGGGGATATGCTTAGGATAACTCTCATTTTCTGTAAAAATCATTTTGAAGGGATTATGAGTATATACTTCCTCAAAGAAAACATTCTTATGATTATGGATTATATCCATAAATAGTTTAATTTATGTCAAGTGTTTTATAAGTATGGGATTAGGTATTTTGATTCATAAACTAATCTAGTGTATGCCATTGTTTAGAAATGGCGCCCAGTAGAAGGAATGAGAACTCCAGAAATGCACATGATCCAAAGAGAAGGAAGGATCATATCTTTCATGGTCTTAAGCTAGAATTTATAAGAGAAATAGTCTCCCATGTATTATCATCATATGAAGAAATAATATCATGTGTTGATAAGATATGTAAAGAGTTTACTGAGTCCTATGGCTTTGATGGGAAGCAAGAGAAGAAAAGGATGGAAGAGAGAAAGATGGATAAAGGGAAGAGGGAAAAGAAGAATTTTCCCATATGTGGTAACTGTGGAAAGAAACACCCTGGAACTTGCCTGAAAGGAATGGGAGTTTGTTATAAGTGTGGAGGAAAAGGGCACAAAGTACGTGACTGCAAGGGTAAGAAAATGGTTTTAAATGTACAATGCTTCATTTGCAAGGAGTTTGGACACTACGCGAACCTATCAGACTATGCCGCAAATGATGTTATTGGATAATAATCAAGTTATGATACTACCACAGATGAAGAGGAATGATTAGAGTTCTTATGTTGATTATGTCAATTGAGCTTTGTATCAACAATGTACTTGTTATAATAATTATGGAGTATATAAGGATTGTACTGCAGTACTATTTCATCAAGGACATGAGATTGTGTGGAACAAAGAAAAGTGACTCAATAGCAGGATAAATTTTTGGAAAATATATGGTTGAGAGAATGATAAATCATAATATAGTTCTGATACTGAGGTAGTGATTTTGGAATAATATGTGATTGTTTTGGATAAATTATATTAGATATTCTCGACTACCTTGGAATTGATTAATGATTTGTATATTCCATCATAGTTGGGGCTTAAAACATTTTTGGATTAATGAAGTATATCCAACATTCTATATGGAATAAGGGAGCATGAATGTAATCAATAAGGAATATGGTAATACATGATGAAGGTATTCATATGCTATTACGGGGTAAAAAGGATCTATATTATGTTTACCTTCCTTATAAATGTTGGACTGTGAGTTTGAACATAAGTATTTTGGATAGTTCTAGTTTGGATTATTTTGGATTGCCATAAAAGGACAACCCGGAAGTCGGGCGGCAACCCGTCGCGTCCGGCAAGGCTGTGAGACTTGAACCCGCAACCGAAGGGCGACAAGGGTGTATCACCTACCACTGGCCCACGAGATGTCCTGGATTAAATAATGTAGTTTTTATTAAAAGATCTTGTAGATGAACTATAAATTCGTTTATTTTGGAACCCTATACGAATAGTGTAAATAGAATTTTTTTTAAATTATATTATCTTTTAGAGTGAAAGATGAGTTTGTGGTAGAAATTTATTAATGGATAAAACTCTAATTATAAAGTAAGTTTATCTCCTTATGATCTTATCCAATCTCATAAATAAATTCCACAACCTTATGAAAAGGAACTTAGAACAAAAATGTTGTCCTAGATGGTACCTTAAATCATCACAAATTTATGGCTTTGGGATTGTTGGCCTTTTCATAGCCATGTTCTCTACCACTCTCCATCAGATAATTCATGGTTAGATTTCTCTTCCATATCCATATTTTCCTACATGGAACCCTAGTATGTGTTATTTTCGGTAATCTTCATACTTTCCACTCTTTATTTTAAATATAGGCCTCATTAATTCATTTTTCGATGTGGGATTTCAACTAAGATATTTTGAAATGTCAAAAATGTGTTGTCCCAATACCCTATATTTTGTTGAACCGATGGTACTTCAAATCATCATAGATTGATGAGTTTAAGGACCTCAATTTTATACTTGTTTGTGATTGATGACCTCAATCACTACCTATAAATATTTACGTTTTTCCTCCAATTATATGTCTCTAATTGCCACCAATGTTCTCCTAATCGAGATCATAATTTGGTGGTGACCCTTTCATTTCTCTTTTCCTCATATTAAGACTAAATTTTAGTAACCCAGTTTCCGATGTGGGTTTTCCCACAAATATATTTTCTACTTTCAACCTTTTATTTTCGAAGAACAATTTCAAATTGCGAGGACGCAATTTAATGAAGGAGGGGAGAATGTAACACCCCATGATTTCAGAGTGTGTTATTTCTTAAAAATAATTCAATAACTTGCAATACATGCAACACCGAGTTCAATCACACCATTAAAAGAGGTCATGAATAGTATTAACTACATTTTGAACTTTATATAATCCTTATAATTTTAGAATCCCTATTATGAGTTTCTTAGTCATATTGCAAGAACAGATTCATTTTCAGTATTTCACTTTTATCAACTTCTAATAGTGAAACCTTTTTAAATACAATATTTTAAACTTTTTGACTAAATGGGGACATCAAAAATTTAAAATGAAACACCCCAAGCTTCCACGGTACGTTTCCCTTCGAATAATGCGATAACGTGTGTTGTACGCAACTTCGAGTTCTAACACACCGTAACCAATCAAACTAGCTGTTATGAATAGTAATACCTAATTTTTGAAGTTATATATATTTTATATTTTAAAATGGACTTCATTTTTGGATTCGGAATATCAAATTTAGCCTAAGGTGAAATTTTGGTACTTTTCGGATAACTTTCATATTTTGATGAATAGTGAAAATTACTAAATTTTAATTAAAAACAACTTTTTTAATCAAAATAATTAATAGTGATAAATTATGAATTTGAGTGGTTTTAAAGTATATTTAGAATATATTTTTACTGTTTAATATAATGTTGGTCATTGGACATAATTTTACAATTAAACCGAACATAAACAAGTGTCAATCTTTTGATAGTTATTATCTCTTAAAAACACGCTTTTTGTTTTGACAGCGGGAATTAATTTTAAATTAATTTCTGCCACTTCTGTGTTTTGAATTTAGGAAAATGGATTCCATATTTGGAATCAGGATGTTCAAATTGTGTAAATAGGTAACTTTTATTTTTAGACATTTTGAATAATTACTGCGGTAAATATTTTATTTACCATGGTTAAGGGTAAATCCGGTAAATAAGGGTTAAAAAATAATATTATAATAATACTAAATTACCCTAAAACGTGTCTTAACCCTATTGGATGATACATGGTCGACCATGGGCATCTTTGTGTCAATTTTGGGACCCCATGGATCCACTTGTAAGTGATAATGACACTTTATTTTAACTAAGTCAAAATGAATACAAAAATGACACAAGCATATATCTTTTAGAAAAGTAATTGTTACATAGGGTTATATAAGTTGGATTTTAGATTATAAATATTCATTAGAAAGATAAAAAGATTTCCGACATAATGATATTTTATTTATAATTTTTAGACATTAAATAATTTACTTTATTTATGACACAATGATGATGCAGTAATTACTATAATAGTGAAAAATTAAAATAATTGATATTATAAATACCCAAATAAATATAATATGAATCTTTTAATGAATTAAACTAATTTTCTAGGATAATATGATATATTAGGATTGATTTAATTGACTTTGTTCGAAGTAATCAATCTGTTTTGAGTTTCACAAAAATCAACTATTGAATAGTGTCAAAATTGACATAAAAGAGTTCTTAAAACAAATATTATATTATTAATTGATATTAAATTCCTAAAAATCTAAGGTTCGGCCAAAAGACTTATATCATGATAGGTTCATCATTAATGGACCACTTGGGGGTCGCTTGGATGTATATTGTAAGTTTATTAACCATATTATATAAAAATACAAAGAGACATTGTAAAAGTGAAACTAATTAACTTAGAGTTGATACTTAAAGATAAGGTTAATATAAGTACCCAAACCTGTCTAAATTCTATTGGTTGAGTGTTTTTCGACCTAGACCCACCTTAACCTTTGAATAATCAACTTTGGAGCCTTTAGAAACCGAATATGAATTTATTATAAATTAATATTTCTAGCTTTTCCAAAGGTGCCCCTCACCCCTCTTATAAAAGGGCACTCCTCCTTCTCTTTTCCTCACACCTCTCAAGCCACTTGGCTCGTCCAAACTCTGCCCAAATAAGCTCCCCACATCCCTCTCCTCCTCCTTGAAGCTTCCCCTTAGGCAGAAAGCATTTTAAGAAGTCCTTTGGTTCCAACCAAAGTGAGTTACCTAAATTAAAGGAGGTTAACATACCATCGACTAAGAGAAAATTCAAGGTAAGGGTTATTTCACAATCTCTTCATTATCCGAGGTTGTTTATACGTAATAATCTACTGGGATATCTTTATCATCCACATCCATGTTTCTTAAAAATGTATTTCAAAACATTTTTACTATTTAAAAGAATATGGGTTAAAGTCATTTATACCCTTGTTTGACTTTTTATAAGAGGGTTATAAAGGAATCTTTCTGTCGTTTTCAAAACAAGGTCCTTTTTAACCTTTTCGACAGAATTGAGGTAAGAATGTTTTTTTTAACTTATACGGCGGGTGCGGTTATTTTACGCTGTTATAAAATCGTCAAAGCTTTCCTTACAAGCTTACAAGAATATTTTCAAGAAAATGTTTTATTTTATATGGCTCTTAAATGATTTCAAAAATAGAAAGAGATATTTCTCTAAAAAGTGTTTTGATTTCATCTATGTCAACATCCTTTAATGGATTTTACGCTTATTTGAAGTTGACTTATTTGAAGTTGATACAAAACTTCTATATTGTACTGAAGGTTTTGTGATATTTTTGACTGTGGATGTGCTATTTTATACCATTCATAGTTTATGGTGAAACTATTGACATTTCGTATGCTAGTTTTAATCCGAATGTTTATGTTATATTTCAAACTTTTCTTCAGATGAATGTGCTAAACAAGTATGTTCCGGGTTGGGGACCGGTAAAAGTAAGCCCTCCAGGTTGGGGACTGGTAAAAGTAAGCCCTCCAGGTTGGGGACTGGTTAAAGTAAGCCCTCCAGGTTCGGGACTGGTAAAAGTATGCCCTCCGGGTTGGTGTCCGGTTATTAGAGGCACTCCGGGTTGGTGTCCGGTTATTAGAGGCACTCCGGGTTGGTGTCCGGTTATTAGAGGCACTCCGGGTTGGGTTCCGGTTAGAAGTAACCCCTAGGTCTTGGGATGAGGCCTAGACAAAGAAATTAACGTTTAGCATTATGCATTCCATAATTATGAAAGTGGTTATTGATATTGCATGTGATTATTCGATTAGTAGAATATCCATGTGAACAAGTAAATGGCATTATTTCATTTTACTTTTTCCATACTATGTTGAAGTTCAATTTTAAAAGGCTTTTGTTTTAGTAATTCATTGCCTTAAATGTTTATGCTTATTTTGAATGTTCCGCTATATTGTTATCCTTACTGGGCATTTGAGCTCACCCCTTTTCTATGTTTTATTTTCCCAGGTAGTGAAGAAGTAAATTATGAATGACTTGCAGGGATATTATGAGGGGTTAATAGTGTGGATATGAAGACTTTGTTGTTGTAGTGGTTTTTTTACTTTGAAATGTAATGTAAAACTTTATGATTGTATCTAGTGTTTCCAAGGCTACTAAACCAATCGGTCTTTCGAGATTTGATCTTTCTTGTGATCATGCCAATGTTATGTAATAATGCACCGACTCTGGGTAACTGGGGTCGGGGCGTTACACCAGCTTAATAGGATATACATTTGGGAAGTAGTATGGTTTCTTGGAGTACCAAAGTCAATTGTATCTGATTGGGATTCTATGTTCATCTCAATGTTTAGGGGATGTAATCAATAAAACCTTGATAAATAATTGAGTTTTTTCACTTCTTATCATCCTCAGATATATGGTTAGTTTGAAATAAAATTCAGACACTAGAGGATATGTTGAAATCTTGTTAGTTTGATTTCAAAGGTGATAGGAATAAATACCTTCATCTATTTCAGTTTTTGTACTATAATAGATTTCAATCAATCATTCAGATGGCTCCTTATGAGTCCCTATATAAGAAAATGTATAGTGATCTAACATGTTGGAATGAAGTTGGAGAATGGAAGGTATAAGGGCTTGAGATATTTGAAGAAATGAACAAGAAGGTTAAAACCATTCAGAATCATATCAATGAAACTAAAATTTAGTAGAAAATTTATGATGATAAGTGTCGACATGATCTATAATTTAATGTTGGTGACAAGGTGATCCTATTAATTTCTCCCCGGAAAAAGGATATGAAATTTAAGAATTAAGAGAAACTAATCCCTTGGTATATCAATTACTTTGAAATTATTGATCGTATCGGGATAACAAATTATAACTTTGTACTTCCACCAAACCTCTCTCAATTTCATGATGTGTTCCATGTATCTCTCATGAGGTAGTACATACCAAATTCTTCACATGTATTGAACTCAGAGGGAATATCGCTGGAGTTGGATCATTCTTATGAGGAACAAATTGTTGAAATTATAGATTATATAGAGAAAATTATATGAAATAAGACCACTCACCTAGTCAATGTTATGTAGAGAAACCACAAGCTAGAGGAATCTATATGGGAACATAAGGATATTTTGAGGCAAAATTATCCTCATTTTTTTCTATCATAATATAGAATTATTGGGGAAAATTTAGAATGGAACACCCCAAGATTTTGTGAGCCTTTTTCTAGAATCAATTAAATTAATTTTTTGTATTTCATTGTATGATTCCCTATGTTAAACATTTTTATACTCTACACGAATTTATTCTTGTGCTACATGAAACGTCAAATTAGTTTTCACAATAATGAGTATATATGAAGTAACATTTTTTTATTATAATTCTTTTAAACAAGATAGTTAAAACATAGACATTAAAAATAGTAATAAGAATAGTAATAAATACATTTTAAATATTATTTATAATGGTTTCATATAAATACATCATATTGATAAAGAAATATATAATTTTTAGTAAACACTCTATGTTTTTGAAAAAAATAACATTTTCCCAAAAGAACTACTTTTTTGTGTCCTTATTTGAATAATAATATTATTAATTTTAGAAACTTTTATAAATATAAATTTATTAAATAGAATTCATGGTTTTAATTAATAATTACCATGTCATCTTATGTTGATTATTTTTGAAATTTTTTAAAATTTTCATTTTTTGATGTATAGTAAAAAATAATGATTTTAAATTCAAAATTGTTTTTTCATCTAATATATTTATATTTTAAAATTATATTTTATTTTGAGTTTATTGTAAATTTTGATCAATTATAAATCAAACAATTAATTTTTTTTAAATATAACCTATTTCACATTGAAATTGGATATAAAAAATTTAATATTTTGAGACTATTTATATTATAAACCGGTCATCTCATCCCGCATGTGATACTAATTTTAAATTAATTTTGTCCAATTCAGTGATTATAATATTTTATAAATGATTATTTATTTTTAATCAAAATAATTTTTAATTTCTAATATGTTCAACATATATTTTTTACCAAAGTTAATAGTGAATTTAATTAAAATTAATTATAATGATTAATGTAAAATTGAGTTTACTTAGTAGTTGAACTATATCATAAGGAATCAAATAATGTATAAACATGTAAAAAACAATTTTATAGACATATATAGACAATATCTTCCCATTTAATGAAAAATTATAATTATTGGAGGCACATGATGTAAGTTATACCCCTCAATAGTGTTTAACTTTTTATATTTATAAGAATTTCACTCCTATACTATAAAAAATGGAACTCCCACCCCCACTTATTCACACCTCTGAAGTCCTTTATATGGACCATATCCTACCAAAATATTCTCCCAAATTCTATCCATTCAACCTAGATGCCTCAATTTGGATATAAATTCCACCAATTATTTCCTTTTGTGTAAATTGAAAGGAGTTACCCAAATAAGAGGTAACTTCCTTTAATAATAACCTTTAATTTATTTCTTTCTCCACCCCCTAAATTATTATTATTCCATGATTATTTAATAAAATTAGTATCCAAAATAGAATAAGATATTTTTTTGTTATGGTAATGACATACATCCACACACACATCGATCAAATGGTATACATAATCATTATTCGTTTGTATGACATACTACCGCCTCACAAACTGATGTTGTTCATTCTTCCATTACCACCTTTAAAGGTAGGTAATAATGATGAACCTGTTTTTTATGATATATTTTATACTTATGATGTATTTATAATTATATAATAATGATATAATTATCATATTAAACAAACCTCCATTCTTTTCATTTTTGGGAATATGAAAACTCCGTTTGTGGACGTGTTGACTAGCACCTCCTCCAAGCGATGTAAATCGTTCATGATTTACATGGAATGTATTAATTATGGGTTTAATATTCATATGTGATATATATGAAATAATAATTATAATTAAATTATAATATATATACATATATAAATTATTTACTTATCTTCCTTATTTTAATAGAACAAGAAAATGTAAACAACATTCATGTATACGTACGACCTACCGTCTCCGTGAATGTTGTATTTGACTTCTATTTATATCTTTTATAGAGTATTATAGATACATATATTTTGAATATATATATAATTTATATCATGTTTATCATTATAGATATTATTATATCACTATATAATTAATAAGACCAATAATATAACAAATCAAAACACTTGATAAAAATGAAGCGATTATTACATGAAACACAACTATAACATGGAATTGTTGAAAAAGGGTAATAAAGGATAATAATAAAATAATATATGGAATGATATAATTTAATATGGTTATTTAATATATTTATAATAAAATTATTATTATCATATAGGAGGTAAAAACAATTACGATGAGATTCAAGACAAACGGTATGGGTATTTCCCGTCTCACTTTTATTTCTCTGAGACTTATGCCATACTCACCTCCTATTTCATTTATGTGGGGTATATAATTCCCATGAATTTATTATGTTATTAATATAATTATGTTTATGGGTATTTATATATCTATTTTATGTTATATATTTCATGGGGCTTAATGTTTTAAATGTTACCAAGCCGGTATGGTAATTTTGTATCAATTTTCTTTTATTGAGACTCAAGTTGTGTTATGCACCTATATTATTTTACAACATGTATATAATTCTCCTTGACTTGTTTAATCATTAATATATTTATTTTAAAGATATTTTAATATTATATTATTTTAATTCTCATATGGGGATAATTATTCAAAGGTACATAACTGGTAAGAGTTTATTACTACAATCTCATAGTTATCAAGATTTTATAGGATTATTCTTTTATTGATGAACTTTTATGATCCATATCTCAGGAAATATAATTAATTTTAATAAAATATTTTTATTCCATATATATCTATGTATTTTTACCATTTTCCACTCTTTTATACTTATGATAATTCAGAAAACGTTTTTAAGAAAATTCATCCTCATTTATCTCTTTGATTGAGAATCTGTGTTCATTCAAAATAATGTTTTCTAAAAATGATTTTAAATTATATTTAAAATATTTTAATTTATTTATGGTTTTAAAATATTCTTTTATATGTTTTCAAAGTTTTTTAAAGAAAATCATTTTCAAAATTATTTGTGTTTTAAATGTATTTTTCAAAGGAAAAAGGGTATTTTCCTCAAGAAATTATTTTAATTGATTTCTAAAAATAATTCTCCATCTATGATGACATCTGTTGTTGTTCTTCATTCATTAATAATGATATTATTCAAGGTTAATATTCATATTCTTTCTTTGAATGGTTTATGTTTTGATGGAATTATATTTATGAAACATATTTCTCTTTCATGAGATATAAGTTTGTGAAGCTCATTTCTCTTTCATGGGTTATATTCATATAAAACCAACTTCTTTAATGGGATATCCTTTGAAAAATGTATTATAAAACCCACCTCTTTTCTGAATGTTTTGATATGATGACATTTTTATTATACTCATTCTATTTCTTGGATTATGACATGATTTGTATGATCTTGTGCCACACGTATTTATGATTTAATTATGAGATGGGTGATACCAATATCTCCCTCTAATAAATTGGGTACTTATTTATATATCATGAGATAAAAATAGCTAGAATAGGGAGTGAACTCGGTTTATTAATGGACCATTTCTACTAAGATGGTCTTGGGAGTGAACCCATTCCCATAATATGGCCAGAATATTAATCCATGAATATAATAGAAATAATTATTATATTAATATGTGTCTACCTGAATTATAGGTCTTATTCTTATATTATTATTGAAGGATTATACTCTTAATCCCCTCATGATTCATGTCTTATTATCTGCAGATTTTTATTTTATGAATCTTTATTGTGATCTTTTATACAAAGGGTATGATATTATAATTTTATGATCAAGTGTTCATACCCTTATTCTCATGATTATTCTAACATATATCCTATTTTTACCCTTACAAAGAATTTGAGATCACCCTTTCTTATTCTCCCATTACCCAGGTTATAAAGATATGTATTATGTATGATGTGTATAAGAATGGTTTTAGTCATGGAAAATATAGCGAGAGATAATATATCTCAAATATGTATAATTGTTTATGATTCCATGTTTTTAATGGATCTTAACTAATACAGTCTTTGGGAATCTATGTGTGTAATGTATTAAGTATTCTATAAAAATGATGCAACATCTATGTATGAAAATAATGGGTCGCTATAATTTTTTTTCATTATACTATGAGTAAGATAAAGAGTATCACTAAAAATTATGTTTGATATCAAATACATTGATAAAAAAGAACGGTGTTTATAATGTATTGGTTGTATATATTTCTTTCAAAGTATTAGATCACACCAGAATATATAAAATTAATATAGGACACCCCAAAAATTTTATGGTATTTAAGGAGAGGATGACATGAATCAAGTATGATAAGGAAATATTTTTTGGAATTAACAATGATGAAGTCCAAAATATCATTTTCTTAATAATAGAGATATTTATAATAAATGATATGAGATGTATATAATTCTTTTTTGTTTAATGTGTTAGTCACAACCTACTATGTGTTAGAAAACCATATGACTTAGGATATTCTATACACATTACCATGATTTTTTGTATCAATATTTGGAATGTGGGTAATTTTTTTGTACTGGGAAAATGTGTTAAAGAAAATAAATACATGGTTTTTGGAAATAAGATAAATTCTATCTTTCAAAGGAAGAGTAAAATATTGTTTGAAATGAACTTCATGTTAATATTTTCTAACTATCCTTAGATAAATGGATGAAATTTGTTGATTCTTGAGGCCTTTCTAGGTAATCATTTTATTGTACACATAAATGTTATGGATTCTAGAAATAGAAGATCACTCAAAAGGCATAAGAGGTAAAATATAAAAGGACAAATATAGTGATTATATTGTTGGATATTGATGGTTATGGACTAATTTTAAAATGATTTATTGATTGGAATAGATATTATGTCATTTTTATTGATGTTTTTAAAATAATTAAATAGGTTTAATTATCCCCATAAATTTTAGGTTTTTTGTTTCATAACAAATTCGAGGAGGCATGTTAAAAAGAAGAAAATTCAAAAGATCTTAAATTTATAAACTTATAATACAATAGATTTGATAATTATCTAGATAGAGGATTATCTCGAAAATAATTTCATAAGTCCCAAAGACTCAGTGATAAGAACTCCTTAGAAAAATGGGGTGGCCATGAATATTAAATAAATTATAAGAAATATGGATAGAATGACACTTTTTGAAAATTAAATTCAATAAAATGTTCATAAAGAAGATATCTTTACATCAATAAAAATTTCTAATAGTTCATTATTATATCCAATGGAATGGAAGACTCCATATGAACTCTGGTATAGAATGATAGTGATATTAATGCACCATTGAGTCTTTAGATATAAGTGTTTCATTACAAAATATGGTTAAACATAGGAAGATTTAGTCATGTGGAGATGAGGGGATATTTATAGGATACTCAAGGAAATTTATATTAATTAATTTCATAATAATTGGTTGGAAAATTTTATATATATAAATTATATTATTTTGGTGGAAAATGTGTAAAATATTTGACAACATGGTGAATGATTTCCAGATGATATCGATGATGATATGAGTAGATTAGGGGGAGTAAAATTACTTTAGGAAACTTTATACGTATATTCAAATGACTATAAGAATGATGTAACACAATTATCTACATAGAAACCAAATATATGTGATAAAATTGATATAGAGAACTTAATAACTGATTAGATAGCATGAGTTCTAACATAGTGTATAAATACACAATAACATGATTATTTTTATCATAGGTAGGGAATAGGTATTTTGAAGAAGTTTTAAGATATGAGAAATGGGTTTTTTCTAATGAATAATGTCCTAGACTACATCTAAAATATTTTTCTACATAGGACACTATTTCAAGGCTGATTAAGATGTATATCCTCAGGAAAAAATTGATTTTCTATAAAAAGCCTACTGAATAAGGAATAATGATTCAAAACAAAAATATTGACAAGTGTTAATGGGATTCTCATATATAGATTTTATTGATGTTGATGAAACATTTACAACTTTTGTATGGATTTTGGTAATTCTATCATTCTTGGACATAGTACAAGAAAGGAAACATGATGTTTTCTTGATGGATATCATGTCAAAATTTCTTAATGGGGTTCTATAAAGATAATATAGTATTTAGTATCCTAATTTTTTTCTCATTTATGAAGATGATGTAAATGTTTTTCAGTTAAAGAATGCTCTAAATGGATTGATACATGCACTATAGGAATGGTATTCCCAACATGACCAGTATTTGGAAGATCTTAGATTTCATCATGGTGGTGTGGATTACAATATCAAAAAAACAATAGCGTAATAAAATGATAATGGTTCAATTATATATTGATGACATAATCATTGGTGGATATAATAGAATTATTTGGTAAATATTTTTTATAATTCATCAAATTTGTGTTCAATATTTCAATAACTCGTGAGATAAAAAATTTCCTTGGTTTACATGTAATGCAAAAAGGCATTGAACTTTTATTTCGTAATAATAATATGATACAATGGGTTTATGATGATTTTAAATAAAAATTTAAATGGAGATAAATAGTATGGTTTCTATATATATGAAATGTTCAAGGTATGATGAAGTAGAAGTTATCATTATCACAAATACTAGAAAATAATTGGTAGCCTACTGTATATAACTGTGAAAAAAACCTGTAATTTTTTCCAAATTCTAGAACGCACATTATAAATGTAATCCCAAATAAATCCACATAATTATGGTGAAAAAAAATTATTATACTAAAGGTATAATTTATTCTAGATTTTTAAATAATATAAAATCACTATAGCTGTTATTGGGTTTTTCATATAATGATTTGGATAGTCTTGAATATGATTGAAAATAAAAAATTATTTTGGTAACTCTATGTTTGTAGACTATATATTTTATGCATATGAATGAATAAATAGTTCATTTCATTCAGCACCACAAAATTTGAATACATTATGACAACAAAACCTTCCATGCAGTTACTATAGATGAAGTAGAAACATTACGATTTTGGAGTTCAAGTGATGTCTCTGATTAGACTCTATTGTGGTAATTCATGTTATATAAATATTGAAAAATATCTAGTCCATCACTCAAGGATAAATATTTTTGAAATCACATATGAACTTATCAAAGAGAATTTAAAGCATATTCATGTTAATATGGAGTATGTTCCAACTAAACAATAGGTTGAAGGCATCCGGATGAAGGCTATACCCCAAGAATCATTTGAATGACATAAACTAATTCTTTGAGTTTGGTTGTCACACCACATATATAGTAATATTGATGTGGGACACCTTCACCATGAGGTATGACATGTTTTTTTGCTTTTGAAAAATATATTTTCATTACCATGTTTCATAGCTCAAAGAAGTGACCTATAAGTTTATTTAAAAGGGGAAATATAATTTCATCTTGAAGATAGGGGAGAAAATGGTAGGGGTGTTATGAAAAAATGGGAGTTTTAACTATAAGAAGGATTAAGGTGGTATATCAATGTAGGATACCCATGTAATAGAGTTAAATTCAGGTCATGATTAAATAAATTAATGTCTTTGTTTTGAAAAGTGATCTTGAAGGATGGGAATGTCTTATCTTTTTGTTTCAATAAAATTTCAGAATGTGGGATCATAAAAAATGTGATTCATAGATAATCATCACATGAAACACTTGTTTATCATGCTAACCATGAATCATGTGGGTTTATTGTATGTGTCAAAAATTTCCTTGAACACTATTTGAGCCAGCAGACTAAAAATAGTTCATGATGTTTTGAAGTGATTTCAAAAAACCTAAAGGGAATTTGTTTTCACAAAAATAATTCTTGATGGTGTTTTTGATTTTTTGTTTATTGAAATGGTTTTACATTATTAGTGATAGTTGTTTGTGTTAACGAGGCATTATATTTTTTATGATTTGGGATAATTTGTATAAAAATATGGATTAGTTTTTATTCCCCAATTAAGATAATGTATTTGTCATGAATTAATGAAGATCATGCTTTCTTCATGAATAAATGATGATCACACTGTCTTCATGAATGAGAAAAGATCACATGATACAGGTGAATGAAGGAAGATCATGAAATTTATTGAATTATGGAATATCATGTGACCATCATGAATATTTTAAGATTATACAATTTCATGAATTAAGGGATATCTCATGATTACATATATTCAAAAGGATCACGTGAATTAGTCACATGAAGTGCATGATAATAGATTTTTTGTACGTGTTGGATTTGTCTTAAAGAAAATTGAAATAATGTGACTACAAGAGTGTTAGTGGATCTTAGGATAGAATCATGTGGTTTTCTTGATGATTGTGACGTTGAAAAATTATTATGTTCATGCAATATTCAATATGTGATAGAGGTCCACTACATAATCCAGTGGTCATTATGTGAAATGTGTAAGGATGAGGCTGAATTTGTTATGGAAGTTTAAAATATGGATTTCCATGATTTTTGGATGTATGGTTGTTGATATATACCTATAAATACCCATTAACATTTCTATAATTTTTAATTAATTTTCTTTGGTTGTTTTATTAAAATAAATGTAAAAACATGGGATCTCACATTAAGAGAATGAAGTTATTCTATATTACAATTAAATTTTGAAGAAACAATTAAAGAGTTTGATGTAAAGTAAATTTGATAAAAAGATTGTAGATAAGTTCAATGGATTTATTACCATTTTGTTTTCATACATATGAAGAATTGTTCAAGTTACACGATATACATAATCTAAATAGGGTCATACTCTAATGTCACTTGATATGATTAATCTAAATATGATATTTCAATGGGGTTTCGTGAAGGGGTCTTATGATGGGGAATACCACTGGGGTTACACTGTCCAAATAAATTGTATCTTGAAAATTTGGATGTATTATATTTGATGAAAAATGTTCATAAATTCATGATCATTTGGGAATCAACTCAGAACTTATTATTATAAGAATCTACTAGAGGATCACTATATTCAGATCTACATCAAGAGAGATCGAGAGTTGTGATCATTTGAATTGTGATTGGTTATAAATAAAGATTCAAATTGATACCACCCCAAACCTAATATGAAATTATCCATTAATTGTATATGGTAAATCAACACATTACATTTGTTGGATTCTTTTAAATAGCTCGTTGGTGGTGAAACAAGTAAAAATGTGTAGTCATGTGGATGATTTAATTAAAAATTATTCTTTTCTAC
The DNA here is from genome assembly GCA_963277665.1 of Viscum album. Lineage (NCBI taxonomy): Eukaryota > Viridiplantae > Streptophyta > Magnoliopsida > Santalales > Viscaceae > Viscum > Viscum album. The sequence continues at coordinate 1,892,842,522 of OY728150.1, forward strand.
AGTAAGTTGAGAGATGGTAGATTTCATTAATAATGAAACTATAAAAAAATTGGTATTTATTTTAATTTATAATACCCAAATTCACCCATAATGGTATTTAACCTAGCAGGACTATTATAAACTCATTAATTAAGATAGAAATTCCCATTCATTAAAAATCAACAAAATATACTAATCAATGATTTTATATTTATGAATGGAAACAATGGATGCCATAAAATAAAATTATAAAATCACAATTAATTAAAGAGAATGAAATATAGAACCTTTTATTATCCAATAATGATAAACATTGGTAAATTATTGAATAAACACACCGTGATTACAAAGCACATTCAAAATGATCAAGAATTACCACACTAGAAATTAAAAATTAATAATAAATAAATAACATAAATATAGATAATTATTATAAAATATGTTAATAAAAGGGTATTAAGATATATTTTTTATACATGAGGTTAAATCACTTATATCAAAATGAATATTAGGTATGCATTTGGTAAAAAAATATTATTCTTCCTAGTTATAAATTTTCATCCTGAATCTTTTCCCCTATGGTCACTATATTCCGCATTTTAAATGATTAAACCCATTATTTATCTAGGGAAAACTTTTTTTTAATTCAAATATTCATCTGTAAAGTGTTTTCAATTCATTTGTTTTTATGAAAACAAAAGTGATATTTTTAAAAGATACACCGGAATATGAATTTTAAATCGATAACAACAAAATAGTTTCTAGGAACACTATTTTGAGATGTAGATTTTATTTCTTTCACTATATTAAAAAACCAATATCAAAAGATTTTTTCTTTCATTTATATCCATTAAATATTATTCTATTGTGGTATTATTTATGGGTGATCTTTTTTTTATATATTTAGGTTATATATTTGTTTTATATTATTTGGATAAGTCATGAAAGACATTTTTATTTCAAAGGATTAAATATTATTTTAAGGGTGAAGTATTTTAAATTATATTTTTTTTAAAAAAACATTTATACCCATAATATCTTTATGATGTTAATGGTATGTAAATTTCAATTGAGTATATTATGAATATAAGTATTATTTTCATGTTTTATTTAGGAAATGTGAATGATTTACAATTTAATATTTTATAAAACTTATTTTATTTCCATGTGTTATTTATAATGAGATAAGTGAATTATTTTCAATTGAAACACAATCATATTAACATAAGATTGGTAGGGTCCCATATCTATCTCTAATTCTTTGGTAAATATATTAAATTTTGGGAGATAAATATACCCGAAAAAAATTTAGTTGTTTACAAGAATGTGTGAAAGTGTGTGACTCATGAAGGTGATGTAAATTTGAGTAAAAATAACCTATATAACAATCATGGGTACAAGGGTGTGACTCATGAAATAAATGTTCCCCTATGATAATTTTTTCCACAGTTAAAATATGTTATGCATTCTGATCTTATGAACCCATGATTCATGATTTATATTAATTATTATTAAAATATTTCTTGACTATTATGTTTATGTGTGGTTATATGTGTCCTTAGGTTATTATATTATTCCTTTTGAAACTCAATTATGTTTTATGATTTTCATGAAGGAAAATATGATATATATCCTTACTTATGTTTTTTAGTCATACTAAATCATCCTTGATGAAGTGTTTACTCATCCCTTACATAGGTTTTGTGCTCATCCCATTTCATTGATTTCCATTCCCTTTGATCTTAGGATTATTTTTTCTATTGAAACATTATGATGATTGTAAATTATATTGAATTCAGTAGAAAATGGTAATAATAATTATAAAATAGATAAATTTATAGGTATTATATAAAGAAATGAACCTATCATTCCCTGTTAAATTATTATTTTCTTTATGAAATGAAATATTTATATCATGTTAAATATAAAAAATAAATGAATCCAATGTTTGGTTCATTATAGTTTATAACATAAAAAATGTTTTCTTATATTTTGAGAGTAGAGAATATTTTTTGAGTACTATGGTAAGAAAAACATATTGGAAACAGTAAATTTGAGTCTAAATATAGGATAATATCTTGAAATTTTTGTAATGTCATGAGTATGGGGTTTTTATAAAAATTACATCCTTGACTGGAAACATGAAAGTGGTTCAGGCTTTGGTACAAAATGCATCTATATTTATTCACATTTAAAAATAAATATTTAGCATTAAATATGCCTTCCCTTGATACCTTGATAATTGGGCCTATGAATTTAAACCTAGGAAGGCACTCCAATGTTATATTTTTTGATTATTAAAATTATCTTTATGAATCATTATGAGGGATCTAGGTATATTATTATGGTATGTTTAGGTATCTAAATAATTAACTAAACCTTAAATAACCTATTTTTATTCCCTAATGTTTATAAGTTTTGGAACATGTGTTTTATTTAATTCATTATTTTATGATAATATTTATTCTTATAGACTCTTAATTACTTTTTGGACGTTTCTATATTAAATAAATGAAAATAATAAGGTGAAAATGGGTTAACAATGGTTGTTATTAGAGTGAAGTGATTAACCAACTGAGCAACCAAATGGGAAGATATATTTTTTATAAAATGTAATGTATCATATATTTTATGTATTTTATTGGATATTATACATATTATTATAGATACCAGGCATTGAGATGATATGTGATTACGAGGACTGATGTTCTATGAATAAATGATTGAAATATATTTGGTATTTTAAATAGTATACACACACAGTTTTCCTAAAAAGAGGAATAAATTATGAATGGGGGGACTGAATCCAAAATATGAGTGCTCCACCATGTTCAGAACATAGGTTTTACCCTAGGCGTGACATAACCACATTCCGCATGGGGAGTTTTTAGAAAAGTTTCCATAGGTGTTAAATGAATAAAATAATTTGTTGAATTATTTTATTTTATTTTGTTGATGTTGTGACCTAGCCTCTTTTATAAATACAAGATTATGGGTGAGTCTTAGGTTTATCTACTAAAACCTAAAGATCAATAGGACCATAGAAGATTATCAAATTATATTCTATTTTCCATTGATGACTGAATTGGAGATCTATGAACAGCGTGAGATAGAATTGAAGGATATTTTAAACAATTATGATGTATTTATGTTCTTCATCATCAATCAATCTAAATCAAGGTATGAAGTTTTTTTGATTGGATTATTTACTCATTATTAATATATATGATAAACGTGAACCAATCATCTAATAGATTAATTTGTGGATTGTGAATATTTTGGGATGAGTTTTATTTTAGTAATTTTATCATGAGAATTTATTTTTGATTATTGATTCATTGTAATTCCCCAACCCTAGAAGCTTGATGCTGGTGAATTATTTTATTACATTGGCATGATTAAAAGGAATCAAATCCTAAAGGATATATTAGTTTAATGTTTTGGGAATCCAAATTTGATAGATGTACATGATCCTCAACCTAGTTGGTTAGGTCTCTCTAAGTTCATCCATGAGACCCTGGTTCAAAACCAAGTAGAGACATAATTACGGGTTACTGTAGCGTCACTGTAGCATGCACTGTAGCAGGAACTATAGAATACACTGTAGTAGTACTGTGCTGATATTATAGCATGTATTGTTCAGTACTATAGTAGCCAAAACTATTCACCATGGGCCACCAATAAGGGTGTGGAGTCCTTAAGGCCTTCAGTCCACCCAGGCCTACGAGGCAGTAAGGCATTCAAGCAACCTTTAAGGCCTTCGGCCACCTCAAAGCCTTCAGGACACCTGATATAAAGATGCCCAGATAGATTCTATAAGTAATCGGATCTAGTGGAGGATTCAAGAGAAAGAAAAATCCACCAGAGTAAAAATATCATATTTGGAAGGATGAGAGGGTATGGAATTTCCATCGGTACCAGGGTAGTGCATCACTGTACATGATAGCTAGCTTAACAACCATGTGATGGTGGGGTACTAATTACGATGTAGATGTTGGCGAGGGTATGTTTAAATTATTCATATTCTATATGATTTCCTTAAGACATATGGGTCATGTAATGTATCCAAGCCTATGAGAAATGTAATCTCTAAGCCTATGAGCCTTGTAAGGGTTCCCCCACATCTTTTGAAAGGGGGGTTATCAAAAATTAATAAAAATAAGTCCTTTGGGCCTTCAAGATATATTAGATACACAATAACCATACTAAATTTGAAATATAAGTTACAAAAATGATACGTAATAAAAAATATATATTGCATCCTTGAAAGTCATTCAAAATATTACACTCTATAACACGAGGAAAGTAAACATAATAAATGTGATCTCAAATTCTCAATAAGGGTATGTAAATTAGAATAAAAAGTGAATCAATGAGAATAAATTAACAAGGAAAGGTAAATAATTGATATCACATTCCATTAAAAAAAATTAATAAGTAATAATCAATATAGAAAGGTAAGAAATTATAAAACATTCCATTTATTAAATAAAATAAGAAGGAAATTTATCCATAGATATTATCATATGAAAAAATAATTTATAATAACATGATAACTAAAATATACATAAAGGAAATGACTAATTATTAGTTTTCATTACTAAAGATTTTGATAAACTATACTGTCACGATCTATCCTCTAGACAGTTTAAAACCACATGTAGAAACCTATGTAATTTGACCAACTTAATTTCCTCATGAGAACCTATTGATTAATTGAGGATCTATATAAATTATAGGCTCCACCCATCCTTTCATGTCCAAATCATTCATTATATTTAATAATAAATTTTATCAGTATAAAATTTTCCATATTAAATATCCATATTGAATAAAATGTACAGGTTTATCAATAATTATCTAGTTATTCAATTAACTATCAAAGTAAACACAGAATGTAAAATTATATATGGTTTAGGAAACAATAATATCCATCATATAAAAATTGGGATATTCAATGAAATTTCCAACAAAAAATGATTATAATAAGGTGTTTTTTTAAAATAGAAAGATAACAATAAAAAATAAGTGAGATTGTGAAGTTAATCATTAAGATCATTCCTGGGGGGAATCATCTTTAAACATTCCAAAGTGTCCCATACCACTTTGAAACATTTGAGTAATAATATACATGAAGGTTTAATAGTAAAAAAATTTATAATATCACAAGAAGAAGGGGATTCATAATATAAAAAAATGGGTATTATATACACTATGTAAAAGTGAACTGGTCGATAACAACAAATAAGTCTTAATGGAATGTAAATTGTGGAAAAAATCCTTACCATAACCTGGCATTTGTATTGTGGTATTTATACTCATATATGGTGGTCTAAAATATGTTAATAACACATAAAATAACCATATTAATTTTTATAATATTATATATTATCTTCTTATAATATCTTATTACTTGTTTATTAATAATCTTTCATTATTTTCAGTTTTTTCAGGTGTTAATTGTATAGTTTTCTCAACTGTGTTTTGATTGGTTATTTCTTAATCCTATTATTTAGAAAATTATTTAATATACTTCATAATTAAAACCAAGAATTAATTGTCTATATATTTTTCACATATGTACTTATAATAATCTACAATTTTTGTATATAACAAATAAAATTCACCTTCCTGGAGATAGTAGACCATACGTATGCATGAATGTTACTTTCAATTCTTTGTAATATTAGAATAATGAAAATTAAATGTTATATATATATATATATATTAAGATTAAAGTATCATATTTATTTTATATATTTTACATAGGTTTATTAAATTCATCGTTAATACATTCTTTGTATATCGTGAACGCATCACATCACTTTAAAGAGGTAGTAGTCCACATTTCAAAAAATTATGTTATCGTATTTATAGAAAATGGAACATATTATGTGTTATAAACTAATTTAATAAGTATAAATAAAATATAAATATCAATATATCAATAAATAAATATATTTTAAGTCGTAATGACACCATGAGAGGTGATAATGGAAGAATGAACAATCATTGTTTTGTGAGGTGGTAGTTCGCCATTCACATAGAGAGTATGTTTGTTACCCATTAGATGAGAGTGTGTGTAAGTGTAGGTAGAAATATTATCCTAAAAACATAATTGTATTTTTATGATATTGTATTTATTATATAATCGTGTAATAATAAGAGTTTATAGGGTGGATAATGGAAATAAAACTAAAGATCTTAAGGAAAGTTGTTGATTATTAATCGGGTAACTCCATTTGGTTTGAACCATAGGGTTTACATGGATAAATTTTTACCCTATTATAAATTTCTAGTATGAGTTTAAGGATTTTGAGGATCTATTTGGGCAGATATTTATCGAGACGAAGTGTTTTTAGAGGTGTGAGGAAGTGGGAGGATGACTTTTTATAGTGGAGGAGGAGTGACACTTGTAAATTTTGGGAGAGGGAATTTCACCCACATTCCCCCAATAGAAAGTGGATAAAATGATGGAAAATATTAGATCCAAGAAAATGCAGGGTCTAAATAAGGCCATAAAATGCCTCTTTGATAACTTTATATGTTATTTGCCCCCTTAAGATTAAGGTTTTGTCTCTTATTATGCTTAATTTTACCTTATTCTCTGTAATTAATTTTAATTAATTTCACCAATATCATTGGTAAAAATATAAGTTGAACATATTATAAATTATAAAATTTGATTATTAAAAATATATATTCCATTTAACCAAATACTAATAATATATGTGAATGTAATGTATGTTTTAAATGTACAATATCTGGATGTTTGGTATGTTTTTATAGTCAATTTCAAGGTACAATTATTTCTAATGAACTAAATTGGATTAATTTATAAAAAAATTTATCTAATTAATCTTTGAAACCAATTTAAAATATAATTTAACCTTATAAATAATATAGCTGAAAAAGCAATTTTGAGTTAAAATTCTGTATTTTCACTATTCATTAAAAAATGAAACTTCACAGAAAAAACCAAAAATTCCCCCAATTCTAATTATTATGTTTTTGTTACAAATAAACAGTTTATTTTGACATATTAAACTTTTAAAAGGGTCAAAATTATATTTAAAATAGTTTCTCTATTAAAATGTAGTAAAAATGACTTAATAATAATATAGTATTTTTATGTTCAATATTGGGTTTGTTCTTATCATATTATTATAAAATATATTAGATGAGTCTCAAAATATTTTAATGGATATTTAATATATAAATATACTATATAAATTATCTGAAAGTGTTAGAATTTTATTAAGTGCGTAAAACATGACTAAATTGTGTTTTGTTAAAATCCGATGTTGTGTGTATTATAAAGCTATCAACAGAATCTAAAGGAAAATATTTTAAAGACTCGGGGTGATAAATTATTCATTTATATTATAATGGTGATAGATCAAGGCCAAAACAATCATTGGTTGAGGTTTTTTCATAGTGTTTGTGGTTGTGCATTCCTCCCCTGATTTTCATTCATCACATGCATTCTTCTTTTGGCCTATGGTTTGACATATCCTGATGAATCAGTAATTTTACACATTTTTCATAGCATAATAAAAAGATATTGTATACTTGGGATTAGCAATACTCAATGGTGGTGCAATGATAGAAATGGTGGATAATCGGATGGTTCTGAATACCCAATTTCATGTTCGTTGATGCGAAATAATGAAAGAAGAATGAGGATAACTTCCAAAAGAATCTAAGGGATGATTCTTGAAGTTTGATTATAGTGTGAATATTAATGGATTGAATCTAGATTTAATAGTGAGGTTTCTTCTAGATTAAATGTTGTTCAAATTACTGACAATGCAGAAAATAAACATGAGAATATGAAAAAAATCCACGATATAGAGAGTGTTATCTGGAATTATACACCATATAGGACCCCTTAGCTTCAAAGATAGGGTTTTGGATAAAGATAAGTATCACAAAAAATTTGAATTGATCACATTCCATGTGACCGCATTCACAAGGCTCAATATTAACATCAATGAGTACAGAAAAATGGGAAAGTTTACAAGGCTAGATGGAGCGCTGTGTACTTTGACATAGGCATGGATTGCTGTAGACGGGCTGGTACATGGACACAACTAACATACACAGACATTAATATGTGAGAAATTAAGGATACTACATTTCTCTTCACCCTGTGTACTTCTTCTATATGTTGGGTATATAGAGACTTACATGTCATGCATGGATCCTCCACACTAGAAGGTATAGAGATAACTAGACACACCCTGTACCTATTAGTACACACCGTGTAACCCCTTTAAGAGTGTTTGAATCTCTCCATATATTTATTTCATACTAGTATAGTTTAAACTTTTTTAATTGGTCTATTCCCTTGAGGTTACTATATGACATTACATCCACGTCATAGGATTTTGATCCCCTTTAAAGGTCAAGTCTCAGATAGGGTTATGGTGTCCAATTATTAGGCTAGAGTTTGATCCTCTATAATCTTTTGTTCTCTAGGTGGGATTTTTGAAATAAGGATGAAATCGTGGATTAGGGTGTTGATACTCCATCTAGAATTCCATATCAGTAGTGTTTGGGGGTATGATTGACTTACGACCCCCTACACAATGGCTTGATCTATATTTCGATTATGGTGTTCCATAGTTTTTCTAGGCATGACCACCTATATATGAATCAGGGTATTCTTAGACCTGTAATAATTCTTGTATGGGGCCTAATTATTTATACTTATTCATTGTGTTCCATTGATGGAAACAGGTCTCATGGATTTGTCTCTCCTGGAACGAGCATTTCTTCGATCAGAATCATGTGGATTAAATTTGGATATGACTGCCTAGTGGCATGGTGTCTTTCCTGGGTATGTCAATGTTTTTATATTACACATTTATTTTCATAAGTTATAATGATATGAATATACATTGTGCTTCATTTTTTTTGTTTTTGGTGTGTCTTACCGAGTATTGTTATACTCACCCCTATAGGGTATTTGACAACACATTTCGTGTCTTATGAAAATCCCAACCCTTTTGATGGTGTCTAGGGAGGATAGGGGGTGGGTGGAGTGTAGATAGTGATTTTAAGACTAATGTGTCTATCAAGAGATTGATTTTGACATTATTAATTTCCATCGGAGCATGTTGGACTCTTTACAGAGTTGGTTGGGATTGTATTTAGTCCCATTTTCTGCTTCCAGTACTTTTACTACAGTACAATGTTGTGTGATCATAGATACATACTTTCATTATGTAATTTGTTTTACATTTCATCATTGTGTGTTCTTGGATATATGTGTGTGTATATAGGCACTTTAGGTTAATTCCTTATATTTTTGGGATATTCCTTCTTAGTGCATGTCTCTATCCCCTGACCTATTGGTACTTCTGTACTCATCCAGTATACATTGCATTAATTTTAGAGGTAAACACCTCCCATGTTTCAAAGTGATATAGACCCCCAGGTGGCTAAGGAATAGCTAGAAGTAGTCACACATGTTTTATTACTAGTTAGTACACCTTCCAATCAGATAGAAGTCCTCACAGTGAGCCTTCATCATGGATCTTTTGGGTTATGGTGGAGCATAACGACTTAGTCAGATGATGAGACAACTCTATGATGGTCAAACATTGAGCATCTAATTTGGGAGATCAAACTATCCATGTTGTGATTAGTACACATAAAGGAGTTTCAACATATGTACAAAAGAAGTATGACTATTGAGGAGTACTCAATGAGGTTTACCGATCTCCCACTTCACTCCGTAGATATAGTGTGATATTAGTTCATCGTATCTTGTACCGTTTAGTTGGGTATACAATAAGGAATCTGGGATTCAGTGGCATCCCTTATCATTCCTACCTATGTTGGGGTACATGAGTGATATTTAGTGGGGGAGATCTTTTTAGCAATGTAGGAACACAAAATGGGAGCTATTAGTGTGAACACAATAGCTATAACCTCATTTACAGGAAGCTGATGAAATTTGCAGAGATCCAATAATGTTAGATGCTTCAGGAGGTGATCCCAAGACTGAGGGACAGTGGTTCATGGCTCTCAGGCTATCATGATCAGCCGAGATATAGGTGGTGTTTCTCTTGCGATGGTCTAATACATCTTACACATGATTTTACAATCCATTGTACAACTAATCATTAGACAGTCAAGGACTGTCGAGGTAGAGATAGAGGTAGAAGAAGGGTGGTCTGCGGGGTGGAAGTCATAGAAAAGATGATGTAAGGGAAATATGTGGTAGCCAGAGGTTTGAACTATTACCACCACCCCCAAGGTGGTCCACACCAAGCTCATGGAGCTGGTGGATAGGGATGAGACCAATAGTAGTCTATAGAGACCTATAACCCCAAGGCTCTAGGAATGATAAAATGTATGATTCGTATCTTTTCTACATTATCTGTAGTATTTATAGACATAGGTTCAATTCATTCCTTTCATTCCACTCATATTGTTTGATATATAGAGATTCCAGTTGAGCTATTAGATTGACCCTTGTGATTGGAGACTCTAATAGGTAGTGACTCAGAAATTGCACACTTGTTTTGACAGTGCGATATGACACCTCGTGGAGAGTGTTTTGTATGGAATCTCTTCATTTCAGCAGTGAGGCATTAGGATGTCATCTAAGTTATGTATTGTCTAACAATAGTTAATACCCATATTGGATATTTTAGGAATAGTATGAGGTGTGTCTATAGTGATGGATAGAAGTTTTCTTTTTTGGGTGAAAAAGATACATTGGTAGAGAAAGATGAGCTCCAGAATAGGAAAGTTCATCCGATTACAAGGTATGATTTGTGTCTTTTCTACTTTATCTATAGTGTTTATAAAGACAGGTTTAATTCATTACTTCTGTTACACTCCTCATGTTCAATACATAGAGATTCTAGTTGATCCATTGGATCAACCCTTGCGATTGCAGATTCTGATAGGAGGTGACTCAGAAATTTCACACTAGTGTTGACAGTGTGATATGACACTTGGTGAAGATAGTTTTGTATGGGGTCTCTTAATTTCAACAACGAGGGCTTAAGATGTCATCTAAGTTATGGATTGTTTATCCACATTTCATGACCATATTGGATATTTTAAGAGAATTATGAGGTGTGTCGGTATCAATGAAAAGATGTTTTTTGTGTGGATTAAACATAGACCTTGGTAGAGAAAGATGAGCTCTGGAATATGAGAGTGCATCCAATTACTCTCAGTTAGATAACATGATGATTGGATTAGTGGATACATTAGGTTATTAATTCCCTATAACGGTGGTAGAGTATGCAGATATAATTACATGGGGTATACATAGTTTACCTCCCCAATAAGATCTATACTTTTGTATTAACTTTACTCCTTGAGTAAAATTGATATATGCACTAGTATGTCAGATGACTCTCGCAGAACGTCAAGAGATGATGGTAATGTTGGAGGACTTAATGGAGGAGGGACTTGTTATACCTAGAGATTTACCTAGGCAGTCCTAGGGTTATTTTTTAAGAATGATGATGGGATATTGAGGTTATATGTGGATTAGTATTGCCTGAATCAAATGACCATGAATAATAAGTATACACTACTGAGGATCGATGACATCTTTTATCAATTGAGAGAGGCTTGATGGATATCTAAGATTGACCTCAGATCTACATATCAATATCAATGTTTATGGGATTAGGATATACTAAATCAGAATTTATATGTCAATATGAGTACTTGGTGATGTCGTTCATCATGAAAAACTTCCCAACAGGGTTTGTGGGACTCATGAACTGGATCTTCCAACCCTTAAAAGATTATATCAAGGTAGACTTCTTTGAAGACATCCTAGTTTATTTAGTGTATGAGGAGGGGAATTTGAATGACTTGAAGATGGTTCTGGACACCCTCAAAGGTAACCAACATTTTGGGAATATCTGAAGGTTTTAGTTTTATATTTCGTTGATACATATTATGGTACACACAATCTTAGACGTTGGTGTACTTGTGGATCCAGAAAAGGTTGAGGTGGTGCTTGATTGGGATCCACCCAAGAGTATTACCAAGGTGTGGAGTTACCATGGGTTAGTAGGGTAATATCATATTTTTGTACCTAAATAATCCAGAGTGGAATCACCCTTTAAATCTATGACTTGGAAGGGACATCATTTTATGTGGGAAGAAAGGTTCTAGTTGTGCATTCATGAGATGAGGTAGAGGTTGAGAAGCACTCCTACCATCATAATTCCATAGTAGGGTTTTGATTATGTAGTGTTTTGTGATTCATCAAGGACAAAAATTGGTTGTGTTCTGATGGAGAGGAAAGTGGTTATTTCCTATAGTTCACTATAGTTGAAAGCACATGAATAGAAATATGCAACCCACAATCTTGAGTTTGTAGTTATAGTATTTTCATTGAATGTGTGGTGATACTAGCTAAATGGCGTGAATTTTATCATTTACACTAACCAAAAGAGAAACAAGTATGTTTTATCCTGGAAGTATCTTAACATGAGACAGAGGTGAATACTACAATTCTTCTTGGACTATTACTTTGAGATTTTATAGAATATTGGGAAGGGGAATGTGGTGGAAGATTATATTTATAATATATCTTTGTTCTCATTTTTTGGTAGATGCATCAAATCAATTATCATCATTATAGTTTTCATTTGTAGAAAAGGATAGTGCTTCATATATTTAGTTAATGGATTTTACCCCACTACTTCTATAGTGTTTCTAGATTCTCAATGTTGAAATATTGATTTTGAGATCTAATGTACTTAGATTTACACTAGAAATTATCATTATTGATATTACAAAGGTGGGAAGCACAATATCCTTTTTAGAGGCCAAACAATGGTACCTTTGATGTTTTAGGAGGAGGTGTTGTTGGAGTTTCATAAATACTATTTAGAGGTACATAGGGGTGTGGAAAGTATGTATAAGGACCACCAATTCATGTTTTGGTGGATAGATGTGAAGAAGAGAGTTGTAAATATTATTTCTCAATGCATCAACTACAAATAGGTGAAGGAAGACCACTAGGTTGCTACGGGATTAGCCCAAAACATTGAGGTTACAAAGTGGAAGTGTGATGGGATTTACATGTACATAATGATGGTATTACCACATACATCTAAAGGACAAGATTCTATATGGGTGATCGTAGACCGAATCACCATGTTATCCCACATCCAAGAAATTTGAGAGAATAGTTCAGAAGTGAGCTTGGGGTGCCTCTACATAATGGATATAGTCAAAATACATAGTGTTCCCTCAAAGGTCATATCTGAGCATGATGATCTGTTCACATCATGGTTATGGTGGGTATTTTAGTGTGATTTCAAGACTTAATTATGCTTGAGCACAACATTTCACCCCCAGACTGACCGTTAGATACAGTGGACCAACCTGGTCCTAGATTCTAAGATGAAATCATTCTTGTTGGACTTTGTCCATACTTGGGAGGATCACCCACCCTTGGTGGTGTTTTAGTACAACAAAATCTTCCATTCCACCATTAGTATGGAACCATTCGAGGATTTATATGGGAAACCCTCCAGGTAACCACTTTGTTGTATTAATCCAGGAAAGTCAACACTCATTATCCTGAAGTTGGTGAAAAATACTATAGATAAGGTACATATCATCCATGAGAAGATGAGGACTATAAAGATCAAATAGAATTTACATTTGGATAGATGATAAAGACATTTTTAGTTTGAGGAAGAGACCATGTCTTCCAAAAGGTATCACCTCTACATGGATCGAGGTGATTTGGATATAGTGGTAAGATATCTCTGAGATTCATTGGACCCTTCCATATACTACAATGAGTTAGCAAGGTGGAATACCACTTTGCTATACCAATGAAGTTGGACTGGATATTTGAAATCATCCACATGTTGTATATAAGGAGGAATGTTCATGACCCATCGAATGTTATCGACTAGGGTGAGATGAACATCAGGGATAGTGCTACCTTTTTATGTACCTAAAAAATATTGAGCATTGGTAAGAGGGGATCCTTCATGGGATATTAATTCCTTTAGTTCATGTTTGGTGGAAGCACGAGAATCATCAATAGAGCACATGTGAGTGGAAGGTTCAGATTTGTTCTCAGTACCCACATCTTGTTTTGTAGACCTTATTTTGGAATTTCGGGACATAAATCCACATGGTAGGGAGAATATAATGTCTCAGATTTTTGGTTTATTATTTTTGGATATTATATAGATTATTTTTGAGACTAGGCGTTAAGATAACATTTAATTATGAGGCCTGACCTACACAAAAAAATGATTGCAATATATTAAATTTATTAAATAGCACATACATTTAGTTTTCTTTAAAAAAGGGGAATAACTCATAAAAGGGGACCAAGATTCGAAATATGAGGGATCCATTGTGGTCATGATGCAGGTTTTACCTAGGAACAACATAGTCTTGGTTGACATGCGTCATTTGTAGAAAATCCATCATGGGAGTGAAATGAATAAAACTATTAGTCGAATTATTCAATTTATTTTTTCACCATAAAAAACCAAGAATATTCTTTAAATACATGGTTAGTGGGGATTCATATGTTTAGTCACTAAATCCTAGAGATATAGAGGAATTTTAGAGAGGGTCAAATTAGATTCTGTTGGTGGATGATGACTGAATTGGAGATCGATGATCAGTGTGAGTTAGAATCAAATAATCTCTCCTATGGTCACTATGTAGCTTCATTCTTCATCATAGATCAATCCAAATCAAGGTATTCCATTGAGTTTATTGGATTATTTTTCTAATTTTTATTTATATAATTAATGTGAATAATTCGAGTAATATATTTATTCCCGGATCATGAATTTTTCTAGATGGGGTTTTTTTCAGTAATTTTATCAATATAATATAATTGTAATTATTTTTTTTTATTATATTTGAGACAAATTGATGCCAACATGAAATTTTTATAAGGTTCATTCCCCATGTTTTTGGTTGGGAATTTCTCCCTAGATTCTTTATTCATCATTGGCATACATCTTTTGGGCTTCAATTTAACATATCTTAATGAATCGATCATTGGGAACTCAATAAATTGTGAAACAATCCAATATCATAGATTTGGGATCAACATGACGTATAGGTGGTGTGAATTTGGAAGAAACAATGAAATAGACATTTGAATACTTGATTTTAGGTTCATCAGCGTAAAACAAAGAATGAAGAATGATGCTGATTTTCTAATTAATCAAAGAGAAAAGTATTGTTTGATTATGGAGTGAATATTCATGGCTTGGATAAAAATTTTATAGTGTGGATGTTTCTGGATGGAAGTTCTATAGAATGAATGAAAACTTAGAAACCAGACATGGAAATCTGAAAAAATCTACAATTCACAACATGTAAATATGGAGTTACATGCTGTGTGGGTCCCCATAGAAGCAATGCAAGGGTTGTAGTTAGAGAAAAGTACAACACACACTATTACCCATTAAAATGATTTGTTACCCCTTATTTTAGGCTCAATGTCTACTTTTTAGAGTACACAAACACGAGAAATATTACACGGCCTGATGGCATACACTGTACTTTGATATGGACACAACATTGTGTCCATGGGCTAATACACATACCCGACTACTATACACGAACACGACTAGATGACACAGGCTAAATACCACGTATCTCTTCACATTGTGTACTATATATACAAGTCGTGTATATGGATACTTACATGTCGTGTGAGGATCTTTCATAGGTCCAATCACGAGGTTAGATGGACACATTGTGTACCCCCTTCAAGAGTGTTTGTAACTCTCCCTTTCCAAAAAATTTACCATTATAGTTTTATCATTTTCCCTAGGTACATTCTCTAGATGGTTCATTGTGGAATTAAATCCACAAAATAAGATAGTGACACCCTCTATAGGCTGACTCTCATGTAGAGTTTTTGCGTCTCTTAGTGAGACAAGAGTGTGGTCCTCTATCATCCATTATTCCCTGTGTGGTGTTTGTGGAATTAGCATGGCCTCCCAGAGTAGGTGGTTGATCCTTCATCTGGTATGATATATTATTATGGTTTGTTGTATCATTGAAATAAAATCAACTATGGAGAATATTTATCCATATTGAGTTGGTGGTGTCCCCCATATGTTCTAGTCGTGACCCCCCTTTTGTGTATCAGGGTCTTCATTGACTTGTGAGCTTTCTTAGGCAGGGCATAATGATCTAGACCTATTTTTTGAGTGTCTCTGATGATAGCATGGATCATGGAGTGGAATCTCATGGAAAAATCATTTATTCGAACATAATCCTTTGGATGACATTTTGTTAAGACCGCCTGGTGGCGTGGTGTATTTTTTTGAATATATCTTGGTGTTTCTGTTATTCATTGATTTCAATATCCTATGTTGATATGACTATACTTGTTTCTTCATTTTATTGTGGCGTCATTCTTAGTATTTTTATAATCACACCTACATTAATTTTTTCCCACATGTGTCATGTCATATAGAAACGACACCCCTTTTGATGGTGTATTTGTAGGACAAGGTGTGGGTGGTGTGTAGCTAGAGTTTTTCAAACTGAGGTGTTTACCAAGAGCTTTCTATTGACTTTAGACATCAACCATGGAGTATCCTGGAATATTTAATGTTTTTGTTGGGATTATATTTTCCCCCTTTTATTATTTTTTAACTTTTACTATCATACTACGTTGTAGTATCTTAGATGCATGCAAGCATTGTTTCAGTTGTATTACATTTCCGCATTGTGTGGGATTCAAGATGTGTGCATGTGTATAGGTACTTGAAAAATTACTCCCTTTTTTGGGATATTTTAATTCCCCATACCTTTCATGTCTATTACATTGTGGGAAATCTGGTGTTTGAGGTGTCCTAAGAAGTTAAGGAGACACTTTTCAACACTTTTCAAAATTCCATGTTTTCCAAGTTTTCCAATGGTGCCTCACCCCAACGGTGTCTCACACTGGCTATGCCTTGATGAAGGTAGATCACCATAGTGGTGTCTCACCCTGATGTTGGATCCCTAATAGTGTCACACCATAGAGTTGGGACATTGGTGGTGTCTCACCCTAGTAGTCAGTCCCTGGTAGTGGCTCACTACGGTTTCTCATCCAGTGGTGGATCACAAGTGGTGCCTCATCTAATAGTGTCTCACTGGCAGTGCATCATCCAGCAGTGCCTCATCTGGTGGTGTCTTGAAGGTGGTGCCTCATCTGGTGGTGCCTCGTCTTGTGGGTTCTCGCTGGCTATGCCTCTCGTTCAGTGTTTCCAATTCTTCATGTTTTTCCCATTTGGGGTCTTCCTGTTGACATAAAATGTGGTTAAGGCCAAATTTAAAAGGTTTTGAGACCTATTCAAATCCCATAAATTATATATTTAATTACCTAGGGGTGAAAAAACATCTAAATGGTCAAAAAACATGGTCATGGATAGATCAGGCTTTAATGGAAAATCAAAACTATATCTAATCCTGTGACTCAGATCCAATCATCCTAAAGTTGATATATATTTCCCCTAGTTAATTTATTATTTATTTATCTTGGTACAAGATGTTCCAAATACCTCTTACCATCAAATATGTGTGTCTAGGCTAATGCAGTTAGTTCATGATTCCCTGGAGGGTTACCTAATGTACGTGCACCGTTGTTTTCTGCAAAATCATGAATTTTTTATAATTATTCTTCCAAGTAGGATTTCATTCTTTTTCTAAAATTGTTAATCTTGTTGGATGTGTATATAAATGTTTTAACTTGCGAAGATATATGATTATAGATTAATATATATAATCTAATTGGTTTATGAATCAATAATAGGGGGATAAGAAAAGTGATGCATGATCTTATCGTGTTATTGTTACTTTCAATATTTTGGTTTTTATGGGATAACTACCCACAAAAAATCATGGAAATTGGGGGTCCTTTTTTCACACTGGATGGTTTGTGGAATGATTTTTTTTTGTTTTTGTTGAAATTTTATATATAAAAACTAGTTAAACATGTATATTTAGATAATAAATGGATACCCCCGTATCATATAGTTTATATGATAACCTCTAAATTAACAAGTGGAATTAAATAAGGAATTCCTTATTAAATATAAAAATATGTTTTTCTTTGGTATGTTCTATGATGTGGTTGTATAGTGGGGTTGTGATAGATGTGGTGTGTTTATGCAGTAGGGCTACGAAATTAGTTGTGTTTTAATGTGTTACTAGTTGTGTTTGTGAGTTGTGGGTTGGTTGTGTTAAAATTATGAAAAAGGAGGATGAGATTGTAAAAGGAAAATAGTATTTTATGGGTAATTTCTAAGTTTATTTTCATTTACAACATGCAAAAACTTTCACCCCATATCTAGATGGCATGGTATTATGTGTCATTAAAGTTATGTGTGTTAATTTTCATGGCCTCTTCACCTATTAAATGATTATTACTGTGTTTCCTATTATGTGTCATGGCTTATAGTTTATTGGGTAGTGATGAATGAATAAATAATTTTTAATAATGTTTCGAGTGGCTTGGATTGTATTTACTAAAATAATGTTAATGGTTAAATGAAATTGTATGGGAATGAAAATGTAATTTTTTCTTATTTTTTGGTGTTGTGAATTTAGAAGTTGTAGTATAAAGGAAACTATGTTCTGATTTGGTTGGTTTGTTTGTGAAAAAATAGATTGGGATGGAGTATTTTGTAAAATAATTATATTTCAATATTCTTGTGATTTCAATACCCAACCCACCTATAATGAGCACTATGTGTCGAACACCCTCATCATCCCATGGGGGTGTATTTTCTCAACATCTAGTTAGGAGTATAGATGGATGGGTACCCGCTCATTTCCTATATATCTTTAAGGAATGGTATGTATGAAACCATATGTGATTGATATAGGACTATCAATACTTTATATGGTGGTTGTGATATCCCATGTGATTGTAGGAAAGGTGTCTTGTGGCCTAGGTTCCTTTAGCTGAGATGTGATAGCCCATGTGTTGGAGGGCGAGGTGATTTGTTTCCCATGTGTCTTTAGGATGAGTTGTGATGTTCTTCCCAAGGTGTCTTTGGGATGAGATGTGATGTGTTGAATTATGAGGCCTAGTTGTGTTTGGGTAGGATGTGGTGTAAGGTCCAAGTGTATGTGGGAAGGATTTGATGTGGTATACATAAGGGATGGGAGTGACAAGATGTATGACATTGGTCGAGAGTAACATACTAGTGGAAAAGTGGTTCGGGTTACACTATCATTGATGTGATTTATATTAAATTATATTTCATGACTTTTGTTACTTTGTTAGCATTCCTTGGTGAGTTTGGAATGGTTAGTATAAATTGATTGGTATGGTTTAGTTCTGTTGTTTTCTCATAGGGTAATTAGTATGCTTCTTTCATATATGAAAGAGAGACTTTGTTTTTTACTATTTAGTATACTTGAATGCTCACCCAACATATATATAATTGTTTTTAGGATTCTAGGAAGATTATGTAGATAGTGTAGGGAATTACTTGGTCAGGCCTTGGGAAAATTGAAGTGTCACTCTTTTAGATTTACTTTTGGGTATTTACTTTGGAGATTTTATTTTATCTATATCAGTTTTATTTTATTCATGTATGTGGGATGGTTTGGGTTTCTCTTTTATATTATGTCGTAGAGTTGGTTTTGGATGATTCATCTTATCTCCCAATCTTATTTCTTATAAAGGGTAATGTCTCCCATTTTTTGAGATTAGTACACCCAAGGTGCTTGTCACAATCCCGGGGCCTACTGGAGGTGGGAATCGGGGGCCACTATCACCATTTTATCATTTCTTGCCCAGAAGGGGTATCTTTGGAAAGAGGGGGTTAGGACAGAGTGATATTAGAGCTAATGGTTGATAGATAGGATAGAGTTTAGAGTTATGAACATTGAGGATTGAATGGAGTGGTATGTAAACATTTCCATTCGACCTAGATGCATGAAATACATTAGGGAGACAAGCTAGGACAATAGATTTTAGGGTCCCACATGATCTACTACAAGGAATATGATCTTATTGAATGACTAAGTGAGATTGAAATTCTTTCAATTTAGACACCTAAGAGAGGTATATGCATCAAAATGAATTGTGTTCTTGTCTAATTGAGGTTGTTTTGGGAAGGATACAATGGTTAAATGAATGAAATAAATTAAAATAAATCATAATGAAAATTTCATACAATACAGGATTAGAAAATCCTTTTTTTCCTTTCAACTATGACCCATGGTCATCATCTATCTGCCACTCAAGAAGATGAGGTTTTGAAGTCTAATCTAGTTCATCTCTGTAGGGTTGATCCTAATGAAAAGGATGCTTAGTGGTAGAAGATATTGTGTAATTTCTAGTCCATGGATTAAAATAATTATGATGACAATATTTCAAATGTGGAGATAGAGAGATGGATGGAGGAGATCGAGATCACATTAGGTTTGATCTAGGTCCGGATAGAGTATTGCATCCCATTGGTAGTCGGTTAGATGTAAGGATCTGTACATTAGTGGTGGACGTTGTATATATGATAGTAGGAGGAGAATGATTTTTTATGGGTTGACTTCCAAAGGGAGTTCAATGCAAAGTTCCTTTCATTGACAGTGATGTATGAAAATAGGCAAGTGCTACTCTCCCATTAGCAGGAAAGTATATTAGTGTGGGAATTGGGAATCATGTTAACGGACCTTCTACATTTTTCACCGGACCTTTTTCTTGATTATGAGCCTCGTACGAGACATATTTAGAAGGAATATAGTCCTTCTATCACTACCAAAATAAAACGTACATTAGAGGGGGTCATGCACAACCCCCTATAAATTCATTTTTCTAGAAATTAGATATTGACTATGTATAACTCTTGCTAATCATCGAATTTATAGGGGGTTCAAAACCCCCTCTAATGTCTTTAAAATAGAGGGGGTTCAAAACCCTCTCTAATATCATTGATTTAGCGGGGGTTCAAAAACCCCCTCTAATGTCTTTAATTTTGAGGTAGTTCAAACCCCCCTCTAATTTATGAGATTAAAGGGGTTGTGATCCCACACAGTTTAAGAAAAGAAACTTCCACAATAAATACATATATATATATATAATTAAAACAAAATATATAAATATATTTAAATACATTATATGAACATATTATATAAAATATTTATATGATTATATTTATACGTATTTATATGTATACATAAATATAATTTTATAATATTATGTAAATTAATATGTATTTATTTTTTATATATTGTATTTTATATAATATTAATTGTTTATAATATAAAAGCATAAACATATTATATAAATATATACAAAAATAAAATTTATCTAAAAAATATATCATATGAAAACCCAAGCATGTAGTTTTTCTAAATTATATAATAATAAAAATAAATATATTTTTATATAAAAGGTTTATCTATTTATATTATATATAATTAATATTATATGAAATAGAATTTATATAGTAAATTTATATTAATGTATATTTATTGAAATACTAATATATATATATATATATATATCAATGTACATAATATATATATATGTATTGAAATACATTATATAAATATTTTTATACAATTTTTTCATATAATATTAATTGTATATTATATAAAACTGTATTTCATATAATATTAAGTATATTTTTCTATAAATTGTATTTCATATAATATTGATTATATAAAATATACCTATTAATTATATTAAATATAAAATTTTAATTCATATAATATTGATTATATGTAATATACATATTAATTGGATATAATATAATATTAATTACATATAATATAATATTAATTACATATAATATTAATATTTGTATAAATTGTAGTTTATATATTAATATTAATATATCAATTTTATATAGTATTATATAGTTTATAATAATAAATATATTTATTAATATAAATTATAATAAATATATATATTGAAATACATTATATAAATATATTTTTAAATACCTTATATAAATATATTTGGTAAATACTTATATACATATATTATTTAAATATATATATATAATATAAATGTGTATTTATGTATATAAATAATTTACTTAAATATATAATACGAATGTATTTAATATAATATATATTTGATATAAATCATAAAATAGATGTATAATATTTATAAAACCAACGTATAATTTTTCTAGAATAAAAAATAGATGTAATAAGAATAAAAATAATTAATAATATTATTGTTATCACACACACACACATATAAGTGAAATATATACATATATACTTGTGTAATATAATAAGGTGATATATAAATATATAATATATAATATATATAATTTAATATAAACATAAATATATAGTAAATAATATATATATTTATAATTTAAATGTATTTAAATATATTATGGTAATAATATTTATTATAATAAAATTTAAAACACATATAAATACAATAATGTGCAACATATATATCAAAAAAACAATTACCTTAGTGGTTGGTTGTAGATAGTCCGATGATGTTCCTTTGATGAGGTGCTGGTTTGAATCTCGGAAGCTACTTTTTACTGTGTGGGCATGGGATTTATAGAGGTAGCGGAAACTAGGAGGCCGAGTAGAGGCTAGGGGTTTAGGGTGGGAGGCGGGAACTAGAGGAGGGATGGGGAATTGGGAGGGACAAGATGAAAAATAGGAGGGAGGTAGGGAACCAGGATGGGGTGGGATGGGAAGGGAGGGAACCAGGATGGGGTAGGATGGGGTGCAAACCAGCGCTGGGGATGGGATATGGGAACGAGAGGGAGGGAGAGAACTAGGATGGGGTGGGAATGGGAGGGAGAGAACTAGAATGGGGTGGGATGGGATGCGAACTGGTTCTCGGGGGTTGGGGCAAGAACTGGGAGTAGAGAGGAGGCGCTGTGGGGATTGGGGCTGTTCATAAAAATATTACAAAGATTTAGGGGCGGTTGTGAATACCACAGCTAAAGTAATCCCTAATTTAGGGGCAGTTCAAACGGCCCCTAAAGGCTTCCATCTAGTGGAAGATTTTGGACCACTGGTGTATTTATGTTAACATTAGAGGGGGTTTAAACCCCCTCTAATTTAACCACCGCTAAAGTACCCATGACTTTAGAAACACTTACTCAAAATTGCCACTAAAGAATGTAGGCGACCACATTAGCGTCGATTCCTCACAACCTACACTAATTACTTTAGAATGGGTTATAACCCCTTCTAATGTCAAAAATAATCCACTCTACTGTACCCATTTTTTGTAGTGTATCCATTGGGTTTTTACTCTTCTTTCATTGGAAACATATTTATATGTGCAGAAGAAGGAAGAGGTGATTGACCAGATGAAATCATGAGGAGTTCCACCAAGAGATGGTAGCTAGCAAATTTCATTAATATACAGAGCATCAGTGGAAGATCTAAGGTACCAAGACTTACAAGGTTTCAACCGATAGGGATTTGACCTCACCAGTTTCAATTCCGGCCTTCTGGAGGTAGTGTCTTCAATGATTTTCCGGGGAGCTTTGTGCCAGTGTGTTTTGGTTGAGGGGTTCATAGTCATCACTATGTCTAGTTCTTAGTAGTTCTATAAGATTATTTTGGTGGAGGTGGAAGGGTTAAGCACTAGCCACAACAACAATTACCGGTGAGACAATTTTTTCAGTAGGGGAAGTAGGCCTTCACTCTGTTGAGGGGAGATAGAGTAGGTAGAGGATAACCTCAGGATTTTCCTCATGTTTAGAGACTGTGACCCGAGAATTTCCATAGAAGTGGTCATTTTTAGATAGGTATAGGAGTTGGTCATGGTCAGTTTCACATAGTAGAGGCATCAGTTTTAGAGGGGGCATGATTCATTAGAGGTTCGATCAGTTTTTTTATTACCCTTATGTGTACCTTGTTTGATTGAGGAGATTCTTAGACCTTTGTTTCACCCACTATAGTCCATGATATGGGACTAGACATTGAGAGGATTCATGTGCCCCTGGTGTTGAGTATGCCAGTTGGAGTCCAAAACATCTTGTTTGATGTGTTCCGGGGGTGTATACTGATGATGGGACCACATTATTCCTATTGGAATCTTTGAATGCCACAGATACAACCATACTATGTAACCCATGACATAGAATGGTTTTATTCCATGCATACTGTTATCAAATTATTTCATAGGAGAGTTGTATTTTAGAATATTGATGATTACCATGTGGTTTTATTTAGGGGGGAGTTTTCAGGTTGGTATTCGGCATGTGGAGCTCCTTCATTCATTGTTGGTTTATTTTTTAGTTGAATAAATGGATGTTGAGATAGTAGAGGTTCCTAGTGTCATTGGGGTATTCCAGGATGTTTTCACTAAGGAGTTTTTGACACTATCCCCTCGATGTGATGCTGACTTTAGGATAGACTTGTATGGTAATGATTATTCGATTTTGAATACTCTTTATCGTATGAAAGTATTTGAGTTATGGGATATGATGAATCAAATATATTATTTGATAAATAAGGGTTTTATCCATCCCAGTGTGTCACCGTGGGGTTCTCTGGTGTTGTTCTAAATGAAGGAAGATAATGTTATTAGTTTGTGAATAAACTACTAGGGGTTGAATCTGGTGATAGTCAAAAACCATTACACTCTTACAAGGATAAACAATATTTTTTACCATCTAAGAGGGGAAATATGGTTTTCTAAGATCAAAATATGGTCTTGATATCACTAGTTGACATTGAAGGAGGGAGATATCTAAAATAATGCCTTCAGATGCAGGTATGGGCACTTCATGTTTGTAGTCATACCGTTTGGTGTTATGAGCAGACTAAACATGTTAATGGGAATTATTAACTCTATGTTCCTTGAGTTCCTAGATCCATTTACCATCAAATTCATCAATGATATCTTATTTTACTCGGAGGAGGAGCATGCAGAGCATCTGTAAACATTTTAGAATATTATTTGATGCCACTAGCTCTATGGAATGTTCTCCAAGTGGAAGTTCTGGACATAGGAGGATTATTTCCTTATACATGATGTGTATCAATTAGATGAGGTAGTAGTACCATAAAAGGTTGAATCAATTTTTTATTGGGAATCACCCATAAATGTTGTAGAAGTTCATATTTTCCTTGGTCTCATTGGCTATTATTGAGGGGTTTTTCCAAATTTCTCTCATGTTTAATCTCCATTGATATTTTTGACATGGAAGTACCAATATTTTTCATGGAGTGATTAGTGTTAGGTAGAATTCGGTTTCCTGAAAGGTAATTTATTCAATTACCCAGTGCTCTGGTTTCCTGATGAAGAAGAAATTTTTGAGGTGTTTTGTGATGCTTTCCATTTTGGTTTGGGATACATTATGATGCAGTAGAAAGATTTGATCTCTTATGGGTCTTTGAAGTTATATCCCCATGATAATAACTACACATCCCATGATCTAGAGCTAGAAATAGTTGTGTTTTCACTAAAGTTGTGGTGGTATTACCTCATTGGGGAACACGTTTTGGTCTTCACAATCATAAGAATTTGAGGTATATCAATTCCCAGCAGGACCAGAATCTATGACAATAGAGGGGGATGATGTTTCTTATGTATTATGATTTTGAGATCTCTTACACCTTAGGAATGGGTAATATCGTGGCTGATCATTTAAGTAGAAAGTCACATAAATATGTTGTTTCAGAATTTATGGATGTTTGGAGAGAGATTGAGGATTTGTAAGCCTTTCACTTAGATGTAGGGGTAGATGGAGGTAGGGGATATTTGATTCACATTATTGATAAATATTCTCTTTAGTATCAGGTGTAGAAGTCTCAATGGGGAGAATCAGAGGAATAGGTGATGTGTGATTGTGTTGGCCATGGTGATGCTTCAGAAGGATGGTCGGAACCAGATGTTGGTTTAAGGAAATTTTCTTTTCTCTATGATGATGCACAATGGAGTCCTTCATGAGTTTCATAGATCACCTTTGGAAGTACACCTATGAGTTTAAAAGATGTAATGTGGATTAAGGATATAGTTTTGGTGGAAAGGGATGATATGGGTATTGACATATTTTCTGGTGAAGTGCTTGGTTTTCTAGACTGTATACTATGATCACCATGTTCCTGGTGTTTTTATGGTATTTGGATGATCCCAAGTGAAAATGGGATGAAATATAGATGGATGTTTTCATAGGGTTACCCAAATCCAAGGGAGGTTCAGATTCTATTTGGGTGATAGTGGATCAGTTTATGAAATCGTCCCATTTCTTAGCGATCAAGGAGTTGTGCGTAGTGGATGTTTTAGCTAAAAATTACGTGGATTAAGTTGTACAGTTTCATGAATTTTTGATGTGTATTGTCTCATATCATGACACACTATTTACCTAAATATTCTATATAGTATTAAATCATGGTTTTAGAACTCATTTAGGCCTCAACACTACCTTTCACCATCATAATGATGGGCAGATGGAATGAACTATCTAGAGGTTGGAGGATATGCTACGATAATGCATCTTGGACATTGGTGGATCATGGGTATGACACCTGCCCTTAGTAGATTTGGATTATAATAATTATTATTATTCTTCCATTGACATAGATCTATTTGAGTTTTTATATGGAAGACCCTATCATTCTCCTTTGTGGTGGAAAAAAGGGTGGGGAGAAAACCATTTATGGTCCCGATGTAGTGTAGATCATGACATAGAATGTTCAGCTTGTTTGTGAGAGATGATGGTAGCAAAGGACTAACATAAGTCTTATGCCGATCTTAGAAGGGGGCCCTTGGAGTTTTAGGTTGGGGGCCACATGTTGTTGAAGGTCTGCCCTCGACGTGAGCATCATATGCTCGGAAGAGGGGGTGTTCTTTCTCCCAGGTTTATTGGACGATGAGGTGTTGGGGAATGTTGGAAAGGTGTCATATCATTTTCAATTTACACTGAGGTGAGAGAGGATCCACAATGTCTTTCGCATCTCTATACTTTTCCAATATCTTCATGATGAATCCCATATCATTGAATGGGGAAATATAGATATCACGTAAGACATGATGTTTCTGGAGTGGCCAACAGAGATACAAGATCATCGATAGAGTGTGATTTATAGATAGAAAATTCATTTGGTTCACGTGTTGTGGAGCCATGGTGGCTAGGAGGAGAGTACATGGGAGAATAATACATAGAATCATTCCCAGTACTCGAAGTTACATTTATTTTTTTCTCTATTCTGGTTTTCTTTGTGATGTGATGTTTCAACTTTATTGATTATGAGATGAGGTGTTTTACCTTAGTTTAAGATGTGTGTGGTTGATGTGTGATAAAGTAATGATGTATGAAAAGAGGAGTACCTAGTTACTAAATGAGATGCATTAACTGTGATGTGATTAAACCTATGCAGGTGAGTCAGTGCCACCCACAAAAGATAATCTTGATTTGGAGGCCATAATTCCTTGATTCATGTGTTTAGATAGTGTGGTTTATTGTTGTTGTGCAATGTTTTCTCTGGTTTTTTGGGTTCATATGTCAAAAAGAATGATGATAAGGCCATGATAACTGATTTTAGTGGATGTTTTCTTTGGTTTTGTGGTTTCCACTCCTGATTTTGAACAACATAAGATTGTTTATCATTGAGTTTTTATGTTTTTAATTGATATTAGTGTTTAGAATGTGATGAATAACTTTAGATGTATCTCAAGGGATGGTTGTTCGAAGCCTTACTATATTTCCCATCATGTAGGTATTTATTTCTTGAAGGAAATAATAGTTTTATAGGTCTCTAATGTAATGGACCAAACCTTTTTAGTCTATTACTTTTTGAGAAATAAGGTGTTTTAGGTGTCCTGGTAAGTCAATGTGACTCTTTTAAACACTTTTCAAAATTCCCATTTTTTCAAATTTTCCAAAAGTGCGTCATCCCAATGGTATCATGCACCGGAAGTGCCTTGCTTAAGGTAGATCACCCTAGAAGTGTATCACCCTATAAGTGGCACACTGTTGGTGTCTCACCCTGGTAGTAGATCACTGGCAGTGTCTCACCTTCGAGGTTATTCATTGGTGGGGAATCACTGGCTGACTTTCACTCATCAGTTCCTCGTCTAGTGGTGGCTCACAAGATGTGCATCTTCTAGAGGTGTCTCATTGGAAGTACCTTGTCTTATGATGCCTCATCGAGTGGTGCCTAAGTGGAAGTGCCTCATCATATGGTGCCTCATCTGGCGGTGTCTCGCAAGTAGTGCATCGTTTGGCAGTACATTGTCTGGAGGTGCCTCCTAAGTAGTGTTTCCAGTTCTTCTAGTTCTTCCATTTTAACAACATCATTTGATATAAAATATGTTTAAGAACAAATTTTAAAGACTTTGAGACCTATCAAAATTCCATAAATTATATATTTACTTCCCCAAAGTACAGAGGTTTAATTGGTCAAAACGTATGCTCTTGGCTATGTCCAGCTTTAATAGAAAATTAAAACTGTATCTTATCGCATGAACTAGATCCAATCATCCTAAATCTAAAATATACTTACCGTTTTCATTATTTCTTGATTTATATTACTACGAGACATTCCAAATACCTCTTCCCATCGGAGTCCTATTGCCGGGCTGCTGTAGTTGGTTCATGATTCCCTAGAGGGGTACCTGTTATATGTGTGCCCCTATTTTTGGTTCAACCAGGAGATGTCATTAATTCTACTTCCATATAGTATTTACTTCATAATTATAAATTTTTTATCATGAGGGATGGGTATATATATGTTTTAACTTTTAATGATAGTTGATTCCAAATTAATAAAGGTAATCAAATTCGTTTATGGATCAATATGCAGTGGGTTGGGAAAATTGAGGCATGATCTTACTGTTCTATTATTATTATTAATATTTTGGTTTGTATGGTATAACTACCCACAAAAAATCATTGCCATTGGGGGTCCTTGTTTCTGAACTATTTGGTTTTTGGAAGGCATGTTGTCTTATTTTTGTTGAATGCTTGTATATAAAACAAGTTAACAACCAATATTTAGCTAATAAATGGATTCCCCAAGATTATATAGTTTCTATTATAACCTCTAAATCAACAAGCATAATTCAAAAAGGAATTTCTTGTGAAATCTAAAAATGTGTTTTTCATTGGTATGTGTGGTGATGTGGTTGTACAATATGGATTTTATCATCATGGTATGATTATATAGTTGAAATGTGGAACCGGTTGTGTTGTAATGTGTTTCTAGATGTGGTAGTGAGTTGGTTGTTTGTTATATTAATATGATTAATTGGGTGGATGAGATTAATGAAGGAAAATAGTGTTTTGTATGGGTAATTTCTGAGAGACTTTTCATTGATAACATGTAGAGAGCCTCACCCTATATCTAGAGGTCTTGGTATGATGTTCCATTAATGTGAATTGAATTAATTTACTAGGTCTCTTCACCTCCGTTATGGTTGTTACTATGTTTATTGTTATGTGTCGTGCCTGATAGTTGCTTGGGTTGTGATGGAATGAATAAATAATTTTTAAATAATTTTTGGAGTGTCTTGTGTTGGTTTGATTAAAAAAATGTAAATAGTTAAATGGAATTGCTTCGGAATGTGAAATATGATTTATGAATTATTGTATGGTGTTGTGAATTTAGGGTGGTAGTAAAAACAAAACAATGTTGTGAGTTGATTAGTTAGTTTGTGGACCCATAGGTTGGTCTAGATTGTTTTTTTACTATATATATTTTTATATTATTGTGATTTCTATTTTCTCCCCACCCATTTTGATCACTATATGTTGAACACCTGCATCATCACACCGGGGGTGATTAAGATAGTGGTTGTGATAGCCCAGGTTTCTACGGGTGAGGTGGTTTTTGGCCCATGTTATTTTGGGTGAGATTTGATAGCCCTAGTGTTAATGGGCTACGTGGTTCATTTCCCAGGTGTCATTGAGATGAATTGTGATGTTCTTCCCAAAGTGTCTTTGGAATGAGATGAGAGGTGATGTGTTGTGGGGCCCTAGTGTGTGCGGGTGGGGTGTGTTGTAAGGCTCAGATGTGTGAAAGAAGGATATGATGTGGTATAAAGGAGGTATGAGAACTCTAGGATGTACGATGTTGCGAGAGAGTGGAATACTATTTGGATTGTGGTTTGGGGTAACCTATCATTGGTTTTATTTACTTTATATTATATTACATGACTTGTGTGCCTCGGTAAGGATGAGATGGATCGTATACCTCGATAGGCGTTGTTTGGTTCTGTTTTTTTCTCAGAGGGGCATTAATATGCTTCGTTAACATGTGCATGAGAGACTTCGGATTTTCTACTGAGTATAATTATATTCTCTTCCTATTTATATTAAAACTATTTTTAGGTTTCGAGGAGGAATATGTGGACCGTGTTGGGATTTACAATATCAGGACTTGAGATAGTTGTTGTGTTGCTACTTTATCATTACTTTTGGGTATTTACTTTGAAGACATTATTGTAACTGTATCAATTTTATTTTATGCATGCATTAGGGATGGTTTAGGTTTCACTTTTACATTATATATTGAAGATTTTTGTGGATGATTCATCTTATCACATTGTCTTTATTATAATGGGTAATGCCTCCCAGATTTTGATATCAGTACAACCTTGGTGATAATCTACAACCTAGGCCCTACTGGAAGCCGAAAATAGGGGTCATTATCTCTCTTTCTATATTTATATCCTAGTAGGGGTATCTTTAGGGAGAGGGGGTCATGACAGATTTCCTTCTCAGCACTAGTCTCCAGCCCCTATCCTATTGGAGGTGGTCTTGAGGAAGTCACGAGTCAAACATCGTCTGGTAGGTTCAGGACATAAAAAATCATACTAATTCTCACACAATTTTCATCATATGTGAATAAAATAATAAATTTTTTGGAGATCCATTGGAAACCAATGAATGAGAAAAATTCCATAAATTATTTAATGTGATAATGTACACCCTTGTTCACTGGATCATTTAATCCAGATAATAGAGAGAAATATATTAATGTGATGTTGTATATATCTTTCTATATATAGTTCTTAGAGAATGAAAAAATTTTCCTCATTTCATATCATTTTGGAGGATAGGTATAAAAATGGTGCAATATCATCATGAACAAAAAAAAGAAGAAAGAAGTAGACACTGTGGAATGGGAGTACATCAAGAAAGTATTCATCATTGAACACTATACTCAAATCATCACATGATAATTGAGACATAATTTATGCATCTAAAGAAAAGAGATGATGATTATGTTGGAACATATAATAAAAATATCAAGATAATCATGTGGTAAGATAATTTTTATATATCATAATCTGAAATAATGATCATCAATTTATTATGTTTTTAAAAAAAAAATACATAAAATGGTACAAGATTTAATAGATTTTGAGATCTATAAGGATATTTTTTGATTTGTGATATAGGTGGTGTTTTAATATGATGATCTCCATTATTTTAGGGATAAGAAAAAATATAGAATTTTAAGATAACATCAATATATGGTCATATATAAGAAAGAAACATCAACCCCTTACTAGGAAAAATATGAAGAAAAGTATCCAAGTAATAGAGTCAATGTACTAGGAAAGCAGTTTATGTGTGGTAATATAGTTCAATGAACTCACAACATCATATGTCATGATAAGAGGATAATTATAAAAATAGTGGGAATGACATTCCCAATTAATGATCCACCCACATTATAATTATTTATGTGTAAAGAGTTTTGGAAATTATGGGTATCATTACCCGAACCTCCAAGAAAATGAATAAAATAATTAGAAAAAACCTCCAAAATCAAGGGAATATGGAATGGAATTCATGATCACAACCATTAATGTTGATAAAATAATAAATTGATGTGAGGTACACATGATCTTTTCTCTATATGTAAAAATCCCTTATTTGATTATGGTTTATCAAATTATTTCATATCACTAATTTATTCCATGAATTTCGAATCACTAAGCCATGAAAAGTATATTCATCTACCTTTGAAAATACTACGCAATACATTGTTCATGTATAATATATATAAATATTTATTGATTGAAATTAATGGGAGGATACTTCTTTGAAAATCTATTCCTTCTTATATTTGTTGAATTGTAAATAATAATGGTTATATATCACTTATCCCATCATAAGTCACACATGAATTTTTGAGTGATAAGATGTATCATTTTATACACTAACTCATATTATCATCTTGTATCAACATATGAATATTCAGGAACTTCCCATGGAATAAAATTCATTAATATGGGTCATAGTACCTACCAATGATAGAATATTCTAATGTATTTAATAATGAGATTCTTGGTCTTCCCCTATAATTGGAGGTTGTGTTTTTAATTGATCTTTTACCTAAATACAATACTCATTTAATGAGTCTATAAAGAAGCTACCTAATAAATTAGGGGAATTGAAGAATAAGATTCATAGTAATATTTGATAATGGATTCATATACATGAGTGATTCCTTGTGATGTCTCCAATTTTTCAAAAAGAAGGGTGGATAAATGAATATATTCATTAATTATTATAATATTAATAAATTCCTTATTAAAAACAAGTATCCACTACTTCATATCACTTATATATTTGATCAAATATTATATGATCAATTTTTATCAAATAGTGACCTTTGATATGGATATAATTAGTTGAGGGTCAAATGGGAGGATATTTTAAAAACAACATTCCCCACAAGGTATGGATGCTATGATTCCATAATGACACTTTTGTGGAATTATGAATTCCCATAATTTCATTATAGAATTTTTGAACTATGTATTTTGTGATTACCTTGGAAAATTCAAATTACTCATTATAGAGGATATTTAGAGAATGGAAGAGAATATATTACAATTAAGGTTTTTATTAAACTCTTTAAGAATGAATAAATTTTCTCTAATGTTTATAAGGTTCCAATTTTCCCTATAGAAATTTTCATTATTGGGTCATGTTTCAACTACAAGGGAATATCTATATATCCTTAAAATATGGAATTTTTCAAGAAATGGGAATGACCAATTATATTAATCTAGATATGTATTTTTCTTAGGATTTATAGAATCTATATATTAATTGAGATTAATTTATTATAGACATAAAATACAGTAACCAAGTTGACATGGAAGGGAGTGATGTTCCGTTATAAAGAGGAATATGAAGAATGTTTTAGGGAATTGATGAAGAGTTTTGTCAGTACACCCATACTTACATTAGCTTATAATGAGAAGATGTTTTAATATATATTTATTATTCAAAAAAGTTATTATCTTTCATTATCATAAATAATTATATTGTAATTTATTATACCTCATTTAAATTAAGGAAACATTGGAAGAATTTCCCTATGCATGATTTTGTGTAGGTCGTACTAATATTTCCAGTAATGGTTTGTTGTCATTAAATCAATATAGAAAAATGTGTTATATATAATTATCACAATAGAGATAAATATATATTCTCACAATAGGAGTTGAAAATGAACCAATGGTTATGGATATAATTTATAAATGATTGTTTATACTAAATATATTACCACAGGGGGAAGTTAAACAATGTGGTTGATGTTCATAGAAGGAAGGATAATGCAACACTTTACAATAACTGGATTGATACATACCCAATAAGAATATATTTGTGGAGGATTAATATTTATTTGATAATTATAAAGGATATACCTTATCTTCACAATGACTACTCTACTATTCATTCATTTGAAGATAAAAAAGCATAGACATTTTATGGGAGGCTATTGGAAATGATATTGAGTGTTATGGAGTTTGGATTTGATAAAGAAGATGTTATAAGGTAAGGAAACCAGGTGTGTTTTCCATAATAAATATAATTGAACAGAATTGTTTTGGATAATGTATATAGATCATCTTTATTTATTCATTTGGTAATCTTGAAGATGTATATAGTTTTAAATAAACACATATAGTGGGGAAACATGAAGAGGGAGAACAAATAATACATATATTTTAGATTGGTATGCAAGAATGGTATGGTTGAACAATAAAAGTCTAACCGCATGTTTAAACCATAACTAGTACTAGTATGGAAATTGGAAATCATTACCATGAAGTTTTTTTTTCGGGTTCCCCAAAACATCAATGATCCATAATGATTTTGGGCCGTAGTTGTCAACAACACAAAGTCATTGAACATTATTTATATTAGAGAATATTTATATATTGAGAAAATCACTATGATATACATAAGAATATGGTAAGGCTATACAAAGTACCAATATTCAATGTATCTAATTTGGATTCAAGATTTACCATGGTGTTTTGGAGGTATCTTTAAAATTCATTTGACTTAGTGTTAATATTTAGCACTGATTATCATCATTAGATAAAATGTCAATATAATAATACTATTTAATCTTTAGTGGAAATGATGATATATTTATAGATTGAATTTTGATAATATTGGGTAAAAACATCGTTTTGGTATATTTCTTATATACCCACAATTTCCTGATATATTCATATGTCACCATATACGGCTCTTTATAGAGTGATATATAGGATGCCAATATACTGTTATATTGATAAAGAATGAAATATGATATCTAGGGGTTGAATATGGCGATGAGTTGTTCCTATAAATATATCAATGATATTGGTTTTTGAGAATTTAGAATAATGGTAAAACGATACATGGGGATATTATCCCTTAAATGATCCTTGATAATATTGGGATGTTAGCTTATCACTCTATACTCACTCCAAAACTATCCCAAGTGAATGATGTGTTCCATGTATCACTTTCGAGGATGTATATATCAGGACCATAACATTAAATCCACTTGGAATATGTAAAACAAGAACCTATTATTTTGCACATGAGCCTTAGCCCAGTTGGTAAGGACTCCGTATGTGCATCCAATAGACATTGGATCAAATCCAGGCGGAGGCAGAATTTCCATGTTACTGGTGCAGGAACTGTGCAGCATTGTATCAGGTACTATAGTTGGAACTATAGTAGTCACTGTTTGGAACGGTAGAAGTCGAGAATATTCCCCCGTTTGGGCCATCGGGCCACCAATTTGGTCCTTAAGTCCTTTAAGGCCATTGGGGCACCTAGGCCTTCAGGTCAGTAAGGCCTTAGGGCCACCTCAAGGCCTTCATGCCACCTTTAAGTGCAGATGCAAACCAGACAAACTAGAAGGAATAAGCTCTACAAGGAGGATGAGCAAGGATCATTCATCATAACATAAGTTAAAAGGATCACAAGAATGAGAGGGTATGACACCTGCCATCGGGACAAGCCTGTGCATGCACATGAATTCCTAGCCAAACAACCATGTGAAGGTGGAGAGCTGATTTCACGATGAAGATGCTGGGGAGGAGAAGTTCCAAGTAGGTAGTCTGGGTTGTATGAAATGTTTGAAGCATATGGGAAATGAATTCCAATAAGGACTATAGGCCATGTAATACTTATGCCTACGGGCCTTTTAAGGGTTCCACCTCACCCATTGAAAGGTGGATTATCAAAATCAATAAAAAATGAAGGCCTTCGGGCCATTGTAAGAACCTAATATTTCATATGAGGAATCACTAGTGGAAATTTTATATTGATGAGATACAATGTTGCAAAATAATACCACTCATCATCTCATTATTCTATAGAGGAGTGATCATTTTGACAAATCAATTATTTACCAGAATGATTTTATAAGAAAAAAATATGTCACATGGTTTCATTTGAGAATGAATATTTCAAGGAAAAACATTATTTTAAAGGGGGGGGGGGTAGTGTAATAAACATACTTTAAAATGTAGAAAATAAAATATTTAATGTTAATAATTAACTATAATAAATTGTAAGTATCATTATGTTTTAGATTTTTATACAATTATTTCATCACCATTATAAAATAAAATATTACATTAAATAGTGGACACATCATCAAAGATTCCATTATTTAAGAAAAAAAAATATTTCACACCATATTTTTCATCATGGAATAACTTCATAAATTTCATATTTCCAACATTCTTATCCCTAATCATCAATAAAATAATATAAAAATTATTTTCAAACATGATATGATAAAAAATCTCAATAAGATATATATAGAAAGATATAAGTAATCATGTTTTCCCATGAATACTTATTGTTTTAAATAAGCATTGGGCTAAAATTAATAATTATTGTACCCAAGAAATCACTATTACCGCCCAAATACACTTTTAAATCATTTCACAAGAATTAAATAAGAAACAACAAAAATAATACATGTTTTTATGTTATAAATAAAAACCCATGAAAATTTTTTCACACTTTTGTATGTTTCACCCTTAAAAGGGGATTAAACATCCCTTTAAACATTATCTCATCAGTTTACCTAATTACATCATATGTTTTATGGGAAATCCTATATAAATCATACGTAAATAAATATATTATATTCTTGAATAACTTTAAAATTACTCTTAAAATCACTATTATAAATGGAATAATTGTAATGAACCAAAAATTATAAATGAAATTATCTTTTTGAATGAAAAAATTCATTATTATAAAATTTATTTATATAACAAATAATAAATAATATGTATATTATAATCATCCTCAAATATATCCTTTCATGTTACAATGATCATTACTAATCATAACTATTGATAATATATCCATTGTATTGTTATGATTATGATTAGTATATATTATGTGTTATAATAAATTCTAATTGACATAGGTGGAAGAAATGGTAGCCTCAATCAGAAGTATCATTCCATATGAATTCTAATTATATGGGATTCTGAGGGAGATAGAACACATGAAATTTTCACTTGACCATTCCTAAGATAGAATTAAAAAATATAAACATGAATAAAACTATTTAATTATTTTTTTTCTTATAGAGATAACGACTCAAAAAATGTTCATCGAAAATCCCCAAGGTAGCGCCCTCATCAATCACCTAACCCTTAAGGATACACTGGCATAATAAAGGGGTATGTATCTACACCCTTGTAGTATGGATTTATATTTTTTAATAGAATAACTTATTGATTATGTTTTTCCATTTTCATTAGTTCCTTGTATATACAATTATATGAGTTAATGAAAATTATATTTTAAGATGAAGAAACAATATTTTTTAAAAAAAATATCCATTTAACAATATTATTTATATATTTAAAAATATTAAAATAAAAATTTCAATAATATAGTAATATTATTAAATAAAATATATTTATATAAAAATGAGAATATAATTTAATAATGTATAAGGTAATATTTCTAAGGGTTATAAATGTTTTATTATTGAAAAAACTAGAATATTAAAGTAAATAAAGATTTCTATTTCAATTTCTAATTCCACATACATATAGAATTATTTTGATAAAATAAATTATATTATTGATAAAATTATATAAAAAATATACGATGGTTAACTTTTCATAATTATATGAGGAATTAAGAGTTTTTGGTAAAAAAGTAATACAATATAGATAAATGGTCAATATTTTGACATCAAAAAGACCCAAAAGTGAATTAATAAATTATAATAAAGTAATCCATGAGAAAATAGATATATCAACTTTCAAATAATTATTTTTATTTTATTTTATTGTATTTATAATCCATTATTGTATCATTCCAATCACATGTTACATTTTATGGTTTTAAAGTCAATTTATTATAAACATGGCTCACAATCACATTACCAATTATATTATTTTAATATATTATATTCTTAGTAATAAATAAAAATAGAACTACAATAATTTGGTATAAAAAATATAAAAACAATATGATGGTTTTTGGTTTAGATTAGTTTCTCATAAATATTCTAAAACCAAAGTCTAGGAATTAAAAAATAATTCCCCTCTTTTTTTGCAATAAATACCCACCCAACCTTTAACGCCACTTCCGTAAAAACCCATTGACATTTAATGTCCATATTATACTCCATCTACCTAACTTAACCCCTAAAATGTTGTATCAAAAATCTTATAAATATCCACCCATGATTTAGATGTTCCCACTCATGGTAATGGACTATATTCATCCTCTTCAGTCAAGTACTTTCTTTGTATTATGCCTTATGATTTCAAATTGTTCAAAATTTTATGTTTTTTTACCACATTAATTTAATTTTGATACATTTTATATATAGTGTGTTACCACATATAATGATAATTTAAACCTTCCATGAACCATTATAATCACACATTATACTGCCAAAATTGTCCTAAAAGTTTTTATGCTAAACATTTCTGTTCGATATAATAGTCCTTGCATCACCCACAAGATTTTAAAATATGAATAACATAGTTGATTGTGTGAAAGACAATAAATATCAAGATTATAAGGGAATACTACATCATGATACAATGAAAAATATTTTCTATTAAATAAGTTAAATCTCTTTGATAGTTTTTAATGCACACAACACCATATTTGATGGAAACACAATACTCTATTAAAATATTTTTATTTAATCATTAGTATTATAACATAGAAAATAAATTGGTGAGTATAAATAGTAATTATTACTTTATTAAAATTATATTATTTAAAAATATATTAAATAATGAAATTTATATGTACTGATTAGATATAAAATTTATACAATTTGAAAAAAAAATCAATGTTTTATAAAAAACCATATTTTTATTAATGGTTGTTTCGTTACACTTTGTACACATAATATATAATTAATTTTTACCTGTATTATAAAATTTAAAATATAAATATAAATGTTTAAAAACTATCATAAAAAATTTATCTTGGGGTGAAGTTTTGATATTTTCATAAAAAAGATTCATTTTTTGATTAATTCTGAAAAAATTTGAATTTTAAATTAAAAAATTCATTTCATTTAAATTATTTATATGGTAAAATTATATATTGAATTGGTTTTAATGTAATTTTATATAAATAATATATCTATGAATATAATTTATTTTATTAGAACCATTTTCATGTTGAATTATGATTTGAAAACATTATAAATTTTTGAACATTTTCTCTTCGAAACCCCGCTTTCTCATCGTGTCTACGAGATTAATTTTAAATTAAACTTTTCTAATTCATTGAATGGAATCTGAAGAAATTTGATTTTATATTTTTTTATACGAATATTTTATATAATATAATAAGTTTAAATTTAGTTTTTACCATAATTAATAGTAAAAATAGTAAATCTGTTTTCCATAGTTAAAGTAAAAATGGGTTTACCTAGGGTTAAACTAAAATGATAATGGTAAAAATGAAATAATAAATTTCATAATATATATTTTATAGAAATATTTTGATCCTATATTTCTTAAGTATCATTTATAATCCATTTTTACCCTTTTGTCATGTGAAAATGTGGGTACACATTTTCCATTCCAAAAATTAATAGTATGCCACTCACCTCACTTATAAATGGTCACACATATCGTATCTTCTTCACAAAAATCAAACACTTTTGGAATTATAATTATCTAAAAAAATATATGTCCAAATTCTATAATCCAATCCTTGAAGACTTATATTATTCATAATTCCATTCTATTAAGGATTTGGATGCAAACCTAAGGAGGTTACCCAAATAAGAGTTAATGTTCTTCAATGAGTGGTTTTATTTTATTACTTACTAAAAATTATTTAGGTATTATTAAACCATTATGCTATATTAATCCAATTATATTCCATATATATACATATATACGTTTTAATGTTATGTTCATGAACAAAAATCATCTGCCTTTCCATCCAATGAGTTATGAAATCATCATTCATGGGTATGGTGGACTACATCATCACTAACTGAGGTTTTTCATTTTTCCATTACCACCTCTCAATTATGCCTATGATGATGTGTATAAAGTATATATATGATACTTATAACATTATTATACCTATTGAGTCACTATGTTTTATATAAATTCTTTTACATTCCATTCTGTATGGCATACAATAATGTTTCTTATGTGTACGATAGACTACTGCCTCATGAAGCAACGTGATTTTTTCCTTAATGCTTTTAATGGAAGGTAATAAGTATTATTTTAATGAATAAATGGGATATAAATGAAATAATTATTATATTATTTAAATATTTATAATTTATAAAGTATAATATATCATTTTATTTCATATATTAAAAATGGATAATGTCATTTGTGTATGTGTGGAATACAACATTCCCGAAGATATGTGAATCACTATTAATCACCACAAAAAAATTGATGATATATATAAGTATATTTACGAAAATAATTTGATATATATGATATTATGATCATTAGAGAAAGATAACATATTATGTAGATTCATTCAATAATAATCATTTAAAAATTGAAACATTACTCAAGCGTATATACGATATACAGTCTCTATGATTATAACATAGTTCATTTTTCATTAAAATATTTCATGATTGGTTGGAAAAGTTAAATTGATTTATTAATATGATAATTTTGACCAGATTATTATTACATGGATGTTTTAATATTGACCTCTTTGACCATAATCAATATACAAAAGTCATTTTTTACAGATAATCCTAACATTGTCAAAACATATGATGTAAACTTAATTGATTATGTATTCATATATAACATAATAATAAGTGGATTAAAAGTAATAATAATAATTAAAACTTTTATTAAGTATTTAAATAATTAAGATATGTTTATTATTTATGATTATAATGAACATATGTGATGAGTCAGACTCAATGTTAGGGTTTCTCATCTGACTTTTACTTTAACGAGTCAAATTACATTTTCACCACGTATTTATATGTACTGTATATACTAACCATTTTTAATTATATAAATGAATTAGTTTACGATAATAGTATTTAGTGTTTCATTTAATACTATATCTTTCATGGGTTTTATGATTCAAATGTTACTAAAGTAGTAAGAGTTTATTTCACAATCTCATCAATATTTTAGATTGTTTTTCATTAAGTCACACATTAGGGATTTATAACATATTTATTTCAAAAAATAAATATATGTTATTCTATTATTATTATAAATAAACTTTTCAATTCAATATTTACATTTTTCTTCACTTTGATATTTAAAATAATTTATTAAATGTTTTTATAAAAATACAACTTTGTTTCTCTCTTCGGTCAAAAATACCTTTTCTTATGAAACCTTGTTTAAAATAAATAAAATATGTTATAATATTATACATATTATTTATTATTGAAATTTGCAACCATGTTGTAATTTTTACAAAAAAATTAAAATGGATATTATTTTCTTTTTCTGAAAAGGTACTTTTATAGACATTAATTGTAAAAAAAGGAGAGGTTTTTAAACTTACAAAACATGTAAGGAATGTCCTTTCATTATGACCTAAATTTCATTTAATCATCTATTTCATGTTTATAATGTTAATTGTAAACAATTTTTTTTCCTAGTATTCTGAAAATTATTTTGTAAAATATATTTTAAATGAAAATAATTTTTACAATATTTTAGGAATTTTATAGTTAAAACTAAAAAGTGTGATTTTCAAAGAAAGTTTATTTTCCTCAAAGAATGTACTAAGTGATATTTCAAAATAAACTTCTATATAAGAAGTCATATAATTATTTTAATTATTCTTTTATGGGTTTATAATCTAATTATACCATCCTTATTATTTATCCAGTTGAAATATGATCAATTTAACTAGGAATTTTATATATTGATAACATTTAAATTACAATGGATGGTTTTTGATTATGATTATTTATTGGGGTAATGTAAACATTTCATATGATAGATTTTTAATATGATTGAATATGTTGATTTTGTTTCATCCCTTTCATATGAGGAATGCATTGGACTTGGTGACTGATGTGTGAGGCCCACTATAGCACTTAGATACATCAATAGGTATCATGAGGAAAGCTAGATTGGGTTTTTATACGGTCTTGCCAATTTATATAGATTTCATGGAACATGGTATCAATGATATTATATTTCTTGGAACATGCCCATGATGTTTAGTTTTAGATGTCCATCATTATAATTTCTATCATTATATATTAAATTATTGATATTCTATTTTAATATTATATTAATTATTATATCTATATTCATGATTCATAATCATGTTATTAATTATATCGAATTAGATGATCATTATTTA
Source organism: Viscum album (assembly GCA_963277665.1). Classification (NCBI taxonomy): domain Eukaryota; kingdom Viridiplantae; phylum Streptophyta; class Magnoliopsida; order Santalales; family Viscaceae; genus Viscum; species Viscum album. The sequence continues at coordinate 1,892,884,539 of OY728150.1, forward strand.
TTCCTACAATATTATGCTAATGTTATGGATTTAATGGTGTGTGTTTTAGTTATTTTAATTTCCATGATGATTATTAATAGATTATTTTGTACGCTTACCTTTATTGATCTTTTAATCTCTCACCTTTATTATGTTTTATTTTTCCCCAGATTCAATGATTTTTTTATTAATATATATGGATACACTAAGGGGAATACTAGAAATATAAAATAATATTTTTTGTGTATTTTACCTTTTATAATATAATGTGAATTTAAATTATAAATATATCTTACAAAGACTACTAAACTATTCAGTCCATTATTGTGTGATACATCGTATCTTATTCTAACGTAATATTATAGACACTGGATCTTGGATAATATATTCAGATTCACTATAATTTGTATCATAGGTTGTCTAGTAGAAACCTTGGTAAATAGATTTATAAATGCATAGAATATGGAATATACCCAAGGATATAATTTTAGGATAAGTCTATAAGAAAATAATAATATATTTTTACAAATGATATGATGTTTCTTTTCCTAGAATTTATCCCTATTTGGATACTACAATTGGATATGGTTTTGTTATAGATGAACCTAGGGGTATAACTCTAGAAAAGATGCATTAGGAATAACCAAATCGTCACCTCGTGCATGAAAATATACCTTACGACACACCTGGTTTAAAATTCATGGGGGATATGTTTATAAAAATTAACATTTACTTTAAAAATCATTATGATGTTTTTGAAAATAAAAATATCCCCAAAGATACAATGTTTATAATTATAAGATTTTATTTTCTTAAATTCTTTAATTTATTTTATGTATTTCACTAGTTTTATTATACATTATATTTCATAATAAAATGAAAAAATATATTGTATCCCATAATTTATAAATGGTTTATAGAAGCAAGAAATATAACCACATTAATTCATGCAATCTATAGTATAAAAAATGATCATTTCATTAATGGTATTACGATAATATATCAAAGAGAAATTTTCTCAAAAAAATTATGATCATATAAAGATATAATATTGTGTGCTAAAAAGACAAAAAAAATAATTATATAATTATTTAGTATTAAATGAGATGAAAAGTGTGAAGAGGATAAAAAATATAAAGAAATAGAAATTGAAGACGGTGAATTTTTTTTTCCACTTGTGATAATTGTGGAAAGAAACATCCTCGTACCTGTTTACATAGAAGAAGAGTTTTTTATATGTGTAGAGAGTATTTCCACCATGATAATGATTGTAAGTAAAATAAAAAGGATTCCAATGTTCAATGCTTCAACTGTAAGGAAATGGGGAACTATGAAAATAGATACTCCAAGATTCAGAGAATACCCCAAAAAAGATAATGTCTCATGATAAAGTGTATGATATTACCACAGAAAAAGAAAAAATATTAATGTTCATGTTTTTTGATTCAAGAATTATTTCATTTTACTATTTTATCAATGATATTATATTTATATAAGTTATTAAATTTTTAATGACTGGAATGCCGTGATTTTTTTAAGGATTTCAATGTTTTTTGAATGGTATCGATGACCAATAAAAATGATTTATTGAAAATTTAACATATTTTAAAATACATGTTTGAGTAAAAGATAAACCTTAATATATTGATTAAAATAAGATAATAATTTTTTGATAATGAGAAGATTTATATAGATAATGTATATTGAAAAGTACTGAATACCTTTGAGCGGATAAATGATTTTTTGATAAAGTTGTTTATGCCACCATTGATGGAGTTAGAAACATTTTTGGATTTAATGAATATATAAAATAATCCATTTTTTATTTAATTAATAATGAAGAGTGAATGTTTTCAATAAGTTTTTATAATAATTTAGGTTATTATGATGTTTAAAAAAATACATGATGAAGGTATTCACATGTTTGTTATGTGACAATTAAGAGCTACTTCATGTTGATTGGGTAATTAATGATAATTTTATATTAGAAATATAGTTTCATTGTTTATAATTATTTGTATCATAATATTTTTGAAGGTTTATAAGGATGACCATTTATGTAATGGTTTATATTGAACATTGGATGATGTTTTAGAGATTAATGTATTATATCACATTATATAGATTCATGCACATTGGATAAACTATACTAATAATTTTGTTATAATAATAAATATAGATATAATTAATGAATTATCATTATTTTATGGATCTTATGATTCATTAAAATTGTATTTTACTTCTTCTGACATAAAAAAATCAATTTTAGATATTCAATTCATGGAATAATAGATGAATTGAAAAACCATTAAAGTAAAAAAATGGTTGAAAATTTTCTTATGAAATTTAAATATATCATGAAATTATATTTCCTTTTCTTCTTATATATTAAATGTATTCCTTAACTTTAGGAAGAGGATATTGAAAAAAATTCTATCAAATTATCTTTTATATATTTTGTACCTAATTATCCTTTAAATCATCAATGATTTATGGTTTTTAATTCCATATATTTTCACTGATCATTCACAATAATGGGATATATACCCACTAATTATCTCTATAACTATTTACTCTTTACATTCATGTTAACATATTCACTTCTCACCAATGTAACGTGATATAGAAACCTAGTTATGTGTTATAACATATAGGGTTTGTATTACCCTTTCTCTTTTATGAAGATGTTGTTTTATTAAACCTTTCCACAATTTGATAATTTAAGATGGATTTTTTAAATTTAAAAAACTTAACCATCATGATAATGATTAAATTGTGAGGATGAATATTTTAGGGGGTAAAATGTAACACCCCGTGATTTTAAAAAATGAAAATCATATTCAATAACGTGTATGAAATACAAATACAAGTGTAGAAGGGAATATAATAACTCAATACTTTGTGATATATTTATTTTTAAATAAATTCAGTATCATATATATAATGAAATACATGTGATTTAAGGTTTTAAGGAAACATGATACTCTATAAAAATACTATTATTTAAACATTAATATTATAAACTAGATATTAAATAGGATTATATGAATTTTACATTCTATATTATGAAAATATATGGTTTAAACATTTATAAAATAAATAAATGAAAATGTATTGATTGGAGACAGAATTATAACCATTTTAAAGAAAAATAAATGTTTTATATAAATAGTATTTCTACAAAAGGTGGTTAAGTTGAAATTTGTGAAAATAATTTATAATTAAATTTTACAGTTTTTATAAATTTTAAATGAAAAAATATGCATAATTTCTGAAATTATTATATCAATATTATATAATGGTTAATTTTGGGGTTTTTTTGAAAATATTAATATTTTGATGAATAGTGAAAAATAAATATTTTTTAATTCATAACTGTATTTTCATTTAAATTATTTATAAATTTAAATTTCATTTTTAATTGTTTTTAATGTTAAATTTTTTAAATCATATATCTACAATTGTATTTATTTCTTTTTAATCATTTTTGTAATGAATTTTGATACAAAAAACTTAGTAAAATTTTGATCATTTTTTAAAAACACTCTTTCACATCGTATATGCATGATTAATTTTAAATTATAATTTTACCCTTCTGTAAATTAAATTTTGAAAAATGGATTCAATATTTTGAATCATAATAATTTATTACATAAAAAAATTTCAACTTAATTTTTTACCATATTAAATAGTATAAAGAGAAGGATTTATTTACTATGGTTAAGGTTAATCTAATTTTATCAGGGGTTAAAATAAAATAGAATGGGTTAAAACTACATACAAAATTTTCTAGAATCAATTTTTTGAAAATATTTCAACCCTAGTCTTTCTTATTCTAGTGAATTCCACATTTTTTACCATTTTTTATGTAAAAAATGTGTGTACAACTTTTTCATTCCAAAATTTTAATGTGTGCCATTCACCTCACATATAAAAGGCCACCCATTATCCTATATTCTTCACATATTTAAACTCTTTTGGATTTACCAACCATACCCAAATCACATTCCAATTTTCATACTCTCATCCTTGAAGCATTATTTTTGATATAATTTCAACCTTTGAATGATTTTGGTGCAACATAATGAGGTTACCCAAAGAAGAGGCAACGTTCTTCAACTAGCATTTTTATATAATTTATTATCTACCATAATTATTATTAAAGAATAATGATATAATAAAATCATTATATATCAAATATTAAAATTATGTTATGTTATTTTCATGAACTCAAACCATACCCACTTCTATTAAATGTGTTATGAAATCATCAGTCTTGTGTATAGTGGACTACCACCTCGTGGACTGATGTGATTCGTTTTCCATTTACACTTCTCATGGTTGGGAATGATGATGGATATAATTTACATATTTGATATTAATAACCTTATTATACATCTCGATTTAGTATATAATATATGCATCTTTCATTATATTACTTATGAGATACGATAATGACACTCAGGAGTACAACAAACTATCTCCTCACAAAATGATGTGATTAATTTTTCACTAATACATTACATAGAAGGTAATAGGAATAATGATAATTAATATATGTTATAAAAATGAAATAATCGTGATAATCATGACTCACTTATCATTTTAAAATTTTAATATATAATTTTCTTTTTGACATTGAAAAATGATAATGTCATTCATGTATCTATGGACTACCACATTCACGAATCAATTTGAATTGCTTTCAATCACCATGTAGTGTCCTAACCAGGATGGATGTATATATAGGAGAGTGAGGGTTAAATTATTTATTTATTGTTTATTTATGTTAACATTCTTGTGTAACAAATTTATCCTATTGTTAAATATATATATCTTTACTAAAAAACATCATTAACACATCTATAAAAACAAAAGTATTTATAATTTTGACTACTAAATAAGAGTAGCTATATCCATGGAATGGTTCAAAAATAATAAAAAATGTCACAATAAACTAGAAAAAAATAATTTTATGTGTATACAATAATTTGGATATACACTTACACTTTTGTAGCACGATGGTCAATAAGACATTTCATGTGATTCTTATAACACTAATGATGTAAAATATGTTTGTGTAACATGTTAAGAATAATTCACCATTTGGTTTAAAACATGTTACCAAGATTCCTTATGAATTTACAGATAAGTAATTATTAAAAACAAAAATATTCAATTTGATACCCATCAATGGTGGAAAAATCCTTTCTCAAATTTGTATAAAATCATTGTATGATTCCGTAATCAGATTTCTTAGTCTGAAAAATAGATAAGGAAATATTACCTTGGAAATAATTATGAAAAATGTCAAAAATTCCATATTAATATGTGTATGACTCCTATATTTGATTTGGTAACTTTTTTATCCTTCTAATTTTATCGAGAAAAAATCCTTTTGAAAACAATATTTTGAATTTTTTTCTCTTTACAAAACATCATCACTTTCCCTCTCTCTATCTTTCTATGTTAATATTACTCTATTTTTATAAAGTATGATTTACTTCCTTATATATATAGAATTTATAAAATTAGTTTGGAAAATATTATGAAAAATTTTCCCCACTTAGCCAAATTTCCAAAACACAAATTCATCATTTATTTCCAATTCATCTTTTACTCATTCAATTCTTCTCAATTCTTCTTGATTTTTATCAATCTTATAGAATATTGTCATATATTTATCTATCTTAGATATTTATAATCATTGATTAATCCAATCCCATTTGATGTTCTAACATTTTTATCATTATGATGAGAACATATGTATAAATGAAAAATATAATTATGTTTCTTATCATAATTTCAAAAAAAACTAATGATTTCTTATTCAGTTATTCTATACCAACAAAAAGATAAAACCTTAAAACCATTCTTCCATAAACTTCTTTTCAACATCATTAGAGTTTATTTTTTTTTTTTTTACATAAACATCATTAAAACTTATAAATATTTCTATCACTCCTCAACAATACTTCAACACCAACATAGAATACCCGTTTATAAAATATATTTTACCAGCTTCACAACATTTCACACTTTCATCTATTATTCACAACATACTTAGACTATATTCGTTTAAATATTGGTTTTATCCTACATTAGATTAATTAGTTTCTTTCTATATCTGATGAATATATAAACTATAATGCCTGATGATTCTTGAACAAATTAAGAAATAAGAAACACTTTTATATTTTATCTCTACAAAAAAACAATGAGATCTGAGGAAAGTAGGTGAATACATTGCTAAATGTCATCTAGTTGATTGATCTTTGATCCCATTCACAACATTTAGTCCCAACAATCTCTGTATTCTAATTTGTTTCAATATATCAGGCCTAAACTTCTTCTAATGGATCGGTGGTATCCCACATATATTGGAATGATGTCAGCATCAACTTCCTTCATCCAGTTTTTTACAACTATCATATAAACCATATGAGTTGTTTCTTTTGATTAATTCGATAGTCTAATAGATCATACATTCTAGGGGATCAGTCGATCAATATTCCACCAACACATCAATGTTCAGCAACCTCAAAATCTCTTAGATTTATTCTTTCAACAAAACTTATTATATCATGATTTTTTAGGAATTTTAGAATATTAAGATCATCATAGAATCATCTGACATATATTTTATTGTTTTATTACTTCCCATATTTCCATCATTACCCATCTTTAAATTATGAATTAAATCATATTGTCACCACCTGAATGGATCTGCCACCATTTCTCCCATTCATTAAACTAATATGAATCACATATTTCTAACAAAATTATTATATTTGAGTGTTAGAAATCAGAAAATCATAACCATATTTATTATAGAGACATTAATTCTCTGATACATTTTCTTATACTGATTGAAACTATCATTCTGAACAGAAGGTGATTCCAAAAAACAACATCACTCAGAAATCTTCTTCTGACTAGAAAATTAAAAACAATGATGTTTCTAATAAAAAATAAATATGATCTTATAATTAAAATTCCTCTTTCATTCCTATCTTTTAATCATCAAATTTTAAGAAGTTAATTTATTTTTTCCATAATTACAAAAAATTAAAAAATCATCAACACAAAATTTTTTAAGCTTCCAAAAACAACTTCTAGCCAACATGGTCCCAAAAATCTATCACTTTTATTTTTTTGTAAAAAGGTTTATAAAACACTAAAAATTGTAATATAATGATATAAATCACTTATAAACTATTTTAGCCTTAAATGAGCTACCTCATTATAGGAAAAAAGAATCATTTACAACACAACCATATTGTCCTAATTTAGTGATTTACAAAACTACACATCTTTCCGAAATTATTTATATTTAGCTTTTTCAAAACATCTTTGTCTTTCACCTTCATATAAATGCAATTTTCCTACAAAAGACAAAAACTGGTAGAACAAAGCACACAGTTACATGTCGTGTTCACAGCTTACCCATAACTCTCTTTATATACAGGTTTCCTAAAAATAATTAGAACATATAAAAGAATATGTTTATGAAAACATTCCCCAAGATGTAAAAATTTCCCCAAGATGAGATGATAGAGGAGACAAAAATATATTCCTAAACGTTTGAGAGAAATATATTGGACTCCCATTTTAAACATCAATTTGAGAAATTATTCCTTTGTTAAAGGTTATGTGAAAAGTTTATCAAATTGTTATGATATAGAAACACACTCCTTATTGAGTTCATTATTATCAACATACTATTTGAAGAAATGATATTTGATATCCACATTTTTTTAACACAAATACTTCACTTGGCTTCTGATAAAGTTTATAGAACTACGATTATCACAACCCAAGAGCATAGGTACGTTGACTTCAATAATCACGTATTCCAACTGACTCATCATTCATATAAGTTGTGTTAAAACATGGTTGGTAGAAACATACTGAGCTTCAACCATGCTAACAGTTATTTAGTTTTTTTTTTAGTATACCAACATACAAATATTTTACCTAGAAATAAACCTCCACCAATTTTTGATATTCTATATTCGATACATATTTCCTAATAATCATCCATGTTACTAAACAAATCAGTACATTCAAAGCTATTATACATGATTCAGTAATCTTTTGTAACTTTGATATATCTAATAATTATTTTCTCTAGATAATATGAGTGATTATTTTGGAGGAAAATGGAATATTTTTTTAGAAAGATACATCTTAAACAATTTATTTACATTAGGAAGATATATACAAAAAACGTTTAATTATCATTTGAAACTATTAAGAGTCAACTTTAGTTACTTCTCCATCATTATTAAAATTAGTTCCAACTAAAATTTTTGTGGAAATGGGTTTCTAATTCTACATGATAAACTTATTAAGAAGTTACTTAGTATATCTTTCTTGATAAAGAAATAAGTGTTTCTTATTTTTTGAAATATTTATCCCATGAAATTATTGCATTTCACTAAGCATGGACAGTTCAATTATTTTTCCATTTATCCTGAAAATCATTTGCATGTTCTTTCGTTATCCCCAACAATAATATAATCATAAATATAAAAAATCAAAATGAATGAAATATACTAAATTTATTTTATGTATAGATTACTATCAAACCTTCCTTTGATAAATTCCAACATCCTTTTGAAATTATCCTACTTGGGAATACCATTCCCTCAGAGCTTTTATTAACTCATACATATATTTACTCAACTTGATCACATAAATTTAATTTTTACTAATAAAAATATTACATATTTCTCTAATATAATGTTATTTATAAATTTCTCCATTTAGAAAGTCTGAATTCACATCCATCTAAAAAATTATTCACTTTATTGTGCAGTAATAACAAGAAATATTCTAATTTTTTATAATGTTTCCATAAGAGAAAAACTATAATCAAAATCAATTACTTGAATATGTTAAACAAATTTTATTTGTTTTATATCCATTAACAATTTTCATTCCACTTGTTATTGAATATCCACTTTATACCAATAAGTTTTTTTATTTTTACTAGGTACGAGTTCCCAAGTATCATATTTCTAACTTTGTTCTAACACTTCATTCATAGCCTGAATCTATTCCAAATGCTCAAAATGATCATTAACATATTTTGGAAATAGATTTTAATAAAATGATTTTTGTGTAATAAATTTTTATGTTTTTATTATTTGAATATTTTGATGTTGATCATTAATACTATTTTGATATTCAACTTATTTCCTTATCCTAGGATGGGATGTTTGAAATTTATCTTCATCATTAGAAATTGAAGAGTATAATTCTTTCACATGTGTTCCATCACAATTTTTTAAATCCATATCATGTTTATAAACACAAATTCTTTCATTATTTTTATTTTACACATCTTCATTTTATTGTGAATCATCTACCTCAATTTTTTCAAAGAAAATTACATCAAATAAATCCACTAATATTGATGTCTAATTTTTGAAAATTTTATATCCTCTTCCATCCAGATCATAGAAAAAAAATATTCTATCTATACCTATCTAATCAAAATTTCAAAGTTTTTCACCATTTTTTGTTATGATGAAAGGACTCCTAAAAAATATTAAGTGTTTCAGACATGGATATTTGTTATAAAACATATCATTAGGGGACATATCAAAACCTGGACTGTAGAAAAACTGATTCTAAATATAAATAGTTATAATCATATCATGCCTTCATAAGTAATGAGAAAGCCATTTTACAAGTAATAAAGTAAGACCCATTTCAATGAAACTTCTATTCATTCGATCAATGAGACCATTTTGTTGAGGTTTATATGGTGTACTAAACTCATGTAGAATTCCATATTTATCATGAAAACTTATAAACACTTCATTATTATACTCACTTCTATTATCATTTGTTATGTTTTTCATATAATACAAACATTCCTTCACATGTATTCTCCTGAAAATTTTAAACATCTTGAGAGTATCTGAATTATGTTTCAAACATATAACATATGAAATACGAGAAGTATTATCTATGAACAAAATGAAGTAATTATCTTTGAATACTTATTATATTCTCATCGACCCAAAAAATATTAGAATGTATAAGTTCTAGGATCTATGTTTAATGAATATAACCTTTCTTATGCATAAATTTTGTTATATTAGATTTCTGACAGATAAGAAAACACTAATATATTCTTAATGAAATATCAGGAATATCTCAGTCACTGTCTCAATTTGATAACATTATCATTTTTCTTCAACATATAGTCCCCAAAATTTTATGCCACATCTAATTTTCAATATTCATGTTTATGTAACATGAGTCCTAAAAATATCCTAGATGAAACATGTTTTCTTTTATGTTTTTTCCACTTATAAAAACCTTTCCATATTCTTATATTTTCACAAAAAAAACCACAATGAAAAAAAAACTTTTATACTATCAAATCTTTTTTTGAAACACTCATTAGATTGTGTTTCATCCCATTGAAAAACATGGATTTCTTTGATTTCAAGAATTTTTCATAATAATAGTAGAACCAACATATTTAATTCTAAGGGATACTTCATTTCTAAATGACACTGATCCTTCTTTAAATTATTTGAAAATCTTGAAAATTTTTAAATCTACTTTTATGTGATAAGAACACCCACTAACCTCAATCCAAGGTTGTTATCCTTTTATATATTTGAAATCAGTTTCTAAAATAAGAGTTCTTCCCATCCCTTTATCTTTCATCATATTCGACTTATGATAATTTTTATAAAAATGATGGCGTGATAGTAAAAAAACAAGAAATAATATTTGAATATTTCCAGTTTATTCACATCTTTCACAAATAGTTTCCGATGGTTTGAATGTATTCTCATCTTTCAGACTGTTCTTCTCTTATTTATTCAGAAATACTTTATTATATTTCTTAATTTTATGGGATTGACTCCACCATGATATTTTCCTTATATAACTCATGAAAAATATTCAATATTTTTGATTAAACCATCTCATGTCTACTGTATTCCAAAATTCATCACAATACCGATAATACCCATAGATCAAATTCATGCCTTCATAGTATCTATATAGTTTTGAATTTTGAACATGTCTCTCAGAAACATTCTAATCTATCATAGCATACCATTTCTTTTCCCCAACATCTCTATTATTAACCGGAATATTATCCATCAATTCATATTTCATTTTATCATAATCTAAAACATAACTAGTAACACCATTTGTTTTGGACTCCAATTTTTTTAAACTTCTAAACATACAACTTTGTTGGTTTTAGGCACATACAAAATTTCTCATCCTTCTTCTTCTTAGGAACATTTTATAATTTACTTATAAATTTTGAAGGTATCATTTTATAATTATATTTTTTAACATTTCTATAACATTCAGAAACTTCAGATATAGAATTATTTAATATTTTAATTTCCTACTAAACAAATGAAAAATATTGTTTAAAAAGTTCCAAATCTTCCTTCCTTTCCTACAACTTTACTTCAAGATGTTCATTATAATACATTATATTCTCTAGATATATCTTCATATAGTCAATATATTTATGTGATATAGATTTAAATTTAAGAATAAATTTATTATTAATAGGTGTGGTAATTTCCTTCTTCAAATTATTGATTTCTATGTCAAGTCAAAAAATATTATAGAGACATTAATTCAATTCTGTATTAAGATGAAATTCTATCCCTATCTCTTCATCATAAAAACCGATAATTTTTATCTCTTCATAATTAAATATTGTAATGAATGTATTTTATCTAGAAACACAAGTTAACATTATCTTCATCGCATTAATATATTTATCTTCCTAATATATTGACAAAAATCATCTTTATTTTGATTTAAATATCATTTTTATTATTTCCCTGTGAAATGGATTTAGACACATCACGATGTTTATTTCTATATTTTCTTCACCTTATTCTATCTTCATCAATATATACATAATTATTTGTTTGAGGAACATTAGAAGAAAAGTATTTATTGAATCCATATTCAAAGAATGTACATGGAAGTTTTTCATGATACATTCTAATAACTGTTTTCATAATTTTCGAGAACATGGATGAAAATTTAGAGTGATTTTTACATAACACAGTTTTAGATTCTGATTTAGAATATTCTTTAATTTCACAATTCTTCTTAGGCTATCCTATTATGGTAGATTTTATGGAAATTTCTCGATCATCTTTTGATTTTACTTTCATAACATTATTTTTATCATTTCACAAGCAATGAGTTTTCTATGAAGATCATTGATAAATATAGTTTAAATATATTTATCATCTAAAGGTGAAAATTTAGAATCAAACATTTCCTTATGAATTCTTAGATATTTTAAACAATAGTTGAGTCTTCCATCTTATGACCATGGAATATTATATTGCTAACAATATCATTAACCCTTATAAAAAAAGTCGAAAAAAGTTTCAAATTCACCCATTTTGAGATCTTCATACTTCAGCCTCCCAATTTATAACTTATCTTTATTCACATTTGTATTTACTATATAAATGTTTTTTAAATTTTTTCAAATTCCAATAGTATAACTAAATCCTTTAACTCTTATAAACCAACTTAAAAAATATGATGAGATTAAAAAACTCTTATATCATGCATCATTATCAAGATTTTTCTTATCCAAAGTTGATAGAGAACCTTTTTCACAAAGGGTAAAAATTTAATTTATAGCTACTTCAAAAACATCATAACCAAGATACAAATGTTATGAAAACATTATATCTTTCCAAATTTTATAATAATTCTCACTGAAGACTAGAATCCCCTTACTATTCATATAATTAAATTTATTCATAACAAATTCAGTAAAGAGTAATCCAAGGGAATTGTTACTCTGATACTACTTGTAAATTACCAACAAGGACGGATGTATCACTGAGAGGGGGAGTGAGTGACTCAGTGATAGCTTTTTATTTTATGTTAACATTAATTTGAAAAAAACATCACCCCTTATTAAATATATAACACTTTTATAAAAAAAATCATTCAAACGTCTATAAGAACAAAAGTATTTACCTAGTTTACTACTCAATAAGAGTATCTACGTCCTTGGAATGGTTTGGAATCAACCAAATTACAAATAATCCTTGAGATAAAAATACATTTTTGTAGATACACCAATAATATATACCCTTAATGTAGTGTAGAAATATGATCAATATAATAGTGTAGGTTCATCTTCTAACACAAATGATGTATTTTTTAGTGTAAATGGTTATAAAACCATAACTAGTTGGTTAAAAAATACTATGATTACTTATCAACTTAAACATATGTAATTATTCAAAACACAAATCTTCACTTTCCTACCCAACAACATATAGAAGCATAATTTCTAGAATTTATACATAATCTATGCCTGATGGATTAGTCTGATTCCCCAATAAAATTGTTCTTTCTAGAAAATAGATTGGGAAAAAAAACCCTGGAAACGATTATGAACCACATATAACATTCCATAGAAATTTTCATCTGATGGCTCAGTGTGATCCAACAATTCCTCTTTTCTCTTCCTATGTAAAAAAAAATTCATAGGAAAAGTCTATTAAAAAACATTGTATCTATAAAAAACATCAATTATTTATATATCTCTGTTGAAATGTGAACAATACTGCATTATCGGAAGGTATTGTGTACTTTATTCAATTTACTGGAGATCAAAATGTTGGTTTGGAGGGAATCTGAAAATTATTTCATGCTCAACCAACTTCCTGAATCTCAAATTAAACAATCATTTCAACTTTATATTTGACTATTTCAATGAATCTAAACTATTATTGATTCATCTTAAACCATTTATAATGTTTTCAAAACATTATCCAACTGTGATCTATCAATCATTTTTCAGTTATATACCATTTGACATTCTAATGTTGTTATCATTTTGATGAAAATATATGTATGATTAAAAAATAACATTATATTGTTTTTACCATTTAAAAAAATGAATTATATCTCATTTTAATGTTATGTACCAACTTAATTATAAAACATTAAAACCATTATTCTATAATTTTTTTGCAACTCCGTTATAATTCATTTTTTTTCATAAAACTCATTACAACAGGTAGTAATTCCTACAACCCCTCAGAAACACTTCAGCACCGACTTCAAACCCCCTTTTACAAAATTTTTTATATTGATTCGAAGTATTTCAGCATTTATACAATTTTCCACAGCTTCCATAGATTATACCTAATAATGTTTCGATGTTAGTCTATTTATGATGAATCTATTTTTTATGTCTGATATATTAGTATCAGATCTTATCTGATGAATCTTAACCACCTTGAAAATGAAACAATTTTTTTTCTTTTGACCTCAACCTAATTAAAATAAACTAGTTTGATGAAAATGGTTGGATATTTTTTTTAAATCATCTTATTTAATAGTGTATAATAACATTCACAATCATTAGTCCCAACTATCTCTACATACTAATCTTCCTGAATAGATCAGTCTTGAACTGCTTCTAGTAGATTGGTGTCCCCACATCTCTAATGGATAATTATCAGTAGATACATACATATCCTAGTTTATTTAAAACTATCAAATTATCCATTTGAGTTTTTTAATGAATCATACATTCTGATAGATTGAACATAACAATTGATCGATATATTAGTACTTCATCAAAACGTCAAACTTCATGAACCTCATACTCTCTTTCCCTTATTCCTTGAAAATAATCTTCTTGTATCATGAGTTCTTCATGAATTTGATAAATTTAATATCAAAATAGAATAATCTAAATTACAATGGAATTATCTATGACATACCATCCTTCCATCGTCTCTGGTCTTTACATCCAAACCACACTATAATTGGTACCACTTGGAATGACTCTTCTAACTTTTATCCCTTTATTTCAAAAGTATTGAATCAAATTTTTCTAAATAAATAATATATTTTGTTATTTAAAATCATAAATTCATCATAATATTTATTATTAAAACATTCATACTTCGATGCATTTTCCTATAACGATTGAAACTTTATTTCAAGAAACAATGTGATTCCGAGAAATAACTTCACTTAGAAAAAATCATTAGACCCAAAAATAGAAATTCATGAAATTTATTATCAAAGATACATACAATGTTCTGATTAATATCCCCTATCATTAATATCATCTGAGAATCACAATTTAAAAAATTAATTTATTTTCCATAATGAAAAAAATACATAACAATCAACACCAACTTCTTTCAGCTTTGAAAAACAACTTCTAGCTAACTTGGTCCCAACACATCGCACCACATGAATGATATATATAAATTTATTTAAATAAATAAAATTTTATATTGGATATTATGATCATCATATAATTTTAAAATATTACTTAACATATTTATATAATGATCATTGAAAAATAGGAATGTCACTTATGCATATGTCCGACCTACCATCTTTAGGATTATAACATAGATCATTTTTAATAATAATTATTCCTGATTGGTTTCAGAAGAATAATTTTTGGTCTAAATATGAAAATAATTTAATTATTATTATTGTGGATATGTTTAAATAAAGAACTCTTTTACCATAGTCATCCACTAAAATTCATTTTTGACCCTTAATACAAATATCATCGAAATATCAAACGTGATATTAATTAATCATGTAATCATATATAACATATTATTAATTAAATATAATTTAATAATAAACATGATTTTTTATTAATAATGTAAATATATAACATATGATTTTTATTGAGGAATATAATAAACTTACGAGATGAATCAGACTCAAGGTAATGGTTTCTCATCTCACTTTGACTTCAATAAGACATATGACATATTAACCACTTATTTATTTCGTGTGTTGTATATAAATCCCTTTTTAGGTTATATCATGAATTAATTTATCTCCATGGTATTTAATGTAAAATTTAATGTTATTTATTTCATGTTCAAGTGATTCAAAAGTCACCAACATGGTAATGCTTTATTTCAGAATATCATCATTGTTTGAGATTGTTTTTGTTTATGTCTCCCTTCAGGAATTATTTGATATTTAAATATTAAAATAAATATATTTTCATATCATATTATTATTTATGATCTTTTTCATGTCATTTAATCACTTTCACCATATTTAGAGCTTAAAATTATTGAGAAATGTTTAAAATAAAGTGTAACATTATTTATCTCTTCGGTTGAAAATAAATTTCCTTATAGAACCATGTTTTGTATGAATGTTTTCAAATTTTTTTATCATTTTAAAAATGCTTTGTTAATTAAATTATTTATCATTAATGAATTTTTAGAAAATATCTTTAATTCAATCATCTTTTTTTCCCAAAGAAGGCACTTTTATACCATTTTTATAAAGAAAACTAAATGTTATTTTTAAATTACACAACATGTATGAAATTAGCCACCATAAAAAAATTTCAATCATTTATTGTTTCCTTTATAGGGTTATAAGGTTATTTTTAATGAACATGGTTTTTTATATTACAAAAACTATTATTTTTTGAATTTTATTTTAAAAGTAAATTATTTTAAAATTATTTTATAATTTTTATTATGCTATATTAAAAATGATGTTTTATAGTGAATGGTTATTTCCCCCAAGGAATTATCCATGTGATCTTTCAATATCATTTACCATCAAAGTTGAAATTTATTTATCCTACTTATAATTTATTTATAATAAATTTTAATGATACCATCCATGTTATTTCACTAAATGGTGTGTGATCAGTTTGAAAGGGGATATACCATGTTGATACCATTAACATTAATATGTATGGTTTATGATTACATTTATTGATTATAGTAATTATTAGAATTTTGTATGCTAGTTTTTCAATACGGGTGATTATGATTATTATGATTCACCCCATTTATATATATTATTACTTATACATAGAATGTCATTGGAGAGGCCCGCTATAGACCCTTGATGCATCAGTAGGTCTCTTGAGACAAACTAGTTAATCTTTTTTTCCAAGGTATTACCCATTTATATAGATGTTTTGGAATAAATCCTCCAATTTATTATAGGTTTTAGAAAAATTCCTCAATGATATGTTTTATATGTCCAACATCATTCAATCTATAATTATGTATTCAATTATTGATATTGCATGCGATTATTTTATTAGTTAGAATTTCCAATGTTTATGTTTCAAACTCATGTGATTATTTGTATTGAATTTCTTGATCATCATTTTTTCCTACCATATTATACTCAAGTTATTGTTCATATAAAATTTGTCTCAATTATTAACCTTGATATAATTTTTAGGCATTATTTATTCCTAGAATTGACTATATGCATACCTATATTGAGAATATGAGATCAACCCATTATTATGTTCTATTTTCTATAGGATACACAGAAGTGTTTTGTGAGTTATATCTATGTATATTCTAAGGGTAATAATGGAATTTTAATAAAAAAATATTTTTGTATTTTATGTTTTAAAATGTAATGCGAATTTCAAGTATTTATCTTGTTTACAATGACTAATAAAATCTTCATTACTTTAGGACGTGAGACCTTGTATTTTATGCCAATAAAATAATATAGACACCATTATTAGAATAATGGGGCATGGGTTTATAAAATCATCATTTCCACTCATGTGTATTCACATTTATATATAATATTTTCATTGATTGTGTACATCAAAATATATAATACAAACTCTTATGGTGGTATTATATTTAATGAAATTAGTTATTATGTTTTGTTGTCTTTGTGGGATACAAATTAACGTACATGATACGAATTTTACTTTTTAACTATGAATTATATTTCTCACTAAATAATTGGGTAATTTTTTCATCACACGAGACTCCATATATGGTTAATAGGAGGTTACCATAAGCGCATTTTGTTATGATGTATCAATAATTTTTTTTACTTTTATTTTGATTTCATGTTTATGTTGTTTTCACATTTATATGTTTCATTGTTGTTATTAAATTATATCTTGCTACGATGTTCATGATTATGATTCTATCCCTTTTATATAACCTTGAAACACCTCTTGACTCACATGTATTACATTAATCATGTTATTCAGTGATTATTCCCTTACTAGGATTTATAACTCATCCCATTTATATTTATCTCTATAGTTTATCACATGAAGTATTAGAAAGGTCATGGTAATTTAAGGTAATGTTATAGTAGTTTTAAAATATTTTTCCCTTATTCAATGTTACTATGATATAAATATAATTTACAAAATAAATTCGACCTCTCAATAATTTGGGATATTTTAAGTGTTCTTTATGTTATAAATTATGAAAGAAGGCATTTTAATTATATGGGTTGTCATAATTTGTATTAGATAAAGTTCTAGTTATTATTGATGATTATGATTTTAGAACCTTTGTAGCACCACCAACCAAGATAAACTTTAATAACCTATTTCAGGCCAGAGTTCTATGGTTATTTATGTGCTCCTCCCTATATTCAAAAGGATTCCAACAAGTATATATTGTATAAATAGGTGATATTAGGGAGACGATTCACTTTAGTGGAAATAATATACTGGTATATGTACATATTAAACAGTGGAAGAAAGACCACAAATTAGTTGAATCAATAAAATAAAATAGTAGTAAAATAAACTGAAAATATAAATAGACATTAATTAAATTGAAATTCCATTTCCAAACCCACACAACAAGTCATACCAGTTTATACAAACATATAAATAAAAGGGTATCCCATGAGTGACTAAACCGATATATACATTTATATCATATTGAGAAAAAGATAGAAAATATTAAACTCTTCCATATATAATAACCTCTATGGACCCTTTCTATCCATCCCATGTAAAATGTATAACTTGAAAACTAAGGTCTGGATCCTGAGCTTGATCACTTATCTTATCCCAAAATCATAAAGTATAAATGAATCTCAAGGGCCCCATGTATGGAGTGAGAATAATTCTATGTATTCCACTTCCAACGTGTTGCTATATTAAATCCATAGTAGTGTGGGTGTTTTAAATATAAATAAAAAGGGAAATGTACATGAATAAATAATAATACATAACCCACTTCAGTTTTTCTACATATCCGTAATGAAGTGATCATGCAGTTCATCCATTTCTAGTAATGTATGAACACATTCCCTTAGTTATATATATGTATATAACTACAATGGAGAGGATACATAGCCTACACCCAAGAAATTACGAAATGAAAGTCCATATCAGATGAACCATTAAGTTCCACCTATAATCCAGTTACCAAAACCTTATTTCCATTATCATGTGACTAGCTTCCAAACAACATTCCTATTCAAAAAGCACTTGGTCCCTTAGATCCCAATTCATAAGTTCTTTTCATATCTGAACGTGATAGCATGAGGCACAATGAAATCTATTCTCTAATAAATAATCACAAATAGATCAATAGATAACATCATGAGGTACGATGATAACCATCCTCGCACGTCATGGTCCATGGCCTCAATCAATATGGATAACCGCTTCCCCCAATTGATGGTCTCATAACCATCAATTGATTTTTCATCCCCATTCACGTTTCATTCTATGGTAATATCCCCCAAACTCACTAATGGTCAACAACATCCTAATCCGAAAAACTAATAGATTCATATACCCACATGGTTGGTCAACACCACCTCAATCTTAGTCCTATCTAGGTGAACAATATTCAAAAAAAACATCACCTAACAAATGGTGATAAGAAATCACCCAATCAGTACCTAAGAAACATCTTCCCGAAAGCTCATGCCCCTGTGACCTTGTCGCTCATCCCAATTGTCAACACCATCCAATATCACATAGGATATTCCCTCATTCCAATAATCATATCTCTAAAATATGACATTTATGTCATCCATCAATGTGATAAACATAAACCCTAGTATTTGGGCCATGACCAATGTTATGAACTGAATCTGGTCACCATCAAAACCAGCACCTGACCTAGATTGTTCCATGTTTCGAAGGGTGTTTCTGATCCCCATGGGCTAGAAAAAGTGCTTGATTATCATAAAATTAATGTTGGGAATGATTTATGCAAATTTATAAACATATGACAACAAAAAAATGTAATAAAACAAATCTGGATTTTTTAAACCAAACCATCTTTTACAAAAATTTATAACTGAATTACATAGTTTAAAACAACTATCAAAGACCATGACAAAGGTAAAAAACCAAAAAGGACAACCCATGAACCCCCACATGATAATAGGAACCACCCTCAAGCCATCTACACAACAACATATCATGATGGACCACTAAAAACCCAAACCATTGGCACAAAAGCTGTACCCAAACCTGCAACAAAAATAACCAAGTCTAATTACATCCAAATGTGTAAGTAGGGTGTGAGACAAATCTTAGTATGATTCCACCCCTAAGAGATTTCATGTGATATACATTGAAATATGGATATATTGGAAGTTTTGGAACCAAGAAATGATAGTGACAGTTTCTAAAAGATGAAACTTTAAATAAAAACAGTTTTCAAGTCGGAAATTTTAAAGAATCAACACTTTTAAAAATAATTCCAATGAAAATTAATTTTCCAGCTAACCATACTGTATACCTATGGTAAGTACAAAGTAACTAATGAGAAAAAGAAATGAGAAAAGAACCCCTAGGCACTAGCTCATTATGGGTCCCATGTAACTAGTAACTTGGTGAGAGTAACCATCACAATATCTATTCTCATGAAAAGTTCACTAGTAGGGAACATACCCATAACCTAGTGGTCCCCAATAATCATAATCATAATTTTTTATTTTGTGTTTCCATTGTAAATCTTGCTATGTTAAACTGAGTCCAAACCCTATAGGATCACTAACATCACAGTACACATCCACCCACCTAGATACCCGGGTTTACCTCTTGTGCTTAAATAAGTTCAACAATCCATGAAATATAATTTTATCATGAAAATACCACTTCCATATCACACATTCACCATAAATACCACATGTATATCATACATGTCACATAATCCCCCTTTTTTCATTCAAATTCATTATGAAATCATACTCACACCAAAATAGCCCACAACGCTTTTCAAATTTCTTTAAAACTTCCACAAATCCTTTAATTTTTTTTATAAAACTATTCCAACATATATCAAATCACATAAAAACCCACACACATTTCACAAAATACTTCTTTAATCAACATAATTCATTTTTCCACATCACAGTCACCCAAAAGAGCCCAAAAACGTGTTTCACACCTCTCTTTCCATTTGATAAAACATTTCAGCAATTTTTAAAACATTCTAAAAATGTTTGACATTTTAATTCCCCACATAAACATTAAAAAAATCTATATTAGATGAACACAATCACAAAAAAAATTTCATATACACCATTTTCCCACATTGTTTAACCAAATAAAACATTTACAATTTTTATAATATAATTCCAAGGGGAATAACAATGCTTTTCACAAAAAACCCCATTTCAAAACCCCCCTTTAATTTCCAAATTCACACAAATACCACTAAAAATAAAATTATAATCCCTTTTAAAATTTATTAAACCATTCCCATGTGCTATAAAATTACCTCAAATAATTCCACAAAATATACGCATGAAAAAACGACATTTTCATAAAACACTTTCAAGGAGTAAAATAAGGTTTTACATATAACACCCATCAAAGCACCCTTTTATGACCCACATGACACTAAAAAATTATGAAACTAGAATTGGAAGTCCCTTTCAATGACTAATAAATTCCTTTCACATTTTATAAAACAACCACAAGAGACATCACAAGAGTTACATTTAAATAATGCACACTTCATACGAAAATGTAACTCTAAAACTAAATTATCTACTATTTCTAACAAAAATGGTTTTTCATGATGCCCAAAAGATTAGGAACATGCTAATACAATAAACCAACCAATCTAAATCATCAATAATTTCTTACACATGGAATGACCTACCTTTTGTATCAAAACCCTCAAATCTTGGTGTGAAACTTCAACCGCACCACCTCCATAGCAAAAGGGGGGTAAAAACAAACCCTAAACAACAAGATTTCACCAAAATGGCAACAACATAAACCCTTGGTACTATCCATATCTATTGTAAACATTATAACTTCACAAAATAGTGAAAGAAACCATAAGGAAATGGAATATATCAAAGAGAGGAATACTTACATGCATGATTTTGATGTTTCCCCATCAAATATCCCTTGAAAGTTGAGGTACAAGGGAGGGAGAGTGACCTTGGAGGGTATACATTGTGGTATGACACAAAACAGAGAAGAGAGGTGTGGATTTAGTTTATTTCAAAAAGGGAAACAGGGTAAAAAACTCAAAATTTTAATGAGCTGGACACCCTACACAGTTTGGCTGCCAGATTTAGTAAACCATACGATTAAACTGTGTGGCATGTTCTGGACACCCAAAAAGTAATGTTTTTCCTTCAATTTCAAGGGTTCCAGGGGGGAAACCATGAGGGAAAGATAGGACAAGGAAAGGGGGGAAATTCACAAAATAAATCACTCTTCTCATCCCAAAATGCATCCAAATCAAGGGTACAAATCACCTAAACAACTTAACCCACAAGTGGGTCCACTAGGAGTGTCCCAAATCCCACTCCAAAACACCACAACCTTACACCTTCCCTTTGACAAAATAGGAGTCCATGTACCATAAAATAACCCCAATACCAAGTTCATGTTGGAGTTGGTGGCCTAGAAACAACTTCTTTGTACATTATTCATTAATAAAAGCCTTATCACATCTTGTTTTTTATTCCTCGTGAAAATGAATGTGATAATGTCCTAAGGACAATTGTTTCATTAAAGGGTCAAAGCGGATCCCTGCTATGATGAGAACCTGGAAGTTCCATAACACTATTCTTGAATATATGTTCTATGGCCGGATGATGTTATTTGAGGGAAAAAAATAATACAGGCCATTAGGGGTGAGGACTCATAAAACATCGACACACCTTATCATGGTGTGCGCCCTTGGTAATATCCAGGAGGATATTATGAGAGCAAGACATTCTAGTAGGAAATCCACATTTCATAGTGTCATTGGAAGTTCCTATCTGTGGACGTGTGTATTGTTCCTTAGACTTGAGGATTATTATTAATGGTTATTACAACTCACTCAATTAGATGTATTGAAGAATACTATGATGACACACTGTTCGTAGTGAGGTTGGATATGTTGGGTGCGTCACGAGTAATACTGCATTAATAGATAATGTGAGAAATGTTTTGTCCCTTCTTTTCCATAATAAAAGTAAAAATCTCAGGACCTTTGATGGAATTGATATAGCCAAAATAAATCCATCTTCATGGTAAGGTATGGTTGAGTTCAATTCCAGGAAGTCAAAGAAAGAATAATCGATCACATGGGTTGATGGCACTAGCATACAACCCGAATGATTAGAGATATCGAGACAAAGGGATTATATTACACGGTAAGCATTCGTAGGAGGTGACACATCATTGAGGTGTTAACTTCTTTCTATTTGGGTTCCTTAGCGTGTTTCAAGATGCTAACCTTGGACATTAGGTAGGCTTCGCCTAATGCCACTGAGAAATTGGCCTAGAGGGTCACACATTAAGAGTGTCCATGTATCTCAGTTAAATATTAATTTGACAAGTTGAATAAATATTATTCTCGAATATGGTTTAATAATTATTTAAGGATTCTTCATGGAATTTATTTCAACACTAGTTATTCGAGAAAATATATTGTGGGCGAAATAATATATTTATTAGCAAGTGATGCAGTTACATTTGTTTAAGAAATAAATAGCCATTACTCAATGTCTAATAAATATGGTGTAGAAGCATGGAAAATAAAAGTACACACTGTGAATATTAAATATACATGCCTTGTAGTTTTATGGAAAAGAAGTACACGCCGTGTATTAATTATTACACGCTGTGTAGTTTTCCAGTCGGGATTTTGAGGATATAATATTGTTTTATTAAATGATATTAATTATAATCCGCATGGGTGCATATTAAGGAATTAATAATTTGACATGGGTTTTCAATAAGAGTTAATGAAATAAATAAAACGCGTAACGCGTTTATTTATTTTCATAACTCTATTAACCTCAAACCCGATTATAAATATCCTCACAACCCCAACACTTTTCTTGAGCCATTTTGTTGTGCACAACGGATTTGGAAATACTCTCAAGACAAGAGAGAATTCCCTTTCCACCAAGAATTTTCTCAAGTTACGAGAGTGAGATACTCCACCGGATCAAGAAAGTTGATGGTGGACATCGCAAGCGAAGACTCTTCTTCTCTAGCACCCATAGATCACTTTGGAGACGTCCATAGATATGTGGCACACGTGTGGATCAACGCTAGAGGAATCCTACACTTGGATTCTATGATGCAATGACGGATCACAGGATCATTACTGGAGATATCAACCAAGAAAGAATTCCACCAAGGTAATTCTTGTATATTAATTGAATTGACTATAACCAATATATAATGATCCTATTTATATGGTTCCGGGATTCCCTCTTATGTTTTTTCATTATTAATTCTATTCCGATGATTTGGTGTTTTAAATCATGAAGGGTCTCAGATTGAATGTTGCTTAACGTTAAAATTAATGTTGGGAAAACCAACCAATGCACTTATGCTGCTCCCGGAACCTACAGTTCGTAGCTCAAGAACATGGGGGCACCGAAATTCAAACCTGCAACACCTAGAAACCAAGATAATGCTAAGAACCAAAAGATGATTTGAACAAAGAATGGAATTGAAAATACGGGTGTGATAATTCTACCAACTATAAATATTTCCACACCTAGAAATCCACCTAAAGGATAAAATAAAAAACCAACTCCTATCGATAAACCAAGATGCACTCCCTTTCCATGTGTCTCCGCCAAAGGCCAAAACACCTCTAGTGATCAATTAAGGAAGGAAAACTATCACAAACCAAAACTTACATTACTTTCCTAAAATAGTCAAGCACATTTATAATTTATCCCAAAAGAAAACTACTCAATCACTATCTGAAAAATACTCAAGAGACTAACCCAAACAAATAACAACATCAGACAAGGTTACACTTACCTTACATTAACTAAACCGTTGGGCGCTCTCCAATCCCAAAGTTTACCAAACGAAGATGTTGGTAGTTAGATAGCTCCAAAAAAGACTAGATACTAGAAATCATTGACCACGGAAAATTTGAGTTGCTAATATGGGGAGACACAAATGGGCTCCCCATCGTAAGGGACAACTTAAATTTTCACGAGACAGAAACAAGACACTAACAGGGGGAGGCCCAAACAAACTCCCGGTACAAGGGGTAGAATTCCACTAGCCTCTTTTAAATGAACATACATGATACTGATAGTGAGTATTCCCACTATAAGAACCAACCATCTTCATCCAATAGCACAAGACGACACAAAAAGACCCCAAAATATAAAACTTTGGGATGGCCGCATGGTTGGTCCACATAGTTTTGCAAACCATGCGCTAACCGTGGGGATCATTCTATCTGCACGGCTTCCTAGAATAAATTCACTACTAATTGCACACAAACAATGTTCTCAACCTGTCTAGACAAATTTCAATGCTTTCCCCAAAAACACAGTGGAAAACAAAGAGGGAAGGAATGACATTGGGTGATAACATGGACACGAGGTCCTCCCACCTCTTTCATCAAACAGGAACAAAAAAGGAAATATGGCGACACCCGAGGATTAAACTATTCCTATCATTCATACTGAGTATAGGAATTTGTACAAGGGTTTAAATGACCCTAGTATTTTCCCTGACCACACACCATCTTCTCTCCGGGACCTATGGCTGGAGCTTAAATTATTGAAGAATCTTTGACCTCACAGTTAGGCTTTGGAAACCCCTGAACAAAACATATTATTCTGGATCTACCAAAAACTACACTGCAATACCATATGGGCTCACCAAGATATAACACACTCCAAAACCCACATTACCCTAATCAAACATTTCCCTGAAATAAGGGCTTAGAGGATGCATACACATCACACTTTGTTTCTTCGGTTGAGAAACAACATAGGATAAGACACATCTAAACACCTTCCACTAAAATAGAGGATTTTAAAGTTTTTTCCATGGGATACATACTCCCAACATAAAAGAGACTCTTAGAGGATTGCATGACCTTCACCATTATAATCAAATGTGCACACAACATAATATGGTGTCGTCGAACATGATCATTGTGACTGATAGAAACAATACATAGAAAGGGACCTTATGCCAAGTCCCCAAACAACACACAATTCAATAAATTCGCCATAATAGCCTCTCATGACCATATTTAACACACTGGATGTTTAAGGTGAACTCTTACTTCAAGTAGAATATGAAGGACCGAGAGGCCCTCTTAAACACCATCCACACTGACAACCCCACATTACATCAATCTTTAATGAATTTGGTAGCTTAATAATCTAAGGACTCCTTCAACCTTCCAAGAGCACTCTCACACTACAAGAGGATCCGAAAAATCAAGAGAGGAAATGTTTTAGACTCAATATACAAAGCTCGATAAAAGTGTTCCTTATCTTGATCAACTGGAGGGTCTTCCAATGGTGAAACAATCAGGGTTACACTTCAATTGTGCTGTAACACTTAATGTGGACATACCTTATCTAAAGAGATAACCCAAGGACCCAACCATGTTGGTCCATTGGTCAAAATGATCCAAAAACAGAATGTAACACATGAGGGGAACCACTGTAAATGCTTCCCAGACTTTTCTCAAAAGAGACAACTGACCATCCCTTCAACCCAGCTTACCGACCAAACACAAACCCAAAACATGGTTCAAACAAGAGGGGTTCTTGGACTCAAAAAATCCAACAACATAAACATTTCCAAAGACACATAGGATACACCATCCAAAACAAGTCTTCAAGACATCATGTTTTCCTTTAAAATCATCTATTTGATAATAAATGGTTCAATGGTTAGTGTATCCACCAATGGTACCCCATGGGACTCGGACATGAATGTTTCCAGGCAACTCCCGACATCATCCTCATATACATCCCATTACTCATACATTCATTCCATTTACCATCAATCATCCCATCAAACCCTATGTAAGTGGTCTCTCGTGGAGATACAAAAGGTCAAAACAAAAATCCTTTCCAATTTTCAAACCCAAAACAGTCTACCAATACTTATTTTTTTCCTCAATATTGCTAACCACAAAATCAAAATACCAATTTACATATTAAAAAACATTTTATAAGGACACAACCATTCAAATAGGAAGTCACTTTCATGTTATTCACATTAATTTCAAAACATCTCATCCCATTAAAACACCTTTCACTGTTTTAGAAAACTCAATTGGGAACACTTTTTCAAAACCAACTTTAACATAATTACTGCTTTCGAAATAGGTGTAAACACACCATTTTCCATTTCAAAACAATTATTAAAATTCAGTTCCACCATTTCAAAAATCAATCAATTCTATATTTATTATAAAATCATTTCAAAAAAAATTAAGCTTCTTAAAACCATGTAATTTTTTCTTTAAAACCAAACATCCAGGATTTCTAAACTAAATGACACAAGGCAATGAGAGGGGAAAATGGCTTTGTTGGGTGACTTGGACATATGGTTGGCATCCATAAACCAATCACTTCAGCATCATATAGAGTGTTATAGGGAAATATCTCTGGCTCTACGTGGATTTCCAGGCTCTGTGAGCTCACTGAAACCATTAACCTAACTCTCTTTTCATTTCTCATAATCACCATCAAACCAAGAAAACCAAAGGACTCAGATAAGTCCTTACTTCCCCTAGAGACTTGAATCCCAACATGAGGTGTGGTGATTAGGCATACTACCAATAATCAGAAAGCCAAGTCCTGACAATCCTAACTCTATACTATCCCAACCATTCCCCAAGTAGCATGACCCAAAGAGTTAACCTGAACCTCCTCTAATACAATTTTTTCAGGAACTGCATCTAGTTTCCATCAAAACCAATACCCAACCTAGACTGTGTTAAGGCACAAAGGACATTCCCGATTCGCATAGGCTAGAACAAGTTCCCGGTTATCATAAAATTCAATTTGGGAATGATTTACCCAAATTTATAAACATACGACAATAAAAAAATGCGATAAACCGAATTTGTATTTTTCAAACTAAACCATCTTTTAAAAAAATTCAGAATTTAATTACATAGTATAAAACAACTCTAAAAGACCATAAAATTAAAAAATAAAAAAGGAAATCCCATGAATTTCCACATGGAAAGAGGCACCACCCTTAATCCATCTCCACAACACATCATCATGATAGACCGCTAAAAAATCAAAGCATTGGAAAAAAGCTATACCCAAACCTACGACAAAAATAACCATGTCTACTTACACACAATGCTGTAAGTATGGTGTAAGACAAAGCACATTAGGATACCACCACTATGATATTCCATGTGATAAACAATAAAGGATGAAAATCTTTCAAGTTTTGTAAATAAGAAATGCTAGTAACAATTTATACAAGGCAAAACATTAAATAAAAATAGATATAAAAGGGGATATTTTAAATAATAAAAAAATTTAAAAATAATTCCAAATATAATTAATTTTCCATCCAACCATACCGTATGCCTATGGTAAGCACAAAGTAACTAATGAGCACAAGCAACAAGAAAATAACCCCTTGGCACCAGCTCACTATAGGTCCTATGTACATTATATCTCAGTGAGAATAACCATCACAATATCAATTATCATGCATGGGCCACGAATAGGAAACATACCCATAACCTAGTAGTCCCCAATAATCAACATCCGCATAGTTTAGTAATTGTTTATTCGTTAATATTTCTATGTTAAACTGAGGCCAAACCCCACGGGATCACTAGTATACTAGTATATGTCCACCAACCTAGATACCTGAGACTCCCTCTTCTAATCCAAAAATTTCAATAAGACATGAAATATAATTTGAACATGAAAAGACCACTTCCACATCACACATTCACCAAACACCCCACATGTATTTCACAAAAGTCACATAATCCCTTTTTTCATTCAAATTCAGTTTGAAATCAGACTCACATCAAAATATCCCACAACACTTTTCACATTTCTTTAACACTTCCAAAAATCCTTTAAAAAATTTATAAAACTGTTACAAGATATTCCAACTCACATAAAAACCCAAACACATATCACATAAAACTTCTTTCATAAAAAAAATTCATTTTTTCACATCACAATCACACAAAACAACCCACAAACATGTTTTACACCTCTCTTTCCATTTGATAAAACATTTTTTCAATTTATATAACATTCTAATAATGTTTGACATCTTAATTCACCACTTTACCTTTCCAAAACCCATATTGGGTAAAAAACTCACCAATACAGTACATATACACCATTTTCTCACTTTGTATAACCAAATAAAACTTTTATAGTTGGGATAAAAAATCCCAAGGGGTATAACTATGTTTTCCACACAAAACCCATTTTAAAACCCCCTTTAAAGGCCAAAATTACACCAATACCACTCCAAAACATAATTTTCTGCCTTTTAAAAATTTATTAAACTATTCTCAAGTGCTATAAAGTTACCTCAAATAATACCACAAAAGATACACATGAAAAACAAAAAATTTCATAAAACTCTTTCAAGGAGTAAAATAAGGTTTCACAGATAACACCCACTCAAAGTCCCTTTTTATGGCCCAGTTGACACTAAAACATTACCAAAGCAGAGTTTTCATCCCCTTTCAATAACTAATAAACCCCTTTCACATTTTATAAAACAACCACAAGAGATCTCACATGAGTTACATTGCAAAAATATACACATCAAACAAAAATGCAACTCTAATACAAAATGTTATACTATTGCTACAAAAAATGGTTTTTTCACCACACACAATAGATTAGGTATATGATAAAACAATTAAAAAGGAAATATAACTGATAAATATACTATTAAACATGGAATCACCTAACGTTTTTTTTCAAAACCCTCAAATCATTGTGAGAAACTTTTACCGCACCACTACTGCACCACAATGGGGTGAAAACCAACACTAAACAAAAATATTTCACCAAAAAGACCAGTAGTTAAACCCTAGGTTAGATACCTAGATTCAAGACATATTATAAAATCATTAAAGCGTAAAATAAACCCTATGTAAAGGGAATAAATCAAAGAGAGGAAGACTTACATGGATAATATTGATGTTTCCCCCATCAAATGTCCTTTCAAAGTTGAGGTCCAAGGGAGGGTGATCAAACTTGGAGAATATCCATGGAGGTAGGGAACGAAATGGAGAATAGAGGGGAGGATTAAGTTTATTTATGAAAGAGAAAAAGGGTTAAAACACTCAAAATATTAATGACCCGGACACCATGTATGGTTTGGCTACATGGTTTAGTAAACCGTGCTTCCAAACCCTACCGCCTGTTCTGGCCACCCAAAAAGTACTATTTTGTGTCCAATTTTAAGATGGTCTAGGGAAAAACCAAGGGTGAAAATATATTCCAAGTATAAAGGATAAAAATACACAAAACAAGGAACTATTCTCCCCCCAAAACACATCTAAATCAAGTGTACAAATCATCTCAACCACTTACCCACAAGTGGTGCCACTAAGAGTGTCACAAATACGACTCTAAAACACCACAAAATCAAAATATAAATTTGAAGAAATTGGAGTACATGTACTATTAAGTACCCCCAAGACCAATGTTATATCTCATGAACACGGGAGACACCAAAAATTCAATCCCAGAACACCTACAAACCAAGAGAATGCTAAGAACCAAAAGAGGACCTAAACAAAGCATGGAATTGAAAATCTGGGTGTGAAAACCAGCCCAATGAATCAAATCAATTCAATACATATTTTGAAAAGCACCTCAATACTTAGGATAATCCCATAGAGTTCTCTTGGAACCATGTAAAACAATATAACAGTTTAACAAAATTAAAAAACACACCCGACCTAAACTACCCAAGATGGTCCAAGCCTGTTTCCCATCACGACAATCTGAAGAGGAATAAGGCTGAATCTAGGGGAATATCATATGATAAATTGAATAATTTAACAAAATCCACTAATTAATTTGGGTCTTTATTGATCAACCCTCATGGAATATATAGAGTACACCCTTAAAAATCCCAAATAATCACGAATAAAGCTATGTACCACCTACGTCATATTGGTAGATGTTCTCTTGTATTATATAGGCCTCTTTCTCAAGCCAATTTGGATGAAGTCAATGTTTTGGATGAATTTAATAAATATAAGTTAAAACATCTTGAATGAATTTAGCACCACATATGGAAAGTGAAAAGGATAAAAGAGGTTAGCAGATTGATGGTCTTACCAAGATGAATTCATATCCACATATGGATTGAAGATTAGAGAAAAAAGGATATTGGATCAAATAATAAATGGGGATGAAGATGATATCCATGAATACCAAGGAAGAGAGCCTCATGTAGAAGAAGAAAAACTAGGAAATACATATTATGGAAAATAACTAAAAAATGGTTATTTTCGGATTTTTAAACAGGTCGCATGGCAACCGAACTATTTGGAAAACTATGAACCAATTGCAATGTGCATAATGTCCCAGAAATAGACTTGCAGAACCTATGAACATGGTTTACTAAACCATGTGAATCCCATTTGTATCCTAATATTGAGGACCACTAACCTTTTATGGTCAGGCAAAAAGTTTTCAAAACTATGCAATAATCGTTCGAACCCCATATTATAAACACTAAATAGGTTTCAAATGTTAGTTCTTTCCCTACAACATGGTTTCCAAACCATTCTTAGTGCATCTAGATGGATTCATGGTTACTATAGAGAGGCCTCATGGTTTTTATAAATTCAGAGACTCTATTAGCATGTTTATGATACTATTATTCATCCAATGATGCACCTAAAAACGCATCAAAACCCCGAGGTACATGTCAGGACTTAAGAATAATTTAAAAACATGGGAAATTAGGTTCCAAAGTTCATTAAAATAATTTCCCTACTCACCAAACTCCTAAAAATTCCAAACACGCAAGGAAATTTGAACCGCTCAGAAACTTGTGACGTTATAGTCTCTCTATATTAATATTGATCATCCTAGTGTTATAAAGCCTTAATCGAAGATAGTACCTAACATTCCATTATCATTTGAATCAACATGTTCTACATTGGTCATTATGTCATAGGTCAAATTTTCTTAAGGTGCACCCTACTGTAGGTGATACCTGCTCAGTCCCCTACTGACCCAAATAAATAAATTGATGGTCCACTAATGATCATAAGACTAAAAAGTCCTCATGTGATTCATTTTCGCTCAAGAACCTCATAAAGTGTTAATATTGAAGTGCATTGTGTTGCATTTGTTGTCAATGAGGCATGAATTTGTCTTGGAATGAATGGAAGACAGGGAATGTCAAGATGTGATGGTGTTGGTGGTGAAGGAGAATGGCCATGGTACTAAGAGGCATGTCACTTAGGAGATTCACTAAGTGACATAGGAGATGATGGTTGAAACATTCTCTAAGAAAATCAGACGATTGTTGAGCTGTTCTTAGAGTTCCAAGAACTTGTATCAAGATGATACAAAGTCACAACATGATTAGAAGACCATGCATTGTAGTGACAATGCATGAGGAGTTGGAGATGAAAGGAGATCCATCCACACCTCCTAAGTGGATGAAGTGAGCTGAAGAAGTCCATGCACTAACACTTAGTGCATGTGAATCTGAAGAAGTCCCAATTTGATCTCTGATTAGATCAACATAGAAAATTGAAGAAGTTATGTGATTTAGGAGCTCAGTTGAAGATGAAGAAACCTTTTGAATTCCATATCCTAAGTGATGATTATATGTTGAGGAGGATTAAGGAATTCCCAAGAAGTAGAGAAGGGAAGAAATTGAGAAGAAGAATGAAAGGGCTTGATATGGCATTTTACATGGAGGACTTTGTTTTTTACAAAAGTCTTATTCAAGACATAGCCAAAAAATATGGCCAGCCCGTGAGCACCTTGTGGGTTCAACCCCAAGGCTCATGTGGGCCTAAGGCGCCACGCCCAAGGGGGAACCCGTGGGGCGAGCTCAGGGCGGCATGGGCGCACCCGCAGACACCACAGAGGCGTTGGGGCACGCCCGGAGGAGCGCAGAGGGCCGTGTATAAGCCCCCGAGGACACGCGGTGGTGAAACCCGCACGCCGGAGGAGCATAGTGGGCGCTAGGAGCGCACCCGCAGGAGCAGAGAGTGGGCGCAGAGCGCGCCCGCAGGGAGAACACAGTGCGGGGCGGCACCGTGGAGGGAGAAGATTCAACTGGCGGGTTGAGGCAGCGCCAGGGTTATAAGCCGCGGCAAAATCCCACGCCGTTTCGATGTGGGACGCGTATTTTTCACTGGGAGCAAATCTCCGCCGTCCGAGCAATCGCCCGCTCGATCTGGACCGCTCATCTGATCCGCCGCGCCCCCGATTTAATCCGGCCGTCCGATGTCCTTCATTCGCCCGATCGAACGGCTCCCGGCTTATCTTCATCCTCGAGCTCGAACGAAGACCACCCGCGAGCAGCTGCTGAACCAGAGCCTCCCCGAAGACAAAATTCGAGTTCCCGTCCACCATTTCCGAATCCGAAGACACCATTGGACTCGTATGGACCACCTGAACCCATCCATGCACAAAAAGAGACTTTCATGCTATGTTTGGAAGAATTCGAAGAAGGCGGAGGCAAGAGAATCTGCCGAGGCGTTGAAGGGTTCATGTTTTGCATGGATCAGCCTAAACCGAAGGCTGTGCATGCGTTATGAGTCGCATGCACGTAGAGAAAAAATAAATGGGAACCCGCGTGGAAACAGAGGAAAGAAATTAAGATTTGGAAAATCTTGATAACCCGAAACTTTCGAGAGTTCAAAGATTTATCACGCGGATGTTTTGAGGATTCTATGCCTATAAAAGGAGAGGCCGAGACCTCATTGTTGCTTGCTGATCCTTTCTTGAAAATCAGAAGTCCCGTGAAGCTCTTTGCCTCGCGAAGATCTGCCCCGCGCATCCCACTTGCGCGGCAGTGTGTTCCGGTGCCATCCGAGGCCCGAAGTGTTCCCTGCGCGCCTCTCTTGCACGACAGGAAGGAGCCGAGCCGCATATTTGCGCGCTCGAGACTCTTGTTCCCTCTCTTCCCGCACCCTTGCGCGGAAGGAGGAAGATCCCGCGGGTGTTGCACTTGTGCGCCCCGCGGAAGGAGGAACTTGCGCGCCTTGCCACTGCACCCTTGTGCGGCTGTTGAAGAAGGAAGGAGCCCGAGGGTATGGCACCCTTGCACACTTGAGCCTGCGCGGCATTTGAAGACAGGAAGAGGGCCACACCCCCTTGCACCTTGCGCGCCTCCTTTGAAGGCAGTATACCACACCCTTGGGTGTGGGTGCTTGGCAAGGAAGAAGGCTGAGGCCTTGCCTTGTGTGTGTGCCATGTGCTAAGAAGGACACCTCTTGTGTGTGCATTTGAAGAAGAGGCCGTAGCCTTTGGGGTGTGCAAAAGGAGAAGGAGGCCCTAAACATTGGTGTGTGCAAAAAGAAAACAAGTGGTCGTAGCCCTTGTGTGTGTGCCCATATTGAAGAACACATCGTGTGTGTGCTAAGTGCAAAGAAGGGCAGTAGGTGTTCGGGTGTGTGTGCAAGAAGGGAAGTGAAGGCCGAGCCTTAGTGCCTTGTGTGCCAAGTGAAGTGGAAGACCACACTTTGTGTGTGTGCCAAAGAAGGCCGAGGCCTTGCCTCTTGTGTGTGCATAGTAAAGAAGGAAGGCTACCACATCCCTCATGTGTGTGCAACAAGTGAAGACCACACTATTTGTGTGTGTGCAAAGTGGACAAGAATACCTACGGGCCAAGTGTGTGTGCTAAGTGGAGAAGAAGTACCCGAGGCACTTTGTGTGCAATTTGAAGAAGAAGGCCGTAGCCCTTGTTGGGTATGCACACTTGAAGATTAAAAGAGAACGAACAAATTGTGTGTGCAAAGGAAGTGAAAGGCCGTAGCCTTGTGAAGTGGCCGAACCTATGTGTGTGCTCTAGAGGAGTGAACACACTTAGAAGAAGAAGAAGACTCACACAAAGTATAACACACATTTAAGTGTGTAAACACATTGAACAAAAGTGTGTGAAGTTCAGTGAAGGTGTGTGCTTAAAGTGACTACACCCTTTGTGGGTCTACTGCACCAAGGGGAAGAAAAGGAGAGTGCATGCATGCATGCATGCACATGCACACGTGAACAAAGTTAAATCAGTGGTGTGCAACTGAGACTGGACCAGACCGAAGATAAAGATATTATTTGTCTGAGCATTCAGTAATTGGAGAGAAGCCGGGGCATCCTTAGAAGAAGGTGATAAAGCCCGAGCAAGATGAGAAGACCTGTTCAGCACAAGTGATCAGAAGAAGAGCAAGGCCAGCAGTCTTTATCCTAGACTGCTGAAGATACTTGAAGAAGCTTAAAGAGAAGAAGAGCTACTCGTGTGACTCGAGGAGCCAGGAGAAGACCCTGTGGGACTCAGGGAAAAGAAGTCTTCAGTGGGATTCTGGAGCAGGCCAGTGGGACTCTGGTAACACTGTGGGACGCAGTATAAAGACCCTCCTGTGGGACTCAGGAGAGATACAGTGAGACTCTGTATCGACCATTGTAATTCTAACAAGTTATAATGGGAGAATCCATGCTGAGAGAGCATGGCAAGGATGTAGGCCTTTGGTGCCGAACCTTGTAAATCCTTGTGTCCAGTGCCTTTACATTTCCTGCATCATTCGTGGAAAGGTGAGAGATACAAGAAGAGTGGATCGAGGCCTTAACAAGCCATAGAGGTTTAATTGATTAAGAATCAATTAGTAAAAAGTTTTAAAGGATCACTGATTCACCCCCTCCCCCTCTCAGTGATTCACACTGATCTGGGCACTTCAATTGGTATCAGAGGGAGGTTGCCTCTAAAAGATCCAAGGGAGTCTTTACTAAGTGCAGATTTGAGGAAATGATCAACCAGCCTCAAATGGAGATATCGGCCAAGACTCAGAAAAATAGAAAGAAGAAACAGGCCAAGAAGATGAAGAAAGCATGTCCTAGCTGTGATGAAGTT
Source organism: Viscum album (assembly GCA_963277665.1). Classification (NCBI taxonomy): domain Eukaryota; kingdom Viridiplantae; phylum Streptophyta; class Magnoliopsida; order Santalales; family Viscaceae; genus Viscum; species Viscum album. The sequence goes on from OY728150.1 coordinate 1,892,920,636, forward strand.
GAAACAATGAATGATCTTCAGAGTGCACTCAAATATCTTCAGAAGACAGTTCCCATGGAAGTGGCAAAGTGTATATCTACAAGCATCCATGATCTTCAAGAAGAAAAATCACAGTTAGAAGAAGAAGCCAGTACAATGGAAGATCAATTGGCAAAAAGGGTTGGAATAACCAACACTCTCAGAAAGCTGGTGAAGGCTAAAGATGAAACAGTATCTCTTTGCAATGAAAGATATGAAGACACTACTGAAGAATTGCAAAGAAGCCTTTCTGAGAAAGAATTCTTTATGATATTAGTCAAAGATGTTTTCCATGCACTGGAAAAGAGGCACAAAGTGTCAATGGTTGACAGAGATGCTCAACTAGAAGACAAAGTCAAAAGGGTGAAGGAGCTTGACAACTCATTGCTTGAAATGAAGCAAGTGCATGAAGACCAGATGAAACAGCTGGAAGAGAAATGGGAAGGAAGGCTAAGAACTATTGAGGATGAGAAGAACTCCCTCAATATGAAATGCTTAGAACTGGAGGTGATATTGAAAAATCTGCAATCACCTAAAGCTGAATCCTCCCAGTCAGCTGATAGAAGAAATGTTGCTACACAAGTATGCTTTGAGAAGGATGATTCTAAAAGAAAGACATCCTCTAGTGAAAGTGCAACAACTTCTAAAAGGAAGGTACCATCCATCCCATCTTGTACTAATGCTTCTAAAAGTGTTTCTACTAAAAGTGCAGGATGGAAGAATGAATCCAAACAAGTATGGATGAAGACAGTGAAGAAAGAGAGCTCTCCTGAAACAGCACAACAGGTCATGAAAAGTACCCTACAATCAGAAGGACTGAAAAGGTCAAGATTCGTGGGACAATGCTGGTGTTGTAACAAGTATGGGCATTGTACAAAGGATTGTTGGTACAATCCACTGAATGCCAAAGCACAGAGGAAGCCCATGCCTAGGGGGAGTAAGCCAGAAGAAAAGAAGCAGCATCCACAGGTCCAGAGACATCTGTTTACTGCTAACAGATTTGGATTACTTGACAACATCTGGGATGGTTGCAAAAGTGGTCAACAATTTGATACATGTCAATCTCCGAATGTATCCAAAGCTGGAAAGAAGAGAAGATCACAGAACCTGGCTAAGAGATATTCCTTGGGAAGCAAGAAGAAAGTAGAAAATGCTCCCAAGAAGTGTTTGAGAAATGAAGAGAAGTCCTTGGAGTCTGAGTCCAAGAAGGGTGATGCATCCAGAAGGACCACCAAGAAGTGCTTCTACTGTGGAAAGAAAGGTCATACCATGGATCTTTGCAAACAAGCCATGGAAATCAATAGAAGCCAACTGAACTCAAACAGACAATCAATCCAGAAAAAGCAGAAGGGATTGATTGAAAACAAGTTGCCAAAGAGAGGTAGCTTGACAGCATCAAAGGAACCATGTGAAACTTCCAGAACTGAGGCCACACTTTCAAGTGACTTACTAGTCATATGGCCACATCAGTTGCAACTTGCCAGAGAACTACAAAGAGTTGAAGATGAAGCTCTGGCAATTGCTAAAGCAAAAGGGAAGAAGAAGGTTTCACATGAAGATGTTTTGAGAACCACACCAGCACAATCATCAATGAAGATCAAATGTGCAAGTGTGAAGACTGGTGAAAATGGGACATCTCGGTTGAGAGAATCTTCTCAACCTTGTTGTTCACATTGATGAACCAAGGAGGTTCCATCTTATTCCCTTATACTATTGGTATTTAAATGTGCTGACATTGCAGGGAAATGAAGATGATGATCATTCTCAACTGGAGGATGGTTTGGACATAATGGAGTGCACCCCTTGAGGGGGAGCCAATCTGGAGAAGATGATGTTCTAAAATTAATATCATCTTAGGAAAGTGAAGGTATTCCAATCATGCTTTCATCCCTTGTTTCTTAATTGAGTTCATCTTGTCAATTAAGGGGGAGTATGGATTGAAGACAAATGGATGAAAGGGGGAGCTTTATCATTGCACTGAACTTTCTAATGAGTTTTGTGTAGTATGTGCAGGATTCAGCAATTCATTGAATATCCAAAAAAAAATAAAAAAATTCAAGCCCCTTGAAGCATGATCTCACATGTTATAGTAAATGTGGACAGCATTGAGTTCCTTGGTCACATCAATCTTGTTTTCTACACCGGGTTAGCCCAAGTAGACTTAGAGCTGATTTACTAAAGGTTCATTGCTCAAGTGAACATGTGACATCATCCCTCTCTTAGTGCTTTTCAAAAAGATGCTATTCGAAGGGAGGAAGAGATGTTTTTGAAAGAGAACCACACCACACCTTTGCATTTGATTGCCAATAAGGGGGAGAAAATATTGGCACACATATTGACCCATTCATATGTGCTGATGGAGTGTATTGACAACAAATACAAAGGGGGAGATTGAAGTGCATTGTGTTGCATTTGTTGTCAATGAGGCATGAAGTTGTCTTGGAATGAATGGAAGATAGGGAATGTCAAGATGTGATGGTGTTGGTGGTGAAGGAGAATGGCCATGGTACTAAGAGGCATGTCACTTAGGAGATTCACTAAGTGACATAGGAGATGATGGTTGAAACATTCTCTAAGAAAATCAGACGATTGTTGAGCTGTTCTTAGAGTTCCAAGAACTTGTATCAAGATGATACAAAGTCACAACATGATTAGAAGACCATGCATTGTAGTGACAATGCATGAGGAGTTGGAGATGAAAGGAGATCCATCCACACCTCCTAAGTGGATGAAGTGAGCTGAAGAAGTCCATGCACTAACACTTAGTGCATGTGAATCTGAAGAAGTCCCAATTTGATCTCTGATTAGATCAACAAAGAAAATTGAAGAAGTTATGTGATTTAGGAGCTCAGTTGAAGATGAAGAAACCTTTTGAATTCCATATCCTAAGTGATGATTATATGTTGAGGAGGATTAAGGAATTCCCAAGAAGTAGAGAAGGGAAGAAATTGAGAAGAAGAATGAAAGGGCTTGATATGGCATTTTACATGGAGGACTTTGTTTTTTACAAAAGTCTTATTCAAGACTTAGCCAAAAAATATGGCCAGCCCGTGAGCACCTTGTGGGTTCAACCCCAAGGCTCATGTGGGCCTAAGGCGCCACGCCCAAGGGGGAACCCGTGGGGCGAGCTCAGGGCGGCATGGGCGCACCCGCAGACACCACAGAGGCGCTGGGGCACGCCCGGAGGAGCGCAGGGGGCCGTGTATAAGCCCCCGAGGACACGCGGTGGTGAAACCCGTGCGCCGGAGGAGCATAGTGGGCGCTAGGAGCGCGCCCGCAGGAGCAGAGAGTGGGCGCAGAGCGCGCCCGTAGGGAGAACACGGTGCGGGGCGGCACCGTGGAGGGAGAAGATTCAACTGGCGGGTTGAGGCAGCGCCAGGGTTATAAGCCGCGGCAAAATCCTGCGCCGTTTCGATGTGGGACGCGTATTTTTCACAGGGAGCAAATCCCCGCCGTCCGAGCAATCGCGCGCTCGATCTGGACCGCTCATCTGATCTGCCGCGCCCCCGATTTAATCCGGCCGTCCGATGTCCTTCATTCGCCCGATCGAACGGCTCCCGGCTTATCTTCATCCTCGAGCTCGAACGAAGACCACCCGCGAGCAGCTGCTGAACCAGAGCCTCCCCGAAGACAAAATTTGAGTTCCCGGCCACCATTTCCGAATCCGAAGACACCATTGGACTCGTATGGACCACCTGAACCCATCCATGCACAAAAAGAGACTTGCATGCTATGTTTGGAAGAATTCGAAGAAGGCCGAGGCAAGAGAATCTGCCGAGGCGTTGAAGGGTTCTTGTTTTGCATGGATCAGCCTAAATCGAAGGCTGTGCATGCGTTATGAGTCGCATGCACGTAGAGAAAAAATAAATGGGAACCCGCGTGGAAATAGAGGAAAGAAATTAAGATTTGGAAAATCTTGATAACCCGAAACTTTCGGGAGTTCAAAGATTTATCACGCGGAAGTTTTGAGGATTCTCTGCCTATAAAAGGAGAGGCCGAGACCTCATTGTTGCTTGCTGATCCTTTCTTGAAAATCAGAAGTCCCGTAAAGCTCTTTGCCTCGCGAAGATCTGCCCCGCGCATCCCACTTGCACGGCAGTGTGTTCCGGTGCCATCCGAGGCCCGAAGTGTTCCCTGCGCGCCTCTCTTGCGCGACAGGAAGGAGCCGAGCCGCATATTTGCGCGCTCGAGACTCTTGTTCCCTCTCTGCCCGCACCCTTGCGCGGCAGGAGGAAGATCCCGCGGGTGTTGCACTTGTGCGCCCCGCGGAAGGAGGAACTTGCGTGCCTTGCCACTGCACCCTTGTGCGGCTGTTGAAGAAGGAAGGAGCCCGAGGGTATTGCACCCTTGCACACTTGAGCCTGCGCGGCATTTGAAGACAGGAAGAGGGACACACCCCCTTGCACCTTGCGCGCCTCCTTTGAAGGCAGTATACCACACACTTGGGTGTGGGTGCTTGGCAAGGAAGAAGGCTGAGGCCTTGCCTTGTGTTTGTGCCATGTGCTAAGAAGGCCACCTCTTGTGTGTGCATTTGAAGAAGAGGCCGTAGCCTTTGGGGTGTGCAAAAGGAGAAGGAGGCCCTAAACATTGGTGTGTGCAAAAAGAAAACAAGTGGTCGTAGCCCTTGTGTGTGTGCCCATATTGAAGAACACATCGTGTGTGTGCTAAGTGCAAAGAAGGGCTGTAGGTGTTCGGGTGTGTGTGCAAGAAGGGAAGAGAAGGCCGAGCCTTAGTGCCTTGTGTGCCAAGTGATGTGGAAGACCACACTTTGTGTGTGTGCCAAAGAAGGCTGAGGCCTTGCCTCTTGTGTGTGCATAGTAAAGAAGGAAGGCTACCACATCCCTCATGTGTGTGCAACAAGTGAAGACCACACTATTTGTGTGTGTGCAAAGTGGACAAGAATACCTACGGGCCAAGTGTGTGTGCTAAGTGGAGAAGAAGTACCCGAGGCACTTTGTGTGCAATTTGAAGAAGAAGGTCGTAGCCCTTGTTGGGTATGCACACTTGAAGATTAAAAGAGAAAGAACAAATTGTGTGTGCAAAGGAAGTGAAAGGCCGTAGCCTTGTGAAGTGGCCGAACCTATGTGTGTGCTCTAGAGGAGTGAACACACTTAGAAGAAGAATAAGACTCACACAAAGTATAACACACATTTAAGTGTGTAAACACATTGAACAAAAGTGTGTGAAGTTCAGTGAAGGTGTGTGCTTAAAGTGACTACACCCTTTGTGGGTCTACTGCACCAAGAGGAAGAAAAGGAGAGTGCATGCATGCATGCATGCACATGCACACGTGAACAAAGTCAAATCAGTGGTGTACAACTGAGACTGGACCAGACCGAAGATAAAGATATTATTTGTCTGAGCATTCAGTAATTGGAGAGAAGTCGGGGCATCCTTAGAAGAAGGTGATAAAGCCCGAGCAAGATGAGAAGACCTGTTCACCACAAGTGATCAGAAGAAGAGCAAGGCCAGCAGTCTTTATCCCAGACTGCTGAAGATACTTGAAGAAGCTTAAAGAGAAGAAGAGCTACTCGTGTGACTCGAGGAGCCAGGAGAAGACCCTGTGGGACACAGGGAAAAGAAGTCTTCAGTGGGATTCTGGAGCAGGCCAGTGGGACTCTGGTAACACTGTGGGACGCAGTATAAAGACCCTCCTGTGGGACTCAGGAGAGATACAGTGAGACTCTGTATCGACCATTGTAATTCTAACAAGTTATAATGGGAGAATCCATGCTGAGAGAGCATGGCAAGGATGTAGGCCTTTGGTGCCGAACCTTGTAAATCCTTGTGTCCAGTGCCTTTACATTTCCTGCATCATTCGTGGAAAGGTGAGAGATACAAGAAGAGTGGATCGAGGCCTTAACAAGCCATAGAGGTTTAATTGATTAAGAATCAACTAGTAAAAAGTTTTAAAGGATCACTGATTCACCCCCTCTCCCTCTCAGTGATTCACACTGATCTGGGCACTTCAAATATTATACCAATTTCATACCTAAAACACACCATATCCCATATCTCATCAGATTTCAAATGAACCAAAATGAACAAAATGATCATAATAATTCATGGTTCCTTGAACCTTGTATATAACTTACATAGAATTAATTCCCACAACTAGTATCAGTGAAAGAACCCTAAATAAATCATGTATTACACCAATGAATAGATTATAACACACCTCAATAGACTATACACTACATCGATTCCCATAAATAATATCATTTCCACACACCTCATATATTTATATATATATCACACATCATAATCTACGCCAACCTAAAAACCATCACCTAGTTACTCCAAAAATCCTACATCTGTGCAACTTATGCACCAAACCTGGATAATGAAAAAAAGGAAAACCCATGTCATTCCCATTATCATGTAATACTAATAAATTTATTCATCTTCTAATCTACTCTACACATTGAAACTCCAATTTTTGTAGTTGGCCTATATCCCTACAACCTAAGTTCTGGGATCCTTGAGGAGTTATAGAAGCTAATGGCCACTAACTCCACTAGTGGGTCTCTCTGTCTCTACCATAACTTTCATGTGTAGCACAATATAAGCTACCATATCTAGGTACAAATCACAATTCTATAATAGATGCATGAGCCTAAACTAATCTCTGGCACCCAAATTTTTGAGAAGGCCTAACAGAAAACCCCTCAATATAGATATAAGGCCCCGAACGTAAACATCTCTTAATATTAAATTAAATGAATAATTCACATTGAGGATCTTTTCAGGTTTGTAGTTTTATAGAATTAGAACATAACTACTACATCTCAAAAGATTACGAAGTAGACACTTCTACTAAGTTTCCATAGAATAAAAAAAACTATTAAAAAAACATGTCTAGTTCCAAGTTTTATATAGCATGACTTTCCCTTGATCCCATCATTGACCCTATTCCACATTAGATCCTGTGAAAAAAATTTCAAAGAAACTTGGGATGAGCATAAAGAGCTCAGTAAGGGATACACAAAGAACGAAAACTGTTATTTTATCAAAACAACAAGTAAACCAAGTATACTTTATCAAAGTAATACTTTTCACCTTTATGAAGTAGTAAAAACTCATCACTGAATAAAAGATCATTACTTACCCTTTTTAGCCAAACGATTACCATAAAACCCATAAAAAGATCACATAACATATAAAGGTATCTTGGTACATAAACATACTTAAGTGGAATAACCATACGATCGACTTCCACACATATCACTTAATGGTAGCCATACGGCCAACATCCATACATACTTAATGGAATAGCCATATGTCCGACTTCCATACCCAATTCATTGGAGGTTATAACATAACCACCTGTCCTGGTATTCACGACACCACTCGTCATATGGTTTATCACGTAACCACCCGTCAAATGTCCAAGTACCATTATAAAAATCATAAGACATAAAACAAATATAATGTAATGAAAACATTTCCACACATTGAGCACAATATATCATATAAATATATTGACATAAAAAATCCATTATAAAAACCATTTTCAATACCAAAATACATAAATGAGTATATGGTATTTATTTCATTTAAAAAAAACATTACGGCTTGTTCCGGAAGCCAAAGACCAAGTAATACTCATGGTGGCGGAAAAGGTCGTTGTCACCGCGTACGTTAAAAGAAACATTAATTTTTGTCGTTTTATAAAACGCTTCATAGAAAATAATTCCTTTTGTATAAAAATAAATGTCAAAGGGGTTTATTCACCATATAAAAGAAAGTTTTGTATAAAACGAAATATGCCTCAATGAAAAGAGATTGTGATGAAGTCCCTTACCTCAGGTCCGACTTGACTCGATCGTTCTTTAACGTCCTGAATAATAAACTTGAGTTAATTTATATTTTCTTAAGAACCTTTTTCAAGTTCATTATTCCGTTTATATCACTTATTTCCATGTTATAAACATTATGTAACCATTTAAGTTAATAATGTTTGTTTTGTCGATATTTGGTTCTTAAGTCAAAAGTGGACTTCTTACAATTACATGTTGTTCGTGTGGTCAAAGGTTCTTTATATCTAGAATGAAATTCCTGATTTGGATATCATATATATCAAATATATCCAGCATATACATGTATTTATAATATTACATAGTCATTTAGAGGTATGAAATGAAATGCACCATTCATGGAGACGGTAAGTCGTATGTACGCATGAATGCTACTTTCATTTCTTTGTCATATTAATGGAATTAAAACAAAATGAGAGGTATGTATATTTGAATTCCAGAATTATATTCATCATTTAGATGTATCATTCATCATATATATCCATTATATACATGTACTTATAATTTTACATTACATTTGGGAATAAGAAATGAAATGCACGGTTCATGGAGACAGTAAGCCGTACGTACGCATGAACGCAACTTTCCTTTCTATTTCATATTATTATTTAATGAAATAATAATTATATAAAGGTATATTATAATTCCAGTATAATATCATATATAATACCATTAATTAAATCTTTATACATCCCACATATGGCATTAACGAAATCAAATCACTTTGAGGGGGCAGTAGTCCGCACTTCCTTAAATGAAGATATCGCGTTTACCCATAATGGAAACCATAAAGGTATTCCCAAAATGAAAAATAAAGAAGCTTATGGAAAACATAAACATATTATATATCATATATAAGTATAGTGTCATCTTAATGGCCACCATTAAAGGCGTTTAAAAGAATATTGAACAATCATCGTTTCGTGAGGCAGAAATTCGCCAACCATAGAAACAGTATGTTGTTTAACCATTAGATGTAGATGTGTGTACGTGTAGCTAGAATAATTTTTATAACAACATCCTAGTATATTGAAGATACTATATTTGTTACAAAATAAATGAATAAATGGTGTTTAGGGGGATGGAGAAGCAAAATAAAACAAAAGAACACAAGTGAACACATTACCTCAAAATCGGGTAACTCTCTTAGATTTGAGCTCAAAAGCATACTTCGGAAGCCTTATGCCCAAAGTTAGGCTTAAAGGAGTAATAGAGGAATGTGGAGAGACAAAATGGGCAGGGTTTGGACGAGCCAAAGGCTTTTGAAGTGTGGGTAAGCTGGTAGAGGTGGGCGCCTTTTATAAGAGGTGAGGAGGGGCACTCTTGGAAAGTAAAGAAATGTTACTTTATTTTAAAATGAGTTTCGGATTCAAAAGGTCCCACATTGATATAATTCGAGGGTAAGGTGATAAGGGTTAGAAATATACCCATCCAATGTGTTTTGGAATTGTTTAGGTCATAGATTTTACATTATCATTTCATTTTATTTAAATCCTTTATTATTGAGGTAATTGCTGCATCATCATGATGTCATAAATAATTTAATATATTTAATGTCTAAAAATTATAAAAAAAAATATCATCATGTAGGAAAGATATTTAGCTTTATAATGAATATTTATAGTCAAAAATATGACTTGTATAACCCCATTTAAAAATTGTTTCAGTAAAACATCCCATGTTTGTGTCATTTTTACATTTACATTAAATAAAAAGTTATTTATGTCATTTCCCCACAAAAGTGGAATCATGAGGTCCCCAAGTTGACCCATGGATTGTATTGGTCGGCCATGACACATCCAATGAGGTTAGGACATGTTTCAAGGTCATTTCATATTATTACAACATTATTTTTACCTTAAATTACACAAATTACCTGTAATCGCGATTAAAAACATAATAAGTTACTATTCACAAAAAAATTATTTTAATCCCATTGAACCACATTTTAAATCTTAATGAAAACCATGTATGTTGGATTTTTGAAATTCAAAACACAGAGGTGGTAAAATTTCATTTAAACAAAAAAAATCAGTTTTTTAAGTACCACTTAGTGGTTTCACTATTCATCAAAAATTGAAGTTTTTCAGAAAAATACCAAAACTTCACCTTAAGCTATATTTGATATTCAAAATTAAAAAATGAAGTCCATTTTACAAAATTCAAAACATATAAGTTGCATTAATTAATTTAATAATTATTTCCCGTTGTCAGAGCAAATAGCGTGTTTTTATGAAACAATAAGCATCAAAAGATTGACACTAGGTTAAGCCGGATTTCAATGTGAAATTAATTCCAATGACCACTATTGGATTTAATGGTAAAAATATACTATAATTTCACTTTAAAACCAATTCAAAAGATAATCTAATCATATAAATAAAATAGATTAAAAACAGGTTTTGAATTAAAATACAACATTTACACTATTCATTAAAAAATGAACTTTATCGGAAAAATACCAAAAATTTACACAAAGTAAATTTTGATATCCCGATTCTAAAGAAGAGTTTTATTTGGTCCAATAGAATGTATAAGAGTTAACAAAACTATATTTAATGATGTCTCTCCATCAAAAGGTGATAAGTGAACCTTTAGTGAAAACTAGGGAATATACGCCTAAAATTGAATTCATTCCATATTTTAAGCCTTTATCTTTTATCAAATAAAAGAAAAAACATTTAAAACATATATAATAATATTTTAGTTATTTCTATCCATTCCCGCCAACACAATGACTATGTGTTAACTACCATTTAATATAATATTATTTTATTACTAGTGTGCAACGAAAGATTTCAATGAAACTCTTTGTTGCGTATCTGGTACGCTATCGAACATAGAAACCCTTTTAAAGTAAAATTAATATTTAATTCGTAAATATTAATAAATATGAAAATGTTTTATTCATTATTTACCTGGGATGTTACATCCTTCCCCCCTTTTGGGAATTGCGTCCACTCAATTTTATTCACTTATCAAAATAAGTGGGGGTATTTATCCCTCATAGCATTTTCAGATTCCCACTTTGCCTCTTCAACAATATGGTTTTTCCACAAAACCTTTACCTGTTGAATTAGCTTATTTTGCAACTCTTGCTCTCTTCGGTCAAGAATCTAGACTGGTTGTTCTTCAGAAGATAGATTCTCTTCCAATTGAACTACCTCTAGGCTCAAAACATGAGGAGGATTTAGCATATACTTTCTCAACATCGAAACATGAAAAATATTGTGTACCTGAGATAAACTCAGATGTAAAGCCACTCAGTAAGAAACTGGTCCAACATTCTCCAGAATTTCATATGGTCCAATGAACCATGGACCCAGCTTTCCTTTCTTACCAAATAGCATCACACTTTTCCATGGTGAGACTTTGAGAAAAACATGATCACCTACGTCAAAAGGTAGATCCTTCCTCCGGTTATCCGCATAACTCTTCTTTCTGCTCTGAGCTGTTTTCATGTGTTTTTGAATCAACTGAACTTTTTCTGCCATCTCTTCTACCAATTCTTGTCCCATCAGCTTCCTTTCACCCACTTCATCCCAAAAAGCTGGAGTTCAACACCGTTTACCATATAACTCCTCAAATGATTCCATCTGTATACTGGAATGAAAACTGTTACTATATGAAAACTTAACCAAAGAAAGATGTTGGTCCCAACTTCCCTGATAATCTATAGAGCAGGCACGTAGCATATCCTCCGAGGTCTGAATTGTTCGTTCTGACTGCCCGTCTGACTGAGGATGAAAAGATGTGCTAAACTTTAAATCAATACCCAAGGACTTCTGAAGGCCTTTCCAAAAGTTAGAAGTAATCCTGGGATCACGATCAGACACAATAGAGAGAGTAACTCCATCTAACCTGACAATCTCTTTAAGATATAATTGGGAAAGTTGATCTATTGAAAAAGTATCTCATATAGCAAAGAATTGAGCAGATTTAGTCAAGCGATCAACAATAACCCATATTGAATTATTACCTCGAGATGTCCTCAGTAATCCCACAACAAAGTCCATGGATATGTTTTTACATTTCTACTCTGGCACTGGTAAATGCTGAAGCATCCCTTTCGGTAACTGCCGCTCTGCTTTAACCTGCTGACAAGTCAAACACTTCACAGTAAAATCAGCAATATACCTTTTCATTCCATCCCACCAGTAATACTCCCGCAGATCTCTGTACATCTTAGTAATGCCAGGATGAACAGAAAACGGGGAACTATGAGCCTCACATAACAACTCATTCTTCAACTGTGAATCACAAGGCACACATAATATCTTCCCAAACCGCAAAACACAATCATTATCAATGTTGAATTCAGGCAAGATACCCTTCTGAACCAGCTCTACCTTTTTCTGCAACTCACTGTCTCCCCTTTGTGCTTGCTTAATTCTATCTGATAGGGATGATCTCACTGATACCTAAACCAAAACAGATGAACTTCCTGCACCAACAACTTCTATGCCAATGTTCATCAAATCAAATACTAAAAAATCTTGTTCCAAATGTATCATGGTTAATGAAGCATTACTTTTTCGACTCAAAGAATCGGCCACTCTATATGCTTTTCCCGGATGGTAATGAATTGTACAATCATTATCCTTGATTAATTCCAGCCATCTCCTCTGTCTCATGTTCAATTATTTCTGAGGGAATATATACTTTAATCTTTTGTGATTAGCATATATTTCACACCTTACTCCATACAAATGATGCCTCTAAATTTTTAAAGCGAAAACAACAGCAGCTAATTCCAAATCATGTGTAGAGTAATTTACCTCATGAGTTTTCAACTGTCGTGAAGCATAAGTAATTACCTGATCATTCTACATTATGAAAAAACCAATTCCTTTTAATGAAGAATCACTGTAGATAACAAACTCACCATTCCTATAAGGAAGTGCCAAAACTGGAGCATTCACCAATCTTCTTTTCAACTCCTAAATAAATCATCACATTCTTTTGTCCAGATGAACATAACACCCTTACAACTTAGCTTAGTCATTGGACTAGATAACCGTGAAAATTTTTCAACAAACCTTCGGTAGTAACCTGCCAAACCAAGAAAACTACGGATCTCAGTTACATTTGTGGGTCTTGGCCATTCTTCAACAACTTTTATTTTAGCAGGATCAACAGTTATTCCATCTTTTGAAACAATGTGACCCAAGAAAGAAATTTGTTGTAACCAAAACTCACATTTGCTGAATTTTCCATATAGTTTCTTTTCTTTTAAGGTTTGCAAGATAACCCTTAAATGACTTTCATGCTCCTCTTTACTTTTAGAAAACACCAAAATGTCATCAATGAAAACAAAAACAAACTTATCCAAGAACTCATGGAAAATTATATTCATAAGGTCCATGAATATAGCAGGTTCATTGGTTAACCCAAAAGGCATAACTAAAAATTCATAATGGCCATGTCTAGTATGGAACGCAGTCTTCGGAACGTCTGCTTCTTTTACTTTCAACTAATGGTACCCCGACCTCAAGTAAATCTTCGAAAAATACTGGGCTCCCTGTAGCTGATTAAACAAATCATCGATATGAGGAAAAGGTTACTTGTTCTTAATAGTAATATTATTCAAGGCTCTATAATCAATGAAAAGTCTCATTGAGCCATCTTTCTTTTTAACAAACAATACAAGAGCACCCCATGGTGATGTTCTAGGTCGAATGAAACCTTTATCTAATAACTCCTCCAATTGCTTCTTTAACTCTAAAAGTTCAACATGAGCCATTCGATAAGGGGGTTTTGAAATTGGATTAGAATCAAGAACTAAGTCAACAGTAAATTCAACTTCCTGATCATGAATAATACTAGGCAACTCATCAGGAAAAACAGCTAGATACTCATTTACCACTAGCACATCATTAATCGGAACAGTTCCTTTGTTTTCAACAATATGTGAAAGGTAACATTATTTTCCATCTTTTACTAGTTTATGAACTTCCTGATATGTTATCAAAATCAAGGGTTCATTCTTGTACACAATCTGAAAATCTTTTTGAAAAGAAACCATTTTAGCTCTGCAGTCAATCTTAGCATGATAAACAGAAATCCAATCCATGCCCAAAATAACATCAAAATCTACTAGAGGAAAAACAATAAGGTTTGATGGTAGATTTTTTCCACACACAAGGACATGAACGTTCTTATAATTCCTTTTTGTCTCAACGTTTCCCTCGGGTGTTTTTACCATCTGTTCGGGATTCATATCTTGAGATGAAATATCCAATTTACTAGAAAAATTCTCAGAAATGAAAGAATGTGTTGTCCCTGAGTCAAAAAAATACATTGGCATAATCTGAACAAATAAACAGCGTACCTGATAGCACTTTATTCGATGGCCCAACATATGTTGAAGTTGTTGCAAAGGATTTCACCACCCTTTTTCTGCTTGTAGTCTGGCTGCTTCTCCCCAGTCGAGTTCTTCATTAGACACTCATTTCCATAATGGCCCATTTAATTACACTTAAAACATCATACGACTGGCTTTTCATTTCCTGCTTGATCATCTTCCTTACAGTTACAAGCAATATGACCAGACATACCACACCGAAAGCACTTACCAAACATGGATAAACATTCTCCAGGATGCATTTTACAACACCTCTCATAGGATGGATATTTGGTTTTCTTACCTCCTTTATTCTTTGATGAATTCTTCCCCTTTGCCAGCCAACTGGACCTCTTATTTTGTTGTTTGTCATAGAACACCTGATCATCGACAAACTCCATTTCCACCTTCTCCGCACATCAAACAATTTTTTGATAACTTTTGAACTCAGGAGAAGCTAAATCCATTCGATACTTTTGCTTTAACCTTGAGTAGAAACTGTTTATTTTACTATCAAGATCTCGTATGAAGTTTGGATAATACCTTGCCAATCGAGTTTACTTTGCTTCATAAGCAGCCACTTAATCATCCTCCGGCCTCAACTCCAGGAAATGTTTTTCCATCCAACGATGAACCACCTTAGGAAAATATTTCTCAAGAAACATACCTTTGAATTCGTCCGAGTGAAGATCCTCAATCTCATCACTATCCCTGATATTTTTCACCATCGACCACCACTGATCCGCTTCACCTTCAAAACGGTAAACAGCAAGACTAACCTTTTGATGTTCTAAACAACCCATGACATCAAAAATCTTCTCCAGTGCTTTAATCCACCCTTCAGCTTGCACGGGGTCAGATGATCCTCTGAATGATGGGGGATGTTGCGTCATGAAATGTTCGACCACAGATATGTTCTTCTGCGATTGATCTGGCTGATCTCGTGCATGGATACCACCACCATTTATAGCATGAGTCAACTGTGCCATCACTGCAACAAATTGTTCAGTTCCGATTTCGACCATCTCAGGTTGCTGATTTGGAAGGTTGTCTTCCTCCTGATGTCATCCCAACATAGATGCTGTGTTTCCTCTACGGAAAACCATTCTGAAAATAGAAATAACTTAGGCTAAGCAACATGGTAATCTTTAAATGCAATATCATTTCAGTCATACAATAAATTAACTTATAATTTAACAATTTTCTAACTCCTAAAGTTGTTTAAACCGACCTTTGATACCAACTATAAGGCCCCGACCTTAAACATCTCTTAATATTGAATTAAATGAATAATTCACATTGAGGATCTTTTTAGGTTTATAGTGTTAGAGAATTAGAACATAACTACTACATCTCAAAAGATTACAAAGTAGACACTTCTACTAAGTTTCCATAGAATTAAAAAAAAATCTTAAAAAGAAACATGTCTAGTTCCATGTTTTATATAGTATGACTTTCCCTTGATCCCATCATTGACCCTATTCCACATTAGGTCCTGTGAAAAACATGTCAATGAAACTTGGGGTGACCATAAAGAGCTCAGTAAGGGATACACAATGAATGGAAATTGTTAGTTTATCAAGACAACAAGTAAACCATGTATACTTTATCAAAGTAATAATTTTCACCTTTATGAAGTATTAAAAACTCTTCACTGAATAAAATATCATTACTTACCATTTTGTAACCAAAATATAACCATAAAACCCATAAAAAGATCACATAACATATAAAGGTATCTTGGGACATAAACACACTTAAGTGGAATAACGATACGGTCGACTTCCACACATATCACTTAATGGAATAGCTATATGGCCAACTTCCATACATACTTAATGGAATAGCCTTACGGTCGAATTCCATACCCAATGCATTGGAGGTTATAATGTAAGCACCGGTCCTGGTATTCACGGCACCACCCGTCATATGGTTTTTCACGTAACCACCCGTCAAATTTCCAAGTACCATTATAAAAATCATAAGACATAAAACCAATATAATGGAAAGAAAACATTTCCACACTTTGATCACAATATATCACTTAAATATATTGACATAACAAATCCATTATAAAAACCATTTTCAATACCAAAATACATAAAAGATTATATGGTATTTATTTCATTAAAAAAACATTACAGCTTGTTTAGGAAACCAAAGACCAAATAATACTCACTGCGGCGGAAAAGGTCGTTGTCACTGCATACATTAAAAGAAACATTCCTATTTGTTGATTTGTGAAATGCTTCGTAGAAAAATAGTGCTTTTTTATAAAAGTAAATGTCCAAGGGGTTTATACACCATATAAAAGAAATTTGTGTATAAAACGAAATATGCCTCAATGAAAGGAGATTGAGACGAAGTCCCTTACCTCGTGTCCGACTTGACTCGATCGTTCTTTAACGTCCTGAATAATAAACTTCAGTTAATTTCTATTTTCTTAAGAATCTTTTTCAAGTTCATTATTCTTTTTATATCACTTATTGAAATTTTATAAACATTATTTAACCATTTAAGTTAATAATGATTGTTTTGTCGATATTTGGTTATTATGTCGAAAGTGGACTTCTTACAATTACATGTTGTTTGTGTGGTAAAAGGTTTTTTATATCCAGAATGACATTCCTGATTTGGATATCATATATATCATATATATCCATCATATACATGTATTTATAATATTACATAATCATTTAGAGGTAAGAAATGAAAAGCACCGTTCATGGAGACGGTAAGCCGTACGTACACATGAACGCTTCGTTCACTTCTTTGTCATATTAATGAAATTAAAACTAAATGAGAGGAATGTATATTTTAATTCCAGAATTATATTCATCATTTAGATGTATCATTCATCATATATATCCATTATATACATGTACTAATAATAGTACATTACATTTGGGGATAATAAATGAAATGCACCATTCATGGAGACGGTAAGCCGTACGTACGCATGAACGCTACTTTCATTTATATTTCATATTTTTATGGAATGGAATCATAATGATATAAAGGTATATTATAATTCTAGTGTAATATCATATATTAAATTATTAATTAAATACTTTATACATCCCACATATGGAATTAACGAAATCAAATCACTTTGAGGGGGCGGTAGTCCGCATTTCCTTAAATGAAGATATCACGTTTACCAATAATGGAAACCATAAAGTTGTTCCCAAAATTAAAAATACAGAAGATTAATGAAAACATAAACATATTATGTATCATTTATAATTATAGTGTCATCTTAATGTCCACCTTTAAAGGTGTTTAAAATAATATTGAACAATCATCATTTCGTGAGGCAGAAATTCACCAACCACAGAAACAGTATGTTCTTTAACCATTAGATGTAGATGTGTGTTAGTGTATTTTGAATGATTTTTATAACAACATCCTATTATATTGAATATAATGGATTTGTTACAAAATAAATTAATAAAAAGAGTTTAGGGGGTTGGAGAAGAAAAATAAAACAAAAGATCACAAGTGAACACCTTACCTCAAAATCGGGCAACTCTTAGATTTGAGCTCAAAGGATTACTTGGGAAGACTTCTGCTCAATGTCAGGCTTCAAGGAGTAATAGGGGGATTTGTAGAGACAAAATGGGCAGGGGTTGGCTGAGCCAAATGCTTTTTACGTGTGGGTAAGGTGGTAGAGGTGAGGGCCTTTTATAAGAGGACAGGAGGGGCACTCTTGAAAAGTAAAGAAATGTTAATTATTTTAAAATGTGTTTCCGATTCAAAAGGTCCCACATTGATATAATTCTAGGGTACGGTGATAAGGGTTATAAATATACCCATCCAATAGGTTTTGGAAATGTGTAGGTCATAGATTTTACATTATCTTTTCATTTTATTTTAATCTTTTATTAATGTGGTAATCACTGCATCATCATGATGTCATAAATAATTTAATATATTTAATGTATAAAAATTATAAAACAAATATCATGATGTAGTAATGATTCGTAGATTTCTAATGAATATTTATAGTCAAAAATCTGACCTGTATAACCCCATGTAAATTTTTTTTTAGTAAAACATCTCATGTTTGTTTCATTTTTACTTTTACATTAAATAAAAAGTTATTTATGTCATTTCCCAACAAAAGTAGCTCCATGGGGTCCCAAAGTTGACCCATGGATTGTATGGTTCGGCAATGACACATCAAATGAGGTTAGGACATGTTCCAAGGTCATTTAATATTATTACAACATTATTTTTACCGTAAATTACACTAATTACCTCTAATCGCGATTAAAAACATAATAAGTTACTATTCACAAAAAATTATTTTAATCCCATTGAAAAAAATTTTACTTCTTAATTAAAACCATGTATGTTGGATTTTTGAAATTCAAAACATAGAGGTGGTAAAATTTCATTTAAAAGAAAAAATCAGTTTTTTAAGTACCACTTAGTGGTTTAACTATTCATCAAAAATTGAAGTTTTTCAGATAAATACCAAAACTTCACCCTAAGCTATATTTGATATTCCGAATTAAAAAATGAAGACCATTTTAAAAAATTAAAAACATATAAGTTTCATTAATTAATTTAAAAATTAATTCCCACTGTCAGAGCAAATAGCATGTATTTATGAAACAATAAGTATCAAAAGAATGACACTAGTTTAAGTCCGATTTCAATGTGAAATTAATTCCAACAAACACTATTAGATTTAATGGTAAAAATATATTCTAATTCCACTTTAAAACCAATTCAAAAGATAATCTAATCATATAAATAAATTATATTAAAAAGAGGTTTTGAATTAAAATACAACATTTACACTATTCATTAAAAATGAACTTTATCGAAAAAATACCAAAAAATTACACAAAGTAAATTTTGATATCCTGATTCTAATGAAGAGTTTTATTTGGTCCAATAGAATGTATAAGAGTGAAAAAAAATATATTTAATGAAGGTTCGCCATCAAAAGGTGATAAGTGAACCTTTAGTGAAAACAAGGGCATATACGCCTAAAATTGAATTCTTTCTGTATTTTAGTCATTTATCTTTTATCAGATAAAATTAAAAACATTTAAAAAACATATATAATCATATTTTAGTTATTTATATCCATTCCCGCCAACACAACAGCTATGTGTTAACTACCATTTAAAATAATATTATTTTATTACAAGTGATCAACGAAAGATTTCAATGAAACTCTTTGTTGCGTATCTGGTACGCTATCGAATATAGAAACCCTTTTAAAGTAAAATTAATATTTAATTCGTAAATATTAATAAATATGAAAATGTTTTATTCATTATTTACCTGGGATGTTACAATAGACCACCTATCTAAATGAACAAAAATCTTTTTGAGGATATTTTCACTGAGTCTGGATGTGTCCTAACTGCTTAAACTAGAAGCACATGTTTGAAGAACAACTCCCCAGTGGTATGCTCATATATTTGGCCGGACTACCTAACAAAGATTCCTCTTTGACCCACTTTCTTATACCTAAAGCATCATTGGTAAAATAAACAGATTCTGTCATCATGATTGAAGAAGACTACTATGTTAGATTACCTTAATCTATAAGAACATGGATGGCCACCTATGAATAGGACATCACCCTGAAGAAATTTTCATGTACCATGATGTCATACCAAAATTCATCCTGAAAGTGGCATACATGAGTGACATCATATCCAACCATGGAAGGTTCTAAACGTGACAAGTCTATGAAGTTCGTAGTGTAGTCTATGATAAAAATATCCCTCCATAATAGATTCATGAACTCCAAAGATCTACCCTCCCTCATCATCATAGGAAATAAATGTTGGATGAACCTGGCCTAGAAATATTTCTTATCCTACCCCTCATGTGTGCCCTCCTGAACCAGCATGTCCTAAAAGCACTTTTCTAGTCCCATTAGCATGTATGTCACTAGGTTCACCATCCAACTCGTGGGTTCGTCGATAAGGAATAAGATGGTATGGTCTTATTAGATCTAGTTCTATATCACACGTGGTCTTACCTGACACTATAATAGTGGTAGTTTCTATGACTTGAACTCCTGAGTTAAGTATCTCATCGATGCCCCAACTCCCTGATATCCCCGGTCGATGCCCATTTTAAAAGATACCAGGATCATCTAGAGCTTCTTGTTGATCCATGAAAAAAAATCTATAATATCATGTGGTTGTCCCCAATGTAACTAAGTCTATACCTATTCATGTACCTATGACAAATGATCATCTCATCCCACTGTGGAATCATCCCGACCCTCAAGGGTCTCATCTAATGCATGCTCATGTGGCACCAAATAAGTTTCCACACGATGCTATACTAAATCCATTTTTGGTGGAATCTAAATAAATACCAATACTATGGTTATATGACCAAAGAAGTATATGTATAAATATCACAGATCGAAAGAGTTGTAACATGCATCACAATATCACCATCCATACACTCTCTTACCACACAGTGTCACATGACAACTGACCCCATGGCCCCTCACCTGCCAATATGAGAGTTAGTTTTCAAGTGTCATCTAGCCTAATGCACCATCTTTGTCCCATAACTAGTTCAGTTTCCACACATTATCCAATTTAGATGACTATAATTCCACTAAAGAGGATATACAAGAAAAAACTATTTTACTTATTTATTGACACTTTAAACACCACACCCCTATCATTTTCCCTACCTACCCAAATTAGGTTTAGGCTCATATATCAGATGAATAGATAGTTTCATCGTATAAAATCACACACATATTGCATTAGAACAACAATATTAGGTGGGCTAAGGAGAGTTCCACCAAAGATAGGCTAAGTAGGAAGTCTCTATTTAACTTTCTTCATTTACTCTTTCAACAACCCAACCCCTTATATTGAAATACAGTTTCCTAATGATGATTAAAATAAAAAAAACATCATATGTTCCAAAAATCCTATTTAAAATCAAAATCACACCTCCTTTTCCACTACAGGACAAGGGAAAAAATCCATATAATGATAAACATCACACCAAAGTGCACTACATGAGGTTTAATTAAAATGATCTTTAAAAAGAGAAAATAAGGAAAATAATTTCCCAACCCTAGAAACTTGGTTGTTCCCCCACACATGGGAATTTACGTACTCAAACATGATATACTTATGTATTTGTAACTACATCCATGTCTTTGATATACCATAAACTAGATAGTAAGACAAAAAAAAATAATTGATTTAATTTTTAGTCATCTAGAGGATGATAATGATTCCCAATTAATAAATTCCCTGATACTATTTAAATTAGACCGTAGTTGAGATCAATATTAAAATCGTTATCGGGACTAAAATTAGACATAGAATTAGGCTTTCCTCACCATATACTAAAGGATGCCAACTAGAAGAAAGGGTGTAACTAGGTGATAGTTTGGAGAATATACCCTATAGTCGAAATAATATAATGGTATATGTATATATTAATCTGCAAAAGAAATAATACAAATCATAGTAAGTAATAACATGTAATAGAGGAAGAATTAATAGACAAAAAAATACATGTGTTAAATTACAATATCATTTTCAAACACATAGAACAACTCATATTAGGTAATCCAGACAAATCAAATAAATGGTCTCTCGTGGAAGACAATACCATTATGTATATATATGGAACACTAAAAAGGGAAAATAGAGTAAAAACTAGATGTTGCATGAACCTAAAAGGTCCCTTATCATCTATTCCATGAAAAAGGTATAACATGACAACTACGTTCCAACTAGTGAGCTCAGTCCATTATCAGATCACAAAAACATAAAGTATACACACATCCCAATGGGCCTAGTATGGTGTGAGAATAATTCTCAGTAGGCCACCCAAAAGTGTAGATAACTTACATCCATGTTAATGCGGTTGTTCTTAATATAAAGAAGTCAACAACACATGTATGATGAATAATAAATAACCCACATCCCTTGTTCTTAGCTAACATAAATAAGGGATCACCTACTTCAGTCATCACTGGTAATGTATCAACATGTGCCGCCCTGTAATATATATAGAAGATATATATATATATATATATATATATTATAGTGGTTTGGATATGTGGCCTAAGACAATTTAATCCGTATATGAAAATTCATCACAAGTGACCCCTCAAGCTCCACCTCCAATCCAGCTACCATCACTTTATGTGCATCATCATGTAACTCACACCCAAAACAAACACCCAAAAAAGGTACATAGTTTCTCATATCCTAGTTTAGAAGATACCATATACTGGAATCCCAAAAAATCAAGTCACAATAATGTTTACCCTTTAATAAATAATCATTATTGGATAAATATAAAACGTCCCCTAGTACAGAGAAACCCAATCTACAAAGTCCCGTCCCATAGCCTCAAGAAATAGAGTGTGCCCTTATCCCCAACTAATGGTTTATTCATCATCAAACAATGGTCCATCACTATCCACATGGATTTATATAGAAGGATCCGCCAAAATTACTGATGTTCAACACCATCCTAATCATTAATACAAATAGAGGCATCTTCCCACATTAGTGGTCAACTCCACCTCATCTAATTTGTATCTATGTGCACATGACTCCAATAAAACATCAACCAATAAATAGTGAGTATAAATCACCCAGTTAGGAACTAATATATATAATTTCTTTACCTCATTCCCCTATGACTATTTCACTCATCATGATGCTCAACACCATCCAATATCAAATGGGATATTCCTTCATAATGATAAACACATCACATAAAATTTGATGAAAATTTCATCCAAACTAGTGGTCAACATCAAACCTAGTATCCAAACCAAGACCAAATAGATGAATCACATTATCTTTGTCCAGTTGGTAAACACCACCCCAATCCTTAGTCCAAGACCGTCATGTTCCCATGGAACCAAGAAAAAATATATAATACTTTAATTAAATTAAATCATACGCCTGACATAGTTTTCCCACGATGGTCTAAACCCCTTACGTGAACTAAAAATTTATAAACGATAAAAATAATTCTAAGATAGATATAATATTATAAATTTAATTATTTATTGAGAGTACATTAATTAATTTGTGTATCTCTTAGTTTACCTTCACGATGGATATAGATCACAGACCTGAAACACATAAATAATTACAAAAAAAATCAATCCAACACATACCTCATATAGTATGACATCCGCTGATAAGATATCATCATCTCACTCAAGATGATTTAGAAGAAATTATGTTTTTAGAATAATGAATTATAAATATGGTAAAATAGATCCCATGAAAATAGTGCCCTAAATGGTGAGAGGAAATAAGAAAAGAAATTACAAGATTAAAGATATTACCAAGATAAATCAATAGACACCAATAGATAATATCTTAGTTCTTGCAAAATGATATTATCTCAAAGCATATTTCCGAGAGTGGAGGATCTCTATGAATCTCTTGGAGGAGAGCCACATGTGGAACAAGAAAAGAAGAAAATACCACTTCCGAAAATGATGGATAAATTGCAATTTTGGTACTTTAAAGAGGTCTCACATTTACAGAATGGTTTGGAAAATCATGCACCAACCATGTAGTACCCACTGTCCAAGTACAAAACTATCACAACCTATGTAAACAATTTCCCAAACACCCACCACTTATGTGGCTACCACTATCCAGGTCCACCCACCTTGCACAGTTTGGTACATAGTTTGTATAATAGTGCGCTGACTGTATAAATCCACTCTGGTTAAAACCATATAGGTTTTTCATGGTCATTAACCCCATCATTCATATATTTCTTGACTGTTCTCAATTCATCTAAAGGTCTTCATGATTACTCATGAGAATCTCCATGATATTTCTAAACCAACACCTCTATCAGTGGTTTAGTAAAACAATGTTTTCTAACTCTAATACACCAAAAAAACAATCAAAATTCTAAGTCACATACTGGGAATTAAAACCCATCTATAAAAAGGTCTTGTTTTGATCAAACCCCTTAAATATTGTTCCAAATATCAATAATTGAATTATCCAGCTCACTAAAAATGAAAAAAATAATCAAAAAATATCATAACAAGTAAGGATATCTGACTCGATCAAAAAACCCGAGACATTACAACCTTAGTGATATCCATAAAAATAATGGTAATACCGCCTCCCCTGTGTACCAGTGTTGGTGTTTTATTTATTTAAATTGATTATGATACAATTCATTACATCTAAAAGTACCGAATTGTTTCGTATTCTTTGTAAACAAGGTTCCTACTTAAAGATTAAATTCATTTGAAAAAATAAAATACAACACAATAATTTCATTGAGATCATATTTATTCCCTCCAGTATAACATTTCATATAAATCAAAAAAACATCCTGAAATCTTAGGGAATGGAATAATTAGAAATTAGTGATCTTGAATACACATTATGTGTATTCATAAATAAACGATAGCATGAATACAAATGATATAATCAAAATGTGAAGGAAGATAACTGAAACACATTGAATTAAATTAGAAACTTTAACATGATTAACAATATTTTAATAACGAATTATGATAAAATAATTCTATATAAATAATCCCATCAACATGAAACTTAACCATTGATATTATAATGAATCAAATAATAACATAAAACATCAAAAATCAATCTTATAATATTGTATAGCATAACTTTAGACGTAAAAACCATATAATCGGTGCCTTATGAAAATAAATATTAAATAAATGGTTTAGGACAAAGACAAAATATCAATCTAGTTTTTCTCATGAGACATACTGATGCATTGAGGGGCTATAGTGGGTCCTAGACATCACTTACTATGTCCAGTACATTCCTCATATGAAAGGGATGAAACACAATCAACATAATCATTTATATTAAAAAATAAGGATAATAAATTTTAATTCTTCCCCTAATCAATAAAAACATAAAATAAATCATTCTGAGTAATATGGAAAATGGTATCAAAATAGACATCCCAGTCAATAGATCAAAAACCATTAAGAGAAATAATAAGAATGGTATTATTACAACTTATTTTTAATGGATCATAATATAAAAGGAGTGTTTATATTGTTCAGGAATAGTGATTCCATTTAAATATCCTTAAAGACATTCGTGAAGAAAATGAAATTTGAATATTTTAAATCACATTTTAAAACAAAAAGTTCACAAAAAAATATGATATTTTTCTTTGAAAGTAGTATTGGATATTATAAAATATTTTTTAAAACATTTAGTTCTCATGATGGTAGGAAAATTTATAGATTCTATATATGATAAAAAGAATTAATTTCACACTATTTTTAAAAGGGTAAAAATTAGATCATTTGGAAAATATAATGAATATTCCTTTAATTTTATTGTAAAAATTCATCCATGGGTAAAAATGCCATTAAAATGTTATATAGAGAAAAAAAATTAATTTTTTTTATTAATCATGGACAAGTAAGAGAAAAGGATTTATCAATGAAAATAAAAGTAAATTTATATTTTCATTAAATAATATTATGAATAATATTAAGAACCAAAGAGAGTAAAATGATAATATTACTTTTAATATTCATGAATAACTATAGTATAAAAAATTCTAATGTTTCATGACTGATAGATCCAAAGATTTCATCAGAAAAATGTAATCATAATCAATCCATATAAATAATGGGATTGTAAGAGAAAACCTTACCACTTTGAAAACATTTTAATCGTAATCCCCACGAAAGAAGTAATATTTAATGAATCATAAACTACCATTATGATAATTGGATTCATGATATAAAATATCAAAGGGTACGTATATACATCACCCAATAAAATAGAGTAGTGAATATGGAATACATCTAATAGAAGTTAAAGTTAGATGAGAAACCCATACCTCAGATCTGATTTCATTCAGTGATTCCATACCTACTATATTAAAAATATATTTATCATAAATATATTATAAAACCATACTAATATATTATATATGAATTAAATATAGTCTTTTTTGAATTTTTTTAATAATAATTCTTTGTTAAATCCCTCTTTAGGATGATAATTGTTTTATTTTTTTTTGTTTGATTTTGTTTGATAATTTTAATAATTTTTCATTAATTAGGGTAAAATAATCTCAAAAATTTAAAACATTAAATAAATTTAATATATATTAATTATAAATTTTGATATATTAATCGAAAAAAATAATATTAAAAAAGTCATTACGTAATTTCTGGAGATTGTAGGTCATACGTATGCATGAACATTGTTTCCATTTACTCGATGGATAGAACAAATTGAAAATAAATATTTATTTATCATTATATAAAAATTATTATGTTATATATATAAATTATGATTATCAAATCCATAATTATTACCATCCATGTAAAAATAAAATGAAAAACAAATTCACATCACTGGGTTGAGGCTATAGTCTACACATATGAATGACTGACATTATGGTTTTCACACTGATTAGAGGATTAAAAGTTAAATGTAATATTGTATTTTCAGAAAAAATTGTTAGGAAATAAAAATCATATATATTCATTAACATTATCCTTACTTACTTCCATTTAAATACTAAGTGAAAAATGAATCACATCGCTTTGTGAGATGGTATTCTGCCGTACACATGATGGAACTTGTCACACCCACACTTGAAATGAAATATTGAATGTATATGTGATATAATAATTATATAGATAAAATAATTTAATAAATAATATATATATATAAATATATGTTAAATCTATTATTATAACCATTCATCAATTATGGTGATGGAAAACAAATTACATCTATTCACAAGGTGGTAGTCCGTCAAACACACGATAGAGGGTTTCATTTTACATTTAATGGAAGGGGAGATAGATATATGTTATTTCCATAAAATATTAACATATAAATATATATTTGATACTCTTTCCCCATATTTTCATACTTGGGAAATATTTTAAGGATTTTGAGGAAGAGGAAAAAACAAAAAATGTAAGTTTATGAATTTGACCTCTTCTTTGAAGAGCTTCTTTAGGATTATAACTTAAGCCCTCTTATGAGAGTTTAATAAAAAAATATGGCCTATAAATTTTTGGGAGATAATTAAGAATTATATTAGGCTAGGTTTTGGTATATAAAAGGGGGTTTTATATGTAATAAGTGTAAGAGAGGGGTGTGTTTTTATACGTGGGGGAGAGTACACATTTCAAATTTGGTAAAAAAAAAGAGATACCCATTTTTTCTCATTAAAAAAAGAATAATAATGGATCAATCAAGATCCATCAAATATATAAGGTCTAAATATGTAAATATAATAGTAATTATAATTTTTTTTCTCATTTCAATCCCTTATATTTTATTTTAACCCCTGATAAGCAAGTAATAACCTTAACCGTGATAAATATGTTCTACTAATTTTGATATTCATTATGAAAAAAATTAAGTAGAACTTATTATATTATATAAATTGTTATGATTCCAAAAATCAAATCCATTTTTTCAATTTCAAATAATATAATTGAAAAACTTCAATTTAAATATGAACCCACAGATACATAAAGAATTTTTTTCCCATAGAAAAAAAATTGAAAGGCTTAAATAGTTTTTATATAATAATTCAATATGAAATTGATTTAAATTGAAATGATGTTAAATAGTAATATTAATGATTTTTTAAGACCAATTTAAAATAAAAATTAACTATTTTAGTATTAACAAATATCAGTTTAAAAAATCAGTATTTTTTAATATTTATCAAAAAAATTATTATTTTCATAAAATTATAGAAACATAACCCAATTATAATTTTTACAATTATATTTAATAAATTCATTTTAGTTTTTTTTATAAAATTGGTAGAATTAATTTTAAATTTATTGTACAAAGCATGACTAAAAGACCTTTCAGAAAAATAAATATTTCTAGAAAACATTTTTTTTCAAATAGTTATTATTTTATTTATAATCCAAATAAAACCATTAAATTTACATTATACATGTGTAAAGAATATATTTTTAATAATTTATTTAGTCATATAAATTACATCCAACATAATGGATACATTATATTGGGAATTCATACATAATATTATTTTAATAGGGTATCACATTATATTTAAACCCAATATTGTGTGCATCGCAAACTATCAAAGAGAATGGATATATTTACAAATAAACATATCATCAACTATCATGGTTCTAATATATATTATATTCGTGGGGTTTTATTTTATAAACATGACATTCCTCATTTAAAATCTTAGGGTGTTACTTTCTACGCCCTTAAATAAATTGTGTCTTCACAATTAAAACTTCATCACAGTAATCATGGGTTTGAGATTTGAAAATATCTTTGTGAGAAAAAAATTCATCAAATGGGTTATTCGAAAATACTATTTGTAATAGAGAAATATAATGATGATGGTTATCTGGAATAACACATAACTAGGCTTCCAAATGGGAGAACATTTTTGATAAGTGGTTATCTGAAAATGGAAGAAAATGGTAAATAATTACGATGTATGATATAAATAATTTATCTTAATAAAGTTAATGAAAAAAAACCATAACCATGTGATGATTTAAGAGATCATTTGATACATCAAATATAAATGTAATAGGATAATTTTTTTGAATATCCTTTTCCTAGAGTTGACGAAACTATTTCCCATCTAAAACGAGAATATAGGAAAATATACTTACTTGGTATATTTCTATTACATAGGCATAATTTTATCCCATTTATGTTTTTAGATCCATTGATACTTCATTTATTATGAATATAAATAAATATTAGAAATAATATTTTATTCCTAAAGTACTAAAATTAACTATTATTGGGATATAAAAAGAATCATAACTCATTAATCGTATTTATATATATCTTGTATGACCAAAATGGTTAGCATGAGTTATCCAATAATAAATTAATGTCTAAATACTAAATAGTAACTCAAAAGTTCTACTAAATAAAAATCATAAATTGTTTCCACAAGACTCATCCAAATTTTGTTTGTCCAAATTCAAAGTGGAAAAATACTAAAGGAAGGTCACTAAGATTCCCAAATTAGTATAACATTAGATTCACCAGCCAAAAAAATGTATCTCTTAATTATATATATATATATATATATTATGTGAATATGATGTTCAAAGTAAAAACATTATAAAAATTGTCAATCTTCAAAAAATTATTTTTCTTTTTATTACATAATTATAATTTCAAATTATCAAATTTATTCTATAATTATAAAAATAAAGAAAACTAAAATAATGATAACATAAACCAAAAATTCTCTCACCAATTTAAATGTCACGAATAATATCCCATAAATATATCATTATCATTGTTATCACAATATCTGGAATATATGAATGGTTGTCCTCTATCAAAAATGTGTTTTAAAAACATATACACTTGTCACTATATAAATTTTCATAACCATTAGTACTATTAAATATATATATTCAAATCATTAAAGAAAAAATTGTACTACAATGATCATATATTTTATGATTCATATACCTATAATATCAATAATAAAATAATTTTATAACATAATTATTGAATCCAATTTCAAATGAACATTAATCATTCCACATTATCCATAGTAATTGAATGACCTTAACTTGAACCCTTATATTTCACTAGGGTATATTCCACTTATTCTTGTAGAATTTTTTTTGATAGTTCCCCTTCTCCTTACATTTTTTTGAAATAAAATTATAAAACATCATTCATGAAATCAGCCATATGAGTATGGTGTCGTTTCTCTAAAAAATATAGGAAAATCTCATTCCCTTCCAGAAATTTCCTTGGTGTTTCGTTTCAAAATCATCACATAGTGGGGAGTGTTTATTTCTATTCATATATTTATCTAAATTTTTCTCTTTCGACCAAATCTTCCATTTATTTCCATTAAATCCATAAACTTGAAAAATTATTTCATTATCTTTATAACACATGATACTATGTCCTCATATGATGATAATGTTTGGGAGACTTGTTCCCATTGAATAATTGTCTTAAGGCCACCAATGAAAACGTCAAAATTTCTTTTTGGATTTTATATGTTGTTTGTATCATGTACTTATAACTCGTTAATGTTATCTTCATACATAGATACATTTTCATCTTCCTTTTCTCTTGGAATATAGAAGGTTGTCTCTATATCTACTCGTTACCAATGAGGAAAATAAATTTTTGAGAAGGCTATATTAATATTATTTCATTAAATGTTTGTTATTTTTTTCATCCCTAGTTTCTTTAATCAATAACCATCATTGAACTTCTTCTCCTAATATGTGATAATATTCCATGGAAGAAATCTTCCTTTCATTT
Organism: Viscum album; assembly: GCA_963277665.1. Classification (NCBI taxonomy): domain Eukaryota; kingdom Viridiplantae; phylum Streptophyta; class Magnoliopsida; order Santalales; family Viscaceae; genus Viscum; species Viscum album. The sequence goes on from OY728150.1 coordinate 1,892,951,115, forward strand.
CATCCCAAAGAAAAAAATACCGACTTTAAGGAACTTCTTCATTCCTTAGTTACAAATAGATGTATAGTCTCATTAACTAATGGGGTTTTATAAAAAATAACATGGACTCAAATTGTAATGGGTATCCCTCTACCCAGTTAAAGAAGAGTTTTCATTACTTCAATAATAAATGAGGTTTCGGCCCCAACCTTTCAAAAAAACATTGTTATAACACATAGTGTATCAACTATATTCTCTATAATGGGATATTTATTTCTCATAACATTAGTTAACTTCCCAAATATTGTTATAATTTAATAATTTTTAGTTGTAGATCCTTATCTGAATCATTATCTTTCATAGGAATAAATCCCTACTTGGGATATGTGAATTTATACAGTTTCCATCCATTCTACTGTTATATATTTATTAAAAATGGAATATAATTGATCATATCATATAATTATGAAACATAATGTATAATCCTAATACTAGTTAATAACTAAACAAAAATGGAAAATTTAATCATGGATAATTTCATTATAGTAATTTTTTTGTATGGTAAAATTTTAAAATCATAAATATGTTCTCAAATCCTTTATAATGTGGTTTAATGAATATTTGAATGATCCAAGAATATCCCCTAGTAGATTCAAATAAGGTTCATAGTACGACATGATTCCATGTACCTAGTAACACTTAATCCAAACCCAAACATTCATTTTTCTGAGATATTAACAATAGGTACATTTATTCCAGAACCACATCGACATATAGTATCTTAATAGAGATATATTTCTAGGAAAACGGCATGATCTCTACCTTAATAAAACATAAGGGGGTAATCTTATACATGTACTTATTCTAAAAGAAATTTAGTTTTGTATATTCAGTCATTTATGTTCCCATATATCTAGTTACCAATGATTCTACTAAACATTCACTAATACCAATTACAATGACCCAAAAAATAGTAGTCAAGAGTCATTCGTTTAATTATTATATTATCCAAAGATATATGTAATCACATCCCAAAGGACTGAATAGTCTAGTAAACCTGGTAAAATATATACATATATGAATGTTATATACATTTTATGGAAAGAAATAAAACAAATTATTTTCTAGGATTTCACCTTTATTCCCTCTAGTATATCCCTGTATATTAATTGTAAAACCCTTCTTTGGAACTTGGGGAAAGGTAATATAAAACTAGGTGAGATATAATGGTAAAAACCGAATTCATATTTTGTAAGATATCATGAATATAAAATACATATTCAATATAGTGAGATAAATAACTAAAAAACATTTAATTTAATCAATAAATTGAAAATTACAAATAATATTGTAGGAATAAAGGATTATAAAATAATTTCATATAAATAATGACAAGAACATGGAAGTCAACCACAAATATTTTTAATAATCTAATAATCACATGGAACCTCAATAATTAATATAATAATTAGTGTATTCATAATACCAGACAATATTACATTGTCATCAAGGCCTCGTTTCAATAAATTATACAAAAATAGGTATGGCCTCAGGAAAATCCGCATTGTATATTGTCGCATGAGTCCTATCATTGCATTGATGGTTAATAGTAGGCCCTACCTATAACGACCCAATGTTTTTCAATGAAAAATTACATTCTTATATATATGTCATAAATACACAAAATAATGAACTAATAAGTGATAAGTGACCTTTAAACATAATTTTGTCACCCCTATGTTTGGAATATTGAAAATCTGACATACACGGTTATGTTCAAGATGATTTTTGGAGTCTAATGAAACAAAAATAATTTTTGGTGAATAGTAATGTTCCCTTAGGAATAGTAACATACCCTTATGACTATTAATATGACCCTTATGAATAGTAAATCAACCAACATAAGAGTAACATTACCTATGAATAATAAAATAAAATTTAGACACCTTAGAAAGTGACAATTTGACCTTAGTAAACATTTTGGTATTTTGTAAGTCAGAAATAACTAATTATAATTAATTAAATAATTTAAAGGAATATTTATTTCCCTAAAATGTATTCATAAATTATTTAATCAATTTATTATAGTTTTTATATAATTTTATAAGACCCTACGTAATTTTTGAAAGCACTATAAAATTAGATTAAATCTTAAAAACTGTTTTTTAAGTAAATTATGATTTTAATTAAATATTAAATTAATAATAATTAGAAAATGATTTTTGAAAAATGGAATTCATTTTTGGAATCTACATGTCGAAAAATGGTTGGGGTAATTTTTTGGGATTTTTTTGAGATACATGAATTTTTGATGAATAGTGAAATATTGTAATTTACAAAATAAGCTAAATAAGCTAATTATAGGGTCATGTGTGATTTTCTGATGATGTAAAGCCAAATGGTTCGGGATTAAATTATAAAATTACTATTATTGGTCATTCAAAACTCACAATTCCTTGTATTGTGGGGAAATAATAAACTAATGAATTTTATATTAAGGAAACCCCTCTCCCCTCCACTATAAAAGCCACCCTTCACACCCTCATTTCATCACACCTCTCAAGCTACAATCCTTCTCTAAACATTTCCCAAACACCTTTCCTAGCCTCTACCCCACGTCCAAGAGCTTCTGGTCTCATCAAAATATCATTCTTAGGCCCTTAAGGAGGTTCTCAAGAGAAGGATTCAACATCTAATTTCCCTCCCTCTTCTCCTTTAATTTCCTTTCAAGTTCAAGTTCATTTCTTGACCTCTCCCCACCTATCTTCATCCGAATTTTATTTTAACTCCATTATTATACATATAAATCAATTGTATGATTCTAATGGGATATTATATAATCCAACCCCCTTTCCCTCTTCCTTTTATTTTATTAAAGAGAACGTTGTTTGTGAGGTGTTAATTTATCACCTTAAAGAATAACATGCTTTCTTCTTCCATTTATACCTTCAGATATGGTCATGAAACCTTTTTTGTGGTCAAACATGAATATGTTATATGTATTCTGTTCTATTTAATGTTCTGGAAATAACATATGGCCATATTACTAAGTGACAAGTTAAAGCAAGTTCGTTGTGATCCCGAAACCGCCCAAGTTGACCCAAATAACCATCATTTAATTCTTATCTAATGATTCATCCATATGGATCGATTATAATTAATTATAAGCTAATTAAATCTCCTGTAATATCATTAATGACATGTAATATGATTTCTGGATTTTTACTCATGTTCTACCCCAACATCAATTTAAGAATACAAGTGAACCACCCAAGAAAAACCATTAAAACAAACATCCCCGAACAATGTTTTTAACTCTATAAGTCATCCAAAGGAACATAATATTACATAATGAATCCATAATGAACCCTATTAATGTACACATGGTTCTGGATTTCTAATTAATGAATATAATATCATTATATAGGACATTAAATAGAAGAAATCATTCGGGTACAAGGTAAGGGGAAATCTCGAACCCAATTTACTTCATTCGAGTTCTCCCTCTTTCACCCATTTTTGATATGGTTAATCCTCAAAGATCATTTTTACATAATTTAATTTAATTTTATGGGATATAAATGTTTGTAACATGTTTTTATTTCCAACAAAATGTTTTCCAAAAGAACACTTCTTTTAAGAAAACCCCTTTTACATCTCACTCAAAGTGGGCAGTTCTTGTAACATGTATGTTATTCCCCTTTATTTTTTGAACCCAAAGCTTATGAATGATTTCTTATGAGATGAAAACCATTCCTTTACATGGGTTAGTTATGTTCCTTTTTATATGTGTTCTATGTGGAAATCATGATAATGATAATGTTATGATGTGACGGGTGCACCTGGAATTATATAGCGCAATATGAATGTTTGAATGTGACGGGTGCGCCTGGATTTATACAGCACTCCAATGCATTTGGTAAAGTGATGAATATCATTAGTAAATGTTTAATGATGTGTGAACAAGATTATAGCTTGGTTCACAAGTATGTGTGGTAGTTAACCACTAAGACATGATGTTTCATTTTTATGCATTGCCACATTTCAAGTCTTATATTTATGCTCCTCTCATATTCATGATCTTTTTCCTATGTTATGATTATGCTCACCCCATGCAATATTGTTCTTATATATCCTCTTATTGGCCTTCTATATCACCCCTTTTTATGTATATCTTTAGGTGGCTACATGTACTAAGGAGAGGACAAGTTCTAATAAGAGGATAGAGAAAATGAAATTAAATAAATGTTTATGATTGATGTTGTATTTATTATGTATGGTACTAGTTTTTCCAATACACTAAACCTTTGTGTCCTCTATGTGTAATACTATTATTTTTTTTTATCTTTAAAATTATGTAAAAGTAATGTAAGAAAAGGCTCAGGTCACTATAGTTGGTATCAGAGGCAAGGTTTAGTTAATTTGGGAATTAGGATTAGTGAACCCTAGAGAAAACTTCTAGTATGAGACTAAGTAAAAATATTCACATAAGGATATTTACCTATGGATACAATATGTTATGTTTTTGGTATAATTGTCTAAATGAATAATTTATTCATGACTTTATTAGTTATTTTTTGTTCTATCCTTTTCTATTTTAGAATATGGTGGGAACCAGGAGGAATCAGGCCAAAAACTCATGCGAGGGCCAATGCAAAGATTACCCAAACAACATCTCAAATGATTGGGGAGTGGAGTTCAAAACCTCATGGTGATTCTTACCCAATTATCTCAGGTTATGAATAATAACCATAATAATGAGGAACATCCTCCTTCACCAAAGAGGGAGAAACTGTCTATTGAATATTTTATGCGGCAACGCCCACCAACATTTTGCGAATCTTTCGATCCACTAGTTGCAGAACAATGGGTCAACTCCATGGAGAAAATCATTTCTGTGCTTCACTATTCTGACGTGGAAAAGGTTACTCTATCTGTTTAACATCTTGATGGAGAAGCAGATCAATGGTGGGCTTTGATTAAGAACACCAAGACAAGGGATAAAATTGAAGAGATGGAAAGGGAAGACTTTAAGATCATGTTTCATAGTAAGTATTTCCCATGAACTCTTCACATGAATATGGAGAAAGAATTCATAGAGCTCAAGCAAAAAGAAGGAGAATCTGTCAGAACATATGAAGCAAATTTCATAAGGCTCTCAAGGAATGCTTTAGGTTTTGTTATCAACAAATATAGAAAAATTGAAATATTCTTTAGTGGATTAAAACCACACCTTAGAAAGTCTCTTGCAATTCGAGACTTTGGGAGTTACTAAGAAGTTGTTCGGTGTTCTCTCAAAGTGGAGATGTAGTTTGGAGAATGGTCCCATGTCTATGGGGATAAGAAACGAAAAATTGTGTTTCAATCCGGTGGATCTAGTGACAATGGTGCGAAGAAAAATCAACGACCCACATGCCAAAAATGTGGGAAGTTGCACCATGGGAACTACCTCAAAGGGATGGGGAAATGCTTCAAGTGTGGGAAAGAAGGACATCATGCATAAGAGTGTCGAAAAGACATGAAAATGAAGAAGAATGTAGCCGATGAAAGGAGATAACCACTCATGGTTCAATGCTACAACTGTAAAGAGATAGGGAACTATGAAAACCAGTGCACTAAACCTCGAGTTCTCCAGTGTAATCAGTGTCAATAGCCACCAAAGCCAAAGGTACAAGGGAAGGCTTATGCCCTCACTATTGCAGAGGTGGAGCATGATAATGAAGTGTTACAAGGTACACTTTCTATTCACTCAAGAATGGAAATTTTTTTATTGGATTCTAATTCTATGCATTCCTTTATATATTTCATGTTTTCTTGAGCTATAGAATCGAAGCCCTGAAACCTTAAAGTAGAGATATCTGAAAAAACTCCAAGTGGTGAAATCATTGCAACCCAAGTGTTTGACTCTTCTCCTGTTGGTGTATGTGGGAAGATTCTTCCGGAAAATCCCGTAATACTTCCTTTGGTGTAATTTGATGCTATAATGGGAATGCACTAGATCTTGTTATATAGAGTCCATATCAACTATCGGGAAAAGGAAATATCTTTTCATATTTTGAACCATCCCATGATCCTCTACAAATGCAAGTAATATCATGAATCTCCTATGAAAAATCCTTTAATTGTGTGGGTGTTGATTCCCTATGAAGAATAATACCTTTCCCAAATGGTTGAGTCAAAGGAAAGTTCCAAACTTGAGGAAATTTCCATCGTGAGGGAATACATTGATGTATTTCCCAAAGCGTTACCTGGAATTCCCCCGGATCGTGAGGTAGATTTCTCAATTGAACTCATACCTAGAGATACTCTTATCTCGAAGTGTCCCGATAGGATGGCTCCTATCAAACTGGAGGAGTTAAAGAAGGAGATACAATAGAATTTGGACAAAGAATTCATATGACCTAGTGCATCACATTGGGGTGCACCAGTGATCTTTGTGAAAAAGAAGGATGGAACAATTCAGCTTTGTATCGATTATCGAGAACTCATCAGGATCCCCATAAAAAATTATCCTCTCCCAAGGATTGATGACTTGTTTGACCAGTTAATAGGAGCTAAAGACTTCTCAATGGTGGATCTTCGTTATGAATATCATCAGGTAAAAGTGAAGAAGGATGATATTCAGAATACTGCCTTCCGAACTAGGTATTGGCACTATGAGTTTTTGGTGATTCCCTTTGGACTTACTAATGCCCCTACAATCTTCATGGATTTGATTAATATAGTCTTTAGACATTACCTGGACAAATTTTTTGTAGTGTTTATCGACAATATTCTCATCTACTCCAGGTTAAAGTAGGAACATAAAGAACATCTAAGACTTGTGTTGGTGACATTAAGAAAGGAGATGTTTTATGCCAAGATCAGCAAGTGTGACTTTTGGATGAATCAAGTCATTTTATTGGGACATGTGATCACAAGTTAGGGAACTTCTGTGGATCCTTCAAAGGCAAAGGTGATTGAGGAACGACCCAGGCCTTTTAGTGTCACAGAAATCTATAGTTTTCTTGGATTAGCTGGGTACTACTGACGTTTTGTGAGAAACATCTCATGATTGTCAAGCTTGCTAACTAAGATAAAAAGAAAAGAGGTAAAGTATGTCTGGATGGAAGAATGCGACGAAAGCTTCAAGGAGCTAAAGAGAAGGATGATCACTACAACTGTACTCACACTACCCAAAAGTGGAGAATGTTTTGTGATATATAGTGATACTTCAATGAAAGGATTGGGTTTTGTACTCATGAAAAATTATAATGTGATAGCCTCTGCCTCACGACAGTTGAAGATCCATGATCAGAACTACCCAACGCATGATCTAGAGCAGGCATCCATGATTTGTTCCTTTAAAATCTGGTGGAAGTACCTTAATGGTGAAAAGTGTGACATATACACTGACCACAAGAGCCAAAAGTATATATTCACACAAAAGGTGCTCAACATGCATCAATGGATATGGTTAAATATAATCGAGTATTATGATTTCTCTGTTCACTATCATCCTGGAAAGGTGAACAAGGTAGCATATGCTCTAAGCAGAAAAGAATCTGCTACTCTATCCATGTTGCGGATTGAGAAAGACCCTATATTCATGGATATGCAATGAATGAATTTGGAAATCATAAGGGAAGGGGATACATCATACCTTGCACAAATGATTGTGCAACCATTCATACAAGAGATGATTAAGGAAGCACAAAGGGATGATGTGGAGATACAATAGAGGGTGAATGCAGTAAAGGAAGGGAAGCTGCAAGAGATCCATATCAATGATGATGGTTTGATTCAGTTTGGAACGCAGATTTGCGTGCCTTCATCACCTGGGATAAAGAAGGAGCTATTGGACAATTCACATAGCTCAACATTCTCTATCCATCTTGGGAGTACCAATATGTACCGTGATCTCTGGGAACACTTCTGGTGGGATAACCTAAAGAAGGAGATTGAAGAATATATATCAAGGGGCTTGGTATGTCAGCAAGTTAAATCAGAGTGACAAAAGTCCAAGGGTATGATGCAGCCATTACCTATACCCATGTGGAAATGGGAAAACATTTCTATGGACTTTGTCACGGGTCTCCCGAAGATGTAAGAGGGGAATAATGTGATATGGGTTGTGGTTGACCGACTAACCAAGACTTCCCATTTTATCGCTATTCGGGAAGACCTCTCATTTCAACAACTTGCAAAGATATATGTGAATGAAGTGGTGAGACTGCACGGTGTTCCACTCTCAATTGAATCTGACCATGATCCAATGTTCGCATCTCAGTTCTGGAGGAGCCTTCAATAAGCTTTGAGGGCTGAATTAATTTTCAGCACGACCTATCACCCCCAAACTGATGGCCAGCCTGAAAGGACTATTCAAACACTTCAAGATATTCTAAGAGCCTGCTCTCTTGAATTCAAAGGTGGTTGAGATCAACATCTACCATTTATTGAGTTCTCATACAATAATAGCTACCACTCAAGTATTCAGATGGATCTGTATGAAGCTATTTATGGGAAGCGATGTAGAACTCTAACCTGTTGGGATGATGTTGGAGAAATAAAGCTACTTGGGCCCGATCTTGATCAAGAGATGATAGAGAAGGTTCAAGTCATCCAGAAACACATAAAATCTGCTCAAAATCGGAAAAAGAGCTATGTTGACAACCTTCGATGGGACATGGAGTTCGAAATTTGAGATAAAGTCTTCCTTCAAACATCTCCATGGAAGTGAATCATGCGATTCAGGATGAAAGAGAAGCTAAGCCTAAGGTATATTGGCCCCTTTGAGATCCTTGACCGCATAAGAGCCGTGTCCTATCTTCTAGCACTTCCACCAAATATTTCTCAAGTTCATGATGTGTTTCATGTATCACTGCTGAGGAAGTACATACCATACCCCTCACATGTACTAAACTCAGAGGTGGTGCAGCTGGAAGATGATCTCTTCTATGATGAGAAGCTAGTAAATATTTTGGATCTGAGAGATAAGGATCTACGCAGCAAGACAACCCATCTTGTCAAAGTGTTGTGGATGAACCATAAGTTTGAGGAGGCAACTTAGGAACCAGAAGAGGCAATGAAGGAGAAGTACCATCACCTGTTTGTGTAATGTGAAATTTCGGGGTTGAAATTCATTAAGGGGGGAAGAATGTAACGATCCAATGTTTTTCAATGAAAAAATATCTTCTTATATTAATGTCATAAAACACAAAATAATGAACTACTAAGTGATAAGTGACCTTTAAACATAATTTTTTCACCCCTATGTTTGGAATGTTGAAAATCCGACATACACGGTTGTGTTCAAGATGATTTTTGGAGTTGAATGAAACAAACATAATTTTTGGTGAATTGTAATGTTCCCTTAGGAAGAGTAACATAATCTTATTTATAGTAATATGACCCTTATCAATAGTAAATCGTCCAACATAAGATTAACATTACCTATGAATAATAAAATAAAATTTAGACACCTTAGAAAGTGAAAATATGACCTTAGTAAACATTTTGGTATTTTGTAAGTCATAAATAACTAATTATAATTAATTAATTAATTTAAAAGAATATTTATTTCCATAAAATGTATTCATAAATTATTGAATCAATGTCTTATATTTTTTAGATAATTTTATATGATCCTAGTTAATTTTTGAACACACTATAAAACCAGTTTTAATCTTAAAAACAGTTTTTTAAGTAAATTAGGATTTTAAATAAATATTAAATTAATCATATTTAGAAAATTTATTTTTGAAAATTGGAGCTCATTTTTGGATTATAAACATTGAAAAATGGATCGGGTAAATTATTGGTATTTTTCTGAGATACTTGAATTTTTTTTGAATAGTGAAATACCGTAATTTACAAAATAAGCTAAATAAGCTAATTATAAGGTCATGTGTGATTTTCTATTGATGTAAGCCCACTTGGTTCGGGATTAAATTATTAAATTACTATTTTTCATTTTTCAAGACTTACTATTCCTTGTATTGTGGGGAAATAATAAACTAATGAATTTTATATTAAGGAAACCCCTCTCCCCTCCACTATAAAAGCCACCCTTCATAGCCTCATTTAATCACACCTCTCAAGCTCAAATACATATCTAAACTCTGCTAAAATACCTTACCTTTCCCCTCCAACTCGTCCAAGAGCTTCTCGTCTCATCAAAAGACCAATCTTAGGCCCTTAAAGAGGTTCTCAAGAGAAGGATTGAAGAGGTAATTTCCCTCCCTCTTCTCCTTTAATTTCCTTTCATGTTCAAGTTCATTTCTTGATATATTCCCCCCCTATATTCATCCAAATTGTATTGTAACTCCAATATTATAAATATAATATAATTTTATGATTCTAATGGGATATTATATCATACAACCCCCTTTCCCTATTCCTTTTATTTTATTAAAGAGAACATTGTTCGTGAGGTGCTAATTTATCACCTTCAAGAACAACATGCTTTCTTCTTCCATTTCTGCCTTCAGATATGTTCATGAAACCATTTTTATGCTTGAAACAGAATATTTTATATGTATTATGTTCTATTTAAAGTTCTGAAAATAAACTATGTCCATATTACAGAGTGATAAGTTAAAGCAAGTTCGCTGTGATCCAAAAACCTCCCAAATTGACCCAAATAACCATAATTTAATTCTTATCTACTGATTCATCCACATGGATCTATTATAATTAATTATAAGGTAATTAATGCTCCTGTAATATAATAAATGAAATGTAATAAAATTTCTATATTTTTACCCATGTTCTACACAAACATCAATTTAAGAATATAAGTGAACCACCCAAGAAAAACCATAAAAACGAACATCCCTGAACAATGTTTTTAAACTCTATAAGTCATCCAAAGGAACATAATAAGACATAATGAAACCAGAATGAACCCTATTAATGTACACATGGTTATTTATTTCCAATTAATGAATATAATATCATTATACATGACAATAATGTGAAGGAATCATTTAGCTAGAAGGTAAAGGGAAATCTCGAACCCAATTTTCTTCCTTCAGGTTCTCCCTCTTTCTCTCCAGTTTTGATATGGTTACTCCTAAAAGATCATTTTAACATCATTGCATTTACTTTTTTGGGAGATAAATGTTTTTCACTGGTTTTTATTTCCAAAAAATGTTTTCCAAAAGAACTTTTCTTTTAAGAACGCCCCTTTTACATCTCACTCAAAGAGGACGATTCTTGTACATGTATGTTATTCCCATTTTTTTTGAACCCAATCCTTATGAATGTATTCTTATGAGATGAAACCCATTACATTACATGGGTTAGTTATATTCATTTTTTATATGTTTTCTATGTGGAAATCATGATAATGATAATGTTATGATGTGATGGGTGTGCCTGGATTATATAGCGCAATATGAATGTTTGAATGTGACGGGTGCGCACGAAATTATAAAACACTCCAATGATTTGGGTAAAGTGATGAATATCATGAGTAAACGTGAAATGATGTGTGAACAATATTCTATCTTGGTTTACATGTATTTTTGGTAGTTAGCCACTAGGACATGTTGTTTCATTTTTATGCATTGCCACATTTCAAGTTTCATATTTATACTCCTCTCATGTTCATGATATTTTACCAATGTTATGATTATTCTCACCCCATGATATATTGTTCTTTTATATCCTATTACTGGGCTTCTATACCACCCCTTTTTATGTATATCCTTAGGTGACAACATGTACAAAGGAAAGAACAAGTTCCAATAAGATGATGGAGAAGAAGAAATTAAATAAATGTTTATGCTTGATGTTGTATTTGTTATGTATTTTCCTAGTTTTCCCAAGAAACTAAACCATTATTTACTCTATGTGTAATACTATTATGTTATTTATATATAAAATGATGTAATATTAATTTATGACAAGGCTCAGGTCACTATACTGCCCATCAATTACTAAGTTTAATGCATTCCTCATATGAAATAGGTGAATGCAGTCAACAAAAAAAATGAAAATTAAAAACTAGCATATAAAATATTAATACATTCCACAATTAATAAACGTAATAATAATACATAATTAGTAATTTGGAGAATGATATCAAACCACTACATCCATTTCAATGGATCATAAATAATCTATATAAATACTAAAAATGGCATCATTAAAATATATTCCGAATGGATTATAAGGTAAAATGAGTGTTATATTCCTTGATGAATATAAACTCTACGAAAAAATCCAGAATATTTTTATGGAAAGTAATCATTGACTATGTAAATCACCTTTAAAAAAGTGGTCATAATTTTTTTAAAATTATTTCCTTTTAAAATGACTATAAATTTTTTTATATAATCATTATGACATTAACAGTTCAATATAGATTGAAATTTATTAAAGGTTTTATATGTTAAAAAACATTCCTTCAATACTATTATATGAATGGTAAAAAGTACCTTGTTCCACGAATAAAAAGAAGATTCAATTCAAACCATTTTATAATAATTCAAACATGGGTAAAAATATAATTAATAAATAATTTATATAATGTTAAAAATATATTTTATTTTTTCATAAAATCAGGGAGATTGAAGAGAAAGGGATTTTCTACTAAAACGAGAAATAATGTTGGTTTTTCATAAAATAATATTATTAATCATTTTAAGTAACAAAGATTTTTTTTACTATTTCATTAATATTTCATGAATAATTAGAGGATAATAAAATTTATGGGTTTAGAAAGTAGTAGATCATAATATTTCATCATTGGAAATTTAATCATAAAAAATATTGAAAAACAATGAAATTGTAAAATAAACCCATTCCACTTGGGTAAATTTTAAATCATTATACCCATGAAAAAATAAATTTTAATGAAGATTTAAATTCCAATAATATAAAGGGATTAAAGATATAAAATATCATGTGGCAGTATGTACATAACATAAAATAACTATGTTATGAATAAGGAGTATGTCTCATGGGTGTAAAATTGAGATGATAAACCCTTACTCAAATTCAATTTATATCATATGTGTTTTCACATCCTATATTATAAATATAAATTTATTAGAAATATATTATAGAAACATTGTAATATAACATATATAATTTACTAATAGTCTTTTATGTCCATTTTTTTATCAATTCATTGCTAAAATCAATGTTTCTGGTGATAATTGATTCCTTATTCATGTATATTTTGTTTCAGTAATTTCTATAATTTTACATTGATTATTGTTAAATATTCCTAAAAAAATACATGATATAAATATCATATATATTAATTATGTATTTATTTATTGTAATATATAATATTTTAAGATAGAAAATACCTTACATCATTCATGGAGATAGTATGTCATATGTAACCATGAATGATGTCTTGATTTTATTGATGGATAGAAATAAAGTAAAATAAATATTAATTTATATTTAGATAATCATTATTATATTATATAATTAAAATATATTAATCAAATCTATCATTATTACTGTCACTGATAAAATAAAATTAAAAATATTTCTCATCGCTATGTGGAGAAAGAGGTCCACATGTATGCCTAATAGATTTTATTCTTTTCAAACATATTTTAATGTAAGAAGATGTATGTTATATTATATTTTAATAATTTTTATTAAATAATAAATATCTCATTTATTCATTAATATATCCTTTCTAAAATCTATGTAAATAAAATTGTACGATAAAAATGAATCACATCGCTTCATGAGGTGGTAGTCTGTAGTATACATGAATTCTGTTACCATATATCCCCATGGAATGGAATTTTTGATAGAATACATCAAATAATTATTCCATAATAATAATATTTTCATAAATATAATATAAATATGTTAAATCCATCATTATATATATCCTTTACACATGGTGATGGAAAATTAAGTACATTGATTCATGAAGCAATTTTCCACTAAACACAAAACTGATAGTTTTGTATTCCATTTAATGAAAGTGCAGATGGGTATTGGTCAATACATTAATAAAATAACTTATATGAATATAGTAAATATTCGTTTTATTATTTATCATAGAATTATATTATTTTAAGTTTGTGGATGAAAAAATAAAACTGAAACACAAGCTTACTAATATTACCGCGTATTTAGAGAGCCTTTATAGTTTTATACCAAATTTCTTCATAGGAGATATTCTTATTAAAAATTAGTAAAATAGGATGTTTTAAGGTAGGTTTGAAATATATTTTTTAAGTATATTTTTAAAAATTCTTTGGATATGTGATGTGGGGAAAGGAGTGGTGGCCTTTATAATTGGTGGAGGGGACACACATCAAAATTTTGAAAAGAAAAGATATATTAATATTTTTTCTAACAATACATGTTTTGAAAATGGAACATTAAAATACCAACTAACATATATAATCTAAATAAGGAAATAAAATTTTATTTTAAAACTTTTTGGGTCATTTTAAACCCATATTATTTAGGTTAATCCCCTCAATAAACCCATTTCAACCCAAACCATAGTAAATGATTTTTTATTAATTTTTCAATTTATTATGAAAACATTATGTTGATCATATAATATAATATAAAATATGATTATTACATATATTTAATCAATTTTTTGTAATTAAATTCATTAAATTGGATGAATTAGAACTATCACATAACATATCACAAGTACATTCTCTGTTCCAAGTATCCCTCTTCAGGAATTGAATACAAATACCCTCATGTTTACTATATCTAGGGGACTTTCACGGGGGGGGGGGGGGAGATATTTCATATGTAGATTAGTTAGATAAGAACATAGAAAGTTGAGAAAATGTTCTATAAAGTAAGTAAACTCAATTGATCAAATTGTTATGGCAGAATGATATGTTTGAGGAATCTACATGGGATCTAGAAGTGTCACTGAAAAAAATGTACACTCAACTATTCCTTTTGTAATAAAATAAATTTTGATGGAAAAATTTTTGAAGTCGGTATAATATAATAATCTAAAAATTAATAAAATAAATTAGCATTTTAATTAATATTTTTAGTATTTTGATATATATTTGTATAAAATAGATGTACTACTTTCTATTTTAATATATTATAAAACATTTCCTATTACATTTAAAATACAATTGCGAATATAAAAAATTTCATATATAGATATTTTAAATTATCCATTATGGTTAGTATATATTATGGGTTATGATAAATGTTAATTTACATAGATTAACGAAGATATAGTCATGAACAATACAATCATACCCCATAAATCCCAATTATTAGAGATTTTTATGGAGGTTTTTCATAGATAATTTTCGTTTCTAATACTATGTGTAAAATCAAGAAATGGAACATTAATGAATCCATTTTTTTGTTATAGTTAAAGATTATCATGATCATGATGCACACCATTTTCACTAAGCCACCCAAAGGAAGTACTACCAACACAAACCAAACACTTAGTCCACGAACTAGTGGAGAAATGGGCTATATATATAAACCTTAGAAGTATGTTTTTTTATTTTTTATTTATAATAAAATAATGAATATGTTTATCCCTTTTCATTATTAATTTTAATATAAAAATATATATTTTATAATGAAATGTAAATTTTTATATGAAGAAACCAAAAATTGTATTTTTAGAAAATATATAGTGTTAACACACAGAATACTTAATTCATCAATTCTGAAACAAATATTATTTTCATATAATAAAATAATAAAATAATTATTATTTACATAAAAATGATGATATAATTTATTTAAGTCTAATGGAATCATTATTAGGGCCTGAAAATTTTCATTATCGTAAAATAAAATATTTTATAACAAAAATGTTTTGTTTTTTAAAGAGTAAATTCTCAGATGTTGAGGTTTATTTGGTTAAAATAAAAATTAGTTTGAAATAATTATATCAAAACTAATCAATTTTATTTTTTCAATTATTTTATGAGATAGTAAAATTTTATATATAAATTATATAAAAAATTAATATATGGTCTTTATTATGTCATCATAATGTCCCATGATTGATGTAATAAATCATATAAAAGGTGTACATGACCAAATATATATTTCCCATTTATAATAATTTGTTTTTCCCAATTTTTATTATTTTTATGAACATTTATTGAATTCTCAAAAACATTTTTTATATTTTATGGTTTTAAAATCAATTCATTATAAAAATGAATCACTTCCACACGATTAATATTAATAAATTAATATGTACAGTTATTTTCCATATATTATATTTAAACAATCCTCTTCATTTGAACCCATCAAAAAAACTAGTTATGGAGGATTATATTCAATATTTTATCATATAGAGTCAATAAAATATTTTTACCAATTAATAATGATTCCCCAATATTTTCCTATAAATACCCACACCCCCACTCCTTTTCACAAAAAAACCCATTGAGTATAAATTTAATCTTCCTTTAACTATATAACTACCTGTTAATTTTTTATAAATCTCTTAACAAGATCTTATAAAACTTTTAGAAGCACCCTCTCAAGGAAAGGTATTCTCTTCCTCCTCATATTTATTCTCGATAATTCTTTGTATTATGAATTTGTTTTTCCAATTGTTCATTTTGGAATATGTTTTTTTAGACATACCATTATATTCCTATTTTTTCATATTATTTAGGTACCTCCTTAAAATATCATTAAATTATACCATGATCCTTTATATACACCCATTATGCTGATGAAATTACATTATGATTTTCTAGGAAGAATATTTATGATATGAATTTTCATCACCATTTACAATAAAATCTATTCAACTAGATGTAAATATACTTCATTGATTTCATACATCCATATATGTAACCCACACTCTACAATCATGGGATTAAATTTTAAGAATGGAATTATTGTATTGTGTAATATCTATGGAAAAAGAATTTTTATAGAAGATGTGAATGTGTTGGTGGGCGTAGACTAATATAGACTTAAAATCCATTTTTTATTTTTTTTTATCCCATGAGATACCATGTATGGTGTACATGAGTTTGTCCAAATAACATATTCTTATGATGTCATAGTGGTTATCCTTGGCTTATGATTTTTGATGAAGTTGGTGCCCTAGAACCAACATTTTTATAGTTTATTATAAAATTATAATCATTGGATGGATATTAATAAACTACATATCACATCATGATTATTATTATGTGTAATATTTCATGTGATAATGTCCCAAGAGTAGCTGTCACATAAAAGGGTATATCAATTCCCCACTATGATGAGAACTCGGAAGTTCTATGACACTATTCTTAAAAATATTTTCTATTACTAGGTGATATAATTTTAGGGACACAAATGATATAGGATATTGGGGGTGGAGACTCATATGACTTTGATACACCATCTAATGGTGTACCTTATTGGTGATATCCATTAAGAAATTTTGAAAACGAGACCCGACAGTTGGAAATCCACATTTATAAGTGTCATTAGATGTTACTATATGTGAATGTATGTATTGTTCCTTAGAGTCTTGGATTATTATTAATGGATATTATGACTCACACACTTAAATGTATTGGTGAAAATTGTGAAGAAATATTTTCGCAGTTTGGTTCGATATGTTGGGTGTGTCACAAGTAATACTACATTAATGAACAGTGAATGAAAGTTATTTTACCTTTTGTTCCATAAAAGAAGTTGATATCTCAATCCCTTTGATATAAATGATATAGACTAAATAAATCCATGTCCATGGTGTTCTATAGGAACATTCAATTTTTGGGAAGTCAAAGAATGAGAAATCAAGCCCATGGATTGATGCCACTTGCATGCAACACACTGGATTGAAGATTTTGAGACAACGAGATTATATTACATGGTAAGAAATCATATGAGGTGACATGTCATTTTGACATTAACTTCATTATCTATTTGTTCCTTGACCTGTTGCTAGATTCCAAAATTGTTCTTTAGGCTACTCCGGATAATGCCAATGAGAAATAGGATTAGAGGGTCCCACACTAAGTGTATTCAATGTCTCATCTAAATAATATATCATTTATTATTTAACAAGTTAAATAAATATTTTTCCCAATTGGAGTTTAATAATTATTCCTGGATTCTCGATCAAATTTATATCAAAACTAGTTATTTGAGATAATATAATGTGGGTAGAATAACTAATAAATATAAATTTTCTATCTAGTGAATATAATATTTATATATTTATTTAAAAAAGAATGTAGTTGTATTTATTTAATAAAAAATAGTCATTATTCAAGGTTCAATAAATATGGTTTCATATTGGTGGACTGAGTTAAGGGTTCAATGAGAAATAATAATATTGAATATAATTTTATTAAATAAAATTTAATTATAACATGCACATTATGATTATGTCAGGATATAATAATGTTTCTGTTATTATTTGACATGGGGTTTTAATTATTATTAAAAAAATAATTAAGGCACTTGTGAAAATTATTTATTATTAGCCTAGTGAATTAAATTCCTGGTTATATTATACTCTTATTAGCCAAGTAGTGATTATTATTTGTGAACATGGAATTGGAGAAAAGCTCTAAAATCTCAAGAGTTTATCCCTCTCTAAGAACACTCTCAAGAAAGAGAGATATCCTCCTCCATCGGATCGAGGAGAACACTTTGGAAGCAGTTCTCAAGGTGATCAAACATAGACATCAAAAGCACAAGGATCTTCTATGCTAGAACCTTGAGGCTGCTTTGATGATGTCTAGAGATATGTGGAACACATGTGGATCACCTCTAGAAGATATTTACCCTTGATCTATACAACACAATGAAGGAACATTGTAGATATGTGGTTGAAAACATCAAAAATGAATGAATCACCTTGAATGTAATTCATTTATTTAATTAAATAAATTATAATCAAAATATGCTGATCCTCTCTCTTGGTTATAGGTTTCTATTCCTTTTTTAAAATTGCTGATTTTATTCATTGGATACTGGATTTCATCATCCTATATATTGAAGATGGTTCATTGAATATGGAAAAAATTAATATTGGGCATCATCCCTCCCCCGCTTCGACTGCACCTGGAACCTATAAGTGGTATCGGATCAAACTTATTATTTTATATTATTATTTAATTACCAGGAAAGCTCAATAAGAGGAAGACCCTTGACCATAATTTAAAACCAAATAAAATTGCAACAAGAAAGTACAACACACTATAAAAGATACCTACAGATCATAAAAATAAAACTCGTCACCATATCCATGATAGATTGCTTGGTCCGCATAAGCTGATTTCATCTCTGAAATTTCTGAGTGATTCAGAATCTTTGAATAATTCTTTCTCATATTCAACTTCTCCAAATAAATATACTCCTAAAAAGATTTCATTCCACTTTTAGAACTAGAGATATCCCCGGAACCTCTCTCTCTATTAGAGGATGATTTGTTAGGAACCAGATTTGGAAAGTAAGAGTAATATTTCCTCAGCCTTATCCTTCGTGGAGCAGTCATGCCACCGTCACTTACAAACAACTTTTTTTACACCTTGTACAATATCACTAGATGAAAATCTGGTGACAACATTAGCATTTTAATTTTCACTATCAGAGACATTTCCCCATTTTACATTGATGTGAACTTATTCAATCATTTAGTAGCCATCAAATCCTCCAATGAAATTACCCTATGACTTAAGAAGAAATCCTCCTCTCTTTGGCTGCGATTGCCTCTTAGTATCAATTTGAGTGAGACATTGAAGTGCCACCTCATTTCCAATACCATAATGGGGATCCTTCCCCAGTGCATCCTCAGTTTATGTTGGATGAGAATAAGAATCATGCTGCAAATTATCAGGGTTAATCCCTTGCAGGCCTTCCTCCATAGGGGAAACATTCTCAATCTCCAGTCCATCGAACTGGATACAAGTGGGAACATTAACCACCCACAAATGGCCTATTCCAGTATCATATGATAAAGGCTACTTCCAGCTACTAATATACTTGTTTAGACAATCAAAGACTTGCTTCACCGATGGATTCAGAGAAGGTCAGACCTCATACACAACAACTGCATTCACAGGAGCCCCCACATGAAAATTCTGCATAACCTTACACTCCGTTATTGGGTGATTCTACTCTTCCACCAATGCACAACCCAAGGGATATGCCTCCACTCTCATCTCCTGCTTAGAAATTACCATTCCAACCCTCTCCTTGACCTCTTGGTGGATTTCAGAAGGTCACTTAGGCAGAGAGGCCTTAGGCTGGACCTCCACCAGTAACTGCTCCAGTCCATTGACAATAGAGCCACTGGTTCCCCCTATTTTCACCACATTTGAACTCCCAATTGAATTCCTTATTCTACATTCTAACCCCAAATGACCAAAATGGAAATAATTAACACAATATCGCATCCAAGACTCGATGATGACCTCAAGCTTCCACCGTAATTCCTTCCCATCTATGATTCATACCCAATTCATAGGTGGCCTTACAACATCAACCTCAAAAAATATTCTTAGTCAAATGGGATGACACAGGACCTCCATTCATCAATCAGAACATATGTATCTTCCAATAATATTTACAATAACACACAAAATCAAAAGGATTTTGGAAAGACAGCCGAAGACCTGGAAGACTAACCCAAGTCACGATTGTAGATGGGTCGCATCACATTTGAAAGTCAAAACACCATCAAACAAAATGAAGGAGGCCTCGTTGCAACTTTGGGGGGCCCTGGACTAGGTGGAAACCATATCATCCTCCAATCCAAATTATATCATAATGTGATGCCGATCAAGAATACCAAAAACTACACGCTCCTGTATCTCCCAGGAGCCAATGATTAATCGCTAAAATTCATCAAATGAGGGTCGATGAGGACAAAACCTAGAAACCAGTGTGAGATTACAGAGATCCATGGTGAAAATGAACTCCAATGGGGAGAGAGAGCTGAGGCTCATCCTGAAATAGATCGGGGACATTTGGGGATAAAGAAACCTTCAAGAGGAGAGAAAGGGTTTCATACGTTCAAAATGGAGAGAAGGAGTTTACCTTATCTTGCAAATGAGATCGCAAGCCTCCCCCCATCTGATCTAGAGGGGGCATAAAAACCTCACCAAAATATTGTTACACCATCATCATGAGGGAGAGGGAGGCCAGAGTATGATCTTTACTTTACTATATGATATATCTTATTATTTAATTAATTCATTAATTATATATGCATTAATTATTTTATTTTTCAATTCATGTTTCATTGTTCTTTTAAATATGAATTATGAGATCTATTTCATCATTTATCATTTATCACAGATCTAACCGAAATGATATTTTTTTTGACTAAAATTAAATCGAGGATCTAATCTAGGGGTGCAAAGGGTTCTGTCCAGATAACAGAGAAGTACACATCATACTATCGGATCTGCACACCTTGTAGTTTTGTTTAAAGAATTAGAAGTAGTTTGGAAATTCCTCAAAACTTGATCATTATTCACACTTGGTGTAGTTAATTCTTACACCGCATTTTGATCTGGATAGAATAACACATGGTCACCCAGACTACACACCATGTAGCCCACATTACATGGTTTATAGTTCCTTTCATGCCAGGTTCGGGATGTGTATCAAATATACAACTTAGACGACTAGTGACCGTGTAACACAGAGTCAACATGGTGTGTAGCCAACTGGAAATTATGTGTGCTGTGTATATTTTTTATGTACACCTCATATAAAATTTCCTCAAGTGTTTACTTCAGATGAATATTGAGGAGGGTACATGTTGATTAGTCGGATCTGCATGCCTTGTACGCTTTCCAAATTACATTGATATAAAATTTATTATTATATTATGTAATCGTTGAGACATGTACCTTCATGTGGATGTAAATCTATGATAGAACCTGTAATAGTTGTTTGATATATATATATATATGTTTAATTGACATCTATGTAATGTTAAAAGATCAATACATCATGTATGAGTTTCATTACAATTATAATTCAATGTACATGCTACATGTCACAAAGAATAAAGTGTATACAATAATAATACATGTTGGTTAGCTTTGGGGTTATTCACCAGGTTACCTCAAAGGTTCAATTAATGTGCATAGTTAATTTTAAATTAATTTATTAATTTGTTTAAAATTATAATGGAAATGAATTTAAAGGAAATTATGGAAAGGTTTAAGATAAAATTATTGATTAATTATTTATAATAATTAATCAATTTGAGTGTGATTTATCTTAAATAAGAATTAATAAAAAATTGAATGCTAGTTTTATTAAATGAGAAATTCATTTCATGCATGTAGATGATCATTATCTAGACCAGACCATTGTATTTGATTAGTTTCCCTTTTAATTTAATATTAATTTTTTTGGTCTATGTGCCTTCTCTCTTCATTAATATGAAGGCCATGTGTGCCCATGATTTATTTTACAAAAACCCATATTACACCAGACTAGAATATGAGGAAATTAATATGTAACGGATGGAGATCCCAACCTAGTGAAGGCAGTTCATGTTAGGAGTTGAGGAAAAACCAATCCATGGAGATACAAATGTGGACAAGTAGAAATATATAAACAGGAAACTAATTAGTTCAAGGTGCATCTCCCCTAGGTCAGTGGTTAGTTTATAAATTTATAGGTAAACTAACCATTATAAAAATCACATGATCATATAATTTATTTTATTTCTATCAGTTTCATGGTTTTTTCATTATGGATGTATTGTTGTTATCATATAATTAATAAATTAAACAAGCATGTAAGATGGAATGAAAATAAACTGGATTATGTGTAAATATTATCTAATAAATGGTTAATCACATAGTCCTGTCCCAATTAATATTAATAAACATGTGAAAAAGATAATAACTGGTAATTTACGCATAAATGATAAATTCACTCAAAAAAATATTATATCGGTATATCCTTTTATTACTTCAGTTAGAATCATACCATAGTTCAATGTTCATGAACATAGAAATTTGGGGTGCTATCAATTATCAAGGAATTCTAATTAGAGGTTTTGGGTTGAATTGGATTATTTTAAATAAAGATATGATTTATAATGTAGGACTTAGTGTAATTGAGAGACAATGGTCGAAGGAATCCAAAATTATGGATTTTAGGATTGGGGAGTCCACTCAAACGATAAAGGAACTACAAGTTAATGAATTTTTTATTTTGGATGCCTACCGAAAACCATTGAAATTTCATGACCTACCAATGTTCAGGTAATGAGAAGTGTAGTATGGATCCTTACCGCTAGGATGTCCGAGAAATAATATATTCACAAGACAATGGTGTACAATATTGGATTTTGATAAAATAGTGGCAGACTAATTAATATTTATTTATTTATTTGTCTTAATTTTATCAGATAATGTACTAAAAATTCTGTTCGTCTTATTTATAGAAACAACATGAAAAATGACGTTAAACATATCATTATGATCTATACTCGAGAAAGAAAACCTTCTCATCAGCACTAATTTCCAGGAGTGGAAAAGGTACCTTCAGGTCATCCTTCTCCATAAAAGGAAACTATATGTGCATGAATAACCCTTTTCAATTGCGGCTAGAAATGAGTTGAGTTATGAGGATATATGAGTGTACAAGAAACATCTGAATGATGTTGCATAAGTTCAGTTCCTCATGCTATCATCCATGACCATTGAGCTCTTAAAGAAACATGAGTAAATGGATTCTTCTAGAATGATGTCTCCCATTTGAGATCTTTATCAAGAGAAGGTGAGACAAGAGAGGTATGAGATCTACAACGATTTTTTCACCTCTATGATTTGATATTCTGTGCAAGCTGGGAAACATGTAGTCTAGCTTATTGGATATATTTACTACTGGGACAACTCATGGATTAAATTCCTAGAAGAGTTACGTACAGATCTCATACTATCATCAATTCCAAAGACCTTTTCTAGTTTTATTGTTAATTATAATATCATCACCAATGATTAGATTCATTTTTAACATCATACTTTAATTTTCCAAGTGGATAAGGACATGGTGCATGAAAAACCTATAATCATTATGGTGAATATGAATAGGAAGGAAAAGGAAAAGGGGCCTATGACTTATAAAAAGTCCAAATCCCCCAAACACCATCCAACCAAGAAGAAGAAGATCCGTAGGAATGAAAAGGAAATAGAGGTAGTATGAATTTCATGTGGCATGTTAGGACACTGGAAGAGGAACTGCACCCATAGGCAAGGGGAAGCCAATGGTACATTCATTATTTACTGAAATATTCTTATTTGCACACATTGGGTATTAGATATGGCTTGTGGTTGTTTTAAAATATAGGAATCTAGTAGATTCTGGAAAATTTCCAAAGGAGAGGTTGATCTGTGAGATTCCAATTGTTCAAGGCTGACTGATCTTTCCATTGATGACTACCAACTTTCGTTGATGGACATGATTATTTTGGTTTTACATGAAAATTATTATGTACCAAGTGATACCAAGAGCATAATTTATTTATCATGTTTATATGAAGATGGGTTTATTTTTAAATTTAAAAATAAAACTTGTTTATTTTATAAGGACAACATATGTTATGGTATGCCAAATTTAAATAATGGGTTGTATGTATTAAATTACAAAAAAAGTGTTCACAGTTGATAATAAATCAAGCTCACATGACTTATATAACACCCACTTGTGGCATCACCATCCATGTCATGTAAATTGGAAGTACTTGACAAAGATCTATCAAGATAGTTATTTAGACTCTTATGATATACAACTACTTGATAGATGTCATGATTTTTTACAAGGAAAGATAACTAAAACTCTATTTAGTGGATATGGGGAAAGATCAAAAAATATTCTTGGATGGGTACATGCTGATGTGTACAGACCACCTCCAGTAGAATATAGAGGTGGATATTCTTACTTCATAACTTTTAATGATGAATTGATTTGATATATATATATAATTACTTGAAGAGGTATATGTCTAAGTCAATTGAGAAATTCAAGGAATTGAAGAATGAAGTAGATAATCATCTTGGTAAGAAGATAAAGAAGCTTTGATCAGATTGAGGTGAATAATATCATAATGAAGAGTTCATAGAATTCCTGCTGGAGTTTGGGATTATATCTTAACTCACCACATCTTATACACCATTGTGGAATGATTCTTGTGAATATGGGAACCATACCTTATTGGACATGGTAAGGTCGATGATGAGTCATGGATATTTTACATTGACATTTCAGGGATATTCATTACAATGTTTAGCATAAACATTAAACTGAGTACCAGATAAGGTAGAAAATAGAAATCCCTTTGATTTATAGATTGAAAAGAAACCCATTTTATCACATATAAATATATGGTGATATGAGGATTTTGTTAATGATTTATCAGGAAATAAACTTTCACCCCAGGGAACAATGTGTATCTTTATAGTGTATCCTAAGAAAAAAAGGGACACTACTGATACAACCCCTTGGACTAGAAAGTAAATGTTGCCAGAAAAGCTATATTTCTTGAGAGGGATAACATCCTGAAAATGGATAGTGGAAGAAAGATTGACTTCGAGGAAGATTATGCTCATGATAAACATGAATTGGTAGATGAACAATTTAAATAGATCCCCATAGAAGAAGTTGTTTCTAAAACACAAGTACTACATACGAGGGTAAAATAGGTCAGGGAACTAGATATATATGGTTTTCTTATCACTGAGGATGGTGAATCATTATTTTTTGAAAATGATGAACCTCTCACCTACAAGGAGGAAGTAGAGAGATAAAAATATGGAAGATGGTTAGAAGATATGAATTCTAAGATTGATTCCATGTATCATAACCATGTTTGGGTTCTGGTTGATGATCTTATTGAGGTAATTCATGTTAGATATAAATTGAAATTCAAATGGAAATTGGACATAGAAGGAAAATTAAATACCTATAAAGAAGGTTGAGAGTAAAAATGAATTAAACGACATCATGGAATTGACTACGATGAAACATTGACACTAGTTTCCATATTTAAATCCATTAGAATAATATTTTCCAAAATGGTTTACCATGACTATGTGATTTGACAAATGGATATCAAAACTGCATTCCTTACTGGTATCCTTTAGGAATATTTCTATGTGACACAACCAGAAGGTTTTGTGACACCAGGAGATGACAAAATAATTTTCAAGTTGTAGAGATTTATTTATGGATTGAGGAAAGCATTTAGGTCATGCAACAATTGATTTGATGAATCCATAAAATAAGTTAGTTTCATTAAAAATTAATGTCATCTATGTGTTTAAAAAAGGTTTTATGGGAATGTAGTCATTTTTGTAGGAGTATATTTTGGTGAAATATTACTTATAGGAAATGACATACCAGTATTATAGTCAATTAAAGTATGGATGAAAAACTTCTTATCCATGAAGGACATAGGTGAACCATCCAACATTTTATGGATGAAGAACATTCATGATAGATCCAAGTGGCTTCTTAGACTAAGTAAAAGTACATTTTTTGTCTAGATACTAAAGAGATTTAGTATGTAACAATCCAATATGGAATAGGATTCAATGTCACATGGATTACATCTTTCTAAGAAAATGTGTCCCTAGATACAATAAGAGAAATATAGAATGAGTAAGATCCTATAAAATTATAAAATAGGATCTATAATTTCTTCCATGTTATGTACAAGACATGATGTTTCCTATGCACTGATCATAGTAGGTAGATATCAAGTAGATCTAGGAGAAAAACATTGGGCTACTGTTAATTCTATACTTATGTATCTGAGAAGAACTAATGATATGTTCCTGGTGTTTGGATGAGACAAGGAATTTCTCATCAAAGGTTATAATGATGCCGGTTTTCAGATAGATTAGAATTATTAGAAGTCATAATAGTGATATGTTTTCTGTCTCAATGGGGGATCTATGAGCTTCAAGAGTTCAAAGTAGCCAATTTTCACTAATTATCCAACCGATTCCAAATACATAGAGAATTATGATGAATCCAAGGAAGAAATTTGGATTCAAAACATTATCAAGGAGATTTATGTGGTACCTAGTAGTAAATACTCTATCTCATTGTGTTGTGGTAATAATATTGTGGTTGATCTTGCAAAAGATCCATGGTCACATCAACAGACACAGAAAATACAATTCAAATATCACTTATTGATGTATTTTTATCAAAGGGGTGGAGATACAGGGAGAAGAGTATCCACAGAAGAGAACATGGTGGACCCCTTGACTAAAGTCATATCTCAGTAGAAGCATGAATATGATATGAGAGATAGTGGATTAAAGATTGTAAAAAGTTGGCTCTAGAACAAGTGGGAGTCTGTTGGAGATGGGGACCTAGAACCAACCTCTTGGTACATTATGTTAAACATGTATTCATTTGATGGATATTAATAATATATTTATCACATCATGATTTGTCTTATTTTTATAATTTCATGTGACAATGTATCAATACTAGCTGTCTCACTAAATGGTCATAACAGTTCCCCACCATGATGAGAATCTGGAAGTGTTGTGACACTATTATTAGATATTTGTTTTATAGTTGTATGATATCATTTGATGGACACGAATGATACAGGATATCAGGGGTGGAGACATGTAGGTCTTTTAGACACATTCTCATGGTGTACTCCTTTAGTGACATACAATAAGATATTATGATAATGATACTGGATAGTAGGAAATCCACATTTATAAGTGTAATTGGATGTTCCTATATACGGACGTGTGTATTTATCCTTAGATTTTAATATTGATATTAATGGGTATTATGAATCATGAATTTAGAGGTATTAGTGAAAACCCTTCCCATATATGTTCGCGATGAGGTAGGATATGTTGGGTGAGTCAAAAGTAATACTTCATTAATAAATAATGAGAGAAAGTATTTGTCCATTCATTACCATAACAGAAATTGATAACTCATGCCCTTTGATTTAAATGATATAGCCAAAATAAATCCATGTCCATGGTGTTCTATATAAAATTTCAATTTCCAGGAAGTCAAATAATGATAAACCAAGCATATGAGTTGATGAATCATTCATGAAACCCGCTTGATTGGAGATATTGAGACAAAGTGTTTATATTACATGGTAAGAATATGTGTGAGGTGATGTTTCATTATGTCAATAAATTCATTCTCTATGGGTTCCTTGGCATTTTTCTAGATGCTAAACATGGTCTTTTGGCTTATCCACCTAATTCCACAAAGAAAGAGGCACACAGGGTCACACACTAAGTGTATCTCGTATCTCAATAAAATAATATATTATTTATTATTTTACAAGATAAAAAGATATTCTTCTTGGTTATGGTTTAATAATTATTCATGAATTCTTGATCACATTTATTTTGACACTAATAGTTCATGAGAATATAATGTGGGTGGAATAATTAACAAATATTTATTTTCTATTTATTTAATATAATATTTATATATTTATTGGTGAATAATGCAGTGATATTTATTTAATAAATAAATAGTCATTATTAAAGGTTTAGTAAATATGGTGATGATTTGCCGACCGAGTGAAGGATCTATTGAGAAATAATTATATTGAATATTATTTTATTAAATAATATTTAATTATAATATGCATGTTAAGCACATGTTAGGAAATAATATTGTTGAAGTTATTATTTGATGTGAGGGTTTCACTATGATTAATAAAAAAATTAATGCACTTGTGAAAATTATTTATTATTACACTAGTGAATTAAATACATGGTTATATTATTCTCTTATTAGCCATGTGCTAGACAAGGTAAGATTGTTGGTTGTGCACAAAGAATTAGAGAAAATACCTCAAGAATAGAGAGATCAAACCTCTCTTTGAATGCTATCAAGAATGAGTGAGATCCACCTCTATTGAATCTAGGAGAACACTTTATATGTGGTTCTCAAGGAGATCAAAGGTGGATATCTCAAGCATAAGGATCTTCTGTGATAGCACCTGGAGAATCTTTCAGTGACATTTGGAGATATGTGGAACATGTTTGGGTCACTGCTGGATGATATCGTTCCTTGATATCTTCAATGAAACAAAGATGAATTGCATGTCTATAGTCAAACACATCAATGAAGAAAGAATCACCTTGTAGGTAATTCTTTAAATCAATGATATTAATTATAAATAAAATATTTTGATCCTATATATTCTTCCAAGTTTCTATTCCTTTTCCTAAATCCATGATTCCACTCCATGTATACTGGCATTCATCGTCATATTGATCCTATATTGTTCATTGAATATGGAAATAAATAATAGTTGGGCCACATCCCACACACATTTCGACTATGACTGGAACCTACAATTTTGATATAATTTTTATGTTGTTTCAAAGTTAATATTTTTCATTGATGTTATAATATTATATCATGTTTTAATGTTAATATTTAAAACATTCACCATTTTATATCATCTTGATATGCCTATAGACTCACATGTATTTCTTTTAACATGTTGTTCAATGATTATTACCTAATTTGTATTTACATATCACCCCATTATTATCTATTTCCCAAGGATATACCATGATGTATTAGTTGGTCAGGTGAATATAATGCAATGTTATTGGGGTTCTAAAATATTATTTTTTATCCATAATTCATTTCAATGTGATATATATCGTATTTCCCAAACACACTTGGACACTTAGAAGTTTGGGATTTTTTAATGTCCATGTAAATATAATAAATGTTGAAAAATGAATAACAAATATATGGGTTTTCATAATAAACTACCCTGTAAATTAAAATAATCTATCATGAGAATCCTAACCTATTATGTATCCATATTTACCCAATTCACTAGCGGCTTATATGAGGACCACTCATTATCAGAAGATATATTGGTAAAATCTATCATCATTTTCTAGAATAGGGTCACACATAAACAAAAACAATTATTATAAACAAAAACATAGTTATAACACATGAATGATTCCATTTCATTCATCATACACATAAAAATATATCTTGTAACCATACAAACAACCTTATTGGATATTGAAATAATATGTCCATATTTTTTTAAATATCTTAAATAAAGGTTGGAGGGTTATTATTTTAGAGAAACATGTAATCATGTAAATTAAGTCAATCCTAAAATAATGGTTATAGCGATGTGAAATATGTTTTATTAATTATATGATATAATTTAACATTCAGTTTTCCTTTTTCTTAAATATTATGAATAAAAAATATAAAATATTTCCTTTTAAACACCATTGAGTGAAGGTGAAATGTGATTTCTAATTTCCTTTATAATTATTTAATTTCATTAAAAAGGAGTCAATAAAATAATTTAATAGATATGGAGATGAGATAAAATTATTTACATAATAAATAAATAATACATTTAAAATAATATTTTTATGGTTAAGTGTCATTTATCTAAAGATTGACTCTTCTTTTACATTCAGAATCATCCATAATAATATATCAATATTTTAATTATTCAATTTCATATGAATCCTTTTTACATTTATTATTCATTTTATTTAATATTCAACCAAGTTGTATAATACTGCTTAATAAATCATGTTCTTGAATGATGTTATGATGATATATGGATCAAATGTCTTATGTAATTTTTTTAGTTGACTATGTTAAAATAGGTCATTATTAAATTTTATAGTACTAATAGTGAAATAATTATCATTCAAAAAAAATTATACTTCTAAAACCAACTATGAAATATGATTATGATAATTGAATTATGTTACAATCCTGGACATTATAATCCTTACAAACACATGAGTAATGATTACATTTTAAAATGATGTTTATTAAAAGAAGGTAAATATTATTTTATCTTTACCAAATTATGATTATATAATATGTATAACATTTCTCATTTTATGACACAAATATTTTATTATCTATAAGATTCATTGATGAAAAAAGAACCACATCACTTCATCGAGGTGATAATCCACACCTATGCATAAACAATGTTATGATTTTTTAACTTATGGAATTGTAATAAAATAGATGATATATTATCATCAAATAATGATAATAATTTAATAAATATAATAAATATAAATTAAATATAGCATTATTACCATCTGTAAGAGGTGGTGGTGGAAAATAAATTACATCAGTTTGTGAGGTGGTAGTTCACTGTATACAAGAACATTGTTTTCAAGTATCAATTGATTGATGATGTAGAAGGATATATGTTGATGAATTTAAAAAATAAATCATATTATATTGAATAAAATTATGTTATTATTTGATCATGGTTTGATATTATTTGAAATAGGTATATAAATTAAAAGAAAAACACTCTGTTAGGAATTATACCTCTTCTTCAAACAACAATATTAGGATTATTCAAAAGTTATTCCTTTATTGGTCTTTTAATTAAACTTTGGAAATTAGGGCTTGTTATGGGATTTTATTAAGGGTTTTGGTTAGGTAGTATCCATGGAAGAATTAATTTGAAATTTTTAGAGGAGAGTAGAGTAGGTTTTATTTTAAATTTCTAATTGAGGACACACTAGGATTTATTAATATTATTAAAATATATTAATTTATTACACAATAAAAATGAATAAAAAATGGTATATTAACTAATATGAGATGGGGTAAGGATGAAATATGTAATTACAAAAATAATATATATATATGTTTTAATGAAATTTCATCACTAATCAGTTTAATTTAACCTAAGGTAAACATGTTTTATCCTTAACAATGTTACCAATTTTGTACTATTTTTTCTATTCATTATAACCAAACATTTGGTTGACCGTTTTAAATAATATTAATTATTAATATTTATGATATGGATCCATTTTTATTGATTTAAATTTTCATTCATGGAATTAATTAATTTAATATAAAACCAACAAAACGTGATGAAAAATGATTTAAAAAAAATATATTTATAAATATACATATGTTTTAATGGAAACATACATTAAAAAATTTATTATAAATAACATAATTTTTGTATTTATAATATAATTGAACTAATTTTACTTATAATTTTATTTAAAAATGTATCTTTCTAAATTCATGAAATTAGAAGACAAATTTCAATAAAAATCAATAGTTTTCATTATTCATAAAAAATAATTCTTTTTATAAAATTTTAAAAATCAATTCAATGATAATTTTGACATGATTAGTTTAAAAATTAAGTTAATTTTTAGAATTTATATGACATTAAATTGAAAAAATTATTTTAAATTAAACCATATAATAAATGGAATATGACTTTGGTAATAAGTCATTATTTTTCCTTTGGACTAAAAAATTTAATAATATTCTTATAATGAATATAAATTAATAAAATTATAATTAATAAATAATATTAACACATTAATATGATATATATTTTCATTACCTACATTTTTATATTCTTCCCTCCTTTTAGAAAAATAATCCTCAAAATCTTCTTCATTATGTAAATAATTGGGGATATTTTTCCTTCACAACATTTTATGATTCCCATGATTCTTATTAAAATATATGGTGTTTCCAAAAAACCATAACTTATTAAATAAAATTAATACATACAAAATTCACCCAATAGTCAATAATATATTTTTTTATTCCACATAAGTAATGATTTATTTCGATTACAATACATTAAATCACAAAACATGAGATGCGTTCGACATATATTTTCTTAAAAATAAACATGAAATAAATCATGTACTTGAGGTAAACATGGATGAAATACCTCTTGAAATGAATCTAATCAAATAATCTATAAAATATCATATGTTCCAATGAACTACAAACTTAATATTTTATTTTTTTCAAAACACATAACACATCTCCATATAGGTAGAATAAAGAAAACATTATCTTCAACCTCGAAAGAGGCATCTTTCCTCTGATTATGTGCATTACTTTTCAATTTTCTCTGATCCTTCCTTACATACTACTAAATCATATTCCCTATCATAAAAATTACATTTACCTATTAGGATCATAAAAATATTCATTTTTTGACATCAACATGAAAATCTAGAGTCTGACACCACATACTATGTAATGATACAGAAGGATTCATCTATATAATGGAATAAAAATGGTTATTATAAAAAACTCAACTAAAGTAAGATTTTGATGCCAAAATATCATATTATATATTAAAAAATCTCAAAACTTATCCCCTAATATTTGATCATTCTCTCTCACAATCTATTATATTGATTATGAAGGGTTTTAATAAATTTTAATTCACTACACAAAGAATTCTGATGAATATTGCAAAAATTATAGGTAAATAATGGGATCTTGAATAGACAAAATTAAAATATATACTCAATGTAATTTTATTTTCTTTTTAATACAATTTAATTACATTTGATACAAAGATAGGTTATCTTTAATAGGAATCAAATGATGATATTTATTTAATCAATCACTAATTACCCAATTCACATTACTACCTAAGGATATATTTGGTTATATAAGATTAAAATCCAAGGATATATTCTCATGTTTCCATTATAGAACATGAAATTATAGATAAAAACACTTTGATAATATTCATTTGGTATTAACTTTTGTTAATTGATTCAGTCCATTATAAAATAAGAATGATCTTTCTTCATTCCATGCCACTAGAAATGTTCCTGATGTTATTGGTATATTTTTATGATCTTAGTATGAATAAAATTTTGGGAGGTATGATCAAAACTCAACATTTCATTCTTTAAGTTGAGTTCCCATAAAATACACAACCTTTTTTGTTATTACAAAACTCTTTCTTTTTCATGATTAATCCGTAGAAACATACATATCTTACTATATTTTATCATTTCATATAAAAAATAATCCTCTATATGATATTAATTAAACATATCTGTCATATATGCTTATACTGCCTCTTAAAAAATATAGAGAGACTTCTTGAATTCACAATTTATAAGGAAATATTCATAAATTAATTAACTAATCAATCATGTTACAGAGGTTGGATTGTAAATATTTCATTATCTTTTTTACATGAAGAATTATATACTATATTTTTCATTGATGGATAGTAAATTAATATACAATTTTAATCTTTTAAAAATTATATCCAAATCCTCTATCTTATGATTAAATCATTCAATGTGAATATATACTTCAAAATTTTATGATCAATATATATTTTACAAATTAATATATATAATTAATTTCACTATAATTTAAAATCATAAAATAAAACCTTCCTTTTAAGGGAATGTGTAGGATAAAATTTATCATGGGGTTTAATTGAATCAAATCGTCAAAAATAACATAAAAATTCTCCATTAAACTATATCTTTTCCCTTATATTAAGCATCATTATAGTTAAAAATGTCACCACTTCTATATAAAAAATCCAAAACTAGAACATTCATGATTATTTTTTTAATTTCCTAAAAACATTCATCATATTTATTTTTCCATATGAATTTAAATATCATTCATGATTAATTGGTTATTTGGATTGATAACTAATAAATTTATTTTGATAAACTCTATTAAATGATTGATAATCCAAGAAAACTATAAATCTAAAAAACATTTTTAGGAGTTGGTTATTGATGAACCATGTTTTTTTAATATGATCAAAAGTTAGGCCATATTTATCTAATATTTCTCTATGGAATGAAATAAACTGTAATGAAAAATAAAATTTTACAAATTTTCTATATAACGTCAATAATTTTAATGTTTGTAGAAATATTATTATATGTTTTTATAAATCCTCATAACATTTTGAAAAAATAAATATTATCAATAAAAATACAAAAAATTATTTAAATATTATGGAATAATATTTTCATAAAATCCCCGAATACTGATGTAGCATTCGTTATCCAAAAAGGGAATAACAGTAAACAAATAATTCACATACCTTGTAAGAAATATTGTCTTAAGGATTTTATTTTCCTTCACAATCAAATGATGGTACAAGAATATGATATAAAACATTTAAAAAGATAGAACCTAATAGAGATAATAAAATAATTAATTTATATTATTCAATGTACACTTATTCATAACAAAAATGTTATTTAGTGCTTTAGAGTCAATTCTCTACATCCTAGTGCCATAGGTTTTTTAAAAGGGGAACCTCACATTAATTATCTATAACAAATGAAACATTTAGTAGTAAAATCTTGAAAAAAATATTTTAATTGTAGATTATATACATGATCCATTAAATAATGGATATTCATAGTCTGATCAATAGTATGTACTAAGTTAATAGTAAACTTGTCTTTTGAATTGGGTATAATACTCCAAAAATCATTAGGGAAAAAATTAGATATTTTTTTACTTCTAAGAAATAATTTATCTAAATAGTTACATTATTTTCAAAAAAATTTGTATGATAATATTGATTTCTATATTTTAAATTTCTATCATCTTCTAGATATGATATAGATCTTATAAAATGACTATTATATTAAAATAAAAACTTATTTTAAAAACTAACTTATTTTGATTTGAAATATAAGTTAGCATGATAAATTAAAATCCAATACATACCTAGAGAAAAATGAAATTAAATTATGGGAATTTTTATAAGGTTGGTGGGAAAAACCCTTAAATATATTCTAATAATAATATATTTATAAATTCGTGTGTCCTTACTATTGACACCAATTGTTTATTTTTTAAAAGAATTTAAATTATTTATTGATGTGAAATATTAATTTTATCAATAATTTCCATAGAATGTAATGATTTGGCATACCTAGAATCATGTAAGAGATAAAATAATCTAAAAAGTAATGCACTAGTTACCACTTCATTCTATGAACCTATATCCTCTAAATTTTTTGCAATGTATTGCACCACACCCCTATACATAATGTCTTTCTACTTCCCTATCATGACAGGTCCCTCCGAGCCTATGTCGTGACTACCCCAAGCCTGCCTACCATAGGCTAGGGACTGATGACTAGCACAAAGGTGTAAATCCCTAAAAATGGGAAGGCATTGCCTTTATAACCCGAAAACGCACACAACAGAGTACAACCTGGAAGCAAAACAGTAAGTAAAAAATTATAAAAAAATATTGATAAAAATGAAAAGGGGCCGGAAATACAAGCTCAACTGTAAAGTACATGAAACTGAAAGTATATGAATTGGAAAAAGGGAAAATAGCTCCTGGATCATCCACTGGGAAATCCTACCTGAAGGGTAGTTAAAAATATCCTCACAACACTCCACGTCCGTCTATCTCCTCTGTGTACCATCATGCCATGTGGTCCACCTCCTCGTACATTATAATCCTGGTACACTTAGCCTCAGTCAGCGATGTTCGTCGTGTTCATCCAACACAACGAGGTATGGACATAACCCGTCCAGGGTTGAGTATAACGATACTCAGTAGGGACCCCGAGACACTTAAGGTCTCACAAAATACAACATGGATAAACCACAAGGTACAAAATCAACAGTTAACCCCACTTAGGTATTTGAACATACATATTCCTATGTTATCAAGTAATCCATCTCAATCATGAGGTAAACAAAAATGTTACTGACTTAGCACACACTGGTATACAACATTTGTAAAGAGTTATAGATGATTAGATGCAGCAACTAAATCATCTATTCTGTCAAACCCATGTAGGATCCTGGTATAGAAATAAGAGCTGTCAACCCCACACATGATCTAGGAACAATAGTAAGAGACGTTGAACCCACACAGGATCCAAGAATAGTAGTCAGAGCTGTTGAACCCATATAGGATCCAGGAATAATAGTTAGAACTATCGAACCCACATAGGATCTAGGAACAGTAGTCAGAGATTTCAAACCCACATTGGATCTAGGAACAATAGTCAGAACTATCGAACCCACATAGGATCCATGAAAAGAAGTCATAGATGTTGAACCCACACAAGATCAAGAATAGCAGTCAGAACTATCGAACCCACACTGGATCCTGGAATAGTAGTCAGAGTTGTCGAACCCACACAGGATCCTGGAACAACATTCAGAATTTTTGAACCCACACAGGATCTAGGAATATTAGTCAAAGCTGTTGAACCCACATAGGATCCAAGAACATAAGTCAAAACTATCAAACCCACATAGGATCCAAGAACAGTAGTCCTAACTGTCGAACCCACACATGATCTAGGAACATTAGTCAGAGAGAATCCAACCACAGAGTTTCCGCACAAGCACACATGAATCCAAGAGGGTAAACTCCTCAATCCAAGTGTTGATACATCATCATCCATGTAGTCCCATGAAGAAATATCCCGATGGTCTGGCTCATCATAGGAGTCTCAACACAATAGACGGAGCGTCAATCGGGCGCCTTGTTTGAGAGTTATTATCCTTTTTTCCCAAAGGCACGATTGGATTCCTGAACGATCCAACCTGAGCATATCTCAACTATACCCCAAAATCCAGTGTGGTATACTCAAAGGGACCTTCAAGCTCCATGATTACCAGTGCCACTGACGGTTCGTCATACAAATGTCTGGTGCCAAAGAAATGGAGAATGAAAGTAAATGGTCGGTTTTAGGTCCAGGTCTAGTCAGACCCGTTCGGACCATCCCGACTGAAATAGTCTAGGCTGGCCTGGTTAGGGTCGACCCGGCCTAACCCTGTTATGGTCGACCCGGCCTAACCTGTTGGGTCCGGTATGGCCCGTTGGGTAGGTCGGCCCGTTGGGATTGCCACGGCCCGCTGGGCCCCGCATGGCAGGCCGCGAGGGCAGTCTAGACTGGGCTCGGGGTCGGATTGTCCTTGAGTTCCGTGAGGGAGTGAACCGATGCAACTCTGCCCGGAGGGTGCAGCCATGACCGGTTTGGCTATGGCGCCCTAAGGGGGACCACTGGCTGGCTGAAGAGGCCGATGTAGCAAGGGCGCCGGTTTGGCTAAGAGGCCGACGTTGCTTGGCGGTTCAGCCTGATCATCGGTATGACTGGGAGGTGGCTGATTAGGCCGAGAGGCAGCAGGGCCGGCTGGGCGGTGGTCGGGTAGGCCGACAGGGCTGCGGCCGAGGCTAGTTCAGCCGGTGGAGGTGCGTGACACCACGGGACGGTGTGGGTCCCGAAGGCTGTGGGTAGTGCGGCCTTTGTCTTTGCTGCCTTCACCGCCTCGTAGTATCATCGCAATTCCGAAGGTCATCACAAAAGAGATCGACGGTGGGTGTCAGGTTATGTTATTTTGGCCCAAACCCTCCATGTTTAGGGTGATAGTAATCGATCCTTTAGAATGAACCAAAACAATCCACCCGCAAAATGAAAGTATCCTATTTCTTTCTTTTGAAGAAAGGAATAACATGGATCCTTAAATGAAATTAAACCACTAACTTTTTTCGATTCTTATCGACGTTTTCATGGGGAAGAAGATGGATTATTGGGAAAAGACAGACGTCGGTGTTTTGGTCATTTTCCTCGATCGTTGTTTTGTGCACCAGCTCTTCATAGTCGACGATGTCCTATTCCAGAGTTGGTTCCGAGGAAGGAATTCAATGTCTCTCCTCGCCGATGTTCTTTATTGGAAGAATGCATTCTTTATAGAGGAAGCATAATTCTCCAAGTGTTGGGCGTCGTGACACATTAACAGTGCTTTGTTTCTGGGTAAAGTCATCCCAAAACCTCCTCCCAATCTTCCTATATATAGGAGAGGGAGTGAGGTAGGTAATGATCATTGGAATTTATAACGATTCATTTATTATGAACCTTCTTAATTTCTAAAGATACGGTTATTTAAATTTAAAAGTAGTAAAGTAATTAAATTATATTGGTGTAATTTAGAGGTGTGTTGGCTATAGTAATTTCGAGAATACCAAGAGGATCCTCCCGCACATTTAATAGGGATTTTAGAGGTTTTTGCCAATTAATGGGAGGTTTCAAGGAGGTTTAAAAACCCGGGTGGTCCCCACCACCATAAACTCTCATGAGAGGTTATGGTTCGGGTTGTACCCACCACCATAACCACTCATGGGAGGTTAAGGTGTGGTTGTCCCCACTTACAACATCCTTGTGGAAGTTTAGATCTAATGGAACCAACCTAAAATATCTACATGGAAGCTTAAAATAAAATAAAATGATGTTTATTTTATTTTATTAATTCCACGAAATACCCAAAAACAAACATTCACCCTCAAAAAACCGCCATAAAGGTCAAAGTCTCCTTAAGTGAATACCATCACTCCGAGTTCAATGGTTCCCTCCGATATCAATTCCTAGCACCAGTTCAAAAGTTACAAAATGCTCCTCACGCATTTACTAAACGTACCCGAGAAAATTTCGGAAAATTATTATCATTCCCCCTAAACCCATGCCATTTGAGGTTAGGATTTTCTTAGGTGAAACACACGTCAACAAACCTAATCATACTCTCGTATTTCCAATCTGGGTTACCGTTTAGATGTTATAAATTTTACAATAAAATAATTGTCACTTAATTATTTTATTTGCGGCCAAAAACTAACTTTTTCTGGTGGACCATGCCGGATAAAGTTAGTATCTACTTAAAGAAAGAATACCTTCACGAGTTCAGTGGTGGTTTCATATTTTTAAACTGAGTTACCATTTGTGAGTTAAAATAAATTGAAAAATAAAATAATTTATTTAAATATTTAATTAACGATTATGCCATTTTTAGGTTTTCTCATAGGAGGCCCACAATGACTAATCTTAAGTCATGCCTAGGGTAAACCTGCCATCCTAATAAAAAAAAACGCCCTTAGATTTATGATCTGAGTTACCATTTAAGAGTTATTTCTCTTTTTCAGGTAAACTGCTTATGCGCATTAACTTATCTTAATAAAACATCGATGGATTATTCTGGGCACTCCGGGCCTCAGAATTACGTGCCGTCCAATTTTGAGGACTCATAAAATTCCCATATATTTAAAAAACAAATGGAAATTCCAGGTCATTACATTATCCCCATCTCAGGATCTACATCCCCATAAGCCACAACTCAAACTAAATAAACAAGTGGGGGTACTATGCACACATCTGAGCGTTCCACTCCCATGTCTTATCCTGGAGGTTCCCATGCTACCAACGAACATGCACCAGAGATATCGACCATCCACGAAGGACCCAATCCTGTCGATCCGTAATCTCTACTAGAACCTCCATAAAGTCACCCCATCGTCGATGTCCAAATCTCTGTGGTCGATGATGTTAGAAGGGTCTTGCACGTATCTCCTCAAAAGGGATACGTGGAAGAGGTCATGCAACTGGTGCAACTGAGGTGAAAGAGTTAAGCGGTAAGCCACCTCGCCAACTCTACTGAGGACCTAGAAAGGTCCGATGAACCTTGAATATAACTTTACGCCATGACCAAATCTACAGAAACCTCATCGAGGTGAGACCCATAGAAAGAAGTGGTCACCATCCTCAAACTATAGAGGTCTTCATCTTTGGTCAGTATAAAACTTCTGCCTGATATATGCAGTCTTCATCTGCTCTTCAATGATCTGCACTTTCTCTGTGGTAGCCTATACCATCTCTGTTCCCATGTGTGTGGACTCCCCTAGGCCAGTCTAGCACAAAGGTGATCTGCAAGGTCGCCCGTACAACATCTCGAAAGGTGTCATCCTAATGGTGGAGTGATAGCTGTTGTTGTATGCAAACACCACAAAGGATAAGTGATCCTCTCATCTGCGACTGAAGTCGAGGAAAAAAGCACACAACATGTCCTTGAAGGTCTGAATAGTCTTCTCATTCTGACAATCCATCTGAGGATGGAAGGCGGTTCTCAAACAAAGTTGTGTCCCAAAAGCCTCCTGCAACCCCTTCCATAACCGAGAAGTAAAATGTGCATCCCGATCAGACAAAATCATCGAATGTAATCCATGTAGTCGCAAAATCTCATACACATAGAGTAATCCCAAGCCCTCTACTGAAGCATGCGCTCTGATTGGTAGGAGGTGGGCCAACATGGAGATTCGGTCAACGATCACCCATATTGAGTCATGTCCTTTGGATGTAAATGGAATTCCTTTCACAAAGTACCTAGATATCCCATCCCACTTCCACTCTAGGACCTACAAAGGATGAACCAAGCATGCTAGTATCTAATGCTTCACCTTCACTTACTGGAAAGTGAGACACTGAGAAACAAACTCTGCTACTACTTTCTTCATTCCCAGCCACCAGTGCTGTCGTTGGAGATCATGGTACATCTTTGCAACTCCTGGATGTACCACTAGAGGGGATTTGTGAAATTCCCTAAACACTTCATCCTGAAGTGACACTAGTACCATGGTACGTCCTCTGAATAGGATGACATGATCTCCACCTTCAGAAAAATCCATCAGGTTCATGCCCTGTGGATATCAGAGCACGTAGTGTCTCTTAGTCAGCGTCTACATGTTGTGCCTCAATGACTCACTGATGAAGTGGGGGAGTGACTATAAGAGACTAAATAAAATATTATTCTTCCCGATCCACAAAGGATATTTGCAAAGTGGCTAGTTGGTTTGTCACCTCACTCAGCAGATGTAGGCTGGACCTCTTACAATGTGCGTCTACTACCATGTTCCCCTTCCCAGGAGTATAGTCTATCTCAAATTCATCTTATGCAGCCACAAGGGTGAGGTTGGCCGAATCACGAGTGATTTCCACACCCTCTAATTCATGTGTTTTTCATATGATTCCAGGGTTTCCTTTTTCAACGACCAAGGAAAAACCCATCCCAATGTTGTAGATAAACCACTACCTCTTTGCCTAATACAGTCAATCTGAGTGTGAATTATGAATGTATAGTCTAAACCCAAACTAATGTTGTAAGCCCTCGACACTGCCAGCAATAGGTTCCTACTAAAACTCTCGCCTCAAGGGTCAGATCACACCATCAGCGTAACTGTGATTATTGAGTCTCCTCTAAATGGTATCTCTGGACGTGAGTGTCAAGTCAACAGTTTAACCGGAAACTCTAGGTCCTGGAATAATTTCAGGGAAGGAAAGAATGATTGGTACCTATGTCTATTGATACACCATCTAGTAGTAGACATAGACCATACATCAAATCATTCCTAGATCCCTTGGGCCTCATATCTTTACGGCATGCAACAACTCTCTTCCCCTGTCCTCCAGCTCCCTAAGCCTGGAGGGGTCAACAAAAAGGGGTTGGTTATAACATGTCGAAAAGTACACCACCACATACTACTCTCCTATATCTGCTTCCACATCTGCTTCCCTACAGATTCATCTGTACCTAACACATCCTCCTCCTAAAACATTTTACACACCCATGTATCTGAGACTAGTGCCAGTTTCATGCTTTCCCACTGCTAACATTCACTGGTTATATCCACTCAACTAGAGAACAATCAACCAAAAAGGTTCTCTCTAGTACAATAGCATAAGTAGGAATATATAGAAGAATAGTGATGGATCATATGTACCTTAAACACACCACACTCCAATGTTTGAGCCATGAAGAACTGATAAAATCATATTCATCATGAACCAGAAAAGTTCAGTACGCCTCGATGAATACTCATCTACCGACATGTCATCCTGCCAAAGTCATAAAAGTTCTAGAGAACTCTTAGCCACCTCCTCGAGCCAGTCCTCAGCCGCCTGTGAGTCTATCTCTCCTCAGATCCTAAGGGGTATTTGATGATGAAACACGTGCAAGGACCTAAGCCTACATTTTTCCTCCACCAGTACCACCAGTAGTAACTGCTGACCAATGGGTAGTGACTTAACTGGAACACTATCCAAATATACTATCTCGGGAAATGGTCCATGTATAGAAGACTCATCACTTAGAGGACCATCCTAATGGTAACTAACTAAAAAATACTAGCTTCTAAGATCATTTTCTGCTCTACTGGTGTATCAATTAGACGGTGGTATCTGCTACCCAACGGGTGGTGGTGCTGCTAGTACACCACCCAAAGGTGACAACATAGTAAGAGGGCCATGCACCAGAGCCTCATCTCTTGGTGGGCTGTCAGTGCATACAAATCACGGAACTCTAGATGGTCGTCCATGTGGAGGCATCTAGAAAGAAACAGATGTGACACGGTCAATAGTTTATATCTAGTGAGCTGACCTGGTTGATCTGACTTAAAGAAAACTTTTGAAAGCATACACGGAATCAGTGTTTTCATGCACTAAGTCAGAAATCAGAAGTCAAGGTCCTAGTGTATGGATACGTTGGCCGCTGTACCAAAATATGACTCCTTAGACTGAGAACCACCCTCACTTGTCATAAAACTATTTCTACATAGAAAAGAAAGATCACAGTCCTAGGTTCTACGATAGAACCGACTCCTATGATACCGGTTTTTCACGACCCACCCCCGGGGCCTGTGCCGTGACTACACCAATCCCGCCTTCCATCGGCCAGGGGCTGAAAACTAGCACTAAAGGCAAAAATCACTGACACTAGGAAGGAATTATCTTTATAACCTGAAAATTCACACAATAGAGTACAAGATGGAAGCAAAACACTAAGTAAAACTGTATAAAAAAAGTGTGATGAAAAGTAAAAGGGCCTAAAA
This sequence comes from Viscum album, assembly GCA_963277665.1. Lineage (NCBI taxonomy): Eukaryota > Viridiplantae > Streptophyta > Magnoliopsida > Santalales > Viscaceae > Viscum > Viscum album. Next base: position 1,892,994,517 of record OY728150.1, read on the forward strand.
ATACAAACTCAACTGTAAAGTACAAGAAACTAAAAGTACAAGAACTGGAAAAAATGTAAAACAGCCCATGTATCATCCACTGGGAAATCCTACCAGAACGGTAGGTACAGATAGCCTCCACAATACTCCACATACGGCCGTCTCCTCCGTGTACCGTCACGCCATGTGGTCCACATATCGGAACTGTCCAATATTGGTACACTCAGCCTAGGGCAGCATTGTCTGTTTTCTGCATCCAACACAATGAGGTGAGAGCATAACCCGTGTAGGGGTGAGTATAAATATAATAAATAGGGACCCCAAGACCCTCAAGGTCTCACAAAATCCAGAAAAGATATACCAAAAGGTATGAAATCAATAGTTAACCCCACTTAGGTATATACCCATACATATACCAATGATATCATGTAATCCATCTCAATCATGAGGTAAACAGAAAAGTTTCTGACTCAGCTCACACAGGTATAAAAATTTTGTTGAGTTAGAGATGATTAGATGTATCCACTAAATCATCTGTTCTAACGAACCAAAGTAGGATACTGGTACCGAAATCATAGCTATTGAACCCACATAGCATCCATGAATAGTAGTCAGAGTTGTTGAACCCACACAGCATCCATGAATAGTAGTCAGAGCTGTCGAACCCACACAGGATATAGGAATAGTAGTAAGAGTTGTTGAACCCACACATGATACAAGAATAGAAATCAGAACTACCGAACCCACAAAGGATGCAGGAACAGTAGTCAGAGCTATCGAACCCACACATGATCTAGGAATAGAGGTCAGAATTTTCGAACCCACATAGGATCCAGGAATAGTATTCAGAGCTGTTGAACCCACACAGGACCCAGGAACTGTAGTCAGAACTATTGAACCTCCACAGGATCCAAAAACAGTAGTCAGAGCTGTCGAACCCACACAGGATCTAGGAACAGTAGTCAGAACCGTCGAACCCACACAGGATCCAGGAATAGTAGTCAGATCTGTCGAATCCACAAAGGATCTAGGAATAATAGTCATAACTATTGAACCCACACAAGATCTTGTAATAGTATTCATAATTGTCGAACCCACATATGATCCTGGAATAGTATCCAGAGAGCAGCCAGCCACGGGGTTTCCGCAGAAGCACGCTTGATTTTGGGAGGGTCCACTCCAGAAGACAAGTGTTGATACATAAACTTCCACGTAGTTCCGAAAATAAATATCCCAAATGTCCTCCTTGTCATTGGATTCTCAATGCAACAGACGACACGTCAATCAGACTCCCGGTTTGAGAGTTATTAGCCTTTTAGTCCCGAGGCCCGGTTGGATTCATGTACGATTCAACCTGACTGTATCTCAACTATAGCCTAAACTCTAGTGGGGTATACTCAAAGGGACCATCAATATCCTAGATTACCAATGTCTCTGATGGTTCGTCAAATGAACGTCTGGTGCCAAAGATATGGCCAAGGAAAGTAAAGGTTCGGTTATAGGTCAGGGTCCGGTCTGACACGGTCGGACTGACCCGACCGACTTAGTCTAGCCAACCTGGTTTGGGTCGACCTGTACTGACCCGTTACGTCCTGTCTGGCCCATTGGGTGGGACGGACCATGCGGTTTGGGCTGGCCCACTAGGCCAAGCCCAGTAGGTCGCCATGGCAGTCCGGCCCGGGCTCGGGGCAGGTTCGGCCTGGTGCGTCGTGAGGGTGCGGCCTGGTGCGGCTCGACCTAGAGGGCGCTTCTAGGACCGGTTCGACTAGGGCATCCCAAGTGGGACCACATGAGTGCTCAAGAGGCCAGTGCAGCCAGGGCGTCGGTTCGTCCGAGAGGCCGGCACAACCTGGTGGTTTGAACAGGGCGCCGGTTCGGTCGGGAGGCGGCTGAAGACATGCTGACGGGCGACCGGGAGGGGACGTGGTTGGCTAATGGCAAGCCGGTGGGCAGCTGGGAGGCGGCCAGGTATGCTGGAGGGGGCTCGCCAGGGGCCAGTTCAGACGATAGCAGTGGAAGACGCCGCGGGGCGGTGCAGGTCATAAAAGTTGTGGGTAGTGCGGTCGGGCAGGTCGGGCGGCGGCCAGGCCGGCCAACGGGGGCTCCACCAGGGCCGGTTCTACCGGTGGTGGTGTGAGATGCCGCAGGGCTGCATGGGTCACGGAGGCCGCGGGTAGTCCAACCCTTATCATTGCTGCATTCGTCACCTCATCGTTTCATCGGTATGCCAAAGGACATCACATAAGAGATCAAAGGAGGGTGTTGAGACATGTTAGTTTGGCCCCCACCCTCCGTGTTTAGGGTGATAGAAATCTATCCTTTAGAACTAACCACTATAATCCACCCGCATAAGGAAAGCATCCTCGTTTTTCATTTTTAATAAAGGAAGAACATTGAACTTTAAATGAAATTAAACCCCTACCTTTGTTTAAAGTTTGTCGATGTTGGCGCGAGGAAAAAGACAGATCATTGGGAAAAGATGGACGTTAGTGTCTTTAGCGTTTTCCTCAATCATGGGTTTGTGTGATGGCTCGTCGTAGTCGAATACGTCCTATGTCGGAGTAGCTGCTAAGGAATGAAGTTGAAATTTCTCCTCATCGGCCTTCATCATTGGAAAAATGCTTTCTTTATGGAAGATCATAATCCTCCAAGTGTTTGGCATCGTGACACTTTACAAGCACTTCATCACTTGGTGAATCCATCCCAAAACCTGCTCCCATGCTTCCTATATATAGGAGAGGGATGGTGGTAGGTAACAATCATTGGAATTTATGATGGTTCATTTATTAGGAATTTTCCTAAATCGCAACGATGAGGTTATTTAAATTTAAAATGAGCGAGTTAATTAAATTATGTTGGCGCAATTTAAGAGGTGTGTTGGCTATAAATATTGGTAGAATACAAAGAGGGTCCCCCCCAAATTTAATAGGAATTTGAGAGGTTTATCCCAATTAATGGGAGGTTTCAAGGAGGGTTGAAATCCCAGGTGGTCCCCACCACCATAAACTCTCATGGGAGGTTATGGTTTGGGTGGTCCCCACCACCATAACCCATCATGTGAGGTTTAGGTATGGTGGTCCCCACTTTAAAATTCCAAGTGGTGGGTTTTCTCCGATGGACTCCACCTAAAATATCCACATAGAAGCTCAAAATAAAATTAAATGAAGTTTATTTTATTTTATTAATTCAACGAAGAACCCAAAAACTAACTTTCACCCTCAACCAACTACCATCGAGGTGAATGTATCCTTAAAAGAATATCGGCGCTGCGAGTTCAATGGTGCCCTCAGATTTCAATTCCGTGCACTGGTTCAAAATTTACAAAACGCCTCTCGTGTGTTTTCTTAACGTACATGAAAAAAAGTCCGGAAAATTATTATCAGTCACCCTCAACACGTGTGGGACAATGTTAGGATTTCCCTAGGTGAAACATTCCCCAAAGAACCCAACAATACTCTCATATTTTCAATTCAAGTTACTGTTTAGAAGTTATGATTTTTACAAAAAAATAATTGTCACTTAATTATTTTATTTGTGGCCAAAAACTAAATTTCTCTAGTGGACCGTGCAAGCGAATGTTAGTATCTACTTAAAGAAAGCATACCCTCACGAGTTTAGAGGTGGTCTCATCTTTTCAACCCGAGTTAACGTTTGTGAGTTCTAAACATTTGAAAAATAAAATAATTTATTTAATTATTTTATATACGATTATTCCATTCTTGGGTTTTCTCAGAGGAGGCCTGTGCCGACTAATCTTAAGTTGCGCCTAGGGTAAGCCCGCCATTATGAGTGCAACAGTGCCCTAGGATTTCTGATTTGTGTTACCGTTTAAGAGTTAATATACTTTTTTAGGAAAACTACATACGAATGTTAACTTAAGCTTAACAAAAATTTGAGGGATCATTCCGGGAACTTCGGGCCATAGAATCGCTCGCCGTCAAATTTCACAGACTCGTAAAATTCCCCTACATTCAAAAAAAATTACATGGAAATTAGAGGTCTTTACATTTCCATTGTTTTTTCAATTATTTGGAATCAAATCTATATAATTATCTATCCCATTACATTTAATAAACATTGCTGCATGTTTATTAAAATTTTAATTAACACTACCTTGATATTTTTTTTGAAATCACGAGCCATATGCCCAAACATACTACATCAAATGCACTTACCAGAATTCATAATACATTCCCATGGTGTTTTTATGATAACTATCACAACTGAAAACATTATTTTATTACATTCATAAGGACCTTATATTAAACATTAAAAAATAATGAATTTTAAGTCAAAAATTCATTATCATAAAATTGAATTACTTTTTAGGTTTAGATTTTTATATAATTAGATCATTATCCATACATAAAAAACCATAAAATACAAAATTCACATTTCTAATTTGTGTCCATTTCTCCCCATATAAAACTTTAAAAAAACATGATTTATTTTCATTGAAAAATTAATGACACTAAACTTGAGAAATTCATTTACATTAACCATCCATAAATCATGTGAAAATAATTTAAAAAATGTTGGATAAAAACAAAAAATTTAGTAAGGTACATAAAATTAATTAAACTTTTTGTCCATTGAAATACATAAAAAACCTTTAAAAATATTTTCTTAAAGACATATATTTTTTCCATAATAGGAATTTTAATTCATTAAAAAAGATCATTTCTAAAAACATATGAAAAAAATTATTTACAGGATAAATCATTAGAGATAATAGAAAATTCAGTTAGGTTAAATGGGATATCATCTCATAGAACCCTTACAGAACACTTACAGAACCATTAAAAATTCCTATTACTATACAACAAACATCAAATATAATTCTTTAGATAGCTTAATTATTATCCAATATGTTTGAGGGATATCTAGGTGAAAACATATTATAAGCTATAACAGTCTCAAATGGATCCCTTTGGAAGAACCTATCATAAAAAAAACTCAAGGACCATATCCAGAATAAAAAAATTTCATATTTCATTTTCTCATTATAAAAATATTTTAAAATAATTTTTATCCAATATGAAAAAACCATTTACATATACAAATATGGATTTATTATAAAACTAAATTTTAATAACAAAATACTCAAAAAAGGGAAATATTATTATTAATTTATGAAACCATGAAGTCACAAAAAGGATTATTGAAATAAAATAATATTTACGGTGATAGGAAAGTAATTGTTGTCATTTAAGTTAAAAAATGATATTCCTTTTATCATTTCACAAAAAATATTCTATAAATTAGGTTAAAATATTCATTTTTAATACCATTTAAATAATTTAAAAAGAGAAATAAAATTTAAATTATTAATTTTTTATGTCCATATAAAAAAATTCATAATTTTTTTTAAAAACATGTACCTGGATTATAATGAGTTTGAATAAAAACTTTAAAAGTTTTTTAAATAATGTCCTTTTAAACACTAACAAAATTTTAATTGTAATCCATATTATAGGATAAAATTAAAGAAAACTATAAATACCATGGTAATATATAAATTCACTATATAACATATCAATAGTGAATTATATACACCTGATAAAATAATATTGGTTCATAACCACCAAATATGCCTCAACAAAAGGAAATTGAGATTAAGTTCCTTACCTCAGATTTGATTCATCCGGAATGTTATTTATATTAATGACTAATAATGTTTTGATAAATATTTAATTTATTAATATTTTTTTATATTTTTTTATTTCACTTATTATGGTGTTATATATTATTACATAAACAATTTTATTTAAGTCGGACATTTTGACAATATTCGTCTTATGTTTAAAAAAATGCCTTTTATATTTTATCTATGGTAAATGATTTATTCATTTAAACCTCACTTGAATAATTATATTGAAATAATGTTTTTTAATTTATAGTTGAATTATTATTTTTAGCTAATTTATGATTTTTTTGAGAAATTAAGTACATTATGATCAACGAGATGATAGGTCTAACATATGCATGATTAACATTTACATTACTCAAAGATTATTACCAAAACATGGTAAGTAATATTTTATATCTAAAGAATGATAATATATTATATATATCATTTTATTTATTTAAATATACATATATATTTCATCAATGTGGCGTGGTGATGAAAATAGAGTTACATCTTTTCATGAAAGCGGTAGTCCATACAAACACGAACAACATTGTGTTTTCTTAGCGAGTGATAAGGTAAGAAATAAAATGATATATTATATATTAGGGATGATAAATATTTTATGATTATCATAATTTATCATTTATATCCCAAATATTCAAGAATGTTATCTTTATTACATTCTATATAAGGCGTTAGTGAAAAATGAATCATGTCACATTGTGAGGCGGTATTCTGACGTACACCCGAGAAACATTATCATATTCCCCACGAAATGGAAATTTAAAAAAAATTATATATGATATAATAACTCCAAAAGTCAAATTTTTTTATTAATATTATATATATACCTTATATACATTATCATACCAAACCATGGGAGGTGTTGATGTAAAATGATACACATCGATTCACGAGGTGGTAGTTCATTGTACACTTGAGCGACATTATTATTTCCTTTTGTTGGGAAGTGGATATGGATATAGGTAATTATCCTAAAAGAAAATAAATACCTATATGGTAAAAAGGGATTTTATTATATTATAATATATTTATAAATTTTGAGGGAGGTGTAGGAATAAATAAAACAAAAAAGCACAGTTAGGAATTTTTCCTATTTTCAGGATTCCTCTTTAGGATTATACCTAAGGTATTTTTATAATGGATATCTTTCATATCATATGCCTCTAGAATTATTTTATGGATGTTTTTATGTTTTTTGGGAATTTATTTTCCGATCCAAATGTGTTATATGGTGTCAATTAGATTGGATAGAGGGTTTCGTTTTATAAGTTAGGTGAGTGGAACACTTGAAAATTTTGAAAAAATTGTTTACACTTACATAAGTGAAAAAAATGGATTATTATCAAGAATATAACATTATAATGTATAAATATGTTCATATAATATATTTTAGATATGTTTTTATGTCATTTATACCCTTATCATTGAATTTATATCCCACAATAAATCCATTTTTACCTTAACCGTGATAACTAATTTTTACTCATTTCATTATTAATTATGGTAAAAAATTATGTTGACCTTATTATAATATATAAATAATTATTAATATAAAAATTTATTACATTTTATAAAATTTAAATCTCATATGGTGGAAAACTAATTTATAACAAAACCAACATACACAATAAAAAATGGGGTTTTGAGATGTGTATTTTTCTAGAAATAGATGATTTTATATTAACTCTATGTTTAATATTAATCATTTTAATAATATAAATTAATATAAATATATATATAATCTAAAATATAATTTAAAGAATTTATCATTAGGGAAAATATTAATTAACATAAATTAAGAAACATTATGCAGTTTAATAGAGTATTTATAAAAAATCATTTTTAAACCCAAAAAAAAAACATTAAATAAAATAAAATATAAAGTTGATACAAAAGAAAATAAGTTAATTAAATATGAAAAATAATACATATATTAAATAAAATCATATTAATGACCTATTGGGACATTTATATTAATTAATTAATTTAAAATTAATGAACTTTTTTAAAAAAATCAATATTTTGCAGTAGTAACTGTAAAAATTGATATTTTTTGAAAAATAATTATATTTCACCTAATGTAAACATTTGATATTATTTTTTAAAAAATTAATTTATTTATAGTTCAGATTATAATTTTTATAGAATAATATTTAAAACAAATCCTTATTATAAACGTTTTTTATTAAAACTATTTCTATTTTGAATTAAGAACTATTAAATATTTTTATAAATAATATTTATATTTTAATAAAAATGGAAGTGATTTATTTCCCCTTTTATCGAGATTTTACATCCTTTCCCCATTATTTGAAATTCCTTACAGATAGTTTTATTCAATTATTAAACAAGTGACAATATCTTTCCATCATAGAATTTTCAGATTCCCATGTTCCCTCATCAACTATAATGTTTTCCATAATACCTTAACCTTGAGGATCACCATAATTCAATGAAATAACTCTCCATGTTAAATTATATTAAAAGTATATTCCTCATAATAAATACCCTCTACAGTTGAAATAATTTATGGCTCAAAACATGAGATTAATCTTAACCATATTTTATTAACATAAATACAAGAAATACATTGTGCACCTAAGATAAACGTAGAGGAAAATCTAGTTTGTAGGTATCTGAACCAATATTATACAAGATTTATTACTGTCTTATGTACCATACGCTTGGATTGCATTTACTACCAAAATTAATAACAAATTCCCACGGAGAAACATTAAGGAATGATCGCTAACCTTGAAAGAATGATCTTTCCTTTATTTATCCTCATTAATTTTGTTCCATCTCTGAGCTATCCTCAAATATTGATAAATCAATTTTACCTTATTATCTATTTACTCTAATAACTCATAATTCTTCTATACACTTCCCAAAAAAATTGTGTTCTTACACAATATTCAATATAATTCATCAAATGGTGCCATCTGTACATCGAAATGAAAAATATTCTTAAAACAAAGATAAAACAAAGAAATGTAATGATCACAACATCCCTAGTAATCCATTAATCTATAATTAATTATATATTACAATGTATTAATTATTTACACATATTTTTCACCATATTTTGGATGAAAATAATTACTTATGTTTAATTAAATACCTAGATATTTTATTACCCATTACAATAATTAGATGTTAACCTAGGATAAAGGTATGATATTATAGATAGAGGCACTCTATGTAGCATAACTATCTTTTTTAGACACAATCAATACAGACGATCCATTTACATTGTGTCTTTAATGGGAAGCAAATTTACATATTGTGTTATTTTTTCAATAATAGCACAAATTTCATTTTTTTTCTCGATAAGTTTGATTATCCCACCAAAAAACAATTTTGTAGATTTTTCCTTTTGCACTGTCGAATTGGACAATTTTTAAACATTCCATAAGGTAATTTGTATTATTATTTATCAAGAAAACAAGACAAAAACATCATTGTAAAGTCAGTAATATATTTTTACATTCCATCCAACCTATAATACTCTTTAATGTATCAATTCATCTTAGTGCTACCCGGATAAAAAAAATTGAAAACATTGAGGTTCTTTCAATAAATATTTCATCAAATGGGAATCACAAGGAACACATTATATTTTTACATATAATAAAAAAAATTCCTCAAAAATATAGAAATACATCAACTTACTATTATTAGTGGATTCTACCTTTCCTACAAAGAATTATCCTCTTTCATAGCTTGCTTAATGTTTTCTAACAAGGTAGAACACACTAAAACCTTAATAAAAATAGATGACGTTCTTATATCTATAACCTCCCAAAAAAATTCATCAAAACATTAACCATATGATCAATCTCTAAATGGACCATGTTTAATATAGCAATAATTTTTCAAATGAAAGAATCTGATACATTGTTTTCTTTTCTATGATGGTAATTAATCATGAAAGAATAATCCTTGACTAGACACCAAAATCATATTTGCCTTACGTTTAACTCATTTTGAGTGATTATATACATCAAATTTTGTGATCAATATATATTTTACACTTTACACCACTCAAATGATTCCTCCCATGTTTTATATAAAAATGAAATGAAGCTAATAATAGATCATGTGTAGGGTATTTAAACTCATGAGGTTTAAAATGACAAGAAAAATAAGATATTACTATATCATTATTCATTATAAAAAACCATGTAGTATCAAATAAGAATAAATCAAGATAAATTTTTTTACATTTATAGAAAGCAGGTGTAAAACTGGATCATTCACCAATATTCATTTTACTTTATTAATGAAACCATCCCATTCTTTTATCCTAATGATTTTAAATCAACATCAAGTTATTTTAGTAAGTGTTCTTGTGAACCACGAAATGTTTTAAAAAACTTTAATTAGTAAACTATTAATACAAGAAATATACATATATCTATGATATTTTTTTGGTCTAGAACATTCCTAAAAAATATTTTGTTAATAGGATCAATAGTAATTCCATCTTTAGAAATAATGTGGACAATGAAATTTTTTTGGAAACAAATCAGATACTAAATTTACAGCATAGTTTATTTTCTTTTAAGGATTTAAAAACAATCCTTAGGTTTCCTTCGTTTTTCTCCATGCATTTATAATATACCAGAATTTCATTAATAAAAATACTATATTTTTTTCAAAGAATTCAATAAAAAATCCATATATATGGTCTACTAATATAGTAGGTGCATTGGAAAACCCAAATGTCATACCAACAAACTCATAGCACCCATATTTTCTCCAACATATAGTATTCATAATATAATCCTTGATAACCTTTATATGATGTTACCCAAACCTCTAGTCAACTATTGAAAAAATATTGTGACCCCCCAACCTTTTTAAACAAATAATATATATGATGTAAATGATACATGTTCTTAATAGTGATGTTATTCAAGGATTTATAATTAATGTAATGTTTTATTGAACCATCTTTTATATTAACAAATTAATAAGATCGCCCCATTGTGACGTGTTAGGGACAATGAAACCCTTATTTAAGAACACACACAATTACTTTTTCAAATATAAAATTTCTATTTAATCCATTAGACAAAGAGGTTTAAAAATATGATTAGCATTAAGAACTATGTAAACAATAAAATAAATTTACTGATTAAAAATAACACTAGGATGATTATTATAAAATACATCATTGTATTTGTTTACTTCTGGAATGTCATTAATTTGAAAATTTCCTTTATATTAAAAAATATGTACTTCGTAACATTAAATTCTATCTCTAATAAAATTTTCATCCTCTTAGTATGTTATCAAATTCATGAAACTAGTGAATAAAAGTTTCCTGGCTCTACCTTCTATATTAAAATTATAATCTAAAATATAATCCATACCAAAATTGATATCAAACTCTATTATGGCCTATTAAAAAAGATTAATAGAAAATAAAATATCATATATTAAAATAGGAATATTCATATAAGTGTTTTTTTAGTACATACTCCTATAATTTTCACCAATATATATATCTCACATTCATGAGGTAATATTCCAAATATTCATTCAGATTTCACAGAATTTAATGAATGTGAAGATACAAAGTAAAAAAAGTTATTAACATAATTTTCATTCACAAGAAACATACATGTTTCCACTTAATTTGATATCCCAACATTATCCATAACTGTTGAATAATATTTTTATAGCCTTTTTTATATTCATTATGATTTATATCCTATGTTACTAACTTTGGGAACATGTTATCATAATCACCCAACTTAATACAACTAAAATGTCTCACCAATGGGTGGATATCAGATACCCCATTCTTGGAATCTTTAGGATTTTTTTAATTACAATCTGGGTCCGTATTTTCCAAGCATTATATATCGATAACCCTTCTATGATTTCATAAGACTTTATACAACTTGATTTTTACCACACATTCCAAAATATAGGAACTTCATTTTCATACCTCCAGATTTTTTTATATGTTTCCTAATCACCTACTATCTCAAAAACTACTTACTTTCATCCATAAGAAGTATGAAACTATCCTAAAACACCATATAATCTTTTTCATCATAATAATAATTTTCTCCTTAATTTAAATTCCGGTGTAGGTAAAATTGTTCATATATATGGTTTCAATCTAAGGTAATATATATTTATTTTACTATAAATATCCAAAAATAAATTTGGTATATACTTTGAAAGTACTATAAAATTGGATGTGTACATGGTTATAGAATCTTCATCATTATTCAACCATTTTGGGAATTATCTGTGAATCCAGTGTCGAACAACAATAGAGAAATATCTCTCAAGTAAAAAATCCATAATTTTTTCCCATTCCACGGAATCAAGATCATAGTTCCCTATGATTTTCTTAAAAAGAGACCACCATTAATAAACATCTACTTAAAAATGATAAATGTAAAGAGTTACCTTTTAATATCATGATCATCCCATGATATCAAATATTTTCCTCAAAGCATTGATCTATCATTTCAATATAATAGGGATAGGTGATCTACTAAATGATGGGGGTGTTTTGTTATGAAATTATCCTTTGTAGAAATGTTCCATCATTGTGGATTGGATTACTATCTGAAATGGATAAAACCACGATTTAAAGCATTTTCCAACTGTTCCAAAACTTCAAAAAAATATTCTATTTTTTCAATCATCTTTGGATGAAAATTTGAAAGTATATTATCGTCTCAGTTCCTTCCCAAAATAGATTCCATCTATCCTCTATGGGAAAGAATTCTGAACATACATAGATTAGTTGAAGAAAAATGGAAATTTTAAAATGATATATAATTTAATCATAAACATAAAAAAAATAATTGAATGAAATAATATTAAAATTATCCAAACCCCTATATTTATATATACCATCCTTTGATACCATCTATAAGGACCCAGCTTTAAACATAATATATACTAGAGTTATATTTTAAGAATTAATTATATTACATTTAATAAACTTTTTAAGTTTATTTTTTTATATAATTAGGTCATAACATATATATAACAAGACCATATAATAAAAAATAGACACTTCTTACCAGTATCTATTTCCCTATATATAGAACTTTTAAAACAAAACATGATTTCCTTTCATGAAAAAAATTATGAAATTCATCTTGAATTCTTCCTTTCCATTACCCATCATTAAATCATATGTATGGAATTTTAAAAATGTTATATGAGAAGTAAATTATCAGTAAGTGACATAAAAAAAGAAGGAAATTGTTAATTTAGTGAAATACAGGAAAATCCATGAAAACTCTTTTTTTAAATATGTTAAATTTCCAATTAAACGACATTATACTTTTTTGAAAAACACCATTTATCATACTATTTAAAAAGAAATTATTTTCGTGAAAAATAATTATCCCAAATAGAAAAGTAATGTAGGTTTTTTGGGACATCATCTCATAGAACCCTTAGAAATTGGAATAACTATACAATGAACATCAAATATTATTTTCTGAAGAACATAATGATCACCCAATACATTGGAGTGGTATTTGGGTGCACCCATAATATAATATATAAAATGATCAGCCAATTTTATCGAGTAACACCAATAAAAAATAATGTTATATGACCATATTGGGAATAAAATATTTTAAAAATTCATTTTTTCATAAGAAAACCCATGAAAAACACTTTTGAATTCATATAAAAACCCTTTTGGATACCAAATAACAATTTTTTTAAAACCCTAGTTCAATAACCAAATTTAAATTAAAAGTTAAATATAGTTTCTCATTTATGAAAAAATAAAAAAATTTTAAAAAATGAATAAATAAAAAAATATTCATTGTGGTTGGAATTGTTTTTCACCATATATGTAAAAAAAGTCATTTTTTGTCATGTCTAGAAGTGTTCTACATAAAACTAATAAACATTTTCATTTGAAAAACCATTAACATAATGTAAAAAGATAAATTAAATTAACTTTATAAATATTTACCCATATAAAAAATATGAAAAAATCTTTCCATAATCAGGGACATTGAAGATAAATAGTTAGATGGAAAACCTTAATAGAGGATTTTTTTTAATAATTCCCTTTACCAATTTAACTTCATTTAAATCATAAGAACCATGAAAGGATAAAATTAAATACATTGATAGTTGAGAAATTTAAAATATAGCATATCAAAGAGGAAATATATATACCTCATAAATGAATATAGGTTCAAAACATAAAATATGTCCCAATGAAATGAAATTGAGACGAAACCCTTTACCTTGAGTATGATTCATCACATACCTTATTTAAATAACTATATAACAAAATTATGATAATTATTTACGATATTAAAGCCCATTTAAATATTTATTATTAATTTTATCTCACTTATTACCATGTTTTATATGGATACATAATTTATTATATTTATACCATATTTTTGGACCCTATTTAGATTTTGGGTAAAAAATTACTTTGGAAGTTTGACTATTGTAAAAGAGATCAATATTTAAATATCGCAAACATAATAATCATTAAAATATTATCATATATATACATCAATTATAATTTTAACAATAATAATTAAATTTTTTTCAAAAATGAAATATGTCTTGATCGTGGAGAGGGTATGATGTATGTACTAGTAACATTTGTATTTTTCAATGATCATTATGGATTTGAGGTAAATAATATATTATCATTATATAATGATCATAATAATATATATATAATATTTCATCTTGAAATTTAATTATATATATGATCCATGTGGTGTGGTAATGAAAAGAGAGACATTCCTTCATAGAGGCAATAGTCCATATATATTGGAACAACATTATCATTTTTAGTGAGTTGAAAGGTAAGAAACATAATAATATATTTTCTATTTATAAAGATAAGTATTTATTTAATATAATAATTATTTTATTTATATCACATATATTTTTTGAATTTAACTTTATTACTATCCATGTAAAAAATTAAGGAAAAATAAATCTCATCGCTTCATGAGGCAATAGTTTGTCGTACACACAAGTGACATTATCATATTTCGTAAAAATGCAATGTAAAAAAGGTATAGGTGATATAATGACTCCATAGGTATAATTATGTAAGGAATATTATATATATACTTTATATCCATCATCATTGCCAATTTTTATTGGTGGTGATGGAAGATTTGTCTCAATGGTCAATGTAGTAGTATTTTTCTGTACACACGAGCAACGTTATCATTTCCCATTTGAGGGAAGATGATTAAGTAAAGGTAATTAACATAACATAACATAATTTAGTATATTTTTTATATTTATTTTAATAATTATGCATAAATTAAAAATATTTTTAGGATATAGAGGATGAAATAATACAAAAACACATAGTTTAAAATTTTACCTCTTCTCAAACAACCTCTTTAGGATTATACCACGGTATTACTATAATATCTATATTAAAAAACCAAGACCTTCAGGATTATATTTTTGAATTTGGTATGTTATTTTTTCATATTTTGGATGAACCAAAATAATTTTATAGTTTGAATAAATGAGTATAGGGGTGACCTTTTATAAGTGAGGTGAGTGTTGCACTTGTAATTAATGAAAAGAAAAATAATTACATATGTTTTTCATATTCCATAAGATTCTATAATTGATTATTATATATAATTGGATATTATAGTGTCTAAATATGTCCAACATTATATTTTATAAAGATTTTTGGTTATTTTAACCCTTATCTTTTTAGATTAGGCCAGAAAAACCCATTTTTACCTTAACTATGATAATTATTTTTTTCACTATTCATTATGGTAACAAATTAATTTGAAATTATTATAAAATAAAATTATTATTAATCTAAATAATGAATCCTTTTTTCTAAATTTTATTCTATGTTGTGAAAAAATTAAATTTAAAATAAAACCCAAAGATGCAACAAAAAAATAGGTTTTTAAGAAGTGTTTTTCTCGAGTAATTTTTTTTTATATTAACTAAATGATTAATAATAAAAATTGTATTAATATAAATTAAAATTTACTGAAATATAATATCAAAATATCATTAAAATAATTTATCATTATGGATTATCATAATTAATTAATATAAATAATCTTCCGGCATTTTAATATAGTTTTAAGAAAAACATGTTTTTAATCCAAAAAAATATAAACTAAAATATAATGTAAAGATGATTCAAAATTAGTTAAGTGGATTAAATATAAATAAAAAATAAATAACGTAAATAAAATATTACTAAAAAATATTGGGAATTTTATGTTGATTAATGTATTTAAAATAAAATACTTTTTTACAGAAATCGATAATTTTCACTATTCATGAAAAAAAAATATTCCAATTAATACAAACTTTTTACCCAAAGTAAATTTTGGTATTTTAATTTAAAAAATTAAATCAATTTTATATAATTCAGTTTATAAAATTTATAAATTATACTTTTAAGGAAAACCTTATAATAATAGTTTTTAATTAGAACTGTATCTTTTTGCATTAGAAAATTACTTAATATTTTTATAATGAATATAAGTATACTAATATATGAAAATGTTATTTATTCTATATTTAAATGGTTTTTTAAAATATTCATATTTATCTTATGTATTATTCTAATTTTCCTAATGCATGGATATCTTTTTTTATAGTTTTTATTGAAAACATGGTCATTAGAAATCTCCCTTTCTACAATCTCATCATAGAAAACATGTTTCTCATTAATTAATGGGAGGATAAATATATTATTTATATTTGATTTAATCTTGAGAATAATTGATTAATTTTTTAATAGGATCTTTAATATTATTTTTTGAAAACCGGTCTTATCAGGTGTTTTTTTCTTCATACACAGCCACAGAATCTTTCTCCTTTTCCCCTAATTCCGTTAATTTCTTTTCCATCCCATCTCAAACAACCTATACAAAATACCAATATTTTAATATAAAAACATCCAGTCCATGACAAAAATCATGAATAATTCAATATATTATTACAAAATTTTATTATGATATATTTCGTTTTATATAAATTCAATCTCTTTTATAGCTGACAAGGTACACAACACAATGTTTTAACAAAAATGTGATACTCTAAAAAATATTATTATGTAAACATTACAATTATAACCTAGTAATTAATTTTTTTGTATGAATATATATAACTAAATTATTAAACGTGTGTTTTTTAAACATTTATAAAGTAAATTTAATGTCATTCTATTGATTATAAACGAAATAAAACCATTTAAATGAAAAATAATTTTTTATGAAAAAAATTTATCTTTCTAAAATGAAATTTACTACCACTTGTCATGAATAATTTAAAATTAATTTATTATTTTTTTTAAATTTTATTTAAATAATAAATTTTATATTTGAAATATATATGTAAAAAGTATCTTTGTCTGAATTTCTGACAGTTTTCTGAAAAGTTTAATTTTTTTGATGAATTGTGAAAAATAATGATTTTTATAAAAAAAATTATCATTAGATTATTTAAAAACCATATTCAAATTTGAATTTATTTTAAACAAAATAATTTTTAATTACCTTAAATTTATCTAATTTGGGAAATTTTATAGAATTTTATATTTAATTTTGATAAATAAACATTTTATACTTTTAAATGTTTTTCTTTAGAAAACCATTTTTTTCGACACATCTATGCGTTTAATTTTTTTTTAATTATTACATTTACATCAATTTATTAAGAAAAGGTCAGTACATATTTTAATGAATCGTAATTTATATTATATATTAATTTAAAATTTATTTTTCTTTATAATGAATAGTAAAAATATTAGATTTTATTTTCCTTAGTTAGGGTCAAAACGAATTTATAGGGGAGTTAAATTAGATGATAAGGGTTAAAAATGACCCAAAAATATCTAAATAATATATTATTTCTATATTAATACCTTATATATTACATGGTTCTATAATTTTGAAATTTTGAGGTTTTTTTCCATGATAAAATTATTCATATCTGTTTTCCATTTCAAAAATTCCATGTGTGACCACTACCCCACTTATAAAAGGCCACCCTCTCTCCTTCCCTCGTCAAAGATCCCAAACCATTTTTTTCATGAATTAAATAACCAAATATCTTCCTTTAAACCCTCCAAACATCCAAGATTAATTATTAATATTAAGATGTCATGGAAATAATTTACCAGAACCTTACAAGTGTTTTTATACATAGAATGTGACAATAAATGATTTGATTTAAAAAATCCTTCTTAACTAAAATTTTGGATAGTTAGATTTCTCTATATGGAAATACAATACTTATTGAACTGTGAAAATTTTAATATATATATATATATATATATATTTAACACATTAATATTTTCATTAAATAATAAGGTACAATTAGTTACAACCACATTATGAAATAATGATCCACTATAAAAGAATTTGAACTAGTGCAACTATAAATATAATAATCATATGTTTATACATTAAAATTATATTCTAAATTGGATATTTTTTAAGTGGGATATATTTTTTGTAAAAATAATAGATTATTAAAAATTTTATAATATTAGTGAATTTACATAAATAATGAAATCATATAAAATTTTTTTTATCCATCAAATAATGTTTTCCTTAAGTGTTAAATATATAAATTATTGGAATGTAAAATTACAAAATTATATTCGATTTTTGACATATAATGACAATATTAGATGATTATTATTTTTGGGTATTTTTGAAAATAATTATTTTTAGTTGAATAGTGTAAAAATGTATTTTTTTGAAATACTGCAATTTTTACCATCATTATTAGTAAAATAGTATGACATTGAAATTTATGAATAATTTTTAGTGAACAAATATGTAATTTAATATTGAATATATAATTTAAATTATTTATTTTAAAAAGAAATCATATATTTTATATTTTATAACATCTATTATAATGTTTTTTAATAAATTTATTTAACTATACACATATTATCTAAAAATTTATTATGCAATGATTTTCTAAAATAAATATAATAAAAATTATTTCATAAATGGAATTGACAGTTCCAAATTATGTAATTAGGAAAATTTTATTTTATAGTATAATATACATGTTTTCTTAGGCAAAAACTAGTTACCTTAGTAAAATCGAAAATTGAAAATATAATAAATCTATGGATAATGAGCTTTAAAAATGTTAAAACACATGTCTAACTAAGTGGATGATATATTTTATACATTATTACTTCCTACAAGAAATTATTGTCTATATTTTGTGCACTATTACTTATGTTTCATGGGCCCCCATTATATTAAGTTGAAATTGTAAAAAAATTCCATTACCTCCACTTATAAAAAGAGTATCGCACCACCCATTTAGGACTAGTCATAAAATTTTGTTCCCATTTAAAACTATGCTGATTATCTATCCATTTTAACTTTATTACTTTTCCTTGATCATGTAGTCATCAGATATTTTCTTAAGACTTATATTTACATTTCTTATATAATTACATGAATATTTTTTTAATAATGAGTTATATTATTCATATGAACAATAGTTCAACACATTTTCCCATTATATATTAAGTAAAATTAAACCTTTATTCAGGTGTTGTGAAGACTACCCCCTCCACAAAATGATGATGTACAATATTAAAAAATTTATCTTATTTTCGACTTTTAATGGTGGAATTGATGATTAAATGAGGAATATATAATAAAATTATGACTATAATGAGATTAATCATAATTAACATTTTCTCTCTCTCATTCCTCATGAAATTAATATCATTAATCATGCGTTTTGAGGACTACCACATCCAAAAAGTAATGTATACATGGGTAAAATTATGTTTTCTCACAATAAAAAAATGATTGTGTGTGACTTTGGAAAAAAATGTTTCCTTATGCTAATGTTTGGTCCATTTTTGGAATATGTTATCTACTATTATCATATGTTTTGATGATAGAATGTTTAAGATAAATGTTTTTAAGGTAACTTATGTACATGATATATTATTGTTGATCAATGTGTGTTTATGTTATTATTCCATTTTATTTGAATATAACTTATGTTTTGTGATTATCATCCATGAAGATATGATGTTTCACTTTTGAATATGTTTTTTATAATTATTCACTCATCTATGGTGAAATTTTTATTAACAAATTATAAAGTGTATATGCCCGAACATTTTATTATGTTTTCACTCTTTAGGTTCTGATGATCAATTTTTATAGTGAAACAATTTGTCAGTGTTCTATTATTGTTCACTTATGTATAAATGATTACAAGATTCTTCAAATAAGTATATTATAGAGATAATCTCGAAAGTCCTAGAACCTTTTAATCCCCGAGATATTATTACTGATATTTATGGAATGTTATACTTTAATCAGGTTAGAGTTTGAAAATAAATTCATATTTTTATTAGGATGGAATTGAGAAATGTGAAGGAGAGTTTGATGATTTAAAAGAAGACGCCAAACATAATTCCGAAAATTACACTAAAAATGAACAAAATCATGAACCCAAAAAATATAATATTAACTATAATGAATAAATTGATTATGAAAATATTTCTACTAATTTAATACAAATAATTCATAATCTAGTACATAATGTATATCTTAATAGATTTATTTAATATTAAGAACCTGTAGTCTAGACTAGGAGATGAACAAGGAATTAAAATATAACAACTATTAATTTTTATGTTGATCCATAGTTCTTTAAAGAGTATTTTGAGAAAAAAAGGGTTTATAAATTCTATGAATGAAGAGTAGAACTACATTTCAAACGTTGAAACTTTATATATCGTTCAAGAAAGGAGTGAAAATATATTATATAAAAAAATTTGGTGTTTAGAAATAAATTCAATGAAAAACATAATATCTAAATGAATAAACTATATTATATTATAAATGTTATTATAATGTAAAATTTTAAAAAATTGAAAAATGATTCTTATTTATTATAATACATAAGGATATTATATTTCTTCAATATTTCATAGTTCACAAAAATGGTAATTTTATCAAATAGATGTGACATCTACTGTATTAAACAATGATCTTAAAGAAGATTATTTAATGAGAAACCATGTGTGTTATATTATTAAGTGAGATAAAATAATTTTTATAATGAAGATATAATATTATTGATTTAAAAAGTTTCCTAGAGTTTGTTTCTCCATGATTAGTAGTTCTTGAAATAGATAAACTTTTCAAAACAAATATTTTAAAAAATATATATAAAAAACATATGATCACAACTACATTAATTTTAATTGATTATATTGTTGAACTAATTTCTATTGGTGACATGGTGTATAAGAATAATGAATTTTCAAAACAATTGAATATTCATTTTGAGATATTAGTTCTCATATAGATGAATTTAATTCATAAATTATAAATTGTATAAAAAAATAAATCTTTTAATCATATGTGAAATATAAAATGTAATTTTTAATGATTTTTAGCATATATGATTCAAATGAAGTGTCCAAACCCCCAACCATTAATGTTGAACTAAGAAATTTTGATGAAGGGTCATGTTTAAATTAAAATAATGGAAAGTAGATAATGAATAACTTTATTTATCATACATCATTAAGAGAACATTTTTCTTATTCAATAAAAATATTTGATAGTTATATAAGTGATGAAAAATTAAACAAAAGTTATTTTTCTATAAAATTATCATGTATCCCAAAGGAATGTTTATTTATGATCTGATGTATAATTTATGTAAAGAAAAAACCTATAGGTTTCAATAATATTAAATGGGATGGATATTTTAATGATAGAACCCACATATAAAAAGGTTTTTTATTTTTTAAAGAGACATGTTTGATATATTATACTATGAAATAATGATTTACAATATTTTGTATACTTTATTTAGATAATTTTATCTCTATAATTGCTTTTATATAAATGTTGATGATGAGTGTGAAGCATAAAATATTTTAGGTGAAACTTCATTAACAATTTGGATTATTTGTGATAATTAGAGTCATATTTATTATTCCATAAATCAAGCATAACAATATCGATCTAAAAATATTTATATCAAATATCATTTCATCATGCATAATGTGTCAAATGAAGATGTATAGTTAGAGTAGAATTCCAAAAAAATCAAATTATTTGTTTGATTATTAAATTTATTCTAATGGGTAGATGTGAAGAGTTATGGTTGAATAATCATGTTCGACCATTCCCCTTCACTTACGAAAGATATACTGTGACCCATTTTACTTTTTATATTCTTATGAAATGTCATATAAGTATATAAATATTTTGGGGAAAAGTTACGTTATATATTAGGAACGTCGTGTTTTTTATTAAATAAAATGTAATTGATAATATAAACCTATTGATTATGGGATAGAATGTTAAAATCCATGGAAACAAATTTATTATAATTAAATGATGTGAATTTCTAAAAAATTATTTTTCTATTTGTATAGTGTTGGGGCACTTCTCAATGTGAAACATTATAACTTGAAAAATAGTTTATAATTGTTGGTGTTTAGAAAAAAATATAAATAGGGTGATTTAAGGGCTATTGGAATTTTATAATGCGTTTTAGTTTTTAATCATATGTTTTAGAATGTATTTTTAAAAAAATCTAAATGTAAATATTTTTGTTATTGAAATATTTATTTAAAGGATATTACTTGAGGTGATATCATTCAGTATCTGAATGACAAACAAGTTACAAAAAAATAGTATCCATAGGGATTGGTGTTACATTTCGTGTTGAGTTTCAAATGAAGTATGATGTTTTTTAAAATTATTCTTGTGCTCAAATTATTATATAATGATAACATTGAGATTATTATTGAAAAAATGGGAAAATAAAAAACTTAAATGAAATGTAGGAGGCTTAAAAAAATATAATACGTATGTGTCTTCAGAAAAAACACACGACAATGTCAAATAATTGGAAAATGTTTCTGGAAGGTACTTTATATGGTGAATTGGTAATTTATTTTAGATTATGACTTAATTATTAATCAAATAAAAAACATCATTATTATCTGAGAACTATTTGTGACTATTGATATGTCTGTAAAATTTGAGTTTTTTTAGATGACATTTGAAGTATATATATGTTAAAATATATGGAATAAAGATATTACCCATGTGATTATCCATGAATATATTTCAAAATATTATATGCCAATACAATTTAATATTGTAATATAAAATATAAATGATTGGATACATACATGTTGAATGAGTTTATAAGATTAAGTTAGATATGAGTTAATTTATAGTTAACACTGTTAAATCTAAAAAAAGGATGATTTAGGATGTGGATCAAAGAAATAGGTGACATATGATAATTAAATCATATCAAATTTATGAATCATGGATAGCTAAAATACCCTATAAACTAAGATTAAAAATAAAATAAACCACTAATAATAAAACATTCATTTAATTAATAAATAATGTGTTGAATATATTCATGTAAAATCAACTATTTTAGATACTTAATGTGTTATTAAAATGAATATATTAGGGAAGTCCTATGATTCAAATTAAAAATAATTATAGAAGCATTGTTAGTCTCGAACTACGTTGGAGGAAAAAATCAATAATGGAAAATAGTGTACATTGATACATATTGATTCCTCTCTATGAAACATAAAAGTCAATACATATTGATTATATTACTGAAATAAATTTATAATATTAGAATAAGAGTTTAAAAATATATTTAGTGTGATTATGTTGTTTTGAAATTCAAGAAAAAACATCATGACAGTAGATTCAAGATTCTAGCTGAGATCTATGGATCCATTGATGATGGTTGATATTGAGATTTGTAGGAAAATTTATGAAGATAGATTCTAATTTTTTTTAAGTAATTGAAGGTAGTTGGATAATATTTTATTAAGTGATAATTATATATTCTAGTTCCCCCATTACCTATATTTATAAGAGGGAATAATATTATGTATAGTTGGATTTCATTTAGATATTGATGATAAAATTTTGAAAGTACTGATTATAATAGATCAATATAAATTCTCTAGAAGATCTATTGAGTAAATGAATAATAAATATAATTCCATTGAAACCTAGAGAAGTTTGAATAAATATAATTTTTTAAAAGAATCGGGATATGATAGAAACAACACTAGAGTTAAGGATGATGTTCTTCCAAAAAGTGGTGTTCAAGTGGTTGATTTTATGAGTAGGTATATAATATATTATTTTGTAATATAGGAGGAAGAAGAAATTTTATTTCAAAAAAATCCTAGAGCCTAAGTTATTATTATCATTTCATTTTTTATAACATATTTAACTGGTGG
Source organism: Viscum album (assembly GCA_963277665.1). Lineage (NCBI taxonomy): Eukaryota > Viridiplantae > Streptophyta > Magnoliopsida > Santalales > Viscaceae > Viscum > Viscum album. Next base: position 1,893,018,441 of record OY728150.1, read on the forward strand.
AAACCAATTTAAATTTTTTTCAAGATACATATGTTTTGGAAAACACAATTTTTTAAAGGATGATAGTTTCCCACAAAACCTATAGTATTTATTAATATTTGTGTAAAATATTTGTTTTATAATCAACCCAAACAATGTATAGATGTATTCAATGAAACATGGGGTGAAACCTATAAAACCACAATGATCCATGTGTTTACATTTTCCAAAATTAGAAATGATGATATTTAATTTTTGTTATGATCATGTCTATAAAATGGAATAAATGTTAATTTCAAATTAAATGAAATTATAAAATAGTGAAAATAATTCATCCCAACATCCCAGTGGTAAATATTATTCATATTCATTTTATGTATTTATATCAATATATAATTGAAGTGGAATTACAATTTTCATTTAGTTATTTCAATTAAAAAACACATTGTTCTATGAATGATGAACATGTGTATAGAATATAAGAGTTCTCACTTAAAAAAAGAAAATATTGAAGGTAGAAAGATTTATATGAATATGAAAAAATACATTGAAATTTGAGAATATATATAGAATTAGTTATAGATGAATAATGAATTACATTAAATTAATTACTTTATATGAATTATTATATCCATGCATATTAAATTTGGGATTTAAAATTAAAATACAAATGTTTCTTTAATTTATTATATTTTAATTCATTTGAATAGAATAATCTTTCAAAATCACCAATATAATTTGGATTTTAATTTTATATTTCATTAATCTATACATAACAGAATTTATTTTTTTCCGAGAATTGTAATTGGGGATAATGTCATGTAATGAAAATTTCCAAAGTTAAATTTTTTCTATAAGGGGTTAGTGGTTCTATGGAATAGGAAGTGTTGATATAGTTTTTTGTCAATGGGGTTTTTTATCATCAATTTATATTTTTATTAAATATAATTATTATGTATATTTTGATTATGAAAAGTGTTGGGACTATTTATTCATTTTATAAATAATGATTTCTAAAATTTTTGTCATGATAAACCATAATGAATGTATACATTTTTAAAATGTTATTAGTTTAATTAAAAATATAATGAAACTAAGATATGATGAATTTTTTCATCCAAACAATACTAATTTTTTATATTACACTTAATGATATACTAACATTCTATAATCTTATCTAAGAGACATTAATTGCTTCAAAAACATTGGGGTATAGTAAGAATATAATAAGAATTCAAGATTTACAGATATATTCTTAATGTGGTATTTATAGGATCTCAATAAATTGTGTAGGAAGATTAATATTAGAAAAAATGGTGTATTATATACTCTATAATTTTTTAATATGGGGTTGTGAATCCATATTCAATTATTATATCCATTCTATTATTTATTCTACTAATAAAATCATTAGGGTGGATACCTAGTTTTAATTGATCTTTTAATTAATGATGTTATAGATATATGTAATTTATCCTACCAATATTTGATCACTTAAGTTACATCATATAAAAATAGATTATTTGTATATGGTTTTTGTTCCTCAAACTTCCTTGATTTGAAATAAATGAAGTTATAATTACTAGGAACTTGAGTATCTACATAGTTAATATTTTTAGATATAAGGATTACATATCCTCAATATCTTTTTTAATTAAATTATTGTAAATTAGATTATTTTAATACCTTCGTAGTATATTCTTAATAATATATACATTTTATACTATCCAATCATGAAGAATAGATTCATATTTCTACCTCATTATAAAATGGATCCTTAAAATATGAATTATTTGATTTTATATTAAATAGAAGGATTTTAATTTATCTTAATTTTTTTGAATATTTTAATCTATTTTTGGCTTGATGTTGAAATATTAGAAAAATTTATCTTTCTATTGCTAATTTTGGGGCAGTCTAATTATTTTCTTTGGTTGTATGTGGTTTCTCACTTTTCCCTTTAAAGTGTTTTATAATAAAAAAGTAATTTTCAGTCAATAGTAACCTTTGGAATAAAATTTTGTTATATAATAGAGAATTCATTGATGGAAATGAACAATAAGTTATTATATCTCAAGAAAAGGCTCAAAAACACATTATATAGAGACCGCTCAAATTAGATCAACTTAAAATTTATAAATTTGACATCCAATAAACCTATATGGGACATTACTTTCAATATATTTTTAGTAGATAGTTTGATGAGAAATATATTAAATTTTTATTATTAAAATAATTTAAAAACATAAGGATGTATAAAAATTATTATGTAGACAGGATAAAAAACAAGATCAGCATTGAAATTTTTTCATTGAGAAAACATGGAAAAATATTAAATTGGTTTAAAATATAAAAAACATTATGTGAAAATTTTCACCTTTTTACAATAATGAGGTTTTGATAATTAAAGTATAATGTATTGACCAATTCTTAGTAGATGACATGCAATAAATCATGTTTCATATGATATGAGAGTAATGTTTGATGGAATATTATTAATTCAAGGAAATAGATTTCTCAAATATGAATAATAAATAATTTATCCATTAATATGATAATGAAAATTTATGTGATGATATTTTTTACTCATTTAATGAAAATTTAATCATTGGAATGATATGTTTAATGGTAAAATATAATTATAATTCATTTATTGTATACATATTAGTCATTTATATATGTGATTTATAGGAGAAAAATATGATGAATTTTTTTTTAATAATTTCACACAATTATGGAAAATAATATTTACAATATAATGAATTTCAAATTTTTATTTAAAAACAAAAATAAAGGAAAATTTGAAAGATTATACTTTTTAGAAAAAATTAATGTTGATGATTAGTAATTGGTTTAACAAATAACCTAAATTCTAATTTTACTGTAGATACGAATATATTTCAGTGTTAGATACGGACGAAACTAAAATAATTTACAAAAAATAAGTTGTTAATGACCATAGATTAATGATTAATGATGATATTGAGTAACTAGAAATTAAAAAAAAGTATATGGAAATATTTCTAGTTTACTGAACGATTACACTATTTATATTGATAATGTTATATTTGAAATCACTTGAGTTCGATAATTTATTAATTAAAATTACATTATTCAAAAATATTAGTTCAATACCATTTATTTGAAACTAAAATTTGAATGTATATTAAATTTGATTAAATATCAAAATGATTCTATTGAAAAAGTTGGCAATAGGATTAAATCCATTTTGGAATTAGTGGATTCATTGAAATAAAATATTAAACCGGAAAGAAATTTTAGTATGATACCTATAAAATAAAATTTTTAATCTATAATAATGATATATATAAATAAATATTAAAATAATATTCAATATATCTTATGGATTTTTTTATTATAAAATGTCATTATACATTTAAAAATTTCACTTCTTAATGACGGAGAAAAATGAATGGTTTATATAGTAAAGTAATTTTGAAAATATCATTTAGAGAAAACAAAGAAAAGTATTCAAGTAGACTCTCTTTAAATATCATTAATAATAGTACATTAATATATAAGTTACCCAAATACTAGTGAGAAAAAAATTGTGATGTCATATCCATTAATTAAGTGTCGTATTTTTATCTATTAGGGTCCTGAAATGGATAAATTCAAAGTGGAATGGATTTATCTATTAGTTAATGAAATTTAGATCATGTAATAAATTAAAGAAACAGATCTATTGTCGAATATTTTTCATGAAAGTGTACTATTTTAATAATTTTATTTATAGACACAATGAATTTTAATTTAGAAAAATTATATTTTAAATTTCATTCATGATCATTATATGATAGGTTAAATGGAAGACATTAATTTCCTCACTTTGAAGAAAAAAAATATATTCTTAAATAAGAATATAATAATACTGATAGATCGTTAGACCATTAGGAAATAATCAAAATGTTTCAAATAATTTTATAATTTTATTGAAGAAAAACAAGATAGATTGAAAGGAAAACATATTTGGCATTTAATTGAAGGAGTTTACAAATAGAAACACATAAATCATTGATATCAGTTTTTCATCTAATATGATAGGCATTGTAATCCTTTATTAAATCATAATAAATCATATCGATTTCATGGTCTACACTAAACATTATGAATATATAATGATTAAAGGAAGTGGAATGATGGGGAAAGTAAAATAATAGTTAATATATATATATATTCATTGTGGATGGACTTTATCATTGTCATATTAGTTGGTTATTTGACAAGAGTTTTCATGATTAATTCATCAAAATGTTATGCTTGATCAAACACAAGAATTTATGTTCATTTATTCAAAGATGATAAATTAACGAAAAACATAATATGTCTGCAGAATGGATAACACATGATTTCACAATAATGTAGACGGAAATAGTTAATTAAATTTACTATATATGAAAATGTGTCATCAAATTATAGCCACATTAATTAAAATATTCATTTGGAAGATTTTTTTAACATTATAGATGTTGTAAAATATGCATAACTATATTCCTTATCTTTAAAAAACATAGAGAAATATGGTATTAGTAAAATTGTCATGTTATAACCATTACTAATTGATGACTTTTTATTTGTGGGTAATTATCAACTGTTATAAACACAAAAAATTAAATTCATTTATTAGTGTATATAGTTACCATTATTTATAAACATAACTAATTCTTTAACATCACATTTCCCTATATTTTTGGAAACATAGGAAATTAAATTAAAAATATATTTAAATGAAATTTAACTAATAAAAAGGAATAAATTTATAACTAATTAAAAAATTTATCAAATAAATTAATATAATTTATAAAGATAATTTTTATTCAAATATTTTTGACCAAAAAATATTATTTTATCAAATTTATCACTTATTTAATAATAATATGATGATTACAATTGAAGAAGATAAGATAAATATTGGGATTTCTAAAAACATATAAAATCATAGAGAATGGTTTAAGGATTCCGAAAATATATTACCCACAACTAAAAAATGGGTTCACCAACTTTTTTATTAAATCAGATGATGTTTTATAATATTGTCAATTGAACTAGTAATAATGACTTAGAAAAAATATTAATTTTTTTCCACTACCAAACTAATCGTAACATATCTATAGAATAAATAAAATATCATCAAAACTTAAAACTACTCTCTCCTTATTAATTTACTATTCTAGTGGTATAAACCTTTAAAATGGAGTCATATATATATATATATATTTAATTTTACAATTAGATTGTGAACATATGCAAGTAGACATATGTTCATGAAAATTAAATATTATTAAAATTAAATTGTGTTATATAATATTTAACAAGTTTATTACATATATGTATATACCCAAATTGAATTTGTTTATTAAAAAACATTCTATGAAGAACTCATCATATATTATAATATGTGATAATGGAGAAAAAAATGATTTTAATCGCGAATATGAAAACATTATTTTAGAACCCATTTCAATAAATCATGAACTTCTATCAATTATGTCCTAGAAATTTCACATAAAAGAAGAAGAGAATTCCATAAAACATGAAAAAATGTAGAAATACAACCTAGAAAAATATTGAAGAAAAAATTTCAATTTGAATGAAACAATAAAAGATAGATTGTTCCCATGAAGTAAAAATCGATTCACGAAAATCCTCTTCACATGGAATTCTTCCACTTCACAAAACAACCCTAAAATAAAATCATTCACCAAATGTGACTGCACTATTTTCAACCGTAAAAAAATACCAAAACATTTTATAGGGCCAAATAGTGATTTCCTACACCTAAAACAGCTATCCCCCCGAAACAAAATAGTTCACAGGTTGTGACGCAACCACTAACACCCACAAATGAAACAAAATAATTTTTAGGACCAGATGGTGATTTCTTCTCCTATAAATGGATGCCCAACCCAGCACCACCCTCTCAAATGAAATCCATCAGGGGTTGGGGAATCCTCATGAGATCCTATAAAATAAGTTCCACAAACCCTATAGACGACCGAACGTCTTAGTTTAAAGCCCCTCCATTCATCTATAAAATTCCATAAAGGGGAACTAGGGAGGAATGAGTAAAGAAATGATAGAAAATTATATAACGTAGGACTAAATACTAAAAAAGATCCAAATCATGGATCTTTCCTATCCCATAAAAAATAGTCCCCCACACACATAGAATTATGGGTGAGATAAAAGATCATCCTTCCATCTACAAACACAAAAACATTTTTAGATATCATTATATAGGGAATAAATGGATTTTATATTTTCTGACCTATACAACACTTATAAATACAATAAGATGGAGTAATGTGGCCCCACGTATCAAATCAAAAAAGTTGTATAAACCGTACCCTCTGTGGCGACACGCCACATGAGAAGTCCCTAAGTCCACACAGCATCATACTACATTCATGGTACCCACAATCTCTTAGAAACATGTTGTGAGGAGGTAACCCTATCATACATAAAAACATGATAAGTGGATTGGGGCCTCCTAGGGCGTTCTATGATCTAGCACCCATCACTCCATTTCATAATCTCATCAGTACCCATATTTTTCTCTATGTGAACCAGTCCAATAGCATCAAGACAAGAACTCATCTATAGAAACTTGCAATACATGATCAGATCATTGGGACATCAAGGGTTCCTCTTGATTCTATATACCCTTGGTAATGGGAGTCACGTGTGTTACCACTACTATTATAAAAACCCTCATAATATCTTCATGTCTACGTTCCCATGGTAATTAGGGTTCTGACCTTGGGGTGCTCACCTGAATTTCGTCATTCTAGGTTTTTAGGGGAACCACTTGCCTTTCCATTCGATGAGGGATGGTGTTGGTCACCCTTATATTCCTTGGGGATCACCAAGGAATCCCTATTGAAGTTAGCCCTTAGTATTTCATGTGATATGTAGTTATCTTTCTCCCCTTCACTGTAATGGGACATAGATGGATAAATGACTAGATGTTACTATCCAATATATGAAAATAAAATTGGATATAAGCACACTGAAGGACCTCTCCCTCTTCCTTTTGGATTCATACCCCATCCAACATTGGATTGAAAATATCATGTGATATTTATATCTAATTCTTCATCCTTTTTATCTCACCGATAATGACTCGTGTGGGATTAAAAGTTTGTGGAGATTAGGACATTCAAATGATCCCAAACCTTCAAATGGGATTCTTCCTTGAATAGGCCACAACCATATTCACAATTGGTATCTTCTTTCTATAATCCCCAACTACAAGCTCCTCTAGGCCTCTTTTAAGGTGTAACTCCCAACATACCGGAGATTGTGGTATTTGATCCTTGACCAACTAGGATACTTATGAAGCCTCTCTATGGACTATAACCAACAACCAAAATCAACATAATTTTCTATGGGTTATCCCAATAGTGTGGTATCCACATGGGAGACCACATCTCTTATAGGTCCCTCAGACAACCTTGGGGTAAGTCCCACACCATCCTTGACTAGAAAACTTTGACCTATGTATCCTTTATATATGAAATTAAACCACATGGTTTGGTAACTATAACATAAACATAAAAGGTGATGTTTCTTGTTATGTAGCAACTAACTATGAGGGTTCTGATTCCTCTCATGAGCATACATAAGAATACAATCTTATGTGTTATATCATGATATCAAATCAACTTCCATCTCCCTAGATGACATAGAATTCAAGATTGACTCGCCACATGGATTAAACCAGCATCATCCTAATAGATGATCAAAATATGTATAATCCTTCCATAAATGGGTAAAATTGTTTGAGAACCTTGGAAACTTAAATATATCCTTATCAGTTGATAACAATAGATATATATAGATGAATTTCCACCTATATGTGTTCCTAATTGGTCACTAACTCTATGTGATCTATGTATACAAACTTGGGAATGAACAATGTATTTAGAAACATATATTAAATATATAATAGATCCCCATAATAGGAAATAGTTCCCACCAAAAGGGAGTTATGAGCCCGACATCCCATATTCTCGACCAGTGTTAGTTCTTAGGTGTCATTGGAAAAGTTCCCAAATGAACAACTAACTTTTAAAAGAAGGTACATTAGTTGTCATAAATGTGGGATCTATTGGGTGTCTTTAGTTATAAAAATAGAACCAATTGGAAACCATTCAAATATAATGTACCAAAAATTAGTGATTTCATACAATAAAACCCCTTCTAGTCAATTTTTGGGTGATAATGATCTTTTATTGGAAACAAAATGGAGAACCCGATGCGGATCCTTAGCCATGGTGGAAGTTTTACCCCACATCATACCCCTTCTACATTCAAAATGGGAGAGGTACAAATGAGGCCATAAATTAAACATGTCGTAATGAGATGATACTTTGATAAAGGTTTTTTGTCTATATTTTTCATATATATTGCTAGAAATATTAATCGGAATTCTCTCTTAAATCTAATGGTGTCTCACAATTTTTCATGGAAACAAGAATTAACCACTGCATAGGATGAGTGATCAACCAAATAAAGGCTTACATCAGCGACACATCATATTCAATGATGGAATTTAAATGTATTGTTCTAAGAGTACAACTAAAATTATAATCTCACAATAGTAGAGGTGTCTTGATAGAACCTCCAATCCATGACACCCTGATAGCCATCCACCCAGTGACAGTGGAGGGTTAATATATAGATGGAAACAGTAGCTGTCTCAAACTGGTTTAAGAGCCTATCCATTTAATGTGATAATTAGTTTCTCCCGAACCTTATATAGGCTGAAAAAGTGGTTACTGATGACGTCATCCTAATATAACAGGGACCTGCTCAAGGTAAATTTTTATTAATCATCACTAATAACATTGTGCCGACTAGTATCATCATTTTGAAGAGGATACTATACCACAGGCCTTATACAAATCCATGCAGACCACATTCCCCAAGGTGGTAAATAAAAGAAAATGATCAAACAATTATGAATTTTCCATCATCTTAATTCTTTCTAACGAAACCCTCTAAGTAAATATGGAGGCAACCTATGGGAAAACAAATATTCATTCTCACTATCATCAAGAATGTTATAAAAATATAGAATAAAACTATAATATTTGATTCCCTCCTCACAAATATGATAACCTTTAGTCAAATATGTTGAAAAAACAAGTGCAGATGCAAAATAATTTTCACTCACATCAAGCTCTCCATGGAAAGGGGACCAAAATTATTAGCATACACATATTCAAGATAATGAAAATGAATCTCAACCATTATATAAGGTGAAAAATGTGAAAATGGAAATCCATTCTCCCAACAATGTAGCTTATCAGTCAAATATGAAATAAACCACGAGCTGACAAAAATTCCTACTCATTCATATGAATCCCTCCATGAAAACACAGAGTTAAATTAAAATAAGACTAAATTCATGATCATTAATATGAAGTCATCAATACAAATACAACATCAAAACGTAGGAAGACACATATATTTTACCATTCATATTAAGACCATCATGAAAATAAAATGGAGAACTATAGGAAGATTCATATCCCTTCTAACTTATATATTGATTTTCAGTCAAATAAAATTGAAAACCATTAGGAGATGCAAAATACTATACATTCATATCAATCCCACTATGAAAATATGGTGTAAATGGAGTATGAGAAGATATAAATCCCTATAAATGCACAGAAATACCTCTAATAAAATATAGAGACAATTTAATGTGATCAAATGTTTTTTTCAGATGCATATCATGCACTATAGTCAAATACATTGGTAATTAGAGAAAGAAGCTGGTATATCCTAGTTGTATGTAAAGGTCATAATTGTACCTATTCCCCTACATAGAAGGACTATCATTTCTTATTGGTAGGAAATGGAGAGTTTTAGAGGGAATTCATTTCTACCCCAACACTCGAATGGAGAAATAATCTCTTTACCACTATAAAAATCTCTCAATAGTTCCTAGAAATGATGGATGGTTTGACATTAATCCCGGAACATATCCTACATAATTTCCAATATGTAATCTGGTTTGTGATGATAGAAAGGATTCTGGTCTATAACCCAAACTCCTTAAGTGGGGTGACTCATCCGCACAATGAGGTGGTCACTGAGGAGTAGAAAAGCATCCATGCCCCCATAAAAGTGGGTCGTCATCAATATTCCATGATGAATGTGCAACATGATCGATAAAAAATACATATTCTAACTAAGGGAAACTAATCCACTTTGGTGGCCACACTAGGATAGATATAGACCCCCACCATGATTCCAAAATCATACCCACATATCCCATTAACACCATGAAATATAGTTAAATAGGAACCCATAAAATAATTAAATCACTTACAATAAGTGACCATAGTTTCCTACCAGAGAGAACCTAAAAAATAAAATATGTCAAAGGAAGTTGTAAAATTAAGAGAAAATTCAAGACACTTCTTTTCTAGAAGTTAGAATTCATAGGGCCATCAAAAATTTACCACTGGTGTCTCTAGATCTTGTTGATTAGTTAAAAAATTGTGTACTTCATAATAATAGTTGAAAAGGTCCTCACAGCAACATTGTTACCAGTAGCTCTGGAGGTCCTCCTCAGTGTATCTACCACAAAGGCTTTGGTCATAAAAACCAACCAGTCTATCCTAAGAGCTTATCTCCTAATGAAAATAATATTATCCCTACTCATGGTAAGAAAATAAAATAGAAATAAGGTCCTCCCCTAGTTTTTTCCCTAATGGCCCTATATAGGGTGTATGATATAGAAATTAGCCATTGAGTCAAACATTGAAATGTGATGGTAGTCCTCTCTATAGTGGAATTCACTACAAAGGTCCTCCCCATAGTGACATATTATTTTAGTGATAAGGTCCTCCCCTAGCTATCATCTACATTGAAGGTTATCCCTAGGGTATACACCATGAAAATTATCTCTACATCCAGAGATCGAGCTACGATTTTAGCCCTCTCCGGGATAGCACCCACAATGAAGGTCCTCTCTATAGTAATATTTCTTGTCAGTGATAAGGTCCCCCCATTGTTGATTTAAATACAATAATGAACTCATATTTTTATGTTCTTAGAAAGAGGGAGAACGAAATTTTATATACCCTATCAATGATAGGAGACATCTTTTATCAACCAGGATATGGCCTGGGGAAATGTGTATCCTCTATGACACCCCTAGAACATTCCCATACCAATGAGACCCATATTATCCCTGTTACCTATGAAAAAATAGTAAAGAATCACCCTTGTTGGAAAGATCAAGTAGAGGTCTCCCTGGTTGAATAACAAAAGGTTATGTTTCTCGTGATATGATAATTTGACAGGGGCCACTTACCCTTTATGTTATATCCCCCAACCACTTCTCAATTCAACATTCCACTGGAATCATCATTATAATTTGTTCATAACATACATTTCAATATATAGATAACTCTTTATAATATGGAAGAAAAATTCTTTCCTCATAATGGGTATACAAAACATGTAAAAATATTAGTAGATACTCATCATCAAATATACTTGGATGCCCTTCCAACTACATGAAGAACATGATATTTGAAGAAATTAAAATATCTTCAATCATCATGCCTTAATTCATTTCATGAGTTGTGTTATATAATTGTGTATGCCCCAACTAGATATTATATTCAGGGATGGGGGAGCATAGATCATTGAATTGAACCTTGAACTATATTCATAATATCCCACTATAATTGAAATCTTGTAATATCATTACTCAACAAAGCTATGAAGGAAAACCCATGTTGAGGAAAGCTGGAACATTTGAAAATAATTTCCCATAAAAAGGCTAAAAAAATCCAGTCTTGATGTGATCAGTCCATCAAAATAAACCTAAAATAGGAAAATGAGAAAATACAATTGGCTAGTCATGAAAGGAAAGACAATCAACAAGCACTACTAATGTCCTCAAAATCACACTGTTCTTGTGAAAACATGATATTGTATCTGGAACATGGTCAAACTAGTATGTTCATGATATAGAGAGTGATGAAAATAGTATCATCCACCATTGTATGAGATCATCACCAACTCATAGGGTTTTGGTAATTTATAACACATAATTCCCTACAATATCCAAAAAACTCGGAGGAATGAACCACAAGAAGAGAATGGGAGAAACCCTAGCCCAAAAGGATGGGGTAATTTTTTACCTCAACCTCCCCCTCAACAGAAATCAATATTCTCCCATTTTGGAAGGATAAAAAATGAAAAGGTATCCCATTTATCCCTATCTCATGACCCATTTCCACCAAAAGTGTAGAGACCCAGAGTATGACGTACATAGACATTATATTACATTTTCGGAATACTTAATACATAACAAAAACAGACACCAAAGGACCGTAATAGTATAGTGTCTTGGAAAACATGGAATATAATCTTCTAATCATGGTGAAAGATCATCAACATCTCCCATAAAGATCTTCCCCTTTTGTTTTATTACCTAAAACCTTTATTTATATCCTGGGGAAAAGAAAACATAAAAATGGTGAGCTCAAATGCTTTGTAATGGTTAACATAGTGAACATAAAACAATCCATAAATATTTGAATGCAAAAACATGAACATAAAATCCAAACATCAAAATCATGAGCAAAGACATATATCTTGGATGTACGTAAGGAATATATCATAATGTAACATAAATCATGATAAAATAGCATGGGAAGAAAACATGTAATTGTGGAAAACCATTAAGTACATGATATGATTTATATAGTAGCCAAGGCATTGCTGCCAAGATCATCTTAGCCAACAAATTCCCTTTCTGAATCGAGTTCACTCCATGTTCCAGTCCTATATCAATGAACCAGATTAACATACCATTCTGACCATGTCTATATCATGAGATATAAATCATTTCCAAATTAATTTGAGGGAGATATAGGTCCCACCCATCTCATAATGAAATCACTCTTACTTGTGCCACAAAATAAACATACATAATTCATAATAACCAACAAATAAAATGGGTTTCATAAACATCATATCATCATCAAATAATCCATATAAAATAAATTGATATAATTTCATCATTAGAAAAATATAATCATGTAAATAATAGAGACATTATACATGAAACATATTCATACTAAATAATGTCATCTTATATGGAAAATAGTTTTGACAAAATACTTGAAATGAATGGTTGAGAAAAATATCCTTTCTTTTTCAAAATCATTTTCTTTTCCCAAAATGACATGATATTTTAAAAGAAAATTATTTTGTTGAAAATAATCATGAAATATTGTAGAGTAAACTTCATGAAAATAAGGCGTTATGAAACCGTAAAAATATGTTCATGCCGTATAAGTTAAAAAACATTCTCTTCGTACTTTTAACACAAAAGTCAAAAAGTACCACATAAGGTAAACAAAAGATTTATTCCTTCCATAACACAAATTAAAAGTCATATACGGGGTAAAAATGACATTAATAATATGTGGAAGAATATTAAACACTTTATGAAAGAAATTTTTTATGGATATGGATGAAAAATATAACCCCAGTAAATACTTAGGAATAAACAATCTCGGATAAGAACGAGATTGGAATAGTTATCAATTAACTTATGTCTGATAGGCTTTGTATGTATCCAAAAATCCTGTATAATGATTTAATTAATGTAATTTAATTATTATAGAATCATATTCATTGTTATGATATCATATATTGTTCACTTATGACATTATATTACCCGTTCTTTTTTAAATTCATTTTAAAGTAGCTTTTTGGGTAAAATAGTTTCATTTATCACCTGTGTTTTGACTTGTATTAATTCATATTATTACATATATCATGATTACTTACTTATATAATTTAAAACGTGATTTATATATCATATATTTTCAGAATATACATATATATAATAGATCGATAAATCGAAAGAAATACACCGTTCATGGAGACGGTAGGTCGTACCTACGCATGAACGATGTTTTCGTTTCCTTATTAAATTGAATGGAAGTATGTAAATAACATATACATAAGTCCTGTATCATTAATATGTAATATATTTTATGATTTTTTAATATATATATACTTTATAATCATTCTTGAATGGTTAACTTGGAAAATGAATCGCATCGCGTCGTGGAGACGGTAATCCGTACGTACGCACGATTCATGATATTGTTCCCATAATTATTGAATGGAATTAGAGTGGATGATATAATATCTAAAAATTAGTATCATCTTATTATTACCATATGTATACATATTTTTCACACCATTATATCCATCCAAGTAAGGTGGTGGTGGAAAAACAGATTACACCACGGCGTGGAGACGATGTTCTGTACGTACGCACGCGCGATGATTTCATTTTCCGTAGGATGGATAGAAAGTGAAATTGGGTTGTTTCATATTTATAATAACGTATTAGTATATTATTGATACTTTTGTTATTATTTAATATTGAAACAACTAAAGAAGAATAAGTTGAAGAAGAAGGAAACTTGAAAGAATCTGTAGAAGAGATTACCTCTTCTTCGACGCACCTATTTAAACCATCATCAAAAGGAACTAGAGTTGGTCTTTTGAGAAGACCAAAAAATCAAGAATGTTTCTAGGGAAGTGGATAAGATAAATGGGAAGGGTTTGGCCGAGCTTGAAGGCTCAATGTGTTGTGAATAGGAGAGGGAGGAGGTGCCCTTTTATAAGGGAGCAGAAGGGCACCTTAGGAAACATAAGAAATATTAATTTATAATAAATTAAAACCCACGTAAAAACATCCAAAATGACTCAAATACGAATCATAGATGAGATAGGGTTGTAATATCATCAACCAATAAAATTTATACATGTTGGGAATTTATTTTAAACATTATCAACTTGATTTATCTTTATTTAATGTGTTTAATTTTATTTTTGGTAATAAGATTCTAAATTTCAAATTGCTATAAATAATAACATATGTGTTGCGAATTGTCCATAATTAGATAATTTTTTAAATTGTATACTATATAAATTATAATTTATAATTTTTAAATATTTTTGTGATTTTTAAACTATTTTATATTGTGTTATTTTTATAAAATAACAATAGTGTCAATTTTGACACTATAAAATTCTCACAGAATATATGTTCGAAATAAAAGAATTAATATATTCATAGCATGCCATATTTATCTATAAAAGTATTAGAGAACATTAAATTGTTCATATAATATTTATTTTAATATTTTAAAACTATTTATTTGATATTTAAATCAATAAAATAATTTCTACATCACTATTGTGTCACGTTTAATGATAATTATTTAATCCCTAAAAATTATAAATAAATACACATGATCTAGTTAATTTAATTATATTTCTATAGACTATTCATGTTCTAAGTTTCATGAATTTTATCACTAAATTATAATTATTATACTTATTAGATTTAAGAGAGTGACAAGTTGTCACTTTCTTTGGTTTTAATAATAATTAAATTATTTTCATGGAAAAAAGTCCATAAAATGAATCTAATCCAACCCTTAGGTTATATGGGTCAACTTTTAGTCATCCAATAGAATTTTGGAATGTGTTAGGGTAATTTTATAATCTTAGGATTACCCTTAATTATCGGAATTATCTTTAACTGAAGTAAATAAAAATTACCGTAGTTACTATTAATAATATCAAAAAAATAAAAGTAAACTATTAATATAATTTAGACCCACTGAATCCAAATATGGAATCCATTTTTCAAAATTCAAAACATAGAAGTTGTAGTAATTAAATTAAAATTTATCCATTTGTTATGAAAACGGGTTTTAAAAGTTAAAATATTGCCAAAGATTGAAATGTTTTACCCTTGAATTCAATGTAAAATTAATGGTAATGACATAAATTATATTAAATGGTAATAATATATTCTATTTATACTTCAAATACATTCAATATTATAATTTAACCATATAAATTATTGTGATGAAAAAAGTTGTTTTTAATTAAAATATATCGTGTCTCTTATATTCTTTAAAATATGAAACTTATTATAATAATATGAAAAATTTATCCAAAGTAAATTTTTATATCCTTATTCTAAATAAGAATTATATTTTGTCAAATATAACTTATAAACATGTCAAAAAATAGATGTAAAGTGGGCCTTCCATCAAAAGGCGGCAAAATAGCATTTTTTGAAAAATACTTTTTTTACCCGAAAAATTTATTTTATTCTCATACCATGTACTGGAAAATTTTTAAGATGAATATTAATGTTAAAAAATTGAAAATTTATTTAATACTATTCATAACTAATATTCCATTATAATATTATAACAATATATCATTGTTTAGTGAAACCTGGTATTGCGTACTACGCATGCTATCGTGCAAGGTTGCAATTACATGTAATGCAAGCCAAGTCAGGGATGCTTGTAGTACAAGCTCCTTTTGGTGTAGAGTACAAAAAAATAAATCCATGAAATTAAAAATAATAATTCTCATAAAATCTCACGTTGTTACAAAAATTGACGTATATGAATAAGATGCATATAGGTTCCCTATGAGTCACCCTTCACTAAGAAGATCGAAGAGGATTTTCATAAAGGAAGATAAAGATCAAAAAAAGGATGAAAACTACACACCTACTATATGGAAACTAGTATAATATACAGAATTCCTTTTTCATCAGCATACATTGCAGATTTAAATCCTATAGACTCCACAAAAAATGAGGTAAATGCATAAGATCAACTAGAGGATGGTTCAATATTTAATGTGGTCCACACTAAGAATGATGGTGAGTGTAATCGAAACTAGTGAATCGCCCAAAATTTGGTCAGTCCATCAATCAATCCCCCATTTATTTCCTAGCTAACACCTAATAAGAATAAAATAAAGGTATTATGAAACCCACCTCACCTCAATGAAAACAAACTACTAATGCTTGATGAAATATTTTCTTGGATGGAGGATGGAATGAAATAGTTGGGGAGACTCAACACTGAGTTGTTCTAAGGTAGAGTTCTATCGAATATGATCCCTAAATAAAGCCTCAACTTACAATTCCAAATTGTGAACATCAGAAATAAGGATTTATCACTATCATGGACATATAACCATGACATCCAACCAATGTGGTACCTCGACCCTCGGTTTACTAGGACTCGAACATTGATGTGTATCAATATTTCCATCCATTAAAAAGATAAACATAGTGGGTTCAGGAAAATCATCAAAAAAATTTCCCTAGACAGATATCATCAAAAAAATGGATGAATCGACACTCTATTTCGAACCCATTTGTAGAAAAGTACACTATATTTTTCAATGGAGTAATCATCAAGTGATTATCGGCTACATAGAGTAATTGGTAGCTTGATTTGAATCCATAGAGGAGAGGCGTGCACAAGTGAAGTTGGAATGGAAACCTTACCTTTACTAGGTGAGATATACCCCTCCACATCCAAGAATTTCGAGTCATATGTTTCTAATATTCAAGGGGTTAGGAGACCTAAAAAAACATTTTCGACACTACGCATCCCATTTTGACCCGTGATTGAAACTCTAGAAAAAAAAGCAGTGAAACTTAGGAGCATCATAAGAACCTTGCATGGGATAGCCATTGCATGGTACCTGAGTTTTCGATCTCATTCAATCATAGGATGGGAAGACTTCCATTGGAAATTACACATTTATTTTAGATGAACACTATAAAACTAAACTATCAGTTACCCCTTAAATTTAAAATAATAAGAAAATGGGAGATTCTCTGATTTCATTTCTACTTAGAAAGGGATGACCAATTCCTTGAACTAACCACTTCCCCATGAGTATATGATTTCCTTATGCATTGATAACCTTTGTGATGATCAGAAAACACCTCTCCTCCATGTAAAGTATAAATTTGGGTTTTATGATTTCTCCACCATGTCCCAAATAATGTAAGACTCCATACATTATACTAAACTAGTGTTCTGGGTAAATCCACCAGTCCTTGGGAAAAGAGTAGGGATGGTGAAGGAAATATTCATCACACTTAATACAGCCTCTTCTCCTTCTCTAACACCATAACCTGCACCATATCATGAAACACCCCCAGGGTGTCAACAAAAAACACCGCCATGATAGGTTGAGTTAAGGGGACCCATGAGAAATCAATTTGAGAATGTAAAGAATAATGTTTCCTCATTTAGATATGATCAAGTACATGAAGATTTTATAACTGATGTGGATAATGAATTACTTCACCTTCCAGAGATGAAAAGGCCCAACCAGGTTGGTCTGGACATTTATCTAGATTATTTCCTCTTCTACATAACATTGGGGAATGCCTTTCCGGAATGAATCTTGTTCAAAAAAATCGTATAGTAAATTATAGATACTGGGTGGGTAAATTTTAGGAAGACACCAGCATAAGTAGCATATGTTTCAACTACCAACACTGATGGAGGAGTCGTTAGAATGAATTTTTTAGAAAAAAGGGAATAAAAGTTTTATATTATAATGAATCAAATTAGAATATACCAAATTTATATTATTCTTTAAGAATAGTTGAAACAATCAACTATGACCCATGTTACTTCCAATGCAACATAGCATACGTCATCACCCCCAAAAACCATCAAGATCTATCCTTTTAAAAAGAGGATTGACATGAAATACATTGAGAAAGAGTAGTAGAATGAGCCTACATCAATGCCAATGCCATCTCTGACTCTCTCATAATTTATTCCTATAGATTTGAAAAAACAGGAACCACCCTATCTAATGAAATTTCTAGAAATGATCATTCAAATAAATTCTTCATCTGAAGAGGAGTTGATCTTTGATTTCATTAATGTAATTCACATAATGTATTCTTTATCCAATGAAGAGTATGGCTATGAAACTGAGTTCCCCAAACCAAATTGGGGAACCATAGGAATATTCCACATGATTCATGGATACTGAGGATGTTTTAGCCTTGGTAGAAATAATAATTATAGCCACCCCACAACCAAGCCTATTAATTTTGCAGAAACTTATTGAAGATCCATTAAGTTTATCCAATAAAAATAGAAAAATACACATTCACCTATGATAATCTTCTCTTACCCATTCACTATGGAATATCAATTTGAAGTGGAACAAGGGTCAAATTACCCTTTGTTTTCAAGAAGACCGACCCATCTCAACCCACCAAGTAAACAAGGGCCTCCATCTCTTATCTTGTGGGCTTATCCATATATATAAAATACTAAAGACACTAAAGAGAATGTGAAAGAGAATCCCCATATAGGGAAGCACAACCATTTATACTAGAAGTATGAATTATTAAAATATTTAGTCTTTGTACCTACCAAGCTTTCAATAATGGATGCCATGAGTTTATCAAAAGCCAATAGGGAATAAATCATAGAGGCCATGATAATACCTCAAGAGTTGAAGGTGAGGTTTCCATAGATGAGGTATATCTGATTGTGAATTATCCTATAGAATTTATTAATGTTATCTCCATCACATATCAAGATAAAGAATATGTTATCCCAGGTTACACCGACCAATATATGTTTATGACATGGTGAATGATGATGATGTCTGAACGATATTCATTAAAAATGGATTTGGTGTTATTCTCATTACAGCACGATCACTTTTTTGGATGGGATGAAATAAAGATAACTTTTCACCTTCCACCATAACACTTTAGGGAAATGAAAAAGCGATCCAAAATTTTTGGAAAAAATAAAGCTCAAGGCCTGATTTGGAGACCCTGTAGATGAACCATTTTTTTAGTTGTTCATGAAAACATGGCCTTCAACATCAAGAAAGTAATGACCTGGTCACATCAACTTGTGGACATACCTTTTTCATACCATCAATTAATCAAATACTATACTAATGGAAAAATCATGACATTTCATACAGATGACCCATTCTAATCCAATGAGTCTCACTATATTAATGTAGGATCCTATCAATTGAATGGTAAATAAACCCTAGTCGATGGAATTACATGGCTCACGACCCTGAATGATCTAGAAATTATCCTGACCAACCCCTTTAAATATCTTGGGGAAGAATATGTGTTACCCATAAATTTGGTTGGGTATATGAGTCCAAATTTGGATGCATACTCGGTGGTTCTCATTATTCTATTCATGACCACTATGTCTAGAAGTGCTGAAAATTTTGATGACTCCCCAGAATGTGGTGAAATATCAGTTGAAAATGCCTTCATTCCATCCCCATTTCTCTATGAAATTCTAGCCCCACCAACCATGGAAGAATAGGTTTTCCCATCACCCAAATAGGATGGAGAAATTTTTTCATCTATCACTCTATCCTATCTATAGTATCAAGAAAATCCATAATTTTTAGTGGGATTATAGGAAGACTTTTCATCTTCTGAAAATATTGATATTGACCATTCCCCTGACTTTGGATAAATTTTCCCATTACTTTATCCCCCTACAGAACAAGTGGAATAAGATGAAGATATGAAATAAGGAGGACCATAAATATGCCCCTCCATCATTTGGGGAGGGTGTCTCTACCACTGTTGATGAACTCAGAGAAATAAATATAGGTACAATAGAAGAACCACGACCCACATTGATCAGTGTGGCCATATCTTCTGAAGAATAAGAGGTATATACCTCTTTCACGAAGAAGAAAATGGATGTGTTCACTTGTAATTAAATTGAAATATCAGGCTTTGATCTCAAGGTGGCTACTCACCACTAGGTCTTACCATAGGACAACATGGTGTTTTAACAGGTAGCCAGAAAGACTCACTCAACACATGATGCCAAAATTGAGACCAATGTGGACAATATAATCCAATCCAGCATCATTATAGAGGTCCAATATACCAAGAATCTGGCCAATATAGTCCTTTTGAAGAATAATAATAGTAAAATTAGAATCAACATCGATTTCAGAGATATCAACCTATACTGCATGAACATTGACTTCCTAATACTAATCACATAACTCTTGATCAATGAAATAATTGAATATCATACTATATACTTAATGGATATATATTCAATATGAATTCAAATATGAAAGTCCCAGAATGATAAACAAGACGCCACCTTTAGGTGGCCCTAGGGAGTGCTATTTATTACATAATGCACTTTGGATTGATGAATATCAGTGCTACATAACAATGTCCTTTGCATCACATCTTCAGTCCATTCCTGGAAATGATTATTGAATGATATATTGACGATCTAGTAGTTATATATTGATAAAAAACTTTCCAACTAGAAGATATTGAAACTATATTCAACAAATGAGCACTTTGAAATGTGCTTTTGGTGTTACATCATGGATATTTCTCAGCTTCATCATATTCCATTATATAATCAAAGTCAACAGCGAAATGAAGAAGGATGTACTTTTCATGTCACCTCCTTGCTACCACATATATTTGAGAGGACTTCAAGGACACATTCCCTACATTCGACACATTATATCCAACCATACATGAAAATATCTCCCCTTCACCAGATTGAGGGAAAGAGAAGCTTTATATAAGTGGAATGACGATTTTCAGGAAGCATTCGACAATATCAAGAGGTATCTCTTGAGGCATTCGATGCTAATGCCACATTTAGAAGTAAGTCCACTCATTTTTTATGTCACAACCTTAGAGTGATCGCTGGGTTCCTTCCTCATACAAAACAATGGCATCAGTTGTGAAGAAGACTTTTTTATCTTAGTCAACCCATGATTAAAATTGAGACTCATTTTTATGATATCGAGAAGAGCTATCTGGATCTAATCATTGTAGTCTAGAATCTGATCCAATACCAACAACATCACTATGTAAATTTGGTCTCTTGTAGAAACCCAATTATATAAATTCTCAACCATCTGATGTTGAACTGGCATCTATCATGGTGGGAAGTCATCCTATAATTGTTTGACATTCATTTCGTGTATTAAAAAGAGGTAAATGGCCAGGAATTATCATATTTCTTGGAAAAACCCATTAGAAAAAATGAATTCATTACATACTAAAATTCATAATGAAGTGGTGTTCTATGTTCAAGGTGGACCCCACATATAGTGTATTTTCTCTGAACGTTTTCCTAGAAGCCTAACATGGATGTGGATGGAAGGCCCCATGCATAAAAACGATGGGCTAGGATTCTAGCTCATATCTCTAGAAAACAAATTCCTACCATACTTCTTATGGATTCTAGAATGGTGGACAAACAATGAAGTAGAATATAATGCTCACATTATAGTGCTAGAGATGGCACTTAAGGTGCAATTCAATCACTTGAAGATAATTAGCATTTTAGAATTGGTCATCAAGTTGATCAATAATGATTATGCCATAAAAAATAAATCATTAATTCCTATGATAAACCATGTCTTTGGACTATTGAAATATTTTTCATTGGATTAGACATTGACTAATGTCCCACAGTACCGAAATGCCCATGTTGATGCATTATAAAATGCGACCACAACACTAGATCATCTAGACCAAGATGAAGTTGTAATAAACATTGAACATTTTTGGATGGTCTCGACATTCATTAATACAATGATAGAAGAGATCATTGATATTCACCCCAACCATGAACTGTACTACCCTACTGTTGGGCATGTATTGTCTCCAAAATAATCAACAAAAATTATTGATTTTTATGATCACAAAAACCCTTATGTATTTTACTAATGATTTTCATTTAAGTATATTTCAAAAAATAAATTTTATTTATAATTATTATTTTAGAATTATAATCAAGTATTTATTTCATGAAAAATATTTTTAAATGTTTTAGAATGCTGTCAAAATGTATTCTAGAAACACTGTTGACTATGTATCATTTTTTGGAATCACTCTTCATTTACTACACTAAATAACCTAACATAACCTACATTTGTATTAAAGATTTTGGTAAAGGATCATCACTTATGGAAAATCATCCTTGCATTTGGATGAAATGTAGGCATAAAGAAAATTATGTTTGAATGAAAACTTATGTTTTTCAAAGAGAAAAAGTATGTTTAATTAACCCTACATATGTATGGAACCTTTTGTTTGAGAAGAAAACATATGGATCATCATCCTTACTTTTGTGATCAACTTTATGTAGTCAACCCTAAATTTGGAAAGACGAACGTATAGATAATAAATTCTACAGTCAGAATTTTATACTGACAAGGATGAACATATGGGTAATCATCTCTACATTATGTAGATGAACCCTACTTTTGTGGTTTTTTCATTTTATGAAGGAACCTTACATTTTTCTGCTCAATGCTAGAAAATATAATTTACCATTTTTATCAGTGTTTTATATAGCAGCCTTTGTGGAATATCTAAGAGGTTTTAATATCGATTTTGAACAATTCAAAGCTTGTTTTAATCAATTTAAAGGATTAAATTCAGTAGAGATTTTATCTCTTATTATTAAAGGATGTTATGACTATTATGAGCTATATTTTTGAATTTTAATTCTCTTGATTTATCAGGCGTCTTTTCCAAATCATAAATCATACTATGAGATATATTGTTATATATTTTTCTACATTGGATTTTTGGATCTCTATTATCTATGTTGATTATTTTTATTCTTCATGTTTCATGTAAAAATTAATTTAATGTGATACAACGATCGAGAATCTTAGAAACAACAACTACATTTTGGAGATATACCTGTTTAATCCTAGAAGCGCAATTCTATGTTTTTTGTTACTACTCTTATAATCGAAGATCTTTTATGCAACCATATCTCATCATATATATTTCAATGATTATTATTCTTCTGAAGTAGAAGATCCATCTTCATCTAGTTTTGTGCTTCTACAACTACGATGTTTAAACTATTTTATCAAATCAATCTCAATTGATTATTTTGAGTATCAGATGCTCGGTTTTAGTCATGGTGGTGTGTCAGATTCTTGTGCTAAGCTGTGAATATTTTAGTTCCCTGTAAAAGAACAAGAAGGATCTATTTTTAAGCCTTTTTTGTAAGGGTGATAAATATGTGCACATAGTTGTGAATTAGTCTTATGATATGTGGACCTAAATAGTGAAATTCACCATGACTACAGAGAAGTTGATTGGTAGAGTGGACTAGGGGATATTCATGCCCCAAAGCACTATAAATATCTATGTTATGTTTCATTGCTTTTATTCGCTTCTTACTCTTTCATATAGAAACAACTCACTATCATCTCTTATTATTAAGTGATAGAATTGTGAAAATTTTAAAAGAAACAACTTCTCCTCTCCTCTTGTGTCATCATCATAGTCATTATAAATGAACACCTACCACTAGATGGATCCCCAAAATTATAAACTACTTTAAAATTAGAGAGACCCCCTAAATAGATCTGGGAAAGATCAAATCGAAAGATGAGTAATTAAATTTTTTCTATACAATGAAATGAATCATAAAAATTTCATGTATATGAGGAACCATTATGGGGTCCTTATTAAGTACATTGATGGAGAAGAGAACACTATTTTTATGAAGAATGTTCAGGAAAAAGCCTATGGTGGCCACTAATAAAGATCCTTGATTTCCTATCATATCTGAAGGCATGGGTACTACTGTGCCACTATACCACAAGACTACACTAAATTCACAAAAAGTGATATTGTTTCATGGTTAATACCAACTTCATTCACCAAAAACCTGTGTTTCTTAATGTAGAAAAATAATCCTTTTGATTTTCTATATGAGAAATCGACATCATGGGACCATATCCTTCTAATAAAACCAATGATTTTAATTACATTATCATGATAGGAGAATTACTCTCCATGTGGGCCAAAGTCATACCCCTCAAATAGGTTGGGGAAAGGAAAAATTTTAGCTTATGAGATCCAGCATATTAAACATATTTGGTGTCCCTCACATAATAATTATGGACAAAGAAACCAATTTTTTTTCTTAAAAAATTGAAAAACATTATCATTTTATGAAATTATGTCCAACCATTCATCGTGCTACCTTTAATAAGATAACATACATATAGAGGCCTCCATCAGGACCCAATAGAATATAATCCAGAATATAGTAGATAATGATACAAATTCATGATCAGATAAGCTCCTATATGACATGGGGGATTACCAGACTATGACCTACATTGACACATAGGAAACCCCATACTAATTAGTATATGAAAAACTGAATTATTTCCCATAAAGGATCAGTTTACCCTACTATATATTTCAATCTTAAATAAATTATCCATAGATGATAAATCCCAGAAATGGTTAGCTAAATTAGAGTGACTAGATGAGAATTGATCGTAAAAATTTCATAAATTTTATATCCAATACAACCAGATTCCATGAGCCTTTAACGAAATTTCATTCCTACATTATTTCCATAAGGAAGATATGGTATTGTTCCTTATGACTCTGTTAATTCTTGGAATGAAACCTCCAAAGTTTGATACAAAGTTGAAGGGAAACTATTTCATACACAAAGTATACTACAATGGAGCCTATTATTTGATTTCTATGGATGGGAAACTTACCACAACCCCCACTAATGCAAGTTTCCATAAGAAGTATTTCATATAATCACAAGATATCATCATCACCACATGATTTTAAATTTCATGCCTAATCTTCCTCACTACAATAAGTTACAATGTGTGACCAATAATCCGGATCACATGAAATAAAACTAAAAAAATCCATTTTCCAAATCAAATGTCTTTAAATTTCATGGTACATTACATACACCGTATGATGTTAAACTATACAATCAATAATCATGATCTCATGATGTTAAACTACACAAGATATCAACCAGATCACATGAATTTAATTTTCATGGTAAATATTTCTAATCACATGACATTAATCTATATGTTAGAACCTCTGGATTGTGTGATGTTGAACTAAATGATAAATTAACCTAGCTACACGATGTTAAAATATGTTATCAATATTTGATAGAAGGCCTTAAAAAACCAGGAAACAATTATACATAGTGAAATATAATAATCTTCATGATAACAACATCCTCACTCCACAATGTTAAACAACAATGGAATCATCATTTCTATCAAAGATTCACTACACATGAGCTAGATCTACGTGGGAGAAATATAAAATGAACCTATCAACAAATGAGAGTTAGATACATTTAAGGATTTACTTTCCCAAGAACTACAAGTGTATTCATTCCGATCATTTTAGGATAAATAGTGACACCTATAACTTTTTCATTAGGCATAACCGGAAATTTTTTTCCATCCAAAAGACTATTTTATTACCATCTTTTTCCCTTAAGGACTCTTTTCACCTCAAGATTATTTCTCTCACTGTTCCACAAAATCATCCTTCCCATAACAACAACACATAATCATCCTAATCTTATTATGTTACAATAAATGGTACATTTTTTTCACCGTATGATGTTATACTACACAGATGATCATCATGATATCATGATGTTAAAATGTATGGTACATCTTCCATGTTAAAAACTAATAACTGTATGACATGAATATTCTAGCTCTATGAAATTAAACTGCCCAACACTATAATGCTCTTAACCATAAGGATATCACCCTCATCATCAGTCATCTACAATAACATATTCAACAAATACATGTAGCTTGATTCCTGTCCACAAAGGATACATAGAGATGCCTGGATTTTACCTCATGGTCCTACCACCCAAGCATAAAAAATCCCCCCACCCTATGTAAAATTCAAACCTACGCAATAATCCTTTTATCAAGAAAAATATGTGGCTTGATTAATACCTTTTTAGGATAGTTTGTGATGCTTTTATCTATAATCATGGGCCCAGTCACGATGATACTTTGCTTCGTGTTGATTGACCAATGTCCTTATAGACAGAAAATAAAATGCATGGATCCTCTAGAACTATGATTGGCTTGATCCCTACAACACATGATATGTAGTGACGCACAAGTATCCAATACCTATTGTAATCACAAAAATAAAATTATAAATGGAGAAAAAACTCTACTATACGTATGGATTATGTATTGGTAGGGATATCCCATTTAGAACCACAATCACAAAATATGTAGTGACACCCAGATCTCTAATCCGGGGTCTAGCTGCAAAGACGGAAAAAAGGACCTCCTCCATTTTAAGAGTCAATCCTACCTATGAAATACTCTTAAAACAACGTGTAGCTTGATTCCTGCCATCACAGGATACATAGTGATACCAAGATTTCTAATTTTTGGTCCAACCACAACATTCTACCTCTTTCATGTTGATTCACATCCATCCATATCACATTATACTAAACTACACGAAGTCCCCATAACAACATATGAATTAATTATCACTATAATGAGATACATAATGATGGCTATATATTTCATCCTGGTCTAGAAACTACAAATTTTAAATCCCCCTATCCTTCATTTTATCACTTCTATGAGGTAGAATTATCCTTTTCCACCCATTTTATTCACATCTAGTATATATCACATGGGATTAAGAGTTTATATTGGGGATTATTCGCATGATCAAGTCCTATAAATCCACATCAAGGATGTTATGCTTCTCGTAGCAAGGCCTTGAAAGGAAGACCCGTTTCCCATTCCACATTATGTTAAAAGGTATGGTAAAAATGTACTTTTAAGAGCTACATATTCCTCGATTCATTCCATTGCAGCATATATAGTGATTACCTGATCGTTAATATTTAGTCCAAGTATAATATTTCCTCTTTAAATTATAGAAATTATTCCCTTATTGCATGATGTTAAACTGCATGGAAAAATTCCTTATCATACAATATTAAAATGCATGGTACCTTAAGAACTACATTATTCATGATTCTAATTTTGATAGGATATGTAGTAACATATATGACTCATTTAATATCCCCTACCATGGGTAAAATAAAAGGAATAATTTTCCCACCTCTTGTATACAAACAAATATCTACATAGGGGGTCTAGGGTTTAGGTTGTTCATTAAGGGATATATCATGGAAACATAAATTTCCCCCTACATATGTGTTATATCGATGTAGTTAAACTAAAACTCCATGATCAATCATATTTAGACTGATTCTTCTGTGCCCACACAAATTCATTACATTCATCATACTCTATGCCTTGAGAAATTTTGGATCTTTACTATCTTCTTTTCAACATCAGAGATAGGGGTGCATAAGTATCATAAAGAATTCTATATTTCACTATGAGAGGGTATGTCTATGCCATGGGGAACATCCTGCTCTTGTACGAGAATCCTATCCAGATGTCCTTGCGAAGGTGGAGAGCTACTATCATGATGTAGATGCTGGGGAGGGCAGTTCCTTGTAGATAGTCTAGTTGAAGTCCCTAAGGCCTTTGGGTCATGTAGTCTCCTAAGATTACAGTCATTGTAATAACTAAGCCTATGGTCCTTGTAAGGGTTCCCCATCACCCCTTGAAAGGGGGGTTATAAAAAATCAATAAAAATGAAGGCCTTTGGGCCATTCAGGCATAATGTTTCCCAGTTATCGCTGCATAAGTTTCCAACAATAAAAGATGTAATCCAAAAAAGATTAATCACTAGGGGAGGAAATTTATATCTCCATAATCCCCAATGTAATTTCCTCCTATATCATCTCTCCAAATATAAGAATCCTATGAATTATTGTTTACACCTTCTTTCTCTGTCATGTCCACGGCAAGTCAGAACATCCCGGATAGATGATCCTTCTATTTCTCATCATTTCCACGACATGTGGTCCTATCTATATGACCTAAAACTATAGGATCCCATGTCAACATTTTCACAAGATTTTAACCTAAATGGTCAGAATCCCTCTTATTCTGTATTATAATTCAAGGGAAACATGTGACTCTTTTACCACCATTACAAGATACGTCATGGTGCTCGGGTCTCCGGCATAGATTCAATCTTATGTACCCCTTTTACATTTTGATTAAACTACATCCTCACCACATGATGTTAACAATGCATGGATGATATCCAAACCTCATTTAAAAAAATTGTGTGTTATCTAAGAACTACTTCTATATTGATTCATAAGGACACATGATACAAAGTTATAATCAAATCCTCAAATGTGAGATCCTTCCATGAGATAAAAATGTCCCCCCTTTTCATGTGCATCAACCATACCTATTGAAGATGATTATAGACACAATAAAAAATTCCCACACATTCATATACGTGAGGTAGAATTTCATAGGATAGTCCAATTGATCGTCACCCCATTCACTATATCAAATTAATAAATTCTCCATTCTTTGTGCACTTGGTAAACCTACACGGGGAACCTTGATAGTGCTAAGTCTGGATTGATTCTTATTATAATGATATATACATTTAGGTATATAGTTCATTTATCAAATCAATCCATATTAAAAAAATCATTCTTACATATGGGTCAGACCTACATAAGGGAAACATTTCTACCCATTCTCGAAAAATTTTGAAATGAAATTCCCCTTTTCATGTTTAGGAACTCTCCTTTCACAACCAATAATTTGTGTTCAAGAAGGTCTAAATCCCTATAAACCTCCTCGACTATATGAAATGGAGGGTTAGTGTCCTGAGAACACATATTTTTACTATTGAAAATATTCCCAAGTTGGATCTACATAAGTTTCCCACATAAATGGTCTATCAACCAAAAGAAAATTCATCCTTATGAGGGGTTTTACTATCTCCATACACCCTAGTGACTTTTTGTCACACATTATTCCTCATATTTAGAAACCCCCATATTACATCCTACAACCTTTCCCATTTATTTCTGAATATGATAGAATATTCTTGGGAAAATTACCATGAAAAGGGAAAATCAGTTATCCATCATGAAAATCTATGTGACCTTAAATATTAAGGTTTGAATATCCTCATTATAAGATATTAAAATTTTTGGTCCATTCCCTAAACACTAGATATTAAACATCACTATGATCTAATCATCTATTACATAATCCAAATTCATGGAGTCGTTTCCCAATCACCTATAGTGCTGATAAATATTTCCTTATCATTTTTGGACATCTCTATCTTGACAAGAAAACCTTTTTGGAATTTAGAAATATGAATTTTCAAAAATTAGCAGGCCATCAAAAATAATGAGTCAGTGGCCTCAAGACAACGATGCTTGAATATTTATAATATTCCATGATTGGATATGCATATGTCTCCTAGAAAAAAAGCATATTAACTAAATGTATATTATTCCCTGTGAGATGATTTTTCTACCTCTATATGACCTGATACCATTGTGTTGGAAACTATTCTTACAAATAATCCTTGCATACTTGTACAATATAATTTTTAATATTCAAGAAATCACAAAACTAGGGTAATAAATCCCTCACTCAACTCTAAAAAATAAAAGGACATTCTCAGCTGATAAGACCTATTAAGGTTATCACCTCATAATTCAATGTTAATATTGTTCCACTGAAAAAAACTTTTTCATTAGTTTGGTTTTTGAGACTCTAAGATTTCCATGAAAAGAGGAACAAAACTTTCTCGGTGAAAAACTTCAAGGGTAACCTAGTATAAAGTTAAGTACCAACTCACTACACCCACACCCGGAATAGTTTAAGAAATAATTGAGAATATATAAAAATACAAAGACAAAAAACATTGTATGTAAACAAAAACTGAAAAGGGAGGCCTATAAAAAGTTATTTAATGCATTCTAATTTCACAAAATAGTAGACATAGGAAAACAATAGGGTGGTAATAGAAAAGGCCATAATTTTTTAAGGTTTGTCATGTAACCCTACCAATAGTCAAAACTATGCTCACTATTCACCCAACTAAGGAAAACATTAGATCATTACATGATTATTTCAATTTTTTTATCCTATATTATGATTGAAATGGATATCTAGTGATGAATTTATTCAATTCATCTGAGATATCATATTTCAAAAAACATTCAAAATTGGTATTGATGGAATTACAAGAACGAATAAAGGATATGTGTGGTAGGGAAAAAATTCTATTTATTTATCGAATTAGAATGGAAGAGAATGTAAATCATAGAGTCGCTATATATAAATAGAAAATTGTGACTATATCGAACTCATAAGATTCAAAAAATTTATGTAGCGCCTATTCTTGGTCCTGTGTGGATTGGAAGAGCTCATACAGTGTTGAAATATCAGTATAATCTCTGGCCCACAATGTATCTACCCTCTTAGCAACATTCAATATACCATATTATAATCCACCACCAACAATATCCCAACATCAATATATTCCTCAGTGCACACCAATTATCGCATTAGCTACTACAATTCCCAAATATGCCACTCCACCTATTGACGAAGCCCCTCCATTAAGGTCCACTTCTCTATATCTTTTCTATTTTTCCTTCTGGCCATCCCAAAATGATCTAAAAATACATTAAGAAGGTCCTTCTTAGCCACAAAAAAGATGGGCCATAGACTCTACATTTAAAAGGGAAGAATGTAGCATGCTAGTCTTCTCCCATGAGACCATCACCTACTTCAGTATGTCATGGATGTCGTGATAATCAAAATACCATACCCCTAAAATGGGAAGAGGTTATGTAATTTTTGTTGTTTTTTATCATGTTTGTAGGGGGTTAGAGAAATAATCTTCTATAAGTATTTCCATATACTCCTGCGGGAAATATGAATTTCATTTAGAGCCTCATTATTTGCCTCATAATAAATCTAGAATAGAAGAATATATTTAGGAATAAGTACCACAAAAAAATGTATTGAATTAGAAACCTCGATATGAATCTATTCTATAGTATTAAGATCTATTGAAATATTAGTAGGGGGATGGTCGAAGAAATGGATATAACCTCATAAACATGTGGATGTAATTATGACATTAAAATACAAAAAATGTTAGCACATTCATTTTAATAGATAATTGGAATGGATGGAAGAGTGGAAATATCACTTTCATTCTCATGAATATCAGCATCCCTAACCACCATAGTTCCATCACCCGAAAAAAAATGTTTCCTTTTCATTGGAAAGTTGACTTCATGTTTGGATTGAGATACACATTGTTCAAGATCATATATGTTAAATATATTATTTAGGAATGTTGACCACTAAAGGAACCCCCTATATAAGGGAAAAAGTAATTTGATCTGAAATGGTAGAACCCCTAGGTATTGAGATCTTTCTGATTACCTCAATTGGCTAGGGTTCTCTATCTGATTCAGGAGAAACCATCAATTGTATCATAATCTTCTCCATATACATATGGTATATATCCCCCTAGGTGATTGCTACCTGATTACTCATCATACCATCACTAGTTTATGTGAAACATAATTGATTATCACACAAATACACATAACATGAAAAATAAACAAAAAAATGAAACAGTCACTTGGCATCCTCAATTGAAGATGTATTTATAGTTGATGTGCTTGTGGAGACATGTTGGTATTCAACAAAGATTACCCTTTGGAAGGAATAGAAGGTGTTTGCAGAGGTGGTAATGCACTGGTATGATCTGTAAGGACTACCTTCATATGCTCAATTAACATGGGGGATCCCTCTCTAAAAAAATATTATATATTAATGGATACTATTCCATATTGTGGTTCCCCTTATGGTTTAATCTAGGGAAGTAATTTGTTTTTTTATATCCATAGGATCCTATAAGTATTAGGAGTATGAGGTAAAGGTCATGATGATAAGAACAAATGGTGTTGGAAAAAATTACCTCTTCATTGTTATCGTCTTTCCATATCAGGATTAGCACCATTTACTCTACACAGTTAGACCAGTATTGTATTCCTTTAAAGGATTGGATGTAAGTATCCATTACTTTTAGATATATATCCACCTCATAAGGATATTTTTGAGTAGGGATATACAGGGTAGTAGTGATCAATACAAATCCCATACGTTCAAGGGGATCTACCTGTAGTATCTCCCAGATATATTTAGAAGATGTTCTTTGTCTCATTGTTTTACATGCACTTGTAGCCTCTTGGAAGGATTATTTAATAAAAATGTATTGTTTTGGTAGATCCATTTTAGAAAGTGAGGTGTATTCTAATAGCCTCAATTTAATTCTAGGTAACAAATCTTCCCTATAAATATTTGGGGTTTAAATCTTAGGAGGCCTTAGATGGTAATGAGTAATTTCTCCAATACCAATTTTTTTAATGAGGATCGATTTCTTATGCACCACCAAATGTGTTAATTTCATCATCTTCATTATCATTGAATTTATGCCACACCATTAGAAACCACCGATGAGAATATCTATATCAATTCTACTAGTAATGGACTGATTCACCAAGATCTCTACGATAAGTGTCTAGCCCCTCAGGGTCATCAGCATAAGAGATAATGGATGGAATTGACACATAGTCATATCCAGTCAATGAAACCACCTTTTACCTTAGAAATATACATAGGGAGTGGGTTCTTTGGGAACACTTCAAGGAATCAAATTATCTGGAGGCTAATGGGAATGAAAAATATATTGGGATGAATACATGAAAAGAGTGGTATCACCAGTAGCATGTGTGGCTGAAACCTAACACTTCAATATCTTCCTTAGTGGATTTAAAACCTAGGATGTTCTTACCTATTTTCTGGGATTATAATTCCCAACATTTTTCTTTGTTTCACTCAGTCCTCATTCACTTTTTGGGATTCAAAAATAACAACTGGGTTTTCCAATTTTTCATTAGGGTATGATAAGTTCCATACTTCATCATAGGATATTGTAAGTGTATTATTGAAGCCCATGAAAAGATTAATACCAATATATAATCTTGTGTCCTTTCAAGTTAACATCAATGAGAGTTTTTGAGCTATCATTAAGTGTTTCTTCTATCAAGCACTATTTATGGTTGGAGGACACATCCTTTAGGGACATTTCAATTTATGTGTGAATCATCAGGGTATATACCCATAAAATATAATATCACCATAAATCCTAGAAATCAAGATTCCTTCTCTCAAGGAGATAAGATATCATCACCTAAAGAGGTCCATATATCAATCATTTACCAAAGTAACATAATGGGGAATAATAGGATAATTGGTAAAATGATCACGATAGATATTCTAATACATTATTTCCCGTATACTCATGTATAATGAAATTACCCTACATATGTTTTTGGGGTATGGTTTGAAGGTATCTCCCAATATCTATTGTGTGTCGATATATTTTTATCCTACCATATGAGAAGCTAACTAGAAATAGATTAATTTGAAGGGACCCACCAGCTAGTATTGTGACCAACCCACCCTGATATATCCCAAAAAACGGTAAATATTTCACAACACATGGATAAATAGGTTAACACACTAGTCATTAGCCAAATAAACCACAATTATGAAAGTTGTGACTCTGACCTCAGTACTAAAATCACACTTCATCATTAGGAAACCACTTAGGAACATGGTAATAAAGGTTTCCAATTAGAAGAGTCATTCAACATTAGGAATGATCTTTTAGAATCACTCATTGAATTGACCCTCCTCATGTGTATGTAGGTAGGCACCAATATGCCTTTGGTTCTCAATAGTTGGGAATGACCTTTGCCATGATGTTCTTGGATCAAGGCCACATAACATAGAAAACAAGTTAGTCCAATTATTAAATGGGATATCTTTTTTTGAGTGAGGGTCACCCTTTAATATGTTCTTTCTCCTGTAAATATATTTCATGGAATGACGGGTGTCCTCTCTATGTTTTACCATTTTAAATTGTGTGGTAGAAAATCTCTACAGATATCACCCATGATAAGAACCTCAAAAACCAATCAGAAGTCCTAGTGATTGATATCAACCCTCTGATGCTCTATGTAGAAGGTATTTGTGTAAAATATACATCTTTTATGTATTTGGAGGATACAATATTGGTTCCGGTGAGTGTAGGTTTTAAAAACCCAAAACTCTTTGTACATACCCACATCCTTTAGATCAATTATAAATTCATCCCAAGGTACGATAGACAGAAAAGGATAACACTTGTCCAAGATGAATGACCCCCAAGGTCAAAGGAACCATTTCAATGACAACCCAATTTGTTCATTTTTCATGGATTCATTGCAATTATATGATAGGAATAGACCTTATCATCTGGTGGCTGTACAGTATCCTCTAGCGACCAAGGAGTGTTGTTCAAAAACCTCCTGATTGTATGGTTTTCCTAAATGAATGGCCACCTCACTAAGATGTTTGTTCAAGGAATATCTATATTTTTATTATTCAGGGCACATGTTGATTTTTTTTAGGGTGTTAGAATAAAAACAACATATGAAAGCTTGTATCCTCAAAGTGGAATCATTTAATCGATTCGATAACACCTTTAACTGACTCTAAGAAGTCCCAGAGGGTGTTAAAGGGCTGTGTTTATGATGATTTTACCATTACATTCAATATAATTGATCATAAAATTCCTCCTTTTGGCAGTAATAGAGAGGTGGAATCAATAGTAGTATAAAAAACTATGAAGGGTATATCCCATTGTATACCTCAAAATCCAGATGTGAATGGTTAGTCTCTATAAAAAATTAAAAGTATAAGGAATCAGGAACTCATATTCCATGAACCACTGGCTCAAAAACCATCAATTTGTGACGCATCAGTCTACACTATGAACCATCAATCCATGTACTGTTGGACCAAGAACCAACATTCCCCAATGTGGTGGCCCACAATGCACAATCCAATGAAATATTCCATATAATGTATTCTTTATTCATCAAGCAAATATTTTCTATGTGGGAGATTTATAATTATCATTTCTCGGTTTTGAATTTCATTTCATTGAAAGGCTATCCAAATATGAGATGTTATGCAAAATATGTAGGTGATTAGAGAGTTTGTAGAGTGATCAGTTCGCTAAGAAATCTGGTAAAGGATAAGTTAATTGGGAACCCTATTTATTGGAATGGTAACCTCTTGTGGGTCCACTTTTGTACCACAAACTAGTTTAAAAAAATATCTCATTTTATATTTGAATAGACTCATATTAAAACCGATCAGAATCCATTATAGTGGAAGAATTTTTTTTTGTTCCGAAAAATTATACATACCAGAAGAAGAGAATTCTATAAAACTCAAAAAAGGGTTGAAATAACACTCAATATATTATTAAAGAAACATCTTAAAAGGGAATGAAATTGTAAAGGATAGATTCATCTTGTGAATTAAAATTTTCTTCATGGACCACTACTTCACATGGTTGTTTTAATCTTCACAAATCACTCCATCATAAAAATATTTTATGGGATAAGATGACAGCACTGGGTCTTGAAAACTGAAGCACATTAATCTTCAAGTCCATATACTGATTTTCCCTCATAAATCATTATTTCCCAAGAACTAAATCATTCCAGGGATGTGATGGTACCACCAACACATGAGAAAAATAATATTGTTTATGGGGACTGATGATGATTTTAGGACTTGAAAAAGCTACCCCGCTATGAATAAAATCCTTTATGGGATGGGGTATCATCCTAGGATCCAATAAAAGAAGAACTTCACCAACTGTGGATGACCAACCATCCTGGTACTCAGGCACTCCATCCATTTATAGATGAACCATGAGGGGAACTAAGTAGGGATATGGAATGAATGACGGAAAATAGGAGATCATATGAGGTAATAGTGAATGGTAGCCAAATCATGGATAATTCTTTTCCAGATAGGTAAAAACCCACCACATAACATTAAGGGTGAGATAAATGAACGTCTATGCATCTTTGAACAAATTTTTTCCTGTAAATCATTCCACAGTTTGTAAATGGATGGTCCATTTGAAAACCAGCATCCCACGTAGAATGATGCTACGTAGGAGGAACATTTCCCTGAATAGAAAAAATCACTATGGGTGGAACCTCACCCTGTGTAGCAACACACTACCCTTAAAAACCCCAGGTCTATAAAGAATCATGCTAAACATATGATACCATCACCCGTATAGTAACATGGCATGAGGAGGGAACCCCATCTCACATAAGAACATTCTATGTGGATTGGGGACTCTTAGGTTGTTCTTTACTCCAGCTCCCATTATTCCCTTTTATTCTCTCATCGACCCCCATATTGGCCTCTCCATGAACTAGTCCAATGAAAATAAACTAATGTGTCTTCAAAAGATACATGACCATTATGATAAGATCATCAGGCACATTATCATCTCTTCATGAGTCTATACACCCATGGTTAGAAAAGTCACATGTATTATCTTAACACCATGGAAGAACATCATAATGTATTCATGTATACATTCCCATGGTAATTAGGGTTCTAACCTTGGGGTAATCACATGAACCTCCCACTTCTACGGGCAGAGAGGAACCATGTAAGACCTCTAATTTTTCTCAAGGTATTTTTTATGATTCAATTTATATTTCTTATTATGGTTAAATAAATGTTTCCTAAAGTTCATGAGAAGGATCAGGGGTTTTCTGGGGGTTTGGGTAATGAAAGAGGAGGAAAAATGAGTTATTTGGGCTTCTTCCATGATTTCTACAGAGTTAGTGAAAACCATGAAGAGAATCCAAGGTAAATATGAATACCTGGTAAGAGGATTATACATGGTAATCGCATTGTTAAGATAACTATGGGGGATTACTATGAAACCCTGTGAAGGGGTGATTTTGGGATAGTAGCTCACGCATAGTTCGAATAGGGTTCGGAAAACTGTGCAGGTAAACTGTGAAACCTAGTAATGTTGTGAAATTTTCAAAAATTCCCTTACTGGATTTTTAACCTCAAGTCTATATTTCATGATTTCTTCCCCATTGAAACCCCAATGACAAGGAAGATATTTCAATGTTAGTTATCTTTCATCTCAATGTCATTTTGAGTTCCGTGGGATGAAAATCAAAGACCTGGGTAAGGTTAATCCCCCTAATGATTCTATTTTTTGTTTAGTGATTGTGTCTCTTCTTTATCTTTTTACAAAGCTCTAAAAACCTTCAATTTTTTAGTGAGATATTGGTTGAAGATTTGATGGGGGGTTCTATTGGGGACTAAGGCATCATTTTAGTGTGTTTTCCACAAAAGAATCGATGTAGGTGGTCTACAAGAAATATGGCTTGGTTTTGATGAAGATTTGTTCTTGTGGGGTAATGTTCATTCACTCTTCCTGTTGAGTCATTGGTTTCATTTTCATGACATGATATATTTAGTGTTTATATAACTATTTGAACCCCTCATGATCCATGTGGGATGCCTGGTGGATGACTTGGACGACTTATGGCTACACGCGTGGTATGTCGACCCTATCAAATGGGACTCACAAAAGAGTTGGGTGTGATATTTACTTTTATTGATGTAGAGAATTTTAATATTGTTTTAGTTTGTTAATATAATGAATTACGAAGGATTTTGGGTAGATGTGTCCATTTTGGATAATGTATTGTTTGGTTGGCATGTAAATGTTTCAAATTAGATTAATGGGAATGTTAAAATGAATTGTTTTTTGTACTTGAATAGGCATAGTGAGTTAGACTTGGGAAATGGGAATTGAGTTAAATGGTTATGGGATATAAATGATAAATGTGTTAGCATATTGTGGCATAACAACGATTCCCATTTTAATTTTCATTGTTTCTTTTTTATAATGTTATTGGACATGCTTGGATGATATTTTGGTAGGTTGTGGTACATATATGATGTTCTTTTCCCATGGCTCGAGCTGGACCAGGGATCTAAACTCCACCACTTATTGAATAGGTTAGGGAAGGAGATTGAGTTTTATTTTCCTAAGAGTTATATTCCACTCGAATCAAGGCTTTGAGGCGAGGAAAATGAGGTTATTGCAATGTGTTTTCCTAAAGAGAGAGGATATGATTTGTTCCTATATGCCTTTCAATTGTTGAACATGCATAATCTATTGAACACACAAGAAAGGTGAACTGAGCACATAGTCATTATAAGTATTGATTTAGAATTTGGTAATTTATTAACTTAAGGGAAACACTATCTATAATGACTACTTGAATTATTCTCTATTCATTCGTCTTTATTTAGTTCTTACATGAACTATTTATTGAACAAATTATTTTGTAAACACTATAGGCAAGGGCCTACTGATTTATACTCACACTCTTATTAGGCCTCCATTGTGAAGTCGAGCAGATTTCATACTGGCATGTCCAGGAAATGGAAGGGGCTCATGGTTGGGAGTTGAGTTTTGATCAAGAGGAATATGGATGAGGTTCCAACAATGGAATCAGATAATTTTTTGGGGTTTCACTATTTTTATTTTTTTTGGGTTTTTTTCACTTGGAAAAATATCACGACATGACATATTGACTATTTCTTTTGGTTTGTACTGAGTTTTGGAGATGTTTGACTATGCATGTTATTTGTTGTTTCATACAATTTTTTTTATTGATTCTCTATCTTCTTTGTATTACTCTGATAAAGAGGGTACACTCTCCCTAAATGACCTAATAGACCCTCTCTACTAGTCAGCTACCTCTAGCATATGGGGAGGCATGCTTGAGGTCCTGTGATGACCCGACTCGAGGAACTGATTTAGTGGAACCTGGGATGGGGATGTTACAAAGTGGTATGAGAGGATGTCTTTTTCTTTGAATGACTAATTGAGAAGGGTAGACACAAGGGTTGGTAGTTTTTGGGCCTTGGTAACAAGATCATTCTTAGGTGTACTAAACCCATTTATGGGGAAATCCCATGTCACCAAGAATTGGAATTGGTGTCCTTTTTTTATGTTACTAAATTTGATGATATTTCACTTTTGGTCGGTGCACATGTGGTGAAATGTAACTATTTTATGATATTTTTTCCACGGATGGAATGGAATAAGGTTATTCATTCATTCATCACTCTATAAACCTATGTATATAAGTGAAATTCATCATTTTAGACAAAAACACATGGGATGGGTGTGTGGGATATAAGGGTAGAATGAATTTGACATTATTAAAAGTAGAGAAAATTATGTCTCACAAGACAACATAAATATGAAAAAATGGGAGGATAAAAATAAATGTTATAAAATAATTATGTAATTATTCTTGATAAAGGGATTTAATAGAATTAAAATGTAATTGAAATAAGTTTTGATGTTGGAATAGTACTGAAAGGGTGTAGAATATAGGTCTTGTAACCATGTGAGTTATTTTCCCCAGTGTTACCCATGGCCTTGGGAAGGATTTTTGATAGTAGTGTTACATATATAACAAATCCCAATGGGTAGTGAATGTGAAATGGGTTTTTTATGGATAGTGATGAGACTTCAGCTATAATTTTTAAAATATTTATGAATTGTGTACTAAATCTTATGTTTGTAATTATAGTGAAATTCCAATACAAAGATGTGTTTCAGGTGGGCGATATAAGGATGTTTCTGAGAACACTCTTCTTATGTTAGAGCAAGTGAATTTGGGTATTCAAAAATATAGAGAGGAAAAGTTCCAAGAGAAATTTTCAAATTTTTTGAATATGATGTAGTTTGACCCAAGGCGGGCTGGACTGCATATGTTCTAGTTGACCAGGGAATTATAGTTGAAGAACCCTCAAACCATTATCAGAGAGGGTGTTCTAGAGGAATAAGTGTTTAGGATAGATCATATTCATACTATTCTTGATCATCGGGATATGCCTCTTGAAAATATAGTCGTGTAGGAGGAAAATATGCTGAGAGGTCAAGAAAAGCGTTGGTGGGACATCAGAGTTAAAATAGAGAAGGTTGGATGAATGATATGGAATTATTTCTAGGACATGTTCGTTGAACACTTATGTCTAGAAACATTGAGGAATGACAAGGTTGATGATTTTATGATTCTGACCTAAGGGACATTGTTAGTGATGAATTATGCTAGTCCCTTCACTAGTTAGAGACATTTCACCCCAGCATTTCTAGGAGATGATGAGGGTTTGTAAAAAAAATTAGAATGAGATTAAAAAAGATACCAGGTCCAAGGTAATCATGTTTCATCAGAAAAGGTTTTTTGAGGTATTAGATCAAGCCCTTATCTCATAGGGGAACATGAAATGAGATTTCAGTAGTGAACATGTGGTGCCAACTAAGCAGGGAAGTGGTACAACTTCCAAAAGTCAGGAGTTCCATTTTGGAAATTTTCATTCGGGGGAAATTCATATTTCATTCAAAAGAGAGAGTCATCCTCTCAGGGTGGTGACTGAGTATTATGTTATCAACGAGGAAAGTCAGGGAACATGCATGGACAGTATCCTGAACTACCAATTGAGTGTCGATCATGTGGAAGGTTGGGCCATATAGATAAGTTCTGCAGGAACCTGTTATAGTAGGGGAATGATAGAGGCTAGAGAAAGATGTAGAGTGTTGGTAGGGGGTCAGTGACTCCATATCAAACTGTAAGATGGAGCACCATATATCCTATTGGTAGGGGTGGTGAAGGTGGAACTCTTGGGGTGAGTGCATCCACACTAGATAGGAAATACACAATGCTTAGGTTGAGGCCCAGGGTAGTGGGACATGTCATATTTATGTTGTTTAGACAGCACCTGAAGGTGGTGAGGTTGGACCATCTACTGTTTGAGGTACAATTCCTGTATCTTACACACTTTCTAGTTCTTTATTTGTTATAGATGCTACAAATTCATGAATTTCTTCTATGTTCAAGGTTTTTAGGATTAATCATGGACATCCATTTTGAAGTAATGTCACTAGATACTTCGATAGGGGTATGAATGGAGGATTTCACACAATGTAAGGACTGTGCTTTGGAGGTGGGACGATATGATTTTCTATGGAACTTGTTTGGTCTTGAGATGTCAGGTTTTGACTCGATTACAAAAATGGATTGGATGGTATTGTATCAAGCCCATATTGAATGTTACTAGTGTAGGGTGACATTCATGCCTTTAGAGGGAACTATTTATGTCTTTCATATTGAGTGGGATCTTCAAACAGGCCGTACATGACTAATTTGTCAATAGTTTGGAGAACTAATAGCCCAAGTAGCATGCCTTATATTAGATTATGGGGGAAAAGATTAACTTATTTTTCCTCTCATTGGGGATTATTTTTAGGATGTGTTTTATGAGGAATTATCAGGGTTACCACCTAAGAGAGATTTTTTGTTTACAATTGAACTAATGATCAGTGTAGAGACAGTTTCAATTCCTCTATAAGGAATGAAACTAATAAAACTCAAAGAACATAAACTTTAGCTATATTTGTTGGAGTGTAATAGGTTTATCCATCCTAGTAAATCTCTTTGGGGATCTACCATGCTATTTTCCAAGAAAGAAAACATATCATTGAGGATATGTGTTTATTATAGGAATCTGAATCAGATAACTATTAATAAATGATACTCTCTTCTTAGGAATGATGACTTATTTTAACAACTAACGGGTGCTTCAATGTTCTCCAAGATCGATTTATGATCTGGATAACATCATTTGAGTGTGAGACTATCTGATGCACCGCAGATAGCTTTATAGAACAGGTATGGGGTGCATGAGTTTTTGGTGATGTTGTTCGAGTTAACCAATGCAATGACTATGTTAATGTCTCTAATGAACTATATATTTCATCTATATCTGGATAATTTTATAGCTGTATTCATTAATGGAATCTTGGTGTACTCCCTAACTCATGATGATCACTCCAAACACCTTGACATCATCTAGAGTATGATATAGAACATAGTCAATACACCAATCTATCAAAATGTCAGTTTTGGATTGATAAGGTGCATTTCATGGGTCACATAATTTCACATTTGGGAGTTTATATCGATTTAGAGATTGTGAAGGTTGTGGTGTCTTGGGAGCATCCCAAGAACACTTCTAATGTTCCGATTTTTATGGGTTTCTCCTTTTATTACCAAAGATTCATTGGGGATTTCTCTCATTTTTCACCGCCACTCTATGGATTAACCAAAAAGAGGGTAATGTTTGAGTTGTCAGGGGAATTTGAATGTTCTTTTCAATAACTAAAGAAGAAGTTTACTACCATACTAATTAAACCTTAATCATTCCAATAAAGGGGTGAATCTTATTTTGTGATTCATCTGATATCGGACTTGGGGAATTTTTTATATAAGATAACTTTGTTGTAGCTTATGGTTCCAGAAAATGGAGGCCTCATAAAAGATATTACTATATCCATGATATTGATTTGGAAACTGTGGTTTAAGCCTTAAAGTGATGGAAGTATTTCTTGTTAGGAGAACAGTTCATGATGTTTACCTATCAGAAAAATACTTAAATACATCTTTTCCCAATAGTATTTGAATCATTGTTAGTGAAGGTGGGTTGAGTACATGAAATCATTCAATTTTTATTTTTTTTATACACCAGGGAATGGGAATAGTGTTGCAGATACTCTAAGTTGGATGACTCAAAGTCAGGTGGTTCAGGAATACAAATCAGAGTGATTAATGATGGCCTTGTTTGCTGAGATGAACCTAGAGGTACAAGATATCCATTAGCAGATGACCATTTCATTTATAATAGTGGAGTCCATGCCACTAATATGGTTCACGGAGAGTTATCTTGTGGACCCTGAGTGTTTATCTATAAAGGCAAGTCTAAATCTGGGGTGTCACCTTCTAGTTGGGATATTGCTGATGGTTGAACTACCATTGTTTGTGGCTGTTTTGTTGTACCCACATGTATGCAGGAGGTGTTGATGTTTGATTTCGATGCCTTGAAGTGTGAGGTGCACCCTAGTTTGATTATGATGTACCAAGATCATCGTTGGAAATAATATTGTCTAGGGATAAAGAAAGTGGTTGTTGGGTTTGTAGTATGATGCCTTACTAGTCAATAGGTAATGTCCACACATCAACATCCAGGTGGATTGTTACAGTAATTTTCAATTCCAATGTGGATGATGAATGACTGAATGATGAACATTGTAGTGGGTCTTCCAAGGATATCCCAGAATAATGATGTAATCTTGGTGGTTGTGGACCAGCAGACTAAAGTGGCTCATTTCTTGCAGAACCCGGAGCCTTACACAGTTGATTAGTTGGGTGAGTTTTATGTTCAATATATAGGGTGGTTACATGGTGTGAAAAGATCCATATTTTCATAAAGTAACCCATGTTTCCCATTCCACTTCTATAAGGGATTAAAAAATGTTATTGGTACCTAGGTGTTGTTTAGTACAGCTTATCACCCATAGAAATATGGGTAGTTGGAACAAATGATTTAGGTATTATGAGAGATGTTGCGAGCTTGTGTTCTAGATTTTTGTGGTTCATGGGAAAAACACTTATCACTCATTGAGTTTTCCTACAATAAAAATTTCTAGGTTATGATTTAGATGGAACCTTTTGAGTAACATTATGGGAGGGCTTGTTGATCTCTATTATGTTGGTTGAGGCTAGGGAATATGAGCTGTTAGGACTGAGTCTCTTGCAAGATGTCACAAAATTTTTGTTTGAATCAGAAACGCATGGTGAAATTTCAAAGTAGGTAGAATTCATATGCAGATCAACATTGTAGACTTCTTGAGTTTGTGGTGGGGAATAGTGTGTTTCTTTGGATGTCTCCAAGATAGGGTCACCGCTGAATTCAAAAACAGTGCCAGTTGGCACCCAGAAATGTTGGGTCATTTGAGATCATTGAGAGGTTCAGACCGATGGATTAATAATTAGATCATCTGTAGTGGTATAGTGGGATGTATGATGTTTTTCATGTTTCATAACATCAGCAGTATCAGCCTGATACATCCCATGTGATTGATGTTGAAAATATTGACCTTGTATATGATGCATCCATTGAGAAGAATCCAATTTTTATTGTTTATTATAGTGACAAGGTCTTTCTAGAAAATGTTTTACCTTTGGTACATGTTCTATAAAATCATGTAATTATTTTGGAAGAAACATGGGAATGAGAATCCAATATGTGGGACCAATGTCCTAATCTCCATTCATTGGAA
Source organism: Viscum album (assembly GCA_963277665.1). Classification (NCBI taxonomy): domain Eukaryota; kingdom Viridiplantae; phylum Streptophyta; class Magnoliopsida; order Santalales; family Viscaceae; genus Viscum; species Viscum album. Next base: position 1,893,063,247 of record OY728150.1, read on the forward strand.
GCTCAATGATTCATAGAAAGAGAGGCTTGGTGAAGCGTCGTCCTAAGGTGGGGAAGTTGTAAGATCATAGGTTTTTCTCAAGGAATGTTTCTATTATGTTTTAGTTTAATTCGATTATTTTGTTCAAATAATTGTTTCCCCAAATTTTTGAGAAGGACCACTGATGTTCCAAGGGTTCAGGCCCTACTGGAGGATGAAAAATATTTCTTTTGGTCATGTTTCATGGTTAGTGAAAACCGTGTGAAGCATCCCAGGTAACCGTGAAACCATGGAAAGACGATTGTGCATGGTTATCTCACGGTTTTCCTAACCATGTGAAATTCCCATGAAACCATATGACATAGTAATTTTTGAATAGTATCCCATGAATGGATTACATACAGTTTGAAAAACCATGTTGGAAAACCATGCAACCCAGTAAATATGATAAATTTACAATAACTTCCATTAAGGGTTTTTTAACCCAAACTCTTGATTTATTCCTTTCTTCCCCTCGAAACCCAATTGATGAAGAATATATCCCAATAGCTTCCAAGGGTGTTTCTCCTTTATCTCTTGGTCATTTTGGGATCCATCAGTTGTGAATCACAGATCCAGATATGGATCATCCCCCTTATTGTTTCCCTTTTTGGTTTAGGGTTCTCATCACATCTTTATCTCCATATGAAGCTCTAAAACCCTTCTATTTGGGTGAGATCTAGGTTGAATATTTGAATGGTATTAGATTGATATTTAATGAATCTTTTGAGAGTAATTTCAACCAAAGATTCAAGGTAGGTGGTCTATAGGTAATATCCATTGGTTTTGATATAGTTTTTTTCATGTGGGGTTATGTTAATTCACTTCCATTGTTGTTTACTTGGTTTTTATTTCTAGGCATGATACATTTTGTGTTTAAATAACCAATTGAACCCTTTCTGATCACAATGGGATGCATGTGTGATGACTTACCTGATTTAGGGCCACCCATGGGGTGTGTCGACCATCTCAAATGGGGCTAATAGAAGAGTAGGGTGTGAAATTGACTTTTGTTGATGCAGAGTATTTTAAGAACGTGTTAATGTGTAATTATAATGAATTAGGAAGGATTATGGGTAGATGTGTCCATTGTGGAAAATGGATAAGGGGTTTTCTGGTTGTTATATAAATGGGTTAGATGTGATTAGTGGGAATTTGATAATGAATTATGTTTTGTACTAGAATAGTTCTATAGATTTAGACATGGGAAATGACAATTGAGTTAAATGGTTATGGGATATAAATGAAAAATGTGTTAATGGATTATGGAATAAGAATGACTCCCATTTTAATTGTCATTTTTTGATGTTGCTAATGTTATTGTATACGCTTGTGTTGTATTGTGGTTATGTGTGGTGAATAAATAAATATGCATGTTCTCAAGTCATGGTAGAGTGGGGTATAGACATGAGGTTCTACACCCATGGGTTAAGTTGGAAAGAGGATCTAAAATCCACCCCTAATTGCATGGGTTAGGGAAGGGGAAAAAGTTTTATTCCCCCAACATTTTCATTCCACCCGAACTGAGGCTTTGAGGTGAGGATAATGAAGTTATTTTAATGTGTTTCCTTAGTGAGATTGGACTTTATTTGTTCCCATATGACCTGAGATTATTGAACTTGACTAATCCATTGAACACATGATAAAGGTGAATTGATGACATAGTATTTAAAAGTTTAGAATTTGAATTTTTGAGAATGATTAACACAACAGAAACACTATCACTAATGACTAATTGAATTTCTCTCTATTAATTCCTCTTTATTTAGATGTTTCATAAACAATCTATTAAATTGAATATTTTTTAGAAATCATTGGTGGTGGCCTACTGAGTTATACTCACACCCTACTTCGGCCTCCATTGGGAACCTAAGAATATTTCATACTTATATGTCACGAAAAGGGAAATGGCCCTATGTTTGGGAGTTGAGTCATGATCAAGTGGTACCTCAAAGGGGTTCTATACTTGGAGTATAAACCATTTTGTGTATTTATTTCTTTTTCTATATTTTGTGTTTTGTTCACTTGAAACTATATCATGACATGACATGACATATTTTCTATTTCTTGCGGTTTGTACCTAGTTTGGGAGACGTTTGGATATTCATGTTATTGGTTGTTTCATATTTTTTTACTATTTATTTTTTTATCTCTAGTGTATTACTTTGATAAAGGGGTTATTGTATCCCCACATGATCTAATATATCCTGAATACTAGTTTGAAACCTCTGGCATATGGGGAGGCACCTTTGAGTTCTTATGATGACCTAGCTCGGGGCACCAATTTAGTGGCACCCGGGTCAGGGACATTATAAATATCCTTTCCCTTCGATGAGGTTAAGTGATGGTGACTCCTCTCTTCCCAGGGGACTAGAAGTGCTTCCCTCCTAGAGTAAGCCCCTATTATTTCATGTAAGATGTGGTTATCATGCTATTATTTTCCATCCTAGTACATATTCAGATGCATCAAAATATGTTTCTATCTTGGGTATAAAAATAAAATATGGGAGGATAATACTCAAGACCCTCTCCCTCTCCCTTTGTGTTTAATACCACATCCACCAGAGGAATGAATGGATCAGGTGATCTTTAGATATACTACTTCCTCATGTTTCTCACATTGATATTGAATCATGTGGGCATAAGGGTTAGTAGATATCATGACATCCCCAAGATCCCAAACCTCCAAATATACCATGTCCATGTGTAAGTACCAACCATATTCATCATGGGAAGCTTCCACGCTAAATCCCCAAGCACATGATCCTCTAGGATTCCTATAATGTGTAACCCCCAACAAACTAAACTATATGGAATTTGATTCCAAACTAAATGTGTTACATAAGAATCCTCTCTGAGGACCAAACCCAAAACCTAAAATCAACCTAATTTTCATTAGGATATCCAAATTGGATTATATCCTACAAGGGGACGACATCTATTTTCATCCCCTTAGGTATCCTTGTTGTAAGACCTGCATCATCCTGGAAAAAGCATTATTTTCCATAGAGTCCTTGCCGCATGAAATTAAAACAAAAGGTTTTATCCTCATCACATGAACTTAAAAGGTGATGTTTCCTTTTAAGTGACATCGAACTATGTGTATTATGATTCTTCTCAAATGGATACATATGAAGCCCATATTAAGGGTTTGAAACCAACATCAGAACAACTTCTTTCTCCAGGATGAAATAAAAATTCAGAGTGCCTCACCACATGGATTAAAACTAGCGTCATCCAAACAAATGATTAAAGAATCTATAATCCATCCATAATAGGGTACCATTTATATTGAACATATAAATATACAAATATTCATATTAATGGAGAACCTCATATACATAAGATGATTCTGTACCCATTTGGGTTCATAATTTGTCGAAATATTTGGGTGATCCAAGTATAAATACTTGAGAATGAACAGAGGATTCATGAACATATCTTAAATCTATAAGCGAGTCATAGAATAGGAAATAGATCCTCGAAAAAGGGTGTGATGTTAGTGATATCCCATTATCTCAACCAATGTGAGTTATTATGTTCCATTGTCTATTTTCCCAAATGAGCACCTACCATTGGAAAGTAAGACCATGATTTGTTGTGGATATGAAATTTATTGGGTGTTTCTGGTTCCAAACAAATTCACATTAGAAATCATTCTATGATAATGTACCTAATGTGTGTAATTTTACAAAATTCAAACCCATATAATCAATCTTTAGCTGAAAATTTTCTTTCATCAAAAACACTATCACTAATAAAAAATTATTTCAATTATAAATTCTTTCATTGTTTAAAACATGAAAAATTGTTCTAATTTTTTTTAAAATTATTTTTTAATCATTTTTAAAAACTATTTTATCTTAATATAATCAAATATATTTTTACATTATTTTAATTATAAATATATTATAAATGAAAATAAAACCATAAAATAACAATTTGAAAACTACTCAACCTCACATATTGTAGTTTCAAAATAACACCTACAAAGAATTAATAATACACTATAATATAAAAATAGATATTTCACTACATTACTATTGAAATAACTAAAATGATTAAATATTTGAAAAAATTTATTAAATATTAATGCGATAAAATTATTATAGGTCATAAAATGGATTTTACATAGATATAATTCATTAAAATAATATTGCCATAGGAATTGGAAAAAATACAATGCCAAAAAATATTTTTATATGATAAAAGTTTATGTAGATATGAAAATTTTAAATTTATATTTGGATTTAATATTTAATATTAATTACTACTAAGAAGTCACATTATAAAATTCTTGAAGTATAATTTGAATTTTTTTTATTATTCTTTCATAAAACTAAAATCAAAATATGTGTTTGAATTCTAATATCAATGAAATATATACATATGATTAAATAATTATAAATGAATCCCATTAAAAGTTATTATACTAAAAATTTCAATGATATTTTGTTTTAAATATTCATGTAAAAATGAAATCAAAACATGCAATACGTATTTAATAACTATAAAACTGTAATTGATCCAATACAAAATAAGTAATGAATACTAATTTTTTCTTTGTGTTTTTCTTCCTGAAAGAAAAATGATACCTTTACATGATAATAATTATGTACCACCATTTATAAATTCAAACATACAAAATTTTAAAGAAATAAAAATATCTAGTATCATAATAAGGATTATATATTATTGGTTTTATTAGAAAACTCAAGACACTAACATCAATAATATTAAACAAGAAACACCCTCATAGATAAATTCTATTTTATCGATTAGGGAAGTGGGAGATTTAACAAATTAAAAGATCATTGAGAATACATGAACCATAATAGACGAGATAATGTTAGTTGGTATATTGAAGAGGTAAAGGATGGTGTATTACTGAAATCACTAATAAGGTTAAACATGTCAGTCTATAGTTGCTATAATAACCCATATCTCATAAACACAAAATTAACTCATTATATATATATATATACATAAACATAAATAACAACCTTAAAATCATGTGTAATATGAATTTAAGAGATTATATACAAAACACATGAAAATAAAGATACAATATATTATCATTTCAATCTCTAATAAATTATCCTTAATTTTATTGCACATTTACTACTATAAGGATACCCTAGATAAATAAATAAAAGAAAAATTAGTATATAAATAGAAATTATTTGATGAGGAAATATATGAAATTAGGATCATAGTAATGATGGAAGAAATGGATTATCAAATGAGAAAATAGGTTATTATGAGTATAGAGGATATATGAATCATCAATGAATTAAATATGGGATCATTAATCTTGGATACGTTAAAACATCATAAAATATGACATCATATGAATATTTCAAGGATTAGTACTAAGAAAACATAAAATAGTATACTAGGATCATTACCCATGCACCATGAAAAAAAAAATCTCATGAGATAAAAGAATTACCTATGTATTTGTGTGGAATTGAATTTTTGGGCACACTTGTCACATTATAATATGTTCATGAATTCATGTTTCACATAATAATGTTATAAATAATGTATAGGCATAATATAAAACACAATAAAATAATATGGGTTACATAATATTGTATAAATGAATATGAAAATGATATATCATAATGATCACAAATAAAAGAATGTGTTATGTATTATAAGGAAAAAATATCAAATAAATTAATATATTTCTTGATAAAGGATATCATGTGAAAACAATTCATGAAAAAGGGTTGAAGAAGTAGATATGAAAATTAACACCATAAATAAGTATTTCTAAAATGAGTGAAGAACAATTGAAGGATACACATGTATAGGGGTTTTCTTAAAACAATAAATGAACAAGAATAATTTTCCATTAAATAATTCTTAATATTTGAAATAATAATATATTTTAACAATTGAATGCTTGAATCAAGGAATCAAATTATAAATAAACATGTTTCAACTAATCTGATTTGATAAAATAATGGGAATGATAATTGTACTAGAAAACACTTATATACCCAAAAATAAAATGAACATTAAATAACTATATATTTGTGGAAACAATATATATAGAAAAAATATGAAAATTTGAGGTAGTGGGTGATAAATATAGATAAAACAACAGAACATAACCTTAAATAAAGAAGTTTATTGAAAGGAATACTCTATATTCAGTCATAAATCATCTTATTACTAGTGTCAAACCTGATAAACAATAATATTAAATTTATGATATACTTGGTTAAGAACATTATATATGTATATTTCATATATTATTAATCATTAATGATAATTTATTATATTTTTTAAAATCATTGTGTTCATGTTCACCATCTTGTGGGTGATTGTTTAATGGTTCATGGCCATACTTCTTTATTGAAAATGATGAATATACATGTAAAATGAGGCTATAACTGAAGAAGAGTGATGATAAATATTTAATTTAATATCATAAGTTAATTGTACCCATATATATATATAATTTCTAATATTGAAATAATTCATTGAGTATAAATGTAATCGTTTAGTGGTTTGTTCATTTATGTGGTTTTATTAGAATTTTTTCACATAATTTGTTATATTTATTTTGTGACTATTTACCTATTATAAAATTGGAATCATATAATAATATTGTAATGTATATCATATTTAATGATAAAAAGATTTATTTTAACCACACTTGAAGGAGTAAATATATTTCTAAAAACAACATCTTTATAAGCATCTGTATTAGACTTGAATCAATGTAAATGTATAATAACAACTATTGTAAAAATATAGGATTGAAGTATTAATATTTAAGTAGCCCAATATCATATATTAAATAAAATGGAAAATGGGTATTATATTATTGTTCTAGGAGAATAATATATAATGGAATTGAAATGAAAAGGTTTGTTTATGAGCACTTAACATACTCCTTGGGATGACTCCTTTGATGAGACATGGGTATCTGTTAAGTGGTTATAACAGAAGTAAGGGTTCTTTGGTATGGAATATACATTCTAATATGTTTACGGATTGAGGATAATTGGGGTGGTGAATGGTAATATTTATAAGGGGATTAGAGGTGTGTATGAAATGAAATATTATAATAAAATATTATATTTCTGAATAGTGATGAATATTTTGACTCAATAGTAACGTTATTGGGATTTAGTAATAATCAAAATATTAAAATAATCACCTAATTTCTATAGAACTCGATAATAATTTATATAAACCATTAACAAATACCATACATATATGATACATTAATATTGATATATATATTATAATTTTTAAAATACACCAAGAAGTTATTATTATTATACCTCAATGTGATGATTAAAAAATTAAAAATGTATTTTATGAAAAATATTTTTTATATAATTTGAAAATTTAATTTTATTAAATCATGATATAATAAAACATAAAAATTATTAGGAAATGATAAATTTTATTACCCATAGAAAACATAAATTGGATTTTCTCAAATTTAATCAATATTTACATATAAAAAATTAGTTTTATACATAACCATATTTTCAAAGTTAATTTCTATGTTAGATATATATTTTTTTCCAAGATAAATTTTTTTTATTAAAATATCCATATATATTTTCCTAAAAATAAAATTATTATATCATTATGTTAAAATCCCAATTTTTAATCTTTAACTATTTTGTATGAGTTTTCTTTGTTACTAACTTCTAATTTTTTTATTTCATAAGATAGAAAAATATTATATTACTAGTCCTAAAATCGCATTAATATTACAAAAAATTATTTATTATTTCAATGGTCTTGTTTCCAATGATGATATTACTTTTACACATCCAAAAAATACATATTTTATTCCACATTAATTATTTATTAATATTAAACTCAATGTTTTATATTATTAATTTTAAAAATGAGTACTATAATTATAATATGTTTTCTCTTTTCTTTCACTGTTATTTTCATCTGTGATAATTTTTTGGAATAACAAAGTACATTAATAGCATGTCTTTGTGTTATTATTATTATTTTTACCTTGTAATTGTACAATTTAAAATTTTATAGAGTATGATTATACTTCATATGTAATGTTCTTTTTTAGTGTAACAAAATAGTATTATTTTTTATGTAGTGCATGTGACATATTTATATGAAAAATAACACCGCTATATATTGATAATAAACTTTTATATTGAAAATTTATTAGTAGATTAATTTATATACCATTTAAAATTTATTCCTTAAAATTCAAACATTAAATTTTTGATAAAAATAGATATAGGTATTTTGGTTTCATTTCATATTTGGGATCCCATGTGGCCCTATAATATATTATGTTTCACTATATTCTTTTATAAAAGCGAGTTGTTTTATTACATATCTCAATCTATATATGGTCCAAGATCATCACTTTATGGACTATGTTTTCATGATCATGATATATATATACCACCTCTTGATTCAGTATATGATAGGTATATGAGTTCTAACTACATAAGAGGGATCTATAAACAACATCATATACTTGAGATAAGTATTGTGGGAGTAAAATTCAACATTCCACATCACCAATATTGTAACAAATATCAATGGGTTCAATATATCATGGACATAACATTCCATTCTTACCAAACCACAATATTTTTGTCTATGGGGATATATAAAGGAACACATTATCACTAACCTCAAACCCCACATATCATCATAATTTTAAAATATATATCCTATATTGACTATGTGAAAATATAATCTTTTTACTAAATAGATTTTACTTTATTTAACATTTCTTTTAGTAGTTTAATTCCCAATAAAATAAAATATCCAAATTCATCCTAGAATACTGCACTTACACTCATCTTCCCATATAGGGATTATCAAATATTAATGGGGTTAATTTACTGGAATCTATAATTGTTTTGTGCTCCAATAGTGGATGATCTTGATCCCATATGACCTTCATGTCTATAGGGGAAGATTACAATATGTCCTCATCTATTTGGATAATCAATTTAGAATGATGACACGTCTAGGGGTATTGATTATAAGCAAGATTCAATCTATATTATATTCATATTGAACACTATTCTATGACATTTAGGTGAAACCAAGATGTTGATTAGATTTAATTGATAAGGTAGTTCTATATAACCTCACCCAATCATTGATAATGATATTGGTTGGCATATAATATGTAACATATTAATGAATAACATTGAAGTGGATATTATTTTTACGATGATCCATCATATCCATTATATAATTGCATAATTTGAAATTCGTTGGGGGACCAGAGAAAATATACACCATGATTTTGTCCAATTTCTCTATTGTTATGGTTAATTTTTTCATAAACCCCAAGGAATTTTACTTTCAACAATTCACTTGCAAACATACTAGGAATTTTGATGTATCTTCTGTAATCTACTTCTTTTCAATTTGTTAGTAGTTTTACTCTGAAAAATAACTATACAATTTTTTCACAATAAATGGATATATGATGTATATAAATGGCCATTATCTACCAGACTATTCTTTATCCCAAATTCTAATAGAATGAATTACCATTTCATGGATCTTACAACTACTTATTTATCTAATAGATTATTCTTTTTTTCATATGAATCTAAGATCCCAAGAAGAAATCGATAATGTCTGGAAATTATGGAACCTACAACTTAAACCTGGTGTTCTTCGGATCTTTGAATAGAACTGTACCTTTAACCCACATTCCTTTAGGAATGATACAGCCCAAATATGGGATAGACTACATGGTCTGAGCTGGTTTTTCTAGCATCGCATGATCTTGAAGTACTTGGTGTCTTGCATTGGCATCCCTCTCCTGATAGACTATCATACCATAAATGATGAGATTAACTTATACGCTCCAGTCATGGTTGAGGTTGATCTAGATTATAAGCGGTCGAATGTCATTTGTTTTAATGATAAAGACTATAAAACAGAGGTCCATATTAAATGTGAGCTCATTCCACCATTCTGTAATCACTATAAAATTGTAGTTCATTATTTAATGAATTATAGAGTTATTAAAGGAAATATTTCCCAACCAAAGGATGATGGATGGACTTAAATTAGAAAGGGATAGAAGGAGAAGAATATTGCCTCTGATAAGGCAGAACCACTCAAGAAAAAATAAAAAATATGGGTGAAGAAAGAAACTCACTTGACAGATACTTCGGGTACGAATTGGGTTATACTTGTTGATGGAGAGAAAGAGGCCACCTTGGACCAAAGAATTCAAGAGGAAATTGAGATTTTAGTTATAGATGGTTTTGGAAAATCCAATCTAGTTACTTGTGATCAACCTAAATACAACTGTATAGTTGAATAATTTGACAGTCTAATCCTATCAGAATCTGGACATACTAATGAAGGTCCTACTATTCCACCCAGTGGGGATATTGGAGACTAAGAACTAGAAAAAAATCATCCCCATATTAAGGAGAAGAAGGAGTTAATTGATCCTAATGTTGGTGATTTACTTGCATCTGATAATAGGACTCTGGCCATCCACACATCTGCTACACTCAAGGGCACTAGAGTCTTGACATATTCAAAACCTGGACATCTAGTTTCATGTCATGAGATTTATTCCATTGAGGGCATCAATGACACAGTATTGGAAAAAAAATAGCTTTTCATACAGTAGAAAGCAGTAGGTCCTCATTGATCCTACTAATGGTGATGTGAATTCTGCGGATAATAGTGACCCATCTGTTTCAAATTCTTCATCACCTGCGGGCACTGAAAAATACTATGGAAATCTATTGTCACATGATAAAGACACCACAGAGGGATCTTCTTTAAAAACTTATGATGGGAAATCGTTTGATTTATCTAATTATTTGGTCCTTCTAGAAGGAAACATAGGTATAACCCCTCAACTGTGAATTAACTTATCTAATGATGAAATAGTGGCAGTGAAAATACAACCTCAACCTGGTATATAATATAACACTATTTTGGCCCCTTTGAAAACTATTACTGAAAAAAATCAGACTTCTTCAAAGGTCGGTACTACTAATTGTTATTCTGATTCCCTTGTAAGTGAATAGGAATTGAAATCTACTCTGTATACTTCTCAAATTGTTACAAGATCCAAGAAGAAGAAGGGCTCAGGTGGCTCAAAAAAGAAAAGGGCTGTCCTTCCTCCAAAACTAGGTTTTAATGGATTTATTCTTCTGGAATTTACAGGGCATCGCTAACACAGATAGTTATAATGTTCTTGAAATATTTATTTTAATTCATTGTCCTAAAATGTTTGATATTTTTAAACCAAAAACCATATTTTCTTTGAAATTCCGGCACCTTTTTACTTATGGTTATAATTTTCTAGGTTCCATCAAAGAGGGTAATTCTGTGGAATCTATTTGGGGTTTTTATCATGCATCCTTACAAAATGTTCATATTTTTAAAATCCATGAAAAAATGTTCACTAGTGATTTTTATCTTAATATAACACATATTTTTTTCACCATGGTTTATGCTAAGTATAGATATCAAGATCATTGGTCCCTTTGGAATGATCTTTACGGGTTAGCTAGAACACTTCGGGAACCCTGGTTTGTGATCGGTGACTTTAATGTTATTATTTTTTCTATTGAGAAAAGTGGTTTGTCCGATTTATCCATCTCATCTAGAGAATTCCGAACTACAATTGATGTTTGAGACCTTGTGGAAATTAACCTCACTGGTTCCAAATTCACATGGTATAGAAGACACCACAATATTGTTTTTTCAAGAAAAATGGATTGGGCTTTCACAAATATCCCTACACTGGACACCGGGGACACTATTTTTAGCATCACCCAACCTAAACTCAACTCAAACCATCATCCCATTTTTATTATTCTTTTAACTAAAAAGGTTAAACCCAAATTTCCTTTTAGATTTAACAATGCTTGGTCTGCAGACCTGGAATGTCTTAATGTCATAAAAATTTGTTGGGACTCTATGAATCATATTAATGATACTTTTTCTTGTGTCACAAAATTAAAACACCTCAAAAAATGTCTCAAAGGTTGGTGTAATGCCAAATATAAACCAATGTACAAGGACATATCCAACATTGATCATGATCTTATTCAAATTCAAACCACTTCCACCAACTATGATTTCTCCTTGGATCCCAAACTTGAAATCAACACTTACATGAAGCTCAATTCTCTTCTTACCCTTAAAGAATACGTACATAAAAAAAAATTTAAAACAAAATGGATTTCTAATAATTATAGAAATGCTAGGTTCTACAATTCTCTTCAATGAATTAGAAATGTTTACAGACCCCTTTCTCTTCTCAGAAACGATGATGTCCTCATTGACTCTGAGGAAGGCATTTCTAATCATCTGGTCACTTACTTTGATAATATTTTCAATGATCAATATATAAATAAGGACTTCCTTCATGAGGTCATTCTGGTTATAGTAAACTAGGAAGAAAATGATTATCATATTATCATCCCCCATGAACATGAAATGAAGGAATCTATCTTTATCCTTAACACTGATAGTTCCCCATGATCTGAAAGATTTTTAGAATGGTTTTTTTCCAACAACACCGGGATATTATTCACATAGATGTTTTCAAAATTTTCAGATTGTTCTTTTCAAATGGTAATCTTTTTCATGGCCTTAATGTTCAATTTCTTACTTTAATTCCAAAAGTGGAAAATGCCTCTAAAATTCATCTTTTTAGGCCCATTTATCTTATTAATTGTATTGGAAAAATAATTATTAAACTGATCGCCAATAGAATATCTATATTATGCAATAAAATTGTCTCTTGGAATCAAGCTGGTTTCATTAAGGGAAGATCTATACAAGAATGTATTTGCCTATTCTATGAATGTACTAACACCCTCAATAAAACCACCAGATGAGGCAAAATTTCCATTAAACTGGATATTAAGAAATCCTTTGATAACATTGATTGGGGATTTATCATCAATGTCCATAAGTACTTTGGATTTAATAAATTTTTTATCTAAAGGATAAATTCCATATTCAATTCAGCATCCGTATTTATCCTTGTCAATGGTTCCCCTAAAGGATACTTTAAATGAACCAAGGGAGTCAGACACGATGATCCCTTAACTACTATATTATTTTCTATTATAGAGGATTACCTAAGCAGACTGCTCACCTTCCTGGTGGATAAAAACAAGATCAAACCTATTTAGGCTGTTAGATACTTCAATGTCCCTACACATCTCGTATATTATGATGACATCATCTTATTCATCATAGGAGATAAAAATAATATTCAAATCATAAATAATACCTTGTCTCAGAATGAAGAAATATCTGGTCAATCTATAAGCTGGTAAAAATACTATGTTTTCTTTGGAAAAAATTTCTCTTATTCTAAAAAAATAACATCATCAATAGTCTTGGACTTAATGAAGGATATTTTCCTTTCACGTATCATGGAGTTCTGATCTTTTGGGGAAGACCCAAATCCATGAACTTCCTCAATGCTATATTTCAGGTCATAAACCAACTCTCATCCTAGAAGGGTAAGTCCCTCTCTATGGCTGGAAGGATCTATATGGTGAAATCCACTATTGTATCCAAAATGGTTTACACGATTATGGTCTACAAATGGCCTGCAGGTCTTCTGAAGAAAATCTATTTTTTACATGAAGATTTTTTTGGACTGGAAGCATTATTGGTAGAAATATGGATACCATACCATGGGCCACATGTTTCAAACATTTAGAAAAATGTGTTATAGGCATAAAAAATATCAGTCATTTTAAGGATGCCCTTCAAGATAGACTCACCTGGAGGAAAATTAATAACAAATCTGACTCTAGTGATTTTCTAAAAAAAATATTCCTTTTAATATTATAGAAGTGTAATTTGAACTACATTAATTATTCTATCTATCCCTCTATTAGAAATTATTTTGTGAGTATTATTAATAATACTATGTTGATGGTTAGCATGAACTCTTCCTTGAAATTTTGGCTTGATAAATGGTCTGACACCCCCTTATCTCTATGGTATCTCATAATTCCTTACTATAAAATACCAAAATATCATTAAAATATGGTTTTCACTCTTGTATATTCAACATTCATGATAACATCATTCATGTTATTGATAATTATTCCATTACTAATTCTGAGGATTTTCTTATTTGGGAGCCTGTTCATAATGTAGTCCTAGGATCAAAAGTTTCGATAATCACAATGTTTCAAAATATGATCTTTATTTTTGTTGGTTATAATATTTTGGAAAACTATAGATTAAACCCTCAATAGAACTCTTATTTGGTGTCTTTCCAATAACTATGTTCCCATAGAGCTTTGTCTGCAGTATTTTGGGGTACACCTTTTCTCCAGGTGTCCTTATTTTCACTAGCACAGAGAAGATACTAACCATTTGTTCTTATCATGTACTACAACCTATAATCTTTAAAATTATATTTTTGACATTTTTTATTACAGATGGTTACTCATTAACTCCATCAGATCTCAATTAAAACGATGTGCAGAAATAGATTCCTCTCAATAGATCAAGAAGCTCTTCTTAGTCGCGGTTGCTGAACTTATCCATGTTATCTAGTATGACAGAAATTACATTATTCAAAACAGTTTTCCATCCATTATTAAAGCAGGTAATATGTTAATTCTCATTTACCTTATGGACGCTGCTTCGATATTGAATTCTCATTTTGAAAACACGCATGGAGACTTTGATATACTTTATCGACTTTAGAAAGAAGGATTCTACAGACAACTGTTGTGAACTTTTTAGTTCTTCTGGAAATCCCTGCTCCTAGGATGGATCAAAGTGAACGTAGATGGTGCATCAAAAGGCAACCTGGGTCTTGCGGGATGTGGTTCTATCTTTAGAGAGTACCTTGGTCAGTGCCATGGGTGTTTATTTTGCAGTTGTGGTATAAAAATATCTCTAAAGATGGAAATGATGGGTGTAATACATGATGTTAGATTTTCCAACCAAAAGTTCTAGAATAATATTTGGATTGAAACTGATTCATCCACTATTGTCCCTTCTCGTTGGGAGGGTGTGGTGCATTTTTCCTAGCCACTGACCACTTGTTGGATGAACTGCCTTGATTCGCTTATGGGGACTAACTTCATTTCCACACATGCCTTTTAGGAAGAAAACATGGTTTCATATGGTCTTTCTAAAAAGGGAGTCAACTAGGGCTTAAAATGGAAGGATGACTTCCCATTGGATCTTCTCCCCCATTATGATAATGATTTTAATAACATTACTTACTTCAAACTCATGTTATTTACCTTTCTCCTTTTTTGAATAAATTATGTCTCTATCTTTGACCGATGCACCACCTTTAAAAAAATAATGGTATTAATTATATTAATATGTAATTTATTTAATATAATTCTTTTGAATTCATCAAAAATGTATATAGGTTTAATACAAGAAAAAAAAATACAATTTTATACTTAAAAATGTATATATTTAAAAAGGTGGTTTTGACTCCGGTTAATTTTAAGCTTATTTTAAAAATTAATTTTGAATATTTTATAATTTTTTAGAAAAAATAATTTAATTATTTTATAGTTAAATAAGAAAATTTACTTTGGGTGAATTTTTGGTACTATTCAAAAAAATTCATGTTTTTATGAATAGTAAAAAATCATGGGTTTAAAATGAAATTTTCATTTTAATTTTAATAATATATACTGTTATATTATATTTTTTATTGTTTTTAATTTATAATTAGAAAATGTTTATATCTTTTAATTTAATTTTTTCGATGTGATCAGTTTCACATTTAAATTGATATAAAAACATATTAAACTCTTTAACTTTTACTTAATAAACCTGTTGTTTCACCCCATCAATAAGATTAATTTTAAATTTATTTATGTAATTTATTTGAAAATAATTTGGATTGATTTCATATTTGGATTAATAATAATTTATAATTTCTAATAAGTTAAACTTATTCTGGGACCAAAAATATTGGTGAATAAAATTTAAATTAATGACATTGATTAAAGTAAAAATGTGTTTTCTTAGTGGTTAAAATATAATATTATGATCACAAATGACATTTAATCCTTTAAAAATACCATTTTCATGACCTTATTTGACCATATCCCAACATGGATCAAACTCTTTTCATTATTGGAGTCACTTTACATAAAGGATAAATCCTAATGGTGTTTACCTTTTTATATTTACATGAATGAAAATCCCCCTCCAATATAAAAGGTACTCACACTCCACAATTATTGAAACCTATAAAAACATTTAATGTCCTAACCATACCCAAATATTATCTTAACATCCCTAATATCACTATAGAAACCCAAATTTTGGAAGAAATAAAATTAAGGAAGCCCTTTGATCAAAATCAAAAGCTGTTACCCAAAGAAGTGGTAACATTATTCAACGAACACTTTTGTATAACTTATTTCTACATAACATAAATTATTATTATTCCATGATTATATAATAAAATAAGTATCCTCATTATATTGATACATTTTATGTTAATGCTTCTACATACACCTACACTCACTTCTATTAAATGGGATACAAAATCCCAATTCACGTGTACGGAAGTCTACTGCCTTGCAAACTGTTACCATTCATTCTTCTATTACCCCCACTCCAGGTTGGAAATAATGATGGAATTAATATTTCTATATGATATATGTAATATTTTTTATTTTTATATGACTACATAGTTTTCATATAAAACATAATTTCATGCTTTCAATTTTGTGGATATATTATATCATTGTTTGTTGTCATGTGGACTATCATCTCCTCAAAGTGATGTGATACGTTCACATATTACATGGAATGTATTATGGATGAGTTTAATTAAAAAGATATTACATACATGACATATATATAATATTTTTAGCATAATTAAATTTCATTAAATTTTATATTTTTTTCATTTAACACCATTTAACTCATTGTAAATGTGATTACATCGTTCATTGATGTTTGGACGAATGCCTCCCCAAATAGATATGATTCATTTTTTACATCTCAATAATTTCATATATAAGTATATATGATAAACAAATATGGTATTTTTTATATAATTTTCATTCTATAAGTATAAATGTTTCTTATCATCTTTTAATAATGATCATTAAAAATTGGTAATTTTATTCATGTATACATGTGGTGTAATGTCACCGTGATTTTTAAGTTGGTTCGTTTTTTATAAGCATCATTTTTACTGGTTTTTAAATTATAGTCAATGTATAAAAGTGATAATTGTTTCATGATTATTCTTCTATATATGTTTTAAATAATGACCACTTTGACCTTA
The DNA here is from genome assembly GCA_963277665.1 of Viscum album. NCBI lineage: Eukaryota > Viridiplantae > Streptophyta > Magnoliopsida > Santalales > Viscaceae > Viscum > Viscum album. The sequence goes on from OY728150.1 coordinate 1,893,080,549, forward strand.
GTTGTCATTCCAAATTCATTTTTGACTCACGAACTAAATATAGTCACAACACCCGATGTAAACATTACTATATATGTAGTTGAATACAGATTTTCAATAAGTAAAATAAAATTATTGTTAAACTAATAGAAACATTCTTATTAAAAAATAAGTCTGAATAAAAAAAATTATTATTCAAACAGTTTTTAGGAAAAATTGAAAAACCATAGATGACTTCACGGATTATGACAATCAAAAAACCCTGGTACAAATGTTTAAGGCCAAACAACACCAAGAATACAAAAAGGATCCCCTAAGAAACATCATAAAAAATCAGATCAGCCTCCTTTTTCTCCTCGCTACTGGATAATTGTCTTGTGCATTAGTGCACAAGCCAGGAACTTATGGCAAAGTCATACCCTCTCAAACATATTATTCTAGAGAAAAGACTTGATGAAAACAAACTGTTCTAAACCCCATCTGGATAAAAACCATGTATGATAGATACAGTGACCCACAATCCTTGAACTAGATGGCCATAATGAATATTCCACCAACTCAATGTATACAACCAACAACCCCACCATTTCATATCATTCAACCGAATTATCAAAAAAACTAAATCAGACATACGAGATGTCAATTTGCATACCCCAAATATTTATTCACAACACCTCCATTAGATCATCCACATAACAAATCTTTCAACTCCTCTAACATCAGAAACATAGACTCAACATAAAAAATTAGCCACAAATAAGCTAATACCCAAAGATCCATAAATTCAATGATTAAGAAACCAACATCAAGGATAGAGACGAGCTTCACCGAACCAGTAAGTTATTCTATTGTTCCTTCATCAACTCGATAAAACAACCACCACCCTCGACCAGAAAAACTAGAACTAACACAAAATCACCAATTATGTCAACCCATCACATGACCCAGACCAAAAAGCAATCATAGGTGAAGAGTAAGAAAAAAAATCAACACTGAAATGAGGACCTCATGAGTCTCTATAGAAGAAGACCACACTGAAATCTAGAGCCACAGGTCCCATATATACTTTCAAACCAACACAAAGATAGAAAATCCTCCCAACACACCCACATATGACATGAAATATGACAACAACCTTAGGACACTACATTCGTGGATCAATCTCTGAACCAACACCGCACAACCATGAAATCCTAGCCAATTAGAATGTATGTAAGGAAGAAGGTAAAAAATGGTGGGGTATGCTAAGAGTGAAGAGCCCGCACGATTCCACCACTGGGAGGTGATTCACACTATAAATATGCAGAATAGAATCACCCAGGAGTGTTCCACAGCTGATCTGCAACGGTGGAGTGGAAGGCAGTGTGGGGGGAAACCTATCGTCATTATGCCCCTTATGGGCTCATCCTCCTTGATTCCTCCCTTAATAAAAAATATAATCATCAAAATTTTATTATTTTAGATGATAAATACCCACATGACATGTTGGGACTAATGTATTTTATTTCATCTCAATCTCATTTCATTATGGAGTATTTTGATGTTATACACACACATTCTTTTATGAGGTGTATATACGGCCTCCTTGATATATAATATAATTTATTTATCCAATATAAAGTAAGATTGTGTTTTTAAATGTTTTCCATTCATGGGTATTTTGATTCAAATAATTTAATGTGTTATGGGACACATTGAATTAAAATATTTGTTTTTAAATGATTAAATATTAAATTTCAAAATCATTTTCCTCCATGATATTATTTCATATATTTATTTATATATAAGAATTATTATGGAAAATTTATGTCCATTTTGAATTCCATTTAAATATTTCAAAAAACAATATTTTTATGTGTTTTATATGGAATGTCCTAACAATCGAAAAATGAAATATTCTACTAATAACATACATGATGATAATGAATCTTACACTAACATGGAAATTATATTTATTTTTGATTCCTGTAAAGTTTTTAATGTTTCCTTAAATCAGAAACACTATTTTAACATTTTTTTATTAAAAATTTATTTCAAAAGAAACCGGTGATTTGTTTTGAAAATCTGTTTTAAATGAAAATATTGTACATCTATCAAAATGTATTTTTACTTGAGTTTAAATTTTATTCTAAATTTTTTTATGCGGAAAGTGTTTTACTCATGAAGTGGTACTTTTTCATTACGTGATGTGGTAGACAAAATAGTATTCGGAAATCTTGATTCAATATAACATTGGGTGGCCCAGATAGTACCGTGAAAGCCTGCTATAACATAAAATCGGGTGGCCCAATTAATAATGGGAAAACCTGATATATCTTAACATGGGGTGGACCACATAGCTCTAGGAAATCTCATTATAAATTATCATGGTGTGGCCCAAATAGTTCCATTTCAGCCCGTTGTATCTCTACAATACATTGGGTAATGATAATTTTGGATGACGAACATATGGATATTACCATTGAAAGGGTTTTGAAAGGGTTATATGAATAGGATACTATATTCCACCTAAAAGAGTTTTAATTGAATTCTAGTTATTGTAATTATTTCCTTTGAGAAAATATCTATTTTTTTAAAGTGAATATGATTTATTAAATATGTTCAAATATCATTGAAGATAAAGGTAAAAATTATATGTTTTCTAAATTTTTTTATCAAAATAAGTAGTTCCTTAATTTTTATATCCCTTAATGAGATTTTATAATCATCCAAGTTATTTTAAAAAATCATAAGGTTTAGGGATGGGCAAGGGAGAGGAAGAAGTCAAGTTGGAAGTCAGGTATATTTTCCATGAAAGGAAGTCATGATTTATTTTAAAAAGTTATATATTATAGAAAAAATATATACTGATCAAAAGTGCCCAATTTTTATTTTATAGTTAAGTTATGTTTGAGGTATGACATAATTCCCTGATACTCTAAATATAAAAAGATAATAAATGTGAAATTAATTAAATTAATGAATAAACATAAGATAATGTAATGTGTATGATCAACGAATTATAGTTGGTATCAAATGAAAGGTGTAGATAGAATTAGATGTTTATATTATGTTAATAACATTCCCTTAGAGTATTTCACATTATGGTTATGTTGAAATGTCCTAGAATATGGATATTTCTATATCATTTCATATAATGTATTTTTTAATGAATGGTTTTATATAGGATAGACATGTAATCTGTAGTGGGGTGTTATAGAGAGAAAAATATCATTCTAAATCAAAATCTTGAGATGGTTGGAATATGAAAAGACTAGTTTGTTTAAATAATGGCTTAATTGAAATAATCTATAAATGGTTGTGGTGTCCACTATAAAGAGGAACCTGATATACCATGAAAGATCAAGTCTATTATGGTGAATTTCATGAGGAAACATAACCCATAATTCAATGAATAAACTTATGTTGTGTTATCCTAAGGATATATCAATTATATAGAGAAGATATTTTAAGACATGGTATGTTCAGAACATCAAAATGTAACCCATTCCATCCATTTTTTGAAGGTGAAGCTGATCGATAATGGTCCTTGGTAATGAATACTAGTGAGAAATATGATCTTGATGATATGGAATAAGAAAAAATAAAGGATATTTTCCTTGGGAAATAATTTCCAAAGGTTTTTTAGCATAACATGGATACAAATTCTTGAAGTAATGGAAAATATGAAGATTATGTTGTTATAAATGAATAATACTTCACAATATTGTCTACGTATGTGCCAGATTTTTCTAAGACATTAATAGTGAAAATAATATATTCTAATAAGGAATGTAACCATGTCTATGTATGGATAATACCTATATATAATTTAATTTTTTTGAAAAGGTAGTTTATTCTGTTGGGAAATTAGCGATGAATTTTTCCAACCATTATGTTACATGAGATTAAAATAGTAATAAATGGTAAATGTTGTTGGAAATGGAGAAAACCCAACTTAAAATTCTGGAGGTAATCCTCAACAAAATTTCATGTGTGGAAAAAACATTTCAAATAGTGTTTGATAGTATCTAAGAAGTGTTTCTAGTGTGGTCATTTTGGTTATATGATTAATGTCTATAAATAAAAGATCCTTTAAAAACCAAATAATTTGGTAACTAATAGCCATAAAATTGTGATGTGTTTTAGTTACAATGAGTTTTGTCATTATGGTATTGTGTTCCTGATGTTTTTTACTTGGGATGGAAATAATCCTGATCAGAAACAATTAGTTATGAGAAAATATTTTACTACTACTACAGTTAATACTGTACCTTATGGTGATGTTATGGAAAATCCGATGAGCTTGGTATTTTTCAATGTTTAACCCTATGTTGCATGTTTTAGATGCTCTATCGAAGATTTTATGTTTTGTGATCATAAATTGGTTAAGTAATTTTTATGATATGTTTAGTTAAGTTTATGTTTATGTAAGGATTTTGTTTAATGAGAAGTATTGATTTAATTTTTAACTTTAAATATTAATGTATTATACCATCACATGAATGTTTTAAGTACCTTAATATGATATAATCATTTTGGTTTTGGTTAATATCTAATGATATGAGGAATATCATGTAATCATTATTACGATTATGTTACTTGTTAAATGTTGATTCTAATTCTTGAGGTATAAAAATTTATCTTGAATAATAATTTTGGGAATAAAAATATTATATTGTGGTGAAAGTTGATTACACGATGTAATTTTTCTTATCAAGTTATTATATTTTCTTATTCTCATAGTACATTGGGTGAATGAATCCTTAATCATTTGTAAATGGATATTGAACAGATGTTATCCTACTAAATTAATTTCTAAGGAACCAATGCTATTTTTTATCGTCAATGATTTTTGGTTTTTGGGGCATTGACTTTTAATTATCCATTAACTAATTTGTGATCAGTGACCTCAACCACTCTCTATAATTATATATGTTTTTCATCCAAACCCATACATTTTCTATATATAAGGAAAACTAGTTATTTTAAACATATGGTGACTATTATGTTTAAAAATTTCCATTTTTATGATGATAATTTTTTAACACTTTGTATATGTGGGTTTCAATGAAGGAATTCTAGAAATGTTAAATATTTGACAACCAAGATGAATTTTGAGGGATAAATTCATTTTATGGGGCGTATGATGTAAAATTATTGGATTTTTTGAAATAAATATTTTTCAAATTAATTTAAATTAATTTAATTATTTCATTGCATGAAATATATAGTTTATATTTTATCACAAACACCTCCAATAGTATCTTTCATTGCAGAAAACATCATTTTCATTTGATGACTTAAGTTACACACAAGCCTGAGTCTTACCGGACAACAGTATGTTATTAATATTATTATCACCTAGACATCAGAATAAAAGTATTTAATGAGATTAACTAAATTATGAAATTATAGTTTACGCACATATATATTTTATTAATTAAATGGATACCAATTAACTAGAAATTAAAATAAAGACTAATGGAATATAAAAGATATTTATTTTTGAAAAATTATTTTTTATGACTAGAATAATGTTTTTATGGATAAATTAAAATAATAACTATTAATGATTTATATTATTGAATTTTAAATGATATATAATTAATAATTATTTTTAAATGAATAAATTTTTTATAGGATTAATATAAGAATAAATGAATTCCTAAATATAAAATGATATATATTTTTAAAAGGAAATCTTATCTACTATTGACAAAAATATTATTTTAAAAATAAATATTGACAATTTAATAATATTTTTTTTGGAAAATATATACTTCATTATTGAGTAAGTAATATCAAAATTTACTTTTGGTGAATTTTATGTATTTTTATGTGAAGTTACATGTTTTTAAGAATAGTGAAAAATAATGGATTTTAATTGAAAACTGGTTTCTGTCTAAATTATTTAATGTGTTAAATTAATATTTCAATTGTTTATAATGTTTAATTAGATAAATATTTATCATTAAATACAATTTATTTCATTTCAAACAATTTCACATTGAAATTGGAAATAAGAACATTTCAAATTTATAAACTTTTTACACAGAAACCCCATTGTTTTGTCCCGCCCATGGGATTAATTTTAAATCATTTTATACCAATTATATGGATTGAATATTTTAAAATCGATTATAAAGTAGAAATTCAAAAAAAATATAATTTCTAATTATGTCAACATATCTTTTTAAAAAAAATTAGTGAATGAATTTAAAATTAATGACAACAATTAATGTAAAAATTACTTTACTTAGTGGTTATACATTAATCATAATACTAAAAATGGCCTTGAAAATTTTACAAAACCCATTTTTTGAACATTGTGAGACCAAATCACCATTTTTTTCTAATTTGTTTCATTATTTAAGTTACATTATGTGAGGCAGAACTCCCAATAGTGTTTACCCTTTTATATATATGAGAATGCCATGCCCCACCACAATAAAATGTAACTCACACTTCACACTTGTAAATAGTTTTTTATCATCCAAAAACTACCCAAATAATATGAATAAATCCATAATATTATCCTATAATATACACTTAGGTCATGAAAAAAATAAGTAATCCACTTGGATCTAATGGAAAGGAGTTACCTAAAGAAAAGGTAACATTTTTCAACGATCACTTTTTTTAATTTCTTTCTCCAAAACATCAATTATACTCTTTGATGAATATATAATAACCTCATTATCATCATTATAATGAGATATGTTTATGTTATTTTTTCTACCTACAATTATACACACTTCTATCAAATGGGATACACAATCATCATTTGAGTGTACGATGAACAACTGCCTCACCAACAGATGTTGATCGTACTTCCATTACTACCTCTCAAGGTTGGGAATAATGATGAATGTTAAATTTTTATACTATATATAAAATACTTATGATTAATTTAATATTAAATAATTTTTAAATAACACATACAATCATTAATTTAATTTTTTTGGAATACTATAACATCATTTGTGCATCTATGGACTACCGACTCCTCAAAAAAATGTAATAACTTCAAACATTACATAGAATGTATTTAGAATGGGTTTAATTAAAAATTTGTTACATTAAATACACCTATATGATATTAATTACATATTTACCTTTTAATAAATATAATATATCATTTTTATCAGTTTTTATACACTAAAAAGTTGATAATAATTTTCTTGGATGTGTGGTTACCACCTACTTGAAGGAATGTGATTACATTTTACATCATAATAATTATATATATAAGTATATATGGTTAAATGATATTGTATTTATGATATAATGGTCATTATAAATGGATAAATTTTTCAAAACTTCTTTCCATAATCATTTGTAAAAAATGGTAACTTTACGGGTCCACATGTACTACCTACCATCTCCCTAATTTTAATATTAGTTACTTTTTCAAAAAATTCATTTTTTGTTTGCTTTAAAAGTATAATTGTTGTATAAATATTAATGTTATTTCATGATTATTATTCTGTATTTGTTTTAAATAACGACCTCTTTGACCTTAGATGACCTACCAATGTTGGTTATGACACATAAAACAAATATGGTCAAAACACCTAGCGTAAAATTAATTTTTTAAGTAGTTGAATAAAAAATTAATAATGTAAATAAATATAGTAATAAACATTGAAGATTTTATGAATTTTTTAAATAATTAACATATTTTTTTTATTAAAAAATATAACAACACATGTGATAAGTTATACTTAAGGTATTTGATTTCAGATAATTCTTCGTTCAATGAAGAATATTTTGATGTTATATAACCAGATTTCATTATGAGTTGTATATACATACCCACTGAAATATGTTATCATTAATTTATTAATTCTAATGTTATTTAATTTTTTGATAAATTTTATTCATTCATGGTTTTTTGATCCAAATATATCATAGTGGCATTTGACACTTTGATTTAAAAATATCTTTTTAAATGTTTAATGATTAAATTTGACAATATTTTTCAACATGATACTATTTTATATATTTATTTATATACAAGTATTAATACGAAAATTTTATTTATATTTTTAATTTCATTATATGGTTTCCAAAAATAAATATCTATACGTGTTTTATATGGACATTTTTAACAGCTGACAAAAGGAATGTTTTATTCTTAATATACATGGCTATAATAAATTTTCAACCACTTTGGGCACAATTTAATTTATAGATTACTTTTCAATATTTAATTTCTCCTTAAATAAAAAAAAACTTTATGTTTTTTGTTATTTTTGTGTTAAAAATGGTTTTTAAATAGAAAAAACATATTTTGTTTGAAAATGGGTTTTTAAAAGATAATATTGATATGAAAGTTTTATTATATATGTTTAAAAGGTATTTTAAAATGGTTTTATGAGGAATTATTTTTATTCATGAAGTTGTAATTGATCATTACATGATGGGGTGGTCTAGATAGCATTGGGATAGCCTAATAAATCTTGAAATGGGGTGGCCCATATAGTGCCAGGAAATGCCATTATAGATTAACATGGGGTGACATAGATAATGTTTGGAAAGGATGATATATCATAATATAAGGTGGCATATATAGCACTAGTAAATCCAATAAAAAAATAATAGGGAGTGGCTGAGATAGATCTTGGTGAGTCTTTTATATCTCTCAAATTCATTGGGTAATGATTATATTTTAATTTATTGGTACATTTATTCAAATTAAAGTGGTTTTGAAATGGTTTAATGAATATGTTTCTCTTTGTCACATAGAAGAGATTTAATTGATTTAAATGGGTATTAATGATTTCCTTTGATAAAAATGTGTGTTATATTTCATGTTAAAATGTTTCATTTAATATTCTCAATGGACATTGAATAATAATGTAAATATTATATGAGTTTTTTTTGTTTTTATCAAACTAAAAAATTTATTTTTTATAACCATACTGATATTTTGCTCTCATACCATGTTTTTAAAATGTTTTATCATGGTTTATGTATTGGTACATGAAATTAGTTATTTATGTTAGAAGTTGTGGATATTTTCTATGAAAATAATTCATGATTTATATCAAAAGTATTATATTATAAAAAAGGATAGTAATTGGAAGTTTACACTTTTTGTTTTATGGTTTTTATTTTTAATTTATGGCCTAATTCCCAGAAAATATAAACCTAAAAAGGTCATCAAAGTCAATGAAATTAAATTATTGACAAAAAATTAAGTTAATGTATTTATTGAGTTCAAGACTTATGAATTTTATGGATAAAAAATACATAGATAATATACCACCTTATTTTTATTTCCATGAAGGTAACAGACTGATAACTCATAGTCACTAATTTACATTAATCATTGTATTTGGGTCATGATGAGCTATTTATTTATAATTTACATATGATGATCTTGGAATATTTATATTAGTTAGGTAAATTCTCCATGGAACATTGACCAATGTTGAAGAATTGGATATCCCATCATCATATTTATTGAGAACATGGAAAAATACTTACTTTTTTGTAAAACTTTATTTCTCAAATATTTAGCCACATAAGGGAAGTGTGAGTATCATTACAGTGATTATAATATTCTTAAAATACAAGAATATAACTTCACATTAATTGCGTCATATATAATTTAGTTCCCTCTACATTACCTTGGATAGTAGGGTTACTATTCATTAAATGTATCATATAAACCATTGATAGTACCAAACTAATCTATGTAAACTATAGGTCTCTAATATAGATATGGGAAGGATCATTCCATAATATCCTTTATTTTTGAAGGATCAACATTTATCACATTAATTATAATATAATTACCTAATAATGTATATTTTTCTATAAAAATGTCAAAATTGTGGTAGATTTAATATAACTAATTCATTCTTATTTAATTTACCATGGTTCTCAAGTGGTCCCCATATTTCTAGTTACATTTAGTGTATATGAAAATATAATTTATAAAGGTAACTAAAATCATTTCAAGGAATTCTATAAAGAGACCATATAAGATATGACCCTCATATAGATGTGGGGGTTATTAGTATTGGGGACTTTTAATCTTGTTCTAAATTCTATCAATTTTCTTCTCTTTTATCATTTCATATTTCAATGGTTAAAATAAATGAATCACTTCAATGTATCTTATGTATTTCATTTTATATCAAATAACCATAAAATAAAATAAAAATTTACACTATAATTATAAATGTTCACCCATAATTATGATATAAAAAATAATTGGTGAAATTTGTTAAAACCCAAGCCACACATCCTAATTATAAAACACTACATACATTAATATTTACACTATTGATAGTGTACGATGTACACCATTCACGCTTATATTGTTTATCATGAGCTCAAGTATATCCTATAACAATAAATTTAATATAGGTTTAACAATAAGATAGCCTTACAATAATTAAAAATAATTCCTCATTTTTTAATTGAATCTGATTTTTTATTCTTCTTTTCCTCCCATTACACTATATCCAGTTACATTATCCATGTATGTTAACATAACACTATAATAAACCTATTATTCTCAGTCATAATATTAAATTGATATAATATTACCTCTTATATCTTTTGGTTTCTATGAAATATGATATTTACAATACTCTTCCTATCATATAATATTCTTTGAGAATATGGGTGCACATATATCTTCTCATTATTCTGATTAACTTCATGACCAACTCAGTTTCTTATTCTTCAAAAAATCCTATATTAATTTTATCTTTTTCTTTAATAAAACACAAACCAAACTAGATATTATCTTTTAATTTACCAGATTAAAAAAATTGTGATTCTAAAATGTAAAATCTATTTTAGGCATTCTCCTTCTATTAACATCCTGTTAATAGAAATACCCAAAAATAATTTTCTCTTCTAAAAATAAAATAAATTTGTTTTTAACACAATAATAAAAAAAAAGAATAGATTACATGAATATATATTTATTATTCATTTTGGTATTTATAAAAACTCTCAAATGCATTGAAATAGAATCTACAGAATTCCCAGTAATTCAAAACTCATGTAAAATTGGATATTATATATTTAAATACTAATAATATATTTATGAAAAAACCACTTTTATAAGTGAAGGAAATTATCTATAACTACAAAAAACCTATTGAATATATATTAGTTTCCTTTTCTATTCAATGAATATGAATTTCCTATTTCCCATGATACATGTATTTGTATTTTAAATTTAAATTAAATATGAATATTAAACACTCAAATTGTAGTATGAGATCTTTCCATCAACTATAATTATTGAAAAATAATCATTCTCCCCATAAGTATCTCTCACCATCAATCCATGATAATTCATGTATTTAAAAATATATTCCTTTCTTTATTACACTAAATAATTAAAAAATATATTTTTATTTAAACTTTATTTTAATATTTTATATAGATATGCTTGCATGACACATGTTCAATTGTGGTATCTCTATCATTCATGGATTCCCATCACCCTAAAAAACAATCCTATTCTAACTGAAATATTCATTATCTATCTACATCTCCATAGTAATCCACTTCATAATAAGAACATTTTATATCATGAATGAATTATTACATGTTATACAAAAAATGATTTATCTGCACATATACAATACATTAATCATGAATATCTCAACGAATTAAAAATTCTTCATCTTCATTTCATAATTTTTCAACAAGATAAAATCTACTTGGGATCTTTATTATTTACTTATGTTCTTAATACATAGAATCAGTTTGGTTAATGTTTTTAATTCATGATCATCTTTATATAATCTAAAAATGATCAAGTATACAAAAAATAAAATCATCTCTGAGTTTTAAATCTTCTAACACTTAGTTACATACTTCCACTTATCTTGATTAATATATAACAATGAAAATTTTATGATATTGATTCATTATAACGATTGGATATATATGGGATATTATACTTATTTTGGGATCTACTAGATGAAATATTGTTACATGATCTAACATAATTTGTGCATTCACTTTACCTAATATAAGAAATATTGTTGGTCTTCCCATTCTATGTCCAATCATCCCATCAAGCGGTTGATAAAACATCTATGAAGGCCATAAGGATTTAACCTACCATGAATAAACAATTTAACATTACTTATCGCCACCCATGACTCATATACATGGATATTACAAGTTTTTAGATGAATATTCAATTCAATACACAAATAGATTCCAATATACTATAATAGCTTGGTGAATTTATAGACTAGTAGCACATGCTTCTAATTTTATGTAATATCTTTAAAATCACCCATAACTATCTATACCTTTTGAATTTTTCACTAATATACACTACATAAAACCATTATTCATATCCTAGTGAAATGAAACACAAGAAAGGGTGATCATAGATGTTCAGTAATGGTACAAAAGGAATATATGTAAGCATAACATGAACATAATGGTATGAAAACATGATAATAACTGATGAAAACCAAACCAACCATATCAAAGATCAAAATTATGAGACATGAAATAATGATTAGTAGTTCATAAGACATAAATAATTAATAAATTAGTCAAAATGAGCCATTAGAGCATTACATTTTCAAAATACATGAAATTTGGAATAAAAATAAGCATATTGAATCATATGAAAAGTAGTTAAGACAAACTACAATGTCTATCATATTGGAATGGTATTACTTCCCAAACCATCATAGAATTCAAGGTTCACACTTAAGATCATCATTACGAATAATTTTCTTTACTGAATCATGTTTACTTCTCATTATTTGAATGTCTATCTCATGAGATATAAATATTTACGCAATTATTTTTTGGGATATATAATTCTTACACATCCAATAATGAAAATAATACATATATGTGCCACAAAAAATTAAAACATTCATTATATCAAAGACTATGAAAATGGGGGCTTCATAAAATTTTAATCATACCATAATTAGCAAAAATAGATTGGTTTCATAAAAATTTCAATACTTCATACTAGTATACCCTTTGGAAAAAAATTAGGTTTCATAAGAATATTATAATTGTATAACCCGTGGAAGAGAAACATGTTTCACTAACAACTTATCATAATAATAATTAACAATCTAGAGAAATAATAAGAATATAAGCCTTTGATAATGTCCTTAGTATATATAAGATAAATAAAATGATGAAACCTTATATAGAAAATTACACTAAAAGATAAATCAACTACAAGCTATCTTTAGGAAAATATTTTTTCATTGAAATATCTTTATAAAACCAAATATTCATAAAAACATTCTGAAATGAATTTCATTAAAATTTATAATTATAATTTAGAATGGATGATTTAAAAATAATTTAAAACAATTCTTATGGAAAATATAATTTCTACTTTATTAATCCCTTTTGAAAACAAAATACATTTAAAAAATCATTTCTATAGACAATAACTTAGAAAACATATAAAGGAAGCTTAAAAATTAAATTTTTACATTTATCATCAAAAATAATATTTACTAATTTATTATTTTAAATTCATATTTGAAATAACATTCATTGAAAATAACCATGTAAAACTATAAATGAATCTTAAAAATAAATAATATATATAATTTATTGAATTTTATTTCATTCCATCCATGTTAGAAAAATGATTCATTTCACATTTTCAATAAAATCCAAATAGCCATTTTCTAGAAACTAACATGAAGATTCATTAATTGTTTTTTATAAATATAAAAAATTGTTAAAAGTGACTTGAATAATTCAATTTAAAAATTTTAAGAACATTTTTTAAATTATTTTTAGAAAATATGGTTTTGTAACAAAAATGGTTTTCGACCGAAGAGTGAAAAAATGTAGGATTTCATGAATAAACCTATTTTGAACACATAGGTATAAAAAGACACAAAAATGAAGGGAAAATATATATTATTATGACATAACTATTGGGGGATAAAATTCATGAGTTTTATGAGACATTAATGATAATATTTTATCCTTGGAAGCATAATCATAAAAATCTTAGTAAACAATTTGATTGTAACATAAAACTATTACCACATTGGTAAAATTGAATTGTAATGCCCCTAAAATAAAAAAATTAAATAAAAAATATAATATCATTAAATGAGTTATTTTATTGAAATAAAATTTCAATGGTAAAATATATATTCCTCAAAGATGTATATAGGTTCATAACATAATTTATGAATCCAAGAAGGCAGTAAAAGTTAATTTTTTTACCTATTTTTCAACATTTAACCATAAAACCCATAAAAGAGAGATCAAAAAATGGATATGTAAATTAAATTAATTTCATTTAATATTAATAATAAATTAAATTCAGGGGTATTATATAAAACACATAAATGAAACACAAGGTGAATATAGTCTGTGTCTCAATGAAAATAAATGTGTGACATAAATCCCATACATTATGCCTTGTCTTCCTTCATACACATTAGAATATATTGCATAATAAATAAAATATTAATTTTCCTCTATTAATGTACCGTAAATATATATATAATACTAAATATTATATAATTATTACCATTTAATAAATCTTTATCAACAATTTCTTATAAAAATCACATTTTAGGATATAAATGATTTGATTTTCGTATATGTTTTGTTTTGTAATTTTTGTCAATATTAATTTGATTAAAATTCCATTATATCTAGAAAAATAATAATGATATAATTATCATATTTATAAATCAATTATACTTTAATTACTCTTCATGATATCTAGTTTTGATAAATGATGTATGTTACAACAATGTAAATGATTAGCAACAAGTATGCATGAGTAACATTATATTCATTCAATGATCGTTATTAAAATGTGTAAGGTAATATTTTATCACTATATAATTCAATTTATACCATAATATGATTTATATATATTTACTTATACATGTCATCCATATGTTGTTATAATGGATAGATAGAGTAACATCGCTTCATGTAGGCGGTAGTCCAAACTTACCCAAATGAGATTATCATCATTCAGTGAGTGAATATGTATGATATAAAATTATAAATATTATTTTAAAAAAGATTTATTTATATGTATATATGTCATTAATATCATTATTATGTCATTTATATCACATTTATTCATTAAAAATATCCTTATTATCCATCATGTAGAGTATTAGTGAAAAACAAATCACAACCCCTCATGAGGCGGTAGTCCATTGTCCATATGAGCAACATTATCATATCACATATGGAATAGAATTTAAAAAATTTATATATGAAATAATGTATCAATATTTAAAATTATGTTCTATATAACATATAAATACCTTATATCCATAATCATATCCAACAGTGAGATGTGTTGAAGGAAAACAAATGAAATTGGGATGCAAGTTGGTAGTATTCCTTACACATGAAATATGATTTCATAACCCATTTAATTAAAGTGATGATTATTATGGGTCATTAAAAAACATAAAAACATATTATTATATTTAATATTATGATATTATTATATCATTATTTTTTAATAATAATTGAATGAGGTGGATGAAAAAATAAAATAAAAACACCCATTGAAGAACATTGCCTCTTTTTTGGGTATCTACCTTATAGTTTAATGAAAAACCTTCCGAGATAGAATTTATTCCCAAAAAACGGAATATAGGATGGGATTTTGGAATTTAGGTAGGTATTTGGGTAGTTATTGTACCAAATAAAAGGGTTTTAATGTGTGTTGACGAGAGGAGAGTTTGTAGTCTTTTATATGCAAAATGAGTTGAAAGCATGTAATGTTTTTAAAATAAAAAGGTGATCCCAAAATTTAATAAATAAAAAACAATAAAATAAAGAGTTTTATAAATAATAAAACATTATAGGGTATAATTTTGTCTACTAAACAATTTTTTTAAATGATTCCATGACATTTTAGGCTTTATCTTTTTAGTTTAACCCCTAGTAACTCATTTTTTACCTTCATTGCATCAATAAATTTCTACCATTATCATGATTCATTATACCTAAAATTTAATTAAAAAATAATTGATAATATAAATTATTATGATTCAAAAAAATTAATCAATATTTTATATTTAATGATAATAATTAATAAATTTAAATTTAAAACTAATCTAGTAGAGGCGACAAGAAAGTGGGTTTTTCAAAGAGAAAATGGTTAAAAGTTTTCAATGTTTTTATATAAATATTATATATGAAAATTATTCTAATGATATTAATTGATTAAATACATATTTTATTGAAATTAGTTTATTTTAAAAACAATTTAAAATATAATATTCATTTATAAAGAATTTAAAAGAAATGTTTGTTAACAGTTAAATTCAATATTGGTCATCATTCTTTAAAAAATGAATCCTTTCAAAAAAATATAAAAAATTCTCCCTAATATAATTTTGACATGTTGATTTCAAAAATAAAAAATATTTTTTCGAATACATATTTTAAAAGTGACAATTTTTTTAATTTAATTTCTCAAAATGGTGATAGAACTGTTTTTTATAAAAATACAATTTTAGGTGTAAAATTGTATATATTATCATATCTTATCTAGAAACCAATTATAAATATTACATATATGATTTAATAAATTTAAATTCATTTCAATAAAATAATTTATCAGAATATATTTTTCATATTTTTATTTATTTTAAACTCATTTGAGTAATGAAAATAGTTTTTTGTAAAATATTTCCCATACATTAATTATTATTTAGATAGTCACTAAATAATTCATTTTATATAAATGTGTAAATAATATATTTTCATAATTTTGTGAATCCTATTCATACCCACGATTACAATGCCTAGGTGATATATATCATACAATAATATTTTAATAGTATGACAGGTTACATATAAACTATGTGTTATGTGTAATGAAAAGTATCTAAAATATTATAGTTATTTGTGAAATATATTCCACAAAATATTATGTTGTTATAGTATAAATCCCTTTAAATGAATTTTCCATAGAAATTTGTCACTTTTGTACCATAAAAGTGGGACAATTGTTCCTTATTATTACCATAGTTTCCCATGTAACTCCATCACACATGTGTTTTCATCAAAAACATTAACTTGGTAATTGGTCTTATTTTGTATAACATTCTATGTACCATCCATTATCACCACCATTTTTGCCTCATAATAATTGTCATATAATAGTGGTATGATCTACGAGTTCATTAATTTTGATGGATTTCTTATTTATATCCTTATTTTATATTCATGGAATACATATTAAACCAAAGATAGTTTGAGTGGATGTGCCAAATGAAAATATAATTCCTTGATATAACCAAGTATTTTAATGGAATCAATCTAGATTGACTGTTGTTTTAAATTTTTTCCATGGATAATTTTTTTGAAAGACCTTATCACCAAACTCAACTTCTAGATCATATCGATGATTTTCAGCACAACCTTTCTATAGACTTGGTGATAACCTTATGTGTTTTTGAATTATATAATCCTTTTCTACCATTTAAATAGATATCTTAGGTTTCAATAGATTTTTTTCCAACTATATTCCAATACGTTAGTGTTCTACACTTATTTTCGTAATGTGATTCATAAGTATCTATATGAATTATTGAGTGAATTATACTTTTGTAAGAAAAAATATATATAGGATGTTATTTAACCCAACCAATGTTGAAATACATAGAGAATGATCTTATCAAATCATTAAGGGTTATAATTGTTCTCTTCGACTGAACATATCATTGAGAATGATACATATTACTGAAACATAACTATGTATCATGATATTTATGATGAGTTTTCCATAATAACATGGAAATATTTGGATCATTATGATATAAAAATGAATTTGGTACTCAATTAAATATCAAAACATTCGTATTGTATATTTCACCACAAGGATCTAGAGAGAAATATTATCTAATTGCAACATATTACACTAACTTTATATGGTGATCGAAGAATACCCATAGTTATCTCAACATCATTGATATGATAAACCCAAAAAGTTTCCAATACTATTAATCTAATGTAAAAAAAATTAAAGCAACTCATACTCAAAATACATTTTCACTAATACATAATAAAAATAAAGGATTGTATTTCCATAAATATCTCACAAAATACACATAATCATGAAAAAATTCCATCATTTAAACACTAAAGAGCGGTGAATAAGAAATTAAAGTTATGATAAACCATAAAATTCTTAATTCACAAGGAAATCCATAACATTTGAGTTAATATTACATGGGGACATATACTCATTAAAAAATAACATAATTCTTCAATTTATCATGACTCCCAAAACCCAAATACCATTGGAAAAATAATTCTACAACATAATCCTTAATTCCCAAACATAAATAATAAAATCCTTCCACTTTAATGATTAACATAGAATATTTCATTCCTTGGTCAATAATTTAATGCATGGGTTAAGGAATAATGTTGGATAATGTCGATGTTACCAACACAAAAGACACTGAACTCTTCAACTATTTGTCCCTATATAAAAATATTTTATACAAAGATAATGTCTTCATTTCAATATTATATATCATTTTATTTGATTCTACCCACCTTGTTGACATATAGAAATCAAAATTTTCTATCATATTTTTTCATTAACACCCAAAATTTGATAAAAGTTCAACTTCCTCTTGTTTTATTACTTAGAAATATCACATAAGTTCACATTGTTAACCATGTATCATGATATATTATTAGAAATAATAACATTATATTTCACTCTAGTAATTTTAGTAACTAATCCATATCAGGGCTCGAGCTGTAACTACCCCAAGCCCACTTCCATATGCCAGGGGTGGCATTAAGCACTGAAGGCCTAACAAACTCGGGGAGTCCTTTACATATGTACATGTACACACACACAACCAAATAAATGAAAAATACCATAGAGAAATGAAATAAAATATACAACATTTATATTAATAAACAAAACATGCATGGACCACTAAACAACACAAGTACAGTAAAGTAAACTGAAATGTAAAGTGAAAAATACACATCCAACCAGAAATGTGTCCCAAATTGATAGAAAAAAATAACATAAATAGACGATAGATCCCCACTATTAGATCTCATTCTACGACCACAATACGTAGTCCAAGCTCCACTATTCCCTAATTTCCTATGAAGTCTCAATCAACCTATATAGAATCTATATAAGTAATGATATGTGCAGGAAAATCCGACATTTGGGTGAGTACAAATATACCCAGTAGGATGCCTCAAAAGCATAGGGGGGAGGGGTAATAAGAGATACAAGAGAAAATAAATAAAATAGATATAAAAATGTACATTGAAATATTATAGGTCAACCCAAAAAAAAGAGCCAGTGTAAACTCATCCAAAAATAATAATCTTGAAACAGTGAGAAGATGAACTTCCCATCGAGTCTTCACTACCTATCGTAAGAGAGTAGACTCATCCAAAAATGAGATGCTAGGCACGAAAAGAACATGGAATATCCCACACATATTAGACTCTCCGAGAAGGAGAGTGACCAAAACCCAAGTACTAGGTACAAAAATAGGATATATATATATATATATATATATATTCTCAATCAAATGAAACCCAAAACAGAGTGTAAGGGGATATCCATCTTATAGTTTAACTCAATAAGAAAATATTCCATCATTTCCAAGAATATCAATCAAAAATTCCAAGCACCATACACATCATCCCTAAACATGCATGTTAAAGGGGATCAGTCACCACCACTTGATTCTATCCTATTTGGGAATCTATATCTCACCCATGCAGTATTAGGTCACATCACAATGATGTGTCTCATTGGTGGAAGCATACCTCATTCTTATGAGTCCCAAGGTACGTCCAACCACGTGTCACCACTAATCATCCAAGATGAATGAAATAAAATTAAAGTAGAGGAATAATGACATAGAGCATCAGGGGGTTCCATTCTACCACTAGTCTAAGAGGACCCACACCCTTGTGTGTAAGGGGTGTTCGACTCTAATGGTTGAGGAAAGACCCCTTGGTATCAAATGGGTGTTCTGCTCTAGGTCATCAAGTACTTGTGCCCTAACCGATAGGGGGTTCCACCAAGAATTAACTATAGAGGACCCATGCCAATGCCGATGTGGGGATTCACTCTGAAATCATTCAGGACCCACAACATAGTGCGTCAGGGGGTTCCACTCAAAAATCTTTAAAACCCTTTCCTGATCAATACTGTCATCGAACACAGTATATAGATGCATGGTGAATGAAACACCTCAAATCATAACCTGAAATATGCATTAGAGGTCACCATAACTCTATATATTAAAAAAATTGTAAAATAGGCTATTTACATGCCTGAATCGGGCAGCCGGTGAAAAGGGTGATTTTCTCTACAACATGCTGTAACAGAACCTCATGGTACCCATGCATCAGTCTGGTACATTAAATTCCCAAACTAGACTCAAATGTCATGTCTCAAAAATATGATCATGTTTCCGTATATGGGATGTCAATTGGATGATCCATTTATGAGTTATGGCTATTTGAATATGTTGCCCGAAGAGCTGCATGTAGGCCTGCATGAGCACGCTGGCTGACCAGTCATAGACCAACCACTGCAGTCATTCCACTGGCCAGAGTTGACAATCTAGGACCATCCAAATTCCCATTATGACCATGTTCATTATCTCCCTCCTATCTCCCGAGGTTTGACCAGCGTCTGGCCTAGGACCCCCTCGGTATGGCGCACTTGACCAATCTTTTCGAGGCCTTCCGGCCCGTGATGGCCCAACCCTCCAAGTTTTTTTGGTCCATGCCTACATGGCCAGTCCATCAATGCTGTAACACCCTGATTATTTGAAAATAAATTTAATATTGAATGTGTAAAACACTATATATCTACAAAACAAAACTTTGTTATTACCTAGCCAATGAACATAATTTTTGCACTTATATGTTTTGAATTTCAAAATTTTCACATACATGATTTCATTTTGGGTGATTTTAGAGTCTGATAGAACAAACTTAATTTTTTAGGAATATTAACACACCCTTATGAATATTAACCTGCCCTTATGAGTAGTAACATACAGTTATGAAGAGTAAGATGACCCTTATGAATAGTAATATAACTTTATGAATAGTAACATGACCCTTATGAAAATTAATATACCCTTATGAATAGTAAAATCACCCATGTAAGTATATATATAATTTAAGAACCTAATAAATGAGAGTGAATATTTTATTAATTAATAATTAAGTGTTCGTATTTTTGTGAGTAGTAAATATTTAATTACAATTTATTAACTAATAGATTTATTTAAAAGAGGAATCATTTTTCATACAATTTATTAAAAAAAATCCATGTATTTTGCGGTAATTTATAAAACCTTCATTATTTTGTTATGGAATTATAAAATCAGTTTTAGTTTTAAAGATGTCTTTTACAAGTAAATGATTATTTTTTTAAATACCAATTTTCACATATTTAATAAATTATTTCGACAAAATTGAGTACTTATTTGGATTCTACACATCAAAAAATGAATAGAGTGAATTTTTCAAATTTTTATAAAATAAGTGATTTTTTTGAGAATAGTGAAATATGCTAATTTACCGTATATATACAATAAGAGTAAAATACACTATTACTCTCACCATCTCTAATGTTAGAACCCTTTGTTCGAAATCATATTAACTTATTAATATTTTTTGGCCATCGAATAATAACTATTTGTTGTCCTATGGAAAAATAATAAACTAATGATTAAAATATTAAGAAAACCCTCCTCTCCTCCACTATAAAAACCACCCACACTCCACTCTTCTATTAACTCCTCTAAAGACTTATTCCTTCTCTAAATTATAATATAATCTCATCCCAAGATCCTCCCTCACATCCACCATCACCTTTTCTCATAAAAAGTCCCAATCCTCATCCCTATAAAGGTTATCAAGGAGGATTAATTCAAGTGTTAAATTCCACTTTTCAATTATTTTACATTTTTTTCACGTTCCACTGATTTCTTTTCTATCCTCACCAATCCTCATCAAACTATTATTAAAAATTTATTAAAATACATTTTATATAATTTTTTAGGATTATGGTATAATTTATTATTATCTCTCCTTTACCCTTCTTTTATGCTAGTTGTAATAGACACTATCCGAGATGTCATAAGTTACCACATTCAAGGATGATGGGATTGCAATTTAATATTACCATATTTAATTATGGTAATTGAACCATTATTATGGTTTAAAAAGACTATAATATATGTATTATGTCTCATCTATGGTTCTAGAATCTATTTTTTACACATGGTTTTTATTTATAAATCAAAATGAGTTTGTTGTGTTCAAAAACCGCCAATTGACCTAAATGGTTATCATTAAATAATTCATATAATGATTCATATTCACTACAAGTAACTAAATGAAATTTATAACCATTTAAACTTATATATTTTCAATAATAATATATAACTTCAATTCTATAGAATAATCATAATTTTACATGATTCTCCATTCATGAATATAAGTATACCGATCACGAAACAAATGGACCCGAACAAAGAAATTGAACCTATTAACCCATAAAAAATGCCATCAATGAACTTAATAATGTTAAAATATATAAATTAAATGTATAGGAGGTTCTATAGTTATTAATTATTGACCCTAAATTTTATTATTCATGTCATTATGATAAATTAGAGAACACATTCGAACATATTGTAAGGGATTCTTCATCTCACTTTCATTTTTGTGAGACATTTCATACTCAATAAAACTAATTGTTTATGGAGTATGTATACTGATCATTTATGTTTTATATCATGAATATATTTATTTTAATGATAACCAATGTATCATTTTATTATTAATAATTTTGGGGCATACGATTCAATTAATTACAAAGTTGTAAGTGTTTTCTACCTAAACCTCTATTTTCATATGAGTTAATCTAATTATATAATCACCTCAATGAAATTATTATTTATTATTATTTAATAATTATAAATTTTGTTTTTATGTTCTATATATTTTCACCAATAATAATATATCTTTATTTTATAGGGCGTTTCAGGTTTTATGAGAATATTTCAAAAAAAATCTGAAATGCAAGCTTGATTGAAGGAACTTCTCGAATTCTTACTGGCTTTGAATTTCACTCTATAAGATGTATTGAGAAAGAATTATCTTTATAAAATCAAAAAATTTAACATGAAAATATTATTTTTGATCATTTCTAGTTTTATTAAAGAAAATATTTCTTTTCTCTTTAAATGATTTTAATGAATTCTTTAAACTGCACTAAAGTGTTTCAATTCTAAAGTTTCATTAAAAACACATTTCACATGATTTGACTTCAATAGTATATAAATTATGCATAAAATGTAATCTCAATTTACTTACCTTTTCATGTATGTGATATACATGTTTAAACCTTCATTTATGACAAATAAAAATGATTTTCCAAAAGAACTATTCATTCTAAAGTAAAATATATTTTTCTCATCTCTCTTTAACATTTATGAGATATATTACATGTTCACCACTAATTACTTGCATGTAGTGTATGTAATTATATTTGGTATATAATATAAATATTCCCCTTATTCATATTATATAAAAAGAGTTTAAGATTTGAATGTTTCAAGGTGGTATGAGACACATTGGAATGTTTAAGGATTAATTCCTCCAGATTGTCTCAATGGTCCCATTAAAAAGTATCCATATTTATGTCAAAATACATTGAGAAATATTTTATTTTATAGAGGTTTATATATTATGATATCATATATAATATTTTGTTGAAGGGTTTTTGATTTGATTGAAGGTGTATGTTCTATCTTAATTCCATTCATCGATATACGTCGAATGGTTTGTGTTTTGATTTAATGTATGGGGAATGTTATTTACATTCCATATATTAGTTTCAATATGAATGAATATTCTTTTTTATGATTATCCTCATTCATATGTGTAATCCATTGAAATTTATAAGTTTCATTTGGGTCCTTCTATTTCCCCTAGGTGCATCAGTGGGTCTCATGAGAAAGTCTTGGGTCTTTGAACGAGGCCTTCAAAAAATTGGATATTTATGGTTTGAACAAGGAATTGATGGTATGGTTATGATGTACCAGACTACGAATTACCTCCTTATGAAACTATTATTTTAAAGTCTATGTGTTTATTCGACTAGTAGAATACCCATGATTATGCTTTATTATGGAATTATTTATTCCACTCTTATTCCTACAATAATTTTTTCATGTTTATTTTTAAAGGCCTGTGTTTTTAGTTATTAACTATGACTACTATTTTTGTTTATGATATCTTCCTCTATATTTATAACCCTTAATTATCATCTGAGATCAACCATTTTTTATGTTTCATTTTCTAAGGACATGAAGAAGTTTATTATGAATAACTTGTTGGGATAAACATAGAGTTTTGGATGATCCCAACAAAACGTATATGTTGTATTTGTTTTCAATATGTATTGTTGATCCTATGTATTTATTTGGTTTTCTAAAACTAATAAACTAATCATTCCATCCAGATACAACCTTCTTTTAAGAAGGAGAATGTAATGAAATAATACAAAATATTCAGGAAACTAGGGTCTGGGTGTTACAGTTTGTATCATAGGATATTTAATAGAAAACATGGAAACTGGACATAGAAAATGAAAATTATGGATCAAAACCTGAAGATAGTGTTTCAGGATAAACATAAAAGAACATCCTAGAATATTGGTACAACATAGATTATGTGGATATTTATAGAAAACACATCCTTTTTGGATAATAAAAATAGATGTAGTTATGGAACAATTGTACAAAGGCGTAACAACACTGACAAAGAGATTATGGCATGACCAAGGGTATCTAGTTGACAATGGGCCTTACTGTGCACCTGGTTTGACATTCCTAGGGGATATTCTTAGGATAATTTTCATTTTCATTACAATCCATTATGAATGATTTTAATGTTAATTGTTCATCAAAGAAAACATGTTTATTATCATGATATTTTATATTTATAGGATTTCAATTTATTCTAAGTATTTTTATATGTTTATTTATACATTATGATTCATATCCTAATCTATTATATGTTTTTATAATGAAATGGAACCTACCATAAGGAATGAGAACTTCACCAATACATGTGGTGAAAATAATAAGAAGGATAATATCTCTTATGGTATTAAGTAATCATTTCAAATGAAGATAGAATCATAAGTACTGTCATCATATAAGGAAATTTTATCATGTGTTAATATGATAGGTAATGAATTTATAGGGTCCCATGGCTTTGAAGGGATTCTGGAAAATAAAAGGATGACAAAGAGATATATGGATAAATGGAAGAAGGGAATGAAGGGTTTTCCTACATGTGTTAACTATGGAAAGAATCATCCTAGTAAATTATTTTAGGTAATGGGAGTTTGTTATATTTTTTCAGAAAAAGTACACCAATTTTATGATCTTAAGGGTTGGAAAATTGTTTTCAATGTACAATGCTTCAACTATAAGGAAATGGGACACTATGTTAATTATTTTACCAAGAATCAAAGGAATATTCCACAGACTATTTTACCGGAAAATGATCAAGTCATTATAGTGAGATATATGAATTGTAATGATTAATATTCCTAAAAAATTATGTAATTTTAATATTTTATCAGTAATGTGTTGGTTATAATAAATCTAGAATATATAAGGATTATACTACAGTACTATTTCACTCTGAATTTTAGGTCATATAACTAATTGTACCAAGGATAAGTGACTCAGTAGAATGATAATATCATTGGAATGTGTATGGATAAAGGAAATATATCTCTAAATATATTTTTGATGATTAAGATAATAATGAAGAAATTATTTTTTTGGATAAGTACTCACTACCTAAAAATAAAGTATTTACTTTTATAAAAGTGGTCTCTGCTATCATTGATGGAGTTTAAAACATTTATGGTTATATGAAATATATATAATAGAATGTGTAAGGATGATTGAATGTTTTTGAAATGGTTCTACAGTAATTTATTTATTACCATTTTTCAAGAGGATACCTGATGAAGATATTCCCATGTTTGGAATGTGAAAATTCTGGGCTTCTTCATGTTATTTGAAGGCAAATAATGTAGTAGATGAAATGAGTCGGATGGATCATGGAGTTCTAAAAATGGGTATTTCAAAGGACACTATGTACATGGATCTAGGAAGGATGTATTTGTGAATGATTCTAAATTATTTGATCATTATATTTGGTAAAGTAAAACCATTTATAATATTGATTAAGATGATCATTGTATGAGGTTTTTGAGTTTAATGTGACCACAAGATGGAACCTATGCTAATAGATGAAGTATAGGTAGTTCAAGGGACAAAAAATGGATAATATTGTGTTTATGAAATAGAAATATATATTTATACTATTATAATTGTGGAATTATTATTCAACTCTAGGAAATGAGTATTGAAAAAAAAATTCCTAGTATCATTTTTTTCAATATATTAATGAAATGTCCCATAAATGTAGTTTATGGTTTTTTGGTAATGATCTTTCATCTCAGAATGTTCTCTATCACTTTCCATCAGAACATGACGAATTGATTATTCTTCCATGACTATATTGTCTAAGTAGAATTTGTAGTTTTTTAGGAACCGATGCATTTCCCTTAACCTCTTATTAAGAGAATATTTTAACCATATTTCTGATATGGGTTTTGTATAAGGGATTTTTCAGGTACCAACCACTAACTTTCAATTTTAAATTTTAAATTTTGAGGAATAATTTTTCGTATAGAGGGGAGAGTGTAACACCACCAGGATTTACAAATAAATTTAATATAGACTGAATGAAGTACTAACTCTCTATAAAAGAACACTTTGTTATAACCTATCCAATGAAAATAAATTTTCCACTTATGTTTTTTTAATTTCAAAAAAATTATATACACCGTTGTGTTCAGTGTGACTTTTAGAGCCTAATTGAACAAACATAATTTTTTATGAATAGTAACATACGTTTATGAATAGTAACCTACCCTTATAAATAGTAACTTGAACCTTTTGAACAGTAATTTACCCTTATGAAATTTTTTTTGACCCTTATGAATAGTAATTTACCCTTATGAATATTAACAACATCCATGAATGTATAAATAAAATATATGCACCTTATAAATGGGAGTGCATATTTTTAAAATTAATAATTAAATGATGGTATTTTTTTGAGAAGTAAATACTTAATTAAAATTTTATAAGAAATAAATTTATTTAAAGAAAAATAATTTTTAATAAAATGTATTCCCAAATAAAATTTTTATTGTCCAAGGATTGTGGGATAAATTAATAAAACCTTAGTAACATTTTTAGGACATTACAAAATTAATTTAAATTTTGATGATGTATTTTACGAGTAAATAAGAATATTATATGAAAATTAAATTTCACATATTTAGAATTTTTTTTGATAAAATAGAGTTCATATTTTTATTATACATGTTGAAAAATGGTTAGGTTGAATTTTGGGGATTTTTCTAAAATACATGATTTTTTATGAATAGTGAAATACTTTAATTTACTGTATATATACATTATGAGTTAAATACACAATTCCTAGACTCATCGCTAATATAATCACTCTTGGTCATAACTCAGATATACTTATTACTATTTTTGGTCATGTAATTATCACTATTTATTTTCTTATGGAAAAATAATAATCCAATTATTAACATATTAAGAAAACCAACCTCTCCTCCACTATAGAAACCATCCACACTCCCCTCTTCTATTCACTCACATGAATCCTTGTAATTTTACTTAGTTATACTCAAATCTCATCCCATTATCATCCCCCATTCTCCAAATCCCTTGGTCTCCTAAAAATTCTAAATCCTCTCCCCTAAATAGTCTCTCAAGGAAGGTTACTTCAAGAGTTAAATTCCACTTTTCAATTCTTTTACTTTATTTTCAGGTTCCTTTGTTTTGTTTTCTATCCTCACCTCTACTCATTAAAATGTTATTAAAAATTTAGTCTCTTACATGTACATTAATGTTTTTATGATTATGGAATAATTTATTATCATCTTTCATTTACCCCTCTTTTATGCTAGTAGTAAAAAATATTATTCGAGATTTTCAAATTTAACAAATTCAAGGATGATGGGATTGTTGGAACCAGGGTTATTTATTGAGGGAAATGGTTTTTCTATGTCATTTTGTCAATCCTAAAAAGGATGATAAATGATATTTCAATGAAAGGTTTTATACAAATCAATCCAAAAGGAGTATTGAATGTAGCGTCCCATCCTAGGGTTTTCCAAATTTTTGGGTTCCAAAATTTAGAAGCTAGATTATAATGTGAAATGTGGTTATTCTTTTATTTT
Organism: Viscum album; assembly: GCA_963277665.1. Lineage (NCBI taxonomy): Eukaryota > Viridiplantae > Streptophyta > Magnoliopsida > Santalales > Viscaceae > Viscum > Viscum album. The sequence continues at coordinate 1,893,108,888 of OY728150.1, forward strand.
GTATAAAAATATGGAAACGACATGATATGCATGAATATGAGATATGATAATTTCAATTTTCAAATACATAAATTGTTCTGATAATATGCTTCGCGATTAGGGCAGGCTTTGATATTAGAGATAGAGTTCCCCAAGATTATAAATTTTTTAGATTTTCGATCATTTAAAGAGTTATTTTGGAAATTTATGGTATCCATGAAGGGAAATGATGGATGAATCCATGATGATGATGATATTTTCAAATAGATAATTTCTATGGTTCTCTACGAAAGGGAGGAGCACCGCCAAGATGTGTTGGATGATCCAAAAATTCTGCAAAGGGGCAGTAGTGCTTCGTGAGTGGCCTAGCCTATATATACAATTATACCCCTCTATATTTTTGTTGATTTTTTGAAGAAAAATCCATAGATTCTTTGAGTTTGTGAAGAGATTTAGGAATACGGGTATCAAAGCGAGCCGGTGCATCGCGAAGAGACTATATGTCTCAACAGATGCCCATGCTTTCGGAAAAAGGGTACATCGTGATAATGAGATATTTTACACTGACTCAGTGAGTTTCATGAAAGTAGTTCTATGAAGTAATGAAAACATCATGAAGATAGTTTTTTCTGCAAATGCATGGGTGCTCCTCAAAGGAAGGGGTGGTTCACGAAGGTAATTTGTTTCATGACGGTTGGTTTGCTTCGCAAATGAGTGTGTCTTGCTAAGAGGCTTCGTGAAGAGCAGTTTTGAACATATGATTTTAGTGGACATGGATTTCAAATAGTATCAAATTTGGCCTATAGTGAAATTAGAGTCTCGTGCTATGTCAGGGAAAGCGTCTTCAATTCCAAATTATTGAAATGAACTTTAGGTCAATAAAATGAGATAGATTACTCTAAGAGCAGTGAGATAGAGGAAGTCCTCAGAAGGGATCTGAGGGACATAGTGGGTTATACCTTAATTCTTGTAAAGGTAGTGAGCCTGTAATAGATTGATTGTTACCAAACCTTTGTTTTTTCTAGCTAGTGATGTTTATTTTATTTTGGTTTGACCGACACACCGTTGGTGTATGCTCGTTGGTCATAGCCCTTAGTGGTGAACCACGTAAAAGTGATGTGTGGTCTATATGTATGTGATTGTTTGGTTTTTGTTCTTATCCATCATACATGTTCAATGACTTCCTACCAATGTGTAAACAAGAAACTTGTTTTTAAAATAAAATTTAACACCCTGATTCACCCCTCCCCTCTTAGGGTGTCCTGGGGTCCTACAAGAGGTATTGGAGTGTAAAGCTTCCTACTGTTAGATCTATCCTTTTCCATAATGGTGAATTCAACTAATATCAAGGGAATAAATCTCTTTGATGAAATTAATTTTCATATTTGAAATAATATAATGAGATCTCATCTACTATATTATGGAATGGAATCCCTATTTTATATTGTGAAAGGAATACAACTTACTGATCCAACAAGGATTGTAATGTATGATACAGACAGGAGGATTCTTGATGTAGATGATAAAGCACATAATGATCTCAGTGCAGCTCTTTCTCATTAGATGTATCTAAAGGTGTTGAGTTTCACCTCAGCAATGTCAATGTCGGATTAAATCCAAAATATTTATAAAGGATATAACAAAGTGAATGTGGCGAAACACAAAGTCCTTCCCAATAGGTTTGATGATATGAAGATGCATCATTATGAGAAAATAGATTCCTTCTTCAATCGAATTACTAAATTGGTGGGAGAAATTTGAGGTCTAGGTGAATAAATAAAACACATTGATATTGTAAAGAAAATATCGAGAAGACTTCCACACCTATACAATTCAATGGTGTCATCCCTTGAGGAAATTGATCTTTACAAAACTATAACTGGATGATCTGATGAGCAGCCCGATAGAATATGAAATGAGAGTCATACCAGAAGTTGTCAGGACTCGTGTGAGGGAGGAAATGGCATTCTAATCAATGAAAAAACTAAAAATTTCAGTAGATAGTAGTGGTGAAGATGATGAATAAAATAAAATTCTTTCTCTCATTGTCAAGAAGTTAAAAAAGCGAAAAGGGGAATTTGAAGGCAAGTTACCTCTATCATTCCTTCATTGTGGAGGAGTTGGGAACATTACCTCCTAGTGCTGAAGAAAGATCAATGATGAAGATAGAGAAGCTAAAGAAACTGAGAAGCCTCATAATAGGTATTTCAAAAATGGAGACTTCAAATATGAAATAATGTATAGAAGAACAGTTTTTTATGTGAATAGGAATACGATGATAATGAAATTTGTGAAGAAGAACAAGAATTTAAAACTGGAAACCGTGCATCGATGATGGATATCATTGAAATGTCAGAAACATTGACATATAAGGATAGAGACAACTAGTTGAAAACCAATGTAGATCCCAAGATGAAACTAAAGGATGCTATTGGTAATCTTGAGAATAATTGTATGAGATGAAGCAATTGGAATGAAATGATGGAGGAATCTCCAGAATATGTTGATCAGCTTGAAGCTGAGATTTAATGACTAGAGGAACTATTGAAAGTACAATAAAAAATTATTGAATGGAGTGATGATGTAGTGTAACTAAATACCAAAATCATATAATAGGAAATTTTAATAAAAGAAATTACCTCTATAACAGAGGAGAAGTCCAATAACATAGATGGAATCTAAGAGGATTTTTTTACTCTTAGGATAAAACTCATGAGTGAATAAAACATAAAAGAAGGAAGGAAGAAAATATAATTTGTAAAATTCTCAGATACTAAGTTCCTAGAAAAAGACAAGCATGGTTCAGATGGGATTAAAAATATCTTGTTTGATCAAAGACCTATGTGCATGGGGAATAGTGGAATCTGTTTTGAATCCAATACATAAATTACCAAAACTAAAGTTACCCAAAAGAAACACAAGATGGAAAATTTAACACGTTGAAAAGATGGCTAAAGTGCATAAAAAGAAACCATCAATCCAATATGAAAGAATAAGAATGAAGTTATTTATGTGGATGGACAATGTCACAATATCCTCTGTGTGAGTAAACTCCGTGACTCAGGGATTATAGTAACATTCATAAAAAAGTACGAAATATAAAGGGAAAGACAAGGAATTATCTCATGAAAGGCTGCAGAGCATAAGAAAACTTATATCAGGTTGATAGTAAAGAGAACACCTTATATATGTTTGTTAAAGAAGAAAACAACATGTGTACTCAATGGTTTGGGAACATTATTCAAAAAGACATAAAAAAGATATCCATGATAAAGATATTCATGGATATCCCCATTCTAAAACATGAACTTGAAAAGTCCGGTGATGCTTGTTTACAGGGGAATCTATTTTGCAGTTCATATTAGCCAATGATGAAAAGGGCATCACACCTTCTTGATCTCTACCATGTAGATGTATGTATCCTAACAAACATTTTTGTATATCTTGGAGGGAGGTAATTAATCATTTTCATTGATTATTTTAGTAGAATGGATTGTGTGATGGTTATACATAAGAAGCGAAAAATACTTGATTTCATGAAAACATATCCCTGAATTCCCAAGAATGATACTGGATGAATCATCAATGTTCTGAGATCAAACAATGTAGGAGAATATATTTACATTGAGTTTAAAATTTACCTCTAAAAACATTGAATATAGTATGAGGTAGCTGTTGTGAGTAATCTATAAGAATATGGAGTAGCTGAGTGCTAGAATCGACAGGTCAACAATATTACTTGGACTATCCTGATTGAGATTTGTATATCTTGCCATTATTGGATATAAGCTGTTGAAGCTGCATTGAATATTAAATATAAAATGAGGCTCTATATAGGAGCAATGAAGACCCCATAAGATTTGTGGCATGTGAGGAAACACCCATTGATATACTTTCGTGTTTTTGAAAATAAATTTTCACCGAAAACAAAAAACGATATTATGGGAATTTTTGTGAAAATATATATGATTGAATATTTAATGGATATCCATTGAACAGAAAAACATAAAAGTGTTTCAATAAGTGATTGAGAAGAATTTTGGAAGGAATTTACGTTAAGATCGTTAATGATAAAACCCCAAATGCTTCAAAAAATTATTATACTGATGGGATAGAAGATGAGAAAGAATGTGAACATGTAGAAAATGAAAATACATAAATAAATGAAGGTGTAAAAAACACTCAGGAGTCACATCATGATGTTGACATAGAATAAGAATGTGAAGATGAAACTAAAACTGTATAGAATTCGTTTGAATCTCAAAGAAGGAATTGATGAGTGGGAATTGACCAATTCGACACCATTAGGGATTGGACTGCACCCACACAAACAAAGATAATGAGGAGTAATGAAAAATATAACTTTCTATCAGTTATGGAACCATCCTCATTTGAAGAAGCTACAATGGATTAATCATGGGTGAAGTGCATGAATGAAGAGTTAGATCAAATTGAAAAGAATAAGAAATGGGATCTAGTAAAGAGACCTGATGGTCACAATGTTATTAGTACAAAGTAGATCTTTAAGAATAAATATGATGAACATGGTAATGTGATCTGAAATAAGGAACAACAAGTGTGCAAGGGATATTCATTGATAGGAGGTTTGGATGTTGAGGAGTATTTTTCTCCAGTAGCAAGGCTGGAGTCAATCATGTTATTTCTAGACCTGAAAATACAACTAGGTTATAATGTGTTTCAAATAGATGTGAAGATAGAATTATTAAATAGTGTTTCGGAAGAATAAGTCTACATTGAACAACCCATGGGGTTATTTATTTGAAATGATGAAATGAAGTTTTTAAAATTAAACAAAGAAATCTATGGATTGAAATAGAAACCACAAGTGTGGTACTCTTGGTTGGATTCTAATCTTGGAATGATTTAATTCAAAAGAGGAGGAGTGGATAATGAACTCTTTGTGAAGAATTATCAGAAGGAATGGTTCATTGTAATGGTATATGTGGATGATATAATTTTCGATGGAAGTAGGTAGGGATTAGTTGATAAATTATCCAGTCACAAGAAATCACAATTTGAAATGTGCATGATTGGTGAACTCACATATTTCATAGGCATTCAAGTGATTTAGGAGAATAATTTTACATTCAATTCCCAGGAAATGTATGTAAGAGAGCTGATGAAGAAATTTAATATGCATGAATCTAAACCATGGTAAACTTCAATAGCAGTTGGAACTAAACTTATAAATAATGGGGATGATACATTTGTAGATCCACCAATGTAAAAGAGGATCACTGAGAGATTATTTTTCCTAACAACAATATGGCTAGACATTATATTTGAAACATTATTAGAAGACCACTTTTAGATTAATTTGAAGGAATAACATATGGAAGTGGTGAAAATAATCATGATGTATATTCAAGGTACTAACAATTATTTCATATATTTTACTGCAGGTATTGATAGGGCACTATCAACAATTTTGGATGCTTATTGGGAGGGATATGTACTAGACAGAAAGTCTACTAGTGGTGGAACATTCTATATTGGGACGAAATGTGTGGGTTGGTTGAGAAAGAAAAAAGAAAGTACTTCTCTTAGTACTGGTGATGCTGAATATATATCTACTACAAAGGCATGCACTCAGTTTCTTTGGATGAAGCAGCAACTGACTGACATTAGTGATGAGGTGAAACAACCAATGGTGATCTAATGTGATAATAAGAGTTTAATTAATCTTACAAATAATATTTTTCATCATTATCATAAAAAATATATTGAAATCTGATATCACTTAATCATGGTAAATGGTGAACAAGATGTGATCCAAATGGATAATTTGGGAACTGATGAGCAAGTGACATATATCCTAACCAAGACATTGTCTGCAGCTGTGTTTGAGAATCATCTGTTGAACCTCGGTGTTCATCCACCTCCCAGTGCATAAAAAGGTAACAAAATTCCACTCTCCCCATATCTTTATACTATATTAATCTATTTTTTAATGTTATTCAGGTTTATGGGGGAGGTTCGATCCAGTGGGAGTATGTTATGAGCTTTATAATGTGAAAACACAACTCTTTGGGTTTATTTCCAGTGGGGGAGAAATGGATAAATTCAATGTTCTTCAATGAGGGATATAAAATGTGTGGATGATGAAATGAGAAATTTAGTTATATATAGAGGAGTGTGAGGGGTGTTCGAACACACAAGAACACAATTCATGTCTTCCCTCTTATTTTCTTCAACAAGCCCTGCTCACATAGACTTAGAGTGATGGATGTGTTGTTTCTTGCATATCTAGTTTGGATGTGTTGATTGATTGATGGTGATCTATTGAAATTATTTGAAGATTTCCCACAAACCCAAAGGAGGAGATTCTTTGAACTGGGGTTTCTCTTTTCTATAAATAGAGTTTGGTTGTGTTTATTATCAATACTTAACTAGATGATCCAGGATATTTCAAAGAAAATTATCATACACTTCGTGACGAAAGCCATAATAAAGGTGGCATCATTTTCATGTGTTTGATAAATTATTGGGTTCCTAAATTTGTAAACTGTATTTCAACTTAAAAAATTGTTTTTCTTGGATTCCTTATGAAAATAAAGACAGGGCTTATGTTTTTTGAATATGGGATTTGTGAATTTCCTATCACAAAGTCATAAAGTGTTTTTATAGTGTTCTTCGTAATCATGACGAGCATCAAGATTGGAGACGAAGTTCTCTATGATAATGAGTTTTTGTTCTTTGCATTCATTGATAGAATGTTTTGAAAAATTGATGGTCCCTGTGAAGGGAGATGATGGATTACTGTGATATGATGATGTTCTTGGATAAAAAAAATTCCAAGGTTCTCTGTGAAGGGAGGAGCATCGTGAAGACGTGTTTAATAATTCGAAAAATAAGAAAAGAGGTGGTGGAACTTCATTAATGTACCAGCCAATAAATATTAGGTTACCCCTCTCAATTTGTATCAAATTTTGAGGGAAAATCTAGGGATGATTTGAGTTTCGGAACAGCATCACAAATAGGGATTTCTAATCGAGTCAGTGCATTGTGAAGAGAAAATATGTCTCAACTAATTCCCATGATTTTTAAAAAAATGTATATCATAAAAACGAGGTATTCCACATTGAATCTGTGAGTTTTGAGAATTTAGTTCTTTGAATGCAAGGAATAATCATGAAGACTATTTGTCCAGGGATTGCATGTGTGCTCCTCGAAGGCATGGGTGCTTCGCGAAGGTTTTTTGTTTCGTGAATGTAGGGGTGCTTTGTGAAGGAGCATGTCTCCCAAAGAAATTTTTTAAAGAGAAATTTTGAACATATGATATTAGTAGACATGGATCTGAACGAGAATAAAATTTGCTCTATGGTGAAAAAGGAGTCCCTTGCTAAGTCAGATACAAAGTCTTCGATACCAAATTATTTAAGTAACCTTAAAATCATTAAACTGAGCTAGGATTCCTTAAGAGCAGTGAGTTAGGAGGATTCATCAGATGTTATTTGAGGGATGTAGGGGGTGATCCTGAAATTATTGTAATTTTATTGATCTTGGCAATGAGTGACTGTGACTGAACCTTTGTATTCATCATCTGGTGAAGTTTAGTGGATTTTGGTACGATCGAAACACTTTCGGAGTATACTCCTTTGACGTAGCATTTAGTGGTGAACCATATAAATGTGTAGTTTGTTCTTTGTTCAAGTGATTATTTTATTTCTATTCTTATCTATCATACATGTTTAATGAGATTTTACCAATGGGGGAACATGACCCTTTTTTTAAAAAGAAAATTTGACAACATGATTCTTCCCACCCATCTTAGGGTTTCCCAGGGTCCTATAGGGTTTTCATTTTCTATTACCATCTTCAATTATGGTCATGAAACCATTATTATGGATGAAACTTACTATAATGTTTTTATTATGACTCATCTAGGGTTATGGAAAATTTTTGTACACATGGTTTTGATTTACCAAGAAAAAATGAGTTCTTTGTGTTTAAAGAGAGCCAATTAACCCCAAAAAATATTATTAATGATTCATATTAACTCCAAGATAACAAATGTAACTTACCGTGATTTAAAATTTTGAATGTTCACCAACAACATATAATATCAATTTTGGAAAACAATCATCATTTTATTTGATTCTCTTTTCATGTATATGAGTATACTGATCTCGAAACAAATGGATCCATACAATGAAATTGAACCTATTAACACATCAAAAAGGCCATGAATGAACTTAATAAGTTTATTAAAAAAATACATGTAAAGGATAATATAGAATTATTAATTAATGAAACTAAATTTCATTATTTAGTTCATTAAGATCAAGTAGAGAACACCTTCTGATTTAAGGTAAGGGTTTCTTCGTCTCTCTTCCATTTTTGTGAGATATTCTATATTCATAACTATTTAATGTGTATGGTGTATGTATACTACCCATTTATGTTTAATGTCATGAATCTATTTATTTTCATGATAATCATTGTATAATTTTATGATTATTTATTTTAGATCATACGATTAAATTTATTACAATGTTGTTTATATTTTCTACGTGAGCCTCCATTTTCATTCTTGTTCCTCTTATTCTATACTTACATCAACTAAATTATTATTTATTATAATTTTCTCCTCATAAATTATGATTTAATTTTATATATATGTTCACCAGCCAGAATCCTTCTTTATTTTATGTGAAGTTTCATGTTTTAAAATAATCTATAAAAATTTCTCCTGAAATTCCAGCATGAATCAAGGAACTTCTCGAATTCTTGCTCAATTTGAAGTTCAATATATAACCTATTTTAAGTTATATTATTATTTTTAAAATCATAAATTTTACCGTTAAAAATATATTTTGGTTGATTTCTGGTTTTATGAAAGGTGGTATTCCTATTCACTTCAAAATCTCTTTAATGAATTACTCAAACAACACTAAAATGTTTTAATTCTATAGGTTCTTAAAAAAAATACATAATTTCACTTCAATGGGACATAATTTTTTTTCCTCAAATGTAATATAAATTCCCTCCCTTTTCTTTCTTGTTATATACATGTTTAAAACCAGACTTATTACAAATACAAAGGATTTTCCCAATAGACTCTTCTTTCCAAAGTAAAATATAATTTTCTCACCTAAAATTAACTTTTATGAGATATATGCCATATTCACCACTTATTTCTTACTGTGGGTGTATTTACCACCCCATGGTATATCATATCAAGAGTATCCTTATTCTCATGATATTCTAATGGATTAGGATTTGAATGTTTCAAGGTGGTATGGGACACTTTGTAATGTATAAGGATTATTTCCTCAATAATTTATCAATGGTATCATTCAAAAGTATATTTATTTATGTCAACATACATTAATGAATCATTTATTTCATAGAGTTATATATATTATGATATCATATTGAATATATTGTTGAAGGGTTTCTGAATATTTTGAATGTAGATGTTCCATCTTGATACAGTTCACTAATTTACATCGAATGGTTCGTGTTTATCTTTAATGTAAAGGGAAATTTATTTAAATTACATATGTTAGTTTCAATATGAATGTATATGTTATTTATGTTTATCTTCATTCATAATAGGAATTCATTGGACTTTGTAAGTGTTGGGGGGTCCTACTGCAGCCATAGGTGATTTGTTAGGTCTCCTGAGATAAAATATTGTATTAGGATGAGGCCTTGACCAAATGGATATTTATGGTCTTAGCACAAGGCCTTGACAGCATTATTATGATGTCCGACATTATCAATTACCTCATTACGAAACAAGTAATTGAAATTTCATGTGGTTATTCAACTAGTAAAATACCACAGATTAAATTTTATTATGGAATTATTTATTCTGCTCTTATTCCTTCCATAATGTGTTCAATTATATATTTAAAGGCATGTGTTTTTAGTTATTTTCCAAGCCTAATGTTTATGTTTATGATATCTTCTACTGTATTTATTACACTTACTAGTCATCTGATTTCACCCCTTTCTTATGTTTCATTATCTCAAGATATGAAGAAGTTTATTATGAATGACCTATAGGGATAAACATCAGGTTGTGGATGTTCTCAATAAAACGTATATGTTGTATTTCAGTTCATGTTGTAATTTTGAACCTATGTACGTATTTGGTTTTCCAAAATTACTAAACTACTCAATCCCTCAAGATACAAATTTATTATAAGCATGCCAATGTAATTAAAAAATGCACCGACTTTTGGAAACTAGGGTCTGGGTGTTACAAATGTTGCAGCCCTCCGCGTCACGCGACCACCTTCCATCAACAGGGCCACCCACCACATTCCATTGCCACATGTTGCCACCCCACCAGCATGCCACCTCCATCCTGGACACACCCCCATCAATGGAAATGTTTTATGCTCCAAACACGACTGTTCCACATGGCCCGCTACCACTGCCGTAATCTGCCACTGTCGTAGCCTGCCAACTCCTACCGTATGCAGTTGCTTCCGTGTGTCACTGTCGGTTGCTGCCTCACTGGTGTTCCCATCTATAATTAACCATTCCTTCATCAATGCATGAATATTTCTCAAAACATAGATATGGAATCCTTGAAACCATATCTACACATATTTATGGCTTCTCGTTGATTTTTTGATGCTTCGACATGCCAAAATGATAATGATTAAAATTCATGATGAATGAAGGAAGAACACAAAAATATGGGATTAAAATATTGATCTATAGATCACCATGTTTGTTTGCACAACAACAATGATGTTAAATATGACTAAATTGGAAATGAATCAATAATAATTCATGAATTGAAATCATGGAAGTGGAATTCAAAGGAATGAAACAAACCTCAAATTGGTTATGTTCATTATTGATGAAAGTTCCTGCTAAAGATTCCTAGAAGAATCACTAAAGGATGAAAGGAGAGAGAATCACCATCATTGGAGGAAGAATTACAAGGAAATTCTAAAAAACCAATAAAGATCAATTTATAACAAGTAATTAGTTTATGGTTATCTTATTCACTACAATCACCAAGGGTTACAGGATCTGTACATCCCTCACCATCTCACTTTAGGTCGCGTTTAGGTAAAACACCACATTACAAACTCAATAGTGGTCTCACATTTCCAGTCATAGTCCTTTTTCAAAGGTTATTTGAAATAAAAATAGAAACAAAACAAAACAATTTAATTATTTTATTTACAGTTATTTCCTCAGTGAATTTTTTATAGAATACACCTACAGATAAAATCTATATCTCACCTATGGTAAACGCCACTCTCCGGACTCTACCATGGCCTTAGATTTAGGATTTGATCATCCAATTGTATGTTATCCCGCTTCCTTCACATGCATGGTTTAAAATATACTTAAATTTTTTTTAAAATTATATCCAGAAACACCAGGCCTTGGAATCACATGTCATCTAAACACCTAGATATAGAAATATATAAAGAAATATTTCAAATTCTTACAAGGAAATAGACAAGGTCTCTACAACATTCACTCCTTCAAAATTTTCATCCCCGAAAATAAAAAATAAGAAAAAAACTCGTGATACTAAACCCTCATCTGGATCTCCTATTCCCAGGAACTCTCCTTCATGTTTCTATGATTCCATAGTATATGAACCCGAAGGATGGTATGTACACATTAGGACTGCTCTTGTTGATCCTCGATCACCACTTGGTGTTCTTCAAATGTGGATCCATCTTCAATGTCCAACTCTCCCTAGTCGATGATGTGCATAGGATCGTGCACGTATCTTCTCAGATGTGACATGTAGAATACATTTTGTACCTGCTATGGCTATGTGGGTAAAATTAGGATGTTTCGAAACTTGTTAACCATCAACAAAATATCAAACATGCCAATGAACCGTAGGTATAACTTTCCTCCACATCCAATCCTCTATATTTCTCATTTTGGGGAGAATCTCAAGAAGATGTGGTCTCCCTGCTCGAACTCCAAGTGCCTACAATGGTTATCCGCACATAATTTCATTCTTATTTGGGGCATCTCAATCAATTCATGGTTGATCTGTACTTTCTCCGTCATTTCCAGAACAAACTGTCAAACCAATAGGGTTGAATCCCTAACCTCCTTAAAAATTATTGAGATACAAGGTCTCCCGTATAGAGCCTCAAAAGATTCCATGTTGATATTAGATTGGTATATATTGTTGTATGAACAATATAACAATGGTATGTGAACAACCCAAATATGGGTGAAATCGAACAAGAAATCCCTCAGCATATCCTCTCAAACCTAGATAGTGTGCTCGACCTGCCCATCGGTCTGGGGGTGAATGTTTGTAGCAATCTGTAATTGGGTCCCAAACACCTCCTGCATGCCTCTCCATATTCGTGATGTAAATTTCACATCATGATAGGATAAAATTGTTGAAGGTACCCTTTAAAGGAATACGATCTCTCTTACACACAAATTCCTCAAAATATCTACAACAATCTACTCCCTAATAGCATGTAAGTGAACCAACATTATGATTCATTCTACTATCAACTAGATGGTGTCATGTACCTTAGATGTGTTTTTAATCCATTTGATGAAGTCCATGGATATTCTATCCTATTTCCACTCCGAAAACATCATAGGATACAACAATCCTACCAAAACATGATGCATAGATCTCACCTATTGACTGGTGAAGAATAATGAAACAAAATCATCTATAATTTTACTCAAGTAGGATTACCAAAACTAGCACTACAGACCCCTTTACATGTTCCCCACACTGAGATGTACATCTAAGGGAGATGTGTGGAACTCATACATCACCTCCCCCTAAATCATGACTGGAACAACTATTTTCCCTAGAATAAGATCTCATGATTTCTTCCTTCATAATTTACATCTACTGTGTTTATTGTGGATATATGATCATGAAAAATTTCACAGTTGTTGTCTCCCAGTTGTGACTCTTTCACATTATCAAGGAGTAAAGGAGTCAGCACCCTCGACTGTAGTTAATATGTACCCTCCTGTTCCACTATGGTCAGCTGTAAGGAAGCTAACTGCTTAGAATATTCTTGCACTAGGAGAGCCCGTGTCTTACTATGAAGGTAATATTATACATCTTTCTATACTCTAGAGTATATAATATCTTGATGTAGTAGTCATACTAGAAATCTAAACATCGTCACTCCCTCAGTTTCAAGCCTCTCTGTGTGAAGATGTTCCTGAGGCCCTAGTGGTATGAGTAAGCCACACATTTCTCTCCTAGGAGGTAGCACCTCAACATCCTATGGGTTAATAATACCACAACTAGATCTAAGTAATTAGTCACATTGTTCTTCTCATGGGGTCTCAACTACCTTGAACCATATGTGATGGTTGCCTACTGTTTCATGAACACACAACTGATCCATGATTCGGAGGAATCACAATAATCTGTGAATTCAACACCTTCCGATGGTATTCTCAACACTAGTGTGCTCATAAAATTCTATATCAACTCCACTAAGTCCTTATGGATCTACTCTGACTAGGTAAACAGTTGTCCCTTCTTTGATAGAGTGGTCAAAGAGGTTGAGATCCTGGATAAGTCTACAAAAATTCTCCCATAGTACCCTACCAAACCAAGAAATCTTCACACCTCTAAAAAATTATAGGGTTCTCCCAAGAAATAAATTCTTTTATATTTTCTAGATCCATAGATAAAATGTGTTTGTAGATGACATGCCCCAAAAAGTAAACCTCATGTATCCAAAAATGGAACGTCGAGATATTTTCATAAATCCAGTTCTCTCGATGTAAATCAAGAACCATCCTAAAGTGCTCTGCATGCTCATCCTCTAATGTAGAGTAGTACAGTGTGTCTTGAATGAAGTCAAAAAAATAGTCTAATTAAGGACAGAATATCTTGTTCATCAATTACATAAAAACCGTAGGGGAATTTTTCAAACCAAATGGAATAATTCGGAACTCATAGTGACCATATAAACATCAAAAAGACAATTTCAAGATATTAAGCCTACGGATCCATAAGTTGTGGTATCCAAACATGAGATTGATCTTGGAGAACATTATCTCACCTCACAACATGTCACAACCCATCCCCCGAGGCTCCTCCCGTGACTTACCCTGATCCCACCTCTGGGAGGCCAGGGGTTGGCAACTAGCGTTGACGGCATCAACCTACAAATGAGATGGATTTTCATTTGTGCCTATACGCATTCACACACAACCACATCCCAAAACTGGAAATGTAAACATGCATGCCACTAAAAGACCCCTGATTAAAAAAAACTGTAGGTCAAATAATAAATTATACAAACCCAACAAAAGATAAATTGAAAATAGTAATGTACAATGAAAACTATAAAATTCATCCACTAGAAACCCCACCTGATGGGTAAGTATGGAGTAGCTACTAGAAGTCGTAGTAGTATGCATGCTTGCCTGATCTCACTAGGCACCACATGTTCTTGGGCCACCAAATCCTCCATCAAGGAAATGGTCATCTGCACCAGACACAACACGTGTGAGTGAAACCCATGCAGGGGTGAGTAACAATATACTAAGTTGGGATCCCAAAATATAAAGAAAAGACCACAAAGAAATACATAGGGAAAACCACGAAACATGATCACAAATCATGATCACAAAATAAGAAATCTCACACACGGTATAATTTATATGTGGAAAGTAGGACCATTAGTAACATCATCGAACACCATGGGATACTAGATAACTCCTCAATGAGAACGAGAACTCCTTCTCATTGAGTACAGTGGGCATGATGGGTCACACAGAATCTGCTTCCCAATAATCTTAGACTATTGTGGTACTTATACCTGATTATTCCCATGGGTATGCTGGGTCACACAGAAGTTGCTCCCCACTATGGGCATGTCAGGTCACATAGAAGCCACTTCTGACCTTGTCCATACTGAGGTGCTCCTCCTGTCAAGTACTGTGGGTATGTTGAGTCACATAGAAACCACTACCCCTCATGGGCCTACCAGGTCACACATAAGTTGTTTCCAACTATGTCATAATAGATTATATACATAGAATCAATTGTCACCAGTATTTAGGTCTCACCCAGCCATATGGTTTCCGCACGTAACATGATTGATCTCAGAAGAACCTATCCCAAAGACATTCTTTGTATTTCAACTAACATTAAATCCTCTATGGAGTATTAAAAAATCCATCTTGTTGTGAGGGTTCTAACACAACAAATGGATCATCAAATGAAATCTTGGTTTGATGATATTGGCATTTTTCCAAAAAGGGGTCGGGCCGACCCGGTCGGACCGACCCAACCAAACCTGACCTAGGGTTCACAATCCCGACCATGGTTAGCTGACCCAACCAAGACCTAGCATGGCCTGGTCTAGTTCATTGGGCCATGGGTCCAGCCCGCACCCTTCTATCCCGCCATTGGCAGACCGGTTCCACCTATCCAGGATGTGGCTGGAAGCCACCTCTAGCTCCCCCTCGCCCTGGGGGTTATCGCAGGGCAGTTTCCTCTAGCCTGGACTCCCGGTGCATCTGGGGCTCACCACTATGTAGCTGGATAGTTCAGATGGCCGGATCTCTTCCACATGGTCAGGGGACCGTGTGCTCCTGAGAAGGGTGGCCCACAGCTATGGGTCGTGACCTAGCCACTATCCATCAGCTCCTCTCGATTCTCCACGACTGATCTGGAAGTGGAAACCACCTCTGACATACTTTCATGGCATGCTGCCACCCTCTACCATAGCTCACCACTTGATGTTTTCAATGGTACGGAAGGTCTTTCTGTGGGCTATTGGGTCCTCACCGGTGGTCCTTTCTTCGCACTGACTACGCCTTCGGCCTCCATGGGGTGTCGCCTTCCCGACGAAGGCCTATAATTTTCCATGCCTCCAGTTCGAATTCTCATCCAAAAAGAATGCATACGAGGAGGGGCTTGGGCATTGCTTATGCTGGCCCGTTCCCTCCGCATTAGATTATTAAAAATATGGGAGGCTTGGGATCACAGTTCTATCAATAATAAGTTAATACTACTGTAAGAAACCCAATAAGGACACCCTCCTGCTGGAATGGAAAATCTACAGATCAACATGTTCATGGGTTGATCCAAATTCTTCATTTGAGAATATGAAATGGGAAATGATAAAGAAAAACAATCTCTTTCCTCAAAGTAGATCAACATTGAAGAGGTCCTCCTGTGAAGACTTATGAAGTTAAAGGTGTTCATCACTCATCGATTCCATTCTTTGAGATGAGTCAACATCATTAACAATTCTCCAGCATTCATTATTCATCATTGGAGAGAGTACTCAGCATTAGATCGTTAGAAAAAAATCCACCCCTTTGATTCCCAACTCTCCAACTCATTAACCCATTAAAAGAAAACACATCATAGTGTTTTTGTTATGCTACGATGTCACGTCATTACACATTACAAAAACAAGCCATTAATGATCTTCATTTATTGCACCTCTTCACTGTGCTATAGAGCCACTATCCGCCACTCAACGGTTTCAAAAAACAAAATAAAATATCTTCTAAGGTTATTTTATTTTTCCCAAAATGTCCAAAATTTATCTTTTCCATCCTGCCCTTGCTGGTCAATGTTAGGTCCTTTCTAGAAGAATCTCGACATTCCATTTTCAATGGTGACCTAAAATATTTGATGTGAGCACCGATTTAAAAGTGATAAACACTCTCATGCATGTTTACCAAAATGAAACTAAGAAAATATTCAAAATACTATTTTGGGCTCATGGGGTCTCAGAATCACGTGT
Source organism: Viscum album (assembly GCA_963277665.1). Lineage (NCBI taxonomy): Eukaryota > Viridiplantae > Streptophyta > Magnoliopsida > Santalales > Viscaceae > Viscum > Viscum album. The sequence continues at coordinate 1,893,125,600 of OY728150.1, forward strand.
CATCAAAGTGTATGGTCTCAAAATAATTCAATATAATTTAAAAAAGATTACATTGAAATTCTAGGATATTACATTCTCCCCCCCCTTAGGTCCTTACATCCTTGAAATCCAAAACATGGTCAAATCAAAGAAATGGGGGTACTGGGAATGAATCTGAGCATCCTGATCCCTTGTTCTCTTTTGGAGATTCATCTACTTCCACCAAACATGCACCATAGGAATCAACTGTCCATGAAGGACCCACTCCTTTCAATACTCTATCTCCATTGAGAACTTCAAAAACATTTTCCCATCATCAATTTCTAGATCACCCCAGTCGATAACGTGTGACGGATCATGCACGTACCTCCTCACCGGTGACATGTGGAAAACATCGTGCACCTCGTGCATCTGTGGGGGAAGAGATATGCAGTACACCACATCACCAACTATAGTGAGAATATAAAAAGGTCCAATGAATCCCATATATAACTTGTAGACCCATCCATATTTCCACCAACCCCATGGGGGTGAGACCCGAAAGAACACATGGTATCCATCCTTGAATTCAAAGGGTCTTTGTCTCCTGTCAGCATAAGATTTATACCATCTCTATGCAGTCCTCATCTATTCATGGATGATTTTCACCTTCTAGGTGGTATTTTGTACCAACTCTAGACCCATGAGGGCTGAATACTCTGGGTATGTCAAACATAGATTTGATCTGCATGGCCTCCCATACAAGGCTTCAAATAGTGTCATGCCAATGGTGGAGTAATATATATTGTTATATAAAAACTATACCAGTGGCTTGTGGTCCTCCCAAATAAAAAACAAATCAAGGACACAAGCATGAAGCAAGTTGTTGATGTATAAATTCATAGATGGTCAGCATCAAAATGGTTATGAACAAATGAGGGAACCCAAGAGGGGAAGATAAGATTTCGGGACCTGGGAGGAAACTACGTGCAAGATTCCGAGTATGCGTGCAAACGGCCCCCAGCACACAAATCCATTGCATGCCCAATACGACGTCAAGGGATAGCTTATGAAACACTCCTGTTGGTTCTCCCAAAGCAACATCAAGGGAAATGTTTTTCACAACGCCCCATTGCATGCCCAATCCAACGTTAAGTGTGAGCTTCCGCACATCGCCTGTTTGTGTTCCCAACACGGTGTCAAGCACGCATTTTCTCATGGTTCCCCCTTTGCATGCCCCCAAGGAATTCGTTTATAAAATAAATTGACCCCCCCTTGGGGGACGGTAAAAGAAGATGAAGTGATGATCTAGTGTGTGAAAACTACCTCTTCTGCGATAGTGCAAAAAAACACCACTGACTTCAGGTATTTTATTTTGCACGATAGGTCCGCCAAGGGTCCTCCTTCAGGTGGGCCCTCTTGGTAATGATCATCATTAAATTCCTTTCTCCTGAAGTTGTTTGTGCACAAGAGACATGTTTCCGTGCAAGTTTCTTCTACATTAGGATTCTCTTATGTGCATCCCCTTCCGGTTTGTGCACAACCCTTCCATATTGCAGGAAACCCTTCTATTTTGTGTGAAACCCTTCCCTCTTGCGCACAATCCTTCCATCTTGCATGCAAACCTTCCATATTGTAAGGAAACCTTCCATCGTGCGTGTAGAACATCCATCATGTGCCCAACCTATTCTCTTGCGCATTCTCCATGTGTCATCCTCTCCTTAGGGTATCATGTCTGAGCCCCTCTTTTCTGCACCACACTTGTGTCATGCACTCTCTTTCCGTGTGGCTCTTCAAGTTTCCATGAAGTGATTTCAAAGTCCCTTGGCTAGTTCCCACAATGCATTGTTTTTCCTGATGCTTCTTCACATAGGAACACTAACAGTTATTGATCCTTCACATATCCACGCTATTGTGGACCCCTAAATGGATCACTCCATAACACCCCCACCACTTCATTTCTAATGCCTTCCCTTCCCCAAGGGGTGAGAGGTATCTGTTATGTATGTCCAAAGTGGTGTGAAGTGAACCAACCTCGTCCGAGTTTCAAGACGTTAAACTGCAAAGTTCCATCGTCCTCAGCACATGGCATTAAAATATGACCTTTCCCCATGTATGATACATAGGGATCCACACCTTGAACATTTTGCACACCCACTGGTCTCTACGGGAGTGAAATCATTCCACACATGGAATAAGGTGCTCTTTATTGGAGTGTAATTTGTCCATGAGGATAGGGAAAACACCTCTGTGTAAGCCCCTATCCTTTATTGTTGGAGTCAGAATCCCTTCTCCTCATATCATCTTTCTGGAAAAAGACCAGAGGGGGGTATGGGCACTAGAACCATCCTCTCTTCCATGCCAAATCCCTCTCCCATTTGGATTTGTCTCCACCCAGGCCTCCATCCTGGATTAAGACCCAATATCCATATTCCTGGGTTTCTAACCACACAGAAGCCCCTATTTACTCGTTGGGCCTCTTACCAAATGTAAGCCCAACTTCACTCCCCACAGACGCACATTTTGAAACATGATCGTCAGGTCTTTGCTGCCCCTTTTTTCTCACACTGAGCATTAATCACATGTGCTTAGAGTAAGCATCGACCATGATATCCTATCTGGGCAGCCTAGAGTGTAAGCCCCACACCATCCCAAACTATGTGGACTTTTATCCTTACAGAGGAATGGTACCTAGGAAGACTCCCTAAGGTTAAAGCCCAAAACCTATCAACTCTGACCCCATTCACGTCGGTTACCACAATCTCGAACTACGTGAATTTGAGCCTTTCCAAGGAATGGTATGTAGGAAGCCTCCCCAAGGATCAATCCCCACACCTATCGGTTCTGACCCCCTACACATCGGTTCTCTCCATCCCAAACTACGAGGACTTTGATACTTTCCACGGAATGGTACATGGGACGCCTTCCTGAGGTTCAAGCCAAACACATATCAGTTCTGACCCACCTTCACGTCGGTTCCCACAATCCCGAACAACATAGACATTGATCCCTACCACGAAAAAGTACATAAGAAGACTCCCCAAGGTTCAAGCCCAACACCTCTCAGTTCTGACCCCCTTCATGTCGGTTCCCACCATTTTGAACTACGTGGACTTTGATCCTTTCCAAGGTAAGGTACGTAAGAATCCTCCTCGAGTTCCAATCCCAACACTTATCAGTTCCGACCCACTTCACACTGATTCCAGCCATCCCGAACAACGTGGAATTTGATACTTTACATGGAATGGTAGGTAGGAAGCCTCTCCGAGGTTCATACCAAACACCTATCAGTTCTGACCCCCTTCAGGTCTGTTCTTGCAATCTCGAACTACATGGACATCAATCCTTGTCAAGGCCAGAAACATAGGAAGACTCCCCAAGGTTCAAGCCCCACACCTATCGTTCCAGACCATATTCACGTCAGTTCACCAAACACCACCCATTCTGAACTATGTGGACATTGATCCATGACAACGCAAGGTACGTAGGAAGCCTCACTAAGGTTCAATCCCACCATATATTGATTCTGATCCCCTTTCATGTCGGACCACCATCGTCTCACATGGCGTTATACTACATGGAAATTTTCATCCTTCACAATGTTAAACTACATCCACCATCCCCAAATAGGTGGGCTTTGATCCACTTCTCCTAGACATGGTACGTAGGAAGCCTCCATGAGGTTCAACCCCATCCTGCAGTAAGCCGTTGTGACCCCAACCAGTGGTAAGCTATTGTTACCCCATCCAGTGGTAAACCATTATGACCCCCCTAGTGGTAGGCCATTGTGACCCCATCCAGTGGTAAGACATTGTCACCTCATCTAGAAATAAGCTATTGTCACCCCACCCATCGGTAATCTGATGTGTCCCCATCCAGTGGTAAGCCATTATAACCCCATCCAGCGGTAACCGTTGTGACCCCATCCAACTATAAGCCATTGTGACCCCACCCAGTGGTATGCCGACGGGACCCTATACCGCGGTAATCTGTTGTTATTCCATCCAGTGGTAAACCTTTGGAGTTACCAATCGATTATAATCTGTCATCAGATGAACTACATGGACTTTGATTCCCTACCACGTGGATATGTAAGAATCCTCACAGAGGTTTACGCCCATCTCTCATTCTTCATATTGATCTATCCCTTGAGCCTATGTGTTTCGGGAATGTTATGCCCCAACCTAGAGGTTACAATTCTTCAGAGTCCCATCTATGTGTCCATTTTCACGGGTTTCCTCCATGAGTGCCACATCGTCTCATGGAACTACACCATCATTGATTCCCTGCCACATGGATACGTAGGAAGTATTTTCAAGGCTCAATCCCAAAATCACCATCCTCATCATGTTAGTTACATGCCATTATCTCTCTACTTAATTAAAATATCCACCATCCATCTAGATTATTACTTGGGCCACCACTTCCTAGTGAGACCATGCTAGTTCATCGCCTAGAATCAGTGTTCCCTCTAGGGGTTGAACACATATGATCCACTCTAGTGAGTGTTCTGATCAGTCTCATCCATCTCCCCCAGACGTTAAAATCGTAGCATACCATGTGTTAAACAAGGTAAGTATAGAAAAATCTCAAATACACACCAATGGCATATAATTCCCCACATTAGACGAGGGATTCCTTCGGCTTATGCACCCTTGAGAAGCCATATAATAAGTGGAAGAAACCAAGATTCACTAGTGTTCCAGTATCTAGACATGCCAGTGATGTCCAACGTTGCTAATCACCCATCTAAAGGTTGCTGCCCTGATCGAACCCCTTGGAATGTCTCCACAGAAGTACTGTAATTAACCGACACCCATGAAGACATGGCATTATGAAGAGTTTCATAAACGATGACTTAGTCTATATGGGACACCCGGACTACGTGATGAGTTCCAAGGAGAAATCCATGAAAGGAAGAACCAATATTGCATCATCCTATTTCTATCAAGGACCAAACATCCCTGAATAAGTTACAGATGTTTCCCACCTTTGGAAAGTGGGAATGCAGGGAAACAGTTGTGTGTCCTCCATAGAAGGATGTGTGTGACCCTGAAAAAGAATCAGAAATAGAAATAGTGAACTCGAGAAGAAGATTTTTCTCCTCAATGTGGAGATTAGTATCATTTGAGGCCTTAGTAGATTATCATGTCACCAGATCTAGTTATCCAGCACTAGGTCCAACCAAGAAAATAGGTGGCTTGGCATAAAACTCACCAAAAGTTGGGGCAGTCAAAATGTTGGACATCCCGGTCTGTGATGTTGTATGCATAGATCCATATTACCAGCCATGGAAGATGGAATGATGTTGGGGCACTGGTCTTTGATTCCTTTCCTTTCAACTCTAATGGGATAATCTCTCTACTTTTCAAAAACCAGGTTGCTGGAGGAATTTGATAACCACTCATCCACCGACGTAGGGGCAGGGGAAATGCCTACGCGGCAGTCCTGCACAACTCCACCGCTTTTCAAAAAATATCCACATCTATAAACATCGGGCTCCCATGCCCCATCTCCTTATTTGAATTCATTTAGAGGAGGGCGATCAATGACCTCATACGCTTATACAAGTATGATGGGATTATCCCGAATCGGAATTTGGCTCACTAGGATCTATAGGCATTTGTACCTCGTCAACACCGCTACCCCAAAGGGCCGAGCATGGATCCATTGCTCCCCAATCCAATATACAATAATTTCGGAAGCCTCTCCCCAAAACTCCTCGATAAATATCATTCATATGAAGATTTGGTAGAGGATGTTTGGGCCATCTCAGTCAGGATCCCATTACAGGGGCCCTCAAGGAGGGCCCCCACTAGGATGCGCCATCACCACCACCCAGTCCCATGGGCTAAAGAGAATGTAAGCTATGTACCTGCACCACCGGACCCAGTCTGGATATCCCGACCCTAGTGTCGGTCACAGGCTGAGGAGAACGCCCACCAAGAAGACTCAACATCAACAACTACATTGGATTAGGCCACTAATGACGTATATCATCACCACTATGTATGGTGAGCAAGGGGACTTTTATACCTGGCCCGAATCAAGGCCCCAACAGCCCCTTGGGTAGGTTGGGTCGACTCTCTCGACGACTGACACAGATAGTGGCCGCCCCCAGTATGGAGGTACTCCCCATACCGCCACCATGAAGAATGTGGGCCCTCCATGTTTCTAATATCATCATGTATGTCGGCACCATGCCATCTCTAATATGAATGAGGGTCCTCCTCAGGGCAGCAACACTCAATACGGGAGTCTCTCATATGCTCACTACATTGGGTATTGAGTTGCTCCTCCTGCCAAAGTTCACCAGTGTGGGGATGTTACACATTTGAAGAGTCTTCCATGTGGGGCCCTCTCCATGTTCTTACAGTAGTTGGAAAAAGTTCTCATTGCCTTATCAATTAGAGGACTAAAGGCCAGCTTCACTTCACCAGCACCCTACACAGAGGTCCTACCCATGTTCAACATGGCCTGTACGAGGACCCTCCCCACACTGATGTCGCTAGGGGAAAAAATTAATGAGGTCCTACCCATGCTCATATCTACTCCAGCAGAGGTCCTACCCCCTCCAGCGCTTCCCATTGAGGTCCTACCCATGCCCCCTTTGATATCTGTCCCAGTTCTCCTCGCACCTCGGTTTACTCTGGTGGGAATCCTCTCCACCTCAACACCAGTATGACCAAAGATCCTCTATTTCCTCCTAAAATCCCTATGAGAAGGGCCTCCTGGGATAACCTATTGTAGTAGATCAAATAGAGGCCATAGGCAAGTAGATGTATTCCCAATGAAGCCAACTCCACAGCCTCGCAGAGGTCCTCTACCTTAGGCACAGCCTCCTGCCCAACAGCACCTACCTCAAGATCGGTAGGTTCCCCCACACAATGTGCCGCCACCACCTAGGCAATATAACCAAGCTCCACCTCCTAGATAGGATCCACTAGCCCCTCGTTTGGTCCAGGCTCTAAGGGACCCCTTCTAGTACAGATGGAACCAGACCTACTCGTTCAATAATGAAAAAGTCCCTGGTTATTTCTAAAGTGACCTAGAGAAGGGGATTGTATGTTTTCCTGAGTGTAGGAGGCCAAAATAGGTGAACCTCATGGATCTCCCTAACTACTTCCCCTACCACCAGATCCTTGGGAACACCCTCAAACAGGGCTATGTGTTAAAATACTGGCTTCAAGACTAGGTATATAACAACATAGTCTTGTTAGGACTAGCTCCAGCATAGGTGGTGTGCATCTTTATGAGGCTAGACACCAGTAGAAACAGAAAAGGTGAGTGGCATCAGGTTTTAAATCGCGGGTCCTAGAAGTATGACGAATGGATGGCTCGTAAAACAGTCACCCACACCCATGGTGTTATCCGTGCATGAGTGAATTGGTCAGAACCTCGAAAATCCACAAAAACTACTTCTACATCGTCCTCTCATCCATCCTATTCCTAGAATACTAAACATTGGCTGCATAAGGGAATGAAAAGTCCCCTGCTGATGTCATCGCTAACCCATTCTCTCAGAGAATTCATGCCCCTAGAGGTGGTGATACCTCCAAGAATCCATCCAGTAGTGGAAGAGACTTTGAGTGAAAATCAAGGGTACTCCTTGTTTAATACCATAGAGGTGGTAAATCCCTACATGATTCCTGAGGATGAGCAATTCCATAAATATCTTCTAAAAGTCCCCAACGTCATTAGCATCGATCAGAGACGCGACTATATGGACCATCAGAGTGCATCGATCAGCTCTTCCAGCCAGGATTTGCATGATACCAAAACTAGGAAACTGGATCAGCACTAAGATCAGCACACATAACCTTCTCATCTGGTGACATCAGGCACACCTACGTTTCCTTTCATGTTGTTGGATTAGAAACATCCACCTTGACTATGTTGTGACCAGTAATGCCCTGCTAAATGTCAGTTTCATTCATTTGGAACTCATCTGATAGTCACTTTTCATGCTTCGACTACTAAACATTGGGATATTCCTAATAACAGTCAGCCACTAGTCCAACCGATAGGACCCACCATACCCTTTGTTGTAGAGTGACATCCTGTAATCTGAAGTTCATGCCTGGAAAGTAAATATGATTTCTTTAAGCATCTTTCCAGCATTCTAGCAAAGCTCTCCATCTGGGAGGCCCTTCACCTATCATTATATATGGTTAAGGACCTCACCGAGGCTTTAAGAATCCCTATCAAATTTGAGATAGAGGTAGCAGCTACAGAAGCCTTTCATGATAAGTTGGCCGAGAATGATGAATGTCAGGCCATAATCTCATTCTCTAGATAAGATGAAGGATCTCCCATATAGCCACAAATTCTCCCACTATACATCACAGACTAGTTCAATGCATAAAGGTTTGTCCCTGTCTTGTCGACATGGGCTCTGGAAGTAACCTAATATTGATTTGGACACTATGAAAACTGGGATTGTCCGAGGATGATCTGAGTCCCTCTGACCTAAGAATCCAAGGTTCTGACAGGAAAGAATAGACATTGGTCCCTAAGATCCATTTGAGGACCCAACTCGGTGGCCTATTTTCTAGCAGTGAATTTATTGTTATCTCCTAGGACACCACCTACAATGAATTGATGGGAAGGCCATGGATCCACTTGTATGTGAGAGTTCCCTCATCAAATCACTAGTGCCTCATGTACTCCCTTAATGATTGAGTGGGTGTGCTTTATGAGGATATGTCTTTTTTTCCTCTTGTGATGCCTGCTATCTGGATTCCAACTACTACAAGAGTAAAGACAATAAGATTTAGTATAACGAAGTTGAGAATGTCGTGGTTGTGACCGACCTGTGGATAGATCTAGATGATGCCTACATCTTTCCAATCCACCAATTGGAGGCTAAGACCTCGGACATGGGACAATGATTTATTGTTTCTAGAATGACGGGGGAACATATTCCCAAGCCTATGTAACGCCAGATGATCACATCATACTCCTATACAAATCAAGATCAGGTGATCCTAGAGCCTCCTACTCCCATAAGGTATCGAGAATTATGCCCCATGGAAATTGCAATATGTCATAGTTGATTATTTCCCCAAGATGTAATTAACCGAATTAAGTTGACATGCCACTATTTCATTGATATCATCAAGAATGGCCCCTTGTGCTATAGACTAGATGTGATTGGATCAACAACCATCATCACTATGGTTGCGGTAGCACAGGAGTTCCCCGATACAGTGTCCACTACCGCTCAGGCTAGTACCAGCCTCCAATCAAGAGATTCCAACTCTGTTGATGCTCTTCCAACTGAGGATCCTCCCAACATAAGTGAATAAGAGGATTTAGAGGATACTCCCCCTGCCTTTAATGACGACTTCTCTGCCACAGTTGATGACTTGGAGTAGCTAAACCCCAGAAGCGAGGCAAACCCAAACCCCACATTTATCATTGTCGCCATGCTCCTCGAGGAACAACAACAGTACATAAACTTACTAAAACAACACCGCGATGTATTCGCCAATAGTTATTAAAAGATTCCAAGACTAGATCGTAAGGTATCCATCCACTGCCTCTATGTCCCAGAAAATCATCACATGTTCAAGAAGCCTCCCAGAAAGATGAACCCTTCTCACGGTGCCATAGTTTTGGAAGAAGTTGATAAGTTGATCAGAGATAATTTTGTTAAGTAGGTCTAGTACCACAAGTGTCTAGCCAAAATTGTACTATTTAGGAAGAAGAACAGACATATCAGAGTCTGTATCTACTTCCCAGATCTCGACTATCACTGTCTGAAGGCGGATTTTCCCCTTCCTGTTATAGAATTATTGATCGATGTTACAGTTGGTTTCCAAGACCTCTCCTTCACGGATGGGTACTCCGGGTATAACCATATTTGAATGGCCCTTGAGGATGAAGAGTCTAAAGCTTTAGGGAACCACAAGGTACTTTATGATAATATGTCATAACTTTATGTTTAATGAATGTAGGTGACACCTATCAACGGGCTATGCATCACATATTTAATCCGATCCTTGGGACATTGGTGGAATGTTATGTGGACGACCTGGTTGTCAAATATCGCCAGTGCCAGGACCATCTCAAAGACCTTGATAAAGTGTTCAGATTCCTCCATTCTCACCACCTGAAGATGAACCCATTAATGTGTGATATCAGGGTCACCTTTGGCATGTTTCTCAGCTTCGTTTTCAGATACAAGGGCATCGAGATCAACTCAGATAAGATCAAGGCCATCATCCAGATGCCTCCCATGAGTAATATCTAGGAGCATTAATTTTTCCAAGACCACTTATCCTACATTCTCCGATTCTTTGTGAATCTTGATGGCAAGTGTAAGCCCCTTTTTCAGCTCATAAATAAAGGAACAATCTACTAGTGGGACAAAGAATGCTAGACTGCTTTTGAGGAAATCGAGAAATATATGCTCCGACCTCGAGTCTTAATGAAACCTGTATTCAGAAAGCCGCTTATCCTTTATGTGACGGACCTGGAACGATATCTCGGTGCCCTTATTTCCAAAAATAATAATAAAGAAATAAGTAATATACTCTACTACCTCACACAGCATGATGCTCGATATAGAGACCAGATACTCTCCTTTCCAGAAGAGCTACCTTGAGCTAGTATTTGAAGTACATAAATTTCCAAATTACCTCATTCACCATGAGGTACAACTACTGTTCTGAGTGGATCCCCTGAAGTACATCCTGAACCAACCCATGTTGATAGTCTTTCTTGCTTGGTGGGTAGTGATTCCCCAGTACTTCAACATCAGGTTTTTCCCCCATAAGGCTATTAAGGGGCCAGCATTGGAAGACTTCCTGGATTCCCATCAAACTCTTACAGACCAGTCCCTAGACCTTGATTTTGCGGATGTGGCAATTCTCATGATAGTTCAATTCGATGGTGCTTCCCAATGCTCCACTTTCAGAAGACTCAATGACCCTAGGCTCAACAGAGTTGGACTGGGTATCATCTTCATTACCCCATCACAAGTTGTCCTTCCATACTCATTCTTGTGGTCAGAAGGTTGCACCAACAATGAGGTAGAGTGTCAACCTCTCCTTACTTGCATGAAGCTGGACCTTGAGAGTGATGTGCCCCATTTTCATGTGAAAAGGGACTCTGAACTAGTCATCAAGAAGATCCACGATGACTATGTCATCAGAAAGATAGAGAACGTACTATTATTGGAGCTCACTCTCCCGCCAATGTCCCAGTTCATATCTCAACCAGATGTTATTCATGTCCCTCAATCTCAGAATGGTCGAGCTGACACCCTGGATTGCCGAGCATAATAAATTTTAGAGCCTGATTAGGATGATCTGATTATACACATGGAAAACTGGAGATTCATTGGTCCTGTCACTCCAAATGACGATGACGACCTACAGTTGGGCCACCTTACCACTGGCACCCCCACGTCAGGACCCCCAATCCCCTAGATGTAGTGATTGAATTGATTTACAATTGTAGAGACCCGTTATTGAGTATCTTCATAATGGTAATCTCCCAGCAGATTGGGCTGAGCACGAGTGAATTCAATGCCACACATTATAGTTTACCCTCCAGGACGGTCCTATTCATGAGAAGATCCTCTAAAAGTGCGGGTTTGATGGGGTTCTCCTTTGTTGCAATCAAGGAGTTGAGATTTCCCAATTCAAACAGGAGGTAATGTTTGGTTACTATGGGGCTCATCAGACAAGGAAAATCTATCTCACCAGATCCAGAGACTGTGGTACTTTTAGACCTCTATGATCCATGATTACATCCAGTTCTACAAGAGGTGTCAGGTGTGACAAATTCATGCTAACTTCATACATAGGATGCCAAAGCCTCTCTACTCCACCATGTACTTATGGCCATTTGTGGAATGGGTACTCAATGTTGTGGGATCATATCCATCGACGACATCTTTCTACGGTAGATTCATCCCGACTACTATAAATTTTTTATCCATGTGGGAAGAGGGAATTCCAATCAAGGAGGTCAAGGGCCGTTCCATCGTTGACTTTGTGAGATCCAACATTGTCTACTGATATAGAGTCCCTCACATCGACCTCACCGATAATGGCACAAAATTCTAAGCAACTAAGATAATGAAATAGTAATCTAAGTACAATATATGTTCTAACCATACCTCGTGCTATCATGCACAAGAAAATGGACAGATCAATGAATTGAACAAAACACTCTCTAGAATTATGCAGAGAACAGTTTTCCAGAATAAGAAGAGTTGGCTGGAAAGGCTCCCCAACGCCCATTGGGCATTTTGGACGATGACACGTAATTCCACCCAGGCGGCCCCATATTCCCCAGTGTACGGAACGGAGGCCATCCTGGCCATCAAGATTCAATTTCCCTCATTGCGCATAGCTATCTTTGATCATAAAGTGCTAGATAAAGTGGCTAAAATCCACCAGGTTGTGTTATAAGCGCTCGACGAGAACAGGCTTCGTGCCCTGCAAAACCTGGTAGGGCATCCGAACAAGATATATAGAGCTTTCAAAAAAAATTATAGCCTCCATTCCTTCTTAAAAGGAGACTTGGTATTAGCCGTGAAGACGCCAATTATACCAGGCAAGAAAACCACCCATGCTTGAGCCCAAATGGGAAGAACCTTACATTGTTCACAGTGTTTACTCTAATGGAGCGTACTCCCTAGTTACCATGGATGGTGAGGGTATAACTCCTCTCACCGATGCAAAGTTCCTCAATCAATAATTTACCTGAGACGTATGTCCTAGCAAGACATTAAATTGTATGGTCCTGCACAACCTCAAAGTGCTAGGCCCGCATGACCCTAAACTACATTTGGGTCCTCCATGACATTAAACTGTCTTATCCTACATGAATTTAAACTGTGTGTCATCCTGCAAGATGTTAAACTGCACCTCAAGAACAACATATGGCTTGATTCTCATCCTCATGGGATATGTACTAAAACTTAGACACTTTGTCTTAAGTTTAGCCCCAGTTTCCTCTTTGGCTATCCCCTATGAGGCATAGTACTTTTGGAGGATCCCATATGGCTACACGTAGGCTTCTTTCCCCCCAATCATGTTAGGGTTATGATGATTTCATCATGTTCCCTCTCCCGTTTATCTCCCCTCTCACGTGCTTACCACATGTGGTTAAAGTGAATGGCTCTTTCAAAACTACATACAGCTTAATTCCCATCTTCATGGGAAACATTGGACCTCCAAAACATTTTTATCGTAGGCCTAGCCCCAAACACTGAGATCTCCCCTCGAGTCTTGTCCCACACATGCATATTCATACTATTTCCATCCCTTAAAATTTGATTTTACATTATCTTTCACAATTGAAAGGGCTCCCGAACGATATGGATACTTAGCCTAAGGGTTATCCTATCGGTTGAGGCCAACTGCCTCAAAGATTTCGAATGAAAAATCGATATATGTCTTGTGTTATGAATAAGGTCAGTATTTGACACTCATTTTTAGTTCCCATTTCAGCTCACACGATATATATGATGTTTTAGAATTTGGTCAACAACCATCCTTTTTCATTGTCACCACCCCCATATGTGCCAAACATGGAGTGTACTGGTTTATTCTGACCCGTTGTCTCTCCAAACCTCAGTCTGCCTCAAGCAGGGGTGTAATTCCAGCTATCAAACCCTTATGTGATGGGGAGAGCCTAGTCCTACTCCTTGTTTCCCACAATGAGAATTTCTCACATGGGGTTAGGATCTAGGATGAGGTAATACCCATATGAGTGGTTATGTGGTTGTAGTTGGCTGGGATGCCGAGCCTCAGGTCCTTCGACCCCTTCAGCCCCCTGATCGAGTTCTCATTTATGATTGTGTGGTGTGGTATGAAATCCCATGAATATTCAAATCGGGCAATTTCTCCATGCCACACATATACCCTTGAGATATCCCTCTCTTCATTTATCATCTGTCTTACAAGCACTAGCCCTGCCATGCTTCACGAGCCCCATCATCTTGGTTTATATCACTTCCTATATCCAAAAGGACCCCCGGATAGCATGGATTTTGGCCCAAGTGCTCTCTTACCATTGTTGGCTAACATCCTTGATGATTGCGAGTGATGAATTTATACAAGTCCAATGTTGCGAATATGGTCAACGGTTGATGATCACTTGTTTTCCCTAAACTACGATCACAAAATGGTGGATACTGTGTCACGAACCTGGTCATCAATTGTCCTCTATCATCATTTCCACTTTGTGGTCTTCCATAGGGATAATGATTCACCATTTCTTTCCCACATATGAAATTAAACTAGTCATATGTGGTCTGATCTCTATGACCTTAAACTAAGATCTCCATTTTACTCAATAGAAGATAGTAAACAACAACTTGGACGTGAAATTATGTCTGTGCCCCAGTCTTAGGTCCCTCAGCCTTCTCTGGCCCCTCACCGAAGTTCTCATATAGGATTGTATGGTGTGGTATTGGATTCTGCCCTCATTCACATCAGGTAACTCGTTGTGTCATACACGTCCCTCATTTGGGTATCTTGCCTTTATTTACTTCTTTGATGCATGATGACTAACTGCACGTCATACTCTTCCAGAACTACTTGTGGCTTGATTCCCATCCTTATGGGATACTTAGGACCACCTGAACCTCTAGTCTCCGAGTAAAGCCCCAGCTCATAGAAACCTCCCTATCATCATGGCCCCTTGGCCCAGGTTCATCTAGGAGAGGGGATAACAGTGTGGTATGGACAGGGTCCTCATTCAAATTAGGTTTATAACAACCACGCCACATACCTCTCTCTCTCCTAAGTGACCTTTTCTCATCTGTTTGAGTTGGTCGCCCTTAAGTCAGGTCCCTCGACTCTCTTCGGTTATTCACCAATGTTCTCAGTACTACTCTAGTTTAGAGCATAGTGTGTCGGTTCTTCCTAGGCATGCTTTCACCCATTTTTCAGTCTTCGTGTTCCCCTTAATTTGGGATTCCATTATCTTTCACATCCGGAGGGACCCCCAAATGGAATAGATGCTAAGCATAAGGGCTCTCCTACCATTACGGGCCAACATCCTCAAAGATATCAGGCCAAAAATCGATACATGTCCCGTGTTGTGAATATGGTCAGCGGTCGATGCTCATTTGTTTTTTCCATTTTAGGTCACATGATATGGATACCTTGTCTCAAACACGGTGAACAACTATCTTCAATTTTCAGGCCAACCCCTTCAATACATAAATTTCGGTGACCAGATTCACATAATTTTCCACCCTATTGTGTCCAAGTGGAATTTCAACACCCCCGGTACTATCCCTCATTGCACATTTTCACGTTATAAGGACAAAGCTGCGGTAAGGTGTCATTTGGGGCTTCGCACCGACTTCACCTTAGTGTGTATTCTTGGTATTCCCAAGACCTATTATGCCCTTGTTTCCCCCACCGAGGTTGACTCACGTGGGATTAGGGATCAGATTGAGGCATTTGATTTCTTGGAAGAGTTTCGTTTCTCTAGTGGTCCAAGCTCTAAGACCATAAACTAAGATCTCTTTTAGAACTAAGTATGGCTTGATTACCATCCTCACATGATATGTAGGAATTCCCATGCATCTCTTCATTGGGTCCATCTTGAGTCCCACTAATTTATCTCTTCTATTGTTCTTTTTAGGCCCCAGATCATATAGGGTCGTGTGATGTGTCATGTGTGGGATTATACCTTCATTCACATCGGGTTTACAATTGCTGCATTACGTGATCCCCTTCCAGGATCTAGTCCCTCTTACCTCCTGTCCCTTGTCCTGTATGACATTTAACATAACATTCTAGAACTATTTATTGCCTGATTACCATACCCATGGCATACATAGGAACACCTATCCATTTCATCATTGGGTCTAGCTCAACTAAGATCTAGTCTCTCCTACCCCATAATCTCTAATTTTTCTAGCCTCATTGACATGAGGTTTCTTTATTGGAATTTCACGCAGTGTGATATGGGATTATGTCGTCATTCACGTCAGGTATACAATACCACACCATGCACATTCCCTCATGAACCTCACCTCTCATGTATATGTCTGAGCCATATGACTTTAAACTATACTGCCTAGACCCACATGACTTTAAACTGTTACGTCTATACTGCACGATGTTAAAGTGCATGGTTAGTCCCATCACTAACCCTAAATTGTGACATTGTCATCCTAGTCGCACGATGAAAAACGGCCCAACATCACAGTGTCCTCACTCAAGGAGAAATCATGTTTCATATTAGTCACACACCATACAATCTTTCAATGCCTACATATGGCTTGATTGTGGTGATTCATAGAATTTCAATCTTATGTCTATCACTTCACAAAAAACACTCATTCATCCTAAAGGAGTAACAAGATCAATAAAATCCCGCTTCTTGTGGTGCAAGGGCCAGAACCACACAAGCTTATTATCTCAGGCACTGGTGTCATACCATTCTATCCCTTGAACTACATGTGTTTTGATTCTCATTCTCATGGGATACATAGGAATTCCCATGCACATTGACTTGGTCCCAACCTAACTTTCGTCTTCTGTCCCTCGACCGAAAACCTCTCTATGGAACATATGATGCTATGGAATCTCGGTCCTCATTTATGTTGGGTTTCATAATTACCTCACCATGTGTCTCATGAATTCCCAACCATCTCTATTCTAATGGCCTTACTTCAAGACGTTAAATTTCATGACACCTTTCAAAACTACGTGCGGCTTGATTCACATCCTCATGGGACACGTAAGAATGCCCAAACATGTTTTCCTCAGGTCCATCCCCAAGAATGTGAAATCATGTCCTATATCCTACGACCCCTAGCCCCGACCCCATTTGGGAACATGTGGTGTGGAGAGTACCTCATGGCTTCTCATTCATGTACGATTTTACAATAGTAATTCTGTGTGGCACCCATTTATTTTTCCAACCTGGTCCAAGTTCTAGGACCCTAAAATAAGATATATCTTT
Organism: Viscum album; assembly: GCA_963277665.1. Taxonomy (NCBI): domain Eukaryota; kingdom Viridiplantae; phylum Streptophyta; class Magnoliopsida; order Santalales; family Viscaceae; genus Viscum; species Viscum album. The sequence goes on from OY728150.1 coordinate 1,893,142,505, forward strand.
GGGAACTACGCATTGGGTTTGGCTACTTCGGAACCATGTGCACAATCCATTAAATAAATCTCCCATTAATGGCCCATCCTACGACCATTAATTTTTAAGAGTGAAACCTTAGGACCCTTTTCTATGGAGGGGAACTTGACTCGCTCTATCTGATATGTCTTGTTTTTGAACATAGATGCATTGTTGTAGTGAACGAGTTGTGGAATTTTCACATGGACATTCCATAATTCCATGTACAAGATTTATGAGCCCGTCATTTGGATACTCATCCTCTTCCATGTCTGAGGGGACCCCCTTTACGGACTGGTCTCATGCCACACCGACTTACCTACTATCTTGGGCCAACATCCCTGAGGACCTCAGATGACATTTGCAATAGGTCTCGTGTTTCGAACATGGTTGGTGGTTGACCCTCATTTGTCTATCCCCATTCCAAGATAAATAAAAACAATTACCGTGTTTTGATCATGGTCAATAGTTATCCCCAATCTTCATGCCACCATCATTGTGTTCTAGATATCGTGCATCATGATTCACACATTTTTGCTTCCTCATATACAATTGGAATTCCAACATACTCAGCTTTACCCCTTCATGCATCAAGTTGAATTACATAGGCGAGTCATCATCATTGAGACATAATTCACCTAGCTTCATATTTCCCCTTACATGTGGATTCCTGTGATAGGGAAGTCCCACCACTACTCCTTGTTTCCCACATCGAGCACAACTCACATGGGCTTAGTAGTTCTGGAAGGACGTGTACTGGCGTAACAATACAACACATGCCATTATTCCTCTCACATGACGTTAAAATACACCCCTAGAACAATGTATGGCTTGATTCTCATCCACATGGGGTATGTAGGAATGCTCGGGCATGTTGCCTCGAGCCCAGTCTGACTTTCACTTTCAGTCCCTTGACCTAAAGAACTTCTTCTAGGGATATGTGGTGTGGTGCAGACACCTTATGTCCTCATTAACATCGGGTTTATAGCCACCACCCCACATAATCCCTTCATGTTTTCTTCCCTTCCACTCTTCTTCTTATTGTATGACATTAAACTACATGAGCCAACATTCCCTTGAAGGATGACACTAAACAACGATTCTACCCTGAACAAGTTCTTAATGCCCTATGTTAGTCATTGAATACACCATATCTCTTTCCAGAGAGGGTTTCCCCTATCACTGTTGGACTCTGGCCATGTCGTGCTCAAGAAATACATTTGTATTGATTCTCATACTTATGGGATAGTTAGAGACACCCCTGAATTTCTCCTTGGGACCATCCCTTGGGTCATTAACCATTCTATCCCCTCAGCCCCAATCTTGGTCCAGGAAGTATAACCTTTAAACTATATGCATTGTCATCATTGTATGACACAAAATTATAGAGTACTCGATGTCCTTACTAGAGATGTCCTTTTTGGATGTAGTTACGATCCATGATTAGACTAATGCACCCACCTACTATGTTTTCATCATGGGGGTGTGATTTCAAGAGTGTTAGACTCCATTTAAACAACCCATCACTCCATACATCACGCTTTGTGTGCCCATTATTCGAACCCTCGTAGTCTTTCATGTATTAGGGAACCCCCTAATAGTATGGGTGCTCAGCCTAGGGCTCGCCTGCTAACCTGGCCTAATGTTATGGAAGTCAAATGGAGGACATTTTGAGTCAGGCTCTATGTTTCGAACATGGTCAGCGGTCGGACCTCATTTGATATCTCCATTCCCGGCTAATGCAATAAGGATATTTTGATTCAAAAATAGTCAATAGTTATCATTTATTATAATACCATCCCTACAGTGTTCCGAATTTTGGGTATCGTGATTCACACTTCCCACTCCCCTATGTTTGAATCAATTCTAAAGCCCCAGGAATTACACTGCTCATGCACTAGAGCATTTTGGGGATGTGACAGTTCGATTTTTTAGTGGAATTTGTTCTCCAATCAGGTCTCCCCCTTTCTATTCGGAAGCCTAGATGGGTTGTTTCTACTCATGTTGTCTGAATTATGATTTTCAATCCCACATTCAAATGGAGTAATATCGCAAGCATCCCTTGTTTCTCACATAGACCATGACCCACGTGATCTTAGGAATGGATTGCTATTTATTTTGGGATTATGGTCAAAGTGAATTATAATAAACAATAAAATAGTCCTTTCATGCATACAATTCAATGCTATAAGTAATAAGGAAATATAATTTTAGGGGTTCAGCCAAAATTGGGCCCTTAAGGATTGACATTTTGGATGGATTTTTCCAAAGTTGCCACCTTCTGACTTGTGACCTCAAGCATCACTTACCATCCCCATAGATCCTTCCCTTTGATAGCAGCGACATGTTATAATTCATTAGTCCTGGACTCTTCCCTTGATTTTTTAGTCTAGACCTCAATCATTTTGGTGATTCGCCTACACCATGATCACCTGTGAGGTGGGCCTTAGTCAGTCAATGATCTATGATTGGTTTGTAATGAATGCCTTCCTTTCCTTCACAGGTTCCTCAAGGCGTTGAACCTCCTGCTCAGCCTCCAATAAGGCATGTGTATTTTTGAATCCTCCTGGATCTAGGCAATGTCTAAATGTCATCTATCCTCCCATACCATATCTTCCATGTAACCACAGATCATTACGTGAGAATGGCGAGAATTTGCCCCTCCACCGCTGAGAAAGCATAGACAAGTGGGGAGTGATCCCATTCGGCTTAGAAATTTTGCATGTGGCTGGTTGAAAAAGCATCTGATGCACTTCCACACCTTTCATCGTGTCATATGTCTCTCATCAGCATCATTTGAGTTGGAATTGTCAATTTCTTCGGGGTCCACGTGCCTCTATTTGGGAAAAGCAGCAAGTAGTTCAGCGGCATGGTCTTCTTCAGGAACTCCTTCATCATTTGTGACTTCACTCTCATCAAGATGGATCTCCACCCCAGTATCATTACTATCCATAATTGAAATCTCCATCTTGTCAAGTACTAGTGTAGGTCCACCTAGAACAGTTGTTTCTGTAAAGGCCAATTTAGCCGCTGGCAATACTCCAGAAGATGTCCCGGACTCGATGGTTTGTCGTGCCTCCAATCTTGCGATCACTACATCAGGAATTTTTATCTTGATTAGAAGAATTCCCCATAAAAGAGGATAACCAATGAAAAAGGACTTATGGGATCCAAGTGCAGTAGTTTCTAATGCATGTTTCATAGTGGGGGCCACCTCTATAGGGGAGCCTTCAGCGCTTGACAACTCAATCACTTGAATCAGATCCTCTTGAACAATGGGGATGGGATGTGACTCTATATTTGGCTCATTGTCACATACTCCAACCATAATAGGCACCCCACTATGCTAGGTCCCGAGTACAGGATCCCGAGCGTGCTCCCCAGCCTCCATAGACGCACCTTCGTCCCTTGTGGGGAAGGCTTCTTGGGAACCCTCACCCATGTGTTCCTAAACAGGATGGAATATATTTGATAGATCAAGATTGTGAAAAGATAAAGGCCAGTTGAGATAAGATTTAAACTTATCTCAAGCTTATCTGCCAATTTTTCATCGGAACCTATGATTTTTCTACTCTCCTAGGAGCTCTGATGGTGAGCAGGAGCTTCTTTAAGCCCCTCACCACAAAGACCTTCATTTTAGTCCTCCTCCTCTTCTTCACCTCTATCTTCAATAAATTATTCATCATCATCATATTATTATTAATCCTCTATACTTACATCCTCTGATGGTATATTTTCTGGGTCAAGTTCTTGTCCAAGAATCACTTTCACCAAGAGCTGTGGTTCTTAATTCCACCCTCACTAGCATGCATACATATCCATGGCTGTCAGGTATGCATGCCTATGATTAAAGATTACCCTATCCATCATATGGATGTGTTTGATGTCTGGTTGATCAAGCCCGACACATACCAACCACCACCAAAATTCATCAATAGAAATAGATTGCGGCAATGTTATCCTGGCATGACACAGCGAGGGGAAGATGGAATTGATAGAAGGCTTTTAGAGGTACTAAGTTTCTTTCCTAGAAGTTAACTAATTGGCCCAAAAGTCCAAATGTGTGAAAAACTTTCCCCGAAAGGGGGAGGCATGTTTTCAGCTTTCATTGATCCTTCTGATGAAGTGACATCTTGTTCCATGCTAGCCACTCAGCCCATTATTTGTCTCACATATCCCATGATAGATCATCGACCTCCCCACTCTTTGGGCTATTCAATGACCACCTTGATTTTTCGGATGCACTTACAAAGAATCACCTCAGGATATGTTTTCGTCCAGTTCTCGACATACTCTATTGAAAGGCATGCACTGACGTCGGTGGGAGGGAGAGTGATGACATCACCGAAGCTACCTGTCATGAACATACTCCACAATTGGCAGAGAATGTATGGATTTCACTCTTCATGAACCTCTATATATAATTTTTTCGGCATTCGTTTCATGCACCTGAACTTCCTGGAAAACCAGGTCAGCACGTACAATTTGCAAAAGATTTTTCCGTCAATTCGGGCTACTAGTAAGCTGCCATGGATTCTCTGAAGGTACTCCCTCTACACTAATGGACCCGCACATCATATACCATCTGAATGATTGGGGTTTAGAATGGGTGGAAGTCAAAGTACATGAGGTTGATTATTTTGAGCTTGATGCCCTCATCCTAGAGTGTTAGTGGGAGAATTATGTTAATGTTCGAGAGATATGGACGCATACCATTACCAGGGGGTGAATGACATTTGGGAAGTCAATCCCACCGTAGTAGGCCGTGGCCCAACCATGAATAATATGGAACGGTCCACATATGGTTCTGAGTGTACTTCCCCTCAATATACGCCCCAAAAATCTATACAGCCTGGCCAACACTGGCATCCTCAGGTTGACCTTGTTCTTTTATTCAATGATCCAGACCATCACTAGCGTGCCTGGGCAAACCCCCATCTTCGTGTCCCTCACTGGAAACAACCACCCGCTCATGAATGTGGCATGAAACCCGACATATCATACATTTGGGTCTCAACCTTCATTAATGTGAAATCCCCATGATTGGTACACTATAGTCGTCAGAACCCTTCTGTATGATCCTACTTTCCCTCTTTGAGATGTGTTCGAGCATTGTTTCCCCCATCCTGACATCTTCATAGCCATGTCATGCGTCAGGAAAAGGATAAACCACCCCTAATAGGTTATGTCTTTTAGGATATATTTTATCTTTATCTCCTTTTTAGCCAGCTCTAGCAGGTTCCATGATAAGATTGGGGTGTGTGTACTATCCCCCCCAGACATTCCCCGTTAGGAGGAACTCTTCATACTGGTACACATCCAAGGGGACTCCCCCGATATAGTGGATGTCCCATATACTGATTCCCACCTCCCCATGGTGGAGGTGGAAGGTGTTGGTATTAGGAAAGAAACGAATGAATAGCTCTGCTACCAAGTCATACATTCAGTAGAAATGAAATTGGGATGTCCATACGGCCTCAAAAAGCCTAATGGACTGCAGATCCAACACAAATTCCTCAAATGTCTGACATACCATGTATCCCCATGCCCATTCAATGGTGATGTTTCTTTAGTATCTGAAATACCATTCCTACCCACCCTTCGTCTCATGAGTAATGCTGCTTCTGAAGGTACTTTCCTAAATAGCACGAGATTCCTCATGAACGAGAATGCTTTCCACAACCATCTTGGTCTTAGTATTTAGTTTATAGAAGTATGTGTTCTGAGTTTCCCTAGCAGGATTTCCGTTGTTTGTAATATGGAATTGTGGAAGACTATCCGTGCGCATCACCCACAACCGGGGTGTATCCGTCTCAAAATCGGGCATTGTCCCCTCTTCTGGAAGGCTGATGTTCCATAGTGATAGGCTATCACTCAGAACATTATATTTTTGGGATTGAATTAGTATGCCAAAAATCATCTGGTTATCAGACACAAACCTACTCGCACGATGAATCTGAGGGTTCATGGTCATCTGAGTCCTTCTCGCAGCAGTGATGCTCTCCCTCTCGGCATCAGTCTGTTGAGATGCCATTTTAGAAATCCTAAGGGTTTATCATGAAAGAATGATTTTTGGCATGTAAAATTTTAGGCGGTGCACAATAATGTCAGTCTGTGCGGAAAATGTGGGATGACGCGCAAAACTAGGGGTCGGATGCGGAAACATACGTGCTGATCAGGACCATTTTCACACACGAGAGAAAATCACCCATCATGTTGAAAAAGACAATATTAGGGGCCTATGTGCGGCCCTTAGCCAATTTATAGTTTTGGAATCGTATTCTATGGGTTTGAAAATGGTTTGTGCATGCAAAATACGGTTTTGTGTGCACCGAATGACTGCTTAACTATTATTTGATGTGCCCTCAAATTCTAACCTTCGGGTTCCCCTTTAGCTTCAATTTTAGGGGGGGGGGTATTTGTTGATGCTGAAATTCGGAGAAGGCCAGCTTTGAGAGTATAAAAAACAAAAGAAGGAACTCGGTAGGGGAAGATAAGATTCCAGGACACGGGAGGGAGCTGTGCCCAAGGTTCAGATTTTTCACCTAAACGGCCCCCGGTGTGCAAAACCTTGTGCACCCTACCCAACGTCAAGGGATAGCTTCTACACCGCTCCCTTTAGCATTCCCAAAGCAACGTTAAAGGTGTGGTTGCGTGCATCTCACTTTTTCATTCCTATACAACGTCAAGGGTGAGCTTTCCCGCAATGCCCTTTTGCGCACCCATCACAACGTCAAGCGCGCGTTTGCACGCGGTGCCCCCTGTGCGCGCCCCCTAAAGACTTCAGCTATAAAATGAAATGTAACCCCCTACCCTTGGTGATGGTAATAGAATACGAATCAATTCTCTTTTATGTGAAAACTACCTCTTTCATGACCGTGGGAAAAACACAATGGCCCTCAGGAATTTGATTTTGCGCGACAGGTCCCCAAAGGGTCCTCTTTCAGGAGGGACCTCTTGAGAATGATCTTCATTAAATTCTGTTATCCTAATGTCATTTGTGTTCAAGAGACCCCATTTCCGTGCATGATTTTTCTTCATTGGGATTCTCTTGCACATATCCCCTTACGGTTTTCACGCAGCCCTTACATCTTGCGCGCAACCCTGCCATTATGCACGCAACCCTGCCCTCTTTCGTGCAACCCTTCCATCTTGTGCGCAGACCTTACTTCTTGTGTGCAACCCTTCCATCATGTGCATATACCTTCCATCTTGTGCCCAGCCTATTCTCTTGCACACGCTCCATGTGTTGCCCTCTCCTCAGGGTATCATATCTGAGCCCCTCTTATGTGCACCACACCTGCATTATGTGATCTTTTTCCATGTGTCTCTTCAAGTTTTCACAAAGATATTTCAAATTCCCATGGGTTGTGCCTGACAATGTGTTTCATTGCCTCATGAATATCCACATAGTTATGCTAATGTATAATTCTCCTTCACGTATCCATGCTAATGTGTACCCATCAATAGATCACTCCATAACACCCCCTTATATGAAATTGTCGATGCCTTCCCTTCCCCAATGGGAAAGAGGTATCAGTTATGTATGTCCTAAGGGGTGTAGAGTGAACACACTTCGTCCGATCACAAAGATGTTAAACTTTCAAGACTCATCGTCCTCATCACATGATGTTAAACTATGACCTTTCCCCATGCATCGTACACAGGGTTCCCCACCTTGGACATTCTGCACTCCCACTGGTCTCTACGGGAGGGAAATCATTCCTCACAAATAATGACATCCTCTTTATTAGAGCGGCGTTTGTCCGCAAGGTATGGGAAGCATCCTTGGTGTATGCCCCTACACTTTCTTGCGGGAGGCAACATCCCTGCTCCTCCTATAATCTTCCTGGACAATGACCATAGGGGGGATGGGCATCAGAACCCTCCTATCTTCCGTGCCAAATCCCGCTCCTCATGGGATTTGTCGCCACCCAGGACACCACCCTAGAGTAAGTCCCAATCTCCATCTCCCTTGGATGCTAACCAAATGTAATCCCATGTTTCCTCTTTGGGCCACTAACCACGTGTAAGCCCAAATTCACTCCCCACGGACGCAACTTTCATGACATGAACGTTAGGTCTTTTTTACCTTTTGTTTATCACACCGATCATGACTGACATGGTCTTATAGTAAGCATAGGCCATGAAATCCTCTCGGGGCAGCCTAGAGTGTATGCCCCACACCATCCCGAACTATGTGGACTTTGATCCTTGCCAAGACAAGGTACGTTAGAAGCCTCCCCAAGGTTCAAGACCAACACCAATCAGTTCCGACCCACTATATGTCAGTTCCTGGCATCTCGAACTATGTGCAATTTGATCCTTGGAAAGGCAATGTACGTTTGAAGCCTCCCCGAGGTTCTATCCCAACACCTATCAGTTCCGACCCCCTTCATGTTGGTTCCCTCCATCCCAAACTACGTGGACATTGATCCATGACAAGGCATGGTGTGTAGGAAGCCTCTCTAAGTTTGAAGCCCCAAAAAAATCAGTTCTGACCCCCTTCACATTGGTTCCCGCCATCCCGAACAATGAGGACTTTGATTCCTGCCCAGGCATGGTATGTAAGAAGCCTCCCCGAGGTTCAAGCCTAACACCTATCAGTTGTGACCCCATTCACATCGGCTCCCGCCATCCCAAACTATGTGGACTTTGATCCTTGCCAAGGAATGGTACGTAGGAAGCCTACCCAAGGTTCAATCCCAACACCTATCAGTTTTGAACCCCTACACATTGTTTACCTCCATCTCAAACTATGTGGACTTTGATCCTTTCCTAGGAACGGTACGTAAGAAGCCTCCCTGAGGTTCAAGCCCAACACCTATCAGATTCGACCCCCTTCAGTCAGTTCCTTCCATCCTGAACTACATGTAATTTTATCCCTATCAAGGTAAGGTATGTAGGAAGCCTCCCTTAGGTTCAATACCACCAACTGTCAATCCCAAACATCTTCGCGTCAGTTCACCAAACACCCCCATTACGAACTACGTGGACTTTGATCCTTTCCAAGTAAAGGTATGTAGGAAGCCTTCCTGAGGTTCAAACCCACCAAACATTGGTTTTGATCCCCTTTCGCGTCAGACCAAAATCATCCCACATGACGTTAAACTACATTCCCATTTTCATCCTTCACGATGTTAACATGAATCCACCATCCTGAAATAGGTGGGTTTTGATCCTTATCTCCAAGACAGGGTATGTAGGAATCCTCTATGATGTTCAACCCCATCCAATGATAAGCCATTGTGACCCCATACAATAGTAATCTATTGTGACCCCATCTTATGGTAATTTGTTGTGACCCCACTTAACAGTAATCCATTCTGACCCCAACCATCAGTAAGTTATTCTGACCCCAACCAGTGGTATGCCGTTGTGACCCCACCCAATTGTAAGCTGTTGTGACCCCATCTAGCAGTAAGCCTTTGTGACCCCATCCAATGATAAGCCTTTGTGACCCCAGCCATTAGTATGCAGTTGGGACCCCAACCAGCAGTAAGCCATTGTGGCCCATTACAGTTGTATGCCATTGTGACCCTATACACTAGTAATCCATTGAAGTTCCCAATTGACGATAAGATGTATTCAGATTAACTACATGGAGATTGATTCCCTAAAATGGGGATACGTTGGAATCCTCTCTGAGGTTCAATACCATCAGTCATGACTCATCTTGATCTCTCCCTCGAGCCTATGTGTTTTGGGAAGGTCATTCCCCAACTCAGAGGTTCCAATTCCTCTGGGTACCATCTATGTGTCCATTTTCACGGGTTGCCTCCTCATGTTCCCCATCGTCTCATCGAACTACGTAGACTTTGATTCCCTAACATGGGGATACATAGGAAGTATCTTCAAGGATCAAGACCAAAATCACTATCGTCCTCATGTCAGTTCCATCCCATTCTATCTCCACTTAATTTAAATCTCCACCATCCATACTGATTCTTACCCGGGCTGCCACATCCCGGTGAGATCATGCCAATTCATCTCCTAACATCTGTGTTCCCTCCAAGGGTTGAACCCATCTAATCCACTCTAGTATGTGTTTTGATCAATATGATCTGTCTCCTATAGTCTTTAAAGTCATGGAATATCCTGTGTTAAGAATGATAAGCTGAGGAAAACCTCAGATACATGCCCATGGCATATAATTACACCCATTTGGTGTGGGATGTCTCGGGATTAGGTGGCCTCGAGAATCCCTATAATAAGGGGAAGAAACCCAGACACACTAGTGTTCCATCATCCAGACATTCCAGCTATTTCCAACATGACTACTCCACCGATCGAAGGTTAATTCCCTAACTGGATCCCTTGGAATGTCCTGACAGAAGAAGTGTAATTAACCAGCATACATGAAGACATGGCACTAGGAGGAGTTCCACAAAAAATATCTTAGTATATAAGGGAGACCCAAACTACATGACAAGTTCCGAGGATGAATACATAGATGAAATAACCGACATCCCATAATCCCATTTTGATCAATGAGAAAACTTCCATGAATAAGTGATGGATTCCACCTGCCTTTGGAAAGTGGGAATGTAGAGCAATAGTACCGTGTCCTCCACAGATAGATGCATGTTCTCCAGCGAAAGCATCTGAAAAACATGTACTCCAAGGTCTTTATGGTCCTCTTCATATAACCATCATTCTAGTGGTGAAATGTTGTTCTCAAGTTCCACTGAGTCACAAATGCCTCCTACAATCTTTTCCAAAACCGGTATGTAATTTGAGGGTTACATACTGATACAATCATCCAAGGAATCCCATGAATCTGCACTATCAATAGGATGTAGAGGCATACCAAGCCCTCAATCGATCCCTCCTCCTAGATGGGTGGGAAGTGATTCGACATGGTGAGTCAGTCAACGATCACCCAAATATAATTGTGGCCTTTGGGCATGAATGGAATCTTCATCGTGATTTCCATAGCGAAACCATCCCATTTAAATTCTGGTACCTTGAGTTGTAGGGCCAAGCCTGCTTGTACCTTTTTCTCAACCTTTACTTGATAACAAGTGAGGCATCGTGAAACATACTCTGCCACCGCTTTCATCATCTATGGCCACCAGTATTGATGTCAGATGTCCTGGTAAATCATTAACACAACAGGATGTACTGGAAAAGGGTAAGTATGGGACTCCCTAAAAACCTCCTACTGCAACATCACTGGAACTATAGTGAATCCTTTGAAAAATATTATGTTCTATCTACATATCAAAAATATTTCAGGAGCATATCCTAAGGATATCTGAGCACATCAGGCCTCGTAGTTATCATACACAAGCTATGCCTCTTTGACACACTATATGAGTGGGGGAGTGACAATCATTGATTGATGGTGTGCTGCTCCTTCATCATCTATGATGGATATCTCCATCGTGTCTAACTGATCTTTTTCTCACTCAGTAGCTATAGACCAGTCCTCCTACAGAGAACATCTTTCACCATGTTCCCCTTCCAAGGAGTATAGACTATCTCAATGTTATTATACTGATGGAACTTCAGTCATCACCAATGTCTCATGTTCATGTCCTTTTGTGAGAAGATATAACTAAGACTCTTGTGGTCAGAGTATTTGGTAAACTATTCACCCATCAAGTAGTGCCGCTACATCATCAAGGAAAAGGGTACTAGTACTAACTCTAGGTTATTGTTTGTGTAGTTTTTATCATTCTGCCTCAAAATAATTGAGTTGTAGGCAATCAATGCTCACTCCTAAATCAATACACAACCCAGTCTGGTCCCTGATGCATCGCAGAAGACTACATACCCAACTCCCTCTTCTGGTAGTCTAAAGATGGGGGCACTCGTGAATCTCTACCTAATCTCCTAGAAACACTGCTGGCATTTCTCCATCCGCATGAAGGGTTGTCCCATTTGTTTCAAGAAAAAATTGGTTATTCTAATCTAGAAAAGTTGGGCACAAACCTATGGTAGTGTCCATCCAACCTCAAGAAACTTCACACCACATTCACACTCCTGGGTGGATACCAAGAAAGCACTACCTCTATCTTCCCTGGATCCACTACAAATCTTTCCCCCGAGATAACATGTCCAATAAAGTGGACCTCACTAATATAGAACATGAAATTAAAGATCATACATTAAATATGGTTCCCTTAGAGTGTATCCAAGATAATGTATAGGTGTGCAGCATGTTCCTCCTCTAACAGCAATTACACCAAGATGTCATCAATGAAGACTACTAAGAAACGATTGAGGTAAGGTTAGAAGATCATATTTATGAGTCCCATGAACAGTATTTGGGAATTGGTCATTCCCAAGGGCATCACCACGGACTCGTAGTGGCCATACCAGAATTTAAAGGCTGTCTTAGGTACGCCCTCATCCCGTACCTGAAGATGATGATAGCCTGATTTGAAGTTGATCTTCAAGAAACACCTTGCTCTTGTCATCTAGTCGAAGAGGTCCTCAATTATTTTTAGTGTATACTTGTCCTTCACGGTCACCTATTTCAGGTGATGGATGTCCACTCACATCCTCAAACTCCTATATTACTTTTTGTAAATGAACACTAGGGCTGGCCATGGTGAAACACTGTGCCTCACGAAGCCCTTCTCTTCGAAGTCCTCTAGTTGTACCCTCAATTCAAAATGATTCACTAAAGCCAACAGATATTCTAGTGTGGATATCGATGTCGTCCCTGGGTATAAGTCGATTTCAAAGTCTAACTCCCTATGAGGAGGTAGTCCCAAGACATATTTAAGAGAGAAATCATCATACTAGTCCACCACTACTGAAAATAACAGACTCCACTTGTCCACTACACCAAGGGTGAGGCTCTCCAATAACTGAGTGATCGACTGCATAGTCTTCGAATAAATTCTCTTCTATGATGTAAATTTTCACTTCTCATCGGTGAAGAAATAAATGGTCCCATCCTCATTGAAACACTGATCTTTGTGCCTAATACAATCGATCTGAGCATGGACTATAGATAAACAGTCCATAACCAAGATGACATCATAAGGCCTCAATAGCGCTACTAAGAGATACCATCCAAATATCTCCCCTTCTAGAGTAAGATCACACTACCAACAATGGTATATAATCGTTGAATCCCCTTCTGTAAAGGTCTCTAATCATAAGGGTCGAGCCAACAAATCCACCAGATTTTCTGATCCATGAACTAGGTCAATGTAAAGGAAATATTGATTAGAACCAGTGTCTATATTAACTCTAGCTAAGGTGGAGAATACACATATCATACCTCTAATCATATATAGAGAACCGTGGTCGTAGGCCTCCATCGCCTATAGTTTTCCTCACCCCTATCCACCTACCCCCTAAACCCGTGGTGAACCACTTGGGGGGGGGGTAGACCGTCGAACCATCTTCCACTCCCTTACACTCATCCAGTTCCCCTAGCATGTCTTCCACCCTGAGTAACCCCTCGTTTGAACATCTAACTTTTCCTGGGAGGTCCCTCAACCATCTGCTGATAGTCTTTGTGGCAGGTCAGGCTGTCAGAAGCCATATGCCACTGCCCGCCACACATAAAGTACAAGCTAGTTCCCTACTAACTCTCACTAATCTAGGATCCCCTCACTATTAACCCCATGTCCTGGGGTTATCCTCATAATTATCTGACCTACTTGGGTCCCCTCATCTGGTAACTACTTCTCAATACTAATGAATCTACTGCCTGAGGTCTACTGGTGGCTCTCGCTATCGGTGCCTTCTCTACTAGGAATCTCTCAACAAGGAGTTCTTCTTCCAAAACACTCAGATAAGTGGGGATGCTGAGAGATTCCATAGATTCGCATATCTCACATATGAGTCCCTGATCAATGGTCTAGGCCCAAAATAAAGGGTCTCGCACCATGTCTGTAGAGTGGCGAGAGAGGTATGTAAACCTAGAAGAGTACTCAGCCACTGAATTCCTACCCTACTGTAGGTGATGATGATCCTATATGCACGTAGAACACAAAGTCACAGAAAAAAACTCCTCCAACAAAAAGCCACTCGATGTATATCTAGGTGAGGGTCCCTTCATCATGCATCTGGATAGTCAAGCTCCACCATCTCTTTATTGAGCCCAATAGAAGGAACCCAGTCAAGATCACCATCTGGTCAAGTTATGTCCTCACTATGATGAAGACCCATTTCACTGCCTCCATCCAATACTCAGTGACCTGAGGATCTATCTCTACTATAACCCTAGGAGGAATCTGTATCTAAAACTCGTACAAGGCACTGAGTCCGCATATGTCCTCTACCGGTAACGCTGGATGTAATTAGTAATCAACAGGTAGTGACAACACTAGTGAACCACCCAGAAAGGCCATCTCTTGAATTGGTCCATAAATCAAATCCTCGTCACTAGGTGGGATATCTACACGATCACGTATCGGAAGCCTATATGACTATCTGCATGGGGCCATCCTAAAATAGATCTTGATGGACAATAGTAGGAAGATTATACATAGTGGGATGACTCATATTCAAGAGGATCACAAGGAGACACTTATTCAACCTGGGTTTTCATATATAGATACAAAAATCAGAATTCAAGGTCTTGGTGCGTGGATACTTCTGTCGTTGAACCAACACTGGACTCCCTAACTTTGAAAGTGAAACTCAAAACATTTAACACTATTTACCAAACAAAAAAAACTCTTGGTCCTTGTGGTATAACTAACCACCTTTTATACCACTATTTCATGACCTATCCCTCAGGTCCCATGCTATGAAATACCCCAAGACCACCTCCCGAAGGCCAGGTGTTTTCAAATAGCATAGAAGGTGTCAAACTACAAGTGGGAGGAATTTTCTTGAGGATATGTATGCTTAAAAAACAACCACATCCAAAATATAGAAATGTAAAGTCCCATAATTTCAATGTAATTTTTTATAAGTAAATGGTAATTTTATGAGTCTGGGTAAATTTATTGGGTGTGATTCCGAGGCTCGGAGTTCCCAAAATGAATATCTAATCTTTTTTTCAGGTACTCTCAATGAACGTACGAGCAGGTTTTTCTATCTTTTGAACCGGTGCTCTGACATAAAATCGGAGGGCACTGTTGAACTCGTAGTGACGATATTCACTTATGGAGACCTTCACCGCAATCGTAGTAGGTCGAGGGTGAATGAAAGATTTTGGGCATTTCATGGGAAGATAAAAATAAAATAATTTAACATTTTTTTTATTTTGTTGTAACCGCCCACTTGTGAATATTTTGGGGTGGGGACCACTTGAGCCCAAAACCTCCTAAGTTTGATTTAGGTGGTGTAGACCACCCAAACCTCTTAATGATGGAGAAACCTCCCAACTCCTACTTTAATGTGGAGGATCCTCCTGAGCTTCCTCCACATTAATTAATCCAACACACCATACTAAATTATGCCACCCTATGTGATTAATTAACCCAATTTGAAATTGTGACCACAATTAGATTAGGGGAAACATATCAATTTTTGGATACTTTGAAAATTTGGTGGAATTGGGAGAGGATAAATATTTGGAGAAAGCTCCCAAACGAAGAACATGTTCTTCAACATAGAACGCTCTCGCCGATGAAGAACGCCTTCAACTACGAAGAACCAACGAACGAGCCTGGGATCAGATGTGTGTGGCGGGTGCGGCGAATGCCGATATCTCGGACTTCATATGACATGGGAAATCTTCATCTATGATGAATTTATGACCATACATCCTTCTCACACCAACATCAATGAACAACCCGAAGTAGGGGTTTATTTCTATTTGTTTATCATTTCCCATGTACACCCCTTCTATTTCTATTGCGGGTTGGGAACAATTTTTGGCAGAGGATAGGATTTGACGTTAATGTTAATGTTATTGATGAGGAATATGCTACCACCCTAATGTGGAGGGTACGTGCCAAACAAGAAAGGCCTGAAGATTCCACAAATATGGAGATGTTCTTCGCGAGGGAGGAAGACATCAACCATCCGTGGTTTAGGCACGAGAACGACATCCAGCGCTACCACCAGCCATGACAAAGGTGAAGACGCAACGACGCTGCCCCACAGACCCCCATAGACTATGCACCGACCTCATCCACCACCATCGTCCGCGGCCACCACCGTCATCTGTGGCTTCACACAGCCCCGCGACCAAAACACAACCCCACGACCGGATCGCCTCCCCGCGGCCAAACCGCCTCACCGTGGTCGGACCGCCGCCCCACTTCCGGACCGCCTCCCAGTGGTCAAACCGTCACCATCCGTGACTCTATATTGCTGCTTTGCGGCCAGACCACCGCCCCGCGGTCTCGCACCACCCTCAGCTAAGCCGCCCCGCACCAGGCCGAGCCCCCCCATGCCCTCGTGGTATCCATCGGCCAAGCCTCCCTCGCAGCCTGCTGGGCTGCACCCAATAGGCCAGGCCACACTGTGGGCTAGTCCAGACCCAACGGGTCATGCCGGGTCATCCCGAACCAGTTCAGCCCAGGCCGGGTCGGGCCGGGTCGGCCCGACTGGGTTGGACCGAACCCGAACCCACTACGATACATTTACATTATTTTGGCCATAACATTGGCACCAAACGTCTGTTTGATAAACCGTCAGTGGTGCTGGAAGTCACGGAGCAAGACAGTCTCTTTGAGTATACCCCACTAGAGTTTTGGACTAAGATGGGGAATGGCCAGTTTGGATCGAGCACAAATCCAACCGGGGCCCCGGGACTAAAATAATAATAAATAACAGATTGGGTGTCCGATTGAAATTCCGTCTGTTATGTTGAGACTACTATGAGGTGGAGGAACTTTGAGAAACTTCTTACATGGACTTTTTGGCAGTTGGATTATCGACTAGTAGCTTGTGGAGAGGTTCCTCTCGAAGATGAGCGAGCATAGTGCGGGTACCCAGTGGATAGATGAGTCTTTATGACTGCTGACCATTTCAACTCGAAGTGACTTGACGTGCCTAGTGGGGAGCACCTTGGTGATGCGGCAGACCCACAGTGGGGAGCGCCTTGGTGACGCGGCAGACCCACGGTACTCGACAGGAGGAGTACCTCATCATGCCATGAGGAGGAGCACCTTAGTGATGCGGCAGACCCACGGTGGGGAGCACCTTGGTGACGCAGAAGACCCACATTACTCGATAGAAGTTGTACCTTAGCAGTCCATGGTTGGTGGGAAGCACCATTGTGTGATGTGGTAGACCCACTATACTCGATAGAGTAGGAGTTCTCCAATAGCTGAGGTGTTCGTTGTTGTGACTGGGAATGTTACTTGAGACTACCCTTAGACTAAAACCTAGTGTGAGCTGAGTCAGTACCTCTGTGTTTTCCTCACAATTGAGATGGATTACTTGATAACTTTGGTATATGTATGGGAATATACATAATTAAGGTAATTTTTAGATTTCATACATTGTGATTATTCCATGATGGATTTTGTGTGACCTAGAGGGTCTCGGGGTCCCTACTAAGTATCGTAATACTCCCCCCTTCACGTGCTATGTCCTCACCTTATTGTGTTGGATGCAGACGAAGGACAACGATTAATGAGGATGAGAGTACTAAGAACGGATGGTACCCGCTGGTGGACCATACGGCGTGTGGGTACATAGAGGAGACGGGTGGATGTGGAGTGCTGAGGAGGCAATTTTTTCCTACCATTAAGGTAGGAACCTCAGAGGACGACCCAACAGCTAAATTTCCCTTTTCTTCAGTTGTATTGTATCACAGTTGTACATGTACTTTCTAGCTGGTCTTGTATTCTATGACCTTTTACATAATGCACTAACTATTTTTTTAGTTCAGTTTACTTGTGTTCCTATCTTTTAGTGTGCTTGGTTATGTGTGCTTATATGTTATAAAGGAAATACCTTACCAGATTTAGGGAATACACCTTCGGTGCTAGTCGCCAGCCCATGTCCTATGGAAGGTGAGCATTGGGTAGTCACGACATGGGCCCCAGGGACAGGTCATTATAGGAAAAGTAAAGATGAATTCCACGAAACAACCAATGAGTAAAATTACAAACTCTAGGTCAAATGGGATATAATAAGAACCCAAAAAAAGATAAATTGAAAATAGGAATGTACAAGAAAAACTCTAAATTTTTTCTATTAGAAACCCCACCTTATGGGTAAGTATAGAGTAGTTTCAAGAAGCCATGAAGTATTCCTTACCCTACTGGCCTTACTAGGAATGATTGGGTCTTGGGTCACCAAGTCCTCCTTCAAGGCGACAGTCGTTTTCACTAGACACAACATATTCAGGACAAGACCATGCAGTGATGAGTAACAATATACTCAGTAGGGACCCCAAAACACAATGGAAATAACAAAAAGAAATCCAAAATGAAAAACACAAAACATGATCATGAATCAAGATCACAAAACAAGAAAAAAAACACCAGATATAATTTAGAGTAGGATAGTTAGACCAATTATACCATCATTTGAAACCATGGGCTATTAGAGAACTCCTCCTCAATTAGTATAGTGGGAATGCTTGGTCATATAGATGCCGCTTCTCAATAACCTTAGACATCTTTAGTACTCATCCCTGATTATTACCACTGGTATGCTGGGATACACAAAAGCTTCTACCAACTGTGTGCATATCAAGTCACATAGAAGCCTCTTCCCACCTTGTACATACTATTGTAATCCTCTGGTAAAGTACCATGGGTCTGTTGGGTTAAACAGAAGCCTCTCCCCATTATGGGACTATCGGGTCACAGAGAAGCCGCCACCAACTAGGCCATGGTACCAAATCCACACAGGGTCACTTGTCAGCAGTCATTAGGTCTCAGCTAACCGTAGGGTTTCCGCATGTAACACGCTTCATATCAAGAGAACCGCTCCCCCATGAATTCATTTTATTTCAAATTCTATTAAATAGTTCATAGAGTATACTAAAAGATCTACCTCGTCACGAGGGTTACAATTCCATAAAAGTCTTGTCAAACCGAAAATTGGATTGAATGATATTGGCATTTTTCCAATAATGGGGTCAGTTGGGTCTGGGTCTGGTCCGAACATACCTGGACTTGGTTCCACCAACATAACCCACACTCGTTGACCCGACCTAACCTTTCCTGCATCCTGCTCGACCCATTGCGGTGCGGTCTCATTTGGTAGTGGGTCCAGCCTAACTTGATATGGTTTTTTTGGCCCACGCCCAGCCTGGTCTACCTAGCTGGGACCCAGCTGGAAGCCTCGTCTAGCCCCCCCCCCCCCCCCTTGCCTCGCGGGTCACAGTGGTGCCATTTCCTACACCTCAGACGCACGACGCATCCGAGGATCACCGTTCTGTGGTCGGCCAGTCTGGTCGGATAGATCAACCGCATGCGGTAAGGGGACCATGTTCTCTCGAAAAGCGTAGCCTACGACTACAGGCCGCTTCCCTTCCATAAGTCGTCGGTGAAACCGAAGGATACTCCCAATTCGCTGTGACCAATGCTGGCCACGACAGCCACCTCTGGCACACCATTTTGGTTCATTGCCACCTGCCACTGCGGGCCACTGTCTCTACCCCGGTGGTACGTTCATCGCACCGACTGCGTCTCTGGTGACTATAGGGTGTCACCTTCCCTACGGATGACTCAAATTTTCCTAACCACCATTTCAAATATTCGACCACCAAGAAACCACAAGTAGAGTGGATTGTGCCTTGTTCATTTCCACCCACTCCCCCTACATTAATGTTTTAAAAATAGTAGAGTCTTGAGTTCAAATTTCTATCAACAATAATTTAATCCCACTATAGAAAACCCAAGAAGAACAACCTTCTCCACGAATGACCAATCCACAGATCAACTTGTTCATGGGTTGATCCACATTGTTAATTTCAGAATAAAAATAGGAAAAATATAAAACAAAACAAACCTCTACCTTGATGTAGTTTGATGTTGAAGTAGTCCACCTATAAATATTTAAGAGGTCGAAGGCATTCGTAACTCACTGGTCCAATTCTTCAAGATGCGTTGAAGTCGGTAATGACTTCATTCATTGTTAGAGAGAGTTCTCACCATCATTTCATCAATGAAAAATCCACTCCTTTGACTCCCAACTCTCCAACGCATTAACCCATTAAAAGAAAACATGTCCAGTGTTTTCGTTAAGTTGCAACATCATGTCGTTACATTGTTTCATTTATGAAAAAATGTATCTATAATTCTTCGTAAAAATTATCCATTAATGACATTCATTTAATATAACTCTTCACCGCACCATAGAACCACCATCCTCCACTCAATGGTTTCAAAAAACAAAAACAAAATATTCTTTTATGTTATTTTATTTTATTTTCATCCAAAAAAGTCCGTAAATTAACTTTTCTGTTCGACCCTTATCAGTTGATGTTAGGTTCTTTCTAGAAAACTCACAACATTTCGAGTTCAACCGTGCCCTCATATTGTTTATCAGATAATTGGTTTAAAAGATATAAAAATCCACATGCACGTTTATTTAATCTAAGATAAAAATAAGTACAAAATTCCATTTTGGGATCACCGGGCCTCAAAATCATGTGTCCTCAAAGTGTGTGGTCTCAAAATTATTCCATAAAATTTAGAAAAATTACACAAAAATTATGGGAAATTAGAAAACTAGTCAGAGAGATCATTTATCCATGGAAATGGGTACTTTTTATTTATCATTGTCTGGTTCCTATGATAATAATCCATGAAATTTCATAAGTTCCCATATTCATTCCTATTGAATAGAACTAGAGCTACATAGGGGGATGAACCGGGTCTAATGAAACATTATCACAAAGGTTTTCTAAGTATAAATGTAGCTCCCATAGCTCCGTGGGTTCCATCCGATATGCCACAAAATACATTGGGGTGGTACCTGGTTTCAAGAAAATGGAGAACTCCATCTCCTACCACAGAGGTAGTCCAAAAACATCATCAAGGAAGATTATCATATAATCACCCACAATTGAAACATCCTTTATGACTATAGAGTCAAGTACACCATGGGTTATGCTTGCTAGGTGATGGGTAAAAGGTTGTAGCCTCCTGCTCCCAATACCGATCTTCCCTTCTTTGAGGTCCCCTTCACTGAGAAAGGAGAACCACATACCATTAGTGTGTGGGAATATGAATAGGCTATAATGATAGTCAATACGGGCTCTAAAAATGGAAAGAAAATCCATAGCCAATATGATATAATCAGGTTCCATTGTGATGACTAGTAGGTCCCACATGAACCTCTCTCCTCCAAGTTTTATCTTGCAATTCTGAAAAATGAATAATAGAGAAGAACTGTTCCCCGTAGGAACCTTGGAAAAAAGATGATATGCTAGTTCCTTTACTAGCAGCTCTAACTTCTATACTAGGAGTAACCAGTTAAAAAAATGACTAGACCCTATGTATACTAACCCTGAATAAGGAGTAACATAAATCTAAATCCTTCTTCCAGATCATATCGTGCACTATTGGATCATGGACATCTATAGATTATAGCTAACCATAGCCTCAAACCTCTAAATACCTAAGCCTAATGTGGGCCACATGGTGGTGGTAGTGGACGAAAATAATTGCATCATTCACCACCTATAGTATCTCATTTCCCCACTTACATGACTGCCTCTCTAGGGACCACCTTGTCCCATCTTAGGGGATATATTATCACGATAGTGTCTCTATTGTGGTGGTCCACCTGCTAACTTCCTGGGATCCTCAACATGTCTGGTCGGGCAGTCTGAAGCTATTTTACCTCTCCCACCACAACCATAACACTAGCCCTCTCTGGAATGTCCCGGTTCTATTCACTTCCCTGGAGCAACCAAACTATGTGCCCGATTCTAATCATGGGGGGGGGATCATTTTCCAATATCCTAAAAACTATCATCTCTTACCTACCATAGATATCACAACTCTATAACATCCATTACCAGTCCTACTTATTTGACGTCCCTCTAACAGAAATATATCAGTCACCAGTTCCCACCCCATTACCCTAGAATATGGGGGGATGCACAAGGGTACTACGATGAAACAAATATCTATGTGGAGTCCATACTCAAGATTCCAAGCTCATAATTACCCATCGTAGGTCATGTATTGAGAGTAGTGAATACATTATGTGAACCTAGTTGAGTACTCTACCACTGTCATACCTACCAACTAAAGCTCCACATTCTCTTGAATCCTATTGGAGTTTAATGAGGAGGGGTAGTAATCTTCATGGAACAGATGTTGGAAGCCATTCCATGAGAGTGAAGCCTCATTGTGCATATGAGTAACCAATATCCATGAATTTCCCGTCATTTGGTTGAAAAATATTGCTTCCAAAGCCACCATCTGATCTGTCTGGTACAAACAAGCCGGAAGATGCAGACCACTGACTCCAGCCAATTCTTTATTACCTGAGTTTATGGCTCACCATAAAACCTCCACAGTCTCTAGTAATGGAAATCATAGACTACATGTCTTCGTCTAGCTCTTCTAGGATTATCTACTGCTCAATAGGTGGATGTTAGGATACCTACACACCAGGTGGAAGGGGATAACATGATGGATCGAAACTGAGGCCTCATCGCTCGCAGGTTCATTGTCACAATCTAGATCTAGTAACCTAGATAGATGTCATCATGAAGCCATCGTAAAATTTATCAAGGAGTAATGAGGTCAGATGATCATATATATATATATATATCAACAATAATGTGGTGTTTACTTAAGATGGATAGTCAATGACTCAATATTATATAATGAATGTACCATTGATCCCTACAACAACTATCATGGATTTTAGAGAAAAAGGGTGGTTATTAGGGTCCTGGTGGATGGATACATCAGTTTCCCATACCGTCACTGAACTCCCTAGCTTGAGAGATTCTCTCGAGATACTTCGACATTGTTTCCCTAAACCCAAAAAACCCTCTTAAGGGATATCATTAGAATAAAATCCCATGTAATGAATGTTCTATGATAACAATTTTTCATAACCCAACCGATGTTGGTTCTCGAGCTGTAACTACTCCAATCCCACCTCCATAGGCCATGGTGCGGTGATAAGAACAAAAGGCACAAACAACATAGCGAGGAATTTTCACAAGTACCTGTACACACACACAACTAAATTAATGAAAAAGTGATGAGGGAAAGCAAATAAAATATAGAACACTTCTATAAATAATCCAGACATGCATGGACCTCTAAAAAACAATAAGGTAATGTAAACTAAAATTAAAAGCGAAAAAATCCATCTTCAACCAAAAAAGTGTCCCCTCCTGATAGAAACTTGAAACGTAATATAGCTGAAAGTGCCCTACTCCTAAATCTGAAGCTACGCCCACCGTACGTGGTCCAAGATCCAAGTATACTTGAGCTCTTCTAATGTATTGATCAACCTATCAACCATCTTCATATGGCACGATATGTGTGGGTAAATCCCATGTAGGGGTGAGTAAAAAAATACCTAGTAGGATGCCCCAAAATCATATGGGGAGAATTAATAGACACAATAGAAAATTAATACAATATATTGAACAAGGGATGATGAAAGAGTACAACTCAACCCAACAATATATTGAAACTAAACTCATCAAAACACATGGAGCATGGAATGTTGAGAATATGAATTTCTCTTAAAGTATTCGAAACTTATTGTAGGAGAGTAGACTCATTAAACCACATGAATCTAGACACAAAAATCATGTGGAATACCTCATGCATCTTCGTCTCTCATAGAAGGAGAGTTACCAAAACCAAAGGAGTGGGTACTAAAATAGGATATATATATGTGTGTGTGTGTGTGTGTCTGTGTAGACGAAAGATACTCAGCTGAGAGAGTTAGAGGATCTCCATATCACAACTCATATCAAGAAGAAAATTCTCCAATAGTTTCAAAAGTATCCATCAATGATGCCGTGTATCCCACATGATTTCCCTTAACACACAAGTCAAAGGGACTCAATCACTACACCTTGATACTATCTTTTTTGGGTAGATCTGACTCACCCACATAGTTTTAGGTCGCATCAAAAGGAAACATCTCGTTGGGTGAAAGTGTCTCACTTTCTTGTGAGTACATAGGTACATCAAACCATGTATCACCACAGATCCATAAAGCCGAATAGAGTAATGTCAAAGTAGAGGACCTGTGTATTAGTAAAACAGGGGGTTCTAACATAGTAGTAGTCGTAGAGGTCCTTCTACCAAGTGTGTCAGTGGGGTTAAACTATAATGGTTGAGGACCTATGCCTTGGTATCACAACGGAGTTCCACTATAGGTCATCAAGAACTCGCACACTATCCAGCAGGGGGTTCCACCTTGAAGTAACTGTAGAGGACCCACAACTATACTAAGGGGGGGATTCCAATCTAATATCATTGAGAACCCACACCCAAGTGTGTTAGGGGGTACCACTTGGAAATATCAAAAATCATTTCCTGACTACAAATATTGTAGAACACCTTCTACAGAAGCATCATGATCAAAATACCTCACAACATAACCTAAAATACGCATTGGAGTTCACCATCATACTCTATATAAAAGAAACACTTCCTAGGCTGTTTACTCGCCTAAATCGGGAAACTGGTGATAAGTGGGATTTTCACCATAACATGGCGAAATGAAACCTTTTGGAGTCTGCACCTCAGCCCCTTACATTAAATTTCAAAAAAAGCCTCAAAAGGACCATCTTGAAAAGATGTCCATTATTCCAAAAGTGACCTGACAAATTGACACTCCATTTAGGTGTTACGAGTGTCTGAAGATGCAGCTTGATGAGTTTCTCATTGTCTTACCGAAGCCCTTGGGCTGATTAGACATGGACCAACCACTACAGTTGGTCCCCCTACAACCATGGTCAACCACCCACAGTCGTCAGCCTAGGACCGAACATGATTGTTACGTCAGTCATAGCTCGAGATACCATGGACTCGTAATTGACCACTCATGATCGAATGTGGTCACTAACCCCCTAGTAACTTGAGATTCCATGGAATCATGGTCAAACGTGGCTACACTCCCCCCCTTAGTGACCCGAGGTTTGAACCGAGTCTAACCCGGGTCTGCCTCGGTTCGGATAGCTTGGCCCATATTGGCCTAGACCACCTATCCTACTTTGGCACAACCCTCCAGACCCATCTAAGCCCTACCATTCTAGCCCGTCTCTGCCCGACCCATTTGGTCGGTCTGTCCATGCGGCCTCCAACCACATTCCATAGCCAGTTGCCCCACCTCAGGGCATAGTAGCATCTACCCTGTCGTGCCCCACTCAACCACCACCTCACACGCCTCTTCCTTGGTAGCTTCATGCAGCCCACTGACACTACGGCAACCAACCAACACCTTCCGCACATGGTCGTTGTTGTACACCACTGATATCTGGTGCCGGTCGCTACATCATAGGTGGTCCCAAATTCTGAACATCGTTCCTCCTCAGATACGCGAATCATGATACAAATACAGATATCGAATCCTTGGGTCCATATCTACATATATCTATTCCATTATCGATGATTTGTTGATTCTTTGACAATCGAAACGTAAAGGAAAAGAATCCCCAAAGAATGAATGACAAAACAAAAAATATGGGCTTCAAATATAGATAGATTTATGGTCGTGTTAGTTTTTACAACAACGATGATGTTCAAAATGATGAAATAGAAAATGATTCGATTATAATTCCAGAATTGAAATCAGGGATGTAGAATTCAAAGAAATGAATCTTACCTTGATTTGGTTCTATTATTCATTGATGAACACGACCACCAAATCATTATTGAAGAATCACCAAGAGAGGAAGGGTAAGAGATTCACCATTATTGGTTGGAGGATTTGTATGAAAACCTAATAAAATCCATTAAATACCAATTTATATATAGTAATTATGTCAATGGTATCTACGTAATCATACCCACAAATGGTCGCGATATCCGAACATCTTGCGCCTTCTCACATTATGCCACACTTATGTAGAACAACACATTACGAACTCAACGATGGTTTCAAATTTAAAATATGTTTCCCCATTCAAAATTTATTATAAACAACATCTAAACTAAAATAAAATAATTTATTTATTTTAGTTACAATTTTATCCTCAGTGACTTTTTCAACAGAAGGCCTATGCTGAAAAAAGTTATGTCTCGCATCGGGTAAATATCACACTCCATACTAAAAAATTGCCTCAAATATTTGATTTGACCTTCCTTTTGAGAGTTATCCCCCCTTCCTTCATGTGACTAGGATGAAATATACTTAATATTTTTATAGAAATAATTTTGTACCCACTAGGCCTCATAATAGTAGTTCGTCTTATTACCTTTCTATGTAAATATACATAGAAATATTTAAATGTCTTACAAGGAAGAAACTGAGTCTCTACAAATATTCATCCAGTTTTGTTTCTCATAGTCACCAATGTTTCCTTCAGTTTCAATGTTAACATGATTCCTTCTTGTTCTATCCACATTATAAAACTAAAAACCATAGTTTATTAACATTAATCATATTGAAATAAAATATTCATGGAAAATCATGTATATTAAATCTAAATCAAGAATCCTTATTTATAATATATAACAACATCTTAATTTCATAAATCATTCACTTTCATAATCTATTTAAATACATCATGATGGGTTGTAAATAATTTTTTAATTTCCAAAGAATATCCCCCAAAAGTGTTAAACCTGGGGTGTTATGGGTCCCATTTTAATGCACAACATGATGATTGAGTCAATATCAATTAACCCTTGTTAGATTTGTTAAACCTATGTACCTCTATGCTAAAGGTTTTTCACTAGTAGTTTCTAGATAGAGATGTAATTTCTTGGAAACCACTAGCTCCATCCATTACGAACATTCATGGAAATTTTTTGATACATTGACTCATCTTAATAATTTTCATAATATGTATACCTAGAAATACCCTTTGAAATATCCTAGGGGATCTTTCCAATATTTTCTCACCATAGTTTCAAAATTTTAAGTAAAAATTTCCAATGATAAAAACTATAGAAACCTAGGCTTTTCAGACATGGATATTATATCTTTTTGGAATTAATAATAAATACATTACACAAACATATGACTGAGGAATGTAATAGTTTAATGAATTTATAGATTGGGTAAACTATATTCTAACTTAGTAATGTATTTTCAACATTACTCAAATATATCTTCTCTTATGGTACTCTTCAAAAAAAAATAACAAACATAAAATAATTAACCATGTCCTCAGGAATGGAAACATAAGAAAGGGTGAGATCATGTTCTCAGTAAGTGTAATCAAGGAAAAAAATTATGAATAACTTATGGGTATGATAACATGATTATAAAATATAAAAACAATACACTTCATATAAAAGATCTTAATATTGAGTTATGGAATAAAAATTAGCAGTTCATAAGACATGAATAATAAGGAAATAAAATAACATGATATATGAGATTATAACATTGGCATAATAATAGGAATTTTGGAATACATATAAGCATATAAAATCATTCTCATAGTAGTCAAGGATCACTACCAAGGATATCTTGGTGGAATGGTTTCACTCCCCACACCATCATTATATTCAACGTTCACTCCTACGACCATCATAGAAAAAAAAGTCTCTTACTGAATTAGGTTCCCTCCATTTTTCAGACAGATTTATCTCATGAGATATAAATATTTACTCAATTCATTGGAGGGAGATATAGGTACCATTTGGTTCATAATAAAAGGCATTCATATATGTGTAACAATAAAATAAAACAATTATCATATAATTACCCATGAAATGAAATGGGTTTCAAAAATTATTAATCATATCATAACTTATGAAAAACAGACAGTTTTAATTAAAATTTCATTATTTTATCACCTCATAACCAATGGAGAAAGAAGTGGGTTTCATATAAATTTTATCATTTTATAAATTGCTGAAGGTAAATGGTTTTGATGGACATGTTGACATCATACACCAAAAAATTTCATAGAATGAATAAGAATTGTATCTTTAGATAATATCCATGGTAAAAAAGGTACATATAATGATGTCATCTTATATGTAAAATAATTTTAATGATAAATCACTTAGTTAATTTCTTGTATAAAATATATATTTTTAAAATACACTTTTAAACTAGAAATAAATAAACAAATTTCTAAATTATTTTCATTGAAAATAAAATTAAAAAAATATAATGTATTCTTTGAAAATCATTATAAAATTTCATGCGGATAATGTCCTTTTATATTTTTTTTAAAACATTTAATATTTTCAAAATAACTTCATTTGAAATTTTTTTTGTAAACTTATAAAGGACGTATTAAAAATATTTTATATATATCTTGAGAAAAATATCCATCCACATTGAATAAAAATTTCAAAAGATTTTGATATTCCATTTGTTTGATAATGAAAGTTATAACGAGGAATGTCCAGTTAGAAGCATAATCTTATTTTGATTTATAAAATTTTACGAAAAAAGTCAACCACGAGAGTAGAAAGTATAAAAAAAATTATCACATATAGTAAGATAAATAGTAATTATCATAGTATTAAAAATCATTCACATAACCAAAATCATCAGTAGTATCTCATTAAAATTGAGAATTAACATGATTGAAGATCTTAATAATTTTAGCTTAGACCCTCTTTGACACCTTAGAGAAGAATCTGGTAGACATGGTCTTTGGAACATTAGTGTAGTCCTTCCTCAGTATTCTCTTTAGGTGGGAGGGGGCATAAAAGAATCTATCACTTTAAATTAGATTCTTTATTCAATTTTCAATAATATCATTGAATATGGATTTATTGTGATCCAAGGCTTTGAGGGGGGTGTTATCCATTATCCTTTCATCCTCTGAAATATCTATCCACTTATCTAATATTGTATAGGATTTAAATTTTTGTGGATATCCTTCTAAATATTAGTGGTTTGTGCATCAGTTTTGTAATCATCATCATTTGGATCCTACTCTGTATAAGAATCTATCAGATGTATGAATCCTCAACCCATAAATTGATGCTATGTATTAGTGTCTTAAAATGCTACACATTTAGTGACCACCCAAGTAGTGTAACCAATAGATACTTTCTCATTCAATTCAGCATCCATAAAATGATTAGAAGACCCTCCCTGCATGTCTGTATTTAGATAAAAAGATGCACCCCTCTTCAATTCCGACACAAACATCTTGAGACACCCCAATCCCCATGGAAAAAACATATTGATCCACTACATCCTCACTTATAGATGATTCAATTAAGCATGTATGGGGATCAACAAATCATGCAAGATTATATCCCAATGCCACTTTGTTAACCTGATTAATCACTACACATAGTGAAACCACCCATCCTAGGTCACATTTCAGCCTAATATAAACATCATTACTATTCAGATCAAAAGACAGATCCCTTTCATGCTTCTGCATCACCTTGACTGCTTCATTAGAGATCATGGTTCCATCATCCTGATCAACACACACTTCCCCCATGACTTGGTTTACATAAAAGGCATGTGAGAAAACTTACTTTTGCATCAACATCACACTCCTTCATAATGATAACCTATACCCCATTTTATTTCAAAAAGGGTCGAAATCACACCATGATTCAAAAACAACCGATTGTATATATTGATACTCTTCACCAACATCAACCCAGAACAACTCAACCAAAAGCATAAACACATTAATGTAAAAACAATCCCTTAGTGACATCCAGTGGCACACAAATATGTTTCTACCATATGAACATAGATAACTACCTATAAGATTTCCTAACATATAAATAATTTAAGGATTCATTTATGGAATTGATACTTCCATAAATCTAACCCCAATTTCCATATTTATTGAATCATGCTTCATATAGAAGTCATACATCCATTCAAATAAATTAATCAGGATCCATTCCAAATTTTTGGTTCTCTTGACCATGCCATAACTAGATCATCTTCAAAAGTGAATATTATCATTATGTTCTTGGAATCAAGGATCTATATAGTTTATATCTCTTGTAAACCACAAGATCCAAAGATGAGATGGTCAAATAAATCTACCAAGGTATAATGTTATTTTGAATCATGAAATCAACATTAGTTGTAACAATGAGGATTCATTAGTGAATTCTAAGGTCAAAATCAACAGTTGTACGGATCCTTTAAATAACTACAAAACCTTTGGGTTGTGGGAGATCTGAGGGAAGGATGTAATTCATCCAAGGTTCAAAATAAGAGATAAGGGAAGTGGTTGACTTCATTTGAGGGATAAAGGACGTCCCTTCCCCACTAAGGGGGGAGGGGCCAATGCGGTGAGAATCCCTACCTAGGTCATGTATTAGATGGATTTGTTTTCATGTCATACATGTTAAAAAAAATTCCTTTCACAATTTTGTTAATGGATATATAAACATATTTTTTTAAAATTTCATGATTAGTCCTT
Source organism: Viscum album (assembly GCA_963277665.1). Taxonomy (NCBI): domain Eukaryota; kingdom Viridiplantae; phylum Streptophyta; class Magnoliopsida; order Santalales; family Viscaceae; genus Viscum; species Viscum album. The sequence continues at coordinate 1,893,172,878 of OY728150.1, forward strand.
TCAGGAAATTTTATAAAAAAGTCAAAAATCAGTAAATATGAATTTAATAAGTTATTTTAATAATTTTAAATAAATTTTTGGAATCCTTTTTAGAAAACCTTTTTTTGGAATAAAAAGGTTTTCCACAAATGAGAGAAATATGGTCATATTTTCATTAAAATATTATTTTTAACTCCTGGGTAAATATAGAGTGTAAAAAAAAGGTAAAAATCATATTATCATCAAATAAAAGTGTTAATAATAGTAAATAATTTCTATAGAGATAGAGCATATAATTTAATCATCAGAAGCATAATCATAAAAAGTCAGGATAAATGATAATATTGCAACATAAAAGATTTTCGGCATTACCTAAATCGAATCATAACCCACATAAAATAATAACGTTAAATGAAATATATAATATCATGAAAATAAGAAGGTTCATGATATCATATGTCAAATGGGTTTTATATAATCTTCATGTAATAAAATGGGAGCATAACATAACGTAGGTCTCTAAGAAAGAAATTTGAGAATTATATCCCTTACTTCTTTGGTAACTTTTAAACTATAAAACCAATGGAATATAGATCCCAAAATGGATATGAAAATGATTATTTTTAGATAATTATAATAAAATAAATTCATGGTAGTTATATACACCACATAAAAAACAAATGGTGAATATATCTTGTGTCTCACAAAAAATAAAAGCGAGATAAATGTTCATTACCATAACTCTCAAAATTCTATCATACACCTTCAAACCTCCTATATAATAATTATATGTTTATAATAAAAATATATTATATTAATATAAAAATATATATTATACCACATATGGTTTACTTATCACAATTTACTCCCTTTTAATTAACAATTCCTTGTTTAATTAACTTTTAAATAATAAGGGATCTGTTTTTTTATATGTTTTAATTATTTACATTCAATGCACATGTATTGATAATTTATAAATAATATATAAAATAATGATCATGAATCAATAACCATAATTATATATATATATACATATTACTAATCATGAATTATTGTTTTTATATATAATGTATGTTACAATCATTGATATGGTAGGCTATATGCATGCATGCGTAAGGTTTCAATTTTTCAATGATCATTATGGAAGGCAGGTATGTAAAATTTTATCATTGAAAATTTAGATAAATATAATAAGTACCATATTATATATTTAAATACACTTATACATATCATACATGTGTTTTGGTGATGAAAAGAGAGATTCACATTACTTTGGGAAAGTGATATTCCACACATACACAAATGACAATATCTTCTTTCTATTATTGAAAAGATAATAATGGAAATTATATATTATATTTTATGAATGAAAAATATATACTTTATATAATAATTTTTAAATTTATATCAAATATATTGATTAAATTTATCCATAATATCTTCCAGGTAATGTGCTAGTGAAAAATGAATCACATCACTTCACGAAGTAGTAGTCAGCCGTATGTACGAGTGACATTATCGTATCGACTATTGAAGGGAAAGTAAAAAGGTATATAAGATTTAATTAATCCATATATATCAATATATTATAAAACAAACACACACACACACACACACACAGATATATATATATATATATATATATATATTAGATCAATCATCAAACCCAACATGCATTGGTTGTAATGGGGAAACGAATAACCTCATTTCATGAGGTGTTAATTCACGGTCCACATGAATGATGACTTCTTGAACCATTTTAAAAAAGTAGATATGGATATATATTATAAACCGAATATATATTATATAACTATATGTAAGATAAAAAGGTTGTTTTATCATTATGGATTAATAATAATTTAAATATATGGAGGAAGATATAATACAGAAACCCTCGTTGAAATCAAATACCTCTTCATTAAGAATACCACTAATGATTGCATAAAAATAATTCATAGGTTTCATTTATTCCAAAAATAAGGATTATAAAAATGAGATTAGGTATTTTTTAATGTATTAATTGATCAAAATGGTTTTTATGGAATGAATACTATAGAATAGGGATGACATTTTATAAGTGAGCTGAGTGATGCAGTTGTAATTTTTAAAAAACGATTAAGCTGTACTAACATTTTTTCATGAAAAATGTATCCAAAATGGATTATTCATGAGAATTATTGATTATAAATTATAAATATTGATATAAAATATATTTTATAAAGGATTTTAGGTCATTTTATTCCTTATCAATTTAGTTTATCACCAGGTAATCCCAGTTTTACCTTAACCACAATAACTAAATTTTACTCTCTTCACTAAACGTTTTGAAAAAAAATTTATGTAACATTATTAGATAATATAAATAATGATAATTAAAAATAAGGAATCCATTTTTCAAAATTAAATTAAAATCAATGGAAAAAGTAAATTTAAATTAATCCCATAGACATGATTAGGAATTAGGGTTTTCAATGAGAAAATAATAAAATGTTTTCTATTTATTTATATCAAAATACAATATAAAGAAGATTATAATAGAATAAATTTTATCAATAGATATATAATTTGAATAATTTTAATTTTTATTCAGTTTTAAATACAATTTATCATTATAATTAATTTAAACCAAATGTCAATATACAATTAAAATATGGAATTATTCATTATTCATTAGAAAAATTTATATTTTTGGAAAATTATCAAAACATCCAATGAGGTTAATTTTTAAATGTTCATTTAAAAAATGAGTATTATTTTTTCAAATAATCTTTTATAGTTTTCATTTAAAAATATGTTTAAATAATTGTACTAAAAGGAGAGCAATCATTTAAAAAAAATACTTTTTTTAATTGTAAAATTTTATTTGTTGTTATCTCTTTTCCTGAAAAAACATATGATAAATTTTAAATATATTATTGAATATATACTATATAAATTTCATTGAAATCAATAAAAAAAATTATTTTTTAAATTTATTTATGAAAAAAGTGTTTATTATCGTAAAAATATTTCTTCATAAACAAATTTCCATTGTTTTTTAAATTAAATAGACTCCAAGGAACTGATTTTATATACATGCACAAACTAACAATTTTTATAAATTTTCAATACTATTCATATCCACAATTTATAAATATTTAATATATCTATTATAAAATAATATTTTAATGATATATCATGTTTGTTTTTAAAACACTATTGTGTGTAACGAAATAAAAACTCAGTGTTACATGTAATGAAAGTTAAAATCCCTGTTGCGTGTAACATAACATATTTAAAAGAGTAAAATTAGTTGAAAAATATATTTCAAAAAATATTGGCGAATTATATATACTATAGTAATGTACCATGGTAAATCATATTACCCTTTTCACAATTAATTAATTATAGTGTGATTTGTTGTCCTTACATGTAATCAGCCAACATACAAAGAGTCTCATGGTTACTCAATATACCATTTGAATCCCACAAGTAATATTTTATAGTTTTTCTTCACATTTAATATAAATATTAGTGTACACACTTTGGAAATCTATAGCCACTAATTACCCTCAACATATCACCCATTTTAATCCTAGTATGATCACTATATAAATGATTAAGTTCATCCACACTTGTTATAATATGTATGTAGGGACCCTCACTCATGATTGATGATGACAATAATGAAGAAAATTTATTTTATGTGAATTAATTTAATAATAGAATGTGTGAAATAGTATATATTAATTATATTTTTATTTCTCAATCCATCATTATAATTTCCTTCAACATCCAAATTATAAATATGAAATATAACACACTATGTCACTCATTAAATATAATAAGGGTTATTAAGATCTCCCATATCCTCTCATGATACCCTAGTCATGAATGACAAAACTCCAGACAATGTTTTATACATTCTGATGTGTTTCAAAGATATTATATTCATAACCTCTATGCACCATGACATTAATAATTAATTTCCAATGAAGTATTAATCCATCCCCATAGATTTGACCTAGATTTACCTCCCATATAGAGGCTTTTTTATCTCAAGTGATGAACTATACCTTTAATCCTATTTTTGATAAATCCATTAATATATTAATTTATATCATTTCATTAATTCCAATTAAAATCCAGTACTTCAATACTTATTCAAATATTTATTAATATCCTTCCTTCAGAAATCTCAATTTAATTAATTATTATCAAAACACATGGAATTATATTAATAAAATAATTTTTCATAGTTAAATAATAATCTCCATAAGAAATTCAATAGTATATCAGACTTCTCAAATACTCCAAAAAATATTCTACTAATATAAGAAATCATAAAATACATCCAAAATAAAAGGATACATTAAATTTATACAAAAACAAAATTCTTTTTATTCATCGATCCTGATTTATTATTTTGACATTTCATGAAAACTATTCAACATATTGATATTGTTAAATAATATATAACACATAACACAATTTCTACCCAACAATATACCCTTTTAATATATTTTGAAATGAAAAATAAATCAAGGATTCTAAATTAACATTAAAAATATGGTCCTCTATTTATACCATCTCTCACCATTTCTTATCATGTGTAAAATTCATGTCCTATCACACTTATTGACCTGATATGATATATACACAGGAAGGATGTATTTTCTTCAATATTGAAATGCCCCATCAATAATTCAACTATATGTCTACATAGTCCTTGATTAGTCTTGAAAACAAAAGGGTTTGATTCAGAAAACAATGTATTACATTAAAATAAATTATAAAAAATGAAATGTAATAACTAAAAAATATTTCTTCAATGGTTATTAAATCTATTTTATATTTAAAAAAATTATGTACAAATTGAGTTGATTTTTTTTCATAAATATAAAACAGTGTTTCTAGAAATCACATCAACACATAGTTTAGTATATTAATATACCATGTGAATGTTTTAAGAATCTTAGTGAATGATCATATATATCATCTAATATCGTTGATTAATTTAATTTTTGCACCTTAATGTTAGGATCTGATTTTAGTAATATATCTTCAATGAAATTTCAACAATCACTCTCTCTAATAACAATTTTTTTATAAAAAGATATTTTTGATATCTTCATTATCATTTATTACATATATAACATTCATGGAGTGACTATAAGGACTCAGACTTAAAACAATACTTAATATTTAATTAAATTCATAATTCACATTGAGGATCTTTTCAGGTTTAGAGTTTTAAAGAATTAGGACATAACTATTACGTCTCACAAGATTAAAAAGTAAAAACTTCTACTCAGTTTCCATAATAAAATTAAAACTCTTAAAAAAACATGTCTACTTCCATGTTTTAGATAGCTTTTCTTTTCTTGATCCCATCCTTGACCCTATTTATCATTAAGCCATGTGGAAAACATTTCAAAAACATGGGATGAGCATAAAAAGCTCAGTAAGGGATATAAAAATATGGAATGAAAACATTAGTCCAGGTATACATAAGAACCAATGAAATCATACTTTACTATTAAAACATAACCACTTTAACATACCTCATGAAATCGTAAGATTTATGAATAAATCATAGAAATCATTATATGTAAAGGTAACTTGAGGCATTTATAACATTCTTACGTAAGGAGTAACCCTCATGGTTAGGTTTGGAATACCCACCACAGTATATTCCCTAAATCTCTTCAAAGAAACCTTAGAGTTTAACTCCTTCGCGTTACCGAATGCATTGGAGATCTATATCAGGCACACCCGCCTGTAGTTTATCACGGAACCACCCAATATCATAAACATTGCCTAAGAACCATATCATTATCACAACATTTAAAACCTGCATAAAAGAAACATAAAATTTCAATATTTTGATCACAAGAGATAACATCATTATATTATCATAAATAAAAACATCTAATAAAATCATTAAAACTCTATGAAAGAATAATCCCTTTATATTTTAAAAATATTAAAAGAATACATTTAAAATATACTTTAGAATCAAAGTGTCCCATACCACTTCAAAACTTTTGAAAGGGTTTTCAAACATTCATGTACCTATAAATAAATCCTTAAAACAATTTTTAAAACATGGACATGGATGATAAATGTTTAAAAGAATAAATCTTTAAAACCATTTAAAATAATGTTTTAATAAAAGAGTCCTTTTACATTTTGAACATTTAAATTATATGCCACAAGACAGTATACCATTTTCAAAAAATTTAAATATCATTAGTATAGACATAATATGGATATGGAATGTCAAATGGGATGTATATACACTTTATAAAAGAATAAAAGTTCATATCATTAAGAAATGTCTCAATGAGAAGATATTGAGATGTAATCCTAATTAAGGATCATGCCATTAGAGAAAGGATAAATAAATGACATAATTATGTGTGAAAAATATAAATCCACAAAATATAAGTGGATACTCAGTGTAAAACAATCATATTTCATCCACACATATTCATAGCACGACATAATCAAGAAGTAGTGGTTTAACCCAAAGAATTGAAATTGGGTTAAGAAGATCCCTTCCAAAAATTTGACAGCCTAACTGCGTCACTTTAAAATTCAGAAAATGAGTTGTTGAGAGAGAAAATGGTATCTCATCACGTAGACATAAAATTTACATCAATAAGGATATATAAGAACACATCCCAAAATAATAAGATGTAAATTAAAAGGCATAAATAATGAAGTCTTTTAAAAAGAGGAGGGTGAAAGGTTCCCTTACTGATTTTGGTAAATTTCGAAATGTTCACCCCATGAAAGAAGGACCATACAATGTTGATGTAAATACCCAAAAAAGTAATTATATTACAAAATGAGTAGAATAATGTGCTGTACACACAACACTCGATTTAAATAGTGGAAAATGTAGCATAAATCTCACGGTAATAAAACTGAGATGAAAAATTCCTTACGAAAACTCGCAAGCCTAACGACGCAACTAAAACATCCAAAAAATGGATTAATGAAATCAAATAGGATCTCTAATCATATTAACATAGCAATTACAGTAATAGGAATATAAAATAACATCCCCCAACATTATAAATAGGAGATTAAAAGAAACGACATAAAAGAGAGTACTTAGAAAGAAAGAGATAGGTAGGATCCCTTACCTCAAGTCTGACTTGTCTTGTTCGTTTCTTTATATTACTGAATAATAAACTTTGTTCAATTTTTATTTTATTAAGGACGTAATTTAAAGTTTATTATTTAATTCATATCACATATTATATTGTTATAATAATTAGTTAATTATGTGAGTTCATATCAGATGTTTTTTGTCGATGTTTGGTACATGAGTCAAAAATGATTTTGTTTAAAAATGATTGTCCATGTAGTTATAAGTACATCATGTCCAGAATAGTATTAATTATTTAAATATCATATATATCTAGTACATATTCATTTTATACTATTCCATTAAATTTGGAGATAAAAAAGAAATGAATAGCATCGTTAATGGAGACGTTAGGCCGTACCTACGCATGAACTCTACTTTCATTTCTTTGTCATATTAATGGAATAAAAAATAAATGAGAGAGATATATATATATATATTAAAATTACATGATAATATATATGTTATATAGTTCCCATTTGTCCATTAATTTCATTCATTATACATTCCATGTATTGCAAGAACGAGTCACATCACTTGAGGGGGCGGTAGTCCACACTTCCCCGTATGAAATTATCGCATTTGCACAACATGAAAAGCATAAAGTTGTGGTTTAAATATAAAATAAAAAATCATATAGAAAACATAAATACCATATATATCATATATAAAATACAGTGATATCATAATGGCCACCATGAAATGTGTTAAGAGAACATTGAACAATCATCGTTTCGTGATGCAGTAATTCGCCATCCACAGAAACAGTATGTTCTTTAACCATTATAGGGAGGCGTGTGTAAGTGTAGCTAGAATATTTCTAATAAAAAAAATCCTTGTATATTGAAGATACTCGTGTTGTTACAAAAGAATCTAATAAAAATATTTTATGGTGTTGGAAAATAAAAATAAAACAAATGAACATAAGAGAAGACATTACCTTTAAATCGGGTAACTCCCTTTGGATTGAACAAAAATGGTTTCTTGAAGATATTTATTCCGAAGGAAACTCTTCTAGGATAAATATATGTATGTAGAGAGATAAAATGAGAAGGGTTTGGTCGATCCAAAGTCTTGATAGGTTTGGGTAAGGGTGTAGAGGTGGGGGCCTTTTATAAGAGGGAGGAGGGGCACTCTTGGAAAGTCAAGAAATGTTACTTTATTATATAATGAGTTTGGGATTTTAAAGGTCCCACAATGATATATTTCTAGAATATAGTGATAAGGGTTCTAAATCAACCCATCTAATAGGTTTTTGAGATGTTTAAGTCTCAAATTTTACATTATATTTTAATTTTATTTAAATCGTCCATTAAAGAGTTAATCGATGCATCATCATGGTGTCATAAATAAATAAATTTATTTAATGTCTTAAAATTATAAAAAACTTAAATGATGTAGGAAATTATTTTATCTATCCAAATAATATTTATAGTCTAAGAGATTATTAACACAGACAAAACTAATATTGTTTTACTTGGGTGATACATACATTGGTTATACTTTCCTTTTAAAAAACATAAAATGATAAAGTGTCACTATCACCAAAAAGTGTTTCCACGGGGTCCCAAAGTATGGCACAAGGAATCCCATGGTCGGCCATGAAACAACCAGTATCATTAGAACACATGTTGGGCCATTTTATATTATTATGATATGATTTTATTACCCATAACTACCCGATTACTAATTAATCACGATAATTAAAGATAATTATTGTCGTTACTATTCATAATGTCCAAAAAAGCGTCTTAATTACCTAATTTGGACCTCCTGATTCCAAATATTGAGTCCATTTTATCAAATTCCAAAAACAGAAATTGTATTTATTAATTTAAAATAATTCCCATTGGCAAAACCAATGATTGGTTTTTAACAAGTAAAATCTATCAAAAGATTGATTTGTTTTTACATCAAATTTAAATGTGAAATTACATTCAATGGCCAAAATTGTATTAAATGATAAATAAAATAATTAAATTACCCCTTAAAATCAATTAAAATGACAATATAACTATATAAATAAATTGGATGAAAAGGTAGTTTTGAATTAAAAAGCAGTATTTTTCACTATTCTTTGAAAATGAATATTTCTTAGAAAAATACCAAACATTCACCCTAAGAAATATTTGATATCCCAAATTAAAAATTGATATAAATTTTACCAAATTCAAAACATATAAGTTTCATTAATTAATGTTATAATCCATTCCCCCATTCAAAACAAATAGTGAGTTTTTACGAAACAATATCAATTAAAAGATTGACACTTGTTTATGTCCAATTTCCTGGTGAAATTAATTCAAATTACCACCATTGGATTAAATGGTAAAAATATATTATAATTAAACATTAAAAACAATTATTAATATAATCTAAAAATATAAATAAACTATATTAAAAGGAGGTCTTGAATTAGAATACAACATTTTCCACTAAAAATGTTCTTTATCGGAAAATAACAAAAATTTACACAAAGAAAATTTTTATGTCTTGATTCTAAAGAAGAATTTTATTTTGTCAAATATAACATATAAAAGTGACATGAGGTACATTTAAAAAGGGTTCTCCATCAAAAGGAGATTAATCGTCCCTTTAAATAATATTAGAATATTTATTCTAAAAATTGGATTCATTTTCATTTTAAGCCTCTAACATTTATTTAATAATGTAAAAACATTTAACAGAAATATATAATCATATTTTAGTTAGTTATATTCATTCCCACTATTCAAATGGATAGATGTTATATACCATTTAAAATAACGTTATTATATTATTAGCGTGCAACGTAAGATTTCAAAGAAACTCGTCGTTGCATATTGGGTATGCCATCGAACATAGAATCCCATTTAAAGTAATATTAATATTTTATTCACAAATATTAATAAATATGAAAATGTCATATTCTTTATTTACCTGGGATGTTACATCCTTCCCCACTTTTGGGAATTGCGTTCTCGCAATTTTAAAATTGGACTTAGAAACTTTATTGAAAGCCCCACATAGAAAAAAATTGTTAGAAAAACTATAACTTTAAGAGAAAGAAAGAGATGTAAAAAGGTCACCCAAGATAGAAGATACTAGGGTTTTATGAAAACATGGATATAGAGGAGAAAAAAAGGGTCATGTACTGATGGAGAGTGATAGAAAACAGGATTATGAGAAATTTAACCACGAGAAAATCACAAACTTATAATGGGTTAAATAGTATTTGATTCCCCAATAAGAAAAGTTAACAGAATTTTGTTTTTGTTTTAAGTTACTTTTCATTGTATATTTTATTTATGTGCTTAACTGAATCATAATGAATAAAATTTTCTTGTCATGTAAACTTTCATCTCTTACTGGATTTCTTACACAAACTCATATTTTCTCCAAAAGACGAGTATTTAGGATGACTTGTTCACATTAAGAGCGCTATATTCTACTTTGAGAGAATCACCTAATCCAAAAAAGAGAGCTGTAAATTTCCCATGTCTTTATACCAAAATAAAACAAAAAATTGTTATTATGAGATAAGATAATACCCAAAAAGAAAATCTATTCTTAATCTTCATAATTTTTCTAACAAAACCCAAAGTTCAACAAAGACCATTCGATAAACAATTATTTATAAAATTCATCAAAGTAAGTCCATCTAAGATTGAAACCCAAATATTTGAATGATTTAATCACATAGTCTTCCAAGGTAAATATTAACATTTACCTCCAAATAACATTGGTTTCTCTTAAAGTCTCATATTGAAAAGTAATTAACATAATCATATATCCTCCATGATAGGTCAATAATTTTCTAGATAACACAAAATCAACTTATTCTTGATTCATAAAATAATATAACTAAAAAGAATTTTTCATATTAACCATGGACATGACATATTCTATTTGTAGGTGATAAATACCAGTCGCACTTTGGTTGTGGGTTTGATTCCCGCAGCTCCGTCCGACGCGACGGGTTGACACAAGGTCCGTGTGTTGTCATTTTTTGAAAACTAAATAATTCTTATAACATTCCCCAAAAAATATAGATTCATAAAAAATAACCATAACATATTTTAACCACAAAGGTTATCTAATAACTTTATTTTTTCACCCCAAAATGTAATAACTGGTAATTTCCTCAAATTCAAGGATCATATAATCCCAAATTATTCATTATAACTATATCCAGAAAAGAACAGATAATTATTCCTTGAATAAAATTTTCATATATCAAACATCAGGGTTACACATACTATAAATAGTCTTCTAATCATCATAATAGCCTTAATACTTTTAAGCATTTCACCATCTTAAAATTTACCATGACTCTTGAATCATGTATATGTTGACGCTTTACTCATTTAACATTCTTCATGATCCATTAACCATTCCTTTCCATCTTATTCTGAAATACTACTTTCCTACAAACAAAATCAGGAATCATATCCCAAGATTCAGTAATAGGAAAATATATGTTATGAAATAATCCATACCTTTCATTGGTCATTTCTAGTTTCTTTATGCTCAATTGGAATTGCATTAGGTATAGTTAAAAGGATATTTGTACGATCCTAGTGATCCAATTCACAAAACTTTTCTGTAGGACAAGTGTTTGCATAATGAACATGCACACCACATTAAAAACATTCAATTGATCCTTCAAAAAGAACTTTTTCCCTTTCCTAGAGTCAACTATATCGTTCCTTTTTCCATGGAATGTTCTTGCTTTATGACCTTCATTTCCACATCTATTACATCTTTCTGTCCCTTTGAAACATTTTCCTATGTGTTTCTTTCCACATCTTTTACACATAAGCTTTTTAACATACTTACCTTTATGATTATTACCTGAAATTCCAAAGGGATTTGTTTCTCGCATAAATGATGCCTTATAAAAATCACTAAGGTTCAGGTGGTCAATCATGAATCAAGATAGTTTGTTGAGAGTAAACATAAGAGTTCTCATTGCAGCTCACATATCATTTAGTTGCTCGTTCAGTAAATTGTCACTGTTTTGTTCACATCCACTGTTACTTTGGTGCCTGCTAAATCCATCCATTTACTAAAACCAAAAAGGTCAATGTGAGTATATCAGTAAAACCATAGTATAATAATGAAGAAGATAAACACCAAGATATACTTATACAAGTTATCTTAAACTGAATCTAACATTATAAGAAAACAATGACTCCATCCAATATACTAACCATTGTGGTTATCTAAAACTTGTCACTTATGCTTAAATGACACTCTAACCTCTAAAGTTATCTAAACTGACCTTTTATACCAACTATAAGGACCCAGACTTAAATCATTACTTAATCTTGAATTAAATGAATGATTTGCATTGAGGATATTTTCAGGTTTAGAGTTTCAGAGAATTAGTTCTTTACTATTACATCTCAAAATATTACAAAGTAGACACTTATACTTAGTTTCCATCATAAAATTAAAAATCATAACAAGAAAAACGTCTAGTTCCATGTTCTAGATATCTTGTCTTTCCTTGATCCCATCCATGACCATATTCATCTTTAAGTCTTGTGGAAAACATTTAAAAAACATGCGATGAGTATAAAAATCTTAGTAAGGGATATAGAAACATGAAAAAAAAACATTAGTCCATGTATACATAAGAATCAATGAAATCATACTTTACTCTTAAAACATAATCACTTTAACACACTCCATGAAATCATAATATTTATGAATAACTCATAGAATCATAATACGTAAAGGTAACTTGAGGCATTCATAACATTATTATGTTGGGAGTAACCCTCATGGTTACATTTGGAATACCCACCACAATATATTCCCTAAATCTGTTCGGAGAAAACTTAGTGTTTTACTCCTTCATGTTACCCAATGCATTAGAGAGATATATCGCGCTCACTCATCCTTAGTTTATCACAGAACCACCTGATTTCATAATCATTTCCCAAGAACCATAACATAATCATAACACTTAAAACATGCATAAAAGAAACATAAAATTTCAATTTTTCAATCACAAGAGATCACGTCATGATATTATCATAAATAAAAATATATAATAATATCATTAAAACTATATGAGAGAAAAATCCCTTTATAATTTGAAAATATTAAAAGAATCCATTTAAAAGAGATTTTAGAATCAAAGTGTCCCATACCACTTAGAAACTTTTGAAAGGTTTTTAAAACCTTAATGTCCCTATAAATAAATCCTTAAAACCATTTTAAAAACATGGAAATGGATGATAAATGTTTAAATGAATAAATATTTAAAACCATTTAAAATAATGTTTTAATAAAATATTCCTTTTCCATTTTGAAAATTTAAATTATAATCCACAAGAAAGTATACAATTTTACAAATATTTAAATATCTTTAGTATAGACATAATGAGGATATGTATTGTAAAAGGGGATGTCCATACACTTTATAAAAGAATAAAAGTACATATCATTAAGAAATGTCTCAATGAGAAGAAATTGAGATATAATCCCAATCAAGGATCATTCAATTAGTGCAATGATAAAGAAATGAAATAATTATGTGTGAAAAATATAAATACACAAAATATAAGTGTATACATAGTGTAAAACAATAATATTTCATCCACACATATTCATAGCACGACATAATCAAGAAGTATAGGTTTAACTCAAAGAATTGAAATTGGGATAAGACGTTCCCTTACAAAAATTCAATAGCCTAACAACTTCACATTAAAATTCAGAAAATGAGTTGATGAGAGAGAAAATGGTATCTCATCACATGGACATAAAATTTACATCAATAAGGATATTTAAGAACATATCCCAACATAATAATATTTAAATTAAAATGCATAAAAAAAGTAGTCTTTTAAAAAGAGGAGAGTGAAAGGTTCCCTTACCGATTTGAGTAACTTTCGAAACGTTCACCCCATGAAAGAAGGGATGTACAACATTGATGTAAATACCCATAAAAAATGTATATTACACAAATAGTAGAATAATGTGCAGTAAATACACCACTCATTGGTAATAGTGGAAAATGTTGCATAAATCTCATGGAAATAAAAGTGAGATGATAAATCCCGTAAAAAAACTCGGCAGCCTAACATCGCCACTTAAATATTCCAAAAAATGGATTGATGAAATAAAATAGGGTATATCATCCTATTAACATATAAAGTAAAGTAAGAGGAATATAAAATAACATCCCCCAACATAATAAATAGGATCTTAAAAGATACGACATAAAATATAGTACTTAAAAAGAAAGAGATAGGTATGATCCCTTACCTCAAGACCGGCTTGTCTTGTTCGTTTCTTTATATTCCTGAATAATAAACATTGGTAAATTCATAATTTCTTAAGGATATAATTTAAATTTTATTATTCAATTCATATCACATATTATAATGTTATAATAATTTTTTAATTATGTGAGTTCATATTAGATGTTTTTGTCGATGTTTGGTACATGAGTCAAAAATGAACTTGTTTGAAAATGATTGCCATGTAGTTATAAGTAAATATTATCCAGAATAGTATTAATGATTTAAATATAATATATATCAAGTACATATTCATTTAATACTATTTCATAACATTTGGAGATAAAAAATTTAACTTCACCGTTTATGGAGACGGTAGGCCGTACGTACGCATGAACGCTACATTCATTTATTTTTCATATTAATAGAATTTAAAAAATAAATGAGAGATATATATATTATAATTAAAGTACAATATATATGTTATATAAGTTCCATATGTACTTTAATTTCATTCATTATACATACCATTTATTTCAAGAACGAGTCACATCACTTAAGGGGGCGGTACTCCACACTTCCACGTATGAAATTATCATATTTTCACAACATGAAAAGAATAAGGGTATGTTTTAAATATAGAAAACATAAATACCATATATATCATATATAAAATACAGTTATATCATAATGGCCACCATGAAAAGTTTTAAGAGAGGATTGAACAATTATCATTTCGTAGGCAGTAATTCGCCATCCCCAGAAACAATATGTTCTTTAACCATTATATAGAGGTGTGTGTAAGTGTAGCTCGAATATTTTTCATAAAAACATCATAGTATATTTAATATACTGGTTTTTTTACAAAATAATGTAATAACAATAGTTTAGGGGGTTGGAAAAGAAAAATAAAACAAACGAACATAAGAGAAGACATTACCTTTAAATCGGGTAACTCACTTTGGTTTGAACAAAAAGGGTTTCTTGAAGAGCTTTTTCCATAAGGTAAGGCTTCTAGGATGAATATGAGTATATGGAGAGATAAAATGAGAAGATATTGGTTGAGTAGAAGGCTTGAGAGTTGTGGGTAAGGGGGTAGAGGTGGGGGCCTTTTATAAGAGGGAGGAGGAGCAGTCTTGGAAAGTCATGAAATGTTACTTTTTTATATAATGAGTTTCAGATTTTAAAGGTCCCAAAATGATATATTTCTAGGATAATGGGATAAATGTTCGAAATATACCCATCCAATATGTTTTTTACAAGTTTAAGTCTTATATTTTACATTTTATCTTCATTTAATTTAAATCATCCATTAATGAGTTAATCGTTGCATCATCATGGTGTCATAAATAAATTAATTTATTTAATGTCTAAAAATTATAAAAATATACCATGATGTAGGAAATATTGTTATATTTCCAATTAATAATTATAGTCTAAGATATATTTTACACAGACAAAACTAAAATTGTTTTACTTGGGTGATGCATACTTTGGTTATACTTTCCTTTTAAAAAACATAAAATGATAAAGTGTCACTATCACCCAAAAGTGGTTCCATGGGGTCCCAAAGTTTGGCATAAGACATAATATAGTCGGCCATGACACAAACAGTATACTTAGAACACATGTTGGGGTCATTTTATATTATTATGATATTATTTTATTACCCTTAACTACCAGATTACTAATTAATCACGATAATTAAAGATAAATATCGTCGTTACTATTCATAATGCCGAAAAACGAAAGAGTATTAATTACATAATTTTGAAATTTTCATTCCAAATATCGAGTCCATTTTATCAAACTCCATACATAGAAATTTTAGTAATTAATTTAAAATTATTCCAGCTTTCAAAACCAAAAATGAGTTTTTAAGAAGTAAAATCTATCAAAAGATGGATTTGTTTTTACATCCAATTTAAAATTGAAATTAAATCAATTGACCAAAATTGTATTGAATGATAAAAAAATAATTAAATTACACCTTAAAACCAATTAAAATGACAAATATAACTATATAAATAAATTGGATGAAAAGGCTGTTTTGAATTAAAAAGCAGTATTTTTCACTATTCATTGAAAATGAACATTTGTCAAAAAAATAACAAACATTTACCCTAAGATATATTTGATATCCCAAATTAAAAAATTATATCAATTTTACCAAAGTCAAAACATATATGTTTCATTAATTAATTTTATAATCAATTCTCGTTGTCAAAACAAATAGCATGTTTTTAAGAAACAATATCTATTAAAAGATTGACACTAATTTATGTCCAATTTCAAGGTGAAATTAATTCAAATGACCACCATTGGATTAAATGGTAAAAATATATTATAATATCACTTTAAAACCAATTAAAAAATAATCTAACAATATAAATAAATTATATTAAAATGAGGTTTTGAATTAGAAAACAACATTTTCCACTAAAATTGATCTTTATCGGAAAATAACAAAAATTTACACAAAGTAAATTTTTATGTCTTGATTCAAAATAAGTATTTTATTTTTTCAAATATAACATATAAAAGTGACAAATAGTATATTTAAAACGGATCTCCATCAAAAGGTGATTAATCGGCCTTTTAATGAATATTAGAATATTTATTCTTTAAATTGGTTTCATCTGCATTTGAAGCCTATAACATTTATTCAATAATGTAAAAAAAATTAACAAACATATATAATAATATTTTAGTTAGTTCTATTAATTCCTATTATTCCAATGGCTAGATGTTATCTACCATTTAAAATAATATTATTATATTACTAGCGTGCAATATAAGATTTCAAAGAAACTCGTTGTTTCATATTGGGTACGCCATAAAACAAAGAATCCCCTTTAAAGTAATATTAATATTTTATTCACAAATATTAATAAATATCAAATTTTCATATTATTTATTTACCTGGGATGTTACAGTGACTCCTTAGGATTATCATTATGGATGGTCTCTTTAGAGGACTAATCAAAATAGATTTCATATTTTTAAATCACTAAAATAGGTCATCATCATGTCATAATAAATATTTGACAACTTAAACATCATCATCAATAATGACCATAATTAATTTATTTCTGTATATTTCATAATTAAATGTAAAACTAGAATGGTAGAATTGCCACATTATTTTACAACATTGAAAAAAACCAATTCCTTCAAATTAATTAATGATAATCCTCTTTTAAATTTTTTGGAAATAAAATTAAAAAATTCTTCTATGATATATTCATTAAATTATTATGTTCATTTATGTCACACCTCACACAATATAATTTTCATCCCATGAAAAAATTCCTCACCTTATAATCATGTTCTTGTAAACAAATAAAAAACAGTATAAAAATTTGATGATAATAAGGCCGATCTACATACATCTCAATGTTAAAATGAATGATTGGGATGTATTTAAAAATCATGTTTCAGTATTTTCCATGATTCCACATATTTTATTCAGAAATATTTTATATAATATAAAATAGATATAAATAAAACTTTTATTTCTTGGTGCGTTATGGTTTTCTTTAATTATACATATCACCTTGTGAATTATCAATAATTTTGATGGATTATTCTTATATTTGTAATGTTCCTGAAATCCATCATGATACATGTCTATCCATATTGAATATATCATAATAAACATCATCAGTAGAATAAATTTTACTTGTTACCAACCTCTTATAATATTTAATTTTTCTCTATAGATTATCATCTCTTTATTTCAAAAAACCTTTTTTTCTCATACATCTTCCAACAATCATTCATTATCCATTTAAAATTTCCAAAAAACTAAAATATAAAAGGGTATATTGAAAACTTATTTGGAATTTCCACTTAGATTATTCCTACATCCTTTAATCTCAATATTCCTTTTATATGAATAACTATTTTTTAACATATTTGATTTATTACACCAGAGTGATCCAAAATAAATTATCGTAATTTTTCAGTGGAGAATTTACATTTGGAGATCCCTTTATATTCTCTTCCGTAATAGAAAATTTATTCTTTAATTTTTTATTTTTTATTTTTTTAATTTGATATAAGATGAGTCAATCATGCATATTTTTTTGTTAACCATAATTTCAAACATCTAAGAAAGAATAAATTACTTTAAATCTATCTGAATTGCAAAGATATTACTTATTCTACAAATGGTTCATGTTAATGAACTTGCTCCCTCTTGAAATGGTATTACTTTATATTTAATAATTAAATGGATTATACAAGAAATTTTTCATTAAAATACCAAAATAGTTCCAAAAATAGTTGAAACTGGTAATTTTTTTTACTTTTAAAAACTTCTGGTTGTCTATAATTTATAACAAGATGTTTTTGAACATTCTTCATCATTGTATATAATATTCATAGGGAACCATCATACATAATGATGTTACTATCCTTCATAGATATAGTGATTATGTCCTCTCTATTTTACCTCTTTCATTCTGGTGTAGATATTCTTTCCAAACCAACATTGTCCACGAAACAGTTTATGAAAAATCAGTAGAAATGGGTATATATTTAGCCAATTTTATTGACCCTTCTAGAGAATGATAATTTTATGATGTAATTATATTATTGAAAAATTATAAATTATTTTGAAATCAACAAATTACAAATAAAAAATGTGGTGGTATCTCTTTTCTTATTTAATTATTTTGCCTTTATACAATTAAAATCAAGGTTAGATTGTTTAATTTCCAATTATACGTAGGTTATAATGATTTAATTCTACCAACATTAATTGATTTCTAGTACATATTTATAATTATTCCCAATCCTTTTATATTAATCTTTATTAATTTTAAAATTCTAATGTAGTAATGGGTTCAGATAGATCATTTTCATGAATTTTACATATATTTTTAAATTATTGATTTTTTATGATATCTTCTAATGAATATATATTTCTTTAAAATTATTTCTTCTAATCATCTTTCTATTGATATTATTTCTGTCATTTTCATTAAAATATTGAGTATTTATCATTAATATAATTTTTTTTAACATTAATGAATCCATCTTATCTATATATATTTTAACAATATTTTAACTTGATCTTAGATAATTTCTCTACTTATATAGACTTATAATATAGAAAATTTATTTTATCCTTCTTGTTTTAGCAACCCCAAAAATTATGAAAAATTATTATTTTGGAAAAAATGAATCATATATATTATTTCATCACTAGTGAAATCTATTAACATTTCATCACTTTCTCATCGATCAAAACCTTTTGGAACATTTTCACAATTTATATTTCATGCATCCTGGTCACTCACACCCATTGATAATATTGATTTATAAAGAAGAACTATTTCATTGGATGCAGAATCCAAAAAAATTTCATCCCCTTTAAAACCAGATATGTATTCTTCATAAAACCGAGGGATGAAACATTATTCATCTTTAGTTGAGATGAAAATCTCATTCAAATTCATTTTCAAAATATTTACCATATTCCATATTGTCTTGGAAGAAACGGGATTGTTATCTAAAATCGATAATTATTCAAGAAAAATTCACTTCCTTATAAAATTGGAATGAAAATTCATATATGTAATGGGGGATTTTTTCCAAATAAGGGAATAAAATCCTATGACCGTAATGATTGAATACCAAATGAAGAGATGTGTAGAGATATGAACCACACTGATATTGGTGGGGGTTGGTTATATTTAGTGATATTTATTCCAATCGTAACATTAATTATTTTATCACATTTTAACTTTTTAGTTTGACTGGTAAAAGTGAATGAGGACCATTGTTCTATATTATCACATTTTATCATTACCAAAATACAACAAAAAAATAAACACAGAAGAGGACTTCAAAATTTACCAAGTCTACATTTCAGTATGAAAAGCATATTACTTGGTATGATCTTTTAAAACCCAAGGCCAAACAACCCACGATTAAAACTATATGACATTTATACAATTAAATCTTTATAGTGTAGATTCTACGTCATATGAATTTTTTTTGAATCCTTAATACATGTATATTATATAAATTTACAATGATTATATTGGTAACCAAATAATATACAAAGTTTGGTTAATAATTATATATTTTTATCGATGTGACACTTTATTCTTATTTTCATACATTATAAAGTAGTAGGTTACTTCATTGATATCTATATTCTTGTCACTGTAAACATCATCTTATAATTTTTCATAGTAGAAATATTCTACTACAAATTAATCCATTTTATTCCTATGAAAAATTAAATCCATAAAAATCATCCTATATTAACATCTTAAATTAACACTTGTTTGAAAAATTATCTTCTTAATCTAATGAACCTCTTAAACAACTCAGTATCCTCTTCTTTTTTACTCTTATCCCCTCATTTTCTCTATTCTTCGGTGAAATAAAAATAATACTTGATCTTGTAATTTTTCATTATTGACTAAAACACAAAAATATTATTCAATATGTAATATATCGAAGGAATTCAACTTCTCTAGAAATGAATAAAATATTCATTTCAAATATCAATATTGAACAACTACCATATCTCACCCAAAAACGTCAAATATATTTATTAAAAATTAATATCTATTTTAATTTCCATTAAAAATCATTAATTTATTATATAATTATGTATTTATAGAAAATTGTAAGTAGATTTAATTCAATATTTAATATTTCTAAAAACTTTTAACCCCTTGCTGTGTTAGACATGAGATATTTATATTATTCCATGAAATTCGAAGAGAAACTACTTTTATAATTGAATGTAATTTTCTATAATTTAAGAAAACATAAAATACAAATTATATTTTCCACTAATCCTTCAATGAACCTATATTTCCTCATTTCATTTATGCATGTATTTATAATTAAATTTTAGTGTTTTTGAGAATGTTAAAAGATGTAACTATATTTATAGACTCATGTATCCTCTCTCATAGTCAAGATGTCTTCATTATCCAAATGTGTATCTCTCACCATACATCAATGATAATTCACACATTTAAATATATATTTCTTTACACATTTAATAAAATCATACCTTGATATTTCTATTTTAAATTACATTTCAATTTTTTATTTATATATATTCATACAATAAGTTCAATCATGGATTATAATTAATTGACCACTTCCCATAACATAATGAAACACCTCTTTTTCAATGGGAGTATATTTCATCTCTCTCTACATAGTAATCATCTTCATTTTAAAATTTAATTATCACATACATATATTTATATAGGTAAATTAGATAAGTATTCAAACTCCCGAATTCACTATTTGAAATTTGAAACACTATTAATTCCTCTTCCTTCTTATACATTAAATCTACTAGAATCACGATGAAAATCAAATTTCATATTTTTTAATTTACTTATAATTATCTTAACTAGATTTATATGGATCATTATTCTTCCTCCATCTCCATATAAAATAAATTTATGCGTGATTTTTTTACCCAGAACATCACCATCCTTGATATTTCAATATTCTTTAACTTCCCAACATGATTCATCTTATCTAGATTCATATGTTATTGTGAAAATTTCAGCTCAGGATTTTCACATAAAGCATAACTGTATCCAATATCAAGATCTTGTTCTTAGATCAACCATATTACATATGGTTATTTTATCTACCCCGAATCATGTGGTCACTTGACCTACCATAGAGCATGCAATAACTTTTCACATCATGAATTCAATTATCCCATTATGTGGAAAATCATCATACTAAGAAGACCATAGTAACTAAACCTTCCATGAGTGTAAATGGTCACCCAACCTACCATATATTCCCATGGCCTGTCATCATATCACATGTCAAGAAATTCATTTTTAATGTGGTTGATTGTTTATTCCCATGGCCAGTGGAACTAAAGTGTGGTCCATATTCAATAAAAATACTATTTGATTCCCATGGTTAATTGTTTATTCTTATTATTCATACATATTAATATACAAAAACAAGAAATCTTGATCCTATAATGATCTTTGTTATTTCAACCATCATGATCATATCCTGGTCATAGTAGTCACGATGATGTTCTTCCAAATATTTATGAATCTTTATGAAGGGATCATCACTCGAGTTTCATGATAATTGACATAGCATATTTTTGTTTGGAACAACATCTTTTAAATGTCACCAGATATATATATTAAATATTATTTGTGAATATCATGTCTATATCACAATTAAGAACACTATTTAGTTTTCCCAGACATATTTAAAAATTATAATCTCTATTCGGTATTCCAAGACCATAATGTTGGATATTTTATCCATAAAAATCATATAGTTACCCACATCTATGAGTATAATCTCCACATGTGAATCTAAAGATAAAAATTGATTCCTTATGCGCTTTCTTGATATTATTATCTTCACCCTAACACAGAAAAATTCTCCACAAATGTTGTTCTAGGATAGCTCCACAAATTTAAGATAAATTTTATTCCACTTTGGGGGGTAGTTGGAATCATGTTTAAAACTGGCCTTATAGTTGTTATATTTTTACAAAAACATGAAGTATTTACAATATAATATATTACCAGTTATAAATTTTAATTACAAAATATCCCTTCAAACTTTATATTTTTCATCGTCAATTTCACATCCTCAAATATCATAGTTTTTGGATACATATCTTAAACCATGGATCTTTATTAGGTAAAGACTTACTAATTGATAAATAAGAATAATTATTATAAATTAAATTCTATATATAACACCTATAAAATTCAAATAAAAGTTTCCTTTAATACAAATAATGAAGTAAATAGTTATAATGGAAGTAACTACTTTCAATTTCCATAGGTTAGAATATGATAATCTTCATAAAAATGTTATGGTTACTATTTTAATCATACAAGTGAATTATTCAAAATAAAAAAGTTATTTGAATTGTATAAATCCTACCAAAATGTGTTCTAAATTATCTATAAATGCTCTACTCATAATATAATTTATATTTTTGGAAAATTAGGGAGTATTAATGGGATCACTATGCAATAATAAATTCAATATATTATAAAAAATTCTATAGAATACCCAATTCCATTATATTTAGGTTATGATATCTCGATTTATAATTATATTTATAGAAATATTTATCTTCACTTAGTTATTCAAACAATTCATAAATCCATCATTGTAGACAATTTTTATTTATTATGATCAAGTTCAGATCAAGATAATTAATGAAGAGGTATAGGGACACATCATTCTTATTCACAAATAGGACTAGATTACACCAAAGGGATGCACTTTTTCATTTGAACCCCTCTTCTAGGTTCTCTTAAATATGTATCATTACTTAGTCTAGTTCAATGTGAGTAATATTATTGGGACCCTTGGATATGGGTACAGATCATAGAATATGTAAAATTAAGAACTCAACCATTTGATCAGGAGGAATACCATGTATCTCTTTGAGGAAGACATCCACATATCTCCCTATTATTGTATTTTTAATGGATAATCCTTTCAATTATATATTTTATTTGACATATATATTATTTTTTAAAAGGAATAATTATTCAATTTTATTAAGGAGGATCCAAAGTTGATTCATCATTGTTTGTTAAAATTTATAGAATACAAGTATATTTTTTGAAGAAGTAATTGATTTCTCTCTACTAGATATTTTTATTATCTCTATTTAAATACAACCAATCTATTCACACTCTATAATAAAATTCCAATAAATGGAGTATAATTAGAATTTTTAATATGTTTCTCTAATAAATGTAAATTTTCTAATACATACGTACTAGGGATTCACAAATTTCAGAATATGGTGTTTTCAATGATAACTCAACCTTAATTTCTTGAGGTGGTGTTTCAATATTTATATTAAAAATTAATAATTAAATGGAATACATAAAAACAGAGTCACATTAGAAATTTAGGATTTATAAATGAATAAAAAGTTTCATTATTACCATTTTTTTCATGAACGATCATATTTGTTCTGATAAGATGACCTCATTATTTCTCTCACGTAAATGGAGGTTGTTTTAATATATTATCTTTGATTATAATTGGAATAGTGAATTAAATTTAATGGATTCAATGTTTCTTTAATTTTAAAAATTAGAACATGGGTGAATGTTTTATTGATCCTAAATTTTTCCATCATATTTTTTTATTTTCCCTATCCATTAATCATTCATTAGA
The DNA here is from genome assembly GCA_963277665.1 of Viscum album. Lineage (NCBI taxonomy): Eukaryota > Viridiplantae > Streptophyta > Magnoliopsida > Santalales > Viscaceae > Viscum > Viscum album. The sequence goes on from OY728150.1 coordinate 1,893,197,418, forward strand.
TGGTTGTAAATCCTTTAAATACATTAAACATATCCCCATTTTATTAATTTATTTAAATTGGTTCCTATCCATGTAATTTAATCTTATGTGTAGTTGAATGTTCTTCCATCCACAAGATATATTTTTTCATCTTGGAATGAACTCAATTTTACACATTTTACCTCTATTGAATTGAAAGTATTTAGAATCACCAATCTCCATATCAACTTTAATATACAATTTGGATATTTTCTTTAAGATATCATAGTCTCAAATTAATATTAAGTTTCTAATAAATATGTTCTGTGTACTAAATAATAGGACTACCAAACTTTTGTAGTAAATGAAAGACCCAAAGAATAACCTTGTAGACAATGTGATGTTTTACCAATGAAACATTGCCTGTTAAACCTCTATTTTGTAATGTCCCATAACAAACATCTCCATTGTAATATGGTAAATGATATGAAACAATTATTGATAGATATTTTAATGTATTATTCCCACTAATTTGATATTATTTTTCCCTATTTATTTTTATTCATGATATGTTTTCATCATCAAATAGAATATTCCACTAAGTGATACATAGAAAATATGGAATTTAGTTTATCATATAAATTTAGGATACCTAATATCATTTCAATGGAATTAATATTCTATTCCATGAATAAAGGATGATAAGATATATTAAAGGAGGTATATATTTTTGACATAAAATGAAAAAAAAACAGTTGGTCTCTCTTAATATAAGGATTACATTTAACATGGTTACAATTATTCATTAAAATTAAATCATTTTAAGAAATAACCAACTTATTATTCTTGAATATCATTCTTTTAATACTAGAAATATTGTTCGATAAAACTATAAATTTACCATTGAATTAGTTATTGACATTATTCCAATTATTTCTTGAAATTTATTTATGAAAATAATTTATTTGAATGTTATTACTCAAAAAAAAAATAAAAAATTAAAACATCGAAAATACAATGAATACATCAAAATAATGACTTTGTAATCCAAAACTATGTCACTATAAGTACCTGTATATGTTATTAAAGGATAATTTACATTCAGGATCTCAAAAATTATCGAAGAAATTAACAAAACCTTTAAATGATACCTATTACTATATCATTAAACTCAGAAAAATAAAATTACATTATTTTTTGTATATAAATTTCCATAAATCAAAACAAAAAATATTTGAGTCAAGTTTACTTTAAAGATTATATGCATAACACAACAATTTTAAAATAATCTATATCACTATAATTTAAATATATAAAATTTGATCAAAAATTCTATTTTACTTTTATTACTATAATGAAAACCATGGGTACATACATAGAAAGATATTGATCTATAAACCTCATTAAGTGGATGATGTAAATGGTACCATATGGGTGATAAAATTAGCGAGATAAAGGAATCATTAATGGGGAAAACATGTAAACATGATCATAGAGTATACATGAATAATTAAATAAAAGAATATGGGATCATAAGTCTTTGATACATGGAATCAAAATAAAAAAAGTTATTATAATCATATATCAAGGCTAACTACAAAGACAACATAATAGAGTTTCAAAGTTCATTGACAATGAACCAAAACGATATCACATCTGTTATAATAATTATCCAAACCCTTGAAGGGGTATATTATTCTAGGTCCTCACATCACATCATAATATAAAAAGGGATATGTAATAAATATAAGAAAATCATAGATAAAGAATAATCTTGAGATAATGCTTGAGAAATATATGGTTTACCAAATCATATCATAATGCATAACCAAATGATAATTTATAATGATTACAACAAAAAATAATTCATAAAAGCCTTTCTGTAATTAAATATTAATTAAATAAATATATATCATGAGTAAATATTTAATGTGAATAAATAATCTTGATAAAGGGGTAGAGAATATTGAAAGGAAATGATCTCTATAAATTATATTTTATTAAATGATTGAAGAATTCTTGAATGAGACAAGTGCAAGGAGTTTTATTGAGAACCCAAAATGAAATAGAATAATTTTCTACCGAATAATGATTTTTAAAAATATATAATATTATAACAATTTAATGATTGTTAAATGGAATGAAATAAAAAATATAATTGTTTCTTTTAATTAGGTTTTTGATAAATAAGGTAATGGGAAGTGATCATAAAAATGTTATTTATCCCTTAAAAAGTTAAAATAGAATATTTATATGTGAATATAAATTTTATATAGTGTACAGAATATGAATATGTGAAGAATAGGATGGGAAAAAGAGATAGCGTGAGAAAACATAACGAATAATCAGGTGACTGAGTGTATTAAATCCATTCCCATGAGTCATGAATCATGTTATAATTTTGAATATCTCCTTTAAAATACATTTATTAAATTCATTAATAAAAAAATTATTTAGATATATTTAATTTAGAATTATTTTGATATTTTCATTGATAATAAAATTTTTATTAGTTTTTATTTCATTTTCAAATTCTCAAGGATGTTTTTTAAATGGTATATGGTTTCACTGTTTTATTAATAATGTTCGATATTCTTGAAAAGATGTTATATAACCCAAAAATTTAAATGATATGGATATTATTTCATTTAAAATTATCTAAAATTTTCATATTATTCATAATTTTTCTGTAATATTCAAGGTTTAATGAGTGTAAATGTTTTTGATAAATTGTTTGTTCAGTTAGAGTGATTTAATGGACAATGTGAACATAATTTGTTTTATAAAATGTTATAATTATTTACCAAATCAAAAATATTAATCATATTACAATATTATTATTTATTTCATATCATTCAATAAAATGGTATAAAATATAAAGAAATAAATATTCTAATAGTTGTTTAAAAACATAATTTTAGGTAGTTATATTGTCCCTGAATAGATGTTAGTTTATAAAAAAAAGTTTCTATTATATGGATTTAGTATTAATAGTATTGTATCCTAAAAAATATAAATTATGATTTAATCTTGAGTATAATTTTTATAGGATAAAATAAAAATGTATAATGGAATTGAAATTATAAGGGTCCCTCAAAGTTATTACATTACACTTAGGTATGCCACATTTTATGATTGAATTATATCTTAAAAGGGTGAAAATTTGATAAAAGTGATTAATTATAAACATCACAAGTGTTTGTGGGATGTATATTGAAATATTTTATCAATTTTTATAGGCTTAATATTTGTGGAGAAGTGGGGTGTAGAATTCTGGTATTTATAAGGGAGAGATGTTTTTAAATATAATATAGGAATAAAATTTTATATAACTAATGAGAGATAAAAAATATTTTTCAATAGTAATGTGATCATTATTTATCAATAAAAGAGAAAATAAAATCTCCATATATCTTATATAAAACTCATTAATTATTTCATATATACTATTTCAACATATTATACTTATATGATACTGTACAATTATCCTATCAATATTAATATTTCTGAAATATAAAAGAACACCATCCTTACAAAATGCAGATATATTAATTAAAAAGATGTCACCCAATTTATCAAAATAATTTCTTAAATATTTGAATTTATAATTTTTAATAAAATACTTATTAATTTGGGATTCTATTTTTTAGGACATAACATATTTTTTAACCCTCAATGAAATTACTTATGATTTCATAAAATTGCATCATTATTTATATAGAAATAAATAGACTAATAAACAAAAAATTTTAAAAAAATAAATATGCAGTTAAATTTTTTATATTTATCTGAGACAATGTATTTTATGTAAAAAAGAACATATATGTTTTGTAAAATTATAATTTTACTTAATCTATCTCTAATAATTACTTTATTATATTTTACTATTTTTTAATGTATTTATGATATAAATTTATCATAATATTGATTCATGAAAGTGGAAATTATTGTTATTCTAATATGATTAATAGTTTACTATTTTTATGGTCTTATATTCAATGCTGATATAACCTTAACCCTTCCCATAAATATTCAATATATTCTCCATTAATCATTCACAACAAATCCTTTCAGGCTTCAATATTAATCATTTTAAAAGCAATCGTTATATTAATATTATTTTATTATTTTTTATAATTCTATTCACATTTTTCATAGTTCTTTGGGGATATGACGTACTTTAATAACATATTATTGTAATATTATTTACATCTACTTATTTTCCAATTATACTATTTTTAATTTTATGGAATATATATGTACCCTATTGGAATTGTTTTATGGTACTGTACTAAAATAGTTTTATTTTTTATTGTATTCATAACCTCTATGCACCATGACATTAACAATTAATTTACAATGAAGCATTAAACCATCCCCATAGATTTGACCTAGATTTACCTCCCATATAAAGGCTTTTTTATCTCAAGTGATGAACTATACCTTTAATCCTATTTTTGATAAATCCATTAATATATTAATTTATATCATTTCATTAATTCCAATTAAAATCCAGTACTTCAATACTTATTCAAATATTTATTAATATCCTTCCTTTAGAAATCTCAATTTAATTTATTATTATCAAAACACATGGAATTATATTAATAAAATAATTTTTCATTGTTAAATAATTATCTCCATAAGAAATTCAATACTATATCAGACTTCTCAAATACTCCAAAAAATATTCTACTAATATAAGAAATCATAAAATACATCCAAAATAAAAGGATACATTAAATTTATACAAAAACAAATATCTTTTTATTCATCGATCCTGATTTATTATTTTAACATTTCATGAAAAATTTTCAACATATTGATATTGTTAAATAATATATAACACATAACACAATTTCTACCCAACAATATACCCTTTTAATATATTTTGTAATGAAAAATAAATCAAGCATTCTAAATTAACTTTAAAAATATGGTCCTCTATTTATACCATCTCTCACCATTTCTTATCATGTGTAAAATTCATGTCCTATCACCCTTATTGACCTGATATGATATATACACAGGAAGTATATATTTCCTTCAATATTGAAATGCACCATCAATAATTCAACTGTATGTCTACTTATTCCTTGATTAGTCTTGAAAACAAAAGGGTTTGATTCAGAAAACAATGTCTTACATTAAAATAAATTATAAAAAATGAAATGTAATAACTAAAAAATATTTCTTCAATGGTTATTAAATCTATGTTATATTTAAAAAAAATTATGTACAAATTGAGATGATTTTTTTTCGTAAATATAAAACAGTGTTTCTAGAAATCACATCAACACATAGTTTAGTATATTAATATACCATGTGAATGTTTTAAGAATCTTAGTGAATCATCACATATATCATCTAATATCATTGATTAATTTAATTTTTACACCTTAATGTTAGGATCTGATTTTAGTAATATATCTTCAATGAAATTTCAACAATCACTCTCTCTAATAACAATTTTTTATAAAAAGATATTTTTGATAGCTTCATTATTATTTATTACATATATAACATTCATGGTGTGACTATAAGGACTCGGACTTAAAACAATACTTAATATTTAATTAAATGCATAATTCACATTGAGGATCTTTTCAGGTGTAGAGTTTTAGAGAATTAGGACATAACTATTACGTCTCACAAGATTAAAAAGTAAACACTTCTACTCAGTTTCCATAATAAAATTAAAACTCTTAAAAAAACATGTCTAGTTCCATGTTTTAGATAGCTTTTCTTTTCTTGATCCCATCCTTGACCCTATTTATCATTAATCCATGTGGAAAAAATTTCAAAAACATGGGATGAGCATAAAAAAGCTTAGTAAGGGATATAAAAATATGGAATGAAAACATTAGTCCAGGTATACATAAGAACCAATGAAATCATACTTTACTATTAAAACATAACCACTTTAACATACCTCATGAAATCGTAATATTTATGAATAAATCATAGAAATCATTAGATGTAAAGGTAACTTGAGGCATTTATAACATTCTTACGTAAGGAGTAACCCTCATGGTTAGGTTGGGAATACCCACCATAGTATATTCCCTAAATCTCTTCAAAGAAACCTTAGAGATTAACTCATTCGCGTTACCGAATGCATTGGAGATCTATATCAGGCACACCCGCCCGTAGTTTATCACGGAACCACCCAATATCATAAACATTGCCTAAGAACCATATCATTATCACAACATTTAAAACATGCATAAAAGAAACATAAAATTTCAATATTTTGATCACAAGAGATAACATCATTATATTATCATAAATAAAAACATCTAATAAAATCATTAAAACTCTATGAAATAATAATCCCTTTATATTTTAAAAATATTAAAAGAATACATTTAAAATATATTTTAGAATCAAAGTGTCCCATACCACTTCAAAACTTTTGAAAGGGTTTTCAAACATTCATGTACCTATTAATAAATCCTTAAAACAATTTCTAAAACATGGACATGGATGATAAATGTTTAAAAGAATAAATCTTTAAAACCATTTAAAATAATGTTTTAATAAAAGAGTCCTTTTACATTTTGAACATTTAAATTATATGCCACAAGACAGTATACCATTTTCAGAAAATTTAAATATCATTAGTATAGACATAATATGGATATGGAATGTCAAATGGGATGTATATACACTTTATAAAAGAATAAAAGTGCATATCATTAAGAAATGTCTCAATGAGAAGATATTGAGATGTAATCTCAATTAAGGATCATGCCATTAGAGAAAGGATAAAGAAATGACATAATTATGTGTGAAAAATATAAATCCACAAAATATAAGTGGATACTCAGTGTAAAACAATCATATTTCTTCCACACATATTCATAGCACGGCATAATCAAGAAGTAGTGGTTTAACCCAAAGAATTGATATTGGGTTAAGAAGATCCCTTCCAAAAATTTGACAGCCTAACTGCGTCACTTTAAAATTCATAAAATGAGTTGTTGAGAGAGAAAATGGTATCTCATCACGTAGACATAAAATTTAAATCAATAAGGATATATAATAACACATCCCAAAGTAATAAGATGTAAATTAAAAGGAATAAATAATGAAGTCTTTTAAAAAGAGGAGGGTGAAAGGTTCCCTTACCGATTTGGGTAAATTTCGAAATGTTCACCCCATGAAAGAAGGACCATACAATGTTGATGTAAATACACAAAAAAGTAAGTATATTACAAAAAGAGTAGAATAATGTGCAGTACACACACCACTCAATTTAAATAGTGTAAAATGTAGCATAAATCTAACGGTAATAAAAGTGAGAAGAAAAATTCCTTACGAAAACTCGGCAGCCTAACGACGCAACTAAAACATCCAAAAAATGGATTAATGAAATCAAATAGGGTCTCTCATCATATTAACATAGAAATTACAGTAATAGAAATATAAAATAACATCCCCCAACATAAGAAAGAGGAGATTAAAGGAAACGACATAAAAGAGAGTACTTAGAAAAAAAGAGATATGTAGGATCCCTTACCTCAAGTCTGACTTGTCTTGTTCGTTTCTTTATATTACTGAATAATAAACTTTGGTCAATTTTTATTTTATTAAGGAATTAATTTAAAGTTTATTATTTAATTCATATCACATATTATATTGTTATAATAATTAGTTAATTATGTGAGTTCATATCAGATGTTTTTTGTCGATGTTTGGTACATGAGTCAAAAATGAATTTGTTTAAAAATGATTGTCCATGTAGTTATAAGTAAATCATGTCCAGAATAGTATTAATTATTTAAATATCATATATATCCAGTACATATTCATTTTATACTATTCCATTAAATTTGGAGATAAAGAAGAAATGAATAGCACCATTAATGGAGACGTTAGGCCGTACCTACGCATGAACGCTACTTTCATTTCTTTGTCATATTAATGGAATAAAAAATAAATGAGAGAGATATATATATATATATATATATTAAAATTAAATGATAATATATATGTTATATAGGTCCCATTTTTCCATTAATTTCATTCATTATACATTCCATGTATTGCAAGAACGAGTCACATCACTTGAGGGGGCGGTAGTCCACACTTCCTCGTATGAAATTATCGCATTTACACAACATAAAAATCATAAAGTTGTGGTTTAAATATAAAATACAAAAGCATATAGAAAACATAAATACCATATATATCATATATAAAATACAGTGATATCATAATGGCCACCATGAAATGTGTTAAGAGAACATTGAACAATCATCATTTCGTGATGTAGTAATTCGCCATCCACAGAAACAGTATGTTCTTTAACCATTATACGGAGGCGTGTGTAAGTGTAGCTAGAATATTTCTAATAAAAACATCCTTGTATATTGAAGATAATCGTGTTGTTAGAAAAGAATCTAATAAAAATATTTTATGGTGTTGGAAAAGAAAAATAAAACAAATGAACATAAGAGAAGACATTACCTTTAAATCGGGTAACTCCCTTTGGATTGAACAAAAATGGTTTCTTGAAGATATTTATTCCAAAGGAAACTCTTCTAGGATAAATATATGTATGTAGAGAGATAAAATGAGAAGGTTTTGGTCGATCCAAAGTCTTGAGAGGTGTGGGTAAGGGTGTAGAGGTGGGGGCCTTTTATAAGAGGGAGGAGGGGCACTCTTGGAAAGTCAAGAAATGTTACTTTATTATATAATGAGTTTGGGATTTTAAAGGTCCCAAAATGAAATATTTCTAGAATATAGTGATAAGGGTTCTAAATAAACCCATATAATAGGTTTTTGAGATGTTTAAGTCTCAAATTTTACATTATATTTTAATTATATTTAAATCGTCTATTAAAGAGTTAATCGATGCATCATCATGGTGTCATAAATAAATAAATTTATTTAATGTCATAAAATTATAAAAAACATAAATGATGTAGGAAAAAATTGTATCTATCCAAATAATATTTATAGTCTAAGAGATTATTAACACAGAAAAAACTAATATTGTTTTACTTGGGTGATACATACATTGGTTATACTTTCCTTTTAAAAAACATATAATGATAAAGTGTCACTATCACCAAAAAGTTTTTCCATGGGGTCCCAAAGTATGGCACAAGGAATCCCATGGTCGGTCATGAAACAACCAGTAGAATTAGAACACATGTTGGGCCATTTTATATTATTATGATATGATTTTATTACCCATAACTACCCGTTTACTAATTAATCACGATAATTAAAGATAATTATTGTCGTTACTATTCATAATGTCCAAAAAATCATCTTAATTACATAATTTGGACCTCCTGATTCCAAATATTGAGTCCATTTTATCAAATTCCAAAAACAGAAATTGTATTTATTAATTTAAAATAATTCTCGTTGGCAAAACCAAAGATTGGTTTTTAAGAAATAAAATATATCAAAAGATTGATTTGTTTTTACATCAAATTTAAATGTGAAATTACATTCAATGGACAAAAATGTATTAAATGATAAATAAAATAATTAAATTACCCTTTAAAACCAATTAAAATGATAATATAACTATATAAATAAATTGGATGAAAAGGTAGTTTTGAATTAAAAAGCAGTATTTTTCACTATTCTTAGAAAATGAATATTTGTTAGAAAAATACCAAACATTCACCCTAAGAAATATTTGATATCCCAAATTAAAAATTGATATAAATTTTACTAAATTCAAAACATATAAGTTTCATTAATTATTTTTATAATCCATTCCCTCATTCAAAACAAATAGCGTGTTTTTAAGAAACAATATCAATTAAAAGATTGACACTTGTTTATGTCCAATTTCCTGGTGAAATTAATTCAAATTACCACCAATGGATTAAATGGTAAAAATATATTATAATTAAACTTTAAAAACAATTATTAATATAATCTAAAAATATAAATAAACTATATTAAAAGGAGGTCTTGAATTAGAATACAACATTTTCCACTAAAAATGTTCTTTATCGGAAAATAACAAAAATTTACACAAAGTAAATTTTTATGTCTTGATTCTAAAGAAAGATTTTATTTTCTCAAATATAAAATATAAAAGTGACATGAGGTATATTTAAAAAGGGTTCTCCATCAAATGGAGATTAATCATCCCTTTAAATAATATTAGAATATTTATTCTAAAAATTGGATTCATTTTCATTTTAAGCCTCTAAAAGTTATTTAATAATGTAAAAACATTTAACAGAAATATATAATCATATTTTAGTTAGTTCTATTCATTCCCACTATTCAAATGGATATATGTAATATACCATTTAAAATAACGTTATTATATTATTAGCGTGCAACGAAAGATTTCAAAGAAACTCGTCGTTGCATATTGGGTACGCCATCGAACATAGAATCCCATTTAATGTAATATTAATATTTTATTCACAAATATTAATAAATATGAAAATGTCATATTCTTTATTTACCTTGGATGTTACATCCTTCCCCACTTTTGGGAATTGCGTTCTCGCAATTTTAAAATTGGGCTTGGAAACTTTATTGAAAGCCCCACATCGAAAAAAAGTGTTAGAAAAACTATAACATTAAGAGAAGGAAAGAGATGTAAAAAGGTCACCCAAGATAGAAGATATAGGGTTTTATGAAAACATGGATATGGAGGAGAAAAAAAGGGTCATGTACTGATAGAGAGTGATAGAAAACATGATTATGAGAAATTTATCCACGAGAAAATCACAAACTTATAATGGGTTAAATAGTATTTGATTCCCCAATAAGAAAAGTTAACAGAATTTTGTTTTTGTTTTAAGTTACTTTTCATTGTAGATTTTATTTGTGTTCTTAACTGAATCATAATGAATCAAATTTTCTTGTCATGTAAACTTTCATCTCTTACTGGATTTCATACACAAACTCATATTTTCTCCAAAAGACGAGTATTTAGGATGACTTGTTCACATTAAGAGCGTTATATTCTACTTCGAGAGAATCACCTAATCCAAAAAAGAGAACTGTAAATTTCCCATGTCTTTATACCAAAATAAAACAAAAAATTGTTATTATGAGATAAGATAATACCCAAAAAGAAAATCTATTCTTAATCTTCATAATTTTTCTAACAAAACCCAAAGTTCAACAAAGACCATTCGATAAACAATTCGTTATAAAATTCATCAAAGTAAGCCCATCTAAGATTGAAACCCAAATCTTTGAATGATTTAATCACATAGTCTTCCAAGGTAAATATTAACATTTACCTCCAAATAACATCGGTTTCTCTTAATGTCTCATATTGAAAAGTAATTAACATAATCATATATCCTACATGATAGGTCAATAATTTTCTAGATAACACAAAATCAACTTATTCTTGATTCATAAAATAATATAACTAAAAAGAATTTTTCATATTAACCAGGGACATGGCGTATTCTATTTGTAGGTGATAAATACCAGTCACACTTTGGTTGTGGGTTCGATTCCCGCAACTTCGTCCGACGCGACGGGTTGACACAAGGTCCGCGTGTTGTCATTTTTTGAAAACTAAATAATTCTTATAACATTCCCCAAAAAATATAGATTCATAAAAAAACCATAACATATTTTAACCACAAAGGTTATCTAATAACATTCTTTTTTCATCCCAAAATGTAATAACTGGTAATTGCCTCAAATTCAAGGATCATATAATCCGAAATTATTCTTTATAACTATATCCAGAAAAGAATAGACAATTATTCCTTGAATAAAATTTTCATATATCAAACATCAGGGTTACACATACAATAAATAGTCTTCTAATCATCAGAATAGCCTTAATACTTTTACGCATTTCACCATCCAAAAATTTACCATGACTCTTGAATCCTGTATATATTGACGCTTTACTCATTTAACATTCTTCATGATCCATTAACCATTCCATTCCATCCTATTCTGAAATACTACTTTCCTACAAAAAAAATCAGGAATCATATCCCAAGATTCAATAATAGGAAAATATATGTTATGAAATAATCCATACCTTTCATTGGTCATTTCTAGTTTCTTTATGCTCAATGGGAATTGCATTAGGTATAGTTAAAAGGATATTTGTACGATCCTAGTGATCCAATTCACAAAACTTTTCTGTAGGACAAGTGTTTGCATAATGACCATACACACCACATTTAAAACATTAAATTGATCCTTCAGAAAGAACTTTTTCCCTTTCCTAGAGTCAACTATATTGTTCCTTTTTCCATGGCATGTTATTGCTTTATGACCTTCATTTCCACATCTATTACATCTTTCTGTCCCTTTGAAACATTTTCCTATGTGTTTCATTCCACATCTTTTACACATAAGCTTTTTAACATACTTACCTTTATGATTATTACCTGAAATTCCGAAGGGATTTGTTTCTCGCATAAATGATGCCTTATAAAAATCACTAAGGTTCAGGTGGTCAATCATGAATCAAGATAGTTAGTTGAGAATAAACATAAGAGTTCTCATTGCAGCTCACATATCATTTTGTTTCTCGTTCAGTAAACTGTCACTGTTTTGTTCACATCCACTGTTACTTTGGTGCCTGCTAGATCCATCCATTTACTAAAACCAAAAAGGCCAATGTGAGTATATCAGTAAAACCATCGTATAATAATGGGGAAGATAAACACCAAGATATACTTATACAAGTTATCTTAAACTAAATCTAACATTCTAAGAAAACAATGACTCCATCCAATATACTAACCATTTTGGTTATCTAAAACTTGTCACTTATGCTTAAATGACACTCTAACCTCTAAAGTTATCTAAACTGACCTTTTATACCAACTATAAGGACCCGGACTTAAATCATTACTTAATCTTGAATTAAATGAATGATTTGCATTGGGGATATTTTCAGGTTTAGAGTTTCAGAGAATTAGAACTTTACTATTACATCTCAAAATATTACAAAGTAGACACTTATACTCAGTTTCCATCATAAAATTAAAAACCATAACAAGAAAAACGTCTAGTTCCATGTTCTAGATATCTTGTCTTTCCTTGATCCCATCCTTGACCATATTCATCTTTAAGTCTTGTGGAAAACATTTCAAAAACATGGGATGAGTATAAAAATCTTTGTAAGGGATATAGAAACATGAAAAAAAACATTAGTCCATGTATACATAAGAATCAATGAAATCATACTTTACTCTTAAAACATAATCACTTTAACACACCCCATGAAATCATAATATTTATGAATAACTCATAGAATCATAAGACGTAAAGGTAACTTGAGGCCTACATAACATTATTATGTTGGGAGTAACCCACATGGTTACATTTGGAATACCCACCACAATATATTCCCTAAATCTGTTCAGAGAAACCATAGTGTTTTACTCCTTTATGTTACCCAATGCATTAGAGAGATATATCGCGCTCACTCGTCCTTAGTTTATCCCAGAACCACTCGATTTCATAAACATTTCCCAAGTACCATAACATAATCATAACACTTAAAACATGCATAAAAGAAACATAAAATTTCCATATTTCAATCACAAGAGATCACATCATGATATTATCATAAATAAAAATATATAATAATATCATTAAAACTATATGAGAGAAAAATCCCTTTATACTTTGAAAATATTAAAAGAAGCCATTTAAAAGAGATTTTAGAATCAAAGTGTCCCATGCCACTTAGAAACTTTTGAAAGGTTTTTAAAACCTTAATGTCCCTATAAATAAATCCTTAAAACCATTTTAAAAACATGGACATGGATGATAAATGTTTAAATAAATAAATATTTAAAACCATTTAAAATAATGTTTTAATAAAATAGTCCTTTTCCATTTTGAAAATATAAATTATAATCCACAAGAAAGTATACAATTTTACAAATATTTAAATATCGTTAGTATAGAAATAATGAGGATATGGAATGTAAAAGGGGATGTCCATACACTTTATAAAAGAATAAAAGTACATATCATTAAGAAATGTCTCAATGAGAAGAAATTGAGATATAATCCCAATCAAGGATCATTCAATTAGTGCAATGATAAAGAAATGACATAATTATGTGTGAAAAATATAAATACACAAAATATAAGTGTATACATAGTGTAAAACAATAATATTTCATCCACACATATTCATAGCACGACATAATCAAGAAGTATAGGTTTAACTCAAAGAATTGAAATTGGGATAAGACGTTCCCTTACAAAAATTTGATAGCCTAACAGCGTCACATTAAAATTCAGAAAATGAGTTGATGAGAGAGAAAATGGTATCTCATCACATGGACATAAAATTTACATCAATAAGGATATTTAAGAACATATCCCAACATTATAATATTTAAATTAAAATGCATAAACAAAGTAGTCTTTTAAAAAGAGGAGAGTGAAAGGTTCCCTTACCGATTTGAGTAACTTTCGAAACGTTCACCCCATGAAAGAAGGGATGTACAACATTGATGTAAATACCCATAAAAATGTATATTACACAAATAGTAGAATAATGTGCAGTACATACACCACTCATTGGTAATAGTGGAAAATGTCGCATAAATCTCATGGAAATAAAAGTGAGATGAAAAATCCCGTAAAAAAACTCGGCAACCTAACATCGCCACTAAAATATTCTAAAAAATGGATTGATTAAATAAAATAGGGTATTTCATCCTATTAACATATAAATTAAAGTAAGAGGAATATAAAATAACATCCCCCAACATAATAAATAGGAGCTTAAAAGATACGACATAAAAGAGAGTACTTAAAAAGAAAGAGATAGGTATGATCCCTTACATCAAGACCGACTTGTCTTGTTCGTTTCATTATATTCCTGAATAATAAACATTGGTCAATTTATAATTTCATAAGGAAATAATTTAAATTTTATTATTCAATTCATATCACATATTATAATGTTATAATAATTTGTTAATTATGTGAGTTCATATTAGATGTTTTTGTCGATGTTTGGTACATGAGTCAAAAATGAATTTGTTTGAAAATGATTGCCATGTAGTTATAAGTAAATCTTCTCCAGAATAGTATTAATGATTTAAATATCATATATATCAAGTACATATTCATTTAATACTATTTCATAACATTTGGAGATAAAAAATTTAATTTCACCGTTTATGGAGACGGTAGGCCGTACGTACGCATGAACGCTACACTCATTTATTTTTCATATTAATAGAATTTAAAAAATAAATGAGAGATATATATATTATAATTACAGTACAATATATATGATATATAGGTTCCATATGTACTTTAATTTCATTAATTATACATACCATGTCTTTCATGAACGAGTCACATCACTTAAGGGGGCGGTAGTCCACACTTCCACGTATGAAATTATCGTATTTTCACAACATGAAAAGAATAAAGGTATTTTTTAAATATAGAGAACATAAATACCATATATATCATATATAAAATACAGTTATATCATAACGGCCACCATGAAAAGTTTTAAGAGAGGATTGAACAATTATCATTTCGGGAGGCTGTAATTCGCCATCCCTAGAAACAATATGTTCTTTAACCATTATACAGAGGTGTGTGTAAGTGTAGCTAGAATATTTTTCATAAAAACATCCTAGTATATTTAATATACTGGTTTTGTTACAAAATAAAGTAATAAAAATAATTTAGGGGGTTGGAAAAGAAAAATAAAACAAACGAACATAAGAGAAGACATTACCTTTAAATCGGGTAACTCACTTTGGTTTGAACAAAAAGGGTTTCTTGAAGAGCTTTTTCCCTAAGGTAAGGCTTCTAGGATGAATAGAAGTATGTGGAGAGATAAAATGTGAAGATTTTGGTCGAGTAGAAGGCTTGAGAGTTGTGGGTAAGGGGGTAGAGGTGAGGGCCTTTTATAAGAGGGAGGAGGGGCAGTCTTGGAAAGTCAAGAAATGTTACTTTTTTATATAATAAGTTTCAGATTTTAAAGGTCCCAAAATGATATATTTCTAGGATAATGGGATAAATGTTCGAAATATACCCATCCAATATGTTTTTTACAAGTTTAAGTCTTATATTTTATATTTTATCTTCATTTAATTTAAATCATCCATTAATGAGTTAATCGTTGCATCATCATGGTGTCATAAATAAATTAATTTATTTAATGTCTAAAAATTATAAAAATATACCATGATGTAGGAAATATTGTCATATTTCCAATTAATAATTATAGTCTATGATATATTTTACACAGACAAAACTAAAATTGTTTTACTTGGGTGATGCATACTTTGGTTATACTTTCCTTTTAAAAAACATAAAATGATAAAGTGTCACTATCACCCAAAATTGATTCCATGGGGTCCCAAAGTTTGGCATAAGACATAATATAGTCGTCCATGACACAAACAGTATAATTAGAACACATGTTGGGGTCATTTTATATTATTATGATATGATTTTATTACCCTTAACTACCCGATTACTAACTAATCACGATAATTAAAGATAAATATCGTCGTTACTATTCATAATGCCCAATAACGAAAGAGTATTAATTACATAATTTTGAAATTTTGATTCCAAATATCGAGTCCATTTTATCAAACTCCATACATAGAAATTTTAGTAATTAATTTAAAATAATTCCAGTTTTCAAAACCAAAAATGTGTTTTTAAGAAGTAAAATCTATCAAAAGATGGATTTGTTTTTACATCCAATTTAAAATTTAAATTACATCAATTGACCAAAATTATATTGAATGATAAAAAAATAATTAAATTACACCTTATAACCAATTAAAATGACAAATATAACTATATAAATAAATTGGATGAAAAGGCTGTTTTGAATTAAAAAGCAGTATTTTTCACTATTCATTGAAAATGAACATTTGTCAAAAAAATAACAAACATTTACCCTAAGATATATTTGATATCCCAAATTAAAAAATGATATCAACTTTACCAAAGTCAAAACATATATGTTTCATTAATTAATTTTATAATCAATTCTCGTTGTCAAAACAAATAGCATGTTTTTAAGAAACAATATCTATTAAAAGATTGACACTAATTTCTGTCCAATTTCAAGGTGAAATTAATTCAAATGACCACCATTGGATTAAATGGTAAAAATATATTATAATAACACTTTAAAAACAATTAAAAAATAATCTAACAATATAAATAAATTATATTAAAATGAGGTTTTGAATTAGAAAACAACATTTTCCACTAAAATTGATCTTTATCGGAAAATAACAAAAATTTACACAAAGTAAATTTTTATGTCTTGATTCAAAATAAGTATTTTATTTTTTCAAATATAACATATAAAAGTGACAAATAGTATATTTAAAACGGATCTCCATCAAAAGGTGATTAATCGGCCTTTTAAAGAATATTAGTATATTTATTCTTTAAATTGGTTTCATTTGCATTTGAAGCCTATAACATTTATTCAATAGTGTAAAAAAATTAACAAACATATATAATAATATTTTAGTTAGTTCTATTAATTCATATTATTCCAATGTCTAGACGTTATCTACCATTTAAAATAATATTATTATATTACTAGCGTGCAACATAAGATTTCAAAGAAACTCGTTGTTGCATATTGGGTACGCCATAAAACAAAGAATCCCCATTAAAGTAATATTAATATTTTATTCACAAATATTAATAAATATCAAATTTTCATATTATTTATTTACCTGGGATGTTAAAGTGACTCCTTAGGATTATCATTATGGATGGTCTCTTTAGAGGACTAATCAAAATAGATTTCATATTTTTAAATCACTAAATAGGTCATCATCATGTCATAATAAATATTTGACAACTTAAACATCATCATCAATAATGACCATAATTAATTTATTTCTGTATATTTCTTAATTAAATGTAAAACTAGAATGGTAGAATTGCCACATTATTTTACAAAATTGAAAAAAACCAATTCCTTCAAATTAATTAATGATAATCCTCTTTTAAATTTTTTGGAAATAAAATTAAAAAATTCTTCTATGATATATTCATTAAATTATTATGTTCATTTATGTCACACCTCACACAATATAATTATCATCCCATGAAAAAATTACTCACCTTATAATCATGTTCTTGTAAACAAATAAAAAACAGTATACAAATTTGATGATAATAAGGCCGATCTACATACATCTCAATGTTAAAATGAATGATTGGGATGTATTTAAAAATCATGTTTCAGTATTTTCCATGATTCCACATATTTTATTCAGAAATATTTTATATAATATAAAATAGATATAAATAAAACTTTTATTTCTTGGTGCGTTATGGTTCTTCTTTAATTATACATATCACCTTGTGAATTATCAATAATTTTGATGGATTATTCTTATATTTGTAATGTTCCTGAAATCCATCATGCTACATGTCTATCCATATTGAATATATCATAATAAACATCATCAGTAGAATAAATTTTACTTGTTACCAACCTCTTATAATATTTAATTTTTCTCTATAGATTATCATCTCCTTATTTCAAAAAACCTTTTTTTCTCATACATCTTCCAACAATCATTCATTATCCATTTCAAATTTCCAAAAAACTAAAATATAAAAGGGTATATTGAAAACTTATTTGGAATTTCCACTTGGATTATTCCTACATCCTTTCATCTCAATATTCCTTTTATATGAATAACTATTTTTTAACATATTTGATTTATTACACAAGAGTGATCCAAAATAAATTATCGTAATTTTTCAGTGGAGAATTTACATTTGGAGATCCCTTTATATTCTCTTCCGTAATAGAAAATTTATTCTCTAATTTTTAATTTTTTATTATTTTAATTTGATATAAGATGAGTCAATCATGCATATTTTTTTGTTAACCATAATTTCAAACATCTAAGAAATAATAAATTACTTTAAATCTATCTGAATTGTGAAGATATTACTTATTATACAAATGGTTCATGTTAATGAACATGCTCCCTCCTGAAATGGTATTACTTTATATTTAATAATTAAATGGATTATACAAGAAATTATTCATTAAAATACAAAAATAGTTCCAAAAATAGTTGAACCTGGTAATTTTTTTTACTTTTAAAAACATCTGGTTGTCTATAATTTATAGCAAGATGTTTTTGAACATTCTTCATCTTTGTATATAATATTCATAGGGAACCATCATACATAATGATGTTACTATCCTTCATAGATATAGTGATTATGTCCTCTCTATTTTACCTCTCTCATTCTGGTGTAGATATTCTTTCCAAATCAACATTGTCCACGAAACAGTTTATGAAAAATCAGAAGAAATGGGTATATATTGAGCCACTTTTATTGACCCTTCTAGAGAATGATAATTTTATGATGTAATAATATTATTGAAAAATTATAAATTATTTTGAAATCAACAAATTACAAAGAAAAAATGTGGTGGTATCTCTTTTCTTATTTAATTATTTTGTCTTTATACAATTAAAATCAAGGTTAGATTGTTTAATTTCCAATTATACGTAGTTTATAATGATTTAATTATACCAACATTAAATGATTTCTAGTACATATTTATAATTATTCCCAATCCTTTTATATTAATCTTTATTAATTTTAAAATTCTAACGTAGCAATGGGTTCAGATAGATCATTTTCATGAATTTTACATATATTTTTAAATTATTGATTTTTTATGATATCTTCTAATGAATATATATTTCTTTAAAATTATTTCTTCTAATCATCTTTCTATTGATATTATTTCTATCATTTTCATTAAAATATTGAGTATTTATCATTAATATAATTTTTTTAACATTAATGAATCCATCTTATCTATATATATTTTAACATTATTTTAACTTGATCTAAGATAATTTCTCTATTTATATAGACTTATAATATAGAAAATTGATTTTATCCTTCTTGTTTTAGCAACCCCAAAAATTATGAAAAATTATTATTTTGGAAAAAATGAATCATATATAGTATTTCATCACTAGTGAAATCTATTAAAATTTCCTCACATTCTCATCGATCAAAACCTTTTGGAACATTTTCACAATTTATTTTTCATGCATCCTGGTCACTCACACCCACTGATAATATTGATTTATAAAGAAGAACTATTTCATTGGATGCAGAAACCAAAAAATTTTCATCCCCTTTAAAACGAGATATGTATTCTTCATAACACTGAGGGATGAAACATTATTCATCTTTAGTTGAGATGAAAATCTCATTCAAGTTCATTTTCACAATATTTACCATATTCCATATTGTCTTGGAAGAAACTGGATTCTTATCTAAAATCGATAATTCTTCATGAAAAAATCACTTCCTTATAAAATTGGAATGAAAATTCAAATATGTAATGGGGGATTTTTTCCAAATAAGGGAATACAATCCTATGACCATAATGATTGAATACCAAATGAAGAGATGTGTAGAGATATGAACCACACTGATATTGGTGGGGGTGGGTTATATTTAGTGATATTTATTCCAATCGTAACATTAATCATTTTATCACATTTTAACTTTTTAGTTTGACTGGTAAAATTGAATGAGGCCCATTATTCTATATTATCACATTTTATCATTTCCAAAATACAACAAAAAAAAATAAACACACAAGAGGACTTAAAAATTTACCAGGTCTACATTTCATTATTAAAAGAATATTACTTGGTATGATCTTTTAAAACCCAAGGCCACACAACCCACGATTAAAACTATATGACATTTATACAACTAAATCTTTATAGTGTAGATTCTACATCATATGCATTTTTTTTGAATCCTTAATACATGTATATTATATAAATTTACAATGATTATATTGGTAACCAAATAATATACAAAGGTTGGTTAATAATTATATATTTTTATTTATGTGACACTTTATTCTTATTTTCATACATTATAAAGTAGTAGGTTACTTCATTGATATCTATATTCTTGTCACTATAAACATCATCTTATAATTTTTCATAGTAGAAATATTCTACTACAAATTAATCCATTTTATTCCTATGAAAAATGAAATCCATAACAATCATCCTATATTAACATCTTAAATTAACACTTGTTTGAAAAATTATCTTCTTAATCTAATGAACCTCTTAAACAACTCAGTATCCTCTTCTTTTTTACTCTTATCCCCTCATTTTCTCTATTCTTCGGTGAAATAAAAATAATACTTGATCTTGTAATTTTTCATTATTGACTAAAACACAAAAATATTATTCAATATGTAATATATGGAAGGAATTCACCTTCTCTAGAAATAAAGAAAATATTCATTTCAAATATCAATATTGAACAACTACCATATCTCACCAAAAAACGTCAAATATATTTATTAAAAATTAATATCTATTTTAATTTCCATTAAAAATAATTAATTTATTATATAATTTTGTATTTATAGAAAATTGTAAATAGATTTAATTCTATATTTAATATTTCTAAAAAAATTTAACCCCTTGCTGTGTTAGACATGAGATATTTATATTATTCCATGAAATTCGAAGAGAAACTACTTTTATAATTGAATGTAATTTTCTATAATTTAAGAAAACATAAAATACAAATTATATTTTCCACTAATCCTTCAATGAACCTATATTTCCTCATTTCATTTATGCATGTATTTATTTTTAAATTTTAGTGTTTTTGAGAATGTTAAAAGATGTAACTATATTTATAGACTCATGTATCCTCTCTCATAGTCAAGATGTCTTCATTATCCAAATGTGCATCTCACACCATACATCAATGATAATTCACACATTTAAATATATATTTCCTTACACATTTAATAAAATCATACCTTGATATTTCTATTTTAAATTACATTTCAATTTTTTTATTTATATATATTCATACAATAAGTTCAATCATGGATTATAATTAATTGACCACTTCCCATAACATAATGAAACACCTCTTTTTCAATGGGAGTATATTTCATCTCTCTCTACATAGTAATCATCTTCATTTTAAAATTTAATTATCACATACATATAATTATATAGGTAAATTAGATAAGTATTCAAACTCCCGAATTCACTATTTGAAATTTGAAACACTATTAATTACTCTTCCTTCTTATACATTAAATCTACTAGAATCATGATGAAAATCAAATTTCATATTTTTTAATTTACTTATAATTATCTTAACTAGATTTATATGGATCATTATTCTTCCTCCATATCCATATAAAATAAATTTATGCGTGATTTTTTTTACCCAGAACATCACCATCCTTGATATTTCAATATTCTTTAACTTCCCAACATGATTCATCTTATCTAGATTCATATATTATTGTGAAAATTTCAGCTCAGGATTTTCACATAAAGCATAACTGTATCCAATATCAAGATCTTGTTCTTAGATCAACCATATTACATATGGTTATTTTATCTACCCCGAATCATGTGGTCACTTGACCTACCATGGAGCATGCAATAATTTTTCACATCATGAATTCAATTATCCCATTATGTAGAAAATCATCACACTAAGAAGACCATAGTAACTAAACCTTCCATGAGTGTAAACGATCACCCAACCTACCATATATTCCCATGGCTTATCAACATATCACATGTCAAGAAATTCATTTTTAATGTGGTTGATTGTTTATTCCCATGGCCAGTGGAACTAAAATGTGGTCCATATTCAATAAGAATATTATTTGATTCCCATGGTTAATTGTTTATTCTTATTATTTATACATATTAATATACAAAAACTAGAAATCTTGATCCTATAATGATCTTTGTTATTTCAACCATCATGATCATATCTTGGTCATAGTAGTCACGATGATGTTCTTCCAAATATTTATGAATCTTTATGAAGGGATCATCACTCGAGTTTCATGATAATTGACATTGTATATTTTTGTTTGGAACAACATCTTTTAAATGTCACCAGATATATATATTAAATATTATTTGTGAATATCATGTTTATATCCCAATTAAGAACACTATTTAGTTTTCCCAGACATATTTAGAAATTATAATCTCTATTCGGTATTCCAAGACTATAAGGGTGGATATTTTATCCATAAACATCCTATAGTTACCCACATCTATGAGTATAATCTCCACATGTGAATATAAAGCTAAAAATTGATTCCTTATGTGCTTTCTTGATATTATTATCTTCACCCTAACACAGAAAAATTCTCCACAAATGTTGTTCTAGGATAGCTCCACCAATTTGAGATAAATTTTATTCCACTTTGGGGGGTAGTTGGAATCATGTTTTAAACTGGCCTTATAGTTGTTATATTTTTACAAAAACATGAATTATTTACATTATAATATATTACCAGTTATAAATTTTAATTACAAAATATCCCTTCAAACATTATATTTTTCATCGTTAATTTCACATCATCAAATATCATAGTTTTTGGATACATATCTTAAACCATGGATCTTTATTTAATAAAGACTTAATAATTGATAAATAAGAATAATTATTATAAATTAAATTCTATATATAACACCTATAAAATTCAAATAAAAGTTTCCTTTAATACAAATAATGAAGTAAATAGTTATAATGGAAGTAACTACTTTCAATTTCCATAAGTTAGAATATGATAATCTTAATAAAAATGTTATGGTTACTATTTTAATCATACAAGTGAATTATTCAAAATAAAAAAGTTATTTGAATTGTATAAATCCTACCAAAATGTGTTCTAAATTATCTATAAATGCTCTATTCATAATATAATTTTTATTTTTGGAAAATTAGTGAGTATTAATGGGATCACTATGCAATAATAAATTCAATATATTATAAAAAATTCTATTGAATACCCAATTCCATTATATTTAGGTTATGATATCTCGATTTATAATTATACTTATATAAATATTTATCTTCACTTAGTTATTCAAACAATTCATAAATCCATCAATGTAGACAATTTTTATTTATTATGATCACGTTCAGATCAAGATAATTAATGAAGAGGTATAGGGACACATCATTCTTATTCACAAATAGGACTAGATTACACCAAAGGGATACACTTTTTCATTTGAAACCCTCTTCTAGGTTCTCTTTAATATGTATCATTACGTAGTCTAGTTCAATGCGAGAAATTTTATTGGGACCCTTGGATATGGGTACAGATCATAGAATATGTAAAATTAAGAACTCAACCATTTGATCAGAAGGAATACCATGAATCTCTTTGAGGAAGACATCCACATATCTCCCTATTATTGTATTTTTAATGGATAATCCTTTCAATTATATATTTTATTTGACATATATATTATTTTTTAAAAGGAATAATTATTCAATTTTATTAAGGAGGATCCAAAGTTGATTCATCATTGTTTGTTAAAATTTATAGAATACAAGTATATTTTTGGAAGAAGTAATTGATTTCTCTCTACTAGATATTTTTATTATCTCTATTTAAATACAACCAATCTATTCACACTCTATAATAAAATTCCAATAAATGGAATATAATTAGAATTTTTAATATGTTTCTCTAATAAATGTAAATTTTCTAATACATACGTACTAGGGATTCACACATTTCACAATATGGTGTTTTCAATGATAACTCAACCTTAATTTCTTGAGGTGGTGTTTCAATATTTGTATTAAAAATTAATAATTTAATGGAATACATAAAAACAGAGTCACATTAGAAATTTAAGATATATAAATGAATAAAAAGTGTCATTATTACCATTTTATTTTCATGAACGATCATATTTGTTCTGATAACATGACCTCATTATTTCTCTCACATAAATGGAGGTTGTTTTAATATATTATCTTTGATTATAATTGGAATAGTGAATTAAATTTAATGGATTCAATGTTTCTTTAATTTTAAAAATTAGAACATGGGTGAAAGTTTTATTGATCCTAAATTTTTCCATCATATTTTTTTATTTTCCCTATCCATTAATCATTCATTAGATGGTTGTAAATCCTTTAATTACATTAAACATATCCCCATTTTATTAATTTATTTAAATTGGTTCCTCTCAATGTAATTTAATATTATGTGTAGTTGAATGTTCTTCCATCCACAAGATATATTTTTTCATCTTGGAATGAACTCAATTTTACACATTTTACCTCTATGGAATTGAAAGTATTTAGAATCACCAATCTCCATATCAACTTTAATATACTATTTGGATATTTTCTTTAAGATATCATAATCTCAAATTAATATTAAGTTTCTAATAAATATGTTCTGTGTACTAAATAATTGGACTACCATACTTTTGAAGTAAATGAAAGACCCAAAGAATAACCTTGTAGACAATGTGATGTTTTACCAATGAAACATTGCCTGTTAAACCTCTATTTTGTAATGTCCCATAACAAACATCTCCATTGTAATATGGTAAATGATATGAAACAATTATTGATGGATATTTTAATGTATTATTCCCACTAATTTGATATTATTTTTCCCTATTTATTTTTATTCATGATAAGTTTTCATCATCAAATAGAATATTCCACTAAGTGATACATAGAAAATATGGAATTTAGTTTATCATATAAATTTAGGATACCTAATATCATTTCAATGGAATTAATATTCTATTCCATGAATAAAGGATGATAAGATATATTAAAGGAGGTATATATTTTTGACATAAAATGAAAAAAAAACATTTGGTCTCTCTTAATAAAAGGATTACATATAACATGATTACAATTATTCATTAAAATTAAATCATTTTAAGAAATAACCAACTTATTATTCTTGAATATCATTCTTTTAATACTAGAAATATTGTTCGATAAAACTATAAATTTACCATTGAATTAGTTATTGACATTATTCCAATTATTTCTTGAAATTTATTTATGAAAATAATTTATTTGAATGTTATTACTCAAAACAAAATAAAAATTTAAAACATCGAAAATACAATGAATAGATCAAAATAATGACTTTGTAATCCAAAACTATGTCACTATAAGTACCTGTATATGTTATTAAAGGATAATTTACATTCAGGATCTCAAAAATTATCGAAGAAATTAACAAAACCTTTAAATGATACCTATTACTATATCATTAAACTCATAAAAATAAAATTACATTATTTTTTGTATATAAATTTCCATAAATCAAAACAAAAAATATTTGAGTCAAGTTTACTTTAAATATTATAAGCATAACACAAAAATTTTAAAATAATCTATATCACCATAATTTAAATATATAAAATTTGATCAAAAATTCTATTTTACTTTTATTACTACAATGAAAACCATGGGTACATACATAGAAAGATATTGATCTATAAACCTCATTAAGTGGATGATGTAAATGGTACCATATGGGTGATAAAATTAATTAGATAAAGGAATCATTAATGGGGAAAACATGTAAACATGATCATAGAGTATACATGAATAATTAAAAAAAAGAATATGGGAACATAAGTCTTTGATACATGGAATCAAAATAAAAAAAGTTATTATAATCATATATCAAGGCTAACTACAAAGACAACATAATAGAGTTTCAAAGTTCATTGACTATGAACCAAAACTATATCACATCTGTTATAATAATTATCCAAACCCTTGAAGGGGTATATTCTTCTAGGTCCTCACATCACATCATAATATAAAAATGGATATGTAATAAATATAAGAAAATCATAGATAAAGAATAATCTTGAGATAATGCTTGAGAAATATATGGGTTACCAAATCATACCATAATGCATAACCAAATGATAATTTATAATGATTACAAAAAAAAATAATTCCTACAAGCCTTTCTGTAATTAAATATTAATTAAATAAATATATATCATGAGTAAATATTTAATGTGAATAAATAATCTTGATAAAGGGGTAGAGAATATTGAAAGGAAATGATCTCTATAAATTATATTTTATTAAATGATTGAAGAATGCTTGAACGAGACAAGTGCAAGGTGTTTTATTGAGAACCCAAAATGAAATAGAATAATTTTCTACCGAATAATGATTTTTAAAAATATATAATATTATAACAATTTAATGATTGTTAAATGGAATGAAATAAAAAATATAATTGTTTCTTTTAACTAGGTTTTTGATAAATAAGGTAATGGGAAGTGATCATAAAAATGTTATCTAACCCTTAAAAAAGTTAAAATAGAATATTTATATGTGAATATAAATTTTATATAGTGTACAGAATATGAATGTGTGAAAAATAGGATGGGAAAAAGAGATAGTGTGAGAAAACATAAACAATAATCAGGTGACTGAGTGTATTAAATCCATTACCATGAGTCATGAATCATGTTATAATTTTGTATATCTCCTTTAAAATACATTGATTAAATTCATTATTAAAAAAATTATTTAGATATATTTAATTTAGAATTATTTTGATATTTTTATTGATAATAAAATTTTTATTAGTTTTTATTTCATTTTCAAATTCTCAAGGATTTTTTTTCAATGGTATATGGTTTCACTATTTTTTTAATAATGTTGGATATTCATGAAAAGATGTTACATAACCCAAAAATTTAAATGATATGGATATTATTTCATTTAAAGTTATCTAAAATTTTCATATTATTTATAATTTTTCTGTAATATTCAAGGTTTAATGAGTGTAAATGTTTTTGATAAATTGTTTGTTCAGTTAGAGAGATTTAATGGACAATGTGAACATAATTTGTTTTATAAAATGATATAATTATTTACCAAATCAAAAATATTAATCATATTACAATATTATTATTTATTTCATATCATTCAATAAAATGGTATAAAATATAAAGAAATAAATATTGTAATAGTTGTTTAAAAAAATAATTTTAGGTAGTTATATTGTCCCTGAATAGATGTTAGTTTATAAAAAAAAGTTTCTATTATATGGATTTAGTATTAATAGTATTGTATCCTAATAAAATATAAATTATGATTTAATCTTGAGTATAATTTTTATAGGATAAAATAAAAATGTATAATAGAATTGAAATTATAAGGGTCACTCAAAGTTATTACATTACACTTAGGTATGCCACATTTTATGATTTAATTATATCTTAAAAGGGTGAAAATTTGATAAAAGTGATTAATTATAAACATTACAAGTGTTTGTGGGATGTATATTGAAATATTTTATCAATTTTTATAGGCTTAATGTTTGTGGAGAAGTGGGGTGTAGAATTCTGGTATTTATAAGGGAGAGATGTTTTTAAATATAATATAGGAATAAAATTTTATTTAACTAATGAGAGATAAAAAATGTTTTTCAATAGTAATGTGATCATTATTTATCAATAAAAGAGAAAATAAAATCTTCATATATCTTATATAAAACTCATTAATTATTTCATATATACTATTTCAACATATTATACTTATATGATATTGTACAATTATCCTATCAATATTAATATTTCTGAAATATAAAAGAACACCACCATTACAAAATGCAGATGTATTAATTAAAAAGATGTCACCCAATTTATCAAAATAATTTCTTAAATATTTGAATTTATAATTTTTAATAAAATACTTATTAATTTAGGATTCTATTTTTTAGGACATAACATATTTTTTAACCCTCAATGAAATTACTTATGATTTCATAAAATTGTATCATTATTTATATAGAAATAAATAGACTAATAAACAAAAATTTTTTAAAAAATAAATATACAGTTAAATTTTTTATATTTATCTGAGACAATGTATTTTTTGTAAAAAAGAACATATATGTTTTGTAAAATTATAATTTTACTTAATCTATCTCTAATAATTACTTTATTATATTTTACTATTTTTTAATGGATTTATGATATAAATTTATCATAATATTGATTCATGAAAGTGGAAATTATTGTTATTCTAATATGATTAATAGTTTACTATTTTTATGGTCTTATATTCAATGCTGATATAACCTTATCCCTTCCCATAAATATTCAATATATTCTCCATTAATCATTCACAACAAATCCTTTTAGGCTTCAATATTAATCATTTTAAAAGTAATCATTATATTAATATTATTTTATTATTTTTTATAATTCTATTCACATTTTTCATAGTTCTTTGGGGATATGACATACTTTAATAACATATTATTGTAATATTATTTACATCTACTTATTTTCCAATTATACTATCTTTAATTTGATGGAATATATATGTACCCTATTGGAATTTTTTTATGGTACTGTACTAAAATAGTTTTATTTTTTATTGTGTTCAAGTTATATAATTATTTAAAACCATGTGTGAAAATAAAACACATATATATTGAGAAGGATATTTCAAATTGAAAACATAATGATCCTTATAATTAGCATATACATTCTATGTCCATGAGTATCCACTATCTTAAACCAACAACTGATAAAATCTAGAACACATTTTGAGATCAATATGTGATCAATCCAATTATGAAGGAAAAATATATAGATACAATAAAGGGTACAAAAATAATGGATTATATTAGAACATAAAACATAACATTTTCCTCCCTACAAGATCCCAACATTCAATCATTACCTCCCCAAATGATTTAATATTTCCATATTCCCATTCCCTATATTGGTAAACTCATTTTCCTCCTCCATACATTACATATACAATCATTTATTCGCCAAACCATCACCACTGAATAATATTAATTTTATTAAAAAAAATTCAAACTATATTATTTGAAAATAAATATACTAAAAAATGATTAATATAGTTTCATTTTTTACATCCATATCTAAATTATTTTTGTTCTTTGATATATTTTTATAAATTTGATAATTTTTTTAAAAATGTGGAAAAAATATAAATGTTTTTCATAAAGTGAGGATAATAATAAACATTGATTTTTTTAAAATGTCAATAAAATACTAAATAAATATTTTGTGATGAGAATATAAAATATTTTAAGGGATAAAATGTCATACCTACTATAAAGATAAAATAAGAGAAGAAAAGTAATACTTTAATGATGGAAAATTATATCTAAAATCCATATTAGACAATGAAGGAAAGTGATTCGTACTTATTTTACATGGTGTATTTTGATTTTTTTTCTTATGATACAAAATGGGACTACAATATAGAGGTATTAAATGTCATTTATTATTTATTATATTCAATTTTGTTTTATTCAAGATATTTACTCTATAAAGGATGTAGTTAACATTCACATGAAATGTTGTATAATTATTAGAAAAAAACTATCAATATGATAAATATTTAATGATAAAATAATGATATGATGTTAAATTAATTAAATTTTAAAACAACTTATAGAAACATGGAATAAAATATGGGATTTAAATTAGTATAAAATTAAATAAAATTTAGTTTTTGAAATAATAAACCTCATAATGTACCATATGTAAAAGATAACACTAATTCATTGTAAGTTATTAAGACATAATTGGATGGTAGTGTTGTATGATTAAACATATGTTCAAAACAAGGATTCATTTCTTCATAATGAGATTTTTACACTATATAGGATTTATTATAAGAGTATTTCATCTATATAAAAAATTATATTAATCAAAATAAACTTCTTTATTAATAACTTAATTTTCAATAAATTTATATATTGATATGTTGTGGATAAATTATTATTTAATTATTATGATAAAATGGAAATGAATTACACAGTTTAAAGAAAAATGATGATAAAAATTATGGAGTGCAATGATGTGTAGGTAATTGAATAAAAATAAGAAAATAATAGATGTCTCTCAAGATTAAGATAAAATCATAGAGGTAGAAATACACATGAATATATTTTCTAAGAAACTAAATATAAATATAATAAGGAATATAAAATTTAAAAAACGTATTAATGATAGAGTTCATATGAAAAACACAAAAAATAATTCTATAAGGAATTATTGAAGAAGTAAATTTATGATATCCAATATTTTATAAAAAATACATAAACAATTTAAGGATTAAAATTGAAGATATATATTAATTTTCTATAGTTTATCCACATATTTTACAAAATGTAGGAGGATATATATTTTTACAAGGAAGTGACTTTGGAGAATGATAGTGTTGGAAATTTAACGATATTAGTATCTATTCAATTAAAAATATTATGAACATTGAAATTTGATAAAAAAAAATGTCTCATAATATTCATAAATTTCATAATCAAATAGAGAAAATTTTAATTGAATATAATTTCATAGAAGGGGAAATTATTGAATCAATTAATATATTCTTACTAGTGGAAATATGATTGTAAATTAAAATTCACCAAATATATATAATGATGAAATAATTTAATAGTGTAATCTATGACAAAATATAATTTTATCAACTAGATATATAAAAATAATAATAATATTATAGAATGATATCTTATATAGAGAAATATGGTTGTAGAAAAGTTAAATTAACAACGAGTTTGGAATGATCAACTGAGGACATATGTGAGGAATATAAATTATGTAGAGGTATTTCAAAGAAAAATTAATATTTAAAGATCTTAAAAGGAAACAATTCAACATATACTTATCTATTAATTAAAAAATATTTGTTGGAATAAATACATAATATTATAATAACTTTTCAATTATAATTTATTTAAGTTAGTAGCTTAAATGATATAAGTACTTATTTATTTTTTTATATTGCATGTTTTTCAATCAGTAATGTATTTATTCATCACCCTAGTGATGTTTGAAATTTATTTCCAAAAGAAGATAAACATTAATAATCATAATATGTTTTCAACTCCAATTATTATAATATATTAACATTGAAATGATAATAATGGAAAATATATTTAAATAATTATTTTATATATTGATTTTATGTTTTCATAAATATATGTATTCATGGATATATAGTTTATATAAAAGGTTTTTTTCCAATCATTTTTACTGGAATCCAATGAAAACACCTCATGGTAGTGAAGTATGTATTGTGTTGTGTTAAATGGACACATTAATATATATTTTCATATGAATAATTAAATATTCAAGTGATCATGGTTTATAAAATTATAGATTATTATATAGTTATTATGGATAAAAAATCAATATGATGAGGATATTTTGTCACTTCAAACATTTGCATGATACTGTGGAGAATGAATCAAGTGAGTAATTACTATTGTTCAAATAAAAAAATATATTTAATCTATAATAAAATGTTAAAAAAATTTATCAAGGAATAAAATATTCAAGGATTATTCTATAAATCTAAAATTATAATGGTGATCAAATGTTAAAAAAATGTTTAATAAATTATATGAAAAAATTCATATATAACTATCTAAATTGAGTTTTTGATTATTATAAAGACTTTATAATTATTGTGTGGGAACCCATAGATGAACTATATAAGACAAATAAAAATCCTACTAATGAAACAAAAAGGATAAAACATTAAAATTGTATCCCATTATCATTATACATTACCTATCATAAAGTTAGAATGGACAAACTAATATTTACAAGATAAATATCTATCATCGATGATGTAATAGAAATAAAAGAGGACTTGAATGGGGTTTAACATCAAATTATTGAGCAAATGTTTGGAATAATGTGTAAACATTTTTGTATAACTCTAAAAAAATATATACATATGTCACTACCAAAATTTGATGCCTTTTTTATCCATACATTATATATCATTAAAACCCTTTATCTTGACATCATCCCCCATAGTAAAATTGATATTAATTAAGATTTTATTATTTGATTCACAGATGAATCCATATGAAAACATTAATATATATCTTTATATTTATTTGATATATGAGAGGTCAATGAATAATCGAATTATTTTCCTTTAATATCCTCCCCAGATATATTTTGGGCAATATCAATCATTACAGTTTATAAGAGTGACATATAGGGCCCCATGGAGATAATAACCTTCGCCATTGACTGTGTCATCATGGGTTTGGGAATATTGAAATATTCATTTTATCTCATAGTGTTCTTCCATTTATTTGATGAATAAACCCACTAAATAACCTCCCCAAAATCATCTGGAATGTTCATCGTGGTGTAAAATCCTTTCAATCCTTTTAATTCCAAAAAACTTTTTAAATGTTCCTTACTGATTTGGAACACATTATAATGAGAAAAATACTATTCCATATCATCGGTGGACATTTATATTTTCTCTATAAGACAATCCACTGAGACCTCGGTAATAAGATAATATTCGATTCTTCTCCCTCATAAACAAAGTTGTCTAAAAGAAGGGAAATTAATGAGTAAAGTATATTTTTACAAATATGATCATTGAAAGGTATTTTTTAAGAAAATATTAAATAAAATATGGTTAACCATATATCCTGATATAATTAAATTTTGATGAAAATTCTTTTACTTTTTATATTGTATTAAATGTTTTGTTACCTAGTTATTTTCATTAATATATTTCACTTTGTTTTTATATATAATGAAATAAAAAAATTTTAAAACAAATTATGATAATATAAATGTTAGATATTATAACACCACATTATTTTTTGGAATATAAATTCAATTTTTTTATATTTTACATTACACACAACACTAAGTTAAGCATGCATTACATGGAACACCACGTTTAAACAAAGAAATAAAAACTATTAAAATATTATTTGTTAATATGATAATTATCACCAAGCCATTGTGATGGTGAGTATGAATAGATTTAATAAAGTTATGAAATAATATGATGAATTATTTGATGACCTATTAATTATAAATTAAAATATAAACAACTTGAAAATAAAGGATATATTTTTTGGAAAAAAATCAACATATCTTCACAAAACAAAGAATGTCAATAAATTAAATAAATTAGTTTTATTGAATAATATCAATGAAATTTATATATTTGATATTCAATCAAATGTTTTAACATTCTTATTAATGTTTTTTCATAAAATATAGGTGAGTAAAAATACTTTTTCTATTAATAATTGTATTTTGTTAAAAAGTAGTGTTTTTCGAATTTTGAGAAATTTTTTGAAAAATAATTCTCAATAATTTTTTGAAATTCAAATGAAAAAATAAATTTAAATATTTATATGAAAATTTAAAATTTATATGTAAGTGAATTAATGATAATTTTTTGTAAATATATATTTTTTTGAATAACAAGAAATACTTTTATTTATTAAGTATCATCATTTATTTTAAAGATTTAAAAAATGTATTATTTTTATTAAATATTATTTTAATATAAAAATTAGTAAAATGATATATCTTTTAATCAAGTTTATTTAATTTCAGTCAATTTCATATTTAAAATGTATATAAATACATTGTAATTTATTGAAACTTATGTCTTTGAAAATTGGATTTGTCATATCATTTATGGCATTAATATTAAATTAAAATTTTCCACTTCTATGAATTAAATTTTCATAAATTAAATATATTTTTTGAATCATAATAATTTATTTTATCAAATACAGTGAAATTAATTTTTTACTATATCGAATTGTAAATAATATAATAATCATTTACCGATGTTAAGGTAAAAATTGTTTTACCATGGGGTTAAACTAAAAAGATAAGGGTTAAAAAGTACTCAACAAATGTCCAAGTAAAATTGTATGGACATATTGTTACCTTATATCTTCTATTTTAGATTATATCACAATTTTATCATTGTATAATTTGAATAACATTGGTAATCATTTTTCTTTTGAAAAATTACACTTGTGCCACTCACCACACTTATAGAAGGCCACCCCTCTCTTAACCTCTTCACACAACCAAACCCCATTGGTTTGGCCAATCACTTCCCAAGTCACACACACAGAGACATGTTACCCTCATATAAGATTTATTTTTTTTATAAATCCATTTTAATATGTATTTTTGTGCAAACCTACAGATGTTTTCTAAAGAAGATGTAATGTACCTAAAGAATAATTTTATTTTATTTCTTTATCCACCTACGTAAATTATTATTAGAAAATTCCAATATAATAACTTGAATATATTCTATATACTTATATATTTTTTTGATGTGTAAATTACCTATAGCTTTCTCCTCTTCCATTAACTGGGAAATGAAATCATCATTCGATTGTACGGTGAACTACCAACTCATGAACCGATGTGATTAATTGTCTATTACAAACTCTCACTATTAGAGATAAGAATTTATTTATTATTTATATATGATATTTATGATATTATTATTCTTCTATAATTCTTATATCACATGTTTCATCTTACTTTCCATAATATGAGAATATGATAATGATATTCATGTATTTGGAGGACTGCATGTGACTAATTTACACATTAAATAGAAGTTAATAAGGACAAGATTTATTAAAAAAGTAATATTTATGAAATAAAAATTAATTTTTATGTGTAATATATTATTTAAATTTTATTATTTATTTATATTTGGAAAATTGAAACAATATTCATCGTATGTGCGATCTGTCGTCACCATAACAAGTTTATTTAATTTTCTACATCTATGTTTATAAATCATTACAAATACATGTATAATGAATATATATGATATTTATATCAAAGTAATTATTATTATTATTATGGAACCATTATCAATGTAATAGGAGAAAAAAATAAAAACATATATAAAAAAAATTAATTCCAGAAACGTGACTTTGATGTGGAAATGATAATAAAAGTGTAATAAAAAGTCATAAGTAAATATTATATGGTATGATATATATAAATATATAAATATGTTCATTAAATATGTGTATAATATACTTGTATTTATTGTATAGGTGGTTCAAACAATTATTATGGAAGTAGAGACTTAAGGTAAGGGGTTACCATCTCACATTTATTTTCTATAAGACCCAAGACATATTCACTTTGTATTTGTGTTATGTGATTTATATAATGATCATGAATGTATTTATTGATTTTTATGCTTAAATTTATGTGGATTTATATATCTATTTTATGATTAGTCATTCATGGGGTTATAGTTCAAAAGATACCAAATCGGTAGTATAAATTTCATTTAATGTTATTCTTTTATTGGGATTAGAATTAATGTTACAAATGTTGTAAGTATTTTATGTTACAGTTTCATCATTTATCTGGATTTTTTATGATTATGATTAAAATGATGAGATAATATGATATACTTATTAATAAACCCATGATTTTTTTTCTTGTGTTAATTTTTGGATAATAAATGGTTTCCATTCATTTTTACATCCCTATGTACTCACTAGTTCAAAAGAATGAATTAATGAAAAACCATTTTCATATATCACTTAGTTCAAAAATATA
Organism: Viscum album; assembly: GCA_963277665.1. NCBI lineage: Eukaryota > Viridiplantae > Streptophyta > Magnoliopsida > Santalales > Viscaceae > Viscum > Viscum album. Next base: position 1,893,233,624 of record OY728150.1, read on the forward strand.
TTTTCTGCAAAGACATGATGTATAAATAAATTAATATATGTTTTTAAAAGTATTTATTAAAGATATTTATCTACATTTTTTACTTTCTTTAAAAAAATTAGAGGATTGTCCATGTTGTTTTAGAAAAAAAATTATATGTATTATATAGAAAATGTGAAAGGAATCATTGTTTTAATCTGTACATATTGAAAATAATATATATAATAATGGATATTAATTTCATTGATTATTTGAAAATATTTTTTCAATTATATTTTCAAGTAAAATTATTTGATATTTTTTTTAATTGTAAAATGATTTTTTAGAGATGAAAGAATATTTTCCTTATGAAGTGTTTTAAATGATTTTGAAGCATCCAATATATGTTTAAAAGATAAATCCAAAATAAAATATTTTATAAAATAACTTATGAATTTTTAGTTATAAAAATTAATTTACAAACCATATTAATTTTCCTCATGAAATGTTTAAGGGGTCTTTTCAAAATCATTATCCGTCTAAGAAATAATTCATTGATGTTACATATTCCTTACAGTGGAAAAGATCCAAGGATACCATATTCCATCGAGTCCTGTGGTGATATAACTCCAAGATTATTCACATAATGTGACAATAGTGGATGTTCATGCATCTGGAACACGAAGTGCTATGACAAAACAGGCTAACCTGGTGGTAGTGGAGGTCTTCAACAGGTTGCGGTAGGATTTAGGAGAGTCCTCTAATCCCATTTCATGGAAGGAGTCTAGTCCAGTTTATAAGGAGGATTGTTTGGAGCAGTGAATGACTAGAGAGAATACAGTGAAGGCATTGAGGATAGGGAGAAAGTGAGCTAATTCAGGAGTGGCCAGTCCGAACAGTGCTGGGCGTCCTAAAGGTTTAGACCCTTCAGCCAGGCCCTTCCTCACATTAACCAACAAGTTTGAAGGACTTTTGGAATGCATACTTGAAGAGGGTTTGGATACTGTTGATGTGACCAGTGATGAGGCATATGGGGCCTATGTGTAATGGGACAATACTATAAGGTTGGGACAAGAAGAAGTTCCTATGGCTGGGGAAGAGGCTGCTATTGTGGTTGGCTGTCTTTACATTATTGATAGTAACACGCCGGAGCCGTAGAGGGGTAATGCTACTGGTTCCAAGGATGACGCCTCAAAGACAAAAGGGAGAATGGTTTCTAGAAGAAATAAAGAAAATATGTGTGGTCTAGTCTACATTTCATATAGTGACATAGTTCAGAACGAGAATAAAAGGATGACCGAGTGTGAAGAAACTCTATCTGCTACACCATTAAGACGAACAAAGAAAGAATACTCTTAACTACCGCAACCAGTGTGTACTAGATCTTCCCTTAAGAGGAAAAAATTTGTTCTTATTGCCTTTAAAAAGTAGATAATTATTAATAAAACTTTCACATCGAAACCTTCACCAGACCAGATGAGGAATGTTGAGGAAAGTGATTATTTCTTGAGGCGGAATAAGTCAACCTCAAAGTGTGAATCAGTTACAGAATTATGGGAATATTGTGTGGGATTCTGAGATGATTACAGGTATTATTAAATGTAGTTATATGGTGGGATGTTTTTTTTTTGGTTGTTCAGAAGATGTATTTTTTTGTGAATGTCCCAAGTCATGTTCATGTTTGTGTTATGGGTTGTGCGGTTTCTCACTTTTCCTAAAAGTGTTTTGAAATAAATAATTTAAATTTAAGTCAGTCAATATTTCTAAACATGGTTTAGGTTTATAATGGAATGATGTTTATGAATCATATTTCTCATTCATGGGATGTAACAGGAGGAAATTATTATGAAACCTACTTCATTTCATGTGTTATGCTATAATTAAATGATTTAAAAACTTGTATCTTTTCCACATGTTACATTGTGATGCAATGTTTTGGAAATTAATTTCATTTCATGGGTTATGATATGATGAATGTATTATGATTCTATACTTTATGTACTTATGATATTCCCTATGTGATGGGTGGGACATATATCTATCTCAAATTCATTGGGGAATGATTTATATCTCATGACAATGACTTGACTGAAGGGGGAGTGAACCAAGATTAGTGTGGAACTTTCCCTAGTATAACGGTCTTGGGTGTGATCCATGACTATTAGGATGATTATGGGAGTGAACCAGTTTCACTATATTATCCTTAGATCTTATCCATGGCTACTATGATAATTATTTTGTATGTATATTTTTATGCCCCATTTCTTTGTCTTATGGCAAAATTATGCTCCCATGTATCATGTTCCTTAATTCCACTGAATTTTGGTTTAATAAATACCATTATTTATGAAATGTATCAAGATCATGATCATAGATATGCAATATATTTTTTTAAATAATAATGTAATGTTCACATACCCTTAGACTCATTTCATTCATATCTTATCCTTGAGATATATCCTTCATACCCATAATAAACATCTAAGACCACCCTTTCTTATGTTACCATTCCTATGGTTATGAAGAAATGTTTAAATAAGGGTTTGATTCTTAGGTTTAATAAAAGAGATTATCATTTTTGGATATGTTTATCAAAATTAACTAAATAATAATATTTATTACAAAGTTTATAAATACACAAAACTATTATATACCTCAGGTGTGTTTCTATGTAATATATTTAATATTCTTCTAAAATATATAATATCTACGTATGAAAAGTATGGTAAATTATATATTGTAATTATAGGAAATATTTAGTTAACCTTTGGACACTAGGATATGAAAACATTAGTGAGATATATAAGGGTATGTCTGAGTATAAATCTATAGATGAGTCAAATTATAAGAATATTTAATTGAATTTTGGTAAAGGATAGAGAAATTTGTTTCCACTTAATTACATCCATTTCTGGATAATAATGGTGTATGTGGCTTAAAAAAGGAACATTGATTTAATAACTCTATAAATTCGGGATTAAGATGGACTCGATCATCAGCTGGTGTATGAAAACAGGCCTTACTACACACCAATTTTGACATTCGTAGGGGATATGATTTTGAAATTCAAAAACACATTATAAAAATAATGAAGCATTTAAATAATGATTATGAATGACCTAGGATAAGCCTAATGTGTCATATAATTAAAATTATATGCCATTATTTAGAAAAACATTATGATACTATTCAATATTTTGTTGTTTTAAACATTCAATATTGTTACCCGCAATATTATTTTATGTTTTAGTCAATGGAACAAACATGAAGGAACTATATCAAGGTTTAATGTGATATAAAATATGTTGATGAGAAACCAAATGTGATGATAACTGGATAATGTATATTTTTATTGTGCACAATTACTTATCATGAGATCTTATTAAAAACATATACCATGACTAACTCTCTAACTCACCTAAGATGATAATTATATATTTCATATAGTTTTTGGGTGGTAGAGACTAAATATCAAAAGAGACTATTCTTCCCATATGTTGAGAATAAAGAACGAATAAAACATATGAATGTCTCAAAGGAATTGAAATAAGTTTTTGAGTATGGAAAGGATGGACTCAAAAAAATTAATTATAGTGGAAAAAATAGAACATTTGGTTATTAAAAGAGATGTGAATTATGGTCTCCCTATTATATTATCAATTTTTGACTGTTAAAAATGTAAAATTTATGAGCATTATGAAAATATATGTCTTAAAGGGAAATATTATTAAGATAATCACTAACGTTGTATGCATAAAGTTATTTCTACTGATTATGAATAGAAGAAAATGACATATGAAAGGTACAGAATAATATAGAAATATTTTTTTTGTGGAATTAGAGATGCATTATTAAATTGAAATTGAAGAATTTTAATACATGATTCATAATTCATATAATATTAAATTGATGTTAAGAAATAAGAATATGATCCAAAATTAATGTATTAGAAATGAAATAGTACGCTTGATTTGTTTTTGTAATAGAATTAAATAATTATGTTTTATGAATCATGAAATATATAAACATTGTTCAATAAAAGTTTTTAATTAAGGATATGAAAAAATAATTATAATGTCTCTAATGAACATAGAAAGCAATTTAATGGAAATGAGATATTTTTATCAAGGGAAGATAACAATTAATAGCTACCTAATGTTTAGAAAATTGTGTATAGTATGGTAAATGATAAGATTGATATAAATTAAGAAAATTAGATAGTGCTTATGACACAACCTGTCATCAGGTCTCGTGCCGTGACTACCCCAAGACCACCTTCAATAGGCCAGGGGATGGTGACTAGCACCAAAGGCGTAAATCCTAGAAAAAGGGAAGCCATTGCCTTTATAAAAGTAAATAAACACAATAGAGTACACAAGTGAAGTAAGCACTACGTAAAACTGAGTACAAAGGTAACTGATGGAATGAAAATTGGGCCAGTATACAATCCCAACTAAAAGTATAGGACAACTGAGAAAGAAAGTACAACAGCTGTAAAGTAAAGAAGCTACCATAGAGTTCTCCTCTACGAATCCCATGTGAAGGGTGGGTACAAATAGTCTCGTCAATACCTCGGGACCGTCTGTCCGCTCCGTGTATGGTCCAACAGGTGGTCCACCTCTGGATACCATCCAGCTCCACAAGCCTCAATCAAGATCAGTGCTCTCCATCGTCTGCAACCAACCCAACGTAGTGCGGGCATTTCCTGTGTAGTGGTGAGTATAAAGATACTCTGTAGGGACCCCAAGACCCCCGAAGGTCTCTTAGAGTCCACAAAGGATAAAACACAAAGGAAATTTACAAACACGAAGTATCAAACAACTTTACTTAGGTATATGTGCATATATATACCTAAGTCATCAATTCCAGTATGGTTCCAACTCTCAAGCCCAAGCACAACCCATTTCACACAGGAGAGAATTCAATCACACTGTTGGTAATGATTGCAAGTTAAGACTCAGATCAAACAGGTATACTACTCACGAAGAAGGATTGAGATGATTAGATGTAGACTCTGAATCATCTCCTCTACCGAACCCACGTAGCATCCTAGTACAGAAGTCGTTGCTGCTAAACCCACGTAGCATCCAAGTACAGTAATCATCGTTGCCGAACCCACATAGGATCCAAGTACAGTCGTCATCACTACCGAACCCACAGAGGATCAAAGTACAGTTTTCCTCGTTATCGAACCCATAAAGGATCCATGTATAGTCATCATCGTCGTCGAACCCATGGAGTATCCCAACACGGTAGTTATTGTAGTCGCAGCCAGATCTAGGGTTCCTGCACAAAACGTACTTGATTCCCGGAGGGTCTGCTTCTTGAGTAAAGGGGGTCGAAACATCAACTGTCACGGAGTCCAATGTTGATTTATCCTGATGTTTTGTCCCAATATATGGAACTCAACGTAACAGATGGTGCGTCAATCGGATGTCCGGTCTGAGAGATATTGGCTTTTTTGTTCTAGGGGTCTGGTTAGAAATATGCTCGTTTCTAACCCATCCATTACCCAAGTCATCCAAAACTCACTTAGATAATCGCAAAAGGACTGCCTCATCATGAGGGTCCTAGTGCCCTAGACGACACATCGATCGGACACACAGTCTTAAAGTTATTCACCTTGAAGTGAAAACGGGCCCAGCCCGTTAAGCCCAGTGGATGGCGAGTCGGGTAAACCTAGTTTCTGATGGGTCTGACCTGGCAGGGCTCGCGGACTGGCCCGAAGAAATGCACGGCTTGTCCTGAGGGGTGCGGCCCTACCTGAATCGGCTCATCCCGGCACAGCTCGGCATGACCCGGCGCGGCCCGGTCCAACTCGGTGCGACCTGGCGGGGCGCGGCTCGACTAGGAGTGGCCCTGCCGGGCACGAAACCACTGGCTCGGCCCGAAGGCCGAGCGGTCCGAGGAGGGGATACCTAAACCGGTGTCTCCAAGCAGCACAACCATCCCTATCCGGCCAGGCGAAGCCAGCCAGCCGCTTGGCGCGTGCGGCCCGCACGGGCTGGCCGCGGATCTTCCAGTGCAGCGCCCTCCAGGAGGTGTGGCTTCCCTCTGCCCAGCTAGTTCTTCTGCCGAAGTGGCCCGTGAAGTGAGCCACAGTTTTTTCTGCACAGCCGGTGAAACAGTGTCGGCTTCCTCCATCGCGACCTGCCCTGGCCACTGCTCCCTATTCCCAACACGACGCGACGACATCATGCTTCCTCCGTCGCGGCCCGCTTGGTCGCTCCTTTTCTTTGCGTGTGAAACAATGACCCTTGTGTTTTCGGCCTCTTCCACATTCCACCTATGGACGCTGATTCCAAAAAGATAAAGTTTCAGAGGAGGGTCGTCGGGCCGTATTCGTTCGGCCAGTGCCCTCTGCGTTAGGTGGTAACACATGTCCAAATTCGTTTTAGAGAAAACAACGAGGAAGTGTATAATTTTAATCAACGAAAAATTGTATATAACCCCTACCTAAAATAACATTTTCTCATTGTAGATGCAGAAAGAGATGTTTCTTCGTCAACTTCGGAGAAAGAACCATCGTCGTTGGTGAGTTCTATGTGTCAGTGTCTCCACCATATATGCGAAGGAAGAAAAGGATTGGCGAAACGTGGAGAGTTCTTCAATGAGATGTTCTCCGTTGAAGGTGAGTTTTCCTCATTGGAGAAAATCACTGTTCTTCATTAAGGAGAGGAATATCTTTCTCCCTTCTCAAAATCTATCTCCCCCACTCTCTTTAACACAATGATTGCCCCAAAAATAAAATAATAATCCTAAGCTATTATTTTATTAACACAAGCAATTTTAAATTTCAAAAAATCAAATCACATAATTAATTAAGTGAAGATGTTGAATTTATTAATTAGGGTGTGTTGGAAAAAAATTTAGAGGGAGAGAGGAAGAGGAAGGGATCCTCATATATAATGGTGGGTTGTCATGAATTAAACATGTGAGTTTAAAAGGGTGTTTGAAAAGAGTTATGGGAGGTGAAATGTTGGGGCTCGTGTGGGCCCCAGCTCTCTACCTCTCAATTATCCACACATGGGATGTTGGGTGGGTGTGGGACCAACCAATAACATCCCATCGAAGAAATTAACTTCCAATTATATAAATAAAATTGTACCTAGAATTTTATTTATCCTCTTAACTAAACCCCAAATTTTAATTTACAACCCGCATAAAACACAACTGCAGTAAAGGTCCCCTTAAGAAATTACCGGTGCTACGAGTTCATCAGTGCCCTAGGATTTCAATTATGAACCCCAGTTCACACGATAGAAAAACCCACTCGTTTGTTCACTAATCGTACCTGAGTTGAACATTGAAAATTGATTCCACGCACACCGTTCCTTGGAATCAACTGCCGTCAAAAGCCATAGACTCGTAAAATTTCAAAGTATTTAAGAAAAAAAATTCGTTGATATTTTTGGGTCTTTAAATTACTCCCACATCATGGATTTACGTCCCTTTAAAGCTATATCATAAACTGGGGAAACAAATGAGGGTACTGAGCACGCATCTGAGCTTTTCGCTCCCATGTGCTCTCCTGGAGGTTATCGTGCTACCAATGAATGTGCACCAGAGGAATCGACTGTCCATGTAGGAATCAATCCTGTCGATCGTCGATCTCCATCGGGACCTCCGTGAATGTCGCCATGTCATTGATGTCTAGCTCCCTATGATCGATGATGTGTGATGGGTCGTGCACGTATCTCCTTAGCTGAGATACGTGGAAGACGTCCTGCACCCGGTGCAACTGAGGTGGAAGGTCCAGGTGGTAAGCCACCTCGCCTACCCTGCTAGGGACCAGAAATAGTCCGATGAAGCACAGATATAACTTTCCACCCTGAAAAAATCTCCATAATCCATGTAAAGGTGAGACCTGTAGGAAAACGTGGTCGCCATCCTCGAACTCCAGTGGTCTCTGTCTCCTATCCGTATAGGAGTTATATCTACTTTTTGTAGTCCTCATCTGCACCTTCTCTATCATAGCCTGGACCAACTCTGGTCCTAAAAGTGTTGACTCCCTAGGGTCAGTCCATGAAAGAGGTGATCTGCATGGTCGGCCGTACAGTGCCTCGTAAGGTTCCATCCCGATGGTGGAGTGGTAGCTGTTTTTGTATGAAAACTCCACCAAGTGTAGGTGATCCTCCCAGCTATGACCAAAATCAAAAACACATGTACAGAGCATGTCCTCGAGAGTCTGAGTGGTCCTCTTCGTCTGGCCATCCTTCTGAGGATGCAAGGAGGTGCTCAGGTGTAGCTGTGTCCCAAATGCTTCCTGCAACCCCTTCCAAAGCTGGGAAGTAAAGTGAATGTCTTGATCGGAGATGATAGATGATGTCACACCATGAAGCCGTACAATCTCCTAAACGTAGAGGTGTCCTAAGCTCTCTACTGAGCCCTTCTATCTGATCGGTAGGATGTGGGACGACATGGTGAGTCGGTATAAGATCACCTAGAACGAGTCGTGTCCTCTAGATGTACGTGGAATCCCCATCACTAAATCCATGGATATCACATCCCACTTCCACTCTGGAACCTCTAAGGGTAGTACCAATCCTGCTAGTACCTGGTGCTTCACCTTCACTTGCTGGCAAGTCAGGCATCGTGAAACGAACTCTGCTACAACCTTCTTCATACCCAGCCACTCGTGCTATCATCTAATGTCAAGTTACATCTTCACCACTCCAGGATGTACCACTAGAGGGGATGTGAGAAGTTTCCTCAAAACTACCTCTTCCAGGGGAAATGGTACCATAGTACGTCCCCTGAAGAGGATGACATGCTCTCCTCCATCAGAAAATCCAGCAGGCACCTGCCCTGTGGAAATCTGAGCATGTCACATCTCCCAGTAAATGTCCCCATGTTGTGCCTCTCTAACCCACTGAAGTAGTGGAGGAGTGACTGTGAGGGACTATAGAATGGTTTTCTCATCTCTATCCATGAAGGATATCTGCAAAGCAGCTAATTTCATTATCGCCTCTCCATGTAGCCGAATGCCCAATCATCAGTTGAGAGAATCATCCACAACGTTCCCCTTCCCAGGAGTATAGAATATCTCAATTTCATAGTCCTAGAGGAACTCAAGCCATCACCGTTGTCTCAGCTTCAGGTCCTTTTACAAGAAGATGTACCTGAGACTCTAGTGGTCCGAGTAGACTGTAAAGCGCTCACCCATTAGATATTGTCGCCACGTCTTTAGGGAAAAGACCACTAATTCTAACTCCAGGTCATGGGTAACGTAGTTATTCTCGTGCTAGCTCAACATCTGTGAACTTTAAATGATCACTGCTTTCTCCTACATCATGACACACTGGAGTCGGGTCCCTAATGTGTCACAGTAAACTATGTACCCTATGCCCTCCTCTGATAGCCTCCAGATGGGCACACTGGTCAATCTCTATCTCATCTCCTGAAAGATCTGTTGACATCTATCTGACCATAAGAGGGGATTACCCTTTTTCATCAAAGCTGAAATTGGTTCTGTAACTCTGGAGATGTCTGGCACAAATCTTTGATAGTACCCAGCTAGTCCCAGAAATCTTCACACCTCTATCACACTACTGGGTGGCTCCCAAGCAAGTACTGCCTCGATCTTCGCTGGATCCACCGCAAATCCTACCTCCAAGATGACGTGACCCAAGAAGTGAACCTCTAGAATCACGAACTATCACTTCGAGAGCATACCATAAAGCTGGTTCTCTCAGAGTGTATCCAATTCAACCCCTAAATGGTTGGCCTGATCCTCCTCAGTTGTTGAGTAGATCAATATGTCGTCGATGATGACTACGAAAAACCGATAGAGGTAAGTCTAGAGGATCATGTTCATGAGACTCATGAACATGACTGGAGCATTGGTCATGCCAAAGGGAATAACCATGAACTCATAATGGTCATACCGACACATGAATGACGTCTTCTGCACATCCTCATCTCTAACTCTGAGCTGGTGATATCCTGACCTGAGGTATATCTTCAAGAACCATTGTGCTCCCTTGATATGATCAAAGAGGTCTTCAATCCTCGGGAGTGGGTACATATTCTTTACAGTCACATGATTTAGGCGATGGTAGTCGACACATAGTCATAAGCTCCCATCCACCTTCTTAGCGAATAAAATCAATGAAGCCCAGGGTGAAACACTAGGTCGGATGAATCCCATTCCCTGTTTCTCCTCTAGCTATACCCGCAGCTCACGAAGCTCAATAGGATCTATCCTATATGCTAGAGTAGATATCGGTGTTGTCCCAGGGTACAGGTCAATGTAGAAATCTACCTCTCTACGAGGAGGTATTCTTGGAATGTCGTCATGACAAACGTCTGCATACTGAGCCACCACAAATAGAAAACTCAGACTCCGCACATCAACTACTCCTAGGATGAGATTAGCCAACTGATGTGTGATTGGTTGCCCTCTCTTCTGTGTAAGTCCATCCTATGCTGCCATGGATCCCTTCTCGCCGGTGAAGGTGAACCTGCTCCCAACTGTGTAGACACACCGCACTTTGTGCCTAATACAATCGATCTAGGCATGGACATTAGATAACAAGTCCATACACATGATGATATCATAAGTCCTTGAAACCACTATAAGAAGATCTCAGCCGAATCTCTCGCCTCCTAGAGTAATCTCACACTGCCAGCACCAGTGTGTAATCATCAAATCTGATTCCGTAACAGTCTCTAGCTGTAAGGATCGAGCCAACGGATCCGTCAGAATCTCCGAGCATCGAACAAGGGAAGTGGTAATAAAATAATGACTCTATTCTGTGTCTATAAGAAAAATAGAAAGGGTGGACTAGACACATATCGTACCTCAATTCATCTCAGGTGAACTGTGGTCATAGGCCTCGACTGGCTGGAGCTGAGCCTTCCCCTGCCTGGCAGCTCCCTGTGGTCGGGTTGGTCCTTCTGGTGGTGGTAGAGCCTCGAAGAATCATCCACCACCCGCTGCTCCGCTGCCTCGTCCGCCTTCTCCCTATGGACCGCCACGGTCAAACCTCTACCACTTTCTGGGAGGTCCCTCAAATGTCTGCTGCTCATCTGCATGGTGAGTCCGGCAGTTACGAGCCATGTGGCCCTGCCCGCCGCATGCATAGCTCTTCCTACCCCACGTATGGCTGGCTCTGCTTCGTGTGCCCTGCACATCTGAACCAGTATCATGAGGGTGCCCACCTGATGGACTGGTCCGGTTCGACCTCTATGAAATTTGTCTACTGTCGGCTGCAGAAGACTCAGCTAGATGTCCCCTGTGGTGGGTCTCGATGCTGGCGTCAACTCATCGAAAAAGCTCTCCACAAGAAGGGCTCTCTCCAGCACTCATGCCTGCATTGGAATGCTGAGGGATATCATTGAATCCCTGATCTCATGCTTCAGTCCCGGCTCAAAGGTCTGGTCCTAGAAGAATGGGTCTTGTACAATGTCTGTGGAGTAGCATAATAGGTCGGTAAATCTCACCGAGGACTGGGCTAATGTCATGCTGCCCTGCCGCAGATGTAGTAACTTCTCGATGCACACCGCAGGGAGGGTGGATGGAGAAAACTCCGAGCGAAAGAGGCTCTCAAATTCTATCTCAAGTAGTGATTCCTCTTCATGAACCTGGAGCATCAGGCTCCACCATCTACATGCTTCTTCATGCAGGAGACTCGCAGCATGTATCACCATACGGTCTGCTGGTGTCCCTACCAATCTGTAGACTCTAACGATAGCCTCCAGCCAATCCTCAGATACCCGAGGATCCGTCTCTCCATTAAACCTGGGCGGCCTCTATCGCTTAAACTTGTGCAACAAACTCAAGTGGCGTACACTCTATGATGTTGGGGCTGGTGGTATCGGTGGCCCAGTGGGTAGTGGCACCGCTGGTGCCTCCACTATAATGGGGCCCCTGCACTGATGCCTTGTCCCTTAGTGGGCTGCCATCTCGCACGTAACTAGGAACCCTAGCTGGTTGCCTTCGTGCGGGCCATCCTGAAATGAAACAGGTTCGCCACTGTCAAACAGTATACCTGGTGAGCTCATACAAAGTAATCATCCAGAAAACTTTTGAAACACACAGGCAATCATCATTTTTGTTAACTGAGTCGGAAATCAGAAGTTAGGGTCCTGGTGTATGGATACGTCAACCATCGCACCAACACAAGACTCCCGAAACTGATAACCACACTCAATACTCTTAACATTATTTCTTCACAAGGAATAAATTATCAGAGTCCTGAGTTCTGCGGTAGAACTGACTCCTCTGATACCAATATGTCAGGACCCGTCCTCGAGGCCGCTGCCGTGACTACCCCATGCCCGCCTTCCATAGGCCAGGGGCTAGTGACTAGCACCAAAGGCATAAATCCCTGAAAAAGGGAAGGCATTTACTTTATAAAAGTAAACAAACACAACAGAGCACACAAGTGAAGTAAGAACTAAGTAAAAATGAGAACAAAGGTAAGTGCTAGAAAGTAAATGGGACAGTATACAAACCCAACTGAAAGTACAGTACAACTGAGAATGAAAGTACAATAGCTGTAAAGTAAAGCATAAACCACCAAGTCATCCTCCAGGAATCCCGCTTGAATGGTGGGTATAAATAGTCTCATCGGTACCTTGGGTTCGTCCGTCCGCTCTGTGTTCGTTCTGCTAGGTGGTCCACCTCCGAATATCGTCCAGCTCCACAAGCCTCAATCACGATCAGTGTTGTCCGTTGTCTGGAACCAACACAACATAGTGCAGGCGTTGACCGTGTAGGGGTGAGTATAACGATACTCATCAAGGACCCCAAGACCCCTGAAGGTCTCCTCGAATCCATGAAGGATAAACAACAATGTAAAGTTACAAACACGAAGTATCAACCGTCTTTACTTAGGTATATGCCCATACATATACCTTAAGTCATAAATTCCAGTCCGAATCCAACTCTTGAGCCCATGCACAACCCATTCCACATAGGAAAGAAGTCAATCACACTGTAGGTAATGATTGCAAGTCATGACTCCACTCACATAGGTATACTACTCATGAAGAAGGGTGGAGATGATTAGATGAAGCCTCTGAATCATCTCCTCTGCTAAACCCACGTAGGATCCTAGTACATAAGTCGTCGCTGCCGAATCCACGTAAGATCAACGTACAATAATCATCACTGACAAACCCACGTAGGATTCAAGTACAGTCATCATCACTGCCAAAACCACGGAGGATCCATGTACAATCATCCTCATTACCGGACCCATGGAGGATACAAGTATAGTCATCATCATCGTCGAACCCACAGAGGATCCCAACACGGTAGGCGTCGTACTCACAGCAAGCTCTTGGTTTCCTGCACATAGCGTACTCGATTCCGGGAGGGTCTGCTTCTCGAGTAAATGGGGTCAATACATCAACAATCACGAAGTCCAGAGTTCATGTATCCCGAAGTTCAGTCTCATCAAAAAGAACTCAACGCGATAGACGATGCATCAATTGGACACCCGATCTGAGAGATATTGGTTTTTGTTCCAGGGGCCCGGTTAGAAATATGCTCATTTCTAACCCGGTCGTTATCCAAGTCATCCAAAACTCACATTGAGTATTAAAAAGGACCACCTCATGGAGGGTTCATGGTTCCATAGACAGCGCGTCGATCAGACACGCGGTATTAAATTTACTCACCTTTAAGTGAAAACGAGCCCCGTCCGTTAAGCCCAGTGGCTGGCGGGTCGGGTTAACGCAGATTTTGATGGGTCCGACCTGATAGGGGTGTCAGACCGGACCGAAGAAATGTGCGGCTCAGACCGAGGGGTTCGGCCCAGTCTGAAGGGTCATGGATCAGCTCGAGGGGGTACGACGCAGCCCGGCGCGGCACGACGCGGCGCGGCTTAGCCGGGCGTGGCCCCGCTGGCTTGGCCAACTGGCCGAGCGGTTCGAGGGGGGGCAGCTGCCCGACTGGTGACGACGCCCCCCCTATCTGGTCGCCCAATGAATACCAACTTATTTGTACGAGCAGCCCACACGGGCGGGCCACGGTTCATCCAGCGCGGTGTCGTCCTGGAAACGTGACTTCCCTCCGCCCGGCCTGTAGACGGGCTGGCCGATTCTTCCGCTGAAGTAGCCCACGAAGCCTGCCGTGGTTCCTCCCACACAGCCGGTGCGACAGTGCCAGATTCTTCCTCCATGGCCTGCCCTGGCCGTGGCTCCGCATTCTGGGCACGGAGCGATGGTGCTGTGTTTCCTCTACCGCGACCCTCTTTGATGCGAGTTTTATTTGCGTGTGCGATGACGACCCTTGTGTTGCGAGCCTCTTCCACATTCCACCTCAGTCGCTGATTCCAAAGAGATCAAGTGGTAGCGGAGGGTCGCTGGGCCGTGTTCGTTCGGCCCGCGCCCTCCGCGTTAGGTGGTAACACATTGGAAAATTAGTTTCATAGAAAACAACGAGGAACCATACAATTCTAATCAACTAAAAATTATATAAAATACCCCTACCTATAATAACGTTTTTTCATTTTAGATGTGGAAATAGATGTTTCTTCATCAACAATGGAGATATAACCGTCATTGTTGGAGAGTTCTCCACGTTTTTGTCTCATCCATTGATGCGGAGGAAGAAATGGATTGAAGAAACATGGATTGTTCTTCACCGAGTCATTCTCTGTTGAAGGTGAGTGTTCCTCATTGGAGAAAAGCACTATTCTTCATTGAGGATATGAATACCTTTATCCCTTCTCAAATTCTCTCTCCCCCACTCTCCTTAACAAAACGATTGCCCCAAAAATAAAATAATAATCCTAAACTATTATGTTATTAACACAAGCAGTTTTAAATTTCAAAAATCAAATCACTTAATTAATTAAGTGAAGAGGATGAATTTATTAATTAGGGTGTGTTGGAAAACAATTAAGAGGGAGAGAGGAAGTGAAAGGGATCATCATAAATAAGGGGGGTTGACATGAATTAAACATGGGAGTTTAAAAGGGCGTTTGAAAAGAGTTATGGGAGGTGAAAGGTTGGGGATCGTGTGGGCCCCACCTCTCAACCTCTCCATTTTCCACACATGGGATGTTGGGTGGGTGTGGTTCCCACTAATAACTTCCCATGGAATAAATTAACTTCCAAATATATAAATAAAATTGTTCCTACAATTTTATTTAACTTCTTAACTAAACCCCAAATTTTAATTTAGAACACACATAAAAGACAACAATGGTAAAGGTCCCCTTAAGCAATTATCTACACTGCGAGTTCATCGGTGCCCTTAGATTTTAATTCCGAACACCGGTTCAAAATATATAAAAACTCTCTCATTCGTTCTCTGAACTTACCGAAGCTAAACTTCAAAAATTGATTCCAGGCACACTGAGCCTCAGAATCAAGTGCCATCCGAAGAAACAGACTCATAAATTTCCAAAGTATTTAAGAAAAAAAGTCCTTGAAATTTCTGAGTCTTTAAATTTTATGACCTCAGAAAAAATTAATTGTATATAGGAAATGTGTTTTTTATCATTGTTGGTTTTTTTAGAATTATTTAATTTATAGAATATATTAATAATATATGGGTTTATTAAAGAATGAGGAAGTATATAGGTTCTCATTATGGTTTTATTGTAATTATGGTTACTATCCTGAATTGTTAAACTATATGAATAAGGTTTTCAAATATATGTAATGTTATAATCCAGAGATACATTATGATATTTGTGGAAAAATGATAAGATCACATTGAAAAATTTACTAACCTTAATAATAAATTTTAAATTTTGTATGGTTTGATGGGTTAACCATTTATTTAATATTTTAATTTTAATTTTGGAAGAGGGATTATATAATAAATTATTATTTAACCATATTAATATTTCTTCCTGAACAATGAGAACCAATTTTTTATAATAACAAGAGATTGATGGAATGACTTATCATTCTTTTATGGGTCATATTTAGAGATCCATACATGATAAATTCATCTCTTAGAGTTATAAATCATGTGTAAAATGATCAAGGAAAAACCAAAGGATGGTATTTTCTTATATAATGAAATGGTATTATGTAATTACATATTCTAATGACAATTCCCCAATCCTTAATGGATTTCCAAATTATACCAACATGGTATAATGGAAAATTTTCATAGTCTACGTGAGGTAATTGATGCATGAATTCTTTAGAGGTGGAGTGATGAATAAGATGTGTGTGCCTCAAAGGTGGTTCTTTTACCAAAGGTGAAATATCAAGCTGAACATAATAATTATAGAACAATTTTCATGTGAGAAATTACATTTAAAATCCTTTTAAATTTAATCAATAGAGTTACTTTTTGAGTTATAATGAGATTGATATTAAAGTAGAAACATGGTTTTGTTCATGGGAGAAGTATCTTGGGAAAAATTAGTTTTGAAAAAAGAATTTGTAGAGGATTTTAATAAAAAGATGAATTCATCTGATGATAGGATCAAGGTGGACATAAACATGGCCTATGATAAGTTGAAATATAGTTTCATTTTTATTTAGTGTAGAACTTCAGATTACACGAATAGTTTTGTGATATTTTCTTCTTATTATAAGAATCTATATAAGATCCCATCAATATTCAGGTACATTTATCTCTGAGTTTTTCATTTGAGCCTTAGTGGTCAAGTCTTTCTTGGATATGAAGAGCTTTTTTGGGGAAAATTACCTAAAGTACAAAGATGTATTCTTATTTAAATTAATGGAGTCTTGGTATAAATGGGACTCAGTTTTATTATGGGTTATTGGTAAGATGATAATATTTAAAGGGTTTCAGGTTTTTTAAAGGTGAATATTCTAAAAAAAACTATAGAATATTTACACATCCTGTAATTGGATTACACATCATGTAATTGTTTAAGATTTTTAATAAAATAAATCTATGGTTAAGGGTTTTTGGGATAATACTATTAAAAAAATTTACACGATTGGTAACCATATTAAACTTCTTGTAAATTCATCACCTATTATTTTAAACTTATTATACATATGAATTTTTATATATTTCAGCTTCATCTATTCTCCTCTCAAATCTTGGGCATTCTTCAGAAATATTTGGATCTCCATCCTATTTATTGAATGGTTTGTTCGAATCTCCAATCTCTGGAAAGTCCCTTTGGTTAGGTTCCTTCCTTACTCCCATTGGTTCTTCAAATTCTTATGGTGAAATCATTTGGATAATTGAATTTTTGTTTTTGATCTTGATCAGTTTTGATCTGGGAGCCTCTTTGTAATCATGTTCACCTTTTTTCATGGGAGTTGGCCACTAGAAGAATGTTGGTTCATTGGTTAAAGGAATATAGTCTAAATCATAACCATATGGATTTATTATTGTATATTTATAAAATATCATGATTGCGCCATTATAACATGCACCCAAATTAATTAAATAATGGAATGATATTATTACTTGATTTTACATTTGTTCGAAATGGATTTCAAAATGGATAATGGATTGAAGGATTTTTACCATTAGTATGTTACCTTGGGAGATTTTTTATTATAGACTCCAAAAAGTTTAATAATTAATAATTATGATGTGGTATTGTGATATCCATGGTGTATGAATTGAATTATGATCCATGTAGAGATGATTATATAATGGGCTAGGCCTAGGAACATGCACACAAATATGTTGTAACTCTGATAGTGAGAGCGATTTACTAGTCCATTCTATAATTCTTACAATAACCAGGCTATGCCAAGTCCCATGCTATAGTTCTTATAAGGATTTTACCCCAAAATGTTATGATGCTTATATGGATTTGACCTAGATTTATTATTGTTACTATACCATGGTTATATGGTTGTGGTTGGAATTATTGTAAGACATGCCGAGAGATCTTACGACATAGAGCCAAAGTAGGTTGTTTTACCATGAGTATATTGTTGTTGTTATCATGGTTCCAAGACATGCTCAGAGATATTATGGCATAGCACCAATGAAGATTTTTAACCTTGGTTATATTGTTATTGATGGCATGGTTGTATGAAATGTTCACAAATATTCTAGAACCGACCTGAAGTTGGTTATTGTATTTATTTAATTGTTGAATTAATTAATACACCTATTTATCACTATATTGTATAAAATTATTACAAAACTAGTTTTTTTATACATAGTGGTGTTGAACTACATAGTTGTACTCACACCCTATTTGGGCCTCCATTTGGTCATAGGTATTATTTTTTGGATTTTTGTTTGGATGATGGAAAAGGACATTGCATTTGATTTCTTGTTTTCTATTGGGATAGAGTTTAGAGATAGTCCCATGTGGGGTTAATGACACATGAATTTGCGACTTTTATTTGAGTATTCTAGTATTTTCTTGTATTTATCTTGTATATCATTTCGATACATTCCATCATTTCATTACATTGTTCCATATCTATTTATTGGATTAACTATATAGATTTTATTTTTGTCTTCAAAAATGTATTTTCTCTAACTATTTCTATTTATTTATGATTCATTTTTACTATTTTACACTTTATTTCAGAGGGTACTGTATCCACACTACACAATTCACACCCTCGCTTCTTTTCAGTATCCTTTGGCATACAAGGAGGATTGCTGGAGCTTACCTTGCCAAAAGGCTCGATCACATGAGGGAAAATTGGGTCAGGGATGTTACACAATGGTATCAGAGGATCATGTTTTATTTTATATTTCTATACTTTTTTGGAAACATGGAAAGGATAATAGGATGTATTGGGACATGGTAATGAGCTTATTCATGGGATTACCTAACCTATGTATGAGGTAAAATTATATTACTTAATTATGTTATTGTTTTTTGTGTTGTCTGCTTGTTATAGTTGATGTTATTTCACCTTGGATGATTCAAATGTTGTTTCAGGTATCTATTTTATGATCTTACAATTTCTTGAGATTTTTACTCATTGCCTAGTATGGCATTAGTTGAGAATATGTGCATAATAATAGGCACATAGTGATATATTGACATGCGTTGTTCGTGATAGGTTCATATATATATTTTCATGTGATATATACTTTCCTATTGAAATGTAATATGAGATAATTATTTCAATGTATAAATGAAATGAGTTTTCATGTAATTATAAAATAAATGTAATCCATGTATAAAGAGACCAATGGTTAGTGGTTCTTCATTATACTCAGCTATTAGGGTTGACTTAATAGCAAGGAAGTTCTCTAAGGTGTGAATTTTTCTTGATTAAAAAATCAATCATCATCATCTTTGACATGAGTGTTAGGGGAGTGGTAATCAGAAATATCTTAACACAGCTGAAATAGAACATCTTATAGTTCTTGAGTAGTAGATGGATGTTTAGATCCACAACAGCTTCCTGAGGGTCTTTTGATCTGTGGAATGGAAGTTTGTTTGTACCAGTCCTTCGATGTTTGAGATGGCAAGAGACATTCAGCTTCAACATTATCTGTTGTCTACTGGGGAAGGGTAACCCAAGGCATATGATCTCTATATCGAGTTAGTAGAAAAATCATCATGAATCTCGAGACACCCATGGTTAGGAGGGTGAATCATACTACTTATATGCTTCAAAAAACATCAAAGCATTAGAGGGATATTATGGAGAAGATGGGTTATAAAATGATATATCTTGTATGAACTTCAACATGATGTTTTGGATCCCTTTCTATCACCAGACCTTGAGGGATGAAAATGTTCATCAGTTAATGAATCTAATGTAGGAGTGTTTTCCAGTGCTGGACTATGAAGTATGTTTTATAGACCTGCTACACATTGGGACATCTTTGGAAGCTAATGAGATCTCCAGGGTGATACATTTCCTGGAGGTTCTTCAATATGAGATCAGGACACAACTCAATATTTTACATTTAGGAAGATTTTAATATGCAATTAATTAAACACTCATTGAGGATTGGAATTAGAGAACGGCTTGGAGCAGAAGTGAGACTATATCAGAAAGGAAATCATAGAGTTTTTATTCGAGTGGAGAGAAGCACCATTTTGATAGTTTTCACCAAATTAATAGTGGGAATAGCAGTTTGGTAAGTGAACTAACATCCCAATACTGGGTTCCAATCCAATTATATTATTGTGGTAATTTTGGCCATAAGCACTCATCTTGTCCTTACCCTACAGTCATGGGTCATATCTTTGGCAGACTAAAACATCTTCTAGGGTTCTATGTGATCTTTTGGTAGAAGACCAGTGGTAGAGGATTTGTACAAGAATCGAATTTGGTAAGGGGCTTAGATTACCCTCGATAGGCTTGTAGCCGTAGTTATAAAGTCCATTCAAGATAAAGCAATGGTCATGGTACCCCATAGGTTGAGAAATGTACCAATCATGGGAAATATCATAGGGCAGTCAAACTGGATCTCATGGGTGGAGAATACGTCAGTTTCACATTCTGTAGACTACAATGGTTAATGTGGATACATGACTGTCTGCCATCATAGGTACAATTATTATATCATCAATCTTACCTTGTGTTTTTTACATTGTACCATCACATTAGTTTCTATATTTTCTTTCTAAAAATGGTTTGGGATTTGATATGGAGGTTTTATATGTTGTTTTAACCATTGAAACACTGTTGAAAGTGCTGTTAGAAAATATAAATGTTGCAATGCATGATCCTTAGAGATTTGTGGTTACCCTTTCATTTGGGAACCATTCATGCCGGAAATTATAGGCTTCATCTTGATTCTAGGAATAGATTAATTATTTATATATTAGGATCATATCGACTATTATAATAGGAGAGTTACTTTACTATATTCAGAAAGAAAAAAAAATATTCTCTACATGACGTGTGGGATCTTCTGGTTGGACATAAAAAAACAAATTCAATGTATATTGGATTATCACATGGATTAAATTGAAAATATTGATCTACAAAATGGTTGAATAAAGTAGGATTATTTTTCTATAGTAGTAGACCATTTTAAAAAGGAATTACCTTATGAGTTCTACGCATTAATTTCTAAGGGAGGGATCGAGGTCACGATTGAGTTGGTGTCGAGAGTAGATCCAGTTTATATGCCGACATACTGAATTGATCCAATAGAGCTTCAAGAGTTGAAGGTTTTTCTAGAATATCTTGAATTTAATTGATTAATATTTCCTAGTACATACCATTAGGGTTCTATAGTTCTCTTATCCAAAATGGATGATGGATCTTTGCACATATGTGTGGATTATCAGAGGTTGAACCAGATGACGGTCAAAAATTGATATCCTCTTCCACCCATTGAAAATATTTTAGATTTGTTAAGAGGAGATAAGATATTATAAAATATTTAGTTGGGATCATGATATCATCATTTATGGGTGATACTATCAGACAAACATCAGAATACTTTTAGTAGCAAGTATGGTTTTTATGAATTCTTAGTGATGTAGTTTGGGTTAACTAAGGCCCCAGTAGTTTTAATGGCCTTAATGAATTGGATATTTCAACCATTTTTGGATTAGGTTTTGGTGGTTTTCATCACAGATATCTTAGTGTAGTTAGAGTCAGTAGAGGATCTTGCCAAACATCTAAACATCTTCCTGAGTACATTGAGAGCACACTATCATTATGCAAAGATACTGTAATGACCTGAGTCCGGAGCCGCATAACTGGTGCCCCGTACCCGGTTCGCCACAAGACCTCAATCTCGTTTCCCTAAACTCTATAGGAAACTGACTAGCAACAAGGGCCTTGGTGAGTCAGTGGGGAAACTATGCCCTCATTTGGTAAAGTGTGCAGTGGAAGAATAAGCATAACAGTAGCGGAAGCAGTAAATAGCATGCAAAAACAGAACTGAAAGTAAAAGCAATGTATGATATAATAATGATGCAGAATGGTACATGTATCTATGGAAAGAATTAAGAAAAAAACGTGCTAATATACAATTGAAACCAAAATTATAAATGTAAACAGCAACTCCAGCAGTATCGCGGGCCAAGGCCCGATCCCATGCTCTCCAGCTCCGACAAGCAATCAAGTACCTGATGTTGAAGGGCCATAATCCCTACCTATACCTGCAACCATATAATCTGTTTGGGCCGAATGCAGGACCCAAACAAGGTGTAAGACTAATCCCAGTAGGCAACCACAACATGATTTGTGCCATACTGTCAGTGAGTAATATAGAAAAAGTAAAGGTAATGAAATGCAGTAAACAATTCTACCAATTACCATTCAAATTCATTTAATTACACAACCAGGGAAAACCTACAAGGTTTTCTATTCCATGATAAGAAAGTAACACAACAGGTATCTACAAAGACTAGAAAAACACAAGTTGTACAAAACCCAAGCTTGTTCTTTGACTTGGTGGACTCTTCACAACCAACCATCAAAATTCACACTGACACTTTGGGTGGCTTAAACTAGAAGACCCCTATAGTCCAGTAATAAGACAAGGAACAAATACTCTGGGAATCTCTCACATCAATTCCAATATGGTCATGCAACGATAGCTATATACTCTCTGAGGAAGCACTTACGTTTAATTCCTCTTGTGGTCTCGATGCGTGGGTAACTTAGAACACTCTTGGATAAGAAAAAGTCCTATTCTCATTGGTCCTGTGTATGAAACAAAATCCAATAGACCCTCTAGGGAAGCACACAATCGTTTATTCCCTCTTTGATCTCCTGCACCAGGTTCTCACAGCCCTGAGTAGTAAAGTCGTGCATAATCGACTATTAGCAGCACTAAGTAAGTTAAACAACTACTTTTCTAATAGGTACATACTTCAAAAGCATTCCAACAACAATAAACACATTCCATTAGTGATAATAAGCAACTAACAATTGCAATAGGGTTGCCTCACGACAACGGTGCCAAACGGTGATAAACAGCCGAACGTGAGAGGTAAACACTCATGGGGTGATCCTCAAACATGCAACCAAGCATAACATAGCCTCAATTCATCATATGCTAACACGAAATCTAGGGAAGATAAGAAATAAGATCCAAATCCTAAACCCGGGATACCCGACACATGGGTATCCTGCACTTTTGCAATCAAAACTCAAAGAGAATCAACGTAGGGCAACAAACCACCTACCTCGATCATCAGAGATCGATATACTTGAAACTCATCCTGTGAATCATCCTAGAATGGAGTAGATCTGCAATAAACTTCTAAAACATTCAACCTCAGATAACATACATGAGAGGAAGAATCTGGAAACGAGGAAAATGAAGAACAAAGAACTCACCCATGTGATTCTTCTGCAACCGACGGAGTTTGATTCAGACAACCGGTGACAGATCGGTTTCTCAGAGAGTAATCGGCAATCTTGGACATTATGGATGGGATTAGGTGGACAAGAAGATGTTTACGGTCATTAAAACTGACCCCAGGTTGATTAATGAAATAAAAAAAAGTACATGGCATGTACTCTTAAAGTACACAGCATGTAGTGGGGTTTTTTTCATACTCCTCCAAAATCATCCTCCACGTCACCCCTACACACCGTGTGTGTGGCCCAGTCCAGGCCAACACACGGCTTCTAGTGGATGAGGAGTACATGGTGTGTACTCATAAAGTACACGACGTGTAATATAAAAATTTCTAGATTCTACATTTTTCCTTAAAAAGCACGTAAAAGAGATCCGTACCTGAAACCGAAGCTCTGGGTTCTTACAAACTTCCCTCCTTAAAGAAATTAATCCCCAAAATTTCACTATAAAGGCGTAGAAGAAGAAACCTCGAAAAACTATGGCCACTATGATCACATATTAGCCTCCCTTTCCCATGTCTCATCCTCTATACGGTCATGCTACCATACCACCCGTACCAGAGGGATAGACCGACCACATAATAAATTTGCACTATGATCAACAATCCTGATAGGATGCTCCTCTAAATATGCATCCTGCTCCAACTCAACCTCCTAGGGATAAAAAACATGAGACGGGTCTGAGAAATACCATCGAAGCTGAGAAATATGAAAGGCGTCGTGCATGGCCTGGTACCTCTATGTTAACTCTAACCTGTAAGAAACCAGACCGAATCTCTTCAGATCCTCAAACGGCCCATTGTATCTCGATGAAAGATTACCATATCTCGGAATCCTCTTGTGTCCCAACCTCGGTACGGTACGCCGGAAAACCTGATCCCCGACCTCGAACTCTAGAGGTCATCTCCACTGATCAGCATAAGACTTCTGCCGAGACTATGTTGTCACCATCCTCTTCAGAATCAAATCTATCTGTTCTGAGGTCTGCTGAATAAGATGAGGACCCACCAAAACTATTTCTCTTGCCTCTATCCAGCATAAAGGTGATCATCATGGCCTGCTGTACAAAGACTCGTAAGGTTCCATCTAAATAGTCGCCTGAAAACTGTTTTTGTAGGCGAAATCCACCAGAGGAATATGCTTCTCCCAAGAACCGCCAAAGTATATAATTCAAGCTCAGAGCATATCCTAAAGCACCTGGATTTTACGCTCGGACTAGACATCATTCTGGGGATGGTATGCTGTACTAAAAGTACCTGTGTACCCAATGCCCTCTGTATCCCCTGCCAGAAGTGCGAAGTAAAAAAGCACATCCATGTCTGAAACAATGGAGTGTGGAACTCCATGAAGATGTACAATCTCTCAGATGTACAACCATCCCATCTCATCAACACTGAAGGTCTCCTTGATCAGCAAGAAGTGTGCAACCTTCATGACCATGTCCACTACAACACAAACTGCATCATTTCCTCGAGGCAATATCTGTAAACCTGTCATGAAGTCCATCGCGACATCATTCCACTTCCACTCATGAATGGGTAACTACTGCAAATGCCCTGCTGGACACTGATTCTCTGCCTTCACCTGCTAAAAGGTGGAACACCACATAACAAACCCAAACACATCCTTCTTCATACCTGGCCACTAATACTGACGGTGCACGTCTCGGTATATTTTGGTGACACCAGGATGAGCAGCCCAAGATGAAGCGTGGAACTCCCACATCAAATCCTCCTGTATGTCCACTAAAACCCATACACGACCATGAAAATGTAGCACCTTTTCATCTCCCACTATCCACCACGGTGTAGGGTCTCCATCTAACACACCCTCCCGTAGGACTAGGCCTTCAGGTTCTGATAGCTGCCTCATTTGAACTCGATCAAAAAGGGTTGAGGTAACAACTACAGAAGAGAGAACCGTCTGACCCTGTCTATCGTGGACCTCCACATTCATCTTAGAGAACAGAGCCATGAGCTGCCACTCACTACTGGCCTCCTGAACTTCCTACAATTGAGTCCTCCAGCTTAGTGCGTCTGCCATAGTACTACCTTTACCAGGCATATAAGCAAGCTTGAAGTCAAAATATTGTAGGTACTCGACCCACCTCCACTATCTCAGATTCAAGTCATGCTATGTGAATATGTACTTGAGGATCTTGTGGTCAGTATATACCATGAAATGATCTCCCATGAGATAGTTCCTCCAACAACCAATGCATGAACAACAGCAGCCAACTCCCGGTCGTGCATAGGATAGTTCTTCGCATGTGTCCTCAAATGCCGATATCTGTATGCGATAACACAATCTTCTTGCATAAGAACTACTCCATGACCGATGCAAGATTCATCACAGAAAACTATATAACTCTTGCCCGGCTCTGGAAGAACTAGAATCGGTGCTGAAGTCAATCTCCCCTTCAGATCCTGGAAGGCTGAGTCATAGTATTCTGAACCAACAAACTTCACCCCCATTTTATTCAATCCCATAAACGGTGCTTCTAGGTGTGAGAAGTCCTGTATAAATATCCTGTAGTAACCAGCCAGACCCAGGAAGCTTCGTACCTCGAAGACATTCTTCGGCTGCTCCCAGGTAACTACTGCTCTCACCATCTCCGGGTCTACTGAAACTCCTGTCTCTGAGATGACATGACCCAGGAAGTGAATCTCTTCCATCCAAGAGTTGAACATTGAGAGTTTAGCATAATGCCGATGCTCCCTCAGTGTAATCAAAATGATCTCAAGATGGGTTTCATGGTCATGTCGAGTGTGAGAGTACACCAAGATATCATCCACGAAGACAACGACAAAGGAATACAAGTAAGGATGGAACACTCGGTTAATCAGTACCATGAAAACTACTGTTGCATTCATAAGGCCGAACGACATAACCGTATATTCATAGAGGCCATACCTGGTCTTGATGTTTTTCAGAGGTATATCTGAAGGCCTAACGTGCAACTGATGATAACCAGACCTCAAATCAATCTTCAAGAACACCTGATCTCCTCGAAGATGATTGAAGAGATAATCAATCCTCGGCAATGGATATCGGTTCTTGACTATCAACTGGTTCAACTTCCAATAATCCACACAAAGTCTAAGGGTATTGTCTGCCTTCTTCGCAAACAAGACAGTCGAACCCCAAGGAGATGTACTTGGTCAGATAAAACCCATTGTCTGCAACTCCTCCAACTACTTATCGAGCTCCTACAACTAAGGTGTGTCCATAATATAAGGAGGAATGGAAACTAGTGCTTCTCCTGGCATGATCTCAATCAAGAATCCTACCTCACGCTTTAAAAGAAAAACCTGAAAAGTCATCTGGAAAGTGATCAACCACTGGAGGAAAATATAACTGTGAAGTCCCCTGGTCATCCAGATAAAGACTAGAAATCTGGGTCGTAACTCCTCCTAGCCCATGATGCTTGAGTCCGAGTCGACTCGCCTGAATGTCCCACACGCCCTTATGAAGGGAAGATTCACCCTCTGGTGATACAAAACTCACCCTACGGTGGTAGCAATCGAAGACTGCCTGGAAGGGAACCAACCAGTCCATACTAAGAATGAAGTTATAGCCCGTCATATCTAGGACATAGAGGTACCATAGGAAACGATACCCTGCAACCTCAAGAGAGCACTCCTTGCACTGACATACGCTAGATGTCCTTGTTCCCAAGGGTGTTTTGAGAGTCAACATATCAGTAGACGAAAAGGCACAGAGCTCCAGACTTTGCATGACAGCAATAGAGATAAAGCTATGTGAATCATCAGTATCAAAAAGAGAAGATGATAAAACTGAGGCTACTAAGATCTTACCTCGAACTGTGGAAGGTCCAGGATCCTGATCCTGATGGATCTGCTCTACTGCAAATGTCTGGCTAGTACTGCGGCCCTATGTAGCAGCCTGATATCCCTGAGCTGACCCCCCTTGAGCTTGAGTACCGCGTCCATGACCTCTACCTTGGCCTGCACGACCTAAAGAACTACAGCCCCCACTCTGCTGTGGGACTGGTAATCCTGCTCCTGAATGTGGGGTAGAAACAGATCCTCCTTCACTAGCCGCTAGAAGAAGAACCCAACAAAAATGCTGCAGATGACCCATCTTGCTGCAACCTCGGCACTCCACTGGATCTCTCGGTCATTGAGGCCTCTTATGCCCACTCTTTCTGCACTGATAGCACACCACAGGGTTTCTAGAAAGAAGATCCCATATACCCAAATATATACCTTGCTTCCTCGAGTCACCTCGAGTAGACTCTCGGTGGCGCTTCCTGCTGTCAGTATGAAATGAATCTGCCTTGAATGCTGAACCGCCCTGGTCAACAGCTCAAGTCTCCCTCTGATTTATTTCATTGATCAGTGCCTGGTTGAATATCAGAGTAATAGAAGTCAACTAGAAAACGTTCACCTGCGATCTGATCACTGGTTTGAGGCCTTCCTAAAACTTTCTTGCCAAAAACATCTCATCATTTCCCAGAACAGGAGCAAAACACTGTCACTCAATGAATCCGGAGGAATACTCTATAACCGAAAGAATACCCTGCTCCAGGTTCATGAACTCTCTGGCCCTGTCGGCCCTCAGCGTCACTCGATAGAAGTAGTTGTAGAACGTATGCTGGAATTCGTCCTAAGCCAAAGTCTGATGGCACCAAACCTGTGAGACTATATCCCACCATCTCTTGGAAGAATCTCATAGCATGTATGTCGCAGGCTTTACCCTTATGTTTGATGTACCTCCAGATGCTTGAAGAAGGAATGCATGGTTCCTATCCATTACATTGCAACATGAGTTCCTCCATCCCTTGTGAGAGTGGGAGGATGCTGCTGCTGGATGACTCGCATCAGCTCTGCCATAGACGGGGAAGGATGTTGAGCACCCTGGAAGGTCTGAATGAACCTTAGGAACCCTCTCTGAACTGAGCATCCACACTAGTGTCCAGAATCACTACAGGTTCCATATCCAGAATAATCGGCGGAACTACTGGTAGTCCCTGGTCTGCCGTATCAGGCGTACGGTCACCACCTGGTTCCTGACGTGCAACAAGAGGAAGTCTTGGTGCCATAGCCATGAAAGATCAAAATCATGCCTCCAATTTAGGATCAATAGGGACAGAAAAAACCAAAGTAAAAACAAGAATAGGAGAGAGAAACACTTAAATTTGAAAAACTGAACTGCACGACGTGTATTTAAACTACATAGCGTGTTTGTTAAAGCCATTTACATTGGTGTGTAATTCTTCCACCATTGGGCGTGTAACGTTCCAGACTACATGGCGTGTTGTCCCAAAAGACAGTGTGTACTTGAACTCCACTCCCCTTCCCAAGTCTCTTTTCACGGCTAACCTACATGGTCCTCCTAATTCTATACTACACGTCATTTTCACTAAGGACACGGCGTGTAGAAGTCAGGCTTCGGCGGCCTGTGTAGTAGGTTACACCACCAGACACATGGCTAACCCCTTAGACGACGTGTTCTGAAGAAACATGGTGTGTATCGGAGAAGATAACAATGGACTGTGTTGTTTGTGACACGGCCAGGTACAAGGCTGACTACTACACGATGTGTAATTACAGTACACGGCGTGTCACCAAAGATTTTCCGCCACCCCGTGTTTTTGTTTACACAGATAAAAACAAGGTTTAAAAACTACACGACGTGTATGAATAATGTACACACCGTGTATTCTGGGTTTTTCTGAGTAGTAGCTCTGAAACTGCTACAAACGCTAGAAACACTGAAAAACAACCAGCTATGTTCCAAATTCCGATCTGTGGGGGCCCATACTCCCTGTGAATCAAATCTTGGCATCATAACAATGCATAAAACAAGTAAACAACATTAAAAAATAATGATCTTCCATATTCTGATCCTGGAGGGCCCATAACACCTCCAAGACAAGATCATGGCACCCATGCTAAACTGGATGTAAAATATGTAATACTTTATCAGCGCAACAAGTATTTCTATCACAACAACTACCACAACGACATGAATAATATATCTTAAAGTCTATCACAACAGAATGCAATTATAATGCACCCTATATGGCATGGTAAAATGCATGACAAGTGATTTCCTACCCAGTTCCTTTATGGTGCATGAGATAGAACACCCTCATCTCATCGGGTTGCAACCAAATGAAACCATAATAATATAAACTGTAACAACAAAAAACATGTGCGTCAAGCAACAGTGAAATATAATAAATGGTAACACTTGCAAAAACTGAAAATTGCAATTATGAGGTAATATAGCTTTTCCCTGTACACAGTTTAATTACTCCTGGGCATAGTTATGTTCTAACTACCCATTTCTTCCCATCCCTATCTATTGTCGCAAAACAATAAGCAATAGTAAGGAACGAAAACTCCTCTGATACCACTTCGTAACGACCCGAGTCTGGAGCCACATAACTGGTGCCCCAAACCTTGTTTTCCACATGACCTCAAGTGTGTTTCCCCAAATGCCAGAGGCTGCCGACTAGCAGCGAGGGCCTTGGTGAGTTAGTGGGGACATTATGCCCTCATTTGGTAAAGCATGCTGCGGAAGAATATGAATAAATAGTAGCAGAATCAGTAAATTTCATGCAACAACTGAACTGAATGTAAAATCAATGTCTGATATAATAATGATGCAAAATGGTACATGTATCTATGTAAATCAATAAGCAAAACAACATGCTGAAATATAACTGAAACCAAAGTACTAAATGTAAACAAAAACTCCAACAGCATCACGATCCAAGGCCTGGTCCCATGCTCTCCATATCCGACCAGCAATCAAGTACCTGAGGTAGAAGGGCCACAATCCCTACCTATACCTGCAACCATATAATCTATTTGGGCCGAAAGCAGGACCCAAACAGGGCGTGAGACTAATCCCAGTAGGCAAAGACCACAAGAATTGTGCCCTACTATCAGTGAGGGGTATAGCAAAAGTAAAGGTAAATAAATGAAGTAAAAAATTCTAAATATTACCATTCACATTCATTTAATTACACAACTTGGGAAAACCATCATGGTTTTTTATTCCATGATAAGAATGTAACAGAGCAGGTATCTAAAAAGACTACCTAAAAATAAGCAGTACAAAACCCAATCTTGTTCTTTGGCTTGGTGGACTCGTCACAACCATCCATAAAAATTCACACTGACTCTCTGGGTGGCATAAACTAGTAGACCCCTATAGGCCAGTAATCAGACAAGGCATACACACTCTGAGAATCTCTCACATCAATTCCCCTTTGGTCTTGCAATAATAGCTACAGACTCTCTGAGGAAGCACTTACTTCTATTTACTCTTGTGGTATCGATGCGTGGGTAGCTAAGAATAGTCTTGGGAAGCACAAAGTCCTATTCTCGTAGGTCTTGCTTACTATACTAAAATCAACAGACCCTCTAGGGAAGCACTTAATCGTCTATTCCCTCTTTGATCTCCCGCACTAGGTTCTCACAGCCTTGAGCAGTCCAGTCGTGTGTAATCGACTGTTAGCATCCATAAGTAAGTTAAAAAAATACTTGGATAATAGATACATACTTCAAAAGCATTCCAAAAGCAGGAAACATATGTCATCACTGATAATAATCAACTAACAATTTCAATAGGGTTGCCTCACGGCGATGGTGGAAAATGGCGCTAAACATCCAAACGGGAGAGGTAAACACCCATGGGGTGATCCTCAAACAATCATCCAAGAATAAATAAGTAGCAATTCATAATAATATAACAAGAAATCTATGGAAGATAAACAATAGGATCAAAATCCTAAACCCGGGATACCCGACACATGGGTATCTGACACTTTTTCAACCAAAACTCAAAGAACTTCAACACAGGGAAACAAACCACCTACCTCAATCCTCAGAGATCGATATACTTGAACCTCAACCTGTGAATCAGCCTAGAATGGATTAGATCTACAAAAACATATCAAACATTCAATCTCAGATAACATACATTAGAGGAAGAATCAGGAAATGAGGCTAAAGAAGAACCAATAACTCACCACTGCGACTGTTCTGTAACCAACGGAGTTTGATTCGGACAACCGGTGATGGATCGGTGGCTCGAAGAATAATCGGTCTTCCTGGAAGTTCTAAATGGTATTAAGAGGAGAAGAAGACGTTTATGGTCATTAGGCGCGACCACGTGTCGATTAATTAAACAAGAAAATTACACAGCGTGTAATCTTAAAGTACACGGCGTGTAATGGGGTTTTCTGTACTTTTACAAAAAATCGGCCTCCACGTCACCCCTACACACCGTGTGTGTGGCCCAGTCTCAGCAAACACACAGCTTTGAGTGGCTGAGGAGTACATGGTGCGTACTCATAAAGTACAAAGTGTGTACTCTGAAAATTTCCAGATTCTCCATTTTTCATTAAAAAGCCCGTAAAAGAGATCCGTACCTGAAACCGAAGCTCCGGGTTCTTACAGATAACTAAATGTAGTTTCTGGATAAATGAAGGGAACCATTTTTTCCATTTAATATTAGAGGTTGGAGTTTCAGTGGACCTAGATTAAGTTACAACCATGATATCTTGTGAAAAAACCAATAACATATTCGAAATTCATATGTTTCTAGGATTAATAGTTTTTTAAATTTTTTTATCTAAGATTTTTCATGTTTTTAAATAGCTATGTCTAGGAGGACCATGAATGTGTTCAAGTATGTTTGGTCAGATGCTTGTGAAATAGATTCTCAAGAGTTGAAATGGATGCAGAACTCATCACCTATACTCACTTTACATATTCTTGGTAAAGCATATACTATGTACTATTATGAATCCAGAGTTGGACATAGTGTTGTTCTTATATAAGATGATCATGTGGTTGTATATGACTCTAGGAAGTTGGTATGACCTGAGAAAAATTACCCTACTCATAATCTGGAGTCAGCGGTAGTGGTACATGCACAGAGATATTGGATAAACTATCTCATGGGTGATAGTATTATGGCATACATTGATCATAAGATCCTCACGTACATTTATTCTCTACGATACCTTCTCCGTTATCAAATATGAAGTATTTTGACTTTGTATTTGATTATACCACAATAAAGGTTAATGTCTTTTCCAATGATTTGAGCCAAAAGACACTACTATAGGCATAAAGTCTTATGGTGAGTAGAATATAATGGACCTTTTTGTAAACATGCATATGGATGTTCATGAATCTCAGGAGGAGAGTAACTTTGACGTGAATATCAATTATACACATTCTTTTAGACTAGATTAATTACACGTAGTTTTCTAATCCATTGGAATGAGTTCTGAGAGAACAAAAATATGTTGTGGAGATGTCATCCGGATGGTTTCTTGATAGTGATAATTCTCTTCTTCTTTGTTGCAAAGTTTGGGTTCCAATGAGCTTATGAGAGGAGTTTATGAGTGAGTTTCATTCTACTAAATGGGTGTTTCATCCTTGTTTAGCCAACATGTATCATGATTTATATATAAAGTAATAATGGTCATGAATGAAGTACGAGGTGGCATGATCCATGTCCAGATTCTTCACTTGTCAGCAAGTGTAATCCGAGCAATAGATTCCAGATGGTATTTTTTAGCCACTACCCATCCTAGAGTGGAAATGGGATGATTTCATGATTTATTTGGAGACATTATTACCATTAATGACTCATAATAATAATGTTTTAGGGGTTTTTTTGGATCTAATGACTAAGGTATACCCTTGTTTCCTATTACAGAATCCATTTCAGTTGATGATCTAGGAAATATTTAGTTGTATGAGGTAGTTCGGTTTCATTGTGTTCTAATGAGTGTTATTTCAGAGAGTGATACATGTTCGACATTAAATTTATAGTAGTGTCTTCATAAATCCCTGAGATTTAATGTTGTTTTAAGAACAACCTATAATCTATAGACCGATGGTCAATCTGATAGTACTATTCAGGTTTTGGAGGATATTTTATAAGCATAGGTTTTTGATTTTGGTGGTTCTAGGGAAAAACATATGAAACTCATGGAGTTTTCATATAATAATTTCGTTTTGGAATCTATAAAAATGGGATCTTTTGAGGATTTGTATGTAAGTTCATGACATTTACTAATTTTCATGATGAATATAGGTGATTCCACACTATTTTGGTAAAGTATCATATAGAAGATGTCTGAACCTATTCATTGGACTAGAAAATAGTTAGGGCCATGCAGAGCAGGAATAAATCATATGATAACAATCAGAGATGACCTTTATAATTTTTGGTTGGTCATCATGTTTTTATTTAGATGTCATAATGTTTGGGGCAACAGTATATCAAGAAAAATGGAAAGCTAGCACCCAGGTTTATTAGGTTGTTTGAAATAGGGGTTAGGGTCAACCTAGGGGAATACCAATTATACCTTACATAGTGCTACATTTCTATGCATGATGTGTTTAACATTTCTCAGCTATGTAGATATAAACTAATATCTTACTAAGTTATAGATATATTAGACATCATTTTTTATAAAGATGCATTTTTTTAGGAGCATCAGATACTGGATGTGGACCTTAGGGAAAAATATATTCAGGATCAGACTATACCAAAGGTGCGAGTGTTGTGGTAGCATGTGAGAATTCATGAAGATACATAGGAAATGTAGTCTGGAGAGAAAACACAATGGAAAGTCTTGTTCATTGAGACCTCACAGTGACACTTGGAGAATCTAGAGGATGAGCTATTATAAGGTGTGTGGGGTGTATGAGCAAATATTTTTCAAGGTACATTTCTCTATGAGTTTTTTGTTGGATCCATGGTGGACGATTCTTGTTCAGAGATATAGATCCTTTGTTTGTGAAAATGACCTAATATTCTAGGATTCATTATCATTTGAATTATGGGTTCTTGAAATAAATGGGACAAAGTGTTAAAAGGGGTTCTTCGAATATTTAGAAGCTTTAAAAGGGTTTCATGTTGTTTAAAAGGAAAATGGGATGAAAGATAAACTATATAACATTTAAACAACATGTAAAGGGCTTAAAGGACATGTAAATGCTTATGTGTTTTGATAAAAAAATATATTTGGTGGTTTGTTTTTTATAAAATACCATTAAAAACATTTACATAATGTCTAACCATATTACAAACTCTATTAGTTCACAACCTGCTATTTTAAACTCTCTGTGTGGATGAATTTAGATTTTCTTTGAATACAGATCCACTCCTCCTGACCTAATAAAATTATTTGTGACATGTTTAATTACAACCTCCATTCAAAACATTTAATTTAATTCTTCAATCCATGTAAAGTTCCATTGGTTAGTTTCATTCTTTCTTCCCTTTGGTTCTCATACTAGTTTCTATGAAATCCTTCAGGTGATTGCATTTTTTGTTTTTTTATTAATCATTTTTTATATAGTAACATAGTTTTAATCATTATAACCTTCTTACTCATGTGAATTGTCCACTAGAAGTGTATTTGGACCATTAGTTAACGGTATAGGTCACAATCATAACACTATGGTTGGATTACATTCATGTTTATGTAATATCATCATTTATCCATTGAAATGTGTCCCCAAATTAATTAAATAGTGGAATGAGATTGTTCAATCATTTTACCTCAATATGTATTTTTAAATGGATAAGGGCTTAAATTATATTTAGCATTGACATGTGACCTAGGGTGATTTCTTGTTATAGAATCCAAAAATTGTGACTTATTTCACATTTGTATAATTGTTAATAAATAATGAATTGAATTGAATGTGGAATATGAATGAATAATATAAATTTAAATAGTTAACCATTGAGAATTTTGATCTGATATTTTGATATCCATGTTGTATGATAGGAATTGTGTTCCATGCTGAGATACATATATAACAGGCTAGGCCCACGCAATTATACATGAATAGGTTGTAATAATAATAGTGAGAAGGATCAGCCTAGTCCATGATATAATGCTTATAGATAGTGGTAAATTCCTAGTCCCATGTTATAATTTATATAGGAATTTGACTCGGAAATGCTATAATTATTATAGGGCTTTGACCTAGAAAGATTTTTGTGACTATACCACGATTATATGTTAGTGGTTGGTATGGTTGTAAGATATTCTTAGAGATATTCTGACTTGGTAATGAATAAGGTTGTTTTACCATGGTTATATAGTTATGGTTGGCTTAGATGGGATATATTATTTGAGGTATTCTAGAATGGTGTAGAAGCAGGTTGTTTTACCTTGGTTATATCGCTGTGATCGGAATGGTAGTTTGACTTGATTAGAGATATTTTTGAATAATTTGAATCATGATGTTGTATTTATTTAATTATTGAATTAATTATTAGACATATTTATCATTATTATTCATTGACTTATTTTTATACTAGTTTTTCATTGAAATAGTGGTGTTGACCTAACGAGTTATAATCAAACCCAATTCGGGCTGTCCTTCGACACCCGATTAGATTTCATGGATGCTGGTTTGGATAAGGGAAAAGGACCTTGCTATTGATTTATTTTTTTCTATTGGGTTAATGTTTGTATATGGGACCGATGCGGGGTTTGGGACCCATGACATTGAGTCATTTATTTGAGTATGCTATTATTTTCATAGACTTTTCTAGCATATCAGTTAGATATATTCCCTCATGTCATTAAACTATTCTTTATGAATTTATTAGATTAATTAGTTTGATTTTATTATTATCTTCCATAATGTATTTAATATGAATATTTATTTTTTATTTATGATTTTTTTATACTTATATGAAACTTCATATAAGAGGTTATAGTCTCCCCTCTATTGTTTTAACACCCCCACTACTAGTCGACAACCTATGGAGTACAAGGAGGCACACTTGAGGATACATATCCTACTAGCTCAGTTACACGAGGGAGAACTAGGTATGTGATATTAAAATCAAAGAGCCTAACAATATCCTTAAGGGGAAGGGGCTGTGTATTCCTCAAAACCATATGTGCTGTATGGCTAGGTGATCATTTTTTTCTTAGACTCTTTATCCAATATTAGGATTTCCTTAATTGGAATATCAAATGAGTTTTTTTTTTGTATGGAAGGAATATTCTTTTATTAAATATTTTCAATAGTGGAATTGTGTCCCATCATATGTATTTTGAAGATATTTTATCCAATGTTAATATAAGTGACATGTCAATTAATGGGTTCATTAAAGTCATGAAAAAATACAATAAATTGTGTGGCCATGATTTCAATCAAAGGATGGGCTATGTGTTCAACTCCGATAAATTTTCAATTAGTCCCAATAGTATAACATAAGACATATTAGTAATATATATTTAGAAAATTCCAATAGAGTATCTCCGAGAACCTATATCAAAAAAATATTTCAAAAAGGTTTAATTTTATGGTATCATCTACTAGATCATAGGATAGATTTGAAACTGGAATAATAAAGTAATATCATTTGGTAGGTGGATTACATTTATTAATAGTTTACCTAATTATATACCAATGAATTTGTTATATATCATAAATCCACTAAAGTGTATAATAAAATAGTTGTGATTATCATGGTTCCATTTTTATGGGATGTGAAACATGCTAAAAGATGCCACTAGGTGTCATGAAAACATATAGTGAGGTAAAATGAGGATAATGATATTGATCTACATAGTTTATAAAAACCATGCATGACATACTGGTGAGGTTGGAAAGGGACATCATTGAATGGAATTATTTATGGGTGAAAATCATATGAGATATATATGGGGTGGAATGAGTACAATGGAGAGGCTTAACCAAGAGTTTATCAACCATTATATTATTAATGTTAGATAAAATAATGGCGTTAAAGTAAAATGATCGATGGGTTATGGGTCATAAGTTACTAACCATTAGAAGGATAATTGGGATAAAAAATCTTTTTATTTACAATGGGACCCAGTTATAAAAATATCATACAATATGTAGTTATTGTTCCACGAATTTATCAACAATATTTTTAATTAATATTGGAAGAACATTTGCATTAGAATTTTAATGGTTGATGAACCCATAAGATATGTTTTTTATAGTTCTATTTCTGGAAAATTCAATGGTTCTGAATTTTAAAATATGGAATATGAAAGAAGTGGGACTAAAATCTTGGAATTGAAGCATTTGTTGAAGTAGAATATAGAAAATATTAACGTTATGGTTTGGAGAATAAAGAATTAATAACTTTGGATGTATGAGAATTTGTAAAATAAGGATGTTGTCTTGGTTTATCAATTCTAGTGTTATATAATACCTCAACAGGAATCAACACAGAACTTATTTTCTAAAAAAAATTGGGAGAATGTGATATACTATTTTTTGGGTTAGCTATGAATATAAAATGGAGCAGGGATTCAATTGTTGATGATATTAATGAATGTTAATGATGATAAAGTAATAAAGGGATGGAGTTGAAGGTTTATGAAATATTTTTGTATAGATTTGTTTTGGATCATTTTATAGGCCAGGAACTAGGCTAGAGATGGTAGAAGATATTCCATCCTTTTCCTTCAGGTTCTGGTGGAGGGTCTTTTTAAAAGATACTGGATCTCTAATAAATTATGAGGTGTCCTTTACCACATTATAAATAATTATTCCATGTATTTTCATTAATAAGGATGTATGATGAGGTAATCTAGATTGATGAGTCAAATAAAAGACACTAAAATTAGGGCTGCCATTGAATTTGGATGGGATGTGTATCTCTAAGTAGGTGAGAGTAGATGATTTGGTGAGAAAAATAATGGTGAATTTTATTCTAGGAAAAAATTGATTTATGTGTTAGGTAACTCTATTTTAGTAGAGAAAATATATACAGACACTGTTTTTATGCTCTGATGGAGATACAATGTTCAGATTGTGGATGTTTAATATGATTATGCTATGATGGTTGGGTTTCATAAAATGAAGGATAAATCACCATGGGTGATAGATTACTTTATCAAGAACTCCAGCAACTTTTTAGACCATGGAATTTTTGTAACAACCCCAACCCGATAAGTCTGGATATGTTTTTATTTTATTACATTGGCCTATACGAAATGGGTTGAACTCTGAATGTTTGATTGGTTTATCATTTTTGGATAACTATATACATACATGATACCATGTTTACATTTCAAATAAAAAAATTAAACAAAATTAGTAATAATATCTAATAAGCCGCATCCTTGAGAACTCATTAAAATAACTCTTCTTTATAACCTTGGGAGTGGAGCCAATATTAGGGTGAGCTCAAATGCTCATTAAGGGTTAAGTAAGGTGGATTATACCATGAATCAATAATAATAATCAATATGGAATCGAGAATAACCATACAGACATTAATATAAGTAATTTTCTGCATGAACATATAATGTATAATCAATATGGGAAGTTAAATAACTAAAAAATTAGGACATTTAATTAATGAATTGAGAATTAAATGCATCCATATAAAATATCATAGTGAATATATCATGCAAAATAATAACTGAATTACGAATAATATAAATTCATAGCTATTGGATTCCATGTCTCAGGGATATGATACCTCTACCATCAAAACATTCACAAGATGATTTAAACTACATGTAACAACCCATTTAATTTGGATAAATTATTTTCATAATGATACCTATAGATACATTGAGGATATGTATAATTATTATACCCTCCCATCACATCAGGTCTAATGTAGTCATCACATATCAAATAATCTATTTAATTTTAATATCAGTATATTTTATAGCCAAATATCTATATTGACTAAATGATTCGGATTTATCAATATTTACATAGTTATTAAAATTGCATTCAAGGTAAAAAGATTATTTAAAAATTGATAAATAGTTTAGAAAAAAACCTTATAAATATTTAAATAATATGTCATTTTTTGATAAAGTTAATTTCTAATATAAAAATATTAGAAGAATGTGATTTTTTGAGAAAGTTAGCAATTACAAAATAAAGTGATATTGTTTCATAAGATTTTCCACATTTTAATTTTCAAGTCACATCCCCTTGTATGAAATAATTCAAATTGAGATATAATATACAATGATTTATGAATAAATCATGATATTAATTGAGAAATGTGAATTATATACACTAATTAGAAGTGATCTTTTCCATAACAACAATTAAGTCTTAATTGAATGCAAAGTAGGATAAAATCACTTACAGATTTGGTAGCCCTTTAACCATATACCGCATGAAAGAGAGGCACTAAAATGGATATATAAATATAGATAGATATTTTTAGATGAATCATAAAATTAATTCATAGGTTTTGTGAACAAAACATAAAATAAATAGGTGGTGAACCTGGCCTGTGTCTCATAAAAATTAAATGTGACATAGAAATCCATTACATCATGCATACTTTTGGGTAAACAAGATTTATCATCCTATATAATGGATTTAAAGATGTAATTAACATATACTAGAAACATATTGATACTTATAATTTTATATATTATCATTTTATAATATCTTATCACCTATTCAATAATAATAATTAATTATTTGGTTTGATTCAGGTGTTTATTTTACTAATTTTCTTATGCAAATTTTTTATGAATGTTTAAGATATTACACATATTATATATTTTTATAATAATAATTATCAAAATCCAGACATATATATAATATTATTTTATTAAATATACTTATCAATATCAACTATTTTGTGTGGTGATGAAATATAGTCACCTTGCTTCATGAAGGACATATTCCACATAAACATGAATGATGTTATCATATTTACATGAGTGAAGTGGAAGTAAATAAATAAATAAATAAATATATTTATTATAAAATTATATTTATTTCATTAATATTATTACAAATATATTTATCGCATTCCATGAAATGCGTTAGTGAATGAAAAATCAAATAAATTCATTAGGTGGTTGTCCGCTGAACACAAGAGTGACATAATGGTATCCCCTAAAAAATGGAATGTAAAAAATTATATATATATATATATATATATATTATAATGAATCCATAGGTATAAATATGTTATAAATATCATATATAAAATTTATGTCCATCATTATTACCAACCATGATAAACAGTAATGAAAAAACGAACAACCTTGGTTCGCGATTCACTAATCCTCCATTGACACGAACGATGATTTCAAAACCCATGTGATAGAAGTGTGTTTGTTAATAGGTAGGAAAAATAGAATTAAAAATTATTATTATATATATGATACCAAATTTATTATATAATAATTTTATAATAGGAATTGAAGGAGTTATAGAAATTAATAAAATTAAAATTGTCATTGAAGAACATTACATCTTCTTTGGGTATCCTTATTACATTTTCCCTAAGCCTAAAATGTAAGGATTTATTCCAATTATATGTCATATAAGAATAAAGGATTTATTTTGGATTGTTATTAGTGTTGGTATTGGTGGGAAAAATTGTTTTGAATGTTTTACTAAGTGGGGAGAGTTAGTACAATTTTATAGATTAAGAGGAGTGGCATTCTTGTAAATACCAAAAATAATTCATTATTTCGAGATGTCCCTTTACTCAGGTGGCCAGAAATTGATTATTAATTTATGGGATAGTTTATATGGTATATAAACACCTCCACCACAAAAATTAATACATTTTTATAATATTATTCTTTAGTCATTACAATTACAAAATTTTACCCTTTTAGGTTTTGAAACATAACCATTTATCTTTTTATTTATCTAAGTAATTTTTTCATTTAATGGAAGATTTAAAATAATATTATTTATATAATTTAGACCTGATTATTTTTATTATTTAATAATTCTTTTAAAATTAATATCCTATGTTTTTGTAAAGTTAGTTTTAATACAAACTCATGTGATGTGAAAAGCCCTATTTTGACGTTAATCCAAAAATAATATTAACTGTTTTCACTAACAGTTATGGGTTAAATTAAGATAATATTATCATATAATATAAATTATTTTGATTAAAAATATTTAATAAATTTTTTAATATTCAACAAATATAATTGGAAGAATATAATTCAAAATTAAAATCCATACACCCAACGATAAAGTAGGGGCTTAATGTTAAAATGTTAAAATGTTTTCAATGTTTGTGTATCTAAATTAAATTTGAAAATAATTATATTGCCATAAATTTGATTAATTTATATATTTTTTAGGTAATTTTTCATTAAAACATAATATAAATATAATTTATCCTTATATATAATTTGAAAAAATGTAGTGTTCATTTAAAAATAAGAAATTTTTTATTATTAAAAAATGAATCTTATTTGAACAATATAAAAAATTAACCCTATGAAAATTATTGTAGGAAACTCTCAAAAATGAAAAATTAATTTTTCAAATAAATTTATAGAAGTGATAAAAATTAATTTTATTATAAGTGTAAAAGGTGTGACTAAAACATGTTGGGTTTATACCCGATGTTGCGTGGAATACAAGCTATTGATGAATTTAAATTTATTTTTCAAAAAATATGTTTTCAAATTAATTGGGAGTTACATTTTCTCTATATTAAATAAATTATATCCTAACAATTAAAAATTGATCCCAGTAATCTAGTGCTTGATATTTGTACAAACCAATTTTGAAAAACCCACATAGTAAAAGGGTTAATAAAATTACCTCTTAATAAGAGAGAAAGGGAAGATCAAATGTAATTTAGAATAATCACATTAATATGATTACATTTCTGAGATAATACCTGGGAAATTAAATTAAGAAGTTGGAAGTGAATTATAAGGGCCATATATTAATAAAGAGTTATAATGGTCATTTATCAGAAGAAACTGGGTGATCTATAGAAAGTTAATGACCACCAAATTATAAATCAAACTAGTGTGAAAACGTAAATGATATCATCAGAAATGATTATAAGAAGGAGGCATTTTTTATTTAGGATTATTTTCTTTGATTTTATTAACTATCATGAGAAGATATACTTACTTAATTTTATTACATTTTATTAGAACAATATCATCCTTTAGTTATTCTTAGAACAATTTACAATTCATCTATTGATCCGAGAAATGAACATAAAAAAATATGATTTTTTTATTCTAGAGGAAATAAAATTCACTTTTATTAGACTGCAATATCTAAAAAAGTGTGATAACACTTTTTTTTCATAAACTGTAATTTGAAACAAATATACTTATAATAAGTTTTCAACATGAATAAAACTTTATACGGTGATGTACTACATTAACCTCTAATACCACATTAAATGTTCAGCCCATACTAATTCATAAATTGTTAGACATATGAACCTTAAAAAAATTAATGATCTAAAACATTGGAAAAAAGGTCATTGAATTTCCCAAATTATATTATTATTAATCTTCCAACAACAGAAAGTAGCTATTATCCATCACATACCAAATATTTGAATACATTCATCATGTATTCTATTAAAATAATTAAATAAAATGAATTAACTTAAAACCTTATTGAAAACATGCATGATTATTTATTCATTAAATAAAACATATATTATTTAACATATTCCTTAAATAAAAAATATATTGTAAACTCCATCTAAGGTAGCATAGCCCACTTTTTCAAAAAAAACATTAAGCAGTACTGAGTATGTCAATACTATCCAATTTACATTATCTATATCATTCATCTATTTATTCTAAAATTATTATATCAACATTATAATCATATTGAGGTTTATCTTTCCCTCAATATTTTTCATACCAAGACGTTTTAATTTCCAATGAATCATTTTTCTTGTCAATCGACACTATTCTACTTACTCTTTTAGATCCATCATAAAATATATTACTTTACACTCCATATATATTTCATAATATCATCAGTAAAATAATATTAATGCATATTTCATGGATCAAAGTACATATGAATGGTAATCATTGCACTTTAATTATATAAATAGAATAATCTTGGTCGTCTCCCCTTGGCCCATTTTTTGGTAGATTCCATTGATGCTTGGGGAATTGGTTTTCATAATTACCCATATCCCTTCAGTTTAAACATTGAATATAAATGTTTTATTTCATCAATTATTATTTTTTTCAAGGTTATTTTTTTCAAAAAACATATAAAATAATCCTAATCCAATAAATCATTTCCTATTGTGACTTTTTCCAAAAAATAACACATGTGTTAAAATCAATCGTTCCCTTATTCCATTTATCCATTTTTCATCTGATATCATCTTCTATTCTCATAATTATGTTTCAAGACATAAGACTTAGAAAATTATTTATCTGAATTTATATAACATAAACCAATTTCCTAATATGATGAAAATGGTGACAAATTCCCTTAAGAGACTTTTATTAAACCCTTCAAATATGAGGTTAATACTTCACTCCTTATAGATTATGTACTATATAGAATACCTAGATAAATTTAAAAGGTATCCTCATATATTGAAATTCTAAATTCATCCTTATTCTTTAAGTTATGTTACTTACTATATATCTTATTTTTTTCTCACAAGTGAAATATGTTCGGAAGAATTTCTCTTTAAAATATTTCAAATCCATGAATGTTATTTCATCTTATTTCCAAGTATTCTTGTTTAATGTCCTCAATTTATCAACATCACCTTTGATACAATACTCTTCAAGTGCAACCTTTCATTTTTACTACATCACAAGGCTATAATTATCTTTTCCAGAGACATAATCCATTGTTAATCCTCTATTGGATTTATAATCCCACTAAATGATAGGGCCTCTATTGGATAAAGTAATCCAACATAAAATAACATCTCTCTAGAATGTTTTATCCATTTAGAAAGGTTATTTTTTATAACCTATTCATTGCGACATTATATAGATATAACTTATTGAATTCCAATACTAGATATATTAGCTTCTGCTGTAGTGTAATATCAACATTGGTCATATGTATTGAATCCATTATTCCTTCCATCCTCTATTTAAAAATAATAAAATATACTACATTATGTTATATGATTATGAATTTTATATCAAAATTTATAATTCAAAATATGGGGTAACACATCTAACAAGTTAAAATTTATTAATTATTAATCCCCCAATCAAAAACTACATTTCTGTGGGAATATTTTTGTTTTCAAATAATTTATACTTGTTTTTAGATTAAATGTGATTCATCATAAGAATATAACAAAGCAGTGTCAAACATGGTACATAGTAATCCATGTTATCATTTACTTTGTACTGGTCGAGTCAATACCAATAGGTCCTTTTTAGAGTTATTACCCATATTAACATTTATTATAGAGACACTTCCAAATATAGTATAATGATATGGATGTATTTCTAGGAAAACCCATATAATTTATTCATTTTCAAGAAATTTGGATGTTATTATATACTATCATAAAATTTTATAATAGGGTTATGTTCCTTAATTTATGTTATACTAAATATAGTTCCTAATGTTTCCGATAAACATAATCTGATACTAAATGAAAAAACCCTAACACCAGATTACCATAACTGATTTTTGTTTTTTACATTGCAATAGATAAAACGGGTGAAAACCCAAAGGGATAATTAGTTTTTCAGTTTTGAAGAAATATATAAATACATGATGACCATTTTATATATTTATTAAAAAATAAAACATAATACATTAAAAAATGAAATAAAATAAACCATTAAAAAATAAATTAAAAGATATATTCTTCATACC
Organism: Viscum album; assembly: GCA_963277665.1. Taxonomy (NCBI): domain Eukaryota; kingdom Viridiplantae; phylum Streptophyta; class Magnoliopsida; order Santalales; family Viscaceae; genus Viscum; species Viscum album. Next base: position 1,893,278,368 of record OY728150.1, read on the forward strand.
ATAGAGTGTGGAAACCAAATAGGGGTGATATAAAATTATTATTAATGGTTAAGTACAATTAAATATATCCCAAATCAATAAGCACAAAAAATATAGAAATGTAAAGAACTTAAATAACATTCTGTTTAATAAATAAGGTGAGAACGAGATGCAACCGTATAGAAACTCATAGTTAAAATCTCATGGATAATAATAATAGAATTATGAATGAAGGAAATGATTAATTTCTTGATATAATTCCTGAGGCACATGATTCATCTACTGCTAAGACCTCTCACAAGGAAGATTAAACTATAGGTAGAAACCCATTTAATTTGGCTTACATATTTGTATGATGAGATATAAATATGAATTGAGGGGATATATAATTCTGATCCCCTCCCATAAATTAATGTCTAAATAATTTCACATATATATAATAATATTTTTAATTCATTAATTGATACCCCCCTTTCGTCAAATATCCATATTTATTAAAACAAATAGAGTTATCAACAATTCCTTAGATAGTAAAACAACATTATACGTAAACACCAAAGGAAAAATTGTTATAAAGTTTACGAAATAATAATATCCATCATAAAATAGTATGTATATTTTATATAAATGTAATGAAAAATATAAAATAATTACATAAAAGAGATTGTGTCAATAAAAATTTATTAATAAAAAAAGAAAGCAACACTATTCAATAACATTTACCACATGGTAATTGTCAGTTCACACCCCCTTGGATGAAATAATTAAGATTTTATCATTATATTCCATAAATAATTAATTAATAATGATATTAAATGTAAAATAGGGTGTATACGCACTACATTAAATTTAATTACTTCATAATAAAAATAATTATCAATAGGATGTAAATTGAGATGAAATCCCTTACCACGTTAGTAATGTTTAACCTATAAAACCCATAAACAAGAGATCCATAAATAGATATATAAATAAAAATAATTATTTATATAAATGAAAATATAAATTCATGTGCATTTTTCACACCACATAATAAAATCATTGGTGAACATGGATTATGTGTCACAGAAAATAAAAGTGAGTTTAAAATCTATTACATCACACTTCCCCCTAGTCGAACATGATTTATACACATGATTTAGGTAGGTATTGGCCAAGCAAATATGGTCAAAATGTGTGAAGATAGGGGGAGAGTGAGTGGCCTTTTATAGTTAAAGGTAGTGGTATTCTTTTTAATACCCAAAAATATTCACTAGTGGGACATCAATATTATATCACATGGCTTTAATATTTTGTAATAATTTTGGGGAGCATTTACGTGTTTGATATAATCCTCCACTAAACAAAATAAATAAATTTTTATAATTTTACTACTGACTCTATATGTTTACTCAATTTTTCCCTTTTAGTTTTTTCCATTATAATTTGTATCTTTTTATTTACATAGGTAATTTATCTGATAATAATACAATTAAAATGAGTTGTTTATATAATTAATAAATAATTATTTTGATTATGAAATAAAATTTATTAAATAAAATAATATGTGTGTGTAATGTTAGTTTTAATACAAACACATGTAATGTCAAAATCCCCATTTTAGCCATAATTAGGGAAGTTAATTTTCATAATTTTAAAAAATCACTATGGGTAAAATTAATATGAAATTAATCCTACAACAACAATGAGGAAGCATGTTTTTAATGTGGAAATTTACCATAGTTTACAATGTTTTTTATTTAAGAATTAATTATGAAAATGTTTCTAATATCCAAAATTGGATTGACTAATCTAAAATTGAACTAATATTAAATTAAAAACAATTCAGAATATAATTTAACATTAGAAATAATTTAAAATAAAAATTAGTTTTTAATTAAAATTCAATATATTTTTTACTATTTATCAAAAAATAAAATTTTAAAAAATCACAAAATTCACCATAAGATCATTTTGGTATTTCAATTTCAAAAATGATGCTTAATTTTTCAATTGAATTTCATATAAGTGTTAAAAAGTAATTTTAAATTATGAACACAAAGAAAAACTAAATAATGGATGGTTTAACCCTAGTGTTGCATAATTTGTAAGCTATCGATGATATTAAATTCATTATTAAATAAATATATTAAAATATATTGCGGTTTTATAGTTTGTTTTTTTCACACATAGAGGGAAGTGAAATTTATGACTAATATTTAAGATGGTAAATGGTTTCAATTATATGGAATTGTTTTATACAGTGATATTTGGTCTTTACTTAGTGACTATACGTTCATTTTTATGGGTGATAAAATTATACTCTATTATTTTTTCCCCTATGAGTTTATAGTGTATTTTGGTCTTAATTTTTTTCTAAATAATAAAAAGTTGATTTTCGATCAGTTATTCATAATAATTTTTCAAACCATTTTTGAATATTTCTTTTTGGTTGTTAACTTTATCATGACCTTGTTCTTTATTAATATCCATTAGTATTTGGTTGTTGTGTTTTCTATTCTATGTTTCTGTTTTCACATCTTATCTATGGTAACTTATTTGGAAACATAACATGTTTTCTTCCAGATGACCTTCACTCCCGCCTGTATATATTTTCAAGATGAACGTTTATTTACCCTTTTCATGATGTGGTTTTCCCACAAAGGGATTTTTAAAGGTCAAACCCATGCTTACTGAACCCATGTTAAAATTGTGAACATGAAATTTATTTAAGGTTTATAAAGTAATAAATTTTTTTTTGAAACATATATATTGCTAATAAATTAAATCATGTCGATATTTTTTTATACACAATACTAATTTTAGATTTCATTACACACAACACCGAGTTTAAATGATACATTAAAAAATATTAAAATATGATTATTTAATAATACATTTATCTTGATGACCTTTGAATGGGGGAATGAATAATATTAACTTAATTGTTAAACTATATAATAATTCTTTGGTGACCAATTAATTATAAATTGGAATAAATGAAATAAGAAAAAAGTAAATCTTTTTCTGAAAAATTAACTATTTTTATGAACAAAAATGTAGTTTATGTCAATAAAATAAATAAATCACTTTTGGTGAATAAATTAAATGAAATATATATTTAATATATATTCAATAAATTTTTTTCACATTCAACTTATTTGTTTTGTAGACATGAAATAGGAATACAACCTTTTTTTTCTTAAAAAAAAATTTTTAAAAAAAAATAGTATTTCAAACTTTTGAGAACATATTTTGAAAATAATTTTTGAGAAACATATTTTATTTAATTTAATAAGTAATGTTATTTATTTAAATCATCATTTCTATATTATCATGGATTAAATATTATATAATTTACTGAAAGGATAATTTTCTGATGAATGTTGAACAATACATGTATTTTAAGAATTGAAATTCATATAAAATATTTTAAAAAATTAAAAAATAAATTAATATAGTTTTAAAAATAATAATAGTTAAATTATATGGTAATTAGTCCAATTTATTTCATTTTAATCAACATTATCTTTCATTTTTATGTAATAAACCATAATGTTTTGAAATATTTATTATTCAAAACTCGCTTTTTCTTGGTTTCCGGGGGATTAATATTAAATTAAAATTTCTCACTTAAGTAAATTCAATTTATAAAATTGGATTTTATATTATGAATCAAAATAATTTAAATTATCTAATAAGGGAAAATTAATTTTTAAAAAAATTAATAATAAAAATGGAAAAAGTTAAATATTGTGGTTATGGTAAAAATGGTCTGATTCATAGAGAATTTAAAATGATATTCGGGTAAAATTAAAAAAACTAGAAAAAATAAATTTTATGGCCATATTTGGACCTTATCTCATATATATTATATATTTTTTATTTTGGATCCTTTTAGAACGTGAGAAGCGTGGGAAAACCTTTTTCTTTTCCAACATTACAAGTGAGCCACTTACCTCACCTATAGAAGGTCAACACCAATCCCATATGCGTCACATTTCTAATAAACATTTATTCATACAATAATAATCAAAATGACATATATAATTTACTCTAACTGTAGAGACCCGAAATTTGACGTACATGGACATTAAATTACTTTTCCAGAATACTTAGTACATAACAAAAACACACACACAAGGATCGTAATAGTATAGTGTCTTTGGAAACATGGAATATAATCTTCCAATCATGGTGAAATATCTTCAACATCTCCCATAAAGATCTTCCTTTTTTTTACCTAAAACCTATCTTTATATCCTGGGGAAAAGAAAACATAAAAGGGTGTGCTCAAATTCTCAGTAAGGGTAATCAAAAGAAATGTCAATCACATCATTTTCATAAGAACATAACATTTTGGAAATCTTAACCTGAAAAAGAGAGCATAATTTCATTACATGGGATAAATCATAGTAGTGAAAAGAAATCCCAATAATCATAACGTAAAACATGAAACTTTGTGTCATACACACATAATCATAGAGAATCATATCTTATTAGTCAAGACTCATTACCAAGACTATCTTAGTGGACAAAGTCCATTTCTGAACCGAGTCATCCTCGTTTCAGTCCTGTTTCACTGAACCGGTATAACCTACCATTCTAGCCATGTCTATCTCCTGGGATATAAAATCTTTACCCAATGCATTAGAGGGAGATATAGGTCCCACCCATCTCATAATGATACCATTCTTATGTGTGCCACAAATTCATAAATCTTACATCATTGCATAACCCATGTAATAAAAATGGAATCTTTAAAGATCGTGACATCATAAAACAATTCATATAAGATAAAAGAAGTCATAAAAATATTTCCATCACAACATAATCAAATCCATGTAATAGTAGCGATAGAAACATAACCCTTTATTATCTTATATGGAAAATAATTTTGATAAAACACTTGAACTCCATTCTTGAGGAAAATATCCTTTCTACATCAAAAACATTTTCCTTTCATAAAATGTAATACAATTTTAAACTAAAAGAATTTGATTAAAAATAAACATGAAAACTTGTAAAGTAACCTTCTTGGAAATAATGTTTTAAAAATCCATTCATGCCGTATAAGTTAAAAAAAACATTCTTCGTACTTTTGTCGGAAAAGTCAAAAAGTACCTCATACGAAAAACGACAAATGATTCCTTTCATATATTTTACTACAAACTAACCGAATTGTAAAATTGGATTTAAACAATTGTAGGTGGATGGAAATAATATTAAATATTGAGGAAACATGAATTTGGATTATAAAATACACCCCAGTAAATACCAAAGTATTAGCCATCTCGGATAAAAATGATATTCTGATATTTCCCTTACCTTTGGTCTGATAATTTTTGTACGGGTCCGAACCTACTGTATAATGAATTAAATAATGTTATTTACTTATTATAGAATCATAATTATTTTTATGATATCATATATGGTCATATTCTTAGCTTATTATTACTAATATTTGATTACTATTTGTTATTCGGGTGTTTATTACTTTTTGTTCTTATGCGTGTTTTGTTAAATAAATTCTTATTCTTCTTTTTAGGTTATAGATACCACATTTCCATAATGGTATTAGTGTAATATATATCATATTAATTCATTCAATTCATTTATATATTCAATATGAAATGAAGATCATGTAGAACGAGTCGCATCACATCGTGGAGACGGTATTCCGTACGTACGCACGAGTGATGATATTGTTCCTACGATCGTGGAATTGTATTGGAGTGTATTTATACTATTTCAGAATCAATATCACTTTATAATAGTTATATATAGTCATTATTTACACCATTATACCCATCCAATTAAGGTGGTGGTATAAAATAGATTACACCACGCCGTGGAGACGATATTCCGTACGTACGCACGTGCGGTGATTTCTTTTTCTGTAGAATGGATAGATGGTGAAATAGGGCTGTTTCATAATTATAATAACATATAAGTATATGAGTGATACTGATGTTATTACTTCATAATGAAACAACTAAATAAGAAGAAGTGGAAGAAGAAATAAAGATGAAAGAATCGGTAACAGACATTACCTCTTCTTTGAAGTGCTTCTTTGAGACCTCCTTTTAGGGCACAAAAATAGGTCGTTGAAGAAAACCAGAACCTCTAGAATGTTTATAGGGGAGTGGAGAGAAGAAATTGGTAGGGTTTGGACGATCTTGAAGGCTACAAGTGGTGTGAGGAAGAGGGGGAGGAGGTGCCCTTTTATAAGGGAGGAGAGGGGCACCTTTGGAATAACAAAAAATATTATTTTATTATAAAGTCAAGTTCGGTTTTAAATAGCTCCAAATTGAGTTATTTAGAATATAATGTTGGTATGGGTCTAAATACTCTCATAAAATAGAATTTAGACAAGTTTAGGTCATTATATTAACCTTGTCATTTAGTTTTAACTCTTAGTTAATTAGATTTACATTTACCATGTCACATTGTATTTTTATATTATATAGTTAATAAACATACCATATACATCTAAGAGACCCCAAGTTGTGTTTTATTAATATATATAACCTTATCTAAGTCATTTGGCCGATCCTTATATTTTTAGGAATAAAATAACAATTAATAATATAATATTTATTTTAAAAACTATTTTATGTAAATTTTGACACTATTCAATAGTTGATTATTTTGAAACTCATAACAGAATGATTACTTCGACAAAAGTTAATTAAATCAATCCTATCATGTCATATTAACCTAGAAAATTAGTTTAATTCATAAAAAGTCTCAAATTATATTTATTTGGGTATTTATAACATCAATTATGTCAATATTTCATTAATAACATAATTACTGCATCATCGTTGTGTAATAAATAAATTAATTTATTTAATGTCTAAAAATTATAAATAAAATATCATTATGTAGGAAATAGTATTATATTTCTAATTAATATTTACAATCGAATTTATCTTATGAATAACCCTATATTAAAAATGTTTTAGTAAATAAACATTGATTTTAACTCTTTTAACTCTTCTTTAAATTAAATAATAATAAATGTCCTAATCTAATACAAGTGGGACTAAATGGTCATATTTTATTCCTAAGGATGTTTTTGGTTGAATTACACTTATCCCATAGAATTAGGACATGTGTTAGGGTAATAATAATATCATTTTTACCTTTAACTATCCTATTTACTTTTAACTGTGGTAAAAAAAAGTAAAAAGTTACTATTCACCAAAAATAATTTTCATCTCACTGAACCAAATTATAGTCCTTGATATTAACCGTGTCTCTCGGATTTTCTAAATTCCATTCACAGAAGCGGTAAAATTAAGTTTTATGAAAAATTCAGTTTTTTAACTACCACTTAGTGGTTTCACTATTAATCAAAAAAATGAATGTTTCCAAAAAAATACCAAAAATTAGATCTAAGCTATATTTGATATTTTGAATTCAAAAATGATGTCTATTTTATCAAATTAAAAACTTATCAGTTGCATTAATTAATTTAAAAATTAATTCCCGTCATCAAAACAAATAGTGTGTTCTTAAGAGATAATAACTATCAAAAGATTGACACTTGTTTATGACTGGTTTAAATGTGAAATTACATCCAATGACCGACATTGTATTAAATTGTTAAAAAATATTCTAAATATACTTTAAAACCACTAAAATTAATAATTTATCACTATTATTTATTTCGATTAAAAAAATTGTTTTTAATTATAATTTAGTAATTTTTACTATTCATCAGAAAATGAAAGTTATCCGAAAAGTACCAAAATTTCACCTTAGGCTAAATTCGATACTCCGAATCTAAAAATGAATTCCATTTTGAAAGGTAAAATTTATAAAATTTTAAAATGTGGTTATTACTATTCATAAGGGCTAGTTTTAATAATATTTTAATATCATATCGTTGTTTAGTGAAACTCGGTATTGCGTACTACACACGCTATCGAGGAAGGTCGCGATTGAGTGTAATGAAAGGCAAGTCAAGGATGTGTGTTGAGAAATATCCTTTTGGTGTAGCGTATAACACAAGACATTAATGAAATTAAAAAGAATATTTTTTTATAAAATCTCGGGCTGTTACATTCTACCCCGCTTAAAATGAATTTCACCATCGAAATTCGTCGGGGTTATAAAAGGTTTACTACTCGAAATTTTCTTTAATAGAAACCCACATCGTAAAAAGGAATACCAAAACATGGCTTTTAAAAACTAAAGTATGAAATGTAACGATTACCCAAATAAACTAATCACTGGGTTTCCACATAGGTGAAAATATGGATATGGAAGAGAAATCTAACCATCATGTTCTGATGGAGAGTGGTAGAGAACATGGCTATGGAAAATCCAGCAATCACAAAGACATAAATTTGTGACGATCTAAGGTACCATCTGATTCATCAGATATAAGAGCATTAGGACAACATTTTTCATTTTCAAGATCATTTCCCTAAAGATGATGAAATTGGAATTAGAAGAAATACTTTCGTGATTTTGGTATGGTCTCACCGTTTGTCATTCTTTGGAAAATTTCCACTTCATCTCTTAAATAAATGAAGTTGAATTTGTCATTCGTGATGTGTTAGCAGATCATGTGATAGAATGATGGGTCATTCCATCTGTCTCAAACAAAAGGTTAGAAAAGTTATCAAAAAATACATAAGTCCATCAATAGTGAGATTAATCATATATAGTTATTAAAATGTACTTATACTTCATATATCATACTGCTTAATATAATAAAACTATTTTATAGTAAACATGGACTTCCTGTAGGCCAGTGGTAGGCGATAAAGGCCAGTCACACTTCGATTGTGGGTTCGATTCCCACAGCCTTGTCTGACGCGATGGGTTGTTGCCCATCCTATAGGTTGTCCTTTTTCTAAAACTACATTACTATAACATCACATAAATAATATCAAAAAAAGTTCTATCCTTAAACAATACTAACTTATAGATAACATAATCCATTCCAATATTTAGGCTTATCTAAAATACTTCGGTCCAAGCTCATAGTATAAAGAAAATGATTTCTTGAAATTTCTTCAACCAAGCATGTGAATACCATCATTTATCCCCCATATATCTTGTTGGTCAAATTCCAATCATGTGAATACCTTAATGATGTATTCTCTTGAAAAATGAAAACCCATTAAACCTTAGTGAAAACATGAATGTTGTCAAAAGTTAACTCTTTCCCCATACCAAAATCCAAAAATTCTATATACTCAAACCATGATATAACCTTGTCCTTATATCAGTCATGAGCTCATAAATACTATCAAACATTTAATTTTCTCCTTATCCCTTTATTATGCGCATATCTTCTACATTCCAAAAATATCTAAATAACCTTTCATGGATACTGGTATCATTAATCGTACACTTTCAAAACTCAAGGAAAGACAACAATGTAACAACCCTTAGAAGTCTCTTTATTCCATAGTACCATGAGATTACTTATACAACATTACACATGATAAACATGTAATCATTCCACTACATTCTTAAACCATTGACCGAGCTTCAACAATTCTTTCATCTCACATATCATTTGTAGTCTCTTCATCATCATCCACATAAATACTACCCATACGACCATACTAATTCTCTTCATGAGACTTTCCCTTAGGGCATTGGTTTTCATAATGCCTGTAAATTCCACATATAAAACATTTAACCATTGTTGATGTCGTAGCAATACCATTATCTTCATCCCTGGTGTTAACTGAACTTTTTCTTTTGCACTTACTGGCTTTGTGTCCTTCTTTTCCACACCCAAAGCATCTTCCAGTTCCTTTGAAACATTCTCCTTGATGCCTATTCCCACATGATTTACATAGGGGAAATTGAACTTTATTTCCTCTATGATCATCATGAAACTCAATCTTTCTCTTATTAGCCGAGTCAGAAAACTTACCAAATTTTACTTTATTGATCATGTTATGAGATTGCTTATTCGGAATAATAATGATGATTGGACTTCCAAATTCCATTTCATTTGGTTTCTCATGAAGAATATCATTCCATTGTCCATCATACCCTCCATTATCGTGAATCATCTTGTTTCCAACCATTTTCTAAAACCCAAAAATAATAGTGTGAGAGGAAAAAATCATAATAAAGGGGGGGGGGTAACTTAAATATCTAACATCTTTGGTTTAATCTAACATCGTTACCATAGTTCTTGGACTGTATCCTATATTTATACTTATCCTTAGGGACATCCCTAGACATACATTGGAAATATATCTAGAGATCTCACTAACGTTTTCGCATCCTAGTTTCCAAAGGTTGAATAATATTTTCCTCTGATACCAACTGTAGAGACCCGAACCTTGACGTACATGGAAATTACATTACTTTTGCGGAATACTTAGTATATAACAAAAACACACACATAAGGATCATAATATTTTAGTGTCTTTGGAAACTTGGAATATAATCTTCTAATAGTGGTGAAAGATCTTCAACATCTCCCATAAAGATCTTCCTTTTTTACCTAAAACCTTTCTTTATATCCTGGGGAAAGGAAAACATAAAAGGGTGAGCTCAAATGCTCAGTAAGGGTAAACAAAAGAAATATCAATCACATAATTTTCATAAGAACATAACATTTTGGAAATCATAACCTGCAAAAGAGAGCATAATTTCATAACATGGGATATTTCATAGTAGTGAAATGAAATCCCAATAATCATAACATAAAACATGAAACTTTGTGGCATACAGACATAATCATAGAGAATCATATCTTAATAGTCAAGACTCATTTCGAAGATTATCTTAGTGGACAAAGTCCATTTCTGAACCGAGTCACCCTCATTTCAGTCCTGTTTCACTGAACCTGTATAACATACCGTTCCAGCCATGTCTATTTCATGAGATATAAAATCTTTACCCAATGCATTGGAGGGAGATATAGGTCCCACCCATCTCATAATGATACCATTCTTATGTGTGCCACAAATTCATAAATCATACATCATTGCATAACCCATGTAATAAAAATGGGAATCTTTAAACATTGTGACATCATAAAACAATTCATATAAGATAAAAGAATTCATAAAAATATTTCCATCACAACATAATCAAATCCATGTAATAATAGGGATAGAAACATAACCCTTTATTATCTTAGATGGAAAATAATTTTGATAAAACACTTGAACTCCATTCATGAGGAAAATATCCTTTCTACTTCAAAAACATTTTCCTTTAATAAAATGTAATACAATTTTAAACTAAAAAAAGTTTATTAAAAATAATCTTGAAAACTTTTAAAGGAATATTCTTAGAAATAATGTTTTAAAAATCCATTCATGCAGTATAAGTTAAAAAAACATTCTTCGTACTTTTGTCGGAAAAGTCAAAAAGTACCTCGTACAAAAAACGACAAAAGATTCCTTTCATATCTTTTACTAAAAACTCACCGAAGGGTAAAATTGGATTTAAAAAATTTTAGGTGGATGGAAATAGTATTACATATTGAGGAAACATGAATTTGGATGATAAAATACACCCCATTAAATACCAAAGTATAAGAAATCTCGGATAAAAATGAGATTGTTATATTTCCCTTACCTTTGGTCCGATATGCTTTGTACGTGTCCGAACCTCCTGTATAATGATTTATATATTGTTATTGACTTATTACAGAATCATACTTATTTTCATGATATCATATATGGTCATATTCTTAGATTATTATTAGTAATATTTCATTACTATTTGTTATTCGGGTGTTTATTACTTTTTGTTCTTATGTGTGTTTTGTCGAATAAATTCAAATTCTTCTCTTTAGGTTATAGATACCTCATTTACAGAATGGTATTAGTGTAATATATATCATATTCATTCATTCAATTCATTTATATAATCATTATGAAATAAATATCATGTAGAAAGAGTCACATCACATCGTGGAGATGGTATTTCGTACGTACGCACGAGTGGTGATATCGTTCCAATGATCGTGGAATTGTATTGGAGTGTATGTATACTATTTCAGAATCAATATGACTTTATAGTAGTCATATATTGTCATTATTGACACCATTATACCCATCCAATTAAGGTGGTGGTGGAAAATAGATTACACCATGGCGTGGAGACTGTATTCCGTACGTACGCACGCGCGGTGATTTCTTTTTCTGTAGCATGGATAAATGGTGAAATAGAGTTGTTTCATACTTATAATAACATATTAGTATATGATTGATACTGATGTTATTACATAATAATGAAACAACTAAATAAGAAGAATTGGAAGAAGAAATAAAGATGAAAGAATCGGTAACGGACATTACCTCTTCTTTGAAGTGCTTCTTTGAGACCACCTTTTAGGGAACTAGAATAGGTCTTTGAAGAAGACCAGAACCTCTAGGATGTTTCTAGGGAAGTGGAGAGAAGCAATTGTTAGGGGTTGGCCGAGCGTGAAGTCTCAAAGTGGTGTGAGGAAAAGGTGGAGGAGGGTCCCTTTTATAAGGGAGGAGAGTGGCACCTTTGGAATAACTAAAAATATTATTTTATTATAAAGTCAAGTTCGGTTTTAAATAGCTCCAAATTGAGTTTTTTCCTATATAAGGTGGGTATGGGTCTAAATCCTCTCATCCAATAGAATTTAGACAAGTTTAGGTCATTATATTAACCTTATCTTCTAGTTTTAACTCTTAGTTAATTAGATTGACATTTACCATGTCACTTTGTATTTTTATATTATATAGTTAATAAACGTACAATATACATCCAAGCGACCCACAAGTTTTGTCTTATTAATATATATAACCTTATATAAGTCATTTGGCTGATCCTTATATTTTTAGGAATAAAATAACAATTAATAATATAATATTTGTTTTAAAACTATTTTATGTCAATTTTGACAATATTCAATAGTTGAATTTTTTGAAACTCATAACAAAATTATTACTTCGACCAAAGTTAATTAAATCAATCATATCATGTCATATTAACCTAAAAAATTATTTTAATTCATAAAAAGTCTCAAATTATATTTATTTGGGTATTTATAACATCAATTATGTCAATACTTCATTAATAAGATAATTACTGCATCATCATTGTGTCATAAATAAATAATTTTTTTTAATGTCTAAAAATTATAAATAAAATATCATTATGTAGGAAATCGTATTTTCTTTCTAATTAATTTTTACAATCGAATTTATATTATGTATAACCCTATATTAAAAATGTTTTAGTAAATAAACTGTGATTTTAACTCTTTTAACTCTTCTTTGAATTAAATAATAATAAATGTCCTAATCTAATCCAAGTGGGCCTAAATGGTCGTATTTTATTCCTAGGGTTGTTTTTGGTCGCATTAGACTTATCCAATAGAATTAGGACATGTGTTAGGGTTATAATAATATCTATTTTACCCTTAATTACTCTATTTACTTTTAACCGTGGTAAAAAAAAAGTAAGAAATTACTATTCACCAAAAATTATTTTCATCACATTGAACAACATATTCGTCCTTGAAATTAACCGTGTCTCTCGTATTTTCGAAATTCCATTCACAGAAGTGGTAAAATTAAGTATTATGAAAAATTTAGTTTTTTAACTACCACTTAGTGGTTTCACTATTCATCAAAAAAATGAATGTTTCCAGAAAAATACCAAAAATTAGATCTAAGCTATATTTGATATTATGAATTCAAAAATGATGACTATTTTATCAAATTTAAAACATATCAGTTGAATTAATTAATTTAAAAATTAATTCCCATCGTCAAAACAAATAGAGTGTTCTTAAGAGATAATAACTATCAAAAGATTGACACTTGTTTATGACTGGTTTAAATGTGAAATTACATCCAATGACTGACATTATATTAAATTGTAAAAATATATTCTAAATATACTTTTAAACCACTCAAATTAATAATTTATCACTATTAATTATTTCGATTGAAAAAGTTGTTTTTAATTATAATTTAGTAATTTTCACTATTCATCAGAATATGAAAGTTATCCGAAAAGTACCAAAATTTCACCTTAGGCTAAATTCGATACTCCGAATCCAAAAATGAAGTCCTTTTTGAGAGCAAAAATTTCTAAATTTTTAAAAGGTGGTTATTACTATTCATAACGGGTAGTTTTAATAATATTTTAATAGCATATCGTTGTTTAGTGAAACTCGGTATTACGTTCTACACATGATATCGAGGAAGGTCGTGATTGCATGTAATGCAAGGAAAGTCAATGATGCGTGTTGATCAAGCTCCTATTGTTGTAGAGTACAACACAAGACATTAATAAAATTAAAAAGAATATTTTTTTATAAAATCTCGGGCTGTTACATTAACAATAATAGATGCATTATTTTTTTTCATAATTCCAATCAAAGAATCCTTTGGTAGCAAACCATAAATAGTTGTCTGAAGAAGAAGTAATGTCCCAAATCGAGAGTTTTACATTATTTCTTCCTCCAAATAATTAAATTATTATTAAATCATGTTGATATAATAAAATTATTATATTACATTTAATTATATACATTATATGTTAAATTAATGACATACATCCATATCCTCTTACAACAAATTTGAAAAGAAATCACAATTTATGTGTACAACAGCTTGCTGCATCACAATCTAATGTTATTAGTTTTATATAATCACCTCGAAAAACAAGATATAATGATAGATATATTTTATTTATAAGAAATTTATGATATTAGTATTCATTTGGAGTCATGTTATCACATTTTCCATTTTACATTCCATTCTGTTGTAATACTATGATTCATTTCATGTGTACAGCGGAGTAGCACCCCGCGAAGTGATGAAATTATTTCAATGTTTTTAGGTAATTTAATAATGATGGTTTTAATAAAAATATGTGATATAAATTAAATTAAAATTAAATATAATTTTAATATATTAATTAAATTTATTTCGTTAATTATTTTGGGAAAATGGAAACATCGTTCTTGCATACAGGTGGCCTACCGTATCCATGAATGGTGTATATCATTTTATATGTCTAAATTTTAGTAATCTCACTAAATACACATTTAATGAATATATATTATATTTATTTCATGCTTAAAAATATGGAGATTACGGAACCATTATCAAAGTAAGAGGACCAAAAATAAGAAATAAAAAAATACAATAAAAAAATGCAATAATTTCACAAAACACGATTTGAATATGGAACTATTAATAATAAATAAAATGGCAGAAGAAAATAATATATCGTATTATATATATACATGTATTGATCTATATTATATTTATAATAATATAATATTAAATTTAATTGATGATTGATTGCGTATGAAGGAATTTGAGACTTAAGGTATGGGATTTAGGTCTAACATTTAATTTCAAAAATAGAGACTCCATATTCATCACATGTATCTTATATATGGTTTATATAATAACCTTTAATTTATTGTATTATTATAATCCTTAATATTATTTGGGTTTTTTTTTCATTTCAGAATTTCTGTTTCAAGAGGTTTATGATTTTCAAACTTTACCAATGTGGTAAGGGTTTTTTTTGTCTCAATCATCCTTCTTGGGGACCAAAGTTATGTTATGCACCTATAAAATTATATGAGATTTATATTGTAACCCCTTAAAAAGTTTATATCATGAATCTAATTATTTTATTAATATGAAATGTTTTATTTAGATTTATAATTTCAATGGGATTACTATTCTGTGTTACCAAAGTGGCAGGAGTTTTACATTACAATATCATTGTTTTTCGGGATTGTATATGATTATTATTCTGAGGATAAGATATTATTATATTTCACTAATGTAACTAAGATATATTATCCTCTTATAGTTATGTTATAATAATGAAAATTTTCCTTTATTTTCTGATATTTATTCACTCAATAGTTAAAAATAATTTTGTTATTTAATATCATCATTATATCACCTTTTGGCCAGAAAACATTTTTCATCCTAAAACATCTTTTCTACAAATTTTTTAAAAAATGTTTTTAAAATTATTCAAATGATTTATTAAATAATGTTATACCCATGTTTGAATTTTTCATCTGTTTTGATAGAAATATCTATGTCATTTTCAAAAAATATATTCTTTGGCTACTACCAAAAAAGAGAAAGGAACCTCTATTCTAACATGTGTGGAATGAAAGTAATTTCATTAATCATTAAAATTATTTTCATAAAATAATCATTTATAATGTTTTCATGTTAATTTAAAATAATTATTTTAGTTTCTTTGTTTTAAATAGAGTTTTTCAAAGAGGAAATTCAATTTTCTGCAATTAAAATTTTAAATGATTTTTATACCTTCAAATATATGTTTAAATATTTAACTTCAAAGAAAAGTATTTCCAAAATTATTTATAAATATTTTTTCTTAAAAAAGATATTTTTAAATTAATGTTATTCTTCTAAAGGAATATACTAAGATTTATTTCAAAATTATTTTCAATATATGATGAATTTGGTTGATGCTTCTTTATCCTTACTGGGGTTATGATCCAAGGATAACATTATTATTTATTTTCAAAATGGATTATGTTTATGATTAGATGATTTTTATTAAAAAAATTTCACATTAACAGTTTATAAAATGAGTAAATACATATGAAGTATGTTTCCAATCAGGGGTTATGATATGATAAAATGAAGAAATGACTATTACACCTATCTATTTTCCATGAGTTATGATATGATAAAATGTGTATGAAACCCATTTCATTTCAAAGATTATGATATTATGAATGGTTTTTAATCTTATAGAATACATAAATATTATTTACATTATGTGATTGGTGGGAGCTATATCCCCCTCCAATGAACTGGGTAATGATTTATACCTCTTGAGATATAAAAGACTGTAATAGAGAGTGAAATTGGTTTGATAAGGTACTATCTCCACTATGATTATCATAGGATTGAACAATGACTATTATTATAGTTTGGGGACTAAACCCCTTAAACTATGATATCCATAGTTTTTACAATTGACTACTTTTGAAATGATTTTCTCTTCTTATATTTTTTCAACAATTCTTTTCCTATTTTCATTTTTATCCTCTCATGAACCATGTTCCATGTTTCTTTTATGATTCTTGAATAATATACTACTGATATATACACCATTTTACAATATTATGATCATTGATGTGAATGTTCTGGTTTTAAATTGTAATTCACATGCACTAACACCCTTATGAACCTTTCATGCTTATGTGATCATTAATATCTCACATTTTTAACCTTACTGAGCTTCTAATCTCACCATTTCTTAGGATTCTATTCTATTGGTTATGAATAATAGTTTTAAGTGGGGTGTGATTGTGGAATGTAAAGAATGGAAAAATGTTATGGAAGATTTTGAAACTATTTCACCTTATTAGAATATTGTATACCTATAATCTAAATATTCTGAACAATTTTAATCCTCATGCATGTGTTTGTATAATGTAATGAATATTCATAAAAATTATTTAATATAAATTTCTAAAATTCCTTGGTCACTACAATGATATAATTAAGGGTAACACATGTGTTTATAGGAACATTATTTCCAATTTCATCAAGTGGTGCATATATTAATTTTTGAAAAAGAACTATTCTTTTTTGGGGATCATATAAAAAATACAAAGAGCTAATAAATCATAACATATATTTTATGATTTCTTTAATTTGACATAATTTCACTAGCTGTAATGAACTAAATATAATACTCGGATTTGAACCTAATCCAGACCATTAAAAACCCCAACATAACATATCTATATTCTTGATTTTGTTGACTATAAAAATGGTCCTGAAACACTCATTGGGGAAACTATATTCATAATAAATTAAATACTAGATCAAAAAATAAATAAAAGATCAGTTAATATATAGAATCAGTCATGTATCTTTATATCTTATCAAAAACACTGTGAAATGGAAAGAAATATAAAAATAATGAAGAATATTATATCATGATATATAACATATATATTACCATTATATATTTACACATTCAGTAAAATGAATAAAAATTAGAATAAAACCCCTCGTGATTCTCTAACAGAAATCCTCCTTGGGACCATGTATGCTCAATTATTCATCCCCTACCTTTGGATGGATGTACAAACATATGATAAAAAACCACAATAATTTCATTCTCATTATGGTGGAAAAAAAGGATTGAGTATAGTTTTCATGAAATACCTCCATGATTCCTTAAAAAATACTTTAATACCCACATCTTTACATGTTCACAGGTTGTGAGTCTATATGCAATTAGTAACCAATTTCTCCCCGCATGTAAAACTACATTACATATAAAGAAATAATAATATATAGTATTGACGAAATATAAAAAATATATGATAAATATTTCTCAATCCATATGGATTTACCAATAGAATTAAACTACAAATAACACTTCCTCTTAACATTATTAGATGGTATTATCACTAATGGTTTAAACAAACTAACTATTCATATAATAAAGGGAAGTATAAACTAATGAAATATAATGTCCTATATGTCCACACCATGAGTAAAAAAAATTCAAACGTCATCTAACCCAAAATATAAGGAAAATAACCAAAATTGATATATAATATCCTCAATGGTAATATCATTTAGTATTATAATGTCTATAAATCCTAAATTCCAGGAATGATGAAAAATAATAAAAATCCAATAGTAATGGTACCTCATTACATATCCCATGAACAATCATATACAAATAATATCATTAGTATGATCTATTCCATATCTAATAATTTAATATAGTATTTTGTAAAAAATATAGTAAAATTAATACATGGAATAACATATCATATCAATATTCTTCTGAAAATAATCTTAAAAAAGTTTCTACAGTAAGACATAAAAATCATTATAAAATTGAAGCATAAAATAATAAGTTTTAAAAAATTCACACTTATCAATAATAAAAAACAGTCCTTGCAATATAGTGTGCCAATTAATTCAGAATTAATTTCCTATCCAATAGATAACCTAATAATTAAACACCCAAACATGAATATATCATTATATAACGTGATCATTATGACCCCATTACAATATAAAAATATTGTCAAAATATTTTACACTTTATAGATACCCTCAAGTATTATTTCATTAAATACCATTGATGTCCCTATAGTAAGCACCATTACCTTTCCACTCATGAAATATTTTGAATACACCAAAAAATCTATATCACATATCAAATTACTAGATATTGTATTATTATTTTTATATAACCCTATGAATATACACCAGTTATTATTATTTTTATATATATTAGTATATTTAGATAGTACATCACGGAATAGTCTAAAAAATATTCTAATTGGTCCATTTTGGCCATATATTTTTGAATATTTCCTAACAATATTTTCATAATATTTAAAATAACCCTGGTACCCATTTGGGTAATATTGTTAAGGTTCCCTTATATAAAACTATAAAAAGAATTCCAATATCATATTACAATTATGGATGAATGTATATATCCATAACATTATAAACCATATAATTTTTAATAATTGGTTTGACACCTAAATACCAATTTATGAATATTTTCCCGCATATTCCATAAGCATCCTAATGGGAAACTATCATGTAAACATTAAAAAGTTATTTGGTTAGTGAAAAAAATACTACATATATCAGTTTTCATCATATGACTTGATTAATAAAAATTTGGTACCACATGATTCATATTATTACTCTATTAATTCATTTATGACTATATTCCTAAATGAATGTGATCATAACACCAAAATCATGTAAAATAGTTAAGTATAAACATCTCAATTGTTTTTTTTTGTTTTATACATGTTTATTATTATATGTTGATTTCACTTTTACATCCCCATGTTTGATGAAATTATATAAAACCCATATAAATCCTCTATTTCTATTCTAAATTAACAAAATTGATGACTTCACATCTGATGTTAAAGGTTTTGCCTCTTAATAAGCCATATAAACTAAATGAGACACATTTTTCATGAATCTAACACTTGATTCCCTAATATTGAAACATTGAACATGTTTTAGGGGGATTTGTGAGGTGAGGGTTTTAGAAAAACCATTAATAAATTATTATATCAACAAAAATCAATTACATGAATTTTTATTTTTTTGAAAAAAAAGATATAGTTGGTGAAATGTGTTAATAGTGATGTCTGGATAAATATTAGTGATTTGTTAAGGAGATTCGGAGAATTTTTTCAAATACTAAATATTCAAAAATTAATATTAATTATCTCACTACATTTATTTCATAGTGTTTTGGTTTCCTAGAATGAAAAATATTAATACCTAGTAATAAAATAATATTTCTTGATTATTATTACATAATGATGAAGTCTGGTGTAATGGTGAATCATAGTTTGTCAAGGCTTAAATGTTCATAATGAAACAAAGGAAGTGTTTGTGTTATTCAATATAATTATATTTCTATTACATATTAAAATTATTTTGTTTTTGAGATTATTAAACCATTCTACCCTGGAATCCCTTGACGTTTTTTGATGATTTATTCCAAGGGAAATACTATAGGGTTATGTGTTATTATATTAAGGGGTATGGTACAAAAAGAGGTTATAGATTTTAATGGAATAATTAATTATGTTGTAATGATATAAATTATGCTATAATATCTTAATAAAATGAATTTAATATATTTTTATTTTCAGGATTTATGAGATATTTTCAAATGATAGGTCATGTTTATAAGAGAGATAAGTTTACTAAAATTCAATACCCCAAAATAATTTTTATAGATAGTAATTTTGAAGATATTTGAATATTCTAAATATTGGATTTTTTTCAAATATTTTATGGTTATACTGATTAATATGGGATTTATGTCACTCAATATAAATAGTTTCATATATAAATTAATTAGGGACATGTTCTATAACTAGAAAATGTGTTTGATAAAGATATTGGGTGGTTTTTGTTTTGAATAATTAGAATATTATGTGTGAATAGAATGAAGAGAGATCAACATTATAGGGAAAAAATATCAGTATGTATTTCATACAATATTATTGTTTAAAAGTGATTTTTTTAATTTTAATATGTATATTTTCTATTGAAGATTTATATAATATTAAACTTTCATTTTAAATTATTATATTCCTTATCTAAAAGATATAATGTGGTAAACGACCTAGGATTTGTATGATTTTTTTTATATCTGTAGAAAATGATTTAATAGATTATCTTATTTAGTAACCCTTTTATCCATTAGTGATATATCCAAAAATTATGGAATCACTTATTAGTGAGTTTGTGGTTATTTGGTTCATCCACATACTGTCGATGTGTGTAACTTATATATAGTTTTTTGAGTAAGCCAAGTGAAAATTCATTATTCTATTTCACTTTATATTCAAATATTTAAATTTTGTTTGAATGAATTGAGTTTATAGAATTGATTATTCTTATAATCATGAGATTATTATCAATTTGTTAGAGAAATTTTATCACCGTAAATCACTCGCTTATTAAGATGATTTGGGACTTTTTGGATACAATAAGTTATTCTGAAGATGAGTGATTTAGATTTAGTAAATCTACCATATGGATATATTTTCATGGAAAATATTTTTAATTCAAGGGTATTTCCACACGTCAATGCATGAAATTATAAAATTTATAATAATCTCTAATATGTCTCCCTGGATCTCTTCATATTGTTCTTTTTCATAGACATTATTCACTGAATTAAAGTATGTTCCTTTTTATAGATTTCATTGAATGAAATTAGTAAGGATTTAAAATTTTCTGATCTAATGGAACAACAATATTGATCGTAAGTTGTCTCAAATCTGATCAAATATGATAGTGATGAGTTTCACACCCATGAAATAAAAATTGGAAAAAATTTATAATATTTATGAAACGAAAAAAACTCTGGAATATAATGTTACATTTATTGTATAAAAAGCCTGTTCATATGAAGATATACAAAAATGTGAAAAATAATAGTTTCTAGAACCACATTATTCATTTTATTTGGTCTATTTGATGTCATTTGGTCTATTTATGGACACAGTAACTAAATCATTGATTCTAAAACACTGATTTATTATTATGAATTTACTTTTATGTAAATAATATGTTGAACATAGTTTCACAAGGAAAAAAAACTAAAACAAAGAAGGATACATACTATTTAGAGAAAATATTTAATTTTAAGAAAATGAATAATGAATTATGGGAATAAAATATGAAAAATAATTATTAAATGAATTAGTTGAATAAATACATCTAAGAATAAAAATACCAATAACAAATAATTATTTTCCTCATGTTTTTATAAATAATATAACATTTATTATGACTATTTATGTAAGGAAATAAATTAGTAAAATGATCCAAATTTTCAGAGAAGAAATAAGATGAATGTTTTTGGAGATGAATGTATGGTTGTATGTATGAAATAAATATTAATGTTTTATATTAGAAAATTAGGCTTGTATAGTTGTTTAGATTTTATAGATATTGATATTATCACTATATTTAAGAATAATTATATGTTTTGAAATATTAAATATTTCCTTCATAAGATAATTAATGGACATTCATGTGTAAATATAAGAATCTGCATTATGAGATATTTATTCGAAGAGAAATTTAATTCCATCATGTATTATAAGTATTCCTTATGAATCATCTATTCATTACTGAAAGGAGGTACTATTACTATGGTTTCATCTAGACTAATCACAAAATGTTCTCAATCTATTGAGGCTTGAGAGATATTTTTTGTCAGAGATGTTTAAGCTCACAGAAATCACAATGAGAACCATGCCAGATGAATCACCACCAACGATGACCACCACTGATTATATTATCATTGTATTATACATGGAGATATACAAGGGTTCTATAAGTAAATGTTAATATGATATAATCATGTTATTTTAAATATAACAAATAATTTTTATACCATATGTATTTTATATATTTTTTACATCCACTATAAAATAAAAATTAAGGTTATTTTTAATATTTTCATATTGATAAAATTCTAGGAATTATTACTAAAATTAATTAGTTATAGTCCATAAATACTTAAGAAACTATAAGTAGTAAAAATTTAATTATTCATGGCTACATAGAAATGATTTATTTAGAACATTATTTTATATTTAATATTTTATTCCATTAAATGATAGTTTTATATTATTTAATGTATTAAATTTAATAAAATTATTTTTTAAAATAAATAACTAAATCTAATAAACATTGATTCTTTGATTTATTGGTAAGAAATAAATTTAATGCTATTTAATATTAAATTATTTATCAAAATAGTTTAATTCAATCATATATGTTTTGTATATATATCTTAATAAACTAACTTTATCAACGTTGTATTTATATTTTAATGGAATTTTTTAATAATACATATATAAAAATTATTTAAAATTATCATTGATAATATTATTTGGAAATGAATAATAATGAATTAATTTTAGTCATGAAAATAATTTTTCCAAAAAACTGTTTCCCCATAACATTTTTTTTATAACAAAATAGTTTTTTATAATTTTTATTTTTTAAATTTTATAAAATAAAAAATATTTTTGGATTTACCATTTTAAAATTATCTTATGATGAATTTTTTGTATTTTTCTAAAATATGTGGCTGTTGGAAGAATAATAAGAACATTTTTTTAGAAATTAAGGTAATTTTTTCAGATCATCAAGAAATAAATAGGATGTGAAAATTTAAAAAATGTATTTAATTTAGAAAAGTGTATTTAATAATAAAACATTTAATTTGAAAAACCTCATGTTTAGTTTAAAAACATATTTTTGATATTTTGGAACCTTAGTTACCTTTTTATAAAATGATTGTTATCCCTTATATTTTTATTAATTTTGAATTATTTATTATCACATCATGAATTTTAATATATTAAAAAATCATATTTGTAATCATCATCTAAATAATATCTAATTTTTGGAATTTTGTAAAAAATTGATTTTCATTGACGTAAAAATCCTTTATCTTCCAAAAATTTTCATTTTAAATACTGAAAGTTGACTAAATGTGAATGTACATGGAGGTCATAGAGGTATCAGGGGTGTTAAGGATGGTTTGAAGCCCAGAATCCATGTTTTGGCGTGAAATATGCCTAGTACACAATTAGTTCAAACCATGTTAGGAAATCCAAATGGTGCAACAAACTATTGGAGGCTTGTTTAGTGAGTAGAAGGTGGTCACACAATTTGATCAAACTGTTCTATTTTGGACGTGTGATCATATAGCCATATATATAATTTTCAAAGTGGATTTTTAATAGTATTCACATGATTAGTCAAAAAGAGTGAGGAAACTGTGAATAATGACCTTCCTTATAGATAAGATTTCATGGTCAGTTCACACTATTTCCAAATCATCCAAAAAAACCATGTGACCCTATATTTTTTGGTAAAATTACAAGTTTCCCTTATTAAATCATTTAACGTAACATAATTTTTCATTTCATTAAATGGAATGAACCTTCATATTTTGATATTTCTTTGAGATCTAATCATAAAATTTCCACATGATCTCTGAATGAGCTCGAATTCAAGCACCACTCATCTAATTGGATCCAAATATGTAATATCCAAAAAATTTCATGTCATTCCTTGTCTGATTTGGTATTGTATGTTCTATTTAGATGAAAGATAATTTCCCATATTATTAGGTTCATCACCCATTATTTGATTTTCTCCCGATTGGAGTCAAATAAAATGTTTATACTAGATTATCTATCATATAAAAACCTAACACATGTGACCTCATGCCATTCATTATAAGTCAATGTTTTTTATTGGTCATTCTTCCATGCAAAAAATTCATTGGAGATGCACTGAAATTAATTTAAATCTCAAAATTTAAACAATAGGTTTAACCTATGTAATTAAAGAGGCCAATTACTGATTGATTATAGATAGAGTACCTTGAAACTGCAAAAACCCCTCTAGGTGTTCTAATTAATTAAATAAACCTTTAATAGCATAGATGAATTTGGATACATTTGAGGTGTTTATATTTAGCCCTTGTATTTGGACATGAATTGTGAATTAAATTGATGAATTCAATTATATGTTGATATGTGTTTTGAAATGAAATATCAATATTAATTGAATTAATAAAGGAAGGGATGGATGTAAATTCCCTTATTCTAGGCTATGTAATTAAATTTTGATGCATTATTCTCCATTATTTTATTTTTCCCATGTTAGTAATTGAGAGGAAATCCTTTATATATTGGCAAATTCCTTGAGTCACCGTCTATGGTGAGATTTAAATGGTATTTTTTTCATATTGACCTCTAAATAGACAAAATGATATTATTTAAATGGTGTTTAATTAGTCAAATTATTATTTACTTGGGTGAAACATGGATTCAATAGTGAATTCTATGGATAGGCTCAATTTCCTTATACCTTGCCTATGACCGAGTGACACTTGGAATCTTAATATGGACTCAAAAGGATGGAATCAAAGGGGATGAATATTATATGTTGAGTGAAACTCACCGTTCATTAATACATTATCAAAGACAGACTAAATGGTAATTTGATCATTTATTTTATGGTCGATACTTGTTCTCCCTTAGAGAACTGCCAATAATAGACTCGAATGGACAGAATGTTATACAACACATTGAACAATACTTGGGTTCTTGTGTGGTTCACCATGGATGGGCTTATGGGAATTTGGTTTACATTACACCTTCAACGATACCAGGATTCTGACTTACGAATTTCATTGGAGGTCTCTATTTCACAATTGAATATTGAATGGAATGGTTTCCATGATGTTTCATCCAAGAAAAATCACCAGATTGTTTTAATTTATCATTTAATACCATATTGATGGCTTGTTTAGGAATCCATTGATAATACCACTTTTTGGGACATTGGGCTATGCACTTGTTCCCATGGTTTACTAATTAAAGAAAATTAAATTGTTAAATGAACCAGTTTATAAAATGATATCATAAACTTATAGGATGTATAAATTCAATACTTACTTTATTATTTTATTTTTTCTAGTGCATTGGGATTGTTATATATTCACTGACTAGATGGAACTTTACCTTGGTAGGTTTCCTATCAGTAAGGCGTCTCACACCCTATTCATGTCTTACTTGGGAACTGAAAAAAACTATATGATTGTAGGATTGGATAAAGGACAATTCCCTAATACAGGTTCTTTATTACTACTTAGGAGTAGGGGTGCATGGGCTGAGCTTAGGCTCGTGATGCTAGGTATATTCTTTTTTTCCTTTTTTACTTTCGTTCCATGAATTTTATATCTTCCATGTATAAATATTTTTGGATATTTGTTAAGACATATGACATGTATCTTCATATTTTCATTTGACATTCCTTTTGATATTGACATATACACTTATTGTGAATATATTGTCTTTATGATTTAATAGTTCTACTGCTTGTATGATATTGATATTTTATTATTATACACTATGGTGATGAGTTAATAGTATCCCTATAGACACACCTAGGTCCTTTCTACTAGTCTGAAGCCTATGGAATTTGGGGATATGCACTTGAGGTATTGTGGAAATCTAGGATTAGGTAATGCTAAGTGGCATCTGGGTATAATATGTGACAAAGTGGTATTATATCGGTTCTTTTCATGTTTACATTAATATTTGTAAACAATATACGGTGATAATAATACATCTTTATTTTTTAATGAGATGTTACCGAGAGTAGCTACCCTTCATATTGGAAAAAGGAAAATTTCCTCGAATTAAGTTTTCATTTTTAATATTTTTTCTTATAGGTGATTTGATCACACTATTTGGTGATTCAATTGGATTGGGATGTTATTATTTATATTATTATTGGTTATATTCTGTTGAACCCCAATGATATAATAATTTTACAACCCATAAAATATGTTAGGTACTTTACAGGAATCACATTCAATGATTATCCATGCAATTTAGGATAAATTACTTATTACGTGATATTTTGATAGGTGTTGTGATAGTTATACCTACTATTGTGAGGAACCTTCTAGATAAGATTAAGGTATGTGTTAGGTGGATGACACAATTTGGTTTTAGAGAAGTATGGGCCCCATGGATCTTAATTTAGTGAAATATCGGTTCAACATTTTAATGAATAGTAATATAAATTTGAAATGAGTATTTATTCTATTCAAAATGAATATGTGACATCATTTGAGAATTAAAATTTGAAATGAAACTTTAAATTTAGATAACTTGACTTAGATCTGACCTCATTATTGGGTAGTAGATAGTATCACATACTTAATATGATTTGTACATTTCCCAGACCAGACTCTTTGAGCAGGCAGAGGGGATTGTTCATATATAGTAAATATTATACCTATCAATTTTATTTTTCTATTTTGTTGATCTATGAACTTTATTAATGTTCTTGATATGGGGTGTGTGATTGTAAATGTAGAGGAATTCCACCACAAAGACCTCATGTCCTGCACCAGAAGGGTGGTGATGATCATACTCTAGAGGTGTTAGTATATGGGATACTAGTTTATCATTTGGTATTTCCAATTAAGTTATTATAATCATGTACTGAGGGACAATTTAGTGAGGGATTCTTGCACTTTATGTAGACCATTCAGGGAGCACTGCGACCTTCCACAACTATGGTAGAGTTGATGTGTGAGTTTCAACAGTGTCATCCACCCATGTTTATAGTCGATGGTGGACTAAATGCTATGGAGTCATGGGTAGGGACCATTATTTATATCTTTAAGTAACTAGAGGCACCTCATTAGAGGATGGTAAATCTCACTATGTATATCATATGTGATTTCTTCAAGAGATGGTGGGATTTAATTATGAAAACATATTTTTATCGAGAGATGTCTGAGAAGTATTTCCGTGTGAAATTATATGAATATTTATACCCCATGACATTTATGAATGATAAACCCCAAGATTTCATGCACTTGGAGAAGGGTACATTATCTTTTTGGAATATTTGACCAATTTTACTGAGCTCTAGCACTTCATGCCTTTTATGATGGGTGAAAAGTTATCTAAAGCTAGAAAATTTGAGGATGGTATTAGGTTTTACATCTAATCACTAGTAAATATACATTTACTAACCACCATTTATGGAATAATGAATCAAGTTCTTATCACATTGTTTAAACTGATAGAGTCTAGAGGTGCAAGCTTGGACATTACAACATCTAGATTTGACACTGTATCGACTAGTAGTAGGAAGCATCATCTTTAGTTTCCACATAGTGATATTAGCTGTTAGAGAACATACTCAGGTTTTTAGGTGAGGTGATTCTAGTGTGGTAGGCTGGGACATATCGGGTTTTAGTGTACGAGAGACCCTGTCAAGTGCCGATTTTGTGGCAAGATGGTTCATCTATAATACTTCTATTGAACATTTCCACCATCATCAGTGGAGAGAGGGTATTCACTGACTCCATGTTTAGGAGCGGGGTAAAAAACTTCTAATCAGACATGGAGCTATAGTACAGCTGACCAATTAGGTCTTGGTGGTGGTCGTGGGAATAGTAGTCATACCCTAGTTTTATAGTGATAATAGAGCTTATTTTATCAGTGTAGCCATGCATTATCATAGTGCCATGCATTAGGCTATATATACACAATTCAATAGTACCTTGAGGATGAGGATACCAAACCTTATAATATCATTGGTAGTAATCTAATGGCACCTACTTTTTCTTCATCACTTTTCAATATAAGGGATTCTCATAGCTTTATATATGTGCCTATTGTGGATAGCCTTGGACACAGTGTTTATAAATATGATGGACTCATGATACATGAAACACTATAGGAAATTAGAAATATGGATGCACATTAATGGAGGGAGTTTGCTCTTAATATTGGTGGGTATCACTTTGTATGAGTCCTCTTTGTAATTAAGATGATTTTATTTGAAATCATTCTACGAATGCAATTGCTGGTCCCCTTTCATGATTTCATTTATTTATATCACCGCAAGGTGACATTCACATCACTATAGGGAGGAGAGTTTATTAAAAATGGTTAATGGGATGACCAGGTGATTCGAGATGGACTTGAACATCATGGGTTGGTAGGAATTATCACCCGGATTGTGATTTTATATCTGGATGATCAAGTAAATAGTTAAGAAAATTTCCCTCCAGTGGTTTATCATTTTAGGGAAGTTTTTCGAGACTACATTTTTGGATTACCTTCAGTGAGAGTGGTAGAGTTCTTGATCAAGATAGTGTTAGGATATTCAATAATATTAATTAGTTCAGATAGTATAGACACTACAGGGATACAAGAGCTCAAGAGGTATATAAAGGATTTATAGTCAAATGGTTTTGTCTGACCCAATATTTTCCTATGGGGTTCACCGATCGTTTTTGTAAAAATGGTGTACAAAAATCGAAATAAATGTTTGTGTTGCTAGAAATTGAACCAAATGACTGTTAAGAAATGGTATTCTATGTCATGTATAGATGATATCTTCAAAAAACATTATGGAGAAATGGTAGTATCAAAGATTGATTTGAAATCTCATTATCATTAGGTCTATGTTAGACCATCAAAAGTATTGTGAAAAACATTTCATTGTAGGTATGGTATGTATATGAATTTTGTTTTGTTGTTTGATCTCATGAATGCACCAACGATCTTCATGGAACTGCTGAATCGAGTTTTCCATCCTTATCTTGATTCATTTATGGCGGCTTTCATAGAGATAACTTTGTGTATTCTCACAATCTATATGAATATTAAAAAAATATTGAGATCATAATGAATATATTGAGAGATCATTGGTTATATTATAAGAACACAAAGTACCAAATCTTTTTGGATCAGATTCAGATCCTGGGTTTCATTATCTTATAAGAAGGGGTACTATTTTATCTATAGAATGTGAGAGCTGTAGTTTGTTAGGAGAATCCCAAGAAGGACTTTGAGGTAAGGGGTTTATTGGGAATATCTACTTACTACTAGAATTTCATATAAGTCTTCTCACATGTAGAATCTCCACATATGGGATTTATAAAGAAATGTGTGATGTTTGTATGGTCAGATTCTTGTGAGATGACATTTCAGAAGTGAAAAAGTAGATTGAATTCCTCATAAATACTAATACTACCAGATCCAAGTAGGAGTTACACATTTTACTATGATGAATCCATTATAGGGATGTGAGTAGTCCTTATGCAGGTATATTTAGTCATAGAATAAGGGTCTCTGTAGTTGAGGCCCCATGAGAGATATTACCCAACACATGATCTCAATATAGTTGTGGTTGTTCTTGTATTTCCTTATTAAAGACACTATTTAATTGGAGAGTGTTTGGTGGTGTACACAGACCATGAATTCCTCATGTAAATATCGATATAGTGTGATATAAACCTAAGACAATGATGGTGGGTTTAATACTAAATGTATTTTGAAATAGAGAATTCTTATACTCATGGTAAAGGAAATGTCGTGGCTGATGCACTAAGGAAGAAGTATCTGATAATTGTAGTTTTGTAGGATAGTAGCATGTGGTTTCTAATGGATTTATTCTCTGAGATGTGAATGGAGGTTAAAAACCGTGAGGGGAATGATTTTCTAACATTCTTTCTATTACCTCTACCCTTATGTGTAGCATTATAATGAGGCAACTATCATAATTTTAAGGCCTAATCCTATAAGAATTTCTTGTAGGTGAGGAACATTCCACTTGTTCGACCAAAAATGAAGATAAAATTATCCAAGTATATAGTTTTATATGGGTTTCAGAAGACATGAAATAGGATACAATGTGATACTTTGATGCTTCATCTTGGAAATTTCACCTTTACATCATGAAAATGTATTTGTATTTACATCACATATAATGGTGTCTTGGTATGAAAAATGATATAGCTGGTTTTTCATGAGGTTTTTTACCCTTCAAAATTTGAAGGAGGAACACCAATGACCATATATAATTTTACATCAATTACCCATCCTTGAGTGGAAATGGGTTGAAATTGTATTGGGGATCATGACAGTTTAAATGAGTTCACCTTGAGGTAATAATGTTGTATGGGTTGTTTTTGAAAGCTTCATGAAGGTTGCACATTTCCCACCGACCAAAGAGACCTTTAATATTGGTGATATTGGAATTTTGTATATATATGAGACAATACAACTTCATAGGGTTCCACACACTATCATTTCAGATAGTGACACACTGTTTACATCTCATTTATGGAAGAGTCTGAAGAGGGCACTGGGTATAAAGGTACTTCTGATCACAACATACAACCCCCTAAATGATGGTTGGCCAGAGCATACAGTAAAGGTTCTTTAAGTCATACAATGGTAATGTTTTCATGATTTTATGGATCTTGGGATTAGAATATATGCCTAGTTTAATTCATCTATCATGTTATTATTTAGGATAGTATTCAGATGGAACATTATGAGGCTTTATAGATTTGGCCATTTCGAACACCCCTATGATGGTGAGACAGATGAGAGGAAACTATGCATGGAATTTTCCTTTTTCAAGAGACCACAAAGTTGGTTCAATTTATTTGGAGATGGATGGATACTACATAGTCTTGATTGAGATCATACGAAAATCCCCATAGATGAACTCTAGAGTTTGAGGTTGGGGCACAACGTTTGTTCTGTGATTTACTAAGGTAGGGACATTGGAGGATCATGGGACAGTGTAAGAATTCACAACGTTATATATTGACCTTCGAGATTATGGAGGGAGTTAGGCTGGTAGCTATCGGTTTTAGTTACCTTATAGGTACTAACCCATGAATGACAAATTCTATGTATCTCACTTATGATGTTATTACTAAGAAACATTGGATGTCTTTGAGAAAAAATTGGTTGAGTTATATATGAATCCTTTGGAGAGAATATTAAAAGTAGTGTTGATTTTAGAATGCTGTTTCTATGAGGTACATCCATATATAACGTATGGGTGCTATAAAAACACGAAAAATCATAGGAAACATCCTAGGAGAAGCCAGCTGATGTATGATGACAGTGGGTATAGTTTTTCTCTGACATTGTTTACCTCTATTGAGAGGGTAATTCTGGGACAAATTTCTTTAAAGGGGGAAGTTTTTTAGAACACATTTTTCATTGAGGTATAGATCTATTATTTTCCATCCACTTTCAGTTTAAATAAAAAAACATAATATAAATGACCTTAGAGGTCAAAGAGGTATTGGGGGTGTCTATGGATGGTTTGGAGCTTATAACCCATGTTTTGGGGTGAAATAATCTCAGTGTGTGATTAGGTCAAACTGTGCGGGGAAGGCCTCAAGGTCTATAAACCATGTGAGGCTATGTAATTGAGTAGAAGGAGGCTATATGTTTAGACCAAATAGTGCTATTTGAAGCTCATGTCTATGTGACCATGTATAAATTTTTGACGGTGGAGTTTTTCATGGTATACGCATGGTTAACCAAACCGTGTGATGTTCCCTTCCCTATTGCTAAGAGTGCATGACTGGTGCATAGTTTGGCCAAACAGTATTACCATATCATGCAACCCTAAAATTTTCGGTTAAATTAAAATTAATCCGTTATTAAATCTATTAACTAAACCTAATTTTCCATTTCATCCAACATATATAATAATACCATTTTGATATCACTTTGATATCTATTATAGGAATTGATTTCGGATCCCCCGATGACCTCAGATTCATGAACCACCCATCTTGGTGGATTCACATTGGTAAGATCTTGACTCCTTTGATGTCATTCCTCATTTGGTTTGGTATTGACTTTGTCGTTTAGGTGCCCGTTAATTTTCCCTATTATTAGGTTATTCATTTGTTATTCATTTTTCTCCCAATCTGAGTTGAATATAGAGATAATACTAAATGAGATATCATCTACAAACCTTAAGTAGATAGTCTAATTCCATGTGTTAAAATTCAATACGTTTATATATTTCATTGAAACACACACAAAATTAATGGGATACGTCCAAAATTGAACTTAATTCATCATGTTGAAAAGATTGGTATAGCCTATGTAATCAAGTAGGCATGTTAATGATTGATTATAGGTTGAAAACCCTAAAAAAGAAATAAACCCTTTGGTTGTGTTGTTTAATTAAAAGAACCTTTTTTACGGTAAATGAATTTGGATACCTTTGAGGTGTGCCTATTTACCCATTACCTTAGGATGTGAATTGTGAATTGAATTTTGAATCAAATTGACGAATTCCAGTATGAATTTATTTTTGTTCTGAATTGTAATATCAATTTTAATTGGATTGATAATTGAAGGGATGGAATAACATGCACTTGGCCTTGCCTATGTAATATCATGTTGAAACTTGAGTCACCGGTACGTTGTTTTCCCATGTGATTAATTGATAGGAAATCCCTTTTAGCTTAAGAAATGTCGTGAGCCACCTTATAAGTTGCGATTTAAATGGATTTTAATTAGTATTATCCTTGACATGGATTAAATGAAATTATTTAAATGTCATTGAAATGATTAGATGCTTATTACATTGGGTGACACATGGATCACTACCAAAAATCCGAACATGGGATGCACCCTCTTTAGTCAGCACGAAATAGAAAGCGCTGATAAAAGGGGGGCCTTTATTATATCTAGCTAAAAACACTTATAAATCTATTCTTTATCAGCACTGAAAAGAGGGTTGATAATGGTGTACCCTTTATCGGTGCTTTGTTAGTGTTGATAATGTGTAGATTTATCAGCACTATTATTAGCGCAAATAATAGTTTTTAAAAAAATGTTATTAATTTATAAAAAATTATCATATTACTATTCAAAAATAATGTTTATTTGTATAAATTAAAAAAACTGCATTTTTATAATTAATATATATTTTTTATTAATTCAAATATATATATATATATATATATATATATTTTGAAGGAAATTGATTCTAAATTATAATTAAATAATTATATATTTAAATAATTATAATATTATAATAAATTTATTAATTAATTAATGTATTTATTCGATTTATTCGATTTATTATATTTATAAATACTTTTTAAATTTATATATTTATAAATATAATTTTAAATAAATAAATATATGTCTCTAATGAATTTTTTCAAATTATATATTGATGTGTGAGTATAATTGATGTATATATATGTTATGTATTCATCATTAATGTTCATTTATACATTACATCGTTGTTATAATTCATGTTATCAATAGGTGATGACTCATTTTTAATTTTATGTACTTTACTTGGTATATCATTCATTGATGTTATACCCATGAATATATTCTGTAATCATAAGTACTTATAAAATTATAAGAAATATATTTAAATAATAAGAATATTTTTTATTATTGTAGTTATAAAATATTAATTATTTATAAATATATTTAAAATATATTTATTCATAAATATAAATATAACTATATATATATATATATTTAAAAATTTATAAAAAAATAAATACATTAATTATAATTATATATTTTTTTTGTTATTTATAATTATATTTAAATATCTATAAATATATTTAATTATTATTAAAATTAAAACTATTAATATATATATGTAAATAATTAAATAATTAAAATAAATATATTTATTATAAATATAAAGCTATAAATATAAATAATATAATAAATAAATTTATAAATAAATTCAAATATTTATAATTATAATTCTAAACAAATACAGATAAATTTATATAATTATAAAATTATAATAAATATTTTAAATTTATATTTTTATATACAAATATTTATAAATAAATAAGAATAGATATAATTATAATTATAATTAAATATAGATATATTTAAAAAACTATAAAATTATAATAAATATACTAAGTATAAATATTTTTAAAATTATATATATATTTATTATAATTTTAGAATTATTGAAATATAAATATTTATCTTTATAATTAAAATAATAAATGAATATCTATTTATTATAATATTTAATTATATCAAAATTAATATTTAATTATAAATATAAATATAAATATATATATATTATTTTTAATAATTATAAAGTTATAAAAATATATATATTAATCTTGTATAATGTTTTATATAATAAAATAAATCTATTTAGAAATATATACATATATTTATAAACAAATATAAATATTTAAAATTACAATTATAAACAAATACATATATATTTAAATAATTATAAACATATAATATATATTTGTTATATATATTAATAAATTTATAAATATAATAAAGATATTTTTTATAATTTTATAATTATATAATCAAATAAATGAATAATATGTATAGTTATAATTATATATATATTCATTTAAATAATTATAAAATTAAAAGAAATATATTTATATATATCTATAATCTTATAAATATATATAATCAATATATATTATTATATATATTTCTATGATTGTAAATATAATAACTGTATTTTATATAATATTATAATAATTTATTTAAAAATTTATAGTATTATAAGATGTATACTTATTATATTTATAATTTTAAAAATATAGATAATAAATCTATTAATTATATATTTCAATAATATTATAAATATATTTCTTATAATTTTATAATTAGAAAAATGAAAATATATATTTATTTATAATTGTAACCATTAATGAATAAGTATAAATTTATTTAAAAATTATAAATTTAGAAAAAATATATTAACTATATTTTTAATTTTATTAATATATTTTATTAATATATTTTTTATAGTTTTATAAAAATATATATATTTATATATTTATAGTTATAAATATAAATGAATAAATAAATATATTTATCATATATATAATTTTATAAATATATATGATAATATAATTATAATATTAATATTATATCTTTATAAGTGTATGTTTAATGATGATAAAGGCATGTTTTATCAGTGATTTATATTTCAGCACAATTAAAACATACCTTTATAAATGATTTTTAACTAGCGTTTATAAATGCTTCACCAAATTCTATAAATGAACCCTAAAAGTCCCCTCCCCCCACACACATAAATCAATCATGCTAGTCGACCATTGCACAACCGACCCTCCTCGGCCCCAACCTCGCTTCCGCCTCCGATGAACACTCCTCCACGAAGAACCCTCCTACACTAAGAACAGTCCCTCATCAGGACCCTCCTTCACTGTGAACCCACCTCCAACCCAACTCCGCTGTCGTGAAATCTCCTCTTCTAGGAACCCACCTTCACCGCAAAACCACCTCCACAACAAACTAACCTCTTCCAAGGACCCATTTCCTCCAATAACACTCCATTTTTGTATGTCGAACCCCACATCCACCACAAACCATCTTCTACTGCAAACCCACCTCTGATGTGAACCCCTATGTTGCCTAAAGTTCTACTTCCCCCACCAACTACCATGACTCTGCTGCTTCCAGAGCCAACAAGTGTTGCAGGTATTCTATTTTTTCACATTATTATGAATTCGTTATATATAGATTGATTTTGATTTTAATTCGTCCTGGGTCTATTCATACATTACATTTATGTTTTTAGTATCTTCCTATTTTTGCAAACCATATTCCCCAAACATCAGTGTCAGTACCACCATAACCAATGGTAGTTTATATTAGGTTATCATTTGGGGAATTATCTATTTCACACTATTTTCCGACTATATTTATTGAATCTCTAGGTGTATAAATCAAATAACCCACCATTGTTTCCCTCTAAATCCCCATCCTATGTTCTAGAAGATTACATCCCCTATAACCTATTTACCCTTCCTTCCATGAATCAGTTGTGGTTAGTGAATATCACTTAGCATCATGATTCACTATAACTTTGGTTGAACTGATTTTATGGAATCAATGGATTATAATTCAATAGATGGTTCTCAATCCATATTTATTATAGAGGGTTAACATTTATAGTCTTCTCACATTCAATGTTCATTATTGATTCCTACATTTGGGTATGATCATAATTTATTTAAAAGATTTTCTATTATAATCAACTCATCTGACCTCTATAGTATAGATACAACTTCAATCATGAACAAGAAATTTTTTTCCAAATATATTTTATTAGAGATAGATTTCATCCGGATCTTTAGGATGGTTATAGTTGCAGTTATAATTTCTTTATCGTTCATTGAGGGGCCTTATATTATTATCATGGTAAATATTCATTTCATGAAGAATTAAGACTTTATCTTCCTGATCTCCATAACCCATATTATAATCCTTAAATTATCTAATCAATTTGGAATGTGTGTCCAAATTTTCTATATGCCAAAAACACACTTTACATATATAGAATAATATAGTGGAAAAAATATATATGGATCATGATTTGGACTCACCATTAATGATCAAAATCTTCGAGGCATGTCCTTATTCCCTCTTGGATCCAGATTCTATTGTCAAAATTTAATTCCCCTAATCATTGGATCTGTTTCCCTTGATTTAGTCAAATTTTATTTGATACATATATTTATTATGGTAGTAATAAAATTCATATGTTTACATATATAATTCTATATTACATTTTCATTAGGTCCCATCCTCTTGTCTACTTCCTCCATTAGACATTGAATCTCCACATGATTAGATTTTTCAATCAATCGAATCACAAAACACATTAGCCTTCATGAATTTGTCGCAAAAGTCACCATTAATGTCTCAACAAATGAAATAAGTGTAAAAAACTAATTCTTTTTCTCATAATCCAAAATGTATGATCACTCGATCAATGAATAATTACAAAATAAATGTTGATAATGAACATAATTTTTTAATCACCAAGGAATACACTATGTCATGTTGATAACCTCTACATTGACATTTTAATTTCTATTTAAAAAATATGAATATATATTTATATCACATAGTGAATATTAATCTATTTATTAATAATTTTTTAATGTCCTTGGTATATAATTCACATTAATAGGTTATAATACTTTCCCACTAAAATTTAAACATAGATATTCTCTAAAGATATTACTAAAACAACATATCATATAGTCTAGATACATCAATCTTACATGAAATAGATTATGGTTATCTGTAAGGTGATGGTGTATCATATGAAAGTAATACATCTTCTCATGAAGTTCACAGTTGGTGATCTCTAGGAAGAATGGTCCTAATTAAATTCCCACTAATAATAATTCCACATTTTTTATATGTCATTTGATATTACTATATGAATGATTATTTTCCTATAAACTAGATTTTTTGGGGTCATCTTATAGATTTATATTTATAACATCTTGTTTATTTTTGATTCATGTATCATTTATAAAGATCCTAACTTGAGATTTATTTCTTTGAGAAAATGCCTAAGTGCCACTTCTAAAATAATCCAAGTATTTTTAAATTTTTCTTAAAATAATATATTTTTTCAAAATATGTTTTTTTTATATTAAAAATCTTAAAAATGATATAAACAATTTGTATGGACATAGGTTTCATGCCAACTCTTTGTAAACTCACCCGAATGGATTTTATAAAGGGATGTATGTGTTTTGAAAGCGTATCTAATGTTGGTTTCCTTTTAACATAGAGTGTTTGAAGTTTTAAATTAATAATTTTAAAATATTAAGGGATTACATTCATTTTAATTGATTAATACTGTTGCGTCATGAAGTTTCATAGAATGCATAAAAAATGGAATTTAGGTTTGTTGAAAGAGTTCTTGGAATTTATTGCTTTATTTTAAAAAGTGTGTGTTATTTTTAAGAGGAATTTGTGTAAATGGTTGGTTTTTAATGGTATATAAAATTTTATTTTATAAATCGTTTTCATAGGGCATATGAAATTTGGTTTTTCTATAATATTTTAATTTTATATATTAATATAAATTTTAAAACCAATACATTATATAGAGAAGAAAAGTAGATTGATAATATCACTATGGAAATGTAATGTCAATAAATTTATCCAAACCATAGGTTATCCATCATTTTCTCACTCCAACAAAAGGTGAATTAATATTTAACCCCAGGAAACTCCTAATACTAATTTTTATAATACAAAAATTACATGGTTTAAATTAGGGGTCCCCTTATTTGATATGTATAATTATTCCTTTTCACTCAGAAGGATGCGATTTTTTTATTAATATGAAATGCTTGAGGCTTATTCCTGGATGTGAAAATGATAATATTAGTATTAGGGTGTTAGAGTGGACATGTGATTTACTATTTATATTATATTTATTCATGTGATGATTGTTGACTTGTTGTTTCTCCCTTCTACTTGTTTGGATGTTATAAAAACCCATGAATGATGAAATAGGTCCAGATGTATACTAAAGTAGTTATCTCATGCACTTGATTATTTCCCCTAGTTGTATGGTTTCTTAGTCAATAAGTGTATCCCTAATGAGGAATGTGTGGGTATGGAAGGTGGTGTTTATATTTTTTTAAGATTCAACATATCTAGATTATGGTCCTCAATGTAGCGTGAGTATAAAATTAAGGAAGAATTGGATTCCCTATATTATTTTGATACATTGTAGATAATAGAATTCGAACCAGGAAAGTGGGATCTATACAGCAATTAGATTCAACATTTAATGGATAAAGTGGATGATAGGAAATATTTGAAGTGTCTCTTTTTTAAATGTATTTTAATAATGTGAAGGATTATATTTCTATTAGATTTCCTCCATAACTGTGAATCATATAATATATTAGATGGTTCTCAACTTGGTTTCCATTAAAGGTTTATTTCTAGAATAAATGGATTTCATGATTACACTCCTTCGTAGAGATTTAGAGGAAAATATCTATATAGATCAACAGTAATGTTTCATTATAAATGAAATTGAAGGTTCGGTTCTAGTCTCAAATAGAGTTTTTGGGGGATTAAGTAGGCACCAAGATAATGTAACTGGAATTTCATTGATTTCATTGTAAAATTAATGATCTTGATGTGTAATGTAAATAATTAATACTATATGAAGGTGTATTATGAAGGGAATTTTGTCATTTTACTTATTTTTGTGGATGAATTTCTCTTAATTGGATGAATGAACAAAAGTTTGGAAGAGATGAAGATTGATTTATGTAAAAGATCATAAATAAAGGACCTTGGTTATAGAAAGTGGATATTGGTGATAAATATTACAACCAACATAAAGTCTATAATTTTTTAGCTTTGGTTATCTTTTATATCAATATTGTGTGTATTTAGTTTGATATATATTAATATTACCGAAAAAATAGGATGGATATAAATAATGAATGGATAAATTCAATTCATCTAATAAAAGACTATGACTATAGAGTGAAACAGTTCATCATGTTTGAAAAAGTTATGCAGATGGACCATCTCAAACCCATTTCTCGTGTTTATAATATTTTTATTCAAGAAAAAATAAACTAAAGGAGTTTGAAGAAAATATGATCTATCATTGAATAGATCAATTTTATAATTGTTGGAATAAATATGGGGAAAAGTGAATGTAGCTAGTTTTGGGGATAAAAAAGTTTTTTATGGATCATACAATATGATTACAAGTGTGTAAAATGAAGAAGACTATATTGAGGATGTGATTACAGATGTCAATGATGATGAAGATCATATTGATTATATAATAAGGATAGTTGAAGATAAACTTTGTGATTTACAAAAATTGTTTGGCCAGTTAAGGAGCTGTGAAAATATTCCCTTGAATGTTTGTTCTACTAAATTAAAATCATTTTCATTCGTTCTGAAGCTATATAATTGGAAAACATGAAACCGATGGAGTGACTCTAGTATTATAGAACTACTTTCTCTCCTGAATGACATTATCCTCGAAGTTAATGAGATATCAAGCCGAACATACAACACTAAATGAATGATAGACTCAATGCGTATGATCTCTGAAATAATACACACCTTTTAGAATGACTGTATACTATTTCGAAAGGAACAAAAAATAGTTATAGAATTTCCAAAGTGTGAAACTTCTGGATACAAGAAACATGAATCTAGTCCTATGAAAGATGAATGGTACATTCCAATCATTCCAAGGTTTAGGCGCCTATATGAAAGTGGCGAGACTGTAGGGAAATCGATGTGGCACATAGATATAATAATTAAATATGGGAAACTATGTTATTCAACATACTGCCTTAGTGAAAGAGAATTGATCATCAGTAAGTTGAATATAGAAATGAGATGAGAAACCATCATCATGTGTTTTCTATAGATGTATTGAATCATTTTCGTTTTTAAAGAAACAATCATAGTACA
This sequence comes from Viscum album, assembly GCA_963277665.1. NCBI lineage: Eukaryota > Viridiplantae > Streptophyta > Magnoliopsida > Santalales > Viscaceae > Viscum > Viscum album. Next base: position 1,893,319,526 of record OY728150.1, read on the forward strand.
TCATTCATTATGTTGATAAATTATGACATTCCACTGTGATTATGTAGGAAATAAAAATACATCATGTTATCTATTCTTATATCAAGAACAAAACAAATAGGTAATTATATTGATGCAAGTTTGGAAAAATTGATTGAGGATTTGAAATTATAGTGTGATTTATGTGTTAAATTATATGATGGTTATTGAAATGATGATTTCAAATTAAGTGCCATGTTTTATGGGATGATAAATGACTTTTCTGCTAATGGAAATTTCTAGGATATAACATTAAAGGAACTCAATGGTATACTATTTGAGAAAGAGGTAAACAGTCAATTAGGTTGAAAAAATCATTGTAAACTGTGTTTCTAGGACATCATAGATTTCAAACCCAATGGAATAAGTAGCAATCTTGGATGAAATCATTAAATAGATGTTCTTAATCGATTTTTTTTTGAATTACCACACTAAAATTTTCATTATTCTAGATATTTTATTAATGTTATGCATGTAGAAAAATTTTATGTGATAGTGTCATTGACATGTTACTAAATACACCTTAAAAAACAAAGTATGAAATTTAAGGCTAGGTTTTATGTGGTTGACATGGGAATACTAGATGATTTGTCTCTAGTGATGTGTGAGAATGAACTTTTCATCGTCCACCTATTTACATCCTTCATATGTAGGAGAGATATCATTTTTTAACTTTTTTATTGATGTAAAGGTTCCAAATGTGTATTAATCGATTATCAAGAACATCATGTTAATGAACTATTTAAATTTTAAGGGTATAAAATCGCATGACATCCATGTTTTGATGCAATATCTAATTTTTAAATATTTAAATTTTATTTACCCTAATAATGAATGTCGTACTTTATCCAAGATTAGTTTCCTCTTCAAATATATGTGCAGAAATGTTATAGACCTAGCGAAATTACTAACTATAGAAAGAGAAATTGTAATAATATTTTGTGAAATGGAAGTGTTCTTTCCAAATACAGTATTTGAAATGATGGTTCAATTGGTGATGGATATTTGAGTTTGTGGCCTTGTAAACTATAGATGGATATACCCCATTGAATGATATATGATGAATTTGAAAGGTTATATCAAAAATGAAAGTCAGCAAGAGGGATTTACTGTAGAGTGTTATATTGTCGAGGAATATGATAAATTATATACCAAATACTTGTATGGTGTTGATAGCATTGGTCAACCAAAATCACATCACATTTGGAATCTTGTAGGAGTTGAAATTATTGAAATTGATTTTTTCAAAATAAATATTATAGATCAGGATCATGCCCACCTTTATGTTTTTCATAATAGTTTAGAGGTTTCCCCAAATGTTAAAACCCACAATGTTATTCTTAGGAATTTAAATCCATCAAGGGATAATTGATTGATATTAAATTCACATAATCAATATTTTAAATAATGGTTTTTAAAAAATATTTTTAAGGATTCAAATAAAAATCTGGATTCAATTTCTGAACGACGTTGATGGCTAGCCAATGAACCATGTGTGTATGTATTATATTAAAATGGTTATGTAATTTTTTTATATGTTATATAAAAATGATCACAATGAAAAAAGTACCCCCAAAAAAAGTGGATTTACTCATGTGGCTGAATCGATGCATGTTTCTGGTAGTAAAGGCAAAAAATAAAATTTACACAAATATGTCATACTTTGGTATCATCAATAAAATATTAGATTTGGAGTATAAAACATTCTAATTTCCAATTTTCTATGTAATTTTGTTGATAACATGAGTTATATTAAAATAGATGAATCGTGAATCGTGAATGTTTATTTCAATAAGGTAGGGAACAAAGAATAACTTTTTATAATGGCATCACTTGATGTCCCAGTATTTTATGTCCTATATCCTCCAAACCAAATTTTTTCAACTATTATGTTATAGACCAAAACCACTAAAGGGTCAGATGACAATTCTATTGAGTATGAACCTTTAGTTCGGACATCATAATTATTTCTTATAAATAACATGATAGATGGCGCTTTGTATGTTAGAGGATACCACAATTAAGGGATTTGGATAGTAGATAGAAGTGTCAAATACCTTCATCCTGAAATAATATATTTACATAATAAGGATTTTTTTAATATAAATTTGGATTTCCTCATGTTATTATCCGATTATTTCTAAATTTATATAATCTAAAATAAATATTAAACAACTTCTGTAGATAATAACTTATACAGATGTTGGTGATCTCAATCCCATGGAACAACAAGTCACTAAATATTCTATTGCTCATAGTGTAATGTAACAATGACTGTCTTCATGTGATGGTGCTTCCATTACTGAAGCACAATAGGACTCTCAACCTACTACAACTCAGAGTATAGAGGAAAGAACAAATGCAGGTGTTGGTGCTCTCATTCTTAAGGCACAAATTGTTTTTCAACATGCTGTTGCTACCAGTGATGAGGTACAAATACCATATGGAAGTTCAATTGCTACCAATCTAGAGGAAATGGTTGGTGATGAAGTACTAGCAACCAAAAAAACTAGAGTACTGTAGTTTTATGGTCTTAGTGACAATCATTAAACAAAAATTATAAGGTATGATATATGAGGTCGGATGGAATGCACAAGGAAAAGATGTTAACACTAACAAGGTTATGTTTATTAATTATATTTTAATCATCACACAAATACATGTGGCGATTGAAATTGATTCATGGAACTATGTTTTATTTGGGATTACGACAGTAATGTGGGAGTATATTATTTTAACAATATGATTTAATTTATTTATTTTACTATAAAATAAAGTAATGAAACATTATTTTACTCTTAATCAACCATTTTAGAGTTCATTTATAGTATACGAATCCCATGATAAATATGTATTTATTCTTATTGGAAGGATTCATAAAATATTTTTCATGATTCAAAGAATACGTCATCATAAAGATGTTTACGGGAAAATAAACTAACACCCACCACTAATCTATGCACACATGATAACCCAAGAAGTGTGGGATTAGTTATCTAGAAGTCATGAATATGTCTATTTTCATGTAAATTGTGTCTATTGATACTTTTATTAATGATATGTTTATTCATCACTTTGATTGAATTTGTTTGATAACTAATAATTAATTTCTTGAGATAAGGAAAAAACAGTGAATCCAACATACCCCTACCATAAATCAATGGTTGGGTACTATTTACTTGAAAAAAACTTGTATTTATTTTCAATATATTGTAATACTTATATGTGACATTAAACAAAACCATAATTATGGTCTTCTATTTATATGCCGATTTATTACTCCAAATCCAAAGAAACATCCATCCCACTCTATGCGATATTGAAGGAGGTAGGTGTAAATAAATATGGGATACCAATAGATGAAAACACAAAAAATGTATGGGAAATATGTGTAAGTATTACATAATAAAAATTTATTTTTCTTAAAATCTCTATCACATAACAATTATTACTTATTTTCCTATACTTTTTATTTGACATAGTCATAGGAATAAAAAAACCTTCACCTGATGAACACATACTATTAGTGGCCTTGGAGTTATAAATGTATGATCGTGTTAGTGGTGCGGGTTTTGGGGTGACACCACAAACATATTTTGAGAAAAAAACAAGAGTATGGTCAAAGTCAATTAATAAAATAGATGATATAATGAATAGTTACCATTGAAAGAAAATTTTAATGGTAGAGAGAGAGGATGGTAAATTTTATGAGGGGGGGGAATAGAAGGCAAACCCCCAGAATAGTCACCACGTAGAGATCCTAACCTACTATCCATTAGCTATTAGGTGAGTCATTCCCATCAAAGAGACGCCTTAGCAGAAAAAATCAATGTTCTAATATATGTTTCACTAAAATGTGAATTAGACAACCATTGATAACTTTATTGTACTGATATTATAATGGGTGATAATGATAGGGATTTATATCTATCAACACCCACCAATCAACTTTTAGCAGTGGATGTGATGCTCAATATCCAAAATAACATTATATACAGTAGACCAATTCCAATAAGTCAATTGAGAGTGTCGATTAGTATAGACCATGATCCAATCACTTAGCTACCTATTCTAATTCATGATGGAAATATCCATTTGGTCAAAAAACCAATTGGAAAATTAATCATATGGTTGTAATATCTAGTAAATAAACATTCAGGTAAAGTGGAATTCAATTCCAATTAATTTTTCATGCTAAAAAATTAATAATTAATTAAAAAATTGCCTGAAATGATAAATTTTAAAACAGATAGACAAATGGAAGTGGATGAAATGAAATATTGACTCAAAACCATTTAAACTATCGACCAACCAATCAAAAAGAACTACTGAATGCACCATTACCCTGACCGTTCTATATTTAGATTTACTGTCATTAAATGTTTATGCGGATAAAATGATCAAAAATGTTAACAATCACTAAGTATGTTTGGAAGAAAATTTTAATCGAGAGAAATATAACAACTTCATTAGTGTTGAGAGTGTAGGTGAAATCCTCAACCATTTTTGTCTTGGAAGCTCATTTGTAAATAAATACATGAGGTATGTTTTTTTATTTTATTTTCCAAAAGATGATATACGATGTTAATTATGAAAAAATACATTTCATATTTTTGTATGATGTATATATGATTATAAATTAATGGGGTATTACCCTGAAAGAAAATTTAGACTTGTTATTCCTCACCTCACATCTATAGAACAACCAATAATAGATACCAAAAAAGGATGAAATAGTGGGCGATATGATCAAATCCTTAGAAAGAAAATATTTGGCAGAAAAATAGTATTTAATAAAATATCAAATATATTTTCATTTCATTCATTTCGTATTCATTTTTTGTGTTTTTAGGCAGCATTGGATGCTCATTGCTGTAAATTTTGATGCTCCAAAGATTTATTTCATAGATTCAATGTATGGATATCAAACAAACCATCCACATATGATGGTGTTTTTTTAATTAGTAATAAACTAAATAAAATATTTTATAATTAAAAATAAAATTATATAATTTTTATTCTTTTTAATGAGGATACTATTATGATAGGACAATGCATCAATATCGTGGAAAATAAGGAATGAGGATAGGGGATAAGCTTTAGAATGAAGAAAAGATCTATAGATGAATAAGTATGAGGGTATATATAATAAAATTTAACTATAAAAACACATATCAAAACAAAATACTTATTCTCTTCAATGTTTCTATAATGTTTGAAAAAAAACCAAAGGAAAAATTGAGGTTATTATGTTCGTAAATTTATGAGGGAGATCATGTTCCATGAACAAACTAGCATCCCTAAATAGTTATTTCAGAGGATAATTACTATTTTATTTAAAATATGTATTAATCATTTGTTTATTTATGTTATTCCCCTACTATTATGACTATTAAAAAGAATCATACTAACAAGATGATATAGATGTTCTCAGAAACGAATGGACATCATACCAAATGGAAGAATGTATACAAATGACATGAAGACGCGACTTTCAAATATGTAATGGATTATTTTATATTTATTTATAATTTACTTATTTTGGCTATTAATAAAATAATAAATTTTTTCTTATATTGGTTGATTCATTTGTTTGTGTTGGGGTGGTTTGTTCAAAACTGATCATGCTCATGAGAGATTGGAATTCGAGGATGGAACTAAGATAATGAAATCATGGAAATGGGTCCAGAATTTATAAAGATGAATTTCAACTACATATGTAAATAATTAATTTTTTCATCATTCTAACTACTCAAAAATTACCTAAAATAAAAAATTACAATTTCAATCAAAGTGTCTATTTTTATTAAAAATTGACATTATATTTAGAAAGAAGAATTAGTTACATACTGAAAACTAATAAAATTCATTTGGATTGTATTTATAACTTATGAAAATGATGTATAAGTCATTTTTTACATGTAAGAATCAATTGTACGTCAATCCAACGCACTATGTGGATGGTAAGACTATATTTGTGAATGTTTATATTAAATTGACATTAAATTTTGAAAAAAGAACAAGTGACATATTTAAAACTTTTGAAACAAATTCATATTGTTTTGATACTTTAGAAAAATTATCCATGAGTAATTTTTAACTTCTAGGAATCAACTAAACCTTAGTATGATGAATGGTGACACCAATATGACTAAAAGATTTTGTTATCAGTTTAAAAATGACATTTTAGTTCAAAACATATCACTCCCTAAAAAATAATAAAACACACTCGAATTGTATCGAAAATTCTGTAAATAAATTCTTATGTCATTTTTTATGTGTGTGAATCTGTCTCATGTGAAACTGACACAGTATGCGATTACTATGACTCAAAATACATATTTCCATTTGGAAATGATATTTTAGTAGATAAAAAACTTTGCATTCAAAACCAAGAAAACTAATTAGGATTATTTTTATACATTAGTACTATGATCTGTAATTCATCTGTGATGAGTAGGATTCAACCAAACATCAATACGAGGCATGGTGTGGCCGGTATAATACAAAGTGTATCTTTTTATTTAAAACTGAAAATAATTTATGTAAAAAACATGTGACTTAAAAAAAACTAGAAAACCCATTTAAATTGTTTTGATATTTTATGAAAACTATATATGTGTAATTTTGGCATGTAGGAGTCAACAACACATCAATACAATGCATGGTGTGACTCGTATGACTCTATGTGTGTCATTATATTTAAAATTAAAATTAATTTAACAAGAATGAAAATGTGATGTATACAAAAATGATAAAACACATTCAAATTGTATAGATAATTTAGGAAAATGATCTATGAGTCATTTTTTATCTGTAGAAGTCAACCTCACCAGAATACTTTTCACGGTGTGGCCAATATGACTCATAGTGAGTCCTTTTATTTAAAATTGACATTAATTTAGTTAAAAAGTACAAGTGGAATACTAAAAACTATGTAAACACAACTGGATTTCATTGAAACTTTAGAAAAATGATCCTTGAGTCATTTTTGACATTTAGAAATCAACTAAACCTTAATATGATGCACAGTGTGACAGGTATGACTAAAAGTTTCTGCTATCAGTTTAAAACTAACTTTTTATTTTAAAATGTTTCACTAGTTGAAAACTAAGAAAGAAAACTCTGATTATCTTGATAATTTAAGAAAATTATTATTAAATAATTTATGAGAATTATTAAGTTGTCTCACGTTAAATGGATGTATGATGCTACCAGCATGACTCATAATGAGTGTTTCTAGTTTGAAATGACATTTTACTAAAAAAACACAACAATCATACTGAAAACCAAGCATACATATTCATATTTTTTTGATACTCTTGGAAAACTCTCTATATGTAATTTTTTATGTGTAGGAATTATCCTCCCATTACTAAAAAAAAGGTGTGACCGATATAACTAAAATTGTCTCTTTCTGTTTAAAATTGACATCAATTTAAGTACGAAAAATATATGACATATGAAAAACTAATAAAACCCATTCATATCTTAGTCTTTTGTGATCTGTATATGTTAACAGTACCTGAGAATGATGCACAGTGTGACTAATACAACTCCAAACCTTTATTTTTTATTAAATATTTATATTTTATTAATGTATTATTCCATATTAATGTTTAAATAATCTCTTTATATTATTACTAACATCATATATTTTTTATTATATAAGAGATATATTTTTCTTGAATAGAGATTATTTGTTTGGAAACTAATAACGTGGAAGGACATTTTTAGGAGTGGATCACAAGTGTCATAAGATGAAACATTATTGGTTTTAAATGTTTTCTTAAAAATTATATATGTAATTATAGAAAACAATGTTTGAAATGTATATAGAAATGTTATTTTATATACCACAGTTCTAAATTTTTGTATTCCTAATGTAACATTATTTGAATGTAGATTTTTTTAAAATTATATGTTTTGCGGGTTTTTTCTGTGTGCGATGCTATAATTTGAACACATTTCATCCAGTAAGGGATTTATAAGTATTTTATCATAAATAAAAGACCCCCTTTATGAGAGATTTTCTAACATACATAAAGGGGATCCCCCTTATAATCATAATGATTAACATCTCTTTTTGGAACTATCAAAGAGAATATGTGTATTAGTGGATTCATTAAAGAATTACTTGGACAGAATCAATTCTCTGGTACCTTGCCTATGCCCAAGTGACACTCAGACTCCTGATATAGACTTACAAGGATGAGCTCATATGGGCTTACAATTATATGATGTGTCATACTTGGAATTCCTCAATGGATTTCGAAGGATGAACTCAAAGGTAATTTGATCATTTATTCCATGGGAGATACTTGGGCTCCCTTAGTAGACATCCAAGGATAGACATAAATGGAAGGAATGTTATTCCACACCTTGAGAGATACCTAGGTTCTGATGAGGTTCTCGATGTATGGTCTTTTAGGGTGTTTGTTTATATTACACATGGAGTGATACCTAGATTCCAATATAGAAAATCTATGAAAGGGCTCTGGTACATGATTGAATAAAGAATGATATTGCTTATATGATTCATCTCCCAATAAAAATCATAATATTCTATTCAATTTCTGTTTGTACCTTTTCGATTAACTATTTAAGAATATTTTAAGAATATTATTATGGGGGATGCATGGATATGTGCCAGGTCAAATGATTTACTAATTTTTTGGAATTAATTGTTAAATAAAGTTGTTTATAGAATGAGAACCTGGACTTTTAGGTGGTTTACATTTAGTAATTCCTTGATTATTGTATTACATCTATCACAATATTACTTTTATATATTTACTGACTAGATGACACAAAAATTTTATTTATTTCTTACTAGGATTTATTCTTAAACCTTTTTTGGTCCTCACTTAGGTACCCAAATAGACTATATGATTATAGATATCTATTATGGAAATCACCCTAATATTGGTTCTTTATTTATGCTATCAAGATTAATTTCCCCTTTTTGTACATTTTATCAATGTACCGTACATTTTCCATGATCATGTCACGACCCCCTCTATCCCATAATGCCCCTCCTAAGCTAGAAATCTAGAAGGAGAGATAATGACCCCCCGAGTCCCGCCTCTAGTAGCCCCCAGGGTGGTGACCAACACCAAATGTATAGAAATCTCTCAACATGGGAAGAATTACCCATATTATAGTAACAAATATTTGTAGATAAGATGCTTCAACCTCAAAACAACTCCAATAAATATATATAAAAGAATCCAAATTCCATCCCAAATTCATGTTTAAAGTAAAACTGCTATAAATAAAATGAAAATATCCAATGTAAATTCCAAAAAACAAAATGTAGAAGCAGCACAAACACTTTATCAATGTCAAAGATAGTAATTCCCAGTATAGTCCCCTTAGTCCTCTTAGAATCCTAAAAATAGTTTTTATAAATTGGTTGAGCATACATGTGTACTCATTAGGGAAAACCAAAGTCTCTCGCGCACAAGTGAAGATTTATACTAATATCCCTATTAGAAAAAAGTGAAACCCAAAATCGCCTATCATTGTATACAATCAATCCCATTTCCCAACAGGGTACACTCACCAAATAATTCAATTAATGTAATGTTATATAATAATCACATCAATGATAGGGTATCATGCACCACTTCCCACTAGATAACTATTCATCTCTAATAGTGAACTTCCTGATGATTTTATGCTCTTCCAAAAGCCCCACTTCCACAACCTACTTGAACACACTTGGGAAACATACCACATCCCTCTTGAAAAAAAATTATTCCACAATCACATCACACACTACCGAGAGACACATGGGATACCACCAAATCACTTACCTCCTGCAGACACCAGGACCACAAAACCATAACCTCATCCCAAAGACACTAAGTAAAGAATAATTAATCTCATACCTAAGACAACTAGGAAAAAAACCTCACCCACAGACACTTGGGCCTCAAACAGTACAACAACCTACCTAAAGAATCTTAGGATACCAATTTCTAGAAGAGGGATATGATAAGAGACAATAACATTCCATCCATCCTCTCATTGGGATTTTAGAAAAAAACACCCTCCACCACTAAATCGGGATGTTTGACACATTGTGACTAACTAGGGTTGGGTTTACATAGAAATCACATGGAAATAAAACTACATATAGGTACAAGACACCCATCCCAACTGATGGATTCTCAAAAAACCAACCTTCCCACAAAAAACTTCACTTACTGCCACTATAAAACATAACAAAAAATCTATCCACATAATTAATTCATAATCTCATCCAACACATTTATACAATTATAACATTGATTAAAGAATTCATTTATTTATTTCATCCCTACTAGGGAAACTACCAAACACATCATGCCACAAGTCATAAACCACACACACTTCACAAATGCCTCTCGAAATCTCGGGAGAAATTCAAATGAAAGGTAACACCATCCTTATTAAAAATTATCCCTCTGAAACCACCTTTGGCAGCCACACATCATGAAAATAACCACATATAGAAAAAAATAAACTATAATACTGTCCCATTTTATATACAGACCATTCTCAATAACCAAAATGCAACGTAGTCCTAGAACCATTATTAAACATGTTCATCCATTACATAATAAATCAACCTATCCATCCAGATATTAAATTAAACCACCTATACCACCCTGTACACGAAATCCACTATAAAAATTACCAAATCAAAATAGAATTGTACACAACACATATGCAAACCTATTGAATAATGTGTCCTCTGATTTGACCCACATCCTTCTTTAATTCAACATTCATTATTCATGGGTGATTAGAACATATGTTTAATCCCGAGGAATCCATTTAATTAAATGGGTATATGTGAATAAACACATTTTTATATTTTCATCCATTAAATAGAGGATCAACAACAAGTATAATGCTTCGCCTATGCCCAAAAAAAGACCACCATAATCCATGATTTTTAGAAGGATATATCCCATACAATTCACAACATATATCAAATATCATATATAAAACAACAATCATCAACATTATCTTTCTAGCCCCTTATTTATTACTAAGGTAGAAAAACCCATTATCATAAGAAGTCTAATTTTATTTATAACAGAATAGATTATATTCATAACAATGGGATTCAACCATAAAAAATAAGACATCAGTTTACCCACTCCACATGATGAACAAATAAATAATGACTAAAGAATCCATACCTTGAAAAAATAGATGATCAAAAACTCATCTGTGTACCAAAATACAGGGTAATGTAAGCAACATGAGACTCTAAGGGAAACTGAATCTTAAGGCCACAACACAATACCTGACTCTATAGTGAAGAAAGGATCTAGTTGAACCAAAAGAATAATGGAAACAAATGGGGAAGAGAATATCATAGCTTAGAAATGCAATATCCTATATCAATGGATGGAAACAGTTTCAAGGGCCATTAAAGTCAGGCCATGGCCAAGATTATGCCATTTGACTTTTTCAAATATTTTGAGTTTTAGGATATTATAGATATAATTAATATCAGTCGAAATTCCATTATAAACACCCAAACAAGGTTTTAAACTCTATTTATGTCATATACAATGTATGCAGGGAAGAACTGGAATACCTGGGAAAAGATGAAAATGAATCACTAGTGGGGGATTCATTAAGGTGAGTTCTTGAAACTGACTCACCTACATGAATCATCAACAGTGACACATAGACAGCGTGTCATAGACATAACCCCCCAATAATGAATCATCGATGTGGCCCATTTATTCTTGACACACCGACGTGAGTCACCGATGCCCAACCTACCAACACCATACTTACTGATGCTAGGCCATTAAGACTGAGCCACCGAAATTGATAAATTTAGGTGAGTTACCAATACCACTTACCGATGTGACCTAATGATACTGAGCGACCGATGTTGAACTACCATCATGAGATATCAATACCACATTTCGATGTGACCTACCGACGTTGAGACACTGACATCGAGCCACAGACACTAAGCCACCAAAACCGATATATCATTAAAACCTACAGGCACTACCTATCGATGATGGGCCACCAACTATGAGATACCGATGGGAAAACTAGAATTTTGGAAAACTCAAGAAATGGACAACCATTGACACCAAGTACACCATATGAGCTCAATTTTGAAATAGTAATTGACCCATGAGGTTGGGCCCATTACATCAGATACCTCTCAAACTATTCTCACCCCTTGATAATGGAAAACCAAGCCTAGATGAATTAGTGGTTAGAACAAACAACATGTAAGATACATCCCAGGGATATTAATACACATGAAATACCTCTATTATAATCAAAATTCTACGATAAACTAGCCTCTATTGTTCCAATGGTGGAGTTAAACCTTAACATCCAAGAACACCTCCTCTAACATCTACTTCCCCCAATAATGAGATGAAACACCACACGAGAACCAAAACCACACTATTTGTATAGATGAATTAGTTAATTCCTTCATTTATGTTGAGATACAGTCTGCTCTTGGCGGCAATGAATTTCTTGCACGAGTTTAATCGTATCTCAAATAATGTGTCTTGATTAGGAATCAAGTCCTCCCTTTTCTACATGTCAGGACATCATCAAACATTAAAAAACAATAAAGAAACCCATCATATAGTAATAAAGGTTTATGAAATACATTAAAAAGAAAAATAATCAAGAAAAACAAAACTCAACTCCAGGTACTGGGCACACATCTTCATATCACTTTCCCAAGTAATAATCTCCAGGCTACCATATCTCAACAACACATGAACCAAAGGAATGGTCCATCCAATAACACCTTATCATGATTATCTTGGACCACCAATAGCTGCTCCACAAAGGTTTTTTCCTCGATATCAAAATCTCCCCTATCAATTACATTGGAGTCATCGTGAAGATACCAATGAAGCTAGGAGACATGAAACACGTTTTGGATCCTCTCCAACTTCATTAAAAACAAAAAATGGTATGCCACGTCACTAACTCTCCCCATAACCTCGAATGTTCTGATGAACCTTGGAGAAATCTTGTTCCCTCGGACAAGCTTTGTGGCCAATGTCATGGGGTAACCTTCAAGAACACATTATCTAAAACATTGTATGTAACGACCCAAATTTTCATTAATGGAAAATCCCTCTTGATCCAGTTAAATGTTTCTTTATGAAAAACGTTTTTATAAGATGTCAACTTCTTTTGTTTTATGTTATGATTTGTGAATGTTACTTTTATAGACGTTGAACAGTGATCACATGAGTAGTATAAATATATGGCTTTAACGAACCCAATTTTACTCAAATGAAGGAAGCGATGGCCTCATCCAGTAGAATTGATCCATACGAAGCCCATTTGTCGGAGCTTGGAAAAGAGGTGGCATGTTTGGGCTTCGCCCATGACCAATCCCAAGCTTAGCTTCATTATGTCAAGCTCGAACGTGATCATCTACGAGAAAAGTGGATGTTAATAGAGATTACCACTCGAGCGATGTTATCCGAGCCGCCCTAAGAGTCTGTCACCATCGCACACCTTACCCTTAGGTCTTATGCAGATATTTTAAGGGGTAATGTAACAAATAAGTAGTACTATGTTCATGTGAATTATTTTTGTATATAATAATGAATATAATTTCTAGTCATTTTTGATACATTGTAATAGTTTTAAAGTACAAATTGTGTTTTTTGGTTATTATTTAATTAAGAATTATATTTTATTAAATTAAGGGATTTTTGAATAAAATAATATTTTTAATAAAATATTATTATTAATATTAAATTAATTTTTATTAAATATAAATGACCTTATAATTTTATGAATGCAATTAAAATTTTTATTAAGGTTTGAAAGCAATTTCTGTCAAAACCCGTGAATTTTTGATAAATATCAGTTTTTATTTTAAAAGTGAAAATTCACATATTTAGAAAATTATTTAGATAAAATAAATATTATTTTTGGAATCAGAACGTCTAAATTATCCAACGGTGAATTTTTCATAATTTTCTGAGACAGTCAAATTTTTGGGTAAAAATTAAATACCATTTAAATACATAATGTGTTTTATGACATCATAATGTCCCAATGGTGATGTAATAAAATACCATAATCCTTATTTTCGGCCAATATATGTTTTATCATTAAAATAATGAGTTTTTGGGTCTGTTTGAATTACTTTTCAAAGCATTAATGAACCCCTCAAGACTTATTCAACACTTTGCCTTTTTAAATTAATTTCCATGGGAGTGTGACTCACCTCCACATAAGAAACCCTAATTTTTTAATAAGTTCGGACCTTGGCCTTGTAAAATATTGTTTTTATTTTTCCTTTTCCAGAAACCATGGGTAAATACCACGGGATGGTTTGTGGTTTGGATTATTTTAATATAAGGGGTCCCAAACCTAAATAATAAAGAATTCTCTCACCTTTCCTATATAAACCCACCCAAGCTCCCACTTACTCCTCACTAAAATCCCTTGGAGTTCGTGAAACCTCTGCCCTACTCTCTCTAGAATCCTCCCAAGGTGCCCCAAGCTCCCAAGAAGCCTCTCACAAGCCTCTCTCTAGAATTTGGAAGCACACTTCCAAGTAAGGGTTTTTTCTTCCTTTCTCATTTTTGTCAATTTTATTTAAGTTGTATTGCCCTTTTAATTTCAATTATGAATATTGGGGTATGGTTTAGAACCTCTCCCATACATTCCTCTTATTGTTTGAATGATGGGAGACCCCTTTATCTCTCATTAAATTCCTCCAATGTACACCTGTTACTATGACGAAATTCGGAAAGGAACTTTTTTCTCCTCTTTTACATTCAAGCCATACTTTTGTATCATGAATCTAAATTCCTTTTCAATTGTTGGGACAGGTATATATATGATCTCCTTACTGTCCATTAAATTTAAATATGATGAGGAACCCATTTCTCTCTCATCAACCATTTTTATGAAATCTTATGTCATGTTGTTACGCTGTCGAAATCACACCGATTTTCTAATCCAATATCATTGTGTAGTGAATACCATGCCCATTTCTCCATCAAGGGTATTCACCTTTATTCACATTTAATTATTGATTATAAATTTTCATGTTTGAATCCCGCATTCCTTTATCGTGGAATAAATGATTATGTTTTATGAATCCATGTTTCACACTTATGCATGAAATGAAATGTTTAAGAAGGGTGTGACCTTTATAGCGCTCCAATGCATTGGGTAAAGTATAGTATCATGATACGTCATGTTCAATGAGTGTTTACTCATGCCAATTCATGAGAAACGAGGGTTTACTCGTGCTTCTTGTGCAATGAGGGTTTACTCATGCTCCATGTGCAATGAGCCTCAGCTAATGCTAATTCAATGTTAAGTGTTGTTGCCACATTTCCATGTTATGATTATCATGCTTTATCATGCCTCAATGTTCATGTTTATCTTATGATCTATTGATATGCCTATTTCCTAACATGTATTTTACTCCTCATGTTATTCCATGTGTACTCCCTTACTGGGCTTTATAGCTCACCCTTTTCTTATGCATGTCCTCAGGTTATCCCATTCAATGCTAAGTATGAAGGAATGTAGTGGACATGTAAAGGAAATTTTCAATAAAGATGTTGTATTTAATGTTTAATGTTTTTATTTAATGATCCTAATCCCCAAATACACTAAACCTCTCGATCTTCTTTGTTGAATCAAGTGATGTTTTATGTAATAATTCATGTTTAAGTTGTAATAAAAAGCAGGGTTGTCATAGTTGGTATCAGTGGGTAGGTTTAGTTATTTTTGGGATTCGGAAACCCTATTAAAGCCTCAGATACAAGACTAAGTATAATAAAAACATCCCTATGTTTTGGTAAATACTATGTAAGTGGTCTATCAAACAAATACATCCCTGTCTGGATACGAGCAAGTAGAGGCGGCTCTGGCACAGATGTATCCTAGGGGTAAAACCCGAAAACACCGCTTTGAGCTAGACTCAAATGGGAACTGGTGCATGACAATGGGCTTTGCTGCACTCTTGGTTACGACACTCCCGGGGGATATTTTTTGATAAATTCACAATCTTATTATGAACCCTCATTAAGGGAAAAATGCCTCTAAGAATATATGTTAGAACGTAGATCATGAAAATCTTGGATTGAATCCTATATACTCATGAGTTTAAGAGATTAATGTTTATTTATAATTCATCAACTTTTTCCATCGGATTACCCTTTATGTGTTACCCCTAACTTTCCTTTTATTCCAGCCAATGGCTGGTAATAGGAAGACTCGGGCTAACAACCGTTGTGAAGATCAGTGTGATGATTGTACTAATAAGATACCCAATCCAATGGGAGTGGGAATCGCAAACTTTGTCATGCTTCTCTCTCAGCTAACTCAAGTTTTGAATAGAATCACGGGTCAAGAGGAACGTTCAACCCCCCCCCCCATGAAAGAACAAGTCGCTATCGAGAGCTTCATGAGACAAAGGCCTCCTAATTTTAGTGGATCATCTGATCCCACGATCGCTGAGAAATGGATCAACTCCATTGAAAAGATATTCTCCATCCTCCAATGTTCTGAACAAGAGAAGGTTCTCCTGGTGGATTATCTTATGGAGGGTAAAGATGTTCAATGGTGGACGTTGATCAAAAATACGAAGCCTGAGGAGGAGATCGAGGCTTTGGAATGGAAGGAATTATGGAAGATTTTTTTCGATAAATATTTTTCGCGCACCCTCCGTCTTAAGATGGAATGGGACTTCCATTCCCTCAAACAAAAAGATGAAGAATCTGTGGGAGCGTACGAGGAAAACATCACAAGTCTTGAACGATATGCTTCCAGCTTTGTCGTTAACCCCGAATGCAAGGTTGACCGCTTCTTTGGTGGGATGAAGCCTAGTTTGCGGAAAGCATTAGCAATCCGTGACTTCGACAGTTATGAGGAAATTGTCCGATGTGCCCTCAAGGTTGAAAGGGAGATCGGAGAATCATAGGGGTATCATGGGGACAAGAAGCGTATGGTGGACTTCAATGCTGGTGGTCCGATGGATAAATCCAATGGCGCTAAGAAGTTCCAGAACCCCACTTACCAAAAGTGCGGAAAGAAGAACCCTGGAAATTGCCTTAGGGGGATGAGAAAATGCTTTAGGTGTGGAAGTGAAGGTCACCTAGCTATTAACTGTCGGTAAGAAGGACTCGCGGATATGACAGAGGAGAGTAATGCTCCGTTCGAACCTCAACGCGTTGTTCGATGCTACAAATGCAAAGAACAGGGTCATTTTGAAAATCATTTCCCTAATCCAAGGGTTATCGGAGGCAACCAACAACCTCCAAGACAGCAAGGAAGAGCTTTTTTCCATCACTTCTGCTGAAGTGAAACCTGACAACGAAGTAGTGACAGGTACGCTAGTTATTCATTAAAGAATAGCGAACATACTTTTTGATTTAGGTTCTACGCATTCTTTTATATCTCAAATGTTTAGTAGAACAATCCCAGCACCAACACAAATCCTGGAAGTAAAGATGTCAGTGAGTACGGAAAATGGGGCAATCATTGCATCCCATGAATATAAGTCCTCTCCTGTTATAATCTGTGGATTGAATTTCCCGGAGAACCTCTTCATACTCCCTTTGGAGGAATTTGATGCAATTATTGGCATGGATTGGCTTTCCTTATATAGAGCAAACATAAATTGTCGGGAGAGGGAAATCACACTCCATATGGGGAAATGACCCCCGATTCATTATAAGTGTCAGGAGGAAGTTGAATCTCCTTTAGCTCCATCATCTCAAGAATTAGATATTACTACCCTATGAGCATGCATATCTGGCTTAGATGATTGAGTCCAAGGAAGAAACCACCCTTGAAGAAATACCTATTGTGAGAGAATTCACTGAAGTGTTTCCCGAGGAACTTCATGGTATTCCTCCAAGAAGAGATTTTGAGTTCTCAATTGAACTTATACCTGGGGCGCTACCAATATCCAAGACTCCATATAGAATGGCTATTGTTGATCCTGAAAAGCTGAAGAAACAACTACAAGAGAATCTGGATAAAGTGTTTATACGCCCAAGTGCATCACCATGGGGTGCACCAGTCCTCTTCATCAAGAAGAAGGATGGGTCAATGCGGCTTTGCATCGATTATCGCGAACTTAACAAAATCACGATAAAGAACAAGTATCCTCTCCCAAGAATCGATGACTTGTTTGATCAGCTGTGTGGAGAACAATAGTTCTCCAAGGTGGACTTACGGTCGGGATATTATCAAGTAAGGTTGATGAAGGAAGATATCCCCAAGACTGCTTTTCGTACAAGGTACGGGCACTATTAATTCATAGTAATGCCTTTCGGACTCACCAATGCTCCGGAAATATTCATGGACTTGATGAATAGAGTCTTTATATATTACATTGACAAATTTGTGGTAGTCTTTATAGATGATATTCTAATATACTACAAAACCAAGAAGGACCATGAGGAGCATTTAAAAACTGTACTAGAGACTTTTCACAAGGAGAATCTCTATGCAAAGTACAACAAGTGTGAGTTTTGGATGAAGGAAGTCTCATTCATGGGCCATATCATCACATGAAACGGGATATCTGTGGACCCCTCCAAAACAGATGCAATTGAGGGATGGCCGAGGCCAACATCGATAACGGATATCCGTAGCTTCTTGGGGTTAGCTGGATATTATCGACTATTTGTGAGAAATTTCTCACGATTTTCCAACCCTCTTACCAAGCTAACTTGAAAGGGAGTAAAGTTTTCATGGAGTGATTAATGTGAAGAAATCATCAAGGAGTTGAAAAGGAAGCTTATCACTGCACCCGTGCTCACTTTACCCATAAGTGGGGAACTTTTTGTGGTATTTAGTGATGCCTCAAAGAAGGGCTTAGGATGTGTGATAATGCAAAATGATAATGTGATATCCTATTCTTCAAGGAAGTTGAAAATCCATGAGCGAAACTATCCAATGCATGATCTGGAGTTGGCAGCGATGATCTTTTCCTTGAAAATCTGGCGGCATTATCTCTATGTAGAGAAATGTGAGATATATACTGACCAAAAGAGTCTGAAATATATATTCACACATAAAGAGCTTAATATGCGCCAGAGAAGATGGATAGAGCTCATCAAGGATTATGAATGTTCAATGCATTACCACCCTGGGAAGGCGAACAAGGTGGCGGATGCCCTAAGTAGAATGGATCCATAGATTTTATCAATGATGAGAATTGAGAAGGATCCAATCTTCTTAGACTTGATGAATATGGACGTGGGAATCATAAAGAAGGGAACATCATCAATCCATTCACAAATTATTGCTCAACCATCTCTTTTGGAAAGTTTAAATGATGCTCAAAAGGATGATGCGGGAATCCAAGAAAAAGTGGAAGCTATCAAAAAGGGTAAATCCTCGGAGTTTAATGTTAATGAAGAAGGAACTGTGCGGTTGGGAAAAGACTATGTGTTCCATCAAGTCTGGAGCTGAAGAAGGAACTCTAGGATGATGCACATAGTTCAAATTTATCTATTCACCCAGGGAGCACAAATATATATCAAGATCTCCGAGAAAACTTTTAGTGGGATAATATGAAGAAGGAGATCGCTGAATTTTCATCAAAGTGCTTGGTGTGTCAGCAAGTGAAGGCAGAGAGGAAGAAGTCTAAGGGGATGATGCAACCATTGCCCATACCAGAATGGAAATGGGAGAACATCACCATGGAATTTGTCACCGGACTTCCAAGGACATCCAAAGGCAACAATGCAATCTGGGTTGTTGTGGATCGTCTTACAAAGACTGCACACTTCATTGCTATTCGAGAGGATTTCTATTTGGATCAACTGGCACAGATATATATCAGGGAAGTGGTACGGTTTCATGGAGTACCACTATCTATTGTGTCTGACCGAGGTCCAAGATTTACCTCTAAGTTATGGAAGAGTCTTCAACATGCTCTGAATACTGAACTGGACTTCAATACGACCTATCGTCCTCAAACTGATGGCCAATACGAGCGGACTATCCAAACACTTGAGGATATGTTGAGAGCGTGCTCAATGGACATTAAAGGAGGATGGGATCAACATCTTCCTCTGGTTGAGTTCTCTTATAATAATAGTTTCCACTCGAGCATCCAAATGGCACCATATGAAGCCCTATATAGGGAAAAGGTGTATAACACTGGCATGTTGGGATGAGGTCGGTGAACGTAGGCTTCTTGGACCTGAAATGGTTGAAGAAATGGTGGAGAAGGTGAAAACCATTCAGCAACATATCAAGGCAGCCCAATGTCGACAGAAGAGTTATGCAGATAATCATTGACGAGACCTTGAGTTCAAAGGCAGAGACATGGTGTTTTTACGCATATCTCCATGGAAGAAGGTCATGAGGTTTGGAAAGAAAGGGAAGTTATGTCCAGGTTACATCGGCCCCTTCGAGATTCATGATCGTGTTGGGGCTGTGGCCTATCGACTTGAACTTCCACCTACTATGGCCATGGTGCATGATGTCTTCCATGTATCCCTCTTAATGAAGTACATACTAGACCATTCACATGTACTCTCTTCCGAGGTGGTACAATTGGAAGATGGTCCTTCTTATGAGGAGCAACCAGTGAAGGTCGTAGACCTTAGAGAAAAAGTTCTACGAAATAAGACAATGCCCCTCATCAAGGTGTTGTGGAGAAACCACATGTTTGAAGAAGCGACTTGGGAGTCGGAGGATATGATGAAGCTGAGTTACCCACATTTGTTTTAGTGTGGGAAAAGGAAAATTTCGAGGGAGAAATTTCTTAAGGGGGAAATATTGTAACGACCGGAAGTTTCATTAATGGAAAATCCATCTTGATCCGGTTAAATGTTTCTTTATGAAAAACGTTTTTATAAGATGTCAACTTCTTTGGTTTTATGTTAAGATTTGTGACCGTTACTTTTATAGTCGTTGAACAGTGATCACATGAGTAGTATAAATATATGGATTTAACGAACCCAATTTTACTCAGAAAAAGGAAGCGATGGCCTCATCCAGTAGAATTTCCCTATACGAAGCCCATTTGTCGGAGCTCGGAAAAGAGGTGGCGTCTTTGGGCTTCGCCCTTCACCAAGCCCAAGCCGAGCTTCATTATGTCAAGCTCGAACATGATCGTCTACGGGAAAGGTGGAAGTTGATAGAGATTACCACTCGAGCGATGTTATCTGAGCCGCCCCAAGAGTCTGTCACCATCGCACGCCTTACCCTTAGGTCTTATGCGACTATTTTAAGGGGTTATGTAAAAAATAAGTAGTACTATGTTCATGTGCATTATTTTTGTATATAATTATGAATATAATTTCTAGTCATTTTTGATACATTGTAATAGTTTTTAAAGTACAAATGCTGTTTTTTTGGTTATTATTTAATTAAGATTTATATTTTATTAAATTAAGGGATTTTTGAATTAAATTATATTTTTAATAAAATATTATTATTAATATTAAATTAATTTTTATTAAATATGCTGTTTTTTTGGTTATTATTTAATTAAGATTTATATTTTATTAAATTAAGGGATTTTTGAATTAAATTATATTTTTAATAAAATATTATTATTAATATTAAATTAATTTTTATTAAATATAAATGATCTTTTAATTTTATGAATTCAATTAAAATTTTTATTAAGGTTTGAAAGCCATTTCTGTCAAAACCAATGAATTTTTGATAAAAAACAGGTTTTATATTAAAAGTCTAAATTCACATATTTATAAAATTATTTAGATAAAATAAATATTATTTTTGGAATCAGAAAGTCGAAATTATCCAATGGTGAATTTTTCATAATTATTTGAGACAGTCAAATTTTTGGGTAAAAATTAAATACCTTTTAAATATATAATGTGTTTTATGACATCATAATGACCCAATGGTGATGTAATAAAATACCATAATCCTTATGTTCGTACAATGTATGTTTTATCATTAAAATAATGAGGTTTTGGGTTTGTTTTACTTACTTTTCAAAGCATTAATGAACCCCTCAAGACTTATTCAACACTTTTCCTTTTTAAATTAATTTCCATGGGAGTGTGACTCACCTCCACATAAGCAACCCTAATTTTTTAATAAGTTCGGACCTTGGTCTTGTAAAATAATGTTTCCCTCTTTCCTTTTCCAGAAACCATGGTTAAATACCATTGGATGGTTTGTGGTTTGGATTATTTTAATATAAGGTGTCCCAAACCTAAATAATAAAGAATTCTCTCACCTTTCCTATATAAACCCACCCAAGCTCCCACTTCCTCCTCACTAAAATCAATTGGAGTTCGTCCAACCTCTTCCCTACTCTCTCTAGAAACCTCCCATGGTTCCCCATGCTCCCAAGAATCCTCTCACAAGCCTCTCTCTTGCCTTTGGAAGCACACTTCCAAGTAAGGGTTTTTTCTTCCTTTTTCATTTTTTTCAATTTTATTTAAGTTGTATTGCCCTTTTTATTTCAATTATGAATGTTGGGGTATGGTTTCTCACCTCTCCCATACTTCCCTCTTATTTTTTGAATTATGGGATACCCCTTTCTCTCTCATTAAATTCCTCCCATGTACACCCGTTACTATGCCGAAATTCCGAAAGGAACTTTTTTCTCCTGTTTTATATTCAAGCAATACTTTTGTATCATGAATCTAAATTCCATTTCAATTGTTGGAACATGTATCTATATGACCTCCTTACTGTCCATTACATTTAAATATGATGAGGAACCCCTTTCTCTCTCATCAACCATTTTTATGAATTTTTATGTCATGCCGTTACGCTGCAAAAATCACACCGATTTTCTAAGCCAATATGATTGTGTAGTGAATACCATGCCCATTTCTCCATCAATGGTATTCAACTTTATGCACATTTACTTATTGATTATAAAGTTTCATGAATTAATTCCACATTCCTTTATCGTGGAATAAATTATTATGTTTTATGAATCCATGTTTTATGATCCATGTGACACACTTATGCATGAAATGAAATGTTTAAGAAGGGTGCACCCTTTATAGCGCTGTAATGCATTGGGTAAAGTATAGTATCATGATACTTCATGTGCAATGAGTGTTTAATCATGATAATTCAAGTGAAACGAGGGTTTACTCATGCTTCATGTGCAATGAGGGTTTAATCATGCTCCATGTGCCATGAGCCTCGGCTCATGCTAATTCAATGTTAAGTGTTGTTGCCACATTTCCATGTTATGATTATCTTGCTTTATCATGCCTTTATGTTCATGTTTCTCTTATGCTCTATTGATATACCTATTGCCTAACATGTATTGTAATCCTCATGTTATTCCATGTGTACTCCTTTACTGGGCTTTATAGCTCACCCTTTTCTTTTGCATGTCCTCAGGTTATCCCATGCAATGCTAAGTACAAAGGAATGTAGTGTTCGTGTAAAGGAAGTTTTCAATAAAGATGTTGTATTTCAAGTTTAAAGGTTTTATGTAATGATCCTAAGACCCAAAGACACTAAACCTCTCGATCTTCTTTATTGTATCAAGTGATGTTTTATGTAATAAAGCATGTTTAAGTTGTAATAAAAAGAAGGGTTGTCATATTGTACTCCAGGGGTCTAAAACTACAATTAACATACGACATATACCATTCCTGTACTACCTTAATCTTCTCATGGACATGATACACATTCTTGGTTGTACTCTTCACCATGTTTGGACCAAGAACAATTTCCTCCCCATCTTTTGTCCAACACAATGGTGAATGAATCTCTCTTCTGTACAAGGCATCAAAAGGAGCCATACCAATGGAGAAGTGATATATATTATTGTAAGAAATCTCTTCCAAGGGATGGTATCAAGACCAAGACAAAACCAAACCCAATATTTATGCTGAGAATATATCTTTCTACATCTAGATTTTCCATTCTGTATGCCCATTTTTCTGAGGGTGGAAGGTAATGTGGAGGTGAAACTGAGTCCAAAATTCATTCTATAATTCTCTCTAGAATCGTGAGGTAAAAACACAACCTAAAATAAGATAATAGATCTCATAACCCCATGAAGCTGTAACACCTTAGTCACATACCTCCTGGCCAAGGTATCGACTGCACGTGACTCTTTAATTTCTAAGAAGTGAGATGATTTCCTCATTTGGTCTACAACTTCCTTGATAACATCACAACCTTCTTGATCCCTGGGTATCACTTTGAAAAAAACATCAATACTTAATCCAACTTCTACTAAGGTATATCTAGGGATTGAAACCAACTATTGATAACACAATGCTCAACATTCACCTCTTAGAACTGTAAGAATATTTCCACAAAATCCACCACTTTCCACTTAATCCATCTCCACCAAAAACTCTCCCTTAAGCCATAATACATCTTAAAAACCCTAGGGTGAATCTCCAGGAGTAAGATATAAAACATAACAAGAACACCTGCATTAATTACCACTAGGAAAAATAACATTCCATGGTACAACATCTGATTCTATGCATCCTCCGAACACCCATCCAGAGCATCACCCTAGTCAATGTGATAACCCATCACCTCTGCCATCGTTTCACCCCACTGAGAATCCACCTCCTACTGCCTCATAGATGAATACACCATCATCTGAGATAGACAAACTCTACCACCATCGATTCCAAAATCTAGGTCCAAGGTATCCAAATCATCCACCACCTCCAAGATTCTTCCAATTCTCATACAACCTCTTTCTGTGACTTCCTACTCAAGGCATCAACCAAAAAATTCCAGTTTTCTAAGGTGTAGTATTTCTAAAAATTATAGCCATGAAAAAACTCCATATAACTACACTACTGCATGTTCAGGTCTCAATGGGAAAATATATACCTCAATCTCTTTTCACATGTGATGATCATAAAGAATTCTCCAACGTAGTAATGCGTCCAAAAATTCAATGAAAACATGATTTCTTCTAGCTCCAGATCATTGGTGTCATAGTTATGTTTGTTGGGACATAACAACCTAGACTCATAGGAGATCACTACTTCCTTAAAAAACATCCCCATCCGAGGTGGGAAGCATCACAAAATACCTCGAACGTCACAACCTCCTCTAGAATCTAGAGCACTGAACAACTTTCCTTTCAGATAGATGATCTCTACCTAGAACTATTCACTCCAAACAAAATCTTTGACTTCTCTGGTCAGAGTTGTTAATGGAGGTTCAAATTAAGATTAATTAGGTACAAATATTTGGTAATATCCTACTTGACTGAGAAAACTAAAATCATCCACCACATTATTATGTGATACCCATGAAGCAACTAACTCGTCCTTCGATGGGTCCACCATGATCCCCTACCATGTCACCACATGTCCATAGAAGTTGAAATTTTGGGTCCAAAACATGCACATGGAAAATATTCTATAGATATGGTGGTGTTGATGGAGCTCAAACATAGTCTTTATATGTTTGGTGTGCACCTCCAACAACATCAAGTTGATAAAAATGTCATCAATGAATATAATTATGAATCGATCCAGGAAGTCAAGAATGAATAATTTTATATGTCCGATGAACATAAAAAATGAATTCGAAACACCATACAACATAACGATGAACTCTAAGTTCCTATACCTAAATCTAAAAGTATCCATTGGGATGCCACCCTTTTTCACCCCCAACTGCTGATACCTAGACTGCAGATCAATCCAATAAAA
The DNA here is from genome assembly GCA_963277665.1 of Viscum album. Lineage (NCBI taxonomy): Eukaryota > Viridiplantae > Streptophyta > Magnoliopsida > Santalales > Viscaceae > Viscum > Viscum album. The sequence continues at coordinate 1,893,345,196 of OY728150.1, forward strand.
CCAACTTGATCCCTAAAAATGATGGAAAAGATCTTGTATCATTGGGAGAGGGAATGTCTTCTTGACTATCACCCTTTACAACCTCTGGTAGTCAATGGATAACCTTAGACCACCATATACTGTAATTGTGAACAAGACTGGAGAACCCCGTGGTGAGACACTAGGATGAATAAATCCAATCTTCACCAAGTCATTAATATGAATCTGCAGATCTTGCAACTTAAAAGGATCAATCTGATAAAGATCCATCGGATTTAGAGAAGCATCGGGCTACAAGCCAATCCTTAACTCATTGTCATGTCGAGGGGGTAGATTCTAAACCTCCTCTTGAAAAACATCCATGAACACCCCAATAAATATTGGAACACCAAAAATCTTAGTATTCACCGATTACACTGATATCTTGGAAAAGAATGAATGATGAGTCTCCACATGCTGAATTCCCATCAAACAACTCCACTAAAAAATGAAAGCCACACATTGGTTATCTATGTCTAAAAACATTTATCTTTTTTCAAAAGCGGTCAACAATAGAATGATGAGAGTAAAACCATTAGAAGATAATGATAAAATATTATTATTGGATCTGTAATGGGGAAAATCCCCATGGGAAAATGTGACCCTGACATTAGTACACATCCAGGAAAAACATAAACAAATATGGTATGAACTCTAACTGGTGTAATAAACACCAGGGTCACAAATAGACTCTCTTTGTCTATTCCAATAGCATGGGATATATAGAGTTTGAAAAAGGTGTGTGATTATCTTTAATAACACAAGGTTCAAACAAGAGTACTAAACAAGATGATCATACCTTCAATGACCTTTGGCGCTAATGGAACTGATACCTATATGGATTGAAATTCACCATGCTCATATCATTATCCCCTCTACTTCCGACCACCACCCCAACCATGCTTAGGTCGAGATCCCTGAGGAACTCCATGAGGCCAACCACTACCTACTCCATCTCCCCTTAGTGGTGAAGGAACCTAATGTCCCTACTTCTGAAACAGCTTGGATGAAAACTAATGCTGAGGAAGGTACTAAAAATTCCCACCACCACCAAACTGATCTCAAACTGGGAACATACTTTGATGGTTCCCACGATCTCCAAAAGTAAAACACCTAGGTCCCAAGCCCATGGGAAAATAATTATGACTAGAAGGTCTAAACTGAAATGGTTGTGGTCAAGTCCCCCTGGTCAATGCCTCAGAGGCCCTGGTGCTTAATACCTAATGCCGGTAGTATTCACCTTTGAAGAACCCTAATGCCTCTCCTATCATGGTATAACTCCTTGCGAGTGAATTATTTATACTAAATATTCCATCCTCTTAAACTCTAGGTATGTCGACAAGTTAAAGGGAATAACTGTGCACTAGAGAGAAGAATGATGTTCCTACTCTAAGAATTTTTCTCGAGATTCCTCTTCTAAAAATATTTCCAAAGAAAAGTGAAGGAGATCCTTAAACATCATCCCCAGTTCCGATACTAGCATACTCCCCTAATAGAGGAAGAGTGACTCATGTCACTTCTCAGTATTCATGGTCGAAGAAAAAAATTCTTCCTGGAAAGCCTTCTCAAATTTAACCCACAAAACATCATCCTACTTTCTCTACACAAGGTACAATTTACACCACATATGAACAACTCACCTCATCTAAATGAATGCCTATGCAACCCAATATTTCATTGAGGCTGGGATCCAGTTTATGTTGATCTCAACTTCCTTGAGCCAGAACTACATATCTATGTCCAAGACACTTCCCTCGTACTTTACTAGATAGTTTTGCTATAAATAACATAACATTCTCTTCCACTAGTTTTCCTCCTCCTCTAGATCAAACCTCCACCGATCAGCCATATTGGCCTACTAAGACTCCACTTAATGAGACAATCATGAATTATGATCGAGTGCCTTATATTAAAGGTAAAAATTAACTAATATGACCAAGAAGTATGATATTTATTTAGGATTCACTATAACTCATTGTTTATTTTAATTTCCTAAAAAAATTCCTACACAGGCCTGAAAAACATGTCATAATCTTGCACGTACCATTTCATGGGTCCTTACCCATCAAATGATCTAGCCTAACATGGTCATTCGGTAGGCTCAAAGTACTATTATCAGATAAAGGGGGTCCTAGAATCTTATGTCCTAGAAGGTCTTCCCTGGCTTATGTCACAAACCAAGATTAACTGACATTGTTTACCTATCAACACATTCAATCCTCACCATGCTTAACTCAAAACTACATCCTATCTCTTAACCCCCTTCTAATACCAGTCTGTCATGACCTCCTCACTCCAAATATTCCCCTCTTGAGATGAAAATGGAGAAAGTAACACAATGACCAAAAAGTCACACCTCTAGTAGGCTCCAGGGTGGCGAACAATAGCAAGGGTATAAAAATCTCACAAACGGGAGGCATTACCATTTTTATAGTAACGAATATTATGAGATAATATTTATCAACCACAAAAAACTCAATGATATATATATATATATATATAAGAATCCAATATCCATCCCACATGCACGTTTATAGTAAAACTGTTAGAAGTAAAATGAAAATCTCTCAAGTAAAAACCAGAGGAAAAAAACTAAGAAAATATAAAGCAATTGTCCCAAAATCTGAGCTAGTAATGCCCAACATGGTCCATATATTCCTCTACAATTCAACAAACAGTTTTATATATGTAGGGTGAGGAAACAAGTATACTTAGTAGGGAAAATTAATATATCTCATGCACATCTAAAGAATCATACTAATGACCCCATGAGAAAACAACAAATTCCAAGTTCACTTAAGATGGTATACAATGCATCCAAGAACACACCAAAGTAAACTAACCAAATAACACAAGTCAAGTAATGTAATATAGTAAGCCCATCAATAATAGGGTACCCCACACTACTTCCCACTCATTAACTACTCATCACTAAGGGAGAATGACATGATGCTACCATGCACTTACATAATCTCCACTACCACAAACTACCCTCACACACCTAGGCCACATACCACATCCCACCCACAAACACCTGGTCCACAACCACATCACATCCTACCCATACACACATGGGACACAAAACCATAACCACATCACAAAGTCACCAGATAAGGCATAATAAATGTCTCCCCAAAGACACATAGAAAAACACAACTTTCTCGTAGACACCAGGGCCTCAAAACCGAACCATAATAAGCCTGAAGATTCTTGTGATACCATTACCCAGAAGAGGGAGTAGAGAAGATCCAATAACAAGTATCCATTCTCCCACTAGGATATTGGGAGAAACATCTTCCCCCTTGAAATGGAGGTGTTAAATACATATTAATCTACTAGGGTGGGGTGAGAAAATTAATCAAACAGAAATATGAGTATATATATAGGTACCAATCACACATCCCAGCCTACGGGTTCTCAATAAATTAACCTTCCAACACAAAATTTCCCTTGCCACCACCACTAATGCATAATCACACAACCATCAACAAGATTAATTCCCAACCCCAACAAATTCATTTAACCAATTGTCACCCCGCATTAAAAAAATTCATTCATTCATTTATTCCATCTGTACCAGTGAAACTACCTAACACATCACAGAAAATGTAACATCATAACCCACCCACTCTTCAAAAAATTACCTCAAGACCCCAGGTTAATGGACCACGCAATGTAACACCATCATTATTCAAAATTATTCATCCCAAAACATCTTTAAGATCCCCACTGCACAAAAAGAACAATATCTAGAAAAACCAAAAAACTCAACCAGGTTGTAGTCCCACTGCACAAACAGACCATGCTCAACAACGAAAACACAACCCTGATGCAGAACCACTATTTAACATGTTAATCCATTCCACAATCAATATAACCATCCAAACTATGATTTCATTACACCAACTGCACCTCCCCATACATGAAACCCACTACAACCACTACTATATGGAACATAACCACACACATCAAAAAACCACACATATCAAATTGAGTGTCTTCAGATTCAAACAACACTATTATATATTTTCACTTTAATAATTTAGGGGTGGTCACAACAAAATTTTTGTCTTGGGGAATCCATTTATTTAACTAGATATACATGATAAACCACATTTTCATACATGCATCCATTCAATATAGGACTAATAATAATTATAAAACATCACTCATTTATAAAAAAAGATCACCAAAGACTATGATTTTCAGTAGGATTCAACCCATACAATCCAAAACATTGATCAAAGATAACTAATAGAACAATGATCATCAATATCATATTTCCATCCCTTCATTTATAACTAAGGTTACCATATTAGTTTTTGTAAAAAGTCCAATTATCTATATAACAGGTTTGATTATCATTATAAAACTAGTATTTTTCCCTAAACACAAAGATATATTAGTTTACGCACCCCACATTTTACAATAAAAAATAAAGACTAAGAAATCCCTACCTCAAGAAATAGATGATCAACAACTCCTATTTGTGCCTAAACAGAGGGTCGCACAAGTAGTTTGAGACTGAAAGGGAAAATAAATCTGAAGGCCAAAACAGAACATAAGACTTCAGGGGGAAGAAATGATCTAGGGGAACCAAAAGAAAAATAGAAAAACTTGGGGAAGAGAATATCTCTGGGTAGAAGAGCCAGATCCTATATCAACAGAAGGAAATAAATTCAAGGGCTATTAAAGCCATATATTTGTCAAGATTATGCGGTTTGAATATTTTAATGTATTGGGAGAGTCAGTATATTAAAGATAATATTAATATCTTTTTACGCTTCATTAGAAATGCTCAAACAATATTTTAATTTCCATTTACCTAAAATAACACGTAAGATGGGAAAAACTATAAAAAATGGACAAATATATAAATGAATCATCGATGGGTGAGTAACCGACCTGAGTCACAAATAGTGACTCACCAATATTTGTCACTGATAGAAAGTCACCATCAATGGGCAACCGACGGGACCCACTGATAGTGAGACACTGATGTAACCCACTAATGCATGACTCACCGATGTGAGTCACTGATGCCCGACCTACCGATTCTCAACCTAATGACTCCGAGCCATAGATATTGGGCCACCAGCACAAAGATACCAATGCCTTCTACCAATACAAACAACCAATGTAGATCTATCGACACGATCTACTGATACCAAATTCCGACATAAACCATAAGGCTCAAGCATTAAACATTACTTAATATTGAGATATGTCAATAATATGACTTTAATACATATCTAGGATATTATTAGGATTTGATATTTCAATAATTAGTTCATAACTTAAACATAATAACTTAAATATTTCAAGTAGACACTTTTAATCACTATTCATTTTTTTCCTAATACAAAAAACTCATTAAAAAGATTCATATTTCATTTCATGTTTTAAATAACATGAATTTTAATTTATCCCATCCTTGACTATATTTTTCTTTATGTTCTATGAATAACATCTCAAAACATGTGATGAGAATAAAAAGCTCAGTAAGGGATACAATATTAAGGAAATCTATTAGTTTTGTGATAACATTAAAACCCTGAATACTTTATCATAAAGTAATAATTTTAACATTTAGGAAGTAGTAAATATTACATACAGAATATAAGCTCATTGCTTACCCTCTTTTTAACCAAAAGTTTAGCATAAATCCCATAGAAATAATCATATAGAATATAACGGAAACTCTAGATATAAATATATTTAAATGGAATAATCCTACGGTCGACTTCCACAAATATAACTAAATATAATTATTGTACACCCGACTTCCATAGCCAATGCATTGAAGGTTATAATGTAACCTACCGTCCTTGGTTTGTCATAGAACCCTTCGTTATTTGGTTTTTCAGAAAACCACTTGTCAATTTTTTATCATGTAACCACTCGTGGAATGTACAAGTACCATTAAATAGTCATAACATATAAAATGTTGGAAATATAAACATTTCACTAATAACATTTCATTTTCAATCACAAGAAATAATTTCAATATTTTGAAATACCCAATCCATTTCAAAAACAATTTTAAAACAAAAATGGGTTAAGGTATTTCTTTTCCTTTTAAAAACATTAAGTCTTATAGAGGAGTACAAATATCAAATAACTATTACAGTGGAGGAGAGGTCGTTGTCACCGTAGAAGTTAATAACATTCCTTTTGACATTTAGTAAAATAATTCAATGAAAAATGACCCCCCTTGAATGAAATTAAAATTAAATTGGTTTTATTATACACCATATTAATTAAGGAGGTGTATATTATCAAAAAATTCCTGAATGAAAGGAGATTAAGATGATGTTCCTTACCTTGAGTCTGAATCGTAACATATCTTCCCTATTATTTCTGAATAATAATCATAAGTTAATTTCTACTTGAAAAAGAACCTTTTTAAATTTTATTATTCCATTTATATCACTTATTACCACATTATAAAAATTACTTAATTATTTAAGTTAATATGAGTCGTTTCATCGATTTTCTGAACTTGAGTAAAAAACTTGTTTTGATATAAATTGTACTTGTATTAAAAAGTATATCATCTAAAGACTGATATACATGATTTAAATATCACACACACACACTCATATATATATATATATATGTAGTATATATTTATTTTTAATAGTCCATGACATCTAGAGATAAGAAAATAAATTCTCATTCATGTAAATGGTAGGTCGTACGTATGCATGGACACTAATTTCATTTATTTTCAATAATAAAAGAATAATAATAAAATTATATAAATGTTTATTATAATACTAGTAATATATTTATGTCATTTATGTATCATAGGTAATATAAAACCATCATTTATGCATTCCCTTTATAGCGTGAACGAGTCATTCCTCTTGAAGGGGTGGTAGTCCACACATTCTCAAATGAAATTATCATATTTATACATCATGGAAAGCATAAAGGTATGCTGTAAATAAAAAAATTAGAATCATAGAAAAAATATAAATATAATAAATATAATATATAAATATATTGCTATCTTAATGGCCACCATGAGTAGTGGTAGAATAAAATTGAACAATCATCGTTTCGTGAGGCAGTAGTTCGTCGTGCACAAAAATTGTATGTTCATATCAATTAGATGGAGGTGTGTGTAAGTGTAATAAGAGTAATTATCATAAAAATATCCAATTATATTGAGCATACTAGTTTTGTTTTTTAATAAAATAATAAGAAGATCATAGGGAGTAGAGAAGGAAAATAAAGTAATGGAACTTGAGAGAAGACTTTACCTCTAAATCGGATAACATCTTTTGATTTGAGACAAGAGTCTTCCTTTAATTTCATTCTTCCCAAGGTACGGTTTCTAGAAGGAATTTAGGGATTTTTGGATCTTATTTGAGTAGAATTTGGATGATCCAAGGGGCTTGAGAGTCGTTATTATGTGGGTAGAGGTGGTGGCATTTTATAAGAGGGATGAGGGCACTTTACGAATGTTTTGAACTATTAATTTATTTGAAATTAAATTTTGGTTAAAAATTGAAAAAAAATCATTTAATTTGAATATAAGAAGATTTTGATTCTAATAACCACCATCAAAAATTTTTTAGAGAAGTTTTGAATTTTTTTATCATTATATTTTTTGATTAATCCTTATTTTACCTTTTAAAATCTTACGGTGATATAATGTAATTTAAAAATTGTGGGCTAATTTAATTACCAGATCATGTAAAAAGACCCCCAAAAAGTCATTTATGACATATTTGGACTTATATTAACCATTTTTCCAAATATTTTATTTTTAGGAATTTAATTTCATTTATTAAAATACATTATATATTATGTTATTAGCTATGTCTATTTTGGATACAATTCATACATTACTTTTTTAATAATTTATAACAACCTTATTCCTTCAATAAAAAAAATAAAATCAAAAATAATATGTCAATATCATCTAGAACCTTTTTAATGGAATAGAAATTATAAATAACATTTATTTTAATATTTATAATAGCAAATATTTGAATCCTTTATTAATGAATAAATCACTACATTATCATTATTTCATAATTAAATTTATTTATTTAATGTCTAAAAATTAAAAATGAATAATCATGATGTCAAAAATCTTTTTATAATTCTAATTAATATTTATAGTAAAAAATATCAGTTATATAACACTGTATTAAGATTGTTTTATTAAAAGTTACATGTTTAGGTTATATTTCCCTTTACCTAAAATTAATTAATATAACATGTCATTATCACTCCCAAGTGGATCCATTGAGGTCCTAAAATCAACCCATTTATGCCCGAAAATGAAAACATGTCATGAAATATGATAATGACACATTTTATGGTAGTTATAATATTATTATAAAATTATTTTTATACTCTTATTTACACGATTTACCCTTTAACCAGGGTAAATAAAATTATTACTAAAGATACTATTCATAATGACTAAAAATAAAAAAGTACATGTTTTTAAAATCTAGAACTATTGATTCCCAATATGGAATCTATTTTTCCAAATTCAAAACAACTTACTTTCATAAATTAATTTAAAATTAATTACCATTTTCAAAACCTAAAAGTGGGTTTTTAAGAATAAAAACTATCAAAAGATTGACATTTGTTTATGCCCAATTTAAAGTGAAACTACATCTAATGAACAGAATTGAATTAAATGATAAAAAATTTATCTAATTAAATATTTAAAGAAATCAAATTAATAATATAATTATATAAATAAATTATATGAAATGGTAGTTTGGAATTAAAATTCAATATTTTTTATTATTCATAAAAATATGAATTGTATTATAAAAATAAGAAAAATTACACCAATATTAATTTTGATATTCCACTTATAAAGCTGAATTTTGTTTTCAAATTTAACATATAAAAGTGAAAAAAATATATATTTAAAATGGTTCTCTATTAAAAGGATATAAAACAATATTTAAAAAATGCTAGAGTATTTTATGCCTAAAATTGGATTCATTATCATTTTAAGCCTCCAAAATTTCATGCATAAATGTAAAAAACATTTAAAAAAACATGTGTAATCATATTATAGTTAGTTCTATTTATTCCATCCATTATTATTACAAGGTGCGAATTACCATTTTAAATAATAATAATATTATTGTATTATTTTTCGGTCTAACTAAATGTTATTTGCAACGTAAAATTTTCGAGAAACCTATTGTTACGTGTCGAGTATGCTCTCAGAAAAAGTGTTTATTTATCATAAAATTAATATATTTTTATAAATATTAATATATAAGAAAAGGTATGATTCTATAAATTCGTATGATGCTACATCATTTCCCCCTTTTGGAAATTTCATCCAGACAATTTTATTTACTTATCAAATAAGTGAGGGTATTTCTCCCGCATAGCACATTCAAATCCCCACATTTCCTCTTCAACCAAATGGTTTTTCCAAAAAAAAATTATTACCAATTGAATCAGCTTTTTCACCATAATTTCTCCATATTGGCCAAAATCTATACTGGTTATTCCTCATAAGAATGATTCTCTTCCAACAGAACTACCTCATGACTCAAAAAATGAGATGGATACAGAATATAAGTTCTCAAATTGAAACATTAAATAAAATTTGTACTAAGGATAAATAAGTATATAAATCCACCCTATAGGAAACAAATTCACCTTTCTCTAGGTTTTAATTGGGTATAATGAACCTCGGACTCAGATTTATCTTTTGACCTAAACGAATCAATGTTTTCCATTGGGAATCTTTTAGAAAGACATGATCACCTAGATTGAATGAAAGATCCTTCTTATGGTTATCCGCATAACTTTTTTTCCTGATATGATCCGTCCATACATGCTTCTAAATCAACTAAACATTTTCTACCATCTCTTATACCAATTCTAGTCTTATCAACTTCCTTTCACCTACTTCATCACAAAAATCTAGAGATCGGCACTGCTTTCAATATAATGCATTAAATGATGACACATGTATATTGGAATGAAAAATATTATTATAAGGAAACTCAACCAAAGAAACATGTTGATTCCACTATCCCCAGTAATCCATTGAACAAGCACATAGCGTATGCTTTAATGTATGGACTATTCATTCTGACTGTCCATCTGATTGAGGATGAAATGCTATGCTAAAATTTAATTCAGTTCCTAATGACATATAAAGGACTTTGCAAAAGTTAGAAGTGATCCTGGGATCATGATTGGATACAATAGAGTGGGGAACTCCTTGTAACCGGATTATCTCATTAATATGAAATCGATAAAGTCAATCTAGAGAAATAGTACTATAAACCGGAATACAATGAGAATATTTAGTCAATCGGTTAACAATAACCAAGATTACATTTTTACCTCGAGATGTTTTTTGTAACCCCAGTAAAAAATCCATGGGAACATTTCCCCCTTTTCACTCTCGATTTGGAAAAGGTTAAAGCATCCCTTTTGGTAATGCCAAACTAATTCAACTTGTGGAAAAATCAAACACTACACAATAAAGTTAGTAATATCTCTATTAATTCCATCCGACCAAAAATACTCTTAATGATCTTTATATATCTTTGTACTTCCATGATGATCTCAAAATGGAGAACTATGATATTCACTTAATCACTCTTCGTTCAACTATAAATCACAAGACACAAATAATATCTTTCCAAATCTCAAAATACATTCTTTATCAATGTTAAATTCAGGTAACATACCCTTTTGAACCAATTCTACCTTTTTCTACAACTCACCAACCTGTTTATGCACTTGCATAATTCTGTTTGATAGAGATTATTTCACTAACACCTGAAACAAAATAGAGGAAATCCTTGTACTAAAAAATTCTAATTCAAAATTCATAAAATCAGAATCAAAATGATCTTGTTCTAAATATAGCATGGTTAATATAGCATTACTAATTCAAATCAAAGTGTTTTCCACTTTATATTCCATTCCCTGATGGTAATGTATTGTGGAATCAAAATCCCTAATTAATTCTACCCATCTCCTTTATCTCATGTTTAATTATTTTTGTGTGAATATATAATTCCAAATTTTATGATTAGTATATATATTTGACACGTTACTACATACTAATGATGAGTCTATTTTTTAATGAAAAAACAACAGTAGATAATTCCAAATCTTGTGTATGGTAATTTATCTCACAAGGTTTTAAATGGCGTGAAAAATAAGAAATTAACTGATCTTTCTTCATTAGGAAAAAACCAAGTCCTTTCAATGATGCATAACTATAGATAACAAATTCACCATTCCTGTAAGACAAGGCCAAAACTCGAGTATTTAACAATCTTCTTCGCAGTGCCAGAAAATAATAATCCCATTCTTTTGTCTAGATGAACTAAACTTCATCATGTGTTAGATTACTTAGTGGGATATATAGCTTAGATTTTTTGGTCAATCCTATTGTAATAACTTACCTATCCAAGAAAACATTGAATCTATGTCACAGTGGTAGGTATTGGACAGTCTTCAACAACTTTTGTATTAGAAGGGTAAATAGTTATTCCATCATTAGGAACAATTTGACCATAGAAATAAATTTATTGAAACCAAAATTCAATATTACTAAACATTCTATATATTTTATTTTATTTAAAGGTTTTTAAGACAATCCTTATGTGGTATTCATGTTGGCATTGGATTTTAGAATGTTCTACGATTTCATCTATAAAAACAACCATAAACTAATCTAGAAATTGATAAGAGACTCCAATCATGAGATTTATAAATACAGTAGGTGCATTAGATTACCCAAAATGCATAACTACAAAATCTTAATTCCCATATCTATTTCAGAATGTTGTATTTGTAATATCATCATACTTGATCATTGGCTCATGGTACCAATACCTCAAATCAATCGTCGAAAAATATCGAGCTCTCTGGAGCAGATCAAACAAATCATCGATATGAGGCATCATATACCTTTTCATAATAGTGATGTTATTCAATGATCTATAATCAATACATACCCTCATATAATCATCTTTCCTTTTCAAAAATAAAACTGGAGAACCCCATGGTGATGTGTTAGGTTAAATGAAACCTTTATCAACTAATTCAGGCAACTAGTTTTGAAATTCCTACAGTTTTTCTTCAGTCATTAGATAAGGGGATTTAGAAATAGATTTTTCATCAGGAACTAAATCAATAGTAAATTAATACTCTTGCCTAGGAAAAATACCTAGAAATTCATCAAGAAAACCATCTATGATTTCATTCACCACTGTAATTTGACCAATCAAAATTGTTTTATTCTTTTCAACAGTATGAGTCAGATAACATTAAATTCCACCTTTAATAAATCATTCAACTTCTAGAAATGTTATCATACATGTGAAATAATTAAATAAAACATTATTGTCTTTACAATATTTTTTATCATGATAATCTGAAATCCAATCTATTCCCAAAATAATATCAAAATCCACTATGGAATGTTCAACAATATTTGCAAGAAATACTATTCCATTATTGATAATGATAAGATTCCTATAAATCATGGTTGCTTTAATAATTCAACATATAGTTTTTCCAAAATTAATATATCACATTCATGAGTTTGTATATCCAATTTAAAAAAAATTCTCTCATAGTGGATGAATATGAAGATCAAGAGTCAAATAGAGTACTTAAATTATTTGAAGACATCTGTAACATATCTATCACCACTTTATTTGACGATCCCACATAAATCACAGAAACTGAAATTGATTTTTGCTTTCCCTTCTACTTTCAATCATACTGGTTTCAACCTGGGTAATCAAATCTGGACACACACTAGCAATATGTCCTAACCCATTGAAACTAATGCATCTTACTGCTGGTTTTTCCTTGCCTGCCTGAACATCTTCCTTATAGTAATGAGAAATATGACCTGTCTTACCACATCAGAAACATATCCATGACATTGAGAGACATTCTCCAGGATTCTTTTTACCAGGCATCTCACTTGTTAGAAATTTTGTTTTCTTACCTCCAGAATTCTTTGATGATTTTCCTCATTTTCATCCAACTTGATCGCTTTTTTATTGAATCTCATGGAATACATGCTTATCATAAAACTCTATTTCCACCTTATTAATTCTTTTGACATGTTTCTCATAGTTTTTGAACTCATTGGAAGCTAAAAACCTATGATATTTTGGTTTCAATCTAATGTAAAACATATTTATATTACTATCAATATCCCAGATTAAATTTGGGACAAACCTTGAAAAATAGGTGAAATATTCTTAATATACAACCACCTAATATTTCTCCTTTTTTCTCATTTCAAAGAATTGATTTTCCAACATAAGTCGAATAATCTTCGAAGAATATTTATCAATGAAGATGTTATTAAATTCCTCCCAATCCATGGCATAAATCTCTTCACCTCCTCTAATATTTTTTATCATTGACCACCACTGATCAGATTCCCCTTTAAAATGATAAAAAACAAGAGTAAAATTATGATTGTCCAAACAACACATTACATAAAAAAATCTTTTACAATGCTTTAAACCACCCTTCATCTTGCACAAGGTGAGATGATACTTTGAATGATGGGAGAAATTTCCTTATGAAATGATCTATGATTGAAATATTCCTCTACTATTGGTTTAGTTGATCTCATGCATAAACACCACCATCATTTGTCTCCCATGATAACTGAGCCATTACTCTAAAAAAATATTTAGTTCCAATTCAGACCATCTCAAGATGTTGACATGGAAGGTTATTCCCCTCTATATTCCCTCCATTCATAACTTCCCTATTTCCTCCATGGAAAACCATTCTAAATAAACATATCTTATAAGAAGCAATGTGGTAATATTTAAATGCTATAACATTTAAATTTGACCATAAAGAAAAAAAAATTTATGGATATTCTCTTAGCAATATTCTAACTCCAAATGTTTTAAAAACTACCCTCTAATACAAAATATAATTCCTGATCCTCAAACATTACTTAATCTTAAGATAAGTCAATAATTTGACTTTAATTCACATCGAGTATTTTTTTGGGTATAGGACTTTAGAGAATTATGTAATAACTTATACATAAAAACTTGAATATTAAAAGTATACACTTATACTCACTATCAATTTTATTTATAAACAAAAACTATTTAAAAAGAAACATGTTTTGTTTTATTTTTCACCCAACATAACTTTTTCTTGATCCCATCCTTGACTATATTATTCTTTAATTCATGTGAAAAATATTTCAAAACATGGGATTTACATAAAAAACTCTATAAGGGATACACAATGAATGAAAAACTATATGTCATGGGATAACAAGAAATCCATGAATACATTATCATCAATTAATAATTTTCACCTTCAAGAGGTAGTAAATATATTATACTGAACATTTTCTCATTGCGTACCGTTTATGTAATCAAATGATTACCATAACTCCCATAGAAACATAATATAGAATATAACGGTTACTTGGAACATAATCATACTTAAATGAAATAACCATACAGTTGACTTCCACACATATCACTAAATAAAAAATCAATATGGCCGAATTTCATACCCTGTGCATTGGAGGTTATAAAATACCATTCTATTCTTAGTTTATCACAAAACCACCCATAATTTGGTTTATCACATAACCACCCATCATTGGTTTCTCATGTATCCACATTTCAAATGTTGAAGTACCATTATATAATCATAACACCTTAAATATTTCAAATATCAACATTTACCTAATAACATTTCATTTAAAATCACAAGAAAACATTTCAAGATATTGAAATACATAATAAATTTAAAAAACCATTTTCAAAATAAAAACACCAAAAATGGGTTAAGGGACATATTTTCACTTTAAAAACATTATGTCTTATAGTGGAAGAAAATATCAAATAAAAATTACAGCGACAGAGAGGTTGTTGTCACTTCATACATTAAAGATGTTACTTTGCTCATTTAGTAAAATGATAAGAAGAAAAAATATTCCCTTTCAGTGAAATTAAAAGTAAAAAGTACTTATTATACACCATATAAAATAATGGGGTGTATATTATCAAAATATGTCTCAATGAAAGGAGATTGAGACAAAGTCCCTTACATTGAGTATGAATCGTCACGTTTGTTCCTTGTTATTTTGGAATAATAAAAATTTGATAAATTATAATTTCTGCAGATAATTTTCAAGGTTATTTTTCCTTTTATATCAATTATTAACATTATATAGAAATTACATAATTATTTATGTTAATAGTAGGCTTTATGTTTATATTCAGTAGTTGAGTCGAAAATGAACTTGTTTTGGTATAAATTGTATATATAGTCAAAATTACAACATCTATAAAATGATATTCATGATTTCAATATAATATATATATATATATATATATATCTAGTATTTATTTACTTATAATTGTCTATAAAATCTAGAGATATGAAATAAAATTTATCATTAATGGAGACGGTAGGTTGTACGTACACATTTTCTTAATTTCTTTTTTTTTTCATAACAAAATAACAATAATAAAATGATATAAATGTTAATGATAATTCCAATGTTTTATTTATGAAATTTTTTTCTCATAGGTTTATTAAAAAGATACTTTATAAGTTCTATATATAGCATTAATGAGTCATATCACTTTTAGTGGACGGTAGTCTGCACTTCCTCAAATAAAATTATTGTATTTACACATCATAGAAAGAATGAAGTTATGCTAAATGTAAAAATTTCAGAATCACAGATACAATATTAATATAATATATATTATATATAAATATATTTCCATCATAATGGCCACCATGAGAGGTCATAGGTGAAAATAAATCCATCATTATTTCATGAGGCAGTAGTTCGTCGTACACAGAAACAATATGTTTGTATCCATTAGATTGAGGTGTGTGTAAGTTTAGTTCAAATATATCTCATAAAAATATCCTAGTATATTTAGGATATTGGGTTTTTAATTTATTAAGAGAACAAGAAGAGATTATGGAATGGATAAGGAAAATAAAGGAAACAAACTTAAGGGAATAAAATACCTCTAAATCAGGTAAAATTTTATGATTTTAGCAAAAAGGATATCATGAATTGGCTTCGTCCCAAGATAAGACTTCTATAAGTAAAGTAGAGATTTTGGGAGAATATTTTATTAGATAATGGATGAGCCATGGGGCTTTGGAGCTATGAGTATAAGGGTAGTGGAGGTGGCCTTTTATAAGAGGGTGGAGGGGCACTTTAGTAAAGGCTATAAATATTAATTTATTATTCATTCAATTTTAGTTACACGTGCTCCGAGACTCATTTCGTTATAAGATAAGATGAATTTGGTTCGAATACCAATCATCCAATTATTTTTAAACATGTTTTTAATATTTTTTTATCCTTATCGTTTTTCTTTAACCCTTATTTTATCTTTTTTAATCTTACTGTGATATCACGTTTATTACACATTGTGGGTTAATATAATTACTAAATCATGTAAAAAGTCCCAGAAAATTCATATATGATGTATTTGAAATTATATTATCCATTTTTACAAATCATATATTTTTATAAATTTAATATCATTTAATAAACTATTTTATATTTTATTTTATTAATTATGTCAATTTTGGACACTATTCATACATGACTTTTTTAAACAATCATAAAAACCTAATTCCATAGAAAAATGCATCAAGTAAAAGATAGTATTTCATTATAGTCCATAATATTCATGGATGAACTCAAAATAATCATATTACATTTATTTTAATGTTTATAATATCATTTCTTAGAATCCTTCATTAATGAATTAATCACCACATCATCATTATATCATTATTAAATTTATATTTTAAATGTCTAAATATTATAAATATAATATTACTATATAGAAAATATTTTAATCTTTATAATTACTATTTATATTAAAAGAGATAATTTATATAACCCTATATTAAAATTGTCACGAACCAGCCCGGGTCGACCCTGAACCGGTCACCCGAGCCGGCCCGCGGCATGGCCCGAGGGGCGTTCCCGATCCCCACAGGCTGGCAACAAGTGCCGGGCATTGAAACATTAATCGTTTGGAACGATTTCAGCCCAAGCTAAAAACAGGATCGAAAAATGATTATAAACTCAACAAACAAACAGACACTAAAGAAATAAACAAAACTAAACCACAACATACCTCCACGTGACCTCGCGGGTCACCACCCAACTACAAACCAACGTCGCCCCATCACTGAGCGACTCAAGCCAGGAAAACCTGAACACAAGGAACCTGCAACTGAAGTGGTAAAAGATAGGCGTGAGCACAAAAGTACTCAGTAGGTGAGCCCCACAACAAATCCCAATGCACTGCCAGTAAATAAAGAATCTACCTATTCCAGGTTTGAACTACAATGTATAAAAGTATGCTTTTACAATGTTTCACTTGAAAAACTAAACACAAGCCATCACCCTTATTCCTTTTTAAAAGTTGAATTTCTTTTCATTGATTCTAAATTCGTTCTGAACGATAAAGAAGTGTTACACTTTCAGTTTTACTATGCAAGAGAAAAACGCATTTTTATTTGAAAACCATTTTCACAAAGCAACCAGCACAAGCGGTAAAGAAGAACTGAAAGTAATCAAGCAGGAAAGAAAACAAGTGCAAGTAGAAGTAAACAGTCAAGGAAAAACCAAGTGCAAGTACGAATAAACCAGAAGTTATCAGCAATAACCATGGGCACACACGCACGCACTCACACACTCACACACACACACACACATACTCACACACGCACACACTCACACCCAAGTGGTCCCCCATATGCCGATGGAGGGCACCACGCCAGAGATGGTAGAGCACCATGGGTAAAACCCCTAAGGTTCATCTAGCTCGCGTGGGACCCTAGAACCTCGTGTCTCGGTGAAACGTGGCTTAAAAGGCCACGACCCTCAGAAAACGTGGCTTAGAAGGCCACGACCCTCAGAACACGTGGCTTAGAAGGCCACGACCCTCAGATATCATATGTTTAGTTAGTGTTGCAATCGTCAATCCAGCTAAGTGAAACAGGGACGACACCCATCCGGCTCACTAGCGCACTAGTTCTAGTCCGCCCACCTAGATACCCAGGGTTTCCCGTGTGCTCAAACAAGCTTCACATTCACATAGTATATTTCTTCATCATATCGCAGGCCAAACCAGATATCGCACACAAAAGTCACCATTTCCACACCCAAAAAATATTTCAAAACTCACGCACGTCAAAAATACCTTTCTGAAAATATAAATGTCATTACCCAATCATTTCGCAAAAACCCCTTTCTTTGAAACACTCAAACAAGAACATAACCAACTTTCACAACCTAGAAAACATTATTTTTAATAACACAACAAGGGAAAACATCTTTCGTCAACCAAGAACCACACGTAAAGTTTCCAAAAAACAATTTCAAAAGGTCACACGACGTTTTCTCTAATCAAGGTTATAAGAAAACACCATTTTTCATAAACAGTACATTTACTAATTTACACACGCCAAAAACATTTCAAAACCCAATTCAACATGTCTTTCGTTACTCAGGAAGAACCATTTAGCGACATTACTATTAAATCCCACAATTGAAACCAAGAAAACATTTTTTTAATGAAATGCCAGAATTAAACAGTTTGCATTATCAGCAAATCACCACAATATAAAAACTACTTAATATTATTTTTCTTAAATTTACTGAAACTTAATAAAAGGACAAGGAATAAATAAATTCTTAATTTAGAGGCAAGTGCATAGGGAGACCTACCTCAAGACGCAGCTCGGAACGAAACGACACGGCGCAAGACGACAGAACCTCGAAAACAAGCCGCGGCGATGGCGCTTTCTCGGAAACGCCCTGCGCGGGTCCTAAAGTCTAAAACCTACCAAAAACAAATATAAATTGATGAAGAAAACCCCTAACAAAGCACAAGTAAATTCCAGAGTAATAATAATAAGAAAATAATAATAATAGTAATAATATTATAATGAGCATAACCATAATAATAACAATATCATAACAAGATAATAACTTAATAATATTAACTTGAAAATAATGAAAATAATAATAATCTTAATCCTAATAATATATTAATAATAATAATATAATAATAATAATAACATACTTTAATAACAAGAATGATATAAAAATAATAATTTAATAAGTATATTAATAATATAACAATAATAACAATAATGATATAATAAAAATAATTAGAATAGAATAATATCAACATAATAATAATATAATAATAATATAATCACAATAAAAATAATATAATGATATTAATAATATGATAGTATTATTAATATTAATATTAATAATATGATAGTAATAATAATAATAATAATAATAATAATAATAATAATAATATAGAATTAATAACAATAACATAATAATAATTTTAATAATGATGTAATAATATTAATAATAATATTAACATAATAATAACAATAATATTGATAGTATAATAATATTAATTGTAATAAAATAATAATAATTATAATAAAACGAAACAAACAAAAATAAAAAATAAATAAAAAAAAAGAGAACTCACGCAGGGGGGAATGGGTCGGCGACGGGAGAAGCAGGGCAGGCCGGCGGCCGAAGGGGAGGGAGGCTGCCGGACAGAGGAAACGCGCCGGAGGGGCGCACGGGTTGGGGCGGGTTGGCTAGGAAAGCGCGCGGCCCGCGGCTTGGCAAGGAGGGCGCGCGACGGTCGGCTTGGCAAGGAGGGCGGACAGGGGTGGTTGCCACCGGAGGGGAAGCCAGGACGGGAACGCGGCGAGGGAAGCCGGGGCGAGCAGGAGGGGGAGGTCGGGTGTGCGGGACGGCGGAGGAGACAGGAGGAGCGGGCGGCCGGAGATAGGAGGCAGGGCCGGGACGGGGTGAAGCGGGACGCTGGGGCGGAACGGGAGCAGGGGAGAGGAGCGGGAGCCGGAGGCGGAGGCGGGGTCAGGGTGGTGTCACCGCCGGGGGGAAGAGGAGGCCGGTGGAGCGACTGGAACAGGGGCGCGCGAGGGAGCGGCCGAGGCCGGGGCGGAGGAGCAGGCGGCCAGTTAGCCGGAGGTGAAGCCAGGAAGCTGGGACGGTGGCAGGCGCGGCGGGGAAAACCGGCAGTGGCGAGGCGGAGGGTCGCGGCGGTGGAGGGCGTAGGAGGAGCCAGGGGCCACTCTTGGGCTGAGCGGGAGAGAAACGGGGACGGGAGAGAGAGGGAGGGAGTGGCGGCTACGGGTAAGCAGGATTAGGGTTTTGGGTTAGTTTTAGGTATATATATATATATATATGATGAAAAAATAATAATAATAATTATAATAATGATAATAAAACATATAATATTAATAACAATAAAACTTATATAATAAAAATAAAACTTATAATAATAATAATAATAAAATGTTGTGATAATAATAATCGCTTTATAATAATAAGAACAAACCTTCATAATAATCTTAATAATACTTTTTAATAATAATCATAACAATAAAATAATTAAAGTAAATAAAAGTTAGTTAATTATAATAATAACGCAACTCAAATAGTAATAATAATAAAAGGTCAACGTAAAAACATTAATATTTAAAAACGCCGGGTGGACACATCATCCCCCGGGCCGAACGCACGACCATCGCTAGCGATGCGATGACCGCGCACCGGCGTGAAACCACCAACCACAATTAATCTTCGAAAAATTTAAACCGGGACCAAGAAAGAAGGAAAATTATGGACGTCCGCGGTCGGGGTGTGACAATTCTCCCCACCACAGACACTTTCTGCCCCCAGAAAGTCACCAGGTTACAAGTCAGCCAAAAACCAAGTCTATGCCCAAACAGAACTAAAGGAACTGAAGCAAACTGAGGTTCTCGGGGATGACCTTACTCTACACAGGTCACACCCGACCGATTCAAGAGAAAACTGGGGTCCGAGATCGAGGGGAGAACACGAAGGGGTTCTCCCCACCACAAGAGCTCAACTTGTGCAGAAAAGTTGACCATCTAAAAGGAAGACCCTAGAAAAGGGGGTCGACGCAGGAACTCCCAACCAATTCAAACCAACTCTTATAACACGATTACTACAACACCTCTGTCGAAACCTTGAACCCACGACTAGAGTCAACAACCTTCAATACTAGGGGAAACCCACGAAAACCAAAACATCGAGTTAGAAACATGGCCCAATGAAATCCATGAAACACAACCACATCTGACGAGCATTGCTAAACAAAGGTCAACCCACCGAAGGGTCAGCCACACTTTTAAGAAAGACACACGATTCAGAATACCACGTCCACACGACAAGTCTGCTTAGATTATCATAGAACAAGTCCACCATCACTTTATAGAAAAACAACGCATTTACAACGTTGTTGGGACCTCAATAGCGGGGAAACAAACCTGAAAAGGTTTTTTTTTAATTGCCCCACCGTCCACACGGAATACAGAACTTGGACCAAGGCTTCACAACCCTGGGGACTCCTGACTGTGCGCGAGCTTCACCCCAAGACCTATGGTTGGGGCTCTGGTGGCTGAAGCATCTTCTGCCTCACAGTCAGGTACTGACATTCTCCAATCACATCTTCCTCTTCAAGCGACGCTTCTTGCAAAACTTCTCCAGATGACCCAGACAACTGCATCTATGACACGTTTTTGGAGGGTTGCGACAAGATGGCTTTAAAAGCCCGAAACGACCACATTGATAGCACACCACTGAACAATCTGTTGAACTGGAAGCTGGGACCAAAGGGGATAACTCATTGGGGACAGGTATCTCTGGCATATTTTCCACACCATAGGAGGAACTCTTACGAACAACTAGGGACGCTGAAGTACTAACCACCTGCACACCGGAAACCAACTCAGCCAAGAAATCTTCCTCCACCAGCTTCTCGAAACAAAGGTTTTTAGAAGGGAGGACTCGCTTCTTGATCTCTGGACGAAGACCCCCAGAGAAAAGAGAGACCTTCATGAGCTCATGCGGCGCTACCTCTGGAAAAAAGGGAATCAGTTACTTGAAATGTTCAACATACGTCTTCACCGTCCGTTGACCTTGTTGAATATTCACAAGCTCTCCCTTTTTCTCCAGCTTCACTTCCTCAGGTACAAACCATTGGATGAAAACAATTCTGAAGACATCCCACGTCATTTCACCTTGCATTGATGATGGGGTAACCCTCTTCCATTGGTCCATGGCTGGACCCTCAAACAATTCCATAATTGCACGAATCTTAACATTATCGGGAGTTCCCAGTATTCTAAAGACACGTTCTACTTCCTCGAGCCATTTCACTGCCTCTAACGGACCCTGATCACCACGGAGAATAGGCAAAGTCTGAGGAGGACTAAAAACTGGGCATGACTTATCTGAATCCTTAGAGACCTTTCTGGGCGGCATTTCCCGAGTGATATATAAAACACAAAGCCAAAACCAATATCAAACTGAAGCAACATCAATAAAAGCGCCTTCATCAAAAACAGTCAGCACAAGGACCCAACAAATACGAACACAATCCAAAATAAATTCTCCTTTTCAAAATCCCCTTTTTATTTTAGATTTCAAAACCACCCTTTCTCAAGATCACTTTCCAAAAACCAATCCACTTTCAAACCAAAACATTCCAAAACCGTTTCCCCTTTAAAACCAATTTAGAAAACAAAGTCAAGCCTTTAACTTCAAATACACACCCAGGTACTCCCATGACCCGTTGCACATGTCTTTATTCACATTCCATTCATACGTGCATCCACACACACTTTCCATGCATTCTCACACATGTGCAAACGTTCATAAAGAGGAACCGAGGTTTCAACCCAAATCATTCTTATCCAATTCCAAGAAAACAACAGATTTCCAAATCAAGAGATTTCAGTTTTAAAAATCCATTTCATACATTTAAAGTCCTTTAAAAGAGACCAGTCAAATTTTCAAAAACCTTTTTCATTTCCAACTACGCACTCACACAGACCAAAATGAAAACAACATCCAAATTTGCATCAATCGCTGAAGTGAGGGACTAGTAGTCACGCTCGACCTGGCGACATGGTAGTGGGCCATGTCCCAAGTCAGCGTCGACCACTAGGAGGAATTCAAACCGTGTACTCAGACTCCACATGGGTCACTACTCCATGTGAAATCACGACTTAACATCGGTTTGCCTCCGTTTTCATCTCTCAATCCAAGACAAACCAGAAAAGACAAGGACACAATTTCCGAACTACCCCTGGTAACTCAAAGATCAGTGTGAGCAAGAGTTCGCGGCGCTCTTCCCGTACTTACCCCTCGAGTTCCGACAGTCCTAATCTCCTTCTACCGGACAACCCAAATAACAAGAACCTCCTCTGATACCATTTTGTCACGAACCAGCCCGGGTCGACCCTGAACCGGTCACCCGAGCCGGCCCGCGGCATGGCCCGAGGGGCGTTCCCGATCCCCACGGGCTGGCAACAAGTGCCGGGCATTGAAACTTTAATCGTTGGGAACGATTTCAGCCCAAGCTAAAAACAGGATCGAAAGAATGATTATAAACTCAACAAACAAACAGACACTAAAGACATAAACAAAACTAAACCACAACATACCTCCACGTGACCTCGCGGGTCACCACCCAACTACAAACCAACGTCGCCCCATCACTGAGTGACTCAAGCCAGGAAAACCTGAACACAAGGAACCTGCAACTGAAGTGGTAAAAGATAGGCGTGAGCACAAAAGTACTCAGTAGGTGAGCCCCACAACAAATCCCAATGCACTGCAAGTAAATAAAGAATCTTCCTATTCCAGGTTTGCACTACAATGTATAAAAGTATGCTTTTACAATGTTTCACTTGAAAAACTAAACACAAGCCATCACCCTTATTCCTTTTTAAAAGTTGAATTTCTTTTCATTGATTCTAAATTCGTTCTGAACGATAAAGAAGTGTTACACTTTCAGTTTTACTATGCAAGAGAAAAACGCATTTTTATTTGAAAACCATTTTCGCAAAGCAACCAGTACAAGCGGTAAAGAAGAACTGAAAGTAATCAAGCAGGAAAGAAAAAAAGTGCAAGTAGATGTAAACAGGCAAGGAAAAACCAAGTGCAAGTAAGAATAAACCAGAAGTTATCAGCAATAACCATGGGCACACACGCACGCACTCACACACTCACACACACACACACACACATACTCACACACGCACACACTCACACCCATGTGGTCCCCCGTATGCCGACGGAGGGCACCACGCCAGAGATGGTAGAGCACCATGGGTAAAACCCCTAAGGTTCATCTAGCTCGTGTGGGACCCTAGAACCTCGTGTCTCGGTGAAACGTGGCTTAGAAGGCCACGACCCTCAGAAAACGTGGCTTAGAAGGCCACGACCCTCAGAACACGTGGCTTAGAAGGCCACAACCCTCAGATATCATATGTTTAGTTAGTGTTGCAATCGTCAATCCAGCTAAGTGAAACAGGGACGACACCCATCCGGCTCACTAGCGCACTAGTTCTAGTCCGCCCACCTAGATACCCAGGGTTTCCCGTGTGCTCAAACAAGCTTCACATTCACATAGTATATTTCTTCCTCATATCGCAGGCCAAACCAGATATCGCACACAAAAGTCACCATTTCCACACCCAAACAATATTTCAAAACTCACGCACGTCAAAAATACCTTTCTGAAAATATAAATGTCATTACCCAATCATTTCGCAAAAACCCCTTTCTTTGAAACACTCAAACAAGAACATAACCAACTTTCACAACCTAGAAAACATTATTTTTAATAACACAACAAGGGAAATCATCTTTCGTCAACCAAGAACCACATGTAAAGTTTCCAAAAAACAATTTCAAAAGGTCACATGACGTTTTCTCTAATCAAGGTTATAAGAAAACACCATTTTTCATAAACAGTAATTTTACTAATTTACACACGCCAAAAACATTTCAAAACCCAATTCAACATGTCTTTCGTTACTCAGGAAGAACCATTTAGCGACATTACTATGAAATCCCACAATTGAAACCAAGAAAACATTTTTTTAATGAAATGCCAGAATTAAACAGTTTGCATTATCAGCAAATCACCACAATATAAAAACTACTTAATATTATTTTTCTTAAATTTACTGAAACTTAATAAAAGGACAAGGAATAAATAAATTCTTAATTTAGAGGCAAGTGCATAGGGAGACCTACCTCAAGACGCAGCTCGGAACGAAACGACACGGCGCAAGACGGCAGAACCTCGAAAACATGGCGCGGCGATGGCGCTTTCTCGGAAACGCCCTGTGCGGGTCCTAAAGTCTTAAACCTACCAAAAAAAAATATAAATTGTTGAAGAAAACCCCTAACAAAGCACAAGTAAATGCCAGAGTAATAATAATAAGAAAATAATAATAATAGTAATAATATTATAATGAGCATAACCATAATAATAACAATATCATAACAAGATAATAACTTAATAATATTAACTTGAAAATAATGAAAATAATAATAATCTTAATCCTAATAATATATTAATAATAATAATATAATAATAATAATAACATACTTTAATAACAAGAATGATATAAAAATAATAATTTAATAAGTATATTAATAATATAACAATAATAATAATAATGATATAATAAAAATAATAAGAATAGAATAATATCAACATAATAATAATATAATAATAATATAATCACAATAATAATAATATAATGATATTAATAATATGATAGTAATAATAATAATAATATTATTAATAATATGATAGTAATAATAATAATAATAATAATAATAATAGTAATAATAATAATAATAATAATAATAATATAGAATTAATAATAATAACATAATAAAATTTTTAATAATGATGTAATAATATTAATAATAATATTAACATAATAATAACAATAATATTGATAGTATAATAATATTAATTGTAATAAAATAATAATTATTATAATAAAACGAAACAAACAAAAATAACAAATAAATAAAAAAAAAGAGAACTCACGCAGGGGGGAATGGGTCGGCGACGGGAGAAGCAGGGCGGGCCAGCGGCCGAAGGGGAGGGAGGCTGCCAGACAGAGGAAACGCGCCGGAGGGGCGCACGGGTTGGGGCGGGTTGGCTAGGAAGGCGCGCGGCCCGCGGCTTGGCAAGGAGGGCACGCGGCGGTCGGCTTGGCAAGGAGGGCGGACAGGGGGGTTGCCACCGGAGGGGAAGCCAAGACGGGAACGCGGCGAGGGAAGCCGGGGCGAGCAGGAGGGGGAGGTCGGGTGTGAGGGACGGCGGAGGAGACAGGAGGAGCGGGCGGCCGGAGATAGGAGGCAGGGCCGGGATGGGGTGAAGCGGGACGCTGGGGCGGAACGGGAGCAGGGGAGAGGAGCGGGAGCCGGAGGCGGGGTCAGGGTGGTGTCACCACCGGGGGGAAGAGGAGGCCGGCGGAGCGACTGGAACAGGGGCGCGCGAGGGAGCGGCCGAGGCCGGGGCGGAGGAGCAGGCGGCCAGTTGGCCGGAGGTGAAGCCGGGAAGCTGGGACGGTGGCAGGCGCGGCGGGGAAAACCGGCAGTGGTGAGGCGGAGGGCCGCGGCGGTGGAGGGCATAGGAGGAGCCAGGGGCCACTCTTGGACTGAGCGGGAGAGAAACGGGGACGGGAGAGAGAGGGAGGGAGTGGCGGCTACTGGTAAGCAGGATTAGGGTTTTGGGTTAGTTTTAGGTATATATATATATATATATATATGATGAAAAAATAATAATAATAATTATAATAATGATAATAAAACATATAATATTAATAAAAATAAAACTTATATAATAAAAATAAAACTTATAATAATAATAATAATAAAATGTTGTGATAATAATAATCGCTTTATAATAATAAGAACAAACCTTCATAATAATCTTAATAATACTTTATAATAATAATCATAACAATAAAATAATTAAAGTAAATAAAAGTTAGTTAATTATAATAATAACGCAACTCAAATAGTAATAATAATAAAAGGTCAACGTAAAAACTTTAATATTTAAAAACGCAGGGTGGACACATCGTCCCCCGGGCCGAACGCACGACCATCGCTAGCGATGCGATGACCGCTCACCGGCGCGAAACCACCAACCACAATTAATCTTCGAAAAATTTAAACCGGGACCAATAAAGAAGGAAAATTACGGACGTCCGCGGTCGGGGTGTGACAAAAAATGTTTTAGTAAAATATAAATGTTTATGTTATATTTCTATTTACATTAAACCAATTAATATAACATGTCATTATCACTCCCATGTGGATCCATGGTATCCTAAAATAGACCCAAGGATTTATATGGTTTGAAATATCTCAACCAATTGGATTAAGACATGTTTTATAGTAGTTTCAATATTATTAAAATTTTATTTTTTTCTATTATTTACCAGATTTACCTTTTAGCGAAGTTAAATAAAATTATTACTGAAGTAACTATTAATAATGTCTAATAATAAGAGGTGTATATTTATCAAATTGGGATCTCATAATCTAAAATATGGAATCTAGTATTCCAAATTTAAAGACAAAATTTTTAGAATGCAATTTAAAATAAATTCCCATTGTCAAAACCAAAAAGTAGGTTTTTATAAAGTAAAAATTATCAAAAGATTGAAATGTGATAATGTCAAATTTTAAAGTGAAATTACTACAAATAACCATAAATTTAATTAAATTAAAAAAACATAATCCAAATACACATTAAAACAAATTAAAATAATAATCTAACTATACTAATAAATTAGATGAAATAACTGTTTTGAATTAAAATGCAGTATTTTTCACTATTCATAAAAATATGAATTTTATAAGAAAAATACCACAATATCATCCAATGTAAATTTTTATGATCTTATTTTAAATATGAAATTCATTTTTTCATGTTGAAAATATTAAAGTGTAAAAATATATTTTGAAAGGGTTCTCCTTATAAATTCGGTAAAAGGACCTGTTAAAAATACTAGATTATTTTATGAATAAAATTTGATTCATTCCCACTATAAGCCTCTAAAATTTATTAAATAAATGTGAAAACATTTGAAAAACATGTATAATCATAAATTAGTTAGTTGTATTCATTCCTTCCATTACAATGGCTAGGCATTAACTACCATTTAATGTAATAATAATATTGTAGTATTATTTTTCGGTATAACTCAATGTTTTCTGCTAAGTAACTTTTCAGAGAAACCCATTGCGTGTTAAGTACACTATTAGACAATGCATCCACTTTAATGTAAAATTAATATCTTTATAAAAAAATTAATAGAAAATAAAAATTATAATTTGATAAATATTGGGGATCCTACATGGCCTTCCGATACTGATCCATCAAAGTTGAGCTACCGCCGCGAGCTACCGATACCAC
This sequence comes from Viscum album, assembly GCA_963277665.1. Taxonomy (NCBI): domain Eukaryota; kingdom Viridiplantae; phylum Streptophyta; class Magnoliopsida; order Santalales; family Viscaceae; genus Viscum; species Viscum album. Next base: position 1,893,373,578 of record OY728150.1, read on the forward strand.
ATACTAATGTGACCTAACAATACTAAGCCACTGACATTAAGCTACAGATGAAAAAAACTCTAATTTCCAAAAACTCCTATAATTAGTTACTATTTCTTCCAAGAACACCCCATACACTCTATTTTGACAAAGTAATGTGCTGGGGATATCCGGGCCATTACAATATACCTATTTTGGCTATTTTGTACAGACATATGACATGTATCATTATCATTGAATTTGAGATTCCTTTTGATATTGATATATATTCGCACCTTGTATCTATTATGTAAATGTTTTAATGATTCTTCTACTTTTTCAATATTGATATTCTTATGTGTTACACTTTGCTGCTGAGGGCATAGTCTCCCCCCAAATACACATATGCCCTCACTAATAATTCACAACATAAATAGTTTGGGGAGATGCATTGGAGATCTTGTGGGAAACCATGCTTGGAGAAATATTGAGTGGAATTAGAGTATAATAAATTACTAATTCCATTTTTAATTTTAAAAATACAAAAACACAATTATATAAAATTATGGTAAAAAATATTAATTAAGTTGAAATGCATTAAAAATTATATTCCATATCTCTAAATTTTTTTGATGATAGTTGGCTCCAACCGGCCCTATGACTAATCCATTATTTTAACATAAATTCATTTTCATTTAAATGGGATATGTTTATATTATACTTTAATCAATATTTACAGAAATGTCACCCATATCACTTATTAATTGAGTCCTTCACTACCCTACTTCTCCCCACATCTAAATCATCATATATCGACCAAAATTAACCAAAAATACTTATATACTCTCTTTATCATGTTTTATATGTTATTTTCTGACTAAAATACCAATTTATAAATTCTGAATGTGTTTTCCTAAAGAGTAATTTAACTACTCACAATCATACAATTCCAATTTCTATTATTTTCTTTCATCATCCACATCACCTTAATAAATTATAAATATACTAAAATTATTAAATAAATATAAATATAATAATTAAATTTTATTATATTAATTTAATATCCTTTTCACCCTCCCCAATCCATTTAAATAGAAGAATAAAAATTCACGTGTTATGTACGGATTGTGGCCTCCTTGAATGATATATTTTGTTTTTCATCACCACTTAACACTCTTTGAGATAAGACTATATTAAATGAATAAAAATTATATTTATGGTATTATTAATATTATAGAAAGATATGTTTTTTATTTTTTGTACAATTATATATGGTAAATGTTGATTGAAAAATTACCCTCCTAAACTGGGTATACTAAGAGGAAAAATGAATTTTTTATCATCAATTTTCATCTTCCTTATTCGCATAGCACTTCCCAATAATTATTTTTCCATTAATTAATATCTAAATAATTTAATTATATCTTTATAATAAATATATAATATATAAATCAAATTATAATCATTCTTATCCATTTATTTTATCATGTTATTTCATTGGGGTTGGGTTGACTAACTTTATGTTGGATACGATTATTTGGTAACATGGAATGGTAGGAAAACATAATTTATTATAAGAATATAGATTAATAGGAAAAGAATGTATTATATTTTTTAATGGGAATGTAATATTAATATATTTATATATATAAATTTTTAATATTTCACTTTCTTTCAGTAAAACATATATATACAAACATGTCATTGATTACAACATCATGAATCATATGTAAAACTCTAGTTAAATGAGTTTATAACATTATAAATCAGTATTTTTTATGAAAAACATTATTATTCAAAAAGAATAAAATTTATATTTTTTTGTGATTAACTATATGGAATCATATTGATAATCATAATCATAACCATAGAAAAAATTTATGTTATAGAAAGAAGAGTATTAATTTTCATTCGAAAAAAGATGTTGTTTTTGTCTAAACTTATGTTTTTCATTGTCATAAATGATTTTTTATAATAATTAAATTTAAATGAAATAGAATTTAAATTTGATAAAATGATATTAATTTATGAAATCATTATATCAAAATTATAATATGGTGAATATTTTATATTTTTCTAAAAACATTTTATTTTGATGAATAGTGGAAAATGTTTATTTTACACAAAAAAACATATTTTATATGGACACATCATTATAAAAATAGGATATAAAAATATATGAATCGCTTTTTTGTTAAAAATAATTTATTTAAGAAGTAACACATTTTTATAATTTTGGAGTTGAGGTTATTTTCTATTCTAATAAAAAAACTAATTTTGGTCCATTTCTTCTAATTACAGACGTACAAGGATATATTTTATATTTTTTTAAATTTAGTTCTACATTAAACCCATTTATTATAAAAAACCAATAAATTTCAGGGGAGACCATACTATACATTAATTTTTATTTCCCCAATCTTATTCAAAATAATGCATTTTTCTAAAAATATTTTTATTCCAATAGGCATAATTTATTTAAATTAATTTTATGACCTTTAGAAACTGAATCCTATAAGTTTTTTTAATACTTAAAATTTTAAATTTAAAAATTATTTGATAATTTTCTTTTAAATATTACACATAAAAATAAGATACCGAGGTAAAAATAAAATTTGGTTATCGTGGTAAAATAAGTTTTTTTAAAAAGATAAATTAAGGGGAAATACATAAACTATATCAAACAACATCCCATAATTTTTTGTATCATATAGTTATAAAAAATAAATTCAAAATAAATGTTTAGTATACTATTGGGACCACTATTAGTTAAAAGTAATGTTCCTTTAAAATAAATTAATGTGTATTTAAAAAAATTTCATCCCACTAACATATAAATGGATCCCTTCAACACCACAGTTATCCTAAAAAATAATGGTTAATATATATAAAAAACAAATTAACAACACACTTTACAATTTTATATATGATTTTTTGTCACGACAATAAAAAAATTCTCAATGAGTTTAAAAAAGGATTAAGTTAATAACTCCTAATCAATATCCCATTTCAATTTATTTTTTATTCATCCATACCATCCATATATATTCCTAAAAAACTAATATAATTTCTTAATTTTCATTATTTTTATAATATTATGTTATTTATATGTAACTACCATTATTTACCATACTCTAATCTTTTAGAAATTGAAAATGCCTCTAATACAACATGTTGACTACTACTAGAATGAATGATATATTTGATTTTTCATTAATGAATTATATTTTTAGTTATAAAATTATAAATAAAAAATGAATATTTAGTTTAAAATATTATTAACGTTGTTGAATAAATAATTTGAAAATTAAATTTTGAATAATGGTAATAAATTTCCATCATAAAATCTAACCACATAAACCAAGCACACCATGAAACCATTCGAGTATTAACATCGGATCATTATCTCTTTTTTTACCTTATATACTATTTACTGAATATAATTCATCAATTAAAAAATTATTTTTTAACCTATTATGCTTCTATAAATTTGGAATTATTATTTTACAACAATTTATTCTCACTCACTCTATCATTGAAAGAAGATATTGTTTGGGTTGGTTTTTTGACAATCAAGAGCTATATTATAATTTTAACAAAATTTATGATTACGAAAATATAAAAAATGGTGATATAATTTATTAATTTTAAATTTAATATGTTTTTATGATTATTTAATGGTATTATTTATATATATTTATGTTAATAAAATATTGTTTTGAAAAATAAAAATAAAAAATCATTTGTCATTTGTCATTGTTTTAGGAAAATCATCATTACAATTTAATAAAATGAACAAGTAAATAAATATGTATGTAAAAAAGATAAACTAAATAATATATAATAATATTTAATGGTTAAATATAGACCATAACAATGTCATTAATAGTGAACAATTATATATATTTGAAACATGAAAAATAATTCAATTATAGGGAAATTCATGAAAAAGTAAATATTTAATAACAAATTAAACTCCTTTATTTCTAAATTCAAATCCACCCTATATTTTTAAATACATTTAAATTATTGAATCATAATTCAATTTATATTTACTTCTAATAAGATTCCAAATTGTTTTGTTGATTATGAACAAAAAGTTTGTAAAATGACCAAAATAAACTATTCCAATTTATTAAATTAATAAAACATGATAATAAAAATAAAATGAATTATTGTAATGTTATAAATAATTTTTTTTAAGAATCTAAATATTTAATGTAATTTTATTAATTAGGAGAGTAGAGGCCTTATAATGGGACTTAAGACTTGAGGTATGAGACATTTCTTTTTTATATACATTTAAATGTTTTGATTTAATATATTTTTACATCTTGTCCATGTTAATTAAATTATTTTATAACATTCAATTTTCTTATTAGATTAACTAATAGTATATTATATTTTAAATATATTAAATAGTTATAAAATTTTTTATTTATAATGTTTTACAGAAAAATAATTTTTCATAATTATTTAAAATATTAGGAACATGATTTTTTAACATTTACTTATTAATCAATTTCCCCCACTATCATTTTTTTCTTAATTATGAATCATATTTTGAAATGATTCATTATTTTATAATTATAAAAAATAATCATTTATTTTTTAATTTTTCTTTTAAATAATTTATCAATGAAATGGGTTTTTTGAAATTTTATTTTTGAAAATGGTGCTAAAGATTAAGGGAAAGAATGAATGTTTTAATGAATTTAATGATGAATTTTCAACCCAATATGTCTATTATTAATGTAATTTTTGTAGAAAATTTTAAATAATTATGGGTGAGTCTCATATATCTCTTTAAAGCAATATGTAAGGATTAATTCACTTGAAGATGTATATTAAAATTAATTGGTGAAATTATACTATTTATAGGTGTGATTATAATGGTTCTTAATGTAGGATGATCATTTTATACATAGATATTATATATTTTCATTGTTATAAGATACATTTCATAATAATAAATTCCGAATTACTGTTAAGGTGTAGATTCTGGAGAGAATAGATACACAATCATATTTTTTTAATCAATATATTCAACATCTCAAGAAATTATCTTCAAATACACTACTCCTACTATACGTACGCAACATAAAACCATTCTTAATAAATTGGGGAAAAGAAACATATGAAATTGTGTTGTTATATTCTTAGTAATGGTAAAGATGAGATATATCTATCAATGATCATATTAAAACATTAGATTAGAATAAGTGTATGAGATATTGATCATAACACATATTGTTTATGAAACATTTATCATGGATCATAATCATAAGTAATATAAGAAAAAAATTATATTTTAAAAATAGATGAATCATAATAGTGAGGAATCATCATATATCATTCAAGAAAAATATGATAAAATCATAAGCACAAAATCATATCAAAAGTGTGTGGCACCACCATAAGAATAAATATCATATCATATGTTAAGGGTAAATACTAAGACCATTGTATTTTAATGTATTCAAAATCAACATCTATTTCCCATATCATATTATATTTGGAATCAAAATATGTTTCCTATATCATAATAGATCGTGAACCACTAAATTTTTTAAATATTATATTGGACGAGGAATCACTAGATGTTTTTCATAGTGCATCATGTACATAGATTTTTTCCCCATTATTATATCCTGATATATAATAATATATCCATTGAATTGGATGGATATAAAGGACATGCCAACAAAAATAATGAAAACAATAAGAATGTGTTCCACAATATCATAAAATCTTAATCATTTTAACTATACATAACCTTATAAAGGAAAGGAGTATCATGAATATTTCATTAATTTATCATTTAATAATCTATAAATTATAAATGGGATTCATAAACATCTCATCATCATAATAATAAAATATATATATATATATAATAATGATTTTATGAGTGAATTTTTGTATAAAAAAATTTATAATTAACATTAATGGTTGATATCATAGATGAAAAATGTCTTTAAAATTTGAAATGAATATTACTTTTGAAGAAGACATTTTTTTTAAAATAGATTCTAAAATAAACAAATATAAAAAAATATTTTCGAAAACATTTTCATTGAAAAGAAATCAATACAATTATATAATGAAGAATCAGTGAAAATAATGGTCATGTTTTAAGGGAAATAAATTTCTTCAAATATGTTAAGGAAAAAATTCTATTTCAAATATTTTTAAAAGTGGAAAAATACTTCTTTGAAATTAAGTTAAAAATTAATGTTTTATACCTCTATAAATGAAGATATATAATGACCAAAATCTTTATAAATCATTTCATGTATTATTATGAAATTTCATAATGAAATTATCAATCTTATGGACATATAAAAAATGTTCAGCAACTAAATAAAAAAGACGATTGAAATTTATTTTAAATAAATTCCTCATCCATTTTTAAGTCAAAGAAAATGAAATTTATAATGATACATAAAAAATAAATAAATAACTATATTATAACATAATGTAAAGGTTTTATAGTATAATATCCATATAATTTCCAAAAATAGAAATTTAGCATAGAAATTTTTGAAATGAAATGAAACTATAACCTAAACCTCTTACCACTTTATAAACATTCAAATAATATACCCCATGAAATAAATAAAATTGATTGGTTCTATGAATAAAATTAATATAAACGGAAAAATCATGTGAAATATCATTGGGGAATTATATACCCCACATGAATAAAATTCATGGTAAACATAAGATATGTCTTAAAGATACAAAAGAGAAATAAGAAACCCTCACCAATTTTATACCATTATAAGAAAAACCCCTCAAATGAAATAATTTCAATTTTAACAAAATATATAATTATTTTATTTTGGTACATGATATTACATAAAAAATTTATAATATTTAATCATTATAAATTTAAATAAATTCATAACAAAAAACAATTGTCAAAGAAAGAGTATTTATATGAAGGACCCTTACTAGAAGTCTTGTCATTCTTTATACGTGTTCAAGACTGCAGTATATTAAAAAAATTATCAGATATATATTATAGAAACATGTTATTAAATGTCATATAATATATTATTTACACATAACATCTTATCACTCGTTATTAGTAATTAATTTTTTTTGTCATAGTTATGTGTGATAAATTTTTCATTCTTAATGCATGTTTCAGTTCAACACCTCCATTACATATACAATGATTATAGTTCTAGAATCTACAGAATGTTAATAATTTCATATTTATAATATATAATCACTTAATAAACATTTATAAATCATAATTTATATATGGGATAAAAAATTAATTATATCACTTTATGGAAAAGGTACTCAGTATATATTCCCAAGAGATGTTTCCCCTTTTGGATGGATCGAATTAAAGTATATAAAATAATAATTCACATTTCTAGATTCATTATTTTATCATTATTATAATATATATATTCATTAAATATCTTGTTTTTAAAATAATTATATATAATAAATTGAAAATGAATCACTTAACTTCATTATGGTAGTATTCCACACATACACACGATTGATACTATCAATTTCAAAAGGATGGAAAGTTAAGAATGTTGATAAGATATTATAATAATATAAGAATAAAAAAGATATAAATATCATATATGAAAAATTTAATAATTCATAATAGTCATTTTTGAATAATGGTAATGGAAAACCGATCATATCGCTTTGTGTAGGTGGTAGTCCACATGTATGCATATTTCATACTTTTATTTGACCCATGATATGAAGGAGAAGAATAAATGTTATAAAATCTGTATAATAACATCCTATAATATTGTATACACAATTTATATTATGTAGTAATGATTTTAAAACAATTTAATGATTACAATTATAATGTAAATTGGAAATGATCTATTAAGACGATTACCTTATCTTTAAAGAACATCATTTAGATGTATCATTAATAGCCCAAGGAATGGCCTTTGAATAAACCATAACCCAAATATAAAAAATATTCAATCTTATAAGTGGTTTTAAATACTATTTATGGGATTATTTTCAAGAAAAATTGTTTTTTGTAGAGGGGAGGAGGTTCTCTTTTATAAGTAAAGGGGGAGGCGCAATTTTAATTTTTGAAAACATTATTATATTATGAAGTAAAATGAATGAAAATGTGTTTTAAAATTGGATTAATTTATAAATAAAGATGATATTGGATAAAAATAATCTAATCCAATATTATTTAGACATTTTTTTATGTCATTTTTATCTTTATCTATTAAGTTTGATTTTTTAACAATGAATATCATTAACTATGGTAAACCATATATCAAAAATTATTCATTTTAAATTTACTTATATGATAAAAATTTGTTCATAAATGATAAATGGTTGAAATTTTATACCATTTACTATTCCCATTTACATCTTAAAATCTTTTTATATAATTAAATCATTTAATATAATATGATATAACGAATAATTACATTAATGTATTTTTTGCGAATCATCATTAAATTTACATTAATATTAGGAATAAAAAAATAATTTCTAATCTTGACACTTTTCCCATAAAGTACACATTATTTTTTCCCAAAAAAATTTTTACAACAAAAAAATTGATCAAAAATATATTTTTTTAAAGTTATTAAAGTTTTTTAGTTAAATTTTATACTATTTAAAAAATAATTTTTTCATCACTACTTATAAATTTAATGTAATTATACTATCACTAGAAATTATAAATAAATTAATATCATATAATGATGTTATTAATATTACATATAATCATTTATAAAAAACTATAAAATCTTTTATATATATTTTGATTATATATTTAATTTTTAAAAGAAAGGAACATGTTATTTTTTTCCTTTTCCTGAATATAAATTATTTCACTATCAAGGAAAAGTGCTACATTATTTCAATAAAATATATTATTCAAAGAATATATACTAAAAAACTAATTTGATAAATTAAATGTGTGTTCTAGGATTATTTTAATGTCTAATCCCATGTTTAACCCAGTTTTACCCATTTTACCCATACTATGGTAATAAATATTAACTACGGTTACTATTCATCATAAATAAAAATATGAGTCCTATATAATAAATTTTTACCAAATAATCACAAATATGGTATATATTATTTGTAATTAAATTTATATAAGGGTGATAAACTAATTTTAATATAAATTCAAAAAATTTATGGAAATATATTTTTAAATTCATTTCAAGACTTATGACTATCATATTTCAAAATAATGAATATTAATGAATTGAATAGATGTAATTAGAGTATTATAAATAAAATTCCCCATAATTATCATTAATAAAATAAATACAAAATATAATATTACATTTAAATAATTTTATGTAAAAAATGAAATGATAGTATTGGAAAAATCGATAATTTTCAATATTCAATGAAAAAAAAAATCACTTTAGGAAAGACACTAAAATTAACCAAATGTTAATTTTGATATGCTAATTTCAAAAATATTTTTAATTTTATTAAAAAAAAATTTACAATTAGAATAAATTAATTATTACATCCATTCGCCAAATGGAATAAAAAAAATTTTAAAAGTAATAAATTTTTAAAAAATAAAATTACTTCCCTAAAAAGTTGAGTGCATATTTACAATGATTCAGTAAATAAATTTGTATAGGGTAAGACCAATATACATATATATATATAATAAGTCACTTAATCATATCCATACATGCAAATTCAATGTATAGAATATAATAGTCACACACATTTAATAATATTTTCATACTATATTGAAATTAACTTAAATATTGTTTTTATATGTTAATAGAGATACAAAGAATCAAACTGTACTAAAATAATGTTTTTGGGAGTCACATTCTTCCCCATAAATAAATTTTTCCCAAAAAAAATTATTCTTAATTAATGTTCCATATTAGAAAATACCATTGTTGAACATCCACAATGTAGAAGTGGATAATCAAATAACCTTTAAAATGGAATATGGGAATCATAAAGGATACCTAAAATAACAAAAAATAATTTTTCTATATATGTATATCATAGGAAGTATGTTAAAATATATACATGGAGAAGAAAAATAATGTCTAAGTACTAATAGAGAGTGATATAGAACATAGTAATGATAATTTTAATGAACAAACAACCATAAATCAGTTAGGGGTTTATAGATCATAATTTCATTAGAAATTATATAACACGAATAAACTATTTATTTCATTTTTTTCATAAAGTTTTTTGATTAATTACCATCAAGATAGAGATCATGAGAAAAAAAATTACTGATTTAATTCCACTTAATGTGAATAATTTCATTATTTGGTTGTGCTTGATCAATTTCTATATTATCTCTCTTTCTATGAAATGAATATTCAAGATGAATATTTCATTCTTAAAAAAAGAAAATTAACATTAAAGAGATCATAGGATCCATATTTTTAATTCATTCATTTTGTCTCAAAATATTATCTAAACAAAAAATTATCTTGTATAATTTTTCCACTATGGATAAATATGACACATTAATATATAAAATCTCAAAAATTACCCTATTAGTTCAACTAAAATTGTTTTATAAATAATTAACATTAATAAGCCAACATAATATATATGATGAAAATAAAACCCCAAAAAACATAATGATTTTACCACACATTATTTCTCATAATCAAATTTAACATTTATCCTTAAACAACAAGATTTAGATAATAATGTGAATGATTAAACATATGATTAAATTTATCATATATTCTCCTAAAACATGATAATTACATGAATCACCAAAAATATGATCAAAAACATATAAAATTCCAAAAATTAACAATATCCATATTCTTAAAAAGTGGTTTACTATTGACTAAATAAACTAAATATAAAAATGAAACAATGATAATAAAAAATATCACTTTAATTAAATCAATAATTATATTCAAGGTCTTCAATAGTAAAAGGCACACTTTATCAATAACTATAAACAAATTATTTGAATTAAAGAAATATTGTCTCAACATCAAGAGAATATTAAGGAAAATATACCCATAAATCAATTGATTTTTTTAAAAAGTAACATTTTGCCTATATAACTTTTCTAGTATATTAGAAAAATTTTGTATATTATTTCAAACACATCAAAAAAAATTAAAACAGAACAATCCTTATATGTATCATTATGTTTATAACTAGAACATTAATTAAAAAATATTCAAAATAATAATTAATGTATCCCAATTAGTAAACAGTTTAGTAATTCGACTATATTGATTGGAATAACATAGATCCTATCTTATTATTGGAGTTAACCTTATAGTATTGTATTTTTCATGGATAAGTCCACTCATCCCCATACATTTGATAGTGAACTATAAATGATACAATGGGATGAAATTTATTTCTCATTTTAGAATCATTTATTTTTTTCATTGATAATAACTTGATTTATTATATATATTTTCAATAAATAAAATGTCTATATATTACATTAATATATTTAGATGGGTGATTCTTCCCATATTCATGAAATGTAGGATAATGAATCATCTTTCATTCATAGACATCAGAAACTAGACTCTGTTGAAACACAATTTATTTCGTATCATGTGTGTTATGAATCTCACCCATGTAGAGGATTTTAATAATATAGCATGACATCTGATTGGGAATAATCGCAAAATTTTACATTATATATCCCATTTCAATTGGTTTATCAAAATTAATTTCATTTCATTTTCTGCCACAATAAATGTTAACTGTGTTCATTCTATCTCCAACATTTAATTAAAAAAATAATAATAGTGTGATAATTAATCATCAAATTGAGAAACCACATAATCAAGGAAATTATTTTTAATATTTCCTTTTTATATCACCTTCTTTTCAATCTATCAAACCATGTGTTTATCTGAGCCCATTCTACATAACTATCAATATAAAAATCTAATTATGATTTATAATGAAAATGTGAATAAACCCAAGAATATCTCTTGAGAGTGTATAGCTATGTGTACATTATTAGGCCCACTAACCGTGAACTAGTGAAAAATATTTCAATATATATTAGACTAATTTCATATTTTTAACCCATAGTTGAATATGATCCACAAAAATATACACTTTCTAGAATCTAAAAAGAGGTATATTTTCAAGAAAAATCAGCATCCTTTTTTTCAATAACATATGTTTTTGATCTCTTCAAATTTTTATCCCAAATGTTTTTAGAAATTCTCACAAACTATAATTACCAAAAATAATTATACACATATTCAATATAATCTAATTAATCCCGATTATTTCATACATAGTTATTACATCCTTTTGATGAATATTTGATACATTTCAAAATAATACACGCCCAAGGACTATAATGGCTTATAGTATTGTGTGACTTGATAAATTTTAATCTTATTTCTTGAATAATATTAAACATTTCTCAAAAATAACGTCCCAAATAGTTATATACTAATAAATATCCTAATTAAATCGATTCTTTATTACATTTGGAGAAAAAATATATGAAATGAAGTGTCAAATGCTCAGAATAGGTAAAAATGGGATATATCAATCAATGATAATCTATATGAAAAAGATAAAAATCATGGTAAGATGTCATGATGAAAACATACAATGGTAATTCCTTATATTTCAAAATACCAATATCATGTTTAACACTCAAGAATCAATTTTATTAATCTATTCATTATATGGAAACAATAATATAATATACATTGTTTTTTTGTAGAATGCGATTAAAATAAATATTCTAAATTTAAATCTATTGAATTTTCATAAATTAATTCTTGTTTTCTAAATAATTATATTCAAAAATAAATAAAATTATTTTTGTGGAGTTTTTTGAAATGTTATCTTTTTTTAGTGAATAGAAAAAAACTATTGAATTTTCAAATACAATCACTTATTTAAGCTAAATCATATAATTTGTAAGTATGCTTATATTTTGGATATTTTATGAAAGTGAAATATTTTCCATTTTATCAACAATAATATAATTACTTATATTTTAATTAGTTATTTACAATATTTTGATATATGTTAATATTATTCATTCAAAATGAATTTCTCTAAAAATTATTATCATTGTGTTTTACGAATTATTATTATTTGTAATTTATACTAATATATTAATTGATTTTTTAAAAATAGACATCATGTAAGGAATTATAAATTAATTTTTTTTATATATTACCCTTTAATTTCTAGTCCTTATGAACATTATCCAGAGTAAATATTTGTCTCCATTATATGGGTAAAACTTGTAAGACTTGGTTATATCCATGAAATATGGTATTAAATTTAACCTAAAAATTTCATTAATATAATTTTTTGGGATAAATTTGATCATGGATATCCAAAATTATAAAATATTATATTATTGTGAGGTTTTCCCTTGATAAAGAGATTTAGTTTATTATTTATAATAATGATTCTAAATTGTTACTTTTATTAATTAAATATCCCAAAAATATTTAAATTAGAATAACAAGTGGCTAAGTTCATTATAAATGATTATTTTAATGATTATTTAATTTTCATTTATCATAATAATTATTTTATAAACTAAATAAGTATATTAAATTTTTTAATAATGCTGATGCAATACTTTTTCACAAATTATAAAATTAATCTAAATGATTTTAGAAATAATAAACATTATATTATTTTTGTTAGTTATAGAGTCCATTGAATTTTATTATTAAATTATATTAATTTTATACAAAAAATTATAGAGGAAAATTAAGAAAATAATGGATTAAAATTTCATCACTTAGACATTTATAATCAATTTTTAAATTATATGTAAAATTATAACCCTTTAATTTTGATAAATTTAATACTATAGTTAAAGATAAAAATTGTTAATGAAGCTGTTAATAAAATATTTAAGCCTTTAAATTATATATATAACTATATAATTTTTTTTCATTATTATAATAAAAACATATAAGCCTTATCTTCAAATCCAGGTCATTTTGGAAAAATTTTATTTTATCTAGACACATATGATATTAAAATATTTCATGAGATTAAAAAAGTGCCCCTTCCATCCATCATATATAGACACCCATTCTTACATGTAATTACACCACGATGATCCATATATATGGACAAGGATATGAAAAATTATATTATAAAATTACTTAGGCACCATGTATTGGTTTCTTAAATAATAAATGACCAATTGAAGGGTCCCTAAAAGGTATCTAAATAAATTCATCAAAGAAGAGATAATTTTCTTTACTAACTCTTTCTCATTCATATCTTCTTATATTTTATCACATGATATTATACCCATAATACAATAATAACATAAATATAATAAATATATTTATGTTTTATTTCCATTATTGTTAAACTATTTCCTACTACTTTCCTATACTATAGAATGTGAAAAGTTCTCTTATGAGTATGTATAAAGTACCTTCTCCACTTAACAGTGTGATAATTTTATGAACATTCTTTTTTATTGGATTGTTATTATAATTAAAATAATAATTATATGTCATATTTACGAAATAATAATTATTCTATAAATAAAAGATATCAATTACATTATTACCTTTCAATTCATTGGAAAATGATAATTCCCCTCCCGTGTATGTGTGGACAACCACCCTCACGAAGCGATGTGATTCATTTTTCATTTTGTAATTACATGGATATAAATAATAATAGATTTAATATATATTATATTATAATAATAATAGTGCATTTTTCTCTAAAACACAATAAATATTCATTTATTCAGGTAAGATTTATGGTTTTTAAATAATTATCTCAATTTTTACCTTCTTGGGAACACAGAAATATATAATTTATTTTAATGGATAATAAAATTATTTCTCTATTCAATCATGAATAATTTTCATCCTTCTCTTTATTATCTGTTAAATTATTTCATATATTTTTATGCTTCTTTTAAACAATTTATTAATAGAAATTTACTCAATTATAACTTTAATATATTTTTTTAAAATGAATCTTCTTGTCATTTCCTGAATAAGGATTTTTTATTACCAATAGTTTAAATGATGTATTTGGTTTAACATACGCCACATAAATAGATTTTCCTACTATCATGAATACTAATAACTTTAAATATTACATTATAATTATCCCTATATAATTTCTAGGAATTTTTCTAATATTCTAGAAATATTTATTTATTTTTTTAAAAATGATTTAAAAAAAGAAATTTTTATTTTTATTTATGTAATCTCATAGTGATATTTTAAAAGTATTCACTTCTATGTTAAAATTATTCTATTGAATATTCTGCTTTACTAGGAATGTAAAAATTTCATACCATTCAATATATTACTATATATTTCTAATGATCATGTTATTTTTATTGATTAACTATAATATTAACATTTTTTATTCTATAATTTCAATATGAATAATTTTTTTTGATTATATGTTAAATTATAATTCACCCCTTTCATATGATAAATGAATTGGACATAGAAAATGGTAAATGATGAAAATTATAATCCATCAATTAATCAATTTGTCTTGTGATAAAAACTATATTGGGTATTTGATGTGCACACTATCATTTACATTAGTTTCCTTTGCATAAGACCTTGAAAATAAAATCATGATGTATGGAATTATAAATTGTATTATTTTGAATTTAATTATTTTTATCTTTGTTATTATTTATATTTTTATATATAACATATATTTAGACACATTTTTATTGTATTTGTTATATAGATTATTGGATTATTACTTATCTTAGGAATATTATTCATGTTTTATTTATTTTATGGTATATTATATTATTCAATTTCCATTAATAAGAGTCTAATCTCACATGTTATTTTGAATTCCTTTCCAAAAAATACCATGAAGTGATATATAAATTAATATAGTGATTTAATAGATGAAATAACAGATATTTCATAAAAATTATTATATTATACATAATGTTTTTATATGTAATTATAGAATCATGTATGTATCTATTACGTCATGTAGATTAACCAATTAGATCCTTTGGGAGGAGATCCCTTGTATTTTCATCTAATGCAGTAAAATATCACTAGATCAAGAATACCTAGGTCGAGGATGTAATAGTTTGTATCGATGTATATTTAATAGAGTCATTTAGAACTACATCTAGGTAATCATATATTTGGGAACCAAACCCTATAACTAAAATTGATAATATTTTTAATTATAAAATAATATCATAAAATTTTTTATAAGGTAAAGATTATGTGTATTTTCTAAATATGATTACTTTTTTGGTTTCTACATGTGGAATTTGTTTTGGAAAAAATACATCTAGTGGTAATAACACAAAAAACAGTGGCTTGAGTATAATTCATACACCAATCATGTTTATGGTGAGTGTTACTTACTACACACTTTGTTTGGAACTCCTGATAAAAACTCTTTGGTCTATTCACATTTTCGTTACCAAACATTATGAAATTTTTGAAAATATTTTTTATTCGATAATATTCCAAATGATACTAAAAATATGATTCTATGATATGATATGAATAAATTTTCATTTTATGTCTATTTTTTAAACATTTTTGAATTATAGCTTATGATTCATAATGTTATGATCTTTTATAGTGTATTAAACTATTTAGAAATGGTTCTTAATGAAAAAAATAGATACTTTATTGAATCACATAATTTATGTGGTGATTACATCTAGTTCAAAGAAATTAAATTGATTCTAGTGTTGGGAAATAATAAAAAATACCTCAATTTGGGTAACTGACTCAGGTTGTGACCAATGACACTAATTTTATGGAGTAGCATACTGATATAAAAAATAATAGAATAGTTTGATGCCACATCATCCACCAACATCCTCAACCATGTTATGGAAATACAAATCCATTTTATCTAAATATTAGATAACTTATACAGATAATATATTTCATTCTTTGGGTTGTAATAAAAGGGAAAATATTTTTTTGGTATTATAATTTTTATAAGGAAGTTTATAAATGGTTTTCTTTTATAAAATACTTAAGGATATATAAGAAATAACAAAATTGGAGTTTAATAATTTAAGTAACTTTTTCTGAAAAAATATTTAACTATATGAAAGAATTATATATGGAGATAAAATTCCGAATTCTAAGGCTATAGGAAGATTAAAATATTTCTATATATAAATCTAGCCTTACTAGTTAAGAATGGTATGACTTATCTTAATCCACATAATGTATCTATATATAATGAAATTATTAGTATATAAGAGAATAAAAAACATATGTAAATGAATGATAATCCTATAATAGAAAATGTTCTTATTATATATGAATATATTTTTGTTTTTCATGAAGAACAACCCACAAATCCACCCGAGCTTGAGGTATAGTTATTTATTGAACTCATCACTAATTAATAACCAATATTTATGACACTATATATGATGGTTATTGTCGATATAATTGAGTTAATAAAATAAATATTTGAGTTTAATGATAAATAATTCATATAAAATCTTTTTTCCTATGATATCTGAGATTCTATTTGTGTAAATTATGGATTGAAATATGGGGTAATTAATATATTATTTGAAAATCAAGGCCATTAATATTTGGAGTCTATATCTTATTCCTTATATGGATGACATGTTTGATCAACTACAAGGAAAATGATATTTTCTCAATGATTTACCATCATTATGGTTATCATCAATTATGATTAAGGAATATTTTCCAATGAAAAAATTTCCTATGAGAAGTGGCCATTATGATTATCTGGTAATTACTATTAAAGTAACTAATAAGTTCTATGTTTTTAAGGATATGATAAAAAGAGTGTTTATGTAATATGTTGATAATTACATTTTGATTTTTATGATATATTGGTATACTGAAAATGTTATGAAGTACATGAGATTCATTTACGAATATTTTTTGAAAATCTCAGAGGAAATGAGTTATATGGGAAATTTTTAAAGATTGAATTCAGGATTCATGAAGTTCCATTAACTGGTTATTTTATCTCTTAGAATATAATATCTGTTTATCCATCAGTTAAAAAGGAAATAAAATAATGGCCTTGATTAAAAAAACTATAGTACATAATTTCTTTTAATTATCATGTTACTAACAGAAGTTTTTATGATCTTTTAACAGTTTCTAAAACCATTAACCAGGTTGAAACATAAATGGTTGAATTTCTTATGGGTATAGGAAGTTAAATATTGATTTGAGAAACTAAATAGTATGTTTATAAATGAACTAGTTTTGACACAACAATATTGACAAAATGTAATTTTCATAAACAGTGACACATAAAAGAAAGGAAATGGATGTATCACTATAAAAATTGGTAATGTTATATACCCTGAATCAATGTTATTAAATATCATTGAAAAATATAATCTATATCAGGTTATTTATTTGGATGCTGTAATCATTACTTTTAAAATATTAAGATAGTTTCTCTCTAGGAAAATTACTTGTGATGTAAAAATATCGTAAGAGTCTGAAATAAATATTTTCATAGAAAAAGTTCAACATGATGAAATTGACTTATATATTGAAACTCAATTATTATTATTTCTAGATAAACATCCACCATCAGAGGGGTAATAATATTTGTGTGACATTGAGATAAAAAAATTATGGAGTTCTGACTACGATATGAATTGCTAATTATTATTTAATTTGGTACCTAGTAATTTTCAAATGGAAACTATTATGCAAGGGGAACATTATTTTTTTAAAATAAGTTAAAGAAATAATTTATTTGAAATGAAATAATTTTATCAAATAGATTATGTGAATTATTACTAGAAAATTATATGTTGTTAATGAAAATCTATTTACAAAAATAATTTTTGAAGATTTGTTTTTTCAAATTTAGAAAGCAGATATCTATTCCATCAATATTATATCTTAAAAATAAATTATTAGATGATTCTAAATGAATGAATTTATAAGCACACACTAGTATCACAAATATGTATAGGTAATTGAGGGAACATTTTTAAGGGATAATATTAACAAGGAAATTATTGATTATTTATCAAGATGTTAGGGTTTTCAGCTCATGAAGTATGAGATATATAATTATAGAATCACAACACCTTTACAAATTTCTAAATATAATTCTAATGAAATTACTATTCCATTTATAATTGTATTGTAAAAGGACCGTAAACGAAATTATACTATAGGTGTTATTATTGATAATATTTCAAAATCTTCTTCTTTCGTTAATAAATGAGAAGATTAAAATCTTGAGTGCATTTCAAGAATCCATATTAAATACGTTTTAATACATCATGAAGAACCTCATTAAATTGTATATTATCATGATCATTGATTTAATCCATAAAATTGGATTATATAGAAATATATTTCATAGTCTAATGTGTTTCCCTGATGTTGGTGAGAGGAATAATATTGTATTAGAATTTGTAGACCATACTATGCTGAATATTAAAAACATTCCAACCAATATTGAATAATATCTATGCAAGAAAAATAATTATGCTTATAAAAAGGTTATAATTTCATTTTTATATCAAATATTTCATTTTGTTAAATGTATCTCCATGGAAGAGTGTAATAAGATTCCGTATGAAAGGGAATAAGAGCTATAAGTAAATACAATCTTTTACAATTTGAAAATGAATTTTAGTTTTTTACCTACCATTTGGTAATGCCACCTAGCCATTATAATATACATAATGTTTTATAAAACTCATTATCAGGGAAGTACATTATATATCCATTATATGTGCTCACCATTGATGAAATTGAATTGGAACCTAACTTATCATACTGTTAAAATCTTATCTATATTTTGGAGATTAGATAACATGTGTTGACAAATCTAACAGCTTGGATAGTAAAGGTATTATGGTGAAATAAAAATATAGTTGAGTAAATATTAAAACATTAAGATGACACGATAAATAACTACCAATATATATTGAGGAGGTGAATTTATGGAAATATTTTGGAAGAAATAATTTGATGGAGGGAAGAATGTATCACCAAGACTCTAATTATAGTAAGCATTTATTTCTAGAGAGTTAATAACACAATATACATAATTTTATTTAAATATGTTGTTTAAACCACGATTATAAAATTTTAAAAATTTAATTTTCATAAATTTATTTATTTTTTGAAATAATAATATAAAATTTTTATAGATATTTTTTTATTTTATTAAATAATTGATATTTTTAGGAAATATAAAAAAATATAATGTTTTCAAATACTATGAAATATTTTAAATTAATATAGTAGTTTAAAAGTCCCATTATTTTTTTATTTTTTTATTAATTTTATATGTGATCTATTTTATTTATAATTATATAAATAATTTCATTTGAGTAATCAATTTTTATTATTTTTATAGGTTTTATTTCTTTTATTATGAACACATTTGTTCTAAATACTGTTTTTAATTTTATATTTTCTATTTGTATTAAATGTTATTATTCCACATTAATATATGTTACCAGAAAAAATAATTCCATATTTTGAATTAGGGGGTTCAAATTTGATAAATATAACCCCTTTTTTCTATAGGAATATTTATCTTGGTTAATATTTTCAACTTCCTAAGAGTAAAATGCATAAAATACGGTTGAAAAAAGAAATGGACACTCAATATTAAACCAAAACTTGCCATAATTTTATAGGAAATGTCAAATTTGGCCATATCTATAAAAAATTCATATATATAGAATTTTGGTACAATTTTCTATTTATTGACAATTATATTATTTTAGGTAATGAATTTTCTAAAATGTGTTACTATTGAGATTAATATATGTGAAATTTTTTTACCTAAGGATTAATTGTGGGTTTTATTGATGATACTTGTGTGTTTGAAATTTTAATTTATTTTTTTCAAATATTTTTTTTTCAATTTTTTTATGACTAAAAATGTAACATTAATTTTTACACTATACAAAAACTATTCTAGTATAAGTAGTAGAAAATTATGTTAATTATACTAAAAACACCAAAATTATTAATTTCTAGGTCAGTAAAATTTGTTGAAAATATTTATAGATCAATATTTCCTATGATGTATGCCTAAAAATTTTATTTTCAAATTAAACTTTGATATTTAATTCATTAATTTTAAATTAAATGAATTTTTTCAAAAAAAATAAAATAAATTAATGATATTATATAAAAAATAATACGTTTTTTATTTAGTTAAAATTTATAAAAAAATATTCCAGATTACTGGTAGGATGATAAATGTTGTCAATTTTTATTCCATAGAAATTTAAGAGCCAATTATTTTCTTATATTTAAGTTTATAATGATATAATATTTTAAAAATACACAGGACCTACCGTTTCCATATATTTAAAAATACATAGGGCCTAATATTTCCATTAATTGTGTTATTAATATTTTAATGTTTATTATATATAGATTATTATATATATAAATATATTGAATATATATATATATATGATATTTTTATAAGTCATAACATCATTGTGATTATGGATCCATGATAAATTTGTTAACGATCAAAACTACTAAACATAGTCATACATGAAATAAAAGACAACTAGCACTCGAAAATGATATTAATTATAAAAAATTACTAGTAAAAAGTATTGAAATTTTTAAGTAAATAATATAAGATAATATAACTATTTATAACTATTGGAAGAATAGATATATAATAAATTTAATTGTTTTTATATAGGAGCATAAATGTGTATATAAAAATGGTCAGAGCTAAGCTAAGGGTTTGTTTCACAGTCTCACTATCGTTAAAAATTATTTATATTAAAGTATATATTATAAGAATAATAATATAATTCAGGAATAAACCCCTTAAATGTTATTCTCATATATATATTACATTTGTTTTCCATAAAATTAGTAATATCATTACATTTAATGAACTCAATGAAACTAAAATAATATTTCTTTGGAAAACTGACTTTTATTTTTCTATTTGGGTGGGAATATTGTTCTTCTGAGTCTATATTTTAATTTAAATGTTTTTATGATATTTCATTAAATTATAAAATTATTTATTAATCAATATTTAGCTAATTTGTTTATATAATTGTTTAAACATAATCTTCTTTTTATTTTCTGAATGAGGGAATTATTTTATCAAATATATGAAAGAAATCTATGTTTTTGCATACAGTACATGAAACAATTGTCTATTAATAATGATTAATCATTATATTATAGATTAAATTTAAATTTTTAATATTTATTTATAAATAAAATTTTATTTCTAATAATGTTATTTTTTTTATTTTAATATATTTTTTATTTAAAATGAAAATTCCATTCTCCTCGAAAATGATCCACTGATTTTTTTAAATATTTTTAATCTATATAATAATATTTTGAGAAAATAATTATTTAATAATTGAAAGACTTTGATACCATTCACCATATTACTCTGGATGACTTAAGATCATGTTATATTTATTAATTGGGGAAAATATTAACCTTTTTATGCATGTTTTTCAATACATATTCTTATGAAAATTTTGTATTGAATTTTTATTCACCCATTTATATGATGTACATATATGAAATATTAATTAAGGAATGGGTCTACTGATAAACCATTTTTTATTCACTTGGTCCAATGAGAGAAACAATTTATGGGTATTTTTCGTACATCATACCTTTTTTCTACATTGTCTCGCCATAAGGACATGTTGGAAATCTTATGATGTCTCATATTATACAATATATCATTATGACAAAAATAATTAGTATAAATGTTATGATTTATATTTTTAAGTTATCATTGTATTTATTCTAATTTTTATTGGATTTTTTATATAAAATATTTGATTATTTTTTATATCATTCATATTATTCAGGTTTAAATTATGTTATTACAGCTTCAGTTTTGAGCATTCCCATACATAGCATGTGAGCTCAAACATTATTATTATTTTATTTACCAATGATAAAAATAATATATATATGAATGAAATATGGGATTTTATTGAAAAAATAATAAATTTCTCATAATAATTATTATATTATAATTAAAGTTTTTAGATTTAATATAAATATTTTATATGTGACTATCCTTAAAAAACTACAAATAAATTTAATCCTTTTGGAGGAAATAACTTATATTTTTTTCTATTGTGTTAAAACAACCACCATCAATGGGATACAATATTTGGTGATGTTACCCATGATTCATGCCATAAAAGTTTTTTATTTGAAAATACATTAATCGATGGAGCGAGGAATCATAAAAAAACAATCCTAGAACATAAAATCAAGTCATCCTCATAAAATCATGTCATAAGTGTGTGGAACCATCATAGTAATACAGACTATATCAAATGTTATAGTTATATACTAAGATCACTATATCATAGAGTACCAAGAATCAACACTTGTTTTTTATGTCATATTGAATCAAGAATCAACACTTTTTTCCTATATCATAGAAAATTAGAAATCAAAATTATTTCTTCATATAATAGACAAGAAAGTATCCCTAGATGATTCCCCTTATTTATGAAATATGAAATCTCATTTCCCTTAATTATATCATCAGATATATGGTTTTATCCAAATCATTGGAGGGATATAAGGAACTCTCCTATTACATAGAGAAAACCACACACATAAGGGTCACAAGATTATATAACATTTATCTATTAAACACATAATAAAAAATATGAATTAAAGAGATTTCATAAAGACTTTATAAATTAATCATATAAGAATAAAGGGATAATTAGTTGGTTTAATAAAGATCTCACCATTATAATCATAATCCCTCCAGATATAGAAGAAGGGTACTTTGATTTAATAATATCTTGGGAAAATAATATGTATTTTCAAAGGATGTCACTATAGATTAAAAATGTATTCAATAGATCATCATAATATTTCTTGATGATAGTACCCTTTCGATTTGGAAATAAAATATATAAAATTAAATATTCTAAAATACGATATAATTTTCTCAATAGATTGAACTTTGGAAGCATATAATGTTAGATTTAATTAAAATAATGGTATTCATTATAGGGAAATTCACTCAATATTTATAAGATAGATGAAAACTATTACAACACTGGAATATTTTATGGTATGTTTATTTCAAATTTAACTTCTTCAATATCTTATGTTGAATGAAACACCAAGTTAAAACCCATGATATGCTATTAAATATTGTTATTTAAATGTTAATGTTATAACCTAGATGTTAACTTGTTGGTAATGAATAGTTTTAAACAAATTATGAAATTTATATATCATATATTAATTAAATGTTTTTACATACATCCAAATTCTTTTATATGCCTATGATAAGAATATAGCGATTTTGATTCATAAAAGGATATATGTTTATTAAGGCAGTTTTACCTCCTTATAATGGTGCAGTTAATTTAAAAATAAATAGTGAAAAATTTATAAATTATGTTGAAAAAATAAAATTCATTTTTAAATGAGGAATATTAAAATTATATTAGGGTAAATTTTTGGTATTTTTGAAATTATATTTATTTTCCAGTGAATAATGATAAATAGAAATTTTCAGAAAATTGTAAATTTAATTATTAAAGACACTTTATGATAATTGTTAGATATAAATAGAATATAATAACTATATATTAATAAAAAACCTAATACATTTCATTTTAATAATCCCTATATCTTATTTGTTTTAATAATTACATTTTTGGGATTAAAAATTCATTTTTTAATAAAATTGTTTTTCGATACATTTTTCAGGATTAATTTTAATTTAATTTTAAAAAATATTATGTTAATGGTGGAAAAATAATTTCATTTTTGGATTCATTAATTAAAAATTTATTAAATATATCGTTTTTATTTTTTACCAATTTCTATATTAACTTTGGTAATTTTTTACCATGAAAGAGAGTGAATTAGTAATTTATATTTAAAATAAATCGATGTGTAATATAAAGTTAAACTAAAACTATGCAAAATGTTATTATATGATTTATAATGAAATCATAACACCTATTTGTAGAATATGATTTATTTAATGTATAGTTTCCCAAGAGAATGACATTGATATTATATAAATTAACAAATATCAGAGAATGTCGCCTTATTTGTCTTAATTATCTCTTATGTTTCCAAATGGGTTCAATGTAATTATATTAATGAATCTATGTTCCCATTTTGAAATTAATATAATTATATTAATTATACAAATATAATTATAATTTTTTTGGACCATTTGGATAAGGTATAGGTATTTATAATATATTATTTATCAAAAAGACAGAGATGACATATTCATATTTAAATTAGTATGGTATTTTTAATATGGGATTATTCATTAGAAATATTCAAATATAGATATTATTTTTCAATTGAAAATACCTATCTACATATTTGTAAATTATTTTTACATTTTATTGAATAAATAATTACCTAAAATAAATATTAAACAATGTTTCGATAATTATTTTATTAATGAAACAATTAAATAAATTATATTAAAAGTATAAAAAAATATAATTTGAATTAATTAAGGTTATACAAGAATTTTTTTATGATTATTACTGGTTAGAGGTGTATTAAATAACATGGTTCTATACAATTTTTCTTTCATAATTTCCATAAGGCGAATGTCATGAATGGTGTCAAAATTAACAATAATGATATGTTTGAGAAATAATATTTTATTAAATTATTCTAAAAAAAATGAATGTCATTCAAAATAAAGGGAAATTATTATTAGTATAAAATTCCATAAATTATTCATTTATAGACTAATTTATATTCAATAAGTAAAAAATTACTTCTATTTAAAAATAAATAAATTATGATTACAATTTAAATTAAAATAGGTTAACTGAGGTCAATAAGAATGATAATTTATAAAGTAAAACAAAAACATGTCAATATTTTATTGGATGATTAGATAAAAAAATTATCACATATAAAATTTAGATACATTTTCATTAGGGTTTCATTTTGATAGAAAATAAATTTATTATATTTTAATATATTGAGGATTTCCAAGGGTTCCCCTCACCTAAATTATAAAATGGTACCCCTTATGTCATTTAATTTCCCCACCATGAGCCTTCTAGGATGACCAAACTATATATAGTTCACATCCTTACATATTTATCCATGTTATAGATGCACATGTACTCCAAAAATATACGTTCCTAGTGAGGATTACTATATCACTGAGATTAGGAGGGAGAATCAGTGATATCCTTTTATTTTATATTTCTACAATCAAATTGATACCTTCTCCGTCTGTTAAATATTTCATTCCCTACAGATAATAATTCAAACACACATCCAAATCAACCAGTAATTTACAAGTTTCACAATTAAATAAGAATAGATACATCATTGGTGTGGTTGGGAAATGATCAAATACCATATAATACACTAGAAAACAATGTTTTTTTGTGGAATAGATTGAGCAGGATATTCCCTTTCTCTCATGTGGCCCCATATAAACAATTTAATAGTGTGTGTCATCCTTCTAACATAAATGACGCAATACATTTTTTTGTAACAAAATTTGTTACGTTGTTTCATTATCAAATTTTAAAAAAAAATTATTCAAAAAAAATATTCAATTTCATATCCACAGGATAGTATGAAATTCATTGAAATTGTTATAAATATCTGTCTGATACTCCTTGTATTATTTCTCAATACATGAAAAAAAATTTCTTTGTCAAAAAAAATTGATGAAATTATGTACACTTTCTTATTTAGTCTAGAAAACCAAATATGAAAATCCTATTCAGTATGATAACCAGCTAAATATGATAATCCTACCCTATAAGATAACTAGATGAATACAACCATCAACTAAATATAATAATCAGTTGAATAAAATACTCAATTGAATATGATAATCATCTGAATATGATGCAATATTTCCTCTTCTCTTTTCTCTTATGCCCCATTTGATTTACTCAAGAATGAAAATATGAAAAGACCCATCATTTATATAGAGCTCCGCCTTCTATAATCTTCACTATTATTAATACATTTATATTAATGTACAAAGTACATTCTCTTTTATACTCATCCAAAAATAGTTATGGTGGGATTTCTAAAAGAATTACCACTGAACTAAATTACATGAATTTTATTATTTCCTTGACTTTAGGGTGCTTCTTAACTTCATCACCATTCCTCAAATCTACTTGATTATTCTTGATCCTTCCCAAATATTCTAAAAAAATTACCTAACTACTGAATTTGTTAAAAATTATTCATCTAAATATGATTTTCTTAAAATGATATGTTCATTAGGATTATCCATACTAATTGAATCTAAAAAGAAATTGAAAACATTCTAATTTCCTGATATGATTTCCTCATTATAATGCACTATACATACTAATGAAAACAAATATCTTATTAAAATTTCAAGCATACTATTTTTAGTACTTTTTTATCTCCTTCAAGCTTTATTACGTCTAATTATAATCATGATTATAATTTTTCTTATTAAGTTAAAGAAAAATAAAAAACAATAGATTCTTCTTCATCTCATATCTTGACCACATGAACAATAAACAATATAATTCAGGCATTGGTAGATGGTTGAAAACAGTGTTGATAAAGATATAAATTTATTATTTGTATTGTTCACCACATTATTTTCTTTTATTTTTATTCATTGTTCCAAAAAAATTCTTCCTCTGATGACTAGGATGTCATATTGTGTCTGATGGGATTGTATATGTAGCTTCTACCTCAACAACTTATTTCATTAAAAAATTATACATTTATTATGAAATAATTTATAACTTGGATTACATGGAGGGTCAACATATGCATCATATGACTTATAATAGAAAATATTATGACTTACAAATAAACATATTTCTTTCCTCATCATCCAGAATATGATTGAATTGATTATGATCAACCTGAATACAATTTACATCATGTTATCTCCTCCTTTAATTTAACAAGATTGCAACATATGTTTTATAGAATATATATGATTTATGAGAACTCCATAATCAAAAAATCATTATCACATTTAAATTAGAGTCATAAAAACACTAAGGAAACACCTAAATGAGATATTATATTCAATATAGACCTTAAGTGATTCTGATGAAATTTTTCATCAAGAAAACATATTCCCAATACGTTGGAGTTTCATAACCATTGTGAATTTGATTTTTTCAATAGGATGGTCAGCACAATTTTTACCAAAAATAATGTGAGGTGATTTATTATCTTTTAAAAATTCCTTGATGATAAAATAAAATACCAGAGTAAGATAATCATCATTTTTACCTTGGTCTTCACAGTCTGCCCCAATATATTTTGTTGTCAACCAATATTCATAAATTACTCAAATTTATAACCACACGATTACTTATTAACAATTATAATTATAAGTGTGCTAACTCATTATTGGAAACATTAATTTTTTTCAAAAAAACCATTATTTCCAAAAGAAGTGATCATGAAACAACTTCAAATTTTTATTAAAACATTATTATTCATCAATATCCACATATTAAAATTCTCATGAATTGAAAACAAATTCTATATAATAACTCCAAAAAATAGTTAGAATAGTTCACATACATACAATGTTGGATTCACAACGTATCCAAAAATCCCATATTAACATGATTCCATATGGACAGACTTATGAAACAATTATCCCATATGAAAACACTATCAAAAGGTAAGATAAGATAGGGGAGAAACATACATCATCCTTGATGAGAAATATGTGGGACACTAAAGTTCAACTTCAATTTAGAAAATGTTTCTGTTAGTAATAGTTTTGAGGAAATATCAGCTACTTGTTCCAATGTTAGAAAATATTCCAACTACAATTCATTCTTCTCTATATTTTCATTGATGAAATGATATTTGATATCAATATGTTTTGAAATAAAATTTCATATTAGGTTCATAGTGATGTTTTTTTTCACATTGATTACCATAACCCAAGAGAAAAGTTTACTTTATCTCAAATGGATAATATTTTAATTGAGTCTTCATCCACACAAGTAAGATAAAAGCTCTAGTAAAAACTTTATACTTAGATTAATATATAATAATAGTTACTGAATTATTTTTCATTGTATTCCATAAATCAAAAATTTCTCCTAGAAAGAATACTCCACCAGATGTGGATTTTTTATCATCAACATATGAATACCCAAAAAATTGATAATTTCTAAGCTATCATACTTTGTTCTAAAAGTCTTTGTGCCTTTGTATTATCCAATAAATATTTTTCCACCAAGTAAATTGTATTTTTTAGGAACACATTATAATATTTCACATATGGTAACAACATAAACAATGTTGGATCTTGAATAAATATAATATTAAAAAAGTACAGTCAATGTTCGAAATAATTTTTGAACTACTTCCTTACCTTCACTATATTTAAAAAACATTGTTCCCATAGAAATAACTATTTAAACAGGTTTTTCAGTTTTCCTCTATGAAACATTTTAATATGTTACATAGCATACATTTCATGAGAAATAAATATTTGTTTTTTATTTTGTAAAATTTGTAACATGAGAAAGTATTTCATTTTCCATTACATTGACATCTCAAAAAACATTTTCCTTTCCATAGAAAATATTTTACAAGAACATTGATCATTTCCAACAAAGATAATTCCATCAACATAAATAATTATGATAATGGAAAACTCATGGATTTCATTGATGGAAATATTTCTCTCAACTCTTCCTTTAATAAAACACATCTTCCATAAGAAAGTATCCAATTTGGAATACCATGCATTTGAATATTGTTTCAACCCAAATATTGTTTTATCCAATATTCAAACATAACTTTCATCAATCAAACAACAAATCCACAAGGTTGTTCAATGTAAACATACTCATCTTGATTCCCATTCAGAAATGAAAAAATTACATCCATTTGAAATATTATTTAACATTATTGATTAGAAATAGAAAAAAATTTATTATTTTTTCTAACCTTGATACTAGATCAAAATCAACACCTTTAATTTGCGAGTAAACATTTTACACTAAGAAGGATTTATTTCTTACCAGTTCAGCTTCTTCATTCATCTTATTCTCGAAAAATAAATTTTTACAAATACCAATTTGGTTATATATGAGTTCCCATGTATTATTATTTTCTATCTAATACAACACTTAATTCATGGACAGAACGCATTCTAGATACTCAAAATAATCTTTTACATACTTTTGGTCATCTTTTGAATACAGAGAAGAATGTGTAATAGCATTTGATGTTACTCTTTTTTGAAATCACTGATATTGATCACCAATAATGTTATGATCTTCCATATTCTTTCTCAATATATGATGAGATTTTCATGTATCTTTCTCATCACTAGAAATAGTTTCGTCCAATTATTCTTCTTTAGTATGATTACAATTTTCTGCATCCTTATCTAAATTGCTATGAAATATTTCCCTATCCTACTCAAATTTGTTATCTTCAGGTGTCTGTTTACCTTCCTCAATCTCTCCAATAACTTTCTCATAAAAAGAATCAACAATTATTCCAATTTTATTTTTGAAACCTCTGTATCTTCCTCCTTCCAGAGCATAGCCAGAAAAACTCCATCTTATCCTTTCACTTCATACATTCCATGGTTTCCTCCTTTCTTCTTTACAATCGATGGACCCCCAGAAACTCTCAATCTCATCAAACATAGAGTTTATCATAAAACATTTCATATAGAGTAATATATGAATTTGTCATTTATAAACATCAGTTTTTAATATAAATATTAGTGATCATGGATATCCCCCAATAGTAATGAGAAAGACCATGTTCAAGTAACATCATTCTCCCAATTTTCACCAAACAACTATTATTTCGTTCAAAAACCCCATATTATTGAGTATTTTATGGTGAACTATACTCATCCAAAGTTTCATAATTTTGATGATACCTTCAAAATTCATCATTCTTATACTCACCACCATTGTCAATTCTAAACATTTCAATGAATACTCAAATTAATTATAATATTTCCTCTTGATATATTAGAACATTTTCATAGAATTTGAACTATGTTTCATTTACATAACAGAAGAAATGTGAGTAAAGTCATATATAAAATTGATGACACATATATCCCCATTTATTGATTTTTTTTCAATTAGCCAACAAATATCAGAATGAATAAGTTCCAATACTTCTTTTGAAAAAACACAACATTCTTATGTAATGAGTTTGTAATTATTCCCTACATTGAAATAGAAAAACAAAATATATCCTTCTTGGAAAATCCAAAATATCTCTGGAAATATCTTACATTGATAAAATCATTATATTTCATTGGAACATTATATTTCTCCTTTTATGCCATAATTGATTGTTTTCAACCATACTCAAGTAACAAGAGTTTTGTATTCCACCAACATAAAACAAGTTTCCTTTCATATTTTCTGCCCTTTTAAATATCATTCCATATTCCTAATTTTTTAAAATAATCCCATATTTTTTGAAGACAATATTTTTAACCTCATCCAAATGTTTTTATTGAATTATCAGGTTCCATTTCATCCAATCAAAATATAATTCTTTCTTGGATTTCATCATTTTTCCCAATAATAGTGGAACACACACCTTTTATTCTCAATGATTCATAATTGAAATATGTTGCCATTATTTATTAGAATTAGTTAACATAACTCAATAACCATTAGCCTCATTTCATTTTAAAATAACAACCAATATTCAGAATCCATGGTCTTTTTTTCATTTTAATACATTAGAGTTGTTTTAAAAACAAGATCCCTTTTTTCTTTCTTTTCTTTCATCACTTATGGCTTATGAGAATTATTAAGAATTTTTTTTTTGAGACAATGACAAATATTTTCATTTTTTAAGGTTCTCATGCTGTTATCATCTTTCAAAAATAGTTTTTAATAGTTGGAACCTATTTACAACTTTCACAACAACATTCTCAGATTTCTTTCGAGCATCCTTCCGAGACATCTTATTTTGATAGAATTGATTCCCCTCAAAATTTGCATTCCATAACCTATGAAATTATAGTAATATTGGTTATTTAACCCATACATATTTTATATATTTCAGAATCCACCATAATACCAATAGTAGGAATTGAAGTAATATTTTCCATTGAAACTTTCATACTTTACATAGTTGGGAAAATGTTTCTCAGAAACATTCTTTACATTATTATCCAACCACCAACATTTTTGTTATCAATGAAAATATTATATTCCAACAAAATTTTGTTTTCTTCTTGATTGGAACTAGAATTATAAGATACATTTCAATATTCATAATTTTTAGAAACATTTTTGGATTCAGTATCTTTAGAAGCTTCGGAATTATCCACTTTGTAATCTTTTTCCACATCCATTAATTTAGCAGCTTTCATATTTTCAGAAACATCATAATATTTATTATCAACCACTAAAGTTAAAATTCATTGATCTTTCTAAGGTTCACAATTATATGAAATTTCAAAAACACCCAAGATAGTGTTTTTGAAACTATTTTTTCTAGGTGCAATATTTAAATGTTTTTATTGGAAAAGTATATACTCTTCTTATTTTACATTAACATTCAATCTTAGATGTTCATTGTGATTTTATTATTCCTAAATATTTTATGTAAATCATAATTTATTTTATCCCCTTTATTTTTCAAATAGATAATCATTTTTTATTGTTTTTTGAGAAATATTCAATTTTAAACTTCCATATTTCCATTTAATTGCTTCCAATATATCTCTAAATTTTTTTAGTTCATATTTTTGATGATATTATAATAGATTTTATTCTTCTTCATATCTACTACTTATTAATTATCCATTAATCACTATTGGAATAGAAGTATTCTCACCAGCATACAAAATATTTTTTTAGATACACCATCACGGTCTTCGTGTTCCTCATATTTTGATAAAAGTATTATTCTTTTAGATGTGGGGAACATTTTATCCTTCCCCATGGAAAAATATTTCTCCTTATCATCCTGTTTCTTCAACTTTATTATTTCTCTTACTTCTTATTTATCACTATACACTTCTTTCATTCATTAAGGAAAATTAGCTGCAAAGTTCCCAATGGATCCACATTCAAACCATTCCAAGGAAATTTTAACTATACCTCTTATCACATTTTTATAAAACAAATATACTATATCATAAAGATTTTTATATAACTATTTTTCTAAATTTAAATCACCAACTTGTTCACTAGTATGAATCTTCATTGCCTCTCCTCTCTCATGGACTCTGATAAAAAAATTCTATATCAATATTTGTTTTCTATTTCGTAGCTTAATAATTTATCATTTAATATGTGAGGAGATTTATATACATGTAATCTAGAGATAATGTTTCGGGATCTCTATTTCACCAAGACATCTGATAGTACTGATAATTTCATTTAACCTGTTGATGAAGTCCCCAAAAAATTCATAATCACCAATTTTCAAATATTCATACTTCAACCTCTATATTTGTATATTTTCCTTCATAAACTTTGTATTGACTTCGTATATGTTTTCTTACATATCCCAAATACCTTGGGAAATGAAAATTCCTTTCACCCTTAAAATTTATCATTAATAAAGTGAATATAGTTATGAATTCATGTCCCTTCCATCATTATAAATATTCTTCTTATCAATAGACGTTAGAGGAATATTCTCATACTTATGTGGAAACCAATCATTTTCCTCAATTAAATCAATCTAGATATGATAGTTCTTACCATCAAAAACATTGATACCTTTACTATTCACCTAATTCAAATTCCACATCAACTTCTCCTCAAAACATCAACAAAAAATGAAGGGAACATTCAGCTCTGATACCAGTTTTATATTCCCTTTTAGGATATTTGTCTCTCTAAGAGGGGGATCGGGTGAATTAGTGGTATATTTTTCTTTTATGTTTCCTTACTTAAGAAGAAACCCTCGACTCCTATTAAATACTTCATTCCCTGATGAAAACAATTCAAAACCACATCCATAGGAAACACAAGAATTTACAAGTTTCATTATTCAATATGGATAGATACGTCCTTTGTATGAATTGGAAATGATCCAATACCATACAATATACTTGAAAAAAAAGACTTTTTTAAGGAATACAATGAGATGGATATACCCTTTAACTCATGTATTACTACATAAAAAATTCAATAGTGTGTGTTATTTTTCATGCACTAATGATTTAATACATTTTTTGTAACAAAACATATTATAATGCTTCTTTATAAACTTTCAAAAATACAGACATTCAAAAAAATTCAGCAATTTCATACCCAGACACTTGTATAAACTTCATAGACTTTTTTTTATAAAAAGTAGTTTTATTTTTTTGTTTGATTCTCTCAATATCATTAAAAAATATAAAAATATGTTGATTTTTTAGAATATGGTTGAGAAAAATTTGAAAACATTCTTCTTCTGTCCAGAAAACCTAGTTCAATAATCTTGTTCAGCATAAAAACCTACTGAATATTATAATCCTGCCAAATATTATAACTAGATAAATATGATATTCTACATAATATGATGATATAATACATATGTTGCAGTCTTGTTACTTCAATTTTCTCTTCTGTCTGACACTATTTTTTTGGGAATGTAAATTCAGAATACCACTTCTTCTCTCCAGATATCAACCTTCTCCCTTCATTACCATGAACAATACATCTATTCAAATGTGAAATGAACTTTCCCCTTTTATAATTTCCCCAAAATGGTTTGTGAGGGATTTCTAAAAACTTTCCTACTCATCCAAATTATCTATATTTTCACTTTTCCATGAATTTATGGCATAACGTGACTTCATCAATGTTTCTCAACACTTATCGTTTCTTCTCAATCCTTCAATAATATTATAAAAACATCATCTCACCTATGAATTTCTTAACAAAAATGAGTTTGAATAAGATTTTACCAATATGAAACCTTTAATATGATTCTCTTTAACAATTGAATGTTAGAATAAATAGACATCATTATGATTTCCCAATAAAATTTATTTAGTATGATTCCTTGTATAAACGGATGAAAACAAACTTCTTCTATGAATATAAATTGTATCTATTTCACCACTTTTGAATCTACCTTAATATTTCATATGTCTAATTTCAATTCCCATTATGATTTTTATTACTACAAGGAATAAAATTTTAAAATAATAGATTCTTATTCATATATTCTCTTGACACACATAAACCATAAACAAATTAATTAAATATTTTTTAAATGGTTGAGTACATTATGATTAAGATCATAATTTCTTCTTTATATTGGTCACCACATTATTTTCTTTTCTTTTCATTCCTTACTCCCAAATAATATTTCCTCCAATTGTTACATTGGCATGCCAATTTCAAAATAATAGTATCAAAAACTTCAACTTAAAAAATAACATACTTTCACATACTTTTTCTTGTATCATGACTTATTTCATGACTTAGTTTAGATTAAGGATTAGTTTTATTATCATATGAATTAAAATGGAAAATTTTGTGTCTTCTATGTCGACATCTTTCTTTCCTTATTTTCCTACATATTACTAACATGATTATGATCAGACTGAATATGATTTCTATCACCTTTTCTTTCCCATTTTTTATCAATCTTACATCACCAGTTTTATAGAATAATTATGATAAATGAGACCTCTATGATTAGTAAAGAATCTCCAAATTTTAATTTTAGTCAGATAGGCTCTAATAAAACACCAAAATACTATCTTCTCTTCAAATTTCAAACTTGAAGTGAGTCTGAGGAAGCTTTTTATCCAGAAAACATATTCCAAAAAATGGTTGGATTTCTTAATAATTGGGTGTCAGAATTTCTTGAATATGATGGTTAGTATGATTTTCACCATTTTATACAGTGAGGTGATATATTTTTTCATAAAATTTATTGAAAAAAATACAATTCATAAATATGATAACAATACTTAGCTGCTTGGTACTAATGAAAGTCAAACTCTATATCCACTAAGAGGATATATAAAGGAAATCCATCGAAGATAAGGGATTCATTTTTACCAACTCATTGAAATTCATTTCTTCCTTTACATCCACATAATGTTTGTATTCCCTTATAAAATAACAAATCCAATATCATATATATACATAACTATTTTATTATGATTATGAAGAAAATATATTATACCTTTTTTGTATCATATGAAAAATTAAAGCCCCACATGTGTGCACGTACAACATTACCATATCCAAATAGAGGTTGAATTAATTTTCTTTGTTAAACATTAGATAATGGATCTAAAATGTATTTAATAATTATATTTAATTATTATAAAATTAATTTTATTATAGAGATGTTGGATCTATACCCTATGCATGATAACCAAGACTTTTATGACAACACATTTATGAGAAACAATGCAATTAACATATGGAATAGTGAAATGAATAATAATTATTAATAATAGAGTGGTAAGAAATTATAGTGGATAGTATATGATATGATAAAAATTACAATGATTATATTATATGTTAATAATATTCCTAAAACCATTTTACAGGATGTTCTTACATTTAGAGAAGAAAACCTACCTAAGGTAAGGGAATTCATAATCAAATTTCCATTATTTGGGTTAAAAATCTACTCCATTGATTATGTCATGATATAATTATGTGTGAAATTAAATTTTATTATATTATTGGTATTTAAATTAGTTTTCTATATATTTATAGCTAATGAACATAATCAATTCATTTTATTAACACACACATCAAAGATATGATATTTGTAAAGGACTTTATTTTTAAAATAGCCTTTTAAATGATTTATTTTCGAAAATTGAAAGGAACAATTTTTTAAATAATTATAATTGCGTGGGGGGTTTTAACTATTTCTTGATGCCTTAAATTTTTAATCTTACTTTAAAATATCACAAGTTTATTTTCAATGAAAATTATTTTCTTTCCTAATTGTGTATAATTTTAAGAATAAGTAATTTCAACATTAAAAATTGTATGTTCTTGAATATTTTGGTCTGATATTATTAAATAATCATTGTTAATATCCATTTTTGAATAGAAATTTTTTTGAAGTTGATCTATTACTATAACATTTATCATATTGTATTCAATAGTTTATGATTTTTTTACTGGAGATATACTATTTTAACACAATTCATCATATTCCAATGCATGGTTTATGATTACTATTTTTGAGTAGGAATAGTATATACATTTCTTATTATTATTTAAATATGATTTTATGAGGATTATGTTTCACCCATTTTAAAGAAGGAAGGAATTGATCTTAGTAAGTGATGGGCAGGGCATGTTATGGGCCCTCTATGGATTAGCTGGTCTAATGAGACAAACATGACAGGGTTTTGGTCGAGGGCTTACCATTTATGTATACTTATTTATTGAGGTCTATGTAGTTATTTGAGATATCCTATATTATTAATTACATAATTATTATAATAGATATTGTTATTACATGTGATTATTAGACTAGTATAATATCCAGGGTTAAGTTTCATTCTCATGTAATTATTTATATGTCATTATTTGATATACTTTTATTCCTAAAAAATTATGCTCATGTTTAGGTTTTAAGGGTATGTGGTTTCAGTCATTCACCATTCCTTAATTTTTATTCTTATTTATGATATCTTACACTTTATGTTTACCTATACAAAGCATTTGATATCACCCCTTTCCAATATATTATATTCCACTAGTATACCAGGAAGTGTTTTGTGATTAATTATGCGTTAATGTGGTAACTAGATAATAGTGTTCTCAATCAAAATAAGTTTTGTATTTTTTGTTGGAAAAGCAATCTTAATTCCATATATATATATATATATCTAGTTACCCAATACAACTAAAATAATAATCTCATTGGGAGGAGTTCACTTGTCACTTTTACTAATCTAAAAAATTAAACACCAACTACGGGCTACTAGGGGTGACGTATTTACAGTTGGTATTTGATACTGTTGAGTAGAAAATTTGGGGACTCGATTTTTGAAAAACATAGATTATAGAAAGATATTGGATTTTAGAATGTTGAAATGTTAATAATTAATCCCAAAATCTTATTTAGATATCAGTTATACCTATATTTTCAATTCAGGTTATGGGATTCATTAGTTGTGATTTGATAAATTATGGTTAATAACGTAATGATATAATCTAGTTTTTTCCATTTTTTATAAATGGATCCTAGAAGAAGGAATGGAAATTATATCAATGAATTTAGGGATTTTCCTACTAGGATATAAAATTAATATGAAGCTAGATAAATAAATAGATATAGAAACACTATTTCTATATTGGAAAAAAGGACCCAGTTTAAAAGAAATAATATTTCCCTTATAGATCATCCTACTAATCCATAATAAAGTGTAACAATGTTAGACCATTTTATGCATCAACAATATCCATATATCCATGGGACTTTAAATACATTTGTAGTGGAGTAATTCATATGTTAAATATAAATTAAATTTCACAATTTGGGATGTTTTGAATTGGAGAAGGTTGTCATGGATGTTTATTGTCTCCTTGGATATGTGTATAAATGGAGGCCATTTATTAAAAAAATCAAGGAGGTTGGGGAAATAGAAAACACAGGATGGAATGAATTTAAGTGAATTTTTATGAAAAATATTCTAATTGTGATCCTTAAGAAGATATTGATAGATAATACATTAGTCTTCAATAAAAATATGAAAACAATGTTTCTGAATATGAATCCAAATTTACAAGATTAGAATCACAGGTTGTTGTATACATACTAACACAAGGAGTCATTTTAATCATTTATTTAATGGGATCAATCCAATTATTCTAGAGGCACTGTAATTCAAATCATTCTCATCGTATGAAGAAATAATATAATGTTTTACCATTATGGATAAGTAATTATCCATTTCTTATTATCTAAAAAGAATGAAATTGAAGAAGCGGACAATAGTTAAAAATAAGGGTAATGGGAAAACGGGGAAGATGAATTCCACCACATGTTATAATTGTTGAAGTAAACACCCTGGTATTTTCTTGAAGGGAATGAGAGTATACTACAACTTTGAGAGAAATGACACCAAGATCATTAGTGCAACGTAATGAAATATGTTATCCAATTCATCAATAGTAATTTGATGGGGAACTACTCAAATTAAATACCCCAAGCGTCAAAGGAATATGTCTTAGATAAAGAGAAGAGATCAAGGTCAAGCTTATGATGTTACTAATGTTGAAGTAGAATAATTAATTTAATTATGTTTTCTGATTCAATTATTATGTTATGAAATTATGGTTATAATAATCATGGGGTATATATGTGTTATCCCATTATACATATTATTTAAGGATTTAGAAGAATGCATGTTTTCATTATGGTTTTAAGGTGATTAATGTATTCAGATATTATTTAGTGATATTATGATATAAATTAATATGTCTAGGGAATATTATGATATGTTTAATTTTGAAATATAGTGGTCTTCCTTCTATATTTTTTTTCATTAAATTTGTACAAATAAATTTTAGATGAGTCTTAACATTAAATAATTGAGGAATGGATTAATATAAAATTTTGAATATATTGTTTCTTGATAAAAATTTCTAATTTTTTTGGTTTTAATAAAAAAAATATAATGCCAAATTAAAGACTTAATAACCCTATAATTTGTTAAAAGTTATCCTGGAATAAAATTTCTTCCTAAATATTCTTCTAAAATTGTATGAAATTATGTGAAATTAGATTGAATCCCTACCACAAGATGATATTATGCTCATGACATAGAAATTAGCCATGTATGCTAATTATCTAAAATGATTATTTGAATATTAAAAGAGTCAATAAACTATAAGAAAAATATTTCTGAACAAAAAATTATCCTTTTACTTTTCTTTTTTTGAATCTAATTGACTTTTAACTGATAAAAAATATATGTATTAATGATGGTTAATGTTATAATGTCCATGTTATCTATTACTCTACATCAGAACATGATACTTATATTTCTCTACCATGTCTAGGTTTTCAATTCCCACTAATTATATCCTATCCAAAAGACTAATTTTTTGTTGACCTTCTCATTTACCTTTCCCTATTATGAAGATGATGTTTTTCTAACCCTTTTTCCAATGTGAGTTTCCCACAAGGAAATTTTCAAATAAAAACCATTGATTTTTTATGTCAAATTTAAAATTTTGAAGAAGAAATATATTAATATAGGGGAGAATGTAACACCTCAACATTATATGGGTTTTATCATTAAAATTTAACATCATTGATATATTATGACAAATGCAACACCGAGTTTAAGACCACAATATACTCTTTAATATCATTATTTAAAATGTGACCATTATAAAATAGCCGTTAAATTTGAGTGAAGGAATATTATTAACCATAGTATAAATTATTTATATAATATATTCAATAAAATAGTTTGAATTAATCTAATATATTAAACATGTATAACATGAGATTAAATAAATTTTCTTGCATAAAAGGCTATATTTTCCTCAAGGCATTCTTATCACCTTTTAAAAGTAAACTTGAGTTAAAACTAAATATTGAAACATTTATAAATTATATTTAACAAAATAAACTTCTTTTCTGATATAATAATATCAAAATTATCTTAGGATAAATTTTTTTTTCATAAAATATTAATTCTACAATGAATTTTAAAAATACCATTTTTTATAAAATTATCAATTTTATAATAAAAGATAATTTATTAGTTGAATTTTATATCAATTTAAATTGATAACTATTTATATAAAAATAATATAATCCATTTAATTTTAATAATATTTATTTTTTAATTTTGTATCTGTACATTTATGGGATTAAAATTAAAATTTTTAATAAAATTGTATTTCTGTACATTTTCATGATTAATTTTAATCTATATTCTGAAAATTCATTGTTTTGAATATTAAAAAATTGATTTCATATTTGTATTAATCATTTCCAAATTTATTAATTATTTCTTTTTTATTTTTGACTAATAGTAATTGTAACATTGGAATTCTTTATTACCACTGTAAAGGGTAAATCAAGTAATTTTGGTTAAAAAATTACATGGATTAGAAAATTACCCTAAATAATTAAAAAATATTATTCAATTAATTATATTTGACCCTTAACACAAAAGGATATAATTTTAGTTATTTAATGGCAACTTGTTTAAGATAATCACTATGACATTATTTCAATGAATAAAAATCACAAAATATAACTTTTTCTCTCTTAAACATATCATATTTGTCCACATGGAGAAAATGAAATGTTATTAAGGAATATAAGTTCCCAATACTAAAATAATAAAAATAATTGAATGATATAAATTTATTTAAGAGTTTTTCGGACCATTTGGTTGAGTTTATATTGGTTATAATAATTTTTTAATGAAAATATCAAGGAACCACATTCAAATTTTAATAAATATTTTATTTCTAAATTGATGTTATTATGGAAATATATTAGACTATAAGTATTATTTTTAAATGTAAAACATTTATTTACATCATGTATTTTAATTTTAATTTCTAGTGAATAACTAAATACCATAATTAATTATAAATTTATGATGGAGTAATTATTTTATTATTGATACAATCAAATAAATGATATTAAAAACATTAAAATAAATATTCACTGAATTAATTAATGTTATACTTGAATTTTATGGAATATTATGAAATATTATTGGTTTATTAAATATTTATTTGAGGATATCTTCTTTTTATAATTTTCTTATTGCCAATCTAATAAATAATATTGAAATTTTCAATAATTTTATCATATCAATGTAATATTCTTTTAAATTAATTTAAAATAAAATTAAAATATTTAAAAATAAAAATAGATTATTGTTTTTTTAGAATTGTCATTAATTATTAATTTATGGAATAATTTACATTTAATAATTAATAAATTACCACATATGAATATTAAATAAATTGTAAACATAATTAAAATATAAATAGGTTAACTGAAGTCAATCAAAATGATAAGGTTTAACATAAAACAAAACCATGTAAAATTTTATTGGATGATGATATTACAACCTAATATCAAATTATATTTGAATACATGGCCATTTGGTTTTATTTGGAACGAAAATTAATTTATTACAATTTAATATTTTGAAAGATTTACAAGGGTACCCTTCACTTCAACTATAAAAGGGAACTCCATCCTTCATTTAATTTCACTTAATTGATCATTCAGTATAAAGAAAAATTACCCCATTAATCCTTGTAATATCATTTTCCATCTTATTTTGGAATTGTTACTCCAAAAATACCAACTATATATCCATTGAGAAGGGATCTAAATGATATCCATCAAAGAAGAAGAAATCATTTTTACTAACTCATTCAAATTCATTTCTTCTATTACTCCCATTTAATTTATGGTTTACCTTATCAAATAATAAATCAAGTATAATATATATACTGAGACTTTATTTTATTATGGAATAACCATATTCTATCTTTTATCCATACAATGAAAAACAAAAGCAATGCATGTGAGTACATACAACTTAACTCCTCCACGTAGTAGTGAAATTAATTTTCAATTTTAAACATTAAAAAATGCTTATAAAAATATATTTAATTATTAAATAGTATATTTGTGACATTAATATTATTATAGATATGTTGGATCTATATCTTATGAAGGATAACTGTGACTTTTATGACAAAACAATCTTGAGAAACAATGTAATTGTCATCCAAAATAGTGAAATAAAAAAATTATTAATTAACGAGAGATAATTCATAATAAGGGCATTATATATTATAGGATAAATATTAATATGATTATATAATAAGTTACTAATAGGTTTAAAACCATTATATAGGATTATTAGACACGTATAGTGGAAATTTGACTTAAAATAAGGGAATTATTCACCCAATTTCATTCTTTTGGTTAAAAATTTTCTGAAATGATTATGTCATGATTTTATTATGTGTAAAATTACATTTTATAACACTTTATTTCATTTATACATGTTCTATGTGTATTTATATTAGATAAAAATAGTCGTTTCATTTTATTAACACTCACATCAATGAAATGACATTCATAAAGAAATTTCTTTTAAAAAAATAGTTTATATGTTTATTTTTAATGAATATATTGGAATATTTTTTAGAAAAACATATAATATCTGGAGATTATTTTTAGAATTTCATGATGCCTTGATTTTTAAAGATTCTTTTACAAGGTTATATGTTTATTTTCAAATCAATTGTTTATTTTATAATTGGGAATGTTGTAAGAATAATAAATTTAAAAGTGATATAGGTGTTTTCCTCAATAATGTTTTAATGATATTATTAAATAACCTAGTTCAATGTCTATTTTTCAGTCTTCTGATTTTTTTGTTAATATATATGATTCTACCTAACATATTTTATTTAATATGTTATTATCTGTTTGATGAGGGATGTACTATTTTGAAACTATTCACCATATTTCTCATAATAAATTATGATTATGTTTATTGAATGTGAAAAGTTTATAAATTTCATATGATTGTTTAAATATGAATTTTTATGTTTATTGTGTTTCCCCGTTTCATATGAGAAATGAGTTTGACTTAGATTGTTATTGGAGTGTCCACTATAGCCCTTCGATGCATCAGTAGGTCTCATGATAAAAAATAAACAAGGTTTTGGTCAATGCATAACACATTTACATATAATTCTTACTTGGGGACTTTATTTTATGTTTTAGACATAAAAAAATTTATATTCCCTTATTCTGAGACTAGTAATTGATATTCCATGTGATTATAAAACTAGTAATATATCATTGGTTATGACTGATTAGAATGTGTTTTTTTATATGGAATTATTTGATAAAATTTTATTCCTGCCATATTGTTATCAAGTATATGTTTTAATGGAATGA
Organism: Viscum album; assembly: GCA_963277665.1. NCBI lineage: Eukaryota > Viridiplantae > Streptophyta > Magnoliopsida > Santalales > Viscaceae > Viscum > Viscum album. The sequence goes on from OY728150.1 coordinate 1,893,417,413, forward strand.
ATTTTTAGTCATTCATTATTCCTTATTGTTTGTTATTTTTTATTATATACCACATTATATGTTAACCCTTAATGAGCATGTGTGCTCTCCCCTTTCCTATGTTTTATTTTTCTCTAGGATACGAGGACGTGTTTTTTGATTGACAATAATGAAGTGTGCTAAGGGAATAATGGAATTCTCAGTGAAGATATGTTTTTTATTTTATGTATTAAATATAAAATTAATTGCATGAATGTATCTATTTATCTAAGGATACTAAAATATTTGGTCCCATGGGATTTGGTCACTCGTACCTAGTAATAATGTAATAAATTAACAACCAACTCTTGGTTGTTATAGTTGGATTCTTTACAACATTCCTTTCACATCTCTTTATAATGTCCAAAATGATTTTTTTTAAAAAATTAGAATGATTACATTTTAAACTTGTTTAAAAGAATAAAAAGGACGAAAAATTACATTTTTAAAATATTTCATGTTTTGGTAAGATCTATTGTAATATATTTTTTCATAGTATGGATGTGGGATAACATTTTTCAAAAATTGAATAAATAAGTTCTAATTTTATATAAGAATTGTTTCTCAATGATTTCTAAAACTGTAGAACAAAAAATAATAATAAATAGAAAATAATGAAATAACCATAATAGAATAAAATATATGGGGATTAAATTATAAGATTCAAATAAATATTTTTAAAACAAAATTATTATTCATAATAAAAAAAGAAATAATATTTTAACATAAACCACAAAATTATTTAGAAACATTCAAATAATAACCCCCCATGAAAGAGATAAAATCAAATTAGATAACAATAAACATGAATATAAACATATTAAGAATATATCATATCAATGTGATAGTATATATATCTTCTAAATGAAATAAGTTTAAATATGGAATATGACTCTAAAAAAATTTAAGATGGAAAACCATTACTACTTTATTAACATTCAAATAAATGTTGCATGGATGAAATAAGTTGAATCGTAACATTAAATATATTTATATATGAGGGATCCCAGATATAACATATAAAATGGATAGTATGTAGTCCTTATAAACATAAATAGGGGTATGATATCGAACCTGTCTGAATAAAATGTAATCAATACGAAAACTGCTTAAATCATTTTCAATCATACTTCATATAAGTTCAAACATTATATATAAAAAATTAATATTTAATATACATTTATCCAAGAACCATATTAAAAAATATCACGTCTTATATTATTTACTAATACTATTTTGTGACCTATTTATTAATATTTCATAATTAAAATTACTTTTATTTGGTAGAACTATTTGGTTTTTCATGCGTCTTTTGGTTTGAAACATTTGTTCATTGTAAATTGATCAGAGTTCTACAATATGAATAATATAAATGAATTATTATGTTTATTATTTAGTTAATATATATAAATTTAAAACCATTTATATAGTGAGGTTATGAAAAATTATTTACATCACTTTTTGGAGATGGTAGTCTACACGTACAAGTGATGATTCTACATTTCAATAGATGCTTTGAAGAATAAATAATAAATAATATTTAAATAATATTTATTAAATAATAAAAACATATATCTTCATTAAATATATCTTCATTACAAAACTTTTATTTAATAAGTGAAAAATGAATCGCATCGCTTAATGGCTTTGGTAGTCCACACATACACACAAATGAAATTACCATTTTCCAACAGATAGAATTCCATTTAGTTATAAAAAATATTATAATTATAGAAAAATATTTATGTAAGAAATTTTATATTTGAACATTAAATATATAACAATATACATACAGGAATTATGGTGATGGAAAATGGATCATATCTCTTATTGGTGGCTGTAGACTCCTTGTGTGCCTAAGAAAAATTTTCATTTTACAAATGATAGAAGGGAAATGTATAATGGTTGAAAAATGATAATTAAAACATACTATTATATGATATAATACTATAATATTTTATTTAGGTTTTTAGGATAGAATTGAAGTATTTAAAATATGAAGTAAAATGATTATCCTTGGTTAAAATGAATTACTTATCCTTAAATAAAATCATTGGATGTCACTTTATGGACCCATGGGAATGTCCATTAAGAATACCAAGAAAAATATAAATAGGATATATATATTTATAAGTTTTTTTTGGTGTTTGGTCAAGATATTTTGATCATAAAGATGTAAAATATAGAGTATTGGAGGTTCCCTTTTATATTTTTTGGAAGAGGTATAATTGGAATTTTTGAAAAATATTAAAATATTATAAAGACTAAATCAATGAAATGTTGTCTAATATTGGGATAATTTAAGTATAAATATGATATTATCTTTAAATAATATTATAAAATATGAATTAAAAATTCTTTTAGGTCATTTAAACCCATATCTCTTTAGTTTAACAAGTATTATCATTTGTATCCTTAACAATAGGAAAGCATATTTCAATTATTAGGGGAAATAAAATTATTTAGAATCTATAAATTAGTATATGAATTGGCCATGAATGTTATTATAGACCATTTTATAGTCCATTTTACCTCTTAATGGTTTTTCAAGAGTGTTATAAAATTTTAAAAAACATTATATAACAAAAAATACCATTAATTTCATTTATGCAATATTCCTATAATTTAAATTTAATGGCAAGAAAATAAATTTATATCATTATAAAAATTTAAAACATAATTTATACAATATATTAAAACATAAAAATGTTGGAACATAAAAAATCATCCATAAATAATTTAATTTAATGTTTTAAAAATTTTAATACATTTTTATTCTTCTTGCACAAGGATTATGTTTGAATTTTGTAAGAATGTATGACAATTATAGAATAATTAAAACAATAAATAAATTAAGATCATAATTTTTTTCTGATATATAATGTAATCATTTTTAATCTACTATAATGTTTTTTATATTCCAAAAAAATATTATACTTTTTAAATGAAAATAGAGTGACATTTTAGTGGCACCAGACCCAAAAAAGGAATTTTCTTAATAGGCTTCCGAGGGTGGACAGTTTATTTGATGCTATGCAGCCCACTACTGGAAACCCTACGGACTTGTGCAAGTGAGGCAGAGGTGTTTTTTATGGTATATGCATTGTTTTGAAAATTGTTTTCTTAGCCTACATGGTTTGAACAAATGGATAGTGTGCTCACACTTTTCATTATAAGGATAGTATAGAGTTTTGCTGACCGTGTGGCCCAAACTGTGAAATGTGTATATTTTAAATAATTGAAATTAATTAAATAAAAAGTTAAAATAAAAATTAGTTAAATGATAATATGAGGGAAATAAGAAATAATAAATTGGGTACTCTCTATCCCCTAGAACCACGAAACCCCCTTTGCCCGAACCCCCCTCTCGTGTGACCCCCTCACCTCAAATCCTCTACTGTGTGCCATTCAAAATATATTTATTGGGGTTCTTCATCTAATCCATCATGGTAAGCCTCCTCCCTCATTCCCCTTCACTATTCCGGCTATTTTTCGTCCTATACACCACCCAGTGAGGTTCAGATGAACCCTAGAGTTATGGTAAACTGATTTTTGGTTCCTTTTGCGATATTAGGTCATCCAAACTGTCTATTGAGTCGTGTTCATATGTGTTGTGGATATCACCACCAAATTCGAATTGGTTCATCATAGTTTGCTTCTCTATGAAATTGATTAAGGTGAGGTTTACCTTTATTCATTGATATAGTTTAGTTTATAATTGGATTTTTTGTAATTTACAAGTTCCACGATATTAATTTGTGGTGTGTTGGTCCTCAACACATTAATTTTGAGTTCCCATAAATTTTGTAGCGATATTGGATCAATCATGAGGGTCTGTTCTCAAATACACAGGTATGTATATATATATAATCCTCCATGTATATATTCCATCATGGTATAGGGACTACATGAATTCAGTTAGTGATATATATATATATGTATGTGCAAGGGAGTGTGGGGTGGATCAAGTGGTCACCACCAAATTTTTCAAGTGCGGGGTATTAATTTGGTTCCACCCCAAGGCATGGCCACTTTCCAAGTCCACTAATTTTATAGATGAATTAATTAATTGGTAACATTAATTTTTTAGTCTTTAAATTGATGTAGTGAAGTCGTTTGATTTAACCCCTCTTAAATGAAATTTTATTATGTTTCATGTATTAAATAAAAAATGTAATAAGTGATTTTTTTAACAATATCTTGATTTTATAATAAAACCCATCCCTTGGAGTTGAATTGTCTTCTAGATACAAATTCATGTTTATAATTTTATGATTACCTGGATTGTTGTGTTGATACTTCTCTATGACCTAATGTAACTTGTGAACTATAGAATCATTAGGACATGTCCCTAATGGAATTAGGAAAATAGATTTTACCCTATTTAAATGAATAATGAAACAAGGCACCAACTAAGGGTTTTCCATTGTTTTAGATTGGAATAACCCATGTCTGATGTTTTTCTATACTTTTTGTTTTAGTGTTTTGACATGTTTGAGCTAGTATTAAGGTGTTCTTGGATTCTCTGTTCGGGCGGTAAGATTTTCTATATTAAATGGGTTGACTTATCTGGTGACTATCACAATGGAAAGTACTATGTATACCCACCAATTGACCTAACTATGTTAAGTGTTTCAATATGATTCTTAGAAGTAAAAGAATGTTTTGTTGCATGTACATAGAACACGATTCCAAGTTTCTTGAAGGAAGTAGAGTGAAACTTATTAATTGAACATGATATACATTATTTTAATTAAATAGTATCATGTCAACTGGCCTCATAAAACTAATGAAAGGAATGGATTGAACCAAATTTATTTATTTATTTATTATGAATTAATTAAATGGGTTTGTGCTACTTAGACATATAAAACTAATGAAAGGAAAGGAATCCACCAAATGGATTTGATGATTTATTATGAATTGAATAAATTGTTTTGGAAAAATTATCCCTTTAATAGTAATGAAACGAAATGGATTGATCCTTATTAATTATATATTAATTTATTATGGATATAGGAATGGTCTGACTTGTGATTGCATTGGATTCCTGAGGTAATGCCTTGAGCACTCGAGGACCCAATTCTAAATTCAAGGATACAAATTTATTAGGTTGAGACCCACCTAGAAACCAATCCTTGTCTAAGGTTGGATGCTTGATATGGAACCATTGGATACCTCATGTTGTACTATTGGATTCCATGGATACACTCCTTGGATCAACCATTGGAAAGTATGTGCTATTTTTATATCCCATCAAGCATGATCATTGCTTAGCCCCATTGTGCCTTGGATGAACTCATTTGTCTTAGTAGGCATATTATTATGGAATTAATGGGACTATGCTCCTTGTATTACACTCTTACCCTTAGTCAGGCTACAATTATTACTTGGATGACAACACTTGTGGTCTACATTATCTTAGTTATTGCATTGGAACATCATTATTAAATATCATCACATGTTTAATTGTTACAACATGGAACCTTAATTATTTTAATCAAGTGACTTATTCATAAAATGATAATAATCAATTAATGAACTAGATAAATATTCATACACCATCCAATGTCTGATGTTGTTATATCCATTAGGTGTCCCATAATAAACTAGATGGGTGATGTTTAGTAATTCTGTTTGTTATTATTTTGTATAATGAAATTGTTTTTAATTTATAATACACTGTCTATATTGGGATAGACATCGTGCATTCTGGGATACTGAGATTTATATGTCAACCCCTTATTTGGTACATTTTGTAATCAATTATATCTTATATATGCAGTATCAAGGTTTTTTGATGATTTGCTTGTACCTTGGAGTTAGGATCATTGGAATGACTTGGAGCTCGAGATGATCTAGGATATCACTCATCGGGATTTGCTATCTTTTCATTATTTTTGTATTTTATTGTAAATCGTGCTATTTTTTCACTTTTTTAGCTCATGTATAATGATCATCTAGACATACAGGTAATGTTGAAATTGGTGTTAGCCACTAATATGAAAATAATATATTATTCATCCACTGCATTTCCTTTCATTTCATTTATGATTCCCATGCTTACTATTTTTATTCTACTGTATTATAGTTATACTCTGATTCTGAGGGTATTTTCTACCCATTAAACCATCATTTCACCCTTTCTGTTAGTTGGTAGGCTATAGAATATGTGGAGGTGTGCTTAAGGCTATGTGACTTACCGTTCTGAGTATGATTTTAATGGAATGTTGGGTCAAGATGTCACAAAGCGGTATCATTGGGAAATTTTTTTCGTTTTCATTTTCATTTTTTGATCAGTATATAAGAGACATGGAATGTGTATGAGCATGTTTAAAAGACATTCGTTGGACATATCACCTCACATATGAGAAATTACTAACATACCTAGGATGGGATTGAATATTATGATGTTTTCTACTACAATTGATATAATTTGAATTTGGGTTACTAGAGTATTATCCACTGCTTATGCATTTATTTAATTACAAGGGTTTTTACCCCGGTCCTAGTATGGTAAGGAAGTTTCATTGCATTAATCATAGTTGGCACATATAAATTCACATTACATGCATAGTTCCATGCCATTTAGTTTAATTTTTGGGTTCTTACTTATTGGATTTTATAACTTTAGTGATATTTCCAATCTTATAATTGTACATATTGAGATAATTCAGTAGTGTGTCCTCTTTTTTTACTTCCCATTATAGTATATGTTTTTATTGAAATTCCATGATTTTGTTATTTCATCATGCTCCTCTGTGTTATCTTCTTGTAGTGATACACTATATAGGTTTAAGATATAATTGGATGCTTTAGTTAAATTAAATTTTTTCAATTATAAGAGGACAGTGATTTCAGTTGTAATGTGTATGGATGGTGTATAGCTGGGAAATGGTTGCTCATTTATTCAAACCACTATGAAAGGCTAAAGAAATTTAAATTAAGAGGTAAATTGTTCAGTAAATGGGAGCCAAATTTCAAACTATAATGTGTATGGGAACATTATTCGTTGGTAGATGGACATCCATGTCACCGAAAAATTGTTTTTGGGCATGTTAAATTCTGAATTGAGTTTTTTATTGATGGGTGCAAATTTTTAATACATGATGATTATGGGTTCTTAATGAATTAGGGAATGGAAACCCATATATATTTTAATGGAATGATGTATTATGAAATGGATAAATTTTAAAAAATAATTAGTTTTGTTATGAAAATCAAATGTTTAATTTCTAAAGGAACTACTAGACAAATATAGGTCAGTTGGGTAACATTTTTCTAATATGAACTAATAAGAGTGTTGGAAATTTTAATGAATTGACAGCTAATATTGGCTTTAAATTTAATTAACCCGTGTTTGATAAATTGGGACACTAATACATCGCTGTATCTATTAAAAAAAAGTTTTTTCTTCATTTTATTAATACATATGGGATTTCATGGAATGATAAGAATTTAAAAATGAAGTTTGATATACTTTTATTTCATTTTTTAAAAAGGATACTTGATGTTTTTTTAAACAATGTAAATGTTTGAAATTTCAATTACTGTAAATGTCATGGAAACTTAACCTGTAGTGGTGTTCCCTATTTGAAACCCTCATCTAAGGGTAGTTAATGATTCTTTGAGTTTCCATGGAATGAAACCTTTAACAGGGGATTGATGGTAGGATTTTGAGCTTTGTGAATTTTTACTGACTTGAACTAGTGTTAAGGTGAATGCTTGGGCTTCATAAGGGGATATCCAATGTTAGGTTATTCCATTATAATTTAAAATAATTTATAATTCCATGATCTTTATAATTATTGGTGCCATTTGGGTGCCATTATCCCTAGTAGGACTTTCAGTTTCCAATCAAACCCTTTCTCAAAAGGGTGTTCATGGTTTCATTGGCATTTTTATGGGTGTTAGGAGTGAGTAATGCTCATTTTCAGCATGTTAGACACTCCTCTGACCTGGATGACTGCATCGTAGGTCATTTGACCCTTTCCTCTTCTTAATAATAGATGACTAGTCATTGCATCATATAGGTTTATGGTCATATAAGGCAATCTAAATTTCAAATATATCTCTTGTGTTGTTGAGTACGGTCTCAATTATCTATATGTAAATTGACCTGAGTGATAAAAAATCATTTTTATCCCAATTTTTGGGATATAGTTTCAAAACACTTCAGTGTTTTGATTAGAAGATATTTATATTTTGGATTTATTTGTATTCTTTCTCATACATTAACATGGCTACGAGAAGAGACACAATTATGGATAAAGTGTTTTTTTATTTTAGCCCACTTGTGACTGACCATATATCTTAATTTACATTAATGACTGGTGCACTCCTAAGATGGGGAGTTTCATGAAGGTTTTGGTAAATGTGTTCCATTAATGTAGAAGGAACACAATCCAAGAGGACGATTGAAAATAGTCACTTATTCTTAAAATCAATTGGGGCTATTTAGGTTCGTGACTGACAGTGCTTGCTCAGCCGCACAACTTTGTTGGTGGTTGGTTGTATACTATTGTTTGGATTCCATAACGATCACTTCATCTTGAATATGATTGATGCGTCTCAAACCTAATTTTTAATTCTCATTCTCTTTTGAATGTACTCTTCCAAGTGGTGAGAATTTACCCTATCATGATGTCATCCAAGATGCACTTAGAGAGCGTCAGTCTTATGTGACACTAAAAATTTACATTTTTTATATTGTTGGGTTATCTATATCAGTGTTTCATACTGACGGATGGTCATTATCAGGGATTGATATGTCCTGAGTGATTCTTGGGTTCCCAAGTAGGAATGCCTTGGTTAGACTCATGGACTCCAATTGTTTATTTTGAATTGCACAGGCTTCCTAAGCATAGAATCTTCAAGATAAGTCACCCAAGTGGCTCAATTCGTTCTATCTCTTTTTAGTTAAATGTTCATGGTCATAATGAACCATTTGAAATCACATTTCTAGATGAAGTAATAAATGGTTTTAAGTACGAAATTGTGTTTTAAGAATTCTTTCATAACTAGTTTCTACTATGTTGATCATGATTTAACTATTTCCTTTGACGAGGTATATGTTATGTCTGTTGATGTTATCATGTTTTCGTTATTAATGAAACAACACATGAAGAATCATTAGTTTTATTAGAGGTGTTCCTTGTATGAAAATTCTAACACTAGAGGTATTGTGGCTTTATATTGGCATATTTCATATGTTAAGACCTATGGTGGGGAGCACCATCAATCATATGTTTATCTAGATATTGAAGATGTCATGTATCTATCTTAACGGGAACATGTAGAAATCTGTGTTTCGTATGGATGGAGAGTGATGGCTCGGGTTCTAACAGCTTATGTAATGCATAAAGCTGTGTTGGGAGTGGCAAACACAACACAAATGTTCGAACAAGAATTCATGGCCCTAGTAGGTCGGGCAATGTTTTAGTTGTTTCCCAATGTCTTCATGGGGATGATAAGTACTAATATATATTGATTGTAGAGTTATGTGTTTTTGAACTAGAAAATAATACAATGGAATTTGAACTTAATTGATTACTGAACAAGAAAAATTTAAAACAATCCTTCAAAACTCAATGACATGAGTTGGAATGCTCTTAGGTGATGTTTTTGAACATGGGTGAAGGTCGAGATGTTTCTTCAATGTGTCATTGAGTTTTAGGGGCTTCAAATCCTAAAAGGAATGGTTTTTGAAGGGTTTCAAAGGGTGAACTATTTTTTTAATAATGGGCGGCCCACTACAAGAAACCATATAGACTCACACATGTGACGAAGAGGTGTTTTTCATGGTCTACTCATGGTTTCCCCAACTATGCATCCAGCCTGTATGGTGTGAAAAAATGTACAGGGTTCTCTCATCATTCATTGCATGTTTGGAGCATAGTTTGAATTACAATGCATCCAAAACATTGAGATGTTTCCTTTTTAATGAAAATAATATTTATTATATTAAATATTAAAAATAAAATTAGTTAAATGAGATTAAGGGGGAAAATAAGAATTAATAATGAAATGTTAAAGAGTAATAATAATAGTAATGTTATTATTATTATTATTATCATCATCATCATTATTATTATTATTATTAATTATATTTAGGTTTAGATTAATAGTTAAGAGAACCCAACTAGAGTTCTCCCTCTCCCCCAGTATAGTGACACCCCCTTTTCTAAAAAAACCCCTCATGCACGACCCCCTCAGCTCAGCTTGTATTTGGTGCACCGTTAAACATATAATTTTAGGTTTTCTTCTTCAGATCTATCACAATAAGCCTCATCCCTCATTCATATTTTCAATTCAGTCTGATTTTCAGCCAATCCGCCTTCTAATGATGTTCAGTTGAACCCTAGGGTATAGGATAACCATTTTTTCGGTTCCTTCATCAGTAATTGGGCATGAAAATTGTATCATGGGTCAATTTTGTACGTGTTTCGGCCAATTCCACTAAAATAAAAAATGATTGGATCAATTTAGTTCTCTACCAATGGTTTATGGTGAGTTTTACCTTTGTTCTTCTATGTTTCTCACTTTATATTTGGGATTTTTTTTAATTTATGAGTTCCTAGAAATTTATTTGAGGTTCTTTGGTCCTTTCCGCATTAATACTGAGTTCCTATTAATTTTCTATCAAGATTTGATCAATATTGAGGGATTTCTCTCACACACATGGGTTTTTAAATATATAATTATATATAACCATCCATGTACATATTCTGTCTTGGTGTAGGGACTATTTTCATTGGGATATGGATATATATATATGTATGTTCGTGAAAGTGTGGGGTGGTTTAAGGGGTGACCACCAAATATTTTAAGTAGTGAGTATTAATTTGGGTCCACATTCATGTAGGGTCCCTTTACAAGTCCTCTAATTTTACAAATGAATTAATTCATTTCAAACTACAATTTTGTTAAATTAAAATTGATGTAGTGAAGTCATTGGATTTAACACCACATAAATGTGAATTTAATATGTCTCATGTTTTAAATTAAAAATTCAGTAATTTATTTATTAATAAAAAAGATCAATATTTTATAATAAAACCCCTCCAATCGAGGTATGTTGTATTAAATATAATATATAATGTTTTGAGTTTTAGGCTCTCTTGGTTTATTTTATAGATACTTCATTATGAAATGATGTTACGTTTTAAATATGGAATATATAGGACATAACCCTAATGGCCTTAGAAAAAAAAGAGTTTAACCTTTTAAAATGATTAACGAACCAAGGAACCATCTACATGGTTAGCCAAGTTTAGATTGGATTTACCCATGTATGATGGTTTTTCATTATTTTTTGTTTTAGTTTTTCGACATCTTTCATCCACCATTTAGCTATGATTTTCTTGACCATTTTGGGGGTATGATGTTATAAATTAAATGGTTTGACTTATCTTGTGAATTTCATAATGGAAATTAACATGTATACTCAACACTTGAACCACCTAAGGAAAGTGTTGTAATATGAGGATCAAATGTAATGGAATGCTTGGTTGTACATCTGTAGAACACCATTCAGTGTTCATTGATAGCATGAGAGTGAACCTTGTTAATTGAACATGACTCATTAGGTTTTAATTAAATGGTTCAATGCTACTTGTAATTGTCATACAAATGAAGGGAAAATCATGATCCAAATAGATTTTTTGAATTATTACAACTTAACTAAATTGTTTCATTCTACTTGGACTTGTAAAACTAATGAAAGGCAAGTCATAAAACAAATGGATTTATTTATTTCATATAACTTGATTAAATGGTTTTAAAACCAATCAGCCATGTAACACTAATGAAAGGTAATGGCTTGAACCTTATGAATTACATATGACTTCATCATCAAAATAGAAAGGGCCTAACTTGATCTCCACTTGAATTCCTGATGGAATGCCTTGAGCACTTGAGGAACCCATTCCGAATTCAATGATAAAACATTCATTGGTTGAGACCCATCGAGAACCAGATCCTTTCCTAATATTGGATGCCCAGTGTGACATCGCAGGATCCCTCATGTAGTATTATACTATGACATAGATACACTTTTTTTATTAAACATTGAAAAGTAGGTGCCATCATTAAATCCCATCAGTCCTAGTCACTGGTTAGCCCCATTCTTACTTGGATGAACTTCAGAGACATGGTAGGTGTCTTATTGTGGAATTACTGGGACTATGCTCTTTATATTACATTCTCACCCTTTTCCAGTTTATATTTATTAATATGTTTTTGAACCCTGAGGTCTATGTTTCCTTGGTTATTACCTTGTAACTTCATTATTAAATATCATCATAGGTTGCCTTGTTACATCTTGGATTATTGAAAACTTGTGTCTTATTTAAAAACAATAATTAATTAATTAATGAACTAGTTACAAGTCCAGAAACCATCCAAGGGACAAAGTAGGTATAACTGTTTGGTGTCCAATAGGAACCTGGAAGGGTGTGGTTTTGTTATTCCATTTCATATTATTCTCTATACCTGTATACTCTGTAATTCATATTAAACTATCAGGACCGGGCTAGACACCATTGGTTCTGGCCTACTATGATTTATATCTCACATGAAAATAGTAACCCTTGGTACCCATGTAGACATTATATTTTTTGAATATAGGTTGTCTTATTTATTTCTTGTTCATGGGAGTTAGGAGAAATAGATCGAGATAGAGCAAGAGATGCTCATCGAGTACGCTCGTGAGGCATTTTTGGTATTTTCAATATTTTTTAATTTTATTATAAAGAATAATATTTGTTCACTACTTTAGATCATTTATCATCATCATTTGGAGATACATGTAATGTTTTCAATTTGAGTTGGCCACTGATATTCAAATTATATATTATTCTTCTACTAATTTGTCTTTCATTTTATTATTGCTTCTATTGTGGAGTATATATTATTCAATTATATATTAGTGATAATTTGATTAAGAGGATTTAGTCTCCGCACTAAATGACCATTACACCCTCAATACTATTCACAAGCCTCTGGTAAATGGGGAGGCACTCTTGAGGCCATGTTACTCACCAATCTGGCTACCAATTTACTGGTATGCTGGGTCAGGATGTTACCATCACCATCAAAGAAAAACCATGCAAAATATCAATAAAATAAAATATTTGAGAAGTTGTAAAAAATCATATATTATATTAAATTAATAATTTGATGTTAATTTAATGTCTTATCCCTCACCTTAAACCCAATTTTAACAATTTTACACTTATCAAGGGGAAAAATATCTTCCTTGATTTTTATTAATAATGATAAAAAATTAAAGTGGAATATTTTAAAAGTATTAATATTATGATATAAATACGGAATGAATTTCTCAAGATAAATTTCTATATGTTGAAGAAATAATTATTAATTTTTATACATTCATAAAATTCAACCACCAATAGTTTGTTGAGAAATGTTTATTTAACAATAAAAAATATCATATATCAAAATCATGAATATTTCGTATTCAAATGTAATTACATATATTATAATAAATAATATGGATAATATTTCATTATAATAATAATTCTAAAATTCAATGTGGCTATTCATTAATTTATTTAATTGAATGAAATGATAATATTAGGGAAATAAATTTTTCCCATTATTCAGTGAAAATTTTTCTATTTCTAAAAAATCCCAAAATTTTACCCTATGATACTTTTATTTTTATGACATAAAAATTTATATTAATACTAACAAATAATATTTATACATTTATTATAAAATAATTATAATTTCCCTTCACAAAATCCAATAAATGCTAATTTTGAAGAAAATTAAATTCATAGATATAAAATGACTTCTTTAAAAATAGAGTGCTTATATTCTTATAATTAATCATTATATATGTGTTGAGTAGAACAATTCTGCCAATTTTTTTAATGAGTTCACTCATATTCATACAGACTAGTAGAACCACTTTTTTATAATTGTCAAAATTAAATAATCATAATTTTATATTATATCAAAATTTTGATTAAAGATTAGTGTTTCATGATAATTATGATATTGAGAATATAAATCGATTAATATAATATTCTAAATTGTTATAGAGATTTTAATATTTATATGAATATGATATTCTAATAATCCTTCAGGTATATTTCATTTATCTTATTCATTATTATGACATTTTTTATGATAATATTTTTGAATTGATGTTATTTTTATGAATATGTTTGTCATTATTTGCATTGACAACATATTATATAGAAGAAAAATTTCTCTTTGATTTTAATGTTTAACAACTGGATAAATAAATTACCTTATATTTATATATCTTAATGATATTCATTTTCTCATCCTATTTTTTTGCTGACTTTATAGGCCTAATGAATTTATAGGATCTTTATAAAGGCTAATATTTTAGATATCAGGACACATATTGAATGACGATAGTTTCAAATAGATAAAATATGATTATAAATTTAATATACTTAATTTTTTAAAAAAATGTATACTTTGTGGTAGGGTAAATTTTTATCATGTAACTATTTTCCTAATTCTCTAAAATTTTATTCCCTAATGTTACATGAAATACAAAAGAGATAATATCATACTATAAATATTGTAATTATGTGTTGGATGTATAATAGTTATTATAGTTGGTGTCAAATAATGATTTATGTAACCTTATATGTTTGGACATATATTTTTTAAAAAACTATATCATTTTATATAATCATGATTTATTTCTGGGCAACTGATGTTGTTTCAATGTTGTTTCATCTTATCTAAGTCTATTTTAGAATGGGTTTTCATAGTGGCAGAAAGTAGAATGTAGTAAGAATTACACAACAAGATAACATGAATCATAATATGCATGAAAATTGTTTTAGCTATATCTAAACATGTTTTTGTATTAAATAAATTAAAACATGGCATAAATGGTGGAACCTATAAAAGAGAGCTAAAAATTCACCACATAAGAGAATGTCAATAGTAGAATCTTTCATGTGGTAGCTCCCCTAATAATTTTTAGAACCTCAAAACCTTTGATATCTAAATGATGGTCCAATTTCATAGAGATGATATTTTATATTTTGAGGTATTAAATGAATCAAAAGGAAATACGTGTAGATTAATATCATGATGTTTTAGGTAATCAATGGTGTTAATTGATTAACACTACCAAGGATTGTAATTATATTTATGCAATAGAATATATTGAAATTAACTACCATTTGTAAGAAAAAATTAATTATGTTCTTCAGTATAGGATTTAATGGAAATTTAAAGATTTGATTTAGATTATATAAGACTTAGTTGGTTATTATGAGACAAATTTTAATATATTGGATTGGTATAAACCAAATTTTATTAATGATAATGAATATAAAATTTTTTATTTTAAAAATTATTAAAACTATATACATCAACTTATTTAGTTACATTTTAAATTAAAACTAATTTTGAAATTATTTAGTGGTTTTTTAATTTTGAGATTTAGTAGGTTGAATTCATTAGATCTTGTAATAACAAGGATATAATACTATCAAGGAGTAAATTGACATGGAATAGTATACATAAAATATGATTGTATATATTTATCATATAATTTTACATTCTACATTACATTAGAAGTTAATGTGTAATGGTTAGGGTAATAATGATAGGAATATAATGTAATTTTATTATTTTAATGGGATGAGAAATTAATAAAATTTGTGGCTGAAGGTATATATTATGGGTAGAAATTGTGCACATAATTTGTATAAATTCATGGAAATAGTATATTTTATTACTCATTAAGATGTTGTTATATTTAATAAAGTGGAGACATGTAAATTACTTGTTTATTCACAACTTTGCAATGTCCTTTATGATTTTGGGTCAACACATATGGTTATTACTAGGAAATTTTCGTGAAAAAGATAAATATCACATTAACAAATGCAGAATATATTTTTAAATCCTTAGTAGATGTATTTAAAAATGTTATATATGATTATTCATGTAGTTTTATTTTAAATTGTTTTTTCATTCAATGAATGATCTCTTAGCCATAGTAGAATATGACTTTAGGTTATTTATGGATTTAATATTAGGTTACCATTCAAACATATATTGTCATTTTATTTAATATTAAAATTTATGTATGATTTTGAAATTGTTTAAAAGAATTTTGTTTTTACCTGTGATAAAGTATCAATAAACTGAATAATTGATTAATTATGGGTTGAAATTTATCTTCCTAATATAATTTAAAATTATGGAATTATTAAGATTTGTGATGTGGTTTTGGTGAATTCATATTTTGATGTATTTCTAGTTGATTTTATAATTTTTATTACTGACAGTGTAGTTGAATTTCACTATAGACATAGTTACTGATGTAAAGAATATTTGAAAACATTCTTATGATGTAGCTACACATGATCAATTTCAATTGAATAAAAATGTTAAAGAATTGGAAAAAAATTGGTGAATTCAACTTCTCTAATCACATTTAGGATCTATTAATTATATTTTTATGAATAAAATTGTTCCCTATAGATTATCATTGATTTTAGAGAACTAAATAACATTTCAATCTATAAATAGTGTCCCTTTTACTTATATAAGTGACTTTTTATCATCTCTATAACGGTCATTATTTTTCAATGATTAAAATAAGTTTGGGATATCATCAACATAGTGTATGGAATAAAACATTCCAATTAAAAATCATCAAACTGGGAATGGACATTATGAGTTTTTTGTTATTCCCATTTGGTAAAAAATTCACCCTATGTATTTCAATGAAATATTAATAGTCTATTCCTTTAGTATTTTGATAATATTTTTATAAACATTATTATTTTTATTCTTTTATGTTATATAAATTAGATGGATCACGAGAATTATCAAAGGATTATTTGGAATTTGTTTAATGAAAATATGGTATATGGGTAATGTAGAAAATGTGGTGTTGGGTTTTAGTTTATTTTATTCCATGCATATAATGTGAAAATACATGGTATTGAAATTAATCAAATTAAAATATATGTCATGGATGAATGGAAAAGATCTAAAAATTTATTTATTATTTTCTTGAACAAGTGATAAATTTAAAAATATTTATTGAAAACTTTTCAAATTCATCATAACATCCAACGAAATTAAATATGAAGGGAGTGTGATTAAATTGAATTATGAAATATGAATACTGTTGCAAGGAAATAATAAGAAGGAATGATAAATCTATAGTATTATCCTTAGCATCACAAAATATGGAAATATAAATCTATAGTGATTCTACATTGAATGATCTTGGTGTGTTAAAATGTATAATGATTATAACATCTTTATAGAGACAGTTGAATCCCCAAGAGAAACATTATCTGATTTATGGTCTTAAGCATGTGAATTAAATTTTGACATGAAAATTTTAGAGAAATATTATATATATATATAATTGTGATAATATATATATTTTCATATATTATATCATAAAAAAATTATTTTAATATTCACATAGAAATTATTGATAAAAAGGAAAAGATGATGGTTTGAACTTGTTAGTGATTTTAATTGTATGATTCATTATTATATATGAAATGATAATAAGGTAGAAACTACTTAGAGTCAAAATTATAAGGCATTATTGACCGTGATAAATTTTTGAAAATCGTCCAACAATAATTGATTGAATGAAATAGCCTCTGAAAGTTCTTTATCAGAAAGCCTCATTTATTTTAGATTACATGTCAACATTTTCATCCATTCAGAAAGTAAATAAATATAACCATATGGAAGATCCAATTTTGAAAATAATGAAATAACTAATTTAGGAAGGTTTGTTTTATATGTTTTATATAGTTGTTGTAGGTATTATTTGTGTTATGAAGTTCATATGTATACAAAGTCACTCTAAATTGAAATATTCATTTCTAAGTTATTCTCATAGCTCTCTGTTTTCTAATCATACTATTAAAACTAAGATGTATATTGATATTTCCAAACAATATTATAGGGAAATAAAAATTAAAGGTATATAGGAAAATACATTGAAATATATAATTTATAAAAATGTTATGGTTTAATGAAAACTACCAAATGGAATACTTCATTCATTATCAACTCTAGAAGAGAAAAAGGAGTATATATCCATGGATTTCTTGGTGGGATTACCAAATAAATTTCATTTTAAAAATTAAGTATGGATTATTATATACTATTTGAGTATATTTATTTATTTTCATCATATTCATTATTTTATATATTTGGACTAGAATTTTGGACATTATATTATGTTCATAGTTAATTTATATTTCATTTCACTCTATAATGTATGTGCTCATGATTTTTTATTTACATCTAATTGTTTTAGAGACTTCAAAAGTTATTGTGGGTTGAGATATTTTTTAGAAAATTATTTTTATCCTCAGTATGATTGAACGTATTTAAAAAAATTTGAGGGTATCTGAGATGAAAAAGAATAATTTTCCGAGAATCAGAGGGAATATTTTTTCATTTGAGGATGGAGACCTTGTTTTTCATAAAATTTATCCATGGAAAGGTGAATGTGTATTTATACTAAGGTTATATTAAGTACATAGTTAATTGATATATATATATATATATAATTCTATAGAATTCGAGATCAGTTTCTTACTGTATATACATACCTCCATGTTTATCCTAGGTGCATGATGTGTTTCATGTTTCATTAATAATGATGTAAATACCATATGCATAATATATATTGTTCCATGTTGATATAAATTTAATGAAGACTAATTATTTTGAAGAAAACCCACATTATATTATTTATCATAGAGACATTGTACTTTTGAAACAATGAAACTCAAATAATTAATGTTTTTGGGAAAAATCATATGAAAAATAAGCATCATGAGAACCATAAAGAGCTATGAGTCCAAAATATATGGACTTGTTTATCAAACAAATAAATTTTGAGGATGTCAATTATTTAGGGGGAGAAATTGATGACCCAAATATTTATAATAATCATTAAATTCTATATTTTATTGACATTATATATACAGATTCAAATAAACAATTATTATTAGGACCCCTGAAATGTTTTTTATGCCATAAGAACATATTTTCATATTTAGAAAAGAATTTTTTATTTAATTCTATTTAATTTTTATCCTTGTGTTATATATTTGATTAAAAAATCAAAATTTTGGAAATTTAGTTTCATGAGAACTAAATTCAGTTTTAGATTCAATATGTGACAACCATCTTAGGGAGATATGTTTTAATTTTCAAAAACGGTGTTTTAGGTGATTAGTATAAAATAAATTTTTTATATAAAAAATTAATGTTTATTAAATCATCATGATAGATGATAATATCAACTATAAATATATTTAAGGGGTCTAATAATTAATTTAAATATATTACTTGTATTTATAAACTATGGTAAAAATTTTGGATATTCAATTATATTTTATTATTACATATTCAAAATTTCACATTAGGTTATATCTTGGTTTTAGAGTCACATAAATATCATATGTCAAACCATATATTAATTTATTTTATTTTATTCAATGCTATATATGATTTCATTAATGATTCATTTATATACTAAGAATGTTTTTTTCTAAAATTGATTTTTTTGTTAAGAGTACAATACAAAAAAATATCTTTTACTAGATATATGAATTTATTCATGTATTTTTTTAATATTGTGTATAAGAAATTTCAAATTTGTTAAAAAGTACCATTTCATTTTTAATGAAACTTATAATTTACCGACTGAAAAATTTATTTAATGTGCTAAAAGTAAATGATTGTAAAAATATTAAATTAAGGGGAATGAATTGATATATATCCAAACATATACCTTATTAATATAGATGAGATGTATTTTGAAGAATAATTTACCACCCACAATTGGTTTCCACTGTTGGATCCACCTTTCTTTTAATGTCAAAATCAATTAATATTATGTAATGAGTACATATATAAATATCGCAATAGTCACATAAAACAGGATCTCGTCACCAAAAAGTTTATTGTATCTAATAAATACAATTATATTTATCAATATCTAAGAAAACTATATACAAAACTCTTTTTCAAATTTTTAAAGGTTTTTTCCAAAAAACCTAATATAAGAGGGATTAAGGTGTTTTCTCGAGGAGGAAGGTAAGTACATATAATCACTCATTTTTCTAATAATATCACATCAATATTCATTTATCACTTAAAATTATGTCATATCAATAATAACATAACACTATTACATTCATAATTTGTTCATAATTTTTTTTAGGTATATTTAAAAACAAATTTATATCATCCTCTAATCAATTGTATATTTAAAAATACCCTCAGGTTACATGAAGACTTAATCCACCATGAAAGGCGTTCTTAATTTTTTATCACCACATTACATTGATATTTGTAAAAATAAAATTAATGAATTAATATGATATTTATAAAATAATTACAGTTTTTAAAATTTAATTTATCCATTTTATTGGAAATATTAATATCAATTTTAAAATATAAAATTTAACAGCAGAAAAAACAGTACACCGAGACAATATGTAACTAATATCTTCTTACCATTATTTTGAATTTATATTATTCATCATCATAATAATGAATTTGGTTTATGACATTAATATTTATTTATTAAAACCATTATTCTTCTAAAAAGTTTATTTCTAATATTCAATAATATATTCATACTCATTCATACATTATAATATGTTCCTGTTTGTGTCAGATTTACCATCTAAATGATTGATATTACAATATTTATATAATGAAGGATAATGAAAACATAAATACAAGTAATATTTTTAATAATGAAATATCTATTATGTTTAAAATACTATATAATGGTAATGTATATATATATATATATATGTATACATTTTTTTACTAAAATCATATCCTTTTATGAATTAAATATTTACCAATAAAATCTGTCAAGTCATATTAACCAACAATATATGTTGTATTAAATGACATGAAACTCAAAAAATATATTTCAAATAATTAATAATTCTTCATTAATTATAATTAATTAGGAAAAATATATCATATAAATATTATTAAAATTGAACAACCATAGTTATTTTATAAATAAAATAACCATATGATGGAAGATTCATGAAAAAATAAATAATCCCTAGCCTATTGAACTACTTTGTTTCTAGACTATTATGAACTATATATATTTAGACAAATAGAAAATATGGAACCACTATAAAATAAATCCTTATCATTACTATGATATCAAAGTGTCCTTATAGATTATGAATTGAATGACCCCAAAATGAACTACTTGAATTATATTCTTTTAGTAAATAAATAAAATATTATAATTATTTAAATATAAGAAATAATAATACAGTAATTAAGATAAAATAGCTTAATAATCATTTAAATATACGAATATAATTTTTCCCAAGTGGGTGGAGTATATATGAAGTGATTTGGGACTCAATTTAAGGGATATTTACTTTGTACCATGTTTTAAATGTTTTGAAATTTTTTATTTTAATATATTTATCCATGTCCATATTAAATCATGAAAGTTTTTATTAACTATTTCATGATTTATTCAATTAATTTTAAAAAATATTTGATTTACTTTTCGATGTTTTAAAAGGTATTCTATTTAACTTTTCTATATAGTTTATTTTTGACTATCTACATAATTGTGGAAAAAACAATATAATACTTACATCTTGATCTATTTTTACTATCTTCATGCATATTCATCATTACTAATATTCTTCATCAATATTTCATTGTTTTATAATGAGAATTTAATTCCCACTTATTTTGCAATTTTTTATTTTAAAGAATTATCAATGAAAATGATATTTATAAATATTTTTATGTTGTAAATATATGAACTTAATAATATGGGTTCAAATGAAAGTTTTAGAAGTTTAATGATGAAGGTGATTCGCCTATGGGTTTTATTAATTTTATGATTCTTGGTTATTATGTATAATAATGGGCAGGTCGAATATATCCCTCCAATACATTCTATAATGGTTTATTCTAAAGAAAAATTATGTTCAGATTAAATGGTGGTTTCATTCTACTTATAATGGAAATTTATAGGGTGAATATATGTGCGATATGAATTCTATATCCAAGGGGTCCTTATCAATTCAATACATTCATTCATTCTTTGTTACATGATGTTTTATGAAAGGATATAGGAAATTCCATTAATTTTATTAGTAAGTGATTACATGAGATCAATGTTTATTTTGTAAAAGAATAACTCTGTTATGGGTTTTTAGGTTTCCCTATGGACTAATGGGTTTCCATTATTGATATATACTTAATAAATATTTATTTTTACATAATACAGTTTATAAATATTATATATTCCCTAACGATGATTAGTAACTCTATCATGGTGAATCTATCAATTTTTGAGACTCATTAGGAATGAAGAATGTGTGTAATAAATGAAATATGAGAGTTTATTTTAGAACATATTTCTGTAGAAAATTTACACTATGTAATTTTTTATTTTTCCTCTAGTAATGTGTTTACTATTTGACAAAACATTAATCCTTAAAGTTCCTAAAAATGTAGTAGAATGAAATTATTTTTTTAAAACTTATTATTGTTATTTTGAAATGTATGGGATGGTATAATTATTAAAAAACTATTCATGTTCTTTGAATAATATTGGAATTATAATATTTGTTGAAGTTTGCCCGTCAGGATTCAAGTATCATTTGGAGGGGGATGGGGTGAATTAGTGGTATCTTTTGATTTTATGTTTCTATACATGCGTAAAGACCTTCAAATCTAATTTAATATTACATCCCATGCAAACCTAAAATCAATCACACAACCATGGGAACACAAGAATTTAAAAGGATCCATACACAATAAGAGTTGCTACTCCCTTGTATGTTTGGTAAACAATCCAACACCACAAAATCCACAAGAAAATAATCCTTTATTATGACATAAAATAAATAGGATGTGAACTTACACTCAGGTGGATCTATGAAAACAATCCAATAGTGCATTTACAACCTCATATCACAAATAGTGAAAAAAATGTTTCAGTGATTCATGATGAACATTCGAAAATTTGATCCATCAAAACAATGCATCAAATTCTTACCCAGAATCAAGTAAGAAATTTTATTCACAAAACTTACAACTTACTCAAAAATCCATTACAACATTAAACTAAAAACTTGTGCAATGATCATTGTTTATGATCCCTACTTGTGCACCAGTCATTGCTTGCGTACAAATAACATTCATATGCCCAACTGAATTCTTACTCAAAACCCACTACTTGAATGACACTACATACTTGTGTGCCACTTAATACATGTTTGATTCAAATATTGTATTTTATTTAAGAGTTGAGAATTAACGAATGAGGTGGGTAGTATCCAATTTACAGTCATTTTTTAGACCTTGTGGGTAGATCGCACAACATTTCCCCGAGTGTGAAAGTCTATTCGTGAAAGTCTCTTCCATAGAAACTCGCCTTTCTTGGAAGCTCCATAACATGAATGACATTCTTCCCATTTACATATTTTTATGTATGGGTTTTGAAATATTTCCTTCACACCACTTTCAAATTTCCTTAACACTTGTGGAAACATCCTTTTCCCAAACCACTTTTCTACATTCTCCAATTTTTGGGCCAAAAAATATAAATGACCCTTGAAAATGACACTACTTTAACAAAATGCTTCAAAAACACCAACCATATTGAATCACATTCATATTCATTCATCATAAACTCATTTTTAATGATATATTACCTTTTATAGATTACTTTTTGGATCATCATGTTTTTCAAGGAATTAATTTTAACATTCATAACTTCCAACACCATTGTTATTTCCAATAAAACCTGAATATGATTGGGAACACATATTCACCCCATTTCCATCATAAGTATTGCATAAAATCTTCACCAAAAAACTTATTATATTTTTGAAATACATATAATAAAATAATCATCATATTATCCATCGATTTTACAATGTGAAATGATTTTGTTATTTTTTACAATGAAAGACAACACATTTAAAAAGAGAACTATTCTAACTTACTTCTCTATCAGACATGGTCCCAACATTTGTTTTAAAGTATAGAGTTGAAAATTAATATTATGATACATTCCAAATCAAAAATATTTCAAGATGTAAACAAACAAAATCTATCATTTAAAGGTAAAAATAATGATTATAATTAAATATTATAATTTTCATAAGATGTGAATAATGTTATATAATAATTTATTAATATTTTTATGTCTTACATTATATTTTCTAGAGTTCTTCTTACCATAAAATAATCCATGATAAGTGTTTTTCATAAAACAATTTTTCTTCCCTTGAGTTAAAATGTTTTACCTTAGGATTTGTTTTTCAATTTCCAGTCTCATAAACCCAATGATTTTCTTATTTATATAATATAAATATTATTTTCCGTGTATTTAATATTCATTGTCATGAACTCTTTCCGATAAATGATTACATCAAATATTTTTTTACGTAGGGGTTTCTATCAAAATAATTTCAATTCATTGAGTTTTGAAAGTTATTATTGATCAGTATTATTTTAAGATTAATATATTATACCTCATTATTGAATTATATTCATTTTTATCATATATTTTATTTAATTATTATAAAATTCATTATAATTGATCATTATAGAAAAATATGCATTTTATGAGAGATTATTATTTAAAATTTCCTTCTTTGGGTGAGATTTTTTCATATGAATCATTTTTTTGTTTGATGAACTCAATAAATTAATATTCTATTATATCATTATTATCATTATTATCATTACATTCATAGTAATATATGAATTGTTTAACGTTCTCTCTTTCATGATTATTTGATTATAAATATTTCAGAGTCGTAATGAGGTTTTATAACAAAATTTCCATTTATTTAATTATAATAAATATTCATTAACATTATTTTCATATTTTGGGAAAATCCTATATCTTTATTGAATTATGTTTTTAATATTACATTTATAGTGATTTAGAATAAATTATTATAAAATATATATTTTACACACGATTTCAACTATGTAACCCTTTTATTGATGATATTATGAATGTGAAGTATATGTGTAATGTTTGGGTGAATTTGGAGAAATTATGGAGTATTTTTTGGGATTTTATATAGTTAAAGGTTGGTTCATGGTTTGGGAAAACCAATCACCATAAATAAAAAATCGTGCATAGTGAAATAGGGGCTAAAGAGAAGGCGCATGGGTGGTAGATAGTTTGGCCAAACCATGATAATGCCTTGAGAAACTGTGAAATGTTAGACACATGTAGTATAGTGAGATTCGGCATGGTCATAGAACTATTTCGAAACTATGTGATACAACAATCTGACGTTCATCCTTGAGGTAGTGGCTATAGCATGGTTAGTGCCTGTTTTTCCTAACAGTGTGACTAAACCGTGCATGGTTAAAAAACTAGATAATAAAAAATTAGATCTAGGTAGGCCTTGTTTTTTTTGATCATTTTCCTAGAAAAATGTCACTAAATAGGTAGGTTTCCCTCTCAATGGTTAGAGAACCTATCTCCATATAACTAGATGTGATATAGGGGAATTCTCTGGTGTAATGAAGCTCTATTCTCACGATATGCCATCACTCTTGGTGAATTGGGTGGTTTTCCTCAGATCAACTTCTCCTTCTCTCTCATTTTCATAGATATATACCAAATCTGGGTAGATATAAGGTTTTGGATTCCATATATGATTATATATGGCCTTTTTAGTAGGGGTGAGATTTAAGGTGGGATCGTGGAGTTTTAGCCGGGCTTCATTGGTGTTTTTTCTTGTTGTTTATCGTTATTACAAATTTTGTCGATGTAAGTTGATTCACTATCGACTGATCTATTTATAAGTTTAAGGAATAGTTTAAAATTAATTGTTTTTATTGGATTTGGTTGTATAATTATTGTAAATGTTTTATGGTAAACCCTATTTTGTGATAGTTTAGAGTATTGTGTAAAATTAGGTATTTTTATGGGAACATGAATTGGTATCTTGATTTTAAAATAAAGATATTAAAAAGATTTTTGGGCTTTGTTTCATGGATAGGTTTCATTAAAAAAATGTTTGATTTTATTGAAACTAGTTGTTTTAATGGTTTTCAATAAAAGTATAGTTTTATTGAAATGGTTGAAATTGGTTTTTGGCATCAATTCTTGACATAATGGTTGTTTATGTTTATGTGAATTATGGTGGATAAGGGTTAGAAGTCTCCCCCATAATTTTGATATGAATAAAGTTCAGGGATATCCCATGTTAAATTATTCATTAAGTGATGAATTAATTAAAGCATGTCTCTCCACTCACATGTATATGGAGGTCTAGGTTTTGATGCATGGATAGATTTTTTGACATATGGAATGGAATAGATTATGCTAATGTACATTTTTTGAAATTGTTTTAGAAAAGTTTGTGGTTGTTTTCCTTAGAAATAGATTTTGTTTGAGAAAACTATTTTTCTATAGAACATGCTTATATTTGGTTATAAAATATTTTTAAAAAAAATTATTTAAAATTTCATATATAAAATTGCTAACATATTTCATCCTAGTGGCGTGAGAAGATAAATAACTTGGGAAAAATATACTCTGGTTCATTACTCCCCCATTATTTGGAACATCAGTGATTTTTTAGATATTTTTTATCGAGACACGGGAAACGGTAATATACCACACATCTTTAGTAGTACTTCATGATTCATGGGATGTTTTTTGGAGATGGAGCACGATGCACGTCTGGAGCATAGAGTTTTCATTGGTTGTTTTTGAGTCTTTTTCGTCTTAAATTATTCCACTATTTACTATGATATTTTAGTCTTCCTCTATGACACTTATTTTTATTTTTATTTTTATAAATGAAATATTGAGTTTTATTTCATTTTTATCCTACATCATATAGTGGTTTGTTTGGTTATGGATTTTTTGGCTGGTTATTTTATTCTTAATAGGGAAATCTCTCCCCAAATGTATTTAATCCATTCAGCATTTATTTTCCTCTTTTAGAATCATGGGGATGTCACGTAAGGATAGGTAATGTCCTTCTGCCTTCTCAAGCCAATGAGAAAAATATGAGGGATTTTACAAGTGGAATTATATATGTCCTTCAAGATTTATTGTGAGACACGTGGTAGTAGTCTTGGACATTTACATGGTATTGGTTTGCTATCATGGATTTGAATTAATTATCTTCTATTCCATGTGATGAGATCATAGAAAGGATTTGGATTTTTGAGACTTGGAAGGAGTTCCCACTAAGAGTGCATACATCATTTTCAGTAATGATTTATAATTTGATGTGATAGAATTGAGTTTTTTAAAATGTTAAAGATGTTTTCAAGTGTGATATTTTGAAAAAGTAGATGATTTTGATATTTTGAAAATAATTTTATTTTTGAAAGAATGGTTGAATTTTTCAAAAATGTTTGAAGTGAAAAATGGAGAATTTAGGGAATAAATTTTGTAATAATACGATGTAGTAGAATTTTAAATTTATAAACCCTTTAGTTAATTGAGAGTGAGAATTGTGTAATTTTTTGTTTTTTTAAAAAATAGGACCCTATAGGAGTTATATTAACCAACTAGAATAAGCTATTGAGAATTTGTTTTCACCTTAGAAATAGGTAAACCAACAACAAGTTTAGAGTATTTATAATATTTTTATGTTATGGATAGTGGTAATAGGAGGGATGATCCCTGGAAAGAGGATCATCATGTCAAATTCTAGAAATAGAATCCATCCATATTTCATGGTGATTTTGAATTGGATAAGGCATATGTGTGGATGAATAGGATGATTCATATCAACAATTTCATCTGCAAGGAAAAAGTTATGAAATTCAATATAAAGAATTATATACTATATGATCTTGCATTCCAGTGGAGGGAGTTAGTAATTTAGGATAAATTAAACCACATCCATGATTGAGAGGATTTCAATGAATTGTATAACAAACAATTCTATCATCATACGTTCAGATTCCAAGGAAAATTAAGTAACTTGATATTTAATTAGGAAACTATTTCGGTCACAATGTGTGTGTATATATTCATGAATTAAGTTTTGTTTTCACCATACGTTACTGCTAGTGCATCCTTGAAAGAATGAATCTTTTAATTAGGGCTAAGATAGGAGAATCACATGATGATTTTTATACTCTGCATTATGGATTATTCAATTATATTCATTCGGGAAATAATATCTAAAAGGGATATAAAAGGATCTATTGGATGATGAATTATTTTGATACCCATGGGAAATGTTGGTAACTCTAATACTAAGAGTATCCAGTAGAGGGACACATATTTCCATGGTGGAAGCATGAATCAAAATCAAATGGTTGGATCAGTGAATGCCCCCCCAAAAAAAAGAGTCAACATACATGTTTTCAATGTGGATCATTTGACAACAAGAAGTGACAATGTATGTCACCATATAGAGCATGCCACAATTTCAATAAAATGGGGAATCATCGGTATTATTTTTTCAGGTCTTTGGGGATAGTTGTTCAGCACACTTCTCATGTGTTATAAGAATCTTATGCGGATATGGGATGAGGGAGGAAGAATATATCTCATCAGAAGAACCAAGCTAGCCATGGTGATTCAAGAAATACCAGGACTCCTTATGTAGTGCAATCGCAGGAGGGAAACATTGATAACTGTGTTTTAATAGAGAAATTGTATAGAGGGGAACATGTTATTGTGGATGATTATACATTTCAATCTATTGTGTGAGTTATGATTCATTTGAATTCTACCCTTATTCAAGTTTTATTTGATATAGGTGAATCCCATTCCTTTATTTCATCTCATATTTTCTATTTTCCATGTTTAAAAGTTGAGATGATTCCATAAGTGACAAAACATTAGACTTCTCTTGGTCTGAGAGAGTACTGATCCATTATGTGTATAGAATGTTCTATAAAGTAGATGGAACCATGCTAAAATGGTATTTATCATTTCTAGAGAAACATTTCTTTGATAAAATTATATTTATGGATTTTTTGGCAACATTCAAGGATCAAATAGATTGTTATACAAGAAGGGTCACTTTTACCACTGAATATGGTGGAAAACATCTCTTTTGAGGAGATTTGAATTTAAAGTTTGGTGCAACGACCAAGTTGGGAATTTTAGATGGGGTGATCTTATACTAGTTTTAAGTGTATTCTTTGACATCTATGGATGAGATTCACAATAATATTTTATCTGCAGTGGTGGATCATTTTCCAGATGTGTTTCCAGAAAATTTATCAGTGTTACCACCCTTAAGGGATGTGAAGATTACAATTGATCTCCTTCTAGGGACCAATATTATTTACCATATGTATTATCATATGGAAAAAAAGAATTAATGGATCTTAATTTATAGTTGGAGGATCTAGAATGAAAATGGTTCATTCAACTTAGCATATCGTTGTGGGTAACACCTGTCTTGTTTTTGAATGAGTTGGATGTAACTCTACAGTTGTGTGTGGATTATTGTAAGATTATCCAAGTTATGATAGAGAATAAATATCCACATCCATGAATTGATGACATGTTCAATCAATTTGGAGTATCTCAATGGTTCTCTTAGATTGACCTGCAAATATAATATCACCAATTCCGTGTTTAGAAGGAGGATATTCTGAAGACATATTTCAGAAGAATACATGCAAATTAGGAGTATCTGGTAATTCCTTTCAGTATTAGGACTGTAATAACGGTATTTATGGAAGTGATGAATCATATATTTTAGATATATCTAGATTCTTTCATGTTTGTATTTGTGGATGACATAATGGTGTATTCAATGATGACGACTGAGAATGAACAACACATAGAGACAGTGTTGGGAATCTTTAGGGATAATCATTTGTATGCCAAAAATAATAAATTTTTATTTTTGGATACAAGAGTTATGTTTTTCTATCCATTTAATTTATAAAGAAGATGTTTTGGTTGATCCATATACTATTGAGGCTATAATCTATTGGGAAACACCAAATAACATCTTTGAGATACATAGTTTTCTTGGAATGGAATGTTATCGATAATGATTCATGTGTTATTTTTTACAACAAGATTCACCATTGATAGATTTAGAAAAGAATAATTTTATATTATAATTGAATGAAGAATGTAAAAAAATAATTTCAAGAGATTAATTTTCTCCATACATCAGCATCAATCTTGATATATCCTGATTTTGGATGAGGGTACATGGTGTATTGTGATGCTTTATGATCAGGGTCGGGGAGCATTCTCAGGCAAAGATATCATGTAGTTTTTTTATGGATCCAAGAATTTATTATATAATGAGAATAAATACACAACACTTGATTTTGAGTTTTCTATTGTAGTCTATTCATTGAACAATTGAAGTTATTATCTCTTTGGTGAGAAATTTACTATGCTCATGGATAATTGGAGCTTCAAGCATATTTTTTCACAATTGGATTTGAACATGAGATTGATAATTTGGATGGAGTATCTATAATTTTTTGACTATGAAATGATTTATACACTAGTAAAGGTAATATTTTTGAAAGATTCATTAAGAATAAAGTCTAATGATTAATTGCTAAAAGTTGATTTAGATGAGTGACAATTGATGTTGGTCCTAAATGGATTGAACATGGAATTTGAAGAAAGAGGTGATGTTTCTATTTTATTTCATGTTTATTTGGATTCATATTTTGGGAATATGGTTAAATAGGCACAAAAATCAGATGTATAATGAGTAGTGATGATGAAAAAACTAAATGGTTGGGAGTCCATTGAGGAATAGAAATTGGATGGGAGTTTAAAGTTGTGTTTAAAATCAGATTTCAAAACCTATAGATTATTAGGAAAAAATTAAACATTATTACCTCTATTCCACATGAGATGCTCATTTGAAAATAAAAATGATGTATAAGTCATTAAAAAAATATTTTTAGTGGAATGATATGCAAAAGAAATTGGTTATGTTTGTTTCAAGATTCATAACTTATCAGGAAGTTAAGGATGAGAATCATCGACTAGAAGGTATGTTGTAATATTTCCTTATTCCTTTTTGGATGTGGGATTTGATAGATATGTATTTTGTAAAAGGTCTCCCATTATTAGTTTGGAAACATGATGCCTTATATGTGATAGTGGATCAGCTCATGTAGGTCAAAAATCACTGATGGTAACATTTTTTTTTGGGTTGATTATGTCTGTCGACAAATATGGTTTCAATTATCAGTTAGGGAGATCCATTTAAATTGTATACTATGAATTTTTACAAGAATAAAAATAAGGGAATATATTCCATTTAATATGTACAATAAATTGTGAGCACAATGGGATGATGTTTCCTAATGTTTTCCAGTTTTTTGGGGTCCAAAATTTGGAGTTTGGCTACCATAATAAAAACTGGATATCCTTGAGGGCCTTAGGAAATTATGGAAAATGAATTACATTTTAAAATATCGTATTCAAAAATGGTGTTTCATGAATAATCAATTAATGTTGAGGGCGATCTACATGACAATGACGAGCATTGTAAATAGAGAAGGCGGGAAGCATCATGATTGGATCTTCCCAACAACATAAAGGGTTAGATAGAAAGTTCTTGGAATATCAAAAATATGAAATTTCCATAAAGATTGAAAAAATGGATAATTAGGTAGGAAAAGAGGTATTATTGAAAAATGGTGATGATTAGGCTGGAAGGTTATAGAATCGATTGGAAATCTTATAAATAGGCCTCTTTCTCCTTTAGAAAATAAATCGAGACATAATAGAAATCATAAGTATCTAGATTCATGAAAGTTGATCATGAAGGTGGTTCGTGAAGGAGATTCATGCGAAGAAGTCAGTGAAGGCTATAAAATACAACCAAATGTTTTAATCATCATTAATATAAGGAAATTCATGAATTCTATGTAGAGTTCATGGAGTAAAGGATCCTTACAAAGGCTAATTGATCTTTATGAAAAAGGTGTGCTTCGTGATGGATATTTGAGATTTGTGAAGGAGGATATTCCAAAATGATATTTTAAAATCATGAAATAGGTGATTCATGAATGTAGTGAGAATTAATAAATTTTTTCAGAAAAAATTTCCTTGTAAATCATTGGTAAAGTGATATTCATCAATTGGATGAAAGCTGAACTTCAATAGAGCATCTATCTATAACTGGGGATGTTTTCATTAGAGATAATAAAGGGACCTAAAAGTCCATAAAAACCCAGTGGATATCATCCAAGGGAATTGAGAAAAGAAAGAGGAAGATGGTGATATTTTCCACCCACAGTGAGCCATAAAAAGATACATTAGATGACACCCTAGGAAATTTAGTGAGTAGACTCTAAATCTTGTAAATGCGTTAAGCTTGGACATTGATTTGATCTAGCCCAAACAATGTAATTTTGTTGTGATTCTTAGTGCATTTCATAAATTGGATCATTTCTACTATATGCCCCTTGGACATAGCATAGTGACCGTTAACCATGTGAAAATATCTATGTATTGTGAATGATTTAATTTCTATTCATAAACTGCTTCTAGAAGAATTGAGTGGATTCGTTTGTTTAATGATGAATCAAGATTCAAAAGAGAATTGTTTTTAATCTGTCATACCCTGATTCACCACACTCTCAGTTTATTTAAAATAATTGGGATTACAATTTGTATTAGGGGGAAAGGTTGATGGCTAGTGGTTATCTCACAGAAGAAGAAATTAATATTGTAAATCATAAAGGGAATCTGATCTTGGATGAGTACAATTTTCATTTTCTGAAGAATCTGATGACCACTACTTCTGATCATTTAGAGTGGATGTAATTAGAACATCTATTTATGAAATATCAGATAATATTGACATTATTGCTTTATTATAAGCCGATCTAAGAGAATTTAATGTTAATTCCATTGGAGTCAATTCTTTAGGGGGATCCATATAAAATAAAATTTATATGAAAGTGATTTCATTTAATTCATCAAATGTTGTGTTGGAGAATTTGATGAAATTTTATGAGGGAGACTCAAATGTTAAAGAGGAAAAGATATAGGTTATATGTAAAAAATATTAGGATCTCATAATTCACCCCAATGAATCGTTGATACATTTTTTGATCAGGTAATTGTTTTTTTCAATAAAATGAGTGGTCTTAGAGAAGTTATTAATGATATAAATATTATTAAGAGTATCATTAGAAAACATGCACCTTAGTTTAATTTAAAGTCATTGTTTTTGGTAGATAAATATCCAATGGAGATTGCATTAGATATCCTACATAATAACCATGTATAATAGGAAATGAAAAATGATGATAAAGATGTTGTTTAAAATGGGAATTCCAATGAATTGGAATTCAAGGACATGAAGAAACTCACCGTTGAAGTTGGAAAGGAAGATGATGAGATAGATGAGGTTATTCCATTACTTTCAAGTAATCATTAATGATGAAAAGGGAAGTCCAATGATAAACTCCCAATTGCAAGCTTTTGATGTGGAAAGGTTTCACATCTTGCATCAAGGTTCCCCAAGAAGGCTCATGAATTTGAAGAGAATGGAGTTGAAATTCCAATAATGTGATCTTTAATCTACATTAAAGGAATGAAAAATTTTAAGAGTAATTTATTCAAAAAGAAGAATCTAATTCTAAGAGAATCTGATAGTTTTAAGGAATTTGAGGTAGAGAGTTGGAGGACTAAAAGGATTATAATATAGATGCTACGTTGGTAGTTTTCATAAATTCCCAAACAAGGGAAAGGAGTGATAATGAAGATTAATAATTTGAGTAAAGATTAGACCTTCAAGATAAATTAGAAACTTTTCTTGATGATATATATGTCTGGAGATACAAAATGAAAAAACCCCACAATGTGGTTCATGATCCAAAGATTTATTTATAGTAGAAGGAAGAAGAGATTCTTGGGTTGAATGAAGAAATTTAAAAACTGATGTTATCAATTCGAAATAGCTCAGAAACGATTATTGAGTAAATGATAAATAATGAATAATAGAAAAGTGAAATAGATATTTTGAATGTCACTAGAAAATATCAAATCAAGATAATCTCAGTACTTAAAGAGGACGTTTTTAATCAGTGATGAATTGTTTAGGATAAAAAAAACTCTTAAATCTCAGTATGAAATCAAAAAAGATCATTCAAGAAATAGAGAATATGTTGTTGGAGTATAGAGGTCTAAAAGAGCAAATTAAATAGTCAAGTCCAAATTAAAGGCTGATAAGAGGGTTTATAAAAAACAAACAGTGTGATTATTAATGTCATACCTCATGCAGCCACTACAAAATTGAAGATTGATTTGGGTATGATGCTGAATGAAAATATTCATAGAACCCATAAGAAAACTAGTGGTGTAGAAGTAAAACCTAGGAATGCACCTCTTAATATGTGTTATTGATGTGGAATGATGGGACACTCAAAACATGTATGCTTCATATCCAAGATACATTTAAAGGAATTAGAACATCAATATAAGCTAAACAAAACATAATAATCTTGAACATCATTCAAGGGATTTTTGTGTGTGTAGGATTTTGTAACATGGACCAATATTGTACATCATCCATGAAAAGGAACGTGCCGAAGTAGAATAAAACTAGTCATAAAATAGAATTCAATGAACCATCAAGAGATATGAAATTGAATGAATGTTTTATAGAATTTTAAGATAAATTTGGTCCACTATATATGGAGGAATATTAATATTATCAATCCAAACCAGTTATAAAATCAGATTCATGGATCAATAAGAAAATATATGAGTGGTAAGTGGTTTCAATGATTGCGTTTTCATCATCAGATCATACATATATATAGATTATTGATAGTGGATACACTTTTCATTTGATAGGAAATAAGGATCAGGTGAACTGATGTAGGTATGATTATGCAGGTATCATAAAATTTGGTAATGATGAATACCTAAAGATTTTTGGCTCAAGTAAAGACAATTTTGGGGGAAGAGACTTTAGTTGTGCAAATTTATGGTTGTAGAAGGTCTTAGTCACAACTTTCTCAGTGTTAGTAAACTATGTAACTCATGAAATTCCATAGTCATTTCCCAAAAATTATATGTCATCATGGAAAAAGGCAGCACAATTGTTTTAAAGGTAATGAGTGTTGAAGGAAATTATACCTTGTGAGTAGAGAAGAAGATATGTGTTTTTTATCCAAGGATGGTGAAAATATATATATGACATAATGTTGATGGCCATTTGAGCCGTAAATCATTGGAAGATATGGTGAAATATGATAATGCCCAATACCTCCCTAGATTATCTTGTGATCATACCCATATGTGTGATTCTTGTAAACAAGGTAAGATCACTCAAAAGACATATAAGGAAAAATAAACCCGGTTAACAAAATGGATTGATTTGGTGCATGTTGAAGTGTGTAAAAAAATTTCACAAAGTTTATATGATGGGAAGATATACTATGTTCTCTTTATTTATTATTTTAGTATAATGGTGTCGGTATTAATCATCACCCACAAGTTTGAGGTGTTTAGTTTCATTATAATAATTCAATGAGAATTTGAAAAGATACTAATTCACACCTCCCATGGTATTTAACCTAACTTTTCTAACATATCACAATGTCGGTCTATTTCATTCCAATCTATGAAACATATACGGTGGAGGAATTGTCCAAAATATATATCGGATAAGTGTTAAAGAGGCATGGAATACTATTTTTGATCATGTTAGATAGAGATCTGAGTTTTATGTATCATTTAATGAAATCCTTACAAAATACCTCAGGACCCAGTTGACTTTGAGTACAAATTATTATCCTATGATGTATGGGAAGTCCAAAAGGACAATACAGAGTTTAGTAGACATGTTTCAAGCCTGTTTAATGAATTTTTTTGGCACATGGGAAGATCACATGTTGTTAGTGGAGTTCTCATATAACAAAAATTATTATTCCTTGATACAAATGGATCTGTTTGAACAATTGTTTATGTGTCCTTATAATTATCTTTTTTTGTGTGGAAACAGTTGATACATTGCTAGTTGGTATGACTCTTGTACAATAGCAAATAGTAATGTTTCAGTTGATCATAAAATGGATGGAAGTAGCTTAGAGTCATCAGTAATCATATGCGGATCATCTTCGACGACTGTTGTCCTTTGTGGTAAGTGATCATGTGTTCTTTAGGATATCTCCAAGGCTCGTACATTGATGTTTTTTAAATCATGGAAATCTATGCCCTCAATACATACACCCTTTTGAGACACTAGAATGGGTTTTTTACGTGAAATAATGGTTTCCATTGCCACTATAGTTCAGTGATATGTGTATTGTGTTCCAGTTATCTTAGTTGAAAATGTATCTACCTGATCCAAACCATCTGATTTCATGAGAACAAGTTGCATTAATATCAGATGCATCTTTGATACATATCCTAGTGTAGATTTCATATGGAAATTAGAAAGTATTTAATGAAAAAAGAATCAGTCTAGTGGGTATTTTTTGGTGACATGGTATGATTTAGGAAGATACATAGGAACATGAGAATGAAATGATTGAGAAATGGAAAGAACATATTTACGATAGGG
The DNA here is from genome assembly GCA_963277665.1 of Viscum album. Lineage (NCBI taxonomy): Eukaryota > Viridiplantae > Streptophyta > Magnoliopsida > Santalales > Viscaceae > Viscum > Viscum album. Next base: position 1,893,454,000 of record OY728150.1, read on the forward strand.
ATTTTTTTCTACTTTTTGAGGAAGGAATTGCCAATGTTGGGGTGAATATAGCACCCCCAGTTTCATGTTAGTTTCCATTTATTTATAATTTAACGTATGTAAAGTATCTAGGTGATGATTGGGAGAGTGTGAAGAATGATTCCTGTTTTTTGGGGAATTTTTACTGGTTCATGGTTGGTGCATGGTTTTGGAAAAATTTAAAATAACTATAGGAAATCTTGCATAGTGTAACATGGTATAAATTGAAGGCACATGTGCAGAGAACAATTTGAAATAATTGTGCAAAATCCTAGGAGAAACCATGATACATTGAAAACATGTTGGATAGTGGGATTTGGCATGGTTGGTGCATAGGTTGGAAACAGTGTGAGCCAACCAGGAGGGGTTCATTCTAGAGGTAGTGGCTGGTGCATAAATATTGAATTGTTGGCCTATACATGTTACTAATCCATGCCCCCTAAAAAAACTAGGGCCTAAAAAACTAGATCAAATATATCCTTGTGTTTTAATACTTCATTTTTTTCAAAAAAATGACCATGACACATTATTATTCCCACTTATTGGTAGTAGAACCTCTCCACATCGAATTGGAACTGATCTGAGGGTGTTCCTTGGTGCGTTGAAGATCGATTCTCATGGTATTTCATCATTGTTGGTGGTTTATAGTGTTTTTACTTATTCATACATCTCCCTCTCTCTAATATTCGTAGATCTATGCCATATTTAGGGAGATCTAGGCCTGTGGTTTCCAAATATGATTGAAATTGGATTTTTTATGGTAGGAGAAGATATCTAAGGTAGGTTATTGGAGTTTTAACTCAGGTTTGATGGAATATTTTCTATGTTGATTGTCTTTTTGAAAATTTCTTATGGTAGGTGGCTTGAATATTACTATCTATATTTAAAATGTGAATTATTAGTATTAAATTGATTTTTTTCTTGTAATTTGGTTTGAAATTTTGGTGAATTTCTTGTTAGAAACCATCTTTAATGACAGTTTTTTTACTTGTGGAATATTAGGATTTTTTGGGAATGTCAAATTGGTAACAAGGATTTAAAATGAATATGTTAAATTATAGGTTCTTTTGTTAATTTTAATGTGTTTTTAATAAAAGGGGTGATATAATTGAAATGGTTTGATTGAAATATTTTCAATAAAATCCTGATTTTATTAAAAAGATTTTTTTTAATTGGTTCCTGACATAATGGATGTGAGTTTTCATGTTCATTTCAAGTGGATAAGGGTATAGAGTCTTACCCATTATAGTGGGATAGAAAATGATTATAACTACTCCCATTCAAATGATTTATTATGTGAAAACATAGTGATTGGATGAATCATCACTCACGAGTATAGGGAGGTCCAGATTGCATGCTTTGTTGGTTGTGTAGGTATGTGGAATGGAATGGATTATTACAAAGTGGAATTTATTAAATGGATTTATATTAATGTTTGGTTTCTTTCCTTGTAATGTGATGTTGTTCAAGAAATAAATTTTAATACAGAACTTGTTTATATTTGGTAGAAATGTGTTTTAGAAATTTGTTTATACAAGTGGTTTTATATAATTGTCCTAACATGTTCTATCCTAACGACGTTAGTAGGGAAGTCATTGAGGGAAAATCTAAAGAGTTTCATTACTCACCTCTTATTTGGAAATTTAGTGGTTTTGTAGATATTGGTTATTATGTCATGGTAAAAGGTAATATATCGCAAATCCTTTTCTGTACTTCATGATACTTGGTCTATTTTGTGAAGATGAGGCATGGACCATGTTTGGACAATGGATTTGTCATTAGTTTTCTTTGATTTTTCTTTGTCAAGTTTTCTTACACTTTTTATTTTGATAATGTATTCTTCCTCCATGTTATTTTCTTTTATATTTATTATAATAAAAGAATCAATAAGTTTTATTTCATTTTTATCATTCATCATATAGTGTTTTTTTTTTATAGATTGTTCGGTTAGTTGTTTCTTCTTGAAGGGAAAATAATCCCCCACATGTATTTAAACCCTTCATTATTAAAATCCACACTTTGGAATCTTGGTGATGTATCTTAAGGCCATGTAATCTCCTTCGTCCTTCTAAATCCAATGAAAAAAATATAAAGTATACTACAATATCACTCAAATTATTCTAACAAAACCCATTTTATGGTATAAATAATTTCACATCTAAATTATCCTACCTGATATATACTCTACTTCCACCACATTTATTATTATTTAGTGTATATAATTCCATGTGGATTATTTTATCATATATTTCCTTAAAATCATTTCTTAAAAATCCATTTCAATTTCTATCATTAAATTCATTTTGATTCAATGGTTACCAATGCTATATGGGATGTTCAATGATTAATTTCCATCATTTGACATATAACGTTTCTTTTTTGACTCTAATATTTTTTATCTATTCAAACCTATGTTAATTTATAAATTTGTTTCTATTTTATTTTTTTGGATTTACAATTTTTCATAAATTAATTTTAACTGATTATTTCATCATATAGAATGATATTAAAAAAAATCCTTGGAATTAAACTCTTTTTTTACTGAGTATTACCCTTTTACCTTTTACTATGTACTTCTATGTATCTTATGTTTTACCACATTAATACATCATATGGTATATTATTTTTATGTCTTTGTAATTTAATTTTTCTTATAAAAACCAACATCTGGGGTATATTTACTTATTTAATAACAATATATTAATATTATGAATAATTGTTAACCTCTCACAAAGTTCTTTTTATTCCATGTTTATATTCATTCATGAAATTAATTTTTCTCCTTACTTTTTTTTTAATACATATAAATATATATAAATATATATATATATATATATATTAACTAATTCTGTGATAATATTTTTAACTACAACTTTTGATAAGTTATTTTGTAAATATTTTTTTCAAGGAGGATTTCAGTAATCTAATTTCTAAATACTAAAAATTTTATTCCTATCAAATTAATATAATTTATATTCCAGTCCTTATTTCTAAAAACAAAAAGTATTTCTCATCAGGGATATGTTGTTGTGAATTATTTTTAAAAATTGTTCAAGTAGTTCTAGTAGTCATAATATTGAAAATTATTTTCATAAATTAGTCATTACACCATCACTGTTAAATGACATTACAAATGCATCGCGAAATAAAATTTTATGATTTAAATAAATGATTTCCTATTTTTCTCTAATGATCAATCTATATTGAAATTATGTTTCATGAATCACCCTCTAAACAATATTATGAGAATGTCCATTGAGGAGATTTAATTTTTTTAATCAATCGGTAAAACTGTTAATGTCATATCATATGTTTCCTTTATAAAGTGTTATAAAACACATTTTATTTCCCTAGGGGATTTAAATAATTATTAATAATTATTTTCATTTGGGGAAAATATTTTATATGATATTTATCCAATGGTTGGGATTAAATATTTCCCTCTAATGGATTCATTAATTATTTTAATGTCATGAGATAATATTGTGTGGTCAATATTAATTTATTTTGATACTTAAATGGTAAAAATGTTACTTTTTTCCCCCAATGTTAATGGAAAGAATGATTTTGAATTGTCTTGATGTGATGATTTCATGTGATTATATTTTACAACTATTATTTTTGATTCAACATTTCCGTGACATGCCACGTATTTATTACTTTACTGTATTCTATGTGTTATGTTCACTATCTCATGTTTGGACACTCATAAACAATTTTAAATGATTTATTAGTTGAGATTAAATGTTTTTATATCATGTATAATGTAAAAATATTATAATTATTTAGTTTTTAAAATTACAAATTTATCACTTGCTCATATATTCCCATCAGAATGATCTAACCCTCAATGACATATTGATATGTTTTCCATGAATTTAGATATTTTGATTACCCGATTATATCTTTTTATATTACCCATAATATAAGGATGAGAAAAACCTAAGGTATGTCTAGAAGTTTAATATTATTTGAATATTTATGAGAAACGTTCAAAATAATTTTTTTGAGTTAATATCTATAAACAACATATATTTCTTCGTCTGGGTTGTGTGCTTATTTATAAGATTTAATATTAAAATTTTGAAAATAATTTAGAATAAATGAATTATTTTTTGGTCAACATACACAATATCACATAAATTATTTAATTAATTTAGTTTTAGAAAAGTTCATAGGGGTGTCAGTCTTGTCCACATATGTTGGTATCATAGATTGGTTTAGTTATTTTGGTAATTAATACTCGAAAACATTAGTGAATACCCTATGTGAGCATACTAAATATTATAAAAAGTCCTTAAAATTTGGAAATGTATAAAGTTTATTAAATTTTGGATACAATCACTTTATTAGGATACAAACATGTATATGTTTGAAATGGATCAGTTGAATATCTATGTAATAACCCTAAAAAATATTTGTTCGGTGTTGAATCAATCTTGACTAGTTGCACAACACATGGTAATAAATTCACAACTACTTTAATACACCCAAGGGATATGATTTGGTTGATTTAAATGAAAATTATTGAATGTTATGAAGGACTTGATTTTTAATATGATGTTCTAATATATGTTTTGTGTTGTTGAAGAACCTAATTGAAAAACGATCTTTGATTAAACTGAAATGAGTAAAAGTTTAACCCAATTATATCATAGTTTATTTGCATGTATTATTTTTTAAATTGTAGGTGTTATAGGATAAGACATAATAGGATTGAGTTTTCATATTCATATAATAAAATTATCATATTTCCAATGATATTGACATATTTATTTTGGATTGAGTATTTACTAAGAAATAGAATAATGAAAATGAAGTTGTTGAAGGTGTGTATCAAGAACTTCATAAGACATATAGATATACAAGGGGTCATATTTGGAAAAATTGGTAGGAATTTTAATATATACTTATTATAATGGAAAATATAAGTATTATCTTCTTAGTAATTATAGCTATGTTTTAATTATATTTTGATTCATACCATTAGATATTTTTAATAGTTACTGTATTTAAAATTGAGAGGATATAATCTATCTAATTTGGTTGGAATGTAACACCATGAGATTTTTGTATGAATTTCCCTTTGAAAATACTATATTGAATTGGTTGTTCAATACACAACACAGAACTAAAATTAACGTTGGAATAATTTATCGAGTTATAAAATTTAAATAAAAGATAAGCATTTAAATATTTTTATAATTTAATATGGGACATCATAAAGAATAATATAAGATGTTTAAATGAAAATGTTAATAAATATGAGAAACACATGTAATATTTTTCATTATTATGTTTAGTTAATATCAATATTCTAATTATGACTGTGGAAGTAGGGCATAGAATTTGAAATGTAATAGACATGGTGAGAGAGAATGTGGGATAAATAATTTTAGTAAAGAATATAAGTCAATATATACGAATGAAATATAACAAATATATATGGCGATTAATCCTATATTTCTTATGGGATTATACATATATTGATATTGTCACTATATTTAAAAACAATTAATACTTTAGGGGTATTGAAATTTTATTTATAAAATATTCATTGTTCTAAAATGTGTAATTATAATTGATTTAGTTTTGAAATCAATGTATACAAAGAATTAAAAGGGTATCAATTATTATTTATGAGACTTATCAACATGATCTTAAAAATAATGTTGAATAACTAGGGTTTTCCTTAGAATAATTCTAAACATATCTCCATCAGCATTAGCTTGAGGGAAATCATTAATGGGAGAAGTTCATGATTTAGGAAATCACTATGAGATATTTTCTAGTTGAATCACCATGTAAGATAAGAACCACAATATATATCATATTTATGTCTTATTTAGGGATTATGTGGGGGTTTTAAATTATAATTCAGGATGATATAAATATTTAATTTTGAATATAACAATTTATTTTAATATCACACATAGTCTATACCAGTAGAATTTCTACTAACAAAAAAATGAAAAGTTATATTTAATACATCAAGGTATAATTAGTAAAATTAATTAATAATATCAATCAAATAAATAATATTTGTTTGGAAATACTAATTTAATATTTGTTGGCTATAAAAATGTTTTATTTTTTTTTTAAAATTTCAAATTTTATAAAATATAATTTTTTAATATATAGTGAATGAAATTTCTATAAATTAAATTAATAAATAAATAAATAAAAATTAAATCATTGTTTTATAGTATATTAATAAATATAAAATCATTTAATGTAAAATTAGTAATGTTTTTCCAAAAAAATTGTAATTGTTCCTATATATTGTTAAAATATTTATTAATATAATGAATCCATTACAATTGTTTTGTGTTTTAAATAAATATTACTTATTTTATATACAATAAAATTAATTACAATTAATTTTATATATTATTATGTGGGAAATAATAAAAACAAATTCATTTTATGATTAAAATTTCATTTTAAAAAAATTCCATTTTTAAATATTATGAATATTTATATTATTTGTACACAAATTTTTATTTAAAATTTTTAAATATGAATACATTTTTTTGTTTATAATATCAAGATAATATATTTTTGTGAATTTACTGAATTTTTTCAAAAATGCTGATTTTCCGTCGAATAGTAAAAATATTGTTCAAAAAATAAACAATATTAACATCAACATGATATACATTTGACCTAAAAAGCATATATAAAATTATTCTAAAATAATATTATATTAATTTTTTTTTAAAAAAATAAAGTATTGGTTAATTTATAAAAATATTTTTGACATTATAAAACCATTGTTATTTTTTTCAAAAGTTATATTTATGCATTAGTGATTATTTATTTTTTAATTATTTTTTAACACATATATAAATTTTGTGTTATAAAAATTTTCAATATTCATAATTATTATTTATAAAATAGAAAAATAATGGAAATTTTATTTTTAAACATAAAAATATGTTAGTGAGGTTAAAAATTGAGTTACTACGGTAAAATTAAATTATGGTAAAAAGTAAAATTTATTGTAATGGGACTGATATATCTCAAAAAATATCAATTTTTTTGATTGAATGATTTGTGGATTAATAGATAATTTTAATGTTTCTGTTGATGATTATTTTTATCTATTAAACTTGGAATAGGATGTGAAATTAAAATAATGTTTTGAGTTTTTAATAAATTACACCACTCTCACATATAAAAGGGTATTTTATCACCCCTCTGATCCTAAAATATAAATACACTAATATTGAATAATCAATTCTGAAACCCCATAAAAAATATAATTCCATGTTTTATAGGTTATTATCTCACCCAAAGACCAATATATGAATGGTAAAAGAGATTACTTGAGTAGTAAGATTAGAAATCCAAAGCACCCCTTTTTCATTTTTATTCATCAAATTACTCTTCCACCTCCTCCAATTATATTTCATCCATAATATAACAATTATATCATTACCTTTATTATATTGAAAATATATATTTTTAATTTAATAAACAATTTTTAAAATCCTCACATCCATTCAATAAATGACAACATCACACCTATTATGTGGAGACTATTGGCTCCATGAATTACATATATTAATATTCACAACAGATATACATAAATTTTTATGATAATTAATTTTAGGAACAAAAAATACATTTATTAAATGATTCAGATTCTATGTAATATAGATTAGTCATTTAAAAATATACTTAATAAAAAATAATCATTGAAAATTTACATGTCCAAACTGAGAGAACCATAATGAAATACTATTTCTTCTTATAATCTTATATCATTTTCATTCTTCATAAAATTATTAATAATCATGATTTGTAATACTAAAAACACCTAATTAATATGTTAATATTTACATCATAATGATAGTACATCTATTTAGATTAATAATGTAAGAACCCGGATTTTGCTGAGAAAGATTTTGGAATATTCTTGATAATATTCCAGAGCAGTTCCTTCAGACGGCGTGCGATTCTGAGCCCCGGAGTGGCCGGAATTAAATTTTCAGTGCGTTCACACTGGAAACGCTAAATAAATGCGATAACTCCTAAACGGAGTTCCGGATCAGGGATCCGAGTGTATGGATGGGTCCGGAATGGGTTTTTTACACTAAGAACGACATAAAACGTGTCAGCGCGGGATGTTGGGACCCCTCGCCCGCTTCTGGACGTTAAACGGGTTAATTAATTAATTAATTCGTTTATTGGCGAAACGCAAGTATCACTTCAACGGTGGCTTGTATTGGAAAACTGAAGGCACCGTTGAGTTCGGAGCATTCCGTTTACCCTAGGAGGGGTATAAGTTTTGCGGACGTGGGTCGTTTGTGAAAAATGACCCCAGGGGCATTTTCGTAATTTCGCGACCTCAGGTGCTAAGTTTAATTACTTTTGAACGGGGTCTCGGAATAAAATTACGAGACCGCCGTTGTGCTCGGAGCGTCGTTTTTATCCCAAGGACTCCATCCTTTTTGTCTGCTTTGGGAGCGGAGTCGGGGGCGTGCCGGGTGGGGTGTTTAAGTGTTTTTATTTAAACACGCACCCCCCCCCCCCTCCATCATCTTCCTCTTCTTCTTCCCCACAACCCTCACCTCTTCCCTCCTCCATTCAGGCGAGCTCCAGCGAGGCGAGATCCGGCGAGGCGAGCTCCGGCGAGCCAACTCTGGCGAGGCAACGGCGCGGGGCGGATCGTGCGGGAAGCGTCGGGCAAAGCCCCACGAGGTAGGATTTATTTCGTTTTCGTTTTTAAATTCCCGCATTATTTGAGCCCATTTTATACCATCAGATTGCTGCCCGATCTTCGAACAAATCCCATAGATTATTAGAGATCGATCCGAGCTTTCCGACGCACCTTTCGGATGTGAAATCGGAGCTCCGAGGTGTCCGCACCGGCCCTGCGAAGATGGGGGTGGTTTTGCGGTTTCTGGCGGTCGGCAGGGCGCTCCGGCAAGTGCCGAAGGCGGCGGACGGCGGCGCGGCACGGATCAGGGCGGAGGCGGTCGGCCGGGCTTCGGTGGCGGCGGCGCATCCGGGAGGCGGCGGCGGCCTCGGCGGCAGCTGTCGGAAGCCTGCTGCGGCACCGCCCGCGGGCGCCGGCAAGCAGAGGAGGGGCCGCGAGGCGGCGGCCCCGTGCAGCGCAGCAACGACCCGCAAAGCGCGGGTCGTCGCGTGGACCGAGCGACCGGCCCTCGTGGCCGGTGGGTGGAAAGCCACGCACGGCAGGCACGCGGGTGTGGAGAGGAGCGGGCTGCGGAGCGGCAGCCCGCGGCTAGGTTGGACCGGGCAGGCCGGCGCGGGCTGGCCCAGGCAGGGCGGACCGGCCGGTCCGGGCCAGTCCGGCCCAAGGGGCTTTGGCCCTCGGAATTTGGACGCCCGTATTTCGAGCTATGGGCGTCCGTTTTGCGCACCGTCTGCGGCACTGCGGAGCTTGCATTGAGGGGAATGTTTTGACGTGGGTTTGGGAATTTTTAATTTCCGAACGAGGGGCCGCGGAGGCGCGACGTGTCTTTAAGTAGACGAGCGTTTTCTTCTGGGATTCTTGTTTTGGACGGCGCGGACGCATCCGACGTCCGTTTTGAGCGCTGTTAGTTGCGTTGGGACCCTGGCATCGAGGCAGAGGTTTGCAGGGTGGTTTCTGGCATTGAGGCCGGAGTTGAGGCATGGGCCCCATGGCCCGTCTCTTGAGCTGTGTGCGGCATTTCACGACTTTTTCCTTGGAAGTCCGTTCGGGGCATGCGAGCAGTCGATGTTGGGTGTTTTTTTCCGAGGGGATTACAATGGTGCAGTCTGCCCGCTCAAATTCGGCACGATGGTGCGGGGCCCACGAGGGCCGTTTCGGCGTTGACGGTGATTTTTCTATCTTAATCACCGGGCGACCGTTTTGGACAAGTGGAGAGGCCATCTTGTGTGCTTTTTCGGGAGGATCGCAATGGTGCGATCCGTTTGTTGAGTTTCGAGACCGGGTTGCGGGTCCCACGTGGCGTCACTCATTAGCGGTGCACCGGAACGCACCTTTTTCTCCGGATACCCGTTCTACTCAAGCGAGTAGTGCTTTCGACGTGTTTTTCCGAGAGCATCACGATGGCGCAGTCCGCCCGACCTCTTTCGGAGATGTGGTGTGGGCCACACCCGACCGGGCTACGGTGAATAGTACCTTTTCACCGGGTGGCCTTTTGGGATGATTGAGTAGTCAATCCCGGGTGTTTTTTCAAAGGGATCGCAGTGCCGTGATCCGTTGGTTCAGTTTCAGGATTCTGGTGTGGGCCCCACGCGGGTTGGTCATGGTGAATAGTACCTTTTCTACCTGTTGACCGTTTCGGGCGAGTGAGTAGTCTAACTCGCATGTTTTTTCGCAAGGATCACAACGGTGTGATCCGTTTGGTTGTGTGGAGCCTCCTACGCGATCTTGATGAATGTGGAGCATGGAAGGTGCTCCAGTGGCGGTCCGCCCTACCTTGTTTGTAGCGGACCCTTGGCGTGTGATCGCGCACTCTTGGGAGAGTGATACAATAGGTCCACGAGATGTGGTTGGACGTGCCCAGGCCTTTGAGTTGGAGATGTTACGTCGCGCCTTCACGTTGACCTTGGGTGTCGTGTGCACGATAGCCCTTGGGCTGGAGACGTGGTATACTCAGGGAGTATACGAGATCGCTTGGAGGTACACGTGGTTCGTACCTGAGACGTTCGTGTGCTTGGTTGGGGTTGACTTGGGGCCACACGTCGTGTGGGCCCCACGTGCGTGTCTGGTTATGCTTTGCGTACTTGGACCCCTCGTGGCATAGAGGGTACCTCGGTGTGTTGGTTTGACCAGCATGGTGGAGTTTTCCCCTGGCTCGGTGCTCGTTGGTTGACCAGCAGGGTTGAGTGGTCTCCCCTGGTTTCGTTCTCTATGGATCGGCCAGTAGCAGTGCTAGTGGCCCCCGTGATGGAACAGGCGTTGAACCCCCTTCGGGTGAGTTGTTCTGGAGTTGGGTGGTTGCACGATACCCACTCTGTGTTTGGTTGGCCAGTGTCGTACCCTTTAGTGGATGTGGCCAGGGCAGTTCTGAGTTTTACCCTCCAGTAGGGCTGGGCAGTGGGTTGCTCACTGACTTCTAGGGTCTACCCTCCAGCGGGGCTAGGCAGTGGGTCACCCGACGCACCTAGGGTCTACCCTCTAGCAGAGACTGGGGCATTGGGTCACCCGATGACCTCTTAGGGTCTACCCCCCAACAGGGCTGGGCAGTGGGTCGCCCGTCGTCTAGTTCCAGGTCTACCCTCCAGCAAGGATGGGCAGTGGGTCGCCTGTCGACTTATTCCAGGTCTACCCTCCAGCAGGGCTGGGCAGTGGGTCGCCTGATGATGTATAAGGGTTTACCCTCCAACAGGGCTGGGTAGTGGGTCACCGGATATCTGAATATGGTTTACCCTCCAGCAGGGCTGGGCAGTGGGTCACCTGATATCTGAATATGGTTTACCCTCCAGCGGGGCTGGGTAGTGTGTCGCCTGACGATGTATTATGGTTTACCCTCCAGTGGGGCTGGGGAGTGGGTCACCTGACGATGTATTATGGTTTACCCTCCAGCAGGGCTGGGCAGTGGGTCACCTGACATTTGGTTATGAATTACCCTCCAGCGGGGATGGGCAGTGGGACACTTGTTAGCATTCCAGACTCAGTCCTTCCAACTAGGCTAGTCTGTGACTTTCCTCCGTGATTACTAGAGCGGGACCCTTGGTTGTACTTGTCGGTGATGGAACAACTTTGGCTTTGAGGAGATCTCTCGACTGAAGGGCAGTGATGAGGTGTGGTTTGAATTTCCCTAGAACTCTCATGTTCGAGGGGAAATTTCCCCACTGAGACGCGTTCTTGTGACGCGATCTAAAACCGTGTGGGCGAGTTAGTGTCGCCCAAAGAGGATAGTATCAAGGTGCGGTGACTGAGCCCCTTGGCTTGCGGTTCAGGGTAGAAGTGCGGGATGCTGGGCATCGATGATGGGGTTATGTCTGGGACTATTGGCGATTCACTCTTCGGCTGAGCTACGGGAGGGAGATCCCCTTACGACGATATTCGGGCTTCTTGGCAGAGCATATATATGTATATACCAGGATTTGAGTACCCACTCCTTGGGTTTCGACTACTATCCTTCAGGAGAGGCGAAGACGCGCGGGGTATGCCACGTGCTTTCCGCGTCCAGCTTCTTGTGGTAGGACGAGTCTTCTATCTTTCTCTTGATGGGTTGAGCTGTTACTCCTTACTGCACCCTCGGTTGTACCCCTTTTACTTTCCCTATTCACTCTACTGCTCACACTTCGGTACCTCCTTTTGTTGCTCCCTCGAGCCTTCGGGGTATCCTACTGAGTATTTTTATACTCACCCCTGCTTGGGCTTTGCCCGCACTTGGTGTGCCCTTACAGACGACGGACAGGTGGAGCGTGACTTCGGTGGACCGTAGGAGCTTGGGAGCTTGGACCGCGTGCGGTGGTCGTGGCTAGGATCCAGGTGGGAGATCCCCCAGCTGTTTCTCTTTTTGTTTACCTGTTTATGGGTTGTGGCACTTTTTGGTTGGGCGCGTGTTTTTCCCCTTTTCTTTCCAGTTTGTACTTTGTACTTGTAGTGGTCGATGCACTCTGTGGTTTATTTATAGCAGTTGTTCTTTTTTACTCTGCTTGTCTGTTCTCTTACTCTGCAGTTTAGCATTGAGTTTTCAGTGAGTGTGTGTACAGGTGCTTAGGAAAAGGCCTCCCCGAGTTGTTGTCCCTTCGGCGCCGGTCTCCAGCCCCTGGCCTATGGAGGCGGGCCTAGGGTAGTTGCGGCTCGAGCCCAGGTAGGGTCGGGTCGTGACAAAGTGGTATCAGAGGTGGTTCGTTCTTTGGGATGCTGTTCGGACGTCCCTAAAAGAGGAATTGGTTGGGATATAGGGAAATAGTGTTAACGTGTCTCGAGAGTGGCTCTCAGGCCTGGGAGTCCAGTGATGGTGCGGCGACTGACGTATCCATTCACCAGGACCTTAATAACCCGCTTGTCGACTCGGCATGCTGAGACACTTGTTGTAGGGAAATTGGTTTGTACGTAACATAGGACTAAGTCTTGACTGTCCTTCTTTAGTCAGCTCCCCATCGTTGTTGTTTTTGGTATATACATATATGCTCATCTGACCGCGACACTCCTTGATAATATTCAGGATGTCTCCGCAAGGACAGCCAGCCAGGATACCAGCTGTGGTTCGTGACGAAGACCCTATGAGCTACGAGGCCACAGTCCAGGACCCATCATGCGAGCCCCATTCTCTGGGTGGGTTGGTATTAGCACCCGCACCTGTTGAGCAGCCGGCGGTTTCAGCAGAGCAGGCTGAGTTTGAGCACTGGTTGAGCATGCTCTGTGAGTTCTAGCGGCAGGGACTACTAAGATTCAGTGGTGAGCCAGACTCTCAGGCAGCAGAGGCTTGGCTTGAGATAGTGGGTTGCCTTTTCAGGCTTGTGCAGACGCCGACAGATCAGAGAGTGGCTTTGGCAGCCACCGTTTTTCGTGGAGCAGCTCGGGGTTGGAGGAGTCTGGTGACTCAGTTTCTTGACGATTCGTCATTTTCGTTGGATGACTTTCAGTTGTTGTTTCGAGAGGAGTTTCTCCCCTCCTTCTTGCGCTCCGTTCGGATTAAGGAGCTCCTACAGTTTCAGTAGGGAGGGATGATGGTGGCTGAGTACGCGGCTAGTTTTGTAGACCGTGCACACTTTTACTCGGACTTGGTCCATGGCGACAACTTCCGAGCGCGGAAGTTTGAGCAGGGTCTCCGCCGAGAGATTCGTGCTTTCTTAGTACCCTTGGGCATGTCCACATATGCTGGGGTGCTAGAGCAGGCGCTGGTGACAGAGGGCTTCCTGTCATGTTTTGCGGTTGGTAGTGGCAGTGGGCGCGACGGAGCCGGGACGTCCACCATAGTTAGCAGGCGCCGGAGGACAGGACCTCGATGCAGGTGGCCTTCCCACTGCCGGTTTTGGAGACGTGGTCATATACCTCTATGGCGAAAAGGCGCAGGGCCTCAGCCAAGGATGCCCTTTCGAGAGTGGATCCCGGGCCGTGGTCGTACACCATAGTGGCGCCGGAGGGTACCAGGGCAGCCAGAGAGCGTCGGGGCTATGCTTGTGATGGGCGAGGTCACTTGGCACGAGACTGCCCGACCTGAGTTGCTGGGAGCTTCGGGCAGGCAGCAGGTGCACCACCATGGCAGAGGCAGCGCCGTGATCGGAGTAGTGCCCATTGAGGTGGTGCTAGCAGAGGAGCGAGAGGAGCTAGTAGTGGGGGACGACGTTATGAGATCTCCCCATCACCACTTGGCGGTCCACGTCAGGCTCCGGGAGCTGACGGTTGGGATCGCGGGTAGTCACGAGCTTTGGATGTCTACGATCCTGCAGAGCATGGGATGGTGAGAGGTACCCCATGAGACTCTTCTACTTCTTACAGTAGAATTGTTAGGCTCTACGTGTGAAAGGGATTTCTCCCTGCTCTTTGTTTGAGGTGTTACCAGGGTGACGCAGGTCGTCGGGTGTAACCCTGTGGTGGTAAGGAGAAATGCGCGAGACCTTTTCCTTTAGTCGATGGTGTTGACTCCTTCTCCTTTTGAGCGTGTAAGAGAGCATCGACTGTGGAGCCTCTAGCGTGACCAGATATCCTTGGGTGTTTCACCATATGGATATTCTGAAGGAGGGAATCACCGGGCCTTGTCCCAAGTGCGGGCGGTCATTCCAGTCGCGGCATGCGACGTAGAGGTTCGTTCGGGGCGGTGAGCTACCCCCGAGAGCCTTCGGTTCGTTTGAGACCGTGGAAAGGGATGGCGAGGTACCCTACCGCCTTGCCCTAACCCCAAAGTCTGGAGTGGGTGCACGACGTCGGCAAAGGCCGACCTTGCGTGAACAGATCAATCCTTTGGTCTGTGTGTGGAGGCACAGAGCTGTGCGTGGGTTCTTCGGGGTATGGGAAAGCTAGGTGTGGGCTTAGTACCCTATGTTGCTCCCTAGTTTTTGCTTTTCGAGGACGAAAAGCTTGAAGGAGGGAATTATGTAAGAACCTGGTTTTTGATGAGAAAGACTTTGGAATATTCTTGATAATATTCCAGAGCAGTTCCTTCAGACGGTTTGCGATTCCGAGCCCCGGAGTGGCCGGAAGTAAATTTTCAGTGCGTTCACACTAGAAACGCTAAATAAATGCGATAACTCCTAAACAGAGTTCCGGATCAAGGATCTGAGTGTACGGATGGGTTCGTAATAGGGTGTTTACCCTAGTAACGACATAAAACTTGTCAGTGCGGGATTTTTGGACCCCTCGCCCGCTTCTGGAACGTTAAACGGGTTACTTAATTAATTAATTAATTTGTTTATTGGTGAAACACAAGTATCTCTTAAACGGTGGAACGGATTGGAAAAACCAGGGCACCATTGAGTTCGGAGCGTGCCGTTTACCCTAGGAGGGGTATAAGTTTTGCGGCCGCGGGCTGTTTGTGAAAAATGACCCTAGGGGCGTTTTCGTAATTTGGCGGCCTCGGGTGCTAAGTTTAATAACTTTTGAATGGGGTCTCGGAATAAAATTCCAAGACCGCCGTTTTGCTCGGAACGTTTTGTTTATCCCAGGGACGCCCTCATTTTTTTCTGCTTCGGGAGCGGAGTTGGGGCGTGCCGGGCGGGGTGTTTAAGTGCTTTTATTTAAACACGCACCCCCCCCTCCTTCCTCTCCTTCTTCTTCCTCACAACCCTCACCTCTTCCCTCCTCCATTCCGGCGAGCTCCAGCGAGCCAACTCCGGTGAGGCAACGGCGCGGGGTGGATCATGCGGGAAGCGTCGGGCGAAGCCCCATGAGGTAGGATTTCTTTCGTTTTCGTTTTTAAATTACCGCATTCTTTGAGCCTGATTTATACCATCGAATTGCCGTCCGATCTTCGAACAAATCCCATAGATTAGTAGAGCTCGATCCGAGCTTTCCGAAGCACCTTTCGTACGTGAAATCGGAGCTCCAAGGAGTCCGCAGCGGCCCGGCGAAGATGGGGGTGGTTTTGCGGTTTCCGGCGGTCGGCAGGGCGCTCCGGCGAGCGCCGAAGGCGGCGGACGGCGGCGGACGACGGCACAGGGCGGCACGGCGCGGAGCAGGGCGGAGGCGGTCGGCCGGGCTTCGGTGGCGGCGGCGCTTCCGGGAGGCAGCGGCGGCCTCGGCGGCAGCTGTCGAAAGCCGGCCGCGGCGCCGGCCGCGGGCGCCGGCAAGCAGAGGAGGGGCTGCGAGGTGGCGGCCCCGTGCAGCGCGGCAATGACCCGCAAAGCGCGGGTCGTCGCGTGGACCGAGCGACCGGCCCTCGTGGCCGGTTGGTGGCAAGCCCCGAGCGACAGGCGCGCGGGTGTGGAGAGGAGCGGGCCGCGGAGCGGTGGCCCGCGACTCGGTTGGACTGCGCCGGCCGGCGCGGGCCGGCCCAGGTAGGGCGGACCGGCCGGTCCGGTCCAGCCCAAGGGGATTTCGCCCTCAGACTTCAGACGCCCGTATTTCGGGCTACGGGCGTCCGTTTTTCACGCCGTCTACGGCAGCGCGGATCTTGCGTCGATGGGAATGTTTTGATGTGGTTTCGGGAATATTTAATTTCCGAAACGAGGGGCCGCGGAGGCGCGACGTGTCTTTAAGTAGACGAGCGTTTTCTTCCAGGATTCTTGTTTTGGACGGCGCGGACGCATCCGACGTCCGTTTTGAGCGCCGTCAGTTGCGTTGAGACCCCGGCATCAAGGCAGAGGTTTGCAGGGTGGTTTCAGGCGTTGAGGCTGGAGTTGAGCCACGGGCCCCACGGCCCGTCTCTTGAGTTGCGTGCGGCGTTTCACGACTTTTTCCTCGGACGTCCGTTAGGGGCATGCGAGCAGTCGATGTTGGGTGTTTTTTCCGAGGGAATTGCAATGGTGCAATCCGCCCGCTCAAATTTGGCACAATGGTGTGGGGCCCACGAGGGTCGTTTCGGCGTCGGCAGTGATTTCTCTATCTTAATCACTGGGCGACCGTTTTGGACAAGTGGATAGTCCATATTGTGTGCTTTTTTGGGAGGATCGCAACGGTGCGATCCGTTCGTTGCGTTTCGGGATCGGGTTGCGGGTCCCACGTGGCGCTGCTCGTGTGCGGTGGGCCGAAACGCAGCTTTTTCTCCGGATACCCGTTCTACTCAAGCGAGTAGAGCTTTCGACATGTTTTTCCGAGAGCATCGCGATGGCGCAGTCTGCCCGACCTCTTTCGGAGATGTGGTGTGGGCCCCACCCGACCGGGCTACGGTGAATAGTACCTTCTTCACCGGGTGGCCATTTTGGGTGATTGAGTAGTCAATCCCATGTGTTTTTCCAAGGGGATCGCAGTGGCATAATCCGTTGGTCAGTTTCGGGATTCTGGTGTGGGCCCCACGCGGGTTGGTCATGGTGAATAGTACATTTTCCACCTATTGACCATTTCAGGAGAATGAGTAGTCTAACTTGCATGTTTTTCCGCAAGGATTACAACGGTGTGATCCGTTTGGTTGTGCGGAGCCTCCTGCGAGATCTTGTTGAATGTGGAGCATGGAAGGTGCTCCCAGTGGTGGTCTGCCCTACCTTGTTTGTAGCGGACCCTTGGCGTGTGATCGCACACTCTTGGGAGAGTGATACAATAGGTCCATGAGATGTGGTTGGCCGTGCCCGGGCCTTTGAGTTGGAGATGTTACGTCGTGCCTTCGCATTGACGTTGGGTGCAGTGTGCACGATAGCCCTTGGGCTGGAGACGTGGTATACTCTGGGAGTATACGAGAGCGCTTGGAGGTACATGTGGTTCGTACCTGAGACGTTCGTGTGCTTGGTTGGGGTTGACTTGGGGCCACACGTCGTGTGGGCCCCACGTGCGTGCCGAGTTCTGCTTTGTGTACTTGGACCCCTCGCGGCGTAGAGGGTCCCTCGGTGTGTTGGTTTGACCAGCAGGGTGGAGTTTTCCCCTGGCTCAGTGCTCGTTGGTTGACCAGCAGGGTTGAGTGGTCTCCCCTGGTTTCGTTCTCTATGGATCGGCCAGTAGCAGTGCTAGTGGCCCCCGTGATGGAACAGGCGTTGAACCCCCTTTGGGTGAGTTTTTCTGGAGTTGGGTGGTTGCACGATACCCACTCCGCGTTTGGTTGGCCAGTGTTGTACCCTTCAGTGGATGTGGCCAGGGTAGTTCTGAGTTTTACCCTCCAGCGGGGCTGGGCAGTGGGTTGCTCACTGACTTCTAGGGTCTACCCTCTAGCAGGGCTGGGCAGTGGGTCACCCGACGCACCTAGGGTCTACCCTCTAGCAGTGACTGGGCAGTGGGTCACCCGACGACCTCTTAGGGTCTACCCTCCATGAGGGATGGGCAGTGGGTCGCCCGTCGTCTAGTTCCAGGTCTACCCTCCAGCAAGGCTGGGCAGTGGGTCGCATGTCGACTTATTCTAGGTCTACCCTCCAGCGGGGCTGGGCAGTGGGTCGCCTGATGATGTATTAGGGGTTACCCTCCAGCAGGGCTGGGCAGTGGGTCCCCTGATATTTGAATATGGTTTACCCTCCAGCAGGGCTGGGCAGTGGGTCACCCGATATCTAAATATGGTTTACCCTCCAGCGGGGCTGGGTAGTGGGTCACCTGACGATGTATTATGGTTTACCCTCCAGCGGGGCTGGGTAGTGGGTCACCTGACGATGTATTAGGGTTTACCCTCCAGCAGGGCAGGGCAATGGGTCACCTGACATTTGGTTATGAATTACCCTCTAGCGGGGCTGGGCAGTGGGAAACTTGTTAGCATTCCAAACACAGTCCTTCCTACTAGGCTAGTCTGTGGCTTTCCTCCATGATTACCGGAGCGGGACCCTTGGTTGTACGGGTCAGTGATGGAACGACATTGGCTTTGAGGAGATCTCTCAACTTGAGGGCAGTGATGAGGTGTGGTTTCACTTTCCCTAGAACTCTCAAGTTCGAGGGGCACTTTCCCCACCAAGACGCGTTCTTGTGAGGCAATCTAAAACCGTGCGGGCAAGTAAGTGCCGCCCAAAGCAGATAGTATCAAGGTGCAGTGACTGAGCCCCTTGGCTTTCGGTTCAGGGTAGACGTGCGGGATGCTGGGCATCGATGATGGGGTTATGTCTGGGACTATTGGCGACTCTTTCTTGGGCTGAGCTACGGGACAGAGATCCCCTTACGACGATTTCGGGCTTCTTGGTAGATCATATATATGTATATACCATGATTTGAGTACCCACTCCTTGGGTTTTGACTACTCTCCTTCAGGAGAGGCGAAGACGCGCGGGGTTTGCCATGTGCTTTCCGCGTCCTGCTTCTTGTGGTAGGACGAGTCTTCTATCTTTCTCTTGATGGTTTGAGGTGTTACTTCTTACGGCACCCTCGGTTGTACCCCTTTTACTTTCCCTGTTCGCTCTACAGCTCACCCTTCGGTACCTCCTTTTGTTGCTCCATCGAGCCTTCGGGGTATCCTACTGAGTATTTTTATACTCACCCCTGCTTGGGCTTTGCCCGCACTTGGTGTGCCCTTGCAGACGACGGACAGGTGGAGCGTGACTTCAGTAGAGCGTAGGAGCTTGGGAGCTTGGACCGCGTGCGGTGGTCATGGCCAGGATCCATGTGGGAGATCCGCCAGCTGTTTCTCTTTTTGTTTATCTGTTGCCGGGTTGTGGCACTTTTCGGTTGGGCATGTGTTTTTCCCCTTTTCTTTCCAGTTTGTACTTTGTACTTGTAGTGGTCAATGCACTCTGCGGTTTATATATAGCAGTTGTTCTTTTTACTCTGCTTTTCTATTCTCCTACTCTGCAGTTTGGCATTGAGTTTGCTGCGAGTGTGTGTACAGGTGCTTAAGAAAAGGCCTCCCCGAGTTGTTGTGCCTTCGGCTCTGGTCGCCAGCCCCTGGCCTATGGAGGCGGGCCTGGGGTAGTTGCAGCTCGAGCCCGGGTAGGGTCGGGTCGTGACAAATAATCATACTTATCAATTTATTATAGCGTGTCCTTATTTGGTTCGGTTTGACCACCAATATGAAACATGCTACAAATTTCAGTCACTGATGAAAATGAAAATTAATGTATAAGTAAAATTACAAACTAAAGAGTTAATAATGTTTTGTTTTTTCTCTGAATTAACTATTAATAATTAATTTCCTTATTAATATATCAAAAAAGCTAAATAAAAATTATTGAAACTAGTTATTTAGTGATTTTATCTTCAAAAATTGACCAGAAACTCATTGAATAAAATAAAAAAAATTATAAATAATTAATGGAATGACCCATTTATTTTAGATAATTGATTTTTTGTATTATTCCAATTAATTTTATAGATTCATAATACTATTTATTTTTAAAACCATATAAATTGTTTTATGCAATTTGACTAGCATAGGAGATTTATTTTTGAAAAGAAATAGTTTTATAATATAACTAAAATGTTTTCTATATGGTATGAACTATTGCTTAAAATTTATTTTTTGAAATTATGGAATTTGATTTTGATAAAAAAAACTTAATTTTTTCATTCAACATTTCAAAATTTCCACGAGGTGATTTTTTAAATTTTAATAAAATGACAATTTTCAAGATAATTGTTTAAAATATTGTTTTATATACTAAAATGAATATTTTATGGCTTCATATTTATAAAATTATAATAATAAAAAAATTTAAAACCTTTTGATAAAAAAATTACAATAATAAATAATTCATTCAAAAATATTTTGTAGGATTTAAAAAACTATATATGTTTACCATTTTTAGAGTTTGTATTAGATTTTATTCTAACAAAAGATAATTATATTGTGTTATTTTCAACTAATTACATAGTCCAAAGGTATCATTAGGTCATATATTTCATACAGAGTCACATAACTCCCATTATTATCCAAAATCTAATAAAATTATTGGAATTCAATATAGTTGATGATGTTAGTATAGATTCATTTATATTTATAAAAATGAATTTTTCAACGAAGATATTTTTTACATTATGTGTACCATTATTAAAATTAATTTTTACCACCCCTATCTATGAACCATGATAGGTGGGTTTCATATTTTGAATAATTATATTCAAATTATGTAATATGATCCATTCCAATTTCATACATAATGAAAATTATATGAGGTAAAAAATAGGATACTAAGATGAATATAAATTATGGAAAAAAGATTAATAAAGGAGAAAGTCCTAAGATATATAAAAACATGAGCCTTATTTTTATAAATAAGAGGTGTCTCATCCATTTCATACCACATATATATGAAATTACTTTATTGGATCAACATTCATCATAAAATGGAATTCCTTGAACATAAATGCATCCCCTAAATCGTATCCTGTCTTCAAAAATAATGCCTCTTATCTGAACAAAAATCCATAAATTCTATAACTATATATCGTTTCCACATTCTAATGGTTCTAGTATAACTAAATTACCAACCTAATATGGCATGAATATTTTTCATGATGAGTAATTTAAGAACTCCTAATAAATCTTCCATTTATATTCCAATTATTTTTGTTCTAAATCCTACAAATATATTATTCCCATAATAATATAAGTACATTGGTATCACTATTATATGAGATTTTTTTTTATTTTGATGGAACATTCATTATAAAAAACCAAATCATTTGTACACATTATTCCTGATTTTTTTAAATATGAATACGAACATTACAAAACCCAAGGATCAATATGACTATATTATTTGGGTAATTAAGTAAATATGTTAATAAATTGAGAAAAGGATACAATGAAATTATTTTATAAGTACATAAGTTAAAATTAATGTATATTATTCCTCTAATACATGATGAGATAACTATATTGACTCAACTATTCATGAACATAATAATCATTGTTTTTAAGTATATGATTATTAATCAGGAATATTTAGGTGTATAAAATGGTGTCACCGAGGTCAAGAGGGTGTTAGGGGATTATTCGGAGCATGCATACATAGAATTTTGTGAAACATAATGGGTCACATAATTAGTAGAAAACATTCCTCATATCTAGTAACGGTTCTCTTAACAGCATGTAGCATTTAAGTGGGTATAAGAGGCCATATAGTTTGTTTTTAACTATGTTATCCAATGGGCATGCCTATGAAATTATTATTACTTTGGTGACATTGTGTTTTTGCATGATATGCAAATGAATAGTCAAACTATGTGCCTAGACCATGAAGGGTCTCTCCATTGATAGTGGAGGTCACACAATTTTCACACATTTGGAGAAAACATGTTGCCAATCTAGGAGACTAAATTTTAAAGGGTAATTTTCCCATTTCATCCCATAAATGATTTTAAACCCATTCATTTTTTCCTTAATTCATTTCAAATAGGCATAAGCCACAACAATTCTCCCATGACATCTTCCTTCACCTCTCAAAGGTATTGAGATAAATCCTCTATTATGACTTTGATTCAAATATCATAGTTCACATAGAATATGGAACAGTAAAATATATAATCTAATTTCTTTGTATCTATGTTTATCATCCTTTCTCTTGACCTACATTTGTGTGATCACATTTTACCTATTTTCAATTCATTGGTTCATTTCTCCAATTTCTTCCATTATATATAAAATAAGAATACAATAATAGATAAGGATTTTCATATAGCCTTGATGTATGCAGTCTACTTATTTTTCATAATCTTTTTTATTTTTGATAGACTTTTAATTTTTCCACATGTTTTCCATTTCCACACATATCCTTAAAATTCGTCCTTCCCTTTTAAATAATTTTTAATTTATGTTATATTACATTGGACCCTTGATATGTTATTATAATATACAAATATATATCATTGACACAACTTTTGGAACTGAAAATGAAATTACCACCTTATAAATAATTGTTTAAATAATGAAACAACATTTATGGGTTCAAATAACCTTGAAAAAAATAATCTCTTTAATGTAATAATATATTCCACCAAATAACCCTCAAAGTTGTTGTCCTGACTAAGGAATTAAATTACCTTTATTTATTAATTTAAAAGTATTAAATCTAACAAATGATAATGGGTGGCAAAGACAAACCATTTGATGCCTACTTTTCTATATAGACTATATGATCTATGATGTCATTGCTTGTTTTTGTCTTGTTGCTTATCAAATCATTAGTGGTGATCCCTCAAGTTACTATTGTTATTATTAACATGCCAGTATTATTGGCTATTGAATGATGGTTAAGGAACTTTTTGATAATGATGTTTCAGGCTTCTTTACATCGGGCTTTGTGAATTATTTATCACATTGTTCGATATATATCATGATGATGGGTATGATGCTCCACATTCCTGTCATATAAGTGATGGGAATGATGACCCACCCATCCATTTCAAGGGATGGAAATGGTGCCTCACATTCATATGAGATTATGGTATTTCCCCTTTTCTCAATAATATAACACATTTGACATGGTATGAATTCTTGAGTTTTGACTAGGGTTCTTCTAGTGCGAATTATCCATGTATATGCCTACTTATGTACTCATATAAATAGTGCATATATGTGTATATATAGTGTAACTATATATGTATATATTATTACTTATATATATTGTATTCAGACTAGACATATTCCAGCATATGCTGATGTAGTTAGAGTCCTCCAGGAGTCTTAGTAGAACCTAAGATGGCTGATGTTTATTTATTATAAATTGTTTGTTATTAATTTCTCATACACACTATTATGCTATATACACTAGTTAGATTATTTCTAGACCCCATTTATAGTGGAAAAATAAATGTATCTCACATACCACTCAGGAGGAATTTTGTACCTAAGTACACATCATGTATATATGACTGGATAAGTGCATTCAACATGACAAAGATTCTAGATCTATATCAATTATATCATAGAGAATAGTATCATAAGATCAATATTATACTCATGATTTTAGTGATGTATTATGGTGGATTTTTTATATTTCTATAACAAGTTTTATTTTAGTGTCCCATGTATCCCTTGTTTCCCTTTTTTTATATCATCATTCCACGACATCATTTTATTGGACATAGTAAATGAGATTTTCATTGTTATTATAGTTTCTTATTTTTTATGATTTTATATTTATTTATTTTACGTTTTTTCTAATATTCCATCTATTTTATCATGGTTTCGATATTATAAATTTATTTATCTTATCCATCATGCCACATTGATATAAGGGTATATTCTTCTAACTATAGCACCAAATTTCATCACTACTATTCTGAATCCTCTAGCGTATGGGGAGGTACATTTGAGTCCATGTGACCCATCGACATGGGGGACGATTAATTTTATCCCAATTCAGGATTTTAAAAAGACTTATTAGAGAATTATTCCATATTTTATTGTTATTTATATATTATAATGAAGACTGGTTGGTGATAAAATTTTGTAATGATAATGCTCCTTGTATTAGCTTACCCATGTATAGGGGAAACCCAAAGTCCTGGGGATGGGTTATTGATTTTGTTAAATTAATCTCTTTATAGTTGATATGATTTAACCATTAGGTGAAAGACATTTTTATTGATTCTTTTATTATTTATATTATAGATATAGAATTAATATCATGGATTGCTATGTTAAGGAATTATCTTCAGAAGCATCAGTATAGGAACATTAGGACTACTATGCCATGAATTTTTACATATCTTGTTTAGTCTCTACATTCATTTTATTATTGCATATTGTTAGTTCTTAAATTTTTATATATGGATTTGAGGTAAAATATTTTGTAGTTAAAATTTTAATTTGATTAATTAACGTTACTACCTAAATTTTAACCATGTTTTCCAAAAAAGGTTAATGATGAAACCTCAACGAGACAATTATATCTTATAGTGGTTTTTTCACCTTCAATTTTGATTGACCTGTTACATCATAATTGCATATATGGGTGAAAATGTAGTTATGTGATGCCCAAATAGGAATTTATAATGTTTATGAATTTTATTAATTGGAAATGGTGATGCCTCTAACTACGCTATAATATAAAACAATATATTTATATAAAAGAGTATGATGTCAAGTTAATTAGAACATTTAAATTAAAACAGTTACCCCTAATGGGGATTAAAATTGTAATTTAAAGGGTTTTCCTCCTCTACACCATGCAATAAGACCTCCACATATCAGAACCTATATTTCTGTATATAAGAACTAGATAAAAACCCAACCTCAGTTGTGGTTAGTTGGGTGTCTCTCTAATGTTTTTATAGACTGTTTTTTGTTTTCATTACCAGATAGACCAATCATTTGGATCATGCATTGAGGTGTAATACTTTTCTATAATAGTAATTTTTACCTATCAATTTATCTATATATAATTACATAAACATTTAAATTCAAATGTATGGTGTGTGTTTGATATTGTATAATCATGTAGCCATGATATCTTTGAGCCATATTCCAAGAAGTGACGACTATGCTCTAGAGGTGGTGGGATGTGAGATGTATGTGATACCTAATGTAGTTCCACTTATGGATCTACAATCTATTCCGAATATGGCCACTACAAAATTCTTTTGATAGTTCTTTTTCCTTGCGATTCTTTCTAAGAAAGGTGTTTTTCTAACTGACCTAACTATGGAAGAGTTGACTCTAGAGTTCCAGTTGCAGAATACACCACCATTTCAGGGGATGTCAGACCTCATGTTTTATAGTAATGGGTGGAGGCCATTCATTCTATTTTTGAGTATTTGGTGATTTCTCTAGAGCATTGGATTATATTTTATTCCTACAGTATATGAGACACAGCCAAGTGATTTCCGGATTTCATTTCCAAAGTTGATCAATATTGATATATGGTTTGTCTAGATTTCTACATGTTTTTCGCGGACTAATTAATTCTGTATACTCTAAGGGATAACATTTTTAGAAATTTTTTCATCCTATAACAGAGATTTATGTATGAAATGGAATATTATTCTCCATTATCTAAGATTAAAATATTCTACCCAACTCTAGTGGGTGAAGAACTTATGACTTCCACCCAATTCAATGATGGGTTGGTATACACCATCCAAATGTAGGTTAATGTATTTTGTCTGGTGGTTATTCCTAGGAATTTCATATGTGGCCCTATTAATAAGAGAAATCTTAGAGAATTTTCTGATGAGAAACAGAGTGGTTCAATATCCATACATACTAGTATTTCTTCAAGATGGTGAATGTGACATTTGAATGATTCTCATGGGTGTAGATTCAGTTATACATATCATACAAATAGCTTCCTTTTCTTTCACCAGTACGGGATGTTGAGACACAAGAAAACCTAGTGTTTGAGGGATCCAATGGAATGAAGAGGATACGGTAGGATGTGTAATATCTAGGCTATTTATTGGACCATTCCATCAGTTCCTAGATAGAGGGGATCTACACATACCCCATCTCCTAGAGTAGGGCCTTTAGTATTTCATCATGGAGGGAGTTGTAATAATACCAGTCACTCAGGCCAAGGTTTTGCTCAAGGGAGAGGGAATCAAACTTTAGAAATATAGCTCTAGAAAATTTGGTCTACTCAGTGCAGTTAGTCTATGACTGATGGATGTGTTATAGTCCACTTGCATCTATTTTAACAAATTCAAGAGGATAAGGGAAACTATTATTGAACTATTTTATGTACTATTATAGTAGAATTAACATTATTGTCGCCTTTATTGGACTAATTATTTTTATAAACAATTTTATCTAAGGCTATTATCAATATTATGGGTATTTATATATAATAATTCTATGGACTGATGACACTTGATGCCCTATTGGGTATCCATTCAGAGTTTGTTCATAGTTGTAATGATTATCCCCATGATTAAGTTGAGTAAATTTCTGTTTGAATTTTTTTATCATCAACATGACAAGGCTAGATTTAATTATCAGGATGCACTGTTAAGTTACATATTATTTCCATGATCACTTATATTGTCAGAGGGACCATTATGAATCTATATAGGAAAGTATTTATATTTCCCAGGGAGAATGGGATATCTATGCATATCGAGGAAAAACTGAGAATCAAGGGATGGGTAGAGTGAAAAGTCATATTTCCATAATCTTCCTAGATGATCCTGAGTTCTGATCTTCTTTTTTCCCTCATATGGTATGAATTTTTCGATATGAATTCCTTGACTACTTTTCTGTGATACCTTCCATGTTACAGGAGGAAATAACTATTGTTCTCATTCTAGGAGATGGACTAGTGTCCATTCATCTTTATAAGATGACACCAATGGATCTTATTGGTCTTAAAAAAATATTTTAAATACATTGTGGACAATGGTTATATACACCCAAAATAGTTTCTAAATAGTTTAAAAATTATTTTTTCCTAAAGGTGGGAGGTATGCTCATGATTTTCATTGATTATAAATGGCTGAACTATCTTACAATAATGAATTGGTATCCACTACATCAAGTAGTAAATAATTTTGAAGGGATATGAGGAAATAAGGTATTTTAAATGATTGATTTGAGGTTGTAATATCATCAGGTACATGAAATATCATTAGATATACCTCGTACAATATTTTAGATAAGGTATGTTCTTCATGAGTATGTCATTTTGTTTTTTGGTCTCACAAACATTTCAATAGTCATTATTACATTGATGAATCATGTTTTCCACCCGTATAACGATTCATTCATAGAGTAAATTGTGAAAGAAAACATAGTGTATTGTATATTTAGAAATGACCATGCCCATAATATTTATATTCTAATGAATATACTAAGAGAGAACCAGGTAAACACTGAGCTAAGAAAATGCTACCTTTTGATAGACAAAGTCCACTTCCTAGGTCATTTCGTCTCTCAATCTGGAGTATGAGTAATCCCCCAGACGGAATGATATGTTTTTTTCCTAGAAGAAACCTATAAAATATTTAGACATACTAAGTTTATTCGAAATTTTTGGGTATTACAGATGCTTTATCCATGATTCATCACACCTAAAAAATCATCATAAAGGAATGAATAAAATGTATTTGAAATTAATATGCTCAGAAGATTATGAAGAATATATTCAAGGTCTTATGGGATGATTTATTTTTAGTGTCAATCTGGATTCTTCAAGATACATCTAGGAGCTATACTTATAACTGAGATATATTAGATATCATGATAGGATCACTTTTGATGTAATATGAGTGAGTAGTATGATATAGATCTCATTATGTTTGGACTCACTTGAGGAATTACCCAATTCACAACCTTGATATAGAATCTATAGATCATGAATTTCAATATATGGGGAATTATTTACATGTGAATCATTATTTGGTATTAAAGAAACACAATAGACTCATGTATATATTTACACAATATGATATGAACCCGAGGTAGTGGTTATGGTTTAGTAAAAAAGGATATTTTTATTTTGATCTTGATTAATATATTAGGAATGGAAATGTTGTAGTCGTTCTAATCTAGAAGACTCATACATAGGTAGTTTAAGAGGCCAGTGGCGAGTGGTAGCTCATGACCATATTTTGAGAAATGCATGATGAGGTTCTGGAGGATCAGAAGCATACTATCTTATAAGCCTTATCAGTGACCTTGACACTTCATTAATGGTTGGGATTGAGACCATAATTAGTTCCTAAATAACTAGTCCTAATTGAATGTATCACAGATGATGATTCATCTTCTAGTTGGATTGCATATGAGGATGTAACTTTATACTTTCATGGGAATGATTGGGTACCAATAGACATGTGATGGGAGTTAATGAATGAATTCCATACATCATTTCAGTTAGTACATCCCAGTGTCAAAAATATTTATCGAGACATACATTAGCAGTATTGGTGGTCTGCTATGAAAAGTGAGATACTAAGATTTTTCACTAGGTGTTCAACTTATCAGTAGCTGAAGGTGGATTATCGGTAACTATAAATAATTTTATATCCATTTAAATTTCTTGAGAGTAAATGGTATGACGTCACTATGTACATCATGAAAATATTTCATATATCCTCTTTTGGAATTGATATGGTTTGGGTTGTCCATGATCATTTGATGAAGGTCACTCTCTTATTACCTAGAAGACCTGGTTTGTGCATGTGTCCTTAATTTTAAGGGTTATTGGGAGAACCACTTACTTCTTATTAAGATGAAATATAAAACTACCTATTAAGATACCGTTCATATGAATTATTATGAGGCTTAATATGTTTGTATTTACTAATCACCTATGTGTTGTCTAGAGGCATGTGAGTCATCTATTCATGGGTTGCATTCTATCGAGGAGGATTCTAAGTTGTTTCTATTGATCATGAATCCCATATTGATAACTATTGATAGATATTAGTCATATGAAAACCGACACTAATTAAAATTGGAGTTTTAGGAGTGGTATAGTCTTTTCATGAATGTTTCTCCCAGATTGGTCCATTGATGAATTAAAAAGATTGGTATGATTTGGTCTATTTTTGTTTAACCCTTGATGTTGTTGAAATGAAATGGGACCATACATTATCAAAAAAACATCCTTAGATATATAGGTCTATTAATTATTTATTTTAAGTTTCTCAACTTTTATGAAACAATCCATAACCATCACATGTTTTATGTCCTGATGAGGATGAGTTATATGTGGGATCTTTATTCGAGGTGTATCTAGCTTGCATTTTATGTTTGACTTCGAGTTCTCACTAAGTATGTTAAAGTCCTATTGTATTGGTGTTATGGATCTAAGACTATATACAAACTCAGATTTGGGTGAGGAAAGCTAATATAAGAACCAAGAGGATAAATATTTTCTTCAGAGATCCCTTATTACCCTATGAAATTGATCTCATTAACGAATTTATTTTTGTAGGGGTAGTTTTAATGACATGACTATTCCCAATGAAATTTATATTTTTATATCTAAAATTCCTTAATTTGGAACATTTAATTTTACTTAATGGAGTCATAGTGGTCATGATGGTTTTTGGGTCTATTTTAGATCTCGAAGTCGCAAAATTTATAGAAACTGATTTTGTCTCATGGTTAATAGAAACTTTCCCACCCATCCCATAGAATTTCTCAAAAACTATGAGAATAATTTCAAAGGGGATAAGGGGGATAAACAGTTATTCAATAATCTATCTTGTTAAGGAACACACCCATATGAGATTTCATACATTGATAAGAGTGTGTTTTTTAAGACGTGTGCATAGTTAGTCAAACTATGCACCTATCTCATATGAGGTCCCTCCAATGATAGTAGAGGTATCAAAGTTAACGCACTATTTTTTAAACTATGAAAACAACTATGTGAGACCATTTTAATTGAATATTTCACCATTTTATCCATGAATTATTTTGATATAAATTTATTATTCCGCCCTTCATTTCCATCTAACGTGATCCTCTCCCCTTCTCCCATGAAAACTTTCATGACCTCTCATAGTGATTGAGATAACTCATCAACCTGAAATCCAATTCAAATATTTTTTGTCACATTAGATCGAAAATTGTAATATCTATAATTCAATATATTCCAATATAATTTTATCATCCCAATCACTTTCTCTATTTTGGTGTGAGCTCATTCAACCTTTTGGAGGGCAATGGCCCATTTCTCTGATTTCATTGATTCAACTATATATCTAAATAAAATATTGGATAAGGATCCATATTCCACCATAATGTATGTTTTGTAATTATTATACCAAAATTTCATGATGTTTTCATTGAATATACATTATTCCACATGT
This sequence comes from Viscum album, assembly GCA_963277665.1. Classification (NCBI taxonomy): domain Eukaryota; kingdom Viridiplantae; phylum Streptophyta; class Magnoliopsida; order Santalales; family Viscaceae; genus Viscum; species Viscum album. The sequence continues at coordinate 1,893,484,694 of OY728150.1, forward strand.
AAATAATTTTTGTGGGTTTCCATAAAATTAATCATTCATTTTTAAATAATACTAATAATATTATATTTTCCAATAGTCCTTTTCTTAGAGACTAGAGATATATGAACTTTTTTATTTCCTGTAATTTTTATGTGCTATGTGAAATTCCTTCATTATAACTAACTATTAAAATGGCCAAACACCACCAAGGTGTTTATCATTCCTTTGAAATAGAAATAATCTCTAAAATATAATTTTATTATAAACCAAAGAACCTTCTAAGTGTTTGGATTGACCATGGAAGTGAATTTTCTATATTAATTATGTTAATGGATTTATCATAACGACTGATAATGGGTGAAAAGTCCATGACAAGTGATTCCTGATTTTATATACAGACTATATTATTTTTCATTCCATTGGTTATATTACACATGTTGGTTATAAATTAATTATAGGTGACCCATATTGTTATAGTTATTATTATGAGTATGCTATTATTAAGGGTTGTTGAATGATGGTTAAGGGTCATTTGGAGCATGATGTTCCATGCTACTTTATATTAGGTGGTGGGCATAATGTCTCACACCGTTATACATATATCTAGATGATGCACTTGTAACTGTAAATTTCATTTCTATGGGTGTTGGGAATAAAGAACCACCCCACCAACTATAGTGATGGGGATGATGTATCAGATTCATATGATATTATAGAATTTACACTTTTCATGATTATATAGCTTGTTAAACTAATTACTGATTCATGAGTCATTCCCTGGGTCTATATAACACCTAATATCCATGTATATTCTAAATTAATCCCTCACATTTTATTGAATATACATGTATATATTATATAACAATATATATATTATTAATTATATATATATGATATCCATATAAAAAATATTCTGGCCTATGGTAAAATAGGTTGAGTCTTCCATTATTCATAGTGTTAGCCAAGTCAACTGCTATTTATGTTTTCTATATTTTTTTTATTCATTTTACCCGAACACTAATATTATATATACAATGGTTGGATTATTTATAGAAACTATAAGTAGCCGATTACCAATTTTATCTCACACTCTAAATGGATGAAATTTGTACTGATGTATATCTCATGTCTTTAGGTATGGATAAGGGAATGCACCCTACTATATATTTACAATTTTGCAACAAATATCATTTAACAAGGGAGAAGAGTACTGGGAGTGTTCTTATGATTCAAGTGGGACAATATTTTGGTATTTTTTGATTTTTTATTGAAGATTGTATATTATTGTCTCATATATCCCATATTTCCATTTTTTATTAGTATTACATGAAATCATTGTATATGGATCACTCTATGTGATTTTACAAATTATTATAGTTTCTTGTTAATTATTTATCTTATCCACTGTTCCACTCAGATATGAGGGTATATTCTCCATATCGTACAACCATAGACCACCACTACTAGGTTCCATCCTCAAGCGTACAAGGAGGTGTGCATAGTACCATGTGACCCACATGATCTGGAGCCTAGTTAAGTTGATCCTAGGTCATGACATTACAATCACCTAGGGTCATACATAAAAAAGGTTGAGATATAAATCCATATAAGGGAATAATTTAAGCATAACATGATGTAATGTATTATATTTGATTAAAGGGGTATGAAATGGGGAAATAAGAAGGTGATAATCATAATCATAAGATTCAATTATTAACATAAGATTAAAACCTCAAAGAATCATTGGAATGTGTCAAAAACATTAAATAAGATATTATAAGAAAATATCAAATATGCAAATCGTGATATTATAACTAAGGTTTCCTAATCTTTCCACCAATGAAAAACATATTTTATATCATTTGAGAAAATAATTACCCAATTTATTTGAGGAGTTTTTCATTCTAGGTCTACTGGTCACATTTATATGAGGTAAATGTATATGTGTTCCACATAGATCATACAACATAAATACATATTTCATAACCTTTACATTGAATATTAAAAAATATGGTTTTCGAATAGTTAATAGACCAAGTAAAGAATGCTTTTTTCAATATAGTGTATTCCCTTTAGTAGAAATATTGTTGGATATTCACTAAAGATATATTTGGAATAGAAATACAAATAACAATTTTAGCAGCATAATGGGTTTATATGACAATTCATGAAAGGGATTAATCAAATGGAAATGTCGTATCTATATACATGGGACCTTAATAAAAATAAAGGGATGTTTAAAAAACACATATCAACTTGAATAATTGTTATTAAAAAGTCTTCGTACAAATATGGTACAAGAATAATAATGATGAATCTGACCTTCCATTATCTTGATAGATCAATTCAAAATGTTTTGATAGATCTTTTTAAGAGAGTTGAAACAAAATGAAATTTTTTAGAGAGGTTAAGTGATAGAAATTTCAGAATGAATGGGTTTTTATTGATGATGAAAGGGATAATATTAGATTCTTTTTAATGCACTTTTTTAATAGGGTTTAAAATTCCTTTATAATCAGAGTATGTGCCACTTTATTTTCTTTACTGAGGTTGTAATTGGTTGAACATTCATAATCCTTGATCAGAATTAACCATATTCTTTTGAAAATACTGAGAAGAGTTTTTGAGAGTAAATACTAGAGGATTTTAATTTCTGGATAAATGTCACTCATATCCTCATAGGTAAAACATTTGTTAATCATAAATGTGAATATAATTATATCCATTTATTAATCCCACATTTAGTAGTTGTATTATAGGGTCATTAAATTGTGGGATACATATTCTATCACTCTATCAATTTTCATGAGTTAATATCCCAATCATTTTTAGGTTCATCTTTGTATATCAAAATAACATTACCTTTAGTGGCTAGTTTCAGTACATATATTGAGATTAACGTATTCTTTATGTGTTTAAATCACTCCAAATATTTATTACATTATAAAAATTTAACCTCTTCCTTCTTATTTTGATTACTATGATTCAAAATCATGGAATTCTTTCCAAAATAGTCGATAATTCCTAGCTATTATAAGGAAATATGGATCACTTTCAAGGATGTTTTTTGGTGGTATCCTTCAATTTTAACTTCTTTAAATGAAAAATATATAATAATTTTTTGGTGAGAATGTCCCTTGTTAGTTTTAATTACTCAATCTATAAGTTATATTGATAACTCAACCCATTGTTTAGGTGGAAAGTAGAAAATTGTTTTTCATGGAACACATCAATATATTCTCTATCATTGGTTATGTAATGACGGAATAAATTTTCCATAGTCCCAATAAATTTAGTGATATATTGATTCTATAAATTTAATAATATCCATCATCGATGAGATTATTCAAAATTATTTCTTTTCTATTTTTTAGAAAATGATATAACCATAAGGAATTTAGTGATATAAGAATAATTTCCTTTCCAAAAAATTTATATATTATCTATAAAAAAAATTCATTCCATAACTAGGATATTATATAATTTTGATAATGGGAGGATGATAATATTATGTATATGAACATTTCAACATACATATAAACATGATATTATATTCATATATATTTTCCATAATGATATCAAATCATTCTGGGTGGTTACTCAATGCTCGTAATAAACATACTGGATAAGCTACTATGGCCTAAATTAAAATAAATCATGATATACAAAATGTTTTATTATAAGTAATGTGTAATTTAATAATAATAATAAATCTCTATGATTTTCATTGGGAATAATTTTTTTGGAAATTTTTTGTCCTCTTCATCATTTTTATCTCATGGAAGATAACACTATCTTTCATAATTCCCAAGTTCCATACATTTTCAAAATATAACTTGGAGTAGTACCATAAGATGAACATTACATTTATATATCATGTTAAATGAACTCCACATTTTTTCCTAGATATTATCAATATCTTACTATATGTTTTTCTAAAAAAACATTCTTCTAGTTCAGTATTCACTATTCCATTTCAGAAAGCTTCCACACTTATAAAATGTATTAAAATGAAAATTATTTCTTTTATCACCTTCAATAGAGGAAATTATATGATATTTAATCCACTTATTGTTTGATGTTTCAGTAAATTGAACAATTATCTAGGTTTTATTCAATATTTCAGTTATCTATTTTGGAATTATAGAAAATATATATTACTTTATCTCCAAACTTATTAGGAATCTCATTTATGAAGTAATATAATTTCCAAAAACTCTAGTTATTAACATTATTCTTTTTATTTCCTGGCATAGAATAGAGTAAAGAATAATTTGGTATAATAATGATCATAAATTTAATCATAAATTAGAGAAACATTGTTCCTTGATGTGATAGGTGATAAATGATATAAATTCCATAACATATGAATTTATATGTTTCAATATAGGTTGTCCCTAATATATTGGGTAACATTGAATTTCATGTTAATTTTTATTCCATTAATATTGATTTGCAATAGATTTTGAATTAATGAAGTCATTTCCCTCTAAATATTCCAAATGAGTATGAATTAATGAATTTTTCCAAGCACCAATTATAGGTTGAGTTAATATCCAATGAACATTTTTGGGGTTATTACACCATGTAATGTATATGGTAGGTCCAAAAACACTAGTATTATCCTGATTTGTTTTATTATTGTAAACCACATGCACAATACTTCAACCATATTTCGTATTTGTTTCATGTACTATGAAATATTCCTTGGGTGTTTAATAATTCATTATTTTTGTAATCACCAGAAATTACTATGCCCAGTAATGATAACAAATATAAAAACACATATCTTTTATACATTTTATTTCATTAATATTTCCAAAATGATACACATAACATGCGATCATTGTAATTAAACTCCCAATGTCCTTGGTTAATTAGGTAAATATAATAATAAACTATGATATGGCCCAATGAAATAATTTAGAAACACCATAACATGTACTTAATTTCGATTGATCTTATAATACTGTATGTTATAACCCAGGGAAATATATAAGAAAGGGGTGATCCATTATAAAAACTATTTTTTACATATAAATATTGAGAATATATTAAATAATATTTTTGGTGTTACAACCTGATTTTGGAAATGATTATGAGAGCTGAAAATGCCTTGATTTATATAAAAATATTAATTGTATAATATCATGGTCATTAAATTTTTAAAAAATAAATGATTAAATTAAAAATTAACTATCTGTAACATCCCAAGTAAATAAAGAATATTACTTTTTCATATGTAACAATATTTGAAAATAAAATATTAATATTACTTTAAAGGGAATGTTATGCTCGATGGTGTATCCAATACGCAACAACTAGTTTCTTTGAAATCTTACATTGCACTCTAATAATAAAATAATATTATTTTAAATGGTAGTTAACACGTAGTCATTGTATTGGCATGAAGGAATAGAAATAAATAAAATATGATTATATATGTTTGTTAAATGCTTTTACATTTATCCAATTAAAGATAAAGGCATAAAATAAGAAAATAATTCAATTTTAAGTATAAATACTCTAATATTCACTAAAAGGTTGATTTATCGCATTTTGATGTCGAACCCAATTTAAAAATTATTTTTGTCACTATTATACATTATATTGGACCAAATAAAATCCTTCTATAGATTCGGGACATCATAATTTATTTTTTGTATGTTTTTGTTATTTTTCTGATAAAGTTCATTTTCAATGAGTAAGTGAAAAATGTTGCATTTTAATTAAAAACCTCATATTAATCTAATTTATTTATATAATTATATTATCTTTTGAATTAGTTTTAAAGTTTAATTATAATATATTTTTACCATTTAATCCAATGTTGGTCATTGTAATTAATTTCACTTTAAAATTGGACTTAAACTAGTGTCAATCTTTTGATATATTTTGTTTCTTAAAAACATGCTATTTGTTTTGACAATGGGAATTAATTATTAAATTGATTAATGAAACTTATATGTTTTGAATTTTTTAAAATAGAAATCATTTTTGAATTCTGAATATCAAATATAGCTTAGGGTGAATTTTTGGTATTTTTCTGAAAAACATCAATTTTTTGATGAATAGTGAAACCACTAAGTGGTAGTTAAAAAACCGATTTTTCATTTAAATGAAATTTTAGCACCTCTGTGATTTGAATTTCAAAAATCTGACATAAATGGATGTCATTAGGATATAAAATATTTTTCAATGGGATGAAAATAATTTTTGGTGAATAGTAACATTTAAGTTTTATTAATCGTGATTAATGGTAATTAGTGTAATTTAAGGTAAATATAATGTTATAATAATATGAAATGACCTTAAAATATGTCATACCCTTATATTATGAGTCATGGTTGACCAAGACAATTCATGGGTCAACTTGGGGACCCCATGTAGCCACTTTGGTAGGAAAATGACATTAATAACTTTTTTTTAAAAGTTAAAATAAACATGTCACAAACATGTATAGTTTTACTAATACAATTTTTACATGGGGTTATACAAGTCATATTTTTTACTATAAATATTAATTAGAAATATAAAATTATTTCCTACATCATGATAATTTTTTATAATTTTTAGACATTAAATAAATATATTTATTTACGACACCATGATGATGTAGTGATTACCTCATTAATGAACGATTTAAATAAAATGAGATGATAAGGTAAAATATAAGACATAAACTTTTCAAAAACCTATATGATGTGTGTATTTATAACACTTATCACCTTACCCTCTAAATATATAATTTTTGGACCTTTAATATCCGAAAATCATTTTATAATAAAGTAACTTTTCATGACATTCCAAGAGTACCCTTACTCCCTCTTATAAAAGTCCCCCACCTCTACCCCCTTACCCACACCTCTCAAGCCTTTGGATCAACCACACTCTGCTCATATTATCTGTCCAAATCCCTATATTACTCCTAGAATCCTCACTTTGGGCTGAAGTCTTTCCAAGGAATCCATTGAGCTCAAATCAAAAAGAGTTGTCTGATTTGAAGGTAACATCTTCTCTTATGTTCTTTTATTTTATTTTGTTTCCCCAACCCACTAAACTATTTTTATTCCTCTATTTTGTAACAAAACCATTATATTAAAGATAATAGTATGCTGTTATGATTAGGATTCGAGAAACACTCATACACACCTCCATCTAATTGTTAAAGAACACACTATTTCTTTTAGTGGTGAATTGCTGCCTCACGATACGATGATTGTTCAATCTTCACTTAACACCTCTCATGGTGGCCATTAAGATGCCACTGTATTTATATATGATATATAAATTATGTTTATGTATTATTTATGCTTCTGTATTTATCATTTATTCCATACCTTTATGGTTTCAATAATGGGTAAACACGATAATTTCATTTTAGGATGTGTGGACTACTACACCCTCAAAGTGATTTGAATCATTAATACCATATACAGGATGTATATAGTATGTATTTAATGATGTTATATATTATATTATACTATAATTAGAATATAACTATGTATAATTATTATTTTTCATTCCATTAATGTTTGAAATAGAAATTAAAGTAGCGTTCATGCGCACGTAAGGCTTACCATCTCCATGAAAGGTACATTTCATTTCTTATCTCCAAATGTTATGTACTATTAAAAGTACATATATATATTGGATATATATTTCATATATTACATTTAAAATATGGATATCATTATTTAATTGTAATATATATATATATATCTCACATTTAGTTTTAATTCCATTTATATGACAAAGAAATGAAAGTAGCGCTCATGCACACGTACAGCCTACCTTCTCCATGAACGGTGCATTTCATTTTTTTTTCTAGAAATGTTATGGAATAGTATAAAATTAATATATACTGGATATATATGATATTTATGTCATTAATAATATTCTGGAGATGATGTTCCTATAACTACATGGAAAATTCTTTTCCAAAAAGTTCAATTTTGACTCATGTACCGATCATCGACAAAAACGTCTAATACGAACTAACATTATTAAACAATTATTATAACGTTATAATATGTGATATTTACTGAATAAAAAAACGTTTAAAGGAGGTCCTTAGGAAATTATAAATTGACCAATGTTTATTATTTAAGGAATATAAAGAAACGAACAAGACATGTCGGACATGAGGTAAGGGATCCTACCCCTCTCTCTTTCTTTTTAAGTACTCTCTTTTATATCATTGTTTTTAATCTCATCTTTATTATGTTGGTAGATGTTATTTCATATCCCTATTAATGTATTATTTATGTTCATATGATGAGATGCCCTATTTTATCTAATCAAACCATTTCTGGATGTTTTAAGAGGCGTCGTTAGGCTGCCGAATTTTCGTAAGGGGTTTCTTATCTCACTTTTAATTATGTGAGATTTCCATTGTTCGACACTTATTTATTTCATGTGGTGTATTGTGTAATTTCCTTTAATATATATTATAATTATTATATTTATATTCATGGTATTGTTTGATTCATTTGGTGTTTATTATCTTTTGGTCGTACGACTCGATTGATCACAACAAGGTAAGGGGTTTTTATCTCATTTTTTTGTTCACGTGAGATTAATTCTACATTTTCCACTATTTTTTTTGTGTGGTGTATTTACATCCCATTATTGTATTCTTGTGTAATATACTTTAATTTATTGTTATTTACATCTTAATTTTATGATCCTTCATTCATGGGGTGTATGTTTCGAATGTTACCCAAATCAGAAAGGGATTCTTTCAGCCTCGTCTTTTTAAAAGATTTTTTTTGTTAGGTCTTTTTATTTACATATTATTTTGGTGGTATATGTTCTTATATATCCTTATTTCTATAAATGATTTTTCCAAAATATGAGATACCATTTTTATCTCTCATTTTCTCATTTTTTGAATTTTAAAGTGACGTTGTTAGGCTGTCGACTTTCTATAAGGGAACATCTTTACAAAATTTCTATTCTTTGGGTTAAACCTCTACTTATTGATTATTTCATACTATGAATATGTGTGGATTACCTCTGATTTTTTTACACAAAATATCTTCTTATATTTGGTGTATTTATATGTTTCACACATAATTAGGTAATTGCTTTATCCTTAATCTAAGGATACCGACTTTGTAAGGGACTTCGTCTCAATCTCCTTTCATTGAGGCTATTTTGTTCTAATAAAAGAATTTATTTTATAAACTATATAAAACACCTTTATCTTATCATTTCATTCAAAGGGAATATTTTTCTATGAAGCATTTTACTAAACGACAAAAAGGAATTTTTATTTTAACGTATGTGGTGACAACATCCTTTTTCGCCGCCATGAGTATTATTTGGTCTTTGGATTCCTCAACAACACATAATGTTTTTAAAATAAAATAAATACTATATATTCTTTCATTTATTTTTGTATTGAAAATGGTTTTTATAATGGATTTGTTATGTTAATATATTTAATTGGTATATTGTGATCGGAATGTGGAAATTTTTTCTTTCCATTGTATTTGTTTTATGTCTTATGATTTTATAATGGTACTTGGACATTTGATGGGTGGTTACGTGATAAACCATATGACGGGTGGTTCCGTGAATACCAGGATAGGTGGTTACATTATAACCTCCAATGCATTCAGTATGGAAGTCGGTCGTATGGCTATTGCATTAACTGATATGTGTGGAAGTTGACCGTATGGTTATTCCATTTAAGTATGTTTATGTCCCAAGTTACCTTTATATGTTTTGTATTCTTAATATGGGATTTATGGTAATATTTTGGTTACAAAAAGGTAATTAGTAATCTTTTATTCTCTGAAGAGTACTTTTAACTTCCTAAAGGTGAAAATTATTACTTTGATAAAGTATTCATGGTTTACTTATTGTTTTGAAAAACTAACAGTTTTCCTTCTTTGTGTATCCCTTACTGAGCTTTTTATGCTAACCCCAAGTTTTTTTTTGAAATGTTTTTCACAGGACATGATGTGTAATAGGTTCAAGGATTGGATCAAGGAAATACATTATATCTATTCCATGTAAGTAGAAATGTTTCTTTTTAAGAGTTTTTTATTTTATGGAAACTTAGTAGAAGTGTCTACTTTGTAATCTTTTGAGATCTAATAGTTATGTCCAAATTCCCTAAAACGCTAAACCTAAAAATATATTCTATGTGAATTATTCATTTAGTTCATGATTATGTAATTTTTTAAGGTTGGGTCCTTATAGTTGGTATCAAAGGTCGGTTTAGATAACTTTATGAGTTAGGGTTTCCTTTAAGCACAAGTGACATTACCGTAATGGTTAGGATTTCAAAAAGGGTCATAGTATTAGATTAAGTGAATGATTTTAAGATAAAATAAATATTTATATCTTAGTATTACATGATTATTCTAATGAAATACTCACACTGACCTTTTTGGTTTAGTAAATGGATGAATCTAACAGGCACCAAAGTGACAACGGGTTTGAAGGAAACTCTTGTGGTTCTCTAATTAAGAGACTAGATGAAATGGGGGATTCAATGATAAATCTCATTGTTATTCTAAACCAACTATCAGAATGCATGATTAACCACTTGAACCTTGGTGAGTTCTCTAATGCATCATTTACGATATGACCAACTTGATGTGGAAGTTCTTGTAATAATTATAATGGTATCCATTAAGGTTTATATGATCCTTAATTTTAAGGTAATTATGGGTTACAATATGTTATAACGGAAAATGAAAGGCATGAGATAAACTTGAGGTTAAATTATGTTATGGTTATTTTTGATGATTTTATCTCTTTTTGGGGAATGTTTGGAGAATTATATATTTTTGGAAAAAGGAAAACACAAAGACCATGTGATAACCCATCGCGTCGAAAAAACCTATGGGAATCGAACTCACAAACAAAGTGCGACTGGTATTTCTCTCCTAACACTAGACTACGTGATGTCCCTGGTTAGTATGATAAATTCTTCTTAGTTATATAATTTTATTAATCAAGAATAAGTTGATATTTGGTTATATAGGAAAATATTAAACTATCATGGAGGATATATGATTAGGTTAATTACTTTTCAATATGAGACTTTAAGAGCAACTGATGTTATTTGGAGATAAATGTTAATTTGTACCTTGGAAGACTATATGATTAAATCCTTAAAATATTTGGTTTTCAATCTTAGTCTATTTTACTTTGAAGAAATTAATGGAAATTTTTTTTATCGAATGCTATTGGTTGAACTTTGGGTTTTGTTGGACAAATTTTGGAGATAAAGAATAGATTTATTTTGATAAAGGATTATCATTTTGTGGATTACCTGATCTTTTTATAACAATTTAGGTTTTGGTTAAGGTCTAATGACATAGGAAATATGTAGTTCTCTTTTGTGGATTAGGTTATTCTCTAGATGTTTATTATAGTGCTCTTAATTTGAACAATTCATCCTAAAATACTCGTCCTTTGGAGGAAAAAATGAGTTTGTGTAAGAAATATATTAAGAGATGAAAGTATAAATGACAAGAAAGTATGTTTCCTTGTGATTTAGTTAAGCTCATAAAAAATTCCTCAATGAAAAGTAACTTAAAACTAAAATGTTGTCTGTTAAATTTTCCTACTGGGGAATCAAATACCATTAAACCCATTGCAATTTTCTGATTTTCTGATGGTTAACATTCTCCTAAACATATTTCTATCACTCTCCATCAGAACATAACCCTTTGTTTTTTTCTTCTATATCCATGTTTTCATGGAATCCTAGTACATGTTGTCTCGGGTGACCTTGGTACTTTTCTTTCTTTCTTTTAAAGTGATAGTTTAATTTACTCATTTTCCGATGTGGGGCTTTCAATGATGTTTTCAAGACCAAATTTAAAATTCCGAGGATGCAATTCCCAAAAGGGGGGAAGGATGTAAAATCTCAGGTAAATAAAGAATATTACATTTTCATAGTTATCAATATTTGTGAATAAAATATTAATATTACTTTAAAGGGAATGCTATACTCTATGGCGTACCCAAAACACAACAATGAGTTTCTTTGAAATCTTACGTTGCACTCTAATAATAAAATAATATTATTTTAAATGTTAGTTAACACATAGCCATGGTATTGGTGGGAATGAATAGAAATAACTAAAATATCACTATATATGTTTGTTAAATGTTTTTACATTTATCCAATAAAATATAAAGGCTGGAAATAAGAAAAGAATTCAATTTTATGCTTAAATACTCTAATATTCACTAAAAGGTCAATTTATCACCTTTTGATGGCGAACCTTTTTTAAAAATAGTTTTGGTCACTCTTATAAACTCTATTGAACTAAATAAAATACTTCCATAGAGTCAAGACATCAAAATTTATTTTACGTACGTTTTTGTTATTTTTCCGATATAGTTCATTTTTAATGAATAAGTGAAAAAAATTTAATTTTAATTCAAAACCGCATTTCAATCTAATTCATTTATATGATTTGATTATATTTTGAATTAGTTTTAATGTGAAATTAGAATATATTTTTACCATTTAATCCAATGGTGTTCATTGGAATTAATTTCACTTTGAAATTGGACTTAAACTAGTGTCAATATTTCGATATATTTTGTTTCTTAAAAACATGCTATTTGTTTTGAAAATAGGAATTAATTATTACATTGATTAATGCAAATTATATTTTTTAATTCTTAATATAAAATATAGATTAGGGTGAATGTTTGTAATTTTTCTGAAAAACGTCAATTTTTGAGGAATAGTGAAACCACTATATTGAAGTTAAAAACTGATTTTTCATTTAAATGAAATTTTACATCCTCTGTGATTTGAATTTTAAAAATATGACATACATTGTTGTCATTAGGATGTAATATGTGGTTCAATGGGATGAAAATAATTTTTTGTGAATGGTAACTTTTAAGTTTTATTAATCGCGATTAAAGGTAATTAGTGTAATTTACAGAAAAGATAATGTTATAATAATATGAAATGACCTTAACACATGTCCTACCCTTTTTGGATGAGTCATGGCCGAACAATACAATACAATGGTCAACTTGGGGACCCCATAGTGCCACTTTGGTAGAAAAATTACATTAATAACTTTTTATTTACTGTTAAAATAAAAATGTCACAATCACTTATTGTTTTACTAAAATAATATTTACATGGGGTTATAAAAGTCTTATTTTTTACTATAAATATTAATTATAAATATAAAAATATTTCCTACATCATGATATATTTTTTTATAATTTTAATACATTAAGTAAATAAATTTATTTGTGACACCATGATGATGCAGTGATTACCTCATTAATGAACGATTTAAATAAAATGATAAGATAAGGTAAACTCTAAGACATACACTAGTCAAAAACCTATTGGATGTGTGGGTTTCGAACCCCTATCTCCTTACCCTCGAAATATATAATTGTGGGACCTTTAATATCACAAAATCATTTAATAATAAAGTAACTTTTCATGACATTTCAAGAGTTCTCCTCCTCCCTCTTATAAAAGGCCCCCACCTCTACCCCCTTACCCACACCTCTCAGGCCTTTGGATCGACCAAACTCTTCTCATATTGTCTCTAAACATACCTCTATTACTCATAGAAGCCCCACATTAGGCAGAAGGTTTTCCAAGGAAGCCTTTGAGCTCAAATCATTAAGAGTTATCCTATTTGAAGGTAATGTCTTTCTTATGTTCTTTTGATTTATTTTGTTTCTCCAACCACCTAAACTCTTATTACTAATTTATTTTGTATCAACACCACTATATTAAAGATAATAGGATTCTGTTATGAGTAGTATTCGAGCTACACTCATACACACTTGCATCTAATGGTTAAAGAACCTACTGTTTCTATGGGTGGCGAATTACTGCCTCACGAAACGATGATTGTTCAATCTTCTCTTAACACCTCTCATGGTGGCCATTAAGATGTCACATTATTTATATATGATATATAAATTATGTTTATGTATTCTTTATGCTTCTTTATTTTTCATTTATTCCATAACATTATGTTTTCGATAATGGGTAAATGCGATAATTTCATTTTAGGAAGTGCGGACTACTGCCCCCTCAAAATTATTTGAATCGTTAATACAATATGTGGGATGTATAAAGGATGGATTTATTGATTTTATATATTATATTATACTTTAATTACAATATAACTATGTATAATCATTTTTTTCATTCCATTTATCTATGAAATAGAAATGAAAGTAGTGTTCATGCATACGTACGGCTTACCATCTCCATGAATGGTACATTTCATTTATTATCTCCAAATGTAATGTAATATTATAAGTAAATATATATAATGGATATATATTTCATATATTACATTTAAATTATATATATCATTCTGTAATTATAATATATATATCTCTCATTTAGTTTTAATTCCATTAATATGACAATGAAAAGAAAGCAGCGTTCATGCGTACGTACGACCTACCGTCTCCATGAACGGTGCATTTCATTTATCATCTCCAAATGTTATATAATAGTATAAAATGAATATATACTGGATATATATGATATTTAAATCATTAATACTATTTTGGAGATGATGTACCTATAACTACATGGAAACTTTTTTTCCATCAAGTTCAATTTTGACTCATGTACCGAACATCGACAAAAACGTCTGATATGAACTCGCATTATTAACCAATTATTATAACATTATAATATGTGATATGTACTGAATAATAATCTTTAAAGAATGTACTTAAGAAATTATAAATTGAACAATGTTTATTATTCATGAATATAAAGAAATAAACAAGACATGTCGGACATGAGGTAAGGTATCCTACCTCTCTCTTCCTTTTTAAGTACTCCCTTTTATGTCAATCCTTTTAAGCTCATATTTCTTTTATTGGGGGATGTTATTTTATATCCCTAGTACTTTAATATTTATTCTCATTTGATTATATACCCTATTTTATCTCATCAATCCATTTTTGGATGTTTTAAGTGGCGTCGTTAGGCTGCCGAATTTTCGTAAGGGATTTATTATCTCACTTTTCATTCTGTGAGAATTCCATTGTTCGCCACTTATTTATTTCATGTGGTGTATTGTGTACTTATATTCCATATATATTATAATGATTATATATATATTCATGGTATTATGTGATTCATTTGGTGATTATTATCTTTTGGTCATACGACTCAATTGATCACAACGAGGTAAGGGGTTTTATCTCATTTTATTGTTCATGTGATATTCATGCAACATTTTCCACTAATTCCATTTGTGTGGTGTATATAATTCCCATGATTTAATTCCTGTGTAATATACTTTAATTTATGGGTATTTACATCTTCATTGTATGGCCCTTCTTTCATGGGGTGTACGTTTCGAAAGTTACCCAAATCAGTAAGGGATTCTTTCACCCTCCTCTTTTTAAATGACTTCTTTTTATTAGGTCTTTTAATTTACATATTATTATGTTAGGATATGTTCTTATATATCCTTATTTATATAAATGATTTTTCCAAGAGATGAGATACCCTTTTTATCTCTCATCGTCTGATTTTCTGAATTTTAAAATGATGTTGTTAGGCTTTAGAACTTCTGTAAGGGAACTTCTTAACCCAATTTCAATTCATTGGGTTAAACCTCTACTTCTTGATTATGTAATACTAGGAATATATGTGGATGGCCTCTGATTGTTTTACACTTAATATCTTCTTATATTGGGTGTATTTATATTTTTCACACATAATTATGTAATTGATTTATCCTTAATCTAAGGATAACGACTTTGTAAGGGATGACATCTCAATATCCATTCATTGAGAAATATTTTTTTTCTAATAAAAGACATTATTTTATACACTGTATAAAACCCATTTGACTTTTCATTTCACTCATATGGAATCCTTTTCTACGAATAATTTTACTAAATGACAAAAAGGAATGTTTATTTTAACGTACGCAGTGACACCGTCCTTTTCCACTGCCGCAAGTATTATTTGATCTTTGTCTTCCTCAACAAGACGTAATGTTTTTAAAATGAAATAAATACCATATACGCTTTTATGTATTTTGGTATTTAAAATAGTTTTTATAATGGATTTGTTATGTCAGTATATTTATGTGGTATATTGTGATCGAAATGTGGAAATGTTATATTTCCATTATATGTTTTTATTTCTTATGATTTTATAATGGTACTTGGACATTTTACGGGTGGTTACGTGATAAACCATATGATGGGTTGTTCTGTGAATACCATGATAGATGGTTACATTATAACCTCCAATTAATTGGGCATGGAAGTTGGATGTATGGTTATTTCATTTAGTGATATGTGTGGAAGTCGACAGTATGGTTATTCCATTTAAGTATGTTTATGTCCCAAGTTACCTTTATATGTTATGTGTTCTTTATATGGGTTTTATGGAAATATTTTGGTTAAAAAAGGGTAAGAAAAGATCTTTTATTCAGTAAAGTGTATTTAATACTTCATAAAGGTGAAAAGTAATAATATGATAAATTATTCATGGTTTACTTGTTGTTTTGAAAAACTAACATTTTTCCTTCTTTGTGTATCCATTACTGAGATTTTTTATACTCACCCCAAGTTTTTTTTTGAAATGTTTTTCACATAAAATAATGTAGAATAGGGTCAAGGATGGGATCAAGGAAAGACATGCTATCTAAAACATGGAACTAGACTTGTTTCTTTATAAGAGTTTTTATTTTATGGAAACTTAGTAGAAGTGTCTACTTTGTAATATTTTGAGATGTAATAGTTATATCCTAATTATCTGAAACTCTATACCTGAAAAGATCCTCTTTGTGAATTATTCATCTAATTCATGATTATGTAATGTTTTAAGGACATGTCCTTATAGTTGGTATCAAAGTTTGGTTTAGATAACATTAGAGTTTAGGGTATCCTTTATTCACAAGTGACATTTCCATAATGGTTAGGATTTCAAAAAGGGTCATAGTATTAGATAAAGTGAATGATTTTAAGATAACATGAATAATTATATCGTAGTATTATATGATTATTATAATTATATACTCACACTGACATTTTTAGTTTATTAAATGGATGAATCTAGGAGGCACCAATGTGACAACGGGTTTGATGGAAACTATGGTGGTTCTCTAATTAAGAGACGAGATGAAATGGGGGATTCAATGATAAATCTTGTGGTTATTCTAAACCAACTATCAGGAGGCATGATTAACCACTTGAACCTTTGTAAGTTCTCTAATACATCATGTACGAGATGACCAACTTGATGTGGAAGTTCAAGTAATAATTATAAAGGCAACTATTATGGTTTATATGATACTTAATTTTGAGGTAATTATGGGTTACTATATGTTATGATGGAAAATGAAATCCATGAGATAAAAATGAGGTCAAATTATGTTATGGTTATTTTTGATAATTTTATCTCTATTTGGGGAATGCTTTGAGAATTATATAGTTTTGGAAAAAGGAAAACATGGAGACTCTGTTACAACCTGTCGCGTTAGACAAAGCTGTGGGAATTGTACTCACAACCAATGTGCGACTGGTATATATCTTCTAACAGTGGACTACGTGAAGTACCTGGTTATTATGACAAATTATTTTTAGTTATATAATTTTATGAATCAAGAATAAGTTTATATTGGCTTATCTAGGAAAATATTGACCAATCATGGAGGATATATGATTACGTTAATTATTTTTTAATATGAGACTTTAAGAGCAACTGATGTTATTTGGAGATAAATGTTAATTTCTAACTTGGAAGACTATGTGATTATATCCTTCAAATATTTGGGTTTCAATCTTAGTTTGGTTTCCATTGAAGAATTTTATGGACAAATTTTTTATTAAATGGTCTTCGTTGACGTTTGGGTTTTGTTGGACAAATTTTGGAGATTAAGAAAACATTTTTTTATAAAGGATTATCCTTTGTGTGTTATCTGATCTTGTTCTAACAATATTGGTTTTCGTTAAGGTCTAATGACATGGTAAATATATATTTCTATTTTTTGGATTAGATGATTCTCTAGAAGTTGATTATAGCAATCTTAATGTGAACAAGTCATCCTAAATAGTCATCTTTTTGAGGAAAAATGAGTGTTTGTAAGAAATCTAGTAAGAGATGAAAGTCAAAATGACAAGAAAGTTTGTTTCCTTGTGATTTAGTTAAGCTCGTAAATAAATTCCTCAATGAAAAGTAACTTAAAACTGAAATGTTGTCTATTAACTTTTCCTATTGAGGAATCAAATACCATTTAACCCATCACATGTTTGTGATTTTCCAGTGGTTAACTTTCTCCTAAACATGTTTCTATCACTCTCAATCAGAACATAACCATTTGTTTTTTTCTTCCATATCTATGTTTTCATGGAATCCTAGTACCTGTTGTCTCAGGTGACCTTGGTAATTTTCTTTCTTTCTTTTAATGTGATAGTTAAATTTACTACTTTTCCGATGTGGGGCTTTCAATGAAGTTTTCAAGCCCAATTTCAAAATTGCGAGGATGCAATTCCCAAAAGGGGGGAAGGATGTAACATCCCAGGTAAATAAAGAATATTACTTTTTCATATTTATTAATATTTGTGAATAAAATATTAATATTACTTTAAAGGGAACACTATTCTCAATGGCGTACCCAATCCGCAACAATGAGTTTCTTTGAAATCTTGTGTTTCACTCTAATAATAAAATAATATTATTTTAAATGGTAGTTAACACATAGCTGTAGTATTGGCGGGAATGAATTGAAATAACTGAAATATGTTTATATATTTTTGTTAAATGTTTTTACATTTATCCAATAAAATATAATGGCTTAAAATAAGAAAAGAATTCAATTTTAAGCATAAATACTCTAATATTCACTAAAAGGTCTATTTATCGCCTTTTGATGGCGAGCCCTCATTATAAACAGTTTTGGTCACTCTTATACATTCTATTGGACAAAATAAAATCCTTTTACCGAGTTGGGACATCAAAATATTTTTTTAATGTTTTTGTAATTTTTCTGATAAATTTCATTTTTAATGAATAAGTGAAAATTGTTGCATTTTAATTCAAAACCTCATTTTAATATGATTTATTTATATGATTAGATTATCTTTTTAATTAGTTGTAATTTGAAATTAGATTATATTTTTACCATTTCATCCAATGGTGGTCATTGGAATTAATTTCACTTCGAAATTGGACTTAAACTAGTGTTAATCTTTTGATATACTTTGTTTCTTAAAAACACACTATTTGATTTCACAACGATAATTAATTAATAAATTGATTAATGAAATATATATGTTTTGAATTTTTTAAAATAGACAACATTTTTGAATTTGGAATATCAAATATAGCTTAGGGTGAATTTTTGGTATTTTTTTGAAAACCTTCAATTTTTGATGAATAGTGAAACCACTAAGTGGTAGTTAAAAAACTAATTTTTTGTTTAAATGAAATTTTACCACCTCTGTGATTTGAATTTCAAAAATCTGATATACATGTTTGTCATTAGGATGTAAAATGTGGTTCAATGGGATGAAAATATTTTTTTTGGTGAATAGTAACTTTTAAGTTTTATTAATCGTGATTAAAGGTAATCAGTGTAATTTAAGGTAAAGATAATGTTATAATAATATGAAATGACATTGAAACATGTCCTACCATTATTTGATGATTAATGGACGACCAATAAAATCCATTGGTCAACTTGGGGACCCCATGTGGCCACATTGGTTGGAAAATGACATTAATAACTTTTTAATTAATGCTAAAAAAAATGTCGCAAACATATATTGTTTTACTAAAACAATTTTTTACATGGGGTTATACAAGTCATATTTTTGACTATAAATATTCATTAGAAATCTAAAAATATTTCCTACATCATGATATTTTTTTTTATATTTTTGAGACATTAAATAAATAAATTTTTTTTGACACCATGATGATGTAGTGATTACCTCATTAATGAACGATTTAAATAAAATGAGAAGATAAGGTAAAATAAATGAATTAACCTTGTCAAAAACCTATTGTATGGGTGGATTTAAAACCCTTATCACCTTACCCTAGAAATATATAATTTTGGGACCTTTAATATCTGAAAATCATTTTATAATAAAGTAACATTTCATGACATTCCAAGAGTGACCCTCCTCCCTCTTATAAAAGACAACCACCTATACCCCCTTACCCACACTTATCAAGACTTTGGATCACCCAAACGCTGCACATATTGTCTCTCCACGTCTCTCTCTTACTCCTAGAAGCATCACTTTGGGCATAAGTCTTTCCAAGGAAGCCATTGAGCTCAAATCAAAAAGAGTTATCCGATTTGAATGTAATGCCTTC
Organism: Viscum album; assembly: GCA_963277665.1. Taxonomy (NCBI): domain Eukaryota; kingdom Viridiplantae; phylum Streptophyta; class Magnoliopsida; order Santalales; family Viscaceae; genus Viscum; species Viscum album. The sequence goes on from OY728150.1 coordinate 1,893,505,011, forward strand.
TCTTATGTTCTTTTGCTTTATCTAATTTCTCCAACCCCCTAAACTCCTATTATTCCTTTATTTTGTAACAAAAACAGTATCTTTATGATAATAGTATGATTTTATGAGGAGTATTCAAGCTACACTCATACAAACCACCATATAATGATTAAATAACATACTGTTTCTGTGGGTGGTGAATTACTGCCTCACGAAATGATGATTGTTCAATCTTCTCTTAACACCTCTCACGGTGGCCATTAAGATGTCACTGTATTTATATATGATATATAAATTATTTTTATTTATTAATTATGCTTATGTATTTATCATTTATTCCATACCTTTATGGTTTCCATAATTGGTAAATGCGATAATTTCATTTTTGGAAGTGCGGACGACCTCCCCTCAAAGTGATTTGAATCGTTAATACCGTATGTGGGATGTATAAAGGATTGATATAATGATTTTATATATTATATTATACTTTATTTACAATATAACTATGTATAATTATACTTTTTCATTCGATTAAATTATGAAATAGAAATGAAAGTTGCGTTCATGTGTACTTACGGCTTACCGTCACCATGAATGATACATTTCATTTCTTATCTCCAAATGTTATGTACTACTATAAGTACATATATATAATGGATATATATGTCATATATTACAATTAAATGGTGGATATAATTCTGTAATTATAATATATATATATATATATCTCATTTAGTTTTAATTCTATTAATATGACAATGAAATGAAAGTAGGGTTCATGCGTACGTACGACCAACGGTCTCCATGAACGGTGCATTTCATTTTTTATCACCAAATGATATGGAATAGTATAAAATGAATATATAATAGATATATATGATATTTAAATCATTAATACTATTCTGTAGATGATGTACCTATAACTACATGGAAAATTCTTTTCCAACAAGTTCAATTTTGACTCATGTACCGAACATCGACATAAACGTCTGATATGAACTCACATTAATAACCAATAATTATAACATTATAATATGTGATATGAACTGAATAATAATATTTAATTGAGGTCCTTATTCAATTATAAATTGAACAATGTTTATTATTTATGAATATAAAGAAACGAACAAGACATGTCGGACTTCAGGTAAGGGTTCCAACCTCTCTCTTTCATTTTACGTACTCTCTTTTATGTCATTCCTTGTAAGGTAATATTTCATATGTTGGGGGATGTTATTTTATATCCATATTACTATAATTTTTATTTTCATATGATGATATACCCTATTTTATCTCATCAAACAATTTTTTGAAGTTTTAAGTGGCGTCGTTAGGCTGCCGAATTTTCGTAAGGGATTTCTTATCTCACTTTTAATTATGTGAGATTTCCATTGTTTGCCACTTATTTATTACATGTGGTGTATTGTGTACTTATCTTTCATATATATTATAATTTAGTTACATGAAAAACATTTGTCTCCAAGAAGGAAAATTAAAAAGAAAATCTATCTTACCGATTTGGTAATTTTTGAAATGTATACTCATAAAATAACGATCATTGAATAGATATGTAAATACCCATAAATTTTATCATATGAATAATTTAACACATTAATGGGTAGTATATAAACCCTTCAAAATAAATTATTTGTGAATATAGTATGTATCTCATATATATAAAAAGTGAAATGAGATTTCCTTACATTATGTGTTAATTCTCATAATGCTCATTAAAAACACATATATAATAAGTGTTGGTTTATTATAAATATATATAATAACTGTAATCATATATATATATATATATTACCATAACTGATTTAATAACGAATTTATATTACCCATTTATTATTAAATCCTTTTAAATGTTATGTTTCCGGTGATAATCCCTTTTTTGTACATATTTTAAATTATTATTCTTTGTCTTATTACATAGATTAGGAATTTATTATTTTTAGAAAGTAAAACATGATATAAATATCATATATATTAATTATTAATGTATTTAGTATAATCATCACAATATATAAATATTAAATTAAATGAACCATTCATGGAGATGGTAGGCCATACGTACGGATGAACGTTGTTTTTGTTTATATATCATATTAAATGAAGTAAAGTAAATGAGATGTATGTGTATATATATATATAATATAATCAGAATTTATTTATTATTTAATATATGTATTATTTTATTACTAAATTAATCCTTAATACATTCCATGTAATGTGTGAATGCATCACATCACTTTAAGGTGGCAGTAGTCGATACGCCAACAAACATAGTTTTCTCATATTGACAATATGGAACGTATGAAGGTATTTTAAAAATAAAAGATTAAAATTGTAAATATAATCTATCTCTTATAGAAATATATTTTCCTTTACATTTTAAACACCTTCGGGGTGGTAATGGAATAATAGGAGACATCGCTTTGTGGGGTGGTAATTCACTGCACAGAAGAATGGTAAGTTTGTTACCCATTATATGGAATTTTTTGTGAGTGTAGGTAGAAAAATTTATATAAAAAATTTAAGTATATTTTGAATAATATGTTTATTATTAAACAAATTAACCATAATAATTGAGGTGGGGTAGAATAAAAATAATAGAAAGGTTCTTGAGGGATGATGTTACCTCTTCCTTGGGTAACTCCTTTGGGTTTGTGCTAAAGGGAATCCTTAATTGGATTTCTGCCCAAAGGGAGGATCAACAGAGGAAGGGGGTATTTTAAATCGTATTTAAGAAGACATTGGGTGATCCAATGATATTTATATCTCTAATGAATTAGGAAAGGTGAGTTTCATTTTATAGTGTAGGAGGAGTGGAATTCTTGTAAATTTGTGAAAATTGAATTACACGTTTATTTTTCCAATGGAATGTTCCACAAATAATTGAAAACATATGATAAAAGGTTTTATGGGCTTTTAATATATCCATAAAATGGATTTTTTTAAGTTTGTATGTCATTTTATGTCTTAATATTAAGGATTAGTACTCAGATAAGGTAATTTTTTCTTAATCACTGTAGATAGTATCAATAAATTACACTAATATTTTTAGTTAAAAAATAGGAGGAACCTATTATAAATTATAAATTATTTTGATTCAAAATATAAAATAAATTTTGAAAAATTAAATACATATAAGGTTATGAAGTTTATTTAATATTTCACCCATTGATGGGATGGAATTGTAGTTTTTTAAAATAAATTTACTCAATGTTTTATCAAGTCTTTATATCCAATTTCAATGTGAAAATGGTTAAAATGACATAAATTATATTAAAAAAATTATTGATTATCAAATTATATTTTGAAACAAAAAATAATAATTTAACTATAAAATAAATTATATGAAAATTATTTTTGGAACAAAATTCAGTACATTTCACTAGTCAATTAAAAATGATGTTTCTCAAAAAATTCTCAAAAATAAACCCTATGAAAATTTAATAACTATGAACTAAAAATAAATTATATATTATCGAATTAAATTTCTTATAGTTTTTATAATAATTTTATTTTCACGTAAAATGACACAAAAATAAGTTCATTTGAAAATATGGTATTTTAATACATATAGAAACATTATAAAATTATACTTTTCATTATCAAAATGATTTATTTATTTAAAACCATGATATTTAATTTTTTAAAATTAATTATTACTATTCATGTTACAATTTTTAATGTCTAGGTTATAAATATATTTTTTAAATAATTATAAAATTATTATTCATAGAAACATTGTGTTTTTTGTAATGTATGTCAATACATTATTATGTGTAGTGAAAGCCAAGTCGGTGTTGTGTATAGTGAAAACCAAGTCATTTCTATGTGTATTTAATTTCTGACATCCTGGAAGAAAATATATCAATTAATATTAATTTATTCAGGTGTAAAAAGGCTCTTAAAATTTAGAGTATTACAATTTTCCTCATAATGACCACCATGAGAGGTGGTAAAGGAAAAATTAAAAACATCATTTTGCGAGGTCATATTTAACCATAAACAGAAACAATAAGTAAGTTACCCATTTGATTGATGTGTTTGTATGTGTACGTAAAACCCTTTGAATAAAAAAATCTGATTATTTTTAGTATATTATTATTATTATATAATTCGGAACTAATAATATTTGAGGTGTTGGATAATGAAAATAAAAAAATAGCTTAAGGAATAATGATACCACTTCTTTGGGTAATTCATTTTGTTTTTCACCAAATTAATAACATAGATTGTTTTACTCTTAATGTTAGGATTCAAGGTTGAAATCTGATAATTTTGGAGCTTATTTAAGTTGGGTTTGGATGATCCATATTAGCTTGAGGGGGGTAAGTTCCCATTTATTGTGGAGGAGGGGGATTCTTGTAAATATAAAAAGGTAAACACTATTGAGAGGCCCCCTTACATGACGTGACTCCAATATTGGGCCAAATTCATGAAACTAAGGTATTTTGAATAAATATATTCATCTAATGGATTTTGACATGTTTCTAAGTTATTTTCTACTAAAATTAATTTTTTACCACTACGTTATCCAATTTTACATTAAAAATTGTTAATAATTTTATTTAAATTCAATAATATTTTTCAGATAAAAACGTTTATAAATATATTATTCAGTGTAAATTATTCTTATTATAATTATGGATTCCATTTTTTCAAATTAAAATCTCATAATTTTAAAAAATTAATTTAATATTAATCCCGTAGATGGGATGAGGATGCCTGAATTTAAAGTATACATGATTAAATGCTTAAAATGTTATTATATTCAATTTTAATATGAAACTAGTTTCAATGATGTAAATTATTTTAGTGATTGTATAATTGATCTAATTATACTTTAAAATAAAATTACTATATAATTTATCTATATAAATAAATTATATTTCTGATCAATTTTAAATTAAAATTCATTGTTTTTTTACTATTCATAAAAAAGCGACTTCTAAGAAAATACAAAGAAATCACCTAATGTAAATATTGATATTATTAGTAAAAATAATTATACTATTTTTTAAAATAAAAAATTTAAAATTTTCATATATTTTATTTAGAATTGGTACCCCTTTAAAAGGATGTAAACATACCATTTTAAAAAATACATATTTTTATTCATAATATTGGATTTATTCTCAACTACAATAAAAAAAATCTATCAGATGAACATTAAATATATTACTGAATATAATATATATATATATATATATATTCCATTAAAATTATTTATCAAATTTATTTTATTAATCTGTTAATTTAATACTTGTTTCATTACATAAATAATGTTTTCTAATAAAAGGCTTCCTTTATTTTGGGAAAAGGAATTTAATTTCATTTCTAGTTATTTTTTCATGAAATAATTATTCTTATATACATGTGTAAACGATATTATCACTGTTTAATTAATCATATTCATAACCTCTATTCCAAAATTTAGGTTACAACTATAATTTTTTTAATAATAATATAAATAATGCATTATAGTTTGGTAATAATTGGTCTTACGTGCCATGAATGTTAATGAATGCACTATGAATTGTGTTGAAAACAAGACCAACATACCAATGTGTGTAATTTAAGGATAATATAAGCATTGTGTGTATTGAAATATTAACATGGGGTTGCATATATTACAAAAAAAATATAGTGTTTTCATTTACCAAAAGAATATTTAGTTTTTTGTGAAATAAAAATATCCAAAAGTTTAAATTATTTTGGAAAAAATAACAAAATATTGGGCTGTTATAGATCTATCTGACCAACAATATTGATATGGAATAATTTGTCTTTACCATGATGATGTTGTTACATAGTCTTATGGGTGAGCGATTTATCTTCTAATCTGAACATAAATGCCCTATGAACTACTTTTTCCAAAATGATCTTAACTTCATATTAGGGGGATGGATAATTATTCATTGGTATTCTAAAAATGTGATCATCTCTACTCATGGTAATGTTTATATGATGGAAGATACTATAATAAAGTTACATTGATCACTAATGATGAGTAATGGGTTATAGTAGTCGACATCCTTATGGTATTTCTATGTGGATGAGGGTGGTGTAAAGTGTATATGGTCTATGGTTTGTACCCCCTTTTACTACATCATGTCATGCATGATCTTCTTGGATATACCTACTATAAGTCCTTGTATTTTTCGATATCCGCTAGAAATTTTATATAAGGACACACTATATGGGTATAAAATTCTATCCTTTTCATGTAATAGAAGATGATACTAGTGATGTTGTGTGAGGTATTTTTTTATTGTTTCTGAAATCCCAATTTTTCATACATAAGAGAGTGGAAATATGTACCATGACCATTTGAATAATTTATATTGGTCAGTAATGAATAACAGTGCATGAGATTTTGTCTCCTGATTCATCACTTTTTATTATGTACATGATAAGAACCATGTTGTTTTTAGTATATAGCTACTCATTTTGGTGACAAAGTGAATGTGGGGAGGTATACATTAGGAAATCAAGATAGATTTCTCATATTTATATAGTGTAAAATAATCTATTTGGTTGATCATAGAACAACAAACTATATATTCCCACTTCCTTATAGTTCATTAGAATAGTTTTTTAGATATATTAGGATGCATTTATATTGATGATATATTTTGGCTTCATAGTGTTATCTTTATTTTTTTGGTGCATGATTCTATCATTTACCAACTATTATTGAAAGGATTATTGAAGGAATTTGGGAAATGGTTTTTTATAACAGTGTTTCACTCCCATTGTGATGGATGGACCGAAATAAACAATTAGGCTCTTAAGAAAATGCTATTGGATTTCACGATAGACATTGACCATTTTTGGAATGATCACCTAACATAGGTGAATTTTTCATACAAGAGTAGTTAATATTACAAAATTTTCATGGATCCCTTCATGTCCTACAAGGGAAGAACCTATATTCCCCCATTACAACTAAACTGATGTCAAAGTTTCTTTTCTTATGGGTCCAATATTGGTGTGAGATATGATAAAGAAGGTAAAAATCCACCATGAGTGGATGAGGACTATCGAGAGCCGACATGAGACTTATAAGGACCGGTTATGGAGCCCTTTTCTATTTGAGGTGGAATGAAATGGGTTATTTATGGTCTCACCTCATTGGTGGATATAATTATTTGGATGTGGTTCTATATAATCCCTATGATTCATTATCTCATTCCAGATACTACTTTCTTTAGAGAGGTGGCATACTGATTTGACAAAACACCATTGTTAGTACTGGTACAAGGTTTATTCCATTTATTTTATTTGAAAGGGTATTTACATGACTCATATCATGTTATCGACCGAGGAAAGTAATACATTAAGGATTGATATTCCTTGATAGAGTAACCAGTAAAGATGTATGATCAATAAGATATGATAATTTGTTGTTAATTGATTCTCGTATTGTGTGTTAGGTGGGAGTATGTAAACCATTAAGGGATAACCAAGGAGTTGGATGCCCATATGATATCCTAGTACCATCATCTTTTTAGTAGTTTTTTGGAATAAAATCCATGATGCGGTGATAATGAACAATTAATGGTTTTTCCTTAAAATTCCATGAATTGTTTTTAATAATATTTTTCAGCAAGGTGTTATGTTTGAGTAGTATATAAAGACCTCGAGAGGATAAATATTGATATGATAAAAATATGAGTCTAATATATCCCACATCCATGACATTTATATATCAATTGAATAACATATGAATGGAGCCCTGGATTAGAAATATGAAACATAAATTAAATCTAAATTGTTGGGTTTTCCCTAGTCCAGAGATAAGTTTTTTCAACATTAGGAGTTTCATTTTAGGTGAAGTCATTTTTTATGATAGTAAAATTAATAAATAAATTTATATATTTGTAATTAAATTTTTTTAGCCTACCAATACTCTATTATATATACTTATTGTAAAATCATAGCGTTTAAAATATAAAAATATTGATATGATAGGAGATCATGGACGAGATCTTGATGGATGACGATGGTATTGATGATCAGATCAATACCTCTTGGATCTTCTATACCATTGGAGTTTATGGATCTCATGGAAATAATTAAATAAGTACATTATTATTATAATATTGTTCTAAAAAATGTAGGATGCGGTTTTTGTAGATTTCATCCCCAATTGTTTCCTCCATGTATAATATGACTTTATTTATCAAATAGTATTTATTATCAAATTAATGATTGATTCCTAGGTATTTTGTTTCTTCCATGGTTTTAATAAATTAATATTATTTTTTACTCATTATTATGTCATTTCATTCATAACATAGTGATGATGAATCAAGGGTTGAAATAAAAATGTACCAATTCATTTATTATGTTTTTTTCTTATGGGGCATTCTCCATATTCTATGTACGATCATCATTAGTGTTTTATTTGGTTACTAGTATTACAAATACATGATGATAATCTACTACAAAATCATTCCTTCATACATTGATTCATTAACATAGGGTTCACAATTGTGATCAATATAATGATTGTAGTGTGAATCTAATGAACCATGTTGATGATTTTTATCAAATTTTCCATATTTGATGTAAAATATTCTATTGTAAAACAATTTTTTTGAATAAAATGAGAATGTTTATTAATTTACAATCCCAAACACAAATTGGGGGAAATATTTTGTTATTGATGAATCTATTTTTCTGGATGTAGAGGATTGAGCTCAGCAACACCCGAAGCAGAGTATTAAACAGAGCGTCATTAGACACAAAATTTGTTAGAATAAAGAATTTTTTTATTAGGAAGACCATTTTTCGTTGATTCATTGTTATGAATATCATGATTCACCATACATAGTGTTTTTTATAATGTTATATGAATTTGAGGAAGAAATACTAAATGTTGTTGAAGTGGTTAAACGAAGAAAGGGAAATCTAATGTTTTAATTTTCTTTCAATTTATAAAATTAAGTCAATCCATGATTTTTTTTAATATTTATGTTCTCATAAATTATGAAAACTTTAATTCTAAAATCATTTTAATAAATGAAGGATTCGTATAGACTACTGGAGTTATAGGAATCATGGCCATGTTTTCATCAGATTCAGAAGTACCAGGAACAAATGCTCTAAGATGTATTAATGAGATATAATGAAGAGGAATGATTAAATTAAATGTTATAGAGTGGGGTTTCAATCATAATGATGATTTCATTATAGTGATAATTTCATCATAATGAGAAAATCATCATAATAAGAATTTAGTTATTATGAAGTTCAATCAAACTGAATCTCATAAAGAATGTTAATCGTGGTGACTCTAAGATGGAAAGTTATTTAGGCTGACTCTAAAGAGGAATGTTAATAACTATCTCTCTAAGAAGGAATGTTAATCGGAAGAAATTTTAGGAGAATTTCAATAAAAATAATTGTGATAAGGAAATATAATTATAATAAATCTGATGAAGAATGTTAATTAGAAATGACCTAAGTTTTTTCCATCTTAATGATATGGGGAGTTACAATAAGATTGAAGAAAGTTTAATAAGTATGAGAAGAAATATTATAGAGGTGACTCAAGAAGATTCCAAAAGATTTTTGAAGTGCTGAAATGAGAAAACATTAAAGTCATATATGCATAGATATCAGAGTTTGAATTTGGGTAAGAATGATAAGTTTTATAGTTTCCCAAATATTCTAATAGGGGATACCAAAAAATTATTTCCTAGTAAAAACCTTATTTTCTTGTTTGTGATGTTAGAACAAAAGGGTAGGTACTGGAGAGTGGAGTCAAGGCTCATTCCAGAAAAATATAAACATAGAATATTATACAGTTGAATTTTTTATTATCGGACTATGGAAGATTAGACAATAGAATATCAGACTAATCATCTGTGTAGGGTTTTAGTTTTTCATATTGATAATATATTCATATAATATATTCTATCGGATATAACCCCATCGTACAGAGAGATTTGGACCCAACAAAACCTTACTGAAGATTAAAAATAGAGAATTTATGTAGTATTTGTTACAAAGTATTTATCCTTTTTTGGAAAAATGTTTTATATAAAAACATTTTAAACTAGTTGGAGTTTGTATAATAATTTATATTTGGTTATAGAATGGGTCTAATAGGAATTGGAATAAGTTTTTTTTTTCTCTTCACCATGATAGTGAATTTCTATAGACCCATAGGTGTGGCTATGGAAAGGATGTATTTTGTCACACTGAGGCTGAACATAGTAAGTAACATGTGCTTTAATTTCATTAAAACTATTTCAGGCCAGATTATTTACAAAAATATGAGAAGGATATAAAATTTATACTGTTACATAGTTTATCTTCTTAAATGAATTCAAAAATAAAAATGTGAACAAATGATTGAACCCCCTTCTCAGTAATAATTCGATATGTTAGAAGATCAATTAGTATTAGATCAATGGATCCCTTTTTAATCATTATAGTGGTTAATATAATTTCCTCTAATATTATATTAATTCCTATATTTTAAGGACATAATTATTATGGATGGAAAAATAGGATAATTATTTATCTTATATTTCATGTTTTGGATGTTTTTCATGTAGCAATAATTACATTTACACTTATTGAGAATGATAATACTATGAAGATTTCTAAAAAAATTGAAATATTCAATTTGATTAAAAGGATAGATATATTATCCTTTGGAACATATTATTATATAACCATATAAAGTTTATGGGTCTCAAAAACATCAAAGAGTATGTGGGAAAATCTATAATGTATGTTTGAATGGAATACTAAAGTGAAGGATAAAAAAGTAAATATATGGCATAGTAATATCAAATACATTAGAATTAGAGATGAAGAAACTAGTGATGACTATTTTCCAAGGGTAAATGAAATTATTTTAAATAATATCATATTTTGAGAAGTTTTGGAAGATTAATCAATAATTATCAAACATATTAGAACCATTCCAAATATGTTGGATTCAAAAATTAATTATCTATAAAGTAAAGAGGATTTATTGATTGATAATTTTCATGAAATTATGGTTTCTTATGAAATGGGAAAATCTCTGAAGTTAAAAATGAAATTATAATATAAAATAGATTCTAAGACTATGAGAATGATGAAAATTAAATGTATTGATGATACATACCCTTGTGATTCTAATGATAAGAAGGATTATGAGTTGAATGATAAATTCATGGGTCTTATATCCAAGAACTATAATAGAGGAAGTGGAATATATGGTGAAAAAATTCCTCTCAAATGTTTGGAGTGTGGTGGAGAAGGGGACTTTTCTATGAAGTTCCATAAGAATTATGTTGGATAATATTAATATGAATCTGATGAAAAACATAATGGAAGAAGTTGAAAAAACGTTTTGAAGAATAAAATTCATTGAAAAAATCATAAAATAAGTTTTATTTTAATATGTTAAGTATTTATATTAATAAAGATATATTTTTGTCAACTAATATTTTTTTAAGATGAGATACAGAAAAGGATTCAACATTCATTTTACAAGTTGATAAAATTAGAGGCAACACAAATCCTTAAGAATAAGAACTAAGAATCATACAATGAGTATCATATTAGAATAACACTTTTTTTATTTGATGAGAACGAAAATATCTCATGAAATAAATCAGAATGATAAAGAAATATTGTGGAACACTTTTTAAAGGGGAAAAGTGGTTTTGGAAAAGAAGAATAATACATCAAGTAGATATTAAGTTATAAACATAAAATTTCTAAACTGTGAAACTTGTTTTAAGATCATAGTAAGAAGGTTGAGGTAGAGGAAAAATAAGTTAATAAGTTTGAATATGAACTTCATGATCCCCATAGTAAAAAAATATATTAATGGAAACCTAAAAAAATTTTAAAAAGAAAAAGGTGATACTTCACATGTTTTTTGGAATGCTCAAATCAAGAATCTTGTTAAATCATCACCCACCAAAAATAATGATTCCTATAATTTTTATAACATTTCATGTGAGAAGAAAAGTATTGGGAATTCATGGATGAAAAAATGATGTGATAAACTAATCACATAAACAAAAGTTAAAACTCCCTCCAAATAAATGTTTTCCCATTCCTAGAATATGTTTGAGATGGAAGAAATCATCATCCTTAATAAATATTCTATAGAGAAACATCTCAGTCAATATAAAATAAATATTTCATTGTTTTTTTTTGTGTTTTGGTATATATGGGAATAGAGATTATATTTTTTGGAATAACATATCACTTCCTAGAATAATTTTTAATGGTGATAAATAAATGGTTTGAGAAGAATGAGTAACATTCCAAACCCATTAGAATTTTTAAAAGAGAAATATCAATATTCAAGAAATATTATAATAAATAATCAACTTAAATGTATTGATGAAGTTTCTGTAAGATGTTATTATGATGGTCTTCATGATGATGGTTTTATGAAAATCATTACGGAACAAGTATCATATGGGATAAATGAAAATGATGTTTTTTATACTAAGGTAGAGTAAATGGATTGTGTTATGGAGATGAATTTGGAATAATGAAAAAACAATAATCTATATAGTGGTTGTTTATCCCACATAAATGGTGATATAATGATCTTTAAACATGTTTAAAAACATGATAGTGGAGAATTTACTTTTCAAATTATTGTTCCTTGAGAATTAAAAGAATATGAATTACTGAGATAGAACCTCAATAACTATAAACAAAAGAATTTATATTTATTTATGGACTCAAACATAACTTACTATATTGGAGTAAAATATGTTATGATGGAAATGATGATATTTTAATAAAATAAAATTTTATTATAATAAGTATTTGAGATTGAAATGTTGTGACTAGGGGAGAAATAACTGGTGGAAATATTTTTCAGATCGGAGAACAATAAAATTCTTGTAATCTATGTTATTAATATGAGAATATATTGTGGCACTAGAGACTTAGCCATTTTGGGAATAAAAGTATGAACAAACATTATAGATTTGACACTATGTGAAATCTTCCGGAATATGAATGAATACAAAAAGTTGTTTTGGTAACTTTTCAGTATGTAAATATGGCTAATAATAGTCATAATAAAATTAATATTCTGTATACCATAACTCATAAACACATTAATTCAAACATATGTGGTCCAATGAGAAATCAATTAAAAAGAGTTATTTATAATTTATCCAATTCATTGATGATTTCACTTAATATAACTAACTTCAATTTCATAAATCTCAATTCAGAGGCTATTGAAATGTTAATATTCGATAAAAAAGATGTTCAGAATGAAATGGGGGTTCACATAATAAAGTTTAGAACAAATAATTGTGTATAGATAACAATAATAACATTATAAACTTATATTAGAAAGGAAGTGTTGAATCATTAATATTTTTATCTATATACCCCAAAACAAAATGGAGTAACAGAAAGTAAAAAATAGTTTTTTTGTGGAAATGGTAAGAAAGACGTTAAAAAATAAAACCGAAAATTTTCTCTTGGAGAGAAAATATTAGTAATTCCATACATGTTTAGAAAAGATATTTTTTGATGACAAAATCCAATATGAATCCCATGAAACGATTCATAACAAAAAAATCATTAAAATACATCATGGTTTTTGGATGTCCATTTGGCATAAAATTAACAATCTATATCATAGAATTATTGATGAGAAAAATAATGAAGGAATATTTATGTGTTAATCAACCAACAAATGTATTTATAAGTGATGGAACAAACTTTTACAAATGTTTGTGGATACTTATGATGTGAATGTTACTTAAAATTACAATGAAAGTGGTTGATAATATAGGGTACAATAAAAATATTGTTTTGTATGAGTGTGAGAATAATGAAAAAAAAACATACCTTAATTATGAATAATCATGTGATGGATAAATTTATTCTAGTAAAGAAAAACTGAAATTTACAACATTATAAAATAATGGTGAGAATGAAAAAATCATCTGGATTGCAAAGGATACTATTCAGACTAGAAAAACACTGAAATTAGGGAATCAAGATTCACTGATCTCAAATGTTGAACTTGAACCATAATTAGAACCTATTAAACACTAGGAGTGGATGAATTCTAGTAATTAAGAGTTTGATCACATTGAGAAAAATGAATTAGTGGAAGAAGTATAACATCTGAATGGTAAAACTAATTTTGGAACAAAATAGGTTTATAGAAATAAGTTCAATGAACATTGATATGATTTAAGAAACAAAGAAAGACTTCTTTGTTAATGCTATAAATAGGTGGATGGTGTGGGTTATGAAGAAAAGTTTTCCTAGTTTCAAAATTATAAACTATAAGTTGTTTTCTATCAGTGGATGCATATAAAAATTACAAATGGTCAAATATGGATGTGAAGATAGTTTTCTTAAATATATAGATTGAGGGTAAATTAAATATAGAATAAACTTGTGTTTTTCTACTTGATAATGATTAAAAAACGTTTTTAATATTGAATAAAACCTTATATGGGTTGAAACACCCCCCATGATCCTAGTATTCAACAATTGATAGTTATTTTAGAATTTTGAAATTTTATAGAAGAACAGTTAATAGTAACTTTTACATAGAATAAGTTGACTTCAACATTGTAATTTTGACTATTTATTTTTTATGATATATAATTTTCTAGGGATGAATATAATGTTATAAAATAATTTACTGAGGAAATGACGAATAATTTCAAACTTTTATTCTAGGTAGAAGTAACTTTCTTCCTATTTTATATGTTCAACAAAAGAAAAGTACATTTACTTATCTCTAGAAATAAATTCTAGGGAATCGATAATTAATTTTGAGATGGTTAAATAAATTGATATTTCTAATCCTATTTTTATGAAAAACATTAATTAAATATTAATCCCGAATAATCATGAATCAAAATGAATCTTGGAAGATGATAGGATGTTTGGTTTATCTAACAAACCTCAAGACCTGATATTATTTTGTTATAAATTTATATTCCATGTATTAATGTAATACAAAACAATGCCATATGTTATTAGAAAATATAATTCTGAGATATTTTTAAGTAACTACTTCATATGTGATTATATATAAAAGTTTCTCTAGAAAAATCATTCAGGGATATATTGATGCTGATTGGGCTGGATAATGTAATGATATACAATCAACTTCTAGAGGAGAATTTTTCTTGGGTGAATGTTGTGTGAGTAAGAATAGTATGAAACAATTTTCTGTAACATTTATAACATTAGAATCAAGATTTTTCTTAGATATAAAGTATTATACTAAATTTTGTGGTTTAATTTTTAGCCCGATTAAATAAAAATGGATGTTTATGAAGGATTGGAGATTCATTGTGATTATCTGACAGAAGTTGATCTTTCTAAAGATCTTGGTCAACAGTCAAGATCAAAACACCTTGATATAAAGTTTCACTTTCTAAAAAATAATGTTACTTATGGAGGTGTTTTTTTGGATTATATATCAATAAAGTATCTAATTATAGTTATCTAAAAAAATAGTTCCCAAAAGATATATTTGAGTATTTTAGGTTGAAATATTTTGTTTAGTGTCCGTCAATGACTTACTAAAACACATAAAGAAGACCCCATCTATGTTTTAAATTTTTTGTAAAAAGGGGGTGGAAAAGTAACAAATTTTCACTCTTTAAGATATTTTTTACTTATCTTTATTTTATGAATCAAATGTTTTCGTTATTATAAAATAGGGGAGAGGAAAAAAATTAAGGACAAGGAAAAGTGAGGAAAGATAAATGTGAGGGAGAGTTTATCTTAACAATAGAGAAAAACTTTTCCTATTCAACAACAGTTGAAATTAGTTAAAAACTAGTACATTATGTATTATTTTTGTGTCAGTACACTCTCTTCTGAGAATGGTTTTTCTTAAGAAAAAGGTAAAAAAGATGAGTAGTTTAAATTACTGTGTTTGTAAAAGTAGACAATTAAATTTATCAAAAAAATAAAATTGGGATGATTGAAGAATCTTTGTGATATTATATTGTGACAAATTTTTTATAAATTATTATAGGAGATATTTTTTTTAAAAAATGCTTTTGAAATATAAGTGAATCTTTATGAATGTTCAAACCTAAAGAAAAAAGGTATTTTTTCTGTTCTTATAAGAGAATATGTTTTCCCATAAGCACAATATAATACTGAGTATATTTATTTGATGAGTTATTCAGAAAGATTAATTATTGTCCAGATACACCATTATTCTCAGTTTCATGATGTTAGTCAAGGCTTACAAACACTTGAACTTTCTTAATTTGGTATGTCAAGGCATAAAAACATGCCTTTTTAGGATATGTATGGTTAATGGATAACTATAACAGGGTATAATTATTCTCACATAGATGTAAAACAATATATCCTGAAAATTTATATTGAAGAAAGAATATTATAATTTAATAAATATTTAAAAATATTGTGTCAATTTATAATTAATTAACACAAAATTATTATTAATTATAAATAAAAATAAAAAAAGATGATAAAAGAGACACTGAATAATTCTCCGACATTTAGATAATTTTAAAATTTTAAATATTCTAATATTTTAACCCCATTTTTAAATTGATTAAACATATTTAAAAAATGCATCCCTTTATAATCGACTACATTTAAATATACTCATCATAATTTATAAAATCATTAATTAAAAATAATATAACATAAATAATGTTAATATTGAACATAGATAGCTCCCGAATAATGACTAATTGCAGATAAACTAACATAAATGATATATCTAAAAGATAAATATTCTCCCCTATTTTTTTGTTATATTAATAATATGTAGCTTTAAAATAAACTGTGAAACATTAAGAATTTTATTATTAATAATTATCTAAAAACATGTATGAACAATATTTTTATAAATAATAATATTGTAGAAAATATGATATGATGTTTATATAATGTTGTTTTATGATATTCAATGAATTAAATTATTACCATTTTTAATGGGTTTCATTAAGATTACATTTAAATCTTGTATATATAAATACTAAAAACATAAAATATAGTCTATCATCTGAGTAGTAAATAAATATTCCAATTTTAACAAGGAATATTTGATCAATCAGTTTTCCAAATTCACCACAATCCAGCTTACATGAAGTACTCATTTGAATATTTTATACAGAAGAAAATTCTATAACAAATATTTTAAAATATACTCTAAAATATTATGATTGATTGAAAATAATTATCTTCTTTTGAACTATTTATGTTTCCAAAAATAATTTATGTTAAACCATAAGACTAATTTCAAATTTAAAAGACTTTAAATACAATGAATCATTATATAGTGCAACAATTTATGATATAAAAGTAACATAAACCACATATATTTGAATAATTAAACCAAATTTCAAATTATTTTTATTAATTTATAATCTACATTTCCATTTTTAAAACAATTAATTAAAATAAAAATGATATTATCATGTACCAAGCTTAAGGAGATTTCCTTAGTCTATACAGACATTTTGAACTACTAAAAACCTAATTTGATTTATATTTTTCTTCAAAACCTTAAGGCATTCATGCATTTTTCATTAATTAATGCATTTCCAAAATACACCTTTTTCATCCATTTTAAAATGATCAATTAAAAATTGAGATACATATTCTAGGAGAATTCTTATATATTATAATACTGGAACCGTAGAAAATGAATATTTAAAATATATTACATATTCTTGATGGTAACCATGATCACTAGTCAACCCGTGTTTTTATTTATTTTTTAATAATTATATAAATTATTTCTAAAATAATTTTTTTAATCAATATTCTATTACATTAGGTGTTTTAATTGGTTCCAAATATTATTTTTATCAAAATAAATCATTTTGAAATGGATTTATATAATCTAATTAAAATCAAATATGGTAGAATATATATTTTTAGGTACAAACTTATGAAAGAATGTTAATAAATATATACATTTCATAAGGAAATATAGGTTTTTATTGAAAACATTATAACCGTAATTAAAATTTTGACTTATTTATGTTTATGCACAATTAAAACATAATCACAAGAGATACTCAACCCATGAATTTATGAACTAAATATTTAATTTTCGGAATAACCAAGGATAAAATATCCAAATACTTACATTACCACGTCAAAATCAGATTTTAATTATTTTAATTTTTTATAAAATATGATATGAAATTTTTTTTCAAAAAAAATTTAATTTTCTGAAAAAATTATATGTCATACAAGTATAAATATATCCTATTTTTTTAATTTTGAAAAAATTATTGAATCAATGTTATTATAAACGAATTTTTATAACAAAAAACAATGAAATAGCTTATTTTTGGATTTCTCCCCTAAAAGTTTTCATTTATTATACTCATTAATAATTTCCCTTTTTCAATTTATTTATAAATATTATATTACACGTTTTTAGGTTTTTGTAGAATTTTTTGATAATATATACTCATTAATCATTATCCATTCTATTTATTGTGATGCATAATTTGTTTTAATTTTTCCACCCCAATTTTCTATGGTGTTTATCTGGCTAAAAAATAATGTTTATATCTATTATAACAATAATATTTATCTAATTATATATTTAAAATCTAACAAAATAGACTTATAATTGATAAAATTAGTTTCCTCTATTATTTTTTAATCAACAAAATTTTTAAAAATATTTAAAAATAATCTATAATTTTTTATTTGGACAAATATATTTTAATGTAAAATTTTATGTTCTTGAGAAGATCATACACCATGAATTGATTTAAAATATTCATTGTGATTCTTACCCTTCATTCAAAAATCACATACATAGGTGTTGTCTATTTTTTTGTGGGAGGATCTCATACTTGTTATTTTTTGGAGATCATTTGAGGAAACATAAAATTTCTATGTCCCAAACATATGTGTCATAAAACATTTATAGACTGTATAAAAATTACACATTAAACATTTTTTCTCTTTTAATTTAGAAAAATTAAATAAATAAATGTTATGTTTTCTATTTTTATAATGCATGTAAAAAATCCTTTAAAATATATATTTATTATTTAAAATCTTCACATTCATATCATCATCACAAATCATTGAAATTATTACATGATATTTTTTTAAATCATTAATAAATAAAACCTTTATAATGATAATAAAATATGAAATTAAAATATTTTCAAACCATTTTACTGTACCCATTTATTTAATAAACAAATATGACAGTAACACCATAAAATTAATAAGAATGTATACATTTACCTATATCATAAGTCATATATCATTAACATATACAATCAATATACCACTTGTCATTTTTTATACTTCTAAGACACACTTCCTATAAAAATAGATTTTAAAATAATTAAATACCCTTGAATATTAAGGTCAAATTGGACTATTATATGATTTTTTTAGATATGCATAACAATTTTAATGTTTTTTTCAGAAGAAATATTGATGATAATTATTTAGTGATAAAATAATTGGTGTGACTGGGAGGCAATGTAAATCTCAAGGGAAAGTCATTTTTCATAATTTTCCTCCATTTGAAATCTTAAAAATAATAGTCAAAACATTTATCTTTATACATATAATAAATATGTTATTATACATTACTTCTATGGAATTATCATATCTAATACCAGTTTTCAATTTATTCAATTTATTTAAAATCATAATTTTATCATAATTTTTCATGCCTTGAATAATAGAACCCCTATCATATTTCACCATTTCATTTTCATTTATATAATTATAATTTTCATCAAAAATAATATCTAATTTATTTATATATGCTTAATCACATTTAGTTTGATAGCCATTCATAATATAATATTCATATTGAATTCATTACTAGTAATATAATTATTTATCTCTAGATCTCGATGCAGTGTTTAATCATTTCCAATAGGGAAAACCTTGTTCTTATTTTTCTGATTCCTAAATAGTGAAATAATAATAATAATTTTTGATTTGATTGTATAAAAATCTTCAGAAATATTAATTTTATGGGGATAAGAATTAGAATCATATGTTAAGGAATAATATGATTCATTTACATATTTTGATGAATATATTAGACATAGGTTTTCTTATTATTTTTCAGATAAGATTCATATATGGAATATAATAAAAAATTGTAACATATTACATTTTAAATGTATTTTCTTTTATTTATATAATGTTTTATTTTTTCCATCTCAATCCCAATTCATCAGAAATTTTGATTTTTTTCCTGATTATTTTATGTGAAATAAGACAAATTTATAATCATCATTAGAAATAGAAATACCTCTCCCCATATCAGTGTACTACTATTTAGGATAATCCTCTCTACATCATTAAGAGTGACCTCTATTTTTCCTATATACTCTTTTTCAACCAAAAAAACACCTTCTATTTCACTTGATTATATCTCATAGAAAAAGAGTAATTAGTAAATTCCGATTTAAAATAAAATTCTTTTCCTTTTTATAATTTTCTACATGATCAACTTTTTTTTATACAATCCCAATGTACAAAAAATATAAAATAACCTCATTTATTGTTTATTTTATGAATTTTTATTAATTTCATCAATAGTAAAAACAATTCATTGCATTATTATTGTAAATTCATTAAAAATACTTTAACCACAATAATATAATATATTTATTCACACAAATCCCTAATACTATTTAGAATACTCATAATACAGTGAGATATTTCATTTTTTTATTACTCCATATAAAACTATCGATAGAACACTATTAAGAAATTTAAATTAGTTATAAACTTTTTATTAAATAATCGAGTAACTTATAGAATACTCAATATTTCATGGGATGTTCTTCATATAGATACAATATTGAAATAATTTTTACTTATTACATAGTATACATCATAGATTATATATTAATGTTAAATGTTATTAAAAAGCATTTTTACCACTCAATAGTTGAGGATAAAAGTAGATAAATTATTCGGTTTCAATATTATTGTCCATCATTCAATGTTGTGGTTCTTATAAATAGAAAATATTATAAAACACCAATAAACATAGTGTTTACCATCAATGAGAGAAGGTTGTTGTCAATTATAGATATAATTATCAATATTCTTATATTATTAAAAAAATCATTTTAACATTATGTTTGGAATTTTTTATAATAGAATAATATAAATATTCCAACTCATATAGTTATTCTCTATTATAAAATGTTATGTCCAAATATGATTATAGTGGACTAGCCAAATATCAAGTAAATTTTCCCCTTCTAAATATCTAAATGAATTATTACGAGTGTGAATAAGTAATCTAATAGAATATATGAAAATGAACACATTGATTTTTATTATTTTTATAATCTAATTGATAATAATTTTACCTTAACCCAACTAAAATATATAGATACATGGAACACACTAACTATAACATCATTAATTTCTTATAAATTTCAAAAACCATACAGAAAAATTTAAACCTAACACACAACACCAAATATTAAATTTCTCTGACCTAGTCTAAAAACCATATATCTTCCATTTTTGTTTTTAGAAGAAACAAAATAGTAATTATCTGTTATAAGCCATAATCGTATACCTCAACTTTTACTAAACAAGAAAACCCAAAAGTTATACTTTTATAGTGTATTATAAAATAACTCACCTCTTTTATGGGAATTATAAACTAATAAAATTTATTAAAAAATAAAATAAATAAGAATCATCAAAACTAGTTGAAAAATTATGGCTTTAAGTGTTGATAAGTAATACTTATCAAATATTAATAGATCAAGTGTATTATTTTCAATAGAGATCAGAATTTAATCAGAAATTTCTATCACAAAACACATTCCAACAATATCATCATACTCAATATCAAACTGGTTCTATTTAACATCAATATATAAAGTTACCTCATTAACCAAATATTAAAAAAATAATTCTATTTGAATCATCATTCATGAAGAAATACATGCATGTATATAAAATAAAAAGACATCAATGTTTTCTGGTGTATCATACCCCAGAAAAAATTAATAGTTATCAACATTAAATTCACATTGATATCCTATTTAAAAATTATAGTCACTACACTATTTAAAGATCTTAGTAGAACAGTAAATATAATCCTTAAATTACAATGTAATATTTCCATAATAATGAGAGAAAAATATTTAATATTAAAAAAATATCCAATATAAAAATTTCATTTTTCAATGAATGTAGTGGGAGACATTAAACCATGTGATTTTAATTAAATTATTTTTTAAATTATAACACAAAATATAAAAATCATCAATATAATTATTAATTATTTAAAACATTATTATGTTAATGTGGAAAAAATATATTTAAAGTAAATAAAAATATATTTAGATATTATGAAATATGAAATCTAGATGAATGATATTCAAGAAACCTTTTTCCTATTGTTGATGAAATTTTGGTAGTTCAATCCTCATGGAATTATTAGATTAATGGTAGGTAAAATATAACTGTAATATATATTATAAGGTATATATTTTCTTAGATAATATTATATCTTATACCATCAAGTTTCTTATTTTTTTGAACATGTGGTTAATTCATTTTATATTATATACAATCGATTTTGTTCTCTCTTTAATTTCTTATTTTTAGAAATTTACTAATGATCATAATAAATTGTAAGAGAAATTTTTTACATTCTTCCTTATAGTTGATTTATAATAATAGGATCTATCATATAGTCAAAGTACTTTTATTCATTTGTCTAGACATTAATTATTTTTACACAATTTTTCTCATGGTTTAAATGTTGTTATAGAGTCAGTTATTTTTTTCAGGATATATAAGGGTAAATTATAAATCTTAATGTTTATATCAATGAAATTTTAAAATTTAAACAAGTAACTAAGACACATTAAAATTGTACAAAAACATTGAATAATTTAATAATTCTGAAACATCGTTGCAATAAATTCTTAATATTCAGAAAAAATTTGTTTTTAATTATGAAAAAAATAAACATAGTTGATCAAGGATTTAATTTAAGAATTAATAAAGACTCTCATATGAAATTTGGCGGTGTTAAAAATACAAGGAACTATATTTGAATGAAAATTTCTGTATGATTAATATTGGAAAGGAATGTGTTATAATATTTTGAAAGAGGATATTTGTATTCAGTGACTATAAATTTGAAAAGCAATTATACATTTTGGATCACATATCTCCAAATTATTCATCATTATAACACTAATATATATAAATAACTTAAGGAATATTTTATTTGGGAATTAATTAAGAATTATATCATTTATTATAACATGTAATGTTAGATATATCCATAGTTTAATGATAATAGAAATATATTTAATGGATTTATTCAGCCATTATAAATTATAGAATAGAATTTGGAGTCTTTTTTTAATTCTATGTTTTAATAAAGAAAAATATATCAATTTATAGATTCAATATGGTTTTTTTGACACAAACATTACTAAATAAACTCATTTCCATCATATTGAAGATGATATGTCCTTGGATTAGCTTTATACAATTTATCTTCACGATATATTCATTTCATATAGATTATGTCTAACTAATGTATATGATCATGATCTATAATTTACAACTAATGTTTTTAAAAGAAATTATATGTAATTTAGTTATTTGTTAAGTTCCAATATAGCTTTTCACCTGATATATAATCGACATCTAGAATAAGGATGTCAAATATTAATGGATATTATTCATTATTTCCCATCATTTAATGGTAGAGGTCACGAAAAATTTTCGTAGTTGAATATTCTAATAAAATACATATCATTTATTTATTTTTAGTTTGAAATTCGAGGAATTATATGGAACGTGATGTGGGACATCAAAATTGTAACACCCCAGGTAAATAAAGAATATGAAATTTTCATATTTATCCATATTTGTGAATAAAATATTTATATGAATTTAAAGGGGACGCTATGCTCGATGGCGTACCCAACACGCAACAACGAGTTTCTTGGGAATCTTACGTTGCACTCTAATAATAAAATAATATTATTTTAAATGGTAGTTAACATGTAGCCGTTGTATCAGCGGGAATGGATAGAAATAACTAAAATATGATTATATATGTTTTTAAATGTATTTACATTTATCCAATAGAAGATAGAGGCTTAAAATATGGGAAGAATTCAATTTTAGGCATATATGCCCTAGTTTTCACTAAAGGTTCACTTATCACCTTTTGATGTTGAACCATAATTAAATATAGACTTGTTCAATCTTAAACATTATTTTGGACCAAATAAAACTCTTATTACGAATCGGGACATCAAAATTTACTTTGTGTAATTTTTGGTACCTTTCCGATAAAGTTCATTTTTTTAATGAATAGTGTTAAATGTTGTATTTTCATTCAAAACCTATTTTTAATCTAATTTATTTATATGATTAGATTATCTTTTGAATTTGTTTTAAAGTGAAATTAGAATATATTTTTACCATTAAATCCAACAGTGGTCATTGGAATTAATTTCACTTTGAAATCAGACTTAAACCAGTGTCAATCTTTTGATACTTATTGTTTCATAAAAATACGCTATTTGCTCTGGCAGCGGGAATTAATTATTAAATTAATTAATGTGACTTATATGTTTTTAATTTTTTAAAATACACTTCATTTTTTAATTCGGAAGATCAAATATAGCTTAGGGTGATTTTTTGGGATTTTTCTGAAAAACATCAATTTTTGATGAATAGTGACACCACTAAGTGGTACTTATAAAAAACTGATTTTTCTGTTTAAATGAAAAATTTTCCATCATTGTGATTTGAATTTCAAAAATCCGACATACATGGTTTTCATTAAGAAGTAAAATGTTCTTCAATGGGATAAAAATTATTTTTTGGTGAATAGAAAATTATTATGTTTTTAATCACGATTAGAGGTAATTAGTGTAGTTTAAGGTAAAAATAATGTTTTAATAATATGAAATGAACATGACACATGTCCTAACCTCATTGTATGTGTCATGGCCGACCAAGACAAGCCATGGGTCAACTTGGGGACCCCATGGAGCCACTTTGGTAGGGAAATGACATAAATAACTTTTTATTTAATGTAAAAGTAAAAATGACACAAACATGATATTATTTACTAAAACAATTTGTAAGTGGGGTTATACAAGTCAGATTTTTTATTATAAATAGTCATTGGAAAGATAAAACGATTTCATACATCATAGTAATTTTTTTTAATTTTTAGACATTAAATAAATTAAATTATTTATGACATCATAATGATGCAGCGATGACATCATTATCTGATGATTTAAATAAAATGAAAAGATAATGTAAACTCTATGACCTAAACATGTCCAAAGCTTATTTTATGGGTGGATTTCGAACCCTTATCACCTTATCCACGAATTATATCAATGTGGGACCTTTTAAAACAGAAACACATTTTCAAATAAAGTAATATTTCTTACCTTCCAAAAGTGCCCCTCCTCTCCTCTTTTAAAAGGCCCCCACCTCTACCTCATTTCACACACTCCTCAAGCCTTTGGCTCGTCCAACCCCTGCCCATTTACTCTCTCCACATACCTCTCCTCATCCTAGAGGATTCCCTTTGGGCATAAGCCTTTCAAAGGAATCCTTTAGGATCAAATCAAAAGGAGTTACACTTTTAAAGGTAATTCATTCTCTCATGTTCATTTGTTTTATTTTGCTTCTCCAACCCCCTAAACTCTTTTTATTTACTTTTTTTGTAACAACAACAGTATATTAAATATACTAGTATGTTGTTATAAGATTTATTCGAGCTAAAATCTCACACAACTACATCAAATGGTTAAAGAACATACGGTTTCCATGGATGGTGAAATTCTGCCTCCCAAAACGATGATTGTTCAATACTCATTTAACACCTTCAATGGTGGCCATTATGATGTCACTATTTTTATATATGATATATAATATGTTTATGTTTTCCTTAATCTTCTGTTTTTTTTTTCATTTTTGGCATACCATTATGGTTTCCATTATGGGTAAACGCGATATCTTCATTTAAGGAAGTGCGGACTACCGCCCCCTCAAAGTGATTTGATTCGTTAAATACCATATGTGGTACGTATAAAGGATGGAACTATGATATTATATATATGATATTATACTGTAATTATAATATACCTTTATATCATTATGATTCCATTCTATAAAATACGAAATAGAAATGAAAGTAGCGTTCATGCGTACGTACGGCTTACCGTCTCCATGAACAGTACATTTCATTTCATACCTCTAAATGATTATGTAATGTTATAAATGCATGCATGTACTGGATATATATGACATATATGATATCTAATTAATGAATACACTTCTGTATATAATAAAAACTTGGCCACACGGACAACATGTAATTGTAAGAAGTCCACATTCGACTTAAGAACCAAATATCGGCAAAACAAATATTATTAACTTAAATGATTACATAATGTTTATGACATGGTAATAAGTGATATTAAAGGAATAATGAACTTTAAAAAGGTTCTTAAGGAAGTATAAATTAAATAAAGTTTATTATTCAGGAGATTAAAGAACGATCGAGTCAAGTCGGACCCGAGGTAAGGGATCCTACTCCTCTCTTTCTTTTTAAGTACACTCTTTTATGTCATTCCTTCTAAGCTCATCTTTCTTGTTATTGGGATGTTATTTTATATCACTCATACTGTAATTTTTATGTTCATATGATGAGAGACCCTATTATCTCTCATCAATCCATTTTGGAATTTTCAAGTGGCGCCGTTAGGCTGCTGAATTTTCGTAAGAGATCAAACCACTCTCTTTCTCTTTAAGTACCCCCTTTATGTCACTTATTTTAAGCTCTTATTTGTTATGATGGGGGATGTTCTTTCATATTCATATTTCTGTACATTTTGTTGTAATGTGATGAGATACCCTATTTTGATCTCATCAATCCATTTTTGGATGTTTTATGTGGCGTCGTTAGGCTGCCGAGTTTTCGTAAGGGATTTTTCATCTCACATTTATTCTCGTGAGATTTATGCTACCTTTGCCACGATTTTCTTTGAGTTCTGTATGTACTGCCATTATTCTACTCTTTCTGTAATATACTTTCCTTTATGAATATTTACATCAATTATTTATTGTCCTTCTTTCATGGGGTGTATGTTTCGAAAGATACCCAAGTCGGTAAGGGAACCTTTCACCCTCCTCTTTTTTAAAAGACTTCTTTTGTTGGGTCTTTTAATTTACATATTTTTATGTTGGGATATGTTCTCATATATCCTTATTGATGTAAATTTTATGTCCAAGTGATGAGATACACTTTTTTATCTCTCATCAACTCATTTTTATGTGATGTCGTTAGGCTGTCAAGGGAACTTTTTAACCCAATTTCGATTTCTTTGGGTTCAACATATAGTCATTGAATATGTCATCCATTGAATATGTGTGAATGACATTTTATTGTTTTACACTTAATATCCACTTATATTGGGTGTATTTATATTTGTCACACATATTTTTGAGATTGATTTGTCTTTAATTTAAGGATACCTTCTTTATAAGGGATTTCATCACATTTGACATTTCTATTGAGAGTTCATTGTTGTTATGCACCAATTCACTCTTATATGGTGTATATACTGTCCTTTGGAATATTATATCATGAATCCATTTATTCTCATGATATTATAAAGTTCTGATTAAATGTTATTCCTCAATTATTGTATTCAAGTGTCTCTAATTTTGGTAAAAACCCTTTGACCAAAATATCGCTTTAAATGTTTTAATGATTTGTTCTTATTAATATCCATGTTTTCAAAACGGTTTTAAGGATTTATTTATATGGATATTAATGGTTTAAAATTTTAAGCTTCAAGGTGGTATGGGACACTTTGATTAAAAAATATCTTTATTAAATGTTTTAAATGGTTTTCGAAATGGTTTCTTTTTGAATGGATTAATTATTTCAATATACTAAAATGTTATATTGTGATTGAAATGTGGAGATGTTATGTTTCATTTATGCATGTTTTATGTGATACATTCAAGTTATGGTTCTTGGGATTTGTTATGAAAACAGGTGGTTCCGTGATAATCTAAGGGCGGTTCAGCCCGATATAGCTCTCCAATACATTGGGTAACGTGAAGGAGTGAAACGTTAAGGTTTCTCCGAATAGATTTAGGGAATATACTATGATGGGTATTCCAAACATAACCAAGAGGGTTAGTCCCTACGTAAGAATGTTCTGAATGCCTCAAGTTACCTTTATGTCTTATGTTTTATATGATTTATTCATGATTTGACATGCCTATGTTTTATGGGTAAAGTGTGATTTCATTCTAATGTATATATGAACTCATGTTTCCTTTCCATATTTTTATAACTCTTACTGAGCTTTTTATGCTCATCCCAAGTTTTTGAAATGTTTTTCACAGGTCAAGGGAAAGGTACATGATGTGATGATTGGGTCAAGGATGTGTCAAGAAAGAATCTGTGTTATATTTTAAATATGTTTCCGTTGATGGGAAGAATTAATACTGTCTTTTATGTAACCACTTTGTTTAAATGTGGAATTTAATGCATGTTTCATGATCTAATTCTCTAAAACTCTAAACCTAAAAATATCCTCAATGTGTAATCTTGTAATAACTCAAGATTAAGTAAGGTTTAAGGCTGGGGCCTTATAATTGGTATCAAAGGTCGGTTTAGATAACTTTAGAGGTTAGGGTATTCTTTAAGCAGAAGTGACATTACCATAATGGTTAGGATTTCAGAAAGAGTCCTAGTTTTAGATAAAGTGAATGAGTAAGTATATCTTAGTGTTTATCTTACTCATTAGTAGATGATGGTTTTGTTGATATAATCACACTGACCTTTTTGGTTTTAGTAAATGGCTGGATCTAACAGGCACCAAAGTAACAGTGGATGTGAAGGAAACTATGACAGTTTTTTGAACAAGCAACAGAATGATATGGGAGCTGCAATGATAACTCCTTTGATTATCCTCAACCAACAATCTGGAGTCATGATTGACCACCTAAACCTTGGAGATTTCTCTAAGGCATCATATATGCAAGAAACAAATCCCTACGGAAGTACATGTAATAATCATAAAGTTAAGTGTGTTAAAAAACCTATGTGTCAAAGATGTGGAAAGAAACACCTAGGAAAATTTTTCAAAGGGACAGAAATATGTTATAGATGTGGAAATGAAGGTCATAAAGCAAGAACCTGCCATGGAAAATGGAAGCATCCAATTGACTCGATGAAAGGGGAAGAAGTTCTTTCTGAGGGATCAATTGAATGTTTTAAATGTGGTGTGCATGGTCATTATGCAAACACATGTCCTATGAAGAAGTTTCGTGAATGGGGTCACCAAGAGCGTACCAATATTCGTTTTCCAATACCTAATGCCATTCTGATTGAGGATGAAGAAACTGAAAACGACCAATCAAAGGTATGTACTATTTCATGACTACTGTTTTTTTATTTTGGAATCTTAGGATATGATTCATGATTTTGTTTGTAGGAAAGAGGTATTTTGGAATAAGTTGGAAAGGAATGGATAATGGATCATGAAGAATGTTCAATGAGTAAGATGTCAACATATAAGGGCTTCAAGAGTTATGGTGAAATTATTAAGAGTATTAAGTCTCTTTTGATGATGGGGTTATATTAGAATACTTTTATATTATGTGTAACCCTGATGTATAATATAGGCAAATTTTATTCAAGTAATAGTTATCTTTTCTTTTGTGGACATAGTTATAAAGAACCATTTGGGTTTATATGATCCTTACTTTTGAGGTAATTATGGGTTACTATATGTTATGATTGAAGTGAAAGGCATGAGATAAAATTGAGGGTAAATTATGTTATGGTTATTTTTGATGATTTTATCCCTTTTTGGGGAATTATTTTAGAATTATATAGTTTTGAAAAAAGGACAACATGTAGACCGTGTGACTACCCATCGCATCGGACAAAGCTACGGGAATCGAACCCACAATCAAAGTGCAACTGGTATTTATTGTCTACCACTGGACTACGTGAAGTCCCTGGTTAGTTTGACTGATTCTTTTTAGTTATATGATTTTATGAATTAAGAGTAAGTTGATTTTGGGTTATTTATGAAAATGATTAACCTATCATAGAGGATATGTGATTAGGTTAATTACTTTTCAATACGAGACTTTAGGAGCAACTGATGTTGTTTGGAGATAAATGTTACGATTTAACTTGGAAGACTATGTGACTAAATCCTTCAAATATTTGGGTTTCAATATTATATTGGTTTACTTTGAAGAATTTTATAGACAAATTTTTTATCTGATGGTCCTCGTTGAACTTTGGGTTTTGTTGGACAAATTTTGGAGATTAAGCATGGATTTTCTTTTTAATGGGTTATCCTTTTTTGGATTATCTGACCTTGTACTAACCTTTTTGGTTTTGGTTTTGGTTAAAGCCTAAAGACATGGGATGTATATAGTTCTCTTTTGTGGATTAGGTGATTCTCTAGAAGTTGATTATAGTACTCTTAATGCGAACAAGTCTCCCAAAATAATCGTCTTTTGGAAAAAAAATGAGTTTGATTAAGGAATATAGTAAAATTTGAAAGTCAACATGATAAGTGATTATGTTTCCTTATGAATAAATTCCTCAATAAAAAGTAACATAAAACAAAAATGTTGTTTATTAACTTTTCCTACTGGGGAATCGAATACAGTTTAACCCATCACAAGTTTGTGATTTTCTTGTGGTTAACATTCTCCTAAACATGTTTTCTATCACTCTCCATCAGAACATGACCCTATATTTTCTCCTCCATGTCCATGTTTTCCAACTTGGAATCCTAGTATGGGTTAACTCGGGTGACCTCTGTGCTTATCTTTCTTTATTTTAAAGTGATTGTTTTACCGACTCGTGTTCCGATGTGGGACTTTCAAGGATGTTTCCAAGCTCAATTTTAAAAATTGTGAGGACGCAATTCACAAAAGGGGGGAAGGATGTAACACCCTAGGTAAATAAAGAATATGACATTTTCATATTTATCCATATTTGTGAATAAAATATTGATATGACTTTAAAGGGGAAGCTATGCTCGATGGCATACCCAACAATCAACAACGAGTTTCTTGGGAATCTTACGTTGCACTCTAATAATAAAATAATATTATTTTAAATGGTAGTTAACATATAGCCGTTGTATTGGCGGGAATGGATATAAATAACTAAAATATGATTATATATGTTTTTAAATGTATTTACATTTATCCAATAGAGGATAGAGGCTTAAAATACGGAAATAATTCAATTTTAGGCGTATATACCCTAGTTTTCACTAAAGATTCACTTATCACCTTTTGATGTTGAACCATCATTAAATATATTTTTGTTCACTCTTAAACATTCTTTGAGACCAAATAAAACTTTTATTAAGAATCGGGACATCAAAATTTACTTTGTGTAAATTTTTGGTATCTTTCCGATAAAGTTCATTTTTTTAATGAATAGTGTAAAATGTTGTATTTTAATTCAAAACCTCTTTTTAATATAATTTATTTATATGATTAGATTATATTTTGAATTGGTTTTAAAGTTAAATTAGAATATATTTTTACCATTAAATCCAACAGTGGTCGTTGGAAATAATTTCACTTTGAAATCAGACTTAAACCAGTGTTAATCTTTTGATACTTATTATTTCATAAAAACACGCTATTTTCTTTGACAGCGAGAATTAATTATTAAATTAATTAATGTGACTTATATGTTTTGAATTTTGTAAAATATACTTCATTTTTCAATTGGGAATATCAAATATAGTTTAGGGTGAATTTTTGGGATTTTTCTAAAAAACAACAATTTTTGATGAATAGTGACACCACTAAGTGGTACTTATAAAAAACTGATTTTTCCGTTTAAATGAAATTTTGCCATATTTGTGTTTTAAATTTCAAAAATCCGACATAAATTGTTTTCATTAAGAAGTAAAATATGGTTCAATGGGATAAAAATAATTTTTTGGTGAATAGTAATTTATTAAGTTTTTAATCGCGATTAGAGGTAATTAGTGTAGTTTAAGGTAAAAATAATGTTTTAATAATATGAAATGAACTTGACACACGTCCTAACCTCATTGGATGTGTAATGGACGACCAAGAAAATCCATGGGTAAACTTGGGGACCCCATGGAGCCACTTTGGTTGGGAAATGACATAAATAACTTTTTATTTAATGTAAAAGTAAAAATGACACAAACTTGATATGTTTTACTAAAACACTTTTTAAGTGGGGTTATACAAGTCATATTTTTTATTATAAATAGTCATTATAAATCTAAAAAGATTTACTACATCATAGTAATTTTTTTTAATTTTTAGACATTAAATAATTTAAATTATTTATGACATCATAATGATGCAGCGATGACATCATTATCTGATGATTTAAATAAAATGAGAAGATAATGTAAACTCTATGACCTAAACATGTCCAAAACTTATTGGATGGGTGGATTTAGAACCCTTATCACCTTATACACGAATTATATCAATGTGGGACCTTTCAAAACCGAAACACATTTTCAAATAAAGTAATATTTCTTACTTTCCAAAAGTGCCCCTCCTCTCCGCTTATAAAAGGCCCCCACCTCTACCTCATTTCACACACTCCTAAAGCCTTTGGCTCGGACAACCCCTGCCCATTTACTCTATCCACATCCCTATCCTCATCCTAGAGTATTCCTTTTGGGCAGAATCCTTTCAAAGGAATCCTTTAGTCTCAAATCAAAAGGAGTTACACTTTTAAAGGTAATTCATTCTCTCATGTTCATTTGTTTTATTTTGCTTCGCCAACCCCCTAAAATCTTTTTATTTACTTCTTTTGTAACAAAACCAGTATACTAAATATACTAGGATTTTTTTATAAGATTTATTCGAGCTACACTCTCACACAACTACATCAAATGGTTAAAGAACATACGGTTTCCGTGGACGGCGAAATTCTGCCACCCGAAACGATGATTGTTCAATACTCATTTAACACCTTCAAAGGTGGCCATTATGATGTCACTATTTTTATATATGATATATAATATGTTTATGGTTTCCTTAATCTTCTGTTTTTTTTTCATTTTGGGCATACCTTTATGGTTTCCATTATGGGTAAATGCGATATCTTCATTTAAGGAAGTGCGGACTACCGCCCCTCAAAATGATTTGATTCGTTAAATACCATATGTGGTACGTAAAAAGGATGGAACTATGATATTATATATGATATTATACTGGAATTATAATATACCTTTATATCATTATGATTCCATTCTATAAAATATGAAATAGAAATGAAAGTAGCGTTCAAGCGAACGTACGGCTTACCGTCTCCATGAACGGTGCATTTCATTTCTTACCACTAAATGATTATGTAATGTTATAAATTAATGCATGTACTGGATATATATGAAATATATGATATCTAAATAATGAATACAATTATGTATATAATAAACATTTGGCCACATGAACAACATGTAATTGTAAGAAGTCCACTTTCGACTTAAGAACCAAATATCGGAAAAACAAATATTATTAACTTAAATGGTTATATAATGGTTATGACATGGTAATAAGTGACATAAAAGGAATAATGAATTTGAAAAAGGTTCTTAAGTAAGTATAAATTAACTCAAGTTTATTATTCAGGAGATTAAAAAACGATCGAGTCAAGTCAGACCCGAGGTAAGGGATCCTACTCCTCTCTTTCTTATTAAGTACACTCTTTTATGTCATTCCTTCTAAGATCATCTTTCTTGTTATTGGGATGTTCTTTTATATCACACTTACTGTAATTTTTATGTTCATATGATGAGAGACCCTATTCTTTCTCATCAATCTATTTTGGAAGTTTCGAGTGGCGCCGTTAGGCTGCTGAATTTTCGTAAGAGATCTAACCACTCTCTTTCTCTTTAAGTACTCCCCTTTATGTCACTTATTTTAAGCTCCTATTTGTTATGATGGGGGATGTTATTTAATATTCATCTTGCTGTACATTTTTTTAATGTGATGATATACCCTATTTTGATCTCATAAATCCATTTTTGGATGTTTTATGTGGCGCCGTTAGGCTGCCGAGTTTTCATAAGGGATTTTTCATCTCACATTTATTCCTGTGATATTTATTCTATATTTTCCACAATTTCCTTTGAGTGGTGTATGTACTTCCATTATTCTACTATTTGTGTAATATACTTTCCTTTATGAGTATTTACATCAATGATTTATTGTTATTCTATCATGGGGTGTATGTTTTGAAAGATACACAAGTCTGTAAGGGAACCTTTCACCCTCCTCTTTTTTAAAAGACTTCTTTTGTTGGATCTTTTAATTTACATATTTTTATGTTGGGATATGTTCTCATATATCCTTATTGATGTAAATTTTATGTCCAAGTGATGAGATACACTTTTTTATCTCTCATCAACTCATTTTGATGTGATGTCGTTAGGCTGTCAAGGGAACTTTTTTACCCAATTTCAATTTCTTTGGGTTCAACATGTAGTCGTTGAATATGTCATCCATTGAATATGTGTGAATGACCTTTTATTATTTTACAATTAATATCCACTTATATTGGGTGTATTTATATTTGTCACACATATTTTTGAGATGGATTTGTCCTTAATTTGAGGATACCTTCTTTATAAGGGATTTCATCACATTTGACATTTCTATTGAGAGTTCATTGTTGTTATGCACCAATTCACTCTTATATGGTGTATATAATGTCCTTTGGAATATTATATCATTAATAGATTTATTGTCATGATATTATAATGTTCTGATTAAATGTTATTCCTCAATTATTGTATTCAAGTGTCTCTATTTTTGGTAAAAACCCTTTGACCAAAATATCGCTTTAATTGTTTTAATGATTTGTTCTTATTAATATCCATGTTTTCAAAATGGTTTTAAGGATTTATTTATATGGATATTAATAGTTTAAAATTTTAAGCTTCAAGGTGGTATGGGACACTTTGATTCAAAAATCCCTTTATTAAATGTTTTAAATGGTTTTGGAAATGGTTTCTTTTTGAATGGATTCATTATTTCAATATACTAAAATGTTATATTGTGATTGAAATGTGGAAATGTTATGTTTCCTTTATGAATGATTTATGTGATACATTCATGTTATGGTTCTTGGGCATTGTTATGAAAACGGGTTGTTCCGTGATAAACTAAGGGCGGGTGAGCCCGATATAGCTCTCCAATGCATTGGGTAACGCGAAGGAGTGAAACGTTAAGTTTCTCCGAAGAGATGTAGGGAATATACTGTGATGGGTTTTCCAAACATAACCAAGAGGGTTACTCCCTACGTAAGAATGTTCTGAATGCCTCAAGTTACCTTTATGTCTTATGTTTTCTATGATTTATTCATGATTTGATTTGCCTATGTTTTATGGGTAAAGTGTGATTTCATTCTAATGTATATATGAACTACTGTTTCCTTTACATATTTTTATAACTCTTACTGAGCTTTTTATGCTCATCCCAAGTTTTTGAAATGTTTTTCACAGGTCAAGGGAAAGGTATATGATGTGATGATAGTGTCAAGGATGTGTCAAGAAAGAATTCGTGTTATATTTTAAATATGTTTCCGTTGATTGGAAGAATGAATACTGTCTTTCATGTAACCACTTTGTTTAAATGTGGAATGTAATGCATGTTTCATGATCTAATTCTCTAAAACTCTAAACCTGAAAAGATCCTCAATGTGTAATCTTGTAATAACTCAATATTAAGTAAGGTTTAAGGCTGGGGCCTTATAAAAATATTTGGTTGATAGTTGATATATATATTTTTTAGATACTAAAAAATTTGAAAAGATTGTTGATAAGGTAAATATGATTTAACACCTGATATAGGAAGCCAAGACTAGGTATAAGTGTTATATTAATAGAAGAATGAATGCTCATTTTTTCAAATTATTTAATGTATATTTTTTTATGCCAGAATAGAACGGTTTGTTGAATATTATTATGATTAATAAATTAATCCCACAATTTATTATTTCATATAATGTTTTGGAGAACGTGGGATCATTTTCTTATAGAGTATCCATACCACCTTCATTATCCATAGTACATAGTCTTTTTATTATATAATTATTGCACATTTATGTACCTAATTTATAAAAGGTACTTATCCTAAAAAATGTATAGCTGAAATAAATTATTCTTAAAAGAAAAAACCATATCATTTTAACGATCATTAATATATCACAACATGTTTCAAGTAAGTATCCCTTCTTTAATGTATTTTAATTTTGTATAGTTTTTTGGTGATGTTTTTGTGGTTTTGGAATAATATTTGTCTATTTTGGTGATTTTATGAAGTATTATGGTTTTTTGAAACCATGCGACTCATACTGGAACCCATGGATAATGGGGAAGGGGCTAAGCGAATTACACTTGAGTAGGCACATAGTTTTTCCAAACTGTGCGACCACCCTGGAGATACTATGAAAAGTAAGAAACTGGGATTTTTTTATAGTTGTCACATATTTTTCTAACCATGTTATCCAACTATGAAATATTATACATTTAGGAAGAATCTATAGCATGGTTAGCACATTTATTTCCTAATTGTGAGATAACTCTTTGTAGAAAATAGCTCATTGGTGACCCTTTGTTAAAAACTATTCACGGATGAACATTGTGTAAAAAAATAGTTCACATATGGTCATATGTGAATGCTCCCGTGTAGGTTATCCTATGTCTTTCCATCAATAAAAGAAATTACCTTAACTATGTTTGAAATTATTTCAAAAATTGTTTACAATTGATTCGAATCCTATTAATAAATGATTTTGTGTTCATGATTTAAAAACAGGATCCTTAAAAGGTAGACATGGGTTGAGATTGTGTTTTTACCCCTATTTATTTCAATATATTGACCATATCTCTATATTTATCCCTCAAAAAGGCCTTATAGGCTTCCCACATTGATTCATAATCATTTAGGAGAAGTTTCTTGGTGCGTTGAATCTTGATCTCTTATGAGAGTATTTGATTAATGTTTTGTTTCTTAGCTTCTCTTTGAAGTGCTTCCCTATCTCTCCAAGTTTATTATATACAGTTCCATTGTGGATATATTTAGGTGTTTTTATTTCCATTATGATTATATATAATGTTTTTTTATTATAGTGTATATATCTATGGAAACTTTATAGAGATTCAAACTTGTTTTATTGGCATTTTGTTGTTGTTATTTGTTTCTCAGAAAAACCCAAAGTAGGTGGATTCACTCTTGACAAATATATTTGTAAAATGAATGATATATTTCAAATTATTTTTTTTGATTGATATTGACTTTTAAATTGGTGTGATACATATGTTAGAGACCCTCTTTAATGATGGTTTGAGTTGTCTACGTGTTTTTGGGGAAGGTGTTGAATATGGAATGTGGTTATGTAGTGTGCCTTATTTTATTGATCTTAAAATATTGATCTTAAAATTTGGATTTCATGGGTTTTTTATATTGTTTAATTGACATTTTCTCAATAAAATTATGGTTTTATGGAAATTTATTAAAGTTGTTTATAGAAATGGTTTTGAATAAAATGTTGGTTTTATTGAAATGGGTTATTGGAAATTTGTTTTCAATAAATGGATGGTGTTATTGAAATGGTTTTTTTTTAGTATTTAAATAAATTTTTGGGTTATTTATATTATTTATTTAGTTTGAAAAATATGTATTTTAAGGAGTTTTATTAACTGGTTTAGCAATCATGGAATTTGATGGTTACTAGCTATGAATGTACCAACATCAAGGAGTATGGTTCATCGACATGAAAGATCTACAGTCAATGGTATACACTATGCTTGTGATGTTTTGTGGGTGGGTGTGTCATGTTGTGGGATATGTGAGGTGTAATACCAATTTAATTGATGAAATTATTGAAATGAAATGTTTAGTATCTTCCTTTGAAAATTAGTTTATTTTGAGAAAACTTATTTTGTATGGAGTTGTTAGGCATTGAGAGGAATTGATTAACCATATAAAATGGGTTTTGTACAAAATTTTTTATATAATAAAAAAATTTGTTCTATCTAAGAGGTATGTGTTTCTATGTCACTTGGGGAAATAAGAGAGAGTATCATTACTCACCCATACTATTGTACATTGGTTCTTTTTTAGATATTGGTTATCTGGATAGATGAAAATGTAAATTATTACACTTATTTAGTGATTCATCATGATACTTTGGTTGTCTTGGGGAGTAGAGCATAGAGTATTTGGATATTTTAGTTGTGGAAATGTAAAATAGTTTCATTGTTTATGTCTTCCACTATTTACATTGATGATTTTTAGTCTTCTGCAATGGAACACTATTATTGTTTTGTTTTGATGTAAATGATATTTGTTTTATTTTTTTACACATTGATATCATAAATCATGTAGTTCTTTATTTTCTATGGTATGTTGGTATGATAATATTACATTCATAGATAAAATCATACGCAACTTATTAATGAATCCTTATTCATTTATTACCACCCTTTGGCATCATGGGGTCGTCTTATTGGGGCAATTAATGTTCCATTTCCATCTCAATACAATAAGGATGGGAATGATGTTATAAGTTGTATAAGAATATTCAATCCTTGAAAAAAATGTGGCCTTCAGTTATCTCGGTCATGGAGTTGAAATTCATTATGGTATATTCCCTGATTCAGGTTTGTACAAAGAAGTAGTATCATCTGGACTTGAAATCTAGATTATAAAATTATGTAGCTAACCTTTCTATCCTGAAATTCATGTTACTAGGGAGTTGGGTTCAAAAGTGTTTTGGTGACACTTACAGGATTTGGAATCACATTATCATGGGTTTAGATAATGAATTCATCCCAGCATGGATTTTATAAATGTATTTACACTGAGATTGCATATTTCTTTTTGAGTAATCATTTATGATTTGTTGAAAAATTGTTGAATTTTGAAAATTGATAGATTTATATTGAATTAGGTGATTTGGAAAATGTATAAATTGTTTTTTTTTAATTTTTTGATTTTCAAAAGCATAGTGGAATTTAAAAAACATTATTGTGGAAATTTTGTAATTTTTGGAATTAACTATTTTATTGGATTTGATGTGGTAGAATATAAAATGATAAACCATCAGTTTATAGAAAGTGATATTTATGGCCACTTTTTTGTGTATAGAAAATCGTACCTGATAGGTGTCATTGTAACTAATTGGAAAAATCTGATTAGAATGTGGATTCACTTGAGAAACATGTGAACCAATAGATAATCCAGATAATTGTTTATAAATTTCAAGATGTTGATAAAGGGAATAGGAGGGATGAACCACGGTATGTGGATCATTCCACTAAGTCCCAAAAGAAGAATCTATCCATTTATTGGGGTGAATTAGAACTAGAAAAAATAGAGGTGTGGATGAATAGGTTGAATTTTATATTTGAAATCCATATAACACTAGAATATTTGAATGTCAAGTTGGTTATGTATATGTTGGAGGATATTACATTATAGTGATGGGATTTAGTAGTTATGGCTAAAATGGACCAATGCCTTATATGGAGGATTTTTTAAAAATTGATCAAAAAACTGTTCTATCCTCACTGGTTCTGAATTCAAGGAATTATTAAATTATTCATCTTGATGTTGGAAAATATTTTTATCATGAATTATGTTGATAAATTCATAAATTTAGTGTAATTTTCACTCGAACATACAACTAATTCCCCTTTGAAGGCATTCATCATTGAATCCAGGCTGATAAATGAGATTCGAATGAAGATTTTTTATGCTCGATTTTACGGATTATTGAGAAATAGTAAATAAAGAGATGGTATATGAAAGTTTAATCTTATGATTTATAGGATGAGGATGTATATTGATAATATTGTAAATAGTGGGAACTCTAATTATGGGAAAAATCGTAATAGGGGCACCTTTGTTCATCATGGGAGAATAAATTATAATCATATAGCTCAATAGATAAATCTTTCTCTTATACTCAATATAGAAACATGATGTTTCTAATGTGTTTCTATTATTCATATGAGTCAAGTGTGTATGACACCACCTAGACAATTCATCAATTACAATTAGATGGATAATCTTTAGTGGTATTATCATAGTACTCCAAAGTCATGTGTTCAGGAGACTTCTCAGGTGGATCAAAATGGTATGCTTCAATAGGATGACGGTAGTAGAATAACTCCCATTAATAGAGTAGTGATAAGTATGGTAATTCATGTAATACCAGGAATTGTTAGCAAGGAAAATCACAATAGGTAAATAAGGATTAATGTTCTATGAGAATGAAATTATATGGATCTGAACATGGTATTGTGGATGATCAATCTGGACCATCAACAACGAGAGGTATGATTCAATAGAATTATACCAGAATGAAATATTCTATTGATATGGGTTAATACCACTCTTTTATAACATACCATGATATTTATTTTCTAGGTTTTAAGGTTAAGATGATGTCATT
Organism: Viscum album; assembly: GCA_963277665.1. Taxonomy (NCBI): domain Eukaryota; kingdom Viridiplantae; phylum Streptophyta; class Magnoliopsida; order Santalales; family Viscaceae; genus Viscum; species Viscum album. The sequence continues at coordinate 1,893,545,521 of OY728150.1, forward strand.
TTCTTAAAACATCAAACTCTTCTTAGTCAATGAAAATGTGAAGACTTTGTGCATCAATCATATTTAATATTTTAGATGGATTTTATTTGATATCATATTTTTCTATTCATTAAATAGATGTCTATGAAATAATACTTTATATGGATAGGTTTAAAATGTTCAAGTCTCACATAAACGGTTATACTAGAAAGGTCAATTTTATAACTAAAGATGGCATCAGGTATCTCTTATAAGGATACATAAATATAATGGAAAGTGAAAGGGGATTGTTGGAAAAAGTAGTTAGAAAAATATCATACCAATTGGAGGATATGATTTGGAATATATGGGAGAGACTAAGAACAAAAATTTTCTAGTGATTGTTAATCAGTTTACTTATGTTTTCCCCATAATTTTTCCAGATTACCACCTATAAGGTGTGTGGTGTTTATGAATGATCCACTTCTTGTGAACAATATTCTTTACCTCCTATATTATAGGATAGAAAAAATATAATTAAGGTAATTGAATATATATTTGGAATTGTTGAATAAAAAGGGTTAATTTTGATGAGCTCATCTATATGCGAAGCACTGTTCTTGTTTTTGAAAAAGGGAGATGAAATTTTTTGGATGTGTGTGGATTATCATAATCGTGAACATGTTATAATAAATAAGAAATATGAACTTCCAAACATTGATGATCTATAAAATCAATTCAGGGTATCTTATTTTTTCTCAAAAATTGCAATGCAATCATGTTATCTACAATTACAGGTTCAAAATGATGATATTCCGAAAATAACTATCAGAATTAGATATAGAAATTATAAATATGTGGTAATTCCATATATTCTTATGAATTCACCAGTGGTCATTATGGAATTGATGAATCAGATATTTTATAGATATCTGTTTTATTTTATTGGGGTGTTTATGGATAACAAATTCTTGTATTCATAGATAAGGGATGAACATCAACAACACTTGGAGATGGTTTTGGGTGTAACACCCCAAGCTTCCATGGTATGTTTCCCTTTGAATATTGCAATGGCGTGCATTGTACGCAACTTCAAGATTCTAACACACCACAACCAATCAAACTAGCCGTTATGAGTAGTAATACCTACTTTTTGAAATTATATAAATTCTATATCTCAAAATGGACTTTATTTTTGGATTCGGAATATCAAAATTAGCCTAGGGTGAAATTTTGGTACTTTTCAGATAACTTTCATATTTTGATGAATAGTGAAAATTACTAAATTTTAATTAAAAATGACTTTTTTAATCAAAATAATTAATAGTGATAAATTATGAATTTCAGTGGTTTTAAAGTATATTTAGAATATATTTTTACCATGTAATAAAATGTGGTTCATTGAACATAATTTCACAGTTAAACCAGACATAAACAAGTGCCAATCTTTTGATAGTTATTATCTCTTAAAAACACGCTTTTTGTTTTATCAACGGGAAATAATTTTAAATTAATTTCTGCCACTTCTGTGTTTTGAATTTGGAAAAATGGATTCCATATATGGAATCAGGATGTTCAAATTTTGTAAATATCTAACTTTTATTTTTAGACATTTTGGATAATTATTTGGTAAATATTTTATTTACCATGGTTAAAGGGTAAATCTGGTAAACAAGGGTTAAACAAATAATATTATAATGATACTAAATTACCCTAAAACGTGTCTTAACCCTATTAGATGATACATGGTAGACCATGGGAATCTTTGGGTCGATTTTGGGACCCCATGGATCCACTTGTAAGTGATAATGACACTTTATTTTAATTAAGTTAAAATAAATACAAAAATGACACAAGCATATATCTTTTAGAAAAACAATTGTTACATAGGGTTATATGTGTTTTATTTTTGACTATAAATATCCATTGGAAAGACAAACATATTTCCTACATAATTGTATTTTATTTATAATTTTTAGACATTAAATAAGGTAATTTATTTATAACACAATGGTGATGTAGTAATTACCATAATAGTGAAAAATTAGAATAATTGATATTATAAATACCCAAATAAATATATTTTGAGAATTTTATTGAATTAAAATAATTTTCTATGTTAATAGGACATATTAGGATTGATTTAATTAACATTGTTCAAAGTAATAATTCTGTTATGTGTTTCACAAAAATCAACTATTGAATTGTGTCAAAATTGACATAAAAGAGTTTTTAAAACAAATATTATATTTTTAATTAATATTAAATTCCTAAAAATCTAAGGATCGGCCAAGAGACTTATATCATGATAGTTGTATCATTAATGTACCACTTGGGGGTCTCTTGGTGGTATATGGTAAGTTTATTAACCATATATTATAAAAATACAGAGAGACATTGTAAAAGTGAAACTAATTAACTATGAGATAATACTTAAAGATAAGGTTAATATAATGACACAAACCTGTCTAAATTATATTGGTTGAGTGGTTTTCAACCCATACCCACCTTAAACTTTAAATAATAAACTTTGGAGCTATTAGAAACCAAATATGAATTTATTATATATTAATATTTCTAGCTTTTCCAAAGGTGCCCCTCACCCCTCTTATAAAAGGGCACTCTTACTTCTCATTTCTTCACACCAAAAAAGCCTTTTGGTTCGGCCAACCCCTGACCAAATACTCTTTCAACTTCCCTCACTACAACCTAGAGGCATTATTTTGATCAGAAAGCCAACCTAAGGATCCCTTTTGATAGAATCAAAAGGAAGAACCCCAAGAAGAGGTAATGTTTTCACCACCCCTTTTCAAGTTCCTTTCTTATTCCACTTCTTCATTCTTTGTTATTACCATTCTAAAATAATAACTCCAGTATCTTATATATACTGTGATGTCATTATAAATATGGTACAACCATATTCATTATTCTATCCACCCTTTGAATAGCATGTCACCATACGTGAGTTCGTACGGCTTACCGTCTCCATGTCGTGGTGTAATTGTTATTCAATATATTATTATTCGGGTGGGTATAATAATGATGTGTAACTAATTTAAATAATAAATATAACTTGATAAATATTCGGTATATATGATATACCATCCAATTAAATATTATTTTAATATCAAAAGAACGATATTGTCGCTCGTGCGTACATACGGACTACCGTCTCCACGAACGCGATGAGATTCGTTCTCCATCATATCCATTCAAGTATAATTATAATTTGATGATTTAAAAATAATTATTAAGAACATTATATCATTCTGGATATGAATTAGATACAACCTATCCATGACAAACATATCTTACGTAACAAAACATATAAAAGAAAATGAGTAAGTTAACACCCGAAACGACGATAATTCTAAGATATTATTAACAAAGAAATGTTAAAATATCATATATGATATCATATTAATGTATATGATTAATGAATAATTTAATAATAATTATTTCAAAATTATACAGGAGGTTAACCTACCCCCAACCAAGGAAAAGTACAAGGTAAGGGATTTTCTTATCTCACTTTCAATTCCATGAGATTCCAATTGTTTGCCACTAAATTATTGAAAGTGGTGTATTATGTACTGCCATTTGATATATATTTTATCATGATTCTATTTATAATAATGTTATTCTATAAATCAATTGGTGGTTATTAAATTTTGGTCATACGGCTCAGTTGATTACAACGTGGTAAGGGATTTCTTATCTCACTTTTAATTCCGTGAGAATTCCATTGTTCACCACTTATTTATTACATGTGGTATATGTTTACTGCCCATGATTGTATTCATTGTGTAGTATACTTTAATTTATGGGTATTTACATCATCATTGTATGATCCTTCTTTCACAGGTGTATGTTTCATAAGTTACCAAATCGATAAGGGGATTTAAAATTTCAATTTCCATTTTTTCGGCTTTACGCATACTTCATTGATTATTTTACTCCAAGATTATGTGTGTAATCACTATTCATTTGATAATGTCATAATTTCCACTCCCCTTTCAGTGGATATACTTTTGATACACATAATCACTCCATTGATAATTTCTCAAGTCATCGATATGAATTTGATAAGACTAATTTTAACTCATTCTCCATTTATTGAGTTAAACATACAATTCATTGGTGTTGTTTTTACAAGATTATGTGTGAATGTCCTTTTATTGTTTTACACTAAATATCCAATCATATTTAGTGTATTTATATTTGTCACACATAACTGTGTCGTTGATTTATCCTTAACCTAAGGATACGGCCTTTATGAGAGATTTCATCTCAATTTACATTCCATTGTGACTTCTTCTTTGTTATACACCAAATCACATTTATAAGGTGTATATAATGTACTTTGACATTGTATATCATGAATTCCTATATTCACATGATATTAAAAAGTTTTTATTACCTCAATTATTTGTATTCAAGTGTCTCTCTTTTGGTTAGAAACTCTAACCAAAATACCATTTTAAAATGTTTTAAAGACTTATTCTTCTAAATCTTGATCATTAATGTCCATGTTTTAAAAATGGTTTTAAGGATTTATTTATATAGACATCAAAGTTTTAAAATTAAAACTCCTTTTAAATGTTTCAAAGTGTTATGGGAAACTTTGGTTCAAAAATCTATTATTAAACCGCTTCTTGACAAATAGTGTGACTTTTAAATGTTTTCAAGAAAAGGGGGATATTTATCTCAAATAGTTTAGATGGTTATTTTCATCTATGTCAATATCATTCATTATTATCTATTGAGGTACAATACAATCTTACATATTGTATCGAATGAGTTATGTTTGACTGTGGATGTGTTATTTTGTATACCATTCATGGTTTGTCATTAAATTATTGACATTTCGAATGTTAGTTTTAATACGAATGTTTATGTTATGTTTAAACCTCTTCATATGAGGAATGAATTAGACATAATAAGTGACGGGTGGAGCCCGCTATAGCTTCTCAATGCATCGGCAGGTCTCATGAGAAAAACTAGTGTCTTGGCACAAGGCCTTGGCAAAATCTTATTTGTAGTCTTGGCACGAGGCCTTGGCTATGTTGTTATGTTAGTCTGGCATTATGAATTCCATCATTATGAAAGTGGTTATTGATATTTCATGTGATCATTCGACGAGTATAATATCCATGTCAGTAAGTAAATTGCATTATTTTATTTTATCTTTTCCATTTTATGTTGATGTTCGAGTTTAAAAGGCTTTCGTTTTAGTTATAAATTGCCTTAAGTGTTTATACTTATCTATGAAAGCTTCTGCTATAATGTTATCCTTACTGAGCATCTGGGCTCACCCCTTTCAATGTTTTATTTTTCCTAGGTTTATGAAGATGTAATTTATGAATGACCTGCAGGGATAGTATGAGAGGATATGAAGACAAGATGTTGTTGTAGTTTTTTTACCTTATGATGTAATGTAAGACTTATGAATATATCTAGTGTTTCCAAGACTACTAAACTAATCAGTCTTTCGAGACTTTATCCTTTGTGATCATGCCAATGTTATGTAATAATGCACTAACTCTGCATATCTAGGGTCGGGTCGTTACAGTTGGTATTAGAGGAAGTTTAGTACAAACCTTGGAAGATTGATTTAGATAAACTCTAATTAGAGAACGTAGACCTAAGATGAACTTTGAAGATTAGTATAGAAGAACTTCCTAGAATTTTGGTATTGTAGAGATTTTTTGAGTTTTCCGAGCAATACATCCCTGTCTAGATACGAACTGGTAAATGCGGCTCTGGCACAGATCTACCTAGGGGTAAAACCTGAAAACCCCGCTTTGAGCTAGACTCGAACGGGAACTGGTGCACGACAACGGGCCTTACTGCACTCTTGGTTACGACAATCCCGGGGTATATTCTTTGCATAATTTACATTTTCTTTTCAAACCAATTTAAAGTATTATATATATAAGATGAGAGTAAATGGCCTTGGTTAATCCTAATGTGTTTCAAATTGATAATATGGTGACATGTTAATCTTTGAATGATTTTATGACTATTATTACTCACACAATGCTTTCTGGTTTTAGTCAATGGATGGATTCCAAGGAAGTCATAGTGACTTTGAAAATGATGTACAAGGTGGGAATGGTGGTGGCAATGAGCAACAAAATGGAATATTGATGGGCGTAAAAGATATCATATTTATGCCAAATCAATTTTCCAAAAATATGATCAACATTATATATATTAACCAATTGACAGACTCAACCAAGAAGAGAAAGGTGATGAATGATAAGAGCTCTAGTGGTGGAGACCATGGAGAAAGAAATCCTTAATTTACATCATGCAGGAAATGTGGAAGGAGACACCCAGGAAAGTGTCTCAATGGGACAAAGAAATGCTTTACATGTGGGAAGGAAGGATATAAAGTGAAGAATTGCCGAATAAAAATGAAGAGTACCATGGAAGAAGATAAAAATAGTCCCAAGAATCCATTTACAGTCATTTGCCAAAAATGTAGGGGACCTGGCCATTACCCGAGTGAATGTCCTATTCTATAGGATATTTTCTTGGTCAGAGAAGAAGCTATGTGGAAATTATTGGTTGGATAAATGTTTAAAAATTATTAGTTATCCTTGTTGAAGGATTTAATTTGGAATAATTTTCTCTTAAATTTGTAATCCTAATGTTTTCCATGTGAGAATGATATTTATGGAAGAATTATCTTTACTCTTGTGGATATAGTTATAAATAACCGTTTCGTTTTATATGATCTTTGGGTTTGAGGAAATTACAAATTATTATAATTTGGGATGAAAATGAAAGGTATGAGATAACATTTGTCGTTAAATTATGTTATGGTTATTTTGAGGAATTTATCTCATTTTGGTAATGTTATAAAATATAGTTTTTGAAAAAGGACAACACATAGACTATGTGAAAACCCATCACGTCAGACAAAGCTGTGGGAATCAAACCCACAACCAAAGTGCGATTGGTATTTATCGCCTACCACTGGACTACGTGAAGTCCCTGGTTAGTGTGACTATTATTTTTAGTTAAATGATTTTATTGATCAATAATAATTTGATTTGGGATCTTATGTCTTATCAAATTAATACCCTTAGTATAGGAAAATGATTTGGTGATTAAGTGATAAATGTTATTTTGGAAGTGGTTTTCTTTGTTGACAACACTATATGACAAAGGAAAATAGAGTAGAATGGGATTTCATTTGAGGAGTAATGGTGGATTTTATCTATGTTTTTATTGTGGATTTATAATGATTTGGGTTATTTATGGAAATGATTAGGTTAATTACTTTTAAGTATGTGACTTTAGGAGTAATTAATGTCATTTGGAGATACAATTTAACGTGGAAGACTACATTCTTATTAAGTTTTGGTTTTCAATATTAGTTTTGATTATATTGAAGGATTTTAAGGACAAATGATTATTTAATGGTATTTATTTAACTTTGGGGTATTGTTGGTTTAATTTTGGAAATTAAGATTAGTGTTTATTTCTCTCAAGGAATATCCTTTTGGGGGATCATTAGATCTTGTACTAACTATTTTGGTTTTGATTAATCTCTAAAGACAATTTAAATATATAGTTCATCCTGCATGGATCATGTGATTCTATAGAAGTTTATTCTAGCTCTTCTAGTATGACCAAGTCTTCATAAATACTCATCATTTAAAAAAAATGAGTTAGTGGTGGAAATTTATTAAAGAATGAAACTCTACTTAAAATGTAAGTATATATCTTTATATTCTTAGTCAATATCATAAATGAATTCATCATCCTTATGTAATGTAACTTAAAACAAAAAATTTTGTCCGTTTACTTTCCTGCTAGGAGACTAATGACTGTTTGTCCCAACACAAGTTTTTGGTTTTCTTATTGTTAACTTTCTCCTGATCATGATTTCTATCCCTCTCCATTAGAACATGACAATTAGTTTATCGTCCATATCCATGTTTTTCTACATGGAATCCGATTATGGGTTTTCTTGGGTGACATTTATACCTCTCTTTCTTTCTTTTAAAGTGATAGTTTTATTGACTCTTTTTCCGATGTGGGAATTTCCATTATATTATCAAGCCCAATTTTAAAAAAAAAATCGAGGTTGCAATTTATTGAAGGAGAGGAGAATGTAACACCCCAGGCTTCCATGGTACGTTTCCCTTTGAATAATGCAATGGCGTGCATTGTAAGCAACTTTGAGATTCTAATACACCACAACCAATCAAACTAGCCGTTATGAATATTAATAACTACTTTTTGAAATTTTATAAATTCTATCTCTCAAAATGTACTTCGTTTTTTGATTCGGAATATCAAAATCATCCTAGGGTGAAATTTTGGTACTTTTCGGATAACTTTCATATTTTGATGAATAGTGAAAATTACTAAATTTTAATTAAAAATAACTTTTTTAATCGAAATAATTAATAGTGATAAATTATGAATTTGAGTGGTTTTAAAGTATATTTAGAATATATTTTTACCATGTAATACAATGTGGGTCATTGAACATAATTTCATAGTTAAACCAGACATAAACAAGTGCCAAACTTTGAATAGTTATTATCTCTTAAAAACATGCTTTTTGTTTTAACAACGGGAAATAATTTTAAATTAATTGCTGCCACTTCTTTGTTTTGAATTTGGAAAAATGTATTCCATATATGGAATCAGGATGTTCAAATTTTGTAAATATCTAACTTTTATTTTTAGACATTTTGGATAATTACTTTGGTAAATATTTTATTTACCATGGTTAAAGGGTAAATCCGGTAAACAAGGGTTAAAAAAATAATATTATAATGATACTAAATTACCCTAAAACGTGTCTTAACCCAATTGGATGATACATGGTAGACCATGGGAATCTTTGGGTCGATTTTGGGACCCCATGGATCCACTTGTAAGTGATAATGACACTTTATTTTAATTAAGTTAAAATAAATACAAAAATGACACAAGCATATATCTTTTAGCAAAAAATTTATTACATAGGGTTATATATGTTTTATTTTAGACTATAAATATTAATTAGAAAGCTAAAGTTATTTCATACATAATTATATTTTATTTATAATTTTTAGACATTATATAAGTTAATTTATTTATGACACAATGGTGATACAGTAATTACCATAATAGTGAAAACATAGAATAATTGATATTTTAAATACCCAAATAAATATAATTTTAGACTTTTATTGAATTAAACTAATTTTATAGGTTAATATGACATATTATCATTGATTTAATTAACTTTGTTTGAAATAATAATTCTGGTATGTGTTTCACAAAAATCAACTATTGAATAGTGTCAAAATTGACATAAAAGAGTTTTTAAAACAAATATTATATTATTAATTGATATTAAATTCCTAAAAATCAAAGGATAGACCAAACGACTTATATCATAATAGGTGTATCATTGATGGACCACTTGGGGGGTCTCTTGGATGTATATGGTATGTTTATTAACCATATAATATAAAAATACAAAGAGACATTGTAAAAGTGAAACTAATTAACTAAGAGTTAATACATAAAGATAAGGTTAATATAATGACCCAAGCCTGTCTAAATTATATTGTATGAGGGTTTTTCGACCCATAACCACCTTAAACGTCAAATAATCAACTTTTGAGCTATTATAAACCGAATATTAATTTATTATAAATTAATATTTCTAACTTTTCCAAAGGTGCTCCTCACCCCTCTTATAAAAGGGCACTCTTTCTTCTCATTTATTCACACCTTCAAAGCCTTTTGGTTCGGCAAAACCCTGCCCAAATACTCTCTCAAATTCCATAAATACAACCTAGAGGACTTAGTTTGATCTGAAAGCCAACCTATGGAGCCCTTTTGATCAAATCAAAAGGAAGAAACCGAAGAAGATGTAATGTTTTCACCAACCCTTTTCAAGTTCCTTTCTTCTTCCACTTCATCTTTCTTTTTTATTACCATTATAAAATAATAACTCCAGTATATTATATATACTGTGATGTTATTATAACTATGGTACAACCATATTCAGTATTCTATCCACCCTTTGAATAACATGTCACCATGCGTGCGTATGTACGGCTTACCGTCTCCACGTCGTGGTGTAATTGTTATTCAATATATTATTGTTTAGGTGGGTATAATAATGATGTTTAACTCATTTAAATAATAAATATAACATTATAATGATTCTCTATATATGATATTACATCCAATTATATATTATTTTAATATCAAAAGAATGATATTGTCGCTCATGCGTACGTATGGACTACCGTCTCCACGAACGCGATGAGATTCATTCTCCATCATATCTATTCAAGAATAATTATCATTTGATGATTTACAAATAATTTATATGAACTCTATATCATTCTGTATATGAATAAGATACAACCTATCCATGACAAACATATCTTACGTAACAAAACATATAAAAGAAAATGAGTAAGTTAACACCCGAAACGACGATAATTCTAAGATATTATTAACAAAGAAATGTTAAAATATCATATATGATATCATATTAATGTATATGATTGATGAATAATTTAATAACAATTATTTAAACATTATACATGAGTTTAACCTACCCCCAACCAAGGAAAAGTACAAGGTAAGGGATTTTCTTATCTCACTTTCAATTCCGTGAGATTCCCATTGTTCGCCACTAAATTATTGAAAGTGGTGTATTGTGTACTACCATTTGATATATATTTTATCATTATTCTCTTTATATTCATGTTATTTTATAAATAATTTGGTGTTTATTAACTTTTGGTCATACGGATCAGTTGATTACACCGTTGTAAGGGGTTTCTTATCACACTTTTAATTCCGTGAGAATTCCATTGTTCACCACTTATTTATTACATGTGGTATATGTTTACTGCCCATGATTGTATTCATTGGGTAATATACATTAATTTATGGGTATTTACATCATCATTGTATGATCATTATGTCATGGGTGTATGTTTCATAAGTTACCAAATCGATAAGGGAATTTGAAATTTCAATTTCCATTTATTCAGCTTTACGCATACTTCATTGATTATTTTACTCCAAGATTATGTGTGGAATCACTATTCATTTGATTATGTCATAATTTCCACTCCCCTTTCTGTGGATATAATTTTGATACACATAATCATTCCATTGATAATTTCTCAAGTCATCGATATGAATTTGATAAGAGTAATTTTAACTCATTCTCCATTTGTTGAGTTAAACATCCAATTCATTGGTGTTGTTTTTACAAGATTATGTCTGAATGTCCTTTGATTGTTTTAAACTAAATATCCAATCATATTTAGTGTATTTATATTTTTCACACATAACTATGTCGTTGATTTATCCTTAACCTAAGGATACAGCCTTTATGAGAGATTTCATCTCAATTTACATTCCATTGAGACTTCATCGTTGTTATACACCAAATCACTTTTATATGGGGTATATAATGTACTTTGACATAGTATATCATGAATTCTGTTATTTTCATGATATTAAAATGTTTTTATTACCTCAATTATTTTTATTCAAGTGTCTCTCTTTTGGTTAGAAACTCTAACCAAAATACCATTTTAAAATGTTTTAAAGACTTATTCTTCTAAATCTTGCTAATTAATGTTCATGTTTTAAAAATGGTTTTAAGGATTTATTTATATGGACATTAAAGTTTTCAAATTAAAACTCATTTTAAATGTTTCAATGTGGTATGGGACACTTTGATTCAAAAATCTATTATTAAACGGCTTCTTGACAAATAGTGTGACTTTTAAATGTTTTCAAGAAAAGGGGGATATTTATCTCAAATAGTTTTGATGGTTATTTTCATCTATGTCAATATCATTCATTATTATCGATTGAGGTACGATACAATCTTCCATATTGTATCGAATGAGTTATGTTTGACTGTGCATGTGCTATTTGTTATACCATTCATGGTTTGTGGTTAAAGTATTGACATTTTTTATGCTAGTTTTAATACGAATGTTTATGTTATGTTTAAACCGGTTCGTATGAGGAATGCATTGGACTTAATAAGTGACGGGTGGAGCCTTATATAGCTCCTCGATTCATCGGTAGGTCTCATGAGACAAACTAGTGTCTTGGAAGAAGGCCTTGGAAAAATCTTATTTTTTGTCTTGGCACGAGGCATTGGCTATGTGGTTATGATAGTCTAGAATTATGCATTCCATCATTATGAAAGTGGTTATTGATATTTCATGTGATCATTTGACTAGTAGAATATCCATGTGAGTAAGTAAATGGAATTATATTATTTTACCTTTTCCATTTTATGCTGAATTTCGACATTAAAAGGCTTTCGTTTTAGTTATGAACTTCCTTAAGTGTTTATGCTTATCTATGAAAGATTATACTATAATGTTATCCTTACTGAGCATCTGGGCTCACCCCTTTCAATGTTTTATTTTTCCCAGGATTATGAAGAAGTAATTTATGAATGACCTGTAGGGATAGTATGAGAGGATATGAATACAAGATGTTGTTGTAGTTTTTTTTCCTTATGATGTAATGTAAGAATTATGAATATATCTAGTGTTTCAAAGACTACTAAACTAATCGGTCTATCGAGACTTTATCCTTTGTGATCATGACAATGTTATGTAATAATGCACCGACTTTGGGAATCTAGGGTCGGGGCATTAAAGTTGGTATCAGAGGAAGTTTAGTACAAACCTTGGAAGCTAGATTTAGATAAACTCTGATTAGAGCACGTAGACCTAAGATGAACTTTGAGGATTAGTATAGAAGAAATTCCTAGAATTTTGTTATTGTAGAGATTTTGTGAGTTTTCTGAGAAATACTTCCCTGTCTGGATACGAACAGGTAGAGGAGGCTCTGGCACAGATGTACCTAGGGGTAAAACCTGAAAACCCCTCTTTAAGCTAGACTCGAACGGGAACTGGTGCATGACAACGGGCCTTGCTGCACTCTTGGTTACGACACTCCTGGGGGATATGCTTTGGATAATTTACATTTTCTTTTCAAAACTATTTAAAGTATTATATATATAAAATTAGAGTAAATGACCTTGGTTAATCCTAATGTGTTTCAAATTGATAATATAGTGACATTTTAATCTCTAAATGATTGTATGACTACTATTACTCACATAATGCTTTCTGGTTTTAGTAAATGGCTGGATTCCAAGGAAGTCATAGTGACTTTGAGAATGATGTACAAGGTGGGAACAATGGTGGAAATGAGCAACAAATGAAATGTTTATGGGAGTAAAAGATGTCATATTTATGCCAAATCAAGTTTCCAAAAATATGATCAACAATATATATATTAACCAATTACTGGACTCAACAAAGAAGAGAAAGGTGATGAATGATAAGAGATCCAGTAGTGGAGACCATGGAGAAAGAAATCCTCAATTTACATCATGCAGGAAATGTGGAAGGAGACACCCAAGAAAGTGTCTAAATGGGAAAAAGAAATGCTTTACGTGTGGGAAAGAAGGACATAAAGTGAAGAATTGCCGAAGAAAAATGAAGAGTACTATGGAAGAAGATAAAAATGTTCCCAAGAATCCATTCACAGTCATTTTCCGAAAATGTAGAGGACCTGGCCATTACCCGATTGAATGTACTATTCTATAGGATATTTTCTTGGTCAGAGAAGAAGCTATGTGGAAATAAATGGTTGGATAAATGATTAAAAATTATTAGTGATCCTTGTTGATGGGTTTAATTTGGAATAATTTTCTCTTGTATTTGTAACCCTAAGGTTTTCCATGTGAGAATGATATTTATGGAAGAATTATATTTTCTCTTGTGGATATAGTTATAAATAACTGTTTGGTTTTATATGATCATTGGGTTTGAGGAAATTACAAATTTTTATAATTTTGGATGAAAATGCAAGGTATGAGATTAAATTTGTGGTTAAATTATGTTATGGTTATTTTGAGGAATTTATCTCATTTTGGTAATGTTATAAAATATAGTTTTTGAAAAAGGAAAACACGTAGACCATGTGACAACCCGTCATGTCGGAAAAAGCTATGGGAATATAATCCACAACCAAAGTGCAATTGGGATTTATCGCCTATAACAGGACTACGTGAAGTCCCTGGTTAGTGTGACTATTATTTTTAGTTAAATGATTTTATTCATCAATAATAATTTTATTTGGGATCGTATGTCTTATCAAATGAATACCCTTAGTATAGAAAAATGATTTGGTGATTAAGTGATAAATGTTATTTTGGTAGTTGTTCACTTTGTTGAGAACACCATATGCCAAAGGAAAATAGAGTATTATGGGATTTCATCTGAGGAGTAATGGTGGATTTTTATCTATGTTTTTATTGTGGATTTATAATGATTTGGGTTATTTATGGAAATGATTAGGTTAATTACTTTTAAGTATGTGACCTTAAGAGTAATTAATGTCATTTGGAGATACAATTTATCGTGGAAGACTACATTCTTAATAAGTTTTGGTTTTCAATATTAGTTTTGATTATATTGAATTATTTTAAGGACAATTGATTATTGAATGGTATTTTTTTAACATTGGGGTATTGTTGGTTTAATTTTGGAAATTAAGATTAGTGTTTATTTTTCTCAAGTAATATCCTTTTGGGGGATCATTAGATCTTGTACTAACCATTTTGGTTTTGATTAATCTCTAAAGACAATGTAAATATATAGTTCATCCTGCATGGATCATGTGATTCTATTGAAGTTTATTCTAGCTCTTCCAGTATGACAAAGTCTTCTTGAATACTAATCGTTTAAAAAAAATGATTTAGTGGTGGAAATTTATTAAAGAATGAAACTCTACTTAAAATGTAAGTATATATCTTCATATTCTTAGTTAATATCATAAATTAATTCCTCATCCTTATGTAATGTAACTTAAAACAAAAAAATGTTGTCCGTTTACTTTCCTTCTAGGAGACTAATGACCGTTTGTCCCAACACAATTTTGTGGTTTTCTTTATTGTTAACTTTCTCCGGATCATGATTTCTATCCCTCTCCATTAGAAATTGACACTTATTTTATCGTCCATATCCATGTTTTTCTACATGGAATCCGAGAATGGGTTATCTTGGGTGACCTTTATACCTCTCTTTCTTTCTTTTAACGTGATAGTTTAATTGACTCTTTTTCCGATGTGTGACTTTCCATTATATTATCAACCCCAATTTAAAAAAAATTGTGAGGACGCAATTTATTGAAGGAGGGGAGAATGTAACACCCCAAGCTTCCTCGGTACATTTCCCTTTGAATAATGCAATGGCGTGCATTGTACGCAATTTCGAGATTCTAACACACCACAACCACTCAAACTAACCGTTATGAATAGTAATACCTACTTTTTGAAATTTTATAAATTATATCTCTCAAAATGGACTTCATTTTTAGATTCGGAATATCGAAATTATCCTAGGGTGAAATTTTGGTACTTTTCAGATAACTTTCATATTTTGATGAATAAGAAAAAATTACTAAATTTTAAATAAAAACTACTTTTTTAATCAAAATAATTATTAGTGATAATTTATGAATTTGAGTGGTTTTAAAGTATATTTAGAATATATTTTTACCATGTAATACAATGTGGGTCATTGAACATAGTTTCACAGTTAAACCAGACATAAACAAGTTCCAATCTTTTGATAGTTATTATCTCTTAAAAACACGCTTTTTCTTTTAACAACAGGAGTTAATTTTAAATTAATTTCAGCCACTTCTGTGTTTAGAATTTGGAAAATTGGATTCCATATTTGGAAACATGATGTTAAAATTGTTTAAATATGTAACTTTTATTTTTAGACCTTTTGGATAATTACTTCGGTAAATATTTTATTTACCATGGTTAAAGGGTAAATCCGGTAAACAAGGGTTAAACAAATAATCTTATAATAATACTAAATTACACTAAAACGTGTCTTAACCCTATTTTTTGATACATGGTCGACCATGGGCATCTTTGGGCCGATTTTGGGACCCCATGGATCCACTTGTAAGTGAAAATGACATTTTATTTTAATTAAGTTAAAATAAATACAAAAATGACACAAGCAAATATCTTTTAGAAAACAAATTGTTAAATAGGGTTATATATGTTTGATTTTAGACTATAAATATTCATTATAAAGATAAAAATATTTCATACATATTTATATTTTATTTATAAATTTTATACATTAAATACGTTAATTTATTTATGACACAATGGTGATGC
The DNA here is from genome assembly GCA_963277665.1 of Viscum album. Classification (NCBI taxonomy): domain Eukaryota; kingdom Viridiplantae; phylum Streptophyta; class Magnoliopsida; order Santalales; family Viscaceae; genus Viscum; species Viscum album. The sequence goes on from OY728150.1 coordinate 1,893,561,710, forward strand.
AGTAATTACCATAATAGTGAAAAATTAGAATAATTGATATTATAAATACCTAAATAAATATAATTTGAGACTTTTATTGAATTAAACTAATTTTATATGTTAACATGACATATTAGGATTGATTTAATTAACTTTTTTCGAAGTAATAATTCTGTTATGTGTTTCACAAAAATCATCTATTGAATAGTGTCAAAATTGACATAAAAGAGTTTTTAAAACAAATATTATATTATTAATTGATATTAAATTCATAAAAATCTACGGTTCGGCCAAGAGACTTATATAATGATATCTGTATCATTAATGGACCACTTGGGGGTCTCTTGGATGTATATGGTATGTTTATTAACCATATAATATAAAAATACAAAGAGACATTGTAAAAGTGAAACTAATTAACTAAGAGTTAATACTTAAAGATAAGGTTAATATAATGACCCAAACCTGTATAAATTCTATTGGTTGGGTGGTCTTCCACCCATACCCACCTTAACTTTTAAATAATAAACTTTGGAGCTATTAGAAACAGAATATGAATTTATTATAAATTAATATTTCTAGCTTTTCCAAAGGTGCCCCTCACCCCTCTTATAAAAGGGTACTATTCTTTCTCATTTCTTCACACAATCAAAGCCTTTTGGTTCAGCCAAACCCTACCCCGATACTCTCTCAACTTCCCTAACTACAACCTAAAGGCCTTATTTTGATCAGAAAGCCAACCTAAAGAGCCCTTTTGATCAAATCAAAATGAAGAACCCGAAGAAGAGGTAATGTTTTCACCACCCCTTTTCAAGTTCTTTTCTTCTTCCACTACTTCTTTCTTTGTTATTACCATTCTAAAATAATAAATCCAGTATCTTATATATACTGTGATTTTATTATAAATTTTTTACAACCATATTCAGTTTTCTATCCACCCTTTGAATAACATGTCACCATACGTGCGTACGTACGGCTTACCGTCTACACGTCGTGGTGTAATTGTTATTCAATATATTATTATTTGGGTGGGTATAATAATGATGTGTAACTCATTTAAATAATAAATATAACATGATAATGATTCTGTATATATGATATACCATCCAATTATATATTATTTTAATATCAAAAGAATGATATTGTCTCTCGTTCGTACGTACGGACTACCGTCTCCACGAACGTGATGAGATTCATTCTACATCATATCCATTCAAGCATAATTATCATTTGATGATTTAAAAATAATTTTTAAGAACTTTATATCATTTTTTATATGAATAAGATACATCCTATCCATGACAAACATAGCTTACGTAACAAAACATATAAAAGAAAACGAGTAAGTTAACACCCAAAACGACAATAATTCTAAGATATTATTAACAAAGAAATGTTAAAATATAATATATGATATCATATTAATGTATATGATTCATGAATAATTTAATAACAATTATTTCAACATTATACCAGAGGTTAACCTACCCCCAACCAAGGAAACGTACAAGGTAAAGGATTTTCTTATCTCACTTTCAATTCCATGAGATTCCCATTGTTCGCCACTAAATTATTGAAAGTGGTGTATTGTGTACGGACATTTGATATATGTTTTATCATTATTGTCTTTATATTCATGTTATTATTTATATCATTTGGTGGTTATTAACTTTTGGTCATACGGATCAGTTGATTACAACATGGTAAGGGGATTCTTATCTCACTTTTAATTCCGTGAGAATTCCATTGTTCACCACTTATTTATTACATGTGGTATATATTTACTTCCCTTGATTGTGTTCATTGTGTAATATAATTTAATTTATGGGTATTTACATCATAATTGTATGATCCTTATTTCATGGGTGTATGTTTCATAAGTTACCAAATCGATAAGGGAATTTGAAATTTCAATTTCCATTTATTCAGCTTTACGCATACTTCATTGATTATTTTACTCCAAGATTATGTGTGGAATCACTATTCATTTGATTATGTCATAATTTCCACTCCCCTTTCTATGGATATACTTTTGATAAACATAATCACTCTATTGATAATTTCTCAAGTCATCGATATGAATTTGATAAGAATAATTTTAACTCATTATCCATTTGTTGAGTTAAACAGCGAATTCATTGGTGTTGTTTTTACAAGATTATGTGTGAATGTCCTTTGATTGTTTTACACTAAATATCCAATAATATTTAGTGTATTTATGTTTGTCACACATAACCATGTCGTTGATTTATCCCTAACCTAAGGATACGGCCTTTATGAGAGATTTCATCTCAATTTACATTCCATTGAGACTTCTTCGTTGTTATACACCAAATCACTTTTATATGGTGTATATAATGTACATTGACATAGTATATCATGAATTAATTGATTCTCATGATATTAAAATGTTTTGATTACCTCAATTATTTGTATTCAAGTGTCTCTCTTTTGGTTAGAAACTCTAAACAAAATACCATTTTAAAATGTTTTAAAGACTTAATCTTCTAAATATTCCTCATTGATGTCCATGTTTTAAAAATGGTTTTAAAGATTTATTTATATGGAAATTAATGTTTTAAAATTAAAACTCCTTTTAAATGTTTCAAAGTGGTATGGGACACTTTGATTCAAAAATCTATTATTAAACGGATTCTTGAAAAATAGTGTGACTTTTAAATGTTTTCAAGAAAAGGGGGATATTTATCTCAAATAGTTTTGATGGTTATTTTCATCTATTCAATATCATTCATTATAATCTATTGAGGTACAATACAATCTTCCATATTGTATCGAATGAGTTATGTTTGACTCTAGATATGCTATTTTTTATACAATTCATGGTTTGTGGTTAAAGTATTGACATTTCATATGCTAGTGTTAATATGAATGTTTATGTTATGTTTAAACTTGTTCATATGAGGAATTCATTGGACTTAATAAGTGACGGGTGGAGCCCGCTATAGCTCCTCGATGCATCGGTAGGTCTCATGAGACAAACTAGTGTCTTGGAACAAGGCCTTGGCAAAATCTTATTTGTAGTCTTGGCACGAGGCCTTGTCTATGTGGTTATGAAAGTCTGGAATTATGAATTACATCATTATGAAAGTGGTTATTGATATTGAATGTGATCATTCGACTAGTAGAATATCCATGTGAGTAAGTAAATGGAATTATTATATTTTATCTTTTCCATTTTATGCTAAAGCTTGAGTTTAAAAGGATTTCGTTTTAGTTATAAACTGCCTTAAGTGTTTATGCTTATCTATGAAAGCTTCTGCTATAATGTTATCCTTACTGAGCATCTGGGCTCACCCCTTTCAATGATTTATTTTTCCCAGGATTATGAAGAAGTAAGTTATGAATGACCTGTAGGGATAATATGAGAGGATATGAAGACAAGATGTTGTTGTAGTTTTTTTAACCTCATGATGTAATGTATGACTTAAGAATATATCTACTGTATCCAAGACTACTAAACTAATCGGTCTTTCGAGACTTTATCCATTATGATCATGCCAATCTTATGTAATAATGCACTGACTCTCGGTATCTAGGGTCGAGGCGTTACATTGGGAATCCAATGGGATCAACATCTATATACTAAACCATAAAAGTGTGATTTTTGGATATAATACATATGTTTTCATAGCCACATAATATTTGAAAAAAAAAATTTGTGAATCCATAAAATATAGTGGTTTTTATCTCTTAGAAACTTCCAAATAATATCTTTAATATATAGAATTTATAGGTCAATATGGTAGTTACATCTATTTTTTCATGGTAATTCACAATATTCATTGTCAAAAATAGATTTAAAAAAGAAAAATGTTTCATTCCATTGGCCTTAAGAATGATAGAATACATTTAAATAGTATAAAGATCACTTTACATCATCACTAACCTTAATTTTTGTAGAATAATTATAAGGTTACATGGTTTATTGTCATTATTATAGAACAAGGTTAAGTTTTGTTATCATGATAGTGTTTCATGTTAATGCTTATGGCTCAAGGAAGATATTAGTGCATGAAAAAATTAAACGACTTATGATTTGAAATTATCTATCATAGTCCATGCATTGAAGACATGGAATCATGTCCTCTTTAGGGATAAATTCATCATGTTTATAGATCATAAGTGCTTGAAACATATTTTATAACAATGTGATTTATATCTCCGATAAAAATGATAATTGAAATGTCTCCAAATGTTTGAATTTGACTAGATGTATACACTATAAAAGGAAAATTCAATGGATGATTAATTTAGTAGAAGGACATATTCACAGTTGGATTGAAAAGCTTCTAATGAGTAGAAGTAGATATTTCTCTTAGACGACATGTACATGGAATGTGAGGACATAGGTGATGTTTTAGGTTTATTTATAGTTTTTTATCATGATTTGGTAAACATGGTTAAAGAGAAACATACATCCAATGAGAAATGAGTAATGATGAGGTCATACCTCAATGTTGAAGAGACCATTATGGGATGGAGGATTGATGGTAGTTCAATGTTAGGGTTTAAAAATCAGATAGTCATACCTATGGATTGTCAGGAACAACCTTTTATTCATTCCACCATTCTTGATAGGCTTTTCATCTTGGAATAAAAAAGGAATAAATCATTCAAATAATATTTTTGGGGTTTTGTATGAAAATGATGGAAGACTAGGTTTTATGGAGATGCTTAACTCTTTTGCAGGTTAAACAAGAGAATTAGTGACAAGAAGGTATGTTTGAGTCTTCAACTGTTCTAGTTTGGAAATGTGAGAAGATATCCATGTATTTCATCATAGAACTCCCATGAATGGGATGCAAACATGGTTCTATATGGGTGATAGTGCACATCTGAAAAGGTCAGACCATTTCATTGCTATTCGTGAATCTAATATGGAAGAGGTCTTGAAAAAAATCTATATCTGAGAAGTAGAAAGGGGGGATATCATACCAGTTTCAATAGTGCTAGATAGAGATATGAGGATTACATCTAATCTATATAAATAGTTAAAAATTCAATTGAATGTGTGTTTTCTATGAGTACATAGTATCATCATAATTCGTACATCCAATATGGAAGGATGATAAAATCATATCAAGACATTCTATAGACTTGTGTAATGGATTTTGGTGGATCAGGGGAATAACACATACCATTACTGTATTTTTCATTTAAAAATATTTATCTATACTTGAAACACAGTGCCCATTTTGATGCATTGAATGGGATTGATTTTTATTCTATTTTTTGGTGGAAACTAGTGAGGTTTCATGGGTTGGGCCCAGACTTGTCTATGAAAAAATGGAGAAGATTCAGTTGATTAGGAAAATGATTGCGATGGATAAATTTTTTCATAAATCATATGTGCATCATGATCAATGCCCATTTTTATTTGAAGTGAGCGTTAATGTGTTCTTGAGGATATCTCCAATGCTTTTACATAATCGTTTTGTGAAGAAGGGACAGTTATATCCCCGATACATAGGCACTTTTAAGAAACATGCATGGGTTGGTGAGGTGGCATATTATATGTCATTACCTGCATAGTTTAGCAATTTTAATAATGTGTTTCATGTAGCTAACTATAAAAATTATCTACCTAATTTGGACCATGTGATCAAATGGGTTCACAATAACCTATATCCAGATGCTTCACTGGTTTATATCCTTATATAGATTTGGGAATGAAATTTGGATGTATTTCATGGATAAAGAATCGTGTTTTGTGAGTTTTGTGGAAACACAGTTATATTTAAGAAGATACATCGGAATGAGTGATGGAAGAGAATGAGTAATTTCCAAAACTATTTCAAGAAAATATTGGGCTTATATTTTTTGTAGATGTAAAGGCTAATGTGTGGGAGACTGTAGCACCATCAGTTTCTAGAACGTAACACTTTGTTATCTTTTTTTAATTATGTAATGTTTCTGGGTGATGATTGTAAGGGTATTGAATATACGTGGTGTGTTTTGGGAATTTTATAAATGTCCATGGTTGTTGTATGATTTGTTGAAACCATGAAAATCTTACAGAAAACTGTGAATAGTGTGAAAGTGGATAAGGAAAAGTCACATAGGTAGGCACACAGTTTGTTGAAACCATGCAAAAACCAAGGGAAACCCTTGAAATGTGTGGTAATATTTTTTGTAATGGTTGTTTCATGGTTTTATATCCAAGACAGACAACCGTGAATGGTTTCTCTCTATGGAAGTATCTAACACATGGTTAGTTCATCATTTACCTAAACGTGTAACTAACTGTGCATAGTTTAAAAACAAGATCCTTAAAAAGTGGATCATGGTCAAGATTGTTTTTCATTCCCTATTTCTTACAAACATTCATCCATAACTTAATATTTATCCCTCCTAATGGTATTTCATCCCACCACCCGCCCCTTCCAATTAGAAGAAATATAGACGTGTTTTTTGGTGTGTTGAAGCCTTATACCTTTAGGGAATCTCCATTTAGGGTAGTTTTTCTATGTATTTAATATTTATACTTACCTATCTATCGAGGATTCTTAGATCCAATTTCACTATGGATAAATATAGGTTTTTTATCAAAATAATGATTAGGTTTACCATTTTAATTATATGGAAAGAGATCATAGCTATGTTGTTGGAGATTCAACCCTGTATCATTGGCATTTTACTGTAGTTCGTTATTTTCACCAAAAATACAAAGGACAGTGGTTTCACTCTAGACTCCCCTATTTAGAACATGAAATATAAATTTCATGTTGATTGTTTTCATTGATATTTATTTTGATATTGCAAGAAAATTAATGTTATAAACCATCTTTAGTGTTGATATGAGTAGTTCATGAATTTTGTTGAAATTGTGGAATTGGGGAAAGTGGTTGTGCGACGTGACTTGTTTTATGGATATAAATTATTTTAAAAGTGTATTTTCAGGACTTCAGGTAAATGGTTTAATTGATATATTTATAATATAAGGATTGTTTTTTTTTGAAATTTTCTAAAATATTTTGTTCAAATGGTATTCATTTAATAGATAGTTTTATTAAACTTGTTTTTTGGGGAAGTATTTTTAATAAAAGGATGATGTTATTGAAATGGTTTTTTGTTATGGTTTTCAATGAAGGTGTGGTTTATTAAAATGACATAAATGGTTTGGAAAATATGAACTAGCATGTGTTGGATTAATAATTTATTCATGTGTGGAATGGGATAGATATTTTTTGTCAAAGTACAACTATCATGAGGGATGAGTTGTGGACATCAAATTTCAATAATCAATGGTAATCACCATGATTGTGTGGTTGTGTGTGTCGGTGTGTGTGATTGGGTGATACTGATTGTGTACTTCCAATTGAACTCATGAAATGGATTCTATTACATTTTTGGTTAGTTTCCATAGAAATTAGTTTTTTTGAGAAAACTATTTTGGCATGGAATTGTTTTCCCTTTAGATAAATTTTTGATCCATTTTAAAAAAATATTAAAATTTCTTATATAATTATACGTTATTCTTATATAATAGTGCAATCAGTAGGGAATTAATTTGGGGAAAACCTTCATCATTTTATTACTCACCACATCTTCAATGAATTAGTGGTTTCATAGATATTTATTATCGAGATACAGAAAAAATAAATGTATCACACTTATTTAGTGGTGCATTTGGAGACTTGGTATATTTTTCAGAGTTGAGCATAGAGAATGTTGGATCGTGGAGTAATGGGATTGTATTTTATTTTATTTGTTTATTTATTCTATTGATTGAATTTATATTTTGAGTCTTCCACTATGGTACTCTGTTGTTGGTTGGTTTTGATATAAATTGTATTTATTTGAGTTGTTTGACAAATTGTTATGATGCATTATATAGTGGTTTATTTGGTTATGGTATGTAGGTCATGTCATTATATTTTAATATGGAAAATAATCCCCCACTCATTAATGAATCCATTGTTATTTATTCTCATCCATTGGAGTCTTCAGGATGGCTGAAAAGTCTGATGAACATTTCATTACCTTCTAATGCTGATGTGGATGGCCAGGATATTATAGTTAAGAGTATGTGTTATGACATAATTTTACTCACCTGGTCAATGTTTTGGGAAATAATTGTATGATTGAATAAGATACACGGGAACTATAAATATGTTTCATATAAAAATATCTAAACAAAATTTTCATAGATCAAAATTATAACGACACAGTTTCATTAATTGGGAGAATGTAAAAGCCCATGTTTTTTTAAATATTGATACAATTTTTTATTTTTTTATTTTTAAATATAATAATTCATATTAATTGTTATTATTATAAACTATTAATAAATTTACATTAATAGGGAAAAAAATTTCATTTGGAAAGTCTTACGTTTCCATTTATGAAATTTTTTTCTATGTGTTATATTTTTTAAAGAAAATAAATTTTTCATTTATACAATTTAATTGAAAAAGAAACTAAAATTAATTTTTTTATAATAATATAATTATCTTATGATTAAAGTTTCATATTATTAAAAAAATGATTTTGTTTCGGTGAACATTGAAAAAAATTGTTCATATACGAAACTATAACACTTATGAAATATTACTGATACAAACAAAAAATAAAAAATAAAAAATTGTTCAATTAATGAAAAATGTATTTATGAAGTATAATAATTAATTTAAAAATAGTAGTTTGAAATTAAATAACTATTTTTAACATTTTCTAGTTTAGGGTATAATTATTTCTAAAAAATCCTTTTTCAGTTGATTTTCTTTAGTCCTTCTTCTACCACCTCTAATAAATATCTACTTATAATCACATAATTACATCAATATTATTATATTGAAATGCTATTATTTTTAGAGAATAATCATTATGTTCCTTCATCTTATCAATTTTAAATAGAAAATGTAACACATGTTACTTGTGGACTACTGCCTCCATGAATGAATTATAATTTTTTAATGACCATCATACATGGATGGTCATAGACATTTTATTAATGAACTAAAAATATATAAATGACAATATTAGCTTCCAATAATGAATTATTTTTTCATAATAAGGGAGATAATCAATAATAGGACATAAAAATTATTACCAAATAAAATAAGCATACTAAGATAGATTAGATCATCATCCATTTGTTGAACTCAATTATAAATTATTTAGTATATTTCACCACATTAATGATAAAAAACTCAAAATAATTATGATCATAATGAATTCATATCATCATTATGTAATTTTATATTCACAGACATTTTTTCATTTTAACATTTTATTGTTTATGTCAGTTTTACCACCCATAATAACAATTATTAATGTTTGCGTGACAATTTATTAAGAAACATAAAAATTAAAAATAATTTATAAAACTAAAAATTCTATGATGTAATAATTATTTTATATATCTAATATATTTATATATAGAAATTTTTTCAATTTATAAAATAAAATCTTTTTGTTATGATCAATATTTTTTTTAGTATATCATGTGAACCATAAGCATCAGTTCCCTAAAACGATCACATGACCCAATAACTATATCCAAAACATTTATTACATATTTTTTGAAATTTGAATATTTTTAAATATCAAATATAGAAAGAAAATTAAATGATAACATTCATAGATATTTTAAATGTTAAAATGAAGCATATTAAGATTAATTCATCCTAAATTCATTAATTCATGTCTTATTTAATTATTTTATCTGGGAATGATACTGCCCCAATAACTTGAAAAATATAACACATATCGAATCATTGAAATATATTTTTCAAAATCACTAGGATGTCATGTTGTTTTGGAGACTATGAAAAAAATAATCCCAAAATGAAAAGTTTGAACTATATTGAATTATAAAATTAACCAGAAGATAATAATTATGTAATGGTATAATAATGATTAAAATAAAATCAAATTTTTATGAAATTAAATAAATAATATTTTTATTTAAACATATATATAGAGGGAGTATGTTGTGTATTATGACTTGAGATAAGGTATTTCTATTAATAATTTTAAAATTATTTTTGGGTTTTCAATTGAACTCATTTTTCTTCCATATCTATATTAATTGATAAAATATATTTTATAGAATTTAATTTTCCTAAAATTCATTTTTATTATCAATAATTTATTTATTGTTAAAAAAATGATATTTTTATTGATTTTCATACTAGTTATTATTTGAATTCTTTATAATTATGAGAAATGAATAAATTTTATGAAATCCCATGAATATTTATTTTATATAGAAATAATATCTTTAGATTTCATAACATGAAAGATGGAGCCTTATGAGATTTGAGATATATTATAAAAAATTAATACATAAATTTTACCATTATAAAAGTCTTTAAATTTGTTGTATGAAGATAATAACCAATTATAATATATATTTATATTGTTCTTCCTCAATGAAAATTTATTTCGATATTCTTATGAAATAATAAATAAATTTTCATTAATGTAATTTTTTCATGAAAATCAATTTTATTAAAAAATATTTTTATTTTTCTTTGTTCAAGGAAATTATAAATAATTTCTCTAACATTTATACGATTTAATTTATAAAATAAATTTCATTTAAGAAATTTTCATATCATAATTTAATTATTATTAAATTTTATAATTTTATGTAAATTATGGATTTTCAGTGAATTGTCAAAAATAATATTTTTTCAAATAAAAAATTTAAATTCCCTTAAAAAAGTAACTTAAAAGAAAAATGATATTTTAAATAATTTATTAAAGTCAAATATTATCAATTTTTGTATGAATAATATAATTTATAAAATTTAAATCATCATTGTCTAAGATTTTGATTTATTTTAGTTGATATGGTTTAAAACACTTTTATCTAATATTTATTAATCACAGTGTTAAATTATTAATTATTAAAAAAAATTATTCAACATGTTGATTCTGAAACATGAAAAATAGATAGAATATATACAATTAATATGTTCAAATTACTTAAATATATCACAGTTTTTTGGTAATTCTGAATAGCAAATATGATAAATATTTATCATTATGTTAATCATAAAATAGGTAAGATAAGGTTAAAAGAACGAGATAAGGTCTTAAAATCAACCCAACTCTTGACATATTGGATAGTGTTTAAAAAAACGACCTTTACACAATAAATTATATTAAAAGAACTTCAGTTGTATTTTCTATAGATAATGAATGTTAAATTATTTTATTTAATGAAAATTGCCAAATTTGAATCTATTGAATTAAAAATAACTATAATTTTCACGTAAGAATAATTATTATTTATTTTTTAGTCCAAATTATTTATTTTAGAGATAAATAATTTATTTTTTCAAGGTAATTTTTTATAACATTTTATGAATTAGAAATTACCTTAAATACTTACGTAATGAAAGTATGGTATTTATTAGATTAATAAGGAAATAAAATCAATGACATTAAAATTATTGTAAGTAATAAATTTTAGAATATTTTTAATATTTCAGTAATTTTTATATAAAAATATATTTTTAATGTGTGAATGTCATTTATTAAAATTACAATGTTTTTATGTTGTCATTCAAGTCAAATTAAATTAACATTTTTTAATTGTTAGTAACTGTATTTTATGTGGTATAATATTTCATTAAATTATTTAGAAATCATGAAAATATTAAAATAGTAAAATTATTATTTTAAATTCATTTAAATATAACCCTTTATATATTTATGATGAAATTTTTAATTTATTTTTTAAATCGAAAACCATTATTATTAAAAAAATAATTAACACAATTACAATTTAAATTGGACAACCAAGGGGTTAAAAAAATAAAAGGATTATAATATCTAAAAAACTATATAAATATCATATATTAATGTGTTTTCTTCTTTAAACACTATTTCATATAATAATCATATATTTGGAAGAATTTTTCTTAATAATATATTAATTTTATTTCAATATATTAGGAAATTCCAAGAACATAATTTCCAACACTTATAAAATGAAACACATTATCACATTTATAAAAAATGAGAAATAATTATCAACAAAACCAAAAAAATTATATTTTTGACTTCCCTAAACTAAAATTATAGGAATTGGTTTTCCTAAAAGACTATTCCTAGGGTCCATAAGAAGGGATAAAAAGGAGTCATACATAAGAATAGGTAATCATCACATCCAACCTACTTTAATTTATGTCTTCTATAATATTATATAAATATATAGTATTAATTATAAAATCAATTATGTATAATTAATATACATATATGTTATTTTTATTATGTAATGATAATTATCCACTATCATTTCCATAAAATGGGATTTGATGGTTACGTGCGTGCATGCGTGTCGACTACCACGACCATATAGAAACACAATTCATCTCACAAGTTCATATTTTATGGAAGGTTATTATGATGAGAAAAATGATTATATATGATATTTTGGATATAATTATTCTTCAATAACTATAATATCATATGTATATTCTTACCTTACAGTCCTTTGGAAAAATATAATGCTGCTCATGAGTACATGTGCACAACCACCTCCACGAAGAGATGTGATTATGTATTTCATTTTCTATTTACATTGATAGTAATATAGAATGATTTATTGAATAAATTTTATATATATTATATAATTATGATTATTTAATAGTGAATTTTTATTTACCTTTTCCCCATTTCATCCATTGAAAAGAGAAAACATCATTAATGTTTATGTACATCCTACTATATACATGAAATGTTGTATTCATTTTGTTATATATATTCTATGGTTGAATCTAAATATACGTATAATACGTATATATGAACTTTTTATCATGATTAAAATTATATAGATAATTGAACCATGATCATTTTCTTAGGAACAATGCTACCAAATTGAATGTTTCGTTAAAAATGAAACAATTATCACTGTGAGACTGTGATTCTAATAATAATTATTAATAAATCAGAGATTAATTATTATAATGGGTTCATATATTCTATTTAAAATATATATATTATTATTTTATAGAGTTTTAATAATTTAAAATTAATTGTACTCAAGGTTAAAACTCTTTTGTTGATATTCAATATTGAGGAATGGATTTCTCAGCTCAATTTTATTTGGATGAGGATTAGGTCATATTCACTAATTATTTACATTTTGTGGTGTATATAATTATTATAAATGGAATTTATGACGATTTAATGAATGTTATGTGGATTTTATAATCAATATAATTGTTCATATTTCCTAATGGGTTGTTATACATATTAACAAAGTAGTATTTTTTTATGTTACAACTTGGTAATTTAGTATATTTTTTATGATTATATTTTCGGTGATTGAATTTCAAGATCTACCTATTAAAAATAACTTGAATATTATTTTCCACTTGTTATTTGTTGAGATTACATGTTTTCATTTATTTTACCCCCTTTATTAATGTATGATACTTAGGTAATTATTTTAATAAAATAATTCATTATTTGACTCTTGGGCCGAAAATAATTTTTCATCAATATAAATTTTTCTAAATTTATTGAATTTTTTTACTATTATAAAATAATTTTGTGAATTTATTTTTACACATTAAATAATTAATATTAAATTACTTGAAAATAATATTCATATAAATTTATATATGAACTTCTTTGTATTTTTAATGAAAATGTTAAAATAATATTTATTTTCATGTACAAGACATGGACATAATTTCCAACCATTACGAATTCTAAATTTATTTATTCATCCATCTCAATTTTCAATGATTTTTTAGTAATTTTTTAGGATTATGGATAAATTATATTTTAACAGACCAATTTTTATGTGAATTGTTTTCCACAATAAAAATTCTTAATGGTCATTTAAATCCACATTCAGTAATGATGAAATACATTTATGTTACATTTAAATTAATGTCAATTTGATCCAATGATACCATATTTATTATTCCACAAGATGTTTTCTGACTATTTTGGAAATATTTTTAGGAAACAAGTTTATTTTACCTAGTTTGTACTATTAAGATATGTTTACCAACTTAATATATATTATAAAAGATTTATAATATTTTATAAAACATATAAATTAATTATGATAAAGTTATTTGTGGGGAAGAAATTATATATCCCAATAATACTTTGGGACAAGTTAAAAATATGATGAGATAGTATAGAAAATATTGGGAAGATATCCTAGTTCATTATTGGAATATATCAACAATTATAGTCATTCATGTGAACTGTGAATAAGTATACAAAATAATTTGAAGTGATCACAATACATTATGATTGTATTGTTAGTAATTATTGAATTAAGAAATGATTTTCCATGATTATTTGTTTTAAACAAACTTATGTCTTATGACAATGTTATTCCCTCATGTATTGTGTCCATTGATTTCTTTGTGATTTTTTTATTATAAACTACCATGATTTTTCTATCACTTAAGAATATATTAATTTATATGGATGATTTGGAGCTAAATTGATATGTTCCTGATATCATACAATTATTCGCATTTTATTTTTATGTCATAATTGATATCTACCAAGAAACTATACTGATAATAAGAGCTCTCCATATTATATGGTTCCATTATTGAGGTTATGAAAAAAGGTTTCAGGTATGATATATCAATGAAGGTTTGTAGTTGTGGAGAACTTAGTTTGAGGAAAAATAGATCTATTATAAAATATTTTTTATTGTATCTTATTTGAAAATGACACTAGACCTGTATTATTTCCAGGTAGACATTTATTTTATGTATTAAATATTCCACTAATAATTTTTAATACGTATGTATGAAAATTATGGGTCACTATAGTTTGTATCATAGAATGATTTATTTAGTATTTTGAGACTATGGTTAAATAAAATTAGTCAAAAACGTGGGGAATAGTTCAAGAATAGTGTATCATTTTAATGTTTTTTGATGGAATATATTATTTGATTTTCCTAGATATACATCCCTCTAATAATTCTATAATAAGATATTGTATTGTAATAGATTCATATAAGAATACTATATTTGAAATGTTTTGGTAAAGTATATTGCATCCATCAATTATGGGAATTATGAGTGTTCCCTTACTACATTCATGATTATACAATCATGTGTGAAAATCGTGGGTTAATTTACATTTTATTTATGAATCAGTATAAATTTTTGAATTGATGGTATAAAAAAATTACCTCTATTAATACAATTTCTTCAGATATTGGATGTATTGTTTCAGGATTTAAAAATTATATAAACTATTTCTCATGGTCTACCACAATAATTATTATTTATAACACAATGGTTTCATGTTTCATATAATGGCTACAAGATGAAGGATTCATGTCACTATTGAATGTGGTAGACGATTTAATGGTTTTCTTGAGGATTAAGTAAATGAAAATGGAAATAGAAGGAAAAATGAAATGAATATTAATATTAGTTTATCATGATATATGACTAATAATATAAACATTAATGAGTTTTTTAACATGAAAATTAAGAAGAACATTGAGTTTAATGAGATATTATGTGGTAATGACCATTATGGTTTGAAATTTCAAATTTTCATCAAGTACATAATTTTGAAAGGATCTCCAAGGAGAATGAATCAATGGAGGGAGGAAGATGTTATCTATATGGAAATGAATGTCATATAGAAATAAATTTATAGGGAAAAAACTTCATATGTGTGAGGAATTTGTGAATTGTTTGATATATTGCACATATAAAAGGGTTAAATCTAAGAATATGGAAGGACATATACAACTTCATTCAATAGATTGAATGTATTGATGTTTTTATATATTTGGATTCTAGATTTAGGCTACAGAAGTGTTATATAAATGATGTTAAATTTAAAAGAATCTTAAAACAACAAAAGAATTTTCCACAATAGTTTTACTTTAAAGATTTGGAAACATATTTTGTGTGGTATTGATAACCTAGAAAATAGATTTAGTATAAATGTGATATTTTCATAGACCACATGATTAAGGGAATTGTTACCCATAATACATTACTTGTGTTGAGTAAATAATGTTTTGTTTATTTAATAATATATTTGGAATTAATGATGTAAATGGGACATTAGAGGAATCATTTAAATAGTGATGTGTTTTGATGTCAAAGTGATTTAGGTCATGTTTGATGATGATTGTTACATTTTTTGATTCAATATATATATATATATATACAAATTGAATTTTATGTTATTTTATTTAAGGAATTATGGAAATGTTTAAAATATATGAATATATGTTTTCAAATAGGTTTTATTGTAATTCATATTATGAGAATATTTTATAATAATCAAGGTATTTACCTTTATTGAATGTGAAATTATGAGATACTTCATCTTTTATGTGGATAAATAATAATGTTGATAAAAAATTATTTGGTATCCTATGAATTTAAAATATAGTTTCTGAATATGGTAATGTATATTTGATAGGATTTATAATGTAAACTATTTATTAAATATATTTAGTTGAAATTTTTTATTATTGTTAATGTTTAAGATATTAAGGTATTGTATTTATCTTTATTTGGAAACTTATTCAAAAAAATTTGGTGATGGTAAATATATTGGGATTAGAACAATGATATTTCAATCTTTTATAGTACATATGATATAGTAAATGATCTTTTCAGTGCATCAAAAATGAAAAATTAATTTTGAAAATCCATTTAGTTGTATCATAAATTAATTGTAAATTCATCAAAGAACAACCAAAATATTAAATAGTTTTTATGAAATTAAAATAAATCATGTATATACGTTCTCTCTTGTTTTCTATCTTGGAAATATTAAATCCCACGTGATTAGGAAATTGATCTTGAAATAGAAATTTTATAATTTTACATTCATTTTCATTGAATATATTTTATTTTTAACCATGTTACCTATCACCTTATATTTTTCATTATATGATTATATTCTCTTCCATTTATATAAATTAAATTTCCACCCATGTTCAATATAGCAGGGAACATGATTATGTTCTATTTTAGGTAACTTTATTGATTCCCACTTTTAATTTTTAAATGATGTTTCAATATCCCTTTGTGTGTTGTGGGTTATCAATAAAAGTAATTTTAGATATTGAAACAATGATAACCAATGTAAAATTATTTTGGAAAAGTTTGTTTTTGGGGGGAGAATGTAACACCTCAAAAAATTTAGTTATAAAATAAAATTCTTGATTTATATCTGATCATGCACCATCTTGTTTTAAAAAATTGAGATATATTATAAAAATAATACTATTTAATTGTAGAAATTTTAACATAATTGTGCAATTTTTGTGAATTAATATGAGAAACAAAATTATGAAATATATGAAATTTTTTTCTAAAGAATATAAATTTTCTAACTTGTTTTAGGAAATAAGTAGTCAATAATTTGTAAATTTATTTTATTCCTTATGGAATTATTTTATTCAAAAAAAAAAATATTTCAGTTTTTCTGAGTAAATTAAAATTAATTTCATAAAATTTTAGAATTTATTTATAAAATATAAATAATGTTGAAATTAATATGTTAGAATTTTGTAATAGTAAAATTTTTGGATTTCACTTAAATAATATATTTCATAGTGAATAATAAAAGGTAAATATGTTTTAAATACCATTATATATATTAACTAGATAAATTAATGAAGAAGTCCAATATTTTGTATAATAATGTCAGATATAATTAATTTTATTAATAATAATCCAATTAATTCAATTTTTATAGTAAATATTTTTTATTTTTAAATAGTTTAACTTCTATGCTTCATAACAAATTTTCTTAATATTGTTTTTAATTTTATTTTTTAAAATTATTTTAAAACTAAATTATTACACATTTTGTTACTAAATCATGAGAAATGGATACTATATTTGGAATCAGGAGGGTCACTTTCTGAAACAATGATCATTTTATTTTTCATCAGTATAAATAGTAATCTTGTTAAACATTTTTCACCTTAGTAAAGGTAAAATGTGTCAAACAGGGATTAAAAATGATATAAGGTCTCAAAATAAACCCAAAACATGCATTTATTTCACATTATGGAATAAATTCAACAATATGCATCCAAAAATCAAATATATAGAACTTTTGTTCCATTTTCCCTTTGATATTGAAATATATGTTATTTTCTAAAATGAAAACTCTAAAATAGAAAACCTTTTAATTAAATATCATGAAAATATTTACACAAAAATAAAAACATGCTAAATATTCTTACTAATTATTTTTTAAATATTATATTGTTTTTTGTAATGAAAATTTACATGTATAATTTTATGTATATAATAATTACCTTAAATCATTATAGAATGTGAACATACTATTTATCCAATTAATTGGAAAATAATTTAAATTATTTAAAAATATTTTAATTAATAACATATTAACGAATTTTTTTTCTAGTAATACTATAGGTGAATAAAACATATTATAATTTATAAAATGTTTAAATTTGAATTAAATTTTATTCATGTCATCTTTTATGTTAAACTAAATTAACATTGACAAAAATTATATCAATGTTATTTAATGTTATATAATATATTAATAAACTATTTAACAATCATAAAAATCATGAAGGAAGAAATTGAAGATGATGAATTTATAAAATTTATGAACTGTTCAATTTTTGTGATAATTTTTATCAGATAAATAAAATAATACCCTTTCATAATAAAAAAATAATTACCAAAGTTAATAGAAAAATTATTTATCCTTGGGATTAAAAAATTATATTTAAACAATTAAAAATAAACACATTTAAATTTAAGTGGATGATAATATTTTCACATTATCGTATTTTTATTTTTATATATATCCCTTAGGAAAAAAAATTCATGAGAATAGATTAATTATGTTTTATTATTTTTCATAATTCTAAATACTTCTTCTACTTCCTTGATGAAAGGATACCCCTTATCAATTTTCATTACACCAAATTAAGAGATTTAACTCACTTAAAACCTGAAAAAAAAATTATAAAAATCCTTATACATTAATTAGTTTCTATGGTATTAATGAATTTTTTTTAAGGGTTCTTAATATGGGATATATTGGAGTCCTTCGGAAGAAGAGATAATCATCATACCTAACCAATTTCAATTTATTTCACTTTGAAACTAATATAAATCAATGATATTTGAAAAAAATAATAACATATGTATCAAATAAAATATATTTGGATTATGAAACTACAATTATTTACCCTTTTTCCAACAAATGTGAAGTGAATTTATCACATGATTATACTTGCAGACTACCACAACCACATAGTAAATCAATTCATTTTTTATCATGGTCATTTATGGATGGTTATTATTATTAATTTAAAATTTATATATAATATTTTTACATTATTACTCTTTTATAATTTTAATATCATATTTAACTTTTTTACTTCAAATATATTTTAAAACCATAATGTCGCTGATGTGCATGTGTGGACTACCACATCCATGAAGTGTTGTGACTCAATTTTTATATCCTATATAAATGTATCATGATATGGAATATCAAATGAATATATATGAAATATATGACATAATTTTTATTCTATTAAGGTTAATTATTATTTTTCATTATCTAATTACATTAATCTAGATGTGAAATATAAAATTCACACGTACATGCACCCTACCATCTCTGAGAACAAGGTATTTCATTAAATATATATATAAATAAATATCTATATTTTGGATGAATATATATATATATATATATAAAATTACTATAAATAATATTTCTACAATTGAAAAAATTTATTATATTATGTAATGATTTTTATTCTACATGGGTATTAACTACTGATCCAAAATTATCTTGATAAATTAGGCAGTTAACACCTAAAAGTGATGATTTTAACAAGGTATTATAAATAAATTGGTGATTAAATGTTATATGTGGATCATATATGGTAATTTTGTTTAAAAATATATTATTAAATTATTATATATTTAAATTTATTATAGAATATTTTAGATATCTATTGATGAATGGAGAGTTTTTGGAAATTGTTTCTCCTCTCTCTTTTATTACAATGATACTTTTGAATATTCGCCAATGGTTTATGTTTTTTGGTATATATTAATTTAATGAATTTATTTTAAGTTTTTTTTATTAAAATTATGTTATTTTACCAATCAATATATGGTAAACTATTTTATAGGGATTTAAAATAGATATTACATAGGCATAATGATTTTTATCATATAGTTTAATAGTTTTTCTAGTTTCATTATATTTAAGTATCAAATGACGAATTGTTATTATTCAACTCTGTTTTATTCCTTGAATTATATTATAATATTTTTATTTATGATGATTTAATTTTTTCATTTAATTTTACTCCCTTTTAGAACTCATGATACCAAATTTATTTTTCATGTAAAATAAACTTAATTTATATCGTTGGTAAAAATTATTGTTTCTTCAATATATATGTTATCTAAAATGAATTCAGGGATTATTTTTTTTTAATATTTAGTTATTTTTTTATCCAATTTGAAATGGTTTTTTACTTTTTAAAAATGTTTTTCAATGGAATATTCCTATAAATTTCCAATTAGAAACTATTGACTTAATACAAAAACAATTGAAGGAACCATTATATTAGCATACAAAACCTGAAGATATTTTTCATCTATCATAACTACTCAATGCTCTAAATATTACATTACATGATTAACATTTAATATTAATTGAAAATATTATATATATTAATTTTTATTTTTTTATAGATTAACAATCTTATTTCTAATTGAAAATGGTATTTTCCTCATGAAATATTCCTTGTAAGCTTTTGAATGAATTTTCATAGATTATGTCATCATTTGATGATACATATTCTTTATTGGTGATATGATCCAATTATACTATCCATATTCATTATTTGGGTGTTTAATGAATAGGACACCAAGATTATTATGAAACCCATTTATTTCCATTACTTTATGATTTGATGAAATGTTGAAAATCTAATGCATTTTATCTCCCTTAAATGGATTATGACATATGATGAATGAATTACAATGTTGTGGAACACATATGAGTGTATAATTCTTATACGATAGGTGGGAAAATAAAAATATATCCAAAAATCACTTTTAGTAAATATGGATATCTCATGAGATAATAAGGACATGAATGGGGAGTTAAAATATTTTAAGGATGTGATTGAATGGGATGTGAACCCAATAAACTATAATTGTCAAGGATGTGAGCCTTGACTAATGAAATAATTTTTTAGGATTATGTGTATTCCAAAATCATATTCTCATACCTATTCTATTCACTCATGTATCATGATATTGGATTATATTATGATTCATTCCTTATTAACTTTCAAGATTTATTCAAGGAGGAAATACCATTTTAATCGATATGACTATTACGGTTTTAAAATGTTAAGAATATTATATCACACCCTTTTTTCATTTTATGACTATGTGATAATTGATATATGAATTTTTTTAATTTTTAGTATAATAAATGACCATCCTTTCTTATATACTATTTTCCCAAGTTATAGAAGATTGATTCATGTATGATATGTAGAAAAATGATTTTAGTTATTTAGATATTAGTAGGAGATGGTATAGATCTTTTATGAAATATTTTTTATCTATATATTTTTGTCAGTACTCTTATTGTAAAATTCAACTATTTTAAGAAATATATTCATTTAAATTTACATAAATTATTTGACATCTTTGGTTACATGTATTGAATTTTTTTTTGGGTCATACACGACCCCATATTTATCTTGTATTTCACACAAAATTATGTTTCTTAAATATTGTGTATTATACTTAAGACATTGTTTTATTGAACAATAATATGCAATCAATAATCAATATGAAACTTACCCCAAGCTATCAGAATGAAAGAAATGAATATGATTAACTATTTAATGGGAATATGATTTAAATTTTTTATAATATGAATTATTTTGTGACCAATTAATTATGAATGAAAATAAAAAACAAATGGAATATAAAAAAAGAGTTTTCTACTTAATCTATTTTAATTCCCGTAAAATTATTTTTTCTTAAAAAATAAATCAATAACTATAATTTATTATTGTAAATTTCATTTTTATGTTATATATTCAGAAAAAAAGTTTTTAAAATTCATCCAACAAGTTTTATTGGTACAATATAAAAAAATACACATTTAAGTAATAAAAATATATATTTTATAAAAATATTTTTTTAATCCTATTAAAGGTATAATTTATTTAAAACTACATTTTAAAAAATTTATAAATTATATTTTACAATATAAAATTCTAAATTTTTATATAAATGGAAAATTTATCTTTGGGTTAATTTTTGGTATTTTTTTTGAGAAGTATCATTTTTGATGAATACTGAAAAATATTAAATTTTAATTGAAAAATGACTTTTTTTTAAATAATATATAATTTAAAATTTAATATTGATTTTTCAATATAATATTGTTTTATTATACATATATTAATCCAATTTAGTTAGTTTTTTAAATTTCATATTAAAATTTCATATAAAACATTGTGACATTTTTTACCTTTTCACATTTAACCCCTCTTTCTCATCCCATCGATTTGATTTATTTTAAATTTAATTCTAAAACATCTATAAAATTAATTTGAATGAATTAATTTCATATTTTGAATTATCAAAATTTATATTTTATAATATGGTAAGTATAATTTTTTAAAAAAGTGATTTGTGAAAATAATTTAAATTAATTACACTAATTGTAGTTAAAATGATTTTACTTTGTGGTTAATAATAGATTATAAGGTGTAAAAATGAACTAAAATTCTTAAAAGACCCATATCATGGACATAATTAGGCCCTTATGATTTTAATCTTGCTATTTATGATTTTTGGGATACAATTCCACGAAAAGGACAAATATAATAAGATAAATAATAAAAAAGATAAAAAATTTACCTATCTCACTTTTCATTTTTATAAATAGTTTTTGATTAGGGAAAAACTAGTAATTTTATATTATTTTTAATGAAAAAATATTTTTTATATCAATAAAATTTTTCATTAATTTTTAGATATGTTATAATTGAATTAAATACATATTATATTCCTACACACGGTTTATTAAGTTAATATTTAATTAAAATAAATAATGCTATAAATATTAAAAGTGTGGTAAATAGAATTATTTTATGTGTTTCATTATTTTATTAATGAATATATAATTATACAAAGATATGCACATAGTATATTTTATTTCTATTATACACTTGATAATTTTTTAAAATTCTTATTAAATAAATATTTTCATATTTTACATTATTGTTATTTTCTAATAAATGATATTTAATTAAATGACTAAAAAATTACTAAAAATTCTCTAATATGTAATTTTATTTTTAATTATTGATAAACATATAATATGTCCCATTAATGTACAAATTTAATGGTTATAATGAACATATGTTTCTCTAGACAGTAAAAACATTGTCGGCCCAATTAGGGTTAAAGAATTGTTTCTGAGTGTTATATGTGTTTATGTGAAAATTCATTTCTGACACACTAAGGATTTTTATTTTATACTCTTTATTTAATATTTAAAGTCATTGGCTATAAATTTTATAATAATTCTATATATAATTAAGATATTATGTATGAATTAGATATTTTAAAAAATTAGGTACCTAAATGAAAAACCAAAATGAAAAAAAAAAGAAATCTTATAGGTTAAGGAACAAAATATTTATTTATTTTTATTTTTTGGGTTGTAGTTCTGTCCCAAAAAAATAATACCTATGATCTATTATTAGTATGTTTTGGATATATATCTCACAAGGGATACCCCAAAATATTGTATTATTTTTCATATTTATTGGAATGTCATCTCTCCACAATAATAAAAAACCACCCACTCTTCACAATTCTTCACTAATCTCAAGATATTTGGATCATCCAAAACATAACCATATAAACTCCCGACTTATCTCCCCTCATCAATGATTTATTAACTTGGTAATAAATAAAAAATGGAATGTCTTTGGGTTTGATCCAAAAGGAATTACATGATGAAGAGGTACCCTTCATCAACATGCATTTTTGTTTTATTTCATTTTCAAACCCTTCAAATTATTCTTATAGATTAATTATATAATAGAATTCGTATACTAATTTTAATAATATTTTTTTATTCTATGGTTATTAAATAAAAAAACAAATTATTCCATAAAATGGGTTATTAAAGCATCGTTCTTGTGTATAGTAGATCGTTACCTCATGAAACGGTATCATTTGAATTTCTTTTAGCATATCCCATGGTTGAGATTAATGATAGAAATTCTATTTGTATATATATATAATATTTTTGAAATTTATTAAATAATAATACCTCTAGTTTCATTGTAACATATATTAACCTTTTATAATTATATACCATAGGGGATATGATAACGGACATTTTGTCAAGGGCGAACTACTGCCACATAATATGATGCGAAGCAGAATTCACTAACGTGTTTCAAAGAAGTTAATAAGGGTTGCTATAATGAATAATTATATGAAATAAATTATTTAATTATTCATTTTATGACATTATAATCTTTCATAAAACAAAATAAATTATTTAATTCATACCATTTCACACACTGAAAAAGGGATTACATTGTTACTAGACGTGTGGATTACTGCCTCTTTATAGTGATGTGATTATTTTTTTCAACACTAGATCAGAATAATTATATATATAAGTATATATAATAAATTATTATGTTTTTTATCATATAATGATAATTTTTTTAAAATAAATATTTGTTTTTGATGCTTTTTTCTGGGCGTATGCCTCCATCTATCAAGATGGATGGTGAGGCATTGGCTGTTGCCCCACATTCCCACATTCCAAAGGTAGGCGACATCTTTTGCTTATTCAGGTATGTTTCCTCCTTGAATAGAATGGTATAATGGGATGTCAGTTCTTCCATCTATTAATTCCTCCTTGGAACATGTTACCTATTATGGGTCTCCCCTATAGATAAAGACGTTTTTCGTGAACCTCTTCCTATTGTCATATCATCATGCACGCCGGTTAATTACACTACTTCTCTCAGGACATTCCAAGGGGTCCAATTAGGGAAGAAACCTTCAGTTGGGGGAGTATTCATGTTGGACATCACTATCCTATCAAGATGCTTGAACACTAGCACGTCTGGGTTTCTTCCCCTTATTATAGGGATTCTCAAGGGCACGGAAGTCCAAGGCATCCCACATTGAATGTAGAGAATTATATGCCATAGGCATATCTCTGAGTATTTCCTCAGCTTCCCATGTTTAAAATAGGGTATGCCACAAGTTTACGTCTAGCGGAGACAAATCGGACTGATCGGAACACTCACTAGAGTGAATCAGATGGGTATAAACCCTAGAGGACCTGCCGATATTGGGGATAACATGTGGGTAGTTACTCAATTGTGGTTAAAGGGAATGGGTAATGATGTAGCGTGATCCCACTGGGATGTGCAGGATGGGGCACAACAACTTGAAACTCGATAGGGGCACAACAGATTACTGCTAGATGCTGGAAAAATGACATACCTTTGGATGGGGTTGAACCTCATGGAGGATTCCTACATAACCAGTCTAGGATACATGGATCAAATTCCACATAGTTTTGAATGGTGGATTCAGTTTAACATCGTGCAGGATGAAAAGGGGGAATGTAGTTTAACTCCATGCAGGACAAAGGTGGTTTGACATGAAGGGGGTTGGAACTAGTGGTTATGGGGCTCGAACCACTTGGAGGCTTCTTACGTACCATACCTTGGAAAGGATCAAAGTACACAGAGTTTAGGATTTTGGGATCCAACGTGAACGGGGTCAGAACTAATGGTTGTTGGGCTTGAACCTAAGGGTGGCTTCCTATGTTCTTTTCCATAGAAAGAATCAAAGTCCACGTAGTCTGGAATAGGTCATGGTGAATATATGTGATGGGGGTTGGAACAAATAGGTTGTTGGTATTGAACCTCAGTGAGGCTTCCTACGTACCCTTATTTGGAAAGGATCAAAGTCCATGTAGTTCAGGAAGGGTGCATATCTTACACTCTAGGATTCTCAGGGAGGATATCATGGTCGATGCTTACTGTATACCCATCTGAGTAATGCTCTGTGTGAAAAAAAAGAGGCAGCGAACACCTGATGATCATGTCGAAAAAGGTGTGTCTCTGGTATGTGGATTGGGGCTTACGCGTGCTTAGCATCTCAAAGAGGATACACGGGCTTACCTGTGCTCAGTAGACCTAGGAGATGAAGATTGAGATATACTCCAGGATGGAGGCCCAATGGAGACAAATCCCCAAATGGAGTGAGATTTTGCATAGTAGAAAGGAGGGATCATGTGCCCCCCCCCCCCTCTTTGGTCTTCAGTTAGAAATAAGATAAAAATATCAGATATGCTGCATCCCATAAGAATGGCTTGGGGCTTACACCAAGATGGTAGAACTTTCCCTGGGGACAGATGTCGCTCTGATAAAAAAGATGTAATTCTATGTGAGGAATTATCTCACTCTTATGGAGACCAGTGGGAGTATAGAATGTCCAAGACGGGTCACCCCATGTAAGCTGCTTCGGGTGAGGCCACAATATAATATCACGTAATGAGGATGATGGTGCTTTGTAGTTTAATAACTTGTAGCTTGGATGAGGTGGGCTCTCTCCGCACCCCTAGGTCATAATTAAATAATACCCACCCGCCCTTTGGGAAGAGAAGGAATCAGAAAATCTGTGGTGAAGGGGTGTTATATATAGATCCATTAAGGGGTCCACGTGAGCATGCCTATGAGAAGAATCAATTGCTGATAGCGTGCTTATACAAAAAACAAAAGGGTGAATCAATGCAACGTGAAACAATTCCCATGGTACTTTCAAATGTCTTCGTGTAAACCTGAATGGACGCATGGGAAGATAGAATTTAGCACATTTTTGTTTCACATAAGGGAGGATAGGACATGGTTCCTTAAGGTGAGGATGACACATGGAGCACACAGGGGGGCTGTGCCCAAGAGGATAGGCTGCGCACAATATGGAAGGGTTAAGCACAAGATGGAGCAGATGCATGTAAAACGATTCCTATGTAGAGGAAACTTGAACGCAAAAGGGAACTCTTGCACAAAAATGAATTTGGGTAAAAGTAAATGGAAAAGGATGATACCCTAGAGGTACCACATGAAGGAGGACCCTTGGGGGTCCTGTCGCACAAGATACAATAACTGAAGGCCATAGTTTTTTTCGAAAGGTCATAGAATAGGTGTCTTTCACATAGAAGAGCATCATTTCATCTTCTGATATTGTCCCTAAGGGGTGATGGTATGCTTTGTTTTATATATGGAATCCCCATGGGTGGATCCTAAATGGGCATTATGCACAAATGATTAGTTGATGTCACATTGGGCATGCAAAGTGGTGCTGCATGCGAATGATTGGTTGACGTAGCATGGGCGCACAAAGGGGTGGTGTGTCCAAATGATCGGTTCACATCGCATTGGGTGCTCAAAGGGGCGCTTCACGCAAATGATCGGTTGAGGTCAAATTTGGCATTCAATATTTCTACACCGAGGACCGCTTGCGCTCAACAGGGGCACCCCTGCGCATCAGTGCCTTTGGTGGTTTTGGAGGTGTTTTAATAGAATCATTACCTTAATGTTACATTGGGAGGGAAAGATTTTTTGTGCCATAGGGCCGCTTCTTATAATACCCTGAATCTAGTGCACGCCAACCTCACGAGTCCCGAAATCTTCTATTTCTCTCTCGGATTCATTCGTTGATCTGTTATCCTACCGATGCGGTCCTTCTTTGGATTTTAGAGTCATCAAATTCCCCCCATAGAATCAGAGTAGTAGGGGAACACGAAGGGCTTATTATAAGGGTATGCTAAAAGGTAGGTAAACTTCCTTCGGTGCACGCAAAAACACATTTTGCACATGAAAAAACTTTTTCCACAGAATAGGCACTTTGCTCTCATGCGTGAAGATGGTCCCAATCCACGTGTAAGTTTCTACAACCAACAATGGATTTTTCACTCCATCCCATATTTTTCATGTAGGTAAACATGCTTGCGTGCCGCCGTATATTTTGTGTGTTGATATTCATTTTTCACACCAATTCCTTTGGATTTACAAAATGGCCACTCAACAAACAGAAGCTGAGAGGGAGGCTGCTGCTGCTGCAAGGAGAACTCAAATGATCAAGAAACCTCAGATTCATCATACAAGGAGGGTTTTTTCTGATATCTAAATGATTTTTTTATTCTTACGCAAACTCAAATAGATTATTCCCTGAGCGATAGCTGGCTACTATGGAACTTCAAACTTCTAGAAGAGGTGTTGATGCCCAGTTTTAAGACGGAAACACTGCGGTCATGGGTGATGTGCGGGGATAGGCTTACACTATTCCATATTAAAAAAATGGTCATCATACAAGGGAAACATAGAACACATCTTTAAATGTCCTAAATCTGATGGCATGGATGGTTGTGGTTAACGATCTGATTCACGAGGAATCTCATGCAATTTATGCAAGTATATTTAGAAGCAGCATTACTGACAAGCTGAAGGGTTTGATGGAATGGGATTTCAAATTTGAGGGAAAATTCACTAACGAACGGGCATGGGTATACTATGTATGTCAGAAATTCAAGTAATTTGGTCTAGAGCTACAGTCTATTGGGCTTTTTGAGGCCGTTTGGATGTCCCAATTTCACTTCTACAGACAACAGGACTTGTTAGCTGAGATATTCAATCATTGGTCCACTGATTCCAACACCTTATACCTCTACCATGGGAGGCAGGAATCAGTTTTAGGGATGTCCACTTTATTGTGGGAATACCATTGGTTGGGTACCAGTACGACGATTTCCTCCCGACGGGGAATGTTTGGGGGGATATGACACACACACCGATCATGACATGGCACCTACTGAAGCTAGATAAAGAGGAGCTAAAAATAAAATATATCATGATGGAAATATCCTATTCATGGGGGTTTAGTCTTTTCCTGATATAGTACATGGATGTGAAGATACTAGGCTGAGGGAAGCAATTCCCGAACACATCTCAAAGGGGAAAAGCAGGAACATGTTGGAGGGTTCTTAAGACAAGAGAGTAATGATCGTGGGGATTTGTCATTAATGAAGGTCGAGACCCAAATGTGTGATATTCTAGGTTTCATGCTTCATTCTTGAGTGGGTGGTTGTTTCCAGTGAGGAACACGAGAATGGGGGTCCACCCAGGGATACTAGTGATTGCCGAGATTATTGAGGCAAAGAAAAAGGTCAACCTGGGTGTGCCGGTTTTTTCCATGTTTTATAGTAATATGGGGCATATCTCAAGCTAAATAACATTAATGATGATATGAAAACCATTCCATATTTTTCATGGTTGGGTCACAGCTCATAAGGGGGAATATGAATTACTGAATTCCATTTTCCCCCTGGTAATAGTATGCAACCATCCCTCTTGAAAATTGAAAAATGCCATCCACTAACGCTCAGAGAAGAGGGGATCAGGCTTAAGATCGACAGCCACTCAAACATCATCTTCCAACCATTCCAAACCCATGTTGGTCAAATGGTATATGATGTGAAGGGGGGAATTGGAGCATAGAGAGTACCTATAAAGCATCTGAGGTAGTGTACTCATATCCCGGATTGGCGACCAAATCTTTTGCGAACCGTACATGCCGACCAAGATCACTAGAATGTTTGGTTTAATGAGACAAATGCCGAAGAAAGTATATACAAAGGTATTGTAAGAACAAAATCCTTTTATTCTCCACCACCTATGTCTTAAGTTCACAACAGAAGGCTTTGGAGAAATTATCACTCTTCCTCTCATTAACTTCAGTGATGCCCTGTCAACAGAGAATGCCAAACACTGAACAGAAATATATCTAGAGGAGATTATTTGGAAATGCATCCGGAAAATCATGGAGGCTAGTGCCGAGCCCAAACAGCAGGGAGGTAGATGACTTTCCATGGGGAAAAGTGGAAATTAACAGGCTCGGCGGCTATCATGGGATTGGTCGGTACTTCATTGGTAAGAGAATCACAAGATGAGAACATACCTCACCATTTTGGGGATGGGTGGTGTCATATCCGGCCTTGTGGGATGGCTATGGAACTTATGGGAAACCAACTCAGTTACCTCCTAACACCATCTGTCGATTCCATCTTCCCTTATATTTGATCCTCTTTTAGAATGTAGTGGCATTCCATGTCCACCGAAGAGTTTCGTTGGAGGTTAGTATGCATCAGGATTGATCTTCTAGATGTAGGGCTCATCCAAATAAAAGATAGTGTAAACCTTTATCGCCAACAAGAATACCTAATAGCCATGGATATGTATGCATTCCAGGGGGGAAGTATAAAGAATCGCACATCCTGGCGAATGTGATGCTCGGCCAGGATCATGATCAAGAAATGTAGCCATCCGAGGATGAAATCATAGGGGAGGAAGAAGGGGAAGAGGAGGAAGAAGAAGTATCGAATGATGAAGAGGAAGGGGATGAAGGTAGATATGAATATGAGGAGTAGCGTCGGGTAGATGGACTTGGCGGTGAGGGACCCTCAAAAACTCCTTATTTATTGATAAATTCTCGAGAGAGCGGCAAGATTATAGGCTTGGACACAGAACTGGATGAGCATCTTAAGGTAAGTTTCTCTCTTAACTCTACCAGCCCTTATTTTTCATAATCCTAATCTGTTAACCGAACATTGTCCTGTTTAGGAACACATGGGTGGGGGTTCCCAGGAATCCTTCCCATATGGGATGTAGATGTGCCTCTGGAGGTCGGGGGAATTCTCAAGAGCTCTCCTCTAGGCCGATCATGGTAGTGAGTGGACTATGGCTAGAGTGGACGATGATGATCCAGAAGGAATAGATATGACGGTGGACATTGAGTCCCCCTCCTTTCCCATCATTCATAAGGAGCTGACGCTAGTGATCAAGTTGACCAGTGCTGAAGGATCTCTGGTGACAGGGGCCCCCGCCATGACACATACATTGGACACTGATGAACTTAGATCCCATATGTACATATTCATTGACTCTTATGATTGTGGTAGAATTCATCAAATCACGATCATGATTCCTGATGCAGTGATCACAAGGTTGGGGGCCCGAAGACCATAAACTGAGGAACATCTGTAGGAGCCCTGCCAGTAGCAAGATCGGGCTTTACACAAGAATCCATACTAGGTGCCCCTTCCCCGACACTTGATGATTTGGGGATTTCAATTATGGTTGGAAATGTTTTCGGGGTGGAGTTCTTACCCAATGAAGATGAATTCACTAACGAAGAAGGAGTTCCCGAAGAAGGACCTGCCGTCGAACCCCTTGATTATTTCCCCAAATACAGGCATGTGGACCCCCGAATAACTTGACGATTCCTACCCTGATGCTGTTGAGGAGAGCCATATGACATAATAAAAGGCGTGGAAGTGCATCAGATTCTTTCTCAACCTATCATAGCTAGAATGGCTAATCCAGTTGGGGTCACTTTGCACCTGGATATGCTTTCTCTAGGCTGGAGGGGTAGATGCTATCCATTCTCATGTACTGATCCAAAATTACATGGAGGAGAAGATATGAGAGGATAGTTGAAGTTCAGACATTTCCCAGTTCCAGAAAGATTTGGAGAATACTCAGGCCTCCCTAGAGGTGGAGTAGGAGGTTCAATGCCTTGATGAACAAGCCAAGGAAATAGAGGAATTAATTTCAAACCAATATGAGCTCATTGATCGATTGAAGGGCCAGCTCACGAATACTGATGAGAAAATAGAAAAGGCTAATTTCTAGATGATTGAGCTCTGATTTGAACAATCATGGGTGCAGGCCAAGGGTATTGAGTTACACCCTTCCACTACTGTCATAGAGAAGGATCCAATGGGATAAGAAGTGATGATGTAGGCCACACGTCTGAATGTAGCATCATTGGAATAGTCTATTCAAAACGTCGATCTTTAAGGGCCCTGTTTTGGCCGAACCAATAAAATTATCCTTCTTTACTATTTCGAAATTTGAAATATATGTATCATCAGACTAATTTTGGTTTATTTTAATGCACTCTGCCCACAATCACGAAATAAATAGTTAGCAATTCCAATGCTCAAGTGGGTCATGCCCGATTTGAGAAACAAGGGATGGTCGTACTATTACATCATTTGAATGTGGGAGTGAGAACCATACTTCAAGGTATAAACGACCAATCTGTGCTTCCAAACAGAGAAAGAATGACCTAACTGGAGAAAGGAGTCCATGGGACAGTTGAACTATCACTTCCCCAATATGCTTTAGTTCTTGAGAGGGGTAATTTTAAGGGCGTTAAAAATGAAGGATATCTATTAACCATGTTTAAATCATAGTATTCTTATAGCGTTAGCCTAAAATAAAGATTAAAAACGAGGGATGATCATTGACCATGTTCGAAACACAGGGCCAGACTCAAAATTCTATCCATTAGTCGTCCAGAACATTGGCCCAAGACAGTAGGTGAGACATAGAACTAACATCCATACTGTTACGGGATTGTTTAGAGGTGATAGAGGGAGATGTTCCAAAGAAAGTGCACACAAATCATTGAGTATGGAGTGATGGGTTGTTCGAATGGTGTCCACCACTCATGAAATCACACCACCGTGATGAAAACACATTAGGTGGGCACATCAGTCTAATCAGTGGTAAAACCAACTAATGAATAGGACCACTCTGGTAAGGACGTATAATTCTCTATAATTTTATATCATTACAATAAGGAATATGCATGTGTTGTTTAAACATCATACTGTGAGGACGATGCACATAGTTTAATGGTCATACTTCCAGGTCATAGATCGAGCCAGAGGGGCCAGAAGGGTCAATGACCCTAAGGCTGGGCCCAAGGAGAAATACATGGGTGTCTCTACATATCCCATAAGGATGAGAATCATGCAATAAGTAGTTCTAAAATACTAGTTTAACTTCATGTGAAAAAATGACATGCATGGGTGATATGGATGCGCTAGTACACATCCTACCAGAACTACTAAGCCCATGTGAGTTGTGCTCGATGTGGGAAACAAGGATTGGTGATGGTACATTCCTATAAGTGGAATCCACATGTTAGGGGTGATATGAAGTGAGGTGAATGACATCTCAATAATGACGACCCTCCTACATGACACACCTAGATTCGCAATGTGGTAAAACCAAGAATGTTGGAATTCCACTTGAACCTAAGGAAGTAGAAATATGTGAATCATGATGCTCAAAATATGGACCACAAGGATGGTGTAATGATGATTGGGGATAACTAATGACCTTGTTCGAAACACAGTGTCCATTTTTTGTTATCCTATAATGGGGACAAAAAATTGAGGGTCGACCACTGACCATTTTGAAACATGGGACCTGTCGCAAATGTTGTCTAAGGTCCTATAGGATGTTGTCCCAAGACGGTAGGTAAGCCAACGTGTCTTGAGACCAGGCCATAAAGGGGGTCCCATAAAACGTGGATGAGTATGGGGATATAAATAACTAGCACACGAAGCATGGACATGGAATAGGAGAATGTCCCTGTGAAAATTCCATACTTTCCACTTTATGTCAAAACACATTTGAGTATGACAAAAAAGACGTATCAGATAAAGGGAGTTGGGTCCCTTTCTAAGGAAAAGGGTACATGGGTTTCATGATTCCCACTTAATGGTCGTAGGATGAGCCATTAATGGGGGATTTATTTAATGGACTATGCACATGGTGGTGAAGTGGCCAAACATGATGCACAGGTTCCATAGGGAGATCTTAGTTTAGCATCATAAAACTAAGACCAGGTTGAAAAAGACATGGGAGAAATATGGAGTGGGTATATTAAAACCCCATGTGACTGAGAACCCATGAGTTATTCACAAAACCACTTGTTCTCAAAAGGTTTCAGTCCTAGGGGACGAAAGAAAGGGGACATGATTTTAGATTCATGGGGCTAGACCTAGAGACAAGATGTCTAGGCGTTCCTACGTATCCCATGATAATGATAATCAAGTCATATGTAGTTTTATGAGATGTTGTGTAGTTTAACATTTTGTGGCAAGGAAATAGAGTGATCATTTTCTATGGTTATAGAGCTCTATCTAGAGATGGAATGGAATGCAAGAGACACATTTTGATATATTATAAAACCCGATGTGAATGAGGAGCTAGAGTCCAGATCACCATGTATTACTTAGGGAGATTTCATGTCGAGGTACCAAAAATGAAAGTTAGGATGAGCCCCATGCTAACTGCATAGGAGTTCCTACGTACCCAATGAACATGGGAATCAAGATGTGTGTAGTTCTAAAGGTGGCATGGTAAGATAGTTGTTCCATAGATAATAAGGTTGTGTTGGTCTGAACCTTTCTCTAAAAGAAGTGACATTTGATAGATCTTGATTGTCCTTTATGATGAATGTGTGTTTTTTGTGATGTGACGGTCCTAGGATATAAATTCCATAAATATATACAAGAATCAAGCCATATGAAGGAGTTGAAAAATGGTATGGGGTGATTGATACCAAACATGATGTCATGTCGAGTGAGGACGCATCAATGTAGTGTCGTTTTTGTCATGCATCTAGGATGATAATGTTGATGTATAGGGTCATGTGATGGGACCAACCATGCATATTAACATTGTTAATTATATAGGAAATAGTTTAAATTCATGTGGGACTAGGTGTCATAGTTTAATGTCAAATGTCATTATCATTTTGAGGAATGCTCATGACGTGGTAAAGCATAACCGATGTAAATGAGAACGATGTCCACATCACACCACGCACAATTTTTGGGAAGGAACCTTGGGACAAGGGACCAGAAGAGGATATAGAATAGGATATTTGACATGTCAATGAAGTGTCCATGTGTTCCTACGTGTCCCATAAGGATAGGAATCAATCCATACTTAGTTCTAATAGGGTCGTGCATTTTAATTTCTTGCAGAACAACATATTGTTGAATTTAATTCAGGATAGGAGGTAAGAGGGAATAACTCTTAGATGGGGAGTACATAGAGACAACATGAATGAAGGCATAAGCCCACACATGCAACACCACATGGTTCAATATAATTTGTGTCCTAAAAGACAGAGTAGAAGAGATAAATTATTGGAACTCAAGATGGACGCAAAGATGACATGTCTGGTAATTCTTAAATATCCAATGAGAATGGGAATAATGATAGACGTAGTTCTTGAAGATGTTGTTTAGTTTTAACATTTTCTGGAAAGGAAGAGGAGTGGTCATATTTTATGGTCATAGATCTCGGGCCAATGAAGAATCAGAACTCTTCCAAGCGAACGCAGACCTCGATCTGGTACCATAACCCACACGAGTCAAACTTGGTGTGGGAAATAAGGGCAGAAGGGGTCCTTACAACCCAATAGGTACACGTAAAAAGGGAAGTTGGCACGGATCCCTAAATGACACCTTACCGGTGCATTGTCCTTCTAATTAGAAAATGTGCACAGAGGGATAGTAATGAGAGTGTTGAAATTACACTTGGTCATGATGGAGTAGAAAACAATGTGAATCATGTTATTGACATTTAAGGCATGATGGGTTTGGTATGATAATGGAGGATAGATCTTTTGAATGTGTTTAAAACACATCATCCATATTGTGTAACAGGAAATGGGATCAAAAAATGGACGTTGACTGTTGATCGTATTTTCAATTCGGGACTTGTATGAATCTGTTGTTTGAAACCCTCGAGGGTGTTGGCCCGTAATGGTGGGAGAGCCCTTGGGCTGAGTATCCTTACCATTTTGGGTCCCTTCAGATGTGAAAGATATTGAAAGTCCAAATGAAGGGGAATACGAATTCTGAAAAATGGGTGAAAGCATGTCCAGGCAGAATCCGATACTCCAGGTTCTAAACAAGACTACTCTTGGGCACATTGGCGAATCACCGAAGAGGGTCAAGGGACCCGATTTAAGGGTGGCAGACTCAGATAGATGAGTGTAATGGAGGGAAGGGAATGATACTCCGGAGAGAGATGTATTTGGTGTGGTTGTTACAAAACCAATTTGAATGGGGACATAATCCCATACCAAATCATATACCCCTATCATGGAAGAAAGCAAGCCAAGGGGCCAAGATGATTAGGAGGTCTCTAAGAGATGTGGATAGACCCAAATACTAGACGTTCTGGTAGTTCTTTGTATCCCATAAGGATGAAAATCAAGCCACACTTAGTTCTCAAGAAGGATGATGTATAGTTTATCATCATGTAGAAAGGACACAAATAAGGTAATGATACCCCATTGAGGGACGTGTACGACATGTCGAGTAACCCGAAATTAATGAGGACATAATCCCATTCAACACTATACAATCCTAAGTGATTACTTGGTCTAGGGGCCCATGAAGGCCAAGGGACCTAAGGTTGGGCCACAGACAGAATGTCACAACCAGCTTGCAGTTTATAGTCATACTGTGAGGACGATAGTGATATTATTTTTTTCTCATAGAGCTCAGACAATAGATGCCTAGTATAATGTCATATGCATGGGAAAAATGAGTGGAGAAGAAGAATCATCGAGCCTATAGAAGACCACAAAGTGACAACAATGATATAAGACAACTGTTGACTAGGTTCATGAAATAGTATCCACCCTTGTGTGACCAGAGTTTAGAGGAAAGTAATTGAGCATAGAATGTATACCATATTAACAACATGGTACATGTATCAATTTTTCGCTCACAATCTTCAAGGGCATTAGCCCGTAATGATGGGAGAGCCCCTGGTCTGAGAATCCATGCCATTCAGGGGTCCTTTTGGATATAGAAGATAATGGAAAGCCTAATGAAGTGGCTCGTGAAGCACATCAGGGCATGTGCTTGTGGAAAAGACGATAAATGGAGGGAGTTATCAAATGGGGGATGTGTGTCATGGGAATGTAGCCTGACGTGAATTAGGATGTGATTCCATACCACACCACCCATTTCTAAATGTGAAATCTTAACAGGGGGCCGAAAGGGTCATGGGACCTAAGTCAGGGCATCCCATCCAACTATAACCAAATGACCTACAATTTGGGTATTTCCTTACAGAATATCCTAAACCCAGGTAATAAATGGTCGGTGTGGATATCAACAGGATGGACTGGGCTCTTTCCATCACATAAGGGCCCAACAGCTGAAATCACACTCCTGCTTGAGGCAGGCCGAAGCTTGAAGAGACAGTTGGGTAGAATGAGCCACCACACACCATTTTTGGGACATATGGGGGTGATACCAATGAAAAAGGATATTTTTTGACTAGGTTTGAAACACATCATCCATATTGTGTGACCAGAAATGGGAACATCAAATTATCATCGACCGCTGAACATATTTGCAATGTGTGACTTGTATCAATTATTCATTCAAAATATTGGTGGGTGTTGTCCCGAAATGATATGAGAGCCCTCAGGATAAGTATGGATATCGTTAGAGGGTTCATTCAGATGTGAAAGATAATTTAAAACCAAATGATGGAGTGTGTGAAGAAAAAATGCAATTGTGAAACTTAAAGTCAAGCTAGGTAGTTGAAGAGGTGGGGATATTCATGGAGGAGGGATACACAGTTTGTTCATGATGAACTCAAAATTGATGAGGGAAAAATCATGTACCAAACCATGTGCTTCGACCAAATGGGAGGTCCCAAATTTTTGGGTAGGGACTATGGATCAAATGTTCATGTTTTCCTACATATCCCATAAGGATGTGAATCAATCCATACGTAGTTCTGAAGGCCATGAAGTTTAACATCGTGTGGTGAGGACATGGGAGGATAGAAGAATGAGGTAGGCCACATGGTGCAATCTTCATAATACTTCCATGAGTGGGGCCGAAGAATCCTATCTAACACCATGTGGGATCCTCTAAGAGAAATATACCAAGGGTTATAATAAAAGAGGACATTGGGGATGGAATCAAGAAGAGGTTTCTAATGATTCATATGTATCCCATGAGGATGGGAATCAAGCCATGCATATTTCTTGAGATGAAGATTAACGTCTTGCAGGACGACACATATGTTAATATCATGAGGTAAATATAACAGTTTATGGTCATGTTGGACTAGTCATTTTAAGGTCTGGTAGGACCCTAATGTAGTTTAGGGTCTTGCAGGACCAAAGGTACTCATGATGAGAATTGATTGAGGAACTTGGCATTGGTGGGAGGAGGTATACAATCACCATCCATGGTAACCAGTGAGTATGCACCATTTGAGTAAACCTTGTGAAAAAACGTATGGTCCTTCCCATTTGAGCTCTCACATGTGTGTTTTCCTACTAGGAATCATTGGCATTCTCAGGTCCAACACCTAGTCATCTTCCACGGAGCGGAGGCAAACATTCTTATTCAAAGCTATAACTATCTTTTCTGATGCCTTTCCAGATATTGTAGGGCACAAAGCCTATTCTCATCGAGTGCTTAGAACTCAATCAGATAGATTTTAGAATCTGTATCTAGTTCTTTCTATCATAGACAATTGTCTGAAAAAAGGGAAACTGAATCTTGATGGGTAGGATGACCTTTCTCCCCTACATTAGAGAATATGGGGTCACCTGAGTGAAATTACGGGTCATCATCTGATAACCCCAGAGGGTGTTGGAGAGCTTGTTTGGACATGTATTCTTATTCTGACCAACCATTTTCTACAGAATGATATAGAGGGTTTTGTTGAATGTCTCGATCTATCCATTTTCATTAGAATGACGGAAAGAGGTTTGGTTATAACAAATTTTTGAACTTAGCGTACAATTTCATCATCTCAACTGCTCAGAAGGTCATTCCATTATCGGTGAGGATGATGTGAGGGAATCCAAATCGGTAGATGATGTTGGAGCTCACAATGTCAACGATGGAACAGGACATGAAATCATTGAGTGGAACTACCTCTTCCCACAAAGAGAAAAATTTGTAGAAATCAGAATGAATATGCACTAGTGAGCTGTCGACTGTGGATATGGTCCCCCAACATCAAGTCCCCATACCTATAATGGCCAAGAGTACAAGGTGGAGTGGAGAGGCTCTAGTGGCCGATGCATGATGTTAGAATGAATTTGGCATGCAACGAACCATTTGGGAAACTCAATATAGTCATCGATCATTGAGGGCCAAAGATACCCCAATCTCAAGATCTGGTGAGATAGTTTCAGCCCAGTCTGATGAGCCCCACAGGAACAAGCATGAACTTCATGCACTAATGGGGAAATATCATCTCTTTGAATGAAATGGAGGAGGACCCCATCAAACTCATGAATGTATAGGATTTTTCTAACAACCAGGGCCATCCTAGAGGGAGAGCTATAATGCGTGGCATCATATTTGCTTGCGCTCGGTCCGATGTGCCGAGAGATTACCATTTGAGAGATACTCAACAAAGGAGGTTCTCTAGTCAAGATTCACTTCAATCACAGCATCCAGGTGACTTGGGGGTCCTGATGTGGAGGTGCTGGTGGTAAGGTGTCATACCTATGTGCTATCATCGTCATCATGAGTGACGGGTGCAATGAATCATTAGTGTGCCATGTGGATAATCAGATCTTCTTGTTCGGGCTCCACAAGTGATGCTGCTTAGCTAGCTAGGGAGTCAGCTCAACCATACTGATATCGAGGGACATGAGTAACATCAGGATGAGATGGGAACTGGGCCATTAGCTAGAGAGTGTGTTCCAAAAATTGTATGATCTCTGCCTTTTTGACGACATAGTCACCATTGATCTACTTGATGACTAGTTTGGAGTCCCCTTTCACATGAAAATGGGGAATATCTATCTTGAGGGCTATCTTGAGGCCCATAATGAGAGTTTGATACCATGTCTCATTGTTGGTGCAGACTTCTAGCAAAAGGAATGAATATGGAAGAACATCTTCTGTTGGGGTAATGAACAAGATACTTAGGCCTACTCTGTTGAGCATAGGGTCATTGAGCCTTCTGCTGGTGGGGTTTTGGGAAGCACCATCAATGTGAATTTTCCAACATGGGATAAATTGTTCTACTAAGATGATTGCCTCATAAGGAAAATCAAGGTCCAGAGACAGCTTCATGTGGGCTAGATGTGATGTATGGAAGTATGTCAATACTTTCCTTTTAATATCCTTATGGGGGAAAACATGATGTCGAAGTAATGAAGAATCTCTACCCACTGAGCAAGACAACCTATCAACATGGGGTAGTTCATGATGTACTTGAGCAGATCTACTTTGGACAGGAGCTGTACCTCATGGTTCTATAAGTTGTGTCACAATTTTTGTACTACAAATACCAGTGCAAGGAATCTCTTTTCGATAAGGGAATATCATGCCTCCATATCGAGAGCATGAATATGAGGTAGTAAATACTATTCTCCATTCCCTCATTGTTATTCAAGGTGATAAGGGTTCCAAGAGATCTCTCTAGAGTTGTCACCTAAAGGACCAGTGGTTTCCCAAAGATAGGAGGCATTAATACTGGAGGCTGGAGAATATATGACTTGATTATCTCAAAATCAATCTAACACTCTACATCCCACTCATAGACGATTCCTTTCATCATGAGTCTAGAAAAGGGCATACACTTGATGGCCAAATACATGATGAATCGACATATAATAGCTATGTGTCCTTGAAAACCTCTAAGCTCCTGAGTGTTTCATGGGGGAGACATCCAGTTGATGGCCTTAATCTTCTCCAGGTCACTCTCAATACCCCTGTATCTGATAACGAAGCTATGAAACATTACAGAGGGGACCCAGAAGGCACACTTCAAGGGATTCATCTTTAGATGGTGGGAACAGAAGAAGCCAAATACTTTCTCAAGGACTTTAGGATGGTCCTGATGCTGGAAAAACATGACCACCAGGTCATTCACTTAACATTCCCCTAACGTTCTGAGTATCTACTTAAATATGTGATGCATATCCCACTGATAGTTGTAACCTGCATTCTTTAAAGTGAAGTTCCTGACTTGGTAAAAAAGATACCTTGTGGTGCCTTAATGGTTTTAGAATCTTCATCCTCAGTGGACATTCAGATCTGGCTATATCTGGAGTAACCATACATGATAGAGAGGGGTTGGAACCCATTTGTAGCATCGAACAAAAATTCCATCACCGGAAGGGGAAAAGCATCCTTTGGACAATGACGGTTGAGATCTCGAAAGTCTATGAGACTACGATTTGTACGTTCTTCTTCTTGACTATCACAATGTTGGACAACCACTTGGGTTAATAGACCTCATTAACAAAATTGGATTATATGAGCATATCAACTTCTGCGTCAACCATGTAACCGTGAGAAGGGTGCATCATTCTGGGAGTCTGCTTGAACCTGCTATGATTTGGTTGGAGACTGAGGCGATGGATGGATACATGAGCATCTAGTCTAGGAATCTTGTCATAACTCCAACCAAGTATATTATGGTGTTGTTTAAGGATGTGTATATACTGTTGTTTCTCCTCATGGGGCATAGTGGCACTGATCAGTGTGGGTTTTGGGTCTGCCTCTCTATTGAGGTTCACCTATACCAATTAATAAATTGGGGAAAAGACACCCTCTTCAATGTTGGGGGAGCATCCTCTAAATACTATTATTAAATTATATAGGGGGGATCCTCAATGGTTGGAGTTTCTTATGAGTTGACAGATCCAGATATGGTGTTGGTACCATCCTAAGCGACAATAGACACTACATTGGGGAACACATGTGTGGCCGCAACCATAGCGATGAAGTTTGTTAATCTAATCCCATCTGGTCATTGGCCCAAGGGGCCACACTTGATGATATAAAATCAATAGTGGTGAGTCACCTAGAGCCAGTTAATTCTGGCCTGATGAAATAAGCAAGTATGACGTATTTTCGTTTCCATGTGGTGGACATCCCGATACCTTATAGGAGTAGGAGGATCTAGGATTACTTGATATTTTTTTTTGTATGAGTATGACGTGATCTTACAGTG
Organism: Viscum album; assembly: GCA_963277665.1. Classification (NCBI taxonomy): domain Eukaryota; kingdom Viridiplantae; phylum Streptophyta; class Magnoliopsida; order Santalales; family Viscaceae; genus Viscum; species Viscum album. Next base: position 1,893,603,630 of record OY728150.1, read on the forward strand.
TCTCTTAGACATTCATATGTGTTCCCCCCTCATTCTACAAACAATGAAACATTGACCCACGTCCGGAGTTGTAGCCTCTAATCGATGGATGGGAAGGATGTATGCATCATCTAGATCTACCCACAGGTTGGTCGCAACCATTGCATGATCAACCTCGTTAGCCGGAATCTACATGTATTTTCTCTTGTAAAAGATGGCATCCATATAGTGGGATTAAAAATAAGAAAAGAGAGATGTTTCACCTTTCATCATGCCCAATAGACCATTAATGGAGACCTTGATGCATGGGGGATACAATGAAGGGACCGCCACAAGTAGGTGGAGCCATGGCCAACACATCAACGCATTTTAGGTGGAGTCCTGGGAGACAAACATAAACATGGTTTTGGAAATTAGGCCACCAAACTAGGTATTGGAATGGATCTTTTTGATTGGTTTCTTATCCATCATATCATAACTGTGGATTCTTAGGTAAGGGGACTCATATCACCCTTTAACAATCCCAGTTTATGCAGTGTTTGAGTTAGGAGTAGGTTGATTCCAGATCCCATGTCGACAAGACAGTGACGAACCCCCATGCCATTGTATTGGCCAATGATGTACAGTGGGATAATTTTCCCATTTATGTGAGGGACTTCATTTTCTCTAGAGAAAGATTTGATGGCCGGACATTCATCATTCTCGACTGCCTCATCATTAAAGGTTTTTGTGGCTTCTACCTCTGTCTCAAACAAGAGGGGGATTTTTAAAGCCTCTGAGGCAGCCTCACATATATATGATGACAGGATAAGGGACCAAAGTATGGATAGATTTTCTGGAATGATGACAATATGTTTGAGAACATCATACTTCCATTCCAGGCATGAAATAATGCTTACATGAGGTCGCTCTATGAAAGGGGGTATGTTGGGCCTTACTGGAAGGACCGACAGCTGACTAATGCTAGGAATATCCCACTGATCACTAGCCAAAGCCTACAGAGTGACTACTGGATGAGAGCATGATGACTGAGACTGGCCTGTAGCAAATCGTGGCTAGTCACGATGCGGTCGATGTGGATCTGCCTGATCCAAAAACATGAACAACAATGAAGGTGGTCCTGATGTCACCAGATGAGAAGTCTTCGTATGCTGAGCTCTGCATTGTTCCTATAGCGTAGTTTTTTTTGTGTACACAACATGGCTAGAAGTACAGACAGAGGCACTCTGACGACCCATATAGCCATGGTTTTGTTGATGCTAATGATAGCTGGGGATGTTGGTAGGATCTGCCTGGTGCTCGTCATTATCCAGAATCATGTATGGGTTTACTAGTGCTACCGTATTAACTGAGGTGTACCCTTGAATATCGCTTTAAGATTCATCCACTACTGGACAGATTCTAGATGGAATCGTCATCTCTGGAGGCATGATGTTTCCATGATTATGATATGACAATGACATTGGAGGGGGTCTCTGTTTTCCCTTGCACCGCTAGTGCCTACTCTTCTTAGAATTTGACTGCTGAGAAGATGATGTAGAAGTAGTAGATGCAGCTTTGGAAGGATTTGGGTGATTATGGCGAGCACAAATAACACCTTGGGAAGCAATGACTACTTTACGAGCCATCCAATCATCCTACTTCTAGGACCGGTGGTTAGAAACCTGATTCCACTCGCCATAACTGTCACTACTTATTTCTAGCCTCATGAAGACACATTCCAGTTGTGCTAGATCTGGGCATAATCAGACTATGTTGTTATGCTCTTGGTCTTAAATCCAGTCTTTAAACACATAGAATTGTTTGAGAGTGTGACCCAGGATCTAGTGATATGGGTAGTAATTAGAGATATTGGTGAGGTTCACCTATTCTGGCCTCCTATATTCTGAGAAACATACAATCCTCTACTCTAGGGAACATAAAAAATAATATGGACTTATGCCTCATTGAACGACTAGGTCTGGTTCCTCCTGTACGGAAAAGGGGCCCTTGGAGCCTGAACCTGACATGGGGCAGGAGGGGCCTACTCTGGATTTGGAGCCTAGTCATCTCGCCTAGGTGGTGGTGGAGAATTTTGCAGGGGCAGCTGCCAATTTTGAGTCTGGAACTACTAGACGGGAGGCTATGCCTAAGGTGGATGGCCTCTGCGAGGAGATGGAGGCGGCTCTACTGTTAACAAATCTAGTTTCTTGGGGGCCTCTATTTGAGCCACTACGGCAAGATCACCCCTAGCGGCTCTTCCCATGGGGCTTATAGAAGACAATATATGTGCCTGTTTATCCTTCAATAAGGCTTCCTCTAGGTGATATGCCTTATCAGATAAGACTCGGAATCCCCCCATGTAATTATAGGTGATCAAAGAGGGGACTAGTTCATTGTTGACATTCCCTACGCACATCGTTTGAAATTTCTCATGAGTCAGTGACATGTCAAGAGAGAATGCAAGCCATTTCCACTGGAAAAAACAGTCTGTAACGTGCTCTTAAAGACTCTGCTTGCACTTGAAGAGATCAAAGAAACTCCTCTTCTGAGTGCTGGAACTAAAATGGTAAAGGAATTTCCTACTGAGATCATCCCAAACGGCTACCGATCTGATGGGGAGCTGGTTATACCAGATTAATGGAAACCCTTCCAATGTCTGAATGAAACACCAATGTTTGGCAGATTCTGACTAAGCATGACTTCCCAACATAGGCCCACTCCTTGATATAACGTGGGCATGGTGCTATGGTGGGTCGCCAGTTCCATTTAAGGGAGAAAATGTGGGATTTGTAAAACCTAGGGGTGCTAGAATATCATCCACAGATTCTAGGAATGGATTTCCATTAGGCATAATTTCCTCCTGTCGAGTCTCTAAAGCATTGTGGTGGGGGATGAGTGCTGCCATTAGATTATTTGTTTAGAGATTACAATCTTGACGGGGATCCCTAACGACCAGTGCATTGGATGATTCTTCAATACGATAAGTACGCCCAGCGGATTGGGGAGTAGCTGGAGGAACCACCTATGGAGATGTTGGGGGAACCTGAGATGGGTCTCGAGGATTTTTACATCATTCAGGAGGAATTGAAGTCACATACCACTTATTCATTCCATAAGTTCTAGCCTCTACCCTATCTACATGGATAGGATGGTCAAGGTCACCTAGGGGCAGTTCACTGAGGGGAAGTTGGGCCTGGCCCTACTGCCCGGGCCGAGGATCACTATAGTTTGTCTGTCTCTCCACAGCACATTCAGCATGGAGATATTCGACCATATTCTTGTATTCCAAAAAAATTTGGCGCACCACGGCCTTTTATAGATCAACTTTTTTCTTTTTCACTGAGCCAAATGGGTTGGAGGGTTTGACAACTCCAAGGTGTTCTTTGACCTTGTTGGGATTTCGGTTGAGGAATGGTGCCAAAGTCGGTATGGGAAGGCAAACTAGGTTTATCTGCAGGTGAGTGACCATTCCTAATGGATTCAATAGTTGCAGAACTCCCTCAGGGTTTAAGTCCCCATCAAGGAGCTCTATCTCATTCTCTCCCTCAGATTGGTCATCCATGTTATCCTCGAACCTGCCTGGAAGCATATCCTTTATGTCGCCTTGAAAATTGGGATGGAGCTAGATGAAACACAAATGGAAGGCTGAGTACTACCCCCTGCCACATATTTCCACATGGGGTGAAGCCTCCTTGATTATCCTACAGAGAACCTTAAAACTCTGGACACATCATTGTTGAAGGGTCTTATGGTGGCCTGGTGACATAGGGCGTTGCGCCATGGGAAGTGCAGCCAAATCAACCCAATTACATTGTTTTCCGATATATTCAAAGTGCGCCTGAATCTTGGGGTAGGCCACTCATCAATTATGAAGACAGAAATGAGTCACCCTGAGGGTCTGGCAAAAACACTCGACCACTTCCTAGGTGAGAGATTCTGGCACACTAATTTTTGGCACTGCAACTGGCCAGAACATTTATGGGAACTAGTCCACTCTGAGAATTTCCCACAATTTCCTTGATTTAGATTCGGGGTTTGGCACATCATTACCCCAATCATCTACTAGAGGTGTCTGGGAAAAAATTAGTGGAACTAATACATACCGTTTAGATGGTAGACTTTCCGGTGGAGAATACGGCGAGTGATCTAACAAGCCGTTGCATCTTGGGAAATCATCTGAAGAGTGTAGTGACTTAGACAACACATCATGGTAAGACGGGATTGTGACCACAGTTTCTAGTGCATGTAATACAGATACCATCAATTGAACACACTACTATTCATCCACCGTTGGACCCTAGAAATAACCTTTGTGATCTCTTGTTGAGGTAGAGAGTGCATCTGGTGATGATGGTGGCGATTGTAGTGCCATAACCTATGGAGTTTCTAAAATTTTGTCCCCCTGGATATACCTTTGGAGGGAGGAAGGAATCCAATGGACCTCATATTCTGGTTTTTTGAGGTAGATTTTCCTTGTTCCTACCTCGACCCTTGACACAGAGGATCTAAACGAGGGTTCCATCATTGAGTCGTATTCCGCCTTTGAATCATAGAAGCAAACTGGTTTGAACTCAGTCTGAATCTTCTCATCATTTTTTTTATGGAAGCGATGACCCACCCTCCATCCCCCAGATGGTTGTTCGAGATAGGGTATATTTCTTTCATGTGGTGGTCCTTCAGTTATACTGGTGCTGGGGTTGGCAGGACTTCCGCCTGAGTTAGCTAGGGTGCATGGAGCACCTGGATAGACATCAAAGGGAACACGGGGAAGAACATTGTGTGCACTATCTGATGTGTAGGGGGGACCTCCACTGGAAGTGATTCAGTAGGTAGGACCTACACCGAAGATGATAGGAGCATGGGTTGGATCTCCATGATTTCATCCACAAGCGGTATCAGTGTGAGGAGGGTCCTCATACTAGTCGATCTGATCATGGGTAGGACTTCCATGCTGATTCCAGTAAAGTAAATCTGACATTCACCCCTCATATTTCTGATGTGAGGAGTTCCTCTTCCAGTAAGTATAATGGCGTGGAAGGTCCCCCATATTAGATATTGTTCATATGCGTAACATCTCCATATCGGCGGTCCTTGGTAGGAGGAATGACCCAATACCTGATGTAATGAGAACGGGAGAGGCTTTCGTACTGAGTTCACTACAGTGGGGAGTAACCTCATTCGTAATGAAGCTATCATAGGGTGGTCCTCTATAAAAATCATAGAATCATGGAGGACCAGCGTTCTCTATGGTGGTGGTATAAGGAGGACCTTCGTACTGTGTGACCCTACCGTGGGTTCTCCCTGCGCAGGTAGCCGAGAGAGTCAACCCAGCCTGCTCGTGGGGCAGTTAGTCCCTTGATCACAATTGAGTATATATGTTCCCCTACTTAGTGTACACATGGGACATATGATGCACACTGGTGGAGGCCAGGGTCATAGTAGTTGCTGATGTTGACGCCCCATGGTGGGCGTCCTCCTCGGCCTGCAGCTAACACTGTAGCCGGGCTAGCCGAACTTGGGCTGGCAGTGTAGGAACATAGATTACCTACTTCTGAACTCGTGGGATGGGGTTTCATCACTAGGAGAGCCCAGTTGGGGCCCTCCATGGGGGCCCCTAAAATGGGATCCTGGCTGGGCAGTCCTAGACATCCCCAACCACGTCGACGTAGGGGAGGGTTTCGTCGAGATGTTTCGGTGAGAGTATCTCAAAATTATTGTACATTAGGGTGGGGAGAAGTGGCCCCCAGTGCGACCCTTGGAGCGGCAGTAAAGATGAGGTACATATGCCTCTAAATCGTGGTGGGCCATATCCCATGTTGGGGTATTCCCCTACTCCACGTATCGGCGTACGAGGTCTCTTATCACCATTCGTTGAATGGACTCAGAAGGGGGAATGGGTCATGGGTGCCCATTAGCTGTCGGTCAAGAAGCCATTGTAGAAGTTGTTGATCCATGTGGGACTGTAGAATTGGGGTTTCTCCTACCCCTGTGTCATTGGGAGAGTGGCAATCAGATTCCTGATGCAACAACTTGGTTCTTGAATGATGGTAGACTGAACCATTCGAGCTGAATCAATGAAATTGATGTCCATTGCCCCAACTCCATTCCATATTCCATGGCTAGTAAGAAGGATCCATGATGACAACATTGTAGATAGAGATGTCAAACATTCTACTTCCCCAACTTCTGGTGATTTCACATCAGGCCTGCTATTTGCATGGCGGGACCCAGTGCCGGATAACTGGATCCAACGACACGCTAGTCGAATGATGTCTCGAACGCTAAAAATATCCACATTGAGGAGAATAAATTCACTTTGGGTTCACCATTTTTGTTTCTGACACTTTCATTGGGGCACACACATCCATCTATCGAGGAGGAGGATGAGGCGCTGGATATGGGCCTGTATTCCCATTTTCTAAAGGCGGGTGACATCCATCGCTTATTCAGTGATGTTTGCTCCTTGATCGAAATGGGATGATTGGATGTCGGTTCTTCCTTTCATGGATTCCTCCTCGGATATCATTACATAGTCTGGGTCTCCTTTAATGATTAAGATGTTCTTCATGAAACTGATCCCACTACCATGTCTTCATGAACGCCAGTTAATTTCACTGCTTCTGTCTGGACATTCCATGCGGTCCGATCAAGGTAGAACCCTTCGGATGGGGGAGTAGTCACATTGGACAACAATGGCATGTCTAGATGTTGGAACACTGGCATGGCTAGGTTTCTTCCCATTATTATAGAGCTTCTCAAGGGGACGGATGCCCGAGGCATCCCACATTGAATGCGGGGAGTTATATATCATAGGCATGTATCTGAGGTTTTCCTTACCTTCCCATGTTTAACACAGGGTATGTCATGATTTTAACATCTAGAGGAGATGAATCAAACTATTTGGAAGACTGGATTGAGTGGATTAAATGGGTATGACCCCTAGAGGACACACTGATATTGTGGTTAACGTGTGGTCATTTACCCGATTATGGTTAAAGGGAATGAAGAATGAGGTGGAATGATCCCACAAGGATGTAGTGGACCGGGGAATAATCAAGATAGATAATGGATGGTTTAGTGATGTGGATAGAGAATGAGATGGAGTCGACTCAAGGGTGACAATAATGTATGGTGTGAGCCTTGATGAGACCTCCTATATATCCTCGTGGTTGGGAATCAAACTACATGTTGTTCAGGATGGGGTATAGGATCAGGAGGTTTGCAGAGGATAGCAACCCGATGATATACAAGGAATTACGTGTGGTTAGAATCCCAAGGTTGTTCTAACGCCATTGGGACAGACCAGAGATATGGTTCCCAACAGAAGGGACGACAGCGGCTTACCGCTGGGTTTGGGTTGACAACAGCATACCACTGAATGAGTTCACAATGGCTTAATGTTGGATAAGGTCACAATGGAATTCTTCTAGATGGAAGCATAATGGATTACCACTGGATGGGGCACAATGTCTTACCACTGGATGGGGGCACACCGACATACCACTGGATGGAGTCACATTAGCTTACCGCTGGATGGGGTCATAATAGAATACCACTAGATGGGGTTGAACCTCATTGAGGCTTCTTATGTAGTGACCCAAACCCAGTTACTTAGAGTTGGTGCGTTATTACATAACATTGGAATGATCACAAAAGGTCAGGCCTCGAAAGACCGATTTGTGTAGTAGCCTTGAAGTACTAGATACATTCATAAGGTTTACATTACATCATAAAATAAAAAACTACAACCCCATAGTTTCCAAACACCACACTCATATCCCCTCATACTATCCCTGAAAGTCAGTTATAAAATACTTCTTCACATCCTAGGAAAAATAAAACATAGAAATGGGTGATCTCAGATGCTCAGTAAGGATAATAATATAGAAAAAACTTTAATAAATAAGCATAAACATTTAAGGTAATGTATAAGACTAAAACAAAATCCTTTGGAACTTGATCTTCTGCACAATATGGAAAATATAAAATTAAAATAATTCCATTTACATACTCACATCGATATTCTACTAGTCATATAATAACATGAAATATCAATATCCAATTTCATAACGATGGAATGCATATTGGAAAACTTTCATAACCACATAGTCAAGTCCTTGTTCCAAGACTACCAGTAATATTTTTTCAAGGACATGTTCCAAGATAGTAGTTTGTCTCATGAGACCTACCGATGTATCGATGAGCTATAGCTGGCCACACCTGTCACTTACTAAGTCCAATTCATTTTGCATATGAATAGGTTTAAACATAACATAAACATTCATATTAAAACTAAAAAACAAATTGTCAATACATTATCCATATACCAAGAATGGTATAAAAATAACACATCCACATTCATACATATCACAAAACCTTCAATATAATATGGAAGATTTAATTATAATGATTAGACTTCAAACAAGTTGAAAATCTATCCAAGGATGTTGGCATAGATGAAATAAAACCATTTGCTAGAAATGCATGTTTCTATTTGAAACCATTTAAAAGAAAATATTTATTTTGGAAATATTATTATAATATTTTAAGGGAAGATTCAATGATGTTATAATGGAAGAGAATAATTATACCAGCCGTATAAGTTAAAAAAAAGACATTCTTACCATAATTTTGTCGAAAAGGTTATAAAGGACCTTGTTTGAAAAATGACAGAAAGATTCCTTTGTAAACATATTTTAAAGTGTCAAATAAGGGTATATATGACTTTAAACTATATTATATAGAATATTATAAATTTTTTTAAATATATTTGTATGAAACATGGATGTGGATGATAAAGAGGTCCTAGTAGATACTTATGTAAAAACAAACTTGGATAATAAAGAGATTGTGAAATTAACCATTACATTGTACTTTTCCTTGGTTGAGGGTATGGTAACCTCCTTTATAATGGTGAAATAATTGTTATTAAATTATAAAAGAATCATATACATTAATATGATATCATATATGATCTTTTAACATATCTTTGTTAATAATATTTTAGTATTATCATCGTTTCGGGTGTTAACTGATTCGTTTTCCTTTACTTGCTTTGTTACGTATGTAATGTTTGTTACCGATATGATGTATATTATTAGTATTCTGAATGAAATTATGTCTTTGACAATTATTTTTAGTAATCTAATAAAAAGTAGTCCTTAATGGATATGATGGGGAATGAATATCATTGGGTTTTTGGAGACGGTAATCCGTACATACGCACAAGCGACAATATCATTCTTTTGATATTAAAATAAAATATAATTGGATGGTATATCATATATATATAATCATTATCATGTTTTATTAATAATTTACATCAATTACACATCATTATTATACCCACTCAAATAATAATGTATTGAATAACAATTACACCACTATGTGAAGACTGTAAGTCGTACATACGCACATATGGTGACATGTCAATCAAAGGATAGATAGAATAATGAATTTGGTTGTAACATATTTATAATAAAATAAAATTATATTGAAGATACTGTTGTTATTATTTTATAATGGAAACAACAATTAAAAAGGAAGTGGATGAAGAAAATAACTTAAAGGAGGGGGTGAAATTATTACCACTTCTTCGGGTTCATCCTTTTGATTTGATCAAAAGGGCCACCTAGGTTGGATTTATGACTAAACTAAGGCCTCTATAATGAAGTGATGGATGTTGGGAGGATATTTGGGTAGGTTTTGTAGGATATAAAGGATTGATAAGTGTGAGAAATGGGTATGAAGTGAGATCATTTTATAAGGGAGAGGAGGGGCTCTTTAAGAAAGTTTGAAACAGTTATTTTATTATAACCTCATCTTCAGTTTCAAAAGGTCAAATATTCATTAATAAAAAAGTTAAGATGACTCCTCGTAGAAATAAAAATATCGTATAATAATTGGACAGGTTTCGGATATTGTTTTAATATTTATAATCTTATTGATTTAAATCATTTATTAATGAGGTAAATATAGCATCATTATTTGTCATAAATAATTTAATTTACATGATGTACAAAAATTATAAAAAAACTAACATGATGTAGGAAATATTTTTAGATTTCAAAATAATATTTTTAGTTTAAATGATAACTTATATAACCCCATGTAAAAATTTATTTACTAAAATATATTTGTTTATGTCATGTTTGTATTTACTTTTAATTAATTAATATAAAATGTCATTATTACTCCCATGTGGCTCCATGTGGTCCCAAATTCATCCCAAGGATGGCCATGGTTGGCTATGTATCCAAAAATAGAATTAAGAAACATGTTAGGGTAATTTAATATTATTATAATATAATATTTTACCCTTATTTATTATATTTACCCTTTAATCATGGTAAATAAAATATTTACTGATGTAAATATTTAAAATGTCTAAAAATAAAAGATACTTATTTATAAAATTTGGACAAAAAGATTTCAAATATGGAATCCATTTTTCTAAATTAAAAAAACAGAAGTGGCAGAAATTAATTTAAAATTAATTTCCACTATGAAAACAAAAAGCGTGATTTTAAGATATAATAACTATCAAAAGATTGACAATTGTTTAGGTATAGTTTAGATGTGAAAGTACATCTGATGACCAAAATTAAATTAAATGGTAAAAATTTAATCTAATACTAATTTTAAACCACCCAAAATTATAATTTCACACTTTAAATTATTTTGATTAAAAAAAGTTGTTTCTAATTAAAATTTCTTATTTTTCACTATTCATAAAAATATGAATGTTTTCAGAAAAATTCCAAAAAATTTTCCAAACTAAATTTTTATTTCCTTATTATAATGAAAAATTTAATTTCATTAAATTTTACATCTAAAAGTGTCAAATATTGGTTTTAAAAAGCTTCACCATTAAAAGGTGGTAAAATTGCATTTTTTGAAAAATATGTACTTTATCTAAAAAAATGAATTTATTCTTATATTATTTTTAAGAAACACAAAATATGGATTCTAAACTTATATAGATTATATAAAATTCAAAATTCAGTTAATAATATTCATTACATCCTTTTTAACGGCTAGTTTAGTAAGTCGTGTTACGCTCGAACTCGGTGTTTCTTGTAGCGCAAGGTATTGAATTACTTTGAAGAGATAATGTACTATGAAATCATGGTATGTTACATTCTACCCACATTAAATAAATTTCATCACCACAATTTGAAATTATTCTTCAAAATTAAAAGGTTAAAAATAGAAAATACCTTTGCGGTAGACCCACCTCAGAAATTGTGTTAATAAAATTTAGTCTTAATAAGGGGGAAAAGAAATGAAAATTCACCACCCATTTATGATCTCTATTATGAGAACATTGATGGAAATTAGAGACACATAATTAGAGGAAATATCTAAATATTTATAGGGAGTAATTGAGGTCATCAATCTCAAACAAGTGTAAAATTGAGGGCCTCAAATCCATCAATCTATGATACTTTAAAATATTTTCAGTTAAACAAAACATAAGGTATTAGGATAATAATTTTTTGGTTTTAATATCCCTTAATTAAATTTTAAGAATTAATTTATTTATATAATAAGAGACGATAAAATATTCTTGACATGTAATGTTCTTTCATTTAAATAATTTCTACCACAAACACATCTTTCACTCTAAAAGATAAAAGAACATAAAATACTCTATTTATCCGAATAATATAGGGTTCCAAATAATAATAATTTATAATTAATTTGTGAGATTATTAAAATAAATTACATTATTTAAACCAGGACATCACGTAGGCCAGTGGTAGGTGATGCACTCTTGTCACCCTTCGGTTGCAGGTTCAAATATTTCGGCCATGCCGGACGCGATGGGTTGTTTCCCAACCTCTGGGTGGTCCTTTCTATAATAATGCATAAATAATATTAAAAAAATTATTTATGTGTAAGAAAAGTATCCAATGTCAAACCTAATCAATTCCAACCTTTATAATTATCCAAAATTCTTCTTTCCAAACTCATAGTCCAAAATTTATATGGATGGTAAGCATAATGAAGATCATTTTTACGATGTAATAACATGTGTATACTTTCGTCGTGTATTTTTTTCAAAACGTGGTAACAAACTTATTTATTAAATTCATGCTCCCTTATTCTATATACAATACTACATATATTATTTATATCGAAAAAATTTGAATACTTTAGCTATGATGGAATAAACAAAACATTAATCTGTTCCAAGGAATTCAACAATATCCAATACAATTTATCCAAATCTATAATCTTATATTCTGAAATCATTATCTCAGTATCAAGACCATAATAAGGTTTATCATTCTTTGAACTATGTATACTCCAAAATATTAACGTTATTTTGAGTCACTTTTCATAGAACCATATAATTTCAAATTCTCAATGAAAAATTACTGCAGTACAATTCCTTATTTATTTCCATAATTCATATAACTAGTATATCATTATTACAATACTCAAATGATATAATTCATTAATAACAACATAAGAACACTATTCATTACTATTTATATGTGGTAGTATCATAACATTATTATTATTGAATAACATCATTTGCAGAATACTCTGATGGGTGGGACATTGATTCGCAAAGTGTCCCAACTCCTTGCAGATGTAGCTTTGTACATTTGAAACCTTTTTCATACCTTCACAATCTCGTACATGGTGTCCTTCTTCTACACACTTATATCAAACTAATATTCCCATCAAGCATTTACCAATGTGATTCACTCTATAGTTATCACATTTGGGAAAATACTTCTTTCCCTTCTTCCATTTATCCATCTTTTTATCTTCCGTCTTTTGCTTATTTTGCTTCCCTTAAAAGCCATAGGACTTGGATAATTATTTACTTATCTTATTAACACATGATACTATTTCTTCATATGATGAGAATATGTGGGAGACTATTTCTCTTTAAAATGTTGGATTAATACTATGAAAGATATGATCCTTCCTACTCTTTGGATCATACGTATGACTGAAGTTTTCATTCCTTCTACTGGGTGCCATTTCTGAACAATAGCATACATTATGTCAGTTTATGAATCACAATTCATTGTTCCAAACATTTAAAATACATAATATAAATTCAATAGTTTATGGATATAATCAATATTCATAAAATAAATTCCGTGTGGAAGTATATACTCATAAACCCTTCACAATGGTTTGTAAAGAAAATAAGAATTATCCTAAGCATATCCCTCAGGAGAGTGGTAACCAAGAGTGCAGCAAGGCCCGTTGTCGTGCACTAGTTCCTGTTCGAGTCTAGCTCAAAGTGGTGTTTTCTGGTTTCAACCCTAGGCACATCTCTTCCTGAGCCACCTCTACCTGCTCGTATCTAGACAAGGACGTATTGTTTGGAAACTCACAAAATCTCTACATTACCAAAACCTTAATAAGTTCTTCTATACTAATCCTAAAAGTATATCTTATGGTAATGTGATCTAATAAGAGTTTATCTAAATCTTGTTTCCAAGGGTTTTACTAAACTTCCTCTGATACCAACTATAGCGCCATGACCCTAGTTACCTACAGTTGTTACATTATTATATAACATTTTCTTGATCACAAAAGATCAAGTCTCAAAAGACTGATTAGTTTAGTAGCCTTGGATGTACTAGATACATTCATAAGGTTTACATTTCATCATAAAATTAAAAACTACAACAACATTGTTTCCCTAGACCACACTCATATCCCCTCATACTATCCCTGTAGATCAGTTATAAAATACTTCTTCACATCCTGGGAAAAATAAAACATAGAAAGGGTGATCTCAAATGCTCAGTAAGGATAACAATATAGCGGAAATTTTCATAAATAAGTACAAACATTTAAGGCAATGTATAGGACTAAAACAAAAGCCTTTTAAACTTGATCATCAGCATAATATGAAAATTATAGAATCAATATAATTCCATTTACTTACTCACATGGATATTATAATTGTCTATCAATAACATGAAATATCAATAGCCATTTTTATAATGATGGAATGCATAATTCCAGACTTTCATGACCACATAGTCAAGGCCTTGTGCCAAGACTACAAATAAGATTTTTCCATGTACTTGTGACAAGACACTAGTTTGTATCATGAGACCTACCTATGCATTTAGGAGATATTGTAGGCTCCAACCATCACATACTAAGGTCAATGCATTCCTCATATGAAAAGGTTTAAACATAACATAAACATTCGTATTAAAACTTGCATACGAAATGTCAATACATTATCCATAAACCAAGAACTGTATAAAAATAACACATCCATCGTCAAACATATCACAAAACCATTAATACAATATGAAATATTATTTTTTAATGAATGGAGTTTAAACAAGTTGAAAATCAATCCAAGGATGTTGGCATAGTTGAAATGAAATTATTTGAAAGAAATACCTCTTTCTATTTGATACCATTTAAAAGAATATATTTATTTTGGATAAATTATTATATGAATGTAAGGAAAGATTAAACGATGTTATAATAGTGGATAATAACCTCACTAGCCGTATAAGTTAGAAAAACATCATTCTTACCTTAATTTTGTCGAAAAGTTTATAAAGGACCTTGTTTGGAAAATGAGAGAATGATTCCCTTATAAACATTTTATAAAGAGTCAAACAAGGGTATAAATGAAATTAAATCATAGTATATAACATAGTAAGAAATTTTTGAAATATATTTTTAAGAAACATGGATTTGAATGATAAAGAGGTCCTAGTAGATACTTACGTAAAAACAACATCCGATAATAATGAGATTGTGAAATTAACCCTTACCTTGAACATTTAATTGGTCGAGGGATGGTTATATCCTGTATTATGGTTAAATAATTGTTATTAAATTATACAAGAATCATATACATTAATATGATATCAAATATGATCTTTTAAGTTTTCTTTGTTAATAATATTTCAGTATTATCGTCATTTCAGGTGTTAACTGATTCGTTTTCATTTACGTGCATTGTTATGTAAGTAATGATTGTTATAGATAGGATGTATCATATTCATATTAAGAATATTATTATGTATTTAGACATTATTTTTAATCATATAATGAAAATTATTATTCAATGAATTCGATGGGGAATTAATCTAATCGCGTTCGTGGAGACGGTAATCCATACATACGCACGAGCGACATTATCATTCTTTTGATATTAAAATATCAAATAATTGGATGTTATATCAAATATACAGAATCATTATCATATTATATTTATTATTTACATCAATTACACATCATTATTATACCCATCCAAATAATAATGTATCGAATATAATTTACACCACGACGTGGAGACGGTAATCCGTACGTACGCACGTATGGTGACATGTCATTCAAAGGATGTATATAATAATGAATTTAGTTGTACCATATTTATAATAACATCAAAATACATAGAAGTTACTAGAATTATTATTTTACAATGGAAATGACAAAGAAATATACCGTGGAAGAAGAAAAGAACTTAAAAAAGGGTGGTGAAATTATTACCTCTTCTTCGGGTTCTTCCATTTGATTTGATCAAAATGGATTCTTAGGTTGGCTTTATGACTAACATAAGGCCTCTGGAATGAATTTAGGAATGTTGGGAGGATATTTGAGTAGGTTTTGTATGATCCAAAGGCTTGAGAAGTGTGAGAAATGTGTAGGAATTGATGGATTTTTATTAGGGAGAGGAGGGGCTCTTTAGGAATGTTTGAAAAAATTATTTTATTATAACCTCATATTCGGTTTAAAAAGGTAAAATATTCCATAATAACAATGTTAAGATGACTCAGGGTCGAAATAAAATAATCCAATAAGAATTGGATAGGTTTTGGATATTGTTTAAATATTTATAATCAAATTTATTTAAATTATTTATTAATGAGGTAAATATTGCATCATTATTGTGTCATAAATAATTTTATTTTTTTGATGTCTGAAAATAGAATGAATTGAGGGATGTTGGGAGGATATTTGGGCAGGGTTTTTATGAGCCAAAGGCTTGGGAAGTGTTAGAAATTTGTAGGAAGTGAGGGCTTTTTATTAGGGAGAGGTGGGGCTCTTTAGGAAATTTTGAAAAAATTATTTTATTATAACCTCATCTTCGGTTTCAAAAGGTAAAATATTCCTTAACAACAATGATAAGATGACTCAAGGTCAAAATAAAAAAATCCAATATGAATTAGATATGTTTTGGAAATTTTTTTAATATTTATAATCATATTTATTTAAATAATTTATTAATGAAGAAAATATTGCATCATTTTTGTGTCATAAATAATTTAATTTATTTGATGCCCGAAAATTATAAAAAAAATACCGTGATGTAGGAAATCTTTTTTTAGTTCCAAAAAATATTTATAGTCGAAATGAAAACTTATATAACCCCATGTTAAAATTTATTTACTAAAATATATTTGTTTGTGTCATTTTTGTCTTTACTTTAAATTAATTAATATAAAATGTCATTATTACTCCCATGTGGCTCTATGAGGTCCCAAATTCAACCCAAGGATTCCCATGGTCGGATATGTATCATCCAATAGGATTAGGACACATGTTAGTGTAATTTAATATTATTATAATATTCTATTTTACCCTTATTTATTATATTCACCCTTTAATCATGGTAAATAAAATATTTACTGAAGTAAAAATTTAAAATGTATAAAAATAAAAGTTACCTATTTACACAATTTGGACATACTAATTCAAAATATGGAATACATTTTCCCAAATTCATAACACAGATGTGGAAGAAATTAATATAAAATTAATTTCCGCTGTCAAAACAAAAACCGTGATTTTAAGAAATAATAACTACCAAAAGATTACAATTGTTTATGTACAGTTTAAATGTGAAATTACATCCATTGAAAAAAATTATCTTAAATGGTAAAAATATAATTTAATTATACATTTAAACCACCCAAAATTATAATTTAAAACTATAAATTATTTCGATTATAAAAGTTGTTTTTAATTAAAATTTAGTATTTTTCACTATTCATAAAAATATGAAAGTTATCAGAAAAATTCAAAAATTTATCCAAACAAAATTTTTATGTCTCGATTATAAATGAGAATTTAATTTAATTTAATTTAAAATATAAAAGTTTCAGATATTGGTTTTAAAAAAGGTTCTCCATTAAAAGGTGGTAAAATTTTATTTTTTGAAGAATAATTATTTTATATATAAAAATTAATTCATTCCTATATTATGTATAAGAAACACATAATATGGATTCCAAAAAAATACATATTATAAAATTTTCAAAATTCAGTTAATACTATTCATATCCACTTTTTGAACGGCTAGTTTAGTAAGTCGTGTTACGCTCAAACTCGGTGTTTCGTGTAGCACAAATTATTGAATTACTTTGAAGAGATAATGTACAATGAAATATTGGAGTGTTACATTCTCCCCGCCTTCAATAAATTGTATCCTCGCAATATGAAATTGTTCTTCAAAAATAAAAGGTTTAAAGTAGAAAATACTTTTGCGGGAGACCCACCTCGAAAATTGGGTTACTAAAATTTAGTCTTAAAAAGAGGGAAACGAAATGAAAAGTCACCAACAAATTATGATCTCTATTAAGAGAAAATTGGTGAAAATTTGAGACACATAATTAGAGGACAAATGTAAATATTTATAGGGAGTGATTGAGGTCATCAATCTCAAACAAGTGTAAAATTTAGGGCCTCAAATCCATCAATCTATGATGATTTAAAATATTCTCATTTCAAAAAAACATAAGTTATTAGGATAATACATTTTTTGTTTTAGTATCCCTTAAATAATGTTTAAGAATCAATTTCTTCATATAATAAGCGAAGAAAAATATACTTGACATGTAAAGTTATATCCATTAAATAATTTCTACCACAAATTCATCTTTCACTCTAAAAGATAATAGAACATAACAATATTCTATTTTTCCTAATCATATAGCATTCTAAAAAAATTAATTCATAAATAATTTGTGAGATTATAAAAAATGACATTATACAAACCTGGACATCACATAGGTCAGTGGTAGGTGATGAACCCTTATCGCCCTTCGGTTGCAGGTTTATGTTTCGTGGCCTTGCCGGATGCGACAGTTTGTCGCCCAACCTCGAGTTTGTCCTTTTTATAACATTCCAAAGATAATATTAAAATGTTTTTATCTTTAATAATAGTATCCAATGTCAAACATAATCCATTACAAACATTATACTTATCCAAAATACTTCTTTCCAAACTCACAGTCCAAAATTTATATGGAAGGTAAGGACAATGAATATCTTTTTTACCACATAATAACATGTGTATACTTTCATCATGTATTTTTTTCAAAACATGATAACAACCATATTTATTAAATTCATGCTCCCTTATTCCTTATAAAATACAAGATATATTCTTTATTTGAAATAATTTTGAATACTGCAACAATTATGGAATAAATAAACCATTAATCAGTTCCAAGGAAGTCAAGAATATCCAATATAATTTATCCAAATCAACAATCTTTTATTCTGAAATCACTTCCTCAGTATCAAGAACATATTAAGGTTTATCATTCCATGAACTATGTATATTCCAAAAAATTTATCTTTTTTTGAGTCACTTTTCATAGAACCATATAATCTCAAATCCTCAATGAAATAGCACTGTAGTACAATTCCTTATTTATTTCCATATTTCATATAACTAGTATATCATTGATACAATACTCAAATGAAATAATTCTTTGATAACTACTTAAAAACACTATTCATTCCTCTTCATCTATGGTAGTATCATTACTTGATTATTATCCAATAGCATCATTTGTAGTATACTCTGATAACTGGGACATTGATTTGAATAGTGTCCCAACTCCTAACAAATGAAGCATTTTACATTTGAATCCTTTTTCTTGCCCATCCAATTACGTACATGGTGTCCTTTTTCTCCACACTTATAACAAACTCCAATTATTTTCAAGAATTTACCAAGGTGATTCTTTCCACAATTATCGCATATTAAAAAATCATTATTTCCCTTCTTCCCTTTATCCCTCTTTCACTCTTCCATCCTTTGATTCTTTTGCTTCCCTTCAAAGTAATAGGACTCAAGGAATTATTTACTTATCTTAATAACAAATGATACTATTTATTCATATGATGAGAATATGAGGGAGACTATTTCCCTTTTAAATTTTGGATTAATACTATTAATGATATGATCCTTCTTACTCTTTATATTATATGTATTGCTGAAGTTATCATTCAATATACTGGGCACAATTTCTGAACAATGAAATATATTAGGTCATTTTATGAATTTTAATTCATAATTACAAACTTGTAAAATACTTAATATAAATCTAACTATTTATGGATATAATAAATAATCATAAAAAAATTTCTTTGAGAAATAATATACTCATAAATCTTTCATAATGGTTTGTAATTAAAATTAGAATTATCCTAAGAATATCCCCCGAGAGTGTCGTAACCAAGATGGTAGCAAAGCCCATTGTCGTGCACCAGTTCTGATTTGAGTCTAGCTCAAAAAGGTGCTTCCAGGTTTTACCCCGATGTAAATATGTGCCATAGCCACCTCTACCTACTCGTATCCAGATAGGGATGTATTGTTTGGAAAACTCACAACATCTCTACATTACCAAAACTCTAGGAATTTCTTCTATACTAATCCTCAAAGTCAATATTAGGGTAATGTTCTATAATTAGAGTTTATATAAATATTATTTCTATGGCTTGTACAAAACATCCTATGATACCAACTGTAGCACCGCGTCCCTAGTTACCCAGAGTCGGTGTGTTATTACATAACATTAGCATGATCACAAAATATCATGTCTCGAAAGACCAATTAGTTTATTATCATTGTAAGTACTAGATATATTCATAAGGTTTACATTATATCATAAAATGAAAAACTATAACAACATTGTTTTCGAAGACCACACTCATATCCCCTCAGACTATCCATACAGGTCAGTTATAAAATACTTCTTCAAATTTTAGGGAAAATAACACATAGAAATGGGTGAGCTCAGATGCACAGTAAGGATAACAATATAGCGGAATCATTCAGAAATAAGCATAAACATTTAATGGAATTCATAAGAATAAAACAAAAGAATTTTAAACATGAACATCAGCATAATATGGAAAAGATAAAATCAAAATAAATCAATTTTTTACACACATGGATATTATACTAGTCGAACAATCACATACAATATCAATAGACACTTTCATAATGATGGAATGCATAATGCCAGAAATTCATAACCACGTAGTCAAGGACTTGTGCCAAGACTAAAAATATGATTTTGTAATGGCCTTGTGCCAAGACACTAGCTTGTCTCATGATACCTATCGATGCATTGAGGAGATATAGCAAGCTCCACCTCTCACTTACCAAGTCCAATGCATTTCTCATATGATATGGTTTAAACATAAAATAGACATTGGTTTTAAAACTAGCATAAGAAATGTCAATACTTTATCCCTAAACCAATAATGGTATAAAAATAACAAATCCACTATCAAGCATATCACAAAGCCATCAATACAACATGGAAGATTTGTTTCATAATTAATCGACTTTAAACAAGTTGAAAATCTATCCAAGGATGATGGTATAAATGAAATGAAACTATTTGAAAAAAATGCCTTTTTCTATTTGAAACCATATAAAAGAAAAAAAAAATTTGGAAATATTCTTATATTATTTTAAGGGAAGCTTTTATTTTTTTATAACGTTAGAGAATAACCACACCTGCCATATAAGTTAAAAAAATACATTCTTACTTTAATTTTATCGAAAAGGTTATAAAGGACCTTGTTTGCAAACCGACTGAAAGATTCCTTTATAAATATTTTTTAAAGTGTCAAATAAGGTTATAAATGACTTTAAACTATTTTCTATAAAATAGTAAGAATTTTTTGAAATATATTTTTAAGAAACATGGATGTAGATGATAATTATATCCCAGTAGATACTTTCGTAAAAACAACCTCGGATAATAAAGAGATTGTGAAATTAACCATTACCTTGTATATTAACATGGTAGAGGGTATGTTAACCTTCTGTATAATGGTGAAATAATTGTTATTAAATTATAAAAGAATCATATACATTAATATGAAATCATATATGATCTTTTAATATTTCATTGTTAATTATATTTTAGTATTATTGTCATTTCGAGTGTTAACTGATTCATTTTCCTTTACTTGATTTGTTACATAAGTAATGTTATTTATGGATAGGATGTATATTATTCATACTATGAATTATATTATGTCATTATATATTATTTTTAATCATCTAATGAAAATTAGTCTTGAATGGATACGATGGGGAAAAATCTCATCGTGTTCGTGAGGATGGAAATCAGTACGTACGCACGAGCGACAATATCATTATTTTGATATTAAGATAATATAAAATTGGACAGTATATCATATATAAAGTATCATTATCATGTTATATTTATTATTTAAATCAATTAAACATCATTATTATACCCATCCAAATAATAATGTATTGAATAACAATTACATCACAATGTGGAGACGGTAAGTCGTACGTACGCACATATGGTGACATGTCATTCAAAGGATGGATAGAATAATGATTTTGGATGTAAAATATTTAAATTAACATCACAATATATATAAAATAATGTATTTATTATTTTAGAATGTAAACAACAATGAATGAGGAACTGCATGAAGAAACGAACTTAAAAGAGGGTGGTGAAATTATTAACTCTTCTTCGCGTTCTTCATTTTGATTTGATCAGAAGGGCTTCATAAGATGGATTTATGACTATATTAAGGCCTATAAAATTAAGTGATGGATTTTGGGAGGATATTTGGGTAGGGTTTTTATGATCCAAAATCTTGAGAGAAGTATGATCAATGGGTAGGTAGTGATGGATTTTTATAAGGGGGAGGTGGGGCTCTTTTGGAATGTTTGAAACAGTTATATTATTATAACCTCATATTCAGTTTCAAAAGGTATAATATTCGTTAATAAATAATTTAAGATGACTCATGGTTGAAATAAAATAATCCAATAACAATTGGATAGGTTTTGGATATTTTTTTAATATTTATAATCTTATTTATTTAAATCATTTATTAATGAGGTAGATAATGCATCATTATTGTGTCATAAATAATCTAATTTACTTGATGTACAATAATTATAATACAAATACCATGATGTAAGAAATCTTATTAGCTTTCCAAAAAATATTTACAGTAAAATAGATAACTTATATAACCCCATATAAAAATTTATTTACTAAAATATATTTTTTATGTCATTTTTGTCTTTACTTTAAAATAATTAATATAAAATGTCCTTATTACTACCATGTGGCTCTATGGGGTCCCAAATTCAACCCAAGGATTACTATGGTCTACTATGTATTAAAAATAGGATTAAAGCACATGTTAGGAAAATGTAATATTATTATAGTATTATATTTTACCCTTATTTATTATAATTACCCTTTAATCGTTGTAAATAAAATATTTACTAAAGTAAATATTTTAAATGTCTAAAAATAAAAGTCATCTATTTACACAAGTTGGACATACTGATTCCAAATAGAGAATCCCTTTTTCTAAATTAATAACACATAAGTGGTAGAAATTAATTTAAAACTAATTCTCATATTCAAAACAAAAAGCGTGTTTTTAAGAAATAATAACTATCAAAAGATTGGAAATTTTTTATGAATATTTTAAATTTGAAATTACATCCAATGACCAAAATTAGATTAAATGATATAAATATAATCTAATTATACTTTAAAACTAGTCATAATTATAATTTAACACTAAAAATTATTTTGATTTAAAAAGTTGTTTTTAATTAAAATTTAGTATTTTTCACTATTCATCAAAATAAGAAATTTATCAGAAAAATTCCAAAAATTTAACCAAACTAAATTTTTATGTCCCAATTATAAAGAATAATTTAATTACATTAAATTAAATATATAAAAGTGTCAAATGTAGGTTTCCAAAAATGTTCTCCATTAAAAGGTGGTAAAATTGCAATTTTTTTAAAATTACTTATTTTATCTTAAAAAATGAATTTGATATTATATTATGTCTAAGAAACACAGAATATGGATTCAAAGATTTAATAGATTATTTAAAATTCAAAATTTATTTAATAAAATCCATAACCACTTTTTGAACGGCTAGTTTAGTAAGTCGTGTTACGCTCGAACTTGGTGTTGCGTGTAGCGCAAGTTATTGAATTAATTTGAAGAGATAATGTACTATGAAATCATGGGGTGTTACATCCTACGTACCCTATCCAGGAGAAAATGATCAAATACCATGTAGTTCGGAATGGTGGATGTAGTTTAACATCATCCAGGATGAAAAGGTGGAATGCGGTTTAATGTCATATTGGAAAAAGGTAGACCAACATGAAGGGGGTCAAAACCAGTGGTTGTGGAGCTTGAACCATAGGGTGTCATCCTATATACCTTTCCTTGGAAAGGATCAATGTCTACGTAGTTTGGGTTGGTGGGAACAAACATGAAGGGGGTTGGAACCAATGGTTATTGGGATTGAACCTTAGGTAGTCTTCTTATGTACCTTGCTTGGCAAGGATCAAAGTCCATGTAGTTAGGAATAGGGCATGGTGAATAGATGTGAAGGGGGTCATAACAAATTGGTTGTTGGGATTGAACCTATGGCAGGCTTCTTAAATACCCTACCTTTTCATGGATAAAATTCCACGTAGTTCAGGATGGGTGCACATATTACACTATAGGCGTCCCAGGGAGGATGTCATGGTCAAATCTTACTCCAATCCCACGTGAGTAATGGTCGGTGTGAGAAACAAGATGTATTGATGAGCATACAATCATGTTGAAAAAGGTGAATCCATGGGAAGTGGAGTAGGGCTTACACATGGTTAGCGACCCAAATAGAAAACAGGGGATTACACGTGTTAAACAGCCCAAAAAGATAAAGATTGGGAATTACTATAAGGACCCAGCCTTAAAACCATACGTTATATTGAATTAAATTAATAATTAATATTCAAGAAATTTTTATGTTTAGAGTTTTATGGAATTAGGACACAAATGTTACATCTCAAAATATTACAGAGTAGACACTTCTACAGAGTTTCCATTTTTTTTACAAAACATGAACTCTAAAAAAAAGTCATGTCTAGTTCCATGTTTAAGACAACATGACTTTTACGTGATCCCATTCTTGACCATATTATACATTATGTCCTGTGAGAAACATTTCAAAAACATGGTATGAGCATAAAAACCTCAGTAAGGGAAACACAAAGAAGGAAACTGTTAGTTTTTCATATCAAAAGTAAACCATTAAAACATTATCATAAGTAAAACTTTTCACCTTTATGAAGTAGTAAATACTCTTCACTGGATAAAAGATCACTACATACCCTTTTGTAACCAAAATATTACCATAAAACCCATATAAATAACACATAACATATAAAGGTTACTTGGAACATAAAAATACTTAAATTGAATAACCATGTGGTCGACTTCCACACATGTCACTAAATGGAATAGCCATATGGCCGACTTCCATACCCAATGCATTGGAGGTTATAACGTAACCACCAATCATTATGTTTATCACATAACCACCCATCAAATGTCCAAGTATCATAATAAAAAATAATGTATTTCAATATAAGCATTTCAATAATAACTTTTCATTTGAAATCACAAGACGTAATTTCAAGATATTGAAATAATCATTCCATTCTCATAAACAATTTTAAAAAATATTTTTGAATAAAAGTGTACCATAAAACTTTGAATCATTTAGTGGAATTAAAATTTTAAAACATTAATTTCCATATAAATAAATACTCAAACCTATTTTTAAAACATGGTCATTAAATATAATAATTAAGAATAATAAATCTTTAAAACATTTAAAACGATATATTAGTTAATGGGTTTTTATCAAAATGAGAGACTCTTGAGTACAAATAATTGAGGAATAAAATTTAATCATAACATTATAATATCATGAGAATAAAAAGGATTCATGGTATAATATGTAAAAGTACATTATATACACCATGTAAGAGTGAATTGTTGTATAACAACAATGAAGTCTCAATGGAAATTAAAATTGAGATGAAATCCCTTATAAAGATGGTATCCTTGAATTAAGGATAAATCAATCTCATAATTATGTGTGACAAATATGAAACACCCAAGATAAGTGTATATTAATTGTAAAACAATCAAAGGTAATTCACACATATTCATAGGATGGCATATTCAATAAATACAAGATGAACCCATAGAATTAAAATTGATTTAAGAAGTTCCCTTGTAAATATTCGACAGCCTGACAGTGTCACTTTAAAATTAAGAAAATGAGTTGATGAGATAAATATGGTATGTCATCACTTGGACATAAAATTTACATCAATAACGATATAGAAGAACAAATCCCAACATAATAAGTTGTAAATTAAAAGACATAACAAAAAGAAGTCCTTTAAATATAGGAGTGTGAAAGGTTCCCTTACCGATTTGGTAAGTTACAAATCATATGCCACATGAAAGATGGATCATACAATGAAGATGTAAACACTCATAAATGAAAGTATATTACAAAAATAGTACAATCATGGGTAGTAAATACACCACACAAAAGGAAATAGTGGCAGATATAGAATGAATCCCACGGGAATAAAAACTGAGATGAAACCCTTTACCATGTTGTAATCAACTGTGTTGTATGACCAAAAGTTAATAACCAACATATGAATAATGGAATAATATTAATATAATGAGATTAATGATAATATATATCAAATGTAAGAACACAATTCACCCCATGAAATGAATAAGTGGCGAACAATTGAAATCTCATGGTATTAAAAAAGATATAATAAAATCCCTTACCTCGTGTCTGACTTGACTCGATCATTCTTTAATAACTAAATAATAAACTAAAGTTAATTTCTACTTGCTTAAGAACCTTTTTCAAGTTTATTATTCCTTTTTATATCACTTATTACTATTTTATAAACATTATGTAATCATTTAAGTTAATAATGTTCGTTTTGTCGATAATTGGTACTTGAGTCAAAAATGGACTTCTTATAATTACATGTTGTTCATGTGGTCAAAGGTTCATTATATCCATGATCATATTCATGATTATTATATCATATATATAATATATATCCATCATATACATGTATTTATAATATTACAATACATTTAGAGTTAAGAAATGAAATGCACCGTTCATGGAGGCGGTAATTCGTACGTACGCATGAATGCTACTTCCATTTTTTATTTCATATTTAATGGAATTAAAACATAATGATAAATATTAGTATTATAATTCCATTATTATATCATATATAATATAATTAAATATATCCTTTATACATACCACATATGTTATGAATGAGTCATATCACTTTGTGGGGGCGGTAGTCTGCACTTCCTCTAAGGAGATTATCACATTTACCCATAATGGAAACCACAAATGCATGCTATAAATGGAAAATACAGAAGCATAATAAAAACATAAAAATAATATATATCATATATAAATAGAGTTCCATCATAATGTTCACCGTTATAGGAAGTAGGAGAGAATCGAACAATCATCATTTCGTGAGAAGTTAGTTTGACATCCACAGAAACATTATGTTCTTCATCCATTAGATAGAGGTGTGTGTATGTGAAACTCAAACCCTTCTCATAAAAACATTTAATTATATTTAGGATAGTGATTTTGTTACCAAAGAAATGAATAAAAAGATTTTTGGGGTTGGAGTTGTAAAATAAACGAAAACAATTTAAGAGAAACCATTACCTTTAATTTTGGTAACTCCCTTTGGTTTCAACCAAAAGGGTTTGTTAAAGTGCCTTCTGCCAAAGGTAAGGCTTCTAAGAGGAGGAGAGGGATGTTGGGAGATTAATTGGAAAGGGTGTGGATGATCCAAATGTCTTGAGAGGTGTGAGGAATTGGTTAGAAGTGGTGTCTTTTTATGTGGGAGATGAGGTGCTCTTTAGGAAACTTTGAAAACATTATTTTATTGAATAAGGATATTCAGTTTCTAATGGTCCAAAAATCATTATATTCGAAGCTAAGATTACTCATGGTCGAAATAAAATCATCAAATTGGAATTGGACAGGTTCTGGATAATTATTTAATAATTATAATCTTATTTATTTAAATAATTTATTAATAAGGTAAATACTGCATCATTATTGTGTCATAACTAATTTAAATTATTTGATGTTTAAAAATTATAAAAAATACAATGATATATGAAATATTTTCATATTTCCATTTAATATTTATAATTGAGAAGATAATTTATTTAACCCCATATAAAGATTAATTTACTAAAAGATATTTTCTTTTGTCATTTTGCGTTTACTTTAGGTTAATTAATCTAAATTGTCATTATCACTCCAAAGTGGCTCAATGGAGTCCCAAAATCTACCCAATGATGACCATGGACGTTAATGACTCAAAAAATGTGGTTTGGACAAGTTTTAAGTTAATTTTGAATTATTATAATATTCATTTTACCTTGAATTAACTTATTTACCTTTAACTGTGGTAAATAAAAGTCAAAATTTACTATTCAGCAAAAATTATTTTCATCTTATTGAACAAAATTTTACTTATTTACAACAACCATGTATGTCGGATTTTAGAAATTCAATTCACAGAAGTGGTGGAATTTCATTTAAATGAAAAAAGTCAGTTTTTTTAACTACCACTATGTGGTTTCACTATTCATCAAAAATTGATGTTTTTCAGAAAAATACAAAAAATTCAGCCTAAGATTTTATTTGATATTTCAAATTCAAAAATGATTTCTATTTTACCAAATTCAAAACATAGAAGTTTCAGTAATTATTTTTAAAATTAATTTCCATTATCAAAAAAAATAGCGTGTTTTTAAGAAACAATAACTATCAAAATATTGATACTTGTTTATGTAAAATTTCAAAGTGAAATTAATTTTAATTAACAACATTGGATTAAATGATAAAAATATATTCTAATTATTCTTTAAAAAAAATTAGAAATATAATATAACCATATAAATAAATTAGATTAAAACGTAGTTTTGAATTAAAATACAATATTTTCACTATTCATTAAAAAAATGAATGTTATTGAATAAATTCCAAAAATTACACAAAGTAAATTTGGATGTCTCCATTCTAAATAAGTATTTTATTTGGTCAAATAGAATTTATTAAAGTGACCAATACTATATATAAATAGGTTTCATCATTAAAAGGCAGTAAATCAACCTTTTAATGAAATTAATGCTTAAAATTGTATTCATTCACATTTTAAGCCTCTAACATTTATTGGATAAATGTAAATCCATTTAACAAACATGTATAATCATATTTTAGTTAGTTTTTTCATTCCTTACCATGCAACAGATATAAGTTAACTACCAATTAAAATAATAATATTATATTATTATTGTGCAACGTAAGCTTTCAATGAAACCTGTTGTTGCGTATCGAGTACGCTATCGAAAATAGCATCCCCTTTAAAGTAAAATTAATATTTAATTCAAAAATATTAATAAATATGAAAATGTCATATTCTTCATTTATACGGGATGTTACATCCTTCACCCCTTTTGGGAATTGCGTCCTCTCAATTTTAAAAATTGGGGTCGGGAACTTCATTGAAAACCCCATATTGAAAAAAGATTCAATAAAAATATCACTTTAAAATAAAGGAAGATAAGTACAAAGGTTACCCTAGACAATAGATATTATGATTGAATGAAAACATGGATATGGAGGAGAAAACAAACCTTCAATTTCTGATGGAGAGTGATAAAAAACATGGTTAAGAGAAAGTTAACAACCAGAAATTCACAAACTTGTGATGGGTTAAACAGTCTTTGATTCCCCAGTAGGAAAAGATAACATATAAGGTTTTTGTTTTAAGTTACTGTTCATTGTGGAATATATTTATGAGCTAACTAAAAACATAATAAAATTTACTTACTTGTCATGTATACTTTCATCTTTTACTTGATTTCTAACACAAACTCATATTTTCTACAAATGATGAGTATTCAGGATGACATTTTTTCACATTAAGAGATCTATAATCAACTTTGAGAGAATCACATAATACACAAAATATGAATTATATATTTCCCATGTCATTAGACCTTAACCAAAACCAAAATGGTTTGTGCAAGATCAGATAATCCCCAAAAAAAGGTTAATCTATTACAAAAAGAAAAACAACTCTTAATCTTCAAAATTTGTCCAACAAAACCGAAAGTTCATCAAAGAACATTTAATAAATAGCTATCCATAAAATTATTCAATGTAATCTGAACTAAGATTTAAATCCAAATCTCTGAAGGATTTAATCACATAGTCTTCCAAGATAAATCTTAACATTTATCTCCAAATAACATTAGTTACTCTTATAGTCTCATATTAAAAAGTAATTAACCTAATCACATATCCTCCATGATAGGTTAATCATTTCCATAGATAACCCAAGATTAACTTTTCTTAGTTCATAAATAATCCAACTAAAAATAATTAGTTAAACTAACCAGGGACGTCACGTAGTCTAGTGGTAGGTGATAAATACCAGTCGCACTTTGGTTGTGGGTACGATTCTTACAGCTTCATCTAACGATACAGGTTGTCACACAGTCTACATGTTGTCCCTTTTCAAAGACTGTATAATTTTATAACATTCCCAAAAAGAGATAAATTTATCAAAAATAGCCATAGAATATTTTAACCACAAAGGTTTTCTAATAACATTCATTTTGCATCCCAAAAATGTATTAACCTGTAATTTCCTCAAATTCAAGGATTATATAAACCCAAATTGTTCTTTATAAATATATCCACAATAGAAAATATAATTATTCCTTGAAACAAATTATCATATATCAAATTTCAGTGTTACACATATGATAAAAAGTCTTCTAATGTAATTCCCAACATCAAAGGAGCCTTAATACATTTAAGAATTTCACCATAATAAAATCTATAATGACTCTTGAATCCCTAATATGTTGACTTTTTACTCATTCAACAATCTTCATGATCCATTGACCACTCCTTTTCAACTTTTTCTGAAATAATTCATTCCTACGAACTGAATCATGAATCATATCCAAAGATTCAATAATATCAAAACATGTGTTAAGAAATAATATAAACCTTTCATTGTTCATTGTCAGTTTCTTCATCCTCAATTGGAATGAAATTAGGTATTGGTAAACAAATATTTTTACGATCCTGGTAATCCCACTCCCGAAACATCTTCTTATGACACCTGTTTATATAATGACCATTCACACCACATTTAAAACATTCAATTGATCCCTCAGAAATAAATTATTTCCCTTTCCTAGAGTAAACTGGATGTTTCCTTTTTCCATGGTAGGTTCTTGCCTTTTGACCTTCATTACCACATCTATAGTATCTTCATGTCCCTTTGAAGCATTTTCCCATGTGTTTCTTTCCACATCCTTGACATATAGGTTTTTGAAGAAACATACCTTTATGATTATTACCTGAAATTCCATATGGATTTGTTTCTTGCATATACGATGCCTTATAAAAACCACCAATGTTCATGTTTTCAATCATGACTCCAGATAGTTGGTTGAGAATAGCCACAAGATTTCTCATTTCATCTATCATTTAATTCAGTTTCTCGTTCAGAAAATTGTCATAGTTTTCCTCACATCCAC
This sequence comes from Viscum album, assembly GCA_963277665.1. Lineage (NCBI taxonomy): Eukaryota > Viridiplantae > Streptophyta > Magnoliopsida > Santalales > Viscaceae > Viscum > Viscum album. The sequence goes on from OY728150.1 coordinate 1,893,634,376, forward strand.
TGTTACTTTGGTGCCTTCTAGATCCATCCATTTACTAAAACCAAAAATGTTAGTGTGAGTATATCAGTAAAATAATCATATAATATCTTTTGAGGAGGGTAAATACTTAGTCATGTTATATTAAACTCATTCTAAATAACTATGACTCTATCTAATATGCTAACCATTATGGTTATGTCACTTATGCTTAGATAACACACTAACCTCTAAAGTTGTCTAAACCGACCTCTGATACCAACTATAAGGACTCCGCCTTAAAACCTTACAAAATATTGAATTAAATGAATAATTCACATTGAAGATTTTTTTAGGGTTTGTGTTTTAGAGAATTAGGACATAACTATTACATGTCAAAAGATTAAAAAGTTGACACTTCTACACAGTTTACAATTTTTTTTTACAAAACATGAACTCTAAAAAACGTCATGTCTAGTTCAATGTTTAAGACATTATGAATTTTCCTTGATCTCATCCTTGACCCTATTCCACCTTATATCACATGAAAAACATTTCAGAAACATTGGATGAGAATAAAAAGCTCAGTAAGGCAAACACAAAGAAGGAAGTTGTTAGTTTTTCAAAACAACAAGTAAACCATGAATACATTATCATAAGTAAAACTGTTCACCTTTATGAAGTATTAAATACTCTTAACTGAATAAAAGATCACTACTTACCCTTTTTTAACCAAAATATTACCATAAAACCTATATAAATAACACATAATATATAAAGGTAACTTGCGAAATAAAAAAACTTAAATGGAATAACTATACAGTTGACTTCCACAAATGTCACTAAGGGGAATAGCCATCAAGCCGACTTCCATACCAAATGCATTGGAGATTATAATGTAACCACCTGTCCTGGTATTCACGGCACCACCAGTCATTTGGTTTATCACGTAACCACTTTTCAAATGTCCAAGTACCATCTTAACACATAAAATATTGCAAATATAAACATTTCACTAATAACATTTCATTTTAAATCACAAGAAGTAATTTCATTATATTGAAATAATCATTCCATTTTCATAAACCATTTAAAAAGAGATTTTTGAATCAAAGTGTCCCTTACCACATTGAATATTTTAATAGAATTAATATTTTAAAAAATAAATTTCCATATAAATAAATACTAAAACCATTTTTAAAACATGGAAATTAAATATAATTATTTAGAATAATAAACCATTAAAACATTTAAAATGATATTTTAGTTAAAACGTTTTTATCAAAATGAGAGACTCTTGAATACAAATAATTAAGGAATAAAATTTAATTATAACATTATAATATCATGATAATAAAAGTGATTCAGGATATAATATGTCAAAGTACGGTATATACACCATTTAAGAGTGAATTTGTGCATAACAACAATGAAGTCTAAATGGAAACGTAAATTGTGATGAAATCCCTTATAAAGATGGTATCCTTAAATTAAGGATAAATAATTATCATAATTATGTGTGATAAATATAAATAAACAAAATATAAGTGTATATTATGTGTAAAACAATCAGAGGTCATTCACACATATTCATAGCATGACATATTCAATAAATACAAGATGATCCCAAAGAATTATAATTGGTTTAATAATATCACTTATAAAAATTCGACAGCCTAACGGTGTCACATTAGAATTCAGAAAATGAGTTGATGAGATAAAAAGGGTATCCCATCACTTGTACATAAAATATACATCAATAAGGATATATAAGAACATATCTCAACAAAATAAGATGTAAATTAAAAGACATAACAAAAATAAGTCTTTTAAAAAGAGGACGGTGAAAGGTTCCCTTACCCATTTGGTAACCTACAAAACATATGCCAAATGAAAGAAGGATCATACAATGAAGATGTAAATAATCATAAATGTATGTATATTACACAAATAGTACAATCATGGTCAGTAAATACACCACACAAAAGGAAATAGTGGCAAATATAGCATGAATCTCACGGGAATAAAAAGTGAGATGAAACCCTTTACCATGTTGTAATCAACTGAGTCGTGTCACCAAAAGTTAATAAACACCAAATTAATCACAGAATACTATGAATATAATGATGGTAATGATAATATATATCAAATGGAAGTACACAATACACCACATGCCATGAATAAGTGGCGAACAATGGTAATCTCATGGTATTAAAAATGAGATAAGAAAATCCCTTACCTCGTGTCGGACGTGACTCGATCGTTCATTAATCTCATGAATAATAAACAAAAGTTAATTTATACTTTCCTAAGAACCTTTTTTCAAGTTTATTATTCCTTTTTATATCACTTATTAATATTTTATTATCATTATGTAATCATTTATGTAAATAATGTTCGTTTGGTCGATATTTGGTACTTGAGTAAAAAATGTCTTCTTATAATTACATGTTGTTCATGTGGTCAAAGGTTCATCATATCCTGAATCATATTCATGATTTGGATATCATATATATCATATATATCCAGCATATACAAGTATTTATAATAGTACATAACATTGAGATTTAAGAAATGAAATGCACCGTTCATGGAGACGGTAAGCTGTACGTACGCATGAACGCTACTTTTAATTTCTCTTTCATATTTATTGGAATTAAATCATAATGATACCTAGTAGTATTATAATTAGATTATTGTATCATATATAATTTAATTTAATATATCCTTTATGCATACCACATATGGTATGAACGAGTCATATCACTTTGTGGGGGTGGCAATCCGTACTACCTCGAATGAGATTATCACGTTTACCCATAATGGAAACCATAAAGGCATGATATAAATTAAAATTACAGAAGAATAAAGAAAAAATAGATATCATATATATCATATATATATATAGTTCCATAATAACGGCCACCATGATATGTGGTAGAAGATAATCAAATAATCATCATTTTATGAGAAGTTAGTTTGTCATCCACAGAAACATTATGTTCTTAATCTATTAGATGGATGTGTGTGTAAGTGTAGCTAGAATAAATATCATAAGAAACATCATATAATATTGATTATACTGATGTTTTTACAAAATAAAGGAATAAAAAGATTTGGGGGGTTGGAGAAGTATAATAAAATAAAACAATTTAAGAGAATCTGTTACCTTTAATTTGGGTAAATCCCTTGGTTTGAACCAAAATAATTTGTTGAAGTGCCTTATGACTAATGTAATGCTTCTAGGAGGAGTAGAGGGATATAGGGAGATTAATTGGTTAGATTTTTGATGATACAAATGGCTTGGGTGGTGTGAGGAATTGGTTATAAGTGGTCTCCTTTTATAAGGGAGAGGAGGCACTCTTTAGGAAAGTGTGAAAACATTATTTTATTATATAATGATATTCAATTTATAATTGTCAAAAAACCATTATATTCGAATCTAAGATGACTCATGGTCGAAATAAAATAATCCGATTGGAATTGGACAGGTTTTGGATAATATTTTAATCATTATAATTTTATTTCTTTAAATGGTTTATTAATGAGGTAAACACTGCATCATTATTATGTCACAAATAATTTAAATTATTTTATGTATAAAAATTTAAAAAAAAGATGATATATGAAATCTTTTTAAATTTTAAATGAATACTTATAGTCAAAAAGTTAATTTATATAACCACTTCTAAAAATTAATTTACTAAAATATATTTGCTTTTGTCATTTTTTCCATTACTTTACGTTAGTTTATCTAAATTGTCATTATCACTCCCAAATGGCTCAATGGGGTCCCAAAATCGACCCAAATATGCCCATGATCGTTAATAATTCAACCAATATGGTTTAGACAACTTTTAAGATAATTTTGAATTATTATAATACTCTTTTTACCTTGAATTAACCTATTTACCTTTAACCGTGGTAAATAAAAGTCAAAAGTTACTATTCACCAAAAATTATTTTCATCTTATTGATCCATATTTTACCTCTTGAAAACAACCATGTATGTTGGATTTTCGAAATTAAATTCACAGAAGTGGTAAAATTTCATTTATGTGAAAAAGTGAATTTTTTAACTACCACTAAGTGATTTCACTATTCATAAATAAATGACATTTTTCAGAAAAATACCAAAAATTCAGCCTATGATTTTATTCATTATTCCAAATTAAAAAATGATTTTCATTTTACCAAATTAATAACCTATAAGTGGAATTAATTAATTTTAAAATTAATTCCCGTTATCAAAACAAATAGCATGTTTTTATGAAACAATAACTATAAAAAGATTGATACTTGTTTATGTCGAATTTCAAAGTGAAATTAATTACAATGACCAACATTGGAGTAAATGGTAAAAATATATTCTAATTACACTTTAAAAAAATTAAAAATATAATCTAACCATATAAATAAATTATATTAAAATGTAGTTTTGAATTAAAATACAATATTTTCACTATTCATTAAAAAAACTTTATCGGAACAATTCCAAAAATTTAAACAAAGTAAATTTTGATGTGCCCATTCTAAATAAGGATTTTATTTGTTAAATAGAATGTATTAAAGTGACCAAAATTATATTTCAAGAGGGTTCACTATTAAAATGCGGTAAATCGACCTTTTAATGTAAATTATTCTTAAAATTTGATTCATTCACACTTTAAGCCTCTAACTTTTATTGGATAAATATAAATACATTTAAAAAACATATATTATAATATTGTAGTTAGTTTTTTTATTCCAACCAATATAATGTCTAGGAGTTAACTAAAATTTAATGTAATAATATTATATTATTATTGTGGAACGTAGGATTTCAAAGAAACCTATTGTTTTGTATCGGGTACTGTATCGAACATAGAAACCCCTTTAAAGAAAAATTAATATTTAATTCACAAATATTAAAAAATATGAAAATTTCATATTCTTCATTTATCCGGGATGTTACAATAACTCTAGGATGGAGGCCCGGTGGAGACAAAGCCCCAACAGGAGAGGGCATTGGAATCAAAGAAAGGAGGGCTCTGGTGACCATCCCCCCCGGTCTTCGAAGAAGATAGGTGGAGAAAGGATGCTGCATCCTGCAGGAAAGGCTTGGGGATTACACCAAGGTGGTTTCCCTTTCTTCGCAGGCACACAACACATCGATAAAGTGGATGTCATTCCACGTGAGGAATAATCTCACTCCTGTCGAGTCGAGTGGGCATAGAGAATGTCCGAGATAGGGAAACCTGCATTTGATGCATAGGGAGAGGCCACCGTTTAACAACATGTAATGAGGATGACAGTTTTTGGCAGTTCATCATCAAATAGCTCAGACGAGGTGGGCTCCCTCTGCACCCCAAGGACATACATAAATAATACCCACCCACAAATGGGGAAGAGAAGGCATCATCAACACTATAGTGAATGGGTGTTTTGGAGTGATCCATTGAAGGGTCCACATTAGTGTGGACATGAAAAGAAGAAATATCCATTAGTGTGCCTATGAAAAAAATCATGAGGCAAAGCAACACAACATGATGCACCACCCAATGGACTTTCAAATCGATTTGTGAAAACCTGAAGGGCCGCATGGGAAGAGAGAGTGTTATGTAGGTGTGTTGCACAAAAAGGGGATTGGACATAGTTCTTTAAGGTAAACAAGACCCATGGAGCACATTGGGGGGGCTACTCACAAAGGAGAGGCTATAGAAAAAATGAATGTGTTGCTCGCTAGATGGACTAGATGCAAATAAAACAAGTCTGATGTAGAGTAAAAATATGTGAAAAAGGTAATTCTTGTGTACAATTGACACAGGGTAAAAGGAAATGGATGGGGATCTTTCTTATGAGGTACCACCAGAAAGAGGACCCTTGGGGGTCCGGTCACGTAATATCCAATACCCAAAGGCCATGGTGTATTTAATGTGGTCACATAAAAGTGTATTTTATGATGTAGAGCATCATTTTGGCTTCTCTTACCCTCCCCCAAGGGAGAGGGAATGCTTTGTTTTATAACCGAAGTCCTTCGGGGTGGTACCCAAAGGGGAGTCTCATGAAAACGATTGGTTGATGTGGCATTGCGGGTGCAAAGGGGTGTTGCGCGCAAATGATCGATTGATGTTGCATTGGGCGCACAAAGGGGAACTATGTGAAAATGATCAGCTGAAGTTGCATTAGTTGCACAAAGGGGCACTGAGAGAAAATGATCGGTTGATGTTGCATTGGGCATGCAAAGGGGCGTTGTGCACAAATGATCATTTGATTTCATATTGGGAACAGAAAATTTTTGTGCTGAGGACTTCTTATACTCATTTTGGGTGCCCCTGCCTATCAGTGTCTTTAGAGGTTTCAGAGGGGTTTTCGCAGAAGTTTTCCCTTGACGTAACATTGGGCGAGCAAGATTTTTCACGCTATTTGGATGCTTCTTCTCATACCCTAAATCTTGCACGCACCTGCCTTTCATGTACCAAAATCTTCTCTTTCCCTCCCAGATTCATTCATTGCTATTTTATCTTCTAGATGCGGGCCTTCTCCGAATTTTGGCATCAAGAATGTTACTTTCTTTTTTCTCAAAATGATCATTGAATAAACTGAAAAATCATTCTTGCGTACATATGACCTAAATCCTCTATGATCTTCACACGGGTTAATTTTTCATTAACACCATTAATAATTTGTTTTAAAATTATAATTATGTCCATATTTTTTGTCTACATATAGTTAAATAATTACATCTTAGACAATTTTTAATTAAGTGAATTATTTTTGACACATAAGCTATATATGGAGAAAACATTCGACATAAACATAATTGATTATATAATTGTAAATATAATTGTAATAATTGAAATAATAATAAAAATTAAATTTTAACTTTTTATAATGAATATAAATAATAATAACAATATTATTATTCAGGAATATAAAGACACACATGACATGTTGAACTCAAGTTAAGGGGTTTTCTAATCTCACTTTTATTTTTGTGAGATATAATCCATATTTACACCCAATTTATATTTTATGGTGTGTATACAGTCCATAGATGATTTTTTTGAAAATTCTCCTTTAATTAATTGGTATTTTTATATAAATTTTTGGATCAATAATTCTTAGGGTTTATGGATTCAATAATTACAAGGTGATACTGTATATTTTCTACAATATTCATTCATTTAGACTTATGTTTTGTTATGATCCTATCTTCTTTTATGATGTGTATATGCATCCCCTTTTTAATTAAATATCATGAATGTGTATATTTTTAGGTAATTTCATGTTTCATTAATCGCAATCCATTCATTTTAATTTTGATACAATGTTACAAATGTTTAATTGGTCTTTTGTTAGAATCTCATCATATTTCAGGGTTCACTATAATTGAGTATCTGATATTTAAATCTTATAATTATCATTAAATTTATTATCCCCTTTATTTACATGATATTTTCATTTAATTATAACATTTCCCAATATTTCGTACATAGAGAAAACTGAGAATCTATCTTTTACGAAATAATGACTTAGTTTCTATCTTCAGTCACAAGTCTATGTTCATTCGAAAAATTAGTTTATATAATTTTTTAATGATGTTTTTGAATGATAATTTGATATAATTTTCAAGTGAAAGGATTTTAGAAAATTATTTATATTTTAAATTGTGTTTGATTTTATTTTAGAAACATTCTTTATATGATTCCAAGTTTTTTTTCAATAAAATTTATTTTCAAAACATTTTAGGTTATAAAAAGTGCTATTAATATGAAAAGGATATGTTTATCCAAAAAATTATTTTATAACTTAATGGTGTTTCCATTCATCAGGGTTAACCACCATACTTTTTACTTATCCTCCAATTGATGTATTTTATATTTATACAATCATCATTATTTTTTGTAAGTATTAATATTTTTTTATTAAGGATGATATAGAACATATTTATTTTATACAGGTTAATCATAATTTTTTGAGATTTTCATAAAACACATTTATTCACCAAATTTAAATAATTTTATGAAAGGTATAATGTTTTTTACTTAGAGTTTCTTATTAAATGTTATCATTTCTTTGTTATTGTCATGTTATGGGTCTTGGGCATTATAATAGGTTGTTACATTATAAAAAAATTATAGGTGGTCTCATGAAAACCCAATTATGGGATGGTCTAGGATATCCCTCCAATGCATTAGGTATGGAATTTGACTGTATTGTCATTCCATTTGTTAGATTTATTATAAAATTTATGTGAATATGGTGTTCGATGTTATGTATATGTTCTATTTATGCTTTATATGGGACTATAATTATCCTCCTAATTAATATTGACAACACATGGGTCATTATTATTAATTCATATGTCACATGCCTTTTCAATATTTCATATTTGATGATTTATGTATTTATGGGTATGATTTACATTATGATTCACTCATTCACATTGATTATGTCATCATACCTTTATAAAAACATTTTCACATTGAGAAAATTCAAATTTTAATGTTTATCTATACCCTTACTGATCATTTTCTCTCATACTTATTATGTATAATTTTAGACAAGTTATAAAGATTGAGGTTAAATGATTTATTTATATAATGGATTTTATACGGTTTATGTTAAAAACCTAATGCGAAAAATGAAAAGGTGGGTTAAATTGAGAAAATGTTATTTTTAATTATTAGGTATTATTTGAATAGTTGTTATCCTTCTTCTATAATAATATTTTACTAAAATTTCAACGATAATGTATGTGATCTATATTTTTATTTTAATGTTGTACATTTATTATACAAAAAATCTATTCGTAGTTATCTGTAACATATCTAAAAATTTGATTTTATAGATTTTAGAATAGGATTTGGGAGTTAGGATTTGGGACTACTATAGTTGCTAATAAAAGGTTTGTTTAGATAGCATTGGAGATTAGAATGAATATATGTGAGGTTATCATCAGATTTATGGATACCATCACAAGTTTATAATCTTATGGATTTGAATATTTGTAATCTTAAAGATGATAAAATGTTCAAAGTATTAGACAAAAAAATGAGGTTTTAAAATATGATATCTTAAGAACATTGAGAAAATTAAGGACGAAATGAAGGAGACTTCTCACGCGAGGACTCTCATGAATTCTTCAAGCTAATGATCAATAGAGAATTTACTAGACTACTACTTTGAAACTAAATATGTATTCATTCTCCCCTAGAAGGTTGTGTCTACGGGTGGTGGGATTTCATCGAATCTTGTGGATGTGGTGAAGGAAGATTTGATGAACCCTGTGCGGAAGTCTGAGGGTTCGGATTCTTAGAATAGGTTTTTTTATTGAATCTCATCCTGAATCTGCCTCATTAAATAAACAAATTACCAAAAATGTCTCTATTGTTTTTGTTGAAGTGAGTCTGAAAGTGTGGAAAGCTCATCTTGAAAAATGACGGTTCTCCCTCCTTGATAGGTTATCGAGAACTCAGAGTAATGCCCCTTTTATGGTTTATGAAGTGAGAACTCATTTATCCCAGAGCTGGGGATTTACTGAATGGCATTTGATATCAATTGGGAGAGGTACATTTAATATTTTTTTCCATTGAATAAATTTCAAAATGGTTCCTGGAGTTTTGGACCAGTTCCACTGAAACCTGGTTACGTCATAGTTCCATAGTGTTATCCTTTAGAAAGTCCTCTTGCAATTAAGAACTACTTCACTCAAACATGGGTTCGAATTAAGGGTTTAAATTGTTTTTTTGGAATCCTTCGGTTTTATGGGAGGTCGCCTCTGTTGTTGGTTGTCCGACCAAGGTTGATAAGGAAACAGAGCATCCTAGATATGGTCATTTTTCTCATGTTTTGGTTGAGATCGATTTAGCTCAAGTCTTTATTGACACATTATTCATTATTGCTGGTGAGATTAAGCTAGAACTTGCTATACAATATGAGTGGTTCCTACATTTATTATATCTTGTTTATGTATTGGCCATGCTCCTGTGAAATGTCGCAGGAATATAAAATGATCAATTTTTAAATATTTGGTTCATACCTCCGATCAGTGCAAAAAGAAACTTGTTGATCGGAATGGTGACAACCATGTTTTCAAGGGGAATTATCCTCAAAATGCTGGAACATTCTCATTTGTTGAGGCTGTCCAACATGGCTGGTCTAAGCCTACGGAATTTCTGTAAGCTACTACTGCTGCTGTGCTGGTGAATAATAAATTATAGAATCATACTACCTTTGGAATCACTGGGGGAATTAATTATAGGTTCAAGGCTGATTTGGCTAAGGAGGAGGAAGGGCACCAATCATAGTATGAGGCTGGTGTACAACATAGTTTGTCTAATACTACTGAATTTCAACAAGATACTACTACTGATGTCCATCATGATTTGTCTAATCCTGATGAGGTGGAGGAAGGGCGTCAATCAGAGCATGGGGATGATGTCCAAAATGAGGTAAATATAGAGTTTTATCATGCTACACTGGAATCGAAATGTGGGAAGGGTAAGATGAAGATCATTGATGATGATGGATTCTAGTTGGTGATTCCTAAGAAGTTGAAGGCATGTCCAATTATTCAAGATGAGATTTAGGTGCCCAATGTGGGCACTCAGATGAAAGAAGATCCGTTGATGAACATTATTTTTGTAGGAGAAGATGTTGTACAAACGGGGATTCAGGAGGGTGTACCGATGGATAGAACTACTTCTGTTGAGAAGGATAGGGGTCCGCAAGGTGTTCCAAGGGAGTAGGTTCTGGTGAGATCTTCTTCACATAAGCAGAGTTGATATTCGGGCAAGAAATCCCCCTGCTAATTTGGTGGAATGATCTCCTCCAATGGCTTTGGATCAGAGGGGGACTAATGTGGATGTCACTCCGATGGTAAAATTGAGTAATGCAGAATTGCAAGGACCTATAAAACTATTTATCAATTTCTTTTCCATGATAGAGTCTATTAATAGTCCTGAGTTTGATTTGCTTAATATTGAAGGACTCAAGAATACATGATGTAGTAATCGAATATGCTCTCCTCAACACCAGATTCTATTGATGGTTTGGAGATCCCATAAGAGATAGAACATCTAGTACATAATGATGCACACTCTTTCATTGATGTGTAGGACTCCAAGGCTATATATGAGGATCCTCAAGACCTGCATGAGGAGTCTCCTACTGGTATTGGTCACCAGGATAGCATCGACTCTATTGAATCTGGGCATTCAATGTTGCATGGGGAAGCTTCTCATGAACAAACTGAATTGCATACTATTTAGGTTCTGCTGTCGGAGAATGAGTTTGTAATACAAAGGGGATGAGGGCTCCATCCCATTAATTGGGGGAGGATCTAGGGGTCGAGGCCGGCCTAGAAAAAGGTAATGATTAGATGTGTTTCTTTGTTTTCTATCAAGATGTGGTACTTCACATGTAATAATTTCCTCCTATATCTTGTACCATTACACTTTTTCAATAAATTTTGGGGTCATGGGTCGTTGAACCCAAGGATGAGCCTCTCTTAGAAAAAGATATGATATCTTAAAGTGATTAATGAAAATGTTTTGAGATGTTTTTTAGAGTATATTGGATTAACTACTATGATTAACATGAATATTATTTATGGGGGGATTATATTTCGTAATTAAATTAAAAAAGGATAACCCATATGCTAGGTATGAAATGTTTCATCCAACAAGGTTGTGGGACCTGAACCCATGACATAACATAGATAATATTTTTCACATGTACCTATATCCTATGTGTTGTCCTTTTTAGTATGAAATTTTTATAGTTAAATATTAATACTATTTCAGAAACATTTGGTATTTTATTTTATGAATAATGGTTTATCTATCTTAGAATAATATATTATCAAATCCATTTAATCATTAGGTTTTTCTTATAGTCTAGAAATGATTGATGAATTTTGAGGATAATTATATATGGAATCATTTGGGTTGAACTTCATATTTTAATATTTAGTATTGACTTTGTATTTATATGTTTATTAATTTTTTTAATATTATTACCATTTTATAACCATTTTGGTTTTGGAGAATGTTTAAATACATTAAAAATAGATCATTTTCTATTTTATGGTTTTCTGGTCTTCAAAGGCACATTTTAGTGCTTCAAAAATTAAAACTTCATCCCTAATACTCACCATATAGAGAAAATCATGATATTGTGGTGTATTTTTTTAAAGGTTGAAATTATACACATCATGTAATCATATTTTCTTATTCTTTTAGTTTAGATGGTAAGATAATTCCTTAAATCAAGAAAAAGGATCCTAAACAAAATTATTATCATAGATCCATCATTTAATATTTACCGGTGTTCTTTTATTCATTACATATTTGTGGTTTTAAGTCACATAAATTTCTATTTACCATTCACATTAATTTTATCAATGTCCTCGACTACATTCTATAATTATTTACACTCTTACATTATTACAACATATGTTCTCCAATGCGGAATCATAGTTATACATAAATTTTGGTAACTTAAATTCTTACCACATTCAAATTTTATGTTATATATTATTTATTTTATTTTTATGATGTGGGATTTGATAATTTGATTCTACATATTTTAATCATTTTAACATTGAATATTTTTTAGGTTGGAATTCATTTTATTGAGGCTTGGATATAACATCTAATGTTTTAATGAAAAATCATCATTTAAATTAATTCATATTTTTTGATAGATTATGTGACACACAATGTATATGTTATATTTTTCTACAGAAAATTCCACCTTTATATTGTGTTTTATAAAAAAATTCATTTCTCTGATAATGTGTGTTACACACAAACCCGAGTTTTATAGAACAACAATATATTATTGATATTTACTATGATAGAAATCACCAAGACATTGGAATGAATATGATAAATAGGGTTAAATAAATTTTGAATATATATTTTACAACTATATATATAATATATTATTTTGTGACCAATTAATTATAAATTAAAATAAAAATCAATTGAATATAATGGATGTGTTTTCATGAAAAATTATTTTTATGCCCAAAATGAATTTATCATAATAAATTAAATTAATATGTATTAGTGAACACTATTTATTACATTTATATGTTATATATTCTATATAATGTTTTTAAAATAATCTAATATGATTTATAGGTATAAAATAAGAAAAAGGCAATTTTCCTTCCTTTTAATGAATGGCTTGTATTACAAATAAATTTTTAAATTTTTTTAAAAATTTCATGAAAAAATTATATTCTTATTGGACTATAATGGATAAAATATATATTAGGTTTATTTTAGGTATTTTTATGAGATGTTATATTTATGATGGATAATGAAAAATATTGAATTTTAATTGAAAACTGAAAATTTTTCGAAAATAAAAAATAATATAAAAATATATTTTTAGTTAGCTTTAAAGTCCCAATAGTTTAATAATAAATAAATTATTCCAATTTAGTTATTTGGAATATATTTCATAACTAAATATCATATAAAAACATTGTGAACTTTTGAACATTTTCACTTTAAAAACTCATTGTCTCATGCCAACTAATGGATTAATGATTAATTAAATTTAGGGACTTATATGAATTGAATTTTTAAAAAATAATTCCATAATTGGAATCCTAATAATATTTATTATCATACAAGAGAATATCAAATATTTATAAATGTTATTGGGGAAAAATTAAAATTAATTTTTCTGATATAGTTAAAAATAGGTTTACATAGTGGTTATAATATGAATATAAGGTTTTAAAGAGACCAAAAACATTTTCAAACCCCACTTTGAGGACTCATTTCTAACCACATCAATGTATTAGTTAAATATATAATTTTTGAGGATACAATATCTTTAATTTCTTCCATATAATAATTTGTAAATATAAAAATACATAAAAAATTTCCTTTATTCATTTTAATTTCTATAAATATTTAGGGATTAGGAGAAATTACATAGGATCAATTATAAATATTATTTCTAAATATAAATTCATTTTTTTATCATTATAAATTATCATTATTTTCTAGATATGATATAATTACATTATATTCTTAAGAAACACTGACAAATGGAGTATTTAGTTAATAAATAAATCAAACAAATGGTACATAAAATATTAAATGTGAGGTAAATAGAAAAACATTTGGTGTTTTATTAATTATTTAAAATAATATATTATGAAATAATTATTTAAAATTAATATAATATAATTTATTTATTTTATTTATATTTTTTAAAATTTAATTTTTTAAAATAATCTCAAAATTGACATTAATTCCACTTTATACTAAATGCAATTTTATTAAGTTATTTAAGAATTACAAAAAATATTTTCATAATTAAAGTTACACTAAAATCATAATAATTATAAAATATGGTCCATTAATTGAAAATTATTATATTTACAATAAACATATTTCCCTCTGAATTAAAGAATATTTTTTTTGCATGGTTAGGGTTAATGTAGTGTTTTTATGTCACATGAACATATGTTAAAATTTATATTCAATACATAAGATTTTTTTTAATTTATAAACTAGATTGAATATTTAATATCAAAAGGACTAAAATTTAAAATAATTATAAATTTAATTTATTCTTTTGGATTAATTCTATAATCTATAGTACACGTCGTTTTATTAAAAAACAAATATGAAAAAAAACAAAAACAAATATTAAAAAATTGTATTTTTTTAGGTCTGTCTTAAAGTGTTAATGCACAAACTCCAATATTATTCAATTTCATAGGCACATGATGTATGGGATACCACCCTATAGTATATAATTTTTATTTTTTACAAGAATTACACTACTCCTTAACTATCAAAATGAACTCAATATCCCCACATCTTCACACATCTTATACATTTTATGTAATAAAAACCATGTAATAATAAACTAGAAAGACCATCTAAACATTTTAGAATTCTAAATTTGTGAATAAATTAAACCAAAGATGTCCTTTGTTACAAACTAGAATGATTTACCCGAAAAATATGCATTGTTCATCAAAGTTAATTTTTTTTATTTCCTTCTCCACCCACTGAAATGTTATCACAAATCATGAATATATTATTAACTCATTACCCTCAATATACTGATATTTTTTGTTTTTTAATTTTCATGACATAAAATAACACAAAAATCCTATAAAAGGGTTAAAAAATTGTCATTTTTCTATATAGCGAACTACCTCCACATGAAACGTTGCAATTCATTTTTTATTTACCACCTATAATGGTTTGGAATTAAAATAGAAATACTATTTATATATTGTATTTATAATATTTATATCATACAAATACCTTTTCATCATAGTATCATATACACCCTCTTATATTTCGTACTATAGGGGATATGTTAACATTGCTCGTGTGTATGATAGAATACCACATCACAATGATCTATGATGCCTTTTGTCACCAATGTGTTACATAGAATATAATAAGTGTACCTATAATGAATATATATGATATAAATGAATTTATTAAAATATTTATGACATAGACATGTTTATCTATTTATGACATACCAATTTATTGTTATTATTTCACAAATTAAAAAAGTGATAATGTCGTTCGTGGGAATGTGGAATACCGCCTCCGCCAAGTGATGTGATCCTTATTTTTTTCATCACCACAACACAATAATGATATACATGTGTATATATAACTGAATATTGTGGTATATAATATATAATTATGACTCAAAAATAAATGTTACTTTCTTTTTTTCATTAGGATCAGTTAATAAAATGGAAATGTTACTCATGTGTATAAACAACCTACCATCACCAAGACTACAATTTTTGATAAATATTTACAACCCCAATTAATATTGGTTTTATAATTAAAATTTATTAATAGATTTGATAATTATTTTATTAATTTTATTTTGGATAGATTTAAATAATGACATATTTGACCATAATTAACCAACCAATGTCTTTTTGCCACATAAGATGTATATCGTCAAAACATTCCATATAAACATAATTAATTATTTATTTTTATACCAAACCGTAATAAATGATGTAAAGATAAAAATAAAATTGGAAAATTTTGTCAGTAAATTAATTAAATAACATATTTTTATAATTTATGTAGATAAATACCCACATGACAAGTCAGACTCTAAGTAAGGGGTTTTCTCATCTCATTTTAACTTCAGTAAGTTACATGGTATATTCAGCATTTGTTTTGTTTCAGGGTGTATATAATTAAAATGATTTTATTTTAGGATTCATATCCATAATTTTATGGGTATTTTCAATTCCATTTTGACAATTAAACATTGTGGCTTTTATTGTTTCAATGTTACCAAAGTGGTAATGGAATGTTTTTTCAGAATTTTTATTTTTGAGACTTATGTCGTGTCATGAACCTATCTATCTTTAAGATATTTATATATTTCCCATTTCAAAAATTGTATCATTAAATTATAAATTGTATATTTATTTTATTTTTCATTTAATGTAATCATTCCATGGGGATTGTGATTCAATTTTTCCAATTTTTTATTAATATATGGTTACAATTTCATCATGTATTGGGTGTGTGCATGAATAGGTCTCCAATGTTGAAAATTTATTATTCCCACAATTACTCTTATCAAAGGGTATTAAATATATTTTCATGAAATAATACCCTTTTCCTCCTCATTTTTACATATAATAATTTATAATTTTTATTAAAAAAATTAAATTATTTCTATCGAAGGTGGGAAATATGTGTTCTTTCAAAACAATGATTTCTAAAAAAAGTTTCCAAAATGAGGTTTAATGATATTTTAATCTCCTTAAAAATGGTGAGGTTTTATATATTTTTTCAAAAGGTGTTTTATATAATTTTTGGAACTCACGTTATATGTTTCAATGGTTTCTTTATATGAAATGTATTTTCAAAGTGTTTTAAATTTTATATAGATATTTTCTAAATGAAAAACATTTTTTCCATTACAATGTTATAAAGGATATCTTCTTGGTATTTATGTAGATGTATGGAAATAACAATTATTATTAATTATCCTCCAATTGGGATATTTTTTATTGATACCTACTTCATTATTTTCTATATGGATAAAAAATTTAAAAGATATTTTTAGGGAAACCCTTTCTATTCAACATTATAATAATGGTTCAAAGTAATTATTATAGATACTATTTCCTTTAAACAAGATAATAATTTTACTAAAGGGTTAATGGGTCTCCCAATGACTTTATAATGAAATGAAAGATATAATATTCTATTATTATGTTAAGGTTCTTGGATATTATGTTGTGTGGTTACATTATCTACCAATGATGGGTGGTTCCATGATATACATAAAATTAGTGGGTCTAGGATATCCCACCAATTATTTATTATTATTCAATTTTTAAGTGATATTGTAACATATAATTAAAAATGTCCGCCTATTTATGTACATGTTATATTTATTCTTACTATGGGTTTATAATGATACAAATGACCGAGATTGATATGACACAAGTCATGATTATTGAATCCCATGACTCATTTCTTTTCCGTGTTTCCATATTTACTTATCGAGGTATTTATGGGCATGATTTACTAATTGATTCACTCATGAAATTTGATTATTTAATCATTAACATATGAAATGTTTTCACATTGATGGAATTCAATTTTTTATGCTTATATTTACCTAAGTTGAATATTTGTGATCACCCTTCTAATGTTTCATTTTTCCCAAGTAATAATAATTGAGTTTGAACAATTTATATATATAAAAGATATCTCCAGGGTGATTTTGATAGCATAATGATAAAAATGAAAAGATAGGTTAGATGAGATAAATGTTCATTTTTCATATTTGGAATTGTTTATATAAAATTTTTCCTAATTATATAAAAATCTAAACCTAAAAGTTCTCCATAATGCTGGTAATCATAGTTATTCCATTTATAATGTATGTTTTGATGTATAATAATTAGGGCACAATTACTAGAATCATAGTTAGGAATGTAATGTTATGGATTTCAGAACAAGATATGGGAGTGTGGATTATGGTCAGCTATACTATACCTACATTATTCATTAATGTATAGTTATGTTATGTATTAATTATTAATCCAATTAGATGTAATATTTTAATTTGAAATATATAGGTATATATATTCATAATTTCCTACATCTTGTTTAAGTTTTCCATAATATTTTTTTTATTTTTTATGAATCCTCATCTTCAAGAATTTTGGATTTTCATAAGTATATTATATTCTCTATTATTTTTATTATTTACCTATTAAATAATAAAGGAAGGAACGTATAATTCTTCTTATTTATTGGTGATAACTATAACTTATTATTTTTATTAGTTCAAATAAATGATTTTATGTGTTTTATGAAAAACATTCATACCTAAATGTGTTTTAATCATGTTATTGTTCTAAAAAATTATATATTATGAAGGATGTATCTATTATAGCTCTCTAATTTGTTGTATTATTATCTATTGTATAGATATATTCGGTTTGAATTAATTGGTTATGATGTTCTATTTATGATGGTTATTGTAAGGGTGCTTGTAATAGTGATATGAATATGGTGTTCCAATTTTAACTGATCATTATTTTAACCATTTATGCTTACATAAAATATTTTTTATCAATAGATATCGGAAATTTAGATGATATTATGAGTACATTAATACTTTATACCCATGTTTATTTTCAAAAAATTTAAAATTTATCATGGATTATATGATTTATATACGAACTAATGTGTTTTCATTATTTTTATATCCTTAATGGTTTTTTATTAACATCCCTCATTTTATAATGATTTTATAGGATTCAAGGATGTTTAGGAACTCAAAAAGATCAATCATTTTTTAAGAGGAATCATTAATGTCAAATCTGTGTCAAAAAAATATGAGAGTCAAGGAAACAAGGATCAACATTGGCTTTGTAGAACTTGTATTAAAATATCAAAATCACTAACATCTGATGCGGAATATAAAAAATAACTTAATAACAAACATTTTTAGTAATTATATATTATAAAAGGTAATATATTCCAATATGGGTCTAAAAAAGCAACTAAGATGATTATTTTTATCATACATGAAATTATATTGTATCTGACCATAAAGGAACAAATTTTATCGTTTTTAATTACATAATTTTTATTTCTAGGATATATAATACTTCTTAATAATATTTATTATTATATTTTTTTAATGAATCAAATTATTATATTTTATTGTATTTCTATTTTATTTTCAATGGATTTATAATTCATTATCATGAAATATTTTCCAAATGATTACTAATTAAAATATTATGATATCCCTATGGGGTTTTCATGACTCATATAATTTTATTTGAGTTATGAATGTTCTTCATGAATTTTATTCAAAAAGTTAAATATATTATACGTCATGAATTAATTATATTCTAACTTCTTTTATGTTTAATGTAGTTTACATTTCATTTATATAAAATACATTTAAAAGTAATTATACCTGAAAATATGATGTCTACAATGGTTTTGTCGACATGATTCCTTTTTTTTTGGAAAATAATACATCGTCAAAATTGAATTATTAAGTGTTTTATATTTAATAATTTATACATTTATTTTTTCATAATATTTAATTATAAAAGTGATTGAAAAATGGAATTAAATTTTTTTTTATCAATGTCTTTCGACACAAGAGTTACTAATGTCATAATTTGTTTTCAACAAGAAATTTAGTTTCATTGACTTATAATGTTTCTTCCTAAACCCATTTATTATAACACTGATTTATTATATTCCATTAATTTATAAAATAATATATGAATTATTAATGGACTTAAAATTCATTCCCATAATGTAATTTCATAAGGATAATATTTTATAACGACTATAATTTTCATAAGTGTTTTTTTGATAAACCTCCTTTTCATTGAGTCATCCCTAAAAATTATAATTTTACTTATTTATAACATAAAAATATTTTATGGGTTGAGTGGGTACCCAAAATATTACATTATTAGACTTTATAATGGAAGATGGATTTTTAAAATAAAACATTAGACTATTAGAAACATGAATATGATGATAAATCCAGATGATTAGAAATAAATTTAACTATATCTCCATTTAAAAAACATCATTGAAAAATGAATTCAAATTTCCTCATGTTATATGTTAATTTTGAAAATTGATATTCCCTAATTTTAAAACATAGTGCAATGAATGATCTTTAGGGGAAATCCATTTAAAAATTTTCATAAATGGTGTAAATATAATCAAATCTATCACAAATCTTCTGATGGTCTTCAATTGAGGTGAAATTGATCATTGATACATTTTTTATTTCCTCCCAAAAATGCATATTGATATTCAAAGTGTCCCTTTACATTCCCACACTATATTTAATCAAGGAGTTATTACTTATTCCTTTCTGAGTGAAAAATATATCGATATAATCTAGTGAAATTATTGAACTATTTCTTTTTTGTCCACATTATATATATGATTCTAATTTACTATATTTTATAATTCATATCCTATGTATCATTGAACTACATATTCTATGATTATTATATTAGATATTCCTACTATAATCATGATATAATTAAGAGGATATTAAACATGAGGTTTCCTACCTTATATATAATAACTGGGATTAAAACCCCTTATATTAATTAAGTCTTAATCCCATACCCATTTATTTGTTCATCATTAATTTGGGGATAATATATTTTTTTTCCTGGTCATCTTCTTATTGTTAAAAACGTTATCCCTTGATTCAAGTCCCCTTTTATTCCCATTAATATGACCATAATAAAGAAATTATTTTATTGTTATTCTATTAGTACTCAAAGTTTTTTCTTTTTCGTGGAAGTACATTCCTCAAAAACTCATTTTCCCCAATTAATGAACATATTTTCTCACCCAAATTAGGATTAAAAGAAATATTTTATCTAAGTTTACATTTTATTAACACGTATTTCCATCCATAATTATTAATTTTTTTAAAATAACATCACTGAAAATATTTAATTAATTTTATATATTAATTCATTAATCATTATCCTGCATAGAAATCCCATGGGGAAGCGAGTTTCTAGTATAGACCTATCCATGAAATACAATAAATACCAAACTTATTTCTTTTCCACTAGTTTTCATGTTCTGAATGGGAAAACCATAGTTTTAATTACGTGATATTGTTTCCATTCAAATGAGTTTTTTATTACAATATTTTATCCATGAAATATAAACTAGGCTGAGACTCACCTTCCAAAATAGGAGCTTCAATACTTAGTTACAGGAAAATAAAATTCATGTAGGTGTGAATAAGATCATAAAAACCTCTAAAATTATTTAAATAATACATTTAATTCTTTTTATCTTAATGTATTTTCATTTTCTTAACAAAACAAATTCAACTATTTATTTGTTCCATCAATTAAAAAATGTAGTTTTCAATAATAATAATCATCCTCTAAAAAAATATACTTCATACTTATGAAAATACTTTCTTTCACCCAATTTTGATAAATAATTCTTTTAAAATCAAAATATGTATTCATTTATGTGATCTCTATATTTCATTTTTTTAATTTGAAAAAATATATATTTTATTATCCTTTTTGGGATGAGGGTATCAATAAAGGTATTATTACTAATTAATAATGAATTCCATTTCATGTTAATATGATTTTTCGTATATTCTAAATTTTTTATATTAAAATTACTTATTTTAAAGGTACCGTGTTTGGGACTTATTTTAAAATAATACATGAAAATATCCTCAAATCACATTTTTTAAAATTATTATAAAAAATTACTTATAACTTCTTCTTTTAACAATGATGTCAATATGTGTTATAAAAACTATTTTATAATTTGTATTCCAATAAAAACCTTATATATTTTACATATATGTCCTATATAATTAGATTTCATGCATCTCCCACCAAATTATATTATAAAATAATTGTAATGGGTGATTAAATTTTTATGCAATCGATCTAATTATTGAGGCCATTTAACTTTATATAATCTTATGAATTATGAAAACCTTTTCCCTTTCATGACTTATTTATAAAATAACAAATAATTTTTTTTAACGATGTGTAAATATATATGGATAATAATTATGTTATTGGTGGGGTCATATATGAACCTTTACTTTATTTATTAATGTTTAATATATCATAAGATAATTAAGCATGGATAAGAGTGTTTTTGTTCATGGAAAAAGGGTCATCATGATCAGGTTACCTCAGAAACATAATGATGTGCTTGATTAGGTTTTCTCACAGTGGAATGTTTTCGTATTCTTATGTTATTTCCACTATTAATTTTTATGGTATATTTTATTAACAATCCATATTTTTATTCCAATATTGTGCTCCATGGAACATTATTTTTATTTCACATTTCTACCCCCTTATTACATGGTTATATTTGAAAAATTGAAGTATTTTCTCATTTATAATGACCTCTGAAAAAATAATATAGATATATTTTCCATTTAATGAGTTGTTACCCCTATGTTCATACGTTTTTATGCTTAAATTATCACCCTTCGTAACATGTTGATGAGTATTTTTCACTTATTTCACAGTGGAGGTTGACCATTTTTTATTTTTGGAATTCTAAAAATTATGGTCATGAGTAAACATATGATATTTCTTGAATGGGATCTAGTATGATGAAATTATAAATAAATGTTAACAATAACATTTTTATATAGTTAATATCCAAATAATAATTTTTTTCCCTTTGATAAACATTTATATATGATATATAATGTTTTTATAGTGAATATGATGTCATATTAATTCATGTTTAGTTAGAGTCATCTCACTCCGTATTGAGGCATGTTTGTAAAGAATATTTCTTCCATAGGGCCAGAAGTTCATTTTTATAGTTCTACTTTTATTATTAGAGTATGTATCTGTAGTTTATCAGGATTTAAATTAGGAAAAACTTTTCAAAACCATATAAGATAATCTTAAATATAAGGAATCATTTGAAAATATATGCAAAGTAATGAATTTGTTGTCTTAATGAAATAAAATCCTTATCATGATAAAAACTAATGGACAGAGAATCTGGAGAAGAACCACCTGGGCATAATAACCCATATTAGGATAGTTGGTTGTTAACTCAATATTCTCTCAATGAAAAATAATTATGTCTAATTTTATATTTAATTTAATACTACATAAAGGATATGATTTGGTTAATTCAAATTCACTTAAAATCATTATTAAGAATTTATTTTGGAATATGTGGATTTTTGTACCGGTACATTTTTTAGAATCCTGTAGTAAAATGACGATGGGAACCATTGATTAAAATGAATGAGTTATAGATAAACTGAATTATGTCATAGTTGAAATGAATGTATTCTAAGATGAAATGAATTTGTTATGGGAGAAGAATCCTTGGTTTTGAATTTTCTTATTCACGTGATAATTGAATATAGGTTTTAACAACAATTTCAGTATAGTATTTTGTGGTAAAAGGTTCGTAAATATGATTCAATGAAATGTATTTATCCATTGAGTCATAGGAAATATTGATAGTTAAAGAGGCATTATAGAATCAACTATTTAAGAATTTAAATATATTCCTAATATGAAGAAAATTATGAGTTATATAGTTGTCCCCATAAGAGAGAGTTGAAAATTAAATCACAAATAATATCATTATCAATGTTTCATTATTAAGTAGAAATTAAAAGGTCTATGACACAATTAAATTTAAAGAGGTTGAATGTAACACCTGGGGATTTTAGTTTGAAAATAACATTAAATAATTTCCATCATGAATGAATTATTTCATAGGAAACACCAAACTAAAATGAACCATGAATTTTTTATTGATATAAAATATTTTTGTACATTATAAACAATAATAAATTATGGAAATGAGATAATGAGCATCCTTATAAAAACAAAAAGTGGAATAAATATGCCTCTATATAAAAATTACATAATGATATAATCATTATACACATGATTTTTAATAATGATCATAATTCAAATTATACTTATTAAAAATTGAAATGAATTAGTGTAATATACCATTTAATGATTCTTGCTTTATTAATATTTATTAAATAATTTTTTTATTATCACATTCATTATAATAATATTATGTAAAATTTAAATCAAAAAAGAAAATATTTTAATATATAATAAAATAAATTTTATTTATTATAGTGTTTTATTTAAAGATTACTTTATATATTTTATAATTTCATGTTTACAAAATTAACTACATTATTTATATAATAATATTAAAATTATTTTATGGAAATTTTTTTAGATTATTGATGATATATTGATTTTTCATCGAATAGTACAATATTCAGTTTTTGATAAACATGGTATCTTTTATGATATAAAAATATATTTAATAAATCATGAATAATAATATAATGAAAATATATTTAAATCCTAATTCAATAAATATAGATTATAATTTATTACAGGATAAATATGAAATTCATTGTTAGTTTTAATATTGTGTTTGTGCAGCATCACAATAGAAATATTTTGGGTCCAAAATAATTTTTTGTAAAAAAATGAAAATGATAAAATTGGTTAATAAACAAATTTTATTATTTTTTATTCATATCATCATATTTATATTATTTTTATATATATCTTGGGAATTTTCCATATTCTTGCGTAAGGATGGATGTGTAAAAAAAAGAATATTAAATAAGTATTCGTTAAATAAATTTGACTAAATTAACATTTTTAATGTATATAAATGATATAATTGAACATATATTTTTTATTTTTATTATTGAAGAATATTTTTAATTTTTTACATTATTTAAATTACATTCATACGCAACGCTGACATAATGTTAGTGTAGGAACCTGAAAAATCATGAAAATGATTTTAAAAACAATTAATGTAATTTTTTGGTGAGTTATAGTGGACTATATTTGTTATATAAAAAATTTCATACTATCAATCTCTGAAATTTTAATATTTGAATTACATTATTATATAGAATAATTTAAGGTAACAATAAAAAAATTGTTCCAAAAATAAATATAAATATTTTTATAGTAAAAAATATTTTATTAAATGATTTAAAATTATTAAAAAACAAATCATTAACATAGATAATAGAATATAGTTTTATATATTAACCATGATCCATTTATTGTCCAATTTTACTTTTATATTAACTATCATGACTCATAAGGAGAATAATATTGATATCACATTAATTGTCAAAAGGATTCAAAGGTGGTCATAATAATGAGCCGAGGGAGAAAAGATCATATAAACATGTCCAAATTTTATTATTTTATTAGATTTAGATTCATCGACATCATATATTTAAAATATATCAATATTTTTCATCTTTTATTTGAAAAAGATTATATAATTTTAATACATTACATATTTCATATACTAGCCCTCCATTGACATATAAAAGAGAATCTCTTCTCTATTATTCCTCAAATATTTTGGTAAATATTTATATGAATATACCAACCAAAATAAATTTAATAAATACATTTACATGTCCTATAAGGCATAATTTCTTAAAATTACTACCAATATGGCCTCAGTTATAAACCTGAAGTGGTTTTTTGAAGAAGTGGTATAATTCTAAACTGTTTTATTTATTTATTGAAGTTTCTACAAATAAACAATATTCATAAACCATGATGAAATAATAAAACATTTATATTATAAATATTAAAAAGTTTTTATTTTATTTTAAAAACCGATATCTATCAATTTCATATATCAAATGTGATGTGACACAATTTTTCGGGTGTAAAACTGTCTACCACCTTGTGAACTAGTATAATTCATTTGTTTATAACCACCAAACATTGATGGATATAATAAATGATTTAAGATATATATATATCAGTGTTTGTGTGTGAGAGATTGAAAAATTATTTATAATTTTTTAAATAGAAATTATATTTTAATTTCTTTCATTCCATCCATTTAATAATTATAACATTATTCATGTGTATTTGTTTATTACCACCTCTACGAAGTGATACGAATAAATTTTAATGACCATATGATATGGATTCTATATATAAGTTTATATAGATAAAAAATATTAAATTTATGATATTATCAGAATATTAAAAAGTTAAAATGTTACATACCATCATTTCTTCACACGCTTTGAGAAATAGAAACATTATACATGTGTATGTATGACCTATTTTCTCAATAAATATTTGGTATGTCAATTTTCATCATCAAAATTCATATATGGAATTTGATGCATAATTGATGTACAAAATTTAAAATTATTCAATATATGATTGAATAATATCATATTTGAACATTATCAACATAATAAATTCATTTTTCACAAATTAAATGATTATCATCAACAAAATTACACGAATTAAATGGATTAAGTAATTATATATTTCATGGTATCAAATAGAATCAAATGAATAATAAACATAAATAAGTTTTTTAATTATGTAAAAAAAATCATAAATGTATAAATCATCAGGATCAATAATGTATGTTATAATTCGTTTTAGAGTAAAGGAGAGGTTACTTGTAAAACATCAATTTATTTATTTTAAGCATTTATTAAATAATTATTTTTACTCAATTTTAATATTCCTAAAATTATTTTACTTTTGTACTTATAGGAAAATTAATTTTTTATAGAAGCATATTTTGACATTATTTCAATGGTTTTTAGAAGAAATATTTTTATGTAATGTTTTTATAAATGGAAAAAAGGAAAGGTCAATTTTAACAAATAAGATGACTATAGTTTTTTCATCAATATATATATTATTATATATTTTTATTTTAGCATATTATTTCATTTTTTATATAACAAAAATCTATCAATCCCAATATTTTTAATATTTTATAAAATGGGTTTAATTGGTATTGATATTTTGGTATCAAATAATACTTTTCATATGGTTTGAAAATATAATTAAATGGTAAGGCACTATTTCTTATATTATGCTTTTATTATGGTTTATGAGGATTTTTTATTACAATAATTGATTTTGTTATAAACTGACTACAGATAGTTCCATTATAAAAAGGAGGTGTGGTTCTATTATAAACCAACAATTGTTTAGCACAATTTTGATGAAAAATATTTTGGGAAAATGGTTAGAGTTAACTTTTTAGTTTTCAAATAACATATTATTAGAAATTATTAGTTAGTTTATTCCATTTTTAATAGTGATATGCAAATTAAGTTTCTTTTTTTACATGATTTATATATTCATGATATGGGTTTTTATGGAAATATTAAAATTTCACAATCAAAGATAATGATATTTTTTTAAATAATTCTTATAATTCATCTTAAGTGTAAAATTTATAACACAGTTTTTTGTGTTTATCGTGACTTCAAATAAAACATTCTGACTTATTTTTTTAGTTGATAATTTAATTTAAAATTATTAGGGAAATAATTTATAAGTTATGTTGTATTCATGGGTATTAAAATGTTAATTTTGATCTCAAAATATGTTATTAAAGAGGAAAATTTCACTGAGTATTTATGTATAAACATATTGCATTCCCAATTATTATTTGTCCATTAATTATTTTTTCTGTATCAAAATTTTTTTGAAATGTTTTTATCAATTTTCAAGAATTATTTGGTTCATGGATAAGGTAAAGATGATGTTCCACAAAATTTTATGTGATCTCTATATTTCATTTTTCAATTTGAAAAAAAATATTTTATTATCCTTTTTGGGATGATGGTATCAATAAAGGTATTATTACTAATTAATAATGAATTCCATTTCATGATAATAAGTTTTTTCTTATATTCTAAAATTTTTATATTAAAATTACTTATTTTAAAGGTACCATGTTTGGGACTTATTTAAAAATAATATTTGAAAATATCCTCAAATCACCTTCTTTAAAATTATGATAAAAAATTACTTATAACTTATTCATTTAACAATGATGTCAATATGTGTTATAATAACCATTTTATAATTTATATTCCATTATAAACATTATATATTTGATATATATGTCCTATATAATTAACATTCATGCATCTCCCACCAAATTAGATTATGAAATAATTGTAATGGGTTATTAAATTTTTATGCAATAGATCTAATTATTGAAGCCATTTAACATTATATAATCTTATGTATTATGAAAACCTTTTCCCTTTCATGCCTTATTTATAAAATAATAAATAATTTTTTTGACGATGTATAAATATATATGTATAATAATTATGTTATTGGTGGGGTCATATATGAACCTTTACTATATTTGTTAATGTTTAATATATATTAAGATAATTAAGCATGGATATGAGTGGTTTTGATCATGGAAAAGGGTTCATCATGATGAGGTTCTCTCAGAAACATAATGATGTGCTTGATTAGGTTTTCTCATTGTGGTATGTTTTGAAATTCTTATGTTTGTTCCAATATTATTTTTTATGTTATATTTTATTGAAAATCCATATTTTTATTCCAAAATTGTGCTCCATGGAACATTTTTTTATTTCACATTTCTACCCTCTTATTACATGGTTATATTTGAAAAATTAAAGTATGTTCTCATTGATAATGACTTATGAAAAAATAATATATATATATTTTCCATTTAATAAGATGTTACCCCTATGTTCATACGTTTTTATACTTAAATTATCACCCTTAATTATATGTTGATGAGTATTTTTCACTTATTTAATAGTAGAGGTTGACCATTTATTATTTTTGGAATTACAAAATTATGAACATGAGTAAATCTATGATATTTCTTTAATGGGATCTAGAATGATGAAAATATAAATAAATGCTAACAATAACATTTTTATATAGTTAATATCCAAATAATAATTTTTTTCTCAATGATAATCAGTTATATATTAAATATAATGTTTTTATAATGAAAATTATTTCATATAAATTCATGTTTAGTTTGAGTCATCTCACTCAGTATTGAGGCATGTTTGTAATGAATATTTCTTCCATAGGCCCAGAAGTTCATTTTTATAGTTCTACTTTTATTATTAGAGTTTGTATCTGTAGTTTATCAGGATTTAAATTAGGAATATTTATTCAAACCCATGTGATATAATCATAAATATAAAGAAACATTTGAAAATATATGTAAAGTAATGAATATGTCGTCTTAATGAAATAAAATCCTTATCCTGATAAAAACTAATGGACAGCGAATCTGTAAAAGAACCACCTAGGCATAATAACCCAAAAAGGATGGTTGGTTGTTAACTCAATATTCACTCAATAAAAAATAATTATGTCTATTTTATATTTAATTTAATACTACATAAAGGATATGATTTGGTTAATTCAAATTCCATTAAAATCATTATTAAGGATTTCTTTTAGAATATGTGGATTTTTGTACTGGTACATTTTTGAGAATCCTGTAGTAAAATGATGATGGGAACCATTGATTAAAATGAATGAGTTATAGATCAATAGAATTATGTCATAGTTGAAATGAATGTATTATAAGATGAAATGAATGTGTTATGGGAGAAGAAACCATGGTTTTGAATTTTCTTATTCACGTGATCATTGAATATAGGTTTTAACAACCATTTCAGTATAGTATTTTGTGGTAAAAGGATCATAAATATGATTATATGAAATGTATTTATCTAGTGAATAATAATAAATATTGATAGTTAAAGTGGAATTATAGAAACAACTATTTAATAATTTTAATATATTCATAATATGAAGAAAATTATGAGTTATATAGTTTTCCCCATAAGAGATAGTTGAAAATTATATCACAAATAATATCATTATAAATGTTTCTTTATTAAGTAAAAATTAAAAGGTCTATAAAACAATAATATTTAAAGAGGTTGAAGGAAACACCTGGGGATTTTATTTTGAAAATCAAATTAAATAATTTTCATCTTGAAAGAATTATTTCATTGGAAACACCAAACTAAAATGTACCATGAATGTTTTATTGATATAAAATAGTTTTGTACTTTTTAAACAATAATAAATTATTGTAATTAGATAATGAACATTCTTATGAAAACTAAAAGTGGAATTAATATGCCTCTATATATAAATTCCATAATTATATAATCATTATACACATGATTTTCTATAATGATCATAATTCAAATTATAATTATAAAAAAATGAAATGAATTAGTGTAACATCTCATTTAATGATTCCTACTTTATTAATATTTATTAAATAATTTTTTTATTTTCATATTCTTTATAAAAATATTATTTAATTTTTAAATCAAAAAAGAAAATATTTTAATTTTTATTAAAATAATTTTTATTTATTATAGTATCTTATTTAAAGTTTGTTTTATATATTTTATAATTTCATGTTTACAAAATGAACTAAATTATTTGTATAATCATATTAA
This sequence comes from Viscum album, assembly GCA_963277665.1. NCBI lineage: Eukaryota > Viridiplantae > Streptophyta > Magnoliopsida > Santalales > Viscaceae > Viscum > Viscum album. The sequence goes on from OY728150.1 coordinate 1,893,664,697, forward strand.
AATTATGGTAGGGAAAATTTTTTAGATTATTGATGATATATTGATTTTTGATCGAATAGTACAATATTCAGTTTTTGAGAAACATGGTATCTTTTATAATATAAAAATATATGTAATAAATAATGAATAATAATATAATAAAAATATATTTAAATCCTAATTCAATATATATAGATTATAATTTATTTCAAGAAAAATATGAAATTCATTTTTAGTTTTAATATTGTGTTTGTGCAGCATCAAAATAGACAAATTTTGGGTCCAAAATAATTTTTTGTAACAAAATGAAAATGATCAAATTGGTTAATAAAAAAAATTATAATTTTTTATTCATATCAATATATTTATATTATTTTTTATATATCTTGGAAATTGTCCATATTCTTGAATAAGGATGGATGTGTAAAAATAAAATTTTAAATAAGTATTCGTTAAATAACTTTGGCCAAATTAACATATTTAATGTATATAAATTTTAAAATTGAAAATATATTTTTTATTTGTATTATTGAAGATTATTTTTAATTTTTTAACATTATATAAATTAAATTCATAAGCAATGCTGACATAATGTTAGTGTAGGAACCTGAAAAATCATGAAAATGATTTTAAAAACACTTAATGTAATTTTTTGGTGAGTTATAGTGGACAATATTTGTTATATAGAAAATTTTCATAGTATCTATCTATGAAATTTTAATATTTTAATTAAATTATTATATAGAATAATTTAAAGTGATAGTAAAAAAAATTGTTTGAAATATTAATATAAAGATATTTTATAATAATTTTTTTTATGAAATGATTTAAAATAATTAAAAAAATCATTAACATAGATAATATAATATAGTTATATATATTAACCACGATACATTTATTGTCCAATCTTACTTTTATATTAACTATCATGACACATAAGTAGAAAAATATTGATATCGTAGTAATTGTCAAAAGTTTTCATAGGTGGTCATAACAATGAGCCGGGGGAGAAAAGATCACATAAACATGTGCAAATTTTATTACTTTATTAGATTTAGATTCATCAACATCTTATATTTAAAATATATCAATATTTTTCATCCTTAATTTGATAAACATTATATAATTTTAATACTTTACATATTTCAGAAACTATCCCTCCATTGACTTATAAAAGGGAATCTCTTCACCACTATTCCTCAAACATTTTGGGAACTATTTATTTGAAAATAACAACCCAAATGAATTTAATAAATACATTTACATGTCCTATAAGACGTAATTTGTTAAAATTACTACCAATATGGCCTCAGTTATAAACTTGATGTGGTTTTTTGAAGAAGTTTTATAATTCTAAACAGTTTTTTTAATTATTTAAGTTTCTACCACTAAACAATATTCATAAACCATGATGAAATAATAAATAATTTATATTATAAATATAGAAATGTTTTTATTTTATTTTAAAAACTGATATCTATCAATTTAATATATCAAATGAGATGTGACACAATTTTTCGGGTGTAAAACCATCTACCACATTATGAACTAGTATAATTCATTTTTTCATAACCACCAAACATTGATGGATATAATACATGATTTAAGATAGATATATATATATATATATATATATATATATATCTGTGTTTGTGTGTGTGAGGTTAAAAAATTATTTATAATTTCATAAATAGAAATTATATTCTAATTTATTTTATTCCATCCATTTAATAATTATAACATCATTCATGTGTATTTTTTTATTACCACCTCTAGGAAGTGATACGATTAAAATTTTATGACCATATAACATGGATTCTATATATAAGTGTATATAGATAAAAAAATATGAAATTTACGATATTATCAGAATATTAGAAAGCTAAAATGTTACATACCGTCTTTTCTTCATGCTCTTTGAGAAATAGAAACATTATACAAGTGTGTGTATGACCTATTTTCTCTCTAAATATTTGGTATGTCAATTTTCATCATCAAAATTCATATATGGAATTTTATGTATAATTGATGTAAAAAATTTAAAATTATTCAATATAAGATTGAATAATATCATATTTGATCATTATAAACATAATAAATTCCTTCTTAACAAATTAAATTATTATCATCAAAAAAAAATTACAATAATTAAATGGATTAAGTAATTATATATTTTATGGTATTAAAAAGAATCAAATGAATGATAAACATAAATAATTTTCTTAATTTTGTACAAAATATCAAAAATTTATTATTCATCAAGATAAATAATTTATGTCATAATTCGTATTAGACTAAAAGAAAGGATACCTGTAAAACATCAATTTAATTATTTTAAACATTTATTAAATAAATATTTTTACTCAATTTCAATATTCCTAAAATTATTTTAATTTTGTACTTATAGGGACATTAATTATTTATAGAAGCATATTTTGACATTATTTCAATGGTTTTCAGTAGAAATATTTTTATGTAATGTTTTTATAAAAGGAAAAATTGAAAGGAAAATTTTAACAAATAGGATGTCAATAGTTTTTTCTTCATATATAACTATTATTATATATTTTTATTTTAGTATATTATTTAATTTCATATATAATAAAAATCCATCAATCATAATATTTTTAATATTTTATAAAATGGGATTAATTGGTATTGATATTTTGGTATCCAAAAATTCTTTTTATATGGTTTGAAAATATATTTAAATAGAAAGGAACTATTTATTATGTTATGATTATATTATGGTTCATGATAACTTTTTATTACAATGATTGATTTTTTTATAAACTGATTATGGTTAGTTCCATTATAAAAAGGTGGTGTGGTTCTATTATAAACCATCAATTGTTTAGCATAATTTTTTTCTCAAATATTTTGGGAAAAGGGATAGAGTTAACTTTTTAGTTTTAAAATAATAGATTATTAGAAATTATCTGTTAGTTTATTCCAATTTTAGTAGTGATATAAAAATTAAGTTTCTTCTTTTTTACATGATTTATATATTCATGATATGGGTTTTTATGGTAATATTATGATTTCACAATCAAAGATAATGAGATTTTTTTAAAATAATTATTTATAATTAATCTTAACTGTAAAATTTATAACACTTTTTTGTGTTCTTCATGACTTAAAATTAAACCATAAGACTTATATTTTTACATGAAAATTTAATTTAAAATTATGAAGAAAATAATTTGGATGTTATGTTCTATTCATGGGTATGAAAATGTTTATTTTGATCTCAAAATATGTCATTAAAGAGGAAAATTTCAGTGAGCATTTATGTCAAAACATGTTGCATTCCCAATTATTACTTGTCCACTAATTATTTTTTTGGTCTCAAAATTTTTTTGAAATGATTTTATAATTTTTATAAAATGATTTCGGTCAAGGATAATGTAAATATGATGTTCCTAAAGATATATAATGGAAGGGAAAAATGTTATATCAAAAAAGTTTTTTACAGTGGAAAAAATTGAAATGAATTATATGTGTAAAAAGTGTGATTTAATATAAAATTTCATAAGGGTGATAACATAATTCATTAAAACAGAAATTAAATAATACCTCTGATAATTCACGTAAATTAATTATTTTCAATCAAGTCAATTTTACCAATATTTTTATAATAATTCATTATTGTTATTATTATATAATTTATTTTGATAATTAATGAGGTTATGATAATAAAAGTAAATACTATTATGATACTATAATTTTGGTTTATTATGAAATGGAATTTGAATATTACTATGATGCATAATTTAAATGATGTCCGTTGAGAATGGTTTTTCTTATTGGGAACATTGATGTTTAAGATGGAAGGCATGAAGTGGATCATATGCTTCCAAGTCAATAATCTGTATTCGATAGAATTGGGAAAAAATTATATTTCTATTATTGATAAGTTAATGTACAATTTAAATAAGGTTGTATCTATTCTAGATAGAAACTAGATCATCCACAAACGAACATGCAAATAATGGATCAATTTTTGAGATAACACCCTCTAGTATACACTGGATCTTGTTAATTAGTGGTACATTTTGGACGGACTAAATTATTACAAAAGATACTTGATGTCACAAATTATTTGGATCATCAAAATACATCAATTAATATTTTCATTGTTTAAGGTGAATATAAATAATGGTTTATTATATTCATGAATAAATGAGAAATATATTATATTTATGCCACAAATGAGATGGATTTAAAAATATTTTTCATGAAAAGTATTTCCCTATAGTTTTCCAATGTTGGGTAAAATATAAATTCATGGAATTAAGACAGAAGGAGGATGATTCTATGGATATTTTTATGTAAAATTTATCTAATTGTAATTTTATATACCAAATAGTAATGAAAATGTAAATAGTAAAATTAATTATTTTTACTCAAGATTGAATCCCATATAAAGATAATTATTATGAATATAATGAATTTAAAAGTTATTTGAAAATATTAATTGTGATGAGAATATATAAGTATATTTTTCTACTAATATGGCCATCATTTGACAATATGAAGATAAAGTGGTAAAGGTGTAATACAATAGAGAAGCAACCATAGAAGAAATTTTATGGTAGGAAATTCATGTTTCATTTTATGATAGATTTTTTAAAAACACCTTGGTGAGTATTCTATAAAATAATTGATGTGGTTATTATTTGTTAATTTTTTTTAATAGTTATCATTATTTTAAATAAAATTCTATTAATAGTGATGTGATGAATTTCAATAAGCAGTATATAGGGTGTTTAAACTCTAATGAGATGGTTCATTATGTGGGGTTATATTTTATAAAGACAATGAATGATGGGAACTTGAAATACTATAGATAGAATGGTGTGGTGTAATCCTTTAAAACTACATTTCGGAATTTACTACATCAGATCATGTGGTAAGAGGAACATTAAAAATTTATTCAAATTAAGAAAATATTTTTTTTCAGTGTCTACACATTCTTTCATTTCACAGAATGTGTTGGAAAAATAAAACCATCACCATAAGAAATGATTTGAAGATTTTTTATAAAAATACATGGGGTAGTTTTATGGTTACAAGAATTGAAAATTTTCATTCTATAGTCATTAATGAAATATTTTTTCCAACAAATCTTGATGTCTTCCCCATTGTATAATTTCCCATTACATTGGTTACAGATTGGAATTCATTTTATCATTATATGATAATATATAGATATGATGATTTTATTTTTCAAAAATTATTACCATTGAGTGACATGACCTGATCCAAAATAGTTATAGCCACAACTGGCCCAAGCCTGCCTCCATAGGACATGGTAAAACAATAAGAACTGAAACTCCTAACAAGTCTGGGAGGCATTTTCCTAAAGTACATGTACGCACACACCAGACCATCTCAACGAAAAATGGAATATGAATAACAAATTAAAAAAACAAAACAACTATATTATAAACCATGTATAAAAACATAAATGGTTTAAAAGAGTATGAAAGGGTAAAGAAAAATTAAAGGGTCAAAATATATGCCAAACTATCAAGATATCCAAATCTAAAAAAATGAATGTAAAATATTGAGAGAGGCAACATCTGGATATCCTTGATATAAGCAATAAATGCTTCACAATACACCATATATCTTTATGATCCTCTATTGTGAACAATGACATGTCCACATTCTATATAAGACATGATACATGTAGGAAAACCCTCTTGTAGTTTATAGTATATAGATACCCATTAGGACTCAATGAATGATGAAAGGGGGAGAAAAAAGATACAAGATAAAACAGAGTACAAATCCAATGATATATATATATATATATATATATATTCTAAAAACAAAGAAACCCAATTCCGTGATATTAGGGTGTCTGTATCATAGGCATGTCCAGGAAAAGAGTTCCAATAGTTCTAAAACCCATGCTTGATGCCCAATATCCAATTTGTCTTCCCATTTGAGTAATTATGGGGATAATACACATCTCACCACTTTTTAGTATAGTCAATGGGACACTATCATAATGAATAGGACATTTTCTCTTATGATTAAGTGGTTTCTCCCAGTATAATGGGTATTGGTTCCATTTGAACCCTATGTGTGATAATTATTTTAATAATCACAAATCATTGTTGTTATCTTTTAAAGGTCAATTTAGTCAATTATTCAATCTATTATATATGTGTTTTATATGTTTAATAATGTCTATATATGTTTATCTATGATTATTTATGGTTTACTATTGACCTAGAAGTATTATGGGTTAAACAGACACATTGTGAGAATTTTATGTTTTTGACTGACCATTAGTCATATTCTGGAGTCACCGATAGTTAAAGGAATGAGACACTGATGTGAAAAATAGATGACAACGGTCACACCAATGACAACTGTCGCACCAATGAAAATCGTCGCATTGATGGAAACAGTCACACCGATGACAAACGGTCGCACAATCGACAACAATTACACCAATGATACATTCTTCTCACTGATGCTGATCAAATGACCTACCGAAGTCGATGTTGATTACACGACCTACCAGAGCTGATGTTGATCACATGACCTACCGAAACTAATGCTGATCAAATGACTTACTAAAGCCGATGCTGATCAAATGACCTATCTAAGCTGATGTAGATCAAATGACCTAATGAAGATGATGCTGATCAAATGACCTACTAAAGCCGATGCTGATCAAATGGCCTACTGAAGTCGATGCTGATCAGATGACCTATCGAAGCTGATGCTGATCACATGACCTACCGAAGCTGATCCTGATCACATGACCTACCAAATCCAGTTCTAATCAAATGACCTACTGATAACGATGCAAATTTAAATGACCTAACGATCTCGTGACTCACCGATAGTCATGAAAAATGTCTGAATTTATATTAACTCTTGTTTTATTCCAACATTCATATATACATAATTTAATGAACCTTCTATTAATAAAAATTGGTTGTTGGATGTCAGGAAAATGTACCTCATACCTGGAAAAAATTAATCATCATTTATACCAAATCTCAAGAAATAAAAAGGAATATCTATTTGTAGTGAATGGATGTGATACACAGAGACACACAAGTAGAATATAGCATACATGTAAGTGATGGCCCATGAAACAAAATAATAACTTGAAGAACACCTATGAAAACTAGAGATCTTCAAGAAGATAACTCACCTGGAACAAACACTAAAGCTGAGTTGTTGTGCGTTACTGAACATCATATGAAAAATGTTGAATAATTGCAGTTGGGAAGAATAATGACACTCTGTTTTGTGTCATCATCACCAGAAATGACTTGAATAACATCTGCAACATCCAATTAAGCCCAGATCTCATCTGAATTCACTCAGAGCATTCTAAACTCATTGTCCATTTATTTTATCTGTAGTATACCTTTGTTTAACATATTGATTAGTGTATGTGCATCTGTCTATTTAGAAACAAACTGACTCTCGGGCTGAATGGGAGGATACTAAATCCTCACACCAATCTTTTTACACCTTATTGTATCCCACTGTGAATTGTGGAAGGGGAAAAGTATGGCCCAAACAACCTGAGTGATGATGTTGTTGTTTACCCACTTAGAATTTTGGTAGAGGTCTAAGGACCTAAAGAATCTGAGTACTATTGTAAATCCTCGATCTAGGGTGTGGATCATAGTTTATATAAACAGTTTCAGAGGAATAAGTCTCAAGTTGGGACTAAACCTCTTTTTTAAAAACTTCTATGCATTTTTTTCCTTTGTTAAAACTATTTTGAATATTCCGCTGCTAAGTACATTAAATATAAATCTGTCTTAAAATATCTCTGATAGTTGAACAGGCAAGTGTTTGTAATTATTTTAAACTAGTATGTTAGTTTCAAAAAATAAATTAATCTTTAGATTAAGTTAACTGAGAAGTAATCAATCTTTGAGAAACTTATCGAACATTTACAATATTAATAAAATCACTACATTTTAACTTGTTTTACGAATTTGGAGATTTTAATAAAAATATTTTAAACTAGAATTTATAATCGGTACTCAATTCACCCCCCACTTTAGTATCCACTCCGACCAAAATTTTGTATCCGAAAAATTTCAAAACACTTTGTTTGTGAAAATCTTTCTACTTTTATTCTAGTTGCAACATAACGATCTTAAAATTTCGGTTATTTCTTCAATTTTATCTCTTTAAATACATTTGTTAAAATCTAATTATGGATAACAGATTAAAAGGTTTACCTACCAACATGCCACCTTTCTTTATAGGTTTTAATTATGACCAATGGAAAATCATAATGAAAATTCCTCTAGAAAGTATGGGATTTGACATTTGGACTACCATATAGACTCAGTATAAGAATCCTGAAACTATTAGATCTACATGGGATGAAACTACTAAAGTTGCTTACAATAATAATTATAAACCAATGAATTACCTATGTTGTGCAATAGGAGATGAATAATTTCATTAAATATCTGCATGCAAGACAACTTATGAAATATGGGATACTATGGCTATCTCCCATGAGGGAACAACCAATGTCAATGAAATAAGACTAAACACATACCCTATTATGTATGATAATTTTCAAATTAAAACTGATGAATTTATTTTTGATATGTATCTCAGGTTTAATGGTATAGTTAATACAATGAGCTTAATGGGAAAAGATGATCCAGCAAGGAATAAAATCATGAGGACACTAAGATTCCTACCAGACAGATGGAGAGGAACCACTGTCTTTATACGAGAATGTTGTGACATTGGAAAGCTGTGTATCAAGGAGTTGATTGGCAAGTTGATTATGTATGAGGAGGAGCTGAAGGTATACAATGAATATGATGATGAACCATGAAATAAATTAGTAGACTTCAAGACTTCTACATCAAAACATAAGTACTAAGGGAAAATTCAAAGTGAAAGTAATAGCTCAAGTTATGAAGAAAGTGCATCAGATAGTGATGCTGAAATGGTTCAGATAGCCAGATGATTTATGAAAATTTATAGGAAGAAATTTTTTTCTAGAAAATCAATCTTTTGGGAAAATTATGACAACAATGGTCATTGGAAGAAATATTGGAAAAGGACTGATAGAAGTGATGACATAGTCTGCTACGAATTCAAGAGGAAAGGACATCAGGAAGTTGATTATCCAACATTAATGATCAAGAAGAAATATGACTATAAGAACAAAAAATACAAGAATGTTATGAAAGCATCCTACAGTGATTCATAAGAAATTTCAAGCAATTCTGATTCCACTAAGGATGAAAAATATTAAAAGGCTAATATGTGTTTCATGATAAACACATCTGAGGGAAAATTGTATACTCCTACTTTAATATCTTATTATTCTGAAGATAATTTTGATTCTGAACACATGTCTAGTGATGATTTATTTGAATACATTAATATACTAGAGTAAACATTCAATGAGATTTAGGACAAGTATAAAGCCTTAAAGAAACAACATGTTTTAACTAGTGTTGTAAAATCTGCACTAGAAGTAGAAAAAAAAAGAATAGTCCACACTCAAAGAGAAAACATAACTGAAATTTTCAAATGTACAACATAGGAATGACTTGGAAACAATTAATAATATAAAGGAAGCACTCAATAAAATTCTAGGAAAGAAAGTGGCACCAATGTATACTACTAATTTAGGTTATAATCCTAGACAAAGACATATTACAATGGATAAATTTGTTCCTAAATCTGGAAAGTATGTTGTTAGTTCTAGTTTTAAAAACTTCATATTCCTCAACATGCTATTCAAATAGTTATACATCAAACAAGGTTTATATATCAAACTCCATTGAACCTGTAAAGTATATGAGACCCATTAGGAAAATATTGGTATCGAATGATTTCCATGCTAACATGTTTGGACACAAGAAAATCTAAGTACCAAAATCATTTTCTCTCTAAAATTGTTTTTAGGAAACTTTCTTGAAAATATCCTATAGGAAGACATGGTATTTGGAAAGTGGATGTTCATGACACATGATAGCAGACTTTTCATGCTTTAAAATCTTAATCTTGGTTGATGGAGGATTTTTCACCTTTGGTTATAACTCTAAAGCAAAAATCATCAGCCTAGGCCAAATTCGTAACACTAATTAAATTATAATTTCTAAATATTTATTTGTAAATGGATTAAAATATAAATTGTTATGTGTTTCTCAGTTATGTTGGGATTGTTTTAATGTTATATTTGAAAATTATTCTTGTAATTTTTTTAATTCTAATTTTTTTTAGTATTTTCTTCCTTATAAAATGAAAATGTATATGCTGTAGATTTGAATTCTTTAGCTAAGAATAATATTATTTGATTAAATGATTTTAAAAAAGAATCTTGGCTTTGTAATAGTATATTAGGACACTGCAATATTTATTCACTTATAAAACTGACTAGGAAGAACTTATTCAGAGGCATACCAAAACTTAAATTCCCAGCTAATAAAGATTGTAATCACTGTCAAATGGGAATTCAACATAAAGTTTCCTTTAAATCAATGAAATATGTTTCAACTTCTCAACTTCTTGAGTTGCTTCACATGGACTTTTTTGGACCTTCTAGAGTTTCTAGTTTAAATGGGAATCACTATGTTTATGATCTAGTAGATGACTTTTCTAGATATACTTGGCTATACTTTTTAGCAAACAAAAATGAAGAACTCTCTTAAATTATTAAATACTCCATGTCTTTAGAAAACCGTAGTGTACTTAAGATTAAAACATTAATAAGTGATCTTGGTTGTGAGTTTGAAAATCATGTGTTTGAATCTTACTGCTGGCATAATGGCTATAATCACAACTTTTCTACCCATACGACACCTCAACAGAATGGTGTAGTAAAAGAAGAAATAGAACCCTTTAAGAAATTGAAAGATCTATGCTAAATGAATATGATTTACCCGTTTATTTTTTGGTTGAAGCTGTCAATACATCTTGTTATATTATAAATAGAGTCTTGTTTAGACATGTTCTTAAGAAAAACTTTTATGAGCATTGGAATAATAGGAAACCTAAACTTAGTTACTTCAATGTTTTTGGTTGAAAAGTATTAATTATTAATACTAAAGATAATCTAGACAAGTTTTCATCCAAGAGTGATGAAGGAATAATTTTAGGATTTTAAATTACTAGTAAAGCCTATAGAGTTTTTAATAAGATAACCAAATGTGTGGATGAATCTATTCACATCAAATCTGAAGAAACTGATCCACGTGAACATAACCCTGCTATTGAAAATCCTAGAGAAGTCCTGTTTATTCTAAATCATAATGATAAATATAGTGGACCTATTGTAAAGACATCCAACTCTAGAAATACACCAGAACCTGCTTCTGTTGAACCCGAACCTAGAGAAGAACTTGAAATTTCTTGTCATACCTTTACTAGATCAACTAAGATTATAAAAAACCATCCTTTAGATGCAGTTGTAGGTAACCTGGAAAAAGGAACACAAACTAGATATTCTCAGAGAAATCAGGTTGAACATCAACACTTTCTATCACAGCTAGAACCTAAAAATATCAATGATGCAATCAATGAAGAATTGTAGGTAATTTCTATTCAAGAAGAGTTAAATCAATTTCAAAGAGACAATGTTTGGGAATTAGTAGAAAGACCTACGGACACTTTGATCATAGGTACTAAATGGGTGTTTAGGAATAAAATTGATGAATCTGGAATCATAATTAAAAATAATGCTAGATTAGTTACAGAAGGTTACAATCAAGAAGAAGGAATTGACTATAATGAAACCATCACACCTGTATCAATATTAGAATCCATTAGGATCTCACTTGCTTATGAATCTCATCTTAATTTCATGTTATATGAAATGGATGTCAAAAGTGAATTTCTAAAAGGTTATATAATTGAAGATGTTTTTGTTGAACAACAACCTATATTTAAAATCCCCCATTTTCAAAATCATGTTTTTAAACATCCCAAAGCTTTATACGGTTTAAAACAGGCTCCAATATCATGGTATGATATGCTTAAAAATTTTCTTATTTATATAGGTTTTACAAAAGGAATTTCTGATCCCAATATTTTTATTATAAGAATTTATAAAGATATTTTCATTGTACAAATCTATGTTGATGATATTATCTTTGGATATTATAAAAATTATTTATGTACTTATTTTTCAAAGATTATGAAAAATTAATTTGGAATGAGTTTAATGGGGGAACTCAAGTATTTTATTGTATTTCAAATTTTTCAAAATAAATATGGTATTATTCTAAATCAATGTAAATATAAAAATGATATTTTAAAACGTTTTGGTTTGGATCGTAATAAGGGATGTGATACACCTATGAGTACTAACTGTAAGTTGGATGATGATGAAACTGGGAAACCAGTTGATCAAACCAATTATAGAGGTATGATTGGAAGCTTACTTTACCTTACTGCTATTCGATTAGATACCCTGTTTAGTGTATGCATGTGTTCAAGATTTCAAGCTAATCCTAAATAATCACATTTGATTGCTATTAAAAGAATTTTCAAATATCTTAAACATACTACAAATTTAGGATTGTTTTACACAAAAAGAGAACCTTTTGACTTAATAATTTATTCAGATGTTGACTTTTCTGGTTTCAAGTTAGATAGGAAGAAAAAATCTGGAACATGTCATCTATTGGGAATGTCCCTGGTATCTTGGTGTCGTAATAAATAGAACTCTTTTGTATTGTCTACTACTGAAGCAGAATAAATTGTTGCTGGTAGTTGTTGTGCAAAGATTCTATGGATGAAACACACTTTATTGGATTATAGATATCAATTTAGACATGTGACTATAAATTGTGATAACACTAGTGCAATTATCATCTCTAAGAATCTTGTGTCTCACTCTAGGAATAAGCACATTGATGCCAGACATCACTTTTAGAGAGATCATTATTAAGAGGATGATATTTCTCGAGAATTTATTGACTCTGAACATCAATTGGCTGATATTTTCACTAAGCCTTTAAGATCTGAATTGTTAGAATTTACTAAAAAATGTTAGGTATGATCGATCAGTGAAACCGATCTATGGAACCGATTAGTGAAACCAATTAGTGAAACCGATCAGTGAAACCAATCAGTGAAACTGATCATTGAAGTCGATCAGTAAAACCGTCTAGTGAAACCGATCCATAAAACTGATCATTGAAACCGATCAGTGAAACCGATCAGTGAAACTAATTAGTGAAACTGATCTATGCTACCGATTGAGTATTACATTCTATATGAAACTGTTAGTCTTTATCACAACAACATTGTTTTACATAATAAATATTATATTTAATATTGTAACCCTAAATGATAAAATTAATTACCCGTAGCTATTTCAATTCCTAAAAACTATTTACCGTCCATCTCCTTCCGAACTCCACATCTTCTAAATCCTGAACATTCAAACCTCTAAAATCTCTCAATCTTCCAAATGGAAAAGAAAAATCAGCAAGAGAAGGAATATGTGAGGTCCTCACCTCTAAAACATGCTCGAGGAGAATTGAGTAGCATGACTCAAATGTTTGTGAACCCAAAGTTGGAGACTAGGGTGGTCACTGCAAAAAAAGAATGTAAGTTCCAAATGGGTGTTATCTATTAAGACTGCGATGTTTAAAGTGTTGGAGATACAAGGATGGAAAGTCGGGTGCTTTAATAAAAACTGACTCTACTAACCAAAGCTGGTGCATGAGTTTTATTTGAATTTTAGTATTGCATTGGATGAAGCAGAAGCTGCAAGATTATCTTTAGTGATCAAAATGTAAAAAGTAAATTTTTTCATTAAAGCAATGGGATGAGTTTTTGGGGGTACGAGATAAAGGTAGATATGAGGATAACACTAGTAATATTCACCCTACCACTGAATATTTTTTGTATGAGTATGCTATGGAGTTGTTGACTGGAAAATCTGAATCCAGAAGAATAACAGCTGCTGAGTTAGATGGAGAAAGCAGAATCTTGTTTAAGTTTATTCAGCACCAAATCTGTCCCAGAAGGGGTGATTTATTTTCTTTGATGTATCAGGATGTTTTATTGTTGTTTTTATTGTTAAATTATGAGAATATAAACTTGTGTAGATACATTAATGTTCATATTGCTGAGATGTTAAAGCCATCCAAGAAGGCTTCAACCTTGTTCTATTCTAAGAAATTCTCTGCCATTCTAATGTTTTTTTGCTCTGTTGAAGATGGAGATGTGTGTATCTAATCTTGTAGTGGTTTTTGAATTATAAAGGATATCTGAAAAAGAATGAAAATTAACTAGAATCTATGGAAGAAGACATGAGTTGCTGATGAAGATAGGCTATATGATTCATATAATCCTTCTGACCACTCAAAGTGACCAAAGGGGATAAGAGATCCTAGTTTAAAACTTAATGAGTAAATCTTTTATTATGATGAGGAATAAGTGACAGAAGTTCCTAAAGACACTGGAGAGTGCAATAAGAAGGAAACAGGGGAAGCTGAATCTGATGATGATGTCAATACTGAAAAGGAACCCGATTCACCTCTTGATGACAGGTGTGACCCTGATATAGAAATTCATAAGAAAAGAATGGAATTTGGACCAGCATGTCCACCTCTTAAGTTACCTAAGTCAGAACCTCTTCTAGGTGATGAAGAAGATGTTGACACTAATGTATCTAATTCTGACTAGTATGAATCTAGTAACAACGACAGTTCCAATGAGACTTCGGTAAACAATAATGGAAATAGTATTGGTGGTGATGATTATGATGATGCAAGTACTTCACCAGTGGATGGTCACGATATGATTCAAGCTGATCCACAACCACAGTTAGTTGAGCAAGAAATTGTTCTTGAGGTTGAATGGACAGTGCAGACTGTGATTGATATAGACGGGGAAGACTCTTCGCCAAATTATAGTAAATATTATTTTGTAAAGTCTATGTTTACCTATTGTAAATCTGAATTGGAAGACCACCCATGTTTTGTGGTTCTTGGTTTGGTATGGGAAAATTGAATATTACTAAATATAATTATTGTGCCAACAAGGACCACCAAAGGCCATGATTTTCAGAGTGGATCTTAGCCCGTACAATTCACAACATCACCGTCAATATCATAATGTAATATGTGAAACCAATCAGAAAGATGGAAAACTGACAACAG
Source organism: Viscum album (assembly GCA_963277665.1). Classification (NCBI taxonomy): domain Eukaryota; kingdom Viridiplantae; phylum Streptophyta; class Magnoliopsida; order Santalales; family Viscaceae; genus Viscum; species Viscum album. The sequence goes on from OY728150.1 coordinate 1,893,679,822, forward strand.
ATTTGTTGTTTGGCACGTGATGGAGGTGATTTCTTGGTGTAGGAAAGGTATAATGGAGGAGAGGCCCGACAGAATGGAGGTAATGGAAAATGATAGGTGTTGTGGAGGAGAGCCACTGGGGGAGGAGAGCCCCAACAGAGGAGAGATTCCCGACAATGCTCGGTTCCTAGTGGTGGAGGAGTCGGCGACTAGGGTGGTGGAGGAGGCATGAGAGGAGGGAGGAGAGGAGGGAAGAGAGAAGGGGGTGGCAACGACAACATCAAAGATCAAATTCAATGATATCATGAGGGGTGTGAGGACCGAAGAGAATGTTACGGTTTATTTATGAAACCCAATGAAACCTTTATCAATGCATCGAATTTTTTTTTGAAAAAAAGCATGCTTTATCAACTCTATAATTTAAATAACTAATAATACATGCATTTTTAGTGTTTTTTATCCCTGATAATGGCTCTTCATTATGGGTGCTACAATTTAAAGCACTGATAAAACATGACATTATCACCACTTTTTAATTAGGGGTAATAAAAAATATGATTTATTCATTATTATTAAATTATAACCAATAAATTTATGAAATTTTTAAATTTATAAATATACATAATTAATATATTTATTATAATCTAATAATTTAAATTATAATTAAATATATAAAAATATATATATATTTTTGTGTTTTTGTTTATGTATAAATTATAATTAAATATATATATTTTTATAATTAAATTACAATTAAATATGAATTAATATATATTAACATATCAATATAAATTTATATATTAATTTTAATTTTAATTTCATAAGTATATATATATGTCTATGTCTTTGTATATATTCCTTAAAGACATATATTTATAAAAACATATATTGAAAAGGTATTCATAAATATATTTTTCTCAATTTTAAAAAATATTTTCTAATTTGATAATTAATTAAACTTATTTATATATAATTCATTATATATAATTATAATTATAAATAATATATTTCAAAATTATATAATTATATATATCAAAATATTTATGTTTCTAAATATAATAAATAAATTTATTTTTATTTAAATACATTTTTCCTGGTTTAAATAATTATAAGATGACAAAGCATCATATATATAAGAAATGAAAGAATACACCAAGTATATATAGTATTATAGTATATATGGCAAACATTAGGGTAAAAAATGAATATATAATCATGAGAATATGAACGCACTCATCAATTGCCACATTCATTAAGAAACATAAATTTTTTTAATGACACATAAATTTAATATGTAATTGTATATATATAATAAAAAGTATTTGTATATAATATTATAAGTATATTGTATAATAAATATATAATAAATACATAACTAAAAATAATAAACATAAATAAACATAAACATAATAAACATAAATTTTTTATTTTATATATAGTTATATAAATTACTTTTTATTATAATTAAAAAATATTTATATAATATATTAATATTTTCTATTAAAACTTTTATCATTGATATTATTAGTGAAAATAACGGGTACATTTATCAGCACTTTTTTCTAGCACTAATAAAATTCCCCCTTTTATGTGCACTTTTTGGTTAGCGTAGATAAAACCTGAGAGCTTCCTTTGTCCGTATATATGGTTTTGGTTCCACTAAAAGTTTTAAACTCACTCACAACTCATTAATTGTCATGAACCAGTCGGCGTACCCTGGTAACCCGATAACCGAGCCAGCCCTGACATAGCCCGAAGTGTGTCCCGATCCCAACGGGTCGGTGACTAGCACCTGGCATCTTTCAACATACAAGTGGTAATGATTTATCTCATAAGAATGGAGAATCAATAGATAATGAAATAGTATGAATTACAAAAGAAAACTCCACCGGGAGTGATATACCAGAATACAACTTGGCATAAAATCCAAAAGTACTACAACCCAAGTACTAAAAATGGGAAAAAACAACCCCAAGGTCCCTAATGACACAACTCACCAAAACCAAAGATCGAAAGCTGGATATGCCTCCAAGAGGTCCCTTCCCTATGCCTGATCCTGGACGAAGAAAGTCTACAAACACCTGAAGGTAAATGTACAGTTTGAGACAAATTCCATAGGGATACCACGAAGGATTCCATAACAGATTTCCAAATTTGAATTATCCAGAGAAAATATTTCAACTTTCAAATAAATAGGTTTGACAATACCAAAAGCATATTTAAAAAAAACATGCTATACATTTTCAAATGATGGAAATGAACATTTTAAGAAATGCTTCAACAAATGATGGAAAATTTATAAAACAATGGATTAAGAAAAACATTTATATAAAACAGTTTATATAAATTCAGTCTGCATGTAAAGCAATTCATAAGCATTGGAAAACTTTTATATCTCAAATACAAATAAACAAGAGAGCAAAATAGTAATCTGCAAAAAGGTATGATAGTATTAACAAGTTATAGGATTCTACACTCTCTATGTGAACTCAGAAAAATGTGTCTACACACGTCCCTATGACACTGGCCAAAGGATACTTGTCCCCAACCCGTCAGAGATGTGACCTGCCACAAGTATGTTTAAGAACTTTATCATAGCGTAGAGTGTATCCAAATAACTCACTAACTACCTAAGGATTGAATGTGCTCTTACATTATGGGTTAACTATTTTAAGACTGCTTAAAATATGATCAATCCCATTATTCAATTTTCAAAAGTTCCAATTTCTATCCATTTAAAACCCAACAGATTTTATTCAAAAACATGAATTTTTCGCATGATAAAACCACTGGGTTTCTATCAAATAATTTTACTCCATTTTCGCTAGTTTTAAATCCATTTAAAACCATTTACATCATTACACAATTAATTTCAAAAATTTAATTCAAATATTTAATTGAAATCATTACCATCAAATCCAAAATTTAAATCCAACAATTTTAATCAACCAATTTCCATAAACACACCAAATTCAATGGAATTGGGGTTTTCTAAATTCCCATGCCAAAACCATTTCAAATACCTCTATTCATTTGAATCTATTTTAATAAATTTAATAGAAATAAAACTTGAGAAAATGAATTTAAATCAACAATTGAAATAAATCAAGAAAATAAAATGTTAATCAATTTGGAAAAATGGGACGAAACCACATACCTCGATTTATTGATGGGAGTTAGCCCAATGAGAAACCCCAAAAATAGAGCGGCACAATGATGTCAATCAAAATCGGGATCTAAATCCTTAAAAACAAATTTAAGAACAAATGAATCAAGATCTTGAAAAACTAGATCTAGATTCACAATCCTAGATCTATACCTCAACTCATAGGTTAGATCAATGGAAGAAAAGGAAATATCCTATGAAAAGATCATGGAATGATAGTGGAATAAACAGGAAACACAATGGGATGAAATCCACTTACTAGGAAGAGAGCGAATCTTCAATATAAGCCTTTAATCTCAAATAAAGATGTTCAGATCGCCTTGGAATCTCTATAGGAGGCTTTGGAAAGACCTAAAAATATTTAATCCCAAGACAAGGTCAAAAATATGGATGTCCCGGGGGTTCGGGTGGTTTTAAAAGAAATTTTTGAAATTTAAAATCGTGCGCACGGTTTACCTAGGTAGAGGCACATGGTTTGTCAAGCAGTGTGCACACCATGTGGATCTCACTATCCAGAGATTCAAGGTCTGCATATTTTGGTCACATGGTTTGTCAAACCGTGCGCACACCATGCGTACCTCCTTGTCCAGTGCTACTTGGTTGGCACTGTTTGGCCTCACGGTTGTCAAACTGTGCGCAAACTATGCCCAAGACATTGACCTTTTGTATTACTTAAAAGTTCACCCAAACGCACCCCAAAGTCACTACTCCAAAACAGAGGTGCTTAGAGACATCAAATGTACCTAGAAACATAACATGATGTTACAATCTCCCCACCATAAGATCTTTTTGTCCCCAGAAAGACTATGAAGAAAACTCCATGTCAAAATGATGGGGCCACTTATCTCTCATTAGTTCCTCCCTTTCTCATGTCTCGTGAAAATCAATACCATGTTTCCATAGTACACGGACCAGAGGAATCGTTCTCCCATGAAGAACCTTAGTCTCAGAATCAACAAGCATGACTGGTCGTTCATTAACAGATAAATCTGGTTCAATCTCAATATCACTCCACCTCAAAACATGAGATGGATCAGAGAGATACTTTCACAACTGTGATACAAGGAACACAGTATGTATCGATGTCAGTTATGGTGGTAGAGCTAGACGGTAAGAAACTTTCCCTACATGACCAAAAACCTCAAAAGGTCCCACAAAACGAGGAGCACACTTCCCTTTCCTCCCTAGCCGTTGATGACATAATTGGGGTGAATCTTTCAAGAAAACCTGGTCACCAAATAATAACTCTAAAGGATTACATTGACGATTAGCATAAGATTTGTACCGACTCTATGCTGTCAACATTCTCTGACGAATCAACTGGATCTTAGCTGTCGTCTATTGGACCAAACTCGGTCCTACCAAAGAGATTTCAACAATCTCTGACCAACATAAAGGAGATATACAAGGATGTCCAAACAAAGCCTCAAAAGGATCCATTTTGATCGCAGACTGATAACTATTGTTATAAGAAAACTCAACTAGCCCCAGATGATCATTCCAACTCTCACCAAAGTTGATAACACATGCGCTAAGCATATCGTCAAGGATTTTAATAGCTCTCTCTGTCTGACTATCTGACTATGCATGGTAGGTTATGCTCAAATGGACCTGAGATCCTAGTGCCTCTTGAAGGCCTCTCCAAAATAGAGAAGTAAACCGATGATCCCTATAAGAGACTATAGCAGACGAAACTCTGTGAAAATGAACATTCTATTTTAAATATATATTTCCCAACTCCTCAACTTTGGTTGTATCTTGAATAGGTATAAAGTGAGCAAAATTGGTGAGTCTGTCGACCACAACCCATATGACAATCATCTTTCTATAGGTTTGAGGTTACCCAACCACAAATTGCATAAGGATTTCATCCGACTTTCATGTAGGGAATAGAAGTGGTTGAGGTAAACCCGAAGGTTTTTGATTCTCGTCTTTCACCTGTTGGCACATATAGCAACGAGATACAAACACAGAAATGTCTCATCTCATACCTGGCCACCAAAACGGTCGCCACATATCATAGAACATCTTTGTGGTTCCTAGGTGTATAGCCCACTAAGAGTTATGGAAACCCCCATCACATCATTCTTTGTCACTAACGTCACAATGTATGTTTTTCGAAAACACAGAACACCCTCTTTGGAGAACGACCACTAGGTGGTGGTCTCCCCACCATAAAAAGTTTCCCTAATGCTTTGGAATTCATCATCCAGTTGTTGATCCTAAAGAATTAACTCAAGGAGGGCAGAATTCAACTTATCACTGGCTAAAGAAACTTTATTCCCCTTCCACTGAACTCCAATATGAAACTGAGAAAAAAGATCCATCAAACTCCACACTTCTGAAGATTCTTTCAGAGCCTGTGATGGACGTTTTGTTGTTTAATGCATCTGTAACTACATTTCCTTTCCCCAGGGTATAGGCAATGTCAGTGTCGAAATATTGCAGGTAATCCACCTTACACCTTTGGTTAAGATTCAAATCTTTTTGAGAGAAGATAAAACTCCAGCTCTTGGGTTCTGAATACAAAGTAAACCTTTCTCCATAAAGGTAATGTATCCAACACTCATGTTCCTACATTACAGCTGCAAGTTCAAGGTCATGGGTAGGATAGTTATTCTCATGAGGCTTAATCTAACGAGATCCATATGAAACAACATGATTAACTTTCATAAGGACACATCCCAAACTTGAACTTGATGCATCACAGAAGACCACGTATCCTATCCCACCCTCAGGAAGAGGTAACACCAGTGCAGTAGTCAAAAGGCGTTTTAGGCTAGCAAAAGAACTCTGACATTTATTGTTCTAGGAAAACTTCACTCCCTTTCTAGTCAGAGTAGTCATTATAGAATCTTACTTTGAAAAGTCTTTAACAAACCGGGAACAACTGATATTAATTGTTCTTACAACACATGCCCCAAGAATATCACTTCTCGAATCTAGAAATCTCACTTTGAATGATTGGCATAAATTCAGTGATTCCTTAGAAGATTCAGAACTATTATCAGATGATGTACATGATCCTCCTCAGACTTTGAGTAGAAGAAAAGGTCATCAACAAATACTATAACAAAATAATCTAGATACTCATGAAAAACCTTTTTCATCAAAGCCATTAAAATTACAGGAGTATTTGTTAGGACTAAGGGCATAACAAGATACTCAAAATGTCCATACCTACTCCGAAAAGCGGTCTTATTAATGTCAGATTATATTATCATCAATTGATGGTGACCTGGTCGAAGATAAATTTTTGAAAACCACTTTTCCCCTTTCAATTGATCAATCAAATAATCAATTAGTGGTAAAGGATATTTGTTATTTATCGTAACTCGATTGAACATTCGATATTCAACACATAAGCAAATAGAACCATCAGCCTTCTTGGCAAAGAGAACTGGTACTGCCCAAGGTGACACACTTGGGTGTATAAAACCTTTCTCAAGAAGATAGTCTAACTAAAAATTCAGTTATTTTAGTTCAGCTAGAGATATTAGGTATGAGGGAATAGAAACTGGTTGAGTACCAGGAATTAAGTCAATATAAAAATCAACCTCTCTTAATGGTGGAAAACCTGAGAAGTCATAAGGAAACATGTTGGGAAACCCAGCGACGAATGCAGGAAGATATTAACACATTGAATATCTCTCTAAATGAAAAGAAAACACTGATATAACTTTCCCTAACTCTGGATAAGTGGGTCTGGCTCTGTTTGACCATGGGTCCCATTCTCCTTGAAAAACAAGGGGCACACCACTGGGCATAGTAAGGTAGACCCATTGAAGATAAAAATCGATCCGTGATTTATTGGAAATGAGCCAATCCATCCCAAGAAATGACATCAAATGTTTTCATGTCAATAACCAAGAAACTCCAAGCATTATCAACATCGGAGAGAGAGAAGACACAAGCAGGACTACAAAGACCCTTCTTTCTCATTACACTAAGGGGTGTAGTAATCTCCATCACACATTATAAAACTTCCATAGCCAGATTAAGCAGATTAACAATATGGGTTGAAATAAAAGAGTGAGATGAACCAATATCAAAAGGAGTTTTCACTGAAGATGAAGCTATAGTAATGGTACGTCTCACAATTGTAGGACCTGCATCAGCTACCTCTGGCGATTCTTCCACTGTGTGAAGAAGCTTCATTCTGGATGCCTGTGGCTGGAACCATTTTTCACATGATGTATTTGATTTCCCCACAGTATTTTGAGGTGTTCATGATCTTGTTCCACTACGTAGAGTATATAAGTGATGGAAAAATCTTTGTAAGTTCCCTAAACGTCCGCATGAGCTACAGTTCATGGGTGCCTCAGTGCAAACCCTCTTAGAATATCCAGGCATTTCACACTGATAGCAAGTTAAAGAATCCCCTACCATTGCCACCAGAGGTCTAGAATAAATATTTTGATGGGAATTTCCATAAGAAATGTCCTGATTCCGTTTTCCTTCAAAGGAACCAACACTTCCACTAGAAGATAAAAGAACCTCCTTTAACCCCTTCTTCCCTGCTAGGTCAATCTAAACCATCATGGCCCTATCAAGCACATAAATATAAGTGGGAATCTATAGTTGGAAAACTAGAGAACAGATATCTAATAGATGTCCCAATTTGAATCATTAGGCCTTCACCCTCTCATAAGATACAATCTCATGAAAAAACTATACCAACTCAAAAAAGTGATGGGAGTACTCAGTCATGGTTTTGTTGGCCTGCTCAAAAATGAAAAACTCCACAGCCTTGGACAACACCATTGATTCAAGATAGAACTGGTTAGTGAAAAGAAACCTAAATTCTTTCCAATCCAAACCCTCTTGTTTCCCAGCCGTCACCACTGTGTACCACCATCTATTACTTTGTACCTATAGTACGAATGTGGCACAGTTTACCTTGATCACCTCAGGTGTCTACAAGAACCCAAACAGATGTTCAATCTTACTCAATCATTTCTCATCATGTTGAGGGTCAGTGGAGCCTTTGAAAACTGGTGTATTCTAGCATAGGAACTCTTGATAACGACTTAGGAGAATATCACTATGAGGATCTGTAGCTGGAGTTTGAACAAGAACTAGAGGTGGTGCATGTCCCAGATCTTGGACAGTGCGAACAATCACCTCAACCAGACTCAGATCCACAATAGGAATCACTTGCTAAGGTTCAACATCAGCCTCTTTTTTGATCTACGCTCCACGTCTTCTCAGAGGCATGATTCTACACAGCATACAAGGACATATATTAACACCCAAACTGAGTAACAAGGGAAAAAATACATAAAATAAGGGATAACAATATTTGTATTCTACTATATCCAAATCAAAACAAAAAAAATAGAAGAAATAATCCACAGGTCGCATTTCCCTAACCAACCCTGGTGACTTAAGGTTCATTGTGGGGAGAGCTGGCCAGGCAGTCAATCACAACTACCTGCTATTTCTAAAAAAGAAAACTCAAATGCATACTCTCATCAAGGAAATATTCTTGACCAACCTCAGATACCATTTTTTCACAAACCAGCTCGAGTACCCTGGTAACCCGATAACCGAGCCGGCCTTAACATAGCCCAAAGGGTGTTCCCGATCCCCATGGGTTGGTGACTAGCACCTGGCATAATTCAACATACAATTGGGAACGATTTAGGCCACAAGAATACGGAAGAAATAGATAATGAAACAAAATGCATTAAAAAAGAAAACTCCACCAGGAGTGATGTACCAGAATACAACTTGGCATAAAAAGCCCAAAGTACTATAACCAATGTAATAAAAATTGGAAAAATATCCCCAAGGTCCCTAAGGAAACAACTCACCAAACCAAAGATCAATAGCTGGATACGCCTAAAAAAGGCCCCTTCCCTTTGCTCGATCCTGGAAGAAGAAAGTCTACAAACACCCGAAGGAAAAAGTAGGGTGTGAGCCAAAGCCTAGTACGATACCACCAATGATTCTGTAACAGATTTCCAAATTTGAATTATCCAGAGAAAATCTTTCAAATATCAAATAAACAGGTTTGACAATCCGAAAATCATATTTAAACAAAACATGTTATACATTTTCAAATGATGGAAATAAACATTTTATGAAATGCTTTATCAAATTATGGAATATTTCTAAAACAATGGATTGAGAAAAACATTTATATAAAACAGTTTATATAAATTCATAAGGATTATAAAGTAGTTCATAAGCATTGGCATATATTTATATCTCAAATATAAATAAAAAAGAGAGAAACATGGTTATCTGCCAAAAGGTACAATAGTATTAACCGATTATAGGATTCCACACACTATATGTGAACTCATAAAAATGTGTATACACACGTCCCTAGGACACTGGACAAAGGATACTTGTAACCAACTAGTTAGGTATGTGACCCGCTGCAAGAATGTTTTAGAACATTGTCATAGCATAGAGTGTATCAAAATAACTCACTAACTACCTAAGGCTTTCATGTTCTCTTCCATGATGGGTGAACTATTTTAAGACTGTTTAAAATACGATCAATCCCATTCTTCCATTTTCAAAAGTGCCAATTTCTTTCCATTTAATACTTAACAAGTTTTATTCAAAAACATGCTTTTTTCACAAGATAAACCCATTGTGCTTCTATCAGGTAATTTTAATCCATTATCACCAGTTTGAAATACATTCCAATACATTTCCATCACAAGACAATTCTTTTCTACAATTTAATTTAACAATTTAATTTAAATAATTACCATAAAATCCAACAATTTAAATCCAACAATTTAAATTATCCAATTTCCATAAATACACCCAATTCAATGGAATTGGGGTTTTCCACATTCCCATGCCAAAACCATTTCAATTACCTTGATTCATTAGAATCAGTTTTTATCAATTTAATATAAATATAAATTGAGAAATTAAATTTAAATCAACAATTTAAATAAATCAAGCAAATACAATGTTAATCAATTAGAAAAAATGGGACAGAACCACCTACCTCGATTTATTGAAGGGAGTTAGCCCAATGAGAAACCCCAAAAACCGAGCGGCACAACAACATCGATCAAAATATGGATCTAAATCATTAAAACCAAAATTAAGATCAATGTAATCAAGATCATACAAAAATAGATCTAGATTCACAATCCTAGATCTATACCTCAACTCATATGTTAGATACATTGATGCAAAGGAAATCTTTTATGAAAAGATCAAGGAAAGATAGAGGAATAAACAAGAAACACAACGAGATGAAATCCACTTACCAGGAGGAGAGTGGATCTTCAATCCAAGCCTCCAATCTCGATGAAATATGTTTGGATCACCTTGGAATCTCTCTAAGAGGCTTTGGAAAGACCTAAAAAGGGTTAATCCTGAGCCAACGTCAAAAATATTGAAGTTGCGGGGGTTCGGGTGGTTTTAAAATAAATTTTCGGAATTAAAAACCACACGCATGGTTTACCTGGGCAGAGGTGCACAGTTTGTCAAACCGTGCAGACACCATGCGCATCTCACTATCTATAGATACAGGGTCCACATGGTTTGGTCGCACGGTTTTTCAAACTATTCACACACCGTGTGTACCTCTCTGTCTAGTGTTGTTTGGTTGGCACAGTTTGGTCGTACATTTTGTCAAAGCGTACACAAACCATGCAAACTCCATTGCCCTTTTTTTACTTAAAAGTTCACCCAAAAGCACCCCCCATGTCACTACTCCAAAATAGAGGAGCCTAGAAGCATCAAAAGTACTTGGAAAAGTAACGTGATGTTACATACATGCCTAGAAGTTAGTTAGATGTGAAAATCTACAAATCTTATTTATAGTTTGTGTAGAGATAATATACAATTTATATGATTTATAAGATCATATTCAGTGGGATTATAGATTAGTTTGGAGAGTCACTCATGGATATAGTTAATCCTGCATTACTTTTTTTAATATTTTAATCTATCATCATATGTATATGTGATCAATATGGTTAGTGGAAAATGTTATAAAAATGTATTTCTTCTACCATAGATATTATTATTTGTGAGTTTTTTATTTATATTACATTCTCCATTTCTCATTATAGCCGTTTAATTCTTGGTGAATAGATTTGTTATTATGAGCTCTTGTCATGGGGAATAGTCTCTCTATGGTACTTCCCTAGATCACCATTAATAATTAGTATCATTTGGATTATGGGGAGTCATTACTATTGTTATGTGGTGAACTATTATGATTTCTATTAATATTGTTAGTTTGTTCATGGTGTTATGAATTGATATGATCGATTTTTTTTGATTTTTTTCTTATAATTTGGAAACTCAGTAGACTAGAGGAATATGAATGTGTAGGTGACTATGATATATGTCAATCTAGTTTGATGAGAACATATTTCCTAAACAAATTATGTATTAACATGATTGGGATTTTTATTCTTAGTGTTTGATGATATAATTTTATTTTGTTTTATCCATGTGTGGTGCGTATATTGTTTGGATTTAATGATTTATGATGAATTTCAGGAGCTTCTATCATTCAAAATATACTAAGGTCTAGGATTTACACTTTGATTATAGTGGAAAGATAAATCTAATATATAATACAATTCATGTAGGGATTCATATGAAATATAGTCTTGATAGTGTGTGATATAACTAATGATTTAGGATCATTAGTTTTAATTGTCAACAACTACTTATAGTTTTTTTATATATGTACATAGTAGAATTATATAGTGCTTCACTAAGTTGTGTATGATTTTCCTTATAATGGATGTTAATTTATCTATTTTTTAGTTTTTTAGGAAAATGAAATAATTATTATATATATATGACTGAAAGATACCCTAGTTGGTTGACATGATGTTTGATTCCTAACAATAATTATACAAGGGGTTATTTTTTTACATTGGATCTGATAAGGCATATTGGATCAATTTTATAAAATTTAATCAACAACATCTATGGTATCTTCAAGTATAACATGGAATTAAATTCTTTGTAACTAGCCAACATGACCATGGTGACTTTATATGAGTTATGGTAGAGTGATATTGTTACTTTTATTGTAATAAAATATAATGTGATATTAGAGGGGGGTACTCTTATATATAGAGCCTTAGTGGGGATAAGTATGGGACTATAGATTAATTATGGGTATACACCTATGAGGATACTTGATTAAGATCAATTTCCCTATATATGATTTTTTATTAAGTTGTAATAATTTTTAATCCATTACAAGGAACTATTGTTTGGGTTTAATTATTTGAAGTGACCATTAACAGCAAGTATAATGTTTTCATGTATATCGTGGAATGAAATTCTATCTTACCAAAATCACATGCATATAGTCCCTTCACAAATATCATGAAGTGTGATTTCAATATGCTCTTAAACCCTATTTGAGTACTGTGACATGGTGTTTTGATTTTAATTTCATGAATCATCTATGATGGGTGCGTGGATGACACCCTGTGAACTATGAATTATGTGACTGTTAACTAAGGGACATAAGGGAGACCATAGTGGACATTTTTATACAACTCAATATTTTTATTTTTATAGTAAATAACATTATTTGTTATAGTGAGATGGTTTTTACTATAGATATAGATGAACAAGTATGTGGTCCCTGGACAATACTAGTTCCTATAATATTCTGCTATGTATGTGACATAGACTTGGTAGTGCCTTGGAGTTTTGTAGTGATGATATCCATGGGTTCTCATGCCTTAGTTTTAGAGGATAGGTTTTTAGATAATGACTTGTGTGGAACCTAGAACATTTTATTTTGGATTCAGTTTTGAAAAATGGCCGGAGTGAGGGGTTACTACTGGTTATTAGATGATAATTAGATAAAATTTGGTCATGTATTTGCATTAATGAACTGATATGATATGAATAATTAAAAAATTTAATATAAAAATATTCTTTTTCCAAGGTTAAAAATCAATGAAAAGTTTTTAATGTGATTTAAGTACGTTGTTAGGGATTGTACCTGCAATGTAGGATAAGAATGAAAGGGTACATGACAGTTTCATGTGGTGCACATTAAATTTAGATTAAGTGAGTAATAAAGTATGAATATAAGACAAAATGTGTTAGTAGTAACAGTTGATATCACATATCTAATTGTCATTAAGAAATTATAGATTCTATTCCATGGTATATGAAAAATTAGATAATATCAGGATTGAAAACTCAATTTATATGATTGATAATTGATCAGGAACAGATGGAAAGATGTGTGCAAGTCTTAGAAGGAATGACATATACATGGTAATTAATCCTATTGAGATGGATCTCATGAATTTTTATGCTGAAATTTATGTTGTAAGGATACAAACATAAGCAATGATACAATGACTATCATGTAGTGAGTATCATTAGCATTGTTTTTCTGATCATTGGATTATTGAGGTGGAATTTGGAATCTAGTGTAAAATGATGTGTGATTTATCTATTCCAATTAAATTTATAGGTATGAGTTTGGTTTTGATATTTATTATAGTTGGTGTGTGTGAATTAGGATCATAACAATTTTAATGGAATCCTAATATATATTGGATCAGAGTTATGTCCGTTCCTATTGTATGCTAGTTGATAATGATTTTTTTTATTTGGTGTCTAAAATAATCTTTACATCCTAAGATGGGTACATGATTCCATGGAAATGTTTTAATTATTATGGGGAACCCCCATGTGTAGGGTTTTTGGGATTAAGTGATCAGGTGAGTCATTTGTGGTTGAAGATAGGCATTTGTGGAATACATTATCCAGAGGTGGTCAGATAGTGGTTTGTAATGTAATCAAATATGGTGAGCTAAGAACCCTCTTGGATGTGTTAAATTTTACACAATTTTTTGCTCGATGTTTTTCTAATTATTTAAAATGAAATAATTTCATGAAAGGTTTTTGGTAAAGATAATTAGAGTTCAATCGATTTGGGTCAGATCCAAAAATGGTGACATGAATTCTAATGTGTTAATTGGTGTATAATTTAGAACTATTACTAGAGTTTCATTTTAAATTAAGATAAATTGTTATTTCTGAAATTATTATAATGTTTTGTTTAATTAATAATATTTTATGTGTGAATTGAGTTCAATAGTGGGGAAAATGTAATCATGTGGGCTGAAGATGAAAAGATTGATTTTGAAGTTTCTTGATCGTGGTAGGTGGTAAATCATATATTATGAGTCAGTTTACTATATAATATTGTATTCAGGATAAGTGATCTTGGATAAGAAACCTTAAATTATTTATTTTTAGTGTAAATCCATGGCTAAAGAGTATGCGAAATTCAATGCCTAATGTTTTATTTTTCTTTGTTATCACAATGAGAATTTAAATATAGAACAAGCCCATCCAAAAAGGTTTTGGAAATTGACGCATGACATGTTTAATGTTTGGAGGACCAATGATACTTATTTAGGATGATAAGTATTTTTTGGGGAGATTTTGTATCCCTAGGTTAATAAAGGCATTTTAATTATCATATAAATTTTTATTTTTCAAATTAGTGGTTCTATCATTTTTGCAGATGAGATTAGAAATTGAATTTTGAGGATTTAAATATATAAAATGTATGTTTTTAAAGTGGTTTAGAGATAAGAGTACATATTGGGGGATTGAAAAATCATAAAGGGAGTTTTTATTTCAGCTACATGTGATATTTATATAGATTCATTTACTATAAATTGGTTTTGGGTAGTAGAAATGGTTACTACTATCTGCAAGCGCCTAGTCGGTGGGATTAAATGATGTAAAATTGTTGTTTTCCCTTCCACATTTTTATGGGGAATCCTTATTCTATCTACACTTTTTCATATTAAGACTATAGTTTTGTCCCATTGTCTTATTTCTCTTCTCCCTTATCATAGTAATGGGTGGTTTCCTGGGTAATTTCTCGTAGATCTGAGGAAACACTATTCCTACGGAGACTTATGCTTAATATTACATCATTATAATATAATTTATTCCACGTACATTTTGGTATTGGGTTTTGATTACATCATAGAATTATTGAATATTCATTGCATTATTGGGATATATTTATTACTAGTAATAGGGAGACTTATTATACCATATATATGGGTTGTAACACTTTTTTGTTTAGTTATGGTAAACTATAGTATTTCATAGGTTTTAACAAATAAAAAAAATTTGAATCCTTTTTTTGTTTTACATTGGATGATTTAGATTTAAATCATTGAGGGATCATGTTATGAGATAGTAACATTGCATTTTGAATGACATAGATTTAGTGAGACGATTCCATTTAGTGAGAATTGTTAAATTGTTACTTTATTTTATAAAAATCTATAAACATTCATATTTGAAATTAATTTTTTATGTGATGTTACTCAAGGTAATTTATGATTATTGGAACAAGGTCAGTGAGCAGTTAAACATATAATGGACCAGATTGGTCTTGTAATATATATCTATTACATGTAACTAGTTTCAAAATAATTATAAAATAGTTAGTTGTCATTATACATCAACAATATGTTATGTGATTTTTATGATTTACATGGAAATCTTCTACCAGATACTTTTGGTTGTGACACTACTTATTTTTTTTTACTAACAAGTGTGGAAAATTAAAAAATTGGAAAATGATTAGTGGAACACAAACGACCCTTGAATACTGAATATACTAATATATAATTATTGATCAAGAATATAAATTTAACAATATGTCTCAGGATGTGTGGGTGTGGGGTAGGCCATGATATGAACCCTGTAGAGAAAGTTATAAGGGTTGGGTTTTCTGGATAACCTAGGATTCCTCATAATGGAAATGGTATTATGTATATATATCCCTAGTGTATTTTTCCTAATAGTAAAATAAAGAGTCAATGTGGCCTAATGTGGTCCTATTATGATACACCTATGACTTTTTAAGCTAGTGAATGGGTTGGAATGGGATTTGGTGGAACTAATATTAGGTTTCACCTTAGATCCTTTGCAGATAATGAGAGATCAAGGGTCTGTGGATATTGGTAATGGGTTTGAGAAATTTTCCAACCCCTATAATATATTTATACATTAAATAATTTATTCCTAATGTAGTTGTGGATTCCTATACATGTTACTCAGGATCTGGCCTATGGGACTAGTGATATGTGACAATTAACACGGGGATGCCCAAATTCACATCCTAATATAAAACTTTTAGAGCATTATATGATACATGTGTTGAAAATATTTGTCATTTTAATGTTTCCATGGACTTTGAATGATCCTAGGATTTGGTTGTTGACCCAATTAAAGAATTATGGGGAAGTATGTATTTTTCCAAAGGACTATATTGGACCACTGAGATTCCCCGATTTCTTATAATTCCTTTCAATTCTTGGATCCTTCACTATTGTATAGGTGGATTTTATTATGGTCAATTTTATTTATTAAGTTATTATTATGTCATATGTAGAATCCATCCTATCAAGTCATTGCTGGTACATTTTTTAGATTGGTATGTCAATGAATCCTAGCATCTTGGTGTTTGGTATGGTGACCTGGAAGATGATTTAATGGTTGGTGACTACTTAGGATGCTTCATTTCAGTCCATTTATAATGTTTTTGTTTACAGATGTTCCCAATATTTATGAGATCTATTTTTTCAATGAGTTATTATAAAATTTTTCATCATTGAGTATGATATTGAGGGATTCCTATATCACACTATCATATGATATTTACATAATCAACATCATATCATGAGGTGCTATGAGAACATCTTGTATTTACTAAAACATATATGGTAATTCAAGGTGATGGGGAAGAGGATCAACATTAATTATATTTTCTTGTATGGGACTTGGTACCCTTAAAGTGTTATGCTTTGAGTGGTCATAATGAAGTGATCAATGACACCATGACAATGAATGAATCATTGTAGTATAGTGGTTATCAATATTTCTATAGTTTGTTTATTTAAAATGATCACATCATGTGAACATGCATAATATTTGACTGTTTTGACCAGAATCCATTTTTTTGTAACATAAAATGTTTTTTTATACATAGACCATACTTTTTCTTCTTGGATACTCAGGTTCCCTAGCAGATCTCCCATTTTCCTATTGAAATAGGTTGTCAAGAGTTCTGATACAATAACCATAACCGATAATAGAAGTTCAACTGTGATTAGATATGTGGTTTATGGAGTAGATAATGTATTTATAGTAAAATAATTTGATATAATTTTATTCTGTTAAAATTTATTTATTTTAAAAAGTAATCAACCTATTTGGAGTAGTATTTTATGACTACATTTCATATGTATCATATAATATTATTTTGACAGGATTTAATCCTCTATAATATAATTTTAATTATTAATATATAATACATGATTATTAATTCCATTATTTTTTCACTCTAAATAGACTGTATACTCCTCCCACAGTACTACCATGAATTCTCTTTTATTCGGAAACTTCTTTTATATAGTGTTCACACCTACAGTCACATAGAGAACTATCCAAGTATCCTTTCATGGAGTGATCCAGGTTGAGGAGTTGAGTTATTTTATCCAATAAAAATTCCATTAATGTCCACCAATATTCTCCTTGAACAATAAAAATACTATTTACTTAATTAGTCTCCCAAGGTCATCAATTTCAAAGTGATTTTTCCCATAGAAATATCACGTTCTAAATGTGAGTCTTTTATTCTCATTATTCTACTCATAAACATCATCATCTAGTAATATTATTGCCCCAATAACATAATATCATAAAAAACTTAATATTTTAAAATTATAATACATTAATTTAATAAATATTATTCAATCCTTTCTATCAACTCTGAAAAAAAAACTACATCAATCATTACCACATTCATAATATCAACTCCATAAAGTAATGTGTTTCATTTTTAATATAATCATATAATAACTAGTTTGAGGAATTTATTTTTTGATTTAAAATTTTTCATATGTAAAAATTTATATTCTAAAATTTTAACTTAACATGTAACTTAATAACATCCAATTCATTGAGTAATATAATCATTAATCATATATATATATGAACAATATATCATACAAGAATGAAAATTTTCATTTTTCATAGTCACCCTTCAGGGATGGTTGAAAAATTGAATTTATTATAAATATATGATTTTTATAACATGTTTATAATTCCATAATATATATTATCAATTAATAAAATTATTACATAGTAATTCAACCATTATAACACGTTCCAATTTGGTTTGGTTTTACCAATTATGTGAATAATGTTATAATATTTATGTCATGAATAATTATGGAATTTTATATAATGACAATAATATTTAAGAATATTTAATATAATATGTTTTAATTATCATGTAAAAGAGCTATATAAATTTGATATATTAATTAAAATAGAAACATTTTTCCTTTAAACACACATAAAGTAGTTTTTTAAAATTTTCAGTTTCAGATACCAAATATTTATCATTCAACCTATGAAAATATTAAATGATGAATCATTTATTCTATATTTTCTTTTCAAATTTCATAATCTATGAATCTTGATCATTTTTGAACAATATAATTTCAGTTCCATTAAAATACATGAAAAAAGAAACAATTGATGTTTCTAGCACTCAATAATGAAAATAAAATCTAACCGACTATAATATTGATAATTAATGGGTTTAAATGAAGTGTATAATGATAAATATATATAAATAATTATATATAATTGTTGAACAAAAAAATATTTCTTTTAATATATGATTTTATATCATTATCAATTAAGATAAAAATATGGTATCAGTTTCTAGAGTCTATTTCTTTTCTTTGGGCCTTATTTTTTTAATGAGTATATTTCGATTAAAATTTTAATATAATAATTATTTTATATATTATATCATGAAAAAAAAATTATTCATGGTATTTGAAGTAAAAATTGTAGCTATCCCTTTTCATGGGTTTTTATAAAACCATTTCATAATATGTATTGGTTATAGATAATTAAAAATGAATTTCATTATGATACAATATTTCTCTTAGAGATAATTAATCAATTATTGGGATCATACACAGTACTAATTTATTTTATATTAAATTATCTTACCCTATGTTACAAATGGTATTTTAATATCAAAGATCATTCCATGATGAATTTCTCCCACATAAAAATTTGATATTGTTAAGAATAATTCAAATTCTTTTTTTGGTTGATTTTTCATTTCAATAATTTACCAGAATATAAATTTTTTCCTTTATATATAGAAATATTAATTTTTATATAATGTGAAATTGAACATTCCCATCTCTAATTTTTAGAAGAATGTTATATTAATCATTTTTCTCATCTAGGTTTTCATATTATTATATTTTAATCAATTCAAAATATTTTCCTATTTTGATGATATATTTTCATATATACTCCAAATTTCCATTATAAAAATTTCATTAAAATTCATGGATTCATTATTTCTTATCAATTATGAGAAAAATGTTTTTATAGTTATTAAAATCATAATTTATTTTTAATGTTTTTAGAATTTGACCCAAAACATCATCTTTTATTTGCATAGTAAAAACACATTCAAAATTTCATTTATATATTATCTTTGTGTATGATAATTACTCATTAGAAATTAACATTTCTATGTTTTGAAATTGTAATTTGTAATATTTGTACTCTAGAGCACACTGAATAGATAACATAATATTACAATATTTTTTTTAAAAAAACTCTTTAATATTTAATAATATTCTTTACTATAAAAAAGGGATTAAAAGGTTTTTTATTTAATAATTTTCTGGAATTTTTGAATGTTAATATTCTTTATAAATGTTTTACTATGAAATTTATTTTTTTCAATTTCAAACATGAAAATACTTCATCATGATCAAAATATTTCAAATTAAAATATATTTTTATGCTCTTTCATAGACATCAAAAAATGAATATTACTTGTCAGGTCTAAAAGTGATTTATAAAAAACATAATAGTGGGTTTTTATTCTATATAAATACCATTTTTTATTGAATAATTTTCACTATGGAATAATTCTTCTTCTAAAATCCTTTTCCTCTGAATTGATTATGGAATGATCAATTGATTATTTAGTGAAACCCATTTATTTTTCCGAATAAAATTTTTTGACGACTGATGTTGGAATGTTATAATATTTGAATCGAAATCATATTTATGTATTATTAATGTTATAATGGTTAGGTTATGATATAGGGATTCAAGGAAGTCATAATATTTATACCGTAGGTTCTCAAAAGGGAACAAAAGAGTAATATCAAAAGTAAAAGGGTACATGGGTTGATTATCCCAAGAGAAAGCATATATGGGAAATTATACAAAGATAATTATTTCCTAAGAGGACAATCACATGACCATGGGTATGATAGAGGCTTATCCATAGCCAATAAAGGGTAAACTCATTGTAATAATAAGCCAACTATTACATAGATGGTATGTTGAAGCCTATGAAGGTACATGGGTGGATATAAAAAATCCTACTATGTAATGAATGTATTGGTGGGTATCCTTAAAATATAATTACTATAATGTTACTCATTCCATACTATTATGTTAAAATAATATTGCTATGTAATTATTAAAGGATATTGTTAATAATTTCATGATTCAAAAAAATAGAGAATATATTTGTTTATTTGATCTTATATAAACTTTTATAAATACCTATGAAAAACTCATATTATTATATTTAATTTCCTTTAATATATTTATCTATTAATCAAGACTCTAAAATGATTTTGATATAACTCTTGATGATTTTTTAATAATTTTTCTCTTACTGAGTGTTTTTTCTCACCACTTTCAGTAACACCACGACCCCTCTAGACCAGAGTCAGTGCCTTACTAGTTATATTGGAATTGTTATAAGGAATGAAAATCATAAATTAATAGCTAGTTTAGTAGTCTTGAAGAAGAAATATACATAAATTTAACTCACAATTACATTGGAAATTGTTTCAAAATACAATACATAACAAAAACTTAAAACTGCATCCATAGGAACTAAATAAATTATTTCTTCTTCATCACCCATTGAAGTTAAACAATGAAATGGGTGATCTCAAATGCTCCGTAAGGGTTAAAAATAGAGGAATCATGAATCAATAATAACTGAATTGTAAAAAATTTTACATAATCAACATGGCATGATGAATAAATAAAAAACTCAAGCCGTTAATAAACTGAGAATGAAACTGCATCCATAGATATTTCCATAGTGGAAACTTCATGGATAGTAATAATTGATAATAAATATATAGAATTATTTCTAATTGGATTTCATGTATCTATAACATGATATCATAATACTATTAAAATGGTTTAGTTCTGTTGGAAGAAACCCTTCTGATTTTTGGAAACAAACTCGAAGGGTTTGTCGCCAATTGATTTGTCTCATCAGACCTACCAATGCATCAAGGGGATATAGTGGTCCCCACATACCGATTCATGTCCAAATAATTCTTTATACATATATTAAATACAATATAATTATGCCTTTTTAATATCCATATAGAGTTGAGTATACAGATTCATCAATATTTCCATAATTAAAATAACCTTCCAAATAAACACAGTAAATAAAATTGTATATGGTTTAGACAAAAAAATATACAAGAAATGATATTATGGATATTTAATATAAATATAATTTCAAATTAAAAGTGACCTCAAATGGGAATTAGTTACACCACATAAGGATTATTATGTGCACCACACACAGATAGTCACAATAAAATAGTAGTTGAGAAAAAGTCTCTTACCACAATGTAATTGGTCGATTCATATGACCACAACTTAATAACCCTCAAATAAATAATTGAATAATATGAATATAAAAATAATCATGTTATTATATATCAAATTATCATACGCATATACAAAGTACATGAAATAAGTGGTGAAAAATTAAAATCCCACATAAATGAAAGTGAGATGAGATACCCCTTACTTTTTGCTCAAGTGTGTTCTTTGTTTGTTTTAATCAACAAAATAATCAAATTTAGATTCATTAATTAATAATTACAGAACCTATTATACATTTAATTTATTTATTATAACTTTATTAGGTTCATTCATGTACATTTTAATGGGTTTAAGAGGTTCAATATTATTGTTTTGGTAGCATTTTCTTCCATGGTTTTCATGATTCTTTTAATTGATTTCATGAATGGAATATAGTTTGAAATGTGGTTGTAAATCCAGAAATATTAATATAAAATATTTGAGACATTAAATAGATATAAATTATGTTATAATTATTCTTGGTTATAGACTTGAGGTTGAATCATTAGTTAAAATTTGTTGATAAATGCTTGGATTAAGCTTGATGGTTTTGTGAACAATGAACTAGTTTGGTATTATTATTATTCCATATTATTAGTGTGTAGGGATTAAAGAACATTAATGAGATGAAATACACTCATTATGATATGTTTCAACCATAAAAATGGTTTCATGATAAGAATTGGACTTGGTAATGAAAATTCAGAACCCGCCATCCTTGAGTGTGATAAATTAACACATCTCAGACGGTGTTTTCAGTATTAGTATAAGAGGAGGGGGAAAGAGAGATGATGAAGATGACATATTAAATTAGAATAATATAATTCCAATTCATGTAAGTTAGTGCAATTATCATATAATTTTTATGTACTGAGGTAAGGAAATAAGTATAAAATAATGGAACTCAGAAAAATAGAAAAATTGAGAAATCTCTTACGAAAATTCGACAGCCTAACCGTGTCACCTAAAATTGCATAAAATAGATTGATTAAATAAAGGGAATATCTCATGAATCATAAATAATATTGGATTTAAGGGTAATATTGAATGGTATATCCCATCATAGTCTAATTAAAAATAAAAGATAAATCATAAATTAAAGCATTAAGAAAAGAGAAGGGTGGTTGATTCTTCTACCTTGTAGAGTAACTCCTAAAACATGAAGGTGGGGACCTTGGGGTTTGAGAAAAAATTGGGAGGAATCATAGTGAGGTAATAAAACCATATATTGGTGGATATTATATTTATAATGAATGAAAATGAATGGGGTGAGTGGGTATTTTTAGTGATTAAGAGAAGGGTTTTTATTAATTAAATGGGACACCTTATTAGTGGTTTTTGAAAAACCATGGGATTTCCCAGGGTATTTTCCCATGGTTTTAGCCACATGGGACACCTAATGTCAAAAGTTACTATAAAAAAGTTGGCCATAATTTTATATTTAATTATTGCATCATTATGATGTCATTAAACTACCGAAAATACAAAACTATATTTTTACTATTCACGAAAAATTCAAGTATTTTAGAAAAATCCCAAAAATTCACCGTAACCATTTATCAACGTGAAGAATACAAAAATGAACTCCATTTTTATAAAATATCTATATATGTATTTGGAATTTAATTTTAAAATAAAATCATAGTTAATTTTAAAAAAATAATTTTTAAAGGTATAATTAGTTATATATCACATTAAAAAATCAATTAAGATCTCGTTATATTATTACATTAAGAAAATAAAATATATTTATTATTTACTATTTATGAGGGTCATATTATTATTTTTATTACTATTATGAAGGGTATATTACTATTCAATGTGAAATTAAGTCGGTTCTATCAGACTATAAATTACTTATTGGTCACAGCACAAGATGAATTTTTTTCAAATTTCAAAACATCGAAGTGTAAAGTTTATGTTTAATGGATAGCCTATAACATTCTACTATAATGTTTTGATTCAAAAAAAATACAAAGTAATTCATGCTATATATTCTATATGATTAATGGAAAGTATTTATGATGAACATACCATAAAATGTCTGGGGTGTAATATTATTCTCTCCTTCAGAAATTTTGTCCTCGAAATTTTATGTATAAACCCCACAAAAAAGATGTGGGTGGTTCTTCTTCATAACATCCTTAGGTTTTCATGTTGCTTCCACCAAATTATAGGATTCCCAAAGAACCTTTACTAGATGAGTCGTCCAATTTTTCAATACCTGCTCCATTGTGTCATGAATCTTGATAGTCTCTTCATAGTATAAAAAAACAGGTTCCAGATCAATTTCATCATAGTTGAGTACATGCATTGGGTTTGGCATGTATTGTTTAAACAATGACACATGGAATACATCATGGACTTTGGATAGACTTTTCATCATTACTAATTGGTAAGCTAATGTTCTAGTTCCTTCAATAATTTTAAATAATACGATGTACCTGGGGCTTAGTTTCCCTTTCTTAATGAACCTTAAGACAACCTTTCAGAAAGATTCTTTCATAAAGACATGATCTCCCACTTGGAATTCAAAATCCTTCCTCTAGTTGTCAGCATAACTCTTCTACCTAAATTGGGATACTTTAATATTTGATTGGATTATCTACACCTTTTTTGTGGTCCTTTCAATATGTTTTGTGCTTATAAGTTTCCTCTCAACAACTTCATCCCATCAATTTGGAGTTTGACATCTATTTCTATATAATGCTTCATATGGAGCCATTTGAATACTAGAATGGAAAATATTATTGTATGAAAATTCCACCAAGGGCAAGTATTGATCCCACGTACCATGGAAGTCAAGAGATAATAACCTCAACAAATCATATATATTTTGAATAGTCCTTTCTGACTGTCCATCAGTTTGGGGTTGATAAGTAGTAATCATACAAAGCTCAGTATTCAAAGCCTTCAAGAGAATTTTCTAGAATTTTGATGTAAACTGAGGATCTCGATCGGACACAATCGATAGAGGTGCACCATGAAGTCTTAAAAATTCATTAATATAATGTCTTTCCAGGCCCTGAAGTGGGAAATCATCTCTTATAGAAATGAAATGTACTGATTTTTTGAGATGATCAACAATTACCCATATTGCATCATTCCTTATAGATTTCCTCATTAGTCAGGTGAAAAATAACATTGAAATGGTATCCCACTTCCACATAAGAATAGTTAGTGGTTTCATCACTCCTCTAGGATGTTTCCTCTCAACCTTCACTTGTTAAAAAACTAGACACCTTGACATGTAATGAAAAATTTACAGCTTCACATAATCCCAATAGAAATATTCCTTCATATCTCTATACATCTTTTTGCTACCAAGGTGTATATAGAGGTTTGAGCTATGAGAATCATCCAATAGTTCCCTTTATAGCTCAGGTACTGATAGAACCAATATCCTCTTCCCAAACATCATAACTCATTCCTCATACACGACGTCTTCCAAACTCCTATCCTTAACGACAATAATTTTCATGTGTAAATTTTCATAATCAAATTGAGGTCTTTTTATCTTCTCTAGAAAAAATGGTTGAGAAATAATTAGAAAGAGGAAGTATTTTTCCCCTTTCTTAAGAATTCCCATGTCCATCTTTAGTAGATCCATGAATATAAGATCTATCTCAATCCTTATTTGATTCATAAGTCCATGATCTGTCTTGCTTAATGCATCTGCCTCCTTATTTGCCTTTCCTGGGTGGTAGTGTGTTGAACAGTCATAATCATTGAGTAACTTGTGCCATCGCCTTTTCCTCATGTTGAGTTCGTTTTGTGTGAAAATTTGTTTCAAACTCTTTGGATCCGTGTATATCTCACATTTTTACCATAATGATAATGTCTCTATACCTTCATAGAACATGTTATAGCATCCAACTCAATATCATGTGTATGATAATTTTTATCATGAGTCTTCAACTGCCATGATGCATAAGCAATAACTTTAACATTTTGTATAAGGAAGCAACCCAGACCATTCCTTTATGAATCACAATATACTAAAAATCCATCTCTTCTAGATTGAAGAGTAAAAATTGGAGCATTGACCAATCTTATTTTCAATTTTTGAAGCATTTTGTACATTATTTTATCCACACAAACATAACTTCTTTAGGTGTGAGCTTGGTTAGCATGTTATCCAGTTTGGCGAAATTATGAACGAAATGCCGATAGAAACCTGCTAATCCCATAAAACTACAAACCTCGGTTTTGTTTGTTGGAGTGGTCCAATCTTGGATTGCCTTTTTCTTCATAGGATCAACTAGGATTCCATACATAGGGATAATATGAACTTTAAAAGAAACTTATTGTAGCCAGAATTCGCACTTGCTAAACTTCCCATATAATTCATTTCTTCTTAGTGTATTCAGAATAATCCAAAAGTGATCCTCATAGTCTTTATATCTTTTTTATTATATTAGGATATCATTGATTAATACCACAAAAAAGATATCAAGATATTCCTTTAAAACTCTATTATTTAAATCCATGAAAATAGAATGTGATTTATTCAGTCCAAAATGCATCACTGTAAACTCGTAATGCCCATACTTGGTTAAAAATTCTGTCTATAGAATATCTTCCTTCATCACACACAATTGGTGATATCTGGATCGAAGGTCAACCTTTTAAATTTATTGAGCTCCATGAATTTGATCAAATAAATCATAAATCCTGAGTAGAGGATAATTATTCTTTATTTTAATATCATTGATTTTTCTATAATCAATGCATAGCCTCATTGATCCATCTTTATTTTTAACAAACAAGACTGGGGCTACCCATGGAGAAACACTAGGTCGAATAATTCCTTTGTCACTCAACTCCACTGGTGGTTTCTTTAGATCCACTTAATCTAAAGTGGCCATTCTATTGAGGGTCTTGGATATAGGTCATTCACTAGGAATTAAGTCAATTGAAAACTTAATTTCCCGCACTGGAGGATGTCCAGGTAAATCCACTAAAACACATCAATGTATTCTTGCACTATATTCACAAATTTAATTTGAATATTTCATTCCTCACACATATATATTGGGTTCTCTTACTCTCCAATAATTTCATTCAACTAAGCTATAGGGGTTGGGCCTCAATAAGAATAATACGGCAAGGTCTATGATCTAAAGATAAGAGATTCTAAACCATTTTTAAAAATTGTTACTTCCTTTTTCCTACAATAAATCTTTACATCATAGATTGACAGCCAATTAATACCAAGAATTATATCAATGTTAGACATTGGTAAGAAGATAAGGCTAGTAAATAAACCATGATTATGTGTCACGAAGGGAACAAGATGACATGCCTTTTTTGCAACGATTCATCCCCTAAGAGTTTTTACTGATAACTCCTTTATTAAATCAAATTGAACATGCCTATTTTTTGGACAAACTGGGATAATATATATGAATGCGGTGATCCAAAATCCATTAAAGTGTGGGATATATTTGAGGAAAAAATTAATGTTCCTTCCCCCACACCATTTGTAAATTCAGCATCCGCGGTGGTAATCACATAAGCACTCTCTTGATCTTGTGGCTTTTTCTGAGGCATGTTTCCTTGGAATTTGGACAATAATTGGCATAGTTTCCCAAATCTCCAAAATTGTTGCATTGAACACCATAAAATTGTTTCTTTCCTTACATTCCTGAGATAGATGACCCTTTTCCACACTTATAGCAGACTCCCATTCCTTTTAAGCATTTCTCGAGATTATAATTTCAATAGTTTTTACATAATGGGAATTTTTTCATTACCTTATTCTTCATTGCTGCTTCAAATTTTTCCGGGTTATCACTGTGCCTTTCTTTATATTAGTTTCCCTTGAATTAATTTTATGTAACAAATTCCTTCACTTTTATGATGGCACTTGATACAATTTCATCATATGATGAAAATGTTTGAGATGCCAGTGCACTTCAAAGAATTGGCTTTATAACTTCAAAGAAATGATCAATATCTCTTGTCGAGTCACATATGTAATCTATGGAATACCTGGATAGCCTTGTAAAGGTATCCTTATACTCTGCAACATTGTTATCTTCCGTTTGCTTTAAGCCAAGGAATTTCCTCTTCATTTCAGTTTGTTGCTTAAGGGGGATATATTTTTTGAAGAATATTTCCATAATATTCCGCCATTCTATATATTCTATTTATTTTTCCTCCATTGTATTCTAAATCAAGTACAACCATTGATCATTGTTTCCCTTGAGACAATATATTTCCAGTACTACCTTTTTATTTTCATTTCATCTTAATTCCATGATTATATTTTCAATGGACTTGATCCATTGCTCAACAACCACTAAGTTAGTAGTCTGGATGAAAGATTTGGGCTTCTACCACATGAAGTGATCCAACATAGGTATGGAATGGGTATTCATTACTACCTAAGTACGTTGTCACAATATGGTAATGATCTAATCTACTCTAACATTGACTGTGTTGACTTTCTCAGTAGGGAAATCTCTACATTACCCATGGGTATTAATTCCCCTTCTTCTATTATACACCATCACAAAATAATGGAACACACTATATTTGGGTATGATTCATAATGTATAATATCAACATAATAAAATACTTTTCATAAATTGGGATCTTATGCATGGATAATCCCAAAATAAAAAAAATGGTTTCTTTGAGGAATAATTTTCATTTCAGTCCTTCATAATGGATTGTAAAGAAAATATTAATTATCCTGAGAATATCACTTGGTAGTGTCGTAATCAATAGTGCATCAAGGCCCGTTGTTGTGTACTAGGATACACTGTGTCAATCCCATAACTCCATGTGGGATCTTTCACTAATAGGTATATCTATTCCAGAGCCACCTATACCTTCTCGTTTCAAGACAAGGATGTATTTTCTAAAAGGCTCCATATAATCTATTCCTTACCAAAATACAAGGATATTCATGTATGTTTATCCTCAAATAATAACATAGGGCTTTAGTCTCCACTATAAATTTCCTACTCTAGTTTCCAAGATTTATACTAAACTCCCTCTTATACCAACTGTGACACCCCGAACTCTCTTGACCGGAGCCGGTGCATTACTTGTTATATTGGAATGGTTAGAAAGAATGAAAATATTAGAGGAATGATCAGTTTAGTAGTATTTATGAATCTAGAAACATAAATGTAACTCAAATTACATTGTAAAAGTTTACAAAATACAATACATAACAAAAACTAAAAACTGCATCCATAGGAACTCAATAAATGATCTCCTCTTCATCACCTGTTGTAGGTAAACAATGAAAGGTGTGGGATGAAATTATCAGTAAGGGTTAGAAATGGTGAAAGCATAAATCAAAAATAACTGAATTTTAAACAATTTTACATAATCAACATTGCATGGTGAATAAATGAAAAACTCGCACCATTGATAAACTGAGAATGAAACTGCATCCATAGATTTTTTCCAAAATGGAAACCTCATGGATAATAATAACTGATAATGAATAAAGAAAATGATTGATAATTGGACTTCATGTATCTAGAACATGATATCATAATATCATTAAAATAGTTTAGTTCTGTGGGTTGAAACTTGTCTGATTTTTGGAAACAAACTCGTAGGGTTTGTTTCCAAATGATTTGTTTCATGAGATCTACCGATGCATCAAGGGGATATAGTAGGACTCAAACTCCACTGCATGTCCATAATCATTCTTTATACATTTATTCAATACATGTTCATTATGCCTTTTCAAAATCCGTATAGAGTACAATATACATATTCATCAATATTTCCTTAATTAAAATAACATTCCAAATAAACACCGTATGTAAAATGATATTGGGTTTAGGAAACAAACATATCCATGATATTAGATTATGGATATTTAATATGAATATAATTTCAAATGTAATTTTATCACAAATCTATAGTTAGTACACCACATAAGGATTATATGGTGCAACACACAAAGAAGTCACAACAAAATAGTAGTTGAGACAAAGTCTCCTACCACAATGTAATCGGTCGATTCATTTGACCAAAACTTAATAACCCTCAAATGAATCATTTAATAACATGAATATAAAGGTAGTCAAGTTATTATATATCAAATTAAATTATGCATATACTACATACATGAAATAAGTGGTGAATAGTAAAAATCTCACAGAAATGAATGTGAGATGAGAAACCCCATACCTTTTGCTCGAGTGTGTTGTTCATTTTTTAATGACATGAATAATTAAATTTAAACTCATTAATTAATAATTACAGAACTTTTTATACATTTAATTTATTTAGTATAACCTTATTAGGTTCATTCATGGTCCTTTTAATGGGTTGAAGAGGTTTGATTTTATTATTTTGGAAGAATTTTCTTCCTTGGTTTTCATGATTCATTTATTTGATTTAATGATTGGAAGTTCGTTTGAAATGTGGTTATAAATCCAGAATTGTTAATATATATTATTTTTGACATCATATAGATATAAATTTTCTTATAATGATTCTGGGTTATATAATTGAGGATGAATCATTAGTAAAAATTTATTGATAAACGCTTGGATAATTCTTGGCGGTTTTGTGTACAATGAACTTGTTTTGTATTATTATTCCATATTATAATTGTGTATGTTTCACGACCCGCCTTCACCAGGAAGAGGGAAGGGTCATCAGACTACCAGGCCTTCCTTCATCAAGTTGAAGGAGAGATAATGACCCCTGAAACCCGCCATCAATAGGTCCTGGAGTGGCGACCATGGCCAAGGGTATATGATCACTCAATAAATGGAAATCATTAACCTTTTTCTTTTAATAGGATCAAGAGATAATATGGTAAATACCAAAAACACCAAAAGTGAAAAGTAAATGTAAAGTCAAGAACCATTCCCAATGCATGTTCCAAAAGTAAAATCCACAAGGTGCAAAGTGACTACAAAGGTAAAGTACCAAAGAAAGAAAAAAAAGTGCATCTAAAATTGTCCCAAAGGTCCTATGCTAGTATGGTCCAGCACGATCCCCGAAGTCCTCCAGGAAACCTGAATGTAGTATTATATACATAGGGTGAGCATACAATTATACTCAGAAGGGAAAACCAAAGACTCTCGTGCACAAGTGGGGGAATGTACTAAAGTACCATGAGAAAAAGATTCAACCAAACACCTAACAAGGTAAACTATCCACCCAAGCCTCAGCAAGGCACACTCCCCAAATAACTCTAGTCAAGTAAATTATAATAATTTCACATCAATGTTTGGGTACCCCATGCAACTTTCCCAATGGTTATTGAAGAAATCCTATAAAACGAACCAATCCTGCCATTCTCACTGCAGTCCCACGGCCACACCCCACCCTCACACACCTAGGCCACAACCTCACACAGTCCCATTACCAAACCCCGCCCGCAAACACCTGGGCCACAACTGTCACACGTAACCACGCTTGAAAAAACCTAGGCCAGAACAACCACCACCACAACCAAAGACACCTGGGCTAAATGATCCATTTCCATGCCCGAAGACACTGGGGCCTCATCCTGAAGACACTTGGGAAAAACCACATTCCCGCACACACATGGGCCGTAACCACAACACTACCCCGCCCGAATGTTCTTGGGATAATATGGACTTTAGTTCATCACAGCCAGCCCGAAGGTAATTGGGCTATCTGAGAAAGGGAGTAGCAAATAGCTAATAACCAGCCACTAATGGAAGTGTTGGGAAAAATACCCCCCATGAAATGGGGGTGTTTGGCACTAAGTGCTCAACTTGGGTGGGGCATGAATAAGAAACACAAAACTACAAGTATAAGTATAGGTAACAAGCACTCACCCTATGTTTAGGTTTTTCTTCAGCCTGCCTAAAGAATAAAATCAGTACCAGTTCCAAGTCACAACTCACATCAAACCAAAACCCATTTGTCCCATACTGGTTTACATGTTCAATAATAATGTTTAAAAAATAAGTTTCTACACTACTGGGAAACTAACACCATAAGGACAAACCAAAGGAAAAAAGAACTATCCAATCGTCAATTTAAGCATCCGCACCTGGTTCTCTTGTAAAGACACAAAAACCAAAGAAAACCCCAAGATAAATCCCTATGTCCAATATCACGGAGCCAAAAGGATTCTCAACAATAGAGGATTCCACCCCAATTCGTGATATAACAGAGGATCCCATCCTCGATGTCGCAACCACTGAGAGTATAAAAATAGGGGATCCCATCACCACCCAAATCACCCAGCAATAAGCCCATGAATAAAAAGAAAAGAGAAACCCACTACCATCAACACAAGCAAGTCTATGCAGGTATTTTTAGATTTATAAGATTTAACACACTCCATGATTTTCAAATTCATTTTACTTTAACCAGGGTTATCACATAAAGGAGTTGATCCTGGTGCTTTCAACTTGTTTAGCAAAATATAAGTAATTAACCAATTTACTTTTCACAGTAAGGGTTCAAAACCACAAAACAATCTGTTTAACATCACCAGAGGAAAGGGTTCGTTAGTACACAAAGAAGGACCACCAACGACAATGATTTTCAGTAGGCATAAGCTCACACAATTCATAAATCATAAATTATGGAAGATCATAAATCAAAGAAGCATCATTGATCATAGCCCTCACCCTTCATTCTTTAGATTCTTTTTATTATCTTCATTAAGGATCGGTCCATCCAATTATACAGAATCAAAAGCATTCCCACCCTGCATGATACACAAAAAGAGAGATGAAGGAGAAATTCCTTTCTTGTTATCAACGATCGATGCTATGCCCGGGCATGAAACATCATGGATAGTGAGGTAGCTCGTCCGAACAAAATGTTTCTTGTCTAAATAAAGGGTACTCCTAGCATAGGTTGATCGAGAAAAAAAACCTAGGAAGAACCCTTTTATTTTATAATGGTTGGGGATGGTTGAGATAAGAACGCCAAAACGCGTAAGGAGCGGGGTCGTGGGTTGACCAAGTGGTTGAGGCACCCCACACGTCATTAATGGGTCCCAGTGGTTTAAACCAACGCACACACTAGGTTAACTCATTAAATATTTAAT
This sequence comes from Viscum album, assembly GCA_963277665.1. NCBI lineage: Eukaryota > Viridiplantae > Streptophyta > Magnoliopsida > Santalales > Viscaceae > Viscum > Viscum album. Next base: position 1,893,712,749 of record OY728150.1, read on the forward strand.
TAAATGACATTTATGGGCGTTGTTGGGCTTTAAAACAAGCTTAGAGGGATCGAAATAGGGTTTAAAACCCAATTTGCGCAAAAAGGAGGCCCTATTGGAAAAACTCGTGGGGTAGGCTGGAGCCACCGGTAGCTAAGCGCTACACGTGGCTCACAGCCACCAATAGGCTGAGCTATCGGTAGGCCGGGCTACCGGTAGGTCGAGCTATCAGTAGGCTGCGGCCACCAGTGGGTTGAGCTACTACTAGACAGAGCCACTGGTAGGCTACGGCTACAGGTATACCGAGCCACCGGTAGACAGAGCTACAGGTAGGCAGCGGCAAGCGGTAGACCGAGCCACCAGTAGACAGATCTACTGGTAGGCTACGGCCACCGGTAGACCGAGCTACCGGTAGGCCTTCTACTAGTAGGCTAAGGCTACTGGTAGGCCTACCGTTAGGATCAAACTTCACCGAGATTCCTAGGCTACCCAGAACACCCAACATCCGATTTTCACAAAGTAATGGACCCCAAAACCCAGGCCATTACATCAGATACTTCTCAAACTATTCTTCCCCTCGAGAATATAAGAGCAACCCGGAAAGGAGAAGAGTGGGGTCCGAACAACCACCCTCTAAAGATACTTCTCAGGGGAAAACCCCTCTGTTCGAAAACTGGAAGAGAACCCACCTACATCCAAGAACACTTACACTATCCAATGCATGTGTTAGGGAGTCCCCTCCTACATGTCAGGATATTATCCACTTTGGGAGGCTCGGACTCTCCCACACGGGTTAAATAACATCCACATTAATGCATCCTGATTAGCAGTCAGGATTCCCATCAAACAAATTCGTGCACACACACACAGAATAGGGAATAATGTACCAACATTCCATATATATCAAAGCACAAAGTACAAGACCAAAAGGATCAGAACAGAACATAATGTCAAAACAGCTCTGGGTACTGAACGCATAATTGGGCCTCCCACTCCCATGTTCTCTCTTTGAGCCCACCATGTCTCCACAACACATGAACCAAGGCGATGGTTCATCCATGAAGCACTTTCTCCTTACGATCCCTGGTCCTGATTGGTCATTGTACAAAGGTCGCATCGTCTTCGATATATAACTCCCCCCAATCAATGACGTGGGAGTCATCGTGTAGATATCGACGATGTTGGGACACATGGAATACATCGTGTATCATCTGTAGTAGCAGTGGTAGCGCTAGCTGATAATCCACATCACCAACCTACCGCAACACATCGAAGGGTCCGATGAACCTGGGAGAAAGATTACTCCCCTTTCCGAACCCCCATTGTCCACGCCGAGGGGAGACCTTCAAGAACACATGGTCTCTATCCTCAAACTCCAAGGGCCTACTCCTGGTATCAGCATACGACTTCTGTCGGTCCTAGGCTGCCTTCATCCTTCGCCATATAAGCTGAACTTTCTCCATCGTGATTTGAACCAACTCTGGGCCAAGGATGCCCGCCTCTTCAAATTTAGTCCAACACATAGGTGAGTGGCATGGCCTCCCGTACAAGGCTTCAAATGGGTCCATGCCAACGGTAGTGTGATGGCTATTATAGTCGTAGAACTCTACCAGAGGCAAGTGTCGCACCCATGATCCTCCTGAGTTCGAAACACATTCCTGCAGCATATCCTCCAAGGTCTGGATGGTGCGCTCTGTCTGTCCATCTGTCTAGGGGTGGAAAGAAATGCTAAGACGCAGTTGGGTGCCAAAAGCATGCTAAAATCCTCTCCAGACACGCAAGGTAAACCGTGCATCCCTAACCAAGACTATAGACCTTGGAAATCCATGCAATCGCACCACCACATCCACGTACCTTCATGTTAAAGCATCCAATGCACTCAACTCCCTGATCACCAGAATGTGAGCCGATTTGTCAACCAGTACACTACCACCCAGATGGAATTGTATCCCCCTTGGACATTGGGTAATTCCATGACAAAATCCATCGACATGTCATCCCACATCCACTCGGGGACATCTAGAGATTACAGTAGGACGCCTGGAACTCGGTGTTCAGCCCTCACTTGTTGACACACTAAGCACTTGGACACAAACTCTGTACACTTCTCACTTCACTCTGGGCCAGCAAAACATTCTCTTCAGTCCTTGGTACATCTTGGAAACTTCTGGGTGTACCTCTAGGGGTGAGTTTTGGAACTCTCTAAGAACCTTGCAGTGCATCACTTATGGAACAAAAAACATACCCTGGAAAAGCACTCGGTTCTGACCATCCTCCGTCCACCCTTCCGGAGCATTCCTCTGGTCAACTCGGTCACGCATCACTTCGCACTCTAGGTCTCCCCATCGAGACTCCTCCACTTTCTAAAACAGAGACGACTTCACTGTCATCTGATAAAGGAAACCTCTACCGCTATCCATCCTCACATCTAGGTGCAAGGAAGCCAACTCCTCCATCGCCTTCCAGGCGTCTGCCGACTCTCGGACCACATCCTTTTTTGTCCTCCTGCACAAGGAATCAGCCACTACATTCCCCTTCCCTGATGTGTAGGAAATGTCGAAGTTATAATCCTGGATGAACTCCATCAACCTCCGCTGACGCAAGTTTATGTCTTGCTGCGAGAAGATATACCTTAAGATTTTGTGATCTGTGAAGACCTCAAAGTGTTCCCTGATGTGGTAATGCCACCATAAATCTAGCGCAAAAACGACCGCTTCAAGCTCTAGGTCGTGGGTGGCATAATTACGCTCATGAGGGAATTGCTGCCTAGACCCATAAGAGATCACTTCTTGTTGATTCATCAACACACATTTGAGGCCTTTCCCTGAAGCATCACAGAACACCTCATACGCCGCCCCTTCTTCTGGTACCCTCAGCACTAGGGCACTAACCAACTTCTCCATCAGGTAGCTGAAGGCTGCCCCGCACTTCTCACTACACACAAAAACCTAATCCTTCTTGGTCAAGGTCGTCAAAGGGGCTACATCTCGAGAGAATTTGGGTACGAACCACCGATAGTAACCTGCCAGCCTAAGGAAATTGTGAACCTCTACCACATTCTTGGGTGCTTCCCAAGAAAAAACTGCCTCAACCTTTGATGGGTTCCCCACTACCCCTTTCTCGGGCACTACATGCCCAAGGAAGTTCACTTCTCGCGTCCAAAACTTGCATTTCTCCATCTTTCCATAGAGCTGGTGCTGTCGGAGGACCTCCAAAACCATCCTTAGGTGCTTTGCGTGATCCTCCTCTGATCTTGAATAGATCAGGATATCGTCAATGAACATGACTATGAATCGATCTAGGTATTCCCGGAATATGGAGTTCCTAAGCCCCATGAACATAGCCTGGTCATTTGTAACACTGAAAGGAATGACTACGAACTCAAAATGTCCATATCTACACGTAAAGGCCATCTTTAAGATTTTACTCTCCTTCACCCTCAACTGTTGTTACCCAGAACATAGGTCAATCTTAGAGAACCACCCTTCCCCTTTCAGCTAGTCGAGAAGGTCGTCTATCCTTGGAAGAGGGTAGTGATTCTTGACTATTACCTGATTCAGCCACCTATAGTCTATTCACAATCTGAGACCACCAAATGACTTCTTGGTGAACAATACTGGAGAACCCCACAATGACGCACTTGGTCGAACATAACCCCTCTTCATCAGATCATCAATCTGAATCTGCAACTCTCGTAGCTCTAAAGGTGCCATCCAGTAAAGAGCCATTGAGATTGGACGAGCACTAGGTTGCAAGTCTATCCCAAAATCGATATCACATCGAGTGGGTAGAGTCGTCACCTCCTCAGGGAAGACTTCCAGAAACTCGCTGACAATTCTTGACACCTCCCCCATCTCAGCATCCACGGACTCCACTGACAGCTCGGCTAACAAGGAGAGGAGGGGTTCCTCTTTCCAGCTACCCTTCTGAATACTCTGATCGCCAGTGAAAGTAACATTTCGGCTACCCACGATTGAGAACACAAACCTTCCTCAGAAGCAGTAGATGATGGAACACACAGAGAATAGCCATTCTATGCCTAGGATGACATCATATGGCTGTATCTATAGATGAAGAAGATCCATGACCAACTGATGTGACCCAATCATCAGTCTGCATCCACGACAAACATATAACAAGTCGGTATGACCTCCGACTGGTGTGATCAGTTCCAGGGGAACTGGATTTCTCTCAGCATCTAGGCCCAAAGCACGGGCTAGACTAGGCGCAACAAAGGAGTGTGAAGCTCTGGTATCTAACAAGGCATAAGCAAGAGTAATAAACATACTGATCGTACCCCAAACGACCTCTAGTCTTGCTGGAACAGCTGCCTCCACAACTTGTAGCTTCCCACACCCAGATCCTCTACCCCTCAACTATCATCCACCTCCCTGACCACGCCATGGTCGAGGTCCCTAAGGATCACCCTATGGTCGGCCTCCTCCTGCAACATGTTCCCTCGGAGGAGCTGGAGCTCGCTACCCCTACTGCTGATACTGGAAAGGCCTAGCTGAAAGCTTCTACTGGAGAAGGTGTTGGGGTTGTCCGCCACCGCCGTACTATACTTGGTTCGGGCACTGGATCCGGAGTTGTCCATACCTCCCACAGACATTGCACCGCATTCCTCGGCCCGATGGAAAAGGGCGAGGACCAGGGGACTAGAACTGAAACTGAGGTAGCCTGCTCCCTGCCGATTAGAACCCAGATGGTCCTGATGCTAGAGGCCTTGAGCTGATGGCCTTCCCCTTCGATGATTCCAGCTAGATCCCCTCTCGTGTCACACCTCCTAGAGCATGCATCCTCTCTACCACTTTGTCCTTCTTCTGGTCCTCCAAGTACGTCTGCAGGGTAAAGGGGGTAACAACATACTGGAGGGAGGGTCGGAGCGCCTCCTCTAAACGTCTTGCCTGAAACTCCTCATCAGGAAATAGGTCCGGAGAAAAGTGGGGGAGATCGTTCAACTTGATCTCCAACTCCCTTATTGACATACTCTCCTACTGGAGGGAGAGTAGCTCCTGCCTCTTCTCTGCCTCCATCGTAGAAGAGAGGAATTCTGACTGGAGCTCCTTCTCGAAATCAGCCCATGCCACCTCGGCCTCTCTCCTCTCCCCCAGGTAATGAATCCACCACTGACACGCTACTCCCTACATCAGGCTAACAGCAAGTGGAACCCACTACTCTGTCGGAGCCCGGATCATGCCGAAGGCTATCACCAGCTCTTCTATCCAACCTTCCTTCTTCGTGTCACATGTGCTACCCTCATACTTCTCGAGGGTCTGTCGCTGGAAGTCCCGAAGTGTCTCTACCCCTGGTCGTCCTCCTCCTCCAGATCATCTCTCTTCCGATCAGCCAAATTAGTCTTCGGGGCCTCTATCTCCCTCCCCAAATATGGTTTCCTAACAGGTGCCATAGCTGCAAGGTAAACAAGGAATTCCTAATCCCAAGTAGCTCATAATATTTTTCTTAAAACTTCAGAAACATCTTATTGATTCCAAATCCAAAAATACCCAGAAACATGAGAAAAAATGTCATTATGATGCATGTACCTCTCCTAGGGTCTCTCTACCATACAATCTGTGTGGCCTTACTTGGTCGTTTGGTTGGTCTAGAGTCCTTGCATCCGATCACGGGGGGCCCTAAAATCCCGCGTCCTAGCCGGTCTTCCCTGGCCTAATTTGCGCACCAAGGTCACCCTACACTATCGCCCTACCATCCCATGTAATACTCATTGTGCCTAACTCTAGACTCCATCCTATCTTTCAAGCCTTTCCTATGATACCATTCTGTCACGACCCACCTTCACCAAGAGGAGGGAAGGGTCAGAAGACTTCCAGGCCCTTCCTTCTTCAACTTGAAGGAGAAATAATGACCCCCGAAACCCGTCTTCAATAGGTCCCGGAGTGGCAACTAGTGACTACGGTATAGGATCACTCAATAAATGGAAGGCATTACCCTTTTTCTTTTAATAGGATTGGGAGATAAGATGGTAAATCCCAATAACACCAAAAGCATAAAGTAAAAGTAAATCCAAGATCCATTCTTAATGAATGTTAGAAAAGTATAATCCACAAGGTGTAAAGTGACTAAAAAGGTAAAGTACCAAAGAATGAAAAAAAAAATAGCTACTGCAACTGTCCCAACGGTCCTGTGCTAGTATGGTCCCGCGCGATCCCCTAAGTCAACCTGGAAACTTGAAAAGAATTTTATATATGTAGGGTGAGCATACAAGTATACTCAGTAGGGAAAACCAAAGACTCTCGTGCAAATGTGGGGGAACATACTAAAGTCCTGTGAGAAAAAGAGTAAACAAAACACCTAACAAGGTAAACTATCCTCCCATGCCTCACCAAGGCACACTCCATAAATAACGCAATTCATGTAATGTATAATAATAGCACATCGATGTTTGGGTACCCCGTGCCACTTTCCCACTGATTATTGAAGACATCCTACGCATCAAACAAATTCTGCCATTCTCACTGTATTCCCACTGCCACACCCCGCCCGCACATACCTGGGCCACAACCTCACGCAGTCCCGTTGCCAAACCCCGCCTGCAAACACCTGGGCCACAACTGTAACACATAACCATGCCTGCAAACACCTAGGCCAGAACAACCACTACCATGCCCAATGACACCTAGGCTAAATGATCCACTGCCACGCCTAGAGACACTTGAGCCACATCCCGAAGACACTTGGGAAAAACCACCTGCCCGCACACACCAGGGCCTTAACAACCACACAACCCTGCCCGAAGGTTCTTGGGATAATAATGGACTTCAGGCCATTACAGCCTGCCCGAAGGTACTTGGGCTATCCGAAAAAGGGAGAAAAAAAGATCTAATAACCAGCCATTAATGGAAGTGTTGGGAAAAACACCCTCCCCCATGAAATGAGGGTGTTCGAAACTAAGTGATCAACTTGGGTGGGGCGCGAATAAGAAACACAAAACTACAAGTACATGTATAGGTAACAAGCACTCACTCAAAGTTTAGTTTTTTCTTCATCATGCGTAAATAACATAGTCAGTACCATGTCCAAGTCACAACTCACATCAATCCAAAAACCATTTGTCCCATCGTGGTTTACATGTTCAATAATAATGTTTAAAATATAAGTTTCTGCACTACTGGGCAACAAACACCATAAGCACAATCCAAAAGAAAAAGATCTAGCCAAACTTCAATTTTAGTATCCACACTTGGTTCTCTTGTAAAGCCACAACAACCAAAGAAAACCCCAAGATACATCCCCATGTCCAATATCTAGGAGCCAAAAGGTTTCTCAATACCAAAGGATTCCGCCCCAATTTGTGATATAATAGAGGATACCATCCTCAATCTCGCAACCACCAAGAGTATAAAAATAGGCGTTCCCATCCCCACCCACATCACCCAGCAGTCAGCACATGAATGAAAAGAAAAGAGCAATCCAGGACCATCAACACATGTAGTTCCATGCCGGTATTTTCAGATTTATAATATTTAACACACTCCATGATTTTCAAATTCGATGTACTTTAGCTGGGGTAATCACATAATGGAGTTGATCCTGGTTCATTCAATTTGTTTAGACGAATATAAGTAATTAACCTATTTACTTTTCACAGTAAGGGTTCACAACACACAAAATAATCCATTTAACATCACCAGAGGCAAGGGTTCGTTAGTACACAGAGAAAGACCACCAACAACCATGATTTTTAGATGGCGTAAGCCCGCACAATTCAGAAATCATAAATTATGGAAGATCATAAATCAAAGCGGCATCATCGATCACAGCCCTCCCCCTTCATTCATTAGAATCCGATTATTATCTTCATTATGGTTCGGTCCATCCAATGAAATAGAATCAAAATAATTCCCACCCTGTATGATACATAAATAGAGAGACGAAGGAGAAATTCCCTACTTGTTATCAAAAATCGATGCTAAGCCCGGGCGTGGACCATCACAGATAGAGATGCGGCTCGTGCGAACGAAAAGTTTCCCATATAAATGAAGGGTACTCCTAGCACAGGTTGATCGAGAAAAAATCCTAGGGAGAACCATTTTAGTTTATAAAGGTCGGGGACAATTGATATAAGAATGCCAAACCACGTAAGGATCGGGGTCGGGGGTTGACCATGCGGTAGAGACACCCCACACGTCATTAATGGGTCCCCGTGGTTTAAAATGACGCACACAGTAGGTTAAATCATTAAATATTTAATTAAAGGACACTCGTGGGAATTACTGGGCTTTAAAACAATCCTATAGGGGTCAAAATAGGGTTTAAAACCCAATTTGCACAAAAAGGAGGGGCTACTGGAAAAACTCGTGGGTAGGCTGGAGCCACCAGTAGCGAAGAGCTACCGGTGGCTAGGAGCTACTGGTAGTTGAGATACCGGTAGGCTGAGCTACCGGTAGGTTGGTCTACTAGTAGGCTGGGCTATCGGTTGGCTGCGGCCATCGGTAGACCGATCTCCTGGTAGTCAGAGCTACCGGTAGGCTTCGACTACCAGTAGACCGACCCACTGGTAGATAGAGCTACCTGTAGGCTGTAGCTACTCGTAGATCGAGCCACCGGTAGACAGAGCTACCAGCAGGCTACGGCCACCGGTAGACCGAGCTGCTGTTAGGCCTGCTACCAGTAGGCTTAGGATTCCGGTAGGCCTACCGTTAGGGTCAAACTTCACCGAGATTCCCAGGCTACCCAGAACACCCAACATCTGATTTCCACAAAGTAATGGACCCCAAAACCCAAGATATTACATTAAGGATTATAGAACATTAATTATATGAAATAAATATATTATGATATTTTTCAAGCATAAAAATATTTTCATGACCAGAATTGGACATGGGAAAGAAAATTGAGAAACTGTCATCGTTGAGTGTGATAAATTAACACATCTCGGACAGTGTTTTCATTTTTTGTATAAGAGTAGGGGGAAAGAAAGATGATGATAAAATATTCCATTATCATAATATAATTACAGTTCATGAATGGTACTAGAATTATCATATCATTTTGATGATGTGAGGTGAGGAAAGAATTATTAAATAATGGAACCCAAAATAAGAGAAAAATTGAGAAATCTCTTTCGAAAATTTGACAGCCTAACGACTTCAGATAAAATTGCATAAAATATTTTTATGATACAAAGGGGTTATGTAATCACTCAAAAATAATATGGGTATTAAGGGGAATATGGAATTATATATCCCATCATTGTACAATTGAAAATAAAAGATAAAACATAAATGAAAGCTTTACGAAAAGAGAATAGTGGTTGATTCTCTTACCTTGTAGTGTGACTCTTAAAACATGAAGGATGGGACCTTGGGGGTTTGAGGACACCTTGGAAGGACTCATAGGGAGGTAATACCACAAAATATTTGAGTATATTGACTTTCGAATGAATGAAAACGAAGCGGTGAGTGGGTATTTATAATTATAAATAGAGAGTTTTTTATTAATTAAAAGGGATACCTCTTTAGTGGTTTTTGCAAAACCATGGGCTTTCCCATGCTATTTTACGATTTTTTTATCCACTGGGGACTCCTAAATTAATAAGTTACTATAAACAAGTTGAACACAGTTTCATATTTAATTATTACATCATTATGATGTCATTATACTACCAAAAACTCAAAACATTATTTTTATTATTCACAAAAAATTCATGTAATTTAGATAAATCCAAAAATACACCCTAACCGTTTTCCGATGTGTATAATTCAAATATGAACAAAATTTTTAGAAAAAAAATTCTATATATTTTTAATTTTATTTTTAATTAAAATCATGTTTAATTCAAAAAAAATGTATAATTAGTTCTATATCACATTAAAAAATAAATTAAGATCTCATTATCTTATTAACTAAAGAAAATAAAAAATAATCATTATTTACCATTTATAATGGTCATATTAAAATTAATATTACTATTCACAAGGCTATGTTATTGTTCATCAAAAAATCATGATGGTTCTATCAGACTCTAATTGACTTACTTGTCAAAACTCTAGATGACTGTTTTTTGAAATTCAAAACATAGAAGTGGCAAATTTGTGTTTAATGAATTCCTTATAACTTTATCCGATAATGTTGTGATTCACAAAAGTATTAATGCATCATAAAATATAATTTATGTAATGAATAGAAAGTATCTAAGAAGAACATATCATAAAATCTTTGGTGTGTTATACTTTCTTATGTTTCCTTCCCTGTGTTATAAATGCAATTACATCATATAATCATTAAAAAAGGGAATGAAGTGTCATTAAATTATTAATAAATGTTCCCAAAAATTCTAAAACAACATTCTTATGTAGACGAGAATATAATATTCAATAAATTCCATCCATGAGATCATGTGACTATTCTGAGATTTATTATTTTACATAATGTAATTTTTTAAAACAATGTAATTTTTATCTAATTTTGATTAAAATATAATATGTTAAGAAATTTATTGGTCACATAGACATGGAGTATCAGTTGGGGGTTTTTAAGGTGTACTTAACATAAAAAATTTCTTAATATAGTTTTCATGTGGAAATTTACATTTAACTATAATTTATCAAATATATCATGAACCATTTGAGATTTCAGTTGGAGATTAGTGAATAATTTATCCACTAACTTGAGGAATATTTTTCTGAATTTTTTTTTGATTATTTATATTCTATTTTGGAAAAATCATGTTTTTTCAATTTATTTTATAGTTTTTAGAAACTACAAAGAGTAAAATTTATATAAAATCACCTATTATAGTTATTTTTGAATTATATTAATTAATAAAGATATTGAAGGGAAATTGAAAAAGGATTTAATAACCTTAATGGATGGGTAGATTAATGTCTGGGTGGTATTTAGAGAATTAAGAAGTACGTTTGGATGAATTTTATGATGTGAAGATTCATATAAATTCTAATAAGCCACGTGAAAAAGGGAAACAAAAATACCATATGTAAATGTAATAATAACATTGATAATAACGTCACATCTATAGTCAATTATTTAAAATACATCATACAAGGATTTCATCATTATATATAAAAACTTATTTTTATTATTTTTATAATGATATGAATTGTCCCCTTTTTTCCAATTCACATAAATTTCCCTGAGAATCAATATTTCATTTACCTAACATGGTAATTATTGTACATTTTTTCAATCAAATCTCATTTTCCACACCTCTGTTAATTTAATTAATATATTGTATGAATTATTCATTTACTCAACACTAATTTGACACAACAATAAAATTATATAAATAATATGACAATTTACATTACATCATTGAATTTATCTCCATGAAAATGAGATAAGACACATACCATATTAAAATTAGATAATTATTTTATAAATTGAATGAATACACTAAATTTTTGTCTCATATAATTATAAAAAATTTTAAAGAGAATAATTATTAAATATTATAAATACCATTAATGTTACATATATTCATAGATATCAATGTGAAATCATCTATTCTTAAAAACATTATTATTTGAAATAGATACAGAAAATTCTGGAAATTCAGATGTAAAAAAGGTGGGATAATTTTGAGTAAAAATTATTTGTTATAACATTTACATGAATTGGAAAATTTACAAAAAATAGAACAAAATATTTAAAAATAATATCATTATAAATAATTAAGATAAGCTCAAAATGGACTATGAAGAACCCAAAACCAATCTTATAATTTGTTTTTATTTTTATATCAATTGGTTATTTTAACTTATACTTCTAAATACTTACACTGGACAACCGCGTCATTGTTTATATAAAATCATTTCATGGTTTTTATACATTTAATAAATAATCTATGTATTACTCCCTATTTTCCATTCTTGTGGCCATTTTATTTGACCATCACATTATACAATATATTGAACTTTAAAACCATCAACATAGTTTCACTACCCATTATAGATAAAACATACAACAAGGTCTAAAATTTAACATTACTCCCATTATTATTGTTTTGTTTTAAAAGATCCATTTTTAATTAAACCAAAATATGATTTATTTATCAGGTGTTCTATAATCCTGGCAACATGAAAAGAAAATCACAAAAAGACTACCAAAAAACAATCCTAAATTCCCCATTTTTCATCCTATATTATCCAATGAATTTATCCATAGTTTTATTTAACCAATATATCAATTATTTATTTTTAAAATAATTTAAAACACTTAACCTTAAATTAATACATAATTCCCCTATTATATCACAAACAATCGAAAAATAAAATTCTATATATATATTTAAATTTATATGAAATATAAATAATTCTTGAAACCCCAAATTCATTATGTTATTAATAGAAATGTAGTAAATTAATTAAAAAATGATTTTTATTAAATATTAATATCTACCTAGAGGACAATAAGAATAAATCATGTTTCATTATGATGGAATAAGAATACATATTGTGTCAATGTTATATTTGGAATATACAACAATAATAATCTCAAAATATTCTATAGGTTAAGTAGTGAATTAAAAATCATTTTCAAAAAAATGATTGTTATAAGATTTGTTATCCGTTCATGAGTGAAGATACGGTTTGTAATATATACTATCCTAATAATAATATATATTCATATTTTCTTAACCTCCTTCATATTAATTTTTGTCTTCCCATGAATCATATTAGAATAAGAAGAGAAAATTATTTCACATAATTTGTAGATGAATATAATATGTTGGTGTGTATAATGTATTGGTTTTTTATTACTTGACACAGAAATCCAATCTAACGAGTTACTGAATCTCAACCTGACAATACCTGACGGGTGTTTTTGATCTATATGGTATGGTAGCTATCACCCAAGAAAACGAATAAAGTTATAGTGAACTATTATAAAATCATGAAACATTATATAAGACACACACATATATATATATATACATCATATATATATATGAAATAAACAATTAGTACCTATAGAAACCATACAACAAAATTTATCATGACAAAAACCCTAGTTAAGAACTGTAACCATACAAGTCATGTATGGAACCTCCAACCATCTCAACACCAAAAAATAATACCAAGATGATATATGTTTCAATAACTCACTAAAACACATTACCAATTCTATCAATAGATAAAACATATTTTACCAACCCCTGAGAATGGGACTGGTGTGTGAAATAAACATCATCATTTAAATTTCCCCCAAGTGTCCAAAAGAAATCCTCAATAATTTTTATGAAATGTTTTCAATTTAATGAAAGCATGGATGGTTATGTTGTTTGACCATTTCATATCCAATTCATGGTAAACATTTACACATAATAAATCATCCAAAAATAAAATGGAAATGTTTTAAATAATAATTTCTGTAAATCATATACATTTATAAAATACTATAGTACATCATATCAAAACCCAAATATCAGAAAGGCAAATAACAATGGGAATCACCATTATGAGAATAATGGTCAAGAAAACTATGTTATATGTACCTTAATATTAAAAAATTGATAATTTTAAAGAAATTACCAATATTCAATGAATCTATAATATATTTATTAGGAACACTAATGGATGTAAACCCCCTAAAATTCCATGATCATAATTCTGAATCCCAAGTATCTTTGATCAAATGACTAATGTACAAACCAGAAAGTGAAATTACTTACACTTTTCATGAAAATTAAAAAATATAATACCCTTATACATATTTAACAAAATATATGATGGGAAAAATATATCGAATCAATTTTGAAGAGGTTATCATATTTTTTTCACCTCCCAGTCATGGGGTGTGGAAAAAGTTAATCATCGCCACCTAAGGTTTTCATATTAGGCATGGCATAAGTTTCCTCCTAAGAGTGTAAATTTAAATAAAGATATCACGAATGAAAAGTATATTAAATATCAATAATTTTAATTAATTGACTAAAATATAATTTTTTGTGATGATACATTTAGAGAAAAGTGACCGGGTTTTAGGTTTCATCAACCATATCTAATTCTATCATGAAAATTTTGAATGTAAATATTTAGTCTGATTAATTAGATTAATAAATGGGTTGAAATACATTAATAAATTACACTCTGGAATAAAAATTATTTTATAGTGAGAATAATCCTCCGAATTTCATTTTTTGGACTATTCTCCTTCCAATTGTGAAAGGCATAGTGGTTCTCAGCTTGACACATAGGAAATTAAAAATCTGAAATTGAGTAAACGAATTGATCATATTATCCCCTCTATTTCTTCTAGAAGTTTTTAATGATGAATAATAACATCTACCCATAGCACTAGAACTCACAAATCATGTGATCCAATAACTATAATGGGGAAAATAAATCTATTTAATCAATTCAATTGAATAATGACAATAATTGAAAGAAATAACAATAAAATACAATTAAAACACTAAATTTACTAATTGGAAATCATTTAATAATCCAAAATTGAAAAAAATAATATTATAGAACCTTAATTATAGCATTACAGTGGGCCAACTTCCTTTCACCCAATCACAAAAGGGTATACCACTCCATTAAAAAGTATACATTTCGGGTTGACAAAGAAGAATCCATAAATAAAGAATAATGACATGAAAATAATTAAAATAGAGTCTCTGGTTATAGAAACAAATATTTTCATCTTTGGGGTATCTTACCACTCCCCTAATTAGCCGGATTCCTCATATTTTTATAGGAATAAAAGAAAAAATTTTGGATTCATTTAATATTCCCTAGAGCATCCCCAATACTGGAATTCCATTATTTATATTTTAATATTAAAGTTCTATGAGACTTGGATTGATAATATTGAAAAAAATATATTTTCATGGAAGCATTAAAATCACTTAGAGAACACGATATTTCATTCGAACCTCTCCCCATCATCTGCACGGTGAGCATGAAGGGTGGTGTTATTTTAGAACTGCATTACGTGGCTTGGTTTTGTGGAAGTGTCATGGTGGATATACAAAGGTTTCATGGAAGATGGGGAAACGACCATCTGACCTCATTAGACTCACGCACTAGCCAAATGTGCCATGTAATTCACCATGCTGAACTAGGTGTGGGATCATGGTGGAAAATAAATAAAGTGTAGCCACAGATTCATCATTCAGCTTTCAAAATGGAAGGATGAGTTGTGAAGTTCAAATATAGAAGAAGGGTGTCAGAGAATATTACATCATTCATAGTAAATGTGGTGGAAGATGGAACTTTCTAAGGTCAACCTAAGCAACAGTGGTTCTTAAAATGTGGTTGTCTATTGGATTTCAGGAGGCATATGAATATGGTGCATTAATAAATGGATACGAATCAATAGTGACTGATGAGCCCCCATCGACTCAATAGGAGATCATGAGGAAATGTAAACTACAATGTTGTATCATGGGCCAACTCTGGGAATTTTTTCTAATATTGGATCATGATTCACCATCAGCTTTAATGGGGCATAATGAGTCTAATTCTTAAATGATTTCCAATGGTGGGTCACAATACACTATTGGTTCCAAAAGTGGATCCAGAGATACCATCGAGAAATATTTCAAATGGGTGCTCAAGAGTCCAATTGTCTTCAACGGTGGCTTATGATTTTCTATTGTGAAAAATCATCAATTGTGGATATATTGGAATAGTGGAGTTAATCAATGGAATGAATCTTTTTTGCATTGTGTTTAAAGTTTGGTATCTTGGAATTTGGAGGTTTATCCTTCATAACTAGTATTAATAGATGATAGATGATCATTATTAATGATTATAAATGTCACTACGAGTGAATATAATGATATATGGTTTCTAAATGGTTTGGTAGTGGTAGAATACATGACCTCAGAACTTCATGGTGAAGGATATGGTGGCCTTTGAGATCATAGAAGAATAAGAATAAGGAAAATGGTGGATAGGGTAGAAGATCCTTGTGGTGTGTAGTTTCTGAGCTGCATCTGAGGGGGATCAAGAAAGATGTTTCATTCAATTTAAAAATGATATTTACTCACAAAAAATGCACCACACATAGAAAAAATGTAGGAAAAGGATCTTACCTAAATATCATATAACCTATCATCAACATCATTGAATTTGTGTAGGTTTTAGTGGACCACCACCCACTATTTTTCACCGACATGTGCCTGTGAATCTTTACTCTCATCACTCTATGGGTTTCCCACCCATAAGACATTAATACTGGGCCATGACCTAGCTATTTTTTCCAACATATTCAACCATTGTGGGCCCTATGTGGGCCTTGAATAATGCTGGATCCAGATTCCCCATAATTGTGCTATGAAACTAGTAGGCCACATGGTGTCAAACACATATCCCTAAACTCTAGTGGCTTCCAACATGTAGTGGGGGCCAAGGGTGTGTTTCTTAAGAGACCATTCCCTATAAATAGAGTGAAACACAGTGAAATAAACATACATTAAATAAAGGAATAAATAATTCAATTAGATAGATTAAAAATAAACAAGGCATGAACATATCAATAATTCCATAACAAATCTCATATAAAGAGTGTTTTTTATGTTAGGTCTATAATAAATAATAACAGTTGTACATAGAAAGTTAAAAAAAATTGTGTCAAAAACCAAAAAGACAAGAAATATCATAGATAACAACATGAACCACAACTTAGTAATATTTTCCCCTTCTCAGAAATTAAAATAACAATCTTAAAGAATAATTCTTCCCTTACCCATACCAGCATTCATAATGTCTATCCAGTTACCCAACAATCACCCAAGAAGGGTGTAATATATAATTACATTAGGAAACCATCCAATGTTACAATTCCTTCCAATAAGTGGATATATAATAACGATATTGTGTAAGAATTAATGAATATGAAAAGGATGTACTTTAATAAAACAACCCATATAGGTCTAGCCTACGATGGACAATCATCCTATACTACTTGTTTTTTCCTACACCTAGATGTATCTGAATAAACTATTATTATCGATTGAATTTATTATCATGTTCATTTAATTAATCAATCTAATATGAATAATAATTATTCCTAAATATGAAATGTAGCTTATCATCCCTCAAAATAATATGTAATCAAGAGTTCCTAATATGGAAATCTATATGGTGTAAGACACTGACAGAATCCAATCATAAACATTATTTTTGGAGCCAAATCATTTGGTCATTCTATTAATTATTTAATTATAAATTTGAACCCATATTTTTCTTTACTTATATCAAATCCAAGTATCACTCTAGGTGTAGAATAAACTATTCACCTTATAAGACCATCCATGTTGATCCTCAAAACAACCTAGGTACCACTCTAGGTGTGGTATAACATCACCACTCACTATGTTCATACTTGGAGGTCCTCTAAGGGAACCCAAGTGTCACCCAATGTATATATACTCAACTTAATTTTGATCTCGTCATTGGAATTCCATATAAGTTGACCAATTATCACTCAAGATTAAAATAAAATAGCCCATTAATTTCATTGTTTGAAATCAACTAAGGAGTCTATGTGTCACTAGGGAATATAGAAATAACATCTCTCTGAATATTTCCTTATAAATATATATAAGGAGTCCATGCATAACATAGGATTATAAAGAAACATCCCACAAGTTCATTCCTTTGAAATCCACTAGGGTTTGCATGTTTCAATCATGTGTATATAATAGTAGCATCAAAATGAGTCCATATTTTTAATTTGTATAAAAACACATGTGTCACTGAAGGATTATAATAATTCATTCAAAGTCAATTAATTAACTAAAATTTCATTACCAGGATCCCCTCATATAAAACTCACCTCCCATTGTGGATAAAGTTGTGGGGTAACCATAAAAGTCTTAGATATTTGTTAAATCTTGTGGTATGTTCATTATAAAGAGAAACTCATGTTTCAAAAATAATTATATTTTAATATATAAGGGTAATGTTAATTCCATCAACGTTCTTTAATAAATTAAATTAAAATAAAAATTAATTATATACATCTGACAGAAATGGTTAAAAGATATACATAAAAGGTATCCAAATTCAAAATCCACCCATGGGGGTCTAATTAATTAAACAATTCACCTAATGGGTGGTTCAAATTCAAGTTTCGTAAACATTAACCATCCTAAAATAGTCTATATAATTACATAGTCCTAGTTTATCCATTTAAAGAAGAATTGCATTACATTTTAAGGGAATATCTCATAAAATAAGATGAACAAAAAATTTAGATATATATATATACTTTATATTTAAGGAAAATCAATGAGACCACCTACCATTATTCTATAAGAGATTTATCATCCACTATAATTTCATAATTCATCTCAAATTAGGAAAAAATGAATAAGAAATGAATTAACTAGATATAGATAATATTTACACATAACAAAATAGCACATTTGATACAAAGAATAACTATAAATGACTTTAAAAGAATTGAGATCTTATGAGCATATATCTAATTATTCCAAATGATAATGATTTTGAGAACAAAAAATTTAATTTTTCATTTCCTAGATTAGGCATCAATGAGGAGATATTAGAGGGTGAATCTATTAGGAATTTAAAAACTTATGTTTGAAAAAAAAATTAATTAAGTGAAATTTTGTAAATTCACCATAAATAATGGGAAAACCCATTTGGATGCACACTTTTTCCAAACATGTGCGAGTTATTCTACTACTAATGTAAAAAGTGGAACCTCACATGGTTTTTTTTCAAGGTTTGAAAAATCATGTGTCAACCCACTATAAAAAACCATAGAGTGTGCCTCACGTTCATGTGCCTCAAATCGCATGTTTTTTTAAATTTTGTGGGCTCCCCCCTCTCTTTGGCCCTCTTGACATGGTATCAATAAATTGTTCTTCTTGGTTCGTATATTAACTAATATCCATTATCGCTAGATGATATCTTCCAAGAGTTTGGTTATAGGTTTTGAATAATCCCGAAACACTTATGATACTCCATGACCTCAAAGCGCATTATCATTACTACATATTTAAAAATTTGAAATGAAAATGAACAGAATGTGGAAAATGAGATACATTTATTAATAATTATGTTCTTATAAAATTTTCCATTAATGTTATTTTTTCCGGAATTCCCTTTCCATTGGTGGTGAAGCAGAAACTATGAACATCTCTTTCCACTGTGCTCATACATTAGACTCCCGCTCCCATGTGTCATCTTGTTCAAGACTGTGCTACCATAACAGTCGTAAAAATGTAATTTTATAGATTCAGATAACTATCATTATATGATAAAAAATATTAAGAGGATGCTCAAAAAATAAATATTATACTTGTAACTAAACCTCCTCAGGATGAAAAAATTAAAATGATTATCGATGATAGTGGTGTAGATGAGATACATGGATGACATCATTTATAGTCTGCTTCCTCTCATGTAACTGCAACTGATAGTCTACCAACCTGACTCCCTCCCAAATCTAAATATCCCATCATATCACCATGATTGTTTACCATATCTTCTAACCCTACTTTTACCCACCTTCAATGAAACACATATATCAACCCATTCCCCAAACCCAAACTTTTGACATTGTGTGATGTGATCATCATATCATTTCATTTGAGACTAAAAAGTATCCATCCAATTCTGAATCAACTTATCCCGCTCTATGGTCTCCTGTACAAGGCCAGGTCCAAGATTACCTACCTAACATAACTCTAACCACGACTTGGGAGATCTCCAAGGATGACCGTATAAAATATCATAAGGACACATCTATATATATTCATGAAAATTATTTTCATAAGATAATTCATCTTGGGAAATGTACCTATCTCATCAGCCCGGAAAATCTAATTTTTATGCCCACGACATATCCTTAATCACATGAATCGTGCATTTTGACATTCTATTAGTCTTTGGGTGGGTTTTTTCCCAAAATCATATTTTTACAAAACTCTCTATGAAACCCTTTCCAAAATCATGAATTAAACAAAGAATATCTATCTTAAATGATAGTATGAGGAACCCCATCAAGTCATACCATCTCACAAATATAAAACCTCTTAATATCATCTACATTAATGGTATCCATACTAGGCAGTAAATGGAAATCATTTGTGATGCTATCAATTGCAACACAAAAGAAATCATTTCCTCATAGTTTCCCTGGTAACCCAGTCATGAAATCCATCATAATTTCAACCCTCTTCCAATAGGTAATGAGATGTCACAGTAATGGTCTGGTTAGTCTCTGGTTTTCCACCTAAACCTACTAATTGGTGGAAAATCTCTGGTCAAAACCCACTACATCTATTTTCATACCCAACCAATATCATTTGTGATGATAATACTAATACATATATAGATTTTTAGGGTGAAATACCTTATATGAAGCATGAAAGACTCATATCATCTCATAAAAGTTTCATATGAAACCCATACATTACCATGTACACATAGAATTTTATCCCCACCTATGGTCCTACATGAGTAGGTCCATCACATTCCATGATCTATTATAGAATAAGAACCTATGAATATGATATCTTCCTCAACTTTACTCTATCCATTAAGGTGGTGGTCATAGCTAAGGATAAAATAATTGTCTTCCCCTGAATATCCTACACCTCAAAGTGCATCTTAGAGAATATATCAATAAACATCCACTCATTACTAGCCTATTGAGCTTCTTGTATGTCAATCATCCTCTTATGTGCATCGACCACAACATTTCCCTTACTGGGTATGTACCCAAGCTCGATGTCAATGGACTGTAGGTATTCAATCCACCTTCACTGCCTAACATTTAGATCACACTATGTATAAAGGTACATGACTTTTTTGTGGTTTGTGATCGCTCAAAAAAATCCCAAATAAGCAATGTTTCAAAAATCATAATGCATGTACATCCTCAACTAACTCATGCATTGTGTAGTTCCTCCAGTGTTCTCCCAAATTTGTAGACCCATACAATATGAATCTATCACCCTACATAATAACTGAACATAGAATGATACATAATGAATTCTAATAAATTAGGGTACTCTATCATGGCTCTCGAAAAATCATTATCACCACTTAATTAAATCTCCCTTTTATCTATGGGAAGGCAAAACCATATGTATTTGACCATAAAAACATCACACCCTTCTAATTAAATCCCATGATCGGTGTTACCATGTGTGATAAGTCCTATATGAAATGAATGTAATATAAAACCATCCATAAGACACATTGTACCTAAAAGATGTTATTGAGTTGTTTCGAGGACACTATACTTGTCACCATCTTTACGTCAACTGATACTCATGTCTCAGAGATAATTTGACAATAAAAGTGAATCTGATCAATCTATAAGTGGATTTTTTTTTCTTAGTTTATAATTGTTAGTCACATAGTGTATCAACTATTATAAAAAAATGTTTTTAATGGTCGTTTTGAGTGTGACAATACACAAGGATACCATCCATGAAAACCATGAATAATTAATCCAAATAAGGATTGAAAAATAAATTTATCAATTCCAAGAAAACTGTTGGAACAATCTTCAGCCCAAATAACATAACCAAATATTCATAGAGACAATACCTAAAACGATAGGTTATATAAGGATTGTCTGATGTCATAAACCTCACCTAATTGTATCCTTATACGAAACAAATTTTCTGGAACACCCTAGTTCCTAAACTATGAAAAATTGTCATCAATCCTTGGTAAAGCATATCAATTCTTAACTATCAGCTCATTTAATTTCTATTAATCCATACATATCATTAGGTTACCATAATATTTATTTAAAAAAAATGAATAAGATAAACCACATATATGTATTGGGTTAAATAAACCCATCTTCCTAAAAATCCACTTGGTGCGTCTTGATATACTACAATTTGATAGTATACATAATATAAATAGGAATTGATACCAATGAATATCCTAGCACTAGATCAGTATAGAACTCTACATATCTACCTTGAAGACATCCTAAAAATTATTCTAGGAAAATATACGTATAATTATCGACCACTAGAGGTAAATCATCCTGATGTGTTCCCTAAAAATCCAAATATAAACTCAAAATCATGGATACTATTCCACCCATTCCATGATTCTCATATCCTTCTCGACTCAACTAGAAATCCCATTCAGCCATGTGAATGAACTATATAATATATGATGATGTGAAGGTCACCCAATGATAATAGAAACCAATGTAATAATGAATGGGATCAAACCTATCCATTCAAAGAATGGTGTAAAAACATTCTATCTATATGAAAAAAGAGTCTCCATATGATATGAAACACACCAATATCAGGGGGTACTATCTACACTAATGTACATCCTGTATTATAATTCTGAATGATGTCTCAGGATTGAAAACTCTATCAAAACACTGAATTAAAAGAATAAGTATATCCAAAATGATTATATATATAATGATTTTATAATACCCTATGTCAAAAAGAGAAAATGCTAATATAGAGGCTATAATTATAGTACCTCTAAGAGTATAAGGTTCGAGATTATTCTCGTCAGGTGTCAGTTCAAATGTGTATATCTAGCATGATCTGTGGTAATATAATATAGTTGGACAACCCTAAGTAGATCTGATTTGTTTTCCCTATATCTCTGGGTTCTGAATAGAACGAGAATGGCTACTACTGTGTCCTGAGAGGCAAACTGTATGAAGAAATACCTTCCTAATGAGAATCCACTAACCCTTATTCTAAATGTGTAGTTGGTGTAGAACCTCTCTTGGTTTATATTATACGAAAAGATGATTAATGTGTTGTATATTACTCATTGTTCCATAGGATCAAAACTCGATATGGTATCTTGTGAACTGAGATCTCATATGTCATAGTATATTGCACTGGTGGCACCTCACTTGGTTATTTGTGTATATGTTGTGGATGCTAATATTATAGTGTGGGTACTATAGATGATGCTTCCTACAACTTGTTTATGCAGTTCTAGATCTAGGGGCCAAATCTCCCTAGCCCACACCCCAACCTATATTTGTCTACGATCTCTAAGAAGTTCCTAATTAAATATTTGATAAATTATAGTTAGTTGAATGACATTCTCTATTGATCAAATTTTTACCACATACAATCATAAAATCACTAGGCTTTATATAACTAATCACCCATTTGAATAATTATGATGCATTAGAGCTCTTTATAATGGGAAAAATAATTCATGACTGATAGAGTTCCCAAGTCCAATTTCATGGACCCTTGATCTCTATCATCCATTAATGTATTAGATAGATGTAATCATATAAGGACATATGAAAATCACTCCAAGACATCTCCAAATAATGATCCATCTATGAAATGACATCCCACTATTTCTTGGAAGAATCACATGACAAATAAGTAGTGAGATTTAGCAACCTCTTAGGAGGTGTCTCAAAATTCTAAAATAAATATATAATGACCTCTATACATTAAATCACTACCAATGGTATTCCATCACCTAATAATATGGTATTACTCTACAAATTGAAATCACACATCAACTCTAATATAGAGGGGGAAGGTCGAGGTTCTCTATGAATGGTCTACATGAACCGCATAAAGCCTTTGTGGATATGTGCCTCAAAAACTATGTATGGTATAATTAGTGGTGCCTCATCTATCACTAATGGAAGATATATTGGTAACCCATGACAAGTAAACTCTTAGTAATGTTCAACTCCACCCTCCTGGTGTGTGATTCGATGATTTCATGGTTTCCTACATCTACAAATTCTAAGTGCATACCTCAAATCAAGAATGACATAAAATATCAAAAAAAATATCATGAATATTGAAATAAGATACGTATAAGTATTCAAATATATGATTCACACCCCTCTAAATACTAACTGAGTCATGTTTGGAAAATTTCTAGATCATGTAAATGAAAGAGATACTTCATATTGAACACCATTAAGGTTGGGTAAGGGTAATGTTCCCTAAAATAAATTATTTCAGTATCCATTTAAATCTCATTTCATTTAATATTAATTTTAAATTGTTGTACTAAATGGTTTATAAAACATTTATCTATAAACTCCTATACTCCTCATGAACTAAAATATATAATTCACTAAATCCATATAATAAATCATTCCATCAATGAGAATGATGTTTTATGACTCAATGTTCTTTAGATTAATGATTAGGGTGCATGTTTTAACCTTATTAAGAAAAAACTACTTATGATATAGTAGGAACTCTATGTTCCAACAATGTTTTCTCAATACCCAAAAAAACATATCACATAGAAAACAAAAAAAACATCACACGTATCACAACAATATGAAATCGAGCAATTAATTTTAAATGGTATAGAATAATTCATGGAATGTAAATTATATTTGTTGTCTAAAATGATGTGTGAGATGGAATACCCTCATCTCATCATGTTTCATCAAAATATAACCCAAAATCATTTCGATGACGACATCATAATTCAAGTGAATCAACCAATAGTGAAATAAAATTAGCTATAATTTTACATATGTTGAAAACAAAAACATTCATTTAATGTAATTTACCATTTTCCTAAAAATGTGTGAGTTACTCCCTCTAAAAACTCACTAAGATATTACAATTCCTTCATATCCCTTTTATATTCAATAAAAATTGCAATTAATTCTAGAAAATATGCCTATGATACCAATTTTTAATGTCTTGTGCTGGGATGGAACACAACGGTGCCTGATCTTATTTGGCCACATGGACAAAAAAACATCTCCCAAAATTATAGAGGCTACAAACTAGATTTTAAGGGGCTACAATGTGTTAGTTCAGAGGATATTCCCTCACACCCGAGTGTAAAAAAATGTAGTAAACATTCATTTAATGATGGAAATAGTAAATAAAACTAGAATATGATAAAGAAACAATAGAAAAATATATAAATAAATTTATAATAAGTCTAATATACAAAGGATGATTAATGTTATGTCCTCAAAGAATCCAAAATAGTATTACATATAAAATTAAAATGATTATAAAAAAAACTGAAAACCACAAAACTAACCTAGCTTGAAATGAGATCCTTAACTCAATCTTGAGATCCCCTTATCCTAATAATCAATTACAAACATAAAACATGGTTCATTGCCTTATCCATACATGCATCTATAAAACATATACATGTACTCAATGATAGCTCGAATAGGGTGTGAGATACATTCATAGTAGGAATCCATGAAAAGGTCTAATTCTATAAAAGCATGGAATATACTATAATGATAAATTTAATGTAGTAATAGAATATGTAATGAAAATAATGAAACTAAACAACCCATAAATGTTCGAGTTCCCATGGATACCCATCCTCTACTACCTACTTCAGCATTATCTATCATATCGTTGAACAAATATTCATCCCTATAAAAATTTATAAATAATATTATTTAATTAATCATTCCCATTTAAATACTAAGTCTAGAGGAATGGAACATAGCCCAATGTCCCCCATAGAGATATGTAATTCAGGATGCCTAACCTGGCCATATATAAGGTTTAAGTCACTAACCCCATCTAGGATTGTTATTTGTATTGGAAGACACATCATTTGAATCATTACATTAATTATTAAATTATTAACATGATCTAGTACATTGAATTCCACATTTATAATCTAAGTATTACACCAGGCTTATCATAAACCAAGCACCATACAATCCCATCCATAGAGATCCTTAAAGGAACCAAGGTATCACTACAGGTGTTGAATAACATCATTTCTCTCTGATTCATTCATTGGTCATCTTCTAAAGGTGAAAAAATGTCAACCATGGAATATATAATCAACTACCCACTCTGTACTTCCTTAATAGTCCTTATAATGAGTCCATGCATCACTCATACATAGGAAGAAATATCCCACTGAATATATCCTCGGAAATCCTCAAAAGAGTCTACGTGCCACTCAGGTATATATAATCAACATCCCTAAACAAATTCTTTAGTATTCCATATAAGAAGAATATGTATCACTCAAGATTATAAATAAAAATTCCATTATGTCTATCCATGGAAATTCAATGGGGACTCTAAGATTCATTCAAGTGAATATAATCAACATCTCTTTAATTCATCCACTTTTAGTCTATATAACAAGTCCATGTACAAATTGTTCTTATAAAGAAACATCCTTATATGTCATTCATATGAAATCCAAAAGGGTTCCCATGTTTCACTTGTTAATATATAATGAAAGCCACCAAAGTAGTCTCTCTGTGGAATTTTTAGGTCAACCAATGTGTCACCAAAGGATTATAAGCATTCATTCAATGTATATTAATTAACTCAATGGTCATTACCATGATGAAATCATTTAATTATTTCCTCTGAAGGTGGATCATGGAATGGGATAATATTATATGTATCAGATTTCTAATGAACCAATATTTTCATTTCATTATAAGGATGAAATCATTCCTAACATGAAATTATATGGAAAGACCCTAGGGTCAGAGTAATTTCATCCTATTTCTTTAACCAATATAATTATAATCACAATTCAATATTGAAATCACATGGAAAGGGGTAAAAAATAGAACTAATAGGTATCCAAATTCAAAATCCACCCATGGAGGTCCAATTAATTAAATAATACACCCATTGGATGGACCCAATTTTATTTTCATAACCTTCAATCATTAATCAATAGGATCTCTAATTATATAGTCCATGACTATTCCTGTTAAAAAATGAATACATTTCATTTCTAGGTAATCACTCTGATAATTGGGGGCATAGAACAAAAACAACACACACATAAAAAGAGAGAGATATATATATATATAATCTCTAAAATTGAAGAAAAAGAACAAGACCACCTACTATCGGTTTGAAGTGGATTGATCTTCCATTTTCAACTCTTGATTCTACTTTGATTGGGAGAAATCCAAAGAAAAGATGAAGAAACCTTAATTAAGGAATATTATATTTTATGAAAATAGTTCATCAAATACTAATATTAATGAGGAATGAATCAAAATTAATTGATATCTTATTGAGATCCATCTGATTTTTCCGATAGATATAGATTCCTTGTTGAGAAAAAGAATATATTATACTTCTTATATTAGTATTAAAAGAGGTACTCTCAATGGTTGAGGTTGTTGTGAAGATGTATAATGAAAAAATAAGGATTGAAATGAAGATAAATTAATGATAATTTCATAAATTCACCCAAAATTCTAGTTTGTAAGGTTTCACCAACACGTTTAGTAAACATGTAACCACTACTTTAAGATGGGGAACCTCACACAATTTGTATTTACAATTTGATTAACTATAGATAAAACATGTCTATAAAGAATATCAAAATATATATATTGTGTCACAGGAGATTGTGCCTCAAATCAATTGGGTTTCCAAACCATGAAAGACCCCCAACTCCCTATCCAACTCTGTAAGATTTCAACAAATTCTGTAACTTGGGTCTCACAGTTACTACTAATCTGTCGCCATAACTATTATCCTCCAATATCTAGGTTACAATCTTCAAACAAGACCTAAACATCCCCAACACATATATCTCCACAAATGGTATTAACATTATTCCATAATTATAAATAAAAAATTAACTAATAGTAAATGAGTTTGTACTATATTAAAAATAGGGTTCAAACAAGCCTAACCCCCTATAGTTAGCGACCTACCTTCAAGAATGCCTTCCCATGGAGGATTCATCATCAACTGGGCTCCATGGGCCTAGCCAACAAGCATGTGGTACTAAGGTTGAGGAATAGCTTTCATGGCCTCATTTTTTTATTATGTGAAAAAAAAACTCATACCATGGTGACATCGAAAGAGGTCACAAAATCCAAAACCCTAAAAAAACAGTTATTCATTTTTTGCCGCTTGAAATAACCATCGGGTTATGTAATTTTATCAAACCAACTTCATGGGTGTCACGACTCGTCCTCGGGGCCCGTGTTGTGACTACCCCAAGCCCGTCTTCCATAGGCCAGGGGTTGGCGACTAGCACCAAGACGTAAATCCCAACGAAAAGGGAAGGCATTGCCTTTAAAAGTAAACAAACACCACAGAGTAAGACAATAGAAGTAACTCTAAGTAAACAGAGTACACGTAAGTGCGGAAAGTAAATGGGCAAGAATACAAACCCAAACTGAAAGTAAAGTACAACTAGAAAGAAATTATAGCATCTGAAAGTAAATAAGCAACATCGAGCCATCCTCTGGTACTCCCACCTGAAGGGTGGGTACAGATAACCACCTCAACTCCTCGGGTCCAGTCGTTCGCTCCGTGTACGCCCCGCCCAGTGGTCCACCTCCAGGTACCAACCAGCTCCGCAAGCCTCAACCACGATCAGCGTGGTCCATCATCTGCAACCAACACAATGTAGTGCGGGCATAGCCCGTGTAGGGGTGAGTATAAGCTACTCAGTAGGGACCCTAAGACCCCAGAAGTTCTCCCAGAATCCACAAAGGGTAATCCAAAAAGTAAAGATACAATCATGAAGTTACATATGACACTACTTAGGTATATGCTCATACATATACATAATTTATCAATTCCAGTTCGGCTCCAACATCTAATCCCAAGTTCGATCACATCCACACAGGATATCACAACACAATCCACATAGGAAAGAAAATCAAGATTCAGCTCACACGGTATACTTCTTCATAAGAGGATAGAGACGATCAGATGTAGCCACTGATTCATCTAAGCCGTTGGACCCACACAGGATCGATAGGTACTAACCCCCGCAATTACCCACAAAGAATCGATAGGTAACTAACCCCTGCAATGACCCACAATGTATCGATAGGTAACTAACCCCCGCAATGACCCACACAGGATCGGACCCACACAGAATTTGTATGCGATGGCCCACATAGGACTGCTGAGTGCTGACCCACAAAGGATCGGTAGCATTGATCCATGTAGGATCTCTGAGTGTTGTAGTCGTCATCGTCAAATCCACGGAGGATTTCTATACATTCATCATCGTCGTCGCAGTTGCAACCAGCTCTAGGGTTCCCGCACATAGCAAGCTCATTCGAGAGGGTCCGCTCCACGATCTGAGGGGCTGATACATCAACTGACACATAGTCCGAAGGTG
The DNA here is from genome assembly GCA_963277665.1 of Viscum album. NCBI lineage: Eukaryota > Viridiplantae > Streptophyta > Magnoliopsida > Santalales > Viscaceae > Viscum > Viscum album. Next base: position 1,893,741,773 of record OY728150.1, read on the forward strand.
ATGTATCCAAAATATTTGTATCATCAACAGGAACTCAACTTCATAGACAGCGTGTCAATTGAATGCCCGGTCTGAGAGTTATTGGATTTTCCGTCCTAGGGGCCCTGTTGGTTTTTATGTCAGAACCAACCCGACCGTACTCCATCTTCATCCAAACCTTGAGCGGATTAATCCAAAAGGACCGTCTCACAAAGAGGAATCCATCAAAATTGACCGCACGTTAATCAAACTTCTGGAGCTCTTGTTATAAGTGTTTCCGCTCTGAAGGCCCGGTTGGTTTCGTGTACGAACCAACCTGGCCGAACACAAAGTTCTTCAAACCCTTGAGTGTAATATACTGAAACAACCTATATGATCCAAGGATCGCATCATAGCTGACAGTGTGTCGATCGAAGCTCTGTAGCCATGTTATTGGCAAAATACGGAATGGGTTCCGGAAGTGGGGGTTTCGGGCCCGGACAGACCTGGCCCGAGACCCCCTGGGTCGGCCTGAACCTGGTCGACCCAAACTGGTCCGGGTACGGACCGCCCGAGCGTGGCCCGGCCCAGTCCGACTAGCACGGCCCGCCCCGGCCTGCGCGCGGCCCGGTGGCCAGGTGGCTCGGCCGTTTTGACCTAGCGGATGTGCAAAGGGGGGAGCTGCCCCCTTGAATGAAACCGTGGCCCCGCGTGGGGGCCGCTCCTTGCAAATGGATGCGGCATAGCACCGCGTCCCTGCCTCCTCTTTCCCGCGCGGTCACGGGACCAGCAGCCTGCCGTCGCGGCTGTAGCCACGTGGCCCTTCCCGGCGGCGCGCCGAGCGCCGCTGCCTCCTGGCGGTCGGCCGGTGCCAGTCGCTGCCTCCGGCCGACGCCTCTAGCCGCAGGCGCCGCCGTGCCGGCGAGGCGTGCTAGTGGGGTTTTCTGCGGACCACCGGATGCACTCTGGTGGTCCATTTTTCCTGGCGTCTTCGCCAGCGGTCCTCCCGGGATAGACTCTTCACTACGAAGCCCCCAAAATGCCTTTACGGCATGCTTCGTCGTCGCCCGCCGATCCGCACACCACGAACGAAGAAATGGTGGGTTCAGACTTGTTCTTTGGTCCGCACCCACCACGTTAGCAGTTTAAACGGCTTCTGACAAATTTTAAACACATGCCGAGGATATAAATCACAAATATTCAATTGAACCAAAACCACTACCTCAAGTGGTTGATGATTCGACGATTATCGCGGGAGAAGGAACGTCGCAGAAGAAGCGTCGCGGAAGAAGCGTCGTGGAGGAAGGATCGTTGCATCATGGAGAAAGGATTTTTCAGCATCCCGTCTTCTGTCTCCGAGGATTCAGCGTTCTTTTCGACCTTCATCAGAGGTTGGCATTCTCCGCGTTCATCGCGTTCTTCGCGTTCTTCGTCGAGGAAGGAGTGCTTCATGGCTTGAGTGATTTCTCCCAAACCCTCTCGCGCAACCAAAATCTAATAAAAAAAGAATTGTCTTATTTTATTAACATACAAGACAACGTTTTGAATTTCAAAAAAAAATTGAAATAATTAATTAATTAATTAATTGAAGAGTTTAAACCGCCCAATTAATGAGGCGTTTATTTTCCAGATTAAACGCAGGGGTTGACATCATTAAAAAGAGGGGCGTGCGGGTGCAATACATAATTAAAGTAGGGGGTAGAAAAAGGTGGGGCTCATGTGGGCCCCACCCCAGAAATATCCGACCTAGTGGTGTAGGATATTGTGGGTCCTACTTAACCCCCTTAGCTTAGGTTAAACAACTTAAAATAAAATAAATTGGTCACACCATTTTATTTTATTCATTTACTTAACTGCAAAATTTAAAAATCACACCCGAGCAAACGCAACTCCGGAAATGGTGTTTCTAAGAAAAAATTGGTGATGTGATTCCTTCGGTGCCCTTGGAATTCGATTCCGAGCACCGGTTCAAATGTTAGAAAAACCCGGTCGTTCGTTCACTGATCTTACACGAGCCAATTTCGGAAAATGATTCTGGGAACACCGGGCCTCGGAATCAGGTGCCGTCAGAAACTGTGTTCTTGTAAAATTCCCAAGAAAATTAAGAAAAAAATTACCTTGAATTTTACAGGTCTTTACATTACTCCCACCTCAGGGCTTTACGTCACTATAAAGAAACATCATAAACTAGGGAAACAAATGTGGGTACTGAGCATGCATCTGAGCCACCCGCTCCCAAGTGCTCTACTGGAGGTTCCCATGCTGCCATCTGATGCGCACTAGAGGAATCGATCATCCAAATAGGACCCACTCCAGTTAATCCTCAATCTCCACTAGGACCTCCGTAAAAGTTGACCCATCATCAATGTCCAGCTCCCCATGGTCAATGATATGTGTCGGGTCGTGCACATATCTCCTCAGCAAGGATACGTGGAAGTATTCGTGCACCCAGTGAAAATGAGGAGGTAGAGCCAGAAGATAAGCCACCTTCCCTATCCTGCTGAGGACCTGGAATGGTCCGATGAAGCACAGAGATAACTTTCCGCCTCTACCAAATCTCTGTAATCCACGTCGAAGTGAGACCCGTAAGAAGACATGGTCTCCATTCTCAAACTCCAGTGGCCTCCGCCTCCTGTCATCATAAGACTTCTGCCAGCTTTGAGCTGTCCTCATCCACTCCTAGATGACCTAGACCTTCTCTATCGCGGCCTGGACTATCTCTTGTCCAGTAAGTGCTGACTCCCCAGGGTCTGTCCAGCACAGAGGTGATCTGAAAGGTCATCCATAGAACGCCATGTATGGTTTCATCCCAATGGTGGTGTGGTAGATGTTTTTGTACGTGAACTCCACCAACGGTAGGTGGTCCTCCCAGCTGCGACCAAAGTTGATGATACATGCGCGGAGCATATCCTAGAGAGTCTGAATGATCCTCTCTTTCTGAACATCTATCTGAGGATGAAAGGCAGTGCTCAGACGCAGCTGCGTCCCGAACACCTCCTACAACCCCATCCAAATCCGGGAAGTAAAGCGAGCATCTCAATCGGAGACGATAGATGATAAAACACCATGAATCAGTACAATCTACTGAATGTAGAGACATCCCAAGCTCTCCACTGAGCCCTGCTCTCTGATAGGTAAAAAGTGAGCCGACTTGGTGAGTCTGTCGACAATCAACCAAATGGAGTTGTGACCTCTAGAAGTGCATGGAAGTACAGTCATGAAGTGCATAGATATGTCATCCCACTTCTACTTCGGGACCTCCAAGGGCTGTATGAATCCTTCTGGTACCTGGTCCTCTGCCTTCACCTGCTGGTAGGTGAGGCATCGTGAAACAAACTCTGCCACAGCCTTCTTCATGCCTGACCACCAGTGCTTTCATCTGAGATCTTGGTACATATTCGCCACTCCAGGATGTACCGCTAAAGGGGAAGTGTGAAACTCTCTCAACACCTCCTCCCGTAAAGAAAATGGTACTAAGGTATGTCCTCTGAAAAGGATGTCATGCTCTCACCCTAAAAAGAAACCATCAGATGCCTATCCTGAGGATATCTGCATATGTCGCATCTCACAGTCGGCGTCCCCACGTTGTGCCTCTCTGACCTTCTGCAGTACTGGAGGAGTGACTGTGAGTGACTGAAGAAAGGTTGCTCCATCTCTATCCACGGAGGATATATGTAAAGCTTCTAGCTACTCTGTCGCCTCCCCAAGTAGCTGAATGCCCATCCTCCTGTTGAGAGCATCGGCTACCACGTTCCCCTTTCCAGGAGTATAGACTATCTCAAATTTATAGTCCTGGAGGAACTCGAGCCATCGCTGCTGTCTCATGTTCAAGTCCTTCTACGATAAGATGTACCTAAGACTCTGATGGTCAGAATAGACTGTAAAGAGCTCCCCCATCAGATAGTGTCTCCACATCTTCAAGGCGAAGACCACTGCTACTAACTCCAAGTCATGGGTATCTTAGTTCTTCTAATGCTTCTTCAACTGATGTGATCCATAGACGATCAAGGCCCGCTCTTACATTAGGACACATCCAAGTCTGGTCCCTGATGTATCACAGTAAACTACGTACCCAACTCTCTCCTCCAGTAGCCTCAAGATAGGCGCAATGGTCAATCTCTGTCTCACCTCTTGGAAGCTCTGCTGACATTTGTCTGAACAAACAAAGGGTTTCCCCTTCTTTGTCAAAGCTGAGAGTGGTGCCGCAACTCTGGAGTAGTCTAGCACAAATCTCATGTAGTATCCATCTAGTCCCAAGAAACTCCGCACCTCCATCACACTCCTGGGTGGATCCCAAGATAGTACCGCCTCGATCTTCGCAGGATCCACCACAACTCCCACCTCAGAGATGACGTGTCCCAAGAAGTGGACCTCACGTATCCAGAACTGACACTTCGAGATTTTTTCTTAAAACTGGTGCTCTCAGAGTGTGTCTAGTATAACCCATAAGTGTTAGGCGTGCTCCTTATCAGTGGCAGAGTATATCAAAATGATGTCGATGAAGTCCATGACAAATCGATCGACGTATTGCTGAATGAACCTGTTCATGAGGCCCATGGACACTAATGGAGCATTGGTTACACCAAATGGCATAACCATGAACTCATAGTGTCCATACCGACATCTGAAGGTCGTCTTTTGCACGTCCTCATCCCGAACTCTAAGCTGATGATAGCCTAAAATAAGGTCTATCTTTGAGAACCACCGTGCTCCCTTGAGCTGATCGAAGAGGTCATCAATCCTCGGTAGGGGATACATGTTACTCACTTTCACTTGGGTTAGGAGACGATAGTCGACAGAAAGTCACAAGCTCCCGTCCGCCTTCTTGGCGAACAATATCAGAGAAGCCCAGGGTGAAACACTAGGTTGGATAAATCCCTTGCCCTACAAGTCCTCCAACTGTACCCGTAGCTTTCGAAGTTCAGCGGGGTACATATGATATGCTGGAGTGGATATCGGGGTTATCCCGGGGTACAGGTCAATATAAAAGTCTACCTATCTGCGAGGATGTAGCCCTGGGATGTCATCGGGGAAAACGTCTGCATACTGATCCACCACTGTAGGAAAACTAGGACTCCTCACTTCAACTGCTACTAGGATGAGGCTATCCAACTAATGAGTGATGGGATGTCCTCTCTTATGTGAGAGTCCATTCTGTGCTGCGAAGGCTCCCTTCTCTCCGGTGAAGGCGAACCTGTTCCCATCGATGCGTACACACCACACCTTATGCCTAATATAGTCAATTTGTGCATGGACTGTAGATAACAAATCCATGCCCAAGATGACGTTGTAAGGCCTCGATGCCATTACAAGAAGATCCCAGCCAAATCTCTCGCCTCCTAGAGTAAGCTCACGCTACCAGCACCAGTACGTAATCATCGAGTCTTCTCCCGTAAGAGTCTCTAGCCGTAAGGATTGAGACAACCGCTCTGTCGGAATCTCCAAGATCCGAACAAGGGCAGCGACTATGAATGAATGAATCACTCCTGTGTTTATAAGAACTACATCAAGGGTGGAATAGACACATATAGTACCTCGAATCATCTCAGGCGCGCCGTGATCATAGGCCTCTACTGCCTGGAGCAGTGCCTGTCTCTGCCCGCTAGTTACCTGTGGTCGGGGTGGACCTCTTGGTGGTGGTGGTGGTAGAGCCTCAAAGTGTCTCCAACCACATGCTGCTCGGCCAGCTCCTCTTCCTCGTTCGCCTTCTCCATGCGGACCGCCACGGTCGACCCTCTGCCTATGCCTGGGTGGTCCCTCAACCATCTGCTACTCCTCGGCATGGCGGGTCTGGCAGTCACAAGCCATGTGGCCCTGCCCGCCACATGCGTAGCACTGTCTACCTCTCGAAAGACTGGCTCTACGCTGAGTACCCCACACTGCTGGGCCAGTGTCCTGAGGTCATCTGCCTACGGGTTTGGTCTTCCTGGACCCATGAGTCATCCGTCGACTGCCTGCTACAGATGACTCTTCTACGTGCCTCCCTTCAGTAGGTCTCGCTGCTGATGTAGGCTCAGCAAGGAAGCTCTCGATGAGAAGGGCTCGCTCCAGTACCCTTGACTGCATCGGAATGTTGAGGTAGATCAGTGATGCCCTGATCTCATGCCTCAATCCCTGCTCAATGGTCCAGGCCTGGAAGAATGGGTCTCGTACCATGTCCGTCGAATAGCGCGAGAGATCTGTAAATCTCACCGAGTATAGGGTGACCGTCAAGATGCCATGCCGCAGTTGTAGAAGCTCCTGGATGCGCACCGCACGAAGGGTGGCTGAGATGAACTCCGAGCAGAAGAGGCTCTCAATGTCCGTCCAGAGGAGAGATGCCTCATCACGCACCTAGAGCATCAGGCTCCACCATCTGTCTGCTGCTGCATGCAGGAGGCTCACTGCGAGGATCACCATGAGGATTGTTGGTGTCCTCACTAACCTGAAAACATGCAAAACTGCCTCCACCTAATCCATGGCTGCCTGAGGGTCCGTCTCCCCACGTAACCTGGGTAGTCACTGATGTTGAAACTCATGCAGTGCACTAAGGTGACGTGCATCATCAATGACTACGGCTGGTAGCATCAGTGGCTCGGCGGGTAGAGGTACCGTCGATGCCTCTGCTGTCAATGGGCCCTATACCGAGTCCCCATCGCTCGGTGTGTTGTCGTCCTGCACAACGCTCGGAAACCTATCTGGCTGCCATCGTGGGGCCATCCTGAAAATAGACAGGTGTGCCACAGTCAAACAGTATACCTGGTGAGCTGACACAACGTATTCATAAAGAAAACATGAAACACACATGCAATCAATGTTTTCGTGCATTAAGTCAGAAATCAGAAGTCAGGGTTTTGGTGTACGGATAAGTCGGTCGCCGCACCAACACTGGACTCCCTAGACTGATAACCACACTCAATACTCTTAACACTATTAATTCACATAGAAAAAGATCAGAGTCCTGAGTTCTGAGGTTGAACCGAACTCGTCTGATACCAATTTTTCACAACCCATCCTTGGGGCCCATGTCGTGACAACCCCAAGCCCGCCTTCCATAGGCCAGGGGTTGACGACTAGCACCAAGGTTTAAATCCCAACAAAAAGGGAAGGCATTGCCTTTAAAAGTAAAAAAACACCACAGAGTAAGCCAACAGAAGTAAACACTATGTAAACTGAGTACAAGTAAGTGCCGTAAGTAAATGGGCCAGAATACAAACCCAAACTGAAAGAAAAGTAAAATTGGAAACAAAGTGCAACAACTGAAAGTAAAGCAATAACGTCGAGCTGTCCTCTGGTACTCCAACCTGAAGGGTGGGTACAGATAACCACCTCAGCTCCTCGGGTCCAGCCGTTCGCTCCGTGTACGCCCCGCCCAGTGGTCCACCTCCAAGTACATACCTGCTCCGCAAGCCTCAACCACGATCAGTGCGGTCTGTCGTCTGAAACCAACACAACGTAGTGCAGGCATAGCCTATGCAGGGGTGAGTATAAGCTACTCAGTAGGCACCCCGAGACCCCCGAAGGTCTCCCAGAATCCAAAAAGGGTAATCCACAAAGGAAAGACGTAATCATGAAGTGAAATCCGACACTACATAGGTATATGCCCATACATATACCTAAGTTATAAATTCTAGTTCAGCTCCAACATCAGATCCCAAGTTCGATCACATCCACACAGGATAGCATAACTCAATCCACATAGGAAAGAAAATCATGATTCAGCTCACACAGGTATACTTCTTCGTAAGACGATAGAGATAATCAGATGTAGCCACTGATTCATCTATGCGGTCGGACCCACACATGATCGATAGGTACTAACCCCTACAATGACCCATAAAGGATCGATAGGTAACTAACTCCCGAAATGACCCAAAAAGGATCGATAGGTAACTAACCCCCGCAATGACCCACACAGGATCAGACCCACACTGGATCTGTAGGTGCTGGCCCACACAAGACCGCTGAGCACTGACCCACACAGGAACTGACCCACACAAGATTGGTAGCACTGATCCACATAGGATCGTTGAGTACTGTAGTCGTCGTTGTTGAATCAACAGAGGATTTTTGTACAGTCGTCATCGTCGTCGCAGTCGCAGCCAGCTCTAGGGTTCCCGCACACAGCATGCTCGTTCAGGAGGGTCTGCTCCATGAGCCAAGGGTTTGATACATCAACTAACACGTAGTCCAATGTTGATGTATCCAAATGTTCTGTATCGTCAACAGGAACTCAACGGCACAGACGGCGCTTCAATCGGATGCTCGGTCTGAGAGTTATTGGCTTTTTCGTCCTAGGGGCCCGGTTGGTTTTTAAGTAAAAACCTACCCGACCGTACTCCAACGGTGTCAAAACCTCGAGCAGAGTAAGCCAAAAGGTCCGTCTCACTAAGAGGAATCCATCAAAGTCGATGGGACATCAATCGGACGTCTTGAGCTCAAGTTATAAGCATTTCCGCTCCGAGGGCCCGGTTGGTTTCGTGTACGAACCAACCCGGTCGAACCCAAAGTTCTCCGAAACCTTGAGGGTAATATACCAAAACGACCATCTTGATCCAAGGATCGTATCGCAGCAAAAAATGCGTCGATCAGAGGTCCGTAGCAAATGTTCTGGGAAAAAGACAGAAAGGGGTCTAGAAATGGGGGTTTCGGGCCCGGACCGACCTGGCCCGAGACCCCCTGGGTCGACCCGACCCAGGTCTGGGTCCGGCCCGCCTGGGCGCGGCCCGGTGGCCAGGTGGCTCGGCCGTTTCGGCCGAGCGGATGTGCAAAGGGGGGCGCCACCCCCTTCAATGAAACCGCGACCCCACGTAGGGGCTGCTCTTTGCCAACGGACGCAACATAGCGCCGCGTCCCTACCTCCTCGGTCCCACGCGGTCGCGGGACCCGTAGCCTGCCGCCATGGCTTCATCCGCGGGGGCGTGCCGGGCGCCGCCGCCTCCGGCCACCGGTGGGGTTTTCTACAGACCACTGAATGCGCTCCGGTGGTTTATTTTGCCTGCCGTCTTTTCCAGTGGTCCTCCCAGGACCGGCTCTTCACTGTGAAGACCTCAAAATGCCCTTGCGGCCTGCTTCGTCGTCGCCCGCCGATCCACACACCAAGAACGAAGAAACGATAGGTTCATAATTTTTTGTTGGTCCGCACCCACCGCATTAGCGGTTTAAATGTCTTTTGAAAACTTTTAAACACATGTCGAGGATATAAATTACAAAGATTTAATTGAACCAAAATGCCTACCTCAAGCGGTTGATGATTTGAAGATTTTTGCGGGAGAAGGAACGTCACAGAAGAAGAGTTGCAGAAGAAGTTTCGCAGAAGAAGGATCATCACGTTGCGGAGAAAGGATTCGTTGGTGTTTCTTCATCGGTCTCCGAGGATCCGGCGTTCTTGTCAACCTTCGTCGGAGGTTGGCGTTCTTTGCGTTCTTCGCGTTCTTCATCATGGAAGAAGTGCTTCATGGCTTGAGTGATTTCTCCCAAACCCTCTGGCACAACCAACCTCTAATAAAGTAATAATTGTCTTATTTTTTTTAACACACAAGCCAACGTTTTGAATTTCAAAAAGATTTGAAACAATAAATTAATGAATTAATTGAGGAGTTTAAATCACCCAATTAATGAGGTGTTTATTATCCGAATTAAACGCAAGGGTTGACTTCATTAAAAAGGGGGTGCGGGTGCGTTACTTAATTAAAGGAGGGGGTTTGGAAAAGGTGGGGCTTGTGTGGGCCCCACCTCATAAATATCCTACCTAGTGTTGTAGGATATTGTGGATCCATCTTTAACCCCCTTATCTTAGGTTAAACATCTTAAAATAAAATAAATTGGTCGCACCATTTTATTTTATTAATTTTCTTAACCCGATAATTTAAAAACCAAACCCGAGCAAACGCAACTCCAAAAAATGTGTTTTTATGCAAAAATTGGCACTGTGATTCCTTCGGTGCCCTCAGAATTCGATTCCGAGCACCAGTTCAAAAGTTATAAAAACCCGCTCGTTCGTTCAATGAACGTACCCTAGCCAAACTTCAGAAAATGATTTCGGGCACACTGGGCCTCAAAATCAGGTGCCGTCAGAAACTGCGTTCTTGTAAAATTCCAAAGAAAATTAAGAAAAAAATTTCCTTGAATTTTATGGGTCTTTAAAATGGGTAAATTATTATATAGGTTGGGGAACTCTAAGCACTTCCACTAGATGTTTAGGAATATTCCATGGTATATTTATCCTCTTCATCCCATTGACATCTAATGGGTTTCCATCATCTTATCTTTTATTCTAAATTGAAAAAGTGTTTATATTAGTAACCATAAAAGATCCCTCCCTCTTTGAATATAGATTACCTATAATTATCATTTGTCCATAGTTTTAGAGTAGGACATGGGATCCAAGTCGAATGTATTTTAAAGGATCTGTTTTCATATTCCACATTGGTTATCTCCTTGTATATTCATGAGTTTTTAAAGCCTCTTTTTTTGATTTTATCATGTTCTTCTAGTTATATATATCTATCTTTCTGATCACTCACTAAATCAAAATCCACATGTTTTCCAACCGAAAAGGTGTTGTTCTACAGTTTTAGTATATGAAGAAAAATATTTCCCAAAAACCATATTATGTAGTCTCATACCTATATGTGCCTTATAATATATCTAATATGCACAGAATGTGTCTTCATATATTTGGATCCAATCATTCGAGTTCAGTTGCACCATTTAACATAAAATGAAATTTCTCTCCTAGTTAGAGACTTAAATTTTGAGATTTTTTTAGTATTATAAGGGGTAGAAGTCTTGTGTTGTACCTCATACTTTTTATGCATATAATCTTTCTTCTTATTGAAAAAAATGGGTTCCTTGATTTGTGATGATGGAACATTGAACTGCGAACCGACAGATGATGTTATTTCTTAAAAATTCACAAACTAACTTGGTATCATCTGTTTTGGTGGTCTTATCTTACACATATTTAGATAAATAATGTATTGTAAAAAAGATGAATGAATTACCAAAAGAAACGAGAATGGTTGCCATAAAATAAAGTCCACAAGTTTAAATATTTTACAAAATGTGATGGTTATTATAGGAATCTTCTATATTTTTTAAGATATTTGTAGAGTATTGACACATGTAATTTTTTTAAAATACATGAAAATCATAAAATTTGTTTTTCCAACATATTCTAGATTCGATCATTTTCATTTACATTATATGACATCCAAATTGGCCTCCATAAGAAAATTTTTGACATAATTGGAACATTGTTTCTGTTTTAGTTTCTAATGAAAACCTCTTTAAGACATGGTCATTATATTTTTTATATAAGATATGATATTAATAAAAATATAATATGTCATCAAAATTATGTTTTTTATATTGATGTTAGATATAGTGGAAAGGTAACTAATATGTGCCCAATTAATTCCGTAAATCAATATTATAGGGTTCTTCACCTTCCATTTTTTTGAGCTGATCTACAAGAATGTGATCATTGTGTGGGATCAGATTTGGAATTTGTATTTTAGAATTGTTTGTGAGTATTTGTAGAAAATGTTACAGTTTTCTTTGGTTTCCAAATTTTTCGTTATCTCTATGTTTAATTCTTCAAATAGTAGTATCTATATCATCATCCTTGGTTTGACATCATCATTCATTAGTAAGATCAAAATTGCATTATGATATGAAAATGAAATCAATTTAGATCACTATTAATAATTCAAAAAAAAATCAATTCTAATATAACAGAAAATAATTATTTATATATAGTTGTGTAATTTAGCTCAATACCATCCAATGTTCTCAAAGAATATGTTATGACAGGTATTCTTCTATCAATTCATTGGGAAGGGATTACTCCCACAAATTTTTTGAGGAATTACTTAGAAACTCAAATAGGATATCCATATATGGTGGATTCCTAATTAGTGGGGTAACAAATTTTTCCTTCAGATCATGAAATAAATTTATATAATCATTATTAAAATTGAAGCCAAATTATTTTAAAAGGGTCCATAATATGGTTGAAATCTTAATAATAATCTTGAAAAATATCATATAAACCCCCAATCCCCAAAAAAATCATCTTATCTATATCAAAAAATTATGATACAATATATAATTAAATACATTAACATTTGAAAAAACAATATCAATAAAATTTTGTGAAATAAAATCCCCAAACACTATTCTTTTCTCAACCATAATGTGACACCTTTCAGAGTTAAAAAATATTTCTCTCTATGAAGGTTTTTAGAACATTGTATAAGTTACATAAGAGGTGATAAAAATAATTTCAATAAAAGAAATGTCACCTAAGAATACATATTCTTATTCCTTTAATTTGTTTGAGAAAATACTTACCATAAACCACTAAAATGTAGCTATATAATTTGACAAGTTAAAAGGAAACATATTGTAGAGAAGGTTATAAATGGGTGGGTGAATGTTGTCCTTTCCTGTTCTGTGGGGGAAATGGTTACCTGAATGTTACCATAAAATCCATATAAGATATATTAATGTGTCCAACCTATTAGACATTATTCTATTTAGTCTATAAACAAATTGGGGAAGTGATCTCTCTAGGTGACAATGTTAATTTTTCAATAGTCAATGCTTTCCCTCTAACTATTTTGGCCTACCATTATAGTTAATTCATGGTTCTCATTTGTCCCAATTGTAAAACTATAATTTTTATTAATCACATGAATGGGGATGACACTTTGTGAGTTAGAAATTTGACATATTATATTAACTAGAAACATATTTTCACTCTCAGTTTTACAACATACATACTGTTGGGATTTAGTCTCCATTGTGGTGTCTTAATAGGTCTAGTGTCTCAATCTAGTAGAATTCCCTATGAAAATACTTTGGGGATTATTATAGTGATGTATTTATGGATCCAACCTATGGTTTTCAGATTTTTTAAAATTATTAATAATAATTTTATTAGTGTCATGGGATAAATTATTAGTAAATATTACTATAAATTTTAATCCTTCCCAATGATACATATATTTTTTGACACAATAGAGATTTTGTTGATCCAAGATTTGAGTTTCTCTAGAGAAGATATTCAATTCTAATATCTAATTAAAAAAGGTTTTCTTTCCTTAGAAAAGTGCATCATATAAGGAAATTCATGAAAATTAACAATGAATTTGGATTTCTTTTCTACCTGATAAGAATTTCGATATTTTATTTTATTCAATTGTACAATCATGTATTTTAATTAATGGTTATCACCAATGGAAAAAATTCTCTAATCATTCATGGGTATTCAATGGGATCAAAAACTTTTTCATGGATAATTGAAAAGAGTGAATGATTGTTTGAAGTGTTAACATTGGATTCATGAACATTTAGGTACACCATATTATTTTCTAGTTTAATTATGAGGGTTACAACCTGTACATTAATGATATCTTGGCTTTCATTAGAAATGGACATCCCAAAATGATGAGTGAATGTGATGGTGTTTTATCAACCACCGTTTTTATTAAATAGTATTCTTCTTGTGAAAACAATAATTCTACAACCACTAGCACATCATCTAAAAATCTATATGGGAAGACAATAAATATGATTTTTAGTTGAAATACCAGTCTATGGTAATAAGCGTCTCTATTTTTAAGGATTCAAATAAAGATTTATGCATGAAATTAATGTAATCACCATATCACACTGGGAATCAACAAATAATAAAGAACCATTTGTACATGGACTATAAAATTTCCATGGTATTCATAGTATTTTTGAAAATGGTCCAGTTATCCAGGGTGGAAAACCTCTCCTATGGTTTACTCAGTCATTCACATCCATCCTCTTCTTCTTGGTGATAATCTCATTGATGAATTTAGCATATTAGGTAATTTTCCTGATGGATTTACGGATGGGTAATTACTTTCATCTATTTGAAGTGTATCTTGGATTTAATCGTGATATTTTTCTTCCTCAAACTACCGAGGTTATGTAAAGATTACACAGAATTCAAGGAAAATAAAATTATTTCTCATTATAGTACTGGAAACTGAGTTTCTTGTCTCTATTTTTTAAATCGTGTCTTTGGTTATTCTTCTTCCTTATTGTATGCTTGAACTAGTGGAATTATTTTTTATTCAAGAGTATTTCTTGGATATTTTGATTTTATATATTCACCTTTTTTTCATTATCATTGTATTCCATAGGAGGAGGTTCTTTTTTATAGTTGTCACTCTTTCTGATGACCATGAACACTATTTCCATTGGGTTTGGTATTGTATATTTTCAGAGTTTTCATGGGTTTTTTTATGGAATTCCATTCTTAAAATTCATTGAAAATTATTTTATAGTATTTTTTATTTTATGCATATATATCATTTTCAAACATTTTATTTGCGGTGAAGTGGTTAGTGGTTTCCAGATTACATTTTATTCGAAAACGTTGTGGATGTTAGGCTTATTGTTGGAACATCAACTTATATGTTTGTTGGAAAGGGGGAAAACTCAGGAATTGTACTTGGAAAGGGTGGTCTGGTCATACTTAATTTACCCATATATACCTGATGGGATTTCCCTTCCCTCTATTTCAGTTTGAATTTAAACTCCATTGGTTTAACTGTGATGCATAGCTCTCCATACCATTCACATCTACACACTGATCAGTGAAGTGAGGAGGTTATGAACATAAACCACATAACTATGTTAGGTCAAGTTGTTAATTCACATGTTTTACATCTATATGTATTATAAGGCTTTTCAGTTCATCATGTTTGGTTACAATTAATGGTTATTAGTCATAATCTTTAACCACATATGTTCCAACGGTGCTTATACCACTTCATCCAAATTGTAGGAAATTAGGATAAATATTATCTATTGGTCCTATATTCTGTGGTTGTTTTATCATTCAATGATCCTATGGATGATGCATCCCTGTCGTTTCTCTCATTTTACACTATCCCTTGGTAGTAGAAGACTATAAATTGATGATATTCCACAACTTGGTGAGGATTTCTTACACACATAATTTTAAATCTGTCCCAATATTCATAGAGTGTGTCTAAAGTTGCATGTATAATGTCATAGATCTCATTTATTATTTAAATTATTCTATAATATGTGAAAAAAACTTAATGAATATTTTTTGGACATTACTATAGTCCTAGATCTATCTAGGTTGTTGGCAATAAAACCATTCTCTAAACCCTCATTTTGCGGAAAGGGAAATACCCTCTAAATAAAATGTTCCTCATCCACACCTCATGGAACGAATCATAAAGACGCATAGTTGAACTCATGGACCTGTCGGTTCATGTCTATATTGCATGGTCATTAAACATGGGTAACCAAGGAATGATATTGATTCACAACTGAAAATTATTTTTTTACAAGAATGGTCTATTAATTTTTTTTATTTGAATATCGTGGATCACAATGGTTACTTAGGCTCTATTGGGGGTATATTGTCTTGGATTGGAACTTATAGAGAGAAATTGGTGTCTTACTAGAGTCTTTTACCATGATTTGTTCAATATGGTTTTCATGTTTAAGATTCATATTCATATCATGCATTGTTTTCTCTATCTCAGGTTCAAGATATAAGTATTTCATTATGGATGTTCTAATCATGCTTTTTTTAACACCTACACCTTCGAAATGGATCCATGTTTTAACACAACATTGTTTGGGGGTGTGGAAAAAACTAATGTTTCTTTGTATTGGAGTATTATTAATTAAGACCAAAATATTCTCCCAAGAGTTTTGAATTAAGTCAAGATTTCAGGAATGAAAATGTAAATTAAATAAAATTAATTTCAATGACTAGATATAATGTGACTTTAGTTTGGGAAGATCCATCTTTAAAAAGGTTATAATGTTTTATGATTAGCTTCCCATAAGCAATGCAATTATGAAATTAAATATATTATTTGATTAATTAGTTTGATGAATGTTTTAATAATACTTTACACTTTTCAACCATTGATTAAAATTTGTATGATATTTATAATAATCGTGGAAATTCCCTTTATCAGATTATTCTCTTTCCAATTTATAAAGGCTTGTGGATCCCAAAATGACAACCTAGGAATTTCCAAAATCAGGAATTGAGTACCCTATGTGCTCAAATTATCCCCACTATGTTATCCCCAACTATTTTAAAAAAACTAATCACATCTCTCCTTGAATATGGATCACGCAATCATCCTGATCCGAAACAAATATTATAGAGAATAAAATTATTCACTCATAGAAATTTATGAATTCATAGTTTTGAAACAAAACATAATAAAATTCCACTAAAAGAGTTGATTCATAAATTTAATAGATTTTAATAAAAAAATGTATATAATAATTTTATATAATTAAAAATTCAATATTATGTTGGGCCATATCCCTTCTTCAAATCATAGAAAGAAACTAACCCTCCATTAAAAAGGAAATAATGGATATAGATAAATAATAAGAAATAAATAATGTTGAAAGAAATTAAAAAAGTGAAAAATTATTTTCCAACATTAAAATAGATTTTTTTTTCTTCAAGGACTCTATCCACACCCATAATTAGTTGGAATACTCTTTATTTTATAATCAGTGAGGAATGAATTAATGATCCATAAAATTTTACATATATATTCCTACCCACTACAATATCTTTACTTAAATTTGAATCATTAATATAAGTGAGACTGAGGGTGAATATTTGGAAACACATGAACTGAATGAATGAATTAAAATATCTATATGGACATGGGGTTTTGGTAAAACCCTCCCCTAATTATTTTCATCAAGTTAATAGAGGGTGATGATGCAGTGGAAGTGGATTTTTGGACCTGGAAATGTGTTAGAATCAATGTGGATGTGAAAAGGTTTCATAAAGGATGAGGCCTAAGCTATAATCATCAAATTGCCTTCAAATTTGTAAGATGATTTGAGTAAATCTTCATGGTGAATGAGTAGGGGATATTTAGGGGAATGAAAATGGTGAGTTTCCACTACATTAGTCAAATATCATCCATCCCTCACAATTGACTAATGAGTTGAGCGATTCAAATTGGGATGATGGGAATTAGAGATGATGATCTAGTTTTTAGTAGAAGTGGAGGAAGATGTTTCTTCAATGTTCATAGGTGATCTTAGGTAGATATCTTATGGTTCTTCCGTGGTGGTTTTCTAGAGGATTGCAGTTGTTTGAGGCATATCGTGTGGACTGAGTTGGAAACCTATCAACGACAAGTCCTGAGTCACCATCGGCACAACAGTTGATCATGAGTCACCATAAGATACAATATTTTCTTACAAGGAACCCTTCATTATGTTTTACAATGGGGGATCCTGAGTCACTATTGGATCAAATGGTGGCCCATGAGTCACCATCATGATTTATATCAAATGGTGGCTCAGGAGGAACCAGTTGCTCAAACAATGGCTCATGTTACTGTATGGAATGATTTCCAATGGTTTACCATGATTCCATTTTTCCTTCAATGGTGGAATAGAAGTTAACATAAGAAAAAATATTCAATGGTGTTTCTGGTTGACCCGTGAAGTCGATAGGTAGTGGTCAACTTTCTAGTGTGGTGTTTGAAGTGTTGAAGGTGGGAAGAATTTGTTCTTCCACCTCATCAAGATGTAAAAATGATTATATGATCATTTCAATGGTGTGTTGATAATTCCAATGATGTAGGATATGATCCTTGAAATTCATTTGATTCTAAAGTGGACTAAATTACAAGAATCAAGCCTAATGTTTCTAGAGATGGGTGTCTCTAATGATAGCAATGACAGAAGAACAAGGAAAATGGTGGGAATGGTTGAGGGGAACTGTAGTGTGATGTTTTTGATTCAAAGTAGAACAAAATCGGGTGGTACAACACCATTCAATTTAAAAATCTATAGTTTAGACATATAATTCTTATCACATAGAAATGTAGGAGTGGGGGTTAATAACTTAAGTATTAGATAACTTATCTCTCGCTACAATGAATTCATATGGGGGGAGATGGACCCTTATTTCCCCCCATACATTTCCATGTACCAATGATGCTATGATCAAGTCTCTTAGTGGGTTACACCATCATCGTCCAGTGATCTTGTTCAATGTCTAGGAAATGATTCATCTATAGTTGTCAACATTTTGGTCCTTACACGATCCTGACCCCATTGTTTAGTATCAGCCTTCAAGCATTCCTTACATCAGTGGTTTCATGGCTTGCAAGGTCTCATGGTCCTGGCCATGTGGTAAGTCATCATGAGGGTGAGGGCCCCCTTTAATGGACATATTTTTTCATTACCATAAAAAATATTATATTTTAAATAATGTTTTGAAATAAAATATTTTGGTATTAAATCCCATTTTAAACTTCAATCCAATTTATTTTTCTGACTATTTCAATTCCACACATCACAATACACATCGATTATTTAAAATAAAATTAAAATTAATGACCTTATTCGTTAAAAGTAAATGATAATAAATATATTAGACAAATAAATGCATGATAATATATGTGTGTCAATATTTCAAAATCAATTCCAAAAAACGTTTATTAATAAAAATATTCACCCAAAAATTTCTTTGAGTCCATTTTATTGGGAACATAAAAATACATTTCATTTACCAATATGAGTTAATAAATAATCTTTTTTAGATTTATTTTTACATATTAACATAAATAAAATCAAAATTGAAGCCATTTTATTTGTATGTCCATTTGGAGACGGATATCATTGCGTGTTTATAGAACATGGGATTGAGAAGTACCCATCTACGTCAAAAGTAGGTCACACAACAACCTACATAAGATCCACACAAAATAAGGAATGAGAATGAATTATGACTTAGAGGAATCCCTAAAAAAGATTCCCCTAGTATAGAATCCTATGTCCATGATTAAAATGTTTGACATGGAAGGTATATCAAAAAAACATCAAGAAAAAAACATTTAGAACATGGCCAACAAGAGATCCAACCATTGGAAGTACAATATATGGAAAATATATAATGAATCGAGTTTTATAAAAAATGAACAATAGATTCCAAAAAAAAACATCCATAACCACTTAATAACCCAAAAATCAGGAAGTAATAAATATAGTTTCATCAATCTTACTGATCTTATGATAAATGATTGATCAGTGATAAAAACAAAAAGAGATGGAATATATAATAGATAAATTCTCAAAAACCTTCTTGGAGATTATCTAAAATTATAGGATAAAATAATGAATTTGATTGAGAATGATGATTGAGGACCATAATATTTAATCCTCCAGAAAAGACATGATTCATGGAAGGAAAAATATTTTTGCAACATGAAATTTAAGAATGACTATTACACCAGAAAACCCCTCTCTTTTGCTAAAAATACAAAATTCCTAGTTCAAAATGTGAATATTATCTCTCATCATTAAACATGTTGAATTAATTATATCAATATAATGGATTCTTACCGGAATCTATTATTGTTTTAAACATTCATTGTATCAACAAACTCCTATAGGTATTTTTTCTTTCTTTTGAGACATGGCCTCCCCCGACCACTCAAGAAATACCTCAACACATTATTAAACACCCATTAAGATAGTTCAAATCATAAAATAAAGAGACAGTAAAAAATTTTGATGTTAAATTCTCCCCACCATATGAAAATATATCATCAAATTGTCACACAGAAGAATGATTTTCAATAAATTTTTGAGTCAATTTCTCTCTCACTTCTGATTGACACTCCAATGTATTGGAATAATCTGATATCTGCTTCTATTTTTTTATCAAGGTTAGATTATTTTTCCACATTAATTTAATCTGAATATCATTGATCTCCACACATTTAAACATAATATAATCATCTCACCCCAAATCAATCTCCTTCTATCTCATAATTTAGGATTGAAGAAGATGTTACTTCATTGTCATAAATATATGTTAAAAATCATGACAACCTATCAAATAATCTACAAATACAAACTAATAAGCTTCTTGGATATCCTAATCAATGATCTAAAATATCACAACATAGATCTAATCTAGATTAATATATTATTCATGATAATGGTGACCCAATATGAGAGAAACCCTCAACAATAGGTTTTCCTGAAAAAATAAAATGATATAAATGAATAACCCCATATGACTTTTTTTTCAAAATATTAACTATAAATAAAAATCGTCATATATCATTTATCATCTATGATATATCCTAATCACGACTCATTCCTTCATGAGAGACAACACCCACCATAAACTATCAATAAAATTTCCTAAATACGAGATTATAAAAATCCATAAAGGGTTCCATTCATACAGATGATTGGTTTTAATTATTATAATGATACTCGCATAGTATATAATGAATATATAATGATCCACTAAAATATATGCTTGATACATGATTCATATTCTCTCAAATTTGTATAACATTTTTGTTCATACCATTAATTAATTTATGGTATGTTGTATTGAATGCGACAAGAGTCCCCATTCCCTCTTGAACACTCTTCTAAAATCAAGATGTACTCCTGGAATCCTAGTTAGTGACCCAAGTATAGGATACCCATGATTCCTCCAAACCTCATGCATCTAAATGTAACAAAAATATTTGGCCTTGTTGGATTCATTGTCTTAATAAAATGGGATGATATCTTAAACTAGTAAAACGGTGATATAACAGTGAAGTTTATTGGAACATAATCACATTTCTATACTAGCACATAAAGAGGCTAGGGTAGACAAGGAGTATTACGTTGTTCCATATTATCTAATTGTACATGTAACAATTAGACACAAAATTAGAAATTATTTACATCTTTTGGAACCCTAGAAATTTAATCTAATTTCATAATACATTTTCAATGTTATATTGTGAATGTACCATTAAATGGTCTCAATACTATACATGGATTCTCTGATTCATTAAAACATTTCATCATATTACAAGTCCTATTGAATAGAGTAAGGGGGATATCATGGAAACTAAGAACTTGTTAGAAACTTATATAACTAATCCTAATGATCATATAGAAAAATATTAGTGAATTATACCATGTTTTTACACTCGACATTCAATTTAAAAATATCCTATACTAGTTTATTCCAACAAAGATCTTATATGATGTAATTTTATTTCCCTAGGGTAAGGGTAATGATTGTTTAAAATTTATTGATGTATTTTACCCATTATATAAGTCTTATTTTTATGTACTTTTTAGAAAAGAAATACCATGGGATTTTGTTATAAAAAATGGCCATAAACCTCCCTATAATGGGATAGTTTAAGCATAAATTAATTTTATGCATAATGGTTAAGAGATCGGAATAATGAGTGGATTAATGTTTTACCCTTGAAAAAATATGATGAGAGTTATTTGAAAAATGGTTCTCATCCTATATAAACACACACCCAAATCCCATAGAAAATAATATTAATATACCACATATATATTACCAAGATTATATAGGATAAACATAGGAAAGAACATGTAATGATGTTTCAAATCATCAAATGACTCCTCTTATTTATATTTTGAATAAAATTTTCACCTTCATTTCTAAGAGATGAAAAAGGTTTTTCTTGATTTAAATCATCCTTTAAAAATAATTATAGTATAAAGACAAGAATATGAATCCCTAGATATTGAATACATTATAGGGATCCTCCAAGGACAATACATCATTCACCTTTGGAGTATTTTCATAAAATACAATGTTATAAAATCAAAACCCCATGAAAATCACTTATTGTATCCAAAAATATAATTTTTATTGCTTTTTATAGTTATGATGGGTCCTTGGGATTTCAAAAAATAGATTATTATGCTTCTCATAATAAATCATAGTAGTCAAATAATCTAAAAATAATCCATAAATACCAGGCCGATGATGTAAATACAAAAATATAACCAGTTTATTATAGCCACAAAAAATAAATAAGTTTCATTCTGTCCAAAATCATTGAAATTTATTCTTTATGGTCATAACATATTCTAAAATAATTATTCAAGATATCTAACTTTTAAACTATAATTTGGTTATATATCGACCAATGATTGATTTTTGAATACCAATACCACACCATTACATAACAAAATATGATATAAACATGAAGAAAGGGTTTTTATTTTTAAAAGGAATGTGTTTCATAATTTTTTACATTACATAGACGTGAAAAGGGAATGTATCCATCATAGAATATATGAGAGGGACTAATCATGATTATAGACTAGAAAAAAATTAACCCCTTTTCAATCAAATTATCCAATTGAAACTCATTGTATTTCATCATTGTTTTTTCTATTTGAGAAGAGGATATAGAAATTAGTCTTATAGATAAATCTAGATCAATTGAGGAATCCACCTTTCTCTCTGTATGATAAAATGGGATGTTTTATTGGGTGATCATGGAGAAGTATAAAATAGAAATTGGAATATCAAAGATACGGGTAACATGATTAGAATAAACTAAAGCAATAAACAAAGGACAACAAATATAAGAGAGAGAATGTATCACATGACTAGACCATAGATTCCATACATCATGGAACACACATGAACTCCAATTTTAACTTGGGATTGAAACAAGTAGATTGTAAAATTCAATATCAACTCTATGAATGACAATCAATTTTTAACTGATCCTAACATCAAAATTATCCAGATCATGAACCATGAAATCCCTGAACAACTCCATATCAATTATCAAAAAGGAATATCATTTATAATGAAACCTCATATCCTTAATCTTACTATGATGTGTCACTATCTCCATTATAGAGGATTTGAGATGCTTCAAAATGTTATCCACATTGTCCAAAAACGATGATATGAATGAGTATAACACAGTTGTATCAAATAAAGTAATTATATCGATGATTCTGAAATGATGGTTCCTCTCAATATAGATTGGGCCACATCATACTCTATAGAAAACTCCCCCTCATACATAATGTGCCTTAATCCCGAATCCTATGTCTATATCCATATCCATTTAGAATTTTATGATTCTAACTACATTGTAGTATCCTTTATAGATGAGAATCCATGAGTATAATAGAGCGTATGAAAATGTTGGTGGAACCTCTAAAATGGTCTCTAAATCCACATGTATTATAATTATTAGGAGGTGTGGGACAATATCATTAGTTTTGTCATACTATTCCACACTAATAGAAAGTCAAGAAAATATTGTGGGTTTTTGCTGATGGTGCTGATGAGGCCCACTATTGAATATGACCTAAAAACAATATTGATTATCTTTTTAATCCTTCTTCTTTCTCTATGATCTAGTAAAACATCTACGTGGTGTAATAGAAGATATATAGAATTCAATCTTCCCCAAAAAATCCATTGTAACAACTAATACACTATCATCCAATCATTAAATGTGTTTATATTTTGTGTAAATTTATGGGATTAGATTTACAATAAAAAAATATATAGGTACATTTGATCCCTCAAAAGAACATTGATTACAACATTTGACGAAAAATGAACCATCTCTAATATATAGGTGACGTACTCCTACAACAAGTGATCTCCACACTACATAGAGAAGAACTCTGAAGACATAAAAATAAATTGATATTTAGTTAGAAACACTAAATAAAATGGCCCTTATGACCTTCTTACTATAATATCAAATACCAGTTTTCATATACCATGGAATATCGCAATCAGTTATTAGGATCATCAATCTTGAATGGTGATTATTGATCTATTATTGATTTGTGTGTTTTATTTATTTTCATATCCCAATCAATATTATCTTGTTGGTCCCCAACAATATGGGGAATATTTTCATCCATAAAGGATAGGAGACTCTCACATAGGAATTCTATCCTCGATCGCTATATCCTCTTTATATTGGTTGTGCCACCATATTATACTTTTGGTCCATATTATTAACTTTTTATATGATAGACTCTAGAAGACTCTGATCCTAATGAGGATTCCAATGTATAGTATCTCCTACTACACCCTCCGGTGGAACTCTTAGAAGACCTCTTATAGATATGTCTCTTCATTATCAACATAATAAATAAATGATTAGAAAATGAAACAATCTATGCATAAAATATGATAATAGAAGAATAATTTTACAACATTGACAAAACCCAACATACAAGACACACATCCCAACATCCCAAGATAACTTAAGGAACTCAGTTGAATGATATATCAAAACACTCACCAAAAACATCCAATCTAGTCTATCCAATCCTATATCCTATCAACTAGCATAGAAATTGTTATCAAAACTGTATTATGAGACAAATTTTCATTACCCATCCAAGAAAACCTATACCTCTAGGCTCAAATCATGACCATGGCAGCACCTAAAGTGAACTTCCCATCCCAACATATTGGTGACTAGAACAAAAATAAAAAAACCATAGGGAATAATTATCCCATACTTAAACATTCGATATTGAGTATCAAAAAAGAAACACCTTATAGAAATATTTCAAAACAAATGATTTAAAATAGTAATATTATAGTTCAAGATAGTAAGCTAAATACTTATAATAAAAACTAATATGGAATGTGACTTATGGGAATCCTCCCATGATCAACCCTCCATATACACATTCCTATATAACCTAAAAATATTCACACTACTATGGATCATTTACATTTCCTATATCAAATAAAAATTTTTATACCCACAACTAAGGGAGTGTACAGGAAGTGAGATAAACCAGATCTTTAGGTTCTCACAAAAGTGTTCAAAAAAAATTTTAATATAACCCAAACATGATAAATTTAATGAAACCAAGGAATTACATTTATAAAAATAGTTATAAATAAAAATAAATTTAAATATTTTCACTTTTTCCAAATTACGAAAAATCCAGCTGACATAGTTTTAAAGCATATATTATCAAAGACCTTTACTTTTATTGAATCATGTATTGTGTCATACAAAATCAACAAATTATAATTCCAAATAACAATAGTAAATAACCCTTGGATAAATAATTCCATGTTAGCTAGTGTAATATTAAAAATGTAAAAAACAATGTATAATGTAACCACATATCTTTTTATTCAATGAATCCATAATCTAGGAATGGGGGAACACCAGGAATGTTAACCCCTATAATGAAAAGATAATGTATCTAGCTTCATAGTATCAATAATATTTGGGAAAAATAAGTCTTTGAATGTGACCCCCCTTGATTTTTAATTGAGAAATACCATTAATAAACCATCCATATAAGTATTAAAGGCTCCAATTTGGGGAATCGATCATGAAAATTTTAAATGGAATATCATATTCGATAAACAATTTAAAACAATATTTCTTTCATCAAATAATTTCTTTTAAAAAAAATCTCAATCACTATTTGACAATTACTTATGAAAAACCATCATTATACAAAAATGAGGATAAAACCATCCTTACAATAAACTCACTCTACACACCCAAATAAATAAATTCAATTATCATTCACATTCATTATGAAATCTATTTAAAATTTAATAGAATCGAAGACTTAAGGAATATTAACTAGACATGGAACCACATTCCTCAAACTCATGTCGAAGACCTTCCAAAATGAGGTCCAGACACAAAAAAGAAATATAATTCATTATAAATAAGATGAATCCCTAAAAAATTATTCCCAATTCATATAATTTTGTTTCTATGGGATAAATATTATCTGGGGAAGGTTGTAGTAAAAATTCCCAAATAATAACATGTTCAAAACCAAACTAAAATGATCTCATTCCTTTTAGGAAAAAATTTATGTAGAAACATAAAATTATTGATAGAGATAAAAAAATATCAATATGTTAAAATAATGATTCCATAAAGCCATTCTAGTTGTTATGATCTAGTATTAACAAAAGTGGTTCAATCAAAATTACTAATTTGATTACAATAATCTGATACAAGATTTAAACACCAAGAAAAAGAGTCTAATATTGATATATTTAAAAAAATACATGGAAAAGACCAAGGGTTTTGAAAAAATATAATGAATCAGAAAAAAATGATATTGGGGAATGAAAAATTTTACTAACATGAAAATATTGGATTCACATTCTCAATAATTGATTTACAATGTGTACTTTTAGAATATATGATACACTGAATAATATGTCTCCTTGTATACAAATCATGATATTCAAGTTCAATATGTGGGTAACATAACAAATAATTTAACATTTAAAATTATTTAAGATGAAATATAAGTTCCTATTTGAGTCCATTCACATTATTAATATATATTCATCCAATAAAACAACTCCTATAAAGTGTTTTACAATATTTTAATACATATACACCTTCTACTATGCCAAATGTACCTCAAATAGTTTATTACACCCATTAAGGTGTTCTAATTCTTAAAAAATGGAATACATTAAAAGATAATATACTAAATGGTAAATTATTAAATTAGTTATTATATGTTTCAATAGTTACAAGAATATTGATTAGATTATACTATAAATTTGATTAAAAAATTATAATCTGAAAATATGTTTGAGTATAACCATATTAATTTTAGAATTATTTGGATGAGAATGAAATCTGATAAGAAGTATCATATGTGGTAATTATATAGTATAAAGGGGTTTTCAAGTGGTAATGTTTAATAATTAAATATATTAAAAAAACTAATCATTGAAAAGTGTATCTTAGGGAACTATTTGGATGAAATAGTATATGCATAGATTTATACTCAAAATAGTGATTTATTATTTCCTTAATATAAGACTATTTTATATGATATGTTGTATGGGAGGAATCCGACTCAAAAATAGTATAGGGTATCTTAAAGTGGCTATTATATTCAGAACATGGAAGGAACACATCTTAATAAAATTGATACAATTCAAGAATGTTTATTACATGTTTTTTAAATGAGAATAAGACCTAAATATGTTTCAAATAGGAGGTCAATAAGCATGAGAAAGAAAATGATATCAAATTCATTGATATGAAATCTATAAATATGCAAGAAATTCAATTTTCATTGAAATATTCCAGTAATGGGATGTTTTTCATTTAAATTTCAGTGAATATTTAAAGAAATTTCTTCTCCTAGAAAATCATATAGAATTGAAAAAAAATGCGGGAGTAAGTTTAACATAAAATCCAATTTAGAGGTGAAGTATGATTGCTGAAATCAACATTTCCAACAACATAGTTTTTAAATAACTCTTTACGATAATCATAGAGAATGTGACATGTAACAAATGATTTTTTTGAAATCATTGTTGGTGTCAATATCATTTAAATATGTTTCAATGGATGAATAAATTCTTATGTATATAAATGAATTTCATTATCGTATAATGAATAGTAAAAAATGGTATTATAAATATTCCCATTGTAGATAATATAAATGGAAAATATATTTTATAAAAATAAAATAAAAATAGTAGAATGTGATCTAAAAATATAATTCCTAGTATATAAAATATATTTTCTTATTAAATTAACATATATTTAGGTCATTAAATCAAAAATAATGATACATGGTTTAATCTGACAATTCACAATGGTTGTAATTAAACATTGATTTTAGAACTACTTAATGCACAAGAAGATGTATTTTTTGAATAATTTTTTTAAATAAGATGTTTAGAATGATCATTGTAGCATCTCAAACCCATTTATCTTGAATATCTTTATGTTAGTAGTGTCATTTGGCGTCAATCATTCCTCCTCATATTTTATAGGTATAAAACTAACATAATATATTTACTGATACTATGGGGAGACACTAACATCTATAAGATATGAATAAAAAATTAAAAAATATAATTAATGTACAATCTGTAAAATAATAGAATAATATAGATCATAACAGAATTAGAATATCATAAATAAAATCACACTGTATAATTTATTTTACCATAAAATAATTTTATTCATGGAATAAATTAATGTTATGATCTTTTCAATATATTTATCGTATATAAATCATAATCTAAAAAAGGAAATAATATAGAAAACTACAAATATTTGGGCTAAAAAATCAATGAAGTATTGTTTCCTAATTTACCCTTGTATCCCAACACAATGATATGTTATAGGGATATTTACTCTATTCGAATCTCATCTTAATAAGTTTACACATCCACCCTAGTTATTGTCCATGTTGGGACTAATATAATCAGTAGGGTATCACCTAATATTTAACTAAATAACCCAAATAATTTATTAATTCTTGAAAATTTTGAAATGTAAAAAAAATAGTTTTACATATAAAAGTCATTGTACCAAGGTTTATGAGGTATCCAACCTATAGATAAAGCATAATTTCATTAAGAAACACAAAAATTGGAAATTTATTACATTGTATGATCACAACCAGAGAGAAAAATAGAAATTAACACTAACAATAATATCATTAGTGAATATAGTATCATTTAATTAAGAGTATGGGTGAATGGGTTGTCAGAACTCATAATACAAAAATATATTACTAGTATATCACTATATTCATAAAAATTGGGCTAAATAATTTACACATTCTAATATAATTAGTATGGGTTAAAGGAATATCATAACTCTAATAAAAACCATGGGTGAATGATTTATTTCCATAAACATAAGCATAACATGGGTCGATAGGTTATTATGTATACCATAAAATAATAAATAGTGAATAGATTATCATCAAATATATAATAATAAAATGAAAAAATAATAATTTTTATCATACAAATTGGTGAACAAGTAATTATTATAAGCATAATCATATGTAGACACAAATTTATATTCTCCAATCACATATTCATAAGAACATGTGTATTGATAATCAATCATAAGATAATCTTATAAATTGATGAATATTGGAGAAAGGATTATCACCTCATGGATTTGTATAACCAACACATACCACAAACTAGGATTCTAAAAAATGGAATTTTACACCTCTAACACATTTTCTGGCCCAAAAATATTTTTGAATATATTTGGATAAAAAAAAATTTGAGAAGTTAATATATATAGTTAGGTTTAACATACTAAAATAACCATAATATTTCTAATTCACTACTCTCATAACTACTATGCTTTAATTTTTTAATTGAGGAATCTAAATGGATTCATTAGATGGCCTACTACATCGAAATAATAAAAAGGGTCACACATTTTATGTTTCAAATCCACGTACTCTCGCCACATTCCTGATGTGACATGTATATCTATGACCATTCATTAAAAATATATAAATTTGATGAAATTTCATGTGAAAATAGTATATATTATATATTCAATAAGTAAAAAATAATTGTTTCTATTCAAGGTTAGTCACTATAACCACCATACATCTACATACCTTACAGAATATCAAACTAGTGTTAAATTGTCGAAGAATCTGGGTAACACAGAACACATTTTGTTATACTCATAATGATTTATTATCCTTGAGTTATTTTAACTCAATTGACTAGAATCCGTAAAATTGAAATTCATTAAAAAATTCAGGGTTTTGAATAATGAGTAGTGAAACAACATAAGGAATTCATAGTAGAGCGTCTAATAAGGATATTATTACATTTTTGGTCTCTAATGTATCTCAAAACGAGTGAATCTATTAACAATAAAAATAATTAGTGGAACATTGGAAGGAATAAAAGGGGGTAATCTTGTTTTTCATTACATATTTGGGAATCTAATTGATTAAACGAAATTGGTGGAAACCCAAAAATTAATAAAATTTATCCACATAAAATTTGTTATCTGGAGCCCCCTAGCACTTATCTAGAGTAGTAATGGAATTTTGGTGGGGAGGTAAGATTACCCTAACTTATATATATGAGACAAAATATCTTATTTCACACCCATACTTCAAGTTGAAAAGATACAAATTGATATTTTCATATTACACATTTCCATTATTAATGTTTGATCAAACAACACCTATACCAACATGAACATCTACATAATGTTAATGTATATAAAATATAAAAAAAATAAATTAATGTTTGTACCTCAGTAGAAATGATTCAATATAATTCTAAACAATTTAACTAATCATTATTAATATTTTTATTAATCATAGAAGAATAAAACCGCATACTACTATGATCACATACCAATATCCAAATACCATGCCTCCTCCAAGATAGGTTTTCAATATCAATACATAAAAACCAATGGGAAAATATATCTATAATGGATATTATCAACCTCATACAAAAAATATATTTTCTTCTCCTAAAACGATCATTTATACTATAGCTTCACATTGTCTATGTTTTTCATATCATAATTGTTTGAATTATATTTTCAATACAATGATATATATAACATGTCAGGAAACACATTGTGTATCAAATATAGAATTTTGAAACTTCACTGAAACTAGAATTTAAAACAAACTGAAAGTAACCCTTAAATATTAACACTAATTTTGCTTAGAATTGAATCTATCTTTAAACTAATCAATGAGATACCTTAATGAATAATTGGTCACCAAAAATGAACCATATCAATAAGTTTACCTATTCCATGTATGATTTCTAATAAATTTTTATATTTATCAACTACCTCTGAATTAACTAAATATACTACAATGTAAACCATAGAATACTTTACCCACTAATTATTAACTCAATTTCTTTGATCCAACATAACATATAAATTTCATCTTAGGCTTCAGCATATCATAGTGTAAATATTTTTATTGGAAAAACTACAATACCCTTATTCAAAATAATTGCAAAAAAATCTAACTGGATAAAAATATAGGCTTTAAAAAAACTACATATATAGTAACTCAACATATGTATAATAAATACCAATTACATATCAGATAGTTGACATAATTGTCCATTGATTTCCAGGGACAGTATTATCTAGACCAATGTACTATTGTATTTACAGTTGATAGTCCCATAAATTTTCAAAACAACATTTATATTATTGTACATAAGAATTAGTATATGATAAAAAGACACATATTGTGAAATCACCACCACCATTTTTAGGTGGGAATAAGCCCGTAATACCTAAAGAATTTTAATATTATATCTTCAGGATTATATATTATTTAGATAATAGTAATACAATATTTTCTTGGGAATCAAAAATAAATTACCAAATCCATATATCTATCAGGAATTAGAAAGTTTCTCTAATATTTAATATATCTTACCTTATAATTCCAAAGTCACTATAAAAAACCACAACTACCACTAAAAGTATAATATTTTCTTTCGTTTTTTCATTATTTATTCTCTAATATCAATGAAATATGTATTACATAATAGAAAATATTGTGCCTCTCAATTTCAAAAGTCCTTTATATTTATTTAAAGGGCCTCATAAAACCCACATTACACAATCATGTGAACGATATCCCCAAGTAACCATGAAAATTCCATTATTAAATACCCATCCCCTGGGCTTTGTTTCAGATCTAAAAACATCAAATAATTAATCAACCATTATTTAAAATAATGTGTACTAAAAATATCAACAATCTCACAATGATAAAAAGAACATAAAATAATTCCCTATCTTATATATTCAATTATAATTTCAAACATATCAATTTTTTTCATTTTAACATTACTAACAAAGAGTACTTAGTATAGAGAAAAGGTGAACACCAAAAATCATTCATAAAAAATTGTAAATGTGGCCTTTCTAACAAAAAACAAGATGATTTTTTGGTTTTGGATCACATGATAATGTACATGCCCTTTCCTGCTACCCATGAATCCCTCCAAAAAGACCAATACTCTTGGAAAATGAGTCCAATTGAAACAAACTCTATATTCCACAATAATTCCACCCTACTTATCTAAAATCCAAACTCATGAACTAATATATTATGGATAAAGCAGCAAGTAATCCTTTTAATCATGTTATATATAATTCATCAATATCTTAATGTCTATGTTAAGTCATATATATTTGTTACACACACATAATGAAATCCCAAGAAACATTTCAAAATAATAAGACATTAGAAACTCACTTCCCGTTAATATTTTTATGAATCAAAAAAATGTGTCAAATAAGATAGTATGAATAATAAGTGAACTATCTTGGTATCAAATCCCTAAAAACATTCAAAAATTCCAATAGTAAAATTACAGTGAGAAAACATACTCATAAAAGGGAGGTTGAATTTCAATTCATGGAATTAATTCAATAATATTTCCAAATTCCAACGTAAATAATAATTTAGGGATTCATCCTCAAATTTAGATACCACCATTGATGCCTAAAAAATTGTATGGGTACTCATCTACTCCAAAGAAACTATGATATGTTTTATCTAATTGTCACCATTTATTGATACCAAATAAGAAATTGAGTTTTTGTATAATATGTTATCAAATAATAGGTACCACTAACTTCCACTTTTTCATCTTTTATATGTATATATATATTTTTAAATTACCAAAAAATACACAAATATCCAATATTCAATGAATATATTCTAATACCCCAGCCTTTAGAAATGCATATAACACACCTAATTTGAGTGACATGTGTTACAATCAGTCAACGATCAAATTAAAAGAGTACGTTAACCCATGATATTCTTAATTTAAAATTATCCAATCAATGTCATTAAATAGATCACTAGTTTTTTTTAATTATATATGAAATTATTTATTATTAATATAATTATAAAAAAATAATTTATACAATTTAAAATTGTAGACATATATTTTTTATACAAAATTTCAAATTTTTAAATTTTAAGATCCTATGAAGATCCATATAGAAGAATAAATAAAATACAACATCCTATCATACAATTTTTAATATCAATATATTTATTCTTAAAAACCTCATTATCATGGACAATCATATTACATTCCCAACATATCACACAATAAAAATAATCTTAGTCATCGTTCATGATTCCATCTCTCACATGCTCATGTTATCCCGAATACCTGAATTAAAATTATTTTACTATTTAACTATGAATATATCTTATAAAAACATTACACTTAATATAATTAACATTTCTATGGAATCCTCATGTTTGGTCAAACCCATGACTCATTCCAAACCTTCAAAAATCATAAAATATATGATTTCAAAAATATCATACTTCTTGGATGATACGCATAATATTTACATTGAAAGGAAAAATCATAATATCCTTAGACACATTTTAAAGGTGATATATGGTTTATTACTTATAGATCATAATAACAATGAAACTAATGATTTTTCCCACATAAATCACATAATTATTTGAAACACACAATTATAGTGGTTCAAACAAATTGAACTGAAACCAAATTATCATTCCACCCCTAAATAGGGTTTTGATGTAACCATAGTTATATAAAATACATCATCATAATGAAATTTATATGATTATGTATTCAAAAATTAGAAAAATTAAAAATATGGATTGTGTTTGGTAACTCAAAAGACACCATAAAAACTGAACGGTCTCATATATTGATGAAACCTCTGACCCTACCTACTAAATCTATGTTTTAGGTTATCAAGAAATATAATATCCATATAATGAAACATTATATAATAGTTAAAAATGATTAATATCATTAGTTTGAATAATTAAAATCGAACTAGTAACCTATGATAACACTATATATGAACAAAATACACTTAATACTTGAGTTCACAAATATATATTGGAATATGAGTGACATGAAAATTATTTTCTACACCATCATGTACTCTCAATAAAAATAAAATTAGAGTGCCACGTGGCCCGAGGTAGTGTAACATTTTATCCAATCTTTTTCAGAATAATCATCTGACAGGTAGAGACACATGGTATTATTCTCCCCTCCACATACACCATAGGAGTGAAAAATAACAACGGGGGTTTATGGTGATGTTGTTGGTATGTTATATTGCGAAATTAAAGATAAAAATAACATAAAAGTAACAAAACATCAATAAAAATTATAAAAAAACATTATAATATGCTAAAATAAGAGAAACATACCAACTAATAATAAATGATACAAAAAAAATATTCCCCAAACACTAGTCACAAATTGGGATAACTAATATATAGGTATAAATAAGAGAAATAAATTACAAATTATTCTATAATATATTTTTTATCCTATTTAAATTTAAGTATGTTATACTAATAAATCTACTCCTAATCAATCATGAAAGCATGGTTACATGCCTAACATGTTAAATCAGGTAAGAATAATTCAGGTCAGCCAACCAAGTGAAATGGAATACTAATATGTGCATGAGTATAAAATTTATTACGTAACTGCAAATGTTTTCCCACAAATACCAGTAATACATTGATATGTTCATGTGACAATCTATGAATAAATAAATAACTATTGAAAATAAGTTAATCAAAAGTCATCAATCATCAGGTCTATGAAACTAATAGATCATTACTACTTCATCCAATGAAGGAGTGTCTCTAATAATGTCGTGACGACTATTCTGACAGCAAAATGGATGAAGATTCATTCTCCCTAGCATAGTGAAATAATATCATGTGTGCTTCACTCAACCCATTATATTATAAAACAACACGGTGAAATATCATAATAGTATGCCTACCAATATAATACTCATCCACACTATATAAGGATCCTAATAGTGAATTTTTTATAGCCACGAAGGCTAAACCAGACCCACTAAAAATCACAACAACCCTTGCGGCATGTACATGTTAAGAATTCAATTCTTCAAAAGGCTTGGACATGGTCACAAATGACCCTTTAATACCTCATTTTCATTCACATGATAAGAAGGTATTACAATTATTTAATCCAATGGATTATGTTTTACATAAACCATGGATTATAACGAATAATTTAATTAAATCCCCATATATTGATTTCTCAGCCACCCAATATGAAGTATTCACCACCCCCCGTAGGGGAATTTGACCACATACCTATATGAAGTATTCCATAAAATAAAAAACCTGGATATCCAATATATAAAATATAATAATCAACTATGTGATATTTTTTCATATATATAATGAGCACCATAAGGGAATATTCTATATCCAATCACACACTTATATATATATTCTTAGTGGAACAAGGGTTGGATGAAGACTTAAAATTCTCATCACTATCCATACCCAAAAACACACTCTCACTAGGGTCAACACATCATCAGGTCATCAATTAGGGTCTCTAATATCTTATTAGGACCCATAATGAAAAATTGTACCCCTATCCAAAATCATATCTCAAGATAACACCATACACAACTATATTGGACTCCATCCCATCCTCCTTTCAAAATAATCGTTTTTTTTTCAGAAACTGAAACTATAATAATGCTCCACTATAGTTTAAACTCTCATGTTTGAATATCATAATGATCAGAGAACACCATCATACATTTTTCCCGAATATAATTTAGAAACATTTATTTCACCCCACATGGAAAACCAAAAGAATATTCATCATATAAACTAATGTACCTCCATATAGAAGTCTCTATGCCTCCTAAAACAAGGGGTATTACATTATTTTCCTCAATTTTAGTAACAACCCCCCATGGGTACCATTTCACATGGTATATAAGATAATTATAGATCCCTTGTTCATCTGTGACATAGTGGTATGGTAATTTCTAAAGACCCTCATGGACTCTGAACATGTATAGTTTATTTAAGAACCAAAATTTAAAATAAACATTAATTCAAAATTAAAATATCAAATGAATTATTTTATATGGGAAATTCCATTAATGTTGTGTTTGTGAAAAAAAAATCATCATAATAAGATGGATTAATTAAAATTGTTTGTACCAAGGATAAAAAACATGGTTTTAAAGATTTATCTTTTAAAAAAGTTGATTTAGATCCTCTATATAATCCCATAGAAGAATTGAAAAATCTTGCCTGACTAACTAAAACACTACTAACCCACAATAGGTCCTATATTCCGACACATGATCCAAAATAACTAATTATTTCATATATATAAGAAATTGAAAAAATAATTAAGCACTGGAGTGAACAACTAAAAACTAACTAGATGGCATTGTTGCACTAAAACTAGACTTTCCACCAAATAATGTTTATACTATTATTCTAGAAGTAACCATAGAAAAAATCCAATGAATAAAGACACATTATATGAAAATATTTATTTAAATTAAAAAAACCATTCAAAAACTTATTGTTCGATGTAAATTCAGCTACATTATGAGTCGTCATATGCCTAAAATGTTATGGTTTATCCATTAGAATGAATTCAGTAATTATTATTCAAATAAAGAATGTATCAAATTATCCTGAGCAACCATCCAAAAATACTAACTTGGATGCAACCAAAATGTAATAATAAAAGAATACAGGACAAAATATGTTTATGGGGAAGTAATTTCCATGAATAAAATCGAATTCACCTAAAAAAATTTCAAAATAAATGAAAACACAAAGGGTTTAGATGATGTTCATCAGTTGGATAATGGGAAAATTAGGGGAGGAGAATACTGGGATCCACTTTTCAGTTTTAAAGGGGTTAAATTCAATAGTTACATTTGTAATTAGACATAGTATTTTGTTTAGTAGTTCAAAAACCCATTATCCAATCAATATATTAGAACATCCTAAAAAATTAAAACCACATGGGGTTGTAATTCACAGTTTTCTAACCCATTTTACAACCCAAAAATCAGAATGTTTTTCAATCAACATAATTTTGAGACATTTTGTTTTGAAACTATATGCAAACTACTTTCTTATCAAAAAGTCCAAACTAGAATACAATGTTCAAAATGGAATCCATGCAATATATTCATAATATAGAGCTATCAATCCTTAAAAAACATAACCAAAAGAAACTTAAGTAAAAAAAACCTTATAATCACGTTGCCTTAGAGTTTGTATTAATAATAACTCAATATATAATTAAAACATGTATGAATCTTACAAAAACACTAAAAAATAATAAAAATATTCTAATATTGTCCCATGGACCCATGGATCTTATTGAGCATCAAACCATATCCAAAATCATCATGTTATGATGATAAAATTATATATTTTCACTAAAAATATCATTCCATCAAACATCCCAACCACTAAATTCCAAAATAACATTTCCACTAAATTTCGAACACTCATATGGAAACTGGTTTTGTTTAACCTATCAAAAATAAAAAATATCATTTGATAAAATTCTTGTTGGAAATTTGATCATCGACCTCAACCATCCTAGGTTACATTTGTATAGTTAGTTCACCGTGGAAAACACTGAAATGACTAACATTGTTAAATGAGACGCCAGTCGTTCATGCCTACATGTCACAAGGCACTATAGTTTAATAAAAATTTATCTTTGAGAATACAGTTAACCTAATCATTTCAACTACATTCTGAAAATATTTCCCAATTTTATAATGTCTTATTAGGATAAATTTCTAAATCATTGCATCCCAAAATATTCCATAATTGTGGTTCTGATTATTTTTCACTATATCATGTCAAAATTTGTTTGCACCCATTTTCTCATAATGTAATATGGTATAAATTAATTCATTCTTGAGATACCAATTTAAACCACAACCATAGCAATCATTTCAGAAATGTTTTATCTGACATGGTTCATTTCCCAAAATATCCAACTCCACTCAAGAGTTTATGATGAACTTTCATAGGTTATCCTACCAATAAAGTGCTAAATTTCCCCCATTCAACCCAAAACCAGAATCACTAAATCATTATTCACGTAATCATTTTTGAATCCACTCATCATCGTGACATACCCACTAATATTTCGACCCAACAAGTGGTTTAATGAAACCATTAATTAATCAAAACCCCTAAAACCCATTAATTATATGCAGCGATCTTTGATGCTGTAGAGACCCATACTTGATGTACATGGGCATTACATTACTCTTGCGGAATACTTAATACATATCAAAAACAAACACACAAGGTCCGTAATAGTTTAGTGTATTTGGAAAATCAGAAAAATAATCTTCTAATCTTGGTGAAAGATATCCAACAACTCCCATAAATATCTTCCTCTTTTGTTTTCATACCTAAAACCTATCTTTATATCCTGGGTAAAATAAAACATAATAAGGGTGAGCTCAAAATATTAGTAAGGGTAAACATTGAGAACATAAAACAATCTATAAACATTTGAATTCAAAAACTTGAACTTAAAATCTAAACATCAAAATCTTGAGCAAAGACATAAATCTTGGAAGTACGTAAGGCATATATCATAAAGGATCATCAGTCACAATAAAATATCATTTGAATAAAAAATGTAATTGTGGAAAACAATTAAGCACATGATATTATTTCCATAGTATCCAAGGCATTGCTGCCAAGACCATCTTAGTGGAAAAAGTCCGTATCTAAATCGAGTTCACTCCTCATTCCAGTTCTGTATAACTGAACCTAATTAACATACCATTCCATCCATGTCTATCTTATGAGATATAAATATTTACCCAATGCATTGGAGGTGGATATAAGTCCCAGCCATATCATAATTAAATCATTCTTACATGTGCCACAAAATAAACATAAATCATTCATCACAACCCAACGAATAAAATGTGTTTCATAAACACCATCCCATCATCACATAATCCATATAAAACAAATGGATATCATTTCATCATAATAAAAATCACATAATGTAAATAATAAAGACATTATACTTGAAACATAAAAATGCTAAATAATTTCATCTTATATGGAAATTAGATTTGATAAAACACTTATAATGAATTTCTTGAGGAAAATATCTTTTCTTCTTCAAAATCATTTTTTTTTCAAAAAATGCCACATGATTTTAAAATAAAATTACTTTATTGAAAATAAACATGAAAACTTATAGAGGAAGATTCATGAAAATTAGGCGTTATGAAACCATAAAAATCATTTCATGTCGTATAAGTTAAAAAACCATTCTCCTTGTAAATTGGCCCAAAAAGTCAAAAAGTTCCTCGTATGGTTAAAAAAGAAAGCTTCCATCAATAACAAAATGTAAAAGTCAAAGAGGGGTAAACATGAAATTAAATATACATGCAATAATATTAAACACATTATAAAAAAAATTATGGACATGGATGAAAAAAATAAACCCAGTAAATACTTACGTATAAGAAATATTAGATAAAAATTAGATTGCAAAATTATCCCTTACCTTAGGTCCGATATGCTTCGTACGTATCGGAACATCCTTAAAAATGATTTAAATAATTTCATTGACTTATTACCGAATCATATTCATTATTATGATAACATATATGTTTCACTTATGACTTTATATTACCCGTTATTTTGTAAATTCCATGTTGAAACAGCGTTTTGGGTAAAATCATTTTATTTATCGTATGTGTTTGGACTTGTTGTTCTTGATATTATTATTACTTATATATTGATTTAATTACATCCAAAATATAAATAATGATTTATATATCATATATATATTATATATATATAATATATAGATAAATGAAATGAAATACACCGTTCATGGAGATGGTAGGTCATACGTACACATGAACGTTGTTTTCCTTTTTTATTGGCTTGAATGAAAGAAATTAGATGACACACATATATATATACATAAATACAGTATCTTTATCATGTCATAAATTTCATTACTACTCCTTATATATAATTTATAATCATTCTTGTGTGGTTAACAAGGAGAATGAATCTCATCGCGTCGTGGAGACGGTAATCCGTACGTATGCACGAGCGATGATATCATTTATATAATTATTTAAGTGAATTGGAGAGGATGATATAATATCTCAGAATCAGTATGATGTTATAATAACTATATATATTTATTCTTTAAAACATTATACCCATCCAAGTAAGGTGGTGGTGAAAAACAGATTACACCACGGCGTGGAGACTGTATTCCGTACGTACGCACGCGTTGTGATTTCGTTTTTCATAGGATAGATAGAATGTGAAATGGGTTTGTTTAATATTTATAATAAAATATCAGTATATTAGAGATACTTTTGATATTAATTTATGATTAAACAAATAATTAATAAAAAGTTGAATAAGAATGAAACTTGAAAGAATCGGTAGAAGAGATTACCTCTTCTTCGACGCACCCCTTTTAAGCTTCCTCTTAAGGCACTAGAGTTGGTATTTTTAGGAGAACAGAACCACTATAATGTTTCTAGCAATGTTGAGAAGGGAAATTGGCAAGGATTGGCCGAGATTGAAAGCTCAAAATTGTGTAAAGAGAAGAGGGAAGAGGTGCCCTTTTATAAGGGAGGAGAGGGGCACCTTAGGAAAAACATAAAATATTATTTTATAATAAAGTCGAATTAGGTTTATAATAGCTCAAAATTGATTTATTTATAATATAAATTGGTTATGGGTAAAAATAAATTCAAAAAATAGGTTTTATACAGGTTTATGTTACTGTTTTTGCCTTATCATTTAGATTTATCTATAAGTTAAATAATTTAACTTTTACCATGTCTTCTTGTTTTCTTAAACTATATGGTTAATAAACATACTATAACAAGACAAAAGAACCCCAAGTGGTTAATTATTAATATATATAACCTTATATAAGTCATTTTGCCAATCCTTAGATTTTTAGTAATAGAATATTAATTAATAATATAATATTCTTTTTAAAAATTATTTTATGTCAATTCTTACACTATTTGGTAATTGAATTTTTTGAAAATCATAAAAGCATGATTAGTTCATAAAAAATTAATTATATGAATACTAACAATTCATATTAACCTATAAAATTAGTGGAATTCATAAAACGTATAAAATATCATTTATTTCGGTATTTATAACATCAATTATGTTAATATTTCATTAATAAGGTAATTACTGAATCATCATTGTGTCATAATTAAATTATATTATTTAATGTCTACAAACTATAAATAAAATAAAATTATGTTGGAAATTGGTTTATCTTTCTAATTAATATTTATAGTCGAATGTATCTTATGTATAAACTTATATTAAAAATGTTTTAGTTATTAATCTTTGATTTTATCTCTTTTAACTCTTCTTTAAGTAAAATAATAATAAGTGTCCTAATCTAATCCAAGTGGACCTAAAGGGTAATAATTTATTCCTAAGGTTTTTTTTTGTACTAATTACACTTATCCAATAGAATTATGTCATGTGTAAGGGTATTAATAATATCATTTTTACCCTTAATTACCCTATTTACTTTTAACCGTGGTAAATAAAAGTAAAAAGTTATTATTCCCCGAAAATTATTTTTATCTTATTGAACCACATTTTTCTCCTTGATATTAACCATGTGTCTCAGATTTTCTAAATATCACTCATAGAAGTGGTAAAATTATGTTTTATGTAAATTTTCAAATTCTCCTAGTAGGTGGGTAAAATACAGTGAAAAGTTCAATAAAATTTTTATATATCTAAAATTATTATAAAATGACTCCAATGAATTAAATTGAACATATATTGGTATTATGTATCAATTTTGACCTAAAATAAATTTAAATAAAATTAATAATTATTTAAATAAAAACTCATTTTTTAAATAGTAACCTAGTGTTTTCACTATTCATCAAAAATTGAAAGTTTTCAGTAAAAAATCAACCTAAGCTAATTTTGATATTCCGAATCCAAAAATAAAGTCCATTTTGAAAGATAAAATTTATAAAATTTCAATATGTGGGTATTAATATTCATAACAGTTAGTTTATATAATAATTTAATAACATGTCGTTGATTAGTGAAACTTGATATTGCGTACAACACATGCTATCGTGGAAGGTCGAGACTGCATGTAATACAAGCCAAGTCAGGGTTGTGTGTAGTACAAGACTCCTTTGTTGTTGCGTATAATATAATCCAACCATATTTAATTTATACATTAAATATATTTATATATATACACTCAATGTTACGAAGAATAACTTCTATCAAAAGAACATGAAATTGTGTGTAACACGATCCAATATTAATGTTGCATATACTGCAAGATAATATGGTGTTGCTTATAGAACAATATAATCTTGGTGTAGCGTACCATATAAGATATGAAAGAAATTAAAAAGAATATATCTTATAATATCTCGGGGTGTTACATTCTACCCCCCTTAAAATGAATTTCTCCCTCAAAATTCATCAGAGTTATAAATTGTTTACTACTTGAAAGTTCCTTTCATAGAAACCCATATTGTAAAAATTAATAAAAAAACATAATTTTAAAAAATAATTTATAAAACATAATGGTTTACCAAAATTATCTTATCACTGGGTTTCCACATAGAAGTACATATATGGAAATATGGATATGGAAGGAAAATCTATCCATCAAGTTCTGATGGAGAGTGGTAGAGGACATGGCTATGAAAAATCAAACAATCACAAAGCCAAAAATTTGTGATGATTTATGGTACCATCCGATTCATTGGATATAAGGACACTAGGACAACATTTTTTGGTTTTCAAGATCATTTCCCTAAATTTCAAGAATTGTTGAATTAATAGAAATACTTAATTGATTTTGGT
This sequence comes from Viscum album, assembly GCA_963277665.1. Classification (NCBI taxonomy): domain Eukaryota; kingdom Viridiplantae; phylum Streptophyta; class Magnoliopsida; order Santalales; family Viscaceae; genus Viscum; species Viscum album. The sequence goes on from OY728150.1 coordinate 1,893,784,124, forward strand.
ACAATCATTCTTTTGTTTGTGCCTTGAACAATTTCCACTTCATATCTTAAAGAAATGAATATGAATTTTTATTCCGTGAAGTTTTATTAGATCATGCGATAAAATTATAGGTCATTCCATCTGTCTCAAACAAAAAGATAACAAAAGTTATTAAATATACAAAAGTCCATATATAGTGAGATTAATCGTATATGTTTCTTAAATGGACTTATACTTCATACATCATAACTCATAATATAATAGAACTAGTTTCTACTTACCAGGGACTTCTTGTAGGCCATTGGTAGGAGATAAAGGCCTGTCTCACTTCAGTTGTGGGTTCGATTCCCACAGCATTGTTTGACGCGACGGGTGGTCACCCATCCTACAGGTTGTCCTTTTTCTAAAACTACATTATTATAACATTCCATCAAGAATATTGAAAAAAAGTTCTATCCTTAAACAATACTGACTTATGTCTATAATAATCCATTCGAATATTTAGGCTTATCCAAAATACTTATGTCCAAGCTCATAGTATAAAGAAAAAAATTACTAGAAATTTCATCTGTCGAGCATGTAAATACCATCATATATCCCCCATATATCATACGATATATCTTATTGGTCACATTCAAAACATTTGAATACCTTAATCATGTATTCTATTGAAAAATGAATACCCATTGAACCGTAGTGAAAACATGAATGCTGTTAAAATTTAACACTTTCCACATAACAAAATCCAAAAATTTCTATATACTCAATCCATGATATAACTTTTTCCTTATATTAGTCATGAGCTCATTTAATTTTTTTCATTATCCCTTTATTATGCTCATATCATCATCTTTCTAAAAATATTTCAATCACTTTTCATGGTTATCGGTACCATATAATTATTGAAAACCAATAAATAGATATTCCAAAATTCCACGATACCATAAATGAGATTCCTTGATACTGTTTTGAAATCCCACTACATAAATACATAATCATTACACAACATTATTTTCATACTCACCATCACAAATATTGATCACATGTGACTTCCCTTTATCCTTTTCTTTAAGAGGTTTCTCACGTTGATCATCATTAACCCTTGGATAAGGGCATTGATTAGCATAATGCCCCATTTCCTTGCACATGAAGCATTGAAGTGTTGGTGGAGCGTTCTCTGTAATATTATCTCTATTCACTACATTAGTTACCTTTTTTCTATTACTTTGACACTCAACTGCTCGATAACATTCTTTTCCAAACTTAAAAAAAAATTCTAGTACCTTTTATGCAATCTCCACCATGATTTTTTCCACACATTGAGCATAAAACAACATTCATATTCTTTTCACCATTGTTCTGAGATTTCTCCTAGAACTCCATCTTTAGTTTCTTGTCAAAATCATGAGATGGATATGTAACACCAAATTCCATTTCTACCTTGATATCACAACACACAATTTCTTCATAGCTACTGAAGTCTTTTATAGATAACTCCCTTAGAAGACTTGGTTTTAAACCACTAAAGAATCGATCAACTTTACTTTCAGGTGGATGATAAAGCAATAAACATACCATGAAACCCTTGTGAAATTCACTTCATATATACCAACAGATTCATCATCCTTTTGTTTAAGCTCATGGAACTCCTTTTCCATCTTTGTTCAAGGAATATGAGGGATGTACTTATTGAAAAATATGTTATTGAACTCATTCTATTCCATGGATTCAATTTCATCTCGGGGCCTCGTATTCTTAATTAGAGTCCAACATTGGTCTGCTTCACCTTCTATATAGTAAATATCAAGAATGACTTTTTCATGTTCTGAACAACGAAGTATGAAAAATATATTTTCAATTGTACTGATCCATTGTTTAGCAACAAGTGGATTAGAAGACCCACTGAAAGAATGTGGACGTTGCCTCATGAAGGACTCAAGGGAATATTGTTCCCTTCTCTAGTCATTAGGAAGTCCAGATTGATTCATATCTTGTGTAAGAATATCAATAATACTTTTCACTCCATCTCCCATAACATTGGTTTTTTCTGGAGGATGATCATCTCATTGTCCATTACATTGATCAACACGGTCCTTCGGGTTCCAGTCTTCCTCTAAAACCCAAAAAGAATAGTGTGAGACGTAAAAATCATTACAGGGAAAACAAAATATTAAAGGGGGGGTACCTTCAATATCAGACATCTTAGGTTTAATTATAATATCATAATCTTAATTCTAGGACTATAACCTATACTTATACTTAACGTTAGTTACATCCCTAGACATACCTTAAAAATATCTCTAGGGATCTCACTAAAGTTCTCACATCCTACTTTCCAAGGGTTGACTAAACCGTTCCTCCAATATGAACATTAGAGACCCATACTTGACGTACATGGACATTACATTACTTTTTCAGAATACTTAATACATAACAAAAACAAACACACAAGGACCGTAATATTTTAGTGTCTTTGGAAACTCAGAAAAATAATCTTCTAATCATGGTGAAAGATATTCAACATCTCCCATAATGATCTTCCTCTTTTTTTTTCTAATCTAAAAATGTTATTTATATCCTAGGAAAAAGAAAACATAAAAATGGTGAGCTCAAATTCGCAGTAAGGGTAAACATATAGAACATAAAACAATCCATAAAAAATTAAATGGATAAACTTGAGCATAAAATCTAATCATCAAAATCATGAGAAAAGACATAAATTAGGACGTACGTAAGGCATATATCATAATAGAACATCAGTAATGATAAAATATCATGGTAATAAAACATTTAGTTGAGGAAAACCATTAATCACGTGATATTATTTCCATAGTAGCCAAGGAATTAATGTCAATACCATCTTAATGTAAAAAGTCCCTTTCCGAATCGAGTACACTCTCTGTTCCAGTCCTATATCACTGAACCGGATTAACATACCATTCGAGCCAAGTATATCTCATGACATATAGGTCACACCCATCTCATAATTAAATCATTCTTACTTCTTCCACAAAATGAAAATAAATCATTCATCATAACCCAATGAATAAAATGGGTTTCATAAACACCATCCCATCATCACATAATCCATATAAAACAAATGGATGTCATTTAATCATAAGAAAAAGCACACCATGTAAATAATAGAGTCATTATAATTGAAACATAAACATACTAAATAATGTCATCTTAGATGGAAAATAGTTTTGATAAAACGCTTGTAATGAATTTCTTGAGGAAAATATCATTTGTTCTTCAAAATCAATTTCTTTTCACAAAATGCCACACAATTTTAAAAGAAATTGTTTTTATTGAAAATAACCATAAAACTTGTAGAGGAATATTCATGAAAATTAGGCATTACAAAATCTGAAAAATCCGTTCATTCCGTATAATTTAAACAAACATTCTCCTCGTACTTTTGCAGGAAAAGTAAAAACGTTCCACGTATGGAAGAAAAAGAAAGCTTCCTTCCATAACAAAATGTAAATGTAAAGGAGGGGTAAAAATGACTTTAAAAATACATTAAAAAATATTAAACCCTTTATGAAAACATTTTTATGGACATGGAGGAAAAATATAACCGCAGTAAATACATACATATAAGCAATCTCGGATAAAAATGAGATTTCAAAATTATCCCTTACCTTAGGTCTGATATGCTTCGTACGTATCTGAACCTTCTGTATAATGATTTAAATAATGTCCATGAATTATTACAGAATCTTATTCATTGTTATGGTATCATATATGGTTCACTTATGACTTTATATTACCCGTTCTTTTGTAAATTCCATGTTAAAGTAGCGTTTTGGATAAAATCGTTTTATTTATTGGACGTGTTTGGACTTGTTGTTCTTGATATTATATTTACTAATATCATGATTTACTTACTTCCATAATGTAAATCATGATTTATATATCATATATATTCAGTATATATATATAATAGATAGATAAATGAAATGAAATACACCGTTCATGAAGACGGTAGGCCGTACGTACGCATGAACGTTGTTTTCCTTTCCTTATTGACTTCAATGGAAGTAAGTAGATGGAATATATATATACATATACATTAGCTTTATAATGTCATATATTTCATTATTATTCATTATATATAATTTATAATTATTCTTGAGTGGATAACATGGAGAATGAATCTCATCACGTCGTGGAGACTGTAATCCGTACGTACGCACAAGCGATGATATTGTTCCCATAATTATTGAATTGAATTGGAGTGGATGATAAAATATATCAGAATCCATATGATGTTATTATAACTATTTATATTTATTAATTACAAAATTATACCCATCCAAGTAAGGTGGTGGTGGAAAAACAGATTACACCACGTCGCGGAGAAGGTATTCCGTACGTACGCACGCGCAGTAATTTCGTTCTTTGTAGGATGGATAGAAGTTCAAATGGGGTTGTTTCATATTTACAATAACATACCAGTATATGATTGATACCGATGTTATTAATTTTGGATGAAAAAAATAAATAAAAAGAATATTAAAAAGAAAGAAACATGAAAGAATCAGTTCAAGAGATTACCTCTTCTTTGACACACCCCTTTTATGCTTCCTCTTAAGGAAATAGAGTTGGTATTTTAAGGATACCAGATCCTCTATAATGTTTCTAGGGAAGTTTATAGGGTAAATGGTAAGGTTTTTACTGAGCTTGAAAGCTCAAAATTGTGTAAATAGTAGAGGGAGGAGGTCCCTTTTTATAAGGGAGGAGAGGGGCACCTTAGGAAAAACTTAAAATATTATTTTATAATAAAGTCATATTCGGTTTATAATTTCTCCAACATGATTTATTTCAAATAAAAAGTGGGGATGGGTATAAATCCTCTCAACCAATAGGTTTTAGACAAGTTTAGATTACTATTTTAATCTTATCATTTAGATTTAACTCTAAGTTAAATAATTTAACTCTAAGTTAAATAATTTATCTTTTACCATGTCTTCTTGTTTTCTTAAACTAAATAGTTATTAAACTTACTATAACAATACAAAATAACCTCAAGTGGTTCATTATTAATATATATATCATTATCTAAGTCATTTGGACTAACCTTATATTTTTAAGAATAAAATAACAATTAATAATATAATATTTGTTTTAAAAAGTATTTTATGTCAATTTTGACACTATTTGGTAATTGGTTTTTGTGAAAATCATAACAGAATTATTAGCTCGAAATAAATTAACTAACTCAATAAGAACATGTCATATTAACCATTAAAAGTATTGGAAATCATAAAAAGTCTCAATTTTTTTTTATTTGGGTATTTATAACAAAAATTATGTTAATATTTCATTAATAAGGTAATTATTGCATCATCATTCTATCATAATAAAATTTTATTATTTATTCTCTAAAATTTATAAATAAAATACAATTATGTATGAAAACGTTTTATCTTTCTAATGGATATTTAAATTATAATTTATCTTATGTATAACCCTATATTAAAAATGTCTTAGTTACTAATCTTTGATTTTAACTCTTTTTACTCTTCTTTAAATAAAATAAACATTACTGTCCTAAACTAGTCCTAGTAAACTTAAAAGGAAATATTTCATTCCTATGGTTGTTTTTGGAAGAATTACACTTATCCAATAGAATTAGGACATGATTTAGGGTAATAATAATATCATTTTTACCCATAATTACCCTATTTACATTTCATTGTGCTTAATAAAAGTAAAAAGTTATTATTCACCAAAAATTATTTTTATCTTATTAAACCACATTTTACTCCTTGGTATTAACTGTGTCTCTTGTATTTTCAAAATTTACACTCACAGAAGTGGTAAACTTATGTTCTATGTAAATTTTCAAATTCTCTTACGAGGTGGGTAAAAGATGGTGAAAAGTTCAATAAAATTTTTAAATATCGAAAATTATTATATAATGACTCCAATGAATTAAATTGAACATATATAGGTATTATGTATCAATTATGACCTAAAATAAATTTTAATAAAATAAATAATTATTTAAATAAAAACTGAGTTTTTAAATATTAACCCAGTGTTTTCACTATTCATCAAAAACTGAATGTTTTTAGAAAAATACCAAAAATTCACCTGAGGCTAATTTTGATATTCCGAATCCAAAAATGAAGTCCCTTTTGAATGATAAAATTTATAAAATTTCAAAAAGTGGGTATTAATATTTATAACAGTTAGTTTATATAATATTTTAATAACATATCATTGTTTAGTGAAACTCGGTATTGCGTACAACACACGCTATTGTGGAAGGTCGCAATTGCGTGTAATGCAAGACAAGCTAGAGTTGAGTGTAGTGAACGACTCCTTTGTTGTTTCTTGTAATAGAATCCAACCATATTTCATTTATACATTAAATATATTTATATATTTACACTCAATCTTGTGATGAATAACTTCTATAAAATGAACATGAAATTGTGTGTAACACAATACATGATTAGTGTTACGTATACTGCAAGCTAATACGGTGTTGCATATAACACAATATAATCTTGGTGTAGCTTACAACAGAAGATATAAATGAAATTAACAAGAATATATCTTATAAAATCTCTGGGTCTTACAGATGCATAACTTATCCAAACAATTCTTGAATTTCCCAAACATTCATCCCAATCCTAAATCTAATACGCACACTATATTAATTATCATATCAAAATTTATACTGTTAACTCCACATAGAATCCTATTTAATTTGGATATTTGTTTCTATAGACAACATAATGATTTAATGACTGTACAATGTCTAGTCTTAGGAGGCTATGTCTATACCCACATGGGGTTATATCAAACATTAAGGATATAATGTTCTAAACCATATGAGTTTCTTAATAATATCTAAAAAATATAAAAATGCATGATCATCATCAAAAATGCTTTTTATATCCTAGATCATAATTTCCATATGGGGCCTCTAGAGAAATAACCTAGTACTAAAATGATCATGTGTTCACTGCCTGTTCCTGACCAGATAGAATAGTTTTCTTCTCTGAACAAAAAAAAATAATATTCTTAGATATGGTCGTACCCTCAAATCCATTAATATTTAAACCTCAAAAGGCTTCATCATATTCATTAATGTGTCACTTATCACGACCCATTCTCATATAATCAATTAATCCACTTCTCAATAGAATCCATCATTGATATATTACTCCACAGGTCCCATGTATAAGAAAAACACAATTTGGAATTCACAAAATCCCATGGGTCATAGTCACTGTAGTGACCAACAAAAAAACTCAATACTTAGTGAGTTTCATGAAAATAAAACTACACATACCATGATCTATGGAAATTTAATTTGGTATAACTAGAACACTCTAAGAACTCCTCTTAAATAATAAGGCACATAACATGGGACATGGGTAAACAAATAACTACACGCCAACTAAAATCACCCAAAAACAATGAGATTTGACATATACTCTTACCCCAAAATTAATCCCAAAAGAAACACAATCAGGCTTGCATTAAATCTTTCCCTTCAAATCCAAACCAAAACCATAACAACAACACTCAATGAGATCTGCAATAGAATGTCTATAAATCTCCATAAATATACCTCTTATTCAATTATAAATCCCATGAATTATTATTAGAAGAAATATTATATAAATTCTATTATAATTTAAAAAATATAGATGGATATGATTAAATCATAGATAATTATCCCTCATAATTAAACAAAATAGAAACTCACCAAAACATTTAGTCCCATTCCAAGGAGCTTGGGTCCTCTCATATAGCCAATAAAATAATGCTCACAAATGGTAACAACATGTGGTATTTACTATACAATCCAATATAAGAAATCCAATGTCATATCTTGTCCAAAAATCGAACAATAATACTATAATACTCACAAGAATTCCCACACATGACTAACACTTGAAAATATGTAAAATCATTTGTGGTTATACTTATAAAACTCTCATCTATCTATGACAATATCTATCCAGATAACAATAATATATATGTTCAAATATGAAAAATTACATAAAAATATATATGGGAATATACCACACATATTTGTACTGGAACATTAACTAGATAATAATAAAAAAGATAAACATTAAAGGGTTCATCACTATATAATTATGTGCCCGCATACACCTATTGGTGTCACAATCCATCCTTTTATTTTAGGGATTTCATCGCTATTAACAAAATTGATAAACCAAAAATTAATTGAAATTGCCTTTTAACAAAAATATGGGTACATATATTGTCTTCAAATTGAGTATATTTATAGCAATAACATATGAGGAAAAAGTTCTTTGAGATATTATTGACTCATTAAATAAATAAACCCCTATAATCAGTGATTAAAATAATATTAGCTTCATTAAAAAACAATTGAATAACTATATACAATATCATGATCCATTAGAAACCTCATGTCTCAATGTTCCATGACTTAAATCCTAAAACACCCTCTTACCAAAATTCCACAATCCAGAAATGAAAAATAAATCATTAAATAGAAACATCATTTTTTAATCACATAACTATTACAAAGAATGACAATAATTGAATTATAAAGCACCTAGAAACCTAGAAATGATGTAGGAATATTTATTAAAGATTCATTACCTTAATATTCATAAATGTTAATGACACATTTTTATATCTATTTTTTATTATATCACAAAAAATAGAAAAATTAATTTCATTATCTAATATTAATTTATAACATTCCAGACAAGATAACATTGAACTTTAACTAGACCAACGGGGCCATGTTTACTGAGGCAAGCCTCCCAATACTAGAGATTCTATTGAATAGAAAGAATGTTTCTAGGGTGGTATTGTGTTATGACTATACCACTATATAAGAGTAAAAAATAACATGAAAATAACAAAAGATAATGAACAAAATTATACAACCATCATAGTATGATGGAATAGAAAAAGACTATCTAATAATGATAAATTATAATGAAATGTTATTCATAGAAATAGAAGTAAAAAATTCATCGAAGATGAATACATTTAAAAAAATATTAAAATAGAAATGATAACCTACTATTTTACCTTGTGGTATCCCATATATGAAACCCCATATTTTAATTCACCATTCCTTGAAAAATATGTTAAACAATTTATGAAGGGGAAAACCCTCCAAATTTAATGGGGTTATAAAATATTGGAAACCAAAAGAATCAACTTTAACGAGGTTAACACATTCTTGAATAATGGAATGTTTGAGTGTGAAGGTGATAATTGGAATATAATTAGAGTCAAATGATGCATCGAAATCATCAACCATCTTTAATTCTTACTGTATGTGAATAGTATCATTATTATCTGTGAGAGGGGTCATGTGAAATCGAACAAGGTAAGTGATAGCCCATGAGGTTGATGTGGTCTTACATATAGAACCATGTAAAATTGATGAATCAATTTTTTCCACATTAATATAGATATTGTGAGAGAGTCAAAAAACAAGCCCCTTGACCATGAAAAAAGCCTTTGAAATCAGAGAGTCACCCTACCCAAAAATATTATTGAAAGAAATAATTATAGATTTAATGTTATCAAGGAAAAACCCTCATCTACACAAGATACCACTAGTGCATACCCACATCAGTATTCATTTTTTTGTCCATGAATTGAAGTAATATAGATGACATAGTTTCCTAGAGATAAGGTTATGTAGCCCAAATGAGGAAGGGGAATTTCCTCCATGAGAATCTAAAGATAACTAGACCAATGAAATTATTAATAAAATGGATATAACTCAATACAAAGTTGAAATACTTGAGTGTGACTATTAGTTTTGAGTGATGAGGTCCCTCCTGAAAAACCATATCGTGAGCTTTCAAAATAATCCAACACCTAGCTATATTGAATAAAGCCCCCAGATTAACATCCCATCTAAATAAAGAATATACATTTTTCATATTTATTAATATTTGTGAATTAAATCTTAATATTACTTTAAAGGGGATGCTATTTTCGATGGTGTACCCAATACACAAGAATGAGTTTCTTTGAAATCTTACGATGCACAATAATAATACAATAATATTATTTTAAATGGTAGTTATCGCCTAGCCATAGTAATGGTGGGAATGAATATACCTAATTACAAAATGATTATATATTTTTGATAAATATTTTAACAATTACCCAATAAATTATTGAGGTTTAAAATGAAAATGAATCCCCTTTTAAGAATAAATATTCTAATATTCTTTAAATGGTTGATTAACCGCCTTTTAATGGAGAACCCTTTTTAAAAATATTTTTTGTCAATTTTATATGTTATATTTGACAATATAAAATCCTTCTTTATAATCAAGACATCAAAATGTACTTTTTGTAAATTTTTGTTATTTTTCCGATAAATTTCATTTTAGTGAAAATGTTGTATTTTAATTCAAAACCTACTTTTAATCTAATTTATTTATATGGTTATATTATCTTTTTTATTGGGTTTAAAGTGTTGTTAAATTATATTTTTACCATTTAATACAATGGTGGTCATTCTAATTAATTTCACATTGATAATGGACTTAAAAAATTGTCAATCTTTTGATAGATGTTTTTTCTTAAAAACATGCTATTTGTTTTGAGAGCGGGAATTTACTATATAATTTATTAATGAAACTTATATTTTTTGAATTTGGTAAAATGGAAATCATATTTTAATTTGTAATATCTAATATAGATTAGGTTTAATTTTTATTATTTTTCTGATAATGTTCATCTTTTAATGAATAGTGAAATATACAACATTTTTATTCAAAACTACCTTTTCATCCAATTTATTTATATAGTTATATTGTAATTTTAATTTTATTTAATGTGTAATTTAATTATGTTTTTATCATTTAATACAATTTTGTTCATTATAATTAATTTCACTTTTCAATTTAATGTAAAAACAAGTCAATGTTTTGATAAATTTTACTTCTTAAAAAACTCATCTTTGGTTTTGACAACATGAATTATTTTTTAATTAATTACTGCAATTTCTGTGTTTAGAATTTGGTAAAATGGATTCCATATTTTTAATCAGAAGTTCCAAATTATGCAATTAATACCCTATTGTTTTTGGATATTATGAATAGTAATGACGACAATTATCTTTAATTATCATGATTAATTAGTAATTGGGTAGTTAAGGGTAATAAAATAATATCATAATAATATAAAATGACCACAAAATGTGCCCAAATCTTCTTTTTTGTGTCATGGAAGACCAAGGTATGCCTTGTGCCAACTTCGGGACCCCGTGGAATCACTTTTGTGTGATAGTGACCTTTTATCATATTATTTTTAATGAAAGGAAAATATAACCAAACTATGTAACATCTAAGTAAAACAATTTTAACATTGTTTACATAAATTATCTCATTGATTATAAATATTCATTGGAAAGCTAAAAATATTTCTTATATCATGGTTTTTTTGTAATTTTTATTCATTAAATAAATAAATTTATTTATGACACCATGATGATGCAGTGATTACCTCATTAATGAATGATTTAAATAAAATGAAAATATAAGGTAAAATCTAAGACTTACACTTGTAAAAAACCAATTTTATGGGTTTATTTCTAACCCTTATCACCTTATCCTCTAAATATATCATTTTTCAACCTTTAAAATTAAAAATTCATTTTATAATAAAGTAACATTTCAAGACATTCTAAAAGTGACCCTCCTCCCTCTCATAAAAGGTCCCCACCTCTACCCGCTTACCAACACCTCAAAAGCCCCTGGATCTTCAAAACTCTTCTCATATTATCTCTACACATCCCTCTCTCACTCCTAGAAACCTCACATTTGGCATATGGCTTTCCAAGGAATCCTTTGGCTCAAATCAAAAAGAGTTACCTGATTTAGAGGTAATGTCTTCTCTCCAGTTTCATTCTTTTATTTTCCTTCTTCACTCACCACTATCTTCTTATTATTTGATCCCATAACTACACCGGTATACTAAATATACTTTTTTTTGTTATGATATGGATTATACCTACACTTACACACACCCCCGTTTAATGGTTAAAGAACATACTGTTTCCATGGACGGAGAATTACTCTCTCACGAAACTATGATTGTTTAATCTTCTCATACCACCTCTAATGGTGGCCATTATGATGAAACTATATTTATATATGATATATATTTATTTCCTATCAATTATTCTATATTTCATAATTAAAACATACCTTTATGCTTTGCATGTTGTGAAAATTTGATAATTTCATATGAGGAAGTGTGGACTACCACCCCCTCAAGTGATGTGAGATGTTCAAGCCAAAGATGGAATTTAAAAAGAATTTAATTTATGAAATTATGTAAAATATATAACATATATATTATAATTTAATTATAATATTACTATGTATCATTATTTTTTCATTCCATTAAAGTATGAAATAGAAATAAATGTAGCGTTCATGCGTACGTACGGCTTACCATCTCCATGAACTGTGCATTTCATTTATTATCATCATATGTTATGTACTATTATATGTACATATATATAATGGATACATATGATATATATTATATATAAATTATGAATATAATTATGGATTTAATGAAATTTGGACCACATGAACAACATGTAATTATATGAAATCCATTTTTTGAATAAAGTTCCAAACATCGACAAAATGCCCATTATGAACTCAAAAAATTAAATAATTTTTATATAATGGTAATAAGTGATATAAATTGAATAATAAACTTGAAAAATATTCTTTAGCTAGTAGAAATTAATTTATGTTTATCATTCCGAAAGAATAAGGAACATTCAAGCAAGTCAAGTCGAACACAAGGTAATGGGATTTCATTTCTCACTTTTAATTCTGTGAGATTTCCATTGATCACGAATTATTTATTTCATCTGGTGTATTTTGTTCTTCCATTTGATATATATTATCATTATTCCAGTTATTTTCATGGTATTATGTGATTTATTTGGTTCTTATTATCTTTTGGTCATATGACTCGATTTTTTAAAATGAGGTAAGGGGTTTTTATCCTAGTTTTCTTCCTGTGAAATTCATGTTATATTTTCCACTCTCTTCTTTGAATGGTGTACGTACTGCCCATTATTATAATCTTTTTGTAATATACTTTCATTTATGGGTATTTACATCAACGATTTATATTTCTTCTTTTAATGGGTGTATGTTTCGGAAGTTACCCAAATCGGAAAGAGAGCCTTTCACCCGCCTCTTTTTAAAAGACTTCTATTTGTTAGGAATTTTAATTTACATCTTCTTAATGTTTGGATATGTTCTTATATATCTTTATTGCTATAAATTTTATGTCCAAGTGATGAGATACCCTTTTTATATCTCATCAAATCATTTTTTGAATTTTAAATTGAAGCTGTTAGGCTGTCGAATTTCTGTAAGGGAACTTCTTAACCCAATTTCAATTATTTGGGTTAAACCTCTACTTCTTGATTATGTCATACTATTAATATGTGTGGATGAACTCTGATTGTTTTACACTTAATATCAACTTATATTGGGTGTATTTATATTTTTCACCAATAATTATGTAATTTATTTAACCTTAATTTATGGATACCATCTTTGTATGGGACTTCATCTCAATCACTTTTCATTGAGGCATACTTCAATTTATATATGACCATATTTTATTAGTTGTATAATAAACCAATTTGACTTTTTAATTTCATTCAAAAACAATTTTTTTACACGAATATTTTTACTAAACGATAAAAGGAATGTTTTTGTCTTACATATTCGGTGACAACGACTTCTATGCCGCCGTGACTATTATCTGAGATTCAACTTCCTCTAAAAGCCATAAATTTTTTTAAATGAAAACTAAATACCATGTTTTGATTTTCTATAATTTTAGTATTGGAAATGGTTTTGATAATGTTTTGATTATATCGATGTGTTTTATTGATATCTTGTGATTGAAATGTGGAAATATTATGTTTCCTTTATGCATGTTTTATGTGATACGATTATGTTATGGTTCATGGGAATTGTTTATGAGGTTGGGTGGTTCTGTGGTATACTTAGGGCGGGTGAGCCTGAGATAGCTCTCCAATTAATTGGGTATCGTGAAGGAGTTAAATTCTAAGGTTTCCCCAAAGAGATTTAGGGAATATACTATGATGAGTATTCCAAACGTAACCATGAGGGTTACTCCCTATGTAAGAATGTTATGAATGCCTCAAGTTACATTTATGTATTATGATTTCTATAAGTTATGCACAAATATTATGATTTCATGAGGTATGTTAAAGTGCTTATTTTTTATGAGTAAATTATTATTTCAATGATTCTTATGCATACATGGACTAATGTTTTCCTTCCGTATTTTTATATACCTTACTGAGCTTTTTATGCTCATCCCAAGTTTTTGAAAAAATTTTCACAGGACATAAAGTGGAATTGGGTCATGGATGGGATCAAGGAAATGTCATACTATCTAAAACAAGTATCTAGACATGAATCTTTTGTTCAAGAGTTTTTATTTTGTGAAAAAAAATTGAAACTGAGTAGATGTGTTTACTTTGTAAACATTTAGATTTAATAGTTATGTCCTAATTCTCTAAAACTCTAATCCTGAAAAGATCCTCAATATGGATTATTGATTTAATTAAATATTATGTAATGTTTTACGGCCAGGGCCTTATAATTGGTATCAACGGTCTTTTTAGATAACTTTAGAGGTTATGGTATTCTTTAAGAAAAAGTGACATTACCATAATGGTTAAGATTTTAGGAAGAGTCATAGTTATTTTTAAATATTGAATGAGTTTAAGATAACATGAATAAGATTATCTTAGTATTTACCCTCTTCTAAAGATATTATATGATGATTTTACTGATATACTCACACTGACCTTTTTGGTTTTAGTAAATGGCTTGATCTAACAGCCACCAATGTAACAGTGGATGTGAAAAAAACTTTGATAGTTTTCTGAACGAGAAACTAAATGATATGGGAGATAAAATGAGAACTCTTGTTGTTATTCTCAACCAACTATCTGGAGTCATGATTGAGCACCTGAACCTTAGTGATTTTTATAAGGCATCATATATGCGAGAAAAAAATCCCTACGGAAGTTCATGTAATAATCATAAAGGTAAGTGTGTTCAAAAACCTACGTGTCAATGATGTGGAAAGAAACACCTAGGAAAATGTTTCAAAGGGAAAGAAAGATGCTATGGATGTGGAAATGAAGGTCATAAAGTAAGAACATTCCCTGGAAAAAGGAAGCATCTAGTTGACTCTAGGAAAGGAAAAGAAGTCCTTTCTGAGGGATCAATTGGATATTTTAAATGTGTTGTGCATGGTCATTATAAAAACACATGTCCTACGAAGAATTTTTGGGAATTGGATCACCAGGATCGTACAAATATTTGTTTATCAATACATAATTCCATTTCGATTGAGGGTGAAGAAATTGACAATGACCAAGGACTGGTATAGATTATTTCATAACATATGTTTTCATATTATTGAATCTTAGGATATGATTTATGATTTTGTTGGTAGGAAAGAAGTATTTCAGAATAAGTTGGAAAGGAATGGTTAAAGGATCAAGAAGAACGTTAAATGAGTAAGAAGTAGGAATATAAGGGATTCATGAGTTATGGTATATTTTAGGATGGTGAAATTATTAAAAGTATTAATGATATTTTGATGATGGGATTAAATTAGAAGACTTTTTGTAGTATGTGTAACCCTGATGTTTTATATATGTGAATTTTATTAAAGGAATAATTATCTATTTTTTTGTGGATATACTTATAAAGAACTATTTTGGTTTATATGATCCTTGAATTTGATGTAATTACTGGTTAATACATTTTGGGATGCAAAACAAAAGTTATTAGATAACCTTTGTGGTTAAAATATGTTATGGTTATTTTTGATGAATTTATCTCTTCTTGGGAACGTTATAAAATTATATAGTTTTTAAGAGGGACAACACACAGACCGTGTGATAACTCATCGCGTCAGACGGAGCTGTTAGAATCGAACCCACAACCAAAGTGCGACTGGTATTTATCGCCTACCACTAGACTACGTGAAGTCCCTGGTTAGTATAAATAATTCATTTTCGTTATATGATATTATGAATCAGGAATAAGTTGACTTTGGGTTATCTATGGAAATGATTTACCTATCATGGAGGATATATGATTTCATTAATTACTTTTTAGTATGATACTTTAAGAGTAACTGATGTTATTTGGAGATAACTGTTAAGATTTACCATGGAAGACTATGTGATTAAATCCTTCAGATATTTGGGTTACAATCATAGTTTGGTTTATTTTGAAGAATTTTAAAAGAAATTTTGTATTTAATGGTCTTTGTTGAACTTTGGGTATTGTTTGACAATTTTTGGAGATTAAGAGTAGTATTTATTTTTATAATGGATTATCGTTTTTAGGGATTATATGATCACGTACTAACCATTTTGGTTTTAGTTGATGTCTAAATACTAGAGAAATATATAGTTCACCTTTTTTGGATTATGTGATTCTGTAGATGATGATTCTTGTAATTTTGATTTGACCATGTCTTTTTGAATGCTCATTGTTTGGAGAAAAGATTAGTTTTTGTAGAAACTTATTAAAGGATGAAAATCTACTTGAAGGTAAGTAAATTTCCGTATGTTTTTATTCTATGTAGTAAATGAATTCCTTAAAATTAGGAAAAGGAACGTAAAACAAAAACATTGATGGTTTATGTTTCCAACTGGTTAATCAAAGACCGTTTACACATATCATAAGTTTGTGATTTTCTTTTGGTTAACATTCTCTTAATCATGTTTTCTATCACTCTCAATCATAACATGACCCTTTTTTCTCCTCCATATCCATGTTTTCATGGAATCCTAGTATGGGTTATTTCAGGTGACCATTGTACTTTTTTTCTTTTAAAGATATAATTATATTTACACCTTTTTCGATAAGGGGAATTCAATAATGTTTCTGAGAACAATTCTAAAATTACAGGGGCAAAATACCCAAAAGGTGATGCTAATATTTTTGAAATGTTAATATTACCTTAAAGGGTATGCTATGATCTATAGCGTACCCAATATGAAACAACGAGTTTCTTTGAAATCTTACAATGTACATTAATAATATAATAATATTATTTTAAATTTTAGTTAACTCCTAGTCGTTATAACAAAATTAAAGAACACAACTAACTAAAAAATTATTATATATGTTTGTTAAATATTTTAACAATTACCCAATAAATTATAGAGGCTTAAAATTCAAATGAATCCAATTTTAAGAATAAATATTCTAATATTCTTTAAAAGGTCGATTAACAGCATTTTGATGGAGAAACCTTTTTAAAACTACTTTTTTTTAATTTTATCTATTATATTTGACATAATAAAATAATTCTTTTGAATCGGGACATCAAAATGTACTTTGTGTAAATTTTTGTTATTTTTCCGATAAAGTTCATTTTAGTGAAAAAAATTGTATTTTAATTCAAACCCTTATTTTAATCTAAATTTCTAATATGGTTAGTTTGTATTTTTTACTTGGGTTTAAAGTGTAGTTATAATATATTTTTACCATTTAATCTAATGGTGGTAATTTTAATTAATTCCACTTTGAAAATGGACATAAACAAGTGTCAATCTTTTGATAGCTATTGTTTCTTAAAAACACACTATTTGTTTTGACAATGAGAATTAAATATATAATTTATTAATGAAACTTCTATGTTTTGAATTTGGTAAAATAGAAATCATTTTTTAATTTGTAATATCAAATATATCTTAGGTTAAATTTTTGGTATTTTTCTGATAATGTTCATTTTTAGTGAATAGTGAAAAATAAAGCATTTTAATTCAAAACTGACTTTTCATCCAAATTATTTATATAGTTAGATTGTAATTTTAATTGGTTTTAAGGTGTAATTTAATTATATTTTTATCATTTAAATCAATTTTTCCATTGAATGTAATTTCAATTTTCAATTCGATGTAAAAACAAGTCAATATTTTTATAAATTTTACTTCATAAAAAACCCGTCTTTGGTTTTGAAAACGAGAACTATTTTTAAATCAATTACTGCTATTTCTATGTTTAGAATTTGTTAAACTGGATTTCATATTTGGAATCATAAATTTCAAATTATGTAATTAAGACTCTATTGTATTTTGGCATTGTGAATAGTAACAATAACAATTATCATTAATTATCATGATTAATTAGTAATAGGGTAGTTAAAGGTAATAAAATAATATCATAATAATATAAAATTCCCCCCAAAATATGTCCAAATCCTCATTTTTGTGTCCTGTATGACCATGGGATACCTTTTTCTAACATAGGGACCCCATGTAATCTATTTTGTGTGATAGTGACCTTTTATCATATTATTTTTAAAGAAAGGAAAATATAACCAAACTATGTAACACATAAGTAAAAAAATATTAATTTTTTTCCATAAATGATCAGTTAGAATATAAATAGTAATTGGAAATCTAGAAAGATTTCATACATCATGGTATTTTTTTTTAATTTTTAGACCTTAAATAAATAAATTTATTTATGACACTGTGATGATGCAGTGATTACCTCATTGATGAATGATTTAAATAAAATGAAAAGATAGGGTATCATCTAAGACATAAACTTTTCAAAAACCTAGTATATGGGTATATTTAGAATCCTAATCACCTTATCCTAGAAATATATCATTGTGGAAGCTTTAAAATTCGAAAGTCATTTTATAAAAAAGTAACATTTCAAGACTTTCCAAAAGTGACCCTCCTGCCTCTTATAAAATGCCCCCACCTCTACCCCCTTTCCCACACTTCTCAAGCCCTTGGATCATCCAAACTATTCTCATATTCTCTCTACACATCCCTCTATCAATCATATAATCCTCACATTGGGAAGAAGTCTTTTCAAGGAATCCTTTCGCTCAAATCAAAAAGAGATACTAGATTTTGAGGTAATGTCTTCTCTCGAGTTTCTTTCTGTTATTTTCCTTCTTCACCCACAAATATCTTCTTATTATTTGATCCCAGAATAAAACCAGTATAATAAATATACTATAATGTTTTTATGATAATAATTATACCTGCACTAACACACACCTCCGTCTAATGGTTAAAGAACGTATCGTTTCCTTGGATGGCGAATTTTTTCCTCAAGAAACAATGAGTGTTCAATCTTCTCCTACCACCTCTCATGGTGTCCATTATGATGTCACTAAATTTATATATGATATATATTTATGTACAATCATTTATTATGTATTTTATATTTAAAACATACTTTTATTCTTTGGATGTTGTGCAAATGTGATAATTTCATATGAGGAAGTGTGGACTACCGTCCCCTCATGTGATGTGACTCGTTCTTGACAAACCTGGAATTTATAAAGAATTTAATTTATGAACATATTTAAAATATATAATATATCTATGTATCATTATGTTTTCATTCCATTTAATTATTATATATAAATTAAAGTAGCGTTCATGCGTACGTACGTCTCACCGTCTCCGTGAACGGTGCATTTCATTTCTTATCTCCAAATGTTATGTACTATTATAAGTACATATATATTATGGATATATATGATAGAGATTAAATATATATTATGAATATAATTATGGATTTAATTAACATTGGGCCACATAAACATCATGTAATTATAAGAAGTCCATTTTTTGACTCATGTTCCGAACATCGACAAAATGTCCATTATGAACTCAAACAATTAAATAATTGTTATAGAAAGGTAATAACTGATATAAAAGGAATAATAAACCTGAAAAACATTCTTATTCAAGTAAAAATTCATTTATATTTATCATTAAGGAAGAACAAGGAACATACAAGTGAGTCATTTCAGACACGAGTAAGGGGATTTCTTATCTCACTTTTAATTCTATGAGATTTCCATTGATCGCCAATTATTTATTTCATGTGGGGTATTGTGTACTTCCATTTGATATATATTGTCATTATTCTAGTTATATTAATTGTATTTTGTGATTAATTTAGTTCTTATTATCTTTTTGTCATATGACTCGATTTATTACAACGTTGTAAGGGGTTTTTATCCCACTTTTTATTCCCATGAGATTCATGCTATATTTTCTACTATCCCCTTTAAGTGGTGTATGTAATTCCAATTATTATAAACTTTGTGTAATATAAATTTGTTTATGGTTATTTACATCAACTTGGTATAGTCTTTCTTTCATGGGATGTACATGTTTAAATTTACCCAAATCGGTAAGGGAAACTTTCACCCTCCTCTTTTTAAAACACTTATTTTTGGTAGGTATTTTAATTCACATCTTCTTAAGGTTTGGATGTGTTCTTATATATCATTATTACTGTAAATTTTATGTCCATGTGATTAGATACCATTTTTATCTCTCATCAACTCATTTTATTAATTTTATTGTGACACTGTTAGGCTGTCGAATTTCTGTAAGGGAACTTGTTAACCCAATTTCAATTCTTTGGGATAAACCTCTAGTTCTTGATTATGTCTTACTATGAATATGTGTGTATTACCTTTGATTGTTTTATAATTAATATCCACTTATATTTGGTGTATTTATATTTGTCACACATAATTATGTAATTGATTTATCCTTAATCCAAGGATACCATCTTTGTACGAGACTTCGTCTCAATCACTTTTCTTTGAAGAAAACTTCGATTTACATATGAACTTCTTTTATTAGCTGTATAATAAAACCTTTTGACTTTTAATTTCATTCAAACAGAATATTTTTAAATGAAGAGTTTTACTAAATGAAAAATGTAATGTTTTTGGCTTACATATGTGGCGAAAAAAAATCCTCCTCCATCATGACCATTATTTGAGTTTCAGCTTCATCTACAAGCCATAACACATTTTAAATGAAAAATAAATACCATATTTTACTTTTCTTTTATTTTAGTATTGAAAATGGTTTTGATAATGTTTTGATTATATCAATGTTTTTTATTGATATGTTGTGATTGAAATGTGGAAATTTTTTGTTTACATTATGCATGTTTTATGTGATACGATTATGTTATGGTTCTTGGACATTTTTTATGAATTCGGGTGGTTCCATGATAAAATAAGGGAGGGTGAGCCAGAGATAGCTCTCCAATGCATTGGGTAATGTGAAGGAGTTAAATGCTAAGGTTTCTCCGAAGATATATAGGGAATATACTGTGATGGGTATTCTAAATGTAACCTTGAGGGTTACTCCCTATGTAAGAATGTTATGAATGCCTCAAGATACCATTATGTCTTATGATTTCTATGAGTTATTCATAAATCTTATTATTTCATGAGGTTTATTAATGTTCATAGGTTTTATGAGTAAAGTATGATTTCATTAATTCTTATGTATACTTGGACTAATGTTTTCTTTCTATATTTTTATATCACTTACTATGTATTTTATGCTCATCCCATGTTTTTTAATGTATTTCATAGTACATAAAGTGGAATAGGGTCAAGGATGAGATAAATAAAATTTCATGCTATCAAAAACATGGAACTAGACATGAATCTTTTGTTCAAGAGTTTCTATTTTCTAAAAGAAAAAAGGAAACTGATTAGATGTGTCTGCTTTGTAATCTTTGAGATGTAATAGTTTTGTCCAAATTATCTAAAACTCTAAACCTGAAATGATCCACAATGTGAATTATTCATTTAATTCATGATTATGTAATGTTTTAAGGTCGAGGCCTTATACCAACAATGTGTACATGGATCTAATCATCCTGGCTGAATATCCAAGTAGGTGTGATGTTATTTCTGATGAAATAGTAGTTTTCATGCCCACTGTAATTTCCCATCCCGTGCCAGATTAATGTTACCCCTGGGATTTCAAATATTAAATTGCATGAATACTCCTCATTGGGGTGATAAAAAAACTGCACCAAGAAACCATGAATACTCTTGTCACCTCACTATATCATCAGTAAATAATGATTGATTTTCGATAAAATATACAAGTTGATTAATCTTGGTTGGGATATATTCTCACCACACATACTCCCCCATGCATCACGATCCACGATCCCCTGATGTATATTAATGTAGGCCTTCATCAAGGAGATCAAAATTGATGATGGAGTCAAAATAAATATTTCAATTTTTAAGTTCAAAAAAATATTACCATAAATCTTTTGTTTTTGATATTTGAGGATTTAAGGGGTTAATAAAAAAATAACCACTGTCAATTATATATTTTGGACTAAGAAGCCTAGGATTGAAAATGCATTCCACAGCCAATTATTATTCCAATAATTATTTGAAAAACACCACATGATACATTTAGAATGATGCTTAAGAGTTAGAAAGTTCCACCAAATTGATTCCCACCTCATTGAGAACCTTCATCAATAAAAATATATATTGGTCTAGTATTCTGGCTTAATGAGACCTATACATAATGATATCCCATCAGTGTAGTCCCACAAATATCTCACATGGTGATTGTACATTGGAAAATGAATTTTATATGTCCAATGCCACTAGTACCAATCTCTTTGGACATTCTATAATATAATGGTTAGTGATATCTATCTTCATCATGACAATCCCATATAAAGTCTATGAGCACATTCAAAATAGTAAACAAGACTTCTTTTAGAGCCACATTTTCTTATAGGACATTCATAAGCATAGAGGTAAGAATAGAGTTAACTAATTTGATGAATACCTCAATGGAGAGAAACCTATTTTTCCAATTGAGAATTTAGTTTTAAATTCAATAAAAAATTCCATCAAATTGATGAATCAGTATTATACATGGGGAGAGAACATCACACTGGTATTCCATGGGAAAAGACTTCTTGGGAACACATAAACCGTCAAGCATCTTATTCCCTCTACTCTTCGAGAATGACTTTTGAAGATAGAAACTAATTTTTTATCAATTATTGGATTAATCACTCCATTTACTATATAATGAATGATTTATATTATCCTTGCAAATATACATGTAGTTTCCATTTAAAAAGAGAAGTATATAACCCGAAAATAATTGATGAGATATCCCATCAAGGATGGTTCGAGGACAAAGTGGTTTTAATCAGCCATTGTAAAATATTTTATTTAAATACATATTAACTGAATATTGGTTTAGGAAGAAAATTATAGGATAAAGTATACCCCTATTCATAGGCCCCAAACAGACTTGACGACAATGTATCTCTTCCCAATGAAAACATTAGAGAACTAGGGGGTCTAGAATATCTGATGAAATGATCAATCACTAGCTCATAGAATCACATAGCATGCATGACATTGATGATGGAAAACCAATATATGCTATTATATGAATTATCTGTATTAATCATAAAAGAAATCTTGGATCCCAAACCCTTTTATTAACGCCCCCAAACATCTCCTATGTAATTAACATAATAGTTTGTGTAGACTTTCCTTCAATAGGACCTCGCTGTTATTTATAGATCCATTTTCAAGGTGGATGGTAAGTCTATTTTTGATAACTGATGAGATGATTGTATAATGGAAGTTTAACATGCTAAATTTTCATTATTCTTTTAGGGAGGACAGACTGGTAAACCTTCTAATGAAGATCATGGATGTGGTACAGGACACTATATACTGGCCCTCACCACTGAAATGTTTTTGGATATTCTACTCCAACTAATTTTTGATAAGGTCCCAAGAATTTGTATAGAATGATCATTGGAATTTATCAGAAAATGAGGAGATTCCAATATTTAAATCTACAATAGCTTCCCAAACCTCCTCCTTATCCAGTATTTTTTAAAAGATAATGTTAGTATAAGGAGAACCCAACTGGGTATTCCATCAAAATGGTATAAGGGGAATGAAGTATAACCCTATTGTGTGAAAGGGTTATCAAACAGAATAAAACATCTAATAAAAGATGAAACTATACCTCCAACCATTGTAGGGTCACCAGTAATGGAACCACCAAATAGTATAATATCTGGAGCTATGTTGCACTTCATTTCCTGAAAATATACATGAAAGAGACAATGTTCCCAATATAGGTATCATACATTAATGGAGTCATGGTAATGGAAATAATTTGGTATTTCCATGTAACTAGAACAACCGGCCTCAGGTGATTCTTAAGAAAAACCAAGAGAGAGTGACTTTAAAGGATGAATCCCATGAAAAATTGTTCTATAGATAGGAATGAATATGGAATCTCAATAAAAAATTATATAATAAATATTACTCTTGGATAATGGTTGAGACATAATTATATAGTATTCTTAGGATATCATTACATGCACTATACAGGGTATCTCATTACATTAAAAAATAATCAAAGGCATTCAAAGAAAACATAATTCAAGAACCAGCCATCCCATTAACATAATTTAGATTAATTAGTGTTCCACATAGATCATAAAACATAATGATGAGGTTTAACACATTTATTCCAATAAATAAAGAGTTTGAATTATAAACAAGAATTTCCACAATTTATTATGGAAATTCATATCTAGGTATATTCCTTTGACTGGAAATGTTATTGGGTATTCAGGACACAAATATTTGGCATGAAAAATAGTATGATAATTTCTATATAATAGTGAGGGTACACAATGATTAATGGAAGTTCATAATGAGAGTGAAATGGATCTCTATTCACTTTAAAATCATATTAATTATTTTGAAGAATGATTCAAAAAAAATCCTATCATGAAAAATTTTAAACAAATAGAATTTATTTAAATAAAGATCTTATCTAAGTAGATGAAAAAAATCTCTTACCATTAGAGGGAACATAAAAAATTATTTTTTATTTTTCTTAATAGTTTGAAATAATGATTTAATTGTTTTGGAGAAGATTATGGAAAGTAAAATTTTAATAAATTGGGTTTTTAGTGAAGAGGAGTGGTTGATTTTGTGGTATTTATAGTAGAATATAGGGTAATTATTTATTAATGTCTAAAGTATGTTTTTAGAATCTATAGAGAAAATTATCAAAACCACTTACATTCACATTTTTTCCCATAGTTTCTCCAATGGAGGAGAGTTTTTCAATATTTTATAATTATAATAACTGAACTAATTATAATATTACCTTTAATTATGATCACTTCTGTCTTTCTCCTAAACAATCAGTTTTAAAAACTAAAAATGTAATAGGGGCTTTGAAGGACTAATTAAGGTTCTATAAAATTATTTAAATATCATGAAAAAATATAAAAAGTGTAATTATCTTGGTAAAAGATACTATTAACAGAGTTTATTACATCACTTTTGTTAAAATTTTATGTAAAAAATACATACTATAAATTTAATTCATATTTAATTATTATTCAAATTATATGATAATACAATGTTATTAAAAAATAAACAATTTCTAATTTAAACATAATAATTTATAAAATATTGTTAATTTAATAAAAATTTATCTTTAAAATTTTTAATATAAACATAAATTTAAAATCCAATAAAAATAAAAATAAATGTTTTTATGACAACAACTGATTTTATACCCTTATATAAATTAAAGGTTACTTTATTAAATAATAGTAAATTTTATTTTTATGTAAATTTCATTTAATAGTATTATTTTATCAATATTAAATTTATTTTATAAATTATTGAATTCAATAAAAATATTTTGTTGAATGAAAATATATATTTCCCAAAAATAAAATTTCTTTTTCATCATATGAAAATTTAACATTCATAAAACACATTGTATAATAATTTATAAATAAATAATAAAAAGAGATATATATAATAATTATTTTTAAAAAATATATTTACATATTTGTATTATTGTGTTTGGATATATAACCTTTTATTATACCAGCATATTACCCAAGGGTAACATGTGAATGTCAGAAATATTTTGTATTGGTGATCATGGTTTGGGATTCGATATTTATAAGCTTTAACTTTTCTTTTTAGTAGTATTTCTCAGGTATTACCTTTTGAATCTCTTCATATTCTTCGTAAATGTAAAATTACACTGATAGAATAACCCTCATATGTTTTGTTAAATGAGAATGATATGGTATGATCATAATTCCTAAGGCCATCAATTATTTTTTTATCTATTGGATATATCAAAAAACCTAATATTAAAAAATAATATCATTCAAAATAAAATGTCTATATTATCAATGGTTATGATGCTTAAAGAAAATTTATATCCTATGGGATATAACATATAAAAACCTGGAATAAATAATTTAGGGAATGTGTTTTATTTTATTTTATTATTTAATAAGATATTTATTCATATCAATGGATATTTATTTTTACAATTTCCACACCTTTGAATTCTTCCTTTTGAAATATAACCCTATAAATATCATTTGATACTCTAAAACTGCTAAGGGATCTGTTTTTCATCACCTTTTATGGATCCTATGATTCTATGAAGAACATGGGGTTCCATGATAGTATATTGAGGATGTTTGTGGTATTATTTCAAATAACAATATATTTATAATCTATGTTATTTACAAGATGCTACTCACATGAATGACCATTCTCTAATGGAACCACATATAGATTCAATATATTTGATGGTAATGTTATGTAATCCATCAAGATATATATATATTGAATACATAATGTACTTTATATAAGTTACATGGGAGTTCCTGATGATATTCCATGAATCTCATGAGATTAATGATCTCATATTGGTTGATGTATCTAGTACTATGAATTCCATTATTCAAAAACATTATGAATTTCTTCCATGGAAATCAATAATGGAAAACTTTATCACTATCCTAAAAAACATTTTCACCTTTATGATTGTATATATAGATTTTCAATCATATTATTAAAGTTATCATATAATGTTTAATGGTTTTAGCTATATATACCATCTAATGGAAAATATATCTTCAAAAAATATTCTTCTCTATATATTCATCAATGTATGTTTAAGTATGCTTCCTCATCCCATTAAAATCCTTATGCAATTCCATCTGAATTTAATAATGATATATATTGATATATGAGATGTTCACTATGGGAATGTGTTGATCTTAATGTTGCTATAAATAAATTGATCTTTATATCATCATATTTCTTCGTGTTTGAATTTTTTTCATTGAATGACCATATATCTAATGGAGATATATAATATTGAAACCCCACTCTATATCCAAATACTTATGAAGTCATATCTAGAAAATTGAGATAAACCTCCAATAACTAATAGATATAATAGATTGCAGAACACTATAAATTATTAACACTTCCCACATGTATATCCTAGGGAGTTGGTCGAGGAAAAAATCTACCTTATTGAAATGTAATTCACTAACATTGAAAGGACCTCAACTACAACCTATATTGTTTTAGTTAGATTATATTTCTCATGGATTATTATGAATAAAAATATAGGGTTATATTTTACCATTTCTAATTTATTATGGTAAATGGTTCCATCATTATTGTAAAATAATATCATTCAGAATTTACTTGTTTTCACACTAGTAATCTATGTAAATTATTCAATATCCCGCTTTCTATTTTCCAAAAATATGTTTTTTGATTTTATACATCTTATTTATTCAATTATAAATTGAGAAGGATGAGATGTGAAGCCCAAGAAGAAGATCCCTACTTAGTTCATGTTTTGGTGGGATGCATATCCAAGTTTAAACCTGTATAACTCGATCTTCCCCAATGTTTTACTACTGAATATTCACTACCTTGATCAATAGATCCTCCTCATTTTTATTGAAATACTTGATAATATCCACACGTAATTGTTGATCACTTATTTGATCATGTTAGAATTAATATACTTTTATTAATCTCCTTTCCATCCTCTATGTGTCCCTGAAGAATAGATGCCATACAATACAAATCACAGATAGTGTTACAATGTTCATTATATTGAGATAATATTCATCATTAATATCATTACTATGATGGTAAAATATTTAATAATCATAATCCATGATTTGATATAACAACCTATATTTGGAAATATTGATCTCCTTTGAGTGACTATATACATAATGATATTATAATCATTATATATGTCACAATTCCCCCATAGAGATAACGTCCCCTTATCTTCAATGAAAATATCAATATATCCAATTATAAATCATGTTATTGGTTTTTCAATTCAAGAATTATTAATTTATGGGAGGAATATGATATAATGTTTTCATCTTGAGTGAGAATTAAACTTTTTCCCTTTTTGACACATCATTGTAGGCCACAAATCAATCCCCACTGGTTGGTAATGTGAGGATATGTGTTGTGATTGACATCCTACTCAAATCATTGATGCTATACTCACATTAATATTTCAAAAAATTAATTAATTCCTTTTAATATAGCTTGGTTAGGTTGAATTAAATTCATGGGATGTAACTCAAAAATTGATGATAGTGGCTAAAAATTAAAGGAAACTTGAAATTTCTGTCAATGATGTTGGTCAAGGATATTAGTAAATTATGAATGGTTTTCATGGATAATAGATATCATATTACTACTAATAATGTTCCCCCAAAAAAGTAACCTTATTAATACATAACTTCCAATTTAATATACTTCACATATAAATATTCCATTCAAAATTTCATTAGTATATAATTCAAATGCTCCAAGAATTCATCCTATCAATTGACGTCGTAAATAATGTTATCTATAAACACTACAAAATATTGGTTCATTTTATCCATAAATAGAATTTTTATTATGTGAATGATGATATTTGGATAATTTATTTAACCAAATTGAATCAATATGAACTAATATTATCAGTAGATTATATGAAAATGAATCTTATATATATCATTATTCATTAATTTTTCATGAATATAAACCCATTAAAAATCCATCATAAAGAATTATTATGTGTGATGTAGAAGGATAAATAATTCATAAATCCATTTAAGATGATATTTGTTAATTATCATGCTATTATTGAGACCATGGTAAAAAATAATTAGGATTTTTGACCCATCCTTATTCTTAATGATATGGACATATTCACCCCATAGTGAAGAATATGCGCATAAAAACCC
Organism: Viscum album; assembly: GCA_963277665.1. Classification (NCBI taxonomy): domain Eukaryota; kingdom Viridiplantae; phylum Streptophyta; class Magnoliopsida; order Santalales; family Viscaceae; genus Viscum; species Viscum album. The sequence goes on from OY728150.1 coordinate 1,893,813,148, forward strand.
TTTATATAGATTTCCTGAGTAGTTTCTTATTTATCTCATCATGTCCACTAATGACTATTCTATATGGACTTTTTAATATTGTCAAATATTTGGTTATATATTATATAGATAACTCAACATATCATCTAAGAGTATAACAAGACAATTCTTCATCAAATAGATCGGAAAATTAAACTAAAATGGGAATTACATCATATATGTGTGGTTATATAGTTTCAATCATTTGATCATGATGTAATTCCCTATAAATAAATAATTTCCATTCCTGAAATTATTCCACCAAAGGAGGTTCATCCTTCCTTACACAAGTAAATAATATGAAAGAAATTTTGAAAATCATGGGGGATTTTCATCTATCATATATTTTTATATTCACTATATTAATGTAATTCAAACACATTAGAAGTGTAATGTTGATATATTCTAAATAGACTATCACATTGTGTGTTTGGAAATTCAGACCAAAATTTTTTATTGGGTTTTATTTATGTTTTTGGGATGAAAAATGTAACCAATTTTTATGTTCGCTAATTACTCAACATCAATGTTTTGAAGTGGTGTTTGAATAGTACAACTAAACATACATGATATGAAAGATCTCATTGAAGAAATGAAAAACACCTCATTATTTTTCCTTAAATGAATAACATGATTAAATATCACCACATCATTGGTTTGAACTACCATAAAAGTTGTAATTAATATATATATATCCCATATCTCATGCCAATAGAGATTGTTTGTGTCCATTTTTATCGAAAAATCTTACCTTCATGAATTCAATCATATAATTTACATGTTACAAGATGATAAATAATTTTAATATAGGATTTGGGGTGACTATATAATTTTTGTTTCTCAACATATTATTTTTTTCACCTTATAAGTCACAAACCATGCTACCTTCCATTCAATAGCTAAATATTTTACTTATCCTCTTCTTGAAATTTTCACAATGCTTCTTCACAAAAATTAAAAAAGAGGGATGATGGATTGTGTCCCCTAAATGATATTTCCCCATCACACGACCAAAACCAAAATAAATTTAAAAATTATTATCTCTATGACAATAATAACAGTTCTATTCACTATTCTACAATTCAATATTTAGGAAAATATGGAAATTTATTTATATATTTCAATGCATTGTATTTACAAGAATTTTAATAGAGTTATCTTTATCCCACCTTATAAGTGATCAATATTAATTTTGGTGTTAGTAATAATTCTAGAGGTTTATATTTAATGTATTATGATTTTCACCTCAAACAACCTATAAATTCATTTTCCTTTTTCTTGAGGCCATTAAAATACTATCTATTTAATTTCATATTTTGGGAGAAAATTATTTATCAATAGAAATTTTTTTTCAATTAATTCTACTCAATGGATTATATCTTTTATTCATTTTTATTTTATTTTTGATCAATGATTTCCATTGGTCATATTCAACTACCATATCTAAAAGTTAAATTATAATCATATTTTTTCATTATATTTCCAGATTCTTACTATCATTTCAATTGTTACCATACATTTTTCCACATTTATAGGTTTATAAGATCCAAAAAAATTGAAAGGCCATTATCACATTATTATAGTAATTATATCTTTAACTTTCTCTAGGGGATATGGGTGTTTTTCTAGATTAATGTTTCTATTTTAAATAAAAATTTAATTGTGAATGTATTTTCATAATTTTATTGAATCCAACTCCAATTAGATTTATATTCTCAATTGTTTCGTCACCACACTACTCCCTATATTGGTTTTTGGCACTATTTCACATATTTGTAGCAATTAACTAAATTATAGAAAAATTATGCTGATAATTTTTAGACAATTAAACACATTAATTTGAACCAGGGAAATTAAATTAATAAATCATAAATACTCTATATTACTTATGAAATTATAGGTTTCAATATATATTATCCATGATTTACTTCCTAACATAAAATCATATTGGAATATTTTTTTACATAATAATGGTTCATAATGAGATTGTAACCATACAAAATAATATCACCTCTATGTCTGTAACTAAGTATATAGATAAGAATCCTTTTTTGCACCAAATAATGATGGGTTCTACTCCATTTTACCATTTTGTGTTTATTACCACTTGATAAAACTGTGTCGAAGCCTCGTCACCGTTTATTATGAATAAAGTGATGTATATTAATATAAACCACTTATTATATACCATTTAAAAATTAAGTGATATTTCATTTTGTATAAAATTTTCAATAATTCATTCATAGCTGTAAGTAAATCCTAGACCCCAAAAATAACTGGACTCATCTCTGATTCTAAAAATGAAAACCCATGATTTATTACACAGTAATTCATGACTTATTATATAAATTTTCACGTAATCAATACTTACTGATCAGGAAACATTCTATATTTGGAAATTTTTTTACATATATTAATTACATGAAAAATTATTATGAAAACATTATTTGTTATATCCATGACATTCCATTAATTTTACACTACTCTTATGCAACTACATGGGTTAACCTGAAGATAAATATAATAAATGGATGATATATAAACTAAAATACTATAATAATATAATAATATAATAATTAAGGTAGTACACGTGATTAATGAAGCATATCAAGGTAACATAAGAGGTATTCATCTCACTGAATACCATTGACTAGAAATGAGAACGGGTATTCATGACACAAATTATTGTCCCAAAAATAACTAGATAAATTTATATGTTTAAAGGGGGTATATAACAAAATAAGGAAATTTTAAATGAGAGATAAAGGGGTTTATCATCATATGGAAATAATATGGACTATAAAATGGATTTGTAAATCTTCTTCCAACATGAAAAATTGAAAATTAAAAGTCATAATAAAAAAAGGTTATTGGATAAAGAGTAGAAGAAGATGATTTTTTACCTTGAGAAGGAAATTATAGAATCATTTAGGGAAATTTTATGGTTATTAGGAACATCATGGATGGAATTTAAGACTGATATAGAGAGATAAATTAGGAATAAATATTTTCTATCAAAGTTGAGTAGGTGATTAACAGTGTAATTATAGAAAAATTGATTGGAATTATTTATTAATTTTGGAAAATAAGTACTGGAATCAACATGATAAAATAATAAACATTAAAATACAAAATATTTCATATTATTTCTATTAAAGGGGATTTTATTAAATATTTTATAAAAAAATACATAAATACATAAATATAATAACGTGAGTGATTTTGAAGTGGGACAAGTTCATGATGAATTAATATTAAAAACACAAAAAATATTATTGATTTTTTGGGGATTTTTTAATGGTAGATAAATATAATCCAACGACTTGAAAAACACAATATTTTTAATTTAAAACATAATTTTCTTCAAATATACAATTTATAGTGTTTATTACATTACTATTGGGATTTTGTTATGTCATAATACATATCTTATATTTATAGTATATTTAATTTTTACACAAAACATTTGACTATATCCAAAATATTTAAAATATATACCTATGGGTAAGATAAACATACTAAATTAAGTTTTTTATTTAATCCAAGTAATTCTATATATTTTTAAATTTAAACATAAATAAAAAAATCCATTTATTAAAAAAAATTGGTTTTTGTAATGATAACCATATTTTCTCAACATTAAAAATTAAATTTTACACTATAAAATAATAATATCATTCATATTTGAATCAATATTATATAACATGTTTATTATTTTAAAATAAAAATTATTTTAATATTTTTTAATTCATCAAATAGAGTGGTTTTACCGAAACTCTATATTTCAATTTTTTTAACCATATCAAAACCTAATTTTTATCAATCTCAATATTTAATATTTTATAAAATAATAATAAGAGGATATTAATAATATTATTATTTTATTAAAAAACTTCAATTTATTGGTTTTTAGATATATATATCCCCTTACTACATCATTGTTTCCCCTAAGGGTGTTGTGTGTGATGGTAACCATGTCATGGTTTGGTGAACACAGATTGGGATTTCATCTTGATGAGGATAAAAATATCCCATAAACGTTTTTTTCTATATATTTAGTTAATTAGTTTCAACATAAGATAGGTCAAGTAAAAAATCATTAATTGCATCTTCTTCGTATGACCCATTAAATGGGTTTATAGGATAAGATCCTTATGTTCAAGGATATTAATATATTAATCTATGCCAATTAGATTTATAATAATTCATAATATATAATAATCATAATGGTCATTATAAAATGGATGTGTTATTAGTGGTTTTATTAGTATAAATATATTAAATCTGTTATGATATAACATAAAATCATCAAAAATAACATAAATAGTGTAACTATTTCTACAATTAAATCACATTGGAAACAATTTTTTTATTCAACATGGAATTGCATTTTTATATATTCATTTCATTACAATACTCCAGTATTCTATAACATGTATGAAAATACAACTCAATAATGTTAACCTTGGCTCTCGCTCAATATTTTCTTGCAAACAGAAAACACAATACATGGGTACCCAATTTCAACATTGACCCAAAGAGTGTGTAAGTTCGAAAGTCAATTGAGAAACACAAAAGATATTAATACCTACTAGTAAAATAACTTCATATTCATGTGATATACTATTAATAAATAAATTACTATTTAAGAATAAATAAATTACTATTTAATAATAAATAAATCATACAACATCGATCCATGAGTAGATTAAACTAATCAATCATACCTACTTTAGTGAGTTCCATAGTCTCTCAAAGAACATTGAGATCACCATGTTTTCTATATGATGTATCAATGTGTCATTAATACATGTATATAGAGGTAAATAACTAAGGCTACAATCATTCCAACATACTAAATAATAACTATGGGAAAGCTATATCCTGTTATAGCTAATTGAGGAATGACCCATCCTGGTTATTTATTATTCATGAAGTTGATCCCTAGTATCCATAAAATATAAACCATGCACAATTATGATACCAAATCACATAGAATATAATTTTTTGTAGTAATATTTTTCCTTTGAATTCCACAATCCAGCCAATCGATTTCCCCATAAGCCATCAACAACTCACACATGGCAGGAACATTATCCTCTACCCAAAACCAATGAAATAATGGCATCAGATCCCTGGTATCCCCACATTAATTATCTATTACATCATTATAGGGATTTTTAAGGACCTAACTATATATATTATTCATAATAACCCCATAGGGATATTTCACACCGCCTTATAGAGTATTCGTGATTATATAAAATGGGGTTCTCTATTCCAACAACATAACACTACCCCAGTGTTATTTTTCATCTATATCACAATCACCCTAAGGGAATATTCCATATACCATTATAAAAATATACACTTATAAGTTCAATGTTCAGTTAAATTATTAAGCAATTCATCACTTTATATTCTAATGTACTCACTATCATTTTGTTAAATACATCACTAGGACACCTTTTAGGACCCCTTATGTCTCATCACGGGAAAAACACTATATAGGGGTAAATCAACACCTACTCATCTCTCATGTTGATATTCATCAAATGTGTGACTAATATAAGACCCCATCTAAAAATTAAAATATATTTGAATAAACACAATGAATCTATCTTTCCTTCACCAAGAAATATACACTAAAGTCACCAAATCTCAGTGTGGAAGAATACACCATGACCATCCATTTAGACAATAGGATCATGGAATCTCTTAGGTATCTCATGGAAACCCATAGGTTGTTTTTTTTAAAATGGTTTCTAACCTCTACCTAGAGACCTCTAATGGATCTTATAACTATATATATTAGAACATGTTCCACCAATATCATAACAACATTGAAGAGTTATAGTTCTTATTCCATATAAGATCATTTTCAAGTAATCAATTATTAGCGGCTGATGCAATTAGGCAATTTCAAGTACCATCATTACCTTGGAAATTATATATCCATTTATGGCCCAAAATTTAAATAAAATATAAAATATAATTTCAAAATTTTAATTGATTAAAAAAATACCAATTACATAAATACATAGGTTTCACATCTCACGAATCATTTTTACGTGTATTAAATAATATAGTATTTAAAAATGATCACATACCTCATTTAAATGATTATCCAATTAAATCCTATGGATTATAAACTTCACCAAAGCCTATAAAAGATCCAACCATTCTTGTCCGACTCACATATACACAAAAAACCCAAAGATGACCCTTTATCAATCCGTAAAGTGAAAAAAATTAATAAATTTTTTAATTAATTGAATATATAGATTATAAATTATAATAAATTTTGAAAACTAATCTAATGGGCATGTTATTCAAAAACTAAGATAATCCTACCCTAGATAATATATTACATGAATCTATAACTAACCTAAGAAAAATATATATGTATCATAATGAATAAAATTAGGAATGAAATTTTACATTATTTGAATACCATAAAAAAATTCATGGTGCACCACTCATTTTCCAAAAGGTTGGTTCATCATATGCAGATAATATAGAAATATTTAATCCATCTAGGTTTCATGAATGATCAATAAAATTAGATAGACTCCACTATGCAAAAGTATAATCTCTAAAGAACCCTAATAAATAGACATTAAAAAATTGCAATTAAAGATGAAGAGGAAGGAAAGTGACCATTAAAGAGAGATTATTACCAATAATCTCTATTATAACACGTGAAGAAAGTCCAAAATAATAGAATAACCACAGGTGAACGAGGTGGGGAGTCAACATGCTCTTTTGTGCTTAAGATGAGGAGAAAAGGGTATCCACATTCATAATTGTTTAACATTAATATGGTAAAAATAATTTTTTAATCACCCATACAATTTAACTAAATGGTTTTCCAAATTGAGTTCCAAATGTGATATAGAAGAATCCCATTAAATACTTGCATTCACTTGGTTAGGGAAAATTTGTTTTAAAAAATTTGCACCAACTATTGAAATTGGGGATAACAGAGTCTAATATTTTTTCATTTTCTTCTAAAACAACGAATAAACCAAAAACTATCCCCCATTTAAAAAGAATGTAACATGACTCACATGAGAGTCCTTATTTTCTCCTAAAACCCTTGAACTATCTATGCAAGAAAACCGTGTTCTATAAAAACTGATGTGAAAACCTCTGCATGCTATTATTTCCAAATAAAATTTATAAACAGTGAAAACCAAATTATGAAACCTTGAGTAGAATCCTAAAATAACATCTAATAAAACTCAAAAAGTCTAAGTCTCTCAAAATAACATTCCAAACCTCTCAAGGCTCAAATAATATACAAAATCATTAGATTTATATTATAAAATTTTTTAATTATTGAACTAATTTTTGAGTCTTAAAATAATAAACCAACAAAATAGTGAACAACAATTTCCCTTAAATTTTAGTGACTTATAAAAAAAATGTTTTCATGATTTAACACTACATTCATTGATGTATTTGGACCATAAATAAGTGTATGAGGTAATATTATAGGAAAAAATTATCATTATGTGAGAGTTTCCAAAATCAGTTTAAATAACATACAACTATTTGTTGAAATACATAAAATAAGAAATGAATCAAAACATAAAAATCGATACGAAGTAAATAATACATAAAATAAAACATCTAATGAAATATATAAAAATATCATACAATTTAGGAAAATAAAAAAATATCTCAGGTTATTTAATAGAAATCACAACCAAGTCCCTGGTTCATATTTGTTCCCATCTCTAAAATTACACCACGATATTTATTCCAATCATATAACATTGGGCCTCTACCCACACTATTTATTTAACCATGAGCTATCCTTAGGTACAAATGTTACATGTCCCCCGAAATAGTGTAACGAACCAAAATTTTAATAATATAAACGCATGTTGATATAATTAAAGGTATTTTTATGTAAAATGGTTATATAAAACATATGAAATCCATTTGGTTTTATGTTTTTGATTTATCAAATTCCTTTAAGAATTGTTACCATTTCTAGTATATCTTATGAACACTAATCACTTGATTATTAAAAATATAGGGCTTTAACAAAGCCAATTTAAATAAATCGATTGCCTCTTCTAGTAGATATGCTCCATACGAAGCCCATTTTTTTAATATATGAAAGGAGGTTGCATCGCTGGGATTTTTTCTTGACCAATCCCATCCTGATCTTCAACATGTTAAGATTTAATATAATCACCTATGGTATAATGTAATGTTAATATAGATTACCACCTAAAAGATGTTATTCGAACCACCACAAGAGTCGGTCCCCATTCCACACCTTACCCTTAGGTCTTATATGGGTGTTATCAGGGGTTATGTAACAAGACCCCAACACTATTATTATGTTCATTGTTTTTATCAATAATATACATTAATTTTATTATAGTGAATTTGTAAATGGTTTTTTAAGTACAAATGTTATTTTTTATTAATATTTAAATTCATTTTAGAAATCTATGTTGATAAATTAATGTATTTTTTAGTTAAATAATATTTTATGAAATTACTATTACTAAATTTCAATTATTAAATATAAATGTTCATATAATTTTTATGAATACAATTGTAATTTTTATGATGGCTTGAAAGCTATTTTTTTCAAAACACGTAAATTTTTGATAAATGTCTGTTTTTTGTTTTAAAAGTAAAAATTAAAATATTAAGAAAATTATTTAGATTAAATGTAGGTTATTTTTCTATTCAAGATGTCAAAATTATCTAATAGTTAAATTTTCATAATTTTCTGATCGAGTGGAATATTTGGGTAAAAATTAAATAACGTATATATATAATGTGTTTTATGATATCATAATTACCCAATAGAGATGTAATAAAATTATATAAAATCTAAATTTTCCAATATATTTTTTACATTTTAAATAATTTGATTTTAGATTTGATTGATTAATTTTATGCTGCCTAGTGGACCCTGTAATCCTTATAAAATAATTTAACTTTTTAAAATGATTTTTTTGATAGTGTGACTCCCATACACATTACCGAGACTAATAATTTAATATGTTCATCCATTGGAATTAAAATATATTTTTTTAACTACCCTTTGTAAAATACCATTTTAAAGAACCATTGGATTGTTAGTGGTTTTGAATATTTAAATATATAGATTCCAAATCCTATGATTGTGAAATATTAATGAATTCCCCCCTCTCTTCCAATATAAACCCACCATAGATCCCACTTTTAATCACTCATAACCCTTGTAGAACTTCTCTACTCTTCTATAATATATCTATAATCATCCCAAGGTGCCCCAATCTCCCATTAAGCCTCTCTCAAGCCTCTCTCATTACATTGGGATCACACTTCCATGTAACTGATTTCTTCCATTCTCAATTTTTTCCAATTTTTTCAATGTTGTTATACAATTTAATTTTCAATTATAAATTTTGTGGTATAATTTATAACCTCCCAAATACTGCTCTAATTATTTTTTAATGATTATATACCTCTTTCTTTCTCATTGAATCCTCCCATATACAACTGTTACAATACAGAAATTCTATATGGAATTTCTCTCTCCTCATATACATTCAAGAAATGATTTTATATTATGCATCTAAATTCCTTTAAATATGTTATGATATTATTTTCCATGACCCCATAATAGTACATTTCATGTATAAATTATGAGGCACCCATTTCTCTCTCATTAACCCATTTTAAGATATCTATTTGACGTTGTTATGCTATAGAAGATACACAAAAATTTCCATGACAAAATCATCATGTAATTAAATACCATACCCCTTTATATATCATGGGTATTAATCTTTATCCACATATGCATATTGAATTATAATTTCTTTTATTTATTACACATTCCTTCATCATAGAATATTTTATGTTTTTGAATGACTCCATCTCATATGATCAATGTGGCACACTTATGCATGAAATAAAATGTCTGTAAAGGGTGCACCTTGATAGTGCTCCAATGCATTGGGTAATGAATAGTATTAAGAAAAACCATTTCAAATGAGGGTTTACTCATGTGAATTAAATTTTAATGATGGTTTAATCATTATAATTCAAGTGCAATAAAGGTTTACTTGTGCTCCATGTGTAATGAGCCTTAGATCATGCTAATATCCTGTTAAATGTCATTTTCACATCTCAAGGTTGTGATAATCATGCTATATCATGAATTTATGTTAATTTTTCTATTATCCTTCATTAATATGACTATTTCATAAAATTTATTTTATTCATCATATGATGACTTTTCTACTCAATTACCGGGCTTTATAGATAACCTTTTTCATATTTATTTCTTCTGGTTATCAATTGCAATTCTATGTATGATTGAATATTGTGGTTATGTAAAAGAAGTTTTCAATAAAGATGATGTTTTTATGTCTTAATTTGTCATGTAATGTTCCTAATTTTCCAATGAAACTAGACCTCTCGATCTTCAATGTTGTCTTAAGTTCATTTTTAGGTGATATATTAGGTTTAGGTTTGTAATAAAGAGAAGTATTGTTATAGTTGGTATTAGAATATAAGTTGATTTATATTTGGGATGAGGATTAGAAAAACCTAGTGAAAGCCTTCGGGATAAGTAAAATTATAATAAAAACATACCAAAATCTTTTTGAGTATATATTACATGGTTTATCAAGGAAATAAATCGTTGTCTAGATATAAAAAATTTGTGGTGGCTCTGTCACATATTTGTCTAGGGTAAAAACCAAAATGTCCACTATGAGATATACTCAAATGGTAACTAGTACATGACAATGGGGCTTTCTAAAATCTTAGATTTGACACTCATGCTGAATATGCATTGGTAAATTAATAATCTTAGTGTGTAACATTATTACGGGAATAAAAAATGAACCTAATAATATTTTTTTGGAAGTATATCATGGATAACATAGATTTAACCATCTAAATTAATAAGTTATGGAGATAAATTTAGTTTAAAAGTTTTTCATTTTTTATTTGGATTCCTGTTTGTGTGTTTAGCTATTTAATATACTACTCTCTCTGTATATATTGGATAGAGTAGAACCATAATTAAAAAGTGAATGGTAGGGTTATCGTCTATATATTGCGCATTATTCTATATACCGAATGTTTAGTAGTAGAAACCTAACCCCACCACAAATCAGGAATGTAGAGATGTTGGTGAGAACTGAAAATGGGAAATTATATCATCCAATGAATATAACTCCTCCCCTATCACAATTTGTGTATTGAAACTCTTGGAGAACCTCATCGTACTCCCTTTGGTGGAATTTGATACAATTCATATCACGGATCAACCTTCCATATATAAATCCAACATAATTTTCCATGAGAGGGAAATAACTCTCCATATGGTGAATCGACATGAAATTATATACTTGTCCATGTTTAATTATGAATCATCTTTAGAACCATCATCTCAAACATGGATATTACTTTATCTTGATTAGATGATTGATTCATAAGGAAGAAACCATCCCTCAAGACATGCCTATTTTGAGGGAATTTGCTGAAGTGTTTCCCAATGAATTTCATGTTCTTCCCCCCAGAAGAGATATTGAATTCTTGATCGATTTTTTTTCTTGGGTAATACTAATATTCATTAATCAATATAGAATATCTTTTTTGGATCATGAGGAGCATAAGAAAAAACTAAATGAGAATCTGGATAAATGGTTTATACACCCTTTTGCATCACCATGGGGTGCACCAATCCTCTTCGTTAAGAAAAAGGATGGGTTAATATGCCTTTGAAATAATGGTCTTGATTTCAAAAAATTAACAATAAGGAAAAATTATCCTATTCCATGAATTGATCACTTATTCGATCAGGTACATGGAGTACAATACATCTATATGGTGGAACTGCGGTCAGGATATTACCATGTTGGGTGAAGGGTAAGCATATCCCCAAGAATACTTTTTGTACAAGGTACGAGCACGATGAAATTTATAGTCAAGACTTTTGGACTCACCAATTCACCAGAAATCTCCATGGACACGATGAATTGAGTCATTAAATATTACCTTCACAAATTTGTGGTAGTTTTTTATAGATGATATTATAATATACTAAAAATCTAATTATGAACATTAGATGCAACTAAGCATTGTACTAGAGACCTTACAAAAGCTAAAGTTGTATGGAAAGTACCACAAGTGTGAGTTCTAGTTGAAGGAAGTATCATTCATGGGTCATATCATCACAACTAATGAGATATATATGGATCACTCCAGAATAGCTGTAATTGATGGATGGACAAGGCCAACATTGATGACTGATATTCATTACTTCATGGTGTTAGTTGGATATTATCACCGACTTGTGAGAAATTTCTCATGATATTAAAAACATTTTACCAAGATAACTCAGAATGGAGTTATGATTTCTTGATGTGATGAATGTGAATATAGCTTCATGGAGTTCAAAAGAAGGATTATCAAATATATAGTGCTCACACTACCAAAAAATGGAGAACATTTCATTGTATTCAGTTATATATCGAAGAAAGGCTTGGGATGTGTGTTGATGATAAATGAAAAAGTCATTGACTATTCTTCAAAGAAACTAAAATATCATGATAAGAACTATCCAATAAATGATTTGGAGTTGGATTCAATAATAGTCACATTGAAAATTTGGATGCACTAACTTAGTAGGGGGAAGTTTGAAATATATATGGATTATAGAAACCTCAAGTATATATTCACATAGAAACAATTGAATATTAGCCAACAAAGATCGCTAAAGTAGATCAAAGACAAGGATTTCAAAATTCATTACCACCCTTGGAAAGAGAACAATGTGGAAGATTCTCTAAGTAGAAAGTACCCATGAAGTAAATGAATGATGATAATTGAAAAGGATCCAATCTTCATAGAATTTATGACGATGGACATGATAATCATAAATTAGGGAACATCATCAATGATGTCACAAATTATTGCTCGACTGTCTCTTTAGGAATGTTTAAATGATGCTCAAAAGGATGATGTCAAAATTCCGAAGATAGTGGAAACTATCATAATAGGAAAATCCTAAGAGTTCAATGTTAATGAATAAGAAATTGATATATTTGTGCTAAGACTATGTGTTCCATCAAGTCTAAAGTTAAAGAAAGATCTTTTGGATGATGCATATAGTTCACATTTTTCCAGTCACCTAAGAAATACAAAGATGTATCAAGATCTCCGAAAGAATTATTGGTGGGAAACCATGATGAAGTATTTTTATTAGTACACATCAATGTTCCTGGATTGTTCACAAGTGAAGAATGTGAGGCATAAGTCTATGGTGACGATTCATCTATTACCCATACCAACATGAAAATCAGAGAACATCACCATGGACATTGTCAATGGTCTTCTGAAGACATACAATGGAAACAATTCTACCTGGGTGGTTCTGGATCGTCTTACAAATACTACCCAATTCAATGCAATTCTAGACGATTAATTATTGGATCAATAGGAACCGATATACATCCAAGAAGTGGTAAGGCTGCACGGAGTACCACAAGTGATTGTATCCAATCGAGATCTAAGATTCACCTCAATGTTTGGGAAGAGTCTCCAATATGATCTATATACAGAGCTGAACTTTATTATGGCTTATCATCCTCAAAATAAGGTCTAATATGAGTGGACTATCCATCTAATTGAGGAAATGTTTAGATCATGCTCAATGAACATAAAAGGAGGATGTGATCGACATCTTCATCTGGTTGAGTTCTCTTACAATAACAGTTTCAGATCAACCATCCAAATGGTTCCTTATGAAGTTGTTTATGGGAAGAGGTGTAGAACACTGACATGTTGGTATGATGTTTGGGAGTCAAAACACCTCAGTCCAGAAATGGTCAATGAAATGGTGGAGAAAGTTAAGGCCATATAGAACCACATTAAAGATTATCAATTTCTAAAAAAGTATTATGTTGAAAATCATCAATGAGACCTAGATGTTTATGTTGGATGTAACACCCCAAGCTTCCATGGTACGCTTCTCTATGAATATTACAGTAGCGTGTGTTGTACACAACTTTGAGTTCTTACACACCAAAACCAATCAAACTAGCAGTTATGAATAGTAATACCCACTTTTTGAAATTTTATAAATTTTTTGTTTCAAAGTGGGATTCATTTTTATATTTGGAATATCAAAATTTTCTGAGGGTAATTTTTTATTATTTTTCTAAAAACATTCAATTTTTGATGAATAGTGAAAAAACACTGAGTTATTAGTTAAAACTGACTTATTATTTTAAAATTTATTTATTTTATTTAAATTTATTTTAGGTCAAAATAGATACATAAAACCTATATAAGTTCAATTTATTTTATGGGAGTCAATTTATATTAATTTTAGATATATTAAAATTTCATTGAACTTTTTACCGTCTTTTACCCACCATCTAAGAGAATTTGAAAATTCAGATAAAAAATAATATTACCGCTTCTGTGAGTGGAAATTAGAAAATCCAAGAGACACAGTTAATATGAAGGAGTAAAATGTTGTTCAATAAGATAAATATGATTTTTGGTGAATAGAAACTGTTTACTATTATTTACCATGGTTAAAAGTAAATAGGATAATTAAGGGAAAATTGATATTATTATTACCCTCACACATGTCCAAATTCTATTGGATAAGTATAATTCAACCAAAAACAAACTTAGGAATAAAATATGAACCTTTTTTGTCCACTTGGATTAGATTAGGACATTTATTATTATTTAATTCAAAGAAAAGTTAAAATCATTAAAATCAATGTTTAATAACTAAAACATATTTAATATAAGGATATCCAAAGAATAAATTCGATTATAAATATTCATTATAAATCTAAAAATATTTCCTACATAATGGTACTTTATTTATAATTTTTAGACATTAAAAAATTTAATTTATTTATGAGACAATGATGATGCAGTAATTACCTAATTAATGAAATATTAAAATAATTGATATTATAAATATCAAAATGAATGCAATTTGTGACTTTTTAAGAATAAAAATAATTTTATAGGTTAATATTATATATTAGGGTTGGTTATATGAATATTTATCTAAGTAATAATTCCGATATAAATTAAGAAAAAACAAAATACCAAATAGTGTCAAAGTTGACATAAAAGAGTTGTTAAAACAAATATTATATTATTAACTGATATTCTATTCCTAAAAATCTATGGTTTGGAAAAATGACTTAATAAGGATATATATATTAATATTGAACCACTTGGGGTTATCTTGGACTGTTATAGTTTGTTTATTAAACATATCATATAAAAATACAAAGAGACATGGTAAATGTCAAAGAATTTAACTAAGAGATAAATATAAATGATAAGGTTAATATAGTGAAACAAACCTATCCAAAATCTATTGGTTGAAATGATTTCGACCCATCCCCACCTTATCCTCGAAATAAGTCACTTTTGAGCCATTAGAAACCGAAAATTAATTTATTATAAAATAATATTTTATGTTTTTTCCTAAGGTGCGCCTCACCCCTCTTATAAAAGGGCACACCCCATTCTCTCAAAATCATACATTCAAAGCCTTTTGGCTCATCAGAAACCTGCCCAAATATTATCTCAACTTCCCTCTATTAAACCTAGAGTCATTAGTGTGATCATAAAGGCAACTTATGGAGCCCTTTTGATCAAATAAAAAGGAAGAACCCAAAGAATAAGTAATGTTATCGCCACCCTTTTTCAAGTTCCTTTATGCTTCCACTTCTTCTTTCTTTGTTAATTACATTCTAAAATAATAACTCCAGTATCTTATATATAATGTGATGTTGTTATAAATATGGTAAAACCACATTCAGTATTCTATCCATCCTTTGAATGACATGTCACCATACGTGTTTACGTACGGCTTACCATCTCCACGTCGTAGTGTAATTGTTATTCAAAACATTATTATTTGGATGGTTATGATAATGATTTTTAATTGAAGTAAATAATAATTATAACATTATAATTATTCTGTATATATGATATAATATCCAATTATATTTGATTTTAATATCAAAAGAATGATATTTTTGCTCGTGCGTACGAACGTACTACCATCTCCACGAACGTGATGAGATTCATCCCCCATCGTATCCATTCATGACTAATTCTAATTTTATGACTAAAAATGATGTTTAAGGACTTGATATCATTTGTGATATGAATAAGATACAACCTATACATAACAAACATGGATTACGTAACGAAACATATAGAAGAAAATGAGTAAGTTAACACCCAAAACGACGATAATACTAAGATATTACTAACAATACAATGTTAAAAGATCATATATGATATCATATTAATGTATATGATTATTTTATAATTTAATAACAGTTATTTCACCATTATACTGGTGTTTAACCTACCCTCGACCAAGGAAATGTACAAGGTAAGGGTTAATTCTACAATCTCTTCATTATCCGAAATTGTTTACACGTAATTATCTACAGGAACCTCTTTATCATCCATATCCATGTTTCTTAAAAAAAGTATTTCAAATCAATCTTAATATTTTACAAACTATGGTTTAAATTCATTTATCACCTTGTTTGACTTTTTATAAGATGTTTATAAAGGAATCATTCCTTCGTTTTCTAGACAAGGTCCTTTTTATCATTTTTGACAAAATTAAGGTAAGAATGTCTGTTTTAATGTATACGGAGGGTGCGACTATTTTCCACCATTATAAATTCTTCTAAGCTTCCCTTGAAAGATTATAAGGACATTTTAAAAGTAAATTTTTTATTTTATAATTATGTGACTTTTAAATGATTTCAAAAAAAAGAGGTATTTCTCTTAAATAGTTCTGATTTCATCTATGTCAACATCATTTGATGTATTTTAGGATAATTTGATGTTGATTTATTTTCATACCAAACTCATATATTGTATTGATGGTTTTGTGATATGTTTGACTATGGATGCTTTATTTGTATACCATTCATGATTTTGGAGAAATTATTGACATTTCATATGGTATTTTTAATATGAATATTTATGTTATATTTAAACCTGTTCATATGAGGAATGCATTGCACTTAATAAGTGACGGGTGGAGCCCTCTATAGCTCATCGATGCATCGGTAGGTCTCATTAGACAAACTAGTTTCTTGGAAAATGGACATGAAAAAAATCTTATTTGTAGTCTCTGTAGAAGGCCTTAACTATGTTGTTATGAATGTCTGGCATTATGCATTCCATCATTATAAAAGTGGTTATTGATATTGCATGTGATTATTCGACTAGTAGAATATCTATGTGAATAAGTAAATGAAATTATTTTATTTTATTTCTAAAATATTATTCTGATTCTTATGTTTAAAAGGATTTTGTTTTAGTCATACATTTCCTGAAATGTTTACGCTTAATTATGAAAGTTTCTGCTATATTGTTATCCTTACTGAGAATCTGAGCTCACCCCTTTCTATGTTTTATTTTTCCCATTATGTGAAAAAGTTTATTATGATTTACCTGTAGAGATAGTCTATGGGATATGAATGTGGATGAATAATAAAATATTTTGGTTGTATTTCATTTTACAATGTAATGTAAAACTTATGAATGTATCTAGTGTTTCTAAGACTACAAAACTAATCAGTTTTTCGAGACATGATCTATTGTGAGAATTATAATGTTACGTAATAATGCACCGACTCTTGGTAACTGGGGTCGGGGAATTATAGTTGGTATCATAGGATTTTTAGTACAATCCTTGGAAGCTAGATTTAGATAAACTCTGATTTGAGCACATAGCTATAAGATAGACTTTGAGGATTAGTATAGAAGAAATTCCTAGAATTTTGGTATTATAGAGATTTTGTGAGTTTTTCAAGAAATACCTTATTGTCTAGATAAGAGTTGGTAGAGTTGGATCTGGCATAGATATACCTAGGGGTAAAACCTGAAAACACCTCTTTGAGCTAGACTTGAACGTGAACTGGTGCATGACAACTAGCCTTGTTGTACTCTTGGTTACAACACTCCCGAGGGATATGCTTAGGATGACTATCATTTTATTTACAAACCATTATGAAGGGTTTGTGAGTATATAATTTCTCAAAGAAAACATTTTTATGATTATGGATTATATCCATAAACAGTTCAATTTTTTTAAGCGTTTTACATGGAATTATGTATTTTGATTCATAAACTAATTTTGATTATGCCATTGTTAAGAAATGAAACCTAGGGGAAGGAATAAAAACTGTATCAATACATGCACTCCATGTAGGGATTTTCCTCTTGCTTAAGACAATTATAGTGGAGATGGTGATACAACTGGTTCTGATCAGCTTATCACTATATTGGGAAAACTCACACAAGTTATGAATAATAACATTACCTGTACGGAGCACCCTAATCCACAATGTGGAGATCAATGTTAGAACAGCTAATAAGGTAACAACCACTAACATTCATTGGGAGTAAAAATCCATTAGTTGCTGAGCAATGGATAAATTCCATATAGAACATATTCCATGCCTTGGGGAGTAGTGAAAGGGAAAAAGTTATCATGGCTGTTTACCGCCTCACTGGAGATGCTGATCAATGGGGGTCATTGATTCAAAACACGAAGGAAGATGATGAAGTTTCAAATATTTAATGGAGAGACTTCAATGAGCTTTAATTAGAAAAATAATTTCCTCGTGACCATCGAGCATATATAAGAAGACAATTTCTGAGTCTGAGGCAAAAGGAGGATGAGAATGTGGCAAAGTATAAGGCTAACATTACAAGGATATCGAGGTATGCAGTAGATTATATATGTAACCCAAGATGTAATATTGATCATTTATTGGATGGGTTAAAACCATTTCTCTATCAAGAATTAGTCTCACAATACTTCTCATCGTATGAAGATATTGTCTCCTGTGATATCAAGAGAGAAAAGAAAACCTCTAAGTCTAATGACATTAAAGAAAAGCAAGAGAATAAAAGATCAGCTGATCACTATGGGAATGGAAATTATGGGATGAAGTGAAATGTTTAATATCCATCCTGTAGTAAATGAGGGAAGAAACACCATGATATTTTATTTAAGGGAATGGGAGTCTGTTAAAAGTGTGGTAAAAAAGGCCACCAAGTTTGTGATTGGAAGGGGAAGAACGAAGCTACCAATGTTCAATGCTACAATTTCTGGGAGATGGGACATTATGAAAAAGAATGTCCTAAGCGTCAGGGGAACATACCTCAGAAAAGGCCATGAGATCAAGGACAAGATTATGCTATCACTACTGATGAGGTAGACTCTCCAAAAGATGTGGTGGGAGGTAATTTCATGGTTTCCTCAAGTTTAGAAAATGCATTATTAGATTCTGGATCATCACATTGTTTGATATCTTCCCAGTTTTCTATGAAATTTTGATATTTCCAATTCGATTTAACACGGGAGTTATCAGTCAAAACTCTTAAGGAAAGTGTCATTGCAACAATGTTTTGTGAATCAGTCGCAATTAGAGAACAAAAATTTTCTTTATCTGCAGATCTCATCATCATACCAATGATTGAATTTGATATAATCCTTGGAATGGACTGGCTTTAGGACCATGATGTAAAAATTTATTGTAAGAATAAAGAGGTTACTGTTTTTTATGATGAAGATAAAAAACACCTTATCTTTAGAGTAGAATTGTCACCACCTAATTCTTATCTAGATCCACCCCCAGTAGCTCAAATAAATTCAATAACCAGGGAGGAATATAATGAAAGAACTGTGGGTGAGGAATGTAATGTTCAAATAGAGTATGTACCTTTTGAGAAAGAATATGTAGATGTGTTTCTGGATGATTTACTTAGACATCCTCCAGAATGATAAATTGAGTTTTTTATTGATTTGGTTCCTAGTTCAAGGATTATATCGAAGACCCCTTATAGAATGGACACTATGGAACTAGTTGAACTAAAGAAACAACTAGAGGAATTGAGTAATATAGGATTTATTCACCCTAGTGTTTCTCCATGGGGAACCCCTGTTCTTTTTGTTAATAAGATAGATGGATCTATGAGGTTCTGAATTGACTACAGGGAGATCAATTCGATAACAATAAAGAACAAGTATCCCCAACCTCGCATTGATGAGTTATTCAACCAACTTCATGGTGCACAATTTTATTCAAAGATTGACCTTCGATCTGGATAACATTAGTTGTGTGTGAAGAAGGAAGACATTTCAAAAATAGGATTTCGAACCAGGTACGAGTATTATGAGATTACAATAATACCTTTTAGATTGACTAATGCACCATCTGTCTTCATGGATCTATTGAATAGAGGTTTCAATGAATATCTCAATGACTTATTAGTGGTATTTATGATGATATCCTGGTATACTCCCAAAGCTACGAAGATCATGAAAATCACTTTCTCATTATCCTAAATACTCTTCGAAGACATGAATTATATGGGAAGTTTAGCAGGTGTGAATTTTGGCTTCAGGAGATTTCCTTTCTTGGACATATTCTCTCTAAGTATTGAATCTATGTTGATCCTTCTAAGAAAAGAGAAATCCATGAATGGCCTGCACCAATGAGTATAACTGAGATGCATAGTTTTATTGGTTTAGCAGGTTATTATCGACGTTTCATCCAGAATTTTGCCCAATTGGCTAACCTATTAACAAAGATCACACGTAAAGGGGTTAAACTTGTTTATAAAAAAGTGTGTGAGGAATGTTTTGAAGAACTGAAGAGAAGATTAGTCAATTATCTTATATTGACTCTACCATCGGGGAATGACGAGTTGGTTATTTATAGTGATTCTTCAAAGAAAGGACTTGGTTGTGCCTTAATGCAGAATGATAGGGTTATTGCCTATGCATTATGACAGTTGAAAATTCATGAGAAAACCTATCATACTCATGATCTTGAGTTTGCTGCTTTAATAATTTCTTAGAAGATATGGAGACATTATCTCTATGGTGAAAAATGTGAGATATACACCAATCACAAGAGTTTGAAGTATATTTTCTCACAGAAATAACTCAACACGAGGCAAAGGCAATGGATTCAACTACTCAATGATTATGATTCCACAATACACTACCACCTAGGGAAGGAAAATAAGGTGGTAGATGCTTTGAGAAGAAATGATCTTGGAGTTTTGAACAATATGAGAGTTAAAAGAGATCCTATTTTCATGGATCCAGTAAAGATGGATATGGGAATAACCATGGAAGGTAGAACATCAATACTTTTTCAAACGGGTTCCAAACCATCTTTTTTAGAAAGGATAAAAATTTCTCATTCTGATGATGAGTAGTTTCAAAGGAAGATTAATGCAGTGAATGAAGGGAGATTGAGTTACATCGTATATGAAGATGGAATTTAAAATTTTGGGAAGAGATTTTGTGTTCCTAACAAACCTTATCTAAAAAGAGAATTGTTGGATGATTCTCATAGTTACAAATTTCTCTATACACCCTGGTAGCACTAATATATATAGATATTTTAAGGAACATTTTTGGTGGGACCACAAGAAGTGGGAGATTTCTAATTTTGTGTCATGATATATGGTTTCTTGTTAAGTGAATGTTGGAAGGGAACATCCTGGAGGGGTCATGAAACCTCTTCCCATACCTGAGTGGAAATGGGAAAATATTATGATGGACTTTGTCATGAGACTAACAAAGACTCCTAGAAGGTATGATGAAATATGGGTCATTATTGATCATCATAACAAGTCTGCACATTTTCATTCTATAAGAGCAGATTTACCACTTGAACAACTAGAAAGAATTTATATTAATGAAGTTGTAAGACTCCATGGTGTACCCCTATCGATTGTTTCTGATTAAGACCCCTGTTTTACATCAAGATTCTGGAAAAGTCTTCAGAAGGCCTTGGAAACTGATCTTCATTTGAGCACTTCCTACCACCCTCAAACAGATGGATAATTAGAACGAACTATTCAAACCTTATAAGACATGTTGAGATCTTTCTCACTTGACTTTCAAGGTATGTAGCATCAATACTTTCCTTTGGTGGAATTTTCCTGTAATAATAGATTCTATTCAAGTATTTAGATGGCACCATATGAAGAGTTATATAGAAAGTGATCTCTCACACCAACTTGTTGGGATGATGTTAGTGAAAGAAAATTCGTAGGCCCAGAACTGGTGGAGGAAACAATGGAAAAGGTGAAGGTAATCCAAACCCACATCAAAGCTGCTCAAAGTAGGCAGAAGACCTATGTTGATAATCGAAAGAAGGATTTGGAATTTCAAGTCTATGATCTTGTTTTCTTGATTGTATCTCCATGGAAAGGAGTCATACGTTTCTGTTGGAAAGGTAAATTGAGTCCCAGGTACATCAGACATTTAAAAATTCTATAACGAATTGGGGATGTAGCTTATTGTTTGGTAATGCTGCCAAGTCTCTCCAAATTTCACGATGTGTTCCACGTATCAATGTTAGAAAAATACATACCTGACTCAACACATGTACTCCTCTCTGAGAAATTAGAACTGGAACCCAATTTTTATTATTGTAAAGAGCCTATTAAGGTTCTTGATAAAAGAGAACAAGTGCTAAGAAACCGGAAGACTTGTCTGGTAAAAGTTCTATGGAGAAATCATAATATGGAAGAGGCAATGTGGGAACCTGAGGAACTTATGATGAAGAAAAACCCAATTATTTTTATGCAGAAATATTCTAGAAATTCTTAGGGTGAAATTATTTTAAGGTGGGGAGAATGTAACACCCCAAACATCCAAAGTATGCTTCTCTTTGAATAATAAAATATCGTGTTTTGTACGCAACATCGAGTTCTAACACACCAGAACCAATCAAACTAGCCATTATGAATAGAAATACCTTCTTTTTGAAATTTTATCTTTCAAAATGGACTTAATTTTTAGATTCGGAATATCGAAATTAACCTAGTGTGAATTTTTGGTATTTTTCTGAAAACCATCAATTTTTTATGAACAGTGAAAAAACACTAAGTTATTAGTTAAAACCGAAATTTTATTTAAATATTTATTTATTTTATTTAAATTTATTTTAGGTCAAAATAGATACATAATACTTATATAAGTTCAATGTGACTCATTAGAGAAAATTTATATTAATTTTAGATATATTTAAATTGTATTGAACCTTTTACCGTCTTTTACTCACCTCCTATGAAAATTTGAAAATTCACATAAAACATAATTTTACCACTTCTGTGAGCGGAATTTCAAAAATCTGAGAGACACGATTAATATCAATGAGTAAAACGTGGTTCAATAAGATAAAAATAATTTTTTTGTGAATAGTAACTTCTTACTTTTATTTACCACGATTAAAAGTAAAAAAGGTATTTAAGGGTAAAAATGATATTATTATTACCCTAACACATGTCCTAATTCTATTGGATAAGTATAATTCGACCAAAAACAATCTTAGGAATAAAATATGAACATCTTTTGTCCACATGGATTAGATTATGAGATTTATTAGTATTTAATTCATAGAAGAGTTAAAAGAGTTAAAATCAAGGTTTCACAACTAAATCATTTTTAATATATGGTTATACATAAGATAAATTCGATTATAATTATTTATTAGAAAGCGAAAATATTTCCTACATAATGGTATTTTTTTTATAATTTTTAGGCATTAAATAATTTAATTTATTTATGACACAATGGTGATGAAGTAATTACCTAATTAATGAAATATTAAAATAATTGATATTATAAATATCAAAATAAATGTAATTTGAGAATTTTTATGAATTAAAATAATTTTATAGACTAATATAACATATTAAGGTTGGTTAGATAAATTTTGTTTGGGTAATAATGCTATTATAAATTTAGAAAAAACAAAATACCAAATATTGTCAAAATTGACATAAAAGAGTTTTTAAAACAAATAGTATATTATAAATTTATATTCTATTCTTAAAAACCTAAGGGTCAACCAAATTACTTAGATAAGGTTATAAATATTAATAATGAACCACTTGGGGTTCGCATGGCTTGTTATAGTAATTTTATTAACCGTATAATATAAAAATACAAAGAGACATGCTAAATGTCAAACTATTTAACTAATAGTTAAATATAAATGATAATGTTAATAGAGTGACCCAAACCGTTCTAAAATATATTGGTTGAAAGGATTTCAACCCATCCCCAACTTTACCTAGAAATTAGTCACTTTGTAGCCATTATAAACTGAATATTTATTTATTATTATATAATATTTTAAGTTTTTTCCTAAGGTGCCCCTCACCCCTATTATAAAAGGGTACCCCCCTTCTCTCAAATTCATACCTTCAAAGCCTTTTGTCTCAGCCATCCCCTGCAAAAATATTTCTCTAAATTCTCTCACTTTAACTTATAGGCCTTAGTTTGATATGAAAGACAACCTTAGGATCCCTTTCGATCAAATCAAAAAGAATAACTGGAAGAAGAGGTAATGTTTTCACTGCCCTCTTTCATTTTCCTTTCTTCTTCCCCTTATTCTTTCTTTGTTATTTACATTCTGAAATAATAAGTCTAGTATCTTATATATATTGTGATGTTATTATAAATATGTTACAACCATATTCAGTATTATATCCATCCTTTCAATGACATGTCACCATACGTGCGTACGTACGGCTTACCATCTCCACATCGTGGTGTAATTGTTATTCAAAAGATTATTATTTGGATGGGAATGATAATGATTTTTAATTAAAGTAAATAATAAATATAACATTATAATGATTCTTTATATATTATATACCATCCAATTATATACAATTTTAATATGAAAAAATGATATTGTCGCTCGGGCGTACATACGGACTACCATCTCCACGAACGTAATGAGATTCATTCCCCATCATATCCATTATAAACTAATTCTCATTTGATGATTAAAAATAATTTTTAAGGAGCTGATATCCTTATGGATATGAATGTGATACCACCTATCCATAACAAACATGGCCTATGTAACAAAACATATAAAACAAAATGACTAAGTTAACACCTGAAACGACAATAATACTAAGATATTATTTACAAAGCAATGTTAAAAGATCATATATGATATCATATTAATGTATTTGATTATTTTATAATCTAATAACAATTATTTCACCATTATAAAAGAAGAAAACATACACTCAACCAAGGAAAAGTACATGGCAAGGGTTAGTTCTACAATCTCTTCATTATCCAAGATTGTTTACACGTAATTATCTACTGGGACCTCATTATCAGCCACATCAATGTTTCTTAATTATTTATTTCAAATAAATCTTACTATTTTATAGACTATGCGTTAAAGTCATTTATACCCTTGTTTTGCATTTTATAAGAATTTTTTAAAGTTATATTCTTGTCGTTTTCCAAACAAGGTCATTTTTAACCTTTTCCACAAAATTAAGATAAGAATATATTTTTTAACATATACGGCAGGTGTAGCTATTTTCTGCCTTTATAAAATCCTCAAAGATTCCCTTTCAATCTTATAAGGAAATTTTCAAAATAATTGTTTTATTTTATAATTATGTGACTTTTAAATGATTTCAAAAAAAAGATATATTTCTCTCAATTTGTTTTGATTTCATCTATGTCAACATCCTTTGATGGATTTTAAGCCTAATTTTTTTGATTTTTTATGATACGAAATATCTATATTGTATTGAAGGTTTTGTGATATGTTTGATTGTGGATATGTTATTTTTATACCATTCGTGGTTTATGGAGAAAGTATTGACATTTCATATTCCAATTTTAATACGAATGTTTATGTTATGTTTAAACCTGTTTATATGAGGAATGAATTGGACTTAATAAGTGACAGGTGGAGCCCGTTATGGCTTCTCAATGCATTGATAAGTCTCATGAGCCAATCTAGTGTCTTGGCATAAGGCCTTGACAAAATATTATTTGTTGTCTTGGCACAAGGTCTTGAATATATGGTTATGATAGCCTAGAAATATGCATTCCATCATTATGAAAGTGGTTATTGATATTGCACATGATTATTTGAATAGTAGAATATCCATGTGAATAAGTAAATGGAATTATTTCATTTTATTTTTTTAATATTATGCTGAAGTTAATTTTTAAAAGGATTTTTTTAGATATACATTTCCTTAAATGTTTATTCTTATTTATGAATGTTTCTACTATATTTTTATCTTTACTGGGCATCTGATCTCACCCCTTTCTATGTTTTATTTTTCTTAGAATGTGAAGAAGTTTATTATGATTGATATGCAGGGATATTATACGGGATATGAATGTAGTTAATGTCACATACATTTATTATTTTAAATTTATTTTTATTTTTATTTCCATAAATTCTTTTTTTGGTGGGTTTCTAAAGGTTTTATGGAGAATATATGAGTTTTCATGAATTGGGCCAAACCGTGAGCACAATTCCAGATTTAAAAATAATTTTTTTTCTTTTATAACGTATTCATTTTTTAATATTTTTTACTCCTTCCAACTCCTAAATGTCCTCCCCTGATATATTAACACCACAATTAAAATTTGGAGCCTTTGTAAGTCCATAACCAAGATGTATATGGGTTTTTATTTTATGAATTGGGCCTGCCCGAAAGCCCAATTCCAGTTTCAAAAATAAAATTTGATTAATTAATAACTTATTCATTTTTAAGTATTTTTCAGTGATTCCAAACCTCAAATGCGCCCCATGAACCCAGTAGCGCGCCCAAACTCTCTTCCCTCTTTGGAGCTCTTCTACATCGCGATTTAGAGCTAAACGTTTTGTGGTTTCTAAAATCGGGAAGATTTGAAGAGGTAAATTCATTCCTTTATAACTCCTTCTATTCTTACATTTTTTCCTCCATTAAAATTACCACATGACCTTCTCATTATTTTTAGAATATCCATTACATTTTTATCTATTTTAAAATCAATATTATGGTCGATTTTGGTTCATTTTCTTCAGTATTGTTTTGAGTAAGTTATTCCTTCTTGGTTTCTTCTTTTTTCCTTAGGGTTTCCTCTCTTTTTCATTATGTTATAAAATTTCCAGAAGATAGGGTTTGATCCTAGGGTTTCATTTGGTGTATTTTTGGTCAAATATTGTGATCTAGGTCTGAATTTATCTTCCTTGTGGTGTGGCGGTTGTGCGGTGGACGTTTCGAACCAAGTTTTGAGGGATTTGACATTTTTGGTAGGTGATTTCGTGTGTAATAAATTATAAATGATTTAGTTTGCTTGAATTACTTATTATTCATTCTAATAAAATTCTTTGTGTGGTTCAAAAATTGTTTATGTTGGATTTGGTTAAGCATTTATTTTTATAGTTTCATTTTAGCTTAAAATTTGGTGTTTTTCATTGTAACCCTCTGGGTATTGTTTGGGATTGTTTTATAAGATATGAATTTGGTTTAATAAATCTTTTTTGGGATGAAAATTATGATTTGGTGGGGTATTGGTGTGACACTAGGTGTTAAAGTGTTTTTTTAAGGGTTTAAGGTGTAAAACATTGTTGTACTTCTTGAAAGTGATTTTTAAAACGTGTGTGTTTCATGTGGATCTTTTGTGCTGTTGTCTGACGTGTCTGTATAACACATGGGGGTTGTTTAATAAATTTTTTTGGGGATTTCAATTTTGTTTTGAATTTTTATTGGTGTGATTTTTTCCTTGAAATATGGTTTTGAAATGGTTTCTATTTGAAAATCTTTGTTACACTATTTAGAATTGTTTTATGAAAGTTTTGAGTGCTTTAATGATTTATGTAAGAGGAGAAACCATATTGGAGAACTGTTTTGGATTTTTTATAATTTCAAATGAGCCATTTTAAATGTGAATAGTTCTGTTATGTGATGTTTATCAAATTTTTAGGGACTTCATAAAATTGTTAAATGATGTGTTGGATTGTGAAAGTTATGAAAAAGGTGTTGTGGGCTATTTTGGTGTGAGTTTGATTTCAAAATGCATTTGAATGAAAGGTGGGATTTGTGACTTATGTGATGTACATGGGGATGTTTGGTTAATTTGTGATTTGTAAGTTTTATCTACATGTGAAATCTATATTTCTTGGCTTGTTGAACATGTTTGAATACAAAGGGAAAACACGGGTATCTAGGTGGGTGGACGTGTACTAGTATGCTAGTGAATCCGTGGGGTTTGGCCTCAGTTTCACATAGAAAGATTGATGCTTACAACTCTATCTAAACTATGATGATGATTATTGGGGACCACTAGGTTATGGGTATGTTCCCTACTAGTGGATCATGCACGAGAATGGATATTTGTGACTGTTACTCTCACCGAGATACGAGGTACCTGGGACCCACAGCTAGCTAGTTCCTAGGTGTTATTTCCTATTGTTTGTTCCCATTAGTTAATTTATACTTACCATAGGCATATGCTACATTTGGCTGAAAATTCAGTAGCTTTGGTGATTATTTTAAAAGTGTTAACCCATTAAAATAGCCCACTGGAAAACTGTTTTTATTCAATGTTTCATCTTTTAGAAATTGTAACTAGCTTTTCATGTTTTTGAAAACTTGCATGTTTTTCGTCTTTAAATGTTTATCACATGGAATATATTAGTGGTGGTATCCTACTGGGCTTTCGTTCACTCCATACATACACCTTTGGGTGTAAGTAGACTTGCTTATTTTATGTCACAGGATTGGGTACAGGTTTTATGCCTTTGGTTCGGGTTTTTAGCGGTCCTTTGTGATACAGTGTCTTGGAGATGGCCTGAGGGCGGTGCCTCTTTCCATGTGGAGGTTCTTGGGCTGTCTTTTCATGGGTTTTTACATTTTTAATGGTGTCAAAAAATTGTTTAATATTTTGTAATTCAGTTCTGAATTTTTAGTAAAAGATGTTTTGGTTTGAAAAATCCAGATTTTATTTCCTAGATTCATTTGTTGTTTTAAGTATAAAAAATGTGTGTAAATCATTCCCAATTATCATTTTATGATACTCGGGCACTTGTGACAACCCGTGGGGATCAGGAACGCCCTTCGGGCCTTGGCATGGGCCAGGATTGGTGCTAGTTTGATGGTGACCAGATCTGATTCGTGAAAAAATGGTATCAGAGGAGGTTCTCTCTCTTTGGGTCATGTTATTTAGGGAAGAGTCAGGATAGTATGGAGATCAGGTTGTAGGTACTTGGTATTCTAGTTATGGGTAGTGTGCCTGATCACCACACCTCATGGTAGGATTCAATTTTCTAGGGGAATTCGGGACCTTTCAGATTCCTTTGGTTTTCTTGGTTTAACAATGATTAGGGGAAATGAAAAGAGAGTTGGGTTAATGGTCTCAGTAAGATCGCAGGGCCTGGAAAGCCATGTGGAGATGGGGTTATTCCCTAGACCACACTATGTGACAGTGAAGTGATTGGAATATGGCCTCCAACATTATGTCCAAGTCACCCACTGAAACTAGTTTCCTCTCGCATTGTCTTGTGTTCTTTAGTTTTGAAATCAGGGAACTTTTTTTTAAACTGACTTGGTTTTAAGAATTGTAAAGAATTTGTGAAATGATTTTCAAATAAATATGGAATGTTTTGATTTATGAAATGGTGGAATTGAATTTTCAGAATTTTTTTAAAATTGAAAATAGTATGCTTACATCTCTTTTTAAAGTCGGAACCATATTGAAGTTGGGTTTCAAAAGTGTTTCCAATATAGTTTTATAAACGATTAAAGGGTGTTTTAATGGGATGATATGTTTTGAAATTGATGTGAATAACTTGAAAGTGAGTTCTTTTTTAAATGGTTGTGCCCATATGAAAAGTTTTGTAAGATGTGAATTGCGATTTTGATCTCATTGTTAGCACTTTTGAGAAAAATGTTGGGTTGGTTGACCATTTTGTTTTAGTAAAGTGGAAGGAATTTTTGTTTTACCCTTTTGTATTTCCATGAGTGACCACATGCATGGGGTTATATGGGATGATGGATAGTTGATGGCATGAATGGATGAGTTCTGGGATGGTTATGAAAAACATGCATGTGTGAGGCCCATGGGGTACCATTGGTGGATACGCTTACTGCAAAACCGTTTGTTTTCAAAGAATTGGTTTTAATGAAAAACATGATGTCTTGATTAATAGTTTGGTATGGTATGTATTATGGGTTTTTGAAAATGTTGATGTTGTGGGATGTTTTGAGTCAAAGAACCCCTTCTGTTTGAACTGTGTTTTGGGTTTGTGTTTGGTCGGTAAGCTGTGTCGTAGGGATGATTAGTGGTCTCTTTTGAAAAATGTTTTGGGATGCCCTTACGGTTGTTCCCTTCATGTTTTTGGATCTGGTTTGTGGCAAGTTTGGACCAATGGACCAGCTTGGATGGGTCGTTGGGTTCTCTCATTGGATAAGGTATGCCCCCATTAAGGGTTAATGCACAACTGAAGTGCAACCCGTATTGTTTCTCCATTGGAAAATCCTCCAGTTGATCAATATAAGACATATTTTATAGATCATTGTTGATTGAGTCTACAACCATTAATTTAGTTTATTTGTGGATCCTCTTGTAGTGGGATAGTGATTATGGTAGGTTGAAAGGGGCCTTAGTTTCTTAAGTTTCATGATTCATCGAAGGTGGAATTGTTATTTGGTTGTTAGTGTTGATGAGTGTCATGATGCTGTCTAAGAGGGCCTCTGGGTTCTTCATAGTTTCCTTGAAGCAAGAATTATTATTAAACCACCATTTTTGAGATTTTGATCATGATAGGATATTGTGTCCACTTTTTGGACTTGTCTGTTGTTTAGGGACTTGGAATATGGTCATGTTCCATGTATTGTTTCTATCAATCACAAGGGTCATGTTCGGTGATACATTGTGATGTTGTGTGCTCTTTTGACAACAATGGTGAAGGTCACACAATCCCTTGAGTTTCTATGTTATGTTGGGAGTATGTCTCTCTTGTAAAAAACATCAAATCCTCTATCTTAGAGGAATGTGTTTATACGTGTCTTTCCCTTCTGTTGTTTCTCACACAAAGAAACAAGGTGTGATGTGTGTGCTTATTCTAATCCCTTGTTTCAGTGAAATGTCTTGTTTTGGTAAAGTGAGTTGTGGAGTGTGTTATGTCTTGATGAACCCGTCAGGGTATGCGGTGTTGTTGTTTGTGGCATCGAATGAAGAAGATCCATATAGGGGTTTCCACAACCTAACTGCGAGGCTGAATATGCTTTAATATTTTGAGCTCCAGCCATAGGTCCCGGAGAGAAACTGGCGCGTAGTCAGGGGAAACCCCAGTGTCGTTTAAACCCTTGTAGAAAGTCCTATCCTCAGTATGAAGGGTAGGAAACGTTTAAACCTATGGTGTCATCATATTTCTTTTTTTTTCCTGTTCGATGGAAATATGTGGAGGGTATTGTACTCATGTCATCACACAATGTTATTCCCTCCCCCTTTGGTTTCCATTGAGTCTTTGGAGAATGGATGGAATTTTGGCAAGACAAGTTGAGCACATGGTTTTCACATGGTTAGTTCTAACCATGAACAAAAAAATAACCATGCAGATATAAGGATCCACATAGTTATCACACAGTTTCTCAAACTATGCAGACTAACGGTGTGATTGTCCCAACTCCTTAATTTTGGGGTCTTTTCGTGTCGGCCCACGCCGGTCAGTTAAGATGGTTGGTTCTTGTGGGGGGGAAGACCCACCATGAGTATCATGCATATTATTTTGTAAATTTCTAATGGATGTATACCCCTTGTACTAGGGAGCCTGTTTGGGCCTTCCCCTTTTAGGGTCTTGATTCTGTCTCGGGGAAAAAAATTAAGTTGTCTCTTATGGTGGGGAGCCCATTTGTGTCTCTTCATACGAGTAACTCATATTTTTTCCTTGGTCTTGTCTGGGAAGTAGGTATTATCATTCAGAGGTATCTAACTACCTACATATTTCTTGGGTAAACAGTGATATTGGAGAGTGCCCAATGGTTTAGTTATAGTAGGGTATGTGTAAACTTGTTCGATGTTGTTTTTTATTTAGGTAAATTGGTTGAGTATTGTTCAGATTTTGTTTGAGGAGTTCTCATTTGGGATGAATCCTAAATTTACTTTATTGTTTCAGGAAAGTGGTGAATGTTAGGTTTGTGAGAGTATTCCTTCCTTCATTGATCACTGGAGGTGTTTTGGCCTTTGGGGGAGAAACCCGGCAAGGGAGTACCTCTTGGTTTCTCAGTTGGGTTTGGCTATTGCTTTGGCCTTACTGTGACTTTACGGGGTGTAAAGTTTTCATGGAGGGGAGACTTGTCACATACATAGTTATTTTAAATGTATTTTTATTTTAATTTCCATAAATTCTTTGCTTTGGGGGTTTCCAAAGGTTTTATGGAGAATAGATGAGTTTTCATGAATTTGGCCAAACCGTGAGCCCAATTCCAGATTTAAAAATAAATTTGGTTTGTTTTATAACTTTTTCATTTTTTAATATTTTTCACTCATTCCAACTCCTAAATATCCTCCCCTGATATATTAACACCTAAATTAAACTTTGGAGCCTTTGGAAATCCATAACCAAGGTTTATATGGGTTTTTATTTTATGGATTGGGCATGCCCGAAAGCCCAATTCCAGTTTTAAAAATAAACGTTGATTAATTAATAACTTATTAATTTATAAGGATTTTCGGTGATTACAACCCTGAAACGTGCCCTCTGAACCCATTAGTGCGCCCAATATATCTCTCCACTCTTTGGATCTCTTCTACATCGCGATTGAGAGCTAAACGTATTGGGGTTTCAAAAATTTGGCAGATTTGAAGAGGTAAATTCATTCCTTCATAACTACTTCTATTCTTACTATTTTCCCCCATTCCAATTCCTACATGACCTTCTCATTAGTGTTCGAATATCAATTAAATTTTATCAATTTTAAAATTCAGATTTGGTCTATTTTGGGTCGTTTTCTTTAGGATTTTTTTGGGTAAATGATTCCTTCTTGGTTTCATCCTTTTCCCTTAGGGTTTCCTCTCTCTTTCATTATGTTATAAAATTTCCCGAAGTTAGGGCATGATCCTAGGGTTTCATATGGTTTATTGGTTGTCAAATATTGTGATCTAGGTCTGAATTTATCTGCCTTGTGATGAGGTGGTTGTGCGGTTGATGTTTCGAAACATGTTTTGAGGGATTTGACACTTCCGGTAGGTGATTCTGTGTGTAATAATTTCTAGATGATTTAGTTTGATTGAATTAATTATTATTCATTCTCATAATATACTTTGTGTGGTGCAAAAAAAAATTCTGTTGGATTTGGTTAAGCATTTATTTTTATAGTTTCATTTTAGCATAAAATTTGGTGTTTTTCATGTGTAACCCTTTGGGTATTGCTTGGGATTGTTTTATAACATATAAATTTGGTTTAATAAATCTTGTTTGGGATGAAAATTCTGATTTTGTGGGGTATTGGTGTGCAACTAGGTCTTAAAGATTTTTTTAAGGGTTTAAGGTGTAAATCTTTATTGTACTTCTGGAATGTGATCTTTAAAATGTGTGTGTTTGAGGTGGATCTTTTGTGCTATTGTTTGAGGTGTTTGTATAAAACATGGGGGTTGTTTAATACATTTTTTTGGGGATTCCAATTATGTTTTGAATTTTTATTGGTGTGATTTTTTCCTTGAAATATGGTTTTGAAATGGTTTCTATTTGAAAAGCTTTGGTACACTATTTAGAATTGTTTTATGAAAGTTTTGAGTGGTTTAATGATTTATGTAAGAGGTGAAACCATATTGGAAAACTGATTTGGATTGTTTATACTTTCAAATGAGCCATTTTAAATGTGAATAGTTCTGTTATGTGATTTTTATCATATTTTCATGGACTTCATAAAATTGTTAAAGGATGTGTTGGATTGTGAAAGTTATGAAAAAAGTGTTGTGGGCTATTTTGGTGTGAGTATGATTTCAAAATGCATTTGAATGAAAAGTGTAATTTGTGACTTATGTGATTTACATGGGGCTGTTTGGTTAATGTGTGATGTGGAAGTGTTATCTACATGTAAAAACAATATTTCTTTCCTTGTTGAACATGTTTGAGCACAAAGGCAAAACCCGGGTATCTAGGTTGGTGGATGTGTACTAGTATGCTAGTGAATCCATAGGGTTTGGCCTCAGTTTCACTTATCAAGATTGATTCTTACAACTCTAACTAAACTATGATGATAATGATTGGGGACCAATAGGTTATGGGTATGTTCCCTACTAGTAGCTTGTGCATGAAAATGGATATTTGTGATGGTTACTCTCACCGATATACGAGATACCTGGGACCCATATCTAGGTAGTGCCTAGGGGTTATTTCCTATTGCGTGTGCCCATTAGTTAATTTATACATACCATCGGCATATGGTATATTTTTCTGGAAAATATAGTAGCTTTCGTGTTTATTTTGAAATTTTCAACCCGTTAAAATAGCCCACTTGAAAACTGTTTTTATTAAAAGTTGCATCTTTTAGAAAATGTAACTAGCCTTTGATGTTTTTGAAAACTTGTATGCTTTTCATATTTAAATTTTTATCACATGGAATCCCTTAGTGGTGGTATCCTACTGGTCTTTTTCTCACACCGTACTTACACCTTTGGTTGTAAGTAGACTTGCTTATTTTATGTCACAGGATTGGGTACAGGTTTTATGCCTTTGGTTCAGGATTTTAGCGGTCCATCGTGATACGG
The DNA here is from genome assembly GCA_963277665.1 of Viscum album. Taxonomy (NCBI): domain Eukaryota; kingdom Viridiplantae; phylum Streptophyta; class Magnoliopsida; order Santalales; family Viscaceae; genus Viscum; species Viscum album. Next base: position 1,893,847,790 of record OY728150.1, read on the forward strand.
TGTTGTGGAGATGGCTTGAGGGCGGTACCTATTTCCATGTGGAGGTTCTTGGGCTGTCTTTTCTTGGGTTTGTACCTTTTTAATGGTGTTAAAACATTGTTTAATATTGTGTAATTCAGTTCTGAATTTTTAGTAAAAGATGTTTTGGTTTGAAAAATCCAGATTTTATTTCTTGGATTCATTTGTTGTTTTAAGTATAAAAAATTTGGGTAAATCATTACCAATTATCATTTTATGATACCCGGGAACTTGTGCCAACCCGTGGGGATCGGGAACGCCCTTCGGGACTTGGCACGGGCCGGGTTTGGTGCTGTTTTGATGGTGACCAGATCCGGTTTGTGATAGTTAATGAATACAATATTGTTGTTTTATTTCATTTTACAATGTAATGTAATACCTATGAATGTATCTAGTGTTTCCAAGGATACAAAACTAATCGGGTTTTAGAGACATGATATTTTGTGATCATTCCAATGTTACATAATAATGCACCAACTCTGGGTAACTGGGGTTCTGTTGATACATTGGAGTCACGGTATTCCTTTTTCATATCATCATGGAAGAGAGTTATGAGATTATGGAAGAATGGAAATAATAATCCAAGGTACATCGGCCCTTTTGAAATCCTTGATCATATTGTATAAGTGGACTATCGACAAGCACTCCCACTGAACATATCTGAAATACAAGATATATTCAGTGTATCACATTTGAGGAAGTACATACATGACCCTTCACATGTACTCAATTAATAAGTGGTACCATTGGTTTATGACCTCTTTTATGAAGAGAAGCTGGTGAAGATCTTAGATCAATAGAAAAGAGTTCTACTAAATAATACAATTCCCCTCTTCAAACTGTTGGGGAGAAACCACAAGTTCTAAAAAGAAACATGGGAACCAGAGGAAGTGATGAACCAAAGTAACCCTCATCTATTTTAGAGTGGGAAAAGAAAATATTGTGGGTGAAATTTTATAAGGGGGACGATTATAACAACCCAAAATTTTATTAATGAAAATTCCTCTTGACATAATTAAATGAATTATTATGTAAAAAGGTTATATAAATCATATTAACTTATTAGGTTTTATGTTTTAGGGTTTTAAAATACCGTTATATATTGTTATTGTTTCTAATATAGCTATTGAATGGTGATCACATGATTAGCATAAATATAGGGATTTAACAAATCCAATTAACTCAGAAAAAGGAATGGATGTCCTCATCTACCAGAATTTCCCCATACGAAGCCCATTTTTGGAGGTCAAAAATGAGGTAGCATGGGTGAGATTTTATCCTGACCAAGCCCAAGCTGAGATTCAACACTTTAAGCTTGATCAAAATCGCCTATGGTAGAAGTGGAAGTTAATAGAGATTAACACCTGAGAGATGTTATGTGAGCCACCCCAAGAGACTTTCACCATCACACACCACACCATTAGGGTTTATACTGGTGTTATAATGGGTTATGTAATATTGACCTAGAATGATGATTATGTGTATTATTTTTGTATAAATAATATATATTGATTTTATAATTTTTACATTGTAAATGGTTTTTAAAGAATAAATAGTATTTTTAGTAAATATTTAAATTCAATTAAAAAATAAATTTTTATTAATTATTGGATTTTTTTGTAAAATAATATTTTAATAAATTATTATTATTAAATTATTTTTTATTAAATAAAAATTATTGTATAATTTTAATGAATACAATTGTAAGATTTATGAAGGTTTAAAAGCTGTTTTTTGTGAAAACCCATGAATTTTCGATAAATATAGGTTTTTTAAAAGTAAATATTCACCTATTTAAAATCATATTTATATAAAATGAATAAAATTTTTGGATTCAGAACACCAATATTATATAATGGTGAAATTATAATTATTTTCTTAGACAGTCCAATTTTTGGGTAAAAATTAAATACTGTTTAAATATATATGTGTTTTCTGACATCATAATAACCCAATAGAGACGTAATAAAATACAATAAATGGTATTTTCAGCCAATATATTTTTTTCCTTTAAAATAATGTGATTTTGGACTGTTTTGATTAATTTTATTATCCCTTAGTAAACCCTCCAAGACATATAAAATACATTAACTTTTTAAAATGATTTTCTTGAGAGTGTGACTCACCTCCACATAAGCAAGATTAATATTTTAATAAGCTCAGACATTGTCTTATAAATTAAATTTTTACTCTCCCGTTTGGTTAAAACCAAGGTTAAAATCTATTGCTAGGTTTGTGGTTTTAAATATTTAATTATATAGATTCCAAAACATATGTAAGTGAAATATTAATGAATTCCCCTCTCTTTTTCTATATAAACCCACTAAATATCCCACTTTTCAATGATCCAAACCCTTTTACCACGTCCCTAATCTACCCTCATCTCTCTAGAATCATCCCATTATTCTCCAAACTCCTAGGAAGCATCTCTAAAGACTCTCCCAAGCCTTTAGAATGACACATCCATGTAATGGATTTCAACCTTTCTCATTTTTGTCCAAATTATAGTATATTGTTATACCAATTTATTTTCAATTAAAAATATTGAGGTATGATTTATCCCCTCCCCCATACAGCCCGCCTTATTTTTAAATTATGAGAGACAGCTTTACCTCTCATTAATGCCTCCCATGTACACCTGTTACCATGCTGAAATTCTGTAAGGAATTTCTCTCATCTCATTTACATTCATGAAATCAATTTAGATTGTGAATCTAAATTCCATTATATATTTTGGGATATTACATGACCACATAACATTCCATTTCATTGATATATTATGAGATGCCCATTTCTCTCTTATGAACCCATTTTACGATTTCTATTTTACGTTGTTATAATTCTGATGTTACACCAAATTTCCATTCCAAAATCATCTTGTAAGTGAATACCATTCTCATTTCTCTATCAAGGATATTCACCCTTATTCACAAATTCATATTAATTGATACATCAAATTATATATTCCACATTACTTTATTATGTAATAAATTATAATGTTCAATGATTCCATGTTATATGATCCATGTGGCACACAAATTCATGGAATGAAATGTTTATGATGGGTGCACCCTAATAGCACTCCAATGTAATGGGTAAAGAATATTATCATGATAATCCATGTGAAATTAGGGTTTAATCATTATAATTAATGTTCAATGTGGTTTTAATCATTCTAATTCATGTTCAATGTTGGTTTAATCATGCTCCATGTGTAATGAGCCTTGGATCATGCTAATATCCTGTTAAATATAAATGCCACATCTCCAAGTTGTGATAATCATGATATTTCATGCATGTATGTTGATGTATATCATATGATCCTTTGAGATTCCTATTCTCTAACATTTGTTGTATTATTCGTATTATGCCTTACTTACTCCCTTAATAGGCTTTATTGCTCAACCTAATCTTATGTGTGTCTTCAGTTTATCCCATTCAATATTATGTATGCAATAATATGGTGGCCATGTAAAAAAAATTCAATAAAGATGTTGATTTTATGTCTTATGTTTTCATGTAATGTTTCTAATTTTCCCATGAAATTATAACTCTTGATCCTCAATGTTTTCATAAGTGTATGATTATGAATTAAATCATTTTTAAGTGTTTAATAAAGAGTATGGTTGTTATAATTAGGGTGTGAGTACAACTCGTTATTCAAACACCAATGGTGTAGCTATTATAACAATGAAATTCAATTCATTTATAGTGTGATATTTCGTGGAAAAATTTATAAATAGATGATGTTACATAAAATTATCAATTTCACTCATCATGTAATATGTTAATATTTTAGATTAACCCTATGTACTTTTGAATGAGATTAATGTCTCTAAACATTTAATATTTCAGAAAAAAGTTTAAGAATAGGTCCCTAAAAAATACCATTAACATATTAATGTCCTCTAGTGAAATAATTTTCCTACCAATATTCAAAAAATATCATAAGTACTCATGGAGAAATGCATCCCATATATTATATAATATTATATCATACTCAATAAAGAATATGTCCCCCCATGGATATCATCATTAATAATACTCATTTATTGTATAATGGTCTCACCTTAATATCATTATATATTATTTATGGAATGTATCAACACTAATCATTTGTATTTCTGAAAACCAAGATAAAATTGATTTTTTCCACACTAAAATGGGGTATATTTTTTAAATATTGATTAAAATATGGGTTTAGTGTTTTTTGAACTCATGGATGTTTTTTCGATGTGTATTAATGGTTGATATGTGTTTTTGGAGATTAGGTATGTGTTGAGTGGTTTCAGGGTGGTCTTTTTATAAATCAATATAAAATGTTGATGGTTTTGTGGATGCAACTAGGTGTCTAAAAATGATTTATTTGATATTTAAAGTGTTATAATTATTGAGTAAATATTTTTTAATTATATCGGTTATGATGTTTGAAAATTTTATTCCCAAAATTTTTATTCATTTAATATATCCTTGATGTAATTCAAGAATATATATGATTTGATATTCATGTAATAATGAATTGAATCTTGATGGATGAAAGTAAAACTATGTGAAAATTATGTCTACTATCATAGTGAATATATTTTTTAGAATTTGCAATTTCAAATTATGAATATAATAAATTAACAAGATTAATATATGGAGTTTTTTATGACAGAATGTATATGAATATTTTTTTGGATACTATAGTAAGTCTTAAATTTTACGCAGAAAATTTTATCCCATATATATATGTAACTTATTTTGTAAAATTTGAATCTAAATCTATAAGGATGGAATTAAATTTTGATGGTGGGTTGAAGGATGATATTTTTGGAAACATTGATCCACAAATATTTTGTAGTGGTTTTCACCAATGTTCAGGTATTACCAATTACACCTCAGACCAAAAACATTAGTAAGGATAAAATCATATATATATATATATAGACACCAATTTTTTGGAAAATGAATATGGTTTTAAAAGTATTTTCTATGAAAATGTTTTGAAATAAAAAACCATTTTTTATATTTACGATTATTTTATCACCTGTAAGGTTTTAATTGAAGTACAAACTAAAATTAAACTATGAAAAAAACATACTTATATATAAACATTTCAACAAATAATACCTAAGGAATATATATTAATTATTTTTTAATTTTGGAAAAAATATGTACATATAAAATATTTTTTTATCGTGTATAAAATACATGATATGATGAATCCAAAAATAATGAAAAGGTTTGATCCTTACATTTAAATATATGTGTTTCCTTGTTGATATATAATACATCATTTATCTATTGAAATTTTGGTAAATAATTTAGAGTTTTCATATTTAACTTAATTGGATGATATGGAAGAGTGATCTAATAGATAGAGATTCTAGATTTGCAAAAGTGTTGTGTTTTATTTACAAACATAAGGGTTAAACATTTGATGTGTGAGATCTACGATGAGAATAATATAAGGATCCAATGTTTTCTAAAATTAAGAGTAAAATATTTTTCATCATTAGGAGGAGTTTCAGACCATGAAATCATATCAATGTGGCTTCAGGATTATCCTAGAGTTATTTAACTATGAAAAGAATCACATTTCCATATCATGAATAATGGAAAGGAATTATGATGTCAACCACATGGATCATGGTATGAAAGGACCATTTTATAGTTTATGAAAATTAAGGTTATGATATTAATATAATATATAAATTGAATATTTCAATCAATATATTTTATTTTGATACATTTGAGTATGTGATAACTATTATTTGGTTCCCTTCATTTACCTCAATTTGACCTCTTTGATTTGTGGTGATTAATGTTTGAGATTTTTTATCATTTACAAAATGATTATTTCTTTATAGGTTAATCTCCTCCATTCTGCACCACAGAACAAGGTGTCTCAGGGATAGGGTTATATGTTGAGTCCACATGAGGATGGTGGAATCAAATTTATAAACTAGTGTTTTTTTAGGTTAACAAAAGGGGGTATTAAAAGGATTAATTCAATTAGTTCTAAATATATTGATAGAGTTATATATGTAATTGGGTATAATTATTGATTTTCATGATTTTTTTGTGAAATTGATGGAATTGTTATAAAATTATATTAGGTAATTTTTATTCCAGATGTATACAAGGATACATGGGATTATGTACAACATGTTTCTCAATGAATAAACCCTGATAGATCACTCAAGGAGTTTTTTTCTCCATATTCATTAATTTTGAAAATAATATTTTATAAATTTTTTCAAATTATTTGTAAATATTTTATGATTTATGAAATTGAAATTAATTCATTAGGTTAACTTATTGATGGGTGATATATTATTGATATTGAAAAAAATGGTGCCTGGTTTTTCATGTAATGGAATTGTATTCTCTATTAAATGTTTGTTCACCAAAAATCACCCTATGTATTATGCATTACTCATTACAACATTTATATTTGTTCTTCCCACTTCTGTGTATTCCTAGATTAATTGAAAAGGAAATGATTCTTTAAAAAATTCTTTAGTGGAATGGACGTTTCTAGAGTCATGATATAATAATGAAAACTAATATTGAGAACTCATTCACTGGTGGACGTGTAATTGAATATAAAAGATGTTCTTTGAGATATATAGTCACTTTTGTGGTATAAATATAATGAGGTAAAACATAGTTTACCATTTAATTGGTAACCATTATTCCCCTCTCTCTATTGGTGTGTGATGGATTCAGAATGTTGTGATTAATGATATCCAACATGATGCATTCATCCACCTTATATTCTCATAGTAATATTGATGTATTCTATTCCCTCTATGTGTTGGATTTTTTTACTATATGTTTTAATGATGTAATTAAATGATTGTTTTATTTATAGGATATGATTTTACCTTATGTAATATAGGTTGTTTCCTAGCATTAAGTGGATTCCAGAGAGAATTTGAATAAATTTTGTTACATTATTTTAACCTAACGTGAATGTGGTAGTGGGTTGTGGTCGTTTGAATTAGAGTCTGACATAGGAAATTTATATCAATTTTAGGAATCTTCTAAACCCATGTTATTATGATATGTGTTGATATATGGGTTGTATACATGTCCAATGGAAACTCTTATATATGATATTATACCATATATGACGTTATTCCCACATAGAGTATGATATGTGGGGTATCCATGTGGGATTATCATTCCCCAAGTAAGTATGATATAGGAAGATATCAAAGAAGGATAAACTATCCTTTTAATGAGTACGTTTTATGGTGATTTAAGGAATGACCATATACCCCACTAATGATATTGGTATAGTATATTTCTCAGGTTGGTCTCTTGACCCCTTTATTATTTTTTATATAGTAATATACATGTGGTCCTTTCATCATCTTGATTATAATGATTTATTGGTTGATTTGGGTGCGCCACATATTACCTTGATGAGTATGATCTATGGTGATGTCAATGTGACCTACTTATACCAATAATGAGTCTAATATATGGAGTTATTTTTCTGTTATTATTATCCCCCAAATGATGATGAGATATTCTTATATTTTGGTGGGTTTTTTATTGAATCATTGAGTATTTCATTTGATGTTATATCATATGGGAGTGTACTCACCATTTGAAATTTATATTTTTTGTTATATTTACCAAAAAAATATATTAAACATTGGACTTATAATATATTAACACTATTTTAGAATGGTGATGATTTGGAACATCGTTTTTATATACTACATGAGAAGATAAATCTATCTTTAGATATATTTGGATGGGTTAATATTGTGTTTCAACTCAAAACCGGATAATATATAGTGTTTTATTTTATTTTATTTTAGTTTTTTAGTTTTTACCTAATCATGCCACATTATATAACAATTATATATTTTATTATATTAGGAAAACCATTATATGTTGAATGATGAGTTTTACTTATCCCCAAAAATAGACATTGTAACTTTAGTTCCTATGAAGACAACATGAACAATGTAATAGTTTGGTAATACGATCTATATTTGATATAATAGAAACATAGCTCATATATACGTAGGATATGTAATCTAGATAATTCTCCACACTATGTGCTATTTTTTAATATGGTTATTTTTATTGGAATCTATATCATCAACCACCAAAAGATCATGTTGATTCCTACATGACCCTTGAAGTAGTTTTTATAGTTTATTTTTTTATTTTATTGTTTTATTTTTTATTTCTAGTGAATTTGACTATGGTTATTTTTAAGGTTTTTCATATTTTTATGAAAATTTGTATGTAATTGATTATGTCATGTACTACTCTAATATGATGATATATTTCGTATATGGTATCACCTTATTCCATTTAAATTAGTAGAAATGATACAAAATATGGGGTAAAATTTCAATGTTCTTGTGGTTCTCTAATTAGGTAACTGTAGAGTGATTCAGGTGATATGGAATTGTTAAATATTTCTTTATTTACATTTATGAATATGAAATTCAAGAGAAAGGATATGATAAAACATGATATGGTTGATATTTCATATTCTTATCCAAATAATACATGATATAATGTCCAATTTGTAGGTACATGGTATTTTTTCATTGTTCTCACTATTGCAGTTGTGTTCATTATATCTAAATATGGTTTTTTTTATTTTAATGACTTATTTTTTATTGTCCTAAGGTTTTATTTTGAATAATTAAATATTTCATATAAATAATATAGGTTCACATGAAATGTGTATGATTATATGTGACTATGATATTGGTTATGGAAAATAATATAAGACATAATAATTTATATTGTTAGTAGTGTTTTCTTTAAAAAACATATCATGGGAATTTATATTTACTAAACCACATGGATGTGATTTTATAGATACATACTATCATTGGGTAATGACTTATATATTCTTATGTATATCACCTCGATGCATAAGGGGGTTTTCTTATATGCTAATTCCTAGATGAGATTAATACCAAATATTTCGTAGATGGATTGAGTTTGAGACACATTTTTGGGGTGTCAGTGTGTGATATTCGTAGAGTAGGTTTATTGACATATGATTTTTTTAGTGGTATCATAAATTTGAGTTTTTATGTTTTTCTATGAGTTTTGAACTATGTTTATATGAAATATCCCGATGATTTTGAGAGGATACCTAGGGTATTGGTGAGTTTTTATTCTGATTGAGATGGTGTGAAAATTCTTGGTCTGGTTTAAGACGAGTATTGATATGTGGGGGTAACATGAAAGATAGGTGGTAAATGAGGTCCATTAATTCCTTTATTGATATTAATCATGGGTATATTATTAGTCATTGAGACTCATGAACATGAGGTGGTGTTAAGTATCTTATAAAGTCATAGATATGAATATGGTATTATAGATTGGAGATATTGGGTAGGTCTAGGATTATTTTTGAGTTTGACAAGCATTGGTCCTCACTAGAAAGTTATTTTTGTTTGACGTTTTAAATATACAATAATGGACTCCCAAGTGATATGTGTAATTATTTTAAAAGGGGAAAGATCCCAATTATGATAAAAAAAATGACATTAAATTGTTTTATTTGAATATTATTTAGGGGTATATCTGAGGTACATGTTTGATTGGGTATTCATTGTTGTAATAATAGGGTTGTTGATCATTATAAAATGATTGGTAAAATGGAACACTCTTATAATGGTTCATGAGAATAATAAATTTCATTAATCTACATGTAATGTGGTTGGTGTGACATAGCCATAACATGATGTAGATTTTTTTGGTATTGAATTAGCAACAAATGGACTTATATGATATTTTTTGGGTTGATGATGATTGGATTTCGGAAACCATGCACGATATAATCATTATGTAGTGTAGGACTTGCGAAACCTGGTATGAGGAAACATGGACATGTGGAAATGATTAAATGTTATATTTAATTTTAACCTATCACATAGATAAGTCATTTTGACATTTATTTGTTCTTTCTAATATGACATGTCTGTAGTATGACCCCATGAGTTTCTTCTTTGATTTCATGTGTGTTGGGACACATTAGTTATCTCAATAGATACAGTTTTAATGGATTCTCATTGGTATTAAATGGATGATATTGTGTGTGTATTGATTAAATATTGTATGGTAATTTAATGGATTCATAAATCTTCTTACATTCTTGAAATATAAAAGGTATGTGACTCTCAATTAAATTCAATTAGATTGTTAGAGCAGATGATGATCATAGAAATGAAAATATTTGATTAAGTAGTATTACCTTGTACATAATGTAATAATTTTAATTTTGTATTGGGTAATGATAAATCAATGATTAAATTACTGAGGGGCCATGAAGATTTTAAATATGTCATTTATTTCAGCTCTTATAAGAGATGAGGTGGGACATTTTTGGAAATGTTTAAAACATGTTGTAAAAACCACTAGGTATTGGGAAACATATAATGGATGAGTCTGATAATGGGGTGGTTATATAATTAATAGATATTCATAACTAGTATGAGTAGGGTACCAGATAGATTATGAGTTTTGTGGATTTTAGTGGGGCATATGGTGGAATATATTTGAGAGTTGTAGAATTGTGAAAATTTTGTGGACCTTAGGTTGTGTATTTTGAGACTGGTTTTACTACATTGTATTATCCATAGTGTTCAAGAAATTTTTCATGGGGCTCCACATTATTATTCTATCATAGATACTAGCTTAGTAGATAAACCAATTGATGGGATTTAGGAGGGTTTCATGAGCATCAGTGTCAATCATACTGTGGATGTCAATTAGAAAATCTTCATGGGTTAGTGATGTGATTAATTCAATAATTGGGAGAACACTGATGATCATATAATCTTGATGCACTTGTTTATTATTCTTTTATATAATAATTTTTGGGGGTATATTAATTAAACTATCATCGAGGAGGTTATAGTTCTATGACATTTTTTTCAATAAAATTGGTTCGTTTATGTGAGGTAAATAGAAAATAACATGTTGTGGGTATTTTTTGAAAAGGGTCAAGATGAGTTAGTATTTTTGGTATCTTGTAGCCAATATGTGTGGGATAACTATCGAGTATTTTGGACTAGGGTGAATTTTATGAAAAAATATATAGGTGTGGATGGATTTGTTAATGATTGGAAGTCATGGATAATTAAAAAACGGGTGCATTAGAATGGGGATTAATGTAACTGATATATTACTAAAAGGGATATGATCAGTTGTGATCATAATAATTATGTGAATACAAGAGTAATATAAGGTGTAGGTCTATGAAATCAACCAATATTGTATGACATATATGGTTAGAGAATTAAAAAATATTTATTATATCCAAACATATCTTGAACATGGGGAAATACATAGAATCCTGGAATTAAAACAAATTATACTTGAAAAATGATCTATATGGTAGGGTTTTAGATAAAGGTTTCATTGGAAATTTTGTGTTATTATTCAAATACATTTTCAATTATTCATTAATATAATGAAAAGTAAAATGAGGAGCATAGTTGAGTGGTGTTTGGGGTTTTCATTAGTGAATATAGACTATGTATAGTGTCTACACAATTGAAATTAGTTGGGAAAATATAATTTGGACTGCTCATTGGGGTTTATTGACTAGGATGGTAAACTGGTTATTTCTGAGTAGAATTATCTAGGATAATTTTGTTTTTCTTTAGGTAGATTTTGATAGCCATTATTATATGGGTTTTTGAAAACTAGGGGAATATTGATTATTTACTCCTAATGCATCAAAAAAAATTTGAATTTCTATTCTAATCAGCATTTCAAGGTAATTAACATCACTTATATGTTTTTTCTATAAAATTGGGATCTGAGTGTTCCCTAAGTTGTTACATATAGTAAAGAGAATGGTTTATGTGAACTTTTGATCATTCACTGTCACACGAGGAAGGTTAGACCACATCCAGTGGGAGTTGTAGTGTTTTTTATTTTGATTGTGTATTATAATGTGTTGGATTATGTGGTGTATGATTCAAAAAAACAATAGATTTTCATTTAAAATAATAGTTTTTTGTAAAAAAAATTTATTGACGATGGACCAAAAGTACCTTTGATTGTCACATGATGGGTTGTAGGTGCTGAGATAAATTAAATCTTGAATATAAAAGGTAAAGGTAAGTGTTCACTATAGTGAATGTCTTATTGAGAATAAATTATAAAAAAAACATTGTCATTTGGAAGATTAAAATTTGGGAACAATGTTAATAATCATTTTGAAGATCCAAAATTTTAGATCTCGATGACGAAGTGGAATGATAATAAATACATTCTAAAAAATTGAGAAGATTAATTTATTCAATATCAATATTTAAGTCATATTCTATAACATGATGTTACATCCATGGAGGTTTATACACCGTGAGGTGATGAATAAATGGAATAAAATATTATAATATGTTATATTGAAGGATTATATGGGGTTTATAATAGGTTTTAAGATGTCGTTGAAGAATCCATAGACTGTAATATTTTATAATATAAAAAACCATATGTTTATATATATTATTTATGGTTTATGCAAGTAGATTTTACTAGATTTCTTTCCCAAATTTGGCTATATAAAAACATTATAATTATACATAACATTTTAAGACATTAAATAACAAGCTTATTATAGTTTATACTAATATATATTTAAGTTAATATACCATACCGATATTCCTTGGGTTTTTGGTATGATTCATAATTTTGTTCAAGCATTCTGATAGGAATGTGTCCAGGGAAAAATCATATATTTATATATATATGGTTTATAGAAGAATCATTACATATTTGGAGAAGTGTTAAAAAAATATTGAAATTGAAACAACATCATGTGTATATATTTATTTTCTAATTGATTATTAAGGGGTATAAATTTTTTAATGTATTTTGGGTGGTGATATACAATATACTTTGCTAATATGAATGATCTTTCGAAACCGTAGACCTTAAGGATCTTGAAATGTTTTCGGATGCATTGTGCTATGCATGGGTGAACGTAGATATGTTTGAGGGTTTTTAAAGATATATAATGTCACTAAAAATATATAAATTTGTTTTCATGTAGTGGAATCTAGAATTATTAGAAAAATTCCATGAAGTCCATACAGATAGAGTAATAAGTCAGTCAATAATTAGGGTACCACTTTGTGACCCATTCAGGGATGCTATAATTGAATACTGAGTGTATGGTATTTCACTATGAACAATTGGGGTCACATCATGATGGGCCCCTTTTGATGTTTAATTTAATAAATTTAGGGATTAAATTTAGTGTTTTTAAATTTAATATACCCTTATAGATTTTATTTTATGATATATACAATCATAGAGATTGTGAGATCAACATACCTTCCTCATTTCACTTTTAAAATTCCTGATATTTAGAGTGTAATAGTGTCTTTCCTCGTGACGTAAGTATTTATTTTCTTTTTCGACATTATTATATAAACTCTATATTTATCCATATACCACGGTGGTTGAATGTAAGGATTCGAGTCCAATTCCTCCAATTAAATGTGTAATCAATCCAATTTGTTATATGTTTCTCTCAGTTAGAAATTTTGAATATAAGTTTATGAAAAAGACGGGTATTTTAATGATTTATAGTGTAAGTAAATTTATTTGGGATAATTATTGATTTCTATTATTTTAAATTAATATTTTTATTGTGATAATGTATATTTTTTGTGATATTATATTATAGAGGCCATGGTGGATACTAAATGAGGGGTTCTTGTTATTGTTTATGTATTAATATGAAAAATTACATAGGTTAATTGTATTTGATTAATCATAGGGGTCAATTATGGTCATGGGATGTGTTTTAAAATTAATTAAGTGGTTATTGGTGGAGTAAAACCTCTTGATTATGGTCAATTTATGACAGTTTTTGGTAGGAATTGTTTTTTGGTAATATTTATTGGAAATGATGTTTATTTGGTGAAGGTGGTCCCTAAAAATCACTATATTATTTTGGAAATATGTTATATGGAATGTTATATGCACTGTCACCAATTATTTTCTATCCACCATAAACTAAAAATTACATGTTTCTTTAAAAATACAATCATTTTAATTAATGATTCTTATCCAATGTGGGACCCTTGAACATTTTTCAGGGTACTTGATTAATCGATGGTAATGGACTTCATAAAAAATCATGTGTTAAGTTATGTATAAAACCTATATTCATATAAAAAAAATGTGATAAAATTTAGTAGTCAAATAAATTAGGTATCCTAATTCCCCACTATGTAGAGATTATAATGGATTGGGAATGTTTACATAATGGTCTGCCACATGTTCGTTGAGTTACCATATAGAATCTGAGTTTTTTATGGAAGTTTTACTATATGGGGAACATGATTTAACCATTTATTTTGGAATGAGACAAAGAATACAATATGGGGTGACTATACCAAGGTGTTCTATAGGAGACCAAAGATGGTTTGATAAGACTATATTTATTCCATAGAAGATTATAAAAAAATGGGTTAACTCTATTATAGGCCTTCTATAAATTTTTTATTTAATATAGGCTATATTCATGATAGGATAACCTTGTAAATGTATATTTTAATTTGTTGATTTTACTACACATACATTTTATATATAGTGATACCTATGTGGGTTACTTATCCCCTTGATTTTTGGGACATATGATAAAATATCTAGTTGACTATTTTTCCTTGGGTTCTTCTTTTATGTGGAGATATTCAGAATAAAAACTTCTCCCATGAATGATTATAATATACAGTTTTATCGAAGGGGGATTATTATCCCATCAATGTGTATTATTTTGGTTGTCATCATGATGCTGCACTTATCCCTACAATGAATATAATATATAGTGACATCTGATCTGGCTAGTTATCATGTCAATAAATATAATTTATTATAAAATCTTTCAAGGAATGTTAATCCACTAATCAGGATGATATATGAAGATATGTGTGTGGGTTTATTATCCCCTTTTTGAGAAAGATATATGGTGATATCAATAATATTTTCTTATCCCCTAATTAATTTGATATATAGTGGTAACCATGGGTCTTGCTTATGCCTTGGATTAATAGATAAATGGTGAAATATATGTAGTCTATATATCACATGATGAGTATGATGTATGATGGTATTATAGGTGGCCACAATACAACAAATTCTTATGATATATGGTGATATCCAGGAGGAATATTATTTTCCACTGATGAGATATGGTATATTGAGGGAATCTAGGAAAGTATTATTTTATACAATATTTTTGACGTGTTTTGAGAGATATGGTATTAGATGAAGATTTCATGGTTATGAAATTATTCTTTATTTGATCCAAATGATTCATTATGATTTATATCATTATATTTTTTCTTGTATCATTAATTTTTATTGAAAAATGACATTCTACATGAACTGAATATTCATTTTTTTCTAGCAGCATTAGCCATGGACTATTGTGTTATAATCACACCCTGGTTAGGTACTTCATGTGAATAAATATTATGATTATTATCTTGATTATTATTTGCATTTACATATCTGCCTGAGGAAAATATTTCTTTTATTAAAATTTTCAATTTCTACCAATGTGGTAAGAGATTTTGTCTCAATATTCATTTTTTTGAGAAATATATTATGTTATTCACCTATATTTTTTTAAATGTGTATATAAATCCCCATTGAAACATAATATCATGAATTTATTTAGCATCATGATATTATATGTTTTATTTAATTATATTAATTTTTGTGGAATTTGTTTCAATTTTACCAAAGGGGTAATAATTTTATGTTAAAATCTCATTTCTTATCAGGAGTGATTGTGATTTTTTTCTGATGATGAAATATTATGATTCATATGTAAAGAATCAAAATAAGTTTATTCTCGTATGTTAATTTCATGAGAATATTTTTTCAATTAATTTTTTTTATCTATGTATGGATGATTCCAATATAATTTTTCTAATGATATTGTCATTATTAATCTTTTTAGTCAAAATCCCCTTTTCATACAATACAATGTTTTCAAAGAATGTTTTCAAAATGAAATTTTACATTTTTTTTCAAATTGATTTATTAATGAAATTTTTACCCATGTTTGAATTTTTAATAAATCATTCAAATTTAATAGTAAAATTAATTTCCAAAAAAAGAAAATTTATCTCTTTTAGAAAATGAGAGAAGATTATTTCTTTTGTACATGAGCAACATGAATAATATTACATGATTTCATGACTAATGAATTATTTATCTCTTCTCTTGTATTTTTCTTTCACAACCCATCCCCTGAGTCCCATGTCGTGACTACCCCAAGCACGCCTTCCATTACCTAGGGGCTGGCGACTTGCACCGGACAATCATATCTCTATAATAAGAAGGCATTGTCGTTAAACATGTATAGAAAAATAATAAAAGGACACAACATGAAGAAATCATGATGTAATATTATATAGTAAAAAGTGTACTAAATGTAAATGCGAAAATACAAGCCCAGTTGAAAAGTACAAGGACAAATGAAAAGAGAAAAATTCTACAGGATCGTCAACCGGGTATCCTACCTGAAGGGTAGGTACTACTCACGATCTGTAGTCACTACAGCACATCACTTAAAATGGACCACCAATGAGCATCATCTAGTCCTGGATCTCTCCGTCTCGATCAATGTTGTCCATCCTCTGCACAAGAAATAGGAAGGTGCAGGCGTTTCCCATATAGGGGTGTGTATAACAATACTCTGTAGGGACCTTGAGACCCCCGAAGGTCACACAGAGTTCCAAAAAGAAAAATAACCACAAAGAATTACCTCAATCCCAAAGAAAAAAGTAATAGTAATCAACTATACATATGTATATTACCATACATGAACATAATTTATCAAAATATAGTCATCTCATACATGGGGAAAAATAAGGTTCCAATGTTCAAGCCATTTGCATAATTTTTCCATGTTGGAAGAATACCACCAAGGTAACACCATGAAGGTAACACAAAAAAGGTAACACCCTAAAGGTAAAAGAACCACCATTGTAGCACCGTTAACTTTACACCACAATGGTGAATGTAAAACCAAGGTAACACCATGAAGGTAACACCACGATGGTGAGAGTACCAAAAATATAACACCATGGAGGGACCACCACAACGGTGAGAGTACCACAAAGGTAATGACTTAACTCCCACTAGGTATAAGTAAATAATATAAGTAATAATTATTAGTCAAGATATAAGATCATTTAATTTTGTCTAGAGGCCCTACTGCTATTTATAAGGAGTCCTACCCACACTGGATCTATCTGTAGTAACCCCCGCTAACCCACATAGGATCTGACCAACATAGGATCTACATGCGATGACCCGCACAGGATCGCTGATCAGTGACCCACACATGATCTGACCTACACATGATAGTTAATTGCTGACCCACACATGATTTCTTGGTACTAACATGCACATGATTTGTCTCCAACATCCACCTTACTACAAGCCACTAGTTTCCCGCTAAAAGCACACTTGATTCTGGGAGGATCCACTCCTCAAGCCATCAATAATACCTCAATCACTATGAAATTCTAAAAATATATATTAAACAAGGGACTCCATGTTGTAAGTGTTCTAACATGATAGAAGACTCTTCAATCAGATTCCTGGTCTATGACTTTTAAGCAGTTTACATCTGAGGGCTTACTTGTATTCGGGATCGGTCCAAATCGTACGTACTCCAACATTATCCAAAACTAAATACAGAGTATACCAAAAGTACCGTCTCACTCCAAGGGTCCCAATGATGCAGATAGTTTGTGAAACAGGTACATGGATTTCTAGTTATAATCCTTTAGGTGAAACTGGGCCTAGTTGGGTCTGTGTCCGCTCTGACCTGGCCTCCCTGGGAGGATGGCCTGCTGGGTGGGCAGAGCTTGGACAATGAAGGGGCGTGACCCGCTGGGCTCGCATGGGCCAGCCTATGAATGGCGCAGCTCGTTGGTCCACATGTGGCCTGGCCTGAGGTGGGGTGCAACCTGTTGGAGGCGCAACCCGTGTGGGCTCACGAGGCCATGCCTGTTTATGGGCGTGACCTACTGGAGGTACAACCCACTACTGTGGGACCCACCCTATTGAGAATGGGGGGGTGATCATTTCCCCCTATTCGGAAGTCGGAGAGGCGATGCCACAGGGTGCCGCTGGGTCGTCTGTGGGACCCAGAGAGAGCGGGTCCCAGCCCTCCACCCCATCATCCGATCTGTGACTATCATTAGTGGTGTGGGAAAATACACCGCTTTCCAATTCCTCTATCTGGCCGGTACCATCCACCACTGTTTGACATGGAAATCTTTTGCGGACCTCTCTTCGGCGGAAAACTGTTGCGTCGCTCAGCATCCTGCAGCCGATCATAGCCGACCACCATCTTCAGCAGTCGTGGATTTAGTCATTACCTTCTTCGCATGTGTCGCGCGATGGTATGCCGCTATCTTTTTCATAGCCAAATATTCCTGGCTGCCTCCATCACCCATTGTACTGGGTTTTGTCCAACCTTGATAGAATGATCACATAAAATGTACCAAATTCCAACAATAGTGGGAGGGTATGGGCCCTGTTTGTTTGTCTTGTGCCCTCCATGTGAGCTTTATAGTAAGAGGATATAATGAAGATATATCAAATCATGAATTTAGATAATAAATAAACCCTACCAAAAGGTAATTGTATAACTTCTGTGTTTGTGGAAGAGTTGGCATTCGTCATTCCTGTAGCAAGCCTCCAACGACACCACTCAATCTTCATTCATTGGTTGTGATTCGGTGTCGCACATCACCTCTCACCGAAACTAGTCATGTCTTCCATGTGGTTGGCATCACGAAACATTATCATAACATCATCGCTTGGTGATTTCGTTCCAATACTCCTCCTCAAGATCAATATAATTAAGAGATTTGAAGGGTCAGTAACACACGTGGAATTAATGGGGGTTCATTTAATTGGAACCTTTCTATTCCCAATGACACTGTTACAATGTATTTGAGTGGTAATGAAATTTAATGACATAAAAAAAATTTAGTCACGGCACCACTAATTTTCTGTTGGAGGAAAAGAAAATATTGAAATAAAATAAAAAATTAATTTTATTACTAATTTAAATGTCCAAAATATAAATTTTTTTCCAACCCACTGTGGTCAATGTGAAGCATCCCTTCAGATAATCCTAGTGCTTCGGATTCAATAGTTACCATGGAATTTTAAACCCAAAACCAGTTAAAAAAAATAAATATCTGATGTGAGTTTGCTAATATTACCTTAAAAATATCATAAATTCATTCTTGGCACACCGAGCCTCAGAATCATGCACCATAAAATTTTTCAGACTCGTGATAATTTGATTTAATTAAAAAATAATTACACGGAATATATGAGTCTTTACATTACCCCACCTTAGGGATTTTCTTCCATGAAAGCCACAACATAGACTAAGGAAACAAGAGGGGGGGTACTGACCATAAATCTGAGCCTCTCACTCTAAAGTTATATCCTTATGGTTCCCATGCTGCCAACAAATTTTCACTAGAGGTCTCGATCATCTACAAAAGACCCGCTCCTATCGATCCTCAATATCCACTGGAACCTTCATAATCATCGCCCCATCATTAATGTTTAGCTCACAACAGTCGATGATGTGGGATGGGTCATGAACATATCTCCTCAACTAGGATACATGGAATACGTCGTGCATCCTCTCCAACTACGGTGGTTGATCCAAGTGGTATGTAACCTAGAAAAACCTGTGAGTTATCAGAAATTGTTTGATAAACCTTGGTGATAACATTCTGCCTTTTCCAAACCTGTACAAACCTCATCAAGGTGAGACCCCTAGGATGATATGGTCTCCTTACTCAAACTACAAAGGCCTCCATCTCCAGTTATCATATGACTTTTGCCTACTATGTGTAGTCTTCATCCCTTCCTGAATGATATGAAACTTCTCAGTTGTAGCCTATACCAACTCTGGACCCATAAGTGCTGACTCACCTGGGTCTATCCAGCATAGTTGTGATCTTCATGGTCGAATGTATAATACTTTAAGTGGTTCCATACCGATGGTGGAGTTATAGTTGTTTTTTAACACATACTCCACCAAGGGAATGTCATCCTCCCAATTATGGCCAAAATCAAGGACATAAGAATGAAGAAAGTCCTTGAGAGTTTGTATGGTCTGCTTAGTATGACCATCCGTCTAAGGATGATAGGCGGTGCACACATATAGATGAGTCTCGAATGCATTCGGCGATCCCTTCTATAAGAGGGATGTAAAATGTTAGTCATGATCTGAGATGACCATTGACAACATTCTGTGAATTTGAACAATCTTTGATATGTAGAGGCATCTCAATCCCTCTATGGATCCCTACTCATAGAAGGGTAAGAAGTTGGATGACTTGGTGAGTCAATCAATGATAACCCAAATGGAATCATGACCCCTGGACGTATGTGGAACCCCTGTCCCAAATACCAAGGAGATGACATCCCACTTCCACATCAGCTCCTCTAGTGGCTGTGCTATGATTATTGTAACCTGTTGCTTGGCCTTCACATGATGACAAATGAGGCATCATGAAACAAACTCTACCATTGCATATTCATCCCTAGCAACCAGTATTGATTCTAGAGGGCTTGGAACATCTTCACCACACTGGGATGTACCGTCAGAGGAGATGTATGGAGCACCCTCACCACCTCCTCCCATAGTGCTAATGGTACCATGGTTTATCCTCTAAAGAGGACGACATGCTACCAACCTTCAGAAAATCCATCAGGTGCATATCCTGATGATATATGAGCACATCAAGCCTCACAGTCAACATCTCCAATCTATCCCTCCCAAACTCAATAATGATTTGGGGGAGTGACTATCATATACTAGTGGTATGTTGCTCTATCACTATCCACAATGTAACACTGCAACGTGGCTAGCTATACTTTCACCTCACTCCGAAACTATAGACCAGAAATCCTACTGAGTGTGTCTTCCACTACATTCCCCTTCCAAGGACTATAGACTATCTCGAAGTCATTGTCCTAGAGGAACTCTAGGAAATGTCATTATCTCAAGTTCAGGTCCTTCAATGATACAATATACCTGAGACTCTTGTGATCATAGTAGACTGTAAAATTCTCTTCCATCAAGTAATTTGTACACATCAATAAGGAAATTTACACTTCTGCTAACATCAGGTCATCGGTGGCATAGTTCATCTAATATTGTCTCATATTTCATGAACCATAAGCGATCACTACACTCTCCATCATCATAACACATCCATGTCTATTCCCTGATGCATTGTATTTGGCTACATATCCAACGTTATCTTCTGGAAGCCTCAAGATTGGGGCACTCGTCAGTCTCTGCCTCAGCTCTTGAATACTATGTTGGCATTTTTTCATCCACATGAAGGAATAGAATTCTTCATCAATGCTGAAAAGGGTGAAAAAATTATGGAAAAATTGTGTATGAATCTCTGGTTGTACCCATCAAACCCCAGGAAACTCCAAATCGTAGTCACGCACCTGGGTGGTTCCCAATAATGAACATCCTTTATCTTCGTCGGAACTACCACATCTCCAGAATCTGAGATAACGTGTCCTAGAAATTGGACATCTCGTATCCAAAACATTCACATCAAGAGCATACTATAAATTTGGGGCTCTTAGAGTGTATCTATATCTATCTGCAGATGATATGCATTCTCTTACTCCATTGTTGAGTACACTAAGATGTCGTCAATGAGGACTACCTCGATGTGATCAAGGTATGAATGGAAGATCCTGTTCATGAGTCCCATGAACATTGTTGGGGAATTGGTCACACATAATGGAATTACCAAGAACACATAGTGTCCATACTGACATTTTAAGACCTTCTTCTACACATCCTCATCTTGTAAATTGAGCTGATGATATCCTGATTAGAGGTCTATCTTCCGAAACCATTGAGCTCCCTAAATCTGATCAAAGAGATAATCAATCCTATAAAGTGGATACTTGTTATCCATTGTCTCCTTGTTCTTGAAACAATTGTCCACACAGAGTCTCAAACTCCCATCTGCCTTCTTGGAGAACAAAACCATGGCTTCCCCTGGAGAAACACTAGGCCTTATGAACCCCTTCATCTACATGTCCTCCAGTTGTACCCGTATCTCACGAAGATCTATGGGAGCCATATGATATGTTGGCGTAGATATCGGTGTCGTACAAGGGTATATGTCAATTTAAAAGTCTACCTCTCGGCATGAAGGTAGTCCCAGAACATCATCAGGAAAGTCATCGACATACTGGTCCACCACTACTGGATAGCTCAGACTCTCAATATCAAGTACTCTAAGGGCATGACTATCTAACTAACATGTGATAAGCTACACCCTCCTCCAGGAAATTCCACCTCATGCTCCCACTAGTGAAGGAAAACCTAGTCTCATACTCACATACACACTACACATTGCAGCTAATATAGTCAATATGAGCATTGAATGTGGATAACCAATCCATACTCAAGATGACATTGTAAGGCCTCGATGTCGCTACTAGAATATTTCAGCCGAAGCTCATTCCCCAGAGAGTAAGCTCTCACTATCAGAACTAGTGTGTAATCAAAAAATATTCTCCAATATGAGCCTCAAATCATAAATATTGAGCCAACAGATCCATCAAAATATCTGAGATCCGAACGAGGGTCGTGGTAGTAAAAGAGTGATCGGCTCCTGTGTCTATAAGTACTACATCTATGGTGGATTAGACATAGATCATACCAATAATCATCTCCAGAGCATCGTTTTCATAGGCCTCAGCTTCCTAGAGATGAACTCATCCCTGTCCTCTTGCTTCCTATGGTTGGGGTGGACCGCCTAGAGGTCGTGGTAGTAGAACCTCGTATCACCGCCCACCACCTGTTGTACGTCCAACTCCTCTGCCACAACCGCCACCCTGCGTACCTCTCCACTTGAACCTCTGCCTCTTCCTCGGTGGTCCCTTGACTATCTTCTGGTCATCTGTAAAGTGGGTCGGGATTTCTTGAGCCAAGTGTCCCTACCTGCCACATGAGTAGCACTACATACTCTTCAATTGTCCTCCGCTGTCCTGTGAGCCCCGCACCATTGGCATTGTATCCTGAGGTTGTCCACCAGATGGTTTGGACCGCATGGGCCACTGCATCATCCATCTACTGCATACATCGGATGACTCTTCTACCTGATATCTAGTGGTGGCTATCACTATCGGTTCTTGCTCAGTTAATAGATCTCCACAAAAAGAACTCTCTCTAGTAGCCCATCGTGCATCAGAATGGTGAGCGATATCATCAATTCATTTATCTCACATAGGAGACCGTACTCAAAAGTCTGGGCCCTAAATAAAGGGTATTTTACCATGTTAGTGGAGTAAAATGAGTGATCTCTGAACCTTTCCGAGTATTGGGACACAGTCATGTCACCATGTGGTATGTGAAGAGGCCATGAAGTCCTCACAGGTGAGGGTATCCTCATCGTGTATCTAGAGTGTCAATAACCACCATCTCCCAGTTTCTCCCTGGAAGAGACTGGCGACTGGATAACCATCATATCATTTAGTGTCCCAACTAAGTGCAAAAACAATGGCCACAGCCTCCAACAAGTTCTCAGCCACTTGTGGATCCATCTCTCCTCCGAACCTCAAAGGCGTCTTTTTCTGATACTCATTCTATGTTCTTAGTCGAAATTCACCCTCTACTGTGGGGGGGGTATCTATTTCCTAATGGGTGGTGGTACTAATGGTGCACCACCTGATGAAACTATCACCGTTATAGGGCCCTACACTGAAGCCTCATCGATCATTGGGCCATCATCGTGTACTCTCTCAGGAATCCTGGATGGCTGTCTATGTGGTATCATCCTAAATGAAAATAGGTGTCCCGCGGTCAATAAGTTATAACTGGAGAGATGACCCTATAAGATCAATAGGAAAAATTTTCAAAACACACATGCCATCAGTGTTTTCATGCACTACGTCGGAAATCAGAATTCAGGGTCCTAGTGTAGGGATAAATCAGCTACTGCACCCACACTGGATATCCCAAACTGGAAGCCACACCCATAACATGTAACACTATAACCACAACGAAATTATTAGAGTCCTAGTTCTTCAGTTGAAATAACTCTTATGTTACCAAATTGTCACGACCCATCCCCAAGGGACCATGCTGTGACTACCCCAAGCCCAGCTTCCATTGGCCAGGGCTGGTGAAAAGCACAGGAAAGTCAAATCCCTATAACAGGAAGGAATTTACCTTAAACCCATACAGACACACAATTCAAGGACACGATATGTAATAACTATGAAATAAACTTTTGAATTAAAAAATGTACTAAATGAAAAGGGCCTAAATACAAGCCCAATTGAAAAGTATAGGTACAACTAAAAATAGAAAACAACTCTTAGATCGTTCATAGAGGATCCTACATGAAGGTTTGGTATAGGTCATGATCAGTTGTCCCTATAGCATGTCATGTAAATGGGTCCACCAATGAGAACCACACAGTCCTAGCTCTCTCAGCCTCGATCAACAATGTGTGTCATCTGGACAAGACACAATAAGGTGTAGGTGTAACCTGTGCAGGGGTGAGTATAATAATACTCAGTAGGGTCCCCAAGACCCCCAAAGGTCTCCCATAGTTCCACAAAAGAAAACAACAAAAATTAATTTCCTCAATCACAAATAAAGAGGAAGAAGTCATCAACTCTAGTTACATACATTCCCATACATATACCTACGTTATAAAAATTTACTAGTCTCATACATGAAGAAACATAATGCTATAAATTTTAATCCATTTCCACAATTGTTCCATGATGGAATAATACCACAAAGGTAACAAAATAAAGGAAATGTTACCACAAAGGTAACACCAAGAAGGTGACCCCACAAAGGTAAATGTACCACAATGGTAACACCATGATAGTAACACCACGAAGAAAACACCATGAAGGTGAAAGTACCACAATGGTAACACCATGAAGTTTAGAGTACCAAAAAGGTAACACCACATAGTTAACACCATCAAGGTGGCCCCCGCTTGGGTCCAACCCGATGCAACGGGTCCGAAGGCCCACACCGTGTCAACCCCAAGCCCGCCTTCAATAGGCCAAGGGTTTGTAACAAACCCCAAAAATGTGTATCCCTATAATGTGAAGGCATTTATTTTAAAACCTTTATAAACAAACAATCCAAGTACCCAAAAATAAGAATCCATGAAGTAAACTGCAGTAGTAAAAAGTGTATTAAATGTAAAGGGGGAAAAATGCACTCACAACTGAAAAGTGACTTTAAAAAAATTACAGATGATTAGTCGTAAATCTAGATCTACTTATTATTTTAAGAGCCTTTCTACTAACCGACATAAGATAGGTATGTGCTGACCAACACAGGATTACTGAGCACCGACCCACATAGAATCTGACCCACATAGGATCGGTAAGTGCATACCCACACAAAATCGCTGAGCACTGTCCCACATATGATCGATTGGTACTGACCCCCATAGGATCTCTATTCATTATTCACATAAATAATTATCCATGATATTCCCACACTAATCATTCTTGACTTCAGGAGGATCCGCTCCTAAAGTCATTTGAGGTATTTCAACATCCATTAAGTTCCACGAAGATGTATCCCAAATGACTGCCATGTCGTAAGGGTTCTAGCATGACAGATGTCACAATGATTGGACACCCAGTCTGTGAGATACGGTCACCTTTTTAAAAAGGGAACGATTGCATTTGCGTCTGAGCCAAACCATTTCGCATGTTAAACTCTAACAAAACTCATTTATAGTATCTCAATATAACCACATTTCTACTAGGGTCCATATTCCATAGATGGTGTGTTAATCGGATGCCTATTCGGTTAGTAACATCCCTTTTATATCGTGATTCAGTGGCACACGTCACAACTCACCAGAATAGGTCATGTCCTCTAAGTGGTTAGCATCACTACAATTTATCAGGACATCGTCTCTTGATGAAGTCATGCCAATACTCCTCCACATGATATATATAAATAAGAGAGGGGAAGGGTGAGTAACAGATGTGGAATTAATGGGGGTTCATTTAACAGGAACCTTCCTAATTCCATCAGTGCTGTTAAAAAGGATTTAAGGAGTCAATCCATTTAATGGATTGAAATTTCGTTGGTCCCACCACTAACCCTCTTCCATTTAAGGATAGGAAAATAAAGAAATAAAAAAAATGTTTTTTTATTATCCTTTTTAATGTACTAAATCAAAAAAATTCTCTTGACCTAATACGGTTTATGTGAAGCCTCCGTTAAGAAAATATCGGTGTTGAAAATTCAATGGTGCCCTCAGATTTTTAATCTAAGCACCGGTTCAAAAGATATAAAATGGAACCCATGTGTTTACTGAACATACCTTTAAAAAGTTCATAAATTCATTCCAGGCACTCTGGTCCTGAGAATCAAGCACTGTCATATTTTGTAGACTTGTAATAATTCCATATAATTCTAAAAAATTTACATGGAAAATCTAGGTCTTTATGATTTCCAATTTTCATTTCAAATAATATTTTTCCCTTAATAATTGGTAAATTTTTATAATTAAATAATTTATTTAAAAATGAAATGAATTTATAAAATGTTTTATAGAAATAATATTTTCCTCAAGAAATTTTTAAAATTGATTTAATATTTTTATTAGAATCCATGTTTATTTTAGAAAAACTTTTTCCAAAATATTTTATAACATTTATAATTAAATAGTATTTCCGTGAAAATGTGTTTCCAATTGATATCTTCCATGTGATTTATATTTCAACATATTCTTCTATATATTGTAATAAAACATTATTTTACTTATGATTTATTGAGTATATGATCAATGAATACCATTTTTA
The DNA here is from genome assembly GCA_963277665.1 of Viscum album. Lineage (NCBI taxonomy): Eukaryota > Viridiplantae > Streptophyta > Magnoliopsida > Santalales > Viscaceae > Viscum > Viscum album. Next base: position 1,893,874,706 of record OY728150.1, read on the forward strand.
TTTTATATCTAAATAGATTATATTTATGAAACCCATTCATCTTCCATGGGTTACACAATTATAAAAACTATTAGGAATTCCACATATTTTTCCATGATCAATGCTTTGATAAAATGGAATTTTTTTTATAAAAACAGTTTATTTTCCACACATTATGTTCTAGTGAAATGTTTATAATAGCTTTTTTATTTCATGGATTTAGAATTGATGAATTTTCTGTGACATTGTTTCTCACATATGATTGATTTATATTGTGTGATGGTGTTAATGTTATAACCAAAGATGGAGGTTATTTTATTACCAAATATTTTTGGGACATATATCTCCCTATAATGTATTGGGTATCAATTTATATATCATGAGATAGATATGATATAATGGGGAGAAAACTCATCTTAGTAAGTGATTTTTTGTACAAGGATGCGATTTACAGTTAACCTTGACTACAATGGTGGTTTGAGCTTGAACCCATTCTACTATGGGGAAATAGATGAAATTGGGTTTTGTGTGTGTGTCCTGTATAGGTTGTGTACATTGTAATAGAGTTCCATCATATGTTTCATAAATGAAAATCAGCTAATAAGGAAATGATTTTATGTCCTTATGTGTATGGATTAATTCCATATTTTATGTGAATGATATTCTATATTGGCTAAAATTCATTGATTTACATATGATTCATATATTATGACCATAAGATATTTATGAAAAAAATCATGATTCAGATCGTTGTTACATAGGGTATATTTTTTATTTTTTAATATAATTTTATAATTAAATTGTGATCTTTTTAGGCTTATGTACCTACCTTTCTTAATCTTATTGAGAATTTCATTTTATAATTTCTTATATTTCCATTAAAAATTAATGAATAATTGTTTTATATATGGTCTATTTTTTAATATTGATAAAAAGAGGGTGATATTTATGGGAAATGTTTAAGATCATTCAATAACTAGATGATTGATTACATAGTCTCCAAATGCACCAAAATATTACACTTGTTAGGAATGTTTTTGTGTAGAAAAAATAAGATTCATATAAAATGATGTAATATACATGTAATATAATACAAGTTTGCAATACATACCATTATAAATGAATATAAATCTTGTTATCTCTTCACATGATATTTAATATAGATACAACTCACGAATCCATAGAATTATTTTTTAGAATACAACTATTGTAGAAATTACACATATCTAAAGTTGGGTCTCCCCATGAAATATTAAATAATGAATCTATATATATTCCTATGACATTCTGAAGGGATTCAATAGAATTTCACCCCACTATTGTAAAAGGTTACATCAATCTCTGACTTACACATGAATCCTATAATTGAATCCTAGTCTCATTAAAGGAATTACATGCCACTAATAGTCAAAAGGAAGACATGGTTGTCCACCACATAATTCCATAATAATTTCCATATCCAAAAATTATAAACATTACACTATTCTAAAATTCAAAAAATCCTTATATTAACCAATTTTTTAATATTGTCTCTATTCACAATTCAATTTTATATCCCAATTTTATTTAAGCATTCCATATCATGGGCAATGTCATCAAGGGAACATGTACCTACACATTATGTTCACTAACTACTTTGGAATAAATAACTACCACCCCTATATTAATATAAATTTTGGTCTACCAAAATCTTCCCTCAGTTACAAAAAGAATGGAGAATCAATAAAAAAGAATAAAAAAGTTTGAGATTAATTTATTATCAGTCATCTGATGTGTCTCAATGAACACTCAAGATAATAATGTAATACTATCAAGAAATATTAAGATAAAATATTTATAACATTACCCTTATGTTATAATATCTTAACATGTCAAATATTTGGATTTTATTGAATATTAAATGAAATATATTGGTAAACTCACCAAAATCCTAAAAATTATTAAATATAAATTAATCATCATATGGGATATTTAGATGAATGGTAAGACATTATTAGAATGTAGTAGATGATAAACATTTTCAAAAACAACTAATATAAAATATAGATATGAAATCATACGTGGGATGAAGGAGACTCACCCAAAAACCCAATGAGTAAAGGGACAAATTCACATTTTAGAAAATTCTATAAAATATGGCTAAATGTATTTTTAATAGATTTAAGGGTAAAAATTCCCAACCCTTCACACGTATATTATGATATAAAATAAGATTATTTAATTTAATTTCATGATACAAATAATGTTGAGAAAAGTTGATCCTTCCAAAACATTTGACATCAGAAGGAAATATCATATCACTTAGATACGAAAGGCACTTTTATGTTTAAATTTTTAGAGATTTCGGAAACCTATTTAAAAAATTATTTTACAAATCCTATGGTTTATAAAAATATATGTATTATCCAACTAAATTTCTCACATATTATTAAATTTTTATGGATAACATAGATAAAAAAATCCGTCAAAATATTGGAAAAAATAAATATAAAAAAAGTGATATGAAATTTTTTTTAAGGGTTGACCTAAGAATTAAAAATTGAATGTTTTCATTGCATATTATATGACCATAACCGTATGATGATATAATAAATGATAAAGAGTATAAAATATGATAATTCATAAACACTGAACCATGGATTATATACCATGATATAGGAAATTTATCTTTATCAAGATAAAGTGTTAAAGGATTAAAAAATAATAAGATAAGCTAAGTCAATATTGATAAATGGAATCATAAAAAATCATAGAAAGAATGAAAAAAATTAATAGTTTCATGGGAAATATTCTTCATAAATTGTTTCAGAAATAATAGGATCTTAGTAAGATTGAAATGATAAACATAATAGGTTTTAATACAACCTTCTATCCAATAAAGACACTAAACATCACCCAATGCCTTGGATAGATATATAAAGCTCACATATCATCTTGTTATATATCGTGACCTATCATGAAAATTAGTAAATTACATGTACTGAATCATGAATAAAACATTTAGAAAATTTCATGATTTAACAAAACAAACTTTTTGAAAATATTTATTCTATTATGGATCAATCAAATAATTGTAGATAAATTGGATTAATTAAAGTATATTTAACAAATTTTCATAATCCATAGAGATAATGGTCATTGATTGTTTTATATTATAACAATCCAAATGAAATATTGGATTAACTCTAGATTATGACATAGAGAGAAATAACATTAAAAGAATATTCAAAACATCTCTTTTAAATTAAAGAATGATATATTACTTTGGGTAATAATTTTTTTTTTAAATACAAGAAAATTAATTTCAAAGAAAAAAACCATGGAAAAATATAAGGGATTATTTATAGAAAAAAATAAAACATAATAGAGGTAGAATCCATTATAATTATATTTGTTAAAAGAAAACATTAATTTCACTATTTTGTAAAAGTAGTCAAATATGAACCATATTGAAAATTTTCTGAAATATTAATTTAAAACCAATTAAAAATGGAAAAGGACCATCTAATAAAACTTATTGGAATAATTTTTTATTAGAAAAGAAAATTCTCAAGCTCATTTTTTGAAAACATAGACTTTGGCGATAATGGTTATAGATCTAAAGGAATACCCAAGGTAAGTATAAATTATAACACAATAATTGGTGTTACTCTAATCAATAAGGGTTGAAATGGAAAATAAAAAATAAAACACATTCTTGTATATAAAATAATAGTAGTGATATGGTTTATTAATAGAATAGTATTAAATTTCAATAAAGGATTCTTAAAAATAATCTTGCAAAGGATGGTGATTTTAGCATAAATCCATTACCACTTTTGAAACATTGGAATTAAAAATAAATAAATGAAATAAAAATATTGTGATATATAAGTCACCTGAATTTCATGAAATAATATGTAAAAATTCATTCATGTGGTATTAATTTCACAATTCATGTAAATCTTGGTGCGTTTCACGAATCATATCTTATGAAAATGAGACTGAGACAATTAAATCCCATGTGAATATCATAACATTTTAAGTTATAATTAATCATTGAATTTATTATCTAAACATCTTTAAAACCAGATATTCCACTTTTTCATATATTTTTTTAAAAATAATTATTAATTCAAAAGAATAAATGCAATATAATGTCAATGATTAAGATTTTATCGCATTGAATTAATGTTCTTTTGGAATCACCATTCCACTTGTTAAATTAAATGTAAAATACCATTGGATAACTAATTTGAATTCAATCATAAAAATTTATGAAATATAAATAATTAATCATATAAAATGTAATAGGCTACTATATATAATTTATAAATTAAATTAGTTACATAACATTAACATATGCATAAATAATGTGGAACTAAGATGAAATCCCTTACCTTGAGTCTATACATGATATGTATACCATTTAAATCCTATAAAATAAAATTATAACAATTATTTACCTGGGTAACAACTTTTAAAATTTTATTACCTTAGCACCAAATGGTGCATTTTATTTAAAATTATTAAATATTAATTACATAATCAGTTATGTCTATGTTTTGGGTTTAGAGGATGTTAAATTAATAGTTGTAAAATTACATTAATATATTGACCATGATCAACGATTATATTACAAAATAATATTAAAAACTACAGTGACATAATTATTATTTTAACATGTTTTTTATATGTTTTAAACCAACTAAAAGATATGGTTATAAAAAATGAAATACATTACAATCTTAGAGAATATAATTCATACATATTAATGTCATTATTATTTTTCAATTATCGGAAAACTAAGAAAATGAATGATATGTTAACATTAAATGTTGATATTATGTATGGTTATCATATATATTCATCAGACGTATCTTTATAAATATATATGATAGGGTGCACAGGTAAACAAAACACATCACTATGTGGGATTGTTAATCCATATATACGTTACAATGATATTTTGATTCCCCATATGATGGAAAAAGAGATAAAAAATTGTTACATCATAGTAAAAATAACACCTTTTTGTATAATAGATACTAATATAATAATATCATCATGTTTTTGAATATTTTTAGGGGTTACAATAAAAATAAATTAATTTATGTCAAGTTGGTTGATTATGTATTCTTCAATAGAACTCATTATGATTCGTTAAAAGGGCACATGGAATGATTAATTAATAATACATTAACCTCTATATCATGAATAGGGAATATGGGAATATAATTTACTATTGGTTGGTCAATATATATGGATCAATTAGAGGAAATTTCATGAATGTTTTGGTGTCCTTTTATAGGGGAGGTGATGAGATGGGAATTTTTGGAATTTCAAGAAATATTATTATATAATATGTTTATAAGAAATTTCTAATTATTTCAAAATGACAGGGACTAGATGGTAATGATGATATTATTTTAATAAATTTATAAAATCAAATTTATATAGATATATATATATATATATATATTATTTTAAACCATACCTTTTTTGTAATCACTTTGTTACAAATTATTAACCACAATCATGGTAATGGATTTATAAAAATTAATGTGTTATAACATTACTTATAAGGTGATAATTGTCCCAGAAATTTTAATGTGTTGAAATTTGACACCTTTTACAATATTGAAAGTCATGTATCATTATTTTTAATATTTATAAGTAATTCAATAAAATATTATTTAAAATAAAATATCATTAATTACATTTGGAAACTATTCATTCCGTATGCCATTAATTATATTAATATAGAAATGGATTTAAAATATAAAAAATTAAAACATCTATAATATGTAATCTTGATCTATAAAATTCATTGAAATAATTAGTAATATGATTATTATTGATTTTATATTTTTTAGAAATCATATACAAGATTTTTATACATCTTCCAAATATACAGTGTGAGGTTGTGTAAGAATTTAATATAATTATTAAATCACTTAATAGAAATAATAAAATATCATAATAAGAAAATTATATCATGGAATTTAATTTATAACTAAAATAAATTGTTTTTATCATTTAAAAAAAATATTAAATGTATAAAAAGTAAGAGAGTGCAATTTTTTACTTTATCCATTACATAGAATACTGTAAAGGTAAAAATCCAAAATAAATAAACCAAAAACTTTATATTTTCAATTTTTGGGTGATTATCAATGAATTATATTAATATAATGAAATTTAGTCATGCACATGGAATGTTTTAAAGACTTATCATATTATTTTGATCCCATATTGACTAATTTTACATTTATCTTGGTAACAATAATTGGAAATAATTATCTTTCACATTGTCCAAAAAATATTTAAAAAATATTATAATTTCTTATTATTATTATTAAATTTGGTTAAAATATTTTATAAAATATAATTCAAATAACTATAAGAATTAAATATTAAATTTTACACACAAAACAATATGAAAATAGTTATTTTTATTTAAACTACATTTCCATGTATAAAAAAATATTTATACCAAAATCAATATTAATATTGATTCTAATAAAAATTATTTTATTATTTTATTAAAAATTATATTATAATATTTTAAAACTATAAAAAAATATTTTTTATTTTTATGTACATGAAATGAAAAGACAATTTTCAATAAAAATAAGTATTTTTCAATATTCATTGAAAAATAAATCTTTTTATAAAATTCACAAAAAATCATCCTATTCTAATTTTGACATACTCCATTCTAAAATAATATCACTTTTATTATATATTTATTAATATAGATATTATTATAATATTCTATTAGAGAAAATGAATAAAATCTATTTTTTTGATAAAAATGTATTATTTAGTCATAAACAAACACTATTGAAAAATTTATTCCTTATTTCATAATAATTACTTAATATTTTTGAATATAGTAAGATCATTATAAATATTTCATAAAGTGGTTAAAACTATTCATATATTGTAATTTAACAACATGGTTATATCTAGAACAATTAAATGTTTATATTTTGGGGTACAATTATTCTCAATGTGGTGTGTTGTTAATGATCATGAATATAGTGTTCTTTTAATATAATATGATATTATATTCCTCCCCAACCATTAAATTCCCTCTTCATAATTTTCATATATTCTCAATTATCATGGGTTTAAAATATTAAAATAACCTTTTTGATAACCCATATAAAAAAATGTGTTAATGAATGATACTTTTGAGAAGATTAATGGGGAAACAATAAAGTCATATAGAGTACTACATAGTAGATTTCAAAATAAAAGATTATTATCAAGATGTGAAAATATGAACATGTAGAAAAATATTAATGTGAAAATAATGAAGGAATTTAATAGAGATTAACGATTATAAAAAATTTCATGGTCATTAAAACATAAATGATCAAAAAATAGTATAAAAGATGAGATGTGAAAAAGAACATTGATTCATTTTAAATGAAAGAAATTGGATTATTTTTTTTCCTGATCATTTCTTAGAGGTTAGGAATTCATTAAAATCAAGCCTAATAATATAAGAAAATATAATTATTGATAATCATAATTTCTTCCACTAATCTATTTGTACCAAAATATCATATATTTATCCAATTATGGGTATTCATGATGTTTTTCTACTGGGGGACATAACTTGATTATATCTTATCAAATAATCCCCAGAAGTATAACATGGTATTAAACATATCCTAAGACATTAATGAAATTGTTAACTTATGTAAGATAATATAAAAAAATTATATATCATCTTGTGATTAAATAATTAAATTAACTCTACATTTCAATAATAGCATCAAAAGTGTAACATGAATCATTGACTAAACAAATAAATCTAGATCAAAATAAAATATATAACATCAAAATTAAATAATTTATTATTCCAAAATGGTATCCGATTAATTTTATCATGTATCCCCAAAACATTAATCTTGTTCTTCTAATATAATACATCAAGTTAGACCTATGGGTTATGTACATATCTATCAAATAAAACATTTTAGAAATTTAATAAATCACTTAAACCAACATCACATAAATCCCCATAATGGGATTCTAAGACATTGAATATATGATAAAATTTAATCTTATAACCCATTTATGGTATCAATAAATATTTATAAAATCAAATATTGAAACATAAAAATATCCACCATTGTCTTAACCATACACTGATAACAACTATAATAGCCCTAGACCCACACATCTGGATCATGTGAAAAATACATAATTATTAGGTTTTTGTAATGATACCAATTTATAGGACCCAATTTTATCATATCAAAAAAACATAAAAAATTAAAAAGAAACATTTTATCACAAAATTTCCATAGGACCTTTTGGTAATTGATTTTTAAAGAGATGGGGAAAATTTTCACATGACAAATTGGACACATAAAAACTTTTTATAAAAACATATATCATATCCCTCTATGTTCTAAAAATATAGTGACCTTCATTGAAATAATATACCTAAAAACATTATTTTTAACCTAGGGAGGTGTAAAAATAATTAGGGTGAGCTCAAAGGGACTAGTATGACTCAACAAAGAAGCATGCTCTATATGATGATTAAAGAGAAAAGAGAATTCACTTGACCAGAGCTAGTGGATTTGAATAATTATAGGATATGGAAATTCCCGTTTAGTATAGCCTATAAAATCAAAGGTAACCAAGAGAAATATCCATGTGGTGGTGGATATTTGATTTAATGATGTAGATGTATGGTAGGAGCCATTCCTAGTAGTAAATGACTGGATTATTTCTTCTATGATCATCAGGTCAAGTAATGTCATGAAGACTACAAGCTATGTAAGGGTTCCACATCAACCCTTAAAAGGGGGATTTTCAAAAAATTGAATATAAATATAATTCCTTCTGTCTATTCAGTTAATAATAAACAAAACATATCGGTTTCTAGGAAAACTATCTAAACAACACATATCAATAATAAATGGATCGTGGTAAAATATTTAGTCCAATCATCACTAGTTGACTACCACATTAGTTCATTAAAATATGTTCAAAATTACCCAATGTGTTGGATGGTTATACTAGTCTTTCCATTTATATTAGCTATATCTGGCACACATGTTAGATAAATAGTATTAATCTCAGAAATAATTATGTCATATATCAGGTTCACCTATTTTAAATAATAATTTACATATTCAATTTCATGAATAAAAAATTTATAATGATTCACTTTTTAACTGAACAACCCTTAAAATAGTCATCATTCTTTTAAATATTTGTTAACTATTGGAAAAGAAATTCATTTCTTGATAAAAAAGTTAAAATAATAACCATAAGTCATCTATAAAAAGAAGATGGATGATATCATAAGTTTATAATTCCATCGATATGTGATAATCATTAACTGTTTGTTATATAGAAAAAAACATCATTTAAATATCATTAAAAAAATTCAATGAAAGAGAGATAAAATACCCTTTTCATTATGAAATATTAAATAAAAATTTAAATACTATTTAGAAAACATTCTTTTAATATAAACATACTTGGAAACATATAATCGAATATTCAATGAATACAATGTTCATGATAGTGGGAAATATGTTATTGTTGTCTATATTTTAAAAAATTACAAACATAATATTGATAAATGCATCAAAAGTGAAAAATATGGAAAATGGTATGAATTATAATTTTATATACATTTTATTGTATGTCAAATTTCATGTAGAATGTATTTTGGAAATATATTTTTTAAATGATACTCTTTAAATAATATTATGGATAATAGATATAGATTTAAAATTCATCTAGAATAGTAAAATATACAAGATTGGTATCACTTATTAAAAACATTATTTACAGTAATCTTATAACTAAAAGTGGAAGTGAAAAAAAATTATAAAACAAATTCATTACTAGAGTATATGGAAGTGTATTTTTTTATGAAAAAATGGCATAATAATTCCCTAATGGAACCTAGAAAAAAATAATCTTGAAAAGAAAATAGAATGTAACATAAAGACTGTAACACCCCAAGCTTCCACAGTACGTTTCACTTCGAATAATGCAATAGCGTGTGTTGTACGCAACCTTGAGCTCTAACACACACCACAACCAATTAAACTAGCCGTTGTGAATAGTAATACCTATTTTTTGAAATTTTATAAATTTTATTTATCAAAATGGACTTCATTTTTGGATTCGGAATATCGAAATTAGCCTATGTTGAATTTTTGGTATTTTTCTGAGAACTTCTATTTTTTATAAAAAGTGAAAAATACTTAAAAACAACTTTTTTAATCAAAATAATTTATAGTGATAAATTATACTATTTAGTGGTTTTAAAGTATAATTAGAATATATTTTTACCATTTTATCCAATGGTGTTCATTAGAATTAATTTAACATTGAAATTGGACATAAACAATTGCCAATCTTTTGATATAAATTGTTTCTTAAAAACACGCTATTTGTCGTAACAGCGGGAATTAATTATAAAATTAATTAATGCAACTTATATGTTTGGAATTTTGTAAAATAGACATCATTTTTGAATTCGGAATATCAATTATAGCTTAGGGTGAAATTTTGGCCCTGTTCTGAAAAACTTCAATTTTTGATGAATAGTGAAACCACTAAGTGGTAGTTAAATAACTGATTTTTTCGTTTAAATGAAATATTACCACTTCTGTGATTTGATTTTCAAAAATCCGACATACATGGTTGTCATTAAGAAGTAAAATGTGGTTCAATGAGATTAAAATAATTTTTTTGTGAATAGTAACTTTTAAGTTCTTAATCGCGATTAGAGGTAATTAGTGTAGTTTAAGGTAAGAACAATGTTTTAATAATATGATATGAGCTTTACACTTGTCCTACTCCTATTGTATGAGTCATGGCCGACCAAGACAACCCATGGGTCAACTTGGGGACCCCATGGAGCCACTTTAGTTGGAAAATGACATTAATATATATTTATTTAATGTTAAAATTAAATTGACACAAACATGAGTTGTTTTACAAAAATAGTTTTTAAGTGGGGTTACAAAAGTCCAAATTTTGATTATAAATATTCATTAGAAATATAGAAAGATTCCATATATCCTAGTATTTTTTTTATAATTTTTATAGATTAATGAAATTAAATTATTTATGACATCATTATGATGCAGCGATGACCTCATTATTTAACGATTTAAATAAAATGGGAAGATAATGCAAAAGCCAAGGCTTACACTTTTCCAAAGCCTATTGGATGAGGAGATTTCGAAACCTTATCACCTTATCCTCGAATTATATAAGTTTGGGACCTTTAGAATCCTAAAATCATTGTGAAATAATGTAACATTTCAATCTTTCCAAAAGTGCCCCTCCTCTCCACTTATAAAAGGCCCCCACCTCTCCCACCTCATTTACACTTTCAAGCCATTTGGCTCGGCCAAACTCTGCCCAAATACTCTCCCAAATTCCCCCTCTTACTCCTAGAAGCCTCACTTTGGGCAGAACTCTTCTCAAGGAAGCCTTTGGCTCAAATCAAAAAGAGTTACCCGATTTTGAGGTAATGTCTTCTCTAATGTTGTTTTGTTTTATTTTTCTTCTCCAACCCCCTAAACACTTTTTATTCATTTCTTTTGTAACAACACCAGTATTCTAAATATAATAGGATGTTTTTATAATAAGTATTCGAGCTAAACTTACACACAACTACATCTAATGGTTAAAGAACATACAGTTTCTGTGGATGGCGAATTTCTGCCTCACAAAACGATGATTGTTCAACACTCATATAACACCTTCAAAGGTGGCCATTAAGATGTCACTATTTTTATATGTGATATATAATATGTTTATGTTTTACTTATGCTTCTGTATTTCTCATTTATGTCATACTTTATGATTTCCATTATGGGTAAAACACGATAATTTCATTTTAGGAAGTGCGGACTACCGCCCCCTCAAAGTGATTTGAATCGTTAATGCCATATGTGGGATGTATAAAGGATGGAGAAAATTGTATTATACACTATATTATACTGTAATTATATTATACATTTATATCATTATGATTTCGTTCCATTAAATATGAAATTGAAATGAAAGTAGCGTTCATGCGTACGTACGGCTTACCGTCTCCATGAACAGTGCATTTCATTTCTTACCTCTAAAATGTTACGTAGTATTATGAATGAATGTATATACTGGATATATATCATATATATGATATCTATATCATGAATATAATTCGGTATATAATGGATATATATCACCACATAAACAACTTGTAATTATAAGAAGTTTATTGTTGACTCAAGTACCAAAGATCGACAAAACGACCGTTATTAACTTAAATAATTACATAATGTTCATAACATGGTAATAAGTGATATAAAAGGAATAATGAACATGAAAAAGGTTCTTAAGTAAATAGAAATTAACTCTAGTTTATTATTCAGGAGGTTAAAGAACGGTCGAGTCAGGACAAGACGCAAGGTAAGGGAATTTCATAACCCAACTTCCATTCTTTCGGTTAATCTCCTACTTTCAAATTATGTCATGATATTATTATGTCGTATATTGTATTTATACTTTCTTTATGTTTACATATAGTGAGTACACATAATAGATATATTTTATTTAAAAATGTTCTTTTTAATGGACTTCGTCTCAATCTCCATTCATTGGGGCATATTTTGTTTTACACACAAATTTCTTTTATACAATGTATAAACCCCTTTGACTTTTACGTTTATTCAAATGGAATCTTTTTTATACGAAGAGTTTTGCTAAACGACAAAAGGGAATGTTTTTATTTCTGTACTTATGCGGCGACAACGACTTCTCCGCCGTCGTGACCATTATTTGAGTTTCGGCTTCCTCAACAAGCCATCATTTTTTTTAATGAAAAATAAATACAAAGTTTTAACTTTCTTTTATTTTGGTATTGAAAATGGTTTTGAAAGCGTTTTTATTATATCAATGTGTTGTATTGATATCTTGTGATTGAAATGTGGAAATGTTATGTTTCCTTTATGCATGTTTTATGTGATACGATTATGTTATAGTTTATGATATGTTTAAACCTATTCATATGAGGAATGTATTGGACATAATAAGTGACGGGTGGAGCCCGCTATAGCTCCTCGATGCATCGGTAGGTCTCATGAGACAACTAGGCGTGGATTTGGCCGAGGCCCTTTCCCAATTTGATTTATGGTATTGGCCGAGGCCTTAATCATTTTAGACGTCTTGGCCGAGGCCTTGACAAAATGTTTCAGAATGTCTGGTATTATACATTCCCTCATTATGAAAGTGGTTATTGATATTGCATGTGATTATTCGACCAGTAGAATATCCATGTGAATAAGTGAATGGCATTATCTCATTTTACTTTTTCCATATTATGTTGATGTTCAAGTTTAAAAGGCTTTTGTTTTAGTTATACATTGCCTTAAATTTTATGTTTATTTATGAAAGCTTCCGCTATATTGTTATCCTTACTGAGCATTTGAGCTCACCCCTTTCAATGTTTTAATATTTTTCCAGGATGTGAAGAAGTATTTTATGAATGACCTGCAGGGGTAGTCAGAAAGGGATATGAGTGTGGACTATGAAGACCATGTTATTGTAGTTTGTTTACTTTTTGATGTAATGAAAGACTTATGAATGTATCTAGTGTTTCCAAGGCTACTAAACTAATCGGTCTTTTGAGACTTGATCTTTTGTGATCATGCCAATGTTACGAAGTAATGCACTGACTCTGGGTAGCTGGGGTCGGGGTGTTATAGTTGGTATCAGAGGTAGTTTAGTACTAACCTTGGAAGCTAGATTTAGATAAACTCTGATTAGAGCACATAGCCCAAAGATAGACTTTGAGGATTAGTATAGAAGAACATCCTAGAATTTTGTTATTGTAGAGATTTTGTGAGTTTTCTGAGCAATACATCCCTGTCTGGATACGAGAAAGTAGAGGAAGCTTTGGCACAGATGTACCTAGGGGTAAAACCCGAAAACACCGCTTTGAGCTAGACTCGAACGGGAACTGGTGCACGACAACGGGCCTTGCTGCACTCTTGGTTACGACACTCCTGGGGGATATGCTTTGGATAATTCTCATTTTCTTTATAAACCACTATGAAAGGTTATGAGTATATACTTCCTCAAAGAAAACATTTTTATGGATTATATCCATAAATAGTTCAATTTATGTTAAGTATCTTACAAGTATGGAATTATGTATTTTGATTTATAAACTAATATAGTTTATGCCATTGTTTAGAAATGGCGCCTAGTGGAAGGAATGGAAACCGTATCAATGCACGCACTCCGTGTAGGGATTTCCCTCCTGCTCAAGATAATTATTGTGGAGCTGGAGATAAAACTGGTGCTGATCAACTTATTACCATACTGGGACAACTCACTCAGGTTATGAATAATAACCTTACTCGTATGGAGCACCCTGATCCGCAACGTGGAGGATCAATGTTAGACCGCTTCATGAGGCAACAACCACCAACCTTCAATGGGAGTACAAATCCTATAGTAGCTGAGAAATGGATAAATTCCCTAGAGAAAATATTCCATGCCTTGGGGAGTAGCGAAAGGGAGAAGGTTGTCATGGCAGTTTACCGCCTCACTGGAGATGCCGATCAGTGGTGGTCACTGATCCAAAACACAAAGGAAGATGATGACATATCGAATATGGAATGGAGGGAGTTCAAAGAGCTTTTCTTAGAAAAATACTTTCCTCGTGACCATCGAGCAGATATGGAAAGGAAATTTCTGAGTCTGAGGCAGAAGGAGGATGAGAATGTCGCAAAGTATGAGGATAACTTTACAAGGTTAGCGAGGCATACTGCCGATTATATACGTAACCCAAGGAGTAAGATTGATCGTTTCTTTGATGGGTTAAAACCATTTCTCCATCGAGCTTTAGTATCACAATCCTTCTCATCATACGAAGATATTGTCTCGTGTGCTATCAAGACAAAAAAGGAATTCTCTAAGTCTTATGACAACAAAGTAAAGCAAGAGAAGAAGAGAACGGTGGAATAAGAGACAGATAAAGGGAAAAAGGGAAAGAAGGATTTTCCATTATGTGATAATTGTGGGAAGAATCACCCTGGTACTTGTCTAAAAGGAATGGGAGTTTGTTATAAATGTGGAGAAAAGGGTCACCAGGCTCGTGATTGCGAGGGAAAGAAAGAGGCTATCAAAGTTGAATGCTACAATTGTAGAGAAATGGGTCATTATGCAAATTAATGTCCTAATCGTCAGGGAAACTTACCTCTGAAAAGGCCAAGGGATCAAGGACAATCTTATGTTGTTACTACAGTTGAAGCAGAATAACTAATGTATTGGTGCTTTTGGACTCATGGATTATATTTTGGTTATTGGAATAATGTGATATATATATATAAGGATTTTACTACAGTACTTGTTGATTTCAGTAAGGTTTTAATATGATGAAGGTAATTATATTTTTAGTATGTGACAATAAGAGAAACTTTACTTTGTTTGGGGAATCTGATAAATTGATTTTGGAATTAAGAGACCTTTTAGAGAAAGTCTGGACAGAGGTATTTTGGATAACTATAATGGTTGGAGTGGATTAAGTTGATCTTTGGATATTATTGTTTAAGGTTAAAAATTTTATGAAGATTATTTTTGGAATATTATGATACTATAGTTTTAGGAAAAGGACAACCTGCAGGGTGGGGAATAACCCGTCGCGTCGGACAAAGCTGCAGGAATCGAACCCACAACCATAGTGCGACAAGCCTTTATTTCCTACCACTAGCCTACAGGAAGTCCTTGGTTATTACAAAATATTTTTACTAATCTAAATGGTATGTGTTAACATTTTGAACCTTATACAATTAGGATAAATAGAATATTTTTGAGTTCCGTTACCATTTTGAGTAAAAGTTGGGCTTGTGGTAAAAATTTATTAACGAATGAAAGTATACATAACAAGTATGTATATTCCCTT
Organism: Viscum album; assembly: GCA_963277665.1. Taxonomy (NCBI): domain Eukaryota; kingdom Viridiplantae; phylum Streptophyta; class Magnoliopsida; order Santalales; family Viscaceae; genus Viscum; species Viscum album. The sequence continues at coordinate 1,893,890,625 of OY728150.1, forward strand.
ATGTTCTTAGTAAATCTCCTAAATAAACTCCTCAACATTATAAAAGGTAACTTAAAAAAAATGTTGTCAGTTAACTTTTCCAACTGGGGATTCAATGACCGTTTAACCAATCACAAGTTTGTGATTTTCTTGTAGTTAAACTTTCTCCTAATCTTGTTTTCTATAACTCTCCATTAGAACTTGATGGTTTGTTTCTCCTCCATATCCATATTTTCATAGAATCCTAGAATGGGCTATATCAGGTGACCTTTGTACTTATCTTGCTTTCTTTTAATGTTATATATTTATTAACCTTATTTGTGATGTGGGTTTTCCTAAAAGGTATTTTCTCTTTTCAACCTTTTATTTTCAAAGAAAAATTTCAAATTGCGAGGACGCAATTTATTGAAGGAGGGGATAATGTAACACCCCAAGCTTTCACAGTACGTTTCACTTCGAATAATGCAATAGCGTGTGTTGTACGCAACCTCGAGCTCTAACACACACCACAACGAATTAAACTAGCCGTTGTGAATAGTAATACCTACTTTTTGAAATTTTATAAATTTTATTTATCAAAATGGACTTCATTTTTGGATTCGGAATATCGAAATTAGCCTATGTTGAATTTTTGGTATTTTTCTGAGAACTTCTATTTTTTATAAAAAGTGAAAAATACTTAAAAAAAATATTTTAATCAAAATAATTTATAGTGATAAATTATACTATTTAGTGGTTTTAAAGTATAATTAGAATATATTTTTACCATTTTATCCAATGGTGGTCATTAGAATTAATTTAACATTGAAATTGGACATAAACAATTGCCAATCTTTTGATATAAATTGTTTCTTAAAAACACGCTATTTGTCGTAACATCGGGAATTAATTATAAAATTAATTAACGCAACTTATATGTTTGGAATTTTTTAAAATAGACATCATTTTTGAATTCGGAATATCAATTATAGCTTAGGGTGAAATTTTGGCCTTGTTCTGAAAAACTTCAATTTTTGATGAATAGTGAAACCACTAAGTGGTAGTTAAATAACTGATTTTTTCTTTTAAATGAAATATTACAACTTCTGTGATTTGATTTTCAAAAATCCGACATACATGGTTGTCATTAAGAATTAAAATGTGGTTCAATGAGATTAAAATAATTTTTTGGTGAATAGTAACTTTTAAGTTCTTAATCGCGATTAGAGGTAATTAGTGTAGTTTAAGGTAAAAAAAATGTTTTAATAATATGATATGAGCTTGACACTTGTCCTACTCCTATTGGATGTGTCATGTCCAAGCAATACTACCCATGGGTCAACTTGGGGACCCCATGGAGCCACTTTAGTTGGAAAATGACATTAATATATATTTATTTAATGTTAAAATTAAATTGACACAAACATGAGTTGTTTTACTAAAATAGTTTTTAAGTGGGGTTAAAAAAGTCCGAATTTTTATTATAAATATTCATTAGAAAGCCAAAACGATTCCCTACATCATAGTATTTTTTTTATAATTTTTAGAGATTAAATAAATTAAATTATTTATGACATCATTATGATGCAGCGATGACCTCATTATTTAACGATTTAAATAAAATGGGAAGATAATGAAAAATCCAAGGCTTACACTTGTCCAAAGCCTATTGTATGAGGAGATTTAGAAACCTTATCACCTTAGCCTAGAATTATATAAGTGTGGGACCTTTAGAATCCGAAAAGAATTGTGAAATAATGTAACATTTCAATCTTTCCAAAAGTGCCCCTCCTCTCCACTTATAAAAGGCCCCCACCTCTCCCACATCATTTACACTTTCAAGCCATTTGGATCGGCCAACCTCTGCCCAAATACTCTCCCAAATTCCCCCTCTTACTCCTAGAAGCCTCACTTTGGGCAGAACGCTTCTCAAGGAAGCCTTTGGCTCAAATCAAAAAGAGTTACCCGATTTTGAGTTAATGTCTTCTCTAATGTTGTTTTGTTTTATTTTTCTTCTCCAACCCCCTAAACTCTTTTTATTCATTTCTTTTGCAACAACACCAGTATCCTCAATATACTAGGATGTTGTTATAAGAAGGATTCGAGCTACACTTACACACAACTACATCTAATGGTTAAAGAACATACAGTTTCTGTGGATGGCGAATTTCTGCCTCACGAAACGATGATTGTTCAACACTCATTTAACACCTTCAAAGGTGGCCATTAAGATGTCACTATTTTTATATGTAATATATAATATGTTTATGTTTTACTTATGCTTCTGTATTTCTCATTTATGGCATACTTTATGATTTCCATTATGGGTAAAACACGATAATTTCATTTTAGGAAGTGCGGACTACCGCCCCCTCAAAGTGATTTGAATCGTTAATGCCATATGTGGGATGTATAATGGATGGAGAAAATGGTATTATACACTATATTATACTGGAATTATATTATACATTTATATCATTATTATTTCATTCCATTAAATATGAAATTGAAATGAAAGTAGCGTTCATGCGTACGTACGGCTTACCGTCTCCATGAACGGTGCATTTCATTTCTTACCTCTAAAATGTTACGTAGTATTATGAATGAATGTATATACTGGATATATATGATATATATGATATCTATATCATGAATATAATTCTGTATATAATGGATATATATCACCACATAAACAACTTGTAATTATAAGAAGTTTATTGTTGACTCAAGTACCAAAGATCGACAAAACGACCGTTATTAACTTAAATAATTACATAATGTTCATAACATGGTAATAAGTGATATAAAAGGAATAATTATAATGAAAAAGGTTCTTAAGTAAATAGAAATTAACTCTAGTTTATTATTCAGGAGGTTAAAGAACGGTCGAGTCAGGACAAGACGCAAGGTAAGGGAATTTCATAACCCAACTTCCATTCTTTGGGTTAATCTCCTACTTTCAAATTATGTCATGATATTATTATGTCGTATATTGTATTTATACTTTATTTATGTGTACATATAGTGAGTACACATAATAGATATATTTTATTTAAAAATGATCTTTTTAATGGACTTCGTCTCAATCTCCATTCATTGAGGCATATTTTGTTTTACACACAAATTTCTTTTATACAATGTATAAACCCCTTTGATTTTTACGTTTATTCAAATGGAATCTTTTTTATACGAAGAGTTTTGCTAAACGACAAAAGGGAATGTTTTTATTTCTGTACTTATGCGGCGACAACGACTTCTCCGCCACCGTGACCATTATTTGAGTTTCGGCTTCCTCAACAAGCCATCATTTTTTTTAATGAAAAATAAATACAAAGTTTTAACTTTCTTTTATTTTGGTATTGAAAATGGTTTTGAAAGCGTTTTTATTATATCAATGTGTTGTATTGATATCTTGTGATTGAAATGTGGAAATGTTATGTTTCCTTTATTCATGTTTTATGTGATACGATTACGTTATGGTTTATGATATGTTTAAACCTATTCATATGAGGAATGTATTGGACATAATAAGTGACGGGTGGAGCCCGCTATAGCTCCTCGATGCATCGGTAGGTCTCATGAGACAACTAGACGTGGATTTGGCCGAGGCCCTTTCCCAATTTGATTTATGGTTTTGGCCGAGGCCTTAATCATTTTAGACGTCTTGGCCGAGGCCTTGACAAAATGTTTCAGAATGTCTGGCATTATACATTCCCTCATTATGAAAGTGGTTATTGATATTGCATGTGATTATTCGACCAGTAGAATATCCATGTGTAGAAGTGAATGGAATTATCTCATTTTACTTTTTCCATATTATGTTGATGTTCAAGTTTAAAAGGCTTTTGTTTTAGTTATACATTGCCTTAAATTTTTATGTTTATTTATGAAAGCTTCCGCTATATTGTTATCCTTACTGAGCATCTGAGCTCACCCCTTTCAATGTTTTAATATTTTTCCAGGATGTGAAGAAGTATTTTATGAATGACCTGCAGGGGTAGTCAGAAAGGGATATGAGTGTGGACTATGAAGACCATGTTATTGTAGTTTGTTTATTTTTGATGTAATGAAAGACTTATGAATGTATCTAGTGTTTCCAAGGCTACTAAACTAATCGGTCTTTCGAGACTTGATCTTTTGTGATCATGCCAATGTTACGAAGTAATGCACCGACTCTGGGTAGCTGGGGTCGGGGTGTTACAAAGACATCACCACATTGCAAATAATCAAATGAATATGTAATTGAATGAATGAATCTTATATGGAGAAATAAATACAATGAAATTCCTAAATTAATGTACAAAAATTAATTAGTCTTCCAATATGTACACAATATAAGGATATTAGGGTGCATGACAAGAATAATGCCTCAGTAAAATATTATTGAGTTAGAGATTAACCTTTCTAAGTCTTATCTTTTGATGTGACAATAAGCCTATGATGTGATTATGTGAACATATATAAATCCTCATAAAACAATATTCTATAAAATAAAAATAATTTTTTTGAACAATTAATTGAAAATAAAGGAATAAAAATCAATTATAGAGATTTTAAACTTAATGAAATGAAAATGATTTGAGTAAATATATACCACTACGTAAAAATTATTTCAAATCCACATAGCTGAAATAAGATTAATAAAAAAATTAAAATTCTATTATGTATGAACGATTCATTATATAGCCTATAAAATATATATATATATAATCCGTATAGAATAAATTATTTGTACTTTATAAAAAATTCCTAATTGAAGGAAAATTAAAATGAAAACTCTAACACAGAGTATACACATACAATGTATGTCCTATAAATTTTATTTAATAAAATATATAAATAATTAAAATGTTAAAAAAGTTAAATATTTTTGAGATTATTATTAAAACATTATTTCATTTATTTCCATGAAATATTTAATTATATAATAATCTAATTATATGTTTTGTCTTTTTAGGACATTCAACTCATAGTAAAAAATAACCACAATATGTTTGGAATGGTTAAAGGTTCAATATTTATAAAATAAACATAATAATAACCATGAAATAAGTATTATTTACTAAATTAATTATAAATTTAATATTATCTCTGATATATATTTTTGAAAAATGAGTCATGTTACAATTTTGTAGAAGGTAGGTCAGATGTACACATGAGTAACATTTCGATTGTTCAAGGAACTGGAGTGAGATAAGGAATTTTTTATTTTATAATTACATATTTATGATTAAAATATAAATTTCCTATTATCTATTTAAATATTCAATATATATTATCCATTTTATGTAGAAAATAAAAAAATCACATCGTTTCATGGAGGTGGCAATCCAAAAATATGAATGAATGATGATATATTTTTTCAATGAATAGAGAGTTATCAAAATATGTGATATATTGACCATATAAGATGATAATTATGTCATCCATATATTATTTATAAACTAAATGTGTCATTTTAATCATCTATGAGAATTGGTGATGAAAATTGAAACACATCTTCTAATGGAGGTGGTAGTCTACACGTACACACGAATGATGGTTACATTCCGCAATAGATAGAAAATGATATGAAAAAATTGTGTACCATTTTTATAATAACACTAATTTATAAAAAAAACATATATTAAATAATTTCATCATGTTATATGATGATTTGAATGGGGAAAAGATGAAATTAATAGAAAGAGGTTAGGTTGAATGACTACCCCATCATCGATATACTAGAATTATATTTATTCGTAAGAAGCTATTAAACAGTTCTTAATAATTCCATACCCTATAAGTTATGTTGACGCATGATGAAAAGATAATTGGGTGGTCTATTGTTCACCAATATAACAAGAAATTATGTAAGGGAGAAAAAGTATGGGTATCCTTTTATTTGGAATTAGAGTGGAAATTATAAAAATTCATGAAATATTTTAATATAACAAATTAAAAAGTTATGTTAAATGTTTCCAAAAATGAAATTTATTATAATAAATTATTTTAATGGCCTTATTATAACCATCCAATAAAATATAAATTTTTATATAATATTTCAATCATTCTCATTTTTCTAAACCTATCCTTATCCCATTTTATCCTTTACTATGTTAATGGATTTTCAATATTGAAGTTATAAAATATAAGTAATAACATATTTATTGGAACATAAATGGACATGTGATAAAAACATTACCCTTTAATTCCAAAATTGTTCGATTTCATTAATTTATGACTTTTAAAAAATTAATATAGAAATATTTACCATAAAAGGTCATTAATGACATTTGTGACACTATTCATTTAGTTTGACCATAATGATATAATGATATTAGTTTATTTGGAAATCAAACCACATGCACATACCAAATTTGTTATACTGATCTATAAATTTAGTTGGATGTTATAAATAAACCAAAAAATATTACTTTTTATTTTTTAAAATTTATTCAAATAAGATACAACCATTTCTTATTTAAATGTATTAAAAATTAGGTAGATGTCACCAGAATTATTTCATGAATTTAATGCATGCCATGTTCCCATTCTTAAGTTGAACTAGTTACACACCTTTAATCTAAATTACATGAAATGTAATGTAGGAGTAGATTTATGTCAACTTTAGGTGACGCTAAATTTGGAATACCTATTAAATCTTGAATTACATGTCATGTAAATGTTACTTGGTTTGTAATTCAATGAATCTATATTCATATAATTTACCATGAATATGATTTCTTTCTCATTCCTTATGCATATTTCCTCTACTAATTCCATGTCCTTTTTGGAAATTTTTTGGAATTCTATCTTTAATTAATGTTGTCCCGACCAATAAATCAATTTCCATAATTTTGTTTCACTTTTTTTACACACTATTTACCTATATTATATATTTTACATGGTGTAATTTTTTATCAACTATAAAAAATGGTTATTATCCAGATCATTTGTGTTCCATATATTATTTCAAAATCCTTTTACTATTGTTTTGTTTGTTTTACCAGTTGGATGTGTTATGTTGATCAACAGTTTAATAAATATAGTCTAAAACTAGAACATATCATCAATTTAATTGTTTTTAGGTGAAATATTGCGTTTTTTAAGACACAACTTTCAAATTAAACTAATTGAATAATGAAAAATGAAAAATCATATGGTGAATCTTTTTTGATGTCTTTAGATTCAAATGAGGTTGCAACCCAATATGTGACTTCCAATTGGGTGAGTGAACCCAGAAATTAAAATGAAATAGATAATTGATTAATTTGGGGCTATGATAACATTAGATATTAAGAGATTACGTTATATAAATCCCCTTTGTTATTTTATTAATTTAAATTGATATACCTAGTAATAATTTGATATAAAAATTAATTTGTATATGATAAAAAATAATAATTATTATAATTAATAATTGAGCATTTTGATATTATATATTTATATCCTTGTTTCTATGGATTGTGTTATGATAAACTTTTTAGTCAACATATATATGGATTTACCAGTTTCATTTTTTAATGCATATATAGAGGCTATTGACCAATGATTTATTGTTTATATAGTGGGATTCTGCCTGTTTAATAATATAAATCATATATAATGGTGTATGCTTAGATGTATAATGATTATATAGTGGTCTTGACCAAGTATCATGGTGTAATTTTTATACCAATACCCCATTCTTAGTTTTTTTATTGCTTATATATTGGGATTGGCCCAGTTTAATCATATAATTCCTATATAGAGAGCTATGCCAAGATTTCGTAACTCTTATCTAGCAGGCTTGTGCCAATTTCACACAAAAATTCTTATATAGATGGGTTAAAATATATGATAAAGTGAATAGAAAGAGATATCTTTCAGGTTATGTGATCAATTTATGTTTTTTGGTTATGGTTGGGATGGATATTATATATTCACATAGATATTCTAGCATGGTTCGGAAGCACGTTTATTTTTGAATTATGTTTTATTGAATAGTTAAAAATCCTATTTTTCACATCAATGTATGAATTGATAATAGATTTTTGGTTTATAAATAGTATTTGGTACCTTATAAACTTCACATAAAACCTATTTGGACCACCTTTTTGTACATGAAAATATTACATGGATTCATGTTTGGACAATGGAAAGGTAAATTGGTTTTGATTGTTTCTTACTCGATAGGTTAGAGAAAGTTGTTAGGACTGACATGGGGTTCAAGACAGAGGAAATTATTTTTTATGACACCATGTATATTTTATATTTACTACCAACATGTAATTTACATACATTTGAGTAGGACATTACAAGGATCACTAATATTATGATTATTGGTTCAAAATTTAACATTCATGTGGTATGTTTTACAATTTATGATATTTATTCATTACGATGATGTTTATTATTATAAATTCTTACACTATGTTCTAACTCTATTCAAGGGTTTATAAACCACTAATATATTCATTACAACCTAGCTACTAGTTGGCAGACTCTGATTTATGGGGTGGTGTGATTCGTGTCCCATAACTAATAAGAAATTGATATTATTAAGAGTGTCAGATCAGGGGACATTACAAAGTGTTATCAGAGGAAAATATTTTTATTTTCCATCAAATTAAAATTTTATAAAGGATTCATTGATATAAGTATGTTTTTTGAATTTGTAATGATATTTTTCATGGGAGTAGAAAAACCATGTTTAGTGTAAAATTAAAGTACCCATGGATCGAATTTGTGTTCATGATGAACACTAGTTAATATTGATGTTATTTCCGCATTGGTGGTTCAAATGATGTGTATTGCTAGTATAGACTATGTTTTATAAATGTGTAATTTTATAGAGAGATATTAGTATGTAAGCATCATGATAGGAACATAGGGATATGTATTAACATTCATTTGTCATTCTTGGGACATATATTTTCCTGTGATATATTTTCATGTATCAACTGTGAAATAAGACTCCAGTTATATTTGATTAGAGAAATTAAACAACAATTATGTCTAGAAAAAACACTTGTAATACATGACTAGATAGACCATGATACATCGATTCTCAGTTGTTTTCACCTGTTTAGGATAACCTTTTTTATCCAGTGTTCTACGTACTATGTGTTCTTATAGGGAGAATTCCACCTCACCATCTTAGAATTAAGGGACACAATATTAGAAATTAAATTCTTCCTAATATATTTGAGATCATTATTCTTATAGATCTTGAGGATATTATTGATATTTCTATAAGAGATTGATTTTTATTTTTCATATGATCCATTGAAAGATATATTATTTACACCGTGTCTTTGACCATTGGGCTAACGAAAGAGTTTTAACAGAATCATCAGCCTATTTTTTCAAAAAATATAAGACCCTAGGAAGTATTTTTTATGTTTTATCCAGTATTTATGATCCTCAAGTACGTATTTACATCCTTATATTTTTGGGTGAATCATTACGCATATATGTTTTGTGTACCAAAGAAGAATTGGGGGGTGTTTTTGTGAAAGCAGAGAGATAAGAGGATTTATCTTGGTAGGGAATCCAGGTGATGTTTTTGAGATATTTTCTTCTTTATACATAATGTTATCATGAAAGACTATGAGTTTATTCATCTGACAATGGAGGAAATTTTAGTGGTGAACTATATTGGAAGAAACTCTGACATGTAGTTCATTACCACATCATTTTCTTCTGACCATATCTATTGGTCTATGAATTTTCTAGATAGTATTCACTATGAGATTAGGTCATAGGTTTTCATATTTCATTTGAATATCATTTAATATTTTAGGAATTAGGGACTCATAACAAAAGGGAATCTGAGATAGGTGTCGAGAAGTGGCCAAGCTTTTATAGTAAGGTGAATTGGGAGTACCTCTATGAGGGGAAATAAGTGCCACTATGAATGTTATCAGTAAGGAAAAAGTGGGAATAACATTAAAAAATTGGGAAACCATATCAAGATCATGTTTCATTTTAGTTATTTTTTTTAATTTTTATCCATAAAAAGAATCAATATATGTATCTTATGTGGGTGGGTCATGCGTCTAGAAGGTTGGGTTACTTTTTTTGCTGTTTAAAACATCTCAATGAATAAAAGTGGAAGGGGGTTTGGATAGGTATGAGTGTCTATGGAGGAATTATCTCTTACTTGGAATAAAAGTATCGTACGATAACAAAGAAATTCATGTTTAGGAATGTGATGTGAAACCCAATTACTGTAGTGGAAGTTCCTTGAAATGGGAACACCACAGGGGGGTAGACTAAAACCTAGGGTAGTAGGTCTAGTAAATTTCATATTTCATAGACTTTTTTGGAAATTGTAGATGCTAGACCTTATACGATCAGAGTTAAAAATTTATTATCATCTACAACATCTTGAGTTTTTCTTTTTGGAGAATCAAATTAATTTATATTTCTCTAAACACAATCTTTTCCATTGGTTTGGGAATTATAAGATAGTGTTTTTAGTAGTGACGGAATTTTTGGAATACAGTCATAGAATATCCAATGTTTTATGGTGTGTTATTTATAGATTGGTTTTTATAATTTCTATTTGGAATCATTCATGATATTAATGATAGTTATCAATTAGATTCATGGAATTTATTGGGCAAATAAATACTAAAATCCAACACAATTTTACTAAATGAATTTTTTCATTCTATATCCAAAAGGACAAATATACTTTCACTAGGGTGAGTGGGACCATCATGTGGGTTATGATGGACTAATTGAATGAAGATTACATTGTATTTCAGTTCAATAGAATTTATTTCTCTAGATAAATTTGGAATATAGTAGGATACTTATCCTAAAAAGGAATACCATTTCCAACATTTTTTTAATGAAAAGTTCTACATATTACCACACAAGTAGGATATTGAGTCCAAGAACAAATTACAATTAGGAAAAGATCTAGTTTATATTCCCCCATATAGAATTAAACCAAATGAAATTTTAAAATGGATAGATCATAGGTAATATCTAGAAGTTGAAGGTTTCACATGGCCTAATACATCTCTATTGGTTTCTCTAGTTATTTCAATCATGAAATCTCAGGGGACATTCTACTTATGAGTGGGTTATCAAAGACTGAATTCGATTACAATCAAAAACCAATACCCCCTTCCTCATATTTACGATATATGTGATTAGATTATATGAGAAAAAACAATGTCAAATATGGATTTTTGGTCTAGATACCAATCGTTTAGGGTGAGACCACTGGGCATACCTCATACATCTTTTAGGAAAATGTTTGTCTTGCATGAATTTCTAGTGATGCTATCTGGTTTGATTAACACATGAGAATCCTTCATTTCCTTAATGAATTAGACTATTAATCCATTTTTGGATCAATTTGTGAAGGTATTTATCAATGAAATTACAGATTAATAAAATTAAACGAATAATCATGAACTACATATTGACATCATCTTGAAGACATTGAGAGAGAATTAGAATTACACCATGGTATTCAAATTTTGTTTCTGTATTGTTAATTTTATCTAAATTGTATATTTCAGATAAGTGGAAGTTGTTTCAATGGTTTCAGTGTATTTTGAATCTATGTTATTTTGTGGGTGACCGAATAATTACATTCAAATTTGGAACACTATAGGCTTAGTATTTTATTATTATTTTATTAAATCCAAGATTTATTCTGTTTTCTAGCACTGATGTTTGGGATGACCCTGAAATGGGTGATGTTTGTGCTGATAGATTCATGTGAGAGGGTTTTTCAAGATAAAAAATTCATAATAATCAATTTCCTCACTTTACCAATGTTGGGTAAGGAATATAACTTGTATTGTGTCACATTCAAAGTTAGGCTCTGAGAAGTTATGATCCATGTGGATAATGTAATTGATTATGGATCTAGACATCTGATGCCACATTAGTGTCACTACAAAAATCCTGATCTGGTTTTATATATGTTTTTAATTGAACAATGATGATGAATAAACTATATTTTTTGAAAGTGTTATCTGATTTAAAAAGACCATAAGAGTCTTAGGAACATATTTTATTTGCGAGACCCTAAACATTGGAAGAAAATGTGGGTATAGTATCATTAGTCTATCAAACTTGAGATAAATTATTGTAAAGACATGGAAATTTCAAGAAAATGTTCTTTTCACAAATACTTTGGAATTTTATGAGTCTGCAGTTTCTGAAGGCGCCAGATTCCGAGGCCTGGTGTGCCCGAAATCAATTTCTGAAGTTTTGTTCGGGTATGTACAGTAAATGTAAGTGCGGGTTTTTCTATCTTTTGAACCGGTGCTCAGAATTAAAATATGTGGACACCGATGAACTCACAGCACCGGTATTCTCCTAAGGGGACCTTTACCGCAGTTTCATTTTGTCATTTGTGGTAGTTAAAATTTGGGGATTCATTAAGAAGTAAATAAAATTGTTATGTTACAATTTTTTTTAAGTGGAAGTTATTTCCTCCAAAAAGAAGTTAGAGTTGGGGCCCACACCCCACCTATGTTCCCATGGGAGGATATAACTAACGGTGGTAAGTCTCACACGAGCCCCAAACTTAGCACATTCCCTCAACTCCCTTGAAACCCCCCATTTAACTCCCCTTATATTTTTTTTGACAACTCCCCCTCATTTAATTGGGTGGAGCCTCTCCACATTCCACCCTCTTCATCAATGTGCCAATCTTATCAATTTAATTAAATGAGCACCTGTAATTAATTTATTCATTTGAATTAATTTAAAATGGCATGGCATATTTATTAAAATTTGGGGGAATCCTTAATATAATTTGGCCATGGAAAATATTGTGGTGGGGGAATCGTTGGAGAATTAAATTATAGCATTAACCTTCAACAAAGAACGACGTCTTACTCGACGAAGAACGCCAATTCCACCAAAGAATGATGACATAACTTCCTTCCTCTTTCTCTGTGACCAGAGAGGAAATTCCACTTCCTCTTCGAACACACCCCGACATCCACGGAATCGACGTTTGTTCTCCGCAACACCAACTTCCACGATGCTCGACTACCATGATGTTCATCTTTTCCTGCTCGTCAACAAATGAACCTCAATTTCAAGGTAAGGTGTTTTTATAATTTAATTTGAATAAATTATACCTTCATTCTTGTTGAATAAGAATGATTGTCAATTTTCGATTGTTACCGCCTAACATGGAGGGAACATGACGAGCAAACACGGCCTGATGACCCTCCGTTGATTCTTGATTTTTAATTCACAAAGGGAGGCTACAACGAGCGAAGGCGGTGGGCGCGCGATGGCCACGTGCGAAAGAACCGATGCCCGCAACAATGGGTCGCACGACCGATGAACAGTAGGTCAGTCGTAGATGGTCGGGCTGGTGGAATCGTAGTGCGCCACGGCGCCGCGCTGCAGATAACCAACGCCTGCACAGGGCGTGCTACTCCAGCAGAGGAACCAGCTGGCTCTTCGGCCGACCGAGTAGAAGGAGTGGCGGCACCCGTAGGTGCAGTGTGGGAGGACCGCAGCCCGCCCATACAGGCCGCATGCACAGGGAAGACCGGTCGGCTTCGACAGGCCAGACTGGGGGGTGCCGTCGCTCGTCACCACCTGTTCGAGATGTCGGGGGGCCACACCCCCTGCACCGGCTCGGCTAGCTGACCGAGTCGCGCCCAGCCGGCCCGGTCCGTGCCAGATGCGGGTCGGACCGCGCTAGTCGGGGCTGGCCAGGCCATGCCCCACTGATCCCTACCGCTCCCTTGCACGGGCCGAGCCCTACCAGGCTGAGCTACGCATCATCGGGCAGGGACGACCCCTTAGACAGGTTGGGCCCGCCGTGCCTGGACGGACTGACCCTCCAGCTCTCCGGTCATCACGGGCCGGGCCCGTTTCACTTAAATGTTAATAAATTTAGGACCATGCATTCAATTGATGCACCATCTATAGCACTTGGATCCTCATGAGGAGGTGGTCCTTTTTCAATACTCTTTGTGAGTTTTGGACGATTTGGAAAAACAGCCGGGTTGGTTCGAAACCGAAACCAACCAGGCCCTCGGAGCGGAAATCCTTATAACTTAAGGACCAGACATCCGATTGATGTGCCATAAACTACGTTGGTTTCCATTCAATGAGATGGTTTTTAGGAATACTCCATGTGGGATTTGGATGATATTATTCTATTGTCAGTTTGTTTTTAGCTTAAAAACCAACTGGGCCCCTAATAACAGAAAATCCAATAACTCACAGACTAGGCATTCGATTAACGTGATGTCTGTTGTGTTATGACCCCTATGACGAGATGGTCCTTTGTGATACTTCTATATGAGGCTTCGTTACACTTGGAGTATCATCTTGAGTCATGTGGAGTGGACCCTCCCAGTGACAAGCGAGCAGATACCAGAGACATAGTTGCTGGATGAGACCTGACGACTGCTGATCAATCGACTCGGAATGATTCAGATAGCCCAGTGGGGAGCGCTTGGTTGTAGCAGTAGACCCACGGAGGAGGAGCACATGTTGTAGTGGCAGACCCACGGTACTCGACATAAGGAGTACCTCTGTAGGCTATGAGGGGAGTGCTTGGTTGTAGCGGCAGACCCATGGTGGGAAGCGCTTGGTTATAGCTACATGCCCACAACACTCGACAGGTGGAGTACTTCAAGAGTCTAATGTTATTGGGAAGCGCTTGGTTGTAGCGGCATGCCCAGTGTACTCGACAGAGGAGGAGTTCTCTAGAAGCTTTGGTTTCAACTTCGTGAATAAAAATCCTGGTTTGAGCTGAGTCAATGACCATTGTGTTTTCCTCGTGATTGAGATGAGTTACTTGATAACATAGGTATATGTATGGTCATATACTTAAGTAATGTTTATCCATTGAAATATTAATTTGTGGATTATTCTTGTTGGATTTTGTGAGACCCTGAGGGTCTAGAGGTCCCTAATGAGTATCGTTATACTCACCCCTGCACGGTCTACACCCGCACCTCGTTGTGTGGGATGGAGATGACGGACATCGTTGTCAGAGGCTGAGAGTGCCAGGACTAAACGGTACCCAGAGGTGGACCACTCGGTGTGACAACACACGGAGCATAATGATAGAATCAAATTTCTAAGGAGGACATTTGTACCTACCCTATAGGTGGGATTCTAGGAGGACAACTCGGTGGTTGCTATTTTACTTTAATACAGTTGTACTAGCTTTTCAGTTGTACTGTACTTACAGTTGGGCTTTTATTTCCAGCCCCTTTCTTTTCAGCACTTACTTTTGTATACAGTTCTACTTAGTTCTTACTTTTATTGCATACTCTGTTTTGTTGTTTACTTTTATAATGGAAATGCCTTCTCTTTTATCGGGATTTTCACCTTTGGTGAAAGTCGCCAGCTCCTAGCCTATGGAAGGCGGGATTGGGGTAGTCATGGCACGGACCTCGAGGACGGGTTGTGACAAATTGGTATTAGAGGATTCGGTTCTACCATAGAACTCAGGACTCTGATCTTCTTTTCTGTAAAGAAGTCATGTTATGATTATCAAGTGTGGTTTTCAGTTCAGGGAGTCCAGTGTTGGTTTGGCTGTCGATGTATTCGTACACCCGGACCATGACTACTAATTTCTAACTTAGTGTACGTAAAAATTGATTATGTGTGTGTATCAAAAGTTTTCCTTTATGTTAGCTCAAACCAAGTCTACTCACTAGGTATAATATTTTGATCGTGGAGCACCTATTTTTTTCAAGATGTCTAAACCTTGTCATTCAGCACAGGTTCTGAGTGGGGATCATGATGGTATCCCACCGAGCAGCGAGGCCACGGTGTAGGTCACCATCACAACAGAGGCACCAGTGGTACCACTAACCACTGGGCTACCGTTTCCACCATCCCTAGCAGCAGATGGTGCCCGCCGCATGAGCATGTTGCACGGGTTCTTAAAATAGGGGCCTCCTATTTCTTGAGGTGAGACAGATTTTCAGATGGCCGGATACTGGATAGAGGTTGTATCACGAGTTTTACACACATTTGGGACACCCGCTTACTTGATGGTGTACCTAGCTATTAGTCACATTCAGGGAGCAGCTGAGAGGAGGTGGAGCCTGATGTTCCATTTTTACGATGATATGACCCTCACCTGGGGAGACTTCAAGGGTCATTTTAGGGCGAAGTTTGTACCAGAAACTCTACACTATGTGAAGGATCTAGGGCTACTCCTCTATCAGAAGGGCTTTTAGGCCATAGCAGAGTCTTCTACAACCACAGAGAGACAGATGACATAGAATTCCAAGCGGACTAGTCCAACAGGTGGGCGACCTCAGGATACATGTTCGATTGTGCGAGGCAAATGAAACAGAGCCAACTATATGAGGAGAAGGAAGTGATATGCATGCGGCGGACATGGTCACATGGCTTGAGACTTCCCAAACCAACCGGAAAATGAGCAGAATGCAAGAGAGGGACCTCCCAGGTAGAGGCATAGGTTCGATCGTGGAGGCTCGTCGAGCACAAGTGGACGTGGCAGAGGAGTTGTTCAAGCAGCAAGCGGACTGGAGTGGGACTAGCTCTAGTCATGGGGGCATTTGTGTATGATGCTTCTAGATTTGTTGATGTCATTGTTTGTGTATGATCTGTGTCTTGGTACTTTGAGCTGTAGTAATGAAAGACACTTGTCCTTGTGATGTTTTCCTTCCTTCCTTTTTGTGTGATTGATACTGAGAGGTTCTGGTTAAAACCATTGACTTGACCCTTATGTTAGAGATTCCTACCAGAGGAGACCCATTGACCACACACTGATGTCGACAATGTGACTCAACCCCTGGAGGTGAGAGTAATGGTTGGATCTCTTAGTAGTAGTGTTGAGGCCTTATTACATCATCCATGGCATGAATTAGCACATTTCATGTCAAGATTGACTGTATTAGGCAATGGGTGTGGTTCATCTAGGGGATGAGACCATATTTCTTTTTTCAGCAAAGTAGAAATCTTAGCAGCTCTTGTAGGACGTACTATCATACCAATTTCACTATAGTTGGAGGGGCTGAGGGAGTTCCACACTTACCCTCTACCAGTACATCTTTGAGTGGAAAATATGTATCCAGACCTCAAACAAGAACACTTGTGGCATGGTATGAAGAAAGAAGTAGCAGAGTTTTTCTCTCGATGCCTCAGTTGTCAACAAGTGAAGGCAATGCACCAGGTTCTAGCAGGCTTGGTACAGCCCTTAGAGGTCCCAGAGTGGATGCGGGGCAGGAGATCCATGGATTTCATGATGGGGCTTCCACATACATTCAGATGACACAACTCTATCGGGGTGATCTTAGACCGACACACCAAGTCGGCTCAGTTCCTACTAATCAAAGAGCAGAGCTCAGTAGAGATCTTGGGACACATCTACTTATTGGAGATCATATGGCTTCATGGTGTGCCATTATCTATCATTTCCGATTATGATGCTCGTTTCACTTCCCAGCTATGGAAGGGGTTATAGGAGGCTTTTGGGATGCAACTACGTCTAAGCATCGCCTTCCATCCTCATACGAACGACCAGACAGAGAGGACCAATCAGACTCTCAAGGACACGCTTCGTGCATGTGTCTTTGAATTTGGTCATAACTAGGAGAATCATTTACCCTTGGTGGATTTTGCGTACAACAATAGATACCAATCCACCATCGGGATGACACCATACCGGGCATTGTACTAATGACCTTGCAGATCACCTCTGTGCTGGACTGACCCTGGGGAGTCAGCACTTGTAGGACTAGAGATGGTTTAGGCTATGATGGAGACGGTGTAGATCATCTAGCAATGGATGAAGACTGCACAGAGAAGATAGAAATCATATGCTTATAATAGAGGGAGACCACTAGAGTTTGAGGTTGGCAACCTTGTCTTCTTATGGTTCTCACCTCGACGAGGTCTATAGAGATTTGGCTAGGGCAGAAAGTTATCTCCATGATTCATCGGACCTTTCCAGGTTCTCACTAGAGTAGGCGAGGTGGATTACCACCTAGCCCTTCCACCTCAGTTGTACCGGGTGCATGAAATCTTCCACGTATCATAGTTGAGGAGATACGTACACAACCCATCCCACATCATCAACCATGGGGATCTAGACGTCGATGACGGGGAGACATTCACGGAGGTCTCAGTGGAGATCGAGGATCGACAAAAGCGGGTCCTATGTGGATAGTCGATTCCTCTAGTGCACATTCACTGGCAGCACGGGAACCTCTAGGAGAGCACTTGGGAGCGGGAGGCTCAGATGCTTGCTCAGTACCCCCATTTGTTCCCCTAGTTTGTGTTGAAGCTTCATGGGTATGTAAATCCATGAGGTGGGTGTAATGTGAAGATCCAAAAATTTCAAGTAATTTTTTTTCATAAATAATTTGGAATTTTATGAGTCTGTTGTTTTTTACGGTGCTTAATTCCGAGTCTCGGTGTGCTCGGAATCAATTTCGTAATTTTCGTTCGGGTATGTTAGGTAAACGTATGTGCGGGTTTTTCTATCTTTTGAACCGGTGCTTGGAATTGAAATCTGAGGACAGCAATGAACTCACAGTGCTAGTATTCATCTAAGGGGGCCGTTAAAGTAGTTGTGTTTGGTCGTTTGTGGTAGTTAAAATTTTGGGATTCATTAAGAATTAAATAAAATTGTTCTGTTACAATTTTATTTTAAGTGGAAGTTATTTCCTCCAAAAAAAAGTTGGAGGTGGGTCCAACACACCACCTAACATCCCATGGGAGGATATAACTAAGGGTGGTGGGTCCCACATGATCCCCTAACTTATCACCTCCCCTCAACTCCCTTTAAACCCTCCATTTAAATCCCCTTATATTTATTTTGATAACTCCCCCTCATTTAATTGGGTGGAGCCTCTCCACATTCCACCATCACCATTAATGTGCCAACCTTATCAATTTAATTAAGTGAGCACCCTTAATTAATTTATTCCTTTGAATTAATTTGAAATGGAA
Organism: Viscum album; assembly: GCA_963277665.1. Taxonomy (NCBI): domain Eukaryota; kingdom Viridiplantae; phylum Streptophyta; class Magnoliopsida; order Santalales; family Viscaceae; genus Viscum; species Viscum album. The sequence goes on from OY728150.1 coordinate 1,893,909,495, forward strand.
TGGCATATCTATTAAAATTTAGGTGAAGCCTTTATATAATTTGGGATTTGAAAATATTTTGGTGGGGGAATCATTGGTGAATTAAAAAAGAGATTTAACCTTCCATGAAGTATGACGTCTTCATCGTCGAAGAACGCCGATTCCACTGAAGAACAAAGATGTGACTTACATCCACTTTCTCCATGACTAGAGAGGAAACAACACTTCCTCTTCGGACACACCCTGACATCTACGGAATCGACGTCCATTCTCCGTGACACCAAATTCTGTGACGCCTGACTACTGCGAAGTTCGTCTTCCGTGGCTCGACGACAAATGAACCTAAATTTTGAGGTAGGGTTTTTGTGTTATTTAATTCGAATAAATTATTTCTTCTCTCTTGTTGAATGTGATTGATTGTCTATGGCTGATTGTAACTACCTAATGTAGAGGGCACTGGCTGAAAAAACACGGTGTGACGACCCTCCATTGTTTCTTGATTTTTAATTCGCGAAGGGAGGTGGTGGTGAACGAAAGCGCTGAAAATAGAAGTAGGCGGCCTGGCGCCAGCCGCGTGTTGAAGAACGGTGGCCCCCAACCATGGGTCGCACGACCGATGAAGAACCGGTTGGTCGTATCCAGCCGAGCTGGTGGAACCACGGTGCCCCACTGCACCGAGCTCCGAAGAACCGTGGCCCGCACAGGGTGGGCCGCTATGGCGGAAGAACTGGGAGTCCGGGCGGAAAGAGCCGAGGCACCCACAGGTTCTGTGTAGGAGGACCACGACCCTCCCATGCAGGCCATTTTTACCAGGAAGATTGGCCGGCTTCGGCAGACCAGACAAGAGGGTGGCGTCCCTTGGCACCGCCGGTTCACGAAGCTGGGGGCCACGCCCCCCCCCCCCCCCCCCCCCCGCACCAGCTCAACTCCCTAGACGAGTCACACCCGGCCGGGCTGGGCCACACCAACCAGGCCGGGCCGCACCCAGTCGGGCTGGGCCGTGCCCCGCCGGGCCGGGCCATGCATCATCGGGCCAGGCCGACCCGCTATCTCATCAGGCTTGACGGGCGAGGCCTGTTTCACTTAAATGTAAATAACAATGCGACCATGCGTCCAATAGAAGTGCCATCTTCAAAACTGGGATCCTCACGATGAGGTGTTCATTTTGAGATACTCTATGTCAGTTTTGGACGACTTTGGAAAAGCGTCTGGGTTGGTTCAAAACTAAAACCAACCGGGGCCTCGGAGCAGAAACGTTAATAACATAAGGACCAGATGTCCGATTGAAGTGCCATCAACTACGTTGGTGTAGTCTTGATTAGATGGTTCTTTTTTAATAATCCTCATGTGATTCGGATGAGATTGGATTATGGTCAGGTTGGTTTTAGCTTAAAAACCCACCGGGCCCTTGGAACGGAAAAGTCAATAACTCAGAAACCAGGCGTTCGATTGACACGTCGTTTGTTGCGTTGAGACCCCTATGATGAGATGGTCCTTTGTGATACATCTACATGAGACTTGATGACACTTGGAGTATCGGTTTGAGGCTCATAGAGCAGACCCCCTGGTGATGAGTGAGCAAATTACAGAGACCTAGATGCTGGTTAAGACTGGACGAGTACTGATCGATCGATTCAGAGTGATTCGGATGGCCCAGCTGGGAGCACTTGGTTGTAGAAGCAGACCCAGAGTGGAGGAGCTCTTGGTTGTAGTGTAAAAACCATGGTACTCGTCAAAATGAGTACCTTTATAGGCTATGAGGGGGAGCCCTTGGTTGTAGCAGCAGACCCATGGTGGGAAGCGCTTGGTTGTAGCAGCATGACCATAGTACTCGATAGGTGGAGTACTTAAGCAGTCCAAGGTCAGTGGGAAGCACATGGTTATAGAGGTAGGCCCACTATACTCGATAGAGGAGGATTTCTCCAGTAGCCGTGGTTTCAACATTGTGAATAAAAATTCCAGTTTGAGCTGAGTAAATAACCTTTGTGTTTTCCTCATGATTGAGAATAGTTACTTGATAACTTAGGTATATGTATGGGAATATACCTAAGTAATGGTTATCCATTGAAATCTTACTTTGTGGATTATCCATGTTGGATTTTCTAAGACCTTGAGGGTCTCAAAGTCCCTATTGAGTATCGTTATTATCACCCCTGCATGGGCAACACCCACACCTCATTGTGTTGGATGTAGGCGATAGAGAACACTGTCGGAGGCCAAGAGCGGCAGGACTAGACGCTACCCAGAGGTCGACAAATAGGCATGACAGCACACAGATCAGACTGATAGAGGCGGAGTGCTGAGGAGGATATATGTACCTACCCTAGAGGTGGGATTCTGGGAGGATGACTCGGTGGTAGTTGTTTTACTTTACTGAAGTTGTACTAGTTATTCAGATGTACTGTACTTATAGTTGGGCTTTTATTTCTAGCCCCTTTTTTCAACACTTACTTTTGTATACAGATCTTCTTAGTGCTTACTTCTGTTGTGTAATCTATTATGTTTTTTACTTTTATAAAGGTAATTCCTCCCCATTAATCGAGATTTATGCCTTCGGTGCTAGTCGCCATCCCCTGGCCTATGGAAGGCCAGCTTGGGGTAGTCATGACCCGGGCCCTGATGATGGGTCATGACAATTATAGACTTATAAATAGAAAAGTATTAATTGGATCCTTCATTAGAAAGATATATGAAATGGAATTGTTTTATTCTTATGATGTGTGGTTGATGTCTGTACTCTTGGTTAACAAGAATTTAGATGTTCAGGTGTCCTTAAAAATATTATCTTGGACATAGATATCTATTTTCTAAATGATTCTTGATTATATATTGACATATCAGATATCTAATTTCTATGTCCAAGTAATAAGAGACAACTTATATGGTGGGCACTACAATTATTATGGTCTCCTGTAAATTATAATTCTCTTCTTTTTCCTAGATGATTAGGGTTTCCCACCATCATACGTGAGGAGTTAATGAGAGAGTTTCATGATTCAAGATACATTGTACTTATTTGATTAAAACGGATGAATCATGATCTCCTTATAAATTACTAGTTGTTAGGAATGAAGACAGAGGTAGTTGGCTTCATTTAAAAACTTTACACTCATAAGTAAGTGAATGCTTAGTAACAAAGTCCTCTTTGGACTTTTCATTCAATTCCAAAACATAAATGGAAATGAGATGATATCTATGTGTATTTTGTTATAGGATCACCCATGATATAATGTAGAAAATATGTATTATGGGTGATCATATATCGACTAATGAATGTATCCCAATTATTTCATATTATGGAGACCATCACTATCGATGATTTTGGAAGTATTTATTTTCACGATATAGTTATACATCATAAGGTTATGAGTGTTACCATTTCTAATAGTTGTCCTTGTTTCACATCATTGTTTTTTCATGGTATTAATAAGGATCATGGATCACTGGTCCATTTGAGCACATCCATTCACACTCATAATGATAGGAACCTAAGAAGACTATATAGATTCAAAAATATATTTTATAAACTTATGTTCTGGATATCAATGGTTTGTAGTAGAATGTAATGGAACTCAAGGAGTTGACATAAAATAACATCTTATAAGAATCAATACAAATATATACTTTTGTGTCATTTAATGGGAAGGAAATCCATAATATTCATTATTATTTTGAGGAAGGTGAGTTAATTCATGTTAGACACAGTCTCATAAAAGAGACGTATATGAAAGTTATGTTAATTAGGAGGTTTTTATTGACCACACAAAGAAGAGAATAATCATATTCATACCATAGGATACGATATGTATCGTATGATGCGGGACATCATGTTTTATGTCACGTGTCACCAAGGTTGTGGGAACTATGAATTTATCAATTGGGAAAGCTAGAATACAGATTTAGAGATTCTTGTGGAAGAGGAAACATTTAGTCTTGTGTCTTATTAGTTATCCATTCCACATATATATAATCCCATGAATGGCAAGTTTTAGGTTTTATAGACTTAGAGAAATTATCCCGACCCTTCCCAAGTGGTATTGGTTGAGCATATTGAGATTTTTTTATCAATCCATTCAATAGAATATGCAAATGATTTTGAACCTGGGTAAGTTATTTATCTTGTTATGGACTATACCACTTGTTTGAGTGTTGTGGAAACAAGTGTGTGATCGAACAACCAAAATAGTTATAAATAAAATTCACTTATTGCTTTAATTAAATTCTCTATTATATTATATTATGATAGAAAAAACATTCACATATTTTGTTTTATAATATCTAATTGTATTTTTTTGATCGTTAAGTATATTTACAATTGATAATATAGCCATTCAACATTAATCACATTATTATTATAAAGATAGTTTTTAAAAAAATAAATTTTTAAAGGCAATGGAAGTTAAGGAACCAGCAAGTAGGATCATACCCTATGATACCCATTTATCAAATCTTTTTAGGAATATATCATTTATTAGCTTTTTCCTAGTCTAAGACAAATCCAAAATCCAATAACATATGTTGAGGAAAACAAATTTTGGGAGAAGATCAGGATCATCGAGAACACGACCCAGACCATGTTTGCCGAATTTTCCCAAGAAATCCTTACCATCACACACATTACTCATATAGAATATGCTACTGTATAAAAATGATATGTATAAAGACCCTACTAGTATGAATATTTACATTAACGTTTATATAATAACTCATATATTTTCATCCTATTATTGTTACATTTAAATGATTTTAATGAAAATATTGTGTTTTCGGTTAATATTCAAGTTAATTTAATATATTTATGAATTAATAGATTTTTGAAATAGATAATATTTTAATGTAATGTTATTTTTAAATATTTTTTATTAAATATAAATGATCGAATAATATTTATGATGTCAAATATAACTTTTTGATCGTTCAAAAAATGTTATTGTTAGAAACAAGTCGTTTTTTATAAATGATTGTCATTATTTTAAATTTTAGAAAAAAAATATTTAGAAAACTATTTTGATAAAATGAATATTGGTTTTGGAATTAGAACAAATAAATTTGCCAATTATTAATTTGTAAAAATTTCTTTAGATAGTCAAATTTGGGGTGGAATTTAAATACTGTATAAAAATACATGGTTTTTTCTGGCATCATAACGAACAAAATTTTAGGTAATCAGAAATATAAATTAAATAAAAAACCAAATATATGTTTTCATTTAAAATAATGTTATTTTATATTTATTTGTTTTATTTTTTAAATCTATTATGAATCATTCAAGACTTAAAATGCACTGTTGGATTTTTATTTTGGTTAAAGTGTGTGACTCCCCTACACATCCTCAAGGGTAATATTTGAATATCTTTGGACCTTGGAATTATAAATAATAATAAATAAAAACTCTCCTTTTCTCAATTCCATGGGAAAAAATCATTTATGGTATTTGTTTTCAGATATTTTATAATTTATAATCCAAAACAAAAATAAAAAAAATCTCCCTCTTTCCTCTATAAACCCACTCATTCTCTAATATATGTCCACTAAAACTCCATAGAGCACATCCACACAATTTCCTCAAATACCGAGAGTCATCCAATGGTTCCCCAGGCTCTCAATAAGATCGTCCAAAGCCTTTGGAGTCACACAATCTAGTAAGGGTTCCTCACTTTCCACTCCTCCTTTCAATTCAAGCACCATCATTGGAATTTTTGTTCTTAATTACAATTTTATATAATTAAATTTATTTATAAAAATGTCCGTACATTCAAAGTTATGTCATTAGAGTGAGATATCATTTATCCTCCCTAATTGGACCCTTACCTAAACTGTTATTATGCTGAAATTCATTAAAGGATCCTCATTTTCCTCTCCTCCATTCAATCCAAGAACCTTATTTGGAATATGTATTCACAAATCAAATCTTTTATAATTTAATATTATTATAAGAATTACCTTACTATAAAATTGATTTTATTTTAGTTGGATATCATTTATCCTCTCTCATTTGGACCCTTAACTAAGTTTTTACAAACCCGAAATTTCATAAGGGATCCTCACCCATCTTGTAACACCCCAAACTTTCATGATATGTTTCTCTTTCAATAATGCAATAGCTTGCATTGTACGTACGTTCGAGATTCTAACACACCGCGACCAATCAAAGTAGCCATTATGAATAGTAATACCCGCTTTTTGAAATTTTATAAATTTTATTATTCAAATTGGACTTAATTTTTGGATTCGGAATATCGAAATTATCCTAAGATGAATTTATCGTTTTTTCTGAGAACATCCAATTTTTTATGAATAGTGTAAAATAATAAACTTTAATTAAAAATAAGTTTTTAATCAAAATAATTTATAGTGATAAATTATAATATTTAGTGGTTTTAATGTATAATTTGAATATATTTTTACCAATTTATCCAATGCTGGTCATTATAATTAATTTCACTTTGAAATTGGACATAAACAATTGTCAATATTTTGATTGATATTGTTTCTTAAAAACACGTAATTTCTTTTGACAACGAGAATTAATTATTAAATTAATTAATTCAACTTATATGTTTTGAATTTTTTAAAATAGAAATCATTTTTGAATTAGGAATATCAAATATACCTTCGGGTTAATTTTTGTTATTGTTATGAGAAACATCAATTTTTGATGACTAGTGAAACCACTAAGTGGTAGTTAAAAAACTAATTTTTCATTTAAATGTACCATTACCACTTATGTGTATTGAATTTAAAAAATACGACATACATTGTTTTCATCAGTAAGTAAAATGCGGTTTAATGAGATGAAAATAATATTTGATGAATAGTAACTTTTAGGTTTTATTAATCACGATTAAAGGTAAGTAGTGTAATTTAAGGTAAATATAATGTTATAATAATATTAAATTACCTTTATATTTGTCCTACCCTTGTTTTATGAGTCATGTACGACCATGAAAATCCATGGGTCAATTTATGGTACACCATGGAGCTACATGGGTAAGAAAATTACATTAATAACTTTTTATTTAAAGTAAAAATAAAATTTCCACAAACATGTGTTGTTTTACTAAAAAAATTATTACATGGGGTTATATAAGTTAACATTTAGAATATAAATTTTCATTGGAAATATAAAAATATTTCCTACATCATGGTACTAATTTAATAATTTTTAGAAATTAAATAAATAAATTTTTTTATGACACGATGATGATGCAGTGGACAATTTAAATAAAATGAAATGATAAGGTAAAATATAAGATGTACACTTGTCTAAAACATATTGGATGGGTATATTTATAACCCTTATCACCTTATCCTAAAAATATATCATTGTGGGAACTTTAAAATCCGAAAATCATTTTATAATAAAGTAACATTTCATGACTTTCCAAGAGTGCCCCTCCTCTCCTCTTATAAAAGGCCCCCACCACTACCACCTTATTCACACATTCCATGCCATTTGGCTCGGCCAACCTCTACCAAATTACACTCTCAACTTCCCTATCTTACTTCTAGAAGCATCACTTTGGGCAGAATTCTTCTCAAGGAAGCCTTTGGGTCAAATCAAAAAGAGTTACCCGTTTTTAAAGTAATGTCTTCTCTTATGTTCTTTTGTTTTATTTTGATTCTCCAACCCCTTAAACTATTTTTATTACATTATTTTGTAACAAAAATAGTATCTTCAATATAATAGTATTTTTTTATGATAAGTATTTGATTTACACTTACACACACCTTCGTCTAATGGTTAAAGAACATACTGTTTCTGTGGGTGGTGAATTACTGCCTCACAAAACGATGATTGTTCAGTCTTCTTTTTACACCTATCATGGTGGCCATTAAGATGTCACTATATTTATATATGATATATATTATGTTTATGTTTTCCTTATGCTTCTGTATTTTTCATTTATGTCATACCTTTATGATTTCCATTATGGGTAAACGCGATAATTTTATTTTAGGAAGTGCAGATTACCGCCCCCTCAAAGTGATTTGAATTGTTAATGCCATATGTGGGACGCATAAAGGATGGAGTAAATGATATTATATATTATATTATACTAGAATTATAATATATATTTATATCATTATGATTTCATTCAATTAAATATGCAATATAAATGAAAGTATCGTTCATGCGTACGTACGGCTTACCGTCTCCATGAACGGTGTATTTCATTTCTTACCTCTAAATGTTATGTAATAATATAAATGAATGTATATACATGATATATATGATATATATGATATCTAAATCAAGTATATAATTCTGGATATAATGAATATTTTTCCACATGAACAACTTGTAATTATAAGATGATTATTTTTGACTCAAGTACCAAAGATCGACAAAATGACCGTTATTAACTTTAATAATTACATAATGTTCATAACATGGTAATACGTGATATAAAAGGAATAATGAACTTGAAAAAGGTTCTTAAGAAAGTATAAATTAACTCTAGTTTATTATTCAAGAGGTTAAAGAACAATCGTGTCCAGTCGGACACGAGGTAAGAAACTTCATCTTAATCTCATTTCATTGAGGTATATTTTGTTTTATACACAACATTCTTTTATACGGTGTATAAAACCCTTTTACTTTTATGTTTATTCAAAAGTTATCTTTTTATATGAAGCATTTTTCTAAATGAAAAAAAGGAATGTTTTTTTATACGTATTCGGTGACAACGACTTCTCCGCCACCGTGACCATTATTTGAGTTTCGGCTTCCTCCACAAGTCATAAATTTTATTAAATGAAAAAAATACCATGATTTACTTTTCATTTATTTGGGTATTGAAAATGGTTTGGATAATGTTTTTATTATATCAATGTGTTGTATTGATATCTTGTGATTGAAATGTGGAAATGTTATGTGTCCATTATGCATATTTTATGTGATACGATTATGTTATAGTTTATGATATGTTTAATCCTTTTCATATAAGGAATTCATTGGACTTAATAAGTGACAGGTGGAGCCCGCTATAGCTCTTTGATGCATTGGTAGGTCTCATGATACAATGTAGTGTATTGGTACGAGGAATTGCCAAAATCTTATTTGTATTCTTGGCATGAGGCCTTGGCTACGTGGTAATGATTGTATAGCATTATGAATTCCATCATTATGAAAGTGGTTATTGATATTACATGTGATTATTAGACTAGAAGAATATCCATGTGAACAAGTAAATGGAATTACTTAATTTTATTTTTTCCATATTATTCTGAAGGTCATGTTTAAAAGGATTTTGTTTAGTTATACATTACCTTAAATGATTATGTTTATTTATGAACGTTTCTGCTATATTGTTATCCTTACTGAGAATATGATCTCACCCCTTTCTATTTTTTATTTCCCAGTATGGGAAGAAATATTTTATAACTGAACTACAGGGATAGTCTAAAGGGGATATGAGTGTGTATAATGGAGGCTATGTTATTGTGATTTTTCAATTTATGATTTAATGTAACATTTATGAATGAATCTAGTGTTTCTAAGGCTATAAAACTAATCGGTCTTTCGAGACATGATCTTTTGTTATCATGCCAATGTTATTTAATAATGCACCAACTCTGGGTAACTGGGGATGGGGAGTTATAGTTGGTATCAGAGACAGTTTAGTAATAACCTTGGAAGCTGGATTTAGAAAAACTCTGATTAGAGAACATAGCCCTAAGATAGACTTTGAGGATTAGTATAGAATAACTTCCTAGAATTTTGGTATTATAGAGATTTTGTGAGTTTTCTGAGAAATACATCCCTGTCTAGATACAAGCATGTATAAGAGGCTCTGCCACAGATGTACCTAGGGGTAAAACCCAAAAACACCGCTTTGAGCTAGAATTGAACGGGAACTGGTGCATGACAACGAGCCTTGCTGCACTCTTGGTTACGACACTCCTGGGGGATATGATTAGGATAATTCCCATTTTCTTTACAAACCATTATGAAGGGATTATGAGTATATAATTCCTCAAAGAAAACATTTTTATGATTATGGATTATATCCATAAACTCTCAATTTATGTTAATTGTTTTACAAGTATGGAATTATGTGTTGTGATTCATAAACTGATATAGTTTATGAAATTGTTTAGAAATGGTTCCTAGTGGAAGGAATGGAAACTGTATCAATGCACACACTCCATGTAGGGATTTCCCTCCTGCTCAATATAATTATAATAGATTTGGTGATACAACTGGTGATGATCAATTTATCACCATATTGGGACAACTCACTCAGGTTATGAATAATAACCTTACTCATATGGAGCACCCTGATCCGCAACGTGGAGCATCAATGTTTGACTGCTTCATGAGGCAATAACCATAAACATTCAATGAGAGTACAAATCCCTTAGTATCTGAGCAATGGATAAATTCCTTACAAAAAATATTCCATGCCTTGGGGAGTAGTGAAAGGGAAAAGGTTATCATGGAAATTTACCGCCTCACTAGAGATGCTGATCAAAGGTGGTAATTGATTCAAAATACAAAGTATGATGAAGAAGTATCAAGTATGGAATGTAGAGATTTCAAAGAGCTTTTCATAGAAATATAATTTCCTCGTGACCATCGAGTAGATATGGAAAGGCAATTTCTGAGTCTGAGGCAAAGGGAGTATGAGAATGTCGCAATGTATGAGTCTAAATTTACACGGTTAGCGAGGCATGCTGTAGATTATATACATAACACAAGATGTAAGATTGATTGTTTCTTTAATGGGTTAAAACCATTTCTCTGTAGAGCTTTAGTGTCACAATCCTTCTCATTGTATGAAGATATTGTCTCGTGTGCTATCAAGACAAAAAAGGAATTCTCTAAGTCTTATGAAAACAAAGTAAAGCAAGAGAAGAAAAGAACGTTGGAACAAGAGACATATAAAGGGAAAAAGGGAAAGAAGGATTTTCCATTATGTGATAATTGTGGGAAGAATCACCCTAGTACTTTCCTAAAAGGATTCAGAGTTTGTTATAAATGTGGAGAAAAAGGTCACCGGGCCCATGATTGCAAGGGAAGGAAAGAGGCTATAAATGTTGAATGCTAAAATTGTAGAGAAATGAGGCATTATACAAATGAATTTCCTAAGCGCCAAAGAAACTTACATTGGAAAAGGCCATGGGAGCACGGACGAGCTTATGTAGTTACTACAGATAAAGTTTAATAATTATTGTATTTGTGTTTTTGGACTCAAGAACTATATTATGGTTATAAGAATAATGTGATATATATATGGATTTTACTATAATACTTGTTGTTTTCATTAAGGTTTTATTATGATAAAGGTAATGATATTTTTAGTATGTGACAATAAGAGGAACATTACTTTGTTTGGGGAATCTCATGTTACAATTGAATTTGGAATTTAGAGACCTTTTAGAGAATGTCTGGAGAGAGGTATTTTGGATAACTATAAAGGTTGGAATGGATTAAGTTTAACTATTAATAGTATTATTTTAGGATAAAACAATTCTTATGATTATATTTCAAATATTATAATACTATAGTTTTTGGAAAAGGACAACCTGCAGGTCAAGGGATAACCCGTCGCGTCGAACAAAGCTGCAGGAATTGAACCAACAACCATAGTGTGATAGGCCTTTATTAACTACCACTAGCCTACATGAATTCCCTAGTTATTACTTAATATTTTTCTGATCTAAATGGTATGTGATAAAATTTGGAACCTTGTACGATTAGGATAAATATAATATTTTTGAGTTCTATTATCTTTTTGAGTTAAAGATGGGTTTTTGGTAAACATTTATTAAAGAATGAAAGTATACATGACAAGTATGTATATTTCCTTAAGTTCTTAGTAAATCTCCTAAATAAATTCCTCAACATTATGAAAGGTAACTTAAAACAAAAACGTTTTCGGTTAACTTTTCCTACTTGGGAATCAATGATCGTTTACCCAATCATAAGTTTGTGATTTTCTTATAGTTAACATTCTCCTAATCCTATTTTTTACAACTCTCCATCAGACCTTGATGGTTTGTTTTTCCTCCATATCCATGTTTTCATACAATCCTAGTATAGGCTATCTCGGGTGACCTTTGTACTTCTCTTTCTTTATTTTAAATTTATATTTTTATTAACCTTATTTCCGATGTGGGTTTCCCACAAAGCTATTTGCTACTTTTAAACTTTTTTTTCGAAGAACATTTTCAAATTGCAAGGGTGAAATTTATTGAAGGAGGGGAGAATGTAACACCCCAATCTTTCACGATACACTTCTCTTTCAATAATGAAATAGCCTGCATTGTACGCAAGTTCAAGATTCTAACACACCGCGACCAATCAAATTAGCCATTATGAGTAGTAATACCCACTTTTTGAAATTTTATAAATTTTATTATTCAAATTGGACTTTATTTTTGGATTCAGAATATTGAAATTATCATATGTTTAATTTTTTTTTCTAATAACATCCATTGTTTTATGAATAGTTTAAAATACTAAACTTTAATTGAAAAAAAAATTGTAAAAAAAATAATTTATAGTAATAAATTATATTATTTAGTGGTTTTAAAGTATAATTAGAATATATTTTTACCATTTTATCCAATGGTGGTCATTAGAAGTAATTTAACTTTGAAGTTGGACGTAAACAATTGTCAATATTTTGATTGATATTGTTTATTAAACACATGCTATTTGTTTTGACAACAGAATTAATTATTAAATTAATTAATTGAACTTATATCTTTTTAATTTTGTAAAATTTACATCATTTTTGAATTAGGAATATCAAATATAGCTCTGGGTTAATTTTTTGTATTGCTATGAGAAACTTCAACTTTTGATGAGTAGTGAAACCACTAAGTGGTAGTTAAAAAACTAATTTATCAATTAAATGAATCTTTACCACTTTTGTGAATTGAATTTCAAAAATTTGACATACATGGTTGTCATTTGTAAGTAAAATTTGGTTCAATGAGTTGAAAATAAATGTTGGTGAATAGTAACTTTTAAGTTTTATTAATCGTGATTAAAGGTAATTAGTGTAATTTAAGGTAACTATAATGTTATAATAATATTAAATTACCTTTAAACTTGTCCTAACCTTATTGGATGAGTCATGGACGACAAATAAAATCCATGGGTCAATTTTTGGGACCCCATGGAGCCACTTGGGTAATAAAATGACATTAATAACTTTTTATTTAAATAAAAATAAAATTGTCACAAACAAGTGTTGTTTTACTAAAAAAATGATTATGTCGGGTTATATAAGTTATCTTTTCAATGATAAATTTTAATTGGAAATATAAAATTTTTTTTTAAATCATGGTATTTTTTTATAATTTTTAGGCATTAAATAAATAAATTTATTTATGACACCATGATGATGCAGCGATTAACTCATTAATGAACAATTAAAATAAAATGAAAAGATAAGAGAAAATATAAGACATAAACTTGTCTAAAACCTATTGTATGGATATATTGCAAACCCTTACTGCCTTATCCTCGAAATATATCATTGTGGGACCTTTAAAATCCAAAAAGCATTTCATAATAAAGTAACATTTCATGAATTTCCAAGAGTGCCCCTCCTCTCCTCTTATAAAAGGCCCCCACCACTACCACCTTATTCACACCATCAAAGCCATTTGGCTCGGCCAAAATTTGGCATAATACTCTCTCAACTTCCCTCTATTACTCCTAGAAGCCTCACATTGGACAAAAGCCTTACCAAGGAAGCCTTTGTCTCAAATAAAAAGAGTTACCCGATTTTAATGTAATGTCTTCTCTTATGCTCTTTTGTTTTATTTTGATTCTCCAATACCTTAAACTCTTTTTATTCCATTATTTTGTAACAAAAGTATCTTCAATATACTAGGATGTTGTTATGATAAGTATTTTATTTACACTTACACACAACTTCGTCTATTGGTTACAAAACACACTGTTTCTGTGGGTGGCGAATTACTGCCTCACGAAACGATGATTGACCAATATTATTTTAAAACCTATCATGATGTCCATTAAGATGTAACTATATATATATGATATATATTATGTTTATGTTTTCTTTATGCTTCTGTATTTTTCATTTATGGAATACCTTTATGATTTCAATTATGGGTAAACACGATAATTTCATTTTAGGAAGTGCGGACTACCGCCCATCAAAGTGATTTAAATCGTTAATGCCATATGTGGGACATATAAAGGGTGGAGTAAATGATATTATATATGATATTATACTGGAATTATAATATACATTTATATCATTATTATTTCATTCCATTGAAAACAAAATAGAAATGAAAGTAGTGTTCATGCATACGTACGGCTTACCATCTCCATGAACGGTGCATTTTATTTCATACCTCTGAATATTATATAATATTATAAATGAATGTATATACTGGATATATATGATATATATGATATCTACATCATGAATATAATTCTGGATATAATGGATATTTTACCACATGAACAACTTGTAATTAAAAGAAGTTTATTTTTTACTCAAGTACCAAAGATCGACAAAACGACCGTTATTAACTTAAATAATTAAATAATGTTCATAACATGGTAATAAGTGATATAAAAGGAATAATGAACCTAAAAAGGTTCTTAAGCAAGTATAAATTAACTCTAGTTTATTATTTAGGAGATTAAATAACGATCGAGTCATGTCGGATATGAGGTAATGGACTTCGTCTCAATCTCCTTTCATTAAGGCGTATTTTGTTTTATACACAACTTTGTTTTATACGGTGTATAACCCCCTTTTAAATATATGTTTATTCAAAAGGAACTTTTTTATATGAATCGTATTTTTAAACAACAAAAAGGAATGTTTTTTTTCCAACGTATGCGGCGACAATGACTTTTCCGCCACCGTGACCATTATTTGAGTTTCGGCTTCCTCCACAAGCCATAACTTTTTTTAAATGAAAAATAAATACCATGTTTTAATTTTATTTTGTTTTGGTATTGAAAATGGTTTTGATAATGTTTTTATTATATCAATGTGTTGTATTGATATCTTGTGATTGAAATGTGGAAATGTAATGTTTCCTTTATGCATGTTTTATGTGATACGATTATATTATGGTATATGATATGTTTAAACCTTTTCATGTATTGAATGAATTGCAATTAATAAGTGATGGGTGGAGCCCGCTATAGCTCCTCGATGCATTGGTAGGTCTAATGAGACAAACTAGTGTCTTGCCACAAGGCCTTGATAAATCTTATTTTTAGTTTTGGCACGAGTCCTTAACTACGTGGTTATGATAGTCTGGCATTATTCATTCCTTCATTATGAAAGTGGTAATTGACATTACATGTGATTATTTGACTAGTAGAATATCCATGTGAATATGTAAATGGTATTACTTAATTTTATTTTTTCCATATTATGCTGATGTTCAAGTTTAAAAGGCTTTTGTTTAGTTATACATTTTCTTTAATGTTTATGTTTATTTATGAAAGTTTCTGCTATATTGTTATCCTTACTGAGCAACTGAGCTCTCCCCTTTCTATGATATATTTTCCTAGGATGTGAAGAAATATTTTATGACTAACCTAGAAGGATAGTCTGAAGGGGATATGAGTGTGGACTACGGATACTATGTTATTGTGTTTTTTCACTTTATGAGGTAATGTAATATTTATGATTGTATCTAGTGCTTCCAAGGCTACTAAACTAATCGGTATTTTGAAACATGATCTTTTGTGATCATGCTAATGATACATAATAAGGCACTGACTCTAGGTAACTAGGGTCGGGGCGTTACAGATCTTTAATTTATTCTAATTTTTTTATGAACATATGAATTATATTTTAATTTTCCAATGTATCAAAATGTCATTAAATTTCCAAATTACTGAAAATTTTATTTCCAAATTATCATATACCCATTTTTCTCTCTTCAATATTTTTTTTATTTTTATGTAACGTCGTTATGCTATTGAAATTTCACAACTATTTTTCCTTTCCAAACAATTATGTATTAATAACACACCCATTCTTTTATCGTGGATATAAATATTTATGAACATATACTAATTAGTTGGGGAATTATATGTATTAATTTGATATTTCATGGTAATGGAATAAATTATGACGTTAAATTACATATTGTCATATGATCTGTGTGGAAAATATAATAATGAAAAAAATGATTACAATGGGTGTTCCTAGATATCACTCTAATTCAGTGAGTAATGATAAATATCATGATACTTCATGTTTTCAAAGGGGCATACATGATTCCTTTATGAGTATTTTTTCACCATTAAGTCTTGGTGTTTTATCCTTGACTTATGATTGTTATTTAGTGTTTGAATTTCTTGCGACATTGACCATGTTATGTTTATCATGCTATATCATGCATTACTCTTTATGTTCTTTTTATTCCTCACAAATATGATAATTTTATAACTTTTATCACATATTAGAAATTAATTTCCTTACTAGGATTTTTAGGTCAGCTCTTTCTTAGGTATGTTCTCTGGGTATACCATGATGTTTTCAATTCAATGAATAATTTTGAACATGCTAAAAAAAATTTCAAAAAAGAATGATAAAGATGTTTTTAATAACATTTTTGTATCCCATGTTCTATAATTTATGTTTTTACCTAATTCCCAAAGTCCCTAGAATTCATGTTCTTTTTTGTGGTATTAATTTTAATTATTTGTAAAAACTCATGTATAAATGTTTCATAAAGAGGTGGGTTGTCATAGTTCAAATAAATGAAAAATGTTAGTTACTTTTGTGATTATGATTAAAAAACAATATAAAAATACATAGGGATAAAAATATTTATAAATAATACCTATAAATTGGTTAGTATAGATTAATTGGATTATCAAGTAAATAGATCCATGTTTTTATACTACACGTGGACATAGTTCTAGCATATATGTTATTAAGAGTAACAACTATGACCTGATGTTCTGGTCCTAACTCAGGGTAATCTGGTGTATAAAAATGGTATTTAATATGCACGTTGCTTAACACTGCCAAGATATATTCTTTGGTAAATTCTTAATCTCACTATGAACCATTATTCAAGGAACAAAAAAATCTAATAAAAATTAATTCTAGTATATATATCATGAATAACATATATTCATTCATAGAAATTAATAAATACAAATTGAAAAGAAATTTATAGGTTATCACTTTATTTCATTTGATTCCACTTGATGTGTTTAATATTTTTAAATTACAGATCCTTAATTATATATTAGGTTAAGTATATCCATAATGAAAAAATAAAAATGTAGGGTTATCACCCATAGTTCAATGAATTCCTTTTAATCATTAATGTTTAGTATAATTCTCCAAACAAACCCACAATGCATGGATGTAGATATATCAGTGAAAATGGGAAATGAGGAAATAATTTCATCCCATGTATATAACTCCTACCTTGTCAAATTTGAGTGATGAACCTGCTGGTGAACCATGTCTTACTTCCTTCTGTGGGATTTGATAAAATTATGGGCATTGATTGAAATTCAGTATACTGAGTCAACATAAAATGTTGTGATAAGAAATTAACTCCCTATATTTTGAATCAACATATGATTTTGTACATGTTCCAGGAAGAGGATAAATATTCTTTAACACCATCATCCTAATAATTTTTTCCCTATAATGAAGAAAATTTATCTCAAATGATAGACTCTAAGGAATGTATCCCCCTTGAATATGATTCTATTATGGAGGAATGGACTGTTGAGTTTCTTAAGAAATTACATGGTCTTCATCCTAGCTGAGTAGTTTAATTTTCAACTGAGATTAAACCTAGGGTGTTTCTAGTATCCAAGACTCCATATAAGATGGTTGTTGTGGAACTTGAGGACCTAAAAAACAAATATAAAATAATCTAGGTAATGTGTTTATATGTCCAACTACTTCTCCCTGGTCTGAATCATTCATCTTCAATAATTTAATATATGAGTTAATGAACTTTTTCATCAATTATCGGGATCTTAACAAGATAATGATATAGAACAACTAACCTTTTCAATAGATTGGTCAATTTTTAGATCAGATAAATGGATCATAATACTTCTCCAAGGAGGATCTATGGTTGAAATTTTACCAAGTTAGGTTGAAGAAGGAGGATATCCCCAATAGTAATATTTGTACATGGTATGGTCACTAGAAGTTCATAATAATTCTAAAAAAAACTTAATATTTAACCATAAATCTTCATGGTATTAATTAATAGAGTCCATAGATATTACCTTAAAAAAATTAGATTGTATTTATTGATGATATTCTAATACAATCCAAAACCAAGGAGAAAGATGAGGAGAATATAAGAACTATGCTAAAGAACATGAGAATGGGTAAGCTCTATGAAATGTAAAACATGTGTGAGGTATGGTTTAAGGAAGTCTAATTCTTTGGGAATTTAATCAAAAGTAATGGAATGTGTATTGATCCTTCAATGAAAAATTAAATTGAATGAAGCATGAGGCCAACATATGTGATAGATATTCATAGCATAATTAGGTTATCTTAAGATTATACCTAATTTTTTATAAATTTATCATGATTTTCAAGCCCTGTTACCATGCTAACTGAGAAGGGAGACACAATTTCTTGGTTTGTTGAATGAGATGAAACATTAATGGGGTTAAAAAAGAATAAATTCACTACCGTTATTATCACACTACCCTCTTCTGGGAAACATTTTGTAATATTCTGAAATTTATTAAATAAGGTATTGGGATGTGTGTTGATGAAAAATTTAGATTCCATAGCCTACGCCTAAAGGAAGTTTAAATTTCATCAGAAAAACTATCCTAAGAATGATCTGTGGTTTGAATATGTCATTATGGTTTTATATATTATGTGGCATTACCTCTCTGTTGAGTAGTATGAAATTTATACCAATCACAAAATTCATAATTATATAGTCACATAGAAATAGATGGATATGAGTCAAAAAATATGGATAGATCTCATCAAGCATTTGTACTACTCAATCCACTGTCATCTCAAGAAAGTAAACAAAGGGGAAGATGCTTTACATAAAAAGGGTTAATAAATTCAATAATCACTAATTATTGAGAAGGATCTAATCCTCAAAGATTTCAAAAGAATTCAAATGATAGTAAAAAAGAATGAAACATAATCATTCTATTCAAAAAATATTTATCAAACATCTCTTTTTGATAGGATAATGGATTCTTGGAAGGTAGATGTGGGAATTCCAAAAAGTTGGAAACTATATGAAAAGTGAAATCCTCAGTGTTTAATGTTAATGAAGAAGGAATTATGATATTTGCATCAAGACTGCGTGTTCAATCAAATAAATAATTAAAGAATGGTCTACTTGAGTATTTATATAGTTAAAATTACTCTGTTATCCTAGGAAACAAAATGATGTATCATTATATCAAGGAGGACTATTAGTGGGATAACATGAATAAGGAGATCATTAATTTTACATAAATGTTCTTGGTATGTCGGTATTTTAAGGTAAAATGGCATATTTCTATGGTGATGATGAAACTATTGTTCATACTAGCCTGAAAATGGTAAAACATAACCATGTATATTGTCAAAATATTTTTGATGACATCCAAAGGAGACAATGTTTTATAGGTTGTGGTGTATCAGCATAAAAATACATCACACATCATTGTGATTCAATAGGATATCTCACTAGATCAACTAGATCATATATACAACATATAAGTAGTAAGTATAAATTTAGTAACACTATCAATTGTGTCTGATTAAGATCCAAGAATCAACTCTATGTTCTAGAAAATTATGCAGCATTCCCTAAAAAAATATGAATTTTAGTATGACCTATCATCCTCAAACTAATGGCCAACATGAGTGGATTATTCCTATATATGAAGAAAAGTTGGGAGAATGTACTATTGACATCAATGGAATATGGGGCCATCATATGCCTTTGTATTAGTCACCTTACAATAATTATTTCCAATCGATCATACAAATGTCTCCTTATGAACCCCATTATGAGAATAGGTAGAGAACATCTTCATTTTGGGATGATGTTGGGGAACAAAATCAACTAGGCCATGAAATTGTTTAGGAAATTGTAGTGATGCTTTATTCTATTATATAGTACACCAATTATACTAATAGTGGAAATAAGAGATATGATGAAAATAATTGAATAGGAATAGGGTTTGATGTTGGAGACATGGTATTCATAAGAATACCTATAGGGAAGAATGTGATCTGATTAGGGAAGAAGGGAAAATCTTATTTCAAGGTATATCATCACTATTGAGATCATTGAATGCATGGGATCAATGACCTACCAAATAGAAATCTAGTAGAAACTATCTTAAGTGAATGAATTATTCCATTTATCCCTCTTGATAATATACATAAGAGACCCCTCACATGTTCTCAATCCAGAGGTGGTACCGTTGGACATTGTCCTTTAATCTTAATAGAAACTAGTGAGGATATTAGATAATAGAGTAAATTTTCTACAAAATAAAACAATGCTCCTCATTAAAGTGTTGTATAGTAACAAATATGTTGAAGAAGTGATTTGGGGAATGGAGGAAGTAACGAAGCAGAGTTACCCTCATCTATTTTAGTGTTGGAAAATAAAAATTCAATGGAGAAATTTCTAAGGGGGAAGATTATAACAACTCAAACTGTTATAAGTAAAATTCCCCTTTCAATTCAATTTATTTTATTATTATATAATATAGTTAATGAAAAAACCTGAAATTGTATTTTTTTTATTATATCAAATAAGATATTAATTACTGTTAATTATACTAATCATTGATTTTATAGCCATTGAATATTGATAAGATTATCTTTTATAAATATAGGGTTTTAAAAAAATCCAATTGTCAAAGTAAAAGGATGTTATGACCTCAACCAGATTGATCGTACCATATTAATACTATTTATCAGAGTTTTTTAGTGATATATAATTTTTAGGGTTTCCCTAGACCAATCCCTGGTTGAGATTCAACAACCGAGGAATGACAAAAAATGATTATGAGATAAGCTCAATCTCATCGATTTCATTACCCACACCATGTTTGCCGAATAGCCCAATGATAAACCCACCATCACAAACCTTACACTTACATACTATTTCGGTGTATTGAAGGATATGTATCAAGACCTTTCCAATAAAAAAATATACACCGTTATTATAGAATAATGAATATATTTTCATCCTATTATTATATCTTTGAAAATTATTTCAAAGAAAAATTTGTTCATTTGGTGGATATTAAAAATCAATTAATGAATTTCCCATTGATGTATTATTGAAAAAAATATTTTTATGGAATATTATTATTAAATAACAGTTATCAAATATAAATGATCATACAATTTTGAAGATGTCACATGTAATTTTCTTTATGGTTCAGAAACAATTATTGTCAAAACAAAAAAAATTATAAATGTTAGTAATTATTTTAAAGGTTAAAATTAACATATTTATAAAATTATTTAGATAAAATTAATATTTTTTTGGAATTAAAGAATCTATATTACCCAATGTTTATTTTCTCATAATTTTCTGAGGCAGATGAATTTTTGGGTAAAAATTAAATACCTTATAAATATACATTGTGTTTTTTTCATCATAATCACCAAAATTTGATATAATAATTAATATAATTGGGATCTAAGATCAAACATATTTTTTCCCATTAAACTAATATTACTTTATGTTAATTTTATATAATTTTTAAATCCATTGTGAATCTTCCTTGACTTATAATATATATTATAGTTTTAAAATCACCTCTTTAAGAGGGTGAATCACCTCAACATCACCAAGGGTAATATTTTAATTATCTATTCCCTTGGTCTTATAATATAAAAAATAACACTCCCCTATTCTAGAAACCATTGTAAAATATAGGGGATTGACTTAGGATTTTGATAATTTTTTAAATAGAAATCAAAACCAAAATAATAATGAAATCTTCCACTTTCCAATATAAACCAACCCTGGATCCAATAAATCTTCCCTAAAAATCCTTGTAACATGTAAAAAATATTACCTCAACTCCCTATAGACCTCTGAAACCACCCCAATATATTATGAAAGACATCCCAACCTTTGGAGTCACACACTCAAGTAAAGGATCATCACATTCCTCTCCTCCTTTCAATTCAAGCACCTTCATTTGAATTCGTCTTCTAAATTTCAACTTTTAATAATTAAATTTATTTATAAAAATTTCAATAATTTTTATTTGTTGTTATTTTAATCAGTTATCATTTATCCTCACCCATTTGGAACCATACCTAAGACGTTACTATGTTGAAATTTGGCAAAGGTTCCTCACTTCCCTCTCCTCTAAATTCTAACACCTTAGTTAGAATTTGTCTTCTAAATTTCAATTTCTTATAATGTAATTTATTTATAAACATTCCATTATAATAAAATTGATTTTATTTTAGTGAAGTATCATTTTCCCCCATCATTTGTATCATTAACTAACTTGTAACAATTCTAAAATTCTATAAGGGGTCCCCACCCATCTATTATTTATTCAAAAAATTTATGAACATCTACATTCTATTTCCATTTCCTAAAGATAGAACATTTTTTTACATTTACCTATTAATTAAAATTTCATATAAAAAAGACGAGAGACACCTTTATCTCCCATCATCCATTTTTATGAATTGTTAAATAATGTTTTTTTGGAATCCAAAATATCACCATGGGTTTTCCATGCCAAAATAATAATTTACTGAACACCATACCCATTTTTCTGTCAATGATATTAACCATTATGAACATATACTTATTGATTGGGTAATTAAATGTACTCATTCTACATTTCATTGTCATGGAATAGTTTATAGTGTTTAGTGAATCCATGTTATAAGATCTATGGGGCAGATATAATCACGAGAATGAAATGTTTATAATGGGTGCACCAAAATAGTGTTCCAATGCATTGGGTAATGATAAGTATGATGATACGTCATGTTGGGATAGGGATGTACAAGATTCCATTTTGTGACTGTTGGCGCCAAAAATGTGGCCCGAAAGAAAGGAACAAAAAAGGCCGGCGCGCTGCCTCGCGAAGCTCCTCCGCGAAGCCCCACCGCGAAGCCCCACCGCGAAGTGCCTCAACCATGGCGACGTCGCGGAGCACCGGAGGCGGTAATCCTCCGCGAACCCCTTTGACATTCATGGGCCACCGCGAAGCACCGGAGGCAGTCATCCTCCGTGAACCCCTTTGACGTTCGCGGGCCGCCGCGAAGCACCGGAGGCGGTAATCCTCCGCGAACCCCTTTGACGTTCGCGGGCCGCCGCGAAGCACCGGAGGCGGTAATCCTCCGCGAACCCAGTTGACGTTCGCGTGCCGCCGCGGAGCCCCCGAGGCGGTGAACCTCCGCGAACCCGTTTGACGTTCGCGAGCCGCCGCAAAGCCCTTGAGGCGGCGAGCAGGCGCTGCTTCGCGGTGCCCCTTCCCTATAAATACTGGACTCCCCCTGAGTCCCAAAAGGACAGACAACCGGACCTTTTGGCTTCTCCTCTCCCGAATCGCGAAGCACGCTTTTCTTCGGGAATCATGAGCTCCATGAGGTACTTCTACTTCGCGAGACGACTCTGCTTTGTCTCGTTTTGAACCCCTCTTCCGAGAGGGATGCCCTTCGCGAAGCTCAAGGGCAGTCGCGAAGGAAGGGGATTCCCAAGGGAACCCGGGCAGTCGCAGAGCACTCGTGCTTCGCGACACACCCAACCCATACGAGTGATCCCTATGCTAAGGCAGGATCGCTCCACTTCGCGAAGCACATTGCTTAGTAGGACCCTGCTTCGCGAGACACTCCTCCTTCGCGAGGCAGTGCTCCGCGAACACTGTTCCACTTCGCGAAGTGCCTTCCACTCACACCTATGCCCCATGCTAAGGCCAAGGCACCCCACTCCGCAAAGCACACTCCTCTTCTTAGCGATTCCTCTTCCCGTATGACCCTCCAGGTTTGCACGATGTGATTTCAAAGTCCCATGGACAATACCACCCGTAGCGTTGCTTCGCCTAATACTTCTTCGCATAGGCACGCTAACGGCTATTACTTCTTCGCATAGCCACGCTAATGTGGACCCCTCGATGGTTCGTTCCACAACCCCCCATGACCATGGCCTTACCGGCACCATCCCTTCCCCAAGGACCAGAGGGTACCGGTTATGTAAGCCCTAGGGGTGTGGAGTGAACCCACCTCGTCCGAGCTGCAGGACGTTAAACTGCCAAGCACCGCGTCCTCAACACATGACGTTAAACTGTGACCCAACCTCGTCTCCCTCACGAAGGGTCCCCCCAGGTCGAACATTCTTTACACCATTTGTCTCCATGGGAATGGAACTCTTCCACACATGGAATGAGATCCTCCTTGTCGGAGTGGCGTATGTTCGTAGGGGAAGGGCTGCCTCAGAGCGTAAGCCCCTACCCTTTCGTATGGATGATTGCACCCGTGCATCTCTGTACTTCCCCACTACCAAGGTCAGTGGAGGGAGTGATAGGGAACCAGGCACCCCCCTCTGGGCCTCCATCCTGGAGTAAGTCCCAACACCATGGGCCGCCCAACGCGTAAGCCCATTCTCGCTTCTCACGGACGCACCCCTCGCGACGTGATCGTCAGGTCCTTGCAACCTCTTGTTTCTCAGACCGAGCATGACTCACGTGGGCTTAGAGTTAGCACCGACCCTGACCACCAACCCCATTTGAACTATGAGGTCTTTGATCCATGTCAAGGCATGGTACGTAGGAAGCCTCTTTGAGGTTCAGGCCCACCCGTCGTTTCTTCACGTCAGGTCCCACCTACGTCCAGCACGACGTTAAACTGCAATTCCCGTCCGACGGCAAGCCGTTGTGACCACTCCGAACTACGAGGACTTTGATCCGTGTCAAGGCATGGTACGTAGGAAGCCTCCTTGAGGTTCAAGCCCAACATACATTGGCCCAAACCGTCTTCTTGTCAGTGTGCCAAGCCCCCAATTTTTAGCGAACTACGAGGACTTTGATCCATGCCAAGGCATGGTACGTAGGAAGCCTCCCTGAGGTTCAAGCCCACACGTCATTCACGTCGGGTCTTCCCATTTGAACTACGAGGTCTTTGATCCATGTCAAGGCATGGTACGTAGGAAGCCTCTACGAGGTTCAAGCCCACCAATAGTGGACCAAGGTCTACTTTCACGTCGGTTCACCTACAAACCCCATTTGAACTACGAGGTCTTTGATCCATGTCAAGGAATGGTACGTAGGAAGCCTCTACGAGGTTCAAGCCCACCACTAGTGGACTCATGAGTCTGCTTTCACGTCGGGTCACACCCGCGTCCAGCATGACGTTAAACTGCACACTCCCGTCCAGCAGGACGTTAAACTGCACACTCCCATCCAGCACGACGTTAAACTGCATTCCGGTCCAATGGTAAGCCATTGTGACCCACCCCATTTGAACTACGAGGTCTTTGATCCATGTCACGGTATGGCACGTAGGAAGCCTCTACGAGGTTCAAGCCCACCAATAGTTGACCATGGTCTACTTTCATGTCGGTTCACCGGCGAATCCATAGAGAACTACGAGGACTTTGATCCATGGCAAGGCATGGTACGTAGGAGGCCTCTATGAGGTTCAAGCCACATTGCTCGGTCATTCGTCCACGTCGAGTTTCGCCCCCATCCAGCATGACGTTAAACTGTATGCCCCCCCTTGTCCTGCATGACATTAAACTACCCACCTATTCCCATTTGAACTACGAGGTCTTTGATCCATGTCAGGGCATGGTACGTAGGAATCCTCCCAGAGGTTCAAGCCCAACTCCCATCGGACCAAGGTCCCTCATTTAGGTCGGTTCTCCGACAACCATCACCCATCATTTATTTACGTCAGGGTTCACTTCGTCCCGCATGACGTTAAACTGTATTCCCGAACTACGCGGACTTTGATTCCCTGCCACGGGGATACGTAGGAAGCCTCGTCAAGGCTCAAGCCCAACTTCATTGTCGCCCCCTGCGATGGTCCCATTTCACTCTCCTTCCACTCCATTCATCAACCCACCACCCATTCCGATTCTCGCCCGGACCGTCTTATCCTGGTGAGACCATGTCGGCACGCTCTTCTTCACAGCCGCCCATGGGCTGGCCCCGGTATCGATATCCCTTCAAAGAGGATCCCTCAATCCGATCTATCCAAGCTAATGCTCTGGTTGGGTTGATCCGTCTCCGCTGGACGTTAAACTTGCGGCATACCCTGTGTTGAGCACGGTAAGCTGAGGAAAACCTCAGATATGTGTCTATGACATATAATCCCCCACGCTCGATGTGGGATGCCCTGGGCTTCCACGCCCTCGAGAAGCCTTGTGGTCAAGGATAACAGACAGACATTCCAGGTACCCCAGCATCCAGACACGCTACTGATGCCTCAACGTGACTACTCCCCTGACCGAAGGTTGTTGCCCTGACTGGACCCTCTTGAATGTCCCGACAGAAGCAGTGTAATTAACCGGCGTCCATGGAAACATGGAACTGGGAAGAGTTTCACGAACTACGTATTAAATCTATAAGGGATACTCGGACTAGGTGATGAGTTCTGAGGAGGAATCCGCAGGAGGAAGAACCGACATCCCATCATCCCGTTTCGATCAAGGAGCAGACGTCCCTGACTAAGGGGAGAATGCTGCCCGACTTTGGAAAGAGGGAATGCGGGGCAACAGCAGCGCCGCGCGTCCTCCCCCACGGACGGACGGGCGCGCGCCCCGGCGAAAGCATCGGAAACAGAAATGGTGAACCCGACGTGAAGGTCTTCTCCTCAGTATGGAGATTAGTAGCATTTGAGACACTAGTAGATTGACGTGTCACCGGATCTAGATATCCGGTGCCCGGTCCCGCCAAGAAAATAACGGGCCTGTCGTGGAACTCACCGGAAGTCGGGGTAGTAGAACGTGGGGCACTCCGCTCTGCAGTGTGTTGGCGTGGATCCTTCTCATAGACATGGAGAATGGAAGAACGTTGGGGCACTGGCTGTCAATCCTTTTCCTCTCAGTACTGATGAGTTGATCCCTTCGTTTCTCAGGAACTAGGTTTCTATTTCGGAGATGCGGTCACCATCCGCTCCTCGCCCACACAGGGGCAGGGGAAACACCACGACGTCCACCCCACGTAGCGCCACTACCTCCACGACGGCTGCCACGCCACGGAATACGGGACACCCACGTCCCCTTTCCCCGTCAGAGGTCATCCAACGAAGGGTGATCAACAGCCTCGTGCGCAGGTACGAGGAGGAAGGGGTCATCCCAACCAGGGATATGGCCCGCTTGGACCTGGAGGCCTCCAGGCCCCGCCATCAACGCCGCCCTAACAGGCCGCGTAGGGAGCCCCTGCTCCCCACCCCGACATTCAACCGTTTCGGGAGCCTATCCCCGGAACGCCTTGACGACTCCTCGCCTTACGCTGAAGAGGTGGGTGCTGTCCGGCTCAGTCTGCTCAGGCCCCCGACCCGGGGCCCCCAAGAGAGAGCACCCATCTGGCCGCGTCAGCGCCGCCGTCCAGCCCCGCAGGAAGAGCAGGCAAACTACGTCCCTGCACCACCTGCACCGGCCCACCTGACCCGACGTCAGCGCCGGGCCCGGGCTGAGGACTCTCGCTCGGGCACGTCCACGTCGACAGCTACAGTGGCCCGAGCCACCCCCGACTTGCATTATGAAGCCCCCGCGTACATTGATCAGGGTCACCCCTTCGCCCAACCAAGATTGAGACCCCAACCGCCCCATGGGCAGTCTGGGTTGACTCTCCGGGTTGCAGGCCCAAGTGGTGATCGTTGCGAGCTAACCCGCGGCAATGTCACCCCAAACGGAGGTCCTCCCCGTACCACTACTCCACAGAGCGTGGGCCTTCCCCGCTCCGAGGTCCGTCATGGAGGCATGCCTCGTGCTACCCCCATCCTGCGGGAAGACCTGCCCCGTGGCAGTGACGCTCAGCGCGGAAACATTTCCCACGCCCACTACATAGGGTACGGAGCCCATTCTCCTGCCCCCGACTCCCAATCGGAAGGCACCATGCATCCGACCCTTCTTCAGCGTGGGGGTCCCCCCTACGTCCTCTCTGCGACTGGCGAAGGTCCTCCTCGCCCCAGCAACTCAAGGAGTGAAGGTCAGCCTCGCTCCGCCCGCATTGACCATGGAGGTCCTCCACATGCTCCTGCTGATCCCAACAGAGGCTCTGCCTACATGGGTGTTCGTGGAGGCCCTCCCCACGTACCCTTCGATATTTGCCCTGGTGCCCCTCGCACCTCGGGAATCTTGAGCGGGGGCCCTCTCCGCCACGGCGCCAGTGCTGCCCCGCGACTCCATGATAGGGATCAACCCTATCCTGAAGAACCACCCCCGGGCAGGATAGCGGGTCGCCACCGCCACAAGAAGAATCCTGGGAAAGCCAGGGTGGAGATCAAACCTGTTTGTTTCTCCGACTCGAAAGCGGAATGTGATTCAGCAATGGAACCTTCTCCCGGCTCCTTCGTATCAAGGACCAGGGCAGGAACCAGACGCGTCAGCCTCATTCTCCCAGAACATGAGGTCCACCGGATCCCCATCTCCCTCCGCAGATACATCCAGGAGGAAGAGATTCTGGGAACTTCGCAGGTCTCGACCGCGCAGTCACCGCCATCGTCACCCGAAGCACCCTCTACCTCTACTCGAGATCATGGGGAGCTGTTTTGGGGGTCAACGGTGGTAGAGCAACGACATGACCAGGCACCGGTAACGGTGATTCCCGTGCCTGAAGCAGTGGCTGTTAGCCCATCCTATCGTGACATTGTGGTCAGGTCACCTCGCTCTTCAGAGGAAGGCCCAGAATTCGGTGGCCAGTCCGCTCGCTCACCGTATTCTCCACCGCCGAGTTTGCTATCCCAGAGGTCCGCCTCGGTACCGCTACCGGTCCCTCAGCCGCCCCCGGTTGATGAGTGGGGTAATGCAGGGCCAGACCCCGAGGCCGAACCCAGAAGCTTCTGGAGTATTCTTGCAGCGGACTATTTCCCAGAGAAGTTCTGGCCCACGGCGGTGCTGAATTTCCACGTACTCGAGTCTCTTACCCTTGAAGAAGTGGGATGCTTTTGTCGAACCCTATGGGCGACGCACTTCCGCCTCTGTTGCGAACGGGTGGTATACCCCAGGAGTCGAGAGCACTTAGAGGAGATTGGCGAATAGTGCCGCCTGATCGATGTGGCCGCGCTCCTTGTGGCCCAGCACCCCGAGTCGCCTGGTCACCAGAGTGCCCTCCAACGAAAATGCGTTCAGTGTTTTAAAGCACTCCTCAAGATCGTCAGGGAAGCCACCCCACATGTGCAAGTCCGTGGTTGGGGACACTATGCTGCCCTTTTTTTCGATCCTATTCGACGACAACTCGATTCGCTATACGACATCGAGGACATGCCCTCGAGAGGAATCGTGGTCCACATGGCCGACATTGTGGACAGGGAGGACGAACTGGAACTCCTTGATGGAGAATTCCCCCCAGAGGGCGCACCGCCACTGCTCGACCCATCAGGGAGAGTTACCCGTCAGTAGAGGAACCTGCTAGGCCTGCCCGTACCCACAGAGTCGCTGGTACTCAGTCGAAACACTGGCAAGGGTAAAGAGAATGTCGGAACCGTCAAGCACTCCGACCCATCCACTTCTGTGCAGAAAACGGACAAGGATACTGAGAAGGTCGCGTTACGCCAGCAGCTTGCTGAGCAGAAGAGGCCGGTTGACGAACTCTTGGCTGAGCGCACCGCAGAGCGGCGACCCGACTATGGTAATCCCAGGCCGGGGCAGCAGGGGCACGAACAATTCCCCCCCCCCCCCCCCCGTTGAGATGCCTCCGGGAAACCCTGATCATGCCACTGCTGCAGACAGGGCGGAAGCCGGAACATACGACAAGAGGGCGCGATACATCTCGCCAACCCCCCCTGAGCGACGGGGCAATCTGATGAATCCAACCCGGGTTCCCCCAGTCGCCCCGCAGGTCGTCCAGCCAGTTGACCCACGAGTGGCCGAAGCCGTCTACTGTGTTGAAGAACCTGTCAATGCACTTGTGGTTAGGGATCCCTGTCAAGACAGGGACCCCCACCCGGAGGACCTTATTGCGGCACTCACAGCCTGCCTCGAGGTGTTGGAAACGCGGCAGGTGGCGGTCCCACCGGATGGCAAGCCTTATCCCGCGTGGGTGGACGATATTCCCGCACCTCCGGGTTTTGGGAACCCCACTTTCTCGCCTTTTAACGGGACAGGGGACCCACCCCAGCACTTGGCACATTTCTCTTCCAGGTGTGGCCCCATGCTGGGGACCCCGGCTCAGCAAGAATCCGCCAAACTCCGATGTTTTGTACAGACATTGGAAGGTCCGGCATTCGTCTGGTATAGCCAGCTCCCTATCGGATCGGTGACTG
Source organism: Viscum album (assembly GCA_963277665.1). Lineage (NCBI taxonomy): Eukaryota > Viridiplantae > Streptophyta > Magnoliopsida > Santalales > Viscaceae > Viscum > Viscum album. Next base: position 1,893,939,884 of record OY728150.1, read on the forward strand.
GTTGGGAAGATCTTCGCCGGCAGTTCTTGTACCAGTTCAGCTCCACCACGCAAAAGACCAGCATCGCAGACCTCTTCAAGTGCAAGCAAAGGCCTGATGAGCGAGTCGCAGACTTCATCGCCCGGTGGAAGGGACTTACGTACTCCCTCGATATGCCACTGACTCAGGAGCAATTACTGACGATGTGTGTGGGGAACGTCAAGACAGAGCTGGTACCCTCCTTGATTACCCAGAACTACCCTGGAGGGTTCAGAGATTTCTCAGATAAGGCCCAGCGCCTCGAGGAAGCCCTACAACAGGCTAGTCAGGCACGTTTGCTGCCCCCTATGATCCCAGCCAGGAGGACTGCCAGGGCTGAACCCGCCGTGGTGGCTCAAATAGAAGCCCCGAGGCAGCTGGAATTGCTACCGGCGGCACCACCCCCGCAACCCCGCAGAGGTCCTCCACCTCAAGCACAGGATTCTGCCCAGCAGCGACCGCCTCAGAACCGACAGGTTCCCCCGCACAACGCGCCACCGCCACCTAGGCAAGACAACCAGGCGCCGCCTCCTCGGCAGGCCCCTCCGGTACCTCGTCAGGACCAGGCCCCCAGGGCCCCCTATCCAGAAAGAAGGTACCAGACCTATTCGTTCAACAAAAATCAGGTCCCTGGCTACTTCCGAAGTGCTCCAGAGCAAGGTATTGTGCGTCTGCCTGAGTGCAGAAGGCCGGCAGAGGCGCATCTCACTGATCACCCCAACTAATGCCCCTATCATCAGATCCTGGGGCACACCCTCAAGCGGTGCTATGTGTTTAAAGACTGGCTTCAGGACCAGGTCAACAACAACATAGTCAAGTTGGGCCCGGCTCCAGCCCAAGTGGCAGGTGTCTTTGCAAGATCAGAAATCGGCAGCGATAGCGAAGGTGAGTGGAAACGGGTCCCTAGCCGCGGATCCCAGAAATATGACGACTGGATGGCTCGAAAAACCGTTGTCCGTGCCCAGGGTATCATCCGGGCACGCCTGAAGCAGTCGGAACCTTCAGAAGAAGTAGCCGGTGCCTCCGCATCGTCTTCACAGTCGACCTCTTCCCAAAAGGGCAAGCAGAGGCGACGCAAGAAGAAGCAACGTGCACCACCGGTGCTGTCATCATCCCGCACATTCGGCGACTTTCTGCCCCCCGAAATGGGGATTCCTCCCAGAATCCGCCCAGCGGTGGATGAATCCTCGAGCGATAGCCAAGGGTATTCTTCGGTTAACACCATGGAGCTGGTAAAGCCCTATATGACCCCCGGCGAGGGGGAACCCCAGGCAGACCTCCCCAACGTTTCCAGCCGACGTCAACGTCAGCGGAATCGCAATCACGCCGGTCATCGAGGTACATCAGCAGGCACTTGTGGCCAAGCTGTGCACGCTACCGAGACCAGGCAGCAGGCTCAGCGCAGATCTTAGCACGCGCAGACCCATCCAGCACCCTCGACTCTACCTCCACCGTTGTTCGTGCTACTGGATCGGGGGGAGTCGCCTCGTCCGTATCATAGTCAGTCTTTCCTGGCTACAGGCCATCCTCCGCTGTCCGATCCTAGTCCGGCGACTACTCTTCAGGCTTCTACTGGTAGGCAGTAATATGTGCCCAGTACTAGTCAATCGTCGGTTCAGCCAACAGGACCTGCTATGCCTCGAAATGCCGAAAAACCCCCTGTAAGCAGAGGTTCGCGTTTGGCATGCAAGTATGATGTCCTAAAGCACTTGGCCGGCATTCCGGCGAGGCTCTCCATCCTTGAGGCCCTGCGCCTGTCATCCGAGATGCGCGAGGAACTTTCTGAGGCCCTAAGGAGCCCCCTCCAGTTCGAGACGGAAGTAGCAGCTGCGGAAGCCTTCCATACCGAGACGATTGAAAACGCCGAGTGTCAGGCGGTTATCTCATTCTCCGGTGAAGATGAGGACCCTCCCATACAGGGGAACATTCGCCCACTGTATATCACTGGCCACTTCAACGGCGTGGAAGTCCGCCGCTGCCTCGTTGACACGGGTTCCGGAATCAACCTAATTCCGACCCGGACGCTGCGAAAGCTGGGTCTGTACGAAGGTGATTTGACTCCCTCTGACCTCAGAATCCAGGGGTATGACAGGACAGAGCAAACCTCAGTCGCCAAGATCCGCCTGAAGACTTAGTTCGGTGGCTTAGTTTCCAGCACCGAGTTCATGGTTGTTTCTCAGGACACCACCTACAACGCATTGATGGGTAGGCCATGGCTCCATCTGCACGCAGCGGTCCCCTCGTCATATCACCAGTGCCTCAAGTACTCGCTCAACGGTCGAGTAGGCGTGCTCCAAGGAGACGCGTCCCCTTTCTCTTCTTGTGAGGCCCGCTATCTAGATGTGGGTTATTACAAAAGTAAGGACAAGCAAATCCTGGTAAGCGAGGATGAGCCCGCCCCGATCACAAGTGATCCCTGGGCAGGCATGGACGATGCCTACATCCTCCCGATCCACCGGTTGGAGGCCACGACCCCCGACATGGGGCAATGTTTTGTTGTATCGGGTACGCAAGGAAGGCATGTTCCCGTGTCCAAGCGACAGAGGAAAATCACCTCGTACTCCTACATCAACCAGGCTCGGGTCATCCTGGAACTTCCTACTCTTGTACGGTACCAGGACGTCAATCTGATGACAACGGCGGTGCGCCATACGTGTCTCTTCCGCCGGGCTGGAATTAACCGACTCAGGCCGACACGTCACCACTGCTTTGATATCATCAAACGTGGCCCTTTAGGCCGAAGGCCAGACGGGATAGGATCAAATTCATTCATTGCTATGGTCTCAACGACAAGTGAGTCTCCTGATGTGATGACTGCTTCTGCCCAAGCCGGCACCAGTTGCCCCTCGGGTTTTGAGAGCCCAGAAGTATCTTCCGTCGCGGGAAGTCCCCCCACGGCTGGGGAGGAAGACTTGGAGGATGCTCCCCCAGCCTTTGAAGAAGGCGTCTCTACCACGGTTGATGAACTGGTACAGGTGAACCTTGGTAGCGAGGCAGATCCGAGACCCACATTGATCAGTGTGGCCATGTCCCTCGAGGAGCGGCAGCAGTACGTAGACTTCCTCAAAAAGCACCGTGATGTGTTTGCCTGGAGTTATGATGAGATGCCAGGGCTGGATCCCCGGGTAGCCATTCACCGTCTGGGCCTCCCGGCAAAACATCGTGGGTTTAAGCAGCCTCCCAGGAAGATGCACCCTTCCCATGGTGCTATGGTTGAGGCCGAAGTTGATAAGCTAATCAAAGTCAACTTCATCAAGGAGGTCCAGTACCCCAAATGGCTTGCCAACATTGTGCTGGTCAGGAAGAAGAATGGGCAGATCAGAGTCTGCATCGACTTCCGCGATCTCAATCGCCACTGCCCAAAGGATAACTTCCCACTCCCAGTGACGGAGCTGTTGATTGACGCCACGGCCGGGTTCCAAGCCCTCTCTTTCATGGATGGGTATTCCGGGTATAACCAGATTCAGATGGCCCCCGAAGACGAGGAGTCCACTGCCTTCAGGGCTCCCTAGGGTACCTTTTGCTACCAGGTCATGCCATTCGGTTTGAAAAATGCAGGTGCCACTTATCAGAGGGCCATGCATCGCATATTCAAACCGATTCTCGGGACATTGGTGGAATGCTACGTGGACGACCTCGTAGTCAAGTCACATCAGCGCCAGGACCATCTCAAAGACCTTGAGAAAGTGTTCGGTTTCCTCCGTTCCCGTTGCCTGAAGATGAACCCGTTGAAGTGCGCCTTCGGTGTCACCTTGGGGAAGTTCCTGGGCTTTGTTGTCAGATACCGAGGTATCGAGATCGACCCGGAGAAGATCAAGGCCATCATCCAAATGCCTCCCCCGAGCAACATTCGGGAGCTTCGAGGCCTTTAAGGCCACTTAGCTTATATACGCCGATTCATCACGAATCTGGCCGGCAAGTGTAAGCCCTTTTCCTGGCTCATGAAGAAAGGCACTGCCTATGAATGGGATGAGGAGTGTCGGACCGCCTTCGAGGAAATCAAGCAGTATCTGCTCCAACCTCCGGTCTTGATGCCACCCGTCTCCGGAAAGCCGCTGGTCCTTTACGTGACCGCCCTGGAGAGATCCCTCGGCGCGCTGCTCACCCATAAGAATAACGAGGGCACTGAGAACAGTCTCTACTATCTCAGACGCATGCTTCTCGATACGGAGGTCAGATACTCCCCTATCGAAAAGAGCTATCTTGCGCTCGTCTTCGCCGTGCAGAAGTTGCGGCACTACCTGCAACACCACGAGGTGCAATTGATCTCTCGGGTAGATCCGCTGAAGTACAACCTGAACCGCCCCATGCTGACTGGCTGACTAGCACGGTGGGCGGTGATTCTCCAGCAGTTTGATATCAGGTTCGTGCCTCAGAAGGCCGTTAAGGGACAGGCATTGGCAGACTTTTTAGCTGCCCATCCAACCTCCGCGGATCAATCCCTGGACATGGATTTCCCCGACGAGACGGTCCTCTCAGTCGATCATGTTTTCCCGTGTTGGCAAATGCATTTCGACGGCGCCTCCCGGAGCCCCACCGGTAGAAGGCTCAACGACCCCAAGCTCAACAGAGTGGGTCTAGGTATTGTTTTCATTACCCCGGCGCAAGCCGTCCTACCGTACTCGTTCCTGTTGTCAGAAGGTTGTACGAACAACGAGGCAAAGTACCAGGCTCTCATCACTGGCCTCGAGTTGGCCCTTGAGATCCATGTCCCCCATCTACATGTGAAGGGAGATTCCGAGCTGGTAATCAAACAGGTTAATGGCGACTATGTCGTCAGGAAGCCAGAGCTCACACCATTGTTGGAGTACACCCTCCGCCTAATGGCCCAGTTCTCCTCTCGACCAGAGGTTACCCATGTCCCACGGTCGCAGAACGGTCAAGAAGACGTCTTGGCTGGCTTGGCCGCGTCGCTCGCAGAACCCGAGCAAGAAGACCTAATCATACATGTGGCACACCGGAGAGTCATTTCCCCCGTCACCCAAGAGGACGATGATGGCCTGCGGGTAAGTCATCTCACCGCGGGACCCTCCATATTGGGAGTCCCGGGTTCGTCAGACGCAGTGGTGGAAGCCACTCCCGACTGGAGGGCGCCTTTTGTTGAGTATCTCCAAAATGGTCAGCTCCCGGACGACCGGGCCGAACGCGAGCGAATCCGACGCCGTGCACATCAATTTACCCTCCAGAGCGTCCCCAGTCTTGAGCAGATCCTCTATAAACGAAGTTTCGATGGTGTCCTCCTCCGTTGCGTCTAAGGAGTAGAGATACCTCAAGTTATGCAAGAGGTTCACGCCGGTTCCTGTGGCGCTCATCAAGCTGGGCCGAAGCTGTCCCATCAAATCTGGAGGTTAGGGTACTTCTGGCCCTCCATGATCCACGATTGCATTGGGTATGCCAAGAGATGCCACGCGTGCCAAGTACACGCCAACTTCTTGCATCAGCCGCCAGAACCCCTCCACCCCACCAAGTACTCTTGGCCATTTGCGGTATGGGGACTTGATGTAGTGGGACCGTATCCACCGGCCACAGCCCGCCAGTGCAGATTCATCTTGACTGCTACAGATTTCTTCTCCAAGTGGGCAGAGGCAGTCCCACTCAAAGAGGTTAAGGCCCGTTCTATCGTTGACTTTGTGAGCTCCAACATTATCCACCAGTTTGGAGTCCCTCACGCCGTCCTCATCGATAACGGCACCAACTTCCGCGCAGCTGAATTGAAGAAATTGTACGCCAAGTACGACATCTGGTCAAACCATACTTCCCGCTACTATGCGCAGGAAAATGGACAGATCGAGGCGTTCAACAAAACCCTCTCTAACATTCTGCAGAAGATGGTTGGCCAGAACAATAAAAGTTGGCCGGACAAGCTCCCCAACACCCTCTGGGATTACCGGACGACGACTCGCAACTCTACCCAGGTGACCCCATATTCCCTGGTGTATAGAGCTGAGGCCATCCTACCCATTGAGATCTAGCTGCCGTCGCTACGCACTGCAGTTTATGATCACCAGACATCAGATGAGGTAGCCGAGATCCGTCTAGCTGAATTGGAAGCACTGGACGAGAACCGACTTCGTGCCCTGCACAATCTGGAAAGGCATCAGGACAAGATAGCGAGGGCCTTAGACAAGAAGGTTCATCTCCGCTCTTTTCTACAGGGTGACCTGGTACTGGCCCTTCAAGCGCCAATGATTCCTGGTAGGAAATCGCCCAAGTTAGAACCCAAATGGGAAGGGCCTTATATCATCCATAAGGTTTACCCCAACGGAGCATACTCCTTGGTGACCATAGATGGAGAGCGTATAACCCCTCCCACCAATGCCAAATTCCTCAAGCGATACTTTGCCTAGGGCAAAGGTGGTCCTGCACAACCCTAAACTGTGACTTGGTCCTGCACGACCCTAAACTGCGAGGTGGTCCTGCACGACCCTAAACTGCGACGTGGTCCTGCACGACCCTAAACTGCGACTTGGTCCTGCACGACCCTAAACTGCGAGGTGGTCCTGCACGACCCTAAACTGTGAAGTGGTCCTGCACGACCCTAAACTGCGACTTGGTCCTGCATGACCCTAAACTGCGACTTGGTCCTGCACGACCCTAAACTGCGACTTGGTCCTGCACGACCCTAAACTGCGAGGTGGTCCTGCACGACCCTAAACTGCGAGGTGGTCCTGCACGACCCTAAACTGCGAGGTGGTCCTGCATGACCCTAAACTGCGACGTGGTCCTGCAGGACCCTAAACTGCGACGTGGTCCTGCACGACCCTAAACTGCGACTTGGTCCTGCATGACCCTAAACTACGAGGTGGTCCTGCACGACCCTAAACTGCGACGTGGTCCTGCACGACCCTAAACTGCGACTTGGTCCTGCACGACCCTAAACTGTGACTTGGTCCTGCACGACCCTAAACTACGACTTGGTCCTGCACGACCCTAAACTGCGAGGTGGTCCTGCACGACCCTAAACTGCGAGGTGGTCCTGCACGACCCTAAACTGTGAGGTGGTCCTGCATGACCCTAAACTACGAGGTGGTCCTGCACGACCCTAAACTGCGAGGTGGTCCTCCACGACCCTAAACTGCGAGGTGGTCCTGCACGACCCTAAACTGCGAGGTGGTCCTGTACGACCCTAAACTGCGAGGTGGTCCTGCACGACCCTAAACTGCGAGGTGGTCCTGCACGACCCTAAACTGCGAGGTGGTCCTACATGACCCTAAACTGCAAGAAGGTCCTGCACGACCCTAAACTGCGACTTGGTCCCGCACGACCTTAAACTGCATCTCCGTACTCACTGCAAGATGTTAAACTGCAAGCCAGTCAGGCCTTCCTGACCGAGGCCCAGCCTCAGGCCCCTTGGCCTCCTTGGGTCCCTGACCCCCCGTCTTCACCACGAGACGTTAAACCACAAGCTGGTCAGGTCTCCCTGACCGCGGTCTGGCCCCATGCCCCCTCGTTTCTCCCCGACTTACCCTCTTACGGGATCGTACGGTACGGTGTAGGACTACGTCCTCATTCACGTCGGGATCATGTACCATATCGTACACCTCCCCGAATTAAATGCCCTTCGTCCCACATGATGTTAAACTGCATGTCAAGAACTATGTGTGGCTTGATTCCAATCTTCATGGGATACGTAGGAACGCTCGGACGCCTGGTCTTGAGCCCAGCCCCAAGCTTTTCTCTTCCACTGTTCCCCCTGGGAATAGTCTCCTTGGAGGATCTTTGTGTAGCAGGGAGTAGGCTTTCTTGGCCCCGCTCATGCAACCCCACTTGCGCAAAGATTGTAAAGGTCACACCATGCGCCCACTCCTGTTCTTCTATCCTCCCATTTCCTCACCGCATGACGCTAAACTGCATGGCCCTCAAGAACTATGTATGGCTTGATTCTCATCCTTATGAGATACGTAGGAATGACCGGACATTTCGTCCGTTGGCCCCGCCCAAAAGCCAAAATCTTCCCCTCAGGTCAAGACATGGCAGGGTGCACACTTTTTCCCCGACCCATGTCGAGCAAGCCTCAACCCGGCTGCACATTCCCCCCTGGAGGTGTTTGCCCCTTTCGTGGATGGATACAACTATGCTTCACCCACTCCTTGACTGGGATTCCGTCATTTTTCACACCCAGAGGGACCCCCAAGAACGGCCTGGATACAATGCCCAAGGGCTCTCCTACCGATACGGGCCAACGCCCCCGAGGGTTTTCAAGCAACAAGCCGATACAAGTCCCGCGTTGCGAATTTGGTCAGCGGTCGACGCTCATTTGTTGCCCCCATACAGGTCACCATAGGAACGTTGTGTTTAGAACATGGTCAACAATGTCCTGGATCTTCGGGTCCACCCCGAGATGTCCCTGACATCGAGTGCAGTGATTCATTCTGCCCCATCACGAGATGGAAAACTTCCCCCAGGGAGGTACTAGCAATCGGGCCCATAGCTCTGTTTCTCCATAGGGGTGTACGGTGTGGTTTAGGACTACGTCCTCATTCACGTCGGGATCATGTACCATGTCGTACGACTCCCCTCGCGAGGCTCAGCCTCAGGCCCCTTGGCCTTCTTGGGCCCCTCCACCTAATCTCTTGTAGGGGTGTACGGTGTGATGTGGGACTATGTCCTCGTTCACGTCAGGATCATGTACCATGTCGTACGCCCTCCCTTTACGAGGCCCAGCCTCAGGCCCCTTGGCCTTCTCGGGTCCCCGACCCTCGTCCTCATGTAAGACGTTAAACTGCAAACCAGTCAGGCCTTTCTGACTGATAACTTCCCCCTTTCTCCGGGCCACGGCCCAGGATTCCTCACCTGGAGTGTACGGTGTGGTGTAGGACTACGTCCTCATTCACGTCGGGATCATGTACCATGCCGTACGACTCCCCTTATGAGGCCCAGCCTCAGGCCCCTTGGCCTCCTTGGGCCCCTGGCCCCTCGTCCTCTCTGCAAGACGTTAAACTGCATGCCAGTCAGGCCTCCCTGACCGAGGCTCAGTCCCAGGCCCCTTGGCCTTTCTGGGCCATAGCCCGGGTCCTCTCTTATAGGATTACATGGTGTGATGTAGGACTATGTCCTCATTTACGTCGGCTTCTTCGCCATACTGTACACCTTGCTTAGGAGTATATTACTCCCCTCCTCGTCCAGTATGACGTTAAACTGCATTTCAAGAACTATGTGTGGCTTGTATCCCATTCTCATGGGATACGTAGGACCACCTGGATGTCCAAGATTCGGGTCCAGCCCCATCTCTCGGGAATCCTCATCCCATCTTGGCCCCTTGGCCTATCCTTCCCCCATGAGAGGATCATATGGTGTGGTGTGGGATTATGTCCTCATTTACGATGATCTCGTAATGAACACGCCATGTTCCCCACCCCTACTGAGCTGTTTCGTCGATCCCTTTTTTGGCGGTTCACCAATGTGCTTAAGAGTACTCTGGTTTATTACCCGGAATGCCAAGCTTTATTCGGACACATCCGCACCCGCTTTCCAGGCTTTGCGTATCCCCGCATCAGGGCTTTCATCATTTTTCACACCCGGAGGGACCCCCAAGAATGGCCTGGATACTACGCCCAAGGGCTCTCCTACCGATACGGGCCAACGCCCCCCAGGGTTTCGGACAACAAATCGATAAAATCCCGCGTTGCGAATATGGTCAGCGGTCGATGCACGTTTGTTGTTCCCACCTCAGGCTAACGCGATATGGACGCTGTGTTTCCACCATGGTTAACAGTCTTCCTCTATCGCCACGCCAACCCATTAAGCCCAAATGTCGGGTACATGATTCACACCCTTCATCACTTCATCGTGTCCATGTAGAGTCTCGGAACTCTTGGTACTTTTCCCCCGTGCACGTCTGCGCGTTGGAGGAACAAGCTACATCAAAAGTGCCCTTCGGAACTCTCTGCCGACTCCCCCTTGATGGACGCCCCAAGTATTGTGATGAGGATACCCCCCTTGTTTCCCACACCGAGTTTATCTCACGTGGGCCTAGGGATTGGGTTGACATCTGTGCTTGCTCGAGAGTTGTCACCACCCATGGTCCGAGCTCTAAGACCATAAACTAAGACTCTCATCTAGAACTACGTTCAAGACCCCTTGTCTTTGGGTCCAGCTTGAGTTCAGCAAGTTCACCTCTCTCGGGTACTACCATTGGGACCCCGGCCACGGGACCGCGTGGCGTAGTGTAGGATTATGTCCTCATTCACGACAGGTTTGCAATAACTTCACCACGCGCACCCCGTTCTGAGAGTTGGCCCTCCTATTCCTTGTCCTGCATGACATTAAAAGGCACCCTTCAGAACTATGTGTGGCTTGATTCCCATCCTCATGGGATACGTAGGACCACCTGAATGTTTAAGATTCGGGTCCAGCCCCACCTCCTAGTGATCTCCTGATCTCCCGGTCACCTAGGCCACTTGGTCTATCCCTCTCCAGAAGGGGGATGTGTAGGTATGATACAAGGTTTTGGGCACCGTGCCCCCTTCCCCCGGGAACCTGCCATCTCTCGGTCACCCTCAAAGTTGAGTCCCTTGACTCCTTGCAGTGGCTCACCCATGTATTAAGAGCACTCTAGTCTAGGACCAAGAGTGTCAGATTCAACTTGATCAAGTTCCTTCCACTTGTCAAGCTTCGTGTTCCCCTCCATTCGGACTTTCATCATTTTTCACACCCGGAGGGACCCCCAATAACGGCCTGGATACAATGCCCAAGGGCTCTCCTACCGATACGGGCCAATGCCCCCGAGGGTTTTGGACAACAAATCGATAAAATCCCGCGTTGCGAATATGGTCAGCGGTCGATGCTCGTTTGTTAGTCCTCATTTCAGGCTAGCGCGACAGGATGCTGTGTTGCGAACATGGTCAGCAGTAATCCTCTGTCGTCCCGCCAGCCCCTTCAGTCCTTGAATGTTGGTTGCATGATTCACATTATTGTCCACCCCATCATGTCCAAGTGGAATCTCGACACTTTTCTCGCTATCCCTCAGTGCACCTTTGCATTCTGGGGGGACAAAGCCGCAATCTGGCATCCTTTGGGGCTTCCATGGTCCGAGCTCTAAGACCATAAACTAAGATCCATTCGGGACTACGTTCGACTTGATTCCCATCCTCATGGGATACGTAGGACCGCCCAGACGCCCTGTCTCCGGTTACAACCCATTCAGGAAGCCAGTCTCTCCCCCTATTTCACCTCTGTATAGGCCCCTCGGCCTAAGGTTTCCCTCTCCGGATGGCGTACAATTTGATGTGGGATCATGTCTCTGTCAATTGTGTTTTATAACACTGCGCACATTTCCCGCCTAGCAAATTCTCTGCTACGTCTGCGCTGCATGATGATAAAATGCATGCTTGGTCCTATCATACGACCCTAAACTGTGACATTATCGTCCTGGCCGCACGACGAAAAACGGAACCGCATTGTGGTGACCTCATTGTAGAGGAAATCATGTTGGGTATTGGTCACGTGCCATGCCATTTGTCAACGCCCATCACGACTTGATCCTTGTGGAGACATCACGACCTACTATTCTAGGCCTGTCGCTTCACAAAAAAAAACCATTCACCTTAAAGAACAAACGAGATTTATCAAATTTCGCTTCTTTTAGTGCAAGGGCCATGCCCACACTTCCCTTTTCCCCTGGCACTGGTACCTTACCGTGCCACCTTCCAGAACTACGTATGGCTTGATTCTCATCCTTATGAGATATGTAGGAGTGCCTGGGTGTTTCCCCGCGGGCCCAGCCTAACCCTTGTGTTCGGTCCCTCAACTCGAGCATTTCCTCAGAAAACGCATGGTAAGTAGGACTATATCCTCATTCATGTCAGGTTTTGATGCCATGCGTCCCCTGATCCCTTTACCCATCCATGGTCCGAATTCTATGACCCTAATCTAAGATCTCCCCAAGGAAAAGGAATCTTCTCCCTCTCTCTAATATGTTTCGTTGCCGTATTCAGATGTGTTTTGACAAAGAGCCCGAAGCGTGGGATTTTCACAGGGACATTCCCCTCATCCCATGACCAAGCTTCGTGAGCTCTCTATTTGGATCCTCATCCTCTTCCACATCCAAAAGGACCCTCGGACGACATGGATACTAAGCTTAAGGGCTCTCCATGAATGCTGGACCTAAAGGCCCTTCAATCGTTTCAGGCCAACATCCCTACGGATATCTGGCAACATTTGTGACATTGTCCCGTGTTTCGAACGTGGTCAACGGTCGACCCTCATTTTTTTGTCCCCATTTTAGGCTAACGCGACAGGATGCTGTGTTGCGAACATGGTCAGCAGTAATCCTCCATCGTCACGCCGCCATCATCATGATCCGAATCTCGAGCGTCATGATTCACGCATTTCCACTCCCTCATGTTCAAGTGGAACTCCATAATACTTGGCTCTTTCTCTTCGCGCATCTAGGTGCGCTAAATGATCGTGTTAGTGTCATTGGTCCGGTAGTCACCGAGCGTCCCTTTTCCCTAACCTTCCCCTTTTGTTTCAAGAAATTCCCGCCGCTACTGCTTGTTTCCCGCACCAAGCACGACTCACGTGGGCTTAGTAGTTTTGGTAGGATGTGTGCCAATACAGTCGGGCTGTTCCTCGTCCCGCATGACGTTAAACTGCGCTTTTAGAACTACATACAGCTTGATTCCCATCATCATGTGGGATACGTAGAGACACCCAGGCATTTCGCCTAGGGTTCATCCCCTGGAATCACAAAATCTTGTTCCTCCCCATTTCCGTCCCTCGCCAGAGAGGCCCTATCTAGAAGAAAGAATGATCCGTGATCAGACCGATGTGCCCATCTGGCGTACTCCCACCACGGTGGTGTAACTACCGAAGTGTTGGATTCTGTTTGAACTGTTGGTTCAGAAAAAGTCAAGGGAAGTGATGGTAAGAGGGGGGTGAATTTCCTTTAAAAAAAAGATTAACAAATTAAAAATCAAAGTTGAAATGCAGCGGAAATAAAGAAGGCAAGACACAAAAATTGATAACGGAGTTCGGCCAAAAACCCGGCCTACGTCTCCGCTCCCAACTCAACCGTTGAGAGATTCCTACCGCTTGCTTTTCAATGGTTTTAGCAAGAAACCCACTAGGCTTTGAGGTAGCACTAGGACCTATTACAGCTTGCTTTTGAATTGGTTTAGCATGAACCCACTTGCTTTTAATGGTTGAGCAAGAACCCACTAGCCTTCTTACAGGTGAAGGCTAGCTCACCTATGACACAAGCCTTTTAAAAGGAAAGGCTTGAAGAAACCTCTTCACACCTTAATGGTGATGTGAAACCTAAAAGAAAGAGGGGATGAGAAAAGTTTGGGGTTTGTAGGAACAAACCCAATTTTAAGCTCAAAATAAATAAAACACTAAAAACCGTAATTGGGAGAAGCCTTGGGCGCCTTTGATTGATTGATGATGTTGAAGGACGCTTCCAAGCTTCTTTGAAGGAGCTCCTTGGATGTGGAAGTTGTTGGAGCAAGGTGGGTTCCTTGAAGGAAGTCCGCCGGAGGTACGCCAAATGATGAACAACGTGTCTGTGGGCTTTGTATATGATCCGGCTTGTGTCCGGGGCTTCCTTGGCCTTTATTTATAGGCATGGAACCCTTGGGGAGTCTTCGGAGCCGTTGGAAAAGGCCTCGGAGCCGTTGGAGGTCAAAAGAGGGTTGACTGGTCAAAGCCAACGGCTAGTTTGACTGGGCTACCGGCTGGCCGGTACAGAGCCACCGGCTGACCGGTGGAACCTGGCAGTGGGCAATGCCTCTGCCAGGTCCACCGGCTGGCCGGTGCTATCACACCGGTTGGCCGGTGGACTGAATTTCAGTCCACTTCTTGTCCATTCTTGGGCCAACTTCTTGGAAACCTTGTGCCTATCATTCAAAAACACTTCAAACAAAATTAGACAAATAATAAGGTGATTGTGATCATGAAAATCAAACAACGAGGGGAACGAGAGATACAAAAATCTCCCCCTATTTTGATGATCACAATCACCAAAACAATTAAAGTAAAAACATAAAATTGAAAGGAAATGCTAAGCATGATCAAAAGGTTTCTCCCCCAATCAATCAAGAAACTTCTCCCCCTTTGTGATTATCAAAATAGAATGGGGTATAAAACTTGATTGAGGGAAATGGATTTGAAAGACAAGATTTTAAAATTGAAAAATCAATTGAGATTTTTGAAATTGAAATGAAAATTTGAATAACAGTTTGAATTGAAAGTTTTGAATCAAAAACCAATTGAATTTTGAAATTTGAAACCAAATGAAATTTTTGAAATTGAGAGTTTTGAAACAAAGTTTGAAAACAATTTAGAAAGTTCTCCCCCTAAATAAAAACAATGAATCACCGGGGAAAGGAAATAAATTTTCGCCCGGAGAGACTCGCAAGAAGGGATTTTTCAATCCAAACTTGTCTCATGGCGGGTCTTCTCCTATAGAATTCATCGGAAAAGAAAATAGATTTGGGTTGACCATACCGGGCATTTTTGCAATCACACTCATAAATGAGGTGCCCGGGTTTTTTACAATAATTGCAAAATTTATAACTAGAGCTCCCCCTTACAAAAACAGTTGGAGCATGGGAGGAGGAAGCTACATTGGTATATCCTAGCCCATTGGTGGTTCTAGAAACCCTTTGAGAACCCAATAATTTGGTCAAATTTTGTTCACCTTGGGTGAAATTGGCTAAAGATTCCCTTAGGTCTTTAATGGTTGATTCCAAAGAATCAACATCGGGAAAATTTTGGATTTTAAGGGAGAGTTCCTCCTTCTCTTTGAGAAGTTGGTCTTTTTCGGAGGAAAGCTTTTTGAAATTCTTTTTCAAAGAAACAAATTTTGAAGAAAGCTCATGAAAACCATTTTCTAATTGATCTCTAACATGTTGAAGTTCTTCATATGATAAATGATTAAAAGAATTTGAAGATGAGGACGAGGATGAGGAATCGGAAGAAGTTACCTCGTGAAATGCCATTAGGCATTTTGTACCTTGGTCGCTCGAGGAGGAGGAGGAGGATGATGAGGAAGTGTCACTCCATGTCGCCTTGAGGACCTTTTTCTTTCCTTTTTCGTTTTGCGTGGCCCGTTTTTTGTTGAGTGGGAAATCGGGCTTGTAATGCCCTTTTTGGCCGCACCCGTAGCATTTTACCTTAGGCTCGGATCTTGCGGTGGGTTCTTGCATTCGCGCCTTGCGAGATTTCTTCTTCTTCTTGTGCTTCTTCATAAATTTGTGCATTTGGCGGGCAAGATTCTCCATTTCTGAGTCGCCGCTTGAAGATGAAGAAGATGAGGAAGATGAGGATGATGAGGAGGAGCTTACTTCTTTTTGTACCTTGAGGGTGATGTTCTTTGGTGTCTTGATTGGTGTGCCCTCCTTTTGAGCTTGCCTTCTCATCGTGATCTCGTACGTCATTAGGGATCCGATGAGCTCTTCGACCGGCATGTTCTTTACATCCTTAGCTTCTTGGATTGCCATCACTTTAGGTGCCCATGAGCTCGGAAGGACCCAGAGAATCTTCTTGACCATTGCTTCAGCTGAAACATCATCACCAAGAGATTTTCTACCATTGCAAACGTCAGTGAAGCATGTAAACATTTCAGAAATAGACTCATTTGGATGCATTGAAAAAGATTCAAAGTCTTGTCTATACATATCTAATCTAGTATCTTTGACTTTATTAGTGCCTTCATGGGTCACTTCTAAAAGCTTCCAAATTTCATGTGAAGAAGAGCAAGAAGAAACACGATTAAATTCATTTCTATCTAACCCGCAATGAAGAGCATTCATGGATTTGCCATCAAGCTCAAAATTCTTAATATCGGCGGGGGTCCATTTGGATTCGTCGGGGAAAGACAAAGAATAACCTTGCATGACAATTTTGTAAATAGGATATCCTATTCTTCTTAAAAAAGTGGTCATGCGGGTTTTCCAATAATTATAGTCGGTCCCATCAAAAAATGGAGCCCGACCCAATGAGTATCCCTCGGGGGCGAAAGAGGTAGATACCATAAAAAAGGTCTTTAATTTGAAACTGGTTAGGGAATTATTCAAATAATCCCTCTTATACCAATTGTTGGTTCGGAAAAAGTCAAGGGAAGTGATGGCAAGAGGGGGGGTGAATTGCCTTTTAAAAAAAAGATTAACAAATTAAAAATCAAAGTTGAAATGCAGCGGAAATAAAGAAGTCAAGACACAAAAATTGATAACGGAGTTCGGCCAAAAACCCGGCCTACGTCTCCGCTCCCAACTCAACCGTTGAGAGATTCCTACCGCTTGATTTTCAATGGTTTTAGCAAGAAACCCACTAGGCTTTGAGGTAGCACTAGGACCTATTACATCTTGCTTTTGAATTGGTTTAGCAAGAACCCACTTGCTTTTAATGGTTGAGCAAGAACCCACTAGCCTTCTTACAGGTGAAGGCTAGCTCACCTATGACACAAGCCTTTTAAAAGGAAAGGCTTGAAGAAACCTCTTCACGCCTTAATGGTGATGTGAAACCCAAAAGAAAGAGGGGATGAGAAAAGTTTGGGGTTTGTAGGCACACACCCAATTTTAAGCTCAAAATAAATAAAACACTAAAAACCGTAATTGGGAGAAGCCTTTAGCGCCTTTGATTGATTGATGATGTTGAAGGACGCTTCCAAGCTTCTTTGAAGGAGCTCCTTGGATGTGGAAGTTGTTGGAGCAAGGTGGGTTCTTTGAAGGAAGTCCGCCGGAGGTACGCCAAATGATGAACAACGTGTCCGTGGGCTTTGTATATGATCTGGCTTGTGTCCGGGGCTTCATTGGCCTTTATTTATAGGCATGGAACCCTTGGGGAGTCTTCGGAGCCGTTGGAAAAGGCCTCGGAGCCGTTGGAGGTCAAAAGAGGGTTGACTGGTCAAAGCCAACGGCTAGTTTGACTGGGCTACCGGCTGACCGGTGGAACCTGGCAGTGGGCAATGCCTCTGCCAGGTCCACCGGCGGGCCGGTGCTATCACACCGGTTGGCCGGTGGACTGAATTTCAGTCCACTTCTTGTCCATTCTTGGGCCAACTTCTTGGCAACCTTGTGCCTATCATTCAAAAACACTTCAAACAAAATTAGACAAATAATAAGGTGATTGTGATCATGAAAATCAAACAACGAGGGGAACGAGAGATACAACATGAACAAACCATCACTCCATATTCCACGCTTTGCGTGCCCCTTATTTGGACCCTTGTCCTCTTTCATGTCTGAAGGAACCCCCTAACGGCTTGGTCTCATGCCGCATCGGCTCACCTACCGTCCTGGGCCAACGTTCCGAAAGACGGGTCATGCCTGGAAGGACCCCCTAACAGTATGGATGTCTGACCTATGGTCTGCCGACTGTCCTGGGCCAACGTCCCGAAAGATTGATCGACAACAAATTCATAAAATCCTGCGTTGCGAATACGGTCAGCGGTCGATGCTCATTTGTTGTCCCCATTTCAGGCTAACGCAGTAAGGATACCGTTTCTCCGCCATGGCTAACGGTTTTCCTTTATTGTCATTCCATCCCCACAGTGTTCCGAATTTGGGTATCATGATTCACACTTCCCATTTTCTTCTGTTTGGACCGATTTCAGCGCCTCTGGCGTTGCCCCGTTCGTGCATAAGAGCACGTTGAAGAAACGGTAATTTGGCTATCTTGGAAGTTCCTTCTCCGATCAAGCCAACTACCTCCTGCATCTCACATTGGGCTCGACCCTTGTGGATTTGAAGGATTGTCGCCAAACGTCCCGCAAACATTGTAGGGATGTAACAAGGCAATTCAAACAGTGGAAATCGTGCGTGCCACGACACTCAAAACAAAGGAGAAAGAAAGAGTCGAAGCACAAAAGTACTAATAAAAGTTTCTTTTGGGTTTGTTACAATACTCGGGGGTTGACTTCCCCCATGGACGGGTTAACCCCGTCAAAATAGCATTGCAGCTCCGCCACCCGCTGACTTGCGGCGTCCAAAGCTTGTTGCCGCTGAGTCAACTCCCGCTCCTCTTCGGCAGCGGTGGGGCGTAATTCGTCAACTCTGGCCCTGGCCCTTTCTACCTCGGCCTGGACGGCAGCCATCCTTCCAGAGGTCTTCCCCATATGCTCCTCAGCCTCTGCCAGCTGGGCTTTCAACCGTGAGACCAGCTCAGACTTTGTATCAAGAATGGCTGAAAGCTCGTTGGCCCGGATCTGCATCTGTTGGACCTCGCCTTCAGCCTCCTGGAGCTTCCTAATGCTGGTCGCCTTCCTCCGCTGCCATCCCACGCTCAGCCCACGATCATGCTCCCGGATATTCTCAGTCATGAGGTCTCGGATGAGCGCATGAGGGCGTTGGGCATCCACTCCCCCGGCACACAGTTCGCGCAACCGCGAGCGGAGCCTATCCATTTCGGCCAGCCATTGCGCTTGGGGAGTGTCCCTGATAAAGCACGTGATCAGCTTCCATGACCGGCGACGAACTATGTTGTTGTCTTCCTCATCGGAGGTCGTTTCGTCCCAATCCGTGCGGTTGGCAGGCTCGTACGCAGGATATGCCTGCAGGAATTCCTCAGCAGGATCTGCATCTGGTGTTGAATCTGGCACGACACCTGACGCTGACGTAGGCACGAAAGGACTGGGACTGACCGGTTGATCTTCTTCCTCAGAGTCCACCTCGATGACTTCAGGTACGGCCCTGCTAGTGGTCCCTCCAGTGATAGTGTGCGTCGCAGCTTGAGGAGGTGGGGGGACTATCGCCACCATCACTGGCATGCCCCTAGGAGGGGTGCCACCAAACATCCCGAGCAATCTTACTGCAGCAGCCCACACCAGTCGAAGAACTGCACGACGGAGAGACATAAATGTTAGTTGGCATGGCCTACATGTGACAACGAGGAGACCGGTGGAGGAGACTTACGAAGATCGACCTCCGAGCGCTGCTCCTGAGCCGGTGCCGATGGGACTCCGAGACGAGGCCCCTCGTATACTGTGGGGAGATCTAGGGAGTCCAGAGGAGCCACCTCAGACACCCTGGTCCCACCAGATGCAGAACTGGACGCAGCCATAGGCGCGGGTTCTGAAAGTCCCGCATCATCACCCGCCAAGGAGCGAGAACGAGGCCTATGAACAAGTTCCTCCTGCATGGCTCAAGCATTGGTGAGAAGTCCATAGGGACCCAAAAACAAGTCGTAAGGAGGGAATTTCGGAATGCTACCTCGAGAGCCTCTGCGAAGTCGTCGGATTCTGAGCCTCGGTCTCCGACCTCGCCCTCCTCCAACAGGCTCCCTCACCCAGCCTCATCCCCCCGAGAAGAGTCCTCTGATTCCTCCAGAAAGGGGAAGCGCTCCCTCAGATCGGCAGCCAATAACTGCGGGGGCACCGTCTGATTCAACAGTACCCTCACCCGATCCGTCATTGGGCGAGGAACACCACTGGAGTGGACGTAATCCTCCAGCTCGCCCAGGTATTGCTCCGCCTCCGCCGGAGACACCATGAATCCTGCCCGAATTGGGCCTATGCCCGGCAATTCCATCCCGAGGCGGTTCAGGTGGGCCCACATCTCAGGTGGGCTGAGGAATTGCCGGTTGACATCCCAAATGTCCCAAGCTTTCAGAAAGACAACATCTTCTGCCATGTCGATGTGACGCAACCGCTTCCCCGGAGCCTGAGTGGATATCCGACGAAATCCCCTCGGTGGTCGCCCCTCCGAATGGCCCTGCTCTTCCGGAACCACCGGATCCACTGTTGCTGCCATACCCTCGGCTGGTGCGGGTCTCGTCGTCATCACAGCCTCGCTACCGTGAGCGGCCCTAGCTGCCCTCCGACCCCGACCTCGAGATAGAGGAGGCCCACCGTCACCAACCCGGATCGTTGGCTGCTTCAGCATCTCCCCCGGATAAGCGGCCTCCCAACTGATGGCGTACTCTTTCACTAATCCGAAGGCGGCGGTGGATGGAGGCAATGCAATCCACATCCTTCCATCTGCGTGTGTGAACATGAGCCACAGCTGCCTCATCACACACGGGTGCTCCTCATGGCGCACCTCCCAGTAGACCTGCGGGGTCAACCGCTGGAGGCACCGGAACTGCCTCGCAAAACGATGCGGGGTGTACGGTTCGTAGATTGGCTCACGATCTATCCGAGCCACCAAAACTCCACCTCGGTAGGCCAGAAGGTAAGCCCGATGTTCTTCCGTTCCTCGCCCGTCGTCAGCAAGTATTCCCGTCGGCAACGGGAAGGGGTGAAAATTAAACTCATCCGCCCTCCATACCCGATTCAGTACCATCGGGGCAGCCAGTTTGAACGGGAAGCTCCCAACTGTGTTCAGGATGGAGGGGCGAAAGTTTGATCCTGGTGGCGAGATGGGGTTTGGATACTCATAAATCCCCCTGATGTGCGCTGCGATCCACCCATACAGGAGGTGGAAGGGCCCGCATATCCTTGGCGGCTTCTTGCCCTCACTAATGTGCCGCAGCATTCTGTACAGTTTGGTGAGCATCGGAATCCCCAGGTTGATCTGTTGCCCCATGGCCAACATCGATGCCATGATGAACGAGTTGGGCCGCACCCCCATGCTTGTATCCCTCACTGGTAGGATCCACCCACAGATGAGAGCCGCGACGAACGCCGCCAGCCTGACTATCGGTTTTTTTTCAGTGCTGACGCTGAAACCCCAAGTCTTCCATTGGCTGTACTCCATGACCTGCCAATACGAGTGCCCTTTGCCCCGTTGGGCCGCCCTCGGACAAGTTCGAGGCCTGGGAGGGAACTCTCGATTTTCTGGGAAATTCAGGAAGCATTTGAACCACCTCCTGAAGTGGACGTCCCTCACGGCCTCCTTGTCCTCTCTAGGGACAAGTGCCATCAGCGCCGACGCCAGTCGCGGAATTTTCTCCGGATCCCCCCACGCGCTGATGACGGGGAGGAATTCGTCATACATGGCCCCCAAGATCGGGACCCCAGAAATCTGGTGGACATCCCACAGGCTGATGCCCACCTCCCCGTGATGAAGGTGAAAAGTGTTGGTCCTGGACGAACATCTACTCAGTAGTTCCGGCATCAGCTGCTTTGGTTGGTAAATGTGGAATTGGGAGGCCCACGCCGCCTCATACAATCCCACTCTCCTCAGCTCAGCCTCGAACTCCTCGCATGAGGCGCCGACCCAGTAGGCCCAGGCCCAGTCGTCGGTAAAATTGCCGCCCTGGCGCAGGTCCCACTCGTCAGACCATCCTTTCCTTGGATCCTGCAAAGCCGCCTTCAGCATGGTGCGGTAAAGAGGAGGGGACGTCTCCAGTTGCAGTGGCCTCCCGTCGATATCATTTACATTGTTGTAGAGACAGTCAGCGGTGACGGGTGTGAAATCCTCCCGCGCATGACCATCGGCCGCCCTGAACCATTGGTGCTGGCACGGTGTGCTCCTGAACCAGCAAGCTGGTTCATCCCTTCTCGCCTCAGGGATGAAGACGTCATCCCTCAGCCTGAAGCCGTACAACGGCAGTTTCTTGCACTGCGGATAATCCTTCTAACCTTCCGACAGCATATCTGTCAAAGAAGTGTGGTCCGAGTGGCTCCGAACCATTTCTCCCAAGCCTGGACGGTTGGCCATCTCATCTCGACGAGCAGCATCTGCGAGAACCCCCAAGACAGCTTCTTGATGGGCCATTTTAACTCTGGCCCTCAGAAAAGGATTCTTTCGGATGGATCGTGAAGCTCGACCGCGAAGCTCGATCGCGAAGACGGATCGCGAAGATCGGTCGCGAGACCAAGCCGTGAAGTCTGGCCAAGGTCGACAAGAAGTTCGCCTAGCGCGGGCGCGGAGTCGGAGACCCGCGGTTCGCCGCGAAGCTCGATTCGCGAAGGGCTGTCGCGTAGTACGCGGATCTTCGTGAAGTCGAGAGCGCAAAAAAGACAAGGAAGGCACGTGAAGACAAAAGAGGTCGGACAGCCTATTTATATGCGGAGACCCCGGAGCATCGCGGCGCGCCTCACCCGTGCGGAGCATCACGGCGCGTCCGGCTCGATGGCCCCGGAAAGCATCGCGGGGCCCCCTTCGCGATGCGGCATCGTGAACTACCGACAATTTTGGCGATTTTCCCTCAGACTTCGACCCTTCGCCCTCCGCGGCTCCAAGTCTGAGGGGGGCATTTGTTGGCGCCAAAAATGTGGCCCGAAAGAAATGAACGAAAAAGGCCGGCGCGCTGCCTCGCGAAGCTCCTCCGTGAAGCCCCGCCACGAAGCCCTGCCGCGAAGCGCCCCAACCATGGCGGCGCCGCGAAGCACCGGAGGCGGTAATCCTCTGCAAACCCCTTTGACGTTCCCGGGCCGCCGCGAAGCACCGGAGGCGGTCATCCTCCGCGAACCCCTTTGACGTTCGCGGGCCGCCGCGAAGCACCAGAGCCGGTAATCCTCCGCGAACCCCTTTGACGCTCACGGGCCGCCACGAAGCACCGGAGGCGGTAATCCTCCGCGAACCCCTTTGACGTTCGTGGGCCGCCACGAAGCACCGGAGGCGGTAATCCTCCGCGAACCCAGTTGACGTTCGCGCGCCGCCGCGGATCCCCCGAGGCAGTGATCCTCCGCGAACCCGTTTGACGTTCGCGAGCCGCCGCGAAGCCCTTGAGGCAGCGCGCAGGCGCTGCTTCACGGCGCCCCTTCCCTATAAATACTGGACTCCCCTGAGTCCCAAAAGGATAGATAAACGGACCTTTCGGCTTCTACTCTCCCGAATCGCGAAGCACGCTTTGCTCCGGGAATCATGAGCTCAGCGAGATACTTCTACTTCGCGAGACGACTCTGCTTTGTCTCGTTTTGAACCCCTCTTCCGAGAGGGATGCCCTTCGCGAAGCTCAAGGGCAGTCGCGAAGGAAGGGGATTCCCAAGGGAACCCGGGCAGCCGTGGAGCACTCGTGCTTCGCGACACACCCAACCCATACGAGTGATCCCTGTGCTAAGGTAGGATCGCTCCACTTCGTGAAGCACATTGCTAAGCAGGACCCTACTTCGCGAGACACTCCTCCTTCGCGAGGCAGTGCTCCGTGAACACTGTTCCACTTCACGAAGTGCCTTCCACTCACACCTATGCCCCATGCTAAGGCCAAGGCACCCCACTCCGCAAAGTACACTCCTCTGCTTAGAGATTCCTCTTCCCGTGCGACCCTCTAGGTTTGCACGATGTGATTTCAAAGTCCCATGGACAATACCACCCGTAGCGTTGCTTCGCCTAATGCTTCTTCGCATAGGCACGCTAACGGCTATTGCTTCTTCACATAGCCATGCTAACGTGGACCCCTCGATGGTTCGTTCCACAACCCCCCATGACCAGGGCCTTACCGGCACCTTCCCTTCCCCAAGGACCAGAGGGTACCGGTTATGTAAGCCCTAGGGGTGTGGAGTGAACCCACCTTGTCCGAGCTGCAGGACGTTAAACTGCCAAGCACCGCGTCCTCAACACATGACGTTAAACTGTGACCCAACCTCGTCTCCCTCACGAAGGGTCCCCCTAGGTCGAACATTCTTTACACCATTCGTCTCCACGGGAATGGAACTCTTCCGCACATGGAATGAGATCCTCCTTGTCGGAGTGGCGTATGTTCGTAGGGGAAGGGCTGGCTCAGAGCGTAAGCCCCAACCCTTTCGTACGGATGATTGCACCCGTGCATCTCTGTACTTCCCCACTACCAAGGTCAGTGGAGGGAGTGATAGGGAACGAGGCACCCCCCTCTGGGCCTCCATCCTGGAGTAAGTCCCAACACCATGGGCCGCCCAATGCGTAAGCCCCTTCTCGCTTCTCACGGACGCACCCCTCACGACGTGATTGTCAGGTCCTTGCAACCTCTTGTTTCTCACACCGAGCATGACTCACGTGGGCTTAGAGTGAGCACTGACCCTGACCACCAACCCCATTTGAACTACGAGGTATTTGATCCATGTCAAGGCATGGTACGTAGGAAGCCTCTTTGAGGTTCAAGCCCACCCGTCATTTCTTCACGTCGGGTCCCACCTACGTCCAGCACGACGTTAAACTGCAATTCCCGTCCGACGACAATCCGTTGTGACCACTCCGAACTACGAGGACTTTGATCCGTGTCAAGGCATGGTACGTAGGAAGCCTCCTTGAGGTTCAAGCCCAACATACATTGGCCAAAACTGTCTTCTTGTCGGTGTGCCAAGCCCCCAATTTTTAGCAAACTACGAGGACTTTGATCCATGCCAAGGCAAGGTACGTAGGAAGCCTCCCTGAGATTCAAGCCCACCCGTCATTCACGTCGGGTCTTCCCATTTGAACTATGAGGTCTTTGATCCATGTCAAGGCATGGTATGTAGGAAGCCTCTATGAGGTTCAAGCCCACCAATAGTGGACCAAGGTCTACTTTCACGTCGGTTCGCCGACAAACCCCATTTGAACTACGAGGTCTTTGATCCATGTCAAGGCATGGTACGTAGGAAGCCTCTATAAGGTTCAAGCCCACCACTAGTGGACTCATGAGTCTTCTTTCACGTCGGGTCACACCCGCGTCCAACATGACGTTAAACTGCACACTCCCGTCCAGCATGACGTTAAACTGCACACTCCCGTCCAGCACGACGTTAAACTACATTCCGGTCCAATGGTAAGCCATTGTGACCCACCCCATTTGAACTACGAGGTCTTTGATCCATGTCAAGGTATGGCACGTAGGAAGCCTCTACGAGGTTCAAGCCCACCAATAGTGGACCAAGGTCTACTTTCACGTCGGTTCACCGGCGAATCCATAGCGAACTACGAGGACTTTGATCCATGTCAAGGCATGGTACGTAGGAGGCCTCTATGAGGTTCACGCCACATTTCTTGGTCGTTCGTCCACATCGAGTTTCGCCCCCGTCCAGCATGACGTTAAACTGTATTCCCCCCTTGTCCTGCATGACATTAAACTGCCCACCTATTCCCATTTGAACTACGAGGTCTTTGATCCATGTCAAGGCATGGTACATAGGAATCCTCCCAGAGGTTCAAGCCCAACTCCCATCGGACCAAGGTCCCTCATTTACGTTGATTCACCGACACCCATCGCCCGTCGTTTATTCACGTCAGGGTTCACTTCGTCCCGCATGACGTTAAACTGTATTCCCAAACTACGCGGACTTTGATTCCCTGCCACGGGGATACGTAGGAAGCCTCGTCAAGGCTCAAGCCCAACTTCACTGCCGCCCCCTGCGATGGTCCCATTTCACTCTCCTTCCACTCCATTCATCAACCCACCACCCATTCTGATTCTCGCCCAGACCGTCTTATCCTGGTGAGACCATGTCGGCACACTCTTCTTCACAGCCGCCCATGGGATGGCCCCAGTATCGATATCCCTTCAAGGAGGATCCCTCAATCCGATCTATCCTAGCTAATGCTCTGGTTGGGTTGATCCGTCTCTGCTGGACGTTAAACTTGCGGCATACCCTGTGTTGAGCACGGGAAGCTGAGGAAAACCTCATATATGTGTCTATGACATATAATCCCCCACGCTCGATGTGGGATGCCTCGGGCTTCCATGCCCTCGAGAAGCCTTGTGGTCAAGGATAACAGACAGACATTCCAGGTACCCCAGCATCCAGACACGCTACTGATGCCTCAACGTGACTACTCCCCTGACCGAAGGTTTCTGCCCTGACTAGACCCTCTGGAATGTCCCAACAGAAGCAGTGTAATTAACTGGCGTCCATGGAAACATGGCACTGGGAAGAGTTTCACGAACTACGTATTAAATCTATAAGGGAGACCCAGACTAGGTGATGAGTTCTGAGGAGGAATCCGCGGGAGGAAGAACCGACATCCCATCATCCTGTTTCAATCAAGGAGAAGACGTCCTTGACTAAGGGACGAATTCCGCCCGCCTTTAGAAAGCGGGAATGCGGGGCAACAGCAGCGCCGCGCGTCCTCCCCCACGGACGGACGGGCGCTCGCCCCAGCGAAAGCGTCGGAAACAGTGACATTGTATAGAATTAACTATATGTTGTTTATCCTTGACTTATGTGTCTGATTCAATGTTATATGTCGTTTTGACATTACATTTGTTATGATTATCATTCTATATCTTGCCTTATTTTTCATGCTCATTTTATTCCTTATTGAGAATCTAATTTTCTAACTTGTATCACATATTACATGTTTGTTCCCTTAATAGGATTCATAGATAAACCCTTTTTTATTTGTTTCCCCAAAATATCCCATGATATTTTATGTTTGAAGGCATATTTTGAGTGTGTTAAAGAAGTTTTATATAAAGCATATTAAGGATGATTCCAATAATATTTTCATATCCCATGTTCAAGAAGTTATATAAGGTATGTAATTACAAAATAAAATAGAATTATCAATATTATAGGATGTATTTAGTGTAATTTTATGTAATAAATCATCTCTTGATGTGTAATAAAGGTAAGTGTACTTATATGTAAAAGAGGGAGACTTTGGACATGGTGTTTGAAATCAAGAACAAGGGAAATAAATGTTCACCGAGAACCCATATGGATTGTCAGTGAAGATCAATGATATGTTTTTATATGGTGGGGATGGTTTCTGAACCCACATTTTTCTATATATTTCCTAATTTTAGTTTATCAATAATCCTTTTTGTTTGAGTTTTACTTGGTCTTTTCTCATTGTTATTTTGATGTTATTCAGAGTTAGGGATATTTTTATCAGAAAACAATCTACCTTTATTGCTTGTATTGTTGTTTTAATTAAATAATTCAAGGTATTAACTTTTTATTGGTTCATATGAGGGTTCACTATGAGTATGGAAATAATAAACGGTGGTTTAACATCTTCAATGGATATTTTTACATAATATTACATACCATTTACACATCACGTAAATTTATTACACAAAGTGTGACTATCTTTATAATGATGTTGTTAAAGGAATACAGATCATGAACTGGTACATTTTTTGAATCTATTTTGATACCATGGATCTAAATTACATTAAATTTAATGTTCTAGATGGTGTAAATTCACCCTAGTTATGATAATTTCAACATATGCCATACATTACAAATTATAACTCATGTAATATTTTCACAACAAGTATTTTTCAGAAAAAAAATAAGTAATGTCATGTTTTGGATTTCTTGTAAATTCAATATTCATTCTTCCTCTCTCGATCTCAAAGATATTTCTAGGAAATTTTAGACTGCCCAATTCAATTATAGGCATTAATATTATGATAACAATCCATTATGAGTTAATTTCTCATTTGTTTTTCCCGCTCTTCTATATTTGATTCTCAAAGTTGAGGTGTAATCATTTGACCAATATAGAAATAGTTGTTTGTAAAGATCTTGTTGTATCCATATCCTCTTACAATCTACTATTCATTTTTTTTCTTGGTTAGAGTTACCATTACTAAGAGTTTCCTAGATCATCATTTTATGGTAGGTTGTCTAAAACCTTACCCAATGGTATGTTCAATTGTTAAGAATATATAATATTCTGATTGTGGTAAAAAAAAATTATTAAATTAATATAATAACGGATGAACATAAGTATTATGTTTTTTTTCCTCGGATCCATTTGGATTCAATTGATGTTGAATATAGTCTGGTGGATACCTATTTTGCAAGAGAACCCTAGACTAAAAATTAAATCGATAATGCCTTATAGTTTTTTTATCATGAAATTTTTCCTTTTGGAATTTATTAAAATAAAATGAATATGGTAATGACATATTATTTTATTGAAATTGTTATGGTAAATTTGATATATAAATGAAAGTGAAATTGAATGAAATATAGTAATTTTTATAATTAACCATTGAGTCATTGGATATAACATTATGATATCATTATTATTATGACATGTGTCTTTATACATTATATAATTATTATATAGTCATAATGGTCCCATTTATGTTTTAAATGATTATATAGAGTTTTTTCCCTGATGTTGTAATGTTTATACTATTTTTAGGCCATGTTTCATGCTATAAATCTAATATAGAAGACATTCCTTGATGTTGAAATGATTATATAGCATGCTTGTCCATGTTTCATGTTGTAATTTTTATATATATGGCTATTAATATATGTTTTAATGATTATATAGTTGTATTATTCTTGATTACTGTTCTAATACTTATATTTTAGGCTATTTCTATATGTTTTAATGCTTATATAATGTTCTTGTCCCTGTTTAATGTTGAAATATTTATATTGAGGGCATTAATAAGATATAGAAATACATTTACCAAGGGATCTTCCTATTAATGTGACTATTTAATAGTTTTTTGTTATGGTTGTAATGGTTGTGAAACATGCTGATAGATATTTCATAATTGTTCCAATGAAGGTTTATTTTTGGTTTACAACACATTGATCAAATAATACACATGTTTATTGCACTGTTTCATTCACTAATTATAAAAATGGCTTTTATAATGATGGTCATGTCGACCTACTTATTTTTACTCACGTACTATTAGGGAAACCATTTGGAAGTAGATAATATTACATGAAAGCGATTATGTACAAGAGTAAGGGACTTTGGTATTGATTATTTCTTATTGGATGAGTTGAAGCTTCGATGTGAGGTTGATAATGGATTCAGAAATGGTGTTAATGATATTTCTTCTCAACATCCTTTTTTTATATTTAACCTCTAGTATGTAATTTAGCTATATATCATGATGAAATTAAAAGGTTAACAATTATTTGGTTTCTTGGTTCTTCATTTATATTCTAGGTTTATGTTGTATACTTTCCACTTTTTTCTATTAGTATTATATTTATTATTATTGATTATTCCACACTTTTTGACTCTATAGATAGTGTAATTTTCTCCCCAATATATTATTTACACCTCCCAATATTATTTTTCACCCTCTGTAATATTAGGATGAGTGATTTACATCTCATAACAAAACCAATTTTCCATGTCATAGTGCACTCAAACCAAGGATTTTACAATTTAGGTGATTTTTCAACTATTTCCACAAATACCATGTTGGTGTTGAGTTCTCATTTTAGGTAACTATTTATTAAATAAAAATTAAAAATAAGTTACTATTATATTATATATTAACATATCTTTCAAAGTATAATTTATAAATTAACATGAAATTATTTTTTCCATTTCACAAAATATTAAAAATATTATAAACTAGAGGCTGACATATTTTAGTTTATCCTTCACATTAAATATCATAATGCTCAAAATAAAATCAAAATGAAAAATAACATATTTTCATGGTTTGATATTGTTAATGGCAAAACAATATCCAATGAAATCATTTCCTATTATTTAATTAATTTAAATCCTTATCACATAAGGTTTAAGTATAATTATCCCATTCAACATTTATACTGATTATAATTTTACTATGGTTTTTGTTATTACTGAATACAAATAATGATGTTAATATTACCGAAAATGACTTATTATGACAAAAATTATATATATTGTTTCAAAAACTAAATTCATAGAAGTTGTAGACTTAAAATTTTTATAAATCAAGAAAAATGCGATGAAATTGTTTTTCCAGAAATATGTCTTTAAGGTATAAGAATTATTTTATACCATGTTATGGTATAAAATGAACTATAATATAATTTATTGTATTCTCATTAGTTACAATTAAGTAATGATATACAAAATTTATATGCCCCACCACCATGGACAACTACATAGTTCCCTAAATGGGGGTTTCTACACACGTCAACCATGCCTCTCCATATTCTCGACAATGTTGACCAGTTGTGAGGGTATATGTAATGCCATGAGAAACTATACCATGGTTTCAATAGTTTAGGAAAAGTGGGAATAAAAATGAGTGATACATCACACACTAGTATATATTTACCACAATACTTGAGAAAATTATAAAAAATCAAGAAACAACCATACTAATACAAAATCAAACACTCAAGTAATATTTTAGGTAGATGAAATATATTTATTAAAATAGTAACAAAAAAAACAAAAGATGGATAAAATTAATCATTAGATCCTATAATGTATCATATATGTATTCTATTATATTTATCTTATAGTATATGATGAATTTTTCCAGAAGAACATGCCCTTTTTAGAATATGAATCACAAAATCTACCTAGGTACTAAATGGAAGCGCTTTAGGGTTTGAGTAAAACTCTGCAGGGCACTGCCAACATCATCCATATATAAAAATATATAATATAATATCCTTATATATAGTATTTAATGTTTTTTTATTACTCAATGATATAATTTCTTTTAAATATCATCCAATCATTGGTTTCAGGGTTATACATGATAATATAACTTCCCACTTTAGCAAGTATTGAATGTATTTGAGAATGTATTGATAACTATGACAACCCATGTTCCCATATAAAATTACAATCCACAACATGTCTAGTGTACAATCAGTATCACAAAAAATACCTTAAGAGTGTATTCTTTAGATAAAAAACAACCAAATATCATTCAAATTCTTGGTAACAGTAACCACCACAAGAATTTTTTATTCTAATTATAAAAAATAGCATATTTCAGGTGTATTTCAAAAAATGCATGACACCAAATATCATGTTCACAATAAGTTGTCACAAACCAGGACATATAGGTTTAATTATCTATTATCACAAACAACCTTATATTAGGGATATTATTGGCATCACATTTTATGAAAACATCTTAATTTTGGGTTTTCAATTTAAAAATAATTCCCTATGTAATAATTTATCCATGGTGTTCCATTAGAATCACATAACCATTTTCCTTTAACAATTTTTACTGAGTATTTTAGTAATTAAAAAACACAATCATAAACATAATTTTAAATTTATGGGTAAATCATGGAAAGATGAAATGATTTACAATATAATCATACAAGGAAAAAAGATCTCAAAAACATGGGAAACATAGATTCTATATACAATAGGTGTTGGAATCTTAATATTCCCAGTATTGATCTTTAATTCATCTTAGGAAGGAAGATATTTAATTAGTTTAGAAATAATTCTAACTATAATACATTATATCATATACCTAAGAAAAATCAAAATAAAATGATGAAATACATGAAACGGGGAATATATTGTCATCATCCTACATCTAGTATTTTTGAACACTAATTGAGAGATAAAACACAATGGATCAATAGTGGTTTTCAAGTATTTAGAGGGGGAGAGTGATTCTCCAATGTGAGTTGTCATGTGTGTTTGGGAGGAAATATTCAAGTGAGGGACAATGTTGAAAGAGGGTGGAAAAATATACATATTAAAAAAAATTACAGATGACTCAACTATTGTATAATTTGTATAACCATCCATGCAGTGGGATCCCATTTTCTATACATAACTACTTGAAAGGAACCAAGTCATCAGTTGAATTTCACCCTTTTGGCTACATTACCTATATGAATTATAAGTACCCTAAAAACTCATAAGACCCCATAAAAACCGTTGGAATTTATTTAAGGAAAACTAACAAGTTTTCAAAAAAATATAAAAAACATTTATATCCCAATAAGGAAGTTTTCTCACAACCTCCAAACATTATTTATACTTTCTATCAAGCTAATATCTAGTAATACTTATAAAAACTGATAAAAACACTTACCATTTGTATGGAACATTCAACTTTCTTTCATATGTTTCATCTTGTAACTTCCTATGCATCCATATCCAATATTAAACGGGAATGGTATACAAACAATGGTTATTTTTATTGCGTGTTGTGATACAGACATTCTTTTTTTCAATGGAACAGTCATCATCCAACACAACATCATAAAAATCAATGATATAAGTTAGTTTATGTTGATACAATCAAATTAGAGTGATGTAAAATTCATAATACATCACTATGTACATTTTTTTATAATTTTATTTGCATTAGTACATGGAAAATTAAATCTATAATCACAAATGGTAACATAAAACTCATTTGTAACCTTTTCTACCACTAAATTCTATATTTAATTATCCTTCATGACACACATAAGAAGACATTATTGCTATAAAAAACCTCTAATGGATGTCATAATCTCACTTCATAAGAACTTTTCATTCACTTGGATTCTTCAACCAATTCGTAAATATTTATATCTACTCAAATTTATTATTTTCTAAGAACATCCCATGAATAATAGACTAACAATACTCTATGATACAAAAAGTAGACCAGAATGGCCAGTGTAACATGTCCATGAATGGATCCCTGTAAAGAAATTACTAGTAACAATTTTTTAAGGAGAATTATTACAAGGATAAATGAAATTACAATGTACTACAAAATTAATGGAAAAAATCATTAAATTTCATTGAGAATATGTATTGAAAATAGCATCTACCCATATGTTATTGATGAAATGATGTTATCAGAGGGAATTGTGTGTCGAGTTCCTTCAAAAGACCATACTTTCAAATTCTGGGAAACATATATCTCAATCTTATATGATTTTAACTATTTCACCATATTGGCATACCACCTCCCATACATATATTCCTCAAAGCTCATATTCTATAGAGACCTTCTTAATGTGTGTGAAGTGACTTAATTTTATCAAACAATATATGATAACCCATACAATATTGTTTCAATAGGGAGTCCCTAATGCTCCCTTTAAAAAATACATTATTACATAACACCCCTTCTACTTTATATTGGTAAACATGTGGATTATGAAAGCACGAAAATTATGATTTACTTCAGCTATTGGAAGGCTGAGTGTCAGGAAACAAAATAATTTATGGGCTTATTTATTTTGGGGCACCATCTATGAATATTATCATCATGATACATTTTTTTATTCTTATGATGAACGACCAATCATTGGGAGTGGAATTTATTTAACAATATTTCATGTATTATCATGGGGACCACCACTACACCAAAGAGATATAATATCACACCCTCATCAATAGAAAAAATAATAAGGGGTCTCACCCACAAGATATAAAATCCCCCATCACTAGTTATCCATAATTTGATAACTGCCTCTGTTTAACGTAGTAAATGTGGGATGAATAAATATCCAGGTAATCAAATTATATGTTTTTATTGAACTTTTAAATATATAGGTGACTTTTTTTTCAAATAATTCCATGATCAATCAATCAGAACTAAATTTCTGAAAAAACACATACTGTGTTTTCATAATGAAGTATTATGCTGCAATATTCATATTCCTGGGAGTGTAATTCATATAAAATTAGAAAAATGGAAGAATCTCAACAAAAATAATATTTCAAATAATTTGGTTACACTAGATGAAATGGTATTTTATGCTCAAATGATAGTTATCGACAGCAAACCAATATCGTTGATGGTAGTGTGACCAGTATATCATGTTATTCACAACATCATGTAACTATATGCATGGTTTTATGTGGTTATGCTAATGTTTACTCAGAATCATGGACTTTTAAGAGAGTACACACAAATCATTTATCAATATGCTCCCTATGATGATACACATGATATCACACAAAATATTATAATTCGTTCCCAGTTTGGGTATGGTCAAAATCTGTGAAAATGTAAACGGCACAAGTAAATCTATTATGGTGGGATAATAATCACCAGAAAAGTGAAATTTCTCACCCTTAAGGATCTGATCATTTAATGAAACTTCTAATCCTGAAATTTACAAAAGAAATATATGATTTTAGCTATCCATATATAGGATGAAATGACTCCCATAAAGAATATAGGATCTCTCCTAAGAGACCACATCATCAACATTATTATAATGTATAGAGATTAAAACCTATGATATTAAATGTCCCATTTAATATACATAATCCATGATAATAGAATTTCAAGAATACAGATGAAATATTATGAACCAGATTCAAATTGAAAATTATTTCTATATGCCTACATTTCTCCTCTCAGATCATTGATTAAACCATTATGATGTTTTTTGAAAAAAAAAAGAATAATGAGACTAGATAAGTGCAGCATATTTTATTTATAAGATCCATAAAGACCACATTCATAATAATTAGTCCAAAATAGATCATAATGTATTATTAAAGGATATATGTTCTCCTAATGGACATATGAGTAACATGATAATGTCTCTCTCTCACCTAATAGTACCCTGATAGAAGGATAGTCCATAAGAAAAATAAATCACCTTTCAGCTGATCAAATATACCATTAATATATGGCAGTGGTTACAAGTTCAAAACCATCACCAAGTTATGTTTCTTGATTATCTTCACATAACCTAGAAAATATCCTTTCTTTCTTAGGGAAACCAACTCGAGCACCCCAAGGGGATTTTATCAGTCATGTGATTCTTTTTTCCTTCATGTCCTATAATTGGGATTTCAAATCATAACGATCTATCGGTGTCACACTAAATAGAGTTAAAGAAAGTGGATTTATACGTTGATTATTCTCAATAATAATATCAATCTCATCATTTCATATAAATCCTAAAAAAACAAAAAAATGCATCATAAAATAGATCAACAACCAGAGGGAAAATAGGTTGATAAGTCTAACCCTCATAAAAATTACACTAGATTCTTGGGTGAACAATCCACCAATCCACCATTGTTTTGGTCCTGTATGACATTTTTTGAATTCCCACATGCTGATATACTTGTAGCTACAACTATCTGGAGATGTTAATTATACATATAAAAGATAATATAATACATGTATCTAATTAAGAACAAACCAAACCATCCAACATATCATGTAAAAACCAACCATTCATAGTATGATGAAATAAAAGTGTCTTCTATAATTGAAAATCACTAGAGAAATACATGAACACTTGTAGAGTCACTCATATTTTTTATTCATTTTTTATCAATTGAACTTAATAATATGGTTAATCTATGGGAAAACACAACAATCCATCAAAATGTGAATAGATAAAATAATTTTGAGAATTGAAAACATATAAAATAGAGGTAATATTAAATGATACTAAAATCAAATTCCTTATTTTAGATGTCCCAACCTCCATCCCAATTAAGGTATAATCGACTAAATTAATTTTTACTATACCACAACCATATGATCTATCTAAATACACGGAGTAACATTCACAGGTGGCATCTACTATCATGCAACCTTTGTATCTCAACCACCCCTATGACTTCTGTGATGTGAATGCCCAACTCACTATCTGATTTGGTGTAGAGTTCACTATATTATATCTAATTACTATTAAATAACATATTCTTATAAACACCCATCATCCCTATATAAAAATTTTGATGATTCTTATTTTTTCACACTGGTGGAACTTTATATGTAGTTGGGTATAATGTATTCCCTTTTTCCCAGACATCCACACATATATCATCATAATTCATCACTTCATCACATGGGATTGGATGAAAATTTTATATTTTTTTATGACTACCACATGCTGGGACTGATTAATCATCATGAAAATTTTACTTAAATATGTCCTAACACCACTAGTTATAATATGTGATAATGGACCCATAGTTCTACCAATGTTGATATTACCCTTGATGATAGTGGATTTTATCTTTTTATTAAAAATAATTTTCCATGAGTTATATATTTACATATAAATTGATATCATAATGGAGGAACTCTTTACTATGATCGGACCAATTAGTGTCATCACTAATTGATATTGGAGTTAAAAGATTTGGATCCATATTATGAGAGGCATAATGAATGCTCAAAGAACACCCCTGCATCATGTAATATAAATCCCATGACCTCTCAATCCTTAGTGGATCTAGAATTAAATATTGGAATAAACAACAACAAAAATCCATCATTTTAAACCTAACATGTAATGTTACCAAGATAATGGAATCCCATAAGCATTGATATTCTCCACACATAATATTTAATGCAATCCTGACCAAAATATCTTTATGGCTATATACTTAGTGGAGGATAGTTAGAATATATTAAATCCACAACTCCGCATCATGTAGAACACCATCACAATAATAAATAAAGGGTTACGTGGATGAAACTCAATCGTATTACCATACTCTATGACAACCCTGCTTTTTATTACAACTTAAACATGATTTATTACATAAAACTTCACTTGATACAACAAATAATATTGAGAGGTTTAGTGTCATTGGGGATTATGATCATTATATAAAAACATAAAACATTAAATACAACATCTTTATTGAAAACTTCCTTTACATGACCTCTACATTCCTTCATACTTAGCATTGCATGGGATAAACTGAGGATATCTATAAGAAAAGGTTGTGCTATAAAGCCCAGTAAGGGAGTACACATGGAATAAAATGAGGAGTAAAATACATGTTAGACAATAGGCATATCAATATAGCATGAGAAAAACATGAACATAAAGGCATGATAAAACATGATAATCATAACATGTAAATGTGGCAACAACAATTAACATGGAATTAGCATGAGCCAAGGCTCATTGCACATGGAGCATGAGTAAATACTCATTGCACATAAAGCACGAGTAAACCCTCATTTCAATTTAATTAGCCTGAGTCAACACTCATAGCACATGACGTATCATGATACTATACTTTACCCAATGCATTGGAGCGCTATAAGGGTGAACCCTTCTTAAACATTTCATTTCATGCATAAGTGTGCCACATGGATCATAAAACATGGATTCATAAAACATAATCATTTATTCCACGATAAAGGAATGAGGAATTCACACATGAAACTTTATAATCATTAAGTAAATGTGAATAAAGCTTAATACCCTTGATGGAGAAATGGTCATGGTATTCACTACACAATGACATTGGCATAGAATATCGGTGCGATTTCGGCAGCATAACGCCGTGACATAAGAATTCATAAAAATAGTTGATGAGAGAGAAAGGAGTTCCTAATCTTATTTAAATGTAATGTAAAGTATTACGTTCATATAGATACATGTCCCAACAATTTTAGGGGAATTTAGATTCATGATACAAAAGTATTGCTTGAATGTAAAAGAGGAGAGAGAAGTTCCTTTCGGAATTTCAGCATAGTAACGGGTGTAAATGGGAGGTATTTAATGAGAGATAAAGGGATCTCCCATTATTCAAACATAAAGATGGATGTATGAGGGAGGTTTTAAACCATACCCCAACATTCATAATTGAAATTAAAAGGGAAAAACAACTTAATGAAAATTGGACAAAAATGAGAAAGGAAGAAAAACCCTTACAAGGAAGTGTGCTTCCAAAGGCTAGAGAGAGTCACATGAGAGGCTTCAGGGGAGCTTGGGGAACCTTGGGAGGATTATACAGAGATTAGGTCAGAGGTTGGACGAACTCCAAAGTCTTTTAGTGATGAGTATGTGGGTGCTTCTGTGGGTTTATATAGGAAAGGTGAGGGAATTCATTATTATTTAGGTTTGGGACACCTTATATTAAATTAATCCAAACCACAAACCATCCCATGATTTTTGCCCATGGTTTTTGACAATGTGAAGAGGAAAATAATATTTTATATGGCCAAGGTCCTAACTTCTTAAAATATTATGGTTGCTTATGTGGAGGTGAGTCACACTCCCATGGAAATTAATTTAATAAGACAATGTGTTTAATAAGTCTTGAGGGGTCCATTAATGCTTTGAAAAGTAAAAAAACAAACCCAAAATCACATTATTTTAATGGTAAAACATATATTGGCCGAACATAAATATTATAGTATTTTACTACATCACTATTGGGTCATTATGATGTCATAAAACACATTATATATTAAAATGGTATTTAATTTTTACTCAAAAATGTGTCTGTCTCAAAAAATTATGAAAAAATCACCGTTTGATAATTTCAACATCCTAATTCCTAAAATAATATTTATTTTATCTAAATAATTTTCTAAATATTTTAATTTTCACTTTTAAAATAAAAACCAACATTTATCAAAAATTCACGGGTTTTAAAAAAAATGGCTTTCAAACCTTAATAAAAATTATAATTACAATCATACAATTTCATGATAATTTATATATAATAAAATTAATCTAATAAAAATAATAATAAAATTTTATTAAAATATTATTTAATTAAAATATCCATTAATTTAATAAAATATATTTCTTAATTAAATAATAACTAAAAACACCATTTGTACTTTAAAAACTATTTACAATGTATCAATAATGACATGAAATTATATTCATTATTATATAGAAAAATAATGTACATGAACATAGTACAATTGAATAGTTACATAACCTCTTAAAACAACTGCATAAGACCTAAGGGTAAGGTGTGTGATCATGACAGACTCTTGGGGTGGCCCGGATAACATCGCTCGAGTGGTAATTTCTATCAACTTCCACTTCTCCCGTAGACGGTCTCATTCGAGCTTGACATGGTGAATCTCAGCTTGGGCTTGGTCAAGAGGGAAGCCCATGGACACCACCTCTTTTTCGAGCTCCGATAAATGGGCTTCGTATGGGGAAATTCTACAGGATGAGGCCATCGCTTCCTTTGTCTAAGTAAAATTGGATGTGTAAAAGCCCTATATTTATACTAATCATGTGATCACTATTCAACCACTATAAAAGTAACGGTCACAATTCTTATCATAAAACCAATGAAGTTGACATTTTATAAAAACATTTTATATAAAGAGACATTTAATAAGATCAAGAGGGATTTTCCATTAATGAAACTTTGGGTCATTACAATATTCCCTCCTTAAGAAATTTAGCCCTTGAAATTTTCCTTTTCCCACACTAAAACAGATGTGGGTAACTCAGCTTCATCACTTCCTCTGATTCCCAAGTTTATTCATCAAACTTGTGGTTTCTCCACAACACCTTGACGAGGGGAATTATCATATTTTGTAGAAATTTTTCTCTACGATCTAAGATCTTCACTGGTTGCTCCTAATAAGAAATATCGTCTTCCAATTGTACCACCTCAGAAGAGAGTACATGTGAAGGGTCCAGTATGTACATCCTTAATATGGATACATGAAAGACATCATGTACTTTGGCCATAGGAGGTGGATGTTCTAGAAAATAGGCCACATCCCCGACACGATCAAGAATCTTGAAGGGGCTGATGTACCTTGGACTTTTCTTCCATATCTTTCCAAATATCATGACCTTATTCCACTAAGATATGCATAGAAAAACAATGTCTCCAACTTTAAACTCATGGTCTCATCAATTATTATCTGTATAACTCTTCTGTCGAATTTAGGCTACCTTGATATGCTGCTAATTGGTTTTCACCATCTCCACCATTTCCTCGACTATTTCTAGTCCAAGCAGCTTACGTTCACTGACCTCATCCCAACATGCCGGTGTTCTGAACCTTTTCCCATAGAGGGATTCATATGGTTCCGTTTGGATGATTTAGTGGAAACTGTTATTATAAGAGAACTCAACCAGAGGAAGATGTTGATCCCATCCTCCTTTAAAGTCCATTGAGCATGCTCTCAACATATCCTCAAGTGTTTGGATAGTCCGCTCGGATTGGCCATCAGTTTGAGGATGATAGGCCGTACATAAGTTCAGTTCATTATTCAGAGCATGCTGAAGACTCTTCCAAAAC
Organism: Viscum album; assembly: GCA_963277665.1. Lineage (NCBI taxonomy): Eukaryota > Viridiplantae > Streptophyta > Magnoliopsida > Santalales > Viscaceae > Viscum > Viscum album. Next base: position 1,893,979,327 of record OY728150.1, read on the forward strand.
ATAGAGATCAATCTTGGATCTCAGTCAGAAAAAATAGATAGTGGTACTCCATGAAACCTTAACAATTCCCTGATATATATCTGTGCCATTTGATCTAATGAGAAATCCTCCCAAATAGAAATGAAGTGTGCAGTCTCTGTAAGACGATCCACAACAACCCATATTGCATTGTTTCCTTTGGATGTCCTGGGAAGTCTGGTGACAATGTCTATGGTGATTTTTTCCCATTTCAATTTTGGTATGGGCAATAGTTGCATCATCCCCTTAGACTTCTGCCTCTATGCCTTAACTTACTGACACACCAGGCACTTTGATATATATTCAGCAATCTCCTTCTTCATATTATCCCACCAAAAGTTTTCTCGGAGATCTCGATACATCTTTTTGCTCCCTGGTGAATAGAAAATTTTGAACTATGTGCATCATCCAAAAGTTCCTTCTTCAGCTCCGGACATGGTGGAACACATAGTCTTTTACCAAACCACACAATTCCTTCTTCATTAACATTAAAATCTGAGGATTTCCCTTTTTTGATAGCTCCCACTTTTTCTTGAATTCCCACATCATCCTTTTGAGAATCCTTTAAACTTTCCAAAAGAGACGGTTGAGCAATCATTTGTGAAAGGATTGATGATGTTCCCTTCTCTATGATTCCCATGTCCATCTTCATCATGTCGAAGAATATTGTATCCTTATCAATTCTCATCATTGATAGAATCATTGGATCCTTTCTATATAGGGCATCTTCCACCTTGTTCGCTTTCCCAGGGTGGTAATGGATTGAACAGTCATAATCCTTGATGAGCTCTTTCTATATTATATGGCGCTTATTAATCTCTTTCTATGTGAATATATATTTAAGACTCTTGTGGTCAGTATATATCTCACATTTCTCTTCATAGATATAATGCCGCCAGATTTTCAAGGCAACGATCACTGCCGCCAACACCAGATCATGCGTTGGAGAGTTTCACTCATGGATTTTCAACTGCCTTGAGGCATAGGATATCACTTTATCATTATACATCAGCACACATCCTAATCCCTACTTCGAAGCATCACTGAATACCACAAAAATCTCCCCAATTGTGGGTAAAGTGAGCACGGGCACAATTATAAGCCTCCTTTTCAACTCTTTGATGCTTTATTCGTTTTCATCACTTCAAGCAAACATTACTCCTTTTAGAGTTAGCTTGGTAAGAGGGTTGGACAATCGTGAGAAATTTCTCACAAATCGTCGATAATATCCAGCTAACCCCAAGAAGCTACGAATATCTGTTACCGATGTTGGCCTCAGCCATCCCTCAAATGCATCTATTTTGGAGGGATCCACAGATATCCCATTGCTTGTGATGATATGGCCCACTAATGAGACCTCCTTCAACCAGAACTCACACTTGCTGTACTTTTCATAGAGCTTCTCCTTGCACAAAGTCTCTAGTACTGTTTTTAAATGCTCCTCATGATCCTCCTTGGTTTTGGAGTATATTAGAATATCATCTATAAAGACTACAAAAAATTTGTCTAGGTAATCTCTAAAGAATCTATTTATCAAGTCCATGAAGATTTCTAGAGCATTGGTGAGTCCTAAAGGCATTACTATGAATTTATAGTGCCCATATCTTGTACAAAAAATCAGTCTTGGGGACATCTTACTTCTTCACCCTGACTTGATAATATCCCGACCGCAAATCTACCTTGGATAAGAATTGTGCTCCACACAGCTAATCGAACAAGTCATAAATTCTTGGGAGAGGATACTTGTTCTTTATCGTGATTTTGTTATGTTCACGATAATCGATGCAAAGCCGCATTGACCCATCTTTCTTCTTGACGAAGGGGACTGGTGCAGCCCATAGTGAAGCACTTGGGCGTATAAACTCTTTATCCAGATTCTCTTGTAGTTTTTTCTTCAGCTCTTCAAGCTCTACAACAACCATTCTATATGGAGTCTTGGATATTGTTAAAGCCCCGGGTATAAGTTCAATTGAGAATTCAACATCTCTTCTAGGAGGAATATCAGGCAGTTCCTCGGGAAATACTTCAGCGAATTCCCTCACAATAGGAATTTCATCAAGAATGGTTTCTTCCATGGACTGAATCATTGAGACAGATACACATTCTCATAAGTCAGTAATATCCATTCTTGAGACGATAGAGCTAAATGAGATTCATCTTCCTCCTTACACTTGTAAAGAATCGGGGGTCGATTCTCCATATGGAGTGTGATTTCCCTCTCCCGACAGTTTATGTTGGCTCTATATAAGGAAAGCCAATCCATGCCAAGAATTGTATCAAAGCCCACCAGAGGGTGTATGAAGAGGTTCACTAGAAAATTAAATCAACATATTATAATAGGGGAGGATTTATATTCATTGGATTCAATGATTTCCCCATTTGCCGTACTCACAGACATCTTTACTTCCATGATTTGTGGTGGTGTTGGCATTGTTATACTAAACTATCGAGATATAAAAGATTGCATATAACCTGAATCAAAAAGTACATTAACTATTCTTGAATGAATAACTAGAGTACCTATCACCACTTCGTTGTCGGTATTCACTTCGACAGAAGTGATGGAAAAAGCTCTTGCTTGCTGCCTCGGAGGTTGTTGGTTGTCTCCGAAAACCCTGGATTAGGGCATTGATTTTTCAAATGATACGATTCATTGCATTTTTAGCATTGAAAAACGCATTGAGGTTCGAATGGATTGTTCCTCTCCACTATCACAGCTGCAGGTCATTCATGCTGACAGTTAACAGCTAGGATCCCTTCTCTTCCACACCTGAAGCATTTCCTCATCCCCTTAAGGAAATTTCTAGGGTGCTTTTTTTCTGCACTATTGGCAAGTGGGGTACTGGATCTTCTTAGAACCGTTGGATTTATCCATCGTCCCACCAACATTGAATTCCACCTTACTCTTATTATCCCAATGATACCCCTGTGATTCTTCGATCTCCATTTCGACCTTGAGGACACATCAGACAATTTCCTCATAGCTGTCGAAGTCACGGATCGCTAATGCTTTCCATAGGCTAGGCTTCAGCCCATGAAAGAAGCGGTCAACCTTGCATTCGGGGGTAACGACAAATCTGGAAGCGTATCGTGCAAGCCTTTTGAGGTTAGCCTCATACGCTCCAATAGATTATTCATCTTTTTTCTTGAGGGAAATGAAGTCCCTTTCCATCTTAAGCCGGAGGGTGTGCATAAAATATTTATTGAAAGACATCTTCCGGAAATCCTTCCATTCCAACACCTCGATCTCCTCCTCAGGCTTCATATTTTTTATCAACGTCCACCATTGATCAGCTTCACCCTCCATAAGATAAGCTTCCAGGAGAACCTTCTCTTGTTCAGAACATTTAAGGATGGAGAAGATCTTTTCAATGGAGTTTGTCCATTGTTCAGTGATTGTGGGATCAGATGATCAACTAAATGTATGGGCCTTTGTCTCATGAAGCTCTCGATATCGACTTGTTCTTTATTAGGGGGGTTTGGACGTTCCTCTTGACCCGTTTTTCTATTCAATTCTTGAGTTAGTTGAGAGAGAAGTGTGACAATGTTCGCAATTCCCACTCCCATTGGATTGGACATCTCATTAGTACAGTCATCACACTGATCTTCACATTGGTTGTTAGACTGAGTCCTCCTATTACTGGCCATTGGCTAGAATAAAAGGAATGTTAGGGGTAACACATAAAGGGTAATCCAAAGACAAAAGTTGATGACTTATAAATAAACATTCATTTTCATTAACTCATGAGTCTATAGGATTTAATATAGGGTTTTCATGATCTACCTTCTAACATATATTCTTAGGGGAATTTTTTTAATTACCTTAATAAGGGTTCATAATAAGCTTGTGAATTTACCAAAGCATATCCCTTGGGAGTGTCATATCCCAGAGTGCAGAAAGGCCCATTTTCATGCACCAGTTCCCGTTCGAGTATAGCTCAAAGTGGTGTTTTCTGGTTTTACCCCTAGGATACATATGTGCCAGAGCCGCCTCTTCCTGCTCGTATCCAGACAAGGATGTATTTTTTTGATAACCCACTTACTCAATACTCACTAAAACATAGGGACTTTTTTATTATACCTTTTCTTGTCTCTAAGGCATTACTTGGGTTTTCTAATCCTAATCCCAAAAATAACCAAACCTATCCTTTGATACCAACTATGACAACCCTGCTTTTTATTACAACATAAACATGATTTATTACATAAAACATCACATGATACAACAAAGAAGATAGAGAGGTTTAGTATCTTTGGGTCTTATGATCATTACATAAAAACTTAAAACATGAAATACAGCATCATTATTGAAACCTTCCTTTACATGACCACTACATTCCTTCGTACTTAGCATTGCATGGGATAACCTGAGGACATGCATAAGAAAAGGGTGAGCTAAAAGCCCAGTAAGGGTGTACACATAGAATATCATGAGGAGTACAATACATGTTAGATAATTGGAATATCAATAGAGAATAAGAAAAACATGAACATAAAGGCATGATAAAGCATGATAATCATAACATGGAAATGTGGCAACAACACTTAACATGGAATTAGCATGAGCCAAGGCTCATTGCACATGGAGCATGAGTAAATCCTCATTGCACATAAAGCATGATTAAACCCTTGTTGAACTTGAATTAGAATGAGTCAAAACTCATTTCACATGACGTATCATGATACTATACTTTACGCAATGCATTCGAGCGCTATAAGGGGGAACCATTCTTAAACATTTCATTTCATGCATAAGTGTGCCACATGGATCATAAAACATGGATTCATAAAACATAATCATTGTTTCCACGATAATGGAATGTGGAATTCATACATGAAACTTTATAATCAATATGTAAATGTGAATAATGTTGAATACCCTTGATGGATAAATGGGCATGGTATTCACTACATAATGACATTGGCTTACAAAATCAGTGCGATTTCAGCAGCGTAACGTCGTGATATAAGAATTCATAAAAATGATTGATGAGAGCGAAAGGGGTTACTCATCATATTTACATGTAATGGAAATTAAGGGGGTCATATATAAACATGTCCCAACAATTGTAGTGGAATTTTGATTCATGATACAAAAGTATTGCTTGAATGTAAAAGAGGAGAGAGAAGTTCCTTTCAGAATTTCGACATAGTAACGGGTGTAAATGGGAGGCATTTAATGAGAGATAAAGGGGTATACCATTATTCATACATAAAGAGGAAATTATGAGGGAGGTGTGAAACCATACCCCAACAATGATAATTGAAATTAAAAGGAAAAAAACATAATGAAAATTGGACAAAAATGAGAAAGGAAGAAAAACCCTTACTTGGAAGTGTGCTTCCAAAGGCTAGAGGGAGGCCTGTGAGAGGCATCTTGGGAGCTTGGGGAACCTTGGTAGGATTCTAGAGAGAGTAGGGAAGAGGTTGGACGAACTCCAAAGGATTTGAGTGAGGAGAAAGTGGGATCTTGGGTGGGTTTATATAGGAAAGGTGAGGGAATTCATTATTATTTATGTTTGGGAACCCTTATATTAAAATAATCCAAACCGCAAACCATACCATGGTTTTTGCCCATGTTTTTTGGAAAAGGTAATAGGAAAATAATATTTTATAAGTCCAAGGTCCAAAATTCTTAAAATATTAGGGTTGCTTATGTGGAGGTGAGTCAAACTCCATTGGAAATTAATTTAAAAAGACAAGGTGTTTAATAAGTCTTGAGGGGTCCATTAATGCTTTGAAATGTAAGCCAAACAAACCCAAAATCACATTATTTTAATTTTAAAACATATATTGGCCGAAAATAAAGATTATTGTATTTAATTACATGACTATCGGGTCATTACGATGTCATAAAACACATTATATATTTAAACAGTATTTAATTTTTACTCAAAATTTTGACTATCTCAGAAAATTATGAAAAATTCACCGTTGGATAATTTCGATGTCCTGATTCCAAAAATAAAATTTATTTTATCTAAATAATTTTCTAAATATGCTAATTTTCACTTTTAAAATAAAAACTGACATTTATAAAAAATTCACGGGTTTTGAAAAAAATATCATTCAAACCTTAATAAAAATTACGATTGCATTCATACAATTAAATGATCATTTATATATAATAAAATTAATCTAATAATAATAATAATAATAATATTTTATTAAAATATTAATTAATTCAAAAATACCTTAATTTAATAAAATAGATTTCTTAATTAAATAATAACTAAAAAACCCTTTTTACTTTAAAAACTATTTACAATGTATCAATAATGTCAAGAAATTATATTCATTATTATATAAAAAAATAATGTATATGAACAAAGCACTATCAATTAGTTACATAACCCCTTAAAACAGCCGCATAAGACTTAAGGGTAAGGTGTGCTATGGTGACAGACTCTTGCGGTGGCTCGGATAACATCGCTCGAGTGGTAATTTCAATCAACATCCACATCTCCCGTAGATGGTCCCATTCGATCTTGACATGGTGAAGCTCAGCTTGGGATTGGTCAAGAGAAAAGCCCAAGGATGCCACCTCTTTTCTGAGCTCCAATAAATGGGCTTCGTAAGGGGAAATTCTACTGGATGAGTCCATCACTTCCTTTGTCTAAGTAAAATTGGATGCATTAAAGCCCTAAATTTATAATAATTATTTGATCACTATTCAACGGCTATAAAATTAACAGTGACAATTCTTATCATAAAAACAATGAAGTTGACATTTTATAAAAACATTTTATATAAACAGACATTTAATAAGATCAAGAGGGATTTTCCATTAATAAAACTTTGGGTCGTTACAATATTCCCCATTAAGAAATTTCGCCATCAAAATTTTCCTTTTCCCACACTAAAAAAGATGTGGGTAACTCAGCTTCATCAATTCCTTCGATTCCCAAGTTGCTTCTTCAAACTTGTGGTTTCTCCACAACACCTTGATGAGGGGCATTGTCTTATTTCATAGAAATTTTTCTCTACGATCTATAATCTTCACTGGTTTCTCCTCATAAGAAATATCGTCTTCCAATTGTACCACCTCAAAAGAGAGTACAAGTGAATGGTCCGGTATGTACTTCCTTAAGAGGGATACATGAAAGACATCATGTACATTGGCCATAGTAGGCGGAAGTCCTAGTTGATAGGCCACATCCCCGACACAATCAAGAATATCGAAGGGGCCGATGTACCTTGTACTTAACTTCCCTTTATTTCCAAACCTCATGACCTTCTTCCATGGAGATATGCATAGAAAACCCATGTCTCCAACTTTAAACTCAAGGTATCGTCGATGATTATCTGCATAACTCTTCTGTCGACTCTAGGCTGCCTTGGTATATTGCTGAATGGTTTTCACCTTCTCCACCATTTCCTTTTCCATTTCTGGTCCAAGCAGCTTACGTTCACCGACCTCATCCCAACATGCCAGTGTTCTTCACCCTTTCCCATACAGGGATTCATATGTTACCATTTGGATGCTCGACTCAAAACTGTTATTATAAGATAACTCAACCAGAGGAAGATGTTGATCCCATCCTCTTTTAAAGTCCATTGAGAACGCTCTCAACATATCCTCAAGTGTTTGGATAGTCCGCTCGGATTTTCCATCAGATTGAGGATGATAGGTCGTACTGAAGTAAAATTCAGTATTCAGAACATGTTGAAGACTCTTCCAAAACGTAGAGGTGAATCTTTGATCTCAGTCAGACACAATAGATATTGGTACTCCATGAAACCGTACCACTTCTCTGATATATATCTGTGCCAGTTGATCCAATGAGAAATCCTCCCGAATAGCAATGAAGTGTGCAGTCTTTGTAAGATGGTCCACAACAACCCATATTGCATTGTTTCCTTTGGATGTCCTCAGAATTACAGTGACATAGTCTGTGGTGATGTTTTCCCATTTCCATTTTTGTATGGGCAATGGTTGCATCATCCCCTTAGACTTCTGCCTCTCTACCTTCACTTGCTGACACACTAGGCACTTTGATGTATATTCAGCAATCTTTTTCTTCATATTATCCCATCAAAAGTTTTCTCGGAGATCTTGATACATCTTTGTGCTCTCTGGATGAATAGAAAAATTTGAACTATGTGCATCATCCAAAAGTTACTTCTTCAGCTCCGGACATGATGGAACACATAGTCTTTTCCCAAACTACACAATTCCTAAATCATTAACATTAAACTCCGAGGATTTACCTTTTTCGATAGCTCCCACATTTTATTGAATTCACACATCATCCTTTTGAGAATCCTTTAACCTTTCCAAAAGAGACAGTTGAGCAATCATTTGTGAAAGTATTGATGATGTTCCCTTCTCTATGATTACCATCTCCAACTTCATCAAGTCTAAGAAGATTGGATCCTTCTCAATTCTCATCATTGATAGAATCACTGGATCCTTTGTACTTAAGTTATCTGCCACCTTGTTCGCTTTCCTAGGGATGTAATGGATTGAACATTCATAATCCTTGATGAGCTCTATCCATCTTCTCTGGAGAATATTAAGCTCTTTCTATGTGAATATATATTTAAGACTCTTGTAGTCAGTATATATCTCACATTTCTCTCCATAGAGATAATGCTGCCAGATTTTCTAGGCAAAGATCACCGCCACCAACTCCAGATCATGCGTTGGATAGTTTCACTCATGGATTGTCAACTGCCTTGAGGCATAGGATATCACATTATCATTCTACATCAGCACACATCCTAACCCCTTCTTCGAGGCATCACTGAATACCACAAAAAGCTCCCCACTTGTGGGTAAAGTGAGCATGGGTGCAGTGATATGCCTCATTTCCAACTCTTTGAAGGTTTCTTTGCATTCATCACTCCAAGAAAAATTTACTCCATTTCGAGTTAGCTTGGTAAGAGGTTTGGACAATCGTGAGACATTTATCTCAAATCGTCGATAACATCCAACTAACCCCAAGAAGCTATGGATATCTGTTACCGATGTTGGCCTCGGCCATCCCTCAATTGTATCTGTTTTGGATGGATCCACAGATATCCCATTGCTTGTGATGATATGGCCCAAGAATGAGACCTCCTTCAACCATAACTCACACGTGTTGTACATTTCATAGAGCTTCACCTTGCGCAAATTCTCTAGTACAGTTCGTAAAATCTCCTCATGATCCACCTTGGTTTTGGAGTATATTAGAATATCATCTATAAAGACAACCAAAAATTTATCTAGGTAATCTCTAAAGACTCTATTCATCAAGTGCATGAATATTTTTGGAGCATTGGTGAGTCCAAAAGGCATTACTATGAATTCATAGTGCCTGTATCTTATACGAAAAGCAGTCTTGGGGACATCTTCCTTCTTCACCCTTACTTGATAATATCCCGACCGCAAATATAACTTGGAGAAGAATTGTGCTCCACGTAGCTGATCGAACAAGTCATCAATTCTTGGGAGAGGATACTTGTTCTTTATTGTGATTTTGTTAAGTTCACTATAATCGATGCAAAGCTGCATTAACCCATCCTCCTTCTTGATGAAGAGGACTGGTGCACCCCATGGTGAAGCACTCGGGCGTATAAACCCTTTATCCAGATTGTCCTGTAGTTGTTTATTCAGCTCTTCAAGCTCTACGACAACCATTCTATATGGAGTCTTGGATATTGTTAATGTCCCGGGTATATGTTCAATTGGGAATTCAACATCTCTTCTAGGAGGAAGACCAGACAGTTCCTCGAGAAACACTTCAACGAATTCCCTCACAATAGAATTTCTTCAAGGATGGTTTCTTCCTTGGACTCAATCATCTGAGCCAGATACGCATGCTCATAAGGTAGTAATATCCATGCATGAGATGATGGAGCTAAAGGAGATTCATCTTCCTCCTTACACTTGTAAAGAATCGGTGGTCGATTCTCTATATGGAGTGTGATTTCCCTCTCCCAACAATTTATGTTGGATCTATATAAGGAAAGCCAATCCATGCCAAGAATTGCATCAAATTCCACCAGAAGGAGTATGAAGATGTTCGCCGGGAAATTCAATCCACATATTATAATAGGGGAGGACTTATATTAATGGGATGAAATGATTGCCCCATTTGTCGTACTCACCGACATCTTCATTTCCATGATTTTTGGTGGTGCTGGGATTGTTCTACTAAACATTTGAGATATAAAATAATGCGTAGAACCTGAATCAGAAAGTATGTTCAGTATTCCTGAATGAATAACTAGCTTACCTGTCACCACTTCGTTGTCGGGGTTCACCTTGGTAGAAGTTATGGAAAAAGCTCTTCCTTGTTTCCTTGGAGGTTGTTGGTTGTCTCCGAAGACCCTTGGATTATAGCACTGATTTGAAAAATGACTCGATTCTTTGCATTTGTAGCATTGAACAACGTGTTGAGTTTTGAATAGAGATTTCCTCTCCTCTTTGGCAGTCGCGGGTGTTTCTTGCTGATAGTTAACAGCTAGGTGACCTTCTCTTCCACACTTGAAGCATTTCTCATCCCCTTAAAGAAATTTCTAGGGTGCTTATTTCTGCACTATTGGCAAGTGGGGTGCTAGATCTTTTTAGCACCATTAGATTTATCCATCGGCCCACTAGCATTAAATTATACCTTACGCTTCCTATCACCATGATACCTTTGTGATTATCCGATCTCCATTTCAACCTTGAGAGCACATCGGACAATTTCCTCATAGCTATCGAAGTCACGGATCGCTAATTCTTTCCGCAGGCTAGGCTTCAGCCCACCAAAATAGCTATCAACCTTGCATTCGGGGGTAATGACAATGACGGAACCGTATCGTGAAAGCCTTGTGTATTTTTCCAAGTACGCTCCAACAGATTCTTCGTCTTTTTTCTTGGGGAAAAGGAAGTCCCTTTCCATCTTAAGTCGGAGGGTGCGCAGAAAATATTTATCGAAAAACATCTTCCAGAAATCCTTCCATTCCAAAGGCTCGATATCCTCCTCAGGATTTTTATTTTTGATCAACATCCACAATTGATCAACTTCACACTCCATACGATAAGCTTCCAGTAGAACCTTCTCTTTTTCATAACATTGAAGGATGGAGAAGATCTTTTCAATGGTGTTGATCCATTGTTCAGCGATCGTGGGATTGGATGATCCACTAAAAGTAGGAGGCCTTTGTCTCATGAAGCATTCGATAGTGACTTGTTCTTTCTTAGGGGGGTTTGGACGTTCCTCTTGACCCGTGATTCTATTCAATGCTTGAGTTATATGAGAGAGAAGCGTGACAAAGTTTGCGATTCCTGTTCCCATTGGATTGGGAATCTCATTAGTACAATCATCACACTGATCTTCACATCGGTTGTTAGCCCGAGTCCTCATATTACCGGTCATTGGCTGGAATAAAAGGAATGTTAGGGGTAACACATAAAGGGTGATCCAAAGACAAAACTTGATGACTTATAAATAAACTTTCATTTCCTTAACTCATGAGTCTATAGGCTTCAATCTAGGCTTTGCATGATCTACATTCTAACATATATTCTTAGGGGAATTTTTTAATTCCCTTAATAAGGGTTCATACTAAGCTTGTGAATTTACCAAATCATATCCCCCAGGAGCATCATAACCAAGAGTGCAGCAAGGACAGTTTTCATGCACTAGTTCCCGTTCGAGTCTAGCTCAAAGTGGTGTTTTCAGGTTTTACCCCTAGGATACATCTGTTCCAGAGCCACCTCTACCTGCTCGTATCGAGACAGGGATATATTTGCTTGATAACCCACTTACTCAATACTCACCAAAACATAGGGAATTTTTTATTATACATAGTCTTGTCTCTAAGTCATTACTAGGGTTTTCTAATCCTAATCCCAAAATTAACCAAACCTATCCTTTGATACCAACTATGACAAACCTGATTTTTATAACAACATAAACATTATTTATTACATAAAGCATCACTTGATAGAACAATGAAGATCGAGAGGTTTAGTGTCTTTGGGGCTTAGGATCATTACATAAAAACTTAAAACATGAAATACAACATCTTTATTGAAAACTTCCTTTACATGACCACTACATTCCTTCGTACTTAGCATTCCATGGGATAACCTAAGGACATTCATAAGAAAAGGGAGAGCTATAAATCCCAGTATGGGAGAACAAATGGAATAACATGAGAAGTACAATACATGTTAGAAAATAGGCATATCAATATATCAAAAGAAAAACATGAACATAAAGGAATGATAAATCATGTTAATCATAACATGGAAATGTGCCAACCACACTTAACATGGAATTAGCATGAGCTAAGGCTCAATGCACATGGAGCATGCGAAAATCCTCATTGCACATAAAGCACGAGTAAACCCTCATTGCACTTGAATTATCATGATTCAACACTCATTACACATGACGTATCATGATACTATACTTTACCCAATGCATTGGGGCACTATAAGGGCACACCCTTCTTAAACTTTTCATTTCATGCATAAGTGTGCCACATGGATCATAAAACATGGATTCATAAAACATAATAATTTATTCCATGATAAAGGAATGTGTAATTAGTACATGAAACATTATAGTCAATAAGTAAATGTGAATTAAGGTGAATTCCCTTGATGGAGAAATGGGCATGGTATTCACTACACAATGACATTGTCTTAGAAAATCGGTGTGATTTCAGCAGCGTAACATCGTGACATAAGAATTCATAACAATGGTTGACGAGAGAGAAAGGGGTTCCTCATAATATTTACATGTAATGGACAGTAAGGGGGTCATATATATACATGTTCGAACAATTTAAGTGGAATTTAGATTCATGATACAAAAGTATTGCTTGAATGTATAAGAGGAGAGAGAAGTTCCTTTCAGAATATCAGCATAGTAATAGGTGCAAATTGGAGGCATTTAATGAGAGATAAAGGGGTCTCTCATTATTCAAAAATAAAGAGGGATGAATGAGGGGGGTGTAAAACCATACCCCAACAAACATAATTAAAATTAAAAGGGAAAAACAACATAATGAAAATTGGACAAAAATGAGAAAGGAAGAAAAACCCTTACTTAGAAGTGTGCTTCCAAAGGATAGAGAGCGGCTTGTGAGAGGATTATTGGGAGATTGGGGAACCTTTGGAGGATTCTAGAGAGAGTAGAGCAGAGGATGGACGAACTCCAAAGGCTTTGAGTGAGGAGGAAGTGGTAGCTTGGGTGGGTTTATATAGGAAAGGTGAGGGAATTCTTTATTATTTAGGTTTGGGACCCCTTAAATTAAATTAATCCAAATCACAAACCATCCAATGGTTTTTGCCCACGGTTTTTGGCAATGGGAAGAGGAAAATAATATTTTATAAGGACAAGGTCCTAACTTCTTAAAATATTATGGTAGCTTTTGTGGAGGTGAGTCACACTCCCAAGGAAATTAATTTAAAAAGACAAGGTGTTTAATAAGTCTTGAGGGGTCCATTAATGCTTTGAAAAGTAATCCAAAAAAACCCAAATTCACATTATTTTAATGGTAAAACATATATTGGACGAACATAAATATTATAGTATTTTATTACATCACTATTGGGTCATTATGATGTCATTAAACACATTATATATTTAAACAGTAATAAATTTTTACTCAAAAATTTGACTATCTCAGAAAATTATGAAAAATACACCGTTTGATAATTTCGACGACCTGATTCCAAAAATAACATTTATTATATCTAAATAATTTTATAAATATGTTAAATTTCACTTTTAAAATAAAATCCCACATTTATAGAAAATTCACGGGTTTTGACAAAAAATGGCTTTCAAACCTTAATAAAAATTATAATTTCATTCATACAATTACATGATCATTTATATATAATAAAATTAAAATAATAATAATAATAATATTTTATTAAAATATTATTTAATTAAAAAATACCTTAATTTAATAAAATAGATTTCTTAATTAAATAATAACTAAAAACATGATTTGTACTTTAAAACTATTTACAATGTATCAATAATGATAAGAAATTATATTCATTATTATATACAAAAATAATGTACATGAACAAAGTACTATCAGTTAGTTACATAACCCATTAAATCAGCCACATAAGACCTAAGGGTAAGGTGTGCGATGTTGACAGACTCTTGTGGTGGCTCGGATAACATCAATCGAGTGATAATTTCTATCAACTTACACTTCTCCCTTAGATGGTCTCATTAGAGATTGACATGGTGAAGCTCAGCTTGGGATTGGTCAAGAGCTATGCCAAAGGATGCCACCTCTTTTCTGAGCTTCGATAAATGGGCTTCATATGTGGCAATTCTACTGGATGAGGCCATCAGTTCCTTTGTCTATGTAAAATTATATGTGTTAAAGCCCTATATTTATACTAATCATGTGATCAATGTTCAATTACTATAAAAGTAACGGTCACAATTCTTATCATAAAACCAATGAAGTTGACATTTTATAAAAACATTTTATATAAAGAGACAATTAATAAGATCAAGAGGGATTTTCCATTAATGAAACTTTGGGTTGTCACAATATTCCCCCCTTATGAAATTTTGCCATCGAAATTTTCCTTTTCCCACACTAAAAAAGATGTGGGTAACTCAACTTCATCACCTCCTCCGATTCCCAAGTTACTTCTTCAAACATTTGGTTTCTCTACAACACCTTGACGAGGGGCATTTGTCTTATTTCGTAGAACTTTTTCTCTACGATCTAAGATCTTCACTGGTTTCTCCTCATATGAAAGATCGTCTTCCAATTGTACCATCTCAGAAGAGAGTACATGTGAAGGGTCCGGTATGTACTTCCTTAAGAGGGATACATGACAGACATCATGTACTTTGACCATAGTAGGCGGAAGTGTTGGTGGATAGGCCACATCCCCGACACGATCAAGAATATCGAAGGGGCCGATGTACCTTGGACATAACTTCTCTTTATTTCCAAACCTCATGACCTTATTCCATAGAGATATATGTAGAAAAATCATGTCTCCAACATTAAACTCAAGGTCTCGTTGACTATTGTCTGTATAACTCTTCTTTCGACTCTAGGCTGCCTTGATATGCTGCTGAATGGTTTTTACCTTCTCCACCTTTTCCACGACCATTTATGGTCCAAGCATCTTATGTTCACCGACCTCATCCCAACATGCCGGTGTTCTGCACGTTTTCCCATACAGGGGAAAAAACAGTCAGGGTATGCCACATGATTTATGTGTTTATCTTATCAAGGGAGGATGGGTCTATGCACTTACTATGGGCGGTAAAGAATCGATTGGTAGTTCATCTACTCACCGTGTTGATCCCCCTTTTGTTTATTAGAATTGAGTTTTTTTTCTATAATTCTTGGGAATATGGGAATGTATTGTTGTAAATAAATTATTGAATAAATGATCATAACCAATGGGGTTTGATATTGCTGGGACGCAATGTTTAGGTTACTATTTTTAAGGGACAATGAAATTTGGGTGTGATTCTAATAGAAATTAATGTGTAATTTCTAATGGTTAATTAATTTTTAAAGTATTAATTAATGTAAAGAGGGAATTATAAAAAAAAGGGAATGAATTAATATAATAATGCTCTTTAAATGATTGTGTGCTTATACGATACCTAGTCTCAGAAGTGGTAGCTGAGAGTCTGAGAGATATTAGCTATATTTGATTCAAAGACTAGGTTATTACCATAGTGTGGATGTGATCTATAGTATATTCTGTAATTTTTATGTTTATATATGCTACTTCACACCGTCAGTTAAGGAAACTGACACCCAAAGGATTTGAGGCCTGGGGGTGTTTTCCCCAACATTCTAGTGGGAAGATGGATGGCAGACTACACCATTTGGCCCCAATGTCTTCTCTTGGTAGTTACTTTTGCTAGTAGGAATGAGGGTTAGTTTTCATTATATATGTGTGAAGAGGGATGTAATGGTTTTTTTATTCACACGTATATATTATGTATATAATGTCCTATGTACAACTATGTGTGTAATTTGTATCGGTTGTGATGAATTATGATTTTTACTCGGTGTGTGGGTTGTAATGGATTGATGTATAATTACCGATATATGATATAAGTATTGTGAACTGTGGTGGCTCAAGAAAACTACCATGTTTCATTCTTGTGTGGATGTGGGGGTTTATTTTCACAATGTGCATGTTGTGGTGCTTTGCCAAGGTGTATATGGGAAAGCAATTTTGGAGAGAGATTCTTTGGACGAGCGAAACTGGGGAAAAGTGGAAAACTATTGGGGAAGTTGTAGTGGGGTACCCTTAATATTATTTATTATATTATATAATATTATATGAATTACTTCGTGAGAGTATCCATGGTGAGGCTGGGAAGACAGTATATATGTTTAGGAGATGAGTTAGTTTCACTTGTGGTTCACAGTGCATTGGCATGCTTCCTTTACTTTTGCACAAGATGCTTCAAGGGGGATCCTACTGATTATATTGTTATACACACCCTATGGATATATATAAAGTTTATTAGGTCGCTTGGAGAAGTTTGGTGATCAAGCAAGTTTCTACTATCTTGGGGTTGTAGGAGCACTTCGGGCTTGTGGATCCTACTGTTTTTACATTCTTTTGAGTACTTGCACTTTTCCCATTTCAGTTGTAGTACATTTGCATGACATTACATATGTGAACATCAGTTTTTTTTTATATTTTTGTCTAAGTTGGTGTTGGTTGGTATCTATCTTATCTCTCTCTTCCGCATGTGTTCTCTTTGAGGGTAATGCCTCCCATTTTCGTGGTTACTATACCCTCAGTGATTGTAACTGACCCCGAGCCTACATGAGGTGGGACTCGGGGGCTCATTATCTCCCTTCTCAAATTTCCAACCCTAGTGGGGTTCACATTGTGGGAAGGGTTTCGTGACATTATCCTAATCAATTTCCATGTTATTGTAATAGATTTCCATCATAATCCTTGTTATTGAAGAAAATTAATTATATTAGAAAATTTTCAAATTATTCATGTTAACATATGTTATTACACATCCCATTAATTAATGTGATATTCTTAAATTATTAGTGATCAAATTTCACTAACATAAACCCTTCTATGTACATTTATATAGAACCATTATGCTATTGAAATTATTTTGTTATTTTTTATTTCAAAAGTTTTTCTTGTATATACTTATCTCTAATTACAATAAAAGGTATTAAGCTATTTAGGAATATCATTCATTTATTATGGAAATCCTTGTAAAAAATCACTTTTGTTTGTATTAAATGTGATGAAATAAGTTCATATAATTTATTATCTATATTGAATGCATGTTCATCTGAATGATATGAATGTGATTTGTATTGCCCAAAATTATACATCCCTAAAATGAATTGGGTTATTGTTTATCTCATTAGATATCATGTATGGTACATGAGTGGTTATCCTAAGAGAACTTAGTTGTGTTACAAATAATAATATTATTATATCATATTTTATATTGATGAATTATTCCTATTGTAGTGACCCATTCTTATCATACATAGATATTATAATTTTTTTTGAATATTCATTACATTACATAAATAGATGTGTATGAACAAAAATAGTTTAGAAACTATAAATACATTTCAATATAAACACCTAGTTTATAGGTAAAATACATCATCTTTCATTGTTATATTTACAAATATGAACCTTACATTAAAAATCATATGTAATACATTTCTCAATAACATATGGAACTGAAATATTAGAAATTGTGAGATGATATTTTCAAAAAGGGTATAAAAAAGAGATATGTAAGCACAACATGAAAATAAATGTGTGAGAAAATGAGAGTGACATTCGAAAACCATACACTATATATCAAAGATCATAATATCGTGTTAAGGGATACATATTGGTAGTTCATAACAGATGAATGATAAGTGAGTCAAATAACATGACCTCTTAGAACATAATATTACAATAATACATCAAATGGTGGCATACACATATGCGAATAAAATAATTTCAATTTTAGTAAAGGCTCACTTTTGAGGATATCATAGTGTAATGAGTACACTCCACAAACAAACTTATTAGTCAAGGATCACTACCATTGCCATCATAGTGGAAAAAGTCCCATAATGTTCCAATTTATCTCCCCGTTATATTATTATTTATCTCATGTGATATAATTCTTTAACCAATTAATTTTTGGGATATTTATTTCATACACATCTCAAAATTAAAAACATGTTCAGGAGTAAAAAATGACCATAAAAATTAATCATATATAACCCATTAAATGAATTTGATTTCAAAACAAATCATCAAATCTAAATCTGTAGAATAGAGAATGGTTTTATAAGAATACATAAGTTCATCATATTATAACTATTGAAAAATAATAGGGTCTTAGAAGAATTTTTTCATTGAATAACCCATGGAATAGAAAGGGGATTCATAAATATCATCTCAATATAAACATGACACATTCATTGGAAGTTTAAAAATAGTATCCTTGGATTATATCCACATAAAGGAATTAGTAACATCAATTGATCTCATATTATATGAAAAATGATATCAATCGATCATATAAATCATTTTTAAGTGAAATATGACATCCATATTTAAAAAACCAAACCAAAAATTAAAATTTAAAAAATATTTTTCAATTGAAATAACATTGAAAATTTATAAAGGATTCTTCAATGAAAATAATGTTCATGGAGACATGATGATTCATTATTATTGTTGATGTTATAATAATGATTCCATTATCATTTTAAATAACATAAAAAATATTTTGTGAAAAAAATATGATTCATTTTAATAAATTTTATAATAATTAAATCATGTGTATGAATATAAAAAAATCATATTATAGTTATAAAAAAATTATAAAGATTTTTTGAAATCATGGATTTTGATAAAAATGGATTTCATACTATACAGATTAATTAAAGCTTGTTTTATTTCAAACAATTTCGCCATTATTTTATGTATTCAATGTGTAATAATGGTATTAAAAATAGAAAATATCAAGAATAAATAGTGGATAAAAATACCATGATCTTATTGATATTTTGGTCATATTGTTTTTTAATGAGTTCTATAATCAGAAATAATCCTGACAAATAATTATTTTGTAACATAAAATCAATATAAAAATTATAATTTAATTTCATAATCCAATTGAAGGAATAAAATAAAATGTTTCATAAAATATTGTGAGGGTAAATAAATTCAAGATATTATATGTTATATGGGATATATATTCCCCTCATTATTTAATATAGTTTCATATAATAATTAATTCTCAATGAAAGAAAATTGAGTAAACAAATATCTTACCTTATGTGTTGAATTCCACCATACATGTTAAAAAATAATGTATAATAAATATACGTTTATTATAAATAATTTATAGAAGAATATTTTTATTTATCATACCATATTTTATTTTCATATGTCTTTTTATTAAAGGTTTATAATCAATTTCATGTTAATTTTATGCTTCATATAATTACTGATTTGTTAATCGTGTATGTTTTGATTGTTTTTTAATCCAATTAATTTCATCATCATTAAATAATATAATTTTTTTAACAATGTTATAAATAAAATATATATTTAATATATATTAATATAGAATAATCCATTTTATTTTGTGACCGAATATTAAAATGTCATTCATAGAGACGGTAGGCCGAATGTATAGATGAATATTGATTCCATTTTATTTTTAGATTGACAGAATTAGTGGTAAATGATATATTACCATAATATAATGGACTTTATTATATATTTACAATATATTTTCATCAAATGCATCCTTAATATATTCCATTTAAAGCATTAATGAACCATATTACTTCGCTTCATAGTAGTTCATCAGAAACACGACTGGTGTTATCATTTTATATAAAATATAAATTATGAAGGTATGTGTGTTGTAATGATTCTATAAGTATAATAATATCATAAGTATAATATATATATACATATATATACATTTTACCAATCATTATATACATATTGAGAGGTGGTAATGGACAAAAGAAGTAAATTTGATCGCGATGCAACAATCTGTCGAACATACAAATTATGATTCCATAACTCATTACATGAAAATTTATATGGTTGATGATGATTACTAAAAAATAAAAAATATAAATATATTTAATATAATTTTTTTATCATTTCATTTTTTATGATACAAATTAAGGAGGTTTGGAATGAAATCATACAAAAACACTCATGGATGTACATTACTAATTTTTCTTGCATCCTCCTTAGGTGTGTACCAAAATCCTTCATAGGATGGATTTCAAACCCAAAAAAAGATTAGAGGATGAGAGGATGGTGTTTGGGAAATTATTTTGTCATATATTTGGTAAATCAAATGTGTTTCATAGTGTAAAGAAGAGAATATATGGGGCATACTTTTGTAATTATTGTGAGTGGCACACTTGTAACTATTTGAATGAAAGAATTACACTAATGATTGTATCAAGGAAAAATTATCCAAAAATGGAAGAATATAAATACTATAAGATATAATATTGAAATATTTTTATACAATGTGTTTTAGAAATGTTTTGGATTAAATTTAACCCTTACATTTTTAATTTAACCCCCACCCCTGGTAAACACATTTTTCCATTAACAAAAGTAATTTTTTCCTATTTTTTAATATTCAATTTTGTAAAATATCAATTTTACCTAATTATATAATATAAATTATTATAATAAAAAATATTTTATTAGTTATTCTAAATTAAATAAAAATAAGTTGAAAAAAATAAAATTAAAACTAATTCCGAAGATGTGATGGGAAAGTGAGTTTTTAAATAGATTATGCTCGATTATTTTCAATGTTTTTATATAAATTTTAAATATAAATTTTATTTGAATAACATTAATTGGATTAATGTATTACTAATTAAACTAATTTTATGTAAAAAACAGATTCAAATATTACTTAAGCTTATGAAAATGTTGCTTTCAATTAAAATTCATTTTTTTGTGACTCATCATGAAATGTAATTTCATATAAAATTACCAAAAATTATCCCTAAGATAATTTTGAAATTCTATTTTAAAATATTATTTTTATATTATCAAATAAAATTAATAAAATTTACAGAATATACTTATATTTTAATGAAAATTCAAAATAATAATTATTTTAAAAGTATATTTTTCAAGTAATAACACTATATTTAATGGAAAAGTTAAAGCAATCATATTTGAATAATAATATTATTAATATAATATTTTTTTGTTAACAATTAGTGTTTCTTATACTGAAATCTTACCCAAGGTACATGAAATACATGGTTAACATGGTGTTCTATGAAAATAAAAATTTTAAAAAAAAATTATTAAGAAATATCAAAAATACCCATTAGGTAACATTATACCCCATTGAAATCAATTTATTCCTTGAAATTAGTCACTCTAATAAAAAATGAGGATACTCTTTCACCATCATATCATTAGGTTCCCACATTGATTTATCAAATTGGTGGGTTCGCAATAAATCATTTATGAGGTATGTGGTATTGTATCATTGATCATTTCCTTTACAATCTATAATAACCCCTATTTGTTCCACATAAGAATAATAATTACCCACAGGTATTTACTGAAAATATATTAAATGTGAATGGTTAGGAATATATTTCCTCAGTATAGATTCACTAAGAACATACTCAATATGATAGAGGTCTTCGCTATGTTCAATGTAATAATAAACCATCCCGATAAGTTCAAGAATATTAAAGGAAATGATTTACCTAATAATTAGTTTGAAATTCATCCGGAATATGTGATCATTCTTCTGGGGTAAAATCATTATAAACACCTTTTCACTTAATTCAAATTGTAGATTAGAGCCGTGATTTTATTCATAATTTTTATACCAAATCTGAGCTTGGTGATTTGTTTATAAATGGATCTACTGTTAACTTCCATTTTTTAGCTATGTCATGTCCCAATTGAATTAATTCTCTTTATTTATTCCAATAAATTAGAGCTCAATATTTATTTCAACAGAGGGATTCATAAGCGGTGATCTGAATACACAAGTGAATGTTATTTTGGTAATAAAACACAATGATAATGAGGTGCTGATCTCAAACTCCATTGAAATACAATGAACAATATCTCATCATATTTTCAAGGATTTCAATTTTTTCATACTAACCAATTTCTATGAATGATACATAGTGTTGAACGACAACACCATATCAAGACTTTTTTGATGACTTTAGAAGAACATTGTGGTAATCCTTTGACCCAGATTAGACACAATGGAATGTGGTACGCCATGAAATCTTAAAAATTACATAATTTATATCCTATAAATATGACCCAAAAAACAATTCTATAATAGAGATGCGGTTTTATGACAATGTAAGGTGATCGAGTACAAACAATATAGAATTTTTCCCTTTAGACATTTTGGGGAGTCTGATGATGAAATACATTTAGATTTTTTACAATTTCCATTCTAGTAATAGAAGTGGATGAAACATTCGAATATAATTTTGTATCTCATCATTGAATTTCACACATACCATGCACTAAGATATAACCTCATAGAATTCTCTCTTCATGCCAACCCTCCAGGAGTACTCTTTTTAATTATTTTACGTCATCATACTTGAATTATTAATAGAGAAATAAGAAATAATAGCTTTAATAAAAAATTATTCTTTAACTATTGTACGTTCATAACATATACATGTTTCTTAAACATTATAATTCCATCGTGATCATGGTAAAACAAAGTAATTTTTCCATTATTCTTTTGTAACTATACATATTTATATTGTTCCTCTTTATTCATCACATAATTAAATCATTGAATATTAAATTGATAATGACATTATTTTCATATTCATTAATTATTTCAATATCCATCCATTATAATCCAAAAATATTGGATCCTTTGTAAACCTAACCATTGATAACATATTATTTTCATTTATACTAAAAACATTAACCACTATGTTCCCCTAACCATGATGGTAATGTACTGAAACATTATAATCAGTAATAATTTATAACCATATAATTTCCCACATATTATTTTACTTATATAAAAAATTAATAATTTCTATTTTAAATGTATATTACCCTTTTCTCCAAAAATATATTCTTCAGGTTACTAAAAAAAATTACCATAACTAACTCCAAATCATTATTTGGGTAATTTTTGTCTTGAATCATCTATTTTAAGATGTAGAAGATGTTACCTTGACCACCTTTATAATAAAACGTCCCAATACATTCAAATATGTATCTATATAGATTACAAACCCTTTTCCATTAAAATATAATGTAAGCACAGGTTCATTGACTCGTCTTCTCATCAGATCCCTGAAAATTTTTCTCAAAATAAGTAATTAAAAAGATCTTTAATACATTCTCTGATAACATGAGAATTTTAGTTGTTATTATTATGAAATTATCCTTCAATAATTGATAATATTTATATAACTACTGAAAACTATGGATATCAGTCACCACATTTTGTCTTAACCAACACTCAATTGTATCCACCTTTGATGGAGAAACTGTTATAGCCTATTCTGAGATTATATGACCAAAAAAGAAATAATTTTGTTTTAAAAGTTAACAAATTTTAAATCTTTTATAGATTTTACCCATATATATATATTTTAGTACAATTCTAAAGTGATCTTCATGTTCTTCATTACAATTTGTGTATATGATACAAACTTCTATAAATACATATACAAAATGATCAAGGAAATATCTAAAGACACTATTAATTAAATCCATAATAACATCATGATAATTTTTAAATCTAAATGTAATCACTTTATATTCCTAGGGTCTAAACGTTTTATGTATTGTTGTTTTGTTTATATCTTCCCTTATGACCATTAATTGATGATATCCAAAATAAATTTCAAACATGGTAATATATTGAGATCCAAGCAGTTGATCAAACTTGTAATCAATATTGCTATAGTAAAATTATTCTTAATTATGAACATTTTCATCTATTTATAATAAATTAAAAGTTTCCCTAATCCGTCTTTAAGTATAACAAAATGTATATGTTCACCCAAAGGTGATAAACAAGGCCGATTGAATATATTGCCATTGTTTTCATGGACTTTCTTCGTCAATTCTTACAAATCAATTGGGGACATTATATACTGGGTCATGGAAATTTTATTGGCACAAGGTATTTGTAATATTGATATATAAACACCACATTTTTGTGAAATGGTTGGAAACACTTCCTGAAAGACATCAATATATCGCCGCTCAATAGGTATATCATTGATGTCTTGTTTCACCCCATCCATTTGGGATAAAAACACCTTTGTGGGATCCAAACCAATATTTTTGATGTGATATCCATCAAATGATCTTACTTATCTTTACATTGATGTAATATTATATGTTGTTTTTTAATATCAAATGTAACTTCACTTACTCAAAAAATTGATGTGGGATTTAAGAGAAGAAATAATACCATTGGCAATTATAACAATAAATTCAACTAGTGGAAGAATGAAAATATTTTTATTATGAACATTACCTCCAACATAAAAAGTAGTTGAATCATAGTCTCAAGATTCTATCATCATACAACTATGGGTTTTGAAATTTAATTTGTCAACTAATAATTTGAGTGACATATTGATACCCTTAAAAGATTAATCATATATGAAACACATGGGTAGATCAAGAGTCAAATAAGACATTAATAATTCTATATTTAATTGTATTTAGACATTTGAACATGTTGTTATCACACACTTCATTTGAAACAGTGTTCACATGAGATTCCTATTTTTCTCAATGATTAAGAGGTTTTCTAGGCTGGTCATCATCATTAAAATTAAGATTAGTGAATAGGTTAAAATAATTCCTACACTATATTCATTTGAAACAACCGATTATGGTTGGGGAATTTTGTGCTACATTCTCTCTAATCTCTTAATCAGTTAACATCATCCCATCAAATCATTAATAAATTTCCAAATGACTTTCATATACCCACTTAAAAACATTACTAGTCCCTTTATGTAATCTTCCTCCATCATTCATCCAAAAAAATGATCAGAATGAAAATATCATCTTCTCATCTACATGCTTTTTATATTATCATTTTAATTAAATTTTCCCATTTTTATCAAAACCATGAGATTGATATGTATCTCTAACATCCATTTTAACATAGAAAAAACATAAAAAATATCTTCATTTCTACTAAACATTCTTATTTATTACTCCCTTAAAGGACTTGGTTTTTTCTACATTAGAATCAAAAAAACATAATTTCATTTTGAATGATTATACCAGAATCATACCTCAAAAATCATGAAAATTTATCCTTGTTTTTTATGATGTATATATCATCCTTTTTCAATATCAAATGGAACTTTTATCTATCATTTTATGGAGAATATAAATAAATTAACTTTTAATAAAAAATTCTTATACTCATCCAACCTCATGGATTCAATTCATTCCAATTTCTAAAAAATCATTATTATAGTCTATCATTGATCTAGTTTACCTTCGAAATGGTTGACATGAAAAATTAAATTTTCAGGTTTCAAATAGTGGATAATAAAAATATCATGTTAGTGTTGATGATACAATTTTCTACAGCAGGAATATTGGAAAAACAACTAAAGGAAGGTGAATTTTACCTCATGAAGGACCCAATAGACTATTATTCCAACCATTGTTCTTTTAATAGTTCATCATGATTAATAGATTGAGAAAGTTATGTTAGTATAAAAATGATATTTTTCATTATATCTCTAAAAACATTCATATTCTAAGGAAGAGAATAATTTCATTATCCATTGCACATATTTATAACATGGTTTTTTATGTTATTTAAATTAACTAAAATAAAAAATCATTATGTAAGAAGAAATAATCTTGATTAGGAACCATATAATCATGAAAAATTTCTTATAGTGTTTATAAATCATGACACCTTTTTTAATTTATGACCCCATAGGTTTATCCTTGATTATTTGTAGTCATCATTTATTTAAATTCTTACATTTGGTTGGTCAATATTTTGTGAATTTACAATGTGTATACTATGGGAGTATCAAACAAAGTGTGCATAAAGGAAAATTTTGGTTTATTAGGTGATTATTTTTTCTACCATAATGTTTAATTTTGACAGCTAGTAATCCATGGTAGCACTATGCTGGATCCATATCCAATTTTTGTATCCATACATGGATTTAATTTCATAGAATCCACTCTCTCTAGACTTTATCAAAATTCCATGACATTTTCCGATACATTGTCACATCCATATAATTATCATTATAAATTACCAAAGGGATATCAATATTATTTTAAGAACATATTTCAAAATTGAACAATAATCCTATAATATGATACAAATTATATATATTCCTGATCATAAAACATTGATATTTCATAATTTTTGTTGAATATTAATTACATTGCACAACCACACGGGAGAGGAACGTAACAGTTTACTATAATTGGAAAAATAGAAACATAAACAACCAATCTGTAGGTAAAAGAAACCTTATTCAACTATGATAATCATAACAATAACCCTTTTTAATCATGTCATATAAATTACATTTCATCACATCCTGGGGAAAATATACATAAGAATGGGTGATATAATATTGTAACGAACTAACCTACATACCCACTCAAGAATGATATCAACTTTACTCACTATATACCCAACGATTGGTCTTTATCCCCAGTAGATAGTTAGTAAATCCCACATAATGAGCAAAAAAATAGATGGAACAATTTCTCCCATTGATATGTAATAACATAAGACTAATTTATAATAGATACAATAATATAATTGTAAAATATATTCCATAGTTAAAAAAATAAACATAATATAATCAACTCAATAGTAAAAAAATCTCTCTGTAAAGGTCTAACCATAAATGAATTTGATAAAAGGAAAATACAACTGATCTATGTGATAATATGGGAGGAATCACACTATCTCTCCACCAGTTACCCATTTCAACTATCCAAAAACATCACCTTAACATATTCATTTGGTCCAAGGTAGAGAGGAACCACGAGATGCTTTTAAGACATGTGATTTCATATCAGCGGCCACCCATATGCCTAAAGGGATCATCAAAATAATTAATGTCCCCATAATACATCACATGTAATTTCTAATGTGATTTTTTCTCACAGACACACTGGGATACATCCAACAAGATCACCCATCATAACCACTGCTATAGGATAAGTATAATAATATATATATTTTTTATCAATTAAGATCTAAAAATAAAAGCAACTCCACGTTTTTATGAGTGATATCATTTATATTTTTGAATCATTAACTTTTTATATTTTTGTATTCACCACCAATTTTTGTAACAATGTCCATATTACAGATCCCACATTTCAA
Organism: Viscum album; assembly: GCA_963277665.1. Taxonomy (NCBI): domain Eukaryota; kingdom Viridiplantae; phylum Streptophyta; class Magnoliopsida; order Santalales; family Viscaceae; genus Viscum; species Viscum album. The sequence goes on from OY728150.1 coordinate 1,894,006,722, forward strand.
ACTAGGGAGTTCCACACAACATATCGTTGGATTTATCTTTGGATATAAATATATAACTTTTTCCTACTAAATATATAGAAATACCTATAGTATTTTCATCTATATAAGAAATAACAGCTATTAATGTTCTAGCATTCCCCTTGTGTAGAGGTAGTGGACACAGTGATGATGGAATAAGAAAAATATAAAAGGCATGGTTTTGTACTTATCCCTTTATCTTCCACAGAGTGGTATATTTTTTGGAAATCATGGTAAAATTAGAAAGTGGTAATATCACCACCATAGCGGAGGGAATGGTTCTCAATAGTATGGCTCTTAGACATGTTTGTTGACTATTTGTTTTGTGCCTCTTATTTGTTCTGATTTTGGATGCTGGAACACACACATCGTTATTTTCCTTCACGTAGAAAGATGTATAAAATCTATGTATGTTTTAGTCATATTAATAACTTATATTATTCTATGTATTCATCTCAATATGTTTTGGTATCATCAAATCCAATGCTATTATGGCATAGTTAGATGTTTCAAAGACAACCTGGATCAAGGCATAGTCCTCGAGAGTGAAGATAATTCATGCAGTAAATGAGAAAATAGTGGTGGTATATGTTTTCCTAACGAGTGTTTGAGGTACCACATTTAATTCATCCTTATTAACTATATGTATATTTGATAATGGTGTTTCCCAACTATTTAAATATAGTAGTATTGTTGGGATGAATAACTGTCAAATTGAACTAATGTATTTTTTTATAGTTAATGAATCCTTTTTGAATAAGGAATGTGTAGGGGTTTTAGTGTCCATCATTTCTGAAATTAATGGATGGTTCATGGTTAGTACAATATTTTTTTATTCATGATCAAAATATGTTTAATGTCATTATAATGATCAATTTTATTTTTTTGTCAACATGAATAGGTTGATTTTTATCATTTGTGTTTCTCATTTATTACTGATGATTATGGATCATATGACTTTTATGTAGAGTGTAATCCAAGATCCAGTGACATAAAGTCTTCCCTCATTCTATCTAGATTTACTGTATTCTTTTGATGTCTTTCATGAGGAAATCAATTTTATGGTTTATCATCCAAGTTTTTATAGGGATTTAATGAAATTCCATTAGAATATTTATTTGGGATTCATACAGAGGGGGAGGTCGAGATATAAATCGATATATTTCCCTGTATACATCATGTATTAATATCATATTTAATTTTGTTCCTCAAAAGTGTTTAATGGCCTCATGATTTATTTGGACTATCTCAGGGAAAAGGGTTTTGTTATACCTAGTGATTCTACTTGGGTGTCTCCATGGCCATTTTAGATAAATGAATATGGATCTCAATGATTTTGTGTTGAGTATCACATGTTCAAATGCATAATGATTCAGAATAAGTATCATATTCCTCATTTGTATGATTTTTTCAATCTGTAAAAAGTGTAAAATTGGTATTAGAATATTGATATTCAATTAAGATATTATCAGAACATATTTTAGTAGAGTGATATACTAATGAAGACATTTAGAAGTAGGTAATTCTATTATGAATATCTTGTGACTCTATTTTTCTGAATAATGATCACATAGTTTTTATGGATTTGATGAATCAAATATTCCATCAGTATCTCATAACTTTTATGGTAGCATTCATAGATGATATGTAGATTCTTATAAGTTTGTGTGAATAATAGTTTGGAGTAGTTTTAGTTATAGTCATCACTCCCAAAGTATATTATTCATATTATCAGAAGGATGTTGATTATAGTAGAATTTTAAAACCCCCATATTGATGGGATACCATTTATAGATGGTCTCCCTATTTAGATGTTATTTTTAGTATTGGGTATTTTTTTTTCATACCATCATTAGTGAAGATACTAATATTGTTATATTTTAATTGTTTTTTGTGGGACAATTATATAGTACCTTTGAAGATGTAATAGGTCATGAGATGATGATTCTATTGGAAGGGTATGTACCATAAAAATGAAGATTATATGTCATACTATTTCATTTTCCCAAAGATTAAGAAATAGAATAGGAAAACTTTTAGTTTTTGTAGAATCTTCTAGTTTTTGTTATTAAAAGGGAATACAAATGCAATGAATTTTATTTGATTATCATATGCTATTTGAGTTAAATATAAAATTTTGGTGGTCATTTATCATATAATAGTGTTTTCTCTTTTTATTTTTATCAAAGGCACTGCTATAATTAAATATATTGGTATGTTTTTATGCATAAAATTGTAATACTACATGGAAATTCATTGGATTTTATTTTAGATATGGATCCATCGTCCACCTTGTCGTTCATAAGAATCCTCCTATAGGTTATTTTTATATTGGATATATTGAGTAAATCTCATCATCAAGAGATAGGAGTTAAGTTGGGGCTTTCTATTAAACTTTTGGAGGCTAAATTTCTTACTTGTGTCATGGATCATGATGTAATATGGAATTTCCATATAGTACTGGTTGATTTTTTATAACAATTATTATCATTATTAAATACTTATGTCTCATTTTGAGGCTTTGGATGGTCACATATACAGATCACTGCTATATTAGTATGGGGTGGGTGAAGCTTCTTTGGTGGACCATGTTTGGATTTGTGGTGGTCTGTAAGGATTCTGAAAAAATATACGTGTCTTTTCATTATACACATTCAACTAAAATATAATGAAAATTAATATCATCATACTTCGGATCATTCCCTAGGTGACTAGGTTTTCTTAATATTTTGTCTTCAGTCGGTTCTACATAATCTTCTAAAAGAGGGAATGCTAGATTTGAGATATGTTGTACCATTTATAGAAATTTAGTTACATCATAAGGTTTCTTATTAATTGAAATTTACAATTTAGTTGAAAGTAAATCATGATTTATTTAGTTTATTGAACCTCAAAAAAAATTCCATCTTAATCCCTCTTAGCTTGTGAGTTCAGAAGATACTGAGTTAGATGGATATGTTTCTTTTCTTGAGTAGAAAATTAAAATCATTGACTGTAGTGAAGAATTCATGCGTTGGAAGTCAATTACATTAGTTATAGTGTCATGTTGACATATATTAGATTCTCATGAGACTTGGAAGTTTCATTCATTGATTATGTATAAGTGGAGACCCTATAATACCATACTTCACTTTTAAAAATGACTTCCCATGAATGAAAAAACTTATGGTGGAGAGTTTTTCACATCCTATTAGACTATTTCAACAATTTTCCTTATATTTTAATGTTTTAATATTTAACATGGTGAATATTTAGACCCCTTATAATTTATAAAATTTCCTATTAAAAATGAAATTATGTTTGGTGGTAGATTTATATATAAATTAATAGATTCTGGGTAGAAAATTGTAATAGATTTTCAGGGTTCTCCCAGGTTTAAGGGAAGATTGATTTGGTTCGGGTTTTAATGTTTGTATTTTTTTTCTCATTAGTGTTCTCATAGATTACACAATATGTAAATTGGTTATATTATGTGTGATTGGTAACCAAAAAAAGTCATAAACTGTGTACATGGAGTGAAATGAGTACACACCTTGTAAAAGTTACAAAACGTGTAAGTAAAAAAATAGTTCTAAATTAAAAGGAAAAAAAAAATTCATATTATGTTTTCCCTATGGACTTCCACAAATATTGAAAAGCTAAAAATGATGTAAATTTTTGGAGTTCATCTTGTATGGATCTTCATTAGCTAATTTTTCATTCATTCTTATGAACAACTCCTTTCCCCCAATAATGGTCCCTTCTAAATTGATTTTTTGAGTTTTTATTCAATCCATATATAATTTCTCAAAAATTAATTAAAATTAAGGTTGGTTGCATTTCTCTGGGTGATTAATACATTTTTATTATTTGTTTACATAGATCTTGGAAGTTCCTTTGTGTTGTTCTATTAGGTTTGTTGATATGTGGTGAGGTTTCCTATAATTTTCTTCTAGATACTTTGTGATATATTTTTATAATGGATGATTCTGGATTATTGTGGTGATATTATTACATTATTGAGATATTTCTCATTTCTTATTCTATTCTAACCTTTTAATGGAATTATATTACTTCTAATATGTTTATTTTTATTCTCTGGCGTTTCTTGTCATTTTTCTCTACTTATTGGTTGATCTTGTTGCAGGAATCTATGAACCATATTTGGTGGTTAGTAGTTCTAACTCTATAAATTTTTGGTTAAATATATTTCAATTTTAATGATTAATGTTATAGTTATATTAAGTGGAATAATATGATAGTTTTTTTGTGAATAGAAATGAGATTTTATAATAGGCGGGTTTCCCGTAGTTTTGTTAAATAAAAAATCAACTAAATGCGAAATGGTTTTGTGAAATGTTTTTAAAATATTGTTTCGATTAAAATTAATTGAATTAAATATTAAAATGATAAATAATATGGTAATAATTGTGTAGATAGGTGGATTGTATTGTAGTAGGTCTCATCCACTATCTGGATTTTTTCTCCTAGGGGTCTCTAATCATCACTAGACCAATTGTGCTAGGGACTAGTTAGGATAATTGGGTGTTCAGTTTCTTGGGTGTTCCTATGCTCTATTGACTTGATGAATTTCTCTAGTGGCTTGATTTTTATGTTATTTTCTATGTTAGGTATGAGTGTACTATATATCATCACCTAGTGTGATCTCTTGCATTACGATAATTGTTCTAATACTTTTGGATTCATTTTTTTTGGCATACCATTATTTTGTTACGATATGTGATGAATTATTTTGCATGAAATGATATAACTTTTCTGATATATAGTTATGAAATTCATTTATAGTGATTTTACATCTTTATTTTGAATTTTTGGAAAAGGGAAATGTTAATTTTTTCCATTGATTTTAATATAAGAACTATTAAAATTTTATTATACCTTAACTTCTTTACTGTTTATCATTAATGGTTATTGATCTATGAAATTGTTTCTGAAACCTAGGTGGGACCTCACTAAGCTGGTTAGCTCATGTCCTACATTCCCCTTTTGTTAATGTATAGACCATGTTATATCTTTTGATTTAGTGAAATAAAAGTCATCATAGTGAGCCACAGATGTTTAATGTCAACTATAATTGTTAGTTAGTGGTGAGATGGGTGGATAATTGTTATTCTATCATAAATATTATATATGTTTTAAATTTTTGGTAGTCCATTGTTCTAGGATCTAAAAGTGGATATTGTTTCAACTCAATAGTTTTTTGGTTTCCACTTTTTGTTTTTTGTAATGGTATATATTTAACATTTACAATTTTTTCTCAATTATATATTTAAGATCCATGTTATTATTTATTGTTGTTTGAAAATGATACCTTTCATTCTTATTCGATTCCCAGGATCTAGTCGACAACTAGTAGTGTTTGGGTATTCCATTGAGTGTGCGGAAAGTCCAGTTGCGTGCCAGTTATTTGGGTATTTTTGGACTGTAAGTTATAATGATTCCCATTGAGGGTAAACAATGTAGATATGTACGAATAATTTAAAAAACGTGGTATTATAACATGATCATAAAATATGGAATCCATACTAAGCATATCAATGATCAAAATCATGATTCATGCTATAAATATTCAAATTTCATAAGATATTAATCATTAGGGTATTGAAGTACATGATCAATGAGAGAATAACATTAAAATAAGACATGTGCTTTTGGAATTAGTTTATGTATAGAAATTCATTATCATATTTACCAAATTTCACTACAAAAGAAATCATTGTGAAATTTTTTCACTACCCAAACCATCATAGTAGTAATATTTAACTCCCAGGACTATAATAATGGATTAAGTCCCATGATAATGTTTGTTTCCTACCAATTATGGTCCAATCAATTTCAGGAGATATTAATATTTTCACAATTAAATGGAGGGAGATATTGGTCTAATTGGTCTCAAAATAAAAATTATAGTTTCTTTAGAAAAGACAGATATCATTAATGATGAAGATCTTCAGATATACATATGCAAAGCCACCAATAAAAATTGTCCAGCCAGAGCTGGTTGGCATCAAAGGGGCCTGATTCCACTAGCTAATGGGACGCATTGCATCCTTCACTTTTGGTAAAGGAGAAGGTGTAGAATGAAAAGAATTGGTGGAGTGAGAGAATTATCTCGATGATGAGGCCAAATGACGGGAGTCCGCCATCATTGTGGCTAATAGCATCAGTCAACGTGAGGCAGTGAGACTCAATGTTGATATCAACCCATCCACATTCCAAAGCCAGCATCATACTTGCCAGGATGGAATTAGGCTCGGCTACTACAGGTTCCAAAAAAGCATGATGTGATTCATATTTTGCAGTAATGATTTTCCCCAGATGATTTCGGGCCAGGAGACCAAGGGAGACAAGTCCATCCTTCAGGAGAGACGTGTCCCCGTTGTTCTTAAGAATCCCTTCCATTGTAGGGTTCCAATGAGGGGGACAGGAGGGGGAGAATCTGGAATTTTATGTCCATTGTGGTGTCTCTATCCATCAATCCATGAAGTGGACCGTTCAATCAAGAATTTAGGAGGTTTATATATGTGTTGGAAAATAGAATTGCTACACTGGACCCAGATGATCCAGGCCAGGGTGCAGAGTGAACTTGCATTAGCCTATGAGAGAGAGGAGCACCAACGCATCAGGAGAACAGGGAGGTCAGAAGCCATGGCTAGTGATGCATCTGGAGCTGGGCCCCATTTATTCCAAATTTTCATAGCTCCAGGGAAGTGAATAATGGAGTGAAAAGGGGGTTCTGGGATATTTAGGAAGAAAGTGCAGAAAACGGAACTGGACATATGTCGGTAAACGAGAAGGTTCATGGTTGGAAGGGTGTCCGTGCACACCTGCCACCAAAAGTGGCGTATTTGTTGGGGGACGTTGAGCTTCCAAAGCGATTTCTATGGTCCCTCATTCCGGCCGACTGTGTGGTTTCCAAGAGCATGTCTGTATCCAGATCTCACCGTGTAGTCGTCTGACAATTCATTGCTCTAGAAGAGATGGTTAGCACCTGTGTTTGGGACTTAAGGGATGCTTAGGATAAATATTTGATATCTTTCGTTAAACCATTCATGAATATTATCCAAACACCACCACATCCCTTGGTCAGAAAGGAGGCGTTTGACAGTGGTGTCTTCAAAGCCTGGTTGGGCGTGGGATGTAACTCGCATACCATCCATATCGATCATCCAGGGATCGGTCTAGATGTTGAAATACGATCCATACCCAATCCTCTAGCCCAGTCCTTTTTCCAGGAGCTTTTGGTCCACCCAAATGCTTCTCCAAAGGAAGCTAGGACGAGGGCCAAGAGAGGAAACATAGAATTCCATGTGGATAAAGTATTGATCTCGTAGTACTTGCACACAGAGAGATGATGGAAGGTTAATAAGGCTCCAGCCATTCTTGGCCAACATTGTTTCATTGAAGAGAAGAAGATTCTGGAATCCCACCCCTCTATCCGACTTGGGTATGCATAGTTTCTCCCAGGACATATAGTGGGTTCTATTCCTTACATCATTTTCCCCCCACTAGAATTTGGAAGTATGTGTATGGATCTAGTTGATGATGGGTACCGGTAGCTTAAGCAGGGAAATAAAATAGCTGGGGATAGACTGGATGATAGCATTAATAATGGTATCTTTTCCTGCTTCTGAGATTATTTTTGGGTTCTGGCCTTGAATTTTCTTCTCAATCTTGTCCACCAGAGATGAAAATATTTCTTTTTTTGGACAGGCCAATCACCATGGGTAGCCCGAGATACATCTGGTATTTTTCAACCATATGTATACCTACTGGTGCAAAGAGTTCATCTCTCTTGGAATAAGGTACCCCAACAATGAAGGATATTTTTTATTTTCCATGATTGATTGACTGGCCAGATGCCCTCTCGTACTAGTTGATCACTTGGATGATCACCCGGTATTCATTAATAGTTTCTCTAGAGAAAAGGAGGCAATCTTAGGCAAAAGCGAGATGTGACACTGGTGGAATTATGCGGCAGCCCTTTTCCCCATGAATAGATTTTGTGGATGAAGCCCTAGAAATAATGTTAGAAAAAACATCAGCCACTAAGATGAAGGGAAAAGGAGAGAGGGGATCTCCCTGGCATATGCCGTGGGATGGCACGAATACTCAAGTGAGCTCCCCATTGACCTAGATTCGGAAGGAGACGGTCGAGATGCATTGCATGACCATATCTGTCCATTTAGTGTGGAAACCCATTTTCAGCATCGCGACTTTGAGGAAATTCCATTCCACATTATCGTAGGCCTTGGTCATATCCTGTTTCGCGGACATGGTTCTTCTTTTCATGGTGGAGCGTGTTTTCATATATTGAAACACTTCATGGGCAACAATTGTGTTATCAATGATCATCCTCTTGGCCACAAAGGCTCTCTGGTTCTTCGAGATAATATCAGATAACCACGGTCATAGCCGATTAACAAGGATCTTTGAGAATATCTTTTAAGAGACATTACAGAGGTTGATAGGCCTAATGTACAGGACCACCAGGGGTTTCTTAATTTTGGGAATGAGGACGGTGATAGTTTAATTGATGGAAGAAAGGCTTTTTCTCCCGACCCAAATATTCCTTATCATTTGGAAGATATCAGGAATGATGATGTGCTAGTATTGAATAAGAAATAAGGTGTAGAGCCCATCCGGTCTCGGGGCCTTAGTGGGGGTAAATATGTTTTAGAGCCAGACATATCTCTTCATCTATCAAATCATTGGTAAGATGCCGATTTATCTCATTGATGATCACTGGTCTGATACATTCTTCCACTTCCACAGAAATGATTGGAGTTCCTGTAGTGATGAGGTTCTGGAAGTAACATGTCAATGTTTCATGAATTCCACTAGTGTCAGAGACTTTCCTCCAATCTGGTTGTGAGATGCAATTGATAAAACAATTTCGGTTCCTATCTGATGATTTCTGGTGAAAACACAGAGTATTGGCATCCCCTTCTATGATGTGGGTATCCCAAGTCTGCATAGCCCAAAATCTTTCCTTAATGCTTAGGGTCGCGTCCATCTCTTTTTGAGTGTCACCAATCATAGAAAGATTGAAATTGGATGGGGGTTGCTTGAGTAGGTTGTGTAGTTTATTTTTAAGGAAACCAAATTGCATCTCGGGATGACAGAATTTCTTATTTCTCCATGATCTCAGATCGGATGTGACATATTAGAGATTGAGGCCAACATCTTTGTGAGTACTGTTCCAGCTTGATCGGAAAACATATTCGCATTCTCTGTCATTTGACCAGAAGATATCAAATCTGAAAGTTCTAATAGGTTGTTTGTTTTGTTCACCTTGAGTGTAGTCAATGAAAATTGGGTTTTGGTCTGAACAGTTTAGCGTCATGTGGCCGATGTGGAACACGATGAAAAGATTTATCCAATCTTTTGAGCCTATAAATCTATCAAGTTTCTCGGTGATGCGTGTGCCATATTTATTACCTAGAAACCATGTGAAGATATTACCCAGGTATCCTAAATCGACCAGGTCCTCCCTCATGACCACGTCCTTAAAATTTGACATTAACGCAATGTGTTGGACATTTCCATATCTTTTTTCCCAAGGGAACATAATCTCATTGAATTCCCCTCCGAAGAGAATCGGTATTTGAAGATCGTGATGAATCTTGAAAAGAAGATCCCAAGATTTCCCCTTCTCATTAGGGGATGACCAACCATAGAATCCCACAAAGGTCCATGGAGGGGTGTGGTCTACCTGAATAGTCATAGCCACGTGGTGCGAGGAGAAGGACAGTATCTTAACGTTGAAATGATCCTTCCACAGAAGACAAGGTCCCCCAGAGTGGCCATTTCTAGAGACCAGGAGACAGCGTTGTAAGATGCATTTCAGAGAAACTCTTGTGGTGTCTATGTTTTCAAGTATGGTTTTGGACATGAAATCCATCTCGGGGCAACTTTGGGCACAATTGCACTGGAGCATGCGAACCATTCATGGGTTTTGAAGCCCACGCCGGTTCCAACATCAGAAAATCATTGATCTAGGCAGGGCTGGGTCTCACCCGCCTCCGCCTTTGAGTTCTCAGAACTTGTTTTTCCACCCATCGTTTTCCCTCTCTTTGGGTAGTTCCTCATTGACTGGCATGTTTCAATTCGTCTTTTTTAGATCCCCAAGTCTAGGGTCCTCCAGTTTACCATCACTTACTTCACGTTGCACCCTTTTCTAGGTTCGACAGGTGATTGGGCCTGGTGGTGAAGCTCATGTATTTCCATCTTTATCATGTGTTATGATGTCTACCATGGTCATTTCTAGGTCAGGTTCAGGATCTGGTGGTTCAGTGTGCATCTGCTTTGGCCACGAGCATTGTTCTGCAAGATCATTTGGTGTATTCACCGGCTCTTTAAGTGTTGAGGCAGTGTCCTTCAAGGGGGGCATAAATTCTATTTTTCCTCTTAGTGGTTGAGCTCTCTTTAGGGAACTGTATATGTCCTAGCATGATGATATTTCCCCGTTCGGTTCCCGCCTGTCTTGTGTGGGCCATCGTGAGACGTTCGTGATCATTTTGTTTTTCCGGTTCATGGATGAAAGCATATTTAGTCGTTTTGGCTCGGAGCCATGGTCTATTTTGTAGAATGATATTACCTGATCCATTCTCTTTCTTTGAGATGCATGCTCTTTCCGAATGACTGAGACGTTCACAAAATAAGAGGAAAATTGGGAGTTTCTCGAATTCAAATGAAATCTAGTTTTCTGCGTCATCGATTGTAAAAGAAAAGCCCCTCATCAGCGGCTCCAAAACATCAATTTTGGCTCTAATCCGGACCTCAGGTCCCCATTGGATAGGGACCGAGAAGTCCCATTCAATGAATTGACCAATTTTGTCCCCAATTTCTCTCATAACACGTCCCATTTATGCGTGAAGAGGAATTACATTGATGCTTATTTAGAAAGGGGATCGGGTTAGCTTATTGTTCTGGATATCGTCCCCCCTATGAATTCATCCATGAGGAGGAGTTGATTATCGAAGGACCACAACCTACCTCTAAGTATTTTATATCTATCTCTCTTGTTGAAGAACTCGAAGACAATGCAATTTTTCTAAGCTTCTCAAATGGCCACTCCAGCTTCCAATTTCCAAATATTCTGGAGGGTATCTTTAAGGGCCCTCTGGTTGACTGAAATATTTTCCACAAACTCTACAACAACATGTAGGGACATGCGTTTTTCTAATATTGCATCTTTGTTTCTCTGAGCCTCGATAGTCGCTTTATTTTTATCCATTAGGGACATCCTCGTTCACAATATCCACCTCCATTGTTCAGTGCACATAGAATGGGGAAGAGATCCAAATAAGGCCCAATAATCCACACTCCTTGGTTCAGCACGTGGTAATCTATTTCTAGAAATGATCGGGCCTAGCGCCCCACTCCGCGGCCTCCTTCCGCAATGTGGAAACGTGGGCAAAGCCTTTGGCGGAAAATCGTCCACAAAGAAGCTCTGCAGTAAGGGTTCTGCAAACCCCTCACACATAGCATGAGCACTCCGTGAAGCGAAACAAGTTGCATGGAATGGTTCACCGCGGAGGGATCTCAAGAGCACGCTTCACGAGACAATCTCGACCCTTTCCAAAGGAAACACCTTTGTTCCTAGGGGCACCACAAACCTAATTTTCTTCACACCACTCTCCGCGAAGTACTTCGGCCCCCACGGGGTGGCTCAGCCGGTGGAATATTCTCAGCCTCCCTTCACGTCTGGGGTTTCGCGAGTCGGCCACCATGCTTTTCAAGGGAATCTCCTTCAATCCAAGGATCTACACAAACCAGAAAAACATCACACCGATCCTTGCTCACAGACTCAACCTCCGTAATTTATGAAGAAGAAATGAAATTGTTGTCAGAGCCTTCGTGATCTGGGAGTCCAAACAATTGATCGAATCTAAAACTACAGGTAGGTATGAGAACAGGTTTCATCCCCAGAAAAAACCAGATCTGGAATTAGAGAAGGAAGAAGACAACAAACAGGTCTTCGTGTCGATGAGTGAGAGCAGATGGTGTTGATTTTGAAATCCAGAGAAAGTGGTCCCGATCCCTCTGGAAAACCCCTATCCCATGAGGAAGGCAGAGCCCGCCAGTAAAATTGAAGGGTTCAGGAATCCCCCTCCCATCGTGAGTAGATCAGGATGGAGGAGACTCGACCCTAGAAAAACCCAAAGAGGAAACGCTCTCAAGCGGAGAGACTTCATTCTCTGAATGTTATTCCAAATGAAAATTATAGCTGTGTGACAAGATGTTATAAAAAATTCTTCATATAATAACCCACATAATTATTTGGGTTTTAGTAACATTTCAATATATCACATGCTATATAAAATAGAGAGGTTTATAATTATTTCATCATTTAATCATGGCATAGCCAATGGAAAAATATGCTGGTTTCATAATAATTTTATAATGGTATTACCTATAGAAAAGAATTGGTTTTCATAAATATCATTTCTTCAAAAAAATTTGACACTCAATGAAATAAGAAAAATGATATCCTTATATGATACCATAAAAAGTCATAGGTAACATCAATGGTTGTCATCTTAGATAGAAATTGATTGTGATCATTCATTAAAAACATCTCATGAGGAAAATATCATTACCTAATTGAAAAAGATCATTTTAAAACAAAAAACGTTTTAAAAAACTGTTTCTATTAAAATAACGATGAAATATATAAGTAAATCTATATAGAAAATAACTATCCTGAAGATGAAAATATTTTTCATGTTATAAAATGTAGAATAATGTAACCATATCCATTTTTTACTCAAGACAAATAGACATTGTTTAGAAAATTAAATAATTATTACATTCAAAAAAATTAAAAAATTCAACATTGGGTAAAATGTCTTTTTCAAAATATTATAATCATAAAACATTTTTTAATTTTATTTAGATAACATGGTTTTGAATGAAAACAGATTTCCGACTGAAGAGTGAAATAATGTAAGAATTTCCATGAATTTTTTTTCCTATTACATTAAATACCAAATACTAAGGGAAAAGTATTTTTACAAGAAAATATCATGATTAACCAAAGGATATGAAAAATCACGAGTTTAATGGGATTTGGTTCACAAAAGTATCTCAACAGAAACATAATCATAATTAATCATGATAAACCTAGAGATTGTATAATTATATCACTACCACTTTGGTAACTTGTAGTTTTAATCACCATGAAGTAATAACCTAAAATGGAACATAAAATATAAAGAGGATAAATGATTTAATTATATCACATTTTAAAGGTCGCGTAGATATTCCTCCAAAATTAATATGGGTTGAAAATGTAATGTATTTCTCAAAGAAGGAAAATTAGTGAAAAAAAATCCATTAACATATATCTTAACAATAGATGTACATGTGAATACCTCCTATATAATAAATATATCTGTATTTCAAATATATTTTAGAAACATATATATATATTTCATATATTGTATTTTTTTATTATGAAATTTTATTACCCGTATATTAACATTTATAATTATATATTTTGGGTAAAAAAATCCATGTTTTTCATGTATGTCTTTATTTTTAATTTCTTCTCCTCATAATTTTATCATTATTTAAAAAAATATTTAAATTTTGACCATAAATAACATATCATATATTTTTATTATATCATTATTTATAGTAATCCATAAAATACAGTGATAGAAAATGATATAGAACAGTCATAGAGATAGTGAGTTGTATATACATAGGATCCCAAGTAAAATTTTTCTATCTAATTAATTTAAAAATGGTAAATGGTATATTGAAATTATATAAAAAAGTCATACATATCACATATGTTCACTGAAATTATAATTCATATGTATAATGTAATGTGTCGATGGGTCACATCTCTTCACATGAATGTAATCAACCTTACACATTTGCGACATTAACATAATAAAAAAATTATAAATTATAAAGATATCTGTGATTTAATTATTTTATAAGTATACTAAAAACCTAAATATAATAAATAACATTTAATTCATCATTATAAGAAACCATGAGAGGTGGTAATGGGAAAAAGAATGATGTAGTTCATGATATAGAAGTCTCTCATACACATGAATAATCAATTTTTAAACCATTTGATGGAAGTGGATATGGTTGTCTAAAATTCCAATATCATAAAAACATATAATTATATTTATTATATGAAGGTTATTATAACATATTTATACAACAAAATTTTTTTGGAGGGTGAGGATGAATAAATAAAAAACACACTATTGGATGAACTTAATACCTCTTTATGTACCCTCTTATGGATTGCACCATAATCCCTCCTAGGATGCATTTCCATCCAAAATAAGTCTTCTAGTGTGATAGGAGAAAATTATAGAGGATATTTGGAAAGTTATGGCCCAATAAAAATTTTCTTATAGTGTGAATAAGAAATTATAAGGTGTGGACTTTTGTATGTTTTTGAGTGGTTTAAAAGTAATTTTTTGAATGAAATAATACCACCAACTATTTTTTAATGAAATAAGGATCCAATAAAATATCATTTCTGATCCTATTTGATATAAGATCAAAATATTTATATACAATATATGTTAGAAATGTTTCATGTCATTTATAAACATTATGTTTTTAGTCTAACCCCCACCCCCCTTGAAATTTAATTTTTAACATAATAGTGGTATAAAATAGATTGTGGTTATTAATTTATTTTGGTTATACATTAAGTTGAAGATTTTATAGAATATATTTAACACTAATTCAAAATATTGATGTCATTTTTTCAAATTCAATTTACTTAATTATAAATTTTTAATTTAAAATTTATCCCATATAAGTGATGATAAATCTAGCTTTTTATGAAAAAATGTTCACAAGCTTACAATGTTTTTATAAAAAAACACAACATAATATTTTTTATAATAACCTTAATTGGATTAATATATATATTAATTTACTAATATAACATTAAAATTAATTTATAATATTATTTATAATCTTAATTAATCTACATAAAATTAAATTGTCAATTAAAATTCACCATTTATCACTATTCATCCGGAAATGAGACATTTCAGAAAAATCCCAAAAATTCTATATTTGATAATTTGTACATGAACATGGAAAAACATTGGTTATTATATAAATTTAAATTTTTAAAAGTTCAAATAAAAAATGTATTATTTTGCACAAAAATATTGAAAAATTTTTTTGTGTAAAAAATAATTCTTTTAAAACATTTAATCACTTTTATAAATATTATTTAGTTTTTTATCAATAAGATATTATTTTTATGAAAATATTACAATTAATATTTAATATTTAGTTACTACTATTAAAATCATTATTATTGAATATTGTGTTATAATGATCGCCTTTGAAATATAATATTAACAATATTCATGGTTTTGTTAAAACACAGTGTCACGTGTGGTACATTCTAAACCAGGGTTTTGAGTAACACAAGAAAAACATGGTGTTTTGAATAATGTAAAATAACTAAAAAATAATTTATTTGATAAAAATCACAAAAAATCAGGTTATAACACTAATATTTCCTTGATTTTATCATCGAATACCATCATTCAATGTTCATGATTACAATTCATATATATATATATGTCACCATATAATAAATCCTAACTCAAATGTACTTTTTCAATTTATCATATGATTTGATAATTCCCTAACTTATCTTTATTTATCCTTTCATTCCTAGTTATCTCTAAACGTTTTCTCAAGTAGTATTAAGCGAATAATTGAATATAAGTTAATGTTATAGATTATTTAACTAATTTTGTTGTATCTATATGTAATGTTATTTTGATATGTATCTAATTAACCAAATTATGCCAGCCTCTTTATATTTTTGGTATGAGTTATGTGAATCTTAATGTTATAGTCCATGATGTTATGTTCGTAAAAGATATGGATTGAAATATTTTGTATTAATAGTTATAAGAAACCAACACATAATGGGTGTCTTCAATATTATAAAAAACAACGACATGTAAGGCGTATTCATAATATCAAATTTTGAAAAAAAATATGATCATTTATTGTTTTCTAATTTAAAATAATTTTATACATAATAGTATAGTCAAGGTGCTCTGTAACACCCGAGACTTTTATGTTATATAAATTATCAAAGGAATCTTTTTCTACACAACACTTGCTTGACTTGCTTTACACAAAATCACGACCTTCCTCGATAGCGTGCGTCGTACGCAATACCGAGTTTCACTAAACAAAGATATGCTATTAAAATATTATTAAAACTAGCCGTTATGAATAGTAATAACCACTTTTTGAAATTTTATAAATTTTATTTTTCAAAAGGGACTTCATTTTTGGATTTGTAATATCGAAATTAGCCTAGGGTGAAATTTTGGTATTTTTCTGAAAACTTTCAATTTTTGATGAATAGTGAAACCACTAAGTGGTAGTTAAAAAACTGAATTTTTCATAACACTTAATTTTACCACTTTTGTGAGTGGAATTTCGAAAATCCAAGAGACACGGTTAATATAAAGAAATAAAATTTGGTTCAATGAGATGAAAATAATTTTTGGTGAATAGTAACTTTTTACTTTTTTTATCACGGTTAAAAGGTAAATAGGGTAATTAAGGGTAAAGATGATATTATTATTACCCTAACACATGTCCTAATTCTATTGGATAAGTGTAATTCGACCAAAAAGAATCTTAGGAATAAAATATGACCATTTAGGCCCACTTGGATTAGATTAGGACATTTATTATTAATTTATTTAAAGAAGGGTTAAAATAGTTAAAATCAATGTTTAATAAGTAAATAATTTTTAATATGGGGTTATACATTAGATAAATTCGACTATAAATATTCATTAGAAAGATAAAAAGATTTAATACATAATGGTATTTTATTTGTAATTTTTAGACATTAAATATTTTAATTTATTTATGACACAATGATGAAGCAGTAATTATCTTATTAATGAAATATTGACATAATTGATGTTATAAACACCAAAATAAATGTAATTTGAGACTTTTTATGAATCCCACTAATTTTCTAGGTTAATATGACATGTTAGTATTGATTTAATTAACTTGGTTTGAACTAATAATTCTATTACGAGTTTCACAAAAATAAATTACTAAATAGTGTCAAAATTGACATAAAATAGTTTTTAAAACAAATATTATATTGGTAATTGTTATTTTATTCCTAAAAATCTAAGGTTCGGCCACGTGACATAGATAAGGTTATATATATTAATAATAAACAACTTGGGGTTCATTTGGCTGCTTATAGTAAGTTTATTAACCTTATAGTATAAGAACACAAGAAGACATGGTAAAAGTAAAATTATTTAACTTAATGTTAAATCTAAATGATAAGGTTAAAATAGGAACCCAAACTTGTCTAAATTCTATTGTATAAGAGGATTTAGACCCATACCCACCTTAGATTCTAAATATATATATTTGGAGTTATTTAAAACCGAACTTGAATTTATAATAAAACAATAGTTTTAGTTATTCCAAAGGTGCCCCTCTCCTCCCTTATAAAAGGACACCTCCTCCCCCTCTTCCTCACACCACTTGGAGCCTTAAATCTCGGCCAACCCCTGCCACTTTCTCCTATCCACCTCCCTAGAGACATCCTAGAGGTTCTGGTCTTCTTCAAAGACCAATTTTATTACCCTAAAAGAAGGTCTCAAAGAAGCACTTCAAAGAAGAGGTAATGACCGTTACCAATTCTTTCATCTTTATTTCTTCTTCCACTTCTTCTTCTTTAGTTGTTTCATTATGAAGTAAAAACATCAGTATCACTAATATACTGATATGTAATTATAAGTATGAAACAACCCTATTTCACCATATATCCATCCTATGGAAAAAGAAATCACTGCGCGTGCGTGCGTACGGAATACCATCTCCACGGCGTGGTGTAATCTATTTTACACCACCACCTTACTTGGATGGGTATAATGGTGTAAATAATGACCATATGTGACTATTATAAAGTTATATTGATTCTGAAATAGTATACATATACTCCAATAAAATTTCCCGATCATAGGAACGATATCATCACTCGTGCGTACGTACGGAATACCGTCTCCACGATGTGATGCGACTCATTCTACATGATCTTCATTTCATAATGATTATATAAATGAATTGAATGAATTAATATGATATATATTACACTAATACCATTCTGGAAATGAGGTATCTATAACCTAAAGATAAGAATAAGAATTTATTCGACAAAACATGCATAAAAACAAAAAGTTATAAACACCCGAATAACAAGTAGCAATGAAATATTACTACTAAGAAGCTAAGAATATAACCATATATGATATCATAAAAATAAGTATGATTCTGGAATAAGTCAATAACATTATTTAAATCATTATAAATGAGGTTCAGACACTTACAAAGCAAGTCGAACCTATGGTAAGGGAAATATCACAATCTCATTTTTATCCGAGATTGTTTATACATTGGCATTTACTAGGGTTCATTTTATCATCCACATTCATGTTTCCTCGATATGACATATTATTTACATCCACATAAAATGGTTTAAATCCAATTTTACCCTTCGGTGTGTTTTTAGTAAAAGATATGAAAGGAATCTTTTGTCGTTTTTCGTACGAGGTACTTTTTTGACTTTTCCGGCAAAAGTATGAGAATGATGTTTTTTTAACTTATACGGCATGAATGGATTTTAAAAAAATTATTTCCAAGAATCTTCCTTTACAAGTTTTCATGTTTATTTTTAATCAACATCTTTTAGTTTAATGTTTTATGACATGTTAAGAAAGGAAAAATGTTTTTAAAGAAGAAAAGATATTTTCCTCAAGAATCCATTTCAAGTGTTTTTTTTCAAAACTATTTTCCATCTAAGATGATGTTATTTGATATGTATGTTTCAAGTAAAATGTCTCTATGATTTAAATGGTTTCAATTTTCTTATGATGAAATGATATCAATTGTTTATGGATTATGATGGCATGATGTTTAAGAATCCCATTTTATTACATGGGTTATGCAATGATGTATGATTTATGATTTTGTGGCACACATAAGAATGGTATCATTATGAGATGGGTGGGACCTATATCTCCCTCCATTGCATTTGGTAATGATTTTATATCTCATGAGATATACATGGCTAGAATGGTAGGTTATACCGGTTCAGTGAAACAGGACTGAAACGAGGGTGACTCGGTTCAGAAAGGGACTTTGTCCACTAAGATAGTCTTGGAAATGAGTCTTGACTAACAAGAAATGATTCTCTATGATTATGTGTGTATGCCACAAAGTTTCATGTTTTATGTTATGATTATTGTGATTACATTTCACTGTCATGATTTATCCCATGTTATGAAATTATGATCTCTTTTGCAGGTTAAGATTTCCAAAAGTTATGTGCTTGTGTATACGATGTGATTGATATTTCTTTTGTTTACCCTTACTAAGCATTTGAGCTCACCCTTTTGTATGTTTTCTTTCCCAAGTCAGGAAGAAGGTTATTAAGTAGGATATTCCAAAAAGGGACTCAAGATATGATGAAATAAGTGGGAGGCAAAGTTGATGCTTTTTGAACCAGTTTTTTATGTTTCCCAGTTTCTAAAGACACTATACCTATACGACCCTTTCTTGGTTTTGTTATATGTTGTAATAAGTGTGCTTCAATTCTGATGTAATAACAATGTATGTAAAGTATGGGTCGTTATAGTTGGTATCAAAGGAAAGGTATAGTCAACCTTTGGAAACTTGGCTATAAAAGCCTTAGTAAGAACCCTAAGGATAAGTCTAAGCATAGAACACAATATTAGTGTTTCGGAAATGGCCATGAAAAACCTAGGATAAGACCTTAAGTGCGAAATTTTATTCTTGATTATGTGGTTTTCCTATTAGTGTTGCTCACACTATTCTTCTTGGTTTTAGTCAATAGCTGGAACCCGAAGGAATCGTGTTAATGAAGAATGCGACGGGCAATACAATGATTGTCCCCCTTAGCAACCAAATGTTATGGGAGCTGGAATGCAAAATCTTATAGCCATGCTCACACAACGTTCTCAAGATACGAATCATGAAGGACTTCCAAACGAGCAAAGGAAGGAGCAACATTCTGTTGAATCCTTCATGAGGCAGCGTCCACCTTCTTTCAGCGGGTCTACTGATCCATTAGTTGCTGAACAATGGATTAGTACTACTGAAAAGATATTTTCAGTTCTTCAATGTTCTGAACATGATAAAGTCATCCTAGCAGTGTATCATTTGGAAGTAGATGCTGATCAATGGTGGAATCTTATTAAGAATACGAGGCAAAGGGATGAAATTGAGTCCATGGAATGGGACGAGTTCCAAAACTTATTTTTCAATATGTACTTCCCTCGTATTCTTCGAACAAAGATGGAGAAAGAGTTTCTTGAACTAAAGAAAAAGGATGACGAATCTGTTGGTACCTATGAAGCAAATTTTACAAGACTTGTAAGGTACGCTTCTGGTATTTTTATCCAACCTGAGAGTAAGATCGATCGATTCTTTAGTGGCTTAAAACCAAGTCTTCAAAGGGAGTTATCCATAAGGGACTTCAATAGCTACGAGGAAATCGTTCGATGTGCTCTCAAAGTCGAGATGGAGATTGGAGTGACCCATCAGTCATATGGGGTTGATAAGAAGAGGAAAATGGAATTCAATGGAAAATCTAAAGAGCACACTGAAAAGAAGATGAGCTTTCCCTTATGCTCAAAGTGTCGAAAGAAACATGGAGGGAGTTGTCTTAAAGGGACAAGTAAATGTTTCAAATGTGGAAAGGAAGGTCATCGGGCATTTGAATGCCGCGATGATGGGAAGAAGATGTCTAATGATGCAAACAAAGGAAGGGATACACAGAATGAAACTACTACACTTCAATGTTTCAAGTGCAAGGAGATGGGGCATTATGCCAATAAATGCCCTAATCCAAGGGTTGATGATGATGGTCGATGTCAACAAACTCTTAAGGCTAAAGACAAAGGAAAGCCACATGCAATTTCTATCAGTGATGTGGATTACGATAACGATGTGGTGAAAGGTACACTTACCATCCACTCTAAAGTAGCAAATGTTTTATTTGATTCTGGATCCACCCACTCTTTTATTTCTGAATAATTTTCTAAGGGTATCACCATATTACCTCAACAATTAGATGTTGAGTTAGCTGTGACAACACCTAATGGCACAACCGTCGCATCAAAAGTTTATAATTCTTCTCCGATCCAAGTTTGTGGGAAAGTGCTTCCTGCAAATCTTGTGATCCTTTCTATAGTGGAATTTGATGTGATTCTTGGCATAGATTGGCTTTCTTTATATAGATCTCATGTCAATTGCCAAAGAAGGGAAGTCACATTTCATATTCCAGATCAATCTATGATCGTCTATCAATGCAAGGATGAACATAACCTTCTAGTGGAAATTTCTTCCATCTTATGGGTCTTGATTCCACTAAATGAAGGTTATTTATCTCAAATGGTTGGGGAGAAACTCATGATTAAGAATATGCCCATTTTACGGGAGTTTGATGATGTCTTTCCGGAGGAATTACCAGGACTTCCACCAAATCGTGAAGTTGAGTTCTCAATAGAACTAGTACCGGGTGCTTTGCCTATTTCAAAGACACCTTATAGAATGGACCCAATTGAGATGCAGGAATTGAAGAAGCAACTCCAAGAGAATCTTGATAAGGGATTTATACGCCCTAGTGCGTCACCTTGGGGAGAACCTGTTCTATTTATTAAGAAGAAAGATGGATCAATGAGACTCTGCATTGATTATTGAGAACTTAACAAGATCACTATCAAGAACAAATATCCTCTCCCGCGCATTGATGACCTATTTGACCAACTATGCGGAGCTCAATACTTTTCCAAGATTGATCTTCGTTCAGGGTATCATCAATTAAGGGTTAAACGGGAGGATATACCAAATACAGATTTCCGTACAAGGTATGGACACTATAAATTTATAGTGATGCCATTTGGTCTTACTAATTCCCCTGCTATCTTCATGGATCTGATGAATAGAGTCTTTAGAAACTATCTTGATCAATTTGTGGTAGTCTTTATAGACTATATTGTTGTCTATTCAAAGAGCAAGGAAGAACATGAAGATCGCTTGAGAATTATATTGATGACCCTGAGAAAGGAAAATCTTTATGCCAAATTTACCAAGTGTGAATTTTGGCTTCAAAAAGTTGCATTTTTGGGCCACATAATCTCAAAAGAGGGGATATCTGTGGATCCAGTAAAAACAGAGGTTATCGAAATATGGTCGAGACCAACAACAGTAACTAAGATCCGAATTTTTCTTGGTTTGGCTGGATATTATCGACGTTTTGTGAAAGATTTGTCACGATTATCTAATCCACTCACCAAGTTGACTCGGAAAGGAGTTAAGTTTGTCTGGACGGAAGAATGTGAAGGGAATTTCAAGGAGTTAGAAAGAAGGTTATCCAGTGCACCTGTGCTCACACTGCCTTGTAGTGGAGAAAGGTTTGTGATCTATAGTGATGCATCCAAGAAGGGATTAGGGTGTGTTCTTATGCAAAATGATATGGTGATAGCTTATGCCTCACGACAGTTGAAAATCCATGAGCAAAATTACCCAACACATGATTTGGAGTTATCTGCGGTAATCTTTGCATTACAGATTTGGAGGAATTACCTTTATGGTGAAAGGTGTGATATTTATACTGATCATAAAAGTTTAAAGTATATTTTCACACAAAAGGATCTGAATATGCGTCAAAGAAGATGGTTGGAGCTGATTAAGTATTACGACTACTCAATCCATTACCACCCTGGGAAAGAAAACAAGGTGGCAGATGCATTAAGTCGACAAGACCATGCTAGTTTATCCATGATGAGGATCACAAAAGATCCAATATTTATGGATTTACAAAGGATGGATCTTGGAATTATAATGGAAGGGAAAAATCTTATCTTTCTCAAATGAATGTTCAACCATCTATACATGTGAAGATTAAAGAGGCACAGAAAGAAGATGTCGAGTTACAAAAGAAGGTGAGAAATGTTCATGAGTTTAACCTTGATTGTGATGGGATAATAAAGTTCAGGAATCGGGTTTGTGTTCCTCCCATCCCCGAATTAAAGAAGGAGCTGCTGGATGAGGCTCATAGTTCTTCATTCTCTATTCATCTTGGAAGCATGAAGATGTATAGGGACCTGAAAGTGTACTTCTGGTGGGATGGCATGAAAAGAGATGTTGCTGAATATGTCTCTCGATTCTTGGTTTGTCAACAAGTTAAGGCTGAGAGACAGAAGTCTAAGGGGATGTTACAACCATTACCCATACCCGAATGGAAGTGAGAAACCATCACTATGGACTTTGTCACAGGACTTCCTAAAACATCCAAAGGAAATAATGCTATCTGGGTCATAGTTGATCGTCTTACAAAGTCTGCATACTTCATTTTTGTTAGAGAGGATTTCTCTCTGGATCAGCTTGCCAAGATATATGTAAAGGAAGTGGTAAGATTGCATGGAGTACCACTTTCTATTATATCTGATCGGGATCCGAGATTTACCTCGAAGTTCTGGCGAAGTCTTCAGCATACTCTGGATACAGAGTTGAGTTTCAGCACTGCTTATCATCCTCAGACAGACGGTCAGTCTGAGAGAACAATTCAAACGCTAGAAGATATGTTGAGAGCTTGCTCTATGGATTTCAAAGGAGGTTGGGATCAACACCTACCTTTGGTTGAATTTTCTTATAATAACAGCTTTCACTCCAGTATTCAGATGGCTCCTTATGAATCTCTCTATGTAATGAAATGCAGGACTCCAACTTGCTGGGATGAAGTTGGGGAAAGAAAGCTATTAGGACCTGATCTCGTTGATAAAATGGCAGAAAAGGTCAGATCTATTCAACAACACATAAGAGCATCTCAGAGTCGATAGAAAAGTTATGCCGACAACCGAAGAAAAGACCTAGAGTTTGAAGAGGGTGATAAAGTGTTCTTACGAATATCTCCCTGGAAGAGGGTTATGAGATTTGGAAAGAAGAAGAAGTTGAACCCTAGATATATCAGTCCTTTCGAAATACTAGATCGTGTTGGGAAGGTAGCTTACCGATTGGCACTTCCACCGAATCTCTCTCAAGTTCACGATGTGTTCCATGTATCTCTCCTGAGAAAGTACATACCTGATCCTTCACATGTACTCAGCTCAGAAGTTGTACCGCTGGAGCAAGATCTTTCTTATGAAGAACAACCGATAGAGATTCTGGATCGTAGCGAAAAAGTCCTACGAAACAAGACCACTCGATTGGTGAAAATTTTATGGAGGAACCACCAATTAGAAGAAGCTATATGGGAACTTGAGGATATGATGAGGGAGAGGTATCCTCATCTGTTTGTTACAAAGTGACGAATTTCGAGGGCAAAATTCATTTTAAGGGGGGAAGAATGTAACACCAGAGACTTTTATGTTATATAAATCATCAAAGGAATATTTTTCTACACAACACTTGCTTGGCTTTCTTTACACGAAATCACGACCTTCCTTGATAGTGTGCGTCGTACGCAATACCGAGTTTCACTAAACAACGATATGCTATTAAAATATTATTAAAATTAGCCGTTATGAATAGTAATAACCACTTTTTGAAATTTTATAAATTTTATTTTTCAAAATGGACTTCATTTATGTATTTGGAATATCGAAATTAGCCTAGGGTGAAATTTTGGAATTTTTCTGAAAACTTTCAATTTTTGATGAATAGTGAAACCACTAAGTGGTAGTTAAAAATCTGAATTTTTCATAAAACTTAATTTTACCGCTTCTGTGAGTGGAATTTCAAAAATCCGAGAGACACAGTTAATATCATGGAATAAAATTTGGTTCAATGAGATGAAAATAATTTTTTGTGAATAGTAACTTTGTACTTTTTTTACCACGGTTAAAAAGTAAATAGGGTAATTAAGGGTAAAGATGATATTATTATTACCCTAACACATGTCCTAATTCTATTGGATAAGTGTAATTCGACCAAAAATAAACTTAGGAATAAAATATGACCATTTAGGTCCACTTGGATTAGATTAGGACATTTATTATTAATTTATTTATAGAATGGTTAAAATAGTTAAAATCAATGTTTAATAAGTAAATAATTTTTAATATGGGGATATACATTAGATAAATTCGACTATAAATATTCATTAGAAATCTAAAAAGATTTGATACATAATTGTATTTTATTTGTAATTTTTAGACATTAAATAAGTTAATTTATTTATGACACAATGATGATGGAGTAATTATGTTATTAATGAAATATTGACATAGTTGATTTTATAAACACCAAAATAAATGTAATTTGAGACTTTTTATGAATCCCACTAATTTTATATGTTAATATGACATGTTATTATTGATTTAATTAACTTTTTTTGAAATAATAATTCTGTTATGATTTTCACAAAAATCAATTACTAAATAATGTCAAAATTGACATAAAATAGTTTTTAAAACAAATATTATATTGGTAATTGTTATTTTATTCCTAAAAATATAAGGATCGGCCATGTGACTTAGATAAGGTTATATATATTAATAATAAAAAACATGGGGTACTTTTGGCTTCTTATAGTATGTTTATTAACCTTATAGTATAAGAACACAAGAAGACATGGTAAAAGTAAAATTATTTAACTTAATGTTAAATCTAAATTATAAGGTTAAAATAGGAACCTAAACATGTCTAAATTCTATTGGATAAGAGGATTTCGACCCATCCCCACCTTAGATTCGAAATATATATATTTGGAGCTATTTAAAACCGAAATTGACTTTATAATAAAATTATAGTTTTAGTTATTCCAAAGGTGCCCCTCTCCTCCCTTATAAAAGGAAACCTCCTCCCCCTCTTCCTCACACCACTTGGAGCCTTCAATCTTGGAAAAACCCTGCCACTTTCTTCTATCCACTTCCCTAGGGACATCCAACAGGTTCTGGTCTTCTTCAAAGACCAATTTTAGTGCCCTAAAAGAAGGTCTCAAAGAAGCACTTCAATGAAGAGGTAATGACTGTTACCGATTCTTTCATCTTTATTTCTTCTTCCACTTCTTCTTCATTAGTTGTTTCATTATGAATTAATAACATCAGTATAACTCATATACTTATATTTTATTATAAGTATGAAACAACCCTATTTAATCATCTATCCATCCTACGGAAAAAGAAATCATCGCGCGTGCGTACGTACGGAATACCATCTCCACGCCGTGGTGTAATCTATTTTCCACCACCACCTTACTTGGACGGGTAAAATGGTGTAAATAATGACCATATATGACTATTATAAAGTGATATTTATTCTGAAATAGTAAACATATACTCCAATACAATTTCACGATCATAGGAACGATATCATCACTCGTGCGTACGTACGGAATACCGTCTCCACGATGTGATGCGACTCGTTCTACATGATCTTCATTTCATAATGATTATATAAATGAATTGAATGAATGAATATGATATATATTACACTAATACCATTCTGGAAATGAGGTTTCTATAACCTAAAAAGAAGAATAAGAATTTATTCGACAAAACACGCATAAAAACAAAAAGTTATAAACACCTGAATAACAAGTAGCAATGAAATATTACTACTAAGAAACTAAGAATATGACCATATATGATATCATAAAAATAAGTATGATTATGTAATAAGTCAATAACATTATTGAAATCATTATAGAGGAGGTTTGGACACTTACAAAGCAAGTCGAACCTAAGGTAAGGGAAATATCACAATCTCATTTGTATCCGAGATTGTTTATACATTGGCATTTACTAGGGTGCATTTTATCATCCACATTCATGTTTCCTCGATATGAAATATTATCTACATCCACCTACAATGGTTTAAATCCAATTTTACCCTTCGGTGTGTTTTTAGTAAAAGATATGAAAGGAATATTTTGTCGTTTTTCATACTAGGTACTTTTTTGACTTTTCCGGCAAAAGTATGAGAAGGATGTTTTTTAACTTATACGGCATGAATGGATTTTTAAAACATTATTTCCAAGAATCTTCCTTTACAAGTTTTCAAGTTTATTTTTAATCAACTTCTTTTAGTTTAATGTTTTATGACATGTTAATAAAGGAAAAATGTTTTTAAAGAAGAAATGATATTTTCCTCAAGAATTCATTTCAAGTGTTTTTTTTCAAAACTATTTTCTATCTAAGATGATGTTATTTGATATGTATGTTTCAAGTAAAATGTCTCTATGATTTAAATTGTTTCAATTTTCTTATGATGAAATGATATCAATTGTTTATGGATTATGATGGCATGATGTTTAAGAATCCCATTTTATTACATGGGTTATGCAATGATGTATGATTTATGATTTTGTGGCACACATAAGAATGGTATCATTATGAGATGGGTGGGACCTATATCTCCCTCAAATGCATTGAGTAAAGATTTTATATCTCATGAGATAGACATGGCTGGAACGGTAGGTTATACCGG
The DNA here is from genome assembly GCA_963277665.1 of Viscum album. Lineage (NCBI taxonomy): Eukaryota > Viridiplantae > Streptophyta > Magnoliopsida > Santalales > Viscaceae > Viscum > Viscum album. The sequence goes on from OY728150.1 coordinate 1,894,034,265, forward strand.
TTCAGTGAAACATGACTGAAACGATGGTGACTCGGTTCAGAAAGGGACTTTGTCCACTAAGATAGTCTTGGAAATGAGTCTTGACTAACAAGAAATGATTCTCTATGATTATGTGTGTATGCCACAAAGTTTCATTTTTTAAGTGATGATTATTGTGATTACATTTCACTGCCATGATTTATCCCATGTTATGAAATTATGACCTCTTTTGCAAGTTAAGATTTCCAAAATTTATGTGCTTGTGTATACGATGTGATTGATATTTCTTTTGTTTACCCTTACTGAGCATTTGAGCTCACCCTTTTGTATGTTTTCTTTCCCCAGGTCGGGAAGAAGGTTATTAAGTTGGATATGCCAAAAAGGGACTCTAGATATGATGAAATAAGTGGGAGGCAAAGTTTATGCTTTATGAACTAGTTGTTTATGTTTCCCAGTTTCTAAAGACACTACACCTATACGGTCCTTTATTGGTTTTGTTATATGTTGTAATAAGTGTGCTTCAATTCTGAAGTAATAACAATGTATGTAAAGTATGGGTCATTATATTCTCCATTGGAATAACCTCCCCCATTAGATTCAATAACTTCTAAGGAGTAAATTTTCATGGGAAAATTAAATTCCAAAAATTAGATATTAATTTTGGGGACATTAATTAAAATATGAAATTATGTGTAATTCAGGAACCAATGTAATTAAGAGACATAAAATTAGAAAACCCTAGGGACCACACCCCATTAGTCTAGTAAGGGTTACATAACTGATATTGACCCATTATTCACCTTATGATGAGGGAAATTATCTTTGAAAGGATAACAACATAGAAAAATAAAGAATAAGGGCATAGAAAATATTGATTAGAAAAGGGAATAAAGGAAAACAATAATAGATAATGTTGAATTAAATGACATACCATTAATTTCTGATAACACTTATTTAGGGATCAAAACACCAATTATCTAATTATATTTTCCAATGAAATAAAGGTATATTGGGTTTCTCAAATCTAGATGGATTTGATAGTTTTAAGTGAAAATATCACTGAAGTAAAAGAATAAATTATGTAGAATCTTACAAAAAAGATCGATTATTAAAACCATACATAGGAATCAATAAATGACTAATGGGTATCAAATGATAGTGGGTGGTACTAATTATTTTTGTCTTTATTCCCTAGCATCCAATTGGGATGCATGATGACTCTTCAAACCCCCTATACCAATTAATATGATTTATTGGGGAATAAAATATATCGTTTTGGAATAATTTTTAAACACACACACCTCCTAGGAACAATGTTGGTTTATATCCATTCAATGAGTATATGTGTTTCCTAAATCCAAAAATGATCATCCTAATTATATTAAAAGAATAAAATCTATGAAAAGTACAATATATTTATCAATGAAATCCATATATTTAACACCCGTTTATTCAAAATGTGTTTTCACATCATGGAATTCCCATGCATTATATAATGGAATAACAGGATCGTTCATATATTTCCATCATCAATCCAATCATATAAAATATTTTTATGTCCACCAATTTATTCTATTTTTATATCTATATCCATTTACTCTAAAAATTATAATTTTCCAAAACACAAAGAATATATATATTAAACAATTACATAACTCAATTCATGGCCCCCATTTAATATTAATTCCCAATTCCCTTTAAGCACTCCATATTATGATTTTATATCATTAATATAATCTATCACTAATTAATTCCCCCTCTCATTGTCATTGAATTAAAAATAACCCACCTTGACAATAATCACAACATGTGAATCTCAAACCCAACACCATATTTTAACTTCAAAAGAGTGCCTATTAAATAAACATAGAATTTAAATAATTTTTATTTATTTTTATATCAAGTAGATGAAGGGTCATATAAATAGTAGTTTCCATTAATTTAATATAAATTAAAGACATTGATGGAATTTTACAATACCATAGATATAATTTTTGATGATTTACACTTGTCAAATATTGGCATATGGTTTTAGAAAAAAATAATTATATTGGGAAACCATAATAAATCCATGAAAATAGTTCATTTAATTAAAAATGTGTATATATAGTTAGAAATGATAGAGAAAATAAATTTGTAGGTACTGGAGTGATATATTTACCATGATCCTTCCAATCATATAGATAGAAGTGAATATGGTGGTAGGATGAAGGAGACTCACAAAAGCATAAAAATATGGAAGGGATATCTTCACATAATAAAAAACGAAATCAATGGGGCCAAAAATGGGATTAGGGAGTTATGAATTTTAATATATGTTATTAATATTTCCAAATTATTACTAGGGAGCATAGTTTGGCCTCACAATTGGATAGAAAATACTCTAACGATTTGATCACCAAAATAAAGAATTAACTCATTTCAATGATTTATGTGAAATTTTTTATAAATTGTTTGAAAAATATTTTAAATTAATAATCAATTAATTATTGACATTTTTGAAGGATCATATCACAATTAAAATGTTCTATAAAAAAATATGCGTCTTTATTCAAACTATATGGTTTTGGTTAATTTTTATAAAAAAATATTAAGTAACCATTTTCCATTCTCAACTACCCCAAAAAATAAATTTTCAGTACCCAAAACCTTCTATAGACTACCAAGACAACCCATACTCTCTTGGGGACTCCACTAATGTAAATGAAATTTTATTTGAGAATAAAATAAATCAACTAAATGAAAAAATAATATTGTGTTCTTAAAGAATAAAAACATTAATAGACCCCACCATGCATCCAGTGGGGTGGGAAGAAGTTATTGGCCCCTATCCAATACAATGGGAGTATAGTGTCCACTAATAGAGATTATGGAATAAAATATGATACTTTAAATAATGTTTAGTCCCATTATATTTACATTGGTGTTTTATCTTGATCCTCATATACCCACTTCATTATCCATATAATAGAAAAATACACATTTTTCTCTCAAATCTAAATCAAAATTTTACCTTAGTGGGATTTGGGGTCACAAAATATTAGGATTTAATGTTTTGATGAGAAGTCTAATTTATTTCTCTCAAAAAATATAAATTTTTTTAACATATTTATTTTCATCCTTTTACTATTTATTTCATTTATACATGATGAAACCTGATTTGAAAATAGTTGGTCTCTACAAAAACATATATGTGAAAATCTCGATAGATGAATTGTTTATGGAACCATTATACGTAAGTGGATATATTTAGTGACAAAAAATAATTTTTGGTGGAAAACGTAAAATTTTATAAAATATATTTAAAATTTTCATTTATGAATGAGATAAATTATTATCTAAAATTAAATGTAAATTAAAATCTAAGAGCAGTTATATCTATAAATCTATGTGTTCTAAAAAGATATTAATTAAATATTTAATTCAAAATTTCCAAATAATTTAAAAAAAATCAATATGGATCTACACATAGAAATAATGAATAAGATAAATAATTTCATCCAATAAAATTATAAGGAATAATATTAATCGTGAATTACTTCATGTAAATTATATTATATATGATTTATGAAATGTATTTTCTTATAGGATTTCATATGTATCTAAAAGTGAGTATCTTGTTGTAGAATAATTATTAATGATGTATCATTATGGTTACCATCATTAATATATTTAGGAATATAAGGGAATTATTTTGTTGTGAATATATATATAAATGGGTGGATATATTTTAGACATAAAATATATATGTAAAGACCCATCATTCATTTGAATAAACTGAACATATAGCTCAGTAATAAAAAATATCATTCTTCACTACCCACTTATGATGCTTAGTATTTTACATCTACAGAGGAATATAAAAGTAATAATTTTTATGGTGAAATAATTTTAGGATCATGGTGATGAAGTAAAGTTACCCATGTTGACATATTTCTATAAATATATATTATATTTATATTACAAAAAATTTAGATTAACCATTCTTCTCAAAATAAAAATGAACATTTTTAACATGTTTTCAAGGAAATGCATGAACATGAATTTTCCAAGCTAGTTTATATTATAAAAAAATAATAAAAATGCATAATATATCTATAAAATAGTTTTATGTAATTTTATCAAAAAAAATTATTTTATTCTTATAGTTCATTAAACTCCCAATGAATGAGTCGGTCTGGTGTAAGGTCCTAGATTTTCGTGAGGGATGTTACCATTTATGTTTTGGTTTGTGTATATTATTTTTTTCTACATAACTAGTTCCCTATGTTCATGTGAAGACCTAAGTGTGTTACGTGGGTTCTAGAAATGAAAGAGGAAAAAAAATGGCCATGTTTCACAGTTTTCACACGGTTTGGGAAAACTGTGCGCCGCATCCTGGGTGATGTTGTAACCTTGGCATAACCTTATGCATGGTTGGTGCATGTTTAAGAGAACCATGAAGAATTCATAAGAAACCATTCAAAAGGGGAGATTTTACGATATGTAGATTTCACACGGTTTTCTCAAGGTTTGGAAAATAGTGCCGGTAAACTTTGCGGCCTAGAAATGTTAGAAAATTTACAATAAATCCATTACGGGGTTATAAACCCCAAATAGGGTTTCTCTTATATTCCTTCCTCTCTAGACTTAGTGATGCCCCAAGTACCTCAAGAGATTCCATTGATAGATCTCACTTGATTCATGGCCATTATAGATGTTGTTGGTTACGGATCGAAGATCCGTGTAAGTCTAATCCCTTACTTACATCCTTTTTTTATTAGGGCGTATGGTTTCTCCCATATTCTTCTAAAGATCTAAACCCATTTTTTTCTGGTTTAACCTAGGTTGGGGCATCAAGGGGTATTTGAATCCAAATCTATGGCTTTTATTAAGATTTGTTTCATCATTGTTTTTGAGGTAGTAGGTCTACATGTTATAACCAATATGTTTTATAGAGATTTGTGCATGTAGTGTTTTGCTTCATACCCTCTTTTGAAGAGTCCGTCATGCCATTATTGTGATGTGAAGTTTAGGATGTCTAAATAACCAAATAGAACCCTCATGTTCTTTTCAGGGTGCATGGAGGATGATGTGGCCAATGTTAGGGCCACCCATGCGGTGTTCCCACATTCTCGGACTTAGAGCTTAGCTATGTAAATATATGGTCATTGTGTGAGAACATAGAGACCATGGTGAAAATGATATTAAACGTGAAAGATGTGAATGGAAGTCCCAGTAATACACCTCGATTGGGCAGTGACCTATGTGGATGTTGGTTAGCCTAAAATGGGTTAATTGAGATAAATCTAAATGTTAACGGATTATCTTTACACATGATTATGCTTAGTTGAGATATGAACTTGAAATGGGAATTGGGGATGAATTTTACGAATGTGTTCATACATGAGAATTAGGTGTTACACATAAATGATTGAATGCAATGAAGGGAATTTTTTATGTGATATGAGACTTGAACTAGAAATGAATATGCAGGTAAATGCTTGTGAAATGAGGAATAGACTAAATGGGTTGATGAATGGTCAGTGGTGAATTTGTCCAAGGGGTTAGTGAATACACCTAATGGGTTAAGGAAATATAATGGTATTTTTTCTAAATGTTTATGAATTATAAATGGTAAATGTATTAGTGGTTTATGGCTTTATATTAATTCCCATGCTATGTTATGTATTATTTTATCCAATGTCATGGAATATGATTTGTTGTGTTATGTATTGTGAAGTATAGTGGAATTGAATATACTTAGTTGTGTTATGTATTGTGATATCCAATTTCATGGAATATGATTGGCTATGTTATGTATAGTTGTGTTGATTTGATAAATAAGAATGTCCACATAGCTTGGTAGAGTGTGGTATTGAGTAGTGGTTCTACGCCCATGGGTCGAGTTAGACTAAGGCTCTAAACTCCACCCCCAAATGCATGGGTTAAGAAATGGGACAAAGATCTATTCCCCGAACGGTTGCATTCCACCCGGACTAAGGATTCGAAGTGAAGATATTGTGTTGATGTGATATATGCATTCCATGTGAGATTGGGACATGATTTATTTCCACTATGCATTGCTATTTATTTCATTAGATCCTTGTGTAGATGATAATTATGCCAAACCCATGGAAAATGTGATCAATATAGCTTATTAATGAGGGTGGTATAGTAAATGGTATAGGGATAAATACAATCAATAAATGAAATGAACCATGTTAACTTATAGAACCTGAATTGTTCCTTTTTTACATACCATTTATTTTGTACCTACAAGAAATCTCTGTTACAGTGGATATTTTGTAGACACCATTGTTGGATGCATATTGTGTTTTGTACTCACACCCTGCTCGGGCTTCCATTGGGTACCTGAGAAGATCTCTTTGTTGCAGGCCAGGACAAGGTAAAAGGCACCACAAGAAGAAGTTGAGATGGGCTCAGGATGTTCATAGAGAAGTATCTAGACTTATAGTCAGGACAGGTTTGGATTTCATATTTTTTTCTAACTTTTTAGTTTCATTAACATTGTACTACTGGTATGACATGACATTAATTTATTTAATTTATGGTTTGTAGCCCTTTTTGGGAAATTCTTAGTTATGCATGTTTATTAGGTTTTCATATTTTCTCCACTATTTATATTATGTTCCATTATGGATGACTCTGATAATGAGGGTATAGTCTCCCAACCTAAGTTATTAGACCCTCTCCACTAGTCAGAAAACTTTGGAGTACAGAGAGGCACGCTCGATGTCATGTTACGATGTGTCTCAGAGCACCAGTTTAGTGTCTTCTAAGTCTGGGATGTTATATAGTGTTATTATAGGAGTTATTTTCTCTTTATTACTCTTCATGGATGGTTGAAAAGAGATAAGGATGTGTTGGGACATGGTAATGAGCTCATGTAAGGGAGTAGCTAACCCATGTACAATGGAAAACCCAAGTCACCATGTGTGGGAATTGTGGTTCTTGATGTGTGTTGTTATTGTTGGATGACATTTCACAATTGGGTGATGCACATGTTGTGGGATTTTACTAATTATTGATATTTATTTGATTTCAGAAATGACATGAGGTTGGGAATTCAAGCATCATTTTATATACCAAAGGACATAAGTGGCATGCATCATTATAGACACACAGATAGGATGGGTGTACGAGGCGTTGATAATAGAATTCATTTTACTTCATTGATAAATATGTCGAAAATGATTCTTTATAATTTAAATGAATGTGGCGAATGAAAAGAGAAAAAATCAACATTTATGGAATATCATTTATAAAGAAATGTTGTGACTAGTTAAATTTTTGTTGTTTTGATAACATGTAAAGTTTTACTCAGTGTCTAAGAGAGAAAGATTTCATAATGATGGTAAAATTGTTAATAAAAGTTGCCTAATGAAAGGTGTAAATGAGTTAAAATGATTATTTTAACATGTTGTGAAAAGGGAAATGTGTCTAAGAGGAACATATTGTGTTGTAAAAGAATAATGGGTTGAAGGGGTATTGCTGAAAGACTATTTCATTAATAAATTTGTTACACCCATGTTTACTATGACCCATGATATGTATGGTAGAGGGTGGTGTTCTATGTGTGATTATGACTATTGGGATAGAGTATAAAGAATGGGCTGTTTAATGTTGATAGCGTGAGACCATTTCCATCAGTGGTTAAATTCTGTTGTACATTCTTCATGTTTTTGGGTGAATGATATTAAAAAAAATTGAGAATGTTTGATTTCAAATATGGGTATCCATTGCGTTATCAATTTTACCGTTATATGCGTAAGATGGGTAGTTAGAGTGCCCTAGTTTGAGACGTTGAATTTGGTTTTCTAGGTATTTCAAATTATGATGTGGTCCGGGTGGTGTCTTTAGGGAACCCTTGGTTGGTTCTGGATTTTTTGGTTGCTAGGAATTGTTCAGTAATGTGAGGGAGATAACTCTAGTGGTTTGTGACTGTACATAGTAGATGCAGGACCTCATGGAAGGATCCTGGGTCCTAGTGACATGGCGATTAAAGACCCCATGAATTGTGTTTTGGGTCACAGAGCATATGTTTGGCTCATAGTGTATATGTATGTATACACTATTGGAGAGGAACCTATATTAGATGGTTGTTGGTGTGCTATGCATAGTGTGCATCGGAATGGGAGTGGGAGTTCCATCCCTGAGAATTGCTTTGTTTGTGTCAGGATATGTATGGTTTCAAGAGAGGACCAATGGATTCTATTGGTTGTGATTCAATTTTATGGATTTTGTACCATTCAATATTGAAGGTGACCTATAAGAGTGGTCAGACATAGATTATAGTGCTTTTTGTTTTGGGTTGTGCATGTAGATGTTTTAGAATTTTATAGTGGCACTAAGGGTGTCGTATGATGTGGATTCGGCCTAGAGGGTTATGTGGGAAGGATGAGGGTTGGTGGTGCTACTCTTGTAATGGTTATGTGATTATATTTATGACAAATCAAGGGTGACCATGTAGGAGGTTAGCCTAGTGGTGTAGGTACTTCAGATTATGAAACATGGGAGATGCTTCAGAGATTGTGTTAATGGATATTGAGTACCACCTTGTTTGAGTAGATGGTATAGTTATACTTAGTTCCTTCATAAGGGAACTGATGTTCTTGGAATACAATATCATATTTTTTTTAAATGTTTGTATCATATGGATTCCTGACTCAGCTGTTTGGATGAGGATTAATTGATGTCTAGGAGTAGTTTTCGAGCAGAAAAGACACAGGTGGGGAAAGTGCAGTTATACGATTTTGCTTGATGGTGACACTAGAGAGAGAGAGAGAGGTCATCTATCTAAACATGTTTGTGTGAATGTTTTTTTAGGATCGATGGTTGAACATGGTTGGAAATCACACCTGAGTGGTGAAGGTTAAATGTTGATGTGACATATTCAATGGGGAATCCTGAGATCCATGGCAGGTCATGGTGTCCCATAACATGACATAAAAAATGGATAAGTTGGTGGTGGATCTCTTCGATGACTTATCTACCTACCTCAACTAGTGAAGAGAATTCCCAACACATTGAAATAATCCCATGTATATTGAGAATCACAGGCTCATTCCAGGAGACATGAAGGGATTTGGTTGGATGAGGGACAACATAGAGTTTATACTAATGGAAATAGTATGTGTGAAGCCTAATTATGGGATGTACACCCTTAATGTCTTGGGATGATGTCCTTATGATGGACCTAATGTCTAAAAACATCATGGGAACAGTTCATAGAAGTCGGGAACATGCACTGGGTGATGTTCATTTTCTTGTTTTGGGAAAAAATTTGATGGACATGTCTATGTTTGGGGTTCGGTTTGTGATCGAGTATAAGATGTGGAGTATTAATTCCATCTAGAGAGAATTTTTAACAACACCTCTATAGTGGGGAGTGATAATTCAGTCCTGGATGTGGAGAAGAGAACATTGAGTCAATTTTGTGGCACTGTGATGCCAATGAGGAACATGAAAGGTGTATGTGAGGTTTCCAAGGGAGGGAATGTGGGACTTGGAAGTGGTGACTGTTGAACCACGTGTTGGATTCGATCTCATGGTGGTTCCACGTGAATATTATGATGGTTGCACTCAATTCGAAAAAAAAGGTGTGGTTTGAAGTGACAATAGGGTGTGATAAGCATGGTTGGGATCTATAACAACAACGATGGTTGGGGTTAGACTTATGTAAATTTTCCATGTGTGGTTTTGGAACGTCTTGAAGATGAGTGAACCTTGGATATGTGATGTGGTTTCATTCCAAGGGTGATGTTTGATGACAGTTTGGAAGGTGGTAACCCTGCAATGGTATAACTCTACTGAAATTCATGAAATGAGCTCAGTGGAAGGTGGGCGTTCTGGGTCTAGCCAATCGAAGTTGGTCCACCCAGAAATAGTAAACATGAATGGGTGAGGTGTGAGGGAACCTCCTTTGGGTTCATGATTTAGCATATAGAGCCTTCTTAAATGAATTTGTCCATATGTAAGGTTTATATGACCCTATTACTTGAATGTATTTTATAGGGTTGTCTTCCCAATGGTTGTGATGGGGTGACTGGATTCTAATGTTTTGTAATACGCATATGGATAATTTGGCACATCGAGTTGAAACATGTTAGATGATTGGATAGTTTAGTTGGGTTTTGGTGGTCCTTCTTGAATGGGGGAGGTTCCATGTAACCAAAAATGGTGGATAGAACCATACCAGATAAATTCTTTGTTGATTCCGTGATTAGAGTTTCGGTTTGGAGGGACTTGAGTGGGAACCGTTTGGGAATGTTATCCCAAATAGAGTGACTTAGAATGAGTTATTGGGTCAATTAATCGATAGTTTCAGGTAGCATTTGGTTGTATAGCTATGGAGTAAAATCATTAAGAAACATGGTTAGAAGGATCATGTGTTTCCCTTCAGGTAATATCAGGTTGGGTCACTATTAGAGTTTAAAAAACAGAGGATAATGTCTCCATGTGATTTGGGTCATGAGTTTTATAGTGGATCCTGACGATGAGGTGCCAATTGGTTCCACAATAACAATGTGATGTTTTGTGTTAATTTTTCATATATTTTGAGTTATGTTTTTTCAACTATGTTTCCCCCATGATGTTCTTGTGTTTAAAATGGTTGAATTTAATGAACCCTTGAAGAGTTTTCAGGTCGTGTTGTGGCTGTAGTGAGGATGGTTCTTGGGGGATGTTCCTTCCATTGATCCATGTTCGGTGGGAATTGTGATTTGAAACCAGAAACATGAAGGGTGGGAATGGATAGGTTGGCCTAGTTTAATGATATATTGTGACAGATGCTTGGTGAATCTTGCAGAAGCAGCTCGAGGGAGAGCTTTTATAATGTCGGGATGATGGATTGTCCTGGATTTTTCTAACGGATGATTTCATTTTTGTTTTGGTTTGGGTATATTAGTTTTGTCTAGATAAGTGTGTCCCCATGCTCTTGTGGAGACTCGAGGGTGTTACGAGGGTTTGTAATCAGAATGTGGAAGAAAATGAAAATTTTGGGCATGTAGCACAGTTTGCGCACAATTAGTTAAAACTGTGCAGAGCATCCTTGGTAACCATGATTCCTTAGACAGAGCCTTAAAGACGGTTGGCCCATGATTAAGAAAACCATGAAAAATTACATGGAAACTGTGCAAATGGGGTGATTTTCAGGAAGTAGCATCCGCACGGTGTGCACACAGTTTGGATAACCAAGCAGTTAAACCGTGAGGCCCAGAAAAGTTAGAATACCTACAAAATTTCCGTTACAATATTTTAAACCCCAACCCGGGTTTCTCATCCATTCCACCCTCTCCAGCCCTAGTGACACCCCAATAAAGTTAAGAGCTCCCATGGATCAGTCTCACTCCTTTCATTGAAATTTTGGATGTCATTGGGTGCTGATCGAAGCTGTAGGTAAGGCTAATCGGCTCATTGTTTCCTCTTTTCAATTAGGGCTTATGGTTTCTCCCATATTATTTCGAAGCTCTTAACCCTTTTTCACGTGGAACATAGGTTTGGGCATCAACGGGTATTTAAATATAGATTAATGGCTATGATTAAGAGTGTGTTAATCATCAGAATCGAGGTCAGTGGTCAAAAATTTATATACCTTGTGTTTTATAGAGATTTTTTCATGTAGTCGTTTGATTATTTCCCTCTTTTGAAGACATTGTCATGCCATTGTTGGGATGTGATGTTCTGGATGTCTAAAAAAACAAATATAACCCTCATGGTCCCCATGGGGTTAATGGAGGATGTTGTGACCTATGTTAGGGCCATCAATGAGGTGTTCCCACATTCCCAAACATAGTGTATTACTAAGTAAATGTATGGCCATTGTGGGAGATCATAGATCCTAGGGTGAAACTAATATTAAGATTAAAGGATGTCAATGGATGTTTTATACATATAGCATGAATGGGTAGTGACCTATGTGGGATTTGGTTGGCCTAAATAGGGAATAAGTGAAAAAATTGAAATAATAATGTATTATCTCTAAACATTATCATACTTAGTTAGATAAACATGGGAAATGGGAATTGGTGTTGATGTTTTTGAATGGGATAATACATGAGAATTAGGTGGTACAACAAAATGATTGATTGTTATGAAGGGATTGTGTCGATTGATATGAGAATTATACATGAAATGCATATGTGGGTAAATTCTTGTGAAATGAGGAGTTGACTAAATGGGTTGATGAATGGTCAATGGTTAATTTGGACAAGTGGTTGTTGAATACAACTTATGGGTTAAGGATTGAGAATTAGAATTTGGATAGATGGATATGAATTTTAAATGGAAAATATATTAACAGGATATGACATTGTATTTATTCCCATGTTGTGTCATGTATTTTGATATCCAATGGAATTGAATATGCTCTGTTGTGTTATGTATTGTGATATAAAATGGAATTGAATATGTTTGGTTGTGTTATGTATTTTGATATCCAATATTATTGAATATGATGGGTTTTGTTATGTATGGTTGTGGGGATATGATAAATAAGCATGAGAACATGCCTTGGTAGAGTGCGGTATTGACTTAAGTTTCTACGCCCACAGTTCGAGTTAGAGTGAGGCTCTAAACTCTACCCCCAAATGTTGAGGTTAGGGAAGCGGGCATATCTCTATTCCCTTAACAATTGCATTCGACCCGGACTATGGTTTTGAGGTGATGATATTGTGATGATATGATACATTCATACCAAGAGAGATAATGACTTGTTTTATTTCACCTTTTCATTATGATTGATTTCCTTTTCCCTTGTGTAGATGATAATTATACCTTTCCCATGAAACATGTGATCATTTCGGATTATGAATGAGGATGGAATAATAAATGGAATTGGGTAAACTCTAGGAATAAATGAAATGAACCATGTTACCTTATGTCACCTGAACTGTCCCTTGTTTACATACAATTTATTTTGTACCTGCAGGCACTATCAGTTAGAAGATATATTTTGTAGACACCTTTGGTGGGGGCCTACTATGTTTCGTACTCACACCCTACTCGGGTGGCCGTTGGGTAACTAAAAAAATATCTTGGTTGTAGTTCACGAAAAGCACAAAGACCCTATAGGAAGAAGTTGAGTTGGGATATGGATATTCATGGGGAATGATTTGGACTTACAGTCAGGAACCATTTTGAGTTAAGTTATTTGTCTTACTTTTGGGTTTCATTCAATTTTCACTACTAGTATGACATGACATTATTGTATTTGATTTTTTGTTTGTACCCCTTTTGGGAAATGATAGGTTATGCCTGTTTATTAGATATTCATATTGTTTCCTCTATTTATATTGTGTTTTGTTGTGGATGGCTCTAATAAAGATGGTATAGTCTCCCCAGGTGACTTATTGGACCCTCTTCGCTAGTCGGCAACCTCTGGAAAATAGGGAGGTGCGCTTGAGGTCCTGTGACGACTTGGTTTAGAGAACCAGTTTATTGTCTTCTGAGTTGGGGAAGTTACATATGGAATATACCATATGTTAATATTCTATAATATAATTTTTTTGTCATGTATGATTCTTTTATTTCACATTAGAGTGTTTTTTATTTTGATAAATTATAAAATATTATAAATAATTGATTATAATATATGGAAGTACAAAATAAATGATATCAAAACTCTCTCACTCTCATATCATGGTGGAAATAAAATCCTAAGAGGATGTACATTTTTACCAGATGAAATCAATTATATAATCTATAGGAAATACCATTTCGTGTGGTACCTGCAATGTCACTTCTATGAATTTATTTTCTAATAATCTTATTTTAAAATATTTTTTTGTGGGATTCAGAAATTAAATTTTATAAATTTAAGAAAACATATAGAATGATTTATTTAGTTTAATAATATATTCAACCATGTATCATAACCATTATAGTGTTTTATAATCCATACAATAAAAAACTCATGTTTTTTGATGATTTGATAAACAATATAGGTTAATACTACCTGTGGAAATGAAATGTTTACTTTTTCAAAATTCATGATTTTTCTAAAATTATAATCCTAGTTTTTCATGGATATATAAAATATTTCTTATGTATATAAAGCCTTAAAAAAATAATATAGTTTATATAGACTGAAATATAATTTTTTTCACTACCAAAGACCATTTAGGTTTGAAATTTTAGTTAATTTTAAAATAAATCTCACATCAGTCACCCATAAAATAGAATGTGGGCACATCAACTCTTTTTTCCATTATAAAGAAATATAAAAAGATAAAATGATATATTATTTATTTTAAATAAAATAATTCATGACATTAAAATTAATATTTTATTTTTACTTATATATACTTGAAAACTATGAGTAACATTTAGAAATTTGGAATAAGTTGAAAAAGCATAAAATGAGACATTAAATGAATAAATATTCGAGTTTAGTGAAAAACAATAAAACCTATAAAATAATAATATTTTTACAATATTCATTGATTATATGAATAAAATCATAACAATATGATAAAAAATATTTTTTTACAAAGTAAAACTTTGATATACATATATTGAAAATAGAAGATCTATTTGGAAATAATGAGCATTTTAGTCATAAGCCATTATAAAAATTACAAGATATATGGTAAATATATAAGGGAAACATTATCATCCAACTCCCTCCTTTTTTCATTTAAAAATGGAAATTTACCAAATTAATTTATGATATATATCATACTTACTCATCGGAAAAGTTATATAGTGATCAATAATAAATTATGATTTATTGGTCTCAAAAGTTATCATTTATAATCCTCAAGAACAATATCATTAATATAACATTTTATATTGGAATATTTCATTTATTAAAACATTTTAATTCTTTTTTTTACCACTATGAAAAAAATTCAGATTTCAAAATATCATTTTCATTTAAAAACATATTTTCTAATAAAAAATTTAGAGAACCAATGAAAGAAGTTTTAATCCTGAATAAAACATGACATATTATAAAAACTAAAAACGCTAAAATAATTTATTTTGGATGATTGTTTTTGAGGGTTTTTTTGGCAAAATTAATCTATCATTTTTAAATTTTTAAAAAATTGTGACAACATTCTATATGATTGTTTTAAAATTTTTTCTTTCTTAAAAATATTAAATAATAAAAAATAAAAATAAATTATAAATTATAATTATTTTATTCCCATATAAATACATACTTAATTTTTTTATCAATATTAACATGGTTGAAATATTTTTAGAAAATAAATCTTCAAATCTCTTTGAAATGAGGTTTCATGTTAATATTTCCCTATCCTCAATTATAACTCATAATATAAATTATTTATATTCCTATATATTAAACTTATAATATTTATTTACATTATTATTAATAATGTTAGTTTTTATTTTTTTCCATTTAATATTTTTTTACCTAATCATTTATGTTCATGTCGTATGTTTTGGCGACATAAGGCTCACATGTTAAAAATTTATTTCGTTAGATGATTGTGTAAAATGATCCAATTATTCCATCATCTACATTATAAAAATAATAAAATATTTCAGTTTTTATCCATAAATTATACTTCTAATTACAAATTTTAATGATTATTTTTAAGGTGGAATTATATTACAATCATGTAGACAGTAGTCCTTACATACACATGATTAATGATTTCATGTTTCAATGATAATGAGACATCGACTGAAGAATAATTTTATCTTTATATAATGATTATTATATCACTAATATAATATGTTTCATTTAAATACGCTTATTTATACAAAATATGTAGTGTGGTTTTAGAAAAATATTACATCACTTCTTGGATGTGGTAATCTGTATATATTCATGTACGATGTTGTCATTTTTTAATGGTTGTAATGGTTAAAAAATTTCCAAAATATTCTATTTATAGAATTATTATGTTGAAAATAATATATATATATATATATATATATATATAATCAATCCTCATAACCTACAATGAGATATGGTGATGGAAAAAGAATTACATCTCTTATTGAGGAAGTAGATCATAATACCGAAAAATGATTGTTTTATTTCTCAATTCATAGAATTTGTGATAAATTTAATTTTTGAAATAAATATAAGAATATAAAAGAATAATAAATAATTTCATTTAATTATTTAATAAAAATTTTGAAGTATGGGAAGTGTTATAACAAGATAAAATCTCGATTAAGAACAATACCACGTTTTGGACATCCTCTTCAAGTTTACACGTATACCTTCATAGGATTATTTTTGTAATAGAATCAGGTAATATAGGACATGTTTTGGGTGTCTATGTGGGATATTTGTTTGAATTTGAAAAATTAAATGGAACTTGATCTCTTGATATGAGAGGATAGTGGGTAACCTTTTATAAATTTTCGAGAGGACCCAATTTCAATTTCTAAAAATATTTATATATAGTAGTGTCTTACTAAATCCAAATGGATCAAAAATGGGAAATTTATAATTATTAAAAATTTTATAGTCGAAATATATCCAAAAAATATTATTTATATAACTTATAATTAATGTTATCTCATATATCAAAAGTTTTAAAAATCCTTAATCTTTTCTAACAATAACCTATATAATAATTTTTTCTTTTTACTCATTGTTATGACTGAAAACAATTTTAAAAATATTAAATAATATTAATTATATTGATTCCAAATTCTATAAAAATCAATTTTTAAAGTTGGTATAATATTTTACGAATCATTATCCCCACCAATGTCACTGAAATGATATTTTTTAGAAAAAAGTAAATTTTATTTATAAATATGTTTAAAAAAATCCTGTATAATGTTGATAACCAATGAACACATATATATTAATCATTATTTATTGACCAAATTTTAAATTAAAAATAAATTATAAAAATTATAGTTATCTTATAAAAATATTGAAAATAAATTAATTTTCTTTGAAAAAAATTCAACTTTCACTATTCAAAAATAAAAAATAAATCTTTTTAAAAAAATTGTAAAAACATTATCCTAATCCATTTTTACATGAAATATTCAAAAATAAATATAATTATGTCAAATTATATTTCTATAATTTAAAATTTAATATTTTTAATTAAACCAACTGATATATGATTATATAATTATTTAGAAGTATTTCATTTTCCCTTTCGAGTAAAAATTTGACAAATATTCAAATAATGTTTATAACACTATAAAATATTAATCAATAAAAATTAATATGGAATTAGAATGATTTTTGATATCATTATATATTTTGTTTCATATTTCTGATAAAATTTTCCCACCATCTTACAATGTGTCATGATATTATATTGTGTTTATTTTTAAAGAAATTCAATTTATTCGATAATCTACATTTCATGCAACACCGTGGTTAAAAAAACCATGATATAAAATTAAATATTACCGTGATTATTGAAATACTAATGTGACCATTAGTAATAGTAATGATTCCTTTAAAATACTAACCAGACCTATCATAGTATAAAAAAAATATAGGGATCTCATAAATGAATATATGATATATATTATCATGGAATAATTAAATAAATATTTTAATATAATAAAATAAGTGGTCGTATTTTTTTGATATTTTTTTGAAATTATACATTTAATATAATAATTTAAAATAAAGAGTATTTAAAAAAAGATTCATTAATTATTGGTTTCTTTATTATAATTATTAGACCATTTTATGCTACCATAATTAATTTTTCAATGCATTGTAAAATTAGTAATAATTTTAAAATATTTTTTTTATGAATAAATGATGATATAAATTAAAATGTTAATTTCTCATATTTGTAAAATAATTTTTATAAATTGAAATCCATTTTTGAAATCAAAATTACAGAAAATTATTTGGTTGATATTTGGGTATTTTTTCTGCAATAGTTTTTTTAATAGGGAAACACGTAAATCTATGGTATTTATAATTTTTAGATATATTGAAGAATTTTTTAGTCATATTCGATGTAATAAACAATTATTTTGAAATAAAATAGACAATTTACTATAAATAGTGACAATAATCAACAATATTTATATTCTTGGGATGGAATAATAAACAAATGACTAAAATATTAAAAAACACCCCTCTCTTTGATAATAAATACCACCACCATTCACTTCCCCTTGTTCTTTCAAATTATATTTACTGATTCCTATCTAAATTCTACCAAATAACTCCCCAAGAACTTTACCAAATCCAAAACAATTTTTCCTATCCAAAATAATAGAGAATGTTGTCTTATGGTGGGTTCCATGGATAAAATATTTGAGAGGTAAAAAAATATTCTTTAACATTTAATTTATTTTCTTTTCTTATACTCTCCTAACCTCCCAAATACAATGTTTCATGGTACCAAAAATTTGATATTAATATTATAATTATACTTTGTTAAATGAATTATCATTATCAAATCTCTATTCCTCTCCATTGAATTCTAAAAATTAAAATACTGTCAGTGAGGTGTCGATTCAATGCCTTTGAGGATGATGAGTTTTCATTTTTCATTATCGCTATCATAGATTATCATAAACCCAATTTTATGGCTAAAATAGTTAATAAAATGTGTATTATAACTTATTTATGGTTATGTAAATATTATATAAAAATATTATTAAATAAATTTATAGTATTATATGATGGTGTTAAAAACCAGAAAAAATAAACTAATAATTATTCATTAATTTTTTTCCAATTATTCATCTTTATAGATCATAAAAAATCATATATGACAAAAATATATGAATATGGAATTATATTAATATCATTAAATTATCTTTCTATACTTTCTCATCGATTATATAATAGATCACTTAATTATAAAAAAGGGAAGCAACCATAAAACAATTTAACAAACACTCCTAGAATGAAAAAATTAAACATTATGACAAATAATCAGGGCCAAAAATAAATTTAATACAATTATAATATTCATAATATAAGTTACGTTGGTTATAAATTAATTAATTAATGAATATAATCTGATTATAAAGGACATTAAGGATAATTGTAGAATGATTTTAGTAATAAATTATGGTGGAGCCGTCTCAATCTCTATTTCATAGTGATATAATTGGTATTGTACAACTATTTATTTTTAGGTGGTGTATCTACTATTGTTTTGATATTTTTTTTTAAATTTTACCTTATATTGATCTTAAATATTCATATTGATCTTAAATATTCATTTTATTGTCTATGTCTTATACAATGTTTTTACATATGTTGTTTACGTTGAATGTTAATTGATTATATGTGAAATAATGTGACATCTGTATCTTTTACACAATATAGATATTAATTCAAATGGAATATTAATTTCATGAATTAAATTTATCATTTAAAAAATTTAGAAATGAATTGGACATGTAGAAATGGGTAGGACCCAATAATAAATAGACCATTGATGCCTCAGATTGTCACATTAAACAAAATTGATTGTGAAAATCCATTTTTGTTTGCTTCCACGAAGAATCAGATGAGATTATAGACATAAACATAAACTATCTTTTGAATGTTTTTATCTATAGTAGTTCTTATTCCAGAAGCATGGTGTCCAAAAATTAATCAATCCATTCATTCAATATTCCATTAATATTATTCATGACATTTTCACTATGAAAAATTATATGGATTCATTTTTATTCTCAGTTTATTGATTAAATAGAATTTATTTCTTTATTATTATATATTCATTATGCCTAACTTATTATATATTGTTTTTTATTTTCTATGTATCACATTTTGATCAATTTATTGTACCCTTTTATTTTTTTCTTTTCCCTGGGTTATGATAATGAAATATTTGAATATGTTTTTGAGAAGTAGTTTATTTTACATTGTTCTATATTATGTTTAATTACTAATGTCTTATGGGAACCGTGTATGCATCTATCTCATCAATAATACTAAACTATTTGATACATTATAATGTTCTTTCATGTATCAATACATAGAAATAAAATAACCACTTCCTCTAGGATACAGGGGTTGGGGCTGTTACAGTTGGTATTTGAGTAGGTTTAGTGAAAACCATAGGGTCAATATATTAATTAAATAAGATAATTATAATAATTAAATATAGTGAATTTTTGGCTCAATACTCAGGAATAATATGATCTACTGTAATTTGTGACATTATTTAAAAATGGAACCAAATTGAATAAAGAGTATAAATACCTAGATAAAATTTACAGATTTCCCCATGGAACAAGTTATCATAGTTGGAATTAGAAATGAGAAGATCATAAATGTATTTGGAAAGAATACTCATGTTATGATGAAAAACCATACTACACCTATCATATATTGATTTATGTAGTGGAAGACCCAATAATTTAGTGGTTCAACAAATCCAGTGGTAGTTGAGAAATCGATCTTGTCCACTGAAAAAATATTTTAGTCATTGGGATGTAATGAAAGGTAAATATTAGTTCTCAATGTATATTTACTCATGGGTGATGTTTATCAATGGAAATCATTGACCTAAAATACTTAGTAGGAATATTAAGTCAAAGACATAGAATGTGGAACTTTTAAGGAAAAATTCTTTGTAAAATAATTTGAATATGAGAAATGAACTAAAATGATGAGAAAAATCTTTATATAAATAAAATAGTAATAATGGAGTGTTTATAAGTATGATCCTACCTTTTAATGACTATACATGTCTGCTATATATTACATACATGATTTAAAAAAATATAGATCATTTCATTGAAGGTCTTATCCAAGCCTCTTAATAGAACTAACATCACAAACATTTTCATCATATACTGATATTTTTTATATTCCACCAAAAAAGAAATTTAATAGATCCTATATGTTCAAAGGATATCAATAGAATAATAAGACTTATTATAACCATGAAAAAGGTAAAGAATCAAATAATAAAATGGGAAAAATAAATTCCTATTATGTGATTTTTTATAAATGGATAATCCCTGAAGATTCTTGAATAGAATGATTTTTTTAGAATTGTGAAGAAAATATTCAAAGAGATAATAAATGAAGGTGTAGAAATAAATTAGTAATCATCAATGCTTCAACTATAATAAAATGGGGAATTATTCAAACCAATATCCCAATCATCAAGGGAATCTACAATAGAATATTCTAAGGGGATATGGCCAATCTTATCTATTCAGTATATCTAAGGTAAAAGTACATAATAATGTGTTATAAGTTACATTAATCATATATTAAAACATATAAATTGATTTATTGGATTATATATCATCACTTTATTTTATATCTACATTTTTTTTCAAGTAAATTATTTGTTTCCCTTTTTATTTAATATTGGAGTTATAAGTCAAAACTCTTAATAAAAGTATTAGTGAAAAAAATATGTGTTGGGATGTCCCCATTATGCAATATAAACAAAACATATATGCTGAACTTATTATCATAGATATGGTTGATATTTATATAAATATCATAATTCACTAGCTTTAAAAATATGAAGTGATGATTTATTGTAATAATAGAAAAATTTCAATTTTTTTAAAAGATATAGAATTACTAATCCTTAAAGAAGATGTCGTATCATCTGAATCCTATATAAATCAACCCCTAGTTTTACTACCAAATGATGTTATTAGTGATAAATAGAAAACATCATCTGTGGACGAATCTTGTAATCTTCAAATAGAGGATGTATGAATTTCACTCAATACACCGATGTATTTCCAGAGAAATTACTTGGGAAAACCTAGACTATGATGTTGAGTTCATCATTGATTCCATCCCTAATACAAGACCAATACCAAATACTCTATATATAATTTCCATTTTCGAATTATTGTAGATGATGAAAGACTATTGGAGTTGAGTGATATGTGATTTATCCCCCCTAGTGTTTCACTAAAGGGATTCCCTAATATATTTGTGAAAAAGAAAGATGGATATATGAGTATAATCATTACCTATTAATAAATCAATGCAATTACAATAATGAAAATTTTCATCTATACTACATTGATAATTTATTTTACCAAATTAAAGGATATCAATTTTTATATAATGTTCGATTATCAGTAATTGTGATTAATGAAGGATGTTATTCTAAAGATAACATTTTAGTTGAGGTATAAGCATTACGAGTTTAAAGTAATTCGATTTATATTAAAAAAATAACTCTATATTTTTATGGATCTGATATACAAACATTCATGGAATATGGTGATAATTGTTTATATTATTCAATAATTATATTTTTATATATTCTAAAATTGATTAGAACCATGAGAATCACTTCTGTACTATTCTGAAATCTCTCATATGGATTGTTTTATATTGTTAATTTATTACCTGTGAGTTTTTTATTTAGAAATCAACATTTCTTATACATATTATGTCAAATGATGAAATCTCAGTTGACTCTATATATAAAAAGTAAATACATGAATTTCACACACGAATTTTCATAATCGAGGTATGTGGATTATTAGATTAGTAGGTTACAATCAGCAATTCATTCACAATATTACTAGATTGGATAACCAACTATCTATACTGAAACATAAAGGGGTGAAGTTTGTATGAATAAAATAATGTGTAATTTTTTTTAAGAACTAATTAGATGATTAATATGTTGTCCAATTTTTACTCTACCATCATGAAATGATGGGTTTGTGATATACAATAATTCAATGAAGAGGGGACTGAGTTGTTTTTATGAGAAATGAGAATGTTATTTCATGTACGTCAATATAGTGATAGATTCATGAAATCAATTATCCAACTCATGATCTTCAGTTTGCATCCGAAAAAATTTATATGATGATATTGATACCATATCTTTTTGGAAAAATATCTAATACATATATTGATAAAAATAGATTGAAATATCAATTTATAGAAAAAATCAACATGAGTAAAAGATGGTGGAATGAGTTACTCAAAAATTATTATTTCTCAATAAATTACAACCCTTGTAATTAAAATTAGGTAGAATATTAATTATTCATGGAGCATCATTGAATTCTAACATAGTTATGGACTGAGAAAGATCCTATATTCATAAATTATGTAAATATGGATACGGAAATTTTTAAGTATGGGGAAACATCACTATTATTTAAAATGATTGTTAATGCTTATTTATTTGAAAATATAATAATATACCAATGTGATGATAATAATTTTTAAAAGACAATTCCTTTAAAGATGAATGATTTTTAGACTTCAGGTATGAAGATGGAGTTTTGAAAATTTTTAATAGTTTACGTGTTCCATCAATAAATTATCTTAAAAAGGAACTATTAGATGATTCACATAGCTAAAATATAAATATACACCATGGTTATACAAATATGTTTAGAGTTCTAAAAGAACATTTTTATTAGGATAACATGACATTGAAAATTTATTACTATTTTTCATGTTGTCTTAGTTATCATCAAGTGAAGAGAAAGAGAAAAAATCCTAGAGGATTCATGAAACCTCTATACTAATTTTTATGTGGACATGGGATGAAATTACTATGGGAATCATCACTAAATTACCAAATACCCCTAGTATAAATTTTAAAACATGAGTTATTATTTATCTCATTACAACATTAACACATTTTATTTCAATAATATACAATTTACTACTTGAAAACATATCAAAACATTAAATGATTTATGTTTCAAGGATTAACAGTACACCTCTAACAACTATGTATAATCATTACCCTCTATATAAAACAAAATTCAGGAAGAGTGTTCATTCGTATTTGGATATTGAGAATCATTGTACTACAACATATCACCCTCACCCTGAGGGAATGTCTAAAAGAAGTGTTAAAATATTAGAATACATGTTGAGATCATTCTATCTGGACTTTCAAGGTATATAGGATTAGTTTTAACCTTTGGTATTTTTATCGTGCAATAATAGTTTCTATAATAGTATACAAATGGAACCATATGAAGTATTATATGGAATGTCATTTCCTACTCCAACATGTTGTGAAAATGTTGTTGAGAGGATACTTATTGGACCAAAACATTCATAAGAGACAATGAAAATATTCAACACTATTTAGGATCATTTGATTGCATCTAGAAAATCTAACATTGTAATTTGACTACTGGAGAAATGATTTACAATTTCATGTTCTAAATCATTTATTTCTGAATGTATCTCCATTGAAGGGTGTCATATGGTTCGATAAGAAAGTGATATTGAACCCTAGTTACATCAAACTATTTGAAATTCTATAATAATTTGAGATGTAGCATACCAATTAGTAATTCCACCATGTCAATCCTATGTTCATGATGTGTTCCATATTCAAATGATAAATAAGAACATCTTATAACCAATGCATTTACTAAAAAATAAATAAATTGAAGTGGAAGAATATTTTCTATGTTTTGAAGATACTATGAAGATTATTGACACTAGATAAGAAATATTGAGATATCATACAACCCATTTGGTAAAATTTCTTTGGAGAAACAATAATATAGAAGAAGCCACATGGGAAACATAGTATGTTAGGAAGAAAAAACACACACATCAATTTAGAAAAAAATATTAATTAAAAATTTCAAGGGAGAAATTTTCAATGGAAGAATGAATATAACACCACAATATTTTACGAAATTTTTATTTTTAAATATAATCATTTTATTTGATCACTTAAATTGCATGAAATGATGAGCTTCATTAAACTGTGATATATTATTAAATATCAACATGTTAATTGGAATAGTTGTGTGACTATTAAGAATAATAATGTCAAAAAGGGAATAATATCCTCACTTATGAATGTATACATAAAATATCAGTGTCTCATAAATGGAAATATAATATATTTATATCATATAAGAACTAAATGAATGTTTTAAAAATTATAAATTATGTTTTGGTATTTTAATAAAGAGTAAATTTTTATTTACAATATTATTATTATTAATATAATTGATTTAAGAGAAAAATTATTTCCTAAAATAGATTCATGAATTAGTATTTGATTGTATTATTACTATAAGATAATTTTATGAGACCCTAATTAATTTTTTAAAGTCTCATTAAATTGATAATAATATTAAAATCAGTATTTTTATATAATTGATGATTTTAATTTAAAATTCTCATATAATAAAATATATTTTCAAAAAATGGATTAAATTATTGAATTACGCTAGCAAGAAATGTTTAGGGGGTATCTTTTTGATTTTTATCAAATAGTATAATTTTTTTAATAAATAAATATGATAATTTATTTTGATTAACATTTTAAGACAAGGAATGAAATTTTTGAGTCATTGATAATGTAATGACAGATCATATCCAACTAACATTAACTATTTAATGTATTTATTCATATTAATCAAAACAATTTTTACTTATGACCCAAAAAATGAATAAGATAATAAAAAAGCAGACCTCTCCTTAATTATAAATAACACCCCACCACCCACTGTCCATAAACCTTTTAATCCATGATGATATTCAAAATTCGTCTCAAATAACTAAAAAATACAAATCCCACATCCAAGACCCACTAGTATAAAAACTTTACCAAAGCCATGTGCCTAAAGAAGGTTCCCAAGGATCCGATATTTGAGAGGTGAAATACTCTTTCTTTATCTCTTAATTTTATTTGTTTTTGTATCATCTAGTCACATTCCATATACAATGTTTAAAGGTAACTCTAGTATGACATATATAGTTTAATTTTATAGTGTCAATGGAATAATAATAAAAATATCTATTCTCCTCTCATTCTAATTATTAAAATTAAAACATCATTATTGAGGTGATGATTCACCACCTTTTTGGAATATTATTTTTCATTTTTCATTTCCTCCTTCAAGGTTAGTCATAAAATAATTTATGGTAAAAACATATTCTAATATTTTTATTACATATTATTTAATATTCTTAAACATTTATATAATCCTAATATTAAATAAAATTATACTACCTTAGATATTCGTAGAAATCACTAAAATGAACTGGTAGTTTACTATAATATATTATCTAACAAATCATCCTCATACAATATAAAAAAATATATGAGGATCATATAAAATCCAATATGTAAATTAATACCATTTAATTACAATTTTTTTTGTTCTTCTTTAAATGAACTCTAATATTAATACACCTGGCAGCCTACTCCAAAACCATGAAACCAAAGCTACTGGAACAACGAAATTAAAAATCATAACTCATCAAAATGGATAAAATTGTACTTAATAAAATTATAATAAATAAAAAACTTATTAAAGTGGTCATACTTTATCCACATAATGTATCTAAATTGATTTTATAGAACATTTAGTACATGATTGTAAAATATTTGGATAAAATGTATGAGTCTTAGCCTCAATCTCTCTTTCATTGAGGATTACTTCATTTTGGACAAAATTTTATTTTTATTTTTTTATATCTACTTCTATTATGAGATAATTATTCATTTTACATTTTATTTCATTAAAATATAAATATTACTTCTGTCATGGACATGATTATTATCTAATTTTTATTCTATTTATTTTACACGTAGTGTTTATATTGAAAGTTAATTTATTAAATGGGAAATAATGTTAAATACATATATTTTTCTCAAATTGGATATTCATTGATATTTTATAGTTATTTTTTGAATTAAATCAATTTATTACGTATTTGAGGAATTCATGGTACAAAGAATATATTGGTGGGGGATCAATTGAAGGTAGCACCTTTGTGCATCGATATGTCTCATGAGACAAAATAATTGGTGATAAATAATTTTCATTTATTTTCAGGAAGCATCAGACTAATTTATTCCCTCATAAATAAACCATAGTTAGGTTATTGGTTCATGTGAACAATACATGACATCCAAATATTAAGAATTCTATCATTTAGTATTTTGTTATTATACATCATGAGATTTCAACAATGAAAAAATCTTTGTATTAAATATTATTATTTGTTTATTGATTAAATGAAATGTGTATTATAGTTTTTACATATTGATTATTCTTAAATATTTATTGATTCATGTTTGTTCAATATCATACCCTTTTTGATAATTTCAGCTTACTATTTTTGTTTTTTATCATCTCACAGGTTTTTAAGAAGAAATATTTTAATTGTATTCATGGAATATGTTTATTATCATTTATTAGGATTTATGATTAAGTGTCAATGTAATAAGTGAACCATGAATGCATCTAAATCTATAAGAATATTAAATAGATCAATCCTTGGTAATGTGACATCTTTTATATATGTTTTTGTTATAAAATAACCACCTTCTCTGTGATATTAGGGATAGGGTTTTTACTCATATTTTTATTACATCAATGTTTACATGATCATTATATAGTGAATCTTTTTAATTTGTATTATAAATTAATTTTTATTTATTCTTATCACTCTTTTATTATTATTCCTTTTTTCAGTTCAACTATTTTATTTTTCAAACTCTAACAATAACAACCCTGTGGGTCATGGTATGTGATTATGGTTCCTGGAATATAGGGGTGTTTTAAACATCATTAATATTTTTTAATGATAAATTCCATACTTATGTTGGATGATGTCACATATTATTAATTGGATTTATGTAAATGTTTCAATACAATTTTTTACTAATCGACGATTTAATGTCATGGTTTAAAAACATTTTCATCAGAATATTATTTTTTATAATATCTATTATGGGATTGTAAATAAATCTTGTTGAATTTGTATTATTATATTTTAACAGAGTAGTACAAATTCATAAAGTATTTATTCAGTATAATCATGATGTCATGTATATATTGTTTTTAATAAAATGTAAATTGTGTTCTATATTAATAATAGTGAACTAAAATGTACTTTTAAGTTATCATTGTTTTACGAAATTCAGTTATTGGGAATTTTGACATTATTTCTTTTATATATTGACATGTTTAGATTGAATTATTTGTGTTCTGGGAAATCATTTTTCCTTGATATATGATGTGATCTCATTGAAATGTTTTATGAAACATAGTTTAATTATAAAACATAATAGATTAATTAAGGATAGTGAAATAATGTTCTAATATATAATTCAATATAGAAATTTTCCATTGATTATGTTTGATATTGGTAATGATATTATAAATTTATTATTAGATATTGGAATAATATTTTATTATTAATCGGGTACCATTT
Source organism: Viscum album (assembly GCA_963277665.1). Classification (NCBI taxonomy): domain Eukaryota; kingdom Viridiplantae; phylum Streptophyta; class Magnoliopsida; order Santalales; family Viscaceae; genus Viscum; species Viscum album. The sequence continues at coordinate 1,894,062,349 of OY728150.1, forward strand.
ATAATGAGCCCATAAATAAGTGAGTAATTTGTTGTATAAATTATTTTACATGATGTTATTGATGATTGATATTGATATGATTATATAATTTAACCCCACATTGATTGGCTTTATGAATGATTATGGGATAACACATGTGGGTTAATGGAAATTCAATGGACCAGTGTTATACTAGTTTAAAATTATATTATTCCCACTGTCCTACTATTTGGATAATTTCCTTATTAGGGTTTTATCACATAATGTGGTAAATTAATATTTTCTAGGGTCAATGACAATTATGATTGGCCATTTTTCCAAAAAATGGATCAGTTTTAACATGGTATAAGATTTTCACCAATGTACTTGAGCTCGTGTCCCATTATATTCATGTTATGTTAGTTTCTATTTTCCTTCTTGATGATGTGGTTGGATATATGATTGTTCATTATATATGAGTTGTAATTTGATTCATTTTCATAATGATTTATCCAGTTATTAATTTTTCATGGTTATTTATATTATGATATAATAGTGTTTTTATTTTTATATTATGGTTGAATTTTAGCTAAAATGTTAATCTTTTCAATAGGTGAAATGTAAATGGGAATACATTTCTCATTTATTTTCATCTCAAAATGAATATTAATTTAAAAATACACCATAAAACTATTTATCCTTTTTTGTTAAATCTCCTTAGTCCACACCATCATAAAGAAATAATACATGTTTGTTTGGTTTACCAAGATTTAATGTGGTTTTGAATGGAACGTGTATTATATATAAATTTTTTTTACTTATCTATAATTTATATATAACATAGGGAGTTTATAACATTTCTTTTTATAAAAGATTTTTCTCTACATTCTATCATAATTTTATGGATTCATGGTTTAATCATACTAGTTTTTTCACAAAAAACATAAATACATAAAAAATGGTTTGTAGAATTTTTATTATTAAGGCACGTTATAGATTCATTGTTCTTATAATAGATTTTATTAATTTATTATTTAGGATTTTGGTAGATGAGGGAATATATAGATGACTATGGGTCATATAGTGTTGATTAAGTTTTAGTATTATGAGACTCGTTACTTTATTTGGTATGCCTTATATCTTAATTATGTCAATCAATTGACTTATATCTTATTCTATTCTCATTCAATAAAATTATGTATAATAATTATTCTTATTTTGGTGAAGAAATTTTTTAAAAATATAAATAATATGATAATATTATTAGATTATTATTTTTATATATATTATAATAAATTGTTTCTTTATTTCACTTGAGAATTCAATGTATTGTAGCTTTATATAGGATTTTAACCAAAAATACTACATTTTATTAATGTATTTAGAGTTTTAAATCTATACTAGAGTAAATTATTTATAACAATGACATTGTATTCTAGTATATGGTGATTGATAATGCATTATAGGCCATGGGGTCGTCCTTCATAGGTGATATATTTGGATGACTTGGGACATAATCTTAAAAATTGGTATTTGAAGCCCTTATTGTTTAGGATTTAATATGTGATAATTGATAGGGTCATCATAACTCAGGGGTTACATTATAATGAATTGAATATCAAACATTTTTAGTGAAAATAAAAAACCCTCATATGATAGTTGGGAGCATGATTTGGAATTTAGGCTATGCTATACTACTACTGTTGAGATGTTTTGATATAAATAAAATATGTTATGGTAATATATGTCACATAATCTATTCAATGAGAATATATTATTTTCCACTAAAACATAAAATAAATTATTGTTTCATATTCACTATACATGGGATAAATATCATCGAATAAATTAGCACTTATTGCACAGTGATTCCAGTAGGTTTTAATGTATGGAACCTAATTTGGAGTCCATAAATATAGTGTTTACATCAATTAAAACTCTTATATTTTATAATATATTTCATCATTATTATTTAAAATCACTTTTATTATAATTTTATATTTATTTGAGATAATTGAAATTAATTTTTAAATGAATTGGTGTTGAAATTCATTTAGGTTTGTATTTTTGTAAGTTTTTTTATTTCCCATAACACCTGATCCTTGTGCACTCAAATTTTTTTCTTATCATGTTAGTTTCAATATAAATGACAATATTTGAAATTATAATTATATTTTATTTTCATTATGAATTTTTCATTTAAAAATAATTATTTTCATAAGTACATGTATATTAATTTAAAAAACAATGTTTTTTTCTCAAAAGTTATTTGATAAAATTCCATTGATTTTTAATTGATATAAATGTTATTGAAAATATAATGTTTCAATTGTAAATAATTTTTTATTTGTCTTCTAAATATTATAATGTATCTTCAAGGTATCAATTATTTAAAAAAAATATTATTTCATTTAATTTTCATATAATTATATAAATTCAAGAAAATGGTATTTTCTTATATAACATATTAATTCAATCATAGTTGTTTTCATCAAACATTTGTTTTTTCATAAAAATTTAATGGAATTTATTTTGATGTTATAAAATTGATTTTATTTCATATTAATTTTGTTTTAAAAAATTATATTATATTTCATATATTTTTAAATATGGAATATGTTTTGAAAAAATTTACTTTTACCATTACAATATTAATATACCTTAAAAAATATAATATGGGTTTTCTAAATAAGATTTCATGGGAGATTATTCATAGACAAAAATTTATATAGACCATAATGCCATTATTTTCATTCATAAATTATACTTAGACTATATTTAGAGTAATCTAGTGGGGTTTAGTGTGATATTTGAATGAAGACCAAACTAACATGTTTCCAATAGTGATAAGATACCTCATGGGGTAAAATAATGGAAAATGGAGATCAAATTATTTTAAAATTATCTATAAATTTCATTTTCTATATTATGTAATTCATTATACTAATTATTGAAGGATACTATTTGTATTGTTTTCTAATCATTAGTCCATGATAAGATAAATGAAAACATACATTTGGAATATTTAAACAATATATTCACTAATTGGTATTTCCTTGTGATTATGAATGTGGCACAAAAAATGTATTTTTTGGGAATACATCAGTGGGATTTAATAGTTATAATATAGGATAACAATTTTTGTCATCGAGTGTCCATTCACTAATTATAGTATCAAATCTGACTACAAATGCACAATTTTTTATGTGTTTTCTATTCTCAAAACATATATTGAAAATTTATACATTTAGCATTATTTTTCTATATAATATTGAAATATGAAATATAATGGTATGGGTGATCCTATATAGATCATTTAGAATAGTTGGTGTTTCATTTGTGTGAAATTATAGTATAATGCATGGAAATAGAAATGATGGTTATTATGGAATTGGATGAGTGGTTGGCCTAAAAAAATTATTATATTCCTCATATTCTATTTTAAATATGGATTATTTCATGGGATTCTATCATTGTTTCTGTACTAGTCATTCTAATTCATTATGTCATGAAAATATGGGTATATTTCATTTTTTCATCATGGATGTATTTGTAAATACTATTTATGTCAACCTCCATAATATAAAATATAATACTCTTCATTTTTAAGTGATCATTGGGGAATTCATGTGTGTTTATGGGATATAATATTCACTATCAAAATCATAATAATATATGATATATTGAATATATCAACAATTTTATTTAATTCATAGAAATGATTTTGGTTATAACATGTTTGTTATATGATTATAGACTCATAACAAGGATAAGTACATACTAATTATTGTTTGAGGTACTAATTTTATTTTTTTATATGTGGTTATTTATATATATTGTTCATGTTTATATTGTTGTCATATATTTTAATATTTTTTTTCTATATTTGTAAATGTTTTTATTTTGATGGACCTATAGCAATCAAGTCAAAAATAATTTAAATATTTTTATTTGAATATGCTTGAAAATTATTTGTATCTTTTCTTATTGTTTTTTTTAAGAGTGTCACTAGTGAATCTAATTTGAAAAAGATTTATAACATATATTGTTCATTAAATAATAAGTATATTTATACTTATATGATACTGAGTTATATTTGGGTATAGTATGTGAGATTTATTTTGAACAATGAACTAATATTAATAGTGTACATAAAACAATATTCACCCCTTGTGACATTTTCATTGATTTAACACTCTATAAAGTGTCCTAGTAGAAATGAAAGAATATTTAGAGGAATAGTATGTTTGGAGTCATTTTATCAATCGATACATAGAAGGAAACAAATGAAGTCAATGTGTCTTTGACATAATTTTGTTGCATTATACATAAATATTTAACCCATGAAGACAAAATGATTAATCATGGACATTGATGAGAAAGGAGAATTAAAATTCACGGACTGACCTTGTGTAAACAAACACTATATTCTCTAGATATTAATGAAATTATTCATCTCTCTAATGGGCCATTCAATATGTTATTATCTATTGATCAATAAAATTTTTTCCAGGTCAATAATTATCATATTTTTTGTTATGTAAACCATTTTTCAACATATCAAAATGTGAATGTCCAATATGGGGATTATGTTTCCCATTTAATAGGCCAGGTAATATCCAATGAATTTGGTAATAATTTTTAATATTTTTTAACATAAAACATCACTATTTTGTCTTTATCAGCAATCTTGAATGTTAACATAAAATTATAAAAGGTATATCAATTTTTAATATCTATGGAAATATCAAAATTTCAAGGAATAAAGATTATTATTATTTCATGTTACAATATTCTATAAAAATGATTGAAGTAGTACCATTTTTTATTCTATCATTCATATTTTATGTTTAAAGTGTAAATATCAAAGAATTTATTTTAATATGTGTTCATGATAAGGGAATTAAATCTTATTCATTAAATATTCAACATTTTCTGACACAAATTTTGGGGTAATGTTCTATATTTGGGTCAATTGTGAAGCATATGATTTTTTTAGTGATTAATTTTATTGATATTTCTTTTCACAAGTATAATTTATTTTGGTATTTAATTTTTTATAATTTGGGCGATTGTTTAGAATTTAATGTTTATATGTATTATTTAGTTAGCCATGAAGCCTAACTATTTAATGGGAGGAAAATTGGTCTAGTTATGAATGCTTGTCCGGATAATATTTTGGAAAACTATACATTCATAACTTTATTATATATTATAAATTTATAATATTGTTATTTTATTTTATATTATAAAACCCTCTGATTTTTTTAATTATTCCTTAAGGAGCTCAGTTAGTCACAATGGAATGATGGATGAATAACCATTATGGTCTGTGAACTATCCATTTCAAATAAATTAAAATATCATATCATGGTTTTAATGTTAATGAATTTAAAATAATAATAAACTTTGAGAAAATTATTTTTATTTTTGTTTGGATCCAATTTTTTCGTTACCTTCTATTCTGACTTCTCGAAAAAAGATATGAATTTTATCCACTAATAAAAACGGGTCTTATAATTTTGTCCCACCTTGAGTGAAAACCCAATTATAAATCATTTTTAATGAAGGATTATACCAAAAACCAAAAGAAAAAATTTAAATATATAGGTAAAAGATGAATGATCCTACCTGTTCCCAAAGTGGAACAACAAAATGTTTCATTTTTTTGGGAGTAACAACCCATAAATAATCTTTTTAAAGGGGTTGTATAGTCCACCCATTTATGATCATGATACAAACGAAATAATTACAAAACTACGGAAACATGTTGAAAAAATAATGATTTCGAATATTGAGATGGTATCAATCACTCAAGAAAACTGGAGTTGGATGATTAATTCCAGAAATGTGATCTAATATGAAATGATCTCATGAAATAAAGGAAAGATAAAATGCTACATTATTCCTGTTTACTCAAAAATTAATCTCATGAACTTCATCGGTACACTACATAGAATGAGTTTATTCTTGAAGAAAATCATTCCAAATTGATGTGTTTTAAGAATCATAATTCCCAATTATATACATTTATGAAAAATCAACAGACTACTTAATAGTTATATACATTTATTTTCCCCTAAAATTAATCATATTTATTTCAGTAATGAGTGAAAGATAATATTGTTTAGATCCCCCCTTGAATTTTATAAGAAAAATACATACTTTAAATTGGAAATCATTATAATATTTAATAATGGTTTAAATGTTAAGAATCAAACTCCATTGAAAACACCTAGATAATATATGATAATTAATCTTCATAAATAATCTATTATAAGTTTGAATTCTAGATATTCCAAAATTTCTGAATGAATAACTATACACACATCATCACATTTGAATTTTATTTATTTCCTTACAGAATAAATTAATAATTGTTCAAATTTATTCTATATAATTATTTACAATTTTAATAACACATAAATCATAAAAAAAATAACACATGTAATAAATTAAAATGTCAAACCTAATGTCATAAATTAGATATTATAAAATTTATAAAAAATTATAGAAAACACATAGTTTCATTAAAAAATATTAATACATAGGGGATTTTAATATAATGAAAATATCCACAAGATAACAATAACCAAGTAACTAAAATTTCTGTAGATAAATTCTTTTTAATTGAATTTCACCAAGTAAGAGTGTCTATCTACATATAAGATATCATATATCTAAATATTCATTTAACAAAACCTATATATTTTAAAATATAAATGTACATAATATAATATAAAAATGAACTATTCATTTAAAATTATTTATCTTGGAATATATAACACATATGAGAATTTATTACATAAAAATTATATAATTTTTAGATATATTATCATTTTAGAATTATTATAAAAAAGATACCCTCGAAATAAAGAAACAAAATTATACCCAGATTTATTATTTATATACAAATAAATCCAACATATTTCTGTATAATTAAGAATCATAATAATCATACTTCTAAAGATTATGTTATAACATAAATAAATTAGAATAGATTTTCAAAAAAATATACAATTAATACGTAAAACATATGTTCACTTAAAACCAAATCTAGGACATCATAAAGATGTCTTATAATTTTTAGGTCATGTAGTTGAATCTATCGAATTTTACAATTTCAATAATGGAATAAAAGTCAATCAATTTGGATATTAATTTACAATGTTATTACTAAAATAAATAAGATAAAAAATCCTTGAAATTTAGATATGAGGATGAAATATTTACTATGTGATTTTGGTTTTGAAATGTGGTAATAGTACAATAGATTCATGGTAATAGTATAACATGTATAAATTATATTTCAATGAATTAAATGAAATATTTATATTTTTAAATAAACATGAAACTTATATATAATGTTTTAAATAATAAAATAATGATATATAAATTTATATGTCATGGAAAGAATGATAGGAATCACTGTAAATCCCATTATAACCAATATATTATATAACAATATAAATATTACACAAAATATAATTATGATAAGTATTAATTACACAATTAAAAATATTAATAAATATGTTAATTGGGATAAAATAAATAATATTATATATTTATAAAAATATGAGGGGGTTCTAGGAATAATTGAATATTCTACCATTTTTTGATAATGAAAATATAAATTATAATTTTTGAATATCTCCCAATTTATTAAATAATAAGAAAAATTAATCATATTTATTTTTTAGAAACACACAACAGGTTTATTATAGAAACTAACACTTATGTTTCTAAATTTTATACTGATAATATCCTATATAATGATTTATTTGAAGGAAACCAAACCTAATAGTTCCAACTCACACAAAACTAAGTGGTCCATAAAATTATATATTTTAGAACTGTTTGAGAATAAATTAAATTATTCATTTGAATAAGGGTGTAATTTAGAAAAATAATTTAAAATCCGCATTGATCTAATAAATAACATTATATTTTTACAAAATGGTTTTTCTTGTAGTAATAATATTTTGTAAACCTTTTTTTTTAAATTAATTAGATATCCTTTGAAAAATATATTTTTAAACCACATATATGTTCAAATAGACCTTAAAAAATAACTAGATATATTTTTAAACCATGTGGATGTTCAACTATATTTTTAAATCAATAATTTGTTTGAATGAAATTTAAATAACATCGTGTAAATAAGGATGTAAACAAATTATATTTGGTAAAATTATTTATAAAAAATTCATTTTAAAATATAATATTTGAATCATTTAATGATATATCAGTATCCCTAGGTCCAATATAAAAAGTTATATCTCAATAACAAAAAAATAGTCATAATATATTTTCTTGTTTTCCTATATCACTCAATATATTAAATATATATATAAAAGAAGATATTTTTTAGTCTTCCATGATCTTTCAAGAATAGGTTCTAATTGAGAATATATATTCCCACCCCAAATATGTTTATTTTTATCATGAGAATGATCTTCATCAAAATAAACATGTATTAATTCCTAATCATGTTGATCAAAATAATCATTAAATTATTCAATTATTATTCATCAAATAACATGAATTGATTCATTAAAAAGTAGGTTCTTTTATTATAAACTCTACATTACATAATAATATTTGAATATTATAGGAATATTCCTTCCTCAAAATTTGAAACAAAATTTTCGAATTCATTGTTAGTATTGTTAATGAACACCCCGATATCCAATTTTAGATTTTCTCCTCATAGAATACCCCTAAGGTGAATTTTTCATCAATTTTCATAATATGATTTTGTATATTACATAATAATATTTATCCACAGATTATACAATGAAATATAAATTTATATTTGACTAATTTTATATGGTATTAGATATTTATTGATGTTTTCAATTTTCCATTATACTAATCAATTTTTTGTGATGTTTTATAGTTTAAAATACCTGAGAATATATTTTTCTTCAAAAATGTTGAACAATCAAAATCCATAAATTCACCACAATGAGAAATTATATATATTTTTAATTATTATTCATTTAAAATTTTGAATCAACTTTGAAAAAGTTATAAAAAATTATAATGATTCCTATTTCAATGAATGAAAACAAATTCATTTGTATATATTATAATATTAATAATGAAATTATTATATCACATACCCCCAAAAGTGGAATGCGTAATTGGTATAAATATTTCCAATTTAATAATATCAGAAGGACATGAAAATATTTATATCATTAAATAATTAAAATATTCATCATTATTGTTTAACTATCATACATGAGTATCATACTTTTGTGATGTTATATTTTATCTCTTTTAGATGAAAAACTGACTAGTTTTTTGATAGCATGTTCATTAACCCTAAATTAGAAATTTTAAACCCCTAATTTCATAGAAAAGTAATATATAAAATACAATTTAAACATTTATAATTTTAATTACCAAATTTAGAAAAATTTTGGAATGATTTTTTTTATATATTAATAGAATGGGATAAATTTATCAATAAAAACAATAAATTTTTTAATTTTTAATTTTAAGAATTAAATTTTCTTTATATAATTGATATATAATTATTAAAATTTGATTAATTAATTCAATATTAAATTATTTATAAATTAAATAATAATTTTTAAATCTAATATCACTAATTCCATTTAAAATTCAACTGTAATTGAAATAATAAGTAAAATTACATCTATCAATATTGTTTAATGATATGAAATTTATATATCACTAGTCATATACCTTGAGAATATTATATCAATATAACAAATATTCATTTTTATTATTGCTTGACATATATCTATAAGGTATGTTTTTCTTAAATTTTTAATCATTTATATTTGGTTCTGGTGGAATTATATTATGAATTCCTAGGAACTGAATTCAAATATTAGTTTATAGATAACATTTATGGAAACTTAGAAATGAAATCCTTATTAATTCAAATAGAATTTTGAAATTGTAATGATCACTAATTTTCATTATTCTCATTAATATAACATGAAAAACATGTAGTTATATTTTTACTTCAATAAGTAAAATTAAAAGTGAATGTATTATACATTTTCAGAAAATTATTTTCACAACCATGACCACATATCATTTTATTAATTAAAAAAAACCCAATAATTAAGAACTATTATCTAGACCATTAAGAAAAAGTGAATATATTTGAAATTATGAATTAAATTTATTTTTAATAGTTTTTCACACTCTATATGAAAATTATAAAAATCCTATAATTAGTTTCTTGAAATTTTGACATTAAATGAGGTTTTACATTAGAATTTTAATTTATCAATGGTGTTTTTTATATTTTCTTGAAAATATTTCATATATCCTTGTATTGTGTTAAATCATACAGGACATATTACTCCATTTCATCAATTTCCTTATTTATTTCATTATGTTTACTAATATGTTACATATTTAAACATATGTTTTCCACCTTTATAGTCAGGAATTATGACTTATTTATGAAGTTCCACTAAAGTAGGGTTTACATAATTATATTCATCAGATGAATAATTAGTTGATCCAATTATATGATATTGATGAATCCATTGAGAACTGGTCCTTCAAATGCATTTCTCAACCAAATTCTTCATGAAAACATTAATACCGATTGAAACTCCATTTTGATCTATTTTTTTTCTTCCCACTATTATATTTCGTCCACTTATTTTTATACTAGTTTATTCAGAAGAAACTAGACTTTTTCCCAATTTTTTCATTAATAATAAATAATTCCTTGGAATCATTATAAATATAATTATTTTTTATTCCGTTCAATAATCATGAAGATAGTGTTTTTGAAATATTTTTAAATATCATTCCTTCTATTTATGTCTAAAATTTATAAATTGTGACATGTCATTATTATAAATTCACAATAGTTTAGAATAAAAAACATATGTTTAAATAGTCTATTAAGATGATATTCCCTTCTTATTTTTATTATATTGTTTTTAATATCAAAATTTTATTATAATAATGATTAAATAAGACTATCATGTGTATTTTCCAAAACAATTATACTCCCATCTATTGAATCTTTTTTAGCATGAATCATCTTAGTAATTTTCTATGATCTGTTTCAATATGAAATGGGTTTTATATATTATCTCTTAAAAATATTATACCCTTTACAATAATAGTTAATACATGGAACATATGGTTAGTAATTTCTTCTTCACCGATATAAAATTGTAGAATTTTTAATCATAACATGTATGTTTTTACAAACATTCTCATATGCCACAACATACGTGTTAATGTGAAATAGAATTTCAGTTACCTGAAATTACCTCATTCTAGAGGTGGGTGACATTGATCACATTTAATAGTTATGTATTATCCTTGAGAATAACATGATAATGGGATGTTAGTTACTCCTTCCCTGGATTCTTCCATTGAACTCATCACCCGGCCAAGGTCTCCATCATTGATTTTAGTCTTTTTTGTGGAAACATTCCAATCTAATCTATTTTTGGAATCCAGTTAATTTCACTAATTATGTCTTGGAATTTTGGGGGTCATGATAGGGAATTATTATTCTATGAAGACAATAGTCACATCCAGATATCGTTGGATTGTATAAAATATGGGAGCATTGGTCAACTATATTCTTCCTCGCATGATGAAACCTCTTGTAGTAGTCGTAATAATGGATACTATTGAATCCCATTTCAATCACAATTTATCTAATTATTATGGTTTATATCTTTCATGTCTTTCACCTTATACATCCCATGTTTTTTATAGGTAATATTCTTCTATATGAACATATAATTTCATATTACATATTAGGAATCTTATGTTTTTTATGGGGTATGTGTTTACAATGGTATCAAAAGGATAAAATCTTATGGATATATATCAGATTGATCAAAACACCCCATAGAGGTAGATCAAGGAGGTGTTTCCCAATAAAGGAAGCTATGACTCCAAAATTTTGACATGTGGATTGATTATAATTATAGTGGAGGTGGAACTAAGAGGTGTGTCCAATAAATGGAAGATGTCAAACCATGAATGTTGATAAAAAACCCTTGGCATGGATCATAGAGGTACATTTCTAGGAGGAAACACATAAGTTTACCACTTATCAACGTAGAACCTCAGGGAGGCTTCCTACATACCATTTTTAGAATACATGGAACAAAACCCATGTAGATTAGTGTTGTAATTTAAGGTAGTGTACCAGGTCCAATCCATGAAGATTAACTTTATGAGTTGTAGATCATCATGTCATGAATGGAGCACAAATGATGGATGGTGTGGGGATTAAAAATTGAGCTACACATGATGTCTACCAAGATATGGACAAGTTAAAATCATTATGGATGTGGATGTTGTGTTTGGATCACATGGAGGCTTCCTACATATCCATGTATTTTGGGAATAAAATCCCAAATAATTTAGAATGTGATAGGGGAATACACCTAAGTATCATATCCATAGAGGAGAGGGGGTGTATTTCATAGTCACTAATGACCTATAAGACCACGTGAGTCATTATCAGTGTGAGAAACATGAGGAATCAGAAGACATGATTCTATTATCATAAAAGAAGAATCAACTAGAGATGGTGTAGAGATTATGCATGGATGATGCAAAAATAGTGTTTCATTCCATGTGATGAGTATCCCATACCATGTTAAGAGGATCTAATTTACTATTATTTTAGGATGTGTGGATACTTTCCCATACCATTAAAACATGGATAATCTTATTCATACGTCATAGGGTAAGGTAACAGATTAAGTTCATTTGTTGAGTTCATTGTGATAAGGCAGTATTATGGCATCCAACTCAGATATGGGGTAATCACTTCTTAAAATTTGAGATTACATGAACATAACTCATGAACCCTTAGGAGGGGAATTTTTTAGGTAATAAAAGCCTTATTCATGATGATTAGTGGTACGTAACGATGTTTACATTAGTGTTCCAAAACTGAGAAGAAAATGGAATTTTAATACCTATGAGGAGAATAATATGATATGGAAATGAATACACCGTAGGCATATGGGACATATTGTGAGGGGCTATGAAATTGGTGTACACGGGTTTAGAAGGATTCCTGTAAGGGGCACCCACAAGAGATGTGTTTTTCATTAATGGTTAATTGAAAATGGGTCTCTAACTTAAGGAATGGATATAGAGTTCAAAATCAGGTGTTGACGGATGGTTGGGTTTGCACACAAGTACTATGTTGTGAAGATGAGGAGATAATTCACTCTCCCAAAATGTGTTTAAAGAAGATGGGTGAGAGTTACGTAATAGTGGGAACAGTCAATTGTCGACCCAAAATGAATGTTTCGTTAATGAGTCTCTACCTTTTGGTGTTCAATGATTTCATCATGTATTTGAATATTCGCATGATAATGAAAAAATGATACTTCTTCTAGAGATTCACCCCTAAGGAGGGCTGGTGAAAAAATATTTAATGATGAAATATTTTTGGATGGGCATGGAATAATCTTGTCATGGAAATCCATTGAGCATGTCCGGCTTGTTCGCCAATAGAAATCAATCTTTCTAGATGAGTCTATTGATGTCTCCTTTGCTATTTAAAATGGGATATTACAAACAACCATTATTTCAATTATAATAATTCAATTTAATTACGTGCTCAATAAATTTATATCCTTCTGGGGTTATCCTTAGAAGTGATAATTCACATCGCCTATAGATTGTTACAATCATGTGTTTCTGTTGGGTGTCTTATGCGTAGATATGAAGTACAAGAAAAACTAATTCAGCAATAGTTTTTTTGTGATAATTTTATAAAATTTCAGTAAATTTTAGAATTTTTTTTTTAAAAAATTGTTTTAATTTTTTATATTTTATTGAAAAAATTGAATTTTAATTTTTGTGACATTTTTTTTAAAATTCCCCATTAATTATAGGGAACAAATTGTAAAATAATGAATTTATTTATGAGTGATGATTTATTATTATATAGAGTTTATTATTATTTATTTTAATTATTTATAATGTGTTAATTAATGAATAATTATAATTACTAGTTAATAATAATATTATACTTAAAAATCATCAATTAGTGGTAAATCAGAGTATGACATCAAATGACAATGACTTTTGATTTGGGAGTCAACATTATATTAATAAAAAGTCAGATCATTGCTTTTGAAATGAACAAAAACCACATTAGATTTATAATTTGAAATAATTATAATAATAAAATTTAGTATAATTTAAGAAATATTTGAAATTGATCAAAAAAAAAACAAATGACCATAACTTTTGATCTGTGTCTCCAACTGTGCTCTACCAGATATCAAATCGATGAATGTGTTGATATCCCTATATTGATGAACATGGGGACTATTGTCACTATTTTTAGAAGTGAAAAAAAGGTCCCATGGCCCTAAAAGACTACGTTTCAGTTAGGTTACTCCAATTTTTTATCATTCGAGGAAATTGTTTCCTAGTATAAGGTGGTATTATTATCCTTTTTTCAGTAGGGATTTAATTGTTCATCAAATATTACATTTATAATGATATTATTATATTCAATTTTTATCATTTTTTATAAGGTAGTATTGATTATAAATAAATAGTAATTTTTTCATATATTTTCTTTTGATAAAATACTTTAATAAATATATATTTAATTAAAAATGTATTTTTAAACATATAAACTATATGGAAATAAAATATGTACTCTTAATCTCATTTATAATAAATTTAATGCCTCGAACCCAGTTTCCCAGAGTCGGTGCATTATTACATAACATTGGCATGATCACAAAAGATCAAGTCTCGAAAGACAGATTAGTTTAGTAGACTTGGAATCACTAGATACATCAAAAGTCTTACATTACATCATCAAGTGAAAAACTAAAACAAAATATTCTTCATAATACACACTCATTTCCCCTCAGACTATCCATGCAATCCATTCATAAAATAATTCTTTATATAATGGGAATCATAAAACATATAAAGGGGTGAGCTCAGATGCTTAGTAAGGATAAAAATATAGCAGAAACATTCATAAATAAGCATTAACATTTAAGACATTTCATAACTAAAACAAAATCCTTTTAAACATGAAATTAAACATAATATAGAAAAAATAAAATGAAATAATTCCATTTACATATTCACATGGATGTTATACTAGTCGAATAATCACATGCAATATCAATAACCATTTTCATAATGATGGAATGCATAATTCCATATTGTCATGACCACATAGTCAAGGCATGGTGCCAAGACTACAAATAATATTTTGTCAATGCCATGTTCCAAGAAACTATTTTGTCTCATGAGACCTACCGATTCATCGATGATCTATTGCGGGCTCCACCCGTCACTTATTATGTCCAATGCATTCCTCATATGAACAAGTTTAAACATAACATAAACATTCGTATTAAAACTAGTATATTAAATGTCAATAATTTCCACATAAACCATGAATTGTATAAAAATAACACAACCACAGTCCAACATATCACAAAATCTTCAATAGTATATCGACGTTTTGTATCATAATAAATCAACATCAAATAAGCTTAAAATCTATCAAAGGATGTTGACATAGATGAAATCAAACCTATTTGAGAGAAATACCTCTTTTCTTGAAATCATTTAAAAGTCACATAATTATAAAATAAAACATTTACTTTGAAAATATTCATATAATAATGTAAGGTAATCTTCAAAGATTTTATAATGGTGGAAAATATCTGCACCTACCATATAAGTTAAAAAAGAAATTCTCACCTTAACTCTGTCGAAAAGGTTAAAGAGGACCTTGTTTGGAAAACGATGGTAATATTTCTTTATAAAAAGAGAAACAAGGGTATAAATGAATTTAACCCATAGTCCATAAAATATTAATAATTATTTGAAATACATTTTTACGAACATTGATGTGTATGATAAAGAGGTCCTAGTAGATAATTACATATAAACAATCTCGGATAATGAAGAGATTGTGAAATAACCCCTTACCTTTTACTTTTCCTTGCTCGAGGGTAGTTTAACCTCCTGTATAATGGTGAAATAATTTTTATTAAATTATACAAGAATCATATACATTAATATGATATCATATTTCATGTTTTAACATTTCTTTGTTAATAACATCTTAGTATTGTCGTTGTTTTGGGTGTTAACTGATACATTTTTCTTTATATGATTTTTTAGGTAAGACATGTTTTTTATGGATTGGATGTATCTTATTCATATCTATAATGATATTAAGTCTTTAAAATTTATTTTTATCCATCAAATGAATATTATTCTTTAATGGATATGATATGGAATGAATCTCATCGCGTTCGTGGAGATGGTAGTCTGTAAGTATGCACGAGAAACAATATGATTCTTTTGATATTAAAATCATTTATAATTGGATGTTATATCATATATAAATAATAATTATAATGTTATATTTATTATTTAATTAAATTACACAACATTATCATACCCATAGAAATAATAATGTTCTGAATAACAATTACACCACAACATGGAGACGGTAAGTTGTACGTACGCATGTATGGTGAAATGTCATTCAAAGGATAGATAGAATACTCAATATAGTTGTACCATATTTATAATAACATCATAGTATATAGAAGATACTTGAGTTATTATTTTAGAATGAAAGAACAATTAAATAAGAAGTGGAAGAAGAAAGGAACATGAAAGAGGGTGGTGAAATCATTATCTCTTCTTCGGGTTCTTACTTTTGATTTGATCAAAAGGGCTCCTTAGGTTGGCTGTATGATCAAACTATGGCCTCTAAGTTTATGTGATGGAATTTGGGAGGATATTTTGGCAGGGTTTGGCTGATTCAAATGTCTTTGAAGGTGTGAATTAGAGAGAAGGGGGAGTTCCCTTTTATAAGAGGGGTGAGGGTCTCCTTAGTAAAAGATAGAAATATTATTTTATAATAAATTAATATTTGGTTTATAATGGCTCAAAACAAATTTATTTCTAGGATAAGGTGGGTATCGGTCTAAAAAAACTCAACCAGTTGGTTTTAGATAGGTTTGTGTCACTTTATTAACCTTATATTTTCATTTTAACTCATAGTTAATTAGTTGGATATTTATCATGTCTCTTTATATTTTTATATTATATCATTAATAAACATAAAATAAACATTGAAAAGACACCCAAGTGGTTCATTAATGATACAAATGTAATTATATAAGCCCTTTTACCAATCCTTAGATTTTTAAGAATATTATATCAATTAATAATATAATATTTGTTTTAAAAACTACTTTATGTCAATTTTGACACTATTTAATAATTGATTTCTTTATAGTCATAAAAACATTATTAATTCAAAACAAATTAATTTAAGCAACCATAAAATGTCATATTAACCAATAAAATTCATGTATGTTCTCAAAACTTGCAATGTATATTTATTTTAACATTTATAATACCAATTATTTGATTCATTCATTAATAAGGAAAATACCGCACCATTATTGTATCATAAATAAATTTAATTATTCAATGTCTATAAATTATAAATAAAATACCAATATTTTTGAAATATTTTTATCTTCCTAATGAATATTTATAGTCGAATATGTAACATATATAACCCTTTGTAAAAATTGATTTTCTAAAAGATATATGCCTGTGTAATTTCTGTATTTACATTAACCTAATTAATATAAAGTGTCATTATCACTTACAAGTGGCTCCATGGGGTCCCAAAATAGACCCAAAGATGACCATGATTGGAAATTTATCAAATAATAGGGTTAGGATACGTTTTAGGGTAATTTAATATTATTATAATATTAATTTTTTACCCTTATTTACCAGATTTACCCTTTAACCATGGTAAATAAAATATTTACCGAAGTAATTATTCAAAATGTATAAAAAAAAGATACATGTTTACAAAATTTTGACCTCCTGATTCTAAATATTGAATCCATTATTCTAAATTAAAATCACAGAAGTGGTAGAAATTAATTTAAAATTAATTCTTGTTGTCCAAACAAAAAGCGTGTTTTTAAGAAATAATAAATATCAAAAGATTGGCACTTGCTTATGCCCAGTTTAAATGTGAAATTATGTCCAATGACCAAAATTTGATTAAATGGTAAAAATATACTCTACTTATAAATTAAAATCACTCAAATTCATAATTTATCACTATTAATTATTTCGATTAAAAAAGTTTTCGTAAATTAAAATTTAGTAATTTTCATTATTCATCAAAATATAAAAGTTATCAGAAAAACATAAAAAATTCATCAAAACTATATTTTTATGTCATTATTCTTAATAAAAAGTTTGTTTTGTCAAATTAAATATATAAATGTTTCAAATATTGAATTTAAGAAGTGTTCACCATTAAAAGGCGGTAAAAGTGCATTTTTTAAAAAAAAAACTTCTTTTATCTGAAAAAATGAATGATTTCTTACATTATGTCTAAGAAACTCATAATATGGATTCTAAAATTATGAGGATTATATAAAGTTAAAAATTCAGTTAACATTATTCATAACCACTTCTTAATGACTTGTTTGATAAGTCGTGATGCGCTTGAACTCAGTGTTGCATGTATTGTAAGTTATTAAATTACTATGAAAAAATAACATACTATGAAATCATGGGGTGTTACATTCTTTCCTCATTCAATAAATTCATTCCTCACAATTTGAAATTGTTCTTCTAAAATAAAAGGTTGAAAATATAAAATACTTTAGGGAAAACCCTATCGGAAATTTGGTTAAAAAATTTTAGTCGTAATAAGAGGAAAAGGAAAATGAAAGGGTCACCACCAAATTATGATCTCGATTAGGAGAACATTGGGGGAAATTAGAAATGTATAATTCAAGGAAAAACATAAATATTTACAAGTAGTGATTGAGGTCATCCATTACAAACAAGGGTAAAATTGAGGGCCTCTAATTCATCAATCTAGGATGATATGAAATACCACCAGTTCAACAAAACATAATGTATTAGTATAACACATTTTTTTCTTTAAGATACCTTCACTAATTTTTAAGAATTAATTTATTCATAGAATAAGAGAAAAAGAAAAATATATACTTGACAAGTAGAGATCCATCTTTTAACGGATTTCTACAACAAACTCATCTTTCACCCTAAAAGATAATATAACTTAAGAAAATATATTTTATTTATCTAATTCATATAGATTTTAAAAAAATGTATTTATAATTCATCTACCAGACCTTAAAAAAACTAAATTATTCAATCCAGGACATCATGTGGGCCAATGGTAGGTGATACGCCCTTTTTGCCCTTCGGTTGTAGGTTCAAGTCTCGTGGCCTTGCTGGATGCGACATGTTGTCTCCTGACCTCCTGGTTGCCCTTTTTATGGAAATCCAAAAATAATTTCAAACTACACTTATCCACAATACTTCTCACCAAACTCACAGTACAAAATTTGTAATGTAGGTACACACAATAATGATCCTTTTGGCCACGTAATAAATTTCAACACCTTCATCACGTACTCTTTTAAAACACTGCAACATCCTGAATTACCATTAAACCATATTGATTACATTCATGCTCCCATATTCCTTATAGAATACTGGATATATTCCTTGTATCCAAAATTGATTTAAACTCCCACAATGATGGAATATAAAAAACATTAATTAGTTTCGAGGTAGTCAAGAATATCCAATATAATTTATCCAAATCAATCATGTATTATTCCAAAATCACTACCTCAGTATGAAAACCATATTATGTTTTATCTTTCTCTCAACCATATAGTTTCCAAAAATTTAACCAGCAATTGAGTCACTTTTCTTGGTTCCACACAATCTCACGTCCATAATGAAAAAGAAATGCAGTATAATCCTTATATACTCCATAATTATTATAACCAGTACATTTTTGATACAACACCCAAATGACATAATTCATTAATAACAACATAAGAAATCTAATAATTCCTCCACATCTATGGTAGTATCATAACATGATTTTTATCCAATAGCATCAATTGGGGCATACTCTGATTATTTGGACATTAGTTTGCGTAGTGTCCCAACTCCTTGCAGATGAAACATTTTACATTTGAATCCTTTTTCATACCCTTGCAGTCACATACTTGGTGTATTTTTTCTCCACCCTTATAGCAAACTCTCATTCCCTCCAGGCATGTTCTAGGGTGTTTTTTCCAACAGTTATCACATATGGGAAAATTCTTCTTTTCCCTCTTCCCTTTAACAATCTTTATCAATTCCATAATTTTCTTCTCTTCCTTCCCTTCAAAGCCATGGCACTCAAGGAATTATTAACTTATTTTATTAACACATGATACTATTTCTTTATATGTTGAGAATACATGGGGAACAATTTCCCTTCTAAATATTGGCTTAATACCGTGAATGATATGATCCTTCTTACTCTATGGATAATACGTGTTGTTGGAGTTCACATTCCTTCTACTGGGCACCATTTCTATACAATGGCATAAACTAGGATAGTTTATGAATTGTAATGAATAATTCCAAACATGTAAAATACATAAAGTAAATAGGAAAGTTTATGGATATAATCCACAATCATAAAGATGTTTTCATTTATGAAGTATATAATAATAAACCCTTATTAATGATTAGTAAATAAAATGAGAATTATCCTAAGCATATCCCCTGGGAGTGTTGTAACCAAGATTGCAGTAATGCCTGTTATCGTGCACCAGTTCCCGTTGGAGTCTAGCTCAAAGTGGTGTTTTCGAGTTTTACCCCTAGGTATATCTGTTCCAGAACCACCCTTACCTACTTGTATCAAGAAAGGGATGTATTGCTTGGAAAACTCACAAAATCTCTACAATAACAAATTTCTAGGAAGTTCATCTATACTAATCCTCAAAGTCCATCTTAGGTATATGTGCTGTAATGAGAGTTTATCTAAATCTTGCTTCCAAGGATTGTACTAAACTTTATCTGATACCAACTACAATGTCCCGAACCCAGTTACCCAGAGTCAGTGCATTACTAAATAAAATTGGCATGATCACAAAAGATCATGTATCGAAAGACCGATTAGTTTAATAGCATGGGAAACACCGGATACATTCATAGGTCTTACATTAAACCATAAATTGAAAAACTACTAACAACATAGTCTTCATAATCCAGACTCATATACCCTCATACTATCCCTACTAGTCATTTATTAAATACATCTTCAAATTATGGGAGAAATAAAACATAGAAAGGGGTGAGCTCAGATGCTCACTAAGGATAACAATATAGAGGAAACTTCCATAAATAAGCATAAACATCTAAAGCATGATATAAATAAAACAAAATCCTTTTTAACAAGAACTTCAGCATAATATGGAAAAAATAAAATGAAATAATTCCATTTACTTATTCACATGGATATTCTTCTAGTAGAATAATTACATGCAATACCAATAACCACTTCCATAATGAGGGAATGCATAATGCCTTGCTATCATAACCACACAGTCAAGGCCTTGTGCCAAGAATACAAATAAGATTTTTTAAAGGCCTTATTCCAAGACACTAGTTTGTCTCATGATACCTAATGATGCATATATAATCTATAGTGGGCTCCACCCGTCACTTATTAAGTCCAATGCATTCCTCATATGAACATGGTTAAACATAACGTAAACATTCGTATTAAAACTAGCATACGAAATGTCAATAATTTCTCCCCAAACCATGAATGGTATTAAAATAACACATACATAGTCAAACATATCACAAAACCTTCAATATAATATTGAATTTTTGTATCATAATAAATCAACTTCAAATAATATTAAAATCCATCAACGGATGTTGATAAAAATGAAATCAAAACTATTTGATTGAAATATCTCTTTTATTGAAATCATTTAAAAGTCACATAATTATAAAATTAAAAATTTAATTTGAAAATATTCTTATAATCTTTTATGGAAATATTCTAAGATTTTAGAATGGAGGAAAATAACCTCACCCTCCGTATAAGATAAAAAAGACATTCTTACCATAATTTTTTTGAAAAGGTTAAAAAAGACCTTGTTTGGAAAATGATGAAAAGATTCCGTTATAAAAAGTCAAAAAGGGGTATAAATTAATTTAACCCATTTTCTATAAAATATTATCAATTATTTTAAAAACATTTTCATGAAACATGGATGTGGATGATAAAGAGGTCCCAGTAGATAATTACGTAGAAACAACCTCGGATGATGAAGAGATTATGAAATAAAACCTTACCTTGTACTTTTATATAGTCAAGGGTATTTTAACATCATGTATAATGGTGAAATAATTTCTACCAAATTATACAAGAATAATATAAATTAATATGATATCATATAAAATGTTTTAACATTGCTTTGTTAATAATATCTTAGTATTATCGTCGTTTAGGTTGTTAACTGGTTCATTTTCCATTATATGCTTGGTTACGTAAGGCATGTTTGTCATAGATAGGTTGTATCTTATTCATATCTAGAATGATATTAAGTCTTTAAACATTATTTTTAACAATCACCTGAAAATTATTCTTGAATGGATGTGATGGGGAATGAATCTCATTGCGTTCATGGAGACGGTAGTCTGTACGTACGCACGAGCGACAATATCATTATTTTGATATTAAAATCCTATATAATTGGATTATAAATCATATATAAAGAATAATTATAATGTTATATTTATTATTTACTTCAATTACACTTCATTATCATACCCATCCAAATAATAATGTTTTGAATAACAATTACACCACGACGTGGAAACGGTAAGCCTTACGTACGCACGTATGGTGACATGTAATTCTAAGGATGGATAGAATACTAAATATAGTTTTACCATATTTACAATTAAATAAAAGTATATATAAGATACTGTAGTTATTATTTTAGAATATAATAACAAAGAACAAAGAGGTGGAAGTAGAATAGAACTTGAAAGAGGGTGGTGAAATCATTACGTCTTCTTTTGGTTCATCCTTTTGATTTGATCAAAATGGCTCCTTAGGATAGGTTTCTGATCACACTATGGACTCCAAGTTAATGTGAGGGAAGTTGGGAGGATATTTGGGTAGGGTTTGGTCGATCCAAATGGCTTTGATGGTGTAAATTAGAGAGAAGGGTGAGTAACCTTTTATAAGAGGGGTGAGGGGCACCTTAAAAAAGATAGAAATATTATTTTATAATAAAATTATATTCAGTTCATAATGGTTTAAAAATGATTTATTTCTAGGATAAGGTGGTTATGGGTTGAATACAACTCATCCAATAGATTTTAGACCGGTTTGGGTCACTTTATAAACCTTATCTTTTAGTTTTAACTATTAGTTAATTAGTTTGACATTTACCATGTCTCGTTGTATTTTTAAATTATATGTTTAATAAAAATAATATAAACTTACTAGAGACCCCCAAGTGGTTAATTAATGATACAACTATCATTATAGTAGTCCTTTGTCTGAACCTTTGATTTTTTGGAATATTATATCAGTTTTTAATATAATATTTGTTTAAAAAACACATTTTTATCAATTTCGACACTATTTAATAATTTTTTTTAATGTCTTAAAAACATTATTAATTCAAAAAAATTGATTTAAGAAACCCTAAAATGTCTTATTAACCAATAAAATTAGTGTATGTCATCAAAACATTCAAAGTATATTTATTATAAAATTTATAATACCAATTATTTGAATCATTTATTAATAAGGAAAATACTTCATCATTATTGCTTCATAAATAAACTTAATTATTCAATGTCTAAAAATTAGAAATAAAATACAATTATGTTTTAAATCTTTTTATATTTCTAATGAATATTTATAGTCAAAAATATAACATATATAACATTATGTCAAATTTTTTTTCTAAAAGATATATGCTTATGTCATTTTTGTATTTACATTAACATAATTAATATAAAGTGTCATTATCACTTAAAAGTAGCTCCATGGGGTCCTACAAACATCCCAATGGTGACCACGGTCGGGAATGTATCAATTAATATGGTTAGGACATGTTTTAGGGTAATTTTAAATTAATATTATATTATTTGTTTACCCTTATTTACCGGATTTACCCATTAACCTTGGTAAAAAAAATATTTACCGAAGTAATTAATCAAAATGTCTTAAAATAAAAGATTACTTTTTACACAATTTGGACCATCTGATTCTAAATATTTAATCCATTTTTCTAAATTCATAAACCAGAAGTGACAAAAATTAATTCAAAATTAATTCCCATTGTCAAAACAGAAATCATGTTTTTAAGAAATAATAACTATCATAATATTAACACTTGCTTATTTCCAGTTTAAATGTGAAATTATGTCCAATGGACAAAATTGGATTTAATGGTAAAAATATAATATAATTTTACTTTAAAATCACTCAAAATCATTATTTATGACTATTAGTTATTTCGATTAAAAAGTTGTTTTTAATTAAAATTTAGTAATTTTCACTATTAATCAAATATATGAAAGTTATCAGAAAAACATAAAGAATTCATCAAAATTAAAATTTTATGTCCTTATTCTAAATAAGAAGTTTATTCTGTCAAATTTAATATATAAATGTTTCAAATTTTGAATTTTGGTAGGGTTTACCATTAATAGGCGGTAAAAGTGCTTTTTTGAAAAATACTTCTTTTATCGCAAAAAATGAATTATTTCTTACATTATGTATAAGAAACTCATAATATGGATTCTAAAGATATAGGGATTATATAATGTTAAAAATCCATTTACCACTATTCATAACCTCTTTTGAATGACTAGTTTGGTAAGTCGTGATGCGCTTGAACACGGTGTTGCGGGTAGTGCATGTTATTGAATTAAATTTAAGAAATAATGTACTATGAAATAATGGGGTGTTACAAATAATTAGTCAATGAATTTATTTAACTTAAAAAAATGAATTGACACACACTCATATATATATATATATATATTCTAGTTGGGGATTGAGTTAGTGGTATGTTCACAATAATACTACATCAAGGTTGGGGGTTCAAAACCAATGGAGCTGCATCACTGTAGTGGTGGTAGTACTAATACACCAACAATACTATAGCGGTGGTGGGAATGGTAGAAGGAACTATACAGGATGATGCACTATAGCAGGTACCATATCAACCAGAGTACAATAAAAGAACTAGTCACCATTGGGATATTGGGTAATAAATATTGGACTACAGGCCATGTAATGGGATTTCATGCCATGGAAAAAACAAGCCATATACTCAATCAAATAATGCTTGATGTGTGGGCTATGCCCTAGGGGGCCTATGGCCTACCTTTTGGTCCTTTGTGCGAGGTGTGTGTGTGTGTTTTATTGTTGTTTTACACCCAAGAACATTATATATATATATATATATATATACAAGTAATGTTTTTATATAAACATATGTGTGTTAATAAAAAAATAAATATTTATGTGCATATACTAATAGATGTAAATATATATATATATATATATATCTAAATATTTGAGTTTATAAATAATATATAAATGTATTTTTAAATAAATATTTCATCATCCTTGAATATAGTATATAAATAAATTTAGGGTAAAACCGTATGAATATAGATATACACACACATATATATAAATAATGTTTATGTATACATATGCATGTGTATTGAAAAAATGAAAAATATTTATGTTTATATTTTGTTATATTTAAATATATATTACTATATAATATATTTAAATAAATTTAAATAAATAAATATATATATATATTATACATATTTTATGAGATTTCAACATTGTTTAATAGTGTCTACATATTTTATAATGTCAATTATTAATTTGTATCGTTGATTTACATTACTAATAATTATATAGTGTTGCAATTATTGTACTTTCTCCCCTTTGGTAATTTATTATGAATTATATATATCTCTCATTATATGTATTTATTAATATTTTTGATTATTTAAATACTTTTTACATATTTATTAATATGTATTTATATATATTTTCATATCATATATCTATAAATATATATAGATATATTTATATTTACTTCTATATATATATATAAATATACAATTATATATTTAACTGTGTTAATATATGTTTATATAACATAAATGTGTGTTTATATAAATTTACTTATATGCACATATATATATATATTAAAATTTATATTAATATATTATTTTATGTTTTTATATTTTTATTATATTATAATTTTATATTTTTCTTTTGTTATAATTATTTTTTATTTATTTATATATTATTAATTTGCTATTAATTTTATATTTATTAATTATTAATTATTTCGTTATTGTGAATACATTAGTTATTAATTTTATAATATTTATTATTATTTTTTCAGTAATTTTCTATTAATTTATTGTTAATATATTGTTAAAGTCTAATTTATTATTTATTATATTTTATTATTTATTTATTATTTTTTTTTATTTTTTTTTATTTTTCATTTTTATATTATAATTTATCTCTAATTTATTTGTTCATTATTAATTTTTCATTATATTTTATTTTATATACATTAATTAATAATTATTTTTGAAAAAAAAGTATTATTATATTCGAATTTTACTACTAAAAAATTCTTAATTAATTAATTATTATTTATTCATTATATATAATATATTGTATATTTTCTTATTCATCACACATAATATATAATTAATTATTTATTAATTATTAATTTGCGGTTTATTTATAATATAATAATTTATTTCTTTACTCAAATATTATATATACATTACTAATAAATTAAATATAATAAATTATATATATTTTATCTTATATAATATTTATTAATTATTATACATTAATTAACAATTATTGTTTACAATTTACTATATATTATTTACTATTTAGTGTTTATTATTATTTTATATTATTTATTACATACCAATTATTTCCATATTATATTTGTATTATTATTTTTTATTAGTAATTGGTACCTAATAATTATTCAATATTAACAATTACTAATTGGTTATTTATTATTTATTAATCATTATTGGTTTATAATTATAGATTAATAATTATTTAATTTATATATAATTTACGTATTACATGATATTTCGATTAATATATATTTATATATATTAAATTCCATTTATTTAACACATGAAGAGCTTGCTGGAGTAGTAATGTCTTTAGTGAATAAGTATGAGGTAATGGCTTCCAGTATCACACGACACTTAATTTCTATATATGTAATGTGCGTGTGAATTTTATATAAATATATAGTCAATAAATGAAGAACTAAATAAATAATTTAAATAAATTACTTAATAATTAAATAATAAAATATTAAATAAAATCAAAAAATTAAAAAAAATCCTAAAGTCATAAAATAATAAAATAAATAAATTATGAAAATAATAATATAATAAAAAAAATATTAAATAAAAAATAATAAAATAATAAATAATAAATTATTAAAATAATTTAATATTATAATAATAAAATAAAATAAAATAAAATAATAAATAATTAAAAATAGATTAAAAAAATTAAACACCGCTACTAAACCATTTATCAATGGATTAAATCACAGCTAAATCGTTCTCTGATGGTTTTGAAACCCGATCGCAAATTGGTTTTTGATACATAATTTTGTAGCAGTTTAAACCACCACTAAACAAATAAAACTACTGCTAAATGCCAATTCTGGTATAGTGGTGGATTCTTGAACACATCTCCCTTATCATTCTTATGGCGGTCCTTCAGGATGAAATGTGTGCTTGGATTGCTGAAAGGTTGACCTTTTGTGGCAGCAAATGAGATTTCAGTGCCAATAAATCCCCAATTAGTATCAGGGCTGAAAGCGGGCACGTGGTTAGGTTTCGATGTAAAATCCCAAGAGGGGTACTCTTTCTCGTAAGAGTGTAAAAGTTTGGTGGTGGGTCGTACAATCCTATTTCACTTGTTCACAAGCTGCTTACCCACTCATATAAATTGGTAGTGGTCCCCTAAGTATATTACATGGGTATTGCAGGAAAATAATGAAAATTTCTCTCACGCACAAATGTTTGTCTATTGTGTGAATCATGTGATATTTCAGCCACACAAATCGTATAGAACTCATTCTATATGTTTTCCTCAAACCAATGACTAAATTTTCACACACATTACTTGTCATGATCCTCCTACACTAAGATGAGGGAAATGACAGGGGATTGTTATACCCTTCCTTCCTCATGTTGAAGGAGAGATGGTGACCCCTGAGACCCGCCTCTAATAGGCCCCTGATTGGTGACTAGAACTAAGGGAATATAATAACATGTAATATGTAATGCATTACCCTTTTTGTTTAGTAGTATCAGGATATAAGATAATAAATCCCAACAACACCAAAAGTGGAAGTAAAAGTAAATCCAAAACAATTTCCATATGCATTATCCAATAATAAGTGCTATAAAAAATTACAGAAAACCCCAATGGGAAGTACCAAAAAATGGAAAACCAATGGAATTAACGATCCCTACGTTTGAGCCAATTGATTCTGGCACAGTCCATGAAGTCCTCCCGGATACCTCAAAGCAGTTTTATATACATAAGTTGAGCATACAAGTATACTCAGTAGGGATAAAAGCTCTCATTCATAAGTGGGGAGGCATTCTAATGCCCTGTGAGAAAAAGGAGACAACCAATGTAGTTAGAAAGGAAACTATCCACCCAACCTCACCAATGAACACTACCCAAATAATGAAAGTCAAGTTATGTAATAATAATAGCACATCGATATTTTGGTACCCCACACCACTTTTCCACTAATTATTGACGACATCCAACATGTCAGACCTTACCCACCATTCTCACTGTAGTCTGTCATCCATACCCCACCCGCTCACACCTGGGCTACCACAACCACACATCACACCCGCAAACACTTGGGTCATAACCACACGTAACCACGCCCACAGAAACGTGGGATAGAACAACTACTACCACACCCGAAAAAAACTGGGCCTCATCCTGAAGCCACTTGGGAATAATATTCCCTCACACAACTGAGCAAACCACCACAACGTACCCTAAATGAAAAATAAAGGGCTATAATGGACTTCAGGCCATCACAGCCTACCCGAAGAGTCTTGGGAATCTAGAAAAAGGTAGAAGAAAAGAGCCAACAACCAGCCACTCATAGGAGTGTTTGGAAAAACAACCTCCCTATGAAACTGGGGGGGTCGGCATGAAGTGCTAAACATGGGTGGGGAGTGAATAAGAAACACAAGAACTAAATTATATATATAGTTAAGAAAGAACTCATCCCAAAACAAGGGTTCTAAAAGTAGACCAAACAAAAACACCATCATTATTATTTATTCATAGAAAGCACTATTGCCACAACAATGTCACAAAACATTCCTGGAATGGAAATCGCCTTTGGGCACAAACTTGTTATCACATTCTAGTGTGGAAAGTTAAATAAATCTTCACAACAGGTAAACTAATAGGCATATCCACACACCATGGGAGGAAAAAAAACTAAGCACCAAAATAAGTATTCACACCCAGTTCTCTTGTAAACTCACAAGTATAAAAGGGATACATGAGATTCCTCGAAGTAATGGTACCAAACCCGGCCCTAACATATGGACCCACATTCCCTCAAATCCACAAGCCAAAAACTAAAACACAATTGGGTATCCAATCCCCATCCATGTCATTACACAAGTATTAAGAAGAACAACCTCCCACATCCCCAGAACCGAGTAAGAGAGTTTTCAGATTTTAAACACACTGTTTATTTAGTTCTTTCTTTCAGTTTGGTTAACCAGGGTGACTACACAAGTATTATTGTTCATTGGGAATCCATTTAATCAAATGACTTTATGTGATTGACCAGTTTCCATGTTAAATCCATTCAATCACATAAAAAATCGATAAAAACATAGGTTCATTATTACGTAAGAAAGGACCATCGACATCCATGATTTTCTGTGGATATAAGCCCATAAAATTCCCAACATATAAGAAATGGGAAAAATAGTATTGTAGGATCGTCAAACACACCCCAATATTATTTAAAAGCCATTTATTATATTCGTTAAGGTTTAGTTTCATTCATCCCCATACGAACAATATCATACCCACCCCGCATGACACACATTAAAGAGAGACAAAATAAAACCCCTGACTGGATGACCAATGATCTATGTTTTTCTCCTCGCTCCAAAAACTGGGATG
This sequence comes from Viscum album, assembly GCA_963277665.1. NCBI lineage: Eukaryota > Viridiplantae > Streptophyta > Magnoliopsida > Santalales > Viscaceae > Viscum > Viscum album. The sequence goes on from OY728150.1 coordinate 1,894,092,485, forward strand.
CACGACTTGTAGGGGAGGATCTCTGGGGACACCAAGTATGAGTAGGAAAGGCTCCAATACTGGAACACCACTAGACTCGGGAAGGGGGGAACCAAACACACTAGGGAAGGAATGAGTCCAGCCAAGAAGAAGAAAGGAGTATTTTTCACGTGAAAAAAAGGTGAGATCCAAGAGTTCAGGGTTATGAATTTTGAACGAAATTATAGGTGGATTGTGGTTTCACCTTGTGGTTAGACATTTACACATGATGATTTTAATTGTTATTAAATAATTCTCATCGTAGGGGTGTCCAAACCATTGTGCATTAAGGCATTTAATTTAAAGAGATAAAAAAAGACTTTTGAGGGTCACCCCACTTTTATGGAATCTAAATCATTGTTTATGGGGTTAAAATGGTCCTTAATAAACTTTAAAATGGTTAAAACACTTAATAGTGGTGTTATAGGAAAAAAAATGGAAGGAAACCTTGACACCCCTCCATGGACAATTAGAGAGACTGAATGGCGAAACTGATCGGTGGAGCTGATTAGGTGACGAGAATCCTATGAAGCTTATCAGTGAACCTGATCGGGTGAAACAGATCCATGAAACTAATTGGGTGAAATTGTTTAGTTGAAGTCGATCCATGAAACCGATCATGTAACACCCCAAGCTTCTACGGTACGTATCCCTTTGAATAATGCAATGGCGTGCATTTTATGCAACGTCGAGATTCTAACACACCACAACCAATCAAACTAGCTGTTATGAATAATAATACCTACTTTTTGAAATTTCATAAATTCTATCTCTCAAAATGGACTTCATTTTTGGATTTGGAATATCAAAATTAGCCTAGGGTGAAATTTTGTTACTTTTCAGATAACTTTTATATTTTGATGAATAGTGAAAATTACTAAATTTTAATTAAAAACCACTTTTTTAATCAAAATAATTAATAGTGATAAATTATGAATTTGGGTGGTTTTAAAGTATATTTGGAATATATTTTTACCATGTAATACAATGTGGGTAATTGTACATAATTTCATAGTTAAACCAGACATAAACAAGTGCCAATCTTTTGATAGTTATTATCTCTTTAAAACACGCTTTTTGTTTTAACAATGGGAATTGATTTTAAATTAATTTCTTCCACTTATGTGTTTTGAATTTGGAAAATGGACTCCATATTTGGAATCATGATGTTCAAATTTTGTAAATAGGTAACTTTTATTTTTAGACATTTTGGATAATTATTTCGGTAAATATTTTATTTACCATGGTTAAAGGGTAAATCTGGTAAACAATGGTTAATAAAATAACATTATAATAATACTAAATTACCCTAAAACGTGTCTTAACCATATTTTTTGATACATGGTAGACCATGGGCATATTTGGGTTGATTTTGGGACCCCATGGATCCTCTTGTAAGTGATAATGACACTTTATTTTAATTAATTTAAAATAAATACAAAAATGACACAAGCATATATCTTTTAGAAAAACAATTGTTACATAGGGTTATATATGTTGGAATTTAAACTATAAATATTCATTAGAAATATAAAATTATTTCCTACATAATTATATTTTATTTATAATTTTTGGACATTAAATAAGTTAATTTATTTATGACACAATGGTGATGCAGTAATTACCATAATAGTGAAAAATTAGAATAATTGATATTATAAATACCAAAATAAATATAATTTGAGACTTTTATTGAATTAAACTAATTTTATAGGTTAATATGACATATTATTATTGTGTTGATTAACCTTTTTCGATGTAATTATTCTGTTATGTGTTTCACAAAAATCAACTATTGAATAGTGTAAAAATTGACATAAAAGAGTATTTAAAACAAATATTATATTATTAATTGATATTAAATTCCTAAAAATCTATGGTTCGGCCAAGAGACTTATAGAATTATATGTTAATCATTAATGGACCAGTTTGGGGTCTCTTGGATGTATATGGTATGTTTATTAACCATATAATATAAAAATACAGAGAGACATTATAAAAGTAAAACTAATTAACTAAGAGTTAATACTTAAAGATAAGGTTAATATAATGACCCAAACCTGTCAAAATTATATTGTTTGAGTGGTTTTTGACCCATCCCCACCTTAAACTTTATATAATCAACTTTTTTGCTATTAGAAACCGAATATGAATTTATTATAAATTAATATTTCTAGCTTTTCCAAAGGTGCCCCTCACCCCTCTTATAAAAGGGCACTATTCCTTCTCATTTCTTCACACCTTCAAAGCCTTTTGGTTAGGCCAAAACCTGCCCAAATACTCTCTCAACTGCCCTCAATACAACTTAGAAGCCTTAGTTTGATCATAAATCCAACCTAAGGACCCCTTTTGATCAAATCAAAAGGAAGAACCCGAAGAAGAGGAAATGTTTTCACCACCCCTTTTCATAATCCTTTCTTCTTCCACTTCTTCTTTCGTTGTTATTACCACTATAAAAAAATAAATAAAGTATATTATATATACTGTGATGTTATTATAAATATGGTATAACCATATTCAGTATTCTATCCACCCTTTGAATAACATGTCACCATACGTGCGTACGTACGGCTTACCGTCTCCACGTCGTGGTGTAATTGTTATTCAATATATTATTATTTGGGTGGGTATAATAATGATGTGTAACTCATTTAAATAATAAATATATCATGATAATTATTCTGTATATATGATATAACATCCAATTATATGTTATTTTAATATCAAAAGAATGATATTGTCGCTCGTGCGTACGTACGGACTACCGTCTCCACGAACGCGATGAGATTCATTCTCCATCATATCCATTCAAATATAATTATCAGTTGATGATTTAAAAATAATGTTTAAGAACTTTATATCATTCTAGATATGAATAAGATACAACCTATCCATGAGAAACATAGCTTACGTAACAAAACATATAAAAGAAAACGAGTAAGTTAACACCCGAAACGACGATAATTCTAAGATATTATTAACAAAGAAATGTTAAAATATCATCTATGATATCATATTAATGTATATGATTAATTAATAATTTAATAAAAATTATTTCAACATTATTCATGAGGTTAACATACCCCCAACCATGGAAAAGTACAAGGTAAGGGGTTTCTTGTCTCACTTTTAATTTCGTGAGATTTCCATTGTTCACCACTTATTTGTTGCATGTGGTGTGTGTACTACCCATGATTGTAGTCATTGTGTTATATACATCAATTTATGGATATTTAAATCATCATTGTATGATCCTTCTCTCATGGGTGTATGTTTCTTAAGTTACCAAATCGATAAGGGAATTTGAAATTTCAATTTCCACTCATTTGGCTTTACGCATATTTCATTGATTATATTACTCCAAGATTATGTGTGGAATCACTATACATTTTATTATGTCATAATTTCCACTCCCTTTACTGTGGATGTAAATTTGATAAACATAATCACTCCATTGATAATTTCTCAAGTCATTGATATGAATTTGATAAGAGTAATTTTAACTCATTATCCATTTGTTGAGTCAAACATCCAATTTGTTGGTGTTGTTTTTACAAGAATATGTGTGAATGTCCTTTGATTTTTTACACTTAATATCCAATTATATTTAGTGTATTTATTTCTTTCACACATAATTATGTCATAGATTTATCCATAACCTAACGGTATGGCCTTTATGAGAGATTTCATCTCAATTTACATTCCATAGAGACTTCTTTGTTGTTATACACCAAATCACTTCTATGTGGTGTATATAATGTACTTTGACATAGTATATCATGAATACCTTTATTCTCATTATATTACAATGTTTTTATTACCTAAATTATTATTATTCAAGTGTCTCTCTTTTGGTTAGAAACTCTAACTAAAATACAATTTTTAAATGTTTTAAAAACTTATTCTTCTAAATCTTGCTCATTAATGTCCATGTTTTAAAAATGGTTTTAAGTATTTATTTATATGGACATTAAAGTTTTAAAATTAAAACTCCTTTTAAATGTTTCAAAGTCGTATGGGACACTTTCATTCAAAAATCTATTTTTAAATGGCTTCTTGACAAATAGAGTGACTTTTAAATGATTCCAAGAAAAAGGGGGATATTTCTCTCAAATAGTTTTGATGATTATTTTAATCTATGTCAACATCCTTCATTATTATTGATTGAGGTTAATGTGATACAATACAATCTTCCATATTGTATCGAATGAGTTATGTTTGTCTGTGGATGTGCTATTTTTATACCATTCATGGTTTGTGGCTAAAGTATTGACATTTCATATGCTAGTTTTAATACGAATGTTTATGTTATGTTTTAACCTGTTCAAATGAGGAATGCATTGGACTTAATAAGTGACGGGTGGATCCCGCAATAGCTCCTTGATCCATCAGTAGGTCTCATGAGACAAACTAGTGTCTTGGCACAAGGCCTTGGCAAAATCTTATTTGTAGTCTTGGCACGAGGCCTTGGCTATGTGGTTATGATAGTCTGGAATTATGCATTCCATCATTATGAATGTGGTTATTTATATTGCATGTGATCATTCGACTAGTAGAATATCCATGTGAGGTAGTAAATGACATTATTTTATTTTATCTTTTCCATTTTATGCTGAAGTTCGAGTTTAAAAGTCTTTCATTTTAGTTATAAACTGTCTTAAGTGTTTATGCTTATCTATGAAAGCTTTTGCTATAATGTTATCCTTACTGAGAATCTGATCTCACCCCTTTCAATGTTTTATTTTTCCCAGGATTATGAAGAAGTAATTTATGAATGACCTGCAGGGATAGTATGAGAGGATATGAAGAGAAGATGTTGTTGTAGTTTTTTTACCTTATGATGTAATGTAAGACTTATGAATATATCTAGTGTTTCCAAGACTACTAAACTAATCGGTCTTTCGAGACTTTATCCTTTGTGATCATGCCAATGTTATGTAATAATGCACCGACTCTGGGTATCTAGGGTCAGGGCGTTATAGTTGTTATCAGAGGAAGTTTAGTACAAACCTTGGAAGCTAGATTTAGATAAACACTGATTAGAGCACGTAGACCTAAGATGAACATTGAGGATTAGTATAGAAGAACTTCCTAGAATTTTGGTATTGTAGAGATTTTGTGAGTTTTCCGAGAAATACATACCTGTCTGGATACGAACAGGTAGAGGCGGCTCTGGCACAGATGTACCTTGGGGTAAAACCCGAAAACACCGCTTTGAGCTAGACTCAAACAGGAACTGGTGTATGACAACGGTTCTTACTGCAATATTGGTTACGAAACTCCCGGGGGATATTCTTTGGATAATTTACATTTTCTTTTCAAACCGATTTTATGTATTATATATATAAGATGAGAGTAAATGACCTTGGTTAATCCTAATGTGTTTCAAATTGAGAATATGGTGACATGTTAATCTCTAAATGATTTTATGACTACTATTACTCACACAATGCTTTCTGGTTTTAGTCAATGGCTGGATTCCAAGGAAGTCATAGTGAATTTGAAAATGATGTACAAGGTGGGAACGGTGGTGGAAATGAGCAACAAAATGGAATGTTGATGGGCGTAAATGATATCATATTTATGCCAAATCAATTTTCCAAAAATATGATCAATAATATATATATTAACCAATTACCAGACTCAACAAAGAAGAGAAAGGTGATGAATGATAAGATCTCCTGTAGTGGAGACCATGGAGAAAGAAATCCTCAATTTCCATCATGTAGGAAATGTGGAAGGAGGCACCTAGGAAAGTGTCTCAATGGGACAATGAAATGCTTTACGTGTGGGAAGGAAGGACATAAAGTGAAGAATTGCCGAAGAAAAATGAAGAGTACTATAGAAGAAGATAAAAATGGTCCCAAGAATCCATTTACAGTCATTTGCCAAAAATGTAGGGGACCTGGCCAATACCCGAGTGAATGTCCTATTCTATAGGATATTTTCATGGTCAGAGAAGAAGCTATATGGAAATAAATGGTTGGATAAATGTTTAAAAATTATTAGTGATCCTTGTTGAAGGGTTTAATTTCGAATAAATTTATCTTGTATTTGTAACCCTAACGTTTTCCATGTGAGAATGATATTTTTGGAAGAATTTTCTTTTCTCTTGTGGATATAGTTATAAATAATGGTTTGGTTTTATATGATCATTGGGTTAGAGGAAATTAAAAATTATTAAAATTTGGGATGAAAATGCAAGGTATGAGATAACATTTGTGGTTAAATTGTGTTATGGTTATTTTGAGGAATTTATCTCATTTTGGTAATGTTATAAAATATAGTTTTTGAAAAATGGCAACACGTAGACCGTGTGACAACCCGTCGCGTCGGACAAAGCTATGGAAATCGAACCCACAACCAAAGTGAGATTGGGATTTATCACCTACCACTGGACTACGTGAAGTCCCTGGTTAGTGTGACTATTATTTTTAGTTAAATGAATTTATTGATAAATAATAATTTGATTTTAGATCTTATGTCTTATCAAATGAATACCCTTAGTATATGAAAATGATTTGGGGATTAAGTGATAAATGTTATTTTGGAAGTTGTTCGCTTTGTTGAGAACACTATATGCCAAAGGAAAATAGAGTAGTATGGGATTTCATTTGAGAAATAATGGTGGATTTTTATCTATGTTTTTATTCTGGATTTATAATTATTTGGGTTATTTATGGAAATGATTAAGTTAATTACTTTTAAGTATGTGACTTTAAGAGTAATTAATTTCATTTGGAGATACAATTTAACGTGGAAGACTACATTCTTAATAAGTTTTGGTTTTCAATATTATTTTGGATTATATTGAAGGTTTTTAAGGACAGTTGATTATTGAATGGTATTTATTTAAATTTGGGGTATTGTTGGTTTAATTTTGGAAATTAAGATTACTGTTTATTTCTCACAAGGAATATCCTTTTGGGGTATCATTAGATCTTGTTCTAACTATTTTGGTTTTGATTAATCTCTAAAGACAATGTCAATATATAGTTCATCCTGCATGGATCATGTGATTCTAGAGAAGTTTATTCTAGCTCTTCCAGTTTGACCAAGTCTTCATGAATACTCATCATTAAAAAAAAATGAGTTAGTGGTGGAAATTTATTAAATAATGAAACTCTACTTAAAATGTATGTATATATCTTTATATTCTTAGTCAATATCATAAATGAATTCTTCATCCTTATGTAATGTAACTTAAAACAAAAAAAATGTTGTCCGTTTACTTTCCTTCTAGGAGACTAATGACTGTTTGTCCCAACATAAGTTTGTGGTTTTCTTATTGTTAACATTCTCATGATCATGATTTCTATCCCTCTCCATTAGAACTTTACACTTAGTATATCGTCCATATCCATGTTTTTCTACATGGAATCCGAGTATGGGTTATCTTGGGTGACCTTTATACCTCTCTTTCTTTCTTTTAAAGTGATAGTTTTATTGACTCTTTTTCCGATGTGGGAATTTCCATTATATAATCAAGCCCAATTTTAAAAAAAATTGCGAGGACAGAATTTATTGGAGGAGGGGAGAATGTAACACCCCAAGCTTCCATGGTATGTTTCCCTTTGAATAGTGCAATGGCGTACATTGTACGCAACTTCAGATTCTAACACACCACAACCAATCAAACTAGCCATAATGAATAGTAATACATACTTTTTGAAATTTTATAAATTCTATCTCTCAAAATGGACTTCATTTTTGGATTCAAAAAATCGAAATTAGCCTAGGGTGAAATTTTGGTACTTTTTGGATAACTTTCATATTTTGATGAATAATGAAAATTACTAAATTTTAATTAAAAACAACTTTTTTAATCAAAATAATTGATAGTGATAAATTATGAATTTGAGTGGTTTTAAAGTATATTTAGAATATATTTTTACCATGTAATACAATTTGGGTCATTGAACATAATTTCAAAGTTAAACCAGACAAAAACAAGTGCCAATCTTTTGACAGTTATTATATCTTAAAAACACGCTTTTTGTTTTAACAAAGGGAATTAATTTTAAATTAATTTCTGCCAATTCTGTGTTTTGAATTTGGAAAAATGGACTCCATATTTGGAATCAGGATGTTCAAATTGTGTAAATAGGTAACTTTTATTTTTATACATTTTGGATAATTACTTCGGTAAATATTTTATTTACCATGGTTAAAGGGTAAATCCGGTAAAAAAGGGTTAAAAAAATAATATTATAATAATACTAAATTACCCTAAAACGTGTCTTAACCCTATTTGTTGATACATGGTCGACCATGGGCATCTTTGGGTTGATTTTGGGACCCCATGGATCCACTTGTAAGTGATAATGACACTTTATTTTAATTAAGTTAAAATAAATACAAAAATGACACAAGCATATATCTTTTAGAAAAACAATTGTTACATAGGGTTATATATGTTGGGTTTTAGACTATAAATATTAATTATAAATATAAAAATATTTCCTACATAATTATATTTTATTTATAATTTTTAGACATTAAATAAGTTAATTTATTTATGACACAATGGTGATGTGGTAATTACCATAATAGTGAAAAATTAGAATAATTGATATTATAAATACCCAAATAAATATAATTTGAGACTTTTATTGAATTAAACTAATTTTATAGGGTAATACTACATATTAGTATTTATTTAATTAACTTTTTTCGAAGCAATCATTCTGTTATGTGTTTCACAAAAATCAACTATTGAATAGTGTCAAAATTGACATAAAAGAGTTTTTAAAACAAATATTATATTATTAATTGATATTAAATTCCTAAAAATCTAAGGTTATGCCAAGAGACTTATATCATGATATGTGTATCATTAATGGACCACTTTGGGGTCGATTGGATGTATATGGTTAGTTTATTAACCATATAATATTAAAATACAAAGAGACATTGTAAAAGTGAAACTAATTAACTAAGAGTTAATACTTAAAGATAAGGTTAATATAATGACCCAACCTGTATAAATTCTATTGGTTGAGTGGTTTGCAACCCATCCCCACCTTAACATTTAAATAATCAACTTTGGAGCTATTAGAAACTTAATATGAATTTATTATAAATTAATATTTCTAGCTTTTCCAAAGGTGCCCCTCACCCCTCTTATAAAAGGCAACTCTTCCTTCTCATTTCTTCACACCTTCAAAACCTTTTGGATCGTCCAACCCCTGCCAAAATACTCTGTAAACTTCCATAACTACAACCTAGAGGCATTAGTTTGATCATAAAGCCAACCTAAGGAGCCCTTTTGATCAAATTAAAAGGAAGAACTCGAAGAAGAGGTAATTTTTTCACCACCCCTTTTCAAGTTCCTTTCTTCTTCCACTTCTTCTTTCTTTGTTATTACCATTATAAAATAATAACTCTAGTATCTTATATATACTATGATGTTATTATAAATATGGTACAACCATATTCAGTATTCTTTCCATCCTTTGAATAACATGTCACCATACGTGCGTACGTACGGCTTACCGTCTCCACGCCATGGTGTAATTGTTATTCAATATAATATTATTTGGGTTGGTATAATAATGATGTGTAACTCATTTAAATAATAAATATATCATGATAATGATTCTGTATATATTATATCTCATCCAATTATATATTATTTTAATATCAAAAGAATGATATTGTCGCTCGTGCGTACGTACGGACTACCGTCTCCACGAACGCGATGAGATTCATTCTCCATCATATCCATTCAAGTATAATTATCATTTGATGATTTAAAAATAATTTTTAAGAACTTTATATCATTCTGGATTTGAATAATATACAACCTATCCATGAATAACATAGCTTACGTAACAAAACATATAAAATAAAACGAGTAAGTTAACACCCGAAACGACGATAATTCTAAGATATTTTTAACAAATAAATGTTAAAATATCATATATGATATCATATTAATGTATATGATTCATGAATAATTTAATAACAATTATTTCAACATTATACAGGAGGTTAACCTACCCCCAACCAACTAAAAGTACAAGGTAAGGGGTTTCTTATCTCACTTTTTATTTCGTGAGATTTCCATTGTTCACCACTTATTTGTTGCATGTGGTGTGTGTACTGCCCATGATTGTAGTCATTGTGTTATATAATTCAATTTATGGATATTTACATCATCATTGTATGATCCTTCTCTCATGGGTGTATGTTTAGTAAGTTACCAAATCGATAAGGGAATTTGAAACTTCAATTTCCACTCATTTGGATTTACGAATATTTCATTGATTATATTACTCCATGATTATGTGTGGAATCACTATTCATTTGATTATTTCATAATTTCTACTCCCATTCCTGCGGATATACATTTGATACACATAATCACTCCATTTATAATTTCTCAAGTCATTGCTATGAATTTGATAAGAGTAATTTTAACTCATTCTCCATTTGTTGAGATAAACATCCAATTTGTTGGTGTTGTTTTTACAAGAATATTTGTGAATGTCCTTTGATTGTTTTACACTGAATATCCAATCATATTTAGTGTATTTATATTTTTCACACATAATTATGTCGTTGATTTATCCTTAACCTAAGGGTATGGCCTTTATGAGAGATTTCATCTGAATTTACATTCCATTGAGACTTCTTTGTTGTTATACACCAAATCAATTTTATGTGGTGTATATAATGTACTTTGACATAGTATATCATGAATCCCTTTATTCTCATGATATTACAATGTTTTTATTACCTCAATTATTTGTATTCAAGTGTCTCTCTTTTGGTTAGAAACTCTAACTAAAATACCATTTTTAGATGTTTTAAAAACTTATTCTTATAAATCTTTCTCATTAATGTCCATGTTTTAAAAATGGTTTTATGTATTTATTTATATGGAAATTTAAGTTTTCAAATTAAAACTCATTTTAAAAGTTTCAAAGTGGTATGGGACATTTTGATTCAAAAATCTATTTTTAAATGGTTTTTTGACAAATAGTGTGACTTGTAAATGATTTCAAGAAAAAGGGGGATATTTCTCTCAAATAGTTTTGATGATTATTTTCATCTATGTCAACATCCTTCACTATTCTTTATTGAGGTTAATGTGATACAATACAATCTTCCATATTGTTTCGAATGAGTTATGTTTTACTGTGGAGGTGCTATTTTTATACCATTCATGGTTTGTGGTTAAAGTATTGACATTTTGTATGCTAGTTTTAATACGAATGTTTATGTTATGTTTTAACCTGTTCATATGAGGAATGCATTGGACTTAATAAGTGACGGGTGGAGACCTCTATTGCTCCTCAATGCATCGGTAGGTCTCATGAGACAAACTAGTGTCTTGGAACAAGGCCTTGGAAAAATGTTATTTGTAGTTTTGGCACGAGGCCTTGGCTATGTGGTTATGATAGTCTGGAATTATGCATTCCATCATTATGAAAGTGGTTATTGATATTGCATGTGATCATTCGACTAGTAGAATATCCATGTGAGTAATTAAATGGAATTATTTTATTTTATCTTTTCCATTTTATGCTGAAGTTTGAGTTTAAAAGGCTTTTGTTTTAGTTATAAACTGTCTTAAGTGTTTATGCTTATCTATGAAAGCTTCTGCTATAATGTTATCCTTACTGAGAATCTGAGCTCACCCCTTTCAATGTTTTATTTTTCCCAGGATTATGAAGAATTAATTTATGAATGACATACAGGGATAGTATGAGAGGATATGAAGAAAAGATGTTGTTGTAGTTTTTTTACCTTATGATGTAATGTAATACTTATGAATATATCTAGTGTTTCCAAGACTACTAAAATAATCGGGTTTTCTAGACATTATCCTTTGTGATCATGCCAATGTTATATAATAATGCACCGACTCTGGGTATCTAGGATCGGGGCATTACAGTTGGTATCCGAGGAAGTTTAGTACAAACCTTGGAAGCTAGATTTAGATAAACTCTGATTAGAGCACATAGACCTAAGATGAACATTGAAGATTAGTATAGAAGAACTTCCTAGAAGTTTGGTATTGTAAAGATTTTGTGAGTTTTCCGAGCAATACATCCCTGTCTGGATACGAATAGGTAGAGGCAGCTCTGGAACAGATGTACCTAGGGTTAAAACCCGAAAACACCTCTTTGAGCTAGACTCGAATGGGAACTGGTGCACGGCAACGGGCCTTGCTGCACTCTTGGTTACGACACGCCTGGGGGATATGCTTTGGATAATTTACATTTTCTTTTCAAACTGATTTAAAGTATTATATATATAAGATGAGAGTAAATGTCCTTGGTTAATCCTAATGTGTTTCAAATTGAGAATATGGTGACATGTTAATCTCTAAATGATTTAATGACTACTGTTACTCACACAATGCTTTCTAGTTTTAGTCAATGGTTGGATTCCAAGGAAGTCATAGTGACTTTGAGAATGATGTACAAGGTGGGAATGATGGTGGCAATGAGCAACAAAATGGAATGTTGATGGGAGTGAAAGATATCATATTTATGCCAAATCAATTTTCCAAAAATATGATCAATAATATATATATTAACCAATTACCGGAATCAACAAAGAAGATAAGGTGATGAATGATAAGAGATCCAGTAGTGGAGACCGTGGAGAAAGAAATCCTCAATTTCCATCATGCAGGAAATTTGGAAGGAGACACCTAGGAAAGTGTCTCAATGGGACAAAGAAATTATTTACGTGTGGGAAGGAAGGACATAAAGTGAAGAATTGTCGAAGAAAAATGAAGAGTACTATGGAAGAAGATAAAAATGGTCCCAAGAATCCATTTACAGTCATTTGCCGAAAATGTAGGGGACCTGGCCATCACCCGAGTGAATGTCCTATTCTATAGGATATTTTCTTGGTCAGAGAAGAAGCTATGTAGAAATAAATGGTTGGATAAATGTTTAAAAATTATTAGTGATCCTTGTTGAACGGTTTAATTTGGAATAATTTTCTCTAGTATTTTTAAACAGAACATTTTCCATGTGAGAAGGATAATTATGGAAGAATTATCTTTTCTCTTGTGGATATAGTTATAAATAACCGTTTGGTTTTATATGATCATTGGGTTTGAGGAAATTACAAATTATTATAATTTGGGATGAAAATGAATGGTATGAGATAACATTTGTGGCTAAATTATGTTATGGTTATTTTGAGGAATTTATCTCATTTTGGTAATGCTATAATATATAGTTTTTGAATAAGGACAACACGTAAACCGTGTGACAACCCGTCGCGTCAGACAAAGCTGTGGGAATTGAACCCACAACCAAAGTGAGATTGGGATTTATCGCCTACCACTGGACTACGTGAAGCCCCTGGTTAGTGTGACTATTATTTTTAGTTAAATAATTTTATTGATCAATAATAATTTGATTTGGGATCTTATGTCTCATGAAATGAATACCCCTAGTATAGGAAAATGATTTGATGATTAAGTGATAAATGTTATTTTGGAAGTTGTTCTCTTTGTTGAGAACACTATATGCCAAAGGAAAATAGAGTAGTATGGGATTTCATTTGGGGAGTAATTGTTGATTTTTATCTATGTTTTTATTGTAGATTGATGATGATTTAGGTTATTTATGGAAATTATTATGTTAATTACTTTTAAGTATGTGACTTTAAGAGTAATTAATTTCATTTGGAGATACAATTTAACATGGATGACTACATTCTTAATAAGTTTTGGTTTTCTATATTAGTTTTTATTTTATTTAAGGATTTTAAGGACAATTGATTATTGAATGGTATTTATTTAACTTTGGGGTATTGTTCGTTTAATTTTGGAAATTAAGATTAGTGTTTATTTCTCTCAAGGAATATCCTTTTGGGGGATCATTAGATCTTGTACTAACCATTTTGGTTTTGATTAATCTATAAAGACAATGTAAATATATAGTTCATCCTCCATGGATCATGTGATTCTAGAGAAGTTTATTCTAGCTCTTCTAGTATGACCAAGTCTTCTTGAATACTCATCGTTTAAAAAAAGAGTTAGTGGTGGAAATTTATTAAAGAATGAAACTCTACTTAAAATGTAAGTATATATCTTTATATTCTTAGTCAATATCATAAATTAATTCTCCATCCTTATGTAATGTAACATAAAACAAAAAAATGTTGTCCGTTTACTTTCCTGCTAGGAGACTAATGACCGTTTGTCCCAACACAAGTTTCTGGTTTTCTTATTGTTAACTTTATCCTGATCATGATTTGTATCCCTCTCCATTAGAACTTGAAAGTTAGTTTATCGTCCATATCCATGTTTTTCTACATGGAATCTGAGTATGGGTTATCTTGGGTGACCTTTATACCTCTCTTTCTTTCTTTTAAAGTGATAGTTTTATTGACTCTTTTTCCGATGTGGGACTTTCCATTATATTATCAAGACAAATTTTAAATAAAATATTGTGAGGACTAAATTTATTGAAGGAGGGGAGAATGTAACACCCCATGCTTCCACAGTACGTTTCTCTTTGAATAATGCAATGACATTCATTGTACGCAACTTCGAGATTCTAACACACCACAACCAATCAAACTAGCCGTTATGAATAGTAATATCTACTTTTTGAAATTTTATAAATTCTATATATCAAAATGGACTTAATTTTTTGATTTGGAATATCGAAATTAGCCTAGGGTGAAATTTTGGTACTTTTCAGATAACTTTCATATTTTGATGAATAATGAAAATTACTAAATTTTAATTAAAAACAACTTTTTTAATCAAATAATTAATAGTGATAAATTATGAATTTGAGTGGTTTTAAAGTATATTTAGAATATATTTTTACCATGTAATACAATGTGGGTCATTGAACATAATTTCACAGTTAAACCAGACATAAACAAGTGCCAATCTTTTGATAGTTATTATCTCTTAAAAACACGTTTTTTGTTTTAAAAACCGGAATTAATTTTAAATTAATTTCTGCCACTTCTGTGTTTTGAATTTGGAAAAATGGAATTCATATTTGGAATCAAGATGTCCAAATTGTGTAAATAGGTAACTTTTATTTTTAGACATTTTGGATAATTACTTCGGTAAATATTTTATTTATCATGGTTAAAGGGTAAATCCAGTAAAGAAGGGTTAAACAAATAATATTATAATAATACTAAATTACCCTAAAACGTGTCTTAACCCTATTGGTTGATACATGGTCTACCATTGTAATCTTTATGTCAATTTTGGGACCCAATGGATCCACTTGTATGTGATAATGACACTTTATTTTAATTAAGTTAAAATAAATACAAAAATGACACAAGCATATATCTTTTAGAAAAACAATTGTTACATAGGGTTATATATGTTGGATATTAGACTATAAATATTAATTAGAAATCTAAAACGATTTTCTACATAATTATATTTTATTTATAATTTATAGACATTAAATAAGTTAATTTATTTATGACACAATGGTGATGCAGTAATTACCATAATAGTGAATAATTATAATAATTGATATTATTAATACCCAAATAAATATAATTTGAGACTTTTATTGAATTAAACTAATTTTTTAGGTTAATATGACATATTATTATTGATTTAATTAACTTTTTTAGAAGTAATCATTCTGTTATGTGTTTCACAAAAATCAACTGTTGAATAGTGTCAAAATTGACATAAAAGAGTTTTTAAAATAAATATTATGTTATTAATTGATATTAAATTTCTAAAAATCTAAAGTTCGGCCAAGAGACTTATATCATGATAGTTGTATCATTAATAAACCACTTGGGGGTCTCTAGGATGTGTATGGTATGTTTATTAACCATATAATATAAAAATACAAAGACACATTGTAAAAGTGAAACTAATTAACTAAGAGTTAATACTTAAGATAAGGTTAATATAATGACCCAAACCTATCTAAATTCTATTGGATGAGTGGTTTTCGACCCATACCCACATTAACCTTTAAATAATAAACTTTTGAGCTATTAGAAACCGAATATGAATTTATTATAAATTAATATTTCTAGCTTTTCTAAAGGTGCCCCTCACCTCTCTTATAAAAGGGCACTCTTCCTTCTCATTTCTTCACACCTTCAAAGCCTTTTGGATCGGGAAAACCCTGACCAAATACTCTCTCATCTTCTCTCACTACAACATATAGGCCTTATTTTGATCAGAAAGCCAACCTATGGAGCCCTTTTGATCAAATCAAAAGGAAGAACCCGAAGAAGAGGTAATGTTTTCACCACCCCTTTTCAAGTTCCTTTCTTCTTCCACTTCTTCTTTCTTTGTTATTACCATTATAAAATAATTACTATAGTGTCTTATATATACTGTGATTTTATTATAAATATGGTACAACCATATTCAGTATTCTATCCACCCTTTGAATAACATGTCACCAAACGCGCGTACGTACGACTTACCGTCTCCACGTCGTGGTGTAATTGTTATTCAATATATTATTATTTGGGTGGGTATAATAATGATGTGTAACTCATTTAAATAATAAATATAACATTATAATGATTCTGTATATATGATATACCATCCAATTATATATTATTTTAATATCAAAAGAATGATATTGTCGCTCGTGCGTACGTACGGACTACCGTCTCCACGAATGCGATGAGATTCATTCTCCATCATATCCATTCAAGTATAATTATAATTTTATGATTTAAAAATAATGTTTATGAACATTATATCATTATGGATATGAATAAGATACAAACTATCCATGACAAACATAGCTTACGTAACAAAACATATAAAAGAAAATGAGTAAGTTAACACCCGAAACGACTATAATTCTAAGATATTATTAACAAAGAAATGTTAAAATATCATATATGATATCATATTAATGTATATGACTCATGAATAATTTAATAAAAATTATTTCAACATTTTACAGGAGGTTAACCTACCCCCAACCAAGGAAAATTACAAGGTAAGGGGTTTCTTATCTCACTTTTAATTTCGTGAGATTTCCATTGTTCACCACTTATTTGTTGCATGTGGGGTGTGTACTGCCCAAGATTGTAGTCATTGTGTTATATACATAAAATTTTGTATATTTACATCATCATTGTATGATCCTTCTCTCATGGGTGTATGTTTCGTATGTTACCAAATCGATAAGGGAATTTGAAATTTCAATTTCCACTCATTTGGCTTTACACATATTTCATTGATTATATTACTCCAAGATTATGTGAGTAATCACTATTCATTTGATTATGTCATAATTTCCACTCCCTTTCCTGTGGATATACATTTGATACACATAATCACTCCATTGATAATTTCTCAAGTCATTGATTTGAATTTGATAAATGTAATTTTAACTTATTCTCCATTTGTTGAGTTAAACATCCAATTTGTTGGTGTTGTTTTTACAAGAATATGTGTGAATGTCCTTTGATTGTTTTACACTGAATATCCAATCATATTTTGTGTATTTATATTTTTCACACATAATTATGTCGTTTATTTATCCTTAACCTAAGGGTATGGCCTTTATGAGAGATTTCATCTCAATTTACATTCCATTGAGACTTATTTGTTGTTATACACAAAATCACTTTTATGTGGTGTATATAATGTACTTTGACATAGTATATCAGGAATCCATTTATTCCCATGATATTACAATGTTTTTATTACCTCAATTATTTGTATCCAAGTGTCTCTCTTTTGGTTAGAAACTCTAACTAAAATACAATTTTTAAATGTTTTAAAAACTTATTCTTCTAAATCTTGCTCACTAATGTCAATGTTTTAAAAATGGTTTTAAGTATTTATTTATATGGACATTAAAGTATTAAAATTAAAACTCCTTTTAAAATTTTCAAACTGTTATGGGACACTTTGATTCAAAAAACTATTTTTAAATGCTTCTTGACAAATAGTGCGACTTTTAAATGATTTCAAGAAAAGGGGGATATTTCTCTCAAATAGTTTTGATGATTATTTTCATCTATATCAACATCCTTCATTATTCTTGATTGAGGTTAATGTGATACAATACAATCTTCCATATTGTATCGAATGAGTTATGGTTGACTGTGGATGTGCTATTTTTATACCATTCATGGTTTGTGGTTAAAGTATTGACATTTCGTATGCTAGTTTTAATACGAATGTTTATGTTATGTTTTAAGCTGTTCATATGAGGAATGCATTGGACTTAATAAGTGACCGGTGGAGCCTGATATAGATCCTCGATGCATCGGTAGGTCTCATGAGACAAACTAGTGTCTTGGAACAAGGCCTTGGAAAAAACTTATTTGTAGTCTTGGCACGAGGCCTTGGCTATGTGGTTATGATAGTATGGAATTATGCATTCCATCATTATTAATGTGGTTATTGATATTGCTTTTGATCATTAGACTAGTAGAATATCCATGTGAGTAAGTAAATGGCATTATTTTATTTTATCTTTTCCATTTTATTCTGAAGTTTGAGTTTAAAAGGCTTTCATTTTAGTTATAAACTGCCTTCAGTGTTTATGCTTATCTATGAAAGCTTCTGCTATAATGTTATCCTTACAGAGCATCTGAGCTCACCCCTTTCAATATTTTATTTTTCCCAGGATTATGAAGAAGTGATTTATGAATGACCTGTAGGGATAGTATGAGAGGATATGAAGACAAGATGTTGTTGTAGTTTTTTTTACCTTATGATGTAATGTAAGACTTATAAATATATCTAGTGTTTCCAAGACTAATGAACTAATCGGTCTTTAGAGACTTTATCCTTTGTAATCATGCCAATGTTATGTAATAATGCACCGACTCTGGGTATCTAGGGTTGGGGCGTTACAGTTGGTATTAGAGGAAGTTTAGTACAAACCATGGAAGCTATATTTAGATAAACTCTGATTAGATCACATAGACCTAAGATGAACTTTGAGGATTAGTATAGAGGAACTTCCTAGAATTTTGGTATTGTAGAGATTTTGTGAGTTTTCCGAGAAATACATCCATGTTTGGATACAAATAGGTAGCGGCGGCTCTGGCACAGATGTACCTAGGGGTAAAACCTGAAAACACTACTTTGAGCTAGACTCGATTGGGAACTGGTGCATGACAATAGGCCTTGCTACACTCTTGGTTTCGACACTCCCGGGAGATATGCTTTGGAAAATTTACAATTTCTTTTCAAACCGATTTAAAGTATTATATATATAAGATGAGAGTAAATGACCTTGGTTAATCCTAATTTTTTTCAAATTGAGAATATGGTGACATGTTAATCTCTAAATGATTGTATGACTAATATTACTCACACAATACTTTCTGGTTTTAGTCAATAGCTAGATTCCAAGGAAGTCATAGTGACTTTGAGAATGACGTACAGGTTGGGAACGGTGGTGGCAATGAGCAATAAAATGGAATGTTGATTGGCGTAAAAGATATCATATTTATGCCAAATCAATTTTCAAAAAACATCATCAATAATATATATATTAACCAATTACCAGACTCAACATAGAAGAGAAAGGTGATGAATGATAAGAGCTCCAGTAGTGGAGACCATGGAGAAAGAAATCATCAATTTCCATCATGTAGGAAATGTGGAAGGAGAAACCCAGGAAAGTGTCTCAATGGGAAAAAGAAATGCTTTACTTGTGGGAAGGAAGGACATAAAGTGAAGAATTACCAAAGAAAACTGAAGAGTACTATGGAAGAAGACAAAAATGGTCCTAAGAATCCATTTACAGTCATTTGCCGAAAATGTAGGGGGCCTGGCCATTACCCGAGTGAATGTCCTATTCTATAGGATATTTTATTGGTCAGAGAAGAAGCTTTGTGGAAATAAATGGTTAGATAAATGTCTAAAAATTATTAGTGATCCTTGTTGAAGGGTTTAATTTGGAATAATTTTCACTTGTATTTGGAACACTAATGTTTTCCATGTGAGAATGATATTTATGGAAGAATTATCTTTTCTCTTGTGGATATAGTTATAAATAACCGTTTGGTTTTATATGATCATTGGGTTTGAGGAAATTACAAATTATTATAATTTGGGATGAAAATCCATGGTATGAGATAATATTTGTGGTTAAATTATGTTATGGTTATTTTGAGGAATTTATCTCATTTTGGTAATGTTATAAAATATAGTTTTTGAAAAAGGACAACACGTAGACCGTGTGACAACCCGTCGCGTCGGAAAAAGCTGTGGGAATCGAACCCACAACCAA
Source organism: Viscum album (assembly GCA_963277665.1). Lineage (NCBI taxonomy): Eukaryota > Viridiplantae > Streptophyta > Magnoliopsida > Santalales > Viscaceae > Viscum > Viscum album. The sequence continues at coordinate 1,894,112,707 of OY728150.1, forward strand.
AGTACAATTGGGATTTATCGCCTACCACTGGACTACGTGAAGTCTCTGGTTAGTGTGACTAATATTTTTAGTTAAATGATTTTATTGATCAATAATAATTTGATTTGGGATCTTATGTATTATCAAATGAATACCCTTATTATAGGAAAATGATTTGGTGATTAAGTGATAAATGTTATTTTGGAAGTTGGTCGCTTTGTTGAGAACACTATATGCCAAAGGAAAATAGAGTAGTATGGGATTTCATTTGGGGAGTAATGGTGGATTTTTATCTATGTTTTTATTGTGGATTTATAATGATTTGGGTAATATATGGAAATGATTGGGTTAATTACTTTTAAGTGTGTGACTTTAAGAGTAATTAGTGTCATTTGGAGATACAATTTAACGTGGAAGACTACATTCTTAATAAGATTTGGTTTTCAATATTAGTTTTTATTATATTGAAGGATTTTAAGGACAATTGTTTATTGAATGGTATTTATTTAACTTTGGGGTATTGTTGGTTTAATTTTGGAAATTATGATTAGTGTTTAATTCTCTGAGGGAATATCCTTTTGGGGGAACATTAGATCTTGTACTAACCACTTTGGTATTGATTAATCTCTAAAGACAATGTAAATATATAGTTCATCCTGCATGGATCATGTGATTCTATAGAAGTTTAATCTAGCTCTTCCAGTATGACCAAGTCTTCTTGAATACTCATCGTTTAAAAAAATGAGTTAGTGGTGGAAATTTATTAAAGAACGAAACTATACTTAAAATGTCAGTATATATATTTATATTCTTATTCAATATCATAAATGAATTCCTCATCCTTATGTAATGTAACTTAAAACAAAAAAATGTTGTCTGTTTACTTTCCTGCTAGGAGACTAATGACTGTTTTTTCCAACACAAGTTTGTGGTTTTCTTATTGTTAACGTTCTCCTGATCATGATTTCTATCCCTCTCCATTAGAACATGACACTTAGTTTATCATCCATATCCATGTTTTTCTACATGGAATCTGAGTATGGGTTATCTTGGATGACCTTTATTCCTCTCTTTCTTTCTTTTAAAGTGATAGTTTTATTGACTCTTTTTCCGATGTGGAAATTTCCATTATATTATCAAGCCCAATTTTAAAATAAAATTGCGGGGACACAATTTATTGAAGGAGGGGAGAATGTAACACCCCATTCTTACATGGTACATTTCCCTTTCAATAATTCAATGGCGTGCATTGTACGCAACTTCGAGATACTAACACACCACAACCAATTAAAATAGCCGTTATGAATAGTAATACCTACTTTTTGAAATTTTATAAATTCTCTCTCTCAAAATGGAATTCATTTTTGGATTAGGAATAGCGATATTAGCCTAGGGTGAAATTTTGGTACTTTTCGGATAACATTCATATTTTGATGAATAGTGAAAATTACTAAATTTTAATTAAAAACAACTTTTTTAATCAAAATAATTAACAGTGATAAATTATGAATTTTAGTGGTTTTAATGTATATTTATAATATATTTTTACCATGTAATACAATGTGGGACATTGAACATAATTTCACAGTTAAACCAGACATAAACAAGTGCCAATCTTTTGATAGTTATTATCTCTTAAAAACACGCTTTTTGTTTTAACAACAGGAATTAATTTTAAATTAATTTCTGCCACTTCTCTATTTTGAATTTGGAAAAATGGACTCCATATTTGGAATCAGGATGTTCATATTTTGTAAATAGGTAACTTTTATTTTTAGACATTTTGGATAATTACTTCAGTAAATATTTTATTTACCATGGATAAAGGGTAAATCCGGTAAACAAGGGTAAAAAAATAATATTATAATAATAATAAATTACCCTAAAACGTGTCTTAACCCTATTGGATGATACATGGTCGACCATGGGAATATTTGGGTCGATTTTGGGACCCCATGGATCCACTTGTAAGTGATAACGACACTTTATTTTAATTAAGTTAAAATAAATACAAAAATGACACAAGCATATATCTTTTAGAAAACCAATTGTTACATAGAGTTATATATGTTGGATTTTAGACTATAAATATTCATTATAAATCTAAAATGAGTTCCTACATAATGATATTTTATTTATAATTTTTAGAAATTAAATAAGTTAATTTATTTATGACACAATGATGATGCAGTAATTACCATAATAGTAAAAAATTAGAATAATTGATATTATAAATACCCAAATAAAAATAATTTGAGACTTTTATTGAATTAAACTAATTTTATAGGTTAACATGACATATCAGGATTGATTTAATTAACTTTTTTCGAAGTAATCATTCTGTTATGTGTTTCACAAAAAACAACTATTGAATAGTGTCAAAATTGATATAAAAGAGCTTTTAAAACAAATATTATATTATTAATTGATATTAAATTCTTAAAAATCTAAGGTTCTTCCAAGAGACTTATATAATGATAGGTTTATCATTAATGAACCACTTGGGGGGTCTCTTGGATGTATATGGTATGTTTATTAACCATATAATATAAAAATACAAAGAGACATTGTAAAAGTGAAACTAATTAACTAAGAGTTAATACTTAAAGATAAGGTTAATATAATGACTCAAACCTATATAAATTCTATTGGTTGAGTGGTTTGCGGCACATCCCCACCTTAAACTTTAAATAATAAACTTTTGAGATATTAGAAACCGAATATGAATTTATTATAAATTAATATTTCTAGCTTTTCCAAAGGTGCCCCTCACCCCTCTTATAAAAGGGCACTCTTTCTTCTCATTTCTTCACACCTTCAAAGCCTTTTTATTCTCCCAACCCCTACCCAAATACTCTCTCAACTTCCCTCACTACAACCTAGAGTCCTTAGTTTGATCAGAAAGCCAAACTAATGAGCCCTTTTGATCAAATCAAAAGGAAGAACCCGAATAAGAGGTAATGTTTTCACCACCCCTTTTCAAGTTCCTTTCTTCTTCCACTTTTTCTTAACTTGTTATTACCATTCTAAAATAATAACTCCAGTATCTTATATATACTGTGATGTTATTATAAATATGGTACAACCATATTCAGTATTCTATCCACCCTTTGAATAACATGTCACCATACGTGCGTATGTACGACTTACCGTCTCCACGTCGTGGTGTAATTGTTAATCAATATATTATTATTTGGGTGGGTATAATAATGATGTGTAACTCATTTATATAATAAATATAACATGATAATGATTCTGTATATATGATATACCATCCAATTATATATTATTTTAATATCAAAAAAATGATATTGTCGCTCGTGCGTACATACGGACTACCGGCTCCACGAATGCGATGAGATTCATTCTCCATCATATCCATTCAAGTATAATTATAATTTTATGATTTAAAAATAATGTTTATGAACTTTATATAACTCTGGATATGAATGAGATACAACCTATCCATGACAAACATATCTTACATAACAAAACATATAAAAGAAAACGAGTAAGTTAACACCCGAAACGACGATAATTCTAAGATATTATTAACAAAGAAATGTTAAAATATCATATATGATATCATATTAATGTATATGATTCATGAATAATTTAATAACAATTATTTCAACATTATACAGGTGGTTAACCTACCCCCAACCAAGGAAAAGTTCAAGGTAAGGGGTTTCTTATCTCACTTTTAATTTCGTGAGATTTCCATTGTTCACCACTTATTTGTTACATGTGGTGTGTCTAATGCCCATGATTGTAGTCATTGTGTTATATACATCAATTTATGGATATTTACATCATCATTGTATGATCCTTCTCTCATGGGTGTATGTTTCGTAAGTTACCAAATCGATAAGGGAATTTAAAATTTCAATTTCCACTCATTTGGCTTTACGCATATTTCATTGATTATATTACTCCAAGATTATGTGTGGAATAACTATTCATTTGATTATGTCATAATTTCCACTCCCTTTCCTGGGGAAATACATTTGATACACATAATCACTCCATTGATAATTTCTCAAGTCATTGATATGAATTTGGTAAGAGTAATTTTAACTCATTCTCCATTTGTTGAGTTAAACATCCAATTTGTTGGTGTTGTTTTTACAAGAATATGTGTGAATGTCCTTTGATTGTTTTACACTAAATATCCAATCACATTTAGTGTATTTATATTTTTCACAAATAATTATGTCGTTGATTTATCCTTAACCTAAGGGTATGGCCTTTATGAGAGATTTCATCTCAATTTACATTCCATTGAGACTTCTTTGTTGTTATACACCAAATCACTTTTATGTGGTGTATATAATGTACTTTGACATAGTATATCAGGAATCCCTTTATTCTCATGATATTAAAATGTTTTGATTACCTTAATTATTTGTATTCAAGTGTCTCTCTTTTGGTTAGAAACTCTAACTAAAATACAATTTTTAAATGTATTAAAAACTTATTCTTCAAAATCATGCTCATTAATGTCCATGTTTTAAAAATGGTTTTAAGTATTTATTTATATGGACATTAAGGTTTTAAATTTAAAACTTCCTTTAAAATTTTCAAAGTGGTATGGGACACTTTGATTCAATAATCTATTTTTAAATGACTTCTTGACAAATAGTGTGACTTTTAAATGATTTCAAGAAAAAGGGGGATATTTCTCTCAAATAGTTTTGGTGATTATTTTCATCTATGTCAACATACTTCATTATTATTGATTGAGGTTAATGTGATACAATACAATATTCTATATTGTATAAAATGAGTTATGTTTGACTGTGGATGTGCTATTTTTATACCATTCATGGTTTCTGGTTAAAGTATTGACATTTCGTATGCTAGTTTTAATACGAATGTTTATGTTATGTTTTAACCTGTTCATATGAGGAATGAATTCGACTTAATAAGTGACAGGTGGAGCCCACTATAGCTCATCGATGCATCGGTAGGTCTCATGAGACAAACTAGTGTCTTGGCACAAGGCCTTGGCAAATTCTTATTTGTAGTCTTGGCACGAGGCCTTGGCTATGTGGTTATGATAGTCTGACATTATGAATTCCATCATTATGAAAGTGGTTATTGATATTGAATGTGATCATTCGACTATTAGAATATCCATGTGAGTAAGTAAATGGAATTATTTTATTTTATCTTTGCCATTTTATGCTGAATTTCAAGTTTAAAAGGCTTTCGTTTTAGTTATAAACTTCCTTAAGTGTTTATGTTTATCTATGAAAGCTTATTCTATAATGTTATCCTTACCGAGCATCTGAGCTCACCCCTTTCAATGTTTTATTTTTCCCAGGATTATGAAGAAGTAATTTATGAATGACCTGCAGGGATAGTATGAGAGGATATGAAGACAAGCTGTTGTTGTAGTTTTTTTACCTTATGATGTAATGTAAGACTTATGAATATATCTAGTGTTTCCAAGACTACTAAACTAATCGGTCTTTCGAGAATTTATCCTTTGTGATCATGCCAATGTTATGTAATAATGCACCGACTCTGGGTATCTAGGGTCGGGGCGTCACAGTTGGTATCAGAATAAGTTTAATACAAACCTTGGAAGCTAGATTTATATAAACTCTGATTAAAGCACGTAGACCTAAAATGAACTTTGAAGATTAGTATAGAAGAACTTCCTAGAATTTTGGTATTGTAGAGATTTTGTGAGTTTTCTGAGCAATACATCCCTGTCGGGATACGAACAGGTAGATGCGGCTCTGGAACAGATGTACCTAGGGGTAAAACTCGAAAACACCGCTTTGAGCTAGACTCGAACGGGAACTGGTGCACGACAATGGGCCTTGCTACCCTCTTGGTTACGACACTCCCGGGGGATATGCTTTGGATAATTTACATTTTCTTTTCAAACCGATTTAAAGTATTATATATATAAGCTGAGAGTAAATTACCTTGGTTAATCCTAATGTGTTTCAAATTGAGAATATGGAGACATTTTAATCTCTAAATGATTGTATGACTACTATTACTCACACAATGCTTTCTGGTTTTAATCAATGGCTGGATTACAAGGAAGTCATATTGACTTTGAGAATGATGTACAAGGTTGGAATGGTTGTGGAAATGAGCAAAAAAATTGAATGTTGATGGGCGTAAAAGATATCATATTTATGAAAAATAAATTTTCAAAAAATATGATCAACAATATATATATTAACCAATTACCGAACTCAAAAAAGAAGAGAAAGGTGATGAATGATAAGAGCTCCAATAGTGGAGACCATGGAGAAAGAAATAATCAATTTCCATTATGCAGGAAATGTGGATGGAGAAACCCAGGAAAGTGTCACAATTGGACAAAGAAATGCTTTACGTGTGGGAAGGAAGGACATAAAGTGAATAATTGCCGAAGAAAAATGAAGAGTACTATGGAAGAAGATAAAATGGTCCCAAGAATCCATTTACAGTAATTTGCCGAAAATGTAGGGGACCTAGCCATTACCTGAGTGATTGTCCTATTCTATATGATATTTTCTTGGTCAGAGAAGAAGATATGTGGAAATAAATGGTTGGATAAATGTTTAAAAATTATTAGTGATCCTTGTTGAAGGGTTTCATTTGGAATAATTTTCTCTTGTATTTGTAAACCTAACGTTTGCCATGTGAGAATGATATTTATGGAAGAATTATTTTTCTCTTGTGGATATAGTTATAAATAATTGTTTGGTTTTATATGGTCATTGGGTTTGAGGAAATTACAAATTATTATAATTTGGGATGAAAATGCAAGGTATGAGATAACATTTCTGGTTAAATTATGTTATGGTTATTTTGAGGAATTTATCTCATTTTGGTAATGTTATAAAATATAGTTTTTGAAAAAGGACAACACGTAGACTGTGTGACAACCTGTCACGTCGGACAAAGCTGTGGGAATCGAACCCACAACCAAAGTGCGATTGGGATTTATCTCCTACCACTGGACTACATGAAGTCCCTAGTTTGTGTGACTATTATTTTTAATTAAATGATTTTATTGATCAATAATAATTTGATTTGGGATCTTATGTCTTATCAAATGAATACCCTTAGTATAGGAAAATGATTTGGTGATTAAGTGATAAATGTTATTTTGGAAGTTGTTATCTTTGTTGAGAACACTATATTCCAAAGGAAAATAGAGTAGTATGGGATTTCATTTGAGGAGTAATGGTGGATTTTTATCTATGTTTTTATTGTGGATTTATAATGATTTGGGTTATTTATGGAAATGATTAGGTTAATTACTTTTAAGTATGTGACTTTAAGAATAATTAATGGAATTTGGAGATACAATTTAACATGGAAGACTAAATTCTTAATAAGATTTGGTTTTCAATATTATTTTTGATTATATTGAAGGATTTTAAGGACAATTGGTTATTTAATGGTATTTATTTAACTTTGGGGTATTGTTGGTTTAATTTTGGAAATTAAGATTAGTGTTTATTTCTCTCAAGGAATATCCTTTTGGGGGATCATTAGATCTTGTACTAACAATTTTGGTTTTGATTAATCTATAAAGACAATGTAAATATATAGTTCATCCTGCATGGATCATGTGATTCTATAGAATTTTATTCTAGCTCTTCCAGTATGACCAAGTCTTCTTGAATAATCATCGTTTAAAAAAATGAGTTAGTGGTGGAAATTTATTAAAGAATGAAACTCTACTTAAAATTTAAGTATATATCTTTATATTCTTAGTCAATATCATAAATGAATTCCTCATCCTTATGAAATGTAACTTAAAACAAAAAAATGTTGTCCGTTTACTTTCCTGCTAGGAGACTAATGACCGTTTGTCCCAACACAAGTTTGTGGTTTTCTTATTGATAAACTTCTCCTAATCATGATTTCTATCCCTCTCCATTAGAACTTGACACTTAGTTTATCGTCCATATCCATGTTTTTCTACATGGAATCCGAGTATGGGTTATCTTGGGTGACCTTTATACCTCTCTTTCTTTCTTTTAAACCGATAGTTTTATTGACTCTTTTTTCCAATGTGGGACTTTCCATTATATAATCACGCCCAATTTTAAAAAAAATTGTGAGGACACAATTTATTGAAGGAGGGGAGAATGTAACACCCCAGGCTTCCAAGGTACATATCCCTTTGAATAATGCAATGGCGTGCATTGTATGCAACTTCGAGATTCTAACACACCACAACCAATCAAACTTGCCGTTATGAATAGTAATACCTATTTTTTGAAATTTTATAAATTCTATCTCTCAAAATGGACTTCATTTTTGGATTCGGAATATCGAAATTAGCCTAGGGTGAAATTTTGGTACATTTAGGATAACTTTCATATTTTGATGAATAGTGAAAATTACTAAATTTTAATTAAAAACAACTTTTTTAATCAAAATAATTAACAGTTATAAATTATGAATTTGAGTGGTTTTAATGTATATTTAGAATATATTTTTACCATGTAATACAATGTGTGTCATTGAACATAATTTCATAGTTAAACCAGACATAAACAAGCGCCAATCTTTTGATAGTTATTATCTCTTAAAAACACGCTTTTTGTTTTAACAACAGGAAATAATTTTAAATTAATTTCTGACACTTATGTGTTTTGAATTTGGAAAAATGGACTCCATATTTGGAATCCGGATGTTCAAATTTTGTAAATAGGTAACTTTAATTTTTAGACATTTTGGATAATTACTTCGGTAAATATTTTATTTACTATGGTTAAAGGGTAAATCCGGTAAATAAGGGTTAAAAAAATAATATTATAATACTATTAATTACCCTAAAACGTGTCTTAACCCTATTGGTTGATATATGGTCGTCCATGGGCATCTTTGGGTCGATTTTGGGACCCCATGGATCCACATGTAAGTGATAATGACACTTTATTTTAATTAAGTTAAAATAAATACAAAAATGACACAAGCATATATCTTTTAGAAAAACAATTGTTACATACGGTTATATATGTTGGATTTTAGAAAATAAATATTCATTAGAAAGATAAAACTATTTCCTAAAAAATGATATTTTATTTATAATTTTTAGACATTAAATATGTTAATTTATTTATGACACAATTGTGATGCAGTAATTACCATAATATTGAAAAATTAGAATAATTGATATTATAAATACCCAAATAAATATAATTTGAGACTTTTATTTAATTAAACTAATTTTCTAGGTTAATATGACATATTAGTATTGAATTAATTAACTTTTTTCGGAGTAATCATTCTGTTATGTGTTTCAAAAAAATCAACTATTGAATAGTGTCAAAATTGACATAAAAGAGATTTTAAAACAAATATTATATTATTAATTGATATTAAATTCCTAAAAATTTATGGTTCAGCCAAGAGACTTATATCATGATATGTGTATCATTAATGGACCAATTGGGGGGTCTCTTGGATGTATATGGTAAGTTTGTTAACCATATAATATAAAAATACAAAGAGACATTGTAATAGTGAAACTAATTAACTAAGAGTTAATACTTAAAGATAAGGTTAATATAATGACCCAAACCTGTCTAAATTCTATTGGTTCAGTGGTTTTCGACCCATACCCACCTTAACCTCTAAATAATAAACTTTTGAGCTATTATAAACTGAATATGAATTTATTATAAATTAATATTTCTAGCTTTTCCAAAGGTGCCCCTCACCCCTCTTATAAAAGGGCACCCTTCCTTCTCATTTCTTCACACCTTAAAAGCCTTTTTGTTTGGCCAAAACCTGCCCAAATACTCTCTAAACTTCCCTAACTACAACCTAGAGGCCTTATTTTGGTCAGAAAGCCAACCTAAGGTGCCCTTTTGATTAAATCAAAAGTAAGAACCCGAAGAAGAGGTAATGTTTTCACCACCCCTTTTCAAGTTCCTTTCTTCTTCCACTTCTTCTTTCTTTGTTATTACCACTCTAAAATAATAACTCCAGTATCTTATATGTACTGTGATGTTATTATAAATATGGTACAACCATATTCAGTATTCTATCCACCCTTTGAATAAATGTCACCATACATGCGTACGTACGGCTTACCGTCTCCACGTCGTGGTGTAATTGTTATTCAATATATTATTATTTGGGTGGGTATAATAATGATGTGTAACTCATTTAAATAATAAATATTACATGTTAATGATTATGTATATATGATATAATATCTAATTATATATTATTTTAATATCAAAAGATTGATATTGTCGCTCGTGCGTACAGACGGACTACCATCTCCACGAACGCGATGAGATTCATTATCCATCATATCCATTCAAGTATAATTATCATTTGATGATTTAAAAATAATTTTTAAGAAATATATATCATTCTGGATATGAATAAGATACAACCTATCCATGGAAAACATAGCTTACATAACAAAACATATAAAAGAAAACGAGTATGTTAACACCCGAAACGACGATAATTCTAAGATATTATTAACAAAGAAATGTTAAAATATCATATATGATATCATATTAATGTATATGATTCATGAATAATTTAATAAAAATTATTTCAACATTATACAGGAGGTTAACCTACCCCGAACCAAGGAAAATTACAAGGTAAGGGGTTTTTAATCTCACTTTTAATTTCTTCAGATTTCCATTGTTCACCACTTATTTGTTGCATGTGGTGTGTGTACTGCCCATGTTTGTAGTCATTGTGTTATATACATCCATTTATGGATATTTACATAATCATTGTATGATCCTTCTCTCATGGGTGTATGTTTCTTAAGTTACCAAATCGATAAGGGAATTTGAAATTTCAATTTCCACTCATTTGGCTTTACGCATATTTCATTGATTATATTAGTCCAAGATTATGTGTGGAATCACTATTCATTTGATTATGTCATTATTTCCACTCCCTTTCCTGTGGATATACATTTGATACACATAATCACTCCATTGATAATTTCTCAAGTCATTGATATGAATTTGATAAGAGTAATTTTAACCCATTCTCCATTTGTTGAGTTAAACATCCAATTTGTTGGTGTTGTTTTTACAAGAATATGTGTGAATGTCCTTTTATTGTTTTACACTGAATATCCAATCATATTTAGTGTATTTATATTTTTCACACATAATTAGGTCATTGATTTATCCTTAAACTAAGGGTATGACCTTTATGAGAGATTTCATCTCAATTTACATTCCATTGAGTCTTCTTTGTTGTTATACACCAAATCAATTTTATGTGGTGTATATAATGTGCTTTGACATAGTATATAATGAATCCCTTTATTCTCATGATATTACAATGTTTTGATTATCTCAATTATTTGCATTCAAGTGTCTCTCTTTTGGTTAGAAACTCTAACTAAAATACCATTTTTAAATGTTTTAAAAACTTATTCTTCTAAATCATGCTCATTAATGTCCATGTTTTAAAAATTGTTTTAAGTATTTATTTATATGGACATTAACGTTTTAAAATTAAAACATCCTTTAAAAGTTTCAAAGTGGTATGGGACACTTTGATTCAATAATCTATTTTTAAATGGCTTCTTGACAAATAGTGTGACTTTTAAATGATTTCAAGAAAAAGGGGGATATTTCTCTCAAATAGTTTTGGTGATTATTTTCATCTATGTCAACATCCTTCATTATTATTGATTGAGGATAATGTGATACAATAAAATCTTCCATATTGTATAGAATGAGTTATGTTTGACTGTGGATGTGCTATTTTTATACCATTCATTGTTTGTGGTTAAAGTATTGACATTTCGTATTCTAGTTTTAATACGAATGTTTATGTTATGTTTTAACGTGTTTATATGAGGAATGCATTGGACTTAATAAGTGACGGGTGGAGCCCAATATAGCTCATCGATGCATCGGTAGGTCTCATGAGACAAACTAGTGTCTTGGCACAAGGCCTTGTCAAATTCTTATTTGTAGTCTTGGCACGAGGCCTTGGCTATGTCGTTATGATAGTCTGGCATTATGAATTCCATCATTATGAAAGTGGTTATTGATATTTCATGTGATCATTCGACTATTAGAATATCCATGTGAGTAAGTAAATGGAATTATTTTATTTTATCTTTGCCATTTTATGCTGAATTTCAAGTTTAAAAGGCTTTCGTTTTAGTTATAAACTGCCTTAAGTGTTTATGCTTATCTTTGAAAGCCTCTTCTATAATGTTATCCTTACTGAGCATCTGAGCTCACCCCTTTCAATGTTTTATTTTTCCCAGGATTATGAAGAAGTAATTTATGAATGACCTGCAGGGATAGTATGAGAGGATATGAAGACAAGCTGTTGTTGTAGTTTTTTTACCTTATGATGTAATGTAAGACTTATGAATATATCTAGTGTTTCCAAGACTACTAAACTAATCGGTCTTTCGAGACTTTATCCTTTGTGATCATGCCGATATTATGTAATAATGCACCGACTCTAGGTATCTAGGGTCGGGGCGTCACAGTTGGTATCAGAGGAAGTTTAGTACAAACCTTGGAATCTAGATTTAGATAAACTCTGATTAAAGCACATAGAACTAAGATGAAGTTTGAGGATTAGTATAGAAAAACTTCTAGAATTTTGGTATTGTAGAGATTTTGTGAGTTTTTCGAGTAGTACATCCCTATCGGGATACGAACAGGTAGAGGCGGCTCTGAAACAGATGTACCTAGGGGTAAAACCCGAAAACACCGCTTTGTGCTAGAATCGAACGGGAACTGGTGCACGACAACGGGCCTTGCTGCACTCTTGGTTACGACACTCCCGGGGGATATGCTTTGGATAATTTACATTTTCTTTTAAAACCGATTTAAAGTATTATATATATAAGCTGAGAGTAAATTACCTTGGTTAATCCTAATGTGTTTCAAATTGAGAATATGGTGACATGTTAATCTCTAAATGATTGTATGACTACTATTACTCACACAATGCTTTCTGGTTTTAGTCAATGACTGGATTACAAGGAAGTCATAGTGACTTTGAGAATGATGTACAAGGTGGGAATGGTGGTGGAAATGAGCAACAAAATGGAATGCTGATGGGCGTAAAAGATATCATATTTATGCCAAATCAATTTTCAAAAAATATGATCAACAATATATATATTAACCAATTACCGAACTCAACAAAGAAGAGAATGGTGATGAATGATAAGAGCTCCAGTAGTGGAGACCATGGAGAAAGAAATCATCAATTTCCATCATGCAGGAAATGTGGATGGAGACACTTAGGAAAGTGTCTCAATTGAACAAAGAAATGCTTTACGTGTGGGAAGGAAGGATATAAAGTGAATAACTGCCGAAGAAAAATTAAGAGTACTATGGAAGAAGATAAAAATTGTCCCAAGAATCCATTTACAGTAATTTGCCGAAAATGTTGGGGACCTGGCCATTACCCGAGTGATTGTCCTATTCTATAGGATATTTTCTTTGTCAGAGAAGAATCTATGTGGAAATAAATGGTTGGATAAATGTTTAAAAATTACTAGTGATCCTTGTTGAAGGGTTTAATTTGGAATAATTTTCTCTTGTATTTGTAACCCTATCGTTTTCCGTGTGAGAATGATATTTATAGAAGAATTATTTTTTTCTGTTGTGGATATAGTTATAAATAACCGTTTGGTTTTATATGATCATTGGGTTTGAGGAAATTACAAATTATTATAATTTGGGATGAAAATGCAAGGTATGAGATAACATTTGTGGTTAAATTATGTTATGGTTATTTTGAGGAATTTATCTCATTTTGGTAATGTTATAAAATATAGTTTTTTAAAAAGGACAACACGTAGACCGTGTGACAACCCGTCGCGTCGGACAAAGCTGTGGGAATAGAAACCACAACCAAAGTGCGATTGGGATTTATCACCTACCACTGGACTACGTGATGTCCCTGGTTAGTGTGACTATTATTTTTAGTTAAATGATTTTATTGATCAATAATAATTTGATTTGCGATCTTATGTCTTATCAAATGAATACCCTTAGTATAGGAAAATGATTTGGTGATTAAGTGATAATTGTTATTTTGGAAGTTGTTCGCTTTTTTGAGAAGACTATATTCCAAAGGAAAATAGAGTAGTATGGGATTTCATTTGAGGAGTAATGGTGGATTTTTATCTATGTTTTTATTGTGGATTTATAATTATTTGGGTTATTTATGGAAATGATTAGGTTAATTAGTTTTAAGTATGTGACTTTAAGAGTAATTAATTTCATTTGGAGATACAATTTAACGTGGAAGACTACATTCTAAATAACTTTTGGTTTTCAATATTATTTTTGATTATATTGAAGGATTTTAAGGACAATTTATTATTGAATGGTATTTATTTAACTTTGGGGTATTGTTAGTTTAATTTTGGAAATTAAGATTAGTGTTTATTTCTCTCAAGGAATATCCTTTTGGGGGATCATTAGATCTTGTACTAACCATTTTGGTTTTGATTAATCTCTAAATACAATGTAAATATATAGTTCATCCTGCATGGATCATGTGATTCTATAGAAGTTTATTCTAGCTCTTCCAGTATGACCAAGTCTTCTTGAATACTCATCGTTTAAAATAATGAGTTAGTGGTGGAAATTTATTAAAGAATGAAACTCTACTTAAAATGTAAGTATATATATTTATATTCTTAGTCAACATGATAAATGAATTCCTCATCCTTATGTAATGTAACTTAAAACAAAAAAATGTTGTCCATTTACTTTCCTGCTAGGAGACTAATGACCGTTTGTCCCTACACAAGTTTGTGGTTTTCTTATTGTTAAATTTCTCCTGATCATGATTTCTATCCCTCTCCATTAGAACTTGACACTTATTTTATCGTCCATATCCATGTTTTTCTACATGGAATCTGAGTATGGGTTATCTTGGGTGACCTTTATACCTCTCTTTCTTTCTTTTAAAGTGATAGTTTTATTGACTCTTTTTCCGATGTGGGACATTCCATTATATAATCAAGCCCAATTTTAAAAAAAATTATGAGGACATAATTTATTGAAGTAGGGGAGAATTTAACACCCCAAGCTTCTACGGTACATATCCCTTTGAATAATGCAATGGCGTGCATTGTATGCAACTTTGAGATTCTAACACACCACAACCAATCAAACTAGCCGTTATGAATAGTAATACCTAATTTTTGAAATTTTATAAATTCTATCTCTCAAAATGGACTTCATTTTTGGATTCGGAATATCGAAATTAGCCTAGGGTGAAATTTTGGTACTTTTAGGATAACTTTCATATTTTGATGAATAGTGAAAATTACTAAATTTTAATTAAAAACAACTTTTTTAATCAAAATAATTAATAGTTATAAATTATGAATTTGAGTGGTTTTAAAGTATATTTAGAATATATTTTTACAATGTAATACAATGTGTGTCATTGAACATAATTTCACAGTTAAACCAGACATAAACAAGTGCCAATCTTTTGATAGTTATTATCTCTTAAAAACGCGCTTTTTGTTTTAACAACGGGAATTAATTTTAAATTAATTTCTGCCACTTCTGTGTTTTGAATTTGGAAAAATTAACTCCATATTTGGAATCTGGATGTTTAAATTTTGTAAATAGGTAACTTTAATTTTTAGACATTTTGGATAATTACTTCGGTAAATATTTTATTTACTATGGTTAAAGGGTAAATCCGGTAAACAAGGGTTAAAAAAATAATATTATAATAATATTAATTACCCTAAAACGTGTCTTAACCATATTGGTTGATACATGGTCGTCCATGGGCATCTTTGGGTTGATTTTGGGACCCCATGGATCCACTTGTAAGTGATAATGACACTTTATTTTAATTAAGTCAAAATAAATACAAAAATGACACAATCATATATCTTTTAGAAAAACAATTGTTACATAAGGTTATATATGTTGGATTTTAGACTATAAATATTCATTAGAAAGCTAAGACGATTTCCTACAAAATGATATTTTATTTATAATTTTTAGACATTAAATATGTTAATTTATTTATGACACAATGGTGATGCAGTAATTAACATAATAGTGAAAAATTAAAATAATTGATATTATAAATACCCAAATAAATATAATTTGAGACTTTTATTGAATTAATATAATTTTCAAGGTTAATATGAAATATTAGGATTTATTTAATTAACTTTCTTCGAAGTAATCATTCTGTTATGTGTTTCACAAAAATCAACTATTGAATAGTGTCAAAATTGACATAAAAGAGATTTTAAAACAAATATTATATTTTTAATTGATATTAAATTCCTAAAAATCTATGGTTCTGCCAAGAGACTTATATCATGATATTTGTATCATTAATGGACCACTTGGGGGGTCTCTTGGATGTATATGGTATGTTTATTAACCATATAATATAAAAATATAAAGAGATATTGTAAAAGTGAAACTAATTAACTAAGAGTTAATACTTAAAGATAAGGTTAATATAATGACCCAAACCTGTCTAAATTCTATTAGTTCAGTGGTTTTCGACCCATCCCCACCTTAACCTCTAAATAATAAACTTTTGAGCTATTATAAACCGAATATGAATTTATTATAAATTAATATTTCTAGCTTTTCCAAAGGTGCCCTCACCCCTCTTATAAAAGGGCACTCTTCCTTCTCATTTCTTCACACCTTCAAAGCCTTTTTGTTTGTCCAAAAACTGCCCAAATACTCTCTAAACATCCATAAATACAACCTAGATGCCTTATTTTGGTCATAAATGCAACCTAAGGAGCCCTTTTGATCGAATCAAAAGGAAGAACCCGAAGAAGAGGTAATGTTTTCACCACCCCTTTTCAAGTTCCTTTCTTCTTCCACTTCTTCTTTCTTTGTTATTGCCACTCTAAAATAATAACTCCAGTATATTATATATAATGTGATGTTATTATAAATATGGTACAACCATATTCAGTATTCTATCCACCCTTTGAATAACATGTCACCATACATGCGTACGTACGGCTTACCGTCTCCACGTCGTGGTGTAATTGTTATTCAATTTATTATTATTTGGGTGGGTATAATAATGATGTGTAACTCATTCAAATAATAAATATATCATGTTAATGATTCTTTATATATTATATAAGATCTAATTTTATATTATATTAATATCAAAATATTGATATTGTCGCTCGTGCGTACGTACAGACTACCGTCTCCACGAACGCGATGAGATTCATTCTCCATCATATCCATTCAAGTATAATTATCATTTGATGATTTAAAAATAATGTTTAAGAAATTTATATCATTATGGATATGAATAAGATACAACCTATCCATGAAAAACATAGCTTACATAACAAAACATATAAAAGAAAACGAGTATGTTAACACCCGAAACGACAATAATTCTAAGATACTATTAACAAAGAAATGTTAAAATATCATATATGATATAATATTAATGTATATTATTCATGAATAATTTAATAACAATTATTTCAACATTATACAGGAGGTTAACCTACCCCAAACCAAGGAAAAGTACAAGGTAAGGGGTTTTTTATCTCACTTTTAATTTCGTGAGATTTCCATTGTTCACCACTTATTTGTTGCATGTGGTGTGTGTACTGCCCATGATTGTAGTCATTGTGTTGTCTACATAAATTTATGGATATTTACATCATCATTGTATGATCCTTCTCTCATGGGTGTATGTTTCATAAGTTACCAAATTGATAAGGGAATTTGAAATTTCAATTTCCACTCATTTGGCTTTACACATATTTCATTGATTATATTACTCCAAGATTATGTGTGGAATCACTATTCATTTGATTATGTCATTATTTCCACTCCCTTTCCTGTGGATATACATTTGATACACATAATCACTCCATTGATAATTTCTCAAGTCATTGATATGAATTTGATAAGAGTAATTTTAACTCATTCTCCATTTGTTGAGTTAAACATCCAATTTGTTGATGTTGTTTTTACAAGAATATGTGTGAATGTCCTTTGATTGTTTTACACAGAATATCTAATAATATTTAGTGTATTTATATTTTTCACACATAATTATGTCATTGATTTATCCATTACCTAATGGTATGGCCTTTATGAGAGATTTCATCTCAATTTAGATTCCATTGAGACTTCTTTGTTGTTATACACCAAATAACTTTTATGTGGTGTATATAATGTACTTTGACATAGAATATCATGAATCCCATTATTCTCATGATATTACAATGTTTTGATTACCTCAATTATTTGTATTCAAGTGTCTCTCTTTTGGTTAGAAACTCTAACTAAAATACCATTTTTAAATGTTTTAAAAACTTATTCTTCTAAATCATTCTCATTAATGTCCATGTTTTAAAAATGGTTTTAATTATTTATTTATATGGACATTAATGTTTTAAAATGAAAAATCTCCTTTTAAAAGTTTCAAAGTGGTATGGGACACTTTGATTCAAAAATCTATTTTTAAATGGCTTCTTGACAAATAGTGTGACTTTTAAACGATTTCAAGAAAAAGGGTGATATTTCTCTTAAATAGTTTTGATGATTATTTTCATCTATGTCAACATCATTCATTATTCTTGATTGAGGTTAATGTGATACAATACAATCTTCCATATTGTATCGAATGAGTTATGTTTGACTGTGGATGTGCTATTTTTATACCATTTATGGTTTGTGGTTAAAGTATTGACATTTCGTAAGCTAGTTTTAATACGAATGTTTATGTTATGTTTTAACCTGTTCATATGAGGAATTCATTGAACTTAATAAGTTACGGGTGGAGCCCGCTCTAGCTCCTCGATGAATCGGTAGGTCTCATGAGACAAACTAGTGTCTTGGCACAAGGCCTTGGCAAAATCTTATTTGTAGTCTTGGCACAAGGCCTTGGCTTTGTGGTTATGATAGTCTGGAATTATGAATTCCATCATTATGAAAGTTGTTATTGATATTTAATGTGATCATTTGACTAGTAGAATATCCATGTGAGTAAGTAAATGGCATTATTTTATTTTATCTTTGCCATTTTATGCTGAAGTTTGAGTTTAAAAGGCTTTCGTTTTAGTTATAAACTGCCTTAAGTGTTTATGCTTATCTATGAAAGCTTTTGCTATAATGTTATCCTTACTGAGCATCTGAGCTCACCCTTTCAATGTTTTATTTTTCCCAGGATTATGAAGAATTAATTTATGAATGAACTGTAGGGATAATATGAGAGGATATGAAGACAAGATGTTGTTGTAGTTTTTTTACCTTATGATGTAATGCAAGACTTATGAATATATCTAGTGTTTCCAAGACTACTAAACAAATTGGTCTTTAGAGACTTTATCCTTTGTGATCTTGCCAATGTTATGTAATAATATACCGACTCTGGGTATCTAGGGTCGGGGCATTACATATCGGGTGAAACCAATCAGTGAAATGGATCGGGTGAAACGGATCGGGTGAAACCGTTTAAGGGAAACTGATTGGTTGAAACCGATCAGGTGAGACCGATGGGTGAAACAGATCGGGTGAAACAGATCAGTTGAAACCGATCGGTGTGCCCAATGGGTGAAACATATGGGTGAGACAGTCTTGGTGAAACTGATCAATGACACAGATGAGTGAAACTGATGGGTGTGACTGATCGGGTGAAACTAGTCATTGAAACCCATTAGGTGAAACCGATGGGTGAGACTGATCTGGTGAAACCGATCTATGAAACTGATGGAGCTGATCTATGAAGCGGATCTGTGAAGATGATCAGTGATGTATATCTATGAAGTAGATCTATGAAGCTGATTAGTGAATGTTATATGTGAGTCTGATGGGTGGAACCGATCAGTGAGACTGATGCTTTGCACTGATAGGTGACACTATGTTGACACGTTAACACTGACACCCACATCCACCTAACTCAACGATGGATTCCAGGACACCCCAACACTTAGAATTTGGAAAAGTAATGGATGAGGATGGTCTGGTCCATTACATCAAATACCTCTCAAATTATTCTCATCTTCAAGAAAACAAGAGTAACCCGAATGACCACCCAGAAGATACCACTCAGATGAAAACCACCCCAAATTGCCATATGCATTTTAAATATCTCATTTTACTAACACACAGATCAATTATTTCATTCCTCTATGTCAAGATACTATCCACTTTGGGCAGTATTGACTCGCTTTCATGGGTTTAATCGTATCTATGCTGATGCTTCATGATTTGGAATCGGGTTATACCTTTCCAACATATCAGGACATTTTATAAACATTCACAGGGCAAGGGAAACAAATCATATCATAAACCAACAATGTCAGCATTAACTAACAGCAAGTCACAAGAATAATAACACCAAGGAAGGCCCGTAACAATAACTCAAAACAGCTCTAGTTACTGAGCCCAGATTTGAGCTTCTCACACCCACGTACTCTACTCGAGGCCACCATGCCTCCACAACACACATACCAAATGGATGGTTCGTCCATGAATCACTTTCACCATTAGATCCTCGATCCTCACTAGTTGTTCCACAAAAGTATCATCATTCCCTATATAAAACTCTCCACAAACAATGAAATGTGAATCTTCTTGTATATATCGACGAAGCTGAGAGATGTCGAAAATGACATGGATCCTTTCCATCTGATGTGGCTACGCCAGCTGATATGCCACCTCCCTGACATTACTCAACACTTCAAAAGGCCCGATGAACCTAGGAGATAGATTTCTCCCATTATTGAACCTTCATTTCCCACATTGAGGGGAAACCATCAAGAACACATGGTCTCCAACCTCAAACTCCAAGGGCCTCCTCCTATGATCGGCATATGACTTCTTCTAGTCATGGGATGACTTCATCCTCTCAATCACAAGCTAATCCTTCTTCGTTGTACTCTACACTACCTCTAGTCCATGACCACCTACCTCCACAACCACAGTCTAACACACAAATGAATGACACGTCCTCCCGTACAAGGCTTCAAATGGTGCCATGCCAATAGTAGAGTGATAACAATTATTATAGGCACACACTACTAATGGAATGTTTCATTCTCATGATCCCCCAAATCCAAAACATAATCATGAAGAAAATCCTCCAATTCCTAGAAGGTTTTCTCTGTATTCCCATCTATCTGGGGGTGGGAAGTCGTGCTAAGGCATAGTTGGGTTCCAAAATCATTTTTCAATACCTTCTAGACTTAGGAGGTAAATTGTACATACCTATTGGAGTTTATGTACCTTGGAACTCCATGAAATCACACCACCTCATCTATGTATCTTTGTGCTAATTCCACCAACACACTCAACTCCTTAATCTCTATGAAGTGGGAAGATTTCATCAGCTGATCCACCACTACACAGATAGCATCACAGCCTCGTGGAACCCTGGGTAGTCTTGTGATGAAATACATTGATTTTTTCTTTCCAATTCCACATGGGGAAATCTAGGGGTGGTAAAGACCCCCCTTAGATGTGGTGTTTATTCTTCACCTACTGACATACTAGGCACCTGGCCACAAATTTCGCCACTACCCATTTCTCCTCAGGCCATTGAAACTGTTCCCTTAGTCCTCAGTACATATTGGAAACTCTTATTTGTAAAACTGTGAGTGTGTTATGGAGCTCAAGGTGAACTCCCTCATGAATAATCTCTGGGATAAAAAACTTCCCTCAGAAAAGAATCTAATTTTGACTCTCCTGTAACCACCCTTCTGGTGCATTTACTTGGTCAACCCGATTGCACATCAGTTCACTCTCTAAGTCTCCCTACTAAGAATCCTCTACCTTCCCCAGTAGAGAGGATTGAACTATCATTTGAAGTAGATAATCTCTACCACCATCCAGTCTTTCTTCTAGGTGTAGGGATTCCATCTCCTCCATTGCCTTCCATGCATCCATAGATTCTTGAATAACTTCCCTTTGTGACATCCTACTCAAGGCATCAGCCACAATGTTCCCCTTACCATTAGTGTAAGAGATCTCAATGTTGTAGTCCCGATGAAATGCTACCCACCTTCGATGTTGCAAGATCATGTACCATTCAGTAATGATATGCCACAAACATTGTTAATCTGTGAAGACAAAAAAGTACTCCTTGATGAGGTAATTCTGCCACAACTTCAATGAAAATACTATTGATTCAAGATCTAGGTCATTGTTGGAATAGATAAACTCATGAGGAAGTAACTACCTAGAGTTTTAATAGATAACTCTCTGCAGCTTCCTCATCACACAACCCAAACCATGTATAGAAGAATTACAAAACACCTCATAAAACACCCCTTCCACTGGTAACATGATCATTGGAGGCTAGCCAACCATTCCATCAGATAGATGAAAGTTTCCTGACACTACTCAGTACAGGCATAGTCTTGGTCCTTTCTGGTCAAATCTATCAAAGGAGACACAACTCGAGAGAAGTTGGATATGAACCTCTGATAATAGCCTGCCATAGCTAGAAACCTAAGAATTTCCATCATATTCTTGGGTTTTTCCCAAGAAACAATGGCTTCAACCTTTTACGGATCAATAAATACCCTATAATAATACCCCATGTTCCCATGGAAATGCACTTCTCGTATCATGAAATTACACATGGAAAATATCCCTTAGAGATGGTGTTGTCGAATTATTTCAAAGACCATCATGAGATTCTTAGTATGTTCCTCCTCGAATATTGAGAAGATCAATATGTCATCGATGATCAATATGACGAACTAGTCTAGAAACTCACAGATACAATGTTCATGAGCCCCATAAACACAGTAGGTGCCTTCGTAACACCAAACGACAAGACTACAAACTCAAAGTGCCCATAACTCCACCGGAATGAAGTCTTCGGGATATAACAGTCCTTCACCCTTAACTGGTGATACCCAAACCATAGATCAATCATAGAGAACAAACATGCTCCCATTAGCTGATCAAAGAGATTTTATATCTTCAAGAGTGGGTAATAGTTATTGATCGTTACCTGATTTAATCTCTAGTAGTCTATGTGTAGCCTGAGACCACCATCTACCTAGTTTGCGAACAAGACAAGAGCACCCCATGGAGACACGCTGGTTCAAGAAAAAAACCTTATTCATTAGCTCGTCTATCTAAATATGTTAATCTTGTATCTCATTAGGATCCATCTAATATTATCCATTGTACTCTAATGGGCACTGAGATGTAAATCCATCCAGGGCTCAACATCATGCCCAAGGGTATAGTAACAAAATCCTTATGAAAAATGTGTAGGAACTCTCTAAAATCTCTCGGAACATCCATCATCTTAGCCTGAACTAATTATATAGAAATCTTAGCCAACATTGAAAAAAGAGGCTCCACAAGCATTCTCCGCACCTGAAAATACCATTCACTGACAAGAAAGCCACATGATGACCATCTTCATTAGATAACATGACTCTTATCCAAAATAATTTGATAACAACATGCACATAAAATAACAAATCAATTCCTAGGATGATATCGTATGGATTCATTGTTAGCAAAAGAAGATCCGCACTCGACTGATGTGGCCCCATCATCTATCTACCTTCTTGAAAAACATCAAACAGGCTCGTATGACCCCCAACAGGCATACTCAGCACCAAGGGAATTGAGAGTCTCTCTATGTCTAGGCCCAAGACATGGGAATGATCGGGTGTAACAAAGGAGTGTGAAGATCCTAATTCAAATAGTGTGCATTCAGAAGTGCTAAATAATCTGATCGTACCTCGAATGACTTCCAAACCAACTAGAACTACTACCTCTATGACGTGCAACTCCCCACACCTAAATATTATGCCTCTCAGCTGTCAGCTGGCTCCCCCACCACACCATGTTCATGGTCCTTGAGGGTGACTCTAGGTTCAACCTCCTCCTTCCAGATCTACTCTTGGAGGAGTGGGAGGTCGTTGTCCCTACAGCTGCTGTAGAATGGG
This sequence comes from Viscum album, assembly GCA_963277665.1. Classification (NCBI taxonomy): domain Eukaryota; kingdom Viridiplantae; phylum Streptophyta; class Magnoliopsida; order Santalales; family Viscaceae; genus Viscum; species Viscum album. The sequence goes on from OY728150.1 coordinate 1,894,136,600, forward strand.
ACTATCTTGAAACAACTTCTACTGAGGAGGGAGCTGATCCTGCCCACACTCATTGTACTGCACTCGGTCTGATAAATGATACAGAAGGCTCCCACAGATGAAAAAGATGAATCACCTTAGTCTTGGGCTTGCAAGGAAACGACAAGGATGTGGTGATCAAAATAGGAACTGTTGGGGCCTCCTCCCCACTGGTCGAATCCTAGAAGGCCCTGATGTTGGAGGCCTACTATGGATGACCTTCCCCTTTAATGATCCCAACTAGCTCCCCTCTCGTAGCATACCTCCCTACGTGTGCATACTCTCTACCGCATCATCCTTCTTTTGGACCTCCATGTACGTCTGTAGGGTCAAGGGAGTAACAACATACTAAAGATAATGTCGGAGTGCTTCCTCTTAATGTCTCACCTGAGACTCCACATCTAGAAAAACGTCTGTAGAAAAACAAAGGATATACTTGATCTTGAGCACTAACTCCCTCACTAACATGCTCCCCTACTGATGGGAGAGTAGATATTTCCTATTCTCTGCCTTCATCGTGGAAAAGAGGAATTTCACCCGAAATTCCCTCTGAAATTCAGTCTATGAAACATCAGCCCCCATCTTCTCTCCATCATGGAGAGTCCACCACTGACATGCCCCTCCTCACATATGGATTTCTACCATAAGAACCTAGTACTCCTTTCAGAGCCCAGATCAAGAAGAAAAATATCACAAGATCCCCAAGCCATCTGTATATTTTCATGTTTGATAAGCTTCTCTCATACTTCTATAGGGTCTACAGTTGAAATGAACAAGGAATCCTCCTCCCTTGGACATCCTCATCCTCACGATCAGCCTTATTATGATCAGCCAAAATAGCCTCCTGGGCCTTGATCTCCCAAACTACCCATCGTCACCATCTGAGTGACATACCTACGTGGTAAAAAAGGAATTCCTATGCCCGAGTAGTGTAGAAGATTAACAATAAATTTTGTTGAAACATTTTTTTAATTCCCAGAACATCCAGAACAAATATGAAAACAAGTCATTATAATGCATATACCTTTCGTAGGGTTTCTTCTCTGCATTCAATGTAGCCTCACTTGGTCATTCAGTAGGTATCAAGTCCTTGTATCAAATCCTAGGGGCCCTAAAATCTCATTTCATAGTCGTTCTTCCCTTACATATTTCACCCAACAATATTTTCTACATTGTTTCCCTACCATCTGATGCAATCCTCACAATGCCCAACCATAAGATCCATCCAATATCTCAACCACTTCTCTGAAACCCTTCTGTCACGACCCACCTTCAACAAGATGAGGGAAATGACAATATATTTCTAAACTCTTCCTTCCTCAAGTAGATGGAGAGATGATGGCCCTCGAGACCAACATTCAATATGCCCTGGAGTAGCGACAAGCACCAAGGGTATATAATCACAAACAAAATGTAAGTCATTACCCTATTTATTTAGCAGGATTGGGAGATAAGATATTATATCCCAACAACACTAAAAGTAGAAGTAAAAGTACATCCAAAACAATTCCCATATGCATGTTCTAATAATAAGTGCTACAAAAAAATTATAGAAAACTCCAAAGGGATGTACCAGATGAAAAGAAAACCAACGACGTCAATGGTCCAGACGTCCGAGCTAATTGAGTCTAGAATGGTCCTTTAAGTCCTACTAGAAACATAAAATCAATTTTATAAACATACGGTGAGAATACAGGTATACTCAAAAGGGAAAACCAAAAGCTATCATACACAAGTGGGGAGGCATTCTAAAGCCCGATGAGAAAAAGGAGATAACAAAAGAACCTAGAAATGAAACTATCCACCCAACCTCACCAAGGAAAACTCCACAAATAACACAAATCAAGTAATGTAGTAGTAATATAACATCGATAGTTGGGTACCCCATACCACATTCCCACTGGTTATTGAAGACATCATACGCATCATACCTTCCCCACCATTCGCACCACAGAACAACTGCCATACCCTGCCTGCACACACCTGGGATACCACAACCACATATCCTCCCACAAACACCTAGGCCACAACCACCCACAACCACACCTACTAACACATGGGCCAGAACAAGTACTGCCACACCTGAAGACAACTGGGCCTCACCCCGAAGACACTTGGGAACAATATTCCCACACACACCGGGGCGAACCACCACACCGTATCCTGCTTGAATAATCTAGAGCTATAATGGACCTCAGGCAATCAAAGCCTTCTTGAAGAGTCTTGGGATACTCTAGAAAGAGGGGATAAAGGATCTAACAACCATAAAATCATAGGTGTGTGGGAAAAACCACCCTCCCCCATGAAATGGGGGTGTTTGCCACAATGTGCTCAACTTGGGTGGGGTGTAGAAAAGAATCACAAGAACTAAATTATACATATTGGTAAACAAGCACTCATCCCAACTCAAGGGTCCAAAAGAAGCCCAAACATGAACACCATCGTTACAATTTATTCATAAAAAAGAACCATATCCATATCCAAGACACAACTCATTCCTGGAAAGAAAATAACCATTGAGCACATTCTTGTTATAATATTCAAGTGCTTCCATTTAAATAATTCTCTACTATCGGGCACCTAACAGGCATAGCCAGAATCCAAGGGAGGAAAACAACCAAGTAACAAAATAAACATTCACACCCAGTTCTCTTGTAATTTTATAAGAACAAAAGTGATCTGTGAGATCCCTCTAAGTAAAGTAAACTAAACCATGACCCAAAATATGGACCTACATGGCCTCAAATCAACAAACCAATAACTAAAAAACAACACAGGATCCCATCCCCATCCATGTCACTCTAAAAAGCATCAAGCAGAACAACCACCCACAACCATAGAATAGAGAAAGGGAGTTTTCAGATTTTAAACTCACCATTCATTTAGCTTTGTCTTTCAGTTTTGTTAATTGGGGTGTAGACACAAATATTATTGTTCATTGGGAATCCATTTAATCAACCGAGTTTACTTGATTAACTAGTTTCCATTTTACATCCATTCAACCATATAAATAAATTATGAAAATAGAGCTTCATTAGTTCAAAAGAAAAGACCACCAAAGACCATGATTTTCAGTGAACATAATCCCATACAATTCACAACATATAAGAAATGGGTAAAAGAGTAATGATGCATCGTCAAACACACCCCATTATTATATAAAAACCATTTATCATATTCATTGAGGTTTGGTTTCATCCATATACATAGGAACATTATAATACCCACACCACAAGACACACAGTAATTAGAGATGAAGGAAAAGCCCTACCTGGATGATCCACGATTGATGTTTTTCTTCTCACACCATTAACTGGGATGCACGACGTGCAGTGGAGGAACTCCGGTGACACCAAGGGTGATAAGGAAAGGCTCCAGTATAGGAATACAACTATCCTCGGGGAGTGGGGACACCAAACGCACCATGTAATAGAAAGAGACCAGACAAGAAGATGAAAGAATAAATTCTCGTGCGATTAATAGTTGACATACGAGAGTTACGAGATATGAATTTTGATTAACATTAAAGACAAATCGTGGTTTCACCTTTTGGTTAGACAGTTAAACACGATGGAATTAATTGTAATATTATAATTCTCATTAGAGGGGTGGCCAAAATAGAAATGTGTTAAGGTATTTCATTTAAAGAGTAAACAACGGGTCCGTTGAGGGTTGCCCAACTTCTATGGGATTTAAAAAATTGGCTATGGCACTAAAAACGGCCTTGAACCACTTTAAAAAAATTTGATAACATAATGATGGAATAACAAGAAAAAATGGGTAAGGATACCCCAACACCCCTCTATGGCTGATTGGTGAGACTGATAGGAGAAACCGATCTGTGGAGAGGATCAGTTGAAGATGATCCCTTGATTCTTATTACTAAAACTGATCGAGTGAAGATGATCTGTGAAGCTGATCAAGTGAAATTGACAAGGTGAAACTGATCTTTGAAACTGATCGGGTGATACTGATCAGTGAAATAGATCTTGTGAAACTGATCAGGTGAAACCAATCGGGTGAAACCGATTGGTGAAACCAATGGGTGAAAACGATTTGGTGAATCCAATGGATAAAATTGATTGGAAGAAACCGATCTGGTGAAACCAATAGGTGAGACTGATTTGGGAAACTAAACAGTGAAACCGATGTGTGAAACCAATGGGTGGGAACAATCAGGTGAATCTGATTGGGTGAAACCGATTGGTGAGTCCAATGGGTGACACCGATTGGGTGAAAACAATCATTGAAAAGGATAGGGTGAAACCGATGTGCGAGACCGATCCGGTGAAATCGATGGGTGAGACCAATCATGTAAAAATAGAAGGCTTAAACATATCAGTGAAACAGATGGAGCTGATCTGTGAAGTTGATATGTGAAGATGATCATCGAAACTGATGGAGAAGATTTGTGAAGCTGATCTATGAAGCCGATCAATGATAATGTTAAGTGAATCTGATCAGTGAAGCTGATTTCTTATGATGACAAGTGAAAAGATATGTGTGACTGATGGGTGGAATTTATTGTTGATACTGATCCATTGAACTGATAGAAGACACCATAGTGACATGTTTCCACGGACACCCTCATAATCCCAACTCACTGATGGTTTCCAAGACACCCCAACTCTTAGAATTTGGCAATGAAATGGACCAGGAAGGTCTATTCTATTACATTACTAAACATACATGACTCATTTTTCTCATGTAAATCTATTTTCTTGCAGGAAAAACACTATATTTTATTCTTATTTCATCAGAAATGTCCCACAAATATAACCCAACTAAAATTGATGTTGTAGGAACCCTTAGGAGAGAAAATATGGAGGGAAAGCCTTATATTACTTTAGCTCATATTGTCATATCTAAAAACCGTAGGATCATGGGAATTCAGGTTGAGCCAAAAAATGATTATCCGATTAGTGAATACCTCCCATTGTGGAAATTTTGGAAGGTGGAAGATGCGATCATACAAGGATTCCAAGCCAATATTCCATTATAGTGGTCAACACATAAAAATAATGTGAACTGTTGGAATATCTCTAATCATGGCCATCATTAAAAGGAGAAAAAGGCTACGACTATTTATATGGTAATATAGAAGGGTCCTAAAGCTAAATAATTCTTTTCCAGTTATTCCATAATTTTTAAAAGTAGAATAAATGATGTCATTAGAGGATGGATAAAGGATTGGGACTTACAATCCCAATGTAATTTCAGTGAAAAATGGGAATGTGTGAACATGTTAGGATATACAACTTTAGAATATGGTGAGGACCTGCACAAGGTTGACAAATATGAAGTATTGTAGACATTTTTATTCAATTTCTAGTATTAATAGGAATTGGTGAGGAGTTCTTCATTTACTAGTCCTTAGATATGATAACCTTCTATCTCTATCATGGGTATGTGGGAATCAATTTGGGGGATAACCACCATATCTCAGGTATCCCACAAGAAGGATTCTAGTATGATTAGTCCTTCTATCTAATAAAACATGTTGTGACATCTTGTAGACATTGCACCTAGCATGATATTTCCATGAGGAATTGATGAAAATACTATATGGTTCCCCTATTATCATAAGGATATCAAATTTAATGTGTGGTTTGAGATGTTTTTGGTTATCAAACCAACAATCGAGATAAATAGTTGAGGAAATTTACACCCATCAGTGATGCAAAGCTGAATTATAGGGATGTATTAGTTGATCACAAATAAAAGAAAATTTGACTTCAAGGTGTACAACATGGTGGTGAACTTGGGACCACATGTTTTTTAAAACACATGCCTTACTATGTTCTTGAGTGGATAGATTCTCCCAATCTGGGACACATGGATGGTCAATGACTCTGAATTTTGTTGATGGAGTAAATCATGGCAATTGAAAACCAGGTAATGTAGAGGGTACCCATGTTGACTCGACTCTACAGAATACTGGTCTATGCTGCAAGGGGGAGAACAACAAAGAGGATATTTATTCTATTCCAATTTTTTCATGGATGGATCACAACGTACTATAGGGGTAATGAATTCCCAAAATACATCACTTTTCATAATGTTCATCTGAAAAAATCACATTAGAGAATCTCATGGGTTTCACAAGTAGAGATTAATGAATCTAAGGTCCGGATTAAAATAATCAACTATAAGATCTATATATTTTGTGCCCTCTCAACCAAAGTTGGTTAAAAAGTGGAAAACATATAGGGTACATGGGAGTCTTAGGAATACATATATAGAGATAGTGGTTGTGTGTCAGTGGCAAAGATTCAGAGCCATGTTTAAAAAGAAAATATTGACACAATATTGATTCACAAAAGATTTTGGCAGCCTCAAGAAGCCAAAAAATATTTATTTAGATGTGTGATCATTAGGAACAACATACTAGCACCCTTCATAAGCTACGTTACATGTATTTGAATGCAAATACAGTTGTAAAAATTGTACTTCCACAAAAAAATATTGATATTGGCCTTATGAAAAGTATTCTATCAATTGGGTTATAGAATATCCTAAAAAAATAATATGGATATTCATCCAAGGGATTAAAGTACATAAGATATAGATTAGATTTTTTTTCCTACAATCAAGTATAAATCCAGACCTCTATACTGATCAGACTTGAGTTTTAAGAATAAGTTGGAAGGCATTGTATCACCCCCACCCCCTAGTAGAGAAGGTTCATTTAACTGGATTCAAGGGAAAGTTGGTGGATTTCATGCTGAAAAATAGATACAACCGACATGATTATTTAAAGGTGAGGAGGCTCATGCTACATCCAACATTTCCGACTATATTTCTATATATGTAGATGAACTAGAGGGTTTTCTTCATGTCTATGTCGATGGAGGACCTATAAAAGAAGTTAATTTGAAAAGAAATTGATATTCTAAAAGTTGTGGATTCATGAATTATGGTCAATATAGACTTTCATGAGAATCATATGTATGTGAACAATATGGACGACTTCTCATAACAAATGAGGGGAATCCATCCTTCTTACCACCTAGGGTGGGTGATTTTAGGGGGTGATTCAAGGAGTATTCATTCACCCCCAATCAATGATTCAAAATATGAGGCATTAAATAATTATAACACCCAAGATTCTGGTAATGTGAAATCCTAAGTATCAACCTCTCCTCAAGGGAGTCTATAGGCAAGTGTATATAAAATTTCATCTGATGATGGATTGGGTGTGTTCTATGATGTATTTCTTAAAAACATTCCATCCTTGAACCTGAAAATTTCATTATGAAGATTCTTTTATTGAATTTTGTCTTTTCTAAGTGATTATTTTGGATTCTAACCAAGGTACCCCTCACAAATGTAATGAATTTACACAAACGATTACTATATAGCATGATCCTGGGCCTATTCTAGATGATAAATTAGACGATGGAAAGTCAAGGAGGTGAGTTCAATAGGACACTTCTTGATTGAACATAATAACGTTTCATCAATTCTAAATGTTATTGTGTTATTATGTTCCCAATAGGCATGTGACACTGGGACAATAGGAGGACATTCCCTAATAGCCTCACTAGTTCTTATGGATTTGATTGTTTTGTATGAATCGATCATTTTCCAATTAAAACTGTTGACCATGACAGTGAGCGACAACCTGTGTGGTGTGGAGTTTGGGGTTATGGAAGATAATGTTTTTGAATTAGGGTGATAAAAATATTACCTACCTCATGTTATAGATCCCTTCCCACTCGAGAGGATACTAATGGAGACACTTTACATTGACCTTAATGTGTATTTTTTATTGTATGATCCTACACCTCCTGAAGAGTTATAGGACATCAAACCTACCACAGTCAAAGATAATCTCATAATCAGGAACAAGTAATATAAGTGAATTTGAAGATTCATGAATAAAAAATCATGACTACCACAAGTGATCATGATAGAGTCTCTTAACCATTTTCTAATAAATCTGTCTTCTTAAGGGGATGAAACTCATGGTAAACATTCACTGGTTCTTGATATTCTCACTAAGCTAGTGTAGACGGAATTCAACCTCGGGATGCATCCTAATGTCTAGATAAGTCTGATATAATTCTTAAACTCAATGATGTAAACTAGGAAATCATAAGTTCGTATTGGAAACTGAATGATCCTACTGCCTTCCTTAATAATCAATCATTGGATTGTAAGAATCTAATTGATTATATAGATTATTCTGAGAGCCAAATGAGACATTCTGTATCTCAGATTTCCAAAATTCAATCTAAATGGGACAAAGCATAAATCATATCCCATGATCTTTTTCTCGCAGATGATGATGAGATAAAAGAACGCATGAGGTGGTATCAGACCTTGGAGTCCACATGCCACAAGTCCGTAGAGTTTCAGTCATTAATCACTAGATTAGAGACATATGGGAATTTTTTTCTAGGACTCCAAAGAGGCTCATGAATGATGATGATCATCAAAAAGTGAAATAGTTTTCTTCATTATACTCGCTAAATACATGACAATATTTACATTTTATGACCAATTTTTTTACATCAATCAAATTTTTTAATCAATCAAAGACAAATCCCTAATACCACCTGAGTCCTGATCAGTTTGAGAAAAAATGAACAAACACAGAATTATTCATTTATAAAAGAGTTCATGAAAATTATTGAACACATGGATTTTGCTTATTTTTGACATACCAAGAAGGGTGGATGAGATAAGAGAGGTTGTGGCTGGGGAAAATGCCTCTTAGAATAGAGTACATTCTTTTATAGTGTTCTATTGTGCATAAAAAAGAAAACACAATGGGTGTTGAATTCAAACTGAACAACAGATAATGAGGAGTGTTCATATCAATTCCCAAAATATGTAACATAGGTTTAGTGCCATGGATTTATAGGAAAACTATTGACCATGTTTGAAAACATAGAATATGTATCATTATACTATAATGGGGACATAAAAATGAGTGTTGACTGCCAAACATGTTTAGAACACCAAACCAATTATTCAATATCATCCAAAGTCATTCGGGTTGTTGTGCTAGGAAGGGAGGTGATCCTTATCCAAAACACCATGTTGTTAGGGGGTCCCTTCAGATGTGAATGAGGATGAGGATCCAAATAAGGGGAACGTTTAACATGGAAATATAGTGATTGAATATTCATAGTGACTCTAACACTCTTGGAACTTTGACACCATAAAATAAAACAAATTGGTGTGGGAGTACAGACCTGAAAAGTGGTAAAAATTGTTTTCCAAAGCAACAGTCATCGTAGAAACACAGTGAAATCTAAAGGTGTTAATGTTGCAGTAGATTAACATCATTAGTGTAATGGGTTTATTTTGAAATGGCCTAGTATGAACTGTTGGTTAATATCATGAAATGATGATGATAAACTCATAATTTTACATCCTACAGTTAGGACATTGGTTCGTAAATTTTATGTCATACGATGAGGACATATAAATGTATATTTTAATATCATTTGATTTGGATGCATCATATAGTTTAATGTTGCGTGACTGTGAAATAGTGTGTATGAGTTTTACATGCCAATACACCCCTCATTTGTTCCTCATCAAATGACAATAGGTAATATAATGTCCACTAAAAAGGGTAGAGTTGCTGTTTATCACCATGATATATAGGACATTCAGAACCAATGTGAATGATACCCGCACATACATGAGAGTTGTGAAGGGAAGCATGACTTGAGACATATCACAATGAAACTTAACCAAGGGCAGGAAGCAAAAAATTTATGGTCGTGTTTCATGGATTGAGGATCTTATTTTAAATACAGTGTTTGGACATAATGAAAATATTTTGTGGCCATAATACCTATAACAATGGTATGTTCTTTTATATAATGAGTGTGACACCAAAAAAGATACCATCTTTGAATTAAGGAGCTTAATATTCCATCTAACACCATACTAAACACTCCTAAGACAATAGTGGACGTTTTTTAAGGTCTTGAAGAATAGACCAAATAGTTCTCAAAATACATATGTGTTGTATTATAGGTAAAAAACCAATGTCAATGATGAATAAATAGGCCCAGTTCTAGTCCACATATTTCATGGAGGATTCCAACATAGTTTAGCATCATGGTTCATTGAGTTGAAAAGTATTATGGTAGGATATTGACACATGAAATGGTATAATTTCTCAATTTAAGGTAATAAATACTCTCATAAAAAAATATGATTCATCCTGCTTTAAGAAATGTATTATTATAGTTTAAAATCATGTGTTGATGATGTTCCTACTTCATACCAGGTTGTGATGGAATATATCTAGTTGACGAGACAATGTAATTGAATTTTCTTTCCTATATGATTAGGGGATTTAAGTAATCCCATGGTTACTGTAAGGAATATCATATTCAATGAATAGGGAAATAGTAATTAACTTTACTAAAAATATTTTATGAGGCGTACTAGTTTAAAATGAGGTAAATATCTTCTATTATGTAAGATGCATCCCAAATGTGTCCAGGGTGAGACTATAGCTTAACATAATGGTATAACGATGTTGACTTTCTCAGGAAGATATTTGTGGTGAGGTGGAGTGAACACCCTAATGTGAATGAGGACCAATGAGGCCCAACACCACACCAATTGTTCTTAAGGTTATTATCATATTGTTTTATGTCATGATGCTTGGTCAAAATACACATATTTTATGGTCATATAGTTTGGAAATTATGGTATTCTCAAATGGACATATGTAGCACGTCATCAAGAAAAACGTCAAATAAATCGGATCTAAGAAGATGCATTATAGATAATCCATTACTAAGAGGACATGCACATAGTTCAAAGTCATTATTCTTGGAACGTGCCTTGTGTAGATTGGGAACTTGGGTACAAACCCAACCAAAATGCTAATCCCATGTGATTTTTGCTCATTGTGGGAAACAAGGAGTGCAGAGGTAATAAAATTGAAATGTTCAAGAAGTATTTAACATAAAATAGAATCTATATTGGGAATGTACAAATGTCACATAATTTCTTACTCAATCCATACTGTTGAATAGAGGGTTGACATGGAGGGATATGAAATTCCCCCAAGACCATGGTATGAATGGAGGATGTATATAAAGACATCCAATGTCTAGATAATGGGTTTACTGATGGTAAGAGGATAATTATTGTATGTGTTCGGTACAAAGGTACCACATCCATAGTAGTAAATAATGTGGAGTGACAATTTATGATCAGTTATAGTCCATGATAAAAACATGGGATTCACTATTCACTTCCACAGATTCATTAGGTAATTGGCCTTGGACGGGAGGTAATCCATATTTTTCTAGGAACCATCTCCATTATGTGGTTTGTATGGATTTTATGTATGATGGATGTAAAAAATGAGAAATAAATAAATTGTAGAAATGGAATAAGTATTTTCTGTTATGATTTAAGACCTTTTATTTTACACCACAATGCATTTATGAACACTGATAGGGAATATCATAAAGTAGGATTCAATAATGTGTGTTTCAAGAAGAATAATTTCATATTTCATAGACTAGAGACGAATTTAACATTGGAGTATTTAATGTGGTGGAGAAGATAAAGTAAGGTGAGTGTGGAACAAAAAGGCCCAATGCCACACACAATATCGAAGTGATGACATGCGAAAAATTAAATGTTGTGATACATGGTCAATTTTACAACTATTATTTTATGCTCTTTAATCAAGGAAAATAACCTGGATATTGAGCTAAGGGATTTGATCGATATTTATTTGGACCTAGTTATAGGAATAATGGGTGTCTCTATGTATCTTGTGTGGATAGTAATAAAACCAGACGTAGTTCCAAAAAATGGTGTTGTAAGACATCAACACAGGTGGAGGCATAGTATTTACTAGGGCTAAAGAAAACCAATAAAATGAGAGGTGAATGATTATAATTTATGGTAGTAAGGATTGGACTGACAATGAAAGAATCCAAAATATATATGTGTAGATTGATGGGTTTACAAAGCTGGTGACAATGAGGAACATGGGGGCCCAACACCAAACCACACATTTACAGAACCGATTTTACATAATTTAATGTCCTATAGGCTAGATGATGAAAAATAGTTTAAAGTCATACTTATTAAACTATAGGGGGTATGCCTCTTACATGGGTTTATTCATGGAAAGCATGAGGTAAAACCCAACATGAATGGTTCCATGGAGGGTCACATTAGTATACACACATTAATAAAAACATCATATAGATTATGGTCATGTTACATGTAACATAACTGAGGCCAAGAGGATAAAGAATTAGTGAATTTTTTATGGGACCAAAGACATGATATACAAGAATCAATATATATTCCATGAGTGTGGGACTACAAAAACATGTAGTTCAAGAACAAAGTGTGGTAAGAGACCATCCCCGATGGAGGTAATCCCATCTAGATAGGATATTAAGACAACCCACGACTATCGTGGGGAATATTCTATTCATGTAATTTGGTAATATTTTTGGTCGTATCATATTTATTTTTTGAAACATCATAATTTAATATTTTTTGATCATTTAAATATTATTTTTTGAGTCCTCATGTATTAATTTCACAAGGTAAGAATTTAGTTTATCATTATACACTATAGATGTTGAACTTGGTTGTTTAAAGTCGTACAACTCTCTGTACATGGGCTACAAATAGTTTAAGGTCACAATTACCGGACATTATATGAATAGATAATGGATTTTTATCTTGGGAAATAGTATATTAGTTTATTTTCATATATTTTAGACTATAACAGATTATAGTTCAAGGTCGTAGAGTTTGGACTGATGAAAGGGGTTTTATGAAACTTGCGTATATAATATGATATAGTGACAAACATGAATTGGGTGAGGAACTTGGAGGCCCAACACCACTAGGAATAATCTGGAAAGGATTAACACACAATATACTTCCTTTATGATTTGACTATTGGATCTCAGATTATTTTTATGGAGTTTAGTGCAAAGATTGAAGGGAGTACCTCAAGTTCATATGTATTTTTGGGTATTATAAAAAACCCAACATGGATGAGGTCTAGGAGAGGAAAACATCAGACAACATGGTGTAGAGAGAATCCCACATACATTTTAAGGTCAAAACTCTTAGACTATAGGATCTCAACAAAAGGCCATGTATTTTTTATATAAGAGGGGGATTGCTTTAAAGAAATTCAAATAGGGAGGTGAAGTAACAAACTAAATGTGAATGAGTTCCAAGGAAACTGATCACAACACAACATATCATGAGGAAAACACATATATTATTTAAAATCATGTTCTTGGGACAATGATTCCTAGTTAAGGTTCATTAAATGTAGAAAATTTTAAAATAGATAAAGTGAATGTTACATGGACCAAGGGACCTATATAATTTCATGTGATTCATCCGTGGAATAAAATTTTAACATCATATAGAGAATATGATAGTTGTTACAAAGTTTAACATCATAAAAATAAGATGCCTAGTTTTTTAAATTGAAGTAATTATTGAGAAAATTTGAATCTGTTGGATGATTGAAAATATCTATTTCAATGGTGATAAAAATGTATGTTTGATTAGAATAGTCCTTATGATTGATATAACATCATTCATTATTGGGTTCTATCATTGGAGTCTTCTTTTAGGGTATTATGGGAGTTCTAAGAGCTAGAATTTTATCACCGTCTAGGAAGGAGTAGAGGAGAACCTTCTTGTCGAACGCCATCAATATCTTGTTTTGGTGAATATATTGTGTATGCATGTTCAATATCCTCATATCTTTAATGGAATCAATCATAGATAAGAAAAAAACTTACAGTCTGTATGGAATCTGCTGGTCATAGACAACTATTTAGAGTGATGGAAACAAAATCTCAATGGGGAATACAACAAATTTTACATATACTAAGGAAGATAAATTCACATGGGAGGAATTTCGAGTTGTTATCTGATAGTCCAAGAGGGTATCAGAGTGATTTTATATCCATAATTTTTGGTTCAGGACTTCCATAGTCTATAGAATTTTATAAGGGTACATTTTGAACACCTCAATCTACCCATTTTTATGCGCATGATAGTGGGAGGTATGGTTTGATCTGATAATATAATTATCATATATCCATTTCATCACAACATCCTAGATGTTGGTGTAGTTATTAGTGACAATAGAATTATGTGCTCCATATCATTGGATGATATTTAATATCATGAATATATTCATGGGTATGTCCTTGAATTCTCTAATGGGAATCACTTACACCTGAATAATAAATTATTCACAGTCGGAATAAACCTACACTGATGAGCATTCACTAGAGGGTATTCTCAGTAAAATAGATTCCCCACACTATATGGGTAGAAGAATAAATACTGTTTTGAGGTGGTTTGGTGGCCCATTCCCAAATTTTGGATGTGTAGGAAATGAAAGACACATGTTAGAGAACATGATACATTCATAGAACATGGTGGTCTATAATTATCCAATCATATGAATATAGTGGGAAATATTTAAATCATTATATATAAGAACCATAGGAACTAACATGAACTTCCTTTATAAACTAGGGAATTTTTTCATCATGGGGGAGGATAATTCCATCAAACCAAAGTATATATATAATAATCTCATGGTTATTCCCACTCTGGAGGGTGAATTGTAATACAGGCCAGTCGATTTTCTCATGTTTGGATCTATCAAGTTGGAGAACATCATACCTAATGTACTCCGCAAATAGAGATATCAATTTGGTTTTTCTCAACCATGGATGAATATGAATATCTTTATTAGGAAGAACCATCAAAATACAAGTTTAACTATTGCCAGTCTCTATCATCTGAACTGATGGGGGAGATAACTCATATATGTGACACATGAGTGAACAAATCATATTCTTTAGGATCTATAAGAGAGGTGGCTACACTGGAAAAATTATTGGATGGACCATTCTATGATTGGGGAAGGTGATTTACCTTTTCCTGATAAGAGAATTTAGACATTATCTAGAGTGTTTTCTATAATAGGGGAAGAAGTTCCATCTCAAGGAATTTATGATCACCATTCGTATGTTTGATTACTAACCCGAAGTCCCCCTTTAAAAGGATGTGGGGGCATAAATTTGAAGGTCCAACTTGATACATGTAATGAGATACTAAAACCCTTCATATTTATTTTTTAAACATTATAATAACATTAAATAATGGGTCCAAAGAGCCTATGAAGGTGTAATGAAGATGACCCCATGACATACTCAATTGATTTTGGTATTATTGATCTTTCTACTAGTTTGGATCTGGAGGACCATTCAATGTGAATATTGAAAAATGGAAAATATAATCTTCTGATAAGAATTCCTCATCATGGAATTAAATTTCTAATAGAAACTAATTATGAGGTTTATGGATGATAAGAATATTTGGAAAGGCATGGAATTTCTTGGAATTCTTTGTAAAAGAACATGATATCAAACTGCTGAATGATCACCACCCACTGTGAGAACTATCCCCTCAACATGGATAGATATAGGATATACATTATCAGATCTGACCAGGAAACTAGCTATATTTCCTGATGCTAAAAATAATTATAGGACCAATATGTTGAAAAAACCTATCCAATCCAGATCTTCTCAACAGGAGAGTATTTGGACTCTATGTTAATGAGAATGAAACTGAGATATTTTAAACTTTTCACTATTACTTCATTAATCTTATAATGTTAAAGGCACTGAAGGAATATTCCAGTGAGGTCACATTGAAGTCCATAGGCTTCTTGGAGATGGTTAGAATCATATTTGGGGGTTGTAGTAGATATATCTTGATTTTCTCAATGGTGGTATGGAATTCCCCATTCCACTGGTAGAAGGTTCCTTTTATCATCATCCTAGAAAATGGAATATAATATTTTTAATGATTTCAAATGAACCATTATTCATTGGCTATGTGTACATTAAAGACTTGGTTCTCCTAAAGGTTACACGGAGGAGGCCTTTGGTTGATGGCACAGTTCCTCTTTATGTTGATCTTAATGCCTCTATATCTAACAATGAAGATAATAATCTTACTAGAGGATATCCTAATTTCATAATTTCAAGGGATCGCCTAAAAATACTAGGAGAGATGGAATAAGAAAACATTCTCAATATCTCTAGGATTATTATTTCTTGTGGGATTTTACCCCAAAATCATCACCATAAAATACCACCATCACCCCGAGGATGGAATTTATAATTTTTTACATGTATTTATAATACGTGGGACCATGATTATTCAAATATAAAGACATTACTTGAGAGTAAAATGTAATATTCTTTTCTATGAAGTTGGTATTCTAATTATACTCATGGTGTTATTGTAATATAATTATACTTGTAATATCCATCAATGAAGGAGTGCGCCAGGTGACCATTTGTGGATTCAATACAATGCACTGTCACATGAAGGATTAAACTGTCCTTTTGAGAAATGGTGGTTGAGATCTCTGAAGTTGATACAACCTCTAATATGGCCATTCTTCTTATTAACATGAATGATGTTGGGAACACGATTTGGGTACTAAAATTTCATGAGTATTATAGTTTTGGTTATCTTATCAATATCAATATTTACCATGGAACCATGATAATTGTGAATTTTCCTTGGAAGAATGTTGACCCTACGATGAATTAATTAATGGTTTAGACATTTTAAATATTCATGATGGTATGGTCTAATTATATCATTGTAAATATAGGAAAATAAATCACGATGGTGCTTTAGGAATAATAGATACTACTTTTTTTCATCTAGAGGCATGGTTTCCCTGATTATAATTGTCCTAGATCTGTCTCAGTTTTATGTTTCACATGAATCAACTCATCGATAGGGGTGGATACAAACTCTTTGAATTTAGGAGTAGTGTATTCAAAATCCTCTGTATCATATGAGGAATGACAATAAGTGGTATGTGGATCCTCTAGGCCTAACAATTCTGGTGAAATACTAGTTCCTTATTGGGTGGATACAAAAGATTAGAAAAGGGGCCGCTGATCTGCTAAAACTATGTTGATAATAGTTCTAAAAAATATTGCATCATTCCATTAACCATGTGTTCCATGATTTATTTAAAAGAAATGGTTGGGATCCTATGGTGATTCAACCAAGCATGGTTAATCATGAGGTTATGATGTACAATGGTGTCTATAATATGAACCCCTTGATACATTATAGGGTTAGAGGATTTCAGTATCACTTATGTCTAGCCCACGCAGGTGTATAATGTAATCATCCCACAATAATTATAATCAGGGAGGCATATCTCTTTCCTAATTGAAATAACATTGAAATATCCCAAATATGAAATCTTGGATTCATACTTGTTGATCAGGTGAAAGAAAGCACCATCCAAATATTTCCAAGGGTTGTTAGGAATGGTTGTAAGATCAACCACATTGTTCTAGAACGAAATTTCTTTAATAAAGTAGTAGATAACATTCATATTGAGGGAATAACTAAAATCAACGGGAGATGCATCACCCATAAGAAACCCAACTCGGCCATTGTGAGAGTTCCTGGGATATTTATGATATGAAGATTAGACTACTGCAGGTTGATAAAGCCAGTACCGTCCCATCAGTGAGTTATAGATAGAATCCTATTAGAACGCCAGTAATTCAACACATATAATCAAGCCTTAGAATATATACTTCAACAAAATCCTTCTACTAGAACTATAATTATTCATGTCATAGCCCAAAATCTTTAGTTCAAATGTAATAATCTATTCTTCAGTTTGTGATCACATACAAGTATTCATGTTAGGATGAGATTAATCCTATATCTTATTTCCACCTGGTATTGTCATAATTCTATAAGATTGAATAATCGTGTGATTTAAAAAGAGTAGATGCCACCCTGTATGAGGGATCCCTCTTCATCAAAAGATAATGAAATGATAGAATTGATTCCTTCTTTACGAAAATCCATTATAGAGTAGGTTTCTATAGAAACTACTTACTCTGTGAACTAGAGGGGTATCATCAAGGATTCAGCAAGGTCCTCACACCTTTTTTATCAATGTGGATGGCCTTAAGGATTGATATCCTTTAAGGTATTATGTCTAGATGATTCAACATATTGTATTTATATTAATGATGCACATTTCATTTGGTTAGGGGTCTCTCTTTGAGTGGGGTACTACCGGTGATGCTAAATATACAACTAGATTATAGATAATACTGGAAATATGTAACTGAACATAATATAACTCAACTAGAACCACTATCAGTAGACTGTCAGTTGGCTAGGGAATTTATTTAGATATATGCATTTGATCATGTTACAATTCAAGCTATTATTCTGGATCAGTTAAGATGGAAGATTTTGGAGGCATATCTAATGGATTGAGATTTGAGTACTATGAATAGTGAGAATTGCACAAATTATGATGCTTGGTCTTAGTTGCATGGATGGTCTGGTTTAAAGAATTTCAATTATTATTGTGGTGTTTTTCATTTATTTTGACATCCCCTTTGACAACATTTATTGGGAGAATTATTGGGGTTTATAGAGTGTTCCTCATAATCAAGGAACATGAAGTGATCCATGATCCTGACATTGTTTTCATATACATATTACTAGTTATGTTAAAAAAAATTATAAAATTTTTGGTTAGACCCAGTGGTGATTTACAACTCTAGAGGCATGATATTGCTGTGGGTGTGGGATAGATTCAACACTATCAAGGAAAATTACATTAAATTGTAATGTGTATTATTTATATGTTGAGACATGGAAGGATATGATTTAGATGTTGATGCTTTATCCAGAGAAGGCAGAGAAAATTATTGGGGTTCCAGACATCCTAAGAAGGTGTGGATGAATCCATTGTCATGAGAAACTTCTTTGTGATCTAACCAATCATCATAAAAATGAGTTTCATAGTTGGAAATCTATTTCTATTTACCTTTACATCCACTACTAAGATCATAGTAAATATGTACAGCCCATATTGGGACATTACCCAACATGATAATACTGTTATCCTCATGGTCATGAAGCCAATCCTTAAACACAGAACACTTTATAATTATATTTCCAAAAAACCGTTGGTGATATAAATTGTTGGTGTTATTTGTACGATCACGTTAATGGGGATTATTGGACAATGTTATCATGAGAATCCCATATTCCATAGAACTGAGGAAATCATTGGGAACCTTGTCATCATTGATGAATAGATCCTGCTTGTCCTATCCGTTAAAGTAACCTTATGAGCTTATCCTTGGTGGGGGTAGAATCATACTGTGGGGTTAGAACTAGAAATGGGGATATAGAAACACTATCAAATCAAGGTAGCTAAACTTTTTGATGCAGCTCCTAATAGTTCTATATTGATTGAGGCTACACCGTGTAGTTTTACGCCAGCTGAGATTGGGATTGATATTGATTCTTACCCTGATGAGTATGATCCATAAGAGTAGTTAACATCTCTAATTGAACATGTGACTCTTCTAATCTGGTCTCTAAAATATCTACCATTGATTACATTATCGTGATACCTAGAAGAGGAATCAATTTTTATTTCTTATCCTAGATCCAATCATTATCATATTGTCATAACATGTTCGATAAATCGTTAAACCAACACTACTACAAATAATGCTTTTATCAGCGCTAGAAATAGTCTTTAAATAGTGCTAGAAAAGCGCTGTTAAAGATGGAGAAGATAAAGGGGGGCCCCCTTTATCAGTGCTCTAAAAAGTGCTGATAAAGACCCCTATTATCAGTGAAAAAAAAGGCGCTGATAAAAGGTGTCTTTTATCTGTGCTAAAAAAAGCCCTGATAAATGGATCCTTTATCAGTGATTTCTTTTTAGCGCTGATAAAAGTCATCTTTTATCAATGTTTTTTTGGTGCTTATAAAACCAAAAAAATTAAAAAAAATTAAAAAAATACTATCAATCTTGCGGGGGGGGGGGGGGGGGTCTTTTTATAGCACTTGAGTCCCCATTTATTGGCGCTTTCCCGCACCACCAGCACCCACATGCACCGCCTCCGCCCATTATCAGTGCTATAACCCACCTTTATCAATGCTAGTATCTCTAATTCACCCTTTCTTGTGTGCCCCTACCTCCACCCAGATTTGATCTCGAGACCTCCCCCCTACGCGCCTGATGCCTTTTCCACTCCCATATATTGATTTGTTCTCTTATTTATGATATATCTATTTATTTATATATATATTTGGTTATATTTATTCGTATAGTAATATATATTTATATTAATATATATCGTTATATTAATATATATATAGTTATATTAATATATATAGTTATATTAATATATATATTTATAGTTATATTAATATATATATTTATAGTTATATTAATATATATATATATTGTAATATTAACATATATATAGGTATATTAATATATATATAGTTGTATTAATATACATTTATATAAATATTCATATATTGGTATTTTAAATAAAATGGATAAAAGTTATTATTTAGATAAAACTAATATATTTTTTATGTATATATATTTAATTATTTATTTAAAAAATTAAATTCTTAGGTGTTAATATATAAAAAATATGTAAATATAGTTATATATTTGATTATATATAGAAGTGCATTATAAAAAATGATAAAATTTCAAAGACATAATATCAATATGAATGTAATAACTTGGAATAAATTCAGTCCCAACCAAAAGAAGCCAAAAATACTCCCCTTAAAATAGGCTGAAAATCCACAAATTGTTAAAAAATCGGGGCATCCCAATTAAAAACTCATTTTTGGACGCCTTATGGGCCTATTTTGGCCTTGAAAAAACCTTTATCTGGGCCCCCACAAGTCATAAGTGTGTAGAGCTCGTTGCAGGATTTGATTTGATACGTGCTAGAGCTCAAACGAACACCCGAATCAAAAGTTATGGCCATTTGAAGTTTGAGTTTCGTTTTCAACATATTTTGTATCTTTTCTTGATTTTTTTGATTTTTTAGTCTTCAAATTGTTATTAAATGATTATTAATCCATAATAATTAGAAAATTATTAATTATTTTTTTTTTATTTTTTATAAGACATTATCACTAAATATCTTATATATTTTGTATATTAAGTGTAAATGTATATTTAAACTTATATAAAATATATTTAAAAATTATATATTATATTTATATAAATATATCTATATTTATATATTTACATATTAATATATTATTTTTAATTAATTTTTTTTGAAGTCGACACTTTATCACCGCTACTAAAAAAACACTCACAATGGGTGTCCCTTTATCATGGCTAAAAAAAGTGATGATAAAGGGGGTTCCCTTATCAGTACTAATAAAAGGGCTGATAAAGGGGTACTTTTATCAGTGTCTTCTTTAGCGCTGATAAAGGTACCCTTTATCAGTGATTTTTTAGCACTGATAAAGGTACCCCCTTTATCAGCGCTTTTTTGTTAGCGCTGAGAAAGGCCAGTGTCGGGAAAATCTGTTTTTGAGGTATTGAAACTTGGGATATAATGAGAGAAAATTTTGGGGACCATATTTGAGTTGATGTTCCCTACACACAGAGTTAGCAATTACTAAAGATCTAGAGACATACAGTGTAAATACTTGAGGAAATTCCACTAGGTTTTGAATTATGAGAAATTTTAATTTGGATTTTATTTGAACATGAAGAGATTACCAATGGTTGTCTTTCCCATGGTGGAGATGAACTTTTATGGGAAATTCTTATGAAGATATTCTTAAGAGGTGAATGTTCATATGGGTAACGAGTTGCACTAGATGAACGCATTTCATTCAAATTTCTAAATGAAACATAAGAGCATGGTAGCTACCTTCTATTCTAGGGCCCCCAATATATGCTCCCACCACAAAATGAAATCAGAGAAATGATAAAAAAGGCCAAAAATCCCATTGAATTGTGAAAATATAAGCTTTCAAAATTTTGGTGGTGCCCCAATGTCATCAATGCGTGTTGTGTACAGATTTCCATCAAGTCATATTTCCAACGATCACGTTTCCAAGCCCCTGTGGTGAGTAGTCAGAGTGTCTATCAAGTCATATTTGTGGGGAATCCTTTCCTAAGGTGGATGTTTTAAAATTAATGCATTGATAGGATCATAAATATGGTGAGCATCCTTAGAATATACTTTGGTGGATTGATTGGATCTAGATGAGGGCAGTTATGCTACCCAGGATGGTTTGGTCACTCATTCCATGGTCTCTTACCATACACTTCTATCGTTGGTTTTTATAGATGTGCAGTATCTCTAGGATGAATTAGGGGAAAATGAAAAAAGAGTACTTGTCTCCGAATCGATGGAAAAGATATAGGATCCTTTCACGATTCACTATAATCTAGGTTCCACAGAGCATGGATTTCATCCATGATCCCTTTTTGACCCGTATCCACCTAGAGAAAGGTGGAATTAACATGATTTTTTTTCTATCGTATCCACAATATCATAACTATCAGATGGATCAAGATCACTATTTCACCTTTTGGTATTCTGACTATTAGGAAATTATGTAGCGGGATTCCCGAGGTAGGGTGATTGCCATTTTAGATGAGTGAGGATAGATGTGGGTGGGTATTCCTGATACTGTTATTCCCCAATTTGAGGGTTTTCTCAATCGGACCCTAGGTCGGTGCGCACATCCTTATAAAACTCATGTAAAATCATATTTACCATAATTATACCTGAAGTTAACTCCTAAATATCGATAGGTATGGAAGTATTTACCTATAAAGTATTCAAGTGGGGGGAATCATACTATACACAACTCCACATTTTCATAGGTGGAGATTACTCTTCCATGATTCTGAGAAGCGCAATGAGCATCTTAATGCATAAATTTGGGCGTTCCCAATGGTAGATGTGTGAAATATGGTTCTAGGATAGTAGTAAAACAACAAACTCAATAATTCAGCACAAGTTTTCTATTTCAGATAAATTCTCCCTAAATCTCCCGAAGAACAAATGAGGGAAATAAACATGAAAAATAATCTCCCATATGGTTCAATGGAAAGACGAATTATCAACCTCCTTGAGGGACTTTAGGAGGTCGACATTAGGGGCCTTGTTTTGTTAGAATAATATTGACCACTTATACGTATCCAGAGACTCTGACATGCTTTCTTTCATAGAAAAACATGCCATGTTCTTGGCTGAACACTATCAGTTTTGGTACTATCTAATAAATTGGAAGTGACACTAATATTGAATAGGCTCATAGAAGGCTGGATGGGGGCGGAGTCACTACGTAGGTTAACTGTTCACTGCAATCTAGGATGCCTCTTAGTATCAATGAATATTGTATAACAAAATCCATATATGAATGGATTCTCAATACTGCATATTGTGCAAGAGAAGATATTATCATTGGTCGATCATATGGATGCGCATCATCATTCCCATTCTAGAATAGGTATCATTTGTATTTAGAAGATGATGAGAGGGAATATGGTGATGATGGGGGTGGATTCATGTTGTGCCCTTGGAAAGGAAACATAACTTCCTCCACCAACATGTACCTAAGGATGATTTTATTTTATTTAAACTTTTAGGATGAAAAAATTCACCTATCGAGATCCTTCTCATACCCCTTTACTCCGGACCTGGGTGAAGGATTGATCATTGAATCACATCCCCCCTTTGAACTCTAAAGAAGTATGGGATTTATGATAACCTGGTACATCCCAATATTTTTTATTTTCAAAGAGGATTCATCCTTCTAGATCAGGGGGGATTCTTTAGTGTATGGAAAAGATTCATAATTTTGAGAAACTCCATTCTGTTGGGTGATAATGTAGAGAGTTCCTCTACGTTCACTAGTTGGGATATGGGGAGGGCCCCTATTTTGATTGTTGTCTGGTTGGGGATGAAAACCAAATTGAATGTCGTAAGATTGGGGATGAGATCCTCTTTGGTTTTTGATGAAGCATGTCGAACCACTTATTTTTTTTTGATAGGGACACGGGGATGATATCCATGATGACTAGTAGATCTGTCATAGGGAGGACCTTTTTACACGCTAGTTTAATTATTAGGAGGACGTGTACACCAATCAAAATGGAATTGGGGTGGACCCTTGTTTTGATGATCTGGAATATTGATAAAACAACCATTTTTGTTGATGAAATAATGGGTAGGACATCCACTTCGATATACAGGAACATGAGGTGGGCCAATATATTGACTCATAAAGGAGTGGGGAGGACAAGCACTATGATTGACTACAGAATGAAGAGGACAAATATGTTTCCCAATGGTGTTATCATTGGTGGGACCTCTATATTAAATGCCAATGATGCCAAGAGGATATTCACTTATATTGATGATAGATTTTGGAGGATCTTTACTAGATCTATTGTCAACGTTATGATGACCTTATCACTAGTTGTATATGACATTGGTAGGGAATCTGTGCAATATTTAAAAATTGGGATGAACTCTTATTGAATCTGGAATTTCATGAGGGGGCACATAAAACCAATTATGAGAGAGGGGATGACCTTATATTTTGTTGGTGATGGTATGTGAAGGACCTCCACACTGAAAATAATTTCCATGGGTTAGCCCATAATGACTTTTGGTGGATCCATCAATTGAAAGAGTAAAATAATAATGTTTTTTGGGTGGATGGGGTATCAATACCAACTAGGAATGTATGGAACACTTTGGATTTGTCACGAAGATCTAGTAGAATACACAAGAAATGGTAGCAAACTCTAGAGCACAAGAAGATGATTCTAATTATTGGTAATTCTCTGAGGCCTACTCCCAATGTTAAAATCTTGTGGTCCAGATCCCGGATAGCAGATAAGGTGTATAGTCACATGTTCTATGACCCAAATGTCCAAAAATTTCTATCATTGAAGGGCTTGGGGGAATCCCAAAATTGTGGTTTCTAGGAAGCCATCCCAGTTGGGGATAGTCATCCCCCACCTACATGGAATTGTGGATAAAGTGACGGGATTACTAAGGGAATATTCTATTGAAGTCTCTCACTGTTGGATCTGGGAGAAGTTTCTCCCTATGAAACCCTAGGTGGTGGGGGTGTCGGTGATGGGTCCAACACTCCATGTCATGACAGAAAATATCCCTTGTAGGGATGACCACATCAATCTCGTACTATAAAATCTCAATGTTTCTCACACATTTCTTTATAATATTATATGGTGAGATGGGGCATGGGATCCTAGTAGGTATAGTCATGGAAGATTGTGTTATAGAGCTGGATTAGTTCATGATGGATGCATTAACATTTAACATTCCCATAAATCATTGAGAATTGTCTTGTTTATTGTTTATTGGAGATATCGGATAAATAATATGAATTCAACCATCAGTACTTGTGTAGGGAAATAAATTTCTAATGACCAACTGTCATCCAATCCTAGGAAGTATAAGAGGATCTAAGGAGACAATGTGACATACTGAGAAATGACCCATTTTTACTTCCCCCATTTTTTGTGACATACATGTTGTGTTGATAGTTTTATTAGTGGTACATGGTGACATATAACTAAATATGTTGACATGCTAATCTGATGATGTGTCTAATGCTACTAGTCCACATTTTGAGTTGAAGGGTTTCAAATAATGTTCACTAATTCTCTTTTTAATGGTTTTTCAGGGACACATCATGTTTGTTAATGTATATTGGAATTCTAGTTACCTTGTATTCCCATTTTCCAAATCTGTGAATATTTCCTCACATTCAACCATGTTGTTTAATATATGATTGAAATGGGATTATGGGTTATCGGTTCTTCCATCCATGGATTCATGCTTGAATCCTCTCACCTAGTACAAGTACCCCTCATATATTTGAGTGATATTCATGGAACTCATTCATTGTTATATCTATTCTTGTACACCTATTAATTAAAATGATTCTGTCTATGTATTCCTATTGGTATTGAAAAGAAATTAAAATTTGTTCAAGGTAGTATTCATGTTGGGGAATCACAAACATTTTAGGTTTCTAGGATCATTGGTCACCTTTATTATTCCTCAATGTATGGAATCTCATGGTGGCTATCCAGATGAGGTACCCAAGGAATCTTGTTTCGATCATAAGGTATCTAATGCTGAAGGTGAATATCTTCAAAAATTTCAGCTTATAAATCCAATGTTTGTTATGATATAGTTTACTCTCTAGGAGCATATATTCTAATTATTTCACCATAAGAATCCCATTATTTCATTAGATATGTGTTTTGGGTGGGATAACTTGTTTAACATCATGTGAAGATATAATGGAAGGATAAAACCCTCATTGATGAGTATCATGGGGGTGTCTCCATAGGATTAAATATGTCCCACCTATAATTTTACCAGTATATGGATTAGTATACCAGTTGGGGGACCTATGATAAGTGTCCCTTTATGCGAATATGTAATTCCATGAGGGTAGATCAAAACCCCCTTGTGGAGGATCTGGAAGGAATTTGCTCTAGAGGGATATCATTGGATTACCATTTGTTTGGATTGAACACCTGAGAGGCTTCGTACATACCATAACAAAAAGATAGGGATTGAAACAAACATATTTTTCTATTTTTGATTAACACATGGGATATGATATGTCCTCATAGTTTAATGTTAAACTATAAGGACACACACATTGTCAAGGGAGAAGCACATAGTCAAGGATTATATGTTACACATTGTCATGCCCAAGGGTTACAGAGGAGATGTAGTCTCTCATGTTAGAGGAATGATCTTACTGGGGATGTGGCTTTGAGGAAATTAGGATGGATGCAGATGCTAGGTTTTTACCTTAGGTAGGCTTCCTATATATCCAATTTAGATTTGAATTAAATAAAATGTAGTTATGAAGGGGCCTGATATTTAAGCTAAAGATGAGTCCCATGGAGGATACATGGTGGATGTCATGGTCTCTACTAACCTCTAATAACTTGTTAGTCATTTTATGTGTATGAAAAAATAGGAAGTAATATATAAGATTATTATGACATGAAAGAAGTCGAAATGATATATAGTGTGAGGATTATTCATGGATGCTTCCCAAGGATGTTTTGATTATATGTAAGGAGGATCTCAATCCATGTGAGGAGGTAATCATTCCCTATGAGGGTAGGAGTTGTGGAGACCATCCCAAGGTTCTCAAAAAATGAGTACCCTATGTGCATTTCATATGGTATGGTCATAGTTTAATAGCATGGTTTGAGTGCTATGGGATTATATGATTATACTTTATTCGTCTTGGATATGTGAGACTCATTCCTTACCCCTTGGGATTAAATGAACATAGTTCACGAACCCTTAAGAGAATCATGATGTTTGGAAATTTAATTATACAATGAAGAGGAGTGGTCATTCACAAGGACCACATCAACATGTCTATATGGAGAAACAAAATAATTATCTTACCAATGCTTTGAAGAAAACGGTATGGAAATATATGTAATCAAGGCATAAGGGACATCTGATGAGTTGACATGAAATTTTTTCAAAAATGTTTTGTGTGCTACAAGATATAAATGTGTGCTAGTTATGGGTTTTCCATGCAATGGTTTCCTTAACCTTGTGATCCAACGCATGGGAGGACATGTATTTCAAAAGAATGGGTGAAAAAAAGATTGTGGTTACACAAATGGTCATGGTTTTCCATTGGATGACCCTATGCATGAACATGACATGCATTGAATGATGATTTGTGAGGGTTACTCAACTATTGTACCTATCAATTGAAGACTCATATGGAGAATATCTTGTAAGAGTCTCTACGTTTGGTGTCCCATGAACTCAGGATTTCACAAAGGATTTATCTTATGGGAAGAAAAGTGTTGCTTCATATTCTATAGAGTCACCCTATAATATGGGGTAAAATTCTATTTATATCTAAAATCTTCGTTAATAGACATATAAGATTTTTTATGTAGAAAATCATTTGAATGGGATTACTCCTTTTTTTCTAGAAATTAGGAACAATTGCTGAGGCATTTAATGTAACATTTGGCACAAAAAATATTATTTTCCACAATAAATTTATTAATTGAACACAATACATTATCGTTTTTCATGCTTTAAATGTAAATTGTTTTTGATTTGGACAATGAAGTTAAAAATACAATAAAATTTATATAATAAGAGTCTAGAGCTCATGTTCAGTGTCTTTCATACTAACATGGATTCTTGTGTACATATCTATTATCATTCATAAGATAATCCATCCCGTCTGAGATATGTTCTTAGTTTATTAAGACTCTGACTCTTAATGACATAAAACAAGATTTCAAAACAAAAAATTCCTATCATAGTTTTACTGAGATTATTTAATCCAATATATATAAAATTATATATTTTCACAATAACATGTGTAGTTTTACATGTAGATACATGAATTTATAGTTTTATATTTTTTTAACCTCATAAAATATTCATCACCTTATATGTAAATAGATAATTATTTATATCATTACCAAATAATGATTAAGGTTGAACTTATAGATGATTTTATGGTTTTCTATTGACTAACAATTAATTGGTGATATTTTCTTTCTATGAATCCTTCAAATATGATATTTACAATAGCCACAATCAGTACCATAAAAATTAGGTGGTCTTTGAGAAACCCATGAATAATTTGAAAATATTCCTAATATATCAAATAGATCTTTCCTCAGTGATGGTTATTTTAAAAAATGTTTAGAAAATATAAATATTATATATCGATATAGGGGTATAGGTATGATAACAATTTCTAGTCCAGAATTATATATTATATATTTTATAATTGGGGGATTTAATTGGACTTTTCAAATAAAAGTTTATAATTTATCTGGTTTTCTAATGTTAATGTTGTAGAAATTAATAATTTGGGACAATTGTTTTACATAATTTGGCATAAAATTATACTATATAAACACTAAAAACACCTTAATCATAGAGAATAATGATGATAACTAATTAAATATAATTATTCTCTATATTTTTTCACACAAACAGTCATAAAAAATTACAAAAAACATTATCCTTGGAGGATTAAATCTAATAATAAACTACACATTTCAGAAAATTAAAATACCCAAAATGACTAATAATTTCCCCCTAGTGGAAAAAATAGTAATGTTTATTGAGGATTCAAAACCCACAAACACATACATTTTGAAGGGGTATTATAACCTAAAAATGCCTATACAAAAAAGAACACATAGAATTACATAAACAAAAAAACTACTTTAAAATATAATGCATGTCAATGTCGAGGAATTATCAGTCACTACAAAAAAAATAGTTTTAAATAATGGAGTCTATAAAAATGGTCAAACCCATAATGATCTCAAAAAGTGTTGAATATTTTTCATTCTTAACATTATTGTGTCCTTGAAAATTAATTTATTGCACTAGTTTTGTAAAATCATTATATAAATTTAATTTATGAAAAATATATTTCATTATTGAAATCAATTTCAAATAATTTATCCCAAATTAATAGGTGTGTGTATCATTTAGAAAATACATCAGAGTTGGTCAATGTTGGTGAAAATAAAATGTTTCAAATTTTTTTCTTTAAAAAAATAAATTAAATATTCATTTAAATATATATTGATTAATGAAAAAAATGAATTTTATAATGAACTAATAAAAATAATTAATGTT
This sequence comes from Viscum album, assembly GCA_963277665.1. Lineage (NCBI taxonomy): Eukaryota > Viridiplantae > Streptophyta > Magnoliopsida > Santalales > Viscaceae > Viscum > Viscum album. The sequence continues at coordinate 1,894,166,218 of OY728150.1, forward strand.
GAATTAAAATAAAATTATTATTATTATTTGAAAACTACCCAAAATATAATTGTTTTACTCCTCATAATTCATGTAGTTAAATTTTATATAAATAATTTACCGAAACATCAACATCAATATACATATATTCTCAATCAAAAATGAATCCCACTTAATTACCAAAAAAATATATCTAAAACCCATTCAAATGAAATTTAAATAATTAATTACTTATTTAGTAACAAATAAAATATAAAATATAATTCAAATAAATTTCATAAAATTAAAAAGTGATATATTGGTTAAAACAATGCATATATACATATTTTGAACAACCAATAGAAAATGACATAAAAAAATAGGTCTAATTGTTAATGTAGTTGATTTTGAAAAATAAAATTTGATCTTGTAGGTGAAATATCCACATTAAAAAATTATATACCTAACCAAAAATTTTGTACCTAAAATCAATATTAGTATTTTTCACAACATAAACGAATCTATATATGTAGTATATTTCCCAAAACCAGTTATTAATGTTATATAGTATACATTTTAAAAAATGTAGATAACCAAAATATTGAATCACTATGTTCTATGTATCCCAAAATTTTCCTAAAGGATAATAAAAAACATTAGAAATTTTTTTTAGAAGAAAATATCTAAAATTTTATTTCATATTAATTTTGTATAATTTTGAAAAAAATGAACATCAAAATAAAATAATATTTGTAGAATATAATTAAATTATATTTATATAATTAAATTATTTTCCCAATGAATCAAAAATAACATTAATTAGACTTTTATATCGTATTATATCAGTAAAATATAGTAGAAAATTATTTCTGAAAAACTGGGGAATTCAGACTGAAAAAATGTAGTGACCACTAACCTAATTTCATTAAATATAATGAATGATTTATAATTTTATTTTTTCAAATTAAATGAATATAATTTAATTATATTACCAAATCTATTATAATACCTCAATTTTGAGATTTTTTGATAATGTTATCACTATAATATAAAAAGTTGAAAATAGTAATAATTTTGATATGTAGAACACAATTTGGATTTGTGGTTTAGGTTTAGTTATATGGTAATAGTTATTTTGATAAATTGTAATTTCCCAATAACATAAATTTGTTATATTTAAATTTCCAAAAGGACATATTTAGCATTGTAACTCAACATGAAACTTATTGAACATTTTTTAAACAATAAAATCCTGAAATCTAAATATAATTTGGGTTATGATTTATAAGAATTAATGTAAATCATATATTAATCATTATAAAAGATAATAAACAAAATAAAACCCTTATCAAGTCTATGATAAATAATATTTACCAAATAAAAACAATAATACTATTGTTAATTATGATTAAAAATATATTTATTTAAATATATAAATATGATGTTGTATAATGGGACGATAAAAAATATAATCATAGATCATTCTATAGACATATAATATATTTTAATCTCCATTAATAATAGGGATATTGGGAATATAATGGATTTAAAGGGTTATAATAAAGCCTATATGAAGTGTAATGAGATTGGAAATCCTTAGCAAGATCGATCTGGATTGGGATCGACATGAAAAAAAGAGATAATTATAAAACTATCAAACCTAATTATCCCAAAAATAGATAAACATTTCATGTGACTTTCATTGAGTACCCTCTTTATCATGATATTGGTTATTTATTTTGATGGTATCTCCTAGAAACTAGAATCAATTTAATATTTTTTGGAACGCTTCTCTAATAACAATGCTCCAGTATCTCATCTTCAAGGAAAATAGAAATAATAATGTTGTAAATATATTTTTCAAAAAGATAATGATATCAAATACATCAAAAAAGGTCCTAATATATTTTTATTGTCCTTCTAAATTTAATTAAGGATCCAAATTTTATTTTATTATTTTAAATGTTTTTAAACATCAAACTAATTTAATTATTCTATATTAAATAATTAAATTACAAAAATCATTTATTCATATTTTCACTAAACACATCAATTTTTGCGTGTTAATTGGCCCACTGATATTTGATAATTGTCATCCACCTCAATATAGAACTATGAACCAATGGAAGAACTCATTATTTCATGGGTACAACCTTTTTATAATTGTATTTTTTTGGTTCATAATACTAAACTATTTCACTAATGTACAAAATCCTCAAACTGGTCTTCAAAAGTAAATAACACTTTAAGAATAAATTCAATTTTTTTTTAAATTTTTTTCATGATCTCTCTCATAAATTAAAGATTAATATTAAAATAAATAATCCAATTAAAACAAATTATTCATGACCCTATGAGACATTACTGAAGTAAAAAATTTAAGAATTCCAAAAACAATAATTTCTATCAATGCAGGTCCTTTAAAAATAATCATTTATACTAAAATTCTAAAAGTGTTTTTTGTGATCACTATAAAACACGCACATATATTCATTGATAGATCTTATATTTACCCTTCCATTAATATTGATTTCATTAATTTATAAACCAATTATTTTTAATTTGATCTGAATTATTATTATTTTTAGGTTTTTAGGTACTCATTTAGATTAAATGTGGAAATTGCACAATTATGAATTTTTAAATAATTTCAATCACATATGTATTTTTATTAGAATGTTTTTTATATTAATCAAAATTTTGTGTATTTTAGGATTGATATAATTTTAAAATTAAACTATGTAAACTTGGATATCTGTTGATTCTAATTAATTGAGCCCAAATAAATCAATAAAAATAGAAATTTTTTACTGGGATAGAATTTAACCCGACTCATCATATAAAGATTAAATCTATCCACATGCCTCAAAATAAGGTTTTTCAAACTATATAGATGATAGGTCATAATGTAATGTATTAATGCAAAATAAAATTTATAAAGGAACTCATTAATCTAGTCCTTGTACAAGTCATATTTGAATATGTTTAAAGGTCTCTTTAGATAGAAAAAAGAACATAAATAAATTGAGATTAACACTTCAAAGCCAAGTAAAACTGAGTTAAAATTTTGAGATTCAATATAGAATCAATATTTCAACAACTCTATTGAAGTTACTATGGGGTTATTTTTATAGGAATGTAGATAAATTTGATATTACATTTGGACGAAAGGAACAAGACATCAAATTACACATCTATCTCCCTCTTTATTTTTATATCTTCTAATAATTTCAGGTGTGTCTGTTGATATGAGACAGAAAGGGAAAAAATGACATAGATATTTGGATTAATATTTTTTTAATTCATTATAGAATTTTTAATAATGGGTTTTCTCAAATTATTTGGGTATACGATTCAATTTTTTGTTGAAGGTGGTAACCGGTAGACATAGTCTTTACTGTTTCAATGTTCTCGTGTAATCAATCATGACTATCTGTTGTATTTTTATATTTAAATGATAGTGTTTTTATTATTTTGGTAAATAAATTATTGTGGATTTTATTAGATGGATTTCCAATCTATGGAGTAAAAAAAATATTTCACAATTTGAATTTAATAAATGATGTCTTATGGTTGATCATAACAATTTCATGTATGTTTTATGTCATTGAGGTATTCAAGTATCTAAATCACTAATATAAGAATTAAAAATAATATTAATGTCTTGGTATGTTATCCTTTCAATAAATTTTATTCATATAGATATCATTAGTTGGGAATTGATAAATTAAATTTATAAATCATTTTAATCTAGTTAGACGTGTTTTTCTAAAAGGCTTATGATTTTTAAAAACTACTAATGTAAAACTTATTTAAATCCACATTAATTTTTTATCAATTTTTTTCCTTATATTTATATAAATGAATTTTATATAATATTTATTTTTATTATTAAAAATTTTAATCAAATCCCCAAATTTTTTCTTCTTTCCAAAAACAAACAATAAAAAGTAATTAATTTTCAAGTAAACATGAATACCCATTGAGATGAAACCTAAAGACTAAAACATTTCATTTATCTTGTGGATAAATTTCATTATATGGATTTTTCATCAAAACCACATTAATAAAATAGAATCTATTCTATGGGTGATTCTATATAATATTTTTAAATTAATTTTATCATTATCTGTAAAGGTGAGCCAAAAATATTACATTTGATTATGAAATTGATATAACATATTACACTTGGTTTAGAACTTTTTGGGACCCCTTGTTTGAAGTTGTGAGTATTACACTAACAGACATGGTATGACCATTATTGATCCTGAAATTCAATTGGATGATGATTTAATATTTAAAGAGAGAGTTTCATCCTTTGATGGAAATATAAAAAAATCTATGAAATATCCTGATTCACCTCTTGGGTTTGACATTATATGAAGTTTCATTAAAAAAACTACCCAAATTTAATGAAATTCAATGTTAATATCCACAAAAACTGATTCAAGAATTATTTTTTTCATTATTTAATCATTAAACTACCAGGATTTAATGATACTAAAATGTAAATGATTTTATTTCCATTTTTATTCGTAGGAGTTTCAAAATAATGGTTTTTTTATTCCCATTCAAAATTGATTAATGATTAGAGTGAATTAATGATTATATTATTAGGAATATTTTCCCTAATTCCAGAATTGCTACTATTTGAATAGAGATTTTTTGGATTAGGAAAACTCAAGGTGAAAAAATTCACGAGTACTAGGAATGACTAAAAAGACTCTAATTTGGATTCCCACAATAAATAATCAGCTATCGTATATTTATTAAATAATTTTTGAAGAATTTTTTCTAAATGAAAGAATCGTGATTTATGCTACTATAATAGGGAGTTTAATTATCAATATTGTTGTTATTGTGAGGAAAATATTGAAAATATGGAACACAATTATCATCAATTTAGAATAAGTGGACTTCATTAAATGAAACATTCCTAATATTTTCCTGCTACTATATTTGTAAAAAAATATGATTTTCAATAAACAGTCAAATCCAACTACAATGGATAGGTCAATGATGTGGTATAACAACCCCCAACCCCACCCAAACTTGTTGAAATTTTCATATCTGATTAAATTGTGGAATTTTTTCTTGGAATTAACATTTCAGTAACCGATGAACAAAATTTAAAGAGAATATTGTGAGTTACAATACGATATTTCAAGGAAGTCCCTTTTATGAAAACCAATGAATATTAATTAAAACCAACCAAAACATCATTTAGGGCCAGAAAAAACACTCCAATGAAGTATTTTGATAGGCTGGTCAACCCAAAATATTCATTAAAGGTCAATAAAGTAATTATAAAACATGATATTTAAATAAAAAAACCAATGATCATTCAAGAATAAATACTGAAAATGCTCATAAAATAGATATTTTAGAGGGTATCCTTGAATATGCAATGAAAAAACAATTAGAACCCTAAAATAAACAAATGAACAAGATGAATATCAAGATGAATCAAATAGGTTAACATTAATTTGATCGTAGTAGAATGAGAAATCAAATCAGTAATTGTGTAAATATAGAGTCCAATGAGAATCATTGCGATAAATGGAATAAAAATCTAAGCTATATTCAACATATGAGTGGTATAATATTGAATGACTCTGAAACTAAGAAACTCAAACCGACTATTGAAAATGTTAATGTCTATCTCATAAATAGTTAAAATACTATGAATTGATAATTTTACTTGAATAATAAATATAAAAGGAAGAATTATTTTTCGAAGAAAAATGAAGGATATGGAAATAATTTATTTTCCTTATTTTTCTGAAATCAGTTACGAAAATAGACTTGATGAATTCAAACCACAAAAACCTAATCCTAATAGTGAACCACCATTAAAGTTATATGCTAAAAATAATGAGATAAGGAGATCTTGGAAACTTTTATAGATGTTCAAGTAAATATACACTATATCGATGTGGTGAAATAAATTCCATGGTATGCTATGTTTTACAAAGATATGTGTACCCATAATATAAAATTTAGGAAAAGTTAAAAATAAAAATTCGGACAGAATGTTTTAAAAATCATTTAACACGGTTTAATCATAAAATTAGAATACCAAAAAACCCTTACCACTCTATTACGCATATTGAAATAAAAATTCAATAATTTTATTAATGATTTAGGATTTTATATCAATGTCATTCCACATTCTATATACTCAAATTATTAGTTTGGAAAACTAAATCCTCTTGAATTATCATTCAACTTGCCTTCCAAAGTACCACCAACCATTTTGGAGTAAAATATTATTATCAAGATTTTGTGAGATACTTTATTTGTATTATGAATTTTTTTGTATATGATATGGTATTTTATTGATTTAGTTATAATGCACCTATAATTATAGGGACACCATTTTAATAACTAAAATATAATTACATAACCTCTGAAAAGGAACCATTTCACCAAAATTTAGAGGAATTTTTCTTATATTCAATATTTTTTATTTCACAAAACTTCTAATTGAAAAACATTAATCCCCTAAGGTAAACATTATTGACTGGTAATATTCTTGAATTATAATGATTATACCATATTGTATTGGAAGTGATTATACTAATTTAAAATTAATTATTGATAATATGGAATCAAATCATAAAATTTTTTATAACATTGACATTAATTATGTATATTGTGACATAGATTTCAATAACCTATGGAGTGTTCAAATTGATTTTTGAAATTAATTTTTATCCAAATTTGGTATTTCATTGAATAAAAAATATTGAATTAGTATATTGAAAAAACTAATTATCCTCAATTTGATATGAAATATAATTGTTCTGAGATTGAACTGAAAGATTAAATTGTTTTCATAGAGGTTCATGAACTTCCATTGATAATTGAAATTACCCCACATATGTTAGACATGATACAAAGACATGATAACCATTAATAATCATTGTTAGTTAATAATGGAAAAATATATATCATCATTTCTATCGGAATGTCCCATGATTAATATACCCTAACTTTTGGAGTCCTCACAAAAACTAGAAATACATAAGTTTTACATTATATTATATATATGGAATAAATATATTTGTGTGAATGTGTGTAATTATTTTAGAGGAAAATTCCCAAAGTGTGAGGTAATTTAAAATTATATTGAACCCAACCCTTTTAGAGATTGTTAATATAGAAGTTATAACCTTATGGGCTAGTAGAATTATTTTTTCTATAACTAATAGTCAATATTTGATTCCTATCAAAGAGTTCTAATAATTTTTGATTTTTGATATCATGGAATTAATATAGTGAGATTTTCCTTGTTAGAATTTTGAATAAATAGAGAATGTGAATTGATTATATGAAACCCAATTTGATAACATAGAAATACATCATTTAATTTGAATTTTATGGTCCTGTCCTTGAATGTTTACGTGTGAAGCCTCAACATTTATTTCTTGATTGATGTTATGGTTATTTCTGAATTCATATTTAATTAGTGGATAAAGAGAAAACCGGTTTGAGTTCATCATTGGAATCTTTTATTATAATACAATTCACAATGATTTATTTTATTCTCCAAGAGTATTTCAATATTGTATCATGGACATATTCTCCATAATTTTATAAACATTTATAGATATTTTTAATGATGCCATCAATTTTTATAGAAAATGATCTAAATGATGTTGGAAAAGTTGAACTAATGATACTTAAATGTTAATTGATAAGAATATTATCCTAAATTATGTAAAATTTCATTTTATGGTAGATAAGGGGATCACAACTAGTAATAATGTGTATCTAGATAGCATTTAAGTTAATTAATTGAATGATTGTGTAATTTATTCATTATAATACCAAAAATAGTTATATATGGGACATAATTTCTTCACTATGAATGTTTTTATAGGTGACTCATAAAAGATCATATAATGTTTTCACATTCATTATATGTAATTCCCCAAAAGACACCCCATGTGTATATGATGGATATTGTATAATTGCCTTTACGGAGATAAAAAAATTATAATCCAAGCCATTTTTCAACCACACAATTGGTTCATTCCATTTGAAAAATGGACTTCCACATATGAATTTTCTCATGGGGTAGTGTTGATTCCAAATATGAGAAAGAAATATCATCTTATTTTTTATGAATCATAAAAAGTAGATCTAAACAAATAAGAAACAGAATTGAGAAGGAAATAATAGCTTTCTACATTGATTTAGTAAAGTTTATTTTTTATTAACATTGATTCATAATGATTATTTTCATGAAATGTTCTAGAATTATATCTTTATATATAAAAATGATGAAAAATATTTTATTACAAGATAAATTTTATTTTTATAGGTTTTTGATGTTGATATAAATGGTATAAATGTAATTGAAAATCTTTCCTCGGATCATTTTAGTGAGATAATACAAGTTTTGATTAGAAAATATCATATTTTCAACCAATTAAAGAGACACTTATAGAAGATGAGTTTAATACCTTTTAGATTATTAGACCATGATTTTCTATCAATATTAATTATTTAGATTTTGATGAATATTCAAAAATATTTTCCATGTTTTTTTTTAAAATTTATGTTACTCGAGGAATTTCATTTTGGTTGATCTTTATAAGTGGCATTTTGGTTGTGATAAAATGATCTAGAGATTCATTCAAAATCATGAATTTCAAGATGTCAATAATTTTTTAATACATTCAATTATGGTTGACACTTTGTACCATAATTAACTATATTAAAAAAATTTCTAATCAGGGTTATATTTTCTCACCATTTATTTATATTATTTAACATATTTTATAATATGTTAAAATTGAAAATTTAATAGAGATTTTTTTAAATGAATGAGATGCAACAATATCCTATTTTTTATAATCATATCTTTTATTTATGAGGTTTTTATTTCTTCAGTACATTTTACAATTTTTTAGGATGTCTTTAGATCTTCCTTGATGTTGATTATGTGTTTATGAGGGTAGATTTTATTCCATGAAAGCCGATGATTCCCAAACTTTATCCATATTGGTAAAATAGTTTTTTATAGAATTGGATATCCAAATTTATTGATATATAATCAAGGAAACAACATTTGTTAAATGAAATTGGTATCTATTATGATAAAATTTAAAATTTATTAATACAGTCATTAAGCCCCAATTCAACTAAATAAATAGAATTTTTGAGTAGTCTAAAATAGAAATCCAACAAATTCTAGAAGAATATGTGATCCTAAATAGAATTCATTGGAGAATGAGAGTATATCATGAACTCAAGGATTATATAAATATATCAATAACACAAATTGGAATGACACCATTTATATTAGTCCATGGATATTTTTTTCACTTGTCCATTGAGTTTTAACACAAAGATTTCAAGTAAAAACATATCACCTAAATAATTTTTCTACTATAAAAGAAATAGAACTTTTTTTAATGGTGCGATAGGTTATCTGAAATAATGAATCTGGAAATTTTAGGTTTTACCAAAAATCAAACAAATCATCCCATGACATAATGATTAAAAAACACCAGTAATGGAGATATGGTTCTTCTATTTGAGTCATGAATTAAGTTGTTCATGGGTGAATTTCATTCCAAATGGTATAGACCTTTCATTATAAACCTTGTTTTTCATTTGGTGAAATATAGATTAAAAAATCATATAAAATAACACTATTAAATGTAAATGTGTGTAGGTTGAATATTTTTTGTGAGAATTCTAAAGAGCCTACCAAGTAGGGGATCCATTTTAATGAAGCTATATAAAATTCAACCCATATTGTTTCTTTACTTTTCCAATATTTTTTATTTTTTATTTAAATTTATGAATTTTATTTTGAAAAAATTTATTTCAAAAAACATTTAAATTCCACAAAATATTTGTGGGGGGGGATGAAACATTGTAATTTGATTATTATTTTCGGTGTTTTTTATTTTTTATTTTAATTTTTTTAGTTTATGATTAACAGTTTATTTTTAGTTTCTATATTCTTTTACATTATTTTTTTACATTTTTTCTATTTTTATTTCAATTGATACCATATTTTTAAATTTTTTGAGCTTATGTGACTATATTTATCATTTTATAAAATACTTTACAATTAGTGAAACTATGTTTCCCATTAAATAAAATGTTAATGAACAGTGAAAATCAGTTTTTTTCATGTTAAAAACTCATAAACATCAATAAAAAGTCCTTTGATTTTGAAATCTGAAGCAAAATTTCAATATTAATATATTTGAATTCCCCTATATGTGAGGATTCTAATTTTTTTGGCATATTGATTAAATAGAATAAATTTATTGAATGAACCAATATATGCATTCTTTTCCTATAAAATTATTTATTTCTATCAAAACAAAAGGTTTCAATTATTTTTTTTAAAGGATTAAGGAAATTATTTGGATTTCAATGTCCCATTTTCCAAAGAATCCTTTTTTTCTAGCCTTCCATGTACATTTTTACTAAATGAAAACATAGCTTCATTGTACCAACAGTTATTTATCTGCATTACAAACCAAATATACATTTCTAACCAAATATATAATTACATTGTATTATTTTTTATAGGGATTATTTTAGGGTTGTTGAATTCTTGTTTAAAACATATTTTTGTGCATCCTTGGGTGGAAATTAGAATTGTTGAGAAATGTTTGTAGATATTAAAAAATTTGATTCAATGGAATGTTTGGGGACCTTCTGAAGAATCTATGAAAAAGTGACATGTTGTATTCAAGAGTTCCCAATAAAAGAATGTTTTTTATATCTATATAAATCAAGGAAAAATTTTGAGAAGAGAAATTAATTTTTTTTCAAAAATAATAAAGGTGATGGATTGAAAGGATATTATCACACAAATATAGGGACTAAATTCCAATATGAAAATTAAAGAGGAAACTATACATGATTGAAAACTAAAATCATGATTTTTTTTATTTTCAAAAGTCCTAGACACACCATATTCAGCCTCATAATTAATGACATTCAAAACCGACTATCCTAAAGACACTCAAAAAACCGTAAAATTTCACAATGTAAATAAAATGTTATTCCCTCACATATTGTGGAGATGTATAGATTAATAAGTCCTATAGCGATTATTTTATGATTTTGGATGAAAAAAATCCTTTTTGAATGTCAATTTTATTGTATCCAAGTAAACTTAAAGGTAGATAAGTGAAATGAGTGCATGGTAGGAGAAAATTAGAGGAAGTAGATTGAATGAGCGGAATAGATTATATAAAATAATTTTTTAATGAGTAATTATATATTTTACTATAGGTTGTTAAATTTTTGGATCTCATTTGTATGTGTTTTTTATTCTCTATGATTTTATTTTGATGATCTCTTGTCAAGGATTCCATGTACTATGTGGGAGGTAATTGATACATCTAACATTTCCACTTTTATTAAGTATATTTTAAAGAATTAAACACCACCAATTTATCCATTTTAGCTAATTTTAATTGATTTTGGATTTTGGGTATATTTTTATATTGAAAAAAAAATTACTCAATTATTTAATTTTAAATATTTATAATTATATATATTGGTAATAATGTAATAAATATTTATCATAATTGATTAATTCATTATTTGTATTCATAGGATAATAAAACATGTTTTCAAATATAGGCCAATTGTTGAGTCGAGTTTCTTAATTCCATAATAAATCATTCATTATCGATGAAAAATTGGATGAAAGAATTGACCCCATCTCAAAAAATGAAGCATAACTCCATAAATAATCCTTAAAATGAGGTGATCTAGATATGTAAGAGATAATACAGAATTAGTTTCTTGAATGATAATTTTAGAAGAAAAAATTTCTCAGTATTTTAGTATATTCATGTGACAAATTTGAGGTATTTGAATGGAAATTTTGTAAAAAAAGAAAATTTAATAAATTAGATGTAAATTTTTCTAAATTAGTTCATATGTCCCTATATTAAGAGGGTATACACATAATTAAAATTTCAATATTTATTTTTAAAGAACGTAGTTGATAATCTTCACATATAGGGGAAACATTGACTGAATTAGAGAACATGAAACCTAGACAAAAAATTTTCCACCCATCATCCTCTGTATATTTCCATATCCAAATATTTTTAGGGTGGTTGTTGTATTGAGAGAGAAAAGGGAAGTAAAATATAGAGATTAAGATGAATGTCCATTCATTATTGAAAAATGATATGGGGGTTTCCCAATATTTGTGTGGATAAACAACATGTTTTTGTGGATGATGATAACTAATGAACACTATCCTATGATTTGAGACCTTATTGTGAAATATAATTTGAATATTACATTGAATATTATTTTTTAATGAAACTGGGTGTTATTACTTCTTAAATACATATTAAACAAGTTTTTTTAAGGTTTTTAAATATAAGAAGAAAAATATTTTATTTCAATATATTAATTTCATTTCTGAGGTCTTACCATTGAGAATAATGATTTCAGTTAGGTTTTATTTCCTGGTGTAATTAAATAAAATGAATATATTCTTTTGGAGGGAAAACAATCATAATTATGTTTTTGGATGACTTCCTTGCAATCTATATTGTTTCTTTAGTGGACATTGTGTGGTAATTGTGAAAATCAATTGAGAAATAAATTTTAACTATGAAAAGAATAGTTTGCGAGAAGTTTAATCATGTCCAAATGTACCATTTCAATTATTATTGAAATCACAATTAATTTCATTCAAATATGATATCTCGATCATGGTTTTTCTTTCACATTAAATTGTATTTTTTTTCAATATTATGAATTTTAATTGAATACCAAAATTGTTTTTAATAAAAAGACAAATAATGAAAAGTTGCTGTTTTGTAACCCAGATGGAATCATCCACATATGAAAATCTACCGATTTATAATTTACATTTTCTATGTGGATAAATTTTATGATCATGTTTTTAATGAAAAATCCCCTTTCTTAAACTATAATTGTATCCATGAATGTTACATGAGTTTATTTTAATTTTTTTTGTTAATGGGAAAAAATTAATACCCATACACATTAACATTTGATTCTAAAATCGATCAAACCTAAAACCTTTGGTAATATTTTTTTAAAATACCAATATTACTAATTTGATGTCTTCTAATAAAAAACCTAGAAGGAACATGATTGAACATAAAATTAAAATAGATGAAAACAAAAAAAACATAATGAATTAACTTCATCAAGTGATGAAAATCTATTAAAACTCTCTGAAATATCCCAATCAAACTTTTTGATTTGAAATTAAATATGGTTTGATTCACCAACTACATCAATTTAATGTAATACCCATTAAATATCCATGTAATCATCTTTAAGAATATACTTATCAATTTTTTCAAATGAAACCTCAAAGGGTTTATGAAAATAAAATGACTTTTTGGTAATATAAATTTTCATTTGAGATAATATCCAAATAATGGTTTTTCTATTCACAGAAAAAATTGAATATACATTTGAATTAATTGAAGAATATTTTCCATGATATTTTTACCCAACTTCATGAATTAATTGCACTTGAAAGGATATCTATGGGATTATAAAATATCATGGCGGTACATTTAATGATTACTATGATAGTATTAAAATAATTGGTTTTGTTTCCCCCACTACCAAATCAGGGACCAAAAATTGATTCAATTAATTTATGTAATATTGTGTCTAATTAAAATAATAATGATTTATGATAATATATGGGGGTTTTAGTTTAAAAAACATGCGCTACTGATTAGAAATTAAAATTAAAACTGGTATAAAATGATCAAAAATTTTAAACATGAGGCCTAATTCTTTGAAATTATCCAAAGAACTACAAACATCTATTTCTATTATCAATATGATTTTCAGCAAATTTATTCATATTACCACCACGTTGAGGTTGATGATATTGTTCTAAAACCCAAAAACACCACCCAAACCTGAAGAACCATTTTAGATGCATATTTATTAAATAATTTTTTCTTCAAATGAAAATGTTAGCGTCTGACTGTGAAAAATGAAAGATTTTTTATGAATTGAAAATATATATTCCAAGGAAACAACATTCAATAAAATCAATAAATACAATTTAAAACCATCTAAAACATAACAAATGATTTAATAACAAACCAAAAAAAGATTTCAACATCCAAAACTACACAAAACATTCTTCCAAGATCAATAATGAAATTATTTACCAATATATAACAATGAGAAGCACAATGATATTTCTAGAATAGCATGCATCCTACTCGTATTGGTCAATAGTTAGAGAGTACAATTGATGTTAAATGAGTAATAGTTAGAATCATCATATCAACAACAAGACATGCTGAATACCTTGATGAATCTAGTGCATCAATTTTCCCCTAATCAATGTTTCATAGGAAATAAAATTATTTTCAGCTTACCTTCATTGTGATAAGATAATCCTAGAGATAAATGAAACAAAAATGTGAGTGAAATTATACATTGATGTGGAAAAATATTGAATAACACTCCAAATAAGAGTATAAAACCTATTATTGAAACTATTAATGATAATATCACCACTAATGAAAATTCATGATGTAATAAATTTTCATTAAAGAAACAAAATCTAACGAATTTATTTTTTTGGAATGAACTAAGGAAGATTTTAATATGATCTATTGTCATTATGTCTCAAAATTTTGTTCTGAAAATATTCCAAAAAAAATTAGAACCACAATTTATTTATACTATGATTATACCTCTAGTGAAGTTAATTTGTAAATATGCATATGATTTAGAGGTTTTGAAAATGATTATGAAATATTATGTCAACATACCTTTTCTATATTTGTAAAAAATATTCCATGGTATGCTATATTATTTTAACAAGATGTGTTCCCAAAATTGAAAATTCAATGTAGTTGAAGAGGTCAAATTAAGAAGAATTATTTCATCCATGAATAAATATAATTTACATATCAAATGTAAAGACCCAAGAATTATTATCATTCCTTTCACCATAGGGAAATTAGAATTAATAGATTTTATGCTTGATTTTGGATCTTATATAAATGTCATGCCACATTCTGTTTTCTCATATCTTCATGATGGAGAAATTTAATCTGTGAAAATATTATTCAAATTAAAAATAGATTCAAAAACAATATAACTAAAGTTTATAGGATTATCTTATACAGGTGAGAGAGACATTTATTACTATGGATTTCTATCTTGTAGATATGAAAAATAATTGGTGTATTACCCATGAACTATTATCGATGATGTTTTTCTTTTGGAAACCAACAGAATAAGTCATCTATGTTCATAAACGAAACCTTTCACTTGAATTTGGAGGAGTTTTTGTTCACTTTATTTTTTTAGTCAATTAATGTCCCAGTTAATGAACATTTACCCCTCAGAAGAATATGGTTTAGTGGTAATCTTCGAAAATGGATAATTTTGCACCATCATATTTTAGATATGATCAATGTATTTTCAAATTAATTGTTTACAATCTATAATATGATAATAAATTTAATTTACATCATAGAAAATGAAGTTGTTTTTTGCAAAATAGATCTTAATAACATGTGTAGTGATCAACATGAATTATAACAAGAATGCACTTCTTAATCATAAATTTTACTAAACACCACACATTGTATTAGAATACTGACCAAGAAAATTATCACACATTGAATTGAAATATTCGTGTTTTTAGAATGAATTCAGTGAAGAAATAATTATTATTGTGGCACTGAAACCTATTATGATCATTGGAAATACCCAACATGGGTTATTATTGAAATGACTTCCTATGAACCTAAAATATTATGTCTTATTTGGGATAAAAATTCAACTTTATAATTTCTAAATATACATCAAGGTTACAAAAGTGTAAACTACATGGAGTCCAAAAATATGACAAGTAACACATAAGATGAAATCAAACTAATTTAACTAGAATATAGCCCTCAGAATGAATGATTGGTTTGGAATAAAACTACAAAATAGTGAAACAATTTTAAAGGATATTAAAATAATCACATCATTTTATGTTAAGTAGGATGTTACAACCTAGTTGGAGGTTTTCCCCATATCTGATATATAATTGGTGAATCCATAAATATTTTCCCAAAAAAGTTGTCTCTTCAATCTCCAGAAATTATGTTTATGATATTATAAATGGTAGACATCAAAAAATACCGACTTTTCATTGATTATAGGAAAATCATTATTGTGGTTAAGAAATTCCAATTCCAATATAATTTTCAGGATCTTTTCCTTTGAATTTTTTCTTATACAAATATATTTTTTGGATGTATTTCCTAGTTTTTTCTATGATAATATTAAACTATATTATAATGAGAAAAAAAAATTTACATGCCCATTCATAACTATTTTATATATAGGGAATTCAATTCGATATATGTAATTCACTCGGAAATTTTAAAATGTGTAGGATGATCATATTATATAAATTTCATTAAACATACATTTTTGTTTTTAGATTTGAAATTAAATTAATGAATCTTCATTTTATTTTAATGGAAAATTTAGGCACACTATATTCAAAATATAATTCATAATAATGTTTTCATAACTTTTGTAAGGGGATAATTCACTTTCATGTGATGTTACTATAAGGAGTTAATTTTCATAAATCAGAAGATGGGTAATTTCTTCATTTATATATTAAAAAATAGAGAGATATGTGATTTCCATCCTTCTTCATGCTCGTTTTTATATGATATGCATAAAAGTTTTTTTAATGAAGAAATTCCATAGATTATACTTTTATAAAAGGTAAAACAATTTTTTTATGGAAATTATAAAACATACTCGAGGGATATGAAAAAATTGATGTCAAATGTTATTGTTCAACCACATTAATGGGATAATTTGAAATCATGATTGATATATATGACTTTTATCTTGGGGATGTTTTTATATAAAAGATTAAAAATAAACCACATTTGTTTTATTATACCTCCCCAACAATATATCCCGGCCAATAAAAGAACAAAATAACTAAGTTAAATAACCTATATATTTTTATTTTATTAGAAAAAATTAGTTTTCATTTATCTGGATCCCCAATGATTGCTTTCACATACCATTATGTAATCATAATCTAAACGAGGAAACATGATATACACTGAAGTATTATGAGATGGATCTTGTTGTGAAAGTATGTTTATGTTGAAATAATTGATAATAATGGTAACGAGAATCCTGTTTCCGATCATTTTCGAGGTATTCCAGGTGTTGTGAATGTAAATCATCATGTTTGTACTTCCATTAAAGAAACCCTTCATGATAGATTGTTGTTTCCATGTAAGAGTAAATGGAAATGCTTTGATGATCCTATAAATGTTTAAGATTTGGATGAATTTCTTTACTGTTTCCATGAAATAAATTTCATAAAATGGGAGTGATTTAATTAATTTAATTTGGCTGTTTGTTACTAGTTTTTTATTAGTTGTGATCAAATAATTAGGAGATGTATTAAAAATTTTGAATTTCAATTTATCATAATTTTTTCCTAATTTGTGCTGTAAATGAAACATTAAAAAATTAATAATTTAATGAAATTCCAATTTTTATAGACTATATAATACCAATGTTTTTATATATTTATTTATTTAAATGTGTAAATATTTCTATTATAAGGGAATCATTTCAAAATAGATTTACACACATCAAAAACCACTTTTTTTAGGTTGTCTTTGATATATTGGTTGTATATTTTAGGTACCTTTTCCATATTATATTTGAAGTCTCTAAATGAATCTTATTGTTGATTATGTTTTAAAGAATGTAAATGCGATTCAAATGAGATTCAATGATGAAAAACCAATGTCTATATTTTTGAAATATAATATTATTTTCTAAATTTTTATTAAAATTGTTTTTATTATGATCATGGAACCCCATATTTTAATAAGAAATTGGAAAATCTTTTGAAGAAATATGGAGTTCATCATAGTCTCTATATTCCCTAAAACCTTCAATATAATTGAATTTTTGAGCGTTCCAATAGATAAATAAAATAAATTTTCGAATAAAATGGTGAACCCAAAAATAAATAATTGAATATTGATAATTTTGTATCTATTATATGATTATTAGACTAAAGATAATACCACAATTTTCATGCCACTATTTAGATTAGTTTATCAATTATCATGTCACTTTCTAGTTGATTTCAAACCCAAATATCATTGGTCTGTAAATATCTGTAACCTGAATTTTTAATAATCGAAAGGAATAAACTTTTTTCATGTAGAAGTTGGATGATATCAGAAATATTACATAGGATAACTCCTCATTAAACAAGGATAGAACCAAATATGTTCATTATAGGAATATTATTAAAAAACATTATGGAATTAGATAAAATGTATTAGTTTGATTTTATATTAAATATTTAAGTAGGTAAATTTCCTTCCCAATAGATTAGTTCATTTATTGTTAATCTAGTTAGTCCATTTTATAGATGCTAGATAATTAAATTAGTAATAAAGTCAACATTCATAGTTAATCGTATTAGGTAAAAGGTACCTAGAGATAATTTTCATATGACTCCAATGGAGGATATCCATCTGCGTGAATCTAAATACAATGGAATCTAGTTTGTGACATTCCTTATGACATATTTTTTGTTATGAATTAAAATTATTGAAATTTATATTATTACAAAAATTTGTTACAAAATATGGATTTAAAAAAAAAAATGAGTTTCGAAGTGGCCAGATAAGTTGATTAATAATTTGTGTTCTTTTATTTCAAATTTTTTGTTTTTGTTTATATTTAATTTTTTTTCAAAATTTATTTTATTTTTGAAACATGTGTGATAAAATGATTATTTTTATAATTTTTTAAACCTATATAAATGACAAAACCAATTTATCCCTTTAAATTATATATAATTGAATACTGAAAATGACTTTGTTTTGGGTTGAAATCATTTGAAATTTAATTAAAATATATCTGAATTTTGAATAACAAGAAACATTTAAATTTACTTATCATTATAATCCCTATCCTTTAAGGTTTCTAAAACCTTTTTAAAATTTCTATATTTTCACCCTATTTCATAGTATAACCATTTAGATATTTTATTATATTGTAATTGATTTATTTAATTCAAATAATTATGGTTGAGGTACTTTGGTTTTAATTGATTGAGGAAATTATTTGGATTCAAAATCCCCCTTTTGAGGAGAATCCATTTTATAGTATCTAGCCTTGTAATATTATCCATTATGAACTGTTAGTTTCTATTTTAATCATATTTTTTATCCACATTGTATTATAATTCTTTCCTTCCAACCACCTCTGGATGTAAATTTCATGATTTTATTTAAGGATAAGTTTAAAAGATAAAACATGTGATGTTTTACCTCATATGATGATTCTTTGTGAGGAAATTAAAAATATTAAGAGTCGTTCTTACTTTTGAAAATATTTTTTATGCTGAATGTTATTCCATTTTTTAGATTTAAATGAAAAAACAATTTTTCCTTACTTAATTTGATAATGAAAAAATTGTTATGCCTATTTAGTGCATTCAAGAAAAAATAATGGAAGTGAAATGTCAATTTTCTTTATAAAACATTTATGTTGTGGGATGGAAAATATTTTTCTTTGGGTCAAAAAGATTTTTTTCTACTATGCGGAGTGATAAGGAGGATATTCATCAGTGAGAAACAAAAATAATATTGTTTTTTCTTTAGAAATGAACCAAACCCTCCATACTCAGCCTCATAATTTTTTTAATTTAAAAAATTAAAACCCAAAGAAACTGAAAAACCTTGAAAATTACAGTAGATAATCAAATTTTCTTATTGCAGATCCGTCATATATAATGAAATTTATCCTGCATAATGTGATTCTTTCATTATTTTGGATGAGAAAATCATTATTAAAATTTAATATTTCAGTTTTAAAAGATAGATAATGTGAGATAAGTTGGATATGTGAATGAGAGGATAAAAGAAGTGTAAAATGATTGAATGAGATGAATGTGGGTCTTGAAATATCAATTTGTTACGAGGCATGATATCATTTGATTTTATGTATTAAATTGGTGGATCTGATGTTTATATGTATTGAATTTTTTATGATTTAATTTTGCTATGAACTCTTCCAACAGTCCAAGTACTATGTATGGGGGATTTGATAGTGATAATATATCAATTTTTTTTTCATTTTTTTGAATTATTTAATCCCAACTAATACATAAATTTTATTTGAATTGCAATTTTGTTATATTTTAGGTATATATTTAGTTTAAAAGTTAAAATTTCTCAATTTTATATTTTTTTCCTTTTCTGAAATACATTCTTATTATGATAAATAATGTTTTTGATATTAATATAATGGGAGTAAATATTATTTAGTTACTTTAATTTCATAGAAGAAGGAATTTTAATCAAAGAAAATAATTTAATTGAAATTAATAAAGAAAAAAATTGGTCTTTATGGAATGTTAATTTGGATGATAGAACTAACCCATCCTAATTTAATAAGGAATAACACCATATATAGGCCTCCAAATGAGGTGATTTAGGATATAGCTGAGAGATGTCATAAATTCGTGTTGGAATGTTTAATATAATGTAATGATTATTTTATTAATCCTATATATTCATGATTCAATGTGAATGAATTTGAAAGGTTTATTTTTAATAATAATTTAAATATTTAAAAAATAAATTTTAATGACTCATAAATGTTTCTAAATGACATGAAAATTTAATGGTAGATAGATAATTAATATCAAATGACTATAGATAAGGATCCTTATGGATATTTGGATGGAATGTTGGAATGAATTGAGCATACATCGAGATTATTGAAATTGGAAAGTAGTATTCCCATCCTCCTCCAATTTATATTTCCACCACCATAACGTTTCAGCAGTGGTTCAAATGTAGTGATAGGTGGGGGAGGGAAGAGATATAGATTTTGAGGATAAAGATTCACATTTATGTTAAATTTAATAATATGGTGGTCACTAGAGTAATGAAATCATAAGAACCAAGTTGTTGTAGAGGGCATAAATGGATAGAAACATTCTTTTAAGTAGGGACATTCAGGTGTAATCTATTTTGAATATATCTATATATTTTATTTAGGTGTAAATGAGGTTTATTTCATTTCAAAATACATTTTGAACTACTTTATTGGATGTTTCTCCAATATAGTAGGTAAAATAATTTATTTCAATATTCAAATTTCCTTAGTGAGTTATTTCCATTTATCACAATTATTTCAAATAGAATTGATTACTTATAGGTATTAAGGATGTTGAATCACATTTATATGAGGGATAATAATGATATTTTTATTTTTATAGGATATAACAACATAAAAGGATGTCCATATTGATATATTTGTGTTGGAATTGAGAAATTCAATTTTTAAATCATTATAAACAAGAAAGATATTAATGAATCAGTGGTTTAAGCCTATATAAACCTATTGTTTTAATTATTATTTCAAACCACTCTAATTTTATGTCAATTTTTTGTCACCTCCTGAAACATTCTTGAAATATATCTGATATTTATTTCATGTATTATAAATTTTTATAAAATCTTAAAAAAAGTTGACTTACTAAAAATAATTTTTTTATTAAGATAAGATAACCCCCTTTTAAGGGGAATGGCAGAAACCACCGATACATTAAAGACAGAAACATGCCAAAAAGTCCAAATAATCAAAAATTTGAAGAACAAACAACCAAAACTACATGACAAAATCCCCTCCCAAAATCAAAACCTCCATGAAATATAGCTTTCCACCTTCCATCGCTGATCATCTAGCTATCCCATGAAAAAAATGGGACTGGTACTGTTGGCCATAGCCATACCCTCTCAAACATCCAAATCTGAAAAGCATATGTACAATGTAAACTTCTTTCTCTAAACCTCATCTAATGCTTCCTCATGCAGACAATCTGATTGGAGAATCTTTTGAACCACCGACCACCGAGGCCCAAAACAAAACAAACCAACCATAGAATAACAACCACCAATTCTCAACATCAAACTATCACTACCTCCATAATATTCAAACACATTTAAAATCCAAATACAACCATATGACATAAACAAATGTGAGAAGAAAATCCACCAAAAATTCATATCCAAAAAACAAATAACACCCAAAGAAAAATCACAATCATTGTCGATGTGATGAACAAGAAAATCACATACACCAAATTCCAACACACAAATAGTAGAACATCCAAATAAAAAAGTGATGGAAAAACTGTGATTCAAAAAAACATCACCAATTGATGAAATGAATCTATTGCACCTTGTACACACTAACACCTCAACAATGCTGATTCCACCAAACCAAACACACGAAATCAGAACAAACTGAAGATAACCCTGAACTATGAATAAGATATCATCTAAAACCAAAAATGAAAACAAGAGAGGAATACCAAAATCACCAGCATGCTGGAAGAAATCACACCACAAAGAAGATCCCTTCACTGCCATGCTAGAAACCCGCAGAGACCATGACTAACCACCCCATACACACAACACAATATGAAGTGGAATCCCTCATACCACGGAGGAGGAACTTGGCCATTTGACCATCACCGTATAGCCATGGAATTCCCTATCCAGCGAAGGTGGAATCAGGTGAGAAACCAGCTTGCAGTGACGCACACAGAGACAATTGTGTCCAAAAATCCATGATGCTACCATGATAGAGAGGTCACCACCATGAGAAATCTGATGTTGAGGAAAGAAGCTGATCTAACCTGAGTCGAAGGGATGCGGCAGCGATGAGGGGAAACCTAAAATTCAAGCGCCCCTTATGGGCTCATCGAAGTCACCCTTCTATTTACCCCAAATCCCAAAAATTTCTATTCCTGCAAAAAAACAATGTAAAAGTGGATGTATTGTAGCTCAAATTGAAACATACTTGAGTGACAATATGGCCACTTATATATTGAATTTCATAGCAGGATATATTTAATGACTAATTTTTTCACAAAAAACCCTCACATCATACAATTAAAATCACAATAATATGCATCTCTATCATCCATTTGAATACTTATATTTTAACATTATATAACATATTAACTTATCAATAGTTGTGGAAATGTTCAATATAGTATTTTCCATCACCTATATTCATTATGTGGCATTTGGGGAATGGGTCACACATATTTAATTAATCACTATGGGTAACTTGTGTTTAAGATAACAAAACCATAGCCAAGAGGTTGTTAAATATCCATGAGGGTGTGAAGGCATTATTATGGGTAGGATCTACCCTTACGATTAGTACTAAATATAGGACAAGAATACATGATATTAAATAAACAAAAAAGAGAAAATAGAAAAAATAAACTAAAAAATACTTATAAAATCAAACAATGGTGGAACATGAGATAATACGTATAAACTTAATTCTAATCTAAAAACATGCTATGCTTAAATCTAGAATGTTAATATAATAAATAAATATAATACCAATCTGTTATAAGATGTTAGAGTACCTGATGATTTCACAAATAACATGATATTTCCCTACCTAGAATGAGTGACAACATGGATGGAAAATCCATGTTCCTATCCTGAAGCTGTGATATCTACTTGGGTACAAAATGAAATCTAAAACATGATGTGGGTGCAAATTAACTAGACTACACCAATCATTTCTATATCACTCCCAACCATGAGACTAAAACATTGTAATCTTTATTATATAATATGAAAATAATTAATATATAAGTGAGTAAATAAATTGTAATAGCTATAGCCTTAGTCATTATATCACATATAATATGAATAGATCTTTTATTATGGGATCAATGGGTGTATGCTTAGGCATCCATATATAAATATCCATGTGAACCAATGGACATGGTCTGAGAACAACCCATATTCAAAGTATGTTACTCCAAGATGTGTTTAAAGGAATTTTAATTTGTTAAAAGGGTGTAACATAGAATTAGGAACAATTCCAACGTTAATTTTATGATATAATTTGTTAGGGCCCATGGATATAATCCAAGGAATACAATGTTCAATGATATTAAGATAAATCCTAGAGCATATCATAGTGATTCATATTTTTCTATAATTTAGATATAAATCCTTAGTTCAATGCTGGGGAATTCTCTAATGTATAAAAATTACCAGATCTAATGATAGACCACCCATATGTAATTCAAATAATATAAACATGTGGTATCAATTGAGTTCAAACATGGAATTCAAAAATAAAATCCATTTATTACCCATGGTTGAACTCACTATAATCATAAAAAATCCTAATATATATAGTTCCCATAGATGAAGAAAATATACATGTTCATCCAGAAATGTATTTAAGATTAATTCCATTTTAACAAATTAATACATAAACATATCTTAATTATCACACAAAAGGATTCATTCACACATTCCAACAATTAACTCATTTAAATGGATATCATTATTTTACCAACATCATAGTCATAAATATATAATGGAGATGATTATGAAAATATGTCATAAGTAGCATGTAATTATACTTTCTAAAAAGGGAACAAATTTATTATGATATAAGTTATCGGCGTTAGAAATGTATTTATTTCAATGATTATCTTAAAGATAAACATAATCTTTGGAGGTGAATCCCATGATTTCAGATATGGTACTTTATCATTTATAAATAAATATATTATTTCAATTTTTGGTATAGAACTAAGAGGTAACTGGGGCTCGATTTCCTATCCAAGTCACCCAAATAGTTCAGATTATTTATATTTTGTAATAAATATTTAGGGACATAACAAGTTCCAAGCCTAAAAAACCTTATGATGTGTTTTGGTTTCATAAATGTTTTTGGTAATAAGGTATTTAATATAATCTCACCATTATTGGTTGTCTGAGATGTGGTTTACAACCTATAATAGACTAAGATATGATTATATTCTTTCTTTTTCTTCCTTTAGGCATCACATTAAATTTATTACAAAAGTAAAAGAAATTGATGATTTTTCTGGTGTGAAGCATAATGTATGATATTATAAATGAAGATACAATAAGGGAAATGAATATAGTCCTTGACATAAATCTTAGGAAACATGAAACATGTTGTATTAACCTCTGAATTCTAGATAGAATACAATAAAATGACAAAAATTACAAACAACCTAAAAATAGGGAATAATCCACATTATTGGTATGCTAATTATGGAATGGAAGATAATCATTGGAATGGTAGAATAGATCTATTATTCTCACATCCATGATTCCAAATAATATGATGCTGGTCAAATTAAACTATCGGTGAAGGATATCATTAATGGATGAAGGGGGAGGAGAGGGTGTGTGTATGGGAACTTGTTATTGAATAAAATAAGGTATAATTCATATATGATATGACAATCAAATGTAATTTTTTTTTGTATTTTAATGATGAACATTGTTTGCTTGTATTTTTCAGTAAACCATGAACCATCTATGTAGAACCACTATCTATAATACACTCCACATCACAATGATATGACCCACGGATAGAAAATCGATTCACTAGAAATGAATATCCTTATATACCTCTAAATAACACCAAATTTATTGTTGATCCCCTAAAATGTATAGTAAAAATATTGTTCACTAAATAATATAATGGAATATTTTGGGTTTGTGATTAGAAATAATAGTTCCCTAAACAGGTTCACCTGACTATTCCTCAATAAAAAATAATGCAATATTTTAATCTAAAATGACTTATCTAGGATCCAAAGACACCACTCCACACTAAATTCGCATAATTAAATACCAATTTCATTGTATTTATTTCCTAGAATTAGATTTTTATGTACTGTTTGAGGCTTATTCAGACCTCTAAATAAGAAATCATGGTTCTAGTGAAAATCAATTGCTAATATAAAGCTTGGGGTCTTATATCCTACCCACATTAGAACTTATCCATCATGAGAGACTCAAACAGACATAAAAAACATCAATCTAACTAAGATGGTTATAAATTTCCATTCAAATTGAATTCCACTATCGTCGATCATCCAAAATATTTCCCAAGAACCAAATTAATAACTATATAGAGGACCACTCAAACACGATCGAATAAAAATGTTCCTCCTCAGAAATCAATATGTGGATATATGGATCTCTTTTAAATTTATGAAACTATGTTTTATTCCAATCAAATAAAACATACATGGTACTTCCAAAGATATATATTGTCTTTCAAATATAATTCCTAAATATTTAACCTTCACCATTCAAATTTCTTATATAAAATTGAATTTTTGGTTCACTAAATCACTATTAATGATCTCCAATGTTCCATACAACCACATAAATATGAGAGAAATCAACCCTATAAAATCCATTTGTTTTAAACAATAATATTAAATTTATTTTTCTTAATAACCATGGAACATGATGGACATGTCAGATATTTATTAAAAAGGACAGAACCCCCCCATATAATGTAAATATCCCTTTTCTATATGATGAAAATAATGATTCCAAATGATGAATCTATTTTCACAAAAAAATTAAAGAAAAACCACCTCCAAATAATTATCCTAAAAAATTATATACATCTCCTTATGAACACATCACCCCTACATTGTCTGGATTCCATTACATTTGGAGACATTTTATGATCATCCATTTACCACCCAAGGATCATACAAATCTCTTATTGAAATTAAATTATTTTAATATAAACATAACATACCCAATATTAACATAAGTAAACTAAATTGAGAACTCTAGTTATAGGATGATTGTTTTTAAAAACAGATTGAGGTTTGATTTGATGCTACATAAAAAATATACGTGCTTTAGTATGACCATCAACACTACATGAGTACTGATCTCTCACAATATACCATATGACAACTCAATCCCAGTAGGTCTACCTTACACAAGGGATTCCCCTAGAATCATAATCATCTTACCAACATTAAAAGTTTCATCAGAATCAATTCACCAAAAATGTAAAACGGATTCCCAAGGAACATATGAAATATACCTCTATTTAGGGTTTATATAAGTGTCAAATATGATTTGACTAATCTCTTAAAAAATAAATATTTTAAGTGAATATAATTTTAATATATATGATCATTATATCCTTGAATAAGAATTAGATTCCATCGAAATACATTGACTTCAATTTGAAACCCCAAATCATAACTAGAATAGTTATATTCATGGAGGTATTTGTGATTATACTCCGATTTCATGATTAGAAACATCATGTAGATTGGAGAGTATATCCATAAATCCCCTTCAAATAGATGGTGTTATCCTACACAATTATGTTTTATATGGTCATCACCAATATGAAGATTTCACAAATTCTTCCCACAAACAAAGGTCACCCAACTCTGAACATGAATGATGAATTTATACTTCATGATATCATCACCCCTTTCCATGTATCCATGAAATAACCTAGATCAAGATATTATTTAATATTATTATTTAATCACAGTAGATACATAATCAGTTACTTCAGTTCCACAAATTTGGAATTGGTCATTTTCTAAAATCAGTGAGAATAGTGTGTGACAATATACACTGCCTCATTATTATATAAAATCAATTTCATGCTCGTTTTGATTGATTCAAAATCGAAAGGACACACACATTCACATTACGTGATAGGCCAAATTTTTTTCATTGAAGGTAACATTTACCCCACATTACTATTGACATATTTGAAAACTTATTTACCCATATATCATATAAAATATGATAATATGAATAAAAATTTGATCGAAAATAATTTATATATGTCAATCCCGCTATGTTTCAATATCCATGATGCTAATGTTTCTAATAAAGATCCACTTACCGAACAAACTCTCATATACCCATAGCATCATTACACAAGATAATAGTACTACCCATGGTAAAAGACACACGGCTAGAACAACCTCTTCTTAAAACATAATGGTAAGAAGCCGATGACATTTCAAAGCTATGATGGATTTATCATAACTAGGATAAATCATAATTTTTTTTGAAATCATTGGTTCTGAAAAATATATCTAAAATCAAATGGTTTATAGGAATTATTTACTAACCTTTTGGAAAAACATAACAAAAAATACATTAGAGAACCATGGAAAATGTACATATTACCATCCCTAGAATCAGTAAAGAAACACTCGATATATCCATAACACTAGGCTATCTTATATATATATACTAGAATGGTATTATTTAATCCATTACAAGAAATAAAAATTTACATAAAAACAACTTACATCAGGAATTGGTATATAAAGTACTATATATAAGGAAATTTTTTTCTAAATGGTTTATAGAATATTATTTAGTTGAAACCACAATTTACATTTGATAAAATATATAACATATAATATCAATTTAATGAATAATTATCCAAAAGTACACATAATTCGTCTCTCTTAATGGAAATTTCAATCAAAATCTATAGAGTAAATCTATATTTAGATTTTAACTAGAATTTTAATTAACCAAGACATATATAAAAAAGGCATAAAGAACCCAAAGTCTATTTCATCAATTTTTGGGATTATCTAGTTAAGATGAAACCATGCACTCATAAGAAACAATTTTTTAGGAGTTGTGGTCCAATTAAATAGTCACCCAATTTATTATAAATATACTCCCATAGAGTAAAGTATAATGAAATATAATGATAGTTTCAATTTATGATTTCCAATCCATGATTACTAGGGTTATGTTAAATAGGAATGTGTTTGAATTTTTTTGATGAAGTAATCTAAAAATTAGAATTAGAATCCCATTTAAGTGAAATTAATTAAATTATAAATTATTAAAATGTTTAACACATCCTTATTATGATTATATAATAAGGAAAAAAATCCAAAATAGACCAAAATGGGTTGTGATGAGCAAATGGGAATTTAGTTATATGGAATTTTGTTATAATGTTATATAGGTGAAAGTATTTATAAGAGGAAATTGACACTCCATGAAACATAAACCATCGTAAATAATAGGGTTTTTATAACAAATCCAATTCCATTAATAATAATCTATTTCATTATGGTGAATTGATTACCTGTTTTATTAATATTTATCTTAAATTAATTAATTTTAAATTGTTTATATAGAAATTAATTTTCAATTTATAATGTAAAACACTAGTTAACCTGATGAAGAAATATTATTTACCCAACCCTATTAGAGAACTAGAAAATGTAAAACAATTACAGAGGGAAAAAAATAAATCTATAAAATGTAGTGAAACAAACAAGCATTAGATATATATATAACCATGATAATGGACATTGAATCATATGTTATGAAAGTAATGCTTTAACATACCTCTTGTAGGGCTATACCAGGTGAAGAGATAGGTCCTATAAGATAGTAACTACTGGGAATGATGGACAATAGTCACTGAAGTTCATAAAATATAAACTATAAAAACAAATAGCATGATCAATAGTAGAATCCCATGAAACTCAATCACTCCCTCACGTGTGGGTTTCACATTCTAATACATTTACAATTTACTATGTTCATAAACATTCTTTGTCTCATGTATATCAATACAAATAGTAAGATAATGGAAAATAGGATAATATACCCTGTTGGGACTTCCCAATCCTATTTCTCTCATATACAACTAAAGTAGAGTTGTTAGATGGGATCAATTGATCCCCCACATTCACCAAATACACATGAATATTAAAGAGGGTCTGAAGATGATATAATGGGGACACAATACCCTCTAAATAATTACTAGATATGGGGGAGGAGTATATAAAATTATAAAAAAGTATGAAGATAGTATTAATAAAATAACCTAGAATGATACAATTAAATACCGCCATTTAAGAACAAGTGATGATACAAGTAC
This sequence comes from Viscum album, assembly GCA_963277665.1. NCBI lineage: Eukaryota > Viridiplantae > Streptophyta > Magnoliopsida > Santalales > Viscaceae > Viscum > Viscum album. The sequence continues at coordinate 1,894,196,014 of OY728150.1, forward strand.
TAGGAAGTCCCAAATAATAGAATGTAATATATACATAAATTATTGAGGAAAAAATAATAAATAACTAAAAAAAATTGGAAAATAAATTAAGAGTACACACTCGGTCCATTACATCCATCCCATTTCCCATCCCATGATGATTAAAAATAAGGAGGTATGATTTAGGATCCCATACTACAGCCATGAGACCGTCCCTAGTACAAAAATTATAACATTATTATGGAGTGAGTTAAACTCAGTATTCCCCCCATCAAAAATGTCTAATGAATTCCAACTCATATGTATAATATATATTAGCTTTCATTATAAAATAAGAAATTCTGTATAGTGGAGGTGATCCAAAAAAATGCAATCTTCCACATCATAGGATGATTTATCATTAATATATGTACAATGTTGTAGTCATTGGAATGATTTCTATAAGGTTTGGAATCCATATAAAAATATCCATGTGATCCCATGGATTGGATATCTAATACCACTTATTTGATCCAAGAGACTTCGTGTAGTTCTCTTGGAATTCTATATTTTATAAGGGTTATACCGGATCCAATGGAAGAATTGTAATGATAATCATAGATTTGTAATTCATAGATAACAAGAAAACAATAAATTGTAGAAAATGTAAGAATATATCAATCCATATATTAAGATATGGTATAGTAATTATTATCCATCCAAAAAATAAATGGTGAATCATTTGTACCATGATGAGGTATTCACTAAATCAATAAATTATTATGATTAATTATGTGAAAAAACCCATTAAAATTGAAGTATTGATTGCATTTAAATATATCAGGTTCTCAAATGGAATTAAAAACTGATATCATAATGTTAACTATTGCAGACCTCACTATAATCATAAGCAGTTTCATTATATAAATAGTTCATAAGGAGTATATATAAATGAACAATTTTATCATGTAGATATTTTAAGCACAAATAATTTTAATAAGTAAATCAAAAATATCCAACTAATAATCACTCATTAGTTTCAAACTAAATTTTCAACAATATAAATAATAAAAAAATGATATAATGGGTTTACCCACATAATTACATTAAATATATACCCTAGGTTCCCATATAATTGAATGACTCGTGCCATGTCATTAATAAAAATATATTGGAATCAAAATAATTTTTTAAATATAACAATGACTTAAGTAATATCATCATTTAAACTCTTTTATTGAATATAATCTACCACAATAATGGTATCTCATAAGGTTTATAATAAGGTTTATTATCATTCAATAATGAAATATTCCATTTAGTTTTTAATTAAATAATAATGATGGAACATGGGTTGAAGCATTTATTCAATTCGTACTAAGGGGTAGCTTAATTCAATTAGTGAAAAATAAATTGGGGATTCACTAAGTATCATGTCAAAATACCATCTGTGGTTTTCTAGTTTCACAAACTATATGTTTTTTAATGGATTTAAGTAAAAATAAAGACATGGGGTGGTCTAAAATAATGTATCAATAAAAAATTAAGTGTATGGGAATATTAAAATATATGTATTTTGGGATTTAGGCATAAAATTGAATAAATTAAAATGTTTAAGACCAGCATGTGGACAGTTTAACATGATCCACATCAATGATTTTATTAACAAACTGAGATTTTAGGAAACTAATATATAGAATCTACCATATTATTAGGAAGAATTACATGTCAATTATCAACACATGATTTTAGCTAGAGTAGGAGAAAAATTAGCAACCATACAAACATTGTAATAAAATAGAAAAACAAACAAAAATAAAGTGAGGACAAATGATTGGATGATAAAATAATAAAAGGGGGGATACGAATATAAGAATCAATAAATGATTCCAATACATCCTATTGTGATAAAATTTATGAAAAAATAAATATGATCATCAATATAGGAAGGGGAAGTGGACATTTTACATGAGGGAGATGTTAGGAAATGGGGGATGAAAATTTTGTGGAAAATATAGGGGTTGTGGAAAAATAGTAAATTATCCATTATAAATGTGGTTCATGTTTTGGATACATAGCTATGAGAAAATTCTTCTAACTCTTCATAATATATATCTAAAACACATCCCTCTTCTTAAAGTTAAATTTTTTTATATAAACTATATTTAAACCATGTTAATACTTATTTAAATCTATAAACAACCACATATTTTGTTGATCCCCTCACAAATCATGGAAAACCCATGTGCCTAAAAAATAGTTTACCTTGTTTGGTGTTGATGGATATCATTGATCATTCACTATCTATATAACCAAGGTTTCATCACTCAAAAACATGATTTTGAAGCCTGGTGTTCTTGGTTAATAAATAGTCTCCCAAAACAACACATAGTCCTCCAAACATAGCCAAAACTGCAAATTAATTTCCAAAATTTCTCAAAATTGAATTTGAATGATCAATTTGAGGATTGTTCTATCCCAAAAACTAAAACCCATGGTTTCTATGAAATTAAATCACCCATATATATCATGGTCTCTTAGAAAATATTTTCCAACATATAATAACAATATAGACTATATACATATCATTTAATTCATTACAATATGTGAGTATGTCATATTTCACTCAATTATGATTGGATAAGCATTAACATAACATAATTCAATAATAAACTCAAATTTGAATCGATTAGGAAATAAGGAATATATTATTATAGTTAAATTAATCTAATGTCGCGATTGACAATGCACCCAAATATCATATTGACTAGCTCATATGCATAGTTTTTGAAGGAATGATATCAAAAAATGGATTTTTCATATTGAGAAACATGTGAACCTAATGTAAATAGAGAGTTATATAAATAATATTTCAATAATTATATCATTGGCCATAAAAAATTCCACGTGAGAAACATTCATTAGACTATATAGATAATATGTCTCAATAAATTATATCATTAATCTATTCTATATCCAATACATGATTCTTCCCATATTAATCATTACATATAATCAAAACCCATAATACTCAATGGTTATTTTATATTAGGTATAATTTATGTTCATTTTCATTGGATTAATTATCAATCCATTTTTTAAGTATCTTATGAAACAAACTTGAAAGAATTATTAATATAGATTTACATTACTACAAAATCAATATAAATACTCATTTAAAACAACAATCACATCAAATATCTCAAGGTTTTATTACCCATATTTCACTTATTAACACCATGTTTCTTCTTCATTAATTTATTTTTCAATAGATATCCTATATTATACATTTTTTCTACACAAATGGTAATTATAACGCACAATTTTATGATCACTCAAAAGAGATATTATTTGAAACATACATGTTTAGACCATTTAAGGGATCAGGGTCTCGTGACCATAGAAATAACTGTAATATTTTAATTGTAATGATCAATTTTATACTCAATAATATGATGTATCAAATATTAATAATGTATTTTTTGATTCAAAATATTAATTCATATAATCTGAAACATCAATGTAATCATCATTTGATTTCAGTTTCCACACTATATCATTTTTGAAACTCATCAAACTAATTGATCTCTTTTATAAAAAATTCAAAACTAGTTTTAGATCGCTTGTAATAGATATTTGGAATCTACCGTCTATGAAATATATTAAAATTATTTCATCCTCACATCTAATAATCAATAAATATTTCTTAATTCACTTGAAGTATATAATGACATTATGTATATTAATATATTTATAATCACCAGCATTAGATTAGAATCAACTTTTTGTTCTCAAATAGTCAGTGTATATTTGAAGAGTACATAACATTTCAAAAATTAATAATCATATAGAGGACTCATAAGGAGTCTTATCAATACATTCAAACTCTTCGTAAGCACATGGAATCATCTAATTATTTTCAATTTGTAAAAAATATAAAAAATAAATTTCTGAGTTATCTACATTAAAATTTTTATAACATTACCAATATATTTATTTTATCTCATTAATGTACCCTACTTTATGTATCTATATAAATTGCCATTTTATTATATAAGATACTTCAACAATACCATTAATTGAGATTCACATTCATGATTACTGTTTTACATAATATAATTTCTGATATGTTTTCTGATACATAGTATTCCACCCACTCATAATATTAAAATACCAAAAAAATCACATAACTCTTGGATAAATAATTTCTATCTATGTTCATAATAAATCTAAACACATAGATTACATCATCTATAAAAATGAGCATAATCATATATGTTTATTCTAATCTATAAAAATATCATTTCAATTTACATTACTTAACATGAAAATTTTGTACATCAATACCAAAATATTGGATCCAATTAAATATTTAAAATAAACCCCCAAGAAATAAATTATTTTTTATATTTATTTAATATATCATAAAATAAAAAGATTTTATTTGGAAGGTAGTTCTTACATTAAAATTATCATTATATGTTTTGCAAAGGATTCTTCATATTTAATACCAAAAATGTTTTTATGACCATTAACATCGCTACAATATTTATTGGTAGACACTCTAATATCAATGTTAGTTTAAATTTTGAAATCATTTATGTACCTTATAGGTCTCACGCCATAAAAACATACATCATTTTTCATACTGCATTAGTGTACATGGATTACATCATAGTTTTCATATCATTTAACTATTTTTTAGAATCCCATCACTTTATTTCATCTTAGTTGATAAAAGGGTTATTATCTATGAACTATACTTATTTATCATTTTATAAAAGAAAAATATATTTCCCAATCACCTGATTAATCAATCTAAATAATCAATGTTCTTATGTTTCTTGAGTTTCTAATTTTTCAGAACTATCTAGAGAACATTATAATATTACACATCTAGTATCATATTTTAAATTAGACTATACATTACCTAATTTAATTTGTCATTCGACTACTACCTTAAACAATTAGATACTTCTCATGAAATAGAAAATATCAGGTCATAAATAATTTAGGTTAAATAGTATTATAGTTTTAATTTCTCCTTGTATCTTTAGTGAAATAACAAAAAAAATAAAATTTCAGATATATTTTATGATATATTTAAATGTAATAGTTATTATTACTAACTATAAAACCTTATAAAATTAAAATTTGGATTCATAAGATTCTACATCTTATAAATTTCCTTTATAACAGAATTATATTTGAATACTAATTCGTATAAATTATTATTTTTATAGATCATATCCCTAGAAATAAATAATAATGACCCAGAAGATCATTATTGTAAAAACCATGACTAAAAGGGTATGATTATTCAACATAGATGCCCTATTACACTATGCTAATCATATAGTAGTGGATTTTAAGACAAATCTAAATTTTATTTAATGATTAGTAAATTTTGGGTTCATTTATTCACCAGATTGATCTTATATGGGAGTTATAATACACATTCCCGATATATTTTCAACATCACTAGTCAACACCATGATCATTTCAGTCGTTTTATACATTTAAAAAAACCATATTGAATTAATTCGCCAATAATGGTTCTTAATTACATATATCAACCCATTTGTTGATTTTTTATTTCTCTACATCCATCACTATGTATACTACCTAATATTAAACATACCCACTCACAATTTCTCTTAACGTGGCATTTTTTAATTTTTCATTATAGGAATTATTTTCAATTTTATTATTTTTTATTAATAAATAAATCATAATATATATATAGGGAGAAATGTGATTTTTTTCATATATATATCCAAGGCTATAAAGAATATGATATGTGATGTTATTTTCAACCGTTAAAATCATATCATGAATGATTTACATCATATTACCCATGTATAAATGATATAAACTATTCTATATAACTGTGATTATTTAATAAATTGTATATATTTATATATAAATGGAACATTAATGGTTTTAAATAATAAATTCAAACAATATCTTTTTTAAAAAAATTTATTGAAATTAATATTTTTTATACAGGGACCATTTTATTTTTTTCTAATTATAAAAATATTAGGCAATTAATGCATGTATCATTTAGGTCACCGTATGATTTATTAAATCATTCCACATTCCAAACAAAAATATTTACTTCCCATTTAATCAATTCACTAATTTTCTTTGGATTTTATACTTTAAAAAATGTTTCATTCAGATAGAGTATCCTTTACCCCCTATATATGAGTTATTGAAATTTATTTTTATAACATTCATATCCAAATAAATAAAAAAATTATCCTTTAGAACAATAATCATTATTATACAAATAAATATAATTATATCAAATATAAATACTTTTAGAGACTTCAAAATAATAGTCATAATGTTAGTCATAATTTTTCCAATGATATATCTATTGTCATGTGACAAGTTACATATTTTTTCATTAAAGAATTATTGAAAGAACCACCTTAGAATATGATAAAACCATACATCATATCAGTATTGTTAGGAATGATACATCTTTCATTATTAAATATCCCATCAAAACTCATAACATAAGATAATAAAATTTCGGCAAGAAAATTATTTCAATTATATCAAAAATAACTATTCTATAGTTCAGTGTATATCCCATTATCCGTATTATATAATTGGATTCAATCAATTATATTCTTATAGAATCACAACAATTAATGCATCCTATATATGTGTTACTAAATTCTACAAATAATGTTTGCATCTAACAATTTTGTTCGACTATAATTTTATTTCGTTACATAATATTAATCATATGTTCCAAATGGATAGGGTAACACATATGAATGATCATGGTCATAAGAAGTATTTTCATTATAAAAATATCACAAATAGAGTTTTCAAGGTATTTCATAGTACCACCCTTCTCTTATGGGTCATATATATAATTATCTATATAATTCCATGTAATATTTCATTTCATGTAGTATTTATATGCATTCATGTTTTTTTGGAATTAGATTTCAAATACTTATTCCTTCCTTCTAATTTAATACATTGAAAACATATTAATATGTAACAATTTACAATGTTCTTATTATGAAAAACTAATAAAAAATATAATCCCAAAAAATTGACAAAAATCAAAATTCACCAAATGAATATGTTATATTAATTTATTTCATGTATTGGATCAATATTATATAGGATAAAAAACACAAAAAGAGTAATCCTCATGTTAATTAGGATAACATAGAACTTTTATAAAAAGCATTCAAACTCCATTCTAGTGATAAATCAAACCCAAACCACAGTTAAGCAAACATGAAATCGCGAATCCAATGCTCCTAAACACTATCTTTACCTAATGTATTTAATATGAACTAGAGTTACCCAACATTAACTACTAATAATTATAATATATAAAATTAATATTTGGTATGATATATTTCATATTATATTTAGTTTTAGTTTTTTTATGATTTCTAAAAAAATAATATAAAAAATCTTATCTAGATCGCATGAAATGTTATTTTTTAAAAATATATATATTACTAATTATTCTTTAGTAATTCAAAATTTTCTCAAAAAATATTATAAATTGAATTTATGGTTTTAAATATATCATGTCTAATAAATTTAATCATATCATAGAGAAATGGAAACATAAGGAGTAAGGGAAAATTTCTAGTAATGGTAAACCTATGATATAAAAATCAAAGGTAAGAAGTCAATATAAATGACCATCAATAGTATATGATATATATAAATTTAAAATAAATGTACAATCAAAATAATAAGTCAGAATATAATATCCATGGGAAAAATATAAATTTAACTATTCATGTATAAAAATAACATGTTCTTTATAGATGAAATTCATAATATCACAGAACAAATTGAATTCCCTAATATATAACATCATGATCTATAATCCAAATCCCTATTTTTATAAAACATTTTTTTCAGAACCAATACACAACAAAAATACCCATAAATTTTTGTATCATGTGACCTATAGATAAAGTGATATGTTATTGTTGGTACCAACTATGATTAATTATTTCCCCTCTACTCTTCATATGATTTAATTAATTATGTATAAAAATGTACAATATACTCTAATAATAAAAAACATTAATTTTGAAATAAAAATTCTATATATTTCCAGCATAATGCTTATTAATAAATGAAATATACTTCTATATAAGAAATCATTGTAGAAAAATAATATAGAAAAATAGGTATATGTTTATATAAATAATTTCCACTATCAAACAATGTATTTAATCTTGGTTAATTTCCTTTAAATTGTAAAAAAATATAGTATTTACAAAATAAATAAATTAGGGAAAAATAATTCCTACACCAGATGATGATTTATAAATAAAAAGGTATAAATGGATTCCCAATTTTTTTTCCTCTGAATGGAAAATAGTATAAGAGGATTTTGTATGTCATCCATAGAAATTTTATAAAATAAGAAAAGAATTTTTTTTTTGAAATACAAATCAAGTCACAATGAAATAAAATTTATATTGAAACACATATATAGTAATGGAAATGAATGAATAAGAAGAAAACGATATATAGAAAATAAAACTAATCTATAATGAAATTGATTATATCAAGTATACATAAATGAAATATCAAATTTAATTCTCGGTATGTAATAAAATATGTTACACAACATGAATCATAGATTAGGGAACTAAAATTTGTGAAAAATTACACTTATGGCTTAGAAAAAATTCAATTGACAAACTAATTATGCTAATATTTTCATATGGATATTTATATACCCTGAATAGTAGTAGGTTCATGATATTAAATATAAAATATTATGTAAGAAGACTATATAATGGAAAAAAGTGTATAAAATAAATATGTCTCATCATAAAAAAATTGTGACAATGAACCAATAAGATATTAAATGATTTTGAATCTAAATCACTTAAATGATATAATAAAAAATAAAAAATAAAATATTATTAATAGTTATATTATAGTGATTAAAATATTAAAGGGGATATAAATCCACCATTTGAAATAAATCATGTTTTGTAATATGAAATATGCATCAATGGGTGAAAATTGAGACAATTAAACCCTTTTCAAATAATATTATCATTTTCCTAAGAATCATTTGATAATTTGGTTTTAAGGAAGAATTATAAAACCTAAAAAAACCCATGAAAATATTATACAACACATTAATTAGGTATAATTTAACTTCATTGGAATATTCTAGTTTAAATAAAATGATATTAAATCACTCTATGAAAATTGAGTAATCATAAACTGATAAAACCATAGTACATTTTAGCCAAAACCCCATGAGATCAGGTATATGTAATTGAAAAATATAATATCATGAAATATAGTAAGATAATTATGAAAAATTAATTAATAAATAGACACAACATTATAAATAAATCATCTTGTATAATAATAAATATATTTAAGGTTGTGAAAATTATGGCAAGAAACACTTACCATAATTCTAAAAATCCACTAAATCACATTAATGTCATGTTTAAAAAATAATTCTATTAATAACATATTATAGGACCCCATTAACATCTATAAAATTTAGTTCATTTCATTTATAATTACTCACTACAAATATATTATTTATTTTTTATTTTCAATATCAGGTGTAAGCTATCATGATTTTTAACTAGTTTCATAATATCAGGGTTGTTGTTTATTATTTTCCCAAAATTCTTCATTAATAAATATAATAATGTATTTTAATATAAATATTGTATTAATTTGTAAATGTATTACTCCATTGTATTAGTAATATAGTTATGATGTTATAAAATGAAATTTGTGTCAGCTTATTTCAACAATTTTAGTGATCAATGAAGATTTTTTTATAATATCATAAATACATAATATAACATTTCCAAAACCATAATAAAATAATTATATTAATATTAACTTATAATTATATTGGAATTTAAAATACCATAGTCTTCCTTTATTTCCTTTTATAGATTGTTTCATGTATTTTTTCAATCTGATGAAAACATTAACAATCTATAATTTGATGGGTGGGTATGGTTGTGGTGTTTTTTATTTTGATATAAAATATCTATAATTAAATCACAATGATATAAAGTATAGTTTTTCATGTTTTTATATGTCATATTTTTGGATAAATTTTAAAAAACAAATTATAATATGAAAATTGATTCTTCATGGAAGTGGTAGTCCTCACCACCTAAAATTAATTATTTCAATTCCTACCAAGTGGGAGAAAATGGTAATGGATTGTAAATTTTTACATTATATTAATTTATATATCAAATATATAACATTTATCACCCAATTATATTAAAATTATCTACTTAAATATATAGTAGTGAAAGAATGAATATGTGTCTTCTTGGAGGTTGTAGTTGGAAATAAAGAATGATCTAAAATCATTTGTTTTTATAATAGGGTAAGAAGATAAAAATAAATATTTTTTCATTATGATTAAAAATTTATAATGAATATAATGGGATAATTATATAACTGTAGATATTATAGCTTTGGATGAGAAATAATAAGAAGTAATGCTATGGATGGAAAAATGTGAGGAGTCACCTCAAGAGACTTGATGAAATATCATCTTTCAATCCCTAAATCTTACATTATTATTGACGGTTGTTCCTCTTCACACAGGATTGGGCGAGTCATTGCATACTTTGACCCTAAATTAGAGAGAGATTTTTATCATATTCTTCACAAATAAAGGAGGGAAAACCCCCCCTGAGGAAGAAAATCCTTCTCATGCTACGATCGACAAATCTAACGGAATTTACTTCCTCGAGATGCTTAAAGTATCAGATCTTCTCAAGATATCATCTTCAAAAAATCAATTATGCAAAAATTTAGATTATGGAGTATTTTTAGTTTAGGGAGATCTTGATGAACTTCAACAAAGAGACCAAATGTGAATGTTCTAGGTTATGGGACACATCTCCTACAAAAAGGTGATAATCCCCAATCTTAATTTGATCATAAACATCATATTGGTCATTGTTGTTTTTATTCAAATTGAAAGCTCGTATCTATAAGAAAGGGATATTTTTATATACTATTTACCTCTTAGAGTGAACTAGATCGAGTCTCCAGGATAGAAAATAATCAACTCAAGCCTCGTCCACATCGTATTTCTAATTTGGATTTTGATTTAAATCTGCACACCCATATGAACACTACATCCCAAATATGGGATAAATTTCATTTTATTAATTAGTAATTTTGGAACCAAAATATTTTCAATGAAATATCCTCTTTCATATACACACCCCTTATTATATATCAGCAAACATTAAATAGTGAGATATGCCCCTTTTCTAGTGTTATGATAGAATGAATTTAGAATCTAAGCTCTAACAACATGTCAAATTAAATGAGAATTGATATAGAATTTAATTAAGAATTGAATATTAGTGTAATTCATTGTTTTGAAATCATTTTAATATCATAGGGCGTGGTATATAAAACTATAGAGTGTTGAAGAAATAAGTCACCCAAACAATTGACCATGAATGGGATGAAATTAGAAAACAAAAGAAGGAAAAAAGGATCATCCCTTGATAAACCAGACCCCTCTAAGAAGAAAAATAATAAATGAGTAAAAAATTCAAAGTCATTGAATCTCAATGGTGATGATATGAGGAAATCATGGGAAAAATTAGTCAAAGATGATGATCATGCAGTTAAAGATAATAACGTTATTAAGAAATTAGCATATGTTATTATGGTTATCATTAAATAGTCTCAACTTAAACTAGAACAAGTGTTGAATGAGTCACAAATGAAGACTACTACCTCCCCAAAGTAGACTTCTGACTCTTCAAACACTCATTTTGACCATAGTAAGGATAAAACGGAGGCAACTGTTCTCCCAGCTAGTGATGTGGCTGACCAGCATACTGGTCTCCCAAAACACAGATAATGGTGGAGGGGCATTAGTGACATTGATATTTTATTGGTCCTTATCACTCATTATGATTTTCATGTTAATGATGAAAGAACTAAAAATTATACATAATTGGACCTTCGACCCACTGTTCATACAAAATAGAAATGTATTTCTTCTTCTCCTAAGGTCAAGTGCATCCCCATTTAATTTATTTCAGGTGCAGGTAGTGACACACATGCAACTAAATCCTATAACATCACCCACATCATAGAGAATCATCACATTGTTCTTACTGAACAAGACAATAGTCCTACTACTATGTTATACATTTCTCTACCTTGAAAAGACTTTCCTAAAGCTCAGATTGAGGGCTCATTGACGGTTATAAAATACATGAAAATTAAATTATACCTTAGAACCTATTTTGCATGATTAATTAAATGATGATACTAATACAGAATGTACTATCATTTATCCTATTTCTATAAGGAGTAAGAAGGGAAAGAAGTATCATCGGTGCTCTACAGAAGATCCTCGAATATATTTAAGAATGAAAGGTTTCAGTGAATAAGAGAAAGGGGGTTCCAACCCCAAAACCAGGTTCTAATGAATATTTTGTTTTAGAATTTTCAGGGAATTGGAAACACTACCACTCATATTATTTTAAATGTATTTATAAATACCGATCATACAAATGTTTTTTTAGTTGCAGATGCTAAGACCTATTTCTACCCTTATTTTTCTCATCTTAATATGTCTAGATATAACTTCATAGGTTCTTGTTAAAAGTAATCATCCATTGAAACCCTTTGGATAATTACTCACTATATTATTAATATTGTTAATTTTTTATGTATTTTATAGTAGAGTTCACTTGTGAGATTACTATTCCCCATTTGAATATTTGTTTTCCTTTTTTTCTAAGCTGATAACATATACCAAGATAGTATACATATTTTTAATGACCTTTCATAAATAGAAAATAGTATCCAGAACCCTTGGTTTGGGGTTGGTGGCATCAATTTTATCCTTTCCCTAATTGAGAAATTGGGACCAACTCACTCCATCATATCTTCACAGGAGTTTAAATCATATATTGAGGCTAAAAACCGTGTTTAAACTAACATTACTGGTTCCAAGTATACGTGGAACCGAAGACACTTTAACAGGGCGGTGGATAGAAAATTGGATAGTTCATTCACAAATGATATAGCTCTGGATAAGTGGGACACCATTTATAGAAAAACCCTCCCTAATCATAATTCTGACCACCTTCCTATCTTGCTCAATTTCTCTATCATATACAAGAAGCTTGTTTGTCCTTTCATATTTAACAACACTAGGTCTTCAAAAACTAATTGTGTTAACATTTTTAAGCATTCTTGGTATTCCATGAATCATTTCATTGATTCTTTTTTGTGGTCCAATAAATAAAAAAATATCAAATAGACCAATAATGTTTTGTGTAGTACCAAATCTAAAGATATTTATAATGACATTCTTCATTGGGTTGAAGATCTTACCAAATATAAAAAAACCACTACTCACACTGATTTTGTCTGTGATCCAAAACATAAATTCAAAATTACTAATTTTTTTTTTCTGTTTTATCATCATTAAAGAAAAAATGGGAAAACAAATTTTCAAAAAAAAAATCACATAGATGTAGACAGATATACTAAATTATATAACTCCCTTCAAATAATCAAGAAGCTAATAGACCACATGCATTCTTAAGAGAGGCGGACTATATATTCAATACATAGAATATAATTTCCTATCATGTAATCTAGTATTTTGAAAATATCTTCATTGTTCTTACCACTAACAATGACCTTCTTCCTAATGTCATATTCTTTGTGGTCCATGATTGGGATAACTCTTTTCTTACTGGCATCCCTCTTGATCAAGAGATGAGAGACACCATCATTATTTTAAATAATGATTGTGCTTTGGGACCTGATGATTTCATTAATTTTTTCTATCAATATTTTCAAGATGTCATTCAAAATGATATTTGTAGGCTAGATAGGAATTTATTTTCAAATGGTATTCTCCCTCATGGGTTGAATGCTCAGTTTCTTTCACTAATCCCCAAAGTGGATAATGCTATAGAAATTCACCATTTGAAAACCATTGCTCTTCTCCATACCCTTTATAAAATCATCACCCAACATCTTTCCAGAAGAATTTCTTCTATTATAAATAAAATTGTTTCATGGAACCAATTTTGATTTGTTAAAGGCAGGTCCATTCATGATGTTATTTGTATTTACTCGAAATGTTCAAATATATTAAATAGAACTAATAGTGGTGTAAATATTTCAATTAAAAATTATATCTATGATTCCTTCGATACCATGCAATGGAGTTTAATATTCAAGGTCCTTCATAACATTGGGTTTATCAATTCCTTTACAAGTGGAATTAAAACTCTTTCCAACTCATCATACATATGAATCCTTGTTAATGATTCACCAAAGTGATATTTTAACTCTAAAAATGGTGTCAGAAAATTTTCCCATCTCCTTTCCATTCATTTAATGATATTGGAAGATTAAACAAGATGAGTGATCACTTCTAGGTTGAGAAAAACAAGATTATGCCAATTAAGGCTTCTAAGAATTTAAATGTTCCCACACACCTTTTATATGTAGATGATGTCATTTTTTTCTACAAAGCGATAAATTAAATTACAAAAATCTCAAATGTTCCCTCTCACAAAATGAAGTGATTTCTGGCCAAATAATTAGTTGTATTAAATCATTTACCATTATTAGGAAAATTTATCTTGGTAATAGAATAAACAATATTATTGCTGATTTTGGTATAAACGAAGGATCCATTCCTTTTACCTATCTTGGTGTTCACTTTTTATAGGGTAGACCAAAATCTTGTTATTTTTCTCAAACTATTGGCCAAACCTCCATCATTGTTCATCTTAGAAAGGAAAATCCCACTATATGGCTAGAAGTAATTTCCTTCTCAAATATATGATTGTTTCAATAATGGGAAACTATATAATGATATAAAAATGTATTTCTGGTCTTCTTATAATAACTAACATATCCATCAAAAACAATGTTTGGGTTTGAAGCACGCTTGAAAGAAAACACTTGAATAATATATGGACTAATTGTTTCAAACATTTGTAGAATGGTGGTCTTAGTATAAAAAATCTCAAACTTATTAATGATGAAATACAAGCAAGTATCCCTTGGGGACTATTCATAATAATTCTAACTCCATTTAATTCATTAAAAAAATATTTCATGATATAATAATTAAGGGAAACATAAATTGCATGTGTTATTCTATTTGTACTTCAATTATGAATGCTTTTTCCAACATCCTGTCTACCTTTAGATGGATGGTGATCATAGAATCTTCTATAAATTTCTATTTTGAGAAATGGGCTGGTGGTCCTCTCTTATCTATGATCTCCCCTAGTCAACTTCCCAATCACACTAACTATACTATCAATGGTGTTGTAATCACTCATAGTCTTAATTTTCCAGACAATATCAATTAGTCATTCAAAACTAAACATTTTACAGCAATAATGATTTTTTTATTTGGGAACCATCTCATAATCGAATTATCAACACAAAAACTTTTTACAACCGTGGATTTATTAATTAATAAAATACTTTTAGTTTGAATAAATTTCTTATTAAACTATCGATACAATCATCGTGATTCATTCTGATTCAGCATATTTCTCACAAGATTATTCACACTGAAACATTTCTTCCAAATTTTGGGGTCCATCTATGCCATAAATGTCCTTTTTATAACCAAAATTGCAATGAAAGTAACCACATTTTTATTTCTTATGTTACTTATACTTCTCTGTGGAATTATACGCTTGACCTTTTTGAGTGTAGATGGTTACATAATGACAAAAAGAACTCTCAACTAAAATGTTGTGATGATATTGAATAATCTCATCAAATGAAGATAATTTTTATAAAATTCATTTCTAAACTTCTTCATGTTCTTTGGAATGATATGAATTCTATTATTCTTAACAACTACTAACATAGTATAAATGCAAGTCGGAAGCCTATCCTCAATGCCATTTGGGAAGCTACTTTGATTCAAAAGGTAACATGCTACAACATAGTGAATGACTTTGGGATTTAATATTGCCTTAGGTTTAATGGTATTTATCCTCGGCCTAGATGTAATTTTTAAGTGATTAGGAAATCTATGATCCATGGTTGGATTATATTCAATCTAGACAAGGATTTTAAAGGAAAACTGGTCCCTTCGGGTTGCAGTGCTATTTTTAGAAATCACATTGGGAGGATTCTTGTATGTTTCGATAGGACATCTGACATCTCCCTGACATTGGAGCTTAAAATGATGAGCTTAATTTCCATTATCTCCTTCACCAAGAAACATGGTTGGAGAAATATCTAGATATAAAGTGACGTGACTACCGTCTTTCAAGCTATTTGGAATGGTGTGATGAACCTCGTGTGGTCTCGTAAAATACACTGGATGTATTGTCTTAATTCACCCATGGATTTGAACTTTATTATTACGCATACATTTCATGAAGAAAACATGGTGTATGATGGTTTTGAAAACATTGGAGTCAACCATGTCCCCACCTAGTTGGATGATATTCATGTTGATTTACTACCCCATTATAATAGATGTTGTAAAATAATCCTCTCTTTTAGACTCATGTAATTATTTTTTTAGTAATAGATTTTGTTCATTGGCCTTTGAACCAGGCACCACCTTCGGTTAAGAATAATATGTAATGATATAGATTAAGTAATACTAAATTGGGGACCCACTACTCTATCATCAAATTATCCTTAGAAAAGAATGGATAAGAACAATTGATTAAGGTAATATATTTAATAGATCGAGTGATACTATTTGTAGTAAAATAACATCTTATTTTCTAGCATATGTTATTAGGAATTTAGTGTGAATGTTTTAGAAATATCCACTTTTATAAATTAATATATCAAATCATTTGTTAACATCGGTTAAATTTCAACAATGACATGACTCTATTCATAGGTAAATGTTTAAAAGAGTTAAATATTATATTTTAGTGTGATATTGGATTAATAATAACTCAACCATTGATTTACAAACATGTTTATAACATTTTTTGTCATTTTATGTTTTCTTTTACTTATACCTTTTTAATTTTTATAAGGGTATCTAGTTATTACCCATGTAAATTATTTTTTTCTAATGTTATTAAATATACTTTCTTACTAAATTATGTTTTTACTAAACTGAAATTACATTTATATTAATTAAAATTAATTTATAATAAATACAATTTCAAATTATAAAATAGAATCATATATATATATATATTGTTTTGTAGAAAAATGTTGTTTTTAACATAAAGTGCTTGGGATAATATTTTTTGTATAATACTAATTTAGCGATAAATTATTTTTTAACTACATTTTTATAAATATTATTTCATTAAATTTTGATTATATATTGATTTAATTTATTTGATCAACCATAAAAAAATTTAAAAATCAATTATGTTAAAAAAACCCTTTAACAACTATCATGATTAGTATCTTTATTCATTTTCATCCTGATTTTACACCAAAATATAAATTTTACTTGATAATCAATTTACAATGATGAAATATAATATGAAATAATCTATTTAAACTTATTTTCTATATATTTGTTGAAAATATTTTCACATATGTGAATAAAACATTATATCGAGTGCAATATTACTAATCTTTAAAAAATTCATAGATAGGGTTTTAAAAATTCAAAAATGTGTTTTTAAATGATTTATTTTACATTATAAATATTAATTTTAATAGAAAATATTTTAAAAAAACATTTATTATTTTATTTTATTATTATATTTTCATTAAATTTATTCTAATTGGAAAATCACTATTTTTTACTATTCAAATTAAATTTAATTAATTGTAAAAAATAAAAAAATATTCATCATCAAAATATAATGTTATTATATTTAAAAAAATAGTTTAAAGAATCCTAAATTAAGATTTTTAAAAATATTAATAAATACATATTAAATTAAAGTATATATATACTGTATTTTTTATAATAAAATAATATTACAAATAATAAGTACTCTTATTCGTATTTTCTAAAAAAAACACTAATAATTTTTTTGCTAATATATTTTATCCATAATATAAATAGTTTCATAAAATTAAACTCCTGAATAAAAATTTTAAAAGTGTAGAATTTAAATTAATTAATCTTCATTATTACTTACTTTGCTACAACAATAGAATTTTACCAGTTCCTTAATTTTAAAAAGTATCAATATTTGTATTTATTCATATATTACACAATATAGATACCTTTTTATTATCTTCTAATTATAAAAAATATATATTTGGTTATATATAATTGTAAGGATTATTATGGTTCAATGTTGTGTATATCACACACTATTGAAAATAAATGGTTAAAAATACTTATATATTTTAAAATATTATTGTATGAAATTCATCTCCCTTAAATTTATTATATAATTATAATAATATTAATTTCTAAATAATTAAAATTTCATTTCTATCCATAGGATTTACATGGGTCCAGATTCAATTTTTAATGAGGATCCTCCAATAAAATACATTTAATGACTATTTAACTGATATTTATATTATAATATTAATATATATCTATGTATATATAATATTGGGCTATTTAATGCTTTATATTCTAGTAATTTTTTATTGGGAATTAATGATAATAATTGTTTCAATAAGAGATCATGGGTTGAATTTTATATGTTATTTTCCAATAAAAATAATAATCTTGGGCTCTATTTCAAGACTTCCAATCCATATTTAATTGCATTAAAATTTGAATAAAGAATATATAATATGATTTTATTTTAAGGCAAATAAAAAAAATATTGGAGGGTTTTTTTATACTCAGGGTAAACTAATAAATCCAATATTATTTTTTATAGTAATTCAAAATCCTATTATCATGGTGCTGATTTGATATTCATAACAAATATACATATAACCAAGGATTTTGTAGAAAAATTTGTGAATATAATACCAATAGTTATTGAGTGGTCGATTAGTGTCCCTCATTCAATAGAATCATCAAAACACACTTCCATTATTTCGGTATTATATGGATTCCCCTATATTGAATTTTTCCATTTCATTCATGTATTTTATATAATGTTTTAGGAAATCCAGTTTGATAATTTCCATGATCCTTTCATTTATGATATTGAACTATTAGAGGTACCTTAGATGAACTCTATTTTCCCTATGTCCCCTCAACTATTCCACTTTCTCTATAAATTAATTATTCTATGCCCTCATTTTCCAAAAATATTTCATATCATATTTCTTTTGAGATAGTTCTACCGGTTGATATTCCATAATTTTTATATGAATCAAATAAACTATTTTTTCCTTAATAATGTATATATCCAAATCATTAATCATAATAAATCTATCAATTATTTTTGGGTCCTTGGAAACATAACTGTGTTGATGATGCTAAAAAAAATTCTTTGTTGGAGGTTAGGAATAATGACACGGTTTTCAACTCCATCTCTTATCATATTTTGTATACCGTTGGGATAATCTCTTTATTTTACGAATAATGAAATTTTTGAATGGTACATTCTGGGTTTATCAATTATTCTGATAAAAAAAAGTTAATAATTATTTATTTTTATTTAATAACAAAAGAAAATTTTTCAAATTTAATTGCACAAAAAATTCAATCTCAAAATTTATTACCTAGTGATATTATTTAATATTATTTTACATTAACCAGAATAACTCTCCATTGGTTTAAGGTACCATTATGTTTGGTTCAATAACAAATATACTCCTACATCCATACTATAATAAACCATTTGTAATGGAATATTTAGATAATATATTTAATAGAGTATATCATTTGGGTGCATCCCTTAGGTTATATTATCTTAGGAATTCTCATCATATGCTAGATAAATAATAGTGTAAATTATAAACAAACATTATCCAGGGTGATTACACCCAGGTTATTCTATATCAATTATATTACTATATTCATATATCTTGATAGGTATGTAATTTCAAGATTTATACAAAATCACTATATTACAAAACATTTAGGATGTTATCTAACAGATGGAGTCATCCATTAGAGTTACCAATTGGGGATTCACAAATTTTCCCTTATAAAAATACTTAAATTATTCAATATTAAATCGAATTACCTAAAGGGTTATTTACACATTTAAGACTATGATCAATATTTTCTAGTAAACCCATAAATTATCAATAACTAACATCATAGTGTATAATGTAACCTAAACCCTCCATTAAAAAATATTATAGGTAATTAAACTAGTAATTTTGGATATAGTGATCATATTGAAATTATTTAAATACCATGTTTTGAGTTGTCAATAGATTTCAAATTTTTCCATAAATAATTATAATATATAAAAAAATATTCAATAACCTAAAATCTATAATCATTTTATGTATATAGTATTATTGAGTTAGGGAAACCATTCAACTATGAGTTTCTATGTATATCTCCTCAAATAGGTATTTTTCCAAACTATATTAGATGCTACATAATCAAAAATAATTCTCCAATGTCTCTCCCAAAATTTTACTCATAGCATATTATGTTATACATATCATGTGTAATACATTAATTCTGGACATAGTGAAATGGAATGAAATTACAGTGATTTGTAAAATGCTCCATGAGGGTTATGATAAGGGATAAAAATAAGTGATCATAAGATGAATAAGAATAATATTGAAGGAAAAAATAATAAAAACATCAATAATAAAAAATAATCATTGAAGATAACATTTACATAGAATATATATATATATATAATTTTAAGTATAACATTAACTAGTTATTTTGTTATTAAATAAATAACCTAATACTTGTAATTCATTAAAAACTATAGTTTTAACTAATATTACCCTTAAATAAATATTTTATTGATATTATACTAACATGAAAACCAAAAACTAAAAAATTAAACAAAGAAATGTTTTCAATATTAAATTTAACCTTTTCAAACAATACCTTAACTAAAATGGAAAGAATTGAAGTATTCATATCACATAATAAAAAAAGAGTGTATGAAGAAATGTAATCATCAAGATGATGTATTCATTATGAAGCTAATTTTTTGTAAAATAGAGGGTTGGAAGCTTATCTAGGGTTTTCCTATAGCCAATAATAGGATGAACTCGACATGTAACAATTTCAATAAAAAAATTTATTGGAGATTCTCATGATTTTGAATATTTCCGTGATTTATAAAATAAGCAAATCAACAGCCTCAAAATCATCCATAGTACTTATTATTATTAATTCATATTTATAGATCATTGGGGCTTTGTACATATAAAGTCACTTTATTTTGAAATATAATAAAATATTTTTAACTATAGATATAAAATGAATTTATATACTTTTTCATAGTATAATTTCACCAAAATCATCTATATGCATAAGAAATATTTTTTTTATAAATATTAGAATTTTATATTGTTGAATTGACTAAATTATTATTCAATAATATTAATAAATATTTACACTATGTTGATAATTAATTTATAAAGAAAATAGTTAATATTATAAAATTGACATTCCTATGGTAAGAATATATTATTTTTTAGTTAAAAAAATCTAAATTTTGGATTTGGAATTTTTAAAATTTGTCATTATTTTTGGATTTATCATATTCATAAGATATTAAGATTAATTTTTTAGAATTTTCTTGAAACTGGTAAAATTTTAATGAATATTGAAAAATACAAATTTAACAAATAACATGGAGTTTTTAAATAATTTCTATACAATTATAAAATTGAAATATTTGAAACCATTTTATAAGACCCAAAATGTATCTTCTAAATTAATTTGTAATTTGAAATTGTTATGTTAATTATTAAATCCATATTTCATATTTCATAATTCAAAATATAAAATATATTTTTCAAAAGAAATTGTATTTTATACATTATAAATTTAAAATTTTAGAATTTAATTTTAATAACTAATAAAAATATAATCAGATATAAATGGTTTCAAATTTGGACAAATTTCATGAATATTTTAAAATAAGTACAAATTTATTTTTTGGATTAGTGGTTAAATTACCCATAAATAAACTATTTATCATAGTTATAACTAAAATGATAATAGTTAGAAACCATAGAGTTAAAGTATTGAACATATTTAAAAAATGATTCTATTTGAATGGGGGGGGGGGGGTTCTACCTTATCTCTTTTTAAATCAATTATTTAAGAATTTTATAGCAACATTACATGGGTGTGACTTCCCTTTTTGTGATTTTTGTTGGTATTTAAAAAAAATACCACAACTAAATAACTCAAAAAAGGGGTACCTCACTCATCATTTACCCTGAAACCAAAAACACTTTTTATCAATCCAAAATCAACTGACCCATCTTAGAAAAAAATACTAATCACATAAATTAGGTTAATTAATTCTCAAAATTCCATCCCTCAAATGATTAATCCCCTTACCAAATGAGATTATCTATGAAGTGAGGAATATGTTCATATCCTTTATTTAGTTTTATATTTATTTATGTTTATTGGAACACCATAAAATTTTATTATTCCATAATAACATATTACATTTGTATCATTATTATACTATTTTTTATCATAATTAAGTTATAATAATTAAAATACCTACCCACATCCATTATCAAAAATGGAAACATGAATCATGCGTTGTATAGTTCACAACCTCCACCAATAGATGTGTGATGTTTTCTATTATTTCCCAAAATGGATGTTTTTGGTTTTAATATTTGTAGTACATATAATAAAAATAATATATATATATATATATATTTAAATTAAGTAATTTATTAATATGAAAATAATGAAAATGATATGGTATTCCATCAATACCATTAATTGTCCAAAAAACAAGTTCATCATGTTTTTCATTTTCACTAAACATGAATATAACTCTAATGTATTGGAATTCTGATTTAATAATTCTTTATCAAACATAAAATTTATATTATTCTATTCATTATATGTGATGATATTTTAGAGAAGAAGGATGATCAACAATGATTTTATAAATAACATTCAATAATGATGTGATAGTCAATATAGAAAAATGATTACAAAGAACGTGTAATTATAGAAAATTGATCACAAAAAATTGTGAATTAAAATACATACTAAATTTTTCTGAACATTTTTATTAGTATTTTTATTTATGATATATGTTAACAAATCATTTTCATGGAAATAATGGTAAGTATTATATGACCTAGCAACTCAAACTCATTTATCGGAGTTATGTAACAAAATTATAAACTATATTTTCCATTGATTTTATTCATATTAATGGAATATTTTTAATTCTAGAGAAAAATATTTTTTATTTAAAATCCCCATTAATGATATTTTGTTCATTTGACTAGTTTTTTGAAAAGAAAGATCCTTTTTAAATTGTAGAACCAAACTACGAGTTATTAATCAATTTTTAATAAAAAATCCAGAAATAAATTTGGTTATTTATATTTTCATTTACACACCATATACAAAAATATCTGTCATTTGATGCAACAACATATTTTTTAATTTGTTATGATTTTATTTTATTTATCAAATTTTTCATTTTGTTCAAAATATATCATGTTGTTAAATTGTTTGGAAATGTTATGAAATTCATTTCTATTTTCATTGGTTATTTAAAAAAAGTTAATGATTCCAATTTGGATATTTATTAAACCCCATTTTATTTTCATTTTTCTGTATGTAAACTAAATGAAACAAATTTGGATATTTAACAAACTATTTATTTTTCATTGGGTATATTAAAATATTTATTTTATTTCATTTATGTGGCACACATATGTTTGGATGATAAAATGTGATGATCAATTTTGTCCTTTAATACATTGGTTTAGGATTATATGTCAATATTTAGTTATGTATCAACATTATGAGATTGTTCCCATTGGAATATAAGTATGATTAGTTTCTGCACACATAAAAGAATAGTCATAATTATTCTCTTAACACATGTATGGGAATCATGGGATTAGTCTTTGAGGTTTTACTATGCATATGGTAAATCCACATTTCAATTTTTTAATCAAGTTATTTCAAATTTCAATATTATTTTTTTCCATGAAATTACATGTTTTTGGGATTATTAATTGGTTTTAACGTATTTCGCACTTTTATTGCATGCTAAAATGTTATATGAAAATTAATATCTGTTTTGAGCTTGGTCATATATTTTATGCTTCCTTAATGATTAATTGGAGATCTTCTTTAACTTTGATAATTTTTTATAAATATCATATAAAACTTTTTCATCTTTTTTTTGATGTAAATCTCTTCCAAAAATTATAAATGTTTTTATGACATGTATTCTCCATAATGATATTTTAAGATCACACCATTCATTTGTTTTATATCCCATAAAACAAAGATGATTATATTTTTGGGTGATATAATGAAAAGGATCAATAGGATAGTAATTATTGATAAATTATAATATGTTAAACAAAAAAATAGTTCTATAAATAGTTTTATGGTACTAAATCATTTTTTACATAGATTTTTTGAATATTGTGAGGAATGTTTTCAAATTATTCTGTTATTATATATTTTTATAGTGAATATCAGGTAAATTTAGTTGGTATCATAACATGGTTTTGTTATTTTTTGAGAGTATATAATTTAAATTTTTTATTAGGTTTACATAACTATAGAGAAAATCATAGAGGTGATTCAGTGTTTAGTTAAATATCCATAAATATTTCAATAGTCCTGAGTATATGGATTCCCCAAGAAAAACATACATTTATGGATGCTGTAAGTGGATGTTGGATCTATCATCAATATACCTATGCCTAATAAATCTGAGAATACTATTTTTTTATTCTATTAACTCAACCATCACCTAGTGAAAGACTAATTAGAATAACTACACTCCATGTTTGACACTCCTATATTATATTCTATAATTTATCATACACCCTATCAAAACCACTAAAAATAATTTATTCCACATTTTCCTTAATGTATTTGTTTTAGAAAAATAAGAATACCCAACATAATGTATCATAGGATAATATAAATGTTATATAGGTTTGGGTAAAGAAGCTACATGATTAAATAATAATGAAAAGGAGAATGAATTCCTATGAAATAATTTCTTCTATTATTTTGATAATTTCAATGTATTTTAATTATTTCAACCATCACATAAATCCATATTTATTTATTAATTTGTTAATCTAGAAGTAATTATTGGTGTGAGGGACATATTGGAGATAATTTCAATGAAATTCCCATTAGAATAGGAATGTGAGTGAGAATAAATATTCTTATACCATTCCAGCTATCATGAAATATGTTAAACAATTTGAACAATATTTACATCACAAGAACTATAAATAAGAGAAATTTTGAGTCTCACGAATGGTCATATGATTAAAATGACTAAGTAATGAATTTTTAATTTCCTAAATGTAAAATTAAATAATTAAAAGTCTTGAGAAATAAATAAAGTGTACATAAAGATGATTTTTTTGATTAGTGGTTTATAAAGACTCACAATATTATGGAAAATGAATAGTTTTATTTATTATGTGGAACAAAAATGAGTGATTTCAATGGTATAATTAGTAATGAAATTTCTTATGTGTGGTAAACATTAGAATTATCTATGACAATTCTATAATATAAGGACCTATAAATATAGTGTTCATTACCAACCTCCAACAACAATTGGATAATTGAATTTCTTCATTATCAGTACATCCAATATTAATTCGCATATTTATGGGACAAAAACCCTTTAATATGAACTTTTATATGGCCTGATGGAATTTAAATCTAGGAATTATAGCATAATAATAAAATTTTAAAATATCCTTAAATAAGCTCCTTTAGGATTTTTTTATTACAATAATTTTTCATATGTTATGATTATTGTATATCATGTTGACTTTCATGGGAATTTTATTTGTTGAAATCATATTACCCATCCCTAATGTACTTTCAATATGATTCTAATGATGGATTGGTTTCTTCAAGTGAGTGGAATAATTATCTTTAGTATGAAAATTGGATTTCATATTAACCTATTATATTTTATCAGTGATTGGATTTAAATACCACCCTTTTGAAATAAATTGTATAATATTTGTATTGATAAAAAAATAGTACACGTATGACCAAAATAGTTGTAAAAACTTCATTAATATGATTATTGAAATTATAAGGTAAAAGAGACATTCTTAAGATTATAAAAATGTTAAATGTATTCATATATTAACCTAATCATTGTTTAAATAAACATTTGAATAATACCCTTCTTATTTAATAATTAATGTTTTGATTATAAAATTCACTTAAGGGAGATTATGTATTGACCTGAAATTTGACAATATTTTAAAATTAAATAAATATTTCTTATAGTAGTATGTTTCGTATTCAAAATGTTGCAAAAAATCAATATATATTTTGAATATTAAATGTTACCCCTAAAACATAGTTGTCAAATTTTTCTTTATAAAATGAAGTAATTATATCATAAAATCAATAATATATGTAAGAAGAAATGGTATCTAGAAGTATAATAATTCATTATTATGCACATATATACAAAACAATAAGGGTGACAGATTCACTTGGTTTTTACCTTGACAAATCCTAGGCTAACATCATTCAATTTCAATTGGAATGAAAATGTATATGGGAGAAGTTCAAGATAATAGTGATTGAAATAATATAGAAGCTCAGAAAATCACCAAACCGAAAACAAACCAGGTTTTATCACATTCATAGGAATTGAATTGATATCCAAATGAATTAATAATGTTAACATTATGAAATTATTTAAATTTAATAAAAAAATTATATATATATATATACATATATATAACGAATTTAAATACTATTGGATGTGTATTTATTCAAAATTCCAATATTTCTAAAAAATATATTAAAAATGTAATTTATTCAAAATAAAAATTATAGTTTTTATTTAACATATACATGTATATTAACATTGAATAAATCCATATTTTAATGAAAAAAAGTAAATTTTAATTTATAATATTTTATTTTATTATAAAAATAGTTGTTGAATATATTTTATATATTTATTTAAAAATATTATTTAACAAATTTAAAAAATTTAATATTAAAAAATTTAAATAATATTTGAATTTATTATTTCCTTAAAATATCATGTTTATTTCTTATTGATTTTTTATTTTTTTATCTTTCGGTGAATATTACATAATAACATTTTTACTAAAAACATGACTTTATCAAATTATTGGTATGTGATAATAAATTTTAAATATAATTAAATTTTTTTTGTAAATGATTAATTATTTTTTCAATAAATTAATAATTTCACAGAAATTGGTTTTAATTCTGAACCCCATATTTTACATTATTAAATTCTGTTATAATTTACAAAAAAAATAATTCAGTACTTTATACATTTAGAATATTAAATGTAAATTTCAGTCACTATATAAAAATGAATTAAATTTGGATATATAATTTTGAATAATTAAATTTTTATTATAAAATAGTTTTTATCTAATTAATATAATTAAATGATAAATTACATAGGTAGAAACTAGTTATATTGGTTAAAAAGAAATTGGTAAAGAAGGTAACATTAAATGTAAGGGGAACAACATATTTACTAATTTATTTTAATTAAATGGGGTAGGGTTACCTGGATTATATATCATATGATTAAAATATATATCTATTATTGATCTAAATTATTTGATAATGTGGATCCATTTCCAATTTTTTTTGGTATTTAGAGAAATTTCAACCCTTTTTTAAAAAAAAATTAGAAAATGATCTTCGAATATTCCTCAAACAAAAAAATCTTAATTTCAACTCATAAAATTACCAATAATACCTTAAAAACATTTATAAATAATAATGTGTTTCTATTATTCTCATCATACTATCTCGTAGAGTAATCATGAAATTTGATTTCTCCATTATAAATGATATGTTTTAAAACATTATTATAGTTTTATGTTATGATAATGAATCTAAATTCAATATCCAATATCCCATAATCCATAAAAAAAATAAAAATGTGACTGGTTCACTTTGGAAAGAACTGCCTCCATGAATAATCACATTTCGTTTTCCATTACATCTAAAAAATAATTATTTGGGTTTGTTTTTTATGAGTACATTTGATATTTATAATATATATATATCATTAATTTTATTATTTTTAAATATTATAGTAAATAGTACTTTTTATAATTTAATGAATCAAAATAGTTAAATATTCCCAAACCAGTTTATCACCATTTTCAATTTAATGAATTTCGGCGAAAACATAACTCTAATGAAATTATAATATTTTTGACGTTAAAAAAATTACATAAACTGTTTTATTTTTGAAATGATGATAATTATTTGATTGCAGAATATAGGGACTAATTTTACAATAAGTTTTTAAAATTGTTAAGATGATTAGAACCAATTGTTGAAATGAGATTACACAAATCATATTCCTTAAGTGATTTATTTTTAATGAATAGTATAAAGATAAATACATTATAACATGGTTTAGAAATTTACATTTATTATGTATATATTTTTATCACATTAAATAATTATGAAGGAAAATAAGGTTATGGGTAACAGACATTGTAACTAAAACTCTTTTATTTGTGTTATATAATTTCATACTGAACTACATTTACAAAGTAATTAATTTTGGGTGATGCTATATTTCGTATTTAGAGGGAAAATAAATTTTTAATTAAATATATATTCATGTATTTCTTTATTTACACATCTTATTAATAAATTAAAGAATAATTTTTCAAAACAAAAAAAAAACAATGAATTTTACATTTATGGTCTGACAATGTTTTAAAGATACCATCTTTGTGATATAGGGATCATTTCACTCCCTATAGTTAAAAATATCTATGTCAAAAAAAATTAAACATTGTTATATTATATTATTATATGACTATTTGTAGGGGATTATGTGTTCAATGTTAGTGATTTTTTTCATGTTTCAAAAATATTTATAAATGATTTGAACACTATTTTATTTCCATGTCTTATTCGTTAAAATTAAAGGACATCCTATAAGATATTTAATAATCCCTCTCTTCTTAAATGGGTTGATTAGATTTTTTTTTGACTGATTTGGAGTGACACACATATATACCAATTGTTATTTTTTGACCTATATCTCTCTCTAAAACATTTATATTAGTTTATTTCTCATGATATTTTCATTAATTGTCATAATTAGGTAGTTCACATACTTGAGGGAATAATGTTTTTTATCACACTTATAAGGAAGGATATGACATTTTTATTTTTATAGGTATGTGAATAATGGGATTCCTAACATTGACTTTTATACTCATATGGTTATGCCACACTTCCATTTTTTCACAATGTTAATCCATATTATCTAGATGCATTTTATTTCAATGAAATTACATGTTAACATAATTTTCCATTATTTTACAATTAATCAACTATTTTAAGTGATTATAAAATGTTTTAGGACTTTTTAGATGTGTGTTAATCTGAGTCATATCATTTATGGTTCCCTAGTAATATTTTTAGGTTTATATATTAGTTATACATGTTTTATACTTGTAAACTACAGTCTTCAGATTATTTATATTGATAATTATCTCTTTCCATTGTTTTCAATCATGATATGAAATGATTTTACAATACATATAGTCTATATTGACATATTTCTTATTTTTATCATCCCCATTTATGAATATTATTATGTATTTTGATATATCATGAATTCCATTTAGAGTAGCTTGATTTAGAAATTGTTTATCTAGTGTAATAAAATAATTCATTTCTGTTAATATTTTCAATGATAATAATAATTCTTGTCCTTGGATTATGCAATAATTTTTTGATATCTTATTTAAATGATAATATTATTTGTAGTATTTATTTTTAGTTCACCTTGTGTATCTTTGGATTTAGTTCGTTATGTAAATTAATTTTTTTTATTGGGAATCACGAACCTTTATTAAACGATATGATTTTTGGAAATATCTTTTTTAGTTAAATAATACATCATATATAACCAAGTGATTTTGTCTCGTGAAACCCATCGATCCTATGCAGGATTGTGTGGGAAGAAATATCACTTATAAATTCCCAATAAGTTACAATATAACCGAAAAAATAATTTAAATGTTTTAAATATTTTTATAAGGCCCCAGCCTTAAGCATTACTTAATCTTGAGTTACTTCAAGAATACACGTTGATGATCTTTTCAGGTTTACAGTTTAAGATAATTAGATCATAAAACATGCCTTACATTCCACATTTAAACAAAGTGGTTACGTAAAAGATAGTACTCATTTTTTCCATCAATAGAATCACATTTAAAATAAAACTTGGATTCTTTATTGACACTTCCTTAACACTATCATCACATCATGTACCTTTCCCTTGACCTCTGAAAAACATTTCAAAAACATGGGATGAGCATAAAAAGCTCAGTAAGGGATATAAAAGTACTAAATGAAAACATTATTCCATGCATGGAATCAAACTTTACTCATAAAACATAATCCCATACCTCATAAAATCATGAATAAATCATAGAAACATAAGACAGAAAGGTAAATTGAGGCATTCATAACATTCTTACGTAGGGAGTAACCCTCTTGGTTACGTTTGGAATACCCATCACAGTATATTACCTAAATATCTTCAGAGAAACCTTAACATTTAACTCCATCACGTTACCCAATGCATTGGAGAGCTATATCGGGCTCACCCGCCCCTAGTTTATCACAGAACCACACGTCTTCAAAACAATTCCCAAGAACCATAACATAATCGTATCACATAAAACATGCATAAAGGAAACATATCATTTCTACTTTTCAATCACAAGATATCAATACAACACATTGATATAAAAACATTATGAAAACCATTTTCAATACCAAAATATAAGAAAAATAAAACATGGTATTTATTTTTCATTCAAAAAAAGTTATGGCTTGTAGAGGAAGCTGAATCTCAAATAATGGTCGTGGCGGCGGAGAAGTCATTGTCGCCGCATACGTACAACAAAAACATTCCCTTTTGTTGTTTAGTAAAACGCTTCGTATAAATAATAATCCTTTTGGATAAAAGTAAAAGTCAAAGGGGTTTATACACCGTATAAAAGAAGGTTGTGTAAAAAACAAAATATTCCTCAATGAAAAGATATTGAGACGAAGTCCCATACCTCGGGTCCGACTTGACTCGATTGTTCATTAAAGTTCTGAATAATAAACTTGAGTTAATTTATACTTTCTTAAGAACCTTTTTCAAGTTCATTATTCCTTTTATATCACTTATTACCCTGTTATGAACATTACATAATCATTTATGTTAATAACGGTCCTTTTGTTGATATTTGGTACTTGAGTCAAAATTGAACTTCTTATATTTACAAGTTGTTCACGTAGTCAAATATCCATTATCTCAAGAATGATATTCATGATGTAGATGCCATATATATCATATATATCCAGTATATACATGAATTTATAATATTATATAATCATTTAGAGGTAAGAAATGAAATGCACCGTTCTTGGAGACGGTAGGCCGTATGTACGCATGACCGCTACTTTAATTTCTATGTCATATTAATGGAATTAAAACTAAATGAGAGATATGTATATTTTAATTCCAGAATTATATTAATCATTTAGATGTAACATACATCATATATATCCATTATATATATATGTACTTATAATATTACATTACATTTGGGGATAAGAAATGAAATGCACCGTTCATGGAGACAGTAAGCCATACGTACGCATGAACACAACTTTAATTTATATCTCATACTTTAATGGAATGAAATAATAATTATATAAAGGTATATTATAATTCCAATATAATATAATATATAATATCATTAAATATATCCTTTATACGTACCACATATGGTATTAACGAATCAAAACACTTTGAGGGGGCGGTAGTCCGCACGTCCTAAAATGAAGATATCGCGTTTACCCATCATGGAAACCATAAATGTATTCCATATATGAAAAATTAATAAGATTAAGTAAAACATAAACACAAAATAAATCATATATAAATATAGTGACATCTTAATGGCCACCATGAAAGGTGCTAAAAGAATATTGAACAATCATCGTTTCGTGAGGCAGAAAATCGTCAACCACAGAAACAGTATGTTCTTTAACCATTAGACAAAGGTGTGTGTAGGTGTAGCTCTAATAATTCCCATAAAAACATCCTAGTATATTTAAGATACTGTTTTTTTTACAAAAGAAAGGAATAAAAAGAGTTTAGGGGGTTGGAGAAGAAAAATAAAACATAAGAACACAAGAGAAGACACTACCTTTAAATCGGGCGACTCTTTTTGATTTAAGATCAAAGGATTCCTTGGAAAGACTTCGGCCCAAATGGAGGCTTCTAGGAGTAAGATAGGGATATGGAGAGACAAAATGGGTAGGGCTTGACCGAGCCAAAGGCTTGATAGGTGGGGGTAAGGTGGTAGAGGTGGGGGCCTTTTATAAGAGGATAAGAGGGGCACTCTTGGACAGTTATAAAAGGTTACATTATTGTAAAATTATTTTCGTATTTAAAAAGTCCCAAAATAATATTTTTCAAGGATAAGGTGATAAGAGTTCTAAATACACCCATCAAATAGGTTTTTTACATGTTTAGGTCTTAGATTTTACATTATCTTTTCATTTTATTTAAATCGTTAAATAATGTGGTAATCGGTGCATCATCACGGTGTCATAAATAATTTAATTTATTTAATGTATAAAAATTATAAAAAATAATCATGATGTAAGAAATCTTTTTAGATTTCTAATTAATATTTATATTCAAAATATGACTTGAATAACCCCATTTAAAAATTGTTTTAGTAAAACAACACATGTTTGTGACATTTTTATTTTATCATTAAATAAAAAAATAATAATGTCATTTTCCTACCAAAGTGGCTCCACGGGGTCCCCAAGTTGACCCATGGATTTTCTTGGTTGTCCATGAAACATAAAATTAGGGTAGGACATGTGTCAAGTTCATTTAATATTATTAAAACATTATTTTTACCTTAAACTACACTAATTACCTCTAATCGCGATTAAAAACTTAAAAGT
Organism: Viscum album; assembly: GCA_963277665.1. Lineage (NCBI taxonomy): Eukaryota > Viridiplantae > Streptophyta > Magnoliopsida > Santalales > Viscaceae > Viscum > Viscum album. The sequence goes on from OY728150.1 coordinate 1,894,229,060, forward strand.
TACAATTCACCAAAAAAATTATTTTATTCCCATTGAACCATATATTTCTTCTTAATGAAAACCATGTATGTCGGATTTTTGAAATTTAAAATACATAGGTGGTAAAATTTTATTTAAATGAAAAATCAGTTTTTTAAGTACCACTTAGTGGTTTCACTATTCATCAAAAATTGATGTTTTTCAGAAAAATACCAAAACTACACCCTAAGCTATATATGATATTCCGAATTCAAAAATGTTATCTATTTTAAAAAATTAAAAACATATAAGTTTCATTAATTAATTTAATAATTAATTCCCGCTATCAGAACAAATAGCGTGTTTTTATGAAACAATATATATCAAAAGATTGACACTAGTTTAAGTCCAATTTCAAAGTGATGTTGATTCCAACGACCAATATTGGATTAAATGGTAAAAATATATTCTAATTTCACTTTAAAACTAACTCTAAATATAATATAATCATATAAACTAATTAGATTAAAAAGAGGTTTTGAATAAAAATACAACATTTTTCACTATTCATTAAAAAAAATAACTTTATCAGAAAAATACCAAAAATTTACACAAAGTAAATTTAGATGTCCTGATTCTAAAGAGGAATTTTATTTGGTACAATATAATGTATAAGAGTGACAAAAACTATATTTATAGATGGTTCTCCATCAAAAGGCGATAAGTCGGCCTTTAGTGAATGTTAGAGTATATATGCCTAAAATTAAATTCTTTTCGTATTTTAAGCCTTTATCTTTTATTAGATAAATGTAAAAAAATTTAAAATACATATATAATCATATTTTAGTTATTTCTATTCATTCACACCAATACAACGGCTATGTCTTAACTACCACTTAAAAAATATTGTTTTATTACTAGTGTGCAACGTAAGATTTCAAAGAAACTCTTTGTTGCGTATCAGGTAAGATATCGAACATATTAACCCCTTTAAAGTAAAATTAATATTTAATTCGTAAATATTAATAAATATGAGAATACTTTATTCTTTATTTACCTGGGATGTTACATCCTTTCCCCCTTTTGAGAATTGTGTTCTCTCAATTTTATTCACTTATTTAAATAAGTGGGGGTATTTATCCCTCATAGAATTTTTAGATTCCCATGTTGCCTCTTCAATCATGTGGTTTTTCCACAAAAACATAACTTGATTAATCACCTTATTCCGCAACACTTGCTCCCTATGGTCAAGAATCTGGACCGGTTGTTCCTCAAAAGATAGATTCTCTTCCAGCTGAACCACCTCTGGACTCAAAACATGAGATGGATCTGGCATGTACATCCTTAACATTGAAACATTAAAAACATTATGTACCTGAGATAAACTTGGAGGTAAATCCACTCAGTAAGCAACTGATCCAAGTATCTCCAGAATGTCATATGGTCCAATGAACCTTTGACCCAGCTTTCCTTTTTTACCAAATCACATCAAACTTTTCTATGGTGAAACATTGAGAAAAACATGATCACCTACCTCAAAAGATAGATCCTTCCTCCGGTTATCCGCATCACTCTTCTGCCTACTCTGAGATATTATCATGTGTTTTTGAATCAACTGAACTTTTTCTACCATCTCTTCTACCAATCCTGGTCCCATTAGCTTCCTTTCACCCACTTCATCCCAAAATGTTGGAGTTCGACACTGCTTCCCATATAATCCCTCAAACGATGCCATCTGTATACTAGAATGAAAACTGTTATTATATAAAAATTAAACCAAAGAAAGATGTTGGTTCCAACTTACCTGATAATCCATAGAACAAGCACGTAGCATATCCTCCAATGTCTGAATTGTTCATTCTGACTGCCCATATGATTGAGGATGAATAGCTGTACTAAAATTCAATTCAGTACCCAATGACTTTTGAAGGCCTTTCCAAAAGTTAGAAGTAAACCTGGGATCACAATCAGATATAATTGAGAGAGGAACTCAATTTAACCTAACTATATCTTTAAGATACAAATAGAAAAGTTGATCTAGAGAGAGAGTATCTTGAATAGGAAGGAAATGAGCAGATTTAGTTAATCGATCAACAATAACCCAGATTGCATTATTACCACGATATGTCCTCGGTAATCCCACAACAAGGTCCATTGATACATTTTCCCATTTCCACTCTGGCACTGGTAAAGGTTGAAGCATCCCTTTCGGTAACTGCCGCTCTACTTTAAACTACTGACAAGTCAAACACTTTATAGTAAAATCAACAATATCTCTTTTCATTCCATCCCACAAGTAATACTCCCGCAGATCTCTGTACATCTTAGTACTGCCAGGATGAACTGAAAACGGTGAACTATGAGCCTCACATAAAAACTCATTCTTCAACTTTGAATCACCAGGCACGCATAATCTCTTCCCAAACCTCAAAACACAATCATTATCAATATTAAATTCATGAAACATAACCTTCTGAACCACCTCTACCTTTTTCTACAACCCATTATCTTTCTTCTGCGCTTGCTTAATTCTATCTGAAAAGGATGATCTCACTGATACATGAAACAAAACAGAAGAACTTCCTTCATCAACAAATTCTATTCCAAATTTCATCAAATCAAAAACCAAAGGATCTTGTTCCAAACGTATCCTGGTTAATGAAGCATTACTTTTTTGACTCAGAGCATCATCCACTTTAATTGCTTTTCCTGGATGGTAATGAATTGTACAATCATAATCCTAGATTAATTCTTTCCATCTCCTCTGTCTCATGTTCAATTATTTCTAAGTGAATATATACTTTAAACTTTTGTGATCGATATATATTTCACACTTTACTCTATACAAATGATGCCTCCAAATTATTAAGGCGAATACAACAACAACTAATTCCAAATCATGTGTAGGGTAATTTACCTCATGAGTTTTCAACTGACGTGGAGCATATGCAATTACCTGATCATTCTGCATAAGGACACAACCAAGTCCCTTCAACGAAGCATCACTGTATATAACAAACTCACCATTCATGGATGGAAGTTCCAAAACTGGAGCATTCACCAATCTTCTTTTCAACTCCTGAAAACAATCATCACATTCTTTTATGCAGATAAAATTAACACCCTTCCGAGTTAGCTTTGTCATTGGACTAGATAACCGTGAAAATGTTTTAACAACCCATCGGTAGTAACCTGCCAAACCATGAAAACTACGGATCTCGGTGACATTATTGGGTCTTGGACATTCTTCAACAACTTCTGTTTTAACAGGATCAACATTTATGCCATTTTTTGAAATAATGTGACCAAGGAACGAAATTTGTTGTAACCAGAACTCACACTTGCTGAATTTCCCATACAGTTTCGTTTCTTTTACTGCTTTAAAGATAAACCATAAATAATTTTCATGAACCAATTTAATTTTAGAAAACACCAAAATATCATCATTAAAAACAACCAACATTTTTCACCTAAGTTAACTGAGCCATCACTGTAACAAACTGTTTAGTTCTGATTCTGACCATCTCAGGATACTGATTTGAAAGGTCATTTCCCTCTGTATGCCATCCCAAAAAATCTGTTTTGTTTCCTCTATGAAAATCTATTCTTAACATAGAAATATCTTCAGAGAATCAACATGGTAATCTTCAAATTCTATATCATTTCAATCATACCATAAATTAATTTATAATTTAATAATTTTCTAACTCCTAATGTTGTCTAAACCGACCTCTGATACCAACTATAAGGCCCCGACATTAAACCTTAATTAATATTGAATTAAATGAATAATTCACATTGTGGATCTTTTCAGGTTTAGTGTTTTAGTGAATTAGGACATAACTATTACATCTCAAAAGATTATAAAGTAGACACTTATACTAAGTTTCTGTATGATAAGAACTCTTAAAAAGAATCATGTCTACTTCCATGTTTTAGATAGAATGACTTTTCCTTGATCCCATCTGTGACCCTATTCCACATTAAGTCCTATGAAAAAAATTTCAAAAACTTGGGGTGAGCATAAAAATCCCAGTAAGGGATACACAATGAATGAAAACTGTTAGTTTTTCAAAACAACAAGAAAACCATGTATACTTTATCAAAGTAATATCTTCCACCTTTATGAGGTTGTAAAAACTTTTCACTGAATAAAAGATCATTACATACACTTTTGTAACCAAAATATTACCATAAAACCCATATAAAGAACACATATCATATAAAGGTACCTTGGGACATGAAAATACTTAAATGGAATAACCATATGGTCGACCTCCACACATATCACTTAATGGAATAGCCATACGGTCGACTTCCATACCCAATCCATTGGAGGTTATAACATAACCACACATCCTGGTATTCACGGCACCACCCGTCATGTGATTTATCACGTAACCACCTATCAAATGTCCATGTACCATTATAAAATCATAAGACATAAAACAAATATAATGGAAAGAAAACATTTCCACTCTTTGATCACATTATATCACTTAAATATATTGACATAAAAAATCCATTATAATTTTTTTTTCAATACCAAAATAAAATAAAAGTAAAACATGGTATTTATTTTTCAGTCAAAAAATGTTATGGCTTGTAAATGAAGCCGAAACTCATATAATGGTCACGGCGGCGGAGAAGTCGTTGTCGCCGCATACGTACGACAAAAACATTCCCTTTTGTCATTTATTAAAACGCTTCGTATAAAAAATATTTCTATTGGATAAACGTAAAATTCAAAGGGTTTTATACACCTTATAAAAGAAGGTTGTTTATAAAACAAAATATTCCTCAATGAAAGGAGATTAAGAAGAAGTCCCATACCTCAGGCCCGACTTGACTCGATCGTTCTTTAATGTTCTGAATAATATAAATGAGTTAATTTCAACATGCATAAGAAACTTTTTCAAGTTCATTATTCCTTTTATATCACTTATTACCATGTTATGAACATTATTTAATCATTTATGTCAATAACGGTCATTTTTAAATATTTAGTAGTTGAGTCAAAAGTGAACTTCTTATATTTACAAGTTGTTCACGTAGTCAAATATCCATTATCTCAAGAATTATATTCATGATGTAGATGCCATATATATCATATATATCCAGTATATACATGAATTTATAATATTATATAATCATTTAGAGGTAATAAATTAAATTCACCGTTCTTGGAGACGGTAAGCCGTATGTACGCATGAACGCTACTTTCATTTCTATGTTATATTAATAAAATTAAAACTAAATGAGAGATATGTATATTTTAATTCCATAATTATATTCATAATTTAGATGTAACATACATCATATATATCCATTATATATATATATGTACTTATAATAGTACATTACATTTGGGGATAAGAAATGAAATGCACCATTTATGGAGACGGTAAGCCGTACGTACACATGCACGCTACTTTCATTTCTATCTCATACTTTAATGGAAATAAATAATAATTATATAAAGGTAATTTATAATTACAGTATAATATCATATATAATATCATTAAATCTATCCTTTATACGTACCACATATGGTATTAACGAATCAAATCACTTTGAGGGGGCGGTAGTCCACACTTCCTAAAATGAAGATATCACGTCTACCCATAATGGAAACCATAAAGGTATTCCATATATGAATAATACAGAAGCATAAGTAAAGCATAAACATAATATAAATCATATATAAATATATTGACATCTTAATGGCCACCATGTAAGGTGTTAAAAGAAGATTGAACAATCATCGTTTTGTGAGGCAAAAAATCACCAACCACAAAAATAGTATGTTCTTTAACCATTAGATGAAGGTGTGTGTAGGTGTAGCTCTAATCCTTCTCATAAAAATATCCTAGTATATCGAAGATACTGGTTTTGTTACCAAATAAAGGAATAAAAAGAGTTTAGAGGGTTGGAGAAGCAAAATAAAACATAAGAACACAAGAGGAGACACTACCTTTAAATCGGGTAACTCTTTTTGATTTGAGCTCAAAGGCTTCCTTAGAAATAATTCTTACCAAAGGGAGGATTATATGAGTAATAGTGGGATGTGGAGAGACGAAATGGGCAGGTTTTGTCTAAGAAAAAGGCTTGAGAGGTGTGGTACGGTGGTAGATGTGGGGGCCTTTTATTAGAGGAGAGGAGGGGCACTCTTGGAAAGTTATAAAAGTTTACTTTATTATAAAATGATTTTCTTATTTAGAGGGTCCCAAAATTTTATATTTATAGGATAAGGTGATAAGAGTTCTAAATCCACCCATACAATAGGTTTTTGACATGTTTAGTTCTTAAATTGAACATTATCTTTCTATTTTATTTAAATCGTTAAATAATGAGGTAATCACTGCATCATCATGGTGTCATAAATAATTTAATTTATATAATATCTAAAAATTATAAAAAAATTATCATGATATAGGAAATATTTTCATATTTCTAATTAATATTTACAGTCAAAAATATTACTTGTATAACCCCATTAATTTTTTTAGTAAAACAACACATGATTGTGACATTTCTATTTTAACATTAAATAAAAAGATATTAATGTCATTTTCCTACCAAAGTGGATCCATGGGGTCCCCAAGTTGACCCACTGATTTTAATGGTCGTCCATGACACATCCAATAAGGGTAAGACATGTGTCAAGTTCATTTCATATTATTAAAACATTATTTTTACCTTAAACTACACTAATTACCTCTAATCACGATTAAAAACTTAAAAGATACTATTCACCAAAAAATTATTTTAATCCCATTGAACCATATTTTACTTCCTAATGACAACCATTTATGTCGGATTTTTGAAATTTGAAACACAGCGGGGGTAAAATTTCATTTAAACGAAAAATCAATTTTTTAAGTACCACTTAGTGGTTTCACTATTCATCAAAAATTGATGTTTTTCAAAAAAAAACCAAAACATCACCCTAACCTATATTTGATATTCTGAATTCAAAAATGGTGTTTATTTTACAAAATTAAAAACATATAAGTTGCATTAATTAATTTAATAATTAATTCTCGTCGTCAGAACAAATAGCGTGTTTTTATGAAACAATATATATCAAAAGATTGACAATAATTTAAGTCCAATTTCAAAGTGATATTAATTCCAATGACCACTATTGGATTAAATGGAAAAAATATATTCTAATTTAACATTAAAACCAAATCAAAATATAATATAATCATATAAACAAATTATATTAAAAAGAGGTTTTAAAATAAAATACAACATTTTTCACTATTCATTAAAAAAACAACATTATCGGAAAAATACCAAAAATTTAAACAAAGTAAATTTTGATGTCCTGATTATAAAGAAAAATTTTATTTGGTCCAATAGAATGTATAGGAGTGATCAAAACTATATTTATAGACTGTTCGCCATCTTAAGGCGATAAGTCCTCCTTTAATGAATGATAGAGTATATAAGCCTAAAATTAAATTCTTTTCGTATTTTAATTATTTATATTTTATTGGATAAATGTAATAACATTTAATAAACATATATAATCATATTTTAGTTTTTTCTATTCATTCCCACCAATACAATAGCTACGTGTTAACTACCATTTAAAATAATATTGTTTTATTACTAGTGTGCAACGTAATATTTCAAAGAAACTCTTTGTTGCGTATCGGGTACTCTATCGAACATAGAAACCCCGTTAAAGTAAAATTAATATTTAATTAAAAAATATTAATAAATATGAAAATGATTTATTCTTTATTTTCATGGGATATTACAATTTTTCTTTATAATCCATTAATATTTTTATTTGAATAATAAGTATACAGATTTTAAATATCTCACCAATGAATAAATGAAATTGAATTTTCTATCATTATCCCTCAAATGAAAACCATATAAAGAAATTTATATTTGGTAATGTAAATATTTTCCCCATAAAATTTATATGATTAATCAATTTATATTCCATTAAAAAAAATTAAATGATAATATTGTATGCAACAAAAATTGAATTTGAATAAAAATGATTTCTATAATAGATGATGTTTTGTAAGGGAAAAGGAAGTGATTGATTTATAATAGTCTAATAACCTAGAATAAAATAATATGATGGTATATGGAAAGTGATAGATATCTAATAAAAACAGAAAAATAAATTAACCAATTTCTCAAATATGAATTATATATCAAGGAATTGATTTACTTGAAAACCCAATTAAAGTAATTATAATGAAAGAATCAATTGAAAAGTATATTTAAGCCCGAAATTTCAATATTATGATATTAATGATATTAGTTATATATTAATTAAATATGGAGGTGAGTATTCAAAAAAATATATGATGCACAATAATAAATATGTCAAATTGAATATAAAATAGAGACAAATAACAAATAATACATTAGAATTATTTGAATCAGGATCCATTTATAGGTATAAGTTCAAATATAACATTACATATAATGTATTATAATTAAATCATGATAAAAAATATCAAATGGGTATTCTATACACCATATAATAGATAAAATATGAATGACATAAATAATGACCAGTAAATTAAAATTTCAGACAATGAACAATTGAGTCATTAGTAGAACTTGAATCAAACCATCTTGATGGAAATAATTTCAATATAAAATATAAATATCATGAATAATGATATATTTTGGATAAAATTATTAACCGGGATTTACATAGACTATTCTAGAAAAACATGCTGTATAATAAGAAATATGACTCAAGGAGGTGAAATTGATACCAAAATTAATATATAATAATACAATCATGGATGTAAGAAGATTTAAATAGTTTGATTATAATGATCAATTATAAAACCATTAAAAAAATGGGATAGGGATAATAATTATTCATTAGAAAGATTTAATATATATTGGGATAATAGGGTTTCAATAATAAACATTGGAACTCAATCAAAGAAATATGTTTCAATACAAACCATTTTAATAATTTTAATTTCCCATTTAAAACCCAATAAAATTAATAATATAGAATTTATTAATAAATACATGAAATACGATTAAATATTGAAAAATATTAAATGGCAACTAGAAATACCATTTCAATGAAAAAAAGGTAGTTTAATAAGATATAAGAATTAGGAATTAGAATTTAATACACTTAACCCAAAATATAATTATCCACTTATATAAATGTACATGAATGACATGTATTAAAAATATAACTATCTTTATCACATATTTAAGAACCTTATTTTTATATAAATATTTTTTAATCAATTTAATTCGTAATTATTCACAAAATATATATTAGTTAGTTATTTTGTATTTTAAATATTCGTTATGTTTTATCTTGATCAGTTGTAAAGAAATACATTTTATTGATATTGTTATTTATATTTATCCAAAATAACATCATTTAAAGAAAAAATAAATTAATGGAAAAAAATTATTTATTTTTAAATATCGTATATCATTTCATAATTACTTTGGTTATGTTTCAAGAAAATGGAATCATTGTCGTCATATTTGGTAAATTTTAATGATTAATGAAGATTATATAATAAAATGTTATGTACTTAATATAACAGTTCTAGTATAATATAAATATCATGATTCACATATTAATATATAATAATATTATTATTTATGTTCTTGTTCAAATCCATGATAGAGCTTTATATTATTGTTCATGTTGGTGGTGAGATTGACATAAACATAAAAATACCATAACATGATTGTTTTTTTAAGGATATGAAATAGTTTATTTCAAAAAAATCATAATAAAAGTATAAAAATGTAATGAGTTTGTATTTTTTATTTTCCAAAAAATATTTTATATTGATTTTATAAATATTTAAAATCAAATTAAAATTAAAAAACAGTACTAAATGGTGGTGGTTGTCAACAGATCCCAACATTAACATTTTAATTTCCAAATAAATGAGATGAAATTAAGGTATATTATTAACTTTCGCATCATATTTATAATTATATAATATATTTGAAATTTATTCTTAAATTACTACAATATAAAAATAAAATTGATGTTGTGGTCAAAATATAATGATGATTCTTCATGTAAGCAGTAGTCCACATAACACATGATAAAACAATTTTTTTTCAAATGGAATAGAAAGGAATAAATAATTATTTATAAATTAATTTTATTACATTTATGTATACTAATAGTGATAATGTAAATAAATAAATTTTTTTGTGGTAAGTATGTCTAACACCGTAATATTTTGTGAAATAATATTTTTCAAATTAATTTACACTTTCAATATTTTTCATTTCAAGTGACTCTAGAAATAGTTATATACTATATATATATGTACATTATATCAAAAATTTCATTAACATGGAACCAACTTCGGTTGTGCTAAACAAAATACTAAATTAGTTTGTTTTACATGACACTAACTTGGAATATGATACATGGAACATGGAATCGCGTATGTTACACCCAACCATTAAATAGATTATGTTACATGCAACACTGACTAGATGTACGTTTCAGACTACATTAATTTTTCTACAAAACCTAATTTTACTATTATGATTGTTTAAATGATATAATTATAACCTAACCATTAGGAATATTAATGTGAATAGCAATAAAAAAATTCACATAATTTTAATACTATTTTTATTGAAATAAATCATATTGATAATGAATGATATAATTTTTAGTATTGTCTACATATATTTAAAAAATATATAGGAACTACACTACATGTAATTATTTGAAAAATAAAAAATTTAATTTTAGAAATATTTAGATAAATAAATTGATAATATAAACTTATTTTTTAATTTATATTTCTCATATTTTTTTGTGTAAATTATTGAGATTTTTTTGAGAAACATCATTTTTAGATGGATAGTAATAAATACTCCTTTTAGGAAAAAAAATACATTTTTAAAAAATTATAAAATTCAAATTATATTATAAATTCTAATTGAGGGAATAATTAGATAAATTATATATATACTAATAAAATTTATTTCAATAGAATCAATTTCACTTTGAAATTGAAAATAAAAAAATAATCTTCTTTGATCTTCTTTATACTTTAAAGACTCTTAATTTCATCTCGTTTATGGTATTAAAATTAAAATTAACTATTTATATTCTATGTATGGAATTTATAAAAATTGAAAAAGAACATTTTAATTAGTATAATATTTATATTTTAATAATATAAACTTCATTTTTGACAAAAACTATTATTAAAAGTGATTAAAATTAATCACAACTATTGAGGTCGAAATTATCTTCATTAGGAACTAATCCTTAATATTAGGGGACCAAATGAAAATGTAAAATATCATAAACACATTTACTGGACATATATTTACTGTACCAATTCAATTATTTATTTAGGATGTTTATTTCTTATTTTTTAGGAAAAAACATGTGTCCACCTAACTTGTTTTAAAAAATTCCATGTGAGTCATTTTCCGTCCCTATAAAAGGCCACCAACTCTCCCACATATTAACACCTCTCAAACATCTTATGTTCAGACATGATATTACCAATACTCAAATGACAAATAATACCATCCTCTTAAAATCCTTACATTGGGCATAAGGAAATCCAAGGAAGCCTTTTGGCACAAACCAAAACAATTTATTCGATGTAGAGGTGACATATTTTCTCAAGTCATTTATTACGTTTTCTTTATCCACCACGTAATATATATTTATTAAATTATTATAAATCCAAACCAGTAGCATCAATATTTTAATATGTTTTATCAATGTTATTATACATACAATTATACACACCTCTATAAAATGGGTAATAAACATACTATTTCTATGTACGATGAATTACTACCTCACGAAACGATAATTGGTAATTTTTTCATTACCACCTATTGTAGTGGAAATTATGATAGAAATTAAGTATATATATGTTATATATAGTTTTTATACATTATTTTTTCTTATTTATTTTTTATTTATGGCATTATTTTATTCGTTCCATCTTATGTCAATAAGATAATTTTGTTTGAGGAAATGTGGACTACTGTCCCTCAAATTGATATGACTCATTCAAACACTACACTAATTTTTGTGAGGATGGTTTTAGTGAATATATATTATTATATTTATATTATAAATCTTATTTAATAATGACATATATATACATATATTCCTTTTACTTTTTTTCCTTTCAACACGATAATTAAATAGAATAGAGGTCATATTTACTTACGACCTACCCTCTCCATGAACTGTGTATTCAATTTAATATTTATATATACTATAGATTCTTATAATACACATTAAATGTATATAAATAATATTTATATCAAATTTTACATTTTTTAAATAATTCTATATGATTAAAGATAAAATTTATGACAAATTAAGACACATGTAAAGAATAAATGAATATTACCCAATGTGAAACCGTAACATGGGATTGTTAACAAGCGGGAACTGTATGGTTGCAATTAAACCATATATTCTATTATATATATTAAAATTGTTTTGTATAAGATTTATAATAAATTTATATTTATTACAATTGTGGTTTGAATGAGTACTACTAGAGTCAATACACATGCTAAGGAGTTTTCATCTAACATTTTCTTTCTGTGGGATACATGAATTATTCAACACACATTCTATTTATTTGGTGTGTATAATTCTGATGAATGTAATCTATAATTATTATAGTTAAATTTATGGGTTTTTATATATCCATTCTATGACATTTATTTTAGAGGTTATATGTTTCAAAATATAACAAATCAGTAGAATAGTTTTCCCTCAATTTCCCTTCTTTAAGGATCATATTTTCTTGTGTACCTAAAATAATAATGAGGTGTGTATACCTCCATTGAAAATTATATATCATAAATATCATAAATATCATGATATTATAATATTCTTGTAATTAATTTTTATTTGGATATCATGATCCCATGTTTCCAAGTGATATGGTTTTATTGATGCAATCTCATCGATTTCAAGAATTTTTCTTTTTTTTATTTAGTTGATTGAATATTAAAACCCATCCCTAAGGAAATAATTTAAATATATTACACAATTTATCTTCATGGAGTAATAATTTGTTTTTAAATATTTATACTCTTTATTACATGGGATAGTTATAAATGTGTTTAAAACAAAGGACCAACATTACCCTCTCTTCGGACAAAAACTATTTTTTCAAAAATGTTTTTCCATGTATATTCTATTAACATGATGTGATAATAAAGAAAATTCATTCCATTTTTATCTTTCAATAATTATTTTAAAGGAATTTTTTTTCTTTCTGAATAAGGAATTTTTCAAAACATCATACAATGAAAAAAGGAATGGGTTTTACCTCATACAACATGTACATATTTATCTTCCAATAATAAATTGAAGATTTTTTTCATTCATAAATGATAATTTTTATAATAATATTTTTAATATGAGTTTTCATGAAAAATGCTTTTCAAAAATTTTATATGATCTTTTAATAATTTTTCAAGGAAAAGGATTTTAAAAATGTCTTTATTCATACTTTATGTGTTTTCAAGGATAATGGTATTCAAAATACATTCAAGAAAAAATTATATGATTTCAAATTATTTTCAATGAATGGGTATTAAAAAAATTTCAATCATTCTAAATATGTTTTTATTGTGATTTATATGAAAAATGTTTTAAAAATATTTTTAAGCTTATTTTATGAGTTTTCATGGGAAAATGATTTCAAAATGACTTCATTCCTCTTATCATATTTCAATAAATTTTTAAGGAAAATAAATTTTAATGGGTCTATAGTGTTAAAAATCCCTTTTCAAAAAAGAAAGGATATTTTCCTCGATAATAGTTTTTAAAATACATTTCAAAATTATTTTCTTTATAAAATGGAATTTTTTGATGTGACTCACGAAATTATTGGAAAGTATCAAAAAGATCCATTAATATTATTTCATAAGTGGTTATGGAATGATTTTTAAGACACCCATTTCAACTCCATGAGTTTAATACTTTTGAACCCCATTTTTTCAAGGTTTATGCCTTAATGATGTGATTATGAAAAATATCTATTTTCATAGGTTGTGATGTTATGTAATTTTAATGACACACAATTTATTTCATGGGATAAGGTTTGAGTTTTATAAAGTCTATCTGTTTTTATGGGTCATGATATGATAAATATTTTATTATTTTGTGGCAGAAGTATAAATGATTTTATTATAAGATGCATGAGAACTATATCTCCCTCCAATGCACCTGATAATAAAAAATTTTAAATGATCACAATAGGTACATGATTTGTGTCCCATGACTGAAAACATGATGGTATATGGCTTGTATCCTAATCCTTAAAGAATGTGGGTAAATGGGTTATGGCCCAAGCATTAAAATTAAGAGGTACATGGGTTGTTTACCAAATGTAATAGAAATAGGGTAAATGGGTTGTTTCGTAATCCAAAAAACAATAATTATCATATTTTTTCCCATTCCTAAAAGAAAGAGTGTGCACAAGTTATAGCCTTATCTATAAATAATATGGTACATGGGTTGAAGTTAATGACTAATAGAAAGAGTGTATAATTGTTATATTTGAATCCCAAAAAAAGGGTATATTGGTTATAACCACACAAAAATAAATTATGGTACACATGTTATAGGCTAATACAAAAAATTCATAAGGTAAATTGGTTATATCCTATGTCAAAAATAAATATGGTACACATGTTATTTCCTAATCCTAGAATGAGAACGTACATGGGTTTTATCCAAAGCCTAAAAGAAATTGGGTACATGGGATATAGACCAAGCCCAAAACAAATAGGCTGCATGGGTTTGTAGCCCAAGACTAAATTTAAGATGGTACAAGAGTTGTAAGACCATGCATGTAGTAGTAACATAGGTCATATCTCAATCTTAAATCTTTATAATGGTCTTTGTGGGTATCCTTAACATAATATTTTCTATTCTTATGTGTATACCACTAATTCTACATATTATTCCCCAGTTATTTATTCATTGATTATCATCATTATTTCCTTTTGATTCATCTATTAGGAAATTACTTGATTTATATCATATTTCATTTTTATGATCTTTGATGTGAATGGTATGACAATATAATGATACGATCACATTATCTCACCCATATGTTCATGTTAATGCTTTCATTTCTTCCTTGATTAACATTAACGATCTATTAAGAAAAACCATTTTGTGATTCATTACACTAGGTAATAAAGAAATGTATTATTTTGAAGTAATAAATGTGTATTTATTCACGAGATATGTTGAAGATCATTCACCAGGATAGGAGATTTTGTTTCCACATTTCCAAAGTCTATAACTATTACAGTCCTCGGGAAATTATTTTTTGATGTACCATACTTTCATTTAAAATTATACAATATACATGTTTGTGAAGAATGTGTTTCTATAGTATTTATCTGTGGAAAGGATTAGTCAAAGGTTGTAATCTTGGATGAGAAAACATTAGTGAGATCCCTAGGAATATTTCTACAGATATGTCTAGATATGTCACTTTGTGTAATTATAAGGATGATTTAATGTTTAAGAAAATGTCTTAGAATTTTTGTAAATGATAGAGTGAGTTTTTTAAAAGAAATTCATCCTTATATAGATTCTATATATGGATTTTTATTTATCTTGGATGTACCTTAGGTTAACAACTTGGAAAAGAGGTTCTGGGACTGAACTGGGTATTTTGGTAGACGAAAGCAGTCATTGTTGCACACTAGGTGTGACACTCCCATGAGATATGATTTGGTAATATGAAAACTCTTCACAAACAATGATGAAGGATTTAAATATAAGATGGATATTAATAACCTAGGATAAATATAAGGTTTCAATGATTATCAAATGTGTCATAATTTAGACATCTTATAAGTGAATTTTCATGATTTTAGTTCCCCTATATAATAATTGTTTCTTACTCTATAGATGCTAAATTTAGTCAATGGGGGGAACCCAATGGAACTACATTAATAGGGGTTTTGATGGACAATTAAATTATTGTACCCATGAAGATATAAAATCTATGGGAGCTGGAATGAAAAACCTCATTTTCATACTCTCACATTTTTCTCAAGATATAAATCATGATTAACTTAGAAACAACCAATGAAGGGAATAGTGTCTTGTTGAGTCCTAGATGTCTAAACATCCACCTTATATCAGTGGGTCTTCTAATCCACCTGTTGTTGAACACTTCATCAGTACCACTATAATTATATTCTCTCTTCTATAGTCTTTGGATCATGAAAAATTAATAATAGCTAGTTATCAATTAGAAGGTGATGTACAGTAGTGGTGGACTCAAGTCTTGAAAAAGTGGAATACTGATGAAATTGAATCCATGTATTGGGATATGTTCAAGAAAATATTCTTCAATAAGTACATTACTAGATTTCATTATATAAATATGTAAAAGGAGTTACTTGAGTTGAAGAAAAACAATGATGAATATGTTGGTGCCTACGAGGAAAATTTTAAAAAAACAAGTGAGGTATGCTTATGGAATTATCATCCAACGAAAAATTAATGTTGATGGGTTCTTCAGTGGCATAAAGCCAAGTATCAAAATGGTGTTGTCCATAAGACATTTTTTAGCTATGAATATAATTGGTATTGTGCAATAAAATTTGAAATGAATATTGGAGTTATATACCATTCTCAGGATTTGAACATAAATATGAATATTTATTTAAATAGAAAATAACCAAACTATGGAGATATGTATACGATCCTTCTTTTGTGATCTATGTGTGGAAATTATCATGGGGGAAATTGTATTAATGGGAATATTAAATGTTTTCAGTGTGAAAAATGAAGGACATCAAATAGAAGAATGTCTATGTGATTGGAAAAAAGAATATAATAAAGTGGATAATGATAAAACTCTCAATGATTCCCCATATACACTTCTTTGTTTCAATTTACTAGAGTTTTTTATTTTCAACACATTGTTCCCAAATCCAAGTGGTAATAATGGAGATTAGCAGCAACATCCTCTGAAGACAGTGGAAAAAAGGAAATAATATTTTATCGTAATGGATGATGTGAATCAAGATATATAATAATTTATATCATTACCTTATTATTTTTGTAATTTCATATTTTATTTTGTATAAATAATCCTTAGGAAAGTATCAGTGTTCATACTTCAGTGAGATATAATGTTACTACCATTCCATACATGGATTAAGGAATAAGAAAGACACATTTTATAGTTTTTACTACAAGGATGTATCTATGTTTCTAATAGATTTTATTTTAAAAAAATAACATATTTATGGAATAAAGGGTTAATAATATATTGGAATGGGTAAATGGATGACCATTTATAAAAATTTCAATTTAATCTTCAGATGATTTCAGCAAGAAAAATGTGATGAATTTACATATAAGGATTCATGGAAATTGGATAGCATATTCCAAATACAATTTTTGATGGTAAGTAATGACAAATGGGATTGAATATCATGGGTCTCATGATATGTTCATACATTAGGAATTAAAAAGTGATCACCCATTTAGATAAAGAGGTGATGTGGATCAAGGATCCAAAAATATTGAAGTTATACTATGATCATGAATTATACCTTATCATGAAAATAATTTTACTTTAAGAAAAATTATCTTGAAACCATAACAATTATCCATGTACATTGATTTTCATTGAATCGTAAGGTCTCAAAAGTTATCATAGATTTAAGGATTTTTTATTCCTTTCCATATCCATTTTTTTAATTAAAACCTATGTTATCCTATATGGAATGTTAGTTATATGTTACTTTGGGTAACCATTTTGGATCCATGTTGCTTTTTTAATTGAATATTTAGTATTGATTTTTATGATGTGGTTTTCTATGAAATTACCTTTCTAGTATTAAACCATTGATAACCCAGATTAATTTCAAGAGGGAAATTAATTTTAAGGGGGTTAAAATGGAACAACAATAGATTTTGTGAAATTATTTTTTTCTAATTAATTTATCACAATAATATTTTTCATTTCATGTGACTCTAAATATATATATATATATATATATATATATATATATATATATATATAACATTAAGTCAGAAATTTATTTCACACACCACTAACTTGGTTTGTTCTACAAGAAAAATCAAATCAGTTCTAATTACATGAGACTAACTTGGAATATGATGCATATAACATACACATCGTGTATATTATGGGTAACTAAAACGTTTCATAAGTTACATGTATCACAAACTTGGAGTACATTACCGTCACCAATAATGTTTCTATGAAATATCAATTAAATATTATGATAATCTGAATGGTATAATTATAACCTAGTCATTAAAATTAGTAAAATTACTTGTATAAAATAATTTGCAAATATTTTTTATAATGGTTTTATATAAATTAAACATATTGATAATGAATGAAATATTTTTTGTAAAGTCCTTATATGTTTAAAAGATACTATGAACTACACATCATGTATATTAATTTATAATAATAAATCTTATATTCAAGAGAATTATAAATTTAATTTGATAAAAAAACTCCATTATATAATTTACAATTCTAAAATTATCTTAAAGTGAAATTTCTATGTTTTTATGAGAAACATCATTTATTTAAGAATAGTGAAAATACTGCATTTATGTTAAAAAATACCCTTTTGTTAAAATAATAATAAAACATTATTTAGATATTAAATTTGTTTAAATGTAACGTTAGATCAATAATACATATATTAAGATATTATTTGTTGTTAGAATCTATTTCACATTGAAAATGTATATAAAATTATAATTAACATTTGAACTTCTTTCTACTTTAATGACCGAAAATTTCTTCCCATCTGCGGGTTTAATGTAAATATAAAATTTTTAAATTCATTAATTTTAGTTTAAAAACCAAAATAAACCATTTTTTATTATAATATTTAGTGTCTAATATGCTATAAATATTTTTTACCAGAAATATTAGTAAAAGTGGTTAAAGAAGATAACTATGATTAAGTCCAATTAAACCTAATTAGGGGCTAATCATTAATTGTTAAGTATAAATGACTTATTAACTTGTAAAAAACCAATTTTATAGAAATATTTCGTCCATAAAAATTTATTATGTAATTTTGTTGGTTTCCTTTATCTTTTTTAGGTAGTACTATGTCTACACCTATCTTGTTTGAAAAAATCAATGTGATCCCTTTTCATACTTATATATTAAATATAATATTATAATACATATCTAATGTATATAAATAATATTTATATCATGTTTTACCTTCTATAAATCATTATACATTTATAAGGTCCAATGATATAACAAATTAAGACACGTTTGAAGAATAAAGCAAATATTACCCAAAGTGAAACTATAAAATTTTATGGCTAAATGTCATGAAATATAAGGTTACAATTAAAAAATATGTGGTATTATATATGATTTCATATTTTTTAAAATATTTATAGTAAATTTATATTTATTATAAAGGTGGTTATAATGAGTACGGCAAGAGTCAAGACACTAGGTATGAGGATTTCTCCACACATTTTATTTATTTGAGATACATGCTTTATTCACCACCCATTCCTTTTATGTGGTGTGTATAATACCCCTAGATATAATAGAAGAATATTATATTCAAATTTATGTGTATTTAAATACCCATTATTGTAACTATATTTCATTGGTTTTATGTTTCCAAATTACCAAATTGGTAAAATATTTTTGTCTCAATTATCCTTCTCTAAGACTCATATTTTGATACATGCCTAAACTCATTTTTAGGTGAGTAAAATAAAATATTACACTCTATATAATGAATTAGAATATTGTTAGGATATTCTATGAATCATTTAATATAGTTTTCGTACATGTATGGAATGATCTCAAGTCACCATGTGATAAGAGTTTATTAAAACAATCTCATTGACTTACATGATTGTTTATGTTTATGAATTCTTTGATGGAATATTACAACCCTTCTCTCATGAAATTCATGAATTTTTATCACCTATATATACTAATTATATACACATGTAATGGTACTAAATTAATAATCATTGGTACATAATATCGTTATGAAATTACATTTAAGAAAGCTCAACTTTACCATTTCTTTAATCAGAAAACCTTGTTTTCAAAAAAGGGCTTCCTAGTAATTTTTATTAATATACAATGATAATTAAAATACATTTTTTTCCTTATTATATTTCTCCAATTATTTCAAATAAATATTTTTATCACTATCCTAATTAATAATTTTTATAACATTTTTTTCAAAAAAAGAAATTTCTTATTACTTCATATGACATGTACAATTTTATCTGCAATCATTACATTTATTCTTTCATTTCATGTTTACTGATTAATTTTTAAAATAATGTTTTTAATATATATATCCAATAAAAATTGTTTTCAAAATTTTTTCAATATTCTTTGAAATTATTTCAAGGAAAATGGTTTTCAAAATAAAATCAATCATATTTAATATGTTTTCAAGGAAATTTGTTTTCAAAATATAATGAATAAATATTTATATGTTTTTAAATTATTTCAAATGAATTGTTTTTATTTTTTTATATATCTTTATAGGTTTAATTTTTCTTTCAAATAATAAAATTTCCTAAATGTTTTGATACTTATTTTGTATGTTTTCAATGAAATTATTCTCAAATTTATTTCTAATAGTTCCTATTTTTATGTTATTTTTTATGAAATTTATTTCTAAAGGGTTTTATATATTAATGGTAAAAACTCAAGAAATTAAAATATTTCACATTTAGAATAAATATAATTTTTTTATTAGAATTGTATTTACAAAATGTTAAACATACACTACACACAACAATGAATTAGATAGCTTTACATGCATGACTGAGTTCTGTTTTTTTGTTGATGAGACACATGTTTAAAAACTAAAATTTGACATTTTAATAAATTAATATTGTCATATTGTACATCATTTTTTAATTTATAAATTCAAAATTAGATTAGGTAAAATTTTCGGGATGTTTTAGATTATCATTATTTTGTATGAATATTATAAATTTCAAAAATTAATTAAAATTTTAAATTTATTTTAAATGATGATTAGTGTTAAATTATGTTTTAAATTTATATTATCATCACAATAGATCAATTATTCATCAATTTATACAATTATTTTTTTATAATAAATTTTACTTTTAAAATGAATATAAAAACATAATAAAAGTTTGAGTGTTATTCTACTTTAAAAACTTTTTATTTCGGCTCTTATGTTGGATTAGTGTTAATCATAATTTTCAAACTTCTATGACTTAAATTATGGAAATCATATATAAAAAATTGTAATAAGTATTATATTTTTTTTCCTAATAAGATCAACAAACATTTCAAAAAAAATATTATTGGAAGTGATTAACATTAATTTTGGCGAATAAGGTAAAATTAATCCCAATAAGGGATATAACCTTAATCATAAATTCTAAAATGACTTGTAATGATTTAACAAATACACATAATCTTATTAATTAGAAATTATACCCTATTGGATTTAATTTTATGATTTATTGGAATTTTATTAAATTGGTGTTCCCCATATTAATGGATACAAAATAAATAAAGGAAAAAGGAAATTTCCATGACCTTATCATTTATGAAACATTGAGATATGTACGAAACACCACAATTTTGGATTAATATAATATTTTTGAAAGAAAATATTTTTAATCATTTCACAATAATTGATCATTAATTTTCAAATATTATTTAGTTACTTAAAATGATTAAGATACACTAGTATAATTAAATTTATGATAATAATTAACTAAATTAAATGGTACTATAAATATATAAATTTAAATGAAATGATTTATTAATTGATATTATTTATTTTTTTAGAAAAATCTATCACGTAACAAATCAGTAAACCAAATATATATTAATTCAAATATTATATTGATATGTTAAAATAAAAATTAAATAAATAATGTAATAATTGACATTATTATTATTCTATAATAAAAAATATTTTGTTAAATAATATGAAATTAATAAATATAATATATTAATACCACAAATATGAAATTGTTAATAATAATTATTAATCATATATTTATTGATCAGTTACTCTTTTGTTATTAAAAAATTAGACCATAGATTGTAATGATGTAGTGAACACAGTCCGGGTTTAAGGAATAGTTTAACACATTGCATGAAATTCTATTAAAGTTAATTTCCAAAAAATTGTAATTTTAATTATATAAATTATATTTAATATTACAAATTTAGTTTCTATATATTACCTAATAAATCAAACATTATTTTAGTTTTAATGGTTCATTTTGGTTGGATATAAAACAAGATGCTGTAATAAAAAACGAAATGGTAAAATTGGGGAATCATATAAGATAAGTAACCAAATTATTTAAATGCACATATTTTTTTTTGGATACGGTTTTTATCTACCATTATTCTCCATTAATAAATTATTTATCCATTCTAACGTCACTTTAGGAAATGTATACCTCCCATTAACGAATACCATTTGGTATTTACAAATGTGCCACTCCCCCTCCACTATAAAAGCCTCATATTCTTCCACGACATTACTCCTCTAAAATCACCTTGTTTCACCCAATACCTTCCCAAAAAGACTCTGAAAAACCCTAACCTCTTCCTAGAATAATCTCACTGGGTAAAATGAATTTTCACGAATCTGCTTGATGAAAACCAAAAGGACTTTCCCTATTAAGAGGAAAAGTCTTCTCTCAAGATGTCAAGATTCCATTCCATTCACCACCCCTCCAATGTCATTATTATATTTTTATATAACTAAAAATAATCCTAAATATACAAATGTGTTTTTTGTAAAGGTATTAAATTACACTAACACAAAACATGATATAATTTGTAGCGAATAAATTTTTCCTTTGTACTGTGAACTACTGCCTCATGGAATGGAGATAATTATTTTTTCCCTTACCACCTATAATGGTAGAAATTAGGATAGATATTATATTTATACATGATATATATGATATTTTTAATATATTTATTTTGTTTAATTTTTATTTGTAACATAATTTTATTCCTTCCCTCTTGTGTAAATATGATAATTTTTTTTGAGGATGTGTGGACTATCACCACATAAATGCGATATAACTCAATCATGCCATACAGGGAATGTATAAAGTGTGGTTTTAATAAAACGACATAACATATATAATATATATAAAATAATGGATTTATCATATACTTATTTATCATTTAGTTTTAATTCATTTAATTAAAAAAAGAAAATAATGTAAAATTCATGTGTACATAAGGCCAACCGTCTCCATGAACGTTGAAATTCATTTCTAATATCTAAAAAATATAGATTATTATAAAAACATATATAATGATTATATATAATTATTAGATAATTTTTTAAATTATTTAAATGATTATATCATCATTTAATTAATGATAACAACATGAATCATGTTAAAAATACTCTAGAGACTTGGGAAATAAAGTAAAATTAATGAATGTTGTTAACAAGCGTAATATAAAATATTATAAGTAATTAATATATGATATTATAAAAATTATAATGGATCTAGTATTTGATATTAATATATGTTAATCCACTTTTTAAAAGGATAAATAATAGAAACTAAAATTATTGTTCGGATAAGTGATTCTTATTTATATATTTTTTGTAAATAATACACCATATACAACACTCCTTTTTTTTAAAGTGTATCTAATGCACCTTTAATACATCATATCATTAGTAAATATGGTTATTGGTATAAAAAACATTATTTATTTGGTATTATGAATTCAAATTTTCTTGTTGTATCTAATAGTTTGGGATATTTAATGATTAATTTCTAAAAACATATTCTTAATGATTGTCATGATAATGTCACTTCATTTGGTGATTTTTATCATTATCATAAAAAAAATAAGATTATTATAATAATTATTCATTTAAAACTAACTTGAAAATACATATCCAAATTTAATGGATATTATTATTTCCTAAACCACATACCATTTTACAAATACTGTCTACATGGACATAAAATTAATTATTTGGGTAAATATTGGTAAATATGTTTCTCTTACTCCATATGGATAATTGGAAAGGATCATTTTAAAATGGATTATTTGATATATGAGGAGTGTTTTGAACGGGTATTAAGTGGGTGGATCCTTGTTATATGTATCCCCTTATTTCACTATTGTCTCATTATATGAATTATTTGGAAAAATACCATGGATTTTTCCTATAAAAATTGTAAACCGTATTGGGAAAAGTCTTGATGGTAAAGGTACCATGTACCTAGGAAAAATAAAATCCAATATTTTATCTTTTACAACATTTAGATTTATTTTTTATTCTTCTTTGATAATTTTGACCATCATATCAATGGATATATTTCATTCCTAGTATATTTATTTAGATGGAATCTGTTTTAGTTTTATAACATTCTATTATTATTTTCTTTACCTATTTATTTTAGTGGAATGTGTTTTTAGTTATACAAAAATATGTTTTCATTTATTATTTTTGATTAATTATTTATTCCACTTTACATACTATTAATGCGCATTTTATCCCACCATTATTATGATACCTTTCCCAATGTTATGAATAATATGTTGTCGAAGAAGCCTTTAAGGACGTATTTTACATTCATCTTTAACGTATCATTGTTGTAATTCAAGTTTCTAATGAATAATCTATATAATATATATAATATTTCATTCCAATACTTCCAAATTGAATGGTCCTTCAGGATTTTATTCCATTTAATAATTCCAATTTAATGAAATAATGAACAACCTCTAAAATTCTAGGGTTGGTGCATTACATAAAAAAGTCATGTTAAAAATTAAATGATGTTTTAATGAAGAAATTTTTTTAGAAATATATTTCAAAAAAAAATTCCTTCTTAGATGATATTTTTTAATGTTACATAATACCTATTAGTAAATAATCCCAACATTCCATAATTATTATATCATGAGTTGTTTTTGTATGCATGGAATGATATATAAGACAGCAATTTCACATCCACATGTTTTATGATTTTGAAACCCTCTTCTTTTCACAAGTTATTATTTCATGAAGTGATTATGAAACTAATATATTTTCATATTTTCTAATGTGAAAAAAAGTCAATGATACCCATTTCATTTTATGGGCTATGATTTTATGTTTATAAAATTGTTCACTTTTTATTGGTCATGAAATGAGGAATATTTTTTATCTTGTAGAATGTATATGAATGATTTTATTATGATATTGGTGGGACCTATATCTCCCTCAAATGAATTGGAAAAAATATGTTGTACTTTATCACAAATGGTACACGGGTTTGGGCCCAAGCATGAAAACAAGAATGTGCATGGTTTATATCACAAGTCTAAAAGAAAGTGGGTACACTGGTTGTTTCCCATGATAGAAAACCAAAAGGTACAATGGTTGTAGACTAATCCTAACAGAAATAGGGTACATTGGTAGTTTCCCATTAATAAAAAGATGATTGTACATGGGTTTTATCCCAAGACTAAAATAAAGATGGTACATTGCTTGTAGCCCAATGCTGAATACAAGAAGGTACATGGGTTATATCTCAATATTAAAAGATATTGGGTACATTGGTTTTGGGAAAAGCCCAAAAATAATCATGTACATGGGATCTAGCCCAAGAACAAATAAGGAGGGTACACCATTATATGAAAATCTCCAATAAAATAATTTACATGGGTTATAGCACAAGCCTAAAATAAATATGGTACAGAGGCTATAGCCTGGGTTTAGAACTGAGAAGGTACATGGGTTGTAGCCCAACCCCAAAACAAATAGTGTATATGGGTTGAATCACATCTTTAATAACATGAATGTATGTGAGATTTTTAGCAAGACTAAATGTAATAGGGTATATGGGTTGTTAAGGACATTTCCCATGCCTAACATGTTATAATGGTCTTGGCAGTTACACTTGACATTAGATTTTCTATTTTGAAGTGTATTCCACAAATTATATTTCTTTTTATGTAGTTATGATTTTGTGGCTTTTGTTTTATATTTAGTAATGATTCATGTCTTCTTAAATTCCTTGCTTTATTCCATAACCCAGGTTTATGATATTTAATATACAGTGTATGATCATCTAATGATAAGATCACATTTTCATATGCATATGTTCATGAGTATACTTACATGTCTCCTTTTTTTAAATTTATTAAGCATTTAAGCTTATACATTTTTATGTTTCCCTTCCACAAGTTATAAATAAATTGTTTTGGTATATGTAATAAAAGTCTAAATCTTTATGGGAGTTATTGAAAATCTTTCACCATGATAGGATATTTTATTTCCATGTTTCCAAATACAATATAATATTATGGTCCTCAAGAATTTATTTTTTAATAAATGGAATACTCATCTAAAATGATGTAATATAATTTTATATTAAGCCTAGGTTGATATAAGATATTTGGGAATGAATATATAGAAAATATAAGTATTATGTAATACTCAAAAAGGGAACATAAACAATCTCAGGGGAACCTTCTTCTAAATCATGGTCCCATGCTAACTGATAGATATTAGATGATTATTTAAATGAGATATATTATTATAAAGTCATAAATGATGGAATTTAAGGATATTTTTTTAAAAAAATTGCAGCTGAATGAAATAATGATAGTTACCTATTTTGTATTTGATGAAAAAGTGATCATTTCAGAACAAAAATTATTTTCAAAAAATAGAATTACTCAATTAAGTGGTAAAAGGATTTGAATTATTAAAATAATGTTTTTTTAATATTTAAAATATAATGCATCAACCATGTATCTCAAGGCATTTATTAAACAATATTAAGAAAAAATTCCTTTTATTATTAATTTAATTTATTTTAACTGCGAAAACTAGTTTTTAATAAAGTAACATATGGTTTACTAAACATATAAAATACACCCTATTATCAAATATGGGTTTAATGAACCTAAATATAATATCCATTGAATATAAATAAATTTATTAATAATAGAAAATATCATTTAACATAAAACGTATAAATTATAAAAAATATTTATTTTAAAAAATGGTATTATCAACATTATGTGTTCTTAATGTAAATTATTAGTGATTAAAAATTTAATGAATGTTATGATATCAAGATATAAGCTCCAGAATTATATTAATCTCACTTTTAACAAGATATTTATTTATTTTATTGGAAAAATATTTCACAACATTTATAAAACAATTATTTGAAAATAACATTTTAATCATTGTCTTGGTTATTAATATTAATCACAGTAAAAAGAATTTTATTACTAAAATTAAATTTATCTTCTTCAATAATATGAATATTTTTATCTTAAATATTAAAACCATTGATTCATATTTAGTTCTATAATCAATAGAATCTATGTTTTAATATAATTTAATAAATAATATTTTAATGTAAAGTATTAATTATGATTCCAAAATGTTATAGATGGGTTTTATAAATTCAATATAATTTTTAAAAAATAATATATTTTATTTATAAACATATATTTAAAATTAAAATGTTAAAAGAAACATTTATTTCGATCATGTATTATGTTTATGATAAACAATTTATAGTATTAGAAGGATTAGTCTTTTTACAGTTCACCTAAATATCTATTATTTCATAAAAAATAAAAAAATTATTATTCTTCTTATATTTTTATAATAAAAAATTGATTTTAATCTGAAAAAATTATTATTATTTAATTTTTTAAAAATAAATTTAACATAAAAAATTAGTATTTAATGAATATCATTTTCTAATGAAAATAATTTTCTAATGAAAATTAAAATTTTAATAATTAACTATTCTTATTCCTTTTACAAATGAATTAATAACAAAATTTTGTGATTTTAGAATCAATCAATATTATTTTGGGTGTCATAAAATAATAAAAAATAGAATATAATTCAAGAAGGTTTTCATTTTCACCAATAAAATATTCCTAAATGTATTTTTTCTATATAAAATGAATTTTATAAATTCCACAGTGTTAATGAAGATAATTAATATTATTTATATGTATATTTGACAATTGGGTTACCACCCTCCTACTATATAATTATATGGAATCATTTTTACTGTTATAAACTATTTTATTAATTTTTTCTTTGAGTGATACCTGTGTCACATGATATCAAACATTCAATGTGTTGAAAAATATATTATATATATTTTCATAGATCCACATTATCCCCCATTAAATAAATATCGTACATTTAATTTTCATTATTATGAATTAATTAACATGTTAAGGGTATTAATATGATATTTAGGAATCATGATTTAATATATATATTACATTTACATTTATTGTCTTTATAATGAACATTTAATTAAATGTTACCTCATAAAAATAATATAACTAACATTTATTTAAAAGTATAAATTCAATGGGATTAAATTATCATATTGAGTTTATATTCATCCATGTACTAATATGTTATCAGGGGTGGATTTTAAGATTTTACCTTTTTTTATATGAAATTATCTTTTCCCCAAGGACATGTGCCTTGATCAATGACTAATATCGCCTCAAATTTTATAAAATGAATTATAATAGGACATTATAACAAGAACAATACATTAAAATATTTTAGAGAAGAGTAATTTATATTTGGTGAAATAATTATACAACTAACAGATTTATCCATAATTCCATATATAGTAATTGAGGTGGAAATTTGATGTTCATATTAAAACTTCTGAAAATATATAATTATGATGAACTAGATATAAATAAAAAAACATTCATGTCACTTATCAACAGTAGGTTAAATTTTTTTATACATTATAGCCTCCCTAGTCTCCCATTCTATAAGGTTTTTGTTCCATATATGTTTGAATTGATTATGTTGTTGCACTATAAGGAGAAATTTTGTGCCATCCTTTAGAAATAGTGAATTACTATTTAGGTACCCATATGAGGGAACACAAGTATTGTACTATTATATAAAATAGAGTGATATTTTTTAGTAACCATGAACTATTTTCAATATATATTTTTCATAGTTATTTTAGGGTTAGTCTAACTATGTCACTGAACTACGTGGCCTCTCTAGTAGTCTAGAAACAGGTGTATGGTTAGCACATGGTGTGATAAACCTTATTTGAATACAAATCTCTAGTAATAATTTTTTTAAAAAATAAAATTTAAATTCCTTAATTACACCCATTAACCTAATAATTTTTCCGTCATATTATGGTATTGAAAAGGATTAATTTTTGATGAAATTTTAGTTATTCTATCCTTTCGGGAATTCTCTTTTGATGAATCAAATGGTGTAGGATATTGGTTTTTTATTTGATGAACCCATTCGTTGAAGTTCTTCATTATTTATCTTGATATCAAAATATTTCATTAAATGGATGCTTAAATTATGGTTTTTTCATTTATCTAAGGCTTAAAATGTTTTCTCACACATTGGGGATTATATGTGCTAGAATATTTAAGGTTGTGTTGATCATTGAGTTATTTAATTGGGTTATTGGGGTAAGTTGTCTCACTTTATCTCTATTTTCGATTTATTTTGGGACCAAATAATATTAATTTAATGTAATGTAATTCTAGGTTTTGGATAATATGATATCCCTAGACTATTCATCTTAATTGAATTTGGATCTTGAGAAATTATAATAATTTCAAAATATTTTAGGTGAAAATTCCAATCATTACTATATAAATTTAATCTTTTGAATCCTTATTCATTTATCTTAATATTTAAATGTAATTCTTATATGTCAAATTATTTTTTCTTTTTAATATCATTTATTAATAAATTCATAATGTTTCGATAAAAATAATTTTTTTTATTCATGTATAATATATCGGGAAAATTATTTTAATGTATTTTTCACTTGTTTAGAAACATAAAGGCCTATATGTTTTTTGATAAATTTATTTGTTATTTTTATGATAATGATTTCAAAAAACATGTCCAAATTGGGTTTTCAATGATCTTGTTCCTAACAATGTTTCTGAAAGATGTTTTTGAAACGATGAATCATTTATTGTGGTATAATTTTAAAATGATTTAAAAAATTGAGAGGATTTATATTGAATTTCTTCATAGAATGGATATATTTAGAAATATATTTATAGGATATTTATGTTATATATTACATGATGGAAAAACAATTGAAATTCAGCCTTAATTTATAATAGAAATTAAGTATGATTGAGTGAATGAAATGAGATATCCCTTTCTTGGGGAAAATTTAAATTTCATGTAATTGTTAGGATTGACAATAAGGAGTGTTCCTTTCTGGTTGTTCTGATGTGTGAGAATGATTTCAGAATTTTATTAAATGAGATTATATTATATGATATGTGTCATGATACTATAATTTGAATGCACATATCCATTGAAATAATATGGGATGACATTTTTTATAAAGTGATAGTTCCTAGATTACATGTTATGTAGTTTAAAGTCATCCCTAGATGGTGGTTCTATGTCTAAAATAAGTCAACATGTGGGATTCCCCATGACGAGTCCATGATAGGTTAATATCTATTGTTTGTGTAGGGTCTACTAATATGATGATTTATTTTTCAGATGAAATCATGTATTCATCAATGACTATATTGATACTATTCTAGAAATCTCTTCATTAGTAAACTTTTTTCAATGAATATGATTCAGGAATATATTCCATAGTTTGGCCATTGGGGATATCAATGAAATAATATCCTATTTTCTATTAATTTAGATATAAAACTAATTCGAATACCTATTTATTAATTATTTGAATTTAAAACAGAAATTTGTTTTATAAGGATGTGGTTTAGATTTATGAAAATAAATATTTTATAAGATAATAATTTTCTCATGAAATCATAAATGGAAACTAAAATCCTAATTTCATATTCTTATTTTTAAACATTCAAGTTATAAATTTTCATTAAATGAATTATGATTTATGTTAAAAGGTGATGACTTTTTTTCACTTAGCACACACACACTCAAATATATATATATATATATATATATATATTAAAAGTTTTTGTATGTTTCTCAGTATAGTAGATAATTCCAATTTCATGAGGTTCGAGATTTATTTGGGATGTATTTGGAATTAATAAACCTGAAGTGGAAATGTTAGTGGATTTAGATAGTATTCTTGTTGTGATTTTTATCATAATTTATACATATTGATCATTATTGTTTACACATATTGTTTTTTTCACCATTGGATATATCATATTACAACATATTTGGAATTTTCATTATTTTGTTTATATATTAATGTTTTTTCTATTGTAAAATATCATTCCCAGAGAAATATTGTAGATTACTAGTTACTTGTTACCAACTTGTGGGGATTTGAAATGGCCTATAATCCAATGGTGTCTCAACTAAAGTATAATTCAGTTGTTACTCTATTTTGGTAAAATATAATTGGTATAAGAGGTTATGGTATACATAGTTTTAATGGGATGAAAGGAAATATAAAATTTGGACTACCATAGTCTGAGAAGTTTATAACGTAAAGATACTTGATCACCACCCATCTGATATAAATATTTGATTAAAATTGGTTTTTGAGAAATTTATGTCTCGAGTTTGAGCATAGTCCGAGAATGATTTTAATTCTATTTGGTTTTTTTCAGAATATCATTGTTGTGTCGTATGTTCATGATATAAATTTGGTAATAATTGTTTTTAGAGTGAATTTATATGTAACACACATACTATTAATCGATATGAGTTCCATGAATAGACTATTTTTGATCTGGTTGACCACCTCTAGACATCACACGATTGACATACAATAGTCCCAAAAATATGTCCATTTCATGTATAGCTAATATCACATTCAGTTTTGGTTTTTTTCATCCTCCTATAATTGGAATTTTTTTCCATTCTCCTAACACTAGATAATAATAATTTTGGGTTTCTTTTTTTTAATTTACTGATTTTTTATGTGATTAATTTGATCATTTTAAATAAAAACATTTTGGTTTGGTAATTATTTGTGCAACATTTCAGAATTTTTTTCACATGGATTGGTTTCCAATTTTTACATTATAGTAATAAATTTTTAAAAAATTGCATTCATTCATGATGTAATAAAATTATAATTTATCATATCACATGATCCATTAAATAGTAACATGATATTCTTTCTATCATTATACAAATTAAATAAGTTAGATAAAGTAATCAAATTATAATTAAAGTTTAACTTAATCTATTCCATAAATAGTTACCCTTATTTCTCTTACAAAATTTATCTAATTATTTTAACCAATGTAATAAAATATAAATTACATTCCCCTTTAAAATCAAGTGGAATTTCATAATCATGTACAAAAAATGCTGATAACCTCATATTATATTATATTAAAACATTTTAAAAACATGATTTTCCATAAAAATTGATAAAATCATTCATTCTTTCTTATTTATAATATAAAACATTGTGTAATGGATATATTCCTTAAATGAAAAAATGTTTCAGTTTCTATAAATAATAACACAAAATCATTTCCCATTAGAGCCTTGCATGTTAATAATATCTAATATAATTTATTTATATCAATCATGTCATTATATAGCCATAATTTTCTAAAAATTTGAAACATATTAAGGGTTTCACAGCCCGCACTCATATATTTTCCAATAAGTTTATCATTTCAATGAAGGTTTTTTTGAGTTCATTAGTAAAATTCAACATATTATCTCAAATACTTAATGAAATAACTTTATAGTACAACCCATATATATTTAATTATTCTCATAACCACAAAACATTAATAATAAAAATGAAATTAAAAAATTTTAGATTTTAAATATAATATCATTAATCCTTCATATTCAACTTTATCAACAACATAAAAATTTACATGATTCCTTATATTCTTATGAGAAAATTCCCTTTATTCTTGATAATTCAATGTTTTAGTCCCCCTTATCACCACAATTGAACAGTGTATATTAGAATCTATATTCTTGTTCTTGTAGTCAAAATAGTTTCATCCATTCGATTTATTGAAGTAGAAAATTAGATATCCTTTTATGATGGTACCATAGTGTCCCTTTTCAAAATAATCACATGTTGGAAAATACTTCCATCCATTATTCCCATTATCCATCTTCCTCCCAGCTTTCCTTCACTTTACATGCATCTACATGAAGTCATAACACATACATAAATCTTTTTCTATATCATTATCACATGAGATTATATCCTCAAAAAATTAATGTAATTGGGGTTTTTTCACATAGAAATATTTCCATAACACCATAAAATACAAAATAATTCTTTATAAAATGATAATGTGCATTGGTGAGGCTAAAATTTTTTATTCTAGGTGTCATTTTTTAATGATTCCATAAACTAGATTATATCATTTCATTATGAAACATAATTTAGAATCATAAGACTAGATAGACAAAGAAAATAAATAGAAAATTTTATGAGTATTTAACCTCATAATAATAAACCTAGATTTATTATGGTTTTCTTCTACAAATTTTAGGAAATATAATATTATATTTTCATTCAAAAATTTCTGTTTTCCTAAAATTAGTTTCTAAGGAATATAGTAAACTTTATCTAATTAAGACGATGGAGACACCAATCCAAATATCCCAGAGATAGTTTCTTCTACCATTACATTGTAATAATAAATTTTGAATCACATCGAAAAGAATAGAACAAATCAATTTCCATTTTAATGAGATACATACATGAGTCTCACATTAATCTATAATAAAAAATTTACAAAAAGAAATCCATTTATTTTTATAGAATAACTTTGTTACATCTATCATATCCCAAAAAAATCATTCAAAATAAACATAATTGAATCATAGTAAAATGAAACCAAAAATAGGTTATCTAAAATGATCAGTTAAGGTTATGTACATTGGTATCCATTATGAATCATTAAGAATAATCTACATTACAGGGAAAATAATTTAATAAAAAATACATGCAATAAATAAAATTATATATATGTGTGTCAATAATATGGAAACGTAAATAAATAAAGACACATTCCCTATAAATAACATGATTTTCATGTATAATGACACATAATCAATATTAAATGGTTGATTACTAATAGAAAATTCAATTTGATAAATAATTTGTAATGAAATGAATCTCTATACTTTTTCATAGTTAACATGTAATTGATAAGAATATCTGAATGAAAATAATTCATAAATATTAGATTCTCTGTTTCTTAGGCACATGGAACCTTTACCATTAAGAAAATTAACATGATTTTTTAAAATATACATGGTTAAAAACCATAATATTTAGAAAACTGATTAATCTATTTAGATTGTTGATTCTTCAAGTGGATTACATTAAATGGTCACAAACAATGGCTAGCATTCCAAATTAGTTATCATATACTAATGAATTTATTTTATTCATAAATAGTATCCTAAAGCAATATCTATATCGAGTAATGAATAAAAATTAACCAATGCTTCCCCCAATTTATAAAATAACATTCAAAGTAAACCACATATATAAATATTATATAGAGTTATAAATTTAATGATGTCAATGATAAATAATATGTATAGATTGGGTAAATTTAATTTACAATGGAATGTGAAAAATTCATTTGTAATATAATTACTACAAGAATGAATTAAGCATGTAAATGTTAATATATTCCTTCATAAAAATGATCACAAACAATCCAGAGGAATAATAAGGATTTTATTAATACAAAAAATACCCATTCTATAAATAATAAAGTATCCTTTTCTTAATAAATATATATACCATAAAAAATATTTAAATACGTTATTGTGGAAAATATCTTTATCATATAGAAAATATATTTACAAATTATTTTCTTCAAAAATCACTTTAAAGAAATAAATTACATTAAATTTATTGATAATAATTTTTTCTGAAAATAACATTTTGAAAATATTTTTAATTTTTGAATACATTGGATTATTCATGGAAACTTGACATTTCGTTCATGCCATACAAGTTAAATTAATGTTTTCATTAACTTTTCTTGTTAACGACAAACAATATTTGTTTTGAAAATAAAAAATATATTCCATTGAAAACATTTTCTAAAGACTAAATATGGGTAAAATTTTTTTTAATAATTATTTTTTAATATGGTAAATTATATTTTAATTTTTTATATATTTTGGTATTTGAATAAAATATGTATTTGACAGATGATGGAAATGATTTTAGGGTTTCATAAAAAATGTTACAAAAATATGTAAGTACCAAATAGTGGAGAAAATGTTATTTTACATGATGAAAATAATAAATTTTAGTGGATAATGAAATTAAACTATTTATAAAATATGATCACATAACTTCCATTAATGTAAATATATTTTTAAAAAATATATTATAGAATTATATTGGGAAGTAAACTGTTGAAAAGATTATAACATTGGAGTATGAATCAATCCAATAGACAGATTAATTTTTCAACTATATATGCGTATAAAAGATGTGAAAATAAAACAATAGATATAAAATATTAATTATAGGATTAATACTTTAATATTAATGATAATGGGGAACTAATATAACAC
The DNA here is from genome assembly GCA_963277665.1 of Viscum album. NCBI lineage: Eukaryota > Viridiplantae > Streptophyta > Magnoliopsida > Santalales > Viscaceae > Viscum > Viscum album. Next base: position 1,894,264,595 of record OY728150.1, read on the forward strand.
AATTACATGAAATTGAGTTGTGAAAATATTAACCCATGGTTAATCTTAATTAAAAAATCCTTAGTTGAAATAAATCAAATTGAAACTTAAAAAAATTATTAATTATGTATTACTGATATCTCATTTCATAGGGGTATTATATACATCATATAAAGCAATTAAGTACATTATAATACAATATTGTACATAAAAATGTAACTGAGAATAAATCCCTTACCATGCGATTTCCTTTTGCATTTAAATTCATTACCCTCATTTATAGTGATTTTAAAAATATTATTAAATTTTCTGAATACCATATTAATACATACTATACCTTTTATATTCCATTATTTCAGAGTATTATTTGATCATAAATAATATGTCATTATTTACATGGTTTTTGTTGTTAATTCCTTTGTTTTTTCTAATATTGTTGGATATATTTTTAAATATTAATAATTAATAGATCATGATTTCATAATCACATGATTTTTAAAACATAATTTAAATATAATTTCTATTTATTATATAATTATTTATATTAATCCTGGATGTTTTGTTATAGGAAGTTAAATACACCATTAATGGATATGGTTGGCCTTATGTACACATGAAAAATGTTTCAATTTTCTTGTACTATTAATAGAAAAAAAATGTAAATGATATATATATATCCTATAATAATAGTATAATGTTTTTTATTATATGTCACATATTTTTTTAATAAAACAAATTATATATTTCTTGTAATTTTTGAATGAATCACATCACCACATGATGGGTTAGTATGTAGTACACATAGATGATTATATCAAATCACCAAAAAATAGAAACCAAAAGGTATGTGTTATATTATAATTATTGAATCAAAATAAAACTATAATTATACTAAATATCATATATAAATAGTATTTCCATAAATATTTCAAAACATTATAGATGGTAATGGGAAAATGAATGACATCGGTTCGCTTGGAGGCAGTTTTTCACACACATAATCCACGATTTCATAACACATATTAAAAAATCTTGTGATGATGGAAGTAGTACCATTAATATAAAATAATTTAAATATAATTGGGTTACTATGTTCAATATATAAGAAATATATTTAAAAATTTGATTGTGTGTTAGGAGGAAACAAAATAAGAACGCATTTTGGAAAAAAATTTGTATTCTTCAAGTATCATTATTTGGTTTAAACTAATGACTTCCTCAATTTAAATTCAAAACAATATATGTGTGATAGGATGGGGTAATTTATTTTGGTATGTTGTTTGGGATTTTATTGTCTGAATTTAAATTAAATAATGGTTTGAAGTGGGGAGAAGAGGGGGAGGCCTTTTTGAAGAAAGGATGGGGACATACTTTTAATTTTTTTAAATAATTTTAGTTATAACTTGGTATCTACCATTCCAATGTCATAGATAATACAAAACATTAGATATATAACTGATTAAAGTATAAATATATCCATAAAATGGGATTTGGACATGTTTTGGGTTATTCTTATGCCTTAAATTCATTGATTAAACACATGGTATATTCAGTTTTACATTAATCAATGTAAATAATTTTTAATATTTTCACTAATACTTTTAAAATAAAAAAAATTAACCTATTTTAAATTATAAATTATTCTTCTTTAAAAAATAGAATCTATTTTTTAAAATTAAAATAAAACTACTGTAAAAAATAATTCAAAATGAATCCCAGAGATGGAATGATAAAATGGGGGTTTGAAGTGAAAATTATAACAGGTTTACTAATTTTGTATTTCAAAATTTGTTATAAAAATGGTTAAAATACCATAAATTTTTTTATTGATATATAATTGATATATTTTTTTGATTAAAACCAATTTATAATAAAATTATTCATCATAAACCACTTAGATGAAATGTTAATTTTCCATTAAAATTTAGTTTTTTTCACTATTTATAAATAAATAAATCTTATTATTAATGTAAAAAAACACTAAGAAAATGTTGACAAAAAAATTCAAAAAATATTTTTTTAAAAAAAAATTCATAAATGTTTTAATATGTGGTATTAAAATATATTCTACATTAAATGTTGAAAAAAATTAATTTGGAAAATATAGATTTTTATGTTTAAAATTGGATCTATTCTTATCCTATACCTAAGAATTATATTTTTTAAATTTATATGAAATTAATTGAATATATAATTTATAAAGTTTCAAAATATCATTCAATAATAATAATTAATTAAATGTATTAGGATAATGGTTTTGGATAAAAAATGTCTTTATATAAACATTTCCATTAGATTAAATGGTATTTTATATTTATTATAATTAATTAAAATCTAATTAATTAATCCATATATTTTCAAGAAGATTTTATATCATATTAAAAACTGAAATTTAACATCTAGTAGATAATATTCATTGAAAAAAATAATATTAATAGAATTGGGTGAAACATAGTTAGGTGTGTTATGCATGTTATCGAAAAAACTCTTTGTTGAATGAAACATAATCTAACTCATTATTTAATTTATTGAATATTATTTATTTTATTTATTTTATTTTAAATATTAAATATATAATAATATATTGGGTTGCTGTATTCCTTTACATTCTTGGTGTTAGGTGTCAGTCATGTTATCGAATATGATGTTTAATTATTTAAATTTTTTGAGGTAACAATTTTATTAATGGGGGATTTTCTCATTACTCATATCTAAAAAAATACATTACTTTAAAGAAATAGAGACTTTATTGGTATCTTTAACTAATTAATAAATATAATATTTTATTCAATTTTTTTTATGGTCTGTGAAATTGGAATCAGTGAAAGCTTATTTCTTTGATTTTCTCGATCGAAGATGATATTTAAACAAATAAGTTAAAATCACAATATAAACATATGAATATAATAATTGTTTCCTTATTAAAATTAAAAAATAATATTTTTTTGGATTCCATATAAAGACATTTTAGATTATTATTACATTCTCCACATTTGTTATTATGCTAATAAAAAAATAAACATTCCATTATTTGATGGTTGACTAAAGTTAAGAAATTTGTTATTTTTAATATAAATAAAAATAGATAATAATAATTTTATGTATGTGTTTATTTATTTTTATTCGTATTTATAATTTTAGATTAATATTTAAAATCCTTAAGAAAAAGGGAGCATTTTATAGGTTATTGTCCACACAACACGTGATTGAAATTATCATTCCACATTTAATGAGGCTAAATATTGAGGGATAATAAACATTAACTATGTATTGATATTAATATTCAATATGTCACATTTATTCATCAATCCCATAATGATAACCATCTAAAAGAGGCAATGATAAAAATCAAATGTTGTCGATTTGTGGGGGATGATGTTTGTACAATGCATGAAAAATGTTCTTCTTCTTTTCTATGTGGATGTGAATTAAGATTGAATTTGGATACATTAATATAATAACATATTTTTATAATAATCATAATTATTTCATTATATATGAATTGATATGAGAGGTTATTATGTTAAATAATATTATTTAAATATTAGGATTAAGTAATACCCTCTTTCGAACAGTCAATATTCCCCATGAAGTCTCATTCGAAATGAAGAGATTAATCTAAATAATTGAGAACAGAGTATTATGGATATGAGAGATATTTAGTTATTGATAAAAATAATTTTTTTTGGAATAAATTATATGGAATTTGTTTTACATGAAGATATGAAAATATCCACCTTTATTCATGAAAAAGTGATGTTTTGGGAAAACTTACTCTATATCCTTAATAAAACAAATCTATTCACATTTAAAATATTAAAAATTTTGAATTACAAGATTATGGGGTGATATTAGGTTTATAGAGAATCATACTAGTATTTTTACACATGTTTTAATTATTTTTGAAGTCATTTTTTCTTATAATTATACATTTTAGGTTTTCAAGTTTTATAGCGGTTAAATAATTTTATCAAATATAAATATCTATTAATAAAAAATTAAAATAACCCAAAATAAAAAATATTTGTAGTTTGAACATATATTTATGTATATTTGATCAAATTCTTTTTCTAATTAATAAAATATTATTTTTAAATTAAAACATATTACATATAAAAAACAATTATTTGTCTAAAAATATTCTTTTCAGAATAAACTATTGTTATAATTATTTAGTATTCAATATAAATTGTATGATTATTAATTTATGTATATATTTGGATGAAAATAATATTATATTCACTTTTTTAAGGGTTTTATTTATTTTATTAGACAAATATTAAACAATATAAATTAAACAATTATTTGAAAAGAACAATTTAACTATTGTCAATTCAATTAACATTATTCTTATTTTTCATAATTTTATAAACAAAATGAAATTTATCTTATTAAAAAATATGAAAATGTTGATATGAAATATGATATATATATATATATATTATTTATATTCTATAATTAATGATAATTAGTATTAAGTATCATAAAATTAAAACACTATTTAGATTAAAATATTTTTAAGCATCCATGTCATTAAATGTAGTTATTATAAAGGAAAAAAAGTGTTATAAATGATTTATTTTACTATATAAATATATATTTCCATATAAATAAAATTAAAAATCATATAATTCAATCTTGTCTTGAGATAATGTAGTAATTTTGTTATGTTAGAAAAATATATATTTTTAATGTTCACATAAATATCTATTATTTAAAAATGTATCATAAAATCATCTTTTGACAATATTGTTTTTTTGAATCCAAAAATGTTGTGTATTTTATAAATTTTAATTTTATGAAACTTATAAATTCAAATTTTAATTAGAAAATAAGATAATAATGAAAACCAATTTCATAAGAGAATAACATTTTGAAATATATAATATTTTTATTATTATTTCCTATTAATGTTTTATCAAATTTAGTGTTAATATTATTAATAAATGTTATATTTAGTATCAAAAAAACTAAAATAAAATGTTAAAGGATTATATATGAAATAAGAAATCATTTTAATTAATTTAAATTTTATTAATGCCTTATTAATAATAATGGAATTTATTTTAATTTCGGTGTTTTTTCATTATTAATTTACCTCTATTTTTACACAAATTTTTTTAGTTTTATACTATTTCATGGTTTTCTATGGGTTGTTTCTTCTTGTGTAACACAATATCAAACATATTAGGTCTTAAAAAGGAATATTATTTACAATACCAGGGGTCATAAAAGACCATGTAACCCATGTTAATTAAACAAGTGTATGAAAATGTAATCTTAAATATGACTCCAAGTACAAAAAATATATAATTTGAATCTATAATAAAAACTATGACACAAAAATAAATTAATTCTATATAGAATATAAGTAAATATTATTTTATTACATCTTGAATGATTTTTTGGTAGGATAACACATGATAAGTAGTTTGAAAATATTGATATGAAGCATATTATAAGAACAAAAAATAAAAAAATTTAAATATAGAAATAATAGAATTGAAATATCATAAAATAAATGAAAATTAATGTTATATAATATGGAATATAATAACATTATAAATTTAACTAATAAAAATAACTTTGTTCTATAGTCTAATGTCATGTGAGTTATGTGTCATCTTGAAGGGCCTGCAATAGATTTGGATTTTGTAGAATTATTTTATTAGTGTTTGTATAAGACACATATTTTCACTACGTTGTGATTAAATAATTGGAACCATTTTTTGTATCTAATGAAATTCCCTATACCACATCATATAAAATTACATAGTCACTTTTGTTACATCAGTCTCACCATGGACTATGACATAGTCTAATCTATTTTGACCACTATTCTGGATATAATATCTTACAAATAACAATGGAATAGAGTAAAGACACATCGAGATTTAGTACCTTATCATCATAAAGAAACAAAAAATAGTTAACTGTAAGGACCCGACCTTAAAATATCACGTAATCTTGAGTTAAAAAAATAGTTCACATTGAGGATATTTTAATGTTTAGAGTTTTAGATAATTAGGACATAACTATTATTTTTAATTTCAAATACAAAGTAGACACTTCAACACAATTTCCATTTTTTCATAAAATATAAACTCTTTAAAAAAAGCATCATGTCTATTTCCATGTTTAAGACAACATGACTTTTACTAGATCCCATCCTTGACCCTATTCTACATTATGTCATGTGAAAAACATTTAAAAAACTTGGGATGAGAAAAATAAGCTTAGTAATGGATATAAAAAGAAGGAAAAGTGTTATTTTTTTCAAAACAACAGTTAAACCATGAATACTTTATCATAAGTAATACTTTTCACCTTTATGAAGTTGTAAATACTCTTCAGTGAATAAAAGATCATTACATACCCTTTTGTAACCAAAAGATTACCATAAAACCCATATAAATAACACATAACATATAAAGGTTTCTTGGTACACAAACATACTTAAATGTAATAACCATATGGTCGACTTCCACACATATCACTAAATGGAATAGGCATACGGCCGGCTTCCATACCAAATGCATTGGAGGTTATAACGTAACCACCCATCATGGTTTTCATGGCACCACCCATCATATATTTTATCAGGTAACCACCCATCAAATGTTCACGTACCATAATAACACATAAAATATTTCAAATATAAAAATTTCACTAATAACATTTCATTTTCAATCAGAAGAAGTAATTTCAAGATATTGAAATAATCAATCCATTTTCATAAACCATTTAAAAATTGATTTTTGATTCAAAGTGTCACATACCACTTTGAATATTTTAAATTATTTGTCATTTGAAAACATTAATGCCCATATAAATAAATCCTAAAACCCATTTTTAAAACATGGACATTAAGTAGAAATAGTTAGAAGATTAAATTGTTAAAACATTTAAAACAATATTTTTGTTAGAGAGATGATTGAATAAAAATAATAGATGAATAACATTTAATTATAACATTATAATATCATGATAATAAAAGGATTCATGATAAAATATGTTAAAGGACAATATATACACCATATAATAGTGAATTGGTGCTTAACAACAATGAAATCTCAATGGAAATGTAAATTGAGATGAAATCCCTTATAAAGATGGTATCCATAAATTGAGGATGAATCAATCTCATAATTATGTGTGAAAAATATAAATACACCCAAAATAAGTGTATATTAAGTGTAAAACAATCAGAGTTCATTCACACATATTCATAGGATGACATATTCAATAAGTACAAGATGAACCTAGTGAATTGAAATTTGGTTAAGAAGTTCCCTTGTAAAAATTCGACAGCCTAACGCCATCACATTAAAATTAAGAAAATGAGTTGATGAGATAAAAAGGGTATCTCATCACATGGAAATAATTTTTACGTCAATGAAGATATAGAATAACATATCCCAACATATTAAGATGTAAATTAAAAGACACAACAAAAAGAAGTCTTTTAAATAGAAGAGGGTCAAAGGTTCCCTTACTGATTTGGTAACATACAAAATATACGACACAAGAAAGAAGGATCATACAATGAAGATGTAAATACACATAAATGAAATTATATTACACAATGTGTACAATCATGTGTAGTACATACACCACACAAAAGGAAATAGTGGAAAATATATGATGAATCTCACGGGAATAAAAAGTGAGATGAAACCCTTTACCATGTTGTAATCAAATGATTCATATGACCAAATGTTAATAACCACCAAAATAATCACATAATACCATGAATATAATGAGAATAATGATAATATATATCAAATGGAAGATCACAATACACCGCATGCAATGAATAAGCGACGAACAATGGAAATCTCACAGAATTAAAAGTGAGATAAGAAAATCCCTTAGCTCGTGTCCGACTTGACTCGATCATTCATTAATCTCCTGAATTATAAACTGATGTTAATTTATACTTTCTTAAGAACATTTTTCAAGTATTTTATTCCTTTTTATATCACTTATTACAATATTATAATCATTATGTAATCATTTATGTTAATAGTGTTCGTTTTGTCGATATTTGGTACTTGATTCCAAAAATGGGCTTCTTATAATTACATGTTGTTCCTGTGGTAAAAATTTCATTATAGAAAAAATAATATTCATGATTTAGATATCATATATATCATATATATCCCACATATACATGTATTTACAATAATACATAACATTTAGAGGTATGAAATGAAATGCACCGTTCCTGGAGACGGTAAGCCGTACATACGCATGAACACTGGTTTCATTTCTATTTATTATTTTAATGGAATTTAAACATAATTATACATAGTTATTTTATAATTACAGTATAATATCATATATAATATCATTAACTCTATCTTTTATAGATCCCATATAAGGCATTAACTAGTCACATCACTTTGAGTGGGCGGTAGCCTACGCTTCCTCAAATGAGACTATCTTATTTACCCACTATGGAAACCATAAAGGAATTCTATAAATGAAAAATACAGAATCATAAAGAAAAAATAAACATAATATATATCACATATAAATATATTTCCATCATAATGGACACCATGAGAGGAGGTTGGAGATATTTGAACAATCATCATTTCGTGAGGCATTAGTTAGCCATCCACAGAAACATTGTGTTCTTCATCCACTAGAAGGAGGTGTGTGTAATTGTAGTTAGAATTTTTCTCATAATAACATCATAGTGTTTTAAAGATACTAGTTTTGTTACAAAATAAAGGAATAATTAGAGTTTAGGGGTTGGAGATGTAAAATAAAATAAAACAATTTAAGAGAAAGTGTTACCTTTAATTTGTGTAACTCTCTTTGGTTTGAATCAAATAACGTTATGAAGTGCCTTCTGCCAAAGATAAGGCTTATAGGAGGAGGAGAGGGATGTAGGGAGATTAATTGGGTAGAATTTGGCTGAGCCAAAATTCTTGAGAGGTGAGAGTAATTTGTTAGAAATGTTCACTTTTTATAAGGGGGAGGAGGGGCTCTTTAGGAAAATGTGAAAACATTATTTTATTATATATTGATATTTGGTTTATAATGGTCCAAAAATCATTATAGTCGAAGCTAAGATGACTCAAGGTCGCAATAAAGTCATATAATAGGAATTGGACAGGTTTCGTGAAATATTTTAATCATTATAATCTTATTTATTTAAATGATTTATTAATGAGTTAAACACTACCTCATTATTGTGTCATAAATAATTTAAATTATTTTATGTCAAAAAATTATAAAAAAATATCAAATATAAAATTTTTATAGATTTATAAATAATATTTATAGTAAAAATATGACTTATATAACACCATATAAAAACTAATTTAATAAAACATATTTTCTTTTGTCAATTTTGCCTTTACTTTAAGTTAATTAATCTGAATTCCCATTATCACTCCCATGTGGCACAATGGGGTCCCAAAATCAACCCAAATATTCCCATGGTCGTAAATGACTCATAAAATAAGGTTTGGACTAGTGTTATGGTAATTTTGAATTATTATAATATTCTTTTTTCGTTGAATTACCTTATTTACCTTTAACTGCGGTAAATAAAAGTCAAAAGTTACTATTCGCCAAATATTATTTTCATCATATTGAACCATGATTTAAAATTCAATTTAAATTAAAAAATCAATTAAAAAATCAATTCATAGAAATGTTAAATATTCATTTAAATTAAAAATTCGGTTTTTTAACTACCACTAAGTGGTTTCACTATTCATAAAAAATTGTTATTTTTCAGAAAAATACCAAAAATTCAGCCTATGATATATTTGATATTCCAAATTAAAAATTGATGTATATTTTTCCAAATTCAAAACATATAAATGGAATTAATTAAATTTAAAATTAATTCCCATTATCAAAACAAATAGCATGTTTTTAAGAAACAATAACTATACAAATATTGACACTTGTTTATGTCCAATTTCAATGTGAAATTAATTCCAATGAACAAAATTGGATTAAATGTTAAAATTATATTATAATTTCACATTAAAACCAATTAAAAAGATAATCTAACCATATAAATAAATTACATTGAAAGGCACTTTTGAATTAAAATACTAAATTTTTCAATATTCAGTAAAAAATGAAATTTATCGGAAAAATTTCAAAAATTTACACAAACTAAATTTTGATGTACCCAATCTAAAGAAGGATTTTAATTTGTCATATAGAATGTATTAATGTGACCAAAAATATATTTAAAAAGGGTTCTCTATTAAAAGGTAATAAATCGGCCTTTTAATAAAAATTATGCTTAAAAATAGATTCATTCACATTTAAAGCCTCTATCTTTTATTGAATTAATGTAAATAAATTTAACAAACATGTAAAATCATATTATAGTTAGTTTTGTTCATTCACACCAATATAACGGCTAGGATTTAACTTCCGTTTAAAATAATAATATATTATTAGCGTGCAACATAATATTTCAAAGAAAACTGTCGTTGTGTATCGGGTATGCTATCAAAAATTGCAACCCTATTAAAGTAAAATCAATATCTAACTCAAAAATTAATAAATATTGAAAAGTTATATTCCTTATTTACCTGGGATGTTACATTCTTATCCACATTTTGGTAATTTCATCCTCACAATTTTAAAATTTGGTCTCAGAAACATTATTGAAAGTCCCATATCAGAAAAAAAGTGTCAGTAAAACTATCACTTTAAAAAAAAATAAAGAGAAGTACAATGGTCACCCGAGTTAACCCATACAAATATTCAATGAAAATATGGATATGGAGGATAAAAAAAATGGTCTTGTTCTGATGGAGAGTGATAGGAAACATGATTAGGAGAAATTTATCCACAAGAAAATAAAATAATTATGATGTGTGTAAACAGTCTTTGATTACCCAGTAGGAAACGTAAACCAACAAAGTTTTTTTACGTTACATTTCATAATTTTGAAGAATTAATATCCTACATAGAATAAAAACATAAAGAAATATACATTCCTTCAAGTATAGTTTCATCTTTTAATAATTTACTACCAAAAATAATCATTCCTATAAACGATGAGCATTCTAAAAGACTTGGTCACATAAAAATCACAAGAATCATCTTCTAGAGAATCACATAATCCAAGAAGGGGTAAATACCTATTTCCCGTGAATTTATAAATCAACTAAAGCCTAAATTTTTAGTACAAGATCAGATAATCACCAAAAGGATAATCCATTATAAAAAGATATACTACTCTTAATATCCAAAATTCCAGAAAAGAACCCATGGTTCAATAAAGACCATTAAATAAAAAATTGTCCTTATAATTATTCAAAGTTATCCAAACTAATATTGAAACCCAAATAAATGAAGGATTTGATCACATAGTCTTCCAAGGTAAATCTTAACATTTATCTCCAAATAACATTAGTTGCTCATAATGTCTCAAACTAAAAAGTAATTAACCTAATCACATATCCTCCATGATAGGTTAATCATTTCCATAGATAACCCATAATCAACTTATTCCTGATTCGTAGGATCATATAACTAAAAATATTTGGTCATACAAACCAGGGACTTCACGTAGTCTTGTGGTAGGTGATAAATACCAGTCACACTGTGGTTTTGGTTTTGATTCCCACAACTTCGTCTGATGCGACGGGTTGTCACATGGTTTTCATGTTGTCCCTTTTCAAAAACTACATAATTTTATAACATTTCCAAAAAGAGATAAATTCATTAAAAATAACAATAACATATTTTAAGCACAATGGTTATCTAATAACTTTCGTTTTGCATCCAAAAATGTATTAACCGGTAATTACCTCAAATTCAAGGATCATATAAACCCAAATGGTTCTTTATAACTATATCCACAAAAGATTAGAAAATTATTCCTTGAATTAAATTTTCATATATCAAACATCAAGGTTACACATGCTATAAAAAGACTTCTAATAAAATCCCATCTTCAGAAGAACCTTAATAATTTTTAGAATTTCACCATCCTAAATTATACCATAACTCTTGAATCCCTTATATGTTTACTTCTTACCCATTCAACATTCTTCATGTTCTATTAACCATTCCTTTCCAACTTATTCTGAAATGCATCTTTCCTACAAACAAAATCATGAATCATATCCTAAGATTTCAATAATAGGAAAACATATGTTAAGAAATAATCAATACCTTTCATTGGTCATTGTCAGTTTCTTCATCCTCAATCAGAATGGATTTAGGTATTGGTAAAAAAATACTTGTAAGATCCTAGTGATACCATTCCCATAACTTCTTCGTAGGACATGTGTTTTCATAATAACCATGCACACCACATTTAAAATATTCAATTGATCCCTCAGAAAGGACTTCATTCCCTTTCCTAGAGTCAACTAGATGCTTCCATTTTCCATAGAAGGTTCTTGTTTTATGACCTTCATTTCCACATCTATAGCATCTTTCTATCCCTTTGAAACATTTTACTAGGTTTTTATTTCCACATCTTTGATACATAGGTTTTTGAACACACATACCTTTATTATTATTACATGTACTTCTGTAGGGATTTCTTTCTCGCATATATGATGCCTTATAAAGATCACTAAGGTTCAAGTGGTCAATCATGACTCCATATAGTTGGTTTAAAATAACCACAACTATTCTCATTACAGCTCCCATATCATTCAGTTGCTCGTTCAGAAAACGTTCATAGTTTTCTTCACATCCACTGTTACTTTGGTGCCTCTTGGATCCATCCATTTACTAAAACCAAAAAGGTCAGTGTGAGTATATCAGTAAAATAATAATATAATATCTTATTAGGAGGGTAAACACTAAGATATACTTATTCGTGTTATATTAAACTCAGTCAGTTTATATAAAAAAACATGGACTCTTTCTGAAATCATAACCATTATGTTAATGTCACTTATGCTTAAAGAATTTCCTAGCCTCTAAAGTTATCTAAACCGGCCTCAGATACTAACTGTAAGGACCCGGCCTGAAAAAATTACATAATCATGAATTAAAATAATAATTCACATTGAGTATCTTTTCAGTTTTAGTGTTTTAGATAATTAGGACATAACTGTTACATTTTATTTCAAATACAAAGTATACAATTTTACAAAATTTCCATTTTTTCATAAAATATAAACTCTTGAAAAAAATTTCATGTCTAGTTCCATGTTTAAGACTTCATAACTTTTACTTGATCTGATCCATGACCCTACTCCACATTATGTCCTGTGAAAACATTTCAAAAACATGGGATGAGAATAAAAAGCTCGGTAAGGGATACACAATGAAGGAAAACTGTTAGTTTTTCAAAATAATAGATAAACCAAGAATAAATTATCATAAGTAAAACTTTTCACCTTTATGAAGTACTAAATACTCTTCACTGAATAAAAGATCATTACTTACCCTTTTATAACAAAAATATTACCATAAAACCCATATAAAAAACACATAACATATAAAGGTAACTTGGGACATAAACATACTTAAATGGAATAACCATACCGTCGACTTCCACACATATCACTAAATGGAATATCCATACGCCGACTTCAATACCCAATGCATTGGAGGTTATAACGTAACCACCTATCCTGGTATTCACGGAACCACCCATCATATGGTTTATCACGTAACCATCCGTCAAATGTCCAAGTACCATTATAACACATAAAATATTTCAAATATAAACATTTCACTAATAACATTTCATTTTCAATAACAAGAAGAAATTTCTAATTATTAAAATAATCAATATATTTTCATAAACCATTAAAAAAATAGTTTTGAATCAATGTTTCCCATACAACTTTGAAACTTTTAAATTAATTTTTATTTGAAACCATTAATGTCCATATATATAAATCCAAACACCCATTTTGAAAACATGGACATTAAGGAGAAATATTTCTAAAAATAAATATTTAAAACATTTAAAACGGTATTTTAGATAGAGAGATGCTTGAATACAAATAATTGAGGAATAACCTTTAATATGAACATTATAATATCATTAAAATAAATGGATTCATGCTATAATAATTTAATGGATAGTATATACACCATATAATAGTGAATTTGTGCATAACAACAATGAAATCCAAATGGAAATGTAAATTGAGATGAAATCTCTTATAAAGATGGTATCCTTAAATTAAGGATAAATGAATCTCATAATTATGTGTGAAAAATATAAATACACCCAATATAAGTGTATATTAAGTGTAAAAAAATCAGAGGTCATTCACACATATTGATAGGATGACATATTCAATAAGTACACGATGAACACAAAGAATTGAAATTGGGTTAAGAAGTTCCCTTGTAAAAATTCGACAGCCTAACAGCATCACATTAAAATTCATAAAATGATTTGATGAGATAAAAAGGGTATCTCATCACTTGTAAATAATTTTTACCTCAATGAGGATATAGAATAACATATCCCAACATAATATGATGTAAATTAAAATACATTACAAAAAGAAGTCTTTTAAATATAGGAGGGTTAAAGGTTCCCTTACCGATTTGGTAACATACAAAAAATATGCCACATGAAAGAAGGATCATAAAATGAATATGTAAACACTCATAAATTAATGTATATTACACAAAGTTTAAAATCATGGGTAGTACATACACCACAAAAAAAAAATATTGGAAAATATAGCATGAATCTCACGGGAATAAAAAGTGAGATGAAACCATTTACCATGTTGTAATCAATTGAGTCGTATGACCAAAAGTTAATAACCACTAAATGAATAAAATAATACCATGAATATAATGAAAATAATTATAATATATATCAAATGTAATAACATAATACACCAAATTCAATGAATACGTAGACAATAATGGAAATCTCACGGAATTAAAAGTGAGATAAGAAAATCTCCTACCTGGTGTCCGACATGACTCGATCTTTCTTTAATCACCTAAATAATAAACTAAAGTAAATTTATACTTGCTTAAGAACATTTTTCAAGTTTAATATTCCTTTTTATATCACTTATTATCATGTTATAAACATTATGTAATCAATTAAGTTAATAATGTTCGTTTTGTTGATATTTGGTACTTGAGTCAAAAATGGACTTCTTATAATTACATGTTGTTCATGTGGTCAAACATTCATTATATCCAGACTGATATTAATGATTTATATATCATATATATCATATATCTCCAACATATACATTTATTTACAATATTACATAACATTTAGAGGTAATAAATGAAATGCACCGTTCAAGGAAACGGTAAGCAGTAAGTACGCATGAACGCTACTTTCATTTCTATTTCTTATTTTAATGAAATTTAAAAAAAATACAAAGGTATATTATATTTGCAGTATAATATCATATATAATATCATTAACTCTATCTTTCATACATCCCACATAAGGCATTGACGAGTCACATCACTTTGAGGGGGAGGTAGTCTGCGCTTCCTCAAATGAGAATATCGTATTTACCCACTACAGAAACCATAAAGGCATGCTATAGATGGAAAATACAAAAGAATAAAGAAAACATAAACATAATATATATCATATATAAATATAGTTCCATCATAATGGCCACCATTAGAGGTGGTTGGATATTTTTGAACAATCATCATTTCGTGAGGCGTTAGTTTTTCCTCCGTAGAAACATTATGTTCTTCAACCATTAGATGTAGGTGTGTGAAAGTTTAGTTAGAATATTTCTCATAACAAAATCCTAGTATATTGAGGTTACTGGTGTTGTTACAAAATAATGGATTAAAAAGAGTTTAGGAGTTGGAGATGTAAAATAAATGAAAACAATTTAAGAGAAACTGTAACCTTTATTTTGGGTAACTCCCTTTAATTTGAAACAAATGACTTATTGAAGTGCCTTCTTCCTAATTTAAGGCTTATAAGAGGAGGATAGAGATCTAGGGAGCTTAATTGGACAGAGTTTGGATGATCCAAAAAGCTTGAGAGGTGTGACGAATTGGTTAGAAATGGTCTTCTTTTATAAGGGGGAGGAGGGGATCTTTATGAATGTGTGAAAACATTATTTTACTATATATTGATATTTGGTATATAATGGTCAAAAAATCATTATAGTCAAAGATAAGATCACTCTAGGTCGAAATAAAATCATATAATAAGAATTGGACTGGTTTTGGATAATATTTTAATCATTATAATATTATTTATTTAAATGATTTATTAATGAGGTAAACACTGCATCATTATTGTGTCATAAAACGTGGATTATTTCTTACACTTACTTGAGACTATCATCATATCATGTACCTTTCCCTTGACCTGTGAAAAACATTTCAAAAACTTGGGATGAGCATAAAAAGTTTAGTAAGGGATATAAAAATATATGGAAAGGAAACATGAGTTCACAAATACATAATAACGAAATCATACTTTACCCATAAAACATAGACACTTTAACATACCTCATCAAATCATGAATAAATCATAGAAATCATAAGACATAAAGGTAACTTGAGGCATTCATAACATTCTTACGTAGGGAATAACCCTCCTGGTTACATTTGGAATACCCACCACAGTATATTCCCTATATCTCTTCGTAGAAACCTTAACGTTTCACTCCTTCGCATTACCCAATGCATTGGAGAGCTATATCGGTCTCACCCGCCCTTAGTTTATCACAAAACCACCCGTATTCATAACAATGCCCAAGAACCATAACATAATCTTACCACTTAATACATGCATAAAGGAAACATAACATTTCCACATTTCAATAACAAGATACCAATAAAGAACATTATGAAAACCATTTTCAATACCAAAATAAAAGAAAAGTAAAACATGGTATTTATTTTTATTTTAAAAAAAAGGTATGGCTTAGAGTTGAAGCAAAAACTCAAATAATGGTCACGACGACGGAGAAGTCGTTGTTGTCGCATACGTATGACAAAAAAACATTCCTTTTGTCATTTAGTAAAACGCTTCGTATAAATTAAGATTCCTCTTTGGATAAACGTAAAAGTCAAAGGGGTTTATACAACGTAAAAAGAAGGGTGTGTATAAAACAAAATATGACTCAATGAATGGAGATTGAGACAAAGTCCCTTACAAAGAAGGTATCCTTGGTTTAAGGATAAATCAATTACATAATTATGTGTGACAAACGAATACACCAAATATAAGTAGATATAAAGTGTAAAACAATCAGAGGTTATTCAAACATATTCATTGAACGACATATTCAAGGAGTACAAGTTTATCCCAAAGAATCAAATTTGGGTTAAGAAGTTCCCTTGCAAAAATTTGATAGCCTAACGGCGTCACTACAAAATTCAGAAAATGAGATGATAAGAGATAAAAAGGGTATCTCATCACATGGACATAAAATTTAAATCAATAAGGATATAGAATAACATATACCAACATAATTGTATGCGAATTAAAAGACATAACAAAATAAGTCATTTAAAAAGAGGAGGGTGAATGGTTCCCTTACCGACATTGGTATCTTTCGAAACATACACCCCGTGAAAGGAGGACAATAAAACATTTATGTAAATACTCATAAATGAAATTATATTACACAATGAGTAAAATAATGGGCAGTACATACACCACTCAAAGGAAATTGTGGAAAATGTAGCATAAATCTCACGAGAATAAAAGTGAGATGGAAATATCCCTTACGAAAACACGGCAGCCTAACGGCGCCACGTAAAACTTACAAAAATGGATTGATGAGATCAAATAGGGTCTCTCATCATATTAACATAATGTTTACAGAAATATTAATATAAAATAACATCCCCCAACATAACAAAGAGGAGCTTAAAAGAAGTGACATAAAGGAGAGTACTTAAAAATAAAGAGAGGGGTCAGATCTCTTACGAAAATTCGGCAGCCTAACGGCGCCACTCAAAACTTCCAAAATGGATTGATGAGAGAGAATAGGGTCTCTCATCATATGAACATAAAAGTTAAAGTAAGAGTAATATAAAAAAACAACCTAATAACAAGAATGATGGTCTTTAAATGGAATGACATAAAAGAGTGTACTTAAAAAGAAAGAGAGGAGTAGGATCCCTTACCTAAAGTCCAACTTGTCTTGTTCGTTTATTTATATTCCTGAATAATAAACTTTGGTCAGTTTATAATTTCTTAAGGAACTCATGTAAAGATTATTATTCAGTTCATATCACATATTTTTATACTATAATAATAGTTTAATAATATGAGTTCATATTAAACGTTTTTGTCGATGTTTGGTACGTGAGTCAAAAGGTGAACTTGTTGGAAAATAATTTTCCATGTAGTTATAGGTACATCATATCCAGAATAGTATTGATGTTTTAAATATCATATATATCCAGTATATATTAATTTTATTCTATTCCATATCATTTGGAGATAAAAATTAAAAGCACCGTTCATGGAGACGGTAGGCCGTACGTATGCATGAACGCTACTTTCATTTTTTGTCATATTAATGGAATTAAAACAAAATGAGAGAGAAATATATATGTTATAATTACAGAACGATATCCATAATTTATATTTAATATATTAAATATATATCCATTATATATATTTACTTATAATAGTACATAACATCTTGAGATAAGAAATGAAATGTACCGTTCATGGGGACGGTAAGTCATACGTACGCATGAACGCTACTTCCATTTCTATTTCATATTTAATGGAATTAAAACATAATGATTCATAATAGTATTTTAATTCTAGTATGGAATCATATATAATATCATTAAATATATCCTTTATACGTACCACATATGGTATTAACCAATCAAATCACTTTGAGGGGGCGGTAGTCCGCACTTCCTTAAATGAAGATATCGCGTTTACCCATAATGGAAACCATAATGGTATGCCATAAATGAAAAATAAAGAAGCTTAATTAAAATATAAACATATTATATATCATATATAAATATAGTGTCATCTTAATGGCCTCCATGAAAGGTGTTAAGAGAAGATTGAACAATCATCGTTTCGTGAGGCGGTAATTCGCCATCCATAAAAACAATATGTTCATTAACCATTAGACAAAGGTGTGTGTATGTGTATATTGAATACTTAACAAAAAAACATCCTAGTATATTTAATATACTGGTGTTTTTACAAAATAAAGTAATAGAAAGAGTTTAGGGGGGTGGAGAAGCAAAAGAAAACAAAAGGACTCAAGTGAAGACATTACGCTAAAATCGGGTAACTCCCTTTGGTTTGAGCTCAATGGCTTCCTTGGGAAGACATCTGACCAAAGTGAGGCTTCTAAGAGTTATAGAGGGATGTGTAGAGACAAAATGGGCAGGGGTTGGCTGAGCCAAAGGCTTTGGAAGTGTTGGTAAGGAGTTAGAGGTGGGGGCCTTTTATTAGAGGAGAGGAGGGGCACTTTTGGAAAGTAAAGAAATGTTATTTTATTTTAGAATGAGTTTCGGATTTTAATGGTCCCACATTGATTTTTTTCTAGGATACGCTGATAAGGGTTCTAAATACACCCATCCAATAGGTTTTGGACATCTGTAGGTCATATATATTACATTATCATTCCATTTTGTTTAAATCGTTAAATAATGAGGTCATCACTTCATCATCATGAGCTCATAAATAATTTAATTTATTTAATCTTTAAAAATTGTAAAACAAATAATATGATGTAGGAAAGTTTATTATATTTACAATGGATATTTATAGTCAAAAAGCAGACTTTTATAACACCATGTAAAAATTGATTTAGTAAAACATTTCATGTTTGTGTCATTTTTACTTTAACAATAAATAAAAAGGTATTTATGTCATTTTCCAACCAAAGTGGCTCCATGGGGTCCCCAAGTTGACCCATGGATTGTCTAGGTCGTCCAAGACACATAAAATGATGGTAGGACATGTTTCTAGGTCATTTAATTTTATTAAAAGATTATTCTTACCTTAAACTACACTAATTACCTTTAATCGCGATTAAAAACTTAATAAGTTACTATTCACCAAAAATTTATTCTAATTCCATTCAACCACATTTTACTTCTTAATGAAAACCATGTTTGTCGGATTTTTGAAATTTAAAACACAAAGATGGAAAAATTTCATTTAAATGGAAAAATCAGTTTTTATAAGTACCACATAGTGGTTTCACTATTCATCAAAATTGAAGTTTTTCAGAAAATTACCAAAAATTCACCCTAAGCTATATTTGATATTACGAATTCAAAAATTATTTCTATTTTACAAAATTCTAAACATATAAGTTGCATTAATTAATTTAATAATTAATTTTCGCTGTCAAAACAAATACAATGTTTTTATGAAACAAAATGTATCAAAAGATTGACACTAGTTTAAGTCCGATTTCAAATTGAAATTAATTCCAACGAACACTATTGGATTAAATGGTAAAAATATATTCTAATTTCACTTTAAAACCAATTTAAAATATAACCTAATCATATAAGTAAATTAGAATAAAAAGCGGTTTTGAATTAAAATACAACATTTTTCACTATACATTAAAAATGCACTTTATCAGAAAAATACCAAAAATTTACACAAAGTAAATTTTGATGTTCGATTATAAATAAGAATTTTATTTTTGTCAAATATAACACATAAAATTTTTAAAAATTTGATTTAAAAGAGGTTCGCCTTCAAAAGGCGGTTAATCGACCTTTTAAAGAATATTAGAATGTTTACGCTTAAAATTGGATTCATTCGCATTTTTAATCCTCTAGCATTTATTGTAAAGAGTAAAAATATTTGAAAAACATATATAATCATATTGTAATTAGTTCTGCTCATTCCCTCCATTACGACAGCTAGGCGTTAACTGCCATTTAAAATAATATTATATTATTATTAGAGTGCAATGCAAGATTCCCAAGAAACTCATTGTTGCGTATTGGGTACGCCATTGTGCATAGCATCCCCTTTAAAGTAATATAAATATTTTATTCACAAATATGGATAAATATAAAAATGTCATATTCTTTATTTACCTGGGGTGTTACATCCTTCCCCCCTTTTGGGAATTGCATCCTCGCAATTTTTAAAATTGGGCATGGAAAATTCATTGAAAATACCACATCAGAACAAGAGTCAGTAAAACAATCACTATAAAATAAAGAAATATAAGTACAAAGGTCACCCGAGTTAACCCATACTAGGATTCCAAGTATAAAAATATGGACATGGAGGAAAAAACAAAGGGTCATGTTCTGATGGAGAGTGATAGTAAACATGTCTAGAAGAAAGTTAACCATAAGAAAATCACAAACTTGTGATGGGTTAAATGGTATTCGATTTCCCAGTAGGAAAAGTAAATAGAATACATTTTTGTTTTAAGTTACACTTCATTAAGGAATTTATTTTTGTTCTTAAGGAAACATACTTACTTGTCATGTTGACTTTCAAATTTTACTAGATTTCTTACACAAACTCATACTTTCCCCAAAAGGCGAGTATTTAGGAAGACTTGTTCACATTAAGGGTATTATAATCAACTTCTAGAGAATCACCTAATCTAAAAAAGAGAACTATATACTTCCCATATCATTAGACCTTAACTGAAAGAAAAACCAAAATGGTTAGTACAGGATGCGATAATCCAGAAAAGGATAACCCTTTATAAAAATAAAATCTATTCTTAATCTCCAAAATTTGTCCAATAAAACCCAGAGTTCAACGAGGACCATTCGATAAACAATTTTTCCATAAAATTCTTCAATGTAAACCAAACTAAGATTGAAACCCAAATATTTGAAGGATTTAGTCACATAGTCTTCCAAGTTAAATCGTAACATTTATCTCCAAACAACATCAGTTGCTCCTAAATTCTCGTATTGAAAATTAATTAACCTAATCACATATCCTCCACGATAGGTTAATAAATTTCCATAGATAACCCAAAATCAGGTTACTCATAATTCATAGAATCATCTAACTAAAAATAATTAGTCAAACTAACCAGGGACTTCACGTAGTCCAGTGGTAGGCGATAAATACCATTCGCACTTTGGTTGTGGGTTCGATTCCCGCAGCTTTTTCTGGCGCGACGGGTTGTCACTCGGTCTGCGTGTTTTCCTTTTTCCAAAACTATATAATTCTTAAAACATTCCCCAAAACGAGAAAAAATCTTCAAAAAAATAATCATAAAATATTTTAACCTCAAGTTTATCTCATGCCTTTCATTTTCCATCATAACATATAATAACCCATAATTACCTCAAAAGTAAGGATCATATAAACCCTAATGGTTACCTTTATAATTATTACCTGAACATCCACATCGATTGGTCATCTCATACATGATGCATTACAGAACATACCAAGGTTCAAGTGGAAGATCCTGACTCCTTGATAGTTGGTTTAGAACAACCATGAGTTTCCTCATTGAATACCCCATTTCATCCAGTCTCTTAATCAGAGAACCACCATAGATTCCTTCAAACCTATTGTCACTTTGGATCCTGCTAGATCCATCCATTCACTAAAAACAGAAAGGTCAGTGTGAGTATATCAACAAAACCATCATGTACTAGTGAGGAAGATAGCCACTAAGATATACTTACTTATTCACTTTATCTAAAACTAGGAATCTTTCTGAAATAATATCCATTATGGTACTGTCACTTATGCATAGAGAATACCCTAACCTCTATAGTTATCTAAACCGACCTCTGATACCAAATATAAGGCCCCATCCTTAATCCTTACTTAATCTTGAGTTAATACAAGATTAAACATTTAGTATCTTTTCAGGTTTAGAGTTTTAGAGAATTAGATCATAAACTTGCATTACATTCCACATTTAAACAAGTTGTTACATAAAAATAGTATTCATTTATCCCATCAACGGAAACATATTTAAAATAAAACGTGGTTTCTTTCTTGACACTTCCTTGAAACTATCATCATATCATGTACCTTTCCCTTGACCTGTGAAAAACATTTCAAAAACATGGGATGAGCATAAAAAGCTCAGTAAGGGATATAAAAATATATGGAAAGGAAACATGAGTTCATATATACATAATAATAAAATCATACTTTACCCATAAAACATAGGAACTTTAACATACCTCATAAAATCATGAATAAATCATATAAATCATAAGACATAAAGGTAACTTGAGACATTCATAACATTCTTACGTAGGGAGTAACCCTCTTGGTTACGTTTGGAATACCCACCACAGTATATTCCCTAAATATCTTCAGAGAAACCTTAACATTTCACTCCTTCACGTTACCCAATTAATTAGAGAGCTATATCGGGCTCACCCGCCCTTAGTTTATCATGGAACCACCCGTGTTCATAACAATTCCCAAGAACCATAACATAATCGTACCACATAATACATGCATAAAGGAAACATAACATTTCCAACTTTCAATAACAAGATATCAATAAAAAACATTATGAAAACCATTTTCAATACCAAAATAAAAGAAAAGTAAAACATGGTATTTATTTTTCTTTTAAAAAGAAGGTATGGCTTGGAGAGGAAGCCGAAACTAAAATAATGGTCGCAGCGGCGGAGAAGTCGTTGTCACCACATACGTATGACAAAAAAACATTCCTTTTTTCGTTTAGTAAAACGCTTCATATAAAAAAGATTCATTTTTGGATAAACGTAAAATTAAAAGGGGTTTATACACCATAAAAAGAAGGGTGTGTATAAAACAAAATATGCCTCAATGAATGGAGATTGAGACGAAGTCCCTTACAAAGACGATATGTTTGGTTTAAGGATAAATCAATTACATAATTATGTGTGGAAAACGAATACACCAAATATAAGTGGATATCAAGTGTGAAACAATCAGAGGTTATTCACACATATTCATAGAACGAAATATTCAAGGAGTACAAGTTTATCTCAAAGAATCAAATTTAGGTTAAGAAGTTCCCTAGCAAAAATTTGACAGCCTAACAGCATCACTACAAAATTCAGAAAATGAGATGATGAGAGATAAAAAGGGTATCTCATCACATGGACAAAAAATTTAAATCAATAAGGATATAGAATAACATATCCCAACATAATAGTATATGAATTAAAAGACTTAACAAAAGAAGTCTTTTAAAAAGAGGAGGGTGAAAGGTTCCCTTACCGACATGGGTATCTTTCGAAACATACACCCCATGAAAGAAAGACAATACAACATTGATGTAAATACTCATAAATGAATTTATATTACAAAATGAGTAAAATAATGGGCAGTACATACACCACTCAAAGGAAATTGTGCCAAATGTAGCATAAATCTCACGGGAATAATAGTGAGATGGAAAAATCCCCTACAAAAACTCGACAGCCTAATGGTGCCACTTAAAACATAAAAAAATGGATTGTTGAGATAAAATAGGGTACCTCATTATATTAACATAATGTTTACAGAAAGAGTAATATAAAAGAACATACCCCCAACATAACAAAGAGGATCTTAAAATAAGTGACATAAAAGATAGTACCTAAAAATAAAGAGAGAGGGTAGATCTCTTACGAAAATTCAGCAGCTTAACGACGCCACTCAAAACATCCAAAATGGATTGATGAGAGAGAATAGGGTCTCTCATCATATGAACATAAAAATTATAGTAAGAGTAATATAAAATAACATCCTAATAACAAGAAAGATGATCTTTAAAAGGACTGACAAAAAAGAGTGTACTTAAAAAGAAATGGAGGAGTATGATCCCTTACCTCAAGTCCAACTTGCCTTGTTCGTTTCTTTATATTCTTGAATAATAAACATTGGTCAATTTATAATTTCATAATGACCTACTATAAATATTATTATTCAATTCATATCACATATGTTTATATTATAATAATTGGTTAATAATATGAGTTCATATAAAACGTTTTTGTCGATGTTTGGTACATGAGTCAAAAATTGAATTTGTTGGAAAATAATTTTCCATCTAGTTATTGGTACATCATATCCAGAATAGTATTGATGTTTTAAATATCATATATATCCAGTATATATTCATTTTATACTATTCCATATCATTTGGAGATAAAAATTAAAAGCACCGTTCATGGAGACGGTAGGTTGTACGTACGCATGAACGCTACTTTCATTTTTTGTCATATTAATGGAATTAAACAAATGAGAGAAATATATATATGTTATAATTCCAGAATGATATCCATAATTTATATGTAATATATTACATATATATCCATTATATATATGTACTTGTAATAGTACATAACATTTTGAGATAAGAAATGAAATGTACAATTCAAGGAGACGGTAAGCCGTACGTACGCATGAATGCTACTTCCATTTCTATTTCATATTTAATAGAATTAAAAAATAATGATTCATAATATTATTTTAATTCCAGTATGGTATAATATATAATATCATTAAATATATCCTTTAAACGTACCACATATGGTATTAAAGAATCAAATCACTTTGAGGGAGCGGTAGTCCCCACTTCCTTAAATGAAGATATCATGTTTACCCATAATGGAAACCATAAAGGTATGACATAAATGAAAAATACAGAAGCTTAAGTAAAACATAAACATATTATATATCATATATAAATATAGTGTCATCTTAATGGCCACTATGAAACATGTTAAGAGAAGATTGAACAATCATCGTTTCGTGAGGCAGTAATTAGCCATCCGCAGAAAGAGTATGTTCTTTAACCATTAGACGAAGGTTTGTGTAAGTGTAGCTCGAATCCTTAACATAAAAACATACTATTATATTTAATATACTGATGTTTTTACAAAATAAAGGAATAGAAAGAGTTTATGGGGGTGGAGAAGAAAAAGAAAACAAAAAGCGCTCATGTGAAGACATTACCTTAAAATCGGGTAACTCCCTTTGGTTTGAGCTCAAAGGCTTCATTGGGAATACTTCTGACCAAAGTGAGGATTCTAAGAGTTAGAGAGGGATGTGGAGAGACAAAATGGTCAGGTGTTGGCCGATCCAAAGGCTTTGGAAGTGTGGGTAAGGAGGTAGAGGTGGGGGCCTTTTATAAGAGGAGAGGAGGGGCACTCTTGGAAAGTAAAGAAATGTTAATTTATTTTAGAATCAGTTTCGGATTTTAATGGTCCCACATTGATTTTTTTCGAGGATAAGGTGATAATGGTTTTAAATACACCCATCCAATAGGTTTTGGACATATGTAGGTCTTATATTTTACATTATCGTTCCATTTTATTTAAATCGTTAAATAACGAGGTCATCACTGCATCATCATGATGTCATAAATAATTTATTTATTTAATGTCTAAAAATTATAAAACAAATTCTATGATGTAGGAAAGTTTTTTATCTTTCCAATGGATATTTATAGTAAAATATCTTACTTGTATAACACCATCTAAAATTGTTTTAGAAAAACATCTCATGTTTGTGTCATTTTTACTTTAACATTAAATAAAAAGGAATTTATGTCATTTTCCAACCAAAGTGGATCCATGGGGTCCCCAAGATGACCCATGGATTGTATTGGTCGGAATTGACACATCCAATGAGGGTAGGACACGTTTCTATGTCATTTCAATTTATCAAAACATTATTATTACCTTAAACTACACTAATTACCTCTAATCACGATTAAAAACTTAATAAGTTACTATTCACCAAAAAATTATTCTAATCCCATTGAACAACATTTTACTTCTTAATGAAAACCATGTATGTCGGATTTTTGAAATTAAAAACACAAATATGGAAAAACTTTATTTAAATGGAGAAATCAGTTTTTATAAGTACCACTTAGTGGTTTCACTATTCATCAAAAATTGAAGTTTTTCAGAAAATTACCAAAAATTCACCCTAAGCTATATTAGATATTACGAATTCAAAAATGATTTCTATTTTAAAAAATTCAAAACATATAAGTTTCATAAATTAATTTTATAATTAATTCCCGCTATCAAAACAAATAACGTGTTTTTATAAAAAAAAATGTATCAAAAGATTGACACTAGTTTAAGTCCGATTTCAAAGTGAAATTAATTACAATGAAGAATATTGGATTAAATGGTAAAAATATATTATAATTTCAATTTAAAACCAATTTAAAAGATAATCAAATCATATAAGTAAATTATATTAAAAAGTGGTTTTGAATTAAAATACAACATTTTCACTATTCATTAAAAAATGTACTTTATCGGAAAATTACCAAAAATTTACACAAAGTAAATTTTGATGTGAAGATTATAAATAAGAATTTTATTTTTTCAAATATAACACATAAAATTTTCAAAAATTGGATTTAATGGAGGTTCGTCTTCAAAGGCGGTTAATCGACCTTTTAAAGAATATTTGAATGTTTTCGCTTAAAATTGGATTCATTCTCATTTTTAATCCTCTAACATTTATTGTAAAGAGTAAAAATATTTGACAAACATATATAATCATTTTGTAGTTAGTTCTGATGATTCCCGCCATTACGATGTCTAGGCATCAACTACCATTTAAAATAATATTATATTATTATTAGAGTGCAACTCAAGATTCCCATGAAACTCATTGTTGCGTATTGGGTACGCCATCGTGCATAGCATCCAATTTGAAGTAATATTAATATTTTATTCACAAATACGGATAAATATGAAAATGGCATATTCTTTATTTACCTGGGGTGTTACACTCACCATATAATGATTTGATTATATTATATTAGAGTTTTTTAAAGTTACATCAACATCAACCATTGGGTTTTTTCCTCTAATGGTATCTAATAACCATAAGAAAAAATTTAATTCAATTTTTTCTTTAACACTCTGTTATAGTACCAACACCCCAATGGATAATTGATATAAGTGAAATTAAGTATATCTCCAAATTAAAGGTGAATGTTCTCCATTGTGGGGAATGGGGAACATGAAACTCCAATTTTTCCAAATATTTCACAAAATTAAAAAGAATTTTTTATTTATAAATTTCAAATATTATGAAATGGTCCAAAATTGGTGTTCTTTTTAATTGATTAATCTTTTTTAAACACCATTACAAATCATTTTATTGTTTAGATATTTTCATATGATCTATTGATGAGGGAAAAAATATATTATAAAAAAATGATATAAATGATTTACTGGTATCACATGTCATTCATATCATGTGAATTTATGGGGATATATTAATGATAATAATAAATTTACCAACATATGTTGACTTTCACCAATACATGGTATATGATTTAGATCAAAAAACTCATCACATCCTCATTCTATTTTTCATCAATAAAAAATTATATTATTATACCCTTTTTCATTTAACCCAAACTATCGATGGCGGTTGAGTTCACGAATAATTTTATCCAAAACATTTGGATTTTTTCTATAATGTTTTTTGGATTCTTCATTGATCCCAAATAAACTTATTTTTAATAAGTCCTTCATATTACATGGATTGAGATATTTATTTACATAAATTTTATTTAATTTGATTAAACATTGTGTTTCTATTATTTGAAACATGTTTTAAATAAAAATTGACTTATTATAAAAATCTATGATTATCTTGTAAATGAATGGGGTTTATTTTCATATGTATTTCATTAAAAATTATAGCATAATTACATAGAATTATTATTTTTTTATATACACTAATTATTTAATAAAAAAATCTATTGTTTTTTCATAATAAGGGTAAACCATCAATGTTGTTATGATTTATCAATGATTTATGAAAATGGACTGTAATCATTTTTTATTCTTCCCTTGATATGTAGGAAATTTTTAAAATATATTTTTTTAATAAATCAATATTTCATGATCTATATTTTGGTTTAAAAGAATGTAATTTTTTGGTTTGGAGTTGAATTTTGAAATATAATGATTTTCATATTGATGACTTAATAGTGTTTTTATATATCTCTAATTATTTATTTTTCTATTTGTTTTTTGATGATCATGTTTTTGATATTATTTTAGATTATATGATATTGTATGGATTTCTTTTCATTGATATAGTAGATTATGTTATTGAGATTGAGTGGGGGGAGTTTGGATTTTAATCAATTATTTAATATAAAATCATTTGTGATAAATAATGGAATATTTATATAACATTCAATGAAATGCGTCTGGATTATAAAAAACAATGGTACACCTATGTATATTATTGGGGATTTGACTGATTGGTGAAACATAATTATTAAATTCTTCACTGTCTAACTTACCCAAGTTTAGTTCATGCCTATTTTTGGGGGTTCATATCCAATAAAGGCAATATTTGTATGTAATGATTCATGAATTTTTGGATAACGTCATATTACATTGGATATATTTACATTATTAAGGTTCTAGATTTTTTAACGTATCAATATTTTATGATAGAAACATTATGTTCAATATCATACATGATACTCGACATCGAGATTAAACAGACAAATAAATATTATTATTTTACATTTATCAGTATAGCCTAAAGATTACAACGATACGTAAGAATAATATTAACTAAATTAGAAAAATATTGTTTAAAAATTTATAAAAATTTTATTATTTTTACAACTAATTATAAATTAATTTAAACACTTTTTCAAATAAAAGGAAATGTTTTTCTAAAAAACTATTTAAATGTGTCAACATGTGTTCTATAAAAATAAATAAAAATGTCTATTTGTTATTATATAAATGAAATAATTTTATAATATATTCAATTTGGTACTTACCATTCATATTATGTACTTTCTGTAAAAGGCATATAAACGAATACTATTATGGATATAGAAACTGATTTTTCTAAAAAAGTAGTTTTACCACCTTTTGATGGTGCACACTGTTTACATCTATTTTTAAAGATTTATAAATTATATGAGGAAATATAAATGATATCATATAATATAAATATACTTTATAATGGTAAAAAGTTTATCTACATCATGGTAATTGGTATATATATTTTATTTATAAAATAATTTCCTTAAATGTGGAAAAAGTAAGTATGTAATCTTCGTTTAATTAAATGAAGAATAAAAAAATGATATTAAAACCATTAAAATAAATGTAATTTTTTATAAATGATGTCATCCAAAAATATTAGGCAAGATATTGACATATTTTAGATATTATGATTTTTTTTAATATACCCTGTTGTTGTGATATTTTAAAAAAGACAAGTGTTGAGTAGTGTAAAAATTAATATTAATGATATTTTAAATTTAATAATATTTTATTACATGATTTAAATTTTAGAAAAATATAATGTATGTACAACTAAATGGGATAAGTACTAATATTTCCTAAATGTTTAATTTTTATATTTAGATTTTATCATAATTATATTACCATGAAATGTTCAATTACATTATATCACTATTAGAATTAAAAAGATTAAATAAGGGATGAAGCTAAAAGATATGGACTAACATGTAACAAAAAAATATAATTATTATTGGATGAAGATATTTCGACCCCAAATATTATTATATTTTAATTTAATAATTTTATATTTATATGGATTATAAAATAGTATTATATTAATTTCACCTTTTGATGATTTTCAAGAGTGCCCATCCCCTCTATTATAAAAATACAGCAACGTATCCTCAATTCCAAACTATAAAAAACCACTTTATTTTAGAAAATTTATTCCAAAATACCTTCCTACATTCCATACCCATGTAATAGGGATATTATTTATATAAGAACTCCCTACATAAATTTATTATGGGGTTATTGAATGGAGGGGATCTGAAGAAGAGGTACTGTTTTTAATAAATTATTTTATTATTCATCCACTTTTTTAAATATTATTTAAAAAAGTTGTAAAATATTAAAATATAGTGTCTTGAATATTATGAACTATTATTATCTTTATATAATAACCTAAATTCACCCCCAATTCCATCAAATGGGAAAATAATAACTAATGTTTTGTACAGTGAACTACCACTTTGTGGACAGAAATAATTTTTTTTCCATCACTGTATCATGTATCTCATTTTGTTGAATGAATTAATGTTTTTATTTATTATTAATGAAATATTTTTCATTACTAAATAACTATATATCTTTTATTATCTTACTTTTCCTTGATCATAAAAATGATAACTTTATTTTGTGCATACGTGTAAACTATCACATCCAAGAAGTGATGAGGTTTTGTTTTCAGAACAATATCACATAGATGATATATATATTCATATTGAAATAATTACTATGATATTAATGAGTTATTTATAATTATTTGATGTCATCATAGTATTTATCTTCCTTCTATAATGGTCATTCAAAAATGGAAATGTTACGCATGCGTACATACAGCCTACCATTACCATGATCATAACATAGTTCATTTTTCATAACCATACATAATGGTTTTTTAAGTGTAATTTATTTTTTAAATGGATAATTATTTCATTTATATTATTATATATATTATTGTCTAATCACCAATTATACTATTAACATCATACCAATTACATTTTGGGCTTAAGCACCAAATATTGCCAAAATGGCCAACATGAACATAAATAAATAATTTATATAACCAGAAAACATGGTAATATGTTATATAAAGGGAAAAATATAAGTTTAATATTTTTGAAGAATATAAATTATTAACATAGGTAAATTATTCAGGATTAAAAAGTAATATGTGATGAATCAATCTTATTTTAGGGGACTCTTTTACCAAAATAAATTTTAATTTTTTTAATGATGTATTATGTTGAATATTTCCCATTAATTTCCATGTATTCCAAATTTTTATGAATGTATTTATACAAAATGAATGTTTTAAATTTTTAATTTTTAGTTTATTTCAAATTTTTTATGTCATATAAGACACCTTGATTAATAAATCTATTTATAAAATTTTAGAATGGGTCTTGAAAATTGATTGGTTATTTAAATAACTTGAAGTTAATTTTTTTGTGTTAAAGTGAAATTTAAATATTTGAATGTAAAAAATTTAAAGATTTTATGTGTAATGATTAAATAAGAGAACATGAAAATTTTATGGAAGGTATCATGATAAACCAAGAAGATGTAATTATCCTATGACATAAAATTCATTGGGTATGGAATCCGGTCATATGGTTGATCTATTTTTTTAGTATGCCACATATGATTTTGACTCTATTGTTATTAAATTTAAAATAATGATATTTTTTCAATACAAAAAAATGAATACTCTATTTTAGTTTAGTTATTTCCCGTGTTACAAACATATCATTTATTTAAAATCTTATGTGTTTTCAAGAAAATCGTTTGATTTTCAAAATATAAGATAATGGATTTTTGAAATGATGACCTCTTTTTTATGATAAAAATGGATATTTAAAGGAATTTTTTTCTGGTTTTCACTAGAATCATTGTTTCATATATTTTTTGTTTTTGACTGAGATTTTTTTGTCCTCACCGGTTTTAAATTTTCATTATATAGGTTATGGAAGAGTTGGTTTGATGATGAATCAAGGGAAAATTAAGAAAATATATCAGTATAAAAAATAATGTATTATTATAAATAATTTTACAGGAAAAAGTGGATACTAGGTATAAGTTTACATGTTTAATATATGTATTTACTATATAATATTTGTTTTCTTAACTCACCGTAATAATAAATCAAAAATATCTTGGTAAAAATAATGTTATTTCATCACTAAAATAAAAAAACATATTTAATGTTTTTCGCTAGTTAATTATAGTAGAGTTTCAATAAAGGGATTAGAAAACTATGGAGATTATGATATTTTAATAAGATTTATAGATGCCCTAATAAGATTAATATAATTAGTTTTATCATAAATTAAGAGTATCATAAACACCTTTTTTGGATTTAAGATATAAAATTTTAAGATTAATAACTGTATTTTTAGAGAAATTAATATGTTATGAGGTATTTATGAGTAATTACTTTTTGGGGAGAATAATGAAATAATGAGGTAAATTTTGTTTTTAATATATTTTATGGTAATTTATGATGAATTTATCATATTTTTGAAATTTTATAAACATTATATAGTTTTAGAATATGAAAAATCACAGGATGGTTGGTGACCCATGTCATTCATCCGAGACGCTAGAATCAAAACCATAACCAAAGGGAGATAATGGTATATTTTCTTCCACTGGCCTACATGATTTCCCTGGGGAGTAAAAAATTTTATTTTTAGTAAAAAATGTTTATGGAAGAAAATAAATTTCATTTTTGGATCATATATTTTATCAATAGATCATCATGGGATTAAGAAATGATTTGGTAAATAACTGATTAATGTTGTTTGATAAAGTGTTAACTCTTTTCTCATATTGTATACATTGAACATTTAGGGTTACTATTGAATATTGGATATTAAAGTAATTTTTCATAATATAATTGTTTATTATTTATAAATAATTATCATATCGAAACCATTTAGATTTTGGATAATGTTTTATGAAAGGATAAATACATGGTTAATCTTTTGTTCACTCAATGATTCTCTAAAAGACAATTCGATTCCATTATTATTTATAAATAATGATTTTATTGTGGAAATTTATTAAAGTATGAATCTCTAATTATCAGGTATGTATATTTTCTTTTGTTATTATTCAATGGGGTAAAATAATTCATCAACTCTATGAAATTAATTTGAAATTTAAATAGTTACCTATTTAAATTTCAGACTGATAAATAAATGAAATTTTAACCCATCCTGTATTTATGGATTTGTGATTTTTCAAATTCTCATGATTAGGTTCTCTGTTACTCTATATCAGAATATGATAGTTATTTTTCTCTTCTCAATCAAATTTTTTTATATGGAACCTTAGTATGTATTTTCTCAGGTGAAATTCATACATACCTTAAATTTAATAAAAACGTCTCTTAATTCCTTTTTCCGATGATAAATTACAATAAGAGTATTTTGAAAATTAAAACCCATATATTTAGATCCCAATTTAAAATTAAAATAATAAAATTTATTAAACAGGTAATAATTTAACATTCCATGATTTATGAAAATAAAAATATAATCGATTACATACATGATAAACCACATCGAATTAAATTTAAATACTAAATATTACTATTTAAATGACTTTATTATTACATAGACATTAAAATAATGGGTATTAAAATGATTAACATAAAAATTGAAATACTATTTACACATTTATATATATTTAAATATATGAAAATTTAATTATTAATAAATGTAAAAACCTTTTAAAACATAAAAAAGTTTTTGATGAATAAATTTTTTAAATGTAAAGAACTATTATTTATACCAATAAATAATAAAAATCTTATAAGATTATACGAAATAAATATATATAAAATATATTCAAATTATTTTCTATCATTAATGTTATGTTTTTTACAGACATGATATAAGAACAAATACTTTTTACGCCTAATATATGTTTTTTTTCAAAAATTGATGTTTCACAACCTTTTGATATAATTATGGTTATAAATATAATTTTTAAAACTTTTATTAATTATAATTTAATAAATGATAACTTTCTTTTAAATTTTGATCATTTTTCCTTCAAAACCACTCATTTTTTATTTCTGTAAAGGTTATTAATTTATAATTAATTTTTCAATTAAAATGATTTTAATGTTTTAAAAAATATATAATATTTAGAATAATATCTTCCAAATTTAGTAAATAAGCCCATTTTATTTTTGGATATTGTGAATAGTAACCTTAGTAATATTATTTACAATCACGTTTAAGCGTAAATCTTGTTTTAAAAGGAGATTTTTTTTAAATATTAGAAAATTACACTAAATCCTATATTAATATTATTAGATAAGTATTTTTCATCCCATGTAACTATTGGATGATTTATGATACCATTTATTCTATTTTTGGATGAGAATATAATATATGTATTATTATATTCAATGTAATGCCAAATTTATCATACTCTACTTTTTAACGAGAGAAATATTTTTATTATTCTCAATTACAATAGAAATGTTTCACTATAAATAGTATTAATAAATATAAAATGTTTATCTACATCTTTTAAATTTATTTATAAATTCTAATGATAAAATAATTTCTTTAAACTGTGATACAATGATGAGGCAGTAATTATTCAATTAATAGAAGATTTAAATAAATTTTATTAAAATGATTATAAGTTAAAATAATTATTGTCAAACATGATATTTTTGTATGAATTTTACATGATTGTTATATGGTAAAATAGTCAGTTTGAATATATCATGTTGTTATCATATTTTTAAAAACTCAAGTGATGAATGGTGTCAAAATTAACATGAATGATATTCAAAATAAATTATTAATGTATATAAAATTAAATAAAGTATAAATTTGGAAAAATTATTTGGATAGATCATAAAATTTATTAAACTAATACATTATTGTTTTTTTAGTTTATAATAATAATATTTACCATCTAATAGTAAATCACATGATATCAAGATAATTATAACAAAGTTTATATAAGGTTTAAAGCAAAATGATAAGAATTAAAAATTATTCCACACAAATAAGATTTTTATTAGATGAAAGTATTACATGAATTTAGAATCCTATATTTTAAATTAATAAATTTTGATGATATTAACTATAAATTTATATTTATTTATTTAATATTTCTTAGATTTCCAAGAGTGCCCCTGGAATATCTTATAAAAGGGAACCTTTTCACTTAACTTCCCCACACTTGAAAACAAATTCATTTGGATAATATTCACACAAATACCTAAATAAAATCCAAAAAAATTATAAATGCCTTATTTTAGAAAAAATTTCCTAGTTAGTGGTTATAAGGTGTTATGAAAAGAAGGTTGGTCGAGGAAGTGGCGTCATTTTTAAAAAATAATTTTGGTTTTAATTTTTGTTCCACATCCTTAAAATCTTTGTCAGTCAAGATGAAATGATAAATATAGTATCCTAAATATTATTATCTATTACTATGTTAATATAATCACATGAATCCATATCCACTTCCATCAAATGGGAAAATAATTATCATTTATATGTATGACGGACTACCGCCTTGCAGTTCAATATAGTTCTTTTTCTATCAACATAGATAAAGAGAGGTTATAATGATTGAATTAATTTTTAAATATGACATTAATGAAATATTTTTCATTCTTAATTATTAATATATCAATTATTTTCATAATTTTCCATTCACATAAAAATAAAATCATCGTTAATGTGTACGTGTGAACTATCACCTATATGAAGCATGTGATGAATTTTTCAACACCACATATATTGTATGATATAAGTAATTAAATTTGAATTAATAATATTATATTAATGATATTATGAACATTCTAGTAATATAAAATAATATTTACCTTCTTTTAATAATCATCGTTGAAAACTGGAAATGTTACTCATGTGTACGTTTGACCTGCCATATCGATGATTACAAAGTAGTTCATTTTTTATATCCGTAAAAAATAGACTAATTTGACAGTAAAATTGGTGTATAAGAATGATAATAAGTTTTCTAATATTATTCATTAGATAATAAAATAATGACCAATTTTACTTTTGAAATCACACCAAATTTATTTTTGACATAAGAACCCAATGTTGTCCAAACGTCCATCATGAACATAAATAACTATATAGTTGTTATAACATGTAAATAAGTTATATAAAACACAAATAAACATGAAAAAGTTCTCAAGAATGTAAATGACTTAAATTTATTTATTAATTAGGAAGAAATATAATATATGCGATAAATCATACTCAAGATAGAGAATCTTTTAACTAAATCTTTATTTTAAATGTCTAAATAATTTTTCTTGTAATTCTTTCCAATTAATGACCTTATATCGAAAATGTATTTTTGGAATGTATTTATATGCAAATTAATTAATTCTAATAGCAAATTTTTATTTTCTTCCAAATATTTTTGATTTCTATAAGACACTTTTATTTAAAAAGTATTTTAAATTTTTTAAAATTTCTTTTGAAAATGTATTACTTATTTTAGTCGCATGAAATTTTTTCATAAGTGCGAAAACAAAATCATTGTGAACTACAAGTTGAAACATGATATATTTTCTATGTTATTATAATATAATGGTAAATAGACCTTTTAAGGTCAGTTCCATGATAAGCCATGTATGAGTGGTTACATAATACATCTGATGCTTTGTGTATCATATTCGGTCATATAACAATTACATTTGTACAAGTGACATGTATAGAAGTAAAACAATAGTATTTCAATTTATAAGAGTGTCATGATTGGAAGTCTACTACATTGTTATTACAATTTTGTTTAATTTTTACCAATTTTATGTAATTATATTTTATATGATTTTTTATGATTTTTTATGAAAATAATTATCTTTTAAAAAGGTAAGATAACAATCTTTTCAGAATGATGTTATAATTTTTAGGGTAAAAAGTATGTTTTAAAGTAATTATTTAAACATTTTCAGTAGAATAATGATTTATTTTATTATACATCTTATACAGAAATTTTGTGCTCATCATTAATTAAAAACATTTTCTCACGGGGTTTAAGGAAATATTGGTTCATGGATGTGGTCAATGGAAATTAATTGAGATATATCAACATAATAAATGATGTTTCATTTTGATTAAATTTTTATAGAATGAATGGATGCTAGGTATTTGTGTCAACATGTAATGTACGTGTTCACATTGTAAGAGTTAGTCCTAATTCTCTATAACTATAATCATGAATGATATTTGGGAATATAATGTGAATTCTAGATTTAAAATAACTAGAATATTTAATTTTTAAGGATAGGTTCTGTATATTATCACCTTATGACTTGTGTTAATCAAATTATAGTAATGATATTTTAGTTTTTTTTCATTACAATAATGATTTTTCTTATTTGATTGATATTTATTAAGGAATTGTAATAAATTTCATATTTAGTATCCTTTATTTATTGTTTATTTTTGAATATAAAAATGTTATATTTTATTATGTTGTATAATTATAGCGGCCATCAATTTATTCTATTATAACCAAATAGAAA
The DNA here is from genome assembly GCA_963277665.1 of Viscum album. Lineage (NCBI taxonomy): Eukaryota > Viridiplantae > Streptophyta > Magnoliopsida > Santalales > Viscaceae > Viscum > Viscum album. The sequence goes on from OY728150.1 coordinate 1,894,302,531, forward strand.
ATTATTTCCAAATATAAAATAAATAATTAAATAATCATTGACATTTAATTTCTTTACCAAGTCACAATCAGTTTATTAATAAAATTTCGTAGAAATATTAGTTTTTAAAAATAAAAACTAATTTTCAAATCTCACCTTCATATATAATTTTGAAATTTAGGATTTTTGATCAAATAAGTGTTTTATAAAATGATGGTAGATTATTTAATTTTTTTCCATTCATCAATAATTATGAAATATATTTTCTAGAATCTATTTTTGGACTATCATTTTTGGATTTCCATATAGGTGGAATGGAATTGGTTTATAATTGTGTCATATTAAGAATTATCTCACACCCAATGTATAAAAAATAAAATTTATGTAGTCTAGATACATAAAATATATGATACTGGTTTATGGATAATGAGATGTATGTTATACCTTTATATTTTATGTGAATATAGATTTTGGGTTTCGGTGATGGGCATATGTCATATTGTGATGATCTAATTTTTATACTCTTTGTATTTCATGTTATTTATAGATGTTTTATGTATCCATAACAATTTTATCCTGTGTAATTTAGTTTATCAAAAATATTATATTATAATGAATAATCATGATTATATTTTTATAGTTTTTTATATAAAATAAAATAAACTATTATTATTTTTTCATATTTCATTTGCAAATTATTTAAAATAATTTTTTTAAAATTTTTTGATAGTTTAATGTTTTGGAAGTATATGTAATATTAGTGGAAATAATTTTATATTTAAAATATTTAGATTTATTATGGGAAATAATTTCCAATTTCTGTGTTTAATTCAAAAAGAACATGTTTCATAATTGCAGATATTTAATATGTATATTAATACCCATCATTTTGAATCAATGAGGATGTTCTAACATGACATAGAGAAGTTAAGTAAATTGTGGAATTAGAAATATATAAGAATTCATATCATGTTTTTGGTTTATAGAGATTAATATTCATGGTTAGAATAATAACATTTATATTAATCTGGTTTTACAAAGTTATTATAAAACACAAACACATGGAGTAATTGATTAGGAATTATATTTATATTATATTAAATTTTAATGTTTATAGGAACTTCTTATGAATCATAAAAAATCATATAGATAATTTTTAAATAATAAATAAACCCAAAGTTGGAGAACAATTAATCCTTGCTTTCTCGAATAATAGGAGTGATAATAAATATTCAATGCTAATATTTTCTATTGTAAATCTTTGTTATTTTATGAAACATGTTAATTTTAATGTTTAAAAGAGTTGTATTGAACTTTTTAGGATCTTACGACTTTATTTAAGGCATGAATCAAAATCCATGCACCAATTTTTATAATCATGTACCAAATAAGTCATTGATTTTTTTAGTCGAGTTGATATTTATTATTACTTAAAAATAAATTAAAATTAAATGATTATTTATTCATATGTATGAAGGATAATTAATTGAAAATATAATATTAGATATAATTTAATTTTTAATTACTCATTAATATATATCAATACAAATGAGTTTGTCTTGTTGGTTATATCTTGTTATTTATTCCATAATTAATTTTTGGCATATAACTTTATAAACCATATCAAAATAAAATGAAGTGACTTTTGTACAAGATGTTTTTTCATGATGGGGAGTGTAAGGTATAGGGTTTTATTCTATACCTATTGGTAATAAATTGGATGTTAATAATAGATAATGTCAAAAATATATATTTTTTTATGAATTCTATACTAGATAAACCGAAATCTAAAATATTAGAGTGGGTGTATTATATTTTATAAATTTTTTTTGGGTCATATCATGTTTAAAAGGGTCTGGCTCACAAATATCCAATGAACCAACAAATAAAATTACAAGACTCTAAAATTTTAAGAACAATTAAAATTAAATATTTTATAATTTTACCATGATCATAAAATATGATATGAAGTATGAAAAAAAAGAATCATAAATTTTTTGAGAATATTGCATAAAATAATGAATGCAATCATAAAATAAAAATATGATGTTATCACTAATGTAAAAGAAGATTCTTATGAATCAAATACGTAAAGGGTAAATAAATTTAGATGAACAATCTATATATTCCACAATAATAATAGAAAATTTTTAAAATAAATTAGGATACTTTTTATACATTAGATTATTTTGGAATCTACATATAAAAATATGGGGAGCTACATTCTACCCACATTTAATAATTTATGACTAAATCATTTGTTCACTTAAATATAATAAATGTGTATTATTTTCTATGATTTCATCCCCATGTACAGATATAGATTTATCAATTTTATTATATCTCCAAAATTAATATGTGTGGTGGGTGTTCTTTATATACATTTCTTTACAACTTCTATCCTGACTCTTTATAAGTTGTCAATAATATGAATGATCAAGCCCCTACATGAACATCATATATTTTTTCATTATAACTAAAATATATGTACATCCACATTATATATTCATGGAAATCATCATCAACATTAGAGAGATTTTTTCAATGTTATAGGTGATGATCTATAATTGTGATATGAAAAAAATATATTATCATCTGATATATATGTGTATCAACTTCATTTTATGTATCACTACCTTATACAAAGTGATATTCATAATAATTTATTTTCAATAACGACTATGAGTACATATTTTTTCATGGGTGAGTTTCTATATTATTATATCAGATATCTATAACATTATCATCAATTTCATTAGGTAGATATGGAAATAATAGTCTTAATTCGGTCACGACCCATCCCTCAGGGCCCCCATTGTGACTACCCTAAGCCCGCTTTTCATAGGCCATGGGCTGGAGACTAGCACCAAAGGTGTAATCCCCTAAAACTGGGAAGGCATTGCCTTTATAAAACGTAAACTCACACAACCAGAGTACAAGAGGAGGAGAACACTAAGTAAAAACTATTTAACAAGCGTACTGAATGTAAAGGGGGCCATAATACAAGCCCAACAAGAAAGTACAACTGAAAAACAAGTACAACTGAAAGGAATGTGACAAGAGCTGAAATGTAGAAGCAGCTCCAAGATCGTAATCTAGGATTCCTACCTGAAGGGTAGGTACAGATATCCACCTCAGCACTCAACATCTATCGGTCAACTCCGTGTACCGTCTCACCGAGTGGAAGACCTCTGGGTACTGTCTAGTCCTGGCTCGCTCTCAGCCTCCATCAATGTGGTTTGTCATCCGCATCCAACACAATGTGGTGTGGGAATAGCCCGTGAAGGGGTGAGTATAACGATACTCAGTTGGGACCCAGAGACCCTCATGGTCTCACAAAATTCAAAAGGAAAAACTGAAAAGTAAGAGATAAATGGATGGACAATATATACTTAAGTTATTAAATATCCCATCTCAAACATGAGGAAAACACAATGGTCATTAACTAAGCTTAAACTAGGATTTTCCATTAATGAAACCACCTCTTCTAGATAACTCCTCCTCTATCGAGTATAGTGGATCAATCGTGACTCCAGGATGCTACTCACTAACCATAGACTGCTGAGGTACTCCTCCTGTCGAGTATCGTGGGACAGTTATGTCACAAAGAGATGCTTCCCACCTGGGGTCTGCCGCATCACATAGTAGCTCTCCCCCTAATAGCATAGAGAGGTAGTCCTTCTGTCATGTATCGTGGGTCTGACACCTCATGTAGTAGCTCTCCTCCACAGTGGGTCTGTCTCCTCACACAGCAGTGCTCCCCACTAGGCTAGTCGAGTGACTCTACATCGAATCAGTCAAGAAGTCATCAGGTCTCAACCAGCTACTAGGTCTCCATATTTTGCTCGCTCGTCTTCAGGAGGGTCCACTCAAAAATCTATAGTCCAATACTCCAAGGGTCATGAAGTCCCACGAAAAAGTATCTCAAAGGTCCGACACATCAAAGGGGTCTCAATGCAAGAGACGAAACGTCAATCGGGCGCCCAGTCTATGAGTTATTAGACTTGTTGTCCTGGGGGCCCGGTTAGTTTCTTTTATGATTGAACCCGACCATATCTCAACTATACCTCAAACTCCCAAGGGGTGTTTTTTAAGGGACTCATTCTCAAATATATTACCAGCGCCGCTGACGGTTCGTCAAACGGACGTATGGTGCCATAGATATGACCTAAGTATGTAATGGGTCATTAGTGGGCCCAGGTCTGGTCTGACCCGGTCAGACCAACTCGTCCTCACCCAGTCTGGGCCGACCCGGTCAAACTCACTGGGTCTGACCCGACCCATTGGGTGGGTCATCCCGCTGGGTTTTGACCCGTTCCGCTGGGCCTGGCCCAGCGGACCGCGATGGTGGTTCGACTTGATAGTCACCACGTAGGTGGCTCGGTAACTCAGCCCGAGAGACCAAGCCAGTTCGACCAGTGACACTACAGGGGCTCCACAGGCTAGTTCAGTAGGCCAGTGGCCAGGAGGCCAGTGGGCAGGATGCACGGGGGTGCGGGCAGGCCAGCTAGTCTTTGGCCAGGCCGTGGGTGCACCTAGCAGGGCGCGGGTGCTCCGAGGCAGGGTGTGTGGGTGCCGGGCATGGTGTCAAATGCCGGGCAGCGCATGGGAGCGTGGCGGGTAGTGCTTGGGGGCACACCGGGCAGCACGTCAGGGCACTGGGGGGTGTCGGGAAAGGCGGCATGGCTCCACAAGGTATTCCGGAGTGCGCCGGGCAGCGCGGGCAGGGCACTACGGGGCGTCGGGGTGGTGTCACATTAATTAGGGATGAAGTCAAGAGGCTCCCCATAAATGTTTTGAAAACATTAAGTGTAGGAGTTTAGGAGTTTCTCCCCATTTAATGGGTAGTTTAGGAGATTTCTATCCTCCTCCATTAATAGGGGTCGGGTGGTCCCCACCTATATAATTTAATGTAGAGGTTATGCCCGGGTCGTCCACGCCACAATTATCCTCCAAAGGGAGGTTATGTGAGGTTGGGCCCCACCAAAATAGCCTTTCATGGGAGGTTATGGTGTGGTGGACCTCACCACCATCCACCACTTGGTGGTTTTTACCACAACCAATAAAAATAATGTTAACACTTTATTTTTATCCAACTAAATTAAAAACCCCAAAAACACTCTTCCATCCCCGTTAGAACGCAACCGCGGTGAAGGTATCACTAAGCAATTACTAATGCTGCGAGCTCAACGGTGCCCTCATAATTCAGTTCTGAGCACCTGTTCAAAAGATAGAAAACCACACATGTACGTTTACTGAACTTACAAGTACAAAACATCAGAAATTGATTATGGGAACACAGGCCCTCGAAATTAGGCGCCGTCAGAAACTATGGACTCGTAAAATTTCAATGAATTTAAGGAAAAAATTCCCTTGGAATTTTAGGGTCTTTACATTACTCCCACCACAGGGCTTTATGGCCTCGTAAAGCTACAACTCACACTAGGGAAACAAATGGGGGTACTGAGCATGCATCTGAGTCTCCCGCTCCCATGTGCTCTCTTGGATTTTTCCATGCCACCAATGAACGTACACCAAATGAATCAACAATACATTTAGGAACCACTCCTATCGATCCTCAATCTCCATTAGGACCTCCGTGAAGGTCACTCCATCATCGATGTTTAGCTCCCCGTGGTTGATGATGTGGGACGTCTCGTGCACATATCTACTCAGCTAAGATAGGTGGAAGATATCGTGCACCCGATGCAACTGAGGTAGGAGTGCCAGACTGTAAGCCACCTCACCTACTCTGCTGGGGACATGGAATGACCTGATGTAACTTGGAGATAACTTGCCACCTCGTCCAAATATCCGTAGACCTCATTGAGGTGAGACTCATAGGAAGACGTGGTCCCCATCCTCGAACTCCAGTGGTTTCCGTCTCGTATCAGTATAGGAATTATGTCAGCTCTGTGCAGTCTTCATCAACTCCTGGAAGATCTAAACCTTATCTGTGGTATCTCGTACCATCTCTGGTCCCACTAGTGCTGACCCCGATGGTTCTGTTCAGCATAGTGGAAATTTGAAAGGCATATCGTACAGTTCCTCGTAAGGGGTCATACCAATGGTGGAGTGGTAGCTGTTGTTGTACACAAACTCCACCAAGGGTAAGTGATCCTCCTAACTATGACAAAAGTTAATGACACATGCACGAAGCATGTCCTCAAGAGTTTGAATGGTTATCTCAGTCTAACCATCCGTATGCAGATGGAAGGTGGTGCTCAAGCAAAGCTGCGTCCCGAAAGCCTCATGTGACCCCTTCCATAGCCGAAAAGTGAAATGAGCATCTAGATCGGAGACGATAGTCAATGACACACCCTGAAGCCATACGATCTCATGAACCTAAAGGCATCTCATGCTGTCTACTGAGCCCTGCTCTCAGATCTGTAGGATGTGGGATGACTTGGTGATTCAATCTACGATCACCTAGATAGAGTCATGTCCTCTAGATTTATGTTGAAGACCCGTCACGAAATCCATGGATATCCCATCCCACTTCCACTCTGGGACCTCTAAGGGATGAACCAAGCCTGCTGGAACCTGGTGCTCCGCCTTCATTTGCTGACAAGTGAGGCATCGAGAGAAAACTCAGATACTTCTTTCTTCATACCAGGCCCCCAGTGGTGTCGTCTGAGGTCCTGATACATCTTCACCACTCCTGGATATACCACTAGAAGGGAAGTGTGTAACTCACTCAACACCTCCTCCTATAGTGCAACTGGTAAGATGGTACGTCCTCTGAAGAGGATGATGTGGTCCCCACCTTTATAAAATCCATCAGGTGCATGCCCTATGGATATCTAAGCTCTCCGTGTCTCGCAGTCAGCGTCCCCATGCATTGCCTCCCTGAGTTGCTGAAGAAGTGGGTGAGTGACTTTAACATACTGTAGATCGGTTGCTCCATCCCAATCCACAAAGGATATCTGCAACGTGGCCAGTGACTCTATCACCTCTCCTAGCAGCGGAATTCTATATCTCCTATTGAGTGCATCTGCTACTACATTCCCCTTCCTAGGAGTATAGACTATCTCGAAGTCATAGTCCTAGAGAAACTCAAGCCATCACCGTTGTCTCAGGTTCAGGTCCTTCTGAGAGAAGATATACCTGAGACTCTTGGGATCAGAGTAGATTGTAAAACGCTCACCTATCAGAGAGTGTCGCCACATCATCATGGCGAAGACCACTGCTGAAAACTTCAGGTCATGGGTAGTGTACTTCTGCTCATGGTGTCTCAAAATCCATGAACCTTATGCAATCAATTCTCTCTCCTGCATCAAGACACACCAGAGTCCAGTCCCTGATGCGTCTCAGTAAAGTATGTACACTACAACTTCCTCTGGAAGCCTCATGATGGGGGCACAAGTCAGCCTCTGCCTCAGCTCCTGGAAACTCTACTGGAATCTCTCCGACCAAACGAAGGGATTCCCCTTCTTGGTCAAAGATGAAAGTGGTTCTTCATCTCTGGAGATGTTTATCGAAAATATCCGATAGTACCCTGACAGTTCCAGGAAACTCCGCACCTTCAACACACTATTGGGTGGCTCCCATGCAAGAACTGCCTCGATTTTTTCTGGATCCACTACAACTCCAGCCTCTGAGATGACATGTACACAGAAGTGAACCTCTCAAATCCAAAACTGGTACTTGGAGAGTATAACATAATGTTGGTACTCTTAGACTGTATCTAGTACCACCAACAAATGGTAGGTGTTCTCCTCCTCAGTAGTCGAGTAAATCAGTATGTCGTCGATGAAGACTACGACAAAATTATCAAGGTATTCATGGAAGATCCTGTTCATGAGGCTCATTAACACTATTGGAGAATTGGTTATGCCTAAGGCTATAAACAATAACATGTAGTGACCGTACTGAAACCTGAATGCCATCTTCTATACATCCTCATCTTGAACTTTGAAATGGTGATAAACTGATCTGAGGTCTACCTTGAAGAACCATCATGTTCCCTTTAGTTGTTTAAAGAGGTCGCCAATTCTCAAGAATGGGTACTTGTTATTCACATTAACCATATTTAGGTGAAGTTAGTCAACACAGAGCCTCAAGCTCCCTTTTGAAATCTTGGGGAAGAGTATCAGGGCTACCTAGGGAGAAACACTAGGCCGGATGAATCCCTTCTCCTAAAAGTCCTCCAGCTATACCCGCCTCTCTCGAAGCTCAGTGGGAGCCATCAGATATGCATGAGTAGATAACAGCGTCTTCCCGAGGTACAATTCAATGTAGAAGTCCACCTCTCTATGAGGAGGTAGTCCTAGAACATCATTTGGGAAAACATCCATGTACTGGTCCACCACTATAGGGTATGTCAGACTCTCCACATCAACTGCTACATTGGTAAGGTAGGACAACTGGTGAGTGATCGGCTTCACCCTCCTCCAAGTGAGTCTGTCCTGCACTGAAAAGGTTCCCTTCTCACTGGTGAAGGTAAACCCGGTCCCATCCATGCGGACACACCACACATTTTACCTAATATAGCCGATCTGAGCATGGACTATAGATAACCAGACCATACCCAAGATGACATCATAAGGCCTCAACGCTACTACTAGGTGATCCCAGCCGAATATCTCGCCTCCTAGAGTAAGTTTTCACTACTGACACCAGTGCATGATCATCGAATAAGATCCCATAAGAGTCTCTAGCCATAAGGATCGAACTAACTGCTTCTTCAGAATCCTTGAGCTCCAGAAGAGGGAAGTGGCAATGAAAGAGTGACAAGAACCTATGTCTATAGGAACTTTAGCTAAGGTGGAGTAGACAGAGATCATACCTCGAATCATCTTTGGAGCACCGTAATCATAGGCCTCAACTACCTAAATTTGTGCTCCGCACTGTCCAACTACTCTCTGTGGTCAGGGTGGACCTCCTGGTGGTAGTGGTGGCACCACCTCATATTGTCGTCCTCCGCTAACTACATGGCCAACTACTCTTCCACGCCCGCCTCTGCCCTACAGACCACCTCGATCGAACCTCTGCCTCTTCCGGGGAGGTCCCTCAACTGACTACTAATCATATGTGGGATGGGTCAGACAGTCACGATCTATGTGACCCTATCTGCCGCCTGAATAACATTTCCTGACAGGTCTGGCTCTATCTCCGCTCTGGTTGCCCTGCACTACCGATCCTGAGTCATGCGGTCAACCACCTATAGGTCTGGTCCTCTTATACCTATGCGCAATCTGTCTACTAACAGCTGTATAAGACTCTTCTGCATGTCATCTAGTGGTGGGTCTCACTGCTGGAGTCTTCCCTGCAAGGAAACTCACTAATAAGAGGGATCGTTCAAATACCCCTGACTGCGTCAAAATGCTGTTAGATATAACCAAAGCTCTAATATCTCTCCTGAGTCCCTGATCAAAGGTCTGGTCCATGGATAAAGGGTCGCGTACCATATATGTGGAGTAGCGCAAGATGTCGGTGAACCTTGTTGAGTACTGCATGACAATCCTGATACCATGCTGTAGATGAAGTAGCTTCTGAATCCGTAATGCTCGAAGGATGGCTAGAACATCTCTTCCCAGAACAGGATCTCGAAGTCTTCCCAAAGAAGCGACACCTCGTCATGCATCTGGAGCATCAGGATCCACTATATGTATGCTACTTCCAGAATGAGGCTGGAAATAAGGATCACAATGATGTCTATTGGTGTCCCTACTACCCTGAATACTCTCAGCACAGCCTCCAGCCAACCCTCAGCCGCATGTGGGTCTATCTCTCATCGGATCCTGGGTAGCCTCTGGCGCTGGAACTCATGCAACGTGCTCATGTGGTGTGCATCATTTATGGCTAGGGATGGTGGCATCGTTGGACCAACGTTGAGTAGTACCATTGGTGCCTCCACTGGTGCCTCAGCATGAAGAGGGCCCTGTATTGATGCCTCTTTGCTCGGTGGGCTGTCGGTACATACAACTCTCAGGGATCTAGCTGGTCGTCCGCAGGGAGGTAACCTGAAAGAAAATAGATGCGACATGATCAAAAGAATAAACCTCTGGAGTTTACCTGGATTGAACTGAATTAAAGAAAAATTTGAAAAACACACACAAATCAGTATTTTTGTGCACTCAGTCGGAAATCAGAAGTCAGGGTCCGGGTCTATGGATATGGTAGCCGCCCGCACCAACACTGGACTACCTGAACTAAAAACCACACTTAGAACCCTTAACACTATTGCTTCACATAAAATAAATATCAGAGACCAAAGATCTACGGTAGACCTAATGTCCTCTGATAACAATTTGTCACGAACCATCCCCTAGGGCCCGAATCATGACTGCACCAAGACTGCCTTGCATAGGCCAAGGGCTGACGACTGGCACCAAGGCATAATCCTCTAAAACTGGGAAGACATTGTCATTATAAAACGTAAACTCACACAACTAGATTACAATTGAAAGTATTAACTAAGTAAAATCTATATAAAAATGATACTAAAAGTAAAGGTGGCCAGAATACAAGCCTAATAGGAAAGTACAACTAAAAATAAAGTACAACTGAAAGGAAAGTGACAACAGCTGAAACGTTGAAGCAGCTTCAAGATCATCGTCCTAGATTCCTACCTGAATGGTAGGTACAGATATCCACCTTAGCACTCCACGTCTTTTGGTCCACTCCACGTACAGTCGCACTGAGTGGTCCACCCCAAGGTATCGTCCAGTCCTGTCTCTCTCTCGACCACCGTCAATGATGTCTGTCATCTTCATCCAACACAACGTGGTGCGAGAATAGCTCATACAGTGGTGAGTATAACGATACTCAGAAGGGACCCTGAGGCCTTCAAGGTCTCACAAAATCAAACAAGAATAACCACAATGTAAGAAATCAATGGATGATAATTACTTAATTATATGACCATACATATATTTTAGTTATTAAGTATCTCATCTCAAACACGAGGAAAACAAAAATGTCAATGACTCAGCTCAAACCCGTATTTTTCATTAATGAAACCACAACTGCTGGAGAAATCCTCCTCTGTCGAGTACAGTGGCCCTATCGTGACTCTAAGGAACTATTGACTAACCTTAGACTACTGAGGTACTTCTCCTATCGAGTAACATGGGACAACTATGCACACAGAGATGCTTCCCACTTGGGGTCTACCACCTCACACATTAGCGCTCCCCCTAATAGCTTATAGAGGTACTTCTTCTGTCGATTACTGTGGGTATGCCGCCTAACAAAATAGCGCTCCTCTTCCACGGGTCTACCGCCTCACACTGTAGCGCTCCCCACAGGGCTAGTCGAGTCACTCTGAATTGAATCATTCAAGCAGTCATCAGGTATCATCCAGCTACTAGGACTCCGTAGTCTGCTCGCTCGTCTCCAGGAGGGTCCTCTCCACGAGCTACAAGCCGATACTCCAAGTTTAATGAAGTACAATGAATAAGTATCTCAAATATCCTCACGTTAAATGGGTCTCAACGCAACAGATGACACATCAATCGGATGCCCGGTCTCTGAGTTATTATCCTTTTTGTCCCGAGGCCTGGTTGGTTTTGTGTACGAACCATCCCGACCGTATCTCAACTATACAGAAAACCCCCAAGTGTTATTTTTGAAGGGGCTATTTCTCAAAAAATAATTACCAGTTCTGCTGATGGTTTATCAAATGGACATCCGGTGCCAAAGATATGGCCAAAGTAAGAAATGGGGCAATAGTGGGCCTGGGTCCAATCTGACCCAGTCAGACCGACTCAGCCCAACCCATTCTGGGCCGACCCAGTCATACTCGCAAGGTCTAACCCGACCCATTGGGCGGGTCTGCCCGCTATGTATTGATCTGGTCCCCTGGGCCCAGCCCAGCTGACCGCGAGTGCGGTTCAACCCAATAGTCGCCACATAGGTGGCTTGATAACTCGGCCCAAGAGACCGGGCCAGTTCGACCAGAAACATTGTGGGGGTGCCACCGGCTGGTTCAGCAGGTCGGTGGCTGGGAGGCCAGCGAGTAAGCCACGCGGGGTGCAGGCGGGCCGTTGTGGCACCGACCAGGCCGCAGGTGCACCAGGCAGGGCGCAGGTGCGCCGGGCAGGGTGCATGAGTGTCGGGAAAGGTTCCAGATACCGGGCAGCGTGCATGGGCATGCTGGGAAGCACGTTCGGGTGCAAGGGGGCGCCGAACAGGGCGGTAGGGCACTGCGGGGTGTGCCAGGAAGTGCAGGCAGGGCGCCGTGGGGCACCGTCAACGCAGAAGGGCACCGTGGGGGGCACTGGGGTGCGCCGACAATGCGGGTAGGGCGCCGTGGGGCGCCAACAGCGCGGGCAGGGTGCCGTAGGTGGTGTCAGGGTGAACCTAGAAGGCCGGGGAGGGAATCAGGGGGTATGGGCAGGCCGGAAGCCTTCTAGGGGTACGAGCAGCGCACCGGTAAGGCAAGGGTAGCACGTGGGTGCGGGGGTGCGGGTAGTGCTACGGGGTGCTGCGGGCTGGCATAGTTCATGGAGGCCACAGGTAGCACGACCTTCGTTTTCCACTTTCTTCATAGTTTCTACATGTCCTGCCTTCGTCATCACCAAACAAAAAAAAACAAGGGGAGGTTCGGACCGTATTAGTGTGGCCCAGACCATCCTCTTTACAGTGATAGAAAATAGTGATTCATACCATAACTTGATAGATGAAAAAGCAGTGTTTGTCTTAAAAAATTAAATAACACATGGAATTCCCCTACCTTGTAATCAGTGTTGTCTGACGAATTCGCGGGATGGTGGCCTTGCTTCGTCAACGTTAGTAGGAGGTGACGTTTTCATTTGCGATGTTCTTCATGGGTGGCATCTCCACTTCCTTTGCCTCGATTGAAGAAAGAAGAAGTTGGCATCAACATTTGGTGGAATGAGAGTTTTTCACGTTATGCTTCAGAAGAACAGTTCTTCGTTGGCACCTTTTACTCTCCTAATCTCTACACAAAAGAAATTCCAACAAAAGAGAATTATTCCAACGAAAATAATAAGAGTTTCTTATTATTTTCATGTTGGCACGAAAATTCAAATGAGATAATTAAAACTTTGCTCCACCAATTATATTCTTATGTGGTGTCACATTAATTGGGGAGGAAGTCAAGAGGCTCCCCATAAATGTTTGGCAAACTTTAAGTGGAGGATTTGAGGAGTTTCTCCCCATTTAGTGGGGAGTTGATGAGGTTTTTATCATCCTCCTATAATAGGGGTCGGGTGGTCCCCACCCCTACAATTTAATGTATATGTCATGCCTGGGTGGTCCCCGCCACAATAATCCTCCCAAGGGAGGTTATGTGAGGGTGGGACCCACCACAATAACCTTTCATGGGAGGTTATGGTGTGCTGGCCTCCACCACCAACCACCACCTGGTGGTTTTAATCACCACCAATAAAAATAATGTTTACACCTTATTTTTATCCATCTAAATTAATAACCCTGAAAACTATCTTCCATCCACGACAGAATGCATCTCTGGTGAAGGTTTCGCTAAGAAATTACCGATGTTGCAAGCTCAACAGTACCCTGAGATTTCAATTCCGAGCACCTGTTCAGAAGATAGAAAAACATGCACGTACTTTTACTAAATGTACTCAAACAAAACATCATAAATTGATTCTCAGCACACCGGGCCTCAGAATCTGGTGCCGTCAGAAACAGAGGACATGTAAAATTCCAATGAATTTATGAAAAAAAAATTTCCTTGAAATTTCTTGGACATTACAGATTCTCCAAATTGAAACCTGAATTTTTTATTCGTACACATTTTTCCATAGTGATCGTTAAAATTTTCTATGTAAATTCTGGAATGAGATTTTTTTTTCATATAAAAATTACACTATGAGAATGTTTTGATCCAATAAAACTATTAAATATATATTGAAATATTAGTTAATATGTTATAGTTTAAAATTTTCCTCTCAAACTAACCATATATAAGAGGATTATACATAGTGATGAAGAACATCATTTTATTCTATGTTTATTGAATACTTCATTAGAAATTTGATATAAATCATGTATATTATTAAGATATGATTGGGAGTAGACCTCTAGGAAATCATACAATGTTTTTAATGTATATCGAAGATATTTATTCAAGTGATACATCAACCATAATTTCAATGAATTGTTTTTTCTACATAATGTGATGAATTAATATCCAAATGGTTTTATTTCCATTGAATTTCAATATGAATCCTTCGATAATATTCATAGAGATGTTTTTTCATTTCCATATAGTAATTTTTAATGGTTTCTCTAACACATTGGAAATTTTATTTGTATCCCTTACAATATAATATACTTGGAATCAAAATACTAACAATATTAAATCCCTACTAATGTTATACTAAGATAAATGTTCTTTCAGATATCTTTGAAGCTTTTTACATATAAAATTGATTGATAATGATGATCAATGTTATCAATACTATAAATCTTCAAACTATATTAATAATAATGGGGATCATTCTTGGTTCATATACTAAATTATACCACACATCAAATGATAAGAAATAATAATAATTAAACTCATTCAACGATATGAATCCTCCAACTATACCTCTTCAATCATTCATTAAAATCATTGTTGAAATATAATCTAATAAAGATAGTATATATACCTTTACATTATTATTTCAGGATCCATCATCAGAAAATAATTACCCGTTAGATATATATTAATAATAATATTGTATATAAAATCATAGACATTCAAACTCATAGTGTTAATAACCATATTCATCTTATTATTGGGGTAATGTATAAATTATTCATAATATTTAATTTCTTTAACCATTTACTTATTCTTATATTCATGTATTTTATTTTTAGTTGTTTAAATAATGATTTTATAATCATAATATATATAAAACCTTTCACTATTATTATTATTATTCCATATCATTAAATAAAAAGTCACCAATAGAAGCATAAAATCATGATTAATATAATTCTCCTTAGAATCCTAAAATTTTCAAGAGGCATGCATTGAAACATGTAATTATATTTGAGAACTAATCACATTATCTTAATTTATGCTTAATTGTGTATTAAAATCTATTATCCACTACAGGATAGGGTAAAAATATGTATATTGACCAACCATGTCTTCACCTCATTGATATTTTTTCTATAGATTATAGGGAAAATGGATGTTGTATCCCAGCAGTAAAAAAATTATTTATAGATTTAATATCCACGATAAATTTCCCATAATGAGTAGACAATATCATTATATTCTAGGAAATATGTTGATCTGATTTTTTGTGGACTATTTTAGAAATTTCAAAACAATTTTCTTCATTGATTTATCAACTTTTATACCCTCGATTATAATTATATGACCAAAAAAAGATAATTTTAGAAGAAATAAACAAAAAATGTTATATTTATAAAATAAATACTCCATCCACATGATCTTAAACATACTATTTAAATAAGTTCTTTTCTCATATTTACACTAGGAAAATATTTAAATACAACTTATAAATATTACCCCAAACTAATAAAATTAATTCTACAAGACTATATTCATTATATCAATTTTGAGAGAGGGGGGATAAATAATTCCAAAAGGAATTACAAAAAATTCATAGTGTTCATACCTCATATGAAAGACTATCTTGGTTATATATTCCAAATATTATCTTAATTAATGATATTTATATTAATTTTTAATGTTTCAATAGTATTGAGAATCTTATATTGGATAAGAAAATCATAAAATGGGATAGATGATAAATATTAATGAAGGTAAATTTTTTTTTGTATAATAACTAAAAAGACGCATTAATCTATATTTTTGATTAATTAAAATAATAGGTGTACCCTATATTGAAGCACATATCTAAATAAATTATTTATGAATATTATTATAGAGATTATACTCTAATTATAGAAACACAATAATGTGTATAATATATAGATTAATTGAAATAAATTTGGCACCATGTATGAGTAATATTGATAACCTTACATAGCTCTATATACAAGGATTGAAAAAACAATTATAAATTACACCATCATATTCTGATGAAGAATATATTTATATCATAAATTAGTATATTTTAATAAACCATTTGTGGTAAATACCTATTATTAATATGTTATAATACGCATATAATGGATTTAATATTTATTCTATGTTCATTTTCAAATTCTCACTGATATATGATTCTAAAATGGTTCATAATATGAAATGGGACTTCCGTTCATTGAAATTTGATATTTCATATATATATATATAAATCTATTTCATTCCCAAAATCACATAAATTTCATTTAGTGAGAGTGTAAAAACATTTATATGAATAACATTTTTCCAGTCGTATATCAGAGTGGAGACGAATACTTGATTTGTTATTATCATACTATTAAATGATCTCAGCAACTATAAGACCTCTAATTATTTATGTAGTGATGTGATACACTTAGAAAATTCATCCAATATAATAGTGTATGTTTACCCTAAATAAATAATACATTTTTTTCTATACTAGATAATAAATGTAAAATTCACCACATAATTCTCAAGAACCACATGATATGATGTGATTGTATATGTATTCTCATTTCAATGGTACTAAGATGTTTTTTATATTGACTGTAATTATAATAATCTAGATTCATCGACTTTTATTCATAATTACTCTAAACATTGAAATAGATATATTGGAGTTTCAGTGGTTTATTTTTGTATGGTTTCTCTCCATTTATTTTATTTATTAACCTCTTCAAACCATATTATAATTAAATTTCCAAACAATAATCTCTCCACACACAATATATTTTCAAATACCCTTAAAGAAATTTCAAAAATTCTTCACTCCATACATCTGACATGAATGAAGGGAAATTTTATTATATCTAATGGTTTTTATTATAATTTCCACAAACATATACCCCATTCCAATTCTTTCAGAAACTATTACTATAATTTTATTCGTCATCCACTATCTCTACCATTACTAAACAAAGGAATACTTATTAATGGATATTAATGTTTCTTATATACAATTCACTTTGAATACTTGGCTTTAAGATGAAAAATAATTGATCCATTTTTTCATATTACTGTATGATCCAACAATTAGCGAAATCTAAATTTCAAGAATAGTTTTCATTATAGATATCAATGGATTTATAAGCCTCATTATTTAACTTGAGGAGTTTCCATTCCATTCACATGTGTTTATATTTTTGAGAGTACTATCTAAAAGAAACCTCATAAACTCCTCTCATTACAGTGATTAAATTACATTTTTATTCCTTTTATTCTTTATATGATTCCACCAATGATCTTTTTCCACGTCCAAATTCATATCTATAGTGGACACTTTTTTTATTCTCCAAGATCATGATAAGATAAAATAAATTTTTATCCATATCGGTCCATTACTACACAATTATTTGTTTAGAGGACCCACTGAATAGAGGTGGTATTTTCATAATGAAATACTTAATAGTATATTTTCTTATAATTTAATCATTATTTGGATTATCATGAATCATATAATGATAATGTTATATAAGAGTAGTATCATCATTTTATATTACTTCCCGTACATTATTTTTTTTCTCATGAGGAAAATCATTACAATTCTCACCACATTCCTTGATAACATGATTATTCTTATTTTTAGTAATTCAAAAAAACAAAAATCATCTTAAACTATAATGAATCAATAATCAATGTGGAAAAACATATGATATTAAAAACAATAAAAAAATATCATAAATTATGAAAACATGAAATAAGCATACAATATATTCAGTTCTTCTAATATAACTATGTATTATCATAGGTTGTCATATATTCTATCGACCCATTTTCTTAATACCTAATCCATTAAAATAACTAAATCCATCTCTATTAAAAAATTATAAGAATTAATATTCACTTAAAAAATATTACATTATATTATATTAATATTCGACATTTATTATGATATTTCCACCTGAGTTCATTAATGGTTTGTTTACATTATATAATATATACATAAATAGCATATTTCATCAAATATCCCCAACAACTCCCACTTTTCTTTTTTAATACCAAATATAGGTACTCTTATTATAATGAAAATAATCATAACCATAGGAATAAAATCTTAAGAAAAAAATGATCTTATTATTTGTTTTCGTAAAAATTGTAGATTTCCATTGAAGATTATAAGTTATCATATGATAATAATAATGGTGGGAGAACATGATCAAAACATATGAGATCTTCCAACATACTAAAGACCGTATATAAATTTTCAATGAGTAATGTTATGTTATTAAAATATACATTACTAGAACTGAGTAAAAATAATCAATAATTAATCATGATCTATTAAAGAATATCATTATAATAAGTAATATTTTTTTATAAATGGGTTGTATCAACCTAACCATAGAAAGATATTTTTCTTTCCATAGATCACTATGAATACTATCATAGTTGATTTAATTCCACATTGCATTGGGCCAGTCCCTTTTCCCATAAAATATAAACCATTTGTGAAGGGTACTATACATAATATTTTTTATATAGTATAAAATGAAATATAATTCCATATTAAAATAATTCATTGTTCATAATGAAATTATTATTATGTTTAATATTAGATGCACATATATTTAATTTAAAATTTCATATAATGATTTAATATTGACTATAAAAGTAAGAAATAATATAGGGAGGTAAACAAAAAATAAAAATGGACACAAAAATGTGACAAAAAATATATTTAATTATACCAAAATTATTTATATTGTTTTAAAAAATGATAAAAAATGAATTGTAAATTTATGATATTAATTATCAATGTATGTGTAGAACATTCTTATATATATTAGCGAATGATTAAAAGGATGAATTGTTTAATAAATATAATTGTTTATGGAAAACATGAAAGTTATGATTTGAGTGTTAGCAAAAATTTGGCCAATAACACATTTAGTCAATATGGCCAACAGACACTATAATAATTTGAATGCCATTGTAAAATGGGTATTGATGATAGATAATTGATTTAATGTGTGAAAATTAGGAACCAACTAGTAAGATCATGACTTTTGAATCAACTCAATTACAACATTGTGGGATGTAGTATCATTGTAGTTCACCATTGGCCTATCCTATAGAGTTATTGAACAAGAAATAAATGAAATAAATTTTCTATTAGATGATATGAGGTTAGTAGATATCACCACTAGATCAATGTTAGCTTTGTAACCCCATGAAAGTCCCATCATCACATTCCTTAACAAAATGAAATATTCTTTAGTAATAATTTTTTATGAGTCTTAACAATTATATTATATGTTTTAATTTTATTTTTTTAAAATTAAATAATTCCCTATTAAGTACTATTTCAATATTATTTAATTTAATAAAATATAAGTTCAATATTAGATGAATATATTAAATATATTTATGGATACCCATAAAACATCATTTAATTTTTGGAAAATATATATATTTTGTTGATTTTTTTTTTGATAAATTAATTTGTTTTAAATATAATTTATTTTATAATATTGCTGTTAAAAAAATTATTATTATATAATTGATAACAGAAGTTCATCATGTCTTATTAAATTTTTATATGTATGAAAATTTTTATTATGTCATGAAAAACATGATTTATCATGAAATTACAATTTTATTTTAAAATTAAATTTCTATAATATATAGAATTTTCAATATGAAATTGTAAACATTTTTTAAATTTGTGCTTGAAATTATATAATAGTGAATTTTTAATAATTTTATAAAATAATATATTTGTAGTTAATGAAGAAAATATGATATAAATATATTGTTCATATTATAACCTCCTAATTTCAGAAAAGTGATGTAATTAATAAATTAATGGATTTATAAATATAAATTTTTTTCTCATTAAAACAATGTGAATTAATTTTATACTATTAATTTAACAAAACTATAAAGATATTTCCAAAATCTAGACCATATATTTAGATTTAAAAAAATTATTATGATCATTATTGAATATCATATCATCAATAAAATTATTTTATGGATATATGTACCTAAACTAATAAAATAACTAAAAATCCTCCTCCAAGTAAAATACAATGGAATTATACAATGGGGAAGCCAATTTATTTTTATTAATGTGTTATCACTGGCCTATATATAGAAATTAATAACCAATTCCCACAATATTTCTATAAAACCTACTCATCCTATCATTCATTTCCTTTAAAAGAAACTTTAGAATAACTTTCCCCTCACTTTCAGTGTCTATATTTTTTCCAATGAATTCTTAAGGATTAATGAGTCACTTATGAAAAACTAAGAAGAAACCTAATTTGGTATGTTTTTTTCTTCATTATCATTTAAATTAAATAATTTCATTTGTTTTAAGAGATTTTATTTAAAAATAATTATTTTTTAAAATGGTCATAATGATACCTTAAATCCCATAAATTGAGACATTATCTTCCACTATAATTAAACCATTCGAATAACTATTATTTACACTGATTACACTCTTGAAATTATACCTTGACATTCCATGCTATATTTTTATGAATACAAAAATTTATTTCTATGAAGGGTATTAATCTTGATATAATACTTATTTATTGATTAGTGAAATAATTTTTTAAAATTCATATTCCCTTCCCATGTGTTAAAATGAAAAAAATATTTTTATGTTATATGAGCAATGTGGAATAAATTAATTTAGAACTATTATGGATGCACCTTGATGCAACTCAAAAGAATTTAATAAAGAATTAATACCTTGAGATGATTTTTTATACCTATGATATTAACATTGCTAATATGTTTTAGGACATCAGGGGGATTTACATTGGTATATTCTTATGAAGTTCTCTAGATTATTTTTCTCTATATTTTTAAATTATGCATCATGTACATTTGATCATGCTCCAATGATATGGGTAATCTATTTATGATCATTATCTATTTTTATTTGTCATGAATTAACTATGGTTAATAATATATATTAAATTTATTATTCATTATAAAGAATCATGGTAACCAATTATATTTTTTTATCTCTAGGTAATATTTTTCAATGATATAATATTGGATGGAATTAAAAGAGTATTGCCAGAGGATAAAATAAATTTAAGTATAATTATTTTTTTATGTGCATCCTGCATTATGTACCTTGTCACGCCCATCTCCTGGGGCTCATGTGGTGACTATCCCATGATCTCATTACAAATGCTAGGGGTTGGTGTCTATCACCAAAAATGAATATCCCTAAAATGGGATGGCATTTCCATTAAACTTGTACAAACAAACAAACCAATAACACCACAAAAAGAAACCACGAAGAAAACTATGGTATTAAAAAGGGTACTAAATGTAAATGGGATGGAAAAAAATACCAACTAAAAAGTAAAAGTCCAACTAAAAAGAAAAAATAGCACATGGATCATCCCCCAAGGTTCATTCATGAAGGGTAGGTATAGATCACCCACATCAGTCCATCCCCTCCATGTACCACGTAGTCCTAGCTCCATCAAGTCTCAACCCAGCTACTCGTCGTCTAGACACAACATGTTGAGGGTGAAGCCCATAAACGGGTGAGTTTTACAATACTCAATAGGGAACAAGAGACCCTTGAAGGTCTCACTAAATTCCAAAAAGTCAAACCACAAATCATGATCTCAATTACAAATTACAAAGCAATAGACACAACTCAAATAGAGTCTCAGCGAAAACTTGGTATTATTGATGTATAGAAGTACATATTATTAATCATGAAGCTGGATCATCTTATTCTATGAAGAGTCACTGCAAATGAACATATGAAGTCTAACACAAATGTGATCAAAAAGAACAAACCCCATCAATGACTCACCCAGTATCTGACCCACATGGAGAAGATAGGTACTAACCCCCAGAATAACCCACATAGGATCTGACCCATATAGGATCAGTATGCGCTAACCCACACAAGATTTCTAAACGTTGGCCCACATAGCATCTTCCCTACACAAGATTTGTATGTCGCTGATCCAAGATGGGTTTCTCTAAGGCTGGTCATCGTCGGGTCACCATGTGCTGATCCACATAGGGTCTCTAGATGATGATCAACATAGGATTGCCCGGTGCTGATCCACATAGGATCTCTAGGTGCTGACCCACACTAGATCACTCAGTACTAACCTCCGTATGTTTTGTTTCCAACCTTCGCCTCACTGCTAGCCACTACATTCCAACTCATAGCACTCTTGATTCTGAGAGAAATTCTCTTCAAGTGGTTGAAATAGATAGAAAATAATTTGGTAAAATGTTTAAAGATATACCCTAAAAAAATTAGAAAGTATTTTACCAAATTTAAAAAAAATTGATATTACCCGATGAACAAGAATTATAATTTATTGAAAAAACATATATTTGTTTATTCAAATTAGGATAATGAATAAAATTAAAGAGATAAAAAATAAAAAATAGTCATAATCATTAAATAAACAGTATTTTCTAGTATTTGTAAAATAATAAAAGAGATTCATAAGATATTTTTAAATAATCCTATAAATTTTATTAAATAATTTTTGCAACTGGAGAAAAATTATTTTATCTATCATTTAAAATTATTTTATTAGATTTATATAAAATTTGTAATGAACATGGAAGCAGAGAAAAATTTCTCGCTAATACAGATAAATAAGGAAACAATTTCATAAAAACACTTGTTCAACCTTTTTGAGTACCAAAAAGGGGATATGGAAACAATAAAACAAAATATCATAAATAATTATATTATAATAAACTATAATAATCATATTGTTTATATATATTTTAATTTTTTTAAAATGTAAAATGAAAAATAAACAATATTGATAGAAAGTGATATGTTAACATAAACACTTACCATAAGTACTAACATGATTAGTCCAAACTCTACCCTCAGAGATATATGAAATTAAAAATTATTATAAATATATAAATGAACCATATAAATTATTATCATATTATTCCTCATTCCCTTATAATTTCCAGAAACTAATTTTTTAGTAATTCTACATTAAAATAAATTTTCTAGTGGAAATGGTTACTTCTTCTTCATATGTATTGGATTAGTGAATAGAGTGCATGAACATTAATAATGGATCATAATCTCTAGAATCATTATAATTTCAAAAATATCATATTTATTAGTTATATATAATTTATTGAAATTAAATATAATTTGGTGATGAAAAATTAATTATATCACTTGGGGAGAAGGTAGTCTATATATATGAACAAGTTGTGTTTAAATTTTTTAGTTGATTGAATGAAATTATATTATCTAATAATATATCATTTTACAATCATAATCATCTAAAAAATATATTTAATATTCCATAAATTAACCCATATTACCATCCATAAATATTGGTGACAAAAAATTATTCATGTCGCTTTGTTGAGATGGTTGTATGTCTGAATGCTTGATAAAGGGTTAAATTATACATTGGATAAAATTGAGATAAAAATGAAATAAAAAATTATATTTTTTAATATTAAATATATATATAAATATTTAGTAATTTTTCAAATTTTATTGAGGATTTTTAATAGGAATGAAAAATTCATAATTACCATAAGATCATATTCCTCCTCACCAAATAACATACTCATAAAGCATCATAATGTTTCTTGGATGAGTATTATAGGAATATAAAACCCATTACCATATTGGAAGGTGAGTTTTTATGGTATTTTAGAAGATATTTTTAGAAAAAAGATTGTTAAGAGTTTTGGAGAAGTGAGACATAAATTTTCCTTTTTTAAATTTGTAAGTTGGAACCCATTTAAATATCTTGAATAATAAAATAAAATAAATTAACTATCATAGGCAATTATCTCGATAACATATTTTTTTTAATATAAGGTGTAGGAGGTATAGATAAACCAAACCAATGAAATTAATGATATATTTTAATTATATCTTGAAACATTATAATTTTATATTAACAATTTTAAACCACTTTTTACATCATCCAAGCTGACTTAATTAGTACATATTTGAATTAATTTGTATTTTAAAATATTCAATTGAACTTATAAAAAAGTAAAAATGATGAGATAAAATATTTAATTACTGTTTTAAAATTAAATTTCCAAATGTTGAAGGAATTAATTCTAATATTTGTAATCCAAATGTGAAAAAATAATATATATAGAAATTGGGTTTTAATTAATATAATAGATATCATTCTCATTCCATGTATAGTAACATGAATTATAAGAATTTTGTTTAATTTTAATTAATATATTATATAAAACTATCATTAAAATTACACATCAGAATTGTTAATTTTGTTTTTTTATTGAAAAAAATTATATATGTATATATATATATTTTCTGGAAATATACATTTTTATATGAAAATGAGTATTTATATATTTATAGATATTTAGTACTCAATATATGAATAGTTTACCATTTGCATAAATTTTTACAAAATGTCTTTTGATTAGTTTAATACTCAAAATAATTGAAATTAAAATTTTGATAAATAATTTATATTATATTGTTTTTTTAACAAAATACTTCCATTTAGTAAAAAATCAATGTAGTAACATTCCATAAAACGTGTAAGCATTTTAATGAAATTCATTTAATAATTTTATAACTGGAATTTTATAAAGTTCATTTCAATATATATAAATATAATCAATTTTATATTAAAAATAAAGAATTTGATTATGTATGATGTTTTTTGAATCATATTATATCTAACACATCTTATTTTTTAATATTATTTAAAATATTAAATATAAGTTTGTAACACCAAAATTTTAATATAATATCAATTAATGCTCAGTATCCTAATCAATGGTATACAAATTCCATTCATCAGAATTCCCTCAACTGTAAAATAGTTGTTGGGGATCTCAAACATCCTATCCCTAGTATGCCATGAATTTAACCTATCAGATGTTATATTCTTCATACACAATAGAAATTGTACAGAAAACCTAATTGGTTTATACAATTTCTTCATTATGGATTTCTTCAACATAGTAGTCTGCAACTTGTAGATTCTATAAAGAAAATTCTCTCATAGTTAAAAAATAGAAAAAGTGATTTATTTCTCATTGATGATATTGATTACTCTAAATCATAATTGATTAATAGTAATATATATAATTTCGAATTTACAAGGAAATATGTACAAGATGAAAAATCTAAAAACACTTAATAGGTAAAATTCAATCTATCAGATGTTCTCAAAACAAAAAATAAGATGAAAATATTATAAATAATAAACTAAATGCATTTCATTCAATTTATCTAAAGTAAAAATGTTCATGTGATCCTTGATTCTTTATAACTATATATATATGAAATTTTATGTAACATTAATTATAAAATTTCACATTTTATGATATATGCTGATACAACATTAGAATATTACTAGTTATCATCTAATGAAAACATTTTTTTCTTTTAACAGCTTTAAATTTTAAAAATAAGCTTAAAAAATTGTTCCATAGTAGTAATAAAATATAATATTTGGATTTAAAATAAACAACCCCTTGAAAATAAAGGTGGTTTAACATTAAAAAAATATTAATATGGAAATTTATATTAAATTATTGGATTATCATAGTACATGATAAAACAATATCTAATAAAATTTCAAATTGAATTCTACCTTTATATTGGGATAAATAAAATCATTTATAAAATTAAATGAAAATTTAAAAATTCAATTCATAATAAAATATAATCATTTAATATATACACAAAAATAAAAAAAATTATCCAAAAAATTATCAATTCCATGTATATATTTGTAATAAAAATTAGTTATAGTGATATTATTAATTTAATAGATAATAATACCTCATTTGTTGTAATTTTTTCAAGATTTTGAGGCTATAAAATCCTGTCATCGTAAAAATAAATATTCTATTATTTATCATCCATTATTTTTTGTTAATACAAAATATTTATATTTTTCACATTTATCCAATCATTACAAAATATTAAAATTATTTATCTGTATATTTGAATAAGACTACTCATCAATATTTTGAACTTGATCATTATTATGTTATTCATGATATTCTGAATATCTTTTGTTTTTATAGTTTCCTTATGTAATGTTCATGAAATATATAATAATTGAGTACACTAAAATATAATCATTTATTCTATTAGAATGTGATTATTCTTATGATATCTTTAATTAAATATTATCTAGAATTAATATTCTTTTTATATTAAAAAATAAAAAATATATTTCATCAAAATATCAGAAAAAAAAGATAACACATATTAGTGGAAGATGCTGTAATTTAGTAAATCATTACAATAATTATTTAAACTCATTTATCACCATCATCATAAAAAACAGAAACAATTTCATAAAACATAAGAATTACCTAATGATAAAATAATCGATATTCATCATTCAAAAAAATATTTTCTTTCAAACAAGAAACAAAACAACATCCTTAAAAATACATTCAATATCCAAATAGAAATAATGATAAATGAAATAATAAAGTGTAATTTATCAGGTAAAAGAACCTTGTTATCCTACATAAAAAATGGGAGTTCAAAACCCATTGGGGCACATGAATGTAGCAATAATGTAGAATATAGTAGTAGTAAAGACACTATTGAAATGATGGGAATTTTAGGGGTGTTAGGTCACTGTAGCCGCAGAAGGGGCACTGTAGTAGCAGTGGTTACTATGTAGTACATCAGCAGGCGGGTTACTATTGTAGTACTATTCATAGAATGGGACCTGGGCCTAAAATTTGGTCATGCAGATCATTTAATGGGATAAATTCCCACTGTGCCTTTGATATATATAATGGGTCTCCCTCTACCTTGATAGAATATGTATTTGACTTGATTTAATGATAAAAATGAGGCTTCGGCCCTATCCTTTAAAAAAATTAAACTAATGACATTGAAAATTACAATGAATGAATATTTCAATGACTATGTCCAAGTGTCTCAGGCTCTCCCACCACTTTATTTTGGGGAAAAGGTAATGGATACATACATTTCTTTTTCTAGGATCAGATACTCTTGAATGATTCATGTGAAAACATATGGTGAATTAAGCTATTAAAATAATTAATTTAACAATTTAATCAATTATTGATTATATTAATTTTAATTTATAAAAATTTTATGAATATATTATTAAATTTAAAAATATTAAATCAATAACATTTTAAATTACATAAAAATTGAGGGTGGAACATAGAGATCAATAGTCTTGAAATAAATTGTCAAAATCTTCTGGATGTTTTGTTCTGATAAATTGGGTTGATCTTCTTCTATAATAGATGGTTTCAAAAATATTATCATTAACTAAACTGGGTCACCATCGAACCATGAACCCCAGATAATCTATTTGATGTATCTATGTATGTTACTAATCTCTTTAAATGGGACCCTCATTATAGAGTATCAAAAATTTCAATTTAATAATTAGTTCACACTCTAATATAAATAATCATACCATGAATTCCTCCTATAAATTTTTTATAACCCTTAGATATACAATATTCATAGAATTTAATTAAATAGTTTCAAATAATATGAATCATCCAAATATTTTATACCATTTTTAGAATATTTTTGTATCTCAAAAATTCAATATGAAAAATAGTCAACATTATATATACAACATAAGTCAAAACTAAAGTCCCAAATGAAAGGGGAAATATATAAACAATATAAAAGTAAGGAAAAACTGATCATAATAACTACCTATCCCCAACACTTAAAGCATGGTAAATAAACACACCACAATGAACCCCACCTATCTGACATGAATATAAAACAACATTGGTTCATGACTTAATAAATATGGATGGTATACAAGGTGTGAAAAAAATGACACTAGTATGATTCCAAAAACGTCTAGGAACATCTATTTTATTGATATTAAAATTTATGTAGTCGGAATTTCATATTAAAAATTGGTTCCAATGTGTATGAATAAGGAAACCAATCACATGATAATTCAATTTTCCATAAAAAATATTTAACATTTAGAAAATGTAATGAGATAATCTAATTTAGAATAAAAAATGTTACTATTTTACATTAAAAACCACATTTTTATTGAAAAATATTTTTCCCTTTATGGGTAACATTCCAAAACAAATCTATAAAAAATAACATACTAAAAATAATTAATGCAATATAAACATAAAAAAATTCATTATCGAACAATATCATTCAAGGATAGAGATAAAAAACACATATGTAATGGGAACACAATAATAAATTAAAAAATGGGATGTAAAAGAAGAAAATATCATCCCTTGTATAGTATTATCAATGTAACAATGTAACATGGGAAACAAGATATGTCTTAAAATAAGAGAAGTGTTGGTATATATTAACAAGGTTGACATAGTAGCCTATGTTGCATCCCAAACACAATCCACCTGATAATCCTACACAAAAATCTTTGTGAGTTAACAACTCCAATATCCATATAATAGTTAAAATTAATGAGAACATTGATGTGACACCCTCATCTTTTAAAATAACATCATGTTTGATCACATATATGACACTCAACACTAAGACTGAACTAACCGAAAATATTATTATTGAAATATGTCCATTATAACATATGAATTGAATTGGTGGGTATGAGTAGTAAAAAAAACAATTTTAATTAAACATATAAACAAACAACTCAAATTAATTTTTTATCGACACATAGTAATTAATAAATCATTTCATAATAATTTCTTATTATTGTATAAAATTATGTTTCCTATAGAAAATATTTTTATTGTTTTTTGTGAAAACATATTTAAAAATATTTTTCTATATTTAGAAAATATAATTCAAAAAATGAATTTAAGTTTTGAATTCAAAAATTTCAAATTATCAATGAATAAATTTTCATTAATTTTCTTAATAGACTGATTTTATAATGAATAATAAATTAAATTATTTATTTATAGAATGCTATATATTTTTCAACAATTTCATAAGGTATATTTTGTTTTAAAAGGTTTTGAAAGTAACCTTTTTTCTATTATAATATGAATTATCCAACTATGTTAATTATAATAAATTTTACTCTTTAATACGGTATATAAATATTTTTATAAATAAATAAATTTTTTAGGAAAACCTATATTTCATTTCCTTTTATGTTTTTATCTAAATTTATTTTATAATAAATTGTTAAAAAGAATCTCGAAATAAATATTATTTATAAGGAATATTATTTTACAGGTTTCTTTTATTAATTTCAAAGAAAATATCATTTATTGTATTGTTTTTTTAAATTTGTAGATTTTAAATAAGTTATCCAAAATTAAATCAGTGTTTTCCTCATGAAATATTCTAGGTGATATTTTAAAATAATTTTCATTTATGATAACATCCTTCGATGATATTTATTTTTTTTAGTAACAGGATCCTAGGATACCATCCTTATTATCTAACTATATGGTTTATGATAATTTGTTAAATATATTTCTTGAATCCAAATTATTTTCAAATAATAATTCAATGATGAAATATTGAAATATTTATTAAAATAGTTTTCATTACATGGGTTATAATGTATGGTGATGTATTCATGATATTGTGGAACACATATGAATATAACCTGATAATATAATGGGTGGTATTGAAAATATATATACCTATAGTTAATTTATTGAATATGATTATCTCAAGAGATACCGAAAACTGGATTAGGTATTGAACCAATATTGTTTAGGGACTCTATCTAGAATGATAGTATTGAGAGTGGAACATTCACTACCCCTATAAGATTAAATACAATAAGGGTTCTGATGAATCAGAATATGATGTATTTGAAAATCATCCCTTATAGACACTATTTCATTATTAAACAAAACTTAATCTCTATTTTTCAAGTAGCATATAATAAGTTCATAATAGAAAATTCTTCATCCACAACAACATTTATTGGTTCAACCTTACTGGAATACATCCAAGTAAAATACAAATTCAATGTTCCAATGTATCAAATATACTAAAGTGAACTTCTTAAATAAGGCTTGATGAATAATCACATTCCCTATTCATTTATAACCAATCATAATTTGAATCATTATTACCCAATCAAGAGATGTTTGCACTCCACTCCTTCAAATGATTAATCATTTCATCCATTGAATAAATATTCTATACAACTCATTATTTTTTTATCATGAATCTCTACTTTAATACACATGATGAATACCTCTTTAAAGAAATAAATTCTTCAAAAATTGTTATTTCTTTTCAAAACCATTGATTTTATGAAAACATTTTAGAACATTTGGGAAAATATACCAGCATTAATTAATTTTTTTTGGAGAAGTGTTTACATTCACATATGTCATTATTTCATAAAAATGTCTATGTTCGTAGAACACAATAATTTTAATGGATCTCAATTTTCACTATAGATAAATATTCTTCTTCTATATGAAAATGATATTTAAATCATTACATAACACATGAAATAGAATTGTACAACTATTATGTCCCAAACCGTACCATGGGGCCCATGTTGTGACTACCCCATGCTCACCTTTCAAAGGATAGGGGCCAGAGACTATTGTGGAAGGCATAAACCTGCATGGAGGAGGTATTTTCTTATGTATCTTTATACCCAAACATGACCAACCAAGTCCCACACAATAAAAAGGAAACAAGTATCACTAAAACGATATTGAGTACAAGTAAAACTCATAAATGTGGGCTAGAATAATAACCCAACAAAAGAACGTAATGTGGAAATGTACAAAAATGAAACTATGATCGCCAGCCACAAAAAACCCCACAATTTCATGATAGTAGTGTCGCTAATTGAAGCCTATGAAAATATTCCTATCAACCCAATCTTAGTGGACCCCGTCAGGACCTATGTCACCATGTCCACCATTGCAGCACCCATCAGACCCATCTCACTGAGCACCTCTGGGAATTGGTCCACCAATATATATAGAGACATTGATCATATTCAGCAAACAAATCATGTGATAGTGAATCCTATGTAGAGGTGAGTAACAAAGTACTCAGTATGGACCCAAAAAAATAAATAAAAAGACTACATAAAAATTCTCAAGGTAACGCATGAAGCACAAATAAATCACACCATGCATAAATTTACGTTAGTGATAAAAGAATAATCAGTCACATTATCGAACACCTCAGTTTCTAGAGAACTCCTCCTCTATCAAGTACAATGGGTTTTCCAAGATAAATAGAGTACATACCACTATCCTTGGACTGTTTGGTACACCTCCACATCACATACATTGGGCCTGTCTAGTCACACAGAAGTTATTTCCACTAATCATGCCCAACTAAGGTACTCCTCCTCATCATTTGAAGTGGTCCTAAAAAGTCACAAATAAGTGCTTCCCACTGTAGGCTAGCAATTTCACACGGAAGTGCTTCCCACTGGGGCATAGTAGAATCTCACAGAGACAGAAGTCCACAGAATTCAGTTCTTAGCCAGCCACAGGGTTTTTTACATAGTGCACCTAGGAGAACGACTCATCATGATATTCATAGAATCTCAACATCCATTGAATCCTCCTGAAGAAATTCCAAAAGATCCATAGCGTTGAGAATGTCCCAATTCCATAATCATATATCCAATCACAGAACTAGTTTTCTTGTTATTAGTGTTTTAGTAACCTGGGGCATGTTGTTTCTGGACCCATTGTGACCCAATCAAACTGACCCGGCCTAGTTTTGGATGAGGTTCTAGCCCGCTGGGTCACTGGGTGATCTGGTCTAGTCATGACTGGACTGAAGGTTGTGGGTCTGGACGACCGTTATAGCTCAGGCCCACAAGGTGTGGGTCAAACCGGCCGGCACAGGTCTAGCCCGCTATGCCGTGGGACCGGCCAACTGACTTGGGGCACCACCCACCAGCATGAAGCCTATCCTGTGTGGTGATAGATAGGGATGCACCTCCTAGCTAGGAAGGGTCTAGATTCCATGTCTGGACTCTTCTAGCCCCACGGTCGAGTGGGGACCTCCTACCATAGTCGAGCGACCCCAGCTCACCAAGAAACCCGGACTGCCGGAATGTTGGCCTTCATCCATACAAAGTTTGGTAGGTGCTACGTCCCCCTGCTGCCACAGAGGACTCTTTCCACCATGGAACGCCGACAAGCACGCTGACCCCACTACCTGCAGCGGCTGTCGGTGTGACCCTAGATGTTCGGGGGACAACCAAACGCACCCTGGTGGTCTGTTCATCACACCGCCTCCCCCTGCACTATTTGGGGAACTCCCTCTTCACCGGAAAGGTCTCAAAATCATCTTGATGCAACATTGAGGGCGCGAACATAAATAACACACATGGTAGAGGTGATCAAGACTTTTCCATTTCGGCCCTCAACATCTTTTTTAGTGGTTTATAATAATGGAGGGGCTTATGGATTGTGTATAACGACCCATAATTTACATACATTGTTATTAAATCAGAATTGAAGCATACTTATTAAAACATATAACAAAACCCTGATAGGACCATACATGTATATTGTCTTTAGAAACTGGGAAACATAAACAACTTGTTCTAAAATCATCTACATTGTCTCCCATTTATTTCATCATATCTAGAGTCCCTTTTGGCATATCCCACTTAATACCCTTCTTCCTGACGTGGGGAAAATAAAACATACAAAAAAGGGTGAGCTAAAATGCTCAGTAAGGGTAAAAAAAGGAAATATCAATCATATCATATTCATAAGAACATAAAATTTTGAAAATCTTAACCTGGAAAAGAGATCATAATATCATAACATGGGATAAATCATAGTATTGAAATGTAATCCCAATTATCATAACCTATAACATGAAACTTTGTGGTATACACACATAATTATAGAAGATCATTTATTATTAGTCAAGACTCATTTCCAAGACTGTCTTAGTAGACAAAGTCCATTTCTGAACCGAGTTCACTCCTTGTTTCAGTCTTGTATCACTCAACTAGATTGACTTGTCATTCCAGCCATGTCTATCTTATGAGATATAAACATTTACCCAAAGCATTGGAGGTATATATAGGTCCCACCCATCTCATAATGAAGCCACTCTTATGTGTTCCACAAAATCATAAATCATACCTCATAGCATAACCCATGTAATAAAAATAGGATTCTAAAACATCGTGACATCATAAAACAATTCATATAAGATAAAGGACTTCATAAAAATAATTTCATCTCAAAATATTCAAATAAATGTAATAATAGGGATAGAAACAAAACCCTATATTATCTTAGATGGAAAATAATTTTGATAAAACACTTGAACTCCATTCTTGTGGAAAATATCCTTTCTACTTCATTTTTTTCGATTCATAACATGTCATAAAATTTTTAACTAAAAGAAGTTAATTAAAAATAAACATGAAAACATGTAAATTAATCTTAATGGAAATAATTTTTTATCAAATCATAAAAATCCATTCATGCTGTATAAGTTAAAATACATTCTTCTCGTACTTTAACTGAAAAAGTAAAAAAGTATCTCGTACTGAAAATGAAAAACGATTTCTTTCATATATTTTACTAAAAATTAACCAATAGGTAAAATTGGATTTAAAAAATTATATGAGGATAGAAATAATATTAAATATTTAGGAAACATGAATGTGGATGATAAATATGCCCCAGTAAATTCTGAAGTATAAACAATCTCTAAAAATAATGAGATTGTGAGAGTTTCCCTTATCTTAGGTCAGATATGCTTCGTACGTATCCGAACATCATGTATAATGATTTAAATAATTTCATTGACTTATTACTGAATCATATTCACTGTTACAATATCACACATGGTCATATTTTTATCTTTTAATTAGTAATATTTCATTGCTAATTTTTATTCAGGTGTTTATTCTTTTATGTTCTTCAGCTTGTCTTGTCGAATAAATTTGTATTACTCTTTTTAAGTTATTAATACCTTATTTATAGAATGTTATTTCTGTAATATATATCATATTTATTCATTAAATTCATTTATACAATCATTATTCAATGAAGATCATGTAGAATGAGTCGCATCACATCATGGAGATGGTAGGCCGTACGTACGTACAAGCGATAATATCGTTCCCATAACTATTGAATGGTATTGTACATGAAGATGGAATATCTCAGAATTATTATCATGTTATAATAATCATATATAGTTATTATTTACACCATTATACCCATCTTATTAAGGTGGTGGTTGAAAACAGATTACACCACGGTGTGGAGACTATATTCCGTACGTACGCACGCGCAGTGATTTCATTTTCCATAGGATGGATAGAAGGTGAAATAGGGTTGTTTCATATTTATAATTACATATATGTATATTAGTGATAATTATTTTATTAATTTATGATTAAACAAATAAATAAAATATGTATAATAATAAATAAATTGGAAAGAATCGGTAAAGGATATTGCCTCTTCTTTGACACGCCTCTTCTTAACCTCCTCTTAGGGCACTAATGTTGGCCTTTGAAGAAGACCAGGACCACTAGTATGTTTCTAGGGATGTGGTGAAGAGAAATTGGTAGGATTATGCCTAGATTGAAGGCTTAATGTGGTGTGAGGAGGAGAGGGAGGAGGTGCCCTTTTATAAGGGAGGAGAGGGGCACCTTTGGAATTATAGGAAATATTAATTTACAATAAATTCCAACCCCACATAAAACCCTCCAAAAATGTCTCAATTAGAATAAGAGATGAGACATGGTTGTAATATCATAAACCAATAAAATTTATACATGTTGTGAATTTATTTTAAACCATATCAAATTGATTTATCCTTATTTAATCTATTCAATTTTATTTGTGGTAATAATATTATAAATTTTAAATTGATATAAATAATTACTTATGTGCTATGAATTATCCATAATTAGATAATTTATGACATTTAGTCCATTTAAATTTAATTTTATAATTTTTAATTATATTTTTTATTTTTAAACAATTTTTTAATATTTTATTTTTATAAAATAATAATAGTGTCAATTTTGACACTATTAAATTATTAGAATTTAAATAAAATCTACATAGAGGATATATTCAAACTAAAAGAATTAATAGATTAATAAAATGTCCTATGTGTCTAGAAAATTAGTGCAACAAGTTAAATTGTTCATATAATATTTATTTTAATATTTGAAAACCATTTATTTGATATTTCAATCAATAAAATAATTTCAACATCACTATTGTGTCACCTTTAATGATAATTATTTAATCCCTAAAAATTATAAAAAAATTCTCATGATGTAGATAATTTTATTATATTTCTGGAGACTGTTAATGTTTGAAGTTTCATGAAGTTTATCACTAAATCAAAATTATTATATTTAATATTTAAGAGAGTGACACATTGTCACTTTCTTTGGTTTTAATAATAATTAAAATATTTTCATGGTCAAAAGTCCCCAAATTTTTTCTATTCCAACCCTCAGGTGATATGAGTCGACTTCTGGTCAACCCATTGAATTTTTGAAGGTGTTTGGGTAATTTTATAATCTTATTTTTACCCTTAATTATCATATTTACCTTTACCTATAGTAAATAAAAATTACTGTAGTTACTATTCATAATATAAAAAAAATTAAAAGTAACCTATTAAACCCAATTTGGACCCACATAATTCAAATATGGAATCCATTTTTCAAAATTCAAAACACAGAAGTTGTAGTAATTAATTTAACATTAATCCTATTGTTAAGAAAATGTGTTTTAAAAGTTAAAACATTTGCAAATATTGAAATGTTTTTACCTATGAATTCAATTTAATATTAATTGTAATGACATAAATTATATTAAATGGTAAAAATATATTCTATTCATAATTTAAAACCACTCAATATTATAATTTAACCACATAAAGTATTGCGATGTAAAAAGGTGTTTTTAATTAAAATATATCGTGTTTTTAATATTCATTAATATATAAAAGTCATCAGAATAATATGAAAAAATTATCCAAAGTAAATTTTTATACCCTGTTTCCAAAGAAGAATTTTATTTTTTCATATTGAACTTATAAACCTTTCAAAAACTAGATTTAATGTGGGTGTGCCATCAAAACGTGGAAAAACTGCATTTTTTGTAAAATACTTATTTTACCCAAAAATTTTATTTTGTTCAAATACCATGTTTTAGAAAATATGTAAGATGAATAATAATGTTCCAAATTTAGTTAATATTATTCATAATGGCTAGTCTATAATAATATTAATATATCATTGTTTAGTGAAACATGGTATTGCGTACTACACACGCTATCGAGGAAGGTCGTGATTGCATGTAACACAAGCCAAGCCAGTGTTTTGTGTAGTGAAATTTTCATTTGGTGTTGCATATAACATAATACATGATATATATATATATATATATATATATATATATTTCTCATAAAATATCATGGCGTTATATTCTACCCCCCTTAAAAAGAATTTCACCCTCAAAATTCGTCACTTCGTAACAAACAGATTAGGATACCTCTCCCTCATCATATCCTCAAGTTCTCATTTAGCTTCTACTAATTGGTGGTTCCTATATAAACCATTAACCAAGCGAGTGGTCTAGTTTCTTAGAACTTTTTTGCTACGATCCAGAATCCCTATTTTCTATTCTTTATAAGAAAGATCTTGCTCCAGTGGTACAACTTCTGAGCATAGTACATGTGAAGGATCAGATATGTACTTTCTCAGGAGAGATA
Organism: Viscum album; assembly: GCA_963277665.1. Taxonomy (NCBI): domain Eukaryota; kingdom Viridiplantae; phylum Streptophyta; class Magnoliopsida; order Santalales; family Viscaceae; genus Viscum; species Viscum album. Next base: position 1,894,339,190 of record OY728150.1, read on the forward strand.
CATGGAATACCTCATGAACTTGAGATAGATTAGGTGGAAGCGCCAATCATTAAGATACCTTCCCAACATGATCTAGTATCTCAGAAGGACCAATATACCTAGGTCTCATCTTTCCCTTCTTTCCACATCTCATTACTCTCTTCCAAGGAGATTTTCGTAAGAACACTTTATTACCCACTTCAAACTCTAGGTCTTAATTCGGTTATCAACATACCTTTTTTCAACTATGAGCTCCTCTTATGTGTTGTTGAATAGATAGGATGTTTTATTCCATCTCATCAACAAGATCAGGTAATATCTTTCTTTCCCCAACTTCATCCAAGCAAGTTAGAGTTAGGCAATTCGTTCTATAGAGAGCTTCATAAAGAGCCATCTGAATACTGGATTGAATGCTATTATTATAATAAAATTTCACCAAATGTAGGTGTTGATCTGAAACACCTTTGAAATCTATAGAGTAAGATCTCAACATGTCTTCTAGAGTTTTAATTCTCCTCTTAGACTGACCGTCTCTCTGAGGATGATAAACAGTGCTGAAACTCAACTCTGTATCTAGAGTATACTGAAGACTTCACCAAAACATTGAGGTAAACCTTAGATCCTGATCAGATATAATGGAATATGGTACTCCATGAAATCTTACCACTTCCTTCACATATATCCTAACAATCTGATCAAGAGATAAATATTTTCTAATAGCAATGATGTTTTCCGACTTTGTAAGACGTTCAACTATAACCCGGATAACATTATTGCCTCTGGATGTTTTAGGAAGTCTAGTGACAAAGTCCATAGTGATGTTTTCCAATTTCCATTATGGTATGGGTAATGCTTGTAACATCCCCTTAGACTTATGTCTCTCATCTTTAACTTGCTGGAATACCAAGCATCGGGAGACATATTCAGCAACATCCCTTTTCATGCCATCCCACCAGAAGTACTCTTTCAGGTCCCTATACATCTTCGTGCTTCCAGGGTGAATATAGAATGAATAACTATGGGCCTCATCCAATATTTCCATCATTATTTATGGGATGGGAGGAACACAAACCCGATTCCAAAACCTTATTACTTCATCGTAATCAATGTGAAATTCAGGAACATTTCTAACCTTCTTTTGTGACTTGGCATCTTCTTTTTGTTCCTCTTTAATCTTCATATGTATAGATGGTTGAACATTCATTTTAGAAAGATATGATTTTCACCCTCCATTATAATTACAAGATCCATAATTTATAATTCCATAAATATTGGATCTTTTGTGATCCTCATCATGGATAAGCTAGCATGGTCTTGTCGACTTAATGCATCTGCCACCTTGTTTGATTTCCTGGGATGGTAATGAATTGAGAAGTCGTAATCCTTAATTAGCTCCAAACATCTTCTTTGGCTCATATTCAACTCATTTTGTGTGAAAATATACATTAATATTTTATGATCAGTATGAATATCACACCTTTCACCATAAATATAATGCCTTCAAATTTTTAATGCAACGATTGCCGCAGCTAACTCCAAATCATGAGTTGGGTAATTTTTCTCATGGATTTTCAATTGTCGTGAGGCATAAGCTACCACCATATAGTTTTTCATGAGAAAACACCCCAATCCCTTCTTGGATGAATCACTATATATCACAAACCTTTTTCCACTACAAGGTAGTGTGAGAACAGGTGCACTAGATAAACTTTTTTTCAACTCCTTGAAATTCTCCTCACACTCCTCTGTCCACATGAACTTAACTACATTTTGAGTCAACCTGGTGAGTTTATTAGATAATCATGAAAAATATTTCACAAAATGTCGATAATATCCAGCCAAACCAAGAAAACTTTGGATCTCAGTTACTGTTGTTGGCCTCGACCATCTTTCGATAACCTCTGTTTCTGCTGGATCCACAGATATCCCCTCTTTTGAGATTATTTGACCCAAAAGTGAAACTTTTTTAAGCTGAAATTCAATCATGGTAAATTTGGAATAATGCTTCTCCTTTCTCAGGGTCTTTAATACAATTCTTAAGCGATCTTCATGTTCTTACTTACTCTTTGAATAGACAAGAATATCTTTTATAATGACTACCACAAATTGATCAAGATAGTCTCTAAAGTCTCAATTCGTCAGATCCATGAAGATATTAGGGGTATTATTAAGATCAAATGGCATCACTATACATTCACAGTGTCCATACCTTGTACCAAAAGCCATCTTTGGTATATCCTCTTTTTTTACCCTTAATTGATGATACCCGTTAATGAAGATCAATCTTGGAAAAGTATTGAGCTCTGTGTAGTTGGTCAAATAATTCATCAATGCGTGAGAGAGGATATGTGTTCTTGATAGTGATCTTATTATGTTTTCGATAATCAATACAGAGTCTCATTGATCCATCTGTCTTCTCAACAAAGAGAACATGTGCTCCACAAGGTGACGCACTAGGACATATGAATCCCTTATCAAGATTCTCTTGGAGTTGCTTCTTCAATTCCTACAACTCAATTGGGTCCATTCTATATGATTTCTTTGAAATGGGCATAGAACCCGGTACGAGATCTATTGAAAACTCAACTTCACAATCTGGTGAATGACCTGGAAATTCCTCTTGAAATACATCATCAAACTCCCGTACAATGGGAATATTCATAATCATGAGTTTATCTCCAACCATTTGATATAAATAGCCTTTATTTATTGGAATCAAGACCCATATGATGGAAGAAATTACCCCTGGAAAGTTATATTTATCCTTTCATCGATAGATGATCATAGATTGATCAGGAATATGAAATGTGACTTTCCTTCATTGGAAGTTGATATGAGCTCCATATAAGGAAAGCCAATCCATGCCATGATTCACATAAAATTCTACTATAGGAACGATAACAAGATTTTCAGGAAGCACTATCCCACAAATATCAATTGGAGAAGAATTATTAACATCTGATGCAACCGTTTTGCCATTAAGAGTTGTCACAGCTAACTCAACATCTAATTGTTGAGGTAGTATGGTGATACCCTTAGAAATTTTTTCAGAAATAAAAGATTGGGTGGATCCAGAATCAAATAAAACATTTTCTACTTTAGAGTGGATGGTATGTGTACCTTTCACAACTTCGTTATCATACTCCACATCACCGATATAAATTGCATGTTAATTTAATTTTTCATTGTCCTTAAGAGTTTGTTTACGTTGATCATCATCAAGAACCCTTGGATTAGGTCATTGATTGGCATAATGCCCTATTTCCTTGCACTTGAAACATTTAAGAGTAGGAGGTACATTATGTGTATCCTTTTCTTTGTTCGCATCACTAGACATCTTGTTCCCATCATTGCAACATTCAAATGCCCGACGACCTTATTTTCCACATTGGAAGCATTTATTTTTCCCTTTAAGACAATTTCCACCATTCTTCATTCCACACATTTAGAATAAGGTAAAACTCATCTTCCTTTCAGTTTGGTCTTTATATTTCCCTTTGAATTCTATTTTCCTCTTCTTATCAACCTCATATGACTGATGGCTTACTCTAATCTCCATCTCAACCTTGAGAGTACATCGAACAATTTCCTCATAGCTATTGAAGTACATTATGGCTAACGCCCTTCGAAGACTTGTTTTTAAGCCACTAAAGAATTGATCGATCTTACTCTCAGGTTGGATAATAATTCTGGAAGCATACCTTGCAATTATTGTAAAATTTTCTTCATAGGTATCAACTGATTCATCATCCTTTTGCTTCAGTTCAAGAAACTCCTTCTCCATATTTTTTCGAAGAATACGAGGGAAGTACTTATGGAAAAATAAGTTCTTGAACTCATCCCATTCTATGGACTCAATATCGTCTCTTTGCCTTGTATTCTTCCTAAGATTCCACCATTGATCAGATTCACCGTCCAAACGATATACTGATAAGATGAATTTATCATGTTTAGAACATTGCAGGACTGAAAATAACTTTTCAGTGGTACTAATCCATTGTTCCGCCACTAATGGATCAGAAGACCCACTGAATGAAGGTGGACACTGCCTCATGAAGGATTCAACAGAATGTTGCTCATTTTTTTCTCGTTTGGAAATCCAACATGATTCATTGTTTTAGAATGTCGTGTGAGCATGGATACAATATTTTTCCTTCCAACTCCCATAATGTTTTGTTTCATAGGGGGACAATCATTGTATTTCTCGCCGCTTTTAGTATTAACATCGTTCATTCGGGTTCCAGACATTGACTCAAACCAATAATCATAGTGTGAGAAACGCCAATCGTAATAGGAAAACCACAAAATAAAAAATAAAATTTTATACTTAAGGTCTTATCATAGGTTATTCATGGGAAATTCTAAAACACTAATATTATGTTCTATGCATAGACATATCATTAGGGTTCTTACAATGGATTTCACATCCTAGTTTCAAATTGTTGATTATACCTTTCTACTGATACCAACTATAACGACCCATACATTACATAGATTGTTATTACTTCAGAATTGAATCATACTTATTGAAATATATAACAAAACCCTGAGAGGCCTGTATAGGTATAATGTCTTTAAAAATTGGGAAACATAAACAACTAGTTCATAAAGCATCTACAATGTCTCCCATTTATTTCATCATATCTAGAATCCCTTTCGGCATAACCTACATAATACAATTCTTACTAACCTAGGGAAAAGAAAACATACAAAAAAGGGTGAGCTCAAATTCATAGTAAGGGTAAACAAAGTAAATATCAATCATATAATATTCATAAGATCATAACATTTTGAAAATCGTAACTTGCAAAAGAGATCATAATATCATAACATGGGATAAATCATTGTAGTGAAATGTAATCCCAATGATCATAACATATAACATGAAACTTGGTGTCATACACACATAATCATAGAAGATCATTTCTTATTAGTCAAGACTCATTTCCAAGACAATCTTAGTGGACAAAGTCCATTTCTGAACCGAGTTCACTCGTCGTTTGAGTCATGTATCCCTGAACTAGATTAACTTGTCATTCTAGCTAAGTCTATCTCATGATATATAAATCATTACCCAATACATTTCAGGTAGATATAGGTCCCACCCCTCACATAATGAAACCATTCTTATGTGTGTGACAAAATCATAAATCATACATCATAGCATAACCCATGTAATAAAAATTGGATTCTTAAACATCATGAGATCATAAAACAATTCATATAAGATAATGGACTTCATAAAAATAATTTCATCACAACATATTAAAATCAATGTAATAATAGGGATTGAAAAATAACCCTATATTATCTTAGATGGAAAATAATTTTGATAAAACACTTGAACTCCATTCTTGAGGAAAATATCCTTTCTACTTCAAAAACTTTTTTCCTTTCCTAACATGTCATAAAATTATAAATTAAAAGAAGTTAATTAAAAATAAAATTGAAAATTTGTAAAGGAAGATTCATGGAAATAATGTTCTATGGAATTATAAAAATCCATTCATGCCATATATGTTAAAAAACATTCTTTTGGTACTTTGGTTGAAAAAGTCAAAAAGTATCTCGTACTGAAAATGACAAATGATTCCTTCATATCTATTACTAAAAATTAAACAATAGGTAAAATTGGATTTAAACAATTTTATGAGGATTAAAATAATATTACATATTTAGGAAACATGGATTTTGATGAAAAATATTCCCCAGTATATTCTGAAGTATAAACAATCTCTGAAAAAATGATATTGTGAGATTTTCCCTTACCTTAGGTCTGATACATTTCGTACATATCCGAACCTCCTGTATAATGATCTAAATAGTTTAATTGACTTATTAATGAATCATATTCATTTTTATGATATCATAAATGGTTATATACTTATATTTTTATTAGTAATATTTCATTGCTACTTGTTATTCGGGTGTTCATTGCCTTATGTTCTTTTGCATGTCTTGTCGAATAAATTCTTATTCCTATTTTTAGGTTATTAATAACTTATTTAAAAAATGGTATAAGTTTAATATATATCATATTTATTAATTCAATTCATTCAATTCATTTATATAATCATTATTCAATGAATATCATTTAGAATGAGTCGTATCACAATGTGGAGACGGTAGGTCATATGTACGCACGAGTGATGATATCATTCCCATAACTTTTGAATGGTATTGGAGTGGAAGATAGAATATATAATAATTAGTATCATTTTATAATAATCATATATTGTTATTATTTACACCATTATACCCATCCAACTAAGGTGGTGGTGGAAAGCAGATTACACCACGGCTTGGAGACGATATTCTGCACGTACGCACGTGCGGTGATTTCATTTTCTATAGGATAGATAGAAGATGAAATAGGGTTGTTTCATATTTATAATAACATATAATTATATTAGTGATACTGATTTTGTTAATTTATGATGAAACAAATAAAGAAAAATAAGTATAAGAAGAAATAAATTGTAAAGAATCAGTAAAGAATATTACCACTTCTTTGACGCGCCTCTTCTTAACCTCCTCATAGGGCACTACAGTTGGTCTTTGAAGAATACCAGGACCTATAGTATGTTTCTATGGAAGTTTAGAAGAGAAATTGGCAGGGTTTGGCTGAGCATGAAGGATAAAAGTGGGGTGATTAGGAGAGGGAGGAGGTCCCCTTTTATAAGATAGGAGAGGGGCACCTTGGGAATTATAAGAAATATTAATTTATAATAAATTTTAACTCCACTTAAAAACCTCAAAAAATGACTCAATTCAAATATGAGATGCAATAGTGTTGTAATCTCATCAACCAATGAAATTTATACATGTTGTGAATGTATTTTAAACCTTATCAATTTGATTTATCCTTATTTAATCTATCTAGTTTTATTTGTGGAAATAATATTATAAATATTAAATATATATATATAATTACTTATGTGCTTTGAATTATCTATAATGAGATACTTTATGACATTTTGGACCATATAAATTCGAATTTAAAATTTTTAAATATTTTTGTGAATTTTAAACAATTTTATAATATGTTATTTTTATAAAATATCAATAGTGTCAATTTTGACACTATTCATTTATTTGAATTTAAATAAAATCCAAATAGAGGATATATTCGAGATAAAATTTTTTTTAGATTCATAACATTTCATATTTATCTAGAAAATTAATGGATCACATTAAATAGTTCATATAATATTTATTTAAATATTTTTAAAACCTTTTATTTGATATTTCAATCAATAAAATAATTTCAACATCACTATTGTGTCACTATTAATGATACTTATTTAATCCCTAAAAATTATAATTAAATTTATATGATGTAGATAATTTTATTATACTTCTAGAGACTATTTATTTTCTATGTTTAGTGAAGTTTATAACTAAATTAAAATTATTATACTTATAAGATTTAAGAGAGTTACATGTTGTCATTTTCATTGGCTTTAATAATAATTAAATTATTTTCTTGGATAAAAGTCCATAAAATTAAACTATTCCGACCCCTAGGTAATATGGGTCGACTTATAGTCATCCAATTGAATTTCAGTAGGTGTTAGAGTAATTTTATAATCTTATTTTTACCCTTAATTACCCAATTTACCTTTACCTATAGTAAATAAAAATCACCGTAGTTACTATTCATAATATAAAAAAAAGTAACTTATTAACATAATTTGGACCCGATGAATTCAGATATTGAATCCATTTTTCATAATTCAAAACATAGAAGATTGCAGTAATTTATTAAAAATTTATCCAGTTGTTAAGAAAACGGGTTTTATAAGTTAAATCATTGTCAAAGATTGAAATGTTTTTACCTATAAATTCAATTTAAAATTAATGGTAACGACATAAATTATATTAAATGGTAAAAATATATTCTATTTATACTTTAATACCATTCAATATTATAATTTAACCATATAAATTATTGCAGTGAAAAAAGTTGTTTTTAATTAAAATATAGCGTGTTTTTACTATTCATTAAAATATGAAAGTTTTCAGAATAATATGAAAAGTTTATCCAAGTAAATTTTTATATCCAGATTCCAAATAAAAATTTTATTTTGTCGAATTGAACTTATAAACCTTTCAAAAACTAGATTTAATGTGGGTGCACCATCCAAAGGTGGGAAAATTTCATTTTTTGAAAAATACATATTTTAACCAAGAAATGTATTTTGTTCACATACAATATTATATAAAACATGTAAGATGAATAATAATTTTCTAAATGTAGTTAATACTATTCATAATGTATATTCTATAATAATATTAATATATCGTTTTTTAGTGAAACTCAGTATTGCGTACTACACACGCTATCTGGGAAGGTAGCGATTGCGTGTAACGCAAGACAAGCCATTGTTGTGTGTAGTGAAAGATTTGTTTGGTGTTGCATATAACATACGACATAAAAAAATATATATTTCTCATAAAATCTTTGGGTGTTACATTGTGGCTCCATAAAACATGAGTTAAACTAATCCCATATAATAACTCCCAAGGGAAATCATCCTCTTGCATAAATGCATGATTCACAGATTAACCTATTTGTGGGTTGATCCATGTTCATTGTTTCTTAAATAATAATTGAGGAACAACATGAAAAAATTAAACCCCTTCTTATTTGATGTTTATTGCTGATGCGTTACGTCCTCAAGGTTTCATGATGTTGAGGTCATTTTTCGCTTCTGAATCTGTTCTCCATGGTGCGTCGAATATTTTTTACCATTGTTGGCATTTTTCATTCTTCATTGTAAGGGAAGTTAGTCAGAGGTTCTTCAAAAAATACTATAAGTTTAGTACCTCATAATTCATCAACCAAATTAAAAAGAAGAACATGTTACAGTGTTTCTGTTATGATGTGACATCTCATCGTTACACTATTTCATTTATGAAACAGCATCACAATTACACATCATTAAATCATTGTTACACTACGAGTTAACAATTCATTAATGATACTCATCAATTAACCTCATCATTATACAATAATGTCATCATCTACTTCTCAACGGGTGAGAAAAGTAAATAAAATAACATTTTAATGTTATTTTATTTTATTCCAAAATGACTGAAAATTAACTTTTATGTTTGGCCCATTTTGGCCAATGTAACATCCTTTCTAGGTGAATATCAACATTTGAGTTAAATGGTGCCCTCATATTTTTTATCCAAGCACCATTTCAAAATTTATAAAAATTTTCTCACACATTTGTTGATCGTACCTTTATAAAGTTAAAAAATCTGTTCGGGGATCACTTGGCCTCAGAATCACGTGTCTTTAAACAATTTTGTCTCCGAATAATTCTATACAATTAAAACAATTAAAATTTAATTTATATAACATTACATTATTTCCACCATTTGTATTTACATCGAAAAAAGGTAAATGAAAAACTAAAAAAATGATGGGGGGTACTGAGCACAAATCTGAGCCTCCTGCCCCCATTTTCTCTCTTGGAGATTCCCATGCTGCCATCGAACTAGTACTAGAGGAATCGACCTCCCACATAGGACACACTCTTATCAAGCCTCTATCTCCACCAAGAACTCCACAAATGTATCCCCATTATCAATTTCTCACACGCCATTGTCAATGATGTGTGATGGATCATACACGTATCTCTGCAGCTAGGACACTTGGAAAGCACCATGCACCTGGTGCATCTGTGTGAGAAGTGCTAGGTGGTATGCCACCTCACCAAAACTCATCATGATCTAAAAGTATAACATGAACCCCAGAGATATATTTTCACCCCTACCAAATCTATGTAATCCTCATCTAGGTGAGACCCAAAAGAGTTCATGACCACCCATCAAAAACTCCAAAGGTCTCTATTTTCATTCATCATAAGATTTATACCTAATCTGTGTAGCCCTTGTCCACTCTTGGATAGTCTACACATTCTGGGTAGTATCCCATACGAACTCAAGACCTATGAGTCCAACATCCCTGGGTCTGTCCAGCATTGGGGTGATCTGCAAAGACACCCATACACGTCCTCAAATTATTCCATGCCAATTCTGGATTGATAGCTTTTTTTGTATGAAAACTCCACTAGTGGAAGGTGGTCCCCAATCTATGGGAAAAATATAGTATGTAAGCACATATCTCGTCCTCCATCGTCTGTATGGTCTGCTCCGTCTAACCATCCATCAGGGGGTGAAAATTTGTGCTCAATCACAGCTTCCTCCTGAATGCCTCTTCTAATCCCTTCCACAATCAGTAGGTATAGTGATCATCACGATCTGAGATGATCGTCAAAGGAACCCTATGAAGCCGCACTATCTCATGGATGTATAGGCATCCCAATCCCTATACTTGTTCCTACTCATGGATGGAAAGTGAGTGATCCAACATGGTGAGTCGGTCAATGACCACCTTGATTGAGTCGTGGCCCCTGGATATATGTGGTATCCCTATAAAAAATTCCATCATAATACCATCCCATTTTCATTCTGGAATCTTGAGTGGATGTGCCAAGCCAGCTGGAACTTGATGCTCGACCATCACTGGCTGACAAGTGAGGCATCATGAAATGAACTTGGACCCCACTTTCATCATTTCTAGCCACTAGTACTGACATCATAAGTCCTTGTAAATATTATCCACTCTAGGATGTATCGCCAATGGGGATATATATATCTCCCACAAACATCCACCTTCAACGTCACTGGATCTATGGTGCACCCTCTGAAAATGATGATGTGCTCCCCACCATTCAAAAATACATTAAGAGACCATCTTTGGAATAAATGATCTTGTTAGGCATCATATTCAACATCCACTAGTTGGGCCTCCCTAACTCTATGTAAGAGTGAAGGAGTAATAGTCATAAAATTAAGGTTTGAAGTTCCACAATCATCCATGAAGGTTATCTACATCGTAACCAACTACTCTGTCTCCTCAATCTATAGCTCTAAACCAGTCCTCTTGGTGAGCATGTCTTCTACCACATTCCCCTATTCAATAGTATTAAAAATATCAAAGTCAGAGTCCTGGAGGAACAATATCCATTGCTACAATCTCAATTTTAGGTCCATATTGGAGTATATGTACTTGAGTATCATGTGGTCAGAGTAAACTGTTAACATTTCACACAACATGTAGTGCTTCCACATCATTAAGGATAATACCAATGCTGCTAACTCCAAGTCATGGGTCACATAGTTTTGCTAATGTTGTCTCAAATATAATGATCCATAGGAGATCATTAATTTCTCCTTCATCATGACGCAACCCATTCTATTCCTTGATGTGTCACAACAATCAATATTCCCAACCCCCTTATTTTTTAGTCTCAAGATGTGGGCAATATTCAGTCTACGCCTCAGCTCCTAGAAACACTACTAACATTTCTCAATCCACACGAATGGTCTTCCCTTCCACGACAAAACTAATAAGGGTTCTTCTACTCTGGAAAAGTCGACCATGAACCTTCGATAGTAACTATCCAACCCTATGAAGTTAGGCACCTCAGTCACACTCATGGGTGGCTCCCAGGATAGGAGCACATATATCTTCACTAGAAACACTTCAACTCCAGCCTTTATGATGATGTGTCCTATAATGTAGACTTACCAAATAAAAAACTAACACTTCGATTGATTTCCATAAATTTGGTGCCCTCAGAGTGTATACAGGACAATCCATAAGTGTATAGAATTATTCTCCTATGACGCTAAGTATACCAATATTTGATAAACGAAGACCATGATGGATTGGTAGAGGGAAGGCTGGATGATCATTTTCATGAGTCCCATGAACACTACTGGAGTGTTGGTAAAACCAGAGGGCATCACCATGAACTCATAGTGGCAGTACTGGAACCTAAAATTTTTCTTCAATATATCCTCATTCCATTCTTGAATCAATTGATTACATGATCTATGGTCTATCTTTGAGAACCACTTCCCCCCTTCATCTTGTTGAAGAGTTCATTGATCCTCGACAATGGATAATTTTTCTTCACATTCACCCATTTCAGGCACCATATGTCCACGAACAACCTCAAACTCCCATATGCCTTCATGGAAATAATCACTCGGGAAGCCAATGGTGAAATGATGGGCCTTACGAACCCCTTCTCTTTCAATTCCCCTAGCTGTACCCTCAACTTGAGAAGCTCCACATGAGCCATTTGATATGCCTATGTGGGTATCATTTTTGACTGTATGTATAGGTTGATGCTGATTTTTACCAAACTGTTAGGAGTTAGTCCTCAAAAATACTAAGGAAAAATATCCTCATACTCATCCACCACTATTGGAAAACCTGAAATTCTCTCATCTAAAGCACCAATGGTGAGGCAAGCCAATTTTTTTGTGATCATTTTCACCCTCGTATGAGAAATTTCATCCTATGATACAAAGGGTATCCTTCTCTCTACTGAAGGAAAACCTTGTACCATCTCCATAGACCCACAACATCATATGCCTAAAATAGTCAACGTGAGCATGGAATGTGGATAACTAGTCAATACACAAGATAAAGTCTTAAGGCCTTGACCTTGTTTATATTAGATCATAAAAGAATCTCTCACATACAAGGTTAGTCTCACAATTCTGGTACTAGTGTGTAGTAATCGAATTCCCTTCTATAGGAGTCACTATTCAAAATGATCGAGCCTACAACTCCACCAGAATCCCTATGCTCCGAATGAGTGTCGTGGTAAAGAATGACTGACTAGAACCTTTGTTTTTATGAATTTCATCTAGGGTGGAGACTATACATATTGTACCTATGATAATATATGGAGCACCATTTATATAAGCCTCTAATTTTTGAAGATGTGCTCACCCATGTCCGCTTTCTACTTGAGGTCAGGGTGGACCATCTGGGGGTGGTGGAAGTTACACCTCAAACTGCTGCCCACTTCCTGTTATTAGTCCTGCTACCCTGCCACATTCACCTCCCTACAAACCTCCTCACTCAAACTGACGCCTCTTCCTCAGAGGCCCCTTGAATGTCAGCTAGTTATCAGTATGGTGGGATATGAAGTCAGGTGGCAGGTGTCTCTACATGCAGCTCAAGATGCAAAGCTTGGTTCTTAGCTGACTCCTGCTGGTCTGGGAGCCCCACACTAGCAACCCTGAGTCTTGGGGTTGTCCTCTGAAAGACCTATCCCACATGGGCCCTCACATATGCTATCATCTTCCTGGTGATGTTTCTACAGCCAGGGGTCTACTAGTAGTTCTAGCTGTAGGTGCATACTTTTCCAAAAATTTCTCTAGCAGAATGGATTTCCCCACTACCCCAGCCTGAGTAGGGATGCTGAGAAAAAATTGGATGCCTGTATCTCCTGCCTTAGTCCTTTCTCAAAGGATCGAGCCCTAAATAAAGGTTCTTACACCAAATCAGTTGAGTAGAGTGAAATATTAGGAATCCTCATTGAGTACATTTACACCGTCAGTCATCCCTACTGTAGGCGATATAAATCCTGAATGTGCATATAGTGAAAGGTTTTGTGGAAAGAAATCCTCCCAGAAATGCAAATCGATGTTTGTCGACATGAGGGTTACATCATCATGTGTCTTGTTGGTCATGCTCCACCTTCTCCCTGTTGTTCCCAATAGAAGGCTCACTACCCATATCTCTATCTATTTTGGTAGTGTCTTTACTATGCTGACATCCCACGTCACAGCCACCATCCCGTCCTTAGAAACCAGAGGATCTGTCTCTCCCCTGGTCATGGGAGGACTCTTTCTTTGAAACTCAAGAAGGGCACTATGTCTATGCATGCACACTTTCGGAATCATCGGTAGTAGATGCTGACCAGCGAGTGGTGGTAGTAACGGTGCACCACCACGTGGGGCCATCTCTACAACTGGTTCATGTATGGACACCACTTCACAAGGTGGGCTGTCATCACAACATCGTATCCAGATCCTAGTTGGCCTTCCATATGGAGGCATCCTTAGATTGATCAAGATGTACCACAGTCAGAAGGTTATACATGGTGATTTAACATTTATTCATAATAACATAATAAGACCATAATGCAACAAATGTTTTCAAGTATAGATCCAAATATTATAATTCAAGGTCCTGGTGTATGGATACGTCAGTCGTTGCACTAACACTGGACTCTCCAAATAATGAATTCATACTTGAAAACCCATTAACTATTTCCCCAATATGAAACATAGAATCCTCGTCTTTCTGGTAGGACTGACCACCTTTTGATACCACTTTTTAATGACCCATACCCTGAGTCCAGTGTCGTGACATCCCCTAGACCTCCTCTCAAAGGCCAGGGGCTGGTGACAAGCATTGATGACATCAACCAAGAATTGGGATGCATTTTCAGGTGTACCTATATAAGAACACATGCCCATCCAATTACCACACATTAAAAAGGAAACAAGAATCACTAAAACAAGGCTGATTACAAGTATAAATAATAAAATTGGGCAACAAAAAACCCAAAAAAAGAACTACAAGTGTAAAAGTACAAAAAGGAAACTCTCATGGCCATCTGCAAAAACCCGACAAGATCATGAGAGTAGTTTATCTAGTCAACGCCAAAGTAGAACGTCTAATCCACTCCATCCTTCAAGGACCCTCTTGGTTCTAGACCACCATTTCCACTATTGTATCATACATAAAACCCATCTCCCTAGCACCTATGTGTCATAGTCCAATATATCTTTCTCAAAACATCGGTCGTCTACACTAGACACAACAGGTGTGGGTGAAACCTGTGCAAGGTTGGGTAATAAAGTACTCAATATGGGCCCCAAAAAAAAGTGAATGACTACACTGAAATCCTCAATGGAAATCACAAAGCACAAGATATATCACACAATGTATAAATTTACGGTTGTGATAGAATTATAATAAGTCACATCATCAAACTCCTTGCCTACTGGAGAACACATCCTTTTATGAGTACAATGGTCATACAAAGTCATACATAAGTGTGTCTCACTGACCATGGACTGCTTAGGTAAACCTCCGCATAATGTATCGTGGTCCTGCAAAGTCACGCATAAGTTTTTCCTACTAATCATGTCCAAATGAGGCACTCCTTTTCATCACGTACCATAGGCCTACAAAGTAACATAGAAGAGAATCCCACCAAGGGCATTAAAATTCAAACAAAAGTGGTTCCCACTTTTCGATAGTCGAGTCTCATAGAGATGTATTTCAGTAGGCTTCAGGTCTCAACTTACCATAGGTTATCGTACATAGCACACAAAGAAGAACAAATCTTAATGCAATTTGTCGCAAGTAAATAGACATTAAATCCTCCTAAGTGAAATCCGAAAGTTTTGTCTCATCGAAAGGGTCCCAATGAATTCAATAGATCATCAATATGATTCCTTTTTTGCATGTTATTAGCATTTTAGTAATTATTGGTTGATTTCATCTTAGCTCGGTCCAACCATCTTGGACTGACCCAACCTCACTTGACCAAGGTCCCACATACCCAATTTTAATTTGACCAACTTGGCCTGACCCGGTTCAGGTTTGGTCGGTCCATTTCAGCTTGGACGGTGGGTCATTCCCAATGAGCCTTGCTGGACCCAACACAGTATTAGATAAAGGTCTATCTGGTAGGGTCACCCAATGACCCAATCTAGTATGGCCTAGCCTGGAGGGCACAGGTTTGGCCTGCCAGGATGGATTCAGTCTACCGAAACGGGTCTAGCCCGCTGGTTCTGGTGCAGACCTATGATAGGGGGTGCGTCCTGCCTACCTGAAGCTATGCCCGCGTAGTGCATGACAGTGGTATACTGCCTGCCTTGGATGCAGCCGACATCTACATCCGGCCTCTGCCATCTCTGCAGATATGCGGGTCCCTACTACTGTAGATGATAGACCGCCACTCCTCGAGAAACCTGGATGGCCTGAACGTGGGTCATCCCTCCACGTGGCAGTAAGAATGTGTCGTGTCTCCCCACTGACACCTAGGCGTTCTGTCAAGTGAGCTGCCACTGCCACATGTGGTTGCCAATGATGCCAGTTCCATAGTTCCTTCAGATGTTTAGTGGACCACCAAACACACTTCAATGGTCTATTATTTGAGCCACCTATGCCTATGCTCTCAAGGGAACACCCTCTTCACTGAAAATGACCTGTAATTATCTTTCTACCACTTTCAGGGTGAGACAACAAAGAATGTACATGAGGGAGGATCTTGATCCTTGTTCGTGTTGAGTCGCGCACTCCACATTAGAGAATTATAATCATAGGGAGGCTTGTGGATTATTGCTCAGTCAAATTAGAGATTAACTATTCTCATATAATAACTCCCGATAGAAAAGTTACCATCCCACATAAATGCACGATTCATGGAACAACATGTTTGGGTGTTGATCTATGTTAATCATTTCTAGAGTAAGAACAGGGAAATAACATCCAAAAATTAAATCCTTAACTCTTTGACATTTTTAGCGGTAGTGTTTGTTCTCATGTTTTCAAGGCATAGACGTCATTCCTTTCTTTTGAATCTCTAATTCGAGGTGTGTCGAAGATTTCTGATGTTTGTCGATGTTTATCATTCTTCGTTAGAGAGGAAGATCAATGGTGGTTTTTAGAAAACCCTCAAAGATTAATTCCTCATTCGATGAACTTTTCTACGAAAAAAAAGTATAACACATCGAAGGGTTAATATTACACTATGATGTCACGTAATTACAATAATTCAATTATAAAATAGTTTCGTTGTTATGTGTCATTAAAGAATTTTACACTGTGAGTTAACAATCCACATCATTGCATCTCGTCGCTCTATTGTAATGTTTCCATCTGCCACTCAACCTATGTGAAATGAAAATAAAATATTTTTTTAATGTTTTTTTATTATTTTCCAAAAACTCTGAAAATTAACATTTTTGTGTCACCCATGTGTGAAAAAGATAATAATTGTCTAGGAAAATATTCAAATTCTGAGTTTAAGGGTTTCCTCAGATTTTTTATCTGATCACCCGTTCAAATGATAGAAAAACCTTCTCACCCATTTTCTGAACATAACATAAAAATGTGCAAAATTATAATTTGTGCTCACCGGGCCTTAGAAATATGTGATGTCAAAGCATGCGGTCTCAGAATAATTCCATATAATTTTAAAAAAATACACATGAATTCTAGATACATTACATGTTACTTGATTTAGATCAATGAAATTATCTAACATATGAAGTTCTTAAATATGGGGTAATGTTCCTGTTTTTTAGAAATGGTTGACCCTTCATCCAACGACATTACATTCCTTCAAATATGGACAAAACTATCCTTGTAAATTGAACATTAATTATTTTATATCATCTTTTCAGTGAAACAACCTTCTTTTTTGCCTGAAATTATCTATATCATGGACTCATGAAACACTCATTTTATCAAACATCAATGAAATTCAAAAATATCATTTCCAACATTATTTTTCATAAAACAAATTGAATTAAAAAATAAGACATTCACTATATGATAATTTTTACCAACAAACATGAATAATGATATGTTGTAATAGTGAGTGAACACAATCTTGTAAGATAATATTGAATGTGTTCCCTGAATAAGTAAATAAATTTCATTGATTATGTGTATAAAAATAATATTTTTCATGTTCCTATATTATTCCCTTAGGGATTAATTTATTTCATCCCATTATTATTGATTTCTTATAAACTATAAATTATTTTTCATTTTCTCATGGTAATGATCCTTGATATATTTGGTATGGTTTTCAAATTTTAATCTATTGTTCCCATACCCATAGGCTCATCATATTGTTATGTCATTTATTTCACCATTTTTTATTATAACCACAAATTTGGGACCTCTATATCTTCTTTATACCTTCTCTATGATATATTCAATGATTTTATGTATGATATCAATAATAAGGTTTGAATTTATAATGAAGTGAATGGGAGATGATGTAACACCCATTTATATAATTTATTTTTATATAAATGTTTCAATAGATATTATTCCATTATAGTTTTAGAATGGATCAAAATGTTATCCAATAAAAATTTATATAACAATAATAAATATTTATATAGGAAATGTATTCTTTATTATAGTTGGAATTAGAGATAGGTTTAGTAATAATTATATACTAGGATGATAAAACCTTAATAAAAACTATTTCTATAATCTTATTTATAGGATAAAATCTTTGTTTCTATTAAATAATGTAGTGTATAATTCTTAAAAAATATCCATATATTGATACAATAATTAGACATTATTTTTGTAAAGATGAGTCTTGGGTTAATAACCCTAAAAGAGTCGGTTGGTTATATCATGGTCTTCATTTTAGTGCATGGGTTGTGTCCCTTTACTATTAATATTGTTTGACACTCTTGGAAGACATACATAGGATATTTAAATTTTCCATAAAAAGCATCATGATTTATTTTAGTACATGATACTCTTGGATTACCTATGTTAATCATTTGGTGACATAGATCAAAAATAGTGTGTCATGGTTTATATATCCTATAAATAATTTATTTTATGATTATAAAACTAAATATATGATTACTCTTTCTCAAAATAGGTATTCTAATTAATTAATTGGTGGAATCTGGACGATTCATATTAACAAAAAATGTTATGGAAAATGGAATGGTTTTCATTATGATAAATCAAATGATATAATAATTAGAATGTGATATATTATAATAATTCACACTCATCTATACCATTATTAGATTAAGAATAAAAACATTGATGAGTACCCTAACACACACAATAATATAAAGATTATTTTTTATTAAGACCATTATGGAAATGTATTAAGTGTCCATCATATTGAGAATATGTTAATATGTACTCATGATAATGTCTCCATGGAATGAGAAGATATTTTGTATATTGAATAAAATGTAAGAGGGAGTTGAATTACACAGTAAAATTTTAATTCTTCATGGAAGGAAATTAATAACATAGAAAATTATTATTTATAGTAAAAAAAATTATATGTTGTGAACATGGGAAATATCTAAGTTAATTAACTGACATAAGTTGTAAACTCCAAGACTATAGAAGGACATATTACATGTCAGTAATATATGTTAGATTAACGATGTGTTTATGTTTTAGGATTTGAAAAATATGTAAATTAAGTAAAATTTTATTAGTTAGAATGATTGAAAATATTAGTAATATTCTATAGTAGTTTTTCAATATAGATTAATAATAAAGTGTTCAATGGAACAAATGAAAATAAAAAGAATTTTTTGGTTAGGGGAAAATGATATAATTGACATTGTTGAAGTAAATTTTATAATATTAGGGACCTTGAAATTGGTTATTAATTTTATGAAATATAAATTTTGTATATTTTTGATTAATTTATTACATTTTTTTATTGAATACATTAAGTAGTGTGTGATTTAATTTGAGTTACAATAATTTGGGTAATTTGTTGAGTCATGTATGCTTTCATGTGAGGATAACTATGAGTTATAGAAAAAAAGTGGATTTATATTTTTAATTTTGATCAAGAGATCAAATAGATAGATACAACATTTGATGATTTAAGTAATGATATTTTTTTTCTAACATGAAACATTTAATGGACATTAGGATGAACATTCTATAGAGGCTTAAATATCCATCTATGTTAGTATATGATTTGATGATAAGTTTTTTTGGATGTTAGGATATAGATAATTTTATTGGTTGGAAGGTGATTCCTTGACAATGAATGTTTATAGATATATTTATGATTAATTTAGGGATTACCTTTTATGTAATTATTTGAATTTGATTCATGATTTATTAAGTTCACAAAGTTATATGATAATGTGGTGAATTATTATAATGATTAAATATATTTTCACATGTGATTCACTATGTTGAGTTATATATAACATTTAAAATTTATATTTAGATTAATTAGATATAATATATTGGAATAATAGAATTAATTTCATGGGATGTATGCTGAATAAAATGATATCTCCACTAGAGACAATGTTTGTTATGGTTCAGGATAATGAGGTAATTTGTGATAAATAGATATTTATATGTGGGATGATTTATATTTAACCTTTAGTGTTTTTATTGAAATTATGGTGTGAAAAGTATTAATTTTTCACATGAAGGTATTTAGATTTTTTATATTATTTTACCAGACACTAATTTTTACTGTTTTGTAGATTTTAAAGATAAGAGAATATATTGTTATCATTTTATGGATTTTTTGACTATTATAACATTATATTACTTATTTAGGAATGAAACAAATTTCATTTTTACTCATAATTTGTGGAAAATATGTTATTGTGGTTTAAGGAGATTAATGTAGGAAATATTATTAATCAATTTAGTATATTTTAATATGTTTATATCCAAGAAGGTAATGTAATTTCTAAATTATTGGGAAAGTAACAAGAAAAAAAATTCTATTAATTATAATAATTTTTTATTAATAGACTATATTTTTGATGCCTATTTTATGTGTAGTTTTTTGGTTGATAACTTCATTTTTATCACTAAATATTTTGTGATAAATGTTCTTTATCTCTATCCATCGTTATTTATAAATTACAATTTTTATCCATGTACATATTTTCACTTCCCATAAAAGTTATCCTATATAGAATCCCCATTGTGTATTGTTATATATGCTAATCTTATTTACCTTTCACTCTTTTCAAGAACAATATTTATTATGTAATTTTACATTGGGGGTTCCCTAGAAAGAATATTTAACATTGAAAACCCTTTTATACCATGAAAATTTCAAATTGTGATTACTTAGTATATTAATGTGGTAGAATCTAGGGGTTTAGTATTTTAAATAAAATTGTGTTTAATAGTGTATAACAAACAAAACACCAATCATAAATGATCAATTAAAAGTTATTATTTAATTATGACTATTATAAGATAGTTGTGGAATTTGACATTATGAATCAGAATAAATTTTTTTTAAAATATGTATATGTGTCAAAATAAATATAAATTATTTGATTCATTAACATTAAATATGAATTAAAATTATAATACATTAATAATGTGATTAAAAAATATATTTCTTCACATGATAGGTTTTATTCGTTTTCAATGGAAAATATTATATTTAATATTTATGTTATCTAAAAAATTTTATATGATAAATTGAAATTAAAATTTCATATCTATATAATCAAATGATATTGGAATAAATTTTTAATAATTTTTTACAAGAAATATTTTTCAATAAATAATAACAAATACTAGTTTTTATTGAAAACAATAATTTTTTTTATTATTTGACATGTCTCATTTTTTAAGAATTTTTCAATGACATGTTATTGATCATATTTAATAAATTATCAATTATTTTCATTTGAATCTATTTTATATTTTAATTGTTTATAAAATTGTTTTATATTTAAAAGTGTATTTAAAAAAAAAACAGTTGGTCATTACATTTGTTGTCTTTTTAAACAATAAATTTATATAAAATATACAATTTAAATAAATATTTTTTTTCATAATTGGAATCATATGATCTAAATTTGTTTAATATTTTCCAGTTTTTTAATTCAACATTAATGGTAACCATGGTAAACATTTAACCATAGTAAATGTGAATGGGTTAATTGATGTTAAAATCATTGGATAAGTTCTCAAATCTACCCAAAAAATTTGTTATCTTGTTTTATGGTATTAATAAAAAAAATTAATAGCAAAAAATAATATATAAAAATTTTGTTCCATTTTCCCTTAATAGTGATATTTATAATATTTTATGTAAAAAAACATAGAGTGTCACTCTGTTCATTCTAAAATGTGTAAAAAATTTACATAAGGATAAAAAGTGTTATGTTATTTTAAAATATTTAGGAAAAATAATAAGTAATATTATTTATTATGTTAGTTTATTTATAATTTTTAGTAATGATATAACATTATAAATTCTTCTGCAATTTGAATATGCTGATTGTGAATGTAGTACAAAAAAATAAGTTATTTTAAAAACCCTTGAAGTAATATTTTTTTGATGAATTTAATTATCTAACCATTTTTATATATCTATATAAATACTAAATTTTATAGAAATGTTTTGATTTTATATCCATTATTTTCATATTGGGTTCAATGTCAAATTTTAAATTTTTTTTCAAAAATAATGTGATTTTTATTTTCTGAAAAATGGTATTTTATTATATCATTTGAAAATAATAATAATTCTAAATCAGGAAAAATTTGGTTATAAATAGTAACAAATATCATCACTTTTCCTTTAAGGGGAAACATTTTCCCTTATAATTAAAATTAAAACACATTATGAGTGAAAAAGGAATTACCACTATTAATTTTAATACTGTTTATCTAAATGGAAACCATAAATGATTAGGTTTAAGAACATCAAAAAGATATTTAAATATTTTTTGAAATGTTATTTCAACCATTTCTACTTTATATAAAATTTTATGGTCAATGGGAAAAAATTTTCTCTATTATTCCCATATAATATTTTAGTATTTTAATAAATAACAGAGTTTCTCTCTCCTAAATTATAAAAGGGAACCATTATTTTATGTTATTAGAAAAACATTGATTATTATTTCTCAACCAAGAAAATCAAAAAAATCTTGAAAAAAACCCTAGATACTAATTATAATATATGATTTTCCTAATAGAATATTCTAAGGGTCCGTAAGAAGGGGTATAAATGAGGCCAAGTTATGAAGAGATAATAACTACATCAAACCCAATTCAATTTGTTTCTTCTTATAATTATTCTATATTTGAGAAAATTTTCAAAAATTAATATGATCAGTGTCCTAGATATATTGAAAATATATTTTGATTTTGAAACCATATTTATTCAGTCTTTATTTATTTTATTTTCATATTTTTATGAACTTTAATGAACAAAATAATATGTTTAAGGAAATCCATCATTATATATGTGTTTTGTTGAGAATATGTTTTCTGTGATGCCCATGTGTTATAAAATTGATGTAAAACTATTTTTAATGTAATAATATGATATTTTATAGGCCTTTTTACCCATGTTTGATCATTTTAAAATGGATTAAAAATTTCCTTCTTCACATTTTCTAAATGAGTTTTTATTGACTTTTTAATTATAACATGAATTCAGTATTTGTTTTTACATAAAGGAAATGAAAAATATTCCTACTACCATGAATTCTCAATGAATTAAATATTTATTTATAATTTTATGTTTTACTTTGAAATTGTATTTTTCTCCAATAATTTTAAATTTCTATACATTAAATCAATGATTAAAAAACGAGATGTTTATTTTCCAAAAAAAAAATATTTCATGTGATCTATTAATGGAATATTAATTTATTATGACATCCAATGATGATAATTTTTATTTACTTATGATATGATCCTTGGATAAAATCCATATTATTTCTCTGGATGACTTCTGATTATTATGTAATGATTATTATGAAACCAGATTATTTTCCTATGAATTTTATATGATTAAATGTTTAAATTTTTATAAAAACCTTTTCCTTTCAATGACATATGATATATAATATTTGTATAATAGATATTATTATTTAATGTTTATATAAGGGTTTGGAGAAAATTATATATCACTATATTTCATTTGGAAATGTTAGATATTTCACGAGATTATCATGACTAGAATAGTGAGTAAACAAGTTTAATAATTAAGATGTCCTCTATGATGGCCATGGAAGTTAGCATTGAATAATGGTATAATGGAATGGCTAGTGAACCCAATCGACTATGATATATTTTTTTAACAATCCTTTTTTAATGAAATGATTTTCTAAAATTTAAGATACCAATAAAATATTATTCCAATATTATGCTCTCATGGCTTATGATATTCTATTCCATTTATAATCATATATTATAAATATTTAATATGTATAAAATGCACAATCTTTGTGATCTTTTGTATAATAATTATGGTTTGAGAATATTAATATTATTTTCTTAAACACCTATTCTATTTGTATTCTTGTATGATCATTTATATTGACTTTGTACACCCTAGATAAGAATATGATATCACCCTTTCTTATATTTCCCTTCCCAAACATATAGATAGATATTTAATGTATGATAAATATATGAAGGGTGTAATTTTTGAATAACTAAGATAGAGATGATGTAACACTCATATTAATAAGCTATTCAAATATACATGATTCCATATAAACTAAACCATTACAATTTTATCAATGATAATAATATTATCTATTTAATATTCATCTAAAAATTTTCAATATTTATGTCTGAATAGTATGTGACTTTGTACTAGAATTATTTGAACCAAATCATGTATAGTAATTCTAGAATTACTTGTTAAGATAAGGGAGTTGAGAGAACAATCAATTCATATGATCAAAAAATAAATATTAAAATAAATATTTATTCACCTATCAATAACTATTATAATACATCCTCGTAGATATCATTTTTGAAATAAAAAATATATATCATATCCTTTAGGATCATAATATATATAATCTACATGAAATGAGGGGATACAGTTGTCTTCATGAAACCAATAAAACTAAAAAACCATGAATGTGTGAGAAATACCATAGTAAAATGAACATGGAATTATAATCCTCTATCACAACCAATGAAAATACATTTGAAATAATTCTTCAAAATAAAACAATTAAAAACATAATAAAATTATTATATATCATTGAGACATTACAATTTATTCTATTTATTAAAACATATCACTCATCGTTTTGAAATCCATTTTATAGAAAACATTATTTTACAATTTTCAACAACTAAACAAGGTCAAATAAAATTAATCAATGACTTCAATTAATAAAAATTAATTTTTGTCATTCTATAAACCACATAGAACTCTAAATATTATAAAATCATTTAAAAGGCCTTATTTTAAACCAATGTTGTACTAGATAAAATTAAATCCTCAAATATGCTACAAAAATATCAAAAAAATACTTCTCTATGATCAAACTGAAGTCCTCAAATAATAAAGTAAGCATTTGAGGTTCCATTTTTAGCTAGATTGGGATACAAGATCAATGAATATCTGAAATGATCGTCATACACCTTAACTAAAAATTCACTAGGATTATGCCCCAGAATTAAATGATCACTCTGATCTCTTATTCTCTTCATTGTACCATTTAAAATGAAATTTTTTGATATATTTACATTGGATGGCCTCATGTATTTGTAGAGTAACTATAGACACCCCACACCCTTCACACTATCCATTGAGAAATGAAACATAAAAAATAACTCTCAATGCTCTTAATCATTAGTGAGAGATAAAATTTTCATAAATATTCCCCATTCACTATATAGCTTCAGGTAGAATTTTATTAACATATAATAAATTTATTTTTTGTCCATGATGACTAAAATAAGGACTAAATCCAAACGTTATTCCATGTATTCCAATAATATTAGGTGTGTTAATAGATATAAAATTACAAAACTGGTTCAAGGTGATAAGGGTATACTTCTAGTGGATCATATAATTGAATGATCATTAAAATTATCTAATTGGTTTACTTTGGAGGTATACTCACAACAACAAAATACCTGAATATATTATGTTCATGTTACCAAAATCAAATAGTGAAACCCCATCATAACCCATGAAAAATGGCATGTTAATATCACGAAAACTAATAACACAGTATAAAAACACCATAAAACCATACACATACTTTTTATTTTTAAAAATTATGTTTTAAAAAAACATAAACTCAAGAATACATATTATCCATTATTAAAATAATTTTTTATTTGAAATTTCATGGAAGACCCATATTCAAAACATCATGTCATTTTCATAAAAAATACAATAATTATTTTATTATTATTAAAAAAGAAAATTTATTCCATAATGAAAAACAATACTGGGTTATAAAATAAATACTAAAAAAATATTTCCATTATTATATAAGTTCATAAATTATTTACTTTTCCCAAAAATAATATTTCGAGAAATATATAAACATAAAATTATAAGACCATTGAAATCCTCAAAATATGATATCATTGAGACGGAAAAACTCACATGCATTCAAATAAAATTAATAATATAAAACATTATAACAAATTTTATATCAATGATATGATAAATAATAAATTCCAATGGTTTTAGAGCTTTTCATTATTCATTAAATTGATTTCATAGGTATTATTTCAATCATTTTCAGCCTAGATTAAAATTTCGGAACAAAGTGGATTAGATCACAGGGGTTTTCAAACCATGTGTGCTATTCCTGATTCAATGGATATATTTATAGTTCAACTAAAATGAATATAATAATATAAAAACATACAATAAAATTTCATTAACCAGTGAAAAATATAATAACAAATCGTAATCAAATATGAAAACTCAACATGCCATGTATACTATTGTTTTATTATGTACGATGGTGATCTTGAAACTATTCATGATCTACCTCATATGTTCCATAATTTTATTGATCTCCAAACTACCTATACATACCCAAATTAAAATAGGTCACATAGGCACCATTTTAATGTAATATTTCTTATCTTTATACTATTGTAATAACCCATGGTGATCTAATTAGAAAACTTTTCAAGGGAATAATACACATATGTTTATGAATTATTTCACCCACTAATTATAATAACCATAATTTGGATTCCACTCGGATATCATAAATCTCCCATCCTTAAATCATATATTCATACAAACAAATAAATATTTTCAAATTGAGCCCTCATCAAAAAAAATTATAGTTTATTAAAAAAATAATATGTGAAATAAATTAATCACTAACATGAGATATATAATGCATAACAGATTTAAAATTCAAATAATTGAATATAATTTATGAAATTACAAAATAAAAGAAAAAAATATCTGACAGATCGCATATACATGACACATAGATAAATACAACTTCATGAAAAAACACAATCGGTGTAACAAAAATATATAACATTTATACACCATTGTTTATGTAACCTAAAAGTAAAAATAGAAAATAAGAATAAAATGATAGTTGTTTGATGTGTGTGAGAAAAAGATTCCAAGAAGTTTTAAAAAAACATTTTATGAAATTCTATTCAAATGAAATCCATGTTCATCTATTTTGTATGTCATTTATGAAAAAATCAAGAATATTAATAATAATAACAATCACATGGTATTTACATTATAAAAAAACTATACTTTTTTATTTTACACAAAAATAATGAATTAAAACACTTCATAAAAATGACTTCATACATTTCTATAAAACAACATAAATATTGAAGAAAACAATTTCATCCCATTTTAATTTCATTTACAAAATAATTATACAAAATCTCCTTTAAAAATTTAGGGGAACAAATGAAAACCCATACCAATAAGGAACCATATTAATAATGGACCAAAATAAACACCACACATGTAATGGGGCTATATGAGTCGATAAATTTGGGCGATGATAATGAATAACAAAAACCCAATGTATAGTATAATAAATTAAACTAGGATAAATAAGACACATATACTGTGTTAAGGAGTTACTCTATGATATAGACTATAATATGAACCCACCATATAGTCTTCATCGTATCAAACTCACAAACCACATGACTAGCTAAACTAGTATCATTACGATAATACCACCCCACAAGTACTAACGTATAACATAACTATGTGAAACTAGGGGTTTGAAGACAACATAGTGTATCATAAATCTTGAAAACTCTCTTATCCTATGTTTTCCATAAAACAAATAACTATGAGATGAGAGAAAAAATTAATTACAAGATAATAAATTCAATCAACTATGAGTGTAAATATCATAGAACTTCTAAACCCTAAAATGAAATAGTATATACATTAAATTAAACATACATACTCATTAGTATTAGCCAATATATAACTTCTTCCACTTGAGAATATTCTCACATATATAGTTTTGGATAATTTGTTCATAAATCATACATAAAAACCCACATAATATAAATTATAATCTCCCTATTAGTATACAATATTCTCATAATAAAATACTTTTAAAATATATAATTATTTCAATTAATGAAATATATTCATAACATTTAACTTCAATTCTCCATTTCTATTGATTAATCCTTTAACCCTATAGAATATTTTAAAATATTGGATTAAAAAAATTCATTATGAGAAATAAAATGAAGAAGTTCATTAATCATCAGGAAAAATGAATATCAATGAAATATATTACCTTAATCAAAATTTTATTTGAGTAAATGAATTAAATCATTGTCACAAGAATAAAATTTTTTCTAAAAAAATCATTAATAGCTATAGTAATCAAATATTTTTTTTAAATCATAGATCATAACATTCATAAACAATGTTAAACACATATCAAAAGTAGTTGGAGACCAGTTAAGTACATTGGAGACACCCCATAGTAACACACTACTTAATTCATGTTAATGTTAAGAAAATTAACTAACTGATTATAGAACTATTTCCGAGCACCCATTGTTTAATATATAATGGACTCACCCCCTGCTATCTAGGTGCTCCTGTCATATAAAATGTAATGAGATCACATGGTACTATCTGGGCACAATAATTTCTTATATCAAATTCTCATGTATTATACCATGAATAAAAATACATTAGGTTTTCACTTTTCCATCGGGAACCATATAAAAAATCAATAAAAATCATAAGAATTTCCATTCTATTATCAAAATTACATTTTTGTTTAAAACCATTTTTTAATACCAATATATAAGTTTCTATTGAAAACTAATCTTAACCACTAATATAACCCCTTTTTTCAAAAATAAGTTTTATTAATATAATAAAACCAAAAAGGAAAAAAAAGAATTTTAATTATATTGAAATTAAATATTTTAGTGGAATGATAACATAAAATAATAGTAATGGTTGAAGAATGTCATTGTTAGTGTGGTTTTTAATATATATTATTCCTTTAAATGTTTCAAATGAAATTAGAACAATACATAAGAATATTCATTTATGAATAAAATTTAAAAAAATAAAAATTTATTATTTATAAAAAAACATCCAAATACAATAAATCTAAAATTAATTATTTGAATAAATTTACTTTGAAGAAAATATACAATAAAGGAAAACTTTTAAAATGTAAATTTATATAAAAAATTCCCTTACCACTTTGGATAAAGTTGATTTCTATGGCCCATGATAAAATCAAATAAAAGATTTTCCTAAATAAAATGATAATAGATAACTTCAAAATATAAAATTTAAAATAGTCTATATATACTAAACATTAAATAATAGTGGGGAATAACATCAAAATATTCCTCAATGAATGGAAATTGAGAATAATTCTATTACCTTGATTCTTAATTGACACATAAAATATTTATTATCTTGAATAATAAAATTATGTCAGCAAATCACATAAATGATAATATTTTTAAATATTTTATTCCATTTATTTCACATATTACAATTTCATATAAAATTACATAATAAGTTATCTTTTAATTTTGTTGTTATGATGATATTTTGATTATTTGTCAAGAATCACATTGGTAGGTTAATAATTTGTCAAAGAGTCTATTATTCAACATCTCAAGAATAATAATACTAACATAATTATAATATTTGTAAAAAATTATACTTTTCAACATAAATTGTGAAATATTTTTCGGAAAATTTATCTATATTACAATATTGAGATTGTATCTTAAACATAAAAGTAGTATCGTTCCAATTTCAAATCATAATAATGAAAATAGTGTAATTTATAATAAATATTTTTAAAATGAATATAAAATAATAAAAAATATTATTTAATTACATATAATTATATTTATCATCTATGTGTTTTTGTGAGTAAAAAATAATTTAATCACTTCAGGGAGGCTGTTGTCAACACGTGCATGAATAGGGATAATATTTTTATTGTATGAATAAAAATTATACATTATTTTCTAAAAGCGATAAATATTTATGAATATAAATAATATTTAATTTATAACACATATATTATTTAAATTTATCCTTATTACCTTCCATGTAATGTGTTATTAAAAAAATGTTATATTTTTTTGAGGCGACAGTCCTCTATACAAACAATCGACATCATCATCTCCCCACAAAATGAGAAAAAGGAATGAATATGTGATATCAAAACACAATAGAAATAAATATGTTATAGATATCATATATATATATATAAATTAAATACATCATTATATCATTTATGGAGAGGCGATGATGGAAAATGAACGTCATCAGTTCTTGAGGAGGTAGTCCACGATACACAAGAATGAAAACTACATAACTAATTTGATGTCCATATAGATAGAGTTATGTTACTTAATTAAAAAATTAAAAACTTATTATATATAATATATATTTTTATTATATAATAATATTTCAAAAATATATTGAGGATTTTTTAATATAAATATAATAAAAAACTCATAGTTCGGAATTTTTCATCATCTTAGAACACCTCTTTAGGATTATACCTACAATCATCAAAGAATAGATTTTTGATGTAATATGGATTCTAGGTTTCAAAAATGAATTGATTGATTTATAAATTAACATAATGAATGACAAATGTGTTTTTAAATATTTAAGAGGGTATGAGAGGAGGTGTCCTTATATAAGTGAGGTGGGTGGTATACTTTTATTTTATGATAAGAGAAATATGTAGACATGATTTTAACAATAAATAAATCTCACAAAGATGACATCATAGACACTAATACATTATAATAACTAAATTTTATCATAAAATATATTTCATAAAGTCTTTGAGGTCATTTTAATTATTATATTTTTAGTTAAACCACAATGTTGTTCTGTTTCGATCTTAACTACGTTAAATAAGTTTTACTATTATCTAAATTAATTATGGAAAAAAATAATGTTATCGTTATTATAAAATGAAAATATTATGATTTAAAATTGGTATTACATATTTAATAATTTAAAAAAAAATAAATTTTTTATTTATAACAAAACTCACAAACGTGATAAAAAATCGATTTCTTCCTGAAGTGTATTTTTATCGAAAAATATTATTTTTATTTAACTCTATGAAATTTATTAATAATTAAATGAATGTATATTAATATTTAATGAAATATATTATAAAAGTTTAGTGTAAATCATTCATAAATATATATTTTATGATTTTTTGACTGGAGAAATATTATAATCTTCATTATAGTTTTCAGAAAAATAAAATTTTTCAGAACAAAAAAAATATAAAATATCATGTGAGGTAGATTTTAATGAAATAATTTGAATTAAATATAACTAAATCAAAAATATTTTACATTAAATAATATTAAATACATAATGACTTTTTAAATTTGAAAATTTAATGAAATGAAATCACATTTTTAAAATTTTTGCATTTCTTCACAATTTACCATAAAAACAATATTTTTAGGAAAAATAAAAGATTTCACCTTCACTGCATTTTCATTTTATTATTTAAATAAATAAATTCAGTTTTTAATATTAAAATTAATCTATTTATAAATTACTATTTTAAATAAATACTTTTATGAAAAGAATTTAATTAAAACTATTTACACATTGATTCAATCATTACATAATAGTTTTTAATGAATATATAAATATAATTCATATTGATAACCATAAAAAATAATTATAATATAATTAAAATCATTTCTAAAATGTACACCTTTCTTAAATTTAGTCATCCCTATTTTATTTCCTTAATTAATATGTTTGGAAGTTTATCTGTCATAATTGTTTTAGATTCCCAGGACACCTCATCAAGTATATAGTATTTCAATAAAACCATATATTGTTGAATCACCATATTCTGTAATACATTATATATATTTTTCGGAATATAAATTATGTCTTCTAGATATGAAATTATCTCTTAAAACTATACTATTATTGAGATCAAATCATGATATTATTCTAACATTTATTTCCAAAAAATCGATACATGAAAAAAGTGTGCACCTGGGAAAAGGACAGATGAAAATACAATATGTAGGGAAATTATCCAAATATAATGAGGACTTCATACATTTCAATGAGCTTTGAATAAACATTTTTAATTATATAAAAACAAAATACACATTTCCCTAGATATTATTTTGGGATGTCTCTATTACGATACACGAATGAATGACATTTAAATTGGTTTTATTCATAAATGATCTCCCCTCTTATATACATCCTCATATACTTATAAATCAACCACAACTTCACAACCTTATATTTTACCAACTCTTTCACCCTCACCATAGTTTCATTGACTAAATATTGAATGTATATTATATGTTACTAATTTCTATATAATGCATTAAATGATTCCATCACTATGTTGGAATGGAAACTACTGTTATAATATAATTCATCCAAATAAATATGTTGAATCTAACATCCCTATTATCCTATTAGGTAAGGATGAAGAATATATTTCATAGTTTGAATCATATTTTCATACTAAACATCAATTTGGGGATGACTTTTTGTACTAAAATTTTATATAGATCTCGATGGTTTTTTATGTCTATTCCAAAAATTATACATTCTTTCAAGATCACAGTTTAACACAATGGAGAGAGAAACTTTAATTAACATGATTATCTCATAAATATATAATCTTGAGAGATAATAAAAAATATTTATTATATCCAATGTGATGGAAATGAGAAAATTTATTTTATTTATCAACTATAACCCAAATATCATTGTTACCTTGAGATGTATTTGTTAATACCACCATGAAATCAATTGATATTTTTCATATTTTAACAAAATTACTAGAAAATTTTGAAACATTACATTCAGAAAATTTTCCCCTTCTTTTACCACCTATCAAGATAATTATCTCATGGTAAATTAAGTAATACCTCTATTCATTCCATCTAAATAGAAATAATCTCAATGGTCTCTATAAAAATATTTACGTCGTGAATGAATATAAAATAAATATCTATAAGAATCACAAAAAATATATATATCAATTAGGAATCAAAATTTATAGATAATAATTTTCCAAATTATAAAACACAATCTTAATCAATTTTAAAATAAATAATCATACCATTCATAATGGTTTTATCCTTCTCCTGTGAATCACAATGCACAATTTAATAATTATTAACTCTTTCATTCAATTTATATTGTACCAAAACCAATAACTAAATAGTCAATATTCTTGAATCCAAAACAACTGGGAATTAATTCTTCAAACGTTTATACAAATGTTCACATCAAAATCATAACATGGATAATGTAGAATTATATATATGAGTCAATGTATCGATCTCTTTTTTCATATTATTGATGGTAATGAATCATGAAATAATAACACATGGTTAGTTTTATCCATTTCTGGGTCTAATATATAATTATTTATTAGGGAACTTAAAATTAAAAAAATAGAGATAGTATAAACTTCGAAATGTTCTACATACATATTATGTCTCTAAATATATTAATCTGAACCCACTAAAACTAATTCTACATCATGTATTATGGAATTATAAGACTAAGGATTAAAATTTGTTAATAAATAAGTAATTGAATGATCATTCTACACCAGTGAAAAACCATGTGGTTTCAATAAATAATCACTATAGAGGATGATTTATTTATTTCTGGAAGATTTGGACAATGTAGAAGAATTCACTAATTTTAGATTGAGTTCTTAAAAATAATCATCATCTTCTTTTTTTTAATATCATTTTGACTCCATTTTGAGTTTACATAATCATTGGGCTATGAAATAGAGAAATGTTTTCAATAATGAACTGGTTGTAACCCAGTAATAGTAGGAACCTACAAATCGCTATTATATTTGTCGGTATTTTACAATATACAAGAACATTATCTATTGTACAGTCAATAGTTATTCCTTATTTTGAAACAATATTTCCATAGAATTAAATTTTAAACCACCAAAATTCAAATATAGTAGTGCTCCAATTAAGATTTGTTCCCATTACGGATTCCAAAACAATCTATAGGCATCTTTCATGTCCATATTATCAATCAAGGTGATTTCCAGCCTATGAAACTATATTTGAACACTTGTAATAATAATGAGAAAAATAATTGAATCTACAAAAATAGTATGAGTGATATTGGTTTCCCCATTCATTGATTACAGATGATTCATTTATTTATAGTAACATTCCCAATGACCAAACCACAACACTAGAAACACAACCAATATCATTTCAAACAATACATGAAATTTCATCTTCCATATATACAACAATATGCGGTCTAATATCTAGAAATATTAGTTGTTTAAAGTTATGTTACCTTCCTCCTTGACATTTTATTATTATTTTAATATAAATCAACCTACCAATCCACAAACACTATCTCAAAATTCTCTACATAATGAACCAAAGTCACATTTATTTTATATTATTGTGGGTCTAATGATTTTTATATAGAATCTTTCAACCATGATTATAATATATTAAATTTACTATCATATTCTTGAATAAAATCAAGAACATTCATGGAAAATATTGTGATGTTTAAATCATAAATAGTTATAGAGGAATCAACCTCTTCCCACATTTAAAATAATCTTTCTCCATCATTATCCAAAAAAACAATTGGGTAATTTTTATAAAGGAAATAATCTATAATTTTTCCCCAATATATAGAATCAATATAAAATTTATATCTAATTTTCATAACCAAAAACTACCATATATTAACTTCAACTATAAAATAACAGATGGCAAGATTTACCTATATACAATTTGAAAAATTTAGGAATTCAAATAAATTTTCTATAGAATTAATCTATAATTATGATAAAAAATGGTTAAATTATCCACTAAACTATAGGGTATGTTGTATCATGAAATGATATAATATAGAAATGTTATTTTGGTAAATTTAGGGTTCATATCTGGAATATATACAATATCCATTTGTAGCTTGTATCATAATATCCATCATTGAAACAAATTATTTGTTTCCATTTCAAACCATATAGAGGTAATTATTTTGAAGGGTATATTACTTTTTACGCCTTCCCACTATAGATTCCATATTTCATATATAATAAAACATTCAGAATAAATATATTTTGGATGAAAATAAATTGTAACCTTAAATTTCCATATCATTTCATCTTAACAAAAACATAAAATCTTTAAATTGAATGTTATTAACATTACCCTATACTATAATGTTATTTAATAAATCCTCTACAACCAAATATATTGAACATGTCATAAAAATAACATAATATTGATTTTTAGTCAAGAATTCAATTTCTCTCAATTCAAAGACATTTTACGGTTTAGTGTTGTAGATAATTAGTTAATAACTCATATTTAACATACCCATATTTTAAAAAGATGGAAATTCTTATTTTTTTTAAAAAAAATTTCTTTTATGTAATCTCAATTAAATAAATCATGGTGTCATTTCATGTGTAATCATAAAAAAATAAAATAAGATGTTTTCCTTCTCCATAACCATCCTTAAACTCTATATAAAATATTTGAAGACATTTGATGGACACAAAAAGTTTTATAGAGAATCTAAAATAAAGATTTATTTATTCTAATAAAAAAAATAATGACCCGAGAAATGTTTTTCATTTATTTAAATATTATCTGAATGAAATATATAAAACAAAATCACATGAAAAACATCCACCTTTTTCTAAAATAAAATCATTAAAAACCATTGCATGACTAAAAAGAACTTAATAGAAACATTTTTCATCACATCCATAACCCAGTTTAAACATGTCAAATATGTAACTGGATTATAGTTAAATCCATTAGAGAGACAATTTGGAAACGAAAACCATTTTTCGTGTTAAGAAATTGAAAGTTATCCAATTCATTATAGCACTCTCTTGTTTCACCCACAATTTAATCTATAATGGGGTCACGTGTTACAATATAGTAACACCCATTTTATGAGAAAAAATTCCCCATCCATCACACTCAAGGAGAACTCATTTCTCGTATATAATTCATATGTAATATATTCGAGAAAAAAGAATATGGTATCACTTTTACATCATAAAAAATTTTTAATTTTTTTTTAAAATCATAAGGAATCAATTTGGGATATCAAAATATTATTTTCCTTTAAAATACATTTTCTAATACCAAAATACAAATGTTTTTATAATATTATATGGAATTCCAAAATAAATATTTCATATAAATGAAAAATTAAATTCCAAAAAATAATAAATATGATTATAATTTGAATAATAAAGAAACTATTGTAAAGTAACCCTATATTATATTATAGGATACACTAGTGGAAAATTCATTTCCACTATATATATTTAAATATTTCAGTCATCTTGATCATATGTTTGTAAAGGCTATAGTTCCATAAAAATATATTTATTTGGTTAACATTAAATTAATTATTTTTTTCATAAAATATAATAACTATAAAATTAAAATTTTAAAATAATTTTAAAACATAGACAATGAAGGAATGTGAGTTTGAAGGAAAAAATTTAAAAGACAATTGTTTTGTAGACAAGTCACATACACCTTTGGAAACATTTGAGAAACAATCCCCATTAAATAATAACATTAATAAAAACATTAAATATTATGTTAATACGAAAACTGATAATATAGAAAAAATAAATGGGATATATATGCACATCATAAAGTAATTTGGTTGCATAACCACAAAATAATCCAAACTAATTGAAATTGAAATGAAATACCCTACCTTGATTCCAACATGTCAGAAATAATATTTTACTTCCTAAATAAATAAATTAAGTTAGTTATTTTATTCTCTGATAACCATTTACATGTATATTATTCATTTTTATTCACTTATTATCATGTTAAATACCATTACACAATTAATTAAATTTACATCAGGTGTTTTGATATTATTTGTCTTATGTGTTAAAAATTACATGGGTAAGTTGACTATTTATCTAGGGTTCATTGTAAAATCTTCTCCAAAATAATAATATGGACATAATTATCATATTTATACGTCAAGTATAAATTTAAAACAAATAATTATAGATAGTTATGAAAAATTAACTATGATTATGTCATGTAGATAGTAGGTTATACGAACACACGAGAAACATTTCCATTTCACAATGATCATTCTAGAAATAATGTATATAATATTTTATTATCATTTTATTATAATAATATCATAATGAAAAAATCATTTAATTAAATTTACTTATATATATCATCCATGTGTTTTCGCAATGAAAAAATAATCAAATCGCTTCATAAGGCGGTAGTCCATCATTATAAAAACAATATCATAATTTTTAATATATATGAAAGAAAATTTTATATTATATTTTCAAAAAGTAATATATATCAATAAAAATAATTAATATTTATATAAATTATATTCAATTTGTTTATCTTTAGTAATATTCATGTAATGTGATTGTGAAAAAATAGTAACACCACTTAATGTAGAAGTAGTCTACCGTACACATAGGGGACATTATAAAATACCCTAATGAATGTAAAAAATAATGTATGATTTTTATGAGAACATCATAATTATACAAATAAAATAAACCTCGTATATATTTTTAAATATATCATTAGATACTTATTTTTGAGCAGATAATTTAATGTTAATAACATCACTTCTCAAGGTGGTACTCCACCATTTGTACAAATGATTGTTTTTAATCCCATTTGATGGAAGGTGAGATGGATTTCTATTATAATATTAACCAAATAATATCATAGTATGTATGAGCTTGTTTTGAAAGAAAACCCCAAGATATAGACATATAATATAATATATAGTCAATTTATTATAAATATTGAATCTATTTTTATAAAATCAACACATATAATTTAAATGTTACATTTTTAAATAAAACCCACAAATGTGATGAGAAAGCTGTTTTTCAAGAAGTGTATTTGTGATGAAAAAAATGATTTTATATTATTCCATTAGCATTTACTATTAAGTAAATAAATTTAAATAAATATGTATAGATATATAATCTAAAAATAAGGTTTAAAAACATTAAAAATATATTGTTTTTAATAGTAAAAAGTTAAAAAAATAATGAACTATATAATTATTTTCGAAACATAACATTATTATATCCAAAAAAACATACACTAAAACCCAACATAAATTATATTTAAAATAAACTATGTAGATAAAATGTAAATAATTATTTTTCTTCTTGAAATAAAATTCATATAATATATGAAAATTTTAATTCCTTAATTTACATAAATGGTATGACAGTTTTTAAATAGTAAGTAGTTTTGAATATTCATTGAAAATAAATAATTTCTAAAAAACCCAACATTTCTCAATACATTAATATTAATATTCTGATTGAAAGTATTTAATTAAAATTTAATAATTAAAATTCAATAATTTATAAATATATCTTACAAATTAATCATATATTAAACGAGTTTAGTTAAAACTATTTCAATACTGATTAAATTTTATATTTATATTGTTATAATTAATATAAAATTTTATTTCATAATAATAATAATTAAAAATATCTATACTATAATTACATTTACTTTTATGAAAAACCACATTAAAATCATCCGTGAAATAAAAAATATATTACACCCATCCTGCTCAAAATTTTTATTGTTAAATTGAATAAAGGTGATGAATATGATATTACAAATCAAAACAACGTATATACTCTTTAAAAGTTCCAAAAATACTTCATAAAACAACCATATAATTTTATAACCCATTAAAAACACTAAAATTATATTTCAAATAGTTCTTTTAAATCATCTATAGATGAATATAACAAAAACAATTCAAAAAAAATTAAAACCATTCTGTTAAGACCATTTAAGGAACCATACCACAGAGGATTTTCTAAATATTCAATAAAATCACGTTTTTACACATTTCAATACCTAAATGGGCTTATAACCCTTTAGATAAATTTTATCATAATTAATTAGCCTTTTTTTAATTATACCACTTAGAACTCCACACTATATTGATGATATTGGAATCTATTAAAAACACCATATCGAATCGGGAAATCACTAGAGAGCATTGATAAATTAAATTATATTCATAAAATATATACATATAATCACATGAACATAATATTTAGAATCATAAATCTTCTAATTACCCATCATATAATGTAAGATAATGAAATGAAATTCCTCAAATAATGATAAAATCACTCATATGAGCCAAAAGAGGGATCATACAATGGGGATGGATAAACAAAGTGAGACAAAAACTATTCCAAACTCTATGTAATGATGAAAATAAATTAACACCATATATATCCCTAAAACACAAGACATTGGATATTTATTATTTTAGGGGGTTTGAAAAAGAAAATAAATGGGGGAGAGAGGATGAATATTAGAATAAAACAAAATATAGATGGATTTATATGGAGTAAACTCATAGAATAGATGATATAGAAGATACATAAATAGTGGATTAAGTATGGAGATATCAGTATTTATGTAACAAAACATAATTATCAAAAATTGATGATACTGGAGATAAAATAATTAATAATTCTAACTAAAGAAAAAAAAATATAAATTCTATTGATTGTTCCATGGTGAAACCCTTCTAGTAGTGGGATTATCACCTTCTAGATAACCATTCTAATGTATCTCATGGTCTATACTGGGTAGGTTAATAAAAGGTAATTTTAATGGAATTTAATATCCATGACACCACAAATACTAAACTATTTCACAGATTTCTCCTTCTCAGACCCAACATGTCATAGCCTCCATCCTACATCCTGGTTCAACATTAATGGGTATAACCAATTACCAAAATCAACTATGCTACTCTGGTAGGGAATCCCATGTTTCATTATAGAGTATTTCCCTATCCATTACACCTAAACCATCCAACATCTTGCAGCAACATTATAAAACTCCAAACGTACCCATACAAAACCATGTTCATAACATAGCCTATGTTAAATGGCATGTCATTCTTTTTCAACCATTATAAAACACAAAATACAACACAACTCTTTTCTATAGGGTGTTTCCCTCAATTATATATTTTATATTCCCCTAAATGTTACCTCAATTATGTATCCTTAAAATTGTGCTATAAAACACCCATATTATGGGATGGGAGGTTAACCAAACTAGCTATCATGGCTTTTCTAATCCGGAAAATTATGTCGACTTCTATAGTTGAGTTATTAAATTCCAAATAGGCTAATAAAATACATGTAGATAAAGAAGAACCTAAAATAATAAACAAACCATTAAAAACATTTACTCTAAAATTAAACTCTCAAATATACTTTTAAAAATCAAAAATCAGAAAATAAATTTACCATAAAGAAATTAATAATAATTTTATATAAATATTCTATAAAAATTAGGAAAAAAAACTATATA
The DNA here is from genome assembly GCA_963277665.1 of Viscum album. Taxonomy (NCBI): domain Eukaryota; kingdom Viridiplantae; phylum Streptophyta; class Magnoliopsida; order Santalales; family Viscaceae; genus Viscum; species Viscum album. The sequence continues at coordinate 1,894,379,499 of OY728150.1, forward strand.
TAAATGAAATTATTTAATCTAATTTATAATGAATAATTGTAAAATATGAAATATAATCTAATTAATAAATTGACAAAAAAATATTGTAATTATAATTATAAAAATAATATACACTAGGGAAAATTGAAATGTATTCACCTTCTTGTATGCAAATATATAAAATATAAATAATTATATTCCTATAAGATATAAAATCTTTGGTCGATAAGTATTTAAGAATACAAATTTTGGTATCTATATTTTTTGAGAATTATTATTACATGAGTATGATGTTATGTAGATATAAACACGTCAGTTCTTTGGAATGATTGAATTATTTTAAGATGTTAATGATTTTCCACAGTCTTATTCATTAACACATAGTATATAAAAGTTCATTGTTTGGAACAATGTAATTTTACTCATGGGTTAATCCTTTATGTGGTATACTTTCAAATCTAGATGTTCTCCTCTTACCTATTAATTGTCCACAGGCCATCTCTAATACTTTTCATCCTACTCAAAATATAGATTGTAACATTTTAGGAATTGAATTCCATATTTCAGATAAAAAACATTAGTTTTATCTTCAAATGATGTCTTAAACAACATTCAATTATTTTATAAAGTATAAACATAAACATATTAGTAAAATAATTTAACATTTCCATAAAAATAAAGAATTATTCTCTTTCAATTATTTTAATATAATATATTTTTTCATTAATTTTCAAATTATCCAATTATAATATCATATTTACATTATACATTCACACACAGATCAGCTTATTTTCGAATATATTAAATCATTCCATTTTCTGATTAACATCATTTATATAACATGAGTGTTTATTATAAATTTTTTATACATATCCTCACATTCAAATACATATATGTTTTTGTCATTTTAGGCTTGGGATAAATTGTCTTGATCAATAGAATGTGATGACTTCTTATCATCATAATTTCCCTCAACAAATGAATATAATATTCTATTATTCAATTTTTATTTAGTCCAGTCATCAAAATTAATTATCATTACCATCAAAATATTATATTATTAGTATTTTTTATATTATTTCTAAATATTGTAATTCTCTAACATTTTTAATTATTATATAATGAACCATTAGATTAAGTATCACCATCACATTGCACTCCATGTTCCAAACGACATCAATTTATTACTATCCTTTCTCATATAAGAATGTTTATAATAAACATTATCACTTTTCAACATAGTAGGATAGTTTGGCTTTATATATCAATGATTTCTACATTTATAATAGATTATTTTTTTGAAATATTTTTAGAATCTCTTATCTTGTTCATGTTAGCTATATTATATATTAAATTCATATTTTGTAAACATTATTCATGATGAAATAGAATGTTACCCTTTAGTGATTTCAATATCCCTATTATTTAAAATCATTTAGGAACATTTATTAGATCTCTTTCATATCTAACTATAGGTTACACTATTTAAAACTGAAAAATATTATATGAAAAAGAAACACAATTCATCTTTACATTCATTCATATAATCTCCCCCATGATGATTTTTATATTTCATTAATTTTCATATTAAATCATTAAGACATAAATTATTAATATATTTTATATCATTTATGACCATACTATTCGATTCACACTATAAAAATAAAATATAAATAGTTTCCTCACTAAGATTTTCATTTGGATATTTTTCCCAACAGAAAATTATAAAATATTGAACGTTTTTAAAAAACATTGATGTATCTAATAAATAGGTTTACCGATTAAAATTCCAAAATAATGATAATAATATATAATAATACCTATATTTCTTTCAACATCCTCCAATGTTCTAAAATTTGTTACTTGCTTCTTTTTATTGATACAAAATATTATTCTATTATGTAACATGACTATATATATTTCGTTGGATTAAACACAACAGAGTATTTATAAAATGAGAATTCTATTGAATCTTATTTCTCTCAACATATTTGAAAGTATGGAATTATTTATCCAGAATAATTTATAATTCATAAATACTTTAAAATTAATCAACCATACTTTTCTCCATATAAGTCTCCACCTAACCACTCAATTACTCATAGTTTTTTACATAAAATATACAGTCCATATCTGGATTGATATTATCCAAAATATCCATATATATAACACCTTAGATATAAAAAATTGAGATATTTTTATTGAAATAATTTTCACTATAGAAACTATATATACTAATAAGATAATGAAATTTTGATAAATAAAATTATTTTTTCTGTCTACTATGGAAAATTCATTGGATTCTAAATATTTGTATCATATAAAAATCATAATAAAATATCGAGAAACTTTGATTTATGAAAAAATATAAAATGTTGTTCCAGATAAAAAAGGAATGTAATGTACAACAGTTTTGGGGTGAATTTCTAATTATAAATATAAAATAATTTCTCTTCAACATAATGTTTAAAATTATTATGATAAAAAACATATAATCAATGAAAAAACAGATTAATATAATATAAATATATAAAAGTAGTTTAAAATAAATAAATAGTAATATAAACATATTTCAAAAAATAAATAGTATTGATGATATAAAAAGATATTATAAGTAAAAATAATTGATTGTTTAAGGATTACAATCCTTAAATTAGAAAAGGATATAGTGAAAAAAATTACATTTATATTCTAATGTGAAATTAGTATCATCTACCCATTCTAATGTATCCCCATTCCAATCACTAAAACATCCTAGATAGTAAACTCATCATTGTGAATCTATATCTTATTATCCACATGATCCCTAGGATTTAACATATAGGAAGATATCAATTTCATATATACCTAGTATCTCTTGATCAACCTGATTAGTAGGATCTTTATTTTCCTCATAGTATCCCTTGACATATTGAGTGGATATAGATATCTTCCACATACTAGAAGCTCACAATATCAATAGTTTAAATAATAATTATATTACTAATGGATTCCCTCTATCAATACATATTAGTAATGTAACACCCCAGGTAAATAAAGAATAAGAAATTATTATATTTATCCCTATTTGTGGAGAAAATTTCAATATTAATTTAAATGGAACGCTATGCTCTATGGCTTACCCAATACGCAACAACGAGTTCCTTTGAAATCCAACGTTGCACTCTAATAATAAAATAATATTATTTTAAATGTTAGTTAATGCCTAGCCGTTGTATTGGCAGGAATGAATAGAAATAACTAATATATGATTATATATGTTTGTTAAATGTTTTTACTTTTATCCAATAAATTTTAGAGGCTTAAAATACAAATGAATCCAATCTTAAGCATTGAATACACTTGTATTTTTAAAAGATTGTTTTACTACATTTTGATGGAAAACCATTTTTAATCAAACTTTTGACAATTTTATAAGCTCTATTTTTCAAAATAAACATATTATTTATCATTGGGATATATAAATTTACCTTGGGTTAATTTTTGGTATTTTTCTGACAATGTTCATTTTTCAATGAATAGTGAAAAATACTGCATTTACATCAAAATTGATTTTTCATATAATTTAATTATATGGTTATATTACCTTTTAATTTGTTTTAAAGTGTAATTGGAATATATTTTTACCATTTAATCCAATTATGGTCATTGGAATTAATTTTACTTTGGAATTGGTCATAAACAAGTGCCAAACTTTTCATAAATATTGTTTCTAAAAAACCCGCTTTTTGTTTTGACAACGAGAAGTTTTTTTTAAATTAATTATTGAAATTCATGTGTTTGGAATTTGGTAAAATGGATTACATATTTTGAATCAGAAGTTCAAAATTATGTAATTAAGACTCTTTTGTTTTTGGACATTATGAATAGTAAGGACGGTAATTATCTTTAATTATCTTGATTAATGAGTAATCAGGTAGTTAAAGATAATAAGATAATATCATAATAAAAAAAATGACCACAACATGTGTCCTAAGGATACTGGTTGTCTCATGGCCGACCTTGGGATGCCTTGTGCCAAACTTGGGGGCCCCATGGAATCACTTTTGTGAGAAAGTGACTTTTTATCTTTTTATTTTTAAAGAATGTTAAATGTAACAAAGAATGTATCACCTAAGTAAAATATTTTTAGTTTTGTATAAATAAATGATATTTTGGACTATAAATATTAATTAGAAATCTAAAAAGATTTCCTACATCATGATATTTTTTTTTGAAATTTTTAGACATTAAATTTATTAAATTATATATGACATCATGATGATGCAGCGATTACCTCATTAATAAAGGATTTAAATAAAATGGAATGATAATGTAAAATATAAGACCTAAACATGTCCAAAACCTATTGTATGGGTGGATTTATAACCCTTATCACCTTATCCTAGAAACAAATCAATGTGGGACCATTAAAATCCGAAACTCATTTGAAAATAAAGTTACATGTTATACCTTTCCAAGAGTGCCCCTCCTCTCCTCTTATAAAAGGCCCCCACCTATACCTCCTTACCCACACTTCCATAGCCTTTGGGTCGGCCAAACCCTGCCCATTTTGTCTCACCACATCCCTCTATAACTCCTTGAATCCTCACTTTGAGCAGATGTCTTCCCAAGGATGCCTTTGAGCTAAAACCAAAGGGAGTTACCCGATTTTAAGGTAATGTCTTCACTTGTGTCCTTTTGTTTTATTTTGCTTCTCCAACCCCCTAAACTCTTTTTATTAATTTATTTTGTAACAAATCAAGTATATTAAATATACTAGGACGTTTTTATAAGAAGTATTCGAGCTACACTTACACACACCTACATCTAATGGTTAAAGAATATACTGTTTCCATGGATGGCGAATTTCTGCCTCCCGAAACAATGATTGTTCTACATTCTTGTAACACCTTCAAAGTTGACCATTAAGGTGACACAATATTTATATATAATATCTAATATTTTTATGTTTTACCTAATCTTCTGTATTTTTTTTATTTATGGCGTACCTTTATGGTTTCCATTATGGGTAATCGTGATATCTTCATTTAAGGAAGTGCGGACAACCGCCCCCTCAAAGTGATTTGATTCGTTAATACCATATGTGGTATGTATAAAGGATATATTTAATGATATTATATATGATAACATACTGGAATTAAAATACTATTATGTATCATTATGTTTTAATTCCATTAAATATGAAATAGAAATGGAAGTAGCGTTCATTCGTACGTACAGCTTTCCGTCTCCATGAACGGTACATTTCATTTCTTATCTCAAAATGTTATGTAATATTATAAGTACATATATATAATGGATATATATGTAATATATTACATCTAAATTATGGATATCATTCGGGAATTATAACATATATATATCTCTCCCATTTTGTTTTAATTCAATTAATATGACAAAAAACGAAAGTAGCGTTCATGCGTACGTATGGCCTACCGTCTCCATGAACGGTGTTTTTCATTTTTTAACTCCAAATGATATGGAATAGTATAAAAAGAATATTTACTAGATATATATGATATTTTAATCATTAATAATATTCAGGAAATGATTTACTTATAACTACATGGGCAATCTTTTTTCAAACAAGTTCATTTTTGACTCATGTACCAAACATCGGCAAAAAACGTCTGATATGAAATAACATTATTAAACAATTATTATAACATTATAATATGTGATATTAACTGAATAATAATCTCTAAAGGAGGTAATTAGGCAATTATTAATTGACCAAAGTTTATTATTCAGGAATATAAAGAAACGAACAAGACAAGTTGGACTTGAGGTAAGGGATCCTACTCCTCTCATTCTTTTTAAGTACACTCTTTTATGTCATTCCATCTAAGAACATATTTCTTGTGATTGGGATGTTATTTTATATTACTCTTACTGTAATTTTTATATTTATATGATGAGTGACCCTATTCTCTCTCTTCAATCCATTTTGGATGTTTTGAGTGGTGTCGTTGGGCTGCCGAATTTTTGTAAAGGATCTAACCACTCTTTTTATTAAGTACTCTCTTTTATGTCACTTATTTTAATCTACTATTTTTTATGTTGGGGGATGTTCTTTTATATTAATATTTCTATAAAATTTAAGTTAATATGATGAGATACCCTATTTGATCTCATCAATCAATTTTTGTAAGTTTTATGTGGCGTCATTAGGCTGCAGAGTTTTCGTAGGGGATTTTTCATCTCACCTTTTTTCCCGTGAGATTTATGCAACATTTGCCACAATTTCCATTGAGTGGTGTATGTAATACCCATTATTTTACTCATTGTGTAATATACTTTCTTTTATGAGTATTTACATCAATGTTGTATTGTCCTTCTTTCACGATGTGTATGTTTCGAAAGATACCCATGTCGGTAAGGGAACCTTTCACCCTCCTCTTTTTAAAAGACTTCTTTTGTTGGGTATTTTAATATAAATATTGTTATGTTGGGATATGTTCTCATATATCCTTATTGATTTAAATTTTATGTCCATGTGATGAGATACCCTTTTTTTTATCTCTCATCAACTCATTTTGATGTGACGCCGTTAAGCTGTCAAGGGAACTTCTTAACCCAATTTCGATTTCTTTGGGTTCAACGTATAGTTATTGATTGTGTCATACTTTGATTATGTGTGAATGACCTTTGATTATTTTACACTTAATATCCACTTATATTTGGTGTATTCCTTTGTCACACATAATTATGTAATTGATTTATCCTTAAACCAAGGATACCGTCTTTGTAAGGGACTTCATCTCAATCTTCTGTCATTGAGGCATATTCTGTTTTATACACAACATTCTTTTACACGATGTATAAAACCCTTTGACTTTTACGTTTATTCAAAAGAAATCTTTTTTATACAAAGTGTTTATTAAACGACAAAAGGGAATGTTTTTGTCGTACGTATTCGGCGACAATGACTTCTCCACCGTCGTGACCATTATTTGAGTTTCGGCTTCCTCTACAAGACATACATTCTTTTTAAAAGAAAAATAAATACCATGTTTTACTTTTCATTTATTTTTGTATTGAAAATGGTTTTCATAATTTTTTTATTATATCAATGTGTTGTATTGATATCTTGTGATTGAAATGTGGAAATTTTATGTTTCTTTTATGCATGTTTTATGTGATATGATTATGTTATGGTTCATGGGAATTATTATGAAGATGGGTGGTTCTTTGATAAACTAAGGGCGAGTGATCCCGATATAGCTCTCCAATGCATTGGGTAACGCGAAGGAGTGAAATGTTAAGGTTTCTCCGAATCGATTTAGGGAATATACTATGGTGGGTATTCCAAACGTAACAAAGAGGGTTACTCCTTACGTAAGAATGTTATGAATGCCTCAAGTTACCTTTTATGTCTTATGATTTATATGTTTTATTCATGATTTGATGAGGCATGTTAAAGTGCCTATGTTTTATGGGTAAAGTATGATTTCATTCTTATGTATATATGAACTCATGTTTCCTTTCCATATTTTTATAACCCTAACTGAGCTTTTTATGCTCATCCCAAGTTTTTGAAATGTTTTTCACTGGTCAAGGGAAAGGTACATGATTTGATGATAGTGTCAAGGATGTGTCAATAAAGAATTCATGTTTTATTTTGAATATGTTTTTGTTGATGGGAAGAATGAATACTGTCTTTTATGTAACCACTTTGTTTAAATGTGGGATGTAATGCAAGTTTCATGATCTAATTCTCTAAAACTCTAAAGCTAAAAAGATACTCAATGTATAATCTTGTAATAACACAAGATTAAGTAAGGTTTAAGGCTGGGGCCTTATAAGTAATCATGATTTTAGTTATAAAATTTTAAGAGAGTTATATTTAAAACCATTCATAAAGAACCCTTATCAAAGACACTGAGAATTAAAAATTACATCAATATAAAGTTATCATAATAACAAGAAGCTGGATATATTCAATGTGATCAACAAAATAACAATATATTCAATTACTAACACATGTATTTTTTTAATCCAAAAATTCACATTCCTACTTATAGAAGACATTATTACAAACTAAAAAATTTAAAATTTTTATTATATGGGATTAGTTTCACTATTATCCAAATCATATTCATCCTCTTAAGAAGAAATATAATCTATCTATTAATCTTTTGATGATTCCAATAAATAAAACTTATGTAGTCCTATATTGGGTAAAATAACATTGTTATGAACATTGAAATCCTGGGATCATCATATAGATTAAAATAAATCTATGTTCTTTAAAAAAAATTAAAAAATATTTTCATCCAAATTATATGAAATTGTCAAAATATTGAATTTATATTTTGTTGAGTGTAACCAATGGATAAAATGGAGTCATATACTAAATCATGTCATGATTTTAAATTAAATTTATTTGATTTTTAAATGCATTATTTAAATATTTTGATACAACTGATAGGTTAATATTTTTTAAAGATAAGGAAATAAACATTGAGTACAATATAATTAAATATATGACCCCATTATTTTTCAAATATAAGAAGATAATCTATATAACATTTTTATTTTAATATTTGTTTTTTTAGATTACTGGAAGATTAATATAAACCATCATAGATTGTATTAAATGTTAATTTCGTGGAAAAATGTGGAATAACATGTTAGTGGTTTGGTGAAAATATTACGTGTATTATTTCGTAGACATTGAATATATTGGGATATTAGTATTGAATGAGAATATAGTAAGAAAAATAAAATTACTTAAATGTTAATATAGTAAAATTTTATGTTTGATAATGATTAATATTTATATGAACTATATGATCTAAACTTATTTATGGTTATAGAGAGGAAGAGAAACATTGATGATGAATTTGTGTATAAATTCACAATTATATATTTCGTTGAAAATTATTTTTTAATTATTTCTCAGTAATAATATATTAAATAAATGAGTGGGATGATAGTCGGAGGTTTTGAACCATGGATTTAGTGGTGATAAATTATTGGTACATATAAACATATAGTAGTGAGTTAGAATGAATTTTTTACATCAATAAATCACCAGTGTTGTGAGGTTCTAAACCGAAGTTCTACTTGATATTTGCCCCGATCCCAGTGGGCCACATGTAATCAAGTGAATCACCCCAAACTCAAGAGGCTGTGTAGAGACCCAAAACTTGACATACATGGACATTACATTACTTTAGTGTAATACTTAATACATAACAAAACCATACACACAAGGACCGTAATAGTTTAGTGTCTTTGGAAACTTGGAACGAAATCTTCTAATCGTGGTGAAAGATCTTCAACATCTCCCATAAAGATCTTCTCTTTTTTTTCTTACCTAAAACCTTCATTTATATCCTGGGGAAAAGAAAACATAAAAAGGGTGAGCTCAAATTCTCAATAAGGGTAAGCATGGATAAATTAAAACTTACCATATACATTTGAACTTAAAAACAAGAAAATAATGTTTAAACATCAAATGCTTGAGAAATGACATAAAACATGGAAGTACATAAGGCATAGATCTTAAAGAAACATTAAGAATGATAAAATATCATGCGAATAAAACATGTAATTGTGGAAACCATTAAACACATGATATGATTTCCATAGTAGCCAAGGCATTGCTTCCAAGACCATCTTAGTGGACAAAGTCCCTTTCTGAATCGAGTTCACTCCTTGTTCCAGACCTGTATTACTGAACCGGTTTAACTTGTCGTTCCAGCCATGTCTATCTCATGAGATATAAATCTTTACCCAATGCATTGGAGGGAGATATAGGTCCCACCCATCTCATAATGAAATCATTTTTACTAGTGCCACAAAATAAACATACAATAATCATAAAAACCAAATAAATAAAATGGGTTTCATAAACATCATCCCATCATCACATAATCCATATAAAATAAATGGATATCATTTCATAATAAGAAAAGTGAAACTATGTAAATCATAGAGAAATTATACTTGAAACATACACATATGAAATAATGTCATCTTAGATGAAATAATGGTTTTGATAAAACACTTGAAATGAATTCTTGAGGAAAATATCTTTTCTTCTTCAAAATCATTTTCTTTTCACAAAATGCCATGAAATTTTAAAAGAATAGGATTTTTTTTAAAATAGTCATGAAATATTTTTGAGGATGCTTCATGAAAATAAGGCTTTATAAAACCGTAAAAATCTGTTCGTGCCGTACAAGTTAAAAAAACATTCTTCTCGTACTTTTTCCGGAAAAGTCATAAAATTTCTTAATAATGCAAACAAAGAAAGATTCCTTACATTCCATGTAGTAAAAGTCAAAATTGGTAAAAAGTACTTTAAACATAAATGAAAACACTATTATAAAACATGGACATTGATGATAGAAATAACCCTAGTAAATACTTACGTATAAGCAATATCGGATAGAAAATAATTGAGATTGGAACATTATCCCTTACCATAGGTCCGATATGCTTCGTACGTATCTGAACCTCCTGTATAATGATTTAAATAATGTTATTGACTTATTAAAAAAAATCATATTAGTTGTTATGATATCATATATGGTTCAATTATGACTTTATATTACCCGTTCTTTTTGTAAATTTCATGTTAAAGAGCGTTTTGGGTAAAATCGTTTCATTTGTCGTCCGTGTTTTGACTTGTAATTATTCATATGATTACTTAGATCATGATTAATTACATCCAGAATCTAAAACATGATTTATATATAATATATATTCAGAATATACATATATATAATATATCTATGAATAGAAAGAAATACACCATTCATGGAGACGGTAGGCCGTACATACGCATGAACGTTGTTTTCGTTTCCTCATTGAATCGAATGGAATTAATTGGATGAAATACATATATATATATACATAAATACAATATCATTTTTATGTCATATATTTCATTATTACTTATTATATATACTTTATAATCATTTATGAATGGTTAATCATTGAGAATGAATCCCATCGTGTCGTGGAGACGGTATTCCGTACGTACGCACGAGCGATGATATCGTTCCCAAGATCGTGGAATGTTATTGGAGTGTATGTATACTATTACAGAATCAATATCACGTTACAATAATCATATATAGTTATTATTTACACCATTATACCCATCCAAGTAAGGTGGTGGTGGAAAATAGATTACACCACGGCGTGGAGACGGTATTCCGTACATACGCATGCACGGTGATTTCTTTTTCCGTAGGATGGATAGATGGTGAAATAGGGTTGTTTCATAATTATAATAACATATCAGTATATGAGTGATGCTGATTTTATTACTTCATAATGAAACAACATAAGAAGAAGAAGTGGAAGAAGAAATAAAGGTGAAATAATCGGTAACGGAAATTACCTCTTCTTTGAAGAACCTCTTTGAGACCTCCTCTTAGGGGACTAAAATTGGTCTTTGAAGAAGTCCAAGACCTCTAGGACGTTTCTAGGGAAGTGGAGAAGAGAATTGGTCAGGGTTTGTCCGAGCATGAAGTCTCAAAGTGGTGTGTGGAAGAGAGGGAGGAGGTGCCCTTTTATAAGAGAGGAGAGGGGCACCTTTAGAATTCTTAAAAATATTAATTTAAATTAAATCTTACCCCACTTAAAAACCTCAAAAAATGACTCATATTGAAAGCTTATATGAGATAGGGTTTTAATCTCATCAAAAAATCAAATTTCAACTTGTTAGGATCTTATTTTAAACCATATCATTTTGATGTATCCTTATTTAATCTATTTAAGTTTATTTGTGGTAATAAAATTCAAAATTTTAAATTATAACAACTAAATACTTATTTGTTGTAAATTTCCCATAATTGACTACTTTATAACATTATAGACCATATAAATTTAAATTTTTAATTTTTAAATAATTATGTAAATTTTAAACAATTTTATAATATGTTATTTTTATAAAAGAACAATAGTGTCAATTTTGACACTATTCATTTATCTGAATTTAAATAAAATATATACAGAAGATATGTTCTAACTAAAAGCTTTAATAGATTCAAAAAATGTCATATGTATCTATAAAATAAGTGTATCACATTAAATAGTACATATAATATTTATTCTATTATTTTTAAAACCATTTATTTGGTTTATCTCTTAATAAAATAATTACTACAACATTTTTGTATAATTCTTTAATATACTGATTTGTTGCATAAAAATTAAAAATAAAATCCTATGATTAATATAAATCCATTACCTTTCACAATAATACTTTTACTCTAATTTATCATCTTAAAATCACAATATTTAAATTGTTATATTTATTAAATTATAATAGTGACAACTTTGGCATCATTTAAAATAAAATAATATAAGTGTCATAATCACTTTTATAAGGCTCCAAACGGTTATATATTAGGTCAATGGATTCTTATGGTGTATATATACACTACCAATAAGTTTTGGTCAGGTTTGTGGGACTTTTAATGGGTATTATTATTTCAATAAAAACTATATTACTTATTTCCCACTTAATAAATAATTTCTCTATCATTAATGTATCACTATTAATGAAAATTATTTAATCCCTAAAAATTCTAAATAAATTATCATGATGTCGATAATTTTATTATCATTCTATATACTATTCATGTTCGAAGTTTTATGATGTTTATCACTAAATTAAAATTATTATACTTATAAGATTTAAGAGAGTGACATGTTGTCACTTTCTTTGGTTTTAATAATAACTAAATTATTTTCATGGTCAAAAGTCCAAAAAATGAATCTAATCCGACCCTTAGGTTATATGGGTCAACTTTTATCTATCAAATAAAATTTTGGCATGTGTTAGAGTAATTTTATAATTTTATATTTACCCTTAATTACCCGATTTACCTTTAACTATTGTAAATAAAATTTACCATAGTTACTATTCATAATTTGCCAAAATAAAAAGTAGCTTATTAACATAATTTGGACCCACTGATTCCAAATATGGAATCCATTTTTCCAAATTAAATATAAAAAATTTGCAGAAATTAAATCAAAATTAATCCTGTTGTCGAAGGAAAACGGGTTTTCTTTAAAACATTGCAAAAGATTGAATTGATTTAACCTACGAATTTCATGTAAAATCAATGCTAACGACATAAATTATATTAAATGGTAAAAACATATTATATTTATACTTGAAAACCATCCAATATTATAATTTAAGCTTATAAATTATTGCGATGAAAAAAGTTGTTTTTAATTAAAATATAGCGTATTTTTACTATTCATCAAAATATGAAAGTTACCAGAATAATATGAAAATTTTATTCAAAGTAAATTTTTATTTCTTGATTCCAACGAAGAATTTTATTTTGAAAAATTGAACTTATAAACTTTTCAAAAACTAGATTTAATGTGGGTGCGCCATCAAAAGGCTGCAAAACTGCATTTTTTGAAAAATACTTATTTTACCCGAAAAATTTATTTTGTTCTTATACCATGTTCCAGGAAATGTGTAAGATGAATAATAATGTTATGAAATTTAAAATTTAGTTAATACTATTCATAACAGCAAGTTCATAAGAATATTATAATAATATATCATTGTTTAGTAAAACAAGGTATTGCGTACAACACGTGCTATCGAGGAAGGTCGCGATTGCTTGTAATGCAAGCCAAGTCAGGGTTACGTGTTGTGCAAGAATACTTCGTTGTTTCGTATAACAGAATCCAACCATATTTCATTTATACATTGAATATATATATATATACTCAATGTTGCGCAGAATAACTATTATCAAAATTGTGTGTAACACGATCCAAGAATAGTGTTGCGTATACTACAAGCTAATACGATGTTGCCTATAATGCAAGGTAATCATGGTGTAGCATACAACACAAGACATTAATGTTATTAAAAGAATATTTTTCATAAAATCTCGGGGTGTTACATTCTATCCCCCTTAAAATGAATTTTTCCCTCGAAATTCCTCGGTGTTATAAATGGTTTACTACTCGAAAGTTTGTTTAACAGAAACCCACATCGTAAAAAGGAATACCAAAACATGGCTTTAAAAACTAATGTATGAAATGTAACGGTTACCCAAATTAACTCATCACTAGGTTTCCACGTAGGAGAACATAGGTGAAAATATGGATATGGAAGAAAAATCTAACCATCATGTTTTGATGTTGAGTGGTAGAGAACATGGCTATGAAAAAGCCAAAAATCACACAGCAATAGATTTGTGATGATTTAAGGTACCATCTGATTCATCAGATATAAGGTAACTAGGACAACATTTTTGGTTTTCATGATCATTTCCCTAAAGTTGATGAATTAAAAGAAATACTTAAATGATTTTGGTACAATCTCACGGTTGTTCGTGAATTGAACAATTTCCACTTCATCCCTTAATCAAATGAAGTTGAATTTGTTATTCGTGATGTGTTAGCAGATCATGTGAGAGAATGATGGGTCATTCCATCTCTTTCAAAAAAAGGTTAGCAAAAGTTATATGTTTATCTTAGGGTTAGATTAATTGTATATGGTTCCAAAAATGAACTTATACTTTATATATCATACCGTTTAATAAAATAAAACTAGTTTCTACTAACCAGGGACTTCCTGTAGGCCAGTGGTAGGCAATAAAGGCCAGTCGCACTTCAGTTGTGGGTTCAATTCCCATAGCCTTGTCCGACGCGATGGGCTGTCACCCGTCCTGCTGGTTTTCCTTTTCTAAAACTAAATTACTATATCAGCCCATAAATAATATCGAAAAAAACTTCTATCCTTAAACAATACTATCTTATGTCCAACATAATCCATTCCAATCTTTAGACTTATCCATAATACTGCAGTCCACTCTCATATTATAGTGAAAACGATTACCAGAGATTTCATATAACAAGCACGTTAATTCCATCGTTGATCCCCATATATCATAAGATATGTCTTGTTGGCCACATTCCAAACATTCGAAGGCCTTAATCATGTATTCTCTTGAAAACTGAATACCAATTGAATCTTAGTGAAAACATGAATGCTATCAAAATTTAACTCTTTCCACATACCAAAATCCAAAAATTCTATATACTCAAACCATGATATAACCTTCTATTTATATCAGTCATGAGCTCATGAATACTATCAAACAATTAATTTTCTTCTTATCCGTTCATTATGCACATATCATCTACATTCCAAAAATATCTGAATAACATTTCATGGTTACTAGTACCATTAATCATACACTTTCAAAACTTAGGAAATACAATAGTGTAACAATCCTTAGATGTCTCATTATTCCATAGTACCATGAGACTACTTATAAAACATTACACTTGATAAACATGTAATCATTCAACTACCTTCTTAAACCATTGACCGAGCTTCAAAAATTCATTCATCTCACATATCATTTGTAGTCTCTTCATCATCATCAACATAAATACTTCACATATGACCGTACTGATTCTCTTCACGAGACTTTCCATTAGGGAATTAGTTTTCATAATGACCGTACATTCCACATTTAAAACATTTAACCATTGTTGATGTCATAGCAATACCATTATCCTCATCCATGGTGTTAACTGAACCTTTTCCTTTGCACTTATTGGCTTTGTATCCTTCTTTTCCACACCCAAAGCATCTTCCAGTTCCTTTGAAACAATATCCCCGATGCCTCTTCCCACATGATTTACATGAGGGAAATTGAACTTTCATTCCTCTATGATCATCATGAAACTCCATATTTCTCTTATTATCTGAGTCGGGAAACTTACCAAAGTTGAGATTATTGATCATATTATAAGATTTCTGATTAGGCATAATAACGATGTTTGGACTTCCAAATCCCGTTTCATTTGGTTTCTCATGAAGAATATCATTCCATTGTCCGTCATATCCTCCATTATCATGAATCTTCTAGTTTCCAGCCATTTTTTAAAACCCAAAAAGAATAGTGTGAGAGGAAAAAATAATGCTAGGGAGAACAACAAAGTAAAGGGGGAGCACCCACAATATCTAACATCTTAGGTTAAACTCTAATATCTTTACCGTAGTTCTAGGACTATATCATATGCGTATACTTATCCATAGGTACATCCCTAGACATACCTTAGAAATATCTCTAGGTATCTCACTAACATTTTCGCATCCTAGTTTACAAAGGTTGACAAAACCTTTCCTCTGATACCATCTGTAGAGACCCAAATCTTTATGTACATGGACATTAAATTACTTTAGCGGAATACTTAATACATAACAAAAACAGACACACAAGGACCGTAATAGTTTAGTATCTTTGGAAACATGGAAAGTAATCTTCTAATCGTGGTGAAAGATCTTCAACATCTCCCATAATGATCTTCCCTTTTCTTCTTACCTAAAACCTTCATTTATATCCTGGCGAAAAGAAAACAGAAAAAGGGTGAGCTCAAATGCTCAGTAAGGGTAAGCATGGATAAAATAAAACTTACCATATACATTTGAACTTAAAAACAAGAACATAATGATTAAACATCAAAAGCTTGAGCAATGACATAAAATATGGAAGTACGTAAGGCATAGATCATAAAAAAACATTAAGAATGATAAAATAGAATGGGAATAAAACATTTAATTGTGGAAACCATTAAACACATGATATGATTTCCATAGTAGCCAAGGCATTGCTGCCAAGACCGTCTTAGTGGACAAAGTCCCTTTCTGAATCGAGTTCACTCCTCGTTCCATTCATGTATTACTGAACCAGTTTAACATGCCGTTCCCGCCATTTCTATCTCATGAGATATAAATCTTTTCCCAATGCATTGGAGGGAGATATAGGTCCCACCCATCTCATTATGAAATCATTCCTACTTGTGCCACAAAATAAACATACATCATTCATAACAACCCAATAAATAAAATGGGTTTCATAAACATCATCCCATCATCACATAATCCATATAAATGAAATGGATATCATTTCATAATAAGAAAAGTGAAACTATGTAAATCATAGAGAAATTATACTTGAAACATACACATATGAAATAATTTCATCTTAGATGAAAAAATGGTTTTGATAAAACACTTGAAATGAATTCTTGAGGAAAATATCCTTTCTTCTTCAAAATCATTTTCTTTTCACAAAATGCCATGCGATTTTAAAAGAATCGGATTTTGTTTAAAATATTCATGAAATATTTTGGAGGAAGCTTCATGAAAATAAGGCTTTATAAAACCGTAAAAATTGGTTCGTGCCGTATAAGTTAAAAAAAAATTCTTCTCGTACTTTTGCCGGAAAAGTCAAAAAAGTTCCTCATAACGTAAACAAAGAAAGATTCCTTACATACCATGTTTTAAAAGTCAAAATGGGTGAAAAGGACTTTAAACATACATGAAAACACTTTTATAAAACATGGACATGGTTGATATAAATAACCCCAGTAAATACTTACGTATAAGCAATCTCGGATAGAAAATAATTGAGATTGCAACAATATCTCTTACCTTAGGTCCGATATGCTTTGTACGTATCCGAACCTCCTGTATAATGATTTAAATAATGTTATTGACTTATTAAAGAATCATATTAGTTGTTATGATATCATATATGGTTCACTTATGACTTTATATTACCCGTTCCTTTGTAAATTCCATATTAAAGAGCGTTTTGGGTAAAATCGTTTCATTTGTCATCCGTGTTTTGACTTGAAATTATTCATATAATTACTTACATACAGAATGTAAAACATTATTTTTTTATAATATATATTCAGAATATACATATATATAATAGATCTATAAATGGAATGAAATACACTGTTCATGGAGACGGTAGGTCGTACGTACGCATGAACGTTGTTTTCGTTTCCTCATTGAATTGAATGGAATTAATTGGATGAAATACATATATATATATATATATATAAATAAAGTATCATTATTATGTCATATATTTCATTATTACTTTTTATATATACTTTATAATCATTTATGAATGGTTAATCATTGAGAATTAATCTCATCGCGTCGTGGAGACGGTATTCTGTACGTACGCACGAGCGATGATATCGTTCCCATGATCGTGTAATTTTATTGGAGTGTATGTATACTATTGAAGATTCAATATAACTTTACAATAATCATATATAGTTATTATTTACACCATTATACCCATCCACGTAAGGTGGTGGTGGAAAATAGATTACACCACGGCGTGGAGACGGTATTCCGTACGTACGCACGCGTGGTGATTTCATTTTCCGTAGGATGGATAGATGGTGAAATAGAGTTGTTTCATAATTATAATAACATATCAGTATATGAGTGATACTGATGTTATTACTTCATAATTAAACAACCTAATAAGAATAAGTGGAAGAAGAAATAAAGGTGAATGAATCGGTAACAGAAATTACCTCTTCTTTGAAGCGCCTCTTTGAGACCTCCACTTAGGGCACTAAAATTGGACTTTGAAGAAGTCCAGGACCTCTAGGATGTTTCTAGGGAAGTGGAGAAGATAATTGGGCATGGTTTGGCCAATATAGAATTCTCGATGTGGTGTGTGGAAGAGAGGGAGGAGGTGCCCTTTTATAAGAGAGAAGAGGGGCACCTTCGGAATTCTTAAAAATATTAATTTATAATAAATCTAACCCCACTTAAAAACCTCCAAAAATAACTCATATTCAAATATTATATGAGATAGGGTTGTAATATAATCAACCAATATAATTTAGACATGTTAGGATCTTATTTTAAACCTTATCATTTTGATTTATCCTTATTTAATCTATTTAAGTTTATTTGTGGTAATAAAATTCTAAATTTTAAATTATAACAAATAATTACTTATTTGTTGTGAATTTTCCATAATTGTTTACATTATAAAATTTTAGACCATATAAATTTAAATTTAACATTTTTAAATAATTTAGTGATTTTTAAACAATTTTATAATATTTTATTTTTATAAAATAACAATAGTGTCAATTTTGACGCTATTCATTTATCTGAATTTAAATAAAACATATACAAAAAATATGTTATAAATAAAAGATTTAATAGATTCCAAAAAATTTCATACGTATCTATTAAATTAGTGGATCACATTAAATAGTTCATATAATATTTATTCTATAATTTTTAATACCATTTATTTGGTTTATCTCTTAATAAAATAATTACTACAACATTTTTGTATAATTATTTAATATATTTATTTGTTGCATAAAAATTAAAAATAAAATTTTATGATGACTGTGAATCTATTACCTTCCACAATAATAATATTACTTGAATTTATCATCTTAAAATCACAATAGTTAAATTGTTATATTTATTAAATTATGAAGGTGACAACTTTGGCATCATTTAAAATAAAATAATATAATTGTCATAATCACTTTTATAAGGCTCCAAACGGTTATATATTAGGTAAATGGATTATTAAGGTGTAGATATACACTAACAATAAGTTTTGGTCAGGTTTTTGGGCCTTTTAATTGGTATTATTATTTAAATAAAAACTATATTACTTATTTCCCACTTAATAAATAAGTTTTGTATCATTAATGTATCACCATTAATGACAATTATTTAATCCCTAAAAATTCTAAATAAATTATCATGATGTCGATAATTTTATTAGCTTTCTGGATACTATTCATGTTCTAAGTTTTATGTTGTTTATCACTAAATTAAAATTATTATACTTATAAGATTTAAGAGAGTGACATGTTGTCACTTTCTTTGGTTTTAATAATAATTAAATTATTTTCATGGTCAAAAGTCCAAAAAATGAATATAATCCGACCCTTAGGCTATATGGTCTACTTATAGACATCCAATAGAATTTTGGCATGTGTTAGGGTAATTTAATAATATTATATTTACCCTTAATTACCCTATTTACCTTTAACTATGGTCAATAAAATTTACCGTAGTTACTATTCATAATTCCCAAAAATAAAAAGTATCTTATTAACATAATTTGGGCCCACTGATTCCAAATATGGAATCCATTTTTCCAAATTCAATACAAAAAAGTTTCAGAAATTAAATCAAAATTAATCCCGTTGTCGAAAGAAAATGGGTTTTCTTTAAAACATTGCAAACGATTGAATTGTTTTAACATACAAATTTAATGTAAAATCAATGTTAATGAAATAAATTATATTAAATGATAAAAATATATTCTATTTATACTTTAAAACCATCCAATATTATAATTTATCCATATAAATTATTGCGATGAAGAAAGTTGTTTTTAATTAAAATATACCTTGTTTTTACTATTCATCAAAATATGAAAGTTATCAGAATAATATAAAAAATTTATTCAAAGTAAATTTTTATTTCATTATTCCAAATAAGAATTTTATTTTGTCAAATTGAACTTATAAAAAAGTCAAAAACTAGATTTAAAGTGGGTGTTCCATCAAAAGGCGACAAAACTGCATTTTTTGAAAAATACTTATTTTACCCGAAACATTTATTTTGTTCTTATACCATGTTCTAGAAAATGTGTAAGATGAATAATAATGTTATAAAATTTAAAATTTAGTTAATACTATTCATAATGACTAGTTCATAATAATATTATAATAATATATTGTTGTTTAGTAAAACCCGGTATAGCGTACAACACACGCTATTGAGGAAGGTTGTGATTGCGTGTAATGAAAGCCAAGTGAGGGTTGCGTGTTGTGCAAGAATACTTCATTGTTTCTTATAACAGAATCCAACCATATTTAATTTATACATTGAATATATATATATATACTCAATTTTGCGTAGAATAAGTATTATCAAAATTGTGTGTAACACGATCCAAGAATAGTGTTGTGTATACTTCAAGCTAATATGGTGTTGCGTATAGCGCAAGGTAATCTTGGTGTAGCATACAACACAAGACATTAATGAAATTAAAAGAATATTTTTCATAAAATCTCGGGGTGTTACAGGCTACAGAACAGTAGTGCATGCCACGGTTGTGTTTATGGAGAGTATATTCCCTAATTACAAATTTGTATCCCAGAAGGTGAATGCAATCAAAGGTAAATACCGGAAGTAATATAAGTAAATACAATACACAATAAAAAATAGAGACACTATAAAAATAAATAAAACAACTGGAATAACATTCAACAATTGATGATATGTCATGTCATTAGAAAACTGGAAACATGGATACAAGATAGTAGGCAGAGCATGAACACAATAGTATAATGAAAAAAATAATATTATCTGATTCATCCTAAGATTCTTCTCTGTTCTCTACTATAATGCATCATAATAATAATCAATAAATCATTTTTTTGAATCTACATGCTTCCCTTTGTAAACAAATGCAACCATGTAATCTACCCGAGGTACGAAACAGTGTCTAGGGAGGTTGTGAGACAAATTACAGTGGGCCAACAATAATGGTGTCTACAACATCTGGATCATGTAATGGAAATTTAATAGTGTTTAATCCTTCATATAAAATTTAATTTCTTAAAATGTAACTAAATAACCATGTACATATTTTATCCCTCGGCTAATATCTAAGAATGTAACCAGTTCATTTTATTGTGTAATTAATAATTCTATATTTATAGGTATTGTGAGGCATAACCAACACAGATATCCCCACGTGGAAGTAAAAATAGTGATAGTTCCAAAATGTAACAAGGAAACCAAGATCAAATATATTTAATAGTGATATCCTGAGGTAATAACACATGCAATGTAGACTACAAGGGTCCCCACTCAGTAATAATTATATCATGGCATTTGAAAGACTGTAATCTAAGTAGCATGTTTGAAGAAATTCTATAATAAGTTGCATACTAAATATATTGTGAACAACCAAGGTAAACTTGGGATAAGTAGAGATAGGTCCCTATGGGATGTAACCATAAATCCTACTTGTCAATGATGTATCCAATGAGTGTATCAAAGGTCTCCTGTGATAATATGAAGTGATCCTACAATGTCATACCAAGCATTCATGAATAGAAAAGGATCTAGATATATGTGGTTTTATCCTATGAAATCCATTTCCATGAATATTAATGAGGTTCCCATGTGCTCAATGCATTCTCAAACCAGAATCCAAGGAAATCTCGAGTCAGGATATTCCTATTTATGAATGAAGTCAGGTAATAATTCATTCATTTCCAGACTATCCTTTCATTGGTATGATAATTTCAGGTGGAAGGAAACCATTTTATCAAGTCATTTGGTTTAGGCCTTGAATTTCAGTTTCTTGATAAGGACATTCCATTTAACAATATATCTATTTAAGGAGTATTCCATTGTCAAGGTTCATTCAACTAGATTCCATTAATGTGGTAAGGGGTAATGTAGATACACAACAAATTAATCATTCAAATTTAATTATCAATTTGAATCTTTTATATTAGGTTGGTCAAGTGGTATCCATACATCGTACTTTAAATTATTCAATTCACAAAATAAATCAAGCTAACTAATATTAAAAAATTACCCATAGTTAGGTCATGCAAAGGCTCACCCGAATTGTGGCTCAAATGTTCCAAAACTATAAAACATAATTATGTAATAACCTTCGACACGGAATGCTTGGAGTTATGGTCATAACCACAAAAAAACAATCATGTATTTGGAAAGAGCATAACCATAGGGTTCTAACAAGTATAATCAAAGAATATTAATTCCATAATTGGATGAATATGAAATTGGTGGGCCCCAGATGATAAATCCTAAATCATAAAACATTTAAAATGAGTTATAGACCACCCACATTAAGGTTGTATGAATATAATCATCTAATTTTATCCATTGATTTGGATCGGATTGGAGTAGATCTAACAAAATGGGAAAAACACCAATACACCAATATCATTGTCGAGAGAAAAAGAGAATTATAATGGCTCAACATGAATCAAGTACATATTGTTACACATCCAATGTGATGAACATAATCTCGATCGGTTTCCAGATGAAGAATATATCTTGATTATAAGGTTAGATCCTGAAAAATCCCCAAATTGGGAGATGAATGGGTTAATCCTGTATAAGATTAGAATAGGGAAGATGGAGGGAGCCTAAAAGACCATTAAAGAAAACTTCATAACATTACCCATAAGAATGACTTGTACAAGGGTTGTCCTCATCGTTTGACAAACCATGCTCAAAACATTTGAGGTTATCTAGGTATAAGAGAACATTTAATGGTTAGACCGCTTGGCCATGTAAAAATCGTGTGAAGCGGTTCGGTCTATAAATTTCAATCAGCATAGTTATCCAAAACCATGCAAAAACCGTTCGCTAACCATGTGACCTATCCATTTTCCCAAAAAGAAGGATTTTGGCCTTAAAACTCACCCCATAAAACCACAAGACCATTACAAACATATTTCAAATCCATATCAGGTCTAATGTATATATTTAGACCAAATATTAAAGGATCCATAACTAATAGAAAATCAGGTTCATATAATCGTCCCCCCGAGAATAAGTCTTCCCCGTTTCACCTTCCACCGATGGAGGAACACTATCAGATAACAATTCTGACCACTGAGCACATAGGTCGGATTCCCTCAGCAAAGTATCATCCTGTATTCAGTCATTATGTAATAAAACCCATATCAGAGGGACAAAATGACCTCAAAGAAACTTCTTACTCTAGTCAATGATTCATAATAGATACTTATCAATGGTAGCATCGACATATAACTCCATATACTCATGATAAAAAGTGTTAGATAGATTATCATCATACTGGAGAAGCTGTAAAACATGAAAGACTTCATGCATTGCACATTACCTCTGAGGTAGTAGTAATAGATAGTCTACCGACCCGACTCCCTCTAGAATTTCAAAAGGCATTACATAATGAGGTGACTACAATGCCAACTTCATAACTATATATGACTAAGACTGGGAGATACCCAACAAAAAACATGACCCCCAACATTGATCTATAGAGGTCATCAATGGTGATAATCATAATACTTTTTTCTAGACTAAGCAGTATTCATATTCTTTATGATCATTTGAAACTACTATGAAGACTCTTGAATGAGATAAAGATCTAATTGGTCTTTCTCACCTACCTCTATCTAATATAGGGATGAATAGAATGGCCTACCATGTACGGCCTCAAACGGATTCATATGAATTGTTGCATGAATGTTGTTATTCTAGGTGAACTTGGTGGGAGGGATATGTGTCTCCTAAGAACCACCGAAGTCAAGGACACATGCTTGAAGAATATCCTCTAGAACATATATTGGCCATTCTGATTTTTCATCATATTGAATAAAAAAAGATATTCTTAGAAGGAACTGAGTCCCTACAACCGTTTATAATAATGACTATAAATGTGTTGTGAAATGAGAATCCTGATCCAAAACGATAGTATGTGGGACCCCATTTAGTAATATGATCTTGTAGACATACATTCATCCCACCACGACAACTGAAAAAAGTCTCTAATATAGGAATGAAGTGGGATGATTTTGTTAGTCGTTCAATGACTACCAAGATAGAATCCCTACATCTCAGGGACCTATGTATGCAGACTACGAAAATGATTGAAACATATCCCCATTTCCATTCAGGGACTGAAACATACTGTAGTAATCTTTAAGGTCTCTGTTTCTCCACCTTCACCTAGTGTTAGGTTGAACACATCGTCATAAATTCTTCAATCTAACATTTCATCCCATGCCACTAATACTAGAACCACTAATATCAATAAATTTCTTAGATGCCTGGGTGAACTTCCCACTGAGAGGCTTGGGAATATTTCATCAACTACTCTCTTATATATGTAGGAACCTAGATATTTCTATCAAGATACAAGACATAATTTCTATCCAATGACATATACAAAGAAGGATTATCTATTAATATACTCTCATAGATAACAAAGCCTTTAAGAAATGATATCTTTCATCTCTTCACTATATCATGGATAGAATTAGTAACATTCAGGGATGCGAGATAATATTTCTCGTCGCTATCATGAAATAAAAGATTATGGATAGAAAAGAAGACCATTAACATCCATTCATTGAGGAAATCTTGTACAGCTTGTACTTGAGTATTTCAACATTGTGAATTCGCATCCACATTGCCTTTCACAGAAATATAACAAGATCAAAATCAATTGATTCTAGATAATCAACCCATCTTAACTATCATAGGTTCATGTCTCCCTATGAAAAAATATATATTGTAGGATCTTGTGGTCATTGTACACCACAATGCCTTCACCCATCAAATAATGTCTCCAGAAATGTAATTCATGGAAAACATTCGCTATCTCATGGTCATGTGAATTTTAATTTCCCTCATAAATCCTCAACTATTGAGATCAATATGCAGCTAATTTTTCATCCTACTTCAGCACTTCACCTAGTCTGATTCTGAATGAATCACAAAAGATTGTATAACCTATATCATACTTTGGAAGAGTCCTAATAGGTTCTGATACCATCCAACCATTATTATTTTGAAAGTATTTCTCATATTCATCTGGCCATAAGAAGATAAATCATTCTTCATCATACCGGTAAGAGGCGAAGAAAGGTGAGAAAAGTCTTGTAGGAAAAGCCTTTAATATCCAACCATCCCCATAAAATTCTTTCTATCAAACATATTATTTGGATTCTCCTAGGAAACTAGAAAACCAAACTTTTTTGTTCAATATATTATCGTGATTATGATATTATATTACCCAAGATGTGGACTTCGTCAATACATAAGTGGAACATAAAAACGTTTCATAAAGTTGACGCTCCATTAGTGTACTCAGAATGATATCATGTGGTCTATCAGGGTCTCTATGAGAGTGATAATATAAAAATATTTCATCCACAAATACCACTAAAAAAAATACAAATAGGGGTGAATATAGTATTAATAAAATCCATGAAAACAACCAGTGAATTTGTAAGACCGAATGAAATAAAAAGGTATTCATACAGACCATACCTGCTACGGAAAGTTGTATGCGTTATGTCTGATGGCTTGACATGCACCTAATGATAACCTAATATTATTTCGATCATAGAGATAAAAATTACAGCTCATAGATGTTTGATATGATTGTATATTCAAGGTATTGGATACCAGTTCTTGATCATATGCGGCTTGAACTTTCTGAAATCCACACATAGATTTAAGGTTACATCCGATTTCTTGGAAAATCATGGGAAAAAACCCAAGAGTATGTACTAAGATGTATAAAAACATTAGAATATAAATCCTCTAATAGACTTTGGGGAACTTTATGCTCAGTTTGTTCTCATCCTATAAGGGGGAATGGGAATTGAAGCTGCTATTAGAAAATGATCCATTATAAACTCTACATAAACTATCTCAGATGTTATGCTAAAAAAATATCAGGAATCGCTTCCCTGAAATTATCCACTAATGGAGGGAAATAATTTGGTTCAAGCCTTGATCCTCCATGAATATTTTCTCATTCTGGTTGGTTACTCTACCTAGCCTATGATGCTTTGCCCAACTTTATTAGCCTAAAAATTCAACTCACCCTTATGTATAAAACTGCATCACTGGCATGGTGTAAACAATTCCCCATAATGTTAATAGACTAAACAATCTGGATATTGGATTAACCAATTCATTCAGAGAATGAAATTGAAGCCTATAATCCCATTAATGAAGAGGATCCATAAAAAGAATTAACTTCTTACCTCAAGGGGATCATCCCTATAATGGTGTATGCCCTCTTTTTGTACCTATAATGGCATATCAATTGTCATTACACCATAGTGAAACTATATCTATTTTCTGAGACTATCCATGATAGATAAATAGATAAAAGTGTTTGAAGAACCTATATCAAATAAATAAAATATTGTAGTAGATGTTATAAGAATAGTACATTAGACTGTAGATGGTACAATGGTATGATACATGGGTGTTAGTTGTAGTGCATGTAACTAACTTGATCTATGACCTTATGAAATATATGGGATACCATGATCATAACTTATATTTTAGTGATACTTTTGATCCAATGTCTTTCTACTATGGCCAAGACCTCCTTCTCTGTCGAACCTACTGGTTCTATTCAATATCCCCACCAAATGCTTAGTAAATGAACCCAATCATGAAGGTGGAGCTAGTGAAAATCCTTTTCTATATGAGGTTTTTTGAATGGATCATTCGAAATGATAGAGATTCTCCATACAACTACTATACTAGCACTCTAGTGGGTCTCTATCTGTCAAGACCCGACCCTACCCAGGCTCGAGCCTCAACTACCACAAGCCCGCCTCCATAGGCCAGGGGCTGGCGACCAGCGCCAAAGGCACAACAACTCGGGGAGGCCTTTGCCTAAGTACCTGTAGACACCCACACGTAGCACACTCAATGAAAAAGTGCAGAGTAAAAAAATAAAAGTAAAGGGTAACTGGTATAAATAAATCACAAGAGTGCATCGACCTCTAAATAGTACAGTGTACATGCTGAAAAGAAAAGGGGAAAAACATGATACCAAACCAAAAAGTTCCACAACCCGGCAATAGGTAAACAAAAAGAAACAACTGATAGGTCTCCCACCTGGAACCCGGTTATGACCACTGCACGCGGTCGAATCTCCCAAGCTCCTACGCTCCACTGAAGTCATGCTCCACCTATTCGTCGTCTGCAAGGGCACACCAAGTGCGGGCAAAGCCCAAGTAGGGGCGAGTATAAAAATACTTAGTAGGATACCCCGAAGGCTCGAGGGAGCAACATATAAGGTACCGAAGGGTGAGCAGTAGATGGAACAGGGAGTTGAAAAGAAGTACAACAGAGTGCATTAAAGAGTCCAGCTCAACCCAACAAAAGAAAGGAGGTAGACTCCTCCAGACACAAGGAGCTGGAAACGTTGAGAAGATGAACTTCTCGTCGAGTCTTCGCTACCTATAGCAGGAGAGTAGACTCGTCCAACCACGAGAAGCTAGACACGGAAAGCACGTGGCATACCCCGCGCATCTTCACCTCCTCTGGAAAAAGAGTAGCCAAAACCCAAGAAGTGGGTACCAGAACAAGGTATATACATATACATATGCTCAACAAGAATCCCGAACAAGGTCATAAGGGGATCTCCATCTTGTAACTCATCCCATGAAAAGAGTAGCAAACAGTCCCAGAAGTAACATCATCGATGCCCAACATCCCTCACATCTGCCCCGAACTGCAAGCCAAGGGGCTCAATCACCACACCTTGACACTATCCACATTGGGAGACACTGACTCGCCTGCACGGTTTTAGATCGTGTCACAAGAACACGTCTCAGTCGGGAAAGTGCCCCTCGTACTTGAGAGTTATAGGGAACGTAAAACCACACCTCGTCACTGCACTACAGTCGAGAGGTCTCCTCAAAGTCAAGGTCGTCACAACACTGACCCACACAACCAAGGGTTGCGCTCCGGTGGTCACGGAGGAAAGCCACAGACTAGCCTAGTAGAATGGACTGAGTCTGGAAATACCAACGGGTGACCCACTACCCAGCCCTACTGGAGGGTAATTCAGAACCAGATATTGGGTGACCCACTGCCCAGCCCCGCTGGAGGGTAGACCATAACACATTATCCGGCGACCCACTACCCAGCCCCGCTGTAGGGTAGACATTATTATATCATCAGGAGACCCACTGCCCAGCCTCGCTGGAGGGTAGACCAGGAACTAGACGACGGGCGACCCACTGCCCAGCCCTGCTGGATGGTAGACCCTAAGAGGTCGTCGGTTGACCCACTGCCCAGTCCCTGGTAAAGGGTAAACCCTAGAAGTCACCGAGAAACCCACTACGCAACCCTGCTGGAGGGTAAACCAGAAGAAGTCGATGAGTAACGCACTGCCCAGCCCCGTTGGAGGGTAGAACTCAGAGATTCCCTAGCCATCTCTATTGGAGGGTACACCACCAGCCAAACGAACACGTAGTGGGTATCGCGCAACCACCCAACTCCAGAAAAACTCACCCCAAAGAGGTGCAGCTTCTGCTCCAGCACTGGGTGCCACTAGCACCACTACCAGCCAATCCATCGAGAACGAAACCAGGGGGAGACCAGTCAACCCTACTGGTCAAACAAATGAGCACAGAGGGACCCTCTATGTCGCGAGAGGTCAAAGTGCGCAAAGAAGAACCCAACACGCACGTGGGGCCCACACAATGTGTGGCCCCATCACAACCCCAACCAACCGCCCTAACGCTCTCAGGTACGAACAACCCCATGTACCTTCAAGCATTCTCGTATACTCCTAGAGTATACCACATTCTCAGCCCAAGGGCCATCGTGCACACGGCACCCAATGTCAACGCGAAGGTTTGATGTAACATCTCCACCTCAAAGGCCTATGGACGGCCAACCACATCTCGTAAACCATTTACATCACTCTCCCAAGAGTGCGTGATCCCACGCCAAGGGTCTGCTACAAACAAAGTAGGGCGAACCACCACCAGAGCACCTTTCATGATTCCACATTTAACAAGATCGCGCAAGAGGCACTGTACATCCATACAGATCAAACCGTTGTAATCCTTGCGGAAAAACATGCGAGTTAGACTATTCACTCGCCCGAAATGGTCAACAGGTGAAAAAGTTACTATTCACCGTGACCAAACCCGTGTAGGGCCCACCCCAAGATACCGAAACTGAACCAACGGATCACGCCACTACGATCCCCTTGAAAAAACACATGGGATTGAGTAATCAATCTCCCAAAATGAACACCCGGTGAAGAAGGTACTATTCACCGTAGCCAGGTCGGGTGGGTCCCACACCACGTCCCCAAAAAAGGTCGGGCGGACTGCGCCATCGCAAAACTCTCGGAAAAGCATGTTAGATTGACTGCTTACTTGCCTGGAACGGGGACCCGAAAAAAAAAGATGCGTTCCGGCACACCGCACTGGAGTGGCGCCATGTGGGACCAGCATCCCGGTCCCGAAACTCAACGAACGGATCGCATCGTTGCGATCCTCCCGAAAAAGTACACAAGTTGGACTATTCATTTGTCCAAAACGGTCTCCTGGTGATTAAGATGGAAAAACATCGTCGACGCCGAAACGGCCCTCATGGGCCCCACACCATTGTGCTGAATTAGGGCGGGCAGATTGCACCATTGCAATCTCCTCAGAAAAACACCCAACATCGACTGCTCGCACGCCCGGAATAGACGTCCGATGAAAAAGTCCCTAAAAGCTGCACGCAGCTCAAAAGAAGGGCCATGGGTCCCACGCCTCAAATCCATTCTCAATTCCCGAAACCACCCTGGTAACCGCCACCTTGACTCCATGGTTCCAATTCCACTAATGGCGCTTAAAACGGATGTCTGATGCGTCCGCACCGCCCAAAACAAGAGTCTCGGGAAGAACGCTCGTCCACTTAAAGACGCGTCGTGCCTTCGGGGCCTATCGTTTATGAAATTTAAAATTCCCGAAACCATCTCAAAATATTCTTTTCTTCCCAAGGAACGCGTCACTGCTGACGGCGCGCGAATCCGACACCAGGGCTGACATTTAGAGCCGTTTTAAAAAAAATGGACATTAGTGGGCCAGGCCGGTTCGGCCGGCCCACTCTCTTGAACTGGCCCGCGGTCGCGGGGCGACCTTCCATGCCCGGACCGGCAGCAAGCCAGTCCATCTTGCTTTTCACCAACAAAGACCCACCCTGTGCGGGTCTTGTCTATCACAGGGTCCCGAGGACCCCGCCCCCGTTGTCGCAGCGTCAACCCCGCCAGGAGGGCCGGGGCCTCATCGCCTGCACGCCGTGCTTCGCCGGCGCCCGCTGGACACCCCCGGCCACCCCCGGACGCCACCTCCCTCGCCCTGCCCCTAAAGGCACACCGTGCCCCGGCCTCGCCCAGCCGCTCCACCAGACACCCGCGGACACCCCGCTGCTGCGCCGTCCGCCCTAGCCGCGCCGCCGCTCGAATTTCCGGAGACCGAAAACCCGCCAACTTCGGTGGATGATTGCGGACGCCACGGGGCTCAGAATTCGAATACGAGAGATGCGTTGGAAAGAGGAAAATCTATACTACGTGTTCATGGGATTCGTTAAAAAATCCAACAACAATATGAGCATATTATTTAGGTTCAAAATAGGTGCGGGACGACAAAATGTAACAAGACCCTACCTCGTGGGCGTTTCCCGGAGCATTGCCGTGGAACCGCCTCCTTGGCGGAGCTTCCCCGCTGGAGACACATCGCCGGAGGTGGAGGAGGAGAGGGAGAGGCGGGGCTGCTTTTAGGGGGGTGTTTCTCCAGGGGAGAGCAAGGGAGGGGAGGAAGGAGGGATTAAATAAAAATTAAAAGAAATTTGAATTAATTAAACCCATAATTTTCCCCGCATCCGAAACCTTTGGCGAGGTCAAAATTAAACCTCCCATAGTGTAAACACCACCTCCCGAGAACAACGGTGGTCTCTGAATTTTAATCCGAGACCCCGCTCAAAAGTTATTAAACTCAACGCCCGAGGGCACCAAATTACGAAAACGCCCCTTGGGCCATTTTTCACAGACGGCCCGCGCCCGCGAAACTTATACCCCTCCTAGGGTAAACGACACGCTCTGAACACAACGGTGCCCTCGGTTTTCCAATCTGAGCCACCATTTAAGATATACTAGCATTTCTCCTTTATGCGAATAAATTAATTTATTAATTTATCCATTTAACCTTCCGAAAGCGAGCGAGGGGTCCAAACATCCCATGCCGACAAGTTTTATGTCGTTCCTAGGGTAAACACCCCATTCCGGACCCATATGTACACTCAGATATCTGATCTCGAACTCCGTTTAGGAGTTATCTTATTTAATTGGCAGTTCCAGTGTGAACGCACTAAAAATTTAATTTCGGCCACTCCGAGGCTCGGAATCGCACGCCGTATGAAGGCGCTGCTATGGAATATCATCAAGAATATTCCAAAATCTTTCTTAGAAAAAACTGGGTTCATAAATCATTCCCTCATTCAAGATTTTCATCCCCAAAAAGAAAAACTAGGGAGCAACACAGGGTACTAAGCCCACACCTGGTTTTCCCATACCCAGAAGAACCTACACACAACTCTGCGTCACCCCACACAAACCAAAGGATTGATCTATTCATGCTATGTCAGCCCTTACCGATGTCGTGCACCCACTCTAGACTTTGGGGTTAGGGAATGGTGGTAGGGTACCTCTCCGTCCCTTTGCACGGTCTCAAATGGCCTGAAGGCCCTCAGGGGTAGCTCACCTCCCCGGTCCAACCTCTACGTCGCACGCCGCGACAGGAATCACCGCTTAGGCATGGGAAAGGGCCGGTGATTCCCTCCGTCAGAATATCCATATGGTGAAGCACCCAAGGATATCTGGTCACGCACGATATCACAGCCGATGTCTCTCAACCAAGACTCTCTTACACGCTCGAAAGCGAAGGAATCAACACCGTTGATGAATGGAAAAGGTCTCACGCCTTTTTCCTTTCCAACACAAGGTTACACCCGACACCCTGCGTCACCCTGGTAACACCTCAAACAAGGAGCAGGGAGAAAATCCTTTCACATGTAGAGCCTAACCATTATACTGAAAGAAGTAGTAGAGTCGCAAGGGGTACCTCTCACCATCCCATGCTCTGTAGGATCGTAGACATCCAAAGCTCGAGGCTACCCGCGGTCCCAACCGTCAGCTCCCGGAGCCTGATGTGGACCGCCTAGTGGTGATAGGGAGATCTAGTAACGTCGTCCCCCACCTACAGCTCCTCCCGCTCCTCTGCTAGAACCACCTCTCTGGCCACTACTCCAATCACGACACTGCCTCTGCCATGGTGGTGCGCCTGCTGCCTGCCCGAAGCTCTCAGCAACTCAGGTCAGGCAGTCTCGTCCCAAGTGACCTCACCCATCACAAGCATAGCACCGACGCTCTTTGGGCTGCCCTGGTGCCCTCCGGTGCAACTGTGGTGTACAAACATGGCCCGAGATCCACTCATGGAAGGGAATACTTGACTGAGGCCCTGTGCCTTTTCTCCACAGTGGTATACGACCACTTCTCCGAAACCGGCAGTGGGAAGGCCACCGGCATCGAGGTCCTGTCCTTCGGCGCCTGCTAGCTACGGCAGACATCCTGGCTCTGTCGCGCCCACTGCCACTACCAACCGCAAAACATGACAGGAAGCCTTCTGTCACCAGTGCCTGCTCTAGCTCCCCAACATATGTGGAAATGCCCAAGGGTACTCTGACAGCACGAATCTCTCGACGAGACCCTGCTCAAACTTCCGTGCTCGGAAGTTGTCGTCATGGACCAAGTCCGGGTAAAAGCGTGCACGGTCTGCAAAACTAGCCACGTACTCGGACACCGTCATCCCTCCCTGCTGAACTGCAGGAGCACTTGAATTCGAACAGAGCGCAAGAAGGAGGGGAAAGACTCCTCACAAAACAACAACTGAAATACGCCACAAGAAAGCGACGAGTCTTCAAGAAACTATGTCACCAGACTCCACCAATGCCAAACTGCTCCACAAAAAAGGGTGGCTGCCAAAGCCACTCTCTGATCTGTCGGCGTCTGTACAAGCTTGAAAAGGTGAACCACTTCCTCAAGCCAAACCTCCGCTGCCTGAGGGTCTTTCTCATGACTGAACCTCAGCGGTCTCTGCCACGGGAACTCGCGGAGCGCGCTCAACCTGTGCTCAAGCTCAGCCTGCTCTGTTGAAACTGTCTGCTGCTCAACAGGTGGGGGTTCTTCTACCAGCCCACCTAGAGGAAAGGGCTCGCATGATGAGCATATATGTATATACCAATATCACAACGATGGGGAGCTGACTCAAGAAGGGTAGTCAAGACTCAGTCCTATGTGATGCACAAAAAAATTTCCCCTGCAACAAGTGTCTCCGCATGCCGAGTTGACAAGCGGGTTATCAAGGTCCTGGTGAATGGATACGTCGGTCGCCGCACCATCATGGGACTCCCTGGCCTGAGAGCCGCTCTCGAGACACATCAACACTATTGCCCTAAATCCCAACCAATTCCTCTTTTAGGGACATCCGCACAACGTCCCAATTAACGAACCACCTCTGATACCACTTTGTCACGACCCGACCCTACCCGGGCTTGAGCCGCAACTACACCAAGCCCGCCTCCATAGGCCAGGGGATAGCGACCAGCACCGAAGGCATAAAAACTTGGGGAGGCTTTTGCCTAAGTACATGTACACACCCACACACAGCACACTCAATACAAAAGTGCATTGTAAAAAAATAAAAGTAAAGGTCAACTGCTATATATAAACCACAAGAGTGCATCGACCTCTAAATAGTATAGGGTACAAGTTGAAAAGAAAATGGGAAAAACACACGCCCAACCAAAAAGTGCCACAACCCGGAAACAGGTAAACAAAAAGAAACAACTGACCGGTCTCCCACTTAGAACCCGGCTACGACCACCGCACGTGGTCCAATATCCCAAGCTCCTATGCTCCACTGAAGTCACGCTCCACCTGTCCGTCGTCTGTAAGGGCACACCAAGTGCGGGAAAAGCCCAAGCAGGGGTGAGTATAAAAATACTCAGTAGGATACCCCAAAGGCTCGGGGGAGCAACAAAATAGGTACCAAAGGGTGAGCAGTAGATCGAACATGGAGTAGAACAGAAGTACAATAGGGTGCAATAAAGAGTCCAGCTCAACCCAACAAAAGAAAAGAGGTAGACTCGTCCAGACACAAGGAGCTAGAAACAGTGAGAAGATAAACTTCTAGTCGAGTCTTCTCCACCTATAGCAAGAGAGTAGACTCATCCAACCACGAGAAGCTAGACACGGAAATCACGTGGCATACCTCGCACGTCTTCGCCTCCTTTGGAAGGAGAGTAGCCAAAACCCAATGAGTGGGTACCAGAACAAGGTATATACATATACATACACTCAACATGAAGCCCAAACAAGGTCATAAGGGGATCTCCATTCCGTCGCTCAGCCCAAGAAAAGAGTAGCCAACAGTCCCAGAAGTAACATCATCGATGCCCAACAGCCCGCATGTCTGCCCCGAACCGCAAGCCAAGGGGCTCAATCACCACACCTCGACACTATCCACCTTGGGCGGCACTGACTCGCCCACATGGTTTTAGATTGAGTCACAAGAATGCATCTCGGTGGGGAAAGTGCCCCTCGTACTTGAGAGTTCTAGGAAAAGTCAAACCACACCGCATCACTGCCTGGCAGTCGAGAGGTCTCCTTAAAGTCAAGGTCGTCACAACACTGACCCGCACAACCAAGGGTCATGCTATGGTGGTCACGGAGGAAAGCCACAGACTAGCCTAGTAGAAAGGACTGAGTCCAGAAATACTAACGGGTGACCCACAGCCTAGCCCTGCTAGAGGGTAATTAATAACCAGATATCGGGTGACCCACTGCCCAGCCCCGTTGGAGGGTAAACCCTAATACATCATCTGGCGACCCACTGCCCAGCCCCGCTTGAGGGTAGACCATAACACATCATCCGGCGACCCACTACCCAGCCCAGCTGGAGGGTAGACCTTATTACATCATCAGGCGACCCACTGCCCAGCCCCGCTAGAGGGTAGACCAGGAATAAGTCGACAGGCGACCCACTGCCCAGCCTCACTGGAGGGTAGACCTAGAACTAGATGATGGGGGACCCACTGCCCAGCCCTGCTGGAGGGTAGACTCTAAGAGGTCGTCGGGTGACCCACTGCCCAGTCCCTGCGGGAGGGTAAACCCTAGAAGTCACCGAGCAACCCACTGCCCAGCCCTGCTGGAGGGTAAACCCGAATAAGTTGATGAGTAACCCACTGCCCAGCCCCACTAGAGTGTAGAACTCATAGCTACTCTAGCCATCTCTACTTGAGGGTACACCACCGGCCAAACGAACACGTAGTGGGTATCGCGCAACCACCCAACTCCATAACAACTCACCCAAAAGAGGTGTAGCATCTGCTCCAGCACTGGGTTCCACTAGCACCACTACCGGCCAATCCATAGAGAATGAAACCAGGGGGAGACCACTCAACCCTGCTGGTCAAACAAACGAGCATAGAGGGACCCTTTATGTCGTGAGAGGTCAAAGTGCGCAAATAAGAACCCGACATGCACGTAGGGACCACACAACATGTGGCCCCATCGCAACCCCAACCTAGCACCCAAACGCTCTCAGGTACGAACAACCCCATGTACATTCAATCTTTCTCGTATACTCCTAGAGTATACGACATTCTCAGCCCAAGGGACATCGTGCACACGACACCCAACGTCAACACGGAGGCGTGACGTAACATCTCCACCTAAAAGGCCTAGGGATAGCCATCCAAATCTCGTGAACCATTTACATCACTCTTCCAAGAGTGCGCGATCACACGCCAATGGTCCGCTACAATCAAAGTAGGGCGAACCACCACAGGAGCACCATTCATGCTTCCACATTTAACAGGATCGCGCAAGAAGCTCCGTACAGCCAAACAGATCACACCATTGTAATCCTTGCGGAAAAAAACATGAGTTAGACTACTCACTCGCCTAAAACGGTCAACAGGTGAAAAATGTACTATTCACAGTGACCAAACCCGTGTAGGGCCCACCCCAAGATCCCGAAACAGAACCAACGGATCATGCCACTACGATCCCCTTGGAAAAACACATGGGATTGAGTAATCAATCGCCCAAAATGAACACCCGGTGAAGGAGGTACTATTCACCATAGCCAGGTCGGGTGGGTCCCACACCACATCCCTAAAAAAGGTCAGGCAGACTACGCAATCGCAAAGCTCTCGGAAAAGCACGTCAAATTGACTGCTTACTTGCGTGGAACGGGGACCCGGAAAAAAAGATGTGTTCCAGCACACCGCACACGAGCGGCGCCACGTGGGACCCGCATCCCGCTCCAAAAACTCAACGAACGGATCACACCATTGTGATCCTCTCAAAAAAGTACACAAGATGGACTATTCACTTGTCCAAAACGGTCGCACGGTGATTAAGATGGAAAATCACCATCGACACCCAAACGGTCCTCGTGGGCCCCACACCATCGTGCCGAATTATGGCGGGCGGATTGCACCATTGCAATCCCCTCGGAAAAAAACCCAACATCGACTGCTCGCACGCCCCGAACGGAAGTCGGACGAAAAAGTCGCAAAAAGATACACGCAGCTCATAAGACGGGCCATGGGGCCAACACCTCAAATCCAGTCTCAACACCTGGAACCACCATGGTAACTGCCACCTCGACGCCAGGGTTCCAATGCCACTGACAGCACTTAAAACGGACGTCTGATGCGTCTGCGCTGCCCAAAACAAGAGTCTCGGGAACAACGCTCGTCCACTTAAAGACGCGTCGTGCCTACGAGGCCTATCGTTTTGGAAATTAAAAATTCCCGAAACCATCTCAAAATATTCTATTCGTCCCAAGGAACCCGTCGCCACAGACGGCGTGCGAATCCGACACCCTGGCAGACATTTACAGCCGTTTTAAAAAAACAGACATTAGTGGGCCAGGCCGGTTCGGCCGGCACACTCTCCGAAACCGGCCCACGGTCGCGGGCCGACCATCCACGCCCGGACCGGCAGCAAGCCGGTCCGGCTTGTTTTTCACCCACAAAGAACTTCCGTGTGCGGGTCTTGTCTGCCGCGGGGTCCCGAGTACCGCGCCCCCGTTGTTGACGCGTCAACCCGGCCAGGAGGGCCGGGGCCTCGTCTCCCGCACGTCGTGCTTCTCCGGCACCGGCTGGACACCCCCGGCCACACCCAGACACTGCCTCCCTCGCCCTTCCTCTGAAGGAACGATGTGCCCTGGCCTCGCCCGGCCGCTCCACCAGATACCCGCGGACACCCCGCTGTCGCGCCGTCCGCCCTAGCCGCGCCGCCGCTCGAATCCGCCGGAGACCGAAAACCCGCCAACTTCGGCGGATCATTGCGGACTCCACGGGGCTCAGAATTCGAATCCAAAAAATGCATTGGAAAGGGAAAATTGTATACTACATGTTCATGGGCTTTGTTCGAAAATATAACAACAATCCGAGCATATGATATTGGTTCAAAATAGGTGCGGGAAGACAAAACGCAACAAGACCCTACCTCGTGGGCGTTGCCAGGAGCTTCGTCGCGGAACCGCCGCCTTGCTGGATCTGCCCCACCGAAGCCACCTCACCGGAGGTGGAGGAGGAGAGGGATAGGTGGGGATTCCTTGGGGGGGGGGTGTTTCTCCAGGAGAGAGCAAGGGAGGGGAGGAATGAGGGTTTAATTAAAAATTAAAAGAAATTTTAATTAATTAAACCCATAATCTTCCCTGCATCCGAAACCTTTGGCAAGGTCAAAATTAAACCCCCCCTAGGGTAAAAACCACCTCCCAAGCACAACGGTGGACTCAGAATTTTAATCCAAGACCCCGTTCAAAAGTTATTAAACTCAACGCGCGAGGGTGCCAAATTACGAAAACGCCCCTAGGGCCATTTTTTACAGACGGCCCGCGCCCGCACAACTTATACCCCTCCTAGGGTAAACGGCATGATCCGAACTCAATGGTGCCCTCAGGTTTCCAATCCGATCCACCGTTTAAGAGATACTAGCATTTCTCCTTTAAGAGAATAAATTAATTTATTAATTTATCCGTTTTACCTTCTGAAAGCGAGAGAGGGGTCCAAACATCCCGTGCCGACAAGTTTTATGTCGTTCCTAGGGTAAAACCCTATTCTGGACCCATCTGTACACTCGGATATCTGATCTAGAACTCCGTTTAGAATTTATCTCATTTAATTTGCATTTCCAGTGTGAACGCACTGAAAATTTAATTTCGGCCACTCCCGGGGTCAGAATCGAACGCCGTCTGAAGGCACTGCTCTAGAATATGTCAAGAATATTCCAAAGTCTTTCATAGCAAAAACAGGTTTCTTACAATATCACATTGAGTATTCATATTCCCTTTTCATGGACACTGATGACACACAAAGCAGTTATCAAAATGGGCACTCTGGTTGTCATTGCTCTGATGAAAAACTATGAGAGAAAACATCTTTCCCTCAAAATAAATACTAAACTAGAATGGCAATAGTCCTATATGCCTAGTTTTATTGTCATCCATCATGTTTTACTCGGTGAAAAGATCTGAATTTACTATAGATGAAATCGTAGGCAGGAAATATACATTAACTTGCGTGCAGATGGCATACAAGAGCCTGTCCTCAATGAATCGTGCACACTAAAGATCATTACCTTCTAGAAGAATTTAAGAGTAATGAACTTATTGAATCATGTTGAATTATACATAAGTGACCTTGAAACCTACATAAGATACATGAACTATCTTTGCCCTATCATCTCACAGTATCTAAAGAATGATGTGATCTTAGAAGGTAGTCTAGAAATCAACCCATAACAAGCCCTAATGATAACAATAACGGGTAATCACATCCCATAAATGCTTAGTTGAATCCCAAATCATATAAGTAGAAATCTTGACCCTTCACTATGTAGGTGGCTCTAAATTCTCAATGATAGATAGGGTGGCCTTTATCGATGACTCATCAGCCTTCAAAATGCCATCCCTTGAAATGATATGAGGATATTTCTGCAGGAAATCATGAGTCTGATCATCCATAATATGTGAAATCCATGGAGAACCAACCATATAATTCATGAGACATAGGAAAATACAACAAAAATGGGAATATATTCCCCAATCATGTACAGTAGGCGGTGCCCCATGTTTCACTCAAAAAGTTATGACTGGCGGCTCACGACCCACTACGTCTAGAGCATGGTCGTTTCCACCCTCCCAGTGTATGATATGAGGACATTATAGTGGCATTGGTCTAAAATTTCCTAGAACATGCCTCAGAACAGGATTCACAAAAAGTATATCAACACTAGAGAAATATGAATGTATGAAAACTCACTACCTAAGGTATACTACCAAAAACTACCCACATAGATTTCTGGGTATTGGTATGTTCTCTAGTATGAGTTTCATCTCTCTTTAAATTTAATTTCTCTGTTCTCACATTTACCTTTCATAAATATTTCATCGTGGGATAAGGATTTGCTACCACTTAATTTAAGAATTCATGATTCACTTTGTAATGGATAGGAATTTCCAATGAATCAATTCAGACACATATATCACCAGAAACAACACCCATTTATTTATATCAAAATTAGTTTACTTATAAAATTACTCATCCCAACCCTTGAGGGACCATACACCCCATTAAATGAGATAGTAAATCACTTAGTCGCAACCAAAAGTAAAAAAACCATAAGATAACTTTCACAACATCACTCAACAATTACATACATATCATTCAATGAAAATTAATGAAATAAACATATATAGCATAGAAATATTTGTGCCATATGAATTCTAGGTGTACATAATGATGCATGTAGCAATTCCCCTTTCCCTAATATCATAAGGACAATGGTGAAATAAAATCCTCAAATATTTTAATAATCAACAACACTAAAGGGCATAAATGACACAAAATAATAAAATAATTTCAACAATAATAAATAAAATTAGTACAATAATTATAATTTAGGCAACATAGTTTTCACACCAAACATTGGTTCACGATGCCTAAGAACATATTTTGACCAATTTGAAAGTGTTTCTTTTCTACAATATATTATCATCAAATCGTGATGCATGAAATGAAACCCGCAATTATACCACTATGAGACATCCTAGACCTACATGGACTCTAGTGCATCTCCCCAAATTCCAAAGGTTTCAAACTAGCAGTGTGCGCCTAGTGTGTTTCCGTCGGGGGACTATTACAATTCTTACCATAGTGTAGTGTAGTGGGTGAATGTAATCAACAGTAAATTGCGAATGTAATATAAGTAAACATAAGGGACAACATAAAATAGAGTCACAAAAATAATAACTGACACAACTAGAATTACATTCAACATTTGATGACATGTCATGCAACCAGAAAACTAGAAAATATATATATAATATAGTACGAATAACATGTCCACAATATTATAAAGGGAATAAAAGACAATCCCAAGAATCTTGATCTCCATCTCTATCATCTCTTATCACGCTGTATACTAAAAAGAAAGCTATCTAGTGTGTGATGTTGTATTCTTACAAAATTTCAAGACCTACAACCATGTAATCTTCCCATGGAACAAAATGGTTCCCATAGAGGGTGTGAGACCAATCTTAGGGGGCCACCACCAAGGGTTTCATTAACATATGGACGATGTAATATAAATTTAACACTATGAAAAAATGCATATATAATTTAAAGTAGTACAATGTTAGTAAATACACATGTACCTACTTCATCCCTCACCTAGTGTATGAACATGTAACCAAGTCATTTTATTATATAATTTCCAATTTTATATTTATAGGTCTCATGAGGCATATCCAACCGAAATATCACATCATTGTAGTAAAAATAGTAATGGATCTAAGATGTAACATAGAAACCATGATCAATGATATTTAACAGTGATGTCCCAAGGTAATAACCATTCTGGCGTAGACCTTAAGGGTTTCCAACTCAATAATATCTATAGCCTATCAAGTGTAAGAGTATAATACAAGGAGAATGTTCCATGGAATTCAGCAATAAGGTGCCTACAGAATCCATGGTGATCATAAAAGGTAGAAAAGGGAAATACAGAGATAAGGACATATGGGCTATAACCATGGAACATACTTTTCAATGTTGGATCCAAGGAGTGTATCTAAGGAATCCATTAATAACATAAAGTGATTCTACGGTGTCATAACAAGAATCCCATAACAGACAAGGATTAGTATATTGGTTGTTTTCAACATAATAATGTAATATCATTTAATCAGAATGGGGTTCTTGAGTGCTCAGGGTGTTCTCCAATCATAATCCAAGACGATCTTGAGTTTGGATTTTTCAATTTAAGAATGAATTCATGTAATATTCCATTCATCTCAAACCATTATGTTCATTAATGTGATAAGGTCATGTATCATGTATCCTTTTTATCAAGTCATTTTGTTCATGTTGTGAAATTCATTAGTGTGACAAGTACATGTACCATGCAACCATTTAATCCACTTATGTCATATTCTATATTTCGAGGATCATTTCACAACCTTATATTAATTTGGAAAGGAATGTATGGATATACAAACAATTAACCATTCCCATTTAATTTTCAATTTGAAGCACTTGGATTAGGTAGCTCAAGTGGTACACATACATGTTAATTTCTGTTATTCTATTCATAATTTAAATTAATCTAATTAATACAGCAAGACATGCCCCTAGGTAGGTCAAACCAATATACACTCGAACAATGGCTCAAACATGCCCAAATGGTAAATGAAATTTATGGCACAACCTTTGACATGGAAGGGATGGTGTTGTGGTCCTAAGTACCAAGAATTCATAATGTTTTTTTGAAAGTGTGTAACCATATAGTTGTAACCAGTATAAGCATGGAATATTAATTCCAAAAATTGAACCCCATATAATATGGGGGCCCGAAATTTCAAATAAAAAATTAACAAATGTTAGAAATGGGTTATAGACCACAAACCATACAGTAGTATGAATCTCCTCCTATGATATTGGACCCTTCTTTGTCTTGGATCAGAGTAGATTTAAGAAAAATGAAAAAATAATTATACCTAAATTTCTTTGTCTTGTGAAAAAGTGAAGTAGAATAGATCAGGACAACTCATGTACTTACCTTTTCTAATCCAACAAGAAAATTTGAAGCTCTATCAGTTGTTAGATGAAGGAAATCTCTTGATTACAATGTTATATCATCAAAAATCCCCAAATTGAGAGTGAAGTAGGTTAATACCACTTATGATTAGATTAGGGATGATGGAGAGATGTTGATAGATCATTAAGGAAAATTTTCTATATTTTCCCTGAAAAATGGCCTGGGTACAATATGAAAAACCTTTCAAAACCCATGCTCTGTTTTCTTGGAATAAGGTAACATTGTGTAGTTAGGTCATATGGCCATTCCCAAGCCCTGAATGGCTGTTTTGTATAAAAAATACAATCTTCCTGGTTCACCAAATTGTGCACTAACCTTGCAGAAACCATGTAACCTATCTACATTTCTAAAAAATATCAGTTACGGGATCTGAACTCACCATAAAAAACTATAATACCTTTTATAACTCATTGGGAATCCATATTAGGTCCAAATTAAATATTAAGACAAAAAATTAAAAAATCCAGACCTAAGTGATAAACCAGGTTCTTACCATTGTATACTCAATGGACTTATCCATTTTAGGTGAACCAAGTAAAAATCCTAATGTTATTTCACATTA
The DNA here is from genome assembly GCA_963277665.1 of Viscum album. NCBI lineage: Eukaryota > Viridiplantae > Streptophyta > Magnoliopsida > Santalales > Viscaceae > Viscum > Viscum album. The sequence continues at coordinate 1,894,422,675 of OY728150.1, forward strand.
CATTGATAGTTTGATATATTGCATTATTAAATCTAGTTTATAGGATTGAGTTTACTTGATAGAAATACAAAAATTTCCATTTAAGGAATGAATTTTGAAAACATAATTCACCACTTCCCCTTATTTGTGTGATTTGGGACCATATAGATTCAACATAGGGTAAATATTACCATAAAATGGTCAAATAATACACCTCCCTAACTTTACCCATTTAAATTATTAATTAATAAGAATGATTATGATGATAATGAAAACTACGATGATTTTGGTGGAAACTATGAATAAATAATAATATATTTAATATATCTATATATATGTGTAATAAAGATATAACATATAATAAAAATGTAGACCGAAATTTAATATGAATGGATCCGAACACAAATAAATATTAATTTGATAGACACATATATATAAATTTTTAATAACCATAACAATAATAAAAATATTATTTATAATATCATCATCAATAAAATTTTAATTATCAATATAATTATAACTAAAAGTACATTTAAACCTAAATATATATACAAAAAAAATTATATATGACATACATGGTTCCTTAAACAAGAAAAGCAATAATGGTTCATCAATTTAAATAAACATGTCACTCCACATAACAATGATTTATAACTAGTAAAGAGGTTGAAATATAATAGGTTTGGAGATAATGATCTCTATATCATAACCACAAAATTACATATGTATTTGATAATTCAACAGTATATATTAAATTCATTCTGTGTCAATAATAATTATTAAAGACTCTCACAAGGTAATCATAGTTGGAATAAAATTTTTTATTCAATGCAACAATCCCATTGGGTCATATTTGGATCTAATCCCAACATGACATCATAAGACTCGCATTTCCTTTCATACAAACAACTTTTAACTATCCTAATCATACATTAGATATATCTCAAACCAATTACTTTTTAAAAAATATCCACCTTTCATATCTCTCCCCAACCAACCAAGTTCATTACCCATTTTCCCCAAATGTAAGCTTTTTTTACCTATCCAACATTTTTTTGATGTACTATAAGGACTGTTTTCACACCTTGACCAATGAATATATTATTCGATTCCCATAATAACTAATTTTAATTTCGAAAAAAATGATTATTTAATACTCCTACTATTATTGAAAAAGATACATCTTGTCACCACATTTCAATCATTTTCATACCCCTATTGGAATATATTTTCACAACCACATTTGTCAATACCCAAAAATTTCCCTGCAAATTTATTACTTTCCCAAGAAAATCGCATCAAATCAATAAAAATTTTATAATTTCAAGTCAATACTTATCCAAAAATACAATTAATGTGATCTATTTTAATTATAATATATCGCATCACTCTTCATTCAACTCTCATTGGAGAAGATATAACAAAAAAACTCTATTAGCTATTCCTAATTAATCCCATAATCCTATTTTCCATTAATTAAACATTCATATTAATGAACCCATGATGAATATTAACCTGAGTTCTGATGGGAATATATTCCATTACCCCTTCAATCCACACATTGTTCTTTGACCTTCATCTCCCACATTTCGAATTTCCTATAATCCATATTCTAATTATAGATATCATTTAATGTGTTGGACATATTTAGAGCTACCACCTTTGTAGTTAGTGGTTTTCTATTCATCTAATCATTCTCCATGGGTGTTACTTTATCCATTCCCACTCTTTAGTGGTTCTAAATATGTTGAAGATTATACTATGGAATATTTTTCATGAATGCTTCTCTTTCATTAATTTCCACCCCACCAAACCATAATCCTTGTTTCTACATCAGTAATAATTGATGTTAACTAATAAATCAATAGTTACATTTGATGTCACACAAGTTCACTCATATGGAATTTTCATGATGTTGATTAATTTCTCTCTATTTTCATTCAAACTTTCTACATTTACCATTATTATTGACCCTAATAGGTTTAGGACGATGGTGATTTTAACAGTTTAGGAAAGTGATGGTGGATTAGTTTTTAGATTTTTATGTACTTTATTATTTGAATGATATAAATTTTTAGGTTGGTTTTAAATTTTTTCTCATAGAGGAATTTACACCTCTATATCTAGTCTCCACCATTTGTAGGGAGATTTCCTTTTTTATTAAAAATTTTCACTATTTCAACATTATAAATATTGTTATTTATGTTCATCTAGGTAATGAGTTTTCTAAATTTCAGTGATTATGATGATGATGAGTTTTGATTGATCTAATGGTTGTGTTCTAGACAATGAATATGTTCTTGTGATTATTTATAGAAGTAATGGATGTTGAGTCAGTTCTCTTTTCTTCCTGTTGGAATTAAATAACTATTGAAAATTAATTTTGTTTGAGTTTAGATTCACTATATATGCTCCAACCATGTTGTATCCTTTTATATTTAGAACTATGATTTTCTAGTAGTTCATATTTTGTATTCATGTATGTCTATTTTTCCAATGAGTCACAATAAATGATGATTTTTGTTTTATTAGTATTTTTCATCATCGTAAGGAACACTACTCAATTTTGATTCATTTTTCTATATGCATGATGTGACTCATTCCATTGCTCTGTGTAGTTAGAAAAGTTGTTTTTTCACTTTTGGATGAATATTAGAACTATCTCTATGATTTTAGGATTTCCTTATTTTGTTATTTTGATTTACCTTTTCTAGGTTCCCATAAATCCCAAAAACGTGGTTCAACCTAATAAAAAATATATTTTCTTGGTCGAATATGTTTCGGATCTACCAACATATAAATCAAACTAATATAGTGGGGCCTATCCAATCATTATTCCATATATCTATCTTTTTATTAATTAACCATTTGTTAAACATCTAATTTAGGTCTCATTGAGTGGGTTCCCAAATCCCACACACTATTTAACATAATAATCACACTATAATTTTCTAAATAATATTGTGGTCACCAACACTACTCGACAAGTAATTTTACATAATAATGAGACTGGTAGAATCTATTTTGATCAAATGATTCTTTGAAAACAATCCATAATATAAGAAAAAACAAGTAATAATTATACACCCCTAATCATTGAAATAACATAATTATATTGAGTAAAAATACCTTATACCACTTTCTATATTGCATCTGTAAAGAATGGAATGTAATTATATAAACTAAAAAGAAATATGGATCTACTATATGATAAATGTAATAAGAAAATCATGTTACTAAATGAATAATACCATGTTTGATGTCAAAATTAAATCATGGATAGTTGAGATGTTATAGGGAATACATATCATGGAATATTCAATATTCTCATTTAGTGAAATAAGCCTACATTAATGAGGCTTATCATAAATTTTTTGTTCGATAATGTAATTTTCATAAACAATGATAGGTTTTTTATCATGAGGATCATCACAAACATGATGTTAAATAAAGGGTTACCAATAATATTCTAAAAAAATTATAATAAAAATTATTTTCCAATAAAAATTGATGTTATTACACTGTAATATAATGAATAACCTCAATCAAAGAAAAAGAATTATTATTTTTGAGAATTAAAATAAATTTTCTAATGTAAAAGATGATAAGAAACAATTTGGCCACTGACCGCAAGATTATGAGAAAATATTTATTTTTAAATTATAAACAATATGTAAGTGTGAAATTTCAATGAATAAAAACTAAATTAGTATGAAATTAATTTTTTTGAATTATAAATTGTGGGGTACAAATAATTTAATTTATAATATTAAATTTCTTGAGGTGATTTTCTATATTGAAAAAGACATCTAAATAAAAATCTTAATGATTTGTGTAAAAACTAGGTTCATTAATCTTGTATCATTTTGTAGTGTTCACACAAAATATGGTCCTCCAAAAATTGGTGTTTTATTTTGAATGCTATTTTTTTAAATGAGTTTTTTACTTTTGTGGATATAGAAAAACATTTTTTCATACCATAAAATGATGTAGGTAGACTAATAAAATATGTTCATCAAAGGTAGATTTTGACATAGTAGTTCTATGCTGACTTAGATGAATAGTACATGGACTACATAGAAAATTTAGATCATTTGAAGAATTGTATATTTAGGTAGGACTGAATATTTTATATGAAATTTATTTTTCATAATGAGGCGGAAATTTTAGGATCCATAATGGGTATTCATTCATAAATGAAATCGACCACTAGAAAGGAAGATTATTCTATACATACCCCATAGCACTATACCCGATGAAAGCTTTTCCACAGCGAAGATTTGGGTGATTCAGATTAGTATTATTTTCAGATCTGTTTTCGTATATAATGAATGTTAATAAGAATATTTGGGAGAGTAAATTTCATTAGAAAAAATTTTTCACATTGAGATAAATTTATCTATGTAAAAAGTTGTTCACAATGGACAATTCTATAAAAGAGAATTATTTGTAGAGGAGAAAATCCAGGAATGAGAAATTCCCTGAAGAGATTTCATGGTAAATGAATGAGGGACTCTATTTACCACAATGGAAAATCCATCTATGAATGTGAATACACTGTTCAGAAGTTGTTGAATAGGTCTGTGAAAATGGTGTTGGTTCATAGAAGCATTTACATTCCATGGAAAGGAAGGTGAAGCATGGAATAAGATTCTGCCTATAAATCTAGGATGGTCTATAGAAGAAAATATTTTTCCAATAATCACACATGTCACATGTTGAAAGGTAGATGGTAGAGAATGTAGGGATGTTTATGGGGGGACTAAAAATAGTTTTTGAGAGAAATTTACGCAAAATAACAGTATGCAACAAAGTATATTTAATATTTTTGTGAAAAATAGACTTCAATAGTGTATCAACATATGGTTTTGGATGGGTGAATTCTTGAAAATTAAGGGAAATACGAGTCCATAAATATTGAGGTGATCCATTCAAACCAGAGTGAGAAAATAAAGAGGATGAAAATTTTCATTTCAACATTTTGGGATCTATAGAAAAAGGCATTGGGGGTGACCCATGATAATGTAGTGAGTTGTCTATAGACATTGAAAAGTTAGTGATTCCTGGAATAAATGTGTTCTACGATAAACATTAAATTTTCAAGTGAGACATAGTTGATTTGGTACATTAACACATCTTCATTATATTCTTTGAGGGTGTTTCCTGTTGTGGGTAATCCCTGTAAAATTTATTTATACCATGCATGATTTCAATTATGCTCATAAAATGCAATTATAAAGATAGAGATAGGATTTTTTTACTAAAAATGAAACATTATCCAATGGTGTACTGGTTTTAATCTATTATACCCGAACTCGCCCCCTTTAGGATATTTAACCTGATATGGAATAAAAATTTGTATAAAAGGTAAAGGTTACAAATCAGTTGTTCTACCTCATTATAATAAATTGAATTTTTAATCACAAATGCATTTCGACAATCAATGGTAATATCATTCAATTACAGAATAATTAGAAGCAAAAATACATCTAATTTTTGGGAATGAAAGTCTTTATAGCTGTGATGTAGGGAATTTCAGACAATATCGATAGTAGAGCTTTATCACAAGCCGAGCAATGGGGATTGGATACAGATGCCAAAGTAATAAATGATTTTGATGGATCCCTATCCAATTATATATTTATGAATGCGATTTCATGTAAGTAACCATATGAAATGTGGGAATGTATGTGGAATATTTATGATGGAGAGTCAAAAGTGGCTGAGAAAAATAATCATGTTCTATAGAACTAATATGGGGATCCTAAATGAACCCTAATGAGTATTTTGATACATTATTTGAAAAATAATGTTTTTATATGGAAGACAAGCCCAAACATGGATAAACTATTTAATATATAAAGATCGTTAAGAATATCTTGTGAAAACAACCACCTCATTTCAATATGCAAGCTTCTTTATTATATGATAAATGTCCAAAAGTGATGACAATGGTAAAATTAAAATGAAAATTATAAAATATGAAAGGAGAAATGATTAAATTGATGTAGTAGAAAAGGGGGATTATAAATAAGTGAAATTCAAGTCCACAATGAATCTCACCATTGAATATGACTAAAATGATTAAGAAATGAATGTGAAGATTACATTCTATTCTTCAAATCCTCAAATATGAAAGTAAAAATTCAAATGGAAAATCTCACTTGCATGTATTGAATGTGTAATGGTTTTAAATCATGTATCATGGTTCACCAAGAAATTTAATGAAGATAAATTTGATGATATAGAAATTACCACGAACAATTCTTCAGCATATGTGATGAAAAGAAAAAATTTAATATAGATTTCTTCAAAAAGAAAAATAAACTATCATGAGATGATGAAACATCAAAAAACCTAAGGTAGAAAAATTAGATGACTGTAGTAATAATGAACCATATTCTATGGTGGAAATTGTAGTTATTTTGGAAAATGATATGAAATTAAAAATGAAAAAGGTTAATTTAAAGGATTAGTGTACCTTCAGGTCAAATAAGAAGTAACTCTAAAGGAAATGCATTAATGGAGAGACAAAACTATTAACTAAAAAAAATAAGATCGTGATTCCAAATGTTATATAAATCACCAAAGAGATAAGAAGTCTAAGTTGAATAAATAAATTGAAAAACTGGGGATCTTATAAAAGCTACTTGAGTCCAATCTGAAAATTAAGGAAGATAAAAGAGAAATAAATATTTTTACTGAAATTATAATAGATTAAGTCAAGAGTATCAAAGATCTTAAAGAATAAATTATTAGGATACAAGTTAAAGTGAACAATCAGTAGAAACACATGATAATAAAAATGTAGGATACATATCCATCAAAAAATTGTAATGTAGAATTCTGTGTTCAGTAAAGTAGACAATGGAGTGCCAGGAAAGGGAAATAATTGAACAAAATGGTACTGATGTTATGGGGTTAGAGGACAAATATATAATATTATTGGTTGATGGTTGACCAAAATCTCTCACTTTGAGGTTGATGATTGATTTAGGAATGAATAAAAATAGAATATTCAATGAATCCAAGGGAGGAACTGTAGTGAAATATTTCCACACAATAATTCACCTCACTATAGATGATATTCTTTTGAAAAAATGGAATACTCAAAAAATTTATGTTCTATATCTAAGAGGTTCCAAATAGAATAGGTTTAGTAGAGGCATTCAAATATAAATAAATTTTCTTGAAGACTATTTCATTGTTATAATATTAGGTGTGGAGAATTTGAGAACATCACAAGATATGTCTCATTAAAATTAAAGAGAAATGTGTTCAAATAGATTGAATGTGTTCATAATAAGAGAGTCGAGGTATAATGAAATAAAATAATGATGAAAAATTGTATTGTAGTGTCGCAAGAGGAAACTGGTCAATCATTCCATGAGGTAGGTCATGATTATAACTATCTACAGAGTATGAAGTCAAAATCATGGATAAAAAAGAACAAATATGAATATGTAGTGGTTATAGAGATTAATTTTAATTCATTATATCACAATAGAATATAGATCATTGAAATTTTATGAACATATCATATTATAAGAAAATAAGGATTTTATCGCCATAATAATTTAAGATAATGAAGGTATCATAAGATTTAGTAATAATGATTTCATAAAGATTGTTGCGTCAGAAAAATCCACATTTAAGGTAAATGAAATTAGGCAAACAATTGACATTTTTTTGAATGTCTCAGTCATAACTTGTTATGTGTAAGTAAACTGTGTGACTTGGTTCATGCCAAAATCAATTTCAATGAAATTTTGTTTTTTTTGGAAATAATATAGTCATGGATTTTTCATGGATATTGTATGAAATATAATATATAAATTGTTATTAAAGAATAATTATTTTGATTTATATCCATTTCCAAAGAAAAAAATTTATGGAATAAAAATCTTGATAACTTGAGTTAAACATCCTTTGGTGATCTAGGGAAATATGATGTTTCTCGACACATCACAAGGTTATCATGTGATCATACATATATGTGTGATTCTCTTGAAAAAGGAATGATCATTTAAAATACAGATAATGAAATAATGAAAGATAATTTTAAGGAAAGAATAGAAGACTATATATGTGCTATGGTATATAAATAAACCATCATTGAAATATATTCATTTAATCATAAGTAAGTTTTTACTTTTCAACAATGGGAAACTCATGATGTTTGAATAATGTGGATATGAAGGGATATTTCATGGAAAAGAATATAAAATCAAATAATTTAAAGTATTCAATATGTGGAAAGGAATTTTTATTGAGGTAAATGATATAACTATAGTAGATAATGAGAATATTATGAAAATAATACAAGATCACTATTAGGAGGATAGTGATGAATAAATAATAATATTATAGGATGTTTTAGTTTCATTGGATGATTTAGAAGAAGATATTGATAATAAGAAAGACTATTACAATCTAGTATCATCAAAATGATCTAATAGAAGTGATTATATTGATAAAGATGACATAATTGATGATCAGATAGTGCTAGTGTGGACATGGAGGATAAAGGCTCTACAATAAGAACTGTACTTGTCACATGTAGAGACAAGATGTTTTGATGATGTAGATAATGATGAGATATTTGCTCAGGCTAGGAAAGAAGTTCTTGACTGAATTGAGAAGAATAATACATGAAATATTATTTCAATACCAACATATTACAATGTCATCAAGACTAAATGGTTCTTTCACAATATGATAAATGAATAAAACATTGTGATTTGAGACAAAGAATGAATACTATGAAAATGGTACTCTTGGGTAGAGGGTACTGATGTTGATGAATATTTTTCTCCCGTTGTATATACAAAGATAATTACATTATTCATGGACATAATAGTGTAAAAATGATAAATTTATTCTAGGTGAAAATTATGACACAATTTTATAATGGGGTATCTGGAAGAAGATGTTTATATTTTATAGTAAGACGATTTTATATTTCGTGAATTTTATAATAGATTCTTTTATTCTGAAAAAGGTGTTATATGGACTGAAGAATGGACCAATAGAATGGTACTCTAGGAAGGATCATATTTGAAAAATATCAGTTTACAATGTGGTTGTGTTTTTTACAATATATATGTCCACAATTATAGTAATGAATGGATAATTATGATTTTGTATGTCGATGACATAATATTCCATGGATTAGATGAAGCATAGTATATACAATTTTCCAAATTGAGGAAAAGTGAGTTCAAAATGAAAATGATTGGTAAAATGATTATTTTCATTAGTTTACAGGAAACAAAATAAAATAGTGGAACATTAATTTCTAAATCAAAATATGATATGGATGTCATGAAAAGATTTGTAATGGATAATTCTAAAGATATGAGAACAATAATTGCTACCCAGATGAAACAATCATTGGATGATGAAGGCCAAGAAGTTAATTTCACAAAATATATGATTATCATTAGAAGCCTATCATGCATAATGATGGAATGATCAAATATTTTATTGTACACATTTTAATAGGTGAGAAATCTAATAAATCCTTGGGAATGACACTATATTTTAGTAAAAATAATACTATGGTATATCAAGGGAATAGTATATTTTTGTTTATTAAATAATTAAATATCATTGAAAGAGATAATGGGTAATATAGATACATATTATGCTGAATAAACATATGATTGGAAATCAACATCAGGTGGTGAGTTCTATCTTGGTGGGTTTTGAATTTATTTACTACACATAAAAAAGGATTTGATTTCATTGATAAATATAGATAATAAGTATATTTTTGATACATCATCAGGCATATAGTTATTGATTATGATGTTTTAGACTGATGAAATGGTAGTTTTAGTATTGTCTTTGAAATAAATCCACAATAAAATTTAATGTGATATAAATCTTAAAACAAATGTAGTACATCAATCAAAGAAAAATGAAATTTTAAATTGAGTATAATTTTTTCAACGAGATGATGGATCACGAGCTTCTGAAGTTTGAGTATGTGCCGATAAAACTATTGGATATAGACAATCTCATAATGACCTTTCCTAAAAATCATTCAAAATTAATCGACTATATCAGGGAGTCAATTCAACACCAACACGTGAAAAAATAACATTGTGGATCCCCCTCTAACTAATGTATATTGTGTTTCTCCAAAATGCGATTATATGTATTTTTTACACTATTTCAAACCACAATGATGTGACCTTCAGGTTCATTGAAATAGTGTGAGAAAATGTATTAATGGATAATAGGGCTTCTAAAAGAATGAGGGAGAATCTAATTGGGAAGAACTGAGTTAGGGGATGTTTAAAATCTAATGATGCAAATAGTGATCGATGAGAGATTATATATCATGATAAATGAGGTTTGTGATGAAATCAGATTAGTTTTTTTGAATGAAGTGATTCAATGATGAAATTTTAATATTACTTTTATTTCTCATGTTGACCCTGAATCATGTAGGCTTAGAGTTTGTGCTGATAAAATCCTTTATTTCTATCTTAGTCACAATATAAAAATACTGGTAAATTTTGGAAGAAGATTTTATGATGTATCATGTAGAGAATAGTTTTCAGTAAAATGAATAGGGGATATATTTATAAAGAAATCCCTCAAGAAATCATCTCATTTTTTTGAGATTATTATATTTGTTGAGAAAAACATAAAACTGAAAATCAATATTATTAGTTTTTAGGATGTATTATTATAAGGTTTCATGAATTCCAAGTGTTTTATAATTTGTTGGTTCTCAAAATTGGGAGATTTTATTGGAAAAATATTGTTTCTTGAAATTGATTTCATTGTTTGCGGACTATGAAGAATAGTTCCCGAAACACAAAATGAGGTATTAGAATGGTGATGGAAATTCAATAATGGTTGATTTCTTTATAAAAATTCTATGAAGATAGCAAAGCATCATATGAAGACCACATAGAAAAATATATTTGTAGGAAGGATTCCAATTCACGGGATGCTTGAAATTTATTGAAGGTATATCATTTGGGGAATGATGTGGTAATTCATGGAGTTATAACGTTTTTTTACATCAGTGAAGACATCATTAACTAAATGTAAAAATATGATATGTCGACTATAACACAATGTATATAGTGAAGGCTATACCACATAGAAGATTTTGTTTATTCAGATGATTGTAATTACATGATCTATTTTCCAAAATAAAGATTTCAAATTATATCTTTATGTAGTTAAAATTTAGTTAGAAAAAATCATCTCCCTAGAAAGATTTTTGTAATGTCTGATGTTTTTCACAAGGGATAATTTAATGAATGCGAATTGGTTCATATGGGATAAAATATTTGAAACTGAATTTCAATGAAGTTCGTTTAGGGAATGGGATTGTGGGGATCTATATTATACCAAGGAAATTACTTCTATGGATGTAGAGGTTGTTTATTGATGAAGAAGAAATCAATTGAAATAGACGTGGTCCGTTGACGTGGAATCATTCTGCAAAGTTGAAGCATCACACTGAAGAATAGTATGTGTGCGATGCATGGATAGTCTGTGGATACATCAGTGGTTCTTGAAGCCCTCACATCGTATAGTGCAAGGTAGTTTGGGGATAAATCAAGGGTATTTTCGGAGGTGATAAATCATTTATCAAAAGAAAGTTTCATAGATTAACAGTATGAAAAGAAAGTGGATTTCATCATTGCATGAAGATGAGAGAAAAATTGAACACCTACCTACAATTGAGGATGTGTGAATTCATGTTAATGAAGGGACATATAATTCAATAAACTATGAGTGGATACCTTCCAAGAGAAGTGAGCATTGGAAGAAGAATATAATTATCCTCTGAACGTACATGAATCCAAAGAAAGGTACATAAGATTTGACCCTTGGGTAAGTAGAGAGATGACCCTAAACATTGTAAAGGTAGTGATCTTGATCATAAATGTGATCTTCCATGAACATTATAAATCTACTATGAGCCTTAGATGACTTAGTACATCAGAAAATCTCCACTGTATGCCCCTTAGACATACCCCATTGAGGGTAAACCTATTAAAATTGTTGGGCATCATGGATTATTTAAAACTTTTTCATACATTGAAATGATAAATAGAGAAAATTAGTGTTTCCTATAACAATGAAACAAAATTCAAATGAGATGTGGTATTAATCAATCACACCCCAATTCATTCCCTGTTTCAAGAAAATTATCCTAATGGGGAAAATAATTTATCTAAACAATGATGAAAAAATAATCAAAATTACACCCATGAAAATGTTGGTATAATATTACTGAGAAATTCATTTTGGGGATAGAAAATGAAGATGTTTTTAGTCATTGATATGATCCTTCAGTAATACCAATATAACAGTCTAAAATAACAAAATATTTTGTTTAATTATTATATATTATGAGAGTGGTATACTGAATACAATAAAATAATTCTCTTAGAAATTTAAAATAAACTCTCTTTCAAATTAGAATTTTTATCTCTGTAAAACTGATTTAATTATTAATATAGATCCCTTAATGTAAAATTAAGATTATTGGAGAAGTAGTAAATTTTTCCACTCATAAAAAACAATTAATTTGAAAAAAAACATTTAAGAGATTAGTTTTGGTTTCCTTTTAAAATATCATCTAATTCTGTTTTCATGTCATTAGTGATCAACTATATATGAACATATTTTTTGGTGATTCAAAAATAATTTTGATACAAAATCATTTTTCCATTATAAACATTTATCTTCTATTTAAATAGTAACATTGTCATGTTCCTAATCCTATTGATGTAGATTATAATAGGTATGATTTTCACAATTTAAATTAAAATAATAATGTTTTGATATAGGGATCAGTTCAATGTTATATTCAATTACTTCATTATTATCTCGTAATATAACTCACTGTAATTCCCCAATTGGGGATTATAAACTCAAATAAAATGTTTAGAATGAGATTTTTATATGAATTTCTCTAAAATATATGAATTATAAATTAGATACTATATATATATATAATAACCATGAAAAATGAATTATAGAGGGTGAATTATAAAAGAAAAGAAAGACGAAAGAAGGAAGAAGACACCCGACAATACCCCCATAATTGTTTCCCAATACATAAGAATAAATCCCAATAGAATTGAAAAATTTTCTTGTTAGTAAGCATCCCTCATCCTTTTAGAAGCCCCTCTATCATTATTTATTTTAGTAAATGATACACTCCCTTTATGTTTACAATACAGGATATTACCTATTTATATAAGAATTAACAGTCAATTTTTACATTTTATTGTAGTATCCTTCCCCACATTCTAGAATAAAATTACCATATTTCCTGTATTCATTTTATAGTTATGAATCCAAGTCATTATTACTCACCCACCCTTGATAATTAGTTTTATGCTAAATTCCAAGGGAATAGAGATGAATATGAATGATAAATTTTTATTCTCTTGTAACTTATGTGAACAATGTATATAAAAAATGGGATTTATATGGAATTGATATTGAGGGACTAATAAATGAAAGTCTTGAAAAATGTTGGGATAAAAGGGTATAATATTTTCTACAAATACTATTATTATTTTCATCAATACACTGTAGAGTGAAAAATATTTTATTGGAAATTTTCCTTTTCCACCTATTATACATTCCATTGTTCCCCATTATATTTTGTTATCTGAATAGAAAAAATTGCGGAATTAAATCACAAAAAGAATCAATAAATATAATCCATTATGGATATTAATTTTATAGATGAATCATAATAATTTTTTTAATTTTATATGATAATTATTTTAGTTTTTTAACCAGATAGTGACAGAGTATAAACCTATGCTCTAATTATTGTCACCATTTAACCATTACATCCTCATAATTCTGTTTCAAAATTCTTTCAGAATACCAGTTATTTTACATGTAGTTCATTTCTAATTATAAACCATTATACAACCCCATATATATTCTTGGTTATATATATCCAAAAAGTATATTTCCATATTAGTTGCAATGGATATATCTATTTAAAAATAAAGGACTATAAATTTAGTTTTTTAGATATTTATATGCCAACAAATAGTAAACTTAAATTTGTGGATTTACTAGAAATATTTATTAGAAACAGAATTCCAACTTCATCATTTCATTAAACCACCACCACTAGTTCTATTAGTTTCTTTTATTATTCATAATTATATAAAACCTATAATATAAATAATGTAGAAATTATTACCAATGATCCAACATTATTTCCATCCTTAGAAAAAATATCCATGTGAGATCCAATAATTATAAATTCATTAGATTAACTTATTACACATTATTTAATTTATACAATTCCCACTCCATACATCCTAGTTGTCCATCCATTAATGAGGGAGACATATTTAATTATTATTTTATATGACCCCTATATTGAATAATCTTGATCATCTTAAATAGGTTTTTTTATAAAAAAAAATCTAAACTTTATTCCTAGAGTTCCATAAATTGAAAACACACCGATTAATATCACATGTTATGAGTGAAAATGACAATATTTAATGAATTTAGTTAATCAATGAAAATTTATTTAAATTTAATATGATCATATCCCTCATGACAAGGATTTTCACAAATTACATAGATATAATTATCATATAAAACATTCTGTAATAAAATCCATGATTTTATATTCAGTTATGGTTTTGGGATAAGATCTAACTATTTATGTAAACTAAAGTTATGTTTAGTGCACACCAAAAAATTTTATTTCATATTATTTGTTACAATTAAAGATTACATTAATTGGAAAATTTAATGTATGAAGTACAGTGAACAATATTTATCATTTTGTATAACCCAAAACATATTTTGGGTTGGTCTAATACAAGATGCCATGTAAAATATATTTATTCAAAAAACATTTATGTTCTCTTTGAGAATTCGTAGACTGTTCAATTAATTCAATGATAGAAAAATTTTGGGATTTTGACACCAACAATTCTATATGGAATATAGTAGAACCATAAAAAACTAAAATATTTGAAAAATAAACACTAATTCCAAACATAACAGATCTGCACTCGATTTAGAATAAACCCCACTTATCATTAGAAGTTAACATCATCTGGTCTAATATTTTCTTCCACTACTATTGATATTGTGAAAATATGGGTTTATTTTCATTAAATGAAATTACATGTTCATCTACAATATTATTTTTTATGTGATTCTAAAATTTCCAATTTATCATTATTCCATTGACAAGTACCTAATTTTAAAAAAAATGTATAACTTTTTATAGTAATATAATGTTATATACCGGTTTTTCTACAACATCCTTCTGTCCATCTCAAAAAATAGGATACAAAATCACTCCATCAACAGAAAATTATATAGAATAATATTTTTAACATTATCTTTTCCAATCATTCCATCTCCCTTTTCTCTCACAGTATCATAATAATATATTCTATCAGTGCACATACAAAATCCACAATTTTTTATTATTTGAGATGTGTTTATTTGAATTTGTTAATGTTGTTTAAAATAAAAAACCAAAAATAGAGCATAACAAGAATAAAGTTTCATTATTATAATACTTAAATTTATAATCATGTTTATCTGATTCATAATTATGATTAAAACACATGATATATGTCTCATGGTCTTTTACAAATAAATCTAACATCAAATCTTGGCTAGACTACAAATTGAGGCTCATATTCTATATTTCCATTAATCGTAAGAGAATCTGTATTTTATATTCCATATTCATTATATTAAATATTTCATTCATAATGAATTTTTATTTTATTGTACAAATAAGATTAATTATCAACTATGGAACCTATACCAAATGGCCAAATCAGTGATTTTGTTGAACCAACTACTATATAGATATTTCCCATCTATATTACCATTAATTTTAGAATCTGTTGAATTGTTCCATCTTCTCAAAGAATGTAATTTTCAATAACCATCCTCCCCTAAAAATATTTTATTGTCTTCTAACATCATTCTCGTTATCGATTATTTTGGGAGGATTCATTGAGAGTTACTAGAAATATGGGAAATCCCTAATACAATAATGGATGGAAATAAATTACAAGGTATTAATAAACAATTTTCGGAATGCATTCCCTCTTAAAATAATACATCCAGAAGAATAAAATATTTAAAAACAAAACCCATATATGATCTATTATTATGAAATAAAAAGTATTCAATAAACAAAAACAATAATAGATTATAAATAAGAAATAATAAACAACAAAACTCAATGATAACCATAAACCCACCCATGAGATCTAAACCTGCTCCAATATCTAACTCAACATGTTATGCATCTAGCATCGTGATGCATCACTAATGAATTATGAATCCTTTACATTACTTATGTATAATATCTTCAAACACACCAATGTTCTGATGATTGTGTCAGTATAAAACAAAGTAACATATACCTATTAACATCCCCACTAAATCAAATAGTATATAACATTATATAACAATTATATAAAATAATTTTAAAAAATTTAATGTTGTATATATTAAAACGCAAACTGTTTTCATACCCCAAAAAATCCATTAAATTATCTAAAAAACCCATTAATTACATATATCAAATCCGTTTGGCATATCCATTCCACAAATCCGCACATGCATGCCTTAGTGAAATTTTTATACTCATTATATTTCTCTAATAAATGAACCAATTTATCACACTGTTACCAATAATATGTGCTCTAATAAAACACCCCACTTCCATAGGGTAATATAAATGAAAATAATCTCACTTAGTCTATGTATAGAAAAAAATATTCCATTATATTTTATTATGAAATTTACAATATTGAATAAATTTGATGAAAAAAAATTCCATAAGGAAAATAATTGATTATTTTAAAATCAACAATTTTAAATTTACATAACATGTTTTTCCACAAAACCATACAATTAAAAATTTAAAAAATTCAATAAATTGGGTTTCCATCTTGAATAAAACCTCAATTTAAAAATAAATTTTATCAATGTCAATCAATATTAAACCATATATTCATTTTCTAATCGATGGTAGTCAAGAGTTAATCCACCTGCCTCTCAAATATAGGTCAAAATAATTAATGATAAAACAAATTCAAGAACACATCAAATATCACCTAAAAATAACCATTGATGTGGTTCTATAAAAATTCATATATCATCATGATTGACATCAAACATCATATATATATCATCAATGGATTATATCTATGATTCACAAATACATAATAAGATTAATATAAGATAACAAATCAAGAATTTGAACCTTCCAATTAATTTCACACTCCCATAAAAATAGATTTTCCTTGTAATCCTTCGTGAGTCCAATTAATTTTTCTCCATTACATTTATAGGAATTGAAATCCATATTATGACTTCTTTATGGGAAACCAATGTGATTTGGAGGTATAATGATTTATACCCACAATATTTTGATTTATTTTTCTACAGTGCCCATTTATGGGGAACGATTAGGTAAACTATATCATATCCAATAATGAACCACTATCCCTAAAACCATTTTCATATTTCGAAATCATGGTAGGACATGTTGTGTGATAACTATGATTTATTAAATTATCATAGTTTTCACTATTTCTCTTATGAAGCCACATGTTTTCTCCAATATATGCATTGAAGTGTGTGCCTACACAATTCCCACTACTTCATTTAATGGTTTTATAGTGGTGTTTCCTAGTTTCTAAATATTGGTGTAAATTTGTGGTATATCTATAAAATCAAAAAAAATTAAAAACCTCCTCTAAATCTTCCAAAAATTAATTTAATTAAATTCATATAATAAATAAATTATGTACCAAGTATCCAAATTTGGTGGGTTTACATTTATTCCCATAATTGGAAATTATTTACTTAAAATATAAAAAGGTATCATTGTTTTAAAAGTGATTGGTTCATTGATCGCCAATTTCATTCTCAGGCTCCCACATTACATCTTTAGTCATGCATTGTTTCCATTAATGCCACTTTGGGACGATTATTTTCACACACAAGGCATTATGATTCCATTACAAAATATGTAATCACATGTGATCTATTATAACATATATCTCTAGTAAAATGTTATCACATCAAATCACATGGTCAAGATTAGGATGATAGTTCTTTAATTGAGATACATGGAACTTATTATGAATAAAATTATTTTTTTTGTAAAATAAAAATAATATTACACCTCATAAATTATTAATGTATCTATAAAAAACAATTTATCATAGAGATAACATTCATTTCATCCCAAAATAATGATTCCCAATCCATGGAGATATTCTAAATAAGTAATGATCACTCACATAAAACGATGATAGTTATCGATGATGATCTATATATGATTTATGTTAACTCTGAGACATCTCCACTATCTAAAATTTTACATGAATCTTCCCTATAAACACTTGAACATGGCTGGGATCAAAAAATAAAGTCTCATATGTTCACACCTAGTGATTTTTATAATTAAAAGAATTCCCATATTGTGCTTCCAAATTATCCATACATATCACGTCCTAGTATCTATTTTTATATGGGAACTACACTTACCATATGTGCTCTTACGATTATCCTCCTAAATCTATTAAGTAGGCCCTAATAAGGTCTTCCATAATTCTTATCATTTGTTCGGATTTTCCATTCATTTGAGGATGATACACATTGCATATAGTCAACCGATTCCAAAGGATTTTTAGTCAGAATTTATTAAAAATGATATCTAAACATTAGATATCAATCTAAAAAAATACAAACTATTATTCCATGCCTTATTAACACCTATCAAATATTTATTTTTGGACATTCAACAACAATATTAGTTTCACATATAATGATAAAATTTGCTATCATTTTCAGATCATGAACTATCTCCCATATTTGATCATGTTTCAAAACCATCAATGGAAAACATAATACAGACTATATATCTATCTAATACCATGTACACATGTTAGATATTTACAATAAGATACCCACTATCCACTTGTGCTATTCCATAACCCACTGACACGTGAGAAATCTCATAAAAAACAATACAACATTTATTTCCACGCTAACCCTCCAAAATTGTTCTTTCGTTGACTTATATACATTTTTTCATTATAGGGTGAATATCCAGTCTTGAATAGTTGTAAGAATGAATGTGTTTTTCTTGAGAATCCATAGGTATGAGAATATGATATTCAAGTTAGAAGACTGATACTCTTTCAAGGATACAAACCATAATCAAATCTCTATCATTGTGTTTTGACCTTATATAAATGCATTTTGATTTTTAATTTTGTGCCTCTTTATCCATATCATCAAAATTAGGAAAAAACAAAACTGGAATGAAAAAAAAATCTAAATATTTTTTCACAATACATGTTTATATTATATCTAATTGACATAAACATCCATTGATCTGATGCCTTTTTGAATAACTAAGGATACAAATTCAATGTTAATGAATAGTACACTGAATCGATATTACAGTGTCAATAAATTTTGTCAAATTAAATCATTTGAAAACACTATTTAAATTATAATTGTCTCATATTCAAATATCATTGTAATAATATGTTTTTCAAACTATTTTGACCTATAAACACTATAAATTCATCAATAAAGAGGAAATGATACTATGTATTCAATGCATAGATATAGAATCTATTTCGAAATCGTGTATTTATTAATTATTATCAAGAAACCATAGTAACTGTGATCCTTAAGAAAAAAAATTGAAATCCCTTTTTGAGAAATCTATACAACCCAGATCTCGAGTCCTAAAAATCCACCACATAACCTTTTCCTTATTTTGGATATCTAAATATCAGTGCAGATATAAAGAGATCATTATTTCCATGAAATTGATTTTTATAATCATAATTCCTTTCCAATGGAACACTTTTCCATGTTACTATTATAATTTATAATGACAGCAATAAAAGGTCTAAAAAAACATTTGTATTAACCATATAAGAATAGAAAACAATGAATCTCATTGTAATTAATTTGTGGATAAAATATATCAAAACATTGATCCATTTTGGATCCATAAGGATAGATCATCCCAAGAGAACATAGAAATATTAAATGTACCTATTATATAAAAAAAATATTTTAAAAATTTATCAAACAGAAATTGATCCTGTAAGTTACAAAAAATTATTACAATGTTTTTCTCATGCTCAACCACTGTCTTAAAATAAACAATTATCTAATAAAAAACTCCACCAAAAATAAACAAAACCCCTTTGAGATCTCATATTCATAAATTCCATATTGAAATTTGGTGAATTTAATTGATCAAATGGCATATCCACATACTTATAATAGCTATATATACTCTTAAAATAAATATTTAGAATATCCTCATTTTAAAACAAGAACTGAGGATATCCTAAATAGAAGTCAATTTTAGAGAAACACTAGTATCAACATAGTTGATCAAAAAATCATCAATATAGGAAAGAGTATATTCATTCTTTATAATAACATTGTAATTATTTTGATAATTCACAAAAAACTGAATAGTTTTATCTTCCTGCTTACAAAAAAACCACTACTTCTCTCAAATACATACATGTATTCATGAACCATTTTCATTAAAAATCATCAAACTAAACATTCCATTCATTTTATTTGGTTGGATGAATTTTATAATATAGAAGTGAGATATGAATGTTTCATAGTAATAGATCAATTGTAAACTCCAATTGTAATTTGCAATAAAATAATGATAAGTGTTTTTCAAAAAATGAGTACATTCATAAATATTTTGCAGACAAGAACGACTCTAAATATAATATATTGATTCCAAGGTCAAATATACCACGTGGTATGGGATAATACCATATACATGAGCCAATAATCATACTATAATGGCCTCTACATTCCAATAACCTTCATATAGATGTTAAATACCATTATCCATTGAAAAATTATGTTTTTAGATATAATAGTAGTTGTGATATTTGATTATTTAAAACAAGTACAAACCCTGGTTTATGTTATATAAAACAATCATAATAATAGATAAATTTGATACCAATTTATCTTTTTCAACATTTAAAAAATTTGCATATCACAAAAAAGATCTAGATTCTATTTGGGAAAGAGAATTTTGAATGTTAAAAATTTAAGGAATAACCACAATATGAAACCCTATAAGATAAACAAAATATAATAAACTAATGAATGATATGAACCCATATAAAGAAAATTCATAAGGGTAGAATTCAAAAGATTCAAACCACATACTACAAAAGTTCTGGATTGATTATCCTTGATCAATTTCACATATCCAGAGAATTTATTACTCAGTGCATTTTTCAAATTTTTCCTTATTGATAGTTCACTATATGTAGAACCATTGTATTCATATAATCTTCATTGATTTCTCTATTTTTATGGTCAGATCGATTCTGATGTAGTTTCCATGACGATGTATACAATATTTATATAACATGAGACGTGTCTTGTCTCTCTATCCACCAACTCTTTATAATCCAATATAAATGTCATCGAAATATATGAGAGAATATCTAGAATCAACCTAATTCTATCATTGCCACCTTAAGAGACTCACTAATATCAATTTTTAGTGTAATGAAGATAATATTTATAAATTTAGTATTATACATTTTCATTGTGAGTTTCACATTCACCAAACTGAAGAAATATGTTATTCGTGTAATCTAAAAATTCGAAGAATAAAATAATTTGTTAAAAAAATCTTGGGAATCATAGAAATTCATGCCTTTCTCGGATTTATATTAAAAAAATAAATCCAACCATTGGTATGCAAGGTATTACAACATTTACATTGACATAATCACCATCTTCTCATCTTTTCTGCTAAAGAATTCAATGATTCGATTCATCATATATAGCCACATGTTCTTTTTTCTAATAATAGAATAATTAAGAATGATGGGTGGATTCTTCTCTTGGAACTAAATAGAATAGACCACTTTCCTTATTTCATACATTCTATTCCCTCTATCCATGACCTAAAAACAAGGAAATTACTCTAAATCAACTATTAGTTCACCTATGGATCATATGGAACTACAATTATAGTTGCCTCTTCATATTGGTTACTAGAACACCAACCTGGTAAAACTCTCTATAACCAAATGAAAACATCATTTAGTATTTCTATATTGATACTATATGTATATCAATATTTAATTTAACATATGACACATATCATAACAACATTTTTCAAAATACAACATTTTATTCGTTAAAATAATTTTGGAATATTTCACCCTTATTTTGAAAATAAATTCATTTTCAATTATTTCCTAAAATCATCAAATTCTAACCAAATAATATATTAATACATCAAAATGAATTATTCACACCTAGAGTGAAGTCATTATTATTTTTGAATGCATTTCACTTCTCATCAGATAATCCCATGATAATGTGGTTGAAAGTATTAGAGGTTTTTCGAAAAACACATCTACCCAAACTCCCTAGTAACATGATGAATATATTAAATTGGATATATATGCCTATTAATTAATTAAAATTCATGGCCTAATAATCCTAATATTTTTTATTTTCCTAATAATGTGTCTAAAAATAATACTATATGATGTATTGAACAAACTGATGCCATTTATAACATCACACCCATCTCCCATTAAACTCCAAAGAGGTCTTCGGTTTCAATAGCCTTAGGTGACAACCCCATGACACTAATGGGTGTAAATAAAATAAAATTCATAAAGAATAAAAGGAAATATTTTCATTGGAAAATAAAATAACCAAAATAATATAATCATAAAAAACCTCCATCTGATGCATTATTAGAAAATACAACTAATATAAGAACAAATCAAGAATTACATCAATGTAAAAAAAAAAACCAAAATAAAAATACTCAATGAAAATGTAATGGCTCAGACCCTCCTGGGCAATTACTTTTCCAGAAGTGAGGCTCCACCAAAACAGTGGCACCATGAGGGTGACACCGTGTCCCCTCGCTGATCCTTTCATTCTTCTTCCAGTTTCTTACTTTTCCGCTCCCACAACGTATGTTTCGATGTAAATTATTTCTTCTAATCCTTTCGAAACCATTTAAATCCCATAATTAATTCCTAAAAATCCCAAGAGACCTCCGTGTGTAACTGCCCAGCCGCGTGGTCAACCCAGGACCCCCGCGCCTTACGCGGTCTCTCCCCTAAACCGTCTGCGGCTCTTATAAACTAAGGGTTCGCCGTGGTTTCTTCTTTCATCTATCATGGATTTTCACGAACAACTTATGGTACATCAGGCGCGCCTCATCGTTATCTATAAAGTTCCACGCCCGGCCTAAGAGTCGATCATTTATCAACAAGTAGGGAATTTCTCCTTCGCCTCTCTCTTTTGTGTATCATGCGGGGTGGGCGTGTTTCGGTTCTGTAGAATTGGATAATGAAGACCTAAATTAAGAAAATGAACTGGATTCTATAAAAAAATAGGGGGGTTATGATCGTTGATGTTGTTTATATTATGACCATCTTGTTGAGTTGTGTTGGTTAACGCCTTTTGAAAATCGAGGTCGTTGGTGGTCGTTGTTTGTGCACTAATAAACCCCTGCTGATGTTTTAAATGGATTGTTTGTGGTTGTAAAATCCTACTGTGAAAACTAAATTGGTTAATCATGTATATCCGGAAAAATAAATTGAGGCACCAGGAATAATCCTTCTGTGATAACCTCGGTTAAAACACACGAAACTTGAAATCATGGAGTGTGTTAAGTTGTTTAAATATGAAAAATACCGGCATGGACCTGACTTGTGTTGGGTGTCGTAGTTGGTTGTTTTCTTTTCTGGGATGATTGCTGGAGATGTGGGAGGGGATGGGATCCCCTGTCTTTATACTCTCTGTGGTTGTGTGAAATTGTGGATGGGATCCCCTGTTGGTATGGATTCGGTGGTTGTGAGTTTTAAGACCGGGTGGGTACTTGTTTATATCACGAATTGGGGTGGGATCCTATTTTGTTGAGAACCGAGTGTGGGCGTTATGGTTTATTCATGACTGTTTACTTTCCTCGACTTGTGCCTATGCTTACTAGTTGCCCAGTAGTGCTTAAAATTAATTAAACATTATCACTGAACATGAAACAAGAATGGGACAAATGGGTTTTGTTGGCGCGAGTCATGCCTTGTTACTTGGAAGCAGTGGTGTTGTGTTCTGTAGGATGGATAGAAAAACCTAGGCTTTGGGTGAGTTCTTGTTACCTATATCTATACTTATAGTTTTGTATTTCTTATTCGAGCCCCACCCAAGTTGAGCACTTAGTGCCAAACACCCCCATTTCATGGTGGAGGGTGTTTTTCCCAACACTATTCTTAGTGGATGGTTATTAGATCCTTTTTTGCTCCTTTTCTCGGATATCCCAAGTATCTTCGGGCAGGCTGTGATGGCATGAGGTCTATTTTTATCCCAAGAACCTTCGGGCGAGGTAGTGTGACGGTTGGCCAGGTGTGTGCGGAAGGTGGTTTCCCAAGTGTCTTCGGGATGAGGCCCAGGTGTCTTTGGGCATGGTGGTTGTTGTTCTGGCCTAGGTGTTTGCAGGCGTGGTTAAATGTGACAGATGTGGCCCAGGTGTGTGCTGGCGGGATTTCGGCAGTGTGACTACGTGTGGTGGTTGTGTCCCAGGTGTGTTCGAGCGGGTGTGGCAATGGGACTGCGGTGAGAATGGATGGATTGGTCTGATGCATAGGATGTCTCAATAACCAGTGGGAAAGTGGCGCGGGGTACCCAAACATCTATGTGCTCTGATTATATGTATTACTTCACTTGAGTTATTTGGGGAGTGTGACTTGGTGAGGCCTGGGGTGGATAGTTTACCTTGGTAGGTGTTTGGTTTACTCCTTTTTCTCATGGGACTTTAGTACGTTCCCCCACTTGTGCATGAGAGTCTTTGGTTTTCCCTACTGAGTGTACTTGTATGCTCACACTACGTATATAAAACTGCTTTCAGGTTTCCAGGAGGACTTCGGGGGCCACGCAGGACCAAACTAGCTCGGACCTTTTGGGCAGCTGCAGTTGTTGCTTTTCTTCTTTGGTACTTACATTTGTAGTCACCTTTTGTACCTTGTGGATTTAATTTTGGAACATGCATGTGGGAATGGTTTACTTTTGGCTTTACTTTTCTTTTACCTTGGTGTTGATGAGTTTCATCATCTTATCTCTCGATCTTATAAAACGAAAAGGGGTAATGCCTACCATTTGTGAGAAATTTCTATACCCTCTGTGCTAGTCGCCACTACGGGATCTATTGAAGGCAGGTCTCGGTGGTCATTTTCTCTCCTTCAACATAAATAAGGAAGGGCCTAGAAATCTTCTAGCCCTTCCCGCCTTTTGGTGAAGGTGGGTCATGACAGAATGGTATCAAAGGTGATGGTTGAGAGATAGGATGGAGTCTGGAGTTAGGCATAGTAAGGATTGCATGGGATGGTAGGGAAACAGTGTTGGGTGACCATGGTGCGTGAATTAGGCCAGGGAAGACTGGCTAGGACACGAGATTTTAGGGCCCCACGTGATCTGAAGAAAGGACTCTGGACCTACCAAACAACCAAGTGAGGCCACACTGATTGCAGGGTAGAGACCCTAGGAAGGGTACATACATCATAATGAATTGTGTTCTTGTGTTTCTGGGATTTCTTGGGAATTAAGAATAAATTAAAATTTTAAGAAGTTTTGAAGACGATATTCTTCACTACTTGGTCTTAGGCATTCCTTGTTTACCTTGCAGCTATGGCACCTAGAAGGCGACCACATGTGGTACAGGCGATTGAGGCACTGAAGACTACTTTGGCTGATTGGCAGAGAGATGATCGAGAAGAAGAGGACGACCAGTGGCAGAAGACTCTTTAGGCATTCCAGTGATAGGACCTCGAGAAGTATGAGGGCATCACCTCCGACATGAAGATGGAAGGATGGTTAAAAGAGCTAGTTATAGCTTTCGGCCTAATTCGGGCCCCGACCGAGTACTGGGTTATTCTGGCCATCAGCCAGATACGGGGAGCGGCACGTCAGTGGTGGACGCTTTACCTGGGGGAGAGGAGAGTGGCTAAGGTGGTTTGTGCGGATTTCGAGAGGGAGTTCTGGGCAGAATTCCTCTCTTCGACGATGAAGGCGGAAAAGAGACAGGAGCTACTCTCCCTCCAATAGGGGAGTATGTCCTTGAGGGAGCTTGGGATCATGTTCAAGGACCTCCTACATTTTTCTTCGGACCTCTTTCCCGATGAGGAGTCTCGGGAGAGGCATTTGGAGGAGGCGCTCTGACCCTCCCTCAAGTACGTTGTTACCCCCTTTACCATGCCGACGTACTTGGAGGTCCAGAAGAAGGCTGAAGTGGTGGAGAGAATGAACGCTCAAGGAGGTCTGTCACGAGAGGGGATCCAGCTGGGACCATCAAAGGGGAAGGCCATCAGCACTAGGCCTCCAGCGTCAGGACCCTCTAGGTTCCGACCCGTAGGGAGTAGGCCCCAGTAGTTTCAGTTTAGATCCCCTGGTCCTCTCCTATTTTCTTCAGGCCTAGGACCACGGTGCTTCATCTGTGGGAGCCCTGGACATCTCCGGAGTTAGTTCCCCAACCGGGTGCAGTACGGAGGTGGTGGACAACCCCACCACCCGCCCCAACATCAGCTTCTATCAAGACCTTTCCAGCATCAGCATCAAGGACAGTGAGCTCCCGCTCCTCCGAGGGCAGACGTCGGAGGAGGAGACTGACCTCAGGGCGCACCTCAGGGACCTCGACCAGGGCGTGGTCGGGGAGGTGGCCGACAGCCGAGGGGTAGAGGAGATGGGCGTGGACAATTTCACGCCACAGATGCAGCAGTTCTAGCAGGTCCAGAGGTGGTTTGAGGTACGATCAATCTGTTTAGCACTTTTGCTTCTACCTTGTTGATACCGGAGATTCTCACTCCTTTGTTGCACCCAGTCTAGCCCGTGCCTTGGGTTTAGATGCAGAGAGAATTCCAGTTCACCTGGTGTTGAGCACACCAGTCAGAGGTCAGACCAACTTGTTGTTTGTTTGTCATGGATGTATACTGATGATAGGGCCACAACAGCCGGTTAGGGATCTTCTTCTGCTATAGGTTCAGCCATATGATGTCATCCAAGTCATTGACTGGCTATTTCTGTGTGTGCCATCATCGACTATTTCTGAAGAAGGGTTGTGTTCTCGGACATGGACGTCTGGCGTGTTACCATCACCGGCGAGCTGAGCATTCAGACGGGAAACAGGCGAGAAGAACCCCTCCTCTCCTTGTTGGCCGAGCTGACAGTGGAATCAGTAGATGCTGAAATGGTGGAAGTGCCAGATATTGTCCGTGAGTTTATGGACGAATTCCCTAAGGAGGTGATGACTCTACCCCCTCAGCGTGATATCGAGTTTGGAATAGACCTCCATCCCGACGCTCGACTGATCTCGATGGCTCCATTCTGGATGGCACCTTCAGAGCTACGAGAGTTGTGGATCCAGATTGACGATCTGATGAAGAGGGGTTATGTTCGCCCAACTGCGTCACCGTGGGGTACTCCAGTCTTTTTCGAAAAGAAGGCATATGGTGGTCTCAGTTTGTTCATAGACTACAGGAGGCTGAATCAAGTGGCAATCAATAATCTCTACCCTCTTCTGAGGATAGATTATCTTTTCGACCAATAGAAAGGGGCATGATGGTTCTCTTAGATCGACCTGCGGTCTGGGTACCACCAGCTGAGAGTGAAAGAGGGCGACATCCCGAAGACGATGTTCAGATGCAGATATGGACACTTCGAGTTCGTAGTCATTCCCTTCGGTGTTACAAAATCCCAGGCTATGTTCATGGGGCTTATGATATCCATCTTCCGGGAGTACTTGGATCAGTTTGTGGTTGCGGTCATCGACGATATCCTGAACCATTCGAGGTCAGAATAGGACCATGCAGAGCACCTGAGGATAGTTTTGGAGGTCCTCCGACATCATCAGCTCTATGGGAAGTTGTCGAAATTCATGTTCTGGATACGAGAAGTACAATTCCTCGGGCACGTGGTGTCCGAGCAGGGGGTAGGGTGGACCCATCAAAAGTTGAGGCGGTTATTTCTTGGGAACCACCCAAGAATGTGGCAGAGGTTCGTAGTTTCCGTGGGCTGGATGGTTACTATCAGATGTTCGTACCCAACTTCTACTGAGTAGCAGCCCCTTTGACAACCCTTACCAAGAAGGACCAGGTTTTCAGGTGGATTGAGTAGTGTGAGTCAGCCTTCAGCTATCTGAAAGAGAAGTTGGTTAGTGGACTAGTGCTGAGATTACCATAGGAATGGGTGGCCTATGAGGTGTTCTGTGATGCTTCAGGACAGAGTCTGGGATGTGTGTTGATGCAGCGACAAGGGGTGATCTCTTATGGGTCCAAGCAGCTACGCCCCCATGAGCATAATTACGCCACCCATGACCTGGAGCTTGCAGTGGTCGTTTTTGTGCTAATGTTATGGCGGCACTACCTCATCGGGGAACTCTTTGTGGTCTTCACAGATCACAAAAGATTGAGGTATATCTTCTCCCAGTGGGACTTAAAATTTGGACAGCGGAGATGGGTGGATTTCATCCAGGATTACGACTTCGAGATCTCTTATACTGAGGGAAAGGGAAATGTGGTGGTCGATGCCTTGACCAGGAAGATGCATAAGGATGCGGTCCGAGAGTCGGCAGATTCCTAGAAGGCAAAGGAGGAGTTGGCTGCATTACACCTGGATTCGAAGATAGATAGCGGTAGATGTTGTCTATATCTGATGATAGTGCAGTCATCTCTATTTCGACAAGTGGAGGAGTCTCAGTAGGGAGACCCTGAGTGTGAAGTGATGCGTGACCGGGTTGACCAGGGCAATGCTCTGGAGGGATGGGCAGAGGATGGTCAGAACCAGATGCTTTTCCAGAAAAGGTTGTTTGTTCCAGGAGTGATGCACGGCAAAGTTCTTAGTAGGTTCCACAACTCACCCCTTGCGGTACACCCAGGAGTTTCCATGATGTACCAGGGACTATAAGGACAGTTTTGGTGGCCCGGAGTGAAGCAAGCAGTGGCAGAGTTTGTGGCCAAGTGCTTAGTGTGTCAGTAAGTGAAGGCTGGACACCAAGTTCCAGGAAGCCTACTACAGTCTCTAGATGTCCCAGAGTGGAAGTTGGACGACATCTCGATGGATTTCGTCACAGGACTACCCAAGGTCCAAGGGGGATATGAATTCATCTGGGTGGTAGTGGACAGGTTAACAAAATCGGCTCACTTTACGGCAATCAGGGAGTCGAGTGCAGTGGATACTTTGGCACGAAGGAATGTGGATGAGGTGGTGTGGTTGCATGGAGTTCCGAGGTCTATAGTCTCGGATAGGGATGCATGGTTTACCTCGTGATTCTAGAGAGGATTGCAGCATAATTTTGGCACCTAGTTATGCCTTAACACTGCTTTCCATCCCCAGACAGATGGACAAATAGAGCGCACTATCTAGACCTTGGAGGATATGCTGCGGGCATGTGTTCTGGACTCAGGAGGATCATGGGTATGACACTTTCCCCTGGTAGTGTTCGCCTACAATAATAGCTACCACTCTACCATCGGTATGGCCACGTTTGAAGCCTTGTACGGGAGGCCATGTCGTTCACCTGTGTGTTTGGCCGAAGTAGGAGAGTCAAGAATCCTTGGCCCGGAAGTGGTGCAGGGAACGACAGAAAAGGTTCAACTCATATGGGAAAGGATGAAGGTGGCCCATGACTAACAGAAGTCGTATGCTGATACCAGGATAAGGCCCAAGGAGTTTGAGGGTGGGGACCACATGTTCTTGAAGTTCTCCCCTCAGTGTGGGCAGTGATGGTTCGGAAAGGGGAGTAAGCTTTCTCCCAGGATCATCGGACCCTTCGAAGTGTTGCGGCGGGTCGGCGAGGTGGCTTTTCTGCTAGCATTACCACTGCCTCTACTGAGGATACATGATGTCTTTCATGTGTCCCAGCTCCGTCAGTATCTGCACGACGATTCACACGTCCTTGATGGGGGTGAGATGGTCATCGAGGATGACATGACCTTTGTGGAGAGACCTATGATGATCGAGGATCGCAAGGAGAACGTGCTTTGTGGGCGAACCATTCCCTTGGTTCACGTGTTGTGGAGATATGGTGGTATTGAGGAGAGTACGTGGGAGAGGGAAGCATATATGCGCACCCATTACCCAGTGTTGTTTTAAGTTTTTTTCCTTTTTGTACCTGTTGTGATAGAACGTTTTCTCTTTTAGATATGAAATGTATGGGTTTCCTTTCCTCTGATTGTGTGTGAAAAGCCCTGGCTATGGAGGAGGATAGAACCCAACCCCTAATCAAGATGCATTAAGGTGGATGCGATTAAACCTGTGCGGGTGAGTCAGTGCCACCCAAAGCGGATAATATCTTGAAATGTGGGGAGGAGACTCCCCAACCCACATGCCTGGGTAGTTTGGCATGATATGTTGCTTGGTTATTGATAGAGAAGTGTTTTTGGTTAGCATGGGTTCACTGCTAAGAGGTATCTTTCGAGGTGGTTTTTTTGGACCCACTCTTTCCTTCTTGGATTGTTTTGATTATCGAGGACAAGAATCGTTTATGAGGTATCTAATGTAATGTCCTGGACCCTCCTAGACCATTACTTTTCCAAAAGAGAGGCTCCACCAAAACAGTGGCACCGTGAGGGTGACACCATGAAGGTGACACCGTGACGGTGGCACCACGAGGGTGACACAGTGGCGGTGGCACCGTGAGGGAGACACCATGACGGTGGCACCGTGAGGGTGAAACCGTGTCCCCTCACCGAGCCTTTTGTTCTTCTTCCAGTACCTAACTTTTCTGCTCCCACAACGTAAGTTTCGACGTAAATTATTTCTTTTACTCCTTTTAAAACCATTTAAAGCCCATAATTACTTTCTAAAAATCCGAGAGACCTCCGTGTGTAACTTCCAAGCCGCATGGTCAACCCACGACCCCTGCTCCATACGCGGTTTCTCGTTCTCACCTCAACCATCTGTGGCTCTTATAAACTAAGGGTTAGCCATGGTTTCTTCTTTCCTCGATCACAGCTTTTCACGAGCATCTTCTGGTGCATCGGGCATGCCGAATCATTATCCGTAAAGTTCCGCACCCGGCCTAAGAGTCGATCAACTATCAACAAGTAGAGTATTTCTTCTTCGCCTCTATATTTTGTGTATCATGTGGGTTGGGCGTGATTCTGTTCTCTATATTTGGATAAACTAGACCAAAATGAAGATAATGAACTGGATTCTATAAAGAGAGGGGGGGGGGGGTTGTGATAATTGATGTTGTTTATATTATGACCATCTTGTTGAGTTGTTCTGGCTTATGCCTTCTGAAAATCGAGGCCATTGGTGGTCGTTTTTTGTGCACTAATGAACCCCTGCTGATGTTTTAAATGGCTTGTTTGTTCTTGTAATCTTCTGCTATGAAAAGTAAATTGGTTAATCACGTATATCCAGCCAAATAAATTGAGGCACCAAGATTAATCCTTCTGTGATAACACCGGTTAAAACACATTAAAATTGAAATCATGGAGTGTGTTAAGTTGTTTAAATATGAAAATACCAGCATGGCCCTGACTTGTGTTGGTGGGGGTAGTTGGTTGTTTTCTTTTACGAGCCGATTGCTGGAGATGTTAGAGGGGATGGGATCCCCTGTCTTTATACTCTCGGTGGTTGTGTGAAATTGGGGATGGGATCCCATGTTGGTATGGATTCAGTGGTTGTGAGTTTTAAGACCCGGTGGGTACTTGTTTAAATTAAGAATTAGGGTAGGATCCTCTATTGTTGAGAACCAGGTGTGGGCGTTATGGTTGATTCTTGAATGTTTACTTTCCTTGACTTATTCCAATGCTTACTATTTTCCCAGTAGTGCTTAAACATAATTAAAAAATATCACTGAACTTGAAACAAGAATGGGACAAATGGGTTTTGTTGGTGAGAGTTGTCACTTGTGACATGGACGTAGTGGTGTTGTGTTCTGTAGGATGGTTAGAAAAAACTAGGCTTTGGGTGAGTGGTTGTTACCTATATCTATACTTGTAGTTTTGTGTTTCTTATTCGTGCCCCACCCAAGTTGACCACTTAGTGACGAACACCCCCATTTCATGGGGGAGGGTGTTTTTCCCAACACTATTCTTAGTGGCTGGTTATTAGCTCATTTTCTGATCCCTTTCCCAGATATCCCAAGTATCTTCGAGCAGGCTGTGATGGCCTGAGGTCCATTATTAGCCCAAGAACCTTCGGGCAGGGCAGTGTGACGGTTGGCCAGGTGTGTGTGGTAGGTGGTTTCCCAAGTGTCTTTGGGATGAGTCCCAGGTGTCTTCGAGCGTGGTGGTGGTTGTTCTGGCCTAGCTGTTTGCAGGTGTGGTTACATGTGACAGATGTGGCCCAGGTGTGTGCGGGCGGGTGTGGCAGTGGGACTACGGTGAGAATGGAAGGATTGGTCCGATGCGTAGGATGTCTCAATAACCAGTGGGAAAGTGGTGCTGGGTACCCAAACATCGATGTACACTAATTATATATATTACATGACTTGTCTTATTTGGGGAGTGTGCCTTGGTGAGGCCTGGGGTGGATAGTTTACCTTGATGGGTGTTTGGTTTAATCCTTTTTCTCACGGGACATTAGTACGTTCCCCCACTTGTGCACGAGAGTCTTTGGTTTGCCCTACTGGGTGTACTTGTATACTCACCCTACGTTTTTAAAACTGCTTTCAGGTTTCTAGGAGGACTTTGGGGATCACGCAGGACCATACTAGCTCAGACCTTTTGGGCAGTTGCAATTGTTGCTTTTCTTCTTTGGTACTTACCTTTGTAGTCACCTTTTGTACCATGTGGCTTTACATTTGGAACTTGCATGTGAGAATGGTTTACTTTTGGCTTTACTTTTCTTTTACCTTGGTGTTGATGTGTTTCATCATCTTATCTCTCGATCTTATAAAACAAAAAGGGGTAATGCCTTCCATTTGTAAGAAATTTCTATACCCTTGTTGCTAGTCACCACTCCGGGATCTATTGAAGGTGGGTCTCGGGGGTCATTATATCTCCTTCAAATTTAAGAAGGAAGGTCCTGGAAATATGCTAACCCTTCCCTCATTTTGGTGAAGGCGGGTCATGACAGAAAAACAATCCAACAATAAAGAAAATCACAATGGAGTCCACACTATATCTCAAAAATACATTAACATGATGTCACGATGAATCAACAATGAATAAATATACATTTCCTTTACCTATATCTCAAAAGATAATATCTTTAAACCTAAAAAATATCTCAGGCTATGGTTGATTGTAAAACTCTGTAGGATTTCCCCAATAACTTCCCACTCATTACACTATGATAGAACATGTTATCACAATAATATTAAATTGTTTAATGAAAATTAATGTAGTTTATACCCAAACCATTTTTCCTAAAAACTAAATGTTCATTAATTTGAATGAAATAAAACAAACCATTAAACCAATTTTTAAAAATCTATTTATCATACCCATTCCACACATACACATGTCCCAATATTGATGATAATGAGATATTTTTTCATACATGAGGAATCTATAATTTATATATTATGTATTTATGATGTAACCAATATCATGTGCACCGGTGGAACACGCCCTATACATAGGGCCACATTAGTGAAAATTAACACGAAAAAACTATGTATTCCAAATACCATTCTTAAGCATTTAGTTAAAAAATTTCACATAGTGGAAAAATTTCTACAAAAATTTAATTGACACAGAAAAATACCCCTAATTTTAAAATCACCATTTTAAAATTATTATCATGTGGCTTTCAACCAAACTATTCAATTACTCAAATTTATAAAGACATCGTGAAATTGGTTTTACATCAATGATCAAGGATCAATTTAACAATAAAATTATAGAAATTATATCAAATAGGAATGAATTCTTCATGTTCTATTCTAGATGATACAATAGTGAAGCCACATATCACTAAATATAAGTGAAAATTAAAAATGAAAAAACTCTCAAAAACATAGAATAGATCTTTTAAATCCCACATTTGATCTTTTTCAGATAAAAAAAAAACAATAAAATATCATCATTGTTAACATAACTCAATATAAATAAATATATATATATATATATTGAAAGTTAATTATATTTATGATTTTAATTGTTGGAAGAAGATGAAATATGATGAAAATTAACAAGAACTAAAACTTACTGTGGATTATGTGCCTCCTTTACAGAATCCCATATAAAAAATATTTGTATCCACACCCAAGAGAAGAATTGACTTTCATCTTATTTCCCATTTAAGGGAAAACCAAGGGATTTGGACATTAACTGAATTAGGACCACAATTATTAGAACTATTTAATATTGTTTCATTGATAGAAAAATGGTGTACTAACCATGACCAGTCAAATGCCTCCAAACACCCACCACATGGTTGGATTGTGTGGGTTGAAAAACTGTTAATCAAACT
Organism: Viscum album; assembly: GCA_963277665.1. NCBI lineage: Eukaryota > Viridiplantae > Streptophyta > Magnoliopsida > Santalales > Viscaceae > Viscum > Viscum album. The sequence goes on from OY728150.1 coordinate 1,894,457,142, forward strand.
ATCGATAACCCATACTCAATTAATTCATAGTTTCTCTAGGTAATCTATATGGATTGGTCAGTAGTTGTGCATTATTTTTCACCAACCTAGTTCCCATTATTTTTGTTATATAGATTCTTAGTGGTGTTTCATGGTTTATTCAAACTGTTATCATAATGTCTACATCCATGATAACCACAAAACGTTCTAATCCTCCCTTAAACATCTTTAAAAATTACCCAATAAACTGACACACCTAAAATAAATTAATAAATAGAAATGTACATAAAACCAAGGGTTATATATAGAGAAATTAAATAAGAATAGTTATTCTTAACAGTTTAATTTTATAAAATAAATTAAATATAAAATATATGGATATCGTAGAATAACAGAACATATATAAATTATAATTAGAAATATGGATGAAGCCATATGAAAATTGAGAGGACTCTAGGAACCCCAGTTCAATCCCTGTAGAATAATCCCTATATAATAGAACAACCCCCATTTTTTTAGTGTCCTAACCCTATATTTCCACCCATATTATTTTAGATCATTGATTAATATCCGTTTTCACTCTATTGTAATCCCTTGAATAAGAAATTGAATTTTTATAATTAAATTCTTATTTATATCTAATATTGTATCCCCCTCTATCCATTTAATGTGTATGAATTCAATTTATACTTTATTCTACTATGATATATTGTTTTTTGTGATATGAATTCTATCCATTATCACATTCCCAAATTAAAAAATAAATTGAGGAATAAATTCATAGTATAAAATATTATTTTTCTATTGTATTATAAAATTTTGGAATTCTAGCATTCCAGATCTTCATTCTTCCAGGATTGAGAAACATTCTATTACTCTAGATAAAAATCATATATTATAGAACATCTACACATCAAATCAATTATAGTATTTTCCCAGAATAATACACTTTAACATAATGATGGTAAAATGGTAATTTAATATATTAAATAATATCAATTACCGAAAAATAAATAATATTTAACAGTATATGATTAGAAATTTTTTTGTTATCTACATTCATTAGTTCTATATAAATATATATCCATTCCTCAGTATTTGATGTTCCCTAATACTAAGTTAAAACTAAATAATCATATAGTGTGACCGACATAAACATAATAGTGTCTCTATTATAATATTTAGCACACAGGCGATGACTAATTTTAGGGTTCCTTTTTTCTTTATATGAGATACACAAAGACAATTCCCAAGGATTATATTAGATTTTAGATGATAACAAAATGATCTTATTAGTAGAAGAAAATACATTTCAATACGTTCATTCATCATTTCAATCAACATATAACATAAAAAATGAACATAAATTCCTGTACATAGATAGAAATAAGATTCATCTACAAATCATCAATATTGAATTATTTATGAAGATCAGTATAGAAAAAGAAAAAATATTGTAACCCCTATAGGCATTACAGCAATAATACGATACCATAATGTTTTCTAATGATCCAAATGCCTAGAAGTAAAACTCGTTATAAAATGTTATATTCAATTATAATAATCACAGTTTTATTACTAATGAAATTCTTTAATATTGAACATAGAGTTATTCAATAATATCATTAAAATATAAATTTCTAATTTTTATAATTTTAGTAAATATTTCTATTTTTTTAATTTATCGTTCAAAAATCCTCTCAATGTAAATTTTTGGGATTTTTCAATAACATTTTTTTTCAATAGTTAAGAATGTCGATTTTATAAAACATGAACATTCATGAAATAATTAGGAAATTAGAAAGCAATAAATGTTTATAAAATATTATTATAAGAATTTTATATTTGTTAAAAATGAAAAATTTCTATTAATAAAATAAATGTTAACTTATAAAGCTATAATTATTTTTTAGAAAATATAAGAAATATTTTTTTACGGAAAAACTATTTTAATTTATTTTATTTTAATCATGTACTAACAATTATATATAATGTTTCTTTTTTATTAAATAGTAATTCAATTCTACTTATTTTTAAATTATAAATTTAATATTATTTAAATCTAAAAAATAAATTTTTTTATATAAAAATGGTTTTTCTTTAATTTTTATTTTTAAATCTATCTTATTTTTTATTTTTGGAATATATATTAAAATTAATTTTTATAAATTATATAAAATCAATATATAAAAATGGTTTATATATTTCAAATCATAATAATTAATATTAAGTAATATTTACAACCTATTTCTTGGTCAAAATTAATAGTTTTCATAGTAAATAATTATCACATTGATTAAGGGTTTATGTGATAAAAGGGTTTTAAAAAAGGGGTCAGGGGAAAATATTACCTATAAAACATGAATAAAGCTCAATAGTTTGTTTTATTCAAACCTTAACCTAGTAATATTTATACCCATAACAATTGATAGATACTAAACTTGATTATGACATATATTATATAATAATGTACTATGTACTAAAAATATTGACATCCACCTAACATATAATGTTGTACCTTAAACCCTTAATTAATTACTCTTCTTAAGCTACTATTATCAATAAATTAATTCCCAAATACATTCCAAACCATATTTTACATAACCTGCTGTTTTGATTCTCACCAAAATACAATTACCTGAAATCATAATGTATAAAGAAAAGGAGAATATAAAATAATGAGGTAGATTATCTTATCAATATTTTTCAACTTCCATTCTTCTTAAAGATATTTAAAATATTTCATAATAATATTATGTTAATGAAATAATCTTAATAACTATATTTTTTTTGTTTTTAAATCCATTATATATCCGTTTTTATCCATTGAGAAATGGAGACATCGATCATGTATATGTACGATTAACCTTCCCCACATAACAATATAATTAATTTTTCATTACCACATCCTTTGGATGGTTATAATGATATAATTATTGAATATATATTATAGTTTAGAAATATTTTTTATTATATAAATATATGATATTATCTCTCTTTTATCTTATCCATCCATTATAAAATGAAATTGTATCAAATGGATATGTGTGGATGACCAGATCCAAAAAATGATTTTATTTATTATTCTATTATCATTATAATATGATGATTCAAAATTTTTATATAAAAAATAAAATTATATTGATAAAATTACTAGAATAATGTTGATACTTAAACATTTTTATTAGAAATTTTTCTACAGTCAAAATTCATATGTATATTTGGTGAAATTGAACTAAAAATATAAATTATTGATGTATTCCAGAGCTAGAACATGAATTTATTTAAAATTATTTTAAAAGTTACTTAAAAAATTAATATATATGAATATATTTCTTAATAAATATTTTAATAAATTTAACTCGAATATTCATGTAGATATAACACATCCGACTAAACCAAAAATGAATTTGAGGGTTTTTAAGTAAATTACATTCCCTTGAGAGATATTTTTTTCTTATTCACATATTTTAATTTATAAGGATTTTATACAAACCATTTAAAAAAATTTATATTGAAGGAATATTTATCCATGTAATCTAAAATTTATTTTTACGTAAATTGTAAATTCTTTTGATACAAATTCTATTAAATCTCTAAGGGTTCATTTTATAATCTCACTCTAATATGGGTTTGTTTGTGTTTAAATTTACAATTGAATAATTTTATAATATTTGCTTTATTAGAACCCATATATTTTAATCACTTGTTATTCTTTTTTTATTTCCAATAATTTTATTCTTTTTTATCTTCTATTTGGTAATAACTGAATATTTGAATTTTTAAAGCTAAACCAACCTTATATCTACTTTAATGTTGAGATTATTTTAATCCAAAATGATACTGAAATGAAAATAAATAATATTTTTTATACAAAATTGATTGTGGAAAGTAATTTTCATCTTTATTTGAATTTATTCTCATGTTTTTATAATTTATTTCATTTTCAATTTTTAAAAAGTAAGTTCTATTTATCCTTATATAGAGAGGAAATAAATTTTTTTAACATAAATGTTTTAAACAGATTTTCCATCTCCATGACCATTATTTTGTATTTCTCTTCAACGAAACATTTCCATGGGTCTATAAGGAAAATATTTCATCCATTATTCAAAATATTGTTATATTTTATATTTAGATAAAAATTCACTAGTTTTTAAACGGATAAAAAAAATTAAAAACATGATTTATAACACAATGTTTTTAAATAAAATCTATTAGAAAACTTATTATAAATATTTATATCACAAAAAATAAGATAGTCATATATCTGAAAGTATATTTAGTTAACTGGAAACAGTTTAATACAAATAAATTAAGTCTAATGAAATATAATAAATTATTATGAAAAAAGGAATAAGAAATAGTAAGAATGAATTATTGTATTTTCTAATGAAAATTAAAAGATCAATGTTTTATATAGAATCTAAACAATTTTATAAAAAAATTCAACAAGTTAAAAACAGACAAGGTGTTCAAAATATAAATAAAAATCAAATTATAATTTGTGAATCCTAAATAAAAATCATATTTTTTGGACAAACCATAAACATTTTTTGAAAAATAGATTATACAAATATATCAAATTTCATATGAAAATTCTATAATCGTTACAAAACATCAAATGTGTTATGAAATAAGATGTAATCAATTTTCATTGAACATTAATTTACATAATTGATTCAAATCGTCTCAACCAAAACTCAAATATCTCAACCTAGATTAGTACTAGTAAAAATCATAGAAATTTTATGTAATAATGTTTCTTAATATTGGTTTAAAACAATTTCAATAGTCTACCAAATTTCCATCTGGTACTTTAATCCTCCAATATTAGATACATTATAAAAGAAAATATAGTAGTTTTCATGAACATAAAGACACTTCAATTATCAGAGAGAATTATCTTGGGATAATACCACTTGAAAATGAATTATTTTAGTGAAAATTTCATCGCATCATTTGATGAAATATATAGACATGGGATTTTAATCCTCTTCACCTCAATCGAAAAAGTCATTGAAAATTTTCAACCCTCTTTATATTAGTATTAGATCTAAAATGATAAAATAAATATAAAAAATATTTCTATACCTTATCCCATTATTGAATTAGAATCCTTGTATTTTTTTCAGTATTCCCAAAAGATCGCCATGTTAAAGGTATATAATGATAATTCATTATCATACTCAACAAATCAATTATATCATTGTGAATTTAATTATTGATGATATCAGTAAATATATTCCTACAAATAATTAAATCTATTCTAATAAAACCATTGGAAACATATTATTCTATAAAATGAAATATGATTCTTGTTGGATTATAATAATACACTTCACCATTATTTTAAAATAGATTAATTTAATATTATTTATCTAGTTAAATTCCATTTAGTTTCTCAAAATTTTATATAATCATTGTTATATTAGTAAAAAAGATATTATTTAGCACATGATCTTCCCCTATAGACATCAATATATCTGAATATTTTCATATAGTAACAAGAGACACAAATTCCAATCAAAATGATCATTCCATATTATTTTGACCACCTTTCAGTGGAATGAACTTCCTAGTTAGGTTTTTTAATTTTAAAAAATTTAGGTTATATACTATTTCTATTACTAACAATAATTAATGATTCCATTAAAGTATATGAGAACCCTTTTTATCCAATTCTATTTTTTAGATTCAATTATATATCCTAAAAACATGGCCACTACATAGAAAATATCAAGTATTGAAGTAGTATTATATTGTTACATTAATAAAAGTAATCTGATATACCTTATATTTACACTATGTCCTTCAGTATCCATTATGAGAATTATCCTTACATGAATTGGTGTGGAAAATTGTTTATAGTATTCTCTTCCAAATTTTTAACAATATATTTTAATTATACTATTTGGAAATAAAATATATTCTTCCATTTTAAAAATTTTAATGCTTAAAAATATCACATTTCTCGGGTCATATACATATCAATATTAGTTAAATTTATATATTAAAATCATTGTATGTACTCTATTAATATTCTATATAAGTATAGTCTTGAAAAATATTAGATATTGTTTTCTAATTGAGTTTTAGTGAAATTAATTTCAATTTAGAATTTATACATCATTGATTACCAAACCCTAGGGTCCCATTTTACCACAACAATATCATTTTTCATGTTCAAAAATATTTTTCCATCATTTTTTAGACAAATATTCCTATGAAAACCAATTTTGAACTAATATTCTAGTTCATCATTTGTTAATGAAAATTACACTTCCATTTCATATATTTTAAACTCTTAATGACATACAACATAGAGAAACATTTATATTATTTAGATAGTAATAAATATAGAAATGTTTTTTCTAAAATAACACCATTTACTATTGTATATTCTTTATATATAAGCCTATCCTTAGTCCATAAAACATCCATTCATTATTTCAATATAATTTTTTTGTACTAAATTCGTCCCAATAAATTTTTTTCCTCTTAATCTTGAGATACGACCCCATGTTGAATTTATATTTACCAGATCTAGATCTTCATTTATTATATAATCCCATTCTATATTTCTATTAGAATCAGTACCTAAATGCGGTTTCAATAAAAATAGATGATTGATTTGTTACAAAATCATAAACATCTTCAAGTTTTACAAGATAACTCTGATATTAATTTATAAAAATTTCATCCATTTTCTTATTTATCTTCAAAAAAAATTATAAATTAACCATCTTGATATTAATTAATTAGATTATTAATGCCAAAAATTTAATTCTGTACTAGTGTTTGTACATGTTCATCATATTTTCATAATTGAAATATTAATTTTCATTAGATTTATCAAATTACTCTTTATTTGTAATTGTAATGACATATTGTCTCATAATAACTTTTATGTTATAACTTACAACCATCTAATGAATCCACTCATTTTAGAACATGCATCCTTTTTCAATACACATGTTTTCCAAAATGATACAATCATTGGAGTTCACATCATATTTATATATATTAATGATACTGATCTATATCAAACAAAAACATCAAATTCAATAACAATTTTAACTATTTATTTCCATTTATAAAACATCTCTTACACTGTCATCTTGAAATTGGGTATCAATAAACATCAATTATGATTGCGCACTGTTGTAAAAGATTATTATCTCTATGAAAATATTATAATATTCGATTACAACTAGAATTATAATTCTTATTTAAAAAATTAATGTATTTAATCTTTAAAAAAACCATTAAACTGGGAAGAATGAAGATACTTTTATTGGTTCTGATTCACATATTTGTAACATTAGGATTCAAAAAAATTTCTATTCAACTCCATTCCTTTATGATATTTTTTTTATAAAACCCCAATAATTATTTTAATATCTCTTATAAAAAACATAAAAATCATTATAATGACTAATATGGGTTTTACAAATATAGAAATAGTCAATATTTGGATGTCATTAGTCAATATAATGAATTGTCATTCCCCACATATTGGTATTGGTCTCGTTGTTTTATATAATTTTTTATACACTATTTTATGTTTCATTATTCCTCAAAATTTTTAATATTTTATCCTTTTGAGTAACATCACCCACATTTATAAATCTATATGAATAAAATATATGTATCTAATTTATTTGGAAATATATCTCATGAAATTTTATTTTAAACATATTCTAATTTTTCTTAAAAAAATATCTTCATTGAAATATATGGTTGATAATATTTTTCTATCTATGACTATGGTTGAAGGAAATTTCTAGATCAATTATCAAAAATAGAATTATACTTTTTATTTCATATATGGTAATAAATCATCAATATTATATTCCATTTATAAGGAATGAATTTATGTAAATGATAACATCATTACCATATACATCGATCTAATTTAATCATAAAAAATCATATTTTCATCTATAAAAATAATTTTTTTTCAGCTTTATAATATTTATGTTCATTTTTTACTAATTAAACTTCATTAATCATTAAGGATCCTTCATTTATAGATCTTATAACACCCCCATTTTGTTTCCCAATTGTTGTCAACCTAATTTCATATCAAATATTATAATGTCATCATTATTTATCAAGAATAATTTTCTTTCTCCAATTATTATCCTTGAGAGCCACTCTAGGAAACAATTACTTATCTATTATGATTCTCTAATAATCAATAATAATTTTATAGGATTGCTTATTTTTAACTAGAAAATTTATTATTTAATCCTCATCATAGTTAAAAGTATGCCCATAATATCAATAGATCCCTATAATACTTTTAAATCTTTTTGGTTTGCTTAACTATGATAAATTAATGTTCACTACATACATCTCTCCAAACTGTCTCTCTCTATCTCTCTTAACTACGAAGATACACCTTAATTCCAACGATTTCCAAATCAATGAATTAATTTATTTATAATAGAAAATATATTATTTAATCCAATATAATCCATAAAACCAACAATATATTTTTAAAATATTTCTTTCATTATATTAATTAGTTTATATGTGAATTTGAACAATCTGTCTTAATGAATTCCCAATGATAATCTATATTAAAATTGAGAAAATATTCCATACCAAATTACCCATAAAATTAATTATGGTAGGAGTAACCTTATTAATGACATTATCAAACCATTATTGCCTCTAACATTTATTGGAGACTTCACTATTTGATGAAAAAAATTTCTTTTTTTGTCTCTTCTATATTTAAATGATTACATTTTCTTGTGGAAAAAATCCATCAGCAGCAATTTATGGAAGTTTTTTATAGACTTAAGAAACATTGAAAAACCAATATTTATCTATTCTTCTTTAATAGAATATTTATTCTTAGAGTATTATGGAAATCTGTCATTCAAAGAAAAATTACATTTAAAGAGATTAATTTCCTCAACATTATAATATTATTTATTTTTAAATTATTATTTTTAATAATTAATTTTAACATATATTTATTTTAATATATTTTTTTGGTCTTTTTTTGTGTGTTCCACTCATTATCCACTTAATTCACAATTTTTATCATTTTATCAATATTTATTTCATCTCACACCCACTCATTTCCCAAACCATATTAATGTTATTATACATGAACCATGATGTTATAAATATTTCTACATAATATGTTTCAAAATAATAAATTTGTACTAAGTTTAATCTCATTCATTTCTCAATATTCTTATATTTTTACCTATTTATGAATTGTCTTTATTTTTATGTTATTTCTGGGGATCACTAGAATCTATTTACAAATTATTTCTTGGGAAACCATGAACATCTATTTTATATTCCATAAATTCACATTAATTTCATAGTAATTAGGATGAAACGTTGCGAATTCATCCAACTTGAAGATAATATGTGGAAATTTTTTATATACATTACATTTATACATTTATTGTCTTGAATATAAGGGTAATTATTCATATATAATAATCATAATTCCCCTCACATTATTTCAATTTTATAGATAACTCATCGTCTTACACTATGACCTTGGCGTTTTTAGGGATTTGATGTCATTTCCTTATTACCTTTTTTATTTAAAACTTGTTCCTTCTCCATTTCATATTTGAGTAGATAGTTATAAAAATCATCTACATAATAGTCTTTTTTCTTATAAATAATATTTGGATGGATCAAAATTGTCTAGATTTTTTCTCGTTATCTTCTTACGTATGGTCTATACTCCATATTTATGGTTATATTGCATGATGTCACTTATTGTCTCATTCATATAGCTGATATCGTAATCAATTTGCTCATATCCATCCATTATTATTTTTTCTTATTTATTACATCATATGTTAATTTTTAATTATAATATAATTTCATTTACATCATATATATTGTTATGAATATCATTAATTAACTCTAATATATTATTTTGGATGATATTTGTGAAAAAATTATTAGACATTGATGATTGGATGGAATTTATTTTATTCCCATGTTCTTATATATATACCCTAAATATAAATTTCATGGTGGAATACATCCAAGGATTTTTAAATCCAAATATGATAACACAAAATACTTGGATTCCTTATGAAAAATATATATGAGAACATCCACTTATTATATCCATTAATGTTCATTTCATCAAATATGTGTACATTCCTTCTATTAATAGAATTCAGATTCTAATATCCATTTTTAATAAGATATGATCTCAGAGGGAACCAAATTTTCTCATATACCCTATAATGTTTTAGTTTAATTAAAATTCAATTGATATGGGGTGAATGATCATTATTGGATTGTATAATTAATTTTAAAAATTAACCTCTACATCTTATATGATTATGATCTTGTATTCTGTAATCACTTCCTCATCTATATAAAATAATAATTATAAAAATTAAAAATGATAGTTTTATATTGTCTGTATTCAATGATATATTTTAGCCTCTAATGTACAAAATTTATTATATTAGAATAAATTATATTACTATTTAATTTTGTATTAATTTAATGTGATAAATATTCACACAAAATTATTGGATATATTTCATCCACGCCTCATATATAACAGCATGTTGTTTTAATCATAACTAATAGTATATAATAATTTATTTTTCTTCTAAGATGTGTATACAATCTTCAGAAAAAATAAATTCCAAAAATTAGAAAATAAAATTATTTTATTCTAGTTTTTCCCCAAATAGCTATAAAAATATTAACTCAATAGTACATACCTTGACCTTATTCCACAAGATATCGAAAAGATTAAAATGTACATGGAAGTGTGTACACACAAGTTGAACATCCTTAATCTCAAAAGTGATTATCCAGATAATCATTAGAAGATTCAAATTCCTCGATATAGATAATGAATCTATTTGAAGTAACATTTATAAATTTACTTTTCTGACTTTGATATATTTGTTCTAAGGCTTTTCATAGTATCATCTTATATATTCATAATGATTATTTATTTTTAATTTTTTCTTTATCATTTTTTATTCATTGAATAATGTGAATAATGTTACAATAATTCAAATATGGAAAACCCATTTTCTATCAGTAGTGTTATATTCTTATGAGTCTATTCTTTGAAAATTTTCAACTTTTCCCCAAATAGTTCTCATGTTTTTATGAAATAATTAATTTCAAAAATCCCATTTAAAATTCCAAAAATTCATTCTCCACAATATTCAAATTTAATCCAAATTCAAACAATTTCATGATTCACTACCCATCATAGGTTCAATATATTTTACAATTTTAATACCAACATAGTATCATTGGGCATGGATGTCATCATAAATTTCACTAATTTTTGACCCTTTTAAAATCATAAAGTATGAATTATAACATTTTTCAATGACCTATAAAGACAAAAAATCTTACAAAAAATAGATTCTTTTATAAAATTTCCTATATTCCTAAAATCATAACAGTCCTATAAAATATTATATGCATATAAAAATAACATTACCTCATTAAACACCTGATCATATAAAATATGATATATTTCATAGGAATTTGTATTAAAACACTGAGTTTAGTAAAATGAAATATATTTCATAAAAATTATTACATTTTTAGAAAAAATTCTATTAAAATATGAAAATACTAATGAAAATATAAATACTCAAAAGAAAATTATAGAATCCTTATGAAATCAGGTATTAAATTTTTCCACTGACATGTTCTTTCAAAAATTAATGCAAATATTCTCTAACTGACTTCAAACATCTATAGAATAAGAGATATTATTAAAATTTATTCAATCCCACAATTCAATTCCTATTAATCATGGACTATGTTATGAAAAATTTTCTTTCAAAAACTCTTTGAGTAAGACAAATTAATATAATATAGAATATAGTGAAATAGAAAGTAGGATTTAATAATTCTAAAATTCAATAGAAATTTCACACCATGATGTGGTGGTGATTTTTTTAAGGGTACGATATTATTGGATTATAAATTAGTGTATTTTTTTTGAAATACCTTGAAATTCATATTATTAATGATATAACCTTTTAGTTGGGAATAGAAAAAAAAATTGGTTGTAAATATTTCCAAGGGGAAAATGTGGTTTGTCATTAGATTTCATAAACTCAAATTAAATCATAATATAGTAGTTGATTTCTGTTGAAATGATTTATGATTATATATTATAACATAAAAATTGATCTGTGGAATCACAATATTTAGATATCCATATTTCATATATATTTAACATTAGGTTACTTTAAAATATAATTATAAAATTAAAATCATGTCATATATTATTATATGGGTGTTTTGGAGGAAATTTTTTTCCCTAAATGAATGTGATTTGTTATTTGGGTTTCGGGAAACATGATATAGATATAAAAATTACATCATCAATAACATATATGAAAAAATAATAGAATAATGAAATGATTAAAAATAAAATTATTAAATATATATATATATCATTAATTTGGAATTTAATACATTAACTGAGGAAATAGTGTCTGTGATGGTGGAAGACCATATCCTAGATTTTGATAAATTAATTAAAATGTAATGATTAATATCAATTTTAATTTTTAAGAACTTTTTTGTTATTTTATGGAATGTAATTTGACTATTAATTTTTTCATTATTATCCTTAAATGTGTATGGAAAATAGATAAAATCATAGACAATAATTTCATTTATTTTCAAATATAATATATATTAAATACTGTCCTACATTGAATAATGGAAAAAATGATGGTCCAAAAAATTGTGAAGAAATAGTGCGGGATATTATAGACAATGATTTGATATAAATATCACCAAATATTTATTAATGAAATAATAATATAACATTATTAAATGAATATTATTTTTTTGTCGAAATGGAGTTGAAAATAAACATTTTTTTTAGTTTGATTTATTTATGATGTCAAATTATCAAATTTTATTACATGATATTTTCAAAAAAGTATGTTGATATATAAGAATATGATGTTTTCATAAGAATTCATATTTGGAATCTATTAACCTTAAATTTGACTAATAAATATATTATTGATTCATTGGTATGTTGAAACAATGATGTGGGTTTTTTCCTAGTGTGTAGTCCATCATATGAAAAATGTAAAAAGTTATAAGTTCGTATTTGTTATAATTAATTACATGGTAGATATTCTAATTTGAGATGCTAAAAAATTTATTTACTTCTACTAACATAGGAATAAGAACCAATTTATGAGGTTCCATAAAAATAAATCAAGACATGATTAACACCTAATTGTGTATTGGGAAATTGATAAAAAATATATAAATTTTACATTTTTTTTAAAAAAATTCTTTATAGAATGGATAATTCTAGTAATGTTCCAAATTTATTTGGAATTGTTGAATTTTCCACAAATATGCTTTCAAGTGATAGATTTCAAAAATTTAGTTTCGGAAATAGTTTTTAGTACTACCTTAATAGTAAAGGAGTATATTGAGAAATTTTACTATTATAAATGAAGTATTTAAAAAAAATCGGTGGATAGTTGAATTACAATTTTAGGAAATCCAAATATAGAATTATTGAAAATCAGTGGAATTACTTAATGTTTATCTTACGAGAGATAATGTTATAAAATATAAAATAATTAAAAGAGATGGATGAATTTATATTTTCAGGGAAAATATTTCATTGACTCATAAAAACTTATCCTTTAGAAATTTAATTTCCAAAAAAATCAATATATTTTTAAATTGTAATTTGTTTCTAGTAAAAAACATATAATCAAATTTATACAAAGTAAAATAATATGTTCATATGATTAATTGTAATCAAATTGAATTAGGGAGACAAATATATTTTCATTATGATAGATTATCTATGATATATTTTGTATATTAGAAGATGAGTTGATGGTTATATTTATGAATATATTATACATCAAAATAGTTAAATGAAATCATTAAATTCGAAAAAATAAAAATGGAAATATATATATACTACACAACTATGTGGTTGTATATTCATCCCAAGATTTTTAAAATATTTTATATTATATTTGTGGAGTATATAATTTGGTTAGATTACTTTTATATGGTTATATAAATAATTAAGGAGTATGTTTTCTTAATATATTTCTGAAAAAGGATTATTATTTTTTTAAGAAAATTAATGTATATTTATTTATTCAAATTGATATTATATCTATATTTTAATAAAATTGGGTGAATATATATGATGGTGTTGACATTGACCGAGAAAATAATTATATAATGTAATATATTTTTTCCTAATCAAATTTATATATTCTGGGAGACACTCTCTATTAAACGATAATGTTTATATATTTTTAATAATTTTTAATTTATATTTTATCATTCTAGTTGATTTATTTAGTCAAATTTTACCTCCCATGTGTAATTGAAAATATTTTGGAATTGCTTGGTTAGGATTAAAAATGGATTTTGAAAATAAATGAGTATGTGGGAAATCATTAGTAAATTTTTTCACTTATGAAAATTAAAGATAGAGACATGATCAGTTATATTATTTAAGGGAAACATGATTTGTTCTTGTTTATGTGGAATAAACACTATTTCAATAAAAAAAATCATTCATTTAATTTCTATTGTATTTAATTATTTTTGACATTAAACCCCATTAAAAATGGAATAACTTATGTAAAGTTTTATATTATTTAATATAATACCCCACACCATTGTAATTGAAATGGAATTAACTATTGATTCATTATAACCTTTAACATTCAATTATTTTCAATGAACTTATACCTTATTACCTATTATATCATAGTATTTTTTTATATTTTATATTTTATTTTATTGAATGTTTAATATATTTCAATGGAATCGACATTTCATTCAATTTATATTTTTATTTTAAATGTTTTATACTTATAGGAGAAGGACAATGAAAAAAAATTTAATAGTTGGTAGAATGTAAATAAATTGGAATCACTATTAATGAAAAATGATAAATGAATTAGTAAATAACAACATCATGAAATGAATGAATATAAATAGAACCACCAAGAAAAATATACAGATATATATAAAACTAGAAACATATTATTAGTTGCGAATAAAGATAAAGGGATATTGGACTCTTAATTTTGAATATATTATTTCTCAATATAAATATATTTATTCAAATATTTATGTTGGTTTTATGTTATTCAAAAAAACAATAAGAAGACCCAAAAAAGGTTATCAAATTTTACTAGAATACATTCAATAAAACCATATGAAAATATTATAAAATTTAAAACCTGTAAAAAAGAAACTCATATTGACTTTATTTATTATATCCTTGATTTTTAAGGTTGAACATGAAATCATTATCACACAATTTTCATAATCATAAAATGTTCTTCGAAATTCAGAAGATATTATATGATAAAAAATTTAAAAACTACATATATTATTTTTGTAAAAGGATAATCACTATAAAAAAATACCTCATTCCCTTATTAGAGGTATTTAACTCTTATACCATAAAATATTATATTTCAAATTAATTTATTCTTGAATTATATATATATATAATAATCTAAAGATTTATAAAAATTAATTTCAATATAATTTCCAGTTATCTTTTAAATAATTAATATAACACCGATAATATTTGGAATTTAAATTATTAATTATGATTCATATTTTTTATGTAAATTATGGGTGTAATATAGAAAAATATTATGGGGAAAATTATATAGTAACAAGTTGTTTTTATAAGAAACTAATATTTTTATGTAATTAATGAAGGGGAGAAAGGGACCTTCATGGAAACAATAAGCCACATTGGTAGTTTTTTGTAAAACAAATTTGTTATTGTTCAATTACACAATCTCTCACGCCACTAGTTCTACTAAAAAATTATTGATGTTAAAACATTTTATGTTGTTATAGTACATTCTTTTAATATCATTTTAAAATGGTTTTATCAGAGGATTTATTTATTTTTAATACGAGGGTTTTTTGTGGATTTTGTAAGGGGCTAAAACCATATGCTATCCTCTCCCATACGCGAGATGAAACTACATTATAACTTTTATTTCATCTTCATCCATACAATCTATCCATTTTATTCCATCCATTTTTTATTGATAAGTTCTTAATAATAGTATGTACTTATCCTAAATAGTAATCCCTATATTTTTTTATTCAATGTTTAGATTTTTTGATTGGTATAATGTATTGAATGAAGATTTTAGTTTTTGTTAAATATAATGAATGAATAAAATAATTTAATGTGAATAAAATTGACAATTCAATGAAGTATTCCTTGTTATACCTTTCATTATTTTGTGTTTTATAATCCGTGTGTCAAAACCTACGTGAGAATTATAAAAAAACATATGTAAGGGATGTTTATAGAGACAAAATTGGGTGTAAAATATATTAATATTCCCTATCTAGTTAACTAATAATTCAATGTGAGGAAGAATAATTTTATATATGTTATAAATTTTAATTCAACCTATTAGATATATTTTATATAATAAAATTTTTAAATAAAATTTCCCAATTTCAGAATGAAATATTAAATTGAGAACACTAATTCTGGAAAATGACATGTATAATGGGAATTGAGATAGGTAAAATTAAATTAAATATTAAAAAATTGATATATTATTTAAATAATGTATATGGGATGGTAGTTACTATTATGTAGTTTTATAAGATACAATATGATAAATTAATGATAAATAAATAACATGTGTAAAATAATTTATTTTATTATGAATTTTGATGAGGTGTTTTTATTTTAATATAAATTAAAAATATTTCATATCTCTTACCCATTGATACATGGTCAAATTCAATAATAAGGATTTTGTGTACATCCCTAAGAGATGAATTACTTGGATATTGGCTTACTATGAATTTTAGGGGTCTAATCAACCACATGGTATTAGTAACACTAAATACTCATGATATGTTTTTTTGGAAACATGGTTACCCACATTACCAAGAATAATTATTACCCAAAAATGACCATGATAAAGTTAATATATGAATAGTTTCCATAGAACATAAAATTATATAATAATTAAAAAAAATGTTAGAACAAGTGACACAAAAATAGAATGTAAAATCATTCAACATACATTTAATTTTATTAAAGTTGATATTAAAAACAAATATACATTTGACCTATTTTCTGTATACAAAATTTATGTTATCCTCACCCAACTCCTGCACCAACACATCACTATATATATGAAATGAAGAAATATTGAAACATTATATATTTGAGTGAGTGTTATTATAAAATAGTAAAATAAGATCCTACCATAATACATCAATTATTTAATATACTTACATCATGTTAAATAATTTTTGGTGTAATAACTGAAGTTAGAAATATAAAAAAATGACTGTAATTTATAATTCCAATAAATTTATATCATATCATATCACAAAAACAAAACTTAACATATATGATGTTTGAGTATACAAAAGTTAAATATATATATATATATATATATATAATATCTCACACCAATATAACATATATATCAAACATGTTAACTAAAAACCTATATTCAATAACGATGGATTCCAAAATCCCCCGTGATTAAGGAAGTGACACTAACATAAATACCTCAAAATATACTATTTTCATATTCCCTATAAACACCTCATCCATATAAACCTATATATTATAAACATATTTCTTACAACATAATGTTGAGATGACAGGGTTAGAAATATTGTTCATCTAGTATCAAACCATATACGAGAATGTTTAGCGACACACATAATTAAATATTAGGGGGGATTCATAGTGACCCACAAAAACAAATCATCATTGCAAATAGAAAATCATTATGTAATAAATAAATAAAAAATTATTCATTATATGTTGAAAGAAATAAATTACATAGTCAGCATAAATCCCTTTATTTTTTGATTGTAATATACTTTTGGACATTCTTTAGGAATTTTATTTTTTTGGAATGGAATCTAAAATTGATCATGATACATCCATACGTGATAAAAAGGACATATATCACCTAGGAATTAATAATACTGGAGAGTAATTATTTATAAATAAAAATTTGTATCCTATATGTGAGGTTATCAATTACAATAATTATAAAAAATTACTGTGATATAAAATCAATATTCACATTTTTAATAAGAACAAGATATAAAATAGTAATAACCATCCATAAAATACAAAATCATTTCAATTAATTGAACAAAACATAATAGAATTGAAATATTGGAAGTAGGAAAATAATTTTAGTACATTTGTAAAACTCTTTGTAACATCAATATCAAAAGAAAATTTATAAATTTAAACATTTAATAAGAAGAAACCATGTAGAAATATTTTTTTCCTTCAAAATATCAACCATCTATGGATCTAAATAGATTTAAGTAAAAAAATAATGGAATACAGAAATGAAATTAAATATCTCATGAAAAAATGGAATATATTATTATTATATTTTGGGATATTCATGTCTTAAAGATTTAAGGAGTTTTCATAAAATCCCACCATTATAAACCTTTTAAAAATTGAGGAAGGAAACCGTATAAAAATCATCCATAGAAATAATATTTATGATTAATAAAAAAACTATATGAAAAAACCCTCTAAAAATTTATTCTCAACCTAAATCCAAAGTATAATAGATTGAATAAAAAAACCTATAAATTATTATCATGTTTTATAATTTGTAGAATATAGTCCATTAACTTATAACCAATCTCACTTCCTTCAATCCAATTGAACAACTATGTGTGAAATTATCCTCTTACCAAACATCAACCTCTATCATACAATTTATTTGGTGGATTAAAACAAAAATGAATCAACTATTGTGGTATAAAATATGTAATTAACAAATTAATTATGGTTCTATGATTAAATAAACAATATAGAATGTAAACGGAATTTATAACCAACAATAGTTTATGGAATAAATAATGCTTCATTATAATATTACGTTAAAAATAATATAGAATAATTAAAAAGTATTTCCTCCACCAAAATTGAACAATGGTAGTCCACCAAAATTCATGTGCTACAAAAATCCTCTTTAGTGAGATTTTTCTCACAAGAAAACACAATGTCAATCACCTAAAACTAAGATAAGAGATAATATATATAGATAAAACTGAGTGAAATAAATGAATATAAAATAACTTCATTGCAAAACTATATAGAATAAAATTTATTATTTTCTGATAAAAATTATTAAAATAGATGGGGAAATCAAATAATTGAAGTGTTTTTTGTATTCCACCACCAGTCAAATGTTATAAAAATCTAGGATTTTAATAATAAAGTTGACACCGATCTTAAAAATTATTCACATAATGATTTTTATCTTAAAGTTCATATACTAATAATATCAAATTTAAATACACACAAAAATTAATAACAATTATTTATATGGTTACACACTAAAAATATACAACTACCTATAAAAGAATAACACATGTGTATAACATATTGTTACCACTAAAAATTAATAACAAAATTATGATATAGGATATATAGTGAATGGAAAATCTCATTTTGTATCAACAAATCATATTTTTCACTGACACATTTCAATATTTTTCAAAACATCATCAACCTATATAGTCAATAATAACTCTAATTTATCATATAATATAATTTTACTTGGTGATTTTTTGATTTATAGTGAAATATCATTTATCTTGTTGAAAAATCCATTCTCAAACCAAAAAACCAAAACACATTAAAAAATCATAGGTTCCCTATTATGTTATTGCCTCAATTTTATAAAATACCAAAACAATAATTACAATACCAAAAAATTATATCATATTTTTTTTCTATTATGATGTCATTTTTTCTATCACAACAAAAGTTGTTTGTAGAATGAAACTCTATAGGTAACAAATTAACTTTGAAGAGACAGTTTTTATTATAATCAAGAACACATACAAAAACATTATCAAAAGGTTTAAATAGTTCTCATATTCATTATGACTTTTTGAAATGTGTTTTTTAAGTAATTAACTTACCTTAAATGATTATAATTACATGATTTATGTTTTTTTTAGATTTAAAATTTATACATTATATCATCTTTCAATAAAATTCAATTCAATTTCATTCATCAATTAATATATATCAACCATAATATGTGTCCCATCTATTTAAAAACTTCTTCGTATACTCAATAATATTCCCAATTATATTATTATTCCAAAAATTGGAAAAATTTCTTTATAAACTATAAAAATGAATAATTATTAATGTTTAATATAAAAGTGTTATAAAATTCAGTGTTGAATATAGGAAAAATAAACAATAATAATAATGTTTCTTATAATTGAATCTAAGATTCATATTTTGTTAATCTCCTAAAAATCCATTTCCACTCTCTTCCTGTAATATATAGACAAAGATGGTTCTTATATGGGTTTTAAAAAATTATATACACATACTTAAAAATCAAGTTAAAATATTTTATAAGACAACTATTCCTAAAAATAATTATAAAATATGTACATTATAAACACAATATGTCAAGTGTACATTGAGATAAAAAATTACCCATTGAAAAAGATCCCCCAAAATTATTAACCCCCATTATAATAAGTTTCTAAATTATTGGGAATATATATAGTTTTACTTATCTTTCTACAAACCTACACTATTATCAAAAAAATCTAAAAAAATGTCATATATTGGGAAATTACCATATCATAACCATTGAATGGTGGAAGAGTATTGTTCATATTCAAACATCATTATATTCTAGTAAACATTCCCTTATACATAAAATAACATTGATAAACCACTTTTTTCATCAATGTTAAATTTATAATAGGAGAAAATATTTTCTACGCCACATTAGTGTCATTTCGTGATGAAGACACTTCCATCAATTTTCCCATGAATTTATATTCCTTTTTAGTTCATCAAAAATGTTACAATAAAATTTTATCACCCTATATAACTCATTTCATGTCCATATTTATTATATATCTACCTATTTAGATAACTAAATTATCCTTATTCAGGAATAAACATTATTATTTATCTATTATAGAGTCAAATATCATAAAAACATGTCATTCAATTCACTGGTATTCATTTAAGGAAGATATTTCATTGTAATTTTTTTAACCTATATTGTTTTTATAAAATAACCATATATATTATTAAAAAAATTTATTTATTAAATCTATGATACAATAAATAGATTTATAGTATTTTTTGCCACATATTTGATTTACATCCTTCAGATAATCAAATGAAATATTTCAATATGAAACACATTCCATTAATATTTGTCTATTAAACATCTCTATTATATAATATAATTCTCTACTAAGTTTCATATGACATAAGAATACTAATGGAAATAATGATACTAAATAAAAAGAATAAAAATCATATCATGCTTGTTATGTCAGAATATATAATTCAAATATTACCATTCCATTATTTTGGTAAATCACAATCACTTTCATAAAACTTGTTTTACTATAATATAATTTCCAATGTGTTATAGTATGTTTTTGTAGAAAAAATTGTGTATTCAAATAAATAGAAAAAATTAAAAATTCAATATAGATATAAACATAATATTTATCATTATGGTAGTTACAATGAGTTTGTGGTCGATTAATTAGACTAACATTTAATTAAACCATAAGTTATACATTATTCATGACTATCATACTAAAAACATTCATGATGATCAGATAAATACATGTACAACCCCATTGTATTGACTCTCATAAATATTATGTTATAGGAAGCTCATATAGAAGTCTATTTGAATGATCTTATTATGTAATTGAAATACATAGACCATTTTCTAATTTAAGGAATATCATAAAAAATATAATGGTGTTCATAAATATGATGATATATATTCAGTTATGCACGAATTTAATGAGTTATCAAGATCAATCTATTCAAGGATATAGAAACAAATGTGGAAATATGATAGATGGGTGATTTCATGTATATATAAATTCATTTTATGATTTTTGTGTAGATAAATTATTTCACTATATTATTTTGAAAATTACATATCATGAACTTCTCATTATTGTCTATTGTGATTATTTAGTGATTTTTTATTATATAGATTCATTATCGAGGTTGGTTCCTTATAAACATTTGATTTCTTATTCATGTTTGATAAGTATTATGATCGAGGACTTAAGATGATAGTAACATAGTTAATATGATATATTGAATCCAAGGATTATAGGGCTAGTAGGATATATGTTGATCATCATTGCAGGGGATTCAGTGTAAAACAGTATATATAAAATATGATCTTCATTTGAATGGATTTTCTCATAAGAAAGAACAGAAATATTTTAAGTATTAAAAAATAGATACAAAAATAATTATTATATACTACCTTTAACTTATGCTTAAAAGAGTTAAATATATTAATAACAACTTATAAGTCATTCTTACATATTCATAACTATTTTATTGCTTCATTGTACAAGATTATATTCCATTATCTATGTTAATAGAAAGATATTCATTGTATTAATATTTCTATTATATTTTTTAACAGTTTTACTATAATTACAATACTTTCAATATTGTGATATTAATCAGATCTATTGAATTTTTATCTTTAACAATGATATAATCAATCATTGACCAATTTCAATTTTTTTTCTCTAATAATTGGACTGATTATGAGACCGATAAAGATACATTAAAAGGATTTTTCTTTGGTATTTTAATCATTTTAAATTGAATTTTTAAACAAAAATTCACCCCCTATTATAAGCATAATTATCCTTAATAAATCATACAATCCTATAATTTGTATCATAGAATGTTTCTACTAATTTTTTAATTTCTAAATTTTTAGATTATGCACTACTACACTTTTTTAATTGTTTGATATAAAATTCTATTTTATAATCATTTCATTCACTAATGTGTATTTTTTGACATGAATTTCTATTATTTGAAAAAACATACTACTAATGTTGGCACTATCGATAGCTGAAAACAAAATTCACTAACTATCAAGAATGGTATAGATTATGAGTACATTATATATAGAATGAAGAGTATTTTTATCAACATAAGAGTTGATAATTTTGTTGTTATTTTTAGAGAAAATAATATTTTTAATTAGGAAATTACTTATCTTTCACATTGATTAACAAATAGTATTTGTTAAACTACATAAGATGGAATAATATATTCTGTTCTATAACAAGATATATATTCATTCACATATCTCCTTGTGAAGATAAAACATATATATATAATTTGTTGAAGTCACACACTTTGGCACTTCTAATGTTGGTGAGATAAGAAGGGTTATTGTAAGATCAGAAAATCAATCCTTTGAATTATTACCTATAGAATCAGGTGAAATGATGCACCTGAGGTTCATGAAAATAATTAATATTTTCCAATAAATTGGTTAAATAATCTTGATGATGATATTTTTAAGAAAACGATTATCTATATTATTCCCAATGATATGTAATCAATAAGAACTAATATCGACGAGATAAGAATGATTAACGACTATACATTGGATGATTTAATTGGATCGTTTATGGAATATGAGGTTAGACTGAAATGTGATGCTAGGAAAGGGAAAAATAAAAATTGTAGTGTTTCATTATCTAAAACATATTCTTTTTCGTAAGAATTTTAGATATTAGAAATGTTGATAAATCATTATGGAATAGGAATGTTTTTGTTCAATACAATTCTTGTACATTAGAAAATTTATAGAAGGAGTGAACTAATATAGATATAATTATTAAAAAGATATTGAGAAATAAATATTTTTTTAACCAATAAAAAAAATTTCATAATGATAAAGATGGAAAGATAATTTCTTGGAAACATTATTTGAATATAAACAATATGGACTTATCTGAACTAATTGTACAAAGATAAAGAATAAAGACAGAAAGGAAAGCAATTCAGTACGAAATGCCAAATGGTAGTACATATCTAAAGGAAATAAATATATGAATGGTGTTGATAAATCGGGGGATATTGGTGGTGATTCTTCTAAAAATTTTTCATATAAAAAATATTATAAAATTAAGAACATATTTTTTTTTGAAAATATGCCCATTTTATGTCATTATCTCAGGGATAAGGTACTCATATAAGAGACTCTTACGAAAATGTATTTAAATTAAAATTATGATAATGATAAATATTTTACATATTCTGATGAAGAGTATTCCATAGCATAAAAGAATACCCTTCCATGTTTTGATGTGGATTCTAGTATTGTAAAACATTCAGAAATATGAAATTGTAAGATTTTCCTAAAATATGACATTGCAAACTCTAAAATTTATACGAATGATTTTGGATTGATTATTTTTCATAATGAATATATATAATATATTTCAAATGATAAATAAAATTATTTTTCTTAAAAATAAACTAAATCAAAATGTTTTGAAAAAAAATTCTTTTTTATGGGATATTTTTTGGAATTTTTTTCTAATACTAATACTAATATAGAAAAACATTTAGTTGTCAACTGAAATAAGAGATTTCATGTTTCATAAAAAATCATCTTTTACCACCAGTAATGAAAATTGTGACAAAATATGAAAAAAAATTATACCTCTGTAATAATAATTGAATGAGATTTATTCATAAAAAAATAAATTTAGTAAAACAATATTTTCTTCTAAAAGTAAAATTTTTTTCACAATGTGTCTATGTTTTTTGAAATTAATGAAATTTTTTCCTTGAATAATATAAAATATATATGATTTCAAACGGATTTATTTTATAATAAATGTATTTATCCCAAAACAATGTTTACAAATAAATTTTACAAAATATCGTGTTCACTAAAAACATAAGACCCAAGAAGAAATTTGATTCCAAAATGAAATCATTTTATTTTCATGATAATAATAAAAGTATCATAAACAAAAATATATGCTACAATAATATAGGATATTCTAGATATTAATGGAAGTAAATATCATCAATAATACTTACAAAATGAATAGTGTAAAAGTAAGATTATGAGATAATGATCAATTAAGAATTGATGGAACACAAAACATGGTTATTATTAGAAAACCACTTATTTCAAATGATTGATTTATTAAATTTTATAATATAAACATTATAATCATAATTATTAAATGTGATGAAGGTTTCCTTTTGATAACATGGAATGAAAAAATTCCAGTGCATAGATCAACAGATGAATTTTTTATATATCAAATCTGTATGAAAATGTATACACACGTAACATAAAAGACATTAGGGGACAAGACATAGCGTTCCTTATTTTAATTAGATATAATTCATTATAATTTAATGGAATATTAGTATAAAATAACTATATAAACAGATATATTATGTCTAAAAATCCATGTTTAGGATTTACTAGAAAATAGGTTTGATACTTTAATAGTATGCGACTATTGTCAATATGATAAGACACATAATTAAAATTTTAAATTAATTAATAATCCATAAATGTTTGGTTCTTAACATTATTTCTCATGTATATAATATATACTACAAATACTAGAATTATTAGTGGAAAATAAAACTTATATGTATTAGTTTCTTTTTAAATTAGACACACATTGATATATTTTCTCAAAAAGAAATATGATGAAATTACTTATTTTAAATATTTTGTTTCCAGAGTTATTTATTATAAAAAATTATCATTTATACCTTCTCTTATTGATTACGGTGGATAATTTTAAAATTAAGATTTCTTTTGTACAACGCTTGTTATAGAGCATTAGTTTTTAGCACCTAGAACCTCCCACCTCCATTAAAAATGGTTTAGCTGAATCATAAAATATAATTATTTATGAAATTACTCAAACTATTTTGAGTGAAAACTTATTTTCAAAACATTTTTTAGCTGATGATGTTATCCCTACTACGATACTATAAATTGAATGTTAATTTGTCAATATCTTAATGAAACTCTTTCTTAGTTATTGACATGAACAATGAAAAATGTTTCATACATCAATATTTTTGTTTTCAAAGTATTCATCATGAATACTAATGAAAAAATACAGAAATTTTTACTAAAATATGATGATTGAATTTTTTCTTTTATTACACTAATTTTAAGGAATATAGATTAATTATTAAATATTCTTACATTATTGGGGAAACCTCTCATATTAATATTGATGAAATCTATCCCTTTTTTAAATAACTAAAACACACATCATCATATGTTATTTATAAAACTAATATTCAATATTTGTGGGAACGTTATTATTTTAATTAAAAACATAAGAAATGGTTTCAAATGTTCTTCCTCGGGACGATTTTATACCTATTATTAAAAAAATTATTTTTCAAACCTATAAAGTCTGTTGTTTATAGGGAACCATCATTATGATAGTATCATTAGTGATGTAGATCAAATAGTCAAGCCTTTAATTTCCTTATGAAATAAAATTTAATATCTCTATTTCTTATCCCATTTTGAACCAAATAATTGTTATGAGGCTTCAATGGAGAAATATTTGATCAATTAAAAAGAAGGTTTTCCCTATTAGTTTGAATGGAATGTTGTCTCAACATTTATTGAATGAACTTAGTAAATTCTATAACTTGAGTAAAATAAGGTTTTTAGAATAAATTTGATGAAAATGGACTATTCCTAAGAAATTAAGAGAGTTTTGTTGTTATGTGGAATATTCAACAATAGGTCATATATTATAAAGAAATGAGTATAATTATAGAAAGAATAGAAGTTATTATAACACAAATATACGTTTCAATATTTTTTAAAATCAATCTATTTTACATGGATTAGATGTTTGATATTTGTAACACCCAAACCCCAAAATCCTCGAGTCGATGCACTATTGTATCAATATATATGTCGAATAAAAATATAATTGATTAATAAAAATTAAAAATAAATGAGATAAATTACTAATTATTGGACATTGAGTTTCATAGGTACTTGGAACCATTATCATTAGGAACTTTTACATGACAGTTTAGATATCGGGTGAAAACCCATCTTTTTTGGCCAACTATTTCTTATCATGAGACTACTGATGCATTGAGGGAATATCTATACCATGCCACACCTATGTCATATCTATCCAAATAATTAATCATATATAATATTTGATTTAATCAATAAACATAATTCCTTAAAAAATATCATTATTTAATTAGGGATAAATATTTATCCATAATTACCCAGTTAATCAAATTTATATCAAATGAACTCCATATGTAAAAATGATATATGATTTAAGAAATACTAATATAAATTAATAGAAAATATGGATATTACAGTAAATTTAGTATTAATGTTTTATTAAATAATTTTATTTTTTTAATATAATGTTAATAATCACAAAATAAAGTGAGATTTTAATGACAATCATTAAAAACATTCTTTTGGACAATAATCATTAAACAGTCTAATGTGCCGAATACAACTGTGAACCATGTAATTAATAATCCCCATGAAGGATTAATATTAAATCAAACATACAATGTTATACGGGTAATATGATTAATGATTTAACATATAAAAAAAATCATTTACCCCAAATAAAAATGAATTGTTGTTTAATAACAAATAAGACTCAATAGAATGTAATTTGATTCAAAATTTACTTAACTGAACCTTCCATTATTTGTCTTAATTATCCTAATTTATTGTGGCTGAAAATATGTTAATAATTTATAATATAACTTTAATCATGTTTATAATATTATATATCAGTTTATTATAATGTCTTATTACCCGTTTGATAACAATCATTCATTATTTTAACTATTTCGGGTGTTAATTCCCTATATTTCTCAAATATGTTCTGACTTGTAATTAGTTATTTCTACTAATTACATCATTATTTAAAAATCAATTAAATTAAAAAAATAATTAACTTTCAATTATATTCCATACATATATATTTATAATAATCTATTATGTTTGGAGATAAGAAATTGAAATGCATTGTTCATAGAGATGGTAGGTCGTACTTACACATAAACACTAATTTTTTTCTTTATTGCGTTGAATAATTAAAATTAAATTATATATGAATATTATAATTACATTATAATATGTATATTATATATGTTTCAACGTTTTATTAGTAACATCATTTATATATTCCATGTATGGAATTAATGAGTCACTTTGCTTTCAAACGACGATAGTGCACACTTCGTCAAACAAAATTATTAAGTTTAAATAAGACATAAATAATAAAGGAATGTTCTACATAAAACTTATATAATAATAATTTAATCATAAATATAATATATATCCAATATATAAATACAATTTCAATCATAATTTCCACTGTGAGAGGTGATAATAAACAAATTAACAGTTATTATTTCCGGAGGCAATAGTCTTTCATACACAGAAATATTCTGTTTGTTAACAATTATATTGAGCATTGTCTTATTTAATAATAATTAATAAAAACATCTTACATATATTTAGACTTTAGTTTCCTTTTTTATAAATGGAATAATAATATTATAGGGAGTGAATATGAAAATAAATGTAAAGAGATCATTGGAAGGTGTAACCTCAAAATAGGGTAACTCCTCTTTAGTTTATACCAAATGAATTTCTTGAATGGATTTATTCATAAAGGAAAGATTCAAAATTAATCTTAGGGATATGGGGAATCCATTTTTGTAGGTAATGGAATCAACTAATAGGATCTATAGGTGTGAGGAATGAAGAGAAGTTGTAGACTTTTATAGAGGAGGAGGATCAGGACTCTTTAAATAATTTGGAAAATTAATTCCCTTTTGTTTATCATGTTCTAGGTGGATATAATAATGGAACCAATTTTTACAATAGTGGATAGGGTCAAAATACATCCATCCAATAGATTTTGGGAAAATATATATGTCATTTTGGGCCTTTATGTTAAGGTTTCATCCCTTATTAAGATTAATTTAACCTCAACCGTTATACTTAATTTTAATCACATTATCGAAAATTTATGGTAAAAAAGAATTTATTTATTATTATACATTATAATTTTTTCTAATTCAAAATATGAAATCCATTTTTTTAATTGTAATAACATAAATGGAAGAAATTAATTTAAAATTTATCCCCAGCTAGGATGAAAATGTGGGTTTTTGATGTTTAATTGTCCAAAAGATTCATATGTGTTTACATTCAATTTTAATGTGAAATTTTTCCTAATGACCTATTGGATATATTTAAATTATCAAAACAATTCAAAATGATATTTATCCCAATAAATAGATTGGACAAAAGGTATTTTGGAATTTATATTTCTTATTTTGAACTATTGACTAAAAAATTACACTTCACGGAAAAATTCCAAAAATTTACCTTAACAAACATTTTATGTTTGTCATTCAAAAATGAAGTTTATATAAACAAATTAAATGAATAAAATTCTCAAAATTAAGATTTAATATAAGTTAACCTGTAAATGGATGTAAAAATAAAGATATAATATCTCATGATTAAAATTGGGATTCTTCGTCTCTTATGCATATCAAATATATTTTTGTAATATCAAAAATATATTATTGAATATATACCCAAATTTTTGTGAAGAGACCTATTTATGAAAAATTAAATAAATAAGAACAAAAATCACTTTAGAACTAGCTAGGATATCACATTATAAGACCCATGGTAAGATATATAAAAAATTAGATATTGTTGGAAAGAGACGAATGGTATGAAATGAATTACAATAAACCCCTAAAAAGCCTCTAATAAACTGGCTAGGATAGGCCCAACATAGTGAGATACCAAAAAAACTACCACAATTGTGCTTATAATATAGTAATTTTCACAATATTTTATCTTTCTGAGTTTTCAGCATCCCAAGACACCTCTTCACAACAATATATGCACACATCCAAAGATTTTTCTACCACACCGGCATGCCTCCACCCTACGAGATCCTCCCCGTTGAAGAAAATACTTGACTGTATCACTTGGAATGATGTCGTGTGGCCATTGTATGAGATAAAGTGAGATGATATCACATTAATGGAAGAAGATAACCCTCTCTGTCACTTGTAAAATGAGTCTTCCCTTGAGACGTCATCGATTACACACTAATAGCTAATGCTGAGGCCTGACAGCCAGCCCCAAGAGTTTCAAAACTCCACAATCAAAACCATCAAGTGGAAATTGGAATTAGATATGGTCTAGAATAATAGGTATGAACCACTAGAGTCCATTAAGAGACATTTCATCCGTCATATGAGATGTCTTCAAAGGAAAAAAACCATGAAGCCTTGACCAAGCACTGAGACACTCCCATAACATCCTCCCCAACTAATAACCAAACCTTTGATGTCATAATCTATGACTCGTACATGCCTCGTTGATCTGAAGAAGATCAAATGCAAGAAACCTTAAGGGTTCAGATAGCTCCTGGCTACATCTAGGAGCCCTAGAAATGAATATATATATATATATATATATTACATTAATATCACTCACTCTGTTCATGATCATAAAATATCATTTGGTCAAAAAACATTGTGGCCATAAAAATAAGATTCTATCATAATATTTCTTTATATTCAATTGGATATTATACTCATTTCCAATGAAATTGTAACCAATTAATGGGTTTTGTGAACTATAAATTTTCAGTAGTTTGTAGATACTATTCATAATATCTTGTTACATATTATTATACTAAGAAATAGTATTTTAATAATATATTATTTTCCATTAAAACATGGACTTCTGTGTAATGTTAGCCATCAAAAAAATTCTCTTGTGGGTAACAAAAGCTAACTAGATGTTTCTTATATAAAAAAATATAGAATATATAAAATATATTTAAAATAGTAAATATATTTTAGTATATCATGTTATTTTATACCCTTACATGCATTGTTTCACATGTCCTACATGATATCAAATAAAATATTAGAACTCTAGAATTGTGGAGGTATTATGTTTTTCCCACCTAAATTATATTATTTCCTCACAATTTAAACATGATTTTAGTATTCTAGGTATTCGGAAATAGTATATTTTTTAAATAACTACATCATAAAATGGTTTAATATCACATATTGTTAATAATAGTGAAAGGGGAGTAAAATAATCATGTAACTTTGTTTCTTAGTAGGAGAACAGATGTGGGATTTGGAATCATAGATATAGAGAAAGAATCTATCCATCCTATTATCATGGAGAGTTCTAGGGAACATGGTTATGAGAATATTAACAATTAAACGTCCATTAATCATTGATGATCCAAGGTGAAATTTGATTCCCTAAAACTTCATTAACTAGGGTTTTTTCTATTTTTAATTTTTTTTTCAATAGATAAGGAATTATTACAGTATATAGAAATAGTTGTAAAAATATATTTTTACAAAAAAAATCATTTTATTACTCATTAAATTGATTCTACTTCAAATCATAAAATATGATGCATTATAAGATGATATAATAGATTAACCTCTAAAATATTATCAAATTATCATCTATTTCAGAAATGGATATCTTTTCTGAAATACTATAATGAAATATATGAGAAATATGGTTTAAAAAATGTAATTATCATTAGACTTTAATCAACATGAGGAATCTCTAAATTTTTACAATCCAAACATGTGAATAACAACATCCATGATCATATTGAAATATAGTACTGACTGAAATTTCCATTAATCCATGTTGGAAACATGAATTCATTCTTATTCCTTAAGTACAACACATGTTCTGGATATATTACATAAAACCAAAAATGTATTAAAAATCTACCAATGATACCATGTACCAGTTTTAAAGAAGTCGTTAATCAATTCCATGGTATTAAAAAACTATCAAAATCAAATATTTATTCATCATTGTCTCAAAATCAGAAACATATTAATGGTTTTCTTTCCCTCAATCATGTGTTTTCCAAAATAAATTAACATTCTACATATTCAATTTTCATGGTACCATTAATCATATGATCTCAAATCCCTAATTGAAAAATCACTGTAGTAATGTCCTCATATATTCCATATTCCTTATAACAAGTAAATGGCTGATAAAATATTTGATTGACATAATTCTTGAAAAGGAATTAGACTCATCATTCTTCCTCTCTGGGAATAACATAACTACATAATTATAGTATATATTCATTTGGGGTATATTCCCTCTATTATTGATAAAATTATTTATATAGTGTCATATCTCCTTACTGTTAAAACATGGAATATTAAAAGACTTCTTCCCACCCTTTAAATAACAATCACAATGGCATTTCTTTCTACACATTTTTAAAACTCTCATTAATTTTAGGAAAGTAATAGATTTTTTATATCCATAATTATCAGATGTGGGAATGTACATCCTTCCCTTATTCCCTTCATCAAAATTTTTCTCCCACTTTCTACTCATACCATCCATCCCTTAAAAACTATTGGACTTTTAGAATTATTTCTCTATCTTGATAGCATAGAAAACTATTTCATCGTATGAATAAATGTTTTGATACACTAGAAATCTTCCAAGAATTGTCTTATATACAAAAAATAATTTATCAATATTACATTTCTTGTTGTGTATGAAATATGTAGCATAATTTCCATACCTGATAAATTAAGTTTCATACTCAACAACATTTTCTTCCTCATTTTTCTTTAAAATAATAATCATTATTTGCATATCTATTTTTTGATCTTGAGGGAAGTATTTATTGAAATATTTCTCCTTAAAATTATACCATTGCATGAGATTAATTTCTTCTTCCTCTATTGTATTCGGCACCAGAGACCACCACTACTCAGTTTCACCGTGGAGAAAATTGATCAAACGTGTAACCATTTCATTTTCACCACATCTTAATGCCATAAATATGTTCTCCAAATACTTAATTCATTAATCAGAAGAAATTGGATCTGCAATACAACAAAATGATGGTGGCCTCTATCACATAAATCGATCAAATAAAAGAGATTCTACCTATGGAATATGTTTCTCAATTTGGGAAAGGAAATTTTTTATTAACAAACTTATCTTCCTCAATATATCCATATCATCCTCTATTCCAATATTAGTAATATTGGTTACCTTAATAAAGAAATATCTACATTTTCCATGAGTAATTATACCATTATTCCTTTTAGGTTCCATTGCTAAAAAATAGAATATATTGGATTAGAGAAAAATAATATAACATAATTTATAATCACAAAACTATTCAGACACAAATAATAAATTGAAAATGTTTGCAATAAATAATATCATAATAATTTAGATTATTTCTTTGGGGATATCTCTATATTAAAATTCATGATAATGGATTATAAAAAAACTGTTAATTAACCAAAGTATATCCCCCAGGAGTGTCAAACCAAGTGCAGAGTAAGACCCATTTTAATTTACATGGTTACAACGAGTCTCACTCGAAACACCTTGTCTGGGTTTTTACTCTTATGTTCATAAATTCCAGAACCACGTCATCTTATAGTATACAAATATGGTTGTATATCTTGGAATACCCACATAATTACTTCCTTACACCAATAGTTAGATTTTCTTATAAATGTAACCTCAATGTATATCTTAGGTTTTTTTTGTCAATAACAATTTTTTTCTAAATATATTTTTGAAGGATGATGATGAACATCCATTGATACCAATCATAACACCATGTCCGTAGGAACTCAAATATGGTGCCTTATTTATTACATTAGAATGATTACGAGGAACCAACTCTCAGAGAATCAATCACATTTGTAGTCCTAAAAATCCATATTATATATAGGATACCAATAACAAATTGGGAACTAGGAAAAAACATTATAAAAAATAAAATTAAATAAACATATTCCTTACATGCTTATTCAAATAATTCTTCTTCATTACTAGGGGAGAGGTAACATGATAAAGGTGAACTCAATTTCTTGGTAAGGGTATGTTAAGAGGAATTAATAATGATTCAATGGGAATAAATAAAAATATAAGGGTATATATTTAATATCGAATACCATTAAAATATTTACATATGGACAACTAAATATGAAAAGGTAATAAAATAAATCATATTCCATTTAATCAATGAACTGAAAATTTAATGTGTTTGTTGATATGTCGCTGAAACATCTCCTTAATGAATAATTATTCAATATAAATGATGTAATTTTTTAATTATTAGATTCTATGTTTCTTAGTTACATGTAATAATTACCATCAATACCTTTCACAAGATGGTTTAGTTATCAGGTAAATCCCATCAATTTTGACTATCTATATCATCTTACATGACTGCCAATTCATCAAGGGGTTTTCTATAATCTATCCCTACATGCTTCATATGTTACCAATGAATTACTAATATATAATTATGGATTTAATCTATAAATAATATTATTTATTAAACAAACTTATTGAAAAAAAGATACATATTTATCATTCATTCCACTATTAATCTTATAACTGTCAAATGAACGTCTTATATAAGAAAAATATATAGTTTAGGTAATAATATTATTCATTGTAGAATAATATGTATATTCAAGTAATTTTTAAATGAAAAATAATTAAAATAAATCTATTTTTTCATGATAATTTTTAAAATAATAAAATGATGTGGGACTGCATTGATAATCATTAGGAAAATTATTTAAGAGAATAATATTTAAACATTACAAAGTGTCACATACCACTTTGAAATAATTAAATCATAATACACTCTAAGTAATAATATTAAATGAAACTAATAATATCATGAGAGTAATGGGATTCATGATATAACATGTAAAAAATTAATATATACACCAAATATATGTGAATTGGTGCATAATAACCAATAAGTCTCAATAGAATGTAATTTAAGACCATGTTACCCTACCATAACCATTATTTTGTTGTGTTATCATTATTGTAATGATTTTCATTAAACATAACATATTCTAGTTTTCTTAAATATAATTCACAATATATGATATTTTTAATTTATATATTTAGATAATTATAAAAACATTGTACATTGTAAACTCTTAAATAACATGTGCAAACACATACACAATGTCCATATTTTCCACCATTGTAAAACCATTTAAAATAAATCCTGATTTTTTATTCTTTCCCTATCATTAATAAATTCATATTGATACCTTT
Source organism: Viscum album (assembly GCA_963277665.1). Classification (NCBI taxonomy): domain Eukaryota; kingdom Viridiplantae; phylum Streptophyta; class Magnoliopsida; order Santalales; family Viscaceae; genus Viscum; species Viscum album. The sequence continues at coordinate 1,894,492,202 of OY728150.1, forward strand.
TTTTCTTACCAATATTTAAACCCTGTGAAAATAACATTCTAATACATGGGATGAAAAATAAACTTAGTATGGGAAATAAATAATGAAAACTGTAAGACATTTGAAACCTCCAAAAAATCATCACAATAAATCCTCCACTTATACACTAAAAAAGAGATCATCATTTCAAAAAATATATCTTACCTTTTGAAAATCATGGAATTTCCTAAAAACTCATAAGAAATCATATAATATATAAGTATGTAACATGGGATATATTACTACTAAAATGGAATATCCAAATGGTCAATTTATAAATATGTCACTCATACAATTGGAATAACCATATGACCATATTTCATATATGTCACCCATACCAATGGAATTTCCAAACTACCGACTTCTATTCCCAATTCATTGGAAGTTATCATGTAACCACCCATCAAATGTCTATGTAACATTATATATTCATCAGACATAAATTATTTCAATATTGAAATTATCCATAATAAATTTAAATTCTCAAAAATATGGAGGCAAGTAATGTTATTGAAATATTCAATCAGTAAAAAACCCAATTTAAATTATTTATAAGATATATTTTCAAATGAAAGTGTCCCATACAATTATGAATCATTTTAATGAAAAACAATATTAACCAAATTCATGTTTATATAAATAAATCCATATAACCATTTTGAAAACATGGACATGAATGATAAATATTTATAATAATAAATCATTAAAACACATAAAAGGTTATTTTAGTCAAACTATCCCTTACCAAATGGGTAATAAGTGAATAAAAATAATTAAATAAAAACATTTAAAACCTTAAATATCATGATAATATAGTAATTCATGATATTACATCCCAAGAGGGTTTTATATACACCATATAGGATAACAAAAGTGTCTAACATCACGATATGCCTCCATGAAAGGAGATTATGACGAAGTCCCTTAACTCAAGTCTGATTCATCGGGTATATTCTTTATCATCCTGAAAAATATTATTATGTTAATTATTTACATTCTTCAGAAGGATTTTCAATTTTATTTTCATTATTATATCATTTATTACCATTTTATAACAATTACTAAATTATTTATGTTGACATTAGATGTTTTGATTATGTTTTGTACATGAGTTATAAATTACATTGAATGATGTCTATATTAAAAAGTGGTAATTAGTCCAACATCTCTAGAATAATATTTTTGGCATGATAACAAATATTAAATACAATTATACTATTAAATAAAACAATTCATTTATTGTTATTTGAAATGAACAACGTTATAATCATGGTGATGGTAGGTCGTACGTACATATAAGAAATACTCTCATTTTTCATTAATAATTATTGAAAAAGGGAAATAAATATTTTATATATCCATAATAATCATAATATAAAAAATATAATCTTAATAATTTATTTATACATAAATATATCCCACTTGTAAGGTGGTGATTAAAAACGAATCACATAACTTCCTAGAGGTGATAGTTTATATGCACACACGAATGAAATTAACATTTTTATGTTCATTGAATTTTGAAATTTAATTGATATATTATTCATTTATGAAGATAAATATGTCATTATTATCAAATATAACCATTAAATACATAACATTATCTAGTCCAATGAGATGTTATTAGAAAATAAAATGCATTTGTTTTTGGAGGTGATAGTTCACACATACACATTAACGATTATTTATTATCTAATGTAATGGAATCAATGATGTATCCAACAGATGATATTAGGATTAAAGCACCTCTGCAAATTTAGCATACTATATATATTATCTCATCATGGTTATAGACTAATTGAATTATGTATCAAAACATAAAAAATAGAAACAAATAAATAAAAATTGGACCTTACCTTAGGAAGATCACTTTTGATAAACATATTGAAGCCATTAAGGAGGGTTTGTTCCCTAGAAAGGCCCCTATAATGTGGGGAGGGTTTATATGAAGGGTATTGGGTAGTGATTTTACAAACAAACCATTTTTTTAGAATATGTAATAAATGTGAATGAGTTCCCTTTTATATGTGAGGGAAGGGGAACTCAATGGATTTATTAGAAGAATTAAATTAATATATATTCATTTTCTATTCTAATTGGCCAATAAAATTATTTATAATATAGGATAATTTTTTTTCAAAATAATCACATGTAATTAATTTTAAACATTTTTTTAATCCTTATCATTTTTTTATAACCCATATTAATTCTTACTGGGACATTATAAAATTTACACTTTGAGAGTAAAGATAATTACTATAAAATTAAAAATGACCAAAAATGAGTCATCAATGATATTTTTATACATACAAATATGTGATCAATGATGCATATTTTTTTCAATTTTATATCTTTTAATAACCAATTTTTTTTAAAAAATTATCATAAATGTAAATTTTGACATAATTAAATAATTGAATTTTAAAAATCTCATAACACTTAGAAAAAACTAATTTAAAAAATCCGTAAAATATAAAATTTATCAAAATATTACTTTTATTGAATATAGTATTTCAAATTATATTTATATTAATATTACTAATATAATTTATTTTATTCTTTCTTTAATATATCAATTACTACATCATCATTGTGTCATAATTAAATATCTTTATTTAAAAGAAAAAAATTTAATCAAATTATAATGATATATATAGACAATTTAGCTTTCAAATTATTATTTATAGTATAGTTTTTATTCTATAAGGCCTTATATTAAGAATGATTTACTTATTAAAAATATGAGTATTATTATTTTTAAGTTAACATAATATGAAATATTATAAATGATATTTTATTACACAACTGACCTAGAAAGTTTATAATTCGATCCTAAGATTTATTTTGATCTAAAACCACTCATCCTATAAAAATAAGACATGTATTATGGTAATTTAATAATATTATAATATTATTTTACCATTAAATTCCTAATTTACACATAACTTTTGTAAATAAAATAATACAGTTACTATTCAAAAAACATTAAGTCGATCCTATTAGAATAATATTTTCATAATTATTTCAAAAAAATGAATTTCTTTTTTCCAAAATTAAGTTCATTGAAGTTTCTACAATATGGTTAACACTAATCTTATAGATGTGTTCAGAAGGCAGGTAAAAGAGACATTCAAAATGTCAATAAGTATTCATATCTAATATCAATATGAAAATAATACAAATAACCTAAATTGTATTAATAAATGAATTATTGATCTATTGTGACAATAAAAATCAGTTTAATATTTTGTAACTATTTAAATGTAAAATCAGTTTTTAAATACAATATAGTATTTTTTAGTATACATCATAAAATTAAACATTTTAGAAAAATATTGAAAAATTAACCCCTGTATTTTTTATACTAAATTTTTAAATAATAATTATATTTGGTAAAATATACTTCATAAAAGTGAAAAAGCTAGTTTTAATATGGGTTCTCCTTCAATAGATGATAAAACTGTATTTTTTTTTAAACAATCCTTTTATCCATAAAATTGAATTTGTTCTTGTATCATGTCGAGAAACACATCAGATGAATTTTAAAAAATATTTAACGTTATATATATATATATATATAATTTATATAATCCCAAAATAGATATTTATTAATTTATTAGTATAAAACAAAATTGTTCATATTTAAATAGTTTTTAGAAAAGCACATTGTATACATTTTAATAGGGTTTTAAATTCATTTATAATTAATTTTTCATTGAGAAATTATTTATATATACATTTTTCAACCTTATAATTATAATACAGTTATAACTGTTAATTACCATCATTCGAAATTCATGGTTTTAATGTATGAATTTAAATATTATTTAGATATTCACTTAATGTCGATATGGCATATCATGTACGCTATTGAACATAGTGTTTCCCTTTAAAAATTAGGTTTATTTCATTTATACTCATGTATAGAGGATAAAATATGGTAATAACTTATACTATAACCATAATTAATTTTTTTCCATTTTATATCATCACCTTATAACCTCGTTTTACCCATTTTTAAAACCTATTCATTATTTTCACAATTTCAGGTGTTAGTTGCCTAGTTTTCTCAAGTAAGTTTCAACTAGTAATTTTTTGATCCTATTAATTATATCATTATGTCGTAATCTTTATAATGAAAACCATAACATACTTAACATATACATTTAGTATAAATGTATTTATAATAGTCTATATTGATTGGAGATAAGAAATGTAAATCAATGTTCACGGAGATGGTTGGTCGTACATATAAATGAACGCCAATTTCATTTCTTTGTTGTATTAAAAAAAATTATATTTATATTATAATTATAGTATCATATCTATTTTATATATGTTACAAATGGATTTAAATACCAACGTTTATACATTCCATGTATTGAATTAACAAGTCACATCACTTAGAGGGGCATTAGTCCACACATCCTCAATTGAAATTATAGTATTTTTACAAATGGAAAGCTTAAATATTTGTTCTGAATAATTATTACAATATGATAATGACATTATAAATTTCATATATATCATATATAAATATATTTTAAATAATATCCTCCCCCATGAGAGGTTGAAGTGGAAAAATTAACAACCATCATTTTGTGATGCAGTAGTCTTCCACACACAGAAACAAAATGTTTATTAACCATTAGAAGAAGGCGTGTTTAAGTGTAAGTAGAAATAATAACATAAAAATACTACTATATTTTTTATACAATTTATTTTTTAAACATGTAATAATAATTATATAGAGAGTGTATAAGCAAATTAATGAAAAAAGATCATTGGAAAATGTGACCATAAAATAATGCGACTTCTTTTCGTTTATACCAAAGGGATTCCTCGGTATGATTTAAACACAAAAAAAATATTCATGGTAGAGGTTAGGGTTTTTGGGATGATTTTTGGGTAGATCATTTCAAAACGTATTGTTTTTTAGGGGTTTGAGGAATGTTGAGAAGTGGGGGACATTTATAGTGGAGGTGGAATTTCACTCTTGTAATATTTTAACAAAATAATTATCCCCACTTTTTAAATTATGAATGTGGTTTAAATAATAGACCCTAGGATATAAATGAGAGTATAGGGTCGAAATATTGAAATATAAAAGCATTCTGACATGTTAGTTTATCATTTTGGACCGTAACGTTATGGTTTAGTCTCTTATTAAGCTTAATTTAACCTTAAATATTGTAATTAATTTTAATAACATTCAGTAATCATTTTTTGGAAAAATAATTTTATTATTATTATAAATTATAAATTACTATGAATAAAAATATGAAATCCATTTTTTAATATTTCAAACACATAAGTGGAATAAATTAATTTAAAATTCAACCCATATCTTGGATGACTATGCAGGTTCTTAAAATAAAAACATCCAAAAGATTTATATGTTTTTACATTCAATATCAAAGATGGATTGATCCTAATGACTTAATTTTTTTTTATTTTTTTCTGAAATAATGTGACTTTAAAATTTATTTAAAAAACAATTTATCTCTATAAATTGATTTTGCGAAAAAATAAGTTCTGAATTTCATTTTAGTATTTTTTACTATTCGCCAAAAATGAAATTTCACTGAAAATTACAAGAATTTTATCCTAACATAATTTTGATGTTTTTGTGTCAATAATTAGGATAATTTTTACATATTAAATCAATTTTTATCTCCGAATTATTATTTAAAATATGTCTTCTAGTAAAATGCAGTTAAAAATAAAATATAGTAATTTATCAATAAAATTGGGTTTGTTCTTGTCCTATTATTATAAAATATATTGCATTAATAAAATATATTTTTTTAAAATATATAATATATATATCACATTAATATCACCCAATATTTGTAATTAATTTAATTTATTAAGTTGAATCAACCTTTCAAGCAAAAAAAAATTTCTGCAACGAATTACCATTTATATTCAATTTGTTCTTATGATCTTTTCTATATAATTTTTAACCAATTAATTAGGTGCGTAAAATATATGTTTTCATTATGTTGTTCATAATATTCATAATATATATATTATATAATATTATATTTAATTAATAAATTTTATTAATTTATTATTATTATATAAAACATGGTTTTGCATATAATAGAAGTAATCGGAGAAGGACTCTTTTCATGGTACACAAGATAACTTAGTTCTACTTGATTTAGAAAAATATATAATATTTAATTTAAATTTATAATATTACATATATTTTAATGTATTAGGGTATTTTATTCCCTTACATTCAATGTTTCTTTTTTCATAAAATCTATTAAATATAATATTCGTACTCTAGTGTTTCGGGTTGTTACATTTTTATTAATGAATCTATTCAAAAAAATGTTTTCGTCGAATAACTTAATGATATTGAAAATATAAAACCCCTATTACATGTTAATAAACATCCAAAATTTTTATATATAATAAAACAATAACCTAGAGATTTGTATTATATATTAACTTGATTTTCCTATTAAAAAACTTTTTTTATGGTAGACGCATATCCATCACATCATATAATATAAGTAAATAAAAATATTGTGATTGGAAAAATTTTAATTTGATGATATAATATTTTCTTCAACTCAAAAATCATTTACATAACCAATTTCACATCTTATTCATTTTTTTAAAATATGTATCATCAGTGAATTAACATATTTCTATAGTTTTAAAATTAAAAAAAAAACTAGAATAGAGTCTTATATATCAATATATGTTTATAAAATTTAATCTTAATATATTCTTATATCAAAATATAATATTATTATTACTTATATCAGTATGAAAAAAACATGGATCTTGATGAGGCTTAGAAACTTGTAGATCTGAGGTATTTTAGAGGTATGATAGGAAGTATATGATACATAACTAATAGTCTTCCATATATAATGTTTATTGTATGATTATGTGTAATATGTCTCAAAAACACAAATACAAATCTTTTAAAATATGTAAAACAAGGTTTTCAATTTATTATGTGAACTATGGTTGTTCAATTTCTCTAATCATTTGTAATTATTTTTAAATAAATAATTTTATGAATATGATTTTGTTGGATATAGAGTTGATATAAATTGTACATCTATAAATTTTTATTTATTATGAAAATATTTAGTTTCTTGGTCATGTAATAAAAAATTATTGATAGAACCTCCCATTCTCAAATTAAAATATATATCAAATAGAATTTATTGTTCTTATATTTTTTGGATGCACCACATACTAACTAACTGTTGATTGAGTTTTAATATAACTCACATACTTTGTGATTATAAACTCTTCACTGATTTATTTAAAAATCTATCAAACAACACATGTTTATTGATCATAAATACAAGACAAAAATTTTTACAGATCACAAACTCAAAAGAGATATAATTTTATAATTCATCATTATGAAAGAAAAACTTGCTTATATTTTCAAAAACCCCCATATTTTTTATAGGTTTGAATATTTCAAACAGATGCTATGAATGATTAAGATTATGTAATAATTTATATATACTTATTCATTACCCATCACCTTAAATTATGTTACCCATTTTCATATGTGGGGTATATGGGTATTATGTTTTTCGAAAATCATATCAACTGTTTAAAATTTATCTTTTTCTAAAAAATATTTGTTTTTCTGAAAATTTTTACATAATGAGTTTTCTGAACACAAGCAATTTTCATACTTTTTAGTGTTATAAACCATAATATTTTATGGACTCCTGAAATGATATAAAAATTTCCGTATCTATCATTTCATACAAGTTTTTTTGGTTACATTTTTTTATAATTCAATTTCACATAAAAATAATCATGTTCAGTTTATGATTAAAAATTATCAGATTCTATTTAATTTTTTAAATTAATTAATTTTCATTTTTTGTATAAAAAATGGTACTTATTTATGATAAAAACCATTTATTTCTGTTTTTCATAATCAAAACTATCATAATCAAGTAACAAAAACTAGGAATAAAAGGTTAACAATTCAAATAAATATTTCCACTTTCGATGGTAAACTTTTATTTTTTTTCTATTGCTTTAATTTAGTTTTTATTCATTTTTTTTATACTTATAATTTTATAATATTTTGGTTTTTATTGAAATTTAAAATTCATTTCATAACGGGATTGATAATCACGCCAATAATTGTATTAATAAACCTGAGTTCTTAAAAATTACATTAAAATTTTATTCAGATAAATCATGAACATTAGATCAGAATGGATTTCATATAAACCCTTGTTTTTATTTTGTAATATGAATTGTCACCCCAAATACCTATACAATATTGGACCACCCCATGTCACAAATTATTCAGTCATTTTTTTCAATACAGACTTGTAGCACCCCTCAAATGTTACAGTTTGATTTTATTTTATTTTTTCATTATTCTAATATTTTTTATGATCCAATGGCGATGATGGAAGATTTAGATAGATGATTTTTATTCAAGGAATAATTTGTTGAATGTTCATTGTTAGATAAATATTATTTAGCATCCTATAATATAGTTTCATTCCAAGGATTTGAATTAGTGTGTGTAAAAAATCCGGAAACTTATTTTGACTTATACTTTTGAGAAGAAGTTCATGAGTTTATTCTTTATTATGGTTTTTTGAGAGAAACTAGATTATATAAATTTTATTTTCCAATATATGGTAAGACATTTAAGTTATATTATATTTAAAATTTTATCCATGTTGGAGTACCCCCAAAAGGTGAAGTATATTTTCATTTTCAAAAATGTCAACAAATTATAGGTACTTCAAAAAAGAGGAATTATTGTTTTTTGAGTATTAAAATGTCAAGGTGGTTTCCCTCTTGATTCCATATAATACATTTTTTTATATGTAGCTGATGGGATTTATTATTCTTTGAAGGGAGACAAATTTAATTATAATGTATCAAATGTTTTCATATTGAATCATCTAGTGATTATGAATATGATTTACTTCGTAAGGTCTATATTAATCACAATATATAATATCATACATCTTCAATAAATTCAAAAATAATTATGTTCACATCCATTATCAATAAATGATCTGTTAAATGTATGGAAAAATTATTATAAGAAAATAAATCCTAACCAATTAGGGGGAATATATATATTTTTTTTGGGATATTATTTATATTATGAGATTGTTTTTTGATGTAATGAAACAAATCATATTGTAATATTTTTCAGGTTTGTGTGAGAGGCACAACCATCAAGGAAACATGACCAGGATAAGAATAAAATGATAATGCATGATATTCATCCTATAGAAAAATGAAAGAAGAAAATATGGTGGATGATATCTTTCATGATATTATGAAAATAAATTGAGAAATGACTAGAGGATCCATTGTTCGACTCCACCTCACTGAATCAAAATCACTGAAAAAAAGGGTTGATGATAATTTTCACGAATATTCTCCAAAAAGGAAAAGAGTAGAAGTTACATGAATATAGACTTCATGAAAATTTGTTGAAAGGTGTAGAACGAAGATTAGAGATTAGTTTCCTTCCAACTTCCCACACCAATCATGTAAACTCAAATACATGGATATTTTTTGAGGAAACAAAAAAATTTCATGAAGAAATTCATTCAACTTCTACTACAAGGAAAAAATGTGGTATTAGAAGCATTAGATCCTAAAATCCTAGAGAAACAATTGGTATTAGGATGAGCTGGTAATGTAGATATGAGAACTGAATGTAATCTCAAAGATGATCATAATAAATAAATATGTGATTAATTTTATGGAAATTTTGGGAAGGGAGAAGATTAAGAATATGAATATGTATATAATGTAATAGAAGAATAAATTTTATTTTAAGATGAAGAATATGAGGAAGAAGAAGTTATGTAAGGAGATTATAGTGATGAAATCTATCCTTTCATGGATCATCATATTAATACTCATCCTCATAAATAATATCTTCTAATACCAATAAGGATGATATGTTAATGTATTCATAAGAATAATTATCACAATCCAAAGAAGATGCAAAATATAACTATAATGAAGTGATGATAAATCAATAGTCTCAAAAAAATCAATATGACTATGCTAATACCGGTAAAGATGTTGAAACAATTGAATTTTTTTATGATAACATTTTTTTATGGAATGAAGATAAAAACGATTCAAATAATATTTTTTGGAATTGAAAGGAAGATGATGTGGTAAAATTACGAATAATACCTCTAGGGGATTAGTTTGTATAATAATATTCTATATGATGATTAACACAAAAAAGTTTCAACAATATTTTTCATATTTTTATAATATTATATGGGAAAATTCCATACATTCATAATCTTGAATTAATGAGTCTACTAATCCAAGATATCCTCTTTCATAAATAATATTCAATAAAACAATAAATAGAATTAGTTATTCAGAATGAATTAGATATTAATAATTTCAAAGAAAATTCCTAGAAACACAAAATAGTATACAATCTAGTGGATTCGTTGTCGAACAAATATGATATCGATATTCATATGCATGACGAGTAGTTTCATGAAAATAACTTATTATATATTCACAAAGTTAGTTCAATCAGGTATCATCAAACATGGATGACAGTGTGGTGTTATTTAAAGAAATATTATATTCAACTAATAAAAGGACTGAAGATGTGAAATTGTTGAAACAAAATATCTATGATATGGAGCAAGAGATGAGCAGTCTGAAATATAATGATGTTGAAATTATCATATAAAAGGATCTGAATAATAAGTTGTCTAAGGATATTACATGGTTAATGATTCAATATTGGAATCGAAAAGATATAATTTCAATGATAGGGAACTACTACCCTATACTTAATAAGATAAATGAATTTTTTCATGAATCCCATTAAGAAATAATTATTTTAGTGTAAAAATGTCCCAATCAACATAGTGAGAAACAATATTACACTCAAAGATTTTTTTTTTAAAAAAATATTCTATATAAGTAAATAATTTATTATATATATAATATATTTTTGTTATACTATGAATAATGAGATTCAAATAACATATTTTTTTCATCACACATAGAAGGAAATAAAAAATATTATGAATTGTTAAAATCACTTAAACAAGATGGGTTTGGTTAGACATACATGGAGTTTACTAAAACCAATTACATAAATGTTTATTAGACATGATATATTTATAGTATTCATTTATTAAAATTTAAATTTGAATGAGTTTTTCATACACCATATGTAACATATAAATATTATACATAATTTAATTATGAAAAGGAAATAATTTAAAATAAAATGTATTTTAAAAGAAAAATATATGATATGATCTACAATATGTAAACCCATACACATATTTGGGGCAATATTCTATGTGATTCCCCAATTAAAACCCACCATTTATGATGAAATTCCACATGATCTCTGGAATAGATCTTGGTTAAACGAAGGATGTAGTCTATTGGGGAGTTCTTGATCCCTATAATCGGTAGACTATTACCATTACTCAGAGTCCTAAAAATAGTGTGAAAATTAATAAAATAAATATCTTTCATAATCAATGTATAATAAACAAATAAATACAATTATGTTTCAAATTAATACATATTAGTAGATATTAATTTCTATTCTAGCATAAAAATTGATCTCCTACGTGGTTTATCTTTTTAAAAAATATCCCCTACATTATAAAACACACACAAAATTACGACTACCAAACGCTAGTCCCCAAACAACATTTCTCCTAATATAATACAATCTTCCTCATCATGAACTACTACACAACATTATTTGAAACTCAAAGAATGTATATGGTCCAAAAAGGCACTTGAGTTACAATAAAGGGTGAGGGAAATATTTATTAATGTTGTCTCGCTGGGTTCCCATAATATAATTCATCATATAATTCTGTTAAAAATTTAAATAAACATGTAACACAAAACGTATGATATCATGTTCTAGCATGGACACTACGAAATAACACACATCATGTCTCCTTATGCTAACTAGGCCACAACAAAATCTAATCATTCAACATTTAGAATTCTTTCAGAGAACCATTGTCTCCTAATTTTATTGAAACTGATACCTAGACCATAACCAACATATCCTGATTGGATGTTATCTTATTCCCAACTAAAAATTACACATAATATGGTCTTATGACCAACCTTAGGAATCACCTTATCACTCAATGTGGAATCATTCCTAATATAATACCTACAATCTCTCACTCATGATATGTTATATAAATCCTAACCTAAGTCACATATAAACCCAAATCCAAATCACTAATTTAGGTCTCATGTATAATCCAATATCACATCTCATTGCAGACTCTATCTCAGTTATGGAAGTCTGATCATCAAATCTCAATAAATGTTCCCATTCTACTGTCTATGTCTCACACTTTACTGATATTCCAATGGTATCTCACAAATAGAGAGGCCCAAACTAGTCCCAATACACACCATCTAACTCATAGGTAAACCTGAATTGAAATAGTTATCATGGAAACTAACTCACTGTGATAGTGCAACATCTGATATCCTACTCATATTTATTGAAGGATTTCAGAACAATTACACAATATAGATTCTATTACCTCAATCAAGAACACACATGAAAAAAAAATCAATATTGGTCCTGCGACCCATCACAGAACTCAATGATTCATCTACTCAAAGAATTTCCATCCAAAAGCTTCACTCCTGATAGTATATCTCATCTATACCTCCAAAGAATCCATTATTATCAACTAGAATATTTATAGTATCTTATCACCAATAAAATCATATACCCAAAATCCATTGGGGGCTTCATAATTAGTGGGATCATCCCAAGATTTTCCTTCATTGGTAGGTATAATTCCCTTCCAACATTTCATTCTAACCTAGTCCCAATACCATTTTGATAGTTCTAGGTCATCTCAACTTATACCCCCTATCTAATCCTATTTTTTGTTCTATAATATTCTCATAACCAATTCAAGAGTTTTTTCTCACAGATCCTATAGGGGATCACATATCCCTTCACCCTAAGACAACTCTCTCTATCATATATGTCCATACAAATAGTTCTTGTCCCACTCACCTCACATGTTAATAGAATGATCCAACATCAATAGTAGGTTTATTATCACATGAGACACATGAGATTCTCATTAATCATTACATGTCATGGTTTAATACTAAACTAGCCTTAGGATACTAATTATAAGAAACATGATATGTTATTCCACATGAATATCACTACTAGATGTCTCTTCACCCGAATCAGTACCCTCTCCCATGTGATACATAGTTATCTTGAAGCCCAAAATACATATTATTATCAGGAGTCTTTATCCTAAGTATAGATTTTTATCCCCCCAATCTCTGCATTTTAGTGACCTCTAATCCTTATCACTTCTACATAAACCCCCAAAACATTCATGCAATAGGAGACTCATGTATAAACATCCATAAGTGTTTTTATTAAAGATAACATATACCTCAATCATCAATATAAAATACTTGTTGAGCTCCAAAAATAATCAAACAAGTCCTTATATTCCTCATCAATGTGTATTCTCATACCAGAGCTCCCACCTAAAGAAAAAATCCCATAATAATTAATTTTAAATATTTATATTTAATTATTAAAATTAAACCTATGGGGAATGAAAATTAAAAACTAATTTGAATCATTGTTAAACAAAATCACCAAAAACTCCATGTATTTGACCTAATAGGGACCCTGTCTATCCACAACACAAGAAATCTTCATAATTATATATGAATTTCCCAATTATTATGTCCAGAAAATAAAAAATACTTGTTTCAACAGAAACAAACATAACTTTATCAATAGTGGATCAATATCATATGTGAAATAAATGATCTTAACGTAATATAGTACAGGGATTCACTAAATGAAATCCCATTTCAATTTATATCAATGGAGAGTAATGAATTGGGAGATTCGTTAGAGAATTTATTCTATTCACATCCCTAAACCCCTAAATTGTGAAACACGTCATCTTAGAAATGATAGGGCTACCCTAGATAATGAATGATCTACCCAATGAATTTTTCAATATGTTAATATGGGATTCAAACCATGAATCACTACCATCTACATATTTCATGACCCAAATCATGGATCATGACATAAGATGTTCATTTCAGTGGGGGTTATCTCATCAAAAAACCCCATTCAATGAATGAACCATGTTTCACAATGTGAATTGTTACATGTTAATGGATTTCATCCCCAGGTTCAAATATCCCTTATTCAATGACTATCATAGAACTTGTGTCAAAAACCATTCCCCATTCCACAAAATTAAAACCACAGAATAATATCACAATTGCAAGATTTATATTCTAAATCCCTACACTAAAGATGAACCCCTCTCAAAAAATATAAATTCTTTTAAGATATAAAAATCTAAAATTATGCGGGTCCTTATAAACATACCATCAAATGGATCATATTCCCATGTTGGTGTCTAGTTGTTATCTAAAAAACATCAAACTACGAAAATAGTAAATTAATGGCTATATCTCCAAATCACAACAGTGACTAACAAAAATTATCCATCTATAAAAGGCCAAAAATTAAAGATAATTATGTATTAGATACCATGATACATACTAAATAACAAAAAACACTTATAAATTAAATTATATTTTGTATAAAAAAATTTCATTTTATGAGTTTTATTAATAAAAGAAACACACATTACGTTGTTTATTTTGGAAAAATTGTAAAATATATCTTATCAATTTTGAAACCCTATTTACCATCATACCAATTGATAATATAGTCCCTGTAAATGAACTATAATTTTTTTAAATCATAATATATTTAATAAATTCTAATATTCACAAATGCAGTGAGTGATGTCATCGACTTGTAGGATCATACCTAATAAATCCCATTTATCAAATCATATAAGGGAGATTTCAACCATTAGGCTTCACAATTTTCTATAAAAAGTATTAAATTCCCAAAATGTATCATGAATTAAACTGTTTATTTGATAAATTAATGTTTATCATGATCATTAACTAAAAATTTCTTGTAGAACCACCACAAGAAAGCCAAATCATCATAAAAATTTATCTTATGACATAAAATGTTTTAATAAAATATTATATATCCTAACCCTGCTGTATTAATTTTTATATTTACATCTAAATGAAATAACTATTATATTTTTAATATTTCCTTCGTGATAGAATAATATAATTGGAAAAAGTAGATTTCGATAAAAACTTTTTTTTGGAAATATACAATTTCATTTAAGACATAGTTTAGATAAACAAAAAAATTTAAAAATTATCTTCAGAAAAAATTATTATAACATTATAATTATTTTAATATAATTTCTAATATAATTTAATAAATTCCAATTTAATTTTTTGAATAGTCAGAATGTGGTTAATGTAAAAATTGTATTTTTAATATATATGATTTATTTATTATAAAGTGAAAATATTTAATTTTAGAAAACTTTTTTGATGAAATAAATATTATATATGAAATCACAATGCAAATATTAAGAATAAATGATTTTTTTCATAAATTTAGTAAACAATAATTTTTTTGGGAAATTTAATACGTAAAAATTATACACATCATAATATAAAATACTAATTGAAAACAAGTGATAAAATTATTTATATAAAAGGAATACAATTTTATTATATTCTCTTATTAATATTAAAATATATTGAAAATTAAACCTCTATGGGACAATGCATCAGAATAAATGATAGTATGGTGGTCATATGCCATTAATTTAATATAAAGAGTAAAAAACCAATGATTTGAAATTTATGACAATTTTCCTCTCTTTTTCATTAAATACCAACCAATCCCCCAGAGCCTCTTCACTCAAATCCCATTGGGAATTATGTTTTTATTCCAATACCTTTATAATTCCATTCCATGGTATTCAAAAAAACATAATAACATCCTTTAACGATTTTATAATCTTCCTCTCAATGTAATTTATCTTATACACATACTCTTAATTTCAAGAACATTATTTGAACTCATCCTTTTTATTTATAATTTATCATGGTGTAAGATGTATTGATACCTAAATTATTGTTTCTTTGTGATTAAAATTTATTAATAAAACACATTTTTGGTTCATTAATCCCATCCAGGGACCTTTATATACAGATTTTATTATACTGATATTACCATTTTATTTTCCATTCCAAATATGAATAACTATATTTTTTTAACCCTCCAGTGTTAATCAAGATGGAAATATACTTAATTGATTTTGGATATACACTTATGTAACCCAAACACCTTATAAATGCAAATGAAATTCATTAAATACATCCTTTTGTTGTATGATATTTGTGAACACAAAGGCATGTTCATGATATTAATGTGACAGTAGGGAATAGAACTATATAAAACTAAAATTCAGAGGGGATTGTATTCATATAATGTAATTATATGTATATAATATGAGAGGTTTTACAAAACAAGTAATGTTATTGTGTAGTAGTACTGATCCTAGACATTTATTTATGTTGTAATTTTTTATGTTGTCTCCTCAATACATTTATGCCCTTGATTATTTCAATATATATCATGATTTAGTGGTCATATATATGATTCTCATCCATTTTATGCACCATTAATATTTCCCTTTAATAAAATGTATTACATTGGTTTTTTATATGATTATTCCATTACTGGGACTTATATGTCACCGCTTTCAAATATATGTCCCCATATTTTCTTATGAAGTCTCACAAGAAAAATGGATATTATGGAAATGTTTTGGAGTCACTAAATAATGTTTTTATACCCATGATTCATTTTAATGAGTTATAAACCTTATTTCACAATGTAAATTGGTTTCATGATATAATTTGGTTGTATTATGTTTTTTTATATAATAAATCATTTATTCTACTTTATAAAAGATATGTGAATTCATAGTTGGTATTAGAGTAACAGTTAGTTATTTTGGGATTTATGTTAAAAACATTAGAAAAAGGTCATGGGATATGATTATACATATTAAAACATCTATAAATTACAGTAATGTGTATAGTAAGTTCTTTTTGTGAAATAAAATCTTTTTATGGTTAATATAAGTAGAGGTGGCTTTAAAATAGTTTATCATTTGGTTAAAAACCCTGAAAAGGACACATTGGTATTTGACTCGACAATCAATTGGTTCATGAAAAATGATCCTTAATATAAATTTTTTTATAAACATTGAAAATATATTCATTAGTAAATTAAAAAACATGTATATGAACAATTATATGGGGAACATAAAGGAACATTATATTTTATTCTAGGAAATAGGCCATGGAAAACATATGTTACTATGCAAAAAACCTATTTTTTAGAATTTATATCATTTATAATTAATTTCAAAAATGATCAATGTTTCCTAATTATATGAATAAATATTTCAATATAACACTACAAAGATTTATATTAATTATATTAAATGTCTCGAAATATGGGGAAAACGAAAACAAACCAATGTTATGGGGACTTTGTTGACATCTAAAATGAGTTACCCATCCATATGGGATAAATATTCAAGATTATCAGGGAAATACATTTATGACTAACTAATTTTTTGAATAGAATATTATGTTAGGGGTAAATTCAAATCCACAAAAGAAAGAGAATATTTAAATGGATACCATTATAAAGAGTAGACCTATGAAATTCAAAAGATCATCTAATTTATTAAACCTAAAAAACAAATAAAATCCTTTCAAACTGTCATTTTCATCCTTCAATGATATGAGAAAGAGAAGATTATACATATTTTTTTTTGTGTGGAAGGATAATTTTTTAATGGTAGATTCTAATTAAAATTTTTAAGAACATGGTATTGAACTAAGATATAGAGTTGAATGAATTATGGAAAATGCTTTTTAAGAAATATTTTACCTGCACTCTCAAACATGAAATAAAAAGGATTTTTATTTCTATTAGGAAAAATGATGATGAACCCATCAGGATTTATGTGAATAAAATGAAATGATTTCATGATATACCTCAACCATTTTACCTACCTCATTAATATAGTTGTCCTATTAATTAGTAAAATAAATATTAGTCTATGAAAATATTTAATGATTAATGAATTTCATATTTAGGGGGATATTATATTAAGATATATGAAATTAAAAATTCAGATCATTGTATCTCAACGTTTTTAGGGGTATAGATATACGAAGTGGGGAATGGAATTTACTTCATTAGATGTGATAGATAAATATCATGGAGGGATAATTTTTAAAATATTAATTATCAATACTGAATGAGTAAGCCTCACTAAAATTATCTAAAGTGTAAAAGGAAATATACATGGTGTAGAAAGGAAGGAAACATTGTAAGAGAAATTCAATGGGAGAAACCCACCAATGTGATGGATGAATGGAATGATTCAGTCACCCATCATCCTTATATCCATTTTTTTTGAAATTAACAAAAAAGGAAATCATATGAATTAATAAACAAATGAAAATATTATATCTTGATATCCTAGGAAAACAACCTCCAATGCATTTTGAACTAGGGTGATCATATGATGTGAAAATAGCTTAGATTTTCCAAAAAATTATGTAGTGTATGGTAAGTAGTTTATTCATTCAAAAAAAGTGATTTTACTATTAAATTCTGCCTGAATGGTATGAGTACTATTAAATTCATGTTTTTAGAATTCTTGCATATCACACAAATTTATTAGAATGATTCAATCACTATAAAATAACATGGATTCTATCTCAATAAAATAACATGGATGTGTGGATTTTTTTTAATCTTAGATCAGTTATCACATCCCAAATATTTAATATCTACAAGGTCCATATTTAACGGATAATATTTTCAAATACAAACCTTATGATACCCCCACCCTAATAGAGGAAGACTAGTCAATTTTTTTTTGGATTGATATTCCATGTATATATTAAACATAAATTTATTATAGATGGAAATAAACCTCCATATCCAAGATCAACCTATTATTATTTAAATGTGAATAGAGGAGGACGAAACTTCTTTGATATCATTATCTAAAGACTATATATTAATTTATTATAAGAATTAATATATATTTAATTATTTATAATAAGGAAATGATCATACTTGATTTCATTACCTTTGTAATGGAATATGTCTATGTGTTTCCCAATGAATTTTTGGTTATCCTATTTGTTTTTTGGTTCAGATATCAATCGAGAATATACATAAGTCTTTTCTAATATACAAGAATAAAGATATAATAGAAAATCATAAACATGAAAGGATCATTATATAACATTAATTTAATGTAGATAAAGTGGTTATACACACATTTTCTCTTATATTGGGTGAACCAATCCACTTAGACATGATGAATTATTTTTAAATGTGACTCTGTATAGATTTTCATGAGATCAATAATATTTTAGTTTAGAAATAGATTCTTTTTCGATGATTAATAACTAGTCTGGTTATCTATGTGGAGCCAAATACTTCTATAAGGTGTATCTTAGAAAGATATATTATCATTTAAATTTTAAAATAAAGGTTATCCCAAAATGACTTTTCATATAAGTTATTGGAGAAAAACATTCAATGTCATTGAATTTAGTCCCATTAATTCTCCAGTTATCATCCCTGAATTATTTAATTGAATATTTGGGGAATACCTAAAAAATTATGTGGTTTAAATTATTGATGAAATTATTTTATAATAAAATTTAAAAGAGTAACAAGATGATAATTTTAAATTTTTTGATTAAATCCTTGGCGAAAGAAATGTTATAACTAAATTATAGAAAATATTATATTTGAAAGAAAAATGTGAAATTTCAAGGACATGTTATCCCCATCTAGGGGATATCATTATATCCTTTAAATCGAGAGGATGTTGAGAACAATTCCATACTAATATCTATGATATATATATATATATATTGGATTTCCTAGATACTATTATAGATTTATTATAAAATTATATTTAATTTGATGCCTTGTAACATTGATATAATAGTATCCAATGATGTTTGTCAATACTGGTGATTCTAAAGATGGTGTTAATGTGATAAATAAGATGTTAATTACTATAAATATTCTAATATTACCCACCTAGGTGGAATTATTTTTCATATACTATGATATTCCAAAAAATATTTTGATTTTGTAATAATGAATTTTGAAAAGGTGATAGCATATTGCTTCCACTCATTTAACTTGAATTACTAGAACTACCCAACAGATGATTTAAAATTAGATATAGTGATATTCAAATTAATGATTAAGAAGAATATTATATTTGGATATAAGTGTGAGAAACATATGTATATATTCACAGAAAAGTTGGATGACATGTTCCAAGAGATGATCAGGCATTCTGAATATTTAAATGATTACATCCCTAAAATTGTGAATAGTGTGGATGATTCTCGAAGTAGAAAGGATATCAAAAAACCTATAAATGAATATTATTGAAATTAGTCTATTATTCATGGACATGTAAAAAATATAAATCCAAATAATAAACGGATATATATTCAACATTTCAAAAGTAACTACTAAACCCTAACATATTGTTGGATCAATGAGTCCAAAAAAATATGACATGGTGATATAGAAAAATATAGACAAAATTACATTGTTTAAATTATATAAATATGGATTTATAATGTTTATAACCATTATTTGTGTCTAATAAAACCTATATGTTATTATGGATCTTTTGGATGACTCACATAGCTCATATATCTCTATTTATCCAGGAAGCGCAAAAATGTATAGATATTTGAATCCAAATGTCCAAATAGAAGCATGAAAATGGATATTGAATAATTTATATATCAATACATGGTATGCTAAAAATCAAGGAGGGATGATTTTTGTATAACTTTATGATTAAATACATTCCAATACTATTTGGGAATTGTGAATAAAAATTCACCAATTTTATTATATGACTCCCCTGAATATATAAATGTAGAAACACCATCTTGGTCATAGTAGTTATCTATAAATGGTCATCACACATAATTTTTATCAAGTAATATATATCTCTTAACCAAGATAAAAATGTATATAATGTAATTTTTACGACTTTATATATTTATAATACCAATTGTTTTCAATTAATATTTTATGTTTAATTTTATGATATAGAGAATCCCTACACAAGAATTTGATAACTATGTATGTTTTTGGACCTCTTAAATGCCTTCTATAGATGGTTAGTCTGATATAACAATAAAAAATATATATAAAATGAAGATTTTATGTTAAATTAATTTACATAGTTGTTGGGATCAACACATTATCATAGTGAGTTCTAATGTAATAAAAATTTCTATTTCATAATTCAAATGGAACCATTTGTGTAATTGAAAAGGATGTTGTTTGGGGCTCAAAGACAATGGGGTGAATTTGGATGGTTACAGATTATGGGACCTATTATCATCAATTAGAAAATAGATATTTTTGAAACCATTCAAAATTATATGAAAGATGTGAAAATTTTATAGAAAATCAATTCTGACAAAATTGGATGAAATGTAGATTTTGATGATATATAAATTTTATTCCATCATATATAAAAGTGGGTAAACAATCATAAGTATTATAATAAATTTTAATTTTATTCCAAGATACATATTCCCCATTGAGATCTTTTAATTCATTTTAGAAGCAGCCTATTGATTTTCACAGCCATGTAACCTATCATAAGTACATGATGTGATCCATGTGTACCACTTGATAATGTACATACCAGACCCCTCAAAAATTCTAAATCCAGTAGTTGATGCTTTAAAGAAATATAATTCATATGAGGGGTACCTTTTTAAGGCAATATATTAGAGATATGAAGTTTTACAAATCAAGAAATGTATCATGGTCAATGTTTCATTGAAAACCCCCAGGTTTTATGAAAAAACATGGTAAACAAAAGTGGGGATAAAATTTATGTACCCTCAATTTTAATTGTGTATGAAATGAAATTTTTTTGGAGGAATTTTTAAAGTATATATGATGGAAATTAATAAAATATTTATATGAAATTATTTTTATACTATGAAAACTACATATAGAGTTTATTAATTATTTGAAATATATGATGTAATTTGGTTTTCTTAAGCCAATTATAAAATATAGAATGATGTATTTAAAATATCATTAAAAATATTATAAAATTATTTTATGTCCATTATATAATGTTCCATAATCTTAGAATATGTTATGGTTTATGATAAAGTCAAATTTACACTAATGGATGGAGAAATGGCATCGACTTGTATGATAATACAGTATGATTCCGATTTACCAGAGCTTCTATTGGAGATGGAATCAACAAGAAATTTTCTATACCATGACCATTCTAAAATTAAATATCTAAAGAATTAAATAATCCATTTATGGTATATTTTTAATCCTTTGCGGATCACAACCCCAATCATGTTCACCGAACAACCCAAACAAATACCCCCCCCACCACACAACATTTCATTCAGACATACAATTTTGTTATAATAAATTATATATATATACCCTATTAGTACTAACTATTATATTTAATTCAAAATGAAATAATCAATATCTTTATCAAATTTAATTTTAACATTATCATTAATTATATCATGTGGTTGACCGAAAAAAAAATTTTGACCAAAATTTTTCTTTTTAGGAAATATATATTTTCAATTAAGAAAAACAATAGTGATGTAAAATAAATTTTTAAATAAATAATATTTCAGGAAATTTTTCTAATTATATAATTATTATTTAAATATATATTATTCTAGAAACTAATGGGATAAAATCCATATTTTTTAATAGTTAGAAATTGGTTAATTTTGTAAAAACTATGATTTTTATTTAATAAGTTTTTTATTTAATATTTAAAAATAAAATATTTGTAAATTTATATTTATAAAGGAAATATTATTTATGAAATAATAAATGTGATATTATAAAATTGTGAATTTCTTTTAGTTTTCTGAGGCATTATAATTTTTTAGTAAAAAATTAATAAGGCTTAAAAATATATTTTGTATTTTGAAAGCAATGTAATCCAAAAATAATGTAACAATTTGATAATATAATTAGATTTCCAAATATATATTTTTATATCTTAAATAAATATATATTGATGTTATTTTTTAATTTTATTTTTTAAAATTAATCTTTCATAACTCGTATTATATTTTATGGTTTTGGAATATATTTATTATAAACAAGACTCACTTCTATATCACCTATGGAATTATTTTAATATGTTTTCATGCTTTCCAAACAAAATATTGAAAACCAGAGATCATTTGAATGATTTCTGGGATATAACAGTGGGATGGATTATGGTTTGGATTATTTTATCATATAATTTCCAAAATATAGGTTCGGAAATTAATAACACATTCCCATTAATTTTTCTATATATACCCACAAATCCTTCCACAAATATTCACTCAATACACATTGAGAATTATTTTACTCTAAATATCAATTTTAAAATACATTTTATGTGATTATATACTCTTAGTAATATCCTCTAAAACATTTATAAGTGTAACTTCATGATATATGATCCTCAACTATTAATTTTTTATTTAGAGTACTTTCTTATTACTCATGATTTTGATTTACAATTAATTATGTTGTGATGTGTTTTTACACATCCACATTACTATCATTATATTTTTCTTTAATGTCATAAAACATCTTTCAATCTCATTAATCCCATAATTGAACCATATTGTACACCTGTTATGCTATGAAAATAATCTTCTAATTATAAATACAATAACTATTTATTATGAATACCCAAACCCATTTACATAGAGGGGTGTTATAAAATATTGAATGTAAATCATGAATTGGGAACTAATATTTATGTAATAGACACTCCTTTGTTGTGGTATTAAAAATGACGAGATAATTTCTTATTTTTTATGATCAATGTGGACAAAGAAAATCACGAACATGATATAAATGTGACAAGTGTACCTATAATTTTATTTTACTCTAATGAATTGTGGAATATTTAAATATCCTGATATTTAAGGAATGGTTCACGGAATGTTTTTATATTCATACTATGTTATTATTTGGAGTAATTAACCTCATATTTATTCTTATGATTCCTTTTATTATGATGTTTCCTCATTCTTTTTTCTTCTATGAGGTTCTTATCTTCAATCATGCATTGATGATAATTTTTATGATTCCCAACACATTTATATATCCTATATATTACCTTTTACTAATGTTTATTACATTCATTGTGTTATTCTACTATTATTCACTTTCTAGAATTTAAAACATACCCCATTTTTATGTACACCCCATAGTTATCCCATGAAAATTTACAAAATAAATGCATTTTGGGGGAATATTTTGGAGTTGGTAAATAATTTTATTGTGAACCTGTTTCATGTAAATGTGTTATTTATGTAATTATCCATGGACACAAATCCTCACAATCAACTAGGATTTAATTATGTGAATATTTATGTAATAAAGCATGGATAATGATATAATAAAAATATGGGTTGTTATACATTATACATATGCACCAACAATGAGATAATGCTCCCCACATATGTTTATCTTGATGTCACATGGTTCAATTAACTAGTCCATCCATGATATTTGTGTTATCCACACAATAAATATCAACACATGAAGTTCAATTCCATGTAATGGTAATACCCAACCAAATAATTTCTTATAAAAAACTCACTCCCATCAGTCCACCGAATCCTAAACCATGTTAAAAAAATACACTATTGTTGGTAGTTCCTCATTGTATCTAACCCCTAAAAAATAATGTTATACAACCACCAATGGTTGACCTGTGCAAAAATTCTCGACCTCACCCAATAACGCTATTCCACTCTTCTCGGTCAGGATTACAATATTATTAGAGGGGTCACTTCATCATCTAAACACACACATCAAATATAATGATGGAAAAATGTGCGATTACATAGTTTGTTAACCATACACCTACTCTAATTGTATTTCTCCCTACTATATCATTGGGATTCCCCTATTCTATATTATCCTTATACTAGCTGATCTCATCCAATTCATGATGAAAAATAAAAAGATCCACCTACAACTAGATCAAACCACTAAATCTATTATATACCAAGGAACTATAAAACATTATATACTCCCCCAATCCATCATCATGTTGTCATATAAATGGTCCACTGACCATTTTATCTATATTTAGGATCCATCTGATATGATATTTTTTCACCTAAGACTGATATTGTTCTCCCAAAATTGGTTTATCATTATCTTCACACACCCAGAAAATAATTATCACCAAATATAATTCATAGACAATTACGACATTAATCAAATTAGACAAGATCGTCATACTCATTCTAAAGTACCAAAAAAACTAACACTGCCTTATTCCCAACTAATCAGCAATATCATCCTCTAATATATTATGGATTCCACACCATTATATGGATAATCATAAGAAAATCCTCAATTATAGACCCATTTATATTCAATTTTTATCCATCGATGAAACCCCCCTATAAAGGCCAATAATAAGAGGAAACTATACCTATAACTGACTCTACAATGTAAGAATAGTATAAGGCTCCAGCCTTAAACCTTACATAATCTTGAGTTATTACAAGATTACACGTTGAGGATCTTTTCAGGTTTAGATTTTTAGAGAATTAGATCATGAAACTGGCATTACATTCCACATTTTAAAAAAATGGTTACATAAAATACAGTATTCATTCTTCCCATCAACGGAAACATATTTAAAATAAAACATGGATTCTTTCTTGAAACTTCATTAACACTATCATCACATCATGATCCTTTCCCTTGAACTGTGAAAAACATTTCAAAAAAACTTGGGATGAGCATAAAAATCCTAGTAAAGGATACACAAAGAAGGAAAACTGTTAGTTTTTCCAAAACAATAAGTAAACCATGAGTACTTTACCAAATTAATACTTTTCACCTTTATGAAGTAGTAAAAACTCTTCACTAAATAAAATATCATTACTTACCATTTTGTAACCAAAATATTACCATAAAACCCAAATGAAGAACACATAACATATAAAGGTAACTTGGGACATAAACATACTAAAATGGAATAACCATACGGTCGACTTCCACACATACTTAATGGAATAGCCATACAGCTGACTTCCATACCCAATTCATTAGAGGTTATAATGTAACCACCCGTCCTGGTAATCACGGAACCACCCATCATATGTGTTATCACGTAACCACCCGTAAAATGTCCAAGTACCACCATTACACATAAAATATTGAGAATATAAACATTTCAATAACAACATTTCATTTTCAATAACAATAAGTAATTCCCAGATCGTGAATTAATCAATCCATTTTCAAAAACCATTTAAAATGGATTTTTGAATCAAAGTGTCCCATACAACTTTGAAGGTTTTAATGGAATTATAATTTTAAAACATTAATGTACATATAAATAAACACTGAAAACCATTTTGAAAATATGGACATTAAAGGTAAAGATTTATAATAATAAATCGTTAAAATATTTAAAACGACATTTTTGTTAAATAGTTTTTAACAAAATGAGAGACTCTTGAATACAAATAATAGCGGAATAACATATAATCTGAACATTATAATACCATGACAATAAAGGGATTCATGATATAATATGTCAAAAGACAATATACACACCATATAAGAGTGAATTGGTGCATAACAACAATGAAGTCTCAAAAGAAATGTAAAATGAGATGAAATCCATTATAAAAAAGGTATCCTTAAATTAAGGATAAATCAATCTCATAATTATGAGTGAAAAATATAAATACACCAAATAAAAGTGGATATTATGTGTAAAACAATCAATGGTTATTCAAACATATTTAAAGGATGACATATTCAATAACTACATGTTGAACCCAAAGAAATCGAAATTGGGTTAAGAAGTTCCCTTGGTAAAATTCGACAGCCTAACGACATCATATAAAATTTTACAAAAAGGGTTGATGAGAGAGATAAAGGGGATCTCATAACTTGGACATAAAATTTACATAAATAAGGATATAGAAGAACATATCCCAATATAATAGTATGTGAATTAAAAGACATAACAAAAGAAGTCTTTTAAAAAAAGGGTGAAAGGTCCCCTTACCGAGATGGGTAACTTTCGAAAAGTACACCCCATGGAAGAAGGGTCATAAAATGAAGATGTAATTACCAATAAATGAAATTATACTACAAAAATTGTATAATAATGGGCAGTACATACACCACTCAAAGGAAATAGTGGCAAACGTAGCATAAATGTCATGGTAATAAAAGTGAGATGAAAAATCCCTAACGAAAACTCGGCAGCCTAACGACGCCACTTAAAACTTCCAAAAATGGATTTATGAGATCAAATAGGGTCTCCCATAATATGAACATAAAAAGTATTGTATGAGGAATATAAAAGAACATCCCCAAACATAATAAAGATGGGCTTAAAAGAAATGACATAAATGAGAGTACTTAAAAATAAATAGAGAGGTTGGATCCCTTACCTCGGGTCCGACTTGGCTCGATCGTTCTTTAACATCCTGAATAACAAACATGAGTTAATTTCTAATTGCTTAAGAACATTTTTCAAGTTCATTGTTACTTTTATATCACTTATTACCTAGTTATAAACATTATGTAATCATTTAAGTTAATAATGTTTGTTTTGTCGACATTTGGTTCTTAAGTCGAAAGTGGACTTCTTACAATTACATGTTGTTCATGTGGTCAAAGGTTCATTATATCCAGAATTATATTCATGATTTGGGTATCATATATATCATATATATCCAGAATATACACGTATTTGTAATATTACATAATCATTTAGGGGTAAGAAATGAAATGCACCGTTCATGGAGACGGTAAGCCGTACGTATGCATGAACGCTACTTTCATTTTTATTTCATATTTTATAGAATGGAATCATAATGATATAAAAGAATATTATAATTTCGATATAATATCATATATAATACCATTAATTACATCCTTTATACATCCCTCATATGGCATTAACGAATCAAATCACTTTGAGGGGGCGGTAGTCCGCACTTCCTAAAATGAAGATATTGCGTTTACTCATAATGGTAACCATAAAGGATATGCGATAAATGAAAAATACAGAATCTTAAGTAAAACATAAACATATTATATATAATATATAAATATAGTGAAATCTTAATGGCCACCTTTGAAGGTGTTAAAAGAATATGGAACAATCATCGTTTCGTGAGGCAGAAAATTTCCAATCACAGAAACAGTATGTTATTTAACCATTAGACGAAGGTGTGTGCATGTGTAGCTCAACTACTTCTTATATAAAAATCCTACTATATTGAAGATACTTTATTTGTTACAAAATAAATGAATAAAAAGAGTTTAGGGGGTTGGAGAAGCGAAATAAAACAAAAGGACTCAAGTGAAGACATTACCTTAAAATCGGGTAACACCCTTTGGTTTGAGCTCAAAGGCTTCCTTGGTAAGACTTCTGCCCAATGTGAGGCTTCAAGGAGTTATATAGGGATGTGTATAGACAAAATGTGCAGGGAATGGCCGAGCCAATGGCTTTGGAAGTGTGGGTAAGGAGGTAGATGTGGGGGCCTTTTATAAGAGGAGAGGAGGGGCACTCTTGGAAAGTAAATAAATGTTACTTTATTTTAGAATCCGTTTCGGATTTTAATGGTCCCAAATTGATGTGTTTCGAGGATAAGGTGATAAGGGTTCGAAATACACCCATTAAATAGGTTTTGGACATGTTTAGGTCTTAGATTTTACATTATCATTCCATTTTATTTAAATCATCAAATAACAAGGTCATCGCTGCATCATCATGATGTCATAAATAATTTTTTAATGTATAAAAATTAAGAAAAATACTATGATGTAGGAAATCTTCTTGTATTTCCAATGAATATTTATAGTAAAAAATATGACTTGTATAACCCCATGTAAAAATTATTTTAGTAAAACATCTCATGTTTGTGTCATTTTTACTTTAACATTAAATAAAAAGTTATTTATGTCATTTTCCAACCAAAGTGGCTCCATGGGGTCCCCAAGTTGACACATATATTGTCTTGGTCGACACTGAAACATCAAATGAGGTTATTACATGTGTCTAGGTCATTTCATTTTATTAAAACATTATTCTTACCTTAAACTACACTAATTACCTCTAATCGCGATTAAAAACATAATACGTTACTATTCACCAAAAAATTATTTTAATTCCATTGAACCACATTTTACTTCTTAATGACAACCATGTATGTCGGATATTTGAAATTAAAAACACAAAGATGGAAAAATTTCATTTAAACAGAAAATCAGTTTTTATAAGTACCACTTAGTGGTTTCACTATTCATCAAAAATTGAAGTTTTTTAGAAAATTACAAAAAATTCACCCTAATCTATATTTGATATTCCGAATTCAAAAATTATGACTATTTTACAAAATTAAAAACATATAAGTTGCATTAATTAATATAATAATTAATTCCCGCTGTCAAAACAAATAGCGTGTTTTTATGAAACAAAATGTATCAAAAGATTGATACTAGTTTACGCCCGATTTCAAAGTGAAATTAATTCCAACGACCACTATTGGATTAAATGGTAAAAATATATTCTAATTTCTCTTTAAAACCAATTCACAAGATAATCTAATCATATAAATAAATTAGATTAAAAAGAGGTTTTGAATTAAAATAAAACATTTTTTCACTATTCATTAAAAGTATAACTTTTTCGGAAAAATACCAAAAAATTACACAAAGTAAATTTTGATGCCCCGATTCTAAAGAAGAATTTTATTTTGTCAAATATAACACATAAAATTTTCACAAAGTGGATTTAAAATAGCTTCTCCATC
This sequence comes from Viscum album, assembly GCA_963277665.1. Taxonomy (NCBI): domain Eukaryota; kingdom Viridiplantae; phylum Streptophyta; class Magnoliopsida; order Santalales; family Viscaceae; genus Viscum; species Viscum album. The sequence continues at coordinate 1,894,522,127 of OY728150.1, forward strand.
AAAAGGCCGTTAATCGACCTTTTAAAGAATATTAGAATGTTTACGCTTAAAATTGGATTCATTCACATTTTTAATCCTCTAACATTTATTGTAAAAAGTAAAAATATTTTAAAAACATATATAATCATTTTTTAGTTAGTTCTATTCATTCCCTCCATCACAACAGCTAGGCGTTAACTACCATTTAAAAAAATATTATTTTATTATTAGAGTGCAACGTAAGATTCCCATGAAACTCGTTGTTGCGTGTTGGGTACACCATCGAGCATAGCGTCCACTTTAAAGTTATATTAATATTTTATTCAAAAATATGGATAAATGTGAAAATGTCATACTCTTTATTTACCTGGGGTGTTACATCCTTCCCCCCTTTTGGGAATTGTGTCCTTGCAATTTTAAAATTGGGCTTGGAAACTTCAATGGAAATCCCACATCGGAACAAGAGTCAGTAAAACAATCACTTTAAAAAAATAAACAAATATAAGTACAAAGGTCACCCAAGTTAACCCATACTGGGATTGCAAGTATGAAAATATGGATATGGATGAAAAAAATGGGTCATGTTCTGATGGAGAGTGATAGTAAACATTTCTAGGATAAAGATAACCATAATAAAATCACAAACTTGTGATGGGTTAAACGGTAATCGATTCCCCAGTAGGAAAATTTAATAGACAACATTTTTGTTTTAAGTTACTTTTTATTGAGGAATTTATTCATATGGAAACATAATCACTTATCATGTTGACTTTCAACTTTTACTAGATTCCTTAATCAAACTCATATTTTCTCCAAAAGATGAGTATTTGGGAAGACTTGTTCGCATTAAGAGTACTATAATCAATTTCTAGAAAATCACCTAATCCACAATAGAGAACTATATACTTCCCATGTCTTTATACTCTAACCAAAACCAAAACCAAAAAGGTTAGTACAAGATCAGATAATCCAGAAAAGGATAACCCTTTATAAAAAGAAAATCTATTCTTAATCTCCAAAATTTGTCCAACAAAACCCAAAGTTCAACGAGGACCATTCGATAAACAATTTGTCCATAAAAATTCTTCAAAGTAAACCAAAATAAGATTGAATGCCAAATATTTAAATCATTTAGTCACACAGTCTTCCAAGTTAAATCATAACATTTTTCTCCAAACAACATCAGTTGCTCTTAATGTCTCGTATTGAAAAGTAATTAACCTAATCACATATCCTCCATGATAGGTTAATAAATTTCCATAGATAACCCAAAATAAACTTACTCTTAATTCATAAAATCATATATCTAAAAAGAATCAGTCAAACTAACCAAGGACTTCACATAGTCTAGTGGTAGGCGATAAATACCAGTCGCACTTTGTTTGTGGGTTCGATTCCCACAGCTTTGTCCGATGCGACGGGTTGTCACATGGTCTGTGTGTTGTCCTTTTTCCAAAACTATATAATTCTCATTTCATTCAAAAAAAGAGATAAAATCATCAAAAATAACCATAACATAATTTAAAATCAATTTAATCTCATGCCTTTCACTTCCATCATAACATATAGTAACCCATAATTACCTCAAAAGTAAGGATCATATAAACCCAAATGGTTCTTTATAACTATGTCCACAAAAGAACAGATAACTATTCATTGAATAAAATTTTCATATATTAAACATCAGGGTTACACATAATATAAAAAGTCTTCTAATGTAACCCCATCATCAAAAGAGACTTAATACTCTTAAGAATTTCACCATAACTCTTGAAGACCTTATATGTTGACTTCTTACTCATTCAACATTCTGCATGATGCATTAACCATTCTATTCCAACATATTCTGAAATACTTCTTTCCTACAAACAAAATCAAGAATCATATCCTAAGATTCCAAAATAAGAAAAAAAAGTTATTAAATGTTCCATACCTTTGATTGGTCATTTTCAGTTTCTTCATCCTCAATCGGAATGGCATTAGGTATTGGTAAATGAATATTTGTATGATCATGGTGATCCCATTCATGAAACATCTTCATAGGACATGTGTTTGCATAATGACCATGCACACCACATTTAAAACATTCAATTGATCCCTTAGAAAGATCTTCTTTCCCTTTCCTCGAGTCAACTGGATGCTTCCTTTTTCCATGGCAAGTTATTGCTATATGACATTCATTTCCACATCTATAGCATATTTCTGTCCCTTTGAAACATTTTTTTAGGTGTTTCCTTCCACATCTTTGACACACAGGTTTTTGAACATACTTACCTTTATGATAATTACCCGTAGTTCCGTAGGGATTTGTTTCTCACATATATGATGCCTTATAGAAATCACCAAGGTTTAGGTGGTCAATCATGACTCCAGATAGTTGGTTGAGGATAAACACAAGATTTCTCATTACAGCTCCCATATCATTCAGTTTCCTGCTAAAAAAACTGTCACAGTTTCCTTCACATCCACTGTTACTTTGTTGCCTACTAGAACCGGCCATTTACTAAAACCAAAAACGTCAATGTGAGTATATCAACAAAACCATCATGTACTAATGATGAAGATAAACACTAAGATATACTTACTCACTCACTTTATCTAAAACTAGGGCTCTTTCTGAATTCCTAACCATTATGGTAATGTCACTTATGCTTAAAGAATACCCTAACCTCTAAAGTTATCTAAACCGACCTTTGATACCAACTATAAGGACCCAGCCTTAAACCATACTTAATCTTGAGTTATTACAAGATTACACATTGAGGATCTTTTTAGGTTTAGAGTTTTAGAGAATTAGATCATGATACTGGAATTACATTCCAAATTTTAAAAATTTGGTTACATAAAAGACAGTATTTATTATTCCCATCAAAGGAAACATATTTAAAATAAAACTTGGATTCTTTCTTGACACTTCATTAACAATATCGTCACATCATGAACCTTTCCCTTGACCTTTGAAAAACATTTCAAAAAAACTTGGGATGAGCATAAAAAGCCTTGTAAAGGATACACAAAGAAGGAAAACTGTTAGTTTTTCAAAAACAACAAGTAAACCATGAGTACATTACGAAAGTAATACTTTTCACCTTTATGAAGTAGTAAAAACTATTCAATGAATAAAAGATCATTACTTACCATTTTGTAACCAAAATATTACAATAAAACACATATAAAGAACACATAACATATAAAGGTAACTTGGGATATAAACATACTTAAATGGAATAACCATACGGTCGACTTCCACACATACTTAATGGAATAGCCATACGGCCGACTTCCATACCCAATGCATTGGAGGTTATAACGTAACCACCCGTCCTGGTATTCACGACACCTCCCGTCATATAGTTTATCACGTAACCACCCGTAAAATGTCCAAGTACCATCATTACACATAAAATATTGAAAATATAAACATTTCAATAACAACATTTCATTTGAAATCACAATAATTAATTCCCAGATATTGAATTAATAAATCCATTTTCAAAAACCATTTAAAAGAGATTTTTTAATCAAAGTGTCCCATACCACTTTGAAGCTTTTAATGGAATTATAATTTTAAAACATTAATGTCCATATAAATAAATACTGAAAAACATTTTGAAAATATAGACATTAAAGATAAATATTTAGAATAATAAATCTTTAAAACATTTAAAATGATATTTTTGTTAAACAGTTTTTATCAAAATAAAAGACTCTTGAATAAAAATAATATCGGAATAACATTTAATCCGAACTTTATAATATCATGAGAATAAAGGAATTCATTATATAATATGTCAAAGGATAGTATACACACCATATAAGAGTTAATTTGTGCATAACAACAATGAATTCTCAAAAGAAATGTTAAATGAGATGAAATCCATTATAAAGAAGGTATCCTTAAATTAAGGATAAATCAATCTCATAATTATGTGTGAAAAATATAAATACACCCAATATAAATGGATATTAAGTTTAAAACAATCAATTTTTATTCACACATATTCAATGGAGGACATATTTAGTAACTACATGTTTAACCCTAAGAAATCAAAATTAGGTTAAGAAGTTCCCTTGGAAAAATTCGACAGCCTAACGGCATCACATAAAATTTTACAAAAAGGGTTGATGAGAGAGATTAAGGGGATCTCATCACTTGGAAATAAAATTTACATAAATAAGTATATATAATAACATATCCCAACATAACATTATGTGAATTAAAGGACATAACAAAATAAGTCTTTTAAAAAGAGGAGGGTGAAAGGTCCCCTTACCGAGTTGGGTAACTTACAAAAATTACTCCCCATGGAAGAAGGGTCATACAATGAAGATGTAAATACCCATAAATGAAATTATACTACAAAAAGTGTATAATAATGGGCAGTACATACACCACTCAAAGGAAATAGTGGCAAATGTAGCATAAATGTCACGGTAATAAAAGTGAGATGAAAAATCCCTTACGAAAACTCGGCAGCCTAACGGCGCCACTTAAAACATCCAAAAATGGATTAATGAGATCAAATAGGGTCTCCCATAATATGAACATAAAAATTAAAGTTTTAGGAATAAAAAATAACATCCCCAAACATAAGAAATATGGGCTTAAAATAAATGACATAAATGAGAGTACATAAAAAAGAAATAGAGAGGTCGGATCCCTTACCTCGGGTCTAACTTGACTCGATCATTCTTTAACATCCTGGATAATAAACTTGAGTTAATTTCTACTTGCTTAAGAACATTTTTCAAGTTCATTATTCCTTTTATATCACTTATTACCATGTTATAAACATTATGTAATCATTTAAGTTAATAATGATTGTTCTGTCGACATTTGGTTCTTAAGTAGAAAGTGGACTTCTTACAATTACATGTTGTTCATGTGGTCAAAGGTTCATTATATACAGAATGATATTCATGATTTGGGTATCATATATATCATATATATCCATAATATACACATATTTATAATATTACAAAATCATTTAGGGGTAATAATTGAAATGCACCGTTCATGGAGACGGTAAGTCGTACGTACACAAGAAAGCTACTTTCATTTCTATTTCATATTTTATAGAATGGAATCATAATGATATAAAGGTATTTTATAATTATAGTATAATATCATATATAATACCATTAATTACATCCTTTATATGTCCCACATATGGCATTAATGAATCAAATCACTTTGAGGGGTGGTAGTCCGCACTTCCTAAAATGAAGATATCGCGTTTACCCATAATGGTAACCATAAAGGATATGCCATAAATGAAAAATACAGAAGCTTAAGTAAAACATAATCATATTATATATTAATATATTAATATAGTGACATATTAATGGTCACCTTTGAAGGTTTTAAAAGAATATGGAACAATCATCGTTTCGTGAGGCAGAAAATCGCCAATCACAGAAACAATATGTTCTTTAACAATTTGACGAAGGAGTGTGTAAGTGTAGCTCGAATCCTTCTTTTAAAAACATACTCGTATATTTAATATACTTTAGTTGTTACAAAATAATTGAATAAAAAGATTTTAGGGGGTTGGAGAAGCAAAATAAAACAAAAGGACTCAAGTGAAGACATTACCTTAAAATTGGGTAACACCCTTTGGTTTGAGCTCAAAGGCTTCCTTGGGAAGACTTATGCCCAAAGTGAGGCTTCAAGGAGTTAGAGAGGTATGTGGAGAGACAAAATGGGCAGGTTTTGGACGAGCCAAAGGCTTTCAAAGTGTGGGTAAGGAGGTAGAGGTGGGGCCCTTTTATAAGAGAAGAGGAGGGGCACACTTGGAAAGTAAATAAATGTTACTTTATTTTAGAATGAGTTTCGGATTTTAATGGCCCCACATTGATTTTTTTCTAGGTTAAGGTGATAAGGGTTCAAAATCCACCAATAAAATACGTTTTGGACATGTGTAGGTCTTAGATTTTACATTATCTTTAAATTTTATTTAAATCGTTAAATAATGAGGTTATCGTTGCATCATCATGATGTCATAAATAATTTATTTAATGTATAAAAATTATAAAGAAAAATACTATGATGTAGGAAATCTTTTTATATTTCCAATTCATATTTATAGTAAAAAATCTGACTTGTATAACCCCATGTAAAAATTGTTTTAGTAAAACATCTCATGTTTGTGTCATTTTTACTTTAACATTAAATAAAAAGTTATTTATGTCATTTTCCAACCAAAGTGGCTCCATGGGGTCCCCATGTTGACCCATGGATTGTCTTGGTCTGCCATGACACATCCAATGAGGTTAGGACATGTGTATAGGTCATTTAATTTTATTAAAATATTATTATTACCTTAAACTACACTAATTACATCTAATCGCGATTAAAAACTTAATAATTACTATTCACCAAAACAATTATTTTAATCCCATTGAACCAAATTTTACTTATTAATGACAACCATGTATGTAGGATTTTTGAAATTTAAAACACAAAGATGGAAAAATATCATTTAAACGGAAAATCAGTTTTTATAAGTACCACTTAGTGGTTTCACTATTCATCAAAAATTGAAGTTTTTCAGAAAATTACCAAAAAATCACCCTAAGATATATTTGATATTCCGAATTCAAAAAAGATTCCTATTTTAAAAAATTCAAAACATATATGTTTCATTAATTAATTTACTAATTAATTCCCGCTGTCAAAACAAATAGCGTGTTTTTATGAAACAAAATGTATCAAAAGATTGACACTAGTTTAAGTCCGATTTCAAAGTGAAATTAATTACAACGACCACTATTGGATTAAATGGTAAAAATATATTCTAATTTCACTTTAAAACCAATTAAAAAGATAATATAATCATATAAATAAATTAGATTAAAAATAGGTTTTGAATTAAAATAAAACATTTTTTCACTATTCATTAGAATTGATCTTTTTCGGAAAAATACCAAAAATTTACACAAAGTAAATTTTGATGTCCCGATTCTAAAGAAGAATTTTATTTTTTCAAAGATAACACATAAAATTGTCACAAAGTGGATTTAAAAGAGGTTCGCTATCAAAAGGTGGTTAATCGACCTTTTAAAGAATATTAGAATATTTACGGTTAAAATTGGATTCATTCGCATTTTTAATCCTCTAACATTTATTGTAAAAAGTAAAAATATTTGACAAACATATATAATCATTTTTTAGTTAGTTCTAATCATTCCCGCCATCACAACTGCTAGGCGTTAACTACCATTTAAAATAATATTTTTTTATTATTAGAGTGCAACGTAAGATTCCCATGAAACTCGTTGTTGCGTGTTGGGTACGCCATCGAGCATAGCGTCCCCTTTAAAGTTATTTTAATATTTTATTCACAAATATGGATAAATGTGAAAATTTCATACTCTTTATTTACCTGGGGTGTTACATCTATTGTGACACCTCTTAGGTTATTCCACAACAACAAAAAAATCATCATACCATTTCATAATTCATTCACCAATTTGTTACCCAATCAGGGATGGTGTGAACCCAAATCATTCAGCTTTCCTCAGACTCTACGAAATTTCATTGGATATTAATTCAAACTCTGACACTTCTCACCTTGTCGATTGATCCCTAATGAACCCTCTAAAAATAGATCACATGAAATCATATATTTCTCTTACCTTATCCCAACATTCTCATGCACCTTCACTACCCAATAAAATAACTAGATCCATTATCTTTTGAGTAATTTATATCCTTAACATGTATAATTTGGCTGACCAAGTTATCATTGTAATTACACATGTCACATTCACACCACACCTTAAGGATATCACTTATTCTACAGATAATTTCATGATCACAAAACACATAAGCGTTGTTCCAAATAAAATTTCTTCCACACATTCTCCTAATGTTATATAGAAATAAAACCATGAGAAAATAGGTCAATGAAATCTAATTATCATATTATCTTACTTAATCTAGAGACCATGAGAACTCCTCAAATTTCACATCAACAAACCCCTTGGAATTATAAATGACTCTTCCAACTATGTTTTTCTGTTATCTAGACTTTTTTGAAAATATATATGAAAAAGTACATGTATTTTGTTTTAGAAAACTAATCAAATCGAATACATATCCTATTTTTAATTTTTGTACAATATCATATCACCAAAAATGAATACAGTGCTTATATAAATTCTTTTGTTATTCTATTTTTTAAGAATTCAATGACTATTGAAATTCATTATGGAGATATACACTATAATTCTACACATACATAGACATAAACATAGGCGTTGACCAATATCTATATAATAATATTGTAGGGTCAAGTAACACCCCAAGCTTCCACGGTATGCTTTTCTTTGAATAATACACTAGCGTGTGTTGTAAGCAACTTCGAGTTCTAACACACCACAACCAATCAATCAAGCTGTTATGAATATTAATACCCACTCTTTAAAATTTTCAAATTTTATCATTAAAAATGGACATCATTTTTGGATTCGTAATATTGAAATTAGTTTACAGTGAATTTTTGGTATTTTTCTAAAAACTTTAAATTTTTGATGAATTGTGAAAAACACTGAGTTATAGTTTAAAACCGAATATTTATTTAAAGAATTTTTTATTTTATATAAATTTATTTTGATCAAAATAGATACATAATACCTATATATATTCAATGTAATTCATTGGAGTCAGTTTATAATAATTTTAGATATATAAAAATGTTATTGAACTTTTCACCGTCTTTTACCCACATCAAAGGAGAATTTACAAAATCACATAAAAAGTAATTTTACCACTTCTGTGAGTGTAATTTCAAAAATATTAGAGATAATCTTGATATCAGTATGAAAAATGTGGTTCAATAAGATGAAAATAATATTTTGGTGAATAGTATATTTTTACTTTTATATACCACGGTTAAAAGTAAATAGGGTATTTAAGGGTAAAAATGATATTATTAAAACCATAACATCTATACTAATTATATTTGATAAGTATAATTCAACCAAAAAAACCTCTAGAATAATACATGAACACCTCTGATCCACATTGATTAGATTAGGACACTTATTATTATTTTATTAAAAGATGTGTTAAAAGAGTTAAAATAGAAGTTTAATAACTAAATAATTTTTTATATAGAGTTATACATAAGATAAATTCAACTATAAATATTCATTAGAAATCTAAAAATATTTCCTAGATAATATTATTTTATTTAAATTTTTTATATATTAAATAATTAAATTTATTTTTGACACAATGATGATGCATTAATTACATAATTAATGAAATATTAAAATAATTGATATTATAAATATATAAATAAATGTAATTTGAGACTTTTTAATAATTAAACTAATCGTATAGGTTAATATAACATGTTAGGGTTGGTTATATGAATTGTTTTCTAATTAATAATGCTGTTATAAATTTATAAAAAACAAAATACCAAATAGTGTCAAAATTGACATGAAAGAGTTTCTAAAACAAATATTATATTATTAATTGATATTCTATTTCTAAAAATATATGGTTTTTCCAAAGGAATAATATAATTATAGGTGTATGAGTTAAGATCCACTTGAGGTTATATTAGAAGTATATAGTAGGTTTATTAACCATATAATATAAAATACAAAGAGACATGGTAAATGTCAAACTCTTTAACTAAGAGATAAATCTAAAAGAAAAAGTCAATATAGTGTCCCATACATGTCTAAATCCTATTGGATGAGTGGGTTTCAACCCATACCCACCTTAGACATTAGAATATTCATTTTTTAGAAATTATAAACAGAATATTAATTTATTATAAATTAATATTTCTATCTTTTCCTAAGGTGCCCCTAACCCCTCTTATAAAAGGGCACTCCACCTTCTCTATAATTCAAACCTTAAAAGCCATTTGGATCGGCCAAAATTTTCCCAAATACCCTCGAATCCATCCTCCCTTTATCCTAGAGTCATTTATTTTAGACGGAAATACATTCTATGAAGCCCTTTTGATCAAATCCAAAAGAAGAACCCGAAGAAGAGGTAAATATTTCATCACCTCTTTCAAGTTCCTTTCTTCTTCCACTTCCTTTTTCTTTGTTGTTTCCGTTCTAAAATAATAAATCCAGTATCATATATATACATTGATGTTATTATAAATATGGTAAAACTAAATTCATTATTTTTTCCATCCTTTGAATGACATTTCACCATACGTCTGTACGTACGGCCTACCGTCTCCACGTCGTGGTGTAATTGTTATTCAATACATTATTATTTGGATGGGTATAATAATGATGTGTAATTGATGTAAATGTTAAATATAACAAGATAATGATTATGTATATATGATATACCATCCAATTATATATTATTCTAATATCAAAAGAATGATATTGTGCTCGTGCTTACGTACGGATTTCCGTCTCCACGAACACGATGAGATTCATTCTCCATTGTATAAATTTAAGACTAATTTTCATTATATAATTAAACATAATTTTTAAATACATGATAAAATTATGTATATTAATACGATACATCCCATCCATCACAAATATGACTCACATAATAAATAATATAAAGGAAAACCAATCTGTTTACACAAGAAAAAATGATTATACTAAGATATTACTATTAATGAAATGTTAAAAGATAATATATTATATCCTATTAATCTATATGATTCTTGTATAATTTAATAAAAATTATTTTAGATTTATACAGGATTTTATCCTACTCTTGACAAAGGAAAATTACAAGGTAAGCGTTAATTTCACAATCTCATTATTATTCAAGATTGTTTTTACGTAAGTATCTACTTGGACCTCTTTATCATCCACCTCCATGTTTCTTAAAATTGTATTTCAAAAAAATTTTACTATTTAATAGACTATGTGATAAAGTCATTTATACCATTTTTTGAATTTTTATAATATGTTTTTTAAAAGGAATATAGTTCAAAAAATAGTTAAAAATTATGAATGTTAGAACACTCCTGTAATGTATGTGAGTTATACTAAAAAAATAAAATAAACATTAAATTTAGACGCACATTTTCACAAGAATCAAATATGATATTTAAGACAACATGATGATAATTTATTCTTTCACATAATTACTTAAAATAAAATTCATTATCATAAAAATAATTAATATTTATTTAATGAAATATTAAATAAATATAAATACATGAAATACAAATTACATTATTCCAAATATAAATGTATAAAAAATTTATAATGTATTGAATAATAAAATATGGAAATAAAATTAAGTAAACATAAGTTTTAGTACCCCTTATTTCTTGTATGTAACCCTTACTTGATTATTTTCTTGGTTTTAAAAGTAATGGGGGGCGAATGGGAGAGTCAGGATATCTTGGACTGAAGTTTCATGCAAAGGGGAAGTCACACGGGTGGCGCACGGTTTGTCGAAATCATGCGGCCAAACCGTGCGTGGGTGACATGGGAGGAAGTGGCTTCCTCACGGTTAGCGCATGGTTATGGGAAACTGTGTTATGAGGGCATGCGAGAGGGGTGGACGAGGTATTAACCAATGCATGGTTAGCGGATAGTTTGCCAAATTGTGCAGACTAATCGTGCATTCACTTAAAATAAGATCCTTAAATAGTGAATATAACTCATTTTTACCTTTAATTTCATCATTAATTCTCTTAAGAAGCCCTAACATGTGATTACTCTTCCTTCAGGGTTGGAAAACTTCTCCCTAGTATTATGGAGGTGATCTGAAGTCTTCTCACAGAAAATCAAAGTTGAATTGTTGAGTTATGTGATCGTTCTCCTTCATTCTAGATCAATTTATTAGATGTACTTAGATAAACTTATACTCTTCTCTCAGTTTCTTAGATATATTCACGTGATGGGTATATCTACGGTTTTGGATGCCAAATATTTCAAAATAGAAAGAGGTATTTCCCTTAAAAAAGGCTTTGATTTCGTCTATGTCAACATCCTTTGATGGATTTTAATTTTATTTTAAGTTGATTTATTATGATACAAAACTCCAATATTATATTGAAGGTTTTGTGATATGTTTGAATTTGGATGTGTTATTGTTATACCATTCATGGTTTATGGAAAATGTATTTACATTTTTTATGCAAGTTTTAATACGAATGTTTTTGTTATGTTTAAACCTTTTCATATGTGGAATGAATTGGACATATAATATGATGGGTGGAGCCCGCTATCGCTCCTCGATGCAACAGTAGGTCTCGGGAGACAAACAAGTTTCTTGGCACAAGGCCTTGACAAAATTTTATTTGTAGTCTAGGCATAAGGCCTTGACTATGTGGTTATGAAAGTCTAGAATTATGCATTCCATATTTATGAAAGTGGCTATGGATATTTCATGTGATTATTCCACTAGTAGAATATCCATTAGATTATGTAAATGAAATTATTTTATTTTATCATAGCCATATTATGCTAAAGTTCATGTTTAAAAGTGTTTTGTTTTAGTCTTATACGTTGACATAAATGTTTATGCTTATTTTTGAATGTTTCTGCTCTATTATTATCCTTACTGAGCATCTGAGCTCACCCCTTTCTATGTTTTATTTTTTTAGGATGAGAACAAGTATTTTATTACTGACTTGTAGAGATTGTTTGAGGGGATATGAGTGTGTTCTATGGATACAATGTTGTGGTAGTTTTTCATTTTGTGATGTAATTCAAACCTTCTGAATGTATCTCTTACTTCCAAGGCTACTAAACTAATTGGTATTTCGAGGATTGACCTTTTGTTATCTTGCCAATGTTATGTAATAATGCACCAACTATGGATAACTGGGGTCGGGGCGTTATAGTTGGTATCAGAGGAACTTTATTACAAACCTTGGAATCTAGATTTATATAATCTCTGATTAGATCAAGTTAACCTAAGATAGACTTTGAGGATTCATATAGAAGAAATTCCTAAAATTTAGGTATTGTAGATATTTTGTGAGTTTTCAAAGATATTAATACATGTCTGGATACGAGTAGGTAGAGGTGGCTCTGGAATAGATTTACCTAAGGGTAAAACCCAAAAACACCTCTTTGTGCTTGACTCAAATGGGAATTGGTGAATGACAACGGGCCATTCTGCACTCTTGGTTACGAAACTCCAAGGGGATATGCTTAGGATAATTCACATTTTCATTACAAACCATTATGAAGGGTTTATGAGTATATACATTCTCAATAAAAATATTTTTTATGATTATGGATTATATCCATAAACTGTTTAGTTTATGTTAACTATTTTACATGTTTGGAATTATGTATTTCAATTAATAAACTAATCTAGTTTATTCCATTATTTAGAAATGGTTCCTAGTTGAAGGAATGGAAACAGTATCAATGAACGCACTCCATGTAGGTATTTCTCTCCTGCTCAAGATTATTATAGTGGAGATGGTGATACAACTAGTGTTGATTTGTTTATCACCATACTGGGACAACCCGCTCGGGTTATAAATAATAACCTTACCCGTTTGGAGCACCCTGATCCATAGTTTGGAGGATCCATGGTAGAACTCTTGATTAGGAAACAACCACCAACATTAAATGGGATTAAAAATCCATTATTAGCTAAGAAATGGATAAATTCCTTAAAGAAAATATTCCATATCTTTGGGGTAGTGAAAAGGGAAAAAGTTGTCATGGTAGTTTACCGCCTCACTGGACATACTGATCAATGCTGATGATTGATTCAAAACACAAGGGAATATGATTAAGTATAAAAAATAGAATGGAGGGAGTTTAGAGATATTTTCTTAGAAAAATACTTACCTCGTGACCATCGAGCAGATATGGAAAGGTAATTTCTGAGTCTGAGGAAAACGGAGGATGAGAATGTTGAAAAGTATTAAGATAATTGTACATGGTTAGTGAGGTATGAAGCAGATTATATACGTAACCCAATATGTAAAATTTATAGTTTCATTGATGGATTAAAACTATATCTACGTTGTGCATTATTCTCAAAATCCTTCTCATCGTACGATGATATTGCCTCATGTGCTATGAAGACAAAAAAAGAATTCTCTTTGTCTTACAACTTTAATGCAAATCAAGTGAAGACGAGATATGCTGAACACATAAAAAAATTTAAATAAGGCGAAGAAAGGAAAATTTTTATATCCATCTTGTTGTAAATGTGGGAAGATTTTCCCTGGTACATGCCTGAAGGGAATGTGAGTATGTTACAAGTGTAGTGAAAAAGGCCACCAAGCTCAACGTTGCAATGGGATGAAAGAGGTTTTTGATGTTGAATTCTATAATTGTAGAGAAATGGTGTATTATGTGAATGAATGTCCAATTTTTCAGGGGAAGTTACCTCAAAAAATGCCAAGGGATCAAGTCCAAGCATATACTATCACTACTGCTGATGTTAATGCTCTGAAAGACACAGTGGATGGTAATTTAATAGTTTCCTAAAGTTTAGAAAATTCTTTATTTTATTCTAGATCATACCATTATTTCATATACTCCTTGTTTTCAAAAAAATTTAGATATTTCCAATTTGATTTAATAAGGGAGTTTTCCGTCAAAACTCTTATGGGAAGTATCATCGCAACAATGTTTTTTGAATCAGTTCCCATTAGAGCATATAAATGTTATTTATCTGTTGATCTCTTCATCAAACCCAATATTGAATTTTATATAATCCCCGGTATGGATTGGCATTCAGACCATGATGTGAAGATTTTTTGTAAGAATAATGAGGTTAATGTTTTTGATGATGATGATAAAGAACACCTTATCTTTAGAGCAGAATCGTCACCATCTAATTCTTATCTATATCCACCCACAGTAGCTTAACTAAATTCAATTATTGGGGAAGAATAGAATTAAAAAAATGAGGGTGATGAAAAGAATGTTTAAATAGAGGATGTATATAAATATCCAGCCTTAAACCTTACTTAATATTGAATTAAATGAATAATTCACATTGAGGATCTTTTTAGGTTTAGAGTTTTAGAGAATTAGATCATAACTATTACATCTCAAAATATTACACAGTAGACACTTCTAAAATGTTTCATTTTTTTTACAAAACATAAACTCTTAAAAAAAGAGTCATGTCTAGTTCCACGTTTAATACAACATGAATTTTCCTTGATCCCATCAATGACCCTATTCAACATTATTTACTGTGAATAACATTTCAAAAAAACTTGTGGTGAGCATAAAAAGCTCAGTAAGGGATACTCAAAAAAGGAAGACTGTTAGTTTTTTAAAACATCAAGTAAACCATGAATACATTATCAATGTAAAAATTTTCACCTTTAAGAAGTAGTAAATACTCTTCACTGAATAAAAGTTTATTACTTACCATTTTGTAACAAAACGATTACCATTAAATGCATATAAAAACACATAACATATAAAGGTAGCTTGGGACATAAACATACATAAATGGAATAACCATACGGTCGACATACACACATATCACTAAATGGAATAGCCATACGGCCAACTTCCATACCCAATGCATTGAAGGTTATAACTTAACCACCCATCCTGGTATTCACGTAACCACCTGTCCTACGGTTTATCACGTAACCACCCGTCAAATGTCCAAGTACCATAATAAAATCATAATACATAAAACAAATATAATGGAAAGAAAACATTTCCATATTTTGATCACAATATATCACTTAAATATTTTGACATAAAAAATCCATTATAAAAACCATTTTCAATACCACAATACATAATAGAGTATATGGTATTTATTTCATTTTAAAAACATTACGGCTTGTTTAGGAAGCCAAAGACCAAATAATACTCATGGCGGAGAAAAAGGTTGTTGTCACCGCGTACTTTACAATAAACATTCCGTTTTGTTGTTTAGTAAAATGATTCGTAGAAAAAGATTCCCTTTGAGTGAAATGAAAAGTCAAAGGTGTTTTATACAGTGTATAAAAGGAAGTCATGTATTAGAACAAAATATTCCTCAATGAAAGGATATTGAGACGAAGTCCCTTACAAAGACGGTATCCTTAGATTAAGGATAAATCAATTACATAATTAATTGTGTGACAAGTATAAATACACCCAATATAAGTGGTTATTATGTGTAAAACAATCAGAGTCACTCACACATATTCATTTCATGACATATTCAAGGAGTACAAGTTTAACCCAAAGGATTGAAATTGAGTTAAGAAGTTCCCTTATAAAAATTTAACAGCCAAACGGTGTCACATTAAAATTCATAAAATTATTTGATGAGGGAGAAAATGGTATCTCATCACTTGGACATAAAATTTACATCAATAAGGATATATAAGAACACATCCCAACATATGAATATTTAAATTAAAAGACATTACATAAATATGTCTTTTTAAAAAGAGGAGGGTGAAAGGTTCCCTTACCGACTTGGGTAACAATCGAAACATACACCCCGTGAAAGAAGAAGTATAAAACATTGATGTAAATACTCATAAAAGAATTTATATTACAAAAAGAGTATAATAATGGATAGTACATACACCACTCAAAGGAAATGGTGGAAAATGTGGCATAAATCTCATGGGAATAAAACTGAGATGAAAAATCCCTTATGAAAACTCGGCAGCCTAACAGCAACACATAAAACATCCAAAAATGGATTTTTGAGATCAAATATGGTTGTCTCATAATATGAAAATAAAAATTTAAGAATTAATAATATAAAATAACATTCCCAAGCATAATAAATATGAGCTTAAAAGAAATTACATAAAAAGAGCACTTAAAAAGAAGAGAGAGGTTGGATCCCTTATCTCGTGTCTGACATGACTCGATCGTTCTTTAATCTCCTAACTAATAAACTCAAGTTAACTTATAATTGATTAAGAACATATTTTGAGTTCATAATTCTATTTATATCATTTATTACCATTTTATGAACATTATGAAATTATTTAAGTTTATAACGGTCGTTTTGTCGATCATTGGTACTTGAGTCAAAAATTTACTTCTTATAATTACAAGTTGTTCATGTGATAAAATATCCATTATATCCAGAATTATATTCATAATTTAGATATCATATATATCATATATATCTAGTATATACATTCATTTATAATATTACATAACATTTAGGGGTAAGAAATGAAATGCACCATTTATGGAGATCGTAAGTCGCACGTACGAATAAACGCTACTTTCATTTCTATTTCATATTTAATGGAATGAAATCATAATTATATAGAGGTATATTATAATTCCAGTAAAATATAATATATAATATCATTAAATCCATCCTTTATACGTCCCACATATAGAATTAACGAATCAAATCACTTTGAGGGGGTGGTAGTCGACACTTCCTCAAATTGAATTATCGCATTGGCATAACATGAAAAGCATAAATGTATGTTTTAAATGTAAAATAAATAAGCATAGAGAAGAAATAAATATAAAATATATCATAAATAAATATAGTTCCATCATAATGGCCACCATGAGAGGTGGTAGGAGAAGATCGAACAACCATCATTTCGTGAGGCAGAAATTTTCCATCCACGGAAACATAATGTTCTTTAACCATTAGGCGGAGGTATGTGTAAGTGTATCTTGAATAATTTTCATAAAAACATACTATTATATTTAATATACTAGTGTTGTCAAAAAACAAAGTAATAAAAAAGAGTTTTAGAGGGTTGGAGAAGCAAAATAAAACAAAAGAACACAAGTGAAGACATTACCTTTAAATCAGGTAGCTCCTCTTGGATTGAACAAAAAGGGTTTTTTAATGAGCTTTCTGCCTAAGGTAAGGCTTCTAGGATGAGGAGAGGTATGTGGAGAGGTAAAATTATTAGAGTTTTGTTGATCCAAAGGCTTTAGTGGTGTGGGTTGGAGGTAGAGGTGGGGGCCTTTTATAAGAGGGAGGAGGAGAACTCTTGGAATGTCTTGAAAAGATACATTATTATAAAATGATTTTCAGATATTAAAGGTACCACAATTATATATTTATAGTATAAGGTGATTTGGGTTAGAAATACACCCATCCAATAGGTTTTTGACATGTTTAGTTAATAGATTTTACATTATCTTTTCCTTTTATATAAATCGTTAATTAATGAGGTAATCACTGCATCATCATGGTGTCATAAATAAATTAATTTATATAATGTCTAATTTTTTTAAAAAAAATCATGATGTATGAAATATTTGTATCTTTATAATTAATATTTATAGTAAAAAATATGAATTGTATAACCCCATGTAAAAATTGTTTTAGTAAAACAATACATGTTTGTGACATTTTTATTTTAACTTTTAATAAAAAGTTATTAATGTCATTTTCCTACCAAAGTGGCTCCATGGGGTCCC
This sequence comes from Viscum album, assembly GCA_963277665.1. Classification (NCBI taxonomy): domain Eukaryota; kingdom Viridiplantae; phylum Streptophyta; class Magnoliopsida; order Santalales; family Viscaceae; genus Viscum; species Viscum album. The sequence continues at coordinate 1,894,540,424 of OY728150.1, forward strand.
CAAGTTGACCCATGGATTTTCTTGGTCGTCCATGACACATCAAATAATGTTAGGAAATGTTTCAAGATAAGTTCTTATTATGATAAAATTATTTTTACCTTAAATTACACTAATTAACTTTAATCGCGATTAATAAAACTTAAAAGTTACTATTCACCAAAAAAAATTATTTTAATCCCATTGAACCACATTTCACTTCCTAATGACAACCAAGTATGTCGGATTTTTGATATTCAATTCATATAAGTGGTAAAGTTACATTTAAATGAAAAATCAGTTTTTAACTACCACTTACTGGCCTCATAATTCATTCAAAATTGAAGTTTTATAGAAAAAAATCACAAATTCACCTAAGCTATATTTGATATTCCAAATTCAAAAATTTTGTCTACTTTAAAAAATTGAAAACAGATAAGTTGAATTAATTAATTTAATAAATTATTCCCATAGTCAAAACAAATAGAGTGTTTTTAAGGAACAAAATATATCAAAAGATTGACACTAGTTTAAGTTCAATTTAGAGGTGAAATTAATTCCCATGACCACCATTGGATTAAATGGTAAAAATATATTCTAATTGTACTTAAAAACCAATTCAAAATATGATCTAATCATATAAATTAATTAGAAATAAAATAGGTTTTGAATTGAAATACAACATTTTTCACTTATTCATTAAAAATGGACTTTTATCAAAAAAAAATATCAAAAACCTAAAAAAGTATATTTTTACATCCCGATTCTAAAGAATGATTTTATTTGGTCCAATATAACATATAAAATTGTCAACATGTTGATTTCAAAAGGGTTCTCCATCAAAAGGTGGTTAATCGACCTTGTAAAGAATATTAGAATATTTATAGTTAAAATTGTAATCATTTGCATTTTAAGCCTCTAACATTTATTGGATATAAGTAAAAATATTTGACAAACATATATAATCATTTTGTAGTTAGTTTTGTTCTTTCCCACCATTACAACGGCTAGGCGTTAACTACCATTTAAAATAATATTATTTTTTTATTAGAGTGCAACATATGATTTCCAAGAAACTCATTGTGGCGTATAGGGTACGCCATAGAGAATAGTGTTACCTTTAAATTAATATTAAAATTTTATTCACAAATATGGATAAATATAAAAATGTCATATTCTTTATTTACCTGGATTGTTACATCCTTCCCCCCTTTTGGGAATTTCGTGCTCGCAATTTTAAAATTGGGCTCAGAAACTTCATTGAAAATCCCACATCAGAATAAGAGTCAGTAAAAGTATCAATTTAAAAGAAAGAAAGAGAAGTACCGAGGTCACCCGAGTTAACCCATACTAGGATTCCATGTAGGAAAGCATAGACAAGGAAGAGAAAAAAAGGGTCATGTTTTGATGGAGAGTGATAGAAAAAATCTTTAGAAGAAACCACAAGAAAATCACAAACTTGTGATGGGTTAAATGGTATTTGAGTCCCCAGTAGGAATAGTTAACAGAAAACATTTTTTTTAAATTACTTTTCCTTAAGGAATTAATTTATGATCTTAACTAAATCCTAAGTAAACATACTTACATGTCATTTAGACTTTTATCTCCTACTATATTTCATACACAAACTCATATTTTCTCCAAAAGACGAATATTTAGGATGACTTTTTCACATTAAGATCACTATAATCAACTTCTAGAGAATCACCTAATCCAAAAAAGGGAACTATATAATTCCCATGTCATTAGACCAAAACCAAAATCAAAACCAATAAGGTTAGTACAAGATCAAATAATACCCAAAAAGGATAATCCTTTATTAAAATATCTATTCTTAATCTCCAAAATTTGTCAAAAAATACCCAAAGTTCAACAAAGACAATTCAATAAACATCTATCCATAAAATTCATCTAAGTAATCAAAACTATTATTGAAACCCAAATCTATAAAGGATTTAATCACAAAGTCTTCCAAACTAAACCTTATCATTTGTCTCCATTCATCAGTTACTCTTAAAGTCTCATATTGAAAAGTAATTAACGTAATCATATATCCTCCATGATTGGTCAATAATTTCCTAGATAACCCAAAATCAACATACTATTGATTCATAAAATAAAATAAATAAAAATAATAAGTCATAATAACCAGGGACTTCACGTAGGCTAGTGGTAGGTGACAAATACGAGTCGCACTTTGGTTGTGGGTTTGATTCCCACAGCTTTGTCTAACATGACGGGTTATCACACGGTATGCATGTTGTCCTTTTTCCAAAACAGTATAATTCTTAAAACATTCCCCAAAAGGAGATAAAAACATCAAAAATAACCATAACATAATTTAACCTCATGGTTATCTCATGACTTTCATTTTCCATCATAACATAAATTAACCCATAATTACCTCAAAAGTAAGGATCATATAAACGCTGATGGTTTCCTTTATAATTATTTCATGAACATCCGAATCGAGTTAGTTATCTCGTACATGATGCATTAGAGAACTCCCCAATGTTGAAGTGGTTAGTCATGACTCCTAATATTGGGTTTTGAAAAACCACAGGAGTTCTCGTTGCAGTTCTCATATCATTCAGTTGTTCTCTCATAAAACTGTCATAGTTTTCTTCACATCCACTATCACTTTGGTGCCTGCTAGATCCAGCCATTTAGTAAAACCAAAAAGTTCAGTGCGAGTATATCATTAGAATAATCATATATTACTAATATATAATTATTCATGTTATCTTAAACTCATTCACTTTATCTAAAACTATGAACCTTTCTAAAATCCTAACCATTATGGTAATGTCACTTATGCTTAAAGAATACCCTAACCTCTAATGTTATCTAATCCGAACATTGATACCCACTATAAGGACCTGGCCTTAAACCTCACCTAATGTTGAATTAAATGAATAATTCACATTGAGGATCTTTTTAGGTTTAGAGGTTTATAGAATTAGATCATAACTATTATATCTCAAATGATTACACAGTAGACACTTCTACAAAGTACCCTTTTTTTACAAAACATGAACTCTTAAAAAAAGAGTCATGTCTAGTTCCATTCTTAAGATAGCATGACTTTTCCTTGATCCCTTTCTTGACCCTATTCTACATTATTTCATGTGAAAAACATTTCAAAAAAACTTTGGGTGAGCATAAAAATCATAGTAAGGGATATAAAAATAAGGAAAACTGTTAGTTTTTCAAAACATCAAGTAAACCATGAACACTTTATCAAAGTAACACTTTTAACCATTAAGAAGTAGTAAATACTCTTCACTGAATAAAAGATAATTACATACCCTTTTGAAACCAAAAGATTACAATAAAACCCCTATAAAGAACACATAACATATAAAGGTAACTTGGGACACAAACATAATTAAATAGAATAACCATAAGTTCGACTTCTACACATATCACTGAATGGAATATCCATACGGCTGACTTCCATACCCAATTCATTGGAGGTTATAATGTAACCACCCGTCCTATTATTCACGGCACCCCCCGTCATATGGTTTATCACGTAACCACCAATCAAATGTCTAAGTACCATTATAAAATCATAAGACATAAAAAAATATAATGGAAAGAAAAAAATTCCACATTTTGATCAAAATATATCACATAAATATATTGACATAAAAAATCCATTATAAAATCCATTTTCAATACCACAATACATAAAATAGTATATGGTATTTATTTCATTTTAAAAACATTACAGCTTGTGGAGGAATCCAAAGACCAAATAATACTCGCGGCGGCGGAAAAGATTGTTGTCACTGCATGTGTTAAAATAAACATTCCTTTTTTTCGTTTAGTAAAATGATTTGTAGAAAAATATTCCCTTTGAATGAAATGAAAATTCAATGTTGTTTTATACAGCGTTTAAAAGAAATTCTTGTATTATAACAAAATATTCATCAATGAAAGGAGATTGAGACGAAGTCCCCTACATAGACAGTATCCTTAGATTAAGGATAAATCAATTACATAATTTATGTGTGACAAGTATAAGTACACCCAATATATATTAACATTAAGTGTAAAACAATTATATTAATTCAAACATATTCATAGCATGACATATTAAAGGAGTACAAGTTTAACCCAAAGGCTTTAAATTGAGTTAAGAAGTTCCCTTATAAGATTTCGACCGCATAATGGTGTCACATTAAAATTCATAAAATGAGTTGATGAGAGAGAAAATGATATCTCATCACATGGAAATAAAATTTACATCAATAAGTATATAGAAGAACACATCCCAAGATAAGAAGATGTAAATTAAAATATATATCATAAAGACGTCTTTTTAAAAAGAGGTGGGTGAAAGGTTCCCTTACCGACTTGGGTAACTTTCAAAACGTACACCCCGTGAAAGAAATACTATAAAACATTGATGTAAATACTAATTATCAAAATTATATTACACAAAGAGTAGAATAATGGGAATTACATACACCACTCAAAGGAAATGGTGGAAAATGTAGCATAAATCTAGAGGGAATAAAACTGAGTTGAAAAATACCTTACAAAAACTCAGCAGCCTAACGGCGCCACATAAAACTTCCAAAAATGGATTTATGAGATATGATAGGGTCTCTCAAAATATGAACATAAAAAGTAAAGAATTTTGGATATAAAATAACATTCCCAAACATTAGAAATATGAGCTTAAAATAAATGACATAAAAGAGAGTACTTTAAAAGAAGATAGAGGTAGGATCCCTTACCTCGTGTCCGACTTGACACGATCATTATTTAATCTCCTGAATAATAAACTATAGTTAATTTATACTTGATTAAAACTTTTTTTTTGATTTCATTATTCCATTTATATCATTTATTACCATTTTATGAACATTATGTAATTATTTTTGTTTATAACTGTCGTTTTGTCAATCATTGGTACTTGAGTCAAAAATAAACTTCTTATAATTACAAGTTGTTAATGTGGTAAAATATCCATTATATTCAGAATTATATTCATGATTTAGATATCATATATATCATATATATCCAGTATATACATGAATTTATAATATTACATAACCTTTAGGGGTAAGAAATGAAATGCACCGTTCATGGAAACGGTAAGCCATACGTACGCATTAATGCAATTTTCATTTATATTTAATATTTAATGGAATGAAATCATATTTATATATAAGTATATTATAATTTAATTATAATATAATATATAATATCATTAAATACATCCTTTATATGTCCCAAATATGGCCTTAACAAATCAAATCACTTTGAGGGGGCGGTAGTCCACACTTCCTCAAATTAAATTATCACATTTGCACAACCTGCAAAGCATAATGGTATGTTTTAAATATAAAATATAGAAGCATAGAGAGGAAATAAATATAATATATATTCTAAATAAATGTCGTTCAATCATAATGGGAACCATGAGTGGTGGTAGGAGAATATAGAACAATCATCGTTTCATGATTCAGTAATTCGCCATCCAGGGAAACAATATGTTCTTTAACCCTTAGACGAAGGTGTGTGTAAGTTTAGCTTGAATAATTCTCATAAAAACATCATTGTATATTTAAGATTCTGGTTTTGTTACAAAATAACCGAATAAAAACAGTTTTAGAGGGTTAGAGAAGCAAAATAAAACAAAAGAACACAAGTGAAGACATTACCTTTAAATCGGGTAACTCCTCTTGGTTTGAACCAAAAGAGTATATTAAAGAGATTTCTGCCTAAGGAATGGCTTCTAGGATGAGTAGAGGGATGTGTGGAGATAAAATGAGCAGATTTTGGTCGAGCCAAAGGCTTGAGAGGTGTGTTTCAGGAGGTAGAGGTGGGGGCCTTTTATAAGAGGGAGGAGGGGTACTCTTGGAATGTTTTGAAAGGTTACTTTATTATAAAATGATTTTCGTATATTAAAGGTCCCAAAATTATATATTTCAAGGGTAAGGTGATAAGGGTTCAAAATACACCGATCCAATAGGTTTTTGGCAAGTGTATGTCATAGATTATACATTATATTTTCATTTTATTTAAATCGTTAATTAATGAGGTAATCACTGCATCATCATGGTGTCATAAATAAAATAATTTATATAATTTCTAAAAATTATAAAAAAAATATCATGATGTAGGAAATATTTTTATATTTCTAATTAATATTTATAGTCAAAAATATTACTTGTATAACCCAATTTAAAAATTGTTATAGTAAAACAATACATGTTTGTGACATTTTTTTTCTTTAAATTAAAAGTTATTAATGTCATTTTCCTACCATAGTGGCTCCATGGATTCCCCAAGTTGACCCATGGATTTTTTTGGTCGGCCATGACAAATACAATAATGTTAGGACATGTGTCAAGGTAATTTCATATTATTATAACTTTATTTTTACCATAAATTACACTAATTACCTGTAATCGTGATTAATAAAACTTAAAAGTTAGTTTTAACAAAAAAAATTATTTTAATCCCATTGAACCACATATTAATTACTAATGACAACCATGTATGTCGGATTTTTGAAATTCAATTCATAGATGTGGTAAAGATTCATTTAAATGAAAAATCAGTTTTTAACTACCATTTAGTGGTTTCTCAATTCATTAAAATTGAGGTTTTTTTGAAAAAAACCAAAAATTCACCCTAAGCTATATTTGATATTCCGTATTCAAAAATATTGTCTATTTTTTAAAATTCAAAACATATAAGTTGCATTAATTAAATTAATAAATAATTCCCATTGTCAAAACAAATAGCGTGTTTTTAAGAAACAAAATATATCAAAAGATTGACACAATTTTAAGTCCAATTCTGAAGTGAAATTAATTCCAATGACCACTATTAGATTAAATGGTAAAAATATATTCTAATTTCAGTTTAAAACCAATTCAAAATATGATATAATCATATAAATAAATTAGATTAAAAATAGGTTTTGAATTAAAATACAACATTTTTCACTTATTCATTAAAAATGGACTTTATCAAAAAAAATAACAAAAACCCACAAAAAGTAAATATTGATATCTCGATCCTGAAGAAGGATTTTATTTTTTCCATAATAACATATAAAATTGTCAACATGTGGATTTAAAAAGTGTTCTCCATCAAAAGGTGGTTAATCAACAGTTTAAATAATATTAGAATATTTACTCTTAAAATTGGATTCATTTGCATTTTAAGCCTCTAAAATTTATTAGATAAAAGTAAAAATATTTGACGATCATATATAATCATTTTGTAGTTAGTTATGTTCATTTCCGCCATTACAACAGTTAGGAATTAACTACCATTTAAAATAATATTATTTTATTATTATAGTGCAACACAATATTTCCAAGAAACTCGTTGTTGCATATTGGGTACGCCATCGAGAATAGTGTTCCCTTTAAATTAATATTAAAATTTCATTCACAAATATGGATAAATATAAAAATTTCATATTCATTATTTACTTGGGGTGTTACAATGTACCTATTGTGCAGGATTATGTTGATGTATTTCAATAGGATTTACCTAGACATCCTCCATAATGAGAAATTGAGTTTTTCATTGATTTAATTCTTGTTTCAAGGCCCATATTGAGGACCCCTTATAGAATGGCCACTGTGGAATTCATTGAACTAAATAAACAACTAGAGAATAGAGTAATAAGGAATTTAATCACCCTAGTGTTACTCTATGGGGATCTCATTCCCTTTTTGTTGAGAATAAAGATGGATCTATGAGGTTGTGCATTGACTACTTAGATATCAATGCTATAACAATAATGAAAAAGTATCCCCTGCCTCACATTGATGATTTATTTGAGAAACATCATGAAGCTCAACACTTTTCAAAGATTGACCTTAGTTATAGAAACTATCAGTTGTGCATGAATAAGTAAGACATTCTAAAGACAACATTTTGAACTAGGCACGGGCATTAAGAATTTACAATAATGCCTTTTGGATTGACTAATTCTTCCTCTATCTTCATAGATCTAATGAATAGATTTTTCAAGTAATATCTCTATTTATTTTGTTTTGGTATTTATTGATGATATCTTAGTATTCTCCAAATTTTTTGAAGACCATAAAAATCACTTGCGCATTATCTCAAAGACTCTTAGAAGACATGAGTTATAAGGGAAGTTTAACAAGTGTCAATTCTGGCTTCAAGAGATTTCATTTCGTTGTCATATTGTCTCTAAGGATGGAATATTTGTTGATCATTCATAGACCAAGGAAATCCAAGAATGGACAGCACCGATGACTTTAACTTAGGTATGTAGTTTTATTGGTTTAGTAGGTTATTATCGACATATCATCCAGAATTTTGTCCCAGTTGGCTAACCCATTAACAAAGCTCACACGAAAAGGGGTTAAATTTTTTTAGACAAAAGATTATGAATAATTTTTTAAAGAACTGAAGAGAATATTAGTTAATGCTCTTATATCGAGTCTACCATCGGGGAATTATGGGTTTGTTATTTATATTGGTGATTCAAAGAAAGGACTTGGTTGTGTACTTATAGAGAATGATTGAGTTATTACCTATCCATCAAGATAGCTAAAAATTCATGAGAAAAACATTACTACTCATGATATTGAGTTAACAACTATAATATATTATTTGAAGATTTGGAGACACTATCTCTATGGTGAAAAATGTGAGATATATACCAATCAAAAGAGTTTAAAGTATATTTTCTGCAAAAAGAACTCAACATGAAGGAAAGGCAATGGCTTGAACTACTCAAGGATTATGATTACCCTATACACTACCACCCAGGGATGGAAAATAATGTATAAATATTCTTTTAGTAGAAAGGATCATAGATTTTTGATCAAGATGAGAGTTGAATATGATATTATATATATGGATCTTATAAATATGGATATGGGAATAACTATGGAAGGTGAAACATCAATTCCTTTTCAAATGGTTGCAAAACCATTTTATTAGAAAGGATAATGAGTTCTTAGACTAGTGATGAAGAGTTTCAAAAGAAGATTAAAGCTTTGAATGATGGGAGATTGAGTGACTTTGTGTATTGAGATGGAATTTTAAATTTTGCAAGAGACTTTGTGTTCCCGATATACCTGATCTAAAAAGGGATTTGTTGGATGATGCTCATAGTTACAATTTCCCTATATATCTGGTTAGCACTAATATGCATAGATATTTGATGGAACATTTTTGGTGGGACAACAGGAAGAGGGAGATTGGGGATTTTGTTTCAATATTTATGGTTTATCAACAAGTGAAAGCTAGAAGGCAACAACCTTGAATAGTCATGAAACCTATTCTCATACCAGAGTGGAAATGGGATCATAATACGATGGACTATGTAATGGGACTACAAAATACTCATAGAAGGAATGATGCAATATGGGTCATTGTTGATCATATTACCAGTTAATCACATTTTCATGCTATAAGAGAAGATTTTCCACTTGAACGTTTAGAAATACTATATATTAAAGAATATGTAAGACATCATAGATTATAACTATCGATTTTTTCTGATCGTGATCCACGTTTTACATAAAGATTCTGGAAAAGTCTTCAGAAATCCCTTGATACTAAACTTTGTTTGAGCATTGCCTACCACCCTCAAACTGATAAAAAATCAAAACAGACTATTCAAACCTTAGAGCACATGTTGATATCATGCTCACTTGACTTTCATGTTATGTGGTATCAATAATTACCTTTGGAAGAATTTTCCTATAACAATAACTTCCAATCAAGTATTCAGATGGCACCATATGAATCATTATAATGAAAGAGATATCACACACCAACCTATTGGGATGATATTGGTGAAGGAAAACTCATAGTCCATGAACATGTGGAGGAAAATATAGAAAAGGTGAATGTAATCTAAAACCACATTAAGGCATCTCAAAGTAGGCAGAGGAGCTATGCTGAAAACTGAAGGAAGGATTTGAAATTTTAGGTAGGAGATCATGTTTTCCTAAAGGTATCTTTATAGAAGGGTGTTATACATTTCGGTAAGAAGAGTAAATTTAGTCCCAGTTACATCGGACCTTTTGAAATTCTAGAACGAATAGGGGTTGTAGCTTACAGTTTGGAAATTCCACCAAGTCTCTCCAATGTCCATGATGTGTTCCATATATTACTATTAAGAAAATTCATGCCTGACCAAATGCATTTACACATCTATGAAAAATTAGAACTGGAACCCGATATGTCTTATTATGAAGAGCCTGTCAAGGTTCTTGATAAAAGAGAATATGTGCCGAGAAACTGGATGACTCATCTGGTAAAAGTTATATGGAGAAACCATAAGATGGAAGAGGAAATGTGGGAACTCGAGGAACTTGTGATAAAGAACCACCCGATTCTTTTTATACAGTAATATTATAGAAATTTAGAGGACCAAATTATTTGAAGGAGGGGAGAATGTAACACCCCAAGCTTCCACGGTACACTTCTCTTTGAATAATATAGTTGTGTGTGTTTTACGCAACTTCGAGTTCTAACACACCAAAACCAATCAAACTAGATGTTATGAATAGTAATACCCACTTTTTAAAATTTTATAAATTTTATCTCTCAAAATGGACTTCATTTATGGATTCGGAATATTGAAATTATCTTAGGGTGAATTTTTTGTATTTTTCTGAAAACATTCTATTTTTGATGAATAGTGAAAAACATTGAGTAATATTTTAAAACCGGAATTTTATGTAAATAATTATTTATTTTATTTAAAAATATTTTAGGTCAAAATAGATATATAATACCTATATATGTTCAATGTAATTCATTGGAGTCAGTTTATTATAATTTTAGATATATAAAAAATTTATTAAATTTTTCACCGTTTTTTACCCACCTCATAGGAGAATATAAAAATTCACATAAAATTTAATTTTACCACTTAAATGATTGTAATTTGAAAACATTTGGAGACACGGTTGATATTATTAAGAAAAATTTGTTTCAATAAGATGAAAATATTTTTTAGTGAATTGTAACTTTTACTTTTATTTATCACGGTTAAAAGTAAATTGGGTATTAATGGGTAAAAATGATATTATTATTACCCTAACACATGTCATAATTCTATTATATATATATAATTCGACCAAATACAACCATAGGAATAAAATATCAACCTCTTTGTTCCACTTGGATTAGATTAGGACACTAATTATAATTTTATTTAAGGAAGAGATAAAAGAGATAAAATCAAAGTTTGATAACAAAAACATTTTTAATATCATGTTATACATAAGATAAATTTGACTATAAATATTAATTATAAATATAAAAAGATATCATACATAATTTTATTTTATTTATATTTTTTAGACATTAAATAATTTAATTTATTTATGACACAATGATGATGTAGTAATTATGTAATTAATAAAATATTAAAATAATTGATATTATAAATGTCCAAATAAATTTAATCTGAGACTTTTTATAAATTACACACATTTTCATGGTTTATATTACATGTTAGGGTTGGTTAGATGATTTTTACTCGATGTAATAATATTTTTATGAATTTATAAAAAACAAAATACCAAATAGTGTCAAAATTGACATAAAAGAGTTTTTAAAACGTATACTATATTATTAATTGATATTCAAATCCTAAAAAATTAAGGTTTTTACAAAGGAATTATATTATGATAGGTGTATCATTAATGAACCACTAGGGGTTCTCTTGAAATTATATATTATGTTTAATAACCATATAATATAAAAATGCATTGAGACATGGTAAATGTTAAACTATTTAACTAAGAGTTAAATCTAAAAGTTAAAGTTAATATAGTGACCCAAACCTATCTAAAAAATTTTGGATGAGTGGTTTTCAACCCATAAAAACCATAAACTTTAAATAATTCATTTTCGAGCCATTATAACTTGAAAAGATTTTATTATATAATAATATTTCAAGCTTTTCCTAAGGTGCCCTTCTCCTTTATTTTGAAAGGGCGCACCCCCTTCTCTCTAATTCACACCTTTGAAGCCATTTAGATCGGCCAAAAACTACCCAAATATCCTCCAAAATATACTCCATTTATCCTAGAGGTCTTCATTTAGTCATAAATCCAACCAAAGTAGCCCTTTTGACCAAATCAAAAGGAAGAACTCGAAGAAGATGTAAATATTTCATCATCTCTTTCAAGTTAATTTTTTCTTACACTTACTTTTTCTTTCTAATTTCCATTCTAAAATAATACCTCCAGAAGCTTATATATAATTTGATATTATTATAAATATGGTACAACTAAATTCATTTTTCTATGCATCCTTTGAATGACATTTCACCATGCGTGCGTACGTTTGACTTACCATCTCCATGTCGTGGTGTAATTGTTATTCATTACATTAATTTTTGGATGGGTATATTAATGATGTGTAATTGATATAAATAACAAATATAACATGATTATTATTATGTATATATGATATAAAATCCAATTATATATTATTCTAATATCAAAATAATGATATTGTAGCTTGTGCGTACGTAAGGATTGCCGTCTCTACGAACGTGATGAGATTCATTCCCCATCATATCCATTCAAGACTAATTTTCATTATTGGATAAAAAATAAGGTTTAAAGACTTGATATCATTCAGTATATTGATAATATAAATCCAATCCATATCAAATATGAGTCACATAACACAAAATATAATGTAAAATGAATCTGTTAACTCTTGAAACAACCATAATACAAAGATATTATTAACAAAGCAATGTTAAAATATCATATATGATATCATATTAATGTATATGATTATCTTTAATTTAATAACAATTATTTTACCATTATACAGGAGGTTATCCGACCCTCGACCAAGGAAAATTTCAAGTTAATGTTTAATTTCACAGTCTCTTTATTATCCGATGTTGTTTTTACGTAAGTATCTATAGGGACCTCTTTATCATCCACATCCATGTTTCTTAAAAATTTATTTCAAAACATTTTTTATATTTAATTGACTGTGGGATAAATTCATTTATACCCTTGTTTGAATTTTTATAAGAAGTTTTTTAAAGGAATCTTTCCGTCGTTTTCCAAAGAACGTACTTTATAACCTTTTTGACAAAATTGAGGTAAGAATTTCATTTTTAACTAATACGGTGGGAGATGCTATTTTCAACCATTATAACATAATCAATTATTCCCTTACATGATTTTAAGAATATTTCCAAAGTAAATTTTTTCTTTTATAATTATGTGAATTTTAAAAGATTTCAAAATTAAAATAGGTACTTCTCTAAAAAAGGCTTTGATTTCATCTATTCCAACAACCTTTGATGGATTTTAAATTTATTAGACGTTGATTTGTAATGATACAATACATCCATATTTTATTGAAGGTTTTGTGATATTTTTGACTTTGGATGTGTTATTTTTATACCATTAATGGTTTATGGATAAAGTATTGACATTTCATATTCTATTTTAAATACAAATGTTTATGTTATGTTTAAAACATTTCATATTAGGAATGAATTGGACTTAGTATGTGATGGGTGGAGCCCACTATAGCTCCTCGATGCATCGAAATGTCTCACGAGACAAACTATTGTCATGGCACAAGGCCTTGAAAAAATGTTTTTTGTAGTCTTGGCACAAGGCCTTGACTATGTGGTTATGAAAGTCTGGCATTATGCATTCCATCATTATGAAATTGGATATTAATATTGCATGTGATTATTCGGCCAGTATAATATTCCTATGACTAAGAAAATGGAATTATTTGATTTTATCTTTTCCATATTATGATGATTTTCAAGTTGAAGAGGCTTTTGTTTTAGTCTTATACATTTCCTTAAATGTTTAGGCTTATTTATGAACGTTTTCGCAATATTTTTATCCTTACAGAGCATTTGAGATCACCACATTCTATTTTTTTTCCCAGGATGAGAAGAAGTATTTCATGACTGACCTGTAGGGATATTGTTAGGGGATATGAGTGTTGTCTACGGAAACAATGTTGTTGTAGTTTTTCATTTTATGATGTAATGTAAAACTTATGAATGAATCTAGTACATCCAAGACTACTAAAATAACCATTCATTCGAGACATGATCTTTTGTGATCATGCCAATGCTATTTAATAATTCACCGACTCTGGATAACTAGGTTCGGAGCATTATAGGTCATGTATAGTATTGATAGTTTATCGTGTAATTGGAGTGTCTGGAATGAAGGGAATTTGTTAGAGATTGTGTTTTTCCCTATGCATCCCCAGTGCTGGTCACTGAGTAGGAGGATATGAGATTGAAGATAGTCATCGACTAAAATCCAAAAATATATGTGGATATTAGGATGGAATATCCACAATAGAGAATTATTTAATTATTTGAAAAGTGGTTTGGGATGAAGTGATTCATTGATTTTCTAATGAATAGATGTTATCACTTCATTAAAGGTTTTGAGGGGAATTTTTCAAAGATGAATTTATAATACAATTAATATTAATATGAGATCATGTTTATATGATTCAATGTGATGGATCCTCTACGTTTCTTTATAGGAGATTTGAACTAGATGGTCACCCCTTCTTAGAAAACTTCATTATTTTTATTCACAGATGATATCCTTGTATACTCGGTGTCATAGGTGTTGGATGGAAGACATGTGAAGAAGGTTATAGACCTAAATTATGAGATCTATATTTATAATAATATATCAATGATTCATTTATAAATATGGGAGTTCCATATCAAAGGATATATATTCATATATTTGGGAGTGGATGTGGATCCAGTAATGTTAGAGTTAGTGTTAGATTATAATACCTGCAGCAGCCCGACTAAGGTGTATATATAAATTGTTTTTTTGGCTAAAACTATATATTTTTCAATAAAATACATGATTAGGAAGACATTATATTAGTTTTATATAAGTGTATTCCATACATGTTGGAAAACAAGTTCCCACAGTCATTATATGATCTTGTTGATGAGTTCCCTCATCTTGGTACCACTAGTGGAGTTTTTGTAGAATGAAATGATATTTTATTCATCCAATTTAGGAATTGGATATATTTTGATGTAGACGAAAATTGTAATTTCTTATGGGTTCGATAATTTGAAGCCAAATGGGTATGTACACCACCCACAATTTAGAGTTTGAAGTTTCAGTTTTTATTGTCTAGTAATGGAGACAGTATCATAAGAGAGATCTTGAGTTACAATATATTCATTGGAAATGATCCATATAGATCAAATAATTGTGTTTAGTTGGTCGCCCATATTTGACAATGTACGTTAAATGAATTCATGAAACAAGATGAGGTGTTGATAAGGTTTCACATAATCCGTTATTATTAAATATTCGGGAGATGTGGATATTGAAACGACCCTAACCAAAGGGGATCGAGCCAAAATTACTCCAATATCATCCCCATATATCAGGGGATAATGACAACTGATGGTAATAATAATTAATATAGGGGGCCTTTAACTAATTACATTGACACACAGAAAACCATATCCATGTAGATGTGGATAAAAATAAAAGAAAATATTTTAAAATCTAGATTAATAATCAATCATTTAACAACCTCTACAGAATACAATATTTTTATTGAGTAATCTGAAATTGAAAACGTTGAAAAAAATGAAAATCCTTCAAAAATAATGTCCAAACCAATTCAAAAACTAAAAAAATAAATACCAAGAGATCCTGGATCCAGAACTCCATGACCTGACCAACCTATGTGGTTAATTGCACCAAGGTATCCATATAATCCTTTATAGTCACCGACAACTTGTCTACAATCTAAATAAGACCCGATATTGGTGAAATTTCCTAGAAAGGGGTGAGAATATATATACTCAATAGTTTGACTTGATTGATGAAGGGTAATTATATTTTACCTGATTGATGTAGATAACTCCATCCATAATAGGAGATAAAAACCAAAAAAATATGGATATATGATTATAAAACAAACCTAGATTGAGAGATATATGGGTATATCTATGTCATTATACAGCCTATAAAAAGAGTCTAAAATATGTTAATAGAGGTCAATAATTAATACCAAGCATCACACAATAATTTTGATGGAATAATTCATGTTGATCTATACCTCTCTAATATTTTGCATAGTTAAGGTGACAAAAGCTATAAGAATAGGACACTTGCCTTGTTTCTACAAAAGGGAACCAATAAATTTATACAGGTATCATGCCCAGATATAAATGTACGGTGCCACTCAATAGATAGATAGAGGTCCCATACCCTATCCTAGAAGGAAGATTTATCTCTGATGGTCAATTGTGGACCCTTTTCCTATCCCAATAGTATGGTTTCATATTCATTGTGGATAATGGAACCATACTCAAACTCCATAAGAGAGTTCCATTCAGTAGATAGATAGAGGACCCAAGACATGTCCAATTAGGATGGTTGAACTCCAATGGAATAGGAACTATTTTTTATCTCTTAAGGAGGATACCAGTCAGTATATATATGTGTGTGTCTTTATCTCTCCAATTAAGAGGTTTCTATTAAAATTGTAGATAGAGGACCTATGCCCTTTACCAATATTAGCGTTGTATTCTAATATCTCTAATGATCCTACATTATCACTCTCATCATCAAGCATCACCTAAGTAAGGGTCTAGCCTAGAACATCATGTATCATATCTCAAAATACACATTAATAGTAAACGTCACTTTTTATGAAAAAAATCCAGATGGCCTACTTTCAGGCCCAAATTAAGAGTCTTAATGAATGATATATGATATGTATAATTATCCTAATAAATTGGTACATGGAATGTAAGGGACCCACAAATCATGTGGTTATAATATAATTGATTGTAGTGTCCTATTTGGTACATAAATCTCTATCCATGTATCCCAACATGGAATGTAAGGGTAATACAAAGTGTGTTTTGGCCCCCTAGGTGTTAACCATTTTCTCAAAGGTGTGACTGCTCCATTCATGGAATGTTTTTGTCCACTATTCATGTTATTAGTTGTGACTATGTCCATGTACTCCCTGAGTACATGACCGAATTCAAACACCATGTCAAATGTTATGTGATGGTCATGTATAATGTGTGATATTTAAATAACCCATAGACCCTATCGATTGTATTTGGGTCACCAGAATACATGTGTTCATCATTGTACATGTCATTTAGTATTGATTTTATAAGAAACTCAAAACCACTCTGTGCATTTCAAATAAAGCTTATCTTTTATAAATCCCTCCATTTATCTACCAATGGTAATTTTTAATCCCCCATGAATGTTTTTTCCCTTTAATGGAATGACATATAACATATGCTTCTCCCTTCAGTACCCAAACATGACTTCAAAAAACATGTTTTTTAGTTTCCGCCCTCGACTCCTGATCCTTGGTGGAATCATCCAAATCCCACAATATATATGAATACTTACATGATTTTTCAATATGTTCATCACACATTGGTCTTCAATGAATTCGTGGGTTTTATCACACTAGAAACTTCAATAAATGTCAATGTTTCCCCCATTTTTCAAATACAATGAACATGATGAATGATTGTGGGAAAAGATCAAGAACAAGGGTGAAATAATCTTTTTTCCATGAAATATTTTCAAAAAATTAGATTATAGGTACCCAAGTGAGATATATTGGAAAATGAATATAAATAATTGAATAAAAAATTTTAATCTTCTATATGGGTTCATGTAGTGGATGAATATTAATTCAAATAAACGAATAATAATATGATGATGGTAACTCATTTAATGATTTGGTAAAACCTAAAAAGATGATTCCACCCATGAGATTCATAAATCATTTATTGATGAATTTATCCAAAAATGAAGGAGAAGGTTTGTTGATTTCATTATGCCTCATTTATATTTAATCATGAAGCTCATCTTCATTCAATCTCAATTCTCTAATAGTGGTGGAATTCCCCACACAATGATACCTGGGTTAAAATGATAACCCTATATATCCACTATAAAGGGATATTTCTAGAGGATATTTTATATAAATTAATTAATTAATATAATTAATTATTTCACAAAACATACCCTCCAGTAGTTTCTTTTTTAGAATATTCGATGCTAACACAATTTTTTCATGACATGGGTAATCCCTACATTATGGATTAAATTGCGGTCTCAAATTTTTTAATTATAACATTTTTTAAGAGATTAAAAATTATTCATAAAAAAATCATGCTCCTATAAAAATATATTTACAATTTTAATAAACAATAATTCAAGGAACATCAGGCCTTTTAATCAAGCACCATCACATTGATGGACTCTAAAAATATTTATTCATATTTTTAATATTCATATAAAAAAATAAGGTCTCTAAATTATTACCTCATTCATTATATTTATCCTAGAAAATAAATAAAAGAAAAAAATGATAGGTATATAGTTCCCACATCTAGATATCTCGCTCCTAGGATCTGTCATTCATTCACCCATTCTTATATAGTATACAAACCAACGTAATGTTTTATCCATGAAGCGTCCTCTCCTAACAATCCTCACTCAGAACTAGGTGGTCTATGATTGTGGCTCCATAAATAATGTAAAACTCATCCATTTCAATAAAATATATGGGGTCATTCATTTATCCCTTCAAATGTGACACATGGAAGAGGTCGTTCACCCATTATAACTCTAGGGTTTAGGAAAGGTGGATGGAATCCTCACGAACACTGGGGAATTTGTAAAATTTCCTAATGAACCTCATGGATAATTATACTTCCTCTAAGAATCTCTAAAATCCTTTTTATAGAGAGACACTCAGGAAAATACGATCTCCCATCTCAAAATACAAGGGATTATAATGTAACTATGTATTTGAACTATTCCTTCCATGAGATATAATAATATTCTCATTAATGATATAGACCTTCTACATAATCTCCCACACAATACCCATCCCAAGATTCCATTCCACGTTATCTCAGTTAAATATAAGGTTTACCTACATTATGTCTTGTATTATTGTTCAAAAGGATTGATATTAATAGTAGAGTGGTATTTATTATTATATAGAATCTACACTAAGGGAATGATATAATATAAATTGAAACTAGTGTCTAACATGAAATACCATAACATATCCCCAACCACCATGATAGTGATATTTCATTGTCCATCTATCATTTGGTGTATGGTTATACTCATCCTCACCTGGATCCCAAATTCTCATTATATGCCTCTCTAAAATTGTAATGTTATCAATGTATCATGGTAAGAGAAAATAATCAAGGGAAACCCATTAATGTATATGATATAAAACATATACAACTATCCAAAACATTACAATGATCACTACTCTGTCATAGTAACAAATTGCATTAACGTTGTCATCTAATATACTATCACCTAGATAGAGTAATAACCTCTCAATATCTATGGAATACTCATAATAATGACCATGAATAGGTCATGTCATATCCACATCAATATCTCTTTATACTAAAAAAATGTGCCAGAAACTAGTAATTTTCATTCACCAAATTACAGGTGAGACACAGGGAGAAAATCATGGTGACTGTCCACCTCAAACCATCTTACCAAAACTATTAACAATGGTATATAAAAATAATACCTAAAATGGGATGTAATGGAAAATGGGTTGGGTAAAAATCACTCAAAAAGGACTCCTATATATTGACATAGACCATAGTAGGTATCTTGAAATTGATAGAATGATTCGCTCTGTCATTGAATCCACTAACTGAATCTCTGAAGGAAATTTGGTCATGTAAGACTAAAAATTTTATGTAACCCAACTAGGACTCTCTCAAACCCTAGAGATGTAGATGTTTCAACACCATCAAATGATGAAAATGAATACCATCCTAAAACCTTGTTATCTTCAAGGTATATGAGTCCTCTAACACCTCAAAAAAAATGGATACTGTGAATTCATATTAAAGAAGTCTACCACCATGCTTCCATTCCTAGAAGTATTGAATATCTCAAATTTATATCCCAATAGGAAAACCAACCAACTCATTTTTCTCAGGTTGAGATGTCTCTATCTGATATCATACCTGAGATAGTAATGGTATTATTAAATAACAATATTCTCTCCTAGGTTATAGTGGTTGCAAATCCATAGAGCATAGAATATAACTAACAACTTTAGGTTATGATTTGAAAATTTGTGCTCCAAGGGTATCAACTACCTGGACCCAAGATACAACTTCTACATCGACACAAAATAGATCGAGGATCCAAATGAATACCAATATACTATGTATTCCACACCATCTAATAGTAGTCTCCAAATAAGATTACTCATTATCCTAAACCTCAAATCCTACATGTATCTCTGAAACTCATCATCCAACGTAAATAACTACCCTTTCCTCTTTAGTGTTGTAAAATGGGATGAAATCCTAGATATGAATTCTAGAAATATCATTTATTGATCCAAAATTCAGAAGAACTCCACACATATGATAAACTCATTTTTAAATCCCACGAAATAACTACATAAATATTCATTGGGTCAACAGTTAATACATTCTCAAAAATGGAATTTACCAAATACTAAACCTCACTGATGAATAAGTAGATATAAATATATTATAATAAAATATAGTTTACCCAACCAAAATCTAAGACCATCCAAATTATTAACATGATCCTCCATTGTCATAGATTATATGAGCATCTTCTCAGTGATGAAAAACAATTATACCACATATGTCTAGAAGAAATGATTCTTTGAATCCCTAAATATAGTGGGTGAATTCATCACACTTAATGGAATACTTTGTAAATCATAGTCTCTATATCGATATCATAATTCCTTCTTCAAAATATTATCCTTTTAAACTCTTAAATGGAGGTAGCCAAACCTAAGATCGATCATTAAGAACTATCCCAAGACTTAAAAATGATCAAAGAGGCTATCAATCCTAAAAAATGGGTACCTTTTAATCATTTACTTATCTAGGTAATAGTAATCCTCACTAATCATCATGATGTCATATTCATTTTTTCAAACAAAACCTATGTTATATAGGGGAAACACTAGTTCAAGAAAACCCCATATGTCAAAATTCCTCGAAATGCATCCTTTGTTATTCAGGTTTAATTAGGAATTTTTTATATTTAACAATATTTATCATAGTACTATAGGGGTGAATGTTAAGGAAAAAATTCATCTCATGCATTGGTGGTAGTCCTAAAACATCCTCAGGAATGACTTTAAAAATACTCCCTCATAACGAAAGGATTCTAGATGCATTATGAGCTTACTAAATCAAGGGATGCACTCAACAACTAATGAATTTTGGGTTGTATCATCTTTGTCATCAAACCCAATAATCATTCCATGAGTTCATCCTTATACAGAAAAGTTAATCATGTCTCACAAGAATAAAGGGATAATAATCCTTTGTGGTGACAGATAATTTACGCTCGATCCATGGAAAATTAGTCCATTCCCAATATGTTGTAATAGGGTCTCAACCTGATGAAAAAATGACCCATGAGGAACTATATACGAAAATAGATATTTCACACTACTAACATATAAAACATATCAAAGAAGTATTCCCTACAAAAACCACATGGAAAAGAAACTAGTCTAATGTCTCAACTATGAGCTCCACCACTCAAACCAGGATTATGGAGATGAAAGAATGACTGATGTATGTGTCTAATAATAATGTATAATTTTTAGAATAAAAATATATCTCAAATCGATTAATCTCATGAGTTTTTGGGTCATATGACTTCAATATCTTCAATGTCCCATGACCCCGACCCCTGGCTCCTAGAGTTGGACATTGGACTATTTCTTGTGGTGGTGGAAGGAACTCATAATGCCTTGTACCACCCAAAAATCCTCCTCCTAGAGCCCCACCTTATAATTATATGTATCACATATAGATTTTTTGAATTATTTTAAATAATTTTCCATATATTATATTTTTCATTTCACACAAAATAGAACATAGATTTTTTTATATGGAATCAGTAAGTTTGGTTTTCATTATATGAAAACCCAAGTTGATCTAGTGATAAATTAAACCCAAGGTGTATATTTCTGTATAGACCATTATATTTTTAGGTTGTGTTATACATAATATCAAGTCCCCTCAATATATTTTGGCACACACATGACTGAGTATTATGAAAATTCCCTACAATATTAATAATATTATTTAATATATTATGAATATTATAACGATGATTTTGAAATTGGTGTTACTAATATTAATAACTAAATTTTGAAAATAATGATTACACGTTATTATAAAATAAATACTTTTTTATAATTTATTTAGTAATTAATGTAATTACTATTTTAAAACAACAAAATTTCTATTAATATTTTTTTTCTATTTACAATCACAATTTATACTAAATAAATTAAAAATAACACATTTGATTTAAAAAAACAATTTATATACAATATATTAACTAAATAATTTATTATACTAATAAAATACATTTTCATAGGTATAATATAGGAATAGATTAAATTTTAAGAATTAAAGATGCAATTTTTAAAGGTAATTTAACCACCTTTTGATAGAGAACCAATTTTTTATTATAAAATTTTAAAATATTAGAATTTTTATATGAATGAATAAAAATTATTTTTGAAATTTTGATAAAAAAATTTCATTCTGTAATTTATTTGTATTTTTTTGAGCTGATTTATTTTTTTATAAATAGTAAAAATTGAAGTGGATTTCAGTTGAAAATGGTTTGCTCTTATAATTTATGTTTAATGATAAAATATTTTCAAAAAAAATTAATTTATAATTATATAAAATAAAAATAAATTATTATATTTTAGTTCATTAGAACAAATATTACATTCATTTCGGATACAAAAACATTTAAAATGGTTGGACCTTTTCACATTATAATACAAGTCATCACATCACATCTATGGGATTAAATTTCAAAGAATTTCTACAAGTTATGTGGTTAGATTTTGGAAAAATAGATTCCATATTGGGAATTATAATATTTTTATAAATTATAATAAGGTTATCATAATTTTTGATAAAAATTTTGTGTTAATGTAATTAAAACTAATTATAGAGCTTAAGGTAAAAAAGAGTTAACATAGTGGTTTTAAATTAACTTATGTGGACAAATACCTTAAATCCATGTCCTAAATCCATTGGATAGACATATTTAGACCATATCATCACATGTATCAAATAATTTATATTATTAGAGGTATAATATGTAACAAAGACCTCTAAATAGTATTTACCTTTTTATATTTACAACAATATCACTGCTCCTCCACTATAAAATGGAACTCACCCCCCTCACTCCCACACACCTCCCAAGCCTCTATCGCTTGACAAAACCTGCCCAAATATAATCCCATCATCCCTAAATCCATCCTATAATCACCCCATATTGATTAATTTCAACCATGAACTCACTTTTTTCCAAATAAAATGTGTTACCCAATGAAGTGGATGTTTGAACACATATAGAGAAACTCAATTCTTAAGGTATGGCTTTTCTCATCTAACATTTATTTAAGTGTGGCGTATGTCTTATTCACCACTATTTTATTTAATGTGTTTTGTATAATTCCCATGAATTTAATCAAAAATTAATATACATAAAATTATGTGTATTTACATATCTATTTGATTATATTACTTTCATAGGGTTTGTGGTTCAAATGTTTCTTAATCGATATAGTAATTTGGTCTCAATTTTTCATATTTGAGCTATATTCCCTGTTTACACCCCAATTTTTCTATTATATTCATATAATACCGTTTTAAATTTCACATCATTAAAATCATAATTTTCATTATATTTTATTCTTCCTGTAATTTTATTCAGTTAATGGGATTATGATATAGTGTTATCAATGGTGTAAGAGTTAATTTATAGAGTTTCATCATTTATCATGATTGTTTATAATTATGCTTCAATTGATGGAATATTACTATAAATACATTATGAACTCTCAAAACATTTATTAAACTATTGTTATTCATGAAATATCCATGTATGTTCACAACAGTTTCCACTCATTTGTACCAATGATAATTAATTTTTTTAGGTAAATCTTAATTTTTTTCTCTTTTTGGTAATAAATTTGTGTTGTTTCAAAACCATTATTTCCATAAATGTTTTCAATTTTTTTTTATTATTTTCCTAGTATGTTTAATGAATATTTTAACCTCTTTTACAATTACAAAATGGTTTAAAATGGAATGTTTTTATTATTTTATGATAATGTCACTTTTTTATACTCTTCATGTTATAAAAGGAATGTTCGCCATCTATAGACATAACAATTAATATGACCATAATTTCCTTGTAAAGTCCTTTATATTATTAAATTTATTTTATTAAATTTATTTTTAATTATAACACCCAACTATTTTGTTAATTATTTTTTCTAATTAATTTAATCTTTTTAATATTAATCATTTCACACAAAATGGAATATATGTTTTTTTATATGAAATTATTACGTTTTCTCACATTATATGGAACTCCAAGTCATTTTTATCTTCATGAGACACTTATATTATATTGTGGTACAATAAAAACTAGGTTGTTCTTGTATTACAGATAATGTTTATTACATTAAATAACTTATGTTACATTAGAGGTCCCAGTTTGACCTAATAAAATGTCACTACAAATATTATTATAAAAATATTATTATAGAAATAACATATCCATTGGAAAGAAAATTATTAATAAAATAAAATATATTTGTAATATATTTTTTTAAAAAATAACAATAATTCATTCTAGTAATTATTTTAATTGAATGTATGTACAATTTGAAAATAAAGAAATTACTCTTCTAAGAAATTGTAATTATGAAACATAGAGAATTATATGTAGCTAAAATTTATATATGCAGGTAAAATATATTTATATATTTTTCAATGTATAATTATATTAATTTTAAATTTATTAATAATTTTTACAAATTTTTTTCATATTTCACGTGGAAGTTTTATATCAAATCATTAAAAACATTTAAACATATTTTCTTTTAAAAATGATTTTTCTTCTCATCAACAATTTTTTATTTAAATTAATTTTTTCTCATTTATAATTGGAATTTTATAAAACTATATTTAATATTTAGAATATTCCAAATATATAATTTCTAATTAGGTAAATATTTATTTAGAAAAAAAGTGTTAGTGAAGTTCATATAATCAAATTACTATGATTAAGATAAAAATTATCTCCATAAATGGATAAACCATAAAAGTAAGGCTAAAAATGAGATAAAAACATCTACAAAATAAATTTTCCATACACATTTAGACACAATAATAACTTTGATAATATATTTTCCACTAATGAATCCATAAAACATGTTAAAATCCAGGGTAAAATTTCTTATTAAAAAATTTATAACAATGCCACTTTTCCTCCAATTTAAAATGGAACTCACCCATCACAATTATTCACAACTCTGAATGAATTTTACTCAGAACAAATCAACCAAAGTATCTTAAAAACCACTTAAATCATCCAATAATAATCCTTCTAGGAATAAATCCATCCAAGTAATCTCTTTGGTGGAAACCAAAAAGAGTTTCACAAATATGAGGTAACACCCTCCCTCATTATCTATTATTTTTTTCTCTCTCCACCCCTAAAATATTCCGATTTCATTATTATATTAGAGACTCAATATCTGAAATATAACTAAATTTTTTATTCTATATTTTATACCAACACTACAAACACTTCCATATAATGGGAAACGAACATATTATTGTTCTCTATGATGAAACAACACCTCAAAAAACAATATTTTGTGCTTTCCCATTACAACCTTTCATGGTTGGGAATTATAATGGAACCCACTTATTAAATTATAGATATTATATTTATGATATAATTATTTTTTAATTGTTAAATAACACTGAAATTCATGATTTCTATTTTTTTTAAATAGAATAGCTTCATTTCTGGATATGTGGACTATTGCCAACCCAAAGCGATGTAATTCATTCATACATTACATGGAATGTAGTTAAGATTGGTTTAGTAAATTTATTATATACATATGAATTATAAATTATAACCAAATTATAATATATATGTGTGTGTGTGTGTGTGTCTGTGTGTTTGTGTGTGTGTGTCATTTATATTCTTTCATCTAATAAAATAACAAAATGGAAACAACATTCATGAGTATGTATGACTTTCTCTCACTATGAATGGTGAATTTCGCTTCCTATATCTATATTTTCTAAATATTTATAAATATATAGATAAAGAATATATATGACATATTAATTATTTTCTACATTATGGAAATTTTTAGATCATTGTGTACTTATGAGTATCCAGAATATCATGGAAAAACATGTATAATAAGCATGGAAATTATTACCCCAATCATTTTCTAACCATTTAATTATAAAAAAATGTAATCTAAATTTATTAGTGAATTATATATGGTATTATATATATGAATATGATTCTATGAAAGATTTTTAATAAAAATATTTTTATTGTAAAGTAGTTTTTAATGGGTACAGTGAAGGCCATGTCTTACAGTAAGGGTATTTTCACATCACAATTTATATCTATGAGTAACTTGCCTTATTTACCACTAATTGCATTTGTGTTGTTTTTATACCTTACATGAATGTATTATATAATTATTATAAATAAATTTAGGTGTTTTTACATAATCATTTTAGGAAATTTCATTCATGGATTTTATGATTCTAAAGTTACCAAATCTATAAATTAATTTATTATCATGTTTCCCCCATTGAGATGCATGCCATGTTACGCACCTATATTTTTCAATGGGGTGTATATAATTTCCATTACCATTTTATATTATGAATATCTTCCTACATTGATATTTTAATATTCATTTTATATTATTATCTAATGTAGATTATCGGTCATTGTTACCAAATAGGTAATATTATATTTCTATAATCTAATAATTTATCAAGATTATTTATGATTATTCATACATTAATGAAATCATATGATACATCTATGGAAAAAAACTTTCATTTTTCCTCTCATTTGTTTATCTATGATATCTTTATGTATTTGTTACATTTTCACTATTTGGTACCTAAAGAAATTTTAAAAAAA
Source organism: Viscum album (assembly GCA_963277665.1). Classification (NCBI taxonomy): domain Eukaryota; kingdom Viridiplantae; phylum Streptophyta; class Magnoliopsida; order Santalales; family Viscaceae; genus Viscum; species Viscum album. The sequence continues at coordinate 1,894,567,501 of OY728150.1, forward strand.
TATATAAATGAAAATATGACTTTATTTATCTCTTTTCAATGGAAATATGTGTTCTTTCAAAAACAATGTTTGAAAAAATTGTCTTAAATTATGTTTTATTATTATACTAGGATTTTTGAATGAAATTATTACCCATTTTATTTCTTTTTTAATATTTTTTATCAAATGGAATATTCTTATCATTTTTCGATAAATGAATTTTTTTATATTTATTAATCCATAAAAAGAATGTTCCACATGTATGAACATACCTTCTGTCATGAACATAATTTCCTTGATGAATAATTATTATATTTATAAGTTCATTTTTATTGAAATTAGATTCTTATTATTCAAAATAAATATTGATTTTAATGTTTTTTTCAATGAAAGAGGGTTTTCATGTGTGTTTTATGTTTAAAAAGTGATTTCAAAAATTTTCTAATATTTATTTAAATGGTTTCCAAAAGTTATTATCAATGAAAATAATTTCAATAATTTAAATAATTATTTATAAGTTTTTGAATAATTTTTCTTAATAAATCATTTAAAACATGTTTCAATACTTTATTTTAGGTTTTCTTATTATTTTCAATGAATATTCTTAAAAATTTATTTACAAGTTCTCAAGGGATGTGAATGAAAAAAGTTTTCAAAATAATTTCATGATTTCATTATATGTTTTAAGATATATTTTAAAAGAATTTTTTTTAAAAAAATTATTATGTTTTAAAAAAATCATTATATAAAATATATTTTCATCAAGAAAATTATTAAATTAATTACAAAATATTTATTTATAAGAAATAGATTTTGGATTTGTTTTATAGAAATGATTCTCAAAGTGTGAAAAATCTCTTTAAGAAATGTTTTTTATGATATTTAATATCCTTCCCCATATAAAATGAAAAAAGATTATAGTTTATTCATTATATGGGATATCATCCATGAAAACCATTAACACATTTCCATGAAGGGTTTATATTTTTAATGAATTTTGTTTTCTACTCCCATTTATCATCAACCAGTTATATTCTCTTGACTATGCCTATTTGTTTGGTTTGTTATATGTTGAAATGATTATGAGTCTTATATCATTTCCATAGGTGATAATATGATGAAATTTTTATGAAACCTATTTAATTTCAAGTGTTCTTATATGAAGTTTATGAAACACATATCTTTTAATTAGTAATGATATGATACAAGTTTTATTATCTTTTATAAATGAATGAATGATTATATTATGTGATGGGTGGGATATATATGTCCCTCCCATACATTGGATACTGATTTATATCTGATGTGATAAAGATCGGAAAAAATATGTTGGCCTTGATCAATAAATTTAAAAACCTGTTATGTGATCCATAGTGGGAAATAGGTGAATCCTAATCTACAATAAGAAGACGGAGATACCAAATCCACTATGGTATTATGGGAAATACTGATCCACTATAAGAATAAAGGTAAACCCAATCCACGATGAGATGATAGGGGCATCAGATCCCTTATAATGATGGACCATGACTGGGGATGGAGGAGTGTCCTGTCTAGTAGGGGTAGTCCCCATGAAGATCCATAATGTGTTTTTGTAATATATCCTTTACATAATTGGAATAATATTACATATTTATGTGTTTTACATAAATTCCATGTATTATTCCCATTTTATGATCTCATATATCATGTTTTAGATTTTCTTCTGATTCATGTCATGTGAACCTCTATTGTATATTCAATGTATACTGTTTCTAATATTTTAAAATGAATGGTATGATTTTAAAATGTTATGGTCATGTTCTTATAAGTTCTATTCACATTATGATTACATTTTTTATTTTTCCTTTATTTATCATTTTACCTCACCATATTCTTGAATTTACTTTCCAATGTTATGAATATTAAATTTAACTAGAATTATTAATGAGGTTCTTCTTCAAGGGATATTTCTAAGAACCTTCACTAGATAAGAAAAATGTGTCCCATGTTTCCAAATACACTGAACTATTATTGCCATATGAGATTATCTTATATAATATTCTGAATGTTAATATAAATTAATGTAATATCCATTTATATTAATCATGGGAATCTATACTAAGATTATAGATATTTTAAAATAAAAATATTTCAAAAAAATAAAATTTCAAAAAATTTATGATGAAAAAAATTTTATATTATTTTCAAATATTCATTATATATTTTCATAATGTTACCAAAAAATTAATGGATTCCATTGATTTCAAAAATTCATAATAATTTTCCTAAAACTCTTTAAAGAAATGTTTTTTTAAAATTAATTAAATCCTTGTATTCATGTGTTCAATGTATTTTTAAAAAAAAGGTTTACAACTAATTTCATGATCTATTTTTGAGTTTCCAAGATTTTTTCAAAGGGAAAATTATTTGAAATATTTTCCAGGTTAAATACAGTTTTATAAATTTATTTTTAAAGAAAAGTGATATCAAAAGTATTTATGTTTTAAAATTAATTTTTCATATATGAAATGATAATATCCCAAATAAATATTTTAAGTGAAATTGTAAATATTTCATTATAAGAAATGGATTTTTGAAATGGTTCAGAAATGGATTTTCAAAGAACATATATTTATTGAATAAAACCATTTTGTGATTTTTCAAAATAATTTTCCATATAAGATTTCATAATTTTCTATAGTTTATAATTTACTGATGATATGATCTATTAATTCCATTCATATTATTTCATTAGTGGTATATGTTTTGATGGAATGATATATATAACACTTGTTTCTCTTATATGGGTAATATTATTTTGAACCCCGATTCATTTCATGGTTTAGGCTTTGTATAAATGATTATTTGACCTATATATTTTCAATAGGTTATTATTTGATGGTATTTTTATGATCAACATTTAATATCGTGGGATATGATATATTGATAGTAAAACCCAAATAATTTTATAGGAAATGAGAAGATTCATTCTTATGATTTAATTATCTGATTTGTGGGACCTGTATCTCCCCACAACATATTGCGTAATGAATTATATCAAATGAGATAATTTTTGGAATCTTGTCTGTATGCTTGATCAAAAATGGGAAAAGGTCTTTGTTTATCCACTATGCGAGGATGGGGAAACCCGATCGAGTATGGGAAGATGTGGAACTTGATCAAGAATGGGATGAAGGGGAAACCTAGCCCTTATAAAGAATGCACTATGACCTGTTATGGTGGTGTATCCATCCAAGAAGAATTATTCACATAAAAGTTCTCTAATATGTTTTGTAAATTATAATAGACTTATAGGGAGTTATGTTTTGGCATGAAATAGATTCTATGTTGAAAATGTTATGTGTGGACCTGGTTTTATGTTCATTAATTTATGAGAGGGACTAATTACATTTCCTTAACATAATGTGTGATCCTTTTAAATTTACACAAGTTCAAAATGTTACAAGATAACATGTATGATAAATACACGTTTTTTTATTCCTTTGTCATTCTCTCATGAATTATGTTGTTGATTCCCTTATGAATCGGGTTTTATGAACAACCAATCAATATTACTTGAATTATGTATATGACATTTTATATGAAGGGAATGATATTTACATTTTATTCTCATGATCTCGTACAATTATTTCCATATTAGACACATATATTTACATTATTTACCCATACTGATCTTATTAGCTAACCCATTATTATGTTTCTTATCCAGATGTTATGAATAATGTTTTCATGTAAGTAAATAATTTGGGAATATAGTTTTGTGATATTTTTTAATATCATTCATCTAGATAAAAGATTATGTATCCATGTTTCAAAATACGATTAACTATTATGGTTCCTAATAATTTAATTTTTTTTATTTTGATTAATATTCATGTAAGATGATTTAATACAAAATCATGTTAACAATGGTTCATTATTGATTGTATAAAATATATGATTCAATCATCCATTCGATCATAGAATAATAAAACGTGGTGAAATATAATGGTAGGTTCATAAGGATATGTCGAAGGACATACCAAATAACAATATGACGATATCTCATATTGAAATAATTGTTCTATAATTTGGACATCCAATAAGTGAATTGTCTTGATTATATGTTTTTTCAAATTAATATGTGATTTTTATACTATTATTTATGGTTTTAGTCAATGATGGGAATCAGAAAAAACAATTTTATCATTGAATGTGAAAGACAATTTTATAATCAGATGTCAAATGGTATGGTCACTAGAGTTATGGATGTTGTGATCATTCCTAGTTGGTTTTAATAGAAAATGATTAAAAATATGTACCTTAAAAAACTCTTAGACTCACCACAGAGGAGATTGAATGTGTTCATCGAGAGTACACATAATGGAGACCATATAAGGAAGCATATTAGGTTTCCTTTTTTCAATAATATCGAATGAATCACCCATGTGTATGTATTAAAGGAATCATAATTTTTTTGTATGTGGAAAATACGAGAACTATCCACATAAATATAAAGAAAAATGAGTGGTTTAGTTAATTCAATGAATGTAAATATTTTCATCCCTAGGACCTAATTGAAGGTTACATTATTTTAGTGTGGAATTATTTTTCACTACAACAATTGATTCCCATATTGAATTATAATTAATTTATTCATCAAGGTTGTTTGTATAATAGTAATATTTCTAATTATGGGGATACTATAGTTGAAATGTGAAAGTAATATGCTATTATGAAATAGGATGAGGTATCAATGTTAATTTATTGTGGATGAAGAATAATAATCGATGGGTTTTTGTATTTGGATACATGAAATATGAATTGATCAATATATAATGATTTTTTAGTTTATGTTTCTCATTTATGATTTAATAGAATATGTTTAATGGTTCTGGGGGACAATAAAAGTGATTTAATGGAAATTTGGTATTCATGGAAAACGTGTGATTTTGGGATTGATAACCCATAATATATTCCAAATGTTGAGATAATGATGTTTGGATATAGATATGTTACATATTAATGAGTGAATTGGATGGTACTAATTACCTTGTATCTATATAAGGATTTTTTTCAAGTGATTTATGTTATCGTGTATAATGTTTATTTCAATTTTATGGATTATATCCAATTAAATTTAAAATAAATAAACATGCATGTTTTCGAAAAGGATTAATTGTAATTTAGGTTATTACCATTTTTCAAGAGAATACAGGTTAATGGTATTTACATGTTTGGTATGTGACAACCATGAGCTAATTTAAGATATAAGGGTGATAAATTATAAGCTACTCATTATAGAAATTTATCAACCATATTTCTAATGTTTTGGGATCCCATATTTCATAAGGTCTATAGGGTTAACTTATTATGGATTTTTAGGATAAAATTTTGAAGTGGTTTAAAAGTAAATGTATTATATAACCATATAATTATTTATTCATATTATATAACTTTTTCAAACATTTTTTTTGATAAAGAAAGGTGGAATGACCTATCATTTGATTTATGGATCCCATGATCCTATAATACTTCAATAATAAAAACATAAAAATTATTTCATTAACTATGATATGAGGTTAGAATCGAGAAAGGCATAATAAAATGGAGAAATTATGAATATACAATTGAATAATGTCATGTAACGACATTTACATCAGTTCATAGATAGTAAAATAATAACCCAACTTCGTAAAAATGAAATTGGAAAATATCTATACAAATACCTTCACTTATATTGAAACAATTATCTTATAAATCATCATGTATATTCAGTTTTAAGGTCCTTATGTTTCCATTGATCATAAACATACTGATGATAAATGATTCTTATCACTCCCAATAGTTATTGACACTATTCCTCCAAGTCAAATATTCACTCTCAACCTATGTTCTCATACATGGAGACCTATTAATCAGTCACTCTATGTTGCTATTATGGTTCCAACAATTCATTTTAATGGATGTTTTAGTATTCCACTTTATGATATGTGTTTTTATAATAGTAAAATTCATGTATTGATCTTTTATTATCCTGGACCCATTTCATATAATAAATTCATTTTATGGGGGTATAATCTATCTCCGAGATAATTAGGGATATTTTTTGAAAATTAATTCATTATATTAGATATTTATTATTTATCACAACACTGAATAATGATTTTCTATATGAAAGAACTATGCCTTTCTAGAATTATAAGAAACACTTATATAATATTGGTATACATGAGATATATTGAGTAGATTACTATATATAAAACACTAAGTTTCAGTCAAATTATTCACAATACTGATTCCCCTTGATCGATTGTTTTATCTAAAAGACAATTCATTACAAAAATAACAATATACTATTGATAATATTATTAAAATACTATTATACTTATCACCTAGCTATTTAAAAGGTTGTTACCAAATATATTAAATAATTTTTAAAAATATATGATAAACATGTATATAATTTAAATATTCTCTATATCAGTTAGAAAGAAATTAATGGAAATATTATTTGAAAATAATGAAATAACTCTTCTAGGAAAGTAATTTTTTTATGTACAAAATAAATTGTATCTGATTAATTTAAAAACCAACTTTTTTAAGGTTATTAATAAAATTTATATATAATATATTCAATCAACATTTTTTGTACTCATAAAATTGATTTGACATATATAATCTTAGAATAAATCAAATTTTATAAATAAGAAGTTGTATATTTCTAACAAATAATTTTGTGACCATTTAGTGGAAAACCAATTTAAAATTTTATTATGGAAAAATTTATAATTTATATTTGAAATAATAAACTTTATTTTTTAAATAAGGATATAAAATTTTCCTTGGTTTACATTTTGGTATTTTTCAGAGAAGTTTCATTATTGGTTTAATAGTAAAAAAGGCCTGAATATTATTTGGAAAATGATTTATCTATAATTTATTAATATATTAAATTTTTTTAAAGTACAATTATATCAACCATATATCACTTAATCAAATTTAATTCATTTTATAAAAAGTCACATTGAAATTGGATATTAAATCCTTTCAAAAATTGTGACTTTTCGAATTGAAAACCTATTGCCTCATTATAATAATTGGATTACTTTTAAATTAATTTCATCCACTTATATGATTATATACTGGAAAAATGAATTCAATATTTGGAAATAGAATAATTTATAATTTCAAATAAGTTCAACAATTTTTATTACAAAATAAATGGAAACATAATCGACATTAATTATAGTGATTAACATTAAAATGTGTATACCTATAAGTCAAATGTTAACTTAATAAGCAAAAAACCATTAAAACGTGTCCAAAATAAATTTTTGGTACATTTTTAGATCATATCGTCACATGTATAGAAAATGGGAAATTAATATAGGCGCATGATGTATCAGAGACCTCATAAGGGTGTATACCTTTTAATATTTATAATAATGTCAACCCTCCTCCACTACAAATGAAAACTCACACATCTCACTTCCTGAAACTTATGATGAAATTTTGGTCATACATCCCCTATCCAAATATACACCCAACATTATGTCCTTCATCATATATTCCATATAATGGTTATAAATCCAACCAATGTCTCTTTTTGGTGAGAACCAAAAGGATTTCCTCAATGAATAGGATTTATGAACATGTACGAAGAAATTAATGAATTAAGATAATGGTTTTATAATGTCACTTTTAATTATGTAATAAATATTCATCATTCCTAACTAATTCATATTATATTCTATATAAACAATCCAAAAATTTATTCTTTAATTTTTATATGTAAATATTTTGGTTTTTACATATACGGTATCGTTTCAGCAAAAGTCTTGATTTCGACAACCCAAGTTGAAGTACCCAAAATTAATACTAGTAAGTGCAAGTATGGGATCGATCCATAAGTATGGAGAGTTATTATATTTTGATAACTACTTTGTAATTAATTGGTTATGTTTTCTAAAATATAGATTCAATGTTTTTATGATTTAGTGATAGAGTAATTAAATATTCAATTTCATGATAAATTTATTTTAAAGATAAATGTAAACAAAATTTTTTTATTCTTATAGAAAAAATCCAATAATTTATTGGGGATATGGATTTTTAATTAAATTAATAAATAAATTTCATTAAAATGTTGTGTTTTATTGATAAGTCACATTTCTCGGTTTTGGATATAATAGAACCACCTTGGTCTATTGAATTTAATTTTAATCAGTAGATAATAATAACTTGGTACAAAATTTGGTTTCTATTAATTTTGTTAATTTTTACCCATTTTGTGATGATAAGTTAAAAAAATTGTCTATGATTTCCATAATCACAATTCCTCAGAAGATTCCTTGAAATCCGGTTTGTGGTCTGACATAGTGTCTCTAGTGATATTTATAAAGAATTTTTGATAGATTATTAAAGAAATATAAATAACACGACTAAAATATAGAAATTGAGGAATAATAACCCATAATCATCCCCAACCCTAATACATAGGGGATTTAACAACACATGAAGTAGCTAGTGACTGACAAACTTTTGATTCCAAAGTTATACATTGCAGAACCTTTGGACTGAATATCATCAAGAAGGCAGTGGTATAGCCTCCACTCTTTTCTTCTATCATTCTTTCTACTATTGTGTGTCTCCATAATTGTCAGCTTTTCATGTTTTAGTGTTAGTGTCAAATTAAGAGGGAATCTATTATATATATAATATTTTAAATAAATTACATGTACTGAAAGATACATGACATGATCCCTAGTTAAGTTGACTTGGCCAATATTTCTCCTCTTGTGGGTGATCTACTGTGTCACCCTTAACATTGAACGCAGATACACATGGTTTGTGGGGGTACATGACATGTAACACCTACCCACATTCCATGTAATGTCAATATTCACCTATCAAATTCATCTCGAATAAGGAACATGGCATGTAAAAGGTTATCACATGGCATGTAATATCTGACTAGAAACTTGGTTGTCTATTTGGTCCTTCCAATCCACATCGGGCCAATAGTACATGACGTGTGTAAGAAGTACAAGACGTTTATATTTCAATTTTTTCTGAAACTTCTAGATTTTTTTCTTAGGATGTCGAATTCCTGAAAATTATAATGATCATAGAATTGATGAATCTTATCTTGAAATAAACACATATATCTTGGGAAAATTGTTTTAATATTCAGTAGAATGTATGAATAGGTATACAAAATTTGGGAATATCAACATTCCCAATAATTTGTCATTTAATTTTCCTCAAGAAAAATCTCAATGTCTGATATATAGAATCTATAATCTAAACAAGGAAGCATTCATCTAATTATAATGGTAAATACTATATCCATATAAGAGGGGATTAAAAGGGAATAAGATATTTCAACTCCAAAAATATTACAATCATTCCTCATATTTATGTCAATTAAATATTTCCATCCCCTTTCATCCACATTTTTTAACTTTTCATAAATATACATTCCACATGATGATTTACCTCAACAAAAATATCCACACTCATTTATCATGTTTTTTAATAGAGTTATGCTTAATAGTAATAAAATGCACTCTACCAATGGGATTAAAAGTGTTCTCATTCTATACATTAGAAGTCAAATAAACAAACTAGGAGGGATTTCAATATAGTTCAAAGGTTTATTATGATAAGGGTATGTAGGTAATGATGAAAAATAACCTCTAAGGATTGAAAAAGGAGGCTGAATTCTTAAAAAATTATGCATTATATTCAAAAAAACTTACCGAAAATGAACCCTGAATCATGATCTCTCAATGGATATCATCACTATGAAATTCTATTGCCAATATGGGCCCATAAACCATCTATAATGTGAAGTGAATGAATCTGGTCCCTCTTTTGAATTTATTTATTTTTAATATTTTTCCTTTTTGTTTTTTTCATTCAATAGGGACCACTAATAATACAATGAATGGTGGTTTTGGAATCCATTCTGCCCAAATGAACAGGAGTTAAACTCACAAACTCTTAAATGCATGGTCTCCCACCAAAATATATCATGAATGGAAAAAAACAACTCTCTAAAACCAATTAAATAATCAAACAAAATAATGAATGAATTTGGGTTGGAATGGAAAATAGTCATTGTAAGGTATATTCCTATTAAGGTAGTTCATGGTTTCTATGGGTTTAAGAAGATCAGATATAGGGTTTGTTTTAAGGTCAAAGGAGTTGGAAAATTATCACTTACCTCAATAATTATAATGTGATTCAAAAATATTCAGGTTTTGATGAGAAAAACATGAAATATATTGCTGTTAGGTATATTCCAATAATCTCTCAAAAATTTGGGTATAAGAATGAATATGTGAAAAAGAATAGAATACCTTTTTGGAATGAGAAAAAAAGAAGGTCAATCAGGTCATGACGTGAGTACACATGATAAGTCTAATAAATGAAAATGTTCGTGACTCGAATTCTAGAATAAAAATTTGTCAAAAATAATATTAAAATACTTTGAAATTTAAATCACTCATATAATGTTTAAAATACCCATTTATTTATTTATTATTTATTATTATAATTAATTGAAAAAATTCAATAGTTTAAAATATATCAACTATTAATGATGTCTCCTAGATTAGTTCAAGGGAAAAGGCTACTATATTCATAGACCCCCCCCCCCCATATATAACAGTAAACATAGTCTCACTTGTGACTTAATAAGGAAAAGGATAATACGTTGGGAAATAGAGGGGGTTAAGATAAGGGGATGTAGTGAATGAAGTAAATACAAGGTAAAAAAGGAAAATAAAACACCTAAAAAATACTCCCCTCATGGTACATCCACAAATATGGAAGTAGTCCAAATTGAGAATCCTATGTCATCCCAGAGAACCTATGACTGTTGATGGATGGTAAAAATAATTTTATAGATACATACCTCATCGCATCCAAAGCATAGAACAAATGAGATATGTATAAGGAAAATAAATTTTCAAAAAATAGTCATGGGGTGGCCCTAGAAGAAGAATCATATGCAATAGTGGAATCCACCAAAGAAGAAGAATATATAGAGGGAAACTACAGGATGGGGCTCGATACTCTAATTTGTTGGGATAATATGTGCATAAGGAATGTAAGCAGGAGAAGTTGTAACCATGTCATTTGTATATTGAAAACCTGAACCTGTGGCTAGAGTTTTCAGTGGTTTCTAGGTGGTTGGTGGTTGGGGAAGGAAGGAGAGGAATGTGTTTCGGGTATCATAATGTCATAAAGCTCATGTAGAAAACCAAATATCTATCAAATTTTCATCTTGGACTATAGTTGGGTTGTCAAATGGGGCTCCAATATGTCCAAATAATAGTAAAAAGCATCCTGGTAGAGGGTGGTGGGGATATCCACTGAGGGTCAGGGTAATGTTTGGGAGGTGTAAGGAACATTAGAAGATGGGAAGATTGATGAAGATGGAAGGTTGAAAGATGTGGGGTTAGGGGAGATGGAACATCCACTGGTGGATGTGGTATGTATGGATAAGAAACACATGCAGGGGGAACCGAGTCCTCTCTCACCCCTATAGATGGTGGGGCGTCCTCCACAAGCACATATCCATCACCCCAATGATCTACCTTTTGCATATGGATAAGCATAAGAATTTAATGATGGTGTGGTGGGCGTATGGGGTCGTGAGGGAGAGGGGAATCAAAAATTCACAGATTTTGGGCCAAACGAGTGGCATAAAAAACACTGTTCCAATTACCCAAATTTAATGGATCATAGAATATAAATAAGAAGTGTCTAGGAAAGAGATGTTAGGGTAGTTGTTCTGGAAAATTGAAGTTATTAGTTCCATGTCACGACCAGGAATGACAACCATATCCACATGGATAAAAAAGGATGGTGTTTTTGCACCAGAGAATTAAACAAAGGGTATGGGAAACGATGAGGATGCCCTTCTTTGTTGTGGGGTTGTACCTATGGTCTGGCCCAACAAGATCTTAACATATTGCAATGAATTCAGAGAATTGATGTAACGCCCCGACCCCAGTTGCACAGAGTCGGTGCATTATTGCATAAAATTGGCATGATAACAAAAGATCAAGTCTCGAAAGACCGATTAGTTTAGAATCCTTGGAAAGACTAGTTACATTCATAAATGTTACATTACAGCATAAAGTAAAAAACTAAAATAACAAAGCCTCCATAGTCCACACTCATATCCTTTTCTGACAATCCCTGCAGGTCATTCATAAAATACTTCTTCATATCCAGGAAAATATTAAAACATCTAAAGGGGTGAGCTCAGATTCTCAGTAAGGATAAAAATATTTCAAAAGCTTTCGTAAATAAACATTAACATTTAAGGCAATTTATAACTTAAAAAAAGCCTTATTAAACATTAACTTCAGCATAATAAGGCAAAAATAAATTAAATAATGGTATTTACTTACTCACATGGATATTCTACAAGTCGAATAATCACATGTAGTATCAATAACAACTTTCATAATGATGGAATGCATAATGCCAGACTATCATAACCACGTAGCCAAGGCGTCGTTCCAAGACCACAATTAAGATTTTGTCAAGGCCTCATGCCAAGACACTAGTTTGTCTCATGATACCTACCGATGCATCGAGGAGCTATAGCGGGCTCCACCTGTCACTTATTAATTCCCATGCATTCCTCATATGAACAGGTTTAAACATATCATAAACTATAACATAATAGTATCACATAAAACATGCATAAAGGAAACATAACATTTCTACATTTGAATCACAAGATATCAATACAACACATTGATATAATAAAAACACTTTCAAAACCATTTTCAAACCCAAAATTAAAGAAAATTAAAACTTTGTATTTATTTTTCATTAAAAAAAAGTTATGGCTTATAGGGGTAGCCGAAACTCAAATAATGGTCATGGTGGCGGAGAAGTCATTGTAGCCGCATACGTACGACAAGAAAAATATTCCTTTTGTCCTTTAGTAAAACTCTTGGTATAAAAAGATTCCTTTTTAATAAACATAAACTTCAAAGGGGTTTAGACACTGTATAAAAGAAATTTGTGTATAAAACAAAATATGCCTCATTGAATGGAGATTGAGACAAAATCCATTAAAAAGATAATTTTTAAATAAAATATATCTATTATGTGTATTCACTATATTTACACATAAATAAAGTATAAATAAAATATAGGACATAATAATATCATGACATAATTTGAAAGTAGGAGATTAACCCAAAGAATGGAAATCGGGTTAAGAAGTTCCCTTACCTCGTGTCCGAATTCACTCGACCATTCTTTGATCTCCTGAATAATAAACTAGAGTTAATCTCTACCTTCTTAATAAAAAATTTCAAGTTCATTATTCCTTTTATATCACTTATTACCATGTCATGAATATTATGTAATTATTTATGTTTATAACGGTCATTTTGTCGATCCTAGGTACTTGAGTCAAAAATAAACTTCTTATAATTACACTTTGTTCAGGTGGTAAAATATCCATTATATCCATGATTATATTCATGATTTATATATCATATAAATAATATATATCCAGTATATACATTCATTTATAATATTACATAACATTTAGAGGTAAGAAATGAAATGCATTGTTCATGGAGACGGTAAGTCATACGTACGCATGAACGCTACTTTCATTTCCATTTCATATTTAATGTAATGAAGTTATAATTATATAAAGGTATAATATAATTCCAGTATAATATAATGTATAATACCATTTTCTCTTTCCTTTATACGTCCCACATATGGTATTAACGATTCAAATCACTTTGAGGGGGCGGTAGTCCCCACTTCCTAAAATGAAATTATCGCATTTACCGAAAATGGAAATCATAATGTATTCCATAAATGAGAAATATAGAAGAATATGGAAAACATAAACATAATATATATATCATATATGAAAATAGTTTCATCAAAATGGCCACCATTCGAGGTGTTAAAAGAATATTGAACAATCATCATTTCGTGAGGCAGTATTTCGCCACCCACAGAAACAGTATGTTCTTTAACCATAAAATGAAGGTGTGTATAAGTGTAAACCAAATCCTTATCGTAAAAAAATCCTAGTATATTTTAGATACTGTTGTTGTTAAAAAATAAAGGAATAAAAAGAGTTTAAGGGGTTGGAGAAGCAAAATAAAACAAAACAACATTAGAGAAGACATTACCTTAAAATCGGGTAACTCTTTTTTATTTGAGCCAAAGGCTTCGTTGGGAAGACTTCTGCCCAAATTGAGGCTTCTAAGAGTAAGGTAGGGAAGTTGAGAGAGTATTTCAGCAGAGGTTGGCCGAGAAAAAAGGCATTGAATGTGTGAGTAAGGTGGCAGTGGTGGGGGCCTTTTATAAGAGGAGAGAAGGGGCACTCTTGGAGAGATTGAAATGTTACATTATGATGAAATTCTTTTTCAGATTATAAAGGTCCCAGACATATATATTTCGAGGATAAGGTGATAAGTGTTCTAAATATACTCATCCAATAGGTTTTTTACAAGTTTAAGTCTTTTATTTTACATTATCTTTTCATTTTATTTAAATCGTTAATTAATGATGTAATCGCTGCATCATCGTGTTCTCATAAATAATTTAATTTATTTAATGTAAAAAAATTATAAAAAAATATCATGATGTAGGAAATCGGTTTATATTTCTAATTAATATTTATAGTCAAAAATATGACTTGTATAACCCCATTTAAAAATTGTTTTAGTAAAACAACTCTTGTTTGTGACATTTTTATTTTAACATTAAATAAAAAGTTATTTATGTTATTTTCCTACCAAAGTGGATCCATGGGGTCCCCAAGTTGACCCATAGATTTTCCTGGTCGTCCATGACACATCCAATAGTGGTAGGACAAGTTTAAAGGTCATTACATATTTTTATAATAATATTTTTACATTAAATTTCACTAATTATCTTTAATCGCGATTAATTAAACTTAAAAGTTACTATTCACTAAAAAATTATTTTATTCCCATTGAACTAAATTTTACTTCCTAATGACAACCATGTATGTAGGATTTTTGAAAATAAAATCACATAAGTGGTAATTTTTCATTTAAACGAAAAATTAGTTTTTTAACTACCACTTAGTGGTTTCACTATTCATCACAAATTGTAGTTTTTCAGAACAATGCCAAAATTTCACCCTAAGATATAATTGATATTCCGAATTCAAAAATGATGTATATTTTAAAAAATTCCAAACATATATGTTTCATTAATTAATTCCATAATTAATTCCCGTTGTCAAACAAATAGCATGTTTTTATGAAACAATATATATCAAAAGATTAACAATTGTTTATGTCCAATTTCAAAGTGAAATTAATTATAATGACAACCATTGGAAAAATTGGTAAAAATATATTATAATTATACTTTAAAACCACTAAATAGTATAATTTATCACAATTAATTATTTTGATTAAAAAATTTGTTTTTAAGTAATTTTCACTATTCAAAGCAAATTAGAAGTTCTCAAAACAATACCAAAAATTCAACATAGGATAATTTTGATATTCTGAATCCAAAAATGAAGTCCATTTGGCAAGATAAAATTTATAAAATTTTAAAAATTAGGTATTACTATTCATAACAGCTAATTTGATTGGTTGTGGTGTGTGATAGAACTTGAAGTTGCGTACAACACACGCTACTGTATTATTCAAAGAGAAGTGTACCGTGGAAGCTTGGGGTGTTACATTATCCCCTCCATCAAATAATTTCATCCTCGAAATTTCATATAATATCACTGTGTAAAAAGACTCAGGTGATTCTTCATCATATGTTCCTCGGGTTCCCACGTTGCCTCCTCCATCTTATGGTTTCTCCATAGAACTTTTACCAGA
The DNA here is from genome assembly GCA_963277665.1 of Viscum album. Taxonomy (NCBI): domain Eukaryota; kingdom Viridiplantae; phylum Streptophyta; class Magnoliopsida; order Santalales; family Viscaceae; genus Viscum; species Viscum album. The sequence goes on from OY728150.1 coordinate 1,894,583,343, forward strand.
TGAGTCGTCTGATTTCTCAGCACTTGTTCTCTTGTATCAAGAATCCTGACGGGCTCTTCGCAATAAGACAGATCGGGTTCCAGTTTTAATTCATCATAGGTTAGTACATGCGTTGGGTCAGGCAAGTATTTTCTCAATAGTGATACGTGGAATACAGCATGAACTTTAGAGAGACTTGGCTGCATTTCCAAACAGTAAGCTACAACCCCAATTCTTTCTAGAATTTCGAAGGGTCCGATGTACCTAGGACTAAATTTACCCTTCTTACTGAAACGTATAACTCCCTTCCATGGAGATACCTTCAAGAAAACATGATCGCCTACCTGAAATTACAAATCCTTCTTTCAGTTGTCGGCATAGCTCTTTTGCCTACTTTGAGCTGCTTTAATGTGGTTTTGGATTACTTTCACCTTTTCCATCATTTCCTCCACCAGTTCTGGGCCTACAAGTTTTCTTTCACCAACGTCATCCAAACAGGATGGTGTGCGACATCTCTTTTTTATAACGCTTCATATGGTTTCATCTGAATACTTGATTGGAAGATATTGTTATAGGAAAATTCTAACAGAGGTAAATATTGATCCCAAATTCCTTGAAAGTCACGTGAGTAGGATCTCAACATGTCTTCTAAGGTTTGAATAGTTCTTTCTAATTGTCCATCTATTTGAGGGTGGTAAGCAGTGCTCAAACGAAGTTCAGTATCCAAGGCCTTCTGAAGACTTTTCCAGAATCTTGATGTTAAAGTAGGATCATGATCTGAGACAATCGATAGGGGTACTCCATGAAGTCTCACAACTTCATTAATATACAGTCTTGCTAGATGTTCAAGTGGTAGATCTTCCCTTATATCAAGAAAATGTGCTGACTTCACGAGACAATCAATAATGACCCATATTGCATCATTTCTTCTAGGATTATTTGGTATTCCCATGACAAAATCCATCATAATATTATCCCATTTCCACTCAGGTATGGGAAGAGGTAGCAATACTCCACCAGGCAGTTGCCTTCCAGCTTTCACTTCCTGACAAACCATACATCTTGACACAAAATCAGCAATCTCCCTCTTCATGTTGTCCCACCAAAAATGTCCCTTTAAATATCTATACATTTTGGTGCTCCCAGGGTGTATATAGAAATTGGAGCTATGAGAATCATCTAACAATTCCCTATTTAAATTAGGTATATCGGGAACACAAAGTCTCCTCCCAAATTTCAAAATTGCATCTTCATATACAATGTCACTCAATCACCCATCATTCACAGCTTTAATCTTCTTTTTCAACTCTTCATCATTGGCCTGAGAACACTTTATCCTTTCTAGTAAAGATGGTTTGGAAACCATTTGAATTTTTTTTGATGTTTCACCCTCCATGGTGATTCCCATATCCATCTTTACTAGATCCATGAAAATAGGATCCCTTTCTACCCTCATCATGTTTAAAACTCCATGATATTTTCTACTCAAAGCATCTGCAACCTTATTTCCCTTCCCTGGGTGGTAGTGTATCATGAAATCATAATCCTTGAGTAGTTCAAGGCATCACCTTTGCCTCATGTTGAGTTCTTTTTGTGAGAAAATATATTTCAAACTATTGTGATCGGTATATATCTCACATTTTTCACCATAGAGATAATGTCTCTATATTTTCAAGGAAAATATTAGAACAGCTAACTCGAGATCATGAGTAGGATAGTTCTGCTCATGAATTTTTAGCTGTCGTGATGCATAAGAAATAACCCTATCATTTTTCATATGGACACAACCAAGTCCTTTCAATGATGCATCACTATAAAAAACGAACCCATCATTCCCTAAAGGTAGAGTCAATATAGGAGCATTGACTAATCTTTTATTCAGTTATTCAAAACATTCTTCACACTCTTTTGTCCAGAAAAATTTAACCCCTTTACATGTGAGATTCGTTAATGGGTTAGCCAATCGGGCAAAATTATGGACAAAATGTCGATAATAACCTGCCAAACCAATAAAGCTGCGTACCTCAGTTATACTCATCAGTGCTGGCCATTCTTGGATTGCCTGGGTCTTAGAAGGATCAACAGAAATTCTATCCTTAGAGACAATGTGGCCAAGAATGGAAATCTCCTAAAGCCAGAATTCAAACATTCTAAACTTCCCATATAATTCATGCCTTCTAAGAGTCTTCAAGATAATGCGCTTGTGATTTTCATGGTCTTCGTAGCTTTTGAGTACACCAAGATGTCATCAATAAATACCACCACAAAATCATCTAGATATTCCTTGAAAACTCTATTCATTAGATCCATGAATATAGAAGGTGCATTAGTCAATCCAAAAGGCATTACTGTAAATTCGTAATGCCCGTACCTTGTTTGAAATGTTGTCTTCGAAATGTCTTCCTTCTTCACACACAACTGATGGTATCCAGATCGAAGGTCAATCTTTGAAAAGTATTGATCTCCATGCAATTGGTCAAATAAATCATCAATGCGGGGTATGGGATACTTGTTCTTTATTGTTATAGCATTGATATATTTGTAGTCAATGAACAACCTCATAGATCCATCGTTCTTCTTAACAAAAAGGACAGGGGCTCCCCATGGAGAACCACTAGGGTGAATAAATCCTTTAATACTCAATTCCTCTAGTTGTTTCTTTAGTTCAAATAATTCCACGGTGGCCATCCTATAAGGGGTCTTTGATATAGGCCTTGATCCAGGAATTAAATCAATGGAAAACTCAACTTCTCGTTCTGGAGGATGTCCAGGTAAATCTTCCCGAAACACATCTTCATATTCTTTCACAATAGGTACATCCTCTATTTGAACATTCCTTTCCTCTCCCTTAGTCATTTCATTCTCTTCCTCCCCAATAATTGAATTTAGTTGAGCTATTGGGGGTGGGTCTAAATAAGAATTAGGTAGTGACGATTCTACTCTAAAAATAAGGTGTTCCTTATCATCATCATTAAAAATCATAACATACTTCTTCTTACAATAAATCATTGCATCATAGTACGAAATCCAATCCATACTGAGGATTATAAAAACTCAATCATAGGTATGACAATGAGATAAGCGGATAAAGAATAGTTATGTGCTCTAATGGGGACTGATTCACAAAACTTTGTTGCAATAATACTTCCCTTATGAGTTTTGACTGACAAATCACTTTTTAAATCAAATTGAAAATATGTAATTTTCTTAGCAAACTGGGAAGATATGAAACAATTTGATGATCCAGAATCAAATAATGCATTTGCTAAACTTGAGGAAACCATTAAATTACCTGCCACCACATCTTTCGGAGCTTCTACCACAGTAGTAGTGATAACATAAGCTTGGCCTTGATCCCTTGGCATCTTCTAAGGTATGTTCCCCTGACGCTTAGGACATTCATTTTCATAATGTCCCATCTCTCTACAATTATAGCATTCCACATAGATAGCAACTTTCATTCCCTTGAAATCGTTATCTTGGTGTCCTTTTTCACCACACTTGTAGCATACTCCTATTCCCTTCAAGTAAGTACCGGGGTGTTTCTTTCCACATTTACTGCAGGACTGATATTAAACTCTTCCCTTCTTCCCCTTATTTCCATATCCATATTGATCAAAAGATCTCTTCTTTGCTTTCTTTTCTTTAAATTCATAAGTCTTAGAGAATTCATTTTCCGTCTTTATATCACAAGAGATGATATCTTCATATGACGAGAAGTTTTGTGAGACTAAAGATAGATGAAGAAATTGTTTTAACCCATCAAAGAAATGATCAATCTTACTTCTTGGTTTACGTATATAATCTGAAGCATGCCTCACTAACTTTGTAATGTTAGAATCATGCTTTACGATATTCTCATCCTCCTTCTACTTCAGACTCAGAAATTGCCTTTCCATATCTGCTCGATGGTCATGTGGAAAGTATTTTTCTAAGAAAAAATCTTTGAACTCTCTCCATTCCATATTTGATACTTCTTCATCTTCCTTTGTGTTTTGAATCAGTGACCACCATTGATCGACATCTCCAGTGAGGCGGTAGACTGCCATGACAACCTTCTCCCTTTCGATACTCCCCAAGGCATGGAATATTTTTTCTAAGGAGTTTATCCATTGCTCAGCTAATAATTGATTTGTACCCCCATTAAATGTTGGAGGTTGTTGCCTCATGAAGCGGTCTAACATTGATCCTCCACATTGTGGATCAGGGTGCTCTATACGAGTAAGGTTATTATTCATAACCTGAGTAAGTTTTCCCAGTATGGTAATAAGTTGATCAACACCAGTTGTATCTCCGGATCCACAATAATTATCTTGAGTATGAGGGAAATCCCTTCACGGAGTGCGTGCATTGATACGGTTTCCATTCCTTCCACTATGCGCCATTTCTAAACAATGTCATAAACTAGATTAGTTTATGAATCAAAATAAATAATTCCATACATGTAAAATACTAAACATAGATTGAACTATTTATCGATATAATCCATAAAAATGTTTTATTTGAGGAAGTATATACTCATAACCCTTTATAGTGGTTTGTAAAGAAAATGAGAATTATCCTAAGAATATCCCCCGGGAGTGTCGTAACCAAGAGTGCAGCAAGGACCATTGTCATGCACCAATTCTCGTTCGAGTCTAGCTCAAAGAGGTGTTTTTGGGTTTTACCCCTAGGTACATCTATGCCAGAGCCGCCTCTACCTGATCGTATCCAGACAGGGATGTATTTCTCGGAAAACTCACAAAATCTCGACAACAACAAAATTCTAGCATGTTTTTCTATACTAATCCTCAAAGTCTACCTCTGGGCTATGTGTTGTAATCAGAGTTTATCTAAATCTAGCTTCCATGGTTAGTACTAAACTGCCTCTGATACCAATTGTAACGCCCCGACCCCAGTTGCCCAGAGTCGGTGCATTATTGCGTAATATTGGCATGATCACAAAAGATCATGTCTTGAAAAACCGATTAGTTTAGTAGTCTTGGAAACACTAGATACATTCATAAATGTTACATTACATCATAAAGTGAATAACTACAATAACAAAGTCTCCATAGTCCACACTCATATCCACTTCTGAAAATCCTTGCAGGTCATTCATAAAATACTTCTTCACATCCTGGAAAATATTAAAACATCGAAAGGGGTGAGCTCAGATGCTCAGTAAGGATAACAATATTGTGGAAGATTTTTTAAATAAACATTAACATTAAAGGAAATGTATAACTAAAACAAAATCCTTATTAAACATTAACTTCATCATAATATGGAAAAAATAAATTAATTAATTCCATTTACTTACTCTCATTGATATTCTACTAGTAGAATAATCACATGCAATATCAATAACAACTTTTATAATGATGGAATGCATAATGCCAGACTATCATAACCATGTAGCCAAGGCCTCGTGCCAAGACCACAATTAAGATTTTGTCAAGGCCTCGTGCCAAGACAATAGTTTGTCTCATGAGACCTACTGATGCATCGAGGAGCTATAGAGGGCTCCACCCATCACTTATTAAGTCCAATTCATTCCTCATACGAACAGGTTTAAACATATCATAAACCATAACATAATCGTATCACATAAAACATGCATAAAGGAAACATAAAATTTCCACATTGCAATCACAAGATATCAATATAACACATTGATATTATAAAAACACATTCAAAAACCGTTTTCAATACCAAAATTAAAGAAAATTAAAACATTGTATTTATTTTTCATTAAAAAAAGTTATGGCTTGTAGGGGAAGCCGAAACTCAAATAATGGTCACGGTGGTAGAGAAGTCATTGTCGCCGCATACATACGACATGAAAAACATTCCTTTTGACCTTTAGTAAAACTCTTCGTATAAAAATATTCCTTTTGAATAAATGTAAAATTCAAAGGGGTTTATACACCGTATAAAATAAATTTGTGTATAAAACAAAATATGCCTCATTGAATGGAGATTGAGACGAAATCCCTTAAAAAGATAAATTTTAAATAAAATATATATATTATGTGTATTCACTATATCTACACATATATAAAGTATAAATACAAGATAGGACATAATAATGTCATGACATAATTTGAAAGTAGGAGATTAACCCAAAGAATGGAAATCAGGTTAAGATGTTCCCTTACCTTGTGTCCAAATTCACTCGACCATTCGTTGATCTCCTGAATAATAAAATAGATTTAATATCTACCTTCTTAAGAACATTTTTCAATTTAATTATTCCTTTTTTATCACTTATTACCATGTCATGAACATTATGTAATTATTTAAGTTTATAACGGTTGTTTTGTCGATCTTAGGTACTTGATTCAAAAATAAGCTTCTTATAATTACACATTGTTCATGTGGTAAAATATCCATTATATCCATGATTATATTCATGATGTATATATAATATACATCATATATATCCATTATATACATTCATTTATAATATTACATAACATTTAGAGGTAAGAAATGAAATGCATCGTTCATGGAGACGGTAAGCCGTACGTACGCATGAACGCTACTTTCATTTCCATTTCATATTTAATGGAATGAAGTTATAATTATATAAAGGTATAATATAATTCCAGTATTATATAATTTGTAATACCATTTTCTCTATCCTTTATAAATCCCACATATGGAATTAACGATTCAAATCACTTTGAGGGGGCGGTAGTCTCCACTTCCTAAAATGAAATTATCGCATTTACCCATAATGGAAATCATAAAGTATGCCATAAATGAGAAATAAATAAGCATAAGGAAAACATAAACATAATATATATATCATATATGAAAATAGTGTCATAAAAATGGCCACCAATAGAGGTGTTAAAAGAATATTGAACAATCATCGTTTCGTGAGGCAGTATTTCGCCACCCACAGAAACAGTGTGTTCATTAACCATTAGACGAAGTTGTGTGTAAGTTTAAACCAAATTTTTATCATACCAACATCCGAGTATATTTTAGATACTGGTTTATTTAGAAAAGAAAGGAATAAAAAGAGTTTATGGGGTTGGAGAAGCAAAATAAAACAAAACAACAATAGAGAAGACATTACCTTAAAATCGGGTAACTCTTTTTAATTTGAGACAAAGGCTTCCTTGGGAAGACTTATGACCAATGTGAGGCTTCTAAGAGTAAGTTAGGTAGGTTGAGAGAGTATTTGGGTAGATATTGGCCGAGCCAAAAGGCTTTGAATGTGTGAGTAAGGTGGTAGTGGTGGGGGTCTCTTATAAGAGGAGAGAAGGGGCACTCCTGGAAAGATTGAAATGTTACATTATTATGAAATGATTTTTTGGATTCTAAAGGTCCCACACTTATATATTTCTAGTATAAGGTGATGAGGGTTCGAAATATACTCATCCAATAGGTTTTTGACAAGTGTAAGGCTTCGATTGTACATTATCTTTTCATTTTATTTAAATCATTAATTAGTGAGGTAGTCACTGCATCATCATGGTGTCATAAATAATTTAATTTATTTAAAGTCTAAAAATTATAAAAAAAATATCTTGATGTATGAAATCTTTTTATCTTTCTAATTAATATTTATAGTAAAAAATATGACTTGTATAATCACATTTAAAAATTCTTTTATTAAAACAACTTTTGTTTGTGACATTTTTATTTTAACATTAAATACAAAGTTATTTATGTCATTTTCCTACCAAAGTGGCTACATGGGGTCCCCAAGTTGTCCCATGGATTGTATGGGTCGGCCATGACACATAAAATAGTTGTAGGACAAGTGGAAAGGTCATTCCATATTTTTATAATGCTATTTTTACCTTAAATTTCATTAATTACCTTTATTCGCAATTATTTAAACTTAAAAGTTACTATTCACAAAAAAATTATTTTAATCCCATTGAACAACATTTTACTTCCTAATGACAACCATGTATGTTGGATTTTTGAAAATCAAATCACAGAAATGGTAATGTTTCATTTAAACGAAAAATCAGTTTTTTGACTACCACTTAGTGGTTTCACTATTCTTCAAAAATTGAAGTTTTTCAGAACAATGCCAAAATTTCACCCTAAGCTATAATTGATATTCCAAATTCAAAAATGATGTCTATTTTAAAAAATTAAAAATATATAAGTTTCATTAATTAATTTCATAATTAATTCCCGCTGTAACAACAAATAGCATGTTTTTAAAAAACAATATATATCAAAAGATTGACAATTGTTTATGTCCAATTTGAAAGTGAAATTAATTCTAATGAACACCATTGGATAAAACAGTAAAAATATATTCTAATTATAATTTAAAACCAATAAATAGTATAATTTATCACTATTAATTATTTTTATTAAAAAAGTTGTTTTTAAGTAATTTTCACTATTTGAAGCAAATTGGAAGTTCTTAGAAAAATACCAAAAATTATCATAGGCTAATTTCGATATTCCAAATCCAAAAACGAAGTCCATTTGGCATGATAAAATTTATAAAATATCAAAAATTTGGTATTAATATTAAAATCGGCTACTTTGATTGGTTGTGGTGTGTGTTAGAACTCGAAGTTGTGTACAACACACGCCACTGTATTATTCAAAGAGAAGTGTACCGTGGAAGCTTGGGGTGTTACAATTGAGGGAAGGTAAGGGTGTAGACAATAAGTGGGGTTGTAGGATGGGGGTATAAGCCACACCCTTAACCAAAATCCTCCATGGTAAGGGAAAAAGTGTGTCAGCCCATCCAAAATCAAACCGAGGTAGTAGTATCAGTGGGATTCTGTCTGTAGGCAGGCCCATCAAACTTGAATGTAACAATGAACTCCAAAAAAATCTTCGTAAGTAAGAGTGTTGACCTAGAATATCTCGAGGAGATGTATAAGACCAATGAGATCCTTAATCTTTTACTATATGCAATAGATTTGGGGAACGCAGACCTCAATAATGTGTCTCCACAAATGGAATGTGTAGAACACCAATATAAAAAATCTATCTCCAAAAGAATGACCCTACGAAAAGATTAGGAATGGCTGTAGCTGAGGGAGAGGAATTGGTGGTATGAGATATTGTTGATCTGATGGTGCAACGGTTGAAGGGCCAGCTATGCTAGAAATAGTTGGAGTAGTAGAATCCTAATATTCCTCTGAGGATGCGCTAGTATAGGATGGTGGTATAGCTACAGTCAGGTCCACCACTATCTTCGATGGTGCTACCAATGGTGAAGATTCAGAAGAGGGAACGACGACACCAGACCTCTCGGCAATGGCAGAAGTTGTTGGTGTAGTCGTAATGGGAGAAGCAGGGTAAGGATGGGCATCACAGAATCGACTAGAGAAATAGATACCAGTGAAAGAGCCCCCCTAAATTATGAGGTATCATGGCCATGAATGGGGGATAGATAATTGGGAAATCTAATACAGGCTAGTTAGAATATCAAAGAAGAGTCTAATGGTAGGGGCCACTCTTCCACACTAGTGGAAGCGGGCTGCTTCCCAATTCTGGGATCTCTAACTTCCATAGCTAGTATAATGAAAGGGAAATAAAAGTAAAAATGAATAATAAGAAGAAACAAATGGGAGAAGACAAAAAAAAAAGAACACCTCATGTAGATCCAAAGTACCCCCGTGTATTATTATCTGTGTAAGATCAAGTATACATTAGACGGAAACACCAAGTGGTCCTATGGCCTGGTAAAAACTAGTAAACTACATGTAACAATGTGTACATTCATTGTGTTACACATATATTGGTGCTCTTTCATGTGGCTAGACTAAGCATGACCATGGCGGGGGATAATAAAAAATACACAATCTGTGAAAGGTGTATATGTTATGTGGATAAACATGGAATTGCAAGGTCATAATTCATTCCACATGGATTCCTACCAAGGGAAAGAGGACACAACATGTACTGAACATACAAACTATGTGGGGTGACATGAGAAGGGGGTGTGTGCCACAGGACACAAGTTGGTCCATAAGGGAAAAGGGTAAACACAATACATTTCATGTACCGAACATACATGCCAAGTGTATATGATAACATGAATAGGTTTTGGTGTGTATGTGTGAAATATCTATATAGGATGTGTTCTATTTCCACCCCGTGTACTGAGTGGTAGTGCCAAATGATCACTTGATTTCAAACCATGCTAAATAGTTTTAAAAAAAGAAATTGAAGGTGAAGAATAATGTACATGGACTGAGGATGGAAATATAGATGAAATAAGGATTAAAACATATTATAGTGGTTGATTGGTGTGTGGGAAGGAATACGACATGAAGGATAATAAAACAGGATGGAGGGGGGTCATTGGACTTGGGAATAGGCTAAGTAAGGCCCCAACCTCTATACCTGATGTACACGACATTTAACAAGGTGTACAAACTGTGTATATTTGAAAATAAAATAAAAGAAATTTTTCTATTTACAACATAATTATTTATATAATAAAAAAATTTAATCAATATTAACACTATAAATATAGTGTATCAATGTATGACACCCCATGTGTTTTAAAATTTGAAATATAAATCAACAACCATTGGTCCGGTTCTTGGGGAGCGATTCAAAACGGTGGCCAGCTATTCAAAATGAAATTTCTCAGCCACGAGATAAATGGTTTAAGTGTTCATATATTTATTTACTCTGAAAAATTAATGTATTAGTGCCGTGCAACACATTACAAAAAAAATGCACGACATTTCATTTTAATTTGAATAAAATGAATGATGCAGGGGGGATTTTCTTAGTTTGAACCCATGTTTTTTGAATCAAGGACTGAGACTCTTCTGATATTCCAACATCACCCACATGTCTTCACCATTTTTATAAATTGTCTATATTATTAATTAAAAAATTTCAAACATGATGTATATCAGAATTCATGATTTGTGGTTTTATTAATATGAAAAATTATTGAATAGGGCTGGTTGTCGGGATTTGAACATGGGTATTTTAGATCTGGTTTATGACCCTGGAAAGATATTCTATTCCCATCATGGGATTTATTTTATATAGAAAACATATATTTTGTTTTGAAAAGTACCTCACACTGTGTTTAATTAAACACATGTTATAATTGATGAACACTATAATTAAGGTAGGTATAGGGTGATTCGAATCGTTGATAGATCAGATACATTCTGGTGACCTTACCATTAGAACATGAATAATCCATGTTTATTAACATAATTAATATAAAATTATACTACTAGTTATATTATTATATACATTAAAAGGCGAAGCACAAGCCGTATGAAGAGGTGATAGATGACATGTAGTCTCTAGGTTTCCTCCAATGAAGTTCCTTTTTTATGACATTGGCTCAACCTTACCTTAGAATCTAGCTACCCAAATTTTATAGTAGATATTTTACCCACCATGTGATCCATTTGAAAATAGGGCTTCATACGTTTCCCATTTACCATAATATTTTTACCTTTATCTTTAGAAACTTCCACCACACCATGGTGGGAAACCCTGATCACATGGAAATGTCCTTACCACTGAGACATTAATTTACCAAGAAACAATAAAAAAAATGAGTTAAATAATAGTAACTCATCACCTAGATGGAATTAACTCGAAGAGATCATGCATTCAAGGGGAGCCTTTGTCTTCTCTTTATATAGACTAGAATTATCTTAGGCCACCTATAGAATCTGTTTGAGTTACGTCAGTTGAAATGCATTCTTCTATTCTACAACTTTTAGATCGTAGTTCAAGGCCTTCACATCCCAATGGTATTTTTTTCTCATGTCCCACCAGAAAATGAAATGGCTTTCCATAAATTAACTACAATGGGGACATACCGAGAGGCGTTTTAAAGGTGGTTCTATATGCCCACAAGGCAACTTTAGGTTTCTTGTACCAGACCTTCCTTGCTGCTCCCACTATCTTCTTTAAGACTTGATTTAATTAACTGTTTGATACTTCCACTTGTACATTGTATTGGGTATTTGATGTTTTTCATATGTTATATCTCACACCATACCTCAGAAGTAAATTCCTCATCAACACATTGTCGAACTGTGTTCCCCTATCACATATCAAATCCTATGGAACACCGAACCAGGAGAAATTATTTATCGTAAAGAAGGACACAATGACAATTGTTATGTTGTGTGTTGTGGATGAGGCTTCCACAAATATTGATTCATAATACGCACAATAAACATTGTAAAATTTTCACAATTAGGGTGGAATTGGGCCCTTGAAATAAATAACTCATACGTCGAAGACCTCATCCTCAAGGATATCATGTGGAGGCATTTCAAATTAGCACCGCATGTTAGCATTCCACTGTTACCTATCACAAAATGTCACAAAATACAAAGATTCCTTGTGCATGTCAGGATTTAGAAATCCCTATTGGATAATATTCGCTATAATTCAGTCTTCTCTTGATATCTCCCAACTAGGGAAGAATGAAAAAAATCCGGAAATCCATGAATCTCTATTTCGAGGATATAGAGGTTGATCACCCCATCTCCACATGATTAGAAGAGATACAGGTATTCTCCTAAATATATATTTACTTCAGACAGAAATTGTTTTTTTTCAAACGAATGAATGATCAGGGTGAAAGACTCATGTAGTAATGTAATTGATCTTTTGGCATACAACGGATGAGGTGTAACTCCAAATGAGAAAATTTGCATGTTCGGGAAGTCCTCCTTGATTTCTCTATCATCTTCTCCTTCCAAATGAGGAAACTATGATCTTGAGATATGGTCAGCAATAATGTTCACATTTCCTTTCATATCATGGATCTATAAGTGAAATTCATGGTGGAGAATCACCCAATGGATGAGTCTGGGTTTTGAAACCTTTTTTATTGGAAAAGATTTAAGTTCTATGTGGTCATTGTACACAATAACATTGGATAATAGTAAATAAGAGCATATCCTTTTGACTGAAAATACCACTATTAATAGTTAATTCAACATGGTAGTGTAGATAATTGGTTCTTCATTGGGGGATCATCTAGAATAATAGATTGGTCTGATGATTCAATTTAGTAGTTGCACAAACACTAATCCCATACCATAGTCACTTTCATGACACATAATCTAATATTGTTTTTCCAAATTTTGGTCCATCATTATATGAGATTATACCAAATTTTTCTTCAGAATAAAGATTCTTTTGGCCCATCTTTTGTCAAATTCAATGATATCATCTTATTAACGAATATTGTTTAGTGGTTGAGATATTATTGAAATATCCTGAAATAATATTTTGTAAAAACTAGAATGCCCATGAATGATATGGATTTACAAGATAGAATCCAGGATAATTATTTTTTAGATGACTCCAATTTTGGTCAAGTCAATATCAATTAAATCAATAGAAATTTGGGGGCCTAAGATGATTCCATTTTGTACCATAATATGGAACTTCTCCCAGTTTAAACCAAGATTAGTGTGATCGCACCATTCTAAGACCAATTCCAGAATTCATAAGCATGTTTTTAATTATTTTTGAAAGATCAAAAAGTCATACATAAAATCATCAATAATCTTTCCCACCATATCATGAAATATTTCCAACTAACATCATTGAAAGGTTGCCCGTTCATAGCACATGCGAAAAGAAATTCTTATATAAGAAAAATTTTTACAAGAGCATGTGATGTTTCTTTTCCCTTAGTCTTTGAGATAAATTGAAATTTATTTATATCTAGAATAACCATCTAGCATGTAATACAATTTTTTCCCTATTAATTGCTCCAATATATGATCCATGAAAGTGAGTGAGAAGTAATATTTTTGTGTGGAATAATTTCATTTTCTATATTCCACACATACTCTCCATCCCATGACTATTCGTGTTTTTTTATGCTCATTTTAATCATTAGTGATCATGATGATACCCCCCATTTTGGGTACCACCTTTAATGGACATACCCATGGGCTATCAGATATTGGGTAGATGATCCCCGCATCCAAAAGAATGATCACCTATTTATTCAATACCACATTTATGGAAGGATTTAGCCATTATAGTTGTTGCTGAGAGGGCATGGATCCTTCTTCATGTGGACCCTATTTGGTTAAAATAGTTGGGATGATCCAATTAAGATCATCTATTGCCCACCCAATAGCTTGTTTTCATCTTGTAAGGACTTGTAGATGTGCTTGCTATTACACATGTGAGAATGATACATTGAGTATAACTGGTAGCATGTGATTAAAACATATGTAACCATATTTTAAATATGATTGAAGAGGATTGAGATTATGTATTAGTACATTCCACACCGAAGGAACAATTGGTTCTACCTCGGTGCACTCATGAATATCTAGAAAGATTTCACATTTACAATAATGACTGCACTGGAGGACGATTAATTATAACTCATCTAGATTATAATCTGGTTGCATACCATTGATGAATGGTTCATCAGTGATATAACAACATTACATTTCATATTCCATGTTGTCTAAGTGGGATTTCATAGTATTCAATGAATAACAGTGCTCATTTTCCATCAGTTATTCATTATAAACGTATTTGAGGACATTGAATGATTACTTTTCATCTCCAACTATGACGATTTATTCACCTATTTAAACATCAATAAAAACATTCCTAGGATATTTAATGCTTCATTCTGGTAGCTGTAGTGCCACTCGAGTGGGTTGAAAATTATTCAGTTAAATATTCATAAATACTCTATAGAGAATAAGATTTAAACAATCATGCAAGTCACCAAGGGATTTACCAATCTAACAATTTCTAATTGTGAAAGGAATTGTAAAACTATATAGATCTTGAATAATTGGGGGAAAAGAATGTTGAACCACTGCCAAACATTCACTACTGATAGGAATTGTTAATAAATCCTCCATATTCCTCATATTTTGGAGGATTATATAAATGAAATTTGTATATGTTGGTATTTGAGTTAATTCCTCAATTAAAGGGATGTTAATATGAATCTTCATGAATACTTACATGATTTTCTTTAACTGCTAATATATCTTCCTTTGGTTCATTTATTTGGAAAATAGTAATCGGATTCACAATATTTTACCACTTATTTTCTATTAGCATTTGTGACATTTATTTATTTTGATAGTTCTTATGTCAAGGAGGACTCTTGAATATCAACTTCATTTTTCTAAGAGAGTGTTGGTGGAGCTGGATTTTGACAATGATTTGTAGTCATTTTGTGGGGTAGTTCTTTCCATCTTAGTAAAGTGATATCATTTTCCTCCTCCTGTTGGTTCTTCTCTATGTATCCTGGTAGTGTACATGGTTTTATTGAAGAGAGTTGATGGGAATGTTTCCCAATATTATTCTCAAGGCTCCGTATACAAACTTCATGATTCTGAAATCTTGGTTCAGTAGTTATAAAATGAATTTGAATTATATCTTCTAGCATTTATGGTTGGTCCTATAGAGGTTGTTGGGAAGCTGGAGGAGGTTGTGGCTGCCTTACTATTTGTTTCAGATGATTTTTCGAATACCCTAGTTGTTGGAATGATCCCTGATTTTGTTTTCTAGGATATGGATTTTGATATTGTTGTTCACCATAACAGGTTGTCCTTTGAGTATGGGGTTGAGAATGTTGTTGTTACTACCCCGGCCTAGGATTGTGTTATCGTGCCAACCTAGGTTTTGTAATGGAGGGTAAGTATTTGGCCCTATATTTTTTAGAAACATATCATATCTCACTTAGAGAGTACCAAACATGTCCCTGGGCAATCACCCATGACATGATTATCACCACATTCGCTTCATGATGGGTGATTTACCTCTTGATATTGATATGCATTTTTTAGATTCAAGCACCATTTTTTGGACTCATCATCTAGTTGAGTAGCAAGAATCATAGTTGAATCAATGTTATGCATGGCCCTTTTTTGATTAACTCACCTCGAGTTCCATTGGAAGAAGTTTTTAGACATTTTTTCTAGAAAGTTGAACATTTACTTTTGGGATTTCCTCATCACTATCCCTCCAACAACTACAGCCACCAAAGATTTGGTGATTATCAAAAGGTCACTATAAAAATTTTAGAATTTCATCTAAAATGGAAGAACGTGACGAGTTAACATTCTCAAAGTTTCATTAAAGTTCTTAAAAGATTAATACATATATTTTTATTCATTATATTGAAAGTTGTGAATTCTATTCCCCAACATCAACGTCTTGGAGGGTGGAAAATATTATGATAGAAATTCCCAGTGAATGCCTCCTAGGTGAGTATAGAAGTCTGAGGATGTCCTTTAATCTAGTTTTTCTCTTTATACCTTAACGAGAAGGAGAATAAGAGAAGGTTATTAGCCTATTCAGACTCCACATAGTAGTGCAAGGTGTCAAATATTTCCATAAATTTTTAGATATGAGTGTTTTGGTCTTCAGTTAGTAAGCCTCAAAACTGCATCGTGTTTCATTTGAGTAGTAATATGGCCTTCTTCATCACAAAATGATGGGCATGCCCCGGTGGTATGATAATACCAGTATCGTCCCCTATAATTGAAGGAATATTGTACTCCATATGGTTATGACATGGGCGTAGTTGTTATTGATGAGGTGGGGAAAAATATATATTAAGAGAAAAATAAGGCCCATGTCCTATATGAAGCTACAACAACTACTCTGGTAGGAACAACTGAGGTTGTTTCAGGCAATAACCCAGAACAAATGGAGTTGGTTGTCTCTGCTAGTTATGTGGAACAAACGCCATGATGTTTTCTGATGGAAGTTGTATCCGCTCATCTTTAGTAGATTGATGTTGGTTCTAATTTCCCTAAGGTGTGAACAAAAATCCAACGGCTTGGATAGAAGTTGAATCTACATCTTTCATATTCTCCATGGGTACATTTTCGTTGTGATCACCCATAAGTGATCAATTTATCCTTAGGATTTTTCATTCAATTTCCAAATCAAGCAGAAGGACATATGATGACTCTACGCTCTGGGAATCTATAATTCAGCCACTCATGTACCTATAATTCTATAAAAAATACTAAATAACACAAAAAAAAGAGGATGACAAGAATATAGAAATGAGATCGAAGATCAAAATTTTTTAGAAATTTTTATTTTTATTTTCACATTAATTAATACAAATTTATAAATAAAAACACCAGCAACATTCAAATCACCAACAATGGCACCATAATTTTGTATCATTTCAGCTGAAGTGTTAATTTTGATAATCCAAATTGAAATACCCAAACTTAATACTAGTATAGTGTATGTATGGGATCATTCCATAGGGAGCGATAATTACTTAATTTTTTTCTCTAGTTTTTAATTAATTAGGAGATGTTCAATAAAATTAAAATTTGATGTTTATATGTGTCATCGATTGAGTAATTCAACATTCAATTTGTTGAAAAATTGAATTTCATGTTAAAGGAAAACCGAAAATATGATTCTTGATAGAAAATGGGGAATAATTACTTTTGGATTTGGAAATTACGGTAATTAATAAATCAATTTTTCTGTGTGGTTGTGTTGTTTATGATGAATCAGATATCTCAGTTCTGGATATAACAAAACCACCTTGGTCTTGTGAATTTGGTTTGAATCAGTAGAAACCAATTATTTAGTCTATAATTTGGTTTCTATTAATTTTGATAATTATAACCCCTTTTGAAGAGATATGTTCCATTAATGACCTTTGATGTTCTTAATCGTAACTCCTCATAATACCCCTATTAATCTCGTACTTGGTATGATACAGGGTTTCTAGTGAAAATCGTATCAAAGGTAGCTGCAACACCTACTCTCTTATCTTCTCTCCATCTTTCTCCCATTGGGTGTCTCTGTAATTGTCCCATTTTAATTTCTGAGTTAGATTGTCAATTTTGGAGGTCCTTCCCCCATATTTATTAAATTTTGAAAAGAACAGCATATACTAAGAAGTACATTGTGTGTACCCAAGTCAAGTTGACTTAGCCCATCTTTCCCCACAGATGGATGATATACCACATCTCTCTTGAATTTGAACATGATTCCACCTTATTACTAGGGGTACACATCATGTAACTCCACCCCACATGGCATGTACTATAAATCATCAGCCACCAAATGCTTCTATAATGGGGATCATTTCGGGTACATGGTAATCACATGGCGAGTATTCTATGACTAGAAAAATTGGAATGTATTTTGTCCTATCGATCTATGTTAGATAAATATTACACGATATGTGTATAAAGTACATGCCATGTATATTTTTATTTTTTTCCCTTCCTGATTTGTGTATAAGGATGGGGAATACCTAAAAATAATCATGATTTCTGAATTAAATCGCTATATCATGAAATAAACACATATATCTTGTGAAAACAAGGCATTATATTCAATAGAGTATATGAAAATGTATACGCATTTTAGGAAAATAAAAATTGATTTTATAAAATTTAATTCATGAGGTTTATGGTTATAATGTATCAAAATCAGTAAGTTAATTTTGACTCAACTTTCATTCATTGAGACAAACATTATGTATTGCCCCTATATTTTTCTATGTGATATATATAATGACTAATGATATGTTATGTCATGGATCATATTATTTTCATGATATATTATGATTCATGTAATGTTATTATATTATGGAAAATATGATTTATGGTTACCAATATGGTATGAGTTTATTACAACAGTCTCATATTTAGTCTTAATTATATACAATTATGCTTCGATTGAGGAAATATTATCATAAAACTATTAACAACACTCCTAGAGTTTCTTATCATATTTCTATTCCTGCTATATCCATGTATTGAATTTATTTCCACTCATTAGTATATTTGATAATTTAGGTTTTTTAATAAAATCTATTTTTGTTTCTCCTTTATATTGAAGGTCTTTTTTATTTCAAACCCATTTTTTTAATAATTTTTTTAACAAATTTCTAATTATTAAGATGATATTTTTAAAAATATTTTTTACTCATGACTGAAATTTTTAAAAAAATGTGATTAAATCAAATATTTTATTCCTTTTATGATAAAGTAGCATTTAATAACATTGTTTGTTGGAAAAGGATTATTTTTCAAGTACGAACAATCCCTCCATCATTACTATAATTTCCATGAATATCCAGTTTTATGTTTATAAGGTTATTTTTATAATGATGTTTTGTTAATATTATATATTTTTTATTTAAAAGAAATCTATGTAATGTTTTGGAAAAATATTTTACGTTTAAAAAGTGTTTTAAATTATTTTCAATGTATCTTTTAAATGATTCCAAAAGGTTATTTTCCATGAAAATGATTTCAATAATTTCAATCATTATTGATATGTTTTTTAATCCATTATCTAGAAAAGGGTTTTTAGAATGACTTAAAAACTGTTTTTAATTTTTTTAATGTATTTTAAATGTGAAATTTTGTGAATGTTTTTTAAATATTTTTTATAAATTTTCAAGGTGTTTTAAAAAAAATAGTTTTATATAAAATTTTCAAGCATCCTGTATAATTTTTCATTGTTAATTTATAATATAATTTTTTCCAAAATTCTGTATGTTCTGGAAATCATTTTTGGTTAGAGGAAAAAATATTTTCCTCCTAAAATTATATAATTGAAATTGTAAATATTTCATTGAAATTTTTTTAAATGGTTTTATGAAATAAACTTTCAATGATAAGATATTTTCATTAGTAATTTTTTCATGTCATAATCAATATCCTTCACTTTGGGAGAAGAAATAATTTTTTGTTGTTTATTATTAATTCGATATATTGTTGAAAAATACCATTCATATTCATTCGTGAATGGTTTATGTTTTGATGGAATGATGTTTATGACACATGATTCTCATCTATAGAATATATAATTTTGATGCCCATTTGTTTCACAACATATGATTTGATTTAATTAAAATTAGATATTTCTCTTTTCCCAAGGTAATGATGTGATTAAATGTTTATGATACCCGTCTCATCTCATTGTATATGCTATATTTTTTGGGAAAGCATTTTATTTTATGGGTCATGATATAATGCATGTTATAGGATTTTATTATGTGATGAATGGGACTTATCTATACCGCTAATTATTTGGGTAATTATTCATATATAGTGAGTTAATAATGTGAAAAAAGATAACATGAATGATCCAAATTTGGAAATAAGTCTGTTCCAATGTTTTATGGGGAGATAGGGAAACATGATCTTCTATGGAATGATGGGGAAACCCAAACCACTATGGGAAAAAGGGGAAACTCATTCCCTTATAAAGAAGGAACTGTGACTTGGGGTGGGGGTGTATCCATTATAGTTAGTTAAGCTTCTATGAAGTTCCCTAATATGTTTTGGGAAAGTGTCTTGAATTCTACAGAAAAACTATTATGTGTTAACCGAGTTTTATTTTCACAATCCCTTCTGTGGACTTAGTTTCGAATTCATATGTCTGTTCATGGTCCATATTCTATTTCATTAACTTAATGAGTGATCATATTTCTATTTAAACTTGTTTTCAATGTTATAAGATGATTTGTAATCCAGATGTCATTTTTTTATTCCAATGTAATTATCTAGTGTATTATTATCATAATAAGATGATAAGTTATATATTCTATGCATTATGTATTTGATATTTTATAAGAAAGTTATGATCTTCAAATAATATTCTCATGATATCATTCCCTTATTGTCGTTTTATACTTATGTATCTCTTTTATTTACCCTTATAAAGCATCAGAGCTCACCCTTTATTATGTTTCCTTTTCTAAATGATATAAATAATTATTTTTAGTAGGAGTACAAATGTTGAAAGTTATATATGAGAGATGTTGATGATCATTCTCCAGGATATTAGATTATGCTTCCTTGTTTCCGAATACACTAAACTATTATAGTCCTCTAGAATGAATTATTGTAATGTGCTTAATATTCATAAAAAAGATGTAATATCCATCTATGTAAAGTCTAGGAAGTTATTTCTACCATATTCACATCCCTAGGGACACCCTAGACTTATCAGCGAGATCCATGATGACGACACTAAATCTACAATGGAAGTATATCTGCTATATACCATAACTCCTTAGCATGTAGGTAATATTCATCATGTTACATTTAACCTACCTATCACATACATAACAATATCCCTATATAGGATTCCCTAGTCCTCTACATCTTCCATATTCCACATGACCACATACTAGAGTCTGATCATGGGAAGATAAATTATTCCAAGATCATATATATTGGAAACATCAATCATATGCAGAAGACTGAGTCCTTTAATTCCCACGTACAACTATAGATTCATGGAATCTTACAAACAAGAAGCTCTCCACAACTAGTTATCTTAACAACACTCCATTGTAAGTGGAAATAAATATGGGTACCATATTGGCATGTTTTGATTTGTTAATTCACTATTAAATCTTACACACACAGAAGTATCCATACCAAATCATGTTAGTGGAGAACCGCATGCGGTCTTTGAAAATTGAAGCATAATAAGAAACTACATTCCCTTCCTATTGAATCTATATATTCTCTTGATTCTAAAATGGATTCATGTATGATGTGTTTTACTCCTCATGAGATAACATCTGGATGCCATACCATGAGGTTGTTGAATCCATATACATCCATGTAACTAGGTTCCACCATGGTCTAGCTAAGCCATGTAAAATATTGCCTTCAAATGTAATAACCTAATAATTCAATGTCCAAATAATATTGAAAGCACATAACATTAACTCAAGAAAATCCTATTCCACATGGGGACCATTCCATCCATCAATCCTCAGTGACATATATCCTTTGAAATCATAGTGTAAGTTAATCTACAATGCTCCCTCATTATACACTACTAATAAAATATGATGCTTGTCAGGTGGTGGTTCTTCTATCTATCCCCAGGGAAGAATTATTTGAAGATACAGACCCAGAACTGAGGCCTAAACACACCTCAGATAGTCATAATGATCCTAAATTAAATACCTTGATGTCAATATTCATGTTGTAATGTTGATATATAATTAATATACACCACAATGAAATGTACACATAGATAATATATATATATTGAACTAACATAAGAAGTAAATTAAAATAGTAAACCATATTTGTTTCATGTACCTAAATCCCATGATACTAATTTCAGTTTAATTTGTGTTGACATATAAGTGGTATGATTCTTTTGATATTGATATGTTGGCTTCCACACCAATACTTGGTTCTATAGAGAGAAATCGACACTCTAGAAACAAAGATATCATTTCCAAAAATCCAGTGAAATCATTATAAGGAAACTAATCCAAATATCTTACCGTAGAAAAAAACATATATTATATAAATCAATCATGATCCAACCAAATGAGGCTTGAGTCAAAACGCCCCCATGTCAACCTTCATAGTCCATGAGCTTTTGAAATGTGCTAAAGGAATATATTATATGGGAGTACATTTTCTAAGTACCAATACATAGACACAAAATCATATCCATGATTATGTATATAATAATAAAATAAAATCTATTATCATATAGAGTAACAATTCTTTATGTATCAAAATCTATTGAATATAAGATTACAACAATATAATATTAAATTAAAACCTGGTGAAATATATTCCCAACTAAAAATATTTACCAAACAAAAAAATAAAAATACTAAATACTAGGAAAACCCAACTCTAAATTTCTAAACCCTGACAACCATACATGATCAAATGTACCAGGCCATTACAATTATCCATTGTAATAATTGTTAATATGTATGTCATCTTCCTAAGACATGAAATGTTTTTGAGAAGACAATGCAGAGGTGGTTATAAAAATACTCAGTAGGACACAACAAATTTTTATTGGATGAAATATTAGATAAAATGTATGTAGATAGATGAACCTATAAAAAAGAGTGGAAATAATGAGAATATAGTACTAATATATTCTCAGAAAAGAAATGTATTATGAGAGAGAAAATGGGATCTCCTTCTCACAACCTATCCTTGGAAAATTGTATACCATATGTTCCAAAATATCCATTAACTATTGAAAACATCTCATATTTCTATCTAAAGACTAATCCATGTCGAGGAAAACTATACAACTATTCCTCATAGTCAAGGGGAAAAACTCTAGGTATATGAATCATAACCTGGTAATAGCATATTTAAACATAATAGATAGTAAACCCATTCCCAACATTCGGGGGAGGGTGCCACTCAATAGATAATTAGAAGACATATAATAAGTCCCAATAAGATGTTTCCTCTCAATTAATTGATTTTGGACCATTTCCATGTCTCAAAAGTAGTGTTAAACCTTGATGGTCAATATAGTATCATTGCCTTATCCTAGGACGTGTGTACCACTACAATGGTTGATTATCCATTCTGTGACTCTGCAAATGGGATCCACTTAGTTGATAGAGAGAGTAAACATTCATATCCTATAAAGAGGGTTACACATTGATGGTCAAAGACCTATTACCTAACTCAAATGGAGGGTTCTACATAGTTGATAATTAGAGGACTCGTACCCTATCATAGCCAGAGGATGGCACTAAGATTGCAAATAGAGGACCTAGACCCTATCCTAGTATGAGTGTGAAACTAAAATACTTCTGAGGATCCTGCATGATCAACATCATCATCAACTTTCACCTAATTAATCATCTTTCAAGGAAAATATATAATCATATTTAAAATAATCTAAGAAGGACACCATCAAATTAAATAAGGAAAAAAATTAGATATGATACTCTTGGGTAAAAATATTAGTCTAATAGAAGGAAATACAATATTTGTAATTCTTCTAAAAAGAGGTACATAACAAGTATGTGACCCGCATGATTTTTTGTCCCTCACATTATTCTTTTTGTTTCATCTCTATTATATGACTCTTTTGTTATATATTCCTACAAGAAATGTTTGGGAACTAAACAACTTGTTTTAGTATCCCAAGGAATATTCATGTTCTGTTGGATCTATGTGTGTCCTTCAGATGACGTCATTGCACATTGGTAGTGTACATTAATGGGATTGTGTCCATGTAATCCAACAGTACGTGCTAGGATTCCCAAAATGATCCACATGGTTTGTGGTGGTCTAACAATGTGTCAAATTAAATTCACCCATAATCCCCCACCAATACAAATATGTCTCTAAATGACATGTGATCATCCTAATACCTTCTTTGTTGGAAGAATTTTATAAAAACATTAATATACCCCATATATATTAGATTTTTTTATTCAAATCAAACAATGAAATTTTACCACCCATAATCAGTGGTAATCACCTTCAACCTTCATTTATAGCCCATTTTTGGCTGGAACATGGAGGTTCGGTTCTCTAAATAGACGCCCACATTAGCCAGAAAAAATATGGCCTTATACTATTACCTCATCATATATACATTCAATGGTGAATTCACCAACATCACATATTCAATATAAATCTATCCTTTATTTTTCAATCCATTTAATTAACAGAACATTTCCATGAATCTAGGGATTTCATTGTGTATAAACCCACCGAACATTATTAAACTATTTCCCCATATTCCATTGGTGATGAACATAAAAAATGATTATAGAAACACATTAAAATAAGTTAAACAATCATTGTTTATGATTTCTTGTCCCACTAATTAGATTTGGGTTAGTCGTGGTAGAAAATTCGGCACATTGACTGTAAAAATTGAATAAAAAATTAATATGATGCATGAGGTCATGAAAATGAAGAATTTGAATACAAAAAATCATAATAATAGTATGATCTTGATCCATCAATTCATAATTAGGGAATAAACCTAAAATTATTCATCCTACCATGAAATTTGATCATTTATTAAGGAGGAACACATCTCTAAATGAAGGAAAATGATTGTTGTGTTCACTTAACCATAAATATTCATGACCCAAAATCTCATATTTATCCAATATTCCCTATTTAATGAATGGTCGTGAAATTATCCTCCCAAAAAACCTAGGGTTATGTCGCTGACCCTTGGGAACCACCGTAATGGATATTTAAATAGACTGAAATTATGAAATGAATTTTTTATTAAATAATTAATTAAATTAATATAACTGAAAATGGTTCCATTATGAGAACATCCCATACAAACCCACTATAGGTCGCATCTATGGTAAATATAACATTTTAGTTTCAATAATGGTATTAATTGTTTTTAATTAAAGAATCTCCTAGTATATATCACATTTTTTCGGAAAAACAATTCGTGTGTGATAAATAAATATATGTAATGTTTCAGTAAAAATTATTTTTAGGCACAGCAGGCCCAGAAATAAAATGTTGACTCGGTTCATAGATTAAAAAATATTTCCTGATATATTTCAAAATAATATAATGAAAAAATTTGTTCACCACTGTTACATCATATTATTTTGTGTTTTTTTAATTAATATAATCTCTTTGATATATTTCATTCCACGCCACACTAAAAATAGTTTATTTGTAGAACTATGTCTACCATATGTTATATGAAATAGTAGCTTAATATTTAACTACCTGCATACTAAATATTATCATCCTCGACATAGATAACCAAGGTTATCATACATTACACGAAAGACTGACATTCCTTGATTGCTTCTATAAGACAGATTGTCCCCAAACAATAATTCTCTATTAAAATTTTAAAATTTAATAGGAAATGAAATGAACATTAAATTGGTTATAATAAGATAAAATGATTTATGAATATATATATATATATATATACATGAATTCAATGGTTACAAATTAATTATAAAAGAATATAGATACCAAATGAATAAAAATGAAGTGATTTTACTTGTAACATACACCATGTCTATATTCCATTCATCATATCCAATGTTTATGTTATGTGTATCATACACTATAATTCAGTTGTGTAACATATACGAAATCAGTCTCATGTGAATGGAATGTTGGACATAGTTCATTGCAGGTCATTAATGAAAATTGAATTTATTAGAGAAAAATCCTGGTAAAAACTCGAGGTGTTACATTATACAACTCATTAAAACAAACATATCCATTAAAATTAATCACATGGGTAAAAATGATGATAATTATACTTTATCATGTCCTCGTGTTTTAACATATCATCCTCTAATGGTTGATTTCTCCAAAAAACAATGACTAGGTGAGTGGGATTGTTTCATAGAACAATTTCTGATTGGTCCATAATCTCAATATGATGTTCTTCGTAAGACATAACCTACTCAAGTTCATTGAACTCTGAGTTCAGTACACATGAATGGTCAGATAGGTACTTCCTCAAGAGAGATGAATGGAGCGCATCCTCTACTTGAGGGAGATTTGGAGGATGTACTATGTGATATGCTACCATCCTGATACAATTAAGAGTCTCAAAGGGGTTGATAAACATATGGATTAGTTTCCATTTATTCCTAAATCAAATTAATTTATTTTAATATGACAATTATAGGAAATAATTTTCAGCAACAAAAAATTCTATATCATTATAATTGTTATCAGTATATCTTTTCAGCCGATATTGAGATTCCTTGATATGAAGATGAATAGTTCAGACATTCTCTACCATTTCTTCAGTGATCACAAATCTCATTAGCATTCTTTCACCAACTTCATCAAAACATGTTGGTGCCCTACATTTAATAAAACAATGGATTTATAATATTCTATCTGAATTATTGAGTGAAGGATATTGTTGTTATATAACCCAAATATAAGAAGGTGTTGATCTCAACCACCTCTGTAATATGTAGAACTATAATTCCAAACATCCTATATGATTTGAATTGTTCATTCCAACTAACCATCTGTATGATGATGATAAGTAGTGATGAAACAACATTACATATCATGTCGTATTAGGAGAATTTTTCCTGAACATTAATGTAATAATCTTATCCCGATCTGATACAATAATATTTGGTACTCCATGCAACCTTACCACAGTATTAATGTATATCCTAGAAAGCTGGCCTACGGATAATTATTTCCTGATAGTGATAAAGTCTGATGTCTTTTTAAGGATATAAACTACAACACATATATCATTAAATCATATAGTGGTTTTTGGTAGTCCAATGAAAAAATACATAGTGATGTTTCCCCATTTCTATCCATGCATGGGTAATGTATGAAACATCACCTTTGACTATTAACTTTTAACCTTAACTAATTGTCAATGAAAGCACCTGGATAGAAACTTCATGATATATCCCTTAATTATATCAAAAAAGAAGTATTTTTTAAGTCCCTATACATCATCCTACATCATGGATGACTAGATAATGATGAACTATGGGAATATTATATTAGGGAGTTCTTTAAATCTAGTATGGATGAAACACATTCACGGTTATTGAACCATTTCATTCCACCCTGACCATGTTTTAACATAGGAACATTTTGTACTTTCTTTTTTATTTCATTATCTTCATAATGAACATTTTTAATATTCATTTAGATAGAGGGTTGAACATTCTATTGAGATGGATAGTACTTCCCCCTTCCTTAATGATTTTTATATTTGTTAATTTTAAAATATATAATTTTTTGTCATTTTTGATCCCCATCCAATATAAACATGAATGATCCTTCGAAATCAAAGCATTGACTACCTTATCCTTTTACCTATGAGTTAATTTATTGATTAGTCATAATACTTTATCAACTCTAACTATATTCTCTAGAATATGATCAACTCTTTCTATTTGAATATTATTTAAATCTTTCCTTGTAGGTATATATTTAAAAAATCAATGGATGAAGGTAATTCTCATATATCATTAAAGAACAAATTATTTCTACTAATGCAAAATCATGAGATGGATATTCTTCCCCAATATTCTTAAAATGTCATGAATCATAGGCTATAACTGTGCTATTATGCATAAAAACGCATCTTAAACCCTTCTAGAATGTATTTATATATATTATAAACCCTTCTGCACTAAAAGGTAATCTCAAAAAAAAATATACTAACAAACCATCACATTATTTCCTTGAAATATTCCTCACACTCATCTATACAGATGATCTTGACACTCTTGAGAGTTACTGTGGTCATATGAATATATATTTTTGAGAAATTCTCCAAAAACCGTCATTAATATATTTATAATCCATGAATGCTACATATCTCAATCATTGTGGTTGGTCCAGAACATCATTAAATTGCATCCATATTTTATGGATATACTATTATATAATCTCTTGAGATTATGTGACCATGAAATGAAACCCCATACAAAAATTTCATACTTTGTAAATATTTCAAAGAGATTCTCCATCAAAAGAGACATTAGTAGAAATCCCATGTGATCATGAGGATGTTTCTTTCTATTTGAATATTTCAAAAATGCCATCTTTAAGTGCTACAACAACCTAATTGATGTAATATCTCAATACATGATTCATTAAATCCATGAATATAGAAGGGGAATTAGTAAGAACAAAGGGAATCTGTCTATATTTGTATTGTTAAAAAATTGAATGGAATTTTGTCGTGGGTATATCCACATTGTTGACCCTCAATTGATGATATGTTGAATGAAAGTCAATCTTGGTAATGTATTGATCTCTGCATTGTTGATCAAACAATCCATCACTACTGTGAATTAGATACATGTTCTTGAGTGTGATCTTGTTAAACTCCTGATAATAAATTCATAGCCTCATTCGTCCATCTTCATTTTTTACAGAAATAATCGGCGCACTATGATGTGACACACATGGATGAATGAACCCCTTATCAATGTTTTCGTGGAGTTTATTCTTCAATTCCTCTAACAAAAACAAATCCTTTCTATAAGAAAATTTGGATATTTTTGTGAGACTAGTTAAAAGTTCTATTTAGAACTTAACATCACATTTTGGTGGAGGGATAAGAAAATGTTTCAGAAAGATATCCAAAAATCATTGAACAACAGGTATATGAATGATGTCAATTTTCTCTCGAGCCATTTGAGATAATCAGCCATTCTGAATGGGAATCATGAACCATACACAGGATGTAATCACCATAGTAATTCCATAATTATTTCTACATAGATGGATGATTATATGATGGTTTGAAATATCAAACGTAACATCCTTTAAATGATAATTTATGTGTTATTTGTGGAGATAAATCCAATACATACATTACATCAAATCCTACCATTAGAAGAATGACCAGACTTGAAGAAGCGCATTCCCACAAATTACAACTAGAGTGGAATGGTGGAAATGGGATGAAATCATTATAATATTTTGGGGGTTCAATTAAAATTCCATATATAATTGTTTTCTAGAATATTAAAACCCTTATTATATTCCTTAGATATGTTAGATTGGATAGATCAGGAATCAAATATGATATAATTTGTTCTAGATTGGATAATAAGTGTACATTTAATCATGTATATATCGTAGCCTTTATTATAAAAATATTTTTATGATCTTTACACTTTTTCCTCATCAAAATAGTTTTCTGAAATCGATCATTATCACCTTCCCATGGATTTGGGTTTTGGTTAGAATAATTACCATTCTTTTGAACTTGTAGAACAGAAATGTGGGAGGATTATTTTTTGTCATATTTTCCTCCATTATAATTTTGAGAAATCTTTTTCACATAATTTCGATATTCAATTACATGGTGACCTTCCTTTCCTTAAGTAATTTTTTTTGATACCCCATAATGAATATTTTTATATGATTCTTCCATAACATTATGCACAGTGGAATTATTATCTTCCTTTTATCATTGTATTTAGATATTTATTTAAAAAATATCTTCAATTTATTTTCCAAACCATAAAATTGATATATGACTCCAAACTCAATTTAAACATTTAGAAAAAAAATGTGACATCTATTCATAGTTTTTAAATTCTTCTATATCCAATTCTATTCTTATACATTTCATTAAGAAAATGAAGAACCTATCAAACTTACTTTCGATTTGGATGATAATTCATTAATTGAACCTCACAAGTCTCATGATAGTATCCTAACATGTACCTGTAGATTTATCGTACCATAGATTTTACTTGAATAAATCATTATAGATTATGGTTTGAGGATTCAAAGAAATATACTTATTGAAAAATAAGTTCATGAACTCATCAAAATCCATGGGAGAAATTTCATTTTACAGTATTCTATTCTTGATTAGAGTCCACTACTAATCTACTTCTCCTTATAACTGATATAATTCAATAATTTATTTCTCATTATCTGAATACAGATAAATGATGAATTCCATTTTAACAATATTTATAGATTTATCAACTAAAAGTGGATTAGAGGACACTCGGAAGGAAGATGGTTGTTTTATCATGATATAGTCTACAGAATGTTTTTCAATCCTTTAATTATTTAGAATTCTACCATGATTCATAGCATATAATTTGATGCCATCATAGCAATGTGGTTTTTCTTTCTATCTCCCATGGAATTCATTTTATCAGGAAAATAATAATTTAATTTTCTATTTAAATCACCATTAACGGTGTTCCTTTAGGTTCCAACGACAAACTAAAACCCAAATCATAGAGAAAGATAATATTATCATATTGGCGAACCACATAATCTTGAAAATTAACTTAGAGGATGTCTAAATTATGAATCCTTCCTTAATAAATGATACATTTGGTTTGTCCTAGGTTATCCATATCCAAACTCTACTAAAATCCTTCATCAAGTTTCGTGATTTTTTTGAATTCCCAAAGAATATCCCTCTGCAATTTCAAACTTGGTGTGAGTAAAACCCCAATTTTATGTACAAGATTACATATAGTCAAGATTATAATATCATTTTGGAGCTGTTACCCTAAGGAAAATCTATTCCAGATCAACATACACCTGTATTATCTAGGAATATATGTATTTTTTTAAACTACTTTCTATTTATTTTATGAAAATTCCACTACATTATATATATATTTTCATATCCTTAGACTTATCCCTAGACATGTACTTAGGGTTATCACTTTGTTTTTCTCATAATAGATTAAAATGTTCAAAAAAAAATTTCTCTAATACAAACTATAGTGACCATAACTTTTAATACATCAATATTTTATATCATTTGATGAATAAATAAAATATTATACAAAAAAACCATAAAGACCATACAAGTCTAGTGACTTTGGATACCAGAATCATAAACTATAAAACATATCTGAGAAAAATTATCACCCAATAGGTCCTCCTTGACAAAAACCATTATTACCCACATAAAATATAATACATATGTTAATAACATATAGAAGACCATATAAAATGGTTGATATCAATTGATCATTAAGGATAAGTGGTTGAGATATTTAAGAATAATCATGAAAATAATTCTATTAGAATATGACCATGAAAATAGAAGATCATGTCCTATAAATTAAAATTCATATAATTGAATCATGGAAAAAATATTGGAATGTCATAATATATGATTCATATGTAAATGAAGAAAAAAATACATAATATCGTAAAATAGGATTAAAATATGTAATTGTGCTAAAAATAAGCATATATAATGATTTCTAACATAATCAAGTCATTTCTCCTAATACCATTTTAGGGGACAATGTCCTTTACTAAACCTAGATTGCATCCCATTATTTCCCTATATTATTGAACATATTTTGTTTCCCATTCCATCTATGTAAAAAAAACTGAGTTTATTTCATATTTTATCTATGTGTATATTATGAGATATAATTGATTACCCAATTCATTATAGGGAGATGTATGTGACACCCATATCAAATTGAAATTAGTCACACATGTGCCAAAATATCATTAATAAGCATATCCAAACCCATAAAATGATATTACTATTATAAACATGTAATCACCTCATAACTTGTGTAAAGATATATTTTTCATAATCATTTCAATGTAAACATAACATGTGAATGTAAGTGGGTTTCAAAATATTATAACAAATTAAAGATAATTAGGTTTCATAAATATCATTCCATCAGAAAACATAATCCACTCAGGGAAATAACATGGTTAGTTACATTAAATAATTTCCACATTAAGGTTTTAATAACTTCAATTGATGTAAGCTTATATGGGAAATTATTTTGATACATCTATTAAAAAAATTTCATGGGGAAAATAAACATTCATCACTG
Organism: Viscum album; assembly: GCA_963277665.1. Lineage (NCBI taxonomy): Eukaryota > Viridiplantae > Streptophyta > Magnoliopsida > Santalales > Viscaceae > Viscum > Viscum album. The sequence goes on from OY728150.1 coordinate 1,894,615,360, forward strand.
AAAAAAAGTTTTTATATCCTAAATCATTATGAATAAACATTTAATCAAAATAATATTTGAAGACATATATGGGAAACATTTAAATCCACAAAAAACATATCATTTTTACTTAAAAATGGGCTTCAAATATATTTTTAACTACTTTTTTATTACATTTCCAACAACATTGTTGTTGAATATAATATATTTCCATCTTAATAGATAGATGGTTATATTTTACATAAAAGCATAATCATAAGTACCAAATATTGGATAAATAGAATAATAAATATGGATATCATAAATAAACATAGTATTAGAAAAATCATTAGTTTTATTGATATATATATAATTATATTTCATTAATTGAAGAATAATCATAAACAATATCAAAAATGGTTGAGATTGTTTCAATAAACTATTATCACTTGTTAACATGGGATCATACTCTCCATGTATGAAAACAAAATTACATGACGCATAAAATATAATACAAATAATTAATTTCTTGATATAAAATGTAAAATGGATGTATATACATCTCAAAATATAATTTATCATCATCACAAAACATGGTACATAATTAAGGAAAGTTGAGACAAAACTATTTTTCTGAATATGTGTCTTTCGAAATATAAACCCCATAAAATAAATATCATAAAAAGGATATTTTAATACCTATAAATTTGTTATAAGAATAATTTAATATATCTATGGGATTTATACACATCACAAAAATGGAATTGGTGGTGCACAAAGCATCTATATCAATTAAATAAAAAAGAGATATTAAATTTCCATACCTTATATATTAACTCTCGTTGTACTCATAAAATCCACATGTATAATAAATAAAAAATTATTAAACATTCTTAAAATAACCATATTATTTTATAGAATTCCATATATGGTTTCATTTTGACCTTATATAACCCTCTTGTAAACTATCATATGTTAAGGTTTCACATTGGAGAATATTTACTTCGTTCTCTACATGTGTCTTAATTTGTTATAACTTTGGTCTTTATACATATATCATGATTCTAGAATTTAAAACATTATAAAAATATATTTTGTAACATTGGTCTTTATACATATATCATGATTATAGAGGAGGTCGCGACACCCATAGGTGTCGCGTGGGAAGACAGCAGCTCAGCCATGCAGGGCGCTTGTGGCGGGTAGACCGGCTGGCTTCGGCCGGCCGGACCGGAGGGTGGCGCCGCTCGACATTGCGGGTTCGAGAGGTCGGGAGGGATACCCCCCCTCCCCCCGCACCGGCTTAGCCGACCGTGGGTCGCGCCAGCCGGGCCTCTCCCCATCGGTCCGGGCCGACCCCCCCCCCCCCCCCCCCCGCCCGGTTGGACCCACCAAATTGGGTCAGGCCGACCTGCCAGCCCACTGGGCTTGACGGTCTGGGACCGATTCACTTAAACAAGAATTACATTAAGACTGCACGTCTGATCGACGTGCTGTTTGTGGCACTGAGACCCTCGCGACGTAGCAGTTCTTTTTCAATACTCTAATTGATTTTTGGACAACTTTTAAAGACGTCTGGGTTTGGAATCAGCGTAATCCCAACCGGGCCCCTGGAATAGAAAAGCCAATAACTCTCAGACCGGGCGTCCGAATGACGCGCCGTCTGTTTCATTGGGTTACTTTTGATGAGACAGAACATTGGGATACATAAAATCTGGACATCGTGACAGTTGATGTATCAAACCCCTTTGATCGAGAAGCGGACCCTCCCAGAATAGAGCGTGTTGTGTGCGGGAACCCTAGAGTTGGTTGTGACTACGTCGACTACTGTACTGAAATCCTCCGTGGGTTCGACAGCAATGACTTAAATACTGGGATCATCCATGGGTTCGACAAAAATGACTACCATACTGGAAACCTCTTTGTGTTCGACAACGATGACTACTATTCTTGTATTCTGTGTGGGTACGGTTGTTTGACCTCTGTACTTGTATCCTATGTGGGTCCGGCAGAGTAGCTGGTCTTGTATCATGTGTGGGTCTGACAGCATAGCTGGTCTTGTATCCTGTGTGGGTTCGAAAACATTGATGAATCAATACCTACATCTGATCATCTTTATCTCTATACGAAAGAAGTATACTTGTGTGAGCCGAGTCTTGACTTTCAATCATTATCATCGATGTGATTGACTTTTTTCCTATGTGGACTGGGTTGTACTTGGGCTCGAGAGTTGGAGTCGTACTTTGGTTGATATCATAGGTATATGTATGGGCATATACCTAAGTACGGTTGGATGATACTTCGTGTTTTTATCTCTCTTCTGTGTTTTATCCTTTGTGGAATCTTGGAGACCCTCAGGGGTCTTGGAGTCCCTACTGAGTATCGTATACTCACACCTACACAGGCTTTGGCTGCACTACATTGTGTTGGATGCAGATGACAGACAGCACTGATTGAGGTAGATACTTGTATATCTATACGGTACTCGGAGGTGGACCACTAGGCGACACGTTCACAGAGTGGACAGATGGAATTGATGTGCTAAGGAGGCCATCTATACCCACCCTTCAAGTGGGATTCCTAGAGGACTACTCAGTGGTTATTGTTTTACATTACTACAGTTGTGCTAGCTTTTCAGTTGTACTGTAATTGCAGTTGGGTTTGTATACTAGCCCATTTACTTTTCAGCACTTACTTCTGTACTTAGTTTACTTAGTGCTTACCTCAGTTGTGTACTTTTTTGTGTTTTTTTACTTTTATAAAGCCAATTCTTTCAATTTTTATCATGATTTATGCCATGGTGCTAGTGACCATCCCATAGCCAATGGAAGAAGGTCTTGGGGTAGTCATGGAATGGGCCCCAAGGATGGGTCGTGATAGTGTCCAAGAAGTGAATTCATTGTCATGTATAAATTGTACTATATAGGTCACATTGATTTATTTGTCAGTAGAATGTATTCTCCCTCAATGAAAAAGTATCAACCATGTAAGGACTACTAACATTAGAATCCCACCATGGTGGCTAGATCCATCTCTATTGGGATAAAGGCTCGAGGAAATTCTATCAGTCCCTTTGAAAATGAGTCTGATTGGGGTTATGATGATTATAATCCTCTTGAATTTGATTAATGTTGATGTAGACATTTTTTGATTTAGAATGAGGGATGTTATCTTTGTCTGACTCCATTCCGTTGATGTTCCATGTTTTGGATTATATTTCAAAAAAGAAAATTGCCTCCCCTTTCAAAAAAATAACTATAGATGTATTATATGTTGAAACCTACACAAATTGAACACACAAATGAGATTTCAATAATTCAAAATCCATTATAATCATGTCTATTGAATACATGTTATGGGAATTTGACTCCAATCTATGGTGCAATTTATTTATAAATTTTAGGTATCATACACTATAGAACAAGGAAATCCCCCTCTTATTATCGAATGAATAATATATTGGGAAGGTATTCATAATATTATTAAATTGTAGGTATCTTAATTATAATAATATTTTGATTGATATATATATATATATACAACCTTAAAGCCACCATTGATTCCCTGTTATGATTCACTTAACAACAATTAAAGCACATGAAGGCGGGATTATATAAACTCTTTACAGAGTCAATTTATTGTTTATCATCAGAATAATTTAAGTATTAACATAGATTGATAGTTACATTATATAGTAGTTATTATTAGTATTATTCATCATAAATAACTCTTTATGATAACAAAACCCAATAATTATTACAAAAATAATAATTAATGATAGTATATCTATTTTTTCAGAAGATTGAATTCTAGATGTCGTAATACACCTAAATCTTCACGGTCCTCCTTAAAATGAATTCTAAGAATTATTTAATTCACATCCCATAGATATCATTCCTTCTATATAATACCTATTATTGAATAATATTTTACATTATAAAAACTCGTGGAGTACTTATTATAAATTCTTCGAAGTCTCTATCAATTTTTTCCAATGGTTGGGGTCAAATATTTTTATTAAAACATCCATGATTTATAAATTTGTTCCCTATGTTTTAATATGGTCAAATATTTCATATTATGTCAAGATAATTCAATTAATATCTAGATTACTCATCACATTTTAAATTCAAAATACCATTTTTTGAGAAATTTTTAAAATCCCATGGTAATGGACCAATGCAAAACACTATAGTGTGACATGTAACACCCCGAGATTCCATGATACGCTTCTCATTCAATAATGCAATAGCTTGCATTGTACTCAACTTCGAGTTCTAAAACACCGCGACTAATCAAAGTAGCCGTTATGAATAGTAATAACCACTTTTTAAAATTATAGAAATTTTATATTTCAAAATAGACTTCATTTTTGTATTCGTAATATCAAAATTATACAAAGTTGAATTTTTTGTAATTTTCTGAGAACTTCTAATTTTTTTATGAATAGTGAAAAATACTTAAAAACAACTTTTTTAATCAAAATAATTTATAGTGATAAATTATACTATTTAGTGGTTTTAGTGTATAATTAGAATATGTTTTTACCATTTTATCCAATGGTGGTCATTAGAATTAATTTAACATTGAAATTGGACATAAACAATTGCCAATCTTTTGATATAAATTATTTCTTAAAAACACGCTATTTGTTGTAACAGCGGGAATTAATTATAAAATTAATTAATGAAACTTATATATTTGGAATTTTGTAAAATAGACATCATTTTTGAATTCGGAATATCAATTATAGCTTAGAGTGAAATTTTGGCCTTTTCTGAAAAACGTCAATTTTTGATGAATAGTGAAACCACTAAGTGGTTGTTAAAAACTGATTTTTTCGTTAAAATGAAATATTAAAACTTCTGTGATTTGATTTTCAAAAATCTGACATACATGGTTTTAATTAAGAAGTAAGATTTGGTTCAATGAGATTAAAATAATTTTTTGGTGAATAGTAACTTTTAAGTTCTTAATCGCGATTAGAGGTAATTAGTGTAGTTTAAGGTAAAAATAATGATTCCATAATATGAGATGAGCTTGACACTTGTCCTACTCCTATTGCATGGGTCATGTACGACCAAGACAACCCATGGGTCAACATGGGGACCCCATGGAGCCACTTTGGTTGGAAAATGACATTAATATATATTTATTTAATGTTAAAATTAAATTGACACAAACATGAGTTGTTTTACTAAAACAGATTTTAAGTGGTGTTACACAAGTCCAAATTTTGACTATAAATATTAATTATAAAGATAAAAATATTTCCTACATCATAGTATTTGTTTTATAATTTTTAGACATTAAATAAATTATATTATTTATGACATCATTATGATGCAGCGATGACCTCATTATTTAACGATTTTAATAAAATGGAAAGATAATGTAAAATCCAAGGCTTACACTTGTCCAAAGACTATTGGATGGGTAGATTTAGAACCCTTATCACCTTAGCCACGAATTATATAAGTGTGGGACCTTTAGAATCCGAAAAGCATTGTGTAATAATGTAACATTCCAATCTTTCCAAAAGAGCCCCTCCTCTCCCCTTATAAAAGGCCCCCACCTCTACCACCTTATTCACACATTCAAGCCTTTTGGTTCGGCCAAACTCTGCCCAAATACTCTCCCAACTCCTCTCCCTTCATCCTAGAAGCTTTACTTTATCAAGAAATCCATCCTAAATAGTCCTTTTGATCAAATCAAAAGGAAGAACCCGAAGAAGAGGTAACGTTTTCATCACCCTCTTTCAAGTTTCTTTCTTCTTCCACTCCCTCTTTGTTCATTATTTCAATTCTAAAATTATAACTCCAGTATCTTATATATATTGTGATGTTATTATAAATATTGAACAACCATATTCAGTATTCTACCCATCATTTGAATGACAAGTCACCATACGTGCGTACGTACGGCTTACCGTCTCCACGTCGTGGTGTAATTGTTATTCAATTTATTATTATTTAGATGGGTATAAAAATGATATGTAATTCATGTAAATAATAAACATAACATGATAATGATTCTGTATATATGATATACTATCCAATTATATATTTTTTTAATATCAAAATAATGATATTGTCGCTCGTGCGTACGTACGGATTACCGTCTCCATGAACGCGATGAGATTCATTCTCCGTCGTATCCATTCAAGTATAATTATCATTTGATGATTTAAAAATAATGTTTAAGGACATGATATCATTCTGGATATGAATAAGATACAACCTATCCATTAAAAACACGAATTACGTAACAAAACATATAAAAGAAAACGAGTAGGTTAACACCCGAAACAACGATAAATCTAAGATATTGTTAACAAAGCAATGTTAAAAGATCATATATGATATCATATGAATGTATATGATTCCTGTATAATTTAATAAAAATTATTTCACCATTATACAGGAGGTTAACCTACCCCAACCAAGGAAAAGTACAAGGTAAGTGTTATTTCATAATCTCTTCATTATCCGAGGTTGTTTATAGGTAATAATCTACTGGGATCCTTTATCATTCACATCCAAGTTTCTTCAAAATGTATTTCAAAACATTTTTATTATTTACAAGAATATGGGTTAAAGTCATTTATACCCTTTTTTGACTTTTTATAAGAGGAATCTTTCCGTCTTTTTCAAAACAAGGTCCTTTTTAACCTTTTCGACAGAATTAAGGTAAGAATGTTTTTTTAACTTATACGGCGGGTGCGGTTATTTTCCGCCGTTATAAAATCTTCAAAGCATTTATTACAAAATTATAAGAATATTTTCAAGAAAATGTATTATTTTATATGGCTCTTAAATGATTTCAAAAATAGAAAGAGATATTTCTCTAAAAAGTGTTTTGATTTCATCTATGACAACATCCTTTGATGGATTTTACGCTTATTTGAAGTTGATTTGTTATGATACAAAACTTCTATATTGTATTAAAGGTTTTGTGATATGTTTGACTGTGGATGTGCTATTTTTATACCATTCATAGTTTATGGTGAAATTATTGACGTTTTTTATGCTAGTTTTAATAAGAATGTTTATGTTATGTTTAAACCTTTTCATATGGGAATGCATTGGACTTAATATGTGACGGGTGGAGCCCGCTATAGCTCCTTGATGCATTGGTAGGTCTCATGAGACAACATGACGTGGAATTGGCCAAGGCCCTTTCCCAATTTGATTTATGGTTTTGGCCGAGGCCTTAATCATTTTAGATGCCTTGGACGAGGCCTTGACAAATGTTTCAGAATGTCTGGCATTATACATTCCCTCATTATGAAAGTGGTTATTGATATTTCGTGTGATTATTCGACCAGTATAATATCCATGTGAAGAAGTGAATGGTATTATCTCATTTTACTTTTGCCATATTATGTTGAAGTTCATGTTTAAAATGCTTTTGTTTTAGTTATACATTGCCTTAAATGTTAATGTTTATTTATGAAAGCTTCCGCTATATTGTTAACCTTACTGAGCATCTGAGCTCACCCCTTTCAATGTTTTAATATTTTTCCATGATGTGAAGAAGTATTTTATGAATGACCTGGAGGGGTATTCAGAAAGGGATATGAGTGTGGACTATGAAGACCATGTTATTGTAGTTTATTTACTTTTTGATGTAATGAAAGAATTATGAATGTATCTAGTGTTTCCAAGGCTACTAAACTAATCGGTCTTTCGAGACTTGATCTTTTGTGATCATGCCAATGTTACGAAGTAATGCACCGACTCTGGGTAGCTGGGGTCGGGGCATTACAGTTGGTATCAGAGGAAGTTTACTACAAACCTTGGAAGCTAGATTTAGACAAACTCTGATGAGAGCACGTAGACCTAAGATGCAATTTGAGGATTAGTATATAAGAACTTCCTAAAATTTTGATATTGTAGAGATTTTTTGAGTTTTCCGAGTAATACATCCCTGTATGGATACGAGCAGGTAGAGGCGGATCTGGCACAAAAGTACCTAGGGGTAAAACCTGAAAACACCGCTTTGAGCTAGACTCGAATGGGAACTGGTGCACGACAACGGGCCTTGCTGCACTCTTGGTTACGACACTCCCGGGGGATACACTTAGGATAATTTCCATTTTCTTTAAAAACCACTATGAAGGGTTACGAGTATATACTTCTTCAAAGAAAACATTTTTATAATTAATGATTATATCCATAATTAGTTCAATTTATGTTAATTGTTTTACAAGTATGGAATTATGTATTTTGATTCATAAAATAATCTAGTTTATGCCATTATTTAGAAATGGCGCCGAGTGGAAGGAATGGAAACCGTATCAATGCACGCACTCCGTGTAGGGATTTCCCTCCTTCTCAAGATAATTATGGTGGAGCTAGTGATACAACTGGTGCTGATCAGCTTCTCACCGTACTGGGACAACTCACGCAGGTTATGAATAACCACTTTACTCGTATGGAGCACCCTGATCCGCAATGTTGAGGATCAATGCTAGAACGTTTCATGAGGCAACAACCACCAACCATCAATGGGAGTACAAATCCTTTAGTAGCTGAGAAATGGATAAACTCCTTAGAGAAAATATTCCACGCCTTGGGGAGTAGCGAAAGGGAGAAGGTTATCATGGCAGTTTACCGCCTCACTGGAGATGCCGATCAATGGTGGTCATTGATTCAAAACTCAAAGGAAGATGATGATGTATCAAATATGGAATGGAGGGAGTTCAAAGATATTTTCTTAGAAAAATACATTCCTCATGACCATAGAGCAGATATGGAAAGGAAATTTCTGAGTCTGAGACAAAAGGAGAATGAGAATGTCGCAAAGTATGAGGCCAACTTTACAAGGACAGCAAGGTATGCTGCAGATTATATACGTAACCCAAGAGGTAAGATTGATCGTTTCTTTGATGGGTTAAAACCATTTCTCCGTCGAACTTTAGTATCACAATCTTTCTCAACATACAAAGATATTGTCTCATGTGCTATCAAGACAGAAAAGGAATTCTCTAAGTCTTATGACAACAAAGTAAAGCAAGAGAAGAAGAGAACAGTGGAACAAGAGATAGATAAAGGGAAAAAGGGAAAGAAGGATTTTCCATTATGTGATAATTGTGGGAAGAATCACCCTGGTGCTTGCCTAAAAGGAATGGGAGTTTGTTACAAATGTGGAGAAAAAGGTCACCAGGCTCATGATTGTAAGGGAAAGAAAGAGGCTATCAATGTTGAATGCTACAATTGTAGAGAAATGGGTCATTATGCAAATGAATGTCTTAAGCGTCCGGGAAACTTACCTCAGAAAAGGCCAAAGGATCAAGGCCAGTCTTATGTTGTGACTACAGTTGAAGTGTAATAAATAATGTATTGGTGCTTTTGGACTCAAGGATTATATTCTGGTTATAATAATAATGTGATATATATAAGGATTGTACTGCAGTACTTGTTTTTTTAATTAAGGTTTTAATATGATGAAGGTAATCATATTTTTAGTATGTGACAATAAGAGAAACTTTACATTGTTTGGAGAATCTGATGTTACAATTGATTTTGGAATTAAGAGTCCTTTTAGAGAAAGTCTGGACAGAGGTATTTTGGATAACTATAAAGGTTGGAGTGGATTAAGTTGATCTTCGGATAGTATTGTTAAAGGTTAAAAAAATTACGAAGATTATTTTTGGAATATTATAATACTATAGTTTTAGGAGAAGGACAACCTGCAGGGTGGGGCATAACCGTCGCGTCGGACAAAGCTGCAGGAATCGAACCCACAACCATAGTGCGACAGGCCTTTATTTCCTACCACTAGCCTACAGGAAGTCCCTGGTTATTAAAAAATAATTTTACTAATCTAAATGGTATGTGTTAACATTTGGAACCTTATACAATTAGTATAAATAGAATATTTTTGAGATCTATTACCTTTTAGAGTGAAAGATGGGTTTTTGGTAAAAATTTATTAAAGAATGAAAGTCTACATGACAAGTATGTATATTCCCTTACGTTGTTAGTAAATCTCCTAAATAAATTCTTTAACTTTATAAAAGGTAACTTAAAACAAAAACGTTGCCGGTTAACTTTTCCAACTGGGGATTCAATGACCATTTAACCAATCACAAGTTTTTGATTTTCTTATTGTTAATTTTCTCCTAATCCAGTTTTCTACAACTCTCCATCAGACCTTGATGGTTTGTTTTTCTTCTATATCCATATTTTCATAGAATCCTAGAATGGGCTATATCGGGTGACCTTTGTACTTATCTTGCTTTCTTTTAATGTTATATATTTATTAACCTTATTTCCGATGTGGGTTTTCCTCAAAGGTATTTTATCTTTTCAACCTTTTATTTTCAAATAAAAATTTCAAATTGCGAGAATGCAATTTATTTAAGGAGGGGAGAATGTAACACCCCGAGTATCCATGATACGCTTCTCATTAAATAATGCAATAGCTTGCATTGTACTCAACTTCGAGTTCTAAAACACCGCGACTAATCAAAGTAGCCATTATGAATAGTAATAACCACTTTTTGAAATTATAGAATTTTTATATTTCAAAATGGACTTCATTTTTGTATTCGTAATATCGAAATTATACAAAGTTGAATTTTTTGTAATTTTCTGAGAACTTCTAATTATTTTTTGAATAGTGAAAAATACTTAAAAACAACTTTTTTAATCAAAATAATTTATAGTCATAAATTATACTATTTAGTGGTTTTAATGTATAATTAGAATAAATTTTTACCATTTTATCCAATGGTGGTAGTTAGAATTAATTTAACATTGAAATTGGACATAAACAATTGCCAATCTTTTGATATAAATTATTTCTTAAAAACATGCTATTTGATGTAACAGCGGGAATTAATTATAAAATTAATTAATGCAACTTATATATTTGGAATTTTGTAAAATAGACATCATTTTTGAATTCGGAATATCAATTATAGCTTAGGGTGAAATTTTGGCCTTATTCTGAAAAACATTAATTTTTGATGAATAGTGAAACCACTAAGTGGTTGTTAAAAACTGATTTTTTCATTAAAATGAAATATTACAACTTCTGTGATTTTTTTTTCAAAAATCCGACATACATGGTTGTCATTAAGAAGTAAAATGTGGTCCAATGAGATTAAAATAATGTTTTGGTGAATAGTAACTTTTAAGTTCTTAATCGCGATTAGAGGTAATTAGTGTAGTTTAAGGTAAAAATAATGTTTTCATAATATGAGATGAGCTTGACACTTGTCCTACTCCTATTGGATGAGTCATGGCCGACCAAGACAACCCATGGGTCAACATGGGGACCCCATGGAGCCACTTTGGTTGGAAAATGACATTAATATATATTTATTTAATGTTAAAATTAAATTGACACAAACATGAGTTGTTTTACTAAAACAGATTTTAAGTGTGGTTACACAAGTCCAAATTTTGACTATAAATATTCATTAGAAAGATAAAAAGATTTGATACATCATAGTATTTGTTTTAAAATTTATAGACATTAAATAAATTAAATTATTTATGACATCATTATGATGCAGCGATGACCTCATTATTTAACGATTTTAATAAAATGAAAGGATAATGTAAAATCCAAGGCTTACACTTGTCCAAAGACTATTGGATGGGTATATTTCGAACCCTTATCACCTTATACACGAATTATATAAGTGTGGGACCTTTATAATCCTAAAAGAATTTTGTAATAATGTAACATTTCAATCTTTCCAAAAGAGCCCCTCCTCTCCCCTTATAAAAGGCCCCCACCTCTACCACCTTATTCAAACTTTCAAGCCTTTTGGATCGGCCAAACTCTACCCAAATACTCTCCCAAATTCTCTCCCTTCATCCTAGAAGCTTTACTTTAGCCATAAACCCATCCTAAAGAGTCCTTTTGATCAAATCAAAAGGAAGAACCCGAAGAAGAGGTAACGTTTTCATCACCCTCTTTCAAGCTTCTTTCTTCTTCCACTCCCTCTTTGTTCATTATTTCAATTCTAAAATTATAACTCTAGTATATTATATATACTTTTATGTTATTATAAATATTAAACAACCATATTCAGTATTCTACCCATCATTTGAATGACATGTCACCATACGTGTGTACGTACGGCTTACCGTCTCCACGTCGTGGTGTAATTGTTATTCATTTTATTATTATTTAGATGGGTATAAAAATGATATGTAATTCATCTAAATAATAAACATAACATCATAAGTATTCTGTATATATGATATACTATCCAATTATATATTATTTTAATATCAAAATAATGATATTGTCGCTCGTGCGTACGTACGGACTACCGTCTCCATGAACGCGATGAGATTCATTCTCTGTCGTATCCATTCAAGTATAATTATCATTTGATGATTTAAAAATAATGTTTAAGGACATGATATCATTCTGGATATGAATAAGATACAACCTATCAATGAAAAACACGACTTACGTAACAACACATATAAAAGAAAACGAGTAGGTTAACACCCAAAACAACGATAAATCTAAGATATTGTTAACAAAGAAATGTTAAAAGATCATATATGATATCATATGAATGTATATGATTCTTGTATAATTTAATAACAATTATTTCACCATTATAAAGGAGGTTAACCTACCCCAACCAAGGAAAAGTACAAGGTAAGGGTTATTTCACAATCTCTTCATTATCCGAGGTTGTTTATACGTAATAATCTACTGGGATCTCTTTATCATCCACATCCATGTTTCTTCAAAATGTATTTCAAAACATTTTTATTATTTACTAGAATATGGGTTAAAGTCATTTATAACCTTTTTTTACTTTTTATAAGAGGAATCTTTCCGTCGTTTTCAAAACATGGTCCTTTTTAACCTTTTCAACAGAATTAAGGTAAGAATGTTTTTTTAACTTATACGGCGGGTGCGGTTATTTTCCGCCGTAATAAAATCTTCAAAGCTTTCCTTACATGATTATAAGAATATTTTCAAGAAAAGTTTTTATTTTATATGGCACTTAAATGATTTCAAAAATAGAAAGAGATATTTCTCTAAAAAGTGTTTTGATTTCATCTCTGTCAACATCCTTTGATGGATTTTATGCTTATTTGAAGTTGATTTATTATGATACAAAACTTCTATATTGTATTGAAGGTTTTGTGATATGTTTGACTGTGGATGTGCTATTTTTATACCATTCAAAGTTTATGGTGAAATTATTGACATTTTGTATGCTAGTTTTAATAAGAATGTTTATGTTATGTTTAAACCATTTCATATGGGAATGCATTAGACTTAATATGTGACGGGTGGAGCCCGCTATAGCTCCTCGATGCATCGGTAGGTCTCATGAGACAACTAGATGTGGAATTGGCCGAGGCCGTTTCCCAATTTGATTTATGGTTTTGGTAGAGGCCTTAATCATTTTAGACATCTTGGCCGAGGCCTTGACAAATGTTTCAGAATGTCTGGAATTATACATTCCCTCATTATGAAAGTAGTTATTGATATTGCATGTGATTATTCGACCAGTAGAATATCCATGTGAAGAAGTGAATGGTATTATCTCATTTTACTTTTTCCATATTATGTTGAATTTCAAGTTTAAAAGGCTTTTGTTTTAGTTATACATTGCCTTAAATGTTAATGTTTATTTATGAAAGCTTCCGCTATATTGTTAACCTTACTGAGCATCTGACCTCACCCCTTTCAATGTTTTAATATTTTTCCAGGATGTGAAGAGGTATTTTATGAATGACCTGCAGGGGTAGTTAGAAAGGGATATGAGTGTGGACTATGAAGACCATGTTATTGTAGTTTGTTTACTTTTTGATGTAATGAAAGAATTATGAATGTATCTAGTGTTTCCAAGGATACTAAACTAATCGGTCTTTTGAGACTTGATCTTTTGTGATCATGCCAATGTTACGAAGTAATGCACCGACTCTGGGTAGCTGGGGTGGGGGCGTTACATGACAAGCCCCAAAATAACCAATATTATAGTGAATTGTAACCTTTATTTTCGATTCATAAATATTTCATCCCTATATCCATAATGAGAGGAAAAATATATTATAAAACATATAATATATTACAGTTTGATATTCTAATTGTTATAAAATATTTGACACGTTATGGTGTGATTCTATATATCATGGAATAACTCCTTTAAACCAGATCTATGAAGAATTAATTCATTTATTTATATAAAAATTTCAAACATCATTTAAGGAATTCCTTTTTGTATAATGATAAATTATTAAATACCTCTAGATACCAAATTTTTTTTTGGGATGTCATTATTTTAGAATGTGGAAAATGGAACTAAAATTACAAAGCCAAATCTATTTTACATGTGGTTTTTTATTATGGTGTGAACCTCATCTTTAGGGTGAAATCTACATCATTGTGCCATGAACCTTACACTTTTTACAAAAACCTAACACATACATTTTTTTTAGTTCATTTAATTTGTGCCAGTAATTGCATATTGATTCTTACTATTATAGTGTAACAATAAGAAACACATTCCAACATCACTTGACTTTACTCCTACACAATAAAAATTATAGAAGGTTAACCTCGTTCAATGTATAACCATCAATAAAATACTATATATTACAATTACTCATATTCCATTACTTCATGATTTAAAATGTGATTTTGGATGTTCACCTCATTCACCAAATTTTCACTTTCTTTTTAATTAACTTCTTTCATAGGTTTACATTATCCAACAACTGAATATATGAAAATAAATAATCATTCATCCATATCATAAATAGGGTTCAAAATAGATTCAATATCACTAAAAACTAATTAATATCTTCTTCAATTAATTGTATTTTCATTTCATTATTATATTATATAAAAATAGAATGTTTCTTCATCCTTCAGATATTACTTTTTATGACTACTATATTGGGTCTATATAACACCCTAAGCTTCCACGGTATGATTCCCTTTGAATAGTTCTACATCTTGAGTTGTACGTGACATGGAGTTTTAGATCATCGTGACAAATCCAACTAGCCATTATGAATATTAATACCCACCTTTTGAAATTATATAAATTTTATTTTTCAATGTTGACTTAATTTTTTGGGTTCAGAATATTGTAATTATCTTAGGGTGAAATTTGGTATTTTTCTGAAAACATTCAATTTTTGATGTATAGTGAAAAACACTACAGAATTGTATAAAAATATCTTTTTTTAAATAGTTATTTATTTTATTTATATTTATTTTAAGTTAAAATATATTCATAATACCTTTACATGTTCAATATAATTCATTGGAGTTATTTTATTATATTATTGTATGTATAATATTTTATTGACCATTTTACTGTCTTTTACCCACTTTCAGGGCACATTTTCAAATTTGCATAGAATGGAATTTTACTACATCTGTGAATTGAATTTTAAAAAATTAAAAGACACAATTGACATTATTAATTATAATGTGGTTCAATAAGATAAAAATTATTTTTGATGAATAGTATCTTTTGACTTTTATTTACCACAGTTAAAAGTAAATAGGGTAATTAAAGGTAACAAATGATATTATAATTTCCCTAACACATGTCCAAATGATATTGGATAAGTTTATTTTGACCATAATAATCCATATGAATAAAATATGATACCTTGGGTCCATTTGGATTAGATTAGGTCTTTTATTATTATTTTATTTAATGAAGAGTTAAAAGTGTATATTTCAAAGTTGAAAAACTAAATTTTTTTTAAAATATGATTATAAATAAGATAAATTCATAAATAAATATTCATTATAAATATAAAAAAATTTCATACATAATGGTATTTTATATATTATTTCTAGAAATTAAATAATTAAATTTATTTACAACACAATGATGATTCATTAATAACCTTATTATTTAACGATTTAAAATTTCATATTATAAATATTAATATAATGGTACATTGAGACTTTTGATGAATTAAACAAATTTTATAGGTTAATATTAATGTGAGGATTGATTAAATAAAATTTCATTCTATGTGAAAATGTTTTTAGGACTTTCAAACCAAATAAACTACACAATAGTTTTAAAATAGTGATAAATGAGTTTTTTTTAAAATATTATATTATTAATTTATAAAATAATTTTGAAAATCTAAAGGTATTCAAATGAACATAGATAAGGTTATATATATAAATAATGAACCATATGGGGTTTGGTAGTCTTTTTATAGTATATTTATTTACAATTTATATAAAAATACAAGAAAACATTATAAAAGTTAAACTATTATACGAAGAGTTAAATCTAAATCATAAGGTTAATATGGTGACCAAAACCTATCTAAAACTGATTTTTTTATAGGTTACCTACCAAAACTCCCTTATCTTAGAATTAAATCATTTTTTAGCTATTATAAATTGAATATGATTGTAAAATAATTTAACATTTCAAGATTTTCCCAAAGCGACCTTCAATGCTCTTATAAAAGGGTACATCCCATTATCAAAAAATAACACCTCTAAAGCCATTTGACTTGGACAACCCCAGCTCAAATATCGTCCCAAATACCCTAAATTCGACCTATATTCCATATCTTTATTAGAAATCCATTCCATGGATCCCTTTTGATCAACAAAAAAGGAAAAACCCAAAGAAGAGGTTTTTATGTTACCACCTCTTTCAAAGTTCATTTCTTCTTCCAGTTCTTCTTGATTTGTTGTTTCCATAAAAAATAATAACTACAGTACATTATACATACTAAGAATTTAATATAAATATGGTACAACCATATTCATTACTCTATCCATCTTTTGAATAACAAGTCACCATACGTGTGTACATATGACTTACCATCTCCTCGTCGTGGTGTAGTTTATTATTCAAACACATCATTATATGGTTGGGAATAATAATTAGTATAACTTATGTAAATAATGAATATAAAATGTTAATTATTCTGTATATATGTTTACCAACCAATTACATATTATTTCTTTATCAATAGAATAATATTGTCGCTTGTGCGAATGTACGGATTACCATCTCTATGATCGTGATAAGATTCATTTCCCATCATAACCCTTCAAGAAAAATATTCATTATATAATTAAAAATAATTTTTAATAACTTAATATCATTATGGATATGAATCAAATACATCCTATCTATAAAAAAATGTCTTACGTAATAATTCATATAAAAAAATGAATTAGTTTACTCCTAAAACAGTGATACTACAAAAATAATATAAACAATTAAATTTTAAAAGATCAAATATAATATGATATTTCTGTATACAGTTATTGAATAATTTAATAAAAAATAATTTAACTATAATACATGATGTTAACATAACCTCAATCAAGGAAAAGTACAAGGTAAGGGTTAATTCTACAATATCTTCATTATTGGAGGTTGTTTATACCTGAGTATCTACTGGGACCTATTTATCATCCACATCTGTGTTTCTTAAAAATATATTTGAAAACATTTTTACTATTTACCAGACTATAGTTTAATGTTATTTATACCCTTGATTTACTTTTTATAAAATGGTTATAAATGAATCATTCTGTCTTCTTCTAAACAACGTCCTTTACGGCCATTTTTACAAAAGTAAGAACATATCATTTTTTTAACTTATACGGTGGGTGAGGCTATTTTCTGCCATTATAACACCATAGAAGCTTCCCTTACAATCTTACAAGAATATTTTCATAATAAATTTTTTGTAATATAATTATGTGACTTTTAATTGATTTTAAAATAGAAATAGGCATTTATTTCAAATAGTTTTCATTTCATCTACGTCAACATCCTTTGATAGATTTTAAACATGTTTGATGTTGATTTATTATGATACAAATCTTCCATATTATATTGAAGATTTTGGGATATTTTTGACTATTTATGTTTTATTTTTATTCCATTTATGTTTTATGAATAATGTCTTGACATTTCATATTCTAGTTTTAATACGAATGTTTATTATTTGTTTAAACCATTTCGTATAAGGAATGCATTTGACTTAGTAAGTGACGGGTGGATCCTGCTATTGTAGAATCCCAGGTAAAAAAAGAAATAATAAATTCTATTTTTTTTTAATAATTTGAGAAATAAATTTTAATTTTACTTTAAATGGGTGGCTATTTTCGATGGCGTACTCGATATGAAACAATGTGTTTCTTTGAAATATTAAGTTGCACACTAATAATATAGTATTATTATTTTAAATGGTAGTTAACGCATAGTTGTTGTATTGTTGGGAATGAATATAACTATTTAAAATATGATTATGCATGTTGTTTAAATGTTTTTACATTTATCCAATAAAATATAAGGGCTTAAAATATGAATGAATCTAATTTTAAATATAAACACTTTAATATACAGTAAAAGTTTGATTTACCGGCTTTTGATAGAGAAACCTATTTTAATCCTGTTTTGGAAATTTTTATATGTTCTATTTGACCAAATAAAATTCTTCTTTATATTTTGGACATCAAATTTTACTTTGGGTTTTTTTGGTATTTTTCTGATAAAGTTCATTTTTTATTGAATAGTGAAAATATTGTATCTCAATTCAAAAGTTCCTTTTAATATAATTTTATTTATATGGTTAGATTATATTTTTTATTTGTTTTAAACTGTAATTACAATACATTTTTACCATTTAATCCAATTTTGTTTATTGGAATTAATTTCCCTTTGAAATTTGACATAAATAATTATTAATCTTTTGATAGTTATTATTTCTTAAAAACATTCCATTTGTTTTTATAACGGGAATTAATTTGAAATTAGTTAATTCAAATTATTTGTTTAGAATATTTTAAAATAGACATAATTTTCTAATTCAGAATATCAAGTATATCTTAGGCGGAATTTTTGGTATTTTTCTGAGAAACTACAATTTTCGATGAATAGTGAAACCACTTTGTAGTAGTTTAAAAAACTGGATTGTTCATTTTAATGAAATTTTACTACTTATGTAAATTGAATTTTGGAAATACAACATACATTCTTTTTATTAGAAAGTAAAATTCAGTTCAATAAGATTAAAATAATTTTTGGTGAATAATAACTTTTGACTTTTATTTACCGCGGTTAAAGGTAAATTAAGCAATTCAAGGTAAAAAGAATATTATAATAATTCAAAATTACCTTAACACATTTCCAAAACTTATTTTTTGAGTCATTTATTACCATGGGCATATTTGGATCAATTTTGGGACCCCATTGAGAAACATGGTAGTGATAATGACACTTTAGATTAATTAACTTAAAGTAAAGGAAAAACTGACAAAAACACATATCTTTTACAAAATTAATTTTTACATGGGGTTATATAAGTTGTATTTTCAACAATAACTATAAATTGGAAATATAAATATATTTTCTACAACATGTTATTTGTTTTATAATTTTTAGACAACAAAAAAATTAAATTATTTATGACACAATAATGATGTAGTATATACATAATTAATAAATGATTTAAATAAATAAGATTATAAATATTAAAATAACATCAAAAACCTGTCCAATTATTATTGGATGATTTTATTTCTACCATGAGTCATCTTATCTTATACTTTATTTCGTTTTGGACCATTAGAAACAGAATATCATTATATAATAAAATAATATTTTCACAAATTATTAAGGAGCACCTCCTCCCCTTATAAAAAGACACCACTTCTAACCAATTCCTCACACCTTTCAAGACTTTTGTATCATTCAAACTCTAAATATTTAAGCTCCAAACATTCCTCTACTCCTCCAAGAATCCTTAACTGAGGAAGAAGGCCCTTCAAGATGTCTCTATTGTTCAAACCATAGGAAGTTACCCAAATAAAATGTAATAGTTCTTCTTAACATATTTTATTTTATTTTACTTATCTAACACCTAAACTCAATTTATTACATTATTTTATAACAAAAATAATATAATAAATATACTATGTTTTTGTTATTATATATATTTTAACTACGCATACACACACCTCCATCTAATTGGTGAAAAACATTCTGTTTCTGTGGATGGAAAACTAACACTGCACGAAACGATGATGGTTCGATTATCTAATACTGCCTCTCATGGTGGAAATTAAGATGAAACTATATATATATTATATATATTATGTTTATGATTTTTAAGATTCATTATTTACCTTTTATATCATACCTTTATTGTTTCCATTATGGGTAAACGCGATAATTTCATTTGGGGAAGTGTAGACCACAACCCCCTCGAAGTGATATGACTCGTTCATACCATAAATTGTACGTATAAAGGATGGGGTTACTGATATTATATAAGATATTATACTTTAATTATTATATACCTATATGTCATTATGTGTTCATTCCATTAAAAAACAAAATATAAATGAATTTAGCGTTCATGCGTATGAACGACTTACCGTCTCTATGAATGGTGCATTTCATTTCTTATGGCCAAATGATATATACTATTATAAATTCATATAGATACTAGATATATATGATATATATGTTATCTAAATAATTAATATCAATCTAGAGGTAATGGAATATTTACCACATGGACAACTTGTAATTATATATTGTTTATTTTTCAATCAAGTACCAAATATCGACGAAACGACCATTATTAACTTAAGTGATTGCATAATGTTTATAACATTGTAACAAGTGATATAAACTGGATTATAAACTTAAAAAAGGTTCATAATAAAGTATAAATTAACTTTATTTTATTATTTAGGAAGAACAAAGAACAAACGAATCAAGTCACACACGAGGTAATGGACTTTATCTCAATATCCTTTCATTGAGGCATATTTTGTTCTAGTACATGACCTTCTTTTAAGAACTGTATAAAAAACATTGACATTTCATTTCATTTAAAGAGAATATTTTTCAACTTATCGTTTTACTAAATAAAAAAATAATGCTTCTTTTTAATGTATGCTGTGACAATGAACTTTTTACCACCGTGAGTATTATTTGATCTTTGTCTTCCTTAACAAGCTGTAATGTTTTTAAAAAGAAAATAAATACCATATACTATCTTATGTATTTTATGTATTGAAAAGGGTATTTGATAGTGGTTTTGATACATTAATATATTAAAATGTTATATTGTTATAGAAATGTGGAAATGTTATATTTATTTTATGCCTATGTTATGTGTTATGATCATGTAGTGGTTCTTGGGAATTGTTTACATATACGGGTGGTTCTATGAGAAACCTATGGTGGGTGAGCCCGAGATAGCTCTTCTATGCATTGGGTAACATGCCAGAGGTAAACATGGAAGTTTCTACTAAGAGATTTATGGAATATACTGTGATGGGTATTCCAAAGTAACTCCCTATTTAGTTGTGATAGCTACAATGTATGTCTGTTATATATTCCACAAGTTACCTTTATGATTTATGATTTCTATGTGTTGTTCATAAATCTTATGATTTCATGATCTAATTAAAAGAGTTTATGTTATTTATGTATTTATGAACAGATGTTTTATTTTATTGTTTCGTAAACCATAATCAATTTTTTATGATCATCCCAAATTTTGAAATGATTTTCACAGGACTTATAGTTGAATAGTGTCAAGGATGGGATCATGGAAAAGTCAAGCTATCTAAAACATGGAACTAGACATAACACTTTTTCACGAGTTTTTATTTTATAAAATTAATGGCAACTGAGTAGAAATACGTACATTTTAATCTTATGAGATGTAATAGATATGTCCTAATTATCTAAAACTATAAACCTGAAATGATCATCAATGTGAATTATTCGTTTAATTCAATATTATGTACCTTTTGAAGGTAGGGTCCTTATAGTTGGTATCTGAGGTTGGTATAGATAACTTTAGGAGTGTGGGTATTGTTAAATTAATATCCATAAAGTAATTTATGTCAATATTAAAATCATATAGCATTTAATGATTACCATGTCACTTCACCTAAGATTTTTTTCTATTTAGATGGGTTTTCTACAGAGGAAACAGGGTAGCTATATTAGGACGACATAATGAAAAATAAAACCTCCCAAATCAGCAACATGAGATAGTCAGAATCGGAACTAAAAAAGTTTTGTGTAGTGATGGTACAGTTGACTCAGGCTATAAATGGTGGTGGTATCCATGTATGAGACAAGCCAGATTAACCACAGAGTAACCTGTCAGTAGTAGAGCATTTCATGAGGCAACATCCCCCATCATTCAGAGGATCATCTGACCTGGTTCTAGCTGAAGGGTGGATTAAATCACTTGAAAAGATTTTTTTTGTCATGGGATATTCATAACATCAAAAGGCTATAATCACTGTTTACCATTTTGAAGGTGAATCTGATCAGTGGTGGTCGATGGTGAAAAATATCAGGGATAGTGAGACGATCGATGCTCTTGATTGGGATGAATTAAAAGGTATGTTTCTTGAGAAGTATTTTACTAAGGTGGTTCATCATGGAATAGAAAAAAACTACTATAATTGAAAAAGGAGGATGACTCAGTGGATGCTTATGAAGAAAAATTAACTCGACTAGCAAGGTATGCTATAAATTTCATATGAGATGTTAATAGTAAACTCAACCATTTTTACTCAAGATTAAATCCAATGTATCGAAGGGATTTAGCTTCGCGTGAGTTCAAAAGTTATGAAAAACTTGTTCCTTGTGCGGAGAAGGTGGAAATGGAGTTTTGTGATGATCACTTTTTCGTTGAAAAACAAAAAAATAAGAGGTCGAGGTGGCAGGGGAAAGGGAATAAATCCTTAAAAAAAGTCTAATGGTATGAAACTTATGTTAACAATTTGTGAAAATTATGGTAAAAAGCATGCTGGTGAATGTCTTTTGAATTCTTGTAAGTGCTACCAATGTGGTAAAATAGGACATAAGTCTTGTAACTGTACTAAAATAGATTAGGGTAATGGTAAGACAAAATCTGATTTATAATCAGTTAAATATTTTAAGTTCAATGAAAGGGGTCATTATACAAATGAGGGTCCAACAAAGAACTCAACCAAGGGAATGCATCCATAATACAAGCAGAAAGGGGTGATGAAATACTTCGAAACTACTTCAGCAGATGTTGGGCCATCAAATGAAGTAGTATCAGGTAAACTGTTTGTTTGTTCAGATTATGCCAATGGGTTGTTTGATTAAGGATCTTGACACACTTTCATTTCTAAAAAGTTTTCAGGTAAATTTAGAATTCCATCTCTTCATATGAATACAAAACTTACGATAAAATAACCTGGAGGATATGTTGAGACAAAAATAAAACATAAGAACATTCCTATTCTTGTATGTGGAAAGAATCTACCTGGAAACCTTATAGTTTTCCTCTAGTAGAGTTTGATGTTATTTTGGGTGTGGATTGGATTTCTATTTATCATTCTAAGATTGACTACAGAGCTAAAGAGGTTTCATTTCAGAGTGATTTTCATCTTTTATACAAGAATGAACTCTGGATTTTGATAAAATATTAGGAAGCTGGTAAACTAGTAAAATATAGAAATGAATGTTAACATGCACATATTTTGGAAATCAAAGGAACTGTTCAGATTAATGATGTGTTAGTGGTAAATGAGTACCTTGATGTTTTTTCTAATGATTGTTCTTGTATTATACCTGATTGTGGTGTTGAATTTACTATTGACTTAGTTTCGGATTCTAATCCAATTTCAAAACCCCCTTATCGAATGGCTCAAATTGATCTTTTATAGTTAAAGAATCAATTGCAGGAGTTTTTAGACAAAGGTTTCATTTGACCTAGAAAATCACCTTGGGGTGATCCTGTCTTATTTATTAAAAAGAATGATGGTTTAATGAGACTTTGCGTTGATTATAGATCATTGAATAACATCACTATTAAGAACATGTATCTTTTTACTCATATCGATTAGTTGTTTGATCAGCTCCAGGGAGCTCAGTATTTTTTTGAAGATTGATTTGCGTTTGAGGTACCATCAATTGAAAGTAATGGAAGCAGATCTTCTGAAGACCACATTTCATACTATATATGGCCATTATGAATTTGTAGTTTTGACTTTTTCTTTAACAAATGCACAAGATGTATTCATGGATCTTATGAATAATATTTTCCATGAGTTCTTGGATATGGTTGTGGTAGTTTTCAATGTTGATATTTTGGTTTATTTCAAAATTAATGTGGAACATGAAATTCATTTAGGGTTGTCTTGAAAATCATAAAAGATAAGAAACTATATGGTAAATTCAGCAAGTGTGAGTTTTTGATATATCAATTTTCTTTCCTTGGTCACATTGTTTCAAAAAATGGCATTACAGTTGATACTGCTAAAATAATAGTTGTTGAAGAATGGCCAAGACTGAAAAATATAACCGAGATTTGTAGTTTTCTTGGTTTTTCAGGTTATTACTGGAGGATTATTAAAAAAATTTCACAATTATCTATTCTAAATACTAAGTTAAATCTAAGAGCTGCTAAGTTCATCTTGTCAAAAGAATGTGATGATTATTTTTAGTAATTGAAAAAAATATTGGTGAATGATCCAGTTTTGGCACTACCATCAAGAAATAGTGAGTTTTTTACCTGCTAAATTGCTTCGTTGAAAGGACATGGTTGTGTCCTAATACATAAAGTTCAGGTAACTTCATATTCTTCAAGTCAATTGAAACCATATGAGTAAAATTAAGCTACACATGATTTGAAATTAGCTTCTGTTGTTTTTTGCTTTAAAAATTTGGTGGAAGCATCTGTACGGAGTAAAATGTGAAATATATACTGAACAAAAAATATTAAATTATATATTCACTCAAAAAGAATTGAACATGAGACAGAGTAGATGGATGGAATTAATGAAGGATTATGATTTCACAATCCATTACAAACCGGGAAATGAAAATAAATTGGATGATGCTTTGAGTTGAAAAGGTAATTCTTAATTTACCATGTTACGTATGGAACAAGATCCTTTGGTTTTTGATCTTATAAACATTGGCATTGAAATTTTGGTGTAGAAAATGCATCTGTTTTCTAGCAGGTGTTAGTGAGATTATCTCTATTAGACAAAATAAAACAAACATACAAGGAAGATAGTGAGATACCAAAAAGGTAATGTTGGATTAGAAGGGTAATTTTCCTGAATTTAACATTTATATTGGTTTTTTTATATTTGGAATGAGATTATGTGTTCCTTGTGATTCACAGTTGAAGAATGAGTTGTTATATGTAGCTCATAGTTCCCCGTTGTCAGTTCATCCTAGCAGTACTGAGATGTACAGAGGTGTTCGGGAGTATTACTGGTGGGATGGAATGAAATGAGAAATTTATGATTTTACTATGAAGTGTTTGACTTATGAGAAGGTTAAAGTAGAGTGGCAGTTACCGAAAGGGTTGCCTCTGCCTTTACCAGTGCTAGAGTGGAAATCGGAAAATATATCCATGGACATCGTTGTGGGATTACCAAAGTCATCTCAAGGTAAAAATGAAATTTGTGTTATTGTTGATTGGTTGACTAAATCTACTCATTTCATTCCTATTCAAGATACATAGTCTCTAGATCAACTTTCTCAATTGTATATTAGAGATATAGTCAGGTTTCATGGAGTTCCGCTCTCCATTGTATCTGATCAAGATCCCAGGTTTACTTCTAACTTTTGGAAATTCCTCTAGATGTCCTTGGGTACTAAATTAAATTTTTGAACAGCTTTTCATCCTCAATCAGATGGGAAATCAGAATGAACAATTCAGAAATTGGAGGATTTTTTATGTTCTTTCTCAATGGATTATTAGGGAATTTGGGACCAACATCTTTCACTGGTTGAATTTTTATATAATAACAGTTGTCATTCCAGTATACATACGAATCCATTTGAGGCATAATATAAAAAGTGTTATCGAACTCTGGCATTTTGGGATGAAGTAGGTGAATGGAAGATGATGGGACCAGAATTGGTAGAAGAGATGGTAGAAAATGTTCAGTTGATTCAGTAGAACATGAGATCATCTTAGAGATGACAGAAAAGTTATGCAGAAAACTAGAGAAATGATCTCTCTCTTGAGGTAGGTGATCATGTCGTTCTGAAGGTTTCTCCATGGAAAAGTGTGATGTGTTTTGGTAAGTAGGGAAAGTTGAGTCTGAGTTTTATAAGAATTTATGAAATCCTGGAGAATGTTGGATCAGTAGAATACAGAGTGGCTTTACCTCAAACTTTTTCCAAGGTACACAATGTTTTTCATGTTTCAATGTTGAGAAAGTATATGACAGACCCATCCCGTGTTTTGAGTCCAGAGATAGTTTATTTGAAATGGAATATCTCTTTTAAGGATCAACCAGCCTGAATTTTTGACTGTAGAGAGAAAGTGTTGCGAAATAATATAATTCACTAGGTAAAGGGTTTTTGGAAAACCAAAATGGTTGAGGAAGAAACGTGGGAATATGAAAATTCTATGAGGGATAAATACCCCCACTTATTTGATGAGTGAATAAAATTGAGAGGACACGATTTCCAAAAGGGGGTAAGGATGTAACATCCTAGGTAAAGAATGAAATAATACATTTTACTTTTTATTAATATTTCTATAATTAAATATTAATTTTAAATTAAATGAGTTTTTATGTTTGATGGCGTACCAGGTATGCTACAACGATTTTCTTTGAAATCTTACGTTGCACACTAAAAATATTATATTATTATTTTAAATGGTAGTTAACACCTGGCAGTTGTATTGGTAGGAATGAATAGAACTAACTAAATTATGATTATACATGTTTTTAAATGTTTTATATTTATCCAAAAAAATAGGGGTATAAAATATGAATGAATCAAATTTTAAGCATAAATACTCTAATATTGAATAAAAGGTCAATTTACCATCTTTTGATGGGGAAGCCTATTTAAATCTAGTTTTGGTCATTTTTATAAGTTCTATTTGACCAAATAAAATTCCAATTTATATTTGGAACATCTAAATTTACGTTGGGTGTTTTTTTTGGTATTTTCTGATATAGTTCATTTTTTAATGAATAATGAAAAATTGTGAATTTTAATTCAAAAGAGCCATTTAATCTAATATATTTATATGGTAATATTATCTTTTTAATTGGATTTAAAGTGTAATTAGAATATATTTTTACCATTTAATCCAATTGTGTTTATTATATTAAATTTTACTTTGAAATTGAACATAAACAAGCATCAATCATTTGATAGTTTTTGTTTCTTAAAAACATCCTATTTGTTTTGATAACGGGAATTAATTTTAAATTAATTAACCCAAATTATATGTTAATAAAATTGTAAAATATAAATCTTTTTTGAATTTGTAATATCAAATATATCTTATGCGTAGTTTTGGTATTTTTCTGAAAACTTCAATTTTTGATGAATAGTGAAACCACTTAGTAGTAGTTAAATAACTGACTTTTTCAATTAAATGAATTTTTACCACTTCTATAAATTGAATTTCGAAAATATAAAATACATTCTTGTTATTATTAAGTAAAATTTGGTTCAATAAGATGAAAATATTTTTTTGGTGAATAGTACCTTTTGACTTTTATTTACCGCGGTTAAAGGTAAATAGTATAATTCAAGGTAAAAGGAATATTATTATAATTATTATTTAGATTAACACTTGTCCAACCATTTTGGATTAGTCATTTACAGCCATGGGAATATTTGGGTCGATTATGGGACCACATTGAGCCACCTGGAAGTGATAATGACACTTGAGATTAATTATCTTAATGTAAAGGCAAAAATGACAAAAACAAATATCTTTTAGTAAATTAATTTTTACATGGGGATATATAATTTATCTTATCGAGTATAAATATTCATTGGGAAGATAATAATATTTCCTACATCATGGTATTTGTTGTTATTTTTATAATACAAATAAATAAAACTACATAGGACACAATAATGATGAATTTTATACATCGTTAATAAATGATTTAAATAAATAAGATTATAAATACTAAAATAATATCAGAAACCTATCCAATTGTTATTGGATTATTTTATTTAGACCATGAGTCATCTTATCTTCTACTTTAATTTTTTTTGGAACTTTATAATCTGAATATAATTATATAATAATTTATATTTTCAAACTTTCTTAAAGAGCCCCTCCTCCCCCTTATAAAAAGTCACCACTTCTAACCAATTTCTCATACCTCTCAAGCCATTTGGTTCATCCAAAATATTCCAAATTAATCTTCCTATATCATTAACCTCTTCATATAAGCCTTAACATAGGCATAAGGCACTTCAACAAGTCTTTTTTGTTTCAAACCAATGGAATTTACCCAAATTAAAGGTAACGGTTCCTCTTAACATATTTTCTTTTATTTTACTTCATCAACCCCTAAACATTTTTTATTCCTTTCTTTTATAAAAACACCAGTATCCTCAGTATAATAGGATGTTGTAATAATATGTATTTTAAATAGACTTACACACACCTCCATCTAATGGGTGAAGAACATATTGTTTCTGTGGATGGAAAACTAATGTCTCACGAAACGATTATTGCTCGATTATCTCCTACCGCCTCTCATGGTGGATATTAAGATGACACTATATTTATATATGATATATATTATGTTTATTTTTTCTTTATGTTTATGTATTTCCCATTTATATCATACCATTATGGGTAAACACAATAATTTCATTTGAGGAAGTGCGGACTACCACCCCCTCAAAGTGATATGACTCAAATTATACCATACATGGTACATATAAAGGATGGAGTTAATGATATTGTATAGGATATTATACTTTATTTATAAAATACCTATGTATCATTATGTTTTCATTCCATTAAAATATGAAATAGAAATAAATGTAGCGTTTATGCTTACGTACGGCTTACCGTCTCCAGGAACGGTGCATTTCATTTCTTATCTCCAGATGATATATACTATTATAAATTAATATATATAGTTGATATATATTATTTATATGATATATAAATAATGAATATCATTTTGGAGATAATGTACTAATGACCACATGGACAACTTATAATTATAAGGTTTTCATTTTTGACTCAAGTACCAAATATTGACCAAATGACAATTATTCACTTAATTGATTGCATAATGTTTATAACATGGAAATAAGTGACATAAACAGGATAATAAACTTGAAAAAGTTTCTTAATCAAGATGAAATTAAATTTAGTTCCTTATTCAGGATGAACAGGAAATAAATGACTCAATTCAGACATGAGGTAAGGAACTTTGTCTCAATATCCATTCATTGAGGCATGTTTTTTCTAATACAAGAATTTATTTTATACGCAGTATAAGCACAATTGAAAATTAATTTCATTCCAAGTGAATATATTTCTATGAATATTCTTATTAAAAGACAAAAAAAGAATGTTTCTTTGTAACGTAAGAGGTGGCAACGACCTTTCTTCCACCATGAGTATTATTCGATCATTGGCTTCCTTAACAAGCTGTAATGTTTTTAAAAGGAAAAAAATACCATATACTAATTTATGTATTTTTGGTATTGAAAATGGTTTTGATAATGGTTTCTTTATGCTAATATATCCAAAAGTAATATTGTTATTGATTTGGGGAAATGATATCTTTTTTACGCTTATGTTATGTGATATGATCATGTTATTGTTCTTGGTCATTATTTACATATACGGGTGCTTCCATGATAAACCTAGGGTTGGTGAGCCCAAGATATCTCTCCAATGCATTGGGTAACGTAAAAAAGGTAAACATGGATGTTTCTCCTAAGAGGTTTAGGGAATACACTGTGATGGGTTTTCCAAATTAACTCCCTATATAACTATGACAGTTATAATGTAAGTATGGTATGGGTGACACAAGTTACGTTTATGATTTATGATTTCTATGTGTTATTCATAAATCTTATGATTTTAGGAGGTATGTAAAAGAGTTTATGTTTTGTATGTATTTATGAAATGATGTTTTCTTTCATTGTTTTATAACCATTAATGATATTTTTATCTTATCCCATGTTTTGAAATGTTTTTCATGGGACATAAAGATGAATATGGTCAAGGATTGGATCAAGGAAAATTCTTGGTGACTAAAACATGGAACTACACATGACACTTTTCTTCAAGAGTTTGTATTTTATAAGAAAATTGAAACTGAGTAAAACTATCTACTTTGTAATCTTTTAAGATGTAATAGTAATGTACTAATTCTCTAGAACACTAAAATTGAATATATCCTCAACGTGAATTATTCATTTAATTCAATATTATGTAATGTTTAAGGTCAGGTCCTTATAGCTATAGATCTTCGATGCATCAGTAGGTCTCATGAGAAAAAATGGTATCTTTGACCAATTCCTTGAAAAAAATATTATTTTTTGTCTTAGCATGAGGACTTGACTATTTGGTTATGAAGTATGGAAATATGCATTCCATCATTAGGAAATTGACTAATGATATTACATGTGATTATTTGACTAGTAGAATATCAATGTGATTAAGAAAATGACACTATTTGATTTGTATTTTCCATATTATTCTAAAGGTTAAGATTACAAGTCTTGTGTTTTCGTCTTTTATATTTCCTTAAATTTTCATGCTTATTTATAATATTTTCCACTAAATTATTATCCTTCTAAGAACTAGAGCTCACCCCTTTCTATATTTTATTTTTACCTAGATGCAAAGAAGTATATTGTGACTAACCTATAGGTATAGTCTAATGGAGATGAAATATTTTCAAGGAAACACTATGTTGTTGTATTTCATTTCAAAATGTAATGTAAAAAAATGTTTGTATCTAGTACATCCAAGGATAATAAACTGATCATTCATTCGGGATTTCATCCCTTGTGACATTACAAATGTTATGTAATAATGCACCAACATTGGGTAACTAGGGTCTGGGTGTTTCAGGTGGTATTAGAGGTAGTATAGTACATACCCTGGAAGATAGATTTAGAAATAATCAGATCAGAGAACATTACCCTAATCTAATCATTTAGAATTAGTATTGAATAACATCCTAGAATTTTGGAAATTTAGATATTTTGTGAGCTTTCCATGAAATAAATCCCTTTATGGAAACGAGATGGTAAATTCTTCTCTATCACAGATGTACCTAGTAGTGAAAACTCCGATAAGGGATTTTGAGCTGACCTGGGGTATCCTGGTACATGACAATGGGCCTTGTAGCACTCTTGGTTATGACACTCCCAGATGATATGATAAAGATAATTCACATTTTCATTACAAACCATTATGAAGTATTTATGTGTATATACCTCCTTAAAGAAAACATTTTTATGATTATGGATTATATCCATAAATCGTTCAATAAAAGTTTAGTGTTTTAAAAGATTGGAATTGTGATTTGAGATTCATAATCTAATCTAGTTTATGTCGTTTTTTAGAAGTGGCGCCTTATGGATGGAATAGAAACCGTATCAACATATTTAATCCATGTATGGATTTCCCTCCTAATCAAGATAATTATAGTAAAGTTGGTGATTCAACTGGTTCTAATCAGCTTATCACCATACTGGGATAACTCAATCAGGTTATGAATAATAAAATTACCCATATGGAGCACCTAGATACACAACACAGAGGATCATTGTTAGACCGTTTCATGGGGAAACAACCACAAACACTCAATGGGAATACAAATCCTTTTGTAACTGATAAATGGATTAGTTGTTTAGAGAAAATATTTAATGCTTTTGGGAGTAGCTAAAGGGAAGATGTTTTTATGGCAGTTTATCGCCTCATGGTGGATGAATATCAATGGTGATTGTTAATTAAAATCACAAAAAAGATGATTAAATATCAAATTTGGAATATAGGGAGTTTAATGTGCCTTTCAATGAAAAATAGTTTCCTCATGACCATGAAGAGGATATGGAAAGACAATTTTTGAGTTTCATGCAAAATGAGGATTAGAATGTCGTAATGTATGAGGATAAATTTAGATGGTTAGCAAGGCATGCATTAGATTATATACATAACCCAAGGAGAAATATTGATTGATTTTTCAATGGGATAAAACCATATCTCTGTCGAGCATTAGACTCATATTCCTTCTCATCATACAAAGATATTTTCTCATGTGCTATCAAGATAGAAAATGAATTCCCTAATTCTTATTACTCTAAAGAAATGCAAGAGAAGAAGACACATGTTGAACACTCTGGAAATGGAAATAAGGTGAAGAAGGGAAAATTTTGAATTTCCATTTTGTGGTAAATGTGGGAAGAAACACCCTGGTACATTCTTGAAGGGAATGAGAGTTTATTATAGCTATTGTAAAAATGGACACCATACCTATGATTGCAAGGGAATGAAAGAGGTTTTCATTATTCAAGGATATAATTGTTGACAAATGGAGAATTATACAAAATAATGTCCTAAGAGACATTGAATCATACCTATGAAAAGTACAAGGGAGAATGTCCAAGAATAGGTGTTCACTACTACTAAGGTTGAAGAATCGAAAGACATGGTGGTAGGTAATTTAATTGATTCCTCATGTTTATCCAATTCTTTATTTGATTCTATATCATCGCATGTTTTCACATCTTCCTTGTTTTCTATGAAAATTTTATATTTACAATTTTATTTAACAATGGAGTTGACAATCAAAACAACTAAGGGAAGTATCATTACAACAATGTTTTGTGAATCAGTTCCCTTTATGGAACAACAATTTTCTTTAACTGGGGATCTCATCATCATACCAATGATTGAATTTTATATAATCTTTTATATGTATTACCTTTAGAACCATGATGTCAAAATTTATTGTAAGTAGAAAGAGGATACAACTTTTGATGATGATAAAAAGTTCCTTATCTTTAGAGAATAAACATCACCACCTAATTCTAATCTAAATCCACCACCTGTAGTTCTACTAGATTCAATTATTGGGGAGGAAAAGAGTGAAATAACTTTGTGTGAGAAATGGAATTTTTGAATAGGGGATGTACCAAATGTACAAGAATATGTTGATGTTATTCCATAGGATTTACATGGACATCCTCTAGAATGAGAAATTATGTTTTCCTATGATTTAATTCCTAGTTCAAAGTCCATATCAAAGACCCCTTATATAATGACCACTACATAATTAGTGGAACTAAATAATAACCTTGAGAAATTGAGTAATAACGGATTTATTCGTTGTATTTTTTCTACATGGGGAGCCCCTATTCTTTTGGTTAAGAAGAAAGATGGATCTATGAGGTTGTGCATTGACTACAGGGAGATCAGTGATATAAAAATAAAGAACTAGAATTCGCGACCTCGCATTGATGATTTATTCAACCAACTTAATGGAGATCAATATTTTTAAATGATTTATCATCGATATGGATATCATTAGTTCTGTGTGAAGAAGGAAGACATTTCGAAGAAAACTTTTTGTAAAAGGTATGGGAATTACGAGTTTATAGTAATGCCTTTTGGACTGACTTATGCACCATATAGTTTCATTGTTCTAATGAATATAGTTTTAAAGGAATATCATTATGACTTCGTTGTGGTATTTATTTATGATATCTTGGTATATTTAAAATTCTACGAAGATCATAAAAATAACTTGTGCACTATTCTGAAAACACTCAGAAGAAATTAATTATATTGGTAGTTTAAAATTTGTGATTTATGGCATCATGAAATTTATTTTATTTTCATCATTGTCTCTATGTATGGTATCTCTTTTGATCCTTCCATGACCAAGCCAATCCGTGATTGGCCGGCACCAATGGCTATAACTGTGCTACATAGTTTTATTGGTTTAGTAGGTTATTATTAACATTTCGTGTAGAATTTTTTCAGATTGGAAAACCCATTAACCAATATAACAAGTAAAGGGGTTAAATTTGTTTGGAAAAAAGAGTGTGAAGAATGTTTTAAATAACTAAATATAAGATTAATCAATGATCATATCTTGACTCTACCATCTGGTAATGATGGTTTTGTTATTTATAGTGATGTTTCAATGAAAGAAATTTTTGTGTCCTTATACAGAACGATAGGGTTATTGAATATGTATTAAGACAATTAAAAACTCATGAACAAAACTATCTCACTCATGATCTTGAGTTAGCATTTGTAACCTTTGCTTTGAATATGTGGAGAAACTATCTCTATGGTGAAAAATGTGGGATATATACAGATCAAAAGAGTTTGATGTATATTATCTCACAAAAAGAACTCAACATGAGGAAAATATGATGGGTTTAACTTCTCAAAGATTATGATCTCACTATACACAACCACCCACGGAAGGAAAATATGGTGGCAGATGCTTTTAGTATAAAGGATCATGGAGTTTTGAACAAGATAACAGTGGAAAATGATCTTATATACAAGGATCAAGTAAATATGTATATGGGAATAACCATGGAAGGTGAAACATCAATTCTTTTTCAAATGGTTTCTAATCCAACATTACTAGATAAGTTAAAACGTTCTCGACTGATGATGAGGAGTTTCATAAGAAAATTAATGATTTGAATGATGGGAGATTTATTGACTTCATATATGAAGATGTAATTTTAAAATATCGGAAGATACATTGTGTTCCTAAAATACCTGTACTATAAAAGGAATTTTTGGATGAATCCCATAGATCCAATTTCTGTATAAACCCTAGTTGCACTAAGATGTATAGAGATTGGAAGGAAAATTTTTTGTGGGAGAATAAGAAGAGGGAGATTTCTAATTATCTTTCAAGATGTATGATTTCTAACTAGGTGAATGATGGAATATACCATCCAACATGAGTCATGTAACCTATTCTCATAACTAAGTTGAAATGGGATGATATTACGATGAACATTGTTATGGGGTTACCAAATACTCTTAAAAGGAATGATGTAGTATGGGTCATTATTGGTCATCTTACCATGGAAACACAGTTTATTGCTATAAGAAAAGATTTAACTCTTGAAAATCTATCTAGAAAATGTATTAATAATTTTGTAAGACGTCAAGTAATACCCCTATAAATTTTTTCTGATAGTGATCCCCATTTTAAATCAATATTCTGGAAAAGTCTTCAAAAGTCCTTGGATATTAAACTTCCTTTGAGCACTACCTACCACCCTCAAATTTATGGACAATCATAGTGGGATATTAAAACCATAGAATACATGTTTATATCTTTCTAACGTGACTTTCAAGGTAGGTGGGATCAGTATTTTCCTTTTGTATAATTTTCATATAATAATAGCTTCAATTCAAGTATTCGGAAGGAACTACATGAAGTGTTATATGGAAAAAGATGTTGTACACCAACTTGTTGGGATGATGTTGGTGAAATAATTATTGTAGGGCCAAAACATGTTGAAGAAACAATGGAAAATGTGAATATTATCCAAACCCACATTAATGAAGCCAAATGTATGAAAAATATCTATGCTGATATCCTAAGGAAATATTTAAAATTTCAAGTAAGAGATAATGTTTTCTTGATGGAATATCCATGGAAGGGTGTTAATCATTTTTGTAAGGAGGGTAAATTAAGTCCCAGGTACATCGAACCTTTTGAAATTTCTAGAACAAATTGGAGTTGTAGCATATCATTTGAAATTGCCCACAAGTCTCTCAAAATTTTATGATTTGTTTCATGTATGAATATTGAGAAAATACAAGCCATATTCGACACATGTACTCACCTTTGAGTAAATTGAATTTGAACCTGATCTGTCTTATTGTGAAGAGCTTATCAAGATTATTTATACTATAGAACAAGTGTTGAGAAACCGAATGACCCATTTGGTAAATGTTCTAAGGAGAAATAATAAGATGGAAGTGGCAATATGGGAACCCGGAGAAGATATGATGAAAAACCACCCAAATCTTTTTGTGTAGTAATATTATTTAAATTTTGAAGATGAAATTATTTGAAGGAGGGGATAATGTAACACACCAAACATCAACGATATGTTTCCCTTTAAATAATGCAATAGCCTGAGCTGTACGCAACATGGAGTTTTAACACACCACAACAAATCAACATATCCATTATGAATAGTAATACAAACTTTTTGAAATTTTATAAATTCTATTTTACAAAATTGACTTAATTTTTTGGTACAGAATATAAAAATTTACTAAGGGTGAATTTTTGGTATTTTTTTAAAGTCTTTCAATTTTTGATGAATAGTGGAAAACAGTGAATTATTGTTTAAAACTGATACTTTATTTAAATA
The DNA here is from genome assembly GCA_963277665.1 of Viscum album. Lineage (NCBI taxonomy): Eukaryota > Viridiplantae > Streptophyta > Magnoliopsida > Santalales > Viscaceae > Viscum > Viscum album. Next base: position 1,894,651,472 of record OY728150.1, read on the forward strand.
CTTATTTATTTTATTTAAATTTATTTGAAGTAAAAATAGATACTTAATACTTATATAAGTTCAATATAATTCATTTGAGTTATTTTATAATAAGTTTATGTGTATAAAAATTTATTGAACTTTTTATAATCTTTTATCCACCTTCAAGGAACATTGAGAAATTTTTATAAAACATAATTTTACCACTTCTGTGAATTGAATTTCCAAATTCTGAGAGACACAGTAGACATGATTAAGGAAAATGTGTTTCAATAGGATGAAAATAATTTTTGGTAAATAGTAACTTTGGACTTGTATTGACCACGATTAAAAGTTAATAGTGTAATTAAAGGTAAAAAATGATATTATAATTTCCATAAATCATGTCTTAATTATATTGAATAATTTTATTCTGACTAAAATAAACTATAATAGTAATATATCATTCTTTTGTCCCACTTGGATTATATTAAGACATTTATTATTATTTTATTTAAAGAAGAGTTAAAAGTGTTTAATTCAATGTTTAATAACTAAACCATTTGTAATATAGGGTTATACATAAGATAAATTTGAGTATAAATATTAATTATAAATATAAAAAAATTTCCTACATAATGGTAATTTATTTATAATTTTTAGACATTTAATAATTTAATTTATTTGTGACACAATATTTATGCAGTAATTAAATTATTATTGAAAGATTAAAAAATTGATATTATAAATATTAATATAGTTGTAAATTGAAACATTTGATGAATTCCACTAATTTTCAAAATAAATAAGACATGTTATTGTAGATTAAATAAACTTTTTTCAAAGTTATATTATTGTTATGACTTTCAAAAAAACGAAATAAAAAATAGTGTCCAAATTTCCAAAAATGAGTTTTAAAAAATAATAATATATTAATAGTTGATATAATATTCTTAAAATTCTATGGTTCGGCCAAAGGACATAGATAGGTTTGATATATCAATAATTAACCACTTGGTGTTATCTTGGTTTTTTATTTTATATTTATTAACCATTTATTATAATAATACAAGAATACATGGTAAAAGGTAAGCTATTTAAATACAAGTTAAATTTAAATGATAAGGTTAATATAGTGACCTTAACCTGTATAAAACCTATTGGTTTAAGGTTTCCGACCCATCCCAATTTTATCATCGAAATAAATCATTTTGGAGCCATTATAAACCTAAAATTATTGTATAATAAAAAAATATTTCATGCTTTTCCTAAACTGGCCCTCACCTCTCTTATAAAAGGGTACTTCCCCTTCTCTCAAAATCACACCTCCAAAGCCATTTGGATCATCCAAAACCTGCTCAAATATCTTCAAAACTACCCTAAAATAAACTTATAGGCATTATATTTATCATAAATCTAACCTATGGATCCCTTTTGACCAACTCTAAAGGAAACGCCCGGAGATAGTTAATAATTTCGCCACCTATTTCAATGTTTTTTTCTTCATCCACGTCCTCTTTCATTGTTTTCTTCATACCAAAATAATAACTATAGTACCTTATACATAATTTTATGTATTCAAAAATATGTTCATACCATATTCATTTTTATTTCCATCTTATGATTGATAAGTCACAATACATGCGTAAGTACGGTTTACCATCTCCACATTGTAGTGTAGTTTGTTATTCATACTATTCTTTATTTGTATTGGTATAATAATGAGTATAAATGATTTAAATAATAAATATAACATGTTAAGGATTCTTTATATATGATATACCATCCAATTACATATGATTTCACAATCAATATAATAATATTTTCGCTCGTACGTACATACGTATTACCATATCCACAAACGCGATAAGATTCATTCCCCATCATAACCATTAAAGAATATATTTCATATTATTATTGATAATAATGATTAATATTTTAATATAATTATTTATATTAATCAAATACATCCTATCCATAACATAAATGTCTTACACAACATAGCTTATAAATGAAAAAAAATTAATTAACACATGAAACAATGATAATATTGAAATATTATTAACAATGAAATACTAGAAGACCATATATAATATCATATTTATGTATATGGTTATTTTATATTTAAATAAAAATTATTTAACTATTATACAAGAGATTAATGTACCCTCTATCAACAAAAATTACAAGGTACGGGCTAATTCTACAATCTCTTAATTATCCGAAGTTGTTTATATGTGAGTATCTACTGGCACCTCTTTATCACCCACATCTGTGTTTCTTAAAACTGTATTTCAATTTTTTTAATTAATTTATAGACTATGGGTTAAGGTAATTTATACCATTTTAAGATTTTTTAAAAATATTTTTGAACGAATCATTCTTTCATTTTCAAAACATGGTCTTTTATAATGTTTTTGATAAAATTAAGGGAAGAAGGTTTTTTAACTTATACGGAGGGTGCGGCTATTTTCCTCCATTACAACACCTTCCAACCTTCTATTACATGATTTTATGAATATTTTAAAAATAATTTTTTTCTTTTATAATATGGTGTCTTTTAAATGATTTTAAAATAGAATGATTTATTTCTTTATAATCGTATTCATTTCATCTATGTCAACATCAATCAATGAATTTTAAACCTATTTGAAGTTGATTTATTATGATAAAAATATTCTATATTGTATTGATGGGTTTTTGATATGTTTGACTGTGGATTTATTATTTATATACCATTTATTGTTTATGGATAAATTATTGACATTACATATGCTAGTTTTATGACGAATGTTTTTGTTATGATTAAACTTTTCCATATGAGGAATACATTGGAATTAGTAAGTGGTGGGTTGAGCCCGTTATAGCTCCTTGATGAATCGGTAGGTCTCATGAGACAAACTAGTGTCTTGGAACAAGGCCTTGAAAAAAATATTACGTGTATTCTTTGCACAAGTCCCTGTCTAAGTGTTTATAAACTCTTGCATTATGCATTGGATCATTTTGAAATTGGATATTCATTTTTCATGTGATTATTCGACCAGTATAATATCTATGTGGTTATGTAAATGGAATTATTTGATTTAACTTTTACATATTATGTATATGTTTGAGATTTAATGTCTTGTGTTATAGTATTATAAATTTATATAAATTTTTATGATTATTTAGGAAAGTTTCTACTATATTTTTATCCTTACTGAGCACATGAGCTCACCCATTTATATGTTTTATTTTTTCTAAGACACGAAGAATTATATTTTGACTGACATGTAGGGATATTCTATTGGAGATAAATGTGTTAAATGGAAACAAAATTTTGTAGTTTTTCATTTCATAATTTAATTTTAAACATATTTTTATATCTAGTACTTCCTAGGCTACTAAACTAATCGGTCATTCAGGATTTGACCCCTTGAGATCATGGAAATGTTTTGTAATAATGAACCAACTATGGGTAACTAGGGTCAAGGCATTACAATCTAAAATATTCTCATTATGTTTTCCATGTAAACTATCAAAATCTAATTTCATATATTTCAATGATTTATGTTTTAATATAATAGGTTTTCATATATAATAACCAATTAATATTTTAATTATATTTCTAATGGGATAAATATGATTATAATCCACATTGTGATTAATTATTTTTATAACAAAAATAATTAATGTAATTTTAGCACTAATTAAATAACTATAAGTGGAACGTATGAATACATCATAAATATTGAATCTATAATCAATAATTAGGCATTCAAAAATCGGTTGGTACATAAAAATATGTTGTAATGTACATGAATGATTCTTCATAAATAAATAGATATCAAATGATAGAATTCCATATTAACTATTACTATATTTTTATTATCATAAATGATATTTATTTGACTAATTTTATAGAATATAAAATGGGATTTTCTATATATGATATGGATGTCATGATTTTTCAAGTAATATAAATTATTTTAGTGTTTTTAGTTGGATATATATGATTATAATTAGATAAATATCTCATATGATTTTGAGTATGGTAAGAAATTTGATTTTCATGAAGAGAATAATTTGAAATGGAAGAACAAATTTTTATACCTCATAGAATTTAGTTTGGTTTTCTATAATTTATCACATCTAAATTGGTGGTTATAGATTATAATAGTGATATTGATGTTTTTATATCATCTCAAATAGTTTTATATATAGTTGAAAATCTATTATAGGAAGTGGTTTAATTTTATAAAATTATGTATTTGAATAATATGATTATATCTAAAAAGAATACATTATAATGAAATAATCCAAAATCCAATATTTAAATTTAACAAAATAAAATTATCAGTCATCATAGATTATTTTATAAAAATTTAAATCAGATATGATCATGTGTAATGAGATTAATATAGTGAAAACATGGGGATGAATATTTTCATTCTAAATCATTATGTAACGATAGGAATTTTTTACTTATCAAATGGTTTCATTAAAAATATAATCTATTTTTAATGAAAAATTGTAAATTTTATCATAATTTAATTATAAAAAAAATATCTACTTTAGAAATATAAGTTATCACAGTGAGTTTCAATAAAACATGAGGTAAAGGTATTAGAAGCATATGAATTTTTAGAATCAGGAAAATTATTTATTATGAATTATCTTTATCAATGAATATGACTTATGTTAATTATTGATGAATATTTTATTTTATTTTTGTTAATAATAATATTTTGATACAATTAAATTTTTATTGTGACCATGTTTTTATTACAACTAGATACATTTATTATATTTATTTTTAAATCTTTTCATGTTTTTAATGTTTTTCAGAATGAAATTAAAATTTCTCACAAAAATTGATGAATCTACTATTGATATTTATTGAATTGATGGATAATTAAATAATATATAAGGGAATCATATATTTTAGAGATGTAATGGTTTTTGAAAAAAAAATCACTATATTATAATTATTTATCTCACGGGCGTCATAAAAAGATGTTTTATTTTCATGAAATCATTAAAATTTATAAACTGATTCCTAATTATTTATATCAAAATAAATGTTTATATATAAATAGAGTAATAATAAATAAAATAACATACGTATATATTAAATGACTTTTTATGTATTCCAAATAAAACAATATCATCAAAAAAAGTTCTATAATTTTTTCATTACATTCGTTAAAATGAATCAAGAGAAAATGGTGATAAAATGTTATATCAAATAAATTAAATATTAAATGATATATTTCAGTGTTGATGATATTATTTACAAAAATATTATATAAAATGATATAAAATTACTTATAAATAAATTAGAGTAAGTGAGGAATGTAGGGTAAGCCAACCTGAGCTGATGAGTTATAATAATTGAAAACAAAGGAATACTAATACAAGTGATTGCAATTTAAATATTTTTTTGTGTATTTTATTATATTTCCTAAAATTATGATAGAAAATTATAATTTTTAATTTTATTGAAAAATTTAAAAATGGTAAATGGGTTGGGGGAAATAGAACTATTAATGAAAATTAAAAATTAGTAATGAAAAATACACAAATGGAACAGTAGTTATTGGACGAGGAATATGTCTGAGTACTAAATTACCATATGAATCTTATGTTTAGGTGTTAGTGTTAGAAAAATAGAGACCCATTACATCCAATTATGGGGATCACTATATATATAACATGCATTTCCAAAAGGTGATGAATAAATATTCTACATCAGGGAGTCGGCATTTGGGGGATTGTCATCTAACAAATGGATATAGCTTGTGAAGACTACCACTGTATATGGAATTTAATTGATAGTTTATAAAATATAAATATTATTTCATTATACTATATTTATTATACTATATTAATTCACTCAAAGTTTCATTGGTGTGGTTTGGCTAAAATTGATATTATATTAGAGGGAGTATTATCGTATAATGTAATTATAATGAAAATTATAGTACACAATATGATGAACCATTATAGTCATATAAACATAGGGAATATGTATAAAAAGATAAATCTAGTTGTTATTGATGATCCTAGAGAAAATAACCATTATATGAGTTTAATATTTCAGAGAAAAAATCACGTCAATGGTTAAATTAATAAATAGAATTAATGATGAAGGGATGTCATAGGGGTGAAATTAAAATGTGAATATTTACACTATGGTAAAATAAGAGAAAATGAACAACCATAATAGTTAAATGATAATTCAATGCATGGGGTTGAGCAATTCAAAAAAAACAAGGTGCCACTTGTAAATAAATAAAAGAGGTAACAAACTGGGAAAAATGAAACAACGTGAATTTAATAAAGGATAAAGTGATGATGTTCCTCTAAGAAAATTTATTTAAATAAATTTAATGTGAAACAAATATAAATTTAAGTGTAAATTGGGTTTTAAAATCTAAAATATCATTAATATATTACTACATATGAATAATGTTCCCCTGGCATGTAGGATTCAAAGACAAGGGGTGGATGCGAGATGGGGTTTGGCAAAAAATGATTAACATTAACAATGATGATCAATAAAATATTTGATTGTGAATAGGAAACAAAATGTAGTATTATTCCATATAGGTGTGGGAATAATCATTAGACTGGTTTAATAAAATAATTATTTTTACAATACATTATCCATAGAATATTAGTTTGTAAATAAAAAACATAATTAAAGAATGGAATATTATTTTTACTGTATTAGTCATAATATTTCACAATTGATTCAAATATGAACTTTAAAATAGACAATATTTATTATTTAAAAATGATATTATATTAATTATTCTATAATTTTTTACCACACTATCTTAGAATACCATACCACCTCTAAAAATTATTATATCTCCCTTGTTTATAGATTCAATATTAAAAGTGTAATTTTGATGATAATATTTTATTAGGTCAATCTATAAATTTTTTATTAAAAAATAAAAAGTAAATTCCTGAAAGTATACTCTAATATTATAAAATTAGTCACTACCTCTAATGTCTTTGTTACATAACTGGGTTTTCTATTCACATTTCCAATAAACTAATATCATTTTGGGAAACCCTTCATCAATCTCTCAATAAATATATATCATAACAGTTTTCAACCACATTTATGTTTCTAAAATACACCATTAATGAATTAAATAATACCCCAATAGATCCGCTAATATTCTAGAAATGATTAACAGATACTTAACATCACATCTTATATCAAGAATGTGAAAAAATTCCATAATTAAGTTATTCTAAATAATGTTTTTCAAATTTCAAAACCATACTCATTACCCAGAGGCCTATACCAATTTGGGAAGGTGTGTGAGTTATTATATGTAATGTATGTGGTACTTTAAAAACAAATCCATATCCACTCAAACATATATAATTTTATCACACTACTCTCCACCCCACCCATTTAAAATTTATAGATATTACACTTTAATTGGGAAACACTAAATTCTAATGGGTTGACGCTCCCATTATAATATGAGTGACACATAAAATTATTTCATTGATGATTATATATTTTTTCTATCAAATTTTTTTACTATATGTGACTAAATGTTTAACTATGATATATATTGGTTAAATATTATCCTATTACAATTACAACAACTAAGTGGTTTAGGTAATACTTTAGGAAAAGATGTTTTGGTGTTGTTGAAGTTGTATTGAATGATTAAATAAAAGAATATTCATGTATATTATGTCTTTGATGTTTCCTATATATAAATATGTATTAATGAATTTAATAACACGGTTATTCATAATGGATTATTGGTGAATTTTTAAAATGAATATTCTATAAAAATTACAGATTTATACATCGATAAGATTTTTTCCAAAAAACTAAAATCATTATATATACATATATTAATAGACCAAAGAAATATATTTTATATATTATAAAATTATTTAATAATATAAATCATTATATATATATAATTAAAAAATGAGTCATTTAAAATTGTATGAATAGAAAATTTTTCAAAATTGAAAAATGAAATCATGAAAAATTTAAATAAAATTTGAAATACAACAAAATGAATTATATTTTAATACTAAAAAGTAACAAAAATTTGATATAATTAACATTTTATATATTAAAAATATAGAATGAGAAATATTATAGAGTGAAATATGGGAGATCTTTTACTATTTTTATAAGTTTCATCTTTTTTATATAATTATAAGTGGAAAGACATCATACGATAGATATAAGAGCGATAAAATTCAATGAAATAGACCACCTGAATTAATTCATGGAGATGTGTATCTTCCAATTAGGTATATATCATCCAAATAGTTTTTAATTTCATAATATTTTGTAATAATTATACAGGATATAAAATTCCATGTATATAAACCATAAATTGAATTTCCATGAGTATAATTAATGTTTTATAAGGGTTGTATGTAAGGGGATTGTTCTATCCATGACTAATTTGTGGGGATAATTTATATGATAGTATATTTAAAATTATTTGGAAATAATATCATAAATATATTAACATATATATGATCAAAACACTCCATACACTAAAAAAATGGAATATACTAGAAGAAAAAAATGAAATACTTGTTGAAATGATATAAAAATGTCTCTGAAGATATAAATTCTCAAAATATTTTTAAAGAGAGGTTATTATGAACCTAAAAAATTAGAAACCATATTGAATTAGTTGTAATGATTAAAATAACCTTTGAGGCTCACCTGATATTCTCCACATGTTGATATCAAGAATCGATGTGTTAGATCATAAACATTGGATGAATTACCCTGATAATCAGAGGATCATAAGATAAAATCCCCCAAAAATAACTATGGTATAAAATATAAATTATCTCATAGTCCCAAAAGATATATACATATTGTACATAAACATATTTTTTTATAATAGAATCATATTATGAACTACACATACATCAATGGATCCACAAACATCAATGATAAAAACGATCTTGTAAGTTCCAACCTAATAACAAACAACTTATTAATGATATAAAAAATAACATATTTTTAAATTGTATTGAAAATATATGAATAAATTGTATTATACTCTCAAAACCAACCATGAAATTGTAAATAAATATTAATAATTCATTAGAGATGGAATTAAAGAACCAACTCCTTTTTTATATTGTTCATACTACCACCCATCATCCCCACACAACCTCACCATATCTATATACTAGATAATAATGAAATATCATGAGATCATATATCAAAAGGGTTCACCATTACCACATTCCATATGGATTAGTCTCCCAAAGAGCCTAATTTATTTCATTATGGATCTATCACCCCTTCTATAATCAAATAACCAAGAATATATAACCCAAAAAAATGGAAACCATAAGTCTATGAAATAAGACACATACAATATGCACATAATAAATCTATACATATCTTAACCAATATGTGATATAGAATGTTTTTATAAATGATATAATCCACATTCTTTCCTCCAAGTATATTTTAAAAAATCTCTAAAGGAGATGTTTCAATTTTTATGATGCTTTAATAGAAATTATGACATAAATTTTCCACAACAATGATGAATAGAAATTTTTTTGAATGAGTAGTTTTAATATAACATGATAGTGTTTTAGAAGTATCATGGGATAAAAAATTAAGGGATTTATTCCCATGAATGTAAATAAACCTCTCATTGATGTATTTTTACATGAATACTGTAATAAAATTGAGCTACACGTGAAAAAAGATTGTACAGGTGACACATTTTTATGGAATTAAGTGACATGAGGATATATTTTTTCAATTTATAAATATGACACCAATCCATCATTAACATGTATAATACTATGTGAATTTCTAAAGGATTTATTTACTAAGTATTATGATAAAAATTTATTAATTATGTGAAGTTATGTTATGTGATTATTATTTATATGAAGAAATGACGTTTTCCTTCAAAAATAAGTGTTTGTGAAAATGGGAGTTGAAGAGAAATATTTTCTATACCTAAAAGGAATTATGAAAGCCACACTTAAGTGGAAAAAATTTATTTGGAGATGAAAAATTAATCATTTACATTAAATAATTTTACCATAACACATCAAAATGATGATCAATAACATCATGGGAATATTTTTACGAAACGGTGTATACAATTTAGTTACGGGAATAGTGTGTACTATGATTGTGACGGAGTGACGATTTAATTTTGTAATGTATAATATTCCATGATGTACAATGTGTCTAATATAAAATCCTTATAAACATTAATTATGTTAGTGGATTATTCTAAATCATCATATTATCATTTTTTTCTAATTGGATATGTTTTTGAGCAAAACCACGTAAATTTTTTATCTATCCATTTTTGCATGTTTCCTCGCTTCACTTCTATGGTGCATATGGGAGTTACACATTTTAATTGTGGAACTCTGTTATTAATGTGTGTTTCAAAAATAATAACAAATAGTTGGATTCACCCCTTCCACCCAAATAGATACTCAGGTTACATACCTTTCATGGAGACAACAATTTGTATTAGAGATAATGGTTTTATTCCACGGTATGATCTACTAAGTTGAACATATATTTTCATTGAAGCACAATAGTAATATAATAATTGATTGAATTTTTTTATTGAATCATTTTATATAAAACTATTTTTTCATTAGGTTAATAGGCTTATAAAACATGTATTAATGGGATATCAGTCATTATTATTAGTAGATAACTATTATAAATATATAAAAATTATTTTTATATTTATCCTAAGAGGATCTATTCGATAGTTGGATCTTTGGTTGAAAAATTCAGTACAATGTTGATTCCATGAAAATCCTTGCACTCTATGTTTGATGTGTTTTGTATTATGAATGACGAAAGCATAATGGTAATGGAGAATAAATTGAATGTTCTATGTAATAAATAAATAAACATGAGGATACAATCAAATTAGTATGTAAAAATATATTTGATCATGTAAAATTTATTATAAAGAATTGTGTGGTCTTATTGAAAACCTCTAGAATGAGAATATCATCAAATACAACAATAGAATAATTTCCTTAATTTATATAATTAATATAAATGTGGTTTTGGATAATTATACAAGGGACATGAAATCAGATATTATTTAAAACAGACATATTTTATAAAAGATAATGAACAATGATAACATGGATGTAGAAAAGGTGAAATAAAACAGGGTGGAATTTAATTAATTTATTAATTTCAAAATAAATCATGATAAAAATGAATAAGTTGCTAATGGAATCATGAAATTATTAATATCATGTTAAATAAGTGGTTAATGATAGATTAATGTGAAATTTACACACACATTATTTTGATTTTAAAATGTTAGATATCTCATTGTAAATTATCATTTAAATTTTAAATTAAATATAGTGGATTATGACATTCCCAAGAAAACATATTTTCACCAAATATCTTGGGTACCCTATTATATCAATAAATGAGTCGGTTTAGATAGGGATTGAAGGGTATTACCGATCTCTATAGGCTATGGACAAGAACCTGACATCATTCCAAATGAAAGTGTAAACAAATTTTCCACAAACAAAACAAATTAATTGTAAACAGTTTTGTATGCATACAGGAGAAATCTCACATAGATAATTTAATGAGATGTAAAAGTGGTAATAAATCCAAATTTACTAAATTATAGATCAAGAAAAGTAGGATATATTCTTAATTACAAATAGATTCAACTCATAATGAATTAGGATCATCAGATATTACCACCTCCAAGTGTCACCTTACCCCTTCTCTATCCAGTAAAATGATAATATGCAAACCAAAGATGTCATAGATAGGGTGTGAGATAGAAGTCTAGTAGAGTCCCACCCAGAATTACATAATAATATGGAAACATAGATATAAAAAAATAAATCATTATATTTGAAATAAACAGATTTAGCATTTTGAAATAATATTTTATCAAATCATTTTTACATTTCATGTTATGAAAATACAATAAATTTATTTACAATAATTTTATATCAAACATATTAAATAAATTTGAAGGGTATGGTAGGAAATATACCACAACATTTGAATATAATTTTATATCAAATGAAAAAAGTGAGAAACATTTTCATATTCCTAAATGTACTATAGTTCCTGGGAAACATACATCACAATAATATAGTTAACTTGACATTATATGTAGACATATCCCCCTTGATATTGAACAATGATTACTCATCATCATCCTTTCAAGGATATGATTACTATAGATGTATTTTTACTATTGAAATTAATGATCATTATCTGAATAACACACTATAAACCCATGTCTTGAATGTTCTCTATTAAAGAAAATTTGTTTGAAGACTACTAAAAATAAAATTAATCCCATTGTCTATTTCATATATGCCAATTATCATTTTAAAACCCAACAATTTTTTTTAAATCAAATAATGCATTTTGTCAAGATAAAACTAGTGGATTTCTTTCAAAATCATTTCAAACCATTTTTCTAAAATACCATTATGAAATAAATTACAATAAATTAATATCAGAATTAAAATCAAACAATTAAAATTTCACATTATTCCATCAATTTCTCTAAATACTCCTTAATTCATTAGAATGGGGGGTAGGGTTCAATTTCATTCCAAAAGATCCAATTTCAAATTCAAGTCCACCAATGAAACAAAATTTCTTTTTTATAAATAAATTAATGAAATTACATGAAATTGAATATATATCAAATAATTGAATTTAAATTAGGAAATTTTGGGTTTATAATATTTCTCTATGAAAACGAAATCATGTACCTCAAGATCATGAGCTCTCAAAAATCTAATCTACAATATAGACTCATTGATGAGGAATGGAAACATTGATATCCAGGAATCATAATGGTATAAGATTGACTGTCATTTTCCCGGATTTAACTCTCATCTAGAGGGTTGTATAGGGGAAAACTAGTATTAGGATCCTCAATGGGACATGACAAAAATTGGGGCATAACAGGTCCATTGGGAATATAAAAGGGTTTTGGGATTTAATAACTTAATTTTAGATTTAGAAAACATATATTAATGGTTTTTTGGGTAGGCCTCATGGTTTTTTTGAACAATTAGCATATTCCATGCACCCCTTTTAATGGTATGCATAGTTTCTCATAGGTGGGAACACAACATTTCAAACAATTTCCCATTCTTTAAAAACCATGCTACATTGGCTTCCATAGTTTTCTTTAACAACATTTATTTTTTGGAAAACCACGAGCCAACCATTCACAACCCACTAACATTAAATAAAAATATTAAAATATCACCCAAAAAACCAAAATGAATCAACAAAATATCATTTTTAAATAAAGGAATTAATAGTACTTGAAAATAATAACATGATGTTACAAACTCCCCAACATAGAAACCATTATTCCACAAAATTCCTACTCATAAGCTTCCATGAAAAAAATACGATTCCCTTGTTGTCTCATCATTTCCTCCCCCTCAAGAGTCTCATGATTAGCAGTATTGTGCTATCATATTACCTGAACCAATAGTTTGGTTCGATGATGAAGTAATTTGGTTTCAGAATCAATTATAATGAGTAGATATTTAGTCAATAATTAATTAGGTTAAATATAAACATTACTCTATATCTGAATTTAAGATGTATCAGATAGATATATTCACAGATAAGACACATGGAACACATTATGTATTTACCATAGCTATGGAGGAAGTGATAAATGGAATGAATCTTTCCATACATGCCCAATAACCTCCAAATGTCTAATAAAATAATGTGCATTCTTCTCTTCCCACCCAAGCCTTTGATTACCCATCCGAGGTTAATCATTTATGATCACATGGTCTCTAACTGAGAATTCCAACATTCTGCAATGAAGATCATCAAAAGAATTGTAGTTGTAATGTTCCATACAAATTTTATGAACAATATACTTAATATTTATTGTCCTCTCTTGAAAATTTTTTGTACATCTATGTAACATTCAATATTCTGTGAACAACACAGTGTATATCTGTATGGATATCCATACATGGCCTCAAAATGATCTATTATGATCATGGAATGGAAACTAGAGTTATATTTAGACTCAAAAATTGCTAGTGGTTTTGAGAAAGATCCACCAATTCTTAAAATGATGTAATTTATAATATATTAATGAATATTTTTATCTCGTTATTTCTATCCATCTGACTAAAAATGATATTCCACACTCTAACATGAATGATTCCTGTTCCTCTGAAATGCCTCTGCAAAAAAAATTAAATAGAGGATATCTATTTGAAACAATACAATATGGATCTTTGTGCAAACAAATTGTATCTTTAGTGTAAACATATCATAATTCGAAAATATTTTTTGTGTAAAAAATGGGTATAATGTGTGCCAATTTATTCAGATGATATATCATAACTCATATAACATTATTCTTTATTTGGGTAATCGATAACAAAATTTAAAATTCTATAAGGATCTCATCCCACTTCCCCAGTGGAACTTTATTTTTATAAATAAATAATGATTGTTTCAAGTACTTGACCCTCATATGTTAGAATGTATAAAAATGGGATAAAAATTTAGCAATGTCAAATCTCATAATGGGTCACAATAATTACCTCCACATGTAATAAAATATCTTTGTGATTCATGGGTGCACTACCAACTAGGATTTATGGAAATCATCCATCATATCATTACATACTGCTAATGACACAACATATAAATTCAAATATAATATAATTACCACATTGGATAATGATTAGTTATGTATGGTATCCCCACCATAAAGAGAGTCCCTAGTTCTATAGAACCCATCATCAAGCTAATGATCCTAAAGATTTATCCTAATATGAGAATAAATCTATTTCCCAAACCCCAATATGTAACTATGAAAATATAACCATCATGTACCTCTATTTTGATGAATCTTTCACTACTAGGGTTAGATGCTTCTACTCAAACCATCTACAACAGCATTTCCATTCCCCAGTGGATAGGTGATTTCAAATTTGAAATATTGTTGGTATTCCACCTAATTTACTTGAAAAATATTCAAAAAAATACAGAAAATATAAATAAAGATATTGTGCTTAGAAAAAAAAGTTAATCAATTATCGAAAAATGTATATCATCCATCATTTTATCACATGCATCACCATTGTGATATCATGGTCATTGGTTTGGTAGTTCTTCTCATGTGGCCTATGCTGATGACATCCATATGCAATGACATGATCACCATACCTAAGAACAAATTCTAATCATTAACTAGATTCCTCATATAAGACCACATAGCCCTTATAGACCAATTGGAGATTCAACACCGAAACATTATATTATAGTCATTCCTTCTTAAGAAAATATTTATTAAATTTCTCATCCTTGGAATATATACTCCATTCCATGTTAGAGAAATCATTAGAGTGAAGAACAATTAGATGTCCATAATGAATCTATGATAACTCTTTATTATACCCAAGAAACTATGAAACTCAAATACATTTTTTGTTATTCTAATGTCATAATAGATTTTAACCCTTTAGGATCAACAAAAATACCATTTTCTGACATAACATTATACAATAATATTACATCCCAAATCCAAAAATCACATTTGTAAATATTTTCATAATTTCATTGATTTAAAAAAACATCCAAAACAATTCTTAGATGAAATACAAGATCCTACTATGTCAAATAGTAAACTAGGATTTCATCCAAAAATTATACCATGAATGAATCAAGCTACTCATGGAAAATCTAATTCATTAAATCCTTAAAGACAACATGGGAATTAAGTCATCCAAAACGCCTAAAAATGAAAATCATGAAGGATGTATCATATTAAAAAGATGGTTTAATCATTATCAGATTCATTCATCATCAACTTATGGTATCCAGGATGAAAAAAACTATTATAACCACTTTTACCATTTCAACTACTATAAAATAGCTTTAATCTATGGAAATAGTTTTTTCTCTTTTTTATAATACAGATGCGTATTTGGTAATTCAAAAAATGTATAATGGAACCATCAACATTAATTGCAAAGAAGATTATATCCAACCATGGTGACACACATAGTCATATAAATACATTCTCTAGAAGATCATCCAACTGGGTCTGTAACTATTTCATTTACGTTGGTTCCTTGAAGTTAGCGGGTCTAAAAATTGGTTGAATACCAGATGCCAAATCAATAGAAAGCAGAACCTCTGATGTCAATTAAAAAAATAAATATGTCATATGGAAACTTGTCATGCATCACAAAAAAAATTAGGGAGATCACCACTCCAATATTATCACTAAAAATTAAAAGAGAACATAGATATTTTTTCCCCTAGCTCTGAATTAGATGGTCAAGATCTACTCAACCTCAAGTCCCAATCTCCTTGAAATATTTGGGAAACCCCATCATGTGTTGTGATGAAGAACCATTTAATGTAACAATCAAAACATTATTTGATGGAAATAATAAACTATACCCCATATATGTCGTTAAGATATTTCATGTTGAGATCCTACAATCTCAATTCAAGATAAAAAATTGTTTTACAGAAAACAAATGTGGGACTACAGAGGCCCATCTATATTCTCTCTCCATGGGAATAGTAATATCCATATAATTTGACAAAAGTTAAAAATAAAGATTAAACATATTAACAATATGGGTTGAAATAATGGAATGAGGTGTATCAGTATCAAATAAGGAAGACTGTAACGCCCCGACCCTAGATACCTAGAGTCAGTGCATTATTACATAACATTGGCATGATCACAAAAGATAAAGTCTCTAAAGACCGAATAGTTTAGTAGTCTTGGAAACACTAGATATATTCATAAGTCTTACATTACATCATAAGGTAAAAAAACTACAACAAAATCTTGTCTTCATATCCTCTCATACTATCCCTGTAGGTCATTCATAAATTACTTCTTCATAATCCTGGGAAGAATAAAACATTGAAAGGGGTGAGCTCAGATGCTCAGTAAGGATAACATTATAGCAGAAGCTTTCATAGATAAGCATAAACACTTAAGGCAGTTTATAACGAAAACGAAAGCCTTTTAAACTCGAACATCAGTATAAAATGGAAAAGATAAAATAAAATAATGCCATTTACTTACTCACATGGATATTCTATGAGTCTAATGATCATATGAAATATAAATAACCACTTTCATAATGATGGAATGCATAATTCCAGACTATCATAACTACATAGCCAAGGCTTCGTGCCAAGACAACAAATAAGATTTTGCCAAAGCCTTGTGCCAAGACACTAGTTTGTCTCATGAGACCTACCAATGCATCGAGGAGCTATAGTGGGCTCCACCTGTCACTTATTAAGTCTAATTTATTCCTCATATGAACAGGTTAAAACATAACCTAAACATTCATATTAAAACTAGCATACGAAACGTCAATACTTTAACCACAAACCATGAATGGTATAAAAATAGCACATCCACAGTCAAACATAACTCATTCGATACAATATGGAAGATTTTATTGTATCACATTAACCTCAATCAAGAATAATGAAGGATGTTTATATAGATGAAAATAATCATCAAACCTATTTGAGAGAAATATCCCCCTTTTTCTTGAAATCATTTAAAAGTCACACTATTTGTCAAGAAGCCATTTAAAAATATATTTTTGAATCAAACTTTCCCATATCACTTTGAAACTTTTAAAAGGAGTTTTAATTTTAAAACTTTAATGTCCATATAAATAAATACTTAAAACCATTTTTAAAACATGGACATTAATGAGCAAGATTTAGAAGAATAAGTTTTTAAAACATTTAAAAATGGTATTTTAGTTAGAGTTTCTAACCAAAAGAGATACACTTGAATACAAATAATTGAGGTAATAAAAACATTGTAATATCATGAGAATAAATGGATTCATGATATATTATGTCAAATTACATTATATACACCACATAAAAGTGATTTGGTGTATAACAACAAAGAAGCCTTAATGGAATGTAAATTGAGATGAAATCTCTCATAAAGGTTGTATCCTTAGGTTAAGGATAAATCAATGACATAATTATGTGTGAAAAATATAAATACACTAAATTTGATTGGATATTCAGTGTAAAACAGTCAAGGTATATTCACACATAATCTTATAAAAACAACACCAATGAATTGGATGTTTAACTCAACAAATGGAGAGTGAGTTAAAATTACTCTTATCAAATTCATATCGATGACTTGAGAAATTATCAATGGAGTGATTATGTGTATCAATAGTATATCCACAGGAAGGGGAGTGGAAATTATGACATAATCAAATGAATAATGATTCCACATGTAATCTTGGAGTAATATAATCAATGAAATATGCATAAAGCCAAATGAGTGGAAATTGAAATTTCAAATTCCCTTATCGATTAGGTAACATACGAAACATACAACCATGAAATAAGAATCTTAAATTGATGATGTAAATACCCATAAATTAAAGTATATTACACAATGAATACAATCATGGGAAGTACACACACCACATGCAATAAATAAGTGGTGAACAATGGAATTCTCACGGAATTAAAAGTGTGATAAGAAACCCCTTACCTTGTAGTTTTCCTTGGTTAGGGGTTGGTTAACCTCTTGTATACTATTGAAATAATTGTTATTAAATATTTCATTAATCATATACATTAATATGATATCATATATGATATTTTAACATTTCTTTGTTAATAATATCTTAGAATTTTCGTCATTTCGGGTGTTAACTTACTCATTTTATTTTATATGTTTTGTTATGTAAGCTATGTTTTTCATGGATAGGTTGTATCTTATTCATATCCAGAATGATATAAAGTTCTTAAAAATTATTTTTAAATCAGAAAATGATAATTATACTTGAATGGATATGATGGAGAATGAATCTTATCGCGTTCGTGGAGACGGTAGTCCGTACGTACGCACGAGCGACAATATCATTCTTTTGATATTAAAATAATATATAATTGGATGGTATATCATATATACAGAATCATTATCATATTATATTTATTATTTAAATGTGTTACACATCATTATTATACCCACCCAAATAATAATATATTGAATAACAATTACACCACGACGTGGAGACGGTAAGCCGTACGTACGCACGTATGGTGACATGTTATTCAAAGGGTGGATATAATACTGAATATGCTTGTACCATATTTATAAAAATGTCACATTATATATATGATACAGGAGTTATTATTTTATAATGGTAATAACAAATAAAGAAGAAGTGGTAGAAAAAGGAACTTGGAAAGGGGTGGTGAAAACATTACCTCTTCTTCGGGTTCTTCCTTTTGATTTGACCAAAGGTCTCCTTATGTTGGATTTGTAATCAAACTAAGGCCTCTAGGTTGTAGTGAGGGAAGTTGAGAGATTATTTTGGCAGGTTTTGGCCTAACCAAAAGGCTTTGAAGGTGTGAATAAATGAGAAGGAAGAGTGCGCTTTTATAAGAGGGTGAGGGGCACCTTTGGAAAAGCTAGAAATATTAATTTATAATAAATTTATATTCGGTTTCTAATAGCTCAAAAGTTTATTTTTTAAAAGTTAAGGTGGTTATGGGTCTAAAACCACTCAACAAATAGAAGTTAGACAGGTTTGGGTCATTATATTATCCTTATCTTTAAGTATTAACTCTCAGTTAATTAGTTTCACTTTTACAATGTCTCTTTGTAGTTTTATATTATATGGTTAATAAACATACCATATACATCAAAGTGACACCCATGTGGTCCATTAATGATACAAATATCATGATATAAGTCTCTGGGCCAAACCTTATATTTTTATGAATTTAATATCAATTAATAATATAATATTTGTTTTAAAAACTCTTTTATGTCAATTTTGACACTATTAAATAGTTTATTTTTGTGAAACACATAATAGAATGATTACTTCGAACAAAGTTAATTAAATAACTCATAATATGTCATATTGACCTAGAAAATTAGTTTAATTCAATAAAAGTCTCAAATTATATTTATTTGGGTATTTATAATATCAATTAATCTAATTTTTCACTATTATGTTAATTACTCCATCACCATTGTGTCATAAATAAATTAACTTATTTATTGTCTAAAAATTATAAATAAAATATCATTATGTAGGAAATCCTTTTATCTTTATAATTAATATTTATAGTCTAATATCCAACATATATAACCCTATGTAACAATTGTTTTTCTAAAAGATATATGCTTGTGTCATTTTTGTATTTATTTTAACTTAATAAAAATAAAGTGTCATTATCACGTACAAGTGGATCCATGGGTCAAAAAATTGACCCAAAGATGTCAATGGTCGACCCTGTATCAACCAATATGGTTAAGACACTTTTTAGGGTGATTTATTATTATTATAATATTATTTTTTTAACCCTTGTTTACCAGATTTACCCTTTAACCATGGTAAATAAAATATTTACCGAAGTAATTATCCAAAATGTCTAAAAATAAAAGTTACATATTTAAACAATTTTAAATTCCTGATTCCAAATATGGAATCCATTTTTCGAAATTCAAAACACAGAAGTGGCCGAAATTAATTTAAAATTAATTCCCGTTGTTAAAACAAAAAGCATGTTTTTAAGAGATAATATCTATCAAAAGATTGGCACTTGTTTATGTCTGATTTAACTATGAAATTATGTTAAATGACCCACATTGTATTACATGGTAAAAATATATTATAAATATACTTTAAAACCACTCAAATTCATAATTTATCACTATTAATTATTTTGATTAAAAATGTTGTTTTTAATTAAAATTTAGTAATTTTCACTATTTATCAAAACATGAAAGTTATCCGAAAAGAACCAAAATTTCACCCAAGGCTAATTTCGATATTCCAAATCCAAAAATGAAGTCCATTTTGAGATATAGAAGTTATAAAATTTCAAAAATTAGGTATTACTATTCATAACGGCTAGTTTGATTGGTTGTGGTGTGTTAGAATCTCGAAGTTGCGTACAATGCACGCCATTGCATTATTCAAAGGGAAACTTACCATGAAAGCTTGGGGTGTTACATTCTCCCCTCCTTCAATAAATTTCGTCCTCCAATTTTTTTTTAAAAATTTCGCTTGATAATATAATGGAAAGTCCCACATCGGAAAAAGAGTCAATAAAACTATCACTTTAAAAGAAAGAAAGAGAGGTATAAAGGTCACCCAAGATAACCCATACTCGGATTCCAGGTAGAAAAACATGGATAAGGACAATAAACTAAGTGTCAAATACTAATGGAGAGGGATAGAAATCATGATTAGGAGAAAGTTAACAATAAGAAAACCACAAACTTGTATTGGGACAAATGGTCATTAGTCTCCTAGCAGGAAAGTAAACAGACAACATTTTTTTTGTTTTAAGTTACATTACATAAGGATGAGGAATTAATTTATGATATTGACTAAGAATATAAAGATATATACATACATTTTATGTATAGTTTCATTATTTAATAAATTTCCACCACTAACTCATTTTTTTTCAACGGTGAGTATTCAAGAAGACTTGGTCATACTGGAAGAGCTAGAATAAACTTCTATAGAATCACATGATCCATGAAGGATGAACTATATATTTACAATGTCTTTAGAGATTAATCAAAACCAAAATGGTTAGTACAAGATCTAATGATCCCCCAAAAGGATATTCCTTGAGAGAAATAAACACTAATCTTAATTTCCAAAATTAAACCAACAATACCCCAAAGTTAAATAAATATCATTCAATAATCAATTGTCCTTAAAATCCTTAAATATAATCAAAACTAATATTGAAACCCTATACTTATTAAGAATGTAGTATTTCATGTTAAATTGTATCTCCAAATTACATTAATTACTCTTAAAGTCACATACTTAAAAGTAATTAACGTAATCATTTCCATAAATAACCCAAATCATTATAAATCCACAATAAAAACATAGATAAAAATCCACCATTACTCCTCAAATGAAATCCCATACTACTCTATTTTCCTTTGGCATATAGTGTTCTCAACAAAGCGAACAACTTCCAAAATAAAATTTATCACTTAATAACCAAATCATTTTCCTATACTAAGGGCATTCATTTGATTAGACATAAGATCCCAAATTAAATTATTATTGATCAATAAAATCATTTAACTAAAAAAAATAGTCAGACTAACCAGGGACTTCACGTAGTCCAGTGGTAGGTGATAAATCCCAATCGCACTTTGGTTGTGGGTTCGATTCCCACAGCTTTGTCCAACACAACGGGTTGTCACACAGTCTACGTGTTGTCCTTTTTCAAAAACTATATTTTATAACATTACCAAAATGAGATAAATTCATCAAAATAACCATAACATAATTTAACCACAAATGTTATCTCATACCTTGCATTTTCATCCCAAATTATAATAATTTGTATTTTCCTCAATCCCAATGATTATATAAAACCAAACGGTTATTTATAACTATATCCACAAGAGAAATGATAATTATTCCAAAAATATCATTCTTACATGGCAAACGTTAGGGTTACAAATACAAGAGAAAATTATTCCAAATTAAACCGTTCAATAAGGATCACTAATAAATTTTAATCATTTATCCAACCATTTATTTCCACATTGCTTCTTCTCTGACCAAGAAAATATCTTATAGAATATGACATTCACTCGGGTAATGGCCAGGTCCCCTACATTTTCGGCAAATGACTGTAAATGGATTCTTGGGACCATTTTTATCTTCTTCCATAGTACTCTTCATTTTTCTTCGGCAATTCTTCACTTTATGTCCTTCCTTCCCTCACGTAAAGAATTTCTTTGTCCCATTGAGACACTTTCCTGGGTGTCTCCTTCAACATTTCATGCATGATGGAAATTGAGGATTTCTTTCTCCATGGTCTCCACTACTGGAGATCTTATCATTCATCACCTTTCTCTTCTTTGTTGAGTCCGGTAATTGGTTACTATATATATTGTTGATCATATTTTTGGAAAATTGATTTGGCATAAATATGATGTCTTTTACGCCCATCAACATTACATTTTGTTGCTCATTTCCACCACCATTCTCACCTTGTACATCATTCTCAAAGTCACTATGACTTCTTTGGAATCCAAACATTGACTAAAACAAGAAAGCATTTTGTGAGTAATAGAAGTCATACAATCATTTAGAGATTAACATGTCATCATATTCTCAATTTGAAACACATTAGGATTAACCAAGGTCATTTACTCTCATCTTATATATATAATACTTTAAATCGGTTTGAAAATAAAATGTAAATTATCCAAAGCATATCCCTCGGGAGTGTCGTAACCATGAGTTCAGCAAGGCCCGTTGTCGTGCACCAGTTCCCGTTTGAGTCTAGCTCAAAGCGGTGTTTTCGGGTTTTACCCCTAGGTACATCTATGCCAGAGCCGCCTCTACCTATTCGTATCCAGACACGTATGTATTTCTTGGAAAACTAACAAAATCTCTACAATACCAAAATTCTAGAAGTTCTTCTATACTAATCCTCAAAGTTCATCTTAGGTCTATGTGCTCTACTCAGAGTTTATCTAAATCTAGCTTCCAAGGTTTGTACTAAACATCCTTTGATACCAACTGTAACGCCCCGACCCCAGATACCCAGAGTCGGTGCATTATTATATAACATTGGCATGATCACAAAGGATAAAGTCTCGAAAGACCGATTAGTTCAGTAGTCTTGGAAACACTAGATATATTCATAAGTCTTACATTACATCATAAGGTTAAAAAAACTACAACAACATCTTATCTTCATATCCTCTCATACTATCCCTATAGGTCATTCATAAATTACTTCTTCATAATCCTGGGAAAAATAAAACATTGAAAGGGGTGAGCTCAGATGCTCAGTAAGGATAACATTATAGCAGAAGCTTTCATAGATAAGAATAAACACTTAAGGCAGTTTATAACTAAAACGAAAGCCTTTTAAACTCGAACTTCAGCATAAAATGGAAAAGATAAAATAAAATAATTCCATTTACTTACTCACGTGGATATTCTACTAGTCGAATGATAACATGCAATATCAATAACCACTTTCATAATGATGGAATTCATAATGACAGACTATCATAACCACATAGCCAAGGCCTCGTTCCAAGACTACAAATAATATTTTTGCCAAGGCCTTGTGCCAAGACACTAGTTTGTCTCATGAGACCTACCGATGCATCTAGGAGCAATAGCGGGCTCCAACCGTCACTTATTATGTCCAATGCATTCCTCATATTAACAGGATAAATCATAACATAAACATTCGTTTTAAAACTACATACAAAATGTCAATACTTTAACCACAAACCATGAATGGTATAAAAATAGCACATCCACATTCAAACGTAACTCATTCGATACAATATGGAAGAATGTATTGTATCACATTAACCTCAATCAAGAATAATGAAGGATGTTGACATAGATGAAAATAATCATCAAAACTATTTGAGAGAAATATCCCCCTTTTTCTTGAAATCATTTAAAAGTCACACTATTTTTCAAGAAGCCATTTAAAAATATATTTTTGAATCAAAGTGTCCCATACCAATTTGAAACTTTTAAAAGGAGTTTTAATTTTAAAACTTTAAGGTCCATATAAATAAATACTTAAAACCATTTTTAAAACATGGATATTAATGAGAAAGATTTAAAAGAATAAGTTTTTAAAACATTTAAAAATGGTATTTTCGTTAGAGTTTCTAACCAAAAGAGAGACACTTGAATACAAATAATTGAGGTAATAAAAACATTATAATATCATGAGAATAAATTTATTCATGATATACTATGTCAAAGAACATTATATACACCACATAAAAGTGATTTGGTGTGTAACAACAAAGAAGCCTCAATGTAATGTAAATTGAGAGGAAATCTCTCATAAAGGTCGTATCCTTAGGTTAAGGATAAATCAACGACATAATTATGTTTGAAAAATATAAATACACTAAATATGATTGGATATTCAGTGTAAAACAATCAAGGTATATTCACACATAATCTTATAAAAACAACACCAATGAATTGGATGTTTAACTCAATAAATGGAGAGTGAGTTAAAATTACTCTTATCAAATTCATATCGATGACTTGAGAAATTTTAAATGGAGTGATTATATGTATCAATAGTATATACACAGGAAGGGGAGTGGAAATTCTGACATAATCAAATGAATAGTTATTCCACACGTACTATTGGATTAATATAATCAATGAAATATGCATAAAGCCAAATGGGTGGAAATTGAAATTTCAAATTCCCTTATCGATTAGGTAACATATGAAACATACAACCATGAAAGAAGGTTCTTAAATTGATGATATAAATACCCATAAATTAAAGTATATTACACAATGAATACAATCATGGGAATTACACACACCACATGCAATAAATAAGTGGCGAACAATGGAATTCTCACGGAATTAAAAGTGAGATAAGAAACCCCTTACCTTGTACTTTTCCTTGGTTGGGAGTAGGTTAACCTCCTGTATACTGTTGAAATAATTGTTATTAAATTATTCATGAATCATATACATTAATATGATATCATAGATAATATTTTAACATTTCTTTGTTAATTATATCTTAGAATTATTGTCGTTTCAGGTGTTAACTTACTCGTTTTCTTTTATATGTTTTGTTATGTAAGCTATGTTTTTCATGGATAGGTTGTATCTTATTCATATCCATAATGATATAAAGTTCTTAAACATTATTTTTTAAATCATCAAATGATAATTATACTTGAATGGATATGATTGAGAATGAATCTCATCGCGTTCGTGGAGACGGTAGTCCGTACGTACGCACGAGCGACAATATCATTCTTTTGATATTAAAATAATATATAATTGGATGGTATATCATATATAAAGAATCATTATCATGTTATATTTATTATTTAAATGAGTTACACATCATTATTATACCCACCCAAATAATAATATATTGAATAACAATTACACCACGACGTGGAGACGGTAAGCCGTACGTAAGCACGTATGATGACATGTTATTCAAAGGGTGGATAGAATACTGAATATGGTTTTACCATATTTATAATAACATCACAGTATATATAAGATATTGGAGTTATTATTTTATAATGGTAATAACAATGAAAGAAGAAGTGGAAGAAGAATTGAACTTGAAAAGGGGTGGTGAAAACATTACCTCTTTTCGGGTTCTTCCTTTTGATTTGATCAAAAGTGCTCCTTAAGTTGGCTTTCTGATCAAACTAAGTCCTCTAGGTTGTATTGAATGAAGTTGAGAGAGTATTTGGGCAGGTTTTGGCCAAACCAAAAGGCTTTGAAGGTGTGATGAATTGAGAAGGAAGAGTGCCATTTTATAAGAGGGGTGAGGGGCACCTTTGGAAAAGCTAGAAATATTAATTTATAATAAATTAATATTCAGTTTTTAATAGCTCAAAAGTTGATTATTTAAATATTATGGTGGGTATGGGTCTACAACCACTCAACCAATAGAATTTAGACAGGTTTGGGTCATTATATTAACCTTATCTTTAAGTATTAACTCTTAGTTAATTAGTTTCACTTTTACAGTGTCTCTTTGTATTTTTATATTATATGGTTAATAAACTTACCTTATACATCCAAGAGACCCCCAAGTGGTCCATTAATGATACACCTATCATGATATAAGTCTCTTGGTCGAACCTTAGATTTTTATAAATTTAATATCAATTAATAATATAATATTTGTTTTAAAAACTCTTTTATGTCAATTTTGACACTATTCAATAGTTGATTTTTGTGAAACCCGTAACAGAATGATTACTTCGAAAAAAGTTAATTAAGTAAACCATAATATGGAATATTTACCTATAAAATTAGTTTAATGAAATATAAGTCTCAAATTATATTTATTTGGGTATTTATAATATCAATTATTCTAATTTTTCACTATTATGGTAATTACTGCATCACCATTGTGTCATAAATAAATTAACTTATTTAATGTCTAAAAATTATAAATAAAATATAATTATGTAGGAAACCTATTATATTTTTAATGAATATTTATAGTCTAACATCCAACATATATAACCCTATGTAACAATTGTTTTTCTAAAAGATATATGCTTGTGTAATTTTTGTATTTATTTTAACTTAATTAAAATAAAGTGTCATTATCACTTACAAGTGGATCCATGGGGTCGCAAAATCGACTCAAAGATGCCAATGGCCGACCATGTATCAACCAATATGGTTAAGACACGTTTTAGGGTATTTTATTATTATTATAATATTATTTTTTTAACCCTTGTTTACCGGATTTACCTTTTAAGCATGGTAAATAAAATATTACCGAAGTAATTATCCAAAATGTCTAAAAATAAAAGTTACCTATTTACACAATTTGAACATCCTGATTCCAAATATGGAATCCATTTTTCCAAATTCAAAACAAATAAGTGGCAGAAATTAATTTAAAATTAATTACCATTGTTAAAACAAAAAGCGTGTTTTTAAGAGATAATAACTATCAAAAGATTGGCACATGTTTATGTCTGGTTTAACTGTGAAATTATGTTCAATGACCAACATTGTATTACATGGTAAAAATATATTCAAAATATACTTTAAAACCACTCAAATTATTAATTTATCACTATTAATTATTTTGATTAAAAAAGTTGTTTTTAATTAAAATTTAGTAATTTCCACTAGTCATCAAAATATGAAAGTTATCCGAGAAGTACCAAAATTTCACCCTAGGCTAATTTCGATATTCAGAATCCAAAAATGAAGTTCATTTTGAGAGATAGAATTTATAAAATTTCAAAAAGTAGGTATTACTATTCATAACGGCTAGTTTGATTGGTTGTGGTTTGTTAGAATCTGGAAGTTGCGTACAATGCACGCCATTGCATTATTCAAAGGGAAACATACCGTGGAAACTTGGGGTGTTACAAAGACACTAATGTAGATGTTATAATAATGAAACCTCTCACAATCACCAGAACCCTATCTGCTTCCTCTTGTGACTCTTCCGCTATGTATAGAATCATCATTCTAGATGTGTGTGGATGGAACCCCATTGTACATGAGTCATCTAATTTCACCATAATTTTAATATGAACTAATGATATCATTCCACTATGAGAATTTTATTAAACATATAAGAACTTGTTTATGACACCTTTTCATCCTCATGAGAAACATAACATTGGTTCATTTTTTAAATCATGATTCAAATTCCCAAGAATTCCACATGATTAGAACATTATATGCCCATTATAGGATCTAAAGGAGTGTTATAAATATCCTCCTTTAGATAACCACTAGAAGAATCGTCACTCTTCCTCTTTCCAATGGAGAAAAACACACCTCCTGTTAGAGGAGAACATAATCCTGACAACCCTAAAATTCTATCTATGTCTATTTGGAAAATCATTGCTATATGTAGTACATCATTATAAAAATTTATATTTTTTTAATATAACCAGAGAATGAATATCTTATTTACTTCCCAATATGAACCATTGAGTATTCATATTCCTACATGATAAAATCTAATGTGCAACCTTCGATAACTGAGAAAAATGGTTTTTATAGTATTTCGTGGTCATATCATCCATCTCATGATTGAAAATATCTATGGAATTGACCCAAACCATCCATTCTAGACATATATGATTTTTGAAATGATCCTTTAATCCTTTCCACTATAAGAATTCATGTTTTTTTCGTGTCCCCATTATTTCCCACCATATTCTATAAGGCCCTTCCAGTATGAATGTGTAACAAATCACAAAAATTTCATCAGGAATTTCTAAGAACCACAAAAAATACAAAATACATCAATTACATTCCTCAACCTCTTTTGGATCATTAGAACCATTGATAGCTGTTAGATTTTGGGGAAGAAACTATTGTGAATGATTCTATAGATCATATTTTAGGTTAAAATCATGATGCTTTTATGGGAAATGGAAATGGTTTCTATCGCAATGCATGGGTAGTACGCACAATCACCTCAACCAGTCATATATCCCCATGAGGATTCCCAAATTATGTTTTATCAATATCATCCTCCATGATCTGATTATCAATTCTCAATTGAGGAATGATGATATAGAACACTGAAAGACAACATATAAGATATATAATTTAACACTGAAATATATAATTTATGATGTTATTCATAATATATATATATATATATAATATTTTTATTTCAATATATCATTAATAATAGTCTAGGAAAAAATAGAATGAATAATCAATATTTCATTCCCAAACAACCTTTGGAGACATAAGGCAGAGTGTTGTGAGATCTAGTTAGCAACTCAATCGCATAAACCTTATTTTCCCTGACAAGATTAAATAAGTGTACGCTAACTTAACAGAATTATTCTTAACCTAAATCATTGATAAAACACTTCAATGAACCGTCCTAAGTACCCTGGTAACCTGAAAACGAAGTCAATTATGTGATTTTCCAGAGGGTGTTTCGAACCCCATGGGTTGGATACTGACCTTAATAATCATAAAAAATAAATTTGGGAATGAATAGTCTATAAGAATGATAGAATAAATATAACAAAGTATAAAAATACGATAAAATCCACTTTCAATAGTGTACCAGAAGTCAAATAGGTAACTAAAAACAATGCACTATAGAGAAGTTCTATAAAAACAGGATTACATCCCCTGTCTCAATGGACACAACTCACCAAGCCCAAGGATAAATAGCTACTACAACCCGCAAGGGGAATCTTACACATCGTCGATCCTAGAAGAAGATATCTATAAACACACAAAAGAAGATGTAGGGTTTGAGATAATAGACCAGCATGGTCTCACCAAAGAATCTAGAATATGATGAAAAAATTATTATTAATCAAATAAGGAATTAAATTTTTAAAAAATATATTTAATTTCAATTTATTATTTACATTAATCAGCCTTAATATTTAAAATGATATAAACACTTTAAACAAATGGATTCACAATTTTTTTTACCAATAACTATATATAAATTTAGAAGGCATTGTAAATAGTTTAAAACCACAATATCATATATTTATGTATATTTCAAATTAAAACAAGAGATCAACATGTACATTTTCTTAATAGTTTTATAGTACCAGGCTAATGGACTCCAAAAAACAAAATAGCTAACATAACATTATGTGTACACATGTTACCATGGTAATGACTCTGGCATACTCATTTCCATTCTGTCAGGGATGTGATTGTTATAGATATATTTTTATTATTTTATGTAATAGCGTGTTATCCAAGTAACACACATACTATATATGTATTTCATGTTCTCAAATAAAAAATTTTGGAAAATTTATTTTATGAGTAGTTAAAATAAAATTCAACATATTCCCCATTTTATATATTCAAATTATCCAAGTAAAAACCAAAATGGGGATTTAATGAAATCATTCATTTTAAAAAAATTGTTTTCTATAAAAATTATTTGAAATAATTTTTCTAATATACCATTTTGAAATGAATTTCATAAAATTATTTTCACTTCTTAAATCAAAAAATTTAAATTACACATACTTCCATCAATTTCATAATACAACACAATTAAATGAAATTTGAGGGTTCTAAAAAATTCATAGCAAATGATCCAATTTAAAATTAAGATTCCACAATTAAATTTAACTGTATTTTTAATAAAATAATTAAATTTAATTTCATGATATTGAATTTAGGTAAATCAGTTGAATTTAAATAAAAAAATTAGGGTTAATAAAAATTTTCCATTATAATGAAACCACCAACCTCTGGATCATGGGATATAAAAACATAAAACTCTAATTATGAGTCACTAATTATTAATAAAGACAATGAGATTAAATAATCACACGAACATATGATCAATGGTTATTCATCTATATCAGATTCGCTGGTAAATGAGTATAGAGGGAGAAAAAATGATTTTTTAAGCCATTATGGAAAAAGAAAATGAATGGTTGTCATAGAGTTCCATCAAGAACCTCAAATAGGGGGTTTAAGATTTTAAGGACTAATTATAGATTAAAACCTTCATACACAAGAATAACTCCGTATATCCACATAGTTTAGAAAAACCTTGTCCCATAGCCATAAACCCCTTTTAATTGGTTGTACAGTTTCTCATAGTTGGATGTATGGCATGTCAAAAAATGCAACAACAATTATAAAACATAATGCTTTGGATTAGAAATTTTTCTCTAGTATGGCACATGGTTTTTGAAAAATGTTTGTCATCATGCACATCCTAGAAATATTCAAATAAAAATCCTATATATTCACTAGAAATAGATCCAAACCAAACCCACCAAATAATATATTAGAAGATGGGTTTATGAATACATGAAAATAGTAATATGATGATACATATATTTCATAAATGGGAAAGGATGAAGGAGATAAATGGAAAAAATTTCGAACAAAAAAAACTTCATTCCATAAAAATAGAATAGCTCATATAATATTGAATTGAATGATATTTATGGCTATAAATACCATAGAGAAGTAGTTTTAAGGTTTTTTTCAAGTAAAAGGCAAAGGATGAAAATTGTGTTGAATAAAGATATTTATAAGGGAAATTAAACATTAAAATAGTGTTATATATTGTACTATATAAAAAATATGTTTAGAAATTAAAAAAACCCATTATAATATAGTCGTTTGTAATGGAAAACTCTATTAATAATAATTGGAAGAAATATATGTATATAATATATAAATAATTGAAAATCAATTAATTTTAATGTTTTTAAATCTATTATATTTCTACTTATTAATGAAAAATTATTATAATAACGTATTATTCTAAACAAGAAATATTTTTCAATAGTTTATGCAATATGAAAAGCTTAACTTCAAAAATAATGATGACATAATTACGTATGTTATAAACATGCTATTTATTTTTTGATTATTAATAGATGTAAAGACCCCTAAATTTCAAAGAATTTTTGTTTTTTATTTTCTTTAGAATTTTGAGAGTACGTAGTTTCTTAAAGTGCATGATTCCGAGGCCTGGTGTGCCCGGAATCAATTTCTGAAGTTTATCTTGGGTACATTCAGTGAATGAACGAGCTAGTTTTTTGTAAAATTTGAACGGGTGCTCGGAATCGAAATCTGAGGGCACCGATGAACTCGCAGCGACGGTTTTTGATTAAGAGGACTTTCACCTCGACGGCGGATGATCGGGTTTGAGAGTTGGTTTTTGTGTTTCATGTGGATTAATAAAATAAAATAAGTGACAACTTAGTTTATCATTGTTGAACCCACGCCATGTGGATAGTGATGGTTAAAATCTCCACTTGGGAGTTGGTGGTAGGACCGCCACATCTGAACCTCCCATGGGAGGATTATTAGGGTGGGGACTACCCAAGTAGCATAACCTCCCACGAGAGGTTATGACATGGGGTCCACACGGGGCTTAACCCCCCATTTAATGGGAGGGAAGGAAATCTCTCAACACTCCCCCCTTAATGAGGGAGAGCCTCTTGGAATCTAACTCCTCTCTTAATGGAGGAGAATAAAACCTCCTCAAAACCCCCCTATTTAATGGGTGGAAACTCATTGAACCTCTCCTTTTTAATTAGTTGGGGACCACCCGGGCCCCTAAACCCCCCTCGAAACTCTCCAAATTAATTTTTTCATCCACTCGGGCAATTAATTTTGGAGAGCCTCTCCACTATTTGAATTTTGAATTTTTCCAACCATCGTGAACTTAATTAAGTGGGGTACACCTAATTAATTTCTTCCACCAAGAATAATAGATTATATTCTATTATTTTGGCACATTCTTGTGCCTTTTGGGGGAGATCATGAGAGAAATTCTTTCTCCAGCGAAGAACGCGAAGAATTCCGGCGACGCTTCTTCCCCGACCTTCTTCGGCCTTCTTCCTCAGAGCCCCCCTTTCTGACGTGGTTCTTCTCCGACGACCCTCCTTCCGCCCTCCTCGTTGTCAACCCACCGACGCACGAACTCGAAAGTGGAAGCGTGTGGTGAAGGACGTCATCATATTCCCCCATGACGAATGGGTGCTCCGATGAATCAAAGGTAGGGGATTAATTGTTATTATTCATGAATACTTCTGTTTTCGTTCATCACTTTCTAAATTGGGCCACCTATTATCACAATAACGGGAGGAGGTCGGACCACATGAACACGGTCGACTCTCCTCCCCCATTGATTTTTGAACTTGTTGTAGCATGAGCAAAGGCAGCAGGGTGTCGTTGCACCGCGCGGAAATAATGAAAAATGGGCGAAGAAGCGTGGTGCCGTCGAGCTGCGCCATTAAAGTCAAATAGGCAGCGGCGCCGTCACGCCGCGCCGATAGGACAAGGCCGCGGTGGTGCGGGGAGCGGCGGCCGGAACCGCAGGTCGCCGGAGCAGGAGGGCTGGACCGTGGCGGTCCCGCAGCGGCAGCAACCAGCCGACCGGACTGGGATGGCCGTTTCAGGGGGAGACCGGGGGTTCGTAACCGCTGGCTGGATCGAAGAGCGGACCCCACGTGAGGGGGGGGGGGGCGTGGTTACACAAACAGGGGGGCAGCGCGCCCCCCTATTTCGCTCAGCTCAGCCAGCAGAGTTGGCCACGCGGGTCACCCGAGCGTGCCAGGCTACCCAGGCCGGGCCGACCCCACCTTGATTCGGGTCGACCTAGGGGGGTATCGGGCCGGGTTGGAACGAGCTTGAACCCCTATTTTCAGATAGAACCGTTCAAACACCCTTAACATGGGATACGGAACTCCGATTGACGTACCGTCAGCTGCGATGCGATCCTTGGATCGAGACAGTCGTTTTGGTATATTACACCCATGGTTTTGAGAACTTTGGGTATGGCCGGGTTGGTTCAAACCTGAAACCGACTGGGCCCTTGGAGCGGAAACAAGTATAACATGATCCCCGAACGTCCGATTGATGTGATGGAAACTTTGTTGGATTCCTCTTAATGAGACAGAACTTTTGGCATACTTCTCCGGAGGATTGGATGCAGTTGGATAGTGGCTGGGTTGGATTGTACCTGAAATCCAACCAGGCCCCTAGAACGGAAAAGCTGATAACTTTCAGACCGGACGTCTGTTTGACGAACCGTTAGCGGAGTTGGTGATCATGTTGAGAAATAGTCCCTATGAGTATACCCTATGAGATTTCAGGGTATAGATGAGTTACGGCTGGGTTGGATTGCACACAAAACCAACCAAGCCCCTAGAACAAAAAGGCTAATAACTCACAGACCGGGTGACCGTTTGGCGCACTGTCTATTGCGTTGAGACCCCTATGATGAGGTTTTCCTTTGAGATACTTCTTAGTGGGACTTTGTGATACTTGGAGTATCGACCTGTAGCTCATGGAGCGGACCCTCTTAGAGACGAGCGTATGAAGTACGAAGGCCATGTAGCTGGCTGAGACCTGAAGACTGGTTTCCCGACTCAAGTCGGAGTGACTTGTATAGCCCAGTGGGGAGCACTAGTGTGTTTGGGTGGCAGACCCACGACGGGGAGCACTATTGTGTTTGGGTGGCAGACCCACGGTACTCTACAGAACGAGTACCTCTGTAGGATATTAGTGGGGTGCACTACTATGTTTGGGTGGCAGACCCCGGAAGGAAGCACTACTATGTTTGGGTGGTTGGCCTGCGGTACTCGGCAAGAGGAGTACCTCAGCAGTCTTAGGATAGTGAACATTACCTTAGAGTCGTGAAAAAATCACTGTACTCATTAGAGACGGGGCTCTATAGAAGTTACAGTTTCGATGATTAAAATCCTAGTTTGAGCTGAGTCTGTGACCTTTGTGTTTACCTCATGATTGAGATGGGTCACATGATAATTTAGGTATATGTATGGGCATATACATAGGTTGTGGTTATCTGTTTATTTCATAACCTCTGTGTTTCCTCATGGTTGAGATGGGTTACTTGATAACATAGGTATATGTATGGGCTTATACCTATGTAAGGGTTATCTGTTGAGATCCTTCATTGTGGTTATCCTTGTTGTCTTTAATGAGACCTTGAGGTTCTCCGGGTCCATACTGATTATTGTATACTCACCCCTGCACGGGCTATACCCGCACCTCATTGTGTTGGTTGCAGACGACGGGCATCGCTAAAAAAGGTTGAGTGTTCAAGGACTAGATGGTACCCGGTGGTGGAATTCACGATGAGACGATACTCTGAGGAGGATGACGGGCGAGAGAGTTGAGGAGGTAATCTGTACCTACCCTTCAGTAGGAACAATGGTGGACGATCCAGGAGCTGCGATATCTGTACCTACCCTTCAGGTAGGATCCGAGGTGGATGATCCAAGAGCTGCGCTATGTATACCTACTCTTCAGGTAGGATCCGAGGTGGACGACCTAGGAGCTGCTTCTTTTCTTCCAGCTATTTTTCTTTTCTATTGTACTTCCTTTCAGTCGTAGCTGTACTTTTTAGTTGGCTTTGTATTCTAGCCCTTTTAAATTTTCAGCACTTTCTTTTGTACTTAGTGTTTTACTTCCTCTTGTACTCTGTGGTGTTTTGTTTAATTTTATAAATGAAATGTGTTCCTAGTTATCAGGATTTATGCCTTGGTGCTAGTCGCCAGCCCTTGGCCTAGGGAAGGCGGGCTTGGGGTAGTCACGACACGGTACCCGAGGATGGGTCGTGACAAATTGGTATCAGAGGAGTCGGTTCTAGCACAGAACTTATAACTCTGGTATTTCCATTCTGTGAAGCAATATTGTTAAGGGTACCGAGGGTGGTTTTCAGTTCAAGGAGTCCAGTGTTGGTGCGGGCGACTGGCGTATCCATACACCAGTACCATGACACTAGCCCTAGTAGTAGGCGATGCACGCTGCTTAAGCGCACTGCATGTGTTCTAGCTTCAGAGGCCACCCAGGTTATGGGGAGAGACGAACCCACAGGCGGCTAAGGATTGGATGGAGGCTGTGGTGGGAGTTTTCAGGATAGTTGGTACACCAGTGGACTTCATGGTGAAATTTTCTGCCAGTCTTCTTCAGGCAGCCATTGAGAGATGGTGGAGCCACTTGTTCCAGTTTTGCGACGGGATGACCTTCACATGGGGAGACTTTGAGACCTTATTTAGGGTGGAGTTTATATCAATGGCTCTATACCCTAAGCTTGTTCAGGAGTTGCGGCCTTTGCCATGTGTTTTCCCATCAGTAGTCGAGTCATCTGTAAGCAGTAGATAGATGATGTAGAGGTCCAGGAGGACCAGACCAGCAGATGCGCGATCTCAGGTTTTAAGATCGGTGGTGCGGGCCACCTGGGGTGGGGTCAGAGACAGTTGTACCAGAAACGGACAGAGTTACTCCTGCGGCAGGAAGGGTCACATGGCACGTGACTGTCCGACTCCCTGTAGAGTTGATCCGTAGACATTGGAGGTGCCACTGAGATAGAAGTAACGGCGGGTTCTTGAGCAATAGCCGAGTAGTGGACAAGGCAGTAGAGCTCCGGAAGCAGGTGTATAGGAGCGGAACTAGTGGATACCTTTTTGTTCTTCGTGCTTCTAGTTCCATGTTGTTGTTGTTTTTGATGTTTTTGTGTCTTTGTACTTCAAGTTGAAGTAATAAAAAGACACTTATCTTTGTGATGTTTGCTTTCCTATCCTTTTGTTCAGTTGATACTGAGAGGTCCCGGTTAAAAAAATGTGTTGACATGACCCTCACTTTTGATATTTCTACTGGAGGGGACCCATTGACCTCACCCTGATACCGACAGTGTGACTCGACCCTTGGAGGAGAGAGTGCCAGTTGGATCTCTTGGTAGTATCGTCGAGGCCTTAAGACGTTATCCATGGCATGAATGCATCATTCACATCGGTATTGACTGTATTAGGAAATAGGTGTGCTTCATCGAGGGGATGAGACTGAGTTTCTCTTTTTATCAAGGGAGAAGTCTTAGCAGATCATACAGATCGTGGGAAAATAAGGTGCAGATCATCTAGGAGCAGATGAAGACTGCATAGTGTAGGAAGAAACAGGAAACTGACAACAGTCTTAGAGACTCGGGCGTGTTAAAAGTTTTAAGAAGAGGAAGCTTTAAGGAGAGATGAGTCTGCGAAGCAGTAGATGTGGAAGCGGAGCTAGGAGAGCAGCATGAAGTGGTGTACTTTTCGACATGTTACAATCACCCGCCTTCGTAGTCCCCATCAGGCTCATGGAGATGGAAGGACAGGGGAATATTGTGGCAACATGCGGTCAAGGATTGTGACCCAATGGCTCTAAAAATGATTCAAGGGACAATTTGTGTCCACTACTAGATGCCGTAGTAACAGTCATTGATATGAATCATTTCGTCTGTCCACGAATCTTGTCCTAGACCTAGAGTTTCCGGTAAGCTGTAGACATGACCCTCACATCTGGAGATACCCTGGGAGGAGACTCGATAATCACACTTACACTGAAAATGTGGTCTGACCCACGAGGAGAGAGATTTGGTTAGAATATCTTGGTGGCAGCGTCGAGGCCGTACGACGTTGGTCTCCGTATGGATGGGATTCACAGTTCATGCTTAGATTGAATGTGTTAGGAAAAAAGGTTGTGGTCTAACTACAACGTCGGGATGGGTTTTACTTGGTCAGGGAAAAGGAAACCCCAGGCAGCACAGGATGAACTCATGCATAGGAGGGTTTGGCCGATCACTCTTGGGTCGACCAACCTAACCCTCTTGGCAGTAGGGGTTTGGAGTTTCATTTCTAATGAGGAAGTGGAGGCCTCTAGAGTTCGAGAATGGAGATCACGTCCATAAATGGGTCTCACCTCGAAATTTTTTACAGAGATGTGGCTGAGGCAACAAGTTATCTCGGTGGTTCAAAGGACCTTTCTAGGTCCTCAGCAGGGTAGGAGAAGTGGTTTACCGCTTGACCCATCCAGCTCAGTTGCACCAGGTGCACGACAACTTCCACGTATCTCAACTGAGAAGATACGTGTTTGACCCGACGCATGTCATCGACCATGGGGAACTAGACTTTGGCGATGGGGTGACTTTTTCGGGGTTCCAGTAGAAGTTGAGGATCGATAGGAGCGGATCCTACTAGGAAGGTCGATTCCTCTTGTGCGCTTTTGTTGGCAACACGGAAACCTCCAAGGGAGAACATGGGAGCGGAGGGCTTAGATATGTGCTTAGTACCACTTTTGTATCCCTAGTTTGTCTTAAAGTTTTACGGGGACGTAAAGCCCTGAGGTGGGAGTAATTTAAAGACCAGGAAATTTCAAGGAAATTTTTTTTTCTTATTTTATTTGGAATTTTCAAGTACGATGTTTCCAACGGTGCCTGATTCCGAGGCCCGGTGTGACCGGAATCATTTTCTGGTGTTTAGCTTGGGTACTTTTAGTGAACTAACGAGCCGATTTTTCTATCTTTTCAATCGGTGCTCAGAATCAAAATCTGTGGGCACCTAGGAACTCGCAGCGCCGATTTTCTCTTAAGAGGACTTTCACCTCGACGGCAGATGATCGAGTTTGAGAGTTGGTTTTTGGGTTTCACGTGGATTAATAAAATAAAATAATTGACAACTTAGTTTGTCTTTGTTAAACCCATTACATGTGGATAGTGTTGGTTAAAATATCCACTTGGGAGTTGGTGGTAGGACCGCCACACCCTAACCTCCAATGGGTGGATTATTAGGGTGGGGACCACCTGAGAAACATAACCTTCCATGAGAGGTTATGAAATGGAGTCCACATGGGGCATAACCCCCTATTTAATGGGAGGGGGGAAATCTCTCAACACTCCCCCATTAATGAGGGAGAGCCTCTTTGAATATAACTCCCCTCTTAATGGAGGATAATAAAACCTCCTCAACCCCCCCCCCCCCCCATTTAATGGGAGGAAACTCGTTGACCTTCTTTTTGTTAATTAGGTGGGACCACCTGGGCCCCTATAACCCCCTCAAAACTCCCCAAATTAATTATGTCATCCACTCGGGCAATTAATTTGGCGGAGCCTCTCCACTATTTGAATTTTGAATTTTTCCAACCATCATGAAGATAATTAAGTGGGGCCCACTAAATTAATTTCTCCCACCAAGAATAATAGATTATATTCTATTATTTTGGTTCATTATTGAGCCTTTTGGTGGAGAGCTTGAGAGAACATCTTTCTCCAGTTAAGAACGAAAAGAACGACGTCGACACTTCTTCCCCGACCTTCTTCGGCCTTCTTCCTCGGAGCCCCCCTTTCTGACGTGGTCCTTCCCTGACGACCCTCCTTCCACCCTCCTTGTCGTCAACCCACCAACGCACGAACTTGGAAGTGGAAGCATGTGGTGAATGACATCATCTTCTTCCCACACGACGAACGCACGCCCCGATGAATCAAAGGTAGAGGATTAATTGTTTTTATTCGTGAATACTTCTGTCGTCGTTCATCGTTTTCTAAATTGGGCCACCTGTTATCGCAATTACAGGAGGATGTCGGACTGCACGAACACGGCTGACTCTCCTCCCCCTTGATTTTTGAACTTGTTGCGGCACGAGCAATGACAACACGATGCCGTTGCACCGAGCGAAAACAATGAAGAATGGGCGAAGAAGCGCGGCACCGTTGAAGTCAAACAGTTCGCGGCACCGTCGTGCCGCGCCGGAGATCCTCGAAGAGGCTACGGCTGGAGCGGGGCCGCGGCGGAGGGGCATGGCACCATCGCGCTGTGCCGATCGGACAAGACCGTGGCCTATGGCCGTGGTTGTGCGGGGAGTGGCGACCGGAACCGCCAGTCACCAGAGTAGGAGGGCGGGAACGCGGCGGTCCCGTGGTGGCAGCAACCGGCCGGCCGGACCAGGCCGGCCGTTTCAGGGGTAGACCTAGGGTTTGTAACCCCCGACTAGATCAAAGAGCAGCCCCCACTGGGGGGGGTCGCAGTTACACAAACAGGGGGGCAACGCGCCCCCCTTTTCAGCTCAGCTCGGTCACGCGGGCCGCACGAGCGCGCCAGGCCACCGGACGGCCCAGGCCAGGCTGGGCAGCGCCCACATGGCTGGGTCACGCCCTAATGTGCCAGACCCAGACCCAGTTTGGGTAGACCCAGGGGCGTATCGGGCCGGGTCGGACAGGGCCTAAACCCCCTATTTTCAGACAGAACCGTTCAAATGCCCATAACGTGGGATACGGACCTCCGATCGACGTACCGTCAACTGCGATGCGATCCTTGGATCGAGATAGCCATTTTTGTATAGTACACCCATGGTTTTGGAGAACTTTGGGTATGGCCAGGTTGGTTCGAACCCGAAACCAACCGAGCCCTCGGAGCAGAAACACTTATAACTTGAGCCCCGGACGTCCGATTGACGTGCAGTAGACTTTGTTGGACTCCTCTTGATGAGACGGATCTTTGGAATACTTTTCCTGAGGATTGGATGTAGTTGGATAGTGGCTAGGTAGGATTGTACCTGAAATCCAATCGGGCCCCTAGAACGGAAAAGCTGATAACTTTCAGACCGGACATTTGTTTGACGAACCGTCATCGGCGTTGGTGATCACGTTGAGAAACAGTCTCTATGAGTATACCATATGAGAGTTCGGGGTAGAGTTGAGATACGGCCGGGTTGGTTCGCACACGAAACCAACCGGGCCCCTAGAACATAAAGTCTAATAACTCACAGACCGGGCGTCTGATTGACACGCCGTCTATTGCGTTGAGACCCCTATGACAAGGCGGTCCTTTGAGATACTTATTCACGGGACATTGTGATACTTGGAGTATCGAATTGTAGCTCATGAAGCGGACCCTCCCAGAGACGAGCGTATGAAGTACGGAGACCGTGTAGCTGGATGAGACCTAAAGACTGGTTGTCCGACTCGAGTCGGAGTGACTTGTATACCCTAGGGGGAGTACTACTGTGTTTGGGTGGAGGCCCCACAGCAGGGAGCACTACTGTGTTTGGGTTGCAGACCCGCGGTACTTGACCAAAGGAGTACCTCTGCAGGCTATTAGGGGGGTGCACTACTGTGTTTGGGTGGCAGACCCCGACGGGAAGGACTACTGTGATTGGGTGGCTGGCCCACAGTACTCGACAGGAGAAGTACCACAACAGTCTTAGGATAGTGAGAATTACCTCAGTGTTATGACAGGATCACCGTACTTGTCAGAGACAGGGATCTTCAGCAGTTACGGTTTCAATAATGAAAATGCCGGTTTGAGATGAGTCTATGACCATTCTGTTTACCTCATGATTGAGATGGATCACTTGATAATTTAATAATATGTATGGGCATATACCTAGGTTGTGGTTATCCTTTCATTTCATAACCTTTTTGTTTCTCATGGTTGAGATGGGTTACTTGATAACATAGGTATAAGTATGGAATTATACCTATGTAAGGGCTATTTGTTGAGACCTGTCTTTGTGGTTATCCTTGTTGGATTTAGTGATACCTTGAGGGTCTCAGGGTCCCTACTGAGTATCGTATACTCAACCTTGCACGGGATATGCCCGCACCTCATTGTGTTGGTTGCAGATGGCGGGCATTGCTGACGGAGGCCGAGTGTTCAAGGACTGGATGGTACCCGATGATGGACTTCATGACGAGACGATACTCGGAGGAGGTTGACGGGCAAGAGCGTTGAGGAGGCTATCTGTACCTACCTTTCAAGTAGGAACCGTGGTGGAAGATCCAGGAGCTGCGCTATATGTACATACCATTCAGGTAGGATCCTAGGTGGAAGATCCAGGAGCTACGCTATCTGTACCTACCCTTCAGGTAGGATCTGAAGTGGACGTCCCAGAAGTTGGTTCTTTTCTTCAAGTTGTTTGTCTTTTCTTTTGTAATTCCATTCAGTTGTAGATGTACTTTTCAGTTGGGTTTGTATTCTGGCCCTTTTTATTTTTCACCACTTTCTTTTGTACATAGTGTTTTACTTCCGCTTGTACTCTGTGGTGTTTTTTTTACTTTTATAAAGGCAATGCCTTCCCAGTTATCGGGATTTACGCCTTGGTGCTAGTCACCAGCGCCTGGCCTAGGGAAGGTGGGCTTGGTGTAGTCACAACACGGGCCCTGAGGATTGGTCGTGAAAATAGAATTAAATATAATATGATATATATATATATATATATATATATACTTCCTACTCAACATAAATTAATTGATTATTTCAAAGAACATAATCACTCAATATTTTGTAATGTCTTTAAAGTAAATTTTCTTCAAAAATGTTGTTCATTTTTTCATAGAGAAACAATTATAATGATATTCAAGAAAAACTAGAAAATTTATTTTTTAAATTTGACTTAATTTTTTATATCATCATATCAAATTTAACATTGTGTGAATTTTTGGGTTTTTTTGTGAAATAATTAATTTCAGTGAATATTTTAAAATACAATTTTTGTAAAATTGAATTTACATTTTGTAAATTAACTAAATGAAATGTAAAATTATTAAATTATTTTTTATTAAAAAGATACATAGTTATTATTGAGTTTTATTTAAATCGATTAATAAAATTTTAATAATATATATACTGTATTTTAGATAATGTGTATTTTGTGGCTTAAAACTCTTTTTTTCTGAATGCTCATTTGCAATGAATAATGTTTCATTATTATATTTAATTTCAATTTACCCAAATGTTGAATAATTTTTTTATACTTTTATATTATACCTTCTTTAATTTTAATTATGATAATAAATATTAATATTTATATAGTAATGTTAAATAATATTTTCCTTACAATATGCATTTTTCTAAAAAATGATGCTCATTTATTTTATGAGTTATACATAAATTAAATTCCCCTATCTATGTGAAAATATATTGATAAAATTAATAACATATTTTTAATCATAATAGTTAATATTATGTAATATTGATATCAAAATTTTGGAATATATGATGAGTAAACGTAGTAAAAATTTATTACTATTGTGACAGAAAAATATTTTAATTAATGGTAAATATAATTTAATACAGACTAGAAACCAAATAACACTAAAATTATTAATATTTATATTTTCAGTTAAAAATTAAAATGATTAAATTTTATTAATAATATATTATAAAATAATTATTTTCCTAAAAATTATATATTTTATATCTTAACAATTAAATTGTATTATGGGTAATATATAGTTTTACTCAAGAAAATATTTTTTATTAGATCAATGAATTTTTTAAATAATTGATATTTTAAAATAATAATATTATAAAATACAGTAGTAAATTTATATTATAATATAGTTTTTATGATGTCATATATAATTGTTAGAAATGTGTGAAAACTATTATTGTCCTAAGAAACTGACATTAAACAATCAATTTTTCTTCCTATTCAAGTGAGAAAATAAACATATATAGAAAAATAAATTTATAAAATAAATTTTATTTTTTCTATGAAAACATCATAATTATCTAAAATTAAATTTTTCAAAATTTTATGTGATAGATTAATTTTAAGGTAAAAAAATTATTAATGTATAAATACATATAGAGTATTATTACATCATAATGAACCAAAAGGGATGTATTA
Organism: Viscum album; assembly: GCA_963277665.1. Classification (NCBI taxonomy): domain Eukaryota; kingdom Viridiplantae; phylum Streptophyta; class Magnoliopsida; order Santalales; family Viscaceae; genus Viscum; species Viscum album. The sequence continues at coordinate 1,894,694,942 of OY728150.1, forward strand.
AATTCAATAAATTGTATCCACGACCAAATAAATTAATCAACTTTAAAATATTTATTTTTAATATTATTTTTTAAAATTTTTTAATCTTTTATAAATCCTCAACTACCTATATTATATTTTTATGTTTTGAAATCTATTTTATGTAAACAATAGTCATTTTCACATCAGAATGGGTAATATTTTAATATATTCATAGCATTACTATATAAGATAATTAATTCCATTCCACTTTTTTATAATCCATGTTGAAAAACCATTTTTTGTTTTTTAGTTTTGATTATTTAATTGTATCATGTCCAAAACCTGTGTTTGGGATATAATAAAGACCTACCATATCTTTACCTATATAAAACACCCAAATAACCCATTTCTCTTAACTAATAACTTTTTAATACATCCTTTCTATTCCCACCCCTCTCTTAACCCCTCAAATTGTTCCCAAAATAACTCATTAAGCTCTTACTAAGATTATTTAATCACCCTCTCAATGACTGGTACCTTACTTTTTTCTTTTCAATTAAAGCATGATATTTCTATTTAACCTTTTGAATTTATATTGGGTTTTTTCATAAATTTATAATAACCCATATAATATTAAATTTATTTCCAATTAATTATAGATCATTTATCTCCAATCATTATTTATTTTACGTAAGTCTTTACATTTCCAAAATATAGTAAGGGATCCCCACATTCTCTTCTTTATTCAAGAACATTATTTATGTAATTAATTTTTTATCCAATTAATGTTGATGGGATATTTTAATCCATGTCACTCATGAAAAAATTATTATTCCAAATTGATGATATTATACATTAACACTCATTAATTCCTTATATGATTCCTTTTGTATCCAAGTTATAATCAAGAAATTTCACTCTAATTCTTTATTCCAAGATTTTATCCAACCACCATTTTTTCATAATAATTTTAATTCCCAAATGTTCATGTTTTATTATGTTTTTAAATTACCCTATCACAAACCATTTGACTTATGATTGATGAGATAAACTTTCTCTCTCATTGCACCATTTTATGAATCTTTTTGTATTTTTATTCTTCTGCTGAATTGTAACTATGTGTTTTTGATGAAAAACATTTTTAACATGAATGAAATCACTAGTTTAACTGAATGATATTCCCCTAGTTTAATATTTACCTCAATGACTAGTCGCATCCATGTGTGTTACCTAATATTGTTTATAAATGAGTTATATATTGTTTTAAAAGATGGTATGAAATACGATATTGTGTTATATGATCTACAAGGAAAGAGTATACATGTACTCAATCTGATTATGATGGGTGTTCAAAGATAGCGTTCCAAATAATTATATATATTTTTAGTCTCATGTGATTTGATATATAGTGTATGGTAATTTATTATATTCACATTATGTTTTTTTCATGGTTTCCATTTTCTTATGCTTAGGATTCTATCATTATTGTTGTTTTAACATTCTCATAATTACTTTAATGTTATCATATAATATCATGCATAATGTTACATTTTTATGAGTATCTATTCTTTTATATCACAATGGAATTCATTTTTCTAATGTGTAAGATTTTATTTATGATCATATTTTATTTGTTCATGGATTATGCTTTATATCTCTACAATTTCTTTTGTATGTCCCCAGGTTATCCCATGTAGTTTTATGAATGATGGAATTTTATGACAATGATAAAGAAGCCTTAAAATGATGATGTACCATTTATTTTATGTTTTTATGAAACATACCCACATTTCCCAAATACACCGGGCTTCCCAATCCTATAGGTTTAACAAACTGATTTCTTATTCAATAATCCATGATTTATTTTGTAATAAATACACATGTTTTCGTAGATGGTATCAAAGGAATATATAGTTATTTTGTTCATTATCTTTCAAACCAATATTGAAATCATTTATAGGAAAAAAACTTGTGTGGTTTGGTAAGGTATAGAGTATGTGAATTCCAAAGATAATAATTTCTTATATGGATACTATGTCTTTTGCATAGATATACCAAGGGGTGACACGAAAAATATATATTGAGCTAGACTTGAATTAGAAATTATGCACGAAAAGATGCTTTTATACACCACTGAATTGATACTAATGAGATTTATACAATGTAAAATTCAGTAGATCATTAAAAATCATTATTAAGGGAACAAAAATATCCATAATATTATATGTTATAAAATATATCATGTATTGCATTGATTGAAACTTATAAATTTTTAAATTACAAAAATAAATTTCTTTTATAAGTTACCCATTTAATTGTTTTGGATACCCATTTGTGTGTTTAATAATTTAAAATTACACATATGTAATTTTACTTTTATTATATTCAATGGTTTTAAATGGGGAAAAACTAGTGCACAACCAACATAATGTGAATTTTGATGAGTTCCAAAAATTAGATACCAAAAATTGTGGGATCTCAAGCTATAAATATTATTTCAATTCCAATATATCTAACAAAAAGTATAGTTAAAAAATAGAAAATAGTTTTATGTAAAATGGTATTAAAGAGGAGGATAAAAACACATCATGGAATTTCAGCTAATAACATATAAAAAGGAAAAGAGAAAAAATTTATAAAATGTCCAAAATGTGGAATGAAACACTAATAGAAATTATGAAAGGAACTCAAAGGTGAATTAATTGTGGAAAAATGGTATAATGAATCAATTTTTCAAAACAATGAATACTACAATGGAATGGAATAAATTTCATCCATTAAAACCATTTTTGATCCATTTACTATTTGGGTAGAATATGGAAATTATCTAAGTCAATACCCAAATATATAGGTTAAATCCATAACTAAGGAAAGACTCCACTTTAAAAATAATTGAATTGTATGGATTTATTTGATTATGTATTAGTGTTTCAAAATTATTCTGTAGTATAAGTATACTGATTAAATTCATAATATAGGAACAATGAAACATATATGTATTATTCAAAAATAGTCTTTTATTTTTCATTTGGTAAAATTTTTGAATTATTCTGATAACCTATAAAAGTAATTTTATGATAAGTTTAAATTTTGTATATCCTATGGTTTGGGGACGGATAACCCTTAATTTTTCGTTTTAGGTTTGGATAAACCAAATAATTATTTGGATGACATTTCTATGTTTATTATTTAGTTTAAAATAATTGATAATACTTTGGGAGAATTTTTTAGGGAATTTATTCATCAATAATGATATTGGGAGACACATATTGTCAGAAACATATAATAATATCTAATCATATTTTTTATTTTTATGAGATTAGTGATATTTTGATAGATCTTTTATTTAGTTGAGTTATATATTACCTTAATGTATAATGTATAGAAATTTTTGAGAATGATTCTATTATTTTTATGGATGTGTAATAGGAATGTTATGACATGTCCATTGTGTTTAATACATTATTTATAGTTTAGTTTTTTGTTTCAATTGGGGATATTTGTGAATTTATTGAATGAATTATCAGTGATAAACCATTGAAAATTTTCATTGAATTTTCGAGATTAATTTATTGTGGATAATTCATTTTTATTATTATCTTACATATTGAAATCAATTATCGATTTAGTAAATACAGGATGAAGATATTTTTATTTATTAGTGGATTATGTGATAGTTTAAATCTTATTCTATCATCTAAAGATTAATAAATCATTTTTAGTAGTCATAATTTTGAAAAAATATAAGAATATAGAGAAAAATGATTAAATCATGAAATCATAATTTTCATGAATTTTCTTTAAATGTCATGTCATAAGAAAAAGATCCTGACACATTATTCAATAAAGAAAATAGAAAATAGGTAGGAGGTGAAAGGGGTCAAACAATCAGTAATTCCCTCATTCTCAAAAACTAAAAATCATAATACGACATGTCATTCCCATAATCAAAGTCTTCAGCAGGCTCCCATTCAGATTGAGACTTATCTTGGTAAAAGGCCTTCCAATAATTGTCATCAATTTTTTTTGAGACCTTTGAAGGTGATCTAGTTGACACCGTCTTAGGAATTTGAGAGTAATCCATGCGTTGTCTTCTCTTTGTAGGAAAATTTTTTCATGAATTCATAATTCCATAAATTCATATTATACAAGGTAATGGAAATCCATAAATATAGGAATCGAGTCAGGAAACAATTTTTTTTCATATTATGAATTGATGGTCATTTCACCAACAAAAAATTCATGATTTTATAGTTGCTGACTATCAAAAAACCATATTATCTATCAAACACTATTATTTATTTGTTTTTATTTTTTTCTTATATTTTCATATTTCACTTCCAAATGTTCTCATATATGGTATTAATTTTTTAGGACCCTCATAATTCCCTTTCTATAAATTCAAGTGGATGTTTTGGTAATTATTTTTAGTCTTTGGGTTTTCCACAAATTATTTTTCAAGATTCAAAAAAATCATACCTATATCAAGGTCAAAATGATATGATCCTATTAATTAATGAGATGAAAAATGTAACACCCTATGTTTTTAAAAGTAAAAAAAAATAATGTTTGATAGTTAATACAATATACCACACCATATCGAAAAAAACAATGATTTTTGAAATACCACAATTATGACATAGATTTTGTATTTCTTGGAACAAATTGGATTTAAAAAAATTGAAATATATATATATATATATATATATTTCATATTCAACATAAATGTATTGATAAATTATTAGGAAATAATCACTAAATTCATCTAAAGTCTACTAAATTTTGTGTGTTCAAAAATGATTTTTTTATATTTTTGAAATAATATTAAATTTATTTTATAGAATATTAAAAAAAATTATATATGTCACGACCCAACCTCGGGGTCCGTGCCGTGACTACCCCAAGCCCGCCTTCCATAGGCCAGGGGCTGGTGACTAGCACCAAGGCGTAAATCCCAACAAAAAGGGAAGGCATAGCCTTTGAAAAGTAAACAAGCACCACAGAGTAAGCAAGCGCAAAAGTAAACACTAAGTAAAAACTATACAAGCTGTGCTGAAAGTAAAAGGGGCCGGAAATACAAGCCCAACTGTAAAGTACAACTGAAAGGAAAAACAGCAACTGAAAGGAAAAACTGCAGCATCGAGCCGTCCTCTGTAAGTCCCACCTGAAGGGTGGGTACAGATAGCCTCCACTGCTCCTCGGGTCCACCTAACCGCTCCGAGTACGTCCCGCCCAGTGGTCCACCTCCAGGTACTGTCCTGCTCCGCACGCCTCCTCCACGATCAGCGTTGTCCATCGTCTGCAACCAACACCACGAAGTGCGGGCATAACCCGTGCAGGGGTGAGTATAAGCTACTCAGTAGGGACCCCGAGACCCCCGAAGGTCTCCCGAAATCCACAAAGGATAAGCCACGAAGGAGAGATACAATCACGAAGTAACATCTGACACAGCTTAGGTATATGCCCATACATATACCTAAGTCATCAATTCCCCGATCGGCTCCAACATCCGAGCCCTAGCACAACCCAGTCCACACAGGAAAGCAAAACGCATACCCACGCAGGATAGAACAACACAATCCACAAAGGAGAGTAAATAGTAAATCCACACAGGATAGCTCTACACAATCCACAAAGGAGAGAAACACAAGATTCAGCTCACACAGGTATACTTCTTCGGATGACGAAAAGATGATCTCTGATCCATATAAGTCGTCGGACCCACGAAGGATCGATAGGTAACTAATCTCTGCAGTGACCCAAACAGGATCAGACCCACACAGGATCGGGCCCACGCAGGACCTGTAGGAGTTGTCTCACATAGAACCGCTGAGTGTTGACCCACACAGGATAGGATCTGTACATGATCGGGCCCACACAGGACCGGGCCCACGCAGGACCTGTAGCACTGATCCACGTAGGATCGCTGAGTGCAGTAGTCGTCACAGTCCGCTGAGGATCTCTGCACGGTCGTCGCCGCAGTCCACTGAGGATCTCTGCACGGTCGTCGTCGGAGTCCACAGAGGATCTCCGCACAGTCGTCACCGTCGAGGAAGCAGTCGTAGCCAGCACTAGGGTTCCCGCACACAACAAGCTCGTTCGGAAGGGTTCGCTCCACGAGCCGAGAGGCTGATACATCAACTGTCACGAAGTCCAGAGTTGATGTATCCAAAAGTTCCGCATCGTCAACAGGAACTCAACGCAACAGACGGCGTGTCGATCGGACGCCCGGTCTGAGAGTTATTGAGTTTTTTGTCCCAGGGGCCCGGTTGGTTTTTAAGGACATACCAACCCAACCGTACTCCACCTGCGTCCAAACCTCGGGCGGAGGGTGCCAGAAGATCCGTCTCACAAAGAGGAACTCAACAAAGCTGACGGCGCGTCAATCGGACGCCCGTGGCTCAAGATATGAGCGTTTCCGCTCCGAGGGCCCGGTTGGTTTCGTGTACGAACCAACCCGGCCGAACTCAAAGTATTCCGAAACCTTGAGTGCGATAAACCGAAACGACCATCTCGATCCAAGGATCGCATTGCCGCTGACGGCGGGTCGTTTGGAGGCCCGTAGTTCATGATACGTCCATTTGAACGAAGTCTGTCCGAAGACGGGGGGTCCGGGCTCGGGCCGACCCGGCCCGACCCACCCTGGTTGGCCCGAACCGGGTCGGGTCCGACCCGGTTGGCCTGGCCCGGCCCGGCCAGGACCGGTCCGGCTTGGCTCGGCCGAGCGGCCGACGCGGGGGAAAGCCGCCGCCCAGCGTGACACTCCCGCGGCACCCGCTGGGTGTCGGCGAGACACCCGCGGGGTGCCGCGTGACAACCCCGCGGCACCCGCGGGGTGTCGCGCTGGACACCCGCGGGGTGTCGCGCTGGACACCCGCGGCACCCGCGCGGTGTCGCGCTGGACACCGTTGGGGTCCCGCGTGACAACCCCGCGACACCCGCGGGGTCTCGCGCTGGACACCCGCGGCACCCGCGGGGTGTCGCGCTGGACACCTGCGGGGTGCCGCCACCTCCGGCCGCCGGCACCGCCGCGCCGGCGACCCGCCCCACCACCGGCTTCCGCGGGCCGCCGGAGTCGCTCCGGTGGCCCGTTTTCCTTCCCGTCTGCGCCGTTGTTCCTCCAGGGTTCCGTTCTTTACTGCGAAATCATCAAACACCCGTTGCGGCACGTTCCGTCGTCGCCCGCCAAATCCGCAAAACACGAAGAACGACGGAGGGTTGCCGGGCCATGTTCCTTTGACCCGCACCCTCGGCGTTAGATAAAAAAACAACGGGAGAAATTGTTCAACACATGAACCGACAATTTTAATAAAATAAAATTGTTCATTTGAAACCGGCTCTTTAATTTTCAAAGAACGTTCACGGGAATAAGAGGGGTATTCCAAAATTATAAAATCCTTACCTCGTTGATCGTCGCGCGCAGGCGTTCTTCGCGGAAAACCTCGTCGCAGAAGAGAGGGATCGTCGCGTCGTCGCGGGGAGGCGTCGCGTCGTCGCAGAATCTGGTGTTCAGTCGGCGAGCTCAACGGACCAAGAACAACAGATTTAAATTATAAATAATTAAATCTGTATTTAAAACCAAAAAGGAAGGAACCTTGTGAGGAAATCTGAAATCACTCACCTCAACGGTCGGTGATCGGAGATCGGGGCGGAGAAGGACGTCTCGGACGGAAGCTTCGTCGATTTCCGGGTTCGGCGTTCTTCGAGTTCTTCGCGTTCTTCGCGAGGGAGAAGAAGAAATAAGGATCCTCTCAAATCTTCTCAAAAGATTTTTGGGTTGGTCTTATTTTATTAATATGCCAACACACGAAAATAGGTTAAGAAACGATTGAATTAATTCGTTGAATTAATTCAACGAAAGAAACAGGCCATTTAATTCACGAAATAAACCGCCCAATTAAATGGTCTGTTAAGAATTTAGAAAACGCGTCAGTTGAATTTCATTAAGACAGGTTTTCACGGGTGCGTTTCTTAGCGGAAAGAAATGGCGGGGCTCGTGCGGACCCCACCTCACAAATATCCTACCATGGGGGTAGGATATTTCTGGATAGCATCCTATCCAGTTCAACTCAGTTCAAGCTGCCTTTAAGTGGCTTCAAGTGGCTTCCAAGTGGCTTAAGTGAAATAAAATAAAGTTGTTGCAAAATTATATTATTTCTTAACTTTAAGACCGAAAATTAAAAACCACACCCGAGAAAACGCAACTCCGGAAGAGGCGTTTCTAAGCGAAAACCGGCACTGCGATTTCATTGGTGCCCTCAGAATTCGATTCCGGGCACCGGTTTAAAAGTTAGAAAAACTCGCTCGCCCGTTCACTGAACGTACCTGAGCCAATCTTCGGAAAATGATTCCGGGCACACCGGGCCTCGGAATCAGGTGCCGTCAGAAACTGCGCTCTTGTAAAATTCCAATGAAAATTAAGAAAAAAATTTACTTGAAATTTACGGGTCTTTACATTACTCCCACCTCATGACTTTACGTCCCGTTAAAGATACATCAAAAACTAGGGAAACAAATGTGGGTACTGAGCACGCATCTGAGCCTCCCGCTCCCAAGTGCTTTCCTGGAGGTTCCCGTGCTGCCATCTGATGCGCACAAGAGGAATCGATCACCCACGTAGGACCCGCTCCTGTCGATCCTCTATCTCCACTGGGACCTCCGCAAAAGTCACTCCATCATCCACGTCTAGCTCCCCATAGTCAATGATGTGTGTCGGTTCGTGCACGTATCTCCTCAGCTGGGATACGTGGAAGACGTCGTGCACCCGGTGCAACTGAGGTGGCAGAGCCAGACGATAATCCACCTCGCCAACCTTGCTGAGGACCTGGAAGGGTCCGATGAAGCGTGGAGACAACTTGCCACCTCGACCAAAACTCCTCAAACCACGTCGAGGTGAGACCTGCAAGAAGACGTGGTCGCCATCCTCAAACTCTAGTGGCCTCCGCCTCCTGTCAGCATATGACTTCTGCCGGCTCTATGCTATCCTCATCCGCTCCTGGATGACCTGGACCTTCTCTGTCGTGGCCCGGACCATCTCTGGTCCCACAAGTGCTGACTCCCCAGGGTCTGTCCAGCACAAAGGGGATCTGCAAGGCCTGCTGTACAATGCCTCGTAGGGTGCCATCCCGATGGTGGAGTGGTAACTGTTGTTGTACGCAAACTCTACCAAGGGTAGGTGGTCCTCCCAGCTGCGACCAAAGTTGAGGACACATGCGCGGAGCATGTCCTCGAGAGTCTGAATAGTCCTCTCTTTCTGGCCACCCGTCTGAGGGTGAAAGGCGGTGCTCAGACGTAGTCGCGTCCCGAACGCCTCCTGCAACCCCTTCCAAAGCCGGGAAGTAAAACGAGCGTCCCGATCGGAGACGATAGTCGATGGCACACCGTGAAGTCGTACAATCTCCTAAATGTAGATACACCCCAATCTCTCCACTGAGCCCTGCTCTCGGATGGGTAAGAAGTGTGCCGACTTGGTGAGTCGGTCAACAATCACCCAAATGGAGTCGTGACCTCGTATGTGCGTGGAAGTCCAGTCACAAAGTTCATAGATATCCCATCCCACGTCCACTCTGGGACCTCCAAGGGCTGTACCAATCCTGCTGGTACCTGATGCTCTGCCTTCACCTACTGGCAGGTGAGGCACCGTGAAACGAACTCTACCACAGCCTTCTTCATGCCCGGCCACCAGTGCTGTCGTCTGAGATCCTGGTACATCTTCGCCACTCCAGGATGTACCACCAAAGGAGAAGTGTGATACTCTCTCAGCACCTCCTCTCGTAAAGCAACTGGTACCAAGGTACGTCCTCTGAAAAGGACATCGTGCTCTGCTCCAAGGTAGAAACCATCAGGTGCCTATCCCGAGGATATCTGTGCACGCCATGTCTCATAGTCAACGTCCCCACGCTGTGCCTCTCTGACCTGCTGAAAAGTGGAGGAGAGACTGTGAGAGACTGAAGGAAGGCTGCTCCGTCTCTATCCACGAAGGATATCTGCAAAGCGGCTAGCTTCTCTGTCGCCTCCTCAAGTAGCTGGATGCCCGTCCTCCTGCTGAGGGCATCAGCCACCACGTTCCCCTTCCTAGGAGTATAGACTATATCAATGTCATAGTCCTGGAGGAACTCGAGCCATCGCCCCTATCTCAGGTTCAGGTCCTTCTGAGAGAAGATGTACCTGAGACTCTGGTGGCCAGAAAAGACTGTGAAGCGCTCGCCCATCAGATAGTGTCGCCAAGTCTTCAGGGCAAAGACCACTACTGGCAACTCCAAGTCATGGGTAGCATAGTTCTGCTCATGAGGCCTCAACTAACGTGATCCATAGGCAATCATGGCCTGCTACTACATCAGGACACACCCGAGTCCGGTCCCTGATGCATCGCAGTATACTACGTATCCAACTCCCTCCTCAGGCAACCTCAAGATAGGTGCGCTGGTCAACCTCTGCCTCAGCTCCTGGAAGCTCTGCTGACATCTGTCTGACCACACGAAGGGTTTCCCCTTCTTCGTCAACGCTGAGAGTGGGGCCACAACTCTGGAGAAGTCCGGAACAAATCTCTAATAGTATCCGGCTAGGCCCAAGAAACTCCACACCTCTGTCACGCTCTTGGGTGGAACCCAAGCTAGCACTGCCTCGATCTTCACGGGATCCACTGCAACTCCCGCCTCAGAAATGACGTGCCCCAAGAAGTGGACCTCACGTAACCAGAACTGACACTTCGAGAGCTTTCCATAAAGCTGGTGCTCTCGGAGTGTGTCTAGTACAACACGCAGGTGGTAGGCGTGCTCCTCCTCCGTCGTCGAGTACACCGAAATGTCATCGATGAAGACCACGACAAATTGATCGAGGTATGGCCGGAAGATCCTGTTCATGAGGCTCATGAACACTGCTGGAGCGTTGGTCACACTGAAAGGCATAACCAAGAACTCATAGTGGCCATACCGACACCTGAAGTCCGTCTTCTGCACATCCTCGTCTCGAACTCTAAGCTGATGATAGCCTGACCTGAGGTCTATCTTCGAGAACCACCGTGCTCCCTTGAGATGTTCGAAGAGGTCATCAATCCTGGGTAGCGTATACTTGTTCCTCACTGTCACCTGATTCAGGCGACGATAATCGACACACAGTCACAAGCTCCCGTCCGCCTTCTTGGCGAACAAAATCGGGGAAGCCCAGGGCGAAACACTGGGTCAGATGAACTCCTTGCCCTGCAAGTCCTCCAACTGTACCCGTAGCTCTCGAAGCTTAGCGGGGTCCATCCAATATGCTGGAGTGGATATCGGGGCTGTCCCAGGGTACAGGTCAATATAAAAGTCTATCTCTCTGCGAGGAGGTAGTCCTGGAACATCGTCGGGAAAGACGTCCGCGTACTGATCCACCACTGCAGGAAAACTGGGACTCCGCACGTCAACTACTCCCAGGATGAGGCTAGCCAACTGATGAGTGATGGGCTCACCTCTCCTCTGCGTGAGTCCATCCTGTGATGCTAAGGCTCCCTTCTCGCCGGTGAAGGTGAACCTGCTCCCGTCGGTGCGCACACATCGCACCTTGCGCCTAATGTAGTCAATCTGAGCATGGACCATAGATAAGCAATCCATGCCCAAGATGACGTCGTATGGCCTCGACGCCGCTACAAGAAGATCCCAGCCGAAGCACTCACCTCCTAGAGTAAGCTCACACTGCCGGCACCAGGGCGTAATCGTCGAGTCTGCTCCCGTAGGAGTCTCTAGCCGTAAGGATCGAGCCAACGGCTCTATCGGAATCTCCGAGCTCCGAACAAGGGCAGTGGCTATGAAAGAATGACTCGCTCCTGTGTCTATCAGAAATGCAGCAAGGGTGGAATAGACACAGATCGTACCTCGAATCATCTCTGGAGCACTGTGGTCGTAGGCCTCCACTGCCTGGAGCTGAGCCTGTCTCTGCCCGCCAGCTCCCTGTGGTCGGGGCGGGCCTCCTGGTGGTGGTGGTGGCAGAGCCTCAAAGCGTCGCCCACCACCTGCTGCTCGGCCAAATCCTCTGCCTCGTCCGCCTCCTCCCTACGGACCGCCCCAGTCGACCCTCTGCCTCTGCCTACGTGGTCCCTCCACCGTCTTCTGACCCTCGGTACGACGGGTCGGGCAGTCACGAGCCATGTGGCCCCACCCGCCGCACTCGTAGCACTGCCTGCCTCTCGGAAGTCTGGCTCCGGGCTGGGTGCCCTGCACTGCTGAGCCAGTGTCCCGAGGTCGCTTGCCGGAAGGTCTGGTCTGCCTAGAACCCTGAGTCATCCGCCGGCTACCAGCTGCCGAAGACTCCGCTATCTACCGCCCTGCGGTAGGTCTCGCTGTGGACTCAGCCAGGAAGATCTCGATCAGGAGGGCTCGCTCTAGTACTCCTGCCTGGGTTGGGATGCTGAGGGAGATCAGCGATGCCCTGATCTCGTGTCTCAAACCCTGCTTGAAGGTCCGGGCCCGGAAGAACGGGTCATGTACCATGTCTGTCGAGTACCGAGAAAGGTCGGTGAACCTCGCCGCGTACTGAGCGACCGTCAACATGCCCTGCCGCAGCTGAAGAAGCTCCTGGATGCGCACCGCACGGAGGGTGGCCGGGACGAACACTGAGCGGAAGAGGCTCTCAAAGTCCGTCCAAATGAGGGTGGCCTCATCGTGTACCTGGAGAATCAGGCTCCACCATCGTCCGGCTGCTGGTTGCAGTAGGCTCACCGTGAGGATCACCATGAGGTCTGCTGGTGTCCTCACTAGGATAAAAACTCGGACGACCGCCTCCAGCCAGTCCTCGGCTGCCTGGGGGTCCGAATCCCCAGGGAACCTGGGTGGTTGCTGGTGCTGGAACTCGTGCAGAGCTCCGAGGTGTCGTGCGTCGTCAACTGCCAGTGCTCGAAGCATCGGGGGATCGACGAGTAAAGGTACCGCCGGTGCCTCTGCTGTCAACAGGCCCTGTACTGAGGCCTCGTCGCTCGGCGGGCTGTCGTCGCGCACTACTCTAGGAACCCTAACTGGCTTCTGTCTTCGTGCCATCCTGAAAAGGAAACAAGCGCACCATGGTCAGAACAGTATACCTGGTGAGCTGACACAAGTAATCACAAGGAAAACTTGAAACACACATGCAGTCGATGTTTTCGTGCATTAAGTCGGAAACCAGAAGTCAGGGTCCTGGTGTATGGATACGTCGGCCGCCGCACCAACACTGGACTCCCTGGACTGATAACCACACTTAATACACTAAACACTATTGCTTCACATAGAAGAAAGATCAGAGTCTGCGGTAGAACCGACCGCCTCTGATACCAATTGTCACGACCCGTCCTCGGGGCCCATGCCGTGACTACCCCAAGCCGGCCTTCCATAGGCCAGGGGCTGGCGACTAGCACCAAGGTGTAAATCCCAACAAAAAGGGAAGGCATTGCCTTTGAAAAGTAAACAAGCACCACAGAGTAAGCAAGCGGAAAATTAAACACTAAGTAAAAACTGTACAAGATGTGCTGAAAGTAAAAGGGGCCGGAAATACAAGCCCAACTGTAATGTACAACTGAAAGGAAAAACCGCAACTGAAAGGAAAAACTGCAGCGTCGAGCCTTCCTCTGGATGTCCCACCTGAAGGGTGGGTACAGATAGCCTCCACTGCTCCTCGGGTCCACCTAAACGCTCCGAGTACGTCCCACCCAGTGGTCCACCTCCAGGTACTGTCCTGCTCCGCACGCCTCCTCCACGATCAGCGATGTCCGTCGTCTGCAACCAACACCACGAAGTGCGGGCATAGCCCGTGCAGGGGTGAGTATAAGCTACTCAGTAGGGACCCCGAGACCCCCGAAGGTCTCCCGAAATCCACAAAGGATAAGCCACGAAGGAGAGATACAATCACGAAGTAACATCTGACACGGCTTAGGTATATGCCCATACATATACCTAAGTCATCAATTCCCGGACCGGCTCCAACGTCCGAGCCCTAGCACAACCCAGTCCACACAGGAAAGCAAAATGCATACCCGCGCAGGATAGAACAACACAATCCACAAAGGAGAGTAAACAGTAAATCCATATAGGATAGGTCAACACAATCCACAATGGAGAGAAACACAAGATTCAGCTCACACAGGTATACTTCTTCGGATGACGAAAAGATGATCTCTGATCCATATAAGTCGTCGGACCCACGAAGGATCGATAGGTAACTAATCTCTGCAGTGACCCACACAGGATCGGACCCACACAGGATCGGGCCCACGCAAGACCTGTAGGAGTTGGCTCACACAGAACCGCTGAGTGTTGACCCACACAGGATCAGATCCGTACAGGATCGGGCCCACACAGGACCGGGACCACGTAGGACCTGTAGCACTGATCCACGTAGGATCGCTGAGTGTAGTAGTCGTCGCAGTCCGCTGAGGATCTCTGCACGGTCGTCGCTGCAGTCCACTGAGGATCTCTGCACGGTCGTCGTCGGAGTCCACGGAGGATCTCCGCACAGTCGTCGCCGTCGAGGAAGCAGTTGCAGCCAGCACTAGGGTTCCCGCACACAGCAAGCTCGTTCGGGAGGGTCCGCTCCACGAGCCGAGAGGCTGATACATCAACTGTCACGAAGTCCAGAGTTGATGTATCCAAAAGTTCCGCATCATCAACAGGAACTCAACGCAACAGACGGCGCGTCGATCAGACGCCCGGTCTGAGAGTTATTGGCTTTTTCGTCTCAGGGGCCCGGTTGGTTTTTAAGGACAAACCAACCCAACCGTACTCCACCTGCATCCAAAGCTCGGGTGGAAGGTGCCAAAAGATCCGTCTCACAAAGAGGAACTCAACAAAGCTGACGGCGCGTCAATGAGACGTCTATGGCTCAAGATATGAGTGTTTCCGCTCCGAGGGCCCGGTTGGTTTCGTGTACGAACCAACCCGGCCGAACTCAAAGTATTCCGAAACCTTGAGTGCAATAAACCGAAACGACCGTCTCAATCCAAGGATCGCGTTGCTGCAGACGGCGGGTCGTTTCGAGGCCCGTAGTTCAAGATACAGCCATTGGAACAAAGTCTGTCCGAAGACGGGGGGTCCGGGCCCGGGCCGACCCGGCCCTACCCCCCCCCCCCCTTGTTGGCCCGAACCGGGTCGGGTCCGACCTGGTTGGCCCGGCCCAGCCCGGCCAGGGCCGGTCCGACCCGGTTGGCCCAGCCCGGCCCGGCCAGGGCCGGTCCGGCTCGGCTCGGCCGAGCGGCCGAGCAACCGACGCGGGGGAAAGCCGCCGCCCCGTGTGACACTCCCGCGTCACCCGCGGGGTGCCGCGTGACAACTCCGCGGCACCCACGGGGTGTCGCAATGGACACCCGCGGGGTCCCGCGGGACAACCCCGCGGCACCCGCGGGATGTCGCACTGGACACCCGCGGCACCCGCGGGGTGTCGCGCTGGACACCCGCGGGGTGCCGCCACCTCCGGCCGCAGGCGCCGCCGCGCCGGCGACCCGCGCCACCACCGGCTTCCGCGGGCCGCCGGAGTCGCTCCGGTGGCCCGTTTTCCTCCCCGTCTGCACCGTTGTTCCTCCCGGGTTCCGTTCTTTACTGCGGGATCATCAAACACCCGTTGCGCCACGTTCCATCGTCGCCCGCCAAATCCGCAAAACACGAAGAACGACGGAGGGTTGCCAGGCCGTGTTCGTTTGACCCACACCCTCAGCGTTAGATAAAAAAAACAACGGGAGAAATTGTTCAACACATGAACCGACAATTTTAATAAAATAAAATTGTTCATTTGAAACCGGCTCTTTAATTTTCAAAGAATGTTCACGGGAATAAGAGGGGTATTCCAAAATTATAAAATCCCTACCTCGTTGATCGTCGCGCGTAGGCGTTCTTCGTGGAAAAGCTCGTCGCGGAAGAGAGGGATCGTCGCGTCGTCGCGGGGAGGCGTCGCGTTGTCGCGGAATCCGGCGTTGAGTCGGCGAGCTCAACGGACCAAGAACAACAGATTTAAATTATAAATAATTAAATCTTTGTTTAAAACCAAAAATAAAGGAACCTTGTGAGGAAATCCGAAATCACTCACCTCAACGGTCGGTGATCGGAGATCGGGGAAGAGAAGGACGTCTCGGACGGAAGCGTCGTCGATTTCCGGGTTCGGCGTTCTTTGCGTTCTTCGCGTTCTTCACGAGGGAGAAGAAGTAATAAGGATCCTCTCAAATCTTCTCAAAAGATTTTTGGGTTGGTCTTATTTTATTAATATGCCAACACACGAAAACAGGTTAAGAAACGATTGAATTAATTCGTTGAATTAATTCAACAAAAGAAACAAGCCATTTAATTCACAAAATAAACCACCCAATTAAATGGTCTGTTAAGAATTTAGAAAACGCATCAGTTGACTTTCATTAAGACGGGTTTTCTTGGGTGCGTTTCTTAGCGGAAAGAAACGGCGGGGCTCATGCGGGCTCCACCTCACAAATATCCTACCAAGGGGGTAGGATATTTCTGGATAGCATCTTATCCAGTTCAACTCAGTTCAAGCCGCCTTTAAGTGGCTTCAAGTGGCTTCCAAGTGGCTTAAGTGAAATAAAATAAAGTTGTTGCAAAATTATTTTATTTCTTAACTTTAAGCCCGAAAATTAAAAACCACACCCGAGCAAACGCAACTCCGGAAGAGGCGTTTCTAAGTGAAAACTGGCACTGCGATTTCATTGGTTCCCTCAGAATTCGATTCCGGGCACCGGTTCAAAAGTTAGAAAAACTCGCTCGCCCGTTCATTGAACGTACCCGAGCCAATCTTCGGAAAATGATTCCGGGCACACCGGGCCTCGGAATCAGGTGTCGTCAGAAACTGCGCTCTTGTAAAATTCCAAAGAAAATTAAGAAAAAAATTTCCTTGAAATTTACGGGTCTTTACATTACTCCCACCTCAGGACTTTACATCCCCGTAAAGATACATAAAAAACTACGGAAACAAATGTGGGTACTGAGCACGCATCTGAGCCTCCCGCTCCTAAGTGCTCTCCTAGAGGTTCCCGTGCTGCCATCTGATGCGCACAAGAGAAATCGATCGCCCACGTAGGACCCGCTCCTATCGATCCTCTATCTCCACTGGGACCTCCGCAAAAGTCGCTCCATCATCCACGTCTAGCTCCCCATAGTCAATGATGTGTGTCAGTTCGTGCACATATCTCCTCACCTGGGATACGTGGAAGACGTCGTGCACCCGGTGCAATTCAGGTGGCAGAGCCAGACGATAAGCCACCTCGCCAACCCTGCTGAGGACCTAGAAGGGTCCGATAAAGCGTAGAGATAACTTTCCACCTCGGCCAAATCTCCTCAAACCACGTCGAGGTGAGACCCGCAAGAAGACGTGGTCGCCATCCTCGAACTCTAGTGGCCTCCGCCTCCTATCAGCATATGACTTCTGCCGGCTCTGTGCTGTCCTCATCCGCTCCTGGATGACCTGGACCTTCTCTGTCGTGGCCCGGACCATCTCTGGTCCCACAAGTGCTGACTCCCCAGGGTCTGTCCAGCACAATGGGGATCTGCAAGGCCTGTCGTACAACGCCTCGTAGGGTGCCATCCCGATGGTGGAGTGGTAGCTGTTTTTGTACGCAAACTCTACCAAGGCTAGGTGGTCCTCCCAGCTGTGACCGAATTCGAGGACACATGCGCGGAGCATGTCCTCAAGATTCTGAATAGTCCTCTCTGTCTGGCCATCCATCTGAGGGTGAAAGGCGGTGCTCAGACGTAGTCGCGTCCCGAACGCCTCTTGCAACCCCTTCCAAAGCCGAGAAGTAAAACGAGCGTCCCGATCGGAGATGATAGTCGATGGAACACCGTGAAGTCGTACAATCTCCTTAATGTAGAGACGCCCCAAGCTCTCCACTGAGCCCTGCTCTCGGATGGGTAAGAAGTGTGCCGACTTGGTGAGTCGGTCAACAATCACCCAAATGTAGTCGTGACCTCTGGAAGTGCGTGGAAGTCCAGTCACAAAGTCCATAGATATCCCGTCCCACCTCCACTCTGGGACCTCCAAGGGCTGTACCAAGCCTGCTGGTACCTGATGCTATGCCTTCACCTGCTGGCAGGTGAGGCATCGTGAAACAAACTCTGCCACAACCTTCTTCATGCTCGACCACCAGTGCTGTCTTCTGAGATCCTGGTACATCTTCACCACTCCAGGATGTACCGCCAATGGAGAAGTGTGATACTCTCTCAGCACCTCCTCTCGTAAAGCAACGGGTACCAAGGTACGTCCTCTGAAAAGGACATCGTGATCTGCTCCAAGGTAGAAACCATCAGGTGCCTGTCCCGAGGATATCTGTGCACGCCGTGTCTCACAGTCAACGTCCCCACGTTGTGCCTCTCTAACCCGCTGAAGAAGTGGAGGAGAGACTGTGAGAGACTGAAGGAAGGCTGCTCAGTCTCTATCCATGAAGGATATCTGCAAAGCGGCTAGCTGCTCTGTCGCCTCCTCAAGTATCTGGATGCCCGTCCTCCTGCTGAGGGCATCAGCCACCACGTTCCCCTTCCCAGGAGTATAGACTATCTCAAAGTCATAGTCCTGGAGGAACTTGAGCCATCCCCGCTGTCTCAGGTTCAGGTCCTTCTGAAAGAATATGTACCTGAGACTCTGGTGGTCAGAAAAGACTGTGAAGCGCTCGCCCATCAGATAGTGTCGCCATGTCTTCAGGGCAAAGACCACTGCTGCCAACTCCAAGTCTTGCGTAGTGTAGTTCTGTTCATGAGGCCTCAACTGACGTGATCCGTAGGCAATCACGACCCGCTCCTGCATCAGGACACACCCGAGTCCGGTCCCTGATGCATCGCAATATACTACGTATCCAACTCCCTCCTCAGGCAACCTCAAGATAGGTGCGCTGGTCAACCTCTGCCTCAGCTCCTGGAAGCTCTGCTGACATCTGTCTGACCACACAAAGGGTTTCCCCTTCTTCGTCAACGCTGAGAGTGGGGCCACAACTCTGGAGAAGTCTGGCACAAATCTCCGATAGTATCCGGCTAGGCCCAAGAAACTCCACACCTCTGTCACGCTCTTGGGTGGCTCCCAAGCTAGCACTGCCTCGATCTTCGCGGGATCCACTGCAACTCCCGCCTCAGAAATGGCGTGCCCCAAGAAGTGGACCTCACGTAACCAGAACTGACACTTCGAGAGCTTTCCATAAAGCTGGTGCTCTCGGAGTGTGTCTAGTACAACACGCAGGTGGTAGGTGTGCTCCTCCTTCGTCATCGAGTACACCAAAATGTCGTTGATGAAGACCACGACAAATCGATCGAGGTATTGCTGGAAGATCCTGTTCATGAGGCTCATGAACACTGCTGGAGCGTTGGTCACGCCGAAAGGCATAACCAAGAACTCATTGTGGCCATACCGACACCTGAAGGCTGTCTTCTGCACATCCTCGTCTCGAACTCTAAGCTGATGATAGCCTGACCTGAGGTCTATCTTCGAGAACCACCGTGCTCCCTTGTGCTGGTCGAAGAGGTCATCAATCCTGGGTAGCGGATACTTGTTCCTCACTGTCACCTGATTCATGCGACGATAATCGACACACAGTCGCAAGCTCCCGTCCGCCTTCTTGGCGAACAAAATCGGGGAAGCCCAGGGCAAAACACTGGGTCGGATGAACCCCTTGCCCTGCAAGTCCTCCAACTGTACCTGCAGCTCTCGAAGCTCAGCGGGGGCCATCCGATATGCTGGAGTGGATATCGGGGCTGTCACAGGGTACAGGTCAATATAAAAGTCTACCTCTCTGCGAGGAGGTAGTCCTAGAACGTCGTCGGAAAAGACGTCCGCGTACTGATCCACCACTGCAGGAAAACTGGGACTCCGCACGTCAACTGCTCCCAGGATGACGCTAGCCAACTGATGAGTGATGGGATGACCTCTCCTCTGTGTGAGTCCATCATGTGCTGCTAAGGCTCCCTTCTCACCGGTGAAGGTGAACCTGCTCCCGTCGGTCTGCACACATCACACCTTGCGCCTAATGCAGTCAATCTGAGCATGGACCGTAGATAACCAATCCATGCCCAAGATGACATCATAAGGCCTCGACGCCGCTACAAGAAGATCCCAGCCGAAGATCTCGCCTCCTAGAGTAAGCTCACACTGCCGGCACCAGTGCGTAATCGTCGAGTCTGCTCCTGTAGGAGTCTCTAGCCGTAAGGATCGAGCCAACGGCTCTATCGGAATCTCCGAGCTCCAAACAAGGGCAGTGGCTATGAAATAGTGACTCGCTCCTGTGTCTATCAGAACTGCAGCAAGGGTGGAATAGACACAGATCTTACCTCGAATCATCTCTGGCACACCGTGGTCGTAGGCCACCGCTGCCTGGAGCTGAGCCTGTCTCTGCCCGCCAGCTCCCTGTGGTCGGGGCGGGCCTCTTGGTGGTGGTGGTGGCAGAGCCTCAAAGCGTCGCCCACCACCTGCTGCTCGGCCAGCTCCTCTGCCTCGTCCGCCTCCTCCCTGCGGACCGCCACGGTCGACCCTCTGCCTCTGCCTGGGTGGTCCCTCCACCATCTGCTGACCCTCTGTACGACGGGTCGGGCAGTCACAAGCCATGTGGCCCCGCCCGCCGCACTCGTATCACTGCCTACCTCTCAGAAGACTGGCTCCGGGCTGGGTGCCCTGCATTGCTGAGCCAGTGTCCCGAGGTCGCCTGCCGGAAGGTTTGGTCCACCTAGAACCCTGAGTCATCCGCCGGCTACCAGCTGCCGAAGACTCCGCTATCTACCGCCCTGCGGTAGGTCTCGCTGTGGACTCAGCCTGGAAGCTCTCGATCAAGAGGTCTCTCTCCAGTACTTTTGCCTGGGTCGGGATGCTGAGGGAGATCAGCGATGCCCTGATCTCGTGTCTCAAACCCTGCTCGAAGGTCCGGACCCGGAAGAAGGGGTCCCATACCATGTCTGTCAAGTACCGAGAAAGGTCGGTGAACCTCGCCGCGTACTGAGCGACCGTCAAGCTGCCCTGCCGCAGCTGAAGAAGCTCCTAGATGCGCACCGCACGGAGGGTGGCCGGGACGAACTCTGAGCAGAAGAGGCTCTCGAAGTCCGTCCAGATGAGGGTGGCCTCATCGTGTACCTAGAGCATCAGGATCCACCATCGTCCGGCTGCTGCGTGCAGTAGGCTCGCCGCGAAGATCACCATGAGGTCTGCTGGTGTCCTCACTAACCTGAAAACTCGGACGACCGCCTCCAGCCAGTCCTCGGCTGCCTGGGGGTCCGACTCCCCACGGAACCTGGGTGGTTGCTGGCACTGGAAATCTTGCAGAGCTCCGAGGCGTCGTGCGTCTTCAGCTGCCAGTGCTGGAAGCATCGGGGGCTCGGAGGGTAAAGGTACCGCCGGTGCCTCTGCTGTCAACGGGCCCTGTACTGAGGCTTCGTCGCTCGGCGGGCTGTCGTCGCGCACTACTCTAAGAACCCTAGATGGCTGCTGTCGTCATGCCATCCTGAAAAGGAAACAAGTGCACCATGGTCAGAACAGTATACCTGGTGAGCTGACAAAAGTAATCACAAGGAAAACTTGAAACACACATGCAATCGATGTTTTCGTGCATTATGTCGGAAACCAGAAGTCAGGGTCCTGGTGTATGGATACGTCGGCCGCCGCACCAACACTGGACTCCCTGGACTGATAACCACACATAATACGCTAAACACTATTGCTTCACATAGAAGAAAGATCAGAGTCTGCGGTAGAACCGACCGCCTCTGATACCAATTGTCACGACCCGTCCTCGGGGCCCGTGCCGTGACTACCCCAAGCCCGCCTTCCATAGGCCAGGGGATGGCGACTAGCACCACGGCGTAAATCCCAACAAAAAGGGAAGACATTGCCTTTGAAAAGTAAACAAGCACCACAGTGTAAGCAAGCGGAAAAGTAAACACTAAGTAAAAACTGTACAAGCTGTGCTGAAAGTAAAAGGGGCCGGAAATACAAGCCCAACTGTAAAGTACAACTAAAAGGAAAAACAGCAACTGAAAGGAAAAACTGCAGCGTTGAGCCATCCTCTGGAAGTCCCACCTGAAGGGTGGGTACAGATAGTCTCCACTGCTCCTCGGGTCCACCTAACCGCTCCGAGTACGTCCCGCCCAGTGGTCCACCTCCAGGTACTGTCCTGCTCCGCACGCCTCCTCCACGATCCGTGTTGTCCGTCGTCTGCAACCAACACCACGAAGTGCGGGCATAGCCCGTGCAGGGGTGAGTATAAGCTACTCAGTAGGGACCCCGAGACACCCGAAGGTCTCCCGAAATCCACAAAGGATAAGCCACGAAGAAGAGATACAATCACGAAGTAACATCTGACATGGCTTATGTATATGCCCATACATATACCTAAGTCATCAATTCCCCGATCGACTCCAACGTCCGAGCCCTAGCACAACCCAGTCCACACAGGAAAGCAAAACGCATACCCACGCAGGATAGAACAACACAATCCACAAAGGAGAGTAAACAGTAAATCCACACAGGATAGCTCAACACAATCCACAAAGGAGAGAAACACAAGATTCAGCTCACACAGGTATACTTCTTCGGATGACGAAAAGATGATCTCTGATCCATATAAGTCGTCGGACCCACGAAGGATCGATAGGTAACTAATCTCTGCAGTAACCCACAGAGGATCGGACCCACACAGGATCGGGCCCACGCAAGACCTGTAGGAGTTGGCTCACACAGAACCGCTGAGTGTTGACCCACACAGGATCAGATCCGTACAGGATCGGGCTCACACAGGACCGGGCCCACGCAGGACCTGTAGCACTGATCCACGTAGGATCGCTGAGTGCAGTAGTCGTCGCAGTCCGCTGAGGATATCTGCATGTTCGTCGTCGCAGTCCACTGAGGATCTCTTCACGGTCGTCGTCGGAGTCCACGGAGGATCTCCGCACAGTCGTCGCCGTCGAGGAAGCAGTCGCAGCCAGCACTAGGGTTCCCGCACACAGCAAGCTCGTTCGGGAGGGTCCGCTCCACGAGCCGAGAGGCTGATACATCAACTGTCACGAAGTCCAGAGTTGATATATCCAAAAGTTCCGCATCGTCAACAGGAACTCAACGCAACAGACGGCGCGTCGATCGGACGCCCGGTCTGGGAGTTATTGGCTTTTTCGTCCCAGGGGCCCGGTTGGTTTTAAGGACAAACCAACCCAACCGTACTCCACCTGCGTCCAAACCTCGGGCGGAGGGTTCCAAAAGATCCGTCTCACAAAGAGGAACTCAACAAAGCTGAGGGCGCGTCAATCGGACGTCCGTGGCTCAAGATATGAGCGTTTCCGCTACAAGGGCCCAGTTGGTTTCGTGTACGAACCAACCCGGCCGAACTCAGAGTATTCTGAAACCTTGAGTGCGATAAACCGAAACGACCGTCTCGATCCAAGGATCGCGTTGCCGCTAACGGCGGGTCGTTTGGAGGCCCGTAGTTCAAGATACGACCATTTGAACGAAGTCTGTCTGAAGACGGGGGGTCTGGGCCCGGGCCGACCCGGCCCGACCCCCCTGGTTGGCCCAAACCGGGGCGGGTCCGACCCGGTTGGCCGGGCACGGCCCGGCCAGGGTAGGTCCGGCTCGGCTCGGCCGAGCGGCCGAGCGGTCGACACGGGGGAAAGCCGCCGCCCCGCGTGACACTCCCGCGGCACCCGCGGGGTGTTGGCCAGACACCCGCGGGGTGCCGCGTGACAACCCCGCGGCACCCGTGGGGTGTCGCCCTGGACACCCGCGGGGTGCCGCGTGACAACCCGCGACACCCGCGGGGTGTCGCGCTGGACACCCGCGGGGTGTCGTGCTGGACACCCGTGGCACCCGCGGGGTGCCGCGGCCTCCGTCCGCCGGCGCCGCCGCGCCGGCGACCGCGCCGCCGCGCCGGCGGCCCGCACCCCCGCCGGCTTCCGCGGGCCTCCGGAGTCGCTCCGGTGGCCCGTTTTCCTTCCCGTCTGCGCCGTTGTTCCTCCCAGGTTCCGTTCTTTACTGCGGGATCATCAAACACCCGTTGCGGCATGTTTCGTCATCGCCCGCCAAATCTGCAAAACACGAAGAACGACGGAGGGTTGCCGGGCCGTGTTCGTTTGACCCGCACCCTCCGCGTTAGATAAAAAAACAACGGGAGAAATTTTTCAACACATGAACCGACAATTTTAATAAAATAAAATTGTTCATTTGAAACCGGCTCTTTAATTTTCAAAGAACATTCACGGGAATAAGAGGGGTATTCTAAAATTATAAAATCCCTACCTCGTTGATCGTCACGCGCGGGCGTTTTTCGCGGAAAAGCTCATCGCGGAAGAGAGGGATCATCGCATCGTCGCGGGGAGGCGTCGCGTCGTCGCGGAATCCGGCGTTGAGTCGGCGAGCTCAACGGACCAAGAACAACAGATTTAAATTATAAATAATTAAATCTGTGTTTAAAACCAAAAAGGAAGGAACCTTGTGAGGAAATATGAAATCACTCACCTCAACGGTCGGTGATCGGAGATCGGAGCGGAGAAGGATGTCTCGGACGGAAGCGTCGTCGATTTCCGGGTTCGGCGTTCTTCGCGTTCTTTGCGTTCTTCGTGAGGGAGAAGAAGAAACAAGGATCCTCTCAAATCTTCTCAAAAGATTTTTGGGTTGGTCTTATTTTATTAATATGCCAACACACGAAAACAGGTTAAGAAACGATTGAATTAATTCGTTGAATTAATTCAACAAAATAAACAGGCCATTTAATTCACAAAATAAACCAACCAATTAAATGGTCTGTTAAGAATTTAGAAAACGTGTCAGTTGACTTTCATTAAGACGGGTTTTCACGGGTGCGTTTATTAGCGGAAAGAAACGGCAGGGCTCGTGCGGGCCCCACCTCACAAATATCCTACCAAGGGGGTAGGATATTTCTGGATAGCATCCTATCCAGTTCAACTCAGTTCAAGCCGCCTTTAAGTGGCTTCAAGTGGCTTCCAAGTGGCTTAAGTGAAATAAAATAAAGTTGTCGCAAAATTATTTTATTTCTTAACTTTAAGCCCGAAAATTAAAAACCACACCCGAGCAAACGCAACTCCGGAATAGGCGTTTCTAAGCGAAAACCAGCACTGCGATTTCATTGGTGCCCTCATAATTCGATTCCGGGCACCAGTTC
This sequence comes from Viscum album, assembly GCA_963277665.1. NCBI lineage: Eukaryota > Viridiplantae > Streptophyta > Magnoliopsida > Santalales > Viscaceae > Viscum > Viscum album. The sequence continues at coordinate 1,894,719,975 of OY728150.1, forward strand.
AAAAGTTAGAAAAACTCGCTCGCCCGTTCACTGAACGTACCCGAGCCAATCTTCGGAAAATGATTCCGGGCACACCGGGTCTCGGAATCAGGTGCCGTCAGAAACTGCGCTCTTGTAAAATTCCTAAGAAAATTAAGAAAAAAATTTCCATGAAATTTATGGGTCTTTACAATATACAAAATATTAACATCATTTTTGAAAAAATCATATAACAACCAAATTATTTTAACTTTTTTATTATTTGGGAACTATTGATTTTTCAATAAATAGTGATAAATAAATTTTTTCTTGTAAAATTACAATTTCTTTCGATAAATTATGTAATTTAAAAAAATCCATTATTATTTTAGTTTTAAAAATAAATGTACATAATTATTTAAGAGTTATACCTAATTCAATTAAATACATTTTATTAATTAGTTTATGAGATTTTTGAATAAGGTAGTTTTTTAAATTGAAAATTCATTTCTTCCGAAAATATGATTAAATTTCAAAATGTTTCTCTATTAATGTTTATGAAAATAACCACTTATTTTAAATTATTTAAATAATAATTTTAAATTATATTGTTATGAATATAAATTCAAATAATGGAAATGAACTATTGTATATTTAATGTAATATATATTGTTCCTGGAAAATTTTATCTTTCTGAAACCCACATTGTTTAGATGGTTTATTTAAAATAAATCACTAAACATTTGTAAATTTATTTTAGTAAAATGGATACCATATTTTAAGTAATAAAAATTATTTTTCGGTAATATGTTTAATTAAATTTTTTGAATATATGAGTATTAATCGTAGTAAATATTTGTGACCATGGAACATGTAAAAAGGTTGTATAAGGATATAAATAATATAAAAAGAAAATTAAAAAAGTATCCCTAATAGAAAAAAAAATTTATATATTAATTTCAAAATAATAATGAATATATTTTTTCATTACATTATACAGAAAAATAATGATTGGATAAAAATTACTATTTTATACGTTAAAACATTAGTTGTTTTTTGGTAATACATTATATTATTTTAGAGATAATTTTTTATTAAATAATGTATTTATAAAATAGATGATATTTTAATTTAATGATATTATTATATTATATATTAAATATAAATAATAATATATTTGTTATGATGTAGATTGTAATTGTTATAGTCATTTAGAAACATTTATTATAAAAAAGATAGAATTTCAACATAAATCTCAATTATTTTTTAAAAGTGAATGTTAAGATATTTAGATAATTATTCAAAAAAGGGTGTATATTTTTTTGTAACAGAGGATCAATATTATCAAATAGTTAATTTTTCATTATTTTCTAAGACAATGTAATTTCATCATAAAAAATTAAATATAGTATAAATATAAAGTCTGTAATGTGACATTATAATGATCCCAGAGTTATGAAATAAATTAAAACGATGGTATAGACAAACAAATATGTTTACCCCATTGAAATAAACTAAAAATAATTTTAAAGTCATAATGAATCCACTAAAACCGATATTAAATTTGATGGTTTTAAAATCAATTCATTATAATAGTAACTCACATACAGGTCACCATCGGTTATATTTTATTATTTCTTACATTATCTATAATATAAATCAAAACCAATATTTTTTAATACTAAATTAGAATAAACCTCGAGATGTTTGGTGGGTTTGATTATTTTGTTATATAATGTTGAAAACCCAAATTTTATAAACAAGAACGAACTCCCCTCCTATTTCCAATATAAGACCATCCAATATCACATAAATCTCAATAAAAAACCTTATATCACATACTTGATCTATCCTACCATCTCTAAAGTAATATAAGGTTTCCCATATCCTATCAATAAGTTCTTTGAATTCATCTGGAATCACCCTCTCAATGAAAGGGACCCCTCCCTTTTTTACAAATCAAGCATCCTCTTAGTATTTAAACAGTTGAATTAAAATTTTTTAAATTTTAATGAATTTATAAATATCCATATAATATCAAAATTATTTGATAATAAGTATTTTCAGATAACCAATCTCATTATTTATTTTATCTATGGAATTTCTCTACAGATATTTATTATGTGATCCACACTCTCTCCTCCTTATTGAATCATCTTAATTTTTTAATGCATTGTTTCTTCAAAATCCTTTGGATGGGTTATGATTTTACACAGCCCACAAAAAATAAATAGGATATATAATAGATTATATAAAACTTTTAATCTCAATAAATCCTCACATGGTAAATTATGTACCCCTATTTTATTGCTGGAATTTCATTGTCCATTTTAATGTAAGTCTTTTATTCAAATTCTTTTTTTTTCTAATATCTTTGAATACCAAATTTTTTTTCCAGGACGATGTTTTAACTTTTCCTTATCAATAAAAATTTTACACTCCCATTATTATATAAACTTTATCTTTTCATTTAATACTTTGATTAATAGTTTATTAATGTTGTTTTTCTATAAGAATGTAACTTCCATTTTTCCCTGAAAACCCTTATTATAATCAATACTATCACTATTTACACTCCAAGGTAATCTCCAAGTTATAAGTTTATGTTATTTATTTTTAAATTAATGTATTTATCCCATAATCCTTATTTTGTGGAATTAATGTGATGAAATATATTATTATTCTATATGATCTCTATGAACACTTATGCATGTGGATGATACGGCTATGAGGGGTGTGATCAGATTGCACTCCAATGCATTGGATAATGTCTTAAACTCATGATATTCTATGTATAGTCTATGGGAGGTCATCCAAAATCCATTTTGTTATGTTTTAATGGTTTCTATCCTTGACTTGTGCACATGATGTCATGTTTTAAATTATTTCCACTTTATCATACTTTGATTATGTTATCATGCAATATCATGTATCATTTTTCAGGTTTATGATTCTCATCCATTTTATGTCCCATTATAATGTACATTTTCTAACATATAATAAATTATTCAAATTATTATTTTTTTATTCCCTTATTGGAATATGTAGCTCTCACATTTAATAAGTATCTCCAAAGGTTATCCATCATAGTTTTAGGAAAGTTGGAATATTATTAGATTGTTAATTTTTAATTTAATATTGACGATGTACCCAATGTTTTATATTGTTTTCATGTCCTTAATTTCTAAAATTCACTAGTATTCTCATATTAATTTTTTTACTATGTGTATTATTATGTAATAAATCTTAAATTAATGAGAATTAATGAATTTTTTTCATATCGATGACTTTCCCATGATAAAAATATTTTTTCTAACTTAGTGAATGATTTTGTTAAATGTATTTAGGATATTGGGGGGAAATTATAAACCATGTGTTAAAAGGAAAAGGGGAGGGAATCCAAACTCCCAATAGGACTTCCAAATCATAAACTAAATGTGATGAAAGGGATATTAAGTAGAGGCATGATGTTTTATATAAATATATATATGTTTTCAATTGAATTGAAGTAAATATAATAGAAATAAAATTTTTATTGACTGAAATTTAAATTTATAGGTTATTGATTCTTATCCATATGAAAATACACCAAAATATGTATTCTATTTGGTTCTATGTCAAAATAAAAAAATATGAGGAATATAAAAGAAATCTAATATTGTAGAAAGGACTCACACAAGTGCATCAATAGTCTAGTTCTACAATTTTGGAATGATTGTAAATTCCTAGAATGTGTGTTTCATATATTAAAGGTATAAAATTAAATAATAATAAAAATAAATTAATTAAAATTTCAACACACTAGGTTTTTAATCAATGGTTATAAATTTTTTGTGTGGGTAATATTTATACATGGATGGGTATTCCCGTCAATGATGAAATATAATATTAAAATTAATAACAAATGTGATAAAAATTTGTAACTCAATTAATCATCAAGAGTTATAAAAATGAAAATATTATTTTTATTTTTACAAGATTATATTAGTCCATAAAATTAAATGTAATATTAATAACAATAATCCAAAAACCATTGTGAAGTTGAATTCATAGGGAAAGAATAAAATATTTTTGAAGTTATTACTTGAATATATTACAATTAACAAACATACCATGTAATTTTTGGTATAATAAACAGTTAATACACTAATAATATGAATGTAAATAATAGCCTCTTAATTGGAATTATTTATGACAATGATGTTATAATTATATTTGGAAACAATGAATGAATAAATATCAATGGATTAGGAAATTGTTTTTCTTTGGAAAATACATAACAATGAAAGATCAATTTGTTATTGATGATCATGGCCAATATTTCTAACTATATGTCAATTGTATAACTTTGATAGTGGAATTTAGATTTGAAAACAATGTTTTATCATCAATTGGAATGGAGGAATGAATATGATGAAAGAAAAGAAGATGAAATGAAATTTTGACCATATATATGAAGAATATGATATGTTCTTTTCATCCAAGGAATATGAAAGAATGTTTTGGTATATATGTATATTACATAAAAGAAAAAATAATTAGATCATCCAATGAAAAAAATTATGTTTTAAGATAACCCAATATTATTATAGAATCAAAATATCACATGAGATGTCTTAAAGGAATGAGAGATTATTGGTATAAAAACAAGATGATGTATAAAAGGTCAACATTATTTCATGAGCTGGTTCATGTGGAAATGTGTGGGATGATATCACAAAAAAGCCTTGATAATAAATGTTATTTATTTTGTTAATTTGTATTTATAATATGGTGGAATGGTTGACGGTTATCACTCTCACGTATTAGGTTTCTAGTTTCACGACTCAGTAATTTAGGAACGATGAGAATATTAATGGGTGGAAAATTCAAATATGCAAAAATAATTATGGTAAAATATCCCCAAATATTATTGTGGAGGATTTTATTGATAATACAAGGGTAAAAAATCATGTATCCCTTATGAGTAATCCTAAATAAAATAGTGTTTTTGAGAGTGAAGCAACCACATCAACAACTATTCTTGAAAAAATACTATTGAGAATTACCAGACTGAGATGTTTTTAATTGAGGAAATTATGAAATCATTCTATATAACCAAAAATAGTTTTTTTCTCTTGGATAAGAGGTGAATCCATAGGAAATATATTACATAAAATGTACATCATTGAATTAATTTAGAATCATAAATGGTAAGCGTGTTATTCCAAATATTGGGAAATGTTTTAATATATATTGTCTTAGAGATGAAAGAACATTTATTGGTTAATTTGGAAGGATAATTGATCATAATAAATTTAATAAGAATTAATGAAATATAGTTTGTAGCAATCAAACAAAAATATCCCAGAATGAGTACAATACTATGATAAACATTATCATATTTTGAATAATGTGATGATTTGATGGGTAGCCCATGGGAGCACAAAGATACAGTGATAATTTGAAAGAAGCCGGCCATGAAGAGTGGAACTGAGATTTATATATAGTATTAAATATTCCCAAATATAGATTTTTGTTTTATTATAATTATATTATCAGTGATTAAAGATAGTAGTGAACCTATGGAGAATTAATTCACTTTAAGAAACATCCCTCTTTGTAATGTTAAAGACAATGTCTTTTGAAGAAACTTCTAAAAATAGAAATAGGGATAAGTGATTCATTAAGTTCTCAAATATGTTAAATATAATAATATGTTGGAAATTTTTACATGGCTATTAGAAAAAATTATCATCACATCAAAGTGGGTGTTCCATAATAAAGATAATGATGATAGAAATATAACACAAATAATTTAAAGACCCTACAATAGTTGACAAAATCATGAGGTTATATTAATAAATTATAATTAGATACAATAGAAAAAATAAATATTGTAAATATAGATTTTTAATCGTTGTAATCTAGATAAATAATTGATGAATCATTAGATTGGAATCAGGATATAAAAACATGGTAATAGTAAAAAAATTGTTTCCATAACAAAGTCCACGATTCATTCATCATATCTAGTTGAATGGAAAAAATATGTGTGACATTATATACGCATTGTGGATTGTTTATGAATTAATATATCATGAGTAATTAAATAATAATAAATATGGAAGGGTAAATAACTAATGAAATTTTTTTTAATCATTAAAATGATTTCGATTAATAATATGAAATGAATAAATAATGGTGAACCATATGATGAACCAACCCATTTGGTCTTTGCTAGTTGGGGAAAATCATAGTATGATGAACCCAATCTGACCTGAAATATGTTTGGGGTTGATGATTTTCACCAATTAGGAAAAAATTGAAATTTGTGGTCATAACATTATATACCCTTATGAACAAGCATAACCATCTCCTTAAAAATGCGAAGAAGAATAAATAAATCATGAACATTATATTAAAACCATGCATGTAATAAAAATATGGGAATATTTATATTATAGTATAAAATTATTATATGAATGTTAATGTGGGAAACATCTTGTCTAACTATAAAGACTTTTGGGTAACACAAAATAAAATCAACTATAAAAAGTATATTGGGGAAGATCCAAGGTCTTTATTTAAGAGTCCGACCACAAAATACATTTTGAGAAATCATATATGTATAAGATACACTAATACTAGATCCAACATAGTCAATAAAATATATCTTTATGAGTCTTTATAACTGATGTATTCAGGCAACAACCATGCAGGGGTGATTATAAAAATATATAGTATGACACATCGAAATCACAAAACATGAATCATCAAGAGAGAGTAGTCATATTATCACCATGAGGGAATGTGAATAGAAATATTAGACAAAAAACCACAACCATAACATAAATAATCTATATATTCTAAACAAGACTACCAAACTTGAGAGAATGGGGATCTCCATCCTCATAACCCAACTAAAAGTGTTGAGTCACACCATAACACCAACAATTCATCATTAAATATCATCATCATGCACAAATACATTATAATACATGTAGTGGGGCCCTCATATAACCACTACAATAAAAAATAGTTGTGATTTAACTATATCCAATATTCCTATGTAACATGACCAAAATTGGTTTGATTGATCCCACACCATTCCACTTTGACCCACAACCAAGGCTGCAACAACTCCAGTGGTGTACCTGCTCCCCACCAGAGACCTAATATGGGGAAATAAAACATTGTAGAAAGGGAATCATATCCTAATGAATTTTGTGGGTTTTCCATCCAAGAATGTTTTAGGAGTATGGATGAACTATTTATTTATGTAATAGGGTAACACTAACAAATTTAACACACTGATCATCATAACAGATCACATAAAATGTTTAACTGCCAATGATAAAATTGTCCCACTAGAATCACATTCTAATAAAATATATAGAGTGTAATGAACCTTACCTCTATACTTCATATCTTAGATATTTGTTTCTCATTTATAGGATCCATGTCCTAGTGTGACTAGGGAATTTAACAATGGAATATCTATCATAGTCCCACCTGATCTTCATTATTTGTCAATCGTTGCCTCATAAATTACCATGCCTATAAGACCTCCACTATTTTCCCTAATGGAACATAAGAGGATACTGTCACATTATTTGAATAAAATTACTCATGATATCCTACTCAATGGTCAATAACAGTGTACATATGAATTATACTTACAATGTGGAAATAAATATGAAAAGTAAACAACTTGCACCGAGGGTCACATTGCATGTATCCTTTCCCAGACACCTAACCATGCACATATGCACATGAACAGTTTGAAATGTAGAATTTATATGTACAAAATGACATATTTATATTTATTGTAACCTACCAATGTGTTCTTTTTCATTCCCATTTATATTATCCCGTGTATGTGGACTTCAGGTCATGCTAGTGTGCCTAGTCATACCACTGCTAAAGTACACTGGGTTATGCCCATGTATCAAGTTATTTTTGAGTAAAATGTGCTACCTATATACTCATGGAAATAATTGTGTTCCTAGATACTCGCAAGCCTACATACATCTATTTTATAGGTTGATTCGCATGTATTGGGTGACACAACATGTATTGTGTTAAACACTATGTCCGATACATATATTCCCCATTCGGAAAGATGCATATGGGATGGGAATACACAATATGTATTTGTAGAAGTGAAATAATGTATTCAACTTTTCCAGTGAATCCTAAGAAATACATAAGGTCTCTCTATAGGCCACTATCACAACTACTTCCACCTCAAGTCACACCATGTATCACATATATTTTGTTTTACATGCCCCATCCAATACTAGTAATTGAATTCCATCCACCCATGTAATGGATGCCTCCATACATCACTCCATTCAATATCATTCATAGTCTAATTCCAAGGTAATAGATACAAAAAAATTAAACCCAAAAAACCACATCTAATTGAAAGTAACCATATTTTATATCATTCATACAACAAAGACTAATTAGTGTTTTGGGCCACACATAAACCCACCCCTACAATGTCATGTCATGTATCTGTTTTGCTACAGTTAAGAATAAATAGAATAGTGGTGAGAAATAAACACATAACAAGATGATATGCTATTTTTTTATGTGATTTTAAAAAAACTCATAGAATATAATATCCATGAATGATACCATGATATAATAAAAGTAAAATGACTTAAACAATTAAATGTTTCTTGATATTTTATACAATTATTGGATAAAATAATATAAAATATGAATAAAATTATTAATCTGTGGATAAGAAATATTAATGGGTGGGAATCCAAACATAATTATCCCAAACTTTATTAATAATTGATCTTTTCTTAAGTGCCTATTTTCTAGTTATGAAGAAGGTTCACTGTTTAAACTGATCGGCTCTCAATCTATATCGATCTGACTATCATCATTCTTCTATACCCATATACCAATGAAGAGAAATTCCATCATACAAAATATTTCGAGGGCTACATAGATAAACATAGTGATTTCATAAAGTATAATATTTATAAGTGTGGGATTTGATTAGATCAATTAATTAAAATAATTATAATAAAATATTTATATATGTAAAATGCACCAGTCACAAGTCACCACCCACAAAACGTATAATGTAGACCAACCCTAGGTAATGATGATGGTAAACCTAAAATTTACTAATTAAACATGGCCTCATGTTTTTTATATAATACTTTATTTTGGATTTAACGAATTTTTAATGAAAAAACCTGACACATAAATTAAAATATGTAATTTTTTCATTACATCCATAGTAGTCATCCCCAAGACCCATAATTTTTCACTAACATTAAGACATTATTTCAAAATATTCCTCAATATAACCCATTGTATTATAAGAAACAACACCTCCATTATTATATACCCACAATCAAATATTTTCACCCATTAATGAAAAAACCTACTTAGAATGGTGTGGAATCTGATCTAACAATTTGGTCCCCACTCTAATTCTCTATCATGATAGTTATTGAGATATCAAACAACCTACAACCAATAAAAACACAAAACCATTCAAGGTATTAACTGTTATGTTCTCAAACCTCAATGGGATCCTTGGAATCCATAAAGGGGAAACTCCACCCCTAATGCCTTTATCATTTTACATGTTGTGAAATTTGATGACCCTTTTTCTACACATCAATAATGCAAAGAAAGCATGAAGAGACTAGTCTAACTATTTTCATAGGGCCATGTGGTATACCACCTTGAAATCCCATCATAGTAACCTGAATAATTTCCTATGATCCTTTGTGATAACATGTCATAACAACTAAGTCATTATTCCCATCATTTAATTGATATAAATCAAGAAAGATGATCTCCATGTTAAAATTGAATTCCTCTATCATCAGTCCACATAGGACCGAAAAGTCATTCTTTTAACCTTATATTCTCATAGATAATCAAAACCTCTCATAACTTAAATAGTTCAAATCTCGGTTGACCATTTCTATCTCTCACATGATTCGACAAGTAATGTAGTGAAATTCAATGTCTCTCATATATGACCTTAATGGTGTTACATGAATTTTGGAGTTATAACTATTAAGATACTAAAACTATACTGATGGGAGATGATCCCCCTTTAAGTGCCTCATAACCAACATGAAAACTGATATCACGCACACCATATCTTAAAATATTCAATTTATATAGAAATTTATATTGATTTTAAATAGTATACTCTATTATGGATAAATACTAAAGCCATCCTTAATCCTCCACATAATTGTGATTTGAATTGATATTCATTATCCCAAATGGACATAAAGAAAATTAAATAAATCCAGACTATCAACTTCATGCACAATCATCCCAAACAATCCACTATGATTTTTCCTAATATGGTTATGATATGGGAAATAATAGTAAGATCGCCTTTGATATCTCATAGAGCTTCATGACCTCTCACGGATCATGTATGATCCATTAAAATGTCCAAAAATCACTTCCCCGTCACCACATCCATCTAGTCATATCCAAAATAATTTATATGTATGTTAATAAAAATTACTTTATCATAAAAACATGATAATACATCATTGCACACTAATCTAGATGCAAAAGGATCTTGGTAAAACTACACATCTTTAGGGAGTAATACCAAGAGAAAGATACCTCCTCACCATCTCTTCATTGACCATGAATGTTCTTAATGTTTTTCCTCACACAAGGATGCTGTGTTCCCAATGTTAAAAAATATTGAATGAACATGTCTAGAATATATAAATTTATCCAAGATCTCACCATTGATATTAAATATTTCTGCCTCCATATCTATATGGAGAAGATGATGGGTAAAAACCATAGACTAGAGGTATGCTTAACCATACTCACAATTAATTAACAACCTCAAATGATTTGGGTATTCTGTTATAGTCCTCAAAAAAATAATATTTAATTCATTTCATTGGGCATTGGATCATACAACCATACCCATAAGATGCTCTCTAACTAGCACTACATCATCGTTTCTAAGATCTATTGACATTCCCTTGTATGAGAATAAATTTTCCAAGATTTTTTCTTCCAGATTAAAGAACTATCAGTAAATGAACTTCTAATAACACAGTTACTCTTAGAGGAATCCTGATACCATCCTCAATCATCTTGTGTGCTCCCATAGTGATACTCATTACACAAGTATGTCACTACATTGGACTACCATGAACTAATCAATGAAGTGTTAAAAACCCAGTTCATTAGTGTCATCGGATATACTGGGATATTCAAAAAGACATAGGGTATCAACATTTATTCAAATCAACCACAATTGATATATAAATATGACTCCGATAAATCAACGTCAAAAACACTGAATTGGTGACGAAGCATAATGAGGTAGTCTCTAAGAACCAATTCACCATTATCTATTGGATGATGAATTAAAAAAATTTGGATGGTGGTTAGTTTTTCCTGATATTCATCTAATTCATATAGTAATAATACACACCTAACCCCATTCTATCATATTTTTTGTGAGTGAACAAAACTGGGTTTCTCAAGATAACACAGAGGGTAAACAATGTCCCTTCCCTATCGAATCATCCAACACCGAATATATCCCTCACAGATACACAATGTAACATCCCAAGTAAGTAATGAAGAATAGATATTTTTATCTATGTCTATTAATGATTAAGATAGTGTTATAGAGGCTTAAAATGAAAATAAATACAATCTTATGCATGGAATACACTAATATTCTTAAAAGATTATTTTAGTGCCTTTTGATGGCAAACCATTTTTGAATCTATATTTTGACAATTTTATAAAATATTTTTGTCAAAATAAACTTATTCTTTATGATTGGGACATCAAAATTTACCGTGTGTGAATTTTTGGTATTTTTCTGACAATGTTAATTTTTTAATGAATAGTGAAAAATACCGCATTTTACATCAAAACTGCTTTTTAATCAAATTTATTTATATTATTAGATTTTGTTTTGAATTGGTTTTGAAGTGAAATTAGAATATATTTTTACCATTTTATCCAATGGTGGTCATTGGAATCAATTTCACTTTGAAATTAGACTTAAACTAGTGTCAATCTTTTGATACTTATTGTTTTGTAAAAACAAGCTATTTGCTCTGGCAGCGGGAAATAATTATTAAATTAATTAATGTGACTTATATGATTTGAATTTTGTTAAATAGACTTCATTTTTGAATTCGGAATATCAAATATAGCTTAGGGTGAATTTTTGGTAATTTTCTGAAAAACTTCAAATTTTGATGAATAGTGAAACCACTAAGTGGTAATCAAGCAAACTGATTTTTCAGTTAAATGAAAGTTTACCACTAATGTGTATTGAATTTTGAAAATACGACATACATGGTTGTCATTAATAAGTAAAATGTGGTTCAATGGGATAAAAATAATTTTTGATGAATAGTAACTTATTAAGTTTTTAATCGTGATTAGTGATAATTAGTGTAGTTTAAGGTAAAAATGATATTATAAGAATGTGAAAACACCATGACACTTGTCCTACAACTACTGGGTGAGTCATGGGCGACCAAGACAAGCCATGGGCCAACTTGGGGACCCCATGGAGCCACTTTAGTTGGAAAATGACAATAATATATTTTTATTTAATGGAAAAGTAAAATTGACACAAACATGATATGTTTTACTAAAAAATTTCAAGTAGGGTTATACAAGTCATATTTTTGATTATAAATATTAATTGGAAAGCTAAAAAGATTTCCTACATCATAGTAATTTTTTTATAATTTTTAGACATAAAATAAATTAAATTATTTATGACATAATAATGATGCAGTGATGACATCATTATTTGACGATTTAAATAAAATGGAAAGATAATGAAAAATCTATGAACTACACATGTCCAAATACAATTGGATGAGTGTATTTCGAAGCCTTAACACCTTATCCACGAATTATATCAATGTGGGACCTTTTGAAACCGAAACACATTTTCAAATAAAGTAATATTTCTTTACTTTCCAAAAGTGCCCATCCTCTCCTCTTATAAAAGGCCCCCACCTCTACCTCATTTCACACACTCCTCAAGCCTTTGGCTCGGCCAACCCCTACCCATTTACTCTCTCCACATCCATCTCCTCATACTAGAGGATTCCCTTTGGGCAGAATCCTTTCAAAGGAAGCCTTTATGCTCAAATCAAAAGGAGTTACACTTTTAAAGGTAATTCATTCTCTCATGTTCATTTGTTTTATTTTGCTTCTCCAACACCCTAAACTCGTTTTATTTACTTCTTTTGTAACAAAATCAGTATCTTCAATATACTAGGATGTTGTTATAAGATATATTTTAGCTACACACTCACACAACAACATCAAATGGTTAAAGAACATACGGTTTCCGTGGATGGCGAAATTCTTCCTCCCGAAACGATGATTGTTCAATACTCATTTAACACCTTCAAAGGTGGCCATTATGACGTCACTATTTTTATATATGATATATAATATGTGTATGTTTTCCTTAAGATTCTGTTTTTTTTTCATTTTGGGCATACCTTTATGGTTTCCATTATGGGAAAACACGATATCTTCATTTTAGGAAGTGCGGACTACCGCCCCCTGAAAGTGATTTGATTCGTTAAATACCATATGTGGGAAATATAAAGGATGGAACTATGATATTATATATGTTATTATACTGGAATTACAATATACTCTTATATCATTATGATTCCATTCCAGAAATACGAAATAGAAATAGAAGTAGCGTTCATGTGTACGTACGGCTTACCGTCTCCATGAACGGTGCATTTCATTTCTTACCTCTAAATGTGATGTAATATTATAAATACATGTATATGATGAATATATATGATATATATGTTATCCAAATCATTAATATCATTCTGGATATAATGAACCTTTGACCAAATTAACAACATGTAAGTGTAAGAAGTCTATTTTTGACTTAAGAACCAAATACCGACAAAATGAACATTATTAACTTAAATGATGACATGATGTCCATAACATGGTATAAAAGGAATAATGAACTTGAAAAAGGTTCTTAAGAAAGTAGAGATTAACTCATGTTTATTATTCAGGAGATTAAGGAACGGTCGGGTCAAGTCGGATACGAGGTACGGGACTTCGTCTCAATCTCCTTTCATTGAGGCATATTTTATTTTATACACAACTTTCTTTTATACGGTGTATAAACCCCTTTGACTTTTACGTTTATTCAAAAGGAATCTTTTTTATACGAAGTGTTTACTAAACGACAAAAGGGAATGTTTTTGTCGTACGTATACGGTGACAACGACTTCTCCGCCGTCGTAACCGTTATTTGAGTTTCGGCTTCCTCTACAAGCCATACCTTCTTTTTAAAAGAAAAATAAATACCATGTTTTACTTTTCTTTTACTTTGGTATTGAAAATGGTTTTCATAATGTTTTTATTATATCAATGTGTTGTATTGATATCTCGTGATTGAAATGTGGAAATGTTATGTTTCCTTTATGCATGTTTTATGTGATATGATTATGTTATGGTTCTTGGGCATTATTATGAAGACGGGTGGTTCCGTGATAAACTAAGGGCGGGTGAGCCCGTTATAGCTCTCCAATGCATTGGGTAACGCGAAGGAGTGAAACGTTAAGGTTTCTCCGAAGAGATTTTAGGGAATATACTGTGATGGGTATTCCAAACGTAACCAAGAGGGTTACTCCCTACGTAAGAATGTTATGGATGCCTCAAGTTACCTTTATGTCTTATGATTTCTATGATTTATTCATGATTTGATGAGGTATGTTAAAGTGCTTATGTTTTATGGGTAAAGTATGATCTCATCCTTATGTACATATGTACCCATGATTCCTTTCCATATTTTTATAACCCATACTGAGTTGTTATGCTCATCCCAAGTTTTTGAAATGTTTTTCACAGGTCAAGGGAAAGGTACATGATAAGATGATAGAGTCAAGGATGTGTCAAGAAATAATCCATGTTTTTTTAAATGTGTTTCCATTGATGGGAATGAAGAATACTATCTTTATGTAACCACTTTGTTTATATGTGGAATGTAATGCAAGTTTTATGATCTAATTCTCTAAAACTCTAAACCTGAAACGATCCTCAATGTGTAATCTTGTAATAACTCAAGATTAAGTAAGGTTTAAGGCTGGGGCCTTATAGTTGGTATCAAAGGTCAGTTTAGATAACTTTAGGAGTTAGAATTCTATTAAATGATTATCCAAAAATATTTTTTTTGAAATGATATAGCATTTAAAGATTACCATGTTGCTTCATCTAAGACATGTTTGTTCAGAATGGTTTTCCGCAGAGGAAACAGGGAAGCAGTGCTAGGAAGGCATACAGAAGGAAATAACCTTCCAAATCAGCATCCAGAAATGGTCGGAATTGGAACTGAACATTTTGTTCCAGTAATGGCGCAGTTGACTCAAGCGATAAATGGTGGTGGTATCCATGCACGAGATCAGCCAGAACAACCGCAGAGGAACATGTCAGTGGTGGAACATTTCATGAGGCAACATCCACCATCATTCAGAGGATCATATGACCATGTTCTATCTGAAGGGTGGATTAAAGCACTAGAGAAGATTTTTGATGTCATGGGGTGTTCAGACAATCAAAAGGTTAGTCTTGCTATTTACCGTTTGGAGGGTGAAGCAGATCAGTGGTGGTCTATGGTTAAAAATATCAGGGACGTCGATGAGATTGATGCTCTTGACTGGGATGAATTCAAAGGTATGTTTCTTGAGAAGTATTTTCCTAAGGCTGTTCGACTTAGGATAGAAAAGCAATTCTTGGAATTGAGGCAAGAGGAAGACTCAGTGGCTGCCTATGAAGAAAGGTTCACTCGATTGGCAAGGTATGCTCCAAAATTTATCCGGGACCTTGATAGTAAAATCAATCGTTTTTACTTAGGATTAAAGCGAAAATATTGAAGGGAATTAGCTTCTCATGAGTTTAAAAGTTATGAAAAGCTTGTTCGATGTGCTGAGAAGGTGGAAATGGAGTTTGCCGATGACCAAGTGTTCTACAACAACCAGCAGAAGAAGAGACCGAGGTGGCAGGAGAAAGGTAAGAATTCTTCAAAAAAGTCTGATGGTAAGAAAACTAAGTTTCCAGTTTGTGATAAATGTGGCAAAAGGCATGCTGGGGAATGTCTTCTGAATTCTGGGAAGTGCTACCGATGTGGTAATATGGGACATAAGGCTCGTGATTGCACTGAAAAGGATCAAGGGGAAGGTAAGAACAAGTTTGATTTACAGTTAGTGAAATGTTATAAGTGCAATGAGATGGGTCACTATGCAAACGAGTGTCCGACAAAGATCTTGAGTGATGGGAAGCAGTTAGACTACAAGCAGAAAGGGGTGGTGAAATCCTTTGCAACTACTTCAGCAGATGTCGGGCCATCAAATGAAGTTGTATCAGGTACTTTGTTTGTTTTTTCAGATTATGCCAGTGTGTTGTTTGATTCTGGGTCTACACATTCTTTCATCTCTGAAACCTTTTCTAGTAAAATGGGAATACCATCTCAAGAAATGACTCCTGAACTTTTGGTAAAAACACCTGGGGGAAATGTCGAGGCAAAAATAATTTATAAGAATCTTCCTATCCTTATCTGTGGAAAGAACCTACTTGCAAACCTTATTGTTCTACCTCTAGTAGAGTTTGATGTTATCCTGGGTATAGATTGGCTCTCTATTTACCATGCTAAGATTGACTGTAGAGCTAAAGAAGTTTCTTTTCAGAAAGACTTTCAGTTTGTTTACAAGAATGAACCCTTACTTTTGATAACATATCAAGAGGCAGAGAAACTTGTAAAAGATGGAAATGAATGTTACCTTGCTCACGTCGTTGAAAATAAAGGAACTGTTCAGATTAATGATGTGCCAGTGGTAAATGAGAGTCCTGATGTTTTTCCTGATGAGTTGTCTGGATTAATACCAGATCGCGAAGTTGAGTTTACTGTTGACTTAGTTCCTGATGCTAAGCCAATTTCAAAACCCCGTTATCGAATGGCACAAATTGAACTTTTAGAGTTGAAGGAGCAATTGAAAGATTTATTAGAGAAAGGTTTCATTAGACCTAGCACATCACCATGGGGTGCTCCTGTTTTATTTGTTAAAAAGAAAGATGGTTCTATGAGACTTTGCATTGATTATAGAGCCTTGAATAATATCACTGTTAAGAACAAATATCCTTTGCCTCATATCGATGATTTGTTTGATCAGCTCTAGGGAGCTCAGTTTTTTTCAAAGATTGACTTGAGATCGGGGTACCATCAGATGAAGGTAAAGGAGGCAGATATTCCGAAGATCGCGTTCCGTACGAGATATGGCCATTATGAATTTGAAGTAATGCCTTTTCGGCTAACCAATTCACCTGCTGTATTCATGGACTTAATGAATAGAATTTTCCATGAGTTTTTGGATAAGTTTGTGGTGGTTTTCATTGATGATATTTTGGTGTTTTCTAAAAGTAAAGAAGAGCATGAAAAACATTTAAGGGTTATCTTGCAAACCCTAAAAGAAAAGAAACTGTATGGTAAATTCAGCAAGTGTGAGTTTTGGTTGCAACAAATTTCTTTCCTTGGTCACATTCTTTCTAAAGATGGAATAACTGTTGATCCTGCAAAAAAAAGTTGTGGAAGAATGGCCAAGACCCACAAATGTAACCGAGATTCGTAGCTTCCTTGGTTTGGGGGGGTATTACC
This sequence comes from Viscum album, assembly GCA_963277665.1. Taxonomy (NCBI): domain Eukaryota; kingdom Viridiplantae; phylum Streptophyta; class Magnoliopsida; order Santalales; family Viscaceae; genus Viscum; species Viscum album. Next base: position 1,894,737,625 of record OY728150.1, read on the forward strand.
GAAGGTTTGTTAGAAATTTTTCACGGTTATCTAGTCCAATGACTAAGCTAACTCGGAAGGGTGTTAAGTTTATCTGGACAAAAGAATGTGATGATTGTTTTCAGGAATTGAAAAGAAGATTGGTGAATGCTCCAGTTTTGGCACTACCTTCCAGGAATGGTGAGTTTGTAATATACAATGATGCTTCATTGAAAGGACTTGGTTGCGTCCTAATGTAGAATGATCAGGTAATTGCTTATGCTTCACGACAGTTGAAAACTCATGAGGTAAATTACCCTACACATGATTTGGAATTAGCTGCTGTTGTTTTTGCTTTAAAAATTTGGAGGCATCATTTGTATGGAGTAAAGTGTGAAATATATACCAATCACAAAAGTTTAAAGTATATATTCACTCAGAAAGAGTTAAACATGAGACAAACGAGATGGCTGGAATTAATCAAGGATTATGATTGTAAAATTCATTACCATCCGGGAAAAGCAAATAAAGTGGCTGATGCTTTGAGTCGAAAAAGTAATGCTTCATTAACAATGTTGCGTTTGGAACGTGATCCTTTGGTTAAGGATTTTATGAACTTTGGCATAGAAGTTGTTGGTGCAGGAAGTCCTTCTATTTTGTTTCAGGTATCAGTGAGATCATCTCTATCAGATAGAATAAAGAAAGCACAGAAGCAAGACAGTGAGTGGCAGAAAAAGTTCAGCTGATTCAGAAACACATGAGAACAGCTCAGAGCAGGCAGAAGAGTTATGCGGATAACCGGAGGAAGGATCTATCTTTCGAGGTAGGTGATCATGTTTTTCTCAAGGTTTCTCCTTGGAAAAGCGTGATGAGATTTGGTAAGAAAGGAAAGTTGAGTACAAGGTTTGTTGGACCATATGAAATTCTGGATAGAGTTGGATCAGTTGCATACCGAGTGGCTTTACCTCCGAGTTTATCTCAGGTACACAATGTTTTTCACGTTTCGATGTTGAGAAAGTATATGCCAGATCCATCTCATGTTTTGAGTCCAGGGGTAGTTCAGCTGGAAGAGAACCTATCTTATGAGGAACAACCGGTCCAGATTCTTGACCACAGGGAGCAAGTGTTACGGAATAATGTGATTAAGCAGGTAAAGGTTTTGTGGAAAAACCACATGATTGAAGAGGCAACATGGGAATCTGAAAATGCAATGAGGGATAAGTACCCTCATTTATTTGATAAGTAAATAAATTGCGGGGACGCAATTTTCTAAAGGGGGGAAGGATGTAACATCCCATGTAAGTAATGAGGAATAGATATTTTTATCTATGTCTATTAATGATTATGATAGTGTTATAGAGGCTTAAAATGAAAATAAATACAATCTTATGCATGGAATACACTAATATTCTTAAAAGATTGTTTTAGTGTCTTTTGATGGAAAACCATTTTTGATTCTATATTTTGAAAATTTTATAGACTATGTTTGTAAAAATAAACTTATTCTTTATGATTGGGACATCAAAATTTACCGTGTGTGAATTTTTGGTATTTTTCTGACAATGTTCATTTTTTAATTAATAGTGAAAAATACTGCATTTTACATCAAAACTGCTTTTTAATCTAATTTATTTATATGATTAGATTATGTTTTGAATTGGTTTTGAAGTGAAATTAGAATATATTTTTACCATTTTATCCAATGGTGGTCATTGGAATCAATTTCACTTTGAAATTAGACTTAAACTAGTGTCAATCTTTTGATACTTATTGTTTTGTAAAAACACGCTATTTGCTCTGGCAGCGGGAATTAATTATTAAATTAATTAATGTGACTTATATGATTTGAATTTTGTAAAATAGACTTCATTTTTGAATTCATAATATCAAATATAGCTTATGGTGAATTTTTGGTAATTTTCTGAAAAACTTCAATTTTTGATGAATAGTGAAACCACTAAGTGGTAATCAAGCAAACTGAATTTTCAGTTAAATGAAAGTTTACCACTAATGTGTATTGAATTTTGAAAATCCTACATACATGGTTGTCATTAATAAGTAAAATGTGGTTCAATGGGATAAAAATAATTTTTGGTTAATAGTAACTTATTAAGTTTTTAATCGTGATTAGTGGTAATTAGTGTAGTTTAAGGTAAAAATGATATTATAAGAATGTGAAAACACCATGAAACTTGTCCTACACCTATTGGGTGAGTCATGGCCGACCAAGACAAGCCATGGGCCAACTTGGGGACCCCATGGAGCCACTTTTGTTGGAAAATGACAATAATATATTTTTATTTAATGGAAAAGTAAAATTGACACAAACATGATATGTTTTACTAATACAATTGTTAAGTAGGGTTATACAAGTCATATTTTTGATTATAAATATTAATTGGAAAGCTAAAAAGCTTTCCTACATCATAGTAATTTTTTTATAATTTTTAGACCTTAAATAAATTAAATTATTTATGACATAATAATGATGCAGTGATGACATCATTATTTGACGATTTAAATAAAATGGAAAGATAATGAAAAATATATGAAATACACATGTCCAAATACAATTGGATGAGTTGATTTCGAAGCCTTAACACCTTATCCACGAATTATATCAATTTGGGACCTTTTGAAACCGAAACACATTTTCAAATAAAGTAATATTTCTTTACTTTCCAAAAGTGCCCCTCCTCTCCTCTTATAAAAGGCCCCCACCTCTACCTCATTTCACACACTCCTCAAGCCTTTGGCTCGGCCAACCCCTGACCATTTACTCTCTCCACATACCTCTCCTCATCCTATAGGATTCCCTTTGGGCATAATCCTTTCAAAGGAAGCCTTTAGGGTCAAATCAAAAGGAGTTACACTTTTAAAGGTAATTCATTCTCTCATGTTCATTTGTTTTATTTTGCTTCTCCAACCCCCTAAACTATTTTTATTTACTTCTTTTGTAACAACACCAGTATCTTAAATATACTAGGATGTTGTTATAAGATATATTTGAGCTACACACTCACACAACAACATCAAATGGTTAAAGAACATACGGTTTCCGTGGATGGCGAAATTCTGCCTCCCGAAACGATGTTTGTTCAATACTCATTTAACACCTTCAAAGGTGGCCATTATGAGGTCACTATTTTTATATATGATATATAATATGTGTATGTTTTCCTTAAGCTTCTGTTTTTTTCATTTTGGGCATACCTTTATGGTTTCCATTATGGGAAAAAACGATATCTTCATTTTAGGAAGTGCGGACTACCGCCCCCTGAAAGTGATTTGATTTGTTAAATACCATATGGGGGACATATAAAGGATGGAACTATGATATTATATATGTTATTATACTGGAATTACAATATACTCTTATATCATTATGATTCCATTCCAGAAATACGAAATAGAAATGGAAGTAGTGTTCATGTGTACGTACGACTTACCGTCTCCATGAACGGTGCATTTCATTTCTTACCTCTAAATGTGATGTAATATTATAAATACATGTATGTGATGAATATATATGACATATATGTTATCCAAATCATTAATATCATTCTGGATATAATTAAACTTTGACCAAATTAACAACATCTAAGTGTAAGAAGTCTATTTTTGACTTAAGAACCAAATACCGACAAAATGAACATTATTAACTTAAATGACGACATGATGTCCATAACATGGTATAAAAGGAATAATGAACTTGAAAAAGGTTCTTAAGCAAGTAGAGATTAACTCAAGTTTATTATTCAGGAGATTAAAGAACGGTCGGGTCATGTCGGATACGAGGTATGGGACTTCGTCTCAATCTCCTTTCATTGAGGCATATTTTATTTTATACACAACTTTCTTTTATACGGTGTATAAACCCCTTTGACTTTTACGTTTATTCAAAAGGAATCTTTTTTATACGAAGTGTTTACTAAACGACAAAAGGGAATGTTTTTGTCGTACGTATGCGGCGACAACGACTTCTTCGCCGTCGTAACTGTTATTTGAGTTTCAGCTTCCTCTACAAGCCATACCTTCTTTTTAAAAGAAAAATAAATACCATGTTTTACTTTTCTTTTACGTTGGTATTGAAAATGGTTTTCATAATGTTTTTATTATATCAATGTGTTGTATTGATATCTCGTGATTGAAATGTGGAAATGTTATGTTTCCTTTATGCATGTTTTATGTGATATGATTATGTTATGGTTCTTGGGCATTATTATGAAGACGGGTGGTTCCGTGATAAACTAAGGGCGGGTGAGCCCGTTATAGCTCTCCAATGCATTGGGTAACGCGAAGGAGTGAAACATTAAGGTTTCTCCGAAGATATTTTAGGGAATATACTGTGATGGGTATTCCAAACGTAACCAAGAGGGTTACTCCCTACGTAAGAATGTTATGAATGCCTCAAGTTACCTTTATGTCTTATGATTTCAATGATTTATTCATGATTTGATGAGGTATGTTAAAGTGCTTATGTTTTATGGGTAAAGTATGATCTCATCCTTATGTACATATGTACCCATGATTCCTTTCCATATTTTTATAACCCATACTGAGTTGTTATGCTCATCCCAAGTTTTTGAAATGTTTTTCACAGGTCAAGGGAAAGGTACATGATAAGATGATAGAGTCAAGGATGTGTCAAGAAATAATCCATGTTTTTTTTAAATGTGTTTCCATTGATGGGAACGAAGAATACTATCTTTATGTAACCACTTTGTTTATATGTGGAATTTAATGCAAGTTTTATGATCTAATTCTCTAAAACTCTAAACCCGAAAAGATCCTCAATGTGTTATCTTGTAATAACTCAAGATTAAGTAAGGTTTAAGGCTGGGGCCATATACACAAGGTTTTAAAATATTCAACAATAGATATCAGTCCATAAATGGTGGATTTATATTCCAATGAAACACTCATTTGGAGGTAATCCAAGAAATTCATAATGAGGGACAAACTTATACTCATCCTCAATAATATGAAACAAAAACTCCACAACATCCTCATCACAAAGGGCCATTCTGGCACATCTTTTTCTGCATGAGATTCCTCATCATGAGCACATTTTTCTCCCCCTAAGATTATTTATCACCCAGAATAGAATTTTATGTACTGCCACCTTAGGTTCACAGAAACCCTCATGCATGATAGTTATATGGTCATGGACATAAAGAAAGTAGTCTATTTTTAGGAAAACCATATAATTTAAAAACAATTTATAAATTGAAGTGTTTCCCTTCTTATAATTATGAGATGTTGAATAAATAACAAACATATCAAAAATATCATATTAAGAAACTTAATTTAAAAATTAATAATGAAAAATGTGAAAATTATAGAAAATAATGAACCTATACTAATGGAATAGTAATATAACATACCAAATAGTATTATCATCATTAGGAATATTAATATGTCCAATAGATTAATAATCACACCTATCAAGGAATTAATGAAATTTTGAAATGATATAAATAAAAATATTATATATTTGTATCCTTGTATATGAAAACAATTATTTTAAAAATGATAAATGATATGTTGGTATTTTTTAAATTCATAAATATTTATTAACAATTTTATAATTAATATAACAATTTAAATGTAAATTTATTTTCATTAAATAGATTAATAAATTAACATTTTTATCTACTTATATAATAAAATTTAATGAGACCTTAACTAATTTTTCAAAGTTACATAAAATCCATTATATTTTTATAATCTGTATTTTGAAATAAATGAATATTTTAATTAAAAATTATATTTCTCATATTAATTAAATTATTTTAATTAAATTTCTTCCAATTTAAAATTCTACATGTCAAAAATGGATGAGGTTAATTTTTGGTATTTTTCTAAAATAGTAGAATTTTTTGTTTCTATTGAAATACAGTAATTTACCGTATTTAAAAAAATACATGAATTATTGAGTCATAGATTATGTTTGGATTATATAATCCCAAAATAAATAATAAATAATAATTAATTAATATATTTAGTGATAATATTCAAATGATTTATAGTATTGATCAAAAATAATAAAATAATGAATAATGTTATGAGAAACCCCCCCTCACATCCTCTATAAATACCACCCCTAAAAACCTCTTGTCCTAAAAACATCCCAGCTTTTAATAATGTCAAATTTCTACCCAATACTCTTACCATGCCTATTCCATACATCCAATAGGTTTTTTCTCAACAAAAGTAAATATCCAATTTCATTAGGTATGTTCTAAAGTAAAAAATGTTCTATAGGTAAAATTCTCTTTTGTTTTTTTAATTTCTTCTCATGTTGTTTTCTATTAATATAATCATATAACCTACCCTCATCCAATGTGAATTATAAATCATGTTGATTATATATAATTTATTTGTATTATTTTATTTTAACAATCCATCAGCAAACCACTTCTTATATCCCTTATACTCTAAATATAAAAAGCCATACATGATGTGTTGATTTATCATCTTTGAGAATGAAAAGATTTAATTTTCATTTACCACATTCTATTATGGTCATAAAACCATTATAATGGATTAAAATATTGTAATATTTATGTTATAACTTTTTTTTTCAGGAATTAAAACACACACATATATATATTAATAAATAATAAAACAAAATTAGTTAGTTGTGTTTGAAAACCGATAAAAATAAACTAATTGATTATAATTAACATTTTATCAAATGATTCATCCTGACCTGCATAATCAAATATATATATATATATAATAACAGTTAAACATCTGGATGTTAATTTATAACATATAAATTCTATTCTGTATAATTTTTCTCCACATAGATGAACTCCAGTACTTTTATAAATGCTCACAGATCATGAAAATAAAGGAAAAAACGCTATTATAAATACAAAATTGAACAATATATTTAAAATATTCATCATAAATGAAACAAAATAAATTATAATAATTAAAATTAATGTATATTAGGTTATTTATTTATTATCTAGGAATATAAATTTATTATATTTGATATTAAAATGAAACAATCATTCTCTCCTAATATAAGTGGATTCTCAAACCGAATTTACATTCTTTGGGTTATTCCTATTTCATGAAAAATTTTAGTGTGGAAGTTAATTTAATATCCCTAACATATAAAAATATTTTTTAAACTTTCATTTTCTTGTATGTACATATTTATAATATTTTTTTATATAAAACAACGATTTCTAAATGAACTCTTCAATCTAACGATACTTATTTTAATTCACTTTTGATTGTTTCTTCTTCAGTAATATTGATGATTCATATAACAATATTATATTTCATTTTTGTAACTCCAATGGTTTATCAATAATTTATGATTTATGAAATGAAACCCATACTTTTTCATTGGTTATTTTAAGTTTATGATTGATTTAGCTTCTTTTTGTAATTTATGATTAGGTAAATGTTAGGATGGGATGTGTGCACCTAGAATTATTAGGAAATTAAATTAAATGGGTAATGTGATTTTTCTCATTATATGATGTGAAATATTCATGAAAAATTGATTCTATATTTGTTTACAATGACAATTATATGATTTTGAACCTATTTTATGTGCTTACATGATGTAATCTTTGTTCACAACTTTGTGTGGTATTTGACCACTAGGACATGATGATTTATTCTTTTCATTTCAAAATACATTTACTCTATCTAATGATTAATATCATTATTATTATTATGAAATCATGCATATGATATATTAATTATTAATATTCACACCCTTGATATAACAATTAAAGATCTTATCATTCCTCTTATTTGGTTTTAATCAATCCCTGTAATTTCATGTATATCCTCAGGTGAATAATTATAATATGGATTACATGAGGGACTCTAAGAATATATATAAAAGATAATTAAATTATATATATGTCTTTTGTGGAAAATTAATATTTCTTCCTTATTTTCCAAAGATAGTTGACCTTTTGATCCCTAATTTTTAATACTATTATAGTGTTTAGCATTAAAATGAAGTAAAAGTATTGTATAATAAATTAGGGACTCTCCTGTTGGTATCATAAAATGATTTAGTTAATATGGGAATTATGATTATAAATATTATGTAAATTAATTATAATGAGACTTTGTAAATGAAATCACCCCAAAAAATTTGATTTAGAAATTTTATAAACATAAGGATACCACAATATATTCCATTAGATATAATTTCACAATAAAATGAGTTAGATATATATTAATTTTTGGATAATGATTTTTTTTATCCTATTCTATTCAATCTATTTATGGGAACTGAGATAAACTAGTCCAACAACCCATGGTAATAAAAATGTAGTGAAATCCTAAATGAAATCTGTAATTCCATGGGAGGTGGTGTTTAATATTTGGTAGAGATTATTACCCACCATTATCATGATATAAACAATAACATGAAAAACATGGAATGTACAGCATCACATAAAATGAATAGACAGGATGTCAAATATTTTATGAGAAAATGACCACAGAAATCTAGGGGATCATCTGATTTACTTGTTACGAAATAGTGGCTTGAATCAATATAGAAGATCATTTCACTATGTTAGTCATCCAAGAAGAATATTAGATTTTATTACTCTATTTTTTAGATGGTAATGAAAATAAATGGAGATAATTTAATTATAAAAAAAATGAATCTTTTTGAAATTTGATATATGGAGTGGGGAGACTTTTTGAAAATATTCATTAATAAGAATTTCCCTCAAACTCATTATAAAAATATAGATATATAACTCATTCAGATGAACCAAAATAATGGCTATTTATTAAATAATTATGAAAAAAATTTCCAAAAACATTGAAGGTACACATAAACATTTATTATATAAAAATATATAAAAATAGATCGATTATTTAGTTATTTAGAACCACACCATTGAATGTGTGTAGAAATTTGAGACATTTGGAGTTATGATTATTTTCTCTAATGTGCTATCAATTTGGAGATGATATTTTTGTAATGGTCCCATGGATATTGATATATGAAATGAATTGTGTTTTAATATGTAGGATATAATGATAAATGTGGAAATAAAAATTAACCCCTGACATGTGAAAATTGTGGCAAGAAGGATCCTGTATGTATCCTCAAAGGGATAGAGAAATGATTCAAGTATAAAATATAATTTCACTAATGTAATTAAATTTGAAGAGATATGAGGAAGATGGAAGAATTGGTTTAGTAAATTAGAGAACCACCTATGGTTCAAATCATTAGTAATAGGGAGAAAATGTAACTATGCTAGCCAATGAAATAAACATCTACACCATGATGGTGATCAACAATAAAAGAATACCAAATCCAAAAGACCATCGGGAAGAATATTCCATCACTTATGCAATGGAGGACCCTTAAAAATGATGTGGGGAAAATTATTATGTTATTTCATTGAAAAATTGAATTCATACTACTTCATTCTAGTTATAATCATTCTCTACTATCTTGAATGTTTATTAGAGAATATAGATAAACACATCAATCATATATAGGATTAGTTTTCCTTGAGATGAGAAAATGGGGAAATACTTTGATACAAAGTATATAGGTCCTCCTTAGTTAATTGATGTAGAAAGAACCTCTTGGAAAATAATTAAATATATGGTTGATTTTAATGATGTAGTGGGAATGGATTGGATATATATATATAAAGTTATTATTAACTCTATAGAAAGAGATATAACTCTTTACATCCCGAGGCATCCAAAAATTATGTACATGTGTAATGAGGGGGATCAAAATCCTTTAAATCATTTTCTCAAAAGTTTTTTTCAATTAATTATGAGGAAGAATATCTATCTCAAATTATTGTGAATAAAGAGATAATAGTGATTGAAGACATTCCAATTATTATGGACTACATTTGTTTAATTTGTGAATAATTTCATAGTCATCCTCCCCTCTGAAATGTTGAGTTCTCAATTGAACTATTCCATGGATCTCCTCATATATCAATTAATTCTTATATAATGACCTCCATTTTTTAAAAAACTAAATAATTATTTTCAAGGGAATCTATATAGGTGTTTCATACACCCTATTTATTCCCAATGGGTTTCTCAAATTCTCTTCATCAAAATGATGGACTAGTTAATGTTACTGTACATTGATAATTGTGAGCTAAAGAATTCATTATATAAAAAATTATCCCCTTCCATGTATAGATGACTTTTACGATCAGCTACATGAGGAAAATTATTTTCTATGGTGGAATTTCGATCGGGATATCACCAATTAATTGTGAGGAAGGATGATATTCCTTAAACTAACATTCAAATGAATTAATAACATTATACGTTCACAGTGATTTATATCGGACTCTCTAAGGATATTGTAATATTGATGTAAATAATGAATAGTTTCTTTAGGTATTACATATACAAATGAATAATAGTATTTTTTAATTATAATCTAAGATACTATCAGACCATGTAGAAAGATGATGTGTTTTTGAATACTGTATTAATGAACTTATATAGGGAGAATCTATATTCCATTAACAATAAATATGAGTTCTTGGTGGAATATGTAACATAAATGGGGCATGTTATCACCAAAAAATGAACATTTGTCAACCCTTCAATGTCTAAGGCAATCAAAGAGTGTCTCACGAAAACTTGAGTAATAATGATTTGTAGTTTTCATAGTCTAGTTGGTTAATAACAATAATTTTTGAAGATTTTATCACAATTTTCAAAACCAATAACCATGTATAATAGGAATAGAGTGATGGTTTCCAAGATTAGTGAATGTGAAAAATGATTCAAGGACTTGAAAATGAGGCTTCCCACTACACCAGTACTCACACTACCAACCAATAGGGAACACTTTGTGGTATAAAAATATTTTTCAAAGACGTGATTATAATGTTTTCTTATGAAAAATGATAATGTGATATCTTAATCTTAATTAAATATGATAATTAATGAGAATAACTATTTTAAACAAGGTCTAAAGATGGAACTAATGATCTTCGTGTTGAAAATATGGTGGCATTATCTATATGGGGAGAAGTGTGAGATAGATAATGATCATAAGAGACTCAAATATATAATCATGTATAAAGGACATCATATGTTCTAATAAATATGGTTATATCTCACTAGGGAATAAAAATACTAAATCCACTACCAACCTAGTATTGAAAATTATGTGGTGGACACTCTATATAGAATGGATCTTGAAACATTTTCAATGATGAGAATTGAGATTGATCAAATATTATATGCTTTGAAAATAATGAACATGGGAATCAGTGCAGAAGGAAAATCATGAATAATTTATCAAATGAATTATCAAACATCCACTATGGAGAAAATAAAGGACACTTGGAGAAAGAATGTGGAAATTCAAAATATAGAGGAATCTTCTTTGAAAGGAGAAATCATTATAGTTAAATATTGAGGAAGAAGAATTCAGAATATTTGGGTCAGAACAATTTGTACCATAAAATACAATGATAAAGGAATATATTTTCAATAAAACAAATACATGAACATTCTCTATTAACCTAGAAATATGAAAGATATATTAGGATATTTGAGATCATTATTGGTGGGAAAATTTGAAGAATGAGATCGCTAAATATACATCAAAGTGACTAGTATGTGAGAATGTGAAGGTTGAATGGAAAAGTGTAAGAAGATGATATAGAAATTAAACATAACAATATGTAAATGGGGAAACATAAAAATGGAAACTGTCACCTATCATCCAAATACATCCATAACAATAGATTCGCCATGGATTATAGTGGGTCACCTCTTAAAAATTTCATATTATCCTTAATCTTGAGGAATTCACACTGGATCAAATTTGGTGTATATAAAACAGATAAGTGGTAAGGATTCGTGTAGTAACACTATCTATTGTATCCGATCAAGATTTGATATTTACCACACAATTCCAGGAATGTCTTCAACATTCTCTAAACACTGAGCTACACTTCATAAATTATTATCTTCTTCAAACTGATGGTCATTCAATTTATATTACTAAGACAGTCAAATCCATGTTTTGAGCATGTTCTGTAGACTTTAATAGATTATTTGACTAATATTTACCCTTTGTTGAGTTATCATAAAAAATATTTTCCACTCGAGAATATATGTGGCTCTATATGAATCTATTTATGGGAAAAGATTCAAAACCCCAGAAATTAAGGAAGATGTTAGTGTAATAAGCTGTTATGAACAAATATAGGTGATTAAATGCTAGAGAAAGTGAATGAAACTCAATAGCACATTATGGAATCTGGAAGCTTATATACGATCTTTGCAATAAATCATTGACGAGACTCAGAGTTTAATATTTGAGACATGGTATTCCACTCCAAATATCCATAGAAGATAATCATGTGATTTGGGAGGAAACAAAATATATCTCCCAATGAATTCATTCCATTAAATATTATAAATAATATCAGAGCATTGGTATATATAATATCACTTATAATAATTTTTTCACAATTATAAGGGGGTATTCCAAATATCCCTATTGAGGATTTACTTACCAGATCCCTTACATGTTCTGAATTCTGAGGTGGTAAAGTTTTAAATGTTATCTATTACGTGGAGCATCTTGTGGATATCTTAGACCATATTATGAAACAAGACCAGTCAACAGCTAATATTAATATGGTGGAATGGTATCTACGAAGATGAAAAATGGTATCTAGAGGATGTGATGAAAGAGAAATACCCTAATCTATTTATTTGAAACAAAATTTTGAGGGTGAAATTTATAAAGTGGGAAGAATATATTGAACTAAAATTCTATCAAAAGAATTATTTTCTTAATATATTTATGTTATATTGTATGAAACACATAAAAATAATAATTATCCTAATAAAAACATTAGTTTTATAAATTAGGAATTAAATATGTTAAATTCATGGAAATCAAGAACTCATATCAATAGAATAATAACAGGACCCTTGTAATTGTAACATGACCACTTGGAACATTGATTCATAAAATGAAATATTAAACCCACCTATGGTTGTATAAATATAATTAAGGATAAATATAAAAAACATATTATATATTTATATCATGGTACATGAAAATATACATTTTAAAAATGAAACATTTTGTGTCAGAATTTTTATAAGTCAATAATATTTATATAAAATTTTATAATAAATATAACCATTTAATAGAAATTTTATTTTAAGATTATATATTAATTAAATAGTATTTTGTGTTCATATTATTATAATATAATTATATGAGATCATAATTAATTTTTCAAATTATTTTAAAATAATTCATAATTTCAAAAAAATTAATTATTTAAATAAATGTGGATTATAATTAAAAAACAAAATATCATATTTCAAAAAATATTTTCATAAAATTTAGTTACTTTTTTAATTGTACACATCAAAAAAAATTCAATGAATTTGTGGTATTTTTATAAAATAGTTCAATTTTGGGTGGGTATAAAAATTTGATAACTTACTGTATTTAACAAATACAAGAATATTTATATCATATGTGATGTATAGATGATGAAAGAGAAAAATATGGTTCAATTATTAATTATTTAAAATATTAATTTATATGGTTCAAAATATTAATATTCTAAATCCAAAATATGAAAATAATGAATAAAATAATGGAAAAGCATCCTTCCCCTTCCCTATAAATGGGACCCCTCACAAGCTCTTATCTGAACCCTTCCAAGAGTTGAACATTGAGAAAATTGTTCCCATTACTATTCCAAATTTTCATCCATGCATCTAGAAGTATTTTTTCTCAAAAAATAACAAAATCAATTTCTTATGTATGTTCCTTAGGAGAACACGTTCAAGAGGTAAAATTCTCTTGCGTTTTCTTTAAATTTCATTTCTTGTTATATTATTTTCTTATTATATCAACACCTCCACTAATCTAAGTGGGAGGATAACAACATTATATTATATATACATTAATTTTATTATATTAATTAAATTCTCCATCATTAATACATTCATATTCCCATTTTTTTTAAAAATGTATACACCATCCACAAGGAGTTGATTTATCGCTTTTGATGATGACTTGTTTTTATTTTCCTTTTCCACCTTCAAGGTTTGTCCTAATAACATTATATACTATTGAAAAATATTTTAATTCATATCTTATAAATTATTTATGTTTTTTTACTTTCATATATAAATAATATTAAATTATAATACAAAACAAGATCGTTGTAATCAAAAATTGCAAAAATTAATCTAAATAGTTATCACTAACATTTTACCTAATATTCATCCAAGTATCGAGAAAAAAATAACATATAATAATAATTAAATTTATATATTTTCACTAAAAACATACAATTTCAATTATATAGAATTATTATCAGCTTAAATGATCATTTATACATGTATAAAAGCGCACCAATCTAGAATAAAAATAAATGAACACTATCGAAATGATGAAATTGAACTATATAACTCGACATAAAGACCATAAAATAACATAATATTTTTATAATAAATAAATTACAAGTATTATATTTTCAAGATATATTAATTAATTAATTTCATTTCATTTTCCATGAAATTAATGTAATGAAATCATCTAGACATATGGTAAGTGGATTCCTGAAGCCAATTTCATTTCTTGGGGTTATTCGTCTTTCATGACAAATTTTAGTGTGGATGTGCATTTAATAATCATAATATATAATTTTAATGTTTTTATATTTTCATTTATGGTATATTTATGTCTCTAATTTAGTTTTATGAAAAATATAATGATTTCAAAAATACCTATTCATTCTAAAAAAATTTACTTATCGTGAGGCTGTTTCTTTTTCACTTAAGATGAATAATTCCTATAAAAATATATAGTTACATTTTAGAAACAATGATGTTTCTTTATAAATGATTTATTTATGATATAAATCACTTTTCTTTATATGTTTTATTTATTTTTTATGATTTATATATGTTCTATGTGGTTGGACTAATTATGTAAATGTTATGATTTAATCAGTGCACTAAAAATTTTATAGTTCTATAATGCATTGGGTAATGCGATTTATTTCTTGACATGATGTGAAATATTTGTGAACAAAATTCCCTAATTTTTTACAATTATGATGTTAGTATTATACACTTATGTTATAATTTGACATGATTATATATTTTTTCACTACTATTTGTTGTGTTTGACAACTATGAAATGATGATTCATTTTTGTGCAATTCCAAATTCAATTCCAATGTGTAAGGATTTATATCATGATTTGGATGGTGATATCATAATTATGTAATGATTATTATTATTATTACAACACATGTTATCTTGATTCATCTTATTATCAATCATCTTACTATGCTTTTAGACCTCTATTTTCTTTAATGTATATCCTCATGTGATTAATTAAACTAATTTGTACATGAGGACAACTATGAAGCTTGAGAAGAAGGAATTAAATCATTTTTATTTGTTAATTTTTAAATATAATATTGGGTCTTAATTTTCCCATGAAACAAATTCTTTGAATCTTAATTTATTAACACTATTAAAGGTTTCATCTTTTAAATAATGTAATACTAATGTACGGAAATGCAGGGTCAAGAATAAACATCATTTTTCTCACCGATGTCTTTGAAAATATTCAGCATGACACTCTATCTACATATACAATTAAGACACAATTTCCTAAGTGTGTGACCATTGATAAACCCTATAGGATCCCCCAAACACAAGGTTCAGGAAAAAATGCTCAACATGATTTGTTTTCCCACTAACAAGTTCTATATACATGGAAAATTGGCTTGTGATGACATACTAAAACTATATCTATAGTAGAGACAGAATAGGAAATACCAAGATCACACTAACAGTCATGGGGTTCAATTTAAAAAATTCATGAATAAATCCTTCCCTATTACCTATTTTTTTAACATTTTGGGTTGTTATGAAATATTATTTTCAAATTAATATTTTTCATAGACAACCCTCTTTACACCCAACAATGAGTTTTGACAAAAATCTACTTTCAAATGTATAATTAAAAAATTATGATTATGACATTACTATTGTACATTTTTTATGAAAATTAGTAAATAAATTTCAAAATTATTTGAAATGGTTTTTTATAATGAAAACACATTGATATAAATCTACATAATTTTTAGTTATGTATTTATAAGATTTCAAAATACAAATTTTTTACAAATTGATTTAATTTATTTTTTTAGAAAAATAAAGAATGTAATTATATACACAATTAAGAAATTTATTTGAAAAAATATAAATCAGTTTTTAAATCAACGAGGTAAAATAATATTTTTGGATATTTTTGATAATATCAAAAAATAATAATATATCTGTGAATAGTGAAAAATATCAATTTATATAATACATCCAACATTTAACTAAATAACAACATTCAAATTTTATTTAAAATTATTTAAGAATAAAAAATTATTGGTTTTATTATGAAAATAATTTTTTTATTTTAACCAAATTAATTTATAATTTTGAAATAAAAATATTCAATACTTCTGAAAAATTTCACTTTGCAAAACAGTTTGTTCACCATGTGCGTTATATTAATTTCAAATTATGTTTACTAAAATATATTAATTTAATTTGGTAAATTTGTTATATATTTTGAATAAAAATAATTGATATTATATAATAACATTAACATGATTTTTGGAAAAATAAAATATTAAAAACATATGTAGTTAAATATTGTGGTTTAGGATAAAAGGAAATTAACAGGGGTTTAAAAAAATGACAAGGGTAAAATGAACAATAAATTGTAAAAAAAAAATTTATAGAAATATGTTAACCCAATCAAAAAAATTATATAATGATACATTTTGTAATTTTATTTTAATGTTTTAAATGCTTCTATTCCAATTAATTTTTATAAATTTTTGTGTGTCCTCTATCAAACATAAAAAAAGGAACACACTCTTTTATCCTCTTCAAAAATATTAATAATGTTGAATCACAATTTCTCAACACAAAAAAGTTATTTTATTCCCTAAAAACATACTTTAGTACTTTACATTTTTTAAATCCATCCTATGTATTGTTTTTGTGCATATGTAAGGAGGTTATCTGAATATGTTTTATCTTTCCACCCTGAGAGTATGAAAATTATTTATTCATTCACATTATTAAAATATTATTAAATTAATATATTATATTATCCATACTATATACCATATATATATATGGTATTATCTTAATTTCATAACCGATATTCACCCCCCATTCATCAAATTAAATGAAACATCATTGATCATGTGGATGACATACTGCAACCTCGTGAACTGATACTATTATTTTTCCATCACCACCTCGCAAGGAATGATATAATGATTGATTCAGTATATATATATATTATATGTATCAAATTATTATACTTCCTAAATTAAAATAAAACATAATATTTAACATTATCCATTCTTTTAGAATATGATAACATCACTTGTTTTTACGGTGGACTACCATCATACATAGTGATGAGATATACTATTCACTTATGATTTTGATGGAATGTAATAAAATTAAATATAATAGATATATGTGAAATTTATTAAATAATTATTATTCAAGGAAGATGGGTTATTATTTACCTTTTTGTCATTTTGTTTATTTTGAAAATATAAACAACACTAATGTGTAAATACAGTTGACCGTCCCAACGAATGGTGTTATTCATTTTCTATAATTGTTTTTTATGGATTACTAAAAATTAACATATAATGAATATAAATGATATTAATATATTGGTTATAATTCTAGAGTTTACAGATCCATCTACAATATTATGGTACCAAATAAACAAATCTAACCGTACAAGAAAAATAAAGCATTTATCACCCAAAAGGTATTTTTAAAAATGAATAATTTTTAGAAGGTAATAAATTATAATAAATAAATAATAAATTTTATATTATATTGGTTTTTGGTTTTTTAATTGAATTATTAAATAAATATATAAATTATATAAGAGGAATGAATGAGTATGATGGATAACAATACTTATAGTAAGGGATTTCCTCTTTACTTATTTTTATTTCAAGAACATCACATATTCAACATATGATTATTTTTTGGGGTGTATATACTATCCATGAATTTCTATTATATTTATTGTAAGGATATTTATGGGTATTTACATAACAATATATGGTTATATTTTAATGGGTCTTATGATTAAAACTATACCAATGTGATAATGGTATTTATGTTATAGTCCACTTCTTTATAAGAAATGTGTATGATTATGCTTATGCTGATTGAATATTATGATATAATTTTCATGTAAAAAAATTAACATACTTAAAATATATACTATTTATAGAATACATGTTTTAATTTCATTTTGCAAGCTTTTATATCTAAATAGAGTAATATAACTGTTATAAGAAAAAATTCAATTATTTGTCTCCTTGGTGGAAATAGTTTTCCTCTATGCCTATATTTTATAAAAATGATATAATGAATGATGATACTATTTTAAAATTATTTGTCAAAGATAAATTTACCATTTAATAAAGTTTATATAAAATTATTAAAATGGAATCTATTTGGTGTTTTCTAAATGAGACACTCTTGAATTTTTAATGAAAATGAGGTAAGAATATTTTTATTATCACATAAGACATTAATTTCATTTCCATCCATTAATAACACTAATTTATTTGAAACATACCTTACATATTATCAATGATATTATAGATGTAAATTATTCCCATAATATTAGGGAAATTTTAATGTTTCAAAAAATTTATTTCAAAGTTAAAAGTATATTTTTCTCAATAAATATTTCTATTCAAGGATCATAAATTATTTCCTTATAAGATTATAGTTTTTGATATTATAAAATATTTTTTTTGGTATATGATCTAATGTTTCAATAATTTTTTTCACTAGATGGTTTATATTTTTTATTAAAATATTTTTATGAAACATATTTCTTATCTATGGGATATTTTATGATGAAATATTATGAAACCCTTTTCTTTTTTTATTATATGATTAAATTTATATAATGTTATGGAAAATAAATGTATAAAATAATTATATATGTTAGAAATATATCTCCATCCAATTAATTAGGAAATTGTTAATATAGTTTGATATAATTATTTGAATGTAATTGGTGTGGTTCATTTGAAATTGGACACATGATGATGTGATTAATCTTCTATAGTAAACAAGTGATAAAGCCAAATCAATTTTAAAAAGGGAAGTAGGTGTTAATTATTAACATATTATTATTTTAGTGTTTTAGTTGTTTAACTATAAATATTAATTGTTTTTTATATTAATGAATTTTCTACACTTATATGAAATGAAACAATAATTTATGGTTGATTTGTGATGATTTATCACTATTATTGTTCATGTATTATGAAATTGTAATGTTTAATTCCACGGACCATGTTTATGATCCATATTATATTTTGTGTAGACATTGTATATTATATTTATAATATCATTGAATTATTCGTATAAAATTATTTCATATGATTAACGATTGATATATTTAATTTTTACCTAAATTGGGCATCTTGGCTCACACTTTCTGATATATATTTTATCTACTTAATAAAGAATGAATAATTAGTTTGAGTCTATGAAGTGTAATGAATGGGAATATATTTTTTGAAGATGTTTATGATTATCCTCAAAATCATTATATAGTGTATATATTCAATTAACATACTAAAAATTTATGGACCTTATAAAATTATTTTTTTAAAGTATTGAATGTTTATATATTAATAATAAATATCAATATATGAAAATCTAGGTTCATTATAGTTTTTATCAGAGGATGTTCTTTCAAAAAAATAGAAATATGAGGAGATTAAATTATTGAGATCACTATGGGATATGATTACATATATTTATAGTTATATGTCTTTGGATAAGTAAACATATAAGAAAATGTCATAGAGTTTTGGTGAAGGATAGATATAGTGGTTTTGAAGAAATTAAATCATTTTCATTAAACTATATATTTACGTGTCCCTATAATATTAATATATAAGGTTAAAAAATAAAAAATAGTACATTTAGATATATATTATTCCCATATAGTTCACAAAAGAATGCATTGTTTCTCAGTTGATTTTACAATCCTATATAATATGCATAGGGAATTCAAAATTTATTTATGAGACCTCATACAGGATTTGTATAATTACATGAATTAACTAGTTTAAACCTATGGTTTCATACATTGAATAATGGTTCCATTAATTTTAATTCCAATCAATGAATATTCATGATTAAAATAAATAAATAATGATCATGATGTTCCTCCAAACCATGACTGATTTAGTATGATATTAAAAATAAAATGATGAAGTTGAGGTTATAATAGGTAAGATGAAATAATTAAGTACCCTATTTGAGAATGTTTATATGAAACTAATTGTATCACATAAAATATATTGGAACTTATATTAACATCCTCACTGATTAGTTACGGATTTTTTAGTGAAAACCAATATTGGTATAATGTTTCCATATCAAGTATATTATTTTTCCACTATGGATATTTATATAAATTCACTAGATTTAATAAGTCTTACTCTTCCTATAGTTTAATTTGATGTTATTTTATGGAATAATTGTATTTCTCTATATAAATACCATAATAATTTTTTATAATGGAAGGAAACATTTGATATTGCAAACCAATCTATGAATTAATGTGTGTGTTATGTTAAAATTAACCATTGGATGGAAATCACATCAATTTTTCGGGATTGGATTCTTACTCACAACGTTTATTATATCATTTTATTGTGGTGGAATTAAAAACCTATTGATATACATATCGTGTGATATTTTATTATTATATTTCTAGGGGAATTTCCTTATCTTCCACTAAATCATGATGTCAAATTTTCAAGTGAACTCATACTAGGTGCCTTATATATTTAAATGACTCCATATAGAATGAACCTGATTGGGTAGTACCTATACTAATTCATTATTAAAAAACATTAATATTTCATTAATTTAGATGAATATTCATCACATTTCAAAACTACATGCCTGATGACTATAATATTTTAGTGTCTCGGAAGAAATGGAACACATTTTTTTCTTTGGTACATTATCTTTAACATAACACTCAATGATATTCCCCTTTGGTACTCCTACATTAAACCATTATTCATAACTGGGGAAAATGATGCATAAGAAATATGTGTGATCTAATGGTTAGTAAGTTTAAATAAATGAAACATGTTAGTATAACATGAAAATAAGGGTTTGAAAAATTCAGCATAACCATTGATGATAATACTCCACATATCACATATTTGAAACATGAGACATAGAGTAAATATTATCAATTTATAAGATAGTAATAAAAAAATAATCATGTACATGAAAAACATTACAATATCATATCCAGAAGTAAATGAATTTTTTTAACAAATAAACACGGAATTTCATTCCCTATAACTAATTGATTATTGAGAAAATCATATCAGGGTACTTCGAGGGGACTACAACTACTAGGAAAGACAGTAAACCACCCCTAGCCACATCAATTTTCATATAATGGATCAGGTTTCTTTGTCTTCCCATAGTTGATAGGGTTCCCTATCATCTTATAGTGGTTCTGTTTTCTCCATGTACCCATTGTGGATCAGATTTTCTGATATTCCAATAGTGTATCTGGACACAACTTCTCCCAATTTTGGTTCTATAGGAACTGGTCTCCCATTGTGGATAAATCATTTCAAAATGTTTCCCATCATTATCTCATGGGATTTAAATCCTTAACCAATGCATTGAAAAGATATAAAGGTACCACTAGTAACATAATAGAATTATGGATACATGGGCCACATTATAATTAAACATTTAACATATCATAACCCCTTAAAATGGATGGGGTTCATAAACATCATATCATAACCCTTTATGTGAAATGTGTATCAATAAATTTTCATCATCTAATTACCTATGAAAATTATATACTTATCATAATAATATTGGGAAATTTACACAAGAATATCAGTGGTTTTCAAGAAAATATAACCCATGGAAGAGAAACTAGGTTCATAAACATATATCCATAAAATAATAAACCATTCATGAAATAATATTAATTGTATTCATAGATCAAATCCTTAATAAATCCTAAACTATCCCAATTTATTCATATTATATAGATATATATTTGAAAGGTCACATGTGCAGTCTCTTACGTAAAGTATATATAAATTTCAATAATATATTATAAAACCATTTCACAATCCATTTCCTATAATAATATATTATCAGTTTCATTTAAAATTATTCTTGAGGTAAATATCTTTTGCATATTGAAAAATAATATTTAAAAAATGAATAATTTTTTAAAAGAAATTTCATTCAAAATAAATTTTAAAATTTATAAAATAATCACCAAAATATTTTGAAAACATATTTCATCAAAAGAAAACATGAAGCCTAATAATGAATGAAAGAAAATTTTTTGAAATCCTTTTTCATTTAAAGTAATTTTGAATAATAAAATAATGGCTAACAAATTAACTTTTTTATTGAAATTGTCTTTTAAAACATATAATGAAATCCATAAATATTTGATGCCATTTTATTTGAAAATAACCATTGGAGAACATATAAAGTAATATTTGAAAATCAATTCAAACACTATTTTAAATGAAAATAATTTTTAAAATAATTTTTATTTGAAAAAACTATAAATTCAATAGATTTATAGAATATTAATAAAACAATTTCAAAAAAGATAATCATTTAAAATTACATAGTGCGATTCATGGAAAGCATGGTCATGATGATGAGTAAGTTCATGCTTGCTGAACGTTCCTCTTTCACCTCAAAATTATTCGATAAGAACATTGATCGGAAAATGTTAAGAATATTCCCATAAAAAAATTTATTGAAAACAATTATAGGGTTAAAATTTCCTTCAAAAATAATTTAATAATATGCAAACCTTTTAAAGGGAATTATTTACAAAACTATATTTTGAATGAATAGATATTTGTGACTAAAAGGTGAAATAAATTTTGATTCTCAAAACCACTTTTTATTAATTATATTAAGTATAAACATGTTGAAAATTTTTAATAATACATTATTATATCATGTATATATATATGAGAGGAAAATTCATGTGTTTTCATAATATTTGGATTGTAATATTTCATCAAAGGAAGTATAATCGTAAAAAATGATCTTAAATAATTAGATTGATGCAGTACACTCTTACCACTTTGGTATCTTTAAGCCATACACTAACTAATAATATAACATTAAAAGTATTTTAAAATATTATTAATGAATTATATTCATGATATAACATTTAAAATTTTATTAGATACACCCCATATATAAATATAGGTGCATAACAAGCCTTATATTTCAAGGAAGACAACATGCGACAAAAATTACATTACAGATTTAATAACTTTTGAACCATAAACCACAAGAAATAAATTTGTTAAATTGGATATGTAAATACCAATAAATTCAAGTATAATAATAATTGAATATATTCACGGTTATTATATAAACCATACAAAGGAAATTAGTGGTGAATGATTCATGTGTCTCATTAATATAAAAAGTGAGATGAGAAAACCCTTACATTACGTCTTGACAATCTTCATACCCACACAATCCTCCTATATATTAAATATTTTTTTACACATAAAAAAGAACTATATTCAAATATATAATACCACTTCAGGTCCATTAATTTCTTTATATACCCCGTTTATTAACTATTCCATGTTACAACAATATTTTAGATAATAAATGATCTGTTTATTATATATGTTTTGACTTATTATTGATCTTCTTACATAGATCAAGATATTAATATTTCCAGAATATAAAACAATATTTATATATTCTACATAATCATTATTTAAGTTTTTATTATAATATATAAATTATTGATATATGGAATGTAATACACTATTCATAGAGACTATACATTGTATGTATGCATGAATAGTGATTATATTTTTTATAGTATTGAAAAAATATAAATAAATATTCATTATATAAAAATTTATATTTTAAATTTAATGTGTAATAATTATGTCATATTTAAATCATATAATTAAACTAAAATAATGATTCTTGCATTTTATGTAATGTGTGATTGAATGGCATCTCTTTGAGGTGGAGGTATTCCACACATCAAAAGAAAAGTTATTGTATTTACAAAAAATGAAATCATGATGTTTTGTGTTATTTAATATTATATTATATTATAAAAATAATTAATATGTTATATATCTCGTAAAAATTATGTTTCCATCATAACAACCAATAATGAGAGGTGGTAAACGAAAAATAAACCACATAATTTCCAGAGGTGGTAGTTCACTTTACACCAGAATGGTATGTTCATTACCCATTAGATGGATGTGTGTGTAAGTGTTGGTAAAACAATTTGAAAATAAATATAATTATATTTATGAAATTTCGGTTTTTATATTATAATGTAATAATAATAGTTTAGAGGGTGTAGAATGAAAATAAAACAAAGTGCTTGAGGAAAGATGTTATGTATACTTTGGGTAACTCCTTCTGGTTTACACCAATGGACTACCATAGAAGGATTTATTCAAAAAGTGTGGATTAGAGGAATAATATTGTGATACTTGGAGGATATTTGGGATGTATTATTCTAATCTATTAGGTTTTATATGTGAGAACATGTTGGAGTGGTGAATGACTTTCTATAGTGGATGGAAGTGGTATTCTTGTAAATTTCTTAAAAGGGATTATCACCAAAGAATATTCTATTTCAAATGGATACAATAATGGTAAAAATATGATAATATTTAATATATGGTACT
This sequence comes from Viscum album, assembly GCA_963277665.1. Classification (NCBI taxonomy): domain Eukaryota; kingdom Viridiplantae; phylum Streptophyta; class Magnoliopsida; order Santalales; family Viscaceae; genus Viscum; species Viscum album. Next base: position 1,894,762,440 of record OY728150.1, read on the forward strand.
TATGTAAATATAATATGGTATATGGATAATTATCATGATCATTTATGCATTAATTTAAATGTTTAGTATTATGCAAAGAAAATTTTCCTCTAAATCATTTTAATTAATTTGTGATACATTCACTAATTTTTTTGGTCAAAATTTTATTTTACAAATATATAAATTATAAATTATGATGATTCTAAATATTTGACCCATTTTTAATAATATAAATCATATAAGTGTTAAAAATTAATTTAAATTTAATCTCATATACGAGATGCAGATCTGGGTTTTTATATCAATAATTCTCAAATTTTTGAAATGTTTTTCTATAAACTATTTTATGGCCTGAGCCTTAAACATTACATAATCATGAGTTATTTGAAGAAATCACATTGAGGAATTTTTCAGGTTTAATGTTTTATATAATTAGGTCATAAATCATGCATTTCAATCCACATTTAAACAAGCTGGTTACATCAAAAACAATATTCATTTTTTTACATAAAAGGAAACATATTTAAAACAAAACATGGTTTCTTTATTGACACTTTTTCAACACTATCATCACATCATGTACTTTTCCCTTGACCTGTGAAAAACATTTCCAAAACATGGGATTAGCATAAAAATCTCAGAAAGGTATATATAAATACGGAAAGAAAACATTAGTCCATGTATACAAAAGAATCAATGAAATCATACTTTACTAATAAAACATAACCACTTTAACATAACACATAAAATCATAAGATTTATGAATAACTCAAAGAAATCATAAGACATAAAGGTAACTTTAGGCATTCAAAAAATTATTACGTAGGGAGTAACCCTCATGGTTATGATTGGAATATCCATCACAATATATTCCCTAAATATCTTTGGAGAAACCTTAGCATTTAACTCCTTCGCATTACCCAACGCATGGAGAGATATCTCAGGCTCACCTACCCTTAGTTTATCATGGAACCACCGGACTTCATAATCAATTCCCAAGAACCATATCATTATTGTATCACATAAAACATGATTAAAGGAAACATAACATTTCTACATTGCAATAACAATATAACATTTTATGATACTGAAATAATAAATCCATTATAAAAACCATTTTCAATAACAAAATATGTTAAAATAGTATATGGTATTTATTTTTCTTTTGAAAAAATTACTACTTGTTAAGGAAGCCATAGATCAAATAATACTTACAGCAGTAAAAAATGTCGTTGTCCCCTCTTACGTTAAAAAAATAGACATTACTTTTTGTCATTTAGTAAAATTCTTGATAGAGAAAATATTCCCTTTGAATGAAATGAAAAGTAAAAAGGGTTTTATATGCCGAATAAAAAAATGTCATGTATAAAACAAAAGATTCCTCAATGATAGAAGATTGAGACGAAGTCCCGTACAAAGACGGTATCCTTAGATGAAGGATAAATCAATTACATAATTATGTGTGAAAAATATAAATACACCCAATATAAGTGGATATTAAGTGTAAAATAATCAGAGATCATCCAAACATATTCATAGCATGAAATAATCAATAAGTAAATGTTTATCCCAAATAATTGAAATTGGGTTAAAAAGTTCCCTTACATAAATTCAACATCCTAATGGCGTCACTTTAAAATTCCGAAAATGAGTTGATGAGAGAGAAAATCGTATATCAACACTTGGAAAAAAAATTTAAATCAATAAGGATATATAATAACATATCACAACATAATAAGATGTAAATTAAAAGACATAACAAAAGGAAGTATTTTAAAAAGTGGAGGGTGAATGGTTCCCTTACCGATTCGGGTAACATTAAAAACGTACACCCTAAGAAAGAAGGATCATAAAATGAAGTTGTAAATACCCATAAATTAATTTATATTACAAAAAGAAGACAATCATGGGCAGTACAAAGACCAAACAAAATGAAATAGTTGCAAATTTGGCATGAATCTCATGGGAATAAATTTGGGATGAAAAATCCCTTACGAAAACTCGACAGCCTAACGGTTCCACATAAAACTTCTAAAAAATGGATTTATGAGATCAAATATGTCCTCTCATAATATTAAAAAAAATGTTCAGTAATAGTAATATAATATAAAATTACCCCAACATAAGAAATAATAGCTTGAAAGATATGAGATAAAAGAGAGTACTTAAAAGAAAGAGAGAGGTGGGATCCCTTACCTCGAGTCTGATTTGTTCTTGTTCATTCTTTATATTCCTTAATAATAAACATAGGTAAATTTATAATTTCTTAAGGACTTCTTTTAAAGTTCATTATTAAATTTATATCACACATTACCATGTTATAATAATTAGTTAATTATGTGAGTTCATATCATACGTTTTGTCGATGTTCGGTACACGAATCAAAAATAAACTTGTTTGAAAAGAATTATCCATGTAGTTATAATTACATCACATCCAGAATAGTATTAATGATTTAAATATCATATATATAAATTATATATTCATTTTATTCTATTCTATAACATTTGGAGATAAAAAATTAAATGCACCATTTATGGAGACGGCAAACCGTAAGTACACATGAACGCTACTTCCATTTCTTTGTTATATTAAAGGAATTAAAAATAAATGAGACATATATATATTATAATTTTAGTATAATATATATGTAATATATTTCACTTAATTTCATTAATTTCACTCTTTATGCATTCCATGTGTTTCATGAACGAGCCATATCACTTGAGGGGGTTGTAGTCCACACTTCGCCTGATAAAATTATCGTAATTACATGACATGAAAAGAAAAATGATATGATTTAAAAATAAAATACATAAGAATATAGAAAAAAAACCATATATATCATATTCAAATACTGTTACACCATAATTTACACCATGAATGGTGTTAATAGAAGATTGAATAATCATCATTTCGTGAGGCAGTAATTATCCTCCCACATAAACATTATGTTCCTTAACAATTAGACGAAGGTTTGTGTAAGTGTAAATAAAATCCATCTCAAAACAACATCCTAGTATATTGAGTATACTGCTGTTGTTATTTAATGGAATAATAAGAATGTTAGGGGTAGTAAAGAAAGAAAATAAAAGAATGAAACTCAAGAGAAGACATTACCTCTAAATCAGGTAACTCTTTTTGATTTGAGGCAAAGGATTCCTTGGAAAGACTTTTGCCCAACGTGAGGATACTAGGAGTAATAGAGGTATGTGGAGAGATAACTTGAGAAGATTTTCAACGATCCAAGGGCTTGGGATGTGTGAGTAAGGGGTAGAGGTGATGGAATTTTATAAGGGGGAGGAGGGGAACTCTTGGAATGTCATGAAATATTAATTTATTATAAATTTTTTTGTCAAATTAGAATGGTTCTAAAATGATGTATTTTCTAGTATAAGAGAATAAGGGGTATAAATCCACTCAACCAATATGATTTATACAAGTAGAGGTCATATAATTCACCTTATCTTTTCATTTTAACCCTTAGTGGAAATTAATAATTCTTACTACGTCTTTTTTTTATTTTTAGACTATAAGGTCATAATAGTTACTTTAAAATGACAATAGTCTCAAATTTGTATCAATAATGATATTAGTAATATATTATATGTCATTTAGGAAAATATTAAAAAAAATTGGACTATTATACCATTTAATAAAATAACATTTGTTTTAAAAACTCATTTTTGCAAATTTTGACATTATTTGGTTGTTGACTTTTGATAAAGGCCTAAAAGCTTTATTCCTTATAAATTCGAGTATTGACCAAGATTTTACATATCATAATCTTCTAAAAAATATTGGATATCATGCGAAGTCTCAAAACAATATTATTTTAACACTTATAATATCATTTATTTAAATCATCCATTAATGATGTAATAACTCCACCATCATTGTGTCAAAAATAAATTTATTTATTTAATGTCTAAAAATTATAAATAAATTATCATGATTTATTAAATATTTATATATTTCCAATGATTATTTATAGATCAAGAGATCATTTATATAAACAAAACTAAAATTGTTTTACTTAGGTGTTACATACTTTGGTTAGATTTTCCTTTCATTAAAAAAAATATGATAAAAGGTCAATATAACTATAAAGTGATTACATGGGGTCCCAAAGTTGGCACATAGAATCCAATGGTCGGAAATGACTCAGAAAATAGGATTAAGAAACATCTATGGGTAATTTTATATTATTATTACATTATTTTGTTTACGCTTTTTACCTGATTGTCTAATTACTCACGGTAATTAAAAATAAATACCGTAATTACTATTTATCATCTCAAAAACAAAAGAGTCATAATTACATAATTTTAACATTATGATTAAAAATATACAATCCATTTAACCAAATTCCAAATAGATAAATTTCATTAATTACTATAAATATAATTCCTATTGTCAAAACGAAAGAAGGGTTTTTAAGAAGTAAAATTTATCAAAAGACTGACTTGTTTATACATTCAATTGAAAAGTAAAATTACATCCAATAACAAACATTGTATTAAGTGATAAAAGAATAATTCAATTTCACTTTAAAACCAAATAAAATGACAATCTAACTATATTTATAAATTGGATGAAAAGGCAGTTCTGAATTAAAATGCTGTATTTTTCACTATTCATTAAAAAATGAACACTATCCGAAAAATACCAAAAATTTACCCTAAGCTATATTTGATATTTCAAATTCTAAAATTATTTCCATTATATCAAATTAAAAACATATAATTCTCATTAATAAATTATATATTTAATTCCTGTTATCAAAACAAATAGTATATTTTTACGAAACAATATATATCAAAAGATTTACACTTGTTTATGTCCATTTTCAAAGATAAATTAATTATAATCACCACCATTGAATTAAATGTTAATAACATTTTCTAATTAAACTATAAAACAAATTAAAAAGATAATCTATCCTTAGAAATAAATTATATTAAAACGCACTTTTGAAATAAAATAAAGTATTTTTAACTATTCATTAAAAAATGAATTTTATAAGAAAAATACAAACAATTTACCGAAAGAAAATTTTGATGATAAAAATCTAAAGAAGGATTTTATTTTCTCAAAATGAATATAAGAAAGTCACAAGAACTAGATTTAAATAGGGTTTTCCAACAAAAGATGATAAATCACCATTTTAATGTAAATTATGCTTAAAATTAGATTCATTCACATTTTAAGCCTCTAAATTTTATTAGATAAATGTAAATACATTTAACAAACATCTATAATAAAATTTTAGTTAGTTCTATTCAATCCTTCTAATATAATGGGTAGGTGTTAACTACCATTTCAAATAATAATATTATATTGTTAGTGTGCAACGTAAGATTTCAATGAATCCTTTTGTTGCGTATAGGGTAATCCATTGAACATAGAAACCCCTTTAAAGTAAAATCAATATTTAATTCAGAAATATTAATAAATATAAAAATATCATATTTATTTATTTACCTGGGATGTTACATCCTTCCCACCTTTTGGGAATTGTGTCCTCGCAATTTTAATATTGGTTATGGAAACATCATTTAGTGTCCGACATCAGAAAACTAGTCAATAAAACAAGCACTTTAAAATAATGGAAAATAAATACAATGGTTTCCTGAGACAACAGATACTAGGATTCCATGAAAACATGGATATGGAGGAGAAAACAAACCATCAAGTTCTGATGGAGAGTTATAGAAAACATGTCTAAGGGAAAGTTAACCACTAGAAAATCTAAAACTTGTAATGGGTTAAACGGTATTTGATTCCCCATTATGAAAAGTTAACAGAAAATGTTTTTGTTTTACATTTTTTTTTCATTGAAGAATTTATTTATCTCCTTAACTAATACATAAGGAAACATACTTACTTGTCTGGTAGACATTATCTTTTACTATATTTCCAACACAAACTCATATTTCCTCTAAACTATGAGTATTCAGGATGACTTGATCACATTAAGAGTGCTATAATCAACTTCGAGAGAATCACATAATCCAAAAAAAATGAATTATATATTTCCCATATACTAGGACCTTATCCAAAACCATAATGGTTATTTCAAGATCAGATAATCCCCAAAAAGTATAATCTTTTACAAAAAGAAAAACTACTCTTAATCCCCAGAATTTGTCCAACAAAACCAAAAGTTCATCAAAGACCATTCATTAAACAGTTATCTATCATATTCTTCAATGTAATCAAAACTAATATTGAAACTCAAATCTCCAAAGGATTTGATCACATACTCTTGAATCATAAATCTTAACATTTATCTCTAAATTACATCAGTTACTCAAAATGTCACACATTGAAAAGTAATTAACTTAATCACATATTCTCCATGATAAATTAAACATTTCATAAATATACCAAATCATCATATGTTCACAATTAAAACGTAGATTATTCCAAACTAAAATTTCAACCATTATTCCACAATTGAAATCCTATATTATTCTATATTCCTTAGGTATATAGTGTTTCCTCAAAATAGAGAACATCTTTCACAATAACCTTTATCACTTAATCACCAAATAATTTTCCTATACTATGTATATCTATTTGATAAAACATAAATTCCCAAAATCAACATATTCTTGTTCCATAAAATAATTTTACTAAAATAATAAGGAATAATAACCAGGGAAATCAAGTAGGATAGTGGTAGGTGATGTTCCCTTATCGCCCTACGGTAGTGGGTTCGATTCATGCAACCCTACCAGATGTGATGGTTTGTCACCCATCCTACGGGTTATCCTTTTTATAAAACTCCAAAATAACCCTAACTTATTTTAACCTCAATGGTTTCCTTATACTTCTCATTTTCATCCAAAATCATTATGATATCATCATCTTAATACTTGATGTCTTATTTCGCTACCATAAGATAAAATAAAATGATTCCCAAAATGAAGAACATCATACCTTGATCATGGTGTCCCTTTGGTTTCATCGTCATCTTGTTCACGTAAGTAGATGCTCCTTGCATTGAAAAAATGATTTAGAGATCCTTCAAAATCATTTGCTTCTTCCATCCAAATACACCTTGTACAACATGGGCCATATGTGTGTTCATTGAAAAATAGTTTTTGAAAAAAATCTGGTATGACATATAATATCAAAAAATCTGATAAAACATGATTTCTATAAAATAGTTGGACCGAATTTGAGTTGAAAATTTAAATTAATGGTTCTTTTAAAAAACCATAGGTATGTTCTGAAAGACTATATTGTAAAAGAAAATATAAATAGGTTACGCAAGGGTATCCTTCTTTAGCACCTTTTTTAAAATCATAATATGCTTTAAAATATTGTGATAAGGTAAAATATTTGAAAATGAATTGATAATATTTACCTTTTTTGAAAATATGAGAATATTGTGAAAATAGGATTTGTCTAAATACAACCAATGATCCATGATGATAACGAGGTATAGTGTAGGTGTTGGATATCTCAAACAACTGCTTGCAAATGAGTTGTATGCTAGAAGAATATTCACAATCATCCGAACATGACTTTTCAATAATTATTGCAAGAATTTCCTCAGGAAGAGATAAGAATTTCGTTTGAGATCCTCCTCATTCCATTTGTAACTGACTTTAATTTACCTGAAAAAAGTTATAAAACAAGAGTTTAACTAAAATAATAGACATAGGGACTAACCATGTTTCTAAAGAAAACTCTTAATCCCTAAATGTGTCTAAAAATCCCTTTGAAACCAACTGTAACTCCCCAGCCTTAAACAATAATTAAGCTTTAGTTTTTTCAAGAATTCACATTGAGGATGTTTTTAGGTTTAGAGTTTTAGAGAATTAGGTCATAAATCATGCATTTCATTTCACATTTAAACAAGGTGGTTACATCAAAAACATTTTTCATTTTGTTTCCATCAAATGAAACATATTTAAAATAAAACATGGTTTCATTCTTGACACTTATTCAACACTATAATCACATCATGTACTTTTACATTGACCTGTGAAAAACATTTCAAAAACATGGGCTGAGCATAAAAAGCTCAGTAAGGGATATAAAAATACAGAAATGAAACATTAGTCCATGTATAAATAAGAATCAATGAAATCATACTTCACTCATTAAACATAATAACTTTAACATACCTCATGAAATCATAAGATTTATGAATAACTCATAGAAATAATAATAAAAAAAGTTAACATGAGGCATTCATTACATTCTTACGTAGGGAGTAATCCTCATGGTTATGTTTGGAATACCGATCACAATATATTCCCTAAATCGCTTTGGAAAAATCATAGCATTTAACTCCTTAGTGTTACCCAATGCATTGGAGAGCTAGGTCAGGCTCACCTTCCCTTAGTTTATCATGGAACCACCCAACATCATAAACAATTCCCACGAACTATATCATAATCGTATCACATAAAACATGCATAAAGGAAACATAACATTTCCACATTGTAATAAAAATATAGAATTATATGATATTGAAATAATAAATCCATTCTAAAAACCATTTTCAATACCAAAAATATGTAAAGTGTATATAGTATTTATTTTTCTTTTCAAAACATTATGGCTTGTTAAGGAATCCATAGATCAAATAATACTCACAGCGGCGGAAAAGGTCGTTTTCACTGCTGACTTTAAAAAAAGAAACATTCTTTTTTTAGTTTATTAAAATGATTCATAGAGAAATGGTTCCCTTTGAATGAAATGAAAAGTGAAAAGGGTTTTATACACCGTCTAAAATAATGTCGTGTAGAAAACAAATGATGCCTCAGTGAAAATAGATTGAGACGAAGTCCCCTACAAAGACGATATCCTTATATTATGGATAAATCAATTACATAATTATGTGTCTAAAATATAAATACACCCAATGTAAGTTTATATTAAGTGAAAAACAATCAGAGTTCATCCACACAATTCATAGCACAACCTAATCAAGAAGTAGAGGTTTAACCCAAAGAATTAAAATTGGGTTAAGAAGTTCCCTTACAGAAATTTGACAGCCTAACAGTGTCACTTTAAAATTCATAAAATGAGTTGGTGAGAGAGAAAATGATATCTCATCACTTGGACATAATATTCATATCAATAATTATATAGAATAACATATCCCAAAATAATAATATGTTAATTAAAAGACATAACAAAATGAAGTCCTTTAAAAAGAGGATGGTGAAAGGTTCCATTACCGATTTGGGAATCATTCAAAACGTATGCACCATGAAAGAAGGATCATACAATGAAAATTTAAATACCCATAAATTAAACTATATTACACAAAGAATAAATTCAAGGGATGTAAAAACACTAAAGAAAAAAAGTGGCAAATGTACCATGAATCTCACTGGAATAAAAGTGAGATGAAAAATACCTTAAGAAAACTCAGCAGCCTAATGGCGCCACTTAAAACATCCAAAAAATGGATTGATGAGATCAAATAGGGTATATCCTCATAAGAAAATTAAAAGTACAGTAATAGGAATATAAAATAACATTCCCCCAACATAAGAAATAGGATATTAAAAGAAATGACATAAAAGAGTGTACATAAAAAGAAAGAGAGAGGTAGGATCCCTTACCTCAAGTCCAACTTGTTCTCGTTCATTCATTATATTCCTAAGTAATAAACATATGTAAATTTATAATTTCATAAGTATATCCTTTAAAGTTAATTATTAAATTCATATCACATATTACCATGTTATAATAATTAGTTAATTATGTGATTTCATATCATACGTTTTGTCGATGTTTGGTACATGATTCAAAAACAAACTTGTTTGAAAAGAATGGTCTATGTAGTTATAATTAAATCATCTCCAGAGAAGTATTAATGATATAAATATCATATATACACAGTATATAAATATATCCATTATATACTATTCCATAACATTTAGAGATAAACAATGAAATGCACCGTTCATGGAGACGGTAGGCCGTACGTACGCATGAACGCTACGTTCATTTCTTTGTTATATTAAAGGAATTAAAAATAAATAATACATATATATATTATATTATATTATATTATATATACTATATAAGTCACACAATTTCATTAATTTTACTCTTTATACATTCCATGTATTGCATGAATGAGTCACATCACTTGAGGGGGCAGTAGTCTACACTTTCCCAGAAGAAATTTTCACAATTACACGAAATGAAAATAATAATGATATGATTTAAACAAAAAAATATAGAAGCATATAGAAAAAATAAATACCATATATATCATTTATAAATACAGTGACATCCTAATGGCCACCATGAAAGGTGTTAAGAGAATATTGAACAATCATTGTTTAGTGAGGCAGTAATACGCCATCTACAAGAAACAGTATGTTCTTTAACCATTAGATGAAGGTGTGTGTAAGTGTAAATACAATACTTACCATAAAAAATACTAGTATATTGAGGATACTATTGTTGTTATGGAATCAGATAATAATAATTTTAGGGAGAGTGAACAAGGAAAATAAAATAAAGAAACTTGAGAGAAGCCATTACCTCTAAGTCAGGTAACTCTATTTTATTTGAGCCAAAGGATTCCTTGGAAAGACATCATCCAAATGTTAGGTTTCTATGAGTAAGAGAGTGATGTGTAGAGATAACATGAGAAGAGGTTGGACGAGCCAAGTTATTGATATGTGTCAGTAAGGGGTAGAGGTGATGGATTTTTATAAGGTCGAGGAGGGGCACCCTTGGAATGTCATGAAATATTAATTTATTATAAAACTTTTTTCAAATTATAATGGTTCCAAAATTATGTATTTCAAGGATAAGATGATAAGATTATAAATCCTCTAAACCAACAATATTTAGACAAGTGGAGGCCATATAATTCCCCTTATCTTTTCATTTTAACCCTTAGTTAAAATTAATAATTCTTACTACATCTTTTTTTTTTATTTTCAAATTATAATGTCATAATAGTTAAATTAAAAAGACAATAGTCCCATAATTGTATCAATAATGATATTAGTAATATATTATATGTAATTTGGGAGAATATTAAGTTTTTTGGACTATTATGTAATTTAATAAAATAAAATATGTTTTAAAAACTCATTTATGACAATTTTGACACTATTTGGTAGTTGACTTTTGATAAAGGAATAAAAGCATTATTACTTATAAATAAGAGTATTACCATAAATTTTTCATATCATACGCATCTATAAAATTAGTTGATATATTTCAATGTCTCAGAACCAAATTATTTTAAAAATTATAATATAAATTATTTAAATATTTCATTAATGAGGTAATAACTACATCATCATTGTGTCAAAAATAAATTTATTTATTTAATGTCTAAAAATTATAAATAAAATATCATCATTTAGGAAATATTTTTATATTTCCAATTACTATTTATAGTCAAATATATCATTTATGTAAACAAAACTAAATGTTTTTTTACTTAGGTGTCACAAACTTTTGTCATATTTTCTTTTCTTTAAAAATAATATGATAAAAGGTCACTATCACACTTAAGTGATTCCATGGGGCCCCAAAATTGGCACAAGGCATCCCATGGTCGGCCATGACTCAAATAATATAATTAAGACACATGTATGGGTAATTTTATATTATTATATCATTATTTTGTTGACTCTTTTTACCCGATTTACTAATTAATCACGGTAATAAAAAATAATTATTGTAATTACTATTCATCATGTCAAAAACAAAAGAGTCATAATTACATAATTTGGAACTTATGATTACAAATATGGAATCTATTTTACCATATTCCAAATAGAGAAATTGACGTAATTAATTTAAAAATAATTCCTGTTGTCAAAACCACAGACGGGGTTTTAAGAAGTAAAATTTATCCAAAGATTGACTTGTTTTTACATCCCATTGAAAAGTGAAATTACATCCAATGACAAAACTTGTATTAAATTATAAAAAAATAATTCAATTAAACTTTAGAACCAATTAAATTGAAAATATAACTTAATAAATAAATTGGATGAAAAGGTAGTGTTGAATTAAAATGCTGTATTTTTCATTATTCAGTAAAAATGAAAATTATCAGAAAAATACCAAAAATTCACCCTAAGATATATTTTATATTCAGAATTCAAAAATGGTGTCCATTATATCAAATTAAAAACATATAATTTTAATTAATTAGTTATATGATGAATTCCTGCTGTTAAAACAAATAGCGTGTTTTTAAGAAACAATATCTATCAAAAGATTGACACTTGTTTATGTCCATTTTCAAAGAGAAATTAATTATAATCACCACCATTGAATAAAATGGTAAAAATATATTCTAATTACACTTTAAAACTAATTAAAAAGATATTCTAAAATTACAAATAAATTAGATTAAAAATCAATTTTGAAGTAAAATATAGTATCTGTCGCTATTCATTAAAAACAACTATTAGAAAAATACCAAAAATTTATCCAAATTAAATATTGATGATACGAATCTAAAGAAGAATTTTATTTTTTCAAAATGAACATATTAAATTGACCAAAACTAGATTTAAATAGGGTTCTCCCTCAAAAGGAGATAAATCGGCCTTTTAATGTAAATTATGCTTAAAATTAGATTCATTCACATTTTAAGCCTCAAAATTTTATGGGATAAAAGTAAATATATTTAAAAAACATATACAATAATATTGTAGTTAGTCATATTCATTCCCTATAATACAACAACTAGGTGTCAACTACCATTTAAAATAACAATATTATATTATTAGTGTACAACGTAATATTTCAAAGAAACATGTTGTTGTGTATCGGATAAGCCATCGAACATAGCAACCCCTTTAAAGTAAAATTAATATCTAATTCAAAAATATTAATAAATATGAAAATATTATATTTCTTTATTTACCTGGGATGTTACGAAACTACATTTTTAAATTAGTTCCAATAACATAAATTGGGTTAATTGAAGTAAAATTAATCTATTTTCACATTAAAAACTAAATAAATATATTTTTTAAATAAAGAAATTTTTTATAAAATAACAGTTTTGAATTATAATTAAGTATATTTGATTTTTCATTGTAAACTAAATTCTCTTAGAAAAATAACAAAACCCCACCAAAAGAAAATTTTTATTTTTCTATTTCAATAATTATGTTCTTTTCTTAAATAAACCAAAATACAATAGTGTCATAATTTATATTTAAAGTGGGTTCTCCATTAAGAGGAGGTAAATATAACTTTTATAAAAATACATAATTTATTAATAAAATTTTATTTATTCATGTATTATACCAATCAAATCTATTGGATAAGAAAAAAATTTATTTAATATATAATATATAATTTTGATTTTAAATAATAAGTTGTTAGTTAATTTATTTTGAAAATACTGATTTTGGAATAGAATAATAGATTTCATAGAAATGTAATTTCTTTATTTTCAAATTGTTTATACGTTAACTTATATTATTTGATAAACAAAAGATTAATTTTATAATCATGTGTAGATAATAATTTCCATCATTTGTTAATTTTATAGATAACATCTATTACAATTGAAGAAGGTAGATATAATTATATTTTTTTATAATAATATTTATTGTATCTTGTATATATGCAAAACTTGGCCTTGTGTGTAACCCAAGCTATTAATGGGACATTGTATTATGTGTAACATAAGTAAATACGTGTTTTTCTTTCACTAAAATATAATATAAGTGTTGTGTTTAGTGAAATATTCATTTTTTGTTTTATTTAATGCCGGCCAACATAGTGATTTCTTATAATAATATATATTCTGGGTTGTGGGAAATGAAAAATGTCTAAAATATAAAATTAATTCTAAAAAATAGTTGACAAAACCTCAAGGTGTTAAATACTACCCCATTAAAATGAATTTCTACCTATAAATTCTTCTATATTTTTAAATTATTAATAATTGAATGTTCCATTCATAGAAACCAACATCATAAAAATTAATAGTAAAACATTATTTAAAAATATAATATTAGAAACATAAGGATTAATAAATGTGACTCAAAACTAGGAATCCAAATTATATAACATAGGTGGAATGTGAAAATGTGGACACAGAAGATAAATATTGTAACACCCCACCCCTACCTCATTGGTTTTAGGAGGCAGTGAGGGATCACTTGGCCTTAAGCAACATTCCCAAGGCGCCAAAGGCTGTCATTAAATGCCAAGGGATTCAAGAAATGATTAGGGAATGACTTTCCCATGAGACAAAACCAACCAACCCAATGATCCACTATCAACAACTACATGATGCATGTCAACAAAACAACCAACTCTTACATTACCAGAAGGGAACTACACTATTCCATAATACAACCCACAAACCAATAAAACCAACATAATATCAGAGTACTATGTGGAAGACTGAACAGTAGACCCATAAATAATCCAAGACACACTCCACGACTACACACCATGATCCATGCTCCAAGCACCACCACATATCCCAAGCATCACCACGGACCACTAGCAATGAGATGTTTTACCTTTTCCTATGTCTCGAAATACGACATCTGTAAAAGCACCAAAGTGCCAAAGAAATGGGTGAGTACTAATACTCAGTAGGTTTTTACAAAATGACTTTTATACTCATGCCCCTTGGATAAAACTGTTAGCACATTTATTTTAAAACAGTTTATATAAAATAATCTCAGGTGCATCCCATACTATAAGCGAAACACACCCATAGCAAGCCATTTCATCCAAACCATGTAATCCTAGGGAAAGACAAAAAATCATTCCATGAGCCAAAAATTACACACAAGGAAGCCCATTCAACCATGCCATGCAAGGAATCCCATTCAACCATTTCACATTTCCACAACAAATTTATTCTATGCAAAGCAACACACAACAAAGAAACTATAATGGTGGGACTTCCTGGCCAACTCGTTCACCCCATATTAATCTAGTAGGACTTCCTGCCCACTACCTAACAACCCAAAATAGTGGGACTTACCACCCATCCCATTCACCCCATTTTTTAGTGAGGCTTCCCAATAACTTCTACACAATTAACACAAGCCATAACCTTGCATTTAACCCACCAAGGCCACAACAATACAACATTAACCATTTCAATTACATGTTAATCCGCTTCAATAAATCAAACATTTATTGAAAACACCCTTCAATAATTTTCCATAAAAAACCACATTTCAATAAAACAAAACTTTTTATTGAAAACCATTTTCCCAAATCATCTTAATCAAACCAACAAACAACTCCTTTTAAAATCCCATTTTAAATTCACATCAAGAGAATTTCTCCACAATCCCTTTTTCCCAAAAATGCCAAACCATCCCCAATGGGATTTCCATCCATTTTTTCACATAAAAAAAATTAATTTTAGGAAACACAAATTAATTGTAACTAAATCAATATTTCTAACCAAGTGTATTCTAGAGAGAATCCACCTACCTTTAGGGTTCCGGCGAAATCGACCCACAAGAAACTACTCCTAAAAACCGGATAACGCAACAAAAAACCTATATAGATCCCCTTACCTAGCATCCATAAGCCTTAAAATTAGCATCCAAGAGTACCAAAACCCTATATCTACATACAATGGGTGTAGATCTAGAAAACTGAGAGAAAGGTAGATGTAGATCTAGAGAAAATCACAATGAAACCAAGAGAATAGACTTACCCGAGAGAAAACACCTTCAAATCACCACAAAACCCCATTGAATCGCTTCCAAAATTTTTAGTAAAACACCTTAAACCCTTGAGAACCAAAAAAACCGATTGAGGCTCGAGTGGGAGGAAGATTAGAGAGTAAGGAGGCATGTCTGAGTGAGCCTAGGATTTAAGACCCTATTTTTATGTGGTAGCATGGTTAGCCCGCACAGTTTGACAAACCATGTGCTAACTATGCGCACACTATTGCCTCAAGAAGAGGGGTCTGCATGGTTTCCTCGCATGATTTTGAAAAATGTGCACAAGTCGTGTTAAGCATAATGTCTCCCCCTGCATGGTTTCCAAGAGAACCCGCATGGTTTCCCCCTAACCGTGATAAAATTGTGCTCCTTAAGAAAAACCTACAAACTTATCCAAATCATTCCAAACACTCCCAACCTCTTCTCAACTCATCCCATTCATTTTAACACATAAAGAAGAATAAACAAAGTCTCATTCCTCAAATCAGGGGTGTTACATTATCCCCTCCATTGGACTTTCCATCCTCAGAATATAGTGAACCCACCTTTTGTTGAAAGAGCTCAGTACATTGCTCGACCATCTATTTCTACCTTTCCCAAGTCTCCTCTTGGATCTGTCCATGCTGCCACAAAACCCGAACCAGACCAATGCATTACCTAGAAATATTTTTACATGCCTATCCACAACCTGCACTGGCATGTGGACCAACGAAGCATTCTTTTCTAGCTCAACATGACCCCAATGAATAACATGGCCCAAATCTCACTGATAATTTTTCAATTGCAAAACATGAAACACATTGTGCGCCAGAGTAATCCTAGGTGGCATAGCCAAATGATAAGCCACATAAACAACCTTATTAAGAATCTAAAATGGTCCACTATAACTCAGAGATAACATTCCCTACTTCCCAAACTGACAATGCCCAACCTTGGAGAGATCCACAAGAAAACATGATCACTCACTGTGAAAAAAACGGTCGTTGACCATGATCCACATAAAATTTCTAATGAATCTAAGCTGTCTCCATTCTCTTTCTGATTAGAATGATCTTCTCTGTAGTCTCCTGGACAATTCATGATCCAACCATCGAGGACTCACCCGTTTTCACAATGCGTAGTTGAGAATTAAATAACCTCCCATACAACACTTCAAACATAGCTATATGTAGGGATTCCTGATAACTATTTTTGTATGAGAACTCAACCAACGAAATGTGTTCCTCCCATGAGCCACCAAAAAACATGACATAGGCCTTCAACATATCTTCCAAATTTTATATCATCCTATCAGATTGACCATCCATCTAAGGGTGATATGACATGCTCACAGTCAACTGTGTCCCAAGGGATTTCTGCATGGATTTCCAAAAACAATATGTAGAAATTAGATCTCTATCTGATACAATCAAAACTGGAACACCATGACTCTTTACCACCTCCCAGATATATATTTTGGATAGATCCTCCACCATATGAGATTCATGAATTGGAATGAAATGGGTCGACTTCGTTGGCTGATCAACTATTACCCAAATGACATCATGCTTTATGACCGATTATGGGAGACCTATAACAAAATCCATCGCTATTGGTTCCCACTACAAAACAGGTAATGATAATGACTACAACATTTATGCTGGCCTCTGATGCTCTTCTTTGACCTGCTGTAAAGTCAAGAATCTCAAAACAAACTCGACCACTCTTCTTTTCATACCATCCCAATAGAACTATGCTTTCAATGCATTATATATTTTCTGAATTCTAGGAAGAATAACCCACCTAGAATGATGATACGCCCTAAGAAGATCCTTCTGAAATGAAATTAGTACAACCATATGATTCTGAAAACACAAAATTGAATATACTTTTAGTTGCCAAACCTCAATGGTCTCCCCACCATTGAGTTTCAACCCGATGGTCACACACTCAGAATCAGATATATGTGCCTCTTTAACCAGTGCAACCAAGTCAGGAATCAATAAGACTGGAAAGAAGACCTCTCTATCACCATGGTCCTCACATTACAACCACATTTAAGCTATAACCGACATCAATTGCCACTGGTATGATGCATGTTTCACCACTTGAACATGTGATTTTCTACTTAACGCATCCTCCAATGAATTTCCCTTACCCGGTGTATACATCAATTCAAAATCAAACATATGAAGATATTTCATCCATCTCCTTTTCCTCATGATCAAATACCATTGTGTGAAAATGTGCTTCAAGTACTTATGATATTTATATACCGTGAATTTCTCACCGAAAAGATAATGATGCCACACATTCAAAGCATGGTCTACTGGTGCCAATTACAAATATTCATTTGTATAGTTCTTCTCAAGAACCCTCAACTAGCATGAGCCATATGCAACCACATGATTCCCTTGCATGATAACACAACCCATCATGATCCGGATACATCAAAATACAGCACGTAACCTTTTCTTGAATCTGGAAAATCCCAGATTGGTGCTGATGTAAGGAAACACTTTAGCTTTTTGAAACACTACTGACACTGTTAATTCCAGTGGAATGGAACATTATTTCTTGTAAAAGCTATCATTGGTTATGCAAAATGTGAAAAATCATGAACAAAACGCCAATATTACCCCGCTAGATTGAGGAAACTATGTACCTCAAACACATTCTTTGGTTGTTGCCATGAGAAAAACAACCTCTATCTATTCTGAATCCACTTAAACACCCCATTCAGAAATCACATGGCCAAGAAAACGAACTTCTTGTATCAAAAAGTCAAACATTGAAAAAATGGCATACAACTAATGATCCCTCAAGATCCTTAACACTATCTCCAAGTGCTGCTCATGCTCCACACTTGCCTTTGAATACACCAGAATA
The DNA here is from genome assembly GCA_963277665.1 of Viscum album. Taxonomy (NCBI): domain Eukaryota; kingdom Viridiplantae; phylum Streptophyta; class Magnoliopsida; order Santalales; family Viscaceae; genus Viscum; species Viscum album. The sequence goes on from OY728150.1 coordinate 1,894,780,967, forward strand.
TCATCTACAAACACCACCACAATTGTATCCATATATCTCTGAAATATCTGATTCATCAATGCCATGAATACTGGTGGAGAATTAGTTAGAAAAAAGGGCATAACCATATATTCATAATGAACATATATAATTCTGAAAGCTGCTTTAGGAATATCATCCTTCTTCACCCACAATTGATGATATCTGAACCTCAGGTCGGTCTGGGAGAACCACTAGGCTCCCCTAAACTGGTTGAACAAATTATCTATTCGTAGAAGTGGATATATGTTATTTATCATAACATGTTTAAGTTGATGATATTTAAAATAGAGCCCTAATGTTCCATCCATATTTTTCCCAAAAAACATCGGCACTTCCCTCTAAGACGTGTGAGGCCGGATAAACCCTTTGTTTTATAACTCTTCCCTTTGGACTGTCAATTCAAAAAATTCAGTACATTCCATCTAGTAAGACATAAGTTAGATACGATTGGTCCCTTAAAGGAGATCAATCATAATCTCCACTTCTCGTACGGGATGAAACCCAAATAATTCTTCAGAAAAAACATCCATGAACTTATCCACCGCTTCCGGAAGAAAACTCTGCTCAACACTCTCTATCGATTCCCATGACATCACCACCAACTAATATGATAATGTGTCAACTGATGGTGCTGAAAAACCCATTACACACTGCCTTTCATGCCTCTATCCTCTAATGAGATGTCTAACACCATCGTGTATTGTAAAATCCATTGTCCACACATTACAGTCGATTTGGGACTTAAACACCACCAACCAATCCATTCCCGGGATTACATCATACCCATCCATATCAAGCATTGATAATTTCCACATTAGCTCAACCTCACCCACAACGATACAATATGATTTACACAAGAAGGCTTGAACTCTCTTTGATCTATAAGAGATTGAAGTTTCAAAACTAAAGGCATAATTTCTACCATTAAACCAAGAAACTCAACGACATGTGTAGAAATAAAAGAGTGTGAGGAACCCATATTAAATTTCACTTGAATCAAGGTAGAATTTAAAATAATAGTACCTCACACTATTGATGGTCCCCACTTATCATCTACAACAACCTGATCGGCTCCGAACAACACCTTGGTTGCCACACTCTGCTCTAAATTGCCATACTGAGGAGTTTTCGTGTTCTGAGAATCATCATAACTGACTTTTATATTGTGTTGAGTGGTATGTTGTTTTCCACATCTCATCGAAGCATATGATGTATGCGATCCTGGAGGCATGTCACACACACACACACACAAAACCTTGGAGAATTCCGAAAACATCACTGAAGATGCCCCATCTATTTGCAATTGGGACATGCTCAAGGCTGTGTCCTACAGTCCCGCTTGATGTGGCTTGTAGAACCACACTGAAAACATCTTGGTTTGCTCTAGAGCTTTGGAGGAAGATTCACTGATCCTACCATCATATTATGTACCATACTCCAACCCTGGGAATATGTGTCCCTCCTCCACTTGAACCCAGAATTAGAGTTCCCACTATTCCCCATGGGTACCACCATGCTTCCTCCACCCCAAGCTCCCAACAGATCCTACTCAGCCACCGATGCTCGATTCACTGTCTCTGTGTAATCATCAATACATAACACTTCTATCTTTTAACAGATCTATTTCTATAACCCCACTTCGAAGATACTTGCATTCAATGAAATTCTACCCTCCACCTCGAGTGAAAACCACACTATACTCATAAACTTAGACACATATTCTGTCACATACATATTCTCTTGCTTCAGACTGATGAAATCAATTATGCACTGAATTCTGAACTTATGTGGGTAGAATTATTTTTTTAAAAATTCCTAAAATCCTTCCCACGTCATACCCTGGTCCATCCCCACATGGACTACCGACTCCGACCAATGAAGAGCAGGATCCTCTAGCTTATACATTTCTAGATTTATATTCAGCTCTACCATAATCCCCATGAATTCGAAAATTCTATTTATTCTGGACAGCCATGCCTCTTAAATTCCTAGGTCCGAATCACCCCTAAAGATGAGTGGATCCTCCCTTTGAAATGAAGAAGTATAATAAACATGATTTGGCTATTCTACTCTATTAATACATCCCACAGCTTGGAATGCTTGTACTATACTTTTCACTAACTGCTGTTTCACCTGGGGCTCAGGTGCAACCACATTCTCATCTGCCACTTTCAGTTGGTCTCTAAGATTCCTACCGAGTGCAATTTATATAAACCAAAAACAAACATCCATGAATCTCACTTACTAAGACATCAAGAATTCCCATTTCAATTTTCATGAAACCGCACGATCACAACATGGCTTTCCACCTTTTCAACATTTGAATGTTTCACTATATTTGAGAATCAATCCATTTTCTAAATACCAAGTTTATTCACATTACCATTTCACACATTTGAAAAACCATTTCTCAATTCAGCCCATAAATCATTATGCCCAATGAAATATGCATCCTAGAGGAATGTCATGTCTACCATATATTCCATGCACATCTCATTGGCTACACCCACAAAAATGAGAATCCAATGCCTATAAGTGTCTCCAAAACACACATATAACCAACTTCCTAGTAACATGATGCTCAACATAAAAGTGTTAGCTATGTCCTTTGATGATATATATTTCAAGCTCCGACATTTCTACACCTTGATACCACCCTAACTCAAGGAATATAGAAAAATTAATGTCAAATCCAAATCTGAAAATCAACTTTAAAGGACCGAACAAGCTGATAGCACTTATAACACCCCTACCCTACCTCGTTGTCTTGTGGAGGGGGTGAGGGATTACTTGGCCTAAAGCGACATTCCCAAGGCACCAATGGCTAGAAATAAATGCTGAGGGATTCAAGAAATGATAAGGGAATGATTTTCCCTTGAGAAAAAACCAACATACCCAATGATCCACTATCAACAACTTCATGATGCATGCCAACAAAACAACCGACTATTACATTATAAAAAGGGAACTACACTATTCCACAATACAACCCACAAACCAATATAACCAACACAATATCAGAGTACTATGCGGAAGACTATACAACAAACCTATAAATAAACCAAGACGGACTCCACGACTCCACAAAACACTAGCAATGAGATGTTTTACCTTTATGTATGTCCTCGAATTCGACATTTTCAAAAGCACCGAAGTGCCAAAGCATGGGGTGCGTACTAATACTCGGTAGGTTTTACCCAAATGACTTCCCTACCCACACTACTTGGATAAAACCATAAAAACATTAATATAAAATAGTATATATAAAATAATCACATGTGCATCCATTATAATAAGCCAAACACACCCTTACCATGCAATTTCACCCAAACCATGTAAACCCAGTGAATGCCAAACAATCATGCCACAAGACAAACATGCCACACAAGGAATCCCAATCGACCATGCAACACAAGGAATCCAATTCAACCATTTCACATTTCCACAAAAAAATTCCTTCTTTGTAAAGAAACACACAAAAAGAAACCATAATGGTGGGACTTCCCGCCCAACTCGTTCACCCCATCTTCAGCTAGCAGGACTTCCCACCCACTACCTAACAACCCAAAATGGCGGGACTTCCCGCCAATCCCGTTCACCCCATTTTTTTGTGAGACTTCCCACGCACTTCTAGAAAACCAACACAAGCCATAATAAAGCATGTAACCCACTAAGTCCACAATAATACACAATTCATCATTTCTGTTACATTTCAATCAGCATCAATAAATCAAACATTTATTGAAAACACCCTTCAATCATTTTGCATACCAAAAAACATTTCAATAAAACAACTGTTTTTATTGAAAACCATTTTCCCAAATCATCTTAATGAAAATAACAAACAAATCATTTTAAAATCCCATTTTAAAACCACATCAAGAGAATTTCACTACAACCCCTTTTATCCAAAAAACCCCAAACAATCCCCAAAGGGAGTTCAATCCAATTTATCCCATCAACAACATAATTAATATTAAACAAAACAAATTAATTGTAACCAAACCAGTAGTTCTAACCAAGTGGATTCGAGAATGAATCCACCTAACTTTTGGGTTCTGTCAAAATCGAACCACAAGCAAATAGTCCTCAAAACTGGCGAATGCACCACCGAAACCTCAATAAATCTGCTTCCCTAAGATCCATAAGCCTTAAAATTAGGATACAAGGCAACCAAAACCCTAGATCTACACACAACGTGTGTAGATATAGAAATCTGAGAGAGAGGGAGATGTAGATCTAGAGGAAAACACATAGAAACCAAGGGAAGAGACTTACATGAAAAAAACCACCTTCAAACCACCACGAAACCCCTTTGAACCACTTCCAAAATCGGTGGAAGAACATCTGCAACCCTCGAGAACCAAAAAACCCAAGTGAGTCTCAAGAGGGATGAAGATTGGGGAGGACATAGGCAATTCTAAGTGAGCCCAAGTTTTAAAACCCTATTTTTATGTGGCTTCATGGTTAGACCACGTGGTTTGACAAAGCATATGCTAAATGTGTACTCACTACTGCCTTGAGAGGAGGGGTTCATGCGGTTTCCTCACATAGTTTGGAAAACCATGCGTAGGCTGTACGAAGCCAACTATCTCCCCCCACACATTTTCTTAGAGAACCCGCACGATTTCCCACTAACCGTGCTCAAACCATGCTCCCTATGAAAAGCCTCCAAACTTATCCAAAACCATTCCAAACTCCCCCAACCTCTTCTCAACTCATCACATGGACATTAACACATAAAGAAGCATAAAAAAGGCTAAAAAACTCAAATCGGGGGTGCTATAAATATAACCAACTTGTTCTAAAGGAGAGTGATAGATTACATGGCTAGATGAATTTTTAAAATCATAAATCCATAACTTAATGTGGCTTCAAAAAGTTCATTAATATCCTAAAAATTTTGATAATATTATTTCAATATACTTTTTTCTAATATTGAATAAATATCATGAGTAGATAATCTTATATTATTTCAGTAAAATATCACTTTTGTTTTTTCCTGATCAATTTATACTTTATATATTATTTTAATAAGTAAACATGAATTTTTCAATCGGGAAACATTAATAGATCATGAGATCCATAAATACAATGATGGTTCATTATATATCTATTTATCAAGAAAAATTTCATAAAAATTTATCCAGTATGTATAAATATTTATATGGAGAGATTATAATTTATCCTCTGAAATCTCATATTGAATTTTTTATTAACCATTGTATAAATATTTAACCATATATCCATTTAGAGGGATGAAAGACCAAAATATCTGAAAGAATTTCATGAGAACAATTTAATATTTTACCACTAATATATCATAAAGTATTTCTTGGATGTCACATTCCAAACTTGGGAATACATTAATCATGTATTTTCTTGAAACATAGAAATTAATTGAATTACCATAAAACCTTTATGAAAACATTAAATTTTACATATTCCATATATTATTGGATATATTTCATAAATAAAGTTTTTTGAACATTATCCATGATAGAATAAGAACCATTTTCAAAAAAAATTACTTATAAGTTTTGATGAGATAAATTATATACAATTTAATTTATCCATATACTTGTCTCTTTATTCCAATTAAATATCTATTTTTCATCCCTAACAACATTTTAAGGGTTACTATACATTAATGTAACATTTCCATTATGTAAAATGTCTAGGTAATCATTAGTATTCACCAAATTATTAAAAATATTTCATTAAAAACTTATTAAAAAATCCTTATATTCTTCACGATTCATGTAACATAATCTTTGAATTATAAAACACATACACTTCGATAATCACACATTATTGATATCCCATTAATTAAGATTCATGGAATTATTTTTTTATTAAAAATTCCTAGAATATAAAATTTGAATCATGTATTCTGGTTCCCCTACCTTAATCTAATCATACTAATTATATTAAATGTAAAATATAATGTCATAAAATCACATACCTTTCACATTTTATTTTTTCTAACTTCCTCTTCAATAGAATAACCAATACATATACCACCTAACTAATTCTCTTCAGGAGATTTAAACATAGAAAATTGATTTTCATAATGATCATATATTCCACATGTGTAAAATTATGTGTCCACTGTGTTTCTTCATGTTCTAACCATTGACAAAAAACTAAAATAATTTTGTTAGAAACACTTATCAAAGCATGAAAACAAATAGTCATGATAAATCACTTATATGATGACTAAAAAGTTACATCTTCTTTATAAAATATGCCAAATTATATTTATACTAGTTTTTTCATAGCCATATTATAGTAAAATCTTTTATGATGGTTCATAAAGAATTTCTTTATTCCCAAAGCATATCCCTCAAGAGTTTTACACTATGTGTTTAGTAAGGCCCATTGTTTTGACCAGTTCACGATAGACTCTAGTTCCATATGGTGTTTTCTTGGTTTCTACACCTATGTGCATCTATTTCAGAGCCACATCAACTTTTAGTATCCTGACATGGATGAATTTCATGGATAACACTTGGTCGATCCTTTACCCAAATTCCTGACATTTTCGTATTCTTTAACTCCTCATGAAAATTATATATATTGAAATTTAAATATATATCCATAAAAATATCCCTATGGATATCACTATGAATTTTCCACCATAGTTTACAATGGATTACAATATAATAGCTTTGATACCAATTATAGAGACCCTATTATAATATAGATGGATATTTCTTTAGTTTAGATTGATATTTAGAAAATTGAAAAAATATATTCCAAAGGACCATAACAGTTTGGTGTCTTTGGAATCTCAAAACACATTCTAAATTTTTTGAGAATGATCTTCAATATATCTTTTAATTATCTTCCCATTTTATTAATCCTACATTAAATCGTTTTTCAGTACATTTGGAATAAAAACACATGAAATTTGTGAGACTGAATGGTTGGTAAGGGTATATAAAGGTAATATGTAAGCATAACATGGACTTAAGTGTATCAGAACATGAGTAAAAAAATTTAAGATCATACACTTCATATTATGGATTAGAAATATGAGACATGACATAAATATTTGGAGTTCGTAAGACATGAAACATAGGATAATAGAGTACATAATCTATGTAAGAATATAATAGTTATATGTCATGGAATTTTAGGCATCAATGTAAACATTTAATATTTTTCCCTTTAATTCAAGTCTCAGTTTCAAAAAATTATGAGCACACATCATAGGGAATACACCAAATGGGCGAGAAACAACATTGTCCCCACTCGCAATCCCTTACTTATAAGGGATTTGGTGTCCCTATCTTTCAATAATGGATCATGTTTCCCCCACTTACCAAAGTGAATCCAAATTCCCCATCTTCTCATAGTGGATTAGTTTTCTACATTTTCCAATTATAGAATAGGAAGAGAATATTTCAAATTGTGGATAAGTATTGACATGTTTCCCATTGTGGATCAATTTTGTTGAATTTTTTTACCATAAATATTTCATAATATATAAATATTTACCCAATTTATATGAGGTGGATATTTCTCTCACTTATCACATAATAAAATATTATATACATGTTCCATAAGATAATAATGTTTTCATCATATCATTACACATAAAATATTTGGGTTTTATAAACATCATATCATAATACATGAAATGAAATGTGTCTCATAAAATTTTAATCATATTTTTATCTATGTAAAAGAGACAGGTTTGATAATATTTTAATCAAATCAATAACCATGAAAAGAAGTGGGTTTTAATATTATATAACATGTGGAATGGAAACATGTGTCAAAAAATTATTCCATCAAAATATAAACCATTAATGATTGAATATGAATTCTATTCTAGGATCAAAACCCTAGAAAAGAGTAAAATATAGTGATGTAATTCATTATTGATTGATAAGTATTTAAAAGATAATTTGAATAATTTTTCAAGAAAAAATATATTTTTAGAATACGTTAAATAAATCCTTCTAAAAATCAATTATCTATAATGAATGATTAAAAATTTAAAATTTTACATTTCTTGAGGAAAATATATTTTCTACAATGAGAAAATATTTTTAAAACATATTGATTTTTGAAAACAATTTTCATTATAAATATCTTAAAAATTTTATTTTGTAATCTCAAAAGTTTATAGAAAAACATTTTCATGGATAACCTATCAATATTCATAATTAAATTATTAAAATAATTGTAACTCTTTTTCATTGAAAATTATTTTAAGTATAAAATAGAAGGATGTAAATCATTTTGAAGCCTATATCTAGAAAATGTATATAAATATTTCAAATAACTCTGGAAATAATTGAAATCATTTTCATGAAAAATAACCATTTGAAAACATAAATGAATCATAACAAATAATTTAAAACAATTTCTAAACAAAACAATCATTTGGAAACAATTTTTATTTAAAAAAATTAATTTCATAACATTTGGGTATATTTGGAAAAAAATTAACTAAATTATTTTTTTAAACAAACAAAGTAAGCCTTTTGGAACTGATGGTTATGATGGCTGCTATGTCCATACATGTATAACAATAATTTGTCACCAAAAAAATTCTAGAAACATTCATTTATTGTAAATTGATAAAAATATTCATCTTAAAATGGTTTTTTATAAATGGGAAAAATGGGTAAAAATTTCCCTTAAACATAATAGGACAGTAGTAAGAAAATTAATATGTATTTTTAAAAAAAAAATTAAAGAGGGATTTTTTCTGATTAAAAGGATAAATGAAGTATAATTTTAATAAATATATTTCCAAAATTTTAATAAAGTACCAAAGAGTGTAAAAAAATACAAATACATTATTATATCATCGATAACTTGAGGTCACATAATTCATGAGTGTTTTTTGGGGGATGGATTTAATATTTCATCAATGGAAGCATAATTGTAAACAATCTCGATAAGTTATGTGATTAAAATAATAAACTATTTAAACTTTGGTAACATATACCCATACTATATATTAGGGAATACAAGTACATTATGATTAATATATCATGGAATAATGATATTCCTAATATAAATTATCAATTATAAGTATATACACCCAATATAAAAATATAGGAGCATCGTATGGACAATATCTTAAATAATTCTACTTGAGTAAAAAAATAATTCACTAATTTTGTATCTTTTTTACCATAAGACCCATTATATAAATATAATCTAATTAATATGTAAATACACATAAATTTATTTATAATAATCATATAATATATTCATGGGATTTAAATATTCTACCTAAAAGAAATGAGTGGTGAATAAGGCATGTATCTCTTGAATATAAAATGTGAGATGAGCATACCCTTACCATTAGTATTGAAATTATTCCGACCAATTCAATAATACTTTATAACAAATATTTTTTTATTATGAATCATAAAATGAAACAAATATTTCTATATCATATCACATATTATAAAAATATTAATTTATATTACCTATATATTTACAATACCTTGTTAATGGAACATTTCTGGAAATAATTACATAGTTTATCGAACATTTTTTGAGATATTATTCTTGATCGTATTCCAAAGATAATGATTTCAAAACAACTAATATGTAATAACTATTTTTTCTGTAATTTATAATAAAAATATAAATATTTAAAATAATCTATACTATATAGATATATTAAATGGATTATGCCATTCCTGGAGACGGTAGGCCATATATACACATGAATGGTGTTTCTATTTTCTTTTCAAATTAACAGAATGCATGTAAATGAACTATATATATATTATCATTATAGTATAATTTTATTTTATATACATCATATAAATTTACTAATCACATCCCTTTTACATTCCATTAAAAGTGTGAATGAATCCTATCTCTTTGAAGAGGTTGTAGTCCACACATCCATAAACGAATGTATTAGATTTACTCAAAATGGATAAAATGAGGTATTAATTATTTTATAATTCGAGTAAGATAAATAAATCATATATATAACATAAATATGATTTTATATTATAATTCTCGACCATATGAGGTGGTAAAGAAAAAACTAACACCAACATTTTTTAAGGTTGTAGTTCATCATACAAAAGAATTGTATATTCATTACAAGTAATATTGTAGTTTTTTTCAGTGTTTTCATATCCTCTATAATAAAAAAATATCAGTATATATATTATTTTTATGTTTTTATATATGTGTTGTATTAGAATAGTATGTTGGGTGGAGAATTAAATTAGAACAAATGTTCTTGAGGAAGGATGTTACCTCTTCTTTCGGTAACTCCATTTGGTTATTAACAAAAGGATAATTTGAAATGAATTATTCCAAAAAGATGGTTATTGGATGAATTTAGGAATTTTTTTAGGATATTAATAAAACATTTTTTCTAAAAAAATTGTCTTGACTTATATGAATATGTTGGATGGGTGAGTGCCTTTTATAGTGGAGGAGGATTGACATTCTTGCATATTTGTAATAATGGAATTCATCCCACATGTTTGACATGTCATGTGGCTCAAATAATGATCCAAATTATAGAATAGGTATAATAGGATCTAGATATGTACGTAAAATGGATTTTGGACAAGTTTCTAGGTCATATTGAGCCTTAAATTTAATTTTTACTCCTATTTTAATGTAGTTGTTCTCTTAATCATTGTAATTAATTTTAAACAACATTGTAAATATATTTATTTAAAATATAAATTTAATAAATTAAGAAATAATAAGTTATTCTAATTAAAAATATTTAATACATTTCTCAAAATTCATTCAACATAATTGGAATAAATTAATTTAAATTCAACCACACATACGGGATGAAAAATCCAGGTTTTATATAAAATAGGATTAAAAGTTCGTAATGTTTTTATATCCAATTTCAGTATGAAATTTGTATCAAGTGACATATATTGGGTTAAATTATGTAAATTTTATATAATTAAACATAAAACTATATAATAGTATTTAATTATTTAAATAAATTAGAATAAAATTCAGGTTTGAATTCAAAATTAGTGTTTTCACTATTCCTCAAAAAATGAGTCATCTCAAAAAAATTAAAATAATATACCCAGTGTTTTTTATTTTACTATTTAAATAATTAATTTATTATTTTTAGATATAAATTATTAAAGTGTGAAAATATATATTAAAATTTTGGTCTCTATTATAATTCATTAAAATAACTTTTAGAAAAATACATTTCCAATCATAAAATTGCATTTATTATTATCTTATTCAAATAAAATAAATTAATTGAGTATATAAAATATTTATTGAATATATAATATAAATATTTAATTGATGAAAATTTGTTTAATTAATATATTCATAAATTTTTTTTCCTTTATAAATAGTTTTCATAGAAATGTATTTTCATTATTTTTGAATAATTATTACATTCCCTTATAATAATTGATGATTAGAGAATTCATATTATAAACATGTGTACATATTATTTTCTAAATTTATTTTATATTAATATTTACTTCAAATCCAAATTCATGGTTATATCTATACAAATATTTTTATAATTATATTAATATTATCTTATAGTTCGGGAAATCTAGTCCTTGCATGTAATGAAAGTAATTGGAGGGACTCAACGTTGTGTGTAATAAAAACCAAAATTAGTGTTTCATGTCACACATGCTAACACAATGGTTTCATATAGTATAAGATATACTATCTATTTTGTATAATTAAAGACTTCTTTGTACTTAAATTTAATAAAATCTATATTTACGGTTGTGTGAAGAGGAAAATATCTATAAGATCAAATTGATTTAAAAAAATCAATAAATGATGTGATGGTATATTAGGTATTGAAGATACAAACCTCCAAAAACCATTATACGGTACTAATTTGGACAAGTGTTTCACAATGGGATGAAGTGGTTCGTTTCTTAACAAGGAAGAAAGATCATTTTTACAATGCCTTGATTATATAGAAATAGACGTGATAAAAATCATGAAAAAATATCCTATAACTCGAAATAAATACATGATTGATCAAGAATGAAGAGCTCAATACTTATTCAAGAATTTCCAACATCTATGAAATCATTAATTGATGGTTAATAAAGATCTTATATAGAAGAAAATATTCTTTTGAATGTATTGACTCTATGATTATATGTAGATTTGATTTAATCATATGAAATCATCCTGCTATCATAATGGTTTTAAGAGATATATTGTTTTGAGATTTCTATGATAAGTCATTGGTAGGATTTGTATATGGTATACTTATTTTCTAATATATTACGTAAGATCATGAAGATACCATAAAAAAATTCATACCATATGGTTGGAAAACTTTTATGTCCAATTTTTAATGTATTAATTTTTTATAGAAAATATTTAATGCTTTGGTCATACGAAATCAAGTGATGGTATATTATAGGTTCTGATGAATAGAAAGGATATTTAATACTTTAAAATAAAAACTATAGTAATATATATTTTATGTGTTCTTGGTTTTTATGTATATTATCAATAGTTTTTTACAAATTTCTCCCAACTATCTCATTAAATCATTATGTAGACATAGAATGGAGGTAAGTCCCTATAGAGTAATGAATGTGTTGAATGATTCATGGAACTAAGGAAAATTTTTGTCAGACAATATTTGGTCACATTACCCTATATTAGAGAACGATAGCCAATATATATTGATACATCCATGGGGGTTTGTGATTCATTCTCCTGAATCATGAAATGTTAGTAAATTAATCACCTTGAAAATTGATGTTTTAAGGAAAACATTACCCTAATCCTAATGTTGAGTTAGCAATAAGATTTTTTATTTAATCAAATACGGAATTTATGTTTATATAAAAAATTGTAACATATATTGTTATGAAAAATCATTAAATTATATATTCACATAAAATGAGTTGAATATGATATAGGAAATAGAGTTTTAGATCATTAATTATGATCAACTATCAATAAATTAACGCCCTACAAAGCTAAAAAAGTGGACAATTTTTTGAGTAAAAAGGATAATAAAATCATAAACATGTTGAGGATCAGAAAAATATCTAATATATATAAAATGAAAATGTAAATATTATTAAATACTAAAATAATGACAAAAATATTATCATTCTTATGTGAGTGTTAAATTTTTTATATTTGTTTATATTAAATAGGTAAAGAAAGAAATATTTAAATTTGAAAAATAAATGGAGAAATTTTTCTAAGTTTATCCTTGATTATGATTGACTCATATGGTGATGGGGACGTTCTTGTGTTTTAACCATAGCAAATATTAAGAAGGATCTACTAGAAGATGATCATAGCTCATAATTATCAATTCAAAATGTATGTAAAAAATGATTAGAGATTTGAAAAACTATTTATGTTTTGATGAATTGAAAGGATATATCTCAATGTATGTATGTTGGTGCTTGGTAGTTTTCATGATAATGTTGTGATACAATATTCCTTGGGTATTTTATAGCCATTACGCATTACTATAATGGAAATGGAAAAAAATAATGATGAAATTTTTCATTATCTGCCGAAAAATATATAATGGGCCACATTTTTTATGGGTAGTAGTCAATTTCCTTAAAACCTGGGTACAGATCACCAATATTAGAGTGTATTTATCATTATTACTTATTGCATGAATACAAATTATTTAACTCATAATGTTAATGTATTACCACATTATATTGTATCATATCAAGATCTATGGTTTTACTTGATGTTCATTAAATGTCTCTAAAAGGCATTGTATATGAATATAGGTTTTTGTATATATTATTTTCCTTAGTTATATGGTCATTCTAAGATAATTATTAACAACCTTTAAGATATTCCAATATATTTTTCTTTGTATTTTAATGGGGGTTAAGATAGGCACATTCCTCTTGTTGAGTTTTCTTAAAACATTAACATTCACTCAGGAATTTAGATGGAGAATTATAAATCCCACTATGAAGAGAACATTAAAAAACTTCTTTACCAATATTGAAATGCATAAATATTCTTATTGGGACATTTTATAGTTAAGGAAATGTAATATATGGTTATAGTTATACCATAACACGTAAGGGCATAAAAAATTAAAAAATATAATATAAAAATCACAAGAATGATCTAGAATTTGAAGTTGTTGATACTGTGTTTATATGAATATATATATGGAATGAGGTACTGATATTACAAAATAAGGGAATAACATACCCTAGGTATATATATCTATTTGAAATTCTGGATTTTATATGGATTATAGATTATCTACTGAGGGTTCCACTTAAAAAAGATTGAGTCCACATTGTGTTCCATGTATATATTTGGGGGTAGAAAATACTAGACCCTTAACTTATACTAATCCCAAAGTTCATACCAATGGTGAAATATATTTACTATGTTTAACTAACTATGGAGATTACCTATCATGTAAATAATGTACCACAAAATTGAATCACTCCCATGGTTAGTGTTTTTTGGTCGAACCACCACTTTGATGAAGCAATGTTGGAACATGAGTATATGATTAGAAAGAAGTATCAAAATTTTCTTTTAACAAAGTGATAAATATTGAGGTATAAAAAAATTTATATGTGGTAGAATTTAGAAACCTAATTTATTCATAATTTTTTAAAATTAATTTAATTTATTCGATATCTTGTGTTACTCACAATACCCAGATTTTAGTGAACCACAATATACTATTAAAATTAATATTCATAAAAAACCTTATAATCTATCGATTAAGCATGGGATTATTTAAGATAATGGAGTTTTTTGAATTAAATATAATTCATTTTTACCAATAAAACACATTGATAAAAATATAATTAATTTCTATTAATGTTTTTCTATGTTTGGAATAAACTATTTTCTCATAAATGTTTTTATTATTTTTTTCTGATCAAATAATAAAAGTAAATTTAACTAAATTTATAATAAAATAAAAATAATAATCTTTTTTTGGTACCAACATATCAAAATTATCATGTAGTGATTTGTTTCCATATTTTTTGAAAGGATTACATATTAAATTAATATAGAAGAATATGGATTTTAATTAAAACTCCATTTTCATTTATATAATTTTAAAAGTCCAATGTTGTTTATATATATATATTAAAAGTTAAAATAGTTATTTATTTTATTATTAAGCCAATTTAGGACACTAGTCAAAAGTCAATGTTGAAAATGGATATTATAACTTTCTAAACTTATACAGATATTCTATTTGGGAAACTACTTTTACGTCAAATCTATGGGTTTAATTTTAAGTGATATTTTTGATCATCTATTAATGGAATTTGGAAAAATAGATTCCCTAATTGGAATAACCATAATTAATATTATAAAATAATGTCAGATTAGATATTTGTGTAATTAAATAGTAAAAATAATAAAAATTATTTTAGTGTAGTTAAGGTTAAAACATGTTTATATGGGGGTAAAATAAATCAATAGAGTGATTAATAACATAAATAATATTAACAAACCTATTTTTTTAAATATATATACCTTATTCAATATAAATTTATTTAATTACCCCTTTTGTATCCTTTTGGAATGGTTATAACATAGGTACACCATTTCTTTTTTAGAAATTTCAATTATGTATTATTTTCCATGTATAAAATAATTTCCATATCATCTCTTCATAGAACATCTAAGTAATATTTTATAAAAAAATAAATACAAAAATATTTACCTAAATTCCTACCCATATTCTATAATCCATTATTTTATTTTAAATATATCAAATAAGGCTTTCAATGTAATCCTAATGAGATTACATGAAGAATATTTATCATTACCAATAATGAATTCCAATTTTTTCCTCTCCCACCACCTAAAAGTATTATTCAATTATAAATATATAAAAATAATTATGTTAAATATTTTTGAATGATATTATTTTAATGTACTAACCTATGTTCACCACCTCTTCCATCAAATCGGCAATGAAACAACCGATCTTGTGTGAAACGGACTAACACCTCGTGAACTAATGTAATTAATTTACAAAAAAACACATATCAAGGATATATATAATTATTTTTTAAAATTAAAAATATATTGTATATGTGAAATTATTATTCTGTTGAAATTATAATACCATATATACCAATATACATTCCCTTCCATGGGATTATAATAACGTCACATATGTGTATGGAAATATACTCTCTCATGATGCATTGTGATTCATTTTAAAAAAAATACTATATATGAAAGTTAATAATGACACATTTAATGAATATATGTTCTATATATACCATTTTAATCTTTTTTTAATTTTGAATTATAATTTATCTTTCTTTCAATACATACATAATGAAATTAAACAACATTTATGAGTATGCATGGTCTACAGTACACATCAAGGATGTAATTCATTTTCTATCATTAAAATGTAATGTTTATTAAAAATAAATTTATGATGAATATATATATGATATTCATATAGAGGATAATATTTCAGATATTTTGGATCCCTTATCAAAATTTAATGACTAATAGAACCAAACCAAAACATACAAGAAAAATTAAGCAATTATTACCCAGAACATGCTTGTAATAATGAATTATTATTAATAGTGTCATAAATGATGTAATTAATTAATAAAACATCTTAAATATGTGAAAAATATATTTGAAATATATTTATAATTATCCTTTATTATTTATATAGAATTTTAAAATTTTTATGAACAACATTATGATTTTAGGTAAGGGATTTAAATTTCACATTTATCTCTAGGATGACCACTACATATTCAACAATTCTTTATTATCGGTGGTTTATATAATACCCATGGATTTATATTATTATGAACCTAGTGATTTTTATAGTTATTTAAAAGTCAACATATCTATATTTAATTCATGGGGATTATGATATAGAAGATGATAATGTTGTAATGATTTTTATGTTATTATCACATTGTTTATCATGATTTTCATTGATTGTGATTTTGAGGATATAAAATTATTATCAAACTCTATAGAAATATACAAATTTTATTATCATCTACCTATTTACATTGATTTAATTTTTTTCCTTACAGTTCAATATCTTTAAAAAAATAATCAAAATAATATCTTTAATAAATATTTATGTTATTTCTCTCATTAGTTGAAATAATTGTCTTTTATTTATACATTTTATAAAAGATAATGAAATTAAATACTATACTCAGAGAAAAATTTTAAATGGAATATATACCATTATTTAATTTAATACAAAATGTTCCATAATTAATATGATTTTGGTCTTCCAAATGTGTCACTCATGAATATTTGCTAAAATGATAAAATAATGAATTTTTTTAACAAAACATGGAATGGAAAAAATTATTCTGTCAACATCATCAAATTATTATAAGAATTTATTATATATATTCACCATTTTTTTAATGAAAATATTTTCCCTAAAATATGGGAAACATTAATGTTTATGAAATTTTATTTTTTTGGGAAAAGGATATTTCCCTCAAGAAATGCTGCAAGTGATCTTTAGAAATAATTTTCCATTTAAAATGAAATATATTATATTTCCTTAGATATTCTAGTTTTATGATTCAATTTTACCATCATTATTTTTCCTCAATATGGATTATATTTATGATAAAAATATTTACATGAAACACAAGTATTATCAATAAATTTTTGAAATATTTATGAAATCTATTATATTTGTGATTTATAATGTGATTAATTTTTTTCGATCTAATGGAACACAAATATAATGATTTCATTTTTTTTCTGGGTCCTATATCACCCTGAAATTCATCGGTTACTGTTTTATATCACATTATATAATTATTATACATAAGCCTGTGGGATTATTCTACAATTGGAAGTTGTCTAACACACATCATCCACAATAAAAAATAGTTTATGATACCTAATCCATTATGAAATATGAATGAAGTAATGATTTTTAATCATATATTAATTTATGTTTCAAAATATTAACACTTACATGGGAAATTATTTCTACAAATTGGAAGGAAACACACAGATATGAAAATACCTTATAATTAATTATTTACTACTGATTCTTTATAACTCTTATTTTTCTTGTATTCTGAAATTTTAATGATTTAAGACATGGATCATTGTTACAATTCAATAAATATTGAATATAATTTTTTTAAATTGAATTTTTATTCTCATACCAATTTTATTATCATACCCTTTTATATGATCATAAATTTATTTCTCTTATTCTTTACCCTAACATAGCATTTGAGCACATTCGTCCCTATGTCTCATTTCTCAATATTTCAAGGAATGTTTTAAATATGTTTTTTCTTTCAAATATACTAAATGTTCAGATAAATATGGGAGATTTTGAAATCCTTTCACAAAATATAAATATGGAAAATCTAGTATCCAATGAAACAAAACAATTATAGTCCTCATGCATTTTTTGTGAAAGTTGTGAAATATTCATCTTTTAAGATTTAATATCTATGAAAGAAAAGACATTGTAATTATAGTCATTATAATAGAATGGTATAGTTAACCCTTGGGGAACCAGGATGAGAAAACATAGTGATATTCATAATGATATATCTAATGATCACTCTATGTATTAGTTTTATTATATTTAAATGTATATGATAATGTCCTAGAATTGTCTTTATGGGCATATCTAGTGGTTTCCTAGAACCATGTCTAGATTTCATAGGATTATGTGGCTCTAAAAGTTTTATACCTAAGTGAAATAAATCTAGAAATTCAATTTTGTGATGGATTTTAACAACACATGGTTAATGAAAAAAGGTTTTAATTCTAGAATTTTATGACACTCTAATTGGATGTACAATGAAAAGTCAAGAACACATTATTTATATTCTATAAGGATTTTAATATTGACCATGAATGAACTTGGATAATCCCATGGTGTTAATTTGTGATAATAATATGTAAAAAATTATACGTCTAATGAATCATTTTTCTTGATTGTTCACTCAAATTAATGATGATTGATTTTCATGAAAACCATAATGGTTTTAAAAAGAAATTACAAATAAAAGATGACTTTGATGTGGTAATATGGAAGATTAATTAATGAAGTACCATATTTTAAAAAAAAATTATTAATTATGTTATATCATGTAATTTTTCTATTAATTTTAACTCTTACCCTAAAATATTAGGAGTTGAATTAACTCTAAAAACCCCTAATGGTATGATGATTTCATCTCAAGTGTATGATTTATAACCTTTAGATTTATGTGGGAATGTAATTCTTGTAATTGTTTTTATTCTCCCTCTAATTAAATTTTATTTTATCAAAGGAATGAATTACCATTCCATATATAAATAACAAATAATTTGTTGAGTAATGGAAATGAAATTTTACATTCAAATATGACCTATAATGGTCTAGAAGTGTGATAATAAAAATGCACATACTATGTAAATCACCTCAATTTTATGAGTTTAAATTTATATTCAATATTGGTTTTTATCTGAAATGGTACGAAAGAGACTCAAAATAAATGATATTCCTATTCTGTAGGTGTTATTTAATTTATTTCTAAATCAATAAGATTTTATTACACCAAGTCACAAGGTTGAGTACTCTATTGAAATCTTACATGGTTTATAAAATATTTCAAAGAATCCCTTTTGAATTTATCCAACCATGTTAAAGGAATTAAAAAATAAAATTCATGTGATCCATGACAAGGGACTAATTTGGCCATTTTTTCACAATGGAGAGAAATAGTTATTGTTTTAAAAAGAATGATGGATCAATGTTGATTTTCCTTGATTATTGGTAACAAAATAAGAAAATAATACAAAATAACTATTCTTGACCACATTTTGATGAATTTATTTATCAACTATGAAAAATCAAATAATTTTCAAAAATTGAATTCGATTTTGTATTTGATCAAATTAGGTTCAACAAGGAGGGAATTCCCAAGATTTAATTCTATACATGGTATGAACAGTATAAATATATAGTGATCAAATTTTGTCTTAATAGTTCCCTGCAATCTTCATGGATTTGATGAATAAAAATTAGATATTATATTAATTATTTTGAGGTAATATTTATCGAATATATTCTTATTTGTTTGAAATAAAATGAAGAACATGAAGACCACATGAAAATTGAGTTTATTAACCTATATATGGATAAAATGTATATAAAATTTGTGCAACCTAAATTTGCGATACAAATGTTTCTGTTTTTTAACATAAGATCTAATGTGAGTTTATATCGGTGGATCCATTGAATATAGAATCTATTGAACAATGGAAAAAACATATAATAATAACTAACATTTGAAATTTTCTTGGATTGGGTGGATACTATTGATGTATTGTGGATAATTTTTCAAAAATATTTAATTCACTTCCCAAGATAAATTAGAATGGATCTATTTTCCTCTAGTTTTATTAATATATAGAATATTTTTGGAAAATGATAATACCATTCCAGGATACTATGATAACATTACCCTAAAATAGATATAAGTTTATACTCATTATTTATGTATCAGAGAATTAGTTAGAATGTTTTCTCATTAAAATGGAATGTTTATGGATTATGTATAACATTACATGGTGTTTCATAATTTCAATTACCCAAAATATGATTTTGAGTCATTTTTTTAAATTTATTCATTAATGATTTAGAGTCATTATCCTTAGAGAGAAAATCATTATGTATATACATATTAAATAATTTTAATGTATATATTAACATAGAAATAGTTGATCATGCGACAAATAATATTGTTTAAGATGATTAATGATTAAGACTACTCACCACATTACTAAACAAAAGAATTTCGGGAAACAAATTCCAATGCCTTAGGTCGAATAGATCAAGCTTACATATCCATGATAAGGATAAAAAAAGATACATTATTTCTATATTTTCAATGGGTAGATCTGGAAATCCTAATGGATGTGCAGAAATCATATATTTCCTAAATGATTTATCATCCGTCTATACATGTGAATATTAATGAGTCGTAGATGGTTGATGTAGAGTCAAAAAATATGGTGAGAAATGTTATTGAGCATAACATTGATTATTATGAAATGATATAGTTTAGAAACCATGTATTTGTTCTATTAATACCCAATAATAATAAGGATATATTATAAGAGGGTTATGTAAGTTCATTATCTATACATCGTTGAAGTAAAAAAGATAAATATGGAATGGAAACATTGTTTTCTTTGGAATATAATGAATATATATATCATAGAATTTGTATCTCGGTGCTTTTATAAATTTAAGGATGAGAAACAAATATCTATTAGGATGTTACAATCATTACCCATACCAAAAATGATATTAGAAAACATCACCAAGGATTTTTTTCATAGGACTACCCTAAACATAAAAAGGCAGTAATGATATATGTGATTTAATTAATAACAATATAATGTTTTAAAAATTCATTACTATTAGAGTGAATTTATATCTTGAATGACTTTATATAATATACTATAATTATTTTTCAGGGTTGTATGGAAAACCACGTTATGTTTTATATAATTCTGATTTGAGTGTTACTTTTATGTTTTAGAAAACACTTCAGCATGCTTTGGATATAGACATATCTTTTAGTATAACATGTTATCCTTATATAGACGATAATTTTAAGAGATACGTTCAAACCCTATTAGATATTCTGTCATATTTTTATATATATTTAAATGGTGGTTGGGATAATTATATTCTTATTTCCGAGTAATCTAATAATAATAATGTTTACTAGAGGGTTCAGATTTCCCCTTATGAAGAACTCCATAGAAATAAGTGAAAAACTACAATGTACTTTGAAGTAGTTATAGAAATAAATATATTGGTTCCTGAGATAGCTAATAAAATGGAAGAGAGTGTTATATCCTTTCAAAAACATATAAATACAGGAAATGTCTGGTAAAAACATATATTGAAAATCACTAGTGTGATGTAGAATTTCATGTTGGTGAACATGTGTTACCTCAAAAGTCACCATTGAAGAAAGAAATGAGATTCTGAAATAAAATAAAAATAAGGCCTAGGTATATATATCTCTCTGAAATTACCGATCATATTAGGATGGTAACTTATTGTGTAGTTCATCTATCAATCCTCTACCATATCAATTATGCATTATATGAATCTGTCTTGAGGATACAGATACATGACACTATAATTTTACAAAAATCATATGTCATACCAATGGATAAATATTTTTATTATGTAGATGAACCAATGAAGAATTAAAATAGTATATAAATTTTTCTATGAATCAAGCACACTCACCATTTCAATATTTTGTGGCAAAAACAACAATTTGAAGAACATATTATAGACCCTAAGGATACAAAGAGGAAGAAAAATTCATAATTTCTTTCACAGTGTAAAATTATAAGGGATAAATTGATATTATGGGTGTATAAGGTGACAAAACATGTTTATATGTATTTTTTTTGAAAAAATCTAATTCATTAATAGCATTCATTACAAGAAGCACATACATTTAAAGAACCATAATATATTGTTAATATTATTATTGAAACATGACACTTATAACATACCAATGTATCGTAGAGTTATTAATATGAAAAATCATATTTTAAAAATTAATTATAACTATTTTATATAATGAAGATAATCTTATGAAAATAAACTTCATTTTGAGTAAAAACATCATATGTTTCAAATATACTATTATCCCAAGAAAAAAATAAATTTTAAATAAAAAATAAAAATATTAAATATTAATGTATATTGAAAATTATTTTACTAATTTTTTTTTAAAATATAAATTTTATTAATATATTTGGGTTAATTTTTGATAACTTTTTTGGAATAATTACTTTATTGGGGTAATGAAAAAATAATGATTTTATTAGAAATTATTTTTTATTAAATTATATAAAAATAAACATTATATAATAAATTGTTTTTTAGAATAAAAAATAAAATATATTTTAATTTATCTAATATTGGAAATTGTAATCAATTTAATATTATATTCTGACATTAAAAATTAATTTAATTTTTTAATGTTTTCCTCAAATAACCATTTTTCAACGGGCTTGTAGTTTTAATTTTCCCTTTATTTATTGAAATTCTGCAAATACTATTTTAAATAAATTATTACATTTTTTAATAATAATAATTTATATTCTCAAATACGTTCAACATAGATTTTTACAATAATAAATATTGAAAACAATAAAAATAATTATTTCGGTTATGATCAAAAATGGGTAAAATGGGGGATAAGATAAGAAGATATTATTCAAGAGTCACTTAAAAAAACTTCAAAGCCCATTTTATGACCATATTAAAAAATTATATTCTCTAATATTTGACAATTTTCTATTTTCAAGATGTTTTAAATTTTTTAAACATTGTGAAATATACTTATTTTCATAAATTATGTACGGGTCATCTCTACCACTAGTAAAATGGCTCACATTGTTGACTCCTGGTCATTCTTCTAAACCCAGTTCAATAATAAATGAACTACCCAGATAATTTCCATACTTAACTCAGAACGTTGTATCATTTTTTTGATTTTGAATTCATCCTAACAAGGTGTTTGGTGAAATCCTACTTAGGTCATCCGAAAAAAAAGATATCATTCTCAACTATGAATTTATATATTTTTTATTTTTACACCTACATAAAATCTATTAAAATAATTATTACCTAATTAAGTTATTATATTACATTAAATATGACTTTATAATGATGAATTAATAAACTATATCCACCTCCTATTCTATTAAATTATAAACAAACCATCAATTGAGTGTGTGGAAGTCTACCTCTTCACGAACCAAAGTAATTAAATTTCCATCACCACCATTCACAGCTAGATAAAATGACTTATTAAAATTATATATATGGTATATGAGATATTATTAGACTTATAGAATTATTATACCACTTATTACGTAATATTTTTCATTCCTTGGGAATGTGATAATAATGCTTTGGTGTGTGTGACAGACTATCGCTAGATGAACTGATATGATTCGTATTTCAATTAATCTTAAATGAATTGTAATAATGATAAATATAATTAATATATGTTGTTTATTTGATATAAATATTATTTTTTTATGTTCATTTATAATTTTTCATTCATTCTTTCCATTTTTCATTGAAAAGGAAACACGATTATTACCTATATATGGCCTACTCTTCATGAATGATGACATTTTTTCCTTTATTAAAAATTTGTGGATTAATATATTTTAATATATATTTAATGTATTTGATATTTTTTCATTGGGAAATTATTTTATATGATCAAATTATGATAAAATGTTAATGAATAAAAACGTGAAAAATACATTAGGAATTGAAAAAATATTACTTGAAAAGTGATTTTACCAAGAAATTTTGTTATAAAAGGTCATAAGTAAATACTCTATGAGATGATATAGAAGATTATTTTTGTAATATATATATATATAATATATATTTAATATAAATGAGATTCTATAGAGTAACTATGAATTCAATACATTATGTAAGGGATTTTTTTCTCATTTTTTGTATCACATTACCAGATGTTGTATTAACTAATTGTTTCAATTATGTGCTGTGGATAATGAAAATGTTTTTATATTTATGGGAATAATTATTCATTATATGGGTATTTTAATATCTATATATGTTTTTTTATTTCATTATGATTATGGTCAAAAAATATCCCAATGTGGTAAACATTTATATGTTACCATCCCAATGATTATCGGGGTTTTGTGTGATTATGAATCTTATAATTAGTTCTTATGATAAATCTATTAATAAAATAAATAATATACTTGTTATATAGTTATTTATATAGAGAAAATGTTTTCTATTAATTTAAATTTTTTAAGAACAAATGTGTTTAAATTAACAGTTTTTTAAATAAACTTTATTTCTCTATTGGGTTAGAATCTGTTTATTTCGTGTCAATGTTTTATAAAAATATTTTCAATAATAATTTTACTAATATTAAAATAATTATAAAAATCATTTACCCTCCACTAAATTTTAAACAATATATTTATAATTTAATTTCATTTTTGTTTTCCAAATGTTATACAAATGACTTTTAACCGAAAATATTAATGGGGAATTTGATTTTTAAAACATGGGATGAATGTAATATTATACCATAATTAAAAATGAAATTATTTGAGACATACATTAAATTATTTCATCATAATATTAAATAAAAATATTTACTATATATATAAAAGATTAATATTTTTTATAAATGTTATATCATGGTGATATGGATATTTTCCTAAAAAATGATTGATTTTATCTTTTAAAATCATTTTATATCTAATATGACATACATTATTATTACCTATGATTTATTGGTCATATATTCCAATGTTACCATGATTATTATATCTATGGATTGTTTATATTTGATAGGATAAAATGTTTCTATAACACTTTCCTTTTTCATTGGTTATGATAAAATTAAATGTATATGAATCTCACTTGTTTCTAAGGTATATTATATAATTAATATTTTATGATCCTATTACACATAAAGTAATGCATTATATGACATTTGAGTCTAATAAATCCCTATAATGGGTTGGGAAATATTTTTTATGTCATGAGACAATGATGGGAACCAAGATAATGTCCTAAACCTTTTATGATAAATATGCTAATTTGCATCAGCTACATTGTAAAATTGGTAATGATGTATCACATATTAAGAAATGGGAAATAGGTGTTTATTCATGATCCATTATGATGTCAGGTACATAGATGATAACCATATAACATTAAATTTTATCAGTATATATATTTTTTAAACACATGTATGAATTATAGAAATAATTCACTATTGATTGAAAATGACTTCTCATAATTATCATTGATGTATTCTGAGATGATGTTGTTTTATTTCATGTATCATGATTACGGTCCATTATAGGCTGTGGACAAACATGTTATGTCATATTCATATTCTTATACCCTTATGATTACCTTATTCTTAAATATTATCATAACATTTTATCTTCCATGTATACCCCTTTGGAGTATTAGAGATCACCCATTCTTATAAATCCTTTCTCTATTTTGTGAAAAAAGTTTAATGTAATTTATTCCTATGAGGTATAGTTAATGGGAGGATCCTTATCAAAAATTTATAAGTTCGTTCATAAAATAATATAATATTGTGTATATTCTTCAATGACACTTACTTTTTATAGTCATTGAGAATTTATTTACAAAATGTATTTAATATTCAAATATGAAGATGAAATATCTATGTATGAATATCCTAGGTTGTTATACCAATCCTTAATGACTATAGAGTGTTCTAAAACCCAATAATATCAAAATGACATCATACATAGAATTTTAAGGATCTCACCCACCACTCCTCAATATTATCTTCTTTGGGCGTCACTAATGCACCCATGTAGTTTGAAATCTCATCAAAGGGAAACATATCAGTTTGGAAAGTGTCCTTATTACATAAACACATGGTGTCACATTGAATATGAAAAATACATGTCTCTATTGATTCCATGAAAAACCCTAGAGATGTATCTCTATCTGGACCATCTTCCAGTGGGGGCCTAACTAAGTGGGAAACTCACACCAAAGGCTCATGCACATCTGCTACAACCTGTTAAGAGGCCAGGTCATAGCATGTACCCTAAACAATCTATAATATGGGTGATTAAAATGTGAAATAAAAAAAGTTCATTCATCAATTAGTACCACCAGAACAAACTATTTCTCTTATGAAAAGACTGCCTTCTAGTGAAACCACCTGACCAGTCAATATTTGAACTCTCCAGGAAACCCAGACCGCTTCCTTGAACCAATCCTTGACTTCTATATGTTCTTTATCACTGTGAAACCATATAATTACCTATCACTTAAACTCACTTAATTATCAATAGTGGTTTATGAAAATATCTAATCTTTTTATTGAATATATTACAAAACCTGAAAGGTAAAATATTTCTAGAACACTAGAGGAGGGTTCATGCACTACACCATAGGTGGTAGCACGTATTGATGCTAGCATAAAGGAAACACATATTCCTTGGGTCCATTAACTGATTCCTCTTCACTCAACATGTCATCATCATGAAACTATCTTGAAATCCGAGACTAATATAATTGTAGAGATATATAAAAAATTATCATTATATTCAATGCTCATAGATAATATTATGTTAGATTTAGAAATATTGATATCCAATGTACTCAATAATTTATGAAGAATGTACTAATGTTTCCCTACAACCGATGTTGCAGTATAATGATGGGGAAAAAATTATTTTTAGACCTAGAAGATGGATATATTTTTTCTTCACTAACATTGGATTATAAATCCTTAATGTCACAATTAAGACACTATAACACAAACTCCCTATGATCCCAACCAATCCTCACGTTAGACCCCACTACAAAATCGAACCAAGGAGGATCTGTTATGATAAACTCTATCATACCATTACCCATAATGGCTTGCATAATATGTGTCATTCCATGTTTGATAATGTAGAGACCCGAAGCTTGACGTACATGGACATTACATTAATTTTGCGGAATACTTAATACATAAAAAAATAGACACACAAGGATCGTAATAGTTTAGTATCTTTGGAATCTCAGAATATAATCTTCTAAAACTATTGAAAGATCTTCAACAAATCCCATAACTATCTTACCCTTTTTTTTCCTTAACGAAAACGTTACTTTATTTCCTGGGGAAAATAAAACATAAAAAGGGTGAGCTCAAATGCTTAGTAAGGGAAAACATAGAGAAAATTAAACAATCCATAAACATTTGAAAGTAAATACTTGAACATGAAATTTAAACATCCAAATCTTGTGAAAAGGCATAAATCGTGGAAGTACGTAAGGAATATATCAGAATGGAACATCAACCATGAAAAAATATAATGGTAATAAAACATGTAATTGTGGCAACCATTCAGCACATGTTATGATTTCCATAGTAGCCAAGGCATTGCTGCCAAGACCATCTTAGTGGACAAAGTCCCTTTCTGAATCGAGTTCACTCCTCATTTCAGTCCTGTAACACTGAACCGGATTAACATACCCTTCTAGCCATGTCTATCTCATGAGATGTAAATCTTTACCCAATGAATTGGAGGGAGATATAGGTCCCACCCATCTCATAATGAAATCATTCTTACTTGTTCCAGAAAACAATCATACATCATTCATCATAACCCAAAGAATAAAATGGGTTTCATAAACATCATCCCATCATCACATAATCCATATAAAACAAATGGATATCATTTCATAGTAATGAATGTTAAACCATGTAAATCATAGATACACTATACTTGAAACATAAACATATGAAATAATGTCATCTTAGATGGAAAATGGTTTTGATAAAACACTAGAAATGAATTCTTGAGGAAAATATCCTTTCTTCTTCAAAACAAATTTCTTTTCACAAAACGTCATGAAATTTTAAAATAAAAAGATATTTTTGAAAATAGTCATGAAAAATATTGGATGAAGGTTTATGAAAATAAGGATTTATAAAACCTTAAAAATCCG
This sequence comes from Viscum album, assembly GCA_963277665.1. Classification (NCBI taxonomy): domain Eukaryota; kingdom Viridiplantae; phylum Streptophyta; class Magnoliopsida; order Santalales; family Viscaceae; genus Viscum; species Viscum album. The sequence goes on from OY728150.1 coordinate 1,894,809,531, forward strand.
TTCGTGCTGAATAAGTTAAAAACATTATTCTCGTACTTTTGCCGGAAAAGTCAAAAAGTACCTCGTAAAAGAATGATTCCATACATACCAAGTAGTAAAAAGTCAAACTGGGTAAAAAAGACATTAAAAATACATGAAACCATTTTTAGGAAATATGTACATGGATGAGAACAATAACACCAGTAAATACTTGCGAATAAACAATCTCGGATAAGAACGAGATTGGAAAAGTTATCCCTTACATTAGGTCTGATATGCTTCGTATGGATCCGAACCTCCTGTATAATGATTTAAAGAATGTCATTGACTTATTACATAATCATATTCATTGTTATGATATCATATATGGTTCATTTAGACTTTATATTACCTGTTCTTTTGTAAATTCATGTTAATGTAGCGTTTTGGGTAAAATCGTTTCATTTATGGTCTGTGATTTGACTTGAAATTATTCATCTGATTACTTAGAAAATGATTACTTAATTCCAGAATATAATAAATGATTTAAATATAATATATATATTCATAATATACATATATATAATAGATCGATAAATGGAACGAAATACACCGTTCATGTAGAGGTAGGTCATACGTAAGCATGAACGCTGTTTTCGTTTCCTTATTGAGTTGAATGGAATTAAGTAGATGACATACATATATATATACATAAATCCATTTTCTTTATAATGTCATATATTTCATTATTATTTCTTATATTTACTTTATAATCAATCTTTAATTGTTAGCATGGAGAATGAATCTCATCGCGTCGTGGAGATGGTAGTCCGTACGTACGCACGAGCTATGATATCGTTTCCATAATTATTGAATTGAATTGGAGTGGGTGATACAATATATCAGAATCATTATTATGTTATAATAACTATTTGTAGTTATTCTTTACACCATTATACCCATCCAAGTAAGGTGGTGTTGGAAAAACAGATTACACCACGGCGTGGAGACGGTATTCCGTACGTATACACGTGCGGTGATTTCATTTTCCATAGGATGGATAGATGGTTAAATGGGGTTGTTTCATACTTACAATAACATATAATTATATTAGTGATACTTATGTTATTACTTTATAATGAAACAAATAAATAAGAAGAATTGGAAGAAGAAATAAAGTTGAATGAATCGGTAACGGGCATTACCTCTTCATTGAAGCGCCTCTTTGAGACCTCCTCTTAGGGCATTAAAATTGGTCTTTGAAGAAAACCCGGACCTCTATGATGTTTCTAGAGAAGTGGAGAAGATAATATTTCCAGGGTTGGTCGAGCTTGAAGGATCAAAGTGGTGTGAGGAAGAAAGGGAGGAGGTGCCCTTTTATAAGGGAGGAGAGGGGCACCTTTGGAAAAACTAAAAATATTATTATATTATAAAGTCATATTCGGTTTTTAATAGCTCAAAATTGATATATTTCGAGGATAAGGTGGGTATGAGTCGAAATCCACTCATCAAATAGAATTTAGACAAGTTTAGGTATCTATTTTAACCTTATCATTTAGATTTAACTTTAAGTTAGATAATTTCACTTTTACCATGTCTTCTTGTTTTCTTACACTATAAGGTTAATAAACTTACAATAACAAGAAAAAAAACCCCATATTTTTTATTATTAACATATATAACCTTATATAAATCATTTGGTGAACCTTAGATTTTTAGGAATAAAATAACAATTAATAATATAAAATTTGTTTTAAAAACTATTTTATGTCGATTTTGACACTATTTGGTAATTGATTTTTGTGAAAATCCTAACAGAATGATTAGTTCACAAAAAGTTAATTAAATAAATAATAACATATCATGTTAACATAGTAAATTATTTTAATTATTTAAAAGTCTCAAATTACATTTATTTGGGTATTTCTAACATCAATTATGTCAATATATCATTAATAAGATAATTATTTCGTCATCATTGTGTCATAAAAAAATTAATGTATTTAATATATAAAAATTAAAAATAATATACCATTATGTAGGAAATCATTTTATATTTGTAATTAATATTTATAGTCGAATTTATCTTATGTATAGCTCTATATTAAAAATGATGTATTTATTAAACTTTGATTTTAACAATTTTAACCCTTCATTAAATAAATTAATAATAAATGTACTAATCTAATCCATGTGGGCCTAAAGGGTAATATTTTATCCCTAATATTGTTTTTGTTCGAATTACACTTATCAAATAGAATTAGGACATGTTTTAGGGTAACAATAATATCATTTTTACCCTTAATTACCCTATTTACTTTTAACCGTGGTAAAAAAAGAAAAAGTTAATGTTCACCAAAAATTATTTTCATCTCATTGAACCAAATTTTACTTAATAACATCAACCGTGTCTCTAGGATTTTTGAAATTTCAATCACAGAAGCGGTAAAATTATGTTTTATGTAAATTTTCAAATTCTCCTAGGAGGTGAGTAAAAGACGGTGAAAAGATCAATAAAATTTCTATATATCTAAAATTATTATAAAATGACTCCAATGAATTACTTTGAACTTATATAGGTATTATGTATCAATTTTGACATAAAATTAATTTAAATAAAATAAATATTTATTTAAATAAAAAGTCGGTTTTTAAATAGTAACCTAGTGTTTTCACTATTCATAAAAAAATGACAATTTTCAGAAAAATACCAAAATTTCACCCAAGGCTAATTTCGATATTCTGAATCCCAAAATGATGTCCATTTTGAAAGATAAAGTTTATAAAATTTCAAAAAGTGGCTATTACTATTCATAACTTCTAGTTCTAATAATATTTTAATAATATATCGTTGTTTAGTAAAACCTGGTATTGCGTACAATACACTCTATCGAGGAAGGTCGCGATTGCGTGTAATGTAAGCTAATTCAGGGTTGCGTGTTGTGAAAGACTCCTTTTTTGTTTCGTTATAATAGAGTCCAACCATTTTTTATTTATACATTGAATATATATATATATATATACTCAATGCTGTGTTGAATGACTATTATCAACCGAACTTGAAATTGTGTGTAATACAATCTAAGAATAGTTTTTTGTATACTGCAAGCTAATACGGTGTTGTGTATGGCACAAGATAATCTTTTTGTAGCATAAAACACATGAGATCAAATAAATTAAAAAGAATACTTATCATAAAATATCAGGTTGTTACATTCTACCCCCGTAAAATGAATTTCGCCCTCGAAATTTGTCGAGGGTTATACATGGTTTTCTACTTGAAAGTTTCTTTAATTGAAACCCATATCGTAAAATGAAATACCAAAACATAACTTTAAAAACTAAAGTATGAAACGTAACGGTTACCCAAATTAACTCATCACCGGGTTTCCACGTAGGAGAACATAGGTGAAAATATAGAAATGGAAGAAAAATCTAACCATCAAGTTCTGATGGAGAGTGGTAGAGAACATGGCTATGAAAACAACAACAATCACAAAGCCATAAATTTGTGATGGTCTAAGGTAGCATCTGATTCATCAGATATAAGGGCACTAGGACAACATTTTTGGTTTTGAAGATCATTTCTCTAAAGTTGAATAATTTTAATTAGAAGAAATACTCACTTTATTTCAATATAATCTCACCATTGTTCGTGCCTTGAACAATTTCCAATTAATATCTTAAAGAAATGAAGTTGAATTTGTCATTCTTGATGTGTTAGCAGATCATGTGATAGAATGATGGGTCATTCCATCTGTCTTAATCAAAAGGTTAGAAATAGTTAAATACATAAGTCCATCTATTGTATATCATTCCAAAAATGGACTTATACTTCATCTATCATACCACTTAATATAATAAAACTATTTTATAGTAACCAGGGACTTCTTTTAGGCAAGTGGTACGCGATAAAGACTAGTTGCACTTCAGATGTGGGTTCGATTCTCACAGCCTTGTCCGACGTGATGGGTTGTCGCCCATCCTACAGGTTTTCCTTTTTCTAAAACTACATTACTATAATATCCCATCAATAATATCGAAAAAAGTTATATCCTTAAACAATACTAAGTTATGTCCAACATAATTCATTCCAATATTTAGGCTTATCTAAAATACTTCGGTCCAAGCTCATAGTATAAAGAAAATGATTACCTGAAATTTCACATAACAATCACGTAAATTCCATCATTTATCCCCCATATATCATAAGATATATCTTATTGGTCAAATTACAGACATGTGCATACCTTAATCATGTATTCTCTTGAAGAATGAATACCCATTGAACCTTAGTGAAAACATGAATGCGGTTAAAAGTTAAGACTTTCCACATACCAAAATCCTCAAAATTCTATATACTCAAACCATGACATCACTTAGTCCTTATACAATCAAACATCTCATTATCTTCTTATCCATTTATTATGCACTTATCAACTACTTTCCAAAATATTTGAATCGCTTTTCATGGTTACTGGTACCATTCAACTTATACTTTCAAATACTTTAGGAAAAACAATAGTGTAATAATCCTTAGATGATTCTTTATTCCATAGTACCATACATTATTCTTTATAAACATACCATCATTCCACTAACTTCTTAAACTACTGACTGAGCTTCATCATTTATTTCATCTCATATTTCATTTGTAGTCTCTTCATCATCATCCACATAAATACTACTCATATGACCATGCTGATTCTCTTCATGAGATTTTCCCTTAGGGCATTGGTTTGCATAATGCCCATACATTCCACATTTAAAACATCTAATCATTATTGATGCCGTAGCAATACCATTATCCTTGTCTATGGTGTTAACTGAACCTTTTCCTTTTCACTTACTGGCTTTATGTCCTTCTTTTTCACACCCAACGCATCTTCCAGATCCTTTGAAACAATCTCCCCGGTGCCTCTTCCCACATGATTTACATGAGGGAAATTGAACTTTCTTTCCTCTATGATCATCATGAAACTCCATCTTTCTCTTATTATCTGAGTCAGGAAACTTACCAAAGTTGAGATTATTGATCATATTTTGAGATTTATGATTAGGCATAATAACGATGTTTGGTCTTCCATATCTCATTTCATTTGGTTTCTCATGAAGAATATCATTCCATTGTCCGTCATATCCTTCATTATCGTGAATCTTCCTGTTTCCATCCATTTTCTAAAACCCAAAAAGAATAGTGTGAGAGGAAAAAATCATGATAGGGAAAACAACATAGTAAAGGGGGAGTACCCTCAATATCTAATATCATAGGTTAAATTCTATGATCGTTACTATAGTTCTAGGACTATATCCTATATGTATACTTATCCTTTGAGACATCCCTAGACATACCTTAGAAATATCTCTAGAGATCTCATTAACGTTTTCGCATCCTAGTTTCCCAAGGTTGACTAAACATTTCCTCTAATACCATCTGTAGAGACCCAAAGCTTTACATACATGTAAATTACACTAATTTTACGGAATACATAATACATAACAAAAACATACACACACGGATTGTAATAGTTTAGTGTCTTTGGAAACTTGGAATATAATATTCTAAAACTATTGAAAGATCATCAACAACTCCCATAATGATCTTCCCCTTTTTCTTTCCTTACCTAAAACCTTTATTTATTTCCTAGGGAAAATAAAACATAAAAACGGTGAGCACAAATGCTCAGTAAGGGAAAACATATAGAACATAAAACAATCCATAAACATTTGAAAGCAAATACTTGAACATGAAATTTAAACATCCAAATCTTGTGCAAAGACATAAATCGTGGAAGTACGTAAGGAATATATCATAATGGAACATCCACCATGATAAAATATAATGGTAATAAAACATGTAATTGTGGAAACCATTCAGCACATGTTATGATTTCCATAGTAGCCAAGGCATTTCTGCCAAGACCATCTTGGTGGACAAAGTCCCTTTCTGAATCAAGTTCACTCCTCGTTTCAGTCCTGTAACACTGAACCAGATTAACTTACCATTCCATCCATGTCTATCTCATGATATATGAATCATTACCCAATGGATTGGTGGGAGATAGATTTCTCACCCATCTCATAATGAAATCATTCTTACTTGTGCCCCAAAACAATCATACATCATTCATCGTAACCCAATGAATAAAAAGGGTTTCATCAACATCATCCCATCATCACATAATCCATATAAAACAATTGGATATAATTTCATAGTAAGGAATTTTAAACCATTTAAATCATAGATACATTATACTTGAAACATACACATATAAAATAATGTCATCTTAGATGGAAAATGGTTTTGATAAAACACTTGAAATGAATTCTTGAGGAAAATATCCTTTCTTCTTCAAAATAATTTTTTTTTCACAAAACGTTATGAAATTTTAAAATAAAAATATTTTGTTGAAAATAGTCATGAAATATTTTGGATGATGGTTTTTGAAAATAAGGCTTTATAAAACAGTAAAAATCCTTTCGTGCCGAATAAGTTAAAAAAACATTCTTCTCGTACTTTTGCCGGAAAAGTCAAAAAGTACCTCGTAAAAGAAAGATTCCATACATACCATGTAGTAAAAGTCAAATATGGGTAAAAAAGACATTAAAAATACATGAAACCATATTTAGGAAAAATGGACATGGATGGGGACAATAACCCCAGTAAATACTTGCGAATAAACAATCTCGGATAAGAACGAGATTGGAAAAGTTATCCCTTACCTTAGGCCGGATATGCTTCGTATGGATCCTAACCTCCTGTATAATGATTTATATAATTTCATTGACTTATTACATAATCATCTTCATTGTTATGATATCATATATGGTTCATTTAAGACTTTATATTACCAGTTCTTTTGTAAATTCATGTTAATGTAGTGTTTTGGGTAAAATCGTTTCATTTATGGTCCGTGATTCGACTTGTAATTATTAATATGATAACATAGATCATGATTACTTAATTCCAGAATATAAAACATGATTTACATATAATATATATATTCAGAATATACATATATATAATAGATCGATAAATGGAACGAAATACACTGTTCATGGAGACGGTAGGCCGTACGTACGCATGAACGATGTTTTCGTTTCCTTATTGAGTTGAATGGAATTAAGTAGATGACATAAATATATATATACATAAATCAATTAGCTTTATAATGTCATATATTTCATTATTATTGATTATATATACTTTATAATCATTCTTTAATGGTTAACATTGATAATGAATCTCATCACGTCGTGGAGACGGTAGTCTGTACGTACGCATGAGCGATGATATCGTTTTCATAATTATTGAATTGAATTGGAGTGGATGATATATTATATCAGAATCATTATGATGTTATAATAACTATGTATAGTTATTCTTTACACCATTATACCCATCCAAGTAAGGTGGTGTTGGAAAAACAGATTACACCACAGCGTGGAGATGGTATTCCGTACGTATGCACGCGCGGTGATTTCATTTTCCATAGGATGGATAGATGGTGAAATGGGGTTGTTTCATACTTATAATAACATATAATTATATGAGTGATACTTATGTTATTACTTTATAATGAAACAATTAATAAAGAAGAAGTGGAACAAGAAATAAAGTTGAAAGAATCGGTAACGGACATTACCTCTTCTTTGAAGCGCCTCTTTGAGACCTCTTCTTAGGGAATTAAAATTGGTCTTCGAAGAAAACCAGGACCTCTAGGATGTTTCTAGGGAAGTGTAGAAGATAATTATTCTGGGTTTGGCCGAGCTTGAAGGCTCAAAGTGGTTTGAGGAAGAGAGGGAGGAGGTGCCCTTTTATAAGGGAGGAGAGGGGCACCTTTGGAAAAAATAAAAATATTATTATATTATAAAGTCATATTCGGTTTTTATTATCTCCAAATTGATTTATTTAGAGGATAAGGTGGGTATGGGTCGAAATCCTATCATCCAATATAATTTAGACAAGTTTAGGTATCTATTTTAACCTCATCATTTAGATTTAACATTAAGTTAGATAATTTAACTTTTACCGTGTCTTCTTGTTTTCTCACACTATAAAGTTAATAAACTTACTATAACAAGACATAGGAACCCCATGTTTTTTATTATTAACATATATAACCTTATATGAGTCATTTTCCCGAACCTTATATTTTTAGGAATAAAATAACAATTAATAATATAATTGTTTTTTGAAAAAGTATTTTATGTCAATTTTGAAACTATTTGGTAATTGATTTTTGTGAAAATCATAACAGAATTATTAGTTATAAAAAAGTTAATTAAATCAATACTAACATGTAATATTAACATAGTAAATTATTTTAATTCGTAAAAGGTCTCAAATTACATTTATTTGGGTATTTATAACATCAATTATTTCAATATTTCATTAATAAGATAATTACTGCATCATCATTGTGTCATAAATAAATTAAAGTATTTAATGTCTAAAAATTAAAAATAATATACCATTATGTAGGAAATATTTTTATATTTCTAATGAATATTTATAGTAGAATTTATATTATGTATAATTCTATATTAAAAATGATTTATTTATTAAATTTTGATTTTAACTATTTTAACCCTTCTTTAAATAAATTAATAATAAATGTCCTAATCTAAACCAAGTGGGACTAAAGGGTAATATTTTATCCCTAATGTTGTTTTTGGTCGAATTACACTTATCCAATAGAATTATTACATGGGTTACGGTAATAATAATATCATTTTTACCCTTAATTACCCAATTTACTTTTAACCGTGGTAAAAAAAGTAAAAAGTTACTATTCACCAAAAAATATTTTCATCTAATTGAACCAAATTTTACATACTAACATCAACTGTGTCTCTTGGATTTATGAAATTCCATTCACAGAAGTGGTAAAATTATGTTTTATGTAAATTTTCAAATTCTCCTAGGAGGTGGGTAAAAGACGGTGAAAAGTTAAATAAATTTTTTATATATCTATAATTATTATAAAATGACTCCAATGAATTAATTTGAACTTATATAGGTATTATGTATCAATTTTTACCTAAAATGAATTTAAATAAAATAAATAATTATTTAAATAAAAATTCGGTTTTTAAATAGTAACCTAGTGTTTTCACTATTCATCAAAAATTGAATGTTTTCAGAAAAATACCAAAATTTCACCCAAGGCTAATTTCGATATTCTGAATCCAAAAATGATGCCCATATTGAAATATAAAGTTTATAAAATTTAAAAAAGTTGTTATTACTATTCATAACGGCTAGTTCTAATAATATCTTAATAATATATCATTGTTTAGTAAAACCCGGTATTGCGTACAATACACGCTATCGAGGAAGGTCGCGATTGCCTATAATGCAAGCCAAGTCAGGGTTGCGTGTTGTGAAAGACTCCTTTTTTGTTTCGTTATAACAGAATCCAACCATTTTTCATTTATACATTGAATATATATATATATATATACTCAATGTTTCATTGAATGAATATTATCAAACGAACTTGAAATTGTGTGTAATACAATCTAAGAATAGTGTTGCATATACTGCAAGCTAATACGGTGTTGCGTAGGGCACAAGATAATCTTGTTGTTGCATAAAACACATGACATCAAATAAATTAAAAATAATACTTATCATAAAATATCGGGTTGTTACAGATAACCCCAATCCAAATAAAATAGTTCATTATATGTTGACATTCCCCCTATAGGTAAAAAATTGAAATCTCAGTTCTTTGCATAATTTAACGTACAAACATACAGAAACATTTCCAATTAAATGTGTAGAAGAGAATAAAATCATGTTATATATTTTGTATAATAATTTATTTAAAAAACTATATTGAATATAAAAATTTGAGTACACCATTATAATATAAATTATATATGGGGAAAAACAAACACTTCACTAGAAATACAAAGGGGAAAACTAAACTAACATCAACAATTATGATTAGAGTAGGGGACTGTCATATTATAGTTCTGAGACTCCATCCAATGAATATGTTCAACAACACCATGTACTAATATGAATGCATAATACCACATAAACAATATTAACTACTATATTATTATCCTTTTCATATGGTACAACACATTTGGGAAAATCCCATATGGTGGGAGTATAAAAATGCCCAATAAGAATATATGAAATTACCCAAACGTAGAACATCGTGAGAGAATAGTTAGGACCTCAAAGAGAGGTAATTCCAATAAAATTATGTGATGAAATCCAAAATAAAATGAACAACTATTAAATATATCTTCTAAAAAAGAATCATAAATGAGAGAATATGTGTATGCTTGTCTCCATATCTCAACTAAGAATTATGATTCAGTCAACCACTCTATTGTTTCATCTCTACTACCCTGCATCCAACACAACATCATTAGATTCCACATGGAGGACTCACACCTCTCCACTATGAAACATGTATTATGGGTATCCAACTCCAACCATGATTCATACATAGCCTTAGTATAATCACTATAGTGGGGACTCGACTCACGGATGTGTTGTAAAGAAATGGGTGAAAAAATCAAGTGAAGGATTCACTCCATGATGGAGTTTAAAGAAGGTAGAGTCATACAATATATATATAGTCCATCACCCAAATATATTAATGGATTTTTGAACCCGGATTTTGTAAAGGGTATGAAGGACCCATTCCATAAAATGAAACCAGATTACAAACACTAGTAACACTCTTATGATCATATATAATCACTTCAAATAGCTGAGTACTACTGACAGAAGCATCCCAATATAATCAACCTAAGAGAATATGTTTTTTACATCCCCCAACTCATCATTGTTCAACACAATCAAGGGAGAAACACCTAAATTGGTTAACACATTCCTGAGTGAAAGAGCATGGTTTCTTACACCTCTATGTCTTTGATGATCACTCCCAATCATCATTAAAGATTAAGCATCACTTGAAGATGAACCATTTTCTCAACACCTATCATCATATCTTGAACGCCAATATAAAGGTTATAATTGAATTATATGAGGAATTATTGTTATGATAGGATACTTGGAGACAAAATATGAGTCTTGAGGATTGAAATACAGGAGGTGGAAATCTCGGAAAAATGTATAGGGTGTGCACCTTGGGTAATATATAATTTCACCTCACCTAGAAATTATGGCATGTCCTCAACTGCACATGGATAGCTAGCCATATAGTAGTATAGAGAGTGTATGGGAACAATATAGAGTATCACATACACTTTGGGGATTCTTATGTTTTAATAGTCACATGCCTATGCATTATCTCATGCCCATGTACTTCAGTTCAATCCATGTTTTCATATCTATGATCATTCCAATTAACTTCTAGTCATTCATGTGTACCATATCATGTATGACTATAGGTATGTTTTCAGGTACTACTATCAATGCTCGTGATATTGGTTTATCCATTTTGAATATTCACTAATAATACATATCGAGATTCTAACATGGGGTCACATGGTGTGATTGGGGTCATGCATAGTGTGTGATACTTATCCTCTATATGACCCTTTCCATAATATTAAGATGACAACATGGAGTTTGTTTCTGGACTACAAACAGTGTAGTTGAGAGTTTCATATAAAACTAGGAGTATACAACATTCTTATCTCTAGGACACCAAAAATAGTCATTATTCCTCATATCATCAATGTTGTCATAGATCATGGGTTATATGTTTTCGGACTCTCACTGCTTCCTAGATTCTGACCACCCACAACTGTATGATTCTACTTGTCTCTTTGTACCAATCCCATTTTCACAATTGACCCAAATCATCGGGTAGTCACCCATAATCCACAATCCATCAAAATATATAAGAAAAGGAACATCATGAATTTCATTCATTATATCACCACGTATATGTGGTTAAAATTTTTTTAATGGTCGATGGTGAAGCCTCATTTATTATTAAAGCAATGAAACGTCATCTTTAACTGTGTAGAGGGAGATCCCTTAGATAGCCTGATGGACTTGTAGAAATTTAGCCAATTACATGGCATGTAGGCCCAATTTTTTGGCATATGGACCATTCTATGAATAGTACAGCTACAATACCCCCTGCTAAAGTACCACACAGTACCCGCCACTGAAACAGTGCCTTACCCCCACAATAGTGACCCGCTGCCGCTACGTCCAGGTGGGATAATGATGATGTACACAAATAAAAGTGCTGGAATTTTCTCATAAATTGTTATTATACAATTTTTCGATTTGATTTTAGAGACATGATCATAAAATGAATGATCTATGGAACTGGCATGGAATAATATAAATAAAATCATTTAAACAAATTAAATCCTTCAATGAATTAATAAATGAAGATATAAAATAATAATAATATAAATCCAAGCTTATGAAATTAGGATTGGTGTAAATCCAAAAATAACTAACCCTATATTGATTAATAATCAATCATTTGTGATTAGAGTGTTATCAAGTTATGATGATGTTCCACGATGTTCATTACATACCTCTTGATGTACATCGATTCTATCATCATGATTCTATGATCCCAAACTACTAATGAATAATTTTCACAACTTATAAAATCATTTTATGGTTATGTAGCCCACACTAGGGGTTTTCAATATATGAATATTTATATTGAGATAATTATATTAGGTAATTTATTTAAAATAAACAAAATAAACTATTTATTTTAGTAATTGCGCATTCCAGTGATCAGCTACCGTGAAACATCTTACACTAACCATCATTATGGAACACCTACGGTAAACCACTTGTTCAAGAATCAATAGTTTCCTTCATTTTATCATTAAAGTGTCTATTTAAGAATTTTTAAGTTATTTATAAAAATTACTCTTCTATGAAATAATATATTTTATATTTTTATATTTTTCCGACCAAGATACCCTAGGTAATGGAATTCTATTCTGACTCAACATCAATCTTTGAAAATATTCCTCAAAATATTCAAATTTGTTATACATAAAAATAGATTTGTTAAAATAAAATACTAAATATGTAATCATATGAGCCTAAAATATATAGATTTATAAATTATCTATTCAAATTATAACATGAATATCAAAAAAACTTTAATAATAATGGAATAAATAATGATAGGATATATAATGATATAAGTTGTAAACATACTATCGAGGCCCCATGCCATGTCATCTTGCATAAATTGGTACATTTTGGGCCAAATTCCCAAACTTTTTTGTATCATTTTACTTATCCATGCATCCTGGGGATATAATGGTCTCCACCCGTTACATACACTGTCAAATAAATTTATCATTTTGATTTGGGGAATAAATTGTCAACACATAATCAATATTAATACTTTTATTAAAAAAATAATATTAAAGGTTATTATATCCACACTCAAAATGATCATAAACAATCCAAAATAATAATAAAGATAGATTTATTACCACATATCCTCATTAAGGTATATTAAAAATAAAAATCTATTCTCATTGAAGGATAATAATACTATAAAATATAATTAAAATATAATTGTTGAAAATTACTATTTCAAATTTATAGATAAAAATTACCTAAACATTACAAAAAATATTTTCATATAATTATAAAATGAGAAAAATTAATTGATACTTCAAATAAATGATATGTCATGATTGAGGTAAATTTCTTTCATCCAAATGGTGATTAAACATGTATTCCTTTAACTTTTTAATTAGAAATTCAATAATAACCTCAATATGAAAACTAAAAGAATAATAAATTTAAAATAATTTTTAAAAATAAATTCAATTCGAAATTTGGATTTAATCAGTTAGAGGGGAAAATTATAATTATAAATGAAATAATTTTCAAATAACATAGAATGGTATAAAAAATATTCCCTCTTAAAGAGGCAATAATGTTCTTATTTTAAAAAACAGTTTATCCATTGAGTAATTATTAGTGGAAATTGAATTAAAATTATATAATATTAAAAAGTAACAAGGGGAGAATAATATAAATTTAATTTACTATTAAAAAATCATATAATTCTTACTACAGATACATGAATATAAATACCCTCCAATAATGATGAGATTTTGAAATCGATTCTTACCTCTTTAGTATTGTTGGAATCATAATCCCCATAAATTAAATAACATAAAATGATTCATTAAAAAAAGTAAAAGTATTGTTGATCATTCTATATAACATTTAAGTGTTATTATATACCCATCATAAAATAAGATAGATGTATAACAAAACATATGTCCCAAAAGAGACAATTTAGGATGAGGAACAATTATAATTATCATAATGATGAATTGTGAATTAATCAATGAAGTAATTATGTGTGAAGGATGTAAATCAACCAAAAAAATTGAATACCACATAGATCAAAAAAATCAATTCCACACATAAATATTACATAATATACTCAATGATGTTGTAATATAATGAAATTATTAAATATTTATTTATGAAATACTTAGCACATGACGATATTCTAGTCAAATTCACTTTGATGAATTAAAATTAATTAAAACACAAAATACTATAAATTATGATGGATTAAATATATAAATTTTAAAAGATTTAATATATAAACTATATAAAATAAATTTTGACTTTGACTTTAAAATATGCATAGGGAAAGAAAATTGAGACAAGATCTCTTACCTTAGGTCTGACACATCTTGTTTGATTCATATTTACCTAGAATAACAATCATACGAAAATTATTTGTTATGTTAATAACATAGTTCATGTTTAATGTTCAATTTATATTATTTATTAAAATTTTATATTTTATAACATAATTTGTTATGTTTACATTGAATGTTTTGACAATAGTCTTTTCATATGTGGTAAATTTATTTGGTAGTTTGATAATGAAATATTTTGTCATTGTTCCATAATCTATAGAAAATTAATAATTACATAACAATAATTTTTAATTGGTAAATTATTATTTTAAATAAATAAAAGAATCATAATTATGAAAAATTAACGATGTTAAAATCATGGAGATGGTACGTTTTATATACACATGAGTAAAGATTCAATTATTCAATGATCATGATTTAAATAACATATGTATTATGTTAACAATATAGAATATACATTACAACATAAATACCATTTTAATTCCTTAAATAATCTTATAGTTTGAATTCATCTAACGTGTTCATGAAAAATGAATCATCATCCTTTGAGGAGGTGATAATGAACATATCATCTCGAATTGCATTATCATGTATACAAGAATGGGTTGATAAAAAATATTATTTTATATTATATATAGCAAATCAAAAA
Organism: Viscum album; assembly: GCA_963277665.1. NCBI lineage: Eukaryota > Viridiplantae > Streptophyta > Magnoliopsida > Santalales > Viscaceae > Viscum > Viscum album. Next base: position 1,894,824,763 of record OY728150.1, read on the forward strand.
TATTCAATGAATTTAATATGAATTTATAGTAAATAATTCATTAAATACAAGTGTGAGGGTGGTGATTGAAAATGAATTACATTTGTTTCTATTGTGGTAGACTACCGTTCCCACGGCTGATGGTTTTGTTTCCAATTTGATGTAATAAGATAGGTATATATGGTATGAAATTAACAATGAAAATTATCTTCTTATAGGTAATGTTCCTACTAATATATTAGTATTTTAAAAAAACATTTGAATCATTTATTAGAGGATACAAAATTAAAATGTTTGTTTTTAAATTATAAAACTTCTTTGGAAAACTACTTTTCTTTATGATTAAAACCTTCAATGATAGCTATTATAAAAAATTTAGGACCAGTATAATGTGGAAAAATATACAATGGGATGGTATTTTTTAAATGACCGTATAAACCAAATGGATCATTATGTGAGTATAGAAAAGGATAGAGTTATTCCTTTTATATTTGAGGGGAGGGGCACATTTTGAATTCCATAACATATTAAATTAATATAAAATATTTTATTGTGAAAAATTGAGAGAAACTAATTTAATTAGTATATAGGATGAATATGGATCAATATAATCTCATGAAATGATGGGATGACATGTTTAGATGATTTTTCTACCCTTATTGTATTCTATCTACACTCTATTGTCAAATTGGATAATTACCGTGATATTAATGGTTTCTACCTCTTAATGTTTAACAGTGTTACTTGAAAAAGGAATAAGATCCATCATAAAGACATGGTTGTTTTTTTAAACATATGAAATTATCTTGGATAAATATAATATTTTAATAAATTTATAAATCATTTGAAAAATATTATTTACTATAAAATTTTGTTTATGTAATTTTGACACTATTCTTTTAAGATAACATAAAATATAAGAATACTAAAATGGAATTAGAATATAATCCTTTATAACTTCTCTATAATTTCATACAGAGATATAAAATTCTTGTAATTCTTTAATTCATTCAAAATATATCACATTTAATTATTATAATTTCCTTCATTTTATTATTATATTAATTGAATAAATATTTTGTAGGTGTTGAGTAGGAAATTAGGGTAATTATTTTAACACATTAAATTAACAATAAATTAACATGCTTAAAAATATTTTTCTATAAAATATCTATTTATAATAAAAAATATTTCTAGTATATCCTTATCTCAAATATTTTATGGTAATAAAACTAAAATATTTACATTTTTATGATTTCATAAAATAAAATAATATTAGTATCAAAATCACTGCCAAATAGAATAAAAATATCTATTATTGGATGATTGTATTAATAAGTATTATTTGGATCCAATGAAATTTAATTTAGTTTTAGGATCATTATCTAGTCTTTATCATATTATATTTTAAAATAATTGTAATTTTTACCCTTATCATGATAACAATTATATAATATGATTACTATTTATAATGACAAAAAATTAAAGATACATATTAACCAAATCATTAACTAAAGATTCAAAATATGGAATCCATTCTTCAATAATCAATTTCTATATGTGAATGATATTAATTTAATAAAATAACACAAAATTTAATAGAGAATATGTTTTCAGTAAACTGGATTTTCATACAATTATTTTTATAACAAAAAGTATTGTAATTATGATGTCAATGAACTTAATTGGATTTTAATACGATAATATCAAAATATTTACTCTTATATAATTTAATGATATATTATGTTTTTTTAAAATCATGAAACAGAATTACATTTTAAAAATTAGTTATTTGTTACTATTCATATGAAAAATTATTTTCTAGAAAAATATTAAAATTCCATTAGATGATAATTTTTATATAATGATTTTAAAAAAATGGTATTTTTTAAAATAAAATATATTTTAATCTAGAAAATAATTTATAATAGTTTCTCACAAAAATAAATTTAATTAATTTATGAAGAAAAAATATTTCTAAAGAATAAAGTAACATTTTTTAAAATCGAGTACTTATTTACTAATAATTTTCCAATGAATTTATATTGACTGGGTATGATATATATTTTTTTAAATTTTATTCGTATCATATAGTTCAAGGAATATATTATAACATAACTATTTTTATAATAATATTTTTCAATTCAGTTTGGATCAATGTTTCTGATCATATACATTATCAAACGTTTTTTTTGAAATATCAATTCGTAATAGTTATTTCATGGATATTATGTATGTGGAATTCAAAAATTAAATTTATTGATGTTCTAAAGACATCTCCCTCTATATCCACATTGGAAACTATTCGATTATCATTCCAATATCATTTAAAATATTTTTCATGGTATAAAAATGGATGTAAAATTATAATAACACAATAGAATCCTAAAGGAGGAGGTGTGCATTGAAAAACATTCTGTGTAGATTTTTATTGATGATTTAATAAATGTGTAATAATTGATGAATTATTACTGTGAGTAGATGTAAGAAAAAGGGGGTTTTATCTTGTCTTATTCATTACATACTGATACATGTATTCTAATGAGTAGGAATTGGTTAAAATATCTACATCACAGAATAGAATAACATTAGGATATATGTTTTCATCTATATGGATGAAGTAATTTTTATAGGATCAAATGAAACAAAATGTAATGTTTTTAAATATTATAACAATTGTGAGTTCAAAATTTCCATGATTGGGGATTTAACATGTAATTTTTGTTTATTTGTAATAAAATAAAGGAATATAGATTTAATTTTCAATACTTATATCCTATATATGTTCTCAAGATATTTTATATGTAGGACACTGACCTGATAAATAATCCAATAGCTACCTGGGAGATGTAATCAAGAGATTATGATACAAATGAGGTTGATATAAAAAAATAAATAAACAATATTAGAACCCTTATATACCAAACCATTACATGTCCTAGAATTTCATTTCTACATTTCATACTTCAGTGAAAACACAAATTTAATGGCAAATCCCCTAGTAAATATTAAAATGAATAGATTGTTATATCATTAATATGGTGGATGTTAGGTTTTTCTAAAGTTAAAAATCCCAATAATAATTATTGAACATTATAGAAGAGTAATGTTTCAATTTAATAATAAAAAACATTCATCATTAAACAATACATTCTAATTTTACGTATTGGGAATTTTATGTATTATCAAGAATCATGATGGTGTTTAACATAGAACTATGAAGGAAAAATATATTTCTTTCACTAAATATTTCATATTAGTATTATTAATGAAACAAAAACTTGAACATCTAGAAGTCATAATGAATTGTTTGATCATTATTTGTTGTGATAAATTATGAGCTAACACTTATATAAAAATTCTCACACGTCACTTAAGGAAATAGAAAATTTTAATCAAGTATAAGTTAATTAACATTAATTTTCATAATGTATTGGTGCTATATAAATATATTCCTACCAAAAGAGAAGTATATGTTATCATGATGAATCCCCTACTAATAGAAGCATTTGATAAGAATCAGATGTATCTTGGAGTTAAGGAAACTCTATAAGGATACATTGAGAGGATTCCAAACCCCACTTCCCTATTTATTATATAAATTTTCCCATGTGTTAATAATATTATAAATCTTCTATTTCCCAAAATGGATTGACCATTTATTTAATAAAATTAAAAAGTTGTATTTTTCATGTTAGGGAGGGAAATTTCATAGACACTCACTAATGATGAGTATAACATAAGATAACCTATGATATATAATCATTATTAAATCATGTGGATCATTGATTTATGAGAATATATAATTTCTAGCATTAATGGATCTAAAAAATTCAAGGGACACCATGATATGGAGATTACAATATGAATTTTATATTTGGGTAGTCTGAATAAAAAGAAAGGGAATCGTTATGCATGCAATTAGGAATTAGAATCATTTTGAGAGAGTGGGTAGAATGGTGGGATTTCATGGTGATATTTACATGTTACACTATTTTCCAATGATTTAAAACACTCATTTATTTTTATATTACTTTTATTGAGAGTCATTTACTTTTATATAGTCATTCTTATTAATAATGGTGTGTTAATCTCAAAGTAATCATGTTTTCGTAACATGATATATATGTATTTCTAAAGTGTTTTCAATAAATCCATGTGGTGGGGGAGTAAAATAGTACACAAAGGAAATGTTTTAAATATTTTTAATTCATTTTGAAAAATATATATGGTCATGATGACCATATAAAATTTATGTATTAGTGTTTATAGAAGGATATGATGGTTTTCTCAAAGATGTATAGAAAATTAAGTAAAAGAAATAATTCATTAACATGATAGAAATACTGTCCCAAAATTGGATTTATGTAAATTAGATGATAAAATTGTTTTTTAGTGATTAGTGAGAATAGAGGTGACAATTTTCCTTCATGGTAATGGATCCATAAATGGATTCATCCCACTTGTAAATATGATTCAAATTCATCATTAATATGTAGAAGTATAGGGCAGGGTATAATTATCTACATTTTCATTATAAATATGGAAACATATTTATTACTAAAATACCTAATATGAAGCCATAAATGGAATATTTAAAGGAGTTATTTTCATGAACTTGAGATACATGGACATATTTTGTGCACAAGAATGGTTTTTTTAGAACTGAAAATGAGTTTCTATGAATTTATATGGTAAAATGAAATTTATCATTTTGATGAAATAAGATCTTCATTACACACCAATTTTATTTTATTATAATATTATTAATCACATAAATGGAATATTTTGAACTAATAGTGATCTAACATATATTGAGGGTACATTTTTCTCAAAAATTTTGAGTTGGCATTGAGTTATAGAAAAGAATTGTTTTGTACTATGGGGTTGATTATTCATCCTTATTTAGGGTAAAAAATCATACACTTATTGGATTCATATACATTCTCACATACCCATTTATTTCATCGTATACTATCGTAGTGGGAGCGAACGTAGTAAAAAAATTAGTGTCTAAATTATCTTTCTTAATTATCTCATATATGATGTCATGGTGAGTTTTGTAATTGCTAATAGTGGACTAGGTCATCATTGAGGGTAATTAAAAGAAATCAAAAAAACTTTGATTCACCTCACCTTAAAAAGCACATATCTTTTTTTTGGAAAAAAAACCAATGAATACCCTAAATATTAACCATCATGAAACCCATATAATGATAGATCATTCATAGTTTCTCTCTCTGTCCATTTCTATCTATCTCACAATATTTCTCTCTCTCTGCATACTAGAAAATTAAAAAATTATAGACAGAACATATATGTACCATAACCCTGAGATATTGTAGCACTTACAATATTTATATATTTGAGGGAGATGAAGTGGGAGTATTTATCCATCCATTCCATCTCCATCTTAAATATTGAAGAAATCACCCATAACTCATTTACTCATATGGGTAACATTATAGTTACATGACTCAATAGGTGGTGCATAAAAAATATCATTAATTTATAAATGGTCTATAATAATCCCAAAAATTCATGTATAAGGGAATCCTCTCAAATTCATTAGTTTATTATTATGAGTTGTAATATTGATATCATCTTAAACATAAAGCCTTGATATTTAGTACCCCGACTAATTACTACACAACAAACAACACTATCCATCTATAATAACTTCCCAAAATTTAAAACATCCCAACATTTTAAAATCATTTACATTTTCTTATATAAGATTTACAATTTATGTTAACTTAATTTTAATCATTTAATCGCATAAATTTAAAATTTCAACTATCAATCACTTATTTTCACATTTCATTATTAAATTTACACACATGAATCACCACCCATTAATTAATTACTCAGAGTCCCTTCCCAATTAAAATTTTATAATTTCATTACCATCAATATAAACAAGAAACTACAAAATAGTCATAAAAAACTCTCCAAATACTCTATTATCAAACATATAACCACATGATAATATCCACAACATCGATTCCACTACTTTAACAAAATCACCCATTTCAATCCAAAATCCAACATGTCAAATAAACACCACCAAAAGAAATAAAATCACCCCAATTTTAACTATAACAAAATAAATCTAATAAATTAATCATGAAATATCATTATTATGTGAAATAATAATCATTCCTAGATATTTTTACTTCCTATTTGGTCCATTTCTTCTTTTAATAATAATAAATAAATATTTAATAATTATATATCACTTATTTTATAACATTTATTATGTGATTAAATAATTATGATAGTTAAATGAATATAAAAATCAATTATAATGGTATCATAAAATTCATATAATTAATAAAGGAATAAATTATATAGTTATATCAATTAATTTTAAAAAATTATTCTGAATCACATCTTCCGCATCAAATTGCATTAGAATATTTATTTGTCTCTAATTGGTAAATTAATACCATCTTTCCATTGAAAACATAGTGATTATAATTCCACATTCACACATAAATAAATGAAAATATTTATAAAATAATCAACCTTAATTTATATTTCAAAATTTATTATTAATTAATGATGAGAAAACACACATCATAAACCAAAACAAATCACAAGGATCTACTATAAATCATATTCATAACCAGACCCCAAAATGATTTTGAAGAAAATATAAAATATGAACCAACATTTTTACTAAAATATAAATATATAGGAATAACTATAATAGAAGTGTATAATATTGGAGATAAAAGAAACATGGGTCATGAGTGACTGATTTTGTAAATATAAGGGATAAAATCCACCGACCTATGACTTTGACTAAAAAAATAGGGAAGATATCCATTAAATGTTTCATGAATGTAAAATGAATTAGATAAAGTCTAATTAATTATAAGATTTATTATTTATAACAGATAATCATAGGACATCTTTCTGAACAACATGGTTATACCTCAATTATTACTCATTCAAAAAATCATGTCGCGACCCCCAAAAAAATTTATGGGTCAAAACATTTTAAATTTAGTGAAAAATAATGTCATAAGATAGTAGAATTTTCGTTGATTAAATATGTAAATATCATAAAATCTTACAATAATCCTCATCTCCCCCCATAAAATTTGAAAATTCCAATTCTTGATCCCTTAGAGAATAATTCACTTCATTATGAAATACATATCATTTTCATTATCAAAATAAAATCCAATATATCATGATACCCCTCCACAATGAAATAAAATAATCGATGACCCAATCCATCCAATAATGTTATAATATTCATTATTTATAAAACCATATACATATTAAAATATCCTGGTCTAACCCCAATGTAGAAAAAAACCCTCATGTTTTAATATCCCCATCCAAGTGAAATACGCATGACTCCAGTAACTACTAACCTTAAATTGGTCAATCATACTGTAAAAAATTTGTAAAAATGTTATGAGAGAACCTGACTAAAATTTCATCGTATATTCAACCAACATTCGAAAAAAATTATAGATCTCACTTCCGAACACCTCCAACACCCCGATAATGAAAATATTATAAAGAGAAGAAAACAAGGCCCCAATAATATATTAATATCAAACTATTATCAATGTTAAAAATAAAAATGAAACCCATTTAATAGAAAATAAACCTAATAAAAAATTGAAAACCCAAAAGTGAAAAATTTCATTCAATAACCTCAAAATTACTAGATAAAAAAGCAATATATTGTAAAAAAAATTAAAATTACCAGTATAAATTCAAGTTTATCAATTTCATAGGATAATTAAATAACGATCATAATATATCAATATATTGAGAGTGCATAAACAATTCAATACCTGATTTACACTCTTACCATCCATTATGTATCTAATTGACATCATCCAATGTAATATTTTTCTCACATAAAAATATATTGTAATATTATAGAATCCTTATAGTCCAATTTAATAATATTTCATCCTCAATGAAATACAACTCTCTGTATTTGATATAATAAGAGTCATCATGAAAATATCAAAAAAATATTGACACCTGTAAGGCATCATGGATTTAATACATTGGTATATGAAGTTCCAAATAATAAAATAAAACTCTAAAATGTGCTAGCACTATGATATAATGAAAATAATTTGGATAAAACATACCAAATTAACCTATTATATGCTTCGCATGATGGAAATAAACCCTCGTGAACTCCTAATTAAAAGAAATATTAAATGTCCCCTATAATGATATTTAAAAGGATTCTAATGGACTTTATATGCATTCCACTTTTCATGAATCACCAAAACCTTCTTTGTCATTATCTTGACTAAATATGGAATAATAATATTTTACTCTTAAAATTTGTTCAAAAATAAAAAATATCTATCATGTAGAACATATAAATCCTATAATTGAGAATTATAATTGGATTGGTGATAAAAATTTATATTGGAAATATAATCCAATGGTAAATTATTCACCCTTGAAATTCCAAAATTCCAAACACAAGACCATAATATTTCATCCAAATTCATCATAGTCTACATGAAAAAACTGTCATTCTAAATATGACAATTGGTGATAACATCAAGTGGATATCAAAAAGAATATAAAGGATCATTTAGTACTTATGAGGTAAAATTATGTTCTCAATACAAGTGGATTATTATAAAAATATCCTAAACGGTGGAAATTTTCACCATATAATACATCATCAAATTTGCCAGCAATGATTGAATCCATGATTATCATTAATCGAGATAAAATCATCAACTAATCAACAAACACCCAGAGAGTATCATATCTCTTCCATGAGCATGAGAGTTATTGGTAACATAACCCCTTGATATTTCCTCCCATTATATATAGGAAAATATATTGTATACAATAGAGAACTAATAACTTGTTTCTCATTTATAACAATATGACATACCAGAAACTTAGATAGAAACTTCATCGCTAATATCAATATCCATGAATATAAATATTAACATCTAAATATAGTATTTGAAAGTTATATACCTCAATTCATTATAAATGGTGATTTATGAATCACGTTGAATTCCACCTCTATCATTGCAAAAATTACAAATATTCATCCCCAAAAATAATACATGATGATGATCATCCTATGACCGTCCTTCATTAGCATCTACATATATGATATTATCACACTAAATATATACATAAAATCCCAAAAATAGTCTTCATTATCTCCTACATCAAGTAATATTTCACTATCATATATAATAGAAAACCTATAATACTAACTTTGTATATATATTAATTCTATGAAATAATATCGATAAAAACACAAAATTTATATTTTATACACTAAAAAATCACCATGAGACCTCATACACAATTCATTAGTTTCCCAAATTTCATTATGATATGTGTTTGAGATTATAATTTCATAATTTGGTAAAAACTCTTACCTCAACTACTAAAAAATATTTACATCTGACTAAAAACAATTTAACACCATACCTTATGTTCAATATTGGACATAATATTATCTATAATAAAGTATTATTTTTATTGACTTCATGTAAACAGTACCATTTCCATCTCAATATCATTATTGAAATAATTATTATATGGTATTTGTAACTATCATGAAACAAAATAAATTACCCCCCCCTACCCCATTAAAGACACCTCTTGTGTGAAAAAAGACGTTTCGTTAAATACCATGATGTTGAATACTTAATCTGTAAATGAGAGGATAAGAGTATTGATCTAATTATCTTTAAAATTTTCAAATGTCTCCTAACATAGATAATTCCATTCGAATGAATGTTTCTTCGTATTTTTTGTTTAAAGGGGTCATAATCTAATAGAAATCATATACCAACTTCAAAAATTACTTGTTAGCCTGAGGGAGTGATGAAAATATATAACACTCATAGGATACTTTGAAGAAAAATCCATATTAATATTTAAATGATCAACCACAAAACCCTACATGGAAACAACATGCCATCAATAATAAAACCCCCACATCCAAAAATGTAACGATAAAACATTCCATAAATATAACCTAATAAATAATTTAAAAAAATATAATTAGATGTTAGAATGGTCCACCACTAGCCTAATGAAAAATCTATTTTTATGAAAATTATAAAAAAATGACCATGCTTTTCATGAACCATTAATTTTATCTTAACCATAAAAAGGCATTTTGGTTATTGTGACACCAATGGGAATAATGATGAAATCATAGTACCCAAGAGATATCTAATGGATCACTTTGGGATATCCTCCTCTTTCATCCACATCTTGCGATACACAATCCATATATAATTCATCTTGAAACTATTAGATCTCGTACTATGTTGATATTATATGTACAACCTCATAATAAATTCATCCATCCTCATCAACAAAACATTAGTATCCCATATAAACAAATTATGATGGATGAAACCCTTATAGAAAATTTCATCCTCATTAGTCTATAACACCCACATCTGTGAAGGTTTTATTAGAATTCTATGAATTTTAATTTGTAGACACATTTGAATGTAACCCAATGTTTAACATTAGATTCTTTCAAGGGGGAAGTATTTTAACCAATTCATGAAAACCATTATAAAATTACTCCACAACTCTAGGAAACAACATTACAAAAAAAATTATTGGACATTAAAATAAATTTTACAACTATGAATAAAAATTATCAATACATAGTTTATTCTTATTTTTATATCTCTCCCCATAATACATGACACACTCTCTTTACAAATTTATGTAACTATCCTTACATAAAAATAAATATAAAATTAAACGCATAGAATACAACCAATCATTGTTGAGACTTGAATTTTGTATTTATATCTACATAAAGAAGAATTATGATATAGATTTTTGTTCTCCATCATTAGTTCCAAACTTTAATATGGAAAAATAATTATAAATATACCACCCACAAGGATATATAAAACCAAGGGTACTAAAATAATCGCAACCATGACTCCTAAAACAAATATAATGTCATAATAAATAATGCATGAAGTTTACAAATAAAAATAGAATAATCAGAGAAGGAATATAACTGAATGATATCACATATGATCAATATCCCTCCTACTCATAAATAATCCATTTTATACAATAGACCATTCCACACTCCTCTATGCAGGAACAAACTTTTATGATCTCCCAAAATTTAACCAGTCATATAACCCTAGTGACGAGTTCTATAATGGGGGAAACTATTATGATTTACATATTCACTATGATTTTTCAAGGACATTTGATCATGCTACCACTTATATGGCCGTAGGGAAAAATACATTTAGGAAGCATTTGGAAATTAATACATCATCCATGATAACCAATAATGATGGTTGAGTAATATAATTTACCTTTTTTCCCATAACAACTATTTGAAAAAAATAAACAAACATGAAATATTGTTATATTACTGAGAACATGTTACTATGTTGAAAAATTCCTAAAAAAATTGAGAAAAACTCTTTGTTGGATGAATTATTAACGTTAAGTAATAATGAGAACCCCCATCCATCATTATATTCATTATTATGTTAGGATGGATCCACACTATAAATGAACAGTATAATGTATGGATCTTCTATTTCACAGATACATTCTAAAATGAATCCAAATTTTTCATTAATTAAAAAAATTTGGTATAATTCTATATTTAATGTTGTATTAACTCCTAAAAGTGTCATAACCTATCATAATAAATAATTATATGATCTAGTTGAAATTAATGAAAGTATTATCCTATAATCCAGTGAATATCGTTCTCAATATCGCTTTTCAATGAGTGAGAGTCTAAAACAATAAAGCTACTATCTAAGTCCAATAAGAATATTTATCCAGGAACTACATTAAAAAATAATCTTATGTGACATTGAACTCTTCAAAAATAATCATGAATTTACATTCACCGCTATTGAGTATCACCATAAATAGAACTCATAACAAATAGAATTGGTACTCTTAGCAAGAAAATATCTACCTATAATACATCACAATAGCAAGTAACCACTACATTGTACTATTGATCTGATAGATTTCACCTATGCTTTCCCGTAATATTGAATTTTAACCCACATAATGTCTTCATCCTAGAATAATCTACCTTTTTTCAAAAGAAACCCTCTTATGTTCTACTAGGGTATCCAACATCACCTCTCCAAATACAACCACATGATTAATATTTCAACCATCCATCAATGAAATATAGATAAAAGAAAAAAATATTCCCAGGAACATGGAATTAGTTTAATATCACATAATTTTATTTATTTTATGCCACAAGAATCAACAACATTAAATTGAAGAACGCATATAATTATAATGTTTTTGGTGGACCTAGGGATGTATATTATAGTCAGTGTTATCTCACATATTATGTTCTATGAGATTAATTTCCATTAATTGAATAATTATGGGCCTTATATTCCATTATAATTTATGGCCTTCCTTTGTAATGTCATATCTATTACATAATAATATTTTTTCATGCAAAAGACCATCCATTACACGTGTGTTACTAAATCAAAACCCCATACTAATAGAACTCCTTGACTTGGATACCACTCGTTCATGAATAACCAACACTAAAACGCCCTGTCTATTTTTAAGGATGATTGAGACCCATAAATCCTACATCGTGTTGTAAATGGGTTGAATACTACCAATAAGGTTATCAAACACACACAGGGGAGGAATTACTCACAAAATCTGATAAACATATGAAAATATTTACCAATCAGATCCATGTTAATATATATATATATATATTGTAACCCATAATATAATAATGTATATAAATATCATACATAAACAATGGTCTATAAAATGAAATAATATGTTGACTAATTCATATATTTGAAACTATGAAAACACCAGTGATCCCCATGAGTTTGTAAGGTTCAACCAAATCACTATATCCCTCTTTAAACTCTCAAATATATATATATATATAGAGGTGAGAATTTGAGTTCACTTAGTATGATGCTCAGTGAAACCTATTATTTTAATTTTTAACTACCATATTAATGACCCAATGAATAAAAAACACCACAAATTGATTTACTATACATACATTAATACTATCCAAACATAGAAATTCTAACTCCATAAACCCACATATGAGATATTTATGTAATATTATGGGAATATATTTCAAAATAGTACCCCCTAATAACCACCCTAATAAAATGATACCCCCTACAACCCTATAGATAATACCTTGATTATATCATCTTATTTATAACCCCAAAACCACATTATATTCAAGCCCACATATTAACATCTATATGTATACCACGATCACATTCTTCAACAACACCTTTTACTGCCACTTTATAGATGGTTACAGAAACATAAAAAATAGAGACCACATGTAATCCACCTTAAATGTAAGTGCACACTATGAATCCACCTTATAAACAAATAAACATAGATCCTTGATTTCATTTTTGTTATTATTTTTATATGTGTAAAATTACCTCAAACCATTGCAGTAAAAATATATATATATATATAAACCATAAGACATTATTTATCATAATATGTATAGAAGGGAGGAAAAGGAAGTGGTAAATATTATAAATCTATGTAACCTCCATCGTAAATATCATGTAAAATACCCGGAAACCATATCTGTATAAGTACACTTTAATGGATAACAAAATTATGTGGTGGTGCATAAGAAAAAAAATAAAAATATAAAGGATAATCAATAATAAAAAAACCTAAACAAAATAAAAAAAATTAATTATATTCCACCTATTAAACTAATAGATAATTCTCACATCAACCCAATTATCTCATATCGACAATCGATTTCACCATAAATCACAAGAAAATCAACCATGCCATAACATCACCATAGCCACACTAAATTTATAAACCCTATTATTTAAATAATTTAGAATTTATATTATTCAAATTTTTAATCCAAGTTGAATTCATTTAACACGTTTATTTCTATTTATATAACATTTATAAAATCCATCCCCTACTTTCAAATTTTTATTTTGAAAAAATAAGTATTTTTTGTTATTTATTTAATTATATCATCACAATCCCCTCTGATTTAAAATTTCATAATTTACTATCATACAATTTTTTTCCAAATATAGAAGAAACTATGCCCACCTCTAAAAACAATGAATCAGCTTCTAAAATACCTCATTCAAACAGCCAAAACATCAATTCTACCTCTTTCAAAACATCAACCATTTCTAATCAACATCATCTATGTATAAGAACATAAAAAATTATACTAGAAACCAAAACTCATCCATGATAATAATATCTATAAAAATACAATATCAAACTACATGAAATAAATAATAATATAATATCAATCATTAATCTTTACTCATAGATATATTTTCTCTCAACACATCATGTATAAACATTAACATTTCTATATTATAGAATTATATACCTCCCATTTATTTAACATAAAAATTTATTAAAACATTTATGAAGGTGAATTGAATATTAAAATCCATTTGAAAATGATGACAGTAATATATTATTACTAGTATAGAAATAGTGTAGTGAAAAATACATTGATTTTATAAAAACATATGTGGATCACATCATCCACTACTAAATTATTTTTTATGGTGAATTAACTATATTATGTTAATTTTAACCACCTACAAATTGAAAACATAGGCATTGAAATTCCATAATAAGACATAAAAAATGGAGGGAGATCAATATACCCTCCCTTAAAAGAATACCAAAATAAACACTATTTTTGAACAATAACAAAAGGTCAATCAAGAACTACTAAGCTCGTTACGACCCACCATTAATCACGTAAATGATAAAACCATATCCTGAATACAATAATACATGATAAAACCATAATCAAGTACCCCTTATAAAACTTCCCCATATAGGAAAAACATGATATTAATTGAAAAAAATAGACTTATGCGTACCTTGGAAAAAGATATATTCATCAGTTAAATTTGAGGGCTGAAATCCAATAATGGATGACTAAGATTCCTCTAAATGAGTAAAAGGATGCACTGGGTTTGGAAGAGGATGGAGAAAATGTAGTAAATTTTTGAAAGAAGAGAAATTTATATATAATATTATGAAACAAAAGATCATTCGATAATGGACATCATCACAAGATAATGATGGAATGTACTTGTTAATAATGTTTTGATGCATGTAAATTTTATGGGAAAAATAGTGTATATTTGAAACAAACAAATAAGGAAATTTGGTAGTGGAAAAAACCACAATGTAATGTTTTAATTCTCGAAGATCAAAGTAAATAACATTAATCTACATTCCAAACCTAAACTAGTTAACTCAAATTCATATTATTAATAATTACACCAAGACACAACATATATTAAAATTAATAACTCAGTAGACAAATAAATTATCATGTTCAAACATCTAGGAAAAAAATAATAAATTTTGACACACAACAATAATCATGATGAAATAGACAATGAAAATGAAACTTCATGCATAATAAAACACCAAGTCGCAAAGACCATACCACAACACATTTTGCAACATAATAACATTACTATTCATGATGAATTACACTAAGCTACAATAACTCATATCCTCTAGAAAATAAGTCACAATGAAAAATATTTTTTGGGGTTTCGAATGTAATTCATAATATAAATTCCGATAAACATTTATATTATATTAAACCATTAAAATATCGCTCACACTCACATATTCCCAACACCTAAAAATGAAAAATTGAGATCTAAGAGAAATATGGTCCTCTATAGATGCTATGTAAAATTTATTTCATATTGAAAATATATTATTCATTATTCCAAATTACTATATGAGTATTTATGAGTTGTGGTACCTGAACAAAAAATCAGGGAAATATTTCAATGTATTTAGAATTATCTATTTGATATTAAAAATTAACCATAATTTATGAAAAATTTATCAGAACAAGGAGCGTTACTCATTTTATATTTATGTAGTAGATGATATTATGAATTTTGTAGAGAAGACATTAAAAATAACTAAGAAATTCTATTTTTATGATATGAAATGGTTCAAAATAATTATAATACTTTTAGAATATAAATAATTAGAAGAAAATTAAAAATAAATAGGTCAATTGGTTATAATATTTTTAACAGAAAATAATAAATGTATAGTATTATTTATAGGTAAATTTTACTTAAAATAATTAAAATTATACTGAAGGATTGGTCTAAGAATATATTTACCCTTAGTTTTAAATAATTTTGAGGATAAATTCAATATTATATATTGAAAAGGTCCATTAAAAAATAAAAAATTCTCATAAAAACATGTCATGAAATACATTTCACATAGATTAAGTCTACGTTATTTAATAAAAAAATTGAGTAAAAATATAATATAATTTTTTTTGAATTTAATGATTCATTATATTGAAAATAATTTTACATTAGATATTATGAATATAATAAAATATAAACATTTCAATGAATCTTTGTAAGCGTTCATAAATAATCAAACTGATAAATGTTATTCTTTATGATAGAAGTCTATAGTATAATATAATCTTACAATAGATTTGGGAAATAAATATCATGAAAACTCTTATATTTATGAAACACATGTAAAATAGTAATTTTCCTAGATGTATAAACAAAAATTATTTATAAATTTTATCAAATAGTTTTTAATTCGAAATATATATATATATATAATATTAAAATAAAGTATTACTTTAGTAACCCAATGTTTTTATCCTTGATGACTCTTGAATAACTGTGTCAAATTTGAAGAGTTGACCATGTTCTATCAAATAATTATCATTTCGTCTATTCTATGAAATGAAACTATTTATTCGGAATAATTATGTGTACATAAAAATATCACTTAGTGAGGCATATGAAAAAACAAATAAATTATAAATTTTTTATCTTAATAATATAATTCTTATTAGAGAAATAAATATATTACTATTTACTTATATAATTGAAATATAATTTTGAAATATTAATGTTCGGTTAGATGTAAACCATATTGTGGTCATATTTTTTAAAAAAGAATTATTTATTTTTTATATCAAAATATGAATGAAATGGATCTATTAGAGTAATCCATAATAGATGATTCAAGGAATTTTAATTTAAAACTATTATTTGGGAAATTATGTAAAGATAATGATTGAAATTTTCGTGAACAGTATCTTTAGATGAGTTATTGTGATTTTTTCCTTCTAACATAATTATAGGAGGTTTAGTTTTGAAAATGTAGATTAGATATGAAATATTAATTTTTGAAAATTCAAATATTGGGACTGATTTTTATTAAGAAGTGGATGTGTAACATGGAATTTAATGAATAAAAATCTAATGATATCTATTAATATAGAGTATAATTATATGAAAGGAATATAGAATCATAATAAAATCTATTAATGAAGGAGAAAGTTGAAGAATTAAAGGCTCTTGTATACTTATAAATTTGAATTTGTTATGTTAACATATTAAATTTTCAAGGAATATAGATCAATATTTGGGGTCATATCACATCATTATAAACTATCATTTTATCAAGTAGAATGATACATAGGGATTGGATATGATTTACTATGACAAAATAAAGAGATAAAATTTCTTATACTTTTACAAATACACATTTAATTATATGATTTTTGGAATTTTGGTTTATGAATAATATTAAAACATCCCATGCTATTATTTATGAAATTTTATCAATATTTTCATACCCTCAAATGGTAAATAAATTTAATTTTTACAGGTTTTAGATGAAATAAATATTATTTAAATGTTATGATGGAATGAATACAAAATAATAAAGCTATAAAATTAATATAGAATTTGATACCATGTTGAAAGGGGTAATATAAAAGGTGAATTTTTAGGATTTTAAAAATATTATCAAATTTTTATTATATACAATATTATTGTCCCTATAAGAAGGATAGTTCTGTAAAAAATAATTTTTTTAATGTATTTTAAAAATTTTCTTTCTTGGAAATAAAATGAATTATTATCAATGTGAAACAACATAAGATTAAGGAAAAATGTTATTTAAATAAAATATATAAGGAACATATTTTTATGAAGATTTAAAATCAAAAATAATTATATAGTATAAAATTTCCGAGGATTCATTCATTTAGGAAGTTAAATGTTTTATTTATCAAGATATGTGCCAGAAATAAGATGTTATAATGAAGTTCAATGATGTTTTTTAGATAAATTTTATATTATAACTATTGTTTAAATTTTTTAATTATATATAATGGAAAAAGTTTATAACAAGTTAAAAAGATTATGATGTTTGATTGCGGGTTTTAGAAATTTAAATAGTGGAATAAAAGGATTTATAAAGCCAATAGTTTACTAAAAATGATATAAAATCAATTATAAACTTGGTATTTATTGTAGAACTAAATTTTGATAAATGAAATAAATATATCCACTCTATGTCATTTAAAATTAATGTCATAATAATTCTTCATATTTGGGTAAAATAATTCTATAATGTATTTTTGGAAACAATTAGATTTTTTTAATTGTGTATAAAAGATTTTTATTTCACTACATGCATAAAAAACTATTTTTAAATTAGTTAATATTTCATGAAATTCAATTAGATATATTTTGATTTATGTAATTGTATTGGGGTTTTATAAACATAGTATATTACATTCTAATTGGATATTACATGATTTGATGGGATAGTTTCAAAAATTGATGGCGCATCAAGAAATGAATTACATGGATTTATTATATAATTATTCTTCTCAAATAAGATGAGATATTTTTTAAATGGAATAAATGGATTCTTATATACTATACACATCAATATAAAATAACATTTATAATCATCTATATTTAATATAACATTTTTTATATTGTATCTTTACTCAATATAAATAAAGATGAATAATGAATTTATGATTTCTATAACGTTAAGAGATAATTTATTTGATATTAATTATTAATAATTAAATTTTGTTTCTATATCTATATTGAAAATCATAGGACTTAAATTAGTGTGGAATATTTTTTAACAAATGTAGAATTAATATCAATTTTATATCGATTTAAAATTTTCTTTGAATTCAAAAGTTTTTATAATAATAAATAATTTTAATAAGTTTTTGGATTATTTTTTATAAAAAAATTTCTTATGTATAATGATTATTTTTGCTATAAAAATTATATTATATAAATCAGGATGTGGCACATGTAGTTGATTTTAATTAAAAGAATGTGGTTCTTTAAACAATTAAGTTATGACAGTGTTAAGTGATGAAACATGAAAAATAAACTAAGACTGGTATACAAAATTATAGAAAATTTATAAGGCATAAAATATATAAATTTTTTTAATACATAGGTGAATCAAATGAAGAGATGAAAAAGAATGTATTTTTATGGAGTAATGAATGAAATTTATGAGATTTGGTGTTCAATAGTTGAAAATCATTGGGACATAGATATTTATATAGGGATGCCTTTTATTCTAGAGTAATAGATAATTTGGAAGGCCTTAATGCAAATAAACCTATTCTAAATGAAATTAAATTATAATAATGAATGTAAATGTTATTTTTGACATTTTTCACTTCTTGAGTTTTGTTTTTTAAGGTGTATTATTATAGTAAATTTTAATGATGAATTTTTATTATCTTTAATATTACAATTTTTAAACTCTAATGCCCCATTTATCATATTATTATATTATTTGGGTTATCAATAATATCAATCAAAACTTTTATTTAGACAGAAAAATTTGTGGTGAACTGGATATTTTTTGGGTGCATGTCATCGACAATAATTTTAGTTCAAGCACATTTTTTTTATCAAATTAGATATATATATACACAATAGTGAATAATAAAGTATATTCATACAATATTGTTGAAATTTCATATAACTAATTTAATGCTACATTCCAATTGAAACATTCAATAAAATAATTTTGAGTGCCTAAATAACTTTTGTTATGTGACAACATTTATAACATGCTAATGAACTTTTTACAATAATAAAATCACATAAAATAGATATTTATAAATAATATCTCTAAAAATTCCATCCAAACATATGAAATTTAATTTTTTCCAAATATTACATTTACAAAAATTTAAAAATATTTTTTGGATGGATTGAATTAATAAATAAGTTCTATATAATCTAAAAAATAATGCGATTACATTATCATGTATATTATCCATTCCACCTATGATTTATTTATTACATATACATTACTCATACCGCTTTGAGAGTAATTGAATCAGAATATATAATATCATTAAATATTTTATAATTTCTCTGTTTGTATAATTGTATTAGTTAGAGTATTGAGGATTTTTTAAAACAGTTTCACTGATGCCTATTTCTTAATTGAAAATCATGATTTTAAATAATTATATGTTATTTAATTATTCCTAAATAGTGGGCCAAAAAAATTGAAGAGTTTTAAATAAACATAAATTAATTATTTAATTACATAAGTGCAATAAATCACAATAACTAATACGATATAAGAAATTGTATAGATTAATATACCCTCAATATCACTATTCACAATTGAAATTAATATTTATTTGTATTACAAATTATAATTTTATTTAGAGATGAAAATTTATTTTTTACTATGGGGATATAAAATATGTATAGGTATGTTTCACAATTACCATAAATCTGATATTAATTTATGAGTCTGAAAAAAAAAATATTCATAATTCCTCACATTTTTGGAAAATCAATTAACATGATGGGAAATGAAAATTATGCAACACATTATAAATAAAAAATATATATAAATTTATTTAAAATTATTCAAGACTCAATATTCTTCATATTCATTTATAAAATCTCATAAAGAAAATTATATATATTCCAATTATTACTTCTTTTTAATTTATTCTTCAAAAAATATTTTTTACTCCTTTATATAAGACACTGAAAATCATATTCATACATTTTCTTATACTTTTTTGTCACAACATTATTATGGTATCATAAGGCTCCATCTTTGATGAATTTAATTTGGGGTTTTAAATTTTATGTTCTGTCTTATCTATCTTTGAGACACTCTATATATAATTTTTTATTTTTAATGGAAGCCTTGATAAATATATTGACCAATGTTCATGATATACCTTTAACCTATGGTGGACCATTTTTAGGAAGGAACTACTGATGGTGGGGATCATAATCACACTAGTTTCATTAAGGAGAAATGTACAGGATGGTGAGGGATTCCAGTAATCTATGCAGTAATTCCAGAGATGAATCTTGTATAGTGGATGGATGATTCCCTATGTGGCCAGTCAAAGGTTCTCCTCCATGAGGGTAGTTCTTATGATGTATTTGGATTCATAGAATAATTACTTACACAATTTTGGGATTGAAAATGAAGTAGGCTAACTTGGGATTAATATTGCTATGGTTTTGGGATTCATGTTGAAATGGATTTTACAATGTGATGATGGTGGTGGCCTTGCATGATATTGTGGATGGATATTTTTTCAACGTCTATTAGGGGAGTGTGGTGAATATGAGTCTTTATTATCGTAATTTAATTGTTATAATATATCTTGATAGATTGAAGTGATGATCTTAGAATAAATGATGCATGTCAGTGATGACCTTCAATTAATGGTTACAACCTTGATATATAAGTAGGTTAATACATTAACTATGAAAGATGGCCCCAATGAACATGGGGATGAGGTTGTAGTTAAGAAAAAGTTAGTAGGATGTGAGTAATTGAAATAATTATGTTGTATGGATGTATATGATGAAAACACGATCTAATTCATAGGGAAGGATGGAATCAAGCTATTGACTAAGCAGGTTCATGTGATAGTGATAATCTTCTTTAGATATGATCATGGGGTGTGGAATTTATTTAAAAATGATATGTGTTTATGGCCATAAGAAAGTGGTAGGTGAATATTTTTAAATTTTTTCCCATGTAAAGAAAAGTTGACCTGTCGGGATTGGTTTTATCTAAAACACATGGGATCATGGCGAGTGAGACCTAAGTTTGGAATGTCATAATTCTCTCCTCTCACTTGGGTTTAATTCTCATAAAAAAGATAAAATTTCCCTGGGTAATGGAGATGGAGGGTGACTCTTCTTCATATATTAGTGGATTGTGATGGTGGTGGTGTCAAAATTTCACAATGATTATTAGTGGTATTAGATGTCATTGAGTATGATGGCCACTGTTAACTATGGAAAATAGTGTTAATGAATGTCGATGTGTTCATTGAAGATGTATGATGATGAAGTGATGGGGAAAAAATGATGCACATCTAGATGTTATTTGGTGATTTCATCATCATGTGGATAGATTTTTGGAATAGAATCATGATGAAAAAATAGCCTTAGTTGTACATGGGTTTTTATAAGAAGTGGGAGCATGGTCATTACATTTTATCCCTTAGTGGGGAAATGACCCATATTCATCGTAGTATGAAAATTTTCTTGTATGTAACCCTTAATAGGTTATTTTTATGTATATAAACTATAATGGTGAAGGTAGGGTGAGTTTCGTGATCTATCAAATTTTTTTGGGGGCTAAAGGGAAGGCGCATAGGCTGCACACAGTTTGTCTAAACTGTGAAGAATCCTAATAGAAATTGTGTAATGTTGTAGATGTCTGACTGTAGTACTATCATGGTGTTTTCATGTTTAGGGAAACCATGCGAGGAGGTCATGTGAGGGTCTACCCAGGTAATAGATAATGCATGGTTAGCAAACATTTTATCTAACTGTGCTACTAAACTATGTGCGGGGTCAAAGTGAGATCCTAATAAAGTGGACCCCACATGATTTTTGACTCTAGGTGGCTCGTTTTCCAACTATGGAGCAATTACATTGGATTATTATCCCTTGAAGGTTGTATATCATCTCCCATGAAAATTTGAATCGATCGGGAGCCTTTCCTTGGAGATTTGAGCAAGAAGCTTGAGGTATGCCATTTTTCTTCATCGTTCTTTAAATTTTTTCTTAGATAAAATTAGTTCCTCTTCTTATATCAACTACGTTTCTCCAATATAAACCTATTTTATGTATATAATGTATTTTTGATTCAAAATATGTTGAGATTTGGATTCATTGTTGATAAGATAAGATATATAAGGTAATTTCATGTAATTCTTACATGGTTTCATGAGCATTATTATTTTTTGTTTCCATCAAAATGATCACGGTAGGTAGATTCACACTATACTCCTCCTAGTAAAACTAATTGGAATGATTTTGAAATTGAATATATTATGTTGGATTGATTCTAAATTCTGTGTTTATTAATTTCTTTAAACTCTCCTTAGTTTTAGTTTTGTAAATTGAGGAAATATGTAAAATTGGTGTCATAAAATAAAGTTAACTAATTATTGATTTTAAAATTATGATATTAAAAAGGGGAGTTTTTATATATATTTTTTGTAACTTTATTTGATTAATTTTTTTTCAATAAATAGAATAGTTTTATTGATATAAAATTATTGGATGTAATGGGTTTGTTTAGTGGTTTTCCGTAAAAAATGGTTTTATTGAAATAGTTTGAAATGGCTTCATTGAATGGTTTTTTCATATTTGGGTTCTGTGAGATCAAGTTTGACATGAACCAGAATATGGTATGTGTAACATTGGGGTACAAGGTGTGTGACCCTAGATTGGGGGTGTGTGTCAGTATGACACAAGGTAAATGGATGAGAGACCTCTCATTAGTATGGATCTGTTCAAAAAAATGAATGTGTGGGTGTGTTTGGAACCATGGAATGGTTATGCCAACATGATATTTATAAATGGTTTTAATTAATAATTTGGTTGTTTTTTGGAAATACACATAATTGGAAAATTCATTAAAAATAGAACTCTTTTATTGTTGTTTATAATGGTTTTAGTATCAACTTTATATTTTTTTATAAACTGTTTTACCTAATTATTTTATGTATTTGGTTTTTTATATATTTTGTTGATTATTTATACTAGTTGAATGAGTAGGGATGTCATTTGGGGAAAGACATCTTGGTTTATACTCACCCTTTTATTGGATGTTTGGTGCAATAGCTGATGTTATCTACCGAGACATGGGAAAAGGTAATGTATAAAACATATTTTTCAAGACCAAATTATAATTGGGCCTTATGGTTTTTTTGGAGCATAGATATTGTGGATCATTGAGTCTTGTGGTTGTTTGGTAGCTTCTTGGAGTTATGATTCACTATTTACATTGACAGTTACTTGTATTCTGTTATTGTACACATTGTTATTGTTTTGATTTAAATGAACTGGTTGAGTTGTCTTTCATTTATTCATGCATCATACAGTGAGTTAATTGGATATGGTCATTGGGTAAATGGTTTTAGTTCCTAAAGGGTAAATCATCCCCCACATTCATTTAAAACTCTTTCTAAATTTATTTCCAGCCTTTTGCATCATGGGGATGTTGCTTAAGGCCCAATAAAGAGTTAACATATTCTCAAGATAATGAGATTATATGGTTCATTACAAATGGTATCATTTTTTTGGATCCAAAATCTTGTTACAGATAAGTGGTATCAATTTTTTCTATTACATGAATAAAAAAGTAGTTGTCAGTTATCTTTTCCTTAGAGTTGAAATTTATTCTTTTCTATTCCTTGTGATGTGATCATTAAAGGAGTTGTATTGTCAAGATATGAAATTTAGAGCATTAAAAGATGAATCTACCCATTTTATATTTAAATTCAAGTTTCCATGGAGTTGGGTATATAAGTGTTTTGTATATATTTATAAGATATTTTAATTTCATTATCATGGGTTTACCCAATGAGAGGATCATGACATGAATTGTAGAGGAATTACATCCCACTAGGATTTCATATTTCATTTTGAGTAATGATTTATGATTTTTTAATGATGTAAAATTTTGGAAAATTTTGAAATTGTTTTCAAATGGAAGATTTTTGAAAGTTCACAGATGATTCATTTTGAAAATTCTTTCCATTTTAAAGGAAGGAATGGAATTTTTTTAAAAAAAGATTAAACATGGAAAAGATTATTTCTGTAAAAAAAAATTTGATAGTTGATGTGATTGAATTTTAAATGAAAATAGATTATTTTATAGAGTTTCAGATTTATAGTTTTTTTTGACTTTTCAGAAAATGAAACACGATAGTTGTCATAGAAACCAGCGGTATAAAGCTGGGGAGAATGTGGTTGCCTTGAACCATTGGTAAATTGATATCTGGTTTAGAGTATCATCCAATCATTCCAAGATATAGACATAGGGAAAT
This sequence comes from Viscum album, assembly GCA_963277665.1. Lineage (NCBI taxonomy): Eukaryota > Viridiplantae > Streptophyta > Magnoliopsida > Santalales > Viscaceae > Viscum > Viscum album. The sequence continues at coordinate 1,894,849,985 of OY728150.1, forward strand.
AGAGGTATGATCCCTGGAATTTCGAACATTCCACCCAGTTCATGAAGCAGAATCAACCCGTCTTTTTAGGTGATATTGAACCTGAAAAGGCAGAGGTGTGGCTAAACATGATGAATCATATCATTGATTTCATCATCACACCAGTGGATTGGAAAGTTAAACTATAAACCTATATGAATTATGATCATGAATGCTAGTATTGGGACCTAGAAATATAAGATAAAAATGATAAATTAATTAGTAAGAAGGATTTGGAATAAATTTTCAACAAATAATTCTATCCTCCAAAATTCAGGATCAAGAGAATGATGAAATTTTTTATCCTGAAGAAGGAAAATATCTCTATCACAAAATTTGTTGTAAATTCATAAATTTAGTGTTATTTTCTCCATAATTTGCAGTGAGTGGGGACTTGAAGGTAGGAATCATAATATCAGAGAAAATGAATGATATTTTATTAATTATTGTAGTGATCTACATTAAAAATTATATTGATATTGTGACTAGATAGATGTTTGTTAAACGAGACATCCTTTGAACTATGGATGTAGTAAGTATGATGTTACTTATAAAAAATAGTGTGAACTCAAATGTTGGGAGTAAGAATAATATGCACACCTATTTCCAAGGTTAGGGTAGGACTCAAAATCAGACAATTGGGTCAGTAAACCTTCCCCCACAACCGAAGAGAAAATCGGGATGTTTCCAATGTGGTTTGTGTGACCACATGAATCGAGAGTGTATGATACAACCTTGAGCATTGCATATCTAAAATAATATGGTTCATCTTCAGGGCTATTGTCATAGTAATCCATGGTTTGGATCTCGAGAAACATCTTAGGTGTTTCAAGTAACCTACATTTTGATGGGATCAGGGAAAAAATCAATCTTTTCAATAATACAAATCTATCCATGGTTTTTCTATGAACACCTTGACTCGCCATCAAGGAAAATATCAGTAAAGAAAAAAATAGAAAATTGTAGCATCAAAATTTTTTTTGGAGTTGTTCTTGTGATTAGAGATGATTAGGCTTTAAAATCTGTGATGAGAGGTTTGAATCTTTTGAATTATACTCTTATTCATGTGTTGTTTTGTACTGGTGAATCACATTCCTTCATTTCCTATCATGTTGTTTATTTTAAATTTTTAAAACTTGATTTGATTCCTTCTGTGTAAAAACATCATAATATTATTTATAAAATTTAATTTCAAGCCTTTGTGAGTAGAGTATTTATTTTACCTATTGATAGAGATAATTTGAAGTGGGACTTCATAGAGTTAGAGAAGGATGAATTTGAAATAATCCTGGGTATGAATTAGTTAACATCATTAAAGGCTCAAATTTATTATTATTGATGAATGGTTAGTTTTACATCTATGGACGACATCGATGATATATTTAGAGGACAATGGGTTTTAAAGATAGGTGGAATTGGATGGTTAGCACCAAAAATGGGAACAATCTCTTTCCAGTTGGAATAATTGAACTTTTCATCGATAGATGAGTTCTAGGATAGCTGTTTTCTTTCTATCGTGGATCGATTTCCAAATTTCTATCTCAAGAACCTCTCTGGGATACCACTTATAGGGAAGTGGAGTTTATTATTAATCTCCTCTTGAGGAAAATCCCTATTTCCCTTCTATTAAATAGGATGACACCAATTGTGTTAAGGGTATAGAAAGTGCACTTGGATGATCTAGAATAAAAATGATTCATTCATTTGAGTACGTCTTCATGTATAGAATCAGTCTTGTTCATAAAGAAAGAATATTGTACTCAAAAGCTATGTGTGGATTACCACAATATTAACCAACAAACAATAAATGAATTAGTATCTACTTCCACACATTGATGATCTATTTCATCAATTTTGGGGAGCCTGGTGGTTATTAAAAATTTACCTTTGAGAAGGATATCACCAATTGTGAGTTTGGAAGGAAAATATTTTGAAGATAGCTTTCATAAGAGGATATAAACTTTTTGAATACATAGTCCTTCTATTCTATATTACTAATTCTCTAGTAGTATTTATGTAATTGATGTATCATATAATTTAAAGATATTCAGATTCATTTGTTTTGGTTTTAATGATAAACATATCGGGTATTCAAGGACAAGGTCTGATCATGAGAAACTCGTGATTATTGTGTTAAAAATTTTGATATACCCTCATTTGTATGAAAAAATTTAAAATTTTCATTTTCTAAATCAATAGGTACACATTATATGCAATGTAATTTTTTGAAAAGGTTCATCTATGGATCCATAGAAGATATAACCTATTATCACATGGAAACCACAAAATAATTCCTTTGTGAGTTGAAGTATTAATTGTCTAGCTGTTTATCACTGATTCTTTAAGCATGACTTATCAAAAATATACTCACCAATGATATCTTTGAAAAATAATAATTATACATTTTAATGGGTTGTGTAATTCTAGAATTCTTTACAAGAGTTAAATGTTCATCTCACATCATCACAGATCATGGTTTTTACAGAATTAGGATAGGGGTATGTGGTCTACTATGATGCACTGAGATATGGGTTGTGATGTCTTCTTTTGATAGGATAACACATGGTTGCTTATGGTTCAAGGTAGTTGAGAGTTCTTGAGAAGATTTACCCAGTTCACAATTTGGAGTTAGCTTTGGCCTTCCCCTCATTGAAGACCTTGCATCACTATCTCTTTGGTGAGAAATATACAGTTTCCACTGATCATAAGAGCTTGGAAAATATTTTCTCACATCAATATTTGAATCTAAGTCAATTAAGATTGTTGGAGTATCTACAAATTTTTAATTTTACTTGATGTATACATTTAGAAATGTTAATTCGGTGGCTAATTAATTAAGATGAAAGTAATATGATATGATGTTGAAAGAAGCCTCAGATGAAATGATGTTAATGATAAGACTAGGTGATATGCATGTATAATCTAAAGTATGAGTTGATTTTGTGGTCTTCATTTTATTTTAAATCATTCCTAATTTGGTAAAGATAGTTACAGAGGTGGAAACATCTGATGGAGAATACTTGGTTGTGAGTGCCAAACTCAATGGTGGGGAGACCGTTGAGGGATGGGAAGTTAATGGGATTTTGGTTTTGTGGTTTAGTGATCAGATGGTTGTACCAATGGATTTTCAAGAAAATAATATTCATAAAAACCACCATTCCATATGGGTTAGACATCTGATTATAAAAATAATGTATAAGGCATTGAAAGTGTAGTTTTGGTGGATTTGTATGAAACAAAAAGTTGTTATGTTTGGTTCTTGGTGCATATGTGGCATACAGTTAAGGTAAGACATCAATGACCAGCCAGTATGTTGCAATAGTTACTATTTAAAATGTGGAAATCGGAGCATATATCCATGGATTTTATTACAAGTATCCAATGAATATTTTGAAAACACGATTACATATTGGTGATAGGGGATCAAATAATGAAGTCAGCTACTTTCACTCAGATTCAAGAAACTCATATGGTGGAGTATCTTTACAAACTCTATACATAATAGGTGGTAAAGAGGCATTGAAAACTAGTTTATATAGTCATATATATAGTTCTTATGTTCACATATCATTTATTGAAATACTTATAGAGGTCCATTTGAACTTAGTTGGTTATGAGTACGACATATCATCCATAGACAGACGAAAAATCTGAATTCATTATGGAGATATTGGATGACATGTTGTGGGCTTGCATAATGGATTTTAGTGGTTCATGGGAAGATTATATACCCTTAGTGAGTTTCTTATATTATAACATATATCATTTTTTGATACATATGGAGCCTTTTGAATCATTATATGCCCATCCTTGTTGTTATCCAATTTGTTTGGTGGAAGTAAGTATATTGTGAGTAGTTGGGCCAAGCCATGTCTAATAATTAATATTGATGATTTATTTTATTGGTATGTTTATTGAGACAACTCATATCAATCAAAAATCATATGTGGATCATCATCAAAGACTATTCTAATTCATGGTGAATGATTACGTGTTCTTTCAGATTTCTCCTTGGCTTTGACATCATTATTTTTGGAAGCACAGAATGTTATCTCATCGATACCTTGGTAATTATTAGATACTTGAATTTGTTGGAAAGGTGCAATATTGGCTTTCATTTCCACCATGGTTCAGTTTAGTGTATAATATGCTACAAACATCTCAATTGAAATGTATCATATTAAACTAGACCATGAGATTAAATTTCATCACATTGACCTAGAGCCAAATGATTCATTGGTGCATATACCAGTGTAGATTTTGGATAAGAATGACAATGTATAGCATGATAAAATCATTGTACATGTGTGGGTTTATGGAACCATGGTCAGATTTAGGAAAAGACTTGGGAAATTGAGAATGAAATGAACGTGCAATGGTTGGAAATATTTCACAACAAGGATGGTTTTCTATATTCTGAGGACAGAAAGACTAATGGTGGGAAGAATTTAGTACCCTAATATTCAGTTATGAAACCATTTTTCAATGTTTTCAATGTATATTAAGTATAAAGGTTAAGGTTGGGAGAGATTTGGAATCTTTTAAGGATTTTTTTTTGCTAAATGGGAGGTGCATGGGCTATGCACGATTTGTCATAACCCTATAGAATCCTTGGAGAAACCATGCAGCATTATAGAAGATGGATAGTAGCTTTGATATTATGTATGAACTGTTAGGGATACTATGTTAGGAGTCTGTGCGAGGGTCTAACTATGTGATTGAACCATGCACCGGGTCAAAGTGAGATCCTAAAAAAGAAGATGTCACATTTTTTGACTCTAAGTGGATAAGTTTTCATACTATGCATACCCAAATCAGTATACATCTCTCTTGATGGTTGGATAAATTCTAATAAACAAATTGAAGTTGATTTGGACCATTTCCTTGGAATTTTGAATCCATATTCTGGAGTTATTCCATTGTTCTTCTATGTCCTTGTCACATTTTCTTAGATCTACTTAGATGAAATCTCATCTCATCTTGGTTTCTCATATCTATTCCCATTATTGTTTGATATATGATTTTTTATTCAAAATATATTTATTTTTGTTCTCATTGTTGATATAAGATGTGATCTAACTCAATTTCTTGGAATTCATACACGGTTTCATAAGCGCTCATTGTATGTTTTCAGTTTTCATCAAAATGGTCATGGTAGGTGGATTCACCAATGATGTCACGTAGTTGAACTAATTAAAATGATTTTATATTGAATATATAGAGAGGAATTGGTTTTGAAGTGGGTTTTTACCAGTTTTGGGTAACCCTCTTTAGTAGTGGTATGGTAAATTAAGGAAATCTAGAAAATTGGGGTCCTTGAAATAAGTACATTGATTGATTATTTTAAAATGAATGTTTTCCAAAGGGATTTTTTGGAATTTTTATAATTTGATTTTATTGATCTATATTCAACAAAAGTAAGGGTTTTATTGAAATTATATGGTTGATTGGAATTGGTTTGTTAAATGGATATCAATAAAATAGTGGTTTTATTGAAATGGTTTGAATTGATTTATGTTAATGGTTTAGGAATATATGGGTTGTGTGAGATCATTTTCAATGTTCTCCTAATTAAGGGACATGTACCATTGGGGTACAAGATTTTTGACCCTGGAATGAGGATGCGTGTCAATTCCAAACAAGGTAATTAGACTAGAGACTACTCATTATTATATAAGTGTTGATATAAATCATGCATGTGTGGGTGTGTTGTAAAACATAGACTGGTTATGCCAAAATTATATTGATATTTTTTTTAAATAAAAATTTGGTGGTTTTTCTAGAAATGTGTTTTCTTTGAAATTTTTTTTAAATAGAACCTATTTAATCATAGTTATGATGTTTTTTCAACTTGTCTATATTTAGTTATATAGAATTTTGTAGAATAGTTTTATATAAATGGTTTTATATAAATTTTTCTAACTTTTATGTCTCAATGGAGTGAGTAGGGGAGCCATTGGGAAAATCCTAATGAGTTTATATTCAACCCTACTTTGGCACATTAGTTCTTTTGCAGATGATATCTTCTTGGAAATGGGATAGGTTGAAGTATCACATGTATTTATCACCACCTCGGGATACTTGTGATTTATGGTGATACTGGAGCACACAACATTTGGTGCATGTATTCTTCTAGTCTTCTTTGAGTCTCTTGTTGTTATCTTCTTCTATTAACATTCATAGTTACTTGTCTTCCACTATAGTACAATTTGTTGGGGTTTTTATATAAATCATTTCTTTATGTTTTAATTCACTTATTCATGCTTCATATAGTGAGATACTTGGTTTTGGTGTTGGGTGAATGGTTTTAGTTATTAATTGGTAAATCATCCCCCACATTAATTTGAAAGCCATTTTCATTTATTTCCTTCCATTATAATCTTGGGACACTGTTTATGGCCAAGTAATGATTCATTTTATTCTCAAGACAATAATAATATATGGGTCATTATATTTATAGTGGGGATTATAGACTGTTTTGTAGGACTTTGAGCAATACATTAATAGGTATCTTAAGGCATCAATGTTATTAGGACTATGATTTTTACCCCTTTTTATTTCATGATATATATTGTTCTATATGATTTGGATTTTCTTTCTCTTTATTTCAATTTTATTTAATAAATTTGACAAACATGGATGAACATCCCTTAAAAAATCATTAGTCAAATGAATGGTGTTTTTACTACTAAATAATAAATATTGTTTTCACGTAATTATTTAATATTATTTATAAAGTATTTCCTGATGATTTTGAAGATACTATATTTTGAAAATGGATTGTATGATGTATTTATTAAAAATAATTTCTTATGAAATCTACAACCATGTTTTCATTATTATTTCATGTTTTATAGTATACATCATAAAAATATAATAATTTTATCTTTATTTAAGGATAATGGATTTTCTTATAAAGTGAGTGTTTCATTGAATAGAATTCACTGGTTTTAGGAGTGAAAATTTGAATATACATATATATATACATTAATATTGAAAACATTATTCTAATACCATGGGTACTTTAGTGGGACTCTAGCAATAGGTAAATCTTATAGGAAATATTATTATCATCCTAGGTGATCCCCTTTGACAGTATTTATAATCATTTTAGGATATAAATTTTGGGATCTATATTTATGTGTAATATTTAGACTCTTCCCACTAGATTATCTTACACATAATCTAGGTACATGGATAGTAGTTTATAAATATTCACTATATATACTAATATACAGAGTTTATCGACACTTTTAATTGACTGTAATGGTTGTATATATCAAATTCTTTAATATGTAGGTAGTCTCCCTTTAATCCTTGGGAAGACCAATGAATTATATTTTATTTTATTTATAATTTCATTTTGATTAATTTTTTTTATGAATGGTAATGGGTAAAATGTATTTTTATAAAAGATGAAATACATGTGATCATAACTATTTATTTGCTTAAATGTTATTACAATAAATATATAAATATACATAAAATAACCTGAAATTTTTTCAATATAAAAAGGATTTTTATAGAACATTAGTGGTATCAAACATAGAATATTTTATATTACCATAAATAAAACTCAGTGTGTGTATATAAAATTTTATTCCATTGATACAACTAAATTAATTATCATCAATGAGTTATAAGTAAATTCAAAGGATTTGTGTTTTTTGGAGTTGAATAGGGGTGGGTAAATACCATTTAAAAGAATATGTGTATCTTTAGGAATATTTTTTACCATCTGTTTTTAATTTATCATTATACTAAAAAAATTATAAATTTTATCCCATAATTTATCCTTTTTATTCGTTTTTGTATCTAATAAAAAATTGTAAGATGTATAATAAATTTAGTGATTTTTTATTTATTTTATATCATCATAGATTATGGTTTAATATTTATTTTACTTTGATGTTATGTATGAATTTGGATGTCATTATTCACAAAAGTGATTAATTTCAATGTATGAAATCTCCATGTTATTGAATTTTCATTAAATATTTGTGGTTTTAAGTACTATGTATATTTTAATTATAAAAATGGAAACAATTAGTTAAAGGATATAAATAGTTCACTTAAAACATATCTATAACATATTTTTAACATGAATTTGATTTATTGTTTATGAGAGGCCTTATAATGTATGAAGATAGGTTATACTATAAGGGTTCATAATAAAATTATACATAAGAAGAAATATTATTATGTTATTTATGAAAGTAGATAATGACATATATGATAATTTAAAATAGTTGGTTATGATATTTTAAATTGTATAAAAAACATATTTCATTACCAAATTTGAGTTATCATTGGTCATTAAAAAATGATTAACATGACATTATGTTATGTTTGACAATTTTTTAAATATATTTTTCTTTCTTGAATTTACTATTATTGTTTTTAGAAACATTATCTTTTGGTATAAAAATTTAATGACATTCTAGGGATACATGGTTAGTGATCATAGAATATTATTCCTTCAAAAATCTATAAAATCATTTTGGAGTTTTTCTATACTAAATTAATGGTCAATTAATTGTTTTTAACCATGTGGCTAATCCATTAACTTAAAAAAAATCTAATTTTTTCTGAAACAGATTTATATAACCATTATTTATTCTTCTATGATATTCATGACATAAATTGACATTTTCTATAGAAATATATTTTAATTCGATATATTTGTTCAAATTTCATAACATTGATGGATTTTATTTTTTTCTTCAATAAAAAATAAATGAAATGAATATTCATGATTTTTTAGTTGTATCTTAATAACTATTAATGTTCTAGTAGATAAAATATTGATCAAGATGGTTATTTGAACTATTTGATCCTTGTAAACTGGAATTAATCCTGGACATACCCAATATAGTGATAGAGATTATAAATAAATGTATCATAACGATAATAAATGTCAATATAGTAACGATAAACTATATAGAGAAAACCCAAAACCCATTGGGCATAGGTACTGTAGCAGCGGCAGCACTATAGCAACAGCGGGCACTATAGCGGTGGAAAATCACTATAGCAGTGACGGGTAATATGTAGTACTGTTGCAGCATGGGTACTATAGTAGTTCTATTCACAAAACAGGATTTGGGCCAAAAATAACGGGCTTACAGGCTATGTAATGGGATAAATGCCCACTGGGCCTTCGGGCTATGTAATGGGTCTCCCTCTACCAAGTAAAATAGGTCTTTACTTTTCTTTAATAATAAATGAGGATTCGACCCCAACCTTTTAAAAAAACTATATAAAGGCATCTAGATACAGAATACTGAGAGGGTATTAAAATTTCAAAAGATTCTCAAGAGCTATAAATTTATTCCCAGCGCATTAATTCTTGAGGGAACCAGATAAAATTATTTAGAGAAAATAAACACGGCTAAACTATACAATAATTAATAATGGGAGGATTTTAAAACCATGCTCATTCATTAGTTTTGTCTGGAGTAGATGATGTTTGTTGAGGAATGAGAGCTCATATGTAATCAAAATTGTTCTAAGGAAGTTATGGAGTATGTTATCAAATTCACTAAAATGTTGATATTTCAATTAAATCATGTTAGTAATGATACTTTAAAATATCAATGATTTGAAATGGGAATTACATTTGATATTTGATCAATTTCATCTTTATTCCTAATTTTTTATAATAAAAAATTATATATATTATCAATTTTAGATATATATATCATGTGGTTTATTTAGAATTGTATAATCTTTTTATGATCTTAATTGAATAGTACATGATTTCATTTAAAAAAAATTAATAGTGAGGTGTTCAAAAATGTAAAAATTACTACTAAATGAACAATATCATTCATCTTTATCACTACCTTTAGGAAATAACACTGATTTTTTTAGTTACAGAAAATAGGGACAGAATAATTGATTATTCCAATAGATTCTCGTGGTTAGTTACTCATGTGTCCATATGGCTCAACTACAATGTTTTTTTGTGATACTTTATCCAAAAGAGAGATATGAGTTTTTTAAAATACATTTGAATTTTATGAGAAGGATGGTGCTTCTAAAATAGTGGGATATTTTCCTGAAAATTATAGATAATGGGAAAAATCTACTACTTAGTAAATTATAATAGATAATTCATAATTGTTTAGTTAGAAAACTCAAATTCTGCTTCAATAATGGAATTTAAATATAACTATGAATCCACTCCTTGAATCTTACATCATACCTCATATCTTGGAAGATAATATAATTATTGGATCCTCTATTCCTATTTCATATTTTTATATTGGTTCCACTCAATTATTTACCACAGGTAAATTGTTTTATCAATTTATTCATTCATTTGAACCAATAGTAAATTAAATAGAGATATCCTCTCCAAATGGGATGAAGAATCAATAAAAATTTCGATGTCCCTCTTACATTGTCTACATCTCAAAATTTATATTTTCATGGGATTTATATATCATACATATAGTCAATTTTTTTATAATTCAAGTAATTATTGGGTGGTTTATATTAAAACATATATTTTTTTTATCACTATAGTTTGGTATTTTTTTCTTATAAGATGATTTATAAATTTGTTCATTGTACATGTGACCCTATATCAAGATGGGAAAGACCCCCTATACTAAATATTAATAAATTATTATCTGATATAGTATCTTTTTTAAAGAACTGGAGAAATAAAATTCATGGAATTAGTTTCATGTAGTGAAACATTTCCAAAATTTGTTTCATTATGATTTATTTTTCATTCCTCTAATGGGTGTATAATTTTTAATTGATGATATTATAAGGAAACATACTATAACCATACAATCATATCATTTGGATAATATAGAATGAATGGAATCAAGTTTTAATCATCATAATTTATGTAATATGATTTATTTATCCCTATTTTTGTCTGTGGTTTTCCATTTTACACATTCCAAATAAAGAAGACAAGATTTTTGACATATGTATTTATGAATGTAAAACCATCTGAAAATGAAAAATAAACTCTATATATTATTTAATACCACTTTTTCTATTTAAATAGGATGGTTTGTTCTTTTAATTTGTGGGTTTGAGTAACAAAAATTCAGATTACAGGTAAAATATATTCCCAGTACTTCTAATTAGTATATTTTTCATCTATTTTATATATTTAGTTTTATATATTATATCTTAGAAAATTTGGTCCATAATAAATAATTATTTGAAATATTATATTAAAAAATCATTTAAGTGTGATATTTTTTGATATTCATATTTTAATGCATGTAATTCATGGAAATGAATTTCTTATTATAAATTTAATATAAATTAATTTTGATATACTTTGTTTAGAGAAAACGGTATTTTATTTTTAATTAAGTGGGAGAGTTTTGTGTGATTAAATGAAAGTAAATTAGTTTCATTTTTTTATCATGGATAATTCAAAACTCCTATAAAAATAAATTTGGAAGGAGAAGCACATTTCAGATTATCTAATCAAAAAAATAGTTATCATATGAATTAAAATTGGTATAATATAAAATTAATTAAATTATAAGGATTTTGAAGATGAATAATGGTGGACTATGTATGCTTCAATTAGTAATTTGGTAGCGTGTGTGATAATAAATCCCATATTTTAATGATTACCTCTAGTACATTGTTTGTAGTGAATATAGTCTCAACAATGGGCTAATGAACACTTTTTTCCAATACCTTTTCCAAGTTCTCTAATACACATATGATCCCAAACAATATCAAATTTCTTACATATTTAGTGTCATTAGAAAATATATCCTGAAGGATTGAAAAAAATTCATAGATCCAATTCCTTCTCAATCTCTACCAATGCCACACATAAATATGTCATTAGTTTAATAACATCATGGTTACATCATATTCCAATGTAATTTCATGGTATAATAACTCAACCTCAATATCAAAAATATCATCTAGTTAATCCCTGATATTATTGATCAAGAATATTACTTAGAGAAAAAAATCCAGGCCACTAATTTCAAACCAAATATATTTGAAAATTATAAAAATGACGAGGAATAAATCATTTGTAATTATTTTTTTAATTCTTGAAATCTTTCCTTAATAATCCTCATGAATGATGACCACTAAAAGATATAAAATATTTATATTTCAAACATAAATACTAATAAATTCATGAATTTATACTTTAAATTAATCAATTGAAGCTATAGATATTGATCCACATGTAGTCATACCATGATCGGGGATTTTATAAAGAAATATTCTATATAAAGGGGGACTAAGAGAACAAGGGTATAAATAAAGTGTTTAATTTTTACCCCATATATCAATATCCCTTATTTTAAATAAAGAATTGAACCTTCTCCTCAATTCCATCCACTGCTCAGCAATCATACATTATACCATTTTTTTCTAATATTCACCAACTCCATTAATATCATTATGGGTGATGAAATATTTGTAACCCATATAGTATGGGTGGTTGGGCATAACATATGATATGTGTTATTAGACTCTCTCTCTTTTTATTTGTTAGTTTGATATTATTTAAAATATATTTATTTAGCCGATGAGTGGTTGTGACAGATTAATTTAATGGATTTTTAACACCATATTTATTACTATTTATGATATAATATATAATTATTTTAACTACTGATGAATAATTAACATAAATGTGGGGGATAATCAAGAAATGATATATTTATAAATTTATATTCACTATATAATTGGTTGCTACATCCTAAATATTGCAAGCTCGGAGTCATAATTAAAGAAACATTATAGAAAATGCATTGAATCGTTGTTTCTAGATAATAATAAAAAATCATGGGGAATCTAGGATTTGATATTAATATAAAAAATACCATGAGATTGGATCATAGGTTGAATATAAAGATTCAAATAAAATTTTTTTCAAATTCATTTTGAAATGTTTCCCAAGGGAAATCAGTAAAATTAATTCCCATAACATCACACATTGGAATGCACCTCCATAAAATTGATTTTAGTTTTCTCTCCATACACTGTACCTTGTAACCACTATATCGATAAAATTAAAATTATAATAATAAATTAACATGTATTTTAATAAATGTTTGACAATCACAAAACACATTACTTTTCATTATTTTCCTCAACTCACAAGTAATCATATATGTGAATCTACCCCCATTACCAATGGTGATAGAATACCATAAATAATAATATAAACAAAATTATATTGAAAAAAACACATTGTTTAAAAGGATTATTTTGGTTGATTTATTAATTTCCATTACATTTTCAGATCAAAATAAAAAAATATACATGTAATATATATATAACTTATAATTATTTTAATTCTAAAACAGATTTGTAAAATTTATTTCTTTTTTGGAATAAGGAATATTTTTTCATCTTAATTGTATTAGAATATTTATTTAATCACATAAAGGAACTAATTTTATCAGTGAAATTTCACATTGTTGGGATAATGTCATGTTCACTAAAACATAAAACACAACAAAATAACCCTACATTATTGTATTGAAATTATTCAATGTACTAACATACAATGAACATATAAATGAATCATAATCATTATGTAAATAATAATGAACTCTAAAAACCCCTTGGGGTGAGAATTAAACTATGGATTAATTAATAAACCAATTAAAAGAAATATGTTCCCATGAAACATCAATTAAATATCTTACCACTTCTAAATACAATTAAAAAATATGATGAATACATGCTTATCAATCAATTTCTCTCAAAATTGAATATTTTCTCTCTTAGAGTCTAGGGAGAAATTAGTAGTTCTTGAATTTTTTTTCTTATTTTATTTATTGGAGAGGAAATAATATGGATTAAAAAACAATATTATATGTTATATAAAATTTGGAAAATAAAACAATATGTACTTTTAATGATATAATTCACAATCAAATGAACAAAATAAACATTGAAAAGATTACTTAAATAATCTAAATGGAAAAGAGTACTTCAAAAATACATTTAAGATATTCAAAATCAATAGAAAAAAATTCTAAAACAAGTAACTCCATTAATAATTTATTATAACATAGTTTAATAAAGGAATCAATAAAGGAAATAAGAAATAATGAGTAATCAAAATTGTGGATATAATAGAATGAAATATGATTCACTGCATTAGAATGTATAAACAAGTTTTACTTCAATTCACATGAAATGCACAGAAGAGGAACTATGTATATATATCTTATACAAAATATAAATTTCATTAAGAAATCATAGATTAACTACTTATTTGATATATTATATGTATTGATTTCAAAAACACAAGGGACGAAGATGGTGTGTTACACTGCTAAACATCATGGATACAACACACAGATTGATTGGAAATATATAATTACAATATAAAATAAAAATTAAAAACTATATAAAATATAATTAATGATTTAGAAAATTCGGTGTGGAAGGTTAAAAAATGTTTTATGTCAAAATAAATTATGGTTTAGCGGAAATATGGAATGGAATGTTATAGAAAATATCAATTCAATTAGTGTATAATTCCTAATAATCTACTCTATAATAACTAATTTTTAAAACAAATTCATTCATATTGGGTGAAAGGGATCCAGAAAATGTGTTGGAAATTTTATAGTAGTATCTAGTATGGATATTTCGGTATTCCAAATAAGTTTAGAGTTTTCTATAATGATGATAATGAGATGAATTTTATATATTTAAATTCAAAAAATATAAATTAAAAAGAAAGAGATAAAAACATATTGTGGATCATGATATATTTTCTTAAGATGATTTTTGTTGATATTTTTGGAATTTACCACCGGTATTACCTAATATTTATGACAATGAACACTCAATATCAAATAGTTAATTCAATAAGAAAAACCTGGAAGTGGATCTTATCTAATATGAGATCAATCTAATTGAATTTTTCATGGTAATCACTTCAAATAAGGTAGAGTACACTGTTAAATGAATCACATATCAATCGGTTTTTTCTGTCCAAATTTATGTGAAATCACTACCATTATAGATTAAATAAATGCAATAAATTTACAAGAAATTTAAATAAATGAATATGGAATTGTTGATTTTCAGAAAATACCTGAATATGAAATTAAAGAGGATGAATAGAGGAAAAGGTAATAAATTTTGGGATGTTGCTGAATTATTTGAAAATGAATTTATATGATTTATTAAATTATCTAAATTTTAAAATGGATTGTTATAGATTATCAAAGAAATATATTATAAATAAAACATAACAATGATATATTTTATATATGAATAAAATTTTTTATTTAAAAAAAATATATTCAACAATAAGATGAATAAAATTTAGTTAAATGTAACAATAAAGGGTGGGGTATACATGGTTCAAGGAGAATTATTTCCAAGGTGAAATGAATGTCTAAAATAGAGAAATGTTATTTATTAAAATATATTGTATATATAATGATTATTTTATTATTAAAAATGTTAATTTTGAAGTGGGATGATACACACTCTTTTCAATAAAGGCAAGGAGATATCTCAAAAAAATTATGTTGGGATTAAAATAATTTAAATTTAGTGAAGAAAAATATGTTTAGAGAAACAACCTAGGATCCCAATTGTCAAGAAAATATTTCATTAGGACCATGAATGAGAATAGAGAAAATAAGTTGGATGGGCCTATGAAACAAGAACATCTTTCATGATAACCCAATAATAGTCTTTATTATTTCCTTATTTTATTAAATTATTACGTGTTTTTAATACACCCAACCACAATTAAGCTTATTTTATTTTTGATGTAATATACATGGAAAAATATGTTAATAACTTTTTAGAAAACTAAAAGGAAAAACACTATAAAATAAAATATATTCAAATGATGGGGAAGTATTCTAGAAACCAACATTTTATATCTATAATGACTAAAATTTTTTAAAAAAAATTTTATACATCTATGTACTTTTTCAATAATTCAGGAGGGACTCAAAATAAATTGTTGGAGAGTGAAACATGGTAGATTGATATATATATATATATGAAGTTGAAATAACATGGGAGAAATTGTTAAATCATTACTAATAGTGTATAAAAAACATTTAAAAGATAAATTATCTTTTTTTTATATTTATCATTTAACGTTTGTGGGTTTGGTATTTGGTATATCAAAAAAAATTCATGTGTGCATTATCTGGATGAAGCTTATATTGAATATTTTATTTTTATTAAAAAAATTCTATACTTTAAAGGTTCAATATAAAAATTAATGGGACAAAAATTTTGAATTTCAGTTTTATTATCAACTAGGAACCAGTCTTTATTATATTATATTTTCATCAGACAAATTTTAATGACTTAAAATAAGAAATAATTAAAAAATAATTTATGAATAACTAATATCTAGATATCGTTACCAAACATCTAACCCTTCACTATTAAAATTATTTCTTAGTGATGCCTACTGTAATGGATTAATTATTTCAAGTTTAGTTTAACTCAATTATTGATTAACTAATTACATATCATATGGATGAAAAAAGATTAAATGTTCCATGTTATTAAGATGTGTGATGTAGATGTTCAATCATATTGTAATTTGGACAAGAATAAATTTTGGTTATCCAAGAAGATCGTTGTGATAAATAATTATTTTGGATTAACAATGAAGTGGAATGGTGACCTTTATGAGGGAGAGTAAATTTTTTCATCATGTTGGAATTTAGATGCAATTAATGTGGTGGTAATTAAAAACATTCAACCACATCATTAAAATGGGGAAAAATGTACTTTATGTGAATTTTTTGATATAACATACATGAGGACATGTAAAGATCATCTGTGGTGGAAAATTTTTACCCTTTTTATTCATTTATATTCAATAATACTTAAGTATATTTTTTATTTTTTATGATTATTTTAATAAATATATAGTATTTTTATGTTTTAAAAAAATAATAAGTAATAAGCTTTATAAATGTTATATATTAATAACATTTTGAAGTTATATATGTTGAAAATAAAATTTTAAATAATTTAATATGTTGCACTAGAATGTGAATTACTATTTTAAATAGTTTAAACAGGAAAATTTAATACTTTTGGTGAGGGATATGTGAGATTTGATGAAAAATATATTGTATCTAGTGGTTAAAATGGATTAAATGAGTAATGTATGAGCAATATATGAATACAACATCTTATAGAAATTAAATGAGGAAGAAGAATTTATTTCCATATTATACTATCCTACAATATGGATGATGTCGAAATAAATAAGTAATGAATCCCACATGAGTTAGACTAAAGTGTAATTATGGAAGATAAAAATATGTTCATGTAAGATGAAATATCGAATTTTATAGGACTCAGTGAATGAAACCAATTTTATTAAATTATTTCAAAAACATTATCTGTTACAGATATAGTATCATTGATTTCCTAATGTACTCTCCACCATGAATACCTTCTCAATATTTCCCAAAAAATTCTAGTTTAAAAACATTATCTCAGATCATTCTTATTTTGTGTCTTTAGAAAATAGAATCCAAAGGTCAACCAATATAAGGCTAGTACTTAATTTATTATATTTTCCATTGACACCATAAAGATCTCAAAAAAATGTGAATACTCTTCAACATCAACTCTAATGATAATTTAATCTCATGTGATCCCAATGTAACTTCAAGACTTAATATATCATCAAGGGTAAAAAAAAATTCTAAGCTCCTGTTAAACATGAAAATTTCTCTTTTTATCTCAAAATTTCCAATTAAATATAATCTAATATTGAAAAAAACATGATATATTTTATGATTTTGTTCTCAAATTATTCTAGTAAATATTATTTGGTGTAATAATGATTCATAAATTCCTATTTTAAAAAAATTAATAATATTTGAAAGATAATCCATGTGGAATTTGATCATTATGAGGGAGAATGAGCTACTTATTCAAATTTTATTTCAATAAATTTTGAGAAATTAAAATCTATTTTAATCCATGGATTCTATTGATATTAAAAAAATATATAAATGTATATTTTATTGGTTTGATTTAATTCACAATATATAGTGGTGGATTTAGTGTTTGGGGATAAATCATGAATTCCATTCAATAAACCCAATATATATATATCATCAATCATGGACTATGAATGGAACCCTATTTTCTATTGATAATCATGTATTTTACATTAAAATAGATAAAAAATCCATTTACATATCTTTATCCACTATATCCACACTTTCATGGGAGTTATAGTTGTTCTATCTTCAACATTATATGATTTCATGCATCACATATTAGAGGAATTGTCTAAATCTCCCATAATTTTCAGTAATTATGTATTATTTTCAATGAATTTTTGTTTGGATTAGTGTTCTGGGATATATTTTGTTTATGTCTCATTTACACCAAAATCAATATTATTCACTCATTGACACATGGTTTCTTTAATTATTATTTAATGGTAAAATGGTCATAGGTTTATGGTAGAGAAAAGTGGTATATATCCATTACTATGAATAATATAATAATCCACTATATATTATAAAATAAAATATAATTGGGCATGGAGGAATGTACATTGTATAAAAGTCACTTAATATCGCCTTTTAAATGAAAATATTAACCTGGATCAAATATAATTTATCTATCTACCATAAGAATTCGTTTTAAGATTATGTGATTTTTCTAATTAGTTTTTAAGAAATACACTTAACATTATTCACATGATCAACATCAATCACAATTTGAATTAAAAAAATCATTATATTTTTTCTCACTATCATAAATAATTATATTCTCTCAAATATCTATACAACATAATAACTATACACAGAATTATAAAAATAAAATACTAAAAGATCGTTATTATTTATTGAATTTTCATCCAGAATAAAAAATAACATTCATAATTGGTTTCCACTCATAATACATAATTTGATCATTGAATAGAGAACCTATCACTATAGAGTTGTCATTATACTAAACAAAATTTTTGATCATAATTAATTCAATATAATTCCTCTAAAATTATAAATATTAATTTTTATTATATTTTAATTTTATTTAGTTCATGAAACTCACCATAAATATTCCTATAACCTATAAACTATTTCATCTAATGATATCTAATCTATTTTATCATGGTATTAATGAAAACTCTCATGGTTTAAAAAAATATTATGATTATGAGGAACTAATTAGCTTCATATTAGAAATCCATTAAGATAACTACGTGTATGAAATGTTATTTATGTTACATTTTTATGTGGAATAACAAAAAATTATATGAAATTTTTTTTAATCACGTATTATTTTCTTAACTTGAAAAAGAGAATTATTTTATCTCTTGTACACATAAAATGAATGTTATTTCACCAAGATTTCAGTATGTTATGCCTTGGGAATACTTTTAGAGACTCTAATGAATGTATAAATACTAAATTTATGAAACATAACAGATATATTATTATATGGAATAAGCGTTAGAGTTATAGTTATTGTGTTCTCGATGGACTATATTATTTTATTTAAGGATTGGATAATAGTATTCACTCGGATAATAGGTATTGGATTCATTTGATATGGATATTAAATAGGAATATATCAAATCATTTTTTTAAGTGAAGAATACATATAAAAGCATTGGATTAGATCATGTTGGATAAATATAGTGGTACTAAAACAAACCATGCATCCATAAATTTATTAAAGGGAAATAATTCTTATTTAAAAAAATGTCAGTGGGAAAATTTTTCTTTCTCATTATATAAAGTAACACATAATGGTTTGGATATCAATTACATTTAAAACCAATACTATGATTATTGTAATATAATATTACTAGGATAGGACTGTTACTAAATAAAATTTCATATATTACCGGATTATATATTTTTTGGATGTTTAAAATATTATCTTAATTTATTGTTATTATAAAGAATACATTATTATAAAAACTAAATGTGTGGGTTTAGGGTGATCTCTGGGCACTGATAGTGTTTCGAGTGACATGTATATCTTTTCATCGGGAATTATTGAAAAATATGTTATAAATGCTTTTATGAAACAATTATTAAGAGTTCATCATGAAATATCCCTCATAGTTTCTAATTTTATTTTTTCTATAAAACAATATATCGATTTAAATTATATTATTTCTGAACAATATAGTTGTGTAATTTATCTAATAAATTATCTCGATTCCCAATGATGATGGGTTATCATATTTGTAATATTATTTTCAAAGAGTTTATATTCCTTGAGATATGGGTTTTATCTAGTTGATGTTGGTTGATATGGATTGGAATGTTCTTATTGTTAGTGTGAAGATGAAAATTGATAAGAAAAAAATATCATTATATGAGAAAATGGCACAACATTTTATTTATTAATATAAAGTTTTGTTATTAATTTTCAAGAATCTTTTCTCCTAAATCCCATTTTCCTCTCTTTGGGCCAATTTAAACCCACTAAGATTAATTTTTTTATTCATTAAAACCATTATAGGCCTTAATCATGGTGGATTAATTTTCCAACACACCTAATTACAGAATATGATTAATTTAGTTTCTTTTTAAATAATTTCGTATGTTAGAGACAACATGGTATGTTTTGGTGAATTTTTTCCTCTCAAAATTTTATTCTGATTTTTGTTAATAGACGATCTGATTTTCTTCTAAAAAATATTAGTCACTATACTAAAGGACATTTTAATTATTTATGATGTTTACTCTGAGTGTTTTTAAAAACATTCATATGGATTTGTGAAAATGTCATTAAAATTTAATGATATCCTTGATTAATGGTTTTGAATTAGTATAATTGAATTAAAAAAAATTCATTGGTTTCTTTTTATCCATCGGTACATCAAGATTCACAAATTTTAATCCTTGGTTATTATGTTGGATAACTAGAATGTCAACTTGGAAGACAATTATCATTATTATTTTGGAAAATTAAATTTAATATAGAGTATATTTATTTTAATTCCAATTCATTTATTTTTTATAGTGTTGGTGTAGAAATATTTCCTCTACAAATAAGAAATTATTTTCAAATATTTTATTTTTTAGAAGGATATCAAAACCTCATGAAAAAAACTACTATCATTAACCTATCCAAATGAGGAAGGTATCCAAAATTTTAGTTGATGAATGAAAATAATATGACTACTCTTTGTGATGTTTTCGTAGACTTATATGGTTTTTGAAACACTTTTGGACTGTTATATGATATCAAATTAATAAAATCACATAATAATCTTTAAATAGAGTTATGAGGGGTTAGTTATCATGATATTATAATTGTTTATCATCTATACATCTATTTATTATCATCAAAAATCATTATATTGGGTGTGGTTTTCAAATTATATTTATGAAATAAATATTGTTAGAATGTATAACTTATTTCACATTTCTATATTTTTATAATAATATAATTTACCCAATCTTCCTTGAGGTTATTCTTGATTATTCATAGAGGTTGTTCACCAACAGTGACCTTGTTTATATGATGAATACATATTAGTGTTTATTCATATTAAAAATTATAATATCAATATGAATTTTTTTTAAAAGACAATAGATAAAGAAAACCAAAGGTTAACTTGATATTATTCTCATAGAATGAATTTTATCACTATGAAATGTCTTATATATTTTTTAAATTATGGAAATTTTTTATTTTGATATATAAGTTAGTCAAATTTATACATATGTGGATGTAATCCAAATTTCCTGATTTTCTTCTTATAGTTTTGTAATATTTGGATTATTGGTTAATAAATTACAAATTAGATTCCATATTATTAGGATTTTTTTAGATTTATGATTTGTTATATAAGTCTACATTCATTTGAAACTATTTTTAATTATTTATTCTATAAGACAACTGATAATCACCTTTGAAGTATTCTCTATAATAATTTTAAAGGAAACAATTAATTAATTTATTGGAAATTAAATTACTCAATTTATTAAATGCTAAATATAATAAATTAATTTATAATTTATCATATTTCTAGGATCATTAATGTATTTGATTAAAATATTAAAATTGTTTCTATGTTTTGATTATTAAAAATTATATGCAATGGGGATTTACACATATTGTATGAGGCAGTTCTAGAACCCAATGTGAGATCTCTTAGATTGCTTCCATATGCTAATGGGATCATATTAATTGTTAAATAATATTTAATTCAATAAAATGAATATGGAAGAGTGTTATATTACTTAAAAGGATTTATAATTATGGGATTTATTGATATAGCTTGGGAAATGTTGGTTTCTTTTTGAATAAGAGAGTGATATTCGATTTTACCTCTCATTATACTATGATAAATCTTTTTAATTGAATTTATGGACTATAATGTATCATTTGTTCTAATGTTTATAAATAATATATAGTTATTCCACTAGTCGATGACTTACCTGATTAGAATTTTCAAAGCTAACATTATGAAAGATATTATTTTGTATCCCACGTGATGGGAGGGAAATATAACTAATTATTTTTATGATTCATTATGGTAGATGATTAGTGATGACATTATATTTTATAATCATGTGAGTAATCTATCTTTTTTTAAATATTTACCTTTTATTGGCACCATGGTACTTCCTTTTTCATCTACCATAATGTATTTTGGTATTTTTTTATAGCATTTTTAAAAAGTATTAATATAACTGAATGAGACATAAAGATTCATGGGTTTTCAAGATATTATAAATTAGTTGAAAAATTATTTTAAATGTTATACTATAATTTTATAGCTACTAATATTAATGTTATGATATATTTACGATGTCATAAATGCAATGAAACATTTAAGAATTGATTTCAAAATTTACTCAAACATTTATTGTGATTATTTATAAAAATAAGATTGTTATGTTGTTTACTGAGATGTATTGAGAATTAATTTAGGTTGTTTTCTCATCAAGAATGATCATGTTGTGGAATATGGTTCTGGATAGTTATGATAAAATTAATGTAATTACTTAATTTATGACCTCAAATTGGTTGTGTTTATTCATGTGTTGGTAAACCTTCCTTTTCAAAATTAATATTATGTTATATAGTGGTGATAATAAATCTGAGGTATATATTTCCTAAATGGATATTAATATTTTATAGATGAATTCGTTTGAATATATCAAAATATTTTATTTTGATCCATCATATATTCCCTAAAATGTGAACATTTTCAATGACACCATAAAAAGGAAATTTTCTTCTTAGGATGTATACTTATATTGTGAATAATTTAAATTTATGAGTATTTATATTTATTTTAATCATGATGTACATGAAATCAAAGAAGATATATTATTATAAAATGTTTAAAATACCCTTCATATTTTTGAAATGATTCATTTGGTGTAGTCACCAAATAAATAATATCATTGTGTTTGAAAAATATTAAATTTTGAGAGGCAACTGGTGAATAGAATCATTAATATGATGGGGTTATTATGAATGAGAATAGATTTTTGCGTCCTCTTTCATTGGGGAAGGTAGTGGTGAGATATATTATTACCTAAAATTGGTGGTTCATTCAGGTGTAACCAAAATTTATTATGATATGATGTATCAGTATTAGTTTTCTAGTATTAAAAAAGAAATCATTATTTACATGAATATATACATAAGTTATCAGAATTTGTAGGTGGATTACAAAAAAACACACCAAAATGATTCAATCTATACACATTCTTACCAATAAATGGGAATATATGTATATAGTCTTCATCATAATAAGTCATCATACATCTCATGGTAACAACACTATTTATGTAATTATTAATGGGATAAAAATATTATTCCACATTAATATTATTTCATATAGTATTATGTAATATAAAATATTAATGATATATATTTATGAAAATTTTCTTTTAATTAAAGTTTCTCTGGTGATTCAAACATATAAAAACCCCACATTACAATTGGAATTTTTAATGTTCATTAAATAGATGTTGTGTTTTATGTGAAGCATAAAAAAATCAACCTCATAACAAAAGATATATAGAGGGTTGATTTATGTCATAAAGGATATGCTTCATGTTTACTTCATTTATTTTTTGGGATAATGGGATAACCATATTTTATTGATTGGATATCTATATAATAAATGAAACCAATTTTTAACAATCATATATAACTTTGATGAATTATTTGGTTTGAATTGATACTCACAGTAGTTTTTACATAGATTTGTGAACTATATCTACTATTACTAATTATTTTGAAATATTATACATTAAAAATAATATAGTTTTGAAATAATTTTTGATGGATTGAAGTCATTTGAAATATTAATCTAATCCTTTTCATCAGTTATTGGAATATCTAGTTTGTTCTAATATTTTCCTTAAATTTTCACCTCAAATGGAACATAAACGGTTTTCTAGGTAATCTAATATTATCCTAAAATGACTATAATTAATATATATTTAATTTCTATATTTTTTTGTAGATTCTTTTATTTTTATATTAAAAATTATTGTTAGATTGTATTTTAGTCGTTTTAGGACACTTTGGGATTAAAATAATACATTGAACATTAAATAAATATATAAATGTATTTATGAGAACCTTTAGGGAATTCATTATTATTAATGAATTCTATGCACTTATCATTATCTAAACTCATGATGATGAGGTGGCTATGCAAAACAGACTTTCAAAAAACTCATATTACCCAAACTCTGGTAATAAGAATCTTATAAAAAATTTGTTATCTATGTACCTTTATTCTCTACATTTCAGGTCTGATATTTCCTATTCTTTGACATTATAACAAGAGATACTTTAACATTAATCCCATATCACAAATTAAAAATAATAATTCAACTTGTAACATTCTACCCCTCGCCCATTGGATTGGGAAGAGGTGGTGGACGTTTCTTCCCCTAGGCGACATCCCCAAGATAACAAATGATAGAAATAAAATTCAAGGGATTTATGAAAAATAAGGGATGTAGTTTCCATTGATAATAAAATAACAAGAAAAATAAAATCATAGAAAACTAAACCTCTATTTTATTTGTTATTACAATATATAGATAAACCAAAAAAAAAACAAATCCAACAACTATATCTAAGTACAGTGTTGAATCCAATATTAGAAAAACTCAAATACTACCAATCCACCAACATAGAAACCCAAACCTACATGAATTTACAACTCAGCATCCCATGAAAATTTAATAATGTTTAATCACCAATGAATTGGGATAACAATCCTTTTACAATGTCTCAATATATAATATCATCAAACCTTCCAAAGTTCTCATTCTAGGGTTGATTGTAAATTTCAGTAGAATTTTAGCATTAACATCCCCACCCACACCACTAGGATAGAAAATGTTATAACTCTTATATTAGATATATTAAAATAACTTATTCCTGTTTATATCAAATCCCCAACTACATTTTCCAACCAAATTAGTTACAATTTGACATAACCTTATGAAACCATTAAATCCACTTATAAAATCCATTTAAAATAAGAATTCCACAAATCCAAACCAGAATTCCATGGTGATAGTTCCACAATCATGAGTGGTATCTTTTTAATTTACAATGTCATCAAAAAGTAACCAATAAAATGTTATAAAATGGAATACACACCATACATATGGTCACATTAATGATAATGAATTCATCCCAACCATGTATTCCATAACCCATGACAATGAAATATGATAAAACATTTAGTTTATTAGAAAGTATTCTACAAAAACATTATTCCAAAAGAAGTATCCATAATTTTAAAATCACAATTTTAAACTAAACATCACATGGTATTCTACAAAACCATCAAATTAATCCTCCTCACAAAATGATCACTAAACGGATTTTACATTAATAACGAAAGGTCGATTTTACTGTCAATTTCATGGAATTCAATAAACATGGATCCATTACTTAATGTTTTATTCAAGAGGAGTCGATAGTGAAGCCAATTACCTCTCAAACATAAGAAGAAATTAAGAATGGCTCAAAGACATCTAAAACCTAGCTTAAATTTTCTAAATCTGACAATAAAACATATTTTCCTTTAAACAAAAGAAGAATATATCCTCATGATTTTCATAACACAATACATATATATCCCATATTGATCAGATATATGATTATAATTGATGAAATAAGAATAAATATAATTAAAATTACTATGCACTACCAAAACAATTTACTCGGGTACTCCCACACACTTAGCATTTAATATGAATTGATACCAGGTCAAAATTATTTATCTCCATACACATGGGGGAAATGAAATTAAATTTATTAACTATTTAGAGGAATCACTAGTGGTTTATAAGGCAAACTGACTTATGTAAAAAATTTCTAGTTCTCAATCTCTATAGTTCATGGTTAGGGTGCATGGTTAGAAAAATTGTGTGCTAACTTTGCAAAAGAATTTCCCTCTAAAATCCCCTCACATGGATGGATTGTGTGGTTAGAAAAACCAGTCACCAAATATGATATACCCAAAACTGAATCATTTCCAAATTTCTCATGTAAAGCCACATGGTTTAGTCAAACAATCAAGTAAACATGCACCTAACCAATGTCCACAATTTTAGTTACACTATTCTCTAGAGGCGTTGGATGATTTATACAACCATTCTTATAATGTGTATGACTAGAAAATCCACAAAAACATCCAAAACTGATATGAACCTCTTTAATCATATAATTTTTCCTTGATATACTTTAAATAAATAAATTGTTATTTATCAGATATAGTTAGTGTTATAGGTCAGAAGAAATATATAAGAACCATTCTTATACAAATTACACTATTACTAACAACATTGTTTATATAAGATCTAAGGATAATGGAATTAATTGAGTTGGGAAAGTAGAAGTTGAAATATCTATGAAGTCAAATGAAAATAGAGAGGCCTCCATGAAATTTTATTCAACCCTTTTGGAAGAGTCCTAATAGAACAGAATAATCCTATCTTTTCCCAGTATCCCACATCATTTTTACCACACTCCCATACTATATCATTGAGTAATATAAATTTCCACCCTATTTTATTATCATGAATAATCCCAAGTTATTTAGAAATTTAATTTTTATTTTCATCCAATAATATATCCCCCAATACCAATTTATATTATATGAATACTATATATTCATTAATCACTTATGCTATATTTTTTATCCTGTTATGAATTATGGCCATTATCACATTCCGAAATTTATAAATGAACTGAACAAAAATTTCATACTAAAAAAATATTTCTCCCATTTATTCTATGAAAGAACATTGATGGATTGAATTCCAGAGAATTTTTCTATAGAGGTGAAAACTCATATTTTTTTATCGAAATCATTTATTTACCCTACACTGTGCCTTATGGTTTCCAAATTCATTATTGGGTCATTTAGAACTTCCCTATGTCTTCTTCATCTTTTTTTAAATTTATATCACCAAAAATATTTCATCAATTTCCCGTTTTACTATATTCCCATATGAAGAAAATCACTCTCCCTTGGTAAACACCCTCCCCAAGTAATATTTTTGAATTATAACATTCCATATCTTTATTAATCACAGATTAGGGAGCATTACCTTATTATTACTTTAAACACTCCATTATAGTAATAACTTCAATAAATAAAATCATATTATCATGAAAAGATATGAAATAAAAATAAAATTATGGTAAAATGGAAATCAAGTACATTAATATAATATCAATTACCAAACATGAATGAATGTCAAAACTAATATTGATAGAAAAATTATTGTAATAAATATTATTTACTTTAGATTAAATATTTATCCATTTTTCATTATTTGATATTACATTATATTATATTGAAACTAAATCCTTATACACAATAATGAACATAAAACAAGTAGTATATCTATTAAAATTCTCTTCACATAGTCCATAACCCATTATATAGATCTTGATTTATATATGATAAACACTAATACATTCACATGGATAATCATTAGATTTTTTAGGATCATCAAATGATCTACTTATTAGGTGAAAACAAATTTTTATATGATCCATCGTAATTAGAATCAACATCATACTGAAAAATGATCTTAAATGTCTTTATATAGAGATCATCAAGATTCATTTCAAAATCCAAAATATAGTATGATTTATGAACACAATTATAGATAAAGAAAAAATAGTTCAACCAAATTTGGGGTTAGACCATAAAAAGGTTCCCAAAACATTTTTTAATTATCCAAATGCACAAAAAGAACAATAGTTATAACACATTATATTCAATTATAGAAATTATTCGTTTCTTACTAAAGAAACACTCTTCTAGTGCACATATATTTATTCAACAAAATAATTAAAATGTAAATTTAAAATTATTATAATTAAAATTTTATGAAATGAATTTCTTCTTACAATTTATCATGTCATAATCTTCTACAAGTAATTTATTTGGAATGTAAAAAGATATTTTATTTTTCTGTGAATAGTTAAAAATGATTATTTCATAAAACATGAATATTTATGACATTATTAAGAAATAAAAATAGAATAACTTTTTATGAATCATTTTGACTTTTAATTTTTTTATGAAGTAATATAATGAATTTAAAAATAAAAATTTGAACTTATAAAGAAATCTATATTTTTTAATAAAGAGGTGTCCAATTTTAATCAAAATACAAACTATTTTAATTTATTCTCTTTTAATAAAGTATTCAAAAGGTTATATTTAGTTTATTATTGATTACAGATTTATGTAATTATAAATTGTTATTAAATAATCAATTAAATTTTCTTGAAATCAAAATAATACATTTTGTTGATGTAATAATTTTTTGCTAAATATATTTATTTGTTGGAGACCAGTTTACATTTAATTTTATGAAAATATATTAAATGTAATTATTAGAAATTCTTGAAATTCGATATAGACAAATTGAATAAATATTTATAATCATAATAATTATCATTTGTTAATATGTAAAACATATTTTTACATCAAAATGAATAGTGGTCATGGTAAATAGTTATCACATCTATTAAGGATACATGGGTTAAAGGGATTTAAAAAAATATCAGGCATCAAGATAATCATAAGAAATTATTAAATATCATTTCTTGGTTTTATATGGACCATAATCATTAAATATTTTTTTAAGAATAATTTTCTCTACATTTCATGATTAAGAAATATATTGTATAATAATATATTATGTATTAAGAAGATTGTCATACACCTCACATATAAAAGGGAACATTCTCCCCTCTTTTATATATGCATATTAGGCCACTAATATCCAGATATTAGAACCAATCATGATTTCCTGCCATTCTTTTAAAAAACACTAAGGTCCTAGTCTCACAGAAATACAATTTCAGGAAATCAAGAAGTGTAATGAGAGAATGATTACAAAAAAATTAGATATATGTTCTTATCAAAATATTACAGGTTTTTCTTCTAAAATATCATTAAAATATTAAAAAATATATAAACAAGGTTAAATTTTTTATTAACAATACAAAAATGTTTTTAATCATACATCCATTTTTGATCCCTTTTACATCCCATGAAAAATGGAATCATCACTCGTTTGTATATATGAAATGCCTTATCTAGATAAAACTATAATTTATTTTTCATTACAAATACAATTTGATTATTATGGAGATATATTTATTTAATATATATGTAATTTAAAAATTATTTGTGATTCTATAAATATATGAAATTATTAGTCTTCATACTTGTCTTTCTATTAGAAAATGAATTTTTTTTCTTGTGCATATATAGAGACTGCCACATCAATAAATTGATATGATTCACTATTCCATTACAAATTTTTATGGATGACTATAAAATATTATATACCTAATAAAAATATGTTGATATAAATTAATAATATTATGTAGATAATAGAACAATTTCATAGAAACTTTTACCATAGTGAAAGTACAAAAATATATTTGGCAAAATTGAAATAAAATACAAAAGTGTCAATCTAAGAAAAAACTATATATAGAACATATCCAAAACAATTATAAAAGGGAGTTAAAAATATTATTTATCAATACTATTTGTAATAATGATTTCAATAAATTTTAATTTAACATTCCAGAATATATAACACACCCAACCACATAAGAAAACATGGTGAGGGTTTTTTACATCTATTCCACTCCATTGAGACATATTTTATATAATTAACCTATTAAAATTCATATAATTAGTACAATATAAATTTAAAATGTCATATGTGATTATAATATTTATCCATGTAATTTAACAATCTATGTTTTTATAAATTTTACTGGCTTTTGATTCAATTGATTTTAAATCTACAAATGTTCATTTTATAATCTCACATTTATTTTGGATTGTTCATGTTTCAATTTACATTGGAATAAATGTATAATATTTCTATAATTAAAACACATATATTTTCTTAACATATTTTTATTTTTTTGTTTCCCATATATTTATTTATTAATGTTCTCTATTCGATAATATTATAATAAAAGAATATTTTTAAGCATAATATACAATATATATCAATTAATCCTGAGATTATATTCATTCAACCCTCATATTGACTTGAATATATAAAAAAATTATACTAATATGATTACGTGAAGTAATTTTCTAAAATATTTGGATTTTTTTCATATTTTTATACTGTAATCCATTTTTAGTTTTGTGAACTTTTCATTTCTCAATATAATTATAAATGTATGAAATGAATTTTTTTATATTATATAGTGTAAACACATAATCCATCCCTATGATTTTTTTTTGGATTTTTCATCCTCTAAAATTTATTTATATTTTCTAAATAATATATATCTCCATTATTTATTGTATTTTTTATTTTTTATTAAAATAAAAATTCATATGTTTCTTAAAGGTTGAAAAAATATTAAAAATTAATTTAATATTTTATGTTTTAAATAAAAATCATTGTGAAATTTTTATATTAATATTTGAATAAAAATAAAACATCATTAGACATACATATGAATATATGTTTAGCTAAATGGTGACCCTTTAATAATCATAAAATAATTTTTCTGAAATTAGTAAATTATTATGAAAAAAGAAATATAAAATTTATTGGAAATATTTTAATATTTCCAAAGACAATTTAAGAATCATGGTGTTATGGAGAATCATAAAATTTATTGGAAAATTTTCAAAATGTAAGAATAACTAAATGTCTTATGATATATAGGATAAGAAAAATTTTTATTTTAAAATCCTAATAATAAATAAAAATTCAGATGTTTTTAGAAAAATCACAAAGTTGTTTAATAAAAAATATAAATATTTTAATTTTCAAAGGAAAATATCAGACTTCATACAAAAGCATCATATGTGATATGAAATTATACATAATATATTTTCATTGATATAAAATTTCCAGAATTGACCTAAATCATCTCAACCAAAACTCATAAATATCAACCATGTTTAGAAAAAATCAATCACATACTAATTCAATTCATAAATTATCTTAATCAGTATTGAAAACAATTTCAACATTTTTAAAAAACATTATTGGACAATCTAATCTCCGCAAATTTCATTCATTGTGTTGCACAATAATTCGTCAGATGAAAGATGAAGACACTACATTTCTCAAATAGAGTTATCTGAGGAGAATATCAATACATAATGTAATATTTTTGTGAAAATGTCTCCCCTTAATCATTATAAATGTATGGAAAATTGAAACTAATTCTCTCCAGCATAATCAAAATAGAGAATAAAAATTTTATCCACTTTTTATAATAACATTATATCCAAAACTGTAAAATAAATATAGCAATGTTGTGTATTTATACTCCAGTTAAGGTTGTAAAATCCATGAATAGTAGGGGGTTTTCCAAAATTTCCTCAAGTGTAATGGATAGAATGATAATTATTCATTATCATAAATATATCATATTTATCCTTGTGGATTTACTTAGGAAATATATCGATAAATTTATTCCTAGTAAAAATTAATTTCATTTTGTTTACACCCTTATAATCCACTTATTATATGAAATGATATATGATTTACTTGTGAGTAGAAAAATATTGTTTCACTTTTTTTAGAGATATTAATTACATATGAATTTTTAATTGAAATTTCATTTGGATTCTCAATTATTATATCACGCTAGATATAAGGAAATAAGTGATTTTATCCAGCACACACACTTCCTCTATATATATTACGTTATATGAAATTTTTTCATATATTAACAAGTCACACATCATCCACTCAAAATAAACATTCCATGGGATGGTGATATCCTTTCAACAAATTATAATTCATGGTTAGCGTTAGAAATTCAAAACTTATTCTAGTTATCTTCTAATTTTATTATTATACAATAATTAATATTTCCATTTATATACCTGATACCCATCTTTTATACAAATATATTTTTAGATACAATTAGATATCCTGAACATGGGGTCACAACTTATACAATATCATGTGTTGATGTAGTGTGATGATGTTATATTTAAAAATTTCTTCTAATAATTATTTTATGAACACTATGTCTTTTAGGATACTTTATATGAATTATTCTATATTGAATGGGCATGTAAAAATCACTGGATTCTAATTTTTCTATATATTTATCTAATTTCTTATTCACAATTCAATTCAGAAATTTAATATATTCTTCAATTTTTATCATATTTTAACCCAAGAATGTATCACATTTCTCAAGATAAATACATTTCAATATTAATTAAATATATATATTTAATTCAATTAATATAATATATTAATTGTATTTAAAATTAATTTCATAACCATATATAATTTTAATTAGATTAATTTCCTCATTCTTATATATATATATATATATATATATATATATTTATTGTTTTCCAAATTTCTTTTAGGGAATTCAATTTAAATTTGGAATCCATACATCATTTATTACTAGTCCACATGGTATGATATTGGCACATTAGAATCCATTTCCCTATTCAAAAATATTTTTCCATCTCTATTGAGATAAAATCATCCATTCTCATCAATTTACACTTAATAATCGAATTCTCTATTTATATAAAGAAATTCACATCCATTTGATATATTTTTTTTCCTATGACCAAGATCATAGAGAAAAATTTATATTCCTTAAATAATATCTAATATATAAAAATTTGTTGAAAAATAAACATCTTTTACATGTGAATATTCTTTATATACAAGCCTATCCATGTTAAATAAAACATAACACTTTTAAGTAAATTTATTTTGGATCAATAACTTATCCCCAAAAAAAAATTAACCTCTTAGTCTGGGGATATGATTTCAATAATAATTTGTCATTAATGAAAGTAGAACAACATTTATTGAATCATCCCATTCTTTGTGTTAAATATCATTATGAGCTAATTGTAATTTTATTTCAAAGATAAGAGTTTGTTGGTGTCATAATCATAACCACCATCTATTTTTATAAGAGAACTCTCATATCTATTTAAAATAATTTCAACCAAATTATAAATTTTTGTTGTGAAATATTTTTTGAATTAATTATCTTGGTATTTATTAAGGGGGTTATTATAATCAATAGAATAAATATGTTGTAAATTTTTTACTTGTTCTTCACATTCATAGAAATATGATCATTATTTTCACCAGAGTTATCACATTCCACTTTATTTGAAACAAAATTGATCCATTTAATATAAATAACTTTTAAATACAAAATTTTAAACTTATAATGTATCCTAAATATTCAAAATATGCATAATTTTTTAATAGATAAGTGTCCAAGAAAGTTACTTTTGTCAACCTGCACAAAAAGGTTCTCTATATTTATGATTCTGATTTATATCAAACATGAACTACAAAATAAATAAATAACATATATATTTTATTCTATTTATAACATATCTCATATGATTCCATTTTGGAATTGAGACTAAATAAACACCTGTTATGAATATTGACTCTTGTGAAATTCTATTACATCTATGAAAACATTGAACAATTGATCACAAAAAGTATTATAATTTCTATTTAAAATGGATAATATTCATTTTCCCTATAATACCATATAAATAAGGATCATAAATATAATTTAATTATTTCATGTTATCATGTTAATAAATGTAGTATTGAACATAATATCTAGTTTACTCCAATCCTTTATCAATTTTAAATTTCATGATAAATATCCCATTCTATTTTTCGACATCCAATCTAAAAATATAATCATTAATAAAACATGTTAGTAATGAATTTCAAATATAATAATAATCATTCTTATGATTTATTTAGTGAATATGATGAATTAAAATTCTCCAATATATATTTAGGTCTCCTTGATTCATAAAAATTTTAATATAGTAATTAAGTATCTTTTTTCATTAGGTTTTTAATATTTTATACCATACCTAAAAAATCATCCACATTTAAAAATATATAAATTTAATATATTTATATCTGATAAATTTGGGTATATATCACACAAAATATATTATTAAATATATTATTATTATTTTTAAAAAAAATCATGCATTATGTGGTAGGTACGTTTTTCTCATTGTCAATGAAGTTGAATAATATTCTCAACCAACAATCTAGAATATAATTAGAATTTTTCTTCATTGTTTTTTAAAACACATCATTATTTTAATCAATTGATAATGAAATTTTTTTAAATTTGTATTCATTACCAACCAAACATATGTAATTCACTCAGATATAATATTGGTGGAGTCTATAAATATTAAATATTTATTCAAATTTCAACAGGTTATGTTAAATTTCAACTGATTTGATCCCATTAATCTTCAAGATCCTTAATTTCAATATGTGATGACACCAATATTGTGTTTTTAAGTTTTATTCCAGATCAATTCAAATACAATATATTTAAATGATAATCAATAATCAATAATCCAATTTTGTCTACTGGGTAGCACTGAGATCCACTTCTGCTAAACAATGTTTTCTCTATTATGTTTCTCCTACGATACATCATAATTTCAGATTCTTATTTATTTGACCTAGAACAATGGTAGTGTTATCCTCATAATAGTGAATATTATGGTAACAGGTTCCATTGATCTCCTCTATACATTTTAATATATTTTTTTGGTTTACTTTGATAACTTTTTGTTCTCCACGTACATCCTTCTAAACCATCATTTTATCTTCAATTGATAGATACCCCTAAATTCGAAACTTATCCAAATATATGATAGAGGTTTCATAAAATAAAATATAATATTTATTCCAATATACTACATAACAATAACAATATTATTTAATACTATTTGTCTCTAAAACTATTTTGTTGTTTTATAAATTAGCGCATGGTGTGTTAATGAATTCCCAGTGACCGCCTACATTGAATTTGGGGAAATGTTCCTTCTAAAATATTAAATAATATTTATTAATGTAGTAGTAACATTATTAATTAATTTATCAACACATATTTTCCTATAAATTTTCATGAATCCTTCATTATTAGATGAATCTTTTTATCACATTGTTCTACATGTGAAATTTTTAAATTTATTTGTGGAAAACAACTCACATCAACTTTTGATTACTAGTTCATTATATATATAAATATATATATATATTGATTTATAAGGTTAATTCTATCCTTAATTCACATCAACTAATTCAATATGAATACTTCTTCCTTCAAAGGATATTTCTTATCAAAGTCTTATTGAAATCTCTATTTCTAGGAAACATTATTTTTAAAAAGATTATTTTCTGTAACATAACAATATTATTTATTTTGGAGTTCATCTTTTTCAATAATTAACATAAAATCATATTTATTTAAAAATTTAATTTCATTCTTATGTTTTTTTGTTCCTCTCATGAAAAAAATTATCAATTATATTTTTTTTATCCATATATGTTTAGTCTCATTAATTATTATTACATAAATTATATTATGGTTCTTAAGAAACATTATTGAATTTATAATCATTTAAAACATAAAATTCATCATTATAACAAATTACTATTTATGTTTCCTCTTATTCCATTTTTATAATTTTCATATTTTTGAATCACTATGATTTTACTAAATTTTAAATATATTTATTTTCATCATTATAATCTCTTCCAAATTTATTAATGGGGATCCACTCTCCATTGTTTTCATCATCGAACAATGAAAATATATTGCAATGAAATTAATAACAAACATTTCTAATAAGCCAACTTTTAATAACATAATTGGGAATTATTTATATATATTTTTCCACTTTTCTTATATTATAGGCAAGGGTCGTTACTATTTTATATTCTTAAAAATTCCTCTCATATTTATCAAATTCACTAGGGAACCCATCCTTCCTATAACCTTGAGTTTTTTCATGGATTTGATGTCATTTCCACCATATAATGTTTCTTTAAAACGTTTACCTCTCACATTTCATAATTGAGATGATAAATAACCAAATAATCTATACATTTTTCGTTTTTTCATTTATATATGATATCTTTTGATAAAACCTATAATGATAATTTCACATTAGCTTCTTTTTAATGGATGACTCTCCCAATGAATTTCTATATCTTATAACGTGACACACCAACACATTCATTATAGTTAAATAGACAATAATTGGACGATCTTTATCCATTAAAATGATTTATTATTTAGAATGTCGTATTTTGTATATCGTATAACAAAAATATATTATTTATATCATATATATTGTTCTAAATAATAAAAATATCATTTTATATCATATGTCAGAAGACATTTATATGAAAATTATTATATTTCGATGATTATATGGAATTTATTTCGTTCTTATAAGATTATATAATTCTCTTAAATATAAAATTCATGTTGGAAAATAAATAAGGAATTTTCAATCCAACAATAATAACATCAATAACATTTATTCTTTCTGACATTTGACATGGGATCATCCACTTTTTCTAGCCAAGAATGTTTTTTCATAGAATATAGGAACACAACTACTATTAGAAAAATATATTTTCTATATTTTTAACTTCAATAAGACAAGATCATAGAGGGAACACAATTTTTTCTTATATCCCTTAAATTGAATAGTCAATTGATGTACCAGTGAGATATGGTGAATCAATTATATAGGTTTTTATAATTTAATTTAAAAATTAAACTCTATATCAATTAATATTGTGTTCCTACCTTTTTTAATCACTTCATTACGTATATACAACAGTAATGAAATAATGAGATATTTTTTTCAATGTTTAGATTCAATGAGGAAACATATTTCTTTTTGTGTTAAATTTATTATAGTAAAGAAAATTATAACGATATTAAATTTTTTAGTGATAACAACATATATACAATTACACAAAATTATTAAATAGTTATCATCTACTCCACAAATAAAATATCATTTTCTTTAAACCAGAAGAAATTATATCAATTAATTTGTAATTTTCTCTAAGATTTATATATTATATTTTGGACACAACTAAATTCAATGAAAATAGAAAATAACATCTAATTATTCTGGTTTATCCTTATACAAATAGAAAGTATCAATTATGCACCAAGTACATCAGCATCATTTCAAACAATTTCAAAATGGTTGAACTATACATAGAATTGTTTAAACACAACTTGGAATTATTCCTTATCAAAAGTTATCCTCTATATAATCATCAAGAGAATCACATAATTTTGTATTGATAATGAACCTAATAGAAGATAAATTGAAAAAATCAGTTTTATATCATTGAGGAATGAGTTATTTTGTTTTTCAAAGTATCATCTTCTTGATTAGCAACCCTTATTTATTTTTCATTTTTTATATAAATATTTGATATTCATGGAATAATGTGAATATTATATCTATAATTAATATTTGGAAACACTCATTTACTATTATTTGTTTGATTTTCACATAAATCTATACTTTAATTTTTCTAAGGGTTCCCAAAAGTGTCCTCATATTGGGATAAAACAATTAATATCAAATATCCCATTTTAAATAAAAAAATATCCATTATCCAGATTATTCTCCTTCTTCCCACATTCAACCAATTTTAGGACTCACTACCCAAACATAATTTAAGGATATTTTACGATTTTAATTCCAATAGAGTATCATTATGCTTGGATGTCACTATAATGTCATTTAAGTAGTGATCCTTTGAAACTCACAACGTATAGATTTTAAATTCTTCCTATCATGAAATAATTTTTTTTCCAAATGATATAAATATTTGTAATAAATTCTAGATTCTTAAAAATTCAAAAAATAATTTGAAATTAAAGAAGTCTAAAAAAAATTACCATGTCAAATTAACACACAAGGTCCTACAAAATATGATACCTCTCAATTTTATTTTTTTAAAACATTTTGAATAGAAAAATATATGATATTTTCATAAAAATATATCCTCTTCATATAATATTCTATTAATATCTACAACACTAGTGAAAACATAAATATTTATTTGAAAATTATTACTTCCGTACCGAATAATATATATAATGTTTCCTCTAATATATAATTTCTATAATTAATCAATATCTTCTGAAACAGACATCCAAATTATATATAATGTTTAGTAAAATACAAAAATATTAAAACCTACCATCTAATTACTCTTAATAATGGATGAAAGTATGAAAATAACTATTCAAAAACATTATTATTCTTTTCATCCTTAATGTGGATGGAATATGATTCAAGGGAATTTAGAATCTAATAATGTTAAAAATTGAACATACATTTCAAACCATAATGTGGTGGTGATTTTTTCGAGCGTATGATATGAGTGTGTAAGATATGAATGTATATTTTCATTTTTTTCTTTAAAACCCTAAAAATTCATGTTATAAATGTTTTATCAATTTGGAATTTAATAGAAACACACTGAGGTTATTAATCATTCAATTGGGGTATTTTTATATCAATAAATTTCATAAACACAAATTAAAACAAGATGTAGTTGTTGATTTTGTTGGAAATAATTTATGGATATATAATATCATAAAATAACTGATCTATAAAATAAAATTGAGTATATATCCATAGTGTATATACATTTATGTTAGTTTTACTGTATAATATATCAAATTAATGATAATCTTGACATATCATATGGTCGGTCTGAAGGAATCCTTTTATAATTAATGAATATGATTTAGTATTTGGGTTAAAGATATAAATATATAAATATAGAAAAAATGTAATATGTAGGATAAAAGTTAAATTAATGAAGTAAATAATTGGTTGAAAATACAATGATAAATGATATATATACTCTTGATTTGAAATTCAATTCCTTAGACGTGGAAATCATGTTCATAGTGGAGGAAGACCATTTCATTGTTTTATTAATATTAATTAAAATACATTGATTAATTTCACTTTTAATTAATAAAAACTTTTATATTTATTTTAAGGGGTATAATATGAATATTTTTTACATTTTTACCACCTTAAAATGTCTAAGTAACTTTGCGCAAAAAATTTAGAATCATATTTTGTTTTTCAAATACTTTAGTGATTAAATAATGGTCAACAAAGAATAAAAAATAATGGTCAAATAAATAGAGAACATATTTAATGACATATTAAAAGGAAAATTATGATAACAATATAGTATCATAATGATTAATTCAATATTTATATAATATTATTAAATGAATATTGTGTTCATTTTTACGTGGAGTTAAAAATAAACCTCTTTTTTGGTTTGATGTATTTGTTACAATTTCTCACTTCATTGTGATGTCATCTTATCCAATTTTTCTATATCCCCTTTTAAAAAAGTTATTTGGATAGATCAAGATATTATTTTTTCATATGACTCAATATTTGAAATCAATTAAGAATAATATTTTCTAATATATATATTATTGGTTCATTGGTATATTGACACATTGATGTGTGTTTTTTCCTAGTTTGTAGTCCATCAAATGAAAAAATAAAAATATATATATCCATATGAATTAAAATTCATTGCATGGTTGATATTCTTATATGTTATGCAAAAAAATCATTTATCTTGTCTATCATCAGAATAAAAACCAACATTTTATATTCAATAAAAATAAATGTTTTATTGATTTACACCTAAATGGGTATTTGTAAATTGATCAAAATAATAAAAAATTTACATTTTCTTGAATAAAAACATATTGGTACAATAGATAATATTGATCATGTGACAATGTTTTTTGTGATGTTTAAATTATCACAATTACACCTTCATGTGAAAGAAATAAAAAAAATTATTCTCTGAATAATGGTTCAGTAATCTGTTTACTATACTTGAGTACTCGTTATAATGTCCTTAGTAACAATAAATTACATTTACTTATGTTTTTAACGGGGGATAAATGAAATAAATATTAAGAAAATAAAAATATATAATTATTTAAAATCAGTGGAATTAATTATCATTTATATTGGGTTAGATAATGTTATGAAATATAAAATAATTAGCAGATTTTAGAATTTTATAATGTATGTGAAAATATTTATCTTAGCCATAAAATATTATCATAAAGCAATAAAATTTTCTAAAAACAATCACTCAATATATTTAAAAAATATTAATTGTTCCTCTTTGAGAACTTGTAAAGGAATTTATACAATGTGAAGAAATATGTGTATTTGAGTAGGTGAAATAGTATAAAATGATTTAGAAAAAAAATTTATAATGATACAATATCATTGATTGTTTTTTAAATAGAGAAGTTGAGCTTATAGCTACATTTATGAATAGTGTATAAATAAAAATTTTGTAAGAAATTTCCTTATATTGAATGGAAAAAAAATGGATAGATTGAAATACCCGAAAAATATAATATTCAATATACTTGAAATAATTTTTTTATCATGTATATTATGTTTAAAGAAGATATAATGAGGTGATAAAAATATTATATGATTATATTGTAATGCCCTAACCCCAGTTACCAAGATTCGGTGCATTATTACAAAACATTTGCATGATC
This sequence comes from Viscum album, assembly GCA_963277665.1. Classification (NCBI taxonomy): domain Eukaryota; kingdom Viridiplantae; phylum Streptophyta; class Magnoliopsida; order Santalales; family Viscaceae; genus Viscum; species Viscum album. The sequence continues at coordinate 1,894,890,938 of OY728150.1, forward strand.
AGAAAGGATCAAATATTGAAAAACCGATCAGTTTATTTGCCTTGGAAGTAATAGAATCATTCATATGTTTTTAATTACATCCATAAATAAAAACATCTACCATAGTTTGTCCCTATTGACCACATTTATATCCTTAGTATATGCCTACAAGTTAACCATAAAATATTTCATCACATCCTGGGAAAAATAAATTATTGAAAGGGGTGAGCTGAGATGCTCAGTGAGGATAACAATAAAGTGGAAACTTTCATAAATAATCATAAACATTTATGGTACTGTATAAGACTAAAACAAACTCCTTTTCAACTTAAACATTAGCATAATCTGAAAAAGGTAAAACCAAATAATCCAATTTACTCATTCACATGGATATTCTACTAGTCTAATAATCACATGCAATATCAATAGCTACATTCCTAAGGATAGAATGCATAATTCTAGATTTAATAACCACATAGTCAAGGCCTTGAGCCAAGACTAAAAATAAAAAATTTTCTAGGCCTTATACCAAGACACTAGTTTGTATCATGGGACATACCGATGCATCAAAGAGTAATATCGGGACCCACCTGTCACCTACTAAGTCCAATGCATTCCTCATTTGAAAAGGTCTAAACAAAACATAAAGATTCATATTAAAACATGGATACGAAATGTCAATAAATTTTCCATATACCATGATTGGTGTAAAAATAACACCTCCACAGTAAAACATATCACAAAACATTCAATACAATATATAGGATTTGTATCATAAAAAATCCACATGAAACATGTTTAGACTCCCTCAAAGGATGTTGATATAGATAAAATGAAAACTATTTGAAATAAATACCACTTTTTATTTTCAAATCATCTAAAAGTCACATAATTATAAAAGACAACATTTATTTTGAAAATATTATAATAATCTTGTGTGGGAATCTTCAATGATGATATAATGTCCAAAAATAGGCACACCCACCGTATAAGTCAAAAAAGGAATTATTACCTTAACTTTTTCAAGAAGTTCATAAAGTACCTCGTTGGGAAAATGACAAAAATATTCCTTCCAAACCATTTTATAAAAATTCAATTATGGGTATAAATTTCTTTAATACATACTCTATTAAATAGTAAAAATGTTATGAAATACATTTTTAACAAACATGGATGTGGATGACATTGAGGTCCTAGTAGATACTTATGTATTAAAAACCTCAGATAAGTAAAGAGATTCTATAATTAATCATTACCTTGTACTTTTCCTTAGTAGATGTTATGATAACATCATTTATAATAGTTAAAACATTTTTATTAAATTAATCTAGAACTATATTTTAAGAACCTGGATCTTCGTTTCAGGTATTTTTTTCCTTTACTGGCCGTTTTTAAGAAAAAGAGGAAAATCTAGAAATTTTCCAAGTACACGTCGTGTACATTTTAAGTACACACCGTGTACTTTGACGGAGTGATAGGTCGTGTGCTGGCAGTGTCCGGGCCACACACATAGTGTGTAGGGGCGATGTGGAGGCCACGTAAAGAAGAGTACGAAAAGGCCATGTACACTTCATGTACCCCAGAAGTACACGCCGTGTACTTTATTTTTTTTTCATTAAATGGAACAGGGTCACGCCTGACAGACAGAACTCACTTTTTCTTTAGGTTCTTCGTCCGAGAGAACCCGTACGGCTGCGGAACTTCTCCAAACCCCAGAGCCTCCGTCTATTCTCCGAATTTACCCTCGTTGATTATGTTGGAACTGTAGTGGTAATCCCTTCCTTCTCCAAGATATTTGTTTCCAAATTCCCCCTCTTTCTCACAATATTGTGGGTTGAGAGTTTTGTTTATTTTTTTAGATCTACATCGTTCTAAGGATAATCAATCATCATGGTTCAAGTATATCGATCTCTTAAGATCAAGGTATGTGGTTTCTGCCTTTCTGTAGAAAGTATTTGAATGTTTTATGGAATTCCACTAATTCCCTTGAACGGGGTATTGTGTGTTTCCTATTTTTTTTCCCTATTGTTTTCTTTCTTTGCTTGATAGCTTAAGTATAGGTCGATGCTTGTGAATAGGGTAATCTTTTCTGTACTCTGGTTGTTTTTCCATGAATTTTTTGCCTGTTAGGAATTTTTCCATTTGCAATGCCTAGTTGTAGAATAGTAGAACTATTGTACTGTTGTGCTGTTGTGCCTTAGAATGATAGCCTCATAGTTCATCTAGTTTACTTGGGGTGATACACGCGCTATACATGTTTGTTTTATACAGGACTGTGAGAACCTAGTGTAGTAGACAAAAGGGAGAATGGACGTAGGGGCTTCTTCATAGTGTCCTTAATTTACGATGTGAGACCATATGGGGAATTGACATTGAGTGCTTTCTCATAGGTTTAGTAGTTCCTTGATGCGAGCCACATGGGTAATAATACTTTGAGTGTTTCCCCAGTGATCCATTAGTACGTTATGAGACAATAAGGGGAATTGACTGTGAGTGCTTCCTCGGAGAGTATACTCTCTAGTTGAACCAGAGGGGCGAAACAATGTGTGACTCTTAGAGGGTTTCTTGTACTTGTAGGTTGAATCATAAGGGTTAGGTTGTGACAACTACCCAGGGGGTTACCTGTTGTTCTACCTATTGATTGGTTGTTACTTGTGTACTTTATATGCTAGACACTATGGATTGTAGCTCTTTTTTGCTTTCCTGTTTACTGCATCCTATACTTTTACTTGCTATATATTCACTTACTATTAGGCACATATCTTTAGGTGGTTGCCTACTAGGATCTTGTCTCATACCCTTTTGGGACATACTTTTTTTCCCAAAAATACTATATAGTTGCAGGTATAGTTAAGGGAAAGCTTCCTTCTATTTCTGGTACTTGGCTTTCTGTAGAGTTGGAGAGCATGAGACCAAGCTATGGCTTGTGATGCTGAGGAGTTTACGTGTTTTCTTTTTCACTTTGGTTTAGTATTGTATTCATAATTTTGACTATTTTGGGTTCTTTCCTAGACTTATGTATCATGCATCATTATTATACATGTGTGCTCCAGTTTTCTTCTTTCAGTCTTCTCCTGTCTATTTCTGTATGGATTATTATTACTTTTGTTGTTGTATGTTGTTTACTTACATTTTGTAATCTTCCAATGAGGGCATAATTTCCCAACTATCACACCCAAGGCCCTCACTTCTAGTTAGTAGCCTCTGGTGTTTTCGGAAATTCACTTGACTCCATGTGACCAATGGGGCACGGGGTGCCTCTCGGTGGATTCCGGAACCGGGACGTTACAAAGTGGTATCAGAGGGTTTCTTTTCTTCTGATTTACTATTTGGAGCCTTAGGCAGGGATAGGATGGATTTAGTACTTGGTAGTAAGTTGTGCTTGGGAGTAGCTAACCCGTGTATAGGGAAAAGCCAATCTACCTTGATTATTACAGTTTTTGGTTTCTCTATGTTACTATTGGTACGATTTCACCTAGAGTGATTCACATGCATTGTGTTGTTATTGTTGTTGATATTGTGGTTCTATTTTTGTCGCATTCCGATGAGATGAGGGTATTCCATCTCATGCATCATATATGAACTTGTTATAAATCACATTCCATGCATTCTTGCAATGCCATCTAGGGTGCATTAGCAATTGTATGTTTTTTAGTAGACATTGTGTAGATTATGCATGTTTTTGTGTTAGATGACTTGATAGAATCCCTGCAGTTCGATAGAGAGGTTGTTCGTATTGTACCCTTCTTAATTGATCACCAAATTTTGGTTCTTGAGGTGTTATGGGCCCTCATGAATCAGAACATGGTGGATCATTGACTTTTTTCCTTATATATGATACGTAGGAGATACCAAGAATTGATTCATGTTGAGTATAGGCCCTCAAAGATCGTAATTTTGAACCTTCATGCTTGTTTTTTAGTATTTTTCAGGCATCAGTGCAGTTTCCGAGCTACTGCCCGAAAAAACCCAGAATACACGATGTGTACTTTATATACACACGCCGTGTAGTTTTTAAACTGTATCACTAACTGTGTGAGTAGAAACACGAGTTGTGAAAAATCTCCAGGAACTCACCGTGTACGGTAGATACACACCGTGTAGTAGTGAGCCATGTACCTGGTCGTGTCACTAACAACATGGGTCGGGGAACCTCGTGTAATACACATCGTGTTTTGTATGAGCACGTTGTGTATCCTTGTTCTAGGTACCCGGCCGTTTCACGAACAACATGGGACGGTGTTATCTCCTCCTATACATGCCATGTCTATTCAGAACACGCCGTTTAAGGGTCATCTGTGTACCCAGCTATGTCACTGACAACACGGGTTGGGAAAAAATCATCAAGTACACACCGTGTTTGTTCAGAACACGCCGTGTAGTCTCATACATGTAACCGGTTGTGTAACTAACAACACATTTTGTTGAAACCTTGTCTATTACACACTATTTCCACAGGGAACATGTCGTGTAGTCTTATTTTAAGAAGACCGTGTGGGTTTTCCGTGCAAGGAGACTTGGGAAGGGGGAATAGAGTTAAGTACACGCCATGTAGAGTTTGTATAAGCCGTGTAGTCATGTTCTGTAAAACTTGAGTGTTTCCTTCTCCGGTTCTGTTTTGTACTCCTTTTTTTCTACCATTGTTTTTCTTGATCTAATGTATGCTTTTGATGTTTTAGAGCTATGCCACGGAAATTTATTCTAGTTGTACGTCTATTGTAGGATAGTGACCAGATGCCAGATATGGCTGATCAGGGGATTTCTGACGATCCTTCAGTCGTTCAAGCCTTCGCACTGACTGTCGTACCAGTTAGAGGCACTGATGCATAGTTTAGGGAAGGATTTATGAGTATGATGCGGACCATTTAGGGAGCACTTTCTCCTTACATGATTATATAAGACATGACGCGGGATTTCCAGCAGTAGAATCCTCTTACTTTTTCGGGGGTAGGAGGACCATAGGTTGCATAGTCATTGCTGGAAGCCATGCTGACTGTCTTTGAGCATCTAAAAACTCCTCTAGAGAGACGGGTCAAGCTCTCTAACTATATTCTACGACAATCCTCCAAGAGGTGGTGGGATGTGTTCTCACAGGTGGGTCCTCAGCAGTTTATGGCTTGGGAGGAGTTCCAATGCATGTTTTACTATTAATTCTACCCGGAGACCCTGAGTGTCGATCAAGCCCGGGAGTTCATGAGTCTAGAGTAGGGTACTCTTTATTTTATGGATGATTCCTCTCATTTCACTGATCTACATCATTTCATACCCCTCTGGGGTGGAGATGGGATGTTCTTAGAAAGGAATTTTGAGGATTGTCTCAGGGGGAGATCTGTTCACAGATAAATATCATTCAGTTGACTTCCATCACATTCATTGTCAACAAGGAACTGATCGCAGAGCATAATCTGAGAGACTCCGGAGCTGCCATCCAGGGCTGTTCTGCTTCCAGAGCTAGTATTCCCCCAGTTGACAGTAGGAAGCACCATAGGGATTCTACGCGCTATGATCCGAGGAGGTGAGATACATCTTCAGGTAGCCAGGTAGTATGCTACCAGTGTGGAAGGGCAGGGCACATGAGGTCGTACTTCCAGATAGACCCATTGGAGTGCCGATATTGCGGCAAGATGGGTCACCTTCATCATTTCTGCCAGGTTTTCTCACGAGTAGCTGGTCATGAGATTTATTCCATGACACCTAATTAAAGATAAGCACAACCTTTTTCTCACCAGTCAGGGCACTAGAGTTCTTCTAGCCGTTTGGGACGTGGTGGAGGTCGAGGCTATGGTGGTCAGTCACCAGTCTTTTAGTATCAGTAGGGAGGATCATCTCAGAGTGGTCAGGTAGGTTCACAGGGCCGCGGGGTAGGCTAGGCTTTTGCGGTGGATCAAACCTATCAGGAGCAGGATCCTATACCTTTTACAGTTCGAGGTACAATCTTAGTAGCCTCAATTATATCTTCATCTCTTTTCGATACTGGTGATACACATTGCTTTATCTCTTTTTCTATTGAGGATATCCTTGGGTATGTATCTTTTCTTCTATCGACTTGTTAACATTAGACACACCTTTGGGGATGAGGACATCTAGTGTACATCAGTGCAGAGAGTGGCCTCTCGAGGTTGTAAGGTATCGTTTCTTATGGGATCTCTATGTCCTATAAATGACAGGCTATGATGTCATTCTCGGGATGGACTGGTTGGTTCCCATCCAAGTAGTCGTCGACTGTTACCGCCATAGGGTGAGTTTTAGTTCACTAGATAGTGAATCTTTTCTTCATATAGGAGATTGGGATTTTCGGGCGAGTCGAGTAGGACTCGAGAATCATGGGCTAGGAATGGTTACATCCTAGATTGATAGTCTGTATCTTGATGATTAGGGTACTTAATAGCTGGACTTTCCTAAAGTGGTGGATCATTTCAGAGATGACTTTCAAGAATATTTCTCTGGTTTACCTCTTGAGCATGAGGTAGACTTCTCTATTGAGATCATGCCTAGAGCGGCACTAGTGTCCATTCCTCCCAATAGGATAGATACTCATGAGGTACAGGAGATCAAGAAGAAGTTATAGGAGTTACAGGAAAAGGTTTTCATCCGACCCAGTACTTCTCCTTGGGGTATTACTGTACTATTTTTTGAAGAAGGCAGATGGTACCCTTATGATCTGTGTGGATTATCAGAAGCTGAACCAGTTGATGGTCAAGAACCGATATCCCTTTCCAAGGATTGATGATATTTTCGATCAGCTTCGAGGAACCTGGGTGTTCTTGAAGATCAATTTGAGGTCCTGTAATCATGAGTTGTGCGTTAGGTCATCAGATATACCTCTGACAGCCTTCAAGAGCAGGTATGGTCTCTATGAGTATACTGTTTTGTCATTCGGTCTCACAAATGAGCCAGCAGTTTTCATAGCACTGATGAACCGAGTGTTCCATCCTTACTTGGATTCCTTCTTTGTGGTCTTTGTGGACAATATCTCGGTGTACTCTCACACTCTACACGACCATGATACCCTTCTTGAGTTCTTTCTAAGTACATTGATAGAGCATCGACTTTATGCTAAAATCTCGAAGTTCCACTTTTGGATGGATCATATTCACTTCATGGGTCATGTCACCTTAGAGGTAGGAGTATCTGTGGACCCAGAGAAATTGACATATGTAGTTTCCTGGGAGCATCAGAAGAACATTTTTGAGGTATGGAGTTTCATAGGGCTGGATGTATACTACAGATGATTCATTTAGAACTTTTCACGCCTAGCAGCACCATTGATGGGTCTAAACAAGAAGGGGGGGGAAGTTCTTGTGGTCAGATTCTTGTGAGTCAGCCTTTCAGAAGCTAAAGGGAAGGTTGAAGTCAGCACCGATACAGGTCTTCCCAGAGCCAGGAAATAGATATATTTTTTATTATGATGCTTCAGGTATCAGACTAGGCATTGTGCTTATATAGGGAGATAGAGTTGTTACGTACGAGCCCCAACAGTTGAGGCCAAATGAGAGGATATACCCAATTCCTGATCTAGAGTTGGAAACTGTTGTTCATGTCTTGTGCTATTGGAGACATTACCTTTTGGGAGATCAATTTGTGGTTTTCACCGACCAAAAGAGTCTCAATAATATCTTCACTCAGAGTGATCTGAATCTAAGACAACGCAGGTGGGTCAAGTATCTTTAGTCTTTTGATTTTGAGATTGCCAATATGTCGGGAAAGGGCAACGTAGTGGCAGATGCGTTGAGCAAGAGAACTCAGATTCATGTAGTTCAGGAGGCCAGAAGTGATTGGAAGATTATAGCTATGTTCTCTGAGATGTATCTGGAGGTGCACGATAAACAGGGACAGACATACCTATCATCTATAGATATTACCTCTACACATCATGATCGGGTATAGATGAGGCAGCTATCAGACTCAGAAAGTTTAGTCTTGCGGGAGAGTGTGTCAGTAGAGGACCCTCTTCTTGGATGGAAAGTGGGAGAGGATGAGATCTTACATTTCCATGGACATGTATGGGTTCCAGCAGACATACATGAGGAGCTGATCTGGGATTTTCATTCCTCGGTTTGGGCAGTTCATCCATGACTCACCAACATGTATCGGGATCTTCATCGCTAGTACTGGTGTCCAGGTATAAAGAGAGATGTTGCTGGTTTCATCTTGAGGTGTTCTACTTGTCAGCTGGTCAAGTCAGAGCATCAAAGACCGGCATGCCTTTTACAGTAGTTACCCATTCCGGAGTGGAAGTGGAATGATGTTGTGATGGAATTCGTGACCAGATTGTCGTGGTCTCCTCGAGGGAACGATGTTGTTTGGGTTTTCATCGACAGGCTTACGAAGGTTGCTCACTTCATACCGATCAAGGATACCTTCAGTGTTGATGATATGGGATGACTATACATCCACGAGATTGTACGTCTGCATGGACTTCCACACTCCATTGTTTCATACAGGGATACATGCTTTACTTCTCGGTTCTGGAAAGGGCTTCAGAGGGCTTTGGGTGCATAGGTACTTTTGAGTACAGCATACCATCCCAAGACAGATGGACAGTGAGAGCGTACGATCCATGTGCTTGAGGATATGCACTGAGCTTGTATTTTAGACTTTGACAGTTCTTGGGAGAAACATATCCCTCTTCTGGAGTTCACCTAAAAAAACAGTTTTCAGGTGACTATTCAGATGGCACCATACAAGGATTTGTACAGTAGGCCATGCTGATCACCTTTATGCTGGCTAGAGGTAGGAGAGGCAGCTTTACTGGGACCTCATCTTGTTCAAGAGACCTCAGAGAAGATAGAGTTGATTCGAAAGAGGATGGAAATAGCACAGTCCTGATAGAAGTCTTATGCTGATCAGTGGAGACGACCTCTGGAGTTTGAGGTCGGGGATCAGGTTTTCCTACATGTCGAACCAAGGTTGGGACACATGATGATTCGAAGACAGGGTAAGCTTTCACCGCGGTACGTCCGGCCGTTTTAGGTATTGGAAAGAGTTGGTCTGGTTGCCTATCGGTTGCTGTTACATCAGAGGTATCAGGCGATGCACGACGTCTTACACGACTCTCATCTCCGACGTTACTTTTCAGACCCACCTCATGTCTTTCAACCCGAGGAGGTTGATCTTGAAGATGATGCATCATTTTAGGATCATCCTACCAGATTTTTGATCGTAGTATGAAGGTTCTCTGTGGCCGTTCGGTTCTTCTGGTATAGGTTCTATGGCAGCATGGGCGAGTACAAGACGCGACCTGGGAGAGGGAGGTCGATGTACGATCGCAATGGCTGGAGCTGTTCGGGGTTTCTTCTCATACGCCTCACTAGGGAAATTCAAGGACAAATTTCATTAAGGGGGTAAGTTTTTATGAACTTGGATCATTTTTTCATGTATGTTTTTCCTTTTCTGGTCGTTTTTGAGAAAAATAGGAAAATTTGGAAATTTTCCATGTACACATCATGTACATGCCGTGTACTTTGATGCAGCCCCAGGCTATGTTTTGGCCATGTCCGGGCCACACACATGGTGTGTAGGGGTGATGTGGAGGCCTCATACAGTAGAGTATGGAATGGCCAAGTATACACCATGTACCCCATAAGTATACGCCATGTACTTTATTTTTTTTCATTAAAAACACTGGGGTCATGACTGACGGACATAACTCGCTTCTTTTTTAGGTTATTCATCCGAGAGAACCTGTATAGCTGTAGAAATTCTTTGATCCCCCAAGCCTATGTTCGTTCTCGGAATCGACAATCATTGATTGCGTTGGATCCAAAACGGTAATCCCTTCCTTATCCTAGAGCTTTGTTTTCTAATTCCTCTTATTTCTCAAGATATCGTGGGTTGAGTGTTTTGTGTGTTTTTGTAGATCTATGACATTCTAAAAATAATAAATCATCATGGTTCAAGTGTATCTTTCTCCTAGGATCGAGGTAGGTGGTTTGTGCATTTTAATAAGAATTCTTTGAATATTTTGTTCAATTCCACCAATTCACTTGAACGGCGTATTGTGTGTTTGCTATTTTTTTTCCCTATTGTTTTCCTTATTTCCTTGATTGCTTGAGTATAGGACGATTCTTATGAATAGGGTAATATTTATGGTGCTCTGGATGTTTTTCAATGCATGTTTTTCCTGTGAGGAATTTTTCCTATTTCCATGCCTATTTGTAGGATAGTGGAACTATTGTACTGTTATGCTGTTATGACTTAGAATGATAGCCAAGTAGTTCTTGAGGTCTACATGGGGAGATATGTGCACTATGCATGTTTTTTACACAAGGTTGTGAGAACCTAGTGTAGTAGACCATAGGGAGAATGGAGGTAAGGGCTTCTTTAGAGTGTCTTTAATTTACGATGTGAGACCACTGGGGGAATTGATGTTGAGTGATTCCTCAGAGAGTCTGTAGTTCCTCGATACAGGACACAAGGGGAATGAGACGTTTAGTGCTTACCAGATATCCTTTAGTAAGTTACGAGACTATAGGAGGAATTGAAGGTGAGTGCTTCCTCAGAAATTATATTCTTCAGATGAACCAGAGGGGCGAGACTGTTTGTGCCTCCCAGAGGGTTACTAGTACTTGTAGGATGAACCATAACGGTTAGGCTGTGAGAACTACCCGGGTGGTTACCTGTTGTTATACTTGTTGATTGGATGTTACTTGTGTACATTATATTCTAGAAACTGTGGATTGTAGCTGATGTGTGATTTCATTTTTACTGATTCCCATTCCTTTACTTTCCATGTAGTCACTGACTGTTAGGCACAGATCTTTGGGTGGTTGCATACTGGGACCTTATCTCACACCCTATTTGGGCCATGCTTTAAGGCCCAAACAGACAATTTTTTTGCAGGTATAAATAAGGGAAAGGTCCCTTCTACTTTAGGTACTTGACTTTCTATGGAGCTGGAGAGCATGGGACCAAGCTATGGCCTGCGATGCTAAGGAGTTTAACTATTTTATTTTGCACTTTGGTTTAGTATTTTATTCATCATTGTGACTTGTTTGGATGCTTTCATAGACATATGTATCATGCATCATTATTATAAATGTGTGCTCCAATTTTCTTATTTTAGTCCTATGCTGTTTATTTCTGTATGGATTATTACTACATTCGCTACTGTATGTTGTTTACTTCCGGTGTGTACTCTGCCAAAGAGGGCATAGTTTCCCTACTATCACACCCAAGGCCCTCGCTGCTAGTTGTCAGCCTTAGGTGTTTGGGGAAATGTGCTTGAGGCCATGTGACTAACCGGGTACGGGGCACCTCTGGGTGGATTCTGGAACCAGGATGTTACATATATACAAAAATATGTTATCATATAAGATCCTCTAATATTTCGTTGTTAATAATATTTTTGTAGTGTCATTGTTTCGGGTGTTAACTGATTCATATTCCTTTATATGCTTTGTTACGTAATCCATGTTTATTATGAATAGGATTTATTTGATTAAAATAAAAAATAATATTATGTTAATAAACATTATTTTAAATCATAAAAGAAAATTATTCTTAATTGATTACAATTGGGAATGAATCCCATCGCGTTTGTGGAGACGGTAATCCGTACATAAGCAAGAGTTACAATATCATTATATTGATGGTGAAATCATATGTAATTTGACAGTATATCATATATAGAGAATCATTACCATGTTATATTTATTATTTACATTAGTTATACTCTTTATTATACCAATCCAAAAAAATGAAGTGTTTGAATAACAAACTACACCACGATGTGGGGGCAGTAAGCCGTACGCACCCATGTATGGTGACATTGTAATTTATAGGATAGATAGAATAAAGAATATTGTTGTACCATATTTGTAATAACATCACAGTATATATAATTTACTATATTTATTATTTTGTTATGGAATCAATAAAGAAAGAGGATGTGGAAGAAGAAAAGAAATTGAATGAGGGTGGTGAAATTATTATCTCTTCTTCAGGTGTTTCCTTTTAGAGTTGATCAAAAGGGATCCTTAAGATGGATTTCTGATAAATGTAAGGCCTTTAAGATGAATTTAAGGAAGTTGGGAAGATATTTGGTCAGGGGTTGGCCAAACCAAATGGCTATTTAGGTGTGATTTTGAGATATGGGGAAGTTCCCTTTTATAAGAGACGTGAGGGGAACCATAGGAAAAAATTAAAATATTATTTTATAATAAAATCATTTTCGGTTTCTAGTGGCTCCAAAATTATCTATTTCGAGTATAAGGTGGGGTTGGGTCGAAAACCTCTCAACCAAAAGGTTTTAGACAATTTTACGTCACTATATTAACCTTATCGTTTAGATTTAACTCTTAGTTAAATAGTTTGATATTTTCCATGTCTCATTGTATTTTTATATTATATGGTAAATAAACATAATATAAACTTAAAATAGTACCCAAAGTGGTTGATTATTAATATATATATAACCTTATATAATTCCTTTGTCCAAACCATATATTTTTATGAATATTATATCAATTAATAATATAGTATTTGTTTTTAAAACTCAATTATGTCAATTTTGACACTATTTAGTATCTGCTTTTTTGAAAGCCATAACAACATTATCACATAGAATAAAATCTATTTAATAAATTCTAACATGTCATATTAACCTATAAAATTAGTTTAATTTATCAGAATTCTCAATTTACATTTATTTGGATATTTAGAATATCAATTATTTTAATATTCCATTAATAAGGTAATTACTGCATGATCATTGTGTCATAAATAAATTAAATTATTTATTGTCTAAAAATTATAAATAAAAACAATTATGTAGAAAATAGTTTTATCCTTCTAATTAATATTTATAGTCGAATTTATATTTTGTGTAACCCTATATTAAAAATGGTTTAGTTATTAAACATTGAATTTTATACATTTAACTCTTCTTTAAATAAAATAATAATAAATGTCCTAATCTAATCCAAGTGGACCAAAAGGATCATATTTAATTCCTAAAGTTGTTTTTGGTTGAATTAAACTTTTCCAATAGAAATAGGAAATGTGTTGGAGTAATTATAATATCAATTTTACCCTTAATTACCCAATTCACTTTTAACAATGGATAATAATAGTCAAAAGTTACTATTCACCAAAAAATATTTTCATCTTATTGAACTACATTTTACTTACTGATGTAAACATTTTCCATCAGATTTTTGAAATTATACTCATAGAAGAGGTAAAAGTATGTTATATTTGAATTTGTAAATGCTCCTAGAAGGTTGGTAAAAGATGGAAAAAAGTTCGCTTTAGGGCTATACATGTATTTTTTGAAACATGATATGTGGAACATATCGTGATCTTTATAGATACTAGGATGCATTTCCAAATGATAATCTACAACTCCAATTCGTTCTAGAATTTTGAACGGTCTGATGTACCTGGGAATCAATATACCCTTTTTACCAAAATGTATAACACCATTCCATGGAGATACCATCAAGAAAACATTATCTCCTACCTGAAATTCCAAATCCTTCCTTCAGTTATCGATATAGCTCTTTTTCCTACTTTGGAATACTTTGATGTGGGTTTGGATAACTTTCTCCTTTTCCATTGTCTTCTTAACATGTTCTGGTGCTACGGGTTTTATTTCACCAACATCATCCCTAGAAGTTGGTGTGTGACATCTTTTTCCATATGATGCTTTATATAGTGCCATATGAATTCTTGAATGGAAGATATTGTTATAGGAAAATTCTACTAGAGGTAAATATTGATCCCACATACCATGAAAGTAAAGTGAGCAAGATCTCAACTTTTTTTCTAAGGTTTGAATAGTTTGTTATGATTGTCCATTGATTTGATGGTGATATGTAGTTCTAAAATGATGTTTAGTATCAAGGGCCTTCTCAAGAAATTTCTAGAATCTTGTAGTAAAATAAGTATCATGATTAGAAACAATTGATAGGGGTACTCCAAGAAGTCTTACAACATCATTAATATATAGTATTTTTATATGTTAAAGTGGAAAATCTTCTCTTATAGTAAGAAAATGTGATGACATGGTAAGACAATCAATAATGACCCATATTACATTATTCCTTTTAGGATTCTTTAGTATCCCCATGAGAAAGTCCATCATAATATTATCCTATTTCCACTTAGGTCTGGGATGATTTTTCATGACTCCTCCTGGCTATTGCCTTCCAACTTTCACTTGTTGGAAAACCATACATATTAACACAAAATCAGCAATCTCCCTCTTCATTTTGTCCCACCTAAAATGTTCCTTAAAATCTCTATAAATATTAGTGATCCCATGGTGTAAATAAAAATTGGATCTATGAGCATCATCCAATAATTCCCTTTTTAGATCAGTTGTGTTAGGAACACAATGTCTCTTCCCAAATTTCAAAATACCATTTTCATATATGATGTCACTCAATATCCCATCATTCACATCATTAATCTTCTATTGAAATTCCTCATAATCAGTCTTAGAACTCTTTATCATTTCTAGTAATGATATTTTGGCAACAAATTGAAAAGGTATTGATGATTCACCTTCCATGGTTACTCCCATATACATCTTTACAAGATCCATGAAAAGTGGATACCTTTCATCTCTCATCATGTTTAAATCTCCATGATCCTTTCTACTAAAATAATCATCCACCTTTTTTCCCTTCCCCAAGTGATAGTTTATAGTGAAATCACAATCCTTGAGTATTTCAAGACATCATATTTCCCTCATGTTGAGTTCTTTTAATGATAAAATATACTTTAAACTCTTGTGATCAGTATAAATATTACATTTTTCACCATAGAGATAGTGTCTCAATATTTTTAGATAAATGTTTACCCCTTCTAAATAAAGATCATGAGTAGGATAGTTTTTCTCATGAATATTTAGCTATCATGATGCATATAAAATAACTATATCATTCTTCATAATGACACAACCAAGCCCTTTCATTAAAGCATCACTAAAAATAACAAATCCATCATTCCTGGATGGTATATTCCAGATAGGATCATTTTTTAATCTTCTAATTAGTTATTCAAAAAATTCATCATA
The DNA here is from genome assembly GCA_963277665.1 of Viscum album. Taxonomy (NCBI): domain Eukaryota; kingdom Viridiplantae; phylum Streptophyta; class Magnoliopsida; order Santalales; family Viscaceae; genus Viscum; species Viscum album. The sequence continues at coordinate 1,894,905,939 of OY728150.1, forward strand.
ATATTTTTTCCAAACAAATTTATCCCCCTTACGTGTAATCTTTGTTAATGGGTTATCAAATTGGGAAAAATTTGGGACAAAATGCCAACAATAACCTGCTAAAAAAATAAATCTATATACCTTACTTATACTCATCGGTGATGGTCATTCTTTTATTGCCTTTTCCATTGAAAAATAAATAGTGATTCCATCCATAGAGACAATATAGACAAGAAAATAAATCTATGGAATCCATAAATCACACTTGATAAATTTCTCATTTAATTCATTTCATCTAAGAGTCCTTAATATAATGTGCAAGTTATTTTCATTATCTTCACTTAATTTTGAGTATACCAAAATATCATCAATAAATACCACTACAAAGTCATCAAGATATTCCTTGAATATTCTATTCATTAGATCCATTAAGACAGAGGGTGTATTAGTCAATCCAAAAGGAATTACTATGAACTCTTAATGCCCATACGTGGTTCAAAATTCTTTTTTTGGTATGTATTGCTTCATCACACACAATTGATGATATCCAGATCAAAGTTCAATATTTGTAAAATATTGAGTTCCATGAATATGTTCAAATAAATCATCAATAAGAGGTAGGGGATACTTGTTCTTTATTATTATAGCATTGATCTCCCTATAGTCAATGCACAACCTCATAGATCCTTATTTCTTCTTAACAAAAAGAATAGGGGCTCCCCATCAAGAAAAACAAGGGTGAATAAATCCATTATTACTCAATTGCACTAGTTGTTTCGTTAGTTCCACTAATTCCTCAGTGTCCATTTTATAAGGGGTCTTCGATATGGGCCTTGAACCAAGAATTAAATATATGGAAAAAAAATTTCTTGCTCTGGAGGATGTCCACGTAATTCCTCTAGAAACACATCAGCATATTCATGAACTATAGTTATGTCCTTTATTTGAACATTATTTTCCATTCCCATAGTTATTTCATTCTTTTCCTCCCCAATATTTGAATTTAGTAGGGCTTCTGGGGGTGGATCTTGATAATGATCAGGTGGTGACATTTTGGATCTTGATATAAGGTATTATTTATCATCATCAAAAATTATAACCTCTTTTTTCTTAAAAATGTTTTTTTCTTCATGGTCCAAAAGCCAGTCTATACAAAGGATTATATCAAATTCAATAATGGGTATGACTTTGAGATCAGAAATTAAAGAAAATTTATATTCCCTAATGGGAACTGATTCACAAAATTTTGTTGTGATTATAATTCCGTTAAGAGTTTTGATTGAAAACTCCCTTGTTATGTCAAACTGAAAATATTTAATTTTCTTAGAAAACATGGAAGATATAAAAAAATGTGATGATCCATAATCAAATAAAGAATTATCTTAAATTGAGAAAATTATTAAATTACCTTCCACCATGTCTTTTAGAGCATTATCCTCAACAGTAATGATCACATAATAATGACCTTTCTCTCGTGCCCTTTTCTGAGTAAATTTCCCTTAGTGATTAAGATATTCATTTAAATAATTCCACTTTTCTCAAAAATAGTCGCATTTAACATTGACACCCTCTTTCTTCCTCTTGAAATCATGAGCTTGGTGGCTTTTTTCACCACACCTGTAATAGACTCCAATTCCTTTCAGGAATGTACTAGGTTATTTCATCCAACAATTACTACTGGAAGGATATTCAACGTTTCGCTAATTCCCCTTATATCCATTTCCAAAGTGTTCAACATATCTCTTTTACTATTTATTTGCTTTAAAGACATTATACATAATGAATTCCTTTTCTGTCATGATATCGCATGAGACAATATCTTCATATGATGAGAAGGATTGTGAGACTAATGCATTATGAAGAAATAGTTTTAACCCTTCAAAGAATTGATAAATCTTACTAAATAGTTTAAATATATAATTTTTTCATGCATTTGAATCCTTGTAAAGTTAGCCTTATTCTTTGAGACATTCTCATCCTCTTTTTTCCTTAGACTCAGAAATTGACCTTCCATACCCACTTGATGGTCACGAGGAAATGGTTTTTCTATGAAAATATATTTAAACTCCATCCATTCCATGTTTAATACTTCATCGTCTTCCTTTTTGCTTTTGATTAACGGCCACCATTGATTTGCATCTCCTGTGAAGTGATAAACTACCATGACAACTTTATCCCTTTTTTTAATCCCCAATGCATGAAATATTTTCTCTATGGAACTTATCCATTGCTCATCAAAAAATGGATTTCTACTCCAATTGAATGTGGTTGGTTGTTTCCTCATGAAGAGTTATTACGTTGATCCTCCGTGTTGGGTATAAGGGTGCTCCATACAGGTAAGGTTATTATTCATAACCTGAGTGAGTTTTCCATGTATGGTGATAAGCTGATCAGTACCAATTGCATCACCAACTCCACTATAATTATCATGAGTAGGAGGGTAATCCCTTCATGGATTATGTGAATTGATACGATTTTCATTCCTTCTCCTAGGCGCAATTTCTAAACAATGGAATAAAGTAGAATTGTTTATGAATCACAATACATAATTCCAAACATGTAACACACTTAACATAAATTGAACAATTTATGGATATAGTCCATAATCATAAAAATGTTTTCATTGAGGTATATACTCATAAATCCTTCATAATTATTTGTAAACAAAATTTTAACTATCCTAATCATATCCCCAAGTGTGTCATAACCAAGAGTGAATCAAGGCCCATTTTCAAGCACCAATTCTCATTCGAGTCTAGCTCAAAGCGATGTTTTTGGGTTTTTACCCTTATGTACATTTGTGCCTGATCCGCCTCTACCTGCTTGTATCTAGATAGAGATTTATTGTTTGTAAAACTCACAAAATTTTATCCTTTCCAAAATTTTATGATGTTCTTCTATTCTAATCCCAAATGTCTATATTAGGGTAATGTTCTCTAATGATTGTTTTTCTAAATCTAGCATCCAAGGATTTTACTAAACATCTTATGATACCAACTGTAACACCTTGAGCCCAGTTACCCAGAGTCAATGCATTATTACCAAACATTGTCATGATCACAAGGGATCAAATCCCGATAGACTGATCCGTTTAGTACCCTTAGAGGTACTAGATACATTCATATGTTTTACATTACATCATGAAATAAAGACATAAAAAACATTTTTTTACCCATTGACCAAACTTATATCCTTAGCCTATATCTTCACATCAACCATAAAATATTTCTTCACGTCCTTGGAAATGTAAAACATAGAAAGGGGTAATCTTATATGCTCAGTAAGGATGGAAATGTAGGGGAAACCATAATTAATAATCATAAACATTTAAGGCAATGTATAATACTAAAAAAAGCCTTTTAAACTTAAACATGTACATAATATGAAAAATATAAAATCAAATAATTCTATTTACTTATTCACGTGTATATTCTACTAGTAGAATAATCACATGAAATATCAATACCCATATTCATAATGATGAAATGCATAATGACATACTTCAAAAACACATATTCAAGGCCTTGTGCCAAGACAATAAATAAAATTTTGTCAAGACCTTGTACCAAGACACTATTTTGCCTCATGAGACCTACCGATTCATTGAGGAGCTATAGCGAGCTCCACCTGTCACTTAATATGTCTGATGTATTCCTCATTTGAAAAGGATTAAACTTAACATAAACATTTGTATTAAAACAAGAATACTAAATGTCAATAATTTACCCATAAACTATGAATGGTGTAAAATTAAAACATCCATAGTCAAACATACCACAAAACCTACAATCAAATATTGATGATTTGTATCAAAATAAATCAACTTCAAACATGTTTAAAATCCATCAAAGGATGTTGACATAGATGAAATGAAAACTATTTGAAATAAATACTTCTTTCTATTTTGAAATCATTTAATTGTTACATAATTATAAAATAAAACATTTATTTTTAAAATATTCTTATAAGATTGTATGGTATGCTTCGAGAATGATACAACGACATGAAATAGCCACACCATCAGTACAGGTTAAAAAAATGACATTCTTAACATAATTTTGTGGAAAAGGTCATAAAGTAACTTGATTGGAAAGCGACAGAAAGATTCCTTTCAAACCATTTTATAAAAATTCAAAAAATGTATAAATGAATTTAACCCATAGTCTAGTAAATAGTAAAAAAAATTGGAAATACATTTTTATGAAACGTGGATGTGGATGATAAGGAGGCCCCAGTAGATTCTTATGTATTAACAAACTCGGGTATGTAAAGAGAATATAGAATTAACCCTTACCTTGTACTTTTCTGTAGTCTATGGTATGTTAAACTATTGTATAATAGTTAAAACATTTTTATTAGATTATACGGAAAATATATACATAAATATGATATCATATATGATCCTCTAGTATTGATTTGTTTAAAATATTTCTGTTGTATCATCATTTCAGTTGTTAACTGATTCATTTTCCTTTATATGCTTGGTTACCTAGCCATGTTTATTATGGATTGGATGTATTTGATTCATATACATAATTATATTATGTTCATTAACATTATTTTTAATCATAATATGAATATTATTATAGAATAATTATAATGGAGAATAAATCTCATCGTGTTCATGGAGACGGTAATCTATACTTATGTACTAGCGACCATATCATTATATTGATGATGAAATCATATGTAAATGTATGGTATATAAAATATAAAGAATAATTACAGTGTTATATTTATTATTTGAATCATTTATACTCATTATTATACCCATACAAATAATTAAGTAGTTGAATAAAAAACTATGCCACGACGTGGAGACGGTAAGTCATACGTACGCACGTATGGTGTCTTTTCATTTATAGGATGGATAAAATAATGAATATGGTTGTAACATATATAAAATAACATCACATTATGTAAAACGTACTATATTTGTTATTTTTTTATGGAAACTACAATGAAAGAGGAAGTAGAAGATGAAAAGAACTTGAAAGACGGTGGTGAAATTATTACCTCTTCTTCGGGTGTTTCCTTTTTTGAGTTGATCACAAGGGAATCCTAGGTTTACTTTCTGATCAATTTAAGGCCTCTAGGTTGAAGTTAAAGAATTTTGGAATATATTTGGGCATGGTTTGGCCGATCCAAATGCCTTTGGAGGTCTGATTATGAGAGATTGGGAAGTGCCCTTTTATTAGAGTGGTGAAGGGCACCTTATAAAAATATTGAAATTTTATTTTATAATAAACTCATTTTCAATTTATAATGGCTATAAACTGATTTATTTCGAGGATAATGAGGCTATGGGTAAAAAACAATGCAACCAATATGTTTTAGACAGTTTTATGTCACTATATTAACCATATCTTATAGATTTATCTCTTAGATAAATAGTTTGACATTTACCATGTCTCAATGTATTTTTATTTTATATTGTTAATAAACACACTATGAATTAACAAGATAACCCCAAGTGGTTCATTATTAATATATATAACTTTATCTATGTCTTTTGGCAGAACCTTATATTTTTAGGAATATTATTTCAATTAATAATATAGTATTTTTTTTAAAACTCAATTATGTCAATTTTGACACTTTAGTATTATATTTTTTTGAAAGCCATCATAAGTTTATCCCTTCAAATAAAATTTATTTAATCAATCCTAAAATTTAATATTAACCTATAAAATTAGTGGGATTCAATATAAGTCTTAATTAACAGTTATTTGGATATTTATAATATCAATTATTTTAATATTTCTTTAGTAAGGTAATTAAAACATCATCATTGTGTCAAAAATAAAATAAATTATATAATGTCTACAAATTATAAATAAAATACCATTATATTGGAAATATTTTTAGAATTCTGATTACTTTTTATAGTTAAATTTATATTGTCAATAACCCTATATTAAAAATTGTTTTGTTATTAAACATTGAATTTAATACTTTTAACTCTTCTATAAATAAAATAATAATACAAGTCATAATCTGATCCAATTAGGAAAAAGGATCATACATTATTATAAGGTTGTTTTTGGTGGAATCAAACTTATCCAATAGAATTAATACATGTTTTAGGGTATTTCAAGTATCATTTCTACCCTTAATTATCCTATTTACTTTTAACCAAAGTAAATAAAAGTCCAAAGTTACTATTCATCAAAAATTATTATCATCTTATTGAACCACATTTTATATACTTATTTCAAACATGTCTCTCCAATTTTTGAAATTCAACTCCCAGAAGCGGTAAAATTATGATTTATGCAAATTTGTAAATGCTACAATAATGTGGGTAAAAGATGATAAAAAGTTCAATAAAATTTTATATATATAAATTTATTTTAAAATGACTCCAATGAATTAAATTGAACATATATAAGAATTAGATATCTATTTTGACCTAAAATAAATTAATCTAAAATAACTAATTATTTAAATAAAAAGTCAGTGTTAAATAATAACACAGTGTTTTTCACTATTCATCAAAAATTAATACATTTTAGAAATATAACAAAAATTCACCCAAAGATAATTTTGATATTCCAAATACAAGAATGATGTCCATTATGAAAATTTAAATTCATAAAATTTCAAAAAGTGGGTATTAATATTCATAATGGCTATTATCATTGGTTGTGGTGTGTTAAAAATTCAAGTTGCATACAATACAAGCTACTACATTATTCAAAGGGAAACGTACTGTGGAATCATGGGTTGTTACATATATAATTAATTGATGAAAGGAATTTCTTAATCTAGTTTCTGAGAATGAATAAAATGTTTTGAGATAGTAATGTGAATTTTTTGTTTCATTAAATTGAGATTATAACTAAATTTTGATAAAATTTTGTGAAGATATATGATGGTGTCATCTATGAGATGGAATATAGTTTTCTAATATAATTTATTTGGAATGAATCAAATTTAAGGACTATTGGATAATTTTTCCATTTAATGGTAAATTTTTTTTATAATTAGTAATAAATTTAAAATTTTAGGTTATCATGGTGGTTGACTTATTCCATCAAAGTTTACATCCCAAGTGGAATTAAAATTATTTAGGCTTGATTAGTTAAGATGAAAATTTTATTTTGAAAATAAATGAGTATGCAGACAATCATTTTCCTATTTTTTCACTTAACAATTTATAGATACAGATATTTTAAATTATATTATATATGGAACTAGGATTCTTTCATGATTAAGTGGAATACCCATTATTTCTACAATAAAATTTCATTCATTTAATTTCCATTTAATTTGTATATATTTGGCATTGAAACGCCTTAAAATAGATAGAGTTAGGTTATATATTTTCTTATTTTTAACATTAAATTACACCATTCTAATTCATATAAAATAAAATATTGAATAATTAAAACTTTTCTAACTCTATATATCTAAATAAAATTTTTCCCTAATACTTGATATACCATTTTATAGTTTTTTATATTTTAACATTAATATTTATTTCATGTGAATATAGTTGAATGCAATTGACATTTTTTTCGTTTTGTCTTATTTTTTGAAATCTTTTAATCTTATAAGAGAATGATCACGATAAAAGTTGTATCATTTGGGAGAATGAAAATAAAACTGAAAGAATAATAATGCAATTTCATAGAAGATATAGTAAATAAAAACATTATTAAAAGAAAAAAAAGTAGAATCACAATGAAAAAATATAATGATCAAGATAGATGTAGAAACAAGTTATTAAATGAGAATAATGATAGTGGGATGTTATACTCTTGATTTTGAATATACTATTTTTCTATATAAAGATATTTTTTCAAATAGTTATGCTTTTTTTATATTAATCAATTCCAACTCTATGAAGACCCATTAAAAAATAAAATTTATCTTGTTTTACTATAATATATATAATAAATCAATATATAAATATTATAAAATGAATAATTATTAATGTAGAAACTCATATATTATTAAATTATTAGATTTTTGATTTTTAACATTTGAATATGACATATTGTACACACTACTGTCTTACTCACATAATGTTATTCCAAATTTGAAGGATATAATATGAAATTAAATTTAAAAAATACCTTGATTATTCGTTATAATTGATAATCAAAAAAAAATCCACAATCCCATATTAAAGGTATTTTACTCATGTACGCATCCAAAAAATATTTCAAATAATTTTTTTATTAAATTATATATATATATATATATATTTTTATAGAATTTAAAAAATTAACTTTAATATGATGTTTAATAAATTTTTAAATAATTATAAAATCACTAAAAAATTTTAAAATTTAAAATAATAATTACAATTCATATTTTGTGATTTAAATTAAAGGGGTAATATAGAAAAAATAAATGTAGAATGGTATAGGGTAGATTTTTTTTAAATATAAAGTTATATTTTATTTAATTTATGAATTGAATAATGTTACAGTATTTGTAAAAGTAGTCCACAATTGTAATTTTTTGTTTAAATTTTTAGTTGTTGGTAAATCACACAGTCTCTAAGGAAACTTTTTCTACAACCAAATCAATGAATTTAATTCATCATAATTTGGTGTTATAATTTTCATTTTATTTAATTCTAAATGATTATATAATAGGATCAGTTTTTTCTTTTAAATTGTTCATTTTTTTTAAAAAAAATTGAGGTGATTTTTATGGGGAGGAACAGGGGTCTATCCTCTCTAATATATAAGATTAATCCACCTTAGAACATATTTATCATATATAATACACCCATTTAATCCTCTTCATTAAATATATTGTTTTATTGAGATGTTATATCTAATATTATGATCATATCAAAAAACTATAATTCATATATATTTATTTGATTCCCATGTTTATTTTGGTGGTCTGGTATAATGAATTTAGTGAAAATTTAATTTTTTGTTAAATTAATGAATTAATTCATTGATTTTTATGTGAAAAATTGATAATTTTGTATAGGTTTCCATGACTTATCTCTGATGCATGTGGGTTTAACAGTCTTTGGGTTATAACCTATGTGAGAATCATATTAAAACATCTACAAGGGGTCATCATTATGATGAAGTTGAAACAAAACTATATGGAAAGACTCTATCTAGTGTAAAAGAAATCAAAGTGAGGAAGATTAAATTTATATATTATATATATTTTAATAGAAACTATTTGATTAATCTTATATAAAAAAATTTTAAAATCAGTATTTCTTATTTTAAATTGAAATACACAAATTGAGAACAATAATTAGGGAAAATCATTTTGATTGGTTGTTAACATAATTAATATTAAATTAAATAATGTAGAAACATGATATATTATGTTAATAATGTATATGGAATGCTAATTCAGGTTATATTGTTTAATAAGAGATTTTATGAAAAATTAATAATAAATAATTACTATGTGATTATTAGGTTATTTTTTTATGATTTTTATGATATAATTTTATTTTGATACAAATATAAAATATTTCATGTCTCGCACCCATTGATACATGTTCAAATTCAATAACAAGGAATGGGTGTGCCACCCCAAAACCTCCTTCCTTATGATATTTGGTAACTTCCAACACTAAGGGCCTAATACACCACATGATATAAATTATAATAAATAATCCGATTATGTTTTTAAGACCCAATAAACCCATAATACCAACATTTATGATTACCAAAAAATAATCATGAAAATGTAAATGTATTAATGGAATCCCTAGAACATAAAATTATATAATTATTCTTACAAGGTTAGTAAAACTAAAACTAAAAAATAATGTCAAATCATATAATGACCAGAGTTTATTAATAATGATGATATTCGAAAAAAACATTCATTCCACCAATTTTCTGTAAATTATTATTGACTTAACCTCACCAAACGCCACCACCAACACATCACTACATATTTGAAATGAAAAATTATAGAAATTTATATATATATATATAGTCAAATTTATTAAAAATTACCCAATAATATCCAAAATTATAAACCAATGGTTTAATATTCCTAGATCATGTTAAATTATTTATGAGTGTCATAATATAACAAAAACATCTAAAAATGTGTGAAATTTTTAATTCCTAAAAAGCTATCTCATAGAATATCATATGAACAATCCTTAAATAACATGATTTAGGTATTTACACACATTCTCACACCGACATATAATAGATCTCACAACACTATAATATATATATTAAACAAGTTAATAACAAACCAACATCTATTATTTATATAATCCAAAACCCATATGATTAACTGCTTGACCTTAACATAAATATCAAGATAAATATTGTTTTAATATTCCCCATAAACATCTCAACCATATCCATATACATCATTTTGACATATATTTTTAGAAAACCTAGTCGTGAGGTTATTCATAACTATATTGTTCATTTATTATTCCATGACCAACTATATTGTTAGGACACAACCATAATCCAATATTTTTGGGTGGATTAAAAGAGAACAAAATATAACACATCTTCATCAAAAAATTTAATACTTAATATATACTAAAAAGCATCACCCTCAGCTGATAATAAAATGAAAATATTTAGTCTTCAACAATCCCAATATATTCCCTTGAAAATATAATTAATAGTTTAATAAAGAAAAATGTTTTCTATATTCCCTCAAAAATTAATCTTGATACATCTCTAGATGATCATCATGAAATATATCACCTAAAAATATGATCTAGGGGAGAGAGTCATTATTTTTAGATCTATAAATATTTCCCATAAATTATATTATTAATAGAAATAAGTATAAAATATTATATCAACATATATTCGAGATTAACATTATTAATAGAAACAAGATATGAAATAAAAAGAACCCTACATAAAATATAAAAAATCACTTCTTAGATATTCACTAAATAGAACATATATATTGGATGTATGAAAAATTATTTTAGAACATTATAAAACCTATTTTGAGAATCAATATAAAAAGGCCTATCTAGAAATATAAAAAAATAAGACGAAATCCTACATAAATAAAATTTTGCTTCTTTCCAAATATAAAACATCTATTGATTGATAAACACTCTAGTTAAAAAAAATTTTAAACCAAAAATGAAAATAAATTCATCAAGAAAAACATCATATATAATTATAAGTAGAATTAATTTCATTTCTTTTAAATTTAAAAGAATTTTCATAGAATCCCACCTTCTTAAACCATATAAAAACAGGGAGGGAAACAATTTGAAAATCATCAATAAATATATTTTTTACGATAAACAAATAATTACAGGGGAAACACCCTAAAAATGTATATTCAACCTAAATAAAAAGTATAATATATATAAAAAACATTTAAATAATTACAATGTGTTAGAACTTGTAGAACACAATCTATTAAATCACAAACAATATCATTCCCATGAATCAAGTTGAACTATTGTGTGTTGGATTCTCCTCTTACCAAACATCCACCACTATCCAACCATTTAACTATTGCACCACCAAAAAATCACAAATACTGATATATGGAACTGAATTAACCAATTTCCTGAGAGTCAAGGTTTAACTCAACACTATGGGATGTAAATGAAATATCTAGGAAAAAATAGTTTATATAATAAATTATTGATAAATTATTTATATGGTTAAAAAATAATATGGTGAAATAAAATACTTTTCCTCCATAAAAAATTGAACATTTATACTCCTCCAAAATTCATGTTCTATAAACTTCATCATCATTTGGGTATTTTTTCACTAAAAACGCACCGTATATCACATAAAACTAAGATAAGATGTAATATATACAGATAAAACTGTGTGAAATACATTATTATTAATAAATTAAATTCTAAAATATGTTATAATAAATTAATTATGGACTAATAAAAATTACTAAACATCAGGAAGGAATCAAATAATTGATTCTTTTTATATATATCACCATAATTTAATGCTCATCAACAACTACGATTTTAACATGGTAGTTGACACTAATAGTACATATTCATAACCTAGAATTTTTTAATATTGTAATTATATATTTTAAATTTTAGTTTTATATCCACAAAAAATATAATTACATATATGTATATCGGTCTTTAATGAAAATAAACTACTACATGTAAAAGAATAATACATATGTGGTTAAATAAAGGATAACATGAACAAATAACAAACCCACTACATATCTAAGATAAATATTTTTTGATAAATATCATATTGAAATAACATTTCTCATTATAGAGGGACCCATATTGTTATTTTTATAACCACCAATTTCGAACCAAGACCTTGCATTTGTCCTTTGATCTAGTTCAAATTTTGATTCCAGTTTTTATCTTGAGTTTTGGTTGCGACGAGTTGGATTTGTGGAGTATTTAATTTATTTATTTTCATCATAGTGCTAGTATATAGGTTTCCACTTTGAGTTTTTATGAAAAATGATTATAAATTTCCTTGGATGTGAGAGGAGCATGGTCTACACATGGTTATTGGAATTCGTGTGCATCACATAGGAAACCATCCACTAATGTTTTAATTTTTTATAGATCTGAATCAAAGGGTTATCACATGACTTGTAAATCGTGTGAGCTAACCATGTTTCATGTTCCTCATGGAGAGATAAGAGTGCATTAATACTAACTAGTATAGAAACCCATGCAAGAGAACTGTGTGTGATGTTTAGGTAATTAAAAATTTGGTTTTTTTATCTCCCATATTTTTAGCCCCAAATCTGCCCCTCCCTCTCCCATTCAATATCTCCATCCCAAGGCACCTCTTTCCCCTCTCAGGAATTCTTCAGATCTATATTTTTATGGTGTATTTTTTATAGAAACTATAATAAATAATCCTATAAGTTGTTCTCCTCCTTGTACTCCATAATATTCTATTGTTTCCTCTTTATTTATTTGGGGATTTGACACTCTAGTAGTTCTGGTTTTCTTTTTTTGGGTTGGAACTTGTTTATTAGAGTTACATATTGATGGTTGTTGGTTGATATTGACTTTATAGGTTTTAGTGGTTGTTGGGATATGGTTTCCCACAAATTTCTGAAAGGTACAACAAATGGAGTAGGTGGTTTGTGCATTATAATTTTTAGATGAATTTAGCTTGCTTTATTCAGTATATAAATATGATTTATGGTTAATTTTTATGGTGAAAAGTAATTTGGAAATATTTATTTCTTTCAGAGTTTATGGAAATAGATTTTATAAAGGAAAATTTCCATGTTTATGTATGATCCATATTGTGATGCTTCTTGGGAGTGTTTTATGATGTTTTTAGGGTTGAATTTTTTTCAAAGGTACATTAGGGGAAAATGCATTCTACGATGAGTTGTTCTTATAAAATGGGGTTTCATTGCAAAATTGATTCCTTTTGTACTTTTAAATTGAATTGTGAATTTTTTGACAGAGTGAATCATGTTTTAAAGAGAAATTGTTTTTTGTGTGGATTTGAAAGAGGACTGGCCCATGTAAATTGTAAAATTGAATAGGCTACATTATTATATAATTTTCATAGGTGTTTTCATGAATGGTGAAATTAGTGAATATTTGTTTTTTAATTTTCTTAGTGTGTGTCAAATGGAAGTGGTATTTAATATCAAAAGGGGTGGAATTCATGGTAATGATTTTTGAAATTTGTTATTTTTGTAATATGTGAAATGAGATTGAGCACAAGGGAATCTCTACTATATATTAGGAATTAATAGATCTATTATACTAGTGATATAGAAGTGCATAGTCATGATTTCACTTAACATGATTCATAGTTAAAATATTAATTAAACAATGAAGATGATTAGAGACCACTATGACCATGGGGTGTCCCCTTCTAGTGGATCATGCATGAAAATGTTGATGGTCATGGTCACTATAGAACATTTTCATCAAGGTATGAGGATATAATATCTCACTCGAGCTAGATTACCCTGAGGGAATTACCCATGGTTCTCTCTTGAGCCTTATGTGATATGGCGCAACCTGTCAGGTTATAGTGGACCTTTAGTGAATTTCCCTCTACATTTTATCAAGTTTATCTTGGTTATAACCCCCCCCCCCATTTAAAATATTATATTTGAAATTTCTTTACATAAATGTGTTGTTCTAGAAATGGTTTCTATTTAAAAAAAATCATTAAATTTTTTAAAAATTATTTTTTTTACAATATTCATGTTAATATGTCTACTATTGTTCTAAGATGGATTATTTTTCATTTGGTGGAATCCTACCATGATTTGGATCACACACTACAAACACGATTAGGTGTATGTATACATTGTAATATGTATGCCTCATTTAAAGTCCTAGTGTGTTGCGGTGGATCCTAGTTTCTAGAGTTCCTCTTATTGAAAGTAGTGGTGGTGATTTCTTTTTAGTGATTACCCTCCTGATGAAGTGAGGTTTTTGTGTCATTTTTAGGATTTTCTTCCAATGTAGCATCCTTGAATTTTGTTTAAAGTGTAAAACATGAATCTGAAAATTTATATTCGATGTTTGGTTATGATTTTTATTTTTTTTAGAGTTTTTATTTTTGATTGTATGTGTTTATGTGATTGTTTAAAATCATTCCCAATGATTTTTTAGACAATGGAAATTTTTTCTAACTAGTGGGGATTGAAAATTCCCTTCATTCAATGCCACAGATAAGGTCGAGCACTAGTTTAGATGACATCCTAAATTGGTTTGTAAAAATATAGTATTAGAGTAGGTAATTACCTTTTAGTTCATATTATTTATTATTGATTTTGTGTACACCTGAGCTAGGAACGTTAGGTCTTGATGATATGGTTATGTGTAGGGTGTCTGGGAATCACACCTCATGTCAGGATATGAGTTACCATGGATAGCTAGTTTATTTCTTTTCTTGTAGGTTGTTAGTTCTTGGAAATGAAAAAGGAGTTTGTGTAATTATCTATTTAAGCTCACAAGGCCTATAAGGCCTTGTGGATCATTAGACATGGTTATAGAACACTATCTTAGATGGTGGTGTGATTGGCGTATGGCCAGAAACAATATGTCTTAGTCAACCAACATCACTAGTTTACTCATTAATTATTTTATGTATTTTTTGTTTCTGAAAGTAGATTTATATTATTATTCATTGGAACTATGAATGGATATATTTATTTGTAGAAATGATTATGTTTTAGAGGGATGGAAAAAGGGATTTTTTTAAATATTTTGAAGAAGGATTTTGAGAACATTATTTTTATAAAATGCATTTTGTATGAATGAGTTACTAGTTCAACATGATTATTATTTTCATTATTAAAACTACAGATTAATAAAAAATGATTGTGTTTAAAAGATGAAATCATTCAATGTTGGTTTTGGAAATATTTGTTAAATATGGTATTTTTAAAAGTGAAAAATATTTTGAATCAGTTGAATTGATACTTTTTAATGTAATCCATGGGATTTTATTTTGATAAGTATGAAACATATTAATGTCTGGTGTTTGAAAACTATTTTTAACATATTTGTTAGGGAATTTTTAAATTTTTATGAATTTTAACATGATAATTAAATTGACAATTTAGTTTGTTATTTGTTTTGTTTGGAAGGTGGAAATGTTCTTTTGTGACCTTTGGTGTTCCCATGAGTGATCACATGCGTATAACATGGTTGGAAGAGCTGATGAGTTCCCATTTTAGCATGATAATACACATTTGTGGGGCTATATGGGATACCATTGGTGACTTTACAACCTATCAAGCTTGTTTTCTATTCAAAAGTGAATTTAAGAGAAGATATTCTTTTTTTATAACTGTTAGATATGTTGTTTATTCCATTCTGGTTTGGGAATGTTTTTACAGGGTGATTTGAGATTTAAAGCTTCTTACGTATGAATGTTGTTTCATGTTTTAAATCAAATGATGATTTATCTTTCATAAAATGGTTGGTGTGTTCTTTTGGAAAATGTTTCTGCAATCCATTGATCAGATTTTCTTGGTGTATTAGGATTTTTTTGTGAGTTTTAACTAATGGATCAATTTAATTGGGTCCTTGGTTTCTATGTTGGCACTGTATGCCCCACCAAGTTCATAGGATATTCAAATTGAGGCTACTGGTGGTTCTCTATTGCTAAACCGTATAGTTGATCAATGTAAGGACATTATTACTGAGCCTTATTCATTTAATACATGTCTCAAACTTTAGCAAGAAAAACATTTCAAATAAGAACAGTGGTTGTGAAAATAGACAAATAATTATTTTTGTTGAGTTGTATGAGTCATTACAAATGATGTTTGTCACCTCAATGTTTTAAGGGCCTGTTAGGAAGTGGTAAAGGGACTTATAGTGAAGATATTCGTAATCAGCTAGAGGTTATTAGTACGGTATGTGGTATCCAATGGTTTGTGGATATTTAAATAATTTTTTTCCGACATAGAATCATGTTCTTCCATGAGTGTGGCATGTATAGTCATAAAAAGTTGTCCTATCCATTTTTAGAAATCATGTTATGTTCATGGACTAGTTTATAGTTCCCCCTTATTTAAAATTATTCTCTATTTATAATGGTTGTTTTCAGTGGTTCATTTTGGAATAAAAAGTGCTTCTCTATTCATGATTTAAGGGTTTAAAAAAAAGAATGTTTTCCATCGGGAATTTAGAAAATCACTATTTAAATTGTTGTGTATTCCATGAGTTTTTATTTTTGTTATTATGAATTCACGGTGAGAATGGATAGTTCATGATAATCGTTCAATTACTTATCCCGGTAAAGAAACATGTTAAAGAGAAGTAAGTACCAGGTTATGTTGTGTTGTTTTGGTTCTTCTGGGAATGATATAAAAGGTTTTGTGATTAAATATTTTTAGATTCTATTTTTGTGGAAGTTGATTATTCAAACATTGGGGCTCAATCCATAGGCCCCCAGGTGAATCCCATGTGTAGTAATAAATCCTTGTGGTGTGTATCACCTTGGTCTAGATCTGTATCTAGTGTTGGATGGGGAAATTATAAACTCATTGGTCATAGAAGTTCCATTTTTGTGGTAAGTGTCATTGAGGACTCATTATTTGTTATAATCCTTATATTTAATGAGTTACACCTTAGTTATAAGGAGGTATGATGGTGTCATTTTATTTAAATTCCATGGGTTATGCCTATTTGGAATTGACTATACATTTGGTTGTCCAAGTGTTGTCAACACTGTAAATTTGATTCATTTTTTATTTTATTTTTCATATTGATTTAGTCGCATCATGTGGGGATCATGATTTTCATAGTGTTTTTCACAGGAGCCTCTACCGCATTGGAGAGGACTCGACAAGTGCATCCAAGAGGCCCAAGTTCAAAACTAGGTAGAGACATATTTTAGAGGTATTGTAGCAGCACTATAGAAATACTGTAGCAGGAACTATAGTAGACACTGTAGTAGAAACTGTTTTGTACTGTAGCATCAGGAACTATTCATCTATTTAGGAATTCGGGCCCCTGGTTTGGGCCTTGGGTCATTTATTGTATTTGGGCAAACCAACTCCTTTAGGCCAGTAAGGGATTCAGGCAACATTATGTCTATTGGGCCACCTAAAATTGTGTTTAATGAACAGAGAAAATCTATTTAGAGAAAACTCCAGATGGGGATTCAGAGTATGTGCATTTGCAATAGCAGAAGCTAGAGGATTTTACAGAAAGAGAGGGTATGAAATTGCCATCGGGACTAGCTTGTGATTGCATGTGAAGCCTAGATGAACTATCATGTGAAGTTGTATAGAAGATATCACGATAGAAGATATGAGGTGAAGTTCCAATTATGGTTTCTATATTTTCAAAGACCTAACAGTCATGTAATCTCTAATCCTATTGGCCTTTTAAGGATTCCCCCTTATCCCTTGAATGAGGGTTATTAAAAATAAATAAAAAAGAAGGCCTTTGGGCCATTCAGGGAAATTTCTATAGTTTTTTCCATTTGGTTTGGACTATCTTTTGTCAGACCCATACGGTGGAGATTGGGTCTGTACAGAAAATACCTATGTTGGCCTATGTCAGGTTTTTGTGTCTATATGTGCTAGTTAGAAAATATGGTTGGTTCTTATGGTGTGGAGACCCACCATGAGTCTCATTGTGGTTCTTTCATTTTTTGTAGATTCTATATTGATTCTTATGGGGGTATCACATTCTCACATCCTATATTTGTTATTTATCATGTACTTTAGTATTAATAGGGTTTGTTGTACCCCCATTTTTTTATTTAAATATTAATTGATTCATTTAAGGTTTATAAGTTGTAAGGGTTAATGGGGTGTTATTAGAGAAAACATTAAATAAGTTTCTGGGTCCAAAAGGAGAGGTGCATGTGCTATGCACAGTTTGAAAAAAACTGTGCCGAAAGCCAAGTGGAAATCGTGCAATGTTACAGATTTTGTGAGGTATCCTCAGAATGGTGTGTGCATGGTTAGGAAGACCGTTCTTGGAGACCATATGAGGGCTTCCATAAGGCAGAATCTCATACATGGTTAGTGCATAGTTTATCGAACCGTGTGAACAAAGAATACACATGGTTAAAGTGAGATCCTAAAAAATTAGATCTCACATTTTTTCCTTCTATACCAATTGTTTTCTCTCCAATGTGTCCCTATCTTAGTATTTATTTTAATTTTTGTTTGGAGATTCTCTACCTAGTGTTTTGAAGTCCATCCAAATTCTTACCTCGTTTTTTTAAAGACATATTCTTAAGGTATATGATTGTTCATCATCCTTCATGAACGGTTCTGTAGATCTACATTGATGAACTTCTCATGTCTTCTTATTTTCTTAGATGAAATCCTGTTGTGCTTGATCTATGATTTTGGATTCTAATTATATTGATATTTGGTCTTGGTTGTGATAAGATATGGGATCTAATGTTGTTTTTGTGGAGAATCAACAAGGCTGATAGAGCTTTCTTCAACTGTTGTTGATTTTTTCTAAAACCATCAACGTAGTTGGATTCTCTATTTAGTTTTATTTCAAGATTTTATTTGATTATTTTTAATGTTATATATTTTAATGAAATTTATTTAAAAAAAATTAGAATAAATCTTCTTTATTTATGATTTATAGTTTTGGTGAAATTTAGTGATCTTGGTGAATTGTTCTTTAATGTGATTTTGTTTCATAAATTTATAAAAGAGATTTTAAATTATAGGTTTTCGAAAAAATTTAATAGTTTGATGGAGAAAGGGGTTCTCAATAAAAATGGAGTTTTATTGAAATGGATTTTCATTGGAATGGATTTGATGGAAAAATATTTCCATAAAAAGAATATTTATTTTGAAAATGTTTTTTTGGCATGGCTTTTGGGAAAATTGGCATGTGGGTTCATAGTTAATTTCTAGGTATTGGATGAAATATAACCTTGTTCCCAATGAAAAAATTATAATGGAACACAGGATATAATAACTTAGTGATGACTTGGTAGATCGATGAGACACCGCTCATGATTATGGAAATATTATCACGTAGAATGCAATGTGGTTTGTGTGGATGTGTGGAATGGATTTGGAAAGCCAAATGAATATTTTGAAATGGATTTAAATATTTTTTAGTCATTTTTCATCAAAAAAATTACTATTTGTAATAATTGCTTTGAATTTTAGTTGTAAATTTTTGGTTATAAATGGTTTTATAAACCTTTTTACATTTAGTTATAAACTTTTTTTCATAAAAAAAATTTTAAACTATTTTATGTAAATGTTTCAAAATATTCTATTGTAGTAGCATTATTAGGGAGGTTATTGGGAAAAACCTACTGAGTTTTATACTCACCCTGTTATTAGCACTATGGAACTATTTCATATTCTATCTTTCGAGACATATGCAAAGGTAAGGTATCACATGCTTTTAGCACCACCTCATGATACGTGGGATATTTGGTGATTGTGTATCTTAGAACCTATGGAGCATTGGGTCTTATATTCTTCTTAGAGTCTATTTTTTCTTATATCTTTTACTTTTATTTTTGATTTTTTATCTATTATGGTACAAATTATTGTGGTTTTGTAATGAATTATGTACTTTGGTTGCCTTGATTTTGTTCATGGATCATTTATTTATCAGTATGGTTATGGTTTTTTGGTCTAGTGATTTATTTCTTAAAGGGTAAATAATCCCCCACATGTATTTTAAACCCTTTGGCATTTATTTAGAAGTATTTTTGTTTTGATGATATCACTTAAGGCCATGTAATGACTCGTTGTGCTCTCAATCTGATGATAATTCGTGTGTCATTACCGGTTTCATTGTTTTTAGTTAGTCTCACATGGTTGTGAGTCCTTTTGGCCTTCCACTTTGATAATACAGTTTAGATTCTTGTGCTGGCTAGGAATAGATACTTGTTTATATATTACCCGATCATATGTTCATCCTTCCTCATTCCCAAAAATGGTGTTAGTTTCATTTGATAGTGTTGGAGGTTCTTGTTATTTGAGAGGTTGGATTATTCCATCATGCAAATTAATTTTCAATAGAATGATCAACTAGGGGTGTCCAAACATAATAGGTGAAAGAAGTAATATGTGGGAAGTCCATTTGAAATCCCATATTAAATCATTTGAATCTCTATTTTAATTTTGTTCGTTTATACTTTTTTCACATTTTTTGTTTTTTAGGAATTTTCATGAGATTCAGGGTGTATGAGGTTTTTTATTTTAAAAAAATAAGCCTTGATGTGGTTTTATGAAGGATAATGGAATTCTAGTGGGTAGAAATGTCACACATGGGATTTTTATTCAATCTTTAATCTTATTCAAATTTATATTCTGGTAGTTTTGTTGAGTTTCACATGTGGTAGATTTGAATTTTATAGTATTTACATTATTTATTTCCATCATAGTACTTGAACATGGGTTTCGCCTTTGAGATATGATGAAAATTGTAAAATAAGGTATTAGAAGTAGGTGGTGCACAATATGTTTATGGTTAGGGGAAACCCAGGACCTCACCCAAGAAAATATGGTTGAAGGTATCATTTTTGGACAAATAAATATTTCACGGTTAGCTCATGGTTTGTAAACTGTGTGGGATATCCATGTGGCACATTCCTTTTAGACTGATAGATGCTCATATTTTCCCTGATATTTGGATAACTTATTAGATAAACATTGAAAATTTTCTAGTTCATTAAAAATCTGGAATTTATTTTTTTCTCTCTGTGATAGTTTTCCCCTAATCCACCCCTCTCTCCTCCATTCGAGAACAACATATTTAGGCACCTCCTCCCCCTATTATGGATCCTTATGATATCCATTTTTTAGTGCATTTGTCTTGGAAACTCCACAAAATCTTCAGGTATGTGGTTCTTCCCCCTATTTTCTCTTATCTTCTATGTTTTTCTCCCAATTTTTTGGGGGTTTCATTTATACAGTGGGTTTTTTGGTCTCTTTAGGGTTAGATATTATTTATTGTTGTTTAATCATAAATTTTTCTGGTCGATCATTCCTTACTAGGGTCATATTGTGGTTCGATTTCAATTTCTAAAAAATTTATGGATATTTATACTCAAGAGGTTGGTGGTTCCATTATTTAGTGTTTTAGATGAATTTATCAAGCTTTTATGAGTTTATAAATATGATCGATGGTTTTTTTGTGGTAGAATTCATTTGGAAATATTTTTCGCATTCATAGGTGACAGAAATATATTTTAAAAAGCGAAATGAAATTTTGTTTTCATTGAGATTTATTGTGATGCTTCGTTGGAGTGTTTTATGAAATATTTGACGGATGAATGCATGTTTTTTCAATAGAACATGATATCAAAATTTATTAAAAAGGTGAGTTTTCCTATAAATTTGGTTTTCATGTTCAAAAGTATTTATTATCATGTACATTAAAATTGACAATGGAATTTTTTAATGGAGGGAAGAATGATTTAAAGGGAAATTGTCTTCTGTGTGGATATGAATGGTTATTGGACCATGTAAATGGTTAAATTAAATATGTGAATATATTGTAACATTTTTGAAGGGGTATTCTTGAATAGTATAAGTGGTGAAGATTCATTTATGAATAATATTATGGTGTGTGAATGGAATGGTTTTTATATTTTAAATAGGGGTGGAATTCTTATAAATGATTAGTGAATGTGGTTATTTTTGTAATATGTGAAATTGGATTGAGAAAAAGGGAATATCAAGTATCTAGGTGGGAAAAATAAATCTAGTACACCTGTGATACTGAAGTGGATTATCCTAGTTTCACTAAGCATGACAGATGCATGCAACACTAATGTAACTATGATGATGATTGGAGACCACTGGTGCCATGGGGTGTCCCCTCCTAGTGTCTTGTTAATAATAAAGGTAATGGTCATAATAGAATACCATATCTAAAATGAGGAATAAGGATCCAGTATTTTACCCGAGCTGGATTACCCCAAGAGATTTACCCATTATTATATCTCTTAAATTATTTTATTTGGGGCCATATGTCATCTTAAGGTGGAGCATGAGTTAATTTCATTCAAATTTTTTAAAAAAATTTCTCGATAATGGACACCATTTTATTTTAATGTTACCATTGAAAATGGGTTCCTTTAAAATGTTATTATAGAAACCATTTTTCATTAAATTATTTACTTGAAATTGTTTAAAAAGGATTTGTATAAATATTCCTACTAATTTGTCTACTATTATTATAGAAAGGAACTATTTTCTTTTAGTGGAGTCTGACTGGGCTTTCCCACACCCTGCATACATCTTTGGGTGTTTGTAGACTTTGTTAAATGTTTGACCTGGGTAAAGGAATTTTTTTCGTATTGGATACCAATTACTAGAGTTACACTTGTTGGTGATGGTGGTGTTGGTGTATTGATGGTGCTCCCCCTCATGTTTAATAGAGGTTTGTGGGTGATTTATGGTGTCTCATTACTTTTAGAATTCTTATGTTTTTTTTTAAGTTATTAACCTTCAATCTGAAAATTGGTATCCCGTATTTGGTTTGGATTGTTCAATTTTGGTTTATTTTGTATTTTTGGTTGTATATATTTATGAGATCAGGTAAAAAAATACCCATGTCATTTTAAACCCAATCACTAGTTTACAACCTTTGGGGATAGGGAAATCCATTAATACCACGCCACACACTGGGTTGGGTACTGGTTAAGATGTCTTCACATCTTAGTTCATGACTGTCAATAAAAATTATTGTCTATAATAACTCTAATTTATCATAACATCTAATATTACATAGTGATTTTTGGATTCATAACGCACAAACCTTCATCCTGATTCAATAAAAATTTCAAAACAAACAACTTAAACACACACAAAAATTGATTTTTTATTTTATTATGACCTCTATATTTTAAAATTATAACACAAAAATTATCATACATAATAATAATGTAATTGTGTATTTTTTTCATTATGTCGTTAATTGTTCTATCTCAAAAATAAATTTACTATGAAAATCATGATGCAACCACTGAATATGGTGCCATGATTTGTTATTATAATCAAAGGAACCTAAATGGTAATCAAATAATTTATATAGTAATTATCATCCTTAACACTATTTTTGATGTTTTTAATGTAATTAGTTATCCTTAAATGATATAAATTGCATGATTTATTTTTTTATGGATTTAAAATCTAAAAATTTATATTTATTTATTACGAATTCAATTAATGTTCTTTCATCCATTATCATTTATCAACCATCCTATGAATCTTCCATTAAAACATTTCATCATATTATCAATAATATCCAAAATTGGATTTTTCATCCATCCATTGTAATTAAATCTCTATATACCATAGAAAGCAATAATTATACATTTTTTATATACAGATGTTAGAAAATTACTTGTTGAATATAATAATATTGAACAATAATATTAATATATTACAATAGAGAAATTGATATTGATATTCAAGTAAATCTCTTTTAAATCCATCTTTAATATCTTCCTGAAAAATATATACAAAGAATATTCTCATAAATCTTCTAAATAATCCTTAAAAAATCTAAAAAAATGTTTACACTGTTCATTACCCAACCAATTGAAAAACACATGATAAAATATTTTCTTTATAAACACAAAATGTAAACTATATGTTGATCTTGGAATATTAGAGGTTGAAAATGAAACCTCAAAACAAATAAATCCACTTCATATGATGTATATAAAAAATATTGGAATGTATATAGTTGTATTTAGGTTTCTTGAAAGCTCTACTATTATAAAAAAACATCTAAAAATAAGTGATATTAGGGAAAATACCATACCTTAAGGTATTAATGGTGAAATATTAATTTTGTAATTCAGACATCATTAAATTGCAATAAAAATACCCTTATATATAAATTTTCTTTGATCATCCTCACTCTTCTTCAATGACCATTTCACATTAAATGAAATTTTCTTCTTCTCAAATTTTTACGATATCGAGTTAAAGACTCTTACGGGTAGTTTCACACAAATTTATATTAAATTTTGGGTAAATAATAATTTTATACTAAAATTATTTCACCTTTTTAATCTCTTTTAAAGTCCATATTTCATTTATCTATACCTATTTAGACCAATATTTTATCTTTTTATGCGGAAAATATTATTATTTTTCTATTTTGGTGTGAAAAACCATTAAAATGATATTATAAATTTCCTTAATTATCATTTTTGCAACATATTTCATTATAATTCTTTTTTCAAATATATATATTTTTTGAAATATCCTTATATCATGTTGCTAAAATTTATTATTTTGAATATCCATGATATAATCCGTTGATTTATTTTTTTCTAGACAAATATTTTATTTACATCTTTCAGGTCATCAAAAGGATTCATCAAAATGAAACCCCATTCCTGAATAACATTATAGAAAACCTATATAGAATATAATATTCTTCCCCTTTAACTTTTTTACAGTAAAAACTTCCAATTGAATAAAATATATTAACTTTAAACAAGAAATATCATATCATGTTTATTGAGTCCAAAGTTCTACTTCATAAATTTTCATTCCATTATTTTTGAAATAAAAAAAACATCCTAAAAACATATTTTACTAATATTTAATTTCCCAATGTGTTTTATTATTTTTGTACAAAACATTATGTATACCATAAATTGAAAAATATATAAATGTAATATATATTTAATCATAATATTACTAATTAACATAATCAAAATGATTACATGTTCGATTAATTTGATGTACCTTTAATCAAACTAAAAGTTTGACTCTAGTTATGTATATCATACTAAAAAAATCTTGATCATCAGATTGATACTGGTACCGATATGTTTGACTGACTCTCATAAAGATTATCATATTAAAAACTGATTAGTATTTCCATCAGACTTACCTATGTTTATAATAATAATACATATACATGTTTCTAATTATGGAGTTTCTTAAACACTATAAGGGTGTTAGTCAATATGATGTCGAGCATTTAGCTCCACTAGAATTTAATGAGATGTCAAGAACTAGATATCTATGTCCTTTGAAAAAAATATAGAAATATATTTGTCAATGGATTTCCTTTAAATAGTTATCCATTTGATGATTATTGATAAAATACATTTCAGCACTAATGTATTCTAATGATTACATAGCACGAAATTCTCAATCTGTCTTTTTAATTCATTGGAGCATTTTTATTATACATAATCCACATCTTGCTTATTTCCTAATTAAAATTTGATTTTTCTTTCAATCCTGAATATTTTTATGATCATGTAATTATGGGGATTGTAAGATAGTTAATAAGATATATCAGATTGAGGGATTCTAGGGCTAGGAATACATACATTGATCATTATATCAAGGCTATCCTAATATAAGAAGACAAAAATCATTTGATCATTGAATCAAGGGATTTTTTATTAGTAAATATATACTTTACAGTAAGTATTTAACAATGGAAACCATTATTCATGATTATTTACTACCATAAACTTATGGTTAAAAGAGGTGAAAAAATTTAATAATATCTTGTACATGATTGTTACTTATATGTAACTAATTTATTATCTATTTTTACAAGATTATAATATGTTGTCTTAAATAATCGAATTTGAGTCACCAAATTCATATTTAAATAATAATTTTCTTATCAATTTGATGCTGATTATAATAAATAAAGTATGTAGATGTTAATCAAATCTTTTCTGATTATGATATTTTTCTTGGAAATAATCAAACTATTATCAGTTCTAATTTTGTGACTATGATAATAGGACTTAGTGTGTTTATAATAAATTTAACTTAATATAATTTCTATTTTTTATAGATTAATCATTTTATATTATTCTTTTAAAATTTAATTCACCCACTATTGTAAGAATTTCCATAGATGTTAATTATTAAAATGATTTAAGTGATATCATAGTAAGTTTCAAATTATTATATTATTGTTGGGTTTTTAATTTATTTACAATTTCACATTGTTAATTTTTAGATATCATATTTATTTTATAAAATTTTTTATACACTAATGTGTATGTTTTTAATATAATATATGTTTTTATGATAGAATGTATTATTTTTATATTTACAGATAATATAAAAACAATCATACCCAATATTTTTGATGGTGATGATTATGTGTACTAGAGTGATATGATGAAATGTTTTATCATCAACACATTAGTTTATAATTATGTTATTCTTATAGAATACCAAAAGATTCCAAATAAGAAAGTTACTTTTCTAATGCGTTAATAAAAAATGAGTATCAGTTAAATTATAGAGTATAGAATCTTCAATTTTGTTCAATGAAAATATGTATATTCAATCAAATATATTATTTTGAATCTAAAATTCGTATATAGAAAAACATTTAAAGTCACACACATTAGTACTTTTATGGTATTTGAAAATAGAAGAGTTATTCGTTGAAAAGGAATTCAACTCTTCTATTTATTACAAAGAATTAGTATCAATAATGAAATAGAGTTTCATGACAATAAAAAATATATTATAATAAATTAGTGAAAAAGGTCTTGATGGTGCAATTATTATGGAAATGTATATTAATATTTTTTCAAGTAATTTTGAATCAAAAATTTCTAATGTGGTTGTGACAAGAATGATTAATAATATTACATTTTCCGATTTAATTGGAACCCTTATGCAATATGAGGGTAGACTAAAAAGATATTCTAAGAAAGAGAAAAATAAAAATAATGGTGTTTTTTTCTAAGAAATATACCTTACCTTAAAATTTCCACTCACTAAATAATGTTGTTAAATATTTAATGAATAATAATGATGTTTTTTAATCTAATTCTATCATAGTAGAAAATTTTGGGATTTATTAGCTAATCTATATATAAGGATGAACAATATAATAATAAAGAGATATTTTTTTCAATTAAAAAAAATGATCTAATGAATAATGGTTAAACAAATTATTTCAAAGTCAAATTATATGAATTTAAAATTTGGAAATATCTAAACTGATTTTAGAAATCTAATGTGGATTGACCTGAATGAAAATAATCTTAAAAGAAATTCCAAGACGTAAAACAAATCTAAAAGAAATAATTTCTTGATTGTTACTAACACATAGATTTCAAGTGAGGGGGATTCTTCTGAATGTTCTATATATAATCATTGTTTCAGATAGACGATCATATGATTTTTTAAATTATACTCATTAAATATCATTATTTCATGGAGAGGATACACATAACAGAGTCCCTTATAGATATGTATTTAAATGATAATTTTCATAATGAGAATAATTATACATATTTTTTTGAATAATCTTCTTCAGTATAAGATAATTATATTAAAAGTTATGATAAGGAATAAGGTTTTGGAAAATATTTAGAAAATGGGAATTGTGATATTTTCCGAAAACAATATCATGTTAATTCTATTATTTCATTAGATGATTGATGAAAAAAATTGACTTATGATCTATCGGATACTTCAAAAGATTTTAAATTTCTATGTATAAAAAATAAACAATTCTAAATAATATTGATGATGTTAGTTTTGATAAAAATGTTTTCAAAAAATGAATAACTCAAAAAATAATACTAACAGGGAATGAAATTTATTTTTCAAACAAAATTATGAACATTATATTATGAGAAAAAAAATTTCATATGTTACCAGTGGTAAAAAAAATCATAAAATTTATAAGAAAATTACTAATCATGGTAGTAGTACAGGAATGAATTTTAAAATTAGAAAACGAATTTTAGAGAAATGTTTTTCCTAAAAGTGAATATTTGTTTGTTGTGTTTCAATTTTATGGGAAATGGAATAATAATTGTTCCTTGAAAAGTGTAAAATATCTTATATACAGTAAGGAATATTTTTATAAGGAAATGATAAATTCCTAAAACAAATATAGACAAATATGGTCACCAAATTATTTTTTGGAAAATGAAATACCCAAATATATTTAAGATCTGAAAAACTAATCATTTTTATTTATAGGATAATAAAAAATTTATAAACAATAAAAATATATGTTTCGTGAATAGTTTAAATTATATAAAAAGGAGTTGAATGAAATATTTCTTCAATATGGTTATCCAAATAAATGATGGAAAATAGCAATTAGATATATTGATAAAGGAGAAATTTTTAAAAGAAAAAACATTGTTCTTCTTTAAAAAGCTCTTGTTTCAAATGTTCTTTTGTTGTTCAAAGGTACAACTTAAATGAATATTTCGTTTGATTTATGAAGGTTACCTTGTAAAATATTTTAATAATAAATTTTTGATACCGAAGAATTCATTCATACTTCCAATGGAGATGATAATTTATACCCACATAACATTTATGACCTTAGAATCTAAGACATACCTTCCAATAATGCCATGGAATATCATTCTTGGTTATGGAATAGATGTTTAGGAAAATATAACAAAAAAATTATATAAGTATAATAAGAAATTAATTTTCACATATTTTCCATAACATAGGTTTGGTACATCAAATGTATGTGACTGTTATTAATATGAAAAAAGTATAAATAATTTTTAAAATCTATTTATGGAGTCTCATATTCTGTATCTATACACTAAGCGCACTTGGAATTCATTTTACCTTCAAAAACATGAATTATTAGAGTAAAATAATAGTTATATATATTAGTTTGTGATTACACAAGAACCACATTGGTATATATAATCATAAATAATTTCTAAGAAATTTGTTATTTTGAAACTTTTATTTCTATAGGTAAAATTAATAAAAACAAGTACATAATAACTAATTGTAGTTATCATCATGAATAATTTCAATATTCATATTTTTAATGTTTTTGAGTTATTTTAGGTACAAAACAAAACATTTAATCACCTAAAAACCCTAGGAAAATGGTGTATTTTAAAAAATAAATAGAATTATTTTTCTAATTACTAGAAGTTTGAAGAGTGAATAGTCATTTACATAAATTTTTGGGACTGAAGATCTCAGTACTAAATTCTTACACTCTAAATTTTGTTTTAATTAGACCCACTCCTAATAGAACTTATTATGAGTTGTGTAAATCAATATATAAAAAAGTTTCATACATAAATATTTTATGATCTAAAGTATTCATTCTAAATACTAAAGATAACATAAAAAAAGTTTCACCTAATTACGATGAAAGAATATTTTTAGTGTATTCAAAAACTTATATATCAAATACAATTTTTACTAAAAATTATTATAATGTGGTAGAAACAGTTTATATTACATTTGATGAAGTTTCTCTTTTTTTTTAAAAATCCCAAACTACCACGTCATAAGTTATTCCAAAAATTTATTTTCTTCCTTTATTATATATTTATGATATTAAATAAACAAATCAAAAAAATGATTCTTAAGTTATTTCTCAGGAGGATTTAATACCTATTACTGAAGAAGAATCTTTTCAAACCCCAAGAAGTCAGTTATTTCTTCTTAATCAACCTTTTGATAGTATCATAGGTGATGTAGATCAACCAATCATGACTATAGATTCCTTAAGAAATGAAATTGAGAATAGATAATTCTATCCCCAATTTTAACCAAACAATCCTGATCAGTCTTTAGGTGATGATGATTGGATTAATGAAATTCAAGATTAAATTCGTGAGTAACACAAAAAGGCTGAAATTGTTTCAAATTACATTTAATATCTTGTATAATTTTTTTAAAATGTGGTTTTCACAATAAATGTGATGAAATGTAGTAATTTATATAAATTATTCTATGCATTTTTTTCATGTGATATAATCACAAATATAGAATAGTATATGAAGAAACATATGTTTTCGTATCATGACATTAAGTCATTTGAATACTTATATCTCTGGTATCATTCATTAATTCTAAACTATTCTAAGTGGATATGAACATAACATTTCATAAAAAATATGTTTAAATAAAATATTATGTTGAACAACCTTCTAGTTTGAAAAATTAGAAACACCCAATACATTTTTATATGATTATAAAATATTTATTTGGACAAAAAAAATCCCCTACAGGTTGGTATGATGGATTAACTAGTTTTTTTTTACAAAAAATAGTTAAAAGATGACATGACCCATCCTCGGGGCCCGTGTCGTGACTACCCCAAGCCCGCCTTCCATAGGCCAGGGGATGGCGACTAGCACCAAAGGTGTAAATCCTTATAAAAAAGGAAAGTAATTACGTTTATGAAACGTAAACACACACAACCAGAGTATAAGCGGAAGCAAACACTAAGTAAAGTAGTATAACAAAAGTGCTAAAAGTAAGGGGTCGGAAATACAAGCCCAACTGTAATGTACAAGATAAAAGACAAAACAACTGGAAGGTGAAAAGAAGCTCTTGGATCATCCACCACGGATCATACCTGAAGGGTAGGTACAGATATTGCAGCTCCTAGATCATCCACCACGAATCCTAACAGAAGGGTAGGTACAGATATCATCCTCAAGGCCCTCATCCATCAACCTCCTCCGGGTACTAACTCTTCATGAGGTCCACCTCCAGGTATCAACTCGTCGTGACATCCACCTCTAGGTGCCATCCAATCCTCGTACACTTGGCCTCTGTCAGCGTTGTCTGTCGTCTACATCCAACACAACGAGGTGCGGGCATAGCCCGTGCCAGGGTGAGTATAACGATACTCAGTAGGGACCTCGAGACCCTCATGGTCTCACTAAAATCCAACAAGGATAAATCATAAAGAAATATCTCAACAGATAACCTTTACTTAGTTATATGCCCATAGATATACCCAAGTTATCATATAGCACATCTCAATCATGAGGAAAACACAAAGGTCATTGACTCAGCTCAAACCATAATTTTTATTAATGATATAGAAACCAAAACTGCTGAAGAGATCCTCCTATATCAAGTATTGTGATCCTATCATGACTCTGAGGAGCTTCTCACAAACTTTAGACTACTTAGGTACTCCTCCTGTCGAGTACCGTAGGTCTGCCACCCCAACACAGTAGTGCTCTCCGCTGTGGTTCTGCCACCCCAACACAGTATTGCTCCCCTAATAGCCTACATAGGTACTCCTTCTATAGATTAATATGGGTATTCCACCCAAACACAATAGTTCTCCCCACCGTGGGTCTACCAACCATTCACATTATTGCTCCCCACTAGGCTAGTCAAGTCGCTCCGACTCAAATCGGACAAGCAGTCATCAGGACTCAGCCAGCTACAAGGTCTTCGTACTCCATACGCTCGTCTCAGGTAGGATCCGCTCCACAAGCTACTGGTCGATAATCCATGTATCACAATGTCCTATGAAGATGAAACACAATGATCTGTCACATCATAGGGATCTCAATGCAACAGATGGCTCGTCAATCGGACGCTCGGTCTGTGAGTTATTAGCTTTTTTGTCCCACGGTCCCGATTGGTTTTGTGTAGGAACCAACCCAGACATATCTCAAATATATGTCGAATTCCCTTGGGGTATACTAAAAGGAACCATTTCACAATGAGATTACCAATGCTGCTGACGAACCGTCAAACGGACGTCCGGTCAGAGAGTTATTGGCCTTTCCGTTCTAGTGGCCCGGTTGGTTTTTAAGCTAAAACCAACTCTTCCATACTCCAAGAGCATCCAAACCTCAAGTGGAGTATATCAAAAGAACTTTCTCATCAATAGGAATCCAACATAGTCAATGGCACATCAATCAGATGATCGGTCCTTAAGTTATAATCATTTTCGCTCCGAGGGCCCGGTTGGTTTCGGGTTCGAACCAACCCATCCGTACCCAAACTTTGCTGAAACCTTGAGTTTAATATTCCGAATTGAATGTCTCGGTCTGAGGAATCCTACGCAATTGACGATGCATTAATCAGAGGTCTGTAGCTCAAGATATGTCCGTTTAACCAAAAACAGTATGAAAATCGGGGGTCTGGGCCCGGTCCGACCCTACCCAACACCCCCTAGGTCCACCCGAACCGGGTCGACCCAACTCTTGTCCGGGTCCTTCATGGTAGGTGCGGCTGGGCCCAGCACTGGCAGCCCAGCCCGGTGCTGGAGGCATATCCTGGTGGCTGCTTGCAGCTCGGCTAGCCTGGCCGAGCGAATGACGCGGAGCGGGGGGCGCTGCCCCCCCCCCCCCCCCGTTTGTTGAAACCGGCACGGCTTAATGCCTCGCCTCTCCAATCCGGAATAGAAAATCCATTCCGGTTAGACTTTCTCTACCACAACGGTCTGATCCAGTGGCACGCCACTGCCGCCTTCCACGAACCATGGGATGCGCTCCGGTGGTCTGTTTCACCTGCCTTCTGCACGTAATGTCACCTCAGGTCTCGAACTTCCCTGCGGAGGCTTCAAATCACCATTGCAGCCCTGTTTGTCGTCGTCCGTCAATTTGTGTAGAATGAACAACCAGCAAAGGGTCCGGGCTTGTTCGTTATCCTGTTCCCTCCACGTTAGATGCTTAAACTATTGTTCAACAAAAAAGAACGCCCAACTTAGAGGGTATAATTCTCATAATTGGAATTATACAAAAACAACCCCTACCTTGATTATGACATTGCACGTCGTTAAGCCGCGGAATGATAATGGAGTCGATGTCGATCATTGCATCCGCCTCACACTTCATATCAGAGCTTGGGCGTCAGAGACTCGTCGGAATCCGACCTCCGTTGAAGGAATGTTCTTCATCGATGATCTTGGAAGGCCCATCGTTGGAGAACTGTTCTTCGTTGGAGGTTTAAAGTTCTTTATAAATTTCTCCAGAGGTTTCCCACAAGGTTCTTCAAAATATTTTCCAACCCATAATTGAGTGAAGGCTCCCCAATATATAAAACTATCATGCCCTTTTAGCTTTCAAACCCTTGATGGAATATTATTTTGGGAGGTGATGGGTTGTCATAATAAAGGGAGTTGTCACATTAAATTGTATAGGTGTTAAAAGGGGTGGGGTTGGAGAGAGTTATAGGAAGATGAGAGGATGGGGCTCGTGTGGGCCCTAAATCTCATATATCCACACATGGGAGGATTTAAATTCCTTAGATATAAATTTGTTTTAACAAATTTATTTAACTACTTAACTAACTCCAAATTTTAATCTCACAACCTATTTAAATGAAACTGCGGTAACGGTCCCCTTATGCAATTACCTGCGATGCGATTTCATCGGTGCCCTCAATTTTTAATTCCAAGTTCCGGTTCAAAAGATAGAAAAACCTTTTCGTTCGTTCATAGAACGTACCAGAGCTAAACTTTTAAAAAATATTTTGGGCACACCGGTCTTTGGAATCAGGTGCCGTCATAAGCAACAGACTCATAAAATTCCAAAGAAATTATGAAAAAAAATTCCTTGAAATTTCCGGGTCATTACCTTACTCCCACATCAGGGATTTACGTCCTCATAAATCTATATCTCACACTATGGAAGAAAATTAGTATGGAGCTCGCATATGAGCATTCCTCTCCCATGAGCTCTCTTGGCGGTTCCCATGATACCAGCGAATGCGCACCAGAGGAATCGACCTTCCACGTGGGACCCATTCTTTTAGATCCTCAATCTCTATTGGAACCTCCATTAATGTCGCCCCGTCATCGATGTCCAGATTCAAGTGATCAATGATGTGTGAGGGGTCATGCATGTATCTCCTAAGCTAAGATACGTGGAAGACGTCATGAACCTAGTGCAATTGAGATGGAAGGGCTCGTGGTAAGCCACCTCGCCGACTTTGCTGAGGACATGAAAAAGTCTGATGAATTGTGGAGTTAACTTGCTGCCTCTAACAAATCTCTGTAGACCTCATCGTGGTGAGACCTGTAGGAAGACGTGGTTTCCCTCCTCAAAGTCCAGTGGTCTCTGTCTTTTATCAGCATAGGACTCCTGTCTTTACAGTGCAGTCTTCATCCACTCCTAGATGATCTGCACCTTCTCCTGTCGCCTCAAGATTGGCACATTGGTCAACCTATTCCTCATCTCCTATAAATCTTTGTTGGCATCTATCTGACCACATGAAGAGTTTCCTCTTTTTCTTCAATTCTAAAAGTGGTGCATCAACTCTGGAGAACTCTGGAATAAATCTAGGTCTGGCCGACTTAGGAGTGATCGACTACACCCACTTATACATGATTCCATCCTTTGCTGCCTGGGGTTTTCTTTTCACTGACCAAGGAAAACACTATCTCAATGTTTTAGATAAACTAAAGCCATTTTGACTAATACCGTCAATTTGTGTATGAACTGTGGTTTCCAAGTCCATACTCAAACTAACATTGTAAGGCCTTGTCGCTGCCACCAAGAGGTTCCAACTGAAAATCTCTTCTCAAGGTTATGATCATACTGTCGGCATATATGTGATTATCGAGTCTCCTCCCATAGGTATCTCCAGACGTGAGAGTCAAGTCAACGGCTTAGCTGGAAACTCAAGGTCTGGGAAAAGATTCGTGGAAGTTATGAATGATCGGATCCTATGTCTAATGATATGGAAGCTAGTTGTAGACACAGACCATACCTCATATCATTCTTAGAGTCCTTGGGTCACACTCCTTGACCGCTTGCAGCTATTCTCTTCCCCTTCCCTCCAGCTCCCTGAGCCTGTAGGGGACTACAAATGCGGGTGTTTGTAATATTTAGATATATACACCACCTCACGCTACTCTCCTAGCTCTGATTCCACATATGCTGCTCTACAGATTCATCTATCCTTAACACTTCCTCTTTAGAACATTTTACACGTCCAAGTATCTGAGACTGACGCCAGTTCTCATCATCCCACTGCTAACATTCACTGGATATAACCGATCAGCCAAATAACATTCAACCACAAAAGTTCTCTCTAGCACCCTAACATAAGTAGGAATGCATAGAGGAAAGAGTGCATACTAGGATATCCTTAAACACACCTCGCTAAGAGGACTGATCTCTAAAGCACTGATCAAATCGTAGTCTTCAAGTACCAGGAACAATCAGTACACCTCGATGATTACTCAGCTACCGACATGTAGTCCTACCAAAGCTGTATAAGCTCTAGAAAAATCTCAGCCACTTCTACAAGATAGTCCTCAGCCACCTGTGAGTCGAGCTCACCTCAGAACCTGAGGTGTATCTGATGCTGAAACACGTGTAAGGCACTGAACCAACATGTGTCATCTACCGGTATGGCCGGTTGAAACTGCTAACCAATAGGTAGTGATATAGCTGGCACACTACCCGGAAGTACTATCTTAGACATCAGTCCACATACCAAAGTACCATCACTATGTTGACCATCCTCATTGTCACTCACTGGGAAACACCAGTATCTAAGATCACCATCTGCTCTACTAGTGTCAAAACTAGGTGTTGAACTCTAGAAATAGCCTCCATCCACTCCACTAATGCCTGGGAATCTGTCTCGCCTCGTAACCTCAGAGGCCTCTACTACTGGAACTCGTGCAACACGCTCTGTCAGCGTGAACCGACCACTAGTACATCTGGTTGCATCTGCTTCCCAACGAGTGGTGGTGCTGCTGGAACACCACCCGAAGGAGCCAATATAACAAGAGGGATCTGAATTGGACCTCGTCGCTCGATGGGCCGTCATCAGGTACTCTCTCAGAACTCCAACTAACTGTCTGCGTGGAGGCATACTAAATAGATGTGACACGGTCAAATGATTTATCTCTGATACCAATTTTTCATGACCCATCCTCAGGGCCCGTGTCGTGACTACCCCAATCCCGCCTTCCATAGACCAAGGGCTGGCGATAAGAACCAAAGGTGTAAATACAAATAAAAAGCGAAGGAATTTCCTTTATGAAACGTAAAAACACACAACCAGAGTATAAGCGGAAGGAAACACTAAGTAAATTAGTATAAAAAAAGTGCTAAAAGTAAGGGGCCAGAAATACAGGACCAACTATAAAGTACAAGGTAAAATACAAAACAGTTGGAAGGTGACAAGGAGCTCCTGGATTGTCCACCACGGATCATACCTGAAGGTTAGATACAGAGAGTTCACCTCCTAGATCATCCACCACGGATCCTACCAGAAGGGTAGGTACAGATAGCCTCCTCAGCGCCCTCATCCGTCAACCTCCTTCGTGTACCGACTCTTCGTGAGGTCCACCTCCGGGTACCAACTCTTCTTGAGGTCCACCTCCAGGTGCCATCCAATCCTCATACACTCGGCCTCCGTCAGCTTTGTCTGTCGTCTGCATCCAACAAAACGAGGTGCGGGCATAGCCCATGCAGGGGTGAGTATAACAATACTCAGTAGGGACCCCAACACCCTCAAGGTCTCACTAAAACCCAAAAAGGATAAATCACAAAGAAAGATCTCCACATATAACCTTTACTTAGGTATATGCCCATACATATACCTAAGTTATCATGTAACCCATCTCAATCATGAGTAAAACACAAAGGTCATTGACTCATCTCAAACCAGGATTTTCCTTAATGATATCGAAACCACAACTGCTGATGAGATCCTCCTCTGTCGAGTGCTATAATATTGTCACGACTCCGAGGGGCTGCTCACTGACCTTAGACTGTTGAGGTCCTCCTCTTATCGAGTATCGCAGGTCTGCCACCCCAACATAGTAGTGCTCCCCGATGTGGGTCTGTCACCCCAACACATTAGTGCTCCCCCTAATAGCATATAGAGGTACTCCTTCTGTCGAGTACCAAAGGTCTGCCACCTAAACACAATAGTGCCCCCCGCCGAGGGTCTTCCACCCAAACACATTAGTTCTCCCCACTGGGCTAGTCAAGTCACTCCGACTCAAATCGGACAAGCAGTCATCAGGTCTCAGCCAGCTACAAGGTCTCAGTACTCCGTACGCTCGTCTCCGAGAGGATCTGTTCCACGACCAACATGTCGATATGCCAAGTATCACAAATTCCCACGAAGAAGAAACGCAAATATCTATCACATCATAGGGATCTCAAAGCAACAGACGGCGCATCAATCGGACGCCCGATCTATGAGTTATTAGCCTTTTTGTCCTGGGGGCCCGGTTGGTTTCGTGTACGAACCAACCTGGTTATATCACAATGGTACCCAAAATTCCCATGGGGTATACTAAAAGTAACTGTATCATAACAAGATTACCAACGCCGCTGACGATCTGTCAAACAGACGTCCCCTCTTTGAGTTGTTGTCTTTTCAATTCCAGGGGCCCGGTTGGTTTTTAAGCTAAACCAACCTGGCCATACTCCAATAGGATCCAATTCTCAATTGCATTATGTCAAAAGAACCATCTCATCATGATGAATACAACAAAGTCAACGACACGTCAATCGGATGTTCGGTCCTTAAGTTATAAGCATTTCCGCTCTGAGGGCCCTGTTGATTTCGTGTTCGAACCAACCCGGTTATACCCAAACTTCTCCAAAACCTTGAATGTAATATACTGAATTGACCATCTCGATCCAAGGAATCCTACGCAACTAACGGTGTGTCGATCGGTGGTCATTAGCTCAGGATATGTCCATTTAACCGAAAATGGTCCGAAAATAGGGGGTCTGGGCCTGGACCGACCTGGCCCAACACCCCCTGTGTCAGCCCGAACAGGGTCAACCCGAATCGGGTCCGGGTCTGGCCTGGTCAGCCCGAACCAGTGCTAGCGTCCCATCCCAGTGGCTAGTTGGGGCTTGGCCAGCCTGGCCGAGCAGATGATGTGGAGCGGGGGACCCCCCCCCCCCCCCCCGTTGATTGAAACTGGCACGGCTTAATGCCGCGCCTCTCCAATATGGATTGGAAAAGTCATTCCGGTTCGAATTCCGCCACTGCGGCTTAGTCGTGACGGTCTGCTCCGGCGGTGCACCACTGCCGCCGCCTTCCACAGACCACTAGATGTGCTCTGGTGGTCCGTTTTACCCACCGTCTGCGCCTAAGGTCACCTCGGGTCCCAAACGTCACTAATGAGGCTTCAAATCACCATTGCAGCCCTATTTGTTGTTGTACATCAATCCACACACAACGAACAACCAGCGGAGGGTCTGGGATTGTTTGTTAGCCTGTGCCCTTTGTGTTAGAGGCTCAAACTATTCTTCAACAAATAAGAACGCCCTACTTAGAGGGTATAATTCACATAATTGTAAATATTAAAAAACAACCCCTACATTGATTATGACATTGCACGTCATTGGGCCACAGAAAGAGAATGGAGTTGACATCGATCATTGTGTCTGCCTCACAGTTCATATCTTAGCTTGAGCATCGGAGACTCGTCAAAATCCAACCTCCGTTGAAGGATTTTTCTTTGTCGAAGATCTTGGAAGTCCCCTCGTTGGAGAACTGTTCTCCATCATAGGTTTAAAGTTCTTTATAAATTTCTCCAGAGGTTTCCCACAAGGTTCTCCAAAATATTTGACAAACCATAATTGAGTGAAGTCTCCCCAATATATAAAACTTTCATGCCCTTTTATTATTCAAAACCATGATGGAATATTAATTAGGTAGGTGAAGGGTTGTCATAAAAAGGGGAGTTGTGACAATAAATTGAAGAAGTGTTAAAAGGGGAGGGGTTGGAGAGAGTTATGGGAAGATGAAAGGTTAGGGCTTGTGTGGGCCCTACCTCTCATATATCCACACATGGGAGGACTTAACTTCCTTAGATATAAATTTGTTTTAACAAATTTATTTAACTACTTATATAACTCTAAATTTTAAACTCACAACCTGTTTATACGCAACAGCGGTAAGGGTCCCATTATGCAATTATCGGCATTGCGAGTTCATTGGTGCCCTCAGTTTTCAATTCCGAGCAAAGGTCCAAAATATAGAAAAACCTTCTCATTCGTTCACTGAACATACCCAAGCTAAACATCAGAAAAATAATCCAGGCACACTGGGCCTCGGAATCAGGTTCCATCAGAAGCCAAAGACTCGTAAAATTCAAAAGAAATTAAGAAAAAATTATCCTTCAAATTTCCGGGTCTTTACAAAGGAGCTATAAATCCAACTATTTTTATAAAAGGTGTTAAAAATTATTATGATTATAAATATTTATGTTTATGACATTATATTTTGTTCAAATTCCTAATAATTAATATATTCAATTAATGATCATACGATTTTTGAGTTTGAAATAAGTATTATGGGTGATTTAAAATATTTCTGTGGTTTTCAAATTTCCCAAAAACCAGAAGTATTATTTATATAAAAATATCTATTTATAAATTATATTAAAAAATAATTTGGTTATAGAAATAAAAAATGTATTAGATCACATATTTTTAACTCCAATACTTCATATCTTGATGATGCTATGGAACTAGTAGATCATAAAATTTTTAGGGGAATTATAGGATTTTTAGATGACACAACCAATATTTATAGAGATTTAATATTTTCAGACTTCATATGTGGAATATATCATGAAAATATAAATTAATCCCATTTAAAATAAATATAAATATTTTTTCACTCTAATAAGGAACAATGAATTTAGTTTTTTTCTTCTCATTTATAAATGTTTCTTGAATTAAAAAAATTTAATGAATGTAAATTTTTTTATTTATTGTGGATGGAAAATTTAAACATGGAAATGTTCATTTATTAGGATAATGTACAGTTTCTTGGTCAGATAATACACAATACCATGTATAACTTTCCATTATTCAATTTCAATATGTGGTAGTTAGAAGATGGTGCACTCAATTGTTGTGGATGAAACACATATTCACTGACTGTATGATGAGTTTTACTAAAAATAAAACACTTTTTGATAATAAAATATCTATTACATTATGTAATAACACAACACATCACTCATGTACTAAGTATATAAATATAACAGCCCATTTATCTTGGGATCACACACTCAAAGAATATATAATTTCACAATTTTTCATAATTCATGAACAACTTGTTAATTTTTTTAACAGAATAACTTCTTTATGATAGATTTGAAAATATTGAACTGATTCAAGGAATTAATAATGTTTTGTAAGAATTCATATAAACTTCTTATATACCCATATCCATAGATTATGTTACTCCATTTCATAGGGGGAGTAATGTTTTTTTATTTTATTTTAACAAAACGTTTTTGTTTTCTAATTTTTATCGATTTCTAAAAAAGTTATTTTTTATAACTCCTTTATTATATTTATTTTTCTAGAATAAAAACCTTTTATAATCTTGTTATATTTTTAATTATTAAAAGTGTATTCTCTACTCTGAAAATGGTATAAAATTTTATGATTCTACTTTTGTTAAAAATATTTTCGATTCAATATTTTTTGTAAATAGTTTTACATTTAAAATATGTTATATTTTATGATTACAAACTGTATTATTTAGTTTATTTATAAAAACTAACATATTCTTATATGTAGTAAGAAATATTTAAAAATTATTCTGATAAAAACTATTGAATTTAAATTTTTATAATTAAAACTATCTTAATCTGTTTATAAAAACAAATAAAAATAGGCTAATCATACAATTAAAACATTTCATCACTAAAATGATATATTATATTTTTATTTGTTTTGTCACTATACGATTGCTTTATTTTTTATTTTCTATTTTTACGCATTATTTTTTATAAGTTTTATTCATATATTAAAAATATTTCTATTATGAATGATAGTCACTCTGATTAAAGGATTAACAACCCCAATAGTTATAAAATAACTTTAAATAATTATTCAGATAAATATTGGCTATAATATCAAAATGGTTTTCATCTCAACCACTAGTTTTCATAGTGATAATTACCCATTACATTAAATTCCTATATATTGAAGGCCGGCCTCATGTCCTAAATTAATCATTCATTATTCAAAATCCTAACTTGCTTCATGACTCAATGTATCATGTTTGATTTTTGTTCTTTTCATTTTTTCTTCAATTCTTGTTTCATATATGATGGACACCAATTAAGATTTCAAAAAATTGTTCATTTTTAGAAAAAATTATCTTTAATGTTCATGTTATAAAAATATGATTCATCAATTTATAGGATAATTTCATTACAATTATGGGAATCAAAATGTGAGAAAATCCTGAAATAAAAGTTGACCTATATGTTCTCTGTGTATTTTTGGAGATTTATGAATTAGTATAGATTTTGAGAGAAGCATAATAAGATATATATTTTTATTTAAATGTATGTTAAACCATATAATTTGTCTTATATAAAAATTTCTGATCTTTGTGGAGTACCCTTAGAAGGAGAAGTATATTATTCTAATCTCAAAATTTAATAAACTCTTAATTATTTTTATAAAAAAAATTAGATTAATGATTATTTTTAGAGTTTAAAAATATCAATACGGATTCAGATCGGAATGAACATGAAATATTAGTTTCTATGTGGATTCATGGTGAAATTATTTTGAGAAAGGGTTATTTAGATACATTGAATGTATTATATGTTTTTATATTGGATTATTTGGTGAATATGCTAATGATTTACTTAGTAATGTTAATATTTCTCACTGTGTATAAAATCAAAAAATCTTCCATCCATTCAAAAATAATTATGTTCTAGTCTTCATTAGTAAAATTGTTTTAAAATGTAAATATATTATCAAACTTGAAAACAAATTGTATCTAATGGGGGAATATTTAATTTATTATTGAGGAGACGATGGAAATGATGAGATTATTTTTTGATTCAATGAAAAAAAATTGTAAAAGTTTATGGTACTATAAAAAAGGGAAAAACCATCATGGAAAACTAATAAGGATATGAATAATTAGATAATAGAAGAGATGTGTCCCTTAGAAAATTGAAATCAATTAAGTAAATTTTCCACATAAATTTTTTGATGATGTGATGAAAAAGAATGTTGTGAAACAACATGAGGATCCAGAGTTTGGAATTAACCATAATTAAGGTAAAGATTTAAGAATCCAAGATTTTTTGAAAATTAAGAAGAATAAGATGAAAAGAAAATAAAAATAAAAATTTATATGATTCGAGAAAATGTTAAAAAATGAGTTGAAAAAT
This sequence comes from Viscum album, assembly GCA_963277665.1. Lineage (NCBI taxonomy): Eukaryota > Viridiplantae > Streptophyta > Magnoliopsida > Santalales > Viscaceae > Viscum > Viscum album. Next base: position 1,894,948,201 of record OY728150.1, read on the forward strand.
ATTTTGAGAATGTTATCCATCTAACATAACTCAAAAATTATATAAACTTAGATGTTCGGTTAGTTTTGGAAAAAATGAATATAGTTCATGGAAAAATTCCATCAACAACTAATAAAGTGATTGAAAACTGTGTTATAGAAAAATTATACCTATAAATCCAAGAGAAATAACTATTACTAGAGTAAGATGGTAAATATGATCTGAGAATTTCCTGGAAGATCAAGTATGAGATTAATAAATAAATGTGAGAATAATTATATGTAAATCTTTTCAAAGGGTGAGAATAATTATATTAATAATAATATAGTTTAACAATAATTTGATGTTAGTAATGAAGAAGAAGAGGAAGAATAAAATAAGGAATTATATTATAGTAAAGAAACCAAGGGTGACAAGGAATCATCACGGGATTAATCATCCTAGACATGTTTTCTTTCCTTGAACGATTAGGATGATATGTTAATAACTTCTCAGGAAAAAGAATCATCTTCTAAAAAATAACCAAAATCCTCATCTGAATAATAATAGAAAGTCCAATAGTCCCATAAATAACCATCTTACATGGATAAGACTGACGAAGATGTTCAAATGATTTAATTGACTAATGAAAAGAATTTTTTTAGGAATCGAGATAGATATGTTTCAATTAATATTATTGAGAATGGAAAGGAAGATAATGTTGTAATAATAATAATAAATTCCATAGAGGTTAATCCTAAATAATCGTATTCTTCTAGAGGAATATCTCTAAATGTTTTTGACAACACGTGTCATGTTTTCAAAATATTATGTTTGAAAATTCATTTCATTCATTAGTTTTAAGTAAGAAGTCTGCTAATCTAAGATAGGATCATTCAAAAATTTTATTGAATAAAAAACACAATAGAATCAATGATTCGAATTGAAGAAGTGTCGATGATTTTTCAAGAAAATTCCTAGGAACATAAATGATAATTCAATCATAAGGTTATGTGGTCCAACCTGATTGATCTAGATTTTCAAATTCATGATTATTAGTTTTGAGAAATAATAAATCTTATAGTAGTGTCATTAATTTCATTTAATCAATTTTCAATGGACATAAATTATGGTGTGATTTTTTTTTGAAATTTCATTGATTCCAAAAATGAAATACTAAAAATATGAATGTTTTTAAAAAGAAAATCCATAATATATATATGGAGGAGAGTATTATAAAATCTAGTGATCTATAAGTGATCAAATTAAGGGATTATAATGAAGAGTTTTTTAGGATGTTAAAAGGATAAAGAATCAATATGAGACTCAAGATGATAGAATTGCTAAGATAGAGAATGATCGACATGGGTTTATGAAGATGAATTACATTTTCATGACTCTCATTATGAATTAATTATTTTTTCTTTTTAACACTTGCATTATTTAGTTACAAATATTTTTAAATCATTTAAATTTTTTTAATGAATTATCTTCTCATTAGAAAATAATTTTCTCAAATGTTTTGGCAATTTTTATTGGTTGCATGTTATATTATTTTCTTCCTAGATCATTAGTTAGTTTAGTATCATTTCATATATATTCATTATCTTAAATTTCAAGAAAGTTTATATAATTTCCCATTACATTTGAAAATCATAAATATGGAGAATAATTTTTTAAACAAGAGATCAGTATTTTTAAAAATATAAGTTTTAATCAAAGGGGTGAATGATATATTAAGGGTTAATAATTCTTAAAAAATGGATAATTTTTATTAATGGATGGAATATGAACCTTATAAGTAGAATAATTCTTATATGTCAGAAGTTTCATTAATTAATGAACTTTTATAAACACTCAATAATAATCCTCATCGTATTTATATGAGTTACAATCATTGAGAAAGTTATGATTTAATAAATTACTTTAAATGCAATGTTTTTAAATGAAAAAGGGATGTATGGTTTTCATGTTATTTTCCATTTAATTTATGAGTTTTATGATTCCAAAATGGTTTATAATATATAATAATATGTTATTCTTATTACTTTTCCATTTTTTTAGTTTTTTAAATCAAAAACACTTTCTTAAAACATGTTTTCTTAAAATTTGATATCCAATTTGTTCTAGTATAATTTTACAGAAAACAATATATCTTAACATAAATATAAAATGTTATAAATTTATTGTGGTTATATGAATATTACTTATTTTGTTAATTAGAATATGTATGTTACCATATAATTTGACTCACCTTTAATTCGGCTAGAAGTTAGAGTTTATTCATGTCTATCATATCGAAAATGGTCATTACCATCAGATTGATACTTGTACGAATACACTGGGTTAACTCAAATAAGGATTAATAAATTGAAAATTGGTAAGGATGTCAATCAAAGTGTCTTATGATTATAAAAAGTATAAATATACATGTTTATAATGCAAGTATTATCTTATACATTTTAAGGTTGTAAATCAATTTCTTTTTCTCCATTTAGTTACCCAAGAACATTATGATCAATCAAGTTCCAGATATTCAAGGCTGTTGCGTCAAACATGGAAATATTACCATTAAGAGATTTACCATAAATATTCAAAAATTTATAGAGACTGGTGAAGGTAAATAAGAGCTATCAAGTTATCTGATTATTAAATAGCATGAATATTTCATTTTTATTCTTTATACTTATTAATATAATTTTTGTTCTAGGGAATCCTTCTAAATGGTTTTGTTATAATAAAAATTAATTTTCTATTCACATATGACCATTATTATAATCTACGTATTATAAGTGTATGAATTTTTTTGAATCTATTCTATCAAATTAAGGGCCTCAAGGACTAGGAAGACAAAATTTCTCCATCATATCGAGGGATTATTGGAATAGAAGATAGAGTAACTTTTATCATCATATCCAGGGCCTTCTTGTTTGGAATGATAGAATTTAATGCAATTATACAACATCGAATCCCATTTTAAAAGTATTTTGACGACCTTACACATATGGTTAAAAGTGGTAAATCCTTTAATTATAGCATGAACGCTCTTATTACTTTTACATAATTATTAAATTTCTTGTTTTTACATGTTTATATTTATTTTGAATTATAATATAAAGTGAGTCTTCATATTTATCTTTCTATAATACTTTCATATGGATTTTACTCAAATTATGATAAAAAAATTATATTATATTAATCAGATCCATTCCTATTATGATGTTTTACATTGATATAATCACACTATTCATAGTAATAGTTTTGTGATTGTGACAATCTGACTGAGTCTAAGTCTGAAAAAGATAATTTAAGAGGTGTTAGGTTTTATTTTCTTTACACCATTTAAACTAGGTTTTTAAACTAAAATTAACCCCCTCTCTCCCTCTTTTATGTATATCCATATAATATATTTCTTATGATCTTAAAATGTTATCATAGGTATTGAAGAAGTATAATTGACCATGAATGGTAATCCTTTTCAATATACGACTAATCAATGTGGTTGCAAAAATATCCTAAATTTCATATATGAATTTTCTTTAAACAAATTATATTAAATAATAACACTAATATAATTGTAATATAATCTTATTTATATTCAAAATTGTCCTATAAAATCCCACATCACATATAATATTGAGTTTTTATTTATTATAAAATTTATGTAACAAAAATAATTCTAAATTTCATTTTCGTCTAACAATTATAAATCCTTTAATATTTTTTGTATTTATTAATTTGTTAAAAATTACATAATCAATATTTATAGTTTTATTAGAAAATGGTTTTTAAAAAATCATCATGTATTGCTTTCATAGGAATAAATATTACATTCATTGAACATTATCTTTCTTGATTCATGGAATATCAAAAATTAAACATGAATTTCCACCAATGATATTATTTTTTTTTTGAAAAACCAATTTTATATAATTTATATATTTATAATTATAAAAAAAATTATTGATAAAAAAATCAGCCTTCTCCTTGTTGGAATTTCTTATGCATTCAGGAGAGGTAATGCTGGACTCTATTTTGACGATTAATTCCACTAATGAAGACTCCAATAAGAATATGGGAAGGATATTGAAGGTGTATCCAAATAAAGAACATTGTTCATGTATTTACAAGTATGATATGATAATGATAAGGGGGTTCAATGAGGGGAAGATCAATTGTTGGGGATTATATTCAATCATGAGACAATTTGGCTTCATGGTTTGAGGTCTTTCTAATGGATAAACCAGAGATTCATGTAAACACAATCTCCTTGAAATTATTTACAGATCTTAAATCCAATGGGATTAAATTGTACATTTATGGAACTGTTATCTCTTTATTTGGTTGAACATTGGGTTTCTCACTTTTTCCTCAAAAGGGTTTGATAATAAAAAAGTAAATTTTCAGTATTTACCCTTAAAGAGCAATTATACTTCCAATATTTCAAATTAAACTTCAACTAATTTAAGTACCATTGATGTAATCTCAATTCCATCATTATATTTCACAAACAAAACATTGGTGGATAATGAATTATTAAATTTATTCTCAAATATTAATTCTACTTCAGAATCTCATACCCTTTCATCATATCATTCTTCATCATAACATGATGAGTCTTCATTGGAGTCATATTTTCTCCTTATCACAATTGGATCCTTACATTAAATTAATATATACAAATATATATAAAATTTGGATCTACTAATCCCATATCCATTACTATAAGAGATATCAACTTTTGATAAATAATTCAACCTTCTCGTGATTGTTGAAATCAATCCCAGTATTTTTTAATAAAATTTATTTCTTTGTAAATTATTATACATTATCATTGAATCTTCACATAAGGAATCATAATCATTTTCATCTACCTTTTAATTTTGTGTAAGAATGCTTTCATCAAAATTTTAAATTACTCCATAGTTTAATAATTTGAAGTAAAGTTTCCACCATACCATTATTTTCTTTGGAATACAATTTGAAATATAAAACAATATTTCATTGAGAATAATATCAATATTTCCTTATAAATTTGATTATTCATCTTATTCCATGACCATTGTCAATTTATTCCCATTATTTAAGGATTTCAGGGTTATTTATTAACCTAATTCACATCTATTATTCAATAATGTACCATTTCTCATCAAAGATAATAGTGAAAAATTATGTATGTTATCAATCTGAAATGTATCGAAATCATTATTTTCATGAGAATAAACTATATAATCCAATGATGTTAGAAATATTAAAATTGACTTCATGATGGTCATTGAATCCTCTAGAGTATGTCCAAAACCTCTATTGTATATCACGATCTAATTAAGGCTTCTAAATAAATTATCCACGAAGTGTCATTCGAGATTAAAGATGTCTTGAAATTATGAATAACGTATTTTAATTTTATCCTCTTTTACTATAACATTAATTTCCTTAATATTTCATAATAGTTCCTTGATTATATAGACTCTATTGGTCTCATAACATTTATGATAGTTTTTCTAAAATTAATGTTAATGTAGCAGTCCCTAGATGTCAATACATATCAAAACTCATATTATCAACTTTATTTATAATTTCACATTACATGACAATAGTAAGCCCCATTATTAGATTTTATATAAAATATAATTCCCTAGAGAGTAAGTGAGATAACAGCATTTCATTCAAAATATTTAATATTTTCTCATAAAATTTTTAAATTCCATTTCAATTGAGAATATTTATATGAGAAATGATTAATAATGGAATTAAAATAAAATTTAAACACAATGAGGACCTCTAACAGACTCAATGAATTTAAGGGAAACTATATTCATGAATAAAAATAGTAAATTTTGAAAATAAGAATGTATTTTGGTCCAAGAATTATTATTCGATGATATGTTTTATGAATGAGTGTATAATTTTATTTTAATATTCCTCCAACAACCATGATTATTTAATAGTGAGGAAAACATTACAAGATTTATCACCATTTAGGAAGGTAACAAATTAAGTGGTCAACAATATTAATTCTTCTGAATGAAAAAAAATTATTCTAATTCATTTTATACCGTAAATAAATTTCAATATCCACACACCAAATAATAAAATATATGTACATATGGTGCACAAAAAAATTAACGAACACATCCTTAGCATTGTGTGGTACTATATAACTGACAAAAAAATCAACTAAAATATCTAAATACTTTACATTTAGAAAACTTTATTTGTTAAACTCATGTAACTAGATGTTTTCCCAAAATTTATGGTGTTCACCCTCAATGTTTTTGATAAATCATCATTATATATCAATAACAATACCCTCAAGTAAAAAAGATTCTTCGAACACAATTAAATAGATTAAAATATTATCATTATTGATGTCATTATGAAAACAAGTAAATTGTCCCATTAATTAATTTTTATATAATTCCTAGTGTCTTTATCCTCTTTTAATTTATATATATGAATATCTATATGTCATGAGAAAACATGGTCTATCACCTAAATCGGGCTTCCCTATTGGATTATGACGTGGCATGAGTTGCATTTTTTATTCCCACTAATTGAAAGCTAGTGTTTAGAAATAAATTATTCAGTTTTGAATAATTTATCTTTAAAAACAAAATATATTTTACTAAATCATGCGTAGAAATAAGTAGTGAAAATTTATTTCATAGTATCTTTAAAAAAATAAATAATATGTTTCTAAATACTGTGATAACCCAATAAATTTTTTTACAATAATGAACACATAAATCAAATGAACACAAAATGAAAAAAAAATTATAATATCGAATAGAGTACAACAAAATTATATTACAGGAAATAATGGAAATGAACAACAGGGGATATTATGTAAAGACTCATAAATCCTGTGGAAATGTTTTTCTTAAATACATGGAAATTTTACGAGTCTGCAGTTTCTAACGACGCATGATTCTGAGGCCAGGGGTGCCTGGAATCAATTTCTAAAGTTTTTCTCGGGTATGTTCAGAAAATGTACGTGTGAGTTTTTCTATCTTTTGAATCGGTGCGTAAAATTGAAATCTGAGGGCACTGATTACCTCACAGTGCCGGTATTCGCTTAAGGATACCTTTACCGCAGTTGCATTTTATCTTGAGTGGAAGATTATTTTTTTGGGGATTCTAAATAAATTGAAATAAAAATAATGTGTGACATAATTTTATATAAGAGGTGGTTTTATCCTCTAAGGGGAAGTTAGAGGTGGGGCCCACCCCCACATAACCTCCCATGGGAGGATATTATTTGGTGGGGCCCATATAAGCACCAAACTCCTCAACTCCCCTTGAACCCCCTTTTAACTCTTGAACTCTCACTTTATGGTAGAGCCTTTCCACCTTCCCTCATAATAGTGCCAACACAAGGATTAATTAATGCCTTAATTAATTAATTTGTGGTGTTATGAATTCTTTTGAATTATTTTGAAATGCATGGCATCATTAAAATATATAGAAGCTATTATTTTATTTTTAGTTTGGTTGGCATAAGCTAGGTTCGGAGAACTAAGGAGGGGGGAGAATCATTCAGCCAACTAGGAAGTTGAAGAACAAGAAGAATGCCCTTTATCTCCAATGAAAAATGACGGACTTATCTTATATCTTCTTCAAACGAAGAAAAAAGGGGAATCACTGCCACCCATGAAGTACACCGAGGGTGTCATCTTGACTTGACTTCACTGAGCTCTACTCAATCCGAAATTTATGGAACGACATCCATCTTCTATGACGCCCATCTTCCATGACACGTCAACATAGAATGACAAATACAAGGTGGCATGATTTGATTATTTCTAAATGAATAAAATTATAACCTCATTCTTCGATGAATGCTTTGGTTCGTCACTAGCCAATTGATATCACATAATGCGGAGGGCATGGTCTAAACCAACATGGACCAACGCACCTCTGTTGGTTATTGTTCATTAACATCGGAGGTGGACCTGAAAGGGCACGGTGCCATCGCACCGCGCCAGGGAATAACCACTGCCAATATGAACGTGGTAGATGAAAGAGGAATCGTGGCCAAGAGGGCCTCAGATGATGAAGAGGTGCGGTGACGTCGTGTCGCGCTGTGGAGAAGAAGGCCGCGGCCAGGCTGGGCCATGATGGTGGTGGACCGGTGCCGTCGTACTGACCATGAGGAAGAAAATTGCAACCTGCATCCGTGGCCTCTCGGCTAGAATAACTGGTTGGCCACCTGCCATCCGGGCTGGAAAACCGCGGTGCCCATAGGCGTCGCGCAGAGGAGACCGTGGCCTACATCCGCGAGCAGCTCAGCAGGGCAAATCGGTCGGCTACCTGCCGGCCAGGATGGAGAATCGCAGAGCCCACAGGCACTACGTGGGAGGAACTAGGGCTCGCTTTGCGGGCCACGTTCTCCAAGCAGAACCGGTCAGCTACGGACTATCGAGTAGGGGAGAGGTGGCGCTGTTTGGCACCTCCAGGTGCACCGGACCGGCCCGTAGTGTGGTCCGGGTCGACCCCCTAGCCGGGTCGGACACGCTGTGTTGGGTCGGGCCGACCATCCAGCCCACTAGGCTTGATGGGCCGAGCACGACTTTTCTTATATACAAATATCTCTTAGACAACGCGTCTGATAGATGCTACGTCTATGGCCCTAGGACCCTCATGATGAGGTAGTCCTTTTGTGATACACTTAATGATTTTTGGTCAAATTTGGAAAACATCCGGGTTTGGATCAGGCGGAAATCCAACCGAGCCCCTGGAATGAAAATGCCAATGACTCTCAGACCAGGTGTCTGATTGACGTGCCGTCTGTCGCGTTTGGTTATTTTTTATGAGACAAAACTATGGGATACATAAACTCAAGAATTAATGATAGATGATGTATTGACACATTTCTCACGCAGCAGAACCTCCCGGAATTGATTGTGCTATGTTCGGGAATCCTAGAGTTGGCTGCGACGACTTCTGTACTGGAATCCTACGTGGGTTTGACAGTGATGATTACTGAAACAGAATCCTCCGTGGATTTGATCGTGATGACTTCTATACTGGGATCCTCTGAGGGTCTTATAGTTCTGACTTCTGTTATTGTATGCTATGTGGTTCTGACAGAGTATCTAGTCCTGTATCATGTGTGGGTCTGACAGCTTAGCTGGTCCGGTATCCTGTGTGGTTCCGACAGCTTAGATGAATCAGTGACTACAACTAATCATCTCTATCACTCTTCGAAGTATGTGTACCTTTGAGAGCTGAGTCTCGTCTTTCAATCATTATCAGCGATGTGTTTGACCATGCTTACTTTTTGGACTAGGTTGTGATGGGGATCGATAGTAGGACCTGGAATGAGACTGGTGACATAGTTATATGTATGGGCATATACTTAAGTAGGGTTTGTTGATAGATCGTGATTGTATCTTTCTACTATGGTTTATCGTTTGTGGATTCTAGGAGACCTTCGAGGGTCTTGGGGTCCCCTACTGAGTATTGTTATACTCACCCCTGCACGGGCTTCACCCGCACCTTATTGTGTTTTGTTCAGACGACGGACAGTAGTGATCGAGGCTGAGGGTGACGGACAAAGGCTACACGGAGCTGGACTAGACTATACATACCGTAGAGACAAGTTGATTGAGTTCTATACCTACCCTTCAAGTAGGATTTCCCAGCAGACGAACCAGTAACTGTTTTTCCCTTTTTACTTATACATGTTGTTCAGTTGGGTTTTTATACTAGCCCACTTACTTTCATCACACCTTAATTTTCTATTTTAGTACTTGTGGCCTCTTTTCCTTGTGTTCAGACATTGTGTGTGTTACAGGTTAGAAGGCAATGCCCTCCCTTTTTATCGGGATTATGCCTTTGGTGCTAGTCGACATCCCATAGCATATGGAAGGCGGGCATGGGGTAGTCACGGCATGGGGCCTGAGGAAAAATCATGACAAATTGGTATCATAGGAATCGGTTCTGCGGCAGATCTTGGACTCTGATTCTTCTAACAACAATTGTGTTAAGTGTTTTGAGTATGGTTATCAGTTTAGGGAAATCAGTGTTGGTGTGGAGGTCGATGTATCCATACACTAGGAATCTGACTTCTGATCTCTGACTCAGAGCACGAAAAAGCTGAATGCATGAGTGTTTCCATTGGAAAAGATTTATTCGTGATTACTTTTATGTCAACTCACTAGGCATACTATTTTAATTGTGGCGCACCTGTCTCATTTTAGGATGGCCCCACGAAGGCAGCTAGCTAGTGTTTTGAGTTTTGTGTGAGATGGTATCCCACCAAAGTAGTGAGGCCTTGGTGTAGGGCCCCATTACAGCAGAGGTACCAGCGGTACCACTACCCACTGGGCCACCGATACCACGGAATGCAGCAACAGAGTGTGCACACCGCCTGAGTGCATTGCACAATTTCCAGTGCGAGAGGTTTCCTAGGTTCTGGGGAGAGACGGACCCACAAACATCTTAGGATTGGCTAGAGGCTGTCGTGAGAGTTTTCAGATTGGTAGGGACACCAGCTGACCTCATGGTGATCATTGCCGCGAGTCTCCTGCATGAAGCAACATGCAGATGGTGGAGCCTGATGCACCAGGTTCATGATAAGTCACCATTACACTGGATAGACTTTGAGAGTCTCTTCCTTTTAGAGTTTGTTCCAGCCACCCTTCGTGCGGTACAGATTCTGAAGTTACATCATCTGTAGTAGGGCATCATGACAGTAGCTCACTACTCAACGAGCTTCACCGACCTCTCTCGCTACTACACGGATATGGTACAGGACCCGTTCTTTAGGGCATGGACCATCGTGCAGGGACTCATACATAAGATCAGGGCTTTGACGATTACCCTCAACATTCCGATGTAGGCGGAGGTGCTGGATCGAGCCCTCCTAGTGGAGAGTTGTCTCACTGAGGTGTCACCAGTAGTGACACCCACCACAATGTGACACATAGAGGATTCTTCTATAGATGGAAGTAGACCGATGACGCAGAGGTCTAAGCGGACGAGTCCATCAGGTTGGTGACCCCAGGATACATGTTCGGTTGTGCGCGGCACACGAGACAGGGCCAGCTATACGAGGAGCAAGCAGTGCTATGAAAGTGGCGGGCAGGTCCACATTGCTCGTGATTTCCCAACCCACCTTGCAGATGAGTAGTAGATAGTAGAGGGACCTCCCACACAGAGGCAGAGGTTCGAACATGGTGATCTTCCGGGAGCATGTGGATGTGGCAGAGGAGATGGTCGAGCAACGGGTGGTAGATGAGGTTTTAAGGCTCTACCACCACCACCACCAATAGGTCCACCCCGACCACAGGGAGCTAGCGGACAGAGGTGGGCTTAACTCTAGGTAGTCGAGGTCTATGACCATGGTGCACCTGAGATGATTTTAGGTATAATATGTGTCTACTCCACCCTTGTGGCAGTACTTATAGACATAGGTGTGAGTCATTCATTTATTGACACTACCCTCATTCGGAGCTCGGAGATTTCGATGGAGAATTTGGCTTTATCTTTACTAATAGAGACTCCTACGGGAGCATACTCGACAATTACGCCCTAGTGCGTACAGTATAAGCTTACTCAAGGAGGCGAGATCTTCGGCTGGGATCTTCTTGTAGCGGCATTGAGGCCTTACAACGACATCTTTGGTATGGACTAGTTATCCACAGTTCATGCTCATATTGACTGTATTTAGCGCAATGTGTGGTGTATTTGCATGGATGGGACCAGGTTCACCTTCACCGATGAGAAGGGAGCCTTTTCAGTGCATGATGGACTTACTTAGAGGAGGGGCAGTTGATCACACATCAGTTGTCTAGTCTCATCCTCGGAGTGGTTGACATGCGGAGTCCGAGTTTTCCTATTGTGGTGGATCAGTACGCTGACGTTTTCCCTGATGACATTCCAGGACTACCTCCTCATAGAGAGGTAGACTTCTACATTGACATGTACCTCATGATAGCATCGATACTACTCCAGCATATCAAATGGCTCCCGCCGAGCTTCGTGAGCTGCGGGTACAATTGGAGTACTTACAGGGGAAGGGATTTATTCAACCCAGTGTTTCACCCTGGGCATCTCTGATTTTGTTTGCCAAGAAGGGAGTTGGGAGCCTGCGACTATGTGTCAACTATTGTCGACTAAATCAGGTGACCGTGAAGAAAATTACCCACTACCAAGGATTGAAGACCTCTTTTATCAACTCAAGGGAGCATGATGTTTCTTAAATATACACCTTATATAAGGCTATCACCAACTCTGAGTTTGAGATGAGGATGTGTAGAAGACGAACATCAGGTGTCGGCATGGCCACTACGAGTTCTTGGTTTTTCCCTTGGGGTATCCAATGCTTCGGCAGTGTTCATGAGTCTCAAGAAAAGGATATTCTATCCTTACCTCGATCGCTTTATCGTAGTCTTCATCGATGAAATAGTGATTTACTCGACTACCGAGGAGGAGCACGCCTACCATTTGCGGATAGTACTGAACACACTATGAGAGCACCAGCTTGATGGTAAGCTCTTGATGTTCCAGTTCTAGACTCAAGAGGTTCACTTTCTAGGACATGTCATCTTGGAGGCTGGAGTTGCAGTGGATCCATCGAAGATCACGGAAGTACATTCATGGGAGCCACCTAGGAGTGTGGCCAAGGTGAGGAGTTTCCTGGGACTGGCTGGGAACTATCAATGATTTGTGCTAGACTTCTACAGAGTTATAGCACCACTTTCAGCATTGATGAAGAAGGGTAAACCCTTCATGTGGTTAGATAGATTCCAGAAGAACTTTCTGTATATGAGGTAGAGGTTGACCAGTGCGCCCATCTTGAGGCTACCGAAGGAGGTCATAGGGTACGTAGGTTACTACGACACATCAAGGATTATACTCGGGTGTGTCATGATGCAAGAGAAAGCAGTGACCATGTATGGTTCATGGCAGTTGAAAAAGCACGAGAAGAACTACGCTACCCATGACCTAGAGTTAGCAGAAGTGGTCTTTGCCTTGAAGATGTGGCGGAACTATCTGATGGGCGAGTGTTTTACAGTCAACTCTGACCACCAGAGTCTTAGGTACATCTTAATGCAGAAGGACCTAAACCTGAGACAATGACGATGGATCGAGTTCCTCCAGGACTATGACTTCAAGATATTCTATACTTATGGGTAGGGGAACATTTTAGCAGATGCTCTCAGTAGGAGATTAGGCATTCAACTTCTAAGAGAGGGGACAGAGCAGTTGGTCTCGTTGCAGATAACCTTTGTGGATAGAGATTGAGCAGCCTTTCTACAGTATCTCACAGTCACTACTCCACTTTTTCTTCGAGTCAGAGAGGCACAGTGCAAGAACATTAACTGTGAGATGTGACAAGCTCAGATATCCTCAGGGCAGGAAATTGATGGGTCTTTTGAAGGTGGGGAGCACATCAACCTCTTCAGAGGGCGTACCATGGTACCAGTTGCACTACAAGAGGAGGTGTTGAGGGAGTTCCACACTTCCCCTCTAGCGGTACATCCAGGAGTGGCGAAGATGTATCAGGACCTCAGACGACAGCACTGGTGGCCGAGAATGAATAAGGCTGTAGTAGAGTCTGTCTCGTGATGCCTCACTTGTCACCAAGTGAAGGAGGAGCACCAGGTTCCAGCATGCTTGGTTCATCCCTTAGAGATCCCTGAGTGGAAGTGGGACAGGATATCCATGGATTTTGTGATGGGACATCCACGTACATCAAAAGGACACGATACTATTTGGTTGATTGTCGACCGACTCACCAAGTCGGCCCACTTCCTACAGATTAGAGAGCACGACTTGGTCGATAACATGGGATGCCTCTATGTACATGAGATCATATGGATTCATGGTGTGCCATCGACGATCATCTCCGATCGGGAGGCTCATTTCCCTTCCCAGATATGGAAGGGGTTGCAAGAGGCTTTTTGGATACAACTTCGCTTGAGCGCCGCCTTCCATCCTCAGATGGATTTTCAGATGGAGATGACCATTCAGACTCTCTAGGAAATTGTCTGTGCATGTTTCCTCCACTTTGGTCATAGTTGGGAGAATCACTTACCCTTGGTATAGTTTGCGTATAACAATAGCTAACACTCCACCATCAGGATGGCACCTTACGAGGCACTGGACGGCCGACCTTGCAGGTCACCATTGTGCTGGACTGGCCCAGGGGAGACAGCACTTGTAGAACCAGTGATGGTACAGGCTATGACGGAGAAGGTGCATATCATTCAAGAGTAGATCAAGACTGCAAAGAGCAAACATAAGTCTTGTGCTGATAGGAGGTGGAGACCACTGGAGTTCGAGGATAGAAACCACGTCTTCCTATGGGTCTCACCTCGATGAGGACTACAGAGATTTGGCTGAGGTGGCAAGTAATCTCCACGATTCATCAGTCCTTTTTAGGTACTCGGTAGAGTAGGTGAGGTGGCTAACCACCTGGCCCTTCGACCTCAGTTGAACCAAGTGCATGACATCTTGCACGTATCTCAGCTGGGGAGATACGTGAACGACCCGTCCCACATCATCGACCATGGGGAGTTGGACATCGATGATGGGGAGACATTCACATAGGATCCAGTGGAGATTGAGGATCAACAGGAGCGGTTCCTACATGGATGGTCGATTCATCTAGTGCGTATTTACTGGCAGCATTGGAACCTCCTTGAGAGCACATGGGAGTAGGAGGCTCAGATGTGTGCTCAGTACCCCCATTTACTCTCATAGTGTGTGATGTAGCTTATGGGGATGTAAATCCTTGAGGTGGAGAGAATGTAAAGACCTAAAAATCCTATGAATTATTTTTATTAAATACATGGGTATTTTACGAGTCAGCAGTTTCGGACGGTGCATGATTCCAAGGGCCGGTGTTCCCGGAATAAATTTTTGAATTTTTTTTCTGGTACATTCAGTAAATGTACGTGAGGGTTTTTCTATCATTTGAACCAGTGCTTCGAATTGAAATATGAGTACACCACTGAACTCGTAGTGTCGGTATTCTCTTAAGGATACCTTTACTGCAGTTGCGTTTTATCAGGAGTGGAAGATATTTTTTTGGGGATTTGTAATAAATTAAATAAAAATTAGGTGTGACATAATTTAATTTAATAGGTGGTTTTATCCACCAAGGGGGAGTTTGTGGTGGGTCCCACCCCCACATAACCTCCCATGGGAGGATATTGTGTGGTGGGGCCCATACAAGCACCAAACATCTCAAATCCCCTTGAACCCCCCTTTTAACTCTTAAATTCTCACTTTATGGTGGATCCTTTCCAGATTCCCACATAATGGTTCCAACACAAGGATTAATTATTGACTTAATTAATTAATTTTTTGTGTTATTAAATCTTTAAAAAAATTGAAATTCATGGCATTATTAAAATATATGGAGGCTATTAATTTATTTTTATTTTGGCTGGAAATAGCTTGGTTGGGAGTACTAAAGAGGCGAGGAGAATCATTCATCCAATTAAGAACGTGAAAAACATGAAGAACGCCCTTTCTCTCCAACGAAAAACGACGGACTTCTCTTCTATCTTCTTCAATCGGAGCAAGGATGGGAAGCACCGCCGGCCACAAAGTACACCGAGGGTGTCATATCGACTCGACATCACCGAGCTCTACTCCCTCTGATGTTGACAGAATGACATCCATCTTCAGCGATGTTCGTCTTCCGCGACATGTCAAAGTACAATGATAAACACGAGGTAGGGGGATTTGATTATTTATACATGAATAAAATTATAACCTTGTTCTTCAATGAATTATTTGGTTGGTCAATGGAAAATTGATATCACCTAATGGGGAGGGTGCGGGTAGAACCAAAAGGACCTGATGCCCCTCTACTGGTTATTGTTGATTGATGTCAGAGGCGGAGCTGAAAGGGTGTGGTGCCATCACACTATACCAGAGAATAACCATGACTAGGAGGAATGCGGCAGACGAAAGAGGAACTGCGGCCGGGACGGCCGCGACAGATGAAGAGGTGCGGTGATATCGTGCCACACTGTGGAGCAGAAGGCCATGGCCAGGCCGGGACATGGCGATTGTGGATCGGTTCCATCGCGCTGGCCATGTGGGGAAAACTGCAGCCCATATCTTTGGGCCGCTCAGCTGGATGAACCGGTCAGCCTCTTGCCAGTCGGGCTGGAAAACTGCACCGCCCATAGGCACCGTGCAGAGGAGACCGCAGCCCTCATCTACGGGCCGCTCAGTAATGAGAACCAGCCAGCCACATGCCGGCCGGGCTGGAGAATCGCGACGCCAGACGGCGCTGTGCGGGCCGCGTGCGCCGGGAAGAATTGGCATGCTACGGCTGTTTAGGCAGGGTAGAGGGGGCGCCGTTTAGCACCACCGGGAAAATCGGACCATCCCGCAATGCGGGCCACGTCCGCAGGTGGGCCGCGCCCCACCGGTCTGGGATGAAACCCCAGCCAGGTCAGACTCACCATGTCGGGCATGGCCGACCCCCTTGTCGGGTCGGGCCAACCCGCCAGCCCACAGGGTTTGACGGGTCGGACCCAACTTCGCATAAATACAAATATCTCCAAGACACCATGTCTAATCGATGCGTCGTCTGTGGCACTAGGACCCCCATGAAGAGGCGGTCATTTTCGAATACTCTAAGTGAGTTTTGGTAAAATTTGGAAAATGTCCAGGTTTGGATCAAGAGTAAATCCAACTAGGCCCCTGGAATGAAAATGCCAATAACTATCATACCAGGCGTCTGATTAACACATCATCTGATTAACATGTCGTCTGTTGCATTGGTTTCATTTTGATGATACAGAACTAAGGGATACATTAACTTGAGACTTAATGATAGTTGATGTATCAAAAATTTTCTCGAGAAGCAGACCCTCCTGGAATCGAGCGTGATGTGTGTGGGAATCCTAGAGCTGGCTGTGACGACTACTATACCATAATCCTATGTGGGTTTGACAATGAAGATTACTAAACTAGAATCCTCTATGGGTTCGACAACGATGACTATTGTACCGGGATCCTCCGTGGGTCTGACAGTTCTGACTACTGTTCTTGTATCCTGTGTGGGTCCAACAGAGTATCTAGTCATGTATCCTATGTGGGCCTGACAGCTTAGCTGGTCCTGTATCCTGTGTGGGTCTGATAGCTTAGATGAATCCATCACTACATCTGATCATCTCTATCAGTCTACGAAATATGTCTACCTCTGTGAGCTGAGTCTTTCATTCAATCATTATCAACAATGACATTGGACTTACATCCTTTGTGGACTGGGTTGTGATTGGGCTCGATGGTTGGAGCCAGAATAAGACTGGTAACTTAGGTATATGTATGGGAATATACCTAAGTAGGTTTGGTTGATAGTTCGTGATTGTATCTTTCTACTATGGTTTATCCTTTGTGGATTCTGGGAGACCTTCGGTGGTCTCGGGGTCCCCTACAGAGTATTTTTATACTCACCCCTACACGGGCCTTGCCCGCACCTTTTTGTGTTCTGTGCAGACGACGAGCAGCTGTGATCGAGGATAAGGGTGACGGATAGAGGATACACAGAGTTAGACTAGATGGGACGTACCGTAGAGATGAGTTGTTCATGTTCTATACCTACCCTTCACGTAGGATTTCCTGGAAGGCGAACTAGGAACTATTTTTCACTTTTTACTTGTACTTTTTGATCAGTTGGGTGGGTATACTAGTCCACTTACTTTCAGAACACCTTATTTTTCTATTTTAGTACTTTTTTCCTTTCTTCTAGTGTTCATACTGTGTGTGTTACAGGTTAAAAGGATATGCGTTCCCTTTTTATCGGGATTACACCTTTGGTGCTAGTGGCTAGCCCCTCGCCTATGGAAGGCGGGCTTGGGGTAGTCATGGCATGGGCCCCAAGGATGGGTTGTGACAAATTAAGTGGCAGATTATAACTTTTAGAAACCAAAATTAAACAAGGAACAAACATTACTCTTATCCATGGACATGTGAATTATGTTCACATAAAACCCCCATCCAAATATTAGAAAAGGATCAATATATAACTAATAAATATCAGTTGTACCAATGATATACATGTAATATGATATTTTTATGTTAAATAGACCCATTACATGACTATCCTACACTACATTAATAATAACTAAAAATTAAACCATTTTATGCTGGTTAGAAATCAATTAAGAATATTGGAATTATTAATTCATTTAATGAAAAATAAATCAATATAATATATAATACATTTGAGCTATTAATGAATTTTTTAGAGAGAGAACATTAAAAAATTATAATTTTTTTTAAATCAATATCTAGGTGATAATGGTTTAGGAAAACAATTTATATAATTTTAGGAAATGAAAATATTACTACGACATGTTAGGAGATGTCCACATAAATTTAAAACAAATATCAAGCATCATTGGATCAAAGGGGATATATAAATGAATTAAACACATATAAAAATAATTTCATGAAATTAATTAGCTGCATATATCTTCAACCTACCCAAACTATAGGTACTACCTACCCTGATTAACAATGGTACATATCACTAAAAAGAGAAACCGATAATCATAGGCCCACTGATAAATTATGATCATAAATTTTTTTATTAATTGTTCCTTTATATATCCCAAATAAATAAAAATTTCTTCTAATAGAAAAACAGTTGACAAATTTTTCCTAAAAAAATATAATCATATCACTGGACAATAAATCTCAATCATCCCTTTGATAATCCTTCAATAAATAGCTTCATTATCTTTTTATGATAGCATAGCATAAACTAATATTAATGGTTAATACCCCATAATAACAAGATTTTTATATTATTTTATAAGAAAAGGAAGTATATTTTAGGATCCAATATTTTATGAAAATGTGTCTTAATATGGTGAGAATTTTTCCTTATGACATTATTATAGAAAAACATTTATTCCAAAAAATAAAAACCCAAATTTTATACAATTCATATAATTGTAAAATTGTATGATGTTCAAACCCCCACTAAAATAACCAAGAATACATTATATCATAATGTAATCATGTTTATAATATTACTTAATTTCTAAAATTTTTCTATGAATGAACACATTTCTTTTGTCAGTCCAAATAGGGAATTTATCATATGCTTGGTGTGAATGGTATTTAAAATCTAATTTAGTTATTTAATCCAAAGGAAAAATCTAAAAAAATATTGACATTTTAATTTTTACACACATTATTTGGGAAAAACACAATAAATATAATTTTTTGAATTTTATAGATAACCATAGTACCATATTAATACAATATATTAATTCATAATTTTTATGATTTCTGTCATAAACATAGAGAAAGAAAAATTTAAGAAAAATTAGTATATTTGGAAAGGTTTCAATCCTTTATATAAATATCAGATAATCTTTTATAAGAGTATTTTTGAACTAGATCATGAATACTCATAATTTAATTAGATTAAAAATATAATATTTTCCACTACAACCATACCAGCGAAGGAAATGAAAAGATGTCTGTTAGATAAAAGAGAATAATTTATAATGTGGAAATTTACTTGTATAAATCATACTCAATGATTTACTAAATCATTAATAAATCACATATTGTCTACGATGGTGATAGTTTCTATTCAAGGGAGTAAGGAGTGTTGAATTTGTTAGAAAAGGACTCCCATTGAGGTTAAATTCCAATATAGTTAAGGTTGGAAAATAAAACATTAAAATGGTTAAGAAACAATCATGGTAAAACCCTAAACAACATTTAACAGTGTTTATCCTATACAATGAACCATAGGGTAACATATTTTCTATGTCCTAGTGGCCTTAAGAAAGGTAGATCCACTCTCCCCTAAGCCATATGCATCTATGTGTGGCCCATTTCTCAATCATGCTTCATGCCATACTTTATTTAGATATATGTGAAATCATTACAAATAGGGACCCTAAATTTCACATCATAAGGGATATAAAATTGTACTTCTGTACTAGAACCAATATAGAACCACAAAACACATATGACTTGTCTCCATTATTATTATTTTACCCAAATTATCCATCATATTGGCCCTCTATAGTTTAACCCATGTGATACATCATGGTCATAATTTTTTTTTTGGGAATCCATAAATGAGTTGAAAAATATATAATAAGATACAAGTAAAAATAAGACAAATACATAAATTGAATAAATTAAAAAATGATCTAAGGGTTTAATAATTCTCCCAACCATAACATTTACTTCACCTAAAAAGTATAAAATAAAATATTTTATCAAGAGGGAAAAGGGATTAAACTTTATGAAAAAATACATATCAATAAACATATAAAAATAAACTACGATCATGTATGTTAACAATGGATGAAAAATATAAAGTCCCAATATGATTAATTCGATACCAAAATCAAAGGTTAATCCCAAGTAGATCATACAATGGACATCAGAATGCTTCTAAAATATCATATGATCCAATTAAAAATAATAAGAATTGTTTTAATCAAAATCTAATTGAAATTCCCATCTAGGCTTTAGAACATCTAATATAAGATAAAAATTAAAACTAGAATACAATTTTCAATTTTGAATTCACTAAAAAAGAGATCCAACCTAGAACATACTAAACCAAATTTTTCAATCCCTAAAACAAAGATCATCTCATAATGATATTTATTCTCGTGGTTTTCCACCAACCATTTTTTGTAAATATAATCTAGACTAAATATTATCAACTAAAAATAAATCACAAATATCTAAATGTACACATGTATTCAAATAAAATAGGATCAACATCAAAAAAAAATTCACACCATAATCGATATTCATAGTTACCCAAAATACATTTCCAAAATATTTGACATCCATGAATCTAGAAGAACTGTATTACAAAACAACACAATTATAGGAAGATCAATAATTCAATGGAATAAAACTACAATGAATACCTCAAATAGTTATCTCATCTACATCATGGTCAGATAGTAGAATATAGTGATGTTTTAAATGAGTATATAATTTTTAACAAATTATATCAACATATAATTTAAAAAAATTCCTAAATTGAAATAAAATTTATATCTCATAATATACTCCTAAAAAATATTATTATTCAATGACATAAAACAATATTTTGACATCAGGGGCTTATTTTTAGAAGAATATTACATTTAAAAAATTAAAGACGGTATTTAAATACATCCTAAAAATTGTAATTACTTGGATAAACTTCACTATTCATTTGTGATAGATTTTATGCAACCCCATAGAACTGGAGAATAATTTATTTCCCTTATCTAACCATAGATACCTTATTCTAAAATAATTTACTTCATATTCATAGTTGTATTGTGGAATAAAGAACATTGTTAAAAAACATTTGGTCAAATGACTCTTCAAAATAACATGATTTTAGATGAATGTATAATGTTATAATGGGAAGTTATATCCTATATTCCTTGATTTCTACTAAATACTCCAATTACATCAGTTGTTATGCCGGAGAACCCATGTCTCGATGGAATCAGGTATTTCCATGGCATCAAGATAATACCAAGAAAAAGAAAAATGCATTAAAATATTTCAAGTAGATGAACGTCTATTTTCACATCCTACTAATGGACTTACAAACCACAAACATCAACCTTAAAACATAATAATATGGAATTTTAGATTGATAGGATCTTGAATCTAATTTGGCGAATGGATTTTATCAAACATTTATAACCATTTCTACACCCAAGGAATTTATTTTCCTATGGAATGTGGAGGTTTTGGATTTTGAATCTACCTAATGAAATCAATATGATGAACTAGAAGTGATGAAACACCATTCTCAATAACTAGTGTAGAATAACATATTTAATAAGATTGAAAATGATCATTTGGGGAGTCTACGTATGGTGATCCATCAATTGAACCCTCAGTAGTGTCTATAAATACTTGGTGTGGTATAGTATTATGTAACAAGAAACATCAAACACCATCAAAACAATACTAAATTAAAAATATCACAAATTAAAATATACGTTAATAGCCTAATATAAAAATACTAATAGGAGAATAAATATTTTATGAATGTTATTCGATAAATACTATATTTGAATGATTTGTCATTATTTTGATTCATACTCTTTATCAGGCATTATAAAAAAAAGTGAAACAACATTGAAAAACATAACTTTTTTAAAATCCCATTTTCAAATCATCAAAAAGTATCTTTTTAAAACCACAAACAAAAAATCATAATTCATTATACCTCACTTACATTTTTATAAGGACAACACATTTTATACCCATACTTGATTGCAATAACAAAACCTACTGAATTAATATTTTATTTTCATATACTATTACTCCTCTATTTGACCACAAAAGTTTTTATTTCGGAAAATGGATATAAATTATACTAATAAAATAATAAAGATAAAAGAAAAATCACCATTTATCAAATGTAAAAAAATAACTATCATGGGGGGGAAATAAATACCATAATGAACTAACATTCAAAATTTCTAGAGAAATAAAAATTGTGAATGGTTGAGCTATATAGTCAAGAAAAAGTGGAAAAACTATGTGAAACACACTGGAATATTTTCATGTAATTTTACATAGTGTATCCATTATAGTACTAACTAGGAAAACTAATCATGAAATACTATATTCCTACCTTATTTCCCCTAAAAACAATAATTATCCAAAATATCACACAAACCATCAACATATAAAATAGTAACAAATAAATTTAGAGCATTCAAAAACATCTAAAAAATGTACTCTAATTCAATACACACACAAACTATACTACCCTAGAAATTAGTGTTTCATCTAGAATTATAAATATAATTCACCTACTCATGACCTTTCATACAAACTATAATTATTCCATTTCATATATATTAAAAAAAAGAAAATAGTTTTTATATGATTTTTTTATAAAAATTAATAGATCACTCATCACTCCCAAACTTGATTTAGCATGTTACATGGCCAAAGGGGTTCTCCCAAATAGCACAAGAAGAAAAAAAATGTGTCATATATCATACGTTAATCAGTTTTAAAAAAAATCTATCAAAATCAATCAATAATAAATAAGGTCTTCCACCCAAAAACATATCATGAAAATTTCATATGGTGTAGTAAAATACCATATATATAATTTGTTCTAAAATCTAAATTACCAAAAAAGGAATAATTCTATCAATCTATTTAAAAAATATTTTACAAACTAAAACCAAAAAAATATCTAATATAACATAAATAAAAAAATTACCATATTTTATAAAAATATTTAATCATTTTGATGGGGGTCAGTGGTAGATTGTAATAAGTATAACATAGAATGAATTAGAAAAAAACCCTTCCCAAATATATATACTATTGATTCTTCCACACATACCCCTCCATCCATATCTGATACAAGATCAAGGGATCAATAAATAATTTAAGCATTACCCACAATAAACATGAAATTTGATTGGTATGATATAAATATAATCACAAGGTAACCAACCCAAAACCCATTTATAACAGTATAAAAATAAACAATATCCTGATTGATTTAAATATATTTTGAAAATTTTATCTACATTTGAATTTAATGAAAAATATATTAATATCTTTTAAAAAATTTTATAATTTAAATGAATCATTTAAAGAGAGAAAATAAAATAATTTCATAGTTTTTAATAAATACATCCATCTTGGTGAGAATAATAAAGAACATTTAATTAATAAAATTCTATGAAATAAATATATAAAAACAATATAGTAACACAAATAAAAATACTATTAAAAAAACTCAATAATAATTTTACTCTTAGGGGCCATGTGGATGACTAGAACAAATATAACAAATCATTAAATAGAAGGTAATGAAAGATTATATAAACTTCATATAGTAACACCTAATATTTCCCTACATATCCATTCTTAGGGGAAGCTCCATGAGTAATGAAACTTAAAACTTCTGGTCCACTGATTAGAGGGTAATCAAACACAAATGTGGAAATTTTTCCAAAGTCTCCCACCTAAATAACAATGGACTACAAAAACAAAATAATTTTTTGGGGAAAAAATTATCCAAACAATATATTTATATCAATGAATAATCAATATCAAACATTAATTCAAAAACCCTTCATCTAAACATCCATTGTTTCCCGTCATAATAATAAAACATGAAATACCACATACAATACCACAATAAAAATATCAAAATTTTAATTATCAATTTTAAAAACCCAATGGGAAATTTTAATGGGATATAAAATTTAAAAAAAATATTATTGGTATAACCATCGTTATTACATTGTTAAGAAAAAATAGATCACACAGAATAGTTAAAAAAATCTTGTAATATCATTAATATTTCATGAATTCAAAATACATAACACTCCTATTAAGGAACCAATAATATATTTTAACAGTTATTAATAATTTTTAGAAACATACATAAATAATTAAACTTTTGTTAAATGGATGTTTTAATTTAAATACCCAGGAAAGAAATTTTTAAAACACATTATGTCCATGTTATTTAAAACCCAATTTATACATTACAATGAAATAATATTTCTTTTTTCTATTGATCAAATTTTTTAAAAAATATATGTTTTTTATAATTAATATACTCATATAGTAAGTACATTAAATATTAAAATCACACAATAAATCGGTATGATTATTCAAGAATTTTAGATTAATGTCCTATACATGGAAAACATAACATTTTAAATTATCACATTCTCTATGAATGGAGTTAATACACCAAGATAAGTTAATATTATCATTTTAATTGAAAATAAAAATCATAGATCACCAAACCCACAATTAGTATTTTGAATATAGAATACAATGGTATCCAAAATCAAACCACATGATAAAAATAAAGGAAAATTTAATGAAGAAGGAGAATAATGGAATATAAAATGTTTTTCCAAATGATATTTCACCCAACTATTTGACAAAATTTGGAGGAGAATATAATATGATATATATAAATAAAGGGGGAAACTCCTCGTTGTTAGGAGATTCAATCATGTGGGAAAAAATATTAAGAAAGGGGTTAAATATTTATATAGGTAATTTTTATTATTTCCCACTTTTAAATAATCATGAATTCATTATGTAAATACTTATTTATTACATCATAGATCATACCTAGTAAATTGAACACAGACTCAACAATCTTATAGATTTAATGTCACCTTGGGATAGGAATAACCACTATCAATCAAGCCTATATTCTCTAGAATGTTTCTCATTACCCTATAGATCAATCTTATTAACTAAGAGGACTCCATTGGAAATAATTACCACTAAAAATTATCCAAATTCCCTTCCAAAAGTTAAACTCAAACAAAAGGGTCCCACCATGGAATTTCCTAATAGTTTCAAAGTGATCCTTACTCCATAAAAACACCCAAAATCACTACTACCACTATTTTAAGGCTCACATAAAAAAGAAACAACAAATATTTTCCTCGTGATAACACTTCATTGTGCAACCTATTAGTGGTCTCCATGACAATTATAGTTTTACAGGGATACATGGGAAATTTTTTAAAACCTAAGATATGATAAATACAAAAAAAATTAATAAATAAATAGAATAATGTAAGATATTGGTGTCAAGATGTGATAATACATGAGATCTAGATCATTGAAACAATATGATCATTTCTCGAAATTTACTAAATAAACCCTACACCATATTTTTAAAAAAACTAGAATTTGTTATTTAATATTTTATGATTACCCATTATGAAATAGTAATAATCAATACATATCATTCTTCCCTAATTATGATTATTCCATATATCTATCTTTTCATCTTAAATTTGTTATTCCAGCGTTCTTTGTTACCTACATACAATTTAAATATATATATATATATATATATATATATTAGTAATTTACTAATTGTGGATTCAAAATTCATTACCCACATCAAAATTTATGTTTTTTCGCATAAATATTGTCTATTTCAAAAATTTAAACTTATTATTTAGTCATTATATGTATTGGGAACATAAAAAAATACTTTATAGCAGACCATGTGTCATATATAAATTTATATCCTTAAAACATCTTGAATCATGAACTTAAAAGAAATCATGGTGTGATATAGGGCTTCATGTTACAACATTCATGGTTATAAAATGATTACCTCTAAAAAAATTATTCTTTTTTTCATTATGATACGTATGGAATGAAATAGATCATTATGGAATGAAACCAAAAACTATTTCCATACCAATGAAACCATGATCGTATAGAGTATTAAAATTTCATCATAGAATCATATAATATTTTTTATTACAAACATCATGACAAAATATTATTCCAAATGGTGAAATGTTATAGCCAAAATAAAAAGAACTGAAAATAATCATTGAATCCATATTATGTAATGGCCTCCTTATCTTGAAACTTAAAAATGAATTAAAACATTTAGAAATAAAATCATCATGTGACTATTGTCCATTTTAGTGTGATTTTCATTGTCTCCCTAACTTATTTTTATCCCAAAACCATGAAGTGACCACTGAAAATTGTGACATAGTTTTTTCTTATAAAGAAAAACTAAATAAATTACAATCATATATATTGTCAGTGACACACATTTTACCATTTTTAACTTGTATATCAATTAACTCAATCAACTTAAATGATCTAAATCCCCTATTTTATGGTTTTAAAGACATTATAACAAATTAGAAAACATTTCTATCATATAAATGAATTTAAATGTCTTTATACCAATTTATATACAACAACCATTCTATTGGTATAGTTTATTTACAATATTCTTCGACCTATAAACATTATCTATTTTAAACTCACCTCAAATACCTCCAAACCCACCATGAAACACTAAATGTAAAATATTTCTATGTTATCTGACAATGGTGAAATAAATACCCCAAGAATATTCATCATTTTTTTTCATTAAAAATGAAGGTAAAATAATAAATCTATTGACATATAGTATTTCAAAAAAATTATTTTCTCTATGAGTACAGATTGAACAAAACGATCCAAGAAACCTCATAATAATTAGGATTCCATTTTTTGTGAATCTAGAAAATTATATTGTTTATATTTTTTAATATATAGAATGGAATATTGGGATTTAAATATTATTCGTTTTATATATTTTTGTTTTAAATAATTTATTTTTATAGGGAATAAAAGTTTTTACATGTTATTATTCTATTTTTTGTAGTATTTTATACAAACACGGGATTGTTTTTTTGTTAATATTATATAGAAAAGGGTAATTGATTGACACTCCATAGTTTTGAAAAAATATAGACTTTACTATTCAGGAATCAGATTCATTGAGAGATTAATATACAATTATCTCTAAGTGAGGGTAAGATAAATTAATTTATCCATCCATTAATGGATGTGATATTGTATACTTTTCCCTCCTATAAAGAACATGATACCTTTAATATTTCTCATTTATTAAGTAGGTGACCTTATATTTGTCTTCTGATAAGTGGATTTATAATTATATTTACATTTACATTATAGTAAGGATATGATACTCCATATATCTCTCATATCATTTATAAGTGTAGATAGCACATGAAACTGAGTCCCCTTTTTTATATATATTTTTTCAAATGTATGGTATTTTTTAGACATCCTAATACAATATTTTCCTCCCACCAGTGTGGGATGAGTTAATAAATTTATTTTTTTACATTATATTATTATATGTAAATTAAATTATATCATTCATGGTGAATTTGGGTATTATAAATACATTTCAATAATGGTACAAGAACATTCAAATTCATCTACCCCTTGATATATTTTTTTATAAAATTTAAGGAAATCATATTGTTTCACTAATTCTTACTTCTTATTCAAAAATGAATCAATTTCCATGAGTAATATATAATATCATATTTGAATGATTAGGATATTTTATTAAATAATGAAATAGATATAATAAGTGAATATTTATATATAATTCATCAGGACTGAGATGATATCTTATTCCTAGTTTTTTTTCTTTGGTGAATCATGATTGTTTTTTATTCATAAATATTTTGGGAAGTGTCAAGTCTAGTAAATTGGTTTACCAAAAATTCATAAATTCATGATTATTGATGTTATTTAATTTTAAACATGGTGTCGCGCCTTTGCAGCAACCTGGCAATCATGAGCTGATGAACCATTCATAGTCGGCCCGTCGCCAGATAGTTCATCGAAAACGCCTCCATTGTCCACAAAAAATGAACGAGATTGGAAGGTTCAGACCATGTTCTTGCGGTCTGAGCCCTTCCTCGTCATGATGATATCAAACGGCCAAACAAAACCAAATAATTTGTGTACCACAAAGAATGGTATTAAAACCTGAACATAACAACCCCTACCATGTGTCGTTCGTCGTTCGTTGGATCTGACGTGAGGAAGACGTCTAAGTATACATAGTTCATTGCACCCACACCACGCTACCGATCCCTGATCATTCTTCAGTGTCTCATCGGAGAAGATGGAACCTCTGTATTCTTCGATGAAGAGGTGTTGTTCTTCGCAGGAGGAAGATGTTCTTCAATGATGGATAAAGCTCTCTTCTCGTCCAGAGGTTCCATGATATGATTTTCCAAACCCATATTAAGTGGAGACTTCATAAAATTTACTAGGCATGACAAGTATTCAAAAAAATTCAAACTCTTAAATCTATTAATTAAAGAGTTTGTTTCATTAATTTTGATAGGTTGGAAAATCAAAAGGACTGACCGGGGAGGAAGTGGAAAGGTTACATAAATGAAGAAGAGCTACAAATTAATACAAGGGGTTATTATGGGGGAGTTTATGAGGGTTAAATGTGATTTAATGGAATATGAAAGGTTGGGGATCTTGTGGGCCCCACCTCACAAATATCCTCACATGGGTAGTTAGGTGCTTGTGGGTCCCACCCCAACTCCCCCATGTAGGATAAAACCTCCTCAGATATAAAAATAAAATTGTTCCAAAATTTTATTCACTTCTCATTTAAACCACAAATTTTAACTTCTCCTCACATGCAAACACAACTACGGCAAAGGTCCCCTTAAGCATGTACCGGTGTTGCAAGTTCATCGGTGCCCTCAGTTTTCAATTCTGATCACCGGTTCAAAAGATAGAAAAAATCTCTCATTCGTTCACTGAGCGTACCTGAGCTAAACTTCAGATATTGATTCTGGACATACTGGGCCTCCAAATCAGGTGCCTTCAGAAGCCACAGACTAGTAAAATTTCAATGAAATTAAGAAAAAAAATCCATTGAAATTTTCGGGTCTTTACATTACTCCCACCTCAAAGCTTTACATCCCCGTAAAGCTACAACACAAACTAGGGAAAATAACGGAGGTACCTAGCACGAAACTTAGCCTCCCTCTCCATGTGCTATCATAGAGGTTATTGTGCTGCCAAAAAAAACACATAAGAGGAATCGACTATCCTCATAGGACCCGCTCTTGTTGATCCTCAACCTCTATTGGAACCTCCATGAATGTCTCCCCGTCATTGATGTTCAACTCCCTGTGGTCGATGATGTGTGAATGGTCGTGCACGTATCTCCTCAGCTGAGATACATGGATGACATCGTGCACCCAGTGCAACTGAGGTGGAATGTTCATGTGGTAAACCACCTCACTTAACCTACTGAGGACCTAGAAAGGTCCGTCAAACCTCAGAGATAACATGCCGCCTCGGCCACATCTCTGTAGACCTCATAGTGGTGAGACTCGTACGAAAATGTGACGCCATCCTCAAACTCCAGTGGTCTCCATCTCCTATCAACATAGGATTTCTATCTGCTCTATGCATTCTTCATCCACTCTTGGATGATTTTCACCTTCTCTAGTAGCCTCAAAATGTGCGCACTGGTCAACCTCTACCTCAGCTCCTGAAAATATCAGCTGGCATATCCCTGACCACACGAAGGTTTTTTCCCATTCTTTGTCAATGAAAAAAGTGGTGCAACAACTCTATATAAAGTCTGGCTCAAATCTATGTCTGGCCGACTGGTGAGTTATCGACTGCACCCACTTTTGCATGATTCTATTCTATGCTGCCTGGGGTGTACTTTTCTCCGACCAAGGACAAACCCATCCCAACGTTGTAGGTAAACCACAACTTATTTGCCTAATATAGTCAATCTCTGTATGAAATGTGGTTGCCCAGTCCATACCCAAACAAACATCGTAAGGCCTCGACGCTGCCAACAAGTGGTTTCAACCAAAACTCTCTCCTCAACGGTCAGATCACACTGTCGGCATAAGCGTGATTATCGTGTCTCCTCCCAAAGTTATCTCTAGACGTGAGGGTCAATTCAACGGCTTAACTGGAAAATCATGGTATAGGACAAGATTTGTGGAAGAAAGGGATGATTTATATCAATGTCTGTTGTTACGTAAGCTAGCAGTAGATAGAGTTCGTACTTCGAATCATACGTAGATCCCTTGGGTCACACTCCTTGACCGCATGCAGCTACTATCTTCCCCTGCCCTCCTGCTCCTTGAGCCTGGCAGGGACTACAAAGGTGGGTGGTTGTAACATGTCGAAATGTACACCACCACAGGCTGCTCTCCCAGATCTTCTTCCACGTTTGCTACTCTAAAGATTCATCTGTCCTAAACACTTCCTCTTCTTGAAACATTTTACACACCAAAGTCTCCAAGGCTGGCGCTAGTTTCTTGCTTTCTTACTTCTATCCTTCACTGGCTGCATCCACTTAGCCAAAGAATTCTCACCCAGAATTTTTCTCTCTAGAACCCTAGCCTATGTTAGAATTCATAGAGAAAGAAGTGATGGCTCAGATGTCCTTAAACACACCTCGGTCAGATGTCCAATCCCTAAAGCACTGATCATATTGTATTAATCAAGTACCAGGAATGATCGGTACGCCTCAATGATTACTCATCTACCAACATGTCATCCTGCCAAAGTTGTATAAGCTCTAGAAAACTCTCAACCACCTCCTCAAGCCAGTCCTCAGCCGCCTGTGAGTCGGGCTTGCCTTGGAACCTGAGGGGTATCCGATGCTGAAACACATGTAAGGTACTTAACCTACATGTGTCTTCTACTGGTACCGCCGGTTGAAATTGCTGACCAATAGGTAGTGATATAGCTAGAACACTACCCGAAGGTACTATCTCATACATCGGTCCATGTACCAAAGTACCATCACTATGCCTACCATCCTCATGGTCACTCATTGGGAAACACCAGTAGATAAATCATCATCTTCTCTAATATTGTCTAAACTAGGTGCAGAACTATAGGAATGACCTCTAGCCAGTCCACTGCTACCTGGGAATCTGTCTCGCCTCGTAACCTCAGAGGCCTCTTCTGCTAGAACTCGTGCAACGCACTCTGTCAGCATGCACCATCCACTAGTATGGCTGGAGACATCTACTGCCTAACGGGTGGGGTGCTGCTGGTACACCACCCGAAGGTGCCAACATAGAAAGAGGGCTCTGTACTAGAGTATCATAATAATTTTCTATAGGAATACAATATAAATGTTTATTTTATATTATATTAATGATTTGTATAAAATTACTTATTTTTAGTTTATTTAGTTATATTATTTTAAAAAAAATATTAAGATGTAATCAATAAAATAACATATTTATTTACCATCAACAATAGTTAGTATCATGTAGTGGTGAGGGGAGTTCACCCGAGTCCATGTGATAGTCTTATATGGAAGACACAATATATTGTTGTGGTAAGACATTATAAATACAATTATTTTCCTCATTTTTACCTTTTTTATCTCTATAATAATATGATATTGGTTCATAATGACCTATAGCATCTTCTATTGATTCATTCAACACTTTTCAGTTATTTAACTCTATATTCCTTGCTTTTGTTCAAGTAAAAATGTTGTCTCATAAAATTTTTCAGTTTTTTTTATAAATTATCCTATCAAATAAAAAGTTAAAATATTTTAAAATACACTTCTTAACCATAATATTACCAAATTACATTATTAAATGTATTTTATTTAATTTGGATTCTATATTTTCTATTTCAATATATATTCTTATCATCAAACCAACATTACATTTGGGGGAATCTTCAATGGATGACAAGAATTTTTCCAATATCACATTCAATGAATATATTTTTTATATATTAATATCGTCCTCTAAAAATTTTGTGATTTTTTTAAATCTAAAAGGAACTTTTATTGGTTGAAAATCATTACCATTTTATCAAAATTAAACTTGTTTCCTCTATCCTATATTGAAAATTTGTTGTTTATTAAGCCTATTAAATCTATCTTCTACCATAAAAATATAAAAATATTGTACAATGAGATGATTATATCGACACTATTATAATATTTTTTTTATGTACCCATAAATTTATCTATACAGTAAATTTCCTCTCTAATTAATTATTAATATAAATTATATATCCATTAAAAATATTATTTATGATATTATCCAGTAATTTATATTGAAACATGGTATCTTAATTTATTAAAAATACATTCATTATGACCTCCAAAATAGATCTATTACATTCATATAAGTATTTTTAAAATGTAAAAATTATCTTCTACATACTAAATACCAGATAAAATCCCCTTATAAAAACATAATTGAATATATATATTTATATTCATAAATTAAATATACCTTATATATATTGTTATTTAAAATATCACATTAGGAAATCAATAATTTTGAATGAAAATAGTTTTTAATTAATTTACTATAATTCATTTCCATGTAGTTATGAAATGGTGTGCCATAATATTAATATATTTTTAAATTTATTTTAATAAAAATGATATATATTTCCCACTACTATATCCTAATAAATATATTAATTTGGATAGTGCATTGTGAATAAAAAAAATATTAATTAGGATATTTAGGTTCTAATGTATCAAATACAATATTACTATAATATAATTTAAAAATTATCAAGTTTTATTTTAATGTTTTTTCTTCTAATTGGAGGGGACAGAAGGATAACTTTCACAACAGAACTGGAGTTTTTGTAACATTGCCTTATTTTTTACATTGGAATAAATTAATTCCAAATTTGTTTCATCCAATATCTTCCATTATCGCTTATCTTATTGGAAATTATAAACTGTAAATTTATTGATATTCATAATAATATTATTATGAAATTCTCTATCATTTCTATGTTTCATAGTTCCAGTATAGACTATACAAAAAATGTGAACCAAAAAACAAATGATAAAAATGAAAAATAAATAAAATGAATCATATAATGTACAAAATAATATACATAATCTAAATTATAAAATGGAACACAAAAAAAAATATCTTAGTCTAAAAATGATATAAATAACATATCATTAGAGAAAAAAATCAAAAAACTAAACTCATTAAAATTTAAAAAAATATAATTCCATAGGAATAAAATACTATAAAAATATTTAAAAATTATTATAATCTATTTTGACCCTCAAAGTACTTGATCAAAATTAAAAAATATGGTGATTTAATTTTGGAGATTTGATTTAATGATCATACAAAAAATAATTAAAAAATTTATAAATGAATATTATTTAATAGATGATATTCTATGTATTATAAATTAAAATATTATAATTATGTAGATATGAAAATAATTCAATGAATATTTATTCATATAAGAAAAAATTATAATTAAATCATTGATGGGATAATTATTATATAATCGTTATTGTGATTCATTACAAGATCTACATGCTAAACAAATCAAAAAATGTTAATTAAAATATAATTATTAATAAATAATAAAATTTATCCAATAGATATTAAAAATAGAGAAATTTAAGTTTTTTATATTTAATAATTATATAAATATTAATTCTCAATTTACCAATATGGCTAGACAAGACTTTTTAAATAAATAAATAGTGTATAATAAAACTAAAATTATAATTAAGTACGTCAAATAACCTATTAATCCATCAGCCTTTAAATTTCATCCCCTATTTAATATATATATACCCACACATTAATTGAATGAGATTATATTGATGAAGAAAAATATTTCCCCAAATAATGATATGATGAATATACCACATTTATTGAAAAAATAAATTAGAAAAGGATAAAACCACTAAAACAATGTTATTCACACATTAAATAAGTCCCATGTTTAATCTATAATAATCATATAATCAAATAATATATCTCTCTATTTATCTCTATACTAATTTCAATGGGGTATTTAAGATATTAAATATTCATATCTCAGAATCACCACAACATCACTCACACAACAATGTGAATTATCTTTCTCCTCAAAATATCTAAAAAATCATGATTTCATATTACGATAATATGATATATATTATATGTAATATATATATATATATGCTTATCTAATGATAAATTTAAAAAACAACCATTAAATGTAGTAAATTTATATAAAAAATGTATCTTCACTCACTAAAAATAACAAAATCTACTCTTTTTGAAATTGAAATATTTATCATTTTCAAAATATATTTGAATTATAAAGGATATAATAGTTTTAATATGTAAAAGAATTATAAAGATAATTTATCTTGTAAAATTGACCAATTACATCAAACCCATGACATAATATTAAAAACTATAACTAAATAATGGTATTTAAAATTAACAATGGGTTTCATCTATTCTCTATAACCAAATATTTACCTCATTTTATTAACTATAATCATGAGTACAGAATAATGATTTTTTTCTTAAAATTATTTTTTATACACAAAAAACCTTCTCATTACAACATTAATAATTTGATAGTATTTTTATTCAATTAAAACATGTGAATATTAATTTCTTAAATAGATCATACAATAATAGCCAATGAATTTTTAGGTTTTAATTGTTTTAGAAAAATTTATTTTTTTTATATGAATATTTTTTAAAATTTATTTAGATGATATAAATATATTTGAATATTAATTTTCAATGAATAATATATTGGGTGAGGAATTATTTTTTCAATGTCTATTTAAAGGATTTCCATCAAAAAAATTTGAAATTTGAAATTTTAATTATTTTTTTATTTATAATATTTTGTGGAGTTATTTTTAATGTTATTTATATATTTGAATATATTTGATTAATGTTATTATGAATGATAAATAATTATTGAATAAGATTGAAAATAAAAAAAATCACTCAAAATAATTAGAACATATAATATGTAATGAATTCTTGTTATATATAAATTCTCCCAATTGATGAATTCAGGGTAAATATTATACAAAACAAATTTGAAAATTATATTTAATATAGACCTAAATATATGTTTTTATGCATGATTGGACATATGTCGCGAAAAATGAGTTTCATATAAATATTTATTATCACACATAAAACATTATTATGAAAAATTAAAATCATTTAAACAAGATGAGTTTGTTCAGACAAACATGGAGTTTAGTGAATCCAATTAATTTTATGATTATTATACAAGAAAATTTTCTATTGCACATTTTTAAAAGCTCAAGTTTATTGAGTAATTCATACACCATACATATAATATAAATATGCCACTTAATGTATTTTTGACATGGGAATCAATATTTAAATAGGATGAAATATAAATGAAAAAAAGTGTTATGATATGATCTAAAATATGTAAAACCAAAAACAATTTCAGGCCATTATTCTATATGATGGCCCATCCTATAACAACCATCTAAATTGAAATTACACATAGCCACAATAATGCCTTCTATTACACTAAAGGATATAGTCTAATGGTGAGTGGCTAATTTATATAATTTATGGACTATTCCCGCGACTCATTGTCATAAAAAATTGGGAAAATTATTAAATTCATTATCTATCATAATCAATTAATGAAAAATTAAATTAAAAATTC
The DNA here is from genome assembly GCA_963277665.1 of Viscum album. Taxonomy (NCBI): domain Eukaryota; kingdom Viridiplantae; phylum Streptophyta; class Magnoliopsida; order Santalales; family Viscaceae; genus Viscum; species Viscum album. The sequence goes on from OY728150.1 coordinate 1,894,983,976, forward strand.
CCAATGAATATAGAAGAATACATACTGATGGACATGCTGGAATAAAACATTTATCTACTACTTGGATGATCTAATATAAAAAATCACCTAAATATAGAAAAACGCACACACCATCCAATATATATTCCCAGAACACCCACACATCATCTCTCATATCATCTATCAATTTTCCCCAACCTGACCCACTACATGAAATTTTATGAACCTGAATGCAATTTTAATGTCTTAAATACACTACAGTTACCATAAAGGGTGTGATAAATACATTTTCATATGGTATCTCCATGTTCCCATAGTATAATTATTCATATTCATGTTTTTACTAGGTAATCAAACATGGGAAAAATATGATAAGATACCATGTTCTATCTTGCTTGCGGAAAACCCCTAAATCATGTCACATTATGCTAATAATGGCACCAAATCATCTAAATATACTAAATTTTTATTTATTTTAGACAACCATTATCACATCATTCTTTTGAACCTGATTCCCATCACATACCCAATGCCTCCTGATTGGATTTAATCTATGCTCCAATAAGGAATACCTTATAATAAGGTCATATGACGAAACATGGGACTCTCCTCCTCACTCAAGGTGAAACAATTCTCAAGACATGACCTCTACCATATCACTAATGATAGGGACTATCCATCCATACCCAAGTAAAAAAATAATAAAAACACATCTTCCTCATTATTTTCTCATAAATAATTTAATATCACATCTCATTCTAGACTCTATCTCACTCATGGATGTCTCATAATTAGATCTCATTCCATAGTTCTGATTCTGGGGACACTATCTCACACTTGACCTACATTATAATGTTATCTCACACATTGAGAGGACATGAATAGTCACAATCCACAATACCCAAGTCATAGAAAGACCCGTAACAGAATTGTTATGAAGGAAACTACCACACCACGATAGTCCCACATATGATATATCACTAATACAAGGGAAAGGATTTAGGAACCATTAACCATAGTAGAAGCAGTCACATATATCAACATAACACAAGGAAAACAGATTAAAAGTAAGTCCCTCGACCCATCAAATAGCTCAACATTCCATATAATCTATGAATCACCATTCAGATGACTCACTCATCATATTATCTATCATATATCCCATCATGGCATCAAATAGACTAAGCTAGACTCATTATATTCTATTATCACAAATTAAAAAAGTACCCATAACACCTTGGGGACCTCACAATTAGTGGAATCATCACAATACTATCCTTTGGAAGTGGTTATAATTCCCTTCCATTATTTCATCCCAACCCAGTCATGATACCCTAGGGGTATTCCAAGGCCTTGTCACTGTATAACATATTTGTAATCTTAATCCACATTCCTATTATTCCCATAACCCTTCCAAGGGTGTGTTCTAGCATGTTCTAAGGTATATCTCTTATCCTGTTACCAAGAGGAAAATATTTATATCAAATATGTCTATCCTCAGAGGACATTTCCACCCACTAATCCTTTACTATAATGATCCATCCTTATTAGTGTGTTTCTTATCATACACAAGATAGATAGACATATTTTTTTATAATTACAAGAAATAATCCCTCTCTTGAATACTTACCTAAAATTGGAAGAATACTAATAAGGAATATGAAACATGTTATTAGGAAAATACCACTACAATATGTCTCATTTCCTCAATTAGTACCCTCGGCCCTGGGATACATAGTCATCCAAATGACCCAAATGCCTAATATTCTAGATATTAATTTTCCTATGAATAAATGTTTTATCACACCTATATCTACACTTGAGTGCCCATGATCCCTATCTATTCTACTAGAACCATATAAAAATCCATGAAATAGGAAACTCATCCCTTAAAATTCATATGATCTTGTATTAATGAGTCCACCTACTTCAAACATGGATTTACCATCCTAATCAAACTCCATCTATCCTAAACCAGGTCCTTCTATGACTCTTCTAAGTGAACACTACCATTAGAGCTCCTACCACATGTTATAACACCTATATAATTAATTATAAACAATTATATTTAAGTATTCCTCTTAATCCAATGGTGTATGATAATTAAATAACGTATTAGAGTCATCCTGATATAGAAACATCCCAAACCACTAGTTTTTTAAACATTTGAGACCCCATATAGCCACAAAACATGTAATCCTCATAATTCCATATAATTTTTAACAAGATTATATTGAAATAGCAACCGAAATTTTTTGAAATAGAAATAATAAATGGTTTATAAATAGGGGATCAATATCATAATAGGAATATAGGATCACATGCCAAAATAGGGTTGGTATTCACTAAATTAATTCCCATTTAAATTTATATAAAATAAGAGTAATGAATGTAGGGAGATGATAGAGAATGACATCTCTTCACATCCCCATGTCTCTAAATTTTGAAACCCCTCATGCTAGAAACATGAGGGTCTCCCTGGATCATGAATAAGATACCCAAGAACCATTCAATTTGTGAACAAGGGGTTCATTCAATGGATAACAACCACCTACACATTTCATAACCCTACACCTAGTTAGTATCCTAAGATGTTCATGTTAGTGGGGTTCTCCCATCATCCAACCCCATAAAATGCATGAACCATGGATCAAAATTTTAATGGATATATTTTATTTAATTTCATAACATAGGTCAACCATCCCTTCTTAAATGGCTATTATAGAACTTTTGTAAGAAACCATGACCCATTACATATAAAACAGACCTCATAATGAAATTCTAATGGAAAACTTTATATTCTGAATCCTACTCCTCGAAATTAACCCCTCTGGAAAAAATTCCCTTAGGATATTAAAAATGATACTATGGTGCCCTATGATCATCCCATCACAGGTATCCTCCTCTATATAAAATATCTAGTTATTATCTAAACACAACCTTTACCTATAAAAATAGTAAATTGATGACTAAATGGTAAAATTCCATATCTTTATTCAAAATTTATTTCATCTCTAACACTAAACACATTAAAGTTAATTTAATATTAGATTCAATGATACCCCCTCTCTATCCACAAAACCATTTACAATTGATATTTACTTTTGATAGAATAAATTTTTTATGTATTATAGTTATAGAAGACACATATTCTATATTGGTAATATAATCTAATGAAGTATAATTTTATATCTTATAGGTCTAAAATTTGTTTGTATAACAAATAATATTTTTTTAGTAAATTTTTATTTATATTATAATGGTAAAATTTTCATGTATAAAAAACCAGTTTTTTAGAAGAAATTTTATTTTTGAAATAACCACACAAATATTAGGTAATCAATAATTATTCCTAATTTTATTAAATAAGCATTTTTTTGATGAGATTTAGTACTTTGTAAATATATAGTTCTTATTATTAAATACTAATAGAAAAAAGTGATATAGTTAATTATATAAAATCAATACATTACCAAAAATGTATATCCCCTTTAAAATGATGATGTTATGATGTAATTTTTTAAAATTTTTATTATTTTTAAGGAATCATAAAAACCATTTAATATAGTTTATGTTTTTAAAATCATTTCATTGAAAACATGACTCACTTAATCATCACCAATGATATAATTTTGTTATTTATATTATTAAAGTTATAATATATTGAAAAAAACAATACTATATGTAATAAAACATTTTACTAAATGATGAATTTTTTTTTGTTTTCATTAAATTAAAATATAAATTTTCAAAAAAAACATATTTAAAACAATTTACCTTCATTTTACATTTAATACCAACCAATCCCATAACTATTATTCACTCATATTCCATTATGAATAATTTTCTCTTATTATCCCTTTATAATTTCATACCAATTTAATTTTACACAATTAATTATATCCTCTAAATATTTTAAAAGACCCCTCTAATGATAATTTACCATCTTCTCAGTATTCTTATTTTGAGTACTTTTTTTGAACAATGAATTTAGATTTGAATTTTTACATGGTTTTCATTGATTTTATAAATCCATTTTTTCCAAATTTTCCAATGTATTAGTAGAACACCTTTCTGTATCCTTAATCATATACATAGAACTTTACATACAACTATTATAATTCGAAATTATCTAGTTATTTTCTATTCCAAATTTTTTATTGTGAATACCAATCAACATTTCATCTTTTGAATGTTAAACTACATGGAATTATGCATAAATAATTTTGGAATTATACTTATATCACCCAAACACCTTAATAATTTAATTAAAATTTATTAAATATCTTCTTATATTATATAATCTATTTTCACAAAAATTCATGTGCATGATATGAACATAACATACAAGATCATAATTATATAACACTCTAACATCGGGGATTGTATGCATTTAATGACCTTCAATGTTTGGAAATGATAGTTCGTATTATTTATGATATTTTATAGTGTATTTTTATTGATAATATACTTATGGTAATGATGTAATGCTTTATGTTGTTTCATCATAACTTCTATTACATTGATTTTTTCAACCTATATCATGCTTTAATGATAATATTTATGATTATAACCCATTTTATGTCTCGTTATTATTAATATTTATTTAAATGTGTTACTTTATACTTATTATTGTTTGATTATACATTTAATGTGCCTTATACATCACACATTTATTATTTACATCCCTATGTTATCCCATGTCGTTTTACCAGATAAATTGATTTTATGGGACTTTTTTGGTGTTTTTAAATATTGTTTGTATTATTATGTTACTTTTTAATGACTTATAAACATTAATTTACAAATTAAATATGTCTCTTGATCATTTATAATTTTCTTATGTTTATTATTATGTAATAAGTCGTGATTTTTTTATACAAAAGATATGTGCATTCATAGTTGGTAGCAGAGAAAGGTTTAGTTATTTTTGGGATTTAGGATTAAAAAAAATTAGTGAAAGGTGAAAGGAAATTATTAATCAGAGTAAAACATTAATAAATTATATTAATGTGTATTGTAATTTCATTTTCTGAAAAAAAATATTCTCTATGTGGATAGCATATGTAATGTGGATTTGGAATTATTGATCCTTGTGTTAATAACGCAAAATAATTCACATTGGTAATTGACTCAACAATAGATTGGTGCACCGAAAAGTAGGATTACTATAGATTTTTTTTAACTAAAAATTTTAATTCATTTGTAAATTAAAATACTGCTTATTAACCATTATATAGGTAACAACAATGACCCTTAAATTTTCTGTTATGTCAGATATGGTGCATAATATATATCGATACCCACAAACTCATATTTTATAAAAATTTTATCATTTATAATTTATTTCATCTATTTTCATAGTTTCCCTCTTATATTAATAATAGTTTCAGAATAATCATACATAAAATTTTCATTACTCTAGTCAATTATTGAAAATAGTTTCAACCAAGTCAAAAAACTAATGTGATGATAAATTTTATGACTTTTAAAATGATATGCCTAACCATATGAGATAAATAAAAAATAACATCATGAAAATATATTCTAAGTTTTCTCATGTTTTGAATAAAATTGTATGTCGAGTGTAAAACTCACATCAACTAAATTAATAGAATGTTTAAATAGGTACCTATATGATTAAATGGCCTACGACATTCAGGGGTACTTCGGATCATCTAATCTTAAAATAATAGGTAAAATTAAATGAAAGGATATTATCCATCCTTCAACACTCTAATAAGTATAAGGTTGAATATGTTTTTTTAAGTGGGGAAGGGGAGGTATTTAATTGTGTATATTAAAAAATATATAACGCACATGATATAGATTGAAGTGAACAAGAGGAAAGAATTACGGAAAAAGTTTTTGAACAAATATGTTACTCAAACACTAAAGGATAATGTTGATAAACATTTACTTTTACTAATGAAAAACGAATATGAATCCATCAGGTTGTATAAGGTGGAAATCACAAGACACTCATGATATACTAATACCATTGTATTACTCTCGATATTAAAGATGACCATTTTATTACTACATAAATTCCAATTCTATGAAAATATTTATTGATTAATTCATTAGATTTCTATGAGGAAATAGTATGATCATATATTAAGGTTGGAAAATATATCATAAAATCTCAATTTTCCTATAGGTATGGATATATGATATAGAAAAATGGAAGTTAATTTTAGTAATGTAATGTAGAAATATAATGGGAGGGGTAATTTGTAACATATCACTTATCAAAAGTGAGGGAAAAAGTGCCACTAAAATCATATAAGTGGTACAAGAAAATACTCATGGTTTGGGAAGTAAGGGGACCATATAATATAATATTAATGGGAGAATCCTAGTAATGTGATAAAATAATGGAATGGTCCAATCAACCCTCATAATTATATAAAAAGATCTGACTATAAGGAAAACAGGAACCATAAGAATCAATACATCAATATATTATTTATTGATAATAATCAATGAGCAATGCATCCATGAAATAGAAATATTTGGTGATCATATGCTATAAAAATAAAAAAGGTGGATCCCTACAATGATATAGGGAATGGTGAGCCATTTATTCTTTCATTTAAAGTGAATTTCCTATTTTATTATTGTTTTGAAAATTATTTCATATCACAAAAGTTTAATATAATTATTATAACACCATAAGGTAACCTGAATGTATATATATTTTTTAAAATTGAAAATTTATCAATTATCCCAAACCAAGTTTATAACATCTACAATGACTATATTTATAGTATAAACGACTAAAAAATTGCGATACCCCCCTACCTTCATGGAATTTGAAGTAATTTTGGGTATGTATTGGAATATTATATAAAGTTATAACATACATTTATTAGATTTAAAAATCAGCATCCATATCCAAAATCACCATCTGATTCTATAAATGTGTATATGGGAGGATAAAACGCTCTTGTTATCATTATATAAATACAATATATTACATTATTATGAGAAAACATGTCTAGAAAAATTGATTTAGACTAAGGAAATGATCATCCCTAATGACCTTCACATTTTAACGAAATATATTGATGTGTTTCCCAAAGAACTTATCAGTCTTCATTAATGTTTTTTGTTTTATATATCCATCAAAAATATACATAGATATTTAAAATATATAATACTATATAATGAATGTAAAATTTTGAACATGGTGAGATAATTCTGTAACTACAATAGAAAATAGATAAACGGGTTATACCCTCATGAGAATAATTATGGGGTTCACTAATCCACCTCATCAAGATTAAGGACATGTCAATGTGACCATGTATTGATTATCATTTGAAAAAAAAAATATTGAGATAAATTAAAATTTTCCTTTTCTATATATTTTTTACTTTTATGATCATCTTTGTGGAGCCAAATACTTTTATTATGTGGATATTTGACTAAAATATAATCCTATAATGGTTCAAATATAGAATATCCCCAAAACTACATTTATATTATGTATGTGACCTATATGTTTGTAGTTCTTGAATTTAGATTCATTAATTCTCCAGTTAACATCATTAACATACTGAATTGAATATTTAGGGAACACCTCAAAAAATTATGGACGATTTAAAAGATTATATTCTTTTCTACCATAATTGTAAGGAGGAAGAAGAGGAGAATTTGAATTTTTTGAGGAAACTATTTTGTAAGGAAGTGTTGTATCCGAATTATAATAAATGTGATATTTGTTCAGATAATGTAAAATTCTTAGGACACTTTATCGCCATTATGGGTATATCATTGGATAATTTGAATCTAGAGTAAATAAAAAACTATCCTATGAATAATATATATGATTTAGATATATATATTTCTTGTATTTTCTAGGTACTATCAATGAATTTTCAGAAAAATGTATATTTTTTTGAATCCTAGTAACTATGATATGTCATAAAGAATAGATGTTTTCCTAGACTAGTGATTTTTAAGATATAATTAATGGTATGAATAAGATGTTAATCCGTAAACCTATGCTAATATCACCCACCTATGAAGAAATATTTTTTATTTACTATGATATGTCAAAAAATATATTCTATTATGTACTAATAAATTATGAAAAATGGATACCCTATTTATCCCTTAAATTAAACATAAACTACTAGAACTACACAATGAATTATTTGAAATGGGATGTGGTGATCATTACAGTAATGTTTTGGTGGAATAATTTTATAGAGATAGGTGGGAGAAACATACTGATCATAAAAACATCATATATAAATTCACACAAAAGGTGGTTGGTACATGTAAAAAATGGGGGTTAGAGATGATCAACTGTTTTTATTATTGAGTACAATACCTCACTTGAATGGTGAACAACGATGAAGATTCTCTAACAAGAAATAATATCATAAACATATACATTATGAGGAATAAAAGGGAACAAATATTCATAGACATGAAAATTATGAGAATAAAAATAATTGTGATGTAGTAATTACATTTCTAAATTAACTTATAAGACCTAAATTTTTATAGAGTTTTGGATTCCCAAAATGATGACATATTGATATAGAAAATAGTAGAAAAAATAAAAAAATTAATTTTCTAATGATGGATTTATAATGTTGAGATCTTGTATATGTGTCCAATAAAATATGAATTTGGAGCTTTTGATTAATTCACATAGATCATCCATCTATATTCATCAAAGATGAACTATAATGTATAGATACTTATTGCAAAATATCCATTTAGATATCATGAAGTAGTATATTGAAGTATTTATATAACAATGAATTGTATGATAAAAAGTACAGTGATAATGATAGATGTATAATGTTATGATTAATCGATTTTCAATTCTTAAATGTAAATGTGTATACAAAACCACCAATTTCTTTATATGACTCATCTAGATATTTAATGTCATTAACACAATCACATTCATAATCCATATCAATACAGTGTCATCACATTTTCTAATATGGAATGTTTATATTTTAAATAATTCACTAAAATATATATTTGAAGTTGTATGAAATCATATTTTACTAAAACTTATAGATTACAATTAATATTCTATGTAAAATATGGCACAATGTATAATCCTTCAGCATGCATTGGAAATATAGGTATTTTTAAAAACCTCTTACATCCCTAAAATGGACGGTCGATCTAAGAGAACCATCTAAAATATAATGGATATAATGATACCGTGTTTAATTAATTTACAAGGGTGTTGGGATCAACAGATTCCCCTACTCAAGTTCTCATATAATAAAATTTATATTTTTCCCTTCAAATGAAACCTTTTTTAGCTTTGAGAAGGAATAGGATTTGGGATATAGCATAATGGGATGAAGTTGAAGAGTTAAAGATGATGGGACTAGAACTTATCAATTACATGGAATATAAGGTTAAAACATTAATCATTATATGAAATCTATAAAAATATGATTGAAAATATAATTTGAAAAATGTTGATGAGACATAGATATTGAAAAATATATATTTTATTCTTTCATATATATATATATGGAATAAGTTCTTGAGGTTTAGGATGGTTTTTTAATAATATTCCTTGATATATTATCTCCTTTGAGATCCTTGATCTCATTTGAGAAACGGGATATCAACATTAACTCCCACCTAACCCATATTATGTACAAGATATGATCTATGTATACCTCTAGACAATGTAGATACCAACCCTCCCCCCTCCCACATAACTTTATACTAGGGTTATAGCTTGATATATATATATATATATATTTCATATGAGGATTATCATTTTGGGATCTTATGTAATTGATACGAGGTCTTAAAAATTATGAAAACACACCTGGTAAATTTTTCCTTCAGAAACCACAAGATTGAAGAAGAAACATTGTACCAAAATGTTGGGATAAAATAGATTCACCTTTAACATTCCTAGTGTATGAAATTAAATTATAGTGGGGGAAATTTTTTTTATGTAGAATATTCTAACTACCAAAACATTTTTAAAATAAAATACCTTTCCATTAAAAAAATTCTTATTATGTTTATTAGAAATATAAAACATAAATAAAAATGTGTTTATTTTTAACGAATTATAATATTTAAAATGTTGAATTAAAAATATCCATAATACAATTATTCATTTTTTATATATCCATTTTACAATGATTGATAATTTTATTATATATTATGATTTGTGATAAAGAAGACTTTATAACATTTGATATAAGAATATACTTGACATGTAGGATTATACAAAATAAATCCCATTTACCAGAGTTTATAAGGGATATAAAATCATTGATAATTTTCATTTACGATGACCAATATGTAATTTAACATCATAATAATAAACAATTCAATATAGGGCGTAACTTTAAGATTATAGATATCACCACCCAAATCATGTTCAATGAATAACCCCAATATTGCCCTACCATCTCAAACCATTCAATTTTGTCATTCAATGATGTAATAAGGGGTTATATATATATACCCTATTAGTAATAGTTTTTGTATTTCATTCATAATGTAATAATTATTATATTTATCCAATATAATTTTTACTTTATCAATGAATATATAATTTAGTTGATTTTTTTTATAAAAGTTTTATTTTTTAGTAAATATCAATTATCAATTAAGACCCAATTTCAATAAATAATTTAAATTAAAAAATAAATATGTTTTAATACAATTTTATAATTGGATAACAATTATTGAAATATAAATAATAATATAATATAATGGAATATAATGTTAAATTATAATTTCAAATAAATTGGTTAATGTAGTTACAACCAGTATTTTTCATTAAATAGGTATTTTATGTAAAAATGAAAAATGAAATATTTGGAAATTATTATTTATAATTGAAATATTATTTTTGAAATAATAAATTTGAAATTGCCTAATGGTGAATTTCTCCTTTGCTACTCATCAAATCAAGTTGAGATTTTGCAGTCTGAATTAGGAGATATAGGTGGCCGATTGTGTTGAATAAAGCATTCCGATTTGAAGGCTTATTCCAATTGATAAACACATTCATATTTTGGCCACCTAAAACGTCTGGATTGAAAAGGACAGATTTATATTGTTTAATCAAATGGTCATAACATTGGCTCCATAAGTCCAAATGCTTCCCAATTTTGAGAGGATAAAACATTATTATATAAAACATTGCGTAAAAAATATCTTGATATTATTTTTTCTTAATTATCAAAATTGCGATGCAAGTGGAGGGATGGATTGGGAATGAAAATAGTCCACTTACTTGGGATATAAATACATCCATCCCCTCTCCTTGAAAATAGTTGTAATTTTTAGAGGAAAGGTGGATAGGTTTCAATGAACAGGGCTCTACTAAAAGCATAGTAGGATCTTACATAATCATGATTTTACTTGAGAAATCATTCCTCCTTTCTTCCTTTCATTTAATTTTTTTCTCTTCATTTGTAATCATGTAAGTGTTTGTTTTTTGAAATTTTATTTTAATTAATGCTTCTTCTCCAATATCTCTTATTCTCATCCACCTTCTATAGTTTAATATTTATTTTCTTAAAATAGCTTAAATATAGTTAAATATCATTCCCTAATTTGTCATTCTCATTAAATCGAATGTTAGTTTTTAATTATCATCCTCATTTGTGTGGGTGTTCGACGCACCACTATTTTCTTAACCCTTTGTTTTTTTATTCTTAATTTATCATCAAAATCATTATAACTAGATTACTAATCATTTAAATGGCTGAGTAAAACTCTCATTGGGTGAGTTATAATTTAGGGATGTTAATTGATTGAGAGTATTTTCTCGATGAATATTTTTCAAATTAACATTTTGTAGGTTAGACTTAACATGTCATGGGTTAAAGACTTGTTTTGTTTAATGTGTGGTTTCCATTGATTTTTGGAAGTTTAAATACACTACTATCAACAAGTTCTAATTGAGATTAGAACCGTAGGTTATGTTATGAATTTTATTAAATCATTAACACTTGGGAATTACAATCAACATTATCTTATGAAGTGGGTGTTAATTTAAATGAAATAAAATGCAAAGCTCAAGGATATCACAAGCTTAACTCCTTAAAAATGAACTTAGTCCAATCATTATCAGATTTGTAAATAAAACACCAATAAATTATCACTTCATTTAAGATTGTCAAACAAACCCCCCAGTCAAAATATAAACAACTAAAAACAATAGACTATAAAAAAGTAACATTGCCAAGGATTCGACCCGAGTGTTGTTATACACAGTAGTAGAACACCATAACATTGATTGGTAAATAGGAAACAATCAGTTGCGCTTTCAATCTTCCATAAATATGATGATATTTATGAACATATTATAGATATTAAATCAATTGTATGTGTCTAAATTCGCATTTAAAAGCGTTCATAATCTCAAATGGATAGGGATCAGATCAATACTGATTATATATTGGTTGATTAGGGTTTTATTGATGTCTTTCCAGAATAGTTACCTAGTCTTAGACCAAAACATGATGGTGAGTCCTTAATTGAATTCACTCTTAGTTCCACACTAATTTCAAATATTTCTCATAGAATGGACCCAATTGATTTGCACGAATAGAAGAAGAAACTTCAAGAAAACAAGGATAAGGGATTCATTTGGGATAGTGTACCACCTTGTCAAGCAACTATTATTTTTATTAAAATGAAATAAGGATCAGTGCAACATTATATTTATTATCAAGATTTGAAGGAGATAAAAATAAAGAACAGTTATCATCTTCACCATATGGATGAATTTTTTGATCAACTACGCAGGGCTCAATACTTTTCCATGATTGAATTTCATTCTTGATATCATCAATTAATGATCAAGAAGGATGATATACCCATGAAGTCATTCCGTACAAGGTATAGACATTATGAATATATAGTGAGTATATTTGGTCTTACTAATTCACCTACTATATTCATGGTTTAATGAGTATTGTCTTTAGATATGACCTAGATATGTTTGTTTTAGTACTTATATATGATATTATTATATATTAATATATTAAGGAAGAGAATGAACATCACATTAGAATTTTACTACAGGGCCTAAGAAAGGAGAAGTTATTTGAAAATTTTAAAAAATGTAATTTTTTTCTGCAAAAAAAATCCTTTTTGGGTCACATAATATCAAGAGATGTTAATGAAGTAGATCCGTAAAAGATTGAGGCATTTGAAATTTTTCCTAGAACATCCGCAAAGAATAAGATATATTAATATCATGGTTATGCCCTATATTAGGGACAGATTTTGGATAATTTTGCATGAATATCTAATCCTATGACGATGTTTACATTAAAGTGTGTAATGTTCCTCTAGATAGATTATTGTGAAGAAAATTTAATGGAAATAAAGAAATGGTTGGTCAGTGACCTTGTGCTTAAATTACCCTATAGTGGAAAAGGGTTTGTAATGTATAGTGATTTATCATAGAAGGGATTGAGATGTTTTATTATTTATAATAACATGGTTATATCCTATATCTCATGAAAGTTGAATATTAATTATCAAAATTACCCAAATCTTTCTTTGGATTTTATAGTGGTAATTTTTAAACTATTGACGTGGAGGCATTTTCTTTATGATGAAAATGTGATATATATATACTGATCACAATAGTCAGAAATATATTTTCACAGAGAATGTGTTGAAATTTTTCTAGAATAGATGGTTAGAGTTGGTAAAAGATTATAACTACTCAATAAATTACCACCCTAAGAAAGAGAACAAGCTGGCCAATGCTTTGAGTCAATAATACCATGATAGGTTATACATTATTAGTATAAAAAAAGATCCAATATTCCAAGATTTAAAAAGGATTCATCTAAAAATCCTGAAGGAAATGGAAATATCTTATCTTTCAAAACTGACTGTTCAACCCTCTATCCAATTGAAGATTATGAAAGAAATTAATGAAGACAAAGAGAAGAAAAATAAGGTCATAAATTATATTTTAACCATGATAAAGATGGAATGATGATGTTTATGAGTCATTAATGTGTCCCTTCCAAACCATATTTGAAGAAGGTGCTATTAGAGGAATCTAATAGATATTTATTCTCTATTCATCAGGGATGTATGAAGATGCATATGGATTTGAAATAATAATTTTGGGTGGATTGCATGAAGAGAGATATCACAGAGTTTGTATCTCAGTGATTTGTATCGTAGCATGTAAAGGCTGAAAGACAAATTTCCTATGGGATGTTTCATCATTTAACAATACCTAAAGTGAAATGGGTGAACATAACTATGTATTTTTTCATTGGACTACCATAAACCTCTATTGGGGTTAATGCTATATTGGTGGTAGTCGATCAACGTAATATGTTATCACACATCATTTCTATCATAAAAGATTTCTCTTGGTAACGTTATTCAATGATATACGTCAATGAAGTGTTATGGTTACAAGGAGGACCACATTATATTGTATCAAATAATGATTTTAGGTTTACCTCAATGTTCTAGTGACATCTTCAGAAATCACTTGATAAAGAATTTAGATTCAGTACTTCCTACCATCCATAGATATATGGCCAGTCTGATTGAACAATTCAAATCCTAAAAGATATGTTGAGATGGTGTTATCATGATTTAAAAGGCTTTTGGGTCCAACAACTTCATATAGTTGACATATCATAGAACAATTGCGTTTAGTAATTAATTTGGATGGATCTATATGAATCCCAATATGGGATGAAATTTCGACCACAAACATGTTGGGATGAGGTTAGACAAAGAAAGCTATTGGGAGCCGAGATTGATGAAGAAATGGCTAAAAAAGTTAGAAACATTAAACAGTATTTCAAGACAACTCAAATAAGAAAAATATTTATGTAGATAACTACCAACAAGATCTAGAAATTGAATTTGGTGAAAAGGTGATTCTATGAATATCACCCTGAAATAAAGTTATTAGATTCAGGAAGAAAGGGAAACTAAGAACAAGGTATATTATCCCCTTTGAGATTCTTAATCTTATTAAAAGACTTTCCTATCACATGGAACTTCCTCCAAATCTATCTCAAGATCATGATGTGTTCTAGGTATCTCTCTTGAGGAAGTACCGACCTAATCCTTCACATATTCTAACATCAATGGTCATTCTACTGGAACATTACATTTCTTATGAGGAGAAATATATTGAATTTCTCAACCAATGAGAGAAAATTCTACAAAAAATACCACTTGGATATTTAATGTTTTCTTGGATAAATAACCTGTTAAATTAAGCTACATGGGAACATGAGGATATGATGAAGTATATATATCCTCATTTTTAACTGATTTTCGAATTACGAGGGATAAATTCATTTTAAGGGTGGTAGAATGTAACACCCTGAGTTTTTATGGACATTTTATTTCAAATAAATGAATATATTAATTTATATATTTCATTTCACATAGTCAAACATTCGTTTCACATGGAACCAACTTAGAATATGTTTCATGAAACACCAACATGGCGTACGTTGCACGTAACAACGAATTGGCATAAGATAAATGCAACACTATGTTTTTAGAAAACATATATTTTTGTTATTATTATCTGAATGAGATAATTATAAACTAATGCATAAATTTATTTATATAAATAGAAATAACTACTTTTCAAATATTTATAATAAATGATATGATTCTCGGTAAGTTACTTCATTGTTTAAAAATATCATTTTCTCGAATGAATCGTTTTTAATGTCATTTAAATAGTGATAATTTTAGATAATCATGGAAATTTAATTTTTTAAAATAAAAATAATTTCTGAATTTAGAATATCAAAATTATATTAGGGTTAATTTCTAGTATTTTTCTAAAAAGATTCAATTTTTGATGAATAGTAAAAAATACTACAGATTAGTTAAAAAGATTCTTTTACATTTAAATAATAATTTTAACATTAAATTGATTTAAATGTCCCAATAGATAAATAAAACATATATTAACTCAATGTAGTACATTGAAGTCATTTTTAACAAATAAGTTTATTTAGAAAATTATTAATATTTTGAACGACTCTTTTACCCACCATCTAGCCACATTTTCATGATTAATAGTAACTTAGTTTTACCACTAATGTATATTAAATTTCAAAAAACAGACATATATGGTTTTAATCATGATGAATAATCTAATTTAATAGGATCAAAATAATTTTTGGTGAATAATAACTTGTAATTTTTATTTACCACAATTATAGGTAAATGGGGTAATTAAGGGTAAAAATAATATTATAGTAATACAAAATTACACAAAAACTTATCCTAATTTGAATGGATATGTTTTTTAGACCCAAATAATCCTTATGTTAAATATATGATCCAATTTACCTCACTTGTGTGAAATTAAGACCTTATTTATAGTTTATTTAAAGAAGAGTTAAAAGATTCATATTCAAAATTAAATAATTAAATATTTTTTTATAAATGCATATACATAAGTTAAGTTAGTTTATAGTTACTCATTTTAAATATAATAAATTTATCTTCAAAATAATAATTTTTTGAGATAAAATAACAAAATTAATGTCTTGTACAATAATGAGGCAGTAATTGTTTAATTAATTGAGATATCTATTAATTGATATTAAAAATATTAAAATAAATATAATTTGGCTTCATTAATGACTTCCATGAATTTTATCGATAAATAAAATAATTTATTGACATATTGGTAGTATTTTAGCAAAGTTATAATAATGTCTTGATATTTTAAAAAATTCAAATATTGAATAATATCCAAATTGACATAAATGAAACTTTAAAATAAATAATATTTGATTTAATGTTATAAAATTAATAAAAAAATATGGTTCAGAAAAACTACTGTTATATTGTTAAATATGTAATTAGTGATCCAATTGGTGTTATTTTTTAATTTTATAGCAACTAGTTTGACCGTGCAATGTACAAAGACACGTTCTCCTGGTAATAGTAAAATTATTTAACTAATGGTTAAAGGTAATAGATAAGGTTGATCATATGATCTAATCATGTATAAAATTCATTTCATGAGAGTATTCAGATATATCCTCATCTCATATTCAAAATAACTCGCATTATATCTATTCAAAATTTAAAATCAATTTACAATAAATTAATAATTTTTGGAGTTCCATAAATTGACCTTCCCCCTTATAAAATGGAACCTATCCTTTTGTTTTATTCAAACATATAAATACTTTTTTATTGGCCAAAACCTAACAATTTCTTCTACCAACATCCATCACTATATCCAAGATTCTTTTCTACAGGCAGAAATACATCCTATGGAGTCCTTTTGTGCAAATAAAAAGGAGATACCTGAAAGAGTGGAAATTGATTTATCTCCAATATCAATGTTATTTTATTCATAAAAATCATATTTCAAAGCTATTTCTATAGAAAATTAATATATACAGAATAAAATATATTTATATATGTTTTTATGATTACGGTATTACCGAATTCCACCTTATACCCATCATATGAAAAATAATTTCAACTTGTGTGCATTGGTATGACTTACCATCTCCAAGTCATTATCTAAACTATTTTTCATGTATAATTTATTTCTATAGGTGTAAAGATGAATATAGAGGATGTAAATAATACTGGTAACATAATATTGTTTTTTAATAATTTATAATCCATACAATTCCCTACCCTTTACCAATAAAGAATGATATCATTTCTCATGCGTACGTACAACATACAGTGTCCACGACGCGATGAGATTCATCTTAGAAGTTCTCCATTCAAAAAAAATAAAAAATATATATTATTAATAAGTATAAAAATTATGAAAAAATAATTCTACTTGAATAATAATATATTTATATACATACATATATATTAATAACTTATTTACATACTTTCTTTCAACGAGACAATTAAAAACGGAAACAATGTTCATGTGTACGTAGGGATTACCTTCTTAATGAATGATTTATTCCATTTAATACTTTTTAATGATATATATTATTAAAATATTAATATAATTGATATAAATGAAATTTATATCATTATATAAAATATTGATTCATTATATAAGTATAAGTAAAAATAACATAACAAATTGAGACACATGCAAAGAACAAAGTGAATATTACCTGAAGTAAAACCTTAACATAAAATAATTAACAACCTAGTACTATAATGTCATATTCAAACCATATATCACCTTATATATAATAATATTACACTTTAATAGATTTATAATAAACAAATATTTATTATATATAAATCTTTCCTGAGTATAATGTGATTCAAGAAAAAAGGTATGGGATGATTGCACAATCTCATTATTATTCAAGATTGTTTATACATAAGGATTTACTAGGGTTTATTTATCATCCTTGCCCAATTTTTCAAAAATTGATTTCATAAAAAGTTTCACAATTCTTATATTGATGTTTAAATTAATTTTTACCATTTTATGACTTTTGACTACACGGTTTGGAAAAAATATTTCTTTCGTTTCCATATGATGTACTTTTTGGATTTTCCAGCATACATATGATAATTATTATTTTTAATATACACTGCATGAATGGATTTTTATAATTTCATAATTATTTATTTCCATGAATATTATATTATATTTTTTCAAGGTTCTTTTCAAATATTTTCTTTTCTTTGAAAATTTCATGGTGTTTTAAGATGGGAAAACATTTTTGAATAAGAAAAGGATATATTCCTAAACAATTAATTTTATGTATATTATCAAGAAAAAAATTCCATCTAAGATTAATGATATATTTCAAGTATAATATTACTATAATTCATATTTTTTATTATGTTTATGATTTAATTATATTTATTAAATATATATTTTAGAAATGGATTATGTTATGATGGAATATTGTATAAGAAACCCATTTTATTCCTTCGGTTTTGTTTATGATAAATGTTTTATTTTTTGTATAATAAATAGAAATTATTTCATTATGGGATATTTTATATCTATATCCCCCTCTAATACATTGGATAAATATTTATATCTTATGAGATAATATAAGATAGTATTGGGAGTGATCATTGACTACTAT
This sequence comes from Viscum album, assembly GCA_963277665.1. Classification (NCBI taxonomy): domain Eukaryota; kingdom Viridiplantae; phylum Streptophyta; class Magnoliopsida; order Santalales; family Viscaceae; genus Viscum; species Viscum album. Next base: position 1,895,002,995 of record OY728150.1, read on the forward strand.
GATAGACATAGGGGTGACCTATGACAACTAAGATGGTATGTGGAGTGAACTCATACTACTATGTTGGTATGGGAAGTTAACCCATAATACTATGATATTCTTGTTAGTGATGCCTTGGATACTATGGAAATTTGCATATTCTTATGTGTATGCCACACTTCCATGTCATAATCCTAGTTTATGCTTTCATGGGTTATTCTCTTTAATTAATTTTGAATTAGGTCCTATGAACTGATAATATTTATGCCATGATTTCAATAATTAACTTTGAAATGTATGGTATGATATTATATTTTTCATTATCATGTTATCATACCCTTATACCGGTGTTTGTACTTTTTTTTCTCCCATTTTTACCCTTGCAGAGCATCTGAGATCACTCTTTTTGGGTTTCTTTCCACCAGGTTATGATGATATTTACTATGTTTTATGTAACAAATAATGGTTCTAGTCAAGAGGTACCTAGTGGAAGATTATGTAGTTCATTTATGTACATGTTTTGTTTTTCAATGTTTACAAAGACATTAAACCAATTATGGCCTTTGGGTGTCTATTTGTATAATGTTTATGTACTCCATAAAAGTTATGTAATGTTAATGTTTGAAAATCAATGTTTTTGTAGGCCTAGATCCAAAATGAAATTTGATTTGGATTACTCCAGGTATACATTGAAAAGTATATTGTTTTAGTCTTGACCATATTATCCAGGCATTAAGAGTGTGTGGGGGAATCACTATAGTACATAAGAGTTGTAAAATCGAACACAATGAGTACCAGTCTGAACTCTACAAACTCAACAACATCATTAACATTATGAATATATAGATAAAAGACATATTGTGTGAGACATTGTGACATTGATATTTCAAGACCTAGTGAGACACACCATGCATCCCATGGGACATTCCATGCACTAAAAATTGACATCTTGTAGAACTTTTTATTCACAAAAATCATACTGTATAATCTAAAATTATTTCTGATAAACCTTTTTATAGTGGGTTTATTCCCTTTTTTAATCCTCATGTTGATATAGTGAGCTTTCATTTACAATGAAAATTATGATTAATCCCATGTATATGATTAGACTTGGATTGGTTCAGGTGTCCCTCCTTGTGGAATGAGTAGTGATCCTATTTATTTCTTACCTGTATTAGTTAATGAATCCCATTACCTACATTTCAGTCATGAGATATCTATCCATGTTATTTTACTCTAGGTGGGGTATGGTATCCCATATATTCCATGGGTTTAATCCCTTAATTGTGTATTGGAATCTTTTTTCTTCTAAAAAACTAAACTCTAATCATGTGATAATATCACGTAAGAACTCTCAGATTCCTTGGATCCTATTCATGGAATGACATGATAATAATTTCCTATTGGAAGAGTGACATCTTTAAAACAAGACATGATGAGTGAGTTTTCTCATAATGATGTTTCTTTGGAGCCTCTTGTAGAATCCAAGGATGGAATTTATTATATGACATCTCCATGATAAATTTTTTTTACCTTGGTTTAGATCTGATTTATTAATATTATTATCCTATAATAATATTAATATTAATTCATGATATTGAGCTAACAACTCTCTTAATTTCTTATCTTTTGTTATTTCGGGGTATCCTACTATATAATTTTAAACTTACTCATGCATGGTATATTCCAACACATGTTATTTCCTTTATTGATGATATGAGATTTTTAAAGAGTCATAGGAGGACCTGGAGTATGTGGTGATTATTTTTTAGAAACAAAATGGATGGTTCTAGTAGTTTCTTTTGAAAAAATGACACTTTATTGTCATTAGGGTGGGATAGTTGTAGTTTTAGTGGGATTTTATTCATGGAAAACTACATTTTTATATAAATAATGTTTTAATCTAATCATTTATAGATTTTATGAATTCATTTATAGTATAAGTTTTTTATGATATATTTCTATACTAGTGTATGGATATGTTTGTGTGTCTGTGTGTTCATAAGTAAATTATGATATGGCCTCCAATCTGTGGGATATGCCTTCTCGACACTAGTCCTTAACTTATGTCCAATTAAAAGTGGGTTTTGTGAATCATTCCCAGCATATTTTCATTCATTTTGGATTTAGTGGATTCAGTTATTATATATTTTTATAAGTATGGATTTATTATAGGATCATATTTTGGGGATAGTCAAGCTATGGGGATTAGTTTGGGGGCTAGGGAAAGAAATTTTTTTTCATGAGTTCAACATTCAGGTGGGGGTATCCTAGTGATACTATTGTGGAAAAAATATTAAATAATATTGACATCAATAACCTTCTGGTTTACATAGTACATGAGTTTATTGTTTATAGGGAAAAAATTCGTACATTAATCATATTGGTTGGGATAGTTTTTTACATGTCCTTATGAAGTTCATTCCAGATAAATTATCATTTTATCATTGTGTGTCATTATAATCGTTGAAATCATCCATGAAGATGAATACCTTGGATTCTATTGTGGCTTCATAATTATGACCCACTTAGTTAAAGGGCTTCAGTTTAAGGACCCATGATAGATATATTCCATATAGGTGAAATGAGTATGGTCGACACCCACTAACCAGTACATTAACCCTGCTCCGACTGTTAAGATGCATGGTCCCCATCAGGTTGATAACTTTTTTGTTATGGCCTCATCAATAGGTGATACAACTATGTTTAGTCCACGTTTTGAGAATTAGAGTTGGTGACCTCTTAGTCATTGGGGTGATTATAACCCCCAAGTTGTAGATGAATTACTCTAGTTTATGAAGAATTTATTATTACTTATGACAACCCCTATTAATGGTGGCCTTGGTGGGGAGACTTCATGAAGGCCACTCATGTAATAATCAGAGAAATATGTTCTAGATGTTTCATTTGGATGTTAAAAAATTGAATATGGACAATTCTCCTACCATGATTCTATGTGTCATAGAATATAAAACATTGATTCAAGTATATACCACCCATGGTTGATAGTGTCACTATATGTTGGATGAGTTTAATTTTATTTTTGTGTTTGAGGGAATTTACATGTGATGAAATGTAGATGTGATCCATGAATGCATCACTCGTTTAGTACCTAGTGATTACAGTGGTTTCTTTTAGCTCACCCATTGTGTTTTGACGCTCTTGTAGAGAAGTTTTGGTGATCAAAAACAACTAATAATAGTGTGATCTATCAATACGAAAATGTATATCCTCGCATGGAATATCATGATTATAGGCATTGAGGCACTATTATGCTTCATTTAGTATGGAATAGTTTCCAACTTTCTATACCCAGTTTTACTACTAGTAGTGAGGGTTTTCATGTATCAAAATTTGTGTATATAAATTTTCCTTCATTTGAAAGTAGGAATCCCTGTAAATGTAGAATTATAATATATTTGGGTGGATACAACCAATTTTATATTAATTATATATTATTTCCCTTTTTGAAAATAAATATATGTGATTATAATTTTTCATAATGTTTGAAGAGTATAATCAAGTCTATCCTCGATATGTTATAAGGTTACATCCCCATAAATTGTTATACTTATACATAGACCTACACCCATGGTTTGACTAATATCTAGAAAAGAATATTAGATGGCCCCATAGAGACATGATAGAAAATGTTTGAGTTTGAGAGTCTCTAAAGTATGGGCTTTGTTAGAGATAGTGTTCCCCCTTATGCATTCATGATGTTGGTCACCAAGAAGAAAGATGTGAGATTTAAGTAAGGCAGGGAGTAACATAACCTGAACTAGGTGGTGGTTAAGAAAGACTGTTAACTCTAGATAATTAATTAATTCTTTGACTGTTGGTCATGGGTGATGTGATTCATTGATTTTATCATCAGCGATGGTTATAATAATCTTTAGGTTTGATATGGGGATTTTTAGAAGATGAATTTTGAATTCTGTTAAAGATAATTTTACTTCATAGTGATATCTTTCAGTTTGCAGGATACTACATGTATTTTTATGGGACTTATGAACATGATAATAAACCATTCCTAGATCACATCATTTTTTATTCTCTGATGATATTCTTATATACACATCATCATACTTTAGGGATGGAAGACACTTAGTGATGGTTCTATACGTGTTTTGAGATAACTCTCTCTATAAGAATCTATCAAAGTGTCATTTATGAGAAGTGGGATTTATCATATAAAATAATTGAAGGCCTTTGGTCTATTGGTTGGAAAAAAGGGAGGTACACATCTTAGGATATGTCTTCTTATATATGTGAGTGGTAGTGGACCGAACATTTTTAGAGGTGTGGCTATCTTATAATCCATGCAATTGCCTAATCAAGGTACATATATTAATTGGATTAGAAGAATTCCATTGAATATTGTTTCCAAAAACTCAATGATTGGGGAAACCATGCTATCGTTAACCTTGAAAGGGATTCCTTACATGTGGGAGGAGAGCATTCACCATACATTATTAGAGCTTCAATAGTAATTATTGAGTTCCATCATCATGTTACTAAAAGTGAATTTTTTTAGAGTGAAATGATCTTTTATAAATCTAATGTATGAATTGGATGTATTTTTATATAGATGATGGTGGTAATTTTTTAAGGGTATTATCATTTGAGTCCCCATGGGTAGAAATAAACCACCAAAAACATAGAGTTAGAAGATCCATTTTTCACTATCGAGTCATACAGACAATATCATTAGAGATATCTTGTGTGAAAAAATATTCAATGGAAATTGTCCCCATGGATAATATAAAGGTGGGTTTCTTGTCTCCCTTATTTATTCGTCGACATTGACACAAGTCATTCAAGATGATTAGGTGTTGAGTAGGTTTCACACATTCCATTTGAAATATATATATTATATATGAGGATGTTTTCACGTCCCAAACCAATGGGTTCAAAGCCACAACTACCCAAATCCCTCCACCATTAGTCAAGGGCAGACAAAAAGTGTTGAATTTCATAACTAATACAAGAGTCCTTTACCTATGTACCTTTACACATATAAGACCATATCCATGTATATGTGGACAAAAATAAAAGAATATATAGTAACATCTTGAGTAAAAATCATGAATGTAACAATCTATATGGAGCATAAAAGTATGATAGAGTAATATGAAATGATAAAGTGTAACCATTTATATCCTACTAGAATGATTTCCAAACACAATAAAATAAGAAATTCCATGATGAGAGATCATGACTCAATAACTCAAATCCCCAACCACACTATATGGTTAAATGCATCAGGGTATCTATATGATCATCTGTAATCACCTCTGACCTATCTATTCTATGAAAAAGACCTAACAAGTGAAGAAATTTCCTTTGAAGGGGTGATTATATTTATTCCCAATAGAATGACAAAAAAGATTAATGGGAATGAATATGTGACATGATAAGAGTAGATGACTCCTCCTATAATAAGAGAGAAAAAATCTATAAATATGGATATATGATCATATAACGACCCCTATTTGAGAGAGAAATGGGGATATCCATCTTATTGTAATGATTGTGATAGGAGTCTTCTATAAATTCAAAGAGGTCGAAAATTGATATCTAGAATCACACATGTATTTTTATAGAATAATCAATGTCAATCCATACCTACACACTATATAGCATAGTTGTGGAAAACATAGTATGGGTAGAGGACCCATTCCATGGTACAATGAAATGGTGACACTAAATAGATATGGGTCCCAGGTATAGATTTAAAATGAGGGTACCATTCTATAAATTGATAGAGGACCCATTCCCTATCATAATAGAAGGTTTCCACTCTGATGGTCAATAGAAGAGCGCTTTTCTATCCATGTAGGAAGGTTACACATTGATGGTTGATAAGAGAACTATTCCCCAACACTACATAAGGGTTCCACATATTAGATTGATAGAGGTCCCCAAACCAATCACAATTGAATGGTGACACTCTAATGGTGGTGGAAAAATGAACTATATCCCAAAGATTTTAACACATAGTATATAGATAGAGGAAACATTACCTCTCTTAGTATGAGGGTGCCCCCTAGATTGTAGAAAGAGTACCCATGCTATGTCAAAGAATGAGAGTTCAATTATAATATCTTTGATGATCCTACATAATCATTTTCATCATCAAGTGTCACATAAATAATTGTCATTCCTAGAAAATAATGTATCATATTTTAAAATGAAATAAAAATGAAACCATCCTGTTCTATAGAAAAAACACAGAGGATGGACATATTTTTTGGAATGAAATTTGATCTTTAATGAAAGATATATTCTAGGTATAAGTTTCTTAATAAATTATTACTGGGAGTGCAAGGGACCCACATGTCATGTGCTCACAATCTACATGATTTTAGTGTCTTCTACATTTCACGTCTCTTTGTCCATGTATCCCTACATTTCATGTAAGGGGAAGATGCAACATGTCTCATCATCACAAGGCTATGTCATGTTGTCTTTGATGTGACCATGTCTGTTATGCCATGTTCATTTTTTGTAGTCATGTTCTTAGATGTGACCATGTATATGTACTCCCATAGCACATGACCAGTCTCTAGCACCATGTCAAATGGAATGTGATAGTCATGCATGACATTTGATATTTAACTCACCCAAATATCATAGCCCTTGTAGCCGCGACACCACATGAAATGTGTTCATCATAGCACATGCTTTGTAGTATTGACATTCAAAGAAACTCATATCCTCTCTGTTCATTCCATATCTATCTTTTATACCTCAAATACCTATATTTTTATACCCATAATCATTGGTATTCACCTCCATGTAATTTTATGGTCCTCTGATAGACGTAAATCTGAGATCTGACTATCCAATTGATACTCACACATTTCTTTAAGTCTCAGTTTTCCAATAGTTGTCTCCCCGGATTTTGGATCCTTGTTAAAATCACCCAAATGCTGTATTATATCTCAAATTGTCTATTATTTTTCATTATTTTCATAATAAATAGATCTTATAAGAATCTATTATTTTGATGACACAATTACCTTCCCGAGAGTTTCACATCGTGGAAATTATTCCAATGGAAATAACGTGAATTAAAACTACGAAAAGGCATGAGAACAAGGGTCCAGTAATAAGTGGCAAAGAATTATTTCCCAAAATAATATATCGGGGTTATCCAACTGAGATATATTTGAATATGAAGGTAAACAGTTGAGAAAACAAAATTTAATTGGATGTTTGGGTTAATGAGATGGATGAATATTAATTCAGATAAATGAATAACTGTATGATCATGACCAATAATTTTATCATAAGGTAAGGAAAATAAAATTTTTATTCCTACCTCATGATTCAATAATTTCTTGGTGATGAAAATAGTTGTAAGTGAAGGAGAAATTTCATTTTTTCCATTTTACCTCTATTATACTTGATCTGGGAGTTTATCATCATTCGATCTTAACTCACAAAGGGTGGTAGAATTGTCCACAAAATGACAGATACACTATAATATTATATTCATAGAGGTAAACCTCATGTTATAGATTCAACTATGGTTTCAAATTTTCTAATTAGGACTCCATTTAATAAATTACCCTATATAACTGAAAAAATATATTCTCTTCATAAAAAATATATTTAATATATTTATTGAAAATAATTCATGGAACATAAATCCTTAAAATCACAAACCTTCTCACTGCCATATTCTAAATATATTTCTCGATATATTGGAAAAAATACATTGAAAAAACTAGGTTTCTACATTATTCCAAACCTCATTATCTTTTTTCCTAAAAATAAAAAAAAATATAAATTTATATGTATATTTATACAACATCTATATTTCTCCCTTCTAGGTTCTCTTACACATTCTCTCATTTTTTTCATTGGACAAGAACCATGGAAATAGTCTACCCATGAAGGATCAAATCTTGTCTATCCTTAATTTTCACTAGTTGGTCCACTAATGTGGTATTATATTCAATGTCCATATCATGACAATAAATAACGTGTGTGGGGACATTCTTTAATTTCCTTAGCTATGACAGATGGAAGATTTTGTGCACCCACTCCAATTGTGGGGTTTAAGTAAGGTTGTAGAAAACTCTACCAACCCTCCAAAATATGTCAAATGGTTTGATGAAACTCATGAAAAACTATCTCATATACTATAATCTCTATAATTCTTTCCATGGGGAGAAATATGCGAAAAATAGCCTCTTAGCTCGATCGATAATGGAATAGGATTATTATATGCATATGATTTATATCTACCATGAGATTTACTAATCCAATCATAGATTATTTGGACCTTCTCCATAATCTTATGAATCATATCCATCCAAACTACAAAATACTCACAATATCAATATAGTATAAGGTCAAACTAAATTTTTCCCATAAATGATGACAAAAGTTGCCATGTCAATAGTATAATGGTAATTTCAATGATATACAATCTTCACCAAGGGAAGGTGATGCTCCATTTTCAAACAAAGTCTATCATACCAACCCATATCATATACTCAAGTACCTTAATATTGAGTCCATTCTTCCCAATGTTCTTGGGTTATATGGTTTTACTCATCCTCAGATGGACCCCTAATTCCCATTGTAGGATCCTCTAAAATCATTATGTGAACCATGTGTCAAGGTAGGAGACAATATTAGATGTAAACCCATGGAAGAGGATGATATCATAGAAACATAACTACCAAAAACTCTATATTGTACTCTATATCCTGATAGAAAGTAAGTGAATTGACATTGTCACATAGTAAACTATAATCTAGATTATATAATGGCCTCTCACTATATATGGAAGACATATCATAATATCCTTGGATAGGTCATCCTATATCCAAACTAGGATCTCAATATACTATAAAAATACATTTGAAGTCTAGTTTTTATCACACCTATTGAAAGGTGATCCACTAAGAGAAAATCATGGCCACTCCTAACCTAATATCATCCCAGTAAAACTACTGCTAATTGTCTTTATACATAAACACTATAATGGAATGTATATCCAAATGAGATGTGTGTAACTCACTCATCAAATCCAATTTCATCTTAAATGGGAGTACTGTTAGTCTCTGGAAAAGGATTACATGAATACCTCAACCATAAATACCATTAAGTGAATCTCTTGAGAATATCTATTCACGTAAGACATGAATGTTGATTTAACCCAAATGGGCCTCTCTTAAATGATATAGATATTGATTTGACAACACTATCAAATAATTAATACATGGAATCTTCTAAAAATTGGTTATATTTAAGGAATACAAGTCCTATAACACGTCTTGTAGAAAAAGAAGATTGTGACTTCTTGTAAAGTGAATCTGCTACCATGTTTCCCATCTTAGACGTATCGAATATCTCAAATTCACAGTTTTGTTGGAGCACCATCTAGCGCATATACCATAGGTTTAGGTGTCTCTTTTTGTTTTCATACCTGTGACTCTTATGGTATGATTAAACAATATGGTTTTCTCCTAGAAGATAGTTTCTTCACATCTTTATATCATATACTACCACTACCATCTCTTGGTTTTGAGATTCCTGGGTCTTTAATTGGGGTCTAAATAGAATTTGACCCATATTGGATAACTATCAACATATGTATCAAAACAAAACTAATATAAGCTTCTAATGAATCACAATATATTATATACTCCACAACCTCCTTGGTTGTCTCAAAATCAAATAACTCATCATCCTAAATCTTAACTCATTAGAGAATCTCTGAAACTACATAGACCAAGTAAAAAACTACATTCTCTTAATAAGTGTGGTCAAGGGGGATGAAATCCTAGATATGTATGCCAGAAATATCTTTAATACACCATAAATTAAATAAATCTCCACACATATGACACACTCATGGGTGTCTCCCAATAAATCGCAACATTAATCTTCATTGGGTCCACAATTAAACCATGCTCACAAATGGCATGTACAAAATATTGAACCTCATTTATCAATAATAATAACATTCAGAAATTATAATAAATGATAGTTCTCAAGAATAAAATTTAATTCCATCTCCATGTTATCTACATGATCATTAATTTAAGGTGAGAATATGAGTATGTTCTCAGTGAAGAGAACAAAAAATCAGAACATATATGTCCATAATATCTGATTAATCATAGCCGTAAACCCAATTTGATAATTCAGCACACTCAATGGAATCTTCAAAAAATAATAATATCTATAGTGAAATCAAAATGAAATCTTTGACTAACAGTATCTCAAAATCTCAACTAGTGATAGCTTGACCTATGGTCGATAATTAAGAACAATCGTATCCCTCAAAAATGATTATAGTTTTCATAAATCCTAATTAATTGGTCCTTTTTATTGATTACTTATTTAGGACACAATAATATTTTCAATGATGTGTTATCTCATATGAATTTTTCACAAACAAAACTAGAGCTCCCTATGGAGACACATAGGTTCTGAAATAACCCCTCTCTCAAATGATCTCCAAATATAACTAAAACTATTTTATATGGATATGAAAAAAAAATAACACTATATTTGTACATGTTGATGCAAAAAAACTATCTCTAACATCATCGATAGTTCAAAAAATAATTTGGCAATATTTTTATAAAATACTCCACAACTGAAGGATAAAAGATGCCTAATAAGCCGATTTTTCCAAGGGATACAATCTAAAACTATGATTTTATTAGTTATATGATTCTTCTCTTAAGGCCCAATAATTCTACCATGAGTCTCTTTCACCCACTTTGGATTTTATTCTATTAGTGTGACGAAACCAGAATCCTCTATGTGGACAATTAATTTAGACTAGAACCATGGAAAAACTAGTACATTCCCAATATGATTTTATAAGGTATCAACATAATGACAAAATGTTCCCATTACATACTATCTACAATATGTGACAATTCACACTAATAACATTTAAATTATATGAAATAAGTATTCCCTATAGAAACCTCAACGAAATGTTACATGTATAATGTCTCAACATGGAGCTTCATCTATCATAATAGGATTAATGTTATGAAGTAATTACTGGAACATATTTCCACTAATAGTTGATAAATATTATAAAAAAAATAGATCATTACTCTAGAAATTTCATTAATTTTTGGGTCATATGACTCTATAGCCAACAATATCCCATGACCCCGACTACTAGCTCCCTTAGCCAGACGTGGGCCTCCTACTTGTGGTGGTGGAAAGAACTCATAACATCATCCAAAACCTACAACACCCCCTCTTAAATCCCCACCTACATCTATAATGTAACAAACTTACTATTTTTTAGCTTTTATGAATTAATTTAATATATTTGATATTTTTATTTTCACTCAAAAAATGAATATAGTTATTTTTATATGAAAGAACTTTATTTGGTTTGTATTGCAAGTAGAAACAAGTTTAGATTTCTCTACATGAAATGCATATAGTATCTTATGGGAAATACAATAGTAATCTTGGATTATGTTTCACATAATTTCTAGTCCACTAAATTTATTGTTTTCTACATAATACCAAGTTTTATGAAACTATAACATAATATTAATAATATTACTAAAATATTAGTATAGTTATCACCATTCAATTGGAATAGGTGTAACAAATAGAAAATCTATATTTTCAAAATATGGTCGACACTTCTAAATAAAAAAATAATTTTTCTATTAGTTATATATAATTTAATATATGAAATATTTTAAAATAACCAATTTAAATTAATAAGAATTATTTTTTTCTATATACTAGCACATTTTTATATCTATAAATCCTATATTATTAACATAAATATGAGTTTTTCCAAAAGATAATTTTGCCTCATTTTTATTGAGAACCCATTTAAATTATAATTTTTGATGATATTTTAATTTCTATTAGATGAAAACATCATTTTTTATTGAGGTATTTCATAATTTCCATTGGGTGAATTGCTTGTATTTTAATGTGAATCTTTAGTGTTTGATGAATAATAAAAATAGTGGATTTTAATTTTAAAATACATTATCATAATATTTATTGAAAATGTTAAATTATATTTCTATTTTGTTTTTAAGTTTAATTAGAACTTATATACATCAATTAATAAAATTTAGTACATTTTATCTAATTTAACATTCAATGTGGATATAAAAAAATTTCAATCTTTTGGGCCTTTTCACATTAAAAAATATGTCATATCATCATGTCTCTGTGTTAAATTTTAAACTAATTTCTTCCACTAATAAGATTAGTACATGGATAAATGCATTCAATATTTCTATTAAGAATTATTTATAATTTTTAATAAGTAAAAATTATATTTTGATAAAAAATATAAGTGAATGTTATTAAAAGTAATTATAGAGATTAAGGTAAAAATCAAGTATACTTAATGTTTAAACAATAACATTGTGGATCAATAACCAAGACAAATGTCCAAAATTCATTATCTGTACATAGTTCAACCATATATTCCCATGTGTTGATAAGGTTCAATTATTTTAGGCATAACATTTCAGGGAGACTTCTCAATACTGTTTACAATTTATATTTACAATAATGCCACTCCTCCACTATAAAAAGACACTCACCCCCTCATTTTCTAACACCTCTCAAGCCTCTTTGGCTCATCCAACCCTTGCCAAATATCATTACAACACCCCTACCATAATCATATAATCCTTTAGTTGTTTATAATTTCAAAAAATAAATATGTTTACTACAAAACAAAGGATGTTACACATATAATAGAAGGAGTGAATGTGTTAGAATAAAGTCAAGACTTAAGGTAATGGTTTTCTAGTATAAATTTTATTTCATTGAGACTTATTTATCATTCACAAATAATTTATCTTATGTGGTTTATATAGATAAAATTAGTTTTTTAGATGATTATTATTCATATACATATGGGTATTTACAAATCCATTTGAATAAATTTCTATCACGGGTTTGTGGTCTAAAAGTTTCCAACTACAAAACGTAATTTTGTTTCAATATTTCATATTTAATATAAATACCATGTTATGATCATGTATTATTATATTATATTTATATAATTCAATTTGAAATGTTATATAATGAATATAATTTTTCCCTGATATCATAATCTTCATTAAATGTTGTTATCTCATACGGATTATGATATAATATTTTCAAAGTGCTATGAGTTTATTTCTATAATCTCAACATTTATCATGATTATTTACAAATAGGATTCCTTTGATGAAATATCATAATATATTTCATAATAATTATAGTTAATTTTTTTATCCTCTATTATAAATGTTATATCCATATAAGAGTACCATTTTTTCACTTATTGGTACTTTTTATAATAAAAAATTATTTTCATGAAATTCCTGCATTGTTTTTACTTTCAGTCGGGAATCCCTATTTTTTCAAAACCCATATTTTCAAAAAAAAATATAAAAAATTTCTTAATAATTTTCTATGGTGTTTCAGGAATATTTTTACCCATGTTTTAAAATTTTACAAAATATTTTTAATTGGAATATGTTTTGTGGTTTTATGATCACGTCACTTTTCTAAAACACTTAAGGTGTAAAAAGAGTGATTGGAATGTACTAAAATACCTACATTAATGATCATAATTTCATTGAATTATATGTTATATGATTGAATGTTTTTTTAAAAGAAATTATTTTTAATTATGAAACCAAATATTTCATGAATTATATTTTTTCAAATTAATTTAATGTATTTGATATTTTTCATTTCACACAAAACTGAATATTGAGTTTATATTTGAAATCACTAAATTTTGATACATTATGTGAAAATTCATATCATTATTATGCTACATGAAACATTTATATTATATTGGGTTATACAAAACACTAAGTTGACATGTATTACACTAAATATTGTGTCCCTTCGATAGCTTTTGTCACATACAGGATCGAGTCTTACCGAACTACGTGATACTATAAATATTAATTTAAATATATTATTGAATCAACCACATATAAATTAGAATGGAATTTATTAATAATATTAACTATATTTTTTATATATTACTTACACATGTTTATAAAATGAATATTTTGGTTATCAATTAGTATAATTCAATGTAAGAACTATTAGAAAATAAAGAAATAACTTTTCTTGGAAAACTATATTTATAGGACTAACGCAATTTTATCTCAAAGAAATTAATAAAAACACATTTTTATCAATAAAATTTAAATATTATATATTTAATAAATATATTTGATACTCATATAATATATATTTATAGTTATAAGATAAGAAATAATCCAATTTTTTGAATAAAAGATGTACTTTTCAAGAATCTAATTTTACAGTAATTTAGTGGCAGTCCAATGTTAGATATAAAATTTGACACTGTTATAATATTATTTAACAAACTAAACATGATTTCAAAATAGAAATATCAAATTTTACATTGTGTAAATTTCTGTTCTTTTTATGAGATACATTAATTTTTTTATAAATAGTGAAACGTACTAAATTTTTATAGAAACCATCTTTTTCATAAAAATTATTTATATAGGTAAAATATATTTATATTTGATATAAAAGTGCAATTTGAATTGTTTTACATTAATAAATCCAATTTTGGAAATTATATCCAATTTAACATTGAATTTGGACATAAAACCAATCCACGATTTTAATCATTTTTACATTCAGACCCCACTTTATCATCCCATATGTGAGATTAAATTTAACTAAATTTCATAAAATTTTGAATTTTGGAATAAAAAATATGGATTAAAAATATTAAATAATAATCATTTATAGTTTTTAAAATTTAAAAATTATTTTATTTTAAAAAGTATTAGGGATGATGATAAAAATTAATTACAGTGATTAAGATAAAAAATAGCCTATCAAAAGGGTCCAACAATAAACATAATGCACAAAATGACCTAAAAACATTCCTAAAATACATTTTATATACATTTTCTAACCCAAAACTCCCGTGGATATTATTGCAGCAATTATTTCATCCACGTCACATGGGAAAATGTTGTTGAAATTCCCTATTCATAAATTTAGAAAAATTCTACTACTCCTTTACAATGAAAGGAACTCAACCTATCCCGCTTATTCAGACAACTAAATATATTTGTATAAGACAAAATCATACCAAATATCCTCCATAAATACATAAAATCATCCTAAATTCATATATCTTGGATGAAATACTTCCAAGTAAACCCTCTGTTGAAAACCAAAATGAGTTACCCAATTATGAAGTAAAATCCTTCCTCAAGCACTTTTGTATTGTTTTCATTCTCCATCAAATATAATCTGTTTACTAAATGCTTATATAGTATCCTAAGTATCATAAATATACTGAAATTATTTTATTATAATGTTTCTACATCCACAAGAACATACATTGATATAATTTATAAAGAACATACCATTGTATTGTACAGAAAACTAGAGCCTCCGAAAATGATCTTATAAGTTTATTCTATTCCACCGCTCTGGGTTCTGAATTATGATTTAAAATGTATTATTATCAAATTTTTATGAAATTTATTATTTATTTAGGGTTATTATTTTATCAAATAACACATAAATTCATTCTTTCAATTTTCTTTAAATACAATAACTTTCGTTGTGGGTGTGTGGAATTCTACCTCTTCCAAGTGATATGATTCGTTCATACATTGCATGGGATTTATTAAGAACGAATTTAGAAAAACTATATAATATATATGAAATAAAAATTATACTATAATTAGAATATTTATATACATATATGTCATTTACGTTTTTCCTTCAGTACGATAAGAAAACTGAAACATTGTTCATGAGTATGTACGGCTTTCTATATCCATGAACAGTGTATTCCACTACCTATATCTATGATTTATAGTTTATTATAAATATTTATATAATTAATATAGATGATATATAAATAATATGTTTTATTATGGGAAAATAATTATGATCTTAGTAAACGGATCAATAATAACAAGTCAAAAAAACGTATGGCAAACAAAGAGATTATAGCTTGAAATTGTTCATTAATATTGAATAGTTAATAAATGTGTAACATGAAGTTATAAGTCAATAATATATGGTATTATATATAGTAATATGGATATTTTTTATTTTTATAATGATCATATATTTATTATATAATATATTTGAATGGGTATGTTGAAAATCAAGACTATAGGTAACGGTTTTCACATCTCCCTTTTTATATCCGTGAGAGACATGCCTTATTCACCACCCATTCCATCTATGAGTCATATATACTAAACATGGATGTATTTTATTTTAATTATAATAAAATTTTGGTTTATTTAAATATACATTACATTATCAATTTTCATGGGGTTTATAGTTTAATAGTTCCCAAATTGGAAATGTAATATTTACTTCATGTTTCCTTATCTAAGATGCATGTCATGTTATGTAACAATATTTTTATGTGGGAGGTATATATGACCCATTAACATGTTATAACATGAATATTACCAATTAATGATATTTTAATCATTATTGTTTTTTTTTCAGGTAGAGTATCGGTTAATGTTACCAGTGTGGGAATAGTTTAATTCTACAATCTCATCATTTATTGAGATTTATTATGATTATAATTACATTGATAAAATATTTGAGTCCATATATCAGAATCACAGATTAGGTTTCTTCTCCTATGTTTATTTATGATATAATTATGTATTTTTACCTTTTTACAATCTTTTGTACTTAATATAATTAAGATTTACTCTCTTTAAAAATATGACATTATTTCTCTATTAAAATAGAAATTTCTGTTCATTATAAACAATGTCTTTAAAATATATTTTCAAAAAAGTTATAATATTGTCCTATGATGCATAAAAAAATTACATTTCCTCTTATAAAAAATATTTCTAATGGAATATTCTTATTATTATCCGATCATTGACCTTTTTTTAACTTATTAAGGATTTAAAAGAATTTTCGGTATGTACCAACATTACCACCCTCAATAATTGACTACATTAAAGATTAATTTGAATGATTATATGTTTATTTTTAGAGATATGTATTTCATAATATTTAAAAATGTTTTTTAATTTATTTTTTTTCTTTGAAAATTTGATTTAATAGTTTTTGATGTTTTAAATGATTATCAAAGATTAAATTATATGTCTATAAAATATTTTTTTAATGAAAATGATTTTAATTATTTCAATAATTATTTATATGTTTTAAAAAAAATTCAAAAAAATTGTTTTCAAAATTATTTCAAAACATTTTTTTTAGTTATCAATATATTTTCAATGAAAATGGTTTTCAAGATGTTTTCATCATTTCTTCATGTATTTTCCAGGTGATTTGAAATAAAACAATTCAAGAAAAAATTCATCATTTGTTAGATTTAAAATTTAATTTAAAAAAATAGGTTTTCAAAATTAGATATGTTTTATAAATACATATTTAGCGAATAAAATATACATTACTCATTAAAAATTTTAAATGGAATTGTAAATATTTCATCATAAGAAAATGGTTTTGAATTTTTTTTATAAAAAAATTCTTAAAGTACGACTATTTTTCATAACAAATTATTCATGTGATCATTAAAATAATTACCCATGAATGATAAAATACATTTTTATAGTTTATGATTTTCTTGGGACATGATCCATGAATAAAATTTATATTCTTTCTTTAATGGTTTTTTATGGAAAGTGGTTTATGACACCAGTTTCTCTTCCATGGGTTATATGATCTTGAAACCCATCTTCACTTCATTAGTTATTTATTTTTTACATGATTATGGTAACTATCTATTTTACATATGTAATTATATGATTTCATGTTTATGATACTCATTTTATTTCATGGGAAATGATTTGATGTTTATGAAGCTTGTCTCTTTTTATGGGTTATAATATGATGTAAGTTTTATTAAATTTTGGAAAATGTACGCATGATTTTATTATGTGATGTGTGAAACCCATATCTATCACAAATTCTTTGAGTTGTGATTTATATCTTATGTGATAATTCTGGGAAGCAAGTCGACATGCTTCATCCACAATGGGAAATATGTGTTTCATGTTCCATAATGGGAAACATGTTCATCCTAATACACTGTGAGAATATGGGGAAACAAAATCCATTATTGGGGGTGGGGGATATGGACGGCTTGTCCTCTATGTGATGATGAGGAAACCAAAAACAATATGGGAAGATGGGGAAACTTGATCCCTTATAAGGAAACAACATTGCTTGGGGATGGTGGTTTGTTTTTCCCAGTAGGGGTAATCCCAATGAAGTTTCCTAATATGTTTTTGGAAACAAGACATAACTTATATGGAATTTTATTACATGCTTATGTGTTTTCCACATATTCCATGAAATAGTACCATGATATGCTCACATGGTTCATGTTCTTGATTATCATATGATTTATTTCATAAGAACTTCCATTCTGTATGCCATGTCGCATGATTCTGATCAATCAATATGTATTTCATGATCATAAAATGTAATACTCATATTATAATACACTTATGTTCATGTTATTCATATGAATTTACTTTATTTAAAAATACTGATCATTCATTACTAACAAATAATTTTTTTATTATGGAAAATGGTTTTATGTGGGAGTAATATAGTGGATGTTATTTAGAGGTTACATTAAAAATAAATTAGTAAATAAGAAAATTGTGTTCCTAGTTTCCAAATACTATAAAATAAAATTGTTGCCATTCATGCAATTTTATAATTTTTTAACATTATTCTATTATGATGTAATATCCATGAATGTTAAGATTCAGTATCTATAATAATATTCTATACTATTTATTAATTTTAAAAATGTTTTCAAAAAAATTATTATTAATTTTTTATTATTAAAATGTGTCTTAAAAAATTTTCAATTCAACATTATGTGTTTTAAAATAATTGTTTTCAAAGAAAATGAATTCAATGATCTGAAAATTTCTTTGTAATTTTTTTATCCATTTTCTGGAATAGGGTTTTCATAATTATTTTAGGCCTTATTTTAATGTCTTAATTATTTTAAATGAAATATGTTTTCCAAATTTTATTGATATTTCATTAAAAAATTTGATGTTATTTTTAACATAAATGGTTTTTAAAATTTTTTATATCTTCCTTTATATGTTTTAAAAGTAATATTAAAATAAAAAAATAAAAATGATTTATGTTTTAGAAAGATATTTTCACAGCAGAAAATATTTTTTCCCAAATAAATGTTCTAAATGAAATTGTAACACATTATTAATAAGAAGAGGATCTTTTAAATGGTTAAATGAAAAGTATTTTCAATGAAAGATTATTTTCATTATTAAAGGTCTCATGTGATCTTTGAAAATAATTACTAATAAGTTATTAAATGATTTTTTATAGTTTTTGATTTAACGGGGACATGATAAAATAATACCAATCATATTCTTTCTTGAATGGATTATGTTTAGATAGAATGGTATTTAGGACATTATTTTCTCTTTAGTGGGTTATGTGTTATTGAAATGTGATTTTTTTATGGGTTATGATTTGATATATTTATTTTGAGACTTATCACTTTTCCATATGTAATGATATTATATCATTTTTATGATACGCATTTAATTTTAGGGGATATTATATATTGTTTTTAAAACGGCCATAATTTTATAGGTCATGATATGATGCATGTTTTCTGATTATGTTATATGATGAGGGGCCTATATCTATATCTAATTCATCTTCTTTAGATTTATATATCATCCAATAATGACGGGAAATGTGTCGATGTTCTTGATCCAAAATAAGAAACATGTGTGTCCTGATCCACTATGTGATGATGGAGAAACCTCATCCACTATAGGATGATGGGGAACCCGATTATATAAGGGAATAAGAGGAATCTTGATCCTTTATAAGGAATTTACTATGACTTATGATGGTGGTCTATCCCTCTCAAAAGTTATAGTCCCGATAAAGATCCCTAATATGTTTTAGAACTGATAATTTAATTATAGGGAATTATTTTTATGCATGAACTGGTTTACATGTTCACAATGTTAGGCATGGTGTGGGTAGAATGTCTATAAGTTTATGTGAGGTCCTTATTCCATGTCCTTGGCTTAAAAATTGAACTGTTTTCATTAAAACATGTTCATAATGTTAAAAGATGATGTGTATTCCAAAATTCTATTTATATTCATTTGTTATTCTATCATGGATTACACTCATGATTCTCTAATGATTCAAGTTTTTTAAACTCCCAATCATTATCCCATGAATATTGTATTTTCTCTTTGATATTCATGGTATAATTTGAAAACTTTATTCTAATTATCTCATTAACATAGTCTCATTTTATACTTTTAAATCTACTTTATTTACCCTTTTCGAATATATGATCAGACCTCTTCTATGATTTCTATTCAAAAGGTTATGAATAAAACTTTTTATGTAAGATTACTCAAGGGGGATGATCTTTGTGGGATATTTTTAAGATCTTTCACCATGTTATAATATTATGTTTATTTTTTTCCAAATACACCAATGTATTATGGTCCCTGGTCTGGTATTTTTATAATGTGGTGAAAATTCATCTAAAGTGATGTAATATCATTGTATGATATGCCTTGGTCATTGTAAATGGTATAAAATAGAGTGTTTTTTAATCCTTTAGAAACTAGGATGAGAAAATTATAGTGATATCTTTAAGGATATTTTGATGGATATATATAAGAATGTCCCTAACAACTATCAAAAAATTTATCAGATTTAAAAAATAGTGTCATAATTTAGATATATTATAAGTTATTCCATGCAATTAGTTTTCTTTCCAATATGATAAATTTTTTCACAATATTATTTCTTGTTTCTTTCAATAACAGTAATTAGAAATGACTAGGTTAATTTTGAATGTGACAATGGTTTGATAATGTGACATTAAAAGTTATGGTCATTGGAGTGAATGTTGTTGTGTTCATGATTAGTCCATTTTCACAAAGCATGATTAACAGTGTGTACTATAACCTACTCTAGAATATATTTAAAAAGATAAACAATGATATAATAGAAAGCTCAGGTGATGCAGACCATAGTGGAATGTAGATTTTGTTACCTTTTTTCAATAATATGGAATGAATCACCCAAATGATTGTATTAAAAAAACAAGATGATTCTTTAACAGTGGTAAGGATGGAGAAAAATAAAGTCACTGAAATCGAGAAACTGAATGGTTATATTAATGAAATGAATGTAAATATATACCTCTCTAAGAAAATATTTATGGTTAAATGATCTATGTGTGGAGTGATTGGTCACTATGAAAATAGATTTTTTTTAAGAAGAATAATAATGATTATAATGCACAAGGTGGTATGTGTAATGTTTATATTTAAAATGAGGAGGATACTATTAGTAAAATGTGAATGGAACAAAGTTTTAAGTAGTAGTATGAGGTAGAATTGTAAATGGCTAAATGATGAAGAAGAAGAATAGAAGTGTTTATGTATTTGGGTTCAAGAAATATGAATTAAGAAATATATAAGGATTGTTTAGATAATATTTCTCTCTATGTATTTATTACAATATATTGAATGGTTCTAATATACTAGAGAATTTGTTTAATGGGAAGGTTGTATTCATTGGAAATATATGATTTTGGGAACAATAACCCTGAAACTTTTCTCAATATTGAGATAGTGATGTGTGGATACATATATTTTAGATATTAAATAGATAATTGGACAACACTGATTAACTTGTAAAAATTATGCATTTGTTTAGAAGTCGGTTATTCTATCATTTATCATGTTTACATAATTCTTTAAGGAATATATCGATGATGCATTGTAATAATGACAGATACATGTGTCCAGTAAATATTTTTTGTAGTTTTTTATATTACCATGTTTCAAGAGAATACAAGTTGAAGTGATTAAAATTTTTTGTATAAGAAAACCAAGAGAAACTTTTTGATATATTCAGTATTAATGATAAGATATGTTCAGGAAATTTATAAATCTTAGTTCTATTGTTTGGGTCTCCTGTCATTAAAAAGGGTTATAAGGTTAACTATTTAGGAAATGGATTAAGTTAAACATTTTATGAGGTTCTAGAGATAAACAATTTATCTCACCATTTAAAGAATTATTCATATTTGATAACATTTTCTAACATATTTATTTTTACGAAGAATGATGTAATGACCTATAATTTGATTTTTTTTAATCCCATGATCCTATAATGCTTCAATAATTAAACATTCAACATCATTTAATTGAGTAAGATATGAAGTGGTAATTGATAAAGGGGCATTACAATGTTGATATTGTACACATGAAAATGAAAAAAAGTTAATATATTTACCTATGTACATTGATATTAAAATAAACCCTCAATGCAATAACAATTATATTATAAAAGCTTTATCCTAATACGATTATTTTAATTGAACAAATGTATGTATATATCATAATAGATCATCAGTTTTGAAATCCTAAACATTCCATTGATCATAATCCTACTAATGATCAGTGATTTTTATCACTCGCCATTATTATTTACACATTTCTTCTATATCAAATCTTCACTCCCAACATATGTTATACTACACAGATACCTAGTTATGAGTTATATTGGGTAACCATTATTTCCCAACATTTATTTCTTATTGATGTTTTTGTATTAATTTTTTATGATGTGGTTTACAATTTAAGGAACATTCTATCATTAATAATTTATTTACCAAAATGAATTTAATGGGATAAATTCGTATTTAATGGGGGTAAAATATAATTCCCATATATTTCATGATTTTTTTCCAAATTAACTTATTCTATTAGGTTTTTTTCATTTCTTTAAATACATAATATAATCAATTTTATATGAATGCGTTATTTATTTCTTTCATTATACACAACACTGAGTAGATCATGAACAATCTGAAATACATAGAGTATCTTTTGTTACACACACAAAAATTATGTATTTAATTATACACACTACTTAGTACCATCAATAGCATGAAAAACATGAAAGATGGAGTATTACAAAACTATAATATACTATTATTATTATTATCAAAATATTATTATAGTAATAACCTAGCCCTTGAAATCATTGTTACCAATAATATTACCTAAATTTTTAAAATATGGTTTACACATATATATAAAATAAAACCTTTTTCTATCTATTATTTATAAATTAATCTAATATCTATTTAATGATAATGAAATTTGTTTTCTATGAAATTTCATTTTTCTATGCACAAAGACAATTTAATATCAATAATTTTATAAACTCTACTATTTTGATTATTTTAAATAAAATTTATATATAATATATTCAATCAATATTTTTTATACTCATCCAATAGATTTGATATGAATATTATTAAGATATATAAAATTTTATGAATAAAAAAATGTATTCTTGTAGAAGGTAAGTATACTACCTTTTCATTATCAACCCATTTTAAATCAAAATTTAGAAACCTTTATAATTACCTTTTGAAAAAATAACATCCATTTTTTAAATTGGATTTTATAATTTTATTTGGTTGATTTTTTTTAATTTTTTAGAGAAGTTTCATTTTTTTAGGGAATAGTTAAAACACTGAATTTCTATTGAAAAATTATTTTTCATATAAATTATTGATATAGAATAATTGTATTTTAATAAGTTTGGTAAGTAGTATTTGATCATATATATATATATATATAAATTAATACAATTTATATCTTTAAAATAAATATTTCATTGAAATTGGATATAAAAACATTTAAAACATAGGAACATTTTCACGTGGAAAAACAAATCGATGCATCATGTATGTAAGATTAATTTAAAATTTATTTCTACCATATATGATATTAGAATTTTCAAAAATGGATTCAATATTTGGAGTCATAATTTTTTTAAATTTTCAAAAAGTTCAACTTAGTTTTTGATCAAAAATATTAGTGGACATAATTAAAATTCGTTGTAATTATTATGGTAAAAACAAGTTTATATATTGGTTAAACATTATCTCAAGGGGATGAAACCATATAAAATTGTCCAATGTCCATGGGATGACCTTATTTAGACCTTATCATCAATTTTCCGAAAATGTTATTTGTTATTAGAGGCACATGATCTAAGGGAGACCACTCAATGGTGTTTATCTTTTTATATTTACAAGAATTCCACTCCACCACTATAAAAGATAACTAACACCCCCCAAATCCTCAAACCTCTCAAGACATATTGGATCATCCAAACCCTACTCCAAGTTCCTCCTAACATCCACACCATCACCATAGAGTCCTTCCATTTGTGAATAAATTAAAATAATGATTCACTTTGATGGAAACCAAAATTCATTATGCAATGAAGTGGATGTTTCAATTTATATGAAGAAATTTAATAATTAAGGTGTTTGTTTCTCACCTCAATTTTACTATTATACAATTTATTACACACTATAAAATAATTTATTTTATCTGGTGTATAAAATAAAAATGTATTTATTTAATTATTATAATACTTAAACATGTTTTTATTTATATATCCATTTGATGATCATTCATTTATGGGGTTTATGGTTCAAATGTTTCCAAATCAGTAAGGTAATTTTGTCTCAATTTTCATTATTTGAAATAAATGATAGGTTATACATTAGAATTCTTCTCTAAAATGTATATATTGACCATTGACATGTCATATAATGAATATTATTATTTTCATGATATTTCTTACTTCATGTGATGTTTTTATCTTATTAAAATTAAGAATTAATTCTACCAATATGGTAAGAATTTATTTGTACAGATTCTTCTTTAATCAAAACTGTAAAAAATTATTCTTCCATTGATGAAATATTATAACCCATATCTTAATACCTCTAAAATATTTTATTCTCCTCTGGTTATTCATGTTATATCTATGTAATGGAACCATTTATCAACTCTCTAATACATACGGTAATTAAGAGTTGATTTATAAAAATTGGACTTTTTATTCTCTCTATTAGAAATAAATGTTTTTTCTAGACAATGTATTCACAAAATGTTATCATTAATATCATAATATTATCATATAATGTTTAAAGGAAACATTTACCCATGATTTACATTTTTAAAAACGGTTTTAAAGGGAATATTTTTGTCATTTTCTAATCAAGCCACATTTATAAACATTATTAGGTTAAAAAGGAAATTTCACCATGTACAAACTTACGTGTCGTCAAGTGCTTGATTTCATTGAATATTCCTTTCCATGATTAAAATATTATTTATTAAAAAATTCCATAATAATTTATATTTTTTGGATTTTAAAATGGGTTTTAGGGAAAACGTTTTACAAAAATGTTGTATGTTTAAAAAGTGTATTCAATGATTCTCAGTGTATTGTTTATATGTTCTCAATATTGGATTTTCGAGGAAAATGATTTTGATGATTTATATATATATTTATAAATTTTATAAACCATTTTCTATATATGATTTTGAAAATGGTTTCAAATTCTTAGTTTATTATTATAAAGTTATTCTCAATGATAAATGTATTAAAAATCATTTAAATCATTCTTTAATAATTTTCAAGGTATTTTCAAAGAAATATATAAGAGAAATATTTTAATTTTTGATTTATGTGATTAAAATGTTATTTTAAATGGCAAACATTTTCAGAATGATTTATGTTTTAAAAATAATTATTCAAAGTGGGAAAACATTCCTCAAGAAATGATAGAAATGAAAACATAATGATTTCATTGTATACTTTTTTCGAATAGAATTTGGAAATTGATTTTCAAAGAAATTCTATTTTTATTATGAAATTTATCATGTGATCATTCAAACTTCTTCTTCTTCTGTGATGATATATTTTTTTATAGTTCTAGATTTACTATATATATTATCAAAGAATACTATTCATAACCATTAATTAATGGATTATTTTTTATGGAATAATGTTTATGACACACGTTTCTCTTCCATGGGTTATATGATTTTGAAACCACTTCTTTTCAGAATATCTGATTTGATGAAATGATAATGATACCTTATTATTTGTTATAGGTAATGATATGATTAAATATCAAATATACCCATTAATATTGTTTCTTATAATATAATTTTTTTGAAACATGTCAATTTTATCAGTCATGATATGATGATGTGTTGTGATTTTATAATGTCATTTCTAGGACCTATATATCCCTCTAATTCATTGGTGAATGATTTATAACTCGTGAGTTAATGATAAGAAAAATCACAACTGTGATGATCGAAAAAGGAAAACAAGTTTTTCCCAATCTAGTCTAGAAATGATAGTGAAACCTGATCCTATATAGAATTATGGGTAAACTAGATCCACTCTGGGAATATGGGGAAACCAGATCCCTTATAAATAAATGACTATGACTAGGGATGGTTGTGTATCCATCCTTTTTACTATATTCCCCATGAATTTTCCTAATGTTTTTTGGAAATGTTTCTTGACTTCAAGGGAATAATGTTTATGTGTGAACCTGATTTAATGTTCTCAATATAATGATTAGACAAGTTTACACATCCACAAGTTTATAAAAATGTCTAATTCCATGTCCTATATATAATGAGTGAACCTATTTTTATTTAGACTTATTCACAATGTTCTAAACTGATTTGTCTACCACATGTCTCTGTGTTATTTCTTCGTTATTCTCTGATTGATTATTTCCTGGATTTCCTTATAATTCATGTTTTATAAACATCCAATCCTTATTCCATGACTCAAGTATATGATATTTCATATATAAGTTATAATCATAAAATGGTATTCTCATGATCTCATTCTCTTATGTTCATTTTATACTACTATATCTCCTTTATTTACCCTTACTATGCAACTGAGATCACACCTTATTTTGTTTCCTTTCCTCTGGTAATAATGAAAGGTTTTTATTAAGAGTACTAATGGGGGACTATCTTTATGGGAGTTTTTTATGATCCTTAACCATGATAGAATATTAAGTTTCCCTGATTTCATAGACACTAAACTATTATAGTCTTCATGTATGTTTTTTAATGTTCTTATTATTCATGTCAAATGATATAATATCAGTGTATGTTAAGCATGTTTCATTATTTATACCATATTTTCCACACTTGGGGGATACCCTACCCTTACATGGTAGGTCTATTATTATGGAACTCCCTATCCTATGGAAGTTTATAGACTATCTTCCTTCCCTCCTTAATTAATTTGGTTAGGTAATCATGTTCCATGTAACATCTCTTTTCACTTTCACAGCACCACCCCCTCAATGATTCCCAAGTCCCATACAAGGTCCCAATACCACATAACCATGTAATAAAGTCTAATTATGGGAAGATATATTATAAAAGGATCTCTTGGATTGGAACCTTTTATTGTCTATAGATGACTCAACCCCATAATTCCCTTGTATAACTCCAGAAGCATGGAATCCCTATGGAAGGAAGTTCTCCACCCCTTCCACTCTCTCAAGGAATCCATTTTAAGTGGAATTATATAATGGTAACACATATGGGTGCATGCCTTTGTGGAGTCCCTATCCAAACTTCGATTCATGGATGTAGCCATCCTGAATCAGGTTAAGGGAGAACTACATGAGGTCTTCAAACATTGAAGCAATAGCAGAATAAATTATCCTTCCACACAAAAATTATTAGAGTTCCTGAATCTAAAATGGGAGAAAGTATAATTTGTATTACACCTCACAAGACAACAATAGGATGTCATACCATGAGAGTGTTGACTCCTCATGCAACAAAGTAAAAACATTTCACCAGATTCCAAATGATATATGTAAAATATTCACTTGAAATGTTATAACCTAATTATTCTATATTTGAATATACAAAACTACCCATATAATTGACTCTATAAAATCATCTTCAACCAAGTGATATAGACATCAATAGAACCTTAGGGACCTATTTCACTAGAACTCATAGAGTATTCTAATATAGAATGTTGTATCAACTTGATCTACTATTAAAATCCCCTACATAAAAAGGGTAGGTGATTTTACCTATCCACCTGGAGGAACAATCTCGAGATTTGTGAACAAAAATGAGGCCTCTTCACTAAGTGGATTATCATCCAGATCCTGAATAGAAAACCTCTATATCTATCCTCCCATAAGCATCCTAAAAATATAATCAAATCATACTAAATTTAGATGAACATATATGTAGGGTGAGTGAAATCAATAAGGGAAATATAAAACTCATTCATATATGATGAATGTAAATGGATTCCTCATAACCATTGTCTAGTTATTTTTTTCATCAAGTAGGTGGTTAGATTCCAATTGTATAGATATGTCATCTACCACACTAACACTCATTTCCTTAGACTGAAATCCCCTCAAGACGCATTTCCATCATTTCCCCAAATCCCAAAAAAAATGTCATCATAAAAAGAGAAATACAAAAATCATCTCATGGAATTATCCATCTCTGATATAAATATATCATGCTCGGAAAAAATGAGGATTGAGCTGGAACTTCACCAAATCAACCACCATAGTCAAAGGGATAGTAACATAGTCCATAGAAATATCATGTGTGGGAATTTTTTGTCTAGGTAATTTTACACACACACACACACAAACAAGTCCATGTTTAAATAATGATAAATAAAAATAAATTATATCCAAATATAGAGTAAAAATTATGCATAAAAGAATCTATAGGGAATACAATATTACTATAGTGTGATCTAAAATGAAAAAGAATAAAAATAATTTCCCAACCAATAATATGTACCAATAAGACAAATAGAGGAAAATTAAATTCTAATACAGCACAACTCCAAATCTCTATGTCCTAACCATCGTACAATGTCAAATGTACTAGAGTATCCCAATTCTCCATTGTAATGATTTTTGGAATGTATGTCATCGGCATAAGATGTGAAACATGAAGGAAAATCCCATGTAAGAGTGTGTATACCCATACCATGTTGGACGACACAAATATTGATAGAATACAACAGAAGAAACAATGTATGTTGATAGTTTATCCCACAACAAGAGATAAAAATTAGTGATATATTATCATAAAATAAACCTACTATTTGAGAGAAAAGGGTATCTCTATCTTTCAATGACACCCATGAAAAGAGTCTGACATCAGTTCAAAGACAACAATCTACGATGGCTAGTATGTCAAATGTATGTATGAAGAATCACCCTTTTCAATGAAAATCATTCAATGATTCCTCATAGTCAAGGGGATATAAAATAAACATTTAGGACTCAGGACCTGGTATAATAGGAGTGTTCCAATTAATAGATAATGAACCCATTCCATAATATAGAAGTATTATAAGGCCCCAGCCTTAAACCTTACTTAATATTGAATTAAATGAGTAATTCACAATGAGGATCTTTTCAGGTTTAGAGTTTTAGAGAATTAGGACATAACTATTACATCTCAAAAGATTACAAATTAGCCGCTTCTACTAAATTTCCATAAAATAAAAACTCTTAAAAAGAAACATGTATAGTTCCATGTTTCAGGTAGCATGACTTTCCCTTTATCCCATCCTTGACCCTATTCCACGCTAAGTCCTATGAAAAACATTTCAAAAACATGGGATGAGCATAAGAAGCTCAGTAAAGGATACACAAAGAATGAAAACTCTTAGTTTTTCAAAACAACAAGTAAACCATGAATACTTTATCAATGTAATACTTTTCATCTTCATGAAGTAGTAAAAACTCTTCACTGAAAAAAATGTATCATTACTTACCTTTTTGTAACCAAAGGATTACCATAAAACCCATATAAAGAACACATAGAATACATAAAGGTAACTTGGGACATAAACATACATAAGTGGAATAACCATACGGTCGACTTCCACACATATCACTTAATGGAATAGCCATACGGCCAATTTCCATACATACTTAATGGAATAGCCATACGGCCAACTTCCATACCCAATGCATTGGAGGTTATAATGTAACCACCCATCCTGGTATTCATGGCACCACCCGTTATATGGTTTATAACGTAACCACCAATTAAATTGTCCAAGTACCAATATAAATTCATAAAACATAAAACCAATATAAAGAAATGATAACATTTCCACATCACAATATATCATAATAGAATCCTTTATCAAAACCATTTTCAATACCAAAATACATAAAAGAGTATATGGTATTTATTTTATTTTAAAAACATTACGGCTTGTTGAGGAAGCCAAAGACCAAATAATACTCGCGGTGGTGGAAAAGGTCATTGTCACCGCGTACGTTTAAAAAAAACATTCCTTTTTGTTGTTTAGTAAAACGCTTTGTAGAAAAAGATTCCTTTTGTATAAAAGTAAAAGTCAAAGGGGTTTATACACCGTATAAAAGAAATTTTTGTATAAAACGAAATATGCCTCAATGAAAGGAGATTGAGATGAAGTCCCTTACAAAGATGGTATCCTTGGTTTAAGGATAAATCAATTGCATAGTTATGTGTGACAAACGAATGCACCAAATATAAGTGGATATTAAGTGTAAAACAATCAGAGGTTATTCAAACATATTCATAGAACGACATATTCAAGGAGTAGAAGTTTATCCCAAAGAATCAAATTTGGGCTAAGAAGTTCCCTTGCAAAAATTTGACAGCCTAACAGCATCACTTCAAAAATTCAGAAAATGAGTTGATGAGAGATACAAAGGGAATCTCATCACTTGGACATAAAATTTACATCAATCAGGATATAGAAGAACATATCCCAACATAATAGTATGTGAATTAAAATACATAACAAATTAAGTCTTTTAAAAATAGGAGGGTGAAAGGTTCCCTTACCGACTTGGGTAACTTTCGAAAAGTACACCCATTGAAGAAGTGTCATAAAATGAATATGTAAATACCCATAAATGGAATTACATTACAAAAGGAGTGTAATAGTGGGAAGTACATAAACCACTCAATGGAAATTGTGGCAAATGTAGCATAAATCTCACGGGAATAAAAGTGAGATGAAAAATCTCTTACGAAAACTCGGCAGCCTAACGGCGCCACTTAAAACTTCCAAAATGGATTGATGAGAGGAAATAGGGTCTCTGATCACATCAACATAATGTTTACAGAAAAAGGAATATAAAATAACATCCCCCAACATAACAAATAGGAGCTTAAAAGAAGTGACATAAAGGAGAGTACTTTAAAAGAAAGAGAGAGGTTAGATCTCTTACGAAAATTCGGCAACCCATCGCCGCCACTCAAAACTTCCAAAATGGATTGATGAGAGAGAATAGGGTCTCTCATCGCATGAAAATAAAAATTACAGAAAATTTAATATAAAATATCATCCCAATAACAATAAATATGAGCTTTAAAAGGAATGACCTAAAAGTGTGTACTTAAAAAGAGAGGAGTAGGATCCCTTACCTCGGGTCCGACTTGACTCGATCGTTCTTTAACGTCCTAAATAATAAACTTGAGTTAATTTCTATTTTCTTAAGAACCTTTTTCAAGTTAACTATTCCTTTTATATCACTTATTTCCATGTTATAAACATTATGTAATCATTTATGTTAATAATGATTGTTTTGTCGATATTTGGTTCTTAAGTCGAAAGTGGACTTCTTACAATTACATGTTGTTCATGTGGTCAAAGGTTCTTTATATCCAGAATGACATTCCTGATTTTGATATCATATATATCATATATATCCAGCATATAAATGTATTTATAATATTACATAATCATTTAGAGGTAAGAAATGAAATGCGCCGTTCATGGAGACGGTAAGCCGTACGTACGCATGAACGCTACTTTCATTTCATTGTCATATTAATGGAATTAAAACTAAATGAGAGTTATGTATATTTTAATTAAAAAATTATATTAATCATTTAGATGTATCATTCATCATATATATCCATTATATACATGTACTTATAATAGTACATTACCTTTGGGGATAAGAAATGAAATGCACCGTTCATGGAGACGGTAAGCCGTACGTACGCATGAACGCTACTTTCATTTCTATCTCATAATTTAATGGAAATAAATAATAATGATATAGAGGTATGTAATAATTCCAGTATAACATCAAATATAATAACATTAAATCCTTCATTTATACGTCCCATGTATGGCATTAACGAATCACATCACTTTGAGGGGGCGGTAGTCCGCACTTCCTAAAATGAAGATATCGCGTATACCCATAATGGAAGCCATAAAGATAAGACACAAATGAAAAATACATAAGCATAAGTAAAAAATAAACATATTATATATCATATATAAAAATAGTGACATCATAATGGCCACCATTGAAGGTGTTAAATGAGTATTGAACAATCATCGTTTCGGGAGGCAGAATTTCGCCATCCACGGAAACCGTATGTTCTTTAACCATTTGATGTAGTTGTGTGAGAGTGTAGCTCGAATAATTCTTATAGGAACGTCCTAGTATATTGAAGATACTAGTTTTGTTACAAAATAAGTAAATAAAAAGAGTTTAGGGGGGTTTGAGAAGCAAAATATAACAAATGAACATGAGAGAATGAATTACGTTTAAAAGTGTAACTCCTTTTGATTTGAGCCTAAAGGCTTCCTTTGAAAGGATTCTGCCCAAAGTGAATCCTCTAGGATGAGGAGAGAGATGTGGATAGAGTAAATGGGCAGGGGTTGGCCGAGCCAGAGGCTTGAGGAGTGTGTGAAATGAGGTAGAGGTGGGGGCCTTTTATAAGAGGAGAGGAGGGACACTTTTGGAAAGTAAAGAAATATTACTTTATTTGAAACTGAGTTTCGGATTTAAAGGGTCCCACATTGATATAATTAGAGGATAAGGTGATAAGGCTTCGAAATACACTCATCCAATAGGTTTTTTCCATGTGTAGGTTGTATATTTTACATTATCTTTCCATTTTATTTAAATCGTTAAATAATGAGGTCATCGTTGCATCATCATGATGTCATAAATAATTTAATTTATTTAAAGTCTAAAAATTATAAACAAAATACTATGATGTATGAAATCTTTTTATCTTTCCAATGACTATTTATAATAAAAACTCTAACTTGTATAACCCCACTAAAAAATTGTTTTAGTAAAACATATCATGTTTGAGTCAATTTAATTTTAACATTAAATAAATATATATTAATGTCATTTTCCAACTAAAGTGGCTCCATGGGGTCCCCAAGTTGACCCATGGGTTGTCTTGGTCGGCCATGACTCATCCAATAGGAGTAGGACAAGTATCATTGTGTTTTCATATTTTTATAATATAATTTTTACCTTAAATTACACTAATTACCTCTAATCGCGATTAATGAAAAAAAGTTACTATTCACCAAAAAATTATTTTCATCCCATTGAACCAAATTTTACATACTAATGACAACCATGTATGTCGGATTTTTAAAATTCAATATACAATAGTGGTAAAATTTCATTTAACTGAAAAATCAGTTTGCTTGATTACCACTTAGTGGTTTCACTATTCATCAAAAATTGGAGTTTTTCAGAAAATTACCAAAAAATCACCCTAAGCTATATTTGATATTACGAATTCAAAAATGATGTTTATATTACCTAATTCAAAGAATATAAGTAGAATTAATTAATTTAATAATTAACTCCCGCTGTCAAAACAAATAGCGTGTTTTTAAGAAACAATAAGTATCAAAAGATTGATACTAGTTTAAGTCCGATTTAAAAGTGAAATTAATTCCAACGACCACTATTGGATTTAATGGTAAAAATATTTTCTAATTTCACTTTAAAACAAATTCAAAATATTATCTAATCATATAAATATATTATATTAAAATGAGGTTTTGAATTAAAACAAAACATTTTACACTATTCATTAAAAAATGAACTTTATCGGAAAAATACCAAAAAATTACACAAAGTAAAATTTGATGTCCCGATTCTAAAGAAGAGTTTTATTTGGTCCCAAAGAATGTATAAGAGTGATAAAAACTATGTTTAATGATAGTTCTCCATCAAAAGGCGATAAGTGAACCTTTAGTGAAAATTAGGGTATAAAAGCCTAAAATTGAATTCTTTCTGTATTTTAAGCCTTTATCTTTTATTGGATAAATGTAAAAACATTTAAAAAACATATATAATCATATTTTAGTTATTTCTATCCATTCCTACCAATACAACGGCTACATGTTAACTACCATTTAAATTAATATTATTTTATTATTAGAGTGCAACGTATGATTCCCAAGAAACTCGTTGTTGCGTGTTGGGTACGCCATTGAGCATAGCGTCCCCTTTAAAGTCATATTAATATTTCATTCACAAATATGGATAAAAATAAAAATTTCATATTCTTTATTTACCTGGGGTGCTACAACCTTCCCCCCTTTTGGAAATTGCGTCCTCAGAATTTTAAAATTGGGCTTGGAAACATCCTTGAAAGTCCCACATCGGAACAAGAGTCGGTAAAACAATCACTTTAAAATAAAGAAAGATAAGTACAGAGGTCACCCGAGTTAACCCATACTAGGAATCCATGTAGGAAAACATGGACATGGAGGAGAAAACATGGGGTCATGTTCTGATGGAGAGTGATAGAAAACATGTTTAGGAGAAAGTTAACAATAAGAAAATCACAAACTTGTGATGGGTTAAACGGTGTTGGGTTCCCCAGTAGGAAAAGTTAATAGACAACATTTTTGTTTTAAGTTACTTTTTATTGAGGAATCTATTCATAAGAAAACATAATCACTTATCATGTTGATTTTCAAATTTTACTAGATTCCTTAATCAAACTCATATTTTTTTTCCAAAAGACGAGTATTTAGGGAGACTTGTTCGCATTAAGAGTACTATAATCAACTTCTAGAGAATCACCTAATCCACAAAAGAGAACTATATACTTCCCATATCTTTATAACTTAACCATAACCAAAACCAAAAAGGTTAGTACAAGGTCAGATAATCCAGAAAAGGATAACCCTTTATAAAAAGAAAATCTATTCTTAATCTCCAAAATTTGTCAAACAAAACCCAAAGTTCAACAAGGATCATTCGATAAACAATTTTTCCATAAAATTCGTCAAAGTAAACCAATATAATATTGAAACCCAAATGTTTGAAGGATTTAGTCACATAGTCTTCCAAGTTAAATCGTAACATTTATCTCCAAACAACATCTGTTGCTCCTAAAGTCTCGTATTGAAAAGTAATTAACCTAATCACATATCCTCCATGATAGGTTAATCATTTTCATAAATAACACAAAATCAACTTACTATTAATTCATAAAATAATATAACTAAAAAGAATCAGTCAAACTAACCAGGGACTTCACGTAGTCCAGTGGTAGGCGATAAATACCAATCAAACTTTGGTTGTGGGTTCGATTCCCACAGCTTTGTCCGACGCGACGGGTTGTCACACGGTCTGCGTGTTGTCCTTTTTTCAAAACTATATAATTCTTAAAACATTCCCCAAAATGAGATAAATTCTTCAAAAATAATCATAACATATTTTAACCTCAAGTTTATATCATTCCTTTAATTTTCCATCATATCATAGAGTAACCCATAATTACCTAAAAAGTAAGGATCATATAAACCCTAATGGTTACCTTTTTAATTATTACCTGAACTTCCATGTCGATTGGTCATCTCGTACATGATGCATTATAGAACATACCAAGGTTCACGTGGTTGATCATGACTCCTTGATAGTTGGTTTAGAAAAACCATGAGTTTCCTCATTGTGTACCCCATTTCATCGAGTCTCTTAATCAGAGAACCACCACAGTTTCCTTCAAACCAATTGTCACTTTGGTGCCTGCGAGATCCAGCCATTCACTAAAAACAGAAATGTCAGTGTGAGTATATCAACCAAACCATCATGTACTAATGAGGAAGGTAAACACTAAAGATAACTTACTCATTCACTTTATCTAAAACTAGGACTCTTTTTAAAATCCTAACCATTATGGTAATGTCACTTATGCTTAGAGAATACCCTAACCTCTAAAGTTATCTAAACCGAACTTTGATACCAACTATAAGGCCCCAGCCTTAAACCTTACTTAATATTGAATTAAATGAGTAATACACATTGAGGATCTTTTCAGGTTTAGATTTTTAGAAAATTAGGACATAACTATTACATCTCAAAAGATTACAAAGTAGCTGCTTCTACTAAATTTCCATAAAATAAAAACTCTTAAAAAGAAACATGTATAGTTCCATGTTTTAGGTAGCATTACTTTCCCTTGATCCCATCCTTAACCCTATTCCATGGTAAGTCCTGTGAAAAACATTTCAAAAACTTGGGATGAGCATAATAAGCTCAGTAAGGGATACACAAAGAATGAAAACTGTTAGTTTTTCAAAACAACAAGTAAACCATGAATACTTTATCAATGTAATACTTTTCATCTTCATGAAGTAATAAAACCTATTCACTGAAAAAAAAAAGTATCATTACTTACCTTTTTGTAACCAAAGGATTACCATAAAACCCATATAAAGAACACATAGCATATATAAAGGTAACTTGGGACATAAACATACTTAAGTGGAATAACCATACGGTCGACTTCCACACATATCACTTAATGGAATAGCCATACGGCCAATTTCTATACATACTTAATGGAATAGCCATACGGCCGACTTCCATACCCAATATATTGGAGGATATAACATAACCACACATTCTGGTATTCACGGCACCACCCGTCATATGGTTTATAACGTAACCACCCGTTAAAATGTCCAAGTACCAATATAAAATCATAAAACATAAAACCAATAAAAAGGAATGATAACATTTCCACATCACAATATATCATAATATAATCCTTTATCAAAACCATTTTCAATACCAAAATACATAAAAGAGTATATGGTATTTATTTTATTTTAAAAACATTACGGCTTGTTGAGGAAGCCAAAGACCAAATAATACTCGCGGTGGCGGAAAAGGTCGTTGTCACCGCGTACGTTTAAAAAAACATTCCTTTTTGTCGTTTAGTAAAACGCTTCGTAGAAAAATATTCCTTTTGTATAAAAGCAAAAGTCAAAGGGGTTTATACACCATATAAAAGAAAGTTGTGTATAAAACAAAATATGCCTCAATGAAAGGAGATTGAGACGAAGTCCCTTACAAAGACGGTATCCTTGGTTTAAGGATAAATCAATTGCATAATTATGTGTGACAAACTAATACACCAAATATAAGTGGATATTAAGTGTAAAACAATTATAGGTTATTCACACATATTCATAGAACAACATATTCAAGGAGTACAAGTTTATCCCAAAGAATCAAATTTGGGCTAAGAAGTTCCCTTTCAAAAATTTGACAGCCTAACGGCGTCACTTCAAAAATTCAGAAAATGAGTTGATGAGAGATAAAAAGGGAATCTCATCACTTGGACATAAAATTTACATCAATAAGGATATAGAATAACATATCCCAACATAATAGTATGTGAATTAAATGATATAACAAACGAAGCCTTTTAAAAAGAGGAGGGTGAAAGGTTCTCTTACCGTCTTGGGTAACTTTTGAAAAGTACACCCCATTGAAGAAGTGTCATACAATGAATATGTAAATACCCATTAATGGAATTATATTAAAAAAGGAGTGTAATAGTGGGTAGTACATAAACCACTCAATGGAAATTGTGGCAAATGTAGAATAAATCTCACGGGAATAAAAGTGAGATGAAAAATCTCTTACGAAAACTCGGTAGCCTAACGGCGCCACTTAAAACTTCCAAAATGGATTGATGAGAGGAAATAGGGTCTCTCATCACATCAACATAATGTTTAAAGAAAGAGGAATATAAAAGAACATCCCCCAACATAACAAATAGGAGCTTAAAAGAAGTGACATAAAGGAGAGTACATTAAAAGAAGGAGAGAGGTTAGATCTCTTATGAAAATTCGGCAGCCCATCGGCGCCACTCAAAACTTCCAAAATGGATTGATGAGAGAGAATAGGGTCTCTCATCGCATGAACATAAAAATTACAGTAAATGTAATATAAAATATCATCCCATTAACAATAAATATGATCTTTAAAAGGAATTACATAAAAGTGTGTACTTAAAAAGAAAGAGAGGAGTAGGATCCCTTACCTCGGGTCCGACTTGACTCGATCGTTCTTTAACGTCCTGAATAATAAACTTGAGTTAATTTATATTTTCTTAAGAACATTTTTCAAGTTCATTATTCCTTTTATATCACTTATTTCCATGTTATAAACATTATGTAATCATTTAAGTTAATAATGTTTTTTTTGTCGATATTTGGTTCTTAAGTCGAAAGTGGACTTCTTACAATTACATGTTGTTCGTGTGGTCAAAGGTTCTTTATATCCACAATGACATTCCTGATTTGGATATCATATATATCATATATATCCAGAATATAAATGTATTTATAATCTTACATAATCATTTAGAGGTAAGAAATGAAATGCACCGTTCATGGAGACGGTAAGCCGTACGTACGCATGAACGCTACTTTCATTTCTTTGTCATATTAATGGAATTAAAACTAAATGAGAGTTATGTATATTTTAATTACAGAATTATATTCATCATTTATATGTATCATTCATAATATATATCCATTATATACATGTACTTATAATAGTACATTACATTTGGGGATAAGAAATGAAATGCATCGTTCATGGAGACGGTAAGCTGTAAGTACGCATGAACGCTACTTTCATTTCTATCTCATACTTTAATGGAAATAAATAATAATTATATAGAGGTATATAATAATTCCAGTATAAAATCATATATAATAACATTAAATCCATCCTTTATACATCCCACGTATGGCATTAACGAATCACATCACTTTGAGGGGGCGGTAGTCCGCACTTCCTAAAATGAAGATATCGCGTATACCCATAATGGAAGCCATAAAGGTAAGAAACAAATGAAAAATACAGAAGTATAAGTAAAACATAAACATATTATATATCATATATAAAAATATTGACATCATAATGGCCACCTTTGAAGGTGTTAAATGAGTATTGAACAATCATCATTTCGGGAGGCAGAATTTCGCTATCCACGGAAACTGTATGTTCTTTAACCAATTGATGTAGTTGTGAGAGAGTGTGGCTCGAATAAATCTTATAAAAACATCCTAGTATATTTAATATACTGTTTTTGTTACAAAATAAGTAAATAAAAAGAGTTTAGTGGGGTTGGAGAAGCAAAATAAAATAAATGAACATGAGAGAATGAATTACCTTTAAAAGTGTAACTCCTTTTGATTTGAGCCTAAAGGCTTCCTTTGAAAGGATTATGCCCAAAGGGAATCCTCTAGGATGAGTAGAGGGATTTGGAGAGAGTAAATGGGCAGGGGTTGGCCGAGCCAAAGGCTTGAGGAGTGTGTGAAATGAGGTAGAGGTGGGGGCCTTTTATAAGAGGAGAGGAGGGGCACTTTTGGAAAGTAAAGAAATATTACTTTATTTGAAAATGAGTTTAGGATTTAAAGGGTCCCACATTGATATAATTCTAGTATAAGGTGATAAGGCTTCTAAATACACTCATCCAATTGGTTTTGTCCATGTGTAGGTTGTACATTTTACATTATATTTCCATTTTATTTAAATCGTTAAACAATGAGGTCATCGATGCATCATCATGGTGTCATAAATAATTTAATTTATTTAAAGTCTAAAAATTATATAAAAAATACTATGATATAGGAAATATTTTTATATTTCCAATGACTATTTATAATTAAAAATCTGACTTGTATAACCCCAGGTAAAAATTGTTTTAGTAAAACATATCATGTTTGTGTCAATTTAATTTTAACATTAATGAAATATATATTAATGTCATTTTCCTACCAAAGTGGCTCCATGGGGTCCCCAAGTTGCCCCATGGGTTGTCTTTGTCGTCCATGAATCATCCAATAGGAGTAGTATAAGTGTCATGGTGTTTTCATATTTTTATAATATCATTTTTACCTTAAATTACACTAATTACCTCTAATCGCGATTAATGAAAAAAAGTTACTATTCACCAAAAAAATTATTTTCATCCAATTGAACCAAATTTTACATACTAATGACAACCATGTATGTCGGATTTTCAAAATTCAATACACATTAGTGGTAAACTTTCATTTAACTGAAAAATTAGTTTGCTTGATTACCACTTAGTGGTTTCACTGTTCATCAAAAATTAGAGTTTTTCAGAAAATTACCAAAAAATCACCCTAAGATATATTTGATATTCTGAATTCAAAAATGATATTTATATTACCTAATTCATAGAATATAAGTAGAATTAATTAATTTAATAATTAACTCCCGCTGTCAAAACAAATAGCGTGTTTTTAAGAAACAATAAGTATCAAAAGATTGATACTTGTTTAAGTCCGATTTAAAAGTGAAATTAATTCCAACGACCACTATTGGATTTAATGGTAAAAATATTTTCTAATTTCACTTTAAAACCAATTCAAAATATTATCTAATCATATAAATAAATTAGATTAAAAGGAGGTTTTGAATTAAAACACAACATTTTACACTATTCATTAAAAAATGAACTTTGTCGGAAAAATACCAAAAAATTACACAAAGTAAAATTTGATGTCCCGATTCTAAAGAAGAGTTCTATTAGGTCCAAAAGAATGTATATGAGTGATCAAAACTATTTTTAATGACAGTTCTCCATCAAAAGGAGATAAGTGAACCTTTAGTGAAAATTAGGGTATAAAAGCCTAAAATTGAATTCTTTCCATATTTTAAGACTTTATCTTTTCTTGAATAAATGTAAAAACATTTAAAAAACATATATAATTATATTTTAGTTATTTCTATCCATTCCCGCTAATACAACGGCTACATGTTAACTACCATTTAAAATAATATTATTTTATTATTAGAGTTCAACGTAAGATTCCCAAGAAACTCGTTGTTGCGTGTTGGGTACGCCATTGAGCATAGCGTCCCCTTTAAAGTCATATTAATATTTCATTCACAAATATGGATAAAAATAAAAATGTCATATTCTTTATTTACTTGGGGTGCTACAAGTATGGTTCCACTTAATAGGTAGATATAGGACCCATTCTCAATCCAACTATAAGGGGGCCTCTTTATTGGTCGATAGTGGGCCCATTCCCAATCAAAGTATTTGGGTAAAAATATGTAGGTAGAGAGAGAATAGATGATATATACTAACTATAGTGAACCACTATGACGGTTGAGGAACCATGCCCTAACACTACAAGAGGGTTTCACTCAGTGGATAAATAGAGGACCCAGCCATATCCTAGTATGAGGGTTCAACTTGGATGGTAGGACTCATTCCAGAACTCCATAGGAGGGTGACACAAAAATTATAGATATAGTACCCTTTCCTTGTCATAGAAAGAGCATTCCACTTAGATGGTAGATAGTGGAACGATACCCTATCTTAATATGATGGTGGCACACTAATATATTTGTAGATCCTACCTGATCAGTATCATTTTCTTGTGTCACCTAAATATGATCCATTCATATAACATATCTAATAATATCTATAAATAAACTAAGAAGGATACATTGAAATTATACATTAGAAATAATTTATATAGGCTACTCACATACTAAAATTAGATTCCAATAGTAGGATATTAAAGTGTTAGAGGTCTCTTAAAATAGGTAACCACCATATATATGACCCACACAGTTTGTGTTCCCTATCTTATCAATGTTTGTTTCCTCACAGGTATGCGTCTCTCTGGACATGTATAACTACATCGCATTTATGGAGGCTTTACATCATGTCCTGCCACCTGGGAAACATCTGTGTTCTGTTAAACATGCATTTGTCCTTTTGAAAATGCTAATGTACTCTATAATTGTTTATACCTATGATAGTGTCCTTGTAATCACATACTACAAGGTAGGTTTCCATCCCTAATTCAAATGGTTTATGCATTTTCATCATAGTGTGATATTTTATTCAGCCAAAATCCCTCACTATCGTAGTTTTTTCACTACATGGCATGCGATAATCTGAGTACACATAGTTTAGTCTGTATTTTAACAAAATATATTGATATACTCCATGTTTTTGAGATATTTATTATTTTCCATAAATACCATCATTCGACAACCTATAATCAGTGGTAATCACCTATGGAAATCATTTCTGACCCTTCGATGGCTGGAAATCGGATTTTCGATTCTCTACTTGATACCTGAATCTTTCATCACATCTATGAACTTGAACCATTGCCTCACCAGATTTACAATCCACTCTACATTCACCAACTTTAAAAAATCAATCCAAATCCATAATTCATTTTTCAACCAATTCATCACAGAAAAAGTTAATAGAAATGATGGGTTCTAATAACCCACAGTCCCACTCAACATTATG
Organism: Viscum album; assembly: GCA_963277665.1. NCBI lineage: Eukaryota > Viridiplantae > Streptophyta > Magnoliopsida > Santalales > Viscaceae > Viscum > Viscum album. Next base: position 1,895,045,348 of record OY728150.1, read on the forward strand.
AAATTGTTCCCTAGTGGGCCATAGATGATGATAAGGAAGAATTATTGGGGTAAAAGAACAAGAAAAAGTATTAAAAACAATTTTTCGAATAGTTCATGGCCAAATAATTAGATTGTGCTTATCTAGAGTGATAAATACAACAGATCGACTGTAAAAATTTGAATGATAATATTTAATATAATGCATGAGCTCATACAATGGATGAATTTGAATGAAAATCCTTGAATACAAGTATGATCAAGCTCATAAATTTCATCATTAGGGAAGAAACCAAAAATGGTTCTTCCTTCCACAATATTTGATCATTCATTGTCGATGAATTCTTCTCCAAATTAAGGATAAGGTTCATTGTGTTCGCATCTCCATGAATCACCTTGATCTAGAAGCTCATATTCATCCAATCTCGATTCCTCAATTAAGGGTGACATAATTATAACATCATCAATCCAAGGGTTACATGGATATCCATTGAGATGAATCATAAAAGGCTATTTATATTGTAAATTATGTTTAAATTAATTAGTTAAAATAATTAATTTATTCACTTAACATACCCCCCCTATGATACCATTATATGAAGGTCACATGACAACCAAAAAAATGTTATAGAAAGTGTAAAACACAAATGTTGCATTCAAAGTTTTTATTATTATTTTAATTCAATACTCTATTTATATGATATCGCATTATCCTAAATAAATTTCTTGTGATATAAAATAAATATTTAATAATTTATTCAAAAAATATATCTAATCATGTTGGTCCTTGGAATCGCACATGGTATCAGTCGATGGATCATAAAATATTGATTTTTATATTTAAAATTCATACAGTAATAAAATAGGGTAACTATTGATGTACCAAAATCCTTTGGCATACGGATGGGTGGTGAAGGATATTTTAGCATGATTCTCAGTTTAACAATGGATGTCTTGTCTATAATTATGTAATGCATGAGGTGCCCAGATGATAGTGTAAATAGGATGGTGTCTTTTTTATCTACTGATGGGACTTACATAATCATTAACCTATCATGAAACCATTAGTTTGATCATAGATCATCTTCCAACTCATCTCACAACATATAAATCGGAGATCAGATCATAGGTGATGCTTGTAGACACCCGTGCATTCATGATTTTTTACTCGTTCATAGATATAACCTTATAATACTTTAATCCATGATCATAAATTTACATCATTATTATGGTGAGGATTCCATATTCTTATCAGAGTATGTCACATTTGAGCATTGCATTTTCTAGTCGAAAGAAATCAAAAATGATTGGTCAATTGTTATTCTAGAGGACATGAATTAGTATATCATGATAGTTTGTGGTTATTTTTATGAAGGAAAATTTTCATAGGTGGATTTTCCCTTAAAAATAGTTACAACTCTAACATCCTTATAGAACAATTGAATTACATGTATTGGAGTCTTTTTAGGTCACCATTGTGCTTGACTAATCCAAGGAAGTCAGCAATTAGAGCCCCATAGTTGGTGCCAACAATAAAAGAGAAGTTTCATTTCATCTTGTAGTACATGGGAATAATCTAGAGTCATAAAAACTACTATTTAGACCAATTATATTGTCCTCAATAGTTTTACTATAGTCCATATATTTATGAAGGTCTTTCCTTGATGAAAATTATGGATATTTGGAATGGGGAATGTTATCTCTACAGTTAGTGACACATTTCATGATGATATGTGGGTTTGGATAGGTGTAGTATCCCCCGGACCTATCAATGTTTTTTTAAAAACCTCAATATATATTCCATGTGTTGTAGATGAATAAATATATGGGTGACATGTTGCATGATATTGACCATTGTGAACTGGGAATCAAGGTTGAGTTTTCCTTTCAAAGAACACAGTAGCATCTGAGTAAGTTTTCCATTTTCGGTATGAAACTCCAAGAAGTTACATATAATTTAATGTCTCCAATTTTTTTTTGAAATTTCAAAATAATTTAAATAATATTTTCAGAGTAAAGGGATTATTCTTTTATAAATTTAATATCTTAAGGAACACCGATGTTGATAAATTAAAAATTATCAATATGTAATATAAATCCCATTTAATTTCTATAAAATAATGAATTAACTTCACACTGGATCCCCAGACGTGGAAGATAATATTTCCATTAAATCTAGAAAATGGTATTTACCCATGGTTATATATTATTCATGTCAATATTGGGATTAAAGGGAGAGTATAGTCATGGGTGAAATTAATGGATCAAAATAATTAATTAATTTAATCGAAATTTATTTGGAAAACTCTAATAACACCACCATTAAAATACCCTCTACTGTAATTCCATATTGTAAGCCCTATAAATCCAAAGAGTGGTATAGATTGAGTAGGAAAACTAATGTAGAAAGTTCATCGAGGGCTGGTCGTAGGATGATGGATCGATGAATGGAGTATTACAAGGATCATTTTTATCGAATGTTTTCAAATATCTAGCCAATGATAATCAATCAGAAACTATATTAACCATCGATCTATCCAAAACCTGAGTATTATTTTTTAAAATTTTATTTAATCCATTTTTTATTCTCCCTTGTTGAATGGTAAACAATATTACCAAAAATTTGATTTGAGGGTAAATTTTTTATGTATGGGTGTTGATTTATCATTCCAAACATATAAATTGATATTTTTTAATAATAAATCCTTATTTAAATTATCTAAATTATTTAAAAATGAACTCAATATTTTTTATATACACTTTTTATATTTTTCCTATCACTAACTATTCAGGGAGTATTACATTAGTGTTTTCTAGGTGATGTTTTGTTGATACCTAGGGAGATTCATCATTATGAATTCATTAATTGTCATTGACGATCATGGCCATGTGATTAGTTTAGGGGTTTTGAATACATGGCAGCTTTATATTGATGAGAACAAGATTCAAAAAATGGATCAAGAAGTGGTGAATTATTGAGATGACTTGTGTGGATCTCTCCAATGGTGAAATGATGGGTGATTTTAGGCAATGGGTGTCCAGAATCTGGCCACTAGTGATACTAATGATATGATTTTGAAATATATTATTTAGGATTTGTGGATCCTTGTAAGGTAATATGTGTTCATTTATTAATAGATGATGACCATAATATTCCTTCCATTTTGATGTTGAAGTTTCTTAAACCATATTCATTCCATATATTGTTATTATAGGAACAATTGAATGTAAAAATGAAGGATTAATTTTAGATGAGTGAATAGATACATGTTTCTAAAAAATAAGGATATATATGACATTCTATGGAAGAAAAAGAATCATGTAGTCCCATCTGTCTTCATTTTTGGTTACCACATTGAGTAAAAAATAACACCTCGTTAGGGACTCCCACACATCATGTGAAACTTTGGATGCCAACCCTGTATAAATAAGGTGTACATTCCTCGTAGGCAATTTTACCTTAGATGATGTGTTGGGAATGGTACATTCCATTTATTTTGGAATATTTATGTTACTAGTATCAAATAACATACTGAGAGTCATCCCAACCACCACACACCATACAAAAAAAATGCATGTTTTGACGAACAGACATATCATTCAGGAGTGACCAATATATACTAGAATGACCATAATACATGTGTTTGATATATAGATCACACAAAGATACAAATCAAACCCTATAAAATGTGTACCCTCATAGAAATTTATATTTTTCTAGAGAAAGACATTCTCTGTGGGGTAGGGAGACAAATAAAATCCTAGTCTCATAAGGATACACCATGTATCACATGAGACACATTGTATATAGTGAAACTAGAATATTTGATCAATTAAACTTTTAATTCCACCTATGGCATCAGCTTGGGTGAGTTACCTTTAATTTTATTAGTGTGGGTGTGTTCTTATGATCCGTCTATTTGACGTTACATCAAGGAATCATGTCATCAACATTGTATGACTGACACCTTATGCAGGATTACACTCACATAGAGTTTGGTATCCCTATATATGGCCTGAGGTGTGAATATATATCATCATTCCCAATGTTATTATAGGAATACCATTAATTACTATTAGGTAACACAATCCCCATCATAAAATTTATACACAGGGTGGGTTTAGCTAACTCCAATATCCATTGGGTGTGATCATCTATCTATTTATAGAAATACATTATCTTACTATAAGATGAAGTCTTATGGAGTGAGTATCTCAAAAGATATCTCTCAAATTTCATTTTAATCATTTATTGAATTTCCTGAAAATAATGTCCTCTCGATTGAGTAACATTAGTATAGTGAAGTCCACTGAGTGGGTTCACTCTGAAGAAGGTTACTGATGATCCTCTTGTAGATTCCTGGGAAAGAAATGAGTGTGTGACTTCAACCTAGGTCATGGTTTATACATTTTATTATATCTACGTTATTTATGTCATTATCTAAAATTTTTATTGACATACATTCATGATGATGATATGTATACTCTCTTGATGCTTCATGTTATGTAATTTTTGGGCCTCCTACTATGTATGTTTTTATTCACAAATTCGTGGTATGTTCCCCAACATGTTGCATATTATAAAGATTATATGATATTTAGTTTTTTCATATGATGAATATGAGAAGATAGATATTTGTTTTATTATATGGATATTTAATAGTTCCTGGAGTAGAATTTGAGAAGCTTATCCATTTTCATCATCAGTTTGTGTTTTTTCAGTATTTTTAGGAATTTATTTAGACACTTCTACTTTTTTATACTTATTATTTTAATTTTATGTTTGATTTATGTTATGAATTCCTTATAAGTATGGGTTTTTATCTTTTGGAATTATACTATATTATGGATATGTGTTACTATGTATAGGTACTTTATGTTAAGGACTCTCATGGGTGTGATATCGATTTTTAGAGGTGCTCACCAACCCTTATAATATTAGAGGCTAGTAAGGGGTTACATTGTCATATTATTTTATTCTATATGGCTTGAATGGGTTAGGTCATGAAAAAACACATACAAAGGACTCTATGTCACTCATAGAAAACTGTCAAATGTTAACTCAATCATTTTGAGTCCTAAATTGGTAACGACCAGAACCATTACACATATGGGTATCCTATACCTCAGATATGTATCAATGAAACTACCTCACCATAGTTTTCCCACATACATAATCTCAATCAATGTGTAGAATAGAATAATGAAAAATCACCTATATTGGAATCATTCACTTATGACCATCACACACATACACACAAATTCAGTAGAAATTGGGCCCTCAACCATCAGATTGCTCACTATCTCATATCCCTTATGCATACGCCTCAGGTAAAATCTCACACGATTTCATATATCATATATTTTTTTAAAGAATTAAATAGGGTCCCCAGAACTTTTAACTCTTCCTAATCACTAATACTAGGTTATACATTTTTCCATTAGTGGCCTCGTAGTCCATAGGATTATCTGAATCCATTTTAAGGTATTTTAGTCAAATTCACATCCCAATAAGCATTCCAATCTATTATTTTTATCCTCGAGACTTTCTTGAGGACATCTCACTATGATCCCCCCCCCACCCACTGACAACCTGGTGTGAAGTCAAAAACAATTCCCACAACCCACTAAGGTCCCTATCTCACATCTCTTATGGAGTGTATTTTAGTCCATCACTCAAAGGAAAACATATATTTCATATAATCTAACCCAACAGGACTCATCCCACTTATAACACTACTTGATATCTCAATCTACCATTAATATTGAAATTCCTATCACACGCGATATTCAAAACCATCTTGATCATCTTCTAAATTATTAGTCCCTCTATCACCAACACAACTATCCCTATGAGATTCTATCAATGCCACCCACATAAAATATCTAAACTATAGTCATATCCAAGGAATCATATCACATCAATCAGATCCCACTCCCCTTGGCAATGAGATCATTGATAAATCACAACTTCTTAAAGTGATGAATTGAATATATTCTAAGAATAATAGGAAAAATTAAACCTTATCTAAAACTCTTAGAATCCCATATTTCCTATATATTATAAAAAACTCTATAACATAAATATTTAGGAAATTAAAAGAAAACCATGTATATGAGTTTTTATTAATTGGTACAACTATCATGAACATTGAATTTCTATATTCTTCAAGCTCTCCCTATACTCAACTAAGATAATCTAAAATTATTCCATGCTTGTTTTACCACTCAAACTCCAAACTCAATCCTGAATAACATAATAATTAATTTCACAAAATTATAATAAATTATCAAAATTAATCCAAATAATCCTGACCATCAATAAACTCATTGGGCACTACTATGGAACCAAAACATTCTAAAATCATTAGAACTTATCCATATAAAACTTTCACTATATAGTAAATATGAAATACCCATATGTTCATATGATTTCTGTCATAATAAATTATAAATAATTACAAAATTCAAGATGACTTTTTACAATATCATAGAGCTATAAATAGGGAATAAATTATACAATTTGAAAATAGTATCTTAACTAGAATCTCAACTAGATTCTACAAAAAAAACCATTAGTATTAAATTTAAATATAATAATATTAAAGGAAGTGAATTAATGAATAATAAAGGAATATCTCAAACACTAAAAACAATGAATTGTGAAATAGTTTGACATAGAAATGATAGAGTTTCAATGGATCAATTAGTGTCCACCAAGTCACTATTTAAAATGTGAATAGAGGGATATACACCTTAAATAATAACCACATGATAATTTCACATCATGAACCATGGTTCAATACCAAAAATTTTTTATGTATATGTATTATCCATTTTCAATCCACATTCATGAAAAAAAATAGTTCACATAGTGAATGGTGGAAGGTTGATGAATTTTCATCCTATGGTCACCCAAAAATTATATAGATTTCAACCTGAGCACCCTAGAATCATATTGATTCTTATTCCATTTCGAAAAATAGGTTATAGATATGTTCATACTTTAATATTTACATTTTATTTCCTATTCATTAAATTAAAGACCTCACAAGAATTCAAAATACCATGTAACATATGAACGTGTAACTATACAAAAAAATTATATTATTTTTTCAATTATAATGAATGTATCAATAATGCATATATACTTCATGAAACACTACAATAAAAAAATAATTATAATTTTATTTTGTTATCAAAACTATTTAACAGGTCATATATATATATATATTGAAGAAGAAAGGATAACAATAATAAATATATGCTCTATTGACCATGAATATTATTTCTATAATCCATTTCACTAGGAATAAGAGTATAATCAACTATAATAGATTATTATGAATTACATGAGGATATTTTCCGGATAGGAATTGAATATTTATTAAATATATATTTGATATTTCATAGATTATTGAATTTTTTTATTTATTGACAATTAGTTTGAATATATTTAATAAAATATTGAAAATATTATTTGAACATTAATAATGTGTATTCCTTTTAAATACATTGTATTATTGGAAATAATTTGTACGGTGATATATAATAACATTGTAACAACAAGATACATTATTATCATTGAAATATATTGATGGATCAAGGGATATGAAAATGTTAATTTGAAAAATATTACGAGAAGTATTGAATTTTAATAAGGATAAAATTATATAATATTTTAGTGACACGTGGGAGGACCCAATGAAGTGATAAACTAATTATGAAATTGGTGAAAGGTAATTATAATCCTATATGAAATATATATTATAGTTAAAAATATATTTATATATTCTGATTTTTATATGTGATAAATATTTGAAAAATATTTTTAGATATATTTTATTTTCTTCAATACTCTTTTCACAATATGAAATAAATTATTTGAAAATTTGGTAGATATTTCATAGAATACATTTTTAATTATTAATAAGAAATTTGTTTTCATATTTTTCACATCTGTGGTATGTTGGAAAACATTTTTCTCAATCTTTTATTAAGTTAATAATGAATCCATCTAATCAATTATATTATCTTAATCATATTTGTGGATTTTGTTTTCATTTTGGATGTTACCAAACTACTCAAAGATGTATTCCCCTAATTTGGTGGTGAAACATATAAATCATGTTAGTCTTATTGTTATTATTATCCACAATAATTTTTTCCAATACTTGAGTAGAAATAGAAGAGAAATACATCCTTTGAATTTGTAGGTAACATAACATGGTTATAATAGGATATAAAAATTAGGTATCACTAATCCATCATCATCATAATGATAAATATTATGCATTCCCATGGAAATTTTAGGGGTATCCATTTCATGGTCCCAAAGATATCATATTATAAGAAATGGTTTATATATTTCATCAAATTATTCTCTCTTTTATTATTATTATTTTGATTAAATATTTAAGGTTTAAATTCAATAAATAAAAATTTCATTCTTAAAATTGATGGAAAAAATAATCTTGAATGGAAGGAAATTATGATTCCTTATTTTCTACCACATGTTTTGACTATATTTTAATTTTTAAAATATTATTTTTCCACCTCAAAAAGGAACCAAAAATATATAAACGAAATTAAATTAATTAAATTTATAGTAGTGATATAAGTGAATATTATTCATATTTTGTGAGATTTTTTTTAAACAATTTAAAGGATTTAAACAAGGTAATAATATTTAGGATGAATTAAAAAATCTATATGAAGGAAACATAATAGTAAAGTAGGATATATTATTAATCTAGAGAGGTAAATTTTAATTTTCAAGAATTCATCATAATTATTATAGTAATTATGTCTAAATAATGATTAATGATCATGTTAACACCATTAAATCATTCTATGAATATATATAACATTTTACAATTAATGAGAAAAAACTAATAATTTTGACTAAAAATTATTACTAAAGAAATAAAAAATAAAGAGATACAGACATGGTTTTTTATAAATTGATTATTGTAAACTATTAAATTATTATAAATAATAAAAAATAAGATAATGACATTTCACTTAATATAATTAATAATTTAATGTTGAAGGATATATAAAAAAATCGCTCTGTATTTTTTTAAGAGAAAAATGAGTATACAAATATTTATTAAACCAATTATATTGATTTATCAAATTTTAGAGGAGGTAATTAGAAGTAAAAAAGTCAAATTTATGATAAAATTAATTAATTCTAAAAAATAGAAAAAAAATTATATGGAGTGTTTAAAAAATAAAATATTAAATTTTAAAAAATTTCTAAACATGATCATGATCCTGCAATAAAAAATAATTAAAATATTTTGTATATAAATGGAAAATATATTTCTGTAAGTAATAATAGATTCTATAGAAAATAGAAATTATGAAAAAATATGATGAATTCATATATTTTAAATAATTTAGTTAGGATATATAATTTTATTTCAACGAATATCCTCAAACACTTATTTCTAATGTCGAGAAGGAATAGAAATTATTAGGTAATACATAATAGGAATCATATTTGAGTAAATTATTATGGAGAATGGGAAGAAAATATTTTTCAATAAAAATATAGAATGTGATTAATAATATATTCAAATAAAATATCAAGAATATTTGTACATATAAAAATACTTCATATAGAATATGATAAATAGAAACAATAGTAAAGTTTATAATTAATTTTCATGAAATTGATATGTTTATGGATGTTATTCAAAATAATTTTATAAGAATTTAGAATTAAATTATATTTGTACTATAAAAAACATTGAGAGTAAAAATTCATTAATTAATTTGAAATTTTTTTTTGAAAATGATATTAAAGTTAAAGATGAATCATACATCATTGTGGAAGCACTTGTTTTTGAATGGATTCTATGTTAAACACTCTAGTTAAACAAATTCTATTAATGGAAAATTATTCACATATATGTTAAACAAAAAACGTTACTATGAATAAATTTTCATCTATGTTTGTTGGCCTCAATTAGAAATATTATTTATATTTTTTGGAGCATGGAAAATTACATATCTTATATAATTCATGTTCTGATTGATAGATTTTTAAATGTTCTATTATTAAAAAAATTACTAAAAATATATGAATACACGTTTAAAATCAAGAATTTAAAAATCAATTTATGCATTATAAATTTTAAAATCCCTATTTTAGTTATAAGAATAATGGCCCTACATGTTCCTTGAGCACAATAAATATTTTATTAGGGACCTTTGTTTATGTCAATGAACATCATTCCCCATCAATTGAAATAGAATAGAAACATCTAGTGACTATTGTATTGATTGTTTATATAGATAATTGTAATAAATTATTTAGTTGAAATAATGGTTTTTAATTATTTACTCATAGGGTGTAAATCATAGTGTTTTTTAATTAAAATTATCCATGTAACATATTCACTACATGATGGATCATGTTCCCCCATTAAAAGGAACATCATGTAATTGAAAATAAAAATAAAAATGTTATCACTCAAAAATATCAAATAATTAATGAACTTATAATCCAAAAGATAATTATAATTTACCTTTACTCACCTACATTATCCAATATCTAAGTAATATTCATCAACAATGTGATGATATGGATAAATTTATTGTACTAGAACTCAATAGAAACAAGTTCAATCGTGGTAACTCTATTACAATGTGTAATTAAATTATAATTTATAGGGATGGTTCATTATCTACAATTCATCACCCCTCACCACATATTTTAATCATTATTTTAGAATGATATTTATAATTTTATAGACTTCATGTTGTCTTCATGATTAAAAATAAAAGTCTGATCACTTGGAATCATCCACTATCCAATATAATATCTTTCACAGTCCACTTATTTCATTAATTCCACTATTTATAGATGAAATAAACACTATGAGGATTTATTTGAGACATTAATTTATAAATATTCATATAAAATGTAAACTAATTATAATAAAAATATCATTTTTTAGTTATCCTTACAATGAAATATCTTAAATAACCATATATGAAAAGATAACTCTATCTTTAAATAAACCAAATATAATTAATGTCATTCTATTTTCTCTTATTATTTAATTGGAAACCAAGATGTGATCAATTTTATTAAGTCTTTCTAAGGATCTATTAAATATACTAGATATAATAGTGAAATTCCACTCATCATGATTTTCTTTCAATTTATGAAAAACCTAATATTTGGTAATCATATCTTTTATAATAATTACTATGATTTTTTAAAGAATGTAATGTATCTATCCCATTTTAATGGTTGGTTAATTCCTTTTCTAAGTATCCTATATAAAAATGAAAAAAAATTATACATTTTAATTTGGTGAAATTGAATTAATTATTTCAATTCAAATATTTACATATCAATCAAAATTTTCCCATTGAAATTTAATAAAAATTATTATTATATTGAAGATTTAACAAAATCAAAAAATGTTTCTCCCCACCATTGATTTAAATTCTTTGACATGACCCATATAATGTTGTTTGAAACTTTTTTTACTTTGATTTATAAACAAGACACGTATCCATTAAATTTACATAATATCGATTATAAAATAATTTAAAATAACTATGTGTTATTATAATTATCCCAAAATCATCTATTCCTAGTGTCTTCATCCTCTATCATGTTAAAACTCATTTAAAATTAAGAAAATAATATCTCATTGACATTTAAAAAAAATAAGTACTCCTGAAGTAACCACCATTATTATGCATGATACTTTCATCTTCACCCCTATAAACCACATGACTATTCCATTTCATCATTCTAATGATGTGAAATAACCATCTATCAACTTCCATAACCACACCCAATTATCACAGGCTCTTCAATAAAATAAAAACATCTCTTTTAGAGTATACTCTACATTATTTTAGCTTCATTTTACAACATTATATATAACTAGTTCCATTACTAATCACAACCATAACACATTTGAAACTATCAATGAGATGTGATTATTTCAATAATAGTGACACATTAATGAAATAACTCATATAAAGATTGATTTTAATTCACTTAAATAGAAGTTGTAGTTTCATCTTGTACTTTAAATTGTAAAAATACATTATACAATATATATATCTCATATAAATAATCCATTTTAATATAATTCACATCATTGTGGTGTGTTGTGCTCCACATTCATTAAAATTACAATGGTCTTTCATAGAAATTTTTTTTGGTGTTATCCTTCCACAATCAAATTCCTCAATGAAATAAATGAAATTAATTATTCATTATTATATCATACTTTCATGATAGAAATTTAATAAAACTTGATGTCTTAAACATTTTTTATATATAATGATCTTGAATCCCATTAATTCGATATATATAATTATCAAGGAAGGTCCTACATCTCAAATTCACCCATATATAAAAATTTGTATATTCAATATGTTCTAACCAGAACATAAATAGTGAAATTTTATCTCTAATTCCATATATTTCAATATTATATCATTCAAAAATTTTAGTTTACATTTATAGTTACCGTAATCCCCTTCCAAAATATCAATATTTTGTTAACTATGATTATTATGGTCTCCATCTCTAAAATCATTATGTCATCTCTTTTAAATAACTAGATATTAATTTCTAATTCATAAAAATGATTATAACTCAAAAATATTCGTACAAAAATATCCAACTTTATATCAGGAAAAAAGTTCTACCAAAAATACATCTACATCATGAAAATATAAATATTTTAAATAAATGAACGTAATTATGAAACAATTCATTCTCTAATTTTGATGAATCATTTAAAGATAATCATTGCATTGTAATTTTCAATGTTCTAAATGTTTAGCTTTCATGAAACCATCATTTATCCTTAAAAATCATGGAGTATCTTTGTCATAGACACTATCCAGATATCATTATAAAATATTTTTTAGATTATAAAAATGTTAACATCACATTCCTCATTTCTTCAAATTCCCCTTGGAAAAACGTAATTTTCTATACAAGATAAAATAATGGATTTAGAATGATTAGGACACCATACAGTTATACACTACATAGCTCCATCAGTTTCTAACTCTGTATCTTCTCTATTGATATGAATATTTATTAGATATATAACATTCTATTTTATATACCACCATTTAAAAAACCTTTTAGAAAATTATTATTAACATTTGGTATTCTATAATATTCCATATATTTAAAAATTATCTTATTAAACATTAGACTCCATACAAAATAAAATTTATGAATTAATCTCTAATTCTCACTTGTTTAATTATAATAATTTTTAGATAAAACTTTTCAGTTTTAACCATTAGTGGCACTTCCATAATAATAAAAAATATTTTCATTGTGGATGACACCACTAGTTGTCTTATAAAAAATTTAAAAACAACTATCAATATTTTAATGAAAGTATATGTTAAACATAATTTTACATCTTATTTTATGCTTATATCCACTGCCAAATAAATTTAGCTGACATTTTATTATCTTCAATTTCTGTTATGTAATTTACCACATTCCAACTAGTCACTAAAATGTATTATAATATAACTATTTTGTTAATAAATATTAAGAATATGAGTATACATAAATAACATCATTGTAAACACCATCACTCAATTACAAATATATGTCCATGAAACTACGTATATTACCATATCCTTCATTTTAAAATGTAACCTCTAACACACATACAAAAAACCAACAGAAAAAGATACACAGTATAAGATTTTTGATACACATATTCTTGGTAAACATATGGATACTAAATTTTATATTTAACAATTGGTACCACTATATGTATATTACATTTTTTTAGTACTAGTTGTATCTTCCATTACCGATATAGAGATAAGCCTATGAATCTTGAGCTATTGAGTCCAAAAATAATCCCATAATCTCTAAAACTAATTTGAATTTCTAAATCATCATATAAGAATTGATTTACATTCATAGGTTTATGGTTTTTTATTTTATTTTACTCTCCATAATTGAAATCAGATAATACCATATTTTTTTATCAGGATCTCCTGAAAAATTAGTTCATTCATGAAATTTAATGTCAAAAACATAATGTTATCTTATATTTTCATGAGAGTTGGATACAATTATATTTTTTATGTTATCACTTCATGATTTCCATATAATTATTTGTACCACTGAATACTTTGTAATAGGATTTTCTTCCACCTGGATTTTTATAAATCTTTTATATTATATGAATTTATTTTGTAATAGAAAATATTTCTAGTTAAAAAAGGTAAAATATAATTATCTTTTCATCATTAAAAATTTAAATTAAAACATTGAAACCCCACATGGTTTCAATGACACTACATATTCTCTGGTATTAATCTATATAACCATTATTGTTTTCTATACCACAACATTTTACATTAAGTACTTATAATCTCATACATATCCTTTTATCACATACACCCCATGGATTGTATATCACACATAAAACTCTATTTCTCTAATCACCAGATATATCAATTATGGACATATGGATATGGGTACTTCAGGAACATCATCAAATTGTATAATTTGGTCTATCTTTGTGGAAAAAAACCATTTATTTTAATAATTTTATAAGGATTCAAATTTATTATCTTAATTTACTACTTATATAATCCTTACCCTAGATATTTTGTTGAGTATTTTCCATCTTTTTTGTCATTGATGTTGGATCAATTGTAAAAATAACATCAATTTTACTTTTTCCATATATTTATATATCATTATTTTATCATTTATTATGTTTCATATTCGATATGAAAGCTCTTCCACTATTCATCACATTTTTCCTTAGGTTTTTTTTAGGAAACAATTTAGGAATTATAATTTTTTCCCTTGACAATAAATTGTATAATAAAATAAAAATTATTTTTAATTGATGAAATTTTTTATTAATACTTTTAATTATGATTAGTAGTTAAAAGTATATCCTATAATCTCTAAATTTTGTTTTTTCTTTAAGTATATTTTTTATTTTTATTAATCAATTATTGTCAATTTATACCCCATATATTTTCATTCACCAATAGTTTCACCATCCACATTATAACATCTCTTTAAAAAATTAGTTTAATTATTCCTAAATTCTATTACCTCAATGAAAAATAATGCGTTTCTTTTCAAAATCAACATCATGAATATTACTATAATAAATTTACACAATTCAATGATTAGTATATATAAACCATTTCCCATTAAATTTGTACCTTACATATCAATTCCTTAGTTTTGATATTACTACAGTTCTTCATCCATCATTTAACCCTTATACTTATAGAAGCATTACCTAGGTGTGTTTCCTAATTCAATAATATTACCACAATATAGTTATCATCCTCCACACCTTGATATTTCTATGTTCACAATGAAAATTTTTCTTCCTTACACATTCAGTATTTTCACTTTTGTGGACTCCACATTATGAAATATATATTCAACCAATTATCTTATTTTTATTAATTTTTTTATTGTATTCAACATCCCTAATCATCATATCCTTTTCCATTAGATTTGAAAACACATAGTCCCTTTTACATGGATATTTTTTGTTCAAATATTTCAGTGATTTAT
This sequence comes from Viscum album, assembly GCA_963277665.1. Taxonomy (NCBI): domain Eukaryota; kingdom Viridiplantae; phylum Streptophyta; class Magnoliopsida; order Santalales; family Viscaceae; genus Viscum; species Viscum album. The sequence continues at coordinate 1,895,060,909 of OY728150.1, forward strand.
TTGAGTATGTCACATTGAATCATAATATTTACATCCATCCATATAATTAATTTTTTCAATGAAAAATTATTTTTCGTAAATATATGAATCTTGAAAAAAAATATGGTTTGAACAGAAAATACACTACATGAATCATTTCATGTCGATCCACCTTCTGTTAAATTGGTCAGACCCCATCTTGGTCACTGGAGGAATATCCCTTACATTGATAACATTGTATCATTGAAAATTCAAAAATAAAATCCCAATCTAAAAAAATTATATTGAATAATGATAATTTACAAATTTATATGAATTATGAAAATAATATTTTTTTCCTGTAATAGTATAATCAATATTAATAGCTATTATTTGTGACTATGATTTCAAGGGAGTTTGTTTCCCAAAATTATATAACTAATATCACATTACCACCAAATTATCAAAATTCAATTGATGTATATTTTTCAATGAGAATTTATTCCACCAACATTTTACTAATTTATTCCATGTTCCCACATATATAAAAATAACATCATAATGAATTATCTTCTTGAATACATAAATGAACATTCATCTATTATGAATTTTCAATGCTTGGCATTATGAAATATTTTATTATTCTTTCTTAAAATAGCATCTCATTTTAAAAACACCATTATCTCATAACTACAATATAATAGAAACTAATGTATCTCATTTTTTCAAAACATAAAATTTAGTACCACATAATGTTGTGGATTCATCATATATTCAATGTGCAAAATAAATCATGAAATAAATTTTAAAGACGCAAAATCATGTAAGAATATAGTGTTTTTTAATTAAACCTATTTGGAATAAGTTCAATGAATTTTACTTGAGTGGTGTGTGAATAAGGGTGTCTCCCAATTAGTTTTTTTATCATGTTTACTCCATTATTGGATCATGTTCCCTTGATTTAAAAAACAATATTTAATATTAACTTACTATTGAAACATTAATACTAAAATATATTATACTATTACATAAACAGAAAATATAGAGTATATAATGATTTTACAAGGTTTTTATACACTATTCCATGTACCTATATAAAATACTAGTTGTAACACCCCAATATTCCACAGTACGCTTCCTTTTTATAAAATTCGACACCGTACGACGTACGGAACACCGAGTTCAATCACACTCGAACAATCAAACTATCCATTTAAAAAGAATATATGAATCATATTGACCAAATTTTGAATTTTATATGTCCTATATAATTTTAACATTAATATTTTTTGTTTCTTAGACATAATATAAAGAGATATTCATTTATTCAGATAAAAGAAGTATTTCAAATAATGTTGTATTTATCCCTTTTAAAAGAGAATGCTTTTTAAATACTATATTTTGAAAATTTTATATAACAAATATTATGAAATTAAACACTTATTTAAAATAGGGAAATAAAAATTTATTTTGGATAAATTTTTGGTATTTTTCTGATAACTTTCATATTTTGATGAATTGTGAAAAAAAAACTAAATTTTAATTGAAAAATAATTTTTTTAACAAAATAATTTAGAGTGTTAAATTATACTTTTGAGTAATTTTTAATGTATAATTTGACTATACTTTTATCATTTAATATAATTTTGGTCACTATAATAATTTTTAAATTTAAATTGGACAGAAACACATATCAATATTTTGATAGTTTTTACTTCTTAAAAACCAACCTTTTGGTTTTGACAATAGGAATTTTTTTTAAAGTATTTTTTCCAGCAATGTGTTTTTAATGTGAAAAAATAGATTCCATATTTTGAATCAAAAGTTTCAAATTTTATAAATATGTACCTTTTATTTTTTGACATTATGAATAGTAACATCAGTAATTAATTTATTTACCACCGTAAAAATATAAATCTGGTAAATTAGTGTAAAAAAATAATATTATAATAATATTAAACTACCATAACACATTTCCTAATACTATTTAATGAGATATGTATGACCATGGTCTTCCTTGGTTCGATTTTTGGACTCCATGCACCCTCTTGGGTGGGAAAAATGACAATTTATCGGATTTAATTTATAGTATAGAAAAATATAAAATAAACATATATCTTTCACAAAAAAAAGTTTTTATATTGGGTAATCTAATTTAGCTATTAGACTATAAATAATCAATAGAAATATAAAAAGATATTATAAATCATGTAATTTTACATTTAATTTTTAGTCATTAAATAATTTAATTTATTTATGACACAATAATAATGCAGTATTTTCCTTATTTATGAAGGAATCAAATGAATGATATTATAAATATTAAAATATATATAATTTAAAAGTTTTTATTCCAAAAAATAATTTTATATACTAAATTTATATATGAGGTTGATTGAATGCCTTTTTTATGAAATAATTCTTTTATTACTTTTAAAAAAATCTATTTCTAAATAGTGTCAAAATTGACATAAATGAGTTTATAAATCAAATACTATTTTATTAAATGATATGCAAATCCTAAAATATATTTTTCTACAAAATAAAATGGATGATAAGAAAAATATCATAAATAATCCACTTTGGGTCCTCTTTTCCTTTTATAATAATGATATTAACATTGTATTATAAAAATACAAAAGGACATGGTAATAGTTAAACTTTTTAACTAAGGGTTAATCCCAAAATTTTAGGATGCCTTTATAAACTAGACATGTCTAAAACCTATTATTTTAGTTGTTTTCAACCCATAATTATCTTCTCTTCGAAATAAATTAATTTGGATCTATTAAGAACTGAAAATAATTTTATAATAAATTAATATTTCATTTTTATTCTATGGTGTCCCCCACTATTTCTATGAAAAGGTACATCCTATTATCTTAATTAAACACATCCCAAGCCATTTGGCTCAGAATACCCATACTCAAATATCCTCTAAACTAATCTCACTTCAACCTAGAGGCCTTACATTGATCGGAAATTTATCCTAAAGAGCCCTTTTGTTCAAATCATAAGGAAGAACCCTTAGAAGAGGTAATTATTTCATCACCACATTCAAAGTTCTTTTCTTATTATACTTCATCATTATTTGTTTTCTCAATACTAAAATAATAAATACAATACCTTATACATACTGAAATTTTATAATAAATATGGTACAACCATATTCATTATTCTATCAAACCTATGATTGAAAAAGTGACCATTTGTGCATACATACGGCTTACCGTCTCCAAGTCGTGGTGTAGTTTGTTATTCAACAATTCATTTTTTTGAGAGGTATAATAATGACTATAATTTATGTAAATAATCAATATAAAATGTTAATTATTATATATATATAATAAATCATCCAACTACATGAAATTTCAGCATCAATAGAATGATATTGTCCCTCGTGCATGTGTACGGATTATCGTCTCCACGATAAGATGAGAATTCATTCTCCATAATATCCATTCAAAAATAATATTAATTTTGTTGATTAAAAAATATTGTTAATGAGATTATAATCATTATTGATATGAATTAAATAAATCCTATCAATAACAAACATGACTTATGTAATAAAAAATATTAAAAAACAAATCAGTTAACACCTGAAACAATGATACTACTGAAATATTATTAACAATGAATTATTAGAGGATCATATATGATATCATATTTATGTATATTTTTCTGGTATAATTTAATTAATATTATTTAACCATTATTCATGATGTTAATGTACCCTCGACTAAAGATAAGTACAAGGTAAGGGTCCATTCCACAATCTCATTATTATATAAGATTGTTTATGTGTAAGTATTTACTGGGACATATTTATCATCCACTACCATGTTTCAAAAATATGTGTTCAAAAGGATTATTGTAAGGTTTCAAGGAATGGAATCAATTACTATATCATCAATTAAAATTTTTTAATGATTTATTTTTTAAAATTTTATTTAGTTAATTTCATTGTTTTCAAAATGATTTTAAGGATTTATTTATATGGACATGATTGTTTTAAAATATAAATTCCATTAAAATGTTTCAAAGTGGTATTAGACACTTTGATTCAAAAATATCTTTTAAGTGACTTCCTTTATAAATTTTGCGACTTTTAAATGATTCCATGAAAATAAGATATTTCTTTAAAAGAGTTTTACTGATCATTTTCAACTATATCAACATTCTTTATATGATATTATTATTGATTGAGTTTGATTTATTGTAATACAATATTCCATATTGTAATGATTGATTTATGATATATTTTACTATAGATGTGATATTTATATTTCATTCGTGTTTTATGGTTAATTTATTCACATTTTGTATGCTAGTTTTAATAATAATGATTATTTTATATTTCAACCTTTTCATATGAAGAATAAATTAGACTTAGTAAGTGATGGATGACACACAATATAGCCCATCGATGAATAGATAGGTATCATGAGACAAAATAGTGTCTTGGAACAAGGCCATGATGGAATTATTGTGAATGGCCTTAGCCCAAGGCCTTTATGTAGTATTTATTATTTTTTACATTATGCATTCCCTCATTATGAAATTAGTTATTACATATGATTATTTGTCTATTATAATATCCATGTGAATGTTTAAATGGTAATTTTTGATTTATTTTTTCTATATTTTAGTCAAGTATATGTTTAATAATTTTTCTTATTATACATCTTTCCTTACAATTTTATAGCTTTCGCTAAATTATTTACACGTACTAAGCATATGAACTCACACATTTCTTATATTTTAATTTCCAAGGATGGCATGAAGTGTATTATGATTAATATGTAGGGTTATAAAACGGGAGTAATGGAATTATCAAAGTATTATCTATGTATTATTTTATGTTATAAAGTGTAATGTTATATTATTATATGTAATATATTTTCCGAGACTACTAAACTGATTAGTTCTTCATGAGTTGGTTCTTTGTAATCATTCCAATGTATTAAAATAATATACTGGATCCGGGATTTTGGGTCAGGGTGTTATATTTGGTATTATAGGATGATTAACAACAACCCTCAAAATATAATTGGAAAATTTATATTAGTGATCATAACACTAAAATTGACATTGAGGATATTTATAGAAGAACCCCCTAGAATTTTAGTAATAATAATGGATAACCATTGATTAAACCAAAGATGTTATAGATTGAATGTACATTCCCTTGATTGTGTAGTTATCTCCAACAAGATCTGTTTCTCACCCTATGCTTTCTGGTATTAGTTAATGGAGTAAACTAGAAGGAATTGGATTAACATTGAGTTTTATGGGAAATCTAGTAATTTTAAGCAACAAAATTGGATAATGATAGAAGAGAAAGATATTGTGAATAAACCGAATCAATTAGCCTGATATATTATTAACAATGTGATATTTGATGTAATTATTAACATATTTTATAATAGGAATATTAACGTTTATAAATGGTCAAATTCAAAGAAGAATTAAGTAATGAATATTCGGATTCCTACATGTCATGAGGAAGGGAACAAGAACCTTGAAAAATACCTAAAATGGAGGGGATGATGTTATCTTTGTGGGAAAAAGGGCCACATAATGATCAATTGTTAAGTTGTTCAATGTATTATATGTGGAAATCCTGGGCATTAACCAAATGAATTCCTAGACATAAGAATATACCTCTAAACTAAAGAAGGACATATTCCATGACCACTATTTAATTGGATGGATTGAAGTATTTATGTATTTCAATACAAGAATTATTAATAAGTGAATTATATATTGAGTATTCAGTTTATGTTTTTCACTAAATACTTTCGTGAACATGTTGAATTGTTATATTAGATAAGAAAATTGATTTAAGGGTATTATTTTATTTGGAGAACATATTATTAAGTTAAATAAAACAATTTATATGTTCCATGTATTATGATAAATATGTTTGGATAAATATATGTTGGATTGGAAAAAGTAATTCAGATGATGCTAGTTTCTTGAGAACTAATTATGGTTTTGTCTAAACGAGGGTTATGAAATCATAGATAAAGTATAAAACATTTTTGGGACTTAAGAAAAACCCTAGTATGTTTTAGAACAAGGAAACATGCAAGTTTTCAATAAGGATATCTGATAATTCAGGTTGTAACCACGAGTCTAGTGAATAAATGATGATGGTGTTCACATGTTTTGAATTTGAAAACCCAGAACTACCCTATAAGTTATTGGAAATAAATTCTATGATTATTTGGTGCACCTCATTCAAAATTTTTAGATTTTCATATTTTAGATGGATTGTAAGGCTATCCATTTATGGATTGTATAATTTATACTTTAGTGGATGTTTGTTAAATTAATGTATTATCTCACTGTGTGTAGACTTATTCATGTGTGATATTATATGTTATCACTTCTATTTAGATAGATGGAATTACCTATCATTCTATTTATAGATCACATGTTCTTCCAAAACATCATAAATGAAAAATTATCCTTTGTTTCCATGAATGAGAGAAGAAGTGGAAATTGTTCATAGCATGTCCAATGGTGATTTTGTTCTGAAATCAATTATGTATTTATTCTCATGTTTGTATACATTAGGGAAAAGATATTGAAAACCAAAAATATATTCCTAGTAATTTTATTTGCGATGCATCAAATGGTCCATTGGATCATTGTAGATTTATGGGTTTCAGATTGTTAACTTCCTATTAATAATATTCTCTATCAGTCTCTGTCAGACTTCGATTTTTATTTTTCTCTTCTATATCCATGTTTTCCTAAATGGAACCCTAGTATGTGTTATTTATGGTATCCTTCAAACTTCCCATTCTTTATTTTACAATAGTGGCCACATTAATCCATTTTTCTATGTGGGATTTCATCTACGATATTTTGAAAAGTCAAACCCCTAGTTTTCCATCCTCAGTTTAAATTGCAAGGATTCAATTTATTAATGTCGAGGATAATGTAACACCCCAAGATTTTATGGTACACATCCTTTTCAAATAATTCAATAGCATGCAATGTACGCAGCACCATGTTCAAAAACACCCTGAACTATCAAACTAGACGTTTAAAAAGAGGTTATGAATAGTATTAACCACATTTTGAATTTTATATATCCTAAAATATTTTAAAATTCATATTTTATATTTCTTAGAGATAAAATATAGATAAATTCAATTTTTCAGATAAAATAAGCATTTTATAAAAAATTTATTTTTACACCTTTTAATGTAGAGCCATTTTTTAAATAATATTTCACTCTTTTATATATTCAATTTGATGAAATTAAGTTTTATTTTGAGAAATATAGTGGTTGTGCCTATTTTATTCAAAGAAAAAAATTAACGGAATCCCAGGAGAGTGTAGGTATACAAAGAAATGTTCTCAAGGAAAACAAATAGCTACCTATCTTTTTCCTTAATCTTCATATTTGAATCCTCTCCTCTTCTGACATTATATTCCATCCAGTCCTTCCTTGACCACATCCCCAACCTCTTGATCTCCCCCTGCTTGGGGGAATTAATTACAGCTATTTAAGTAGAGTCTTATCATTAGTTCTTTTTAAATCTTAAATGTCTTACTTCTTCATGAATGAATAAGAAGAGAATTCTATTGCCATTGTAGTTGTCACCTCCTCGACGTCCATTACATGACTCAGATAAATTGTTTCCTTATACATTTTCCCATTTTCCTACATCTCAATGGAACTAATATCATTTTTATCAGAAATGGGTGCAAAGATACCAGTATTCTGTTGTTCAACCACCACAATGGTTACAATTAGATACTTTTTATTCTTGTATGAGACAATTTGGAAACCCTCGATATCCACCACAGGTTTTGAAGAAGAATAACATGTTTTAAAAAACACTGATGTGTCAAATTCTAAAATATTATTACCATTTAGACTTTCTAGGGTGGAAAACCTTTCTTGTGAGAGCTTATGATCAACCTATTTTTGTCTTTCATCTTCAGAAACTTATACCTTCATCAATTTATCATTGCTACATATCTCAGTTTTGGGATCAGTTGCTTGTTATGAGAATATGGTAGCCTATGATTTCATCTTGTTCTCGAGTGGGTCCCTAGGCTCGCAACCCTTATCATAAACCTATGACTTTCTAAATTCATTAATAATGGAACTCTGAGCTTCTTTCTCATTGGTTTCTATTGACATCATCTAGAGAAGAATATAAACCATCTGAATAAAGGGTAAATCTGGTAAATAAGGGTAAAAAATAATATTATAATAATATTAAACTATCCTAACACATGTCCTAATCGTATTGGATGAGATATTTTCAACCATGTGCTTCGTTGGGTCAATTTGAAGACCGCATGGAGCTATATCGGTGTGAAAATGACATTTTATAAGAATTAATTTAAATTATAGTAAAATATAACATAAACATTTATCATTCACTAAAAAAATTAAATGAGGTTATATAATTGATCACTTAGAAAATAAATATTAATTGGAAATATAAATAAATTACACATCACAGAACTTTATTTTTAATTTTAAGACAATAAAAATTTTAATTTATTTGTGACAAAATCATGATGCGGTATTTTTTTTATTAATGATGGAATCATATAAATGATATTATAAATATTAAAATAAATAAAATTTGAATGTTTTGATTCCATAAAAAAATTTCATGGATTACATTAATATATAATTAAGATTTATTTCCTTTATTTTGTATTGAACAAATTCTTCTCACTTTAAAAAAAATAAATTTCTAAAAAGTGTCAAAATTGATAAAAATGAGTTGTTAATACAAATACTATTTTATTAAATGATATAAAAATCTAAAAAATTAATTTTTGAATAAATAACATAGATAATGATAATTTATTATCCACTTTGGGTTCTCTTAGAATTTTATAGTTATGATATTAACCATGTAGAATAAAAATACAGAAGGACATCGTAAGAGTTAAATTGTTTAAATAAGGGTTAATCCCAAATGATAAGGATACCTTTTTGACCTAAACATATCGAAAACCTATTGGTTGAGATTATATAGACCCATCCTCTTATAATCATCTAAAAAATTAATCGCATGCTATTATAATTCGAATGTAATTTTATAATAAATTAATATTTTATGTGTTTCCTAACGTGTCCCCCGCCTCTCTTATAAAAAGGTACTTCCCCTTATCATAAATTAACACCTCCAATGCTATTTAAATCGATTAAAACCTAATAAAACATCCTCCCAACTACTCTCACATAAAACTAGAGGACTTACATTGATGATATATCCAACCTATAGAGCCCTTTTGTTTAAATCAAATGGAAGCACCCAAAGAAGAGGTAATTATTTCATCACCTATTTCAAAGTTATTTTCTTCTTCCATTTACTATTTATTTTATGTTTACATACTAAAAAAATATATCCAATACCTTATAAAGGATGAGATGTTATTATAAATACTATACTACAATATTCATTATTATATCCAAAATATAAATCACAAAGTCATTATACATGAATATGTACGACTTATCATCTCCAAATCGTGGTGTAGTTTGTTGTTAAACACTTAATTATTTGGATGGGTAAAATAATGAATATAAATTATGTAAATATTAAATATAACAAGATAGATATTGTGTCTATATAATATACTATACAATTACATACGATTTCACCATAAATAGAATCATATTGTCCCTTGGGTGTACGTACGACTTACCGTCTCAACGACGCAATGAGATTTCATTACACATCATAACCATTCAAGAATAATGTTCATTTCATGATTAAAAATTTATGTTTAAGAACATAGAATCATTATTTATATGAATAAAATAAATACTATATGTAAGAATCATGACATACATAACAAAATATATAATGGAAAACAAATCATTAAACACTAGAAACAATGATACTACTGAAATAATATTAACAAATCAATATTAGATTATTAGATATGATAACATAATTATTTATGTGGTTATTTAATAATTTAATAACAATTATTTTACCAAAATATAGGATGTTAATGTAACACCCCAATTAAATAAAGAATCTGACATCTTTATATTTATCCATATTTGTGAATAAAATATTAATATTACATTAAAGAGGATGTTATGCTCGATGGAGTACCCAATACCCAACCACGAGTTTTTGGGAATCTTACGTAGCACTATAATAATAAAATAATATTATTTTAAATGGTAGTTAACGCCTAGACGTTTTAATGGCGGGAATGAACAGAACTAACTACAAAATGATTATATATGTTTGTCAAATATTTTTACTCTTTACAATAAATTTTAGAGGATTAAAAATGCAAATGAATCCAGTTTTTAAGCGTAAACATTCTAATATTCTTTAAAAGGTCGATTAACCGAATTTTGATGGCAAACCCCTTTTAAATCCACTTTTTGACAATTTTATAAGCTCTATTTTTCAAAATAAACATATTATTTCTGACAATGTTCATTTTTCAATGAATAGTGAAAAATACTGCATTTTACATCAAAACTGCTTTTTCATATAATTTAATTATATGGTTATATTATCTTTTTACTTTGTTTTAAAGTGTAATTAGAATATATTTTTACCATGTAATTCAATGATGGTCATTGGGATTAATTTCACTTTGGAATTGGCCATAAACAGGTGCCAAACTTTTCATAAATATTGTTTCTAAAAAACCCGCTATTTATTTTGACAACGGGAAGTTTTTTTTAAATTAATTATTTCAATTTATGTGTTTGGAATTTGGTAAAATGGATTAAATATTTGGAATCAGAAGGTCCAAAATATTTAATTAAGACTCTTTTGGTTTTGGACATTATTAATAGTAATGATGGTAATTATCTTTAATTATCTTGATTAATGAGTAATCAGGTAGTTAAAGATAATAAGATAATATCATAATAATACAAAATGACCACAAAATCTTTCCTAAGGATACTTGTTGTCTCATGGAAGACCATGGGATTCCTTGTACCAAACTTGGGGGCCCAATGGAATCACTTTTGTGAGAAAGTGACTTTTTATCTTTTTATTTTTAAAGAATGTTAAATGTAACAAAGAATGTATCACCTAAGTAAAATATTTTTAATTTTGTCTACATAAATGATATTTTTGACTATAAATATTAATTATAAAGCTAAAAATATTTCCTACATCATGATATTTGTTTTATAATTTTTAGACATTAAATAAATTAAATTATTTATGACATCATGATGATGCAGCGATGACCTCATTATTTAACGATTTAAATAAAATGGAAGGATAATGTAAAATATAAAACCTAAACATGTCTAAAACCTATTGGATGGGTGGATTTCGAACCCTTATCACCTTATCCTCGAAACACATCAATGTGGGACCATTAAAATCCGAAACTCATTTGAAAATAAAGTTACATTTTATACCTTTCCAAGAGTGACCCTCCTCTCCTCTTTATAAAAGGCCCCCACCTCTACCTCCTTACCCACACTTCCAAAGCCTTTGGATCGGCCAAACCCGGCCCATTTTGTCTCTCCACATCCCTCTATAACTCCTTGAATCCTCACATTGGGCAGAAGTCTTCCCAAGGAAGCCTTTTAGCTCAAACCAAAGGGAGTTACCCGATTTTAAGGTAATGTCTTCACTTGTGTTCTTTTGTTTTATTTTGATTCTCCAACCCCCTAAACTCTTTTTATTCATTTATTTTGTAACAACTCTAGTTTCATAAATATACTAGGATGTTGTTATAAGAAGCATTCAAGCTACACATACACACACCTACATCAAATGTTTAAAGAACATACTTTTTCTGTGGATGGCGAATTTCTGCCTCACGAAACGATGATTGTTCAACACTCATATAACACCTTAAAAGGTGGCCATTAAGATGTCACTATATTTATATATGATATATAATATTTTTATCTTTCTGTATTTTTCTTTTGTGGCATACATTTATGGTTTCCATTGTGGGTAAACACGATAATTTCATTTTCGGAAGTGCGGACTACCGCCCCTTCAAAGTGATTTAATTCATTAATGCCATATGTGGGATGTATAAAGGATGGATTTAAAGTTATTATATATGATTTATGTTACATATAAATGATAAATATAATTCTTGAATTAAAATATACATACCTCTCATTTGGTTTTAATTCCATTAATATGACATAGAAATGAAAGTAGCGTTCATGCGTACGTACGACTTACCGTCTCCATGAACGGTGCATTTCATTTCTTACCTCTAAATGATTATGTAATATTATAAATACATGTATATTCTGGATATATATGATATATATGATATCCAAATCATGAATATAATTGTGGATATAATGAACATTTGACCACACGAACAACATGTAATTGTAAGAAGTCCACTTTTGACTTAAGAACCAAATATCGACAAAACAAACATTATTAACCTAAATGATTAAATAATGTTTATAACATGGAAATAAGTGATATAAAAGGAATAATTAAATATAAAAATTTTCTTAATAAAGTGTAAATTAACTCAAGTTTATTATTCAGGATGTTAAAGAACGATCGAGTCAAGTCGGACCCGAGGTAAGGGATCCTACTCCTCTCATTCTTTTTAAGTACACTCTTTTATGTCATTGCTTCTAAGATCATCTATCTTGATATTGGGATGTTATTTTATATTAATCTTTCTGTAATTTTTATGTTCATACGATGAGAGACCCTATTCTCTCTCATCAATCCATTTTGGAAGTTTTGAGTGGCGCCGTTAGGCTGCCGAATTTTCGTAAGAGATCTAACCTCTCTCTTTCTCTTTAAGTACTCTCCTTTATGTCACTTATTTTAAGCTCCTATTTTTTATGATGGGGGTTGTTATTTTATATTCCTCTTGTTGTACATTTTATTTTAATGTGATGAGATACCCTATTTGATCTCATCAATCCTTTTTTTGAAGTATTAAGTGGCGTTGTTAGGCTGCCGAGTATTCGTAAGGGATTTTTCATCTCACTTTTATTCCCGTGAGATTTGTGCTACATTTGCCACAATTTCCTTTTAGTGGTGTATGTACTGACCATTATTTTACTCATTGTGTAATATTCTTTCATTTATTAGTATTTACATCAATGTTGTATTGTCTTTCTTTCACAGGGCGTATGTTTCGAATGATACCCATGTCAGTAAGGCCACCTTTAACCCTCCTCTTTTTAAAAGACTTATTTTGTTATTTATTTCAATTCACATAATATTATTTTGGGATATGTTATTATATATCCTTATTGATGTAAATTTTATGTCCAAGTGATGAGATACACTTTTTATCTCTCATCAACTCTTTTTCTGAATTTTGAAGTGACGCTGTAAGGCTGTCTAATTTTTGCAATGGAACTTCTTAACCCAATTTCGATTCTTTGGGATAAACTTGTACACCTTGAATATGTCTTTCTATGATTATGTGTGAATGTCCTCTGATTGTTTTACACTTAATACCCACTTATATTTCGTGTATTCGTTTGTCATACATAGTTATGTATCTGATTTATCCTTAATCCAAGGATACCGTCTTTGTACGGGACTTCGTCTCAATCTCCTTTCATTGAGGCATATTTTGTTTTATACACAACTTTCTTTTATACGGTGTATAAACCCCTTTGACTTTTATGTTTATCCAAAAGGAATATTTTTATACAAAGCGTTTTACTAAACGACAAAAGGGAATGTTTTTGTCGTACGTATGCGGCGACAACAACTTCTCCACCACCGTGACCATTATTTGAGTTTCAGCTTCCTATACAAGACATACCTTCTTTTTAAAAGAAAAATAAATACCAAGTTTTACTTTTCTTTTATTTTGGTATTGAAAATGGTTTTCATAATGTATTTATATCAATGTGTTGTATTGATATCTTGTTATTGAAAGGTGGAAATGTTATGTTTCCTTTATGCATGTTTTATGTGATAAGATTGTGTTATGGTTCTTGGGAATTGTTATGAAGACGGGTGGTTCCATGATAAACTAAGGGCGGGTGAGCCCGATATTGCTCTCCAATGCATTGGGTAACATGAAGGAGTGAAACGTTAAGGTTTATCCGAGGAGATTTAGGGAATATACTGTGGTGGGTATTCCAAACGTAACCAAGAGGGTTACTCCCTACGTAAGAATGTTATGAATGCCTCAAGTTTCCTTTATGTCTTATGATTATTATGATTTATTCATGATTTAATGAGGTATGTTAAAGTGCTTATGTTTTATGGGTAATGTATGATTTCATTCTTATGTAAACATGTACTCATGTTTCCTTTCCATATTTTTATATCCCTTACTGATCTTTTTATGCTCATCCCATGTTTTTTTAATGTTTTTCACAGGTCAAGGGAAAGGTATATGATATGATGATAGTTTCAAGGAAGTTTCAAGAAATAATCCATGCTTTATTTTTATATATTTTTCCATTGATGGAAAAAAATGAATACTATCTTTTATGTACCCACTTTATTTAAATGTGGAATATAATGCATGTTTTATGATCTAATTCTCTAAATCTATAAACCTAAAAATATCCTCAATGTGTAATCTTGTAATAACTCAAGATTAAGTAAAGTTTAAGGTTGGGGCCTTATAGTTAACGTACCCTAAACTAAGGAAAAGTAAATGGATAGTCTTAATTCCTCAATATCATTATTATCTGAGATTTTTTATGTGTAAGTATTTATTTGGACATATTTATCATCCATGTCCATGTTTTATAAATATGATTTCAAAAGGAATATTTTAAGGTTTTATGAAAGGGAATCTTTAACTAGATCATCATTTTAAATGTATTAAATATTTTTTTTCTAATTCTATTTAATTAATGTCCTTATTTTCAAAATTATTTTCAGGATTTATTTTCGTAGACATGATTATTTTAAAATGTTAATTCCTTTAAAATGTTTCAAAGGGGTATGGGAAACATTGATTATAAAATATCTTCTAAATGAATTTTATTGAAAATTTTGTGACATTTAAATGATTTCATGAAAAATTAATATTTCATTAAAAGATTTGTTCTAGTTATTTTCAACTTTTTCAACATCCTTTACTCGATATTATTCTTGATTGAAGTTGATTTATTATTATACAATATTCCATAATGTATTTAATTAATTATGATATGTCTAACTGTAGATGTGTTATTTCTATATCATTCATGGTTTATTGTAATGTTATTGACATTCTGTATGCTAGATTTAATTGGAATGATTATGTTATGTTTCAGTATTTTCCTATGAGGAATGCATTGGACTTAGTAAGTGACGGGTTAGGCCTATTATAGCCCCTCGATTAATCATTATGTATCATGAGAAAAACTAGTGTCTTGGTACAATACATTGAATTAATATTTGTGAATTTTATTTGCATAAGGCCTCGACATAATAGTTATTATGTCCATCATTATGCATTCCATTATTTTGAAATTAATTATAACATGTGATTATTCGACTTGTAGAATATCTGTGTGAATGTTTATATGGTATTTGTTTGATTTATTCTTTCCATATTATTTTCATGATTATGTTAAAAAAGATTCTATTTTTATTATGAATCTTGACATAAATTTTTATAGCTTTTACCGAATTTATTTACCCATAGTGAGAATATTAGATCACCCTATTCTAATGTTTTATTTTCCCAGGATGCCAAGAAGTGTATTATGATTGATAAAAAACGTTAAGTTAGGGTAATAATGGAGTTATCAAAGGATTATATGTGTTTTATTTAATGTTAGAAAGTGTAATGTTATGTTCGTATATGAAATCTATTTTCCAATACTGCTATACCGATCGGTCCTTCAGGACATGAGTCCTTGTAATCATGCTATTGTATTAAAATAATGCACTAGCTCCATGATTCTGGGGGCGGGACGTTACACTATTGATGTTTCAATGTTTAAAAATAAATTATTCTTATTTTTTGTTAATAATAGTGTGTCAATGTAACTGCAACCCAATATTCAATTTATTTAAAAAAATTTGGTATGGTACATTATCTAAAAAGATATCCCCCCTTATTGTGTTATGAATACTACATTGGAAAGGTATTCATAAATTTATTAACATAAAATTGTCATTATTATTAGTGTAGTAAGAGTTATATATATATATATATGCATCCTTAAATCCACAATATATTCTCAAATATGATTCACTTCTCTACATTTAATACACTTGAATGACGGATGGGAACAACTCCTTATAGAGTCAGTTCATTTTTTATCATAAAAATAATCAGAGTAGAAACATATATTTAGAGATAATAACATAATATTGAAGTTATAATTATTAATATTCAATATCAATAACTCATTATGACCACAGAACCCTATCATCATCAAACCAGATACAATTAATGGTGTTATATCTCTTTTTTATCAACTTTATTTCTAGATGTCTAAATACAAATAAATATTCATGATCCACCTTAAAATTAATTAGATGTATTAATTTAATTCCTTTTATCTGGAATAACTTTCCTTCCATATAAAAAAAATATTGAATAATCTTTTACATTTCTAGAAATTCAGGTAATATTTTTTAAAAATTCTTTCACCACTCAAATCATTTTTTACATGGATGGGATCAACAATATTTCCTAAAACATTTTTTAATAAAAGTGTCCCATGTGAATTAATATTGTAAAAAATGTTTGATTAAGTCAATTTAATTCCATTAATATCAAGATAAATCTCCCCATTTTAATTTCCAAAGATGATATTTTAGATAATTTTAAAATAACATGGTAATGGCCCAATGCGCCACACTATAGTGTGACATGCCTCAAAATCACCCATATTGTTGTGTATAATATCTTATATTTTTTAGTGAAAAACAATTCAATATTAGATTCATAAAATATTTTAAATATATTTTAAAAAACACATAATAGATTATAATTTAATCTTACAAATATTATAAAATTGTTGATACATTATAGTGTGATTCATTGTATCAGGGAACAACTACATTAAAAAGTATTTAGGAAGAAATACTGAATCAATATATAAAATTCACACATCATAGAATTTCCACATTTTTGTATCATGATACATTACTAATTTAATCTAGATAAAACATAATTGTGTTTTTACATCATGCATGTAGTGTTAGTAAAATAGTAATAACATTACAGAACCAAAAAGATTTTATATAGGGTCTTTATTATGGTGTAAAATTACACATCATGCTGAAATATACATTGTTTTTCATGAATTTTCCATTTTTTACAAAACCAAACCATGTAATTCTCCCTAGTTTATTTCAAATTAAAAAATTATCTTCACATGATTATTATAGTTATAGTGTAACACTAATGAAATTGTTCTTTTATCTCTTTACATTACACCTACACAATTATAATTTTTGAATGTTCTCTCCATTCATGGAATAAAAATATATGAAAAACAATAAATTACACTTACATATAATCAATTATTTCCATATTTAAAACATTATTTTTTAATGTTCCCCATCATTCACAAAATTTCAACGTTCCTTTTTCAAATAACATCATATATGGATCTAATTCATCATATTCCTCATTAAACCAAAATAAAAAAACATCCATCTATATCATAACAATCATTAAAAATAGATTATTTGTCTCACAAAAATTCTCAATATCTTCTTCAAATCATTGAATTTATAATCAATGTTCTTATTATATAATAGGAGAATGGTACTTCCTCCATCATAAATTCTTTCTTGTGAAAACAATAAAGGATATAAAATATTCTCATTTTGGTTTTCCATGATCACCATCTAATTCCAATTTCTTATATTTCAATCATGCTTCCTTTTCCTAAATTGGTTTTCATATATAATAAAAAATTATATTTTTAATATATGATTAATGGGTTAAATATGATAATCATTCACATAATGTATAATTTTTTTATAATATCAATACATTGACATTGTTTTGAACTCTAATTAATGAAATATAAGTAAAAATTTATGGATTCATTATAAATAGTTACATCTTTATCTTTAAACGGGCCTCAGAATATAGGTTTCTATATAAAATGATGAAGTAATTTACATTAAATATCCATAGTACATAATTATATATCAAATTATAGTATTCCATATTTACAATTATAATCATATTATAATGATTAATGATATTAATATGTCTAAATTTATAGAATATAGAATATGTGTTTTTATCAATGATATTTAAATCAAGATTATTCTAGTAATATTAATAATAATAGAGTGATTAGTGGAACTATATATGATCTTGGATTCTTAAGGGTCTCATATGATTTTGAGTTTGGAAATACATAGGTTTTTTATGAAGATAATAATTTGAAATGATAGAATAATATTTTATACATAATGAATTATAGATCGGGTTTGGATAATTTATTAAATATGTGTTAGTGTTTTAATCTCATATAAGGGATATCAATCATTTTGTTTCATCTGAAATAGTTTCATCTATAGTTAGAACACTATTATAGTCACCAAATCATGATGGGTCTTTTTCCATTACAAATCGATTCATTACAAATATACTCATTTTTAATAAAAAGATACAATTTTATGATACATCAATTTTATATAAAATATCTCAAATTAGAAATATTATATATTATAGTGTGTTCAAATAGAAAATATATTAGTGGTATTGGAATAATATAAATATTTAGTAGCAGGTAAATATTTTATTAGCAAGTATATTTATCAATAAATATGAATTATGTTAATTATTAATGAAATATTTTACATTGATGTTTGTATATAATAAAATATGTATAGAAAAAAAATTAGTTTCATATAGTTTTTATTGTAACTATATTTATTTTTATTATGGGCCATTGAAGACATTAAAGTTTTATCAATTGGAATAATCTTAATTTTTTCTTACTAGTATCTCAAAATGTGTTTCAAATCAAAATCATCTACTATCATCATAGATTATGTTGGAACCAATTTGGGTGTATAAAGTTTGAGTGTAGTTATATTTTACTATATTAGTTTCATTTTTATTGTTATTTTTTTATGTTTTCATGTTTTATATAGTTTTTTGGAATAAAAGTAAATTTATCACAGAAAAAATTGAAAATATTATTTATATTAATAGAAATGATAATTCATCCAAAAAATATTATGAGTATCTTAACTTTGAGAGAAATAATTATTTTAAAAATAATTGTTAAATATATTTTATATACGTATCCCAAACAAGAAATAAAAATAATGGTTATTTTTTGGAATCATAACAAAATTAAAAACATAATATTACAAAAAAAATATTTTAACATAATAAAATTTTCGATATAAATGGAGAAGGAATATAAAAAATAACATAACAAATATAAAAGGATTTTATAAGTTTTCCTTGTAAAACCATCTCATCCAAAAATTTGCTAAAAATTATCATTATGCTCCATAATATCAATTTATAGAAAATGGTGATAATGGGTTATATAGAATAAATTATATATTCAATTATTTTTATGGTGTTTTGGATATTGTTGAAACAAATTCATAATATAATGATATAAAATTTTATTTAAATAGATGATAATAATGGATGATTTTTTGTTAACTCAACCTGAGGTGAATAGGTATAATAACTGAAAACAAAAGAATATTGGTAAGAGTAATTTTAATTTAATTATTTTTTAATGTATTTTTTTAAATTTATTAAAATAATTTGAGAGAAAAATTATATCCAAATATAGAGAAATATTGAATCATGGTCCATTGTTATGGAAAAAATAAATATTAAAGGAAAATAATTAATAACTAAACATACATAAATGTTATTAATAATTGTGTGTATGGGGAATACACCACTAATGAATGACCTGATGAGTGTCATGTTAAGGAATCAATGTTTGGAAAATTGAGAAAAATGACATCCACTAATGAGGATAAATATATATAGACCATAGAGATCAATATTTGGAAGAATAACTATTCAAATTTTTGGAGTCAACTTCTAGGGGATTGATTTTAGATCAATAAAGTGGTAAATACAATAGTTGAAGAGTACCATGATAAATAGAATTGAATTGATAGTTAATATAATTTGAATATATTTTCCTGAAAAAATATGGATTCACATGTGAAACTCACTCAATATTTTGTTGGTGAGGTTTGACTAAGAGGTATATAATATTAGAGGGAGGACTATAATATGGTGTAGTAACAATTATGATGGAAATAAACAGTGTGTTGAACAACAATAATATGATTTACATAGTGAATAAATCTATAAAAAAATAGTTTTCAATGGTGATTCTAGACCAAAAAACCATTGTTACAGGTCAATATGTCAGAGAAAACAAATCATGAAGGGTTACATTAAGTAATAGATCAGTTGTTTAAGGGTTGTATTAGAGGTTGAAATAAAAATTTTAATATTTAAATCAGCAGATTTTTTAAAACTTAGCAAAATTGGTGTTTAATTATAAGACTATGTGAGTGAGTAAGAGTGTCGAAAATAACTAGACTACACTTGTGAAGAAATAAAAGGGGAGAGAAAATAGAAATATCGAAACAGTGTGCCTTCAATAAAGTATAATGTGAAAAAGATTATATTATGAAAATCAATTATATGATTTTAATCATATGATGATTATATTGATTTAAAATACAATAGGGTATTTAAGTCTGAAATCTCGTGTAAATATGACTACTAATGAACAATGTGGCCCTGGCCTCCAGTATTCATAGAAATAGGTTGGATATTGGAGGTGGTTGGCCAATATATTCATAACATTTAAGCTACTGTCCTATAAATTTTGAGCTATTGTGGGGGAAATAAAAAGTTGGATGACATCATTTGGGGGTAGGAATACATATGGGACTTATTTAATAAAATTATTTTTTAAAAACATATGACTCTTAACATATTAGTTTTTAAAAAAATCATGATGAAAACATGGAATATGATTTTCACTATAATAGTCATAATAGGTCACCATTGCTTAAATATTAATTTAAAAATGTATTATATTTATTTTTTAAATATGATATTATAATAATTATTTTTTAGTTATTTACCAAATTCACAAATCATACAAACCCTCCTCTAAAAAAATTATCATATCTCCCTTGTGTATGGCTTCAATTATAAGTGTGTAATTTTGATGATAATATTTTTTAGGCCAGTTTATAATTTTTATTTGTAAATAAATTATTATATAACTCATGGGAACCATACTCACATCCCCTATATTTGATCACTAAATAGAGTTTTTTTCATGTATTGTATGTTCTATTCACCTTTCCGAAGAACCAATGTAGGTAAAACTTCATCAATATCTCACTAACTATGAATCACAATAGTTGTCCACCACAATAGTGTTTTATAATTCCACCATAAATCCAATGAAGATTGCACCACCACATCCTATAAAATGACAGAAATCTTAAACCTATAATTCTCATGAATACTACCATCGGTAATGATGTAATATGATAAATATAGATTATTGTAATGAATATTGTTCAATTTTAACAATCTGAATGTATACCCATAGGCCTATACCGATTTAGGTAGGTTTAAAATTGGTTATTTATACTGTATGTAGGATTTTACAATCAACCCCACATGCACTCAAACCTACATTGGATTAGCACACTCTTCTAGACAACAATTATTTCAAATTGATATATAGTGCAGTAAAAGGGGGTGACACTAAATTATATGGAGTTGACACTCTCATCTAATGAAAAGTTAACCATCACATTATTTTTATGTTAATAATATAATTTATTTACATTAAAATATTATGTTGTATTTTTGATTAAATTTCTAATTATTCTATTTGTTGTTTAAATATTCCACATGTACTATTAAAAATAATAAGCTGGTTTTGGGAATATGTGAATAAAAATTGTAAATGTTTTTTTATTGTTGAAGTTCATTTAAAGTATAAAAAGAATGAATATTATTGTTTATTATGTACAATATTTTTCCTAAATTTATTATTGAAGTACCTTTGAAGGATTAAACGAATGAATATTATTGTTTATTATGTAAGATATTTTTCCTAAATATAAGAAGTAATTAAAAAATTAGGTAATAGGAACACTACCCCGAACATCAACGCGAAGGCGTAACGTAACAACTCCACCCTGCCACCCCAACGGCTGAGGCACAGCCAACCACATCTCTTAAACACCAACCTCACTCTTCCAGGAGTGCACACGATCACACGCCAAAGTTCCGCTACAAACACAGTAGAAGAACCACCACCGGGGCACCTTTCATACTTCCACATTTAATAAGATCACGTAAGAGGCTCCTCTCGCCTAAACAGATTACACCGTTGTAATCCTCGCAGAAAGATATGTGAGATAGACTACTTACTTGCCTCAAAAGGATATTCGATGGAAAATTCATAAACACCGCCTCACGCCCGAATGGTGTCCCAGGATCCCGAGCCTTAGCCCCCAAAACAGTCGGCGCATTGAACCATTGCGATCCCCTTGTGAAAACACGTCAAAAATACTGCTCACTTGAGCGCAACAGATATTCGGGGGAAAAGATGCATTCCGGCGCACCGAACATGAGTGGTGCTTCATGGGACCCACATTCCGATCCCAAACCAAAAAGAACGGATCGTACCGCTGCGATCCTCTCAAAAAAGTACACACGGTTGACTACTCACTTGTCCAAAATGGTCACCCGGTGATAGAGATAGAAAATCATCGTCAACACCCAAACGACACTCGTGGGGCCCACACCATCGTGTCGAATTAGAATGGTCGGATTGCACTATTGCAATCCCCTCGGAAGAACATCCATAATTGACTGCTTGCACACCCTGAACAGACGCCCGATGATAAAGTCGCTAAAAGAAGCTCGCAGCTCAAAAAACTGCCCATGGGGCCCACACCACAACTCTAGCAGCAACACCCGAAACCACCATGGAAAGCTTCGACCCTGCGCCAGGGTCCCAACGCCACTGACGGCGATCTAAACGGACTCCAAACGCGTCCACGCCGTCCAAAACAAGAATCCCCAGGATAACGTCAATCCCCTTGACGTACGTGTTGCGCCATCGAGGCCCCCGTCTTGGGAATTATAATTTCCCAGGACCATCTCAAAAAGACCGCCTCACTATTAGGTCTGCGCTGCCGTAGACGGTGCTCACAATGGACGCTCGTAGCTCGAAATATGGGCGTCCAAATATTTTAAAGGTGGGGGGGAGCCCCTTGGGCCGGACCGGCCCGGTCTGGCCGGTCCGCCCCGTTCAGGTCCGCCCGCTCCGGCCGGCCCGCTGGGACCACGGCCCAACCGCCTGGGCCCGGCCCAACCGGACCCGAGGTCCGCCGCACAGCAGCCCGCCGTCTCCCATGAAACCCACAATGTGCGTGGTTCGCTCCAACGACCGGACAGCTGGCCGGTCGCGTCCATGTGGAAACCCACCAACGGCGGCTCTCGGTCTCCCTAGCCGGGGTCGCACCATGCGACCTCGGTCTCCCGCTCGTCTCACCTCTCGCCGGCGAGCCCGAGCCGCGCCACCCACCTGAGAACCCGGACTGCCGTCGGGATGCTGCGCCGCTGTCGCGCCCAGCCGAGCCTCTGCGCCACCTAGGAAGCCGCCGCCGCCGCCACCATCCTGGACCGCCGGAATCTTCCGCCGTCGTCCCGGACCGCCGGAAAAACCATGGAATCGGCCGGGACATCCCGGGGCTGTCTTGGACACCCCGAGACTCAGATTTTCGATCCGAGATGTGTGATGGAAAGGATCGAACATGTGATATGTGATTTTGGGCTTTGTTCAATGATCGGGCAACAAATTGGCAGGGGAAATCGGGCTCAAAGTAAGAGGGAAGTAAAATGCGAAACAAAACCTCCTACCTCGATGGGCTTCGCCCGGTGCTTCGCATCGATCCGCTGGCATTACCGCACCTCGCCGGAGTCGCCTCTCCGGAACCGGCTCGCCGGAGCGGCCTCACCGAAGATGGAGGAGAGGGGTAGCTTGGGGGAGAAGGAGAAGAAGAAGAGGGGAGGTGGTGCGTTTAATTAGAAAATACTTAAACGCCCGCCCGATAGCCCCGAACCCGAAATTTCGGTGGGGTCGGTATTAAGGCTCACCTATGCTAAAAACCATGCTCCGAGTGCAACGGCGGTCTCAGAATTTTAATCTGAGGCCCCGTTCAAAAGTTGCAACAACTGCGCCCGAGGCTGCCAAATTACGAAAATGCCCATGGGGCCATTTTTCACAGACGGCAGCGCCTGCAAAACTTACACCCCTCCTAGGGTTAACGGCACGTTCCGGACTCAACGATACCCTCGGTATTCCATTCCGAGCCACCGTTTAATAGATACAGGAGTTTCACCATAAAATGAATAAATTAATTAATTAATTTATCTGTTTAACATTTCGAAAGCGAGCGAGGGGTCCAAACATCCCGCACCGACATGTTTTATGTCCTTCCTACAGTAAAAACCCCATTCTGGACCCATCCGTACACTCAGATATATGATCTGAAACACCGTTTAAGAGTTATCCCATTTATTTTGCGTTTCCTGTGTGAACGCCCTGAAAATTTAATTTTGGCCACACCGGGGCTCTGAATCACACGCCATCTAAAGGCGCTACTCTGGCATAACATCAAGAAATATTCCAAAGTCTTTCGTATGAAAAACTGGGTTCTTATATCATTCCCTCCATCAATATTTTCATCCCCAAAAAGAAAAACTAGGGAACAACTCAGGGTACCAAGCCCGCACCTGGCTCTCCCATACCCAAAAGAACTCTCGCAAAGCTCTGCGCCACCGCACACAGACCAAAGGATTTGATCTGTTCACGTGAGGTCTTCCCTCGTTGATGAAGTGCATGGGAGCACGCACACGTCTTCTCAGGTGAGTCACTCGGAAGACGCTATGCACCCATACCAGCCATTGGGGTTATGGCAAGGCGGTAGGGAGCCCCGCCATCCCTTTGCACAGTCTCAAACGGCCTGAAGGCTCTCAGGGGTAGCTCACCTCTCCGACCGAACCCTTACGTTTCACACCGCGACTGGAATCACCGCTCGCACCTGGAACAAGGCCTGGTGATTCTTTCCTTCAGAACATCCATATGGAGAAACACCCAAGGATATCTGGTCACGCACGGTTCCACAGTCGATGTCTCTTAACCAAGACTCTCTTACACGCTCGGGGAGTGATGGAGTTGACTCCATCGACTAAAGAGGATGGTTACACACCTTCTACTATACCAACACAGGCTTACACCCGATGACCTGTGTCACCCTGGAAACAACCCAAGCAAGGAGTAGGGAGATAAGCATTTCCCAGGAAAAGTCTAACAATTCTAATAAAAAAAGTAGAAAAGTTGTAGAGCGTACCACTTATCACCTCATGCTTTGCAGGATCGTAAACATCCAAAGCTCGCAGTTGTCCGCGGTCCCAACAGTTATCTCTCAGAGCCTAGCAAGGACTGCCTAGTGGTGATGGGAAGACCTCATAAGGTCATCCTCCACTTCCAGCTCCTCCCACTCCTCTGCTAGCACCACCTCCCTTGGTACTACTCCGATCACGGCGTTGCCCCTGCCATGGTGGTGCACCTGCTGCCTGACCGATGTTTTCAGCATCTCTGGTCGGGCAGTCTCGTGCCAACTAATCTCGCCCATCACAAGCATAACACCCTCGCTCCCTGAGCTGTCCTGGTTCCCTCCGGCGCCACTGTGGTGTAAGACCATGGCCCGGAGCCCACTCACAGAAGGTCACCCTAGGATGAGGCCCTGTAATTTTCCTCTACAGTGGTATACGACCACGTCTATGAAACTGGCAGTGGGAAGACCACCTGCGTCGAGGTCCTGTCCTCCGGCACCTTCTAGCTACAGCAGACGTCTCGGCTCCGTCATGCCCACTGCCACTGCCAACCGAAAAACGTTACAGGAAGCTCTATGTTGCCAATGCCTGCTCTAGAACCTCGGCATATATGGAAATGCACAAGGACACTATGACAGCACGAATCTCTCAGTGGAGACCCTGCTCAAACTTCCATGCTTAGATGTTGTCGTCATGGACCAAGTTCGGGTAAAAGCGTGCACGGTATGCAAATCTATCCACTTACTCATCCACCATCATCCCTCCCTGATGAAACTACAGGAGCTCCTGAATCCTAACGGAGTGCAAGCAGGAGGGGAAAAACTCCTCACGAAACAAGAACTGAAATTCGCCCCATGAAAGAGATGACTCGTCAAGAAACTGAGTCACCAGACTCCACCAACGCCAAGCTGCTCCATGAAAAATGTTGGCTGACAAAGCCACTCTCTGATCTGTCTGCATCTGCACAAGCATGAAAACGTGAACCACTGTCTCTAGCCAAACCTTTTCTGCCTGAGGGTCTGGCTCACCACTAAACCTCAGCAGTCTCTGCTGCTAGAACTCTCGGAGTGCGCTCAACCTGCGCTCAAACTCATCCTTCTCTGCTGAATCAATCTGTTGCTCAATAGGTGGGGGGTGCTGCTACTGGCCCACCCGGAGAAAGGGTCTCACATGATGGGTCCTGGACTATGGGCTCGTAGCTCACAGTGTTGTTGTCACAAACCAAAGCTGGCATCCTGGCTGGCTGTCTTCGCAGAGATATCCTGAATGTTATCAAGGAGTGCCGCGGTCAGATGAGCATATATGTATATACCAATGACAACAACGATGGGGAGATGACTCAAGAAGGACAGTCAAAGACTCAATCCTATGTGATGCACAAACCAAATTTTCCCTACAACATGTGTCTCAACATGTCGAGTCGACAAGCGGGTTATCAGGGTCCTGGTGAATGGATACGTCGGTCGCCGCACCATCACTGGACTCCCTGGCCTGAGAGATGCTCTCGAGGAACGTTAACACTTTTTCCCTAAATCCCAACCAATTCCTCTTTTAGGGACGTCCAAAAAGCGTCCCAAGGAATGAACCACATTTCATACCTCTTTTTCATGACCCGACCCTTCCTAGGCTCGAGCCGCAACTACCCCCAAGCCCACCTCCATAGGCCAAGGGTTGGTGAAAAGCACCGAAAGCTAAACAACACAGGGAGGCCTTTTCCTGAGTACTTATACACACACACACGCAGAACACTCAATGAAAAAGTGCATAGTAAAAAAGAAAAGCAAAGGGAAACTGCTATAAATAAACCACAATGTGCATTGACATCTAAAAGTACAAAGAAAGTGCTGAAGGTAAACTGAAAAGAAAAGGGAAAAAACACGCGCCCAAACAGAAAGGTACCACAACCCGATAAAAGGTAAACAAAAATAAACAGCTGGATGGTTCCCCCACCTGGGACCTGACCACGACCACCGCACGTGGTCCCAGCTATTGAACTCTTAAGCTCCACTAAAGTCACAAACAACCTGTCTGTCATCTGCAAGGGCACACCAAGTGCGGGCAAAGCCCATGCAGGGGTGAGTATAAAAATACTCAGTAGGATACCTCGAAGGCTTGAGGGTTCAACAAAGGAGGTACCAAAGGGTGAGCAGTAGATCAAACGGGGAATAGAACATAAGTACAATAGAGAGTGTAGTAAGGAGTACAGCTCAACCCAACAAGAGGGAGGTAGAAGGATCGTCCTAACACAAGGAGATAGGAATGGTGAGAAAATGAACTTCCCATCAAGCATTCTCTACCTATAGCAGGTGAGTAGACTCTTCCAACCACGAGAAGCTAGACACGGAAAGCACGTGGAATACCCTGCACGTCTTAGCCTCTCCTGGAAGGAGAGTAACAAAATGCAAGAAGTGGGTACTGAAACAAGGTATATACAAATCCATATGATCTATCAAGAAGCTCGAACAAGATTGTAAGGAGATCTCCATCCCATAGCTCATCCCAAGAAATGTGAGTCGCCAATAGTCCCAGAAGTAAACACCATCGATGCCCAGCATCTCGCACGTCTTCCCCGAACTGCAAGTCAAGGGGCTCAAATCACTGCACCTCGAAACTATCCCATTTTGGAGGAACTGACTCGCCTGAATGGTTTTAGGTCATGTCCCAAGGATGCATCTCGGTGGGGAAGGTTCCCTTCATACTTGAGAGCTTCGGGTTAAGTAAAACAACACCTCATCACTACCCCGCAGTCGAGAGGTCTCCTCGATGTTAAGGTCATTCCATCACTAACTCGTACAACCAAGGGTCCTACTTCGGTAATCATGGAGGAAGGCCACAGACTAGCCTAGTAGAAAGGACTAAGCCTGGAATGTCAACAGGTATCCCACTGCATACCCTGATGGAGGGTAATTTATAATATGACATCGGGTGACCCACTGCCCATCCCTGCTGAAGGCTAAACCCTGACACATCATTAAGTGACCCACTGCCCAGCCTTGCTGAAGGGTAGACCAGAAATAAGTTGACTGGTGACCACTGCCCAGCCCTGCTAGAGGGTAAACCCAGAACAAGTCGACAGGCGACCCACTGCCCAGCCCTGCAAAAGGGTAGACCTGAATCAAGATGACGAGCAACCCACTGCCCAGCCCTGCTGGAGGGTAGACCCTCGAGAGCCATCAGGTGACCCACTGCCCAATATCTACTGAAGGGTAAACTCTAAGAGTGTCGGGTGACCCACTGCCCAGTCTCTGCTGGAGGGTAGACCCTAAGAGTTTCGGGTGACGGACTGCCCAGTCTCTGCTGGAGGGTATACCCTAAGAGTGTTGGGTGACCCACTGCCCAATCTCTGCTGGACGGTAGACCCTAAGAGTGTCGGGTGACCCACTGCCCAGTCTCTATTGGAGGGTAAACCCTAGAAGTCCGTGATCAACCCACTTCCAAATTCCTACTAGAGGGTAAACCCGAAGAAGTTGATAAGCGACCCACTGCCTAGTCTCTGCTGGAGGGTAAACCACTGGCCAACCGAACATGGAGTGGGTATCATGCAACCACCCAACTCTGGAGAAAAACCAGGGGAAACCACTCAACCCTGCTAATCTAAACCATCGATCACAGAGCCAGGGGAAAAACTCAACCCCACTGGTCAACAATCGAGAACCGAGGGACCCTCTACATCACGAGAGGTCAAAAGTATGCAAAGAAGAACACGACATGCACATGGGGCCCACACGACGTGTGGCCCCAATTCCACTTTAACCATGTGAAAAAATGTTCTCAGGTAAAAACAACCACATGTACCTCCCAGCGTCCTCGTATACTCCCAGAGTATACCACTTTCCAGCCCAAAGGCTAACAGGCACACTACACCCCACGTCAACGCGAAGGTGTAATGTAACAAATCCAACCTGCCACCCCAACGGCTGAGTCACAACCAACCAAATCTCTTAAACACCAACCTCACTCTCCCAAGAGTTCACGCGATCACACACCAAAGGTCCACTATAAACATGGTAGAAGAACTTCCACTGGGGAACCTTTCATATTTCCACATTTAATAAGATCCGGTAAGAGGCTCCGCTCACCTGAAAAGATTACACCGTTGTAATCCTCGTGGAAAGACATGTGAGATAGAATACTTACTCACCTCAAATGGATATCTTACAAAAAATTCACCAACATCGCCTCACGACCGAACGGTATCCCGTGATCCCGAGCCTCATCCCCGAAAATAGTCGTCGCATCACACCATTGTGACCCCCTCAGGAAAACACATCAAAAAGACTTCTCACTTGAACACAATTGATATCTGGGAAAAAGATGCATTACGACGCACCTCACATGAGCGGTGCTTCATGGGACCCGTATCCCGGTCCCGAAACACAATGAACGGATCGCACCATTGTGATCCTCAAGAAAAAGTACACATGGTGGACTACTAACTTTTCCAAAACAGTCACCCAGTGATAGAAATGGAAAATCACCGTGAATGCCCAAAAAACCCCCGTGGGTCCTGCACCATCATGCTGAATTAGAGCGGGTGGATTACACTATTGAAATCCCCTCAGAAGAACATCCATAATCGACTGCTCGCATGCCCCGAATGGATGCCCAAGGAGAAAGTCGTCAAACGCTACTCACAGCTCAAAATACAGCCCGTGGGGCCCACAACTCAACTCTGGCTGCAACGTCTGAAACCACCCTGGAATGCTTCGCCCCAGATCCAGAGTCCCAACACCACTGACGGTGCTCAAAATGAATGTCAGACGCATCCACGTCATCCAAAACAAGAATCCCTAGGATAACGTCAATACCTTTGACGTACGTGTTGCGCCACCAAGGCCCTTGTCTCAGGAATTATAATTGCCCGAGACCATCTCAAAAAGACCGACTCGCTGTTAGGTCCACGCTGCCACAGACAACGCTCAAAACGGACTCCCGTAGCTTGAAATATGGGCATCCAAATATATTAAAGTGGGGGCCTTGGGCCGGACCGGCCCGGTCCAGCTGGTCCGCCCTGCTCGGGCCGGCCCGCTGGGTCCGCGGCCCGGCCACTTGGGCCCAGCACAGCCGGACCCGTGGGTCGCCGCATAGCGGCCCACCGTCTCCCTCGAAACCCGCAATGCGCGCAGGTCGCTCCACCGACCGGCCCGCTGGCCGATCGCATACAAGCGGAGACCCACCAATGGCGGGTCTCGGTCTCCCCAGCCGGGGTCGTGCCATGCGACCCCGGTCTCCCGCTCGGCTCGCCCATCGCCGGCGAGCCCGAGCCGCGCCACCCGCCTGAAGAACCCGGACTGCCGCCTGGATGTCGCGCCGCCATTGCACCCAGCCGAGCCACCGCCCCACCTGGGAAGCCGCCGTCGCCGCCATCCCAGACCGCTGGAATCCGCCGTCATCGTCCTGGACCACCGAAAAAACCAGGGAATCGGCCAGGACTTCCCGGGGCTGTCCCGGACACCCCGTGACTCAGATTATCGATTCGAGAAGTGCGTTGGAAAGCTTAAAATGTGTTCTATAAGATTTTGGGCTTTGCTAAACTATCGTGCAAAAATTGATAGGGTAAAGGGTGATCAAAGTATGAGGGAAGTAAAAGGCGAAACAAAACCTCCTACCTCACTGGTCTTTGCCCAGAGCTTCGCGTCGATCTGCCGGCATTACCGCACCTCACCAGAGTCTCCTTGCCTAATCCTCCTGGCTGGAGCAGCCTCACTAGAGATGGAGGAGAGGGGAAGCATGGGGGGAGAAGGAGAAGAAGAAGAGGGGAGGGGATGCGTTTACATAGAAAATACTTAAACGCCCGCCCGATATCCCCGAACTCAAAATTTCCACGGGGTAGGGATTAAGGCTCCCCTTGGCTAAAAACCATGCTTTGAACGCAACGGCGGTATCAGAATTTTAATCTGAGGCCTCGTTCAAAAGTTGCAACAACCACGCCCAAGGCTGCCAAATTAAAAAAGCACCCCTGGGGCCATTTTTCACAGACGGGTCGCGCCCGCAAAACTTACACCGCTCCTAGGATAAACGACACGTTTCGGACTCAACGGTGACCTCGGTTTTCCAATCCAAGACACCGTTTAATAGATAATTGAGTTTTACCTTTAATCGAATTAATTAATTAAATAATTTATCGGTTTAACGTTCCGAAAGCGAGCGAGGGGTCCAAACATCCCATTCTGACATGTTTTATGTCGTACCTAGGGTAAACACCCCATTCCAGACCCATCCGTACACTCAGATCTCTAATCCGAAACACCGTTTAAGAGTTATCCCATTTATTTTGTGTTTCCAGTTTGAACACACTGAAAATTTAATTACGGTCACACCGGGGCTCGGAATCGCATGCCGTCTGAAGGCTCTGGTCTGAAATAACATCAAGAAATATTACAAATTCTTTCCCAGCAGAAACTGGGTTCTTATAATATATTTCAATAAATTTATTTTTATGATAAAAAATAAAAAATAATAATTAAGAAACATACCTCCCTGCACTATAAATATCCCATCTCTCCACCTATTCATTTCATTCATTAAAATATTCATATATTATATAAATTCTATCCAATAATATTCCTGTGTAACTTTCCCTCATCCAAGAGCCTTTGGTCTCAACAAAATTCTCCATCAAATTTATTAAGGGAGGTTCTTAAAGAGAATAAGTAGAATAGGTAAAATCCTCTTCTGTTTTCTTTTTAATTTCATTTCATTTTTATGTATTTTATTATTCTATAATCATCACCCCTCATAAAAGGTTAATGAAAAATCCATTATAATATATAAAATGTAATTTTGATTTGATATTGTAATAATAAATGATCAAATCACTTCTCAACACCATGTTATTCTAAAAATGAAATGCCATCTGTGATGTGTTGATTTATCACCTTTTTGTATGATAAGTATTCATTTTCCATTACAAACATCAATGGTGGTCTTAAAATCGTTAAAATGGTTGAAAAAAATTAAAAATTTATGATTTTTTTATATTCTATTAAAATCATATATATATATATATATACAATATTAAATAATAAAACATAATGAGTTCATTGAGATCAAAAACCACCAAAATTAATCTAAACTATTATCATAAGCATTATATCTAAGGATTCATCCTTGTATAGAGACAAAATAATATTTCAGAGCATTTAAAATCTCATAGTTTCACTAATAACATATAAAATTTATTATGGATAATTATTCTCATCACACATGAACTTATATACTTTTATACACATGAACCAATCATGAAAAACAAGAAACAAACACTCTCAGAATGTTATAATTGGACTCTATAAATCAAGAATAATTTCCATAAATGAACATAATAAAATTATAAAAAAATCATATACATGTATAAGATGTTATGGAATAATTAATTAATTAATCCAATTTTATTGACATTTATATTTATGTGAATAATTCATTCAGATATATGGTATGAGGATACTTGAACCCTACTTTCGTTCTTGGGTTATTCTCTATTCATGCAAAATTTTAGCATAGATTTTCAATTAAAACTATTAAAATTTTATTAAATTGTTCTGATATTTTTTTCTATGGTAAAATTTTTGTAATCTTATTTTAAAAAAAATATTTTCCAAAAAAATCATTTCTTTCTAAAAACCCATATCTTACTTCTCTTAAAAGTATTTCTTCTTCACTCAAGGTTAATGATTCTAATACCAGTATTATATTCCATTTTTGTAACTAAATGGTTTTATCATTAATTTATGATTTTTCATATGAGATCCATTCCCTTCCATGTGTTATTTTATGTCTAGAAATTCAAATATGTTTTGTGGGGGATGCATGACTATGTAATGGTTATGATGTGACCGGTGCACCCAAAATTATTAAGTGTTATAATGCATTGGGTAATGTGACGTGTATCATGAGATTATGTAAAATATTAATGGAAATGATTATACATTTTTTTACAGTGATGATGTTATGATTATGTACCTATGTTATGAATGGACATGATGCTAACTTTGTTCACAACTGTGTTCGTTATTTGACCACTAAGACATTGTGTTTTATTTTTTTTTCATTTCAAAATTCCATAAATTTTTCTAATAAGTACTATCATGAATATGATGATGATACCATATTGATAATATGATTATGGTGATGATTATACTCACCCATTTTATATTGATCAATGATCTTATTTATTCTCTTACTAGGAATTTTACCTCACCCCTTTATTTGTTGAATATCTGCAGGTGACTACTTATACTAAAAAGTACATGAGGGATACTAAGAATATAGAACAAAATTATTATATTATTTTATATGTTTTATCATTTAAATTTTTTTTTTTTTCAAATTATCCCAAGACTGTAAAAATATGGATACATATTTTTTATCACCATTTCAAATATAATTTTAGGATTCAATGTTTCGTATCTCTTTATATTCAATAGGTATAAAATTATTCAATCAACATAAATTAATTTATTTTTGTTTCACTTGTAATTTTATATATAACATATCATGGTTATTAAAAATGGATATATTATTTTTTTACTCCTAGTAACATTGTTCCCATCTTCTAGAATAGTTTATCTCAATGATGATATGTCACTAAATATTTTACCAAAAAATTCATCTTATGTGTTTTCCACAATAAATAAAAGGGATGTTGAAGAGTGTCCCAAAAAAATGGTAAAATTTTATAAGATACAAGAACATGTCTCCTTACTGATAAAACAATATGGAATTAGATGATTAATTGAACTAATTATTCCATGGAGATGTAACTACTCCTATATAAATTTTTTGAAGACTTACTAATAGCATGGCAGTGAGATGATATAATGAATGTATAAATAATCATATGAGATGTTAGTCCTAAGGAATAATATTTACCATCTAGCTTACATTAATAATAATGGAATACATAATCCAATATTGATTTTTTGAGGCTTGACAATATAATAAAATATTTAGGGACAAGAAAACATAAATCTATTCATCAACTTTTACTAAGAGATATTGACTATATGATTAGGAAATGGATTCAATGAAAATAAATGAATGTCAAACAACTATATTTATTATAGTTCAGGATCATATTCAAATGATCATATACCTATATTATGAAAAGTTGTTAAATAATATATACAATTTCTAAAATAGAATAATATGTA
Source organism: Viscum album (assembly GCA_963277665.1). Classification (NCBI taxonomy): domain Eukaryota; kingdom Viridiplantae; phylum Streptophyta; class Magnoliopsida; order Santalales; family Viscaceae; genus Viscum; species Viscum album. The sequence goes on from OY728150.1 coordinate 1,895,095,321, forward strand.
ATTAATTAAAAGATAATTTATGTTATATATATTGATTAGAAAAATGAGTAACCGAGAGATAATACTACTAAGCTATAAAATTAAAATTATAGATAACCATAAGAGAAGTCAAATTAGCTCTATAAACTATATTCCCCAACGTTTATATTTCAATATATATATATATATTATTTTCGAGAAATTATTTTAACATTTATTTAGAAGGATATTAATCATGATAAAAAGAATCACATTTTATTTTTTGAAAGATCATGAATCTTGAACCTCCCATCAAATTACATTTCAATCAATTTAAAAGAAAAAATTTCAGTATATGTTGTTGTTTATTGATATTGCGTCCCATGTTCATTATATTTTCCATGTTTTGTATTAATATAAAAATATAACATGTACTATTCTATTTTACTCAATCAAATACAACCTTTTATAATTTCAATCCATCAACAAATATAGTTCCTAGTTATGTATATATTTTTTATCAAATAAATCCAATGTATAATAACTAGACTAATAATAACATTTTCATTGAAAAAGTCTTCAAAATAAGGACTTGTATAATTATTGAAAATATTGAATTACTTATACATGTTTATTTCAAATCTAATCATAAGATCCTCATTCCAATTGGGGTTAAATGCGAATAATTATACAAGGATAAAAACCTATTATATATATAGATTATGTAATTATTAATTTTCATCATAAATATAATTTTTAATTGAATCATATTATCTCACCAAATTTTTCATGGATTCTTTATCTTTTATTCTTTTACATCTCAAACTAATTATTAAAGAGAAGTTCATTTTTATATCACTACCATTTTAAAGAAGTGTGCATAAAGTATTCATTCATCGCCTACTATTGTATTCGAATTTTTTTGTTATTATTTTCCATATCATATTTTCAAAATTGTTTCCTAAAATACACAAATAGATTCAAAATGAACATATTAAATTAATATACAATCAATATAATATTAATATCATAGATTAAATTTATTTATCCAAAAAAAATTATACACATGAAATATTTTTACTACAAACATAAATGTTTTTATAGTTAATTATTAAATAAATTATATTCTTTATTTTAATGTATTTCTTATATATTTTCAATTCACCAAATTATTGATGCTTCTAATAGGTTTCAATATCGTTTATATTCCCTGGACCAATGAAATTAATTTGGGAAGATTAAAATTATTTGTTCAAATAATTGTGTTTAATCAATATTCAACCATTAAAATGAGATTTATTTATATAATTTAACTGATTTACACCTCAATTTGGAAATCATTCTTTAAAATTTAAAATACAATAAGCTAATAAATACAACCCCCTCATTGGGAGAATCAATTTCTAGTTTGAACCCTTAAAGGGAATTTCTAATGGATGGTTCAAAAATACACTAATAATAGTTATATTAATATCCTATAAAATCATATACAAATGAAACACAGTTTTTTTACCTCTTTTATCAGAAACTACAACAATAATTTAATTATCGTAATTATCTAATATATTATTACATACCTTTTAAAAATAGATAAAAATATATTATCCACATTTTTATGATATATAATAAATATCAATATATATAGATATAATTGATAGATTATTAAAACATATTTTATAAATTAAAATATATATTGACACGATTTTTATAAATAAATTATAATCTGCACGAAATTTATTAAAATAAATTATAAAAATTAATGATCTAATTATATAATAAACATATTTAATGGAAAAATATGTATCATATTAACAATTTAATTATCTAAAAACATTATTTTTTCATCTATTGTTTATAAATTTATAGGATTTATACAAAATATCCTTTCAAATATTGACATTTAAAAAAATTATAGACATTTTATTTCTGTTTGAAACCCAAATATTCATTGAATGAATAAAATGTTTCCATTGATTTATGTATAACTATATTATTAAATGTTTCATTGAAATTAGTATCCTAAATAATATTATAACATTTTTTAATCAGAATAGATTTATGTTTATCTATAAAAATAAGATCATCCCCTTTATTAAAAAATATTATCTTATATAAAATAGTAATATAATATTTAAGTAATAATATATTAATTCTTTTTAAAAAATTGAACCCATGTTTTATATATATCACCTAAAATTCATCAATAATTACCTCAGAAACATATTTTGTTTTAACATATGAATGAATATAGCCATATCCAACCATTTTTCTCAGGGATACTCATGTTTATGATCCATTTCAATGATCACAAACTGAAATATATAAATAAAAATTATACGATGTTTTAAACTCTTTATTAAATGATAAACTATATTATTTACATATTATTTGAAAAAATAAAATAGAGTTAACTAGAAAAATAATTTTTATGTATTAAAAAAATTATATACTCTAGTCTAGGAGATTTTATTTATATTCCTATTTAAATTACCGTCATATTTTCATATCATATTTTTATTAAATTGTGTTGATTCAGGTAGAACAATCTCATAAAACCTTGACATATTTTAATTCCCTCTCCAAATTTATTCATCGAATTTAAAAAACTATATTATTTCATAGAGGAAAAATAAAGATTAAAAATATTTTTATCTAGTTATATATAAAACATACATAAATTATCAATAATATTAATATTAATGAAATTATACCACCGTAATTTAAAAAAATATTACTTTTGTAATCTATTTTTTCCTTGGATGATTACTTTGTATTTGATTTCAAAATCAAATTAATATGTATTGAGTTGATAATTTTACATGAATATTGAATTTTTAATGAAAGGATAAAAATATATGTTGATTAAATATGGAAGTACCAATAATATTGATATATGTGTAAAGAATAAATTAATGGTGGTGAAAAATTGATTTTATCATGAATGACTGATGATGATGTACCCATTTTATGTGTTAGGATGGAAGGTCCTATAATATTGATGTTATGGTAGAATGATTTTGATAATGTGAGATACAATAAATAATTACACAAAAAATATTATTATCGATGTGGAAGAGATGATTGAGTTGTTTTTGGTACTATTCAGAGTACACGTCTTATTTACATTCTATATTGTGATGAGTTGGAAGAGGATGAGCATATTAATGATTGTTTATTCTGAATTCTTCATGTGTAGAATCTATGTATTACAATGATGATGTTGAATAAGAAATTTTTTGAGTATTTTGTAAAATAACCACACATATATTGTATTTATTACATGAAAAATGAAGTGATAAAACGTTTTGATGAAGACTTTCATATAGTATATGTAACACCCGAGACATTTATAAGAAATATTTTTTTATGTTATATAAATCATCAAAGGAGTCTTTCACTACACACAACACTTTCTTGGCTTGCTTTACACGCAACCGCAGCCTTCCTCGATAGCTTGTATCGTATGCAATACCGAGTTTCACTAAACAACGATATGCTATTAAAATATTATTAAAACTAACGGTTATGAATAGTAATAACCACTTTTTGAAATTTTTTAAATTTTATTTTTCAAAATGGACTTTTTTTTGGATTTGTAATATCTAAATTTTCCTAGGGTGAAATTTTGGTATTTTTCTGGAAACTTTCAATTTTTGATGAATAGTGAAAACACTAGGCTAGTATTTAAAAACCGACTTTTTATTTAAATAATTATTTATTTTATTTAAATTTATTTTAGGTCAAAATTGATACATAATACCTATATAAGTTCAATGTAATTCATTGGAGGAATTTTATAATAATTTTAGATATATAAAAAGTTTATTGAACTTTTCACCGTCTTTTATCCACCTCCTAGGAAAATTTGCAAATCTACATAAAACATAATTTTACCACTTCTGTGAGTGTAATTTCAAAAATCCAAGAGACCCAATTGATGTCAGTAAGTAAAATGTGGTTCAATTACATGAAAATAATTTTTGGTGAATAGTAACTTTTTACTTTTATTTACCACGGTTAAAAGTAAATAGGGTAATTAAGAGTAAAAATGATATTATTATTACCCTAACACAGGTACTAATTCTATTGGATAAGTGTAATTCGACCAAAAACAACCTTAGTAATAAAATATGACCATTTTGGCCTACTTGGATTAGATTAGGACATTTATTATTCATTTATTTAAAGAAGGATTAAAATAGTTAAAATCAATGTTTAATAAGTAAATAATTTTTAATATATGGTAATAAATAAGATAAATTCGACTATAAATATTAATTAGAAAGATAAAAATATTTCCTACATAATGGTATTTTATTTTTAATTTTTATACATTATATTATTTAATTTATTTATGACACAAAGATGATGTCGTAATTATCTTATTAATGAAATATTAACATAATTGATGTTATTAATACCCAAGTAAATGTAATTTGAGACTTTTTATGAATTACACTAATTTTCTAGGTTAGTATTACATGTTAGTATTGATTTAATTAACTTTTTTAGAATTAATCATTCTGTTATGATTTTCACCAAAATCAATTACTAAATAGTGTCAAAATTGACATAAAATAGTTTTTAAAACAAATATTATATTATTAATTGTTATTTTATTCATAAAAATATAAGGATTGGCTAAATGACATAGATAAGGTTATATATATTAATAATAAAGAACTTGGGGTTATTTTGTCTGGTTATAGTAAGTTTATTAACCTTATAGTTTAAGAACACAAAAAGACACGGTAAAAGTAAAATTATTTAACTTAAAGTTAAATCAAAATGATATGTTTAAAATAGGAACCTAAACTTGTCTAAATTCTATTTTATGAGATTATTTTGACCCATCCCTACCTTAGCTTATAAATAAATCAATTTTGAGCTATTTAAAGCCAAATATGACTTTATAATAAAATAATATTTTTAGTTTTTCCAAAGGTTCCCCTCTCCTCCCTTATAAAAGGGCACCTCCTCCCTATTTTCCTCACACCACATTTAGCCTTCAGTATCGTCCAAACCCTGCCGATTTATCCTCTACACTTCCCTAGAAACATCCTAGAGGTCCTGGTCTTCTTCAAAGACCAATTTTAGTGCCCTAAGAGGAAGTCTCAAAGAGGCGCTTCAAAGAACAGGTAATATCCGTTACCGATTCATTCAACTTTATTTCTTCTTCCACTTCTTATTATTTAGTTGTTTCATTATGAATTAATAACATCAGTATCACTCATATACTGATATGTTATTATATGTATTAAACAACCCTATTTCACCGTCTATCCATTCTACGGAAAACGAAATCACCGCGCTGCGTACGTACGGAATACAATCTCCACGCCGGGGTGTAATCTATTTTCCACCACCACCTTACTTGGATGGGTATATTGATGTAAATAATAAATATATATGATTATTGTAAAGTTATATTGATTCGGAAATAGTATACATACACGCCATTACAATTTCACGATCATAGGAATGATATCATCGCTCGTGCGTACGTACGGAATACCATCTCCACGATGTGATGTGACTCGTTCTACAAGATATTCATTGCGTAATGATTATATAAATTAATTGAATGAATTAATATGATATATATTACACTAATAACATTCTGGAAATGAGGTATCTATAACCCAAAAATAAGAATAATAATTTATTCGACAAAACACCTATAAGAACAAAAAGAAATAAACACCTGAATAACAAGTAACAATGAAATATTACTAATAAGAAGCTATGAATGTGACCATATATGATATCATAACAATGAGTATGACTCTATAACAAGTAAATGACATTATTTAAATCATTATAAAGGAGGTTCGGACACTTACGAAGCAAATCGGACCTAAGGTAAGGGAAATATCACAGTCTCATTTTTATCCGAGATTGTTTATACTTTGGAATTTACTGGGGTGTATTTTATCATCCACATCCATTTTTCCTCAATATGTAATATTACTTCCATCCACCTACAATTGTTTAAATCCAATTTTACCCTTTGGTGAGTCTTTAGTCAATGATATGAAAGTAATCTTTTGTCATTTTTTGTATGAGGTACTTTTTGACTTTTCCGACAAAAGTACGAGAAGAATGTTTTTTTTAACTTATACGGCTTGAATGGATTTTTAAAACAATATTTCCATGAAGCTTCCCTTACATGTTTTCATGTTTATTTTTAATCAACTTATTTTAGTTTAGAATTTTATGTTATGTTAAGAAAGGCAAAGTGTTTTTGAAGTAGAAAGGATATTTTCCTCAAGAATGGAGTTCAAGTGTTTTGTCAAAATTATTTTCCATCTAAGATAATAAAGGGTTATGTTTCTATCCCTATTATTACATTGATTTGATTATGTTGTGATGGAATTATTTTTATGAATTCTTTTATCTTATATGAATTTTTTTATGATGTCATGATGTTTAAGATTCCCATTTTTATTACATGGGTTATGCTATGATGTATGGTTTATGATTTTGTCGCACACATAAGAATGGTATCATTATGAGATGGGTGGGACCTATATCTACCTCCAATACATTAGTTAAAGATTTTATATCTCATGAGATAGAAATGGCTGGAACGGCAGGTTAAACCGGTTCAGTGAAATAGGACTGAAACGAGGAATGAACTCATTTCAAAAATGGACTTTGTCCACTAAGATAGTCTTGGAAATGAGTCTTGACTAATAAAAAATGATTCTCTATGATTATGTTTATATGCCACAAAGCTTCATGTTTTATGTTATTATTATTGTTATTACATTTCACTACCATGATTTATCCCATGTTATGAAATTATGATCTCTTTTGCAGGGTAAGATTTCCAAAATGTTATATTCTTATGAATATTATGTGATTGATATTTGTTTTTTTACCCTTACTAAGCATTTGAGCTCACCCTTTTCTATGTTTTCTTTCCCCAGGTCAGGAAGAAGGTTATTAAGTAAGATATGCCAAAAGGGACTATAGATATGATGAAATAAATGGGAGATAGTGTAGACGCTTTATGAACCAGTTGTTTATGTTTCCCAGTTTCTAAAGACTCTATACCTATGCGGTCCTTTCTTGGTTTTGTTATATGTTGTAATAAGTGTGCTTCAATTCTGAATTAATAACTATGTATGTAAATTATGGTTCATTATAGTTGGTATTAGAGGAAAAGGATGTAGGAATGTATCTGATCCTTGGGAACTCTCACATGTGAGCGTTGGATGAAGCATGGCTCTCCACCCAAGGGCTTCATGAGGAAATGGTTACCATTGGGGATGGTGGTGTGTCCTGCCTAGGGGGTGTAGCTGCCCATGGAGTGCCTTGATAGGTATCAATTATAGTCCAATGGAAGTAATTCTAGACCGTTGTAGTTGGTATCAGTGGAAAGGTATAGTTAACCTTTTGAAACTAGGATGTGAAAGCCTTAGTAAGAATCCTAAGGATAAGTCTAAGCATAGAACATAATCTTATTATTTTATAAATGGCCATGAATAACCTAGGATAAGACCTTAAGTGTGAAATTTTATTCTTGATTATGTGTTTTTCCTATTATAATTAGTGTTTCTCTCACTATTATTCTTGGTTTTAGTTAATGGATGGAACCTGAAGGAACCGTGTTAATGCAGAATGTGACGGGCAATGCAACGATTGTCCTCCTGAGCAACCAAACATTATGGGAGCTGGAATACAAAATCTTTTAGCCATGATCACACAAATTTCTCAAGCTATGAATCATACCGGTCTTCCAAATGAGAAAAGGAAGGAGCAAAATTCTATTGAATCCTTCATGAGGCAGCGTCCACCTTCATTTAGTGGGTCTACTGATCCATTAGTTACTAAACAATGGATTAGTACTACGGAGAAGATATTTTCAGTTCTTCAATGTTCTGAACATGATAAAGTCATCTTAGCAGTGTATCGTTTGGAAAGTGATGCTGATCAATGGTGGAATCTTATCAAGAATACAAGGCAAAGAGATGAAATTGAGTCCATGGAATTGGACGAGTTCAATAACTTATTTTTCAATAAGTACTTCCCTCGTATTCTTCGAACAATGAGGGAGAATGAGTTTCTTTAACTAAAGAAAAAGGATGATGAATCTGCTGGTACCTATGAAGCAAATTTTACAAGAATTCCAAGGTACGCTTCTGGGATTATTATCAAACCTAAGAGTATGATCGATAGATTTTTTTAGTCGCATAAAACCAAGTCTTCGAAGGTCATTATCCATAAGGGACTTCAATAGCTATGAGGAAATCATTCTATGTGCTCTCAATGTTGAGATGGAGATTGGAGTAACCCATCAGTCATATGGGTTTGATAAGAAGAGGAAAATGGAATTCAAAGAAAATCTAAATAGCACACTGAAAAGAAGATGAATTTTCCCTTATGCTCAAAGTGTGGAAAGAAACATGGAGGGAGTTGTCTTAAATGAACAAGTAAATGTTTCAAATGTGGATAGGATGGTCATCGGGAATTTTAATGCCACAATGATGGGAAGAAGATGTCTAGTGATGCAAACAAAGAAAAGGCTACACAGAGTGCACCTCTTACACTTCAATGTTACAAGTGCAAGGAGATGGGGCATTATGCCAATAAATGCCCTAATCCAAGGGTTGTTGATGATGATCGACGTCAAAAATCTCTTAAGGCTAAAGACAAAGGAAACTCACATGCAATTTCTATCAACGAAGTGGAGTACGATAACAAAGTGGTGAAAGGTACACATACCATCCACTCCAAAGTAGAAAATGTTTTATTTGATTCTGGATCCACCCACTCCTTTATTTCTGAAGAATTTTCTAAGGGTATCACCGTATTAACTCAACAATTAGATGTTGAGTTAGCTATGACAACCCTTAATGGCACAACAGTCGCATCAAAAGTTTATAATTCTTCTCTGATTGAAGTTTGTGGGGAAGTGCTTCCTACTAATCTTGTGATCCTCCCTATAATGGAATTTGATGTGATTCTTGGCATGGATTGTCTTTCTCTATATGGAGATCATATCAATTTCCAAATAAGGGAAGTCACATTTCATATTCCATATCAATCTATGATCGTCTATCGATGCAAGGATGAACATAACCTTCCAGTGGAAATTTCATCCATCTTATGGGTCTTGATTCAACTAAATGAAGTTTATTTATCTCAAATGGTTGGTGAGAAACTCACAATTAAGAATTTTCCCATTGTACAGAAGTTTGACGATGTCTTTCCAGAGGAATTTCCGGGTCTTCCACCAAATCGTGAAGTTGAGTTTTCAATAGAACCCGTATTGGGTGATTTACCTATTTCAAAGACACCTTATAGAATGGCCCCAATTGAGTTGCAGGAATTGAAGAAGCAACTCCAAGAGAATCTTGATAAGGGGTTCATACGCCCTAGTACATCAGCTTGGGGAGCACCTGTTTTGTTTGTAAAGAAGAAAGATGTATCAATGAGACCCTAAATTGATTATCGAGAACATAACAAGATCACTATCAAGAATAAATATCCTCTCCCATGCATTTATGACCTATTTGACCAACTATGCGGAGCTCAATACTTTTCCAAGATTGGTCTTCGTTCAGGGTATCATCAATTAAGGGTCAAAAGGGAGGATATACCAAAGAAGGATTTCCATACAAGGTATGAACACTATGAATTTATAGTGATGCTATTTGGTCTTACTACTGCACCTGCTATCTTTATGGATCTGATGAATAGAGTCTTTAGAGACTATCTTGATCAGTTTTTGGTAGTCTTTATAGATGATATTCTTGTATATTCAAAGAGAAAGGAAGAACATGAAGAGCACTCGAGAATTATATTGAAGACCCTGATAAAGGAGAAGCTTTATGAAAATTTTACCAAGTGTGAATTTTGGCTTCAAAAAGTTTCATTTTTGGGTCACATAATCCCAAAAGATGGGATATCTATGGATCCATCAAAAACAGAGGTTATTTAAAGATAGTCGAGACCAACAACAGTAACTGAGATCCGAAGTTTTCTTGGTTTGGATGGATATTATCGAAATTTTGTGAATGATTTCTCATGATTATCTAATCCACTCACCAAGTTGACTCGGAAAGGAGTTAAGTTTGTTTGGACAGAGGAATGTGAAGAGAATTTCAAGGAGTTGAAAAGAAGGTTATCCAGTTCACCTGTACTCACACTTCCTTGTAGTGGAGAACGGTTTTTGATCTACATTGATGCATCCAAGAAGGGATTGGGGTGTGTTCACATGCAAAATTATATGGTGATAGTGTATGCCTCACAACAGTTGAAAATCCATGAGAAAAATTACCCAACTCATGATTTGGAGTTAGCTACGGTAATATTTGCATTAGAGATTTGGAGGCATTATCTTTATGCAGAAAGGTGTGATATTTATACTGATCATAAAAGTTTAAAGTATATTTTCACATAAAAGGAGCAGAATATGAGCCAAAGAAGACGGTTGGAGCTGATTAAGGTTTACGACTGCTCAATCCATTACCACCCTGGGAAAGTAAACAAGGTGGCAGATGCATTAAGTCGACAAGACCATGCCATTTTATCCATGATGAGGATCACAAAAGATCCAATATTTATGGATTTATAAAGGATGGATCTTGGAATTATAACGGAAGGGGGAAAATCATATCTTTCTCAAATGAATGTTCAACCATATAAACATGTGAAGATTAAAGAGGCACAGAAAGAAGATTTAGAGTTACAAAAGAAGGTGAGAAATGTTCCTAAATTCAACATTGACTGTGATGGGATAATAAAGTTCAGGAATCGGGTTTGTGTTCCTCCCATCCCCGAATTAAAGAAGGAGCTGCTGGATGAGGCTCATAGTTCTTCATTCTCTATTCATCCTGGAAGCATGAAGATGTATAGGGAACTAAAAGAGTACTTCTGGTGGGATGTCATGAAAAGAGATGTTGCTGAATATGTCTCTCGATGCATGGTTTGTCAGCAAGTTAAAGCTGATAGATAGAAGTCTAAGGGGATGTTACAACCATTAACCATACCCAAATGGAAATGGGAAAACATCACTATGGACTTTGTCATAGGACTTCCTAAAACATCCAAAAGAAATAATGCTATCTGGGTCATAGTTGATCGTCTTACAAAGTCTGCACACATCATTGCTATTAGAGAGGATTTCTCTCTAGATCAGCTTGCCATGATATATGTAAAGGAAGTGGTAATATTGCATGGAGTACCACTTTCTATTATATCTGATCAGGATCTGAGGTTTACCTCAATGTTCTGGTGATGTCTTCAGCATACTCTGGATACGGAATTGAGTTTCAGCACTGCTTATCATCCTCAGACAAACGGTTAGTCTGAGAGGACGATTCAAACTCTAGAAGATATGTTGAGAGCTTGCTCTATGGATTTCAAAGGTGGTTGAGATCAACACCTACCTTTGGTGGAATTTTCTTATAATAATATCTTTCATTCTAGTATTCAGATGGCTCCTTATGATGCTCTCTATGGAAAGAAATGCATGACTCTATCTTGTTGGGATGAAGTTGGGGAAAGAAAGCTATTAGGAACTGATCTTGTTTATGAAATGGCAGAAAAGGTCAGATCTATTCAACAACACATAAGAGCAGCTCAGAGTCGAAAAAAAAAGTTATGCCGACAAACGAAGAAAAGACTTAGATTTTGAAGTGTGTGATAAAGTGTTCTTACGAATATCTCCTTAGAATAGAGTAGTGATAATTTGAAAGAAGGGAAAGTTGAGCCCTAGATTTATTGGTCCTTTCGAAATACTCGATTGTGTTGGGAAGGTAGCTTACTGATTGGCGCTTCCACCGAATCTCTCTCAAGTTCACGATGTGTTCCATGTATCTCTCCTAAGAAGGTATGTACCTGATCTTTCACATGTACTCAGCTCAGAAGTTGTACCGACTGGAACAAGATCTTTCTTATGAAGAACAGCCGATAGAGATTCTGGATCATAGCGAAAAATTCCTACGGAACAAGACCACTCACTTGGTGAAAGTTTTATGGAGGAACCACCAATTATAATAATCTATATAGGATCTCGAGGATATGATGAGGGAGAGGTATCCTCATCTTTTTGTTACAAAGTGACGAATTTTGAGGGCGAAATTCATTTTAAGCTAAGTAGAATGTAACACCCGAGACTTTTATAAGAAATATTTTGTTTTTATGTTATATAAATCATCAAAGGAATCTTTCACTACACACAACACTATCTTGGCTTGCTTTACACGCGACCATAGCCTTCCTCGATAGCTTGCGTCGTATGCAATACCGAGTTTCAGTAAACAACGATATGCTATTAAAATATTATTAAAACTAGCCGGTATGAATAGTAATAACCAATTTTTTAAATTTTTTAAATTTTATTTTTCAAAATGGAATTCGTTTTTGGATTCGTAATATCGAAATTAGCCTAGGGTGAAATTTTGGTATTTTTCTGGAAACTTTCAATTTTTGATGAATAGTGAAAACACTGGGTTACTATTTAAAAATTGCCTTTTTATTTAAATAATTATTTATTTTATTTAAATTTATTTTAGGCCAAAATTGATAAATAATTCATATATAAGTTCAATGTAATTCATTGGAGTAATTTTATAAAAATTTTAGATATATAAAAATTTTATTGAACTTTTCACCATCTTTTACCCACCTCCTTGGAGAATTTGAAAATCTACAAAAAACATAATTTTACCGCTTCTGTGAGTGGAATTTCAAAAATCCTAGAGACATGGTTGATGTTAGTAAGTAAAATCTGGTTCAATGAGATGAAAATAATTTTTGGTGAATCGTATCTTTTTACTTTTATTTACCATGGTTAAACGTAAATAGGGTAATTAAGAGTTAAAATGATATTATTATTACCCTAAAAAATGTCCTAATTCAATTGGATAAGTTTAATACGACCAAAAACAACCTTAGTAATAAAATATGACCATTTAGGCCCACTTGGATTAGATTAGGACATTTATTATTAATTTATTTAAAGAAGGGTTAAAATAGTTAAGATCAATGTTTAATAAGTAAATAATTTTTAATATAGGGTTATAAATAAGATAAATTCGACTATAAATATTCATTATAAAGCTAAAAAAATTATACATAATGGTATTTTATTTTTAATTTTTTGACATTAAATAATTTAATTTATTTATGACACAAAGATGATGCAGTAATTATCTTATTAATGAAATATTGACATAATTGATGTTATAAATACCCAAATAAATTTAATTTGAGACTTTTTATGAATTTCACTAATTTTCTAGGTTACTAAGACATTTTAGTATTGATTTAATTAACGTTTTTCGAATTAATCATTCTGTTATGATTTTCACAAAAATCAATAACTAAATAGTGTCAAAATTGACCTAAAATAGTTTTTAAAACAAATATTATATTATTAATTGTTATTTTATTCCTAAAAATCTATGGTTCGGCCAAATGACTTAGATAAGGTTGTATATATTAATAATAAACAACTTGGGGTTCGTTTGTCTTGTTATAGTATGTTTATTAACCATATAGTGTAAGAACACAAAAAGACACGGTAAAAGTAAAATTATTTAACATAAAGTTAAATCTAAATGATAAGGTTAAAATAGGAACCTAAACATGTCTAAATTCTATTGGATTAGAGTATTTCTACCCATCCCCACCTTATCTTAGAAATAAATAAATTTGGAGCTACTTAAAACTGAATATGACTTTATAATAAAATAATATTTTTATATTTTCAAAAGGTGCCCCTCTCCTCCCTTATAAAAGGGAACCTCCTCCCTCTTTTCCTCACACCACTTTGAGCCTTAATGCTCAGCCAAACCCTGAAAATTTCTCCTCTACACTTTCTGAGAAAAATCCTAAATGTCCTGGTCTTCTTCAAAGGCAAATTTTAGTGCCCTAAGAGGAAGCCTCAAAGAGGCGCTTCAAAGAAGAGGTAATATCGGTTACCAATTCATTCAACTTTATTTCTTCTTCCACTTCTTCTTCTTTAGATTTTTCATTATGAATTAATAACATCAGTATCACTCATATACTGATATGTAATTATATGTATGAAACAACCCTATTTAACCATCTATCCATCCTACAGAAAACAAATTCACCGCGCGTGCGTACGTACGGAATACCGTCTCCACGCCATGGTGTAATCTATTTTCCACCACCACCATACTTGGATGGGTATAATGGTGTAAATAATAAATATATATTATTATTGTACAGTGATATTGATTCTGAAATAGTATACATACACTCCATTACAATTTCACGATCAGGGGAACGATATCATCGCCCGTGCGTACGTACAGAATACCGTATCTGTGATGTGATGCGATTCATTCTACATGATCTTCATTGCATAATGATTATATAAATGAATTGAATGAATGAATATGATATATATTACACTAATACCATTCTGGAAATGAGGTATCTATAACCCAAAATGAAGAATAAGAATTTATTCGACAAAACACGCATAAGAACAAAAAGAAATAAACACCCAAATAACAAGTAACAATGAAATATTACTAATAAGAAGCTAAGAATATGACCATATATGATATAATAACAATGAGTATGATTCTGGAATAATTCAATGAAATTATTTAAATCATTATACAGGAGGTTTAGACACTTACGGAGCAAATCGGACCTAAGGTAAGGGAAATATCACAATCTCATTTTTATCCGAGATTGTTTATACTTTGGAATTTACTAGGGTGTATTTTATCATCCACATCCATGTTTCCTCAATATGTAATATTATTTCCATCCAGCTTCAATTTTTTAAAACCAATTTTACCCTTCGGTTAGTTTTTAGTAAAAGATATGAAAGGAATCTTTTTTCGTTTTTCGTACGAGGTACTTTTTGACTTTTCCAACAAAAGTACGAGAAGAATGTTTTTTTAACTTATACGGAATGAATGGATTTTTAAAACATTATTTCCAAGAAGCTTCCTTTAATAGTTTTCAAGTTTATTTTTAATCAACTTCTTTTAGTTTATAATTGTATGACATGTTAATAAAGGAAATGTTTTTAGGAAGTACAAAGGATATTTTCCTCAAGAATGGAGTTCAAGTGTTTTATCAAAATTATTTTCCATCTAAGATAATAAAGGGTTCTGTTTCTATCCCTATTATTACATTGATTTGATTATGTTGTGGTGGAATTATTTTTATGAATTCCTTTATCTTATATGAATTGTTTTATGATGTCATGATGTTTAAGATTCCCATTTTTATTACATGGGTTATGTTATGATGTATGGTTTGTGATTTTGTGGCACACACAAGAATGGTATCATTATGAGATGGGTGGGACATATATCTCCCTCCAATTCATTGGGTAAATGTTTTATATCTCATGAGATAGACACGGCTGGAACGGCAGGTTAAACCGGTTTAGTGAAACATGACTGAAATGAGGAATGAACTCGTTTCAGAAATGGACTTTGTCCACTATGATAGTCTTGGCAATGAGTCTTGACTAATAAGAAATGATTCTCTATGATTATGTTTGTATGCCACAAAGATTCATGTTTTATGTTATGATTATTGTGATTACATCTCACTACCATGATTTATCCCATGTTATGAAATTATAATCTCTTTTGCAGGGTATGATTTCCAAAATGTTATGTTCTTCTGAATATGATGTGATTGATATTTCATTGGTTTACCCTTACTGAGAATTTGAGCTCACCCTTTTGTATGTTTTCTTTCCCCAGGTCAGGAAGAAGGTTATTAAGTAAGATATGCCAAAAGGGACTATAGATATGATGAAATAAATGGGAGATAGTGTAGACGCTTTATGAACCAGTTGTTTATGTTTCCCTGTTTCTAAAGATTCTATACCTATACGGTCCTTTCCTGGTTTTGTTATATGTTGTAATAAGTGTGCTTCAATTCTGATGTAATAAAAATGTATGTCAAGAAAGGGTCGTTATAGTATAGATATTAATAATGTTTATATCTTTATAAATATGTTTAGGATATGGCTCTAATTAAAGATTAATACTTATGGATAAGATAATGAGATCTATTATTGTGTTATAATGATTGAGGACTACTATAATATATAAAATATGCACATTGATGATATATAATAAAGGAACTATTTTTTTCTGAGTGAATATAGGTGTTGCATTAGATTATTATTTATAAAAGAAATGTTTATGAGGACACGATTGAGTTTGAATATGAATAGATGAAATTATGTTTTGTAAGATCATCAATATAGTATAAGAATATCATATATAATTCATGAAATTTTAGCGAATATTATTTTAATTATGCTAATTAATATATGTACTAAATAAATTTATGATGATTTTTTGTGGTTGGAGTTGTTATGAAGACATTCAATGTTATTTTGAACATGTTTGAAGATCATTTGCAGTGTCCTAGTGAGATACAGATACAAAAACTGAAAATATATATTGTGATATAATAAATCTATTTTATGATATGTAATAATTTCTATAAAAAATGTTTGAGTAACTCAAAGTTCAAAAAATATTATGTGTTATAGACTCAGTTCATAAAAAATATTAATATTGTAATTTTTAAGACATTTGTGAAGTTAAACTGCCTATAAAATGATATATTTTTTGATGAATTAAAGTATGTAAGAGAATCTAAAGAATGTAAATTAATTTTTTATCATCTGTTAGAAGGAATATGATGAATCATAAGAGTTTTTTAATTTTACTAATGTATTCATAAGATCATAACTTTAGATAAAAATGATCAAATAGTTTTTCCCATGTGAAATATAAGATTAAAAGTGATGATTTTGTGGCATTATTAATTTCTTAAATAGAAACATTATTTATTGATTATATATTAATTCATTACAAAATTGTTGTTGAGATTTTAAAAAGTATAGTTGGCTATGATATAAATCCTTACACATTAATAATATTAGGATATGAGGATACGTGTAAAGAAGAAGATTTTTTAGGGAAGATAGTATACAAAATGAATTCAATATTTTAGGAGACCGAAATATGACATTTTTATTGTTATTTGAAGATACTGTTGAATGATTTTAAGTAGAGGAAACAATTGATGATGTTTATTATATGCTAATATTTTTGAAATATATTAGAGGTTTTTTTAATGAGAATATAAATTTTCATACTTATAGGACCACTCCATCATTACTCTCATATGAAAATTTCCCATAAAGAAAATAGGGAATTTTAATTTGATGATTGCGATGTCAATATTAATGAATTTTATATATTTGAATTATAGAATAATATCTACATGTTCATAATTATTCTATAATGAATAATAAGTGTTAGTGAAAAATATATTAAGTGGAGATATTGATGAAGTTTTTATTGTAATTATCATAAAGTGTTAATAAAAAATACATATTGTGATATACATTGATTTAAAAATTAAATAATATATTCATTTTAATGTTGGGTTAAAGGATATGAAATAATTTAGAAGATTAAATTATAATTATTCAATAATGAACCAACCTAGGACAACCAGATGAGTCACTCGAGATGACCCTCCATAAGGCCCAAATCATATTCTCAATCACCACAGAATGTCCATAAGAACAAAGGTATTTGTATAAAAATAATGGGAATCATTTAACCAGAACACATTTCTCATGTACTTGTTATATATATTTAAATATAAATACTAATCTGATTATGAAAATGATGTCTAACAACAAACATGATACACAACATCTCAAAATCCCAATGGTCTAATAAAGGTGAAAACCATGATCAAAGTTTCCATCTCCATGAGACCATCATTCACCACAATACCGAACCACCTGAAAATGACATCAACATGGAGGATCCTCCATGATATATGAAACACTTCCCTTTACATGATCCCAAAAATTCAAAGTCTACAGACAACCAAATTTGAATCTAGGGTGTGAGTTAATGACTATTATGATACCACTAAGAATTTATTGAATGTATTTTTCCATTATACTATTATTTATACTTCAAAAACAATATCGGCTTTATAAATCCATGTTTAAGAAAAACCAATCTCCAAAATAATCCCATGGATTTCCCTTTTGATGATAAATCTAGTACCCAACATTTAGTGGCATGTAAATATTAAATTATTGATAGATATGAAAAACAAAACTAAGAAAACCCATGTATAATAAATAAAATTTTAAATTCAAGCACAATCATCCATGTAATTTCTATTAACAATTATAAAATGGAATTAGATATGGGGACTATGATTATGGTACATCTAATGTATCTAGATAGAATTGTAAATCCAAGGCCATTATAAAGAGATGTATCCCAAGGTCTTCCTTAAGTACTGAATGATACCATAATGTGATAGAAAATCCTCATTCACATTATTAAAACATATATATTTTATTTCATTAAACACATAATTTATATAAAAGTGGTTTTAAAAACGATGCATTCTTTAAAAAATACCTCCTTACCACAAATGATCAAGAAAAAATAATGGATTTCAATTTATCCCCTATAAACATCAACCCAATAATTTTTATATGAAAAATATAAGTATTTATAATGAAAATTATTGTTTTTGAAAATAATTATTCCATTGGATAGAAAATTTACCTTAGAAATGGAGGAAACATCGATGACCAAATTTTTAGTGATGGATAACAAAAATATCTAGTCCACATGAGACCAAATCATAAAACAACATCATAAAATGTCAACGATAAACCCTAGATCGGATAATGAAATCCTAATCGGGTTATAATGGATCAATGGGGTGAGAGATTGAGGGTTATTCTGAAAATATAATTCAAAATGAATTAGAAACATAGCACAAAATTGACTCAACCAAATTGATTATGATCAATAAGGAATCAATGGGAGAGTACCAAAGAGTTTCAAAAAGGTGATGGTTAAATACAATGATTCATTATAATTATATCATAGTTAAAATTTTATAGTGTTTTTAGGGTGTTTTTTTATTTTATAAAGTTAAAATTGGATAATATTTTTAGACCACATCATTTGAAAAACCATTCTATAACTATTTAGTTTCCATATTCACATGAAAAATAGCATGTACAATTTATTGGGAATGGATGAATGGTTTGTAAAATTGTGTACAAGCCATGTGAGATCCTCGATAACCAAACCCAAACATCTATATGGGTTTTTGGTAACATTAATTGTTAGACAGACTATGATCAAACTGTGAAAATAACCAATGGAAAAAAATCCATATCATATTGTTACAAAATGGTTTCTATTAAATATGTTCCTAATCACTAATGATATCATGCTTCCCCAAAACTCCCAATTTTCAACCCCCAACTCCAGAAATCTTTTATAACTACAATATTGATACGTCAAAAAAAATTAAATATACATGTGACCTAATGGTAACCTTAATTATCCCAAAAATAAAAATTTGTTCACATGAAAATCCTTCTCGATTCCAGAATTGAAAATATATAGGGCCACTATTGCCTCAAAAACTCTTCCATCTCCCAGATCATGTGGCTATACTCATGTTTCTTATACACAATACAGACTATCACGTTCATATTACAACATAACACCTTATCTTAATAAAATATATTCTATAATATTTTTTCAAATATTGAGGGACCAATTTCAATCAAAATGTCATCCCATTCAATCAAGTGGGAAGGATAAGGTTGATAATTCTTTAATTGGGAATCAAATAACACACTCTGAATCAATATTAAGAGGGAAAAAAAGTTATACTGATATTTTTCCTGTCCAAGTTGACCAATGATCTCAAAAGGACAAATATACTATGCTGCCAACAAACATTTATTTCCAAAACTACAATTCCCTAACTGAGAAGAAACTCATGGAAAATCATGTTCTCCATCTTCCAAATATAGTGGTCAATGAAATCACTCAACATAAGAGTTATGAAACTACGATACATCTATATTATCTTTTATATCACATATATATTCTCCATCATCCCAAGAAAAAGAAATGATCCCACAAGTTACCATTTCACTAGATCGTCCTATCACATTAGAGAATTACAAGGACAAATAGACAACACATCATAGGTTTATGTTTTAATTAGGGATTGATAACTGATATTATGAAAAAATTCAAGCAAGTGGAGATGGTTTTCCTATAATCTATGGTAGTCAATAAACTGACTAAGGAATAAAGTTTTGAATCAGGATCACCCATTCATTATGAATATTCATCTAAGGATGATAATCCCTTGTTAACATCATTTGAGTACCCATCACATGAAACATCCCCAGACCTAAAATCAATGATTAGGTGTTAAACACTTGTTTTATATATTTCATTCATATAAAATTCAAAATAATAGAAAAAATTACATTATACTCCGAAGACTATTTCAGTTTTGGTTTTGGAAAATTAGGAAAATTTTAAAAAATATCAGAGTTAAGTAAATTCTATAAAAACTATTCAACCTCACTCGAGATAGGCTCATAATCGATACCAAACACCGATGATCACATAATCATAACTAATACCCTATTTTTAAAATAAATATAGGTTGAAGATAACATTTTCCCTTCCAAGGATATAAAACTAGGGAAAATTTTCATTTCTTATAAGTACTATAAAACTATTTTGAAAAAAATCATCTAATACAAAATATATAAGACTGGGTATGATATGTAATATTAAAAAATATAAATCTAGGGATCCAATAAATAATTCAATAAAGAATATTGTTCAAACTTTTTAAAATATATGACTCTTTGAAAACCCATTCTATTTCAAAATAAAATAACATTTGAAATATAGTTGGATTTCTCCTTGAAAGAATTAAATATTTTACATTTACCTTAATATCTATTTATAAAATATAATGATACATGGAAAACCTTGGAAAACCACGTGACCACAAAAAGTATTGAATATATCAATTTTGGGAAAGATGTTCTCTGTTTAGGTTATGGATTCAATATCCATCCACAACATCAAATTCAAAATCCATGTTCTGAATTATTAACAAATATTTTTGATAAATAATTAATTTTACTTTTTAATTCCTTTTAAAAAAATTTAAAAAAAAAGATACAAATTTTCTTCAAGGGTGAAAATAGTTTCATAACACATAATCATTATAAAAAGAATCATTTATGATGAAATCAAAAATATTTGAAGAAATCCATATTTCATATGTAATACATACAATAATTCTTATAAATTTAGAATGAATATATCAAAATGATTTTCATAAAATTATAGAATATCATTGGAAATTATAGTGCATGGTAATAGAAATATTTTTAAGTAACATCGATAAATTTTAATGATAATATCATGAATAATATAATCATTTATGCTCATTAAATGAAATTAAAACAAGTAAATAAAATTCAATAAATAAAATTATCTAACTAAAATATTTTGAATAAAAAATTTCCATCATAATAATGGATTTAGTAAATGAAAATTGATTTTATTAAATATAATAAAATATATTTATTTTACACATGAAAGAGTTTTTTTCTAAAAAATTATTTTCATTTATAATTATAATAATGGAGGTATATAAAATATTTACTATAAAAATTAATTCCTAATAAAAATATATTCACTTGCCTTAATATTTGTAAAATATTTTCTTCTCGATAATGGAAAATTTTTAATATAATCTCAATATATCTTCCTCCCTTTCTATTTCACACAATAAACTAGAACCTTATAACATTGCTTTTGATGTGAAAAAGCTCTGAAAGAAATATCTATATATACTTAAACCGTTACAATTTGGGTATATATAAAATGGTAGGTGAAGTTTAAGAAATTTTTTATTATATCAATATATATATATATATATATGTTTATTTCCATAAAATTTTATATGATGTGGGAAAGGTATGTGTGGTCATCTACAACAACACAAATGGATATTTAGGATTGAGGCAGATCCTGACTTTTGATAACTCATAAATTTTTATAGATGGATCTAAAGCATTATCATATTATTTTTGTAATATGGGACTTATATGGAAACACAAATCACTAAAATTGATGTGGAATATATATGTGTGTGTTTTGTTATCTTTAACGTTGCAACTAGTATATCATGGGAGAATAAAGAAAAACTTTGGTACGATAATACAAGGTGTAAATAATCTTGCAAAAGCCTTTGGTATGTACTATTTATATACCAATTGATAATATCTACATATATGTATATATATATCATCGTTATTATTAGTGTAAATCGAGGAGAAAAATTATCATCCCAAAAATATTAGATGGTTTGTATGAGATCTTTCATATCATTTGTATATTTATTTGATGATGACTCTATAACTCATCACAAAAAATGAATAGTGGCCAAAATTCAAATTGTCTATAAGTAAGTAATAAATTAAAATTTTGCAGTATTATATATTTTTATATCTTATTTACATTGCCTTCATCGATCATTTTAATTTCCTGAATACACCAACATATAAATTTTACATTTATACAAGTCATTCATGGGTCATGTAAGTAAAGTGGAGAAGGTGATACATTTCGTTTCAAGTAGGTGATGAAGAAGATGTTAGGGTTACATAGGTTAGTGTGGGGTATGATATATTATTTGGGTTTGTCCTATTTCTGACATTATTCATATCAATATCACATGTTATTTTTGAATGTTTTTAAGTGGGGGAAGAGTTCATGTATTCACTAGTCTGACATAGGATTAAGGGAATGTAGAGCTCTTTCATATAACTATTTGAATTTATAAGTAGTCTGATGCAAGTAGCAAGAGTTAATCTACCATATCCACATAGACAATAGGCTAGGCTCATGGGATGTGTCAACCCATGCAGGTCCATTACCACACACTCACCCGAGTGTGTTCTAGTGAACCATAGAGTGCACACCAGCTTCTTCATGCAGGATTTCAAATTGTCACCCTACAAGCCACTTGGATTGGAAATCCTTATGATTTATCTTACTTTTACATGTGTAGATAGAGATATCCATTTAAGGCTTCAGTTGAGGGAAAAAAATTTAATGCCAAATTTATATTAACAACTATAATTAGAATCTGTATTAATAATTGTTTCCCTACAATTATTAATAACCAAAATAAGAAGTTGTATTCCCAATAAATATTCCTGATTATCTTCATAATTTATATTGATCAGTATTTATTATTATTTAAACATTACACTTTTCACAATTATCTATTATTAATAAAAAAATATTTCCCTTATTAATTATGTAAAATTTATCTAAGTATTTTTTTAATTGATACATAACTTACTTATTTTTTAGATGAATCTAAGGAAAATTTAATAATGGAAAAATTCCCCATTCTATAAATACCCATTTTATACATATTTCTATAACCCAAAAACTAGACACTAAAATTTTCTTCATGCAAGAGTGCTTCCAATGTTTCAACATCTCTTCATTCTAATTATCATCCTCTGGTGTATTTCTACTCATAAATTATCCTAAATAAGTCGGTTATGATTTTAGAGGTATCTGGTTTGTCGTAATTTCTCCACTTGTATTTAATATTTCTTGATCAATAATTAATTCAATAGTTGAAGATTTAGAAGAGATGTTATTGAATAGTAATTAGGATAACATATCAATTAAATGTTCCTCCAATTTTTTAATTTTAAAAGGTTTTATTATTCATATCATTTATTTTAATAACATGTGTACATTATAATTCAAGGATTTTACATTCAACCTCTCAAGAGTAATTTCACATTCACAATTCTTTTTCAATATTTTAAGAAATAATGAATCTCACTACATTGAATTTAGGAATTCTAGATTCAGAGATCTCTATATTACAAATATTTACCTTTGATTTAATCATTTAAAACA
The DNA here is from genome assembly GCA_963277665.1 of Viscum album. Lineage (NCBI taxonomy): Eukaryota > Viridiplantae > Streptophyta > Magnoliopsida > Santalales > Viscaceae > Viscum > Viscum album. The sequence goes on from OY728150.1 coordinate 1,895,119,092, forward strand.
AAAATATAATACCATTAACCATTATAATATCCTCCAAATATATAATCATAATATCCAAATCTTTTTAAAACATTTAATAGATACCAAATACAGTAGAAAAACTCCCACAATCTCACATCTGATGTTAAAAACATAGATTATATATATTTTCAAAAAATAAATTGAAAAATATATACTCTTCCACACAAATAATGATCATTTCAGTTTTGGTTTTGGAGGATTATGAAAATCATTCAACATATATGAGTTAAAAAATTACAATAAATATCTATATATATAAGAACTAAAATTTAAATCGATACTAAATGTCGTTATTCACAAACTCGTCACATGTCCAGTGAAAAATTTTTAAACACATTGGGTGAAAAAAAAATTATTAAGGGTTTTAAAAACTAGATGAGAATTACAATTTTATAATCACAATAAAAATATTTCTAAGTTAATTTAATTTATATCAATTAAAAATTTATATATTTTTGATTCATTTCAAAACATGAATCCAGGTTCTCTAAAAAATCACATAGAAGAATTTTCAAAATATTTTAAATGATATAATGCTCTAAAAACTGATTTTATTTATAAATATTTTAATTTTTAAAAAAAGCATGTATTTCTCCTTGAAAACATGGAATACTATAATTTAAAATTAATATATATTTATAGAATATTATGGTACTTTGAAAATATGAGAAGACCATGTGGATACTAGTAGTATTAAAAATATCACTTCTAGGATTGAAGTCCCCATTTGTGGTTAGTGTTCACTCCCCAATCCCCATATTTAACATTTATAAACTAGTAATGAATTTTTTATTAATTTTTTTCTGAAGATTTATTTTCTCACTAATATTCCATTTAATATAATTTTTTGAAATCATTATAAATTATTTTCAATAATGAAAATAGAGACGAATTTGGTAAAAAGTCACCATTTTAATATATCATATAATAGAAGAATTAAACATAAGAAAATTAATTTCATAAAATTTAATAATATAAATGGTAATTATAGTTAATTTCAATAACTATATTTATGAATAACATCTATTAATTTTAAATAAAATTTCATCACTAAAATGAGAGTATAAACAATTTAAAATAAATGTAAAAATTTTATTGAAAATTATTAGAATAATATATTCAATGAATTGTGTTTGGAATTAAAAATTCCCTCTATAATTATGGTTTAATAAAATAAAAATAGATATTATAAAATTTTAAAAAAAAATTGTTTTCCAAAACATGGAAGAGATTTTTTATAAAAAATTATATTATTTTACTATAATTAAGGATTTGTGTTAATAATATTTCACATAAAAATGGATGATTTATAAAAAATTATATTCACTAATTATAATATTTATGGAATTTTTTATTCTTTATAGCAGACAATTTATAACATATTATCTATCTCTCTTCCTCACATTCTCTCCCACACCCCAAATAAGAAACTAATAACATGTTTTTCTATGTGAGTTTTCTCTAAAGAAATGATATATATATTGTTGGTATATTAATTGGTTGTTGTATATAAATAATTAGTGATGGTTAAAGTACATTTATATAAATGTTTATATATATATATAAGTATATATATCTTCTCTAAATATACCACATGATACGAGAATCGTATGTCTGGCTATATACAACCACAAAAATGGATATTCATGATCATGAGAGGTCTTTACTTTTGATAACACATAAATTTAATAATATGAAGCTAATTATAATTCCATCTTACCATGATGTTGGGATATATATGAACACACAAATAATTAATATATGATTGATAATTAATTTATATGTGTGTTTTTGGGTGTGGGATTATCTACTTCATTGAAATTTTTATATCATTAGATAGAGACATGAACCTCTGTATTCTAAAATAAGGTGTAAATGATCGTTGTGATGGTTATGGTATATAATATTTATATACTACTTGCCAATATATATATACATGTGTGTGTGTGTGTGTCATCAATATTAGTGTATCTTATAGAGAAAAATGATGACCTTGCAAATCACAGTTAGTCTAAATATGATATTTTATATCATTTTTAAATTCAATTAAATGTTGTTTAATTTGTGTTTATATTCACATAAGAATCATATTTTAATAGAAATCTTTTATATATTTATATTTATAATATAAATTGTATTTCTTGAGTGTTTTTTAATAACATGATGATACCTTTTGATTAATATTAAATTGATTTTATTCATTCATCTGTAATATAGATAGGATGTAGAAGGTTATAAATTTCATTAAAAGGAGGTGGATGAGGATGAGAAGATAATGAGGATACTAAGATAACTGTGAGGTAATAGATAATAAATGGTTTTATCATACGTTTTAATTTAAAAAGAACCAATTGCACATGTTATCTGTGGTTATTTTTAAGTGAGTGAATAGTTATAAGATTTTATTTTCCCACAACAGAATTGCACCGAGTCCAGATATTAGAAATATGATTCTGCATTTCAAATATGTCTGATGTGTGTATCATGAGGTCTTATCACATAACCACATAAAACACAAACTTTGCTCATGGTCTTCTTCAACCCACATATTCCCATAATTATCTGCTCACTCGAGAACCATCTTATGGGCAATATCAAGAACATCAGCATATTCCAACAAGATTCACTTTTCCACTATATAGACTGCTTGTGTTGTCTCCCCCCAGTGTTCAGATTTATCCCACATGGGTTGATTTATCTGAGTGCTTAAGGCTCTATTGGTTTTACAATTTTTATATACTAAGTATAAAAGTAAACACTAATGCTATATTCTATGTTATTTAATTATTATAGAGATATAAATACACAAAAATCATTTTTATTCTTAAAATATATTAACTTTTTATTAGATTTATTTTAATTAATATTTTTTTAATTAAAATATTAATTTTTCCCTCTTATCATTTTTTACCAAAAATTAATATTTTGTCATAACACAAAAGTACACCATGAATAAGGAAATTATTTTATGTTGAACCACAACAAATTTATTTTTTAATTGTAATTTAACATCTATCTAATAATTAATAATTTACTCATTCAATAAATTACACTTTTGTAATTATTTTCATAACACAAAACTATATATTCTAGTTTTATCCTTCACAATAGTGGATCCCATTTTTTAGAATCCCTATATTCTTACCCTCGTCCACTTTAGCATACTTCTACTCATGTATTGTTATAAATAATTATATATTTATTTTTGTTTTATTATACCATAAAAGCTCAATTAGAGGTAAAAACTCGGACAGTTTACTAAGAAAGGAAAAGTACATAGAACAATCACAATAAACAAGAAAAACCAGTTACATACATATGATTCATACCCCTCGCCAAACCCATGGTATAAGACATCCTCTGTAGTAGCTGATTCCCATTCGGATCTTTCATACTGCTTCAAGTCCTTAGCATACTTTCATCTGAGGTTCAGTTTCTCTAAAGATATCAACTCCCTAGAGGATTTCCTGACAGAGGACCTGGTTGACACCAGCTTTGGTAAGTTAGAATAAACCTTCCTCGTTTTTCTTTTAACTATATGAGGTTCCTCATTTCCAAATTTCTTTTTCCCATCCTTAACAACATCACTAAAAGAAGGCTTGACCAAAACACAATTATTTTCTTTGTCACTGTCCAAGACGTCCCCCCGTTGTTCGGTGATGACCATAGCTTGGAAAGCATCAATCATGTTCTAGTTATGCCCATATTTCCCATTACGTTCAATCAAAGACGAAAAATGTGGAGATTCTACAAAAAAATGACCAGAATCAACCTCTTTCCTCAATACATCCTCATTAACAATCTCCATGTTGTGGCTTTCCATCATTTGAGGACACCCATTAATCTCATCGTGACCCAATTCATGAAATTGGTTGGATGTATCAATTGTGATATGCAAACCACAATCAGAAATCAGATGCATGTGAAAATCCTAAACGGCAGGATGAACAGGGAGTAAATCATGGACTTTCCCATCAACTAAGATTTATTCCAGGCCTCCCTCCTTTTTCTCAGCATCACCAGCTTTGATCATCCCACTTACATCCCTTCCTGCATCATACTGAGCAACTTGATCTTCCCCATGTGGCAACAGATCCCCTAAAAAAGAAGGCTCTCCCAACATGCCTCCAATTCTATTGTCAGGACCTGCTTTATCCATACCAAAATGATTCACACCAGTTGTCAGTATAAGGTATTGCTTTAGCCTAGAAAACACTGCAGCAATAGAACTATTAGGGGATGCCTGATCCTACCTTCCCAGAGATGAATCACCTAAACTATCAGCAGTTCCATACTTAGCTATATCAGAACACGCCTGTCATTGACCATATACCCTATCAGGCATCTTCATCAAAGTCGCCTGCCTTTTGCTTCTAGCTCCATGAAGGCAGTGACCAGCTGTATGACCCAAATGACAGAAAGTTGAGCATTAATCAACCCAATTGTAAAACACAACAGATTGCCTACATCGGAAATCCACGCCAATAGTAATCCAAATCTAATCAACTGGTGGCTTCAAGGCATACACCTCAACACAAAGACGAGGATTAACTGGATGTCTCACAGAGGATGTGAGATCATACAAGAAAATGAAATGGCTGACTAGGTTCTCTAATATACAAATTATCGAAGGATTTTTAAAAAGGCAAAAGAAGATGAGGGAGGCTTACCCAGGTCGCTACTGAAGGAGGGTCCCAATTCATACAGAGATCAAAAGACCATTGGAGAAGGAAAAATTTGCATCTGTTGCTTCTACAGGGAGCTCTAAACCATGTGTGAATTAATTCCTCATCCAAACCAAAACAAATCATTAGATGATGATTATCAATAATCCCTACAATTGCACATTCATTCAGATCCCAGTCACTAAACACAAAGCAATCAAACTCATAAACCGAAGGCCTTCGATGAGAAATGTGAGCAACCAGGGTCAGATCTAGGAAGCCCAAGGCCGGAGAGAATTCCTCTAAAGAAATTGAATGCTAAGGGGCACCAAGATAAAGATCTGGAAATTTCGGTCTTTAAGGAATCATCAGGATGTCTGATAGACAACTACGGTTTGAAAATGGAAAAAATGACGCCCGCGACGCTGAGGGTGGTGGAGCCAAAACATCCTCCCCCCTCCCACCACCAGAAAGGGGGGGGGGGAAGTCATGCATCGGGCATCAACTAGGGTTCATCATCGGGAAGGAGAAGGCCAGGCTCGCATCCCTCACAACCAGAAAGAGATCAAAAAAATTAAAAATTAAAAATTAAAAAATATATAAATAAAAAATATATAAATAAAAAAAATAAAATAATGGGGTATTACATTCCCTATTTGTTTAATTTTTATTTTTAGGTTATTCATATCAATTATTTTATGAATTACATTTTATAAAAAATAGGGTATTACATAACCTCTTTTATTCCATTCAATAATTTATATGTAGACAATGAGTCACTATCAAAAACAACTACATAAAGAATTTCATGAAGTCTATCAATCACATATAAATATAATTTATTGTGATCATAATACTTCATTGACTCTATAATTTGAATTAAGTGATATGACATAGTGTTTCATTTAATAACCAAATAAATATTAATATTTCCTCTAGGTGTTTGATTTTTTTCGATAATGAAGTCCATGTATATCTAATATCATTTTTAATCTAGAATTATTAATGGTTATAATAAATTCATAGGCCTCTCACGCTTCTCCCAAGTCTTTTATTAAGAAAGGAATCATGAAACAGAATCTACAATTGACTATATCATCCACATCAGACAATACTAATGTCTCAATTCATGATACATTTTTTGTAGCCCCTTAATGAACTTAAATACCCAATCGATGTCCACACTCTATAAACTAATGCCATAGTGCTTCCAGAATAACCAAAATGCCTCATAAAATCACATATCCATTGAGATACTAAGGATAATCACCCATGGCCTCCCCGCCATTTTTAATTTTACCACAATGCTAATAATTATTTTAATTTACTTTCCTAATATAGATCTGATCATAAAATGTCAAACTAAAATTTAAATTAGATATGAATTCATTTCCATCATCATATTTTCACTATATGATAAACAAAAAAAATTAGACTCTTCAAATAATACACATATACTATTTTTTGTATTAATTTAGAAACATCCTACTCAATGTGTCAAAGGCCACATTACAATTTCCAAGTGTACAGTCTGCCAAAAAATCAATGGTCTAAATATATTTCACACAATATCAATGATGTATGATGAAGTCCCATTGGGGGAAAATATTCTTCAGGCTAAATGATCTGAAAATTTAGTGAAAAAATCACTGTAGATATATTCGTTTCAATTCATAGGTGAAATCATTATAGTTAAGAACTCATGATATTGATTTAGCTAGTTCTTATCTTGAGGGAATTATTAGTGAGATATATATTCCTCTTCCTTATTCTCCTATGTCAAAATGTTTCTAAAAAATATACATGTGGTGTAATAATAAAAAAGTTAGTTCACACTCGATTCATGAAGAATCAGAATTGGAGCAGATTTCAATCTCACATTGTAATCTTCAAATGATTATTTTAATTTTTCATTGAATTTTAAAATAGAACTATTACAGGTTATATCTATCTTATGATATAAAATATTAGTGATTTCCTCAATATATCCCCACTAATATCCTAATAAAATTAATAATAAATTGATTAATAATACATTTCCTTGTTTTTAACAAGACATAAAATATTGAATTCTTCAGGATCCACTATGAGTCCCCTATCATATATTAAATTCCCTAAGAAAATTAATTCTCAAAATATCATATAATGATTCTTTAATCATAGGTAAATATTAGAAACTCGTTGAGATCCTCTATGTGAATCAAAAATATCATTGACCATATGTAATGGGTATTTATTCTCAATAGAAGCCTAATTAATTATTCTATAACAGAAAAAATATTGGAGGCTTCTCAATGCCTTTATTGAAAATGATACATGAGAATACCAAGGTGACCCAGTTGGAATAATTAACCACTTATTTCTAAGATACATAGGTTGAAATTTTATCATGTTCATCTCAGATGATTTAATATAACAAGATGGTGTATATATATATATTAGTCTCACCATAAGAAGTAGTTAAATAATGAAATCAACCTACTTGTAGAGTGGTAACCCAAAAAAACCCTTAGGATAGACTTCTAGTCCATTAACCACTACTCTAGGAAACACAAAACATAAAAATGGTCCAAATAAATTAAAAAAATCCCTAAAAATTGTTGTGAAATAATTCCAGCATAAGGAACAACATGCCACACCGTTCCTAACATTAGATTCCACTCACCCTGAAAGGCTTAAGGGAGTGTATTTGAATAAATAAACTAAAATTGAGGATGAAAATAGTTTGTATGATCCATAAAACTAATCTTCTATTAATTTACAATAATATTTTCAAGGATACCAAATCATGAACCTAGAAATCACACATGATTTTTAAGTCATAGATCATCAATTTCCACTTTGGGGGTTCAAAATCTTGATTAGTACTCTTTCTCAAGGTTGAAAAACAGATCCATATTTGATGACATAATCTTGGCATGAAAACCCATTGTATCAATTAACACAAATGATATAATAGAGTTATATGAATGAGATAAATCATTTCCCAAACCATATAAGATTAATTAAACACTATAGCCCTAATAATAGCTTTTCCTTATTAAGATTTCTCGAGTGTGTAATCTACAATGTAAATATGATCAATCATCTCCCCTATTTATGATATCATTAGGGCTAGAGTATCCCATTTTTATAGTAATGAGATCTTCTTCCATTAGTTATGTCAAACTATAGTTGAGAATCAATACTAACCATGGTTGTGTCCCTACTTTGTTAATGTTCCATTCCATAGAAATACTAGATATGGATATACTATCTTTAAATATTGAATACTATATATTTTGTTTTATAATCTAGATTGGTGTGGCTATATATCCCATAATAGTAAAATATCATATGCCTCTATCCTAATTTCTTATTTTCACTACTGATACCACCATGGTGTGGCTCACATCACTTAATAGTTTCCCTCGAAAACACATCTTGGATTCCTCCAATCGTTACTGAAGAACTACAAAGACTAGTTTTCATAGCTATGTCTACCATAATAATAGATGACTTTAAACCACCCTAGAAAATCATAATAATATTAAGAGAATGAATATTAAAAAATAATCAACCCTCCAAACCATCACAGACAACTAGGTTTTAAGGTAGTATTTAGAATCATATTCGGAAGATAAGTGAACTAATTTAGAAAATTGAGTAGAATAGGAAATAACTGATTATTCTACATTCGGAAAAGTAAAATCATTAAGAGTCTTCACTACTCACTTATTTTCAAAATAAAATTGATGATTTTAGAATATCTTAAAAATGGACCATATAAGATTCTTGTGAAATAAATCTTTCATTATTCCCTTTTCTTACCAAACCATCAAGATTAATTAGGGAGAAACACACCCTGGATTCCAATGTAGTCTTCATGAAATGGTGAACCCTTTAAATTCATTCATTCCACTCCCTGGGTTCTTGGTTTCTTTTTTAATCATAAAATATTTGTGGGTTATTCCTTGTGAATGAAAAAACATAGAACACCATATTTCCCTATTTTCCAAACCCCATTAGACCAAAACTCTCTATTGATTGAATAATAGATTCAAACAATATAGGGTCTCCAAGAGGATTTACCTATTAATATATTCTCAAAAAAAATCTACTTTACTCATAAGTTATTTTGAATGATAAATTATTTATTAAACACAAAATATACAAACTAAAAAATAAATTAACCAAACTATAAATCAAATGATTGAACCCACGTCTCTATATTAAAGCCCGCAAAAACAAACAAAATTAAGGAAAATTTGATTAATTGAATGATAGGTTGTAACATTTGAATCTAATATAAGAAAAGATATGGTTCATTCAAATGAAATAAAAAATATTGTTCATTTAAATGAACTTAAAAACCAATATCAAGTATAATTATAAATCCCTGACCACCCAAGGTAACTCATGTTTAGAAAAGTAGTATATTGATTAGACACCCTTCAAGACATACTACTTATGTTCCTCTTATCCTCATATATTCTATCGAAAACCTCATAGATGAACTCCTATGGTACCAATTTATAATGAAAAAAACCTAGTTTAACTAGATGATTCACATGATACATCCTACCAGATGTCATGAAGCATGTTTAGGATCACCATGTGTTTGAGACAAGCACCTAGTTATCAATAAGAATATCATGGGAATGAATTACCCCCAAACACTTTTCACACATTTCAATAAAAATACATAAAAAATATAAATTCAAATCAGATTATAGAGAATAATTTTGAAATCAAACATGAAACATGTAATTTCAAAGGCCCAATTTTCTACGACAAAACAAAAAGCACAAACCAAGATTCAATATCCATTGAAACCAATTCCAAATAGAATTCCATTATTAATCTATAAAATGTCAATCCCCATGATATCATTATATATAGTCTTAAAACCAAAATAATTATAAATAAACTCTCGTGAAAATACATTTTGGTAAACCAACATATTGATTTTTCTTTTAAAGAATAATCCATATCCGAAGACATAGAAACAGTGAAATAATTTACGTTTGATAAAATAAAGGTAAATAACCTAGAATATTAATGCATAATAAAACATTAGTGAATGTAAGGAACCAGCATATATATAATGACTACCAAAACCAAAAAAATATGCTAAAATATAGATACCATGATACACATACATCCTAGTTATCTAGACAACATATTGAATCCATGGTCCTTATAAATACAAGTGTTCCAGGGTCTTACCCATGTTTCAAAGATTACATTTTCATGAAAGAGAATCCATGACCTCATTTTAAAAAAAATCAATCTGGAATTTCAGCAAACACTTAAAGATTATAAAATAAAATTTCAATGGAATTAACCGTTTTAAAACATTTCCTATTTCCACTAAAAATAAAATAAGAATCATTGGTTTCGATCTATCCCTTAGAAATATAATACTAGTTATTTTCATATCATAAAATCAAATTATTTCATGTGAATATTCATTTTTTTTATGAAAAAGGATCAATTAGATAGATACATCGACCTCACCAATAGAAGAATTATTGATTCCTTCAACATTGGTGATGATATAGAATAATAAGAATTCTGTATAAGACTAGATCCATAATGAAAATAATCAAATATCTACCCACAACCTATATCCCAAAATCAAAACCCAATTGGATTCTAAAGGATCAAGGGTAAGAGGGGTTGGAGATGGATCTAGGAAAAATAGGAGAAGTCTATAATAAATCCAAATATAAATTATAGAGGTCATCCAAAATAGGCTGAGGATCAAAATTAAATAAAGGATGTAGTAATTAAAGGAATACTAGAGGTTCTAGTTGGAGATAATTTGGGATTAAAAGGATATTGTAGATAAAATATAGTATTGCTGGGGTAATATTCCATTTTAAAAAGTTTAAATTGGTCACATGGTTTAAAAAACAATAAAATAATAATTTCTTAGACATTGTCCCTTGAAAACTAATTGTCATGGTTTCTTAGGAATAGAATCACGGTTTTCTGAACCATTCACAAAAGTGTGAAAACCTCTAGACCCATACCCAAACATCCTCACGGTTTTCCTAGTGACTCATACAATTGAAGATACTATAATCAAATCGTGATAATCACCCCAATAACCAATAAACCCATATCAAATAGTTACCACAAGGTTACTACTAATAATTTACCCTAACCATTGTGACATCCTAGATTTGGATGTTAGGTGCTCTGAGCCTGGTGGGTCACATATCCTCAAGCACATCTCCCCAAATTCTAGAGGATGTCGACTATTAGCGAGGTACTAGGGTGTGTTCATGGGGAGACTAGGACCTCATTACCATAGTGTAGTGTAGTGGATGAATATAAATAGTGGTAAATAATAGGGGAAATATAAATAAAAAGGTACTACCGAAAATAGATAAAATAGTAAAAATAATTGAATCAACTAGAATAACTTACAATAGATGATAATGATATATCATGTAGTTATAAAACAAGAAAAAAAACATATACAAGATTGAAAGCATTATAAGATCTTCAAAAGTATTAAGGAAATTGAAAGACAATACCAAGCATACGGAGCTCTAGCATGATCATCTACAATCAATATATATCTTAAAAAACAAAAAATTAAGTGTTATAAGTAGTATACTTCCTTTATCAACACATGAATTCATGTAATCTTCCTTATGTACCAAACGACACCCAAATAGGGTGTGAGATAAATCTTAGTGGGCCACCACTATTGGTGTCTATAACATCTTGTATGGGTTATGGAAATGTAATAATATGAAAGCAAGAATATACATAATGTAATGTTGTACAATGTATCTAACTACCCATGTACCAGCTTCGGTGCTCATATAGTGTCTAAACATGTAAAAAATTCATTAATTGATTATTAACAGTTCATAAATAAGTCCCATGAAATCCATATTAAAGGTTACTAGATAAAAAAAGAAGACCTATAATGATATCAAATAATGATTGTAATGCCCCGGCCCTAGTTACCCAGAGTCGGTTCATTATTACATAACATTGGCATGATCACAAGAAAGATCAAATCTCGAAAGACCGATTGGTTTAGTAGCCTTGGAAACACTGGATATATTCATAAGTTTTACATTACATCATAAAATGAAAAACTACTACAACAACATAATGTATCCATAATCCACACTCATATCCCCACATAATATCCCTGCAGGTCATTCATAATTTACTTCTTCACTTCCTGGGAAAAATAAAACATAGAAAAGGGGTGAGCTCAAATTCCCAGTAAGGATAACAATATATCGGAAACTTTCATAAATAAGAATAAACATTTAAGGCAATGTATAACTAAAATAGAAGCCTTTCAAACTTGAACTTTCAACATTGTATGGCATAAATAAAATTAAATAATGCCATTTACTCATTCACATGGATATTCTACTAATCGAATAATCACATGCAAAATCAATAACCACTTTCATAATGTTGGAATGCATAATGCCAGACTATCACAACCACATAGCCAAGGCCTCGTGCCAAGACTACAGATAAGGTTTTGTCAAGGCCTTGTTCCAAGACACTTGTTTGTCTCATGAGACCTACCGATTCATCGAGGAGCTATAGCGGGCTCCACCCGTCACATATTAAGTCCAATGCATTCCCATATGAAAAGGTTTAAACATAACATAAACATTCCTATTAAAACTAGCATACGAAATGTCAATAATTTCACCATAAACTATGAATGGTATAAAAATAGCACATCCACATTCAAACATATCACAAAACCTTCAATACATTATAGAAGTTTTGTATCATAATAAATCAACTTCAAATAAGCATAAAATCCATCAAAGGATGTTGACATAGATGAAATCAAAACACTTTTTAGAGAAATATCTCTTTCTATTTTTGAAATCATTTAAGAGCCATATAAAATAAAACATTTTCTTTGAAAATATTCTTCTAAGCTTGTAAGGAAAACTTTGAAGATTTTATAACGGCGGAAAATAACCACACCCGCCGTATAAGTTAAAAAAACATTCTTACCTGAATTCTGTCGAAAAGGTTAAAAAGGACCTTGTTTTGAAAATGACGGAAAGATTCCTCTTATAAAAAGTCAAACAAGGGTATAAATGACTTTAACCCATTTTCATGTAAATAATAAAATTTTTTTGAAATACATTTTTAAGAAAACATGGATGTGGATGATAAAGAGATCCCAGTAGATTGTTACATATAAACAACCTCGGATAATGAAGAGATTGTGAAATAACCCTTACCTTGTACTTTTCCTTCATTGGGGTAGGTTAACCTCCTGTATAATGGTGAAATAATTGTTATTAAATTATACAAGAATCATATACATTAATATGATATCATATATGATCTTTTAATATTGATTTGATAATAATATCTTAGTATTATCGTTGTTTCGGGTGTTAACTTACTTGTTTTCTTTTATATGTTTTGTTACGTAAGACATATTTCTAAAGGATAGGTTGTATATTATTCATATCCAGAATGATATCAAGTCCTTAAACATCATTTTTTAAATCATCAAATGATAATTATATTTGAATGGATACGATGGAGAATGAATCTCATCGTGTTCGTGGAGATGATAGTCCGTACGTACGCACGAGCGATAATATCATTATTTTGATATTAAAATAATATATAAATGGATGGTATATCATATATACAGAATCATTAACATGTTATATTTATTATTTTCATGAGTTACACATCATTATTATACCCATCCAAATAATAATATATTGAATAACAATTACACCACGACGTGGAGGCGGTAAGTCGTACGTACGCACGTATGGTGACATGTTATTCAAAGGGTGGATAGAATACTGAATATAGTTGTACCATATTTATAATAACATAACAGTATATATATGATACTGGAGTTATTATTTTAGAATGGTAACAACAAAGGAAGAAGAAGTGGAAGAAGAAATGAACTTGGAAAAGGGTGGTGAAATCATTACCTCTTCTTCGGGTTCTTCCTTTTGTTTTGATCAAAAGGGCTCCATAGGTTGGCTTTCTGATCAAAATAAGGCCTCTAGATTGTAGTGAGGGAAGTTGGGAGAGTATTTGGGCAGTTTTTGGCCAAACCAAAAGGCTTTGAAGGTGTGAAGAAATGAGAAGGAGGTGTGCCCTTTTATAAGAGGGGTGAGGGGCACCTTTGAAATAGCTAGAGATATTAGTTTGTAATAAATTCATATTCGGTTTCCAATGGATCCAAAGATTATTATTTAAATTTTAAGGTGGGGATAGGTCGAAAACAACTCAACCAATAGAATTTAGACATGTTTGGGTACTTATATTAACCTTATCTTTAAGTATTAACTATAAATTAATTAGTTTTACTTTTACAGTGTCTCTTTGTATTTTTATATAATATGGTTAATAAACTTACTATATACATCCATGAGACCCCCAAGTGGTCCATTAATGATGAACCTATCATGATATAAGTCTCTTGGCCGAACCTTAGATTTTTAGGAATTTAATATCAATTTATAATATAATATTTTTTTATGAACTCTTTTATGTCAATTTTGACACTATTCAATAGTTGATTTTTTTGAAACTCATAACAGATTGATTACTTCGAAAAAAGTCAATTAAATCAATCTTCATATATCATATTATCCTTGAAAATTATTTTAATTCATTAAAAGTTTCATATTATATTTATTTGGGTATTTATAATATCAATTATTTTAATTTTTCACTATTATAGTAATTACTACATCATCATTGTGTCATACATAAATTAAATTATTTAATGTCTAAAAATTATAAATAAAATATAATTATGTAGTAAATCATTTTATCTTTCTAATGAATATTTATAATCTAAAATCCAACATATATAACCCTACGTAATAATTGTTTTTCTAAAAGATATATGCTTGTGTCATTTTTGTATTCATTTTAACTTAATTAAAAAAAGTGTCCCTATCACCTACAAGTGGCACCATGGGGTCCCAAAATCGACCCAAAGATGCCTATGGTCGAACATGTATCAACCAATAAGTCTAGGACACGTTTTATGGTAATTTAGTATTATTATAATATTATTTTTTAACCCTTATTTACCGGATTTACCCTTAACCATGGTAAATAAAATTTTTACCGCAGTAATTATTCAAAATGTCTAAAAATAAAAGTTACATATTTACATAATTTGAACATCCTGATTCCAAATATGGAATCCATTTTTCAAAATTCAAAACACAGAAGTGGCAGAAATTAATTTAAAATTAATTCCCGCTGTCAAAACAAAAAGCGTGTTTTTAAGAGATAATAACTATCAAAAGATTGACACTTGTTTATGTTCAGTTTAATTATAAAATTATGTCCAATGACCAAAATTATATTAAATGGTAAAATTATATTATAAATATACTTTAAAACCACTCAAATTCATAATTTATCACTATTAATTATTTTGATTTAAAAAGTTGTTTTTAATTAAAATTTAGTAATTTTCACTATTCATCAAAATATGAAAGTTATCCGAAAAGTACAAAAATTTCAACTTAGGCTAAATTCGATATTACGAATCCAAAAATGAAGTCCATTTTGAAATATAATATATATATAATTTCAAAAAGTAGGTATTACTATTCATAACGGCTAGTTTGATTGGTTACGGTGTGTTAGAACTCGGTGTTGCGTACAACACACGCTATCACATTATTCAAAGAGAAGCGTACCGTAGAAGCTTGGGGTGTTACATCCTCCCCTCCTTAAAATAATTCCTTCCTCAAAATTTCTAGAATACTACCGTATGAAAAGACTCGGGTGGTTCTTCCTCATAAGTTCCTCGGGTTCCCACGTTGCCTCTTCCATCTTATGGTTTCTCCACAAAACATTTACCAGACGCGTCGTCCGGTTTCTCAGTACTTGTTCTCTCGTATCAAGAATCTTGACGGGCTCTTCGCAATAAGATAGATCGGGTTCCAATTCTAATTCCTCATAGGTGAGTACATGCGTTGGTTCAGACATGTATTTCCTCAACAGAGATACGTGGAACACATCGTGAACTTTGGAGAGACTTGGCGGCATTGCCAATCGGTAAGCCACAGCCCTAATTCATTCTAGAATTTCGAAAGGTCCAATGTACCTGGGACTCAATTTACCTTTCTTACCAAAATGTATGACTCTATTCCAAGGAGATACCTTTAGGAAAACATGATCACCGACTTGAAATTCCAAATCCTTCCTTCGATTATCAGCATAGCTCTTCTGTCTACTTTGAGTTGCTTTGATGTGATTTTGGATTACTTTCACCTTTTCCACCGTTTCCTCCACCAGTTCTGGGCCTAGAAGTTTTCTTTCACCAACGTCATCCCAACAGGTTGGTGTATGACATCCCTTTCCATATAACGCTTCATATGGTGCCATCTGAATACTCGAATGGAAGCTATTGTTATAGGAAAATTCTACCAGTGGTAAATATTTATCCCACATACCCTGAAAGTCAAGTGAGCAAGATCTCAACATGTCTTCTAAGGTCTGAATAGTCCATTCTGATTGTCCGTCTGTCTGAGGATGGTAAGGAGTGCTCAAATGAAGTTCAGTATCCAGGGATTTCTGAAGACTTTTCCAAAATCTTGAAGTAAAATGGGGATCGCGATCAGAAACAGTTGATAGGGGTACCCCATGAAGTCTCACAACTTCATTAATATATAGTCTTGCTAGACATTCCAGGGGTAGATCTTCTCTTATAGCAAGAAAATGTGCTGACTTGGTAAGACGATCAACAATAACCCATATCTCATTGTTCCTTCTAGGAGTCTTTGGTAGCCCCATGAAAAAGTCCATCGTAATATTGTTCCATTTCCACCCCGGTATGGGAAGAGGTTGCATGACTCCTCCAGGCTGTTTCCTTCCAGCTTTCACTTGTTGACAAACCATACATCTTGACACAAAATCAGAAATCTCCCTCTTCATGTTGTCCCACCAAAAATGTTCCTTCAAATCTCTATACATTATGGTGCTCCCAAGGTGTATAGAGAAATTGGAACTATGAGCATCATCCAACAATTCCCTTTTTAGATCAGGTATATCAGGAACACAAAGTCTCTTCCTGAATATCAAAATTCCATCTTCATACACAAATTCTCTCAATCTCCCATCATTTACAGCTTTAATCTTCTTTTGAAATTCTTCATCATCGGTCTGAGAACTCTTAATCCTTTCTAGTAAATATCGTTTGGCAACCATTTGAAAAAGCATTGATTTTTCACCTTCCTTGGTTATTCCCATGTCCATCTTCACTAGATCCATGAAAATTGGATCCCTTTCAATTCTCATATTGTTCAAAACTCCATGGTCATTTCTACTCAAAGCATCCGCCACCTTGTTTGCTTTCCCCGGGTGGTAGTGTATCATGCAATCATAATCCTTGAGTAATTCAATCCATCTCCTTTGCCTCATGTTGAGTTCTTTTTGTGAGAAAATATACTTCAAACTCTTGTGATTAGTATAAATCTCACATTTTTCACCATAGAGGTAGTGCCTCCATATCTTCAAATCAAAGATCACAGCTGCTAACTCGAGATCATGAGTAGGATAGTTTTGTTCATGAATTTTCAACTATCGTGATGCATAGGCAATAACTCTATCATTCTGCATAAGGACACAACCAAGTCCTTTCTTTGATGCATCACTATAAATAATGAACCCATCATTCCCTGATGGTAGAGTCAATATAGGTGCATTGACTAATATTCTCTTCAGTTCTTCGAAACATTCTTCACACTCTTTTGTCCAAAAAAATTTAACCCCTTTACGTGTGAGCTTCGTTAATGGATTAGCCAATCCGGCAAAATTCTAGACGAAACATCGATAATAACCTGCCAAACCTATAAAACTACGTACCACAGTTATACTCGTAGGTGCTGGACATTCTTGGATTGCCTTGGTCTTATAAGGATCAACAGAGATTCCATCTTTAGAGACAATATGGCCAAGAAAAGAAATCTCCTGAAATCAGAATTCACACTTGCTAAACTTCCCATATAATTCATGCCTCCTCAGAGTCTTCAAGATAATTCACAAGTGATTTTCATGATCTTCGTAGGTTTTGGAGTATAGCAAGATATCATCAATAAATACCACCACAAATTCATCGAGATACTCCTTGAAAACTCTATTCATCAGATCCATGAATACAGAGGGTGCATTAGTCAATCCAAATGGCATTACGGTAAACTCGTAATTCCTGTACCTGGTTCGAAATGTTGTCTTCGGAATGTCTTCCTTCTTCACACACAACTGATGGTATCCATATCGAAGGTCAATCTTTGAAATGTATTGATATCCATGAAGTTGGTCAAATAAATCATCAATACGAGGTAGGGGATACTTGTTCTTTATCGTTATAGCATTGATCTCCCTGTAGTCGATACATAACCTCATAGATCCATCATTCTTTTTAACAAAAAGAACAGGGGCTCCCCATGGAGAAACACTTGGGCGAATAAATCCCTTATTACTCAATTCCTCTAGTTTTTTCTTTAGTTCAACTAATTCTACAGTGGCCATTCTATAAGGGGTCTTCGATATAGGCCTTGATCCAGGAATCAAATCAATGGAAAACTCAACTTCTCGTTCTGGAGGATGTCCAGGTAAATCTTCCGGAAATACATCTACAAATTCTTTCACAACAGGTACATCCTCTATTTGAACATTCCTTTCCTCACCGACAGTTATTTCATTCTCTTCCTCCCCACTAATTGAATTAAGTTGAGCTACTGGGGGTGGATCTAAATAAGAATTAGGTGGTGACGATTCTGCTCTATAGATAAGGTGTTCCTTATCATTATCATCAAGAATCGTAACCTCTTTCTTCTTACAATAAATCTTCGCATCATAGTCCGAAAGCCAGTCTATACCGAGGATTATATCAAACTCAATCATAGGTATGACGAAGATATCAGCAGATAAATAACATTTATGTGCTCTAATGGGGACTGATTCACAAAACTTTGTTGCAATGATACTTCCCTTAGGAGTTTTAACTGACAACTCCCTTATTAAATCAAATTGGAAATATCGAATTTTCTTAGCAAAATGGGAAAATATGAAACAATGCGATGATCCAGAATCAAATAATGCATTTTCTAAACTTGAGGAAACCATTAAATTACCTTCCACCACGTCTTCCGGAGCTTCTACCTCAGCAGTAGTGATAGCATAAGCCTGGCCTTTATCCCTTGGCCTTTTCTGAGGTACGTTCTCCTGATGCTTAGGACATTCATTTTCATAATGCCCCATCTCCCTGCAATTGTAGTACTGAACATTGGTAGCTTCCTTCATCCCTTAGCAATCACGAGCTTGGTGGCCTTTTTCACCACACTTGTAATAGACTCCCATTCCCTTCAAGCAAGTACCAGGATGTTTCTTCCTTCATTTACCACAAGATGGATATTCAACCTTTCCCTTCTTCCCCTTTTTCCATTCCCAGATTGATCAGCAGGTCTCTTCTTCTCTTGCTTTGCTTTAAAGTCATAAGACTTAGAGAATTCCTTTTCGGTCTTGATAGCACATGAGAAAATGTCTTCGTACGATGAAAAGGATTGTGAGACTAATGCTCGATGGAGAAATGGTTTTAACCCATCAAAGAAACGATCAATCTTACTTATTGGGTTACGTATATAATCTCTAGCATACCTCGCTAACCTTGTAAAGTTAGCCTCATAATTTGTGACATTCTCATCCTCCTTTTGTCTCAGACTCAGAAATTGCCTTTCCATATCTGCTCGATGGTTGCGTGGAAAGTATTTTTCTAAAAACAGATCTTTGAACTCCCTTCATTACATATTTTATACTTCATCATCTTCCTTCATGTTTTGAATCAATGACCACCATTGATCAGCATCTCCAGTGAGGCGGTAAACTACCATGATAACTTTTCCCTTTCACTGCTCCCCAAAGCCTGAAATATTTTCTCTAGGGAATTTATCCATTGCTCAGCTACTAAGGGATCTGTACTCCCATTGAACGTTGGTGGTTGTTGCCTAATGAATCGATCTAACATTGATCCTCCATGTTGTGGATCAGGATGCTCCATACGGGTAAGGTTATTATTCATAACCTGAGTAAGTTTTCCCAGTATGGTGATTAGCTGATCGGCACCAGTTGCATCACCAACCCCACTATAATTATCTTGAGAAGGAGGGAAATCCCTACATGGAGTGCGTGAATTGATATGGTTTCCATTTCTTCCACTAGGCGCCATTTCTAAACAATGGCATAAACTAAATCAGTTTATGAATCAAAATACATAATCCCATACTTATAAAACACTTAACATAAATTGAACTATTTATGGATATAATCCATAATCATAAAAATGTTTTCTTTGAGGAATTATATACTCATAAACCCTTCATAATGATTTGGAATGAAAATGAGAGTTATCCTAAGCATATCCCCCGGGAGTGTCGTAACCAAGAGTGCAGCAAGGCCTGTTGTCATGCACCAGTTCCCGTTCGAGTCTAGCTCAAAGCGGTGTTTTCGGGTTTTACCCCTAGGTACATCTGTGCCAGAGCCGCCACTACCTGCTCGTATCCAGACAGGGATGTATTGCTCAGAAAACTCACAAAATCTCTACAATACCAAAATTCTAGGAAGTTATTCTATACTAATCCTCAAAGTTTATCTTAGGTCTACGTGCTCTAATCAGAGTTTATCTAAATCTAGCTTCCAAGGTTTGTACTAAACTTCCTCTGATACCAACTGTAACACCCCGACCCTAGTTACCCAAAGTCGGTGCATTATTACATAACATTGGCATGATCACAAGAAAGATCAAATCTCGAAAGACCGATTGGTTTAGTAGCCTTGGAATCACTAGATATATTCATAAGTTTTACATTACATCATAAAATGAAAAACTAATACAACAACATAATGTCTCCATAATCCACACTCATATCCCCACATAATATCCCTGCAGGTCATTCATAATTTACTTCTTCACTTCCTAGGAAAAATAAAACATAGAAAAGGGGTGAGCTCAAATGCTCAGTAAGGATAATAATATAGCGGAAACTTTCATAAATAAGAATAAACATTTATGGCAATATATAACTAAAACAGAAGCCTTTCAAACTTGAACTTTCAACATTGTATGGCATAAATAAAATGAAATAATGCCATTTACTCATTCACATGGATATTCTACTAATCGAATAATCACATGCAAAATCAATAACCACTTTCATAATGTTGGAATGCATAATGCCAGACTATCATAACCACATAGACAAGGCCTCGTTCCAAGAATACAAATAAGATTTTGTCAAGGACTTGTGCCAAGACACTAGTTTGTCTAATGAGACCTACCGATGCTTCAAGGAGCTATAGCGGGCTCCACCTGTCACATATTAAGTCCAATGCATTCCCATATGAAAAGGTTTAAACATAACATAAACATTCGTATTAAAACTAGTATACGCAATGTCAATAATTTCACCATAAACTATGAATGGTATAAAAATAGAACATACACATTCAAACATATCACAAAACCTTCAATACATTATAGAAGTTTTGTATCATAATAAATCAACTTCAAATAAGTGTAAAATCCATCAAAGGATGTTGACATAGATGAAATCAAAACACTTTTTAGAGAAATATCTCTTTTTATTTTTGAAATCATTTAAGAGCCATATAAAATAAAACATTTTCTTTGAAAATATTCTTATAAGCTTTTAAGGAAAACATTGAAGATTTTATAACGGCGGAAAATAACCGTACCCGCCTTATAAGTTAAAAAAACATTCTTACCTGAATTCGGTCGAAAAGGTTAAAAAGGACCCTGTTTTGAAAACGACGGAATGATTCCTCTTATAAAAAGTCAAAAAAGGGTATAAATTACTTTAACCCATATTCTTGTAAATAATAAAAATGTTTTGAAATACATTTTTAAGAAAACATGGATGTGGATGATAAAGAGATCCCAGTAGATTATTACATATAAACAAACTCGGATAATGAAGAGATTGTGAAATAACCCTTACCTTGTACATTTCCTTGGTTGGGGTAGGTTAACCTCCTGTATAATGGTGAAATAATTGTTATTAAATTATACAAGAATCATATACATTAATATGATATCATATATGATCTTTTAATATTGATTTGATAATACTGTCTTAGTATTATCGTTGTTTCGGGTGTTAACTTACTTGTTTTCTTTTATATGTTTTGTTATTTAAGACATGTTTCTAAAGGATAGGTTTTATATTATTCATATCCAGAATGATATCAAGTCCTTAAACATCATTTTTTAAATCATCAAATGATAATTATATTTGAATGGATACGATGGAGAATGAATCTCATCGCGTTCGTGGAGACGGTAGTCCGTACGTACGCACGAGCGACAATATCATTATTTTGATTTTAAAATAATATATAAATGGATGGTATATCATATATACAGAATAATTAACATGTTATATTTATTATTTACATGAGTTACACATCATTATTATACCCATCCAAATAATAATATATTTAATAACAATTACACCACGACGTGGAGACGGTAAGCCGTACGTACGCACGTATGGTGACATGTTATTCAAAGGGTGGATAGAATACTGAATATAGTTGTACCATATTTATAATAACATTACATTATATATATGATACTGTATTTATTATTTTAGAATGGTAACAACAAAGGAAGAAGAAGTGGAAGAAGTAATGAACTTGGAAAAGGGTGGTGAAATCATTACCTCTTCTTCGGGTTCTTCCTTTTGATTTGATCAAAATAGCTCCTTAGGTTGGCTTTATGATCAAACTAAGGCCTCTAGGTTGTATTGAAGGAAGTTTGGAGAGTATTTGGGCAGATTTTGGCTGAACCAAAAGGCTTTGAAGGTGTGAAGAAATGAGAAGGAGGTGTGCCCTTTTATAAGAGGGGTGAGGGGCACCTTTGGAAAAGCTAGAGATATTAGTTTATAATAAATTAATATTCGGTTTCCAATGGATCCAAAGATGATTATTTAAATTTTAAGGTAAGGATGGGTCGAAAAAAACTCAACCAATAGAATTTAGACAGGTTTGGGTACTTATATTAACCTTATCTTTAAGTATTAACTCTAAATTAATTAGTTTCACTTTTACAATGTCTCTTTGTATTTTTATATAATATGGTTAATATACTTACTATATATATCCAAGAGACCCCCAAGTGGTCCATTAATGATGAAACTATCATTATATAAGTCTCTTTGCCAAACCTTAGATTTTTGTAAATTTAATATCAATTTATAGTATAATATTTGTTTTAAGAACTCTTTTATGTCAATTTTGACACTATTCAATAGTTGATTTTTTTGAAACTCATAAAAGATTTATTAATTCAAAAAAAGTCCATTAAATCAATCCTAATATATCATATTATCCTATAAAATTAGTTTAATTCATTAAAAGTTTCATATTATATTTATTTGGGTATTTAAAATATCAATTATTTTAATTTTTCACTATTATAGTAATTACTACATCATCATTGTGTCATAAATAAATTAAATTATTTAATGTCTAAAAATTATAAATAAAATATAATTATTTAGGAAATATTTTTATCTTTCTAATGAATATTTATAATCTAAAATCCAACATATATAACCCTATGTAATAATTGTTTTTCTAAAAGATATATGCTTGTGTCATTTTTGTATTCATTTTAACTTAATTAAAAAAAAGTGTCCATATCACCTACAAGTGGCACCATGGGGTCCAAAAATCGACCCAAAGATGCCTATGGTCGAACATGTATCAACAAATAAGTCTAGGACACGTTTTATTGTAATTTAGTATTATTATAATATTATTTTTTAACCCTTATTTACCGGATTTACCCTTAACCATGGTAAATAAAATTTTTACCGCAGTAATTATTCAAAATGTCTAAAAATAAAAGTTACATATTTACACAATTTGAACATCCTGATTCCAAATATGGAATCCATTTTTCAAAATTCAAAACACAGAAGTGGAAGAAATTAATTTAAAATTAATTCCCGCTGTCAAAACAAAAAGCGTGTTTTTAAGAGATAATAACTATCAAAAGATTGACACTTGTTTATGTTCGGATTAATTGTAAAATTATGTCCAATGACCAACATTATATTAAATGGTAAAAATATATTCTAAATATACTTTAAAACCACTCAAATTCATAATTTATCACTATTAACTATTTTGATTAAAAAAGTTGTTTTTAATTAAAATTTAGTAATTTTCACTATTCATCAAAATATGAAAGTTATGCGAAAAGTACCAAAATTTCACCTTAGGCTAAATTCGATATTACGAATCCAAAAATGAAGTCCATTTTGAAATATAAAATATATATAATTTCAAAAAGTAGTTATTACTATTTATAACGGCTAGTTTGATTGGTTACGGTGTGTTAGAACTCGGTGTTGCGTACAACACACGCTATCACATTATTCAAAGAGAAGCGTACCGTAGAAGCTTGGGGTGTTACAATGATGTTCTTCAATAAAAACCAAGGAATCATAGACCTCAAGGGTCACCAACTCAGTAATTTGTTTGACTTTTTAAGGGGTAAGAGTGTAATCTAAGTGTCATAGTCCAAGGCATTCTATAATAATATGCCAAACAATTTTATGGAGTTCATCATAGGTAAAATGGGATGTGCAATGACTGGGCCCAATGGAATTTACCCATGACACATACTTTTCAATGTTGGATCCAAGAAGTGTATCCAAGGCATCCTACATTAATCTAGATGTTTTCCCATGGTGTCATACTGGTCATCCCAAGTTAGACCTGAATCAGGTTCTTGGTGGTTCCCGACCAATGTATGCTACATCCTTGAACCAGAATGTGGTTCTTGAGTGCTCATGGAATTCCCTAAGGATTTCAAGGTGAGATCAAATCAAGACACTCCTATATGATAATTATGTCATATAATATTTCATATGGTTTAATTCATTTCCATTCGTTTTTATGACAAGTCTAATTGAGATTGAAAATATTTACTCAAGTCTTAATTAATCAATAGTACATTTTTTTCAAGCCTTTCCTTTCAATTTTATGAAAAGGAAAACAAGAATTTAATAAATCATTTAATCCATTTAATAAATTTTTAATAATAAAGGTTCAATCATCTACCTTCCATTAACCAAGTAAAGGGTACTACAAACATGCATCCTATTATTCAATTACATTTTATTAGGGTCACGTCATATAATTAGTATACTTTCCAATTTCTATTTCACATTAAATTATTGATTGAAGAACATACCTTAGGTGGTTCATGTGGTGAGAATACATGGTAATTTCCATTATTAAATTTCAAAATTTATTTCAATACACTTAATATATAAAATCTTACACTTTGAAGGGTCAAGTCAAGGCCCACCCGAAAGGCGGCTCGAACTTTTCAAAACTAAAAAATGATAATAATGGAAACACATCCTACATATGATGGATGGGGTTGCGAGAGTAACCACTAAAAAATAATCACATATTTGGAAGGAGAATAATCATATAGTTCTGATGATTATAATTATTCCATATAATTTCAATAAATGGAACATGATGAAATATTAGGTCCCTACAAGACAATTCCAAAATCAATGAACATGAGGGATGAGTTATAAACCACCCCACTTAGGCTTGTATGACTTTCCTTTTCTAGTATAAACATATTATTTTGAATGAACTTAAATAGATATGATAAAAAGTTAAAAAAATCCCACAACATGATAACTAGGTAGAGAGAAAAAGACATGATGAATAGCACAAAGAGACTCGAGTACATACCATTGTGCATCCAAAATGAAAAATGAAAGCTCAAACGGATACTAGAAGAAGAAGATATATTTATCCCTTGATTTTTTCCATAAAAACATACAAATTTGAAAAATTATGAGGTTCTATTTTCTAGAATTATAATTTGGGAAGAAGGGTGGAATAATTAGTCCATTAGGGGTAAAAATGTAAACTTACCAAAAAATTAAGCAAATGCATGATTTTTCTACATGGTTTGAAAATCTATGCACCAAACATGTATGGGAACCAGTAGGAAGGTGCATACCACACGGTTATTCCATGTTGTTAAGTTAACTGTGCCCTGACCATGTGAGATAGATCTACCTAAAAATGCAGACCATTTGTATGGATAGATTTAACTATGTTCTTTACCCACATAGTTTAATCTAACTATTTGATATAGCCATTTTTTACAAAAAAAAATGGGATCTGAGATCTTAACCAAACCCAAAAACCCTTGGAACTTTTTCTAACTCACTAGGTAACCACATTAGGTCTAAAATAGAGAATTAAACCGATATTTTATGATCCAGACCTGAGTGAAAAACTACATTCTTACAATCATCTGCCATAAATTTACTCATCCTCAAGTTCACAATCCATGGGTGGTGAAACACTATCTGAGAGAACTATGGCCACTAGGAAATTATATTGGTCTCCCACTCCCAATTATCATCTTTCATATAGTCGTGCTACCATAACACGTGTACTATATTAATAGACCAGCCTCAGAGATCCTTCATGATCCAGTCCACAATGCATACTAGATACTCATGAAATGTAACATAGGTATCTAACATAACTTCTTATGTATCAAAAGTATGAGATGATTCATCATGATACTGGAGAAGTTAAGAAATATGTATTTCATCATGTGTGTAAATATACCAATAAGGTAATAGAAACTGATAGGAAACCGGACCGAATCTCTCTAGAAATAGAAACTTCCCTACATAATAAACAGATAGCTTCCCTTGTCTCCATATCCAACTATGCCAAAGACTGGGTGATACCCAAATGAAAAAATTATCCCTAATATCAAACTCCATAGTTTTTATATAGCTATTGGAATTAGATTTCTGTCAAGGCTGAGTAGTATTCATACACTTCCAAATCAACTAAAACTGCTCTGAAGACACATGTACAATATGACAACCTAGTAGGGCTTCCTCACTGAAATCCATCCAACACTATTGTGAACATTACTACCTTCCATATAATGCCTCAAAAGGATCCATATGAATTATCATATAAAAATATTGTTATTGGTGAACTCGTAAAGTGGGATATGTTTCTCCCAGGGCCCTCCAAAATCAAAGAAACGTGCTCAGAGCATGTCCACCATGACTTATATTGTCTATTACTATTTTCTATCAATATAAAGGTCAAATGATTTTCATTAACAAACATATATTCCCATAAACTTCTTTAATCCTTACTAGGATTGTGATGTGAAATGAACATCTCTATCTGAAACAATAGTACAAGGGACCCCATTTAGTTGTACGATTTCACATACATACAGTCTTCCCAAATCATCAATTGAGAATGTATCTCTAAAATTAATGAAGTGATCCACATTTTCTAGCCATTCAATGACAATCCATATAGTGTCTCTACCTCTTGGCGACCAAGGTAACCTGACTACGAAGTCCTTGGAAACATCTTCCAATTTTCTTTCTAGGACTAGAAGTGGATATAAAAAGCCGTATGGTCATTGGTGATCTGATATCACCTATTGACAGGTGGAACACCTTGTTTTAAATCCTATTATCTATAATTTAATCCCAAGTCACTGATATTAGCATCACATATTTCGATACAACTTGGTGATGCTTGGAGGAACTGCCCACTAAGAAGCATGTGACTCATGCATCCACTCCTCTATCATATATTTAGGAACCCAAACTCCCATGAATACATATGATGCCTTCTCTATATAAAAACCAATCTGAATATGGGTTAGCTCCTAAAATACTCTCACCGAGAACCAAAACCTAATGATCTAAAAAGTGTCTACCTTTCACCTACTAAATGATAGAAGAGGTACATGTCAATGATGATAGGTTAGGCTATATATTAATATCATGAAACTATAGATATAGATTTGAAAATAGTTTTGTTAACTTCTATCCATCATTGGATTCCCCTACAACATGTGCTTGTGTATTCTGACATAGCACATCTGCAACTGCATATCCCATACCAAGTCTATTGGCCGGCTCAAAATTAATGGATTTTAGTCATTCGACCCATATTCATTGTCTGAGGTTCATGTAATGTTTTTTAATGATATATTTGAGAATCTTGTGGTCCATGTACACCATAAAGTAATCAATTAAGAGATAGTGTCTCTAGAAATGTAAGGAATTTACAGCTGATACTAGCTCAAAGTTGTTCATAATGTAGTTTCTCTTATGAGGCATCACCTATGAAACTTTTTATGCAACAACTCTATCCTCCTACTTCAGCACTGCTCCTAGGACAATTCTTGATGCATCTTAGATTAAGGAGTAGCATCTTTTAAGCTCTATAATAATCATAATAGGTGATGAGAAAACCCTCCCTTCTAGCTCCTTAAAAGATATCTCTTGTGATTTTGACCATAAGAACATGAAAACCTTTTTGTAAGGAAATAAATAGGTGAATACAAGCTTAATAAGTCTTGTATTAAATGTGGGTAATACCCATTAATCCCCAAGAAAATCCATATATCATATGTGTTCATGGGATTATCCTTGGAAACTATAGAACTAATATTTCCAAGGTAAATAGATACTCTTGATTTTAATATAATATGAACCAAGAAGTGAACTTTTTTAATCCATAAGTGTCCCTTATTAATCCTATCATAAAGATGGTGCTATCTTAGTGTACTCAGAACTATCTCAAGGTGTTTATCATGGTCATTACGAGTATGATAATATTCCAAGATGTCTTCCACAAAGTCCACAATTAATGGATGCACAAAGGAGAGAAAAACCTCATTCATAAAAACTATGAAAATGGTGGAATAATTTGTAATACCAAACGAAAAAACTAGGCAATCATACATACCATACCTTCCACCAAAATTTGTAAGTGGTATGTCTGATGGTCTGACCTACACCAGAGGATAACCAGAATTTAGGTCGATCATAGGGAAGAAATTACCACTTTAGAGGTGGTCTAAGTTGTTATCTATTTGTGGAAGTGGATAATTTTTCTTGACCATATGTTTCTCAACCTTCTATTATCGATGAATATATGTTAGGTTTCATCATCATTCTTGGTTAAAAGCACATGTGAACCCCATACAGATGTATTAAGCCGAATAAAACATATTTCCTCTCAATCCAATAACTACCTCTTGGTCTCGTGAAGCACTATAGGTGCCATTCTATTGGGAGGAATGGACAATGTATATTCACCTAGAACAAGATCGATTGAAAAGTTTACCTCTCACAGAAAATGTATTCAAGAAAAACTGTTGGATAAAACATCCCGAAAACTATGTACTAGTGGAGGGAAATTAGCATGATGTAAACCCTGATCATCCATGAAGAGATTTTCAATTTGGGTGGACACTCCACCAATCACATGATTTTATGGTCTATCTCTATCATCCTAGACATCCCACTCACCATTATGTAGATAATTGTTTCTTTATAGTGATGTAAATAATTCCTTGTTGTGATAGCAGTCTATAGAATCTTGATACTGAACTAAACTATCCATCTCAAGAATGTAATCTTGAGAATTATGAGATTCAATAAGAAAGGGTATCTTCCTACCTCAAGGGGAAAATCCCTACATTGGATTGTTCCCTATATACAAACTCAAAACGATGTATCTAGTGTCACTCCACTATAGTAATATTGTATAAGCAGTCCAAGAATCTCCATGATAGATACATAAATAAAAGAGTGGAAGAACCTATATAAATTAAAAAAGGTAATAATGTTGATTACTCTATAATAGTATATTTTACTATATATTGTCTTATATCCTAATCCGTAGGTATCAGTTATAGTGCATGAAACTGGCCTAGTCCACAACCACGTGGAATAGATAGACTACCATAATCAAAATTGTTCTGTTGGAACTTATGGTGATTATGAGTCTTAATACAACATCCAAGACATCCTTATCATCCAGTTATAAAGTTTAAATTCTAACTCTCCCCCTAACACTTTGCAAAAGAACCTTCCCCTGATGTGGGAGCTGGTGTGGACCCTTTTCCACTTGGAGCTGGTGGAAAGTTCCTACAGAATAGCAGAAGATGCCCCTTATAGATGAAAGATTGGAATTCCAATGGGTCTCTATCACACTGAGGCTTAATATTTCATTATTATCAAAATTGATGACACACCATAGGGTTATTAAAATGGGTACTCTGGTTTTCACGACCCTGATGAGAAACATATAGGGAATGTTTCCTACCACCATGAGAACTATTCCTCTACCATGATAATGATTCTCTATACTTGGTACTACTTTTTTTCCTCGAGTTATGCTCAATGATAATATCATAATTGAATTTTTCATAAAACCTAGGTAACAAAAATACATTCACCTACACATGGATGGATTACTAAATCCCATCCTCGATGCGTCTAGCACGTGAAAGTTCATCACCAGCTAGAAGCAGTGCAAAGCATTGTATCTTAGTAAAACATGGTGAATATTGAATAACTAAAAAAACCATATTCAAAATACATGAACTATCTATCTCTATCATATCTCATCATTTGAGGAAATAACTAATCATTGAATGGGTGTTTGGAAATAAACCTATAACATGCCTTGGTGATGACCGTCCTGGGTAATCACATCCCACCAGTTCTTGGACGAATAATGAAACATATATGTGGGAAGATTGACCTTCCCCTCTCAAGGAATCTCTATATGATCAATGATAGATAGGGTGACCTCTAGAAAAGACTCAACAGCCTACATACCACTATCTTTTGAGAAAGTGTAAGGATGTTACTGCAGGAACTCACGTGTTAGACCAGCCATTATAGGAAAAAATCAGGCAACACCATTCATAGACTCCATCAAACATAAGAAACTATCACATACATGGGAATCAATGTCTAGATTAGGTATAGAAAGGGTTGCCTCATGTGGAATTCTTTGAGGTAATACTAGAGGCTCAGGTCCCACCATGTCTGGAGAATGGACGCTGCCACAATCCTGAATTATTATAAGAGGATGTCAAGGAGGAATTAGTTTACAAATTCCAAACACATTCCTCTTAATAAGCATTAAGTTGGTATGTAGTATCCCTAGTAGAATATAAACTTAAAAAACACACTACCCAAGGAATACTACCCCAACTACCTTCTTAGATAGCTAGGTACAAGTTTGTTCTCAAGTATATGTTCTATTTAATTTTATATTTAATTACCATGTTTACTCCATTAACTTTCATAAACATTACATGGTGGGATAAGGATGTCCAGCCATTTTATTTTTCATTTCATTTATTACATTATAATGGATATTCATGCCAACTGAATCAGTTCCCATTCACATTATAACTGAAAATGACACCGATTAATTTATAGAATAATAGAGTGACATATTAATTTACTCATCCCAACCCACAAGAGCATGTAACACCTCATGAATTGAATCATTAAATCACTCAATCACAACCAAAAATAATTCATTCATAATCTAAATATCAAAGCATCACATTAAAATCATAGGAATATTAATCGATGAAAAGAATTGACATTCACTTATATGGCATAGTAATATGCATGGCATGTGAATTCTAGGTGCCAATAATGATACATGATACAATGATCCTTGCCCTCATATCATCGGGCATATGATAAAATAGAATCTCGATCATAATAAAATTCAATAATGCCAAACCAAATTTGTGTCACCCAATAGTTAAAGGATCTCAACTCAAATAAGCTAAATAATAACAAAAAATATAATTTAAGAAACTCATATTTTTCCCCCAACATGGGTTCATGATGCACATGGACAATTTATAATCATGTTACATGAATTCATAATTTCTAATATATTATCTATAAATAGTGAATTATTAATGAAAAAAATCCTCTAATACCACATCCTAACATCTCAGACCTAGATTCCACTTCAAATGTGCACCGAGTTTGGGGGGACACATGGCCTCAAGAGAATCTCCCCAGACTCCAAATGTTTCTGACTAGCAATGAGGGCCTAGGGTCTCTCCATGGGGATATTATGCCCTTATTAACAGATTTTAGTCCAGCATATGAATAAAAATATAGGTAAATAGAAGGATCGATATAATTAATAGAAGTGTAGAAATTGTTTTTTACGGTGGTTATTTTTTAGTTTTCACGTTTTTTTGTCGAAGTTATAACCGAATATGTTATAAATATTGTTTTTTATGTCATTTATTTTAAAAACGACATAAAAAACAAAAAACCAAAGCATTTTTATCCTCGATTACTCAAAAAATGATGTGGAAAATGAATTAGAGTCATGATATATTATGTTGTTTTTTAATAACTAATGTTGTATAAACTTTATCACGTCATTTATTATATAACTGACGTCCAAAATCATGCCTCTGAAGCATTTATCACCTCGATTATTTTCCTAACCGACGTGATAAAGTAGGTTTCCAAGCTATTCTCCACGCCGGTTAAATAATAACCAACGTGAGAACATATTTACAACATTGGTTACAAAATAACTGATGTAAAAAACTAATCCTTTCAATTTACTATATCGGCTAGGAGTTAACCGACGATAAAATTAAACTGGTTTCATTTTTTACGTCGGTTATAAAATAACCAACGTAAAAACTAATTTTTTTTAAATTAATCGTTCAACCAAAAATTATTCCCAGCCAGAAGAATACCTGAAATAGAAGAAAAACAGACCATATCCCCCCACCCCACCAGGACAGCCCCCCTAGAATCCCCCCAACCCACTAGAAACCCCCCACACCCATTGACTGGCCCACCACCCTCCTAGATAGCCCCCCACAGCACTAGACACCCCAACATCTATGTCCATCCAAAAGAATACCTGAAACATAAGAAAAATAGACCAACACCCCCCACCCACCCACCCCACATGGACACCCCCACCCCTGAAAACCCCCACCAACCCCCCACCACCCACTTAAACATCCCCTCACACACCTATAAATCCCCTCATACCCTTGGACACCACCTGGATAGCCCTCCCACCCTCCTGGACACCCCACCCCCTGGACACCCACTGAACAACCCTCCCACACCCACTGGACAGCCCTCCCACATCGTTAGACCCCCCCCCCATACACACACACACACTAAATAACCATATCACACCCCTAGACACCCACACCCTCATGGACAGCCCCCACCCACTGGACAGCCCTCCCACCCTCCAAGACACCCCCCTGGACTGCCCTCCCACACCCCTGGAAACACCCCCTCCTACTAAACAGCCTTCCCACAAACCTAGACACCCCCACCCTCCTAGAAAACCCCCCACACCCCTAGAACCCCCCCCCCCCCCACACACACCCATGAACACCCCCTAGAAAACCCTCCCACCCTCTTGGATGCCCTCCCCCCTGGACGCTCATTAGACGACACTCCCCCACCCCCTGGACAGCCCTCCCACACCCCTACAACCCCCCGCCCCCCACTAAATAGCCTTCCCACAACCCTGGATACCCACCATAGTCCTGGATAGCCCAACACCCCTAAACAACCCTCTCACCCTCCTAGACACCCCCACCCCCATGAACACCCTGGACCCCCCCCCCCCACACACACACTCATGAACACCCCTTGGACTGCCCCCACCCTCATGGACACCCTGAACACCCCCCCCCCCCCACCCACCCACTAGATATCCTTGCCACACACCTGGACAACCCTCCCACACCCCTAGAACCCCCCCCCCCCCTGGACACCCCCTGGACAGCCCTCCCACCCTCTTGGACACCCCCACCCCACTGGACAGCCCTCCCCCACCCCCTGGACATCCCTCCAACACCCCCAAACACCCCATGGACTGCCCCCACCCTCATGGACACCCTGGACACCCCCACACCACTAGACAATCCTCACACACCCTTAGAAAGACCCACCCCATTGGGCAGCCCTCCCCACACCCTGGACAGCCCTCCCAAACCACTAGACCCCCCCCCCCACCCCTAGACACCCCCTGGACTGCCCCCACCATCTTGGACCCCCCCTAGACACCCACTAGATAGCCCTCCCCCCTGGACACCCCCCCCCCCCCCCCCCACACACACCCCTGAAAACCCCCCACACCACTGGACACCCCCACACCCCTGGACTGCCCCCACCCTCCTAGACAACTCCCCACACCCATGGACACCCCCACAACTATTCCCAGCTGATTGAATACCTGAAACATAAGAAAAACATACAACCCCCCCCCCTACCCCACCTGGATAGCCCCCCCCCCCCCCCCCCACCCCTAGAAACCCCCACCCCAATGGACACCCCCCACCCCTGGACTGCCCCCACCCTCTTAGACACCCCCACCCCACACCCCTAGAAACCCCCCACCCCCACCCCCACCCTTAGACACCTCTTGGTTATCCCTCCAACCCTCTTGAACACACCACCCCCCTGACGCCCACTAGACAGCCCTCCCCCACCCCATGGACAGCCCTCTCATACCCTTGGACACCCCCACCCCACTAAATAGCCTGCCCACAACCCTAGACACCCCCAAGCTCTTGGACCGCCCCCACCCCCTGGACAACCCTCCCACCCTCCTAGACACCCCAACCCCCATGGACACCCTGGAACCCCCCCCCCCCCCTCCGCCCCTCCCCCCCCCCACCCACACCCCTATACACCCTTCCCACACCCCTAGAACCCCCACCCCCACCCCCACACACACCCCTCGACACCCCGTGGACTGCCCACCACCCTCATGGACACCCTGTACTCCCCCACCCCCACCCCACTTGATAGCCCTCCCACACCCTTGGAAAGCCCTCCCATACCACTAGAAACCACTGACACCCCTGGACAGCACTCCCACCCTTCTAGAAACCCCCACCCCCCTTCCACGCAACTAGATAACCCTCCCCCACCTCCGGGATAGCCCACCCACACCCCTGGACACCAACTAGACTGCCCCACCCTCATGGACACCCTAAACACCCCCACCACACTAGACAACCCTCCCACACCCCTAGAAAGTTCCCACCCCACTGGACAGCTCATCCCACACCCCTGTACAGCCCTCCTTCACCCCTATAACCCCCACCCCCCCTTAACACCCCCTGAAATTCCCCCACCCTCTTGGACACCCCCCTCGACACCCACTGGACAACCCTCCCCACCACCTGGATAGCCCTCCCATGCCCCTAAACCCCCCCAACCCACCCCACTAAATAGCCTTCCCACAACCCTGGACACCCCCACCCTCCTGGAAAACCCCCACCCCAATGGAAAACCCTCCCACCCTACTAAACACCCCCACCCCCATAGACACCCCCCACACCCCTGGACAGCCCTCGCACACCCCTAGAAACACCCCAACAACCTTATACACCCCCTAGACTGCCCCACCCTCCTAGACACCCCCCCAGGACACCTACTATATAGGCCTCCCCCACCACCTAGATAGCCCTCCCACACCCCTGATAGACCCCTGACCCCACTAGGCACCCCCCCCCCCCACACACCCATGGACACCCCCTGAATGGCCCTCCGACCCTCCTAGACCCCCCCCCCCCCGACCCATTAAACTGGAAAGCTCTCCCACACCCTAGGAAACTCCACTACCCCACTAGACACCACCCCACACCCTTGGAAACCCCCCCCCCCCCCAGAACAGAATCCATACCGGAAAAACCATCAGAAGTACACCAAAACAAGAAGTAGCGCAAAATTAAACAGTCACATATATAACATTCATAACATACAATGTCCACAAAAAACCCTACATCTAACATAAATGACTTCCAAACACACAACTATAATTACAATATTCAAAATTAAATTTTACACTACAAGCAAACTAAAATCCAATCAAACCTATAAAATAATATGACCACTCCACTTGTAAGTGGTTGACATCATGTGCACTATAGGGTTGAGGGTCATCAAATAGCTACAAATTAAAAGTACAATAGTTAACATGTATAATTAATAAATCAACTTTAAGATTATGGAAAAGTATAAAAGTAAATCTTACATTGTAAATGTTTAAAAGTATATCTTACCATGCCAAAGTTCACAAGTGTTTCCAATTTTTAATTTTTTTCATACATAAATTTTATCATATAATATATTCATTCGATGATGCCTTTTTGTTCATGACAATTATGTTTGAATGAGTGTAAATTAAAAATATTATTTTTATGTAATACCTCAAAAAGTACAAATTATAAATGGATATTTACCTTTACTTCTACATATTTGATCTTGGAACTCCATTTCATTGTGTTTTTTTGAAAGTAGACCCATCCCCTATTAAAAAATATTACGAATAAAATAAATTTTTAATTTTTTATAATATATAAAACTATTAATAAATTGAAACTTACTTTTCCAGTATATTCTTAAAACTTTTCTACACATCGCCATGGACATAGCATATCCAATAAAGTGTTTTATACCTTGGGAAAAAAACATCTAACATCCAATGATCACTGATAAAATATAATTTATGGATATTGGTTTTTTATTTTAATAGATAATGAACTCTTATAGAGAGATATGATTCATACCTCTCATAAAAAGGCATCATCCAACATTATGGGATTATATTCTGTTAAAATCTTTCAACAATATAAAGCATTCTATGTTCGTCATGTAATGCATGTCCTTAATGAGAAATAAAATGTGGGTCTATGAATCCATATAAATTTGTCTGCTCATTCTTCCCACACATATTATAAAGATACCTAATACAAAACAGACATAAGTATACATTTTTAATAAATATAACCCAGGGAAAAGGTGTTAAGATATACATGGAAAAAAATTGCACCACATTGATGCCCATCTTATCTCCATTAACAAGCACCATGATATTAGTTTTCACAATCCCCACAGTTATTGCACATCCAAAAACATGAGCTTCCATTGGAAACTCATAATGATCCCCCAACAAATTTGAATATCTTGACAATCTTTCAAGACTACTAGAATCTGTATCTGATATCATAGCCATTTGTCATTGTTGTTGTCTATACACTATTTATTTACCTCTAAAGTATTCCTGTAAAAATAAATAGAAAAATATATAATTTTTTTAATTTTAAAACAAATTTAATAAAAAAATAAAATAGAAGATATAACATACATACCTCTATGGTAATGAGTCGCAGAAGTCTCGATGGCCAAATTAAAAAATGGCTGATGCTATTTCCAACTGTCGTCACCTCATCTGTAGGTAATGGTACTCAAGATGATCAATCTATAATATCCTGTACAATGACCTTATGATGATATACCTATAACTTTTGATGATGAACTATATATCCTATACAATACACCTTCCCATATGAAACTATATGATGTTGAGGATCATCAACATACATCTCCCAATAAGTAGGAAGTTGTAGTAGAGGAGTAGGATAAGAAATGGGGTTTGCTGGCTAAGGAGGGGGAGTGGGAGCTACTAGCGGAGGTGGAGGATAGTTAATGGGGTCTGTGGGGGGAGGTGGAGGAGTGGGAGCTTGAGTATGAAATTCCCTTTGCATGTCTACAAACATAGATTGTGTCGATGCTCTAATCTTGT
Source organism: Viscum album (assembly GCA_963277665.1). Classification (NCBI taxonomy): domain Eukaryota; kingdom Viridiplantae; phylum Streptophyta; class Magnoliopsida; order Santalales; family Viscaceae; genus Viscum; species Viscum album. Next base: position 1,895,156,318 of record OY728150.1, read on the forward strand.
CCTCCATCATCGCATTAATATTATAAACTTTGACCTCCAAGGATTCTATTTTTTTATAAACACCTTCAACGGAAGAAGTAGAAGAATGTGGCAAGACATTTCTTACAGAAACACCCGTCATATATCCCCATACATGACCAGGATTTTTGGTCTTTACTAATGTTGTAGATAAAATATCTTGCCTCCCAATTGCTGTAAATACCCTATTTGAGCTCTTCTCCTCAAGAGAATCATGTATTAATTAATTGAAATTTTTTTAATGATTCAAATTATATGAATAATATATTTAACATAAATAAATAAAATAAATATCTTATAATCCTCTCAGCTACAATTCTCGAATCGTTCAAAAGATATTTCCCCTTTTCCCATATGAGCTCTCTTCCATTTTTCATGTCTAGATGGACGAGATGCTGGGGAAACCTCTCCAGATCATGAAGACTCAGCTCTCAGTTTTTGTAATTTTTCTCCCATTTTTTGTTATTCTAATAATGTATACCCTCCCTGAGATAAAATATGGGGGTATACATTTTTATATTGGATCTCCTGACGAGATCTCCTTGTTTGTTGTAAATTCAGAATAAGAAATCATTTACAAAACATTAATAAGATCATTTATGTAAGAAATATTATAAAAGTTAACATTTCCATTACCAAAAATGAATATTTTCTTCTACTTTCAAAAAATTGTCTCCATGTGTCTTCATCTATGAAAGGATTTATATTTCATGGATTTTAATGACTCCTATGACCAAAATTAAAATCTGATGGGAGGGTTTATTTGAAATCACTCCATATCCTAGCAGTCATCGATAAGCATTTCTTCATGACTTATCTGGTGTCAGGAATATGAAATAACATCTGATAAAATAGTGGTAAAATATATTATAATAGAGAAATTTAATGTATAGTCACACAGTAGCAAAGGAACTTATGAAAATCGTCTCCCACAACTAAGATATTATTGCTTTTTCCACACTTCTCCAATCATCATAAAAAATTATTACTTTTCTCTTACCCTGAGTTGATATAAAACTCGTAATATATATTGTATTTAGACCTCTAGGAATATAATTATCCTCAACCTCAATGAGTATCCTTTATTCCTATATACAAGCAAGTGATAATTTTAGTTAATGTTTTCACCCACATTTACCAACTCTTGAACTCTTTTTCGTTATGGGAGAAGATATGGAAGATTGGGGAACATCAAGAGGAGCATGTGAATGTTCCTCCCCAGATGTATGATCATTATTCTCGTCTCTTGAAGAATGTGGTTGAACAATTGTTTGATCTATCATTATCCATCAAATCAAAAAAAACATTAGTTCACAAATATACAAATACAAATATTATTATACTAATATAAACAAAAAAAAGGAAAATTGAACTATGTTATGTAATAGTAAACATGGTTAATAAGGTAAGAATGATAAAAATGGTAAATATGGTAAATGTGGTAAACATGATAGTGTAATTATCATCTAAAAAATTGATAAATATATAAATTGTGTAAAGGTAAACTGTGGTGAACAATGGTAAATTATGGTAAACATGGTAAAATACACTTAACATATTTAAATTAAACGAAGACTTCTACTTATTTGTCTTAATATGCATTTTAATAAAAAGAAAAATTACAATACCAAACATTTTATGAAAATAATAAATGTAAACAAGAAATAAACATATGTTACCAGTAACATTTGGAATGTACAAATGGATTGTTTTCCCAAATTCCTTCGTCATGATCTTTCCTTATGGAATAAACCATGTCTTCAACATGCTCATCATTATGCTCTTCTAATATTTCTATAGAAGTAGGGATCTCAAATAAATCATCATCTTCATCAAGTGGATCCTCACCAACAAAATGTTTTTTACCTTGAAAAACAACAGACCACTACATGTATGATTAATCCAATATATAGAAAATTTCTTTTTCATGTGCTTCCATTATAAAACAATAAGTTGTGTCTTCCAATCTATTCAGATTAATAACATTCATTCCAAATTCATCATGTCTGACACTGTTATTACTGATAAACCGTTTATAGTTAAAAACATGAACTTTAATTTTAAAGTAATAAACCTCTCATATTTCTTCAATAACTCCATAATATACACTTGATGCAGAAATTGGGTTTTTGTCTTTAGAACTCATAAAATGAATTGCTTATGAAAACACCAATACTCCACTATTCTGAACTGCACTTCAGTTGTCTTGATCTTTCGTATAAAATGTATATCCATTAATGTCATAACTAGATCATGGTATCACATTTAAACATGGACCACCCACTATCCATCCTAATGTCTCTGATACATCTAATATACCAAGAATGGCCTTTTTAATCAATGACAAAAAAATGTTTTGTTGTGCTCATTCAAAATCCACATTTTTTTCTTCTTGGGATGACATTATTTCAACTCATTAATATGTAATTTGATATATGGTTGAGCATAAGCTATGTTATTCAAGATGTATAATTATAAATTCTTCATATGTTCATCAAACAATGATTTGAATTTCAAGCCATGAATCCATTTTCCCTCATTATTAACTTGTTCATGGTGAGATGGAGGAAAACCTATGTGCTCTACCACAGCCAATTAGCTTGTACCAAACACCGCAACCTCCTCAGAAATATATTTTTCAACAATGGAAGATTTAGGTCGATATAAATTCTTAACATACCCCTTCAATATTTTCATAAACCTTTCAAAAGGATACATCTAACTAAGATAAACAGGTCCACAAAGAATTATTTCTCGAATGAGATGAATAATTAAATGCACCATTATATCAAAAAAAATATGGAGGAAAATACATTTCCAATTGGAAATGTATAGATATTGCATCATCTTCAAAATTGTTCAAAGAATTCATATCAATCACCTTATTACAAATTGAATAGAAAAAATAACACAACTTCATTATAGTCTTTCTGACACGGATGGGAAATATTCGATGCAATGCAATTAGTAGATGGTGTTTCCTCATGATGTGACCATCATGAGATTTCATACTTATCAACTTCAAATCATTTAATGAGACAAAATCTTGAACATTAGAATAATAACATTTAGGCACATTGATAACATGTAGACACTAACAAAAGAAAATTTTCTCCCTCTTGGATAATGTGTGACAAGTCGGGGGAAGAAATGTTCTTCTTCTATTAGGAGTGGGAGAAAAATTCATACGTATTACCATTGATAGTAAGTCTAATCTTGCATTCAACTCCTATTTTGTCTTTCTTTTAATATCTAACAATGTTCCAGTCAAACTATCATAGATATTCTTCTCTACATGTGTGACATCAATATTATGTTTAACTTCATGATATCTCCAATATGGTAGCTCAAAAAATATTGATCTTTTCTTCCAAATACATCTATCATTACCATATTTCTGTGTCTTTCCTAATGTCACATCAATTTTTCCACCCTCTCAAAATACACATTAGGGGATAATGGTTTTGGAGAAATATTGAATTCTTGTGAGCCATTGAATTCATTTTTTAGTCTTGTATAAGTGTGATCTATAGGAAAAACCTTTCGATGACCCATGTACACAATTTTCCTCCCATGATGAAATTAACAATATGAAGTCTCTTGTATACAAATTAAACATGATTTATGCCCCTTAACACAATATTCAAACAAATTCCCAAATGTTGGGATGTCATTTATAGTGAACAGAAGCATTGGATGTAGCTAAGAATATTCTATTTTATAAGAATCATACAACCTAATACCATCCCACCATAAAAGCTTCAAATAATCAATCAATGGTGACAATAAAACCTCAATATCATTTTCGGGTTTATTCGGACCAAAGATCATTATTCTCATCATGACATATTTGTGCTTCATACAAACTTTAGGATAGAGGTTATAAATTACCAATAAAATAGGCCATGAACTATGTGTGCTACTAAGGGTTTGGTATGGATTCTTTCCATCTGTGAAAAACCGTAGTCTGAGATTTCTAATTTCATTTCCAAATGTTGGATACTGCTTATCAATTTTCATCGATTGTGAACAATCTTTTAAATGACATATTTTTCCATCACATATCCACTCATCAGCATACCATCTTGACCTTTTTTCATCATGTGAATTATAAAATAAATGTTTCAAATGATAAATTATTGGAAAATACCAAAATACATTGGAAGGGATCTTTGTAATTATTACATCAGCTTGTGAATTTTCTTTCAACTTCTATCGTGATGTCCCACATTTTGGACACCCTGACAGAAATTGATATTCCTTCCTATATATCATAAAGTCATTTAGATAGGCATGTATTTTCTTGTATCCCAATATCATCAGGTATTATATTATCTTGGACTTATAATGTGAATCTGGAATATCGTTATCTTTTGGAAGAATGTATTTCATCATTTGTAGTATCTCTATAAAACTTTTGTCACTCCATAGATGTTTCGTCTTCAGGTTAATCAATCTTTACACCACCGACAAAACCTTAAATCTGTACAACTATGATACAATGGGTTTTCAGCATCACCATATAGACATGAAACTGTAGGTTCAATCTCAATTTCTTCTGCTGCAATATCACGAATCATTTCTTCAATTCCATCAGAGTTACCATCTTGCGAATCATCATCAATAGTAGATCTGACATTCTATCAAGTATCACCATGCCAAATCCAAGGGCTGTAACTCAAATTAAAATCATGACAAATCAGATGATCTTTGATCTCTCTACTTTTCAACTTCTTCATATTCAAACATTTCAAGCATGTACAAAAAAATGTCACTCCACAGAACATTTTGTTTAGAAAATTACAAAATGGCATAAAAACCATCCTCTTATTCATTACTTATTCAATGTTCTGTAATCCATCTTCGATTCATTATTAACCAATAACAAATATCAAAATTATAAATATTGTTAAGATAAGACACACATATATTTTTATGAAAATTATCTTAATTTGAATGTAAAAACAAATTTTAAATATAAAACAAATCTGTGCATATTTGAAAAAAAATATTCATGAAAATAATTTTAAAATGAAAGTATAGTTAGATATAACAGTTTTAAATTCATCTTGGATCCTTTCTTCTTACGGTGCACAATGAATACATCCTGGTGCAACTGGACACCAAGTTCACCCTTCCATAAAAAATAAAAATGAAGTAAACATATTTAAATATGTATACATTCACTGCTAAAAATTACATAGACCCAATGATTTGAAACCATTGGGATAATCCCCTGAAATCATTGGGGTTCCCAACAGTTTCACACACTATTGGTTTGGTGGTCATTGCAATATCCCTATACCAACGATTCTAGTGTAACCGTTGGTATATACTAATTGAAGATAAAATATTCCAACAGTTTCAATGAAACTGTTGGGATATATATATATATATATACCAAGAAGGTGGCTGAGGGGGTTGGGGCTATCCAGGGGGCTGTCTAGGGTGTCCAGGGGTGGGAGTGTCCAGGGGGTGGGGGAGTTGTGCCTAGGGGCGAATGGGTAGTCCAACCCTCTACCACATTGGACACCACCCCCAACCCCTTGGACACCACCTAGACACCACCACCACCCTGGACAGCCCCCCCACCCACTAAACAGCACCCATTCCCCTCTGGAAATCCTCCCACCATCTGGACAGCCCCCTACGACCTTGGACAGCCCACTCACCCCTTAGAAAGCACCCCCCACCCCTAGGACACCCCTCCCCCTCACCCACTGGACACCACCCCCACCCCCTTGGACATCCCATCCCCCTAGGAAAGCCCGCACACCCCCTGGACACCACCCTCACCCCTTTGACACCCCATGGACACCCCCACCACTCTGGACAGCCCCCACCCCTGGATAGCCCCCACCCCTCTTGACATCCCTCACCCCCTGGACAACCCCCACCCCCGGGACAACCCCTACCCCCTTGGACAACCCACTCACCCCCTGGACCCCCCCCCCCCACCCCCACCCCCACCCCTAGAACCCCCTACCCCCTTGGACAGCCTCCTCACCCCCTAGACACCCCCACCCCCTTGGACACCACAACCCTATTGGACAGCCCCCCACCCCCTCCCCTAGACACCACCCCCATCCCCTTTAACACCCCCTGGATACCCCCACCCTTTTGAAAAGCCCCCACCCCCTAGACATCCCCCACCCCTCGAGACATCCTCCACCCCCTGGACACCCCACACCCCCTAGACACCCCCCCCCCCCCCCCGACCCCTTGGACATCCCCCGCACCCCCCTGGACACCACCCCATAGCCCTTGGACCCACTCTAGACACCCCCACACCTCTGGACAGCCCCTTCCCCACATAGGGACCGCCCCACCCCTCTAGATAGCCCCCACCCCCATGGACACCATCCCACCCCCATGGACACCCCTACCCCTTGGACAACCCACTCACCCCCTGGACACAACCTTTAGACACCCAAACCCCCTTGGACAACAACCACCCCCTGGACACCACCCCCACCCCCACCCCCTTGGAAAACCCAAACCCATGGACAACCCTAGCATCCCCTGGACACCAACCCACCCCCTTTGACACCCCATGAACACCCTCACCCCTCTAGATAGCCCCCCCCCCCCCCTGAACAGCCCCCCTGGATATCCCCCACCCCTCTAGACAGCCCTTCCACCCCCTAGACACCTCCCCCCCTTGGATAGCCCCCACACCCCTGGACACCACCCCAACCCCTTTAACACCCCCTGGACACCCCCACCCCTCTGGATAGCCCCCCACCCACCTGATAGCCCCCACCCATCTAACAATCCCCCACCCCTAGACACCCCCACCCCCTTGGACAGCCCCTGCACCCCCTGGACACCACCCCCACCCCCTTTGACACCCCTGGACACCCCCACGACTCTTGACTGCCCCCTACCCCTTGGAAAGCCCCCCACCCCTCTAGACACCCCCACCCCCTGGACACCCCCCCCCCTCCGGACACCGCTACCCTCTTGTACAGCCCCCCTCACCCCCCCTAAACACCCCCATCCCCTTGGACACCCCCCACACCTTTAGACAACCCCTTCACCCCCTGGAAACCACCCCACCACCATTGACACCCCCTAGACAACCCACACCCCTCTAGATAGCCCCCACCCCCTTCTACACCACCTATACGCACGCACACACACATGGTGGAACACACAAAAGCATAAAGTTCCATGATATCACATACATGGTTTCTTTTACTAGAAAATAATTTAGCATAGTATAAATGAACACTATGAAACTTAACATGATAGAAAGATCAATGATAGAAAAATAACATCTCAAAAAATTAGTTTAGGGAATCATGACAAATAAAAACTAAAACCGAGTTGTGTGAAGATTACTTGAGTGTTGCGAGTCAACCTGATAGATCTGGTGAAAATAAAGATGATGAATGATGTTGGAAAAATAGTGCAGGAGGTCACGACTTTGAAGAATCCTTTCTAGGTTTTCCACGTGGGAGAGATGAGTCCCGGGTCGCTAGATCGATGAAAACAGAATGTCTAAATATGGGGCATAATAAATCATTTAAAAGGATTATCACCTTTGTTATTTTAAAACCAACATGATAAAAATAATTTTATTTTTATAATTTTTTTTATTTAATAACTGAAGTAGATAATATTTTATCATGTCAGTTCTTTTGATAACTGACATGTTAAATTACAGATATTTCTTCCCTTTATCAATAGCTTAATTCATGTAATCTAACTCGGCTACCAAACGGCACCCAAAGAGGATGTGAGATAAATCTCAGTGGGCCACCCCCAATGGTGTATATAACATATATCATTTGTAAGAGAATTGTAATAGTGTGAAATAATGAATATATATATAAATATATAAATTAAATCAGTTCAATGTAACTAAATACCCATATATCTACTTCATCCCTCAAGTAGTGTATGAACATGAAACCAGTTAATTAATAGATTATTTTCCATTCAAAAAAAATTCACATGATATCCATAGTGAAGGTTCTGAGGTATAATAAGGGAACTTTTAATGATATTTAATAATTAAGTTTTAATGTAACAACCATGGAAACGTATAACTTATTGGTCACCAAATAGGTAATGATTGTATCTTGGTTAAGGGGTATGAGTGAAATCCAAGGTTCATAGTCCAAGGGATGCATCTATTTAATGGGAATGCATCTATTTAATCAAGTCATAATTAATTACCTTTCATTAGTGTGACAAGGTTAATTGGGCATGCATCCATTTTATCAAGTCATAATTAATCAACAATTCTTGTTGGTTCCATCCTTGATTTTCTTTAGTCATTCAAGGCCAAGTAGCATTAAACCATCCATTTTATCCATTTATAGAATTTTCAATAATCAAGTTTCACTCCACTACATTCCATTAACGTGGTAAGGGGTTCTATGGAAATGAAACCTCTTATTCAATTACATATAATAAGGCCTTGTCATATATTTAGTATAATATCTAATTTCCATTTCACATTAAATTATAGATTGAAGAACGTACCTTAGGTATGATAAGTGGAAAGTATACATGGTAACTGAAATTATGAAACATCAAAATTTAAATCATTTCATTTGGTATAGAAAATATTACCCTTAGAAGGGTTAACCAAGGTACACCCAAACGAGGGCACAAACATGTCAAAACACTAAAACAAAAATTATGGAAAAACATTCAACATGGGATGGATGTAGTTGTTGGTGTAACCACTAAGAAAAAATATCATATTTTGAAAGATAATAACCATATGGTTCCTATTATTATAATCATGAAATATAATTTCAATAAATGACACTCGATGAAATTGGATATCCCTACATGACAATTCAAAAATTAATGAACAAAAGGGATGAGTCATAGACCATCCACAATAGGATTTTATAACTCTACTCTTCGTGTATCTACATTTAATTTATCTGGGAACAAATTATACGTTTGAAAAATGAAAAATTCATTACAACATTGACATCAAGAGAGATGAATAATGAATCAAATGGACTCGAGTACATACTTTTGTTCATCTAATGTGACGAACAAAAGATTTAATGGATCATGGATGAAGGAGATCTCATAATCCCAAGATTATGTCTTCAAATCTACTAGAATAGGATAAAATGGATTTTCCTTCCATTTTTATTTGAATTTGGGAAGAAGGTTAGGTTAATTATATCATTAAGGGTAAATACGTAAAATTTCACAAAAATTTAGCATGTGCATGGTTTGTCCGCAGGGTTTGACAAACCATGTTCCAACCCTTAACACGAACTTGTATGAAGGTGTGTACCACATGGTTAAGCCACATGGTTAGGAAAAACAAATTCCAACCATGTACTATGGCTCTTCTCAAAAATGCAGACCATCCACACAGTTAGATCTATCTATGCACCCTACCCACACATTTTAATCTAACCATTTGACACAGACATTTTTTCCAAAATATGGGATTCAGGATCTGAACAATCCCCAAACACCGTTAAGACATTCACTAACTCTATATGAATCCATATTAGTTCCAAAAAAACGAATTAGACCAAAATTTATATGGTCAATACCTGAGTGAAAAACTAGGTTCTTACAACCATGATCCTAGAATTTTTCCATTGAAACCAAAAATCTTCAACCCAAAACTCTTGAAATCCTTTAAAACCACAAAATTTATAAACCCATATCAATTTTAAACATACCTATATCCCAATGGGATTCATGAGATAGATATCTTAAAAATATTTATATTATTGAATAAGATATTAAGTGTCATTTTCCATGAGATTAATGCATCTTAAGAAAAATACCAAATATATTAATGAAAAGTGATTATTATATTTATATAACTTTAATATGTCCCAGTTAATTTTATTTATTTTTAACTGACATGGTAGGTTATAGTTTTTATGAATAAATTCATAAGTATAGATTATAGAGATGGTTGTTACCTAGATTTTTTATCTTGTTGGTTCACAGTATCAGGGTTCAAGGATATTCTTTATCCCATTTATATTCAGGATAATATAAGATCAATAATGCATGTTTTAAAAAGAGACCACTATATACTGATGATGTGCAGAAAATTTTTTGGCAATCCTCTTTAATATATAGGTTTTATGTTATTTGGTGCTTCTATCTGCCTGAATTTCTTTTTGGTCAAATGTGAGATGACAATTTGATATCAATTCACTCTAATATGTTTATAGGTTATATGAATAAGATTTTCCAAAAAAAAGATTTTGCACTATTATTACCCCCCTTAGTTTGGTTACTCATATTCTATGGGTATAATATTTTTAACATTTAAAAATAAATTTGTATGTTTCTCAAAAATATTCATTATTAAAACCAATTGGAAATGTATGATATTATAATGAAACCAAAACCTAAAGATAAATTGGTATCTAATACTCATTCAGAAAACAGAATATCTAATCTCATAAAACCTTAAATAAAAAATTATGACTCTAACCAGTGTCATAAAACATAACCCCCACCACCCCCACCGCCATATTATGAGGGGGCTTCATATCTCTGTAATTATTCTCGGTTTCCACCAATATGATTTATTTCATCTATTTTTTTTTATTATACTGATTATTATATACCCTTGAATACTTATATTTTTCAAGTTATTATTATTTTTTAACATCATTTATTATTAGTTGAAGTTCAAATCCATTAATAGGTTTCCATTGATGGATTTTAGACTCAAAATCTAAAATGAGGAATAATTAATAGATTCACCAATGTGTATGTTTTCTTTCCACAGATCAACATTATGTTTTCATGAAAGAAATATTTTTTCTATACAAAGTTGATTCCCACCCATCATTTTTACTAACATACATTTGAGTTTATGTGGTGGTCTCTAATTATGAATCTGTATAATCATCTAGTATAAGAATATTTCTTGATAAAACTCTTATGTGTTCCATTGAATATTTAAAATTAGGTGACTCTATCAACAAATAGTAAATAAGATAATTAATTTATTTAAATAGTTATTTTAACTCTTAAAAAATTGTAATATTATTTGAATGGTCTACATGATGATTGATTTATTATTCCATTTTATAAATTAAATTTGTTTTCTTAATATAGGGGAGAATTGATTATTCCATCAAATAAAGTACAATTACTTTTTAAAACCTTGCTAAATTTTTGAATGATATGTTCAACATGTTTTGTCATAACATGAGATATTAAACACTAGAAAATAACCATTACCAGATATAATTGGCATTATAAAGATGGTTGTGGATGTAAAGGAAATATATGTTAGTTAATAGTCATATTTAAAACCAATAAGTTATATGGATTATTTCACTCAAAACTCCAAATAAAAACTAATCATGAGATAATTTATTTGGATAAATATAACCATATAATGTAGACATTTAATTGGAGGGAATAAATAGTGGTTACCATATTCTGAAATATATTTAGAATAAAATATTTTTTGAGAATTTAATATTTTTTTATTTTCAAAATTCAATTAGTATAATAAAATTACTAATAAGATCATTTTTTGTTTAAAATTATTTTTTTATCAAAATTTTATTTTTATGGGTGGTGAATTTTTAATTCTAGAAAACATTATATAAAAATTAAATAATGATAAAATATATTATTAACTTGGATAAAGGATTAGCTATAATTTATTTAGAAATGTATAAGAAAATATTATAATACAAATTAATATTTTACAATTTAATTTTTCTATCAAAATATTTTCAATAATATTTTGTTCATCTATGTAAATATTAAATTATATATATTTTATAAATTTACATTATAAAATTTAATTAATTTTTTGGAAATATAATAAAAACATGAGATTATGATAAAAAAATTATTTTTCAAAAAAAAAATTATTTTTTGATACAAAATATTTCTTTGACAAATAACATGTAATTTATTAAACATTTCATACATAAAAATTAATTATTATTTTTTTGAAACCTTTTAATAATTAGATGCTAATTTAATAAGTAAAATATTTTATTCAAAAATGTTATATTTAATTGAGAATCTTATATTTTTTATTATCAAATATAAGTTATATTCTTTCAGAAACAGTTTTTTTAATATGAATTTATTAATTGAAAATTAATTTTTATGCCTTTATAAATTTACTATTACAAAATAATATTCAAGTTTTGAATATTAATATCAAAATTATCTAATAATTTTTACTCAATTTTTACTCATAAAATTATTTTATTGAAGCTATAAAATGACATACTTTGGTAAAAGTAAATTTTATTAAAAAGTTAAAATAATTATAAGAGACCAAAAATTATTAATAAAATTTTCATAAATTATTATATAAGTTATATCTTGATAAATACCTTCCTCTCCATTATTTTCATCATTTTCTGCCACTTTCCTTGAATATATAACCTCTTATTAAAAAAATCCATACCTCTTAATTATAAAAAGTTCCCTTCAACACCCCACTAGTGATTCACATTAAGACTCTAGCTAAACCAAAATATTCATAATGTTTTTCCCAAAATTACAGGAAATAGACTATAGGAACTATTCTCATCAATAAACTAAACATTAAAATATTATTTCATTTTCAAAAGGGTTGGTACACGGAGTAAGGTTAATATTCATAATATATCCAGTTACACTTATTTTCTAATATTTCTTCTTCTAGATCCTTCCAATATATTCAAGTAATGAAGAATAAATTTTTTATTTATACCTTTCATATAAAAATTTTACTACTATGATATAATAATCATTTTTTAGTTTTCCCATTTTCTTAAAAAATGTGAACATAATTTGTGTTCTGTGCAGACTACCTCTTACATGATCGACATGCTATATTTTTCAGCACCACCTTACACTGATCATTAAAAAATTGTATTTAATTTATAAAATATATATTTATAACATTATTATGATTCATAAAAGATAAATATATTCTTACCGGATTTATGTTCTATGGAAAACGAAATCATCGTCTGTGTGTACGTGATGACTACCACCTCCATGGAATGGTGTGTTTAATTTTTCATCACCACCCTTCATAGATAATTCTATAAATTTATTTAATGTATAAACATTATTTTTATGAAATCATTAATCTATAGAAAAATTTTAATTGATATTTAAATTGTAATGAGCATATAGTCATTCATTTTTCTGAAAATTTTAAAACAAGATCACCATTGATTACATCTTCAAAAATAATTTCTAATATAATATTGTAATCAAATTTGAAGGATAAATGTCTTTATAACGTATCTATTATTGTACCATATATTATTTAGGAATTATAAACTTGGTAATAATAAAAGGTGATAAACATTATCATTTCAAATCATGCATGGTATAGGAAATATAACTAACATCTAATGATGGAAATAAACAACAATTATAATTTAAATTTATAATATTATATTATAAATAATTATTATATAGGGTAATATATATAAATGAGGTTATTAAATAAATCATTTTTATGGTTTTATTTATTATATAGGTTTTTAGAATGTCATCATGGAAGTTGAGAGAAATGTTAATGGGTTTCTCACTATCAAAAATTTTATTTATTGAGTATTGAATGGTCCTTCCAATCTATAATCCATTAATTTTATAATATATCACCATTTACCTATTCAAAATGTTATTTTTTATTTTATATTGGAAATTTAATTACTTTCATTATTTCCCCTTCCCATTATTAATTACTTACGCTTTTAGAAAATTAAATTGTTAATAATAATTCACATCCTTTCTAAAATATGGGGTTTCTATACCATATAAGTATTTATTCTTCTCAAAAAATTTCACTATTCATATTTTGAGATCCAAATATGTCTTGTTAATGGTGAACTTGAAATTTATCTTCCAATCGTTAAAAATGTATTTTTTATCACTCTTTTTACTAAGTGGGTTTCAATAAAGTAATTTTTTTTAAAATATGGAAAATGGTATATCCCTTCCAAATACTTTATTTTTTCTTCTATTTTTCTTTTAAAATGAAATTTTATTCTTTTTTTATGGATAAATTATTTATATTTGTAAAGAAATAAATATGAGAATATTTTTCTTGGAAACATCCAAAAAGATAATATATTTTCTAAATTTTATCACATCCTCTTTTCATAGTAACAAAATAAAGATTTTTTTTTCTAAAGGATTTTTTTATTTTAACTTCCTTTTTACATATTTAAATCCATTATATCTAAGTTCCTTATAGTTTTCTATCATAAATGATCTTTTATTTTTCATTATAAAACACTCCTTTTGGGTGACTTTTTTTAAATATTAATCGATATAAGATTGATATCAAGATTTGAAATACCACATAGAAATGATATAATATCCATTTTAGTTCAATGATATTTCCTTAAATGATCGATTATTTATATCTTCTTCCACAGAGATATATTGATATTTATTAGAGTAATCCTATATAAACCTCCCATGAATTGGTTACATGTTTATATATTATGAGATAATGATGTAGTGTATTGATTATGTTTTCAAAAATATAATTAATGTACATTATAGTTTTGTTCACAACCCTATGTGTGGATATCCGAGATTAGATCGTACCAAATTCATAACCATGATTTTGTTTTATCATTGTGGGATCACTAAATATTCATATGTTTGTTATAAATTTCTATTATATTCATCTTTTTTATGTTATTCTCCAATGATTATATATTATATTTATATGATTATAGTTTATGTTATACTTTTAATTATTCCCTGATAAAAATTATAAGGTCTGATGTTTCAATATCATGATCTATAATAACCAAAAAATATCATTATTATCATTTATTAATCTATTGATTTATTAAAAACATATTTCAACCCTATTAATGTTTTCTCATATATTTATTATCTAAAAACTTATTATTTGATAATTAATTTATGTATATATATTTGAATGATCCTTTTATTATATTTCCAGTTCATAGGGTATGAATATGAGCATAACCAATAAGGATTATAGATGGGTCTCTATAATAATTAGTTTATGGAAAAAAATTCACAGGCACTGTAAAACATGATTCTTATGTAATTAATCCTCAATGAAACTAAAATATGATTCCTGGGATTGTGAGGTTGTTTATGATGTGAATAGTTATCTTATAGAAGAAATCTAAAAAAATATATGTTTTATTATGGATTACTTGGTTTATATTTGAGAAATTTTTACTGGTTTTTAGTGATTAGGGTGAGAGAGAATAATTGAAAACAATATAGATAATTATATGAATATGATAACATCTTATAATTATTATATTGAAATGGTTCAATGGTTTAGTATCCACGAAATAAATATATGAATAAAAACCAGTTGATATATGATGTATAATAAATACACCAAGGTATAATTACCCTTAAAAGGTTATTTGAGAATTAACTCAATATTCACCTGATGAATGGAAAATAGGAATATCTTGACACCTGGTTTGACACTCCATGTGGATTTTCATTGTAAATCCCCAATTTATTAATAATATATTTGGTTAAATATCAATATTTTTATGTTATAGAACCTAATATTAAATTTATGATAGAGATCCTAGGTTAAGGATAAGAAATTTATAAGTTAGGGTATACACATTATTTATAAAATATTCATTATCTGTTCATTTCATTAATTATATACATATAATTTAACAAAACTCAACCCTAAACATACCATTATTTATCTACTATATAAAATAAAAAGAAACTGTGATATTAATGAGGGTGAATAAAAAATAAATTGATTTTCAAATGAATAACCTAATTGGATTACTAATAGAGTAAAAAAAAGTGTTGAAAGGCTCACCATACTACCCCCACTTAATGAATAATAATATAAACTTTATTTTCCACCCAAACTCACCATGGAATGAAAAACCTTATATAAATTTATTCATGATAAAATTTCCAATGTAAAATCCTAGATAATCAAATCCAATTATTGTTATGTAATAGATTATTATGATAAAAAACTATTTCCATTCAATGCTGCTTAGAGAATGAGATAGTTATTCCAGTAATTTATTCTTTCTAAGGAGACGATGTCCAATGGTGGAATCTCAATAATATTTCAGTAATAAATTATTTTTATGAAAATGAAATGTATATTTTCATAAATAATATTTTTATAAAATGGTTATCCCTCTAGTGGGTTTCCAGACTTAGTAAGTAGTCTAGCCCAACCCCGCATAATTGTGTTCTATATACTTTGGACTAGACAGATCAGTTCTGTGATTTCATACAAATATTAACCTCATCATTATCAATTATATTAATTGGTGATCTCATCTATCCATGTAATTTGGATGTTTAAGTTATCCATGAGGCTATTGAGTTTAATCTATCTAGTTCCCATATCATAATGGACAAAACGAATTATCCTTGTAACTACATGATCGATCTGGTAAATCACTGTACTGATTGGAACCCTCTAGAATATTTTTGGTGATGTGAAATATTGATGTAAAGGACTAGGATAAGATGGATTTACCACACTATCTTCCTCCAAATTTTTACAATGATCACTTATTGTAACTTCTCATCCCTTGTTCCTCACATTGGTGCCCCGTTCTGATTCACAACATGACCTCAAGAACACCTCTTCATATTCTAGAGGCTTCTAAATAGCATTGATGGGGTAATATCACTCATTAATAGAATATACCCTCTTTTATTAAGGTTATACCGAAATAGAAATAAATATAAAATAACAATTGAATAACCATATGAAATAATGCACAAAAAAATAAAAGTATAAAAATATTGTCAATACTAGAAATAACATATAAAAACAAAAAAGTAGATATTCTATTGAAAAATATATTTCTGTTTTATAAATGAAAAATCAAAGTAAAGATAATAATGAATCCCATTTTAGTACTAGACAACATATGGTTCCCTAATTTGTGATCTATATTAATTCATCCACCTAACACTAGGCGTTTTTCCATATCATGTCTTGCAACCATTAAATCTATTCAGGTACTGATCAGGGTACCTAAAAAGGGTGTTAATACAAGTCATTAGTTCACCAGCAATGGTGTATAAAACAATATCCAATCATTATTATAGTATGATTCTGTAATAAGAAATGATCTCAATGTATAAATAAAATTTTCTCACATCAGCAAATTATTCTTTATTTGACCAAATAATCTCCTTAGGTTATGGGGACACCTGAACCTCAATACCTTCTTTGTCCCATGATAGAGTCTATATTATCCAAAATTGATACCATGTCCTTAAATAAAACTAGAACCATTATATATCTCATCTAATATCACATAATTTCATTGTTTCATTCCAAATCTTAATTCTCATATGAATTCCATTGTTACTATTCATCATTTCATTAATTAACTCAATAATTAATTAATGTTCTCAAACTCATTAGTTAACTCAAACATTAATTAATATTTTCAATATCATTAATTAACTCAATAATAAACTATTCATCCCAATATCTGTAGTTAACTCAATAATTAATTATTCATCATTGTCTGAATAACTGAATCAATAATAAATTAATCATCTCAATTTCATTAATTAACTGAAAAAAATATGTATCTCAACATTATTAAATTAAAAAACAATTAATTAATATTCTCAATCCTATTAATTAACTCAATAATTAATTAATCATCTTAGACATAATAATTAACTTAATAACTAATTAATCGTATCAATTTTTTTAAATAACTGAACAATTAATTAATCATATCAAAATCTCATTATCCCATTATTAATTCTACTATTAGTTACTCAACTAAACAACCCCAATATCCCATAATTAATTCCAAAATTAATTACTCAATTCCAAAATCCCAATATCCATTAATTAATTCTACAGTTAATTACTCAATTAAATAATCACATTATCCCCAAAATAATTCATTAGTTAATAATTCATGATTTAAAATTCCAATATCCCAAATTCCACAAATTTCAATAATTAATTTAACCATAAAATTAATTAATTCTTTAATAAATCAATTTATAAACCTGAAATATCAATTCTATAAATAAATTCACACAAATAAAATCAATACATTGGGATTGGAATTATATACAACATTCATCAATTTATTGATGAATGATCTTCCAGTGGAAATCCCCAAACATTGAGCATCATAATGCTATAGAAAAATATCCAAATCTAAAGCTCTAAATTAGGATTGAAAAACACAAGATCCTTTATTTCAAGATCATGATCTTCAATACCAAATCTATATCTCATCAAAACATGAAGAAAACCCATTTCTATAATGGAAGAAGAAAATAATAGGAATAAAAAAACAAGTAATATAGGATTATGTTATTGAGATTGGAGAAGTATTCAATACAACATTAAAATCATGAAAAATGTGGAAAAGAAGGCTTTGAATTCATCTAAGAGGATCTGATATCATGAATGATTTTCTAGGGTTGAATGGGGGTTGAATATGATGTCTTTCACTTGTTCAACTAAATTAAAATCTAATTTTTAATGAAATAAAAAGTCATTAATTGTTTGCTGGGAAGGGGAATTGGGTTTTCCCGAATTGTTCCCTTGAATCAGCAATCTCTTTTTTAGGGGTTAACAGTTACTCCAAATAGGGTGTGCGATTTGACAAATCATGTTCCAATTTTATAATTACAGTCTATCTAGGGTTGGATGATTTTCCAAAACCATGCACTAATTGTACACTTCTTTATTTCTTCCATTATTTGAAAATTTTAACCCTAAAACCACCAAAGTATATCGAAAACAAATATTAATTACCACATGGAAATAGTATACTAGAAATCATGCCTAATTTACCTCCAGAATAGGTCTGGATCATACATTCTTTGCACCTTATAAAACCTCATCCTCAAGATGAACTCACAAGAATATCTAAGATTCCATGTTAAAAAATTATGCCACTAAGCTTATATATCATCTTCCCATTACCAAGTATCCTTCTAGACAAACCTTAGATACCAAAATACCCAAACAATTGACACAGTAATTCTCGACAACTCTTTCACATTGTTATAGAATACATGTATTGTATTCTCCTAAAAGGATGTATCAATATCAAGATCAACATCATCCACAATGATCACAAGAGAAGGGTAGTTTTGATACTGTGAATGTTGATACACATGAAAAACATCCACAATAACACTATAATTTTCTTAAAGATCTAAATAGTACACCACTAACCCAATTATTTCAATAACCTCATACAGTCTAATAAACCTAGGTGGAAACTTTCCCTCTCTCATGGTATCATGTGGTGAACTATCCTTGGCGATAAAAAATGACACAATTTATAATTTATAGGGATACTCTATGTCTATCATCATATGAAATATTTCAACTATGAGATAAATCTACATGTTTTTAAATAATTTATACCTACTTTAACTTATCTTACATGAGACTCTGTCAAAAAAACTCTGACACACCTGCCTCCATCCATCATAGAGGTGATCTACATGACCTACCATAACCAACCTCAATTGATGAAAACAATATAGTTTCTTCAACATTATGGTTATTGTAAAACAACATAAAATATAGGAGATTATCCCAAGAGACACCAAATTATAAGACACATTCTTGAAGAATATCCTTTAGCACATGTATTGTACAATATAACAGTCCATTTATCTCTGGATAGAATGTTGTAAAAAACATTATGTACAAAGAACCTTCTATAATTCCTAATTGATTCATGATGTAAAATTCAAGTCATAGTCCAAAAAATAGTATTCAATACCTAATTCAAACAAGATATCCCTAAAACATGTATATCTCTTTACTGATCCATGGAGAAATTCTCTCATATATGAATGAAATGTACTACCTTTGTCAGTTAGTCCAAAATCACCCAAATCGATTCATTCTTTTAATGTGGTCTTTAGAGACCCACCAAAAAAATACATTCTAATATCATCCCACATCAACTTTTCAATGGTAAATGGTTACAATAAACCTCTACGACATTTATTCTCTTCTTTTATCTACCGATTGGTGTGGCATTATTCCATGAACCCTAAAATTTACTTTATCATGACTGTTCACAAAAAAACATCATCATATGTCATGATACATTTTTTTTAAACAAAGAAATACCTCATATTATGAGGTATTAAATTACATCATAGTCCCTCCTATATTCTCATAGGCACAGGAACTAAATTTTTGACACAGATAGTCGAGTCCTCATCTATCAACCTGCCTGTAGGTATCTTCCCACCTTTAAGGATTTACATAGAAGATTAACATTCTTTATCCTCATACTGCATATCTCATATATATATAATGTGTATAATCCAATGTAACTAATACCATTTTTATCTTCTCCTGATTCTATTGAACTACCACATGCATATCAACTAGTTGAGTCATTTTTTCCTCTTAGTAATAGACTCCTGAACATCCTGAGTCTGAGTTTTCTTATTAAATAATCTGTAACACTATTTCCATTACCATTATTTTATTCTATTTCAAAATCAAATGATTTTATATACTAAACCCATCACCACTACTGATAATTCAAATATCACTATGAGAATATATACCTTAAACACTTTTTGGTAAACATAGTAAACCTATATCAAAAAATATAATGATACCAAAACATCAAATAATAACACACCATATGTAACTCAAGGTTTTGTGTATGGTAATTCCACTCATGTGGCCTCAAATTCCATGAACCATACACAACAAATCGATCACCCTACATCAAAACTACTCTATTTCATATCCCAAAAGTGTCACAATAGACCACACACTACTCACCTAACTCAGGTAGGATCAAGATTAGTGTAAGTTTCAAGTGCTTCTTTAACTCGTGGAATGAAGCGTCACATTATATATAACATTAAAACAATATCACCATATTTTTCATGCCTAAAAGTGTCATTTATAGATGGTAAATATACTAAATAAACCACTACTTATATCCAACTAATTCCATAATGCTATATATATCTAAAACATACTTGGGTTGATCCCAAGAAAACACATCCCCCAGTATATCTCGGTCCACCGACACCATAATCCTTGATGATATGTCCCAATAAGTGTACCAAACCATCCCAAATATGACACTTTGATATCTTGGCATAGAGTGTATTCTCTCTCAGTGTACTCAAGATAATGTCAACATATATGACCTGATCATCATAGGTTTTTGTACAACAAGATATCATCCATAAGCACTGCCATAAAAATCTATGTATGGATGGAATATTATCTTAATCATGGAAATAAACACATTTTGAGTGTTCATAAACCCAAAAATAATCACGATGAACTCATATAGCCCATGCTTACATCAGAAAGAATCCCTCAGTATGTCAAAAGGAATAACTGCCAACTAATGATTCCCTGACTAGAATTAAATCATCAAAAACTCATAAACTCCCCTCAAATGGTCAAACAGATCATAGATACATGGAAGAGGATACTCATTATTCACTTTTATCTAGTTCAACTTCTTCTAATCGACCCAAAATATTAAACTCACATCATCTTTCGTTTCAAACATAACCGGAGATCCCCAAGGTGATGTATTCAAACAGATAAACCCCTTATGTATCTAATCTGCCTACTAGTTTTTGATCTCATGATTCTCTTTATATTCCATTATTTATGGTGGTAAATAATTTGGTTCATCTCTTAGAATTATCATAATGGTGAATTCCACATCTCTTCTAGGTGGAATCCCTAACAATTCTTCAGGAAACACAACCCAAAAATGTTTTGATACAAGAGGGAAGAAATCTTTCTTTACATCAATTATCTAGAAATAGACTAGATACTTGGGAATTGATATCTCTCAGTTATTATGTAATTTTCCTTTCTCAGCCTACTAGTATATCTCACTTTCCATGGTGAATACATTTGTCACCATTAACAGACATAAAAGTGACCCTCCTACAGTAACTATCAATATGGGCTATGTATCCTACTAATAAGTCCTTACCCAAAATTATTTCTAATCTTGACAAGTCTAGTATATAGGGATCCCATAGAAAATAATTCACAACAACTTCTATAAAATTTATCCTACATAATAATATTTCCCTAGAATGTACTCCTAACGGGGTATCTATCAACAACACCCCACTCACAAACTCTACCCCTAAGAACTAACCATTCACAAGTGTGTAGAAATAAAGGAATAAGAGGAACCGGTATCAAATAAGGAACTAGATAATATGGAAGCCACAAAAATAGTACCTCTCACAGTCAATAGTCCAGTCTCACTACACACAAGCGCAGGTTGAATCTCATGAAACTCTCCTACCCCTCTTCCATGTGTTATTGTCTAACTCCACTATGCTCCACCACCCTTCTTATACGGTCACTCTTTCCTATAAGTAAGGAATACACTACATCTACCTTCTACATCGACTAAAACTCTAACTATCATCCATATATAGTGTAAAAGGCCCCCTTCCAATACTCAAACTATGTCTAGATATCTTATCATTACCCATCTATCAAGGGTTCCTGCAAAACATCCACATATATCCTGTCTTTTTGAATGATCTACACTTCACTGCAGGTTGGGGATAGTTTCTATGATAGTGGATATCCCTACAAGACAAGTGGAAAACCACTAGAGATATGTACTATGTAAATAACTTTCCCTCGGGCCACTATGTCATACTATTCTATGGATAATGTTCTCATAATGACACTTCTAGATCTCAGAAGACGTACCTCATAATCATCCTAAAGAAACCATTTGTCTTACACTAAAAGAAACCTTGAGGTTCCCCTCATCTACGAGATCCTAATTCACCACTTATGAAAAAATATTCATTATGAAGATATTCAACTATGACTTAATTTCAATCAAAATTCGATCCAAAAATAATTTTTCTATTGTAGCCTTGTACTCTTGAAACACAAGAGAAAAGTGCTTATAATCTATAAAGCATCAAGCATAGTCCATCATGGACTTACTACCCTAATTCGATATAATATACTAATATACTCCCTCTCACATCAGCATCTCTTGATATAAGTGATCCTAGACCCACTCCAAAAATTCCATCCATAACATACCATAATCTTTTCCATTTAGATCTGGAATGTCACACCATTGTTTCACTAATACTCATAGAATATAAGTGTCCAACCTGACCATTTACTCTGATAGAGTCTACATGTGGTCAATTATAGTCTGGATAGACTCAATCCCGAACTCAGCTCCCTCAGGTCCACCCTCTCCATCAAAATATGGAGGGTGCTACAACTGAAACTCCCTTACATGTCTTACATGCTCTTCTCGAATCACCATGGGTCCCTATACAAGAATTGCTTGAACTGGGAAATGTTCTCTTGGAAATTCTATCAATATTCGTAACCCATAACTATCAGTTCCTCGGGTTATACTACCCAAGGATAATCCCTAGACATTTTCTCTCATCTTACTCTCAATAAATGACACCATTGAGGAATATCTATAAAATACAAACACAAACCTTAGGATAAATTTCTCAACAATTTAACATTTATTTGAAATCACAATAAGGCACAACAATCTTGTTCCCCAAAACCCCACCTCATGTTGAGATCCAAGGTGATAACACTTCCTTTAACTATCTTATATCATTGTTAAGGTTAACAAAGGGTAACTCATTTTCATTATTCATGTTTCTAATTTAGAAAACCAATTATTATCATTTTTATTATTTTATATCTTTTAGTTTAAAATTTTAAAACATTTTAAATTAAATTTCACATGAAATAAAAAATAATTGAAGTTCAAAAAAATAAACAAAACCTATTTTTTATGCATTCAGAAAATGATACATGTCAAAAAATAATCATGAGTTCCTAGTATAATGCTTGGAAACTAAACTCTCATGATATACCAGTAAATGAGTTAATTATCACAATATATTATAAACAAAAATTACCTCACACAATAGGTTTATCTCCCAAGGTTAACAAAAATTCAACTATAATAGTAAATAGAAATTACTGTTATCCCACCCTAGGAACTTGGGTTCTCACTTGCAAATGGGATTACAACCCCCATTCCTGAACTCATAACCGAAGCATGACTCTTCCAAGTCCACTCTCTATAATTCTAAAAAACTTAAAATAAAAAATGAAATAACTAGGCTTTGATACCACATTGTAATGTCCTGGCCAGGGTTGCATGCACTGGTAACCTCATGTCAGTTCACCACATGACCTCAGGTGTGCCTTCATGTATGTCATAGGCTTTGTACTAGCAGCAAGGGTATAAAATCAATCATGGGGAGACTATACCACTTTTATTAGAGTAATAATACAATAGAAATAAATAAGGTGTAATAAATGAATTATTAAGTGATATCAGACCTCGAATAATACCAGAAAATCACAATTTCCCAAATTAGGAATAGAATATCAAAACTAATGTTGGCAGTAGATAACTTATTTACCCACGGAGGAAAAAAAAATTTAGTACATCCAACCTTTAAAAATCTTCACAAAAAAAATCAATCATTAAATATATAGTCACATTGAGTTCATCACTACACTAACGGAAGATATAGAATGATAGTGTTCCCTGTTACATCCCAAAAGGAAATACTACCCAAAATTGTTGGAATTTTCTCATCCCCTAACAAACATCAAGAAACTTATATTTACCACCATTAATGACATGTTAGATCAAAATATGTACCTATCTCATTTCATTTCCTCATTTCACCCATGATATTCCCACTCATTCAATATTAGGAATAAAATATCTGATTCATTATAAATAATCTTGTAGGAAAATCCCAAGGATTTTATTATAAAATACAAGCTTGATCCATTATGGGTAGAGAAGAACATGATCATCAATTCCAATACTAATTACAAATACGCTATGATGGATGATTATTATTGACCTCATAAATGTAAAGAATTATGAAACTGAGTTTCTCTCTAACTTCATCACCAGATGGAACATTCAGATGTACTTTCTTATTATAAAACTCACATAGTATAAATTAATGGATGATTTCTTATAGAATCTATATAAGGAGAAATAAACACTCCTATTACCAATATTAAACCCATATGGATTAAAAATGTTTGAAAAGGCAACACAAAAGGTGATGGAAGATGGGGAGATGTTTTCTTAGATGATCTCAATATTCCACCCATATATATACTGAGGATATATACATGGTAAAAACTAGTGTTCAATCACTTCAGGGAGCCCAATATCTACATGTAATCACAACTAAATTTCCATGAACTTGTCAAATAGTCTTTGGAGTATGGTTGGATGGAATACAAGTATCTAACTGAACTAGGATCATGGGCATACAATTTTAACCTAACCACCAGCACCAATCATACCTTTGATGTCCAATAAGGATCAAAGGTCATCAATATCAAATGCCTCAATCGTGTGTCCTTAGGATAAGGTATATATTCTTGTTGTTAGGTGTTATGACAAGGTTAATAAATATAAAATCATGAAAAAATTTATGTTATCCTAGAAAATATTCCTTTTTTGTATTCTCTTTATATTTTAAACTAGTATAGGGTAGTGCTAGTTAATACTCAACACCCACCAAGAAAAAGTGATTTCTGACTTTGTGGATGAGGTATGTTTTTTATATTTATTTAGTTTAATATTTTGTTTACATATTGTTTGTAAAGAAATATCAAGAGGTTTCTATATAGAGAAAAATTAGACCAATTTATTTCTTAAGAAAACATGAAAATTTATTCTTTTTCAGTCTCATATTGAGAATACGTATGGGATAAATCTTATCCAAGTATGAATATTCCTATTATTATGTTATGTACATGATGATTTATCTTCATTAATGTCTAATATTTATGGATATTATGAAAGTGTAGAAAATCCCCTTGGTGGTGTAAAACATGAATCCCAATTCATATATCTTATACATGAGTCTATATTAATGGATATCCAGTTGGACACAACATTTAATATTCTATTTGGATGATATTGACATAAAATCCATGAATCTATTATATAATTACATGATGAATTCCTAAAGTAAAATTTTAATAGTATGGTTATATTAATATGTGGTGATGGATCCCTCTTTGAATCTTGTTAATTATAGTATTCTTCTAAAAGGGGGATGGAAGGAATATGATGGTAGAGGGTGATGAATATATCAATACTCAAAATAGTTTCCAAATTTCACTATAAATCATTTAGAATATACATAGAAATCAGTTTTTCATTTTATATAAATTTAATCACGGGAATGAAGAAAAATCTTATGAACCCCCATAATTAAGGGATTTATTGGACCCTATATAAATAGTAAAAAATCTTTTCTTTGGGGAAATACTACTTGAAGTATATCGTGTTCAAAATATGGAGGTTGAAATCATATATGACAACCTCTTGGTTAACAATGATGAATTTTTCCCCCAAGTCCCAAAGATAGATGTGAATTATCTCTTACATTAAAATACATTTATCTAAAACTAAAAATAGATGAAAATGTGAATATGGAATACACTGAATATATAGATATTGGTACTTATTTTTCCCATGACAAGAGGGGAGTGGTGGTTGAGAATATCATGAATTCACATTAAAATGATATTCATTCTATTGGAAACCCAATCCATTATGTTGCCTCACCATCCTTGAGGGAGGTTAAAAATTCTCTCATTCTATCAACTATTCTTGAGATAATTCCTTCATTAGTCGCATTAATTGAACATACAATATAAGAAAAATGTGTATAATATCTCAGATATAACACCTAATGTTTCATTAAGGTTTATCTACCATAATTTGTGATCTTAGAAAATTAAATATGGGTATAGGGGATGGTCAGTGGACCATATAGATTTGTCTTTTTATACCACATGAATATCAAGAATTGTATAAATCCTTCTTGAAGTAGCTATTTTATGCATTCATTCAAATAAATAATGATTCTTTGACTATATTCCAACATGGAAACCAATCACATGGGATTTCTACACAATAATAGTGGTTTCAATAATGAATCCATAAGGATGAATATGTTTCATGTATCTAGGGTTGAAGATAAAGTTGATAAGATTATAAATACCCATTCCATTTCATAATTTTAGTTCCCAGAATGGATAATAAAAGAATTCATCATTATGAAAAAGAATGGTTATATATAGTAATATTTCAAATTTATGAATCTCAATATTTATTTCATGAATAATGATTTCTTAGTTTGAATCATATAACTCCTAATTGATGAAACATTATGATTCTAAGATGCTTCCTTCATGTATGGGTGATCAGGGTAAAATAAACTCAGGTTTTTCCTACAGGATGACTAAGAAGTGACTATTAGTGCACACTAAGGAGTATTCAACTTCAAGGTCATTACCTTTTTTTAAAGAATCTTAGTGAAAACTATTATCAATATAGGTATTTCTTCTATATGAAAATTCATGGAAGGATTTCTAAATTCTATATAAATGTTTTCCTTGTTAAATACCAAATATGTTGCAATATTATTATTAAGCTCAAAATGGCCATTAACAAACTGTGATTATACAACTTAAATAATAACCCGTGATGTTTTTATTTAGGTTCATATCAAGAAAATTCCATTCTTTTTGGCTATGCCATTGTGGTATCAATGTTGAACCTAAGAATAAAAGTTCTATTATTTATTTACACCTATTCAAAACCATCAAGAGTTAACAGGGACTCAGTGATTCATTTCCAATATCTAATATTCTTTTTCAAATCTATCCAGCAAATGAAACTCATTTACGATGTTAATGAAGAAAGGAGTTTGTTACTAATGGGATGAAAATAGTCAATAATCCTTCCAAAATACAAGGAAAAATATTATGTTTCCACTATTCCTAATGATATATGTAGTGTTAAGGCCACTTATACAATAAGTGTCCACTATAGAGTGATCACTCAGTGTATATATCCCACCAAAAAATGATTTACAGGAAGGAAAAAATCATTATTTTTTAACCAAAAAAAGAAATATACTAAGACCTAATAATATATCATCGATAAGAATTTCTTGGATCTATATTTCCTGATAACAAATGATCATCATAATGTGCATCACCATAAGACCAACCTATCATCTAGAATTTTCCTAATCATGTATATCCTCTGTTATCATATGTTTACTGGGAATCTAGGTAGATGGGAGGTTAAATTGAAATAAATATACCTTCAGTTTGTGTCATTTAAGTATAACAAATGTTATCCATTAGTATAATTACTTATAGAATTTACTTCCCCATATATAAATCCATTGAATATTAAACTCTTAGATTAACGGGTATTCACCATCTAAAATAGGTCTCAAACAAGATATATATTCTTATATGGAACTTTATAGAGTCTAATTAGGAAAATAATTGAAATCCTGAGAATGAGTAGTGTTGATCTATGGATTATCAATAACTCCCAATCAATGGTGGTTCAATTATATTTTTTCATACTATTTAATTATTCACCAACAATGGGGAAGAGTATCCAAAATCATTATAGGCTTAGAAATATTATGACAACTATATCTTGACTGATTGAAATATAATTGTGGCATGATTTTGGAAATTATTAAAAAAATTATGGTTGATTCTATTTGAAAAGATATTCTATCACCCCTCATAGATTATATTGGAGGGATAATAGAATAACTTCCCTTATAGAAAATTCTATTTCATATTACATTCTCATAAAATTATCACACTGATACACTGGATAATATATGTGTGTCCCAAGATGATCTCAACTAGGACAAGATAGTTTTATACAAAATGCACTTGAGGGGTTTAAACCCATTAAATATTTGTAACATGGATGAAATAAATGTAATTAAAACTATCCCATAGAATGAAGTAACTCTATTATCATCAAATTTATTTTTTCTGGATGGATCCTCCCCATTATTGAACATCTCTAAAATGAGATCATCTAATTAGATCATACCATTTAAGAGTATATCTGATGTTGGAATATAAAATTTGTCCACTATGATGGCCCAAATGTAAAAAATATCCTATACAATTTAGGTTAATATATTTTCCACCTAGTATGAACTAAATGTATACGAACATTAAATTTCATATAGGATTTCCATTTATGGTCCTATAATGATCCTCAGTTAAGGACTCAGTTCATCCATCCAATTATAAGAATTATCTTTGTATTTCAATGAAGAAATAATATTTCATAGAATTCACAATAAAATTCTATTTTTATCAAATATATTTTATCTTCATCCATTATCCCCAAGAGTTGTTACAAACTTCCAAAAAATGTTTTCCATTTTTCATATAGGGAATGGATGTTATGGGTCCATATCCATCAGCTACATCCACGAAGTTCAAATACATCATTACTATAATTGACATATTCTGTAAATAGTGTAATCCTATAAAACTCAAGTAATTCACAAAGATGAATATAGTTCCATTTGTGAAGTTTAATTTCATAAATAAATCTAGAGTCAGTCAAATAATAATATTGGGAAATGATACTAATTTATTTTCATATGATTTGAAAATTATATATCATGAGTATGACTTTGAGTCTAATCACTTTTACCATTATCACAAAGTAATAAATACATAGAAGGGGTAATTAAATAATTCACTAGAAATTAAACTCTATAAAATGATTGATAAATAAAATTAATCTATTCTAGATAATATTTTTAATTCCTTGTGTGATTATGAAATCATGAATTGTACCGTTACATGAGAGACCCCATATTTTATTGTCTAAAAAATAGAGGAATCACTACCAATTGATGTCTAATTTCACTAAATTTTCTTCAAAATCTATGGATATATATTATAATATCAAAAAATGATAATGAAATTTTTTGTGTTATGTTTATTTAATTAGAAGAGGCAATTCAAATTATAGAAACTTGATGCCCATCAAAATTGAATGCACAACCACGAAATTAAAACTATAATCTCTTATAATTTCTCCTAGGTGAGGAAATTTGAGATCACAGAACCCAAATGAAACAAGTGAGGAAGCCTCCGAGGTTGGAACCTAAATTATAATGTCATTATATAATCCAAATTTTCTATTCAAAATGAGTTTAGTTATTGGATAAAATGGATGGTGAAAAAATCATACCCTAATGAAATGTTGGATTTCTCATGAAATTATTTTCTTGACATCATATCTCTCTATATCATGCTAATTAAAATAAAATTCACTAAATCATGTTGGTAATTTTTTTAAGACCGTAGAAAACAAGAAATCCATGTCTTTATCACATTACATTAAATGATAGAACAAATTGTTCTATGAATTATGACCCCAATTGAAATTCCTCCTCAATTCATCCAACATGACAAAAAACTATAGTTTTTACAATTATCTATGTGGACTTATACTCCAATGTTAAACTCTAATACCTATATTAATTCATAGTGTATAGTAAATTTCTATCACTAGAATTTACCAAAACACATGCCCTTTTGCCCTAAATAAGTGAAACATCAATACTAGAAATTTATCATATTGATTAATTGTTTCTAGCATTATGAAAATTTTATGATATATATAAACACATGAAACCCCTATCCTAGTCCCAACCACAAGTTTCGTCAATACATAAATATACTCATTTATTTAGATTGATTAATATAGAAGAATCACTATATATGAACTACATTTGTCTTGATTAATGTCCTCACAAGATAAATAGTGATGCATGTATCTCCGATAATCATCCAAATAAAACATAAATAAGGAAAAAAATCATCCTTATATTTGGACCCCATCATCCATGATGGGATTTACTCTTTGGAAATTAAAATTAGAAAAATCCATTTAATATTTATTTATACCCAAATCTATGAAAAATATCGTATATAAAGGCCCTTATTATAAGAAATTAAACTAAACAGAACCCGATTATTTATCATGTGACCTTAACTACACAACATTTGGGTTCACCCTACATGACCCTAAACTATTTTAGATTTTCCTACCATATTTATTAATAAATTATTACATGATAATCATATATATATATATATGAAATTTAAAATTATATGGATCCATGTTCATAGTTTTATAATGATGTAAATATTCCCCAACTATATATGAGTTAGATCTCTATGGGATCCACTATAATAGGTTCATCCATTATCATGTGCTAAGTAAAAGTGACGTATATATAAGATCTTATCCTACCTAAATGTTATTCATTCATTGGAATGATAAAACTAAGGTTTTATTTCATTACCTAGGATTCTGATTCAATCAAATATACAACCAAAAGTGAATAAAAATTCATGAATCTTACTATCTGTGTCAACAGAAATCATATAGAGTCTTTATTAGTGGCCACATACACTAGGAACATATAAGAACTATGTGAGGCTTGATTATATCCTCACATGATATGTAGGGGTTCCCAAATATCTTATCCTTGACCGACCATGACTTATAAGAATACAAACACACTCATGAGTGTGTGGATCATATTGAATAAATGTTTCATCATATATACCAGCTAGAATTATGTAGAATGTCCCAGTATATATTAATCATTGGAAATTATTAGAAAAAATTATTATTATACATATGTGGTTTTTTTGTAAAAAAAATTCATCTTTTAATACATCATATGGGAAACTAAGATGAATTTTTTTTCTTTTTGTTACATCTTTATCTACACAACTGTAATTTATTCAACCATATGTGATAAAAGGTTGAAGGATGTGTTGGTTAACCTAAACATCAGGATTCACTATCCTATGATGAAAAAATATTCATCCCTATGAAATATTTCATCTTAATATATTCTTCTTCATTTGAGCATTGCATGGATTGATACTTAATTTTCAAGGATACATAGTCATACACAAACTTTTATTGCCCTGAGACTAGTAGTATTTGCACCATTATGAAGAAAATTTACACCAAAACCACTCAATATGATATTTAGTCATTTGGGAATTTCATGAATACTGGAAATTCCACTCTTAAATATATGATTCGGATCTACATAGTATACTTTAGTATAAGATTCATTATTTAATAGTGAATACATTAAAAAATTCCTAATCTCCTCTCTATAAGAGATAAATATATATTGATACACTGATGGATATTTATGTGTATATATTCATATCATTTTACGATGCATACTTACACATAGATCTATAATAATAGTCCAATCCCTAAATTTTAATCAATGTTCCCTCTTCTACTTTAATTTTATAGTTTTTTCAATTAATGTTCCATCTTCCCATGGACACTACACTTAGGTGGGATTCAATTTTCACCCCAAACACATGAATTAGATCTATGAGGGAAAATAATAACATATATTTTTTTATTCAATAAAATAATTACATTATACCTTTTGTAATTTGGGTATCTAGACTCAAGTTCCAGCAATAATCCCAAATATACCCCCACTCAGCCTTAGTGATAGATTATTTATCTTAATCATTATGGCTTCCCTCCATAACTTTTACTATTAAAGGTAGATAATATTATCCACATATTTTCAATAACTATTTAATTCTTTATTCATACAATATTGTGATGTTTAGTTATTCATAAATCATATATGGTAGGATTAACAAAAAATTCCCCAAAAAAATCCTCCTTTCACCTTATTTAGTTGGGTCTCATTATCAACACCAAACATTCTTGATGAACCAATATTTTAATAGAACCCAAATATATCCTCAAACTTATAAGTATTTTATGTACATAAGTGGATGTTTTTAAACAACATGTTTCTTGATTCCTACTCATGTTACATGCATTGTGATGCATTGATCCTATATACTAGACCCATCATCAAATTATATATAGAAAATAGAATCATTTCTCCTATGTATGAACCCAATCTATAAAATAAACTTTTTTAAATAATTATTCATCCATTGGTCTATTATAGTGGTTCCTCAATTCCAGAACCATCTATGACATGATCCCCATTATTATAGGATACATAGTGATTTCAAGATCTTCTTTCTTATGCCCATACAAGAAATCCAATAAAACCATACACCATATATATAAGGACATAAATGATTAAATTTCCCACATTATGGCCAATATGATTCATCATATCCTATGTTTACTATCTAAAAAAATTATTTTTTCTATTTTTGGGGTTCCCTGAATACCAATATAAGGGTCAAATGTACACTTTTCAAATGTTTTATCCTCAAGAAAATATTTAATGGACTAAACAATGAGATAATGTTTTTCATATTATAAATAAATAACATATATGTAAAGTTAACTATATATAAGTTTATACTATATAAAAAACTATGTGATTTTATTCATTATTTAATAAAATTAAACATCACAATATCTATTTCCTTTTTATATAAATTTTTACTAAAAACTATTTAATTCCTCGTCAAATGTTGTTAAACCACCTAACATTGGATTCCATGATGCAAGTAGTTAAATTTCATAAAATTTGATTCCTTATCATAGGTTTTAAGGATGCACAACTTCCTATTCCCTTTACCTTGATAATAAACTATATGAAATATATTCCATCATGTTTGACAAAAATGGTTTGATTTTTCTTTATATGATGAATTCTCTTTCAATAATTTTAGATCCGTGTGTGGGACCTTAACATAGGGATATTCTCCAAAGAAAAAATTAGAATGGAAATATAATCTCTTTATACTATAGCCTATTGTTTACAGCTTCCCTAATAGTATAATAACTATATATATCTTGATTAATTCTATTTTGAGATACATTGGGATTTCGAGACTGAATATTTTGGAATAATCCTCAAACCATTTTACATTTTGACAACATACCAAAAGAAAAAAAACCCAACCATGATAAATTATTTTTATATTTCCTCTATAACCATTTTTATAATCAATTTAAAGATTTTTTCTAATTCATTACTCAGTTTTCACAATTTACTATAATCCTATATGGTATAATGATAATGATTGTATTTATTTATAAGGGAAACCTCTGCTGGCCTATGAATGTGATCCCCAATGGGTCTCTAATATCGATACATATAATCTAGATTTTCAATTATAGATATCTTTTTACCACATAAAATTTCATCAAATCTCTGTACTCGCTAAATTTGTCATAATGGAGCCAAAAAATTTAATATATTTAGTGGTAATCCCTTATATTTTTCCCTACATCATGTCCCTTATTATGAGAACCTCATGATATGATTTACAAAATCACAAAATTCTGTTCAAATGGTTTTAGATTGTTCCTGGACCTAAATGTAAAAGCCCAAGATTTCATAGTGTGATATTTCATCAAAATAATTCAATAACTTGCACTACACGCAACACTGAGTTCAATCACACCATGAATTACCAAAAAATCCATTCAAAATAGGTTATGAATAGTATTAACTAAATTTTAAACTAATATATCCTTATAATTTTAGAATACATATTCTGAGTTTCTTAGACATAATGCAAGAACAAATTGATTTTCAGTATTGCACTTTTATCAACTTTTAATAGTGAACCCTTTTTAAATACAATTTTTTAAACATTTTTACTAAATGGGGACATCAAAAATTTAAAATTAAACATCCCAAGCTTCCACGGTATGCTTTCCTTTGAATATTACAGTAGCGTGTGTTGTACGCAACTTCGAGTTTTAACACACACCACAAGCGATCAAACTAGCTGTTATGAATAGTAATACCTAATTTTTGAAATTATATCTCTCAAAATGGACTTCATTTTTGGATTAGGAATATCGAATTTATCCTAAGGTGAAGTTTTGGTACTTTTCGGATAACTTTAATATTTTGATGAATAGTGAAAATTACTAAATTATAATTAATAACAACTTTTTTAATCAAAATAATTAAAAGTGATAAATGATGAATTTGAGTGGTTTTAAAGTATATTTAGAATATATTTTTACCATTTAATACAATTTTGGTCATTGGAGATAATTTTACAGTTAAACCGGACATAAACAAATGTCAATCTTTTGATAGTTATTATCTCTTAAAAACACGATTTTTGTTTTAACAACGGGAATTAATTTTAAATTAATTTCTGCCACTTCTGTGTTTTGAATTTGGAAAAATGGATTCCATATTTGTAATCAGGATGTTTAAATTTTGTAAATTGGTAACTTTTATTTTTAGAAATTTTGAATAATTACTTCGATAAATATTTTATTTACCATGGTTAAGGGTAAATCCGGTAAATAAGGGTTAAAAAATAATATTATAATAATACTAAATTACCATAAAACGTGTCCTAACATTATTGGTTGATAAATTTTCGACTATAGACATCTTTGGGTCGATTTTGGGACCCCATGGATCCACTTGTAGGTGATAGGGACACTTTATTTTAATTAAGTTAAAATAAGTACAAAAATGACATAAGCATATATCTTTTAGAAAACCAATTTTTACATAGGGTTATATATGTTGGATTTTCAACTATAAATATTAATTATAAAGATAAATTGATTTCATACATAATTATATTTTATTTATAATATTTAGAATTTAAATAATTTAATTTATTTATGACACAATGATGATGCAGTAATTACCATAGTAGTGAATAATTAAAATAATTGATATTATAAATACCCAAATAAAAATAATTTGAGACTTGTAATGAATTACACGAATTTTCTAGGATAATATTACATATTATTATTTATTTAATTGACTTTTTTGACGTAATAATTCTGTTATGAGTTTCACAAAAATCATCTATTGAATAGTATCAAAATTGACAAAAAGAGTTTTTAAAACAAATATTATATTATTAATTGATATTAAATTCCTAAAAATCTAACTTTCTACCAAGAGACTTATATCATGATAGGTGTATCATTAATGGACCACTTGGGGGTCTCTTTGATGTATATAGTATGTTTATTAACTATATAATATAAAAATACAAAGTGACATGGTAAATGTCAAACTAATTAACTAAGAGTTAAAACTGAAAGATAAGGTTAATATAATGACCCAAACCTGTCTAAATTATATTGGTTGAATGGTTTTAGACCTATCCTCCAATTAAAATTAAAATAATCCACTTTGGGGCCATTATAAACCAAATATGAATTTATTATAAATTAGTATTTCTAGCTTTTCCAAAGGTGCCCCTCACCCCTCTTATAAAAGGACACTCCTCCTTCTCATTTATTCACACCTTCAAAGCCTTTTGGTTCGGCCAAAATCTGCCCAAATACTCTTCCAACTTCTCTCACTACAACCTAGAGGCCTTATTTTGATCATAAATCCAACCTAAGGAGCCCTTTTGATCAACTTAAAAGGAAGAACCCGAAGAAGAGGTAATGATTTCACCACCCTTTTCCAAGTTCCTTTCTTCGTCCACTTCTTCTTTCTTTGTTATTACCATTCTAAAATAATAACTCAAGTATATTATATATACTGTGATGTTATTATAAATATGGTACAACCATATTCAGTATTCTATCCGCCCTTTGAATAACATGTCACCATACGTGCGTACGTACGGCTTACCGTCTCCACGTCGTGGTGTAATTGTTATTCAATATATTATTATTTGTATGGGTATAATAATGATGTGTAACTCATGTAAATAATAAATATAACATGATAATGATTATTTATATATGATATACTATCAAATTATATATTATTTTAATATAAAAAGAATGATATTGTCGCTCGTGCATACGTACGGACTACCATCTCCATGAACGCGATGAGATTCATTCTCTATCGTATCCATTCAAGTATAATTATCATTTTATGATTTAAAAATAATTTTTAAGGACCTGATGTCATTCTGTATATGAATAATATACAACCTATCCATTACAAACATTGCTTATGTAACAAAACATATAACAGAAAACGAGTAAGTTAACACCCGAAACAACGATAATACTAAGATATTATTAACAAATCAATGTTAAAAGATCATTTATGATATCATATTAATGTATATTATTCTTGTATAATGTAATAACAATTATTTAACCATTATAAATGAGGTTAACCTACCCCAACCAAGGAAAAGTACAAGGTAAGGGTTTATTTCGCAATCTCTTCATTATCCGAGGTTGTTTATACGTAATAATCTACTGGGATTTCTTTATCATCCACTTCCATGTTTCTTAGAAATGTATTTCAAAACATTTTTAATATTTACAAAGAATATGGGTTAAATTCATTTATACCCTTATGTGTTTTTAAAGTAATCTTATTGTCGTTTTCCAAACAAGGCACTTTTTACCTTTCGACAAATTTAATGTAAGAATGTTTTTTTAACTTATACGGCGGGTGCGGCTATTTACCGCCATTATAAAATCGTCAAAGCTTCCCTTACAAGCTTATAAGTATATTTTAAAAGTAAATGTTTTATTTTATAATTATGTTATTTTTAAATGTTTTCAAAATGAATATTTTAAGAATTTTTGAAAGGTACTCTTTATCAAGATCATAATTTTAAATGTTTTAAAGATTTATCTTTCTAAATATTTTTAATTAATATCCATGTATTCAAAATGATTTTAAGGACTTATTTATATGGACATGAAGGTTTTGAAATGATATTTATTTTAAAAAGTTTCAAAGTGTTATGGGACACTTTGATTCAAAAATATCTTTTAAATTACTTCCTTTATAAATGTGTGACTTTTTAATGATTTCCAGAAAAGAGATATTTCTCTCAAATAGTTTTGATTTCATCTATGTCAACATCCTTTGATGGATTTTAAGCTTATTTGAAGTTGATTTATTATGATACAAAACTTCTGTATTATATTGAAGGTTTTGTGATATGTTTGACTATGGATGTGCTATTTTTATACCATTCATAGTTTATGGTGAATGTATTGACATTTTGTATGCTAGTTTTAATATGAATGTTTATGTTATGTTTAAAACTTTTCATATAGGAATGCATTGGACTTAATATGTAACGGGTGGAGCCCGCTATAGCTCCTTGATTCATCGATAGGTCTCATGAGACAAACTAGTGTCTTGGCACAAGGCCTTGCAAAAATCTTATTTGTAGTCTTGGCACGAGGCCTTGGCTATGTGGTTATGATAGTCTGGCATTATACATTCCATCATTATGAAAGTGGTTATTGATATTGCAAGTGATTATTCAATTCTTAGAATAACTATGTGAATAAGTAAATGGCATTATTTCTTTTTACTTTTTCCATACTATGTTGAAGTTCAAGTTTAAAAGGCTTTTCTTTTAGTTATACATTGCCTTAAATGTTTATGCTTATTTTTGAATGTTTCTGCTATATTGTTATCCTTACGGGGAATTTGAGCTCACCCCTTTTCTATCTTTTATTTTTCCCAGGAAGTGAAGAAGTAAATTATGAATGACCTGCAGGGATATTATGTGGGGATATGAGTGTGTAATATGGAAAAAATATGTTGTTGTAGTATTTTTCCACTTTATGATGTAATGTAAAACTTTATGAATATATCTAGTGTTTCCATGGAAACTAAACCAATCAGTCTTTCGAGATTTGATCTTTCTTGTGATCATGCCAATGTTATGTAATAATGCACCGACTCTAGGTAACTGGGGTCAGGGCGTTACAGTTGGTATCAAAGGAAGTTCAGTACAAACCTTGGAAGCTAGATTTATATAAACTCTGATTAGAGCACATAGATTTAAGATTAATTTTTTGAATTAGTATAGAAGAACTTACTAGAATTTTGGTATTGTAGAGATTTTGTGAGTTTTTCGAGCAATACATCCCTGTCTGGATACGAGCAGGTAGAGGCAGCTCTGGCACAGATGTACCTAGGGGTAAAACCCGAAAACACCGCTTTGAGCTAGACTCAAATGGGAACTGGTGCACGACAACGGGCCTTGCTGCACTCTTGGT
Source organism: Viscum album (assembly GCA_963277665.1). Lineage (NCBI taxonomy): Eukaryota > Viridiplantae > Streptophyta > Magnoliopsida > Santalales > Viscaceae > Viscum > Viscum album. The sequence continues at coordinate 1,895,195,152 of OY728150.1, forward strand.
TACGACACTCCCAGGGGATATGCTTAGGATAACTCTCATTTTCTTTACAAACCATTATGAAGGGTTTATGAGTATATACATCCTCAAAGGAGACATTTTTATGATTATGGATTATATCCATAAACTATTTAATTTATGTTGTGTGTTTTACAAGTTTGGGATTAGGTATTGTTATTCATAAACTAATATAGTGTATTCCATTGTTTAGAAATGGCGCCCAGGAGAAGGAATGAGAACTCCAGCAATGAACATGATCCAAATAGAATGAAGGATCATATCTTTGTTAGTCTTAATCTAGAATTTATAAGAGAAATATTCTCCCATGTATTATCATTTTATGAAGAAATAATATCATGTGTTGATAAGATAAGTAAAGAGTTTACTGAGTCCTATGGCTTTGAAGGGAAGAAAGAGAAGAAAAGGATGGAAGAGGGAAATATGGATAAAGGGAAGAGGGAAAAGAAGAATTTTCCCATATGTGATAACTGTGGGACGAAACACCCTGGAACTTGCCTGAAAGGAAAGGGAGTTTTTTATAAGTGTGGAGGAAAAGGGCACAAAGTATGTGACTTCAAGGGAAGAAAATGGTTTCAAATGTACAATGCTTCATTTGCAAAGAGTTTGGACACTACGCGAACCTATGTCTCAGTCATCAGACTATGCCGCAAATGATGCTATTAGATAATAATCAAGTTATGATACTACCACAGATGAAGAGGAATGATTAGAGTTCTTATGTTGATTATGTCATTTGAGTGTTGTATCAACAATGTACTTGTTATAATAATTATGGAGTATATAAGGATTGTACTGCAGTACTATTTCATTATGGACTTGAGATTGTGTGGAACAAAGAAAAGTGACTCAATATCAGTTTAATTTTTTGGAAAATATGTGGTTGAGAGAAAGATAAACCATAATATGGTTCTGATACCGAGGTAGTGATTTTAGAATAATACATGATTGTTTTGGATAAATTATATTGGATATTCTTGACTACCTTGAAACTAATTAATGATTTGTATATTCCATCATTGTTGGGGTTTACAACATTTGTGGATTGAAGGAGTATATATATTATTCTATAAGGGATAAGGGATCATGAATGTAATCAATAATGTTTTATGATAATTCAGGACATAGCAGTGTTTTAAAAGAATACATGATGAAGGTGATCACATGTTATTACGCGACAAAAAAATGATCTTCCTTGTGTTTACCTTCCTTATAAATTTTGGACTGATGTATTTTGGATAGTTCTAGTTTGGATTATTTTGGATAGTTCTAGTTTGGATTATTTTGGATTGCCATAAAAGGACAACCCGGAGGTCGGGCGGCAACCCGTCACGTCCGGCAAGGCCGCGAGACTTGAACCCACAACCGAAGGGCGACAAGGGTGTATCACCTACCACTAACCCACGTTCTGTCCGGGATTAAATAATGTAGTTTTTTTAAAAGATCTAGTAGATGAATTATAAATTTGTTTTTTTAAACCTATACGAATAAGATAAATAGAATATATTTTTTTACGTTCTATTATCTTATAGAGTGAAAGATGAGTTTGTGGTAGAAATTAGTTAAAGGATGGAACTCTACTTGTCAAGAATATATTTTTCTTCTTCTCTTATTCTATGAAGAAATTAATTCTTATACTTTATTTAAGGAATCCTAAAACCAAAAATGTGTTATCCTAATACCCTATGTTTTGTTGAACCGATGGTATTTCAAATCATCATAGATTGAAGAATTTAAGGACCTCAATTTTACACTTTTTTGTGATTGATGACCTCAATCACTACTTATAAATATTTACATTTTTCCTCCAATTATATGTCTCCAATTGCAACCAATGTTCTCCTAATCGAGATCATAATTTGGTGGTGACCCTTTCATTTCTATTTTCCTCATATTAAGACTAATTCTTAGTAACCTAATTTCTGATGTGGGTTTTCCCACAAAGATATTTTCTATTTTCAACCTTTTATTTTCGAAGAACAATTTCAAGTTTCGAGGACGCAATTTATTGAAGGAGGGGAGAATGTAACACCCCAAGATTTCATAGTGTGTTATTTCTTCAAAATAATTCAATAACTTGCACTACACGCAACACTGAGTTCAATCACACCATGACTTACCAAACAAGCCATTCAAAAGAGGTTATGAATAGTATTAACTAAATTTTAAACTAATATATCCTTATAATTTTAGAATCCATATTTTGAGTTTCTTAGACATAATGCAAGAACAAATTCATTTTCAGTATTGCACTTTTATCAACTTTTAATAGTGATCCCTTTTTAAATACAATATTTTAAAAATTTTGACTAAATGGGGACATCAAAAATTTAAAATGAAACATCCCAAGCTTCCACAATACACTTTCCTTTGAATAATACAGTAGCGTGTGTTGTACGCAACTTTGAGGTTTAACACACACCACAACCGATCAAACTAGCCGTTATGAATAGCAATACCTACTTCTTGAAATTTTATCTCTCAAAATGGACTTCATTTTTGGATTCGGAATATCAAATTTAGCCTAAGGTGAAATTTTAGTACTTTTCGGATAACTTTAATATTTTGATGAATAGTGAAATTTAAAAATTTTTAATTAAAAACAACTTTTTAAATCAAACCAATTATAAGTGATAAATAATGAATTTGAGTGGTTTTAAAGTATATTTAGAATATATTTTTACCATTTAATACAATTTTTGTCATTGGAGATAATTTTACAATTAAACCAGACATAAACAAGTGTCAATCTTTTGATAGTAATTATCTCTTAAAAACACGCTTTTTGTTTTAACAACGGGAATTAATTTTAAATTAATTTCTGCCACTTCTGTTTTTTGAATTTGGAAAAATGGATTCCATATTTGGAATCAGGATGTTTAAATTGTGTAAATAGGTAACTTTTATTTGTATACATTTTGAATAATTACTTCGGTAAATATTTTATTTACCATGGTTAAGGGTAAATCCGGTAAATAAGGGTTAGAAAATAATATTATAATAATACTAAATTTCCCTCAAACGTGTCCTAACCTTATTTGTTGATAAATTTTAGACAATAGGAATCTTTGGGTCGATTTGGGGACCCCATGGATCCATTTGTAGGTGATATGAACACTTTATTTTAATTAAGTTAAAATAAGTACAAAAATGACATAAGCATATATCTTTTAGAAAACAAATTTTACATAGGGTTATATATGTTCGATTTTTGACTATAAATATTAATTATAAAGCTAAAAAGATTTCCTACATAATGATATTTTATTTATAATTTTTAGACTTTAAATAATTTAATTTATTTATGACACAAGAATGATGCAGTAATTACTATAATAGTGACTAATTAAAATAATTGATATTATAAATACCCAAATAAATATAATTTGAGACTTTTAATGAATTACACTAATTTTCTAGGATACTATTACATATTAGGATCGATTTAATTGACTTTTTTTTAAGTAATAATTCTTTTATGAGTTTCACAAAATTCAACTATTGAATAGTGTCAAAATTGACATAAAAGAGTTTTTAAAACAAATATTATATTATTAATTGATATTAAATTCCTAAAAATATAATGATCGTCCAAGAGACTTATATCATGATATATTTATCATTAATGGACCACTTGGGGGTCTCTTGGATGTATATAGTATGTTTATTAACTATATAATATAAAAATACAAAGTGACGTGGTAAATGTCAAACTAATTAACTAAGAGTTAAAACTAAAAGATAAGGTTAATATAATGACCCAAACCTATATAAATTCTATTGTATGAATGGATTTCAACCTATCCCCACCTTAACATTTAAATAACATACTTTGGATCCATTAGAAACAGAATATGAATTTATTATAAATTAATATTTCTATCTTTTCCAAAGGTGCCCCTCACCCCTCTTATAAAAGGACACTCCTCCTTCTCATTTCTTCACACCTTCAAAGCCTTTTGGTTCGGACAAACTCTACCCAAATACTCTCCCAAATTCCCTCACTAAACCCTATAGGCCTTAGTTTGATAATAAATCCAACATAAGAGCCCTTTTGATCAAATCAAAAGGAAGAACCCGAAGAAGAGGTAATGATTTCACCACCCTTTTCCAAGTTCCTTTCTTCTTCCACTTCTTCTTTCTTTGTTATTACCATTCTAAAATAATAAATCCAGTATATTATATATACTGTGATGTTATTATAAATATGGTACAACCATATTCAGTATTCTATCCACCCTTTGAATAACATGTCACCATACGTGCGTACGTACAGCTTACCGTCTCCACGTCGTGGTGTAATTGTTATTCAATATATTATTATTTGGATGGGTAAAATAATGATGTGTAACTCATGTAAATAATAAATATAACATGATAATGATTCTGTATATATGATATACTATCAAATTATATATTATTTTAATATCAAAAGAATGATTTTGTCGCACATGCATACGTAAGGACTACCGTCTCCATGAACACGATGAGATTCATTCTCCATCGTTTCCATTCAAGTATAATTATCATTTGATGATTTAAAAAAAATTTAAGGACATGATATCATTCTGTATATGAATAATATACAACCTATCCATTACAAACATGGATTATGTAACAAAACATATAAAAGTAAACGAGTAAGTTAACACCCGAAACAACGATAATATTAAGATATTATTAACAAATCAATGTTAAAAGATCATATATGATATCATATTAATGTATATGATTCTTGTATAATTTAATAACAATTATTTCACCATTATACATGAGGTTAACCTACCCCAACCAAGGAAAAGTACAAGTTAAGGGTTTATATCGCAATCTCTTCATTATCCAAGGTTGTTTATACGTAATAATCTACTGGGATTTCTTTATCATCCACATCCATGTTTCTTTGAAATGTATTTCAAAACATTTTTACTATTTACAAAGAATATGGGTTAAAGTCATTTATACCATTATGTGTTTTTAAAGGAATATTCCCATCATTTTCCAAACAAGGCACTTTTTACCTTTCGACAAATTTAAGGTAAGAATGTTTTTTTTACTTATACGGCGGGTGTGGCTATTTACCGCCATTATAAAATCATCAAAGCTTCCCTTACAAGCTTAAAAGAATATTTTAAAATTAAATGTTTTATTTTATAATTATGTGACTTTTAAATGTTTTCAAAATGAATATTTTATGAATTTTTGAAAGGTACTCTTTATCAAGATCATAACTTTAAATGTTTAAAGATTTATCTTTCTAAATATTTTTAATTAATGTCCATCTTTTCAAAATGATTTTAAGGACTTATTTATATGGACATAAAGGTTTTGAAATGATATTTATTTTCAAAAGTTTCAAAGTGTTATGGGAAACTTTGATTCAAAAAACACTTTTAAATTACTTCCTTTATAAATGTGTGACTTTTCAATGATTTCGAGAAAAGAGATATTTCTCTCAAATAGTTTTGATTTCATCTATGTCAATATCCTTTGATGGATTTTAAGCTTATTTGAAGCTAATTTATTATGATACAAAACATCTATATTGTATTGAAGGTTTTCTGATATGTTTGACTGTGGATGTGCTATTTTTATACCATTCATAGTTTATGGTGAAAGTATTGACATTTCGTATGCTATTTTTAATACAAATGTTTATGTTATATTTAAACCTTTTCATATGGGAATGCATTGGACATAATATGTGAAGGGTGGAGCCCGCTATAGCTCCTTGATGCATCGGTAGGTCTCATGAGACAAACTGGTGTCTTGGCACAAGGCCTTGGCATCATCTTATTTGTAGTCTTGGCATGAGGCCTTGGCTATGTGGTTATGATAGTCTGGAATTATGCATTCCATCATTATGAAAGTGGTTATTGATATTTCATGTGATTAGTCGATTAGTAGAATATCCATGTGAATAAGTAAATGGCATTATTTCATTTTACTTTTTCCATACTATGTTGAAGTTCAAGTTTAAAAGGCTTTTGTTTTAGTTATACATTGCCTTAAATGTTTATGCTTATTTTTGAAAGTTTTCGCTATATTGTTATCCTTACTGGGCATTTGAGCTCACCCCTTCTCTATGTTTTATTTTTCCCAGGAAGTGAAGAAGTAAATTATGAATGACCTGCGAGGATATTATGTGGGGATATGAGTGTGGAATATGGAGAAAATATGTTTTTATAGTAGTTTTCCACTTTATTATGCAATGTAAAACTTTATGAATATATCTAGTGCTTCCAAGGCTACTAAACCAATCGGTGTTTCGAGATTTGATATTTCTTGTGATCATTCCAATGTTATGTAATAATGCACCGACTCTAGGTAACTAGGGTTGGGAGATGACATAAAACCCAATGGTTTTATTTTTTTCACACTATACCTTCACCCCACAGTATATGAATTGTGACCTTCATCTACATGAACCCTACCTCCAGATATTTTGTGCCAAATTAATCTCTATCTTTAATGAAAATGTTTATTTTATTCATATTACTATACTATCTAAACTTGTTGATCAAAGTTTTCTAACCATAAAAACTAGACCATGGTTGTCCATATTTTATAACCATAAATTTTTAGTGGATGATATGTCAAATATTTAAGGATGAAACCCATAATGGATGATGAAAAGAAAATATACTTATCCACATGTTATGATTAAAATTCATAATAAAAAAGTTATTATGGAAGAACAAGAAGGAATAATTCTATTGTGGCCTACCATATGTCCCTAAAAAATAGAATTTATGTTTTTTAACCCCATGGTTCTTGAATAATATATTCGAGAGACATATCATATCTCTTCAACTCAACAATGTTCCCATAAAATGGGAATGTTATCATTGAGGTACCAAAACCCTCCTTAAATACCCACTCTTCCATGAGAAAACAAAATTTATCCTGTTATTGGATATTTATAAATATTACATTCATAATATAAATGAATATATTCAATTATGATGGTAATATATTCATCTCTATGCATGCATTCCCCAATTTGATTCCTATATATGTTCCCCCAATTTGGCAATTCAACCATAAGTATCTTCATTCTTAGGAAACTTCCATCTTAAATTTTTACCCATATAAAATATTGTACTAAAACCCTTTAATAGAACATCATTGGTTATCCCTAACATACATACCATATCTCTTCACCTATTATTGAAGCTCTTTGAATTATGTTATTCTTAATTTTAGATCAACCATTTAAGGTAAATTTAATATCCTTAATGATATGAATTCATTCACTATATTTATTATCAATTAAAGGACAATATTCCTCATTATTGACACATTTGACCATTTTCCATATAAAACAAAGGACCTAGATTTGTGATTGTACATTGTATGACCCTTTTATGTAATAATTTTTTAAAATGCTATAATTTTTCTATTCACATCTGGATAATTTAAATATTAATATTTTATTGGCTAAATCAATTTTTTTGGGTTTCGGATACATTACCTAAAATATATGTGATCATTTTTAATGATATATGACTATAAAATTAGACAATATTTATTCTATGATGTTTGATCGTAAACATCATCCACTCAGGTCTAATGTACATGGCCTTAAACAACATAATAAAAGAGAAACTTGTGTCACACTATTGAAAATCCAGAAATGAAATATAAATGAAAGATAAATTATCCACTATTGCGGAATTAATGTTTCATGGTCTATAAAAAATTGAGCCTTCAAAAAAATAATTCACAATTAATGTTATGTTGAAAACCCATTGAGTAGAATCAAAAATAAAAGTTCAATTCTATGTTGGATACATCTATTTAATAAGAGTCTTATAAAAAATATAGGATGAATGATAAAAAATTGAAAAAATGTGGGGGAAGAAAAATTAATCTCAAAAAATGTAAATCCATTCTCCCTTGGTCTATTTTCCTTGAACGTTTCAACTACTTTTCTACACCTGGAACCTTATTATGTGATTTTCTATAAATCCCATTGAATCGTGAATCTACTGAACATGAATACAATTGATAAATGTAATATCCATTCCAAATTTTACCTTCATTATACATATAATGTGGACTCAAATGAAACATCCAAATAGAAAAACAAAATATTATGGTGATGGTATTTCTTCCAATTTTTTTCAATGAGAAATGACCAAGATGATAATTTCCAAAAGGAACATCTTTACTTTATCATGATAATATTTCAAACTATATCCATTCTTGGTTCATTAATAGGAATAAATTTTATATATATGCATATTCCAACCCTCTTCTATGGTGAATTTAATTTATCCTGTATCCATTTTTGAGCCACCAAAAAATAGAAATCATCCAAATGGACTATCTATAGTATACAATGATGTTATTTCTTCCAATATCATTTAATGAGCCATTCCAAAATTAAACCCATCTAAAAAGACTAACATTTTTGTATTCTGGAAGTATTTTTTTCCTCTATATATCTACGATCCATACTTGTAGAAGACTATTAAAATAGACTAATATAAGTGTGTTGTTATAACATTTCTTCTTTTACACATTTTTGAGATTCACCTATGAGGATAAATAATTTTCTCATATGTCTGATAATCTAGATATACCTAATTTATTATAGCTCAAATTTAGAATTCATTCAGGTTATCTGGACATTTATTATTATAGTTTTGTGGGTAATAATATAAAAAAATAGAAAAAAATGCTAAAAATATCTAAAATCATAAATTTATCATCATTCATTAAAATGTAAAAAAGAATATAAATTAGAATACACAATATTGGAGTCTCATTCTCTATTCCCAAATACTGTTATCCTTAAAAGAAACACATTATAAAAACTTTATTTTTATTGAATGGTTATTTTAATCATTCCAAAATATAATAATGTTCATTTATCTATGGGGAATTATTATTTTATTCCTCTCCTTCTTCAAGAAACATATAGTGCCCTAAAATTTTATCAATGGTGAAAATAATCCACAATTTTAGAAATAAAACTTCAACATCCTTCTCATATTAAAAGTTTTTACATTCCACTAATGACTCCATAAAAGTAGACACATTATGAAGTGATTTATCCTATAAGAATGAATTTCACATCAAACACTCCTTTAAAGGGAGTTTACCAAATATAGGGACTTATTTTCAGTGCTGAATCATCGGCTTCCTTGAATGGCTTATTAATAAGTATTCATATTAACAAAAACCCAAATTGATGAATAAATTACTAAGATACCTTAAGAACAGTTTGAAAAATTCTCTCTATAATTTTTATTGATATATTTTTGGTAATGGTGTATCTTCAAGTTCTATGTTAGGGGAAATTACTTAGATGAGTATATAGTTTGAGACTAAATAAACCAAGGTAGGGATGGTCCCAAAGACATCAAATGAGTTTTAGACTATGATTACTTTTTCCCCCATAACTTCCACTATTTAGGAAATTAATGATGTGATATTTCAATCTCTGTATGAAAGAAATTGGTTTATTGACATTTAAAACTATGAACATTTCAAATAAATAATATTGTAAAATAATCCAAATTATGAATGTATTGTAAATATACACCCATAAGTAGGGGAATATTTTTAGATTTGGACTCCCCACTATGAGGCACATCAATAATAATTTCTTGTTTCTGTATTTGATGTAAATATAGTACTACATGGAATTCCCATTCCAAAGCAATAATTATCTTTTTAGGTCACTACGACAAGATTTCATCTTGGGTATTATCATGAACTCATTTTAGAAAAAAAAATAAAAAATCATAAGATTTGATTAATAAATCAAGAATTATATCACTACACAAATGTCATGCCTTACTAAAATTTTTACAAAAAGTATCCATATCATATTAAATATATTCAAGTAAGTAATAATCATATATAAGATCATTTATAAATTTTTTTCAAGTAAGATTATATGCTAACACATTTAGATACGATTCCCAATTAATTCCTATCAATGTGTTATTAATTTTAGCGCACTTAATGCCCAGTCATAGGGATCTAGTGCTAAATTGTCATGGGAGGTAGATTCTACAATCACCTATGTGGTGTAATTGATAGTAGAGAAAAATATTACATTAATTTTCATGAATTAAAATACAATGTATTATCAAAAAACATGAAATTATTAACTTATGGTCCTATAAAAGATGAAATTGTATTAGTTTTTCATGTTCTCACATATGTATTTCCTTTAAGGGTACTAATTTTTAATGAAATACTAGACAATTCACTAGAAACACTTTGATTTTTTAAGAAATAATCACATTTATTCACTCCATCATACCTAAGGAGTCATATTCCTTGTCCCAATACATGTATGAATGAGTACTTGATATATTGGATTCACCTTTATAATCATTTAGGGGGAATAATAGGTGATAGATAACCCTTAAAATCCTATATTGGTCAATTAAACTGTTGATGGCTTAATGGATACTGATGACAAATAAACATACCTTTGCATGTACATTATGTTTCTTATTCTAAGGAGGAATTTAGTTCTTTGTCTTCATCCCACAATCACTTTTATACCCCCAAAATATTTTATACTAAATTTTATAATATTATTATAGCCTATAATTATTGAATTGTTGGTTACAAGTCATTTAGGTAAGATTACACATTGAGAGGCTTATTTTTATGATAAATATTGAGGAGTTCCTCACTCATAAAAAAACCCCGAACTAAACGATCTTCACTATTTGAATAGAGTACTAGACATCCTTGAAAAAAAATCACCTTATAAGATGCACATTACCTCTAATCCTCTGGGTATTTGGTACTATTAAGAATACATGGAATGGAATTCATTCCACTCCTAGAATTTGTAACATTGATGTTCCTCAAAAATTTTCATGGAGTCTTAGATGAAAATACTTAAATTGAATAAATCTGAAATCCAAGATTCTCTATTTTATTAAGTGGTTTGGAAATACCTTTTTGAGTCTCATTATATCTACATAATAGTTACAACCCTTTATTATTCCATTATATGGAAAACCATTCAATATGCATTCCAGACATGCCAAATTCTCATCAGTGTATGAATGAATGCATGTATCTGTGTAGCTGGTTTTCAAGACAGTAACAAATGAATATTGGGGTAGGTAAATTTTATTATATTTTCCTCTAGGTTTATAATCATCCAAAACTAGTGTACCATAAGTTGATGTTTCTTATAATATATTCTTTAATTTAGTGTAGGAATTTTATTTTTTATGAAAATTAAATTTATCTGAATTACCTGGGTTCACACCCCACAAAAATGATCTTCATACCTATTATTTACACATATATTACATTATAGAGGTACTTCTAATAACTACTTTCATTGTGGACATGAAAATAATTTTCATTGATGGTTCTGATAGAATGTTCATATAGTTTGTAATGGATTTTAACTATCTGATTTAGAAAATTCCACATATCATGTTCATTTAATGTGCATTGCCTAACTCAAATAATAATTTTGAGGTGTGGAATGAAAAAAATCCCCAGATTTACTATGAATTGGTAAATTTATAACTTACCCTATTAGAGTATATTATTTCCCATAATATATTGATATAGTTTAAAACTAGGAATGATTCATTTATTATCTATACTTTACAAAGTTTCCTACAGTACAAGGCCAAGACTTGCATAAATATTTTCATTCCCATATTTCATTCCAATTATGCAGCCACTATGAGGGTTATAGATTTTACCATCCCATGTTCTGTTATATGGATAATGAATACAATATGTTATATTTCTAGAGTATTACCATGTGGAAAAATTGGTCATCCTCAGAAGATTCGTATTGTCCTTATTTGTGGATATAACCTATTATATAATAATATTTTATGAATTAGTAACCCCATATTTCATGATAATTGGTTGTGTTAATGGAATCCAAGGTTCTAACACCTTCTTATATAGTATTATGAACTCATATTCCAATAAATCAAAGATAAATTCAGCCTTCAGATGAAGGTTAAGTACCATTATATGTATTTCCATTGTTAAAATTTCATCACCAATTTGGGGTGTCCTATCATCATTATCATGTATAGAGACACCAAGGATAAATTATTTACACCTATCCTTAAATAATGAGGTCTCTTCTAATCATTTTTTGTGTTCTTCAAGCATACTCTAATTTTTCCATGGACAATCTCGAAGGTATTTATATGCAAAAAATCTATACTAATTATATCTGAAGTAGGATACATACTCCAATAATCATGTTTTTTGAAAAATGTGGATGATTTTATATTTATCTGCCACCTTTTTCTCCTCTTATAATTATTTAAGGTAGCATCATACCCTAAATCACTATCCTCAGTGCATGTTGAAGGCAAACCCGGATCTGAGATCTGAACTCTAAGTCCAATAGAGATTTTAGATACCAACCCACCATCTCATGATAGAACAATATTTTTGTAATTCATGGTCCACTTCCACAAATTCCACCAAAAGGGATAGTAGGCTATATATAAATATGTTCCAATCATAAAGATCATTTTCTATGATAAAGTTTTCCACCATTGAGAATTTTTGACTATGTGTTATTTTTCTTTTTAAATCAAGGTAGCTATTTAATACCTTATTCATAGGGAAAGAATATGATCATTTCTCAATATCCCAAATAAATATAGTTTTAATTTATAAAATAATGTATAATATCAATATTCAGAACCCATAATATTTAACAGTATTTTTTGTTTCAATATGAACCATTGATGGTGGCTAGATTCAACACTCTCAATTATTTCATTCCTACAAGTTGATATTTCTAGTGAATGCTAATGTTAAATATGAGTGACTATATGCATAGGGAATTTTTTTGAATTACAAAAAATGTATAATATATTCTCCCCATAATATCCACAAAGTACAACATAAAATTTATGTGATCACCATATGATCTATAGGATAATTTTTCAAAGTGTAAATGATCCAAAAATAAATTATATTGAATAAACTATTTTTAAGAAATAAGATTAATAAGTATAAAATATGACACTAAATCAAATAGGTACATAAAAATGTATGAAATCTCAAATAATTTTAGTCATGTGACTAATTGGTACACACAAAATCATATGAAGTATTGGTTAGGAAAACATAAATAGGTGATGAAGGGTAGGAAAAGTAGGGTATGAAAAAGTGTTATATTAATGGTAGTTTAGTATCAAACATTGAAAAAAGTTTCCACCAAATTTAAAAACTAGGAAAAATTAATTTTTTACTCCATATGAGTTGCATACTCCAATCTAGGGATGACATAACTAGTATGTGTTCTCCCTTTAGTACATTATAACTTATGCCTCTTTGACCTAATCAAAATTTATTTTGAGAGGGGGTTTTTCTTACACATGTAAAAGAAATCAATGTTATATCTCATGTATGGTCCACAACTAATTGTACATTATTAGGTCTATACACGTAAAATAGTGATGAAATTCGTTAGGAGATACCTAACAGGTCACATGTTACGTCTACAACAACTACCCTCTCATATTTTCAAAAGAGATAGAAAATATAAACAATCAATGTATTCATGATGTTGATAGAATCCTATATTAATGTAATTATGATACAATTAGTCCCATTACATGAAAAGAATAAGATATTTCACATATCCAACCAACTGATTAATTTGATTAAGAATAGTGCTGAAAGAAATATCTTGGAGATCTACCCTATTCTAACGGATGTTGAATGAACAAGATTAGTGACCTAGGATTCCACTCATTACCATTTAACTAATCAGTTCTTTAATGATCATTAAATACCAAAAATTTATCTTCTTAGTAGGTACATGACTGGAAGAATTAGGAGTGGAATTGATAATACCCTCTATGTGGGTGAGATTATTATTCTTACATTCATTACATAGTGGGTCTGCGTGACTAATGGATCCCTCAGATACAATACAGAAGGGAAGAAACCTAACTCTGTGAACCAAAAAACCAAACATTCCAATAAATACAAAGGATATAAATTCTACACAATAAAAAAGGGATATGAATCTAGGATAATAATTATATTATTAATCGAGATATATGTAATTATAATTTCTACTAAGAAATAGTTGGTAGAAAAATGAATTAATTTAACATAATTTTCTAAAATATTTTAGTTGAACTCTATATTGGGGGCCATGTCAAGAGAATTGTATTATGAAGACTATCATAAGTTAATCTAACTTCACACATAGTTAGAAATTATTCATCCCTTGACCATTATAGGTGATAATGATTCCACTAACTTCATTCGAATCACACAGTAGTCTATACATTATTGATTTATAAAAATATGTCATGTATATAATATAAAAACTATAGGAACTCATGTCATGATTGGTTTTAATAAATGTATATTTTTTGAGGTCAACATATCATATGGATTGAAATAATTCCATATTATTAATAACATGGGCTAAGAATCATACCTAAGAACATGAAACATGATTCTCTCCTATCTCAACGATGGATTACTTCTATATTCAATGACTCGGGTTTGGTAGGGAATCCCACCTAGTGTAATCCCCTAAAAATTATCATAATGTTCGGTACTCCACCTATATATTCAACATGTCCTACCTATTATTATGAATAAAATTTTTATGATTTTGATCACCTTTGGGTATAATATTCCGAATAGTTCCCATGGATGATATTGTCAAGGATCTTGGTATACTCATAATGGGCTATCTCAACACAAAATCTCGATTCCATGTATAATTTGGTATTCTAATATAAACATCTCTATTATCATTTATTCATGTTTCTCCAAGAAAAATAATCACTTGGTCATATAAATTTATATTTATCATAACATTATAGAAATTATAATTCCTTAATATAGACCTCCTCTAAGTTATAGAACATAAAAATAGCTCAAAGGGAAGAGCATGTGAAACCCCTTATTACATCTATTATTTTACCATTCTAGGAATAATTTACCCCATTTATAATATTAAAATATGTGGACAATTTATTACAACCATAGTGAAATACCCCGTGGTATTTTATTTACCACATGACATAAACTACATGGTATGGTCCAATCAAATGACTATTAACTATGTGACTGAAACTATGTGGGCAGTGATTATTATTTTTATAGGATACATAGGTTTTCTCCCAGAGTTTAAAACACAATTTAATCCACTATAAAGAACTATCCTTATGGGTCCATATTCATCATGAGATAATTTATATCCTTCCCATTCAATGTGATATTCCTAAGAGTTTGGAGGTCCCTTTCTGTAGGGACACATCCACTCAGAATCCATCATTATTTGTCCATATTTTCAATAACATCATTCCTTCACTTGGATGTCGATATTCCATATTGGTAATAGTAACACCTCTTTCACAAGGTCTATATACCATGTGATCCTCCTACTGGGTGATATACATCATATTCATTCTGACCCATCTACATCAGTCCATATTACTTTTGTGGAAATCCCAAAAGGTCTTATTTTTTATATGTCCTAGACTGACTAATTCTTGTCATCATTTTCCTAACCATACTTTACACAATAGGTTATAATGTATGTATAGGTTCATAAAAAACTAAAAACAATGAAAATGAGAATTCATGGGCTCAGGTTCTTATTTTAATCAAATGAATCAAATATGTCTCTGAGATTCAATCCCACTTCTATAATAACATACACATTCTGGTATGTTAATATAAATCCACATTGTCTAATTATATGTCTTGAAATTATAACAAATAATAAATGAATATCAATAACTATTGAAAAAATCGACATCCTCTAATTTATGCAGATGTACAATGAATTGCATGTCAATGATAAATCATTTATATAGGGTCAACTTGTTCTATTTAGAGAGTTGTGGAATGATGCATGATTACATAATATAACCATAAAATATTATATGAGTGTTAAATATTTTTTCTCCGAATGTTTTAACGAGTCCAAATCCCATACATTAAACCAAAATGGATTTTAATACATCACTCTACCGAATCCCTAGTGACATGCTTACATTGGAATGGGGGTCCCAAATTATTTCCCATATCATAGATTCAAGAGGTATTTTTTGTTCCCAACTAGAAAAAAAATCCCATTGGAAATTATTAAAATAATGGAATAAGAAGTCTCTATAGAATGGGGGAAGGTATGGAAGTTTTTTTCATTAATGTCTTTTCCTCAAACACATTTTATGAAAATAGAGAGTGAATTACTAAATTTAAGATAAATTTTTCATAAATATATTCAGAATTATAAAGGATATATTATGAGAATTTCATGGTATAAATCATGTTTTATCTATAACCTGAATGTAAATTTTTTTATGTAATTATTTTATTTAATAAAATTATATAAATTGAATTATCCATAAGACACACTTGATGTTATGAAGAAATTTTTAGATGTATGCTAATGGTGGAGATGGAAAATGGGAACTCTCATTATTCAAGAGATAAAAAAAGTAATGAGTAGAATCCTTGCATGGTTATTTCTAAACAAGTGTCTTGAGAGGGTTCTCCACAAGACCTCAAGAATGACTCCTCCTATGCCAGAGGCTACCAACTATCAGCAGGGGTCTAAGAAGAAACCATGAGGAGAATCATCCCCCGTATAGGAGTGCATAAGCTTAAGTAAAAAACCAAAAACCCTAAAAACCATATTATATATAAATAATAAAGAAACTGATAGAATCACGATTTAATAAAATGAAATACAAATAATTAATGTGGTAACATTCCTTAAAAACAAAATTTATCATCCCCTAGTCTGATAAAATGTACAAAATAATCAATTGAAAATTAAATTCATCAAGAACTACTACCAACTGTGAGATATGTCTCTTATTGATTCTATAGTACCTAGTTAAGTAGTTATATCCTTGTCATTTTACTCCACACAAAAAACTCACTCAATTATAAATTCCTATTACTTTTCCTTATCCATCATTCATATGTTATCACCATGAATGTATAAAAATGGTCTCTATGCACAATTAGGTGTATATACATGGGTGAGAAATAAATATCAGTAGTCCACCCCTAGTGATGAAACTATATCGTACTTCCTTAATAGAATGCTCATGAAATATTAATGTGATATGTTGAACCAACTCACTGGATAAAAATTACAGAATTGGTGGTCAAATGGTCTCATGAACTCCTCCTCATGTGGTAGAAACTATTTAGTATCAACAAGGTATAGTAAGAGGATGGCGGGGGGACTATGTCCTCATCATCATTGTGTGGAACAATGGATAATAAAAGAAATAAATTGTCGATTGATAATAAATAAATGAAAAATAGAAAATTTAATAATTTAATTTCATAAATAATATGGTAGAAACAAAGACAAACATCATACACAATATGATGATAATCAGGAAATACATTTAAAAAAAGGAAGAGTATATGGGGAATAGATAAACATGAATATTAAAAATTTTATACAAAAATAAAAAACAAGAGTTTTCTCTACTAGAATTATGATCATAGGATTGATACACATCTAATATACTCCATAAATGTATAGAATTAATGTGTCCATAGCAGGACACTTACCCTAGTCCTTACATACATCTATAAAGTCTTTTTGGGTACCAATCAATAACCAAAACAGTGTTTGAGATATACTCACTAGGCCACCCCCAACTATTTCTATAACAAATCAAGTATCTGCATATATTTTTTCATAATATATTGATATTATAGTAATAAGGTAAATAAATGATAAATTTATACAATCCTGTTGTGTTTTACATGATCAGGTCAACTAGTCTATAATGATTTATAACATCATAATAGAGTAAAGTATCATATACATCCGATGTCAGCTTATCATGGGTCTAGATGTAATGAATTTTTTTAAATAATCATATATCAGACCTATGAGGGCCAGAAACCTAGGCTAATGACCAATAAACCCTCTTCAATTCCACAAAGATAGTCTATAATACTCAGAGTAATATAAACCTACATGGTTCAGGACCATTGACTTATGGATTAATGATTCTTTATTGAATTCATAGAACTCATTTATATAAAAATAATTAATGACTTGGGAGGATCCCAAAGAGAGTATTCAAGGAACTCTAATAAAACATGATCTAAATTTAAAATATAATGAATTCAATAAGAATATGTATATGGTTCATCAGTTCCATTCCATGATACCCCACATTCATTATTTACCATGTCATCCACTAACAATTTAATTTATATAATAGTTTTACGGGTCCATGTTAGTTTCCATTCCCATTATCAATTTTATTCATCAATAATAATTCCATTACATGTTTCGTATATAAGTGATAAGAAGAGATTCCATATTTAAGATCACGCCTTTTCTTGATTATATTCAATAAATCGTAAATGGGTGTAATCTGACATGTTATTTTATATTCCATTTTTATCAATTGAATTCTTTATATTCATTTATTTAATCAATTCAATAATAGTTGATAAAAGGATGAACGTTTTAGTGTCCATGACTAAACACTAATCAATTGCATAATCATTCATAAGCCAAAGGATTGTCGATTTCATTCTATATTTCTAATTTATTTCATTCCAATACAACGTTCATTTTTAAATTAAAGGGTGGTATAATTTTATTTAACCTTAATAGACCCCATTTATTTATGTATATTTTCCATAAAAAATTATAATATCTACTCAACCCATGGGTAGAATATTCATAATTAAAAGAAATAACCCACCTCATGGGTGATTCATGTTTGGTTAACAAACTATAACCTTGTATAATGGGGGCATAACAAGTTAAATCATGGCATAGAAAATAAATTTATTGATTTACTAATTAAAGGATCAAATATTGGATAGTCTTTCTTGTGGAACTAAAATTAAGAAGTATAGGCACCTAAAACATCCTTAAAAACATGCATAGACTACCTAACAGAGAGGTTTATTACTTTCCACATCTGTTATCATCCATTATTTAAATATAGAATGTGATAGATCAAAAAAATAGCTGAATATCCTGAAATAGGGAATATTATCTAACTTGGATTAAAAATTACAAACATAATGTTTAATGAATAAAAAAAGATAATAGATTTAATATATTTCTGAAATGGATCCAACATGACAAAAAATGATTGAATTATACACTATATGATTGATAAATCATAAATCCTAGGTGACGAATCATTGGTTTATACACTATAAAAAGGGGGATAGGTCAAATGAGGGGTTCTTCCCCCGACTAAAAGTGTTGCAACATATTCTCAAGGTGAATTGGTTTCATATAACTCAGGTTTTGTTATTCTCCCAAGAGAAACTAGTTTATGTCAGGAATGTGATTTAGGTTGTAAATTAAATATTAACATATTTATAAAATTCAGGGGGTCTAGCCAAAAAAATTTACTTCCAGAGTTTCATCACACAATGAATAGAATTTATGTCATGAATTGAATTCTCATCCTAAAACAGATCTCCAAAAAGACAATGTACCCCTACTATCTTCCATCCTAAATGTAAAAAGGAAATCTTAAGGGATCAGTTATCATTGTACAATACAAAAAGAAAAACATAAATTAGGTTTAATGAAATTTAAATTTATAAATTTATCTCTGGAATGATAGTACAATTCTGCCTCCCCTATATAAAACAACTAGTCACCAAGTTCCCTCAGTAATCCCTACTAGAATAATAATGTAGAAAATAGATTCTCTTTCTAATATGGTAGTATGTCTGACTCCATGAAGGTGTTGATCTCTTTGCAATATTTTCTTCCAAGATCATCCACTAAAATGTTCTCTCTGATACATAGGAAATGAGTAATGTTTTTCAATTTCTCTATCATTACCCATACTAAATCACATCCTAAAGGTAAACTAATTAATCACATACAAAATTCATAGTGAAATCATTATATTTCTACACATTAATGTGAAATGACATTAAAATCATTATTGGACATCGTTCATCCACTTTACCTACTATCAAGTTGAACTAAATTTAAATAAACTAAATGTATCCATTTTCATATTAGGCCAACAATACTAGGAGCATAAATTAGGGAACATCTTTATAATGACAGGACGTACCACCTAATAAGAGGCAAGAAACTCTCATATTAATTTATATCTTATATTTAGAAGAACCTATACTCATTCTGGAATGTGTAATACCTATTACCTATTAATGATTTGATCAAGTAGTGGGTCCTAGATTGAATAATTCTACCATAGGACCAATCCCTTATGGTCATATTATTGCCTCATATTAAATCTATATAGAATTTATAAAGCCACTAATAATGATATTATTATATAATCTCCAAGGAATTTCAAAACCTCTAGTTTCATATCTAAAAAGAGGGTTATAAGGCACTGCTCACTTATATCCTCTTGAACTGTATGTGTCTTATTTTTTCATCTCTAGTCATTTGGAACAAAAATTTCCTTCACTTGGAATATAAGCTATCTCAATGATAAAATTTTATAGTTTATCAAAAAATACACATTTTTGGATGTTCAGTTAACACAATGTAAAAATATTAATTGAGAATTTTTTTGTCCATGTATACCATTGAATTCTCTCCAAGAAAATATTTCCTCTAACAACACAAAGCATGAACCTTATCTACTAGTTTGGGGTCATGCATCTGGTAATTCCTCTCATGAGGCCTTAACTGGTGAGACTGGTATATTACAACATCATCACCCAACATCACCATGGCTCCCATCCTTAAAAAAAGTTCATCATAGTTAGCTATATATCCTCTTCTTGGAACATGTTAAATCACAATTAGTGCTGAAATCAATCTCCCTTTCACCTTAAGAAAGGATTTTTTTCACAAATTAGACCATATAATCTTTAAACCTTTCTTGTTCAACAATATGAGTGGTGTTTCAAGAGTTTAGAAAACCATTATAATGAAATTTTAATATTAATATATGCGTAATAACTTCTTACATTACAATTATTCATGGGATACTCCCAATATCCAAAATCTAAAACCTTCCTTGGGTAAAAAAAGTAATTTTTTTCTGATAATGTGACCTAGGAAGTAGTCCTTATTAATCGAAATGTGCAATTTTCTGATCTTATGAGATAAATTGTGCTCTATTTGTGTTCTCAATACGATATTCAGATGTTGGGCATGTTCATGTCTAATATTCTAGTGCAAGAATATTTCATCCACAAAGACAGCTGAAAATGAATAAAAGTACCAGTGGAAAACACAATTCCTCATAGACATAAATATTTTTGTCACATTCATAAGGCTAAATAGAATCACCATGTATACATAGAATCCATATCTACAGAAAAATGTTTTATGAGGTATATCTTATGGTCAAATATGAACATGATGTTTTTCCAAACATAAATCGATCATGGATAAATCTCTCAATCCTTAGAGCTGATCGAAGAGGATGTCTATCCATGGAGTTAGACATTGGTTCATAATTATAAGTTAGTTAAACATAACAAAATCCATTTAATTCTAGAGGGTTTCATCATATTTCTTGGAAAACAATGATAGGTAATCCCTTGGGAATGTTATTGGTTCATATAAAACACTATGTTTCTATGTCCTTTGGCCACCTATTATGCTATTTCAGCTCAGTAGTAGAAATCATATATGGAGGATGTTTACTAGTTCTACTCTTGGACATACCTCAACAGTAATCTCAATATCTATTATGACGTTTTTTTTAAAAAAATTATTAAGGAATAAATCCCTAAAATGATCAAAAACAATATTGATGTTAGCCTCACTTATTCCATGATCACCCATAAAAAGGAAAAAAAAATCGATTGTCACTCTATCAATCCTATGATGACTGGGTCTTGCTTAAATTTAATTGAAATACCATTCACCATTATATATATAACATTCACCCTCTGGTGATGTAAAGGATAGCCTCTAGTGGGAGAAAACAGAACAAGCATGATAAGGTACAATGTTTCTATCCTAGAAATTATGTCAAAACCTACTATCTCAAGGATGAATATATTCCATAGAAATGATAAACCCCAATCTCAATGGGAAACTCCTTGAACTGGTGTAAACACTCCAATAAAATACCCAAGATATTGTGTCATCATCCAATCGAAATACGCTCTCTTGTGGCTTGGATTCCCGATAATCACCACTAATATTAAGGAGTTGGGTTTGAATCTAAAAAATAGATAAAAAAGAGAGTATACGTTACAAATATCATACCTCTAACCATATATAGACTATAAATATTCTTATCATAGATTGGTTTCACTATATTCAGCTATCCTAATCCCAATCCTATAGATATATAATCACTACCCTGTGAAGTCCCACTCTAGTGGAACTATAAATCTTGTATTTGGCTCCATTATCCTTGAAAACATCCTCATATAGAATAGTTGATAGTGATTCGGCACACAGACTAACATTGAGCTTCTGATCATTCATCTAAAATAGAAAATGTGGTGGATCCACTTACACTCAACATAAGTGGAAAGGTCCTATATAATATCTAAATAGCCCCTTCCTAAATCAATCCATGCACTCAACTAGGGCTCTATCTCACTAGAGATTTATATGTCCATGATTATCACACTAATGAATGACCATGTGGTTACTTGGGCACACTTTTTTACAATTGATTCTTCTTGAAGAATTGTACAACCAATGCATTATTCCATTGGTTGATGTTTATTTTGGTATAGTAGTTGAAGATACATAGATCTCACACAAAACCTATTTGAGTTTATACGTAATAATAAGGGCCTAGTTCACTAACTCAATGATGGTGGTCAATGGAAACACATTTACCTGGTATAAGATGTCATTCCTGAGACAATCCTCAAATATACTAATCGTGGAAAACTCGTCACCCATAAGGATCATTGAAAAATTCTATTTCTCTATGAAATAATTGAATTATTCCATAACATATAAAGCTCAATTTTCCATGTGTATGAAATTATAATATATATCATCCCTTAGAATCTCCGGAAATAAATAATCATAGAAGGTTGTCTATAAATGTTATTTCATAACCTAGCATACCATCAAACTATTATGAGGTCCAGTGGATCACATGGCCTCAATCTCATATCTCTGTACTGCAGAGGATGTTGTCTAGTAGTGAGGGTCTTTGGAGGTGATATTAGAGAGACTATACCATCTTATCATAGTTTTACATTGGTATTATTAGATAATAAACAATAGATAATAGCATAAGTAGTAAATAAGGAAACAAAAAACAATTGAGGAAATATTTTATATAACTGAATAAATGTGGCCAATGCCAGTTTATACAAAGAGCTCATTATGGTTGATGATAAATAAGTTAAAATAGTAATTATTTATTATGATTTATAATACAATACAAAAAATAAATAAATCATAGAAAATCACCAATAGAGATATCTATGAGAATCTAAAGCTCCATCTCATTCATGTTCACTTAACCCATATGGTACAAGGAATACAATATAAGCAGTCTATCAAGGAATAAAATCATATGAAAAAGAAAGTCTACTTTGGTACCATAGTGTAATGGTGGGACATGGAAGGTGTGAGTTATGAATATCTATATGATGGAACCCACAATGTCATTCCCATTTAATACAGTGAAATATACATTAAAAAGTGTGTAGGTATAGAAAGAAAAATAAATAGAACTAAGTAAATATACAACAACCCATCTAGGTTCCAAAAGGACACCTGATAACTATACCTTCTTTGGGCCATAGCTGGAATAATAGTTCAGTCATTTCACTATATATATATAATAGAATATAATATATATATATATATATATATATACATATATCATAAATATATGTTGGGATGTATTGAGACATAACTCTCAGAAACCCAATAATAGGGGAATCTTTCACGGTTTAACCCCTAGACCCACTCCAAGAGATCTCATGGTCTATTAGGATTCACATCATGGTAGGATCGAGACATAACCTACTTTAATCAATTACTAGAGGAGCTCTCATGGTAAATCTTATGGCTTCATCTTCTATCAGGATTTGTACACAACCCAAATACATCCATCCCCCAGGGAGCTCACATGGTCAATCCCCTAGCTCCAACTGGGAAGCTCACATAGTCTCCCATCCCAAGGGGCCTAATGGTCCCCTGAATCAATAGGTATAGTATATTACCTAAAACCCAATATATTGAGTGTTCAATACTACACCACTTAATATGGAGAGTGTCCACGGCATGGAGTCACACTAATATTAAATATGGAACTCAAAATCCCATCGCCCATATAGTATCTTTAGTAAATAGGGAACATGCCCAGCACCCCAATAAAGTGAGAGTGTCATTATAATTCACATGGGATGGATATTGGGACACCAGTAAACACTATAATATGGAACATGGAACTAAAAATCCAATATCTTATTTAGATATCAAGAGGCATATTCACTTATTACGTAATACATTAGGCAGAACATTTTATGTATTTCAAATTAAACAAACCCATATAAGGGTGTTATTAAATTCATCATACTAGTCATGAGGCACTGCCTATTATGCCTATAATTTATAAAACCCATTAAAACAATCATTTGAATTTATAAAAATATAATGGAAAAGGTAATAAATCTTATTCATTTCAAAATCCATGTTCAATTCCATTTCAAGGAATCCCTTTCTTTAGAAACATTTATTACTATTAATTTATGGAATACAAGTCATCATGGAAAAGATACCCAAATAAATACATTCCATTTATTAATTAAACATAACATAGAAATTTATTTAAACATGTTCATGAGGTACTTATAAGGTACCCTAAAAAAATTGGGAAAATGCCTACATGGGTACTCAAATTTCATAAAGCATACCAGATTAATCAATTTACAAGATGGGCCAAATACTTTCTTTCTCAACATCAAGAATTAACAAGAAATAATATGTAAAATTAATACTAGATCAAGCATGATGTAAAATAATATCAGTAATTTTTGGTTTAGAATACAACGCACCTCAGTTGGAGGGGGTTTATTATAAAATCACGTCATTTCTCATTAAAAAATTAATTTATCAAATTTAATATTTCAATATTGAAACATACTCTATTCACATTGAATAAGAATTTAATCTAAATATGATTCTACATTAATGAAAATCTAAGGAAGGTGATATATGTAATTATATAATGCATTCTTCAAATTAATGGGAAAGGAAAGGGATATTTCCTTGTTAGTAGACTAATATCAACACTTATCTCTTGAAACCCATGACAAAAAAACTCAAATTTTCTCCACACAAGCACACACATACAATCCAATATAAATATAATATCTCCCATAATGGAATGAAAATATTACCCTCGCCATAGTGGAATATGTATATGGAAGATATATATACGTACCTTTTCTAATGATTGAATTCCGTCCTAGAGTCATCAAATACTCTACAATAAATTAAAAGGGAACCAAGATCACCCAAAGATCGAAAATAAATTAGGAAAAATATGAATATATTGTGAACCATTACCATATATCATTGGAGGTGAATAAAATTGAACAAACATGATTTTTCTTCTGTTAAATATGGTTTAATATGAAATAGGGAGTCTCAAGAAGACTTTTACACAACCTAGAAATAGAGGAAACACCAAAGTACATATTACAACTTGACCTAGGGTTCGACGAATCCTCACTGGGTGATGGGGAGAGGGAAAATAGATGGAATAATAGAAGATGAGGGTGGAGAAGGCCTCCCTCAATACCTTGACCAAAATCTCCATGAAATCTAGTAGATTTTCTTGATCAATGTGGATCTAGAGGGGTGGTGTCATGTGGCTCGAAGGGGTCCCAAGGGGAGAGGTGTGTCATGAGACAAGGGGGTTTGGGGAGGGTAGGTTTTGGTTTAGTTTTTATTTAATTTTAGTTTTAATTAAATTAATTCAATTTTTAAAATAGGTCAATGTGCATGGTTTGGGATCATGGTTTGGAAAACAGTTTACCAACCGGTTACCCTATACTAGGAACATGGGAACCCAAAATGGTTTTTCATTCATTGTTTTCCTTGACATGTGCAAACCATGTTCCGAATAGTTCTTACATGCAGCCTCTTATAACTAACTGTGAGGGAACAGAGAACCATTTAGTAAATTGTTAATATCACTTGCACACATCCTTTTCCACCAGCATAAGGAAGCATGTTTTTATGAGGGGGGCAACATGGTTTTTTCATCACTGTGAACCCTCTACAAATCCTTCAAAACATAATTTTTTCAGGTCTGATGTTCTCAAAACTCATTGAGACATCCATGAATCTTCTTGGGAATACACACAAGTCCAAAAACAACACTTTGAAGTCTTCCATCTCCCATAATTACATTTTGGTGTCCAATTTTAAAAATGTTCCATCCATTAAACCAAAAAATTGAAGTTCCTCTATATTTTCATCTCTTTCAAAACACATATCATTACAACCTTCCAACCATAGAATTTCTCACTCGTAAGATGTCTTCGAGAATAATGTAAACATCGTATGACAACCAAGTGTCATTTTGATTTGTTTAAATAATTTTTTTGAATTACCAAATTCCTAATACACCTCAGAGCACCCTTGAATAACACAACACTTAGGCCATCAAAACATGATCCAACACTCAACTTCCCAAAGAAAAACTAAGGTGACTCTTACCTAAGCCCGTTTATCTAGATACATGATCAAGTCATATTATCATTAAACATATATCCAATGGTAATTTCCACCTTATGCTTTAATATTAGAAATGGTAAAATTCCAAACCATGACACCTTCCATCTTCATAATTTCCTATTGGACACGACCTTAATAATTCTAGTGACTCTTATCATCTAATTTCTGAAACGGTTAAAAAGTTCAATTCCCCCTTGACATCAAAAACCAATTCCAGTAATCTTTTCATGAAATTACAAAACCGAAACACATAGATGTTTACTCCACCTAGAGCCCTTTCCGAAAATGTTACTTCACAAACCATAAAAATTAAAAAATAAGAACATTGAGTCCTTCCACTTTCGACTAACCATTTACAATAATGTTTGTCTTAGATGATCGGCATATTCTAAACAGAATCATAATTATTTCCTCTATAAAACCTTTATTTGAGGAAATACACATTCACTAAATCCAATACCTAACTATTACTGTTGTTTTTAGATCAACCCATCACTAGACCATTAAGAAAATTTTCCACAGAATGAACAAGGGGGTAAATAAGATATAGACCCACTGGAATCATCACCCTTCATAAAAAAATCACCTCTGAGCCTAAAAAAATCATGAGTAACCTCATAATTCATATAAATATATCCAAAAAAATATTAAAAGGTATTCCACAATCCAAAACTATATGAGAGATGTTGTCTCATGTCCACATCTTTCACATTAAATCACTGAATAATCTTAGAGAAGCATCTTCTTGAAAGACAAGTAAATGAAATCGATGACTGGTGTCCATGATTATATCCATGGAATTACTACCTTGGAACCCAAGGGTCAAATAGAAATATCCATGCCATGATAATAACCATTCATCAGCATTAAACACCTAAAAAGGATTACCCAAGAAAACAATATTTTAAAACTTCAATGCAGCATAGTATTGACGCTCTCTATGTGAATCTTAGACGACGTTAAGTTATGGGACATGCTCATTTCTAAGAATAATATAGTAAGTGGATTGAAATTGTATCTAGTCAGTTACACCGAATTACTAGAGATATGAATAGTTGATCCATAACTAGTCGACTTCTAGGAAGAATATCCGCTTCACCTACCTTTGTGTCATCATAACAGATCATAATGCATTTTACACCCAAGGCATTATGTGATTTTTTAGGATTAACCACTAATGAACTCAAATACCAATGGTGCTTCATAGAGTTTTCATACAAATCCAAACTCATTAGTGTTGTGCTACAAAAATCATCAACATGATTCACCTTGCAAGACTTAATCGAATTCAAGAAAAAATGACCATTTCTAATTGGTCCTCTTTGGTTGTGTTCCTTCTACCTAGATGCTTTTGTTTGTCCCGAACTGATGTAATTATCCTCACCATAGGAGTGTTATAGTCTCCAAATGAAATGATAAATAATCCTCTCATAAGTGTACTAGAAAAAAACCTTAATCAATCATGTGACACTCGTTCAAGCCATGATCACAACATCAAGGCCTCTGATCATGAAATCCAAAACCAGACTACCTGATGTGTCAAAGCACTCGAGTCACATGAAACTCCATCTTAGTAAATGAAAAAAAACTTGTATTCATAACTTTCAGGTCACTCATCATTTATAAGACATAAGAAAACACTCAACATGAAAAGGATCAATGATTTCATTGAACCCAACCAGTTTGTTACCACATTTAACACTAGATGGTACCATGTATATCAATGCATAATGCCCTGAGTTTGCATAAGAAACTAAGAAATCCAAAACACTACTCTTAGAATTCTATGTCCTCTGAATTCAATTATTGAATGAACTATCATACAGATTTGTTTCCAGAGTCATACTTCCCCATAAGACCTTTCACTTGGATGATGACATACCCAGTTTTCAATCACTAAAGAAAAGAAGGCATCAAAAAACCTAAGAAGCGGACAACCATGCAAAATGAGTGTCTAACCAGCTGATCAATATCAATTCTCGATTCTCACAACTGTAAAAATCCAAGAAAATAATTACTGCACAACCGAACAAGGGTGTAATTGGAAACTGAAATTCCTACAAGGGACAGTAGAACCCCAATGACACCAAACATTAGAAAACTCACAATACAATCAAGGAATTTAGAATCTAAGGGTTGTACCTACCATGATCTATCTTTTAATAAGATAATATGCATCTAATCTACTACCTTGTCACAAAAAATAAAAATTCCCTAGTCTCAAAATCCGATCATTTTAGTTATTGCTAAAAAGTAATCATCAGACGAAAAATGGACTAGCTTCCATTCCAAGGAAACTAAAAGAAGAACCATATACTATCCTTACACAAGGGTTTAAAAAAAGTGACACCAAATTGGGTTTCATTTCATAACCCTTTAAATTTATTCATATTGAACCATTAAACATTTAATGATTTCGAACAAATCATCAAGAACCCATTTTAACAGAAACGCATTGGGCCCATCATTTTCAACCCACATCTCAATGAAAAAAAGAAAGGTAACATATAACATCATTTTAAAATACTAAACATGTATTGAAATCCCATATTAGTTATGAAATTAATCAAAAAATCCCTTTTGTAAGTCATAAGGCGTCCTATGAGGGTCTCACAAATCCAACCTAGGTTCTTTAGAAAGAAATACAATATGATTTTCTTAGTTTTTAATATTTGAAAACATCCAAATGGGTCGTCCCATAAGAAACATGACCCAAATACCTAATGGGTCCCACAAACCCTAGATTGGTGCATCAAAACCTTTCTGTGAAACCATGTTATAATGTCCTGACATGGATTACCCTCAAGCTGGTAGTCATGATGGTGGGTCAGATGGTCTCAAGTGCCTCTCCCCATATGTTAGAGGTTGTCAACCAGCAGTGAGGGTCTCAAGAGGTAATAGTGGGGAGACTGTACCCTTTTATTAGAGATTCATAGTGGTTTTGTCAAATAATAAACCATATATTGGTGCAGAAGTCATAAATAAGGAATGGAAAAATAGAAGAATAAAGATTTTATATATCTAAATAAAACTAGTCAATGTTAGTTTAAAAAAAGCATGCATGATGGATGATGATACATATGTTATAACTATAAATATACAATATGATTTAAAATATTGTACAAAAATTAAGAAATGATAGAACCAAGCTCTATCTTGGTCATATATCCTAAATCTTTAGGTACAAGAAATACAACATATAAAATCATTCTAGATCCACAGTACTATGAACATGAAAGACAGCATTGGTACCCTAGTTTTATAGTGGCTCGAGATGGATGTGAGATATAAATATCTCTAGGATGGAACCAATGGTGTATAGTCTAATATATACAGTGCAATATAAATTAATCATTGTTCTTGTATAACTAGAATAATAAACAAAACATAATATATATATATAATAAATTTTCCATGTTTCTTAGGGAAATTTGATAGTTGAACATGCTTCGTCCCATATCCAAAATAAGAGTAAGATCATGTCACAATATATATATATAATCATATATATATATATATACTATAAATATATATTGGTATGGATTAGTACATAACTCTTAAAAATCCAATATCCAGGGAATCTATTATGGTCTAACCCATGGAAAAACTCCAAGGGCTCTCACGGTCTCCTGGGATGCACCCGCTAGTCGGACAAGGATCTAACCCACTGTCACCCATCATTAAAGGAGATCTCACATTCATCCTAAGGATCCTTTTACTAGAAGGATCATTATGTAACCCAAATACAACCATCACCAGGGGATATCTCTTGTTCAATCCCCTAGCTCTAGCTAGAAGCTCATAGAGTCTCCCCTTCCAAGGGATCTCATTGTCCCTTGGCTCCATAGGTAAGGTACATTCCTTATATCTAGATAGAGTGAGAGATAAATACTACATCACTTGGGATGGAGATTGTTAATTCCATGAGAGAACTCTAAGATGGACCACAGTGCTAAAAATCTCATCACCCATATAGTATCGCTGATGGATAGGGTAAATTCCCAACATCCTGATAGTGTGAGAGTGATATACTACATCACTCGAGATGGAGAGTGTGCCACCATGAAACAATATAAGATGAAACATGGTGCTAAAATTCCCATCACCCATGTAGATATTAAAAGGTATATTCATTTATTATATAATACATAGGGAAGAACATCATATGCATTTCAAATTAAACCAACCCTTATAAGGGGGTTATCACATTCATGATGTAACCCCTGTGGAAATAACTGTCATGTATTTCATTTAAATAACCCAATATAACCATCATTTAAATTTATAAAAATATAATTCATAATGAAATACTTTTTGTCATTCCATAATCCATGATAAATTCCATTTAAATAAATCCATTTAATTATAACCATTTATTAGAATTAATAAATGGAGTATTGGTCATCAAGTACAAGCTACTAAAATCAACACATTCTATTTATAAATTAAATGTAACTTGGAAATTCATTTAACCAGGTTCAGGTGGTACTTAGATGTTACTATGATAAAACTGGGAAAATTCCTACATGGACATTCCCTTTTCATAAAGCATGCCAAGTTAATCAATTTACAAGATGGTCCAAATACTTGATTTCCCCACAACTAGAACTAACAATATGGGATACAGAAATCTCAAACAAGATCCAACATGATATAAAATACTATCTCTACATTTTGGTTTAGAATATATGCTCCTCCATAAGAGGAATTTTTACAAAATCATGACATTTCTTTTTAAATAATTCATTTATCACATTTACCATTTCAATCATGAAACATACTCAATTCACATTTAAGTGGAATTTAATATAAATACCATATTTAATTTATTAAACTCTAAAGAAGGTGTGATATTTAGTTAATTAATGGATTATTTAAATTAAAGGGTGAGGAAAGGAACTCAGCCTCAAAAGTAGACCAAGCCAAAACACTTGGCCCGTTAAAACCTTGATGGAAGAAACTCAAATTAACTCCACACTTTCATGCATATTCAACCCTATATATATATCCCCTAATCCAATGCACATATTCTCCTTTCCATGATGTAATATGTACCATTATATATATATATATATATAGATACTCACCTATTTATATGAATGAAAGACTTCACGGTGTTGTCAAACACTTTAAAAATAATTATATGGGTCCCCAAATATCCAAAGGATAAAAAATTATTTAGGAAAAACCATTCAGATAATGTGAAACCTTACCTTAAATCGATAGTGATGAAACAAATCAAACAAATCTACTTTTCCTTCAGTAGTGGATGTCAGGATTCAAATAAGGGAGTCATGAGAAGCCTTTCAAAATCCTTATAACTATTAGAAACACAAAAATATAGATTACCCCTTGACCTAGGGTTTAGATGAACCCCACCAGGTGATGGGGAGAGGGAACAATTTTGGAATAAAGGAAGATAGTGGAGGAAAATTCTTTCCTCGAGACCTCAACCACGAATCGCTAATTAATATAGCAGATTTCATCATTCGAATAGAATATGGAGAGGTATGTTTCATGTGGCTCAAAATGATTCCCAAGGGGGGGAGGTGTGTCATAATCCAATGGTAAAAGGATGGGTAGACTTAGGTGTAGATTTTATTTTTTTTAGTTTTAATTTATTTAATTAATTTTTTAAAATAGATCACCGTATATTGGTTGGGTCGCACTGTTTGGAAAAGCATGCACCAACTGTGCTCCCACTACTGGTCACCTAGGAACCCTGTATGAATCATCCTGCATTATTAGCATAACCATGCCCAAACCTCCAATTCAATAGTGATTAGGTAACTCCTCCTTCCACTAACCATTTGTGACATGTGCATACTTTGTTAAACCATTCATATCCTACGCGTATAGCCTCTGGCCACTTACAAAAGGCCGTACATGCTTCTACTGGGGGACGCCTAGTTTTAGACAAACCATGGCCCTCTACATATCCTTCAAAACATTTTATCTTATTTGGGAACTCCCAAAACTCCTCGAGACACTTGATAAACTTCTCATTCCTTCACCCAAGTCAAAAAAACAAATAATTATGCCATCCATAATTCCATTCTAAAGCCTAATTTTAAAAATGGTCAGTCTAATAATTGTAAATAATTAAAATTCCTATGTATTTATTCCTAATTAATAACATATATAGTTACAACAAATCCCTCAAAAAAGCATCATAATGAGAATCATCCAAGGTAACAATGAACCGCTATCACATGATAAAATAAAATAGAACATAAAGAGTAAGCTTCAATATCATCTCATTAATTGTCTCAAGAGGGTCAATGAAATTAGCATGACCTTTTTCCATTACCATATAGCACGTGGCCTCCATACCCTAAAAATGTGGGTGGATGTTTCTCTTGACAATCCTATATAAAATTTTCCATATTGGGGGAATGTCAAGGGGTCCATGCATGGTCTTAATGATCCTTCAGAATCCCTCTCAAAACTAGGAATCATTTCCCTAGTTGGGTATAACAAGGTGCCTCAAGTGGCACTAATTGAAGGAAAAACTATTAGCTTTGGGTCCACCACCTTCAATGCATGGTCATCACCTCACTCATGGAACACAACCCAAGGATTTCATAGCAGAATAGATCCTAACATTCCATTAATACACAATAGAATTTATATGATTAAAATTAAAATATATTTCATTATAATAATACTTTTTTAATCCTTCGTATATTAAATTTACACAACTCTTTCTACTCATACAGTCAGGTCTGGGTAATATATAGGATAATATGCAATCACATGGGAAACTACTACTACCCAATATTATAGTTAATATGGGGTTATATTTTAGATTTTATTTCAAGGGTTTCGGTTTATCTATTATCATTTTCAAGTTATAGAGGGAAAACCCCTTTATATTGCAATTAAATTGACAATTTAGTCAAAATCCATTCATTTAAACATTAAGGATCATAGATTGTACTCATTTACGTATAAAAAATGGCCCAATTTGATGAGTTACCATTCCAAAGTAACAATTTACTTTGTTGAATAATTTTTAATTAGAGAATCATGTAACTATAACCAGAATTTTACTTTTAGAAAATGAATATAAACAATCTATATTTTATGGTGTGAGTATATGTGTAACACTTAATTTTTTATAAAGTCTCATGATATTGAGAATTTTATACTAGAACCCCAGTAATCAAAACCATAAAAGTTTTTACCAATGAATGTGATGATTCATGGATCAATAATTTCATAAATGGATAATTATGGTGTCACCATAATGTAATGTAAGAAAACACTATTTTTGTTGATTAAATAACATTAGTTACAAATCATTAATCATTACTATAACATATAATGTTATCATAAATAAATAACACAAGTAAATATTGAAATAATCATTGATTTTAGGTCTTTATAGAATTATATTAACTGTATTTCAAAACATAGTATATAGATAAACATGGTACATAATATGGAAGTCAAGAAATGAAATCCAAATGGCATGGAATATACATGACATGTGAATCTCTAGGTGCTTGCAATTATAATATGTCCAATACTACTATTTGTATTAGGCATGGTGTTAATTAAGGTCATATTTAACAATAATAAATTCCACATATCATTTTTGTAACTATGTTGTGAAATCAATACAACTACAATATTCATAATCTAGAAAAAAAATCTCATTGTGGGTATTTAGGATTTTCCCTCTATGTGGGTAAGTTAGTTCTGGGAATATCTTCCTTAAAAAATTCCAATACATTCAAATACTCTTATCTTCCAACCCAAATAGTTACACAAAAGGAAGAGAATGTTGCTCTGATAAAACATTAGGATTCCATATCATAGCTCACTGAGTTATAGTAGTTGACCCATTGGACACCTGGAATCAAGTGTACGTCCCTATATGCCAGAAGATATCCACTAGATTTGACGGAAAGTAAATGTATGGTGGGGAGACTCTACACTAATGAGGAGAGTGTAGCATGATGGATAATAATAATAATAAATCAATGCATAAAAAATATTGAAATAATAATGGGAAAAGTATATCATCTAGATATCATGAATTAACTAATAGAAACCATATCCAGTGTCATACACAAAATAATGATGATAATGAAGTATTATAATAAATGTGGTGAGAAAATGGGGAAAATTAACAGGAATATACCAAATGATATTAAAACATAAAAATAGAGCAATGATATATCTAATAGCATTGCGACCAATGGCTTGACCATGCACTTTCTTACTCTATCCTACTTTAGAATTCAATCATCCATATTAAATTTCTTTCCCCTATAACTTCTTGCATCCTTGAAGTTTTTATGCATACTAATCAGAGGCCTAAATATGGTTTTTTATATACGTAGTAGACCACCACCATTATTTTTTTAAATAATGTTCGTGGATATAATCTGATATAGTGTATATGAATTAAAGTATTAAAAGCCATAAATGATAATGCAATACAACCCATTATATAAGTAAATGTTGTAATCAAAAAGTATATAATGATTTATAACATAGTAATAGAGTAAACTAATGAATACGGACTATATAGGAATGTCATGAGTCATGTTTCTATGAAATAAACAGAATAGTCATATACTGAACCTAATAGTGGTATGACATCGGGGAAGTGGACAAGTTGTCCTCTTCAAGTACAAAATTCTCATCCATAGATAACTCTATGTAATGTAGATCTACATGGGCTAAGATCCATTAGAAACTGATGAAGGAATACACTTACAATATATGGATCTCATCCAAAACATGGTATTTACATGTGTGGATCTCAAGGAGAAAGTCTTATTTAGTCCTAGAGAGATGGAACCTAGGTAAAAATCCAAGGAATTCAATATTAAAATATAATTGGGTTTTTTATTCCATCCCTTAATACCCCATATCAATTCCATACTGATTAATCCACTAAAATATTAATTTACATTATGATTCAATGGGGTAAATCAGTTTCCATCCCAAAAATGAATATATTTCAACAATAATGGCTTCATTAAAAATTTACTATATTAGTGATAAGATGGAATTCCATGTTAGTGTCCATTCCTTTTGTCAATTAAATTAAATGAATCATAAAATGATTCTTGGGTCCATGTTATTGACAAAGTTCATTTAATCAATAAAATTAATAATATTCAATTCATGAATCTATTCACAAACAAGTGATAAAAGTGGTTCCATCTTAGTCTCAATGCCACATTAAAAATCAATTTTAAAATCATGGATAAGACAATGAGTTTTCCATTTCATTCCATAATTACCATATTTCCAATTCATTACACCTATTATTTATAACTAAAATAGTTCTACAATATTTATTGAATCCAACTAAATATTTTTATTTTTAATAAATACCACTTTTATGGGTTTAGTGATAACCTTCACAGCGACCCTATACATGAAATAAATGTACCCAAATTCAAAATGTAGTTACAAGAAGAAGTATTTAACATTTATGTATTGCATTAATTTTTATATGAATCACATTAATAATTGGTAATATTAACTCACCCCATGGGTTATATAATCATTATAAAATGAATAAAACCACATCAAATGTGGTTTTAGTTAAGGTTGAAAACATGAAGCTATTAATAATGGTTTCATAATAAGGATAAAGCACGGTTCAAACAATCAATTTACAAATATATTAATTTAAAGAGAAAGGCAAGAAAAGTCAAGAATATTGAAAATTGGAAATGAAGTTTAAACACCCAAAATTTTATGGAAAAGGTATAGACCACCTAAAATAGATGGGTACTACTCCACTGATCCCTTATAATCCTTTAACTCTAGATTGAATAAGAGAAATCAATGAAATAGATAAATTTAATCTTTATACTATTACATGTGTCTCTAAGAACATCACAATTACTATGAATCCTATAAAACTGATGAGTGGAAACTATTTTTAGACCCTAACCAATTATCCCAACCACAAGGACTTATTACATGGAAAACTGATCATTTGGGATCCTAATATAGTGAAGCCTCTATAATGTCCTTATGGCTCAATATTTTTTCTCACTAATGGTTCATAGAGGTATAAATCCCATGCACTAAAACCACATTAATCTATATCCATCTATCAAAGTGTCATTTTCACATCTAACCCTTATATCACACAAAAAGTTTATTGGAGGAAGAGTCAAAAAATTTAAACCATATATCATAATCAATTTTTCCTAGATCTTATTCCCCAACCCTAAACCATATATCATAACTAATAATTATTGAATTATCAGTATGAATATTAAACCATATATCATAACCAATGGGAGAAGAAGCATTGTCAGACACCTAAATCATCATTGAATGGATCATTAGTCTAACATCTAAAACATGGATTTAGATCACAAATCCATCATCTCAAACCATAGATAATACATATTTATTAAAGAATTAGTGAGAAACATAAACCATAAAGTATATTATCCTTATTTAGAAAGTAATTATGAGACCTAATCCATATAGTGTAAAATCCATTCCTAGAGCTTAAATCTAACATCTCAACCACAAACATGGAATTTCGTGTTCATTACACTCAATTATATCAAACAATGTTCCTAGAACCCTAGTCCAACACTAAA
The DNA here is from genome assembly GCA_963277665.1 of Viscum album. Lineage (NCBI taxonomy): Eukaryota > Viridiplantae > Streptophyta > Magnoliopsida > Santalales > Viscaceae > Viscum > Viscum album. The sequence continues at coordinate 1,895,232,403 of OY728150.1, forward strand.
CCATAAACAAATATCTTTATTGATATAGAGAAACATGTTCAACTCTCAAAAATTGAATCCATATCTTATCACAACTACCCTATAGGCGTAATCAAGGTATCAACCTTAACAAACAATGGAAAATATAACAAGGACTTTCCAAACACCCATGACCATCATTAACATCTCTTTCACACTAATTATCATATATTGGTTTTGGCCTCAAGGTTCACCCACAATCATTACCATCCAACAACACACACCTGATCATCATTAATCTATCACTAGAGTACCCAATTAGTCTTATATTTCAATATTTATACTCGGGAATACGTCTTCAGATATTCATAACTGGAACTCAAATGGAGGAATCACTCTTTCAATCCCTGATAACAACCAAACTCTCCGGCCAACACCCATATTTCATAGGCCACACAACCCATAACTAAGTCTCTTGAATATCATTTCATAAAAGTATTCAAATGTTATTAATTATTCATAGTGGATATAGCCTCAAGCACAACCCATTTCCCTGAAACATTAAGTAGTACAATACACCCAACCTATCAACCACATTGAATCGTAACTGAGTCCTGCTAAACAGAGACAATCTGTGACAACCCAAAATTATATCAATGGAAATCTATTTCTTATAAATATTTCATATACTAAAATTATATAAAATCACATTAAGCATAGAATACAGACATTATAAAAAATAAGGAATTACATAAAAGTATTTATTGATTTTAAGGAACCTATACAGATTAAATAGTAACTTGAACTTTACAACAGTAATATAACCCTCATGAATAGTAAACCATCAAATTGAATAGTAACCTCACATATGAACGTATAAATAAAATTTAATAATGTTATAAAAAGTAATAAGATATAATTATATCATAGTATAGGTAAATAAAATTTTTAGTAATTATTAATTAAGTGTTGATATTTTTATAAAACATAAGAATTTAATTTCAATTCCAAATAATATAATTTTTTAAAATAATTTTCATTTATTAAAATGTAATAATAATTTATTATTAATTCTCTTATAATTATAAGTATATTTCATGAGACCTTACTAATTTGTTCAAAGTGTTACAAAATCATTTAAAATATTAAAATTGGTATTTCCCAAGTAAATGATGATTTGAATTAAAAAATTAAATTTAACATATTTATAAAATTATTTTTATAAAACGGATTTCATTCACTAGTTCTATACATCAATTAAAATTTATGGTAAATTTTTTGTATTTTTCTAAAATACTTGAATTTTTGTGAATAGTAAAATAAGATAATTTAGAGTATATGTACATTATAGGTTAAATACACAATTCATTAAATTATGGATGATTTAATTACCATTATATTAAAATAAAACAATACAATAAGTATATTTAGTCTAATGAATAAATATTATTGATTTTCGTGAGAAAAATTACAAACTAATGAATTAAATAATGAGAAAACACCCCTCTCCTCCACTATAAATACCTCCCCTCACACCATCTTCTCCTCACGCCTATGAAGCTTTTATCCTTGCCCTATTTATTATAAAATCTATTCCCAAACCCCTAACCTCCGTTCCATATTCTCCTAGTCTCATTAAAAGAATAAAACCTTTTCCCTATATGGGTTTTCAAGCAGAAGAAACTCAAGAGGTAAATTCCTCTTTCCTTTTCCTTTATTTTTCTTTTCATGTTATTTCATTTCATTTTATATAATCACCTATACTCATACAAATGGAATTATAAATATATTACCTTAAATGTACTATAATTTTTTAATATTTATGGAATAATCCACCATCAATTAATTTCAATATCCTTTTGATGAAATTAATGAAAATGTCATTCCTGGGGTGTTAACTTATCACCTTTAAGGATGAAATATATTTTTTTCGATTGACTAGTTGAAGGATGGTAATAAAACCAATTTTATGGTTAAAAAAATTATAATAGATATGATAGTCTATTTAATGTTATGGAATAATTATATAGACATGATCGTAAACAATAAAACAAAACGAGTTCAGTCTGACCAAAAACCTCCAAATATAATCCAAACTATTATCACTAAATTTTTATGTAATGATTCATACTCATAGAATATAATTAGATGATTTACAAGAAAATAAATCGTTTTTTATTTTCATTAATAACTTTTAACTAAAATTATAGATTTATATTTTCATTTTACATGAACTTCCACACTATTATACAAGAGAACCAATCATGAAAAATACGAAAATGAGCACTCCCAAACTATTAAATTGAACACTGTGACTCATTAAAATGGGAATAAATGAACATAAAAATATTATGTTAAATATATTAAATATATAAAATGTTTAATAATTATTAATTAATTAATTTGTTTTCATTATTTAATACATTAAGATTATGTGCAGAACCATTTCAGACATAAGGTAAGGGATTCTACCCGAACCACCAATCCTCCTTCGAGTTACTCTTGCTCTCCCTTTAACTCAATGTAATAATTATTTATTTTTATGTAATTATTATACATTCTATTTATCTATTACAATTTCATATGTCAATATTATAAAATACCTTTTTGATGGGTAACCACAAGTTTAAAAAAGGTTCCCTTTTCAATTATTCTCGATAAGAAAGCCCGATTAAAGGGAATTTACTAATTTCTTACCCATTTTTAGGTGCACTACATAATAAATTTTAAGAAACCATTATTTTTTTAAATCACTCATTTTATCCTAAGAAAACTATGTTGGTTCTATTCTATATTTAAATAGACAATTATGTCATTTCCATTATAAATATTATTTTATGTTTTCCCTTATACCATACTAAAGTTTTTTGTTTCTAAAGCTGATTAAACATTGTTTTCAAATTAGTTTGACAACACTTATAATTATATGTGACTATATTACATTATTAATTTCCATTTATTATTTATATCCATCCTGTCTTGGACATCATTATGATATTCCCTTTTGATATGCCTTTTAACATGATAATGATACCAAATTCATTCCATGGGTAACCCTTATGTTTATGATTGATAGCTTTTGTGTGGTTATTTATATGAAAAACTATTAGTGAACATGTGATGATGGGTGAACCCAGATATATCTCCAATGCATTGGGCAGTGTTAAGTCTCATTAGACATCATGTGCAATGATCTTGGTGGCGATCCTTTACTCGGGTTCCATGTGCTATGGTCTTGGTGGTTATCCTTGACTCATGATCCTCCACTTACACTGAGCCATGAATCATATTAATGTCATGTTTTATGATACATCCAAATTACTATAATTCAATGTTTTTATTATCCAAGGTCATATATTTGATGATTCCATATGTTAACTTGGGTTCCATGTCTTTTTATATCATTATTTTATGCCTTATAACCCATGCGTTAAGATTTATTTTGATGTTCATTTCCTTACTGTGTTTTTTAGCTCATATTTTTGTTTAGGTATTCCCTGGGGTATCCAATGAAGATATTAAGGATCAAATGAATTTAAAATATCATTAAAAATAATTAATAAAAAATTATTTTATTTCAAATTTCGGGATTCAAAATTATGTAACTTGTCTTACAATGACACTAGAATTTATGATCCTTGGATTGTAATTTTATGATTAATTATGCTTACAATAATGTAATAATATTTAAAAGGGGATAGGTTCACTATAGTTTGTTTTAGAGGATGGTCTAGTTATTTTTGTGATTATGATAAGAAATCACTAGGGAAATCCTTCTAGAAAAGACTAAGTACAAGAATACATACCTAAATTTTTATTAATTTAGAGTAAGTGGGTTGTCAAGAAAATATATCACTCTATATATATTAAAAAAGGATGTTGTTCTAGAATATATATAACTAGGAATAATAACTCTGACAAGGTGTTCTGAGCCTGACTTGGGGTAACCTGGTACATGAAAATTGTCTTTAATACACACCCGGTTTGATAGTCCTAGGAAATGTGATTTAGAAAATTCATAAGCTCGTTATGAACAATTATTAAGGGAAAAAAACATCCTATTAAAATATATGTTAAGAAAGTGATCATGGATAACCTAGAGGGAATCCTAAGGGGTCACAAGTTAGAATATACTTTTCCTTTTCAAGTTTATCTTTTTTATGTTTAATGTTTTATTTTTATACTTATTAGGTAAGAATTAAATCCCCATTATTGATCTTTATTTTTGTTAGTTAATTGATGGAAATATTTGAACTTGTTCCAAAAATTAATTTGTTGGGCAATGTGATTATTTCCATAATAATATGCCCAATATGATGGGAATGGGTGATCATAACATTAAAATCGTACTTGCTCGACTAGATAAATTTATAAATAATAACATCAATCATTTGGAATGTAATCCTTCTACATGGATGGAACAAGTTTCTGTTGAATCCTTCACGTGGAAAAGGCATCCCCTATTTAGTGGTTCTTCTCATCCCATTCTCTTAGAACAGTGGATTACATCCATTGAGAAGATATGCATTTCCCTCTTGTTCTTAGAATAATGGAATGATTTTTTGTTGGTATATAATTTTTTTGGGGAAGCTAATAAGTGGTAGAAAATAATCAATAACACAAAGCATGTGGAGGAAAATGATTACATCGAATCGGAAGATTTCAGGAAAATATGTTTCAATAAATATTTTCCTTGAGCCCTCTATCTCAAGATGGAAGGGGAATTCCTAGGACTGAAGTAGAATGAAGATTAATTTATCAAAGAGTATGAAGAAAACATCACAAGGATTTAAATATATGCCTATAAGATTATCATAAAAACTAAAAGCAATGAGGATCTCTTCTTTTGAAGACTAATCACAAGTCTATGAAAAGCATTGGTGATTTGATACTTTGACAATTGTGAAAAGATTTCATATTGTGCCCTCAAGTTTTAAATGGATATCAAATACTCTCAATGGTCTCATGGTACTAGTGAAAAAAGAGGAATATGGAGTGTAATAAGAGAGATAAATCCCATTATAGAAAGAATACCATATATCCCACATGTCAAAAGTGTGGGATGGAGCATCCTGTAAACTACATAAAGAAACCAAGAGATTATTTAAATGTATAAGAGAAGGGATGTGTCTAATAACTACTGAAGGGATGTGAGGAATACCACTAATATCGAAGAATATATAAATGTTTTTGTTGAAACTCATCTTGTAGTGTAATGTTTAAACATAAAGAATTATGATAATTATGCAAAACATTCCCCTTGTCCAAGGGTTGTTAGAGGCAATCATCAGCAGAATCCTCCAAGAGAGTAATAAAGGTAATATATTATCACTATGACTAAGGTGGATCCTAACAATTATGTGGGGATAGATATGTTGGTTATTCATTGAAGAATAGAGAACATAGTATTTGATTATGGTTCTACTCATTCTTATATATCTTTCAGCATTAGATGAACTATTCAATCAACACATAAAAATTTTGAGGATGTGTTATCTATGAGAACCAGAAATGGGGAAATTATTGCATCCAAAGTTTATAAAACCTCCACAGTTAATGTTTTTTCACTAGAACTCCTTTAAAATATTTTATTTCTAAACTTTGTAGAGTTTGATTCTATATTGGGCATGTATTGGATAAATTTATATAATTACAACATCAACTGTTGGTAATGGGAAATTACTCATCACATCTTGAAGCATCCACCTATGTTGTAAAAATATAAGGAGGAAGATGAATCGACATCAGAATAATCATTTCAACTGTGGATATTTTTTCCTTTGAATCTATCATATCTAGTTCAAATGATTGATAAAAATGATAGAAACATGCTCAAATACATGCTCATCATGAGGGTTTACAATGATGTATTCTTTGATGAAATTTCAGGTATTCCTTCTGATTGAGAGGTTGAGTTACCAATTGAACATATTTTTATATCTCTACCTATATCAAATACAACATCTAGATTAGCCACAACTGAAATAGAAAAATAGAAAAAGAAATTACAGGAACCTCTTGAAAGGGTTTTATTTGCATATGTGCTTCACCATGGGGTGGTCTTGTCCAATTTTTCATGAATAAGGATGGTTACATGAACCTATGTATTGATTATTTTGAGATCAAAAATCATGTTAAATAAAAAGTATCACCTTTCATGGAAAGATAATGCGTTCAATTAGCTATGTGGGGCCAGTTATTTCATAATGCTGGTATTCAGTAGGGATATCACCAATTAATGGTGATGAAAGAATATATTCCCAAGACATCCTTTTGAATGGGTTATAGATACAATGAGTTCATAGAGATGCTCCTCAGACTCACCATGTCTCCAAAAATATTCATGGACATAATGAATTGAGTCTTTTGATATTACCTCAACAAATTTTTGGCACTTTTTATTGATGATAATATGATATACTCCAAGAGTAGGGAGGAACATGAGGTGAATTTGAATACTATGTTGACAACTTTACAAAAGGAGAACCTATATGAAAATTACTATAAATGTGAGTTCTAGATGAAGGAAGTATAATTCTTAGGGAATTTAATCACCAAAAAGAGGATATCAGTGGACCCTTCCAAGACAAATTCAATGGGGGAGTGGCGAAGGAAAATATCTGTAATATAGATCTTTATATTTCCTGGTCTAATAGGGAACTACCAACTTTTTTGGGGGAACAAATCATGGTTTTCAAATCCACTAAACAAGATTAATCAAAATTTTTTGAGGTCTTTATGGATTAGTGAATGTGGAGACTTCATCAAAGAGTTGAAGAAAAGGGTTAACAATACACTTGTACTCACACATCGAAAAAGTGGGGGAACTCATTATGGTGTACTTCAATGTTTAATGAAGGGTTTAGGCTATGTAAATATGTAAAATGATTAAATTATAACATATTACTCAAGTATGATAAAAATACATGAGTAAAACTATACTACACATGATCTGCAATTAGAATCTTTGATCCTTTCATTGATTATATGGTGGAATTACCTCTATGGGGAGAAGTGTGAGATATATGCTAACCAAAATAGTTTCAAAAATATATTCACATAATAGAGCTTAATATTCACCAATGATGATAGTTAGATCACATAAAGTATTACTACTTTTCAATCCACAAATATTATGTTAATCCAAATAAGTTTGCAGATGCTCTATGTTGATAGGATCCAAAATCATTATCAGTGATTATAATTAAGACAGATCTTGTCTTCTTAGAAAAAAAAAGATGGACATGGGAATATTTAGGGAAGGAACACTGTTAATCCTTTCTCAAATGATTTCTCAACCATCCATCTATAGAAAATAATGGATTCTCAATGAAATGATATAGAAATACACAAGATGGTGGAAGAAATATGAAATGAAAAATACTCAATGTTTAAAATTGATGAAGAAGGACTTGTAATATTTGGGACATGATAATGTGTACCTTCCGATACAGATATAAATAATGAGCTTATGAATGACACACATTGTTAAACCATAATTATTCACCCAGGGACTACATAGATGTATCGGGATCTCTGAGAGAACTATTGGTGGAACTATATGAGAAAGGATATCACTGAGTATACATTTATGTTCATTATATGATAGAAAGTTAATAATGAAAAGAAAATGTATAAGGGGATAATGAAACCACTACCCATACCAACATGAATATGGGATAACATTAATATGTACTTTTTCATTGGACATTCAATGACATCCTAAAAAACAATGATATATGGGTTATTATAGATTGTCTTACAAATATAGAACACTTAATCACAATCATAGAGGACTTCCCAATGGATCAACATGCATGGTTATACATCAAAGAGGTTATAAGGATGCATTGAGTACCATTATCAATTGTATTTGATCAGGATCTGATATTATCATCCATGTTCTAGAAATGTCTCTAACATGCTCTAAGCACTGAGTTGACCATCATTATGCCCTCTCATCATTAAAATGATGTACAATATGAGTGTACTATTTAGAAACTATAACACACATTGAGAGAATGTTCTATGGAATTAAATGGAAGTTCAAACCAAAATTTTTCAAAATTCAAATTCTCCTACAATAATAGTTTCCACCCAAGAATCCAAATATATCTATATGAATCCCTATTTGGGAAAATATGAAGAAAATAGGTATGATTGGATGAAGTCGGTGAATGTTTGCAGGTTGGTCTTGAAATGGTGGAGAGGGTGAAAACCAATTTGTAGCTCATCAAGAAATACCAAATCAACAAAAACTCTATGCATGCAATCATTTATGATACATTGAGTTTAAGGATGGAGACATGTTACTCCTCTATAAATATCCATGGAAGAGGATCAAGTGATTTGGGAAGAAAGGGAAGTTATGTCTCTGGTACATTGACCCCTTCAAGATTCTTTATCTGGTTGTACCTATGGCCTATTGACTAGAAATTTCTCCAACCATGACTCATGGGAATGATGTATTCCATGTATGCCACTTAATGAAGTACATAATATATCCTTCACATTTACTAAATTCAAAGGTTGTAATATTGGAAAATTATCTCTCAGATGAAGAGAAGTCAGTGAAGATATTGAATGGTAGAGATAATCTTCTATGTAACAAGACTACTCACCTAGTCAATGTACTATGGTGGAACCATAAGTACGAAGAGGGAACATGGGAACCAGAGGAAGAAATGAAGGATAAGTACTCTCACTTGTTTTCTCCAGAGTATATAAAAAAAATTTGAGGGAGAAATTTTATTAGGGGGAAGAATGTTACAACCCAAAATTTTATCAATTGATATACCATTATTATAATTATGTCACACAGTATAATCACCTAAAATCTCATTAAAAACACAATACATAATTTATTAATTGGGAATGAATTAAATCAAAAGTTTTTCAATAAGTTAAGGAACCTATACAAATGAAATAGTATTTTGACCTTTGGAATAGTAATATGATCTTTTTGAATAATAAACTTGACTATTGAATGGTAACATCACCTATGAAAATATAAATATAATTTTAGGATCTTATAATTGGTAATATGATATAATTATATAATAGTATATGTAAATAAATGTTTTAGAAATTATTAATTGAGTGTTGATATTTTAAAAAAACATAGGTTTTTATTTTCAATTTTATAATTAATATAATGATTCAAAAGTAAATTTATTTCAATTTAATATACTCATATATTACTCCTTTGTTATCTTATTATTATAAGCTGAATTTATGAAACCTCAATTAATTTTTCAAATTGTTACAAAATTAGTTATAATTTTAAAATTGGAAATTTCCAAGTAAATTGTTATTTTAATAAAAGAGATTAAATTTATCATAGTAAGAAAATTATTTCCATAAATTGGAGTTATTTTTTGATTCTACAATGTTGAAAAATAATTGCTGTGATTTTTTGGTTTTTTTTAATGTTGACATTTTCTAATAGTAAAATATGACAATTTACAGTATATATACATTATAGGTTAAATATACTTTTACAAGAGTCATGGATAAAGTAAGCACCATTGTATCAAAATCACACACTCTAATTACTATATTTAGTCTCAATAATCAACACTACTTCATAACATTTTAAAATTAAAAACTAATTGATTAAATAATGAGGGAACACCCCTCTCTTACACTATAAATATCACCCCCACCACCTCTACTCCTTACACCACACAAGAATCGAGACTAGTTCAAATTATGATTAATGTTCTTCCCAAACCCATCCCCCATGTCCAAAATCTCTTGTTATTATAAACATACCAAAAACAAATTCCTATGTAAGATTTCAAGGAGGAGAAACGGAATTGGTAAATCCATCTTCCCTTTTCTTTTATTTTTCATTTCAAGTTCTTTATTTTATTGTTATCTCCTCAAATCCCCTTATCAAAAATGTATTAAAAATAAAATAACATAAATATATATTATTTTTAATATTTTTATTCAATAATTCATCATCAATTTCTTCCCATATCCTTTTTTAAAAAAAAACATTGTTCGTGAGGTGTTAATTTATCGCCTTCCAGGATAAACAATTTGCATTTTTCATCAATTCCTACAAGGCTGGTCATATAAAAATACTTTATTTTTAAAAAATCATAATATCTTTATTATATCCTATTTAATGTTCTGGAATCATTATATATACATGGTGATCACCTATTAACCAAAACAAGTTCATTGTGAGTAAAAATCGCCCAAGATAATCCAAACAATCATCACTAACTTTTAATCTATTTATTCATCCTCCAAACATATAACAAAACTATTTATATGATCATGTACCCTTATTTATTTTTAATAATAACTGATTACTTCTATTATGTATTTCTATATACATTTTACATGAACTTTCATATTCTTATACAAGAGAACATATCATGAAAACTATGAAAATGAGCACTCTAGAACGACCAAATTGAACACTACAACTCATCAGTAAAGAAATAAATGAACTTAAGAAAATTAAACTAAATATATTACAAGTATAAAATGTTTTATAATTATTATTTATTGAAATTAATTTGATTATTATGGATATTAAAATCTAGGGAAGAACCATTTCAGACATAAAGAAAGAGATTTTACTTAAACCTGTATTTTTTCCTACAGTCTACTCTTTCTCTCTCTCTCTATAACTCAATATAATGATTCTTTACTTTTATTTAATTATTATAAATTCAATTTTATGTTTATAACTATAATATATAGATCTTATCATCTATCTTTTATGGGGAAATTCATGTTTTAAAAATGATCTTTTCACAGTTCTTCCTGAAAAGAAAGCCTTATTAATGGGATCTTTTTTATTTATTTCCCATTTTCAAGTTCCCAACATAAAATATTTTTAGTGACTATATTTTTTCTAAAATAACTCATTTTATCATCCAAAATCAATCTTGGTTCAATACTTTTTTTAATAAAATGATTATTTCTTTTCTATTTTAGGAATTCTTAAATGTTTTCCCCTAAACCATACTAAAATGATTTATTTATAAATTTTATTAGTCACTTTATTAAATTCAGTTTTACATTACATATAATGATATGTTACTATATTCCATTATGAATTTCCATTTATTATATGCATAAATCCTTTTATGGACACCATTATGAAATTCCTATTGATATGCCTTTTGATATGACTATGATACCTAATTTATTACATTGAAAATCTATGTGTATATGTCTGATTGATTATGTATGATTTCTTTTGTGGAAAACAAATTCAATAACTGTTATAATGGGTGAACCCAGATATCCCTCCTTGTGAAATGATCCATGAATATTGCTAAATTAATGGTTTATGTTTCTTCTACATTACTATGAATCTTTGATTATATGATCCCATGTTCTATATGTTTTGATTTCATTTGTTTACTCATGTTCCATGCCTTTTTATACCATTATGTTATTCCATCTAACCCATATTCTAACATTTATAATAATGTTCATTTCTTTATTGGGTTTCTCAACTCATCCCTTTATTTATGAATTCACCAGGGTATCTAATGCATTTTTAAGGGATCAAAGGAATGTATGAGATACATATCATTATTAAAAAAAATATAATTTCAATTTGGGTTTCATGATACTTAATTATATACCTAATCTTCCAAATATATAATAATTTATGATATTTGGATTGTAAATTGATTATTATTTGTTATTAAAATCATGTAATAATATGTTAATAAGACTTGGGTTGATATAAAATCCCATTCCAAAATCAATTGTGTTCTACAATGAACGCATGTCATATCCTCTAATCATTATCATGACCTTATCTTGGGTATCATCCCAAATCTAAACCCCATGAGGTAGATGAAAGAAATTTCTATTGAAACGAATCTCTGTTGTAAGTTACTATCCCAAGAAGACCAATTAGATGTCCTCAAAAAACCACATGAGTCCCATCATCATGTTCTACATAGAAAAATGCTCAAATTTAATTACTCACAAGTCTAATTAGGTATCTAGGAACAGAACATCCAAAACAACCTTTCTAGAAAAATCAAATTTCATGTACTTATTAGTACATGAAATGTACTCTCAACGTTATACATGGTTATGTACATCTACATGGCCAGAGTAGACACGAGGGATTCCTAGGTACTAATACAGGATAGGGTGAACACGGGATCTACCCATGTACTATTACATGATTATAAAACCATCACATTGGGTTTCATTCCATTTACATGGCCACATGTCCATGTCCCACTACATGATGAGTACTCATAGTACATGACCTGTATATTCCAGAACACTCTCCACTTTTTTACTCAGCCACATGGTTAGACACATGGCCAAAACTAAAAACTCGTGTAGAGTCTGATTATATGGATTTTATTTCCAAAAGGTTCATTTTACTAAAATGGCACTACCAAGTGATTTATGTTCCCAAAAACCACACATTTTGTGTTTGGGATTTCTTAATGGGAAACCCCTAAAAACATCACTAAACCCTTTATTTTCATGCTATTAAACATAGATCAGTCTCCATGGGGTCCTTAATAGTCATAAAAAAGAGTCAAAACATGAAAACCCAGGTATATATGGTGTTCATTGAATAAAACTAAAAATCTATCCTATATAATAGAGAAAAAACTTTGGATTTTGGTCCAATTCCTGTATTGGACATCCATGTGCCTCAATTTGGGATCGATATCATCCATTAATGAAGTTTGATGGAATATACTTACCACTTCCCAATTTTTTCGACTGTTTTATGAATGATAGATCCCCTATACCTTTTTATTTTTTCATCAGAATCCCCAAAAGGGGGGTGTATTTTACCTGGTTTAATTAATTAATATATTAATTAATATTACACCCATTAATCTCTTATCTATATTTTTGAAACCCAATGTGCATTTATACCGTGCATAATAAAACCAACCCATTTAGGCCTCAACAGTAGAGTAAAAACCTCAATTTGACACTATTCAAATGTTTAATCCACCCAAACCCACACTATTAATTTAATATTTAATTTATTAAATATTAAATATTAGGTTAAAACACAAATGGATCAAGAATCTACCAAAATCTTATATTGGGGTAATCTTCCTATTATTGGTACAATGTTGTGGTAAAAAAATTATTAGAGACTATCATCTTGGGGAAAATTACCATTGCAGCCATCATAATCACCTAAATAAGAAATTTAATTTTCTACTCAAATTTAGAATTTGAGGAAATTATGGTCATTACAACATCCCTCCTAAAAAATTTCTTATCTATGATAAGCATTAGTGGTGTTCCAACCACACCACCCAAACCACATTAGTGGTTAACTCATGCTTAACGAATTTCCTTCCAATATGGGATGACAACAATTTTATTTTTTATAACTCCAATGACAGTGTGTAAAACACATAAAAGTTGAAACCCCTACATTTCACCATCAAAAAATCATTAATACAGTGACTAACCACACCCATCAACCTAAAAATTCACAACATCATCTAAAAAATGTCATTAGGATCATGGTGAACCCCACCATAGAACACAACATACCATAATCAATTATATTGCACGATACATCCCACTATTATATTCACCTACTAAAACACATACATACCATTTCATCAACCATCACATTGTGATCCTGACTATATCCTTAACCCTACCCATACAAGAGTCACATCATCATGACTGATTTGAAACTCCCAAACATGGGAGTGTCCTTACTATTTTCTTAAATAACATTAACACCAAATCCCATGATGTAATGAATCTCATACCTTATAACTCGGTGTTTCAACATCACTATCACATGAGAAACTAAAAAAATGATCAATTATCTTCCATTATAGTCTTCATAAAATGGTACCAACGGTATTCACAACCATCTGTCCCATCACAAGGACCTCAATCATAGATATCCAATGGTTAACTACCACAATTAAACTTTACAAACACCACTCCATTATAACAACCTCCCAAGACCCCCTTTTTCATACCATTATGAAATAAATATAGCATGGTGTATAGATGATATGTAGAACCCATAGATTTTGTGAAAAAAAATTTAATTATTTTAATCATTTCAGTATTTTTCATTTCATACTACACTGAATATAGATTTTGTTATATGGAAGCACTATGTTTGGATTTAAATATACATAAAACCGTGTTAATCATGTACTACATGATAAACATTTATTATCTTTCTATAAAAAAACATTGTGTTTGGATTGTGCTACACAAAGTTCAATGACCCTTTGATAGTTTTTGTTACATGCATGGATGACTTCAACTGAACTATAATATACTATTAATTATATTCTTAATATATTATTACCACTACAACCAACCGACTATAATGGATGTTATGAATAATATTAACTAAATTTTGAAAATATTATTTACAAATGTATATAAAATGAATTATCAGGTAATTAATAATTTATAAATGAAGTTAAGAACTATTTGAAAATATTGAATTTACTTTTCAATAAAAACTAATCATCAATGTACAAAAACAATTTATCAGAATTAATTAAACGTACCATATTTGATTAATTATTTTAATAAAAATAATATATTTTATATTCATTCAATTTTTTCACACTAATACAATATATTTAATAGGTATAATATAATAATAATTATCATTTGCTGAATAAAAAATGTATTTCCATAAAATGAATTTCTACCACCTTTTAAAGGTAAACACATTATTAATATTATTTTGACCCTTTTATAATTTTTATTTGATAAAAAAACACCATTTTTGAAATTGGAATACCAAATTTACATATGGTAAATTTTTTTATTTTTCTTATAATATTCATTTTTTCTGAAAAGTTGAAAACACGGAATTTATATTCAAAAATGATTTTCACAGATAATTTATCTGTAGATTTTAATTATAGTTTACTTATTTTTTAAACTATTATTAGATAAATATTATAACAATATATATTATTTTTATATTGGAACAAATTTCACATTGAAATTTGATATAAAAACATTTCTATCTTTTAAACATTTTCTCTTAAAAACCTCATTATCGCGTCATGTCTGCAAATTTAATTTTAAATTAATTTCTTCTGCTTATGTTATTCGAATTTGAAAAATTGGATTCAATATTATTAATTATCTTAATTTAAAATTTCAAATATGTTCAAATTAATTTTTTACCAAATTTATTTGTGAAAATATTTAATAATAATTACTATGAATAATGTATAAATGATTTTAATTAATGGTAATACATTATGTTAAAGGGAAAGATAACCAAAAAATGAGTCTAAAATCCATTTTATTTCTATATTTCGACCATTTCCCCTATTAAATCTAAAATGTAAAACTACCAGAAACACATTATGAAAGGGATGCCTTTAAAAAGTGTTTATCATTTTATATTTACAGCAATTCAACTCCTCCTCCACTATAAATGGGAACTCACTCCCCTAACTTATTTACCCCTCTAAATCCTTTCATATCAAAAAACACGTACCCAAATATAATCTCAACATGCCTCAATTAATCATATAATTGTCTCATTGGGAATAAAACCAACAAAAGGAATCCATTTGTGGAAAACCAATATGAGTTTCCCAATAAAGAGGTAACATCCTTTCACATGCTCTTTTATTTTATTTTCATTGTCCACTCCATCAAATATTCAAATTACATGATTATATAATACACTCATTATCATAAATATTAATATATGTATTTAATATATGTTTTCTACCCAAACCTACACACACTTCCTTTAAATGGGTAATGATCCTACCATTTGTTTGTATGAAAGACTACTTCCTCATGAAACGATGTTTATCATTATTCCTTCACAACCTCTCGTGGTTAGAAATTATGATAAAAACCAGTTTTAATATAATAAATATTTTATTTAGGATTTTTTTTGGATTTTTTAATTATTACAAAACACATACATTCATTCTTACCCTTTTTTAAATATGATAACTTTGTTTGTGGATGCGTGGAATAACGCCTCCTTAAAAGGTTGTGATTTGTTCACATAGTAAATGGAATGTATTAAAGATGGTCCTATTAAACATATATGATATATATGAAATAATAATTCCCCAGGAATTATAATATGTAAATATATACATATACATATATTTCAGTTACACTCTTTCTTTCAATATGACAAACAAATGGAAACAACATACATGCGTACAAACATTCGACTGTTTCTATGAACGATGTATTCCATTTCATATTTAAATCATTTATATATTATTATAAATATTTATATAATTAATATATATGATGTTTATATCATATTTTACATCCTTTAAATAATTAAATCATTATATATTTAAGAGTGTCAAGAAAAACATGTCAAAACTTATACGAAATACAAAGCTGATATTACAAAAAATGTAACATTAACATGTAATTATTAATTAAAGTGAAATATAAGGTCATAAAAAATATTATATATTATTATATAAAATATTATTGTTTTTTGGTAGATTTATAATGAACTTATATTTATTATACAGTAGGTTTCAACAAATACAATGAGAGTTAACACATAAGGTAAGGGTTTTCTCGCCTCACTTTTATTTCTATGAAACTTATGACTTATTCACCTATCATTTATTTTTAGTGGATTATATACTTAAAATTAATTTATTATATTATTATTATAATAAAATTAATTTGTCTTTGAATATTCATTTTATTATATTTTATTCATTGGTTTTGTGGTTCAGAAGTTACCAAATCGGTAATAAAAATTTAGTGTCATTTTTTTAGACACATGGTGTTTTATGCACATATATTCTTCTATGATGTGTATAAACATCACTTTCACATGTTATATCATTAATATAAATATTATTGGTTATTATAAGTTTCATTTAAATATATTATCTCATGTTAATTATGAGTTAATGTTACTAAAGATTAAATATTTTATTACTGTAATCTCATCATTTATCGGGATTGTTTACGATTATGCTTTCATTGATGAAATATGCTGATATATCTATAGAGAACATTAAATATTTTTTATTTTGACTGATTATTCATGATATATTCATGTATTGGTAACATTTTAAAACTCTTTCGTACATTAGATAATCATGAAAATGTTTTTATGAAAATCTAACCCGATTTCTATCTTTGGTGGAAAATCTGTTTAATTAAAAAAAATTAAATTTTTTATCAATATTTATTTATAATACTTAATAGTATTTTGAAGGAAGAATTATTCTAACATTTAATCAATCTTACTTTATTAAATTTCAATGAAAAAAGAATTTCAAATTGTTTTCAACATGCAGTTATAAGCTTTCAAGGAAAATTATTCAAAAAAAATTCAAGAATCTTATTTAATATTTCAATAAAAAGGATTTTAAAATTCCTTCTTGATTTAATTATAATATTTGAAAGTATTTTTAAAAAAAAATTAAAAAAAATTTTAAAATTCAAATATATGTTTTAAATTATTTTTAAATTAAAAATTTTAAAACATTTTCCAATATTTCATTATAAGATTTTAAACTCTTTTTAAATAAAATGTTTGTCAAAAGGTTTCCATAATTTACTTATATTCTTTAAATGCATATTTAAAGAGAACACTTTTCAAAATATTTTAAATATTTATATATAAGTATTAAAATTAATTTTAATTATAATGTTTTTCAAAAAAATCAATCATTATTTATTTGATTCCAAAGTATTTTTGATGAAAAAGGTTTTAAAAATGATTAAAATATTTATTTATATGTTTTAAAATTATGTTTAAAGAATAGGGATTTAAAAATTATTTCAATATTTCTTTATAAATTTTAAAATTATTTTTAATTAAAAAGGTTTTCAAAAGGTTTTCAAAATTTTTAAAAGTTTTCAAAGAAATTTATGAGAAAAAAGTTTTCAAAATGTTTTCATGATTTCATTATAATTTCAAGAATTATATTTATCAAAAAATGTTTCAAATTTTTTTCAACATTTATTTATAATTTTTAAAATTATTTTTAAATATTTTTTTCATGTTTTATTTTAAATTTTTAAAATATTTCAAAGGAAAAAAGAATTCAAATTATGTTCTGGATTTCATTATAATTTTTCAAATTCTTTTTAAATATAATGTTTTTCAAAATATTTACAATATTTCAATATACATTTTCAAATAATTTTTAATGAAAAATGTTTTCAAGATTTTATTATAAGTTTTGAATGTATTTTTTAAGAAAAATGATTTCAAAATATTTTCAAGTATCTTTTCTATGTTTTCAAAGAAAAAATATTTCTAAATGTTTTCAATATCTCTTTATTAACTTTAAAGGTTATTTTCAATGAATTTTGTTTCAATATTTTTTATGTTTAAAAATATTTTTTTCAAAGAATAAAGGATATTTTCCTCAAGAAATGATTTTAAGTAACTTCCAAAAATTATTTTTCATCTAATATGACATCTATTGGTAATACTCATTAATTTCAATGGATATGGTCTAATGGTTCCATCCATATTGTTTCTATGAATGGTTTATCTTTTAATGGAATTATGTTTATGAAACTCATTTCTCTTCCATGGTTTATAGTTTTACGAATCCTTTTTACCTTATTTGGGTTATATGTTTATGAAAATTATTTCTCATTAATTTGTTAAATTTTTATGAAACCATATTCATTCGATGGGTTGTTCTTTGAAGGAATGATTATAAAACCTACCTCTATTCCAAATTTTATGATATGATTACATGAATATGATATCCATTTCATTTCGTGGATTATGATATGATTGTTTATAGTCTTGTGGAACATGTATGTTGGATTTCATTTTATGATGGGTAGGAACTATATCTCTCTCAAATACATTGTGTAATGATTTAAATCACATGGTATAGACATAGATGTAATGGAGAGTGAATTAGATTTAGAAAAGAACATTTCCTTCTACGATGTCCTTAGGATTGATCCTTGACCTATAAGATAGTCATGGGAGTAATCCATGAGTACCAAGATGGTTTGTTGAGTGAACCCAAATTATTAATATACCATTGGTGATGATTTCTTGACCACTATGGAAATAATTTTATATTCTTATGTGTTTTCCAAAATATACAAGACTTATTCTTATGTTATGATTTCATGGCCTATTCTCTTGATAACCTTATGATTCGGGTCATATTAATTACCAATCATTACAACATAATTCATTTTTTTGATCTTTGATATAAATGGTTCGATTTAGTAATGTTATTATCATATCCTTATAACCATATTCTCATATTTATGCTTAAATATCTCACATTTATTCCCTTACAAAGAATATGATCTCATCCATTTTTATATTTAATTTCCCCAGGTTAGAAAGATAAGTAATTTGTATTATATTTCTTGATGGGTTATAATCATGAATATCCTTGTGGGAGATAGTGTAAGTAACTTATATACCTATGTTTATGTTTCTATGTTTCCAGATGTACTGAACTAATATGGTCTTTTCGAATCCTTTTCAGAAATGTATTAATTATTCCAAAAAAAATTAATACTTTTAATTTATGTTAATAATGGGTATCTATTCATGGTATCAGATACAATGTGTACACATCACTTGAAAAATATGATAAAAAATTTATTTAGAACCCTAGAGATATTTTAATTTTTTACAAAGGAATATCTCTAAGGATTAGCCTAAATTGTCATAAATTTAAATATGTGTTTCATGATTTGGGAATTATATAGGTATGTTTTCATGAGTATGTTTTTTTTACTAAGATAATTATTGTAAACAATGAATTATGGTTTTAATAAATCAAGGGAACCTAAATTAATAGGGTAAACATAGATTTTGAAGGACAATTTCTAAATCAAAAGTCACATATGATGATGACTGGAGGTAAAGATATTGATATCATGCCTAATCAGTTATCACAGAACATGACTAACAAAAAATACATCAACCACCTCTCGGAATAACCAAAGAAGATAAGGAATAATTTCACTAAGAGTTAGGGTAATAGAATCAGTATAATAAAGAAGATTAATTTTTCATTATGTTAATAATATAGGAAAAATCACCCAATTAAATATGATAGATGAACAATAATATATTTTGACTATGGAAAACAAGAAATAATCCAAGTAACCAAAAAGAAAAAACTAATAGTCTAGTTAAGATAATTTATAATAATATTGGCCTCCCTAATACATCATTGATAGTTTAATGCATTTTGTGTGGAATGAATGGTCATTATGAAAATAAATTTCCCATGTGGAATACAAAAAAATAGGGTATTGATAATGTGGTACGAGTAATAGTTATATTGATATTGATGATGAAACTAATGTTTCAGTTTGAAAGGAAATAGGTATTGAGAAATTTTTTGGGTTAGATTTCATAATTTCTTAAGGATAAATTATAATAGTAGATGTTTTTATGTATTTGGATTCACGAATTATCAATTCGAAAATATTTACGAAATGTTCAGTTAATTTGTTTCTCTATTCATTTACATTTTACATGAATATGTTTAATGGTTGCAATGGACTAGAAAAGTGATTTAATGGAATGATGATGTTAGTGGGAGACACATAATTAAGTGAAACATTTCCCTTAATATGTTCTTTATGTAATTGTAATGATTTTTGGATGAAGATATGTTGGATATGAATTCGTGAATTGAACTGTACAGATAACCATGGAATTAATAATTGATTTATTGAAAATGTTGTTGTTATATAAAGAATGGATTTTATTGAATTATAGGATTTAGGAAATATATATAATAATCATTGGAAAGATGAAACATTCATGTTTTAAATAATTATTTATTGTAATTCGGGTTATTACCATGATTCAGGAGAATACCTGATGAAGGTATTCACATGTTTGGTATGTGAAAAATATGTGTCACTTTATGATAAATGGGGGATCAATGAAAAGGTATTTCTATGAAATTTGGTGACCTCATGTTTTATAATTCCATATTTTGAAAGATTTATATGGTTAAAAATTAATTGAATGGTTTATGTAAAAATTCATAAGTGGTTTTAGAGATTTATGTATTATCTCTCTATAAGAGGAATTGTGCATATTGTATAAATTATACTAAGCATTTTTATGTGATGATAAATAAAGATATATGGAATGATTTATCATTATACCTCATCATCATCTAGTCCCACTAGAATGTCAAATTCACCTTTATTTCATAGAGTAAAAGATGAATTAGAAATCAAGCATGGTGAAATAAAAGGATATGATTATGTATATGAAAAGGAATAAAATCAAGTAAATATACATCCTTACATACATATAATGTAAAAAAAATCCTAAACACTATAAAGAAGATATTTAAAATTATTTATCCTAATACCTTCATTTCTAATGAATTATTGGTCTTATAAATCATCATCATCATCATTATTATATATTTTTATTCAAGGTGGTACAACAAAAGATAAAATATCTTCAGAACAAAGCAACTCGATGACTATGGGGTCTAAAATAGTGATGACCAAGGGTGTCCCCATGAATTAGATTCACACCCTCAAGCTTCAAGAAGGTGGCATTGTGAATGCAGGTGACTTTGGAGCCAGAGATAGAAAGAGAGGCAAGGTAGTCCGAAACATTATTCCCCTCTCTCCATGTATGTGTAACTTGAATGTTGCTTCTTAGAATCTCTTAGCATCTCCTTATGGAGTACATAACCAACCATAGGGTGGAACCTTTGTTCTGTAGGGAGTGATGGATGATCCTCGAGTCAGTTTCCACATGGGAGATTTCAATATTTTTTTGATTACACAGATTGAGCCCGGTGAAGAGAGACTTGGACTCCGCCTGATGAGCATTGCCATTACCGAAGTGGGCCATGAATTCAAGGATCACACTCCCTTCTGAATTATGAACCACTTCTCATCCTCCCATGGTACCTGAGATTCAGGATCCATCTGTGATTAGCTTGAAACCATTTGCTGGAGGACTCCATCTTACCCATTTCCCCTACATTCTTTCTAAAGGAGGAGACTTATAAGGGCCAACCTGCAACATCCTCAGGGAGGGGGCCTCCTACCAGTTCTTGAGCAGGGAGGCAATGTACACTTGTAGTAATTTTATTCTAACAATGATGGCCCTCCCAGTGTATTTAACCCCTTTTAATTTTGCCTTATTGTGGGCCTGCCAGAGGCACCAACACCTAGCACTGAGGACAACCGAATGGGCCACTCTCTCCGAACATTTATCTGGTATTCCCTGGAACCACTTCTCAAAGAACAGACACCCTCTAAGCTCATTATAGGACACCGATATAAAAATGCCAAACCACTGCCACACATTATTATCCCATTATCCCTCAAAAAAAATATGATTTGTGATCTCCCCATTCTTGTTGTTACAGCACTGACACCATGATGCAAGGATAATTCCCTTTTTCTGGATGTTCACATCAGAGTGGATCGATGAGTCCTTAATCTCCAGACCATGAAATTTTACTTGGTTGGAATTCTGCTACACTACAATAAATTATTCTGGTTGTCCAGTTGTTCCTGAGAAGTGGAAATATTATGGAAGTCCTTTGTGGAGAACTACCCGGAATGGGACGGAGTAAACACACATTTTCCCGGCTCTAAATTGATAAGGATGGATCCAAAAATCTCTTTCTGGGTCTTATCCACCATAGCATTAATGAAAGTCGGGTATGAGCTTTCCTCCTTGAAATTAATCGAAGTCCCTGGGCACCCCGAGAAACTAATCACAGATCCTGCCTATTTTCTTTTCCTGAAATAAATGTTGTCAACTCCCATGATCCAGCAGGAGTGTTAATGAAGCCTCGAGACCAGGGGACAAATCAAATTCCATAAGGGTGATCCATGGACGCTTCCATTTTTAGTAAACCTGGTGTGGTTGTGTTGCATGATCCTCCCCCATAGGGTCTGATTCTCCACGATCTCCCTAGCCAGCTTCTCGTGCATGCACTGCACAGTACTCCCGATGCTTCTAACATTGATGCCCCCCTCATGAATATATTGGGCCATTCGGTCCCAAGAGACCCAATGCCTCTTCCCTTCCGATAGAGAATCCCAAAGAAATTTGAGTAAGACCCTATCAATAGCTTTGATAAACCCTTTTCGCAATGATGTTGAAGCCATTTCATGCACTGAGATGGCAGCCAGAACACTGTTAATGAGAGTGATACGCCCCCCAATGGATAAAAAGTGGTTTTTCTAGTTGAGAACATGGCCCATGATCCTACTCACCACCTTATAAAATTCTTGAATGCACATCCTTCCAGAGGATATTAGAGATCCCAGGTATTCCATAGAAAAGGATCCGGGTTTCATGTCCATTCTACTGCACAGGGCTGCAACCCAACTCATTGAACACTTGTTGGAAATGTCCAAGTTGCTTTTGGAATGGTTGATCAGTTGGACGCTCTAGTAACAGTACTACTTTATAATACTATTGATCACCAGCATAGATCACTTCCCTACATTCGAGTAAATAATTGTGTTGTCTGCAAACATCATATAGGAAATGTGAGGAAGGTTCCTTTTCTTTCTGAAGGGAAGTAAACTACCAATGAATATTTCCCTGTTTATGAGCCTGTTAAGAATGACCTTCATAAGAATGAAGATACTTGGAGAAATTGGGTTTCCCTGTCGTAGGCCATGGGTGGTCTTTAAGAAGCCTTGGATTTTCCCCATGAAAGAGACAACCATACACGGAGAACTAAAACATCTAAAAAGAATGTCTGAGAACTTGGCGGATATACCCATGCGAACCAGTACCCTGCTGATGAATCCCCACTCCAGTCTATCATACACCTTGCTCATGTCCAGTTTGATGAACATATTTGAACCATGGGTCTTGTTATTCATGTCCCTTAACATTTCATGTGCCCAGGAAATCACCCCATGGATTGATCTTCCCCACATGAACTAGTGTTGCTCAAAGTAAGTCCACCGGGGAAGATGCATGGCCAGCCTCATGTTGATGATACTTGTTATAACCTTATAGGAAAATTTTCACATGCTCACGGGCTGGTAATGGAGAAGAGAGGATGGATCTTTCACATTAAGGATAAAGACTAGCGTCATGGGGCTAGAAACCCGTGGGAGGGTTCCTCCTCCAAGAAAGTCATGAATAGCAGAGACAAGGTCCTCCTTAACAACTTCCCACGAGGCTCTGTAAAATGATCCAGGGAAGAAATCCGGCCCCAGAGCACTCTCTGGATCAAGGCTCATCATGACTTCGTAGACCAATGGCTCATCAGGGATCTCCTCTAATAAGATGTTTTCCTTAGATGAAGTGTTGTTGGTAATTACAACCCACAAATTAGTCCCTCCGCTCGGATATCTGCCAGCCATTCTCAAGTTTGGGCCAGCCCGAAGATCTTCAAAAAATGCAAAAGCCATATCACTGATAGTATCAGTGTCATTTTTATAAGAACCATACTCAATAATAATATTTAGATTGATCATCCGTCTTTTCTTTTTGATTCATGAATGGAAAAAAGTTGTGTTCTTTTCTCCCTCCTTCAGCAACATTATCCTAGATTTTTTCCAAGCCATACGTTCCTGTTTGAGAATCATCTATGCCAGACAGTTCTTCTTAGATTAGGGATATTCAAAAGTCAAGTCATCCAAAGATTCCTCCATTCCACCTTCTAGGCACTCGATAACCTATTTTAGATCATACATCCCTTGATCACTAAGGGTAATATCCCCTGCCCATGCTTGAAACCACTGTTTAATTCACCTAAGCTTGTTGTGAATAACCACCCAATGGTGGCCTTGCACTGTCTCCCCCAATGATGTCCTTACCAGATATTTAATCTCAGGATGGTGTGTCCATTGATCATAGAATCTGAACCGATATTGGTAGGCCTACATGGGTTCCAATGATAAATAAAGCATTGAGTGATCTGATATCCCTCAGACCAGGTGATTGACCATGGCATTCGGGAATGAGGTGATAGCATGTAAATTAGCGACACATTGGTCTATCTGGCTACAACATCTACTATTTCCTCTTTTATTATTACACCATGTGAATTGGTCCCCAGAGTACCTTAGATCCATAAGTCCCATGTTTTCTAAGAACTGGACAAAGTCCATGCTCGCCCGATGAGGAAATGCCCCATGACACTTTTTCTCACCTGGTTCAGTGATGATGTTGATGTCACCCCATACTATCCATGGATCATATCCTGAATCAAATGAAATAATCTCTTTCCATAGAGTTTCTCTTCTCATGTTTCCACAAATTCCATACACAAAGGACATAATGAAATTGTGTTGGCCGATTTTCACCTTTGTCGTAATAAACTGGTCCCCGACCTGAACTATATCCACTGCAACATCTCTATTTTAGAATATCTAAATATGCTGTTTAGTTGGAGTTTCATTCATGGATGCCTGCATTTTGATCCAGTGAGTGAACTGGGGAATCTTTCTAGGGTTTTTTTTGTTCCAGAACCACAACAATGAGAGATTTTTGTTTCTTGATCTCTGAAGACATGAAGTCTGATTTAACTCTTTCCCCAAAACCACGACCATTCCATGTTTTTGAATTCATTATTATAATGTGGGTTTCTATGAAAGGAACTTTAAAGTATTAAACCATTGATATCCTAGATGTATTTAAAGGGATAAATTCATTTCACGGGTGTGGAATGTAATAACAAGAGATTTTGTGGACATTTTTTTGAATGAATTTACTCTTTTTTATATTTTTCATTTCCCACTATAGAGAATGTATATTTTATTATACAAAACTACTAAGTGTGGATTTCATTATACGTAACACCAGGTTAATATTGCACTACATGCAACATTTATATTAGCTATTAGTAAATGAAACACTATATTTATTTTGGTTTATACACAAATTCCAAGTCCCTTCTATAGATTATGTTACATGCAAGGTTGATTTTTACTAAACTATAATATACTATTAATATTATTATTAAAATATTATTATATCTACTACCTAAGTATTTGAATGGAAGTTTTGAATAATATTAACTAAATTGTAAAAATATGATACAAAAATATATATAAAATACATCCTTTGGATATCAATTAACTATAAATGGCAGTAAGAACTGTTTTAAAATAAAGGAATTTTTTTTCTAATACAACTGTTCTTATATAAAAACGTGTTTTATCTCAAAAAAATAAAAAATATACAATTCTGAAAAAACAAATTAATAAAAATGTATATTTTAAATATTAAATTTAATTTTTTAAACACTCATTCAATAGATTTTATATGCAACAGATAAGAATAATTCCAATTTTATGAATAATGAAATATATATTCATAAAAGATAATTGAATCTCCTTTTAATGGAGTATGCATTTTAAATATAATTTTTTACAAATTTAAAATTATTTTTCTTTATTATAAAATTTATTTTTAAAATTTCTATTTAAACATTTTCTTTGGGTGAATTTTTTTGTTTTTTTGAGAGGTTTTATTTTTTGATGAATAGTGAGAAGACTGAATTTTAATTCAAAACACCTTTTTAGATAATATATTTATATAGTCAAATTATATTTGAATTTTGTTCCAAACTATGATTATAACAATTTTTAATCAGATAATTCAATTTTGATCGTTGAAAACAAATTCCTATTTAAATTGGATCTAAAAACATTTCATAATATTAAACATTTTCACTTAAAACCCCTCCTATCGTGTCACGTTTATGAGATGAACTTTAATTTAATTTCTTCTAATTATGTGATAAGAAATTAGAAAATTTGAATCCATATTTCGAATAAGAATAATGTAAATTTTAAAATAATTTAAAATTAATTTATGTCCAAAGTTATTAGTGAAGGTAATTAATATTAATTATAGTGATTAATGTAAAATTGAGTTTACTTGATGGTTTGACATTAATAATAAATATCCAAATGACCTATAAATTTTTTAAAAATCCATTTGATAGCCATATTTTTTTTGTTCCCAATATTTTATTAAAAATGGAAAATTGTTGGAGGCATGTGATGTACAGACCACTCAATAGTGTTTACCTTTTTATATCTACAAGCATATCACTCATCCACTCTGAATAGACAATCACCCCCTCAATTATTAAAACCTATAAATCCCATTATATCAGTTGAAAATTACCCAAATATTCTCCAAAATTCTATATGATAATTATAGAATCCTCCTTTTTGAAATAAATCCATCTTAGGAAGCCCTTTGGTGAAAACCAATTTGAGTTACCCAAAGAAGTGGTAACAAATTTCTATAAGAATTATTGTTTAATTTTTCTTCCCCGCTCCTAAAATCGTGTTATTAAATTATTATATAATAAAATAAGAATATTTAATAATATAATATTTTTTTATTTTAATTTTTATACCTATACCTACAAAAAATTCCTTCAAATGGGAACAAACACAACATTCATGTGTATGTCGGACTATCGCCTCACGAAATGATGTCATTCTTTTTTCCTTAACCACATATTATGGTTGGTAATTATAATAGAAATACTATTTTTAGATGTTATATATGATATTTATGATGTATATATTCTTCTAAAATTATTATATACCACATAACAGTATGATTCCAATTTTTGGTACATATGATAACCTGGTTTGTGGACATGTGGACTACAGATTCCCCAAATCATTATGTTTCGTTCAAATTATACATTGACAATAATAAAGATGGATTTAGTAAACCTATATGATATATATAACAAAAAAATTCCACTATAGTGATAATATATATATATATACATCATTTACATTCTTTCTTCCAATACCACAAGAAAACAGAAATAGCATTCATGCATACATACAACCAATCGTCTCCATGAATGGTGTCTTCCATTTAATAGTTTTATATATTATATATTATTGTAAATATTTATATAAGGAATATATATTATATTTATATCATTTTTTTTTAAAAAAAAAATTAAATAGTTAAATCATGATCTATGTTAGAGGATCAAGAAAAATAAGTCAAAATATATACAAAAAATAAAGCAGAGATTACACAAATTGTAACATTGTGATGGAATTGTTAATGAATGGTTAATATAAAATTGAAGTAAAATAATTTATGGTATTATATAAAACAATATGGTATTTGGAATATTTATAATAAACATGTATTTATTATACATTATGTTTTAATGAGTATGATTGGAGTCAATACATAAGGTTAGGGTTTTCTCGTCTCACTTTTATTTCTGTGAGACATATGCCTTATTGACCACTCATTTATTTCATGTGATATACAAAATTCCCATGAATTTATTTTATTATTTTTATAATTAAATTTATTTGTACTTAAATATTAATTTTATGATATTTTTTTATTGGGTTTTATGGTTCAAAAGTTATGAAATCGGTAAAGTAAATTGTGTCTCAATTTTCCTGCTTTAAGACACATGTTGTATTACGCACCTACATTATCCTACAAGGTGCATAAACTACCATTTTACATGTTATTTCATCAATCAATTTCATAAATGATATTTTAGTTTTCTTGTAATTCTATTATCTCATTTGGATTATGTGTCAACGCTTCCAAAGTGGTAATAGTTTATTTCTCCAACATCATTTATTATCAGGAATATTTATGATAATACTTCCATTAAAAAAATGTTATGATAAATATCTCAAGAAAACTCTTTGATTTTATACTCTTATGGTTATCCATGATATCTTCATTTATTGGAACCATTTTTCTACTCTTTATAACTTAAGTAATTATAAAATATTTTTTATGAAAATTTAATCTTATATATAACATCAAATGGAAATCTGTTTTATAAAAAACAATATCATTATATTTATTTTCAATATTTCGTTAAAAATTTTCAAATTATTTTTAAATAATATATTTCAAAAAAAATTTCAATATTTCTTTATAAATTTTCAAGTAAAATAGTTTTCAAAATGTTTTCAAGTTTTATTTATAAGTTTTTAAGGAAAAACAATTTAAGAATGGTTTCAATATTCATTTATATGTTTTTTATGAAAAGTTTTTCAAAATGTTTACATGATTTATATATAATTTTTCAATTTATTTTTAAATAAAAAAACTTAAAATGGTTCTACATATATTTATAGTTTTTCTATGAAATTTTAAAGAATAAGTATTTTAAAATGTTTTCAATATTTCATTATATGTTTAAAAATATTTTTAATGAAAAATATTATCAAAATATTTTAAACATTTCATTATGATTATTCTAAATATATTTAAATAAAAAGTTTTTAAATTTTTCTTTAATATTATTTTATATGTTTTCATATTATTTTTAAGAAAAAATAGTTTCATTATTTTTTCATAATTTCACTCTAGGATTATAATTTATTTTTGATGAAAAAGATATTCATATTTTCTGAATATTTATTTATAAGTTATATAAATATTTTTAAAGGAAATGGTTTTCAAAAAAACAACATTCATTTATATGTTTTCAAATTAAATTTAAGGAAAACATATTTCAAAATTTTTTCATACATACTTTAAATACATTCAAATTATTTTTAAAGAAATAGGTTTTTAAAGTATTTTCAATATTTCATTATATGTTTCAATAGTTTTTTTAAAAGCATGTTTTCAAAATGTTTTCCGTGTTTCATTACAAAATTTCAAGCTATTTTTAAATAAATATTTTTTTGTAAAGGTTTAAATATATCTATATAATTTTCCATAGTTTTTTTGAAGAAAATGGTTTTCAACATATTTTCATGATCTATTTATAAGTTTTTAAAAGTATATTTAAAGAACATTTTTTTCAAAATGTTTTAAAGAATTTATTATATGTGTTCATGATATTATTAAATAAAACTCTTTTCAATTTTTTTATATATTTTTATATTTGTTTTCAAGTAAAAAGGTTTCTTAAATGTTTTCAAGTTCCATTTATAAGTTTTAATGGTTATTTTCAATGATAAGGGTTTTCAAAATGTTTTATATTTTAAAAAGAACTTTTTTCAAATAAGAAATAATATTTTCCTTATGAAGTGATTTTAAAATATTTCTCGAAAATTAATATTCATCAAAGATGACGTAGGTTGGTTTTAATAATGCCTTATTTGGGATATTATAAAGGGGTTTTATTCATATTCTCTCTCAAAATTTATTGTTTTTTGGGGGAATTATGTTTATATTACCGTCTTCTCTTTTACACATGATGTGTTTATGAAACTTATTACTATTTCATGGGTTATATGTCTATGAAACATGTTTCTATTTTTTGGAATATATGCTTATGAAACCTGTTTTTTTCATGGGTTGCGCTTTTAGGAAATCATTATGAAACCTACCTCTTTTCTATAGGTTATGATTTAATGACATGTTTACTATACTGATTTCATTTCATGGGTTATGAGATGATTTTAGGATCTTGTGGCACATATATGTAATATTTAATTATGTTATGGTTGGTACCTATATCACCCTCAAATGCATTAGGTCAAGATTTATATCTCATTAAATAGACCTAGCTAGAATAGTGAATGAACTTGGTTCAATAATGGACTTTTACTGCTAATAATGGCTTAAGACTGATCCTTGATAATTTAGATTGTCATGGGAGTGAACCATGCCCAATAATATGGAATAGGGAGTGAACCCATATAAAAATATGGACTTGGAAGCGATGCATTTACCAAGATAGAAATAATTTTATATGATTATTTATTATCCACAATCTCATATATTATTCCTATGTTATTCTCTTAAGTATTATTGTTTTAATTCCCTTGTAAATCATGTCAATTAAATGCCAATATTTTTTCCATTGTTCAATTTTATGTTCTATCATATGAAATTTATGATCTTTTAATGTTATGATCATGTTCTCATTCCTTCATTCTCATGTTTATTCTCGTATGTCTCACTTTTTTACACTTACTGGGTATTTTTTCTCACCCCTTTTCATGATTCTTTTCCCCATTTTATAAAGATAAGTGTTAGGTATGATGTGTTTAAGACGGATTATAGAAATGAATATCCTATTAGGAGATATTGTATATATCTTATATACCAATGTTTATGTTTCCATGTTTCCAATGGAACTAAAATGATGCAGTCTTTGGATGTCTTTTTGAGTAATGTATTAAATATTCTTTAAAAATGATTTAATGATAATGTATGTTATGCAAGAGTCTCCATATGATACCATCTCATCATACTCAAGAAGATCGTAATATATTAATCATGGTCATCTATGTCCAGGGAGTACACTATGATTTTATTGGTGAATACCACCACAAGCTCATCCACTACTTAAAAGTACAAAACTCTTCCCCAAAGGCCTTAGGTCACCCTTCCCACAGGCCTCTCATCACACCCACGATAGTTCTTAGATTACTCATGGCCACCTAATCAAGCTAGTAATTATTTTTATATACGTATGTATCACACAATAAACAAACCAGACATTATAGTGCATCACAACATACTCAAGCCTCTAATATCCCATTAATTATTAACTTTTTCATGATCTTATAATTACTAACCATAAAACCTGATTCTGACTCTAAAAAGCCACTCCCCATCAATTCCTGGCTAAGAATCCCAAACCACAACCGTAAAGTTACTCATAGTATCTTGATCAATCTTAAAATCACTATGCACAACTCACCTATGTATCTATTTTCTATGATAGGAAATTAAATTAACCCCCACTCTGGAAACCATCCACATGGCTGAAAAACATAGAACACTAAAAATCATACTAGGATGTACCCTTAATTACCATTTTTAAATGTTCCCAACACTTAATATGCCTCCCAAAACAAAAGGAATAAAAAACATGGTCTTATTATCTCATTGTTCACCCTATAAAGTCAAACAACACGAAATCCCAAAACAGGTGTCACATCAGGAATGGTCACCAATCTCTCCGACCTAGGTCTATGAAAACATGCATAAGGATACTTCTTATCAGCCTCATGAACACTCCATGTACCAAGATAATACAACATCATCATGTAAATGCCACCATCTCTAGGGTAAAAAATCCAAAATTCATCACATGTCAAGCTAATCACCCACCACTATGGACCATTTCATTTCCAAGAATCTATAGACTATAGTTCCCCTATAGAACTAGTCCACGTAACTAATCATAAATAGAAAACACCCACAATAGTTAATGTGCAATGTAAATATACCTCATTTACCCACTAGGGACACAATATCAACTATGATCACGGAATGTGGTAATGTCATCATCTTCAAATGACTCATTGTATATCCATATAACCCACCATCAAAATGAAATATTTAAAATAACAAAATTACATGTCTATAATATGTGGATTCTACATGCCTAAAATGATTATTGAGATGCACATTCAATCCACTATCATGGCGTTAAATTTATTTTATAGTCTTCATACTGATAGGGCAATATCCATAAATCATTTTTAAACCAAAACATCAATACAACAAGTTCATTGCCAAAGGAAAACCATATAATTCCATAATGTTTATTTCCAAGAACATCAATCTCATGACCTGGTAAACTAAATTTATTATTAGAATAGGTTCACATGATGCACTAGAATGGTATCTATCATAAGCTCTAATAAATTCCAATATCTAAAGAATGCCCAAATCCAAATTGTATGATATGAAAATTAACACCATTAATACCACATTATAAAACTTTGGACTAGATTTTACTAAACTGGTTCACTGAGTTGGTTCTCTTCATGGTCTCACACATGCCTCTTCATTTTCCAAGGTCCACCAATAAACTGCGACAGTCTTTGGTGGAATGGAGAGAAGAATATACCTCTATATTAGAGTGAAAAATCATAAGTAATTAACCAAACAATATACCCATCAGTGTTTGTGGAATGAATAAATAAACTAAAATAAAATAATGTTGTAGTAAATTGAAATATTTTAAAGGCCTGAATGACTATTATATATATAAAACATCGATCACATACAAAAATGATCAAATATAACAAATAAAAAAATATTAGGCTCTACAACCATCTATAATAAATGTCACATAAACCTTCTCAAGTTCCATGTTAAGTTGTTCTAGCATGTTCATTAGACTTGAAATAAAAAACCCACTCCATCATGAAATCTTGAGATATTTTCATATGTATATTTCAACTATTCTAAAATTGAAAATGAAAACTAAAGTATTCACAGATAATGGGTTGTATGTATAGGGTGTTTGAAATAAATCTAAGTAGTCCACCACAAATGGTGGACCTATAATGTACTACTATATTTGTATGCTCATTCCATTTTCTTATCCTAGATGAAAAGAAACTGAATTAAGGATAAAAACCAATGTACCTCCTAATGTCAAGGACCTAACTTGACCAGAACTGATTTTTTGAATTTTGGGTATCTCTCAAACCTCTTGATGATTATGTATTACAAGTAACCAATGTATGACACCTTCATGCCCCCTAACCATTCTATCAACATCATGGAATTATTCCACAGAAATATGAATATTCAGGATCCCAATCTATGGAATACTCTATCATAACCTCATGAATCCATTTTATATCTCATTATTGGTACATAAATTATGAGTTCCATGTATTCACATAATAATAATTTAATGTTGATGCTCAATGAATCTGTCAGAAAGATAACGCTTATATCATAATAAAATGTTCATAGAGCATCAATATCAAACCTATACTATATATCATAACCAATGGTTCTTTTATAATTAATACAAAATGAATCCCACATATTATTACCAATACTTCCTAGAGAATCATTATAACACATAATAATTATATCATTACTAATTGTACCATGATAATCAATCCAACACCTAAACCGTATATCCTAACTAATGATAATAGGTGAATTAATCTAGTACTTAACCCATCAAATCAAAGAGAATCAGTTCAAAATCAAGTCCATAGATACAGTGATTCAGTCCATTGTCAAACAATTATACATAAAACATAGT
This sequence comes from Viscum album, assembly GCA_963277665.1. Taxonomy (NCBI): domain Eukaryota; kingdom Viridiplantae; phylum Streptophyta; class Magnoliopsida; order Santalales; family Viscaceae; genus Viscum; species Viscum album. Next base: position 1,895,266,269 of record OY728150.1, read on the forward strand.
TTGATATCACTATTATTGAATTTAAACCGTATAGTACACTATCCATGAGAAGAACCTCACTCAGACACCTTGTCCATATGGTATGCTACACTTGAACGGATCATCAGTCCAACATCACAACCACATATATAGAAAAAAAACACATAATATAATAAAATATATACTATAATGTTCCCAAAACTGCAATCCAACCCTAAACCGTAAATAAAATATTAATACCAATATTAAGAATCATTTTAAACACTCAACCATGAAATCCATATCATATGATAACTTCTCTATAGGTGTAAAACATGTCTCAACCATTAAATACTAGGGAAACTATAAAAAGGTATGTATAAATTCCCATTTCCATCCTAAAAATATCTACCCTATTGACTCATACATTAGCTCAATCCCCAATCGTCACACATAATCATTAACATAAAACCAAATCTACCCACTTTGGGGCGATCTATCTCTTAGGCACCCACTTATCCCTCTAGGACAACACATAAAGTGGAACAACCCTCTTAGGGTTCTCATAATTGGTACTAAAGTTGAGGGATCCATATTCCAATCCATTTTAAATAACAAAATCATCGTCTAGTTCTCATCTCTCAGAGGCCATACATCATTAAACTGAGTATCCCATATCTCACGAACTCATATGCCTCAAAAACATAGTAAATATCTATAAGGTAGAAATTAGAAAACCCAACCCCTTTCCACATCATCCTTGGTTGTCCTATAAACAAAACATTTCCATTGACTTAGAGCACAACTTAGTTCTTCTAACTAGGGGAAATACCATACCAACACCAATCATAGTTTTTGATGAAATCATGTAACATACACCAATCATTATCATGACCCCATGTGGTCTCATACAATTTATCTATCTCAAGATATTAATTTACTAACTTTATAGTAGAAAATATATCATTCATAACATACTCACTCGAAAAGGCCTCTTAGAATTTATCAGAACACATCATGGGTCTCAGCATCATGTTCTATATGGAAATTCTATTAGAATTTACTACTAACAAGTCCAATTATTTAATGAGGTCACAAAACACTAAAAACACCATTAATATAAATATTATATGGTGCATACTAGAAAATGAAACAACAACAACCTTTTTATTTATTCCAACTAAAAACCAGTGTATAGATAAGAAAGAGAAGAATGAAAAAGAATAGACCCTTTAGGTTGGTTTGAAAAAATGAATCCCAAGGGTTTCTCCCATAAACAAATTAGTTCTCAATGAGGGGAGGGACCCAATAGTGAATAATTTCATGAGGTGAGTTTTAGGGGAGGCCTTCATGTAAAGGAATTATTCAATGCCATTACCATATCTCCATGTTTGGATGATTTTATTTTCATTAGATATTCAAGCCTTATATTGGTGAACTAGATCAATGATCTATAAGGGGTAGAGGAATGATCGTTGAGAGAGTTACTATATGAATTGTGAGTTAGTATATACCATATATAATGAGATTATTCATATTTAGAACAAATTAGAGACATTTAATATAGAATTAACTTAATACTATAAGGAGTTTCCTAGCCCATAACATCAGTTAAAGGCATAAAAAATAAATCAATTCCATTAAACATGGTGCATACTCTCAAACCATCATTTGCACATGTTATTAAACATATCCAAAACCGAAACAGGTCCAAACAGCGTACTAATACATGCTCAGGTAATACATGACGTCTATTCATGTATTAATACATTTACATGGTCCAATCACATGGTGTATCATCCCAATTACATGGCCACATTTCCAGGCCCCACAACATGGCGTGTACCTAGAGTACATGGTGTATACTTTACAAAACATTATCTAACTATGTACTCTAAAATATTTCATGATACTAGGATAAACAATAATAAAAGAGTTTTACTCCATGTTTGTAGTGTTTACTTTAAAAAAAAATCACCACCACAAATACGATGAACACACAACATGTGACCCCAAAACTACTGCTATTGTGATTGGGATTTTTGATAGGGGAACCCATAAAAACATATAGAAATCCCTTGTATTACATTATTAGAATAAATCAATAATAGGGTATCCTTATTATTCATAATAAGTATTTAAAACTTAAAAAATTATTTATTGGATTCAAATAGTAAAACTCAAAAATCATCCAACCTCATGATGAAACAGTGAATCATTAGGTGTAATTTCTTTCTAAGAAGATGTTTCACCTCAATTAGGTTAATATCTCGGCATTTGACAAGTTTTAGTACCATAACCTCCCCACTTACATATTTTTGTATCTACCTCACACAACATAGATCCACCAATTCTTCCTCTTAATGGGATTCCCCAAATGTTCAGGATTAGTAATTTATGTAATTTAATTAATTACTTTACTAATTAATTAAATTAACATTTAAATCCTATAATCAGTATTAAATCCCAAACATTTTCTATACCTCACCTAATAAAAACACTCATCAGGGACATAAACAAGGATTCAGAGTCTTAATATTTTTTCTCTGTTTAAAAGTTGTATACTCCCAATCCTGCATGCATAATTTAATATTAATTTATTAGAATAAATATTCCTTAAAACATTAAATCTTATAAATTTAACCAAACACATATATTAGTTTAAAATCTATATTCTGAAACCAATTAAGTGGTCATAAAAATTATCATATATCATCTACTAGTGTAAAATGACCATCTTACCCTTTAAGATAACCCAAAATAAAATATTCAAATTTCTAGTTTAATTCAAAACATGGGGAAACATATATCTATAAAAAATGTATAGTATCAAGGATTAATTGAATATATTTCATTTGGGGGAAATGAATTCTAACTTCCTACATGTACAACATTTTAGAGGAAGGGCCTAGAAATTTCCTCAAGGAATCATTAAGGTATTTAATTTTTGTAAGGAAGGATAACAATCCCAAAATTTTAAAAGTAATTCTATGAAGATGAATAACATAAAATTTGAAAAAAAAAATCCCCCTACTAATGTTCCACCCACACTTAAATTATTTAAATAAAAGTATTTTTTGAATTACAAAAAAAATTCCCTACCCCTAATGAAAATGAATTGAATAAGAACTAAAAATATCATAATTGATGGGAATAATGAAGATTATAGTTATCATTACTAATTAGGTGGACTAATATTATTCAAAATAGTCTAGATAGAGTTACAATAACCCAAAATAACTTTTACAGATATATGAAAATCATAAAATAGGTTTATGGGTTAAGACATGACAACACAAACCCCTTTAAATGATTGTAAAATATAACAAGTCTTGATCAAAGTATAATAAATCATGATCATTTTCAAAATGACGATTAAAATAAAATGTGAACCATAGATATCCATGGAATCTAGTAACCATATTCATTTGTAGATAATAATAGTAATTTTTTCACCTTTATTTCTTTAGAAGACCGATTTGAAAACCCCCATTGTCATCCTAGACATGCTTCCCTTTGTAGAAGACATATTTATTTTCTATGTTCATAAAAGGATCATGTTTCTCCACATCATACCATATTCCTTTAATACCATGTTTCTTCCACATCCATATATTTTCCTCATTAAAATAATAAATATCATACTTACCTAGTTTACAAGAATGTTGATTCAAATCCTTTATCTCTCGAGAAATGTGACCTTGTTCAGTAGTGAGTGTAGTTCTCTAGATTTATAAATAGTAAAAACCATTTTCATTTGTTCATTTTCTTATTGGAATATATACAATGACTCTATTTAAATACCATGTTCCTTTTCCACATCTTTCTAAACCAAATATTCACTTGATGATTTCCCCAAAAATTCAATTACCTTATCTCTCCCATGTGTCTATCAGAATACAACATTTCTAGCCTCAAGAGGTCCAATATCTAACTTATTTTCTCATTTGATGTCATATAATTCTTTATAATTTTTAGTAGTTATTTAAATACTAGCATATAACCCATAGGGATACTTTTCATGACCCTTAACTCCATCATTCATAATCCAATAGTGATCCTTAATAATAAAAACAACCTTAATGTTACTATTAATAATAAATTTCCACCATCACCATATTTTCCACCCTCATTCTCCTACGACATTCCAGCAATAAACGTATCTATATGGCCATATCTAACCACTTGGTTCTATTGACAGACCTTCACACAAGATTTAAAGAGACCTAATCCATCACTAACATGATTTTTATGAATATTTCAATAACCATTATGGTCATTTCTTTTTATAGATTAATATTTACACATTTTATCTCTAATTTATTTACCTTAAAATATCAATATACTTGAAATCCAACACAAAATGGATGGATTTTATATTACAAAAGATATTGGAATATATTATCATCTGTACTTGAAAAAATAATCATATTAATTAATATTGAACAATGATATATTTATACTATAATTTTTGAATAATACCAAAAATGATCTACCTTGATAACTCTATCCATTTTAATGAGGATACCCATAGTAGATACAATATTTAAAAAATTATAGTATACTATAAAATATTTTTGAGACCTATAATTATAATATATATTGGACTATAGGTGTTCATATGTGTAAAGGGATTGGATCTAAAATTGAATTCTTGAAAGGTATGTATGCATGGTTTCAATGAAATGGGGTCATTACCCCAGGTTCATTGATTTAGTTTATAAAAGGGGAGAAATATATGGAAATAGTATTTACCATGTTAAATGAATTCACAATTTGAGAATCCCTAGACAGTAGGTATACACTGAATCATATCACTATTTTTTCATAGATTATCACTATCAAGTAAGACTAAGAGAGCTGTAATCGAAAATTAGAAAATATTGAACCTATCATTGAAAATTAATTTATTTTTATTCATAGAGGGAATTTTTCCAACTCAAATTATATTCTTGATAGTGGCATCAAACTTTTCAGTGAAATACCTTCGATTATTATTCTCTTCTATTAAGAACCCACTTCAACTGGGAAAATCATTGTTCGCATCCTCTTTCTGAGAAATGCTAATACTAGGTAATTAAATAGTATAGACACCATATTTATGGTCCGAATCTACATCATTTGGGAAATATGTATGAAAATAGAAACCCAAAATTCCATCCTTGTCTCTATAATGAAGAATGCTCAAACCCATCCTCAAAATATTCCTCAAGTTGGATTTCGATAAAAAATTATGAATGATAAAATTATTATCTACTATATATCTATGAATTCAATATTTCAATCTAGTTATTTTCATTTATTTATATTATATAACATTGTTTTGAATATTGATTCACCATCTCAAGAATTGGGTATTGAACTACCTTTGAAAACACATGATGGAACGATGATCATGTTTGAGATATATAAATCTTATTTAATAAATATAGATTTAAAAATATTTCATATGGGTCTATTTATTATTATATTAATATAATTTTACATTATATTTTTTATGGATTATATTTACCTAAATATTTCATATATCAATTTTCGTGAAAATAAAATCTCCTTTATTATAATGAATAATCCAGTTATAAAATATTAATGTGCGAATATTCACGAAGTACCATTAAAATTAAATTTTCTAATATGGTAATTGATACACATAAATTATGTACTTATATATTAAATGATAAAGGATCATTTTTCAATTAATTAAATTCCTATTAGATAAAAACAAACTAATATATTTCTGAATAAAATATCTTGTATTCCCAAAAATATGAGTTTAAGTTTGTTTTTTAACTAATAAATTTATTGATTACTATATGAATGATTCCATTTCAAAGGGATTATATTGAATTGAAATAATTTATGGAGAACCTAAAAGAGAATATAGATTGGTTTTTTATTCAACTTATTAATTAACTATTTATTTCACTAGTTGAATTTTTCACAAAAGTAAATGATTCTTATGTCTTTAAATTGATTGCCACAAGCTTAATAAAATAATAATGAAGATAATGATTCAGCTATGATATATAAATGAATTATTATACAAATTAAAATGATATAAATATTTATTATAGATTTACCTTCAGTCTAGTAATCTAAATTATGGATCAAAAGGGAGGATGTTTTCAAGAAAAAAAAATTATATGATGTTTAATGACTATGAATTTATACTATTCCAATTGGAAAAAATAATTCCCCATACACCATCACTGATCCATTGAATATATTCTATAAATAATAACATAATATTTTATCACTATCTTCATATATTATATTATCTTAAATTCTATGTCTATGGATGAATACGGATTTCATTTTCAGATTAAGTTGAATTCCTCATTATATGGTATAGTATATTCCAAATTCATCAAGTGGGAATTCGTATTGTATAAGGTATCATTAATGATTTATTTAAACTCACTAAATGACATATTTTTATATCTTTAAAAGAACTACGTTATTGTAAAATGTTCCAGTAAAATGACAATAACCATGATACTATATTTTCTAAGGTAAGCTGGATATTTTTGGTACTTTTTGGGAAACTTTATATTGGATATAAAATATATTAACCATGTTGAAAAAGATGATACTGAATTATTTTAATATAATTAAATGTGATTAATATTTATATGAAGATATTTTGAAGAAATCCCATGAAAAATTTTATGGAATATTTCTTATTCTTTACATCAATTAAAGATAATGATTAAAATTTCCCAACACATGATTTGGATCTAACAGAAATGATTATTGAACTAATTATTCAGAAAAATTTTATTTATAGAGAGATGTTTAGTAAATATATTGACAGAGAAAATTAAAATATATATTCATACATAATACATTAAACATAGTTGAATATATAAATTTTTTATTGATCATATTCTATAACATCCCAATACATAACAAATTAATTTATGAAAATAAGGTAGATTATAAACTGAGAAAGAATGATCATGCTAGATTATCCTTTTTAGAGGGGATAAATCCTATATTGAAAATATTATTACTAAATCATCCTTATAGATAATGATTAAATAACCCTTAAAAGATGTTAAGTAGATATATAAATAGGTAGAAAATATTTTGGAGTTTATCATTGATACAAAGGGTGGTATATGATTTGGAACCTGAGTATGTTTCCCATATAAATGAGAACTAACGAATGAAGTTATTATGATTCACATAGCTCATAATTACCTATTCATCTAGGAAGCATGAATATGTTTATAAAAAAATTATTTCTATAGTATTTAAATGAAAATGTTGATTACCGAACATGTATCTTGATTCTTGGTATACTAGAACAATGTGGATAAATGAAAATGGTCTAAGGGGATTATAAAACAATTACTCATACATGTTTGGATATGCATAGATAGCCCCATGGATATTTTTATAGGCCTCCAAAGGACATGTAAATATACTAATGATATTATGGTTGTAAGGTTTCATCTAATTTTGATACCATATCTTACTTCCATCAACGAATATTTGTCACTTGGAAAAATCACACATATATACATGAAGGAAGTGGGAAGACTAGAGAGAGTACATTTGTATATTTTATCTTACTGGTACATGAGATTTAACTTGAGGGATCATTGAAGATTTCATCAAGTACTTCAGATAGATTTGAACTTGAGTACGACTTATAACCCTTTGATAGAGTGTATGTATTAAAGTACTATTAAAACTCTAAGAGTAATATTGATATCAGGTTAAATGGATTTAAAATAATTTGGGATCAAAAACTCCCCCTAGTATTATTATCATATAAAAATATTACTAATTTTTGTGTATAGATTGAAACATAAAATTATATGTATCGAAATATATAAAGGAATCTAACACATTATTATGTAGTAAGAAAGAAGAAGCTCATAGAAAATGAACTTTTCTATGAAATTAATGTGATACATCAGACTATTTAGTAGTATATAAAATCTTCCCAAAGTTGACTGATGATTTATGTAGATAATAATCAAAGTGTCCTGATGACTGAAGTCGGTGATAAGTTGTTCTTATGGGTATCTCTATTGGACAGGGTAATGAGATTTGTGAAGAAATTGATATTGATCAATTGTTAAATCCATCTCTTCATGAACCATGATCATTTTATGGCTATAATTTATCACTTATAACACCCATTATAGCTCCCTTTCCTAATTGATTTGTTCTTTGAGTCAATTTTGGGGAAATATCTAGCATACTTTTTACTTGTAATTAATTCAGAAGAAAAGAAAATAAGAAATAACCATTCTATTATAAATAGATAGTAGATATCCTAGATCACATATATAAAGTCTTTTAGAAAATTAAAATCAAATTTTCTAGTGTTCTAAGGAAAAATCATATATTTTAGGATGTTCTATTAGAACCTGAGGATGTAATGAGACCAAAAATATCCTACCTCATTTTAATCCTATTAATAAAATTTTGTCAATGTAATTATTTTTAATGTTGTAAAATATAATGAAACACTATTTTAGTAAATATTAATGATTATAATAAATATTTTGTTTAATAATTTTTTACACAGGAAACAAAAAATGAAAACAACCATCTATTCATATTTTATGATAAATATTACCATTGTATTATATTTAGGGAAATGGTGGGTATAAATAGAGCTAAAAACATTTTAAATTTTATATTAGCATAAAAATAAACATCACTTTTAATAATATATCATTGATAAAATTAAATTAGTATTTGTACACAAACAAAAAATTCAATTTATTCATAAAATTATATTTTTTTCAAAAAAACGATTTTAATTCACTATGATTTTTTATTTCATGAAACTAAGTATATTATGGAAAAATAATGAAAAAATATATTTCTTATATGGATAATATATAAATAATTATCAAAATATATATTTTCTAGAAAGGAATATATGAATATTTTATATTTGACAAATTAATTTCTCTCTAAAAATAATATTAAATTAAATTTAATATTCCTTATAAATGTTTAATTCAAAAAATTATAATTTCAAAATGAAAAAAATTAAATCATTTTTTAACATATAATATCAATATTATATTTTGGTCAAAATTTATGATTTTTCAAAAAAGATTTTTTTTTTGATGAAAATAATTTTTTTATAAATATCATGTCTTTTATGATATGATGAGTACATATAATATTTTAGATATATATAGAAAATTTATTCTCCTTAAATATGAAATTAAAAAAGTTAAATCATACTACTAAAAATATTATGTTTAATTTATAGACCGATATATTTACATTTTATAGCTTAAGTGATATTTTCTCAAAAAAAAATTATCACACATATGATACATTAATATTAATTTGTTACAAATTTAGAAATTAAATGTTATAAAATTATCATAATATTTAGAATTAAAATTTTCAAATTATATAAAAATACTAATGACACTTTTATCCCTTAGAATATGTTACTAAGGTTAAAAATTGTGTTACTCTGGTAAAAGTAAATTATTTTAAAATATAAAAATGAAATTAATTGACATAAAACATGTTTCAAACATGACACTTAATTAGTTTTTGGGGTTTCTTGAAAACCATTACTTACCCTTATTAATTATAATCCACATTATGAGCCACATGACTTGAATAATTCACCTCTTATTATAATATTCCCCTACTATAACTTATATAAGGAGCATATAAACCCAAAATATGACCTATCAACTTATGCCTATATCTCATAATAACTCTAATAAAGTACCTTATAAATACTCAATGAAACATCATAGATGTCATTTTCTCATCAAAGGTTAACCCTTCATAGAATTAATCCATTTTGGAATATTTTTTTTCCAAGATGTATGATAAAACATTCTAATAAATTCATTTTAATTTATATTCCTTTGATTATTCTTATAAATACTCTAAATCTACTCTACAAATCATGACATTATTTAATAATTCTCTTTAGAATAGTGAAATATTTCTTTTAAGGGAATAATAATTTCCAATCATTCCACATGCCTTATAAAACCAAAAATCTCATTCATATTATGTGCTCACTACGAACTGTAAGTATTGAGTTGCTTATTTTTCATTAACAAAAAACATGAAAATAAAAAAGGGGTATTTAATGAATAAATATAATATTTATAAATTAATTATGATTATAAAAATTTATATCAATTCTAACATTCTATTCAATTCATTGATAATGAAATATTTATACATGTGTATGAGAAAATGACCACCTCTATGAATGATTTATTTTATTTTTTCCCCACCAAACATTGAAAATTATATTAATTTATTTAAATACTTAATCATTGAATTAAGTTGTTATGGGTTTATAAATTTTATATCCATATTAAATTTTTTGTTGACATACAAATAATTCATCATAAATTTTTTGAAAATATATTGTCATTAATTATGTCATCAAGAATCATGAATAAAAATATCATGTAATTAAATTTGAACATAATAAATAATTATAGATTACAAGATATAGTACCTTGTATTATATTAGAATTACAAACTACTTATGGCTTAATGGGTATCAATATCAATAATTTTTATCATGTGAAACAAAATCTAAATATCTAACATCTAATAGTGAAAATAATCTATAACTAATTAATGTATAATAAATTATACTAATTTAAGAATATATTTTATTATATATTTGATTAATGTCATAAAATAAATTATAAATATGGTTATGATTATTATATTGGTCACTTATTTTAGTTTTTTGGATGTCATGAGTAATGGTGGGGGGTTTTAATCCACTCAATTTCCCTTTAATAAGACTGAAAATATCAATCTTGAATAGGACCCTTAAATATTAACCTAATCCTCAATTTTATTTTATAAATAATATTTATTATATTTATTGAGGTAAATAATTCCTGAATTTATTGATTCCATCTCATTATGAGTTTCATTCTATTTTAAAATATGACTTTGGTAAGAATAATTCACTTACTCTATAAATAACCTATTTCAATTTCATATCCATATTCAATCATCCCATTACAGTTCACATTTTTTAAATTTACATTCATATATGTTTTTAGATATATTCTAATTCAATTATACCAATTTTCATATTAAAAATTTATAATTCTATTAACGATTCCTATTTTAGTAAATTTAGTTTTAGAAAAAGTTAAAAAAGTGTTTTTTTGTCCTATATAATACATTTTATCTTACATATAAATTTCAATTGTAAAACCATTATGAAATTTCGGTGATATAATGTTTATGTATCCTGAAAAATAATTTTGTAAAATTTTCTCTTGAAAAATTAACACAAATTATATTTTCAAAAGTGTCTAACAACCACATATTTGGATGAAAATATTATGAATCATTTTATCAATAATATATTACATTTAACTCCCAATTCCATCCATTAATATAAAATATATAAATCCTATGATGATCTATTTTATGATAAAATTTCTAAATTACTTTATGAAATACTCATTTTTTTTATTGAATTGTTTGTATCAATCAGTCCACATTTTATACCAGGTTATATAGTACATTTTAAAAATGATATGAAAATAATATTCATTCAATTATTTTTATTATATAATGAAAATTTGTTATATTATGGATCTCATATCTATTTATATTGATGGTAAGGGTACTATATTTCCTTTTAATACATTATATAAGGTTTATATCTCAGAAAATAATGATTCTTAGGAAAAGTTGTGTTTGATCCCATATAATGTCAAAAAATATGGGTTTTTTCACAACATATTATATGGAAATCCTTTGTTTTTTTTAAACTAAATGTGTGGGAATGATTATGTTTTATCTCAGTTTTATGATTACATTAACTAATGGTTTATTCAATTTTCAATGATATTACAATTTATTATATTCTTTATCATATGATTATTGAAAAAATTTATATGATTATAATATCTGTTATAATTGTTATGCTTCCTTGATGTAATTTCTATTGGGAAGATCCTGACCTTTCTATGATGTCCTTCGGGATTGTTTTTTGGTAATTTTTGATGATTTTTAGTACCTTTGTTTTGGAGTTGTTAAGGTGTGTTGGGTGAGTTTTTAAGAAAAACTAATAGATATAGGGTTCTGAATAGTTTTTACATGGTCTGACAAACCATTCACCTAATCCCTAGTTACCATGAAAACTGTGCAAACCTAGATAGAGAGGACAGCATTGATGGTGCCCAGTTTACCCATGTTGTAATACCTTGACCAGGAAACTGTGTGTAAGGGTTTTTATTATCCTAAAATTAGTTTTTAAATCTATTGAACCCCAAAAACCCACCTATTTAAACCTCACCTTGGGCTTGATGAATTGTAGCTGATCCCAGAGAATCCTGGAGAGATTCCACAGTGATTCGAACACCATTCTTCGAGATCTAAAAATAGGATTGAAGATCCTCTCTCTTCTCAGTTAGTTGATTTCATCTCATTACTTATTATATTATTTCCTTTTTCTTTCCTTTATCTTTCCTGGAATATCTCTATAGTTTCCATGTATATAATCCTATGATTAATTAAGAATATGGAATTGACTTGTGGTTTCCTAGTTTATTAACTGATGATTTAATAATGGGGTTAAGGGGATGTCCAAATATATTATTTAATTGGGGAATTTTGTTTATGTTTTGATGTATTGTAATTGAAATATCAAATTTGATTGGGTTTGAGATAATTAATTAGGGGGATGTAATTATGAGATGATATCTGGCTATGTGATATAATTAATGGTGAATTAATTATGTACAATGATGTTGATCAAGATAATTAATTTTGAGATTAATTTTGAAAATTTATATTTTATATGGATAATAAATTGTGGAGAATTAATTATAGAATAATATATGTCTTTATTGATTAACTAATTGATGAATTAATTAATGATTTATGTACTTAATTAATTATTTGGTTAACAAATGTACTATGATATTTTTATCTAATTGTAGGATTAGTATGGTAATGATGTGATTAATTCTAATAAATTAATGAATGATTTAAATGATTGAGAATTTCTGTTCTAGACATGGAATTCTAGATTGATTTAGAAGTTGGGACATGGGCATTGAATTCCACTATAGTCACCCAAGCTTGAAAAATATGGACATTACATTACTTTTGGGGAATAATTATACATGACACAAACATATGCCCAAATACCTTATTAGTTTAGTTCCATTGTAAATATAGAACATAATATACTAAATTGGTGAAATATCATTAACATATCTCATAAATATCATCCCCTTTTGTTTTTTTACCTAAAACCATTCTTTATATCATGTTGAAAAAAAATCATAAAAATATTGAACTAAAATTATTATTAAAGATAATCATTGAGAATATAAAAAACCACAAACATATGAATGTAAAAACCTGAAAATAAAGTTTAAATATCATAATCTTGAGTCATTAAATAAATCTTGGTAGTTTTTAAGGAATATATCAGAAAGGAACATTAACAATGATAAAATAACACTGGTATAAAACATGGAATTATGGAAAAAACTTATTAACATTATATGATTTCCATAGTAGCTAAGTAATTGTTTCCAAGACAATAATAGTGGACAAATTCTATTACTGAACTGAGTTTACATTCTATTCTAGCTATGTATGAATTAACTAGATTTACTTGTCATTCCTTCCCAATATTACTAAACCGAATTTACTTTTCATTCTAGTCATGTATATATCATAAGATATAAATCATTACCCAATTCATTGGAGGGATATATAGGTCCCACCCATCTTATAATGAAATCATTATTACATGTTCCTCAAAAACATAAATCATTCATCATAGCATAACCCATGAAATAAAATGGGTTTCATAAACAACATTCCCTCATAATCCATATAGAATTAATGGATTTAATAAAACTAATTCCATCATTAACACAATCAAATCAATTTATTAATAAAGATAGAAACAAAACCTTATGTCATCTTTGATGGAAAATAATTTTGATAAACCACATGAACTAAATTCCTAAGGAAAATATCCTTTTTTTCAACAATATTTTCTTTTATCAAAATTCCACGCATTTTTAAATGAAAAAAAATTTAGTTGAAAATAAAATTGAAGTCATTTAGAGTAATCTTCAAGTAAATATGGCCTTATGATGACATAAAAATCCCTTCATGTCGTATAAGATAAAAAAAATATTCTTCTCGTACTTTTGCTGGAAATGTCAAAATGTACCGCATATGGTAAACAAAAGATAGATTCCTTCCAAACCATGTAGTAAAAGTATAAATGGGAAAAATGATTTTAAAATTACATTTATGAATATTAGACATTATATTAAAACATTATTATAAAACATGGCATGGATGATAAATATAACCCCAGTAAATACTTACGTATAAAGAATCTCAGATAAAAATGAGATTGCAAAATTATGCCTTACAAATTTATAATCAGTTGAATTGTATGCCTCATAAATAATAAAAATTATATGAATATGTAATTATAATAACATTAATAATAAGAATAATAATAAAATTCATTGGTAACAAAAACATCACACAAAATAATTTGATGGTGTATAATCCATTTGTCCCAGAGAAACAAAAGCAAGACAAAATAATCCCTTTCCTTTTGTCTGATATGCTTCATATGTTTTCAAAATTCTTGTATATTGATTTAAATAATGTTAATTAATTATTATATAATACTAATCATTTTTATGATATCATACATGATCATATTATGATAATTTTTTAATAGCATTTCATTATTACCCATTATTTGGGTGTTAACTGCTTTATGTTCTTATACATATTTAGTCGAATAGTTATGGTTCTCCTACTTAGGTCAAACTTATATCATTATAAAATTATATTAAAATTATATATACCATGTTTTTTTTATTTGTTACATTTATTTAATCATTCTTTAATGAAGATTGTGTAGAATGAATCAAATTGCATCATGGAGACGGTAGGTTGTACGTACGCACAAACAACGATATAATTAGAATAATTGTTTAATGGTTTTGAAGTGGATGGGGTATAAAATTTCAGAATCAATATAATTTTACAATAATAATATATAGTTATTAATTCCATTATTATACCCATCCATATAAGGTGGTGGTGAAAAACAGAGTACACCACGGTGTGGATTTGGTAAGTTCTACGTATGCATGCGTGGGGATTTTATTTTTCAAAGGATGGTAAGAAGCGTAACTATGTTTGATTCATAACCATAATAACCTCCCAATATATATGTAATAAAAGAGTTATCACTTTATAATTAAACAACTCATCAGGTGGAAGTTGAAGAAGAAGGAAGTTTGAATGAATCGGTAGATGATATTACCTCTTCTTCGACGTGCCTCCTCAAAATCTCCTCTTAGAGCACTGGAGTTGTTCTTTGAAAAAACCCAGGACTTATAAAATGTTTCTATGGATGTTTAGAAGAAAAATGGGAAGGGTTTATACTAACTTTATGTCTTAATGAATTGTGGTGAAAAGAGGGAGGATGTATCCTTTTATAATTGGGGTGGGGGACACTTTTGAAATTTCTGAAACTATTAAATTATAATACTTTTAAAATCACTCCAAATAAGTAAAAAATGACATATATTAGTAGATAATATATTATTAGATTTAAATTACAACAGCCAATTTTATTTTGAAATTTTTTTATGTCAATTTAAACATTATCATTTTAATTAACAATTAGTTATTCTATTTCATTTTAATTAAGATAAAAAATGTTTCAATGTTAAAAGGGTGAAATAATTACTTATTTGATTTAAAATATTCCCTAAATGAATAATTTAGAACAATTTTTAAAATATAATAGTTATTATATATTTTTTAAAAAAATTATGATTTGTAAATAATTTTATAAAACATTATTTTAATAAAATAAAAAACTGCCAATTTTGACACTATTCATTTCATGGATTTGTAGAAATATCAAGATAAGGTGTTAAACGATAGAAAAAATATTATTTTAATATAATCCAAATGGTTCATGGACGTCTATAAAATTTATTTTACATTAATTATCTAACATTATATTTATTTTAATATTATTAATAACATTTATTTTATATCCCATTATTAAAATAATCACAACATCAATATTGTGTAATTATTTAATATACATATTTTTTGAATAACTTTTTGAAATTAAATTCTCTGATTAAAATAAATTTACTATACTTCATAATAATATTTTTAGTTAAATTTATCTTCTGGGAAACTAAACATTAAAAATGTTGTACTTATTAAAGTATGAATGTGACACCATTAACATCGGTTTAAATAAAATAGAACAAATATCATAATATCTTCTATAAAGCTCTAAATTAACACGTTTTAGTCACTTTTATGCTTATGTTCGATATATACTTGACCAATATTATTTGGTCTTGTTTTTATACCTTTTTATGGTTTTTAGTAATTTAATAAAAATTGTTATATGGATTTATCATCAATTAATTAATTTTTACATCATCAAAGTATAAGACTTTAAGGTAATTATTAATTTCCCAAAAATTAAAAATTAATTTCCATGATGTATTTAATTATTTTATTTTTCCATGGAATATTTATGGTAGAATATATCACCCTTTTATCCCTATATTAAATTTTTTAAACTTATAAAAAATGTTAGTTTTACATTTTGTCACTTTCATTGGTCTTATTAATATCTTTGTCATTTTCATTGTCATGTTTCACTTAAATGAATATGTTCAAAAACTAAGATGTTAAGGGTATAATTTTATCCATACAATAATATTTTGGTAGGTTTTAAGATCAATTTATTTTCCTTTTCATATTATATGTTACACAAATTTACCTAATTTACCTTTAACTACGTTAAATAAAAATTACCATAGTTAGTATTCATAATATCCAAAAATAAATAAAAGTAACCTATTAACATATTTTTTATCCACTGAATCGAAATATGGAATCTATTTTTCAAAATTGAAAACACATAATAGTCCTAAATTAATTTAAAATTAATTGATGTTGTCATAATCTGAGAGCAAGTTTTTAAGAAGTAAAAACTATCAAAAGATTGACATGTGTGTATGTCGAATTTAAAAGCGAAATTACATAAAATGGCCAACATTGGTTTATATTATAAAAATATATTCTATTTATACTTTAAAACTATTAAATAATATTATTTAACCATACAAATAATTTCGATGGAAAAAGTTGTTTTTAATTAAAATTTAGTGTATTTTAACCATTCATCACAACTTGATAATTATCGGAAAAATATCAAAAATCTTCCAAATTAAATTGTTATGTTTTTATTATAAAAATAATAAATTTATTTTTTCAATAGAACATATAAAGGTTATTAATATTAAATTTAAAAAGGGTTCTCCATCAAAAGGTGGAAAAACTACATTTTCAGACAAATAATTAATTTATCCAAAAAATTGAATTCGTTCTTATGTCACATCTTGAAAACATATAATTTGAATTTAGAAAAATAAATTTTATATATAAAATATAATCTTAATTTAAAATAAATAAAGAGTTATATGATTTTACCAAAATAATTATACACTTTTTAAATAGACTTTTATAAAAACATATCCTTTATATTAAATTGGGTTTTACTTCCATTTCTAATAAAATTGGTAACCACTGAATCATTACTTAAACCTCTGTAAAAAAAATTTCAAAATTCCATATATATGTTTCATAATGGAAATTTTACACCCCATAATAATAATCTTCAAATAATATATTGTTGTTTAGTGAAACTCGGTAGTGCATACAATGCATGCTATTGGGGAAGATCGCTCTTACGTGTAACGCAAGCCAAGTATAGTGTTGCGTGAAATTAATTCGATAAAAACAACACGAAATTGAGTGAAACACAAGATAATAATATTTTAGCGTATACGACAAGCTAATACGGTGTTTCTTATAGTGCAATCCAATCATGGTGTTGCATACAACACAAGACATCAAAGAAATTAAAGAGAATATATCTCATAAAATCTAGGGGTGCTACATTCTACCCCCCTTAAAATGAATTTCTCCCTCAAAATTTTACAGGTTTATAAATGGTTTACTACTTCAACTTCTCTATCATAGAAGCCAAAATCCTAAAAAGGAACACTAAAACATTATTTTAAAAAGGAAAGTTAGAAACAAAAAGGTTACTAAAAGTAACTTTTCATTGGGTTTCCACATAGGAGAACATAGGTTTAAAGTTAAAACATGGATATATAAGAGAAATATAAAAATCATGTTCGAATGGATAGTGATAGAGAATAAGGTTTGGAGAAAGTTAACTACCAGAAATCCATAAATATACGATGATTTAAGGGACCATCTGATTCATCGGAAAAGAAGGTACTAAGATAACATGTTTGGTTTTCAAGATCCTTTCCCTAATTGTAAATAATTTTTCATGAGAATAAATACTTACTTAATTATGGTATAATCTCACCTTAGTTTGTGCTTTGAAAAATTACAACTTCACCTCTTATTTAAAGATAAGAATTTCAATTTTCATTCTTGAAGTTTTAACTGGTCATGCGATAGAATGATAGGTCATTCCATATGTCATAAGTAATCTAATATGTATAAGTCAACCTATTGTGATATTAATCATATATAGTTCCAAAAATTTACTTATAATTCATTTATCATACTTTATACTCACGGAAATCTCATAGGCCAGTGGTTGGTGACAAAGGCATGTCGCACTTCAGTTGTGGGTTTGATTCCTACAGCCTTCTCTGATGTGATGGGTTGTCACATATCCTATAGGTTTTCATTTTTCTAAAACTATAATTTTATAACATTATAGAAATAAAATAAAAAAATATTGGCCTTAAAAATACTATTTGATGTCCAACTTAATCAATTCCAACCTTTAGGCTTATCCAAAATAATTCTATCCAAACTCACATTACAAAAAAACAATTATAAGAAAAGTCATATAACAAGCATGTGAATACCTTCATTTATCCCCCATAAATCATAAGATATATTTTTCTGGTCACATTCAATACATTTAAATGACTTCATAATTCCTTCTCTTGAATCATGGTAATAACCTAAATTATCATATATCCTTATTGATAACATGCATGTTTCCTTATTTCTTAATTTATATGATATATTCCTTAAGTCCCAAAAATTTGTATACTTCATCCATTATACCATAACCCACGTGTCAATAACTCATTAATTAGTTCCCAAGAAACTAGCAACATCCAATTTATTTATTCAATAACAAAATATATTTATAAAAACAACAATATCAGAATATAAGGAACATATTATGGTTTATTTTCCCCTTAATCATGTGTTCTAAAAATATATCAGCATACCCTTAAATCACTTTTTTGACTCCATAGAACTATTCAAAATTTCATTTACAATTCTATGTTAATTACCTATACTGAAAAAAGTTGTATATTTCATGATTCATATAACATAATCTTTGAAATCCGAAACATATACTCCTGAATCATACAAATGTATTCTTAAACCATTACTCAGGATCCATAATTTATTTTTTTCCTAAAATATGAATCAGGCCTTAAGGTTTCTCAAACTCATGATTCTTAGGTGTAATGTAAAAAATACTTGAAGAACATCACATACCTTTCACATGTCATTTCCAATCTATTTAACTTCACCAGTAGGACCAATACTCGTACCACATTCATGATTCTCTCCTTGATATTTCTACTTAGGAAATCAATCTTCATTATTCACATAATTTCCACATCTGAAACCATTAATGGTTAAAAATGTTATATGTAGGTCTAGTTATTGACTACGACTAGAAAGAAAAGTGTTTCAAATAAATATCAAAGATTAAAAACACATAAGAAGGTAAATTAATTATAATATTTCAATCTGTTATATATTATATTTAATCCAAGGTTATTTAACTTTATCACAAAAACTCTAGGATTGTAACATATACTTGACTTATCCTTAGGACATTTCTAGAAAAATCCTTAGAAATATCTCCAAATGGTAACTTTATCATCACTTGTTTTATTATGGTCTAGATAAAATTGACAAATTTATTTGGTCATCTTTTCAATCCTTTTATGGTTATTTTTAAATTAATAAAAATCGTATTATGGATTTCTCCTCAATTAATTAATTGTTATATCATTAAAGTAAAATACATTAAGGTAATTATTAATTACCTAAAAATTTAAAACAATTACAATGATTTTGTTAACTATTTTATCATTCAATGGACTATTTATTTTCAAATATATCACCTAGTTATCCCAACATTAAAATTATTATACATATAAGAAATGTGATATTGGAATTTGGTCACATTCATGGGTTTTAATAATATCTATGTCATTTTTATTGTCATGTGGCCCTTAAATCACTATAATCCGAACCTAATATGATAAGGGTAGAATTTTATTCATTAAATTTGATTTTGGTAGGCTTTGGGATCATTTTAGTCTCTTTATCATATTGTTTTTTACATTAATTTACTCGATTTACCTATAACGGCGTTAAAAAAAGAATCATACTTATGATTCATAATATCAAAAAAAATTAACCTATTAAAATAATTTGGATCCACTAATTCAAAATTATCAATCCATTTTTCATTATTAAAAACATAGAATTTTTAGAAACTAATTTAAAAATAAATCATGTTGCCAAAACCAGAAAGAGGTTTTTTAAGAAATAAAAAACAATCAAGAGATTGGCATGGGTTTATGTGGAATTTAATAGTGTAATTACCTCCAATGAACAAAATTGTATTAAACGGTAAAAATATATTCCATTTATACCTTAAAAAAATTAAATAATATTATTTAATCATTGTAATTATTTTGACTGAAAAATGTTATTTTGAATTAAAATTTAGCGAATTTTTACTATTCCTCAAAACATGATAATTATCAGAAAAATATTAAAAATTAATGCAATGAAAATTTTGATGTCCCTATTCTATATTTTTTTTTATTTTTTCTAATAAAACATATAATGGTTTTTAAAAATAAATTTAAAAATGGTTCTCCATCAAAAGGTGGTAAAACTACATTTTTTGAAAAAGAAATTCTTTTGTCCAAAAAATTGAATTCATTCTTATATCATATATAGAAAACATATAAAATGAATTTAAGATAATAAATTGAATATATAAAATATATTTTTCCTTAAAAAATAAAAAACATAGTTATATGATTTTAAAAACACTATTATTTTATTTTTAAGTAGGATTTTAATAAAACTCATCCTATATATTCAATTGGTTTTTATTAATATTAATAACAAATTTCGTAACCAATCAGTCATTATTTTAGAATTTTATAACCATATTTTTATAATTTGGATGATATTACTCAAAAATGATAGTTTTTATCCATTAATAATATTTTAATAATATATTGTTGTTTAGTGAAACATGATATTGCGTACAATGCAAGATATTGAGGAAAGTCGCCCTTGTGTATAAACAAAATCCATGTTACTGTTGCGTTTAGTGAATGATTCCATTGGTGTTAATTATAACATAATCCAAATATAATAATTTTATACATTGAGAAAAATTTGTACTCACTTTTGTTTGAAATTAATTCTATCCAAAGAAATTGAAATTTTATGTAATAAAATACAAATATTGTGTTGCATATACGACAACCTAATATAGTGTTGTGTATAGAAAAAGATAACATCAGTGCAATGTAAAACACAAGACGTCAAAAACATTAAATTGAATCTATCTCATAGAATATCGGGGTGTTACATCCCCCCAATAGTTAACCATGTGCTTGTGATGTGGGGTTCTAGGCATGATAATCTTCACTGAATGTGATAAGCGGTGTTATACATGGAGATCTACATTGAATTATATTTGGGGTGCTTCACCTGTATTTCAACACCAAATGAATGACAATAATTAATTATGATGTATATAGGGGACATAAATTGAAACCAGGTATTATGGGATAATTAAATAATAAATGATATTGTGATAACTATTTAATTATGTACTATATGTATTGATTCAAAGAATTCCATACACTATATTTTGATTGGACTTATTTTAGACACTATTTATGGTGGCCTACTGATTTGTACTCACATAATATTCAGGCCTCCTGATCGACATGAGACCAGACCTTGTTGTGGCATGACAATAGTAGTGAAAAATCCCTGGGATAAATTTCTATTTGGGGATGGAGCATGGGTGAGAGATATAGATATGGTTCAGGAAATGATTGGGATTTTTTATGTCTTTATTTTCAGATTCATTGTATAAACCTGACACTTGGATTTTCATATCTTTCTTTCACATTCTAGTTGATTATTGTATTTCCTGTTTTGACTATCATGCGACTTAGTATAGTTCTAGTTATTTATATACTTTCGCACTTATTTATTTTTGTTTTCTACAATTGGTATTTTATTCTAGTAAAATATAGAATATACTATCCATGACTGACTTACTAGACCCTCTCTACAAATCAGCACCCTCTAGAACAAGTGGAGGCACGTTTGAGGGAATGTGGCCAATCGGCTCGAGGCACCGATTAGTGGAACTCGATTTGGGACGTTACAAAGTGGTATCAAAGGAGTTTTATTTTTTATTCTTCTTTTCTCTTACTGACTATAACATTATCATTTATATTTTATTAGGATATATACAAAAATGGAGATACATCATGGAGGAAGGAAGTATTGAAGACCCAAAGCAACGTTGATAACAAAAATAGAGCCTCCAGTAAGAAAGGAACCTATGTTGAGATAGAGGGAAAAAAATTTCTATAGGAAGCCTGAGAAGCCAAGAAGTCTGCAACCTTATTCCCCTCATTCCATGTGTGTGAGATACCGGTATTGGAGCCCATAATCTGCATTCACTTACAGATAATATAACCTATACTCCAAGGGATACATCCACATCCTGATAAAGCATTAAATAAAATCAAGGAATCTATCTTCACCAACCTCAAAACTATATTCCTTTGATCAAAAACCTCAAGCCCTATGGCCATAGACAATGCCTCGTCCTACAGGGCCTCACCTCTACCATAAAATTCTAAAAAGGCCACTGTAACAGACCCCCATTGATCTCTAATAACTCCACCACCTCTCATATCTCCCCCTGGAGAGACCTGTCCGTATTGAGTTTGAAATCGACACATGGGGGATACCAACATACCCAATGTCTTATACCCGTCATCCCCTATTGAAAGCCCACACCTATGTTAAAAGATATTATCAATGGATCGGCCTGGAAACCTATACATAAATTAACAAATTTCAGCACTGTATTCCTCATTCTAAAATTGATTCTTACATGGGTGTTAGAGGAGTTATTGTGCCTCACATCATTCCATTCCTTCCAAATAATCCAGAAACCCATCACAAGAATGATATCTCATATTTCCTTCTCTGGACCATGCTTAGATGCACGATCAAACCATAGGTTTAGAACCTCCTTCTGCCTTCCACCTGAAGCTTGCCATCCGAAAGATGTCCATTTTCCTGCCAACTCCATCGATCCCAATCACTGTTGAAAAATAAATTCCCCACTATTTCATGGGGAGGTTTAATGCAGCACCAGCATCTAGACACCAAATATATACCCATGTGATGTATATTGTCATCAGTGGGCACGTAATTATGTCAGACTCTCCACTACACAAAATTAAACATTGCGGAGACCCCTTGCACCATAACGATACCCCCCATGGATCTCCAGAGTTGGGGTCCCACCTTACACAGCAAAAAGAATTTAGAGGAAACTTGGCTGATGTAGCTCCCATAAAAATGAGTCGGTTAGGGTTCTCACTTTGATCGACCTCCATAAATGCAGTGAACTTATTCTCATTGAGAATAGCATGAATGAAATCAGGGTGCGCACTGGATTCTCTGAAATTCATGTTCAATACTAGGCATCTGGGAAACCAGATATTCCCCCCTCCCCAGTACTACTTCTAGAAAGTCACATCCCATCTACCCACCAGCCATCGTGCATGAGGATGAAGATACTCTGAGTAAATATGAAAAAACATCCATGATCATGATGGTCGAAACCTCTGCACTGCCAAATTCAAGCCGTATTTATCATTACTGAGCTAGTCCCATAGATTTCTACCCTCCATTGCCTCTCATTATAGCTTAACATGAATCCCTAGAATGGTTGAAGATACACTCCTCAATTTTTTTCCCCCTTCATACACAGTTCTGGCCAAACGCTTCCCCGAGGCCCAGTGGTGCTTGCTCTCCATCTGGAAGTCCCATATGAAAGAGACAATTATTCTTTCCAAATTTTCTATCTAATTTTTTGGAACCTTATTAGTGGAAATGAGGTGAATGGGAATGTAATGTATAACATTATTAACCAAAGTTATATTCCCTCCAAAGGAGAAGAACCTGTTATTTCAATTGAGAATGTGGCCCATAATCTTGCCCACGAGCTTGTCAAAGTGATGAACCCAGAGGGGGTATGGACTCACCGGGCCACCAAGATAATACATGGGGAAATATCCTCCCCTCATCTTCAAATCAAATTCCAGAGATGCATCCCTTCTCGATGAGAGGTCCCTAGCAGAGAAAAATAACTTTTCTCCCCATTCACCACCTGAACACTCCATTTACAGTATTACCTAAGAACCTCATTCATCCCATTCACTGATCTCCTATTACCATTGATAAATAAAATGGTATCATCTACAAGTAATAGGTGGGAAATTCCCTTTAGACTATATCTATCTTGAAAAGTAAGGATTATTCCAGTGCGCAGGATCCTATTGATAAAATAGCTTAGCACATTTAGGGATAAAATTAATAGAGTGGGTAAAAGAGGGTCCCCCTACCTCAAACCTCTTCACACCTTGAAGAAACCGAAATGTTTGCCCTTGAAAGAAGTAGAGATCCACATAGAGCTAAAATAGTGGAAGAGGAGATCACAGGTCCAATTTGAGAAACCCATGCTAGTCAACACCTTTCAAATGAAACCCCATTCCATTATATCATAGTCCATACTCATGTCAAGCTTGAGATCTAGGTTATTCCCAAAATCCTTATTGTTGATCCCACTTATCATCTCATTAACCACTCTGATAGCACCCTAATTTAACTTCCCTTTAAGAAACCCATGTCGCCCTTCTTCCAACTAGTCATTTAAGTGCACCACAAGCCTTTTGTTGAAAATACTCACAAGGTCCTTATAAGGAAAGTTGCGCTTGTTGATGAGCCTCTACTGATCAACAAGATGGTGGTTGTTTACCTTCAGAATCATAACCAATGTGGTCGCACTGGTTGTGCATGGAAGATGATCACCATGAAAGGGGTCCTAAATAGCTCTCACCAAGTCCCCTTTGATAGTATTACATGAAGCACTGTAAAAACAACTAGGTATCTTGTCTGACCGTAAAGCACTGACAAAGTTCAAATACCACACCGCCTCTCTAACTTCATCCTCTTGCGAAGACCACCACAACCCCTCACCGATAGCCACTGAAACAGAACTAGTAATATCCTCAAAAAGCTCTGTATCCTCACATGGATAACCATTTTCTATATTAAAATTTGGACCTGCAAGAATATCTTTAAGAATTTCATTGGCCAGATTCCCCACTTCATCCCGGTCATTGGTTCATGATCCATATCCTCCATGAATATTAGGCCTATAAGGCATGTGCCTTTCTTTGATGCAGGCATGAAAGAAACCAGTATTTTGGTACCCCTCACGAAGCCACATAACCCTTTATCCCTCTCCCGCCAGCCTCTCCAGCTTTAAAATAAGATCAGTTAATGGAGCCTTATTAGCCCTGAGGTCAAGAAATAAGGCATCATCCCATATTTGTTCCAGGAAAGCCTCTAAGAGTTCTACTTCTTTACTAATCATGATCATCTCCTGGTCATGAGAAGGAACCAACTTCCTCCACCCTCGAAGAAGATTTTTCAACCTCCTTAACTTATTGTAAAAAGATATCCATGGGTTCCCTAAAAGCAGCCAGTCCCATGCATCCTTGACTACATCATGGAAGCCCAGATCTTCCATCCACGAGCTTGAAAACAGGGTTCACTTTCCTCTCTGAGTACTGGAGCCCAGAAAAAGATGCAACGGAGAATGACCAGATAGGAAACAAACTAAATGGGATAATTTAGCATCTGGGGAGAGAGAAAGAGTTGTCTGGTTCATCCAGCACTGATCAAGCCGACACCAAGTGTTTCTTCCTCTACATTGGTTATTACACCAGATGTAATGATATCCCTCAAAGATAACATCCATCATCCTAAATCTAGCCAAAAAAGAAACCAAGGCCTGGATAGAACTTCTTGGGAAAGCCTATCCTCTTTGTTTCCCCTCAATAGATGCTACTATGTTGAAATCACCTCCAACAATCCAGGGGGTGTTATCATCGAGAAGGCTTTCAAGGTCGCTCCAAAGGACCTCTCGCTTCTAGATATGGCACTTTGCATAAATAAAATAGATTGAAACCATTGAGATACTACCGTTATTATTGTGAAGGGGTATTGTTCCGTCACATTAATCAAATCCACTGAAACATTTTCCTTCCAGAAGATCAAGATGTGATATTTGGGAGGGTTCCCATGAAAGAAACCACATACTTTAAGCCTTTTCATAAACTCAGACATTCTACCTGAACCTTGTTTTGGTTCTAGAGATGCCACCATAGAAACTGAGTGATTAGAAAATTCATTAACAATAAAATCATATTTGGCCCTCACCCCAAGACCTCGGGTATTCCAAATTAAAATCCTAGACATTGAGACGTTTTCATTGAATTTGGACCTAGAATCTAGGCCTGTGGATTGAAGAAACTTTTCAGGGGAAGATGAAGCACCATATCTTGACTTAGAGTGAGTGAATATTACATTTATCTTGATTTGGATGATAGATGAAGGAGAGTGGATTCCACGTTTCCAATCCCTGAGAGAATCCCCTGAAGAAACTATGAAACTATCTGCCATCACACACTTGTTCTGAGACACAGGTGTTAGGACCACTAGAGAGAACATTAGAGATCTCAGTATCAGGGAGGGCGGGGATAGCACATCTTTCGAAACATGCAGTAGAGAAGACATTGGTAACAAACCAATGTATGTGGAAAATTCATGTACTCACAGAGGGATTGTTGTGATTGTTGAATGCTGTTATAGTTTGACATTATTTCACATTGGGTGAAGCACTTGTGGTGTGGTGTGATATTTTTTTGATAATTTTTTAACACAGTTTCATAGCATAATGAGGCATGAGAGTTTTGTCTGCATGCATAATTCTAGGAAATTAGTGTTATTGTGACATGCATCATTTTAGGAACTCTTGGGAAAATGGGTTATGGGTAAGTTGTTGGACATGAACTATTTTTCCTTGTTGTGAGATTGAAATAATGATGAAAAATGAAAATAAAAGGGTTTCTAATGAGAAACACGAATAATGAGATGGTTTTGATTAATTAATCAACGAATTAACTAATTTGAAATGATGTGATTAATTAACTGTGGGAATTAATTAATGAGATTGTATGTACCCTTGTTATCCATGACCTAAGATTGGTTTGGTTAAGGGTAGTGACAATGCCTCGGTGTTGACTATATAGAGAGAACGGGGGAAAGGATATGTTTAATCTTATATTGTTTCTTTCTCCTATTACGTAAATGTTATAAGGTTGTATTATGAGACCAAAAATGTGTTTTTTTATTGGTATAGATATGACTCCATGATGCTTGTTGAGAGCGATATTGAGGGGTATCACCTAAAAAGAACCTCCCGAGAAAGAACGTGAGGTACCAATGGTTCGAGCAGAGGATGTATATGAGAAGTTCCAAGAGATCAATGCTCATTTCCTGAAATTCATGGAGAGAGGCCTATGGGTGGTTCTAAAAAGCATGTCTGAGTTGATAATGGAGTTTCAGATATAGAAAACTCTACCTTTTACTAGATATGGCTTACCTGAGGGATATGAATTCTAAACTGAATCCTTATAGATGATAAATTAGAATTTGGAACCTCCAATTTTTTAGGAGGTTCATGTTTGCCACTAGTATTCTGCGAGAGTCAGCAAAGCACTGCTGGGACATTCGTTTACGATCTTGATAGAATGATGATATGTCATGGAAGGAATTTCATGATATGTTATTTGAACACTTCTACCTAGAGATATTGAGAAAAGATAAGGCTTTTAAGTTCATCAATTTGATGCAGCGATGAATGTCCATAATGGGTTATACTGAATATTTCAAAGAATTATAGCATTTTCTCCAACATTGGTTGTAGATGAGGTTTCTTCGAAAAAACGATTTTAAAATGGACATTATGAAGAGATTAAGTCCTAGGTGGATATCTTTAGGCTGAAAAATATAACATAAGTGGTGGATCATGATTTCATTTCAAATGGGAACATGGAAAAGGCTTTCTGAACTAGAAAGATAGATATCACTGGATGATCAATGAGTGAACCTTTCAAGGGAAAGAAGCATCATTATGAGAACCTTAGTAAAGAAAGTGGAAAGAAAGGAGGATAATCAGGAGGAATAGTTTCACATGATCTTACTCATGTTCTTTTCCACCAATGTGGTAGGTTAGAACACTATTTCATACATTTTCCTTGACTACCAATGGAGTGAAAATTTTGCAGCATGGTGGGGAACCTACAGAAGTTATGCCGGAAGCAGTGATAGGCTAGTGCTGATGGATCAACTGTATAGATTCAAATTGTTGGAAGGGTATCTTCTACTCCTTATAGGTCAAGCAGCTAGAGTTTTACTGGTAGAGACGGTAGAGGTAGTAGATGTGGGGAATAAGCATATGATCACCTGTATCAGCAAAGTGGTTCTACTCAGGGGATTCAGACGACGCCCAAGAGATGAGGGGGAGGATAATTACATGTGGTCCATCATACACTTGAGAAGAGTGAGGCTAGACTATCTATAGTTAGAGGTACTATTCTAGTAGATTCTACATTAACTAGTCACTTTTTTATATCGGTTCCTCTCATTCCTTTATATCTAAAATACTTCTTAATGGATGATGTGGGTGGTAGGATGGATATCATTCCACTAGTAGTAGAACTATTTAAGTATGTCTTTTACAATGAATTCTCTGGGTTTCCACATAAGAGAGATGTGGAATTCCCTATTTAACTCATGTCAAGAGTTGAGCCAGTGTCTATCCAACCTTAAATAATGGAACTAGGAGAGCTTCAGGAGCTCAAGACTCAGTTAGAGTAATTAGAGGATAAGAGTATTATCCATCCAAGAACGTCTCCATGAGGATCACATTTCATTATTGCAAAGAAGGTTGATGGGGTTTATTTTTGTTTTTCGATTATTGAAATTTTAATAAAATGACTATGATGAACCGATATTCTATTCCTCGTATCAACGATCTATTTGACCAGTTAAAGAGGAGTTGGGTGTTCTCAAAGATCTATTAGATATCAGGGTATCATCAGGTGATTTTCTGGACTTCCGATATACCTAGAACTACTTTTATAATCAATTTTGCATTTATGATCTTCTCATTATGTCGTTTGGGTTGATAGACACTCCAGAAGTGTTTATGTCCTTGATGAACATTATAATTCATCTATAACTGGATCATTTTGTGGTGGTGTTTGTGGTAGAAATATTGGTTTACTCTAAGTCTCATGACGATCATACCCAACATCCTGAAATCACATTGAGTATATTGAGAGAGTATCAATTATACTACATGATTTAAAAGTTTCAGTTTTGGATTAACACAGTACAATTTTTTTGCACATTATCTCAGAAGAAGGTGTGGTACTTGACCTAGAAAAGTTACAAGCATTAGTTTCTCGAGATCAGGCCAAGAATTTTATTGATATCTAATGCTTTTTTGGATTAGCATGAAATTACCGTAGGTTCCTCTTTCACATTTACTGATTTTTAGTTCCTCTTTTAGGTTTGACAAAGAAAGGGGTATAGTTTGAATGGAAAGAAGAATGAGGAGTGATTTCCATGAGTTGAAAAAGCCCCAGACATTGATAGTAATTTTAATCTTACTTGAGTTAGGTGAGGAGTACATGGGGTATTGTAATGCTTCAATGATTGGACTCAGAGATGGGTTGATGAAAGGGGATTGAGTCATAGATTATGGGTCTCAGAAGTTGTGGAAACATGAATAGAATTACCTTATGCACAACCATGAGTTCTAAGCTATGTTTTATGCTCTTAAGTGTTGGAGACACTATCCTTTGGGTGAAAAGTTTACAGCTCTATAGATCACAAAATCATAAAGTATATATTTTCATAGCGTGACATGAATCTTCGATAGCAAA
The DNA here is from genome assembly GCA_963277665.1 of Viscum album. NCBI lineage: Eukaryota > Viridiplantae > Streptophyta > Magnoliopsida > Santalales > Viscaceae > Viscum > Viscum album. The sequence continues at coordinate 1,895,296,496 of OY728150.1, forward strand.
GATGGGCTGAGTATATGGAGTCATTTGATTTTGAATGAGATAATACACCCTAAAAGGTAAATAGTGTTTTTGATGCCTTGAGTAGGAAAACTCGGACTCAGTTAGTACATGATTCAAGTGGAGAGTTGAATATGATGACATTACGGGATAAAATGCATTTTTGTGTTTAGGAGAGTCTGGAACAAATTACTCTAGTTTCAGTCGGAGTGGAGTCTACACTATTGAGATGGATTAGGGATAGGTTGTACAAAGATCTGCAATTCCTAGCCATAAATAAAAGCCTTGAAGATAAGGATAATTATTCATACTAGTTGATTTTGGAGAATGAGGTCATCTATGTAAAGAATTGTGTTGTCGTGCCTATGATTATGCGGTAGGAACTCATGTGAAAATTTTATCCCTCAAAATGTGTGGTATATCCAGGGGTGAAAAAAATGTATTGTGACCTACAACAACCTTTTTGTGGACATTCCTAAAAAAAGAGAAAGTAGGGTTCATAAAATGTTTTTTCGCCTATCCATAGGTGAATGTAGAGCATCAATATCTGGGATGTCTATTATAGCCATATCCGATTCCATAATGGAAGTAAGAAATCATAACTATGGATTTTGTAGTACTTCATCCAAATACGGTTAGGAATAATGATGCTTTTTTGGTCATTATGGATTTACTAAAGAATTTTTCACATTTCATGACAATTAGGGTAACTGTTACAGTAAAACATTTGGGAGAACTGTATGTTCGAGAGATAGTCTGGTTGCAAGGGGTTCCATAGATAAAAATTTTAGATCATGACACATGAATTGATTCATGCTTTTGGTAGGCCTTAAATAAAGCACTTGGAACATATTTTTTTGTTAAGTATGGCTTTCCACCCACAGAAAGAAGGTTTTTCGGAGCATACCGTACTGGTGTTATAGGTTATGTTGCGGGCATGTGCGCTTGACATTGGGGGTTGTTGGGATAAGCCCTTTTATTTAGTGGTTTTTTCCTATAACAATAGTTATCTGGAAATAATTCCGATTGAACCATATGAGGAACTTTATGGTAGACCTTGAAGATCATTGTTATGTTGTACATAGGTAGGTGATTCAGAGCAGTTCAGACCATGTCTCATGAAAGAGACATAAAAGTTGATGCAGTTGATTGGAAAATGTATGGCTACAACTCAGAGTCGGCAAAAGTCATATTCAAATAGACAGAGGTGACCCCTAGAATTTATAGTGGGTGATCGTGTATTCTTTCGGGTGTCTCCAAGGTTGGTTCACCATAGGATATAGAGTCAGGGCAAGTTGGAACCTAGGATTGTAGGACTATTTGATGAAGTGGAGAAAACAGGGCCTATGGTGTGCTGATTAGCCCTTCCATAGAAATACATTTCTATGCATGATGTTTTCCATGTGTCACAACTATGGAAGTGTCACTCTGACCCTTCACATGTATGGATGGGGATAAGGTTGACCTTGAGATAGATCAGTCCTTTGAGGATCATCTGATATATATATTGGATCATTGTGAGAAATTGTTGTGGGGAAAGACTATCTCATTTGTTTTCCTGTTATGGAAACATGGATGTGTTCAAGAGGTAAGTTGGAAAAGAGAAGCGAACATGAGGGATCAATGGCCCAATCTTTCAAGCTCTGAATCTTAGTAATGTTTAGGAGTGAAACTCGAAGATGAGATGTTATATGGTGGGGAGATTGTAAGATCCCAACTTTTTTACAAAGCCATCTCGGGGAATTTTTTAGGTGATTTTGTGAGTTTTAAGTATCTTTTATTTGGAGTTGTAGTTTAATGTATGTTTAAGATAGATATCACTGGATGATCAATGAGTGAACCTTTCGAGGGAAAGAAGCATCATTATGAGAACCTTAGTCAAGAAAGTGGAAAGAAAGGTGGATAATCAGGAGGTATAGTTTCAAATGATCTTACTAATGTTCTTTTCCACCAATGTGGTAGGTCGGAACACTATTTCTACCTTTTCCTTGACTAACAATGGAGTGAAAATTTTGCGGCATGGTGGGGAACCTACAGAAGTTATGCAGGAAGCAGTGATAGGCTGGTGCTGATAGATCAACTGTATAGTGTCAAATTGTTGGAAGGGTGTCTTCTACGCCTTATAGGTCAAGCAGCTAGAGTTCTACTGGTAGAGACGGTAGAGGTATTGGACGTGGTGAATAAGCATATGATCACCTGTATCAGCAAAGTGGTTCTACTCAGGGGATTCATACGATGCCCAAGAGATGAGGGGAAGTATAATTACATGTGTTCCATCATACACTTGAGAAGAGTGAGGCTAGACTATCTACTATTAGAGGTACTATTCTAATAGATTCTACATTAACTAGTGACTTTTTTTATACCGATTCCTCTCATTCCTCTATATCTGAAATAATTCTTAATGGATTATGTGGGTGGTAGGAAGTATATCCTTCCACTAGTAGTAGAACTATTTAAGTATGTCTTGTACAATGAATTATCTGGGTTTCCACCTAAGAGAGATGTGGAATTCCCTATTTAACTCATGTCAAGAGCTGAGCCAGTGTCTATCCAACCTTAAAGAATGGAACCAGTAGAGCTTCAGTAGCTCTAGACTCAGTTAGAGTAACTAGAGGATAAGAGTCTTATCCATCCAAGAACGTCGCCATGAAGATCACATTTCATGATTGCAAAGAAGGTTGATGGGGTTTATGTTTGTTTTTCGATTATCTAAAGTTTAATAAAATGACTATGATGAACCGATATTCTCTTCCTCATATCAATGATCTATTTGACTAGCTAAAGAGGGGTTGGGTGTTCTCAATGATCGATTAGATATCAGGGTATCATCAGGTGATTTTTTGGACTTCCGATATACCTAGAACTACTTTTAGAATCAATTTTGCATTTATTAGTTTCTCATTATGTCATTTGGGTTGATAGACACTCCAGAAGTGTTTATGTCCTTGATGAACATTATAATTCATCTATAACTGGATCAGTTTGTGGTGGTGTTTGTGGTAGAAATATTGGTTTACTCTAAGTCTCATGATGATCATACCCAACATCCTAAAATCACATTGAGTATATTGAGAGAGTATTAATTATACTACATGATTTAAAAGTTTCAGTTTTGGATTAACACAGTACAATTTTTTTGCACATTATCTCAGAAGAAGGTGTGGTAGTTGACCTAGAAAAGTTACAAAGCAGGCCAAGAATTTTATTGATATCTAATGATTTTTTGGATTAGCATGAAATTACCGTAGGTTTTTCTTGGACATTTACTGATTTTTAGTGCCTCTTTTAGGTTTGAAAAAGAAAGGGGTATATTTTTAATGGAAATAATAATGAGGAGTGATTTCCATGAGTTGAAGAAGCCCCAGACATCGACAGTAATTTAAATCTTACTTGAGTTAGGTGAGGAGTATATGGGTTATTGTAATGCTTCAATGATTGGACTCAGAGATGGGTTGATGCAAGGGGATTGAGTCATAGATTATGGGTCTCAGAAGTTGTGGAAACATGAATAGAATTACCTTATGCACAACCTTGAGTTGTAAGCTATGTTTTATGCTCTTAAGTGTTAGAGACACTATCCTTTGGGTGAAAACTTTATAGATCTATAGATCACAAAAGAATCAAGTATATATTTTCATAGCATGACATGAATCTTTGAGAGCGAAGATGGGCTGAGTATATGGATTCATTTGATTTTTAATGAGATAATAAACCCTAAAAGGTAAATAGTGTTTTTGATTCCTTGAGTAGGAAAACTCGGACTCAGTTAGTACATGATTCAAGTGGAGAGTTGAAGATGGTGACATTAATGGATAAAATGCATTTGTTTGTTTAGGAGAGTCTGGAACAAATGACTCTAGTTTTAGTCGGAGTGGAGTCTACACTATTGAGATGGATTAGGGACAGTTTGTACAAAGATTTGCAGTTCCTAGCCATAAAGAAAAGCCTTGAATATAAGGATAATTATTCATAATAGTTGATTGTGGAGAATGAGGTCATCTATGTAAAGAATTGTGTTGTCGTGCCTATGAGTATGCAGTAGGAACTCATGTGAAATTTTTATCCCTAAAAATTTATGGTACATCTAGGGGTGAAAAAAATGTACCATGACCTGCAACAACCTTTTTGTGGACATTCCTGAAAAAAAGAGAAAGTAGGGTTCATAAAAAGTTTTTTCTCTTATCCATAGGTGAATGTAGAGCATCAATATCTGGGATGTCTATTATAGCCATATCTTATTCCATAATGGAAGTAAGAAATCATAACTATGGATTTTGTAGTACTTCATTAAAATAAGGTTAGGAATAATGATTCTTTTTGGGTCATTATGGGTTTACTGAAATTTTTTTCACATTTCATGACAATTAGGGTAACTGTTACAGTAAAACATTTGGGAGAACTGTATGTTCGAGAGATAGTCTGGTTGCAAGGGGTTCCATAGATAAAAATTTTAGATCATGACACATGAATTAATTCACGCTTTTGGTAGGCCTTAAATAAAGCACTTGGAACATATTTTTTTGTTAATTATGGATTTACACCCATAGAAAGAAGGTTTTTCGGAGCGTTCCGTACTGGTGATATAGGTTATGTTGCGGGAATGTGTGCTTGACATTGGGGGTTGTCAGGAGAAGCCCTTTTATTTAGTGGTTTTTTCCTATAACAATGGTTATCTGGAAATAATTCTGATGGAACCATATGAGGAACTTTATAGTAGACCTTGAAGATCATTGTTACGTTGCACATAAGTAGGTGAGTCAGAGCAGTTCAGACCATGTCTCATGCAATAGACATAAAAGTCGATGAAGTTGATTGGAAAATGTATGGCTACAGCTCAGAGTCGGAAAAAGACATATTCAAATAGACAGAGGTGACCCCTAGAATTTATAGAGGGTGATCGTGTATTCCTTCAGGTGTCTCCAAGGTTGGTTCACCATAGGATATAGAGGCAGGGCAAGTTGGAACCTAGGATTGTAGGACTATTTGATGAAGTGGTGAAAATCGGGCCTATGGTGTGCCAATTAGCCCTTCCATAGAAATCCATTTCTATGCATGATGTTTTCCATGTGTCACAACTATGGAAGTGTCACCCTGACCCTTCACATGTAATGGATGGGGATAAGGTTGACCTTGAGATAGATCAGTCCTTTGAGGATCATCTGATATATATACTGAATCATTTTGAGAAAGTGTTGTGGGGAAAGACTATCTCATTATTTTTCCTGTTATGGAAACATGGATGTGTTCAAGAGGTAAATTGGAAAAGAGAAGCGAACATGAGGGCTCAATGGCCCAATCTTTCAAGCTCTGAATCTTAGTAATGTTTAGGAGTGAAACTCGAAGATGAGATGTTATAAGGTGGGGAGATTGTAAGATCCCTACTTTTTTACAAAGCCATCTCGGGGAATTTTTTAGTTGATTTTGTGGGTTTTAAGTATATTTTATTTGGAGTTGTAGTTTAATGTATGTTTGGGTGATTTTTTTGAGAAAAAATCTCATACATAGGGCTTGCATGGTTTTTTCATGGTTTGAAAAACTATGCACCTATACCCAGGTAATAATGCCAACCGTGAAAACCTGGACAGAGGGGTCTACATGGTTCATGCACAGTTTAACCTAACCATGTGCCTAAGAACAAGAAATTGTTTTCCATGTTTCAATTATCTATAAATTAGTTTTTAAATCACTATAAACCCCTCTATTTTAAACTAGTATTAGGCATGACAAATTCTAGGTGATCACACATCTTTCTAGAGGGATTAGAAGGTGATTCGAACACCCTTCTTCAGGATATATAACATGGATTGATAATATGAACACTTTTCAGTTAGTGGATTTCATCCCATTGCTTCTTCTATTCTTTCCTCTATCATTCCTTGATCTTTCAATGGATTATATCCACTATTTCCATTGATCTAAAACTATGAGTTGTGATCAACATATTGAATTTTGGATCATGATCTATATTTGAAATATTTTGATTCTTTTGTTCTTAATTTTGGGATTAGGGATTTAGATCTAAATATTGATCAAAGTCATTGTGCTACTTCAATATTGGGTATTTCCATTAAGCTATCATCCATCAAAAAACCGAGGAATGTGGTCTAAATTGAACTCACATAGTCATGGACTTGATATGTTTGTGTGAGATTACTTATTTTCTAGCTTCCCCTGATAATTAATTTCCTAAATTGGAGTAATTAGGAATTTTTAATTGTCTTGACGTTTCCTATTTGATTAATTTAAGACTTAATCATGGGGTTAAGGGTCTTTCCAAATAGATGATTTATTTGGGGAATTTTGTTACTATATTGATATATTGTAATTAAGATAACAAAGGTGGTTGTGTTTGTGATAATTAATTAGAGGAATTAATTATGAGATGATTTTTGTCTATGGGAGATAGTTAATGGGGAATTAATTATGTGCCCTGATGTGGATTAAGATAATTAATTGTGATATTAATTATGAAAATTTGAGATTTTTTTCATAATTAATTTTGGAGAATTAATTATAGAATAAGATTTGTGTTGATGAATTATTTAATAGATGAATTAATTAATGGTTTGTGTAATTATTTAATTTTTGGATTAACTAATAGGCATTCATATGTTTAACTAATCTTTTAAAAAGTAAAATAATGATATGGTTAATTATTTCGAATTAATGAATGATTTAAATGATTGAGAATGTGTGTTCAAGAAATGGTGTTCTAGACTGATTTTGATGTTGGGACATGGAAATGGAATTACACACCAAAACATAGCCAAGAGATTGTATTTTTGGGTTGTAGATATAGCAACCTTCACCGAATGTGATAAGGGGTGTCAGACATGGAGATCTACAGTAAATGGGATTTGAGGTTCTTAACATGGTGTTCAACAACAACAAAATGAAGATGTTGAATTATGATGTAATTGGGGGAAATAAATTGAAACTAGGTCTACTATGATGATTAAAGAATAAATGAAAATGTGATAAATATTTAATTATGCACTATATTTATTTCTTCATAGAATTTCATACATTGTTTTTGACTGGTCTTGTTTTAGACACACTTGGGGGTGGCCTACTGAGTTGAACCCATACCCTATTTGGGCCACATGATTTGCACATGAGAAGACTTTGTTGTTGCATGATAGGATAAGGGTAAGGACCTGGGATAGATTTTTATTTGGGGATGGAGCATGCGTGAGGGAACTAGACGTGGTTCATGACCTGCTTGGGAGTTTTTGGGTCTTTATTTTTAGTTTCATTGTAGACACTTGATGCTTTCATTATCATATCATGATTTCCCTTTTTAGTGGAGAATATTAATTCTTATTTTGGCTATCATGTTAATTGGTATTGTTGTGGTTATTTATAATGTTTTTCACTTGTTTATTTATTTCCCTCCATTGGTGTTTTATTCTGATAAAAGAGAGAATACTCTTCCCATGACTGACTTACCAGAACCTCACTTCCAGTTGGCACCCTCCTACATACAGAGTGGCGTGCTTGAAGGAATGTGAGCAAATAGCTTTGGGAAATGATTAGTTGCATCCAAGTTGGGGTATTATTCTCTAGTATCTTGTTTCTATATAATAATCATTAAAGACCGATCACGTTTCAAGATTTTCAATTTTGATTTCATGATCATTTTTTAAGAGATTTCTCCCATATTATTGTATTATAATGGGTTTATGATATAACTATTATGAGTTATTTATATGTTTTCATTTACTTATATAGATTATCATAATATACACTAAAATATATATTCCTCAGATCATTGGATAATTTTTGAGATTTACTTATTAAATTATTGAAATGATATAATGTAATGATTTGTTGTCACGAACCATCCCCCAAGGTCAGTGTTGTGACTACCCCAAGCCCTCCATCCATAGGCCAAGGGATGGAAACTAACACTGAAAGACGTATTCCCTAAAATGGTAAGGCATTGCCTCTAAACCTATACAAACACACAGTCCGAGAACACAACAAGAAGCAACTGTGAAGTAAACTTCTATAGTAAATAGGTGTTTAAAGATAAAGGGGCTGGAATACAAGCCCAACTGAATGTACGAGTACAACCAAAAATTACATCACAACTGACAAAGGGAAAGTAGCTACCAAGTTGTCCTCTGAGGTTCCTACCTGAAGTGTATGTACAGATCTCCTCCTCTGCACTCCATGTCCGCATGTCTCCTCCACGCACCTCTTGGTCTTGGCTCCCTCAAACCTCAGCCCAGCTGCTCATCATCTGCACAAGATACAACAAGGTGTGGGTGTATCCTGTCTAGGGGTGACTATAACAATACTTAGTAGGTACCCAGAGACCCCTAAGGTCTCCTAGAATTTAACAAATAAAAACCACATTGGTAACACAACAAAGTTAAATTACCACACAAGTAGTGTACCACATAGCATGACCTAAATCACAAGAACAAATTAAATACAACTCACACCTAGATTTATTCTAGGGGTAGTAACAAGTAACATCCTCAGTCACAATGTCGAATTCCTTGGCTGCTAGATAACTCCACTATCGAGTACAGTGGGCCTGTCGCGTCACACAGAAGTGAATCCCACTAACCTTGGACTGCTATGGTACTTCTCATGTCGAGTTCCATGGGTATACCACATCACACATAGGCACTCCCAACCATGGGTATGTCGTGTCCCACAGAGGCGCTCCCCCTTGGCCTATCGAGACACTCCGAGTTATAATGGTCAGCAGTCATCAAGTCTCAGCCAGTCGTAGGGTTCTATATATATCGTGCTTGAGAGAATCATTCCCCAAGACATAGGTCATACCTAAGTCACCCTGGAGTTTCACTAAGAAGTATCTGAATGTTTCTTCACATCAAAAGGGACCCAACACAACAGACGGTGCATCAATTAGATGTCTGGTTGGTATTTTATTAGTGTTTCTACTTTGAGGGCCTAGATGGATTCAAGGTCCGATCCTACCCATACGTACACCAACCTTATCCAAAATTCAAGTGGAGTATATCAAAAGGACCATCTTGATCCAAGGATCATGGAATCATAGACGGTTTGTCAAACGAACGTCTGGTTTTCATGTTATGAACAAAAAGGTAAAATTGGGTCCAGATGGGCCCATGTCCGGTCCGACCCCAATCGGGATGACCCAGCCTGGGCCACCCCGACCCGATTCGGGTCAACCCGTCTCAGTTCGGGTCCATCCTAGATGGCCTGGTCCAGGCCCTCTTGGTCATGGTTCTGCCTGGCCAGCGAAGGGTGCGGCCCCCTTTCATGGCTCGCGGTGTGCAGGCGGTCTGCCCTAGCTGCATCTCGGGGGGAGGCCCCCCCTGGTATTATGAATGGACCTATGGTCATTCGGTCACCCGGCTGGCACGTGGGACCTACAGGAGGGGTCTCGCCCAGTGTGGCAAAGTCGGATCCACCACAGCCAGCTAGATGTCAGCCGCCCTTCACCCTACGTTGCGACCAAGTGGTCACGGCCTCATACTCCACCGGCAGCGTAGGTGCATTCCCTCACTCCGTTACACGGCCGGCCGGTGTTCTGGCTGCCACCTCTTTCTTCTCCATGGCCGACGGGCTGCGGCCTCCTGCTCATCCTATGGTGCGGATGCGTACCGCCCTTCCTTCATGTGGCCAGCCGCCGCCTTCTTCTGCGAGCCACTGCATCTTCTTTCCAAGCTCGAAAAATTAAATGATCACATATTTGTGATCCTTGTGTCGAGGGATCCTTGTCTATATATCACGCTCTGTAAAACATCATGCTTCTGGCATTAATAAATATTTTTCCTTGAAAATGCATGAAGAACACGCGAAATATAAAAATAAAGAGGAGCATGGTTTATGTGGGTGATGTTGGCCATGTTCATTTGGTCATCATCATTTTGAATTTAGGATATGAAGAATCAATAAAATTAAATCATATTAAAAACAAACCCCCACCACATGGTCAGTGGGTAGAATCCGAGTTTGAGGAAGTTTCGGTGTTCGTTGTCCCCGCAAAAAGCCTCCAACGACACCACTCGATAGTCATTCTTCGGTTCAGGGTCCAGAGTCGCTCGTCATCACCCGCTGAAACTGGCTATGTCCTCTAAGTGTTGGGCATCACGACACTTTTCTAGAGCATCGTATCATGGTGAAGTCATTCCAATTCCTCCCCCAAGATTCATATAAATAAGATACGGGGAGGGTAAATAACGATCGTGGAATTTTTGAAGGTTTATTTAATTGGAACCTTCCAAAATTCCAAAGATGTTGTTACATAGTATTTCAAGGGTCCGGCCATTTAATGGCTTGACTCACTACAGGTCCCACACTACCGCTTATCCGTTGGTGGAAAAGAAAAAATATAGTGAGATTATATTATTTTATTTATTTCTAAATGTCACAAAAAATAACTTCTTCACTGGACCTACTATTGTCAAAGTGATTGTCTCTTTAAGCGAATATCGGTGATGTGAGCTCAACAGTGTCCTATGATTTCAATTCTGAGCACCGGTTCAAAGGTTGCAAAATGCCACTTGTGCATTTACTGAACGTACCTAAAAAAAGTTTATAAAAATTATTAACAGTCACCCTTGACCTACACCGGTTGAGGTTAGGCTCTAGTTAAGTGAAACACGCCCCCACAAACCCAATGGTACTCTCAGATTTCCAATCTGAGATACCGTTTAAAAGTTATAGATTTTAAAACAGAATAATTGTCACTTAATTATTTTATTTATGGCCAAAAACTAACCTTCAATGGTGGCTCGCACCAGCCAATGTTAGTAACTTCCTAGATAAAGCATACCCTCATGAGTTCATTAGTGGTCTCGGGTTTTTAGTTCAAGTTCCCGTTTATGAGTTATAAGCATTTAAAAAATAAAATAACTTTATTTAATTATTTTATTTAAGTTTATTCCATTTTTTGGTTTTCTCACAGGAGGTCTGCGCTGAATAATTTTAAGTCGCTCCTAGGGTAAACCTATCATCTTGAATGCAATGGTGCCCTATTATTTATAATCTAGGAAACCATTTAATAGTTATTACACTTTTTTAAGAAAACTTCTTACATGCTCTATTTAATGTTTAAAAAAACATCAACGGACCATTCTAGGCACTCTGGTCCTCGGAATCACACAGCATCATATTTTGCGGTCTCGAAATAATTTCATATAATTAAAAAAATTATACGGAATTTCTGAGACATTACATTCTCCCCACCTTGGGGATTTTCGTCCCCAAAAGCCACAACAAAGGCAAAACAACCAAAAGAGGGTACTGAGCATGAATCTAAACCACTTTCTCCCACGTGCTCTCCTGGAGGTTCTCGTGCTGCCAGCGTATGCACACTCGAGGTGTCGATCGCCCACAAAGGACCCTCTCTTGTTGATCCTCAATATCCAATAGAACATCTATAAATGTCACCCCATCATCGAAGTCTAGCTCGCTATGGTCAATGATGTGAGATTGGTCATGCATGTATCTCTTAAGTTGGGATACATGGAAAATGTCATGCACCCTCTCCTACTATGGTGGAAAATCCAAGTGGTATGCTTCCTCGCCTATCGTCTGAAATATCTGAAAAGGATCGATAAATATCGGTGATAGCTTGCCACCTAGGCCAAATTTCTGTAGTCCATATCGATAAGAGACTATAAAGAATACGTGGTCACCCTCCTAGAACACCACAGTCTTTCCTATCCTGTTGGCATAAGACTTCTTCCAACTCTGTGTAGTCTTCACTTACTGACAATTGAGACATCGTGATACATATTTTTCCACTACTTCCTTCATCTAGGGCCATCATTACTGACGCCAGAGGTCCTGCTACATCTTCTCCACTCTAGGTCGTATCATAAAATGGGATGTTTGGATCTCCCTTGACACCTCCTTCCAAAGAATCAATGGTACCATGGTGCATCCTATAAAGAGAATGGAGTTCTCCCCACCTTCATAAAATCCACCAGAAGACCATCCTGAGGATATCTGAGCACATCGGGCCTCATAGTCAACATCTCAAGTTGTGTCTCCCTAACTCACTAAAGGAGTGGGGGTGAGACTATCATAAACTATAGGTATGATACTCTATCACTATCCACGAAGGATAACTAGCACACGACTATATTCTTTGTCGCTTCACTCTGCAACTGCAGACCAGACCTCCTACTGAGTGCATCTACTACAACGTTCCCCTTCCCAAGTGTATATATTATCTCAAAGTCATATTCTTGGAGGAACTCTGGCCATCGCCCCTATCTCAGTTTCAGGACCTTCTGATAGAAGATATACATGAGACTCTAGTGATTATAGTAGACTGTAAAACGTTCTCCCTTCAAGTATTGCTGCCACATCTTTAGCGAAAACACCACTACTGCTAACTCCAGTTCATGGGTAGAATAGTTCTAATTTTTGGACTCTATCTCAGATCTTGAAAGATCTTCTGACTATTCTCTATCCACAGGAAAGCCTCCCCCTTTTTCATCAAACCTAACAAGGGTGTCGCTACACTGGAGAAGTCGGGTACTAATCTCCAATAGTACCTAGAAAAAGTAGACGCCCCACTCCCATCAAGGAGATAATCCTGGAAACATTTTTTGAAAATGTTTCCACATCCCCTGCCACTCCTGTTTGGAACTGAAAACTCAAAACTCATGCTACCACGAGGGTAAGTCTAGTTGACTCAAGAGTGATCGGCTGCACCCTCCTATGCATGTGTTTATCCTCTGCTATCTGGGTTTCCTTTTTCACTGACGAAGGAAAATACCACTCCAACATTGTAATTAAATCACAACCTTTTTGGCTAATACAGTCAATATAAGTAGGAACTATGGATGTCTAGTCCATACCAAAACTAACGTCATAAGGCCTCGATGCTGCCACTAAGAGGATCCAACTAAAACTCTCGCCTCAAGGGTCAGATCACACTATTGGCGTAATTGTGATTATCGAGTCTCCTCCCAAAGGTATCTCCAGACGTGAGTTTCATGTAATAGGATTAACTAGATTCTGTAGGTCTTGGACAAGATTCGTGGAAGGAAGGAATGATTGGTAAATATGTCTATTAATACAGCATCTAGTAGTAGACACATACCGCACCTCAAATAATTCCTAGAGCCCTTGGGTCACACTCTTTGACCACATACAACTACTCTCTTCCCCTATCCTCCAGCTCTCTAATCCCGGTGGGGACCACATTGAGGTGGTGGTCATAACATGTCAAAATGTATACCACCTCATGCTGCTCTCCTAACTCCACTCCCACATCCGCAACTATGTAGATTTGTTTGTCCCTATCACATACTCTTCCAGAAACATTTTTCACACCCAAGTCTTTGAGACAGTCTGTAGTTTCCTTCTTTCCCACTACTAACATTCACTCGTTGTATCCTCTCTTCAAAAGAACATTCAACTGCAATGGTTCCCTCTATCACACTAACATATGTAGGAATTCATAGAGGAATAGTGATGGCTCGGATGTCCATAAACACACCTCACTCAAAAGTTCGATCCTTGAATCACTGATAGTATCGTATTCATTGAGTACCAGGAATGGTTGGTATGCCTCAATGAACACTTAGCTACCAACATGTCTTCCTACTGATGTTGTAGAATCTCTAGAGAACTCTTAACATCCTCTTCAAGCTAGTCCTTAGCGGCCTGTGAGTTGGGAACGCCTTGGAACCTGAGGGTTATCTAATTCTGAAACTCACCTAAGACACTAATCCTAAATGTATCCTCTACCGGTACATACAGTTGTAACTATCGACCAAAAGGCAGTGACATAGCATGGACACTACCCAAATGTACCATCTCGGGAAGCAGTACAATTATTAAAGCCTCATTATCCTACAGACTATTCTCATGGTCACGTACTAGAAAAGACCAGCAGCTAGAATCACCATCTACTCTCTGGGTGTCTCAACTAGGAAGAAAACTCTAGCTATAGCCTCCATCCATTCCTCAGCTTCCTAGGAATATGTCTCTCCTCGAAACCTCGGAGGCCTCTGTCGCTGGAACTCATGCAATGCACTCGGTCGACATGCATCCTCTACTAGTGGGGATCGTGGAAATTCTTTCCCAATGGGTAGTGGTTTTATTGGTAAACCACCCAAAGGTGATAATGCCATTAGAGGGCCCTACACCGAGGCCTCATCACTCGGTGGGCCATCATCGCGTACTCTCTCAGGAAACCTGGGTGGTTGTCTATGTCAAGACATCCTGATAATGAACAAGTGTGCCACAGTTTTAATGTTATTCTTGGTGAGATAAATCAATTAAATAAAAAGGAAACACTTTCCAAAAACTCACGCAATCAGTGATTTTGTGCACTGAGTCTGATATCAGAATTAAGGGTCCTGGTGTATGGATACATCGGCCATCGCACCAACACTGGATTCCCCAAAACTGAAAACCACAATTATAACACTTAACACTATTTCTTCACAGCAAAAGATCAGAGTCTTAGTTCTTCAGTAGAACTGAACCCCTCTGATACCACTTTTTCATGGCCTATTCCCCAGGGGTCATTCCATTACTACCCTAAGCCCTCCTTCCATAGAACAGGGGCTAGAAACCAGCACCAAAAGGTGTATTACCTTAAACAAGAAGGCATTTCCTTTAAACCTGTATAAACACCCAGACCGAGAACACAACAAGAAGAATCTTTGAAGTAAGTTATTGTAGTAAATGGGTTCCAAAATCAAAAGGGACTGGAATACAAGCCCAAATGAAAGTACAAGTACAAATGAAAAGTACATCACAATAGAAAAAGGGAAAATAGCTTCTGAGTCATCCTCTGAGGTTCCTACCTGAAGGGTAGGTAAAAATCGCCTCCTCATCACTCCACATCTGCCCCTCTCCTCTGCACACCACTTAGTCCTGGCTCCCTCAAACCTCAGCCCAGCTTCTCATCATTTTTACCAGGCACAACAAGGTGCAGGTGTAGCCCATGTAGGGTTGAGTATAATGATACTCAGTAGGGACCCCGAGACCCCGAAGTTCTCCTAGAATTCAACAATGAAAAACCACAGGGGTAATACCATGAAGGTAGAGTACCAAACATGTAGAGTACCACATAACATGACCTCAATCAGAAGCACAAGGTAAATACATCTCACACCCAGATATATTCGAGGAGTAGAAAAAAGTAACATCCCTAGTCACAACGTCGAATGCCTCGGCTGGTGGAAAACTCCTCCTCTATCGAGTACAGTGGGCCTTCTTCGTCAAACAGAGGTGCTTCCCACTAACCTTGGACTGTTGTGGTACTCATCCTGTCGAGTATCAGGGGTCTGCCACATCATATAGATTCTCTCCCCACCATGGGTTTGTCGCGTCACATAGAGGTGCTCTCCCTCGGCATGTCGAATCACTCTGAGTCGTAATGGTCAGCAGTCGCCAAGTCTCATCCAGTCGCAGGGTTCCGTATGTATCACGCTTGGAATAACCACTCCCCAAGCCATAGCTCATACCTCAACCCCCTTCGACCTTCACTGCGGCCAAGCGGTCACGGCCTCCTACTCCACTGGCAGTGCGGATGCGCCCCGCCGCTCCGCTACGCAGCTGGTCGGCATGCCGGACGCCACCTCTTTCTTTTCCATGGCCGATGGGCCGTGGTCACCAGCTTATCCGGTGACGCATACGCGCACCTCTCTTCCTTCATGTGGTCGGTCGGGTGTCGGTCACCACATTTTTCCGCGAGCCACATCAACTTCGTTCCAAGCCCAAAAAATTAAATAGTTGAATATTCGTGACCCTTGCATTGAGGGATCCATTTATATATATCGCTCTTATTAAAACTCTGTGTTTCCAGTGTCAATGAATATTAGGCGTTGTTGAACACTCAAAGAATGCGTGAAGAATAAAAATAAAGAGGAGAAAATTTTATGTGCGGGATGATGGACATGTTCATTTGGCCATAATCGTCGTGAATTTTGGATATGAAGAATCAATAAAATTAAATCATATTTGAAAAACCCATACCTCAAGATCATTGGAGAGCATCTGAGTTTGAAGATGTTTTGGCATTATTTCCCCGCAACAAGCCACCAACGACGTCACTCGATCGTCATTATTCGGTTCGGGGTTCAGGGTCGCTCGTCACTACCCGCTGGAACCAGCACTGTCCTCCAAGTGTTCGGCATCGCGGAACATTACCAGAGCTTCGTCTATTAGTAAAGCCATGCCAATTCCTCCCCCTAAGTTCAATAGAAATAGAAGAGGGGGAGGGTAAGTAACAATCACGGAATTTATGAAGGTTCATTTAATAGGAACCTTCCAAAATTACAACGATGATGTTACTTAGTATTTGAAGGGTCAGGCCATTTAATGTCTTGACTAGCCGTTGGTACCACACTACCTCTTGTCCATTGGTGGAAAAGAAATAAAATAGTGAGATTATTTTATTTCATTTCCTTTTAAATTTCACATAAAAAAATAACTTCTTCTCCGGACCTACTGCGGTCAAAGCGAAGGTATCCTTAAACAAATATTGGTGTTGTGAGCTCAATGGTGTCCTTTTATTTAAATTCTGAGCACCAGTTCAAAGGATACTAAATACCAGTTACACGTTTACTGAACATACTCAAAAAAAATTCTAAAAAATAATTAACAGTCACCCTCAACCCAAACCTGTCGAGGTTAGGGTCTGCCTAAGTGAAACACGCCCCAATGAACCCAATTGTACTCTCATATTTCTAGTCTGATTTACCATTTAAATGTTATGGATTTTACAATAAATTAATTGTAACTTAATTATTTTATTTATGGTCAAAAACTAACATTCAATGGTGGCCCATTCTGGTCAATCTTAGTATCTACCCAAACAATACATACCCCCACACGTTCAGCGGTGGTCTCCAATTTTTAATCCGAGTTAATGATTATGAGTTATAAGCATTTGAAAAATAAAATAACTTTATTTGGTTATTTTATTTATGGATATGCCATTTTTGAGTTTTCTCACAGGACATCTGTGATGACTAAACTTAAGTCATGCCTAGTGTAAACTCGTCATCGTGAATGAAACTGTGCCCTCTGATTTTTAATTCATGTAACCATTTAAGAGTTGTTCCACTTTTTCAGGAAGATAGCTTATGTGTGATATTTAAAGATTAGGTAAACTTTGACGGACCATTCCAGGCACTTCGGGCCTCGGAATCATGCGTCGTTAGATTTTTCGGCCTCAAAATAATTCCATATAATTAAAAAAATTATATGGAATTTACAAGACATTACATGTGTTTATATTTAGTAACCTTATTTGAAGTTCCAATATGAAATCTTATATTTTCATCAAATATTAATGAATTTAAAATGTCATAAAAATTCTGTAGTGATTTTGTTCTTCCAAATATGTCACGTGATATAGAATGAGTAATAATTTTAATTCATCATAATTAACTACTATTAATATCTTCAACTCAAGATGATGAGATAGCAATGCATAATCAAAATCATGGAGAAAAATGGTAATGATTTATAAAAATACTAATGGAAAACATGATAATTGTCATGTATTCGCTTTTCTATAATAGGGAAATGAGAATATGATAGATGTTATGATATATTTTGGTTCTATGAACATTCATTAAATAGATGTTATGAATTTTATTATCCCAGTGGTTTTTTCATCTAGATCAAATATGGTTATTTTTATACATTATATTATTATATTTTTTGAAAAGGATACTAGTGTTCTAGGCAATGCAATAATTTTCTATGATACTAAAAATAATATGACAATTTTTAAATTAATGTATTTGATATAATTTACCATTAATCAAAAAAATTAATCCCCAAAACATTTAGGGACTCAATGATCATGTTTCTATGTTTTTTACTTTGAGGGATATGCCTAAGAAGGTTTTTGATAAGAGATATCATAATTATTTATTATTCTAATATTTTTAATGGGTATATTATGATGGATTAAAAAAATATGTTTTATGAAATCAACTCATGGTCTTGTTTCTACTAAGTGGATTATAGTAATGAGGATTGGGTTTTTCATATATAAATGATGTTATAAAATTCATAATTTATCTAATTTCAATAACATAAAAGTATCTTTATTGTTTGAATTGAAAATTCACTACAAAAATAAAGATAATATTTCTTACAAAATGTCAAGATAATGGAATATTTAATAATTATTTAAAATATATATATATATAATGGAGAGGAAGGTGAAAGGAAAGGATAACCATTTGATGGATATAGAGAATTATCATACATGGTATATAACTACAAAAATTTATTGGGGACTTAGAGTTTTCTATATCCAAGTATAAAAAAAGGATTGAATGTTGTCAAATTATTGGATGTTCTCTTAGAAATTTAATTTTGCATTCTTCTGCTAAATTTGTTATGATGGTGGACGATCTCTTTAAATTTGATATTTATAATAAAATATATATCTATATTTGGTATTTATAGATACTGAAAAGACTTATACCGCCTATGATAATATAACCAAATGCATATCAATTATTTGAACACCCAACATATTTTTTTTTCTCAAGGTCTTATGAGCATGTGCTGTCTAATTTTTATTAGACATAAAAAACCCTAAAATGAAGAATAATATATACCTTTGTGATATAGGAAAAAACCAAATGAATATTTATTATTAAACAATTATAACATAACCATAAGGTTTTCTAAAAAATCTAGAAACACTATATGGTAAAATAATATAAATGTGAGTCAACAACAAAGGATGATAGGTTTACATTTCCTAATTAGTTTAAAGAATCTTCTTTATTTAGTAGTAATTTGAAAGTTCTAGAAAGTGTGATCATTTTAGAGGATTGGAAAAGAATGATTAATTAATGGAATATTTTAAATTTTATTTCTAGGTGACTAAAAATTCATATTACTAATCCATTTATTCTAGAGCCATTAATTTCTAAGAAAATATTTTATTCATGTAATATTTCAAGAAATTTGGGAACATAAATCAATTTTATAGACAATCACATTCCTCTTTTTCATAAAATATAAATCATTATGATAACCATTTAGTTCTAATTTATCATTTCATAACAAAAAATTGAATCCATTTTACAATAATTGAATAATATTAGGTATATTTTAATTTAATAAAACAATATTAAGTAAAATTGAAAATAATATTCATTTAGAAGAACATAAATAACCTTAGATAATTATCCTGACCTTTGTAACATGACCACCTCTTACATTAACATTATTTAAAAAAAACCTATTATTATATAATTTTATATATAAAATATCTACTTTTAAAATAACAAAAATCATCAACTTACACACATTGAATATATATCGAATAAAAAAGAAATATAAATGATGAATTTTGTACCCTAATATTAATAGGTACAGAAAATCTAATAAATAGGTATTTATGAATCTAAACATTTTTAAACACCCTTTTCTGGGAAATTTCTAGGATATTAAAGAAAAAAGATAAAAATTTACTTATTTTATTAAATAATTAAAGAGTTGTAAATATTTTAATAGACAAATAATAATGGTATAATAAAATAAATTTCATTTTTAAATGGTCATTTTGCTGTATTTATTTCCAGACATGACAATAATTTTATAGTTTCAATGAATTTGAATAATAGAAAAAAAAACTATTTATAAATATTATTTATTTAGCATTAATATTAATTTTTAAATAAATATATTTCCCAATAAATTTGATGTATTTTGTATAAAGATTTATAAATATATATATTATTTTTGTACGTGTGTATTTATATAGATATATTAACATATTTTAATTTTTTTATTATTATCGTTTAATAAAATTATTAAAATTATTTATTATTATTATCATTCTCATAATAATCATATTAATATATTAGTGTACATATATTTGTATGTTTGTGCGTAAATATATGAGTTTTTATTAATATTATTTATTAATGTAAGTATAAAAATGGAAAGGGTTGATTTAGGATTATGAAGTTATCATTTTTATTATTGGGAACATAAAGAATCCAACAATAAAATGATATAGGCGGCCCTAATAGCCACCAATATGTATTATTTATTATTTAAAAATTAATCAATTCATTTTTTGAATTATTTACTAAAATTAGTTTATCTAATCTAGTAAAACATGTCCTCAAACCCCTCATGAATAATATTTTCCCAGCCCTATCTCTATATCTCTCAATTATCCTTCTCCCTTATTCATCTAAAAAATTATCTCAGAATATATGGTTGAATTTAACCTTTTTCTTTCAATAAACATATATCTTTTTATTCATTATTTTTATAAAAATTTATCCATTGACTAAATTTTTATATTTAATATTTTTGGGGAACTGTTTGTGAACAGTACCCACATAAACTCAGAATGTTCACTGTTATTTGAATCAATTAATTTACATCCATTAATATTTTTCATTAAATAAGTATTTAACACTAAATAAAGTGATTATAATACGTATTTTCAAAATCTATATAAAAACTAAAATAAATTAATAACTAAATATTTTTACATGTTTTAGTTCTCAAAATTAGAGGATATATCCATCGTATGATTTGTAATAACCAATGATCAGAAAATCCTTGAAGTTCAACATATTGGACGGAAAAGTAAAGAATTATCCTAGAACTCATGATAAACAATACTTATCCTAGAATTTGCAATGATCTCTCATATGAATGAAAGTATCGGATCTAAAATATAATAATAAGAAAATATTCAATAAAGATTTACATCCATAAACTTTTTGTTCTTATTCATTATCATATAGTTAATTTTATTTTTCTATTTCACTTTTCCTCTTCTCTATATTCTTTTTAACTGATTCTATACCCTTTAACAATATAATATCTCTTCTGTTATTACAAAATAAGAATTTTAATTTCATATTTGAGAAATTAACATTCATTTAATCATTAAAATAGAATTTTGTTCCATCTGAAATCTATAAGCAATATATTTTAAATATAAAGTACGATTAAGGGTCTTAACATATCATGGTAATGTAGAGTGCAGCATAATAATAAAATTACATGATTTAGATTCTAAAAAGTTTCAATGTTTAACAATTATCGTTGTGGTGTGACCATCATAATCATGGTGCGATATAGGGTTTTATAGAGTTAAAAATAAGTTATCATCCATCCATTTCACAAATTCTTATTAATTTTTGGTATTGTTTAATGTGTTATGGAATTATCTATAAAAAATCGATAATCTTGATCAGCATTAAAAATTCAAGTCCTAATCATTGTATCATGATTTTATGATATATGGTGACATTACATGGTTTCACGGTTGAGACATTTTTTTTCTAATCCACTCAATATTCTCATCAGGTTCACTGCAATGTGGTGTATACAAATATAGATTGACCCCCTAGAACCCTATATCTATTAGAGAACCAATTTATCATTACATTATCATTATGGATTGATTCTAAAAAACACAGAACAAAAAATTCTTTTGTAATGATATGTTAATGTTATTTTTAACTTGTTAATGTATTATTGGATTCATAACAGAGTTCATGGATTGATTATAACCGTTAGGTCTTGTAAAAAAATAAAATTCTGTAATTTTATTTTATGAAGAGAACCATATTGTTTTAATATAGCTCCTCGAAATTTTTATGTATATATATATATATATTATCATGTTCAAAAGATTTATCTATACAAATAAACTAACCAAAATGATTCACAACAAATTAGATGAACATTATTAATAAATAATAATATGATTAAATCCTCTACTAATTAAAAGCATTAAAATCATTTAAATATTCTTACGTCTAGAGGATAAATGATAAATCTAAAGGTCTTCACGGGCCTCAAAATTACATTTATCACTCTGACACCAGTATAGTAGTGCAGGGTCAAGCCATAGAGAAGGAAGATGAGAATTCTAGGTTTTAATCAAAGATAGACTCCACTATTGTCAACAGTGGAGGAAGTGAACAATTTTTTACATTTTATTTTTTTAAAACGAAGTGGAAATAAGATAATGAAACAAGTATTTTTACATAGAAACGAAAATTTACACTCAACATGATAATCTAGAGAAATACATTAAACTAGTATTAAGCAGCAAGACAAAGAAGCGAGATCACCAAAGTAATTTGGAATTCTAAACTACTGGTTTGAATGGATGTTCTCTCCATAGCATACTATCAAATCACACTTCAATAAAGACCGAATAATTTCCATCGCCAATAAAGTCAACAGGAAGATGATTAAGTCTTTGAGATCACCACACCAAAACCTAATTTAAATGGAAGAAGTGTTAAGATAATATTTAGAAAATAACTCGCCATAAATTTCCAGAGTTTATGTTGTTAAAATTTGAAAAATGAATTCAAGATCAACTTTTCTAGTTGATATTGAAGTTTGAATTGTAGACATAGATGTGTGAACGATCAAAGATTAGAAACAGAATCAATCTCACCAACTGATTCTAATTTCATAAAAAGATAAGCAAATGAAGATTTAATGATCATAACCAGAAGGTTTTAAAATTCCCGAGCTGAGAAAGTTCAACCTATAATCATATTGATTAATTCAGTGAAAAACATTCCAAGAACAGAGTACAAAAATTCAGGACAGAGGGAAGAAGAGCTCCCCAAATACTGCTCTGTTCTCAGGCTCCTTGGTCTCTTGCTCATATCCAGTCCTTCTCCTGGGTATCTTCTCTTGAGTCTGACGTGTTTGTGGAAAATGAATGAGATTCCCCTCTCAAATTATGTTTCTAGTCTAATTTAATATCCACAGTCATCTACTGCATGTCACCACACGTCTTCCACTGACATTTAAAACTCTTCACAAATGCATGACACTACGTGCGTTTTTTCATAACTGGCACGTCACGTGAGTTTTCCTCGCGTATCTAAATCTGGATGAGTTAGTTGGAAGCACATTGACGTCTTTTTGACTTTTTTACGAACCTGCACATATAAAATGGAATAGAAAAGTAAATAAATGAAAACGCAAAGAGAGAAAAAATAGTTATTTTTTTAGTTAAGGGTTAAATAACTCGTTACAAGTTAACTAAATATCTTAATTGATAATTATTTTTTACTTTTGTATTATTTATAAAAGTTATTCACATTACATTACTATGGTAATACATAAATTTATCAATATGTTATTAATTAAATTTAGTTAATTGTTATAGTTTCTAAGTTATTAATTTTATCATTTTTAACTAAGTTATTAAAATTTACGTCATAAGTAAAGAAGTAATTAAAAATGTATAACTTAGATTGTATTAGTTATTTTTATTTACTATATTAGTTATTGTTATTGTAATTAATATTTTAGAAACTAAATTGTTCCATTAATTTATTTATTAGTTTATTTTAATTTAGTAATTAGAATTCATACTTATGTTTTAAATATTTTTAAATTAATAAGTATATTTTATAGTTTATTTATAATTATTTTTAATTATATATTTATACTATTAGGAGTGTATTGATTTATTATTAGCATTTATTATTAATTTATTTTTGAATTTTAATTGATAATTTATCTATTTTTTAATTTATAACTCTTTGAAATTTTATTCTATTCATTTGATTTAATTAATGTTAATATTAAATTTAACATTTTTTATTACTTTTTGTTTTACTTTACTTTTATTATTATTTTATTATTATTTTTGTTATCTTATTCCTCCACCTCCCCCAATTATCGGCACATAGGGGGTGGCCTTATTCTTCCTTTGAACCCGGCAGCGGCGAGCTCCTCCACTCCAGTGTGGCGCAGCACTACCAGTAGGTGGCTTCAGCTTTGTCACGTCTGACACCTCCAGTGGCATCCCGACTCTTCATCCTTCCAGAAAAAGTGGCATGTGGAGGCGGTGCAGCTCCCTCAACAGCAGTGCAGTGGTCCTCGGCCTTCAGCGGTTGTCCTAGGCCTTCAGCGGCTGTCCTCGGCCTCAGAAATTTTGGATTGAGACTGCCAGAACGTCTCTTCTAGGATCGGAATACTGAGGCCGGTACTCAGTAAAGCTCCTAGAAAAAAAAATTCTTCCTCTCCCAAGCAGATCAGCACATGGCGGCGACTTCCTCAACTCAGCAACGTGATGGCTCCAGCTCGACTCCAGCAGATGTGGCGGCCTCCTACTCCCTAGATCAGCGGACCTCCGATTTTGCTATGAATACATCAATGACAGTGATATCTTCTTGCATCAGCAGTCTTCCACCACGGTTGACAGTAGTTCGGTACCGGTCCTAGCTTAGACAAAGCTCGCCGCGCACTGGTTTGGATTTTCTCGTGGTGAGTGGTGGCTTCGGCGAGTTCCAACATCCACCTTTCTCCAGTAGTTCTTTTCCAGACCGATAGCAGCAGCGCAACTCCTGTAGAGGCTCAACCCTCTTCATCTCTGATGCGGCCCTTGGACTCCCATGTGATAAGATTCAAACAATAGAAAAGGAAATCTCCTCCCTTTGGCATAGCGTCTCTCCTCATATACCACTGTGGTGGCTCAATGTTCTGGAATGTGAGGAGGTTACTAATAAAGGGAAATAAAAATAAGCATTAGCGCAACAATGAGGTGTCGTGGACGAAGTCTAACAGTGATAAAGACTATGGTGAGGTTCAGGGGAGAATTGGGTAACAGTGAGGTGGATCGGGAAAAGGGTCACTATTACGGAAAAAAAAAAGAAAAATGGTCACTGATAGGATTGGTAACAGTGGGATGGTGCTCACCGATGGAACCAAAGGGTCATCGTTACAAGATAATTAGATCAGGTTACTATTTGAAATTAAAATTAGAGAAGCGGCAAAGGGAGTCAACATTAGTATAAAAATAAGGGTCACCCGTGACTAAATGAAATAAGGTTACCGATAGAATTAAATGGAAGTCACCGTTAGCTTATAAAAAAAACAAAGGGAAGCAGCGGGGTGGGGGTAACTATTAGAATAAATCTAACAATGAGGAGGTTACCGGTAAAATACTAACGGTGAACCTTGTTAAAAAAGAACTTAAAAATTAAAACTTATGTTATTTATAACAAGGATTGAAAATAAATACTTTCAAGAAAGGTAAACACCATTAATTTAAAACCGAATTTTTTTTAAACTTAAAACCTTAAAGTTATAATAAAAAATATTAATTGATAACACTTAAGTTAATAACTGGATATTTAATAAAATAAGATTATGAACAACCTAAATTGAGATTACTATATAAATTAATTAAAAAGGTTAGCTGCAAGTAAAAGAGAAGAGTATCAGTGACCCTGTAGGTTACTGATAGCTCTTGTCTACCTCACCGGTAGACTAAAATCAATAGAAAATAAAATAATAATCAAACAGAATACATTAAATAATATAATTAATGTTTAAGATTTCATAATTAATTAATTAAACCACTATTTGAACACAAAAAATTAAAAGCGGACTATTTAATTTAATTTAAACTGAAATTATTTTCTTAAATGATTAGCAGGATGATAAGACAAATTAATTAATATTGTTAACCTATTCTAATGTAACTAAATTAAAAGATTAAATATTAAAATAAAGGAAAAGTTAATTAAATAGGATTATATTGATTAATTAATTGTTTAAAATAGATATTAACTTATTAAAAGGTCAAGCAGATTTAAACTAATCAAACTAAAAAGACATAATTAAAATCAATTAGTTTAACAAGATTAAAATTATTCTTTTGCTGACTAAAAATAAATAATTAATTATAAAAATTGATTAATTAGAAGTGTTAACTATAAAAATACAAAAGTAAAATTATTTAGTATTAAGTTATTCAAAAATTAATTAAATCATTAAAAATTTAGTAAAAAGATGTGGAAAAGCTATGTAAAAATAGAGCCACATCAAATTCCCCCACACTTAAGCATTGTTTGACCTCAAACAATCTCATGTTTTATTTTCTTTGAAAATAATTAAAATATATTTATGATTAAGATCATAGTGTAACATGTCCAGCACTCAAAAACAGAGGACATAACATAACAGCAGGCTTTGAGAAAATGAATTTCTCTTATGAATCTTGCTTATAAAAAATACTCATGGGTGATCAAGAAAGCTATGAGTCATCAAGCAATGATGATGTCATACCTCATACGTGATACAACTTAGTGACTCCTTTCAATCCAAACTCAGGTTCTAATTTCTAGAGTGACATGAGGTAAAATATCAATGGAATTAAGACCTTAACCAAGAAAATTTTGTACTTGGACTTTTTCACCTAGGTTTCAAAAATAATTAATTTTTTTCAAATAACCTTATTGATACAACCTAAATTATTTCCATAAAAACCAACTGACCCCTTCTTCATCTGGCGTTCATAATTCCCCTCACCTTAATGAGCTCAGTTTTGACACTAGATAATTTATTTATTTTTCCCGACCCATGTATCATAGTGCTAAGCACTGTGCAATGCACTTATTCAAATTGAACTGAGGGCTTATAGTAAAAAGACATGCCCCCAGCATCTAGGGTCTCAGAGACTCACCGTGGGATCCAAAATTCCCCAATTACTCCAATTTCAAAAGATTTATATCAAAAATCATTTACATTATCTCATTAAAGCAACTACTTTTAATAAAAAAAATGAGGCCCCTAGAATTAGAATCAAGCTTCCAGTTCCAAGGGTTATGATCATAACTCCATTAAAAAGGGTACCCATATCACTTTCAGAAGTAGGTCCTGAACTGAATTTCTGTCAAATAACTAAGTAGGATCACTCAACAGTCATCCATTATCTATAATTTTAGTTTCAGAGCAGTTCTTACTACAAGCAAGGAACTTGTCCTAAGGCAAGACCCAATTGAGTACATTGTAAAGCCTATAATTATGAAAAAACAATTGAAAATTTTTAACCATTTCTTGACAAAATGTTTCAGTTGAAATGAGAATTGATGGGCTCATATTACAGCACGGTTTAGCACAGTCAAGAATTGACCCCCTCCCAAACACTTAAAACCCAACTTTGTCCCCAATGTTGACTTCTAAATGTGGAGAACAACAATTAATCAATTAAGGTTCAAAACATATTTTCAATTAAGTAGATTTATGAAATGTACAAATGTCATATTTAAGTTCAAAGATATATTTTTCCACAATGAATAAATAATCAACAGGTTCATTAGCAAGTATATATATTAACATTGATGTCCAGTGACAAAAATTTTCAATTAAAGGTCAAACAAGCATAAAAATTATGGGAGCAAAGTTGATTGGGTGTAGCAAAATCAAATTTTAGGTTCAAAAGAATGTTCAATATAATAGAAAAATGCATTCTAATACCCCATAGAAAAACAATTTTAATGAAAAGCACACTAACTAGAAAGAATGTACCCCCCCCCCCACACTTAATTATATGCAGTGAATGGGTTTTAAACAATGAATTTCAGTTCAGAGCAATATGCACATGAAATTTTTTAATTTAGGTTAGTGACATGCAATAGAATTTTTATTACACATATATCAGAATTTTCTAATACAAGTAGAATATCTCAGTGAGTAGAATTTTATTAGCAAAAAAAGGAGTAGAAATAAATGCACAAAGTTGATATACTTCCGTGACTAAGTTCTTGTGCAAAAATGATCATGGAAATTCCACTCTTGTATTGACACAAGAAGCAGAAACCTAAAAACACAAAGCATGAAAACCATAGAAAAAAATTCAGAATAGACATAGCATAGAGATGGAAGAAAATCTTCATATTATACTGCACAAAATAGTACAAAAATGTAAACAAAGGATCATGGGTTGACTCCCATGAAGCACTGATTTTAAATTCTTCATTTAGACTTTATTTAATCACAATTCGTTTTATTGAAAACAAATGAAAAACCTTGGGTTACCTCCCATATAGTAGTAGGTTTATAGTCCCCAGTTGGACTCACCTAGAAACTGACCGTAGTCACTATGTGGATGTGGTTTCCTTAATAAGAACCACTAGATATGTTTGGACCAATTATTTTTAATAGAAAGATGAGATTTTTGGGCATCAAGACTCAATTAGACTAAAACCAAACTCTCATAACCTGAAATAACCCCTATGTAGCACCCTTTAACAGTAGTGGGTATAGTGATATCCACTTCCAGAATAAATTCAGACATTTCAAGATTTGAATACTCATGAAGGGACAACATAGATCCTGATGCTTCAAAGGGTGTATCATTGACCTCAGAGTTATCTCTCTTAACCTCAACACTAACAGGTTCAAATTCAAGGGTGAAAATGGGTGAATATTGAATAGTAAGTTCAGGAAGAGATTCAATAGAGTGCTGAACAGAATCATCTACAATGGAAATCAATTTCAATACTCCCTCTAGACTACTATCAGTATCATGAGAAGGCTCATAACCCTTCACATGAAAGGATGGAAGAGATAGAAAGGGAAAAGAATTTATTTTATCACCAATAGATTTAGGTCTAACAATGTTGTAAATCTCTTCCAAAAGATTTGCATCTTCTAACTCACACTGAACATCTACTGCTTCTATCAAATTAGTTCATCCTAGATGAAGTGTGTGTTCAACCTCTACTTTATGTTCATGTTCAGAAAGCTCACTTTCTAAAACCATGTAATTTTAGTGTCGCAATTCAATTTCAGGAGAATAATTATACAATTCAGTTTCAATAAATTCAGTTTCCAAGATGTTCAGATCAAGACAATTCTCCTCAAGTTGGTTAAAAATATTTTCCATTTCATTGCAAAAAGATTCAGATAAGTCATTACTTTGAGAATAGGGAAATGAGAACTCATCATTTAGACATTCTTCAAATATCATTCCCTCAGCATCATCATCCAACATCATTTAGGAAATAGATGGGTTTGGAGTTTCAAAAAATGGAAGATAAGTGTTCATTTCAAGTTCAAAGACTTCAAAATCCATGTTATCCAGTTTAATTTTCTCATCCAAATTATACCCAATATCATGTTCAGACTCAACGTTCAGAATTTCAGAAATTTTGGGTGAAAAGTTTTTTACATTTGAATTTTTAGTTTCACGAATCTCTTCTACCCGAATGAATTCATTCTCAAAGCTTCAAAAATAGTGATTTTTATCAAATGTATGAATTATGAAGAGAACTGGGCATTCCTTTTCAATATGTTTCAATTCATCTTTTGAATTTTCCAACTCAACACCATTAAAGCGCTTTATTGGATTTTCAATGTTGTGTTCTTTGTTTAATGAGTTGGTTATTTCTAGATTTGGTTCAATAGTTTCAGATTCTTCAAATTAAATGGTTTCTTGACCAGTTTCATTATCACTTTCCTCTTCCACATGATTTTCAAATATTTTGTAAACATTTTCTTTTTCTTTTTCTTTAAATTCATCTTGTTTTTTAACCCTTTGTTGTAAATACAAGAGCATGATTTCTAATCATTTCATTCTTTGATCTCACTCTTGAGAATATCTATGTTAAATTTCATGAGTTTTAGTAAACCAATTGTTTATTAGTTCTACCCTTGTGTCCATTTTAGAATCAATTAGGTCAATTTTAGCAAGGGTGTTAGGACTAAACTCATGTTTTTCAATTTCCTCAATGTAAAGATCCTGTTGTGGCTGATAATAGACACACTACCGAGCAGTATGTCCATAACCACCACAACAAACACAGTAAGGTCCAGTACAGTAGTTTGAGCCTTTATAATGTTCCATTTTCTTTAAAAATGTATCAGATCAAATACACACAAAAATTCAAACAGAACTCAAACACACAACAGAAGCAAAAAATGTTCACATATTTTTTTTTATCTTTTTTCAAAATTGTTTTTTTTTTGTTTATTTTTTTAATAGAACCTTATATTCTCAGTGCGTGCCTTCCCTGGAAACGGTGCTAAATTTTGATCAAGCTAGAGGTCTTCATAGGCCTCAAAATTACATTTATTACTCCTACACTATTATAGTATTACAGGGTCGATCCACAAAGAAGGCATATGCGAATTCTAGGTTTTAATCAAAGATAGACTCCACTATTGTCAATAGTGGAGGAAGTGAACGATTTTTTACTTTTTTTTTTTTTTTAAAGTTGAAGTGGAAATAGGATGATGAAACAAGTATTTCTACATAGAAACTAAAATTTACACTAATTATGATAAACTAGTGAAATACAGTATAATAGTATTAAGCAGCAAGCCAAAAAAGTGAGATCAATAAAGTACTCGGGAATTCTAAATTGGTGGTTCGAATGGATGTTCCCTCCATAGCTTAAAATCAAATCAGACTTCAAAAAAGACTGAATAATTTCCCTCGCCAGGAAACTCAACAGGCATATGATTAAGTCATGGAGTTCGCCACACCAAAACCTGATTGAACTGCAAGAAGTTTTAATATAACATTTGAAAAAGAACACGCCATAAATTTCCATAGTTTAAGTTGTAAAAGATTTTAAAAATGAATTCAAGATCAACCTCTCCAGTTGATATTGAATTTTGAATTGTAAACATAGATGTCTGAATGATCAAAGATTATAAATAGAATCAATCTCACCAACTGATTCTAATTTCGTAAAAAGATAAGAAAATGATGATTTAAAGATCATAACCCGATGGTTTTAAAATTCAAGAGATGATAAAGTTCAACCTATAATCATATTTATTAATGCAGTGAAAAACATTCCAAGAATAGAGTTCAAAAATTCAGGACAGTGGGAAGAAGAACTCTCCAAATACTGCTCTGTTCTTAGGCTCCTTGGTCTCTTGCTCATCTCCAGTGTTGCTCCCGGGTATCTGCTCTTAAGTCTGATGTGTTAATGGAAAATGAATGAGAGTCCCCTTTCAAATTCTTCTGCTAGTCTGATTTAATATCCACCGTCATCTATTGCATGTCACCACACATCTTCCACCGACTTTTAAAGCTCTTCACAAATGCACGACACAACATGCGATTTTTCATAACTGGCACGCCGCATGAGTTTTCCTCACATAACTAACTCTAGATGAGTTATTTGGAAGCACATGGACGTGTTTTGACTTTGGTATGAACCTGCACATATAAAATAGAATATAAAAGTAAATAAATTAGAACACAAAGAAAGAAAAAATAGTTATTTTTTATGTTAAGTGTTAAATTACTTGTTACAATTTAACTAAATATTTTAATTGATAATTATTATTTACATTTATATTATTTATAAAAATTATTCACTTTACAATACTATATTAATACATAAATTTATCAAGATGTTATTAAATAAATTAAGTTAATAGTTATAGTGACAAAGTTATTAATTTTATCATTTTTAACTAAGTTATTAAAATTTACGTCATAAGTAAAGAAGTAATTAAACATTTATAACTTAGATTGTATTAGTTATTTTTATTTACTACATTAATTATTATTATTGTAATTACTATTTAAGAAATTAAATTGTTCCATTAATTTATTAATTAATTTATTTTAATGTATTAATAGGAATTAATACTTAAGTATTAAATATTTTTAAATTAATAATTATATATTATAGTTTTTTTATAATTATTTTTAATTATATATTTATACTATTAATAGTGTATTAATTTATTATTAACATTTTTTATTACTTTAGTTTTGTATTTTAATTGATAATTTATCTATTTATTAATTTATAACTTTTAAAAATTCTATTCTATTCATTTTATTTAATTAAAGTTACTTTAACTTTAACCTTTTTTATTACATTTTGTTTTACTTTACTTTTATTATTATTTTATTATTATTTTTGATATCTTATTCCTCCCCCAATTATTAGTGCATAGGGGGAGGCCTTATTCTTCCTTTGAACCCAGCTGTGGCGATCTCCTCCACTACAGTGCGGCGCGACACTACCGGTAGGTGGCTTTAGCTTCGCCACGGTCAACACCTCCAGCGGCATCCTGGCTCTTCATCCTTCTAGTAACAGTGGTCTGTGGCGGTGGCGCAACTCCCTCAACAGCGGCGCGGTGGTCCTCGGGCTTCAGCGGCAGTCCTCGGCCTTCAGCGGTGGTCCTCGGCCTCAGAAATTTTCAGTTAAGACTACCAGAACATCTCTTCCAATATCGGAATGCCGAGGCCGATACTCAGCGAAGCACCCGAAAATAAATTCTTCTTCCTCTCCCAAGCAGAGCAGCGCATGGAGGCGCCTTCCTCAACGCAGCAGCGTGACAGGTCCAGCTCGACTCCAGCAGCAGTGCGCTACTAGCAGGTGTAGCGACCTCCTACTCCCCAGATCATCAGACCTACGATTTTTCTGTGAATACATCAACGGTAGTGAGGTCTTCTTTCATCAGCGGTCTTCCACCACGTTTGGTAGAAGTTCGGTACTAGCCCTAGCTCAGACAAAGCTCGCTGCGCACTAGTTTGGATTTTCTCGCGGCGAGTGGTGGCTTCGGAGATTTCCAACATCCTCTTTGCTCCAGTAGTTCTTCTCCAGACCGATAGAAGCGGCGCAACTCCTGCAGCGGCTCAAACCTCTTCAGCTCGGGTGCGGCCCTCAGACTCCCATGTGATAAGATCCAAATAGTAGCAAAGGAAATCTCCTCCCTTTGGCGTAGCGTCTCTCCTGATATACCTCTGTGGTGGGTCAATGTTCTGGAAGGTGAGGAGGTTACTGATAAAGGGAAATAAAAAGGAGCAGCAGTGTAACAGTGAGGTGTCGCGGATGAATTCTAATAGTGATAAAGACAACGGTGTGGTGTATGGGAGCATTGGGTAATGGTGAGGTGGAGCCGGAAAAGGGACACTGTTACAAAAACAAAATGGCCACTAATAGGATGGGTAACAGTGGGACGGGGTTCACCGATAGAACCAAAGGGTCGTCGTTACAAGATAAATAGAACAGGTTACTGTTTGAAATTAAAATAAGAACAGCGGCAAATGGAGTCACCGCAGGTATAAAAACAAGGGTCACAAGTGACTAAATGAAATAAGTTTACCAATAGAATTAAATAGAAGTCACCGTATGCTTTTAAAAAAATGAAGGGAAGCAGCGGGGTGGGGGTCACTGTTAGAATAAAACTAACAATAGGGAGGTTACCGGTAAAATACTAGAAATGACCCTTGTTAAAAAAGAACTTAAAAAATTAAACTTAAGTTATTTTTGACAAGGATTGAAAATAAATTATTACAAGAAAGGTAAACACCATTAATTTAAAACAGAATTTTTGTTAAACATAAAACCTTAAAGTTCTAATAAAAAGTATTAATTGATAATGCTTATGTTAATAACTGTATATTTAATAAACTAAGATTATGGACAACTTAAATTGAGATTACTATATAAATTAATTAAAATGGTTAGCTGCAAGTAAAAGAGAAGAGTAATGTCCCTTTTGGTTACCGATAGCTCTTGTCTACCTCACTAGTAGACTAAAATCAATAGAAAATAAAATAATAATGAAACTGCATACATAAAATAATATAATTAATGCTTAAAAACACTTAATTAATTAATTAAGCAACTATTTGAACACATAAAATTAAAAGCGGACTATTTAATTTAATTAAAACTTAATTTATTAACTTAAATGATTAGCATGATGACTAGACAAATTATTTAATATTGTTAACCAATTCTAATGTAAGTAAATTAAAAGAGAAAATATTAAAATAAAGACCAACTTAATTAAATAGGATTACGTTGATTAAAAAATTTGTTAAAATAGATATTAACTTATTAAAAAGTCAAGCAGATTTAAAATAATCAAACTAAATAAGACTTAATTAAAACCAAGTTGTTTAATAAGATTAAAATTATTATTTTCATGACTAAAAATACATAATTAATTATAAAAATTTATTACTTAGCAAATTTAACTATAAAAATACAAAAGTACAATTATTTAGTATTATGTGATTAAATAATTATTTAATTCATTAAAAATTAAGTAAAAAGATGTGGCAAAACTATGTAAAAATAGAGCCACATCAATAAAAAATTAATGTGACTTGGTCATTATTTTGAAAATAACCGATTAAAGTATTAAAAATGATTATTATGATAACATATTATAGTAAAATATATAAAATAATATTTTAACATTCATTAAAATATTAATTGATTTAAAATAATGAAATAAACCCTCAGTGTGTTAAAATATAAATTCCAATAAAAGTAGGTTCCCTTTATATTATGAATTTTCATTTGAATGTTAAAATATTAAATTTTATAATTTTCATTTTAAAAATTTAAATTTATTTATTAATTCAAAAAATCAATAATATATTTCTGAGAATATTTTATATTTTCATAAATAATTTAATTTTTAGTTGAAAGGTGAAAATTAATTTTTTACTAAAATCTCAACGTCCATGACTATATCACGAGTTAAGTGTAAATTAAAAACATATAAAAATATTTCATGATTAAAAAATTATTATAAATTAAAACTCAAAATTTATAAATACTATTATTGTAACAACCTGATATTTTGTGAAATTTGTTTTCAAATTATTGGATCTTTTTTGATATTTTACATATCATGGAACAATGAATATAGATTGTGTTTTATTAATTAATCAAATTTGACTTGTGTTTCACACATTACTAAGTTAATCTTTCACTACACGAAACAAATAGATTAGCTCACACAACATTCAACACTATGTTCTATTTTTATTAAACACAATGTCAAATTATATTGATATATTGTGTCTCAAGTAGTGTCGAGTTTTACCAAACTATATTATACTATTAATAGTGTTATTAAAATATTATTATAGTTACCATGTTGTCATTGAAATGAATGTTAACAATTAGATTATGAAAATTTTGGAGATATTATTTAAACATGTATATAAAATGCATCATTTGTTTATCAATTAGTTATAAATAAAATTAATGTCTATTTGAAAATATTGAAATTCCTTTTTAAGAGAAATTTTTTTCTATGAACAAACACAATTTCTTCTCAATAAATTAAACAAACAACATTTAGTGATTTTTTATAATATTTTTTTTATATATTTAATAATGATTTCTTGACACATGATCAAAATAATTTATAGGCCTAAAATTAAAATGAATCAAATTTTATGAATAAAAAGATGTATTTCTTAAAAAGGTAAATTTACTGCCTTTTAATGGTGAACCCAATTTATATCTAATTTTTGACACATTTATAACTTTAAATTGAAAAAATAAAATTCATTTCTTATATATTAATATCATAAATTTAATTGAGTGATTTTTTTATATTTTTATGTGACGTTTCATTCTTTGATGAATAGTAAAAAACAATGAATTTTAATTCAAAAAAATTTCCTTATACTTTTATTATATAATTAAATTATATATTAATTTGATTTCAAATTTTAATTATACAAAACAAAAATCAATTAGACCAAATAATTTCATTGTATTCAATTTCTCAATGAAATTGGATATAAAACATTTCAAATATTTGAACATTTTTACATTACAAAACCCACTTTGTTGTCCCATCTATAGGATTAATTTTCAATTAATTTCTACCACTTATGTAATTAGAATTTAGAAAAATTGGTTCCATATTTGGAATCATAATAATCAATAATTTAAAATAATTTCTACATAATTTTTTACCATAAGTACTCATAAAAGTTTTTAAAACTAATTATAATGATTAAAAGAAAAATTTACATTACAAAAGAATAAACCATAAACATAAGGCCCAAAATGACCTATAAACTTGTACAAAAGAGATTTTATGTTAGTATTTATACCTTATAATCCATTTTATCAGTTTGGGAATTTTATATTATCCACTCTAATTTGGGAAAAAGTGGGTGGAATTCTTTTTTCAAAAATGTTCATCAATTCCACTCCTCCACTATAAAAAGGCACTCAACCCCCCCCCCAACATATTTACACACTTAAATCCTTTTGGATAGGAAAAAATCTGAAAAAATATCCAAAAAAATACCCAAACTTAATCCAATAATCCTCATCTTTGACATAAATCCATCCAAGGAAACCCTTTGGTTTAAACCAAGAAGAGTTACCCCAAGAAAAGATAATATCCTTCCTCAAGAACCAATGTTATATATTCATTCTCTACAACATAAACTCTTATTGTTACGTGATTCTATATTATCCTAATAATCCATAATATACTAAAGTTTTTTTACCCTATGGGTTAGATCTTAACTTATAAAAACTTCCAACTAATCAGAAACAAATATATCATTCATGTGTACGGTGCACTACCACCTCCCAAAATAATAATGTTCATTTTTTCATTACCACCTATCAGGGGTGGGAATTATGATTAAAAATCTATTAATATATGATATTTTTGATATTTATGATTTTATTATACTTCTTTAATTATTATATAAAACATTATTTCATACATTCCAATTTATTAATGATTATTACTTTGTATGTGGACGTGTGGACTACCTCCTCCACAAATCGATATGATTTTTCATCACATTAAATGTAATGTACCAATGATCAGATTAATTAAACTATCTAAAAATTAAAAAATAAAAATAATATTTTAATTATTATATATATATATATATCTTTTACCTTTTTCATTCAATAAAATTCAAATAGTGCTCATACGTATGTATGACCTACCTTCACCCGGAACGATGTATTTCATTTTAATTAC
Organism: Viscum album; assembly: GCA_963277665.1. Taxonomy (NCBI): domain Eukaryota; kingdom Viridiplantae; phylum Streptophyta; class Magnoliopsida; order Santalales; family Viscaceae; genus Viscum; species Viscum album. Next base: position 1,895,332,991 of record OY728150.1, read on the forward strand.
AAAATTTTATAGATTATTATAAAAAATTATATAATAAAAATATATCATATTTAAATATTTTTTTTAACCTATAAAAATAAATAAGTCATTATATATGCAATATAATCATTAATGACAAGTCAAAACACATATGAATAATAAAGAAGATATTACCTGAAATGTATCATTAACATGGAGTTATTAATAAATGGGAAATATAAAGTAATAACAAATTAATATATGGTAGTTTATTTAATAATATGGCTATGTGGTATATTTATTAATTACTTATATTCATTATACATTAGTTTTAATGGTTACATATAAATTCTATACTTTGGCTAAGTGTTTTCTCATCACACTTTTATTTCTGTGAGAATTATGCCTTATTAACCACTCATTTCATTTGTATGTTGTATTTAAATTCTACAAATATATTATATGATTAATCTAAATATATTTATGGGTATTTACATATCAATTTTATTATCATTATTTTAGGAGGTTTATGGTTCAAAAGTTTCCAAATTGGTAAATTCATTTTGGTCTCAATAATCCTTCTATGAGATACATGTTGGGTTATAAACCTATAATTTTAATTGAGGTGTATATACTACCCTTTGAAATATTATATCATGAATCAAATTCTCTTAATGAAACATTAAGCTTCTTATAATGTTACTATTTCATGGATATTATGATTCAATGTTTCCAAAGTGGTAACAGTTTATTTCTACAATCTCATCGTTTATCGGGATTTTTTATGATTATCATTCAATTGATAAAATATTATGATACATAAATTAATAACACTCATATATTTTATTATCCTATTTTTATTCGTGATATATTCATGTAATTATACCATTTTCCAACTATTTTAAACATAAGATAATTAATAATGTGCTCTTAAGAAAATATGGTTATCTCTATCTTTAGCTGGGAATTTGTTTTATTCACAAAACCATTGATTTCATCAAAATGATTTTAAAAATATTTTAATATAATGTTGAAAAGATATTTTTACCCCTTTTTTAAATTGTTAATAAAAAGTGTTTTAAAAGGAATCTCTTTGTCCTTTTCTAATCAAGGTACATTTCTAAATATTTTACGATGAAAATTTTTCATGTATGTATTTAGCATCTGTCGTGATCATCACTTCCTTAAAGACACCTTTAAATGTTTACATGGTCATTTTGAAAGAAATAAATTTCCTAATATTTTTTTAATTATATATTTTGAATGTTAGTTTTTAAAGATTTTTTTTTTCAAACAATTTTTTTAAAAGTTTATTAAATTATTTTCAAAGTTTCCTTTATATATATTTGTAGTTTAATTTAAAAGTGGAAGGTTTCTAAAAATTTTATTACATAAAAATAATTTTTTAAGAAGAAATTATATTTTCTCAATAAATGTTTTAGATGATTTTCAAATAATTCTCTATAATTTTTCATTTTTTTTAAAGAAGCATATTTTGAAAATGATTTATTTTTTAAAAAGTTATTTCCCATGAAATGATATTTTATTAATGAAATTATTAATGTGTTATTAAAAAATGATTCCCCATATAATATGAAATTATTTTTAATATTTTATTCTATACTGGGGATATGATCCATGATTACCATTCATATTATTTTTTGAATGGTTTATGTTATTGGGGAATGATGTTTGTAACACCCATTTCTCTTACACATGTTATATGATTTTGAAACCCACTTCATTTCATGGGTAATGATTTTATAATCAGATTATGAGACCTATCTATTTTCTATAGGAAATTATATGATGAAATTTTGTGATACTCATTTCATTTCATAGCTTATGATATGATGATGGTTTAAAATATTATGGTATGGGTATGTATTATTTTTTTTATTTGATGGGTTGGACCTATATCTCCCATAAATTCATTAGGTGATGATGGATGACTCATGAGTATATATATTATTTGTGAAATTGATTACATGTTCACAATGTTATGCATGAACTCGATCACATGTTTAAAATGTTATACATGGAAATGGTTTCATGTCCATATGTTTATAAGGAACCTGATTTAATGTTAACAATGTTTGATTAAACATTATTACATGTTCAAAATTTTATACATGAACTTTATTACATGATTAAAATGTTATTCATTGTCCTAATTTCATATCAATAATTTTATGTGTGAACCTAATTACATGTAAAATGTTATGTGTGAATATTATTACATGTTCACAATGTTATACATAGACCTGGTTGCATGTATGTAAGTTTATGTGTGAGCATGATGACATGTTCACAGTGTTATTTGTGAACCTGATTATATGTTCACAATTTTATCCATGGACTATGTTACATGTCTAAAAGTTTATGTGAGGCCATGATTTCATGTCCTTAAATTAATGAGTGTACCTGTTTCTACTTATACATGCTCAAATATTATTATATTATGTGTCTTCCACAATTCTATGTATTGTTCCTATGTTAAAAATTCATGGATTATTATCTAGATTACCATATCATTCATGTATTTATGAATTTAAAATATTTATTTCTAGAATCATATTTGTGATATGTGATATACAGGGTATGATCTTAAAATGTTATTCTCTTGTTCATAGACTCTTATATCCATGATTATGCTTATGTATCTTTTTTTTACACATACTGAGCATTTAAGCTCACCATTTTCTTGGGATTTATTTTCATCGTGTTTTAAATGAATGTTTTAGGTTGGGGTACTAATGGGGAAGATATTTTTGGGAATAATTGAATTGCTTTCACTATAATATATGTTTGTGTTCCATGATTCCCAAGGCACAAAACTATATGGTTTGTGGGAATCTCCTTGTGAAATAGATTAATTATTCCTAAAAAATGATGAAAATTTAATGTATTAAAATTGAGTTTCACTATATTTGGTATCAAATAAAAGTTTTAGTCATCCTTTGGAAAATAGGATGAGAAAACATTAGTGAGATCCCTATTTATATTTTTAAGGATGTGTTTAGGGATTTCTCTAATGATAAGCCTAAGGTGTCTTAAATTTTTAGTAATTTTTCATAATTTTGACATCCTTTAATTTATTTTTCATGATTATATTGTTTTACTCTATGATATGTTCTACTTAAAATATGCTTTCTGGTTCTATTCAATGGTTGGATCTAGAATGAACATGGTTAATATTGAATAGTTCGGACCTAGAAAGTATGGTATTTATGAAAATCTACTTCCTGGGTGTAAATATCATTAATAGGATCAGGGATATCATATTAGTATTGGTTATACTAATGAAGATAAATAGAATTTGAATGAAATTTGAAAGGGGTGGGATTTTATTGTATTATTATTTATATTAAACCTAAGATGGGAGATTTTATTGAGGTTGAGATACTGTAACACATGATTCAAATTTAATATTTTGGGAAAGAGGTATTATGGAATAAGTTGATAAATCTTGGGTAATAGTTTAAGAATAAAGTTGGATGATTGAACTATATATGTTTTGGAAATAGAATTTTTTGATTGTATGAATCATAAAGTATAAAAGGATATTTTGTAGAAGTTTTTCTTTAATTATTTTAATGAATGGGTTAAATGATACTGATGACCCAGAAAATTGATTTAAAAACATGGTTATTTTGAGGAACGAAAACCCTTAACATGTTATTGAGGATGAGAAAAAGATATTTTACATGTATCAAGAGATGATGATATGGATAATGTAAAATGGATTGTATTTATGTCCTTAAAAGTGAAAAAGGATTTGTTGAAAAAGGGGGCTATGTTGTCCTGTATGTAGTTGACAACCTCTTATAATTGTTGAATATATCCATTAATATATTGAAAAATTAATCATGCATTTTTTTCGAAGATATGAATTTTAATTAAGGTTATTAAAATTCTTTAGCAGATTATATCATGAGGGTATACACAATTTAATAAAGTTATTTCCATGAGATTCTTTATAATATATAAGGAATAATGTTAAGCTAATTTAGGGACCCTGATTCTAAGGTTTTGGATTTTAATCATTAGTAATGGTTATAAGGTTAACCATTTAGGTAGAAATTTATGTTAATATTTTGATAAGGTTTTAGATATTAAATTAATATCTCCATATATGATTATTTATTCATATTGGATAACCAATTCTAACCACTTTTTGTTGATGGTTAGTGATGATAGAGGGGATGAAAAAAAATCACCTACTTTTTTTGAGTAAGAGGTGATGTATAAATTGCTTAGGACATGAAAAAAAGTTTAAATATTTATTATTTAAAGGGAATAAAATCAAGTAAAATATTCCTTCTTGTGAATAAAAAATTGTTAAACATTATTAAAAGGGTATTCAAATAAAATTTTCATATTAGGGACATATTTTATGATGCTTAATATTATGGTTATATGATTGCTAAAATTCTTTGGGTCTCCCACTTTCTTATAACCAATGATATTTTTCAATTTCTATGATTATTTTTTCAATCATTTCATGTCCATGTTTTTAATTTCCACTTATGTTATCCATTGTAGAAACCATGTTATGTGTCATATTATGTAACTGTTATTGTTCCAAACATTCCCTTTTTAAATGATATTTTTCTATTCATTTTTATGGCATGAGTTTTTATAAATTGAATTTTTAATTATTAAGATTTTGAAAACACATATGAATTTATAGGCTGAAATTCATTTTAAGGGGGCTATAATGTTACACCCTGAGATTTTGTGAATTATATGTTCAAATTAATTTAACCTTTTTGGAATTTCGCATTTCATGGAACAATGAATACAGTTCTTTTTATTTGAAAGAACTAAGTTTCAATTCTGTTTGAAAAAAACAAGTTAATAATGCACTATATGTAAAAAAATAGATTTTCTTTTTGTACATGAAACACTATGTTTTTTGGTGTTATATACAATTAATAATTCTTTCAATAGATTATGTCGAATGAAAGGCCTCATTTTACCAAACTACAGTATACTGTTAATAATGTTATTAAAATATTATTATAGTTAAGACCTATTCAATTAAATTAAAATTAATTATAAAATCAAATAAAGTATGAAAACATTATTTATACATTTATATAAAACAATTATTTTGGTTATCAATTGGTAATAAATGAATGTAAGAACTATTTTAAAATAAATATAATTCTTTTCCTAAGAAAACTATTTCTCTATGTAAAAACCCATTTCATCTCCATAAATTTAAAAGAACATTTGATTAATTTTTATAATAATATATATATATATATATAATATATATTAAATAACTTTTTTTACATTCATCCAATATATTTGATAATCATAAGATAAGAATAAATCAAATTTTTTGAATAAAAAATTTGTATTTTTAAAAAGGTATTTATATTGCACTTTAATAGTGAAGCAATTTTAAATAATATTTTTTAAAATGTTATAATTTTAAATTTAAAAACTAAAATTAATTTTTGAAATTTTAATATCAAAATATAAATTGATTGAATTATTGGTATTTCCCTAAGATGTTTCATTTTTGACGAAAATTAAACAACATTAAATTTATTTCAAAAATCCATTTTATATAATTTATTTATATTGTTAAATGATATTTTAATTTGGATTGAATGTTTAATTAGGCCCATATTACATCAATTAAACCATTTTTTTCATTAGAATCAATTTAACAGGGAAATTGAATCTAAAAACATTTCATCCTTTTGAACATTTTTACTTTTAAAACTCGCTTTATCGTTCTGTTTGCAAGATTTATTTTAAATTAATTTATGCTAATTATGTTTTTATAATTTAAAAATATGATTCCGTATATTGAATAAAAATAAATTACAATGTATATTAATTTCAACTTACTTTTTCCCCTCAAATATTAGTGTGTGGCATTAAAATTAATTATACTGATTAAGAGAGAAATTAGCTTAATAAATTACTAAACCTTAAATGTAAGGCCCAAAATGGCTTGAAAACATGTCCAAAATCCATTTTATATAAATATTTCTACCCTATACTCTATAAGATATGTTTTTTGTACAATTATTGGCGCCATTTTACATTTAAGAAACTTTGGTAGAATTCCATTCTCAAAAATTTACAAGAATGTCACTCCTCCTCCACTATAAAAAAGAACTCACCCCTCCAACTTATTCAAACCTCTAAATCCATTTGGATTTTGAAAAATCTACCTCAATATCTTCAAAATTCATCTCAAATTATCATATATTCCACCATTTGGTAAAAAAATCCAACCAATTATGCCTATTGGGGAAAACCAACAGGAATTACTAAAAGAAAAGATAACATCATTCCACAAGCTATATTGTTTTATTTTCATTCTCCACCACCTCAACTCCTATTATTCCATTATTATATAATTAACTCAATATAATAATTATAATACTGAGATTTTTATATTAACCTTTTTATATAAACAGTTTCAAAAACATCTATTTAATGGGTAACGAACATACCTTCTATATGTACGACGAACTATCATCTCATGAAACAATACTATTAATTTTTTACATTACCACCGCTCGAGGGTGGGAATTGTGATGGAAACTCAATTTTTATATGATATATACTATATTTATGATTTCATTACACTTATTTAATTATTATTAAAATTTACCTTCATGTATTCCATTTTTGTAAATATGATAACTTCATTTGTGGACATGTGGAATATAGCCTCCTCAATGCGATATGATTTGTTCACACATTACATGAAATGTATTGATGATATGTTTTGTAAAATTATATGAAAAATATGAACAAAAAATTATACATTAACTATAGTATATATATGTTTGTCATTTAACTTTTTTCCCTTCAATACAATGATAAAATGGAAATTGTGTTCATGCATTCATATAGCTTACCATCTCTATGAATGGTGTATTTTATTTTTATTCATAAATTTTATAGATTATTAAAAATATTTATAAAGTAAATATATATTATATTTATATATTGTTTTAAATTATTTAAATATGTTAATCGTTATCTAAGTAATATGATCAACAATGACAAGCTAAAACACATATGATTAACAAAGCCGATATTTCCTAAAATGTAACATTAACATAGAGATGTAAATAGACACATAAAATAAATCCATAACCAAATAATATATGGTATTAGATATAAAAATATAGTTATATGGAACATTTATAATAAATTTATATTTATTATTCATGAATTTTATACTTTTATGAATTAATTCAAAACTTAAGGTAAGGGTTTTCTCAAATCCCTTTTATTTCTGTGAGACGTATGTCTTATTCCCCACACATTAATTGGTGTGGTGTATATACTTACTATGAGTGTATTATATTATTATGATTATTAAATTTGTTTTTATTTACATATCCATTTTATCACATTTTTTTTATTTATATTTATGGTTCAAATGTTACCAAATCGGTAATGTAATTTGTGTCCCAATTTTCCTTATTTGATATAAATGCCATGTTTGGCACCAATATATTTCTATAAGGTGTATATACTAACCTATTAAATGTTATATCAGTAATAACTACCCTTTAATGATATTTTTATCTTTATTTAGTGTTATTATTTCAATAGTGTTATGATTCAATGTTACCAAAGTGGTAATAGTTTATTTCTACAATATCATCATTTGTTAGGATTATTTAATATTATTATTACAATGATGTAATATTATTATAAATCACTCAATCAAACTAATGAATTCTATTATACCATGCTTATTCATAATATAATCAAGTTATTGTACCATTTTGTCACCCTTATGTACAAAATATTAATATGAATGCGTTATTTTATAAAACATCACTTTATTTCTCTCTTCAGTTAGAAATTTATTTTATTCACAGAACCTTGTTATATTAAAGAAATATAAATTGTTTTACAATGATGTGTAAAATATAAATCTACACATTTTTTATATTTTTAATAAAAAAGGTTTTTAAAAGGAATCTCCTTGACTTTTTTTAACAATGCTTTATTCTAAACATCTTACGCTGAAAATGGAATGCTCGACATATATGTATTTACCCTATGTTAAGATTTTCACTTCCTTTAAGCATCCATTTTATTTTTAAAAGGTTGTTTTTAAAGAAAATACTTTCACTCATATTTTTTAAGTACATTATTTTAATTTTTTTAAGAAAATTTTTCCAAAACTTTTCGTTGTTTACAGAGTTATTTAAATGATTTTCAAAGCTTCCTTTATATGTTTTCAATATTATTTTGAAATAAAAAGGTTTTAAAATAGATTACGACATAAAAACAATGATTCTTTAAATTTGATATTATATTTTCTCAACAAAATATTAAATGATTTTTAATCATTACATTATAATTTTTCAAGTGGGTTTTTAAAATAATTAAATTGAAAATGATTTGTGTTTTAAAATTTTATTTTCAATGAATAGTTATTTTCCAAAAGAAATTATTCATGTGTTTTTTAAGACTAATTGCCCATATAAGATGACAAAATTTCTTATAGTTTATTCTTTACTAGGGTATGATCTTTTAATACCATTCATATTATTTCTTGAATGGTTTGTGTTTTTATGGAATGATGTTTATGACACACATTTCTCTTCCATGGGTTATATGCTTCTGAAACTCACTTATTTTAATGATTTTTTCTTTGATGAAAATATTATGCGACCTATACATTTTCCATAGGTAATGATATTATCAAATAGTTATGATACCCAATTAACATCATGGTCAATGATATGATGTTGGTTTATAATCATGTGGCACATGTTTCTATTATTTTATTATTTGACGGGTGGGAACTATATCTCCCTCCAATACATTAAGTAATGATAGATGAATCATGACTATATGTTATATATGCGAACCTAATAACATGTTCACAATGTTTTCCGTGAACCTGATTACATGTTCACAATGTTACATATTGACCTAGTTTTCTGTTTATAAGTTTATACTTGATCATGATTTAATGTTCACATTGTTATGAATGGTCCTTATTACATTTTCACAATGTTTTGAATGAACCTTATTGTATGTGCACTTGTTTATTAAAATACCTAGTTTTATGTCCATAATTTTATGTTTGATCCTAATTACATGTTTACAATGTTTTCTGTGAACTGGATTACCTGATCAAAATGTAATGCATGGTCCTAGTTACCAGTTCATAAGTTTATATGTGACCCTGATTATATGTTAGAAATATTATGTGTGGACCTGATTAAATGATTGAAATGTCATAAATATACCTAGTTAAATGTAAAAAGTTTTATGTGATGTCATTATTTAATTTCCTTAACATAACCAGTGAACCTATTTATACATATAAAGTGTTCACAATGTTATAAGCTTAGGTGTATTTCCTGATTCCATGTCTTGGTTTAATGTTATGATTTCATGGATTATTCTATGGACTAACTTATCCATTAGGTATTATGAACTACCAATATTTATTTCATGAATCATGCATATGACCTGTGATTTATAGTTCATAATATTTAAATTTTATTCTAATGTTCTAAAACCCTTATGTTTATGATTATACTTACGTATCTCCCTTGTTTACACTTATTGAGCATCTGATCTCACCATTTTCTTATGTTTTATTTTACCTTGTTTTTAAATAATGGTTTTAGGTAGGGGTATTAAAGGGGAAGATCTTTTGGAGAAAACATTAATGACCTTTCCCCAAACTAGAAGTTTGTGTTCTATGTTTCCAAAGGAAAAAAAACTAATACAGTATTTTGGTGTCTATTTTTGTAATGTATTTTGTGTTCTCCAAAAATAAAGTAATTTTAATGTATAAAATTGGTTGGTTGCTAAAATTTTTAATTTTGATATCCTATGTTTAACAATTTATACAATAATTTCAAATAAAATATATTTTTCTTAAAATTTATTTTTTTAATTATTGTTTTTAAAATATTTGTTTTTGGATTCAGTTGAAATACATATTTTTTTATTATAACTAATTTAATACATGAAAATAATAAAAATTCATAATTTTATCCAATACATAAATTATATACTTAAAATACATTTCATATAAAAACAGTTTTTTACGCTTTACATAAACTAATATTAAAATTGATTTTTCATATACATATAAATGTTAAGTTATATAATTATTTCGTATTTGAAATTCATTGTTTTAAATTATATATAATTGTAAATATTATTTGTAGGCCTAAAAAATTTAATTAATTAGGTAAAATAATTTACCACTATAAAACAAAAAAATTAAAAAATTAAAAAATTAAAATTCTATGAAAAAGGATATGATGTCATGTTTAAAAAATATGTTATAAGTAATAGTTGATTTAATTTAGAACTTATAACATTTTCCACTCTATTATTGTAAATTTTTTATGAATCTTTACACGTTTAATGTATTTTCCCATTATATTGAGTTGTTATAATAGCAAAAAATCACACTCTCACCACTTATAGAATGGGCCTCTTAGCACCCATTCGTAACCACTCAACAATTTAAAACACTAGTAACATGATATTATATTAATACCAAAAATTTCATGGATTCATATAAGGTAAATTTTATTTCTCCATTGATATTCAAGTGCTTTCGGGGAATTCATTAATTAAGGCAAGGGCTTATTTGTCTCAAATTTCTTTTTAATTTTCATATATTTCATATTTTTTCCTGAATATATCATTTATATGGTGTGATTACTACATAATTAATTTCATTTATATTCAAGAAATTCATGGGTCTTAAAATTATATATCATTTTTTAAAATATACTATGATTCAAAAGATATCAATATTGTTAGGGTTTTTTCTAACCAAACACTATTCATTGAGTTGTAGTTATTATTCATGAAATTATTTCATTCAATATTGGTTTCCTCAACGATAATAATTTATTTAAATATAATTTACCATTCTATCTAAGAGAAAATGATAGTTTTAGTTCAAATTTTCACCTTTAATTAATTTTTTCCCCATTAAATGTATATCATTTTTAGAATAATTTTCAACCTATTATACGATGGTTTCCCCTCCTTGTCCATATTTTCCATTCTAACTAATAAACTCATTTATATATAGAGACCCACTTATGTTTTATCTAAAAATACCTTTACATTTACAATATAACTTCTCAAAATGACGTTTAGATACACTTTTGACAATGTGGTTTTCCAATATCAGTATTTCAAAATATTTAAAAAAGGTCTTCGATAATTTAAAAATATTATATTTTATCTTACACTCTATATTTACATTAAAAATTTATTTAGTTTCTAATATCTAATATTGTTTATTTTTATAAGATTTCAAATTTTCCAATGATGTTTTCACTTCACCTTTCCAAAACATTTATGTCTTTTTCGTGTCCCATATTTTAAGATTAATTTAGAAAGTTAAATATTTTCCAAATAATGTCACATAATACAATTTTAAACTTTTTTTAGTCTCTTTTATTAATAGATATATCCAAATATTAAATTTTTTAAAAATTCATTATTTTAATTTCCCAAAAGTGACATTTCCAAATATTAATTTTCAAAGTGACCATATCAAGATCTTTAACACCAATGATGGAAAACATTTCTATAAACTCCTTGATGATTTCAACATCATTTAATCCTTATCTCTAATGTATTTATTTAACTAGAAGTTACATTTCATGATAAACATTATGAATGATAATATATAATTCTCTTTTTGGTGATTTATTTGTGGTTATCAATTACATTTAAGAGGTAAATATTTGTGGTACTATATAGAAATGTTGCAAAACCAATTTTTCATTCCATGGGTTTTTGATGATGTGATAAATGATACCCATTTTATCTCATATTTTTCATTATATATTTATTAACTTATATCTTATTACTCACACATGTTTATTTTTTCATTATAAGATGGATGGTCTCTATATAAACATCCACTGTATTGGGTAAAGCATTATATCTTTTGAGATGATGGGAAATGATTTGTGATGAATCGATCCAACAAGGTAAACATGTGACAAATGAGGTAAAATAATTTTTTTATATAAAATATTACATAATTTCAAATGAATATTAGTAAAACATAATATGATTTATGACATAATTATAAATTTATAGTTTCTATATAGAATTGATACAAAATATTCTTATTTCATGAATGATATTAATCATTTCACACAAAGATAATAAAATATAACACTTCTTATGTAAATAACATATTCTAAACCTTTATTTATAACCTAATTAAAGTAAAAATAAAAAATGGGTGAGCTCATATTCCCAGTAAGGGTAATCAAGGGATATATCAATGACAACTTAATCAATACAATATTATAAGAGTATAAGTACCTGAGATTAACATTCGAATAAAATATCAAAAAATATCATAGTTCAAAATATTAAATCATATTATAATGCTTGACCATTCAAAAGACATGAAACCTATAGAATAAAAGAAAACAAGACATTAGAGGATACGAATTGAATAAAATATATGTATGTTTTATAAAAAAGAATATAAATTAATTTTCTTCTAGGATCATAACCAATATAATTATAGTGGATTGGGTTTACTCGCCATTATATCGTTGACGTTGTTAATTTTCTCTTAAAAGACAATAATTGTGGATTGAGTCCCTTATAAACTAGAATGACTCCCCATTATAGCCCTTATGATCATATGATTGTTCAATATTTTCCCAATGAATTTGATGTCTATATAATTCTGGGAAAACTAATCACATAATAATAAATCAATTCATATGTGTATTATAAGATCTTAAAACATAATACCTATATCATAGCACATGTAAAATAAATAATTTTCACAATCATTTAAATAATTTACCATAGTATAACCCATAGAAAATAAAGGGGTTTCCTAAACATATCATCATCATAATAGTAAACCATATAGGGAAAGAATATGGGTGGAATAATTTGATCATATCCCTAGTAAAGTATGAATAATATCAAAGGATATAGTCATAAAGGAAAATTTTCATTAAAAAATATACCTGGACTATTTATTAAGGAAACTAACCTTTTAATTTTTAATTAACTTGTTTAAAAAATAAAAATTTCAATGTATAAAAGAATAATTTTTATTCTGTTAAATTGTATTCAGGATGTGTATATTAAAATAAATATTCTTTTAATGTTTATTGTAAATGTCAAAAGTACCTAGTCCTAAAAAAGATAAAGATATTTAATAATTTTTTAAAAAATTGAATATTGGGTGAAACATATATTATAAAGTTATAGTATAGTTTTAAAAATATTATTGAATATATTTTAAATAAAATAATGACATGGACGGAAATGATTTCTAACAAAAGATACAACAATTTGTGTTTTACTTAAATCCATTTTATCTGTCATTATACATTCCAAAGGGATGTAAATGTTAATATTACATGAAATTTGGATGAATAAATAGATGGGAAGAAAAGATAAATGAATGAGTGAACCTTATATGGATATTTAAATCACAATAATTTTCTTGATAATTATCATAAATTTAATTTGTGTGAGTTATATACACCAAAAAATAATCCAGGGGTGAATATGTCATATATCTCAATAAAATAAATGTGAGATGATAATGCCATTACCTCAACATAGAAATTATTAAAAATCACTATAAATTCCTTTATAAAATATTAAAACTCAATATAATTATATAAAATAATCATTAACATACTACTAAAATCTAATATCATCCATATATAACATTTTAACAAATATTTATCAATAATTATATATTTAGATCGTTGTTTCTGGGTGTTAATTATTCCATGATTCAAGAGAGTTTCAATTAAGAAATTTCCATCCTTGAACATTAATCATGGTTACGTATCTAAATAATTATAATAATTAATCAAATATAAAAAATATTCAATGTATATATGTATTTTGATTCATCCAAAAATTTAAAGACAAAAAAATGATTTACACAGTATATGGAGGTGATAAGTCGTATGTACACAAGATCGTTGTTTTCATTTTCTAATGAAAGAAATAAAGAAAGAAAGTAATTATTATTCAATTAAATAACCATAATTATATAATTCATAAAAAGTATATAATTTAAATATATCCATATTAACATATTTTTAAAATGGAAATGAAAAATGGGTCACATCGCTACATGGAGAATGTAGTCCACATGACTTTATGAACGACATTGTATTTTTCCATCTTATGGGATGTTAAGAAGGTACATATGTTATTATAATTAGAAAATAATTATTATATCATATATATCATATGTAAAAATTTAACACATAGAAATTACCATCCATAATAAATGGTGATGGAAAATCAATTGTGTCTAGAGGTAGTAGTCTGTAAGTATGCATGATTGTTACTTTCACATCCAATTTGATAAAAACGAGTGTCAATATAGGTGTTTATAAAGTCATAATACAAATAATTAATATTTTGGATTTTAAAATTGTGGTTTTATAATTTATATCATATATTTACATAAGGTATAAAAAGAATGAAATTGAAAGAGGACGACTCGGATGAAAATCGCTTATTTGGTAGGCTTTATTTAGATCCATTTTTAATGGAAATCAGATTTTTTTAAGTAGAATAACCCTTATAATTCAAGGAAATAGAATTTAGAATATAAATTGATTAGTTTTTGGATTATCTCTATGGAATAATTTGGTATAAAAGAAGATAAACGAAGGGTGTCATTTTATAAAGGAGGGAAATTAAAAATATTGAATTAATAAAATTATTTAAATATAAAAAACTCATTCTCATGTCAAAGTGGGGAAAATTTACTATAATTATCAATATAAGATAGTATATTGTTTATATAACTTCTACTAAAAAAATTAGATATTTTTAAGTTTTATTTTAAACATAATCATTTGGTTTGACCCCTTAGTTAAACATTAAACCATAATCACGGTAAAAACACATTTAATCACAAAGGGATATAATATTACTTGTAAGGTAAAAATTTGATAATAAATTCATAGGGTATTCCATTATACAAAATTTTTAATCATATTTTTCTTCTTGAAATATTTTTTCATTTTTATATAGTTTAATAAAATATCTTTTCCTAAAACATCATTAGTATAATTTTTGACACTATTTATTTACATTGAATTTATGTCATCATGGAAAAAAATAATTCAAATATATAAAAAATTAATAATTAATTATAAATCATTATTAACAATAAAATTATTATTAATAATAAAATTATTATTAAAAATAAAATCATTATTAATAATAAAATTATTATAAAACCATAATTTATCAGAAAACATTAGTTTTTACATATTTAAGATCATTTACATTAATGTTTCTACCACTTTTAAAGTATTGTGTCAATTTTATGTAATAATTTAAGTAAATTGTACCAAAAAATAAATAATAAAAATAAATCACAAGCATAAAAATAAATTAAAAATGATAAAAATAATATTCTATTGTTATTTATAAAAAACTTTTATCCTTATGTAAATATATAAAATAAATTAATAGCAAGAGAGTGGCATATTGGACTTTTCTTCATGTAAATAAATACAAATGTGGTTATCAAAGATTAGTGGTACTAAAATTCCATATATTAGAAAATTTTATGGATAAGGTTGAAGTAATCCAAACAAATAAAATAAAAATATGTTTTTGGTTTATTTTGAGAACTTATATCATGGTTTTAACACTGCTTTAATCATTTTACTCTTATAGAGGTGATTAATATTTTCTAAGGATATTATTCATAAGGAAAAGGACATATTTACAAAATATTAGCCTCATAATTCCAATTATGGTATAAGTTTTCTATTAATTCAATTTATATAAGTGGAATAGATCAATTTTATTTGATATTCATAAAACATAATGAAAAATTGTATTTAGAAAAACGTGTTTATAAGTATAAAAACTAAATCATATCAAATTCCAGAATACTGAGGATTAAAAAAATATTTATATAATTATATATAAAGTTAATATTATTTTAATTTATAGAAAAAGTAAAAATATATTTGTTTTTTAATTATTTTTATTAATTAAATAAAATGAGAGTATTTGGAAAATTAGTATTTTTCACAATTTATTGAAAAATTAATCATTTAAATGAAATACCAAATTTTCAACCAAATTATATTTAGATATTGTGATTTTAAAAATTATATTTATTTTGTAAAATACAATTTTTAATAGTTTTATGAATAAATTATAATCTCCATGAATGAATTTAAATAAAATCATTTTGTTAAATAAAGTTCATTTTTTAAAAATAAAACAACTTCACTAAAAAATTGATTTTCAATTTCCCATGAATTAGTCAATGAAATTGTATTAAGTATGACAATTACACTCATATTTCATAATTCAGTTATTCATGTTCAGACCCTTTAATTCAATGGGTAAGATAGAGTAGTCAAATTTAAATTATATCATTTTTATAATATATTTCAACTCGCATGAATCTTGATGTTTTGTGTTATGAATTATATAGAGATTATTATTATTTTAAACTGGATTTTATGGATGTAAAATTATCCACTAAATAAATAAATTTCTCCCATGAAATTTTATATTGATATTAAAATATTCAATATTTGAATATACCTTTATTGAAAACCCATGTCATACAATGCGATAATGAAACTTCTATTAAAAAGGGAAAGTGAGAAAAATAAAGGCTTCCTAAATTAACAAAACAATATGTTTCCCATATAAGGATTCCATATACTTTGATCAATTGACTACCATAAAATAAATAATTAAGTGTGATATACAATATGGTATTGATAAATTAAGTGTCCAAAAAATATTAAGCATTTTGTTTGTTAGGTTACACACCTGACATCACTTTTATATATTTGGAATTGTTTCTATGGCTTAGCCTCTTGAGTTGGAGGAGTTTTTTTGCTGAAAAGGTTGAAATATTAGAAAAAAGTCTATTTCTCATGGTTAAGGAGTATAGTTAAACTATCTTTGTAGCATATGTTTATAGTTTGGTGACCTTATAAGATTTGTGATCTTTAAGGTTACCACACACATTGGTTAATCATGTAGGTTAACTATGAAACCATCATGAAGGGGGTTGTCTATATTTTTTTCATTATTTTTAATTCGGAATTCAACCGAAATCCCCCCCCCCATTAGAACCACATGACCTAAATTACTTCCATGGGGTTTCCCCTACCTATTCAAGCCCCTATAAAGTGATTTCATGGTGGGATCTTTGTGATGATTCACTAGTTCAAGCTGATAGGGTCTCATTCATTTTATTCTTTGGTTTTATCTAATTTCCCCCTCCCTTCTAAACCTAGTGTCCATATTTGTATTATTTTTATACCTAGGGCTATTCTAAAATTTTAGTGTTTCTTTATAGGGATTTTTACCCACTCTTTGAGATGTAATCAAGAGGATTTCATTAAAGGTTATGTGATTCCACCACATGATGTTGTTTTATACATTTATAATTATTTCATTTAAGTGTAACATTGATTTATAGTTTTATAAATATATTTCTAGAAAATATAATTATATTTTTGGATATCTTGGATTGATTTCTAAATGTTTTTTCTTAGATTCATTAGGTTTTCATATAGAAAATGAGTGGGATTATATAAATGAAAGGGGTTCTTTAGTATAAATCTTACTCAAATAGATTCTATATGTTTGATAAAATTACAAATATGGTTCTCCTGTGGAAAACATGTTAAATTTATGTTAAGACAAATTTTACTTTCAAATGGGGCGTTCATGTTTTAATAGGGTTGTATTGATTCATATAATGAGATGATTATTACATTGTGTTATTTTTCTTGTGATTTTTTATTTATTTTGGTTCCTCTTGGATTTTTATTTGGATTCTTAATTATTTTGAAAAGAAATTCCAAAATACATATACTATAAGTATTAAGTAGAAGACACAGTTGGAACATTATATAGTGATCTTGATTGGTTAATTTGTTATAATATTATTGAACCCCATACTTTATGATTATTATTTTATGTATTAATTTTATCGATATTTGATATGTCATTAATTATATATATACTTTTTAAGACTCTATTAAAGGGACATATGTGAGTTGGGAAGTATTTGATTATGGGGTTATCACTTAAGGATTTGTTATTTCCATTTGATGATATTGTTTGGTCAAGGTCCATATTATTTTGTTATTCCATGAAGAACATTGGATCAATAAGAGATTAGTAGTGGGATGTTTCAAGCCTATTTTATATTATTAACTATCTATTGTCCAAGTATAAATTTAACACCATGCTAGTGGTATAGTCACAAAGTAGATGGGTTGGAGTGATTTAGTTGATTGATGTTTGACTATTAACCTATAAGCAATAGTCATATTTTGTCTGTCTTATGCTATCTTGTTAATTCCACTATTTTTGCCTCAAGATATGTATCATATGATATTTTATTCATTATATATCTTGTAATTTATGTTTTTATGGTTTGTATGGACATTCTTTGATTCTTTGTTTCTCTCATGATTTGGTATTAGTGTTTTCTAGTGTTGTTCTTTCTGTTTATTAGTATATTTATTTCATAATTAATTTCCCATGTTTCCTACATTTATTTTTTTTGGGTGAGTTAATTTTCCTATATAAAAAGGGGGGATTTTATTTACAATGAATCATTCTTTATGATAAATTCTTTTGAAATATTTTAATCAATGAAAAAATTGTTTTCAAATGTGTGATAATTGAAAAGTAATGGGTCAGTTTTTGGATGTAATTTCTTAGAAAAATATCATTGTGGAATGCATTATATAATTTTTATTTTGATAATGTGAATGTTCCATGTTTTTTTGTTTCTACATAATATGTAACAGATATAAAAAAATATTTGGTTACATTAATATCAGACTTTTAGTTTTGGTTTCCTTTTTAAAAAGTATGGATTGGACTCATGGTAGAGTCTTACTAGATTCTAATAACATCCTACATAGTCACATTAATGGATATATGGTATTAATTTCTTTTTTAGTTTTCCTCATGTCTAGGATTCTAGGATCAATCTGGGGTTTTCTTCCTTGGGAAATGAATGGTTATCATGATCATGGTAATGACTTGTGAGTCATATGAATCAGGTGTTCAGACATTCATTTTCATGGAACCGGTTGTCTCTTGTTTTGTTTCAATGTCATTGACCTATTATCCATTTATATTATATTTTAGTTTTAAAAATCATCTATTAAATTTTATATTTATTTATATCATCATGTTTAGTGGTTTTTTTATCAGAATTGTAATTCCAATTTTGATTTTTATGTTTTTTTAGGTTTCGTGAGTGTGAAAGTATCCCCCATGCTTTTTTATATCTATGATTATTTTCATCAACCAAGTAGAATTATGGATTATTCTCATATATATGTTAGATTGGGTCATGAATCCTCTTCATGGATTCCTTATCACATTTTTTACAAAATGCTATATAATTCAAGGTTTCATGTAATGGTTTAGAATATAGAATGGTAAAGGCACATGTTTTATCAAACCCTGTATGGTCCATTCAGACCATTATATATAATATCTAATGACACTAATATTGTAAGTGTATAGTCTAATTAACCTTGTGTCCAAACCATATATGGTGGATAAATTTCGAAATTTTGTTGTTTTCTGATTTTATACTTTTGTATTTTTCTTTGACTGTTAGTATTTTTTATGGGTGTTTGATTCGAACATCATGGATTGTAAACTTTTTCTAATTATATTTAAAAATATATTTTTTAATGATATTCTATTTGGGATAATTTGGAAAAAATTGTACTATGTGTTTTTATAAAAAACACATAAACTCATTGAAAGTGGTTTGAGAAAAAAAAATTGATTTTGAGGTTGTGTTAGTCTCAAAATGATTTGAGTTTATGGTTTTAAATGTTCCCAAATATTTTGGGGAAAATTTTGAAATGGGTTTTGATACATTTATTTTCATTCCTTAGTATTTTGTTCCTTTTGATGATTTTAGTGAGTGTTTTATATTTGTATTTGGTTTTCTCTATGTTTACATTCATTTTGTTGTAATCTAATATTATTTTATTAAGAAATGTTTTTGTTAGTTTAGAATGAGTCCCCCAAGAATGAACTATAATCTGAAGAATGGAATTCGTCTAGTTGTTTTACTTGAGATTTAATATCATTAAATCAATTATCTAACCCTTCCAAGACTCATAATTTATTATTATAGAAATGTTATTCCATGTTCATGGATCATTCATGAGTAATTGAACTGATATCTTCTAGTATTCTATGATGACAAATGTTCTCGTGAGGAAATTGGGTGGATCACCACGGTTAAAGCGTTTTTTTATTTTCAACACACTAAAATATTATTTAAGGTTAGGTGAACTATTCCATTATATTATAGATTGGGATTAGAGTGGTGGAAACCCATGATCATAAAAACCATTTGAGGTTCTATTTTTATGATATTTAAAGGCCACCTTAATTTAGTTGTTTTATCCTAGTGAAGATAGAATTGAGATGGTAGTGAAATTTTTAGGTGTTCTCCAGTGTTATCATTAGTAATGGAATATGTTTAATGTTTAACTGACATGGTGAATTTCTCACTATAATCATCTACTAACAATTTGATGAAGGGATGGTTCTTTTTTCAAGGCATTTTCTTAGAACTATGTTTTTTAGTGTTTCAATATCGTTGTACAATCTATGCATAAGTGGTTTATATATCCATCATCATTGATGAAATATTAAAAGTGTGACCTAATTCATGTGATGCTTCGATTCCAAATGGAGTCATAAAAGATTTTCTATATAGAAATAATGAGAAACGGATTAGTGATTTGGATAGAAATCCATATTAACAACCTATGGTTCGCAAATTAGTAAAGTGACAATTTTTGGTGTGCCTTCAGTATTGGATTTCTAGACATGATATGAACTTGTGTCTAAAATCTCCAAAGACAATCCACTGGTGTGGTTATCCTAGTAAAATTTTGAGGTTTTTTAAGATGAATGAGCATAAGATGAAAAATTATCAAACACAGCTCATATCTAGTTAGTGTTTTTCAATTTTTCTTCCACTATATATTTGGAATCATGTAATTATTTTTAGAGAATCACTATTTTTGATTTTTTTGTAAGACTTTCCCATATTATATGTATTTATTTCCATAATATATATTGGGTAAAACTGTAATTTTACTCTTCTTTTATAACTTTTGAGATGTTCATTCCTTATTAATTCAAGAATTTCGTTATCTTTTATTCATGTTTTAGACCATGTGTTGAGATTTTTTTGATGGATGACATGGGTATTCCTTTGTTGTAGGCTGTAGTAATGAGGAAAATTGTCTATTTCTGGTTATACAATGAGAGATACCATGTCAATATTTTCTTTAGGATCTCAATGGGGGGTTCAATGAGTTGAGCCTCAAGTTTTACTTCTTTTAGATTCATGAACCACATTTAGATCCTTATCATTCCATGTACAAGCATGTGCATGAGGGGGGTTACATGAGTTGTGCCCTATGTTTTACTTTGTATATTTTCATGAACCATATTTATAAACATTACATTCTATGTTCAAGAATATTCATAGGGGGGTTCCCCTAGAATTTCTTGGTGTGAATTTTCTTCATGAATAGGTCTAGTGACCACATGATCATGATTGAGGATGTGATCTCTAGTAGTGTTTTGATATAGTTATCATGGTTAATATAATCATTTCTCTTTGGTTGTGATATAATAATTGTGATCCTATCTAATTTTTTACAATTTTATATAAATTATAAATCTTAGGTGGCTTATTATTATTCTCAATAAATTTTTTCCATTCACGTGATGTGATCCTTTGGGATGAATTTGGTTAGGATATGCTGTCATTTAGCTCTAGTGTCCTCATATGTTCTGGAGGTAGTGTTTTTTTCTTGATCTAGTTTGGTATCGGGAGGCTCATAGGAGAATTTTTATTCATCTTAACATATTAAATTTTAATAAGGATCAAATGAGTAGAAATACCATTTTCAACTTTTGTTGTATATTCACTTTCTTTAGTGAGGTTTCATTTTCTTTGGACACAAGGTGAACATTATTTTAGGTTATTCTTAATCTATCAAATGTGGTTATCTCATGTAATTTTTATTTAATGTATTTTGTTCTTA
Organism: Viscum album; assembly: GCA_963277665.1. Lineage (NCBI taxonomy): Eukaryota > Viridiplantae > Streptophyta > Magnoliopsida > Santalales > Viscaceae > Viscum > Viscum album. Next base: position 1,895,355,070 of record OY728150.1, read on the forward strand.
TTTTGTTTTGGTTTGGGAGGTTAGTTAGTAAATATTTCTTCCTTAGAGGGAGTCCCATTTTGTAATTCCTACTTATTCTATGTTTTTGAAACATTATAGTAGTATATTGTTGAATGGTTGAGATTTTATTACACTCATAGTGTCTATTTTATATGTAAGTAATTATAACATGAAATGGACCATCTAGTTAGTGGAATTTTAGGATGATAATGATGAAATTTTGGGGACTTTTTCTAGATCGCATGATAAAGGAACATGGTTAAAATAACCATACAACCCATGCACCCATTGAAAATGGTGATCTATATTGTTACTATCTTGTATGGTTAGTATTATGGGTAAACCATGAATCCCACAAGAATAAGGGTATTTATATTATTTTTTATTCTCTTTAATTGGGGTTTCAACACTAATAATTCCCAATTCAAACTCTATGACCCAAAATCCATTCAGGGGGTTCTTCCACCTTCTTTAATATAATCATAGTTGATTTCAAGGTAGTTTAATTGGTTATTATTCACCTTATTAATGAGGGTAGTGTCACCTAATCCATCCTTTTTGGTTTTATCCAATTTTTCATTCCTTACTATCTATTATAATTATGGTTGACCAATTTTCATAACTAGGGATTTTTGAAAATATACTAGTTACATTAAATAATTTTAGAGCCCTATATTGAGACCTAAAATGATGGAATTCAATGTAATTAATATGATTCCAACCCATGAGGTATGTGTTTTTGTTTCATTTTCCTTTATTTAAGAGTTACTTTGATACATGATTTACTATATCCATTTGTACCCTAGATACTTATTGTGTGGATAATCTATGATTTATTTGATAAATGTTTTACTTATACTCATTGTGATTTATTAAGGAAAAGGATAGGGATTTGAAAATTTAGGGTGATGGTTTTGTTTAAATAGGTTTTACATGAATTTTACATGTTTGTTAAAATGAGAAAGTTATTTTTATAGGAGAAAAAGACTTGTTTAATTTTTTAAGACAAATTTGAAATTCAAAGGATGTTTGTATGTTTAAAAAGGGGTGTGTTATTTCATATAATGAGTTTTTTATTCAATTGAGTTTTTTTGGTAGTGATTTGGTGTTGATATCAGTTCCTATTGGTTCTTTTCTTGGATTTCAAATGATATTTTTTTTTGGAAATTTACAAATGTGTAAATTATAAGTAATAAGTGGAAGGCTTAGTTGCTACTTTGTGTTGCGATTTTGATTTATTAGTCTGTTTTGCCCTTATTGGGGCCCTTTATTTGTGATGATTCTGGTGTATGTCCATGTTATGGATGTTATATTTGTGATATATATTGGGATTATTTAATCGGTATTGTTCTAAGGGACACATTTGAGTTGGAAAGGACATGATTTTGGTGTTTTCCTTTAGGGATTTTTTATTTTCATATGGAGATGTTGTTTTATTATAGTCTAACAACTTTGATTATTAATTGAGTAATCATAGGATACTATGTTGGATTTCATGGGATGTTTCTAGGGTAGTTGAGAATACACATTAGGGAGTCCCCTAGTTGTATGTAACAAAAATATAGTTGGAAGGTCTCTTAGGAGAATAAATTAAATGATTTGGTTGAGGTATTTGTTACCATTAACCTCACAAAATCAATTTCACATTGAGTTTCATATTAATTTTTATCAGTAATTGTAGTTTTGCCTCAAGATATATATCATATGTTATATATATCATTATATATCATGGAATGTTTGTGCCTTTAGTTTGGATGGACATGCCTTGATGCATTGTCTCTCTCATGATTTAGTCTTCATATTGACTAGTTTTGTTCCATAAATTTATTGTAATATACATTTTATTATTATTTTTCCATTTTTCATTGTTTTATTTTTATTTGGTCGCATTAAGTCTTCTAAAGTAATTAATGGGAAATTTTTTACAATGCGTTAGTATTTATTTGAAAATATTTTGAAGTATTTTAATATTTAAAAGTTGTTGTTTCAAATTTATGATCTTTAAAATGTTAAGGGTTGTTTTGGTAAAGATATTTTCATGGTAAAACAACGTTGGGGCATGTTTAATTATAATTTTTTATAAATTAAATGTTCTATATTTGTATTGTTTCAATAAATTGTAGAATCAAAATGAAAACCTTTTTGTTTATATTATTTTGAGACTAAATTTTTTTGTTTCATTTATAAAAGAAATTAATTTAACTCATGGAATTATCCTATTATATTCAGATCATTCCTTATATACTCACATTCATATCTATGTTTTCTTAGTGTATAGTATTGGTTTCTTTAGTTATTGTCATTAGGGTTGGATACACTTTAATCTTCCTTCGAAAGAAGATATTTATCTAGTTCATGGTGTTGACTTGTGGGTCACATGGATATTTTTATTATATTTATTTTGTCAATGAACAAATTATCTTGTGTTTTGTTTTAATATCTTTGTCCTTTCATTAAATTTCTTTTATATTATTTCATTATCTTATAAGCATTTTATTAAACAAATATTTTCATATTAATTATCTTTTTAGACACTCTTTTTTTTCTCACATTTATTCCATGTTAGGTTGTTATGTTTCTTTTTTGGTTTCATGAGTGTGAAAATATCTCCAATGGTTATGTTGAAACCATATATTCTTGTCATTATCTAGGTGAAATTGGGGATGCTTCTCAGGTATTTTTTGGTTGGTTTGGGTGTTCGTTGTTTGGATGTCCCTGGACAGACCACAATAGGTTAAAATAACATCAATTCATCCTAACTGATGGTAAATTAATAATATTTTAATTACAATATCATTTTCTTAAATTTGAGGGACTCTTTTACTATGAAGATATAGAACATGATAAAATATATTTACTTATTTTCATTCTTTTTCATAATATTTATTTCATCATTTGGTTATGATTTGATCAATTTTCACATAATCTCTTACTCTATGAGAAGAACATTAAAGATTATTTTTCTATTCCTAACACACATAAGTTAACTTTTAATGGATCAAAAGATCAAAAAATTGCTAATAATTCATTTATCTTATATATAGAAATTTATCAAATACAAAATGATTAGCATAAGATATAAAATATGGATAAATCATAATTTTATTTCTAAAAATATTACCTATATTTCTTATTAAACCATTACATAAATCATAAACTTTAAGAACCATCCAAATTATATCTAACGAAATTAAAAATACATAAAATTATAAATAATATTGAGCTAAATTATCACCATCTTTTAATTCTCATTTTAAGAATTCATCTTTATATCATGGGGGAAAATAAAATAAAGTTTAGCTAAAATTATTGGTATGGATAAATTATAGTGGAAGAAATTAAAAAATCCATGACTATAATCATTATAGAAAGGTAAATAACTGGAAAAAAATTGAATTTAAATAAATGGATAAGAAATAAAAATTATGGAACCATGGACAACTGAAAACACAATCCATTTAATCAATAAAATGAAAATGAAATTCATCCATAGATTTTATCATAGGGAAAATACTTTGGATAATAATAAATTAATACTAAGTGAAGTTAACACTGAAATATTGGATGTCATATCTAAGACACATGAAAACCAATACCATCGAGACCATTCATAATGTGGTTTAAAACTACAGGTAGACACCCATAAATTTTACCTAAATGATTTTTCTCATGAGATCCTATAAATGCATCAAGGGGATATATAATTTCATGGCTCTGAAATTCATTTCATTTCTAAATCATTCCTCATATTTTTAATAATCGATTCAATTATGGGACAATGTGCATTAAAAATATCTGTATTGAGTAAAGAATATGAATTTATCAATATTTCCCCTAATTATCAAATAAATGACTTGGAAAATACCATATATAAAAACGGTATATGGTTTAGGAAATGATTATATCCATGATAATGATATGGATAATAGAGGGAATATAATGTCTTGTGAATATTGCAAGGGGGCTACATAAATGATACAAAAAAATGAATATAAATACTATCATTGGTCAAAATATTAATCAAACCTCCATAGAGAGAATATATTTAAATAATATATATACACATTAGAGTAATAATAATGTTTATTATCTTTTATTAACATAAATACCATTAAAATATAATTAAAATGTTATTTATGAAAATAATCTTTAATGATTCCAAAGTGTCTGATACCACTTTGAAACATTAGATTCATATCCCAATAGGGGAATAACATTAAATGAAACATGAAATATCATGAAAATAATGATATTAATTATATATATTTTTATTGGGTACTATATACACCACAAAAATTAAATGAGTGGTGAATATGGATTAAGTCTCACAAAAAATAAATTGAGACTAGAAATGCCATTACAACTGTAGTAATATATGAATCGGAAACCCTATATGTAATAATAATAAAATGAAACATTAAAATATGAGGAAGATGACATAATTCAAGATATTATATATCAAAAGGGTTAGTATATACACCACATAAAATAAGTACATGGTAAATATGACATTTGTCTCACACATATAATATGTGACCCTTAACTTACATTCCATTTTTTGAACTCCATTTAAAATAAAGTATAATGGTCATAAATATGTTATTAACTAATTATATAACATCATTAATATTTATTTTATCATATATTATCTTATTATAATTTCTTATTACACATTTTCTGATAATCATTCATTATTTACACTATTTTAGTTGTTAATTTCCCATTTTTTTGAGTATGTTTTGAAATGTTTTTTTGTTCCTATTACATAGATCATTATTTAAAAATATCAAAGATGTAAACAATGATTTAAATATAATATATATTTATTATTTATGTATTTATATTTATTGAAAAAATATGATGATAGAAAATAAAATACAGTAATTGTAGATATAGTAGGTCATACGTACAGATGAATGCAATTTCGTTGTTCTTATTATATTAATATAATGAAAGTTTAATGGTATATATTAATATTATAATTTAATTATATTATATTTATCATATATATCACTTTATTAAAACATTATTTAATACATACCTTGTAAAGTGTGATAGAATCATATTGCTTTAAGAAGATGAAAGTCCACACATCTGTAAACGATGAGATCATATTCCCACAAAATAGAATTAATAAAGGTATATGTGAGGAAATAATTAATGAATAATAATAAAATTATAAATATCATATATATATATATATTTATATATATCACATATAAACAATAAATCAATCATTTTTTTTCAGCCTTGGAATATGGAAATGGAAGAACGAATGACAAAGGTTCATGAGCTGGTAGTCCTCTATACACATGAACAATGGTTGTCTATCCCATTTGATGGAAGTGTGTCAAATTTTTGTCATAACATTAACATAAAAAATATCATAATTTTTAGGATACTTATTTTTTTATATAAGAATTATACAAGATGAATTGAAGTGTTATATAAACAAATAAAACAAAATTGCTCCCTAAAAAATGATACCTCTTCTTTGGGTTAATGCACTTGGTTTATATCAAAATACTTCATTGGTTAATTTTTTTTCAAACATGTGGCATATAAGATGAGGGGAGTTATTTTCAGTAGCTTATTTGGTATGTTTTTAGATGATTGAAATGGATTTATAGATGTGAATAAGTGGGGTGGTTGAGTGCCTTTTTATAGTTGAGGAGTGGCATTATTGTAAATATTAAATGGTAAACACTATTTAGTTCCCTCCCATACCTCATGTGAATAAAATAATAGAAAAATTATAGAAAAGAGATTATATTGTATAAATGGGGAAATATAGTGTCTTTTGGTCCTGTTTCTAGGTCATTTGACCCCTTAAGATTAAAGTTTAATAAATTATTAAACGATTTTCACCTTAACCAATATATGTTATTATAATTTTCTCCACTAATATTATTTTCAAAAACTAATTTTTTCATTATTGAAATTATAAATTATTATAACTCCAAATATGGAATATATATTTCCAAAATAAAATCATGTAATTTTTGAATTTTAATTAAAACATAATCTCGGAGATGTGATGGGAAAATGGGTTCTCAAAGTGACAATTTCCAAAAGTTTACTATGTTTTTATATAAAAATAAATATTAAATAGATTAAATTGACAACAATTTTATTAATTGATATAAATTTTAGGATATTTTATTTTAAAAACAATTTAAAATAAAATTTAAGACTATAAATTATTTATAAAAAAGTCAGTTTTCAATTAAAATTCATTATTGTTCACTATTCAACAAAATGGCACAGTTCTCCAAAAAATACAAAAAATTCTCCCTACCAAAAAGAATATTTTTCACATTCAAAATGAAGTTAATTTAAAAAATAATAAAAGTTTCAAAATTCCTTTTTAATATAGGTGCTTCAGCAAAATGTGGAAAAACTTCCTTTTTAGAAAAAATATAATTTTAAAAAGTAAAACAAGATTTATTCTTATCTTATGATTATAATATCTATTCGATGTATAAGAAATCATTGAATAAAAAAACTATTTTTTATTAATATCATTCACTAATATTAATTATTTTAATTTATTATGATAAAATTCTTTGGTGGGCATCAAAATAATTTTTCATAAAACACATTCATTATGTTGAACCGGTTTTTATTTTTATTTATAATTAATTGGTAAACATTGAATCAACCATATATTTTTATAAGCTATTTAATCATAATAATTACCATCAATTTAATATCTAGCTTGTGTATTATTATATATAACAATATTAATGTATTTGTGTTCATTAAAACACATTATTTTTTGCAATATAAACTATCGAACAATGTAGTTCTTTCATTTAACACATAATAACTCAATGTTATGTGAATTTTAATCTATATAATTGATTTATAAAAAATATTAAATATTTCATAAAGTTTTAGGACAATATATTTCTTTCTACACTTGACTTTTCAGGTTCTATATGATATTAAATAAAATGTTCATACTTTAAAATTGTAGTGTGTAAAAGTGTAAACTGTTTATCACATATGATTAACCCATTTAATTTCAGTAATTTTTTGAGAAATAAAAAATCAAGATAAAATTATTATAGTGGTAAATGTGGTGATTATTACATTGATAAGCCAAAAAAGATTTTATAATGAGTATAGAATCCTATGGTATTATCCATCAACTCTCTAAGGCTATAAATAATAATAATAATATTAATATTGAATTACCACAAAAACAGTAAGAAAGGAGAAACTTTCTTTGAACTATTTCATGTAAAATAGATATACCGCCTTTTATGGTTCCTCCAATCCACATATTCCTCAAAAATAGACCAGGGAAATGGAAAAGTTAATCTCCATTCTATATTTCTTAGAAAATTATATTAATACAATAGAAATTTATCATTTTTATCATGAGGAATACATATTATGTAATCTTAATAAAAACACAATGGAAATAGGGAAGTCGGTTATATTCAAGGGTTGGTGTTCAAGAAAATATTATTCACTCAATATTTTCCCAAAAATATTCAAAGGAAATTGAAAGTAACATTTTTAGATATTACGAAAGGGGGGTGAATCAATTTACACTGATGAGTCTAACTTCATGTGACTCTCAAGGCATTTCACCATTTTTATTACAAGAATTGATAATAAGGTCGAATGATTCATTTGTTTAAAAAATAAAATTCTTCAAAATTCATTATCTGGAAGATACATTAATAACTATGAATATATTGTTTAATGTTCACATAAGGCTGAAATGGATGTAGGAAGAACTAATTGCTCTAAAGATGAAAAAAATGAAGACGTGTTTTAAAGAACATTCACATGAAAAATTACATGGAGGTAAAAAAAATAAAAAAACCTACATGATATAAATATGGGAGAAAGGACCAAGGTAATGGATTAAATTTGACTGGAAGGTACTTCATGTGTAGAAGTGAGGACTTCTAATCTTTTTATTGTTAAAAGGGGATTAAGTGGCATGTAATCATAATATTAAAAATAGTATTCCAATAAATGATCTGAAAACACTATATTTCACCAATTATAATGTGATTTGGAATTACACCAATCATTATACCAATAAATCATATTGAAATAATCTACATCAATAACTGCTTAAGATAATGGAATAAAGGAAACCCCGAGAAATCACAAATACTGGTGTCGGTCTTAAAAGAAAAGTGGACAATGGTACACTGATCATCTACTAAATAACTATTAGTTTCATATTTGATTCATATTAAAACAAATCCTTTGAATCTAGGATTTTTATAATAACATAAAATCACTACATTGATGACTTTGTTATCAAATAATACACCCATATATCATATCTCAATTTTAATTTTAAGGAAACATTCTTTGTGAAAATATTATTATCCTTCCAATAATGATTGAATGTAATTGATTGGTTAACTCTACAACATGGTAAAATTATTTGAAATAATGAAATCACATTTCATATCAATATATAGTATTCTATAAATGAATGTACAATACTCAACAACATTTTGAATGAAATTATATATTATGGTTCTTTATACGAAATTAATATCGACTCTTGGATAAAATGGTTGTTAAGAAATAAATATTGGGGATACGATTATACTTTAGAAATTGATATATTTTCCAAAGTGTGTGAGGTACATATCTCTCTAAAAATTATACATTAAGTTTTGTGAATGTTTTTTATATTAATAAATATTTTCATTAGTATGTGATAAATAAAATTACGAGGATAACATTTATTTATGGGGGAGAATGTCATGAAATGAGATTTCTAAAAAAAATTATAATATTAATATTACATTTAATACTATACACCACAAGAATCATAGAACCAAAATGATCCATGACATAAACAATAGTCATTATTAAGAAATCATAAGAAGAATAAAATCTCCATAGAATAAAATGACACCAATTAATAAACATTTATTATTTTTAGAGGTTAAATAATTAAAATGATTTAACTTTACAATATCACATAACAACTTAAACTATTGCAAATGATTATTATGAATCAGAATAATATTAAAATATATGAGCTAAAATATTAAATTTTTAAAAATTATATATTTATATAGAAAAATATTAATAAAATATAATGTCCAGAAATTCAAGTTTTCAATAAAAGATGTTTTCAGTTATATTTTGAATTTTCATTAAAAATATTAATTTATAAATACTAGAATTTAAATTTATAAAAAATAACTACATTTTTTATTTCCTAATATAAATATTATCTTATGGTAATTTTTTTTCTTCCATAATTGATTTTTTATGTGATTAATGAAAAATATATTTTATTTAAAATAATAGTGTTTATGACTATATCAACAAATGTAACTTATAAACTTATAATTTTTTTATTTTTTTATGATGTATTGATTAGTAAAACTATAAAATTATACATGCTATTAGGAATTAATAAAACCTATATTTATCAACTTGAGTAATATTTTCATATAAAAGGACATGTTTTTGACTTTTTATTTACTTAAATATTATTTTTGTAAAATTAAATTATAACTTGATTTGAAAGAAACATAAAATTCATTTAAATTAATATAAACAAATTTATATGTCCATAATAAAATAGATTTTTAGTTTTTTCATATATATGAATAAATAACGTAAAAATATATTTTTTCAGAATACATAATTTTACGAATTAATGGAACTAATGATAAAATTGAATTTCTATAAACATAGAAATTTTAAATAATCTCATAGATATTAAATTTAGATTCAATGTGTCCAAATTATGGAATAAGTTCCTTTTATTTTTTCGGTATTAAATCTAAATTACATAGGTAAAAATTAGTTAACTCAGCAAAAAAAATATGGTAAATGTGATAATTCTAAGACTAAAGAACTTAAAAACATGTATGAAAATAAATGTTTGTGGGATTATCAGTGTTATATCTCCCTTTAATATATTATATTACAATATGAGATACATATGAAATGGTTCATAGGTTATCCCACTATTTTTAGTGGTTAAAATTACAAAAAAAAATCCATTCTTATAACTTGTTAAATAAGCCTCTAACTAGCCCTTCAAATCCCCTCATGGGATTTGGTTTCCTCTTGAGACACTAGGCCATTTTATACCCCCTTGAACTGTGATTATTTTTCTTGATAATCAAGATAAAATATATTGGATTAAGAAACCAACTTTAAAGGATACTTTTAAGGGAATTCTAAATTCATCAATAATATTTAGGCACTTTTATAGATGTCAGGAATTAGGGTAAGAGGTTCTTTATCTCAAATTTAATATCATGAGAAATATTTTAAATAGTTCCCATAATATATTTTATATGGCTCTATTACAACCAAATGAAATTAATTTTCCATATTCAAGAAATTAATGGGGTTTTTATGATCAATATCACTTTCTTCTATAATTTACATTTCATTCAAAAGATACTTATTTTGTTAGGGTTTTTTTAACTTAATTCCCCTCATTTAGTTATAATGACTCTTCTTGAACTTTATTCTTCCGATATTTGTTTCTTAAACCCTAAAATTTTATATCATGGTTTTTTCCCTCTCTCGCTCTAGGGAAAATTATTCTTTTGAATTAAATATTATTTCTTGACTAATTTATTTCCAATATAAAGTGTATCATTATTTTTAATAATTCATGTCTCTTTAATGATGGGTTTCCCTCTTAATCCATATTTTCCATTCCTTCCAATAATAACCTATACATTTTGAAAAAAAATTATTTTTTATCTCATATGACCATCCTATTTCCATTACAAAATTTCAAAATAATGTTTTGTTAATCGTTTTATATTATATGTTTTCAATTAGGTTATTTAAAAATATTTTTAAATGGGTTTCTTATGCTTCTAAAAAAATTAATCTCCTAGTAAACATTTATTTTTTATAAATATTATTTCATTTCAAGGATCTGTTGTTGAATATTCATTTAAAAAATTTACTATTTAAAAAATTTCATAGACTCATGTTATATAAAAAATTAGGTACTTTTCATGGATCATTTATTGAGTATTATTTTTCAAAATAAATTGTTTTTATAATTATTTGACTTTAAATTCGTGAAAACATTATGCCTTTAAGGATAAATTATTGATATTTCACTCCAAATATTAATTTCTGTTAAAATTCCACCATTTCAATTTCTCTAAATAACTTTAAAAGAATGGATTTTCAAAGAAACCATAACATTATCTGTTTATACAAAGATAAAATGATTTTATATAAAATAAATTATGATTTCACTACTGATTTTTCCTTATATCTGAAGTCTTACATTTATTAGATGAAATTTTTATTAATTAATATCATAATTCTCTTACAAAATAATATTTTTTGTTGATTGAGGATTTTTCGTTCATTTACATTTATGAGGTAAGTTTTATGGATATTTTGAGGACATGTTATGAATAAGATTTTTCTTTCTATGATTTCATTTTGATGTGATAAATGAAACCCATTATATCCAATTATTTTTCATGATATTTTAAATTATTGATATTTTATGGAAATGATATGTACGATTTTTCATTATGTTATTGTTGGACACTATATAACACTCTAATGAAATGTTTAAAACATTTTATATATTGAGATAATGGTAAATGTGTTTGATAACTAGATATACCATTTAAAATATCCAAGTAAAGCATGATATACCATGGGAAATAAGTGAGTCTGGCTTGATCCTTTACATAAATTTGGTAAGTGATGTCTAATACACTAAGGAAAAAAGATGAGTGAAGCTTGATCCAATAAGAAAAATAGGATGTGTTACCTGATCAACATTGTTATGATTCATATGCTCTTGTTTGTTCCATATTATTGTATTTTTAAATATAATTATTTTATTAGGGCTCCTATATTATCCTACATGTTTTATCTATGTATGTATTTTTAATTTTTTTAGGGACCCTTATTATTAATTCAAACAGATATATTAATCTTGTTCTATCATAAGACATTTTCATTTTTGAGCATCTCAGATCACCCTATTGTAATTATTTATTTCCCCTGAATATTAATATGGGAATTACTTGTTGATTTTAGAAGGGGTTTTATAGTTGAGTAGTTATAGATAAATGTAAAGGATTATAGTGAAATGTTTTTTTATTTGTCTAATATTCCAGGGCTATAATTCCTCAGGTCAATATGAGTCTGAAAATTTACAAAGGTGGTTTTTTTTCAATTAATGTGGGGGAATAGTTATGAAATGGTATTTAAAATGTATTTTTCTGGACTTTAACATCTCAAAAAAGTGTTTTACACTTGTAATAAGGCTCATACGGTGGTCAATGGAAATGATACACACTGAATAATGGACATGTGGTTGGTGAATTAGTCTAGACAAACTAATTAACCCTTGGTTTCCCACTAGGTAGTCGGTGGCTTGTACTAGCTTTTTGGTGGGTGAATTTTGGGGATGAGTCCCCATTTCCACTCTTGATTTTAAAGGGTTAATAACTCCCACCCCCACCACCACCAAATTGTTTGAGCACATGATCAGGGGGTCGACTCCCCCTTCATTCCTTCAACCCTATTTATTTGGGATTGTTTTGTGGGTTTCCTACCATGTATTTATTGTATGCATATATCTCACTTCCATAAATTATCTCACTATTCCAATCATGTTATGTTTTTGTCTTTCTGTTTAGGTTCAAATTCATCAATTTCACCAAATAAAGGTGAAATATTCAAATTCAATAGAAATAATCATGTAGCCTAGCAATGGGATATCCCATAACATAATATATCATTATACGTTCACTGAGCTACCAAAGATATTACATACCATAAATTAATATACATTTCTTATATATTTTAAAATGAAATTTTTAATTTTTTTAGATTCAAGAAAGGGTAATTTTTATGGGTCAACACTAGGGTCCTATATTAGACCTCCCATAATAGATTGGTCATAGTGTAAAAGTGATCTGATGTAAGGTGAGTTTTTAATTATTATACAATTTAATTTAAAATTAAAATAATTAATTCAATATAATTTAAATTATTTATTGTTGAGGGAGGAGAAACAGGGGACCAGTTTGTTGATGTCTGCCCATGTGGGCTTGAATGTGGATCAACGGGCCATGGAAGATTCGTCATCCCTTAGAAAGTAAATTGGAAAGATTCTTAGAAATGGTATGTGGTCCCTTTTATATAACCCGTAGTATTGTGTTTTTTATGAGTATGCACTTTTAGTGGCCATATCTATCTCATCCCACTTTGGCACAATTTTAATCAAATGTATGAGTTTTGACTTTTTTTAGTTAAAATACCCATTTAACATATCCTATAACTTATGTAAGGGTAATTCCAAGTTGAACATGTTAATTATTTCTATTATCCTTTAAGGGGATTGTTGTTATAAAATATAAATACATTTTTTTAATTTTTCTAAGTGGAATAAGTTGAATTAGTAGTTGTTAAATGTAATTTTATAGCTATAAATATTTAAAAAGGTTTTTATTACATTTAAAATAAACGATACCTAATTTAATATTATGTGTGAATCATTAAAGGGTGAGATTTTATATTGTATTGATATTAATGAATAATTTAGGGAATCTTGAAACATATAAGATAGAGTTTATGTGGTAAAACTATAATTAATGTTGTGTGTTTTAATGTTAAACTTGGGAAACATTAAACCCCTTGAAGTAAAAATTTATTCTATATAATATCGAAGGATTATTTAATATTACATGTCATGGTTTTCAATAATTGAAAATGCTAAATTCCATATTGTGAATAAATATTAACCTATTAAATGATAAATTGTGTTGTTTACATTTAATCAATGACTTGTAATATGGTTTTGGAAATGGTTATTGTAATGAAAATGTGAGACTTTTATCTCCATGTGTATTAATTCTTTTCTATTATATTATAGATAATTTTATTATTATTTATGGTAAAACTTGTGGTAAACATAACCCCATGACAATGTTGAGATAGATGTTTAAAACTAGGGTAAAATTTTCCCCTGATATGATATTGTGTCCTTGGGGAAAGGTATATTAAACATGGATTCTAGTTGTTGGTTGTGGATGGGTATATTACACTTGATAGGAGATGGGTATGAATATTCATCATGAAATCCTCAGAGGTACCCCAACATTAGATAGAAAATGTACCTATCATTTATCGGATAAAACTAGTCATTGGGTTCATCATCAGTTTTATGAATTTAGTTATAAAGTATTTAAACAATTTTATTTGAAATTTTTTACTTGGAGTACATTTTCCTAAACATAATATAGATCTATTACATTATTAAAATTATTAGTGGTGGCCTACTAAGTTATACTTACACCCTGATCAAGCCTCCCTAGCACATGGGAACCCACGGACCTCTAAACATTGTGAAAGATCACAAATAGTTCAGTCTTAGGTTTGGGTTTTAAATTGTCACGTGAGATGCTTCTTATAGATTTAGGAAAAATGGATTTAGTGAAGTTAAAAAACTATATTAAATCCATTATTTATTATTTATTTTGTCATATATTATATATGGTCTTCCTAGTGGGAGATTTATCTACGTTCTTGTATGATTGAATTTCATTTTATTATAGTATGTTCAACCCATTTCTTCCTTTTTATACATTAATATGTATGATGTTTTGATCTTTATTTATGATTTCACACTATGATATAAGGATCATAGAATCCACAAGATACCTCTTTAGACCCTCAATTCAAGTCGATAGCCTTCAGAATTTAGGGAGGAACTAGTGATGTTACATGGGTAATTAGTCCAATTAATGATCTAGCTGATCAGTGTTGGGATGTTACAACATTGTAAGAATGAAATTTTCATTTTTCTAACTATTTAGAATATGGTAGCTATAATATTAGAATTTTTTGGAGCCTTTTATGAATATCATGATGGTTCATCCGGAACAAATGTTATTATAAGAACACTAGGTTAACATTCATGAGATAGATATTAATTATTTTCACAATTATGGTTGATTTTATTTTTACCTCAAGTTAGTCACATGGAGTTTTAAAATTTAGGATTTGATTGGGATTTAGCTCTTAGAACATTGGAAACATCCATGTTATTTAATATTTATCTTGGTATATAGATCCTAGACCCATCACGTGATCTATGATAATACATGTAGGATCCATATTAAATGTATCAATTCCTATGTGTTATGTTTATTCCTAAAAATTAAAATACTTTTTTAAACTATTATAAATGGATCATAAGATTTTTCCTCATATATTTACCTTGTTTAATTATACATAGCTATGGTGACCTATATATATCACCCTCTTCTACTGATGGCAGGTCATGTTGTTCTTTAGTGATATTCATAATGAGGAGATGATGGTGTATGCAAAGTGTATATGAGTTTAAATTACCTTAGTAGGTTAGTAAGGAACATTAGTACTTATTGGGAAACCCCTAGTGGAGATTTTTTTTATTCACATTTATATAATGTGTTAGAAAAAAACTATATGAAATTTTTACATATATCATGGAATAACACTCTACTTAACTGAGCCATTAACCTTTTCCCTTGGTATGGGTCATCAAGATGATTCTATTGGTAATGGTTGAGTTATGGGATTAGTTTTGATTATCTAAGGGTAGTCACGTGTAAATATTCTCAGAAGAATTAGTTACTTGTTGGATAGAGTCCAAATTATATTTCTATAGTGAATGTGTTATATGAGACCCTAGAGTGGTTGTTTGATCATGTTGTGAACCATGTGATTTTGATATGGGAGCATTAAATATTATCTCATAAGTTATGACCATTCATGAGTACTTGTTTTTAGGGATATGAGGGAGACCATTTTGAACCTTATGATATGACTTCGACATTGTGTGATAGTGAATTGTATGATTGAGGGTGACTTGTCTTAGGTTTCAGATAGATTATATGATTTCCTTGTAGATAAGAGGCATGGGTTGGTTCCTTAGTGTGTATTAGGTTCTAATGAGTATGTGGTTTATTCATGGGTATGCCTTGGGAATTTGGATACAAGAATTTTGTTCTTGGGAGAAGTGTTTGGATTGATTATGACCATCCCAATTATTGGAAATTTCATGGGAATGTTTTGAATATGTATGCTAATAATTCAAAAGGATTCTATGAAAAAAATAAATTTTCTTGATAATTCTTTTGGTTTGATTATATTTTTAAGGAAGTATAATTTATGTGCATTTCCCTACTAAATTTTTGTGTTCTTTACATGTCTTTTGGAAGTCTATGTTGATTATCAGGAGTTTTGAATGCTTCCCATGACTAATGTTGGAATGTGAGTAACCATAAAACTTTTGAGGTTCCTGGTTTTGAAAAAGAGTTCCTAAGGTGCTCTAGGTTGACTAGACCTGATGGGTGGTAGGGGTCTTACCAGTATATTTAGGTGATGAGAATTCGTATATGTGGGGTATATTTCTTTTATGGTAAATGCATTGAGTATACCTCACACGTAATAAAATCTACCTACCATAGGTCACAATAGTCTACTTTTGACTATGTGAGGCTCATGGGGATGTGATCCGTGTTTTTTCATTTGGTTGTAATGGAGAATATGACCATCAGATAATATGTGAGATTTATTTTACACACACAGTTTACATATGGGACATTTTATAATTGAAATCATTGATCTGTATGTGTGAGTTTAGGGCCAGTGGAAACTAATAAAATTCTTATTATCAGGGTATTTCGGGGTTTTAGAAAAAATGAAAAATCACCCTCCATGGTTGTTGGGATTTCGTAAATGAATCAGTTATAGAGGGATGTTTAACCTGAGTATAGTCCATTAAATGAAATAAAGTTTGTATATTGGTAATGGTTGGTAGTGTAATCATTTTTGGGTTAGGAGGTGTGGAAATCATGTGATAATGGTTAAACATAATGGAATAAAACCCCAATCATTTAGAATCCCACAATTATATTATTTATATCAATGGTTCCACTTTCCTTCATTTATGAGAACATTTGGGTCTAGGGTTTTAAATATTTATATGAAATATTATATAATAAATTTTATATTTTCTTGAAGTGCTAATTTTACAAATAGATTAATTTTTTTATAAAGGAAAACATGGTTCATTTAAAGTAACTCTCATATACGTAACTCTAACACTATTAAATTTTCTAGCCATTTTTAATACTAATAAAAAGTAATAGAAATTTGGTATGAAAAAATAATTTAATGGATAAAAAGGAATTAAAACTATTAATCCATTTTTAAACATAAAATCTCTATAAGAATTTTATTCTTTATAACAATTATAATTTTACCACAAATATCATTTTTATTTTTAATGAAAACAACTGAATTAATTTATACCATTCATAAAAAATTTCATAAGAAAATGTAATTTGAAAATTATTAACATAACGATTTCTTATAAAAACATAAAAACTCATCATTACATTTCTATGTAATCACTTCATCAACCTATATTAAAAAAATTCATCTTTCTATAAAATCATAATCCCATTTTCATAGAATTTGAAATCAAAACATTTTCATTATAAACCCATTAAATTATCCCATATAGGTACATTTTGAAATTATCCTTAGATTTACCCTAATAAGATCCATTTCAATGGTATTACCTAACCAGATAATTCCGTTATCACTTAAGTGTAACCTTTCAACAATAAACCTTATCCCTTTTCCAAAAATATTAAAGATCTATATCGGGATCTCCCATCATTAGTGTTATATTAAGCTACACATAAATAGTTAAAATGCATAAGAACCATATCATGAATAAAAAATATATATATTTCACAT
This sequence comes from Viscum album, assembly GCA_963277665.1. Classification (NCBI taxonomy): domain Eukaryota; kingdom Viridiplantae; phylum Streptophyta; class Magnoliopsida; order Santalales; family Viscaceae; genus Viscum; species Viscum album. The sequence goes on from OY728150.1 coordinate 1,895,372,836, forward strand.
TAATAATAATACTCATTTAAGTTTTCATTAAATACCATATGAAATAATAATTTATTTACCTCAAAATAATTAGTAAAGGATTTTGTTTCCTTAAGAAATATTTTTAAAAAAAATTCCTTGGATATTGAGATAAATATTTTCATTGAAAATAACAATGAAAGTATATATATGATGTGTGGTAAATAAAAATGTCTATGATGATAGGAAAATTTTCATAATCTGAATATTGTAAAAACCATACTATTTTCACTTTAAAAAAAATAAATTAACACATGTGAAAAAATGTTATAATGAATACATTTAAAATATTTTTATTAAAATTAAAATATATTAAAATGTACTTTAATTGATAATTTATTAAAAAATAAGAATATCCTTCTCAATGAACATGTAAATTATACAAAAATATTGTAAAACATTTACAACAACATTTTATTGGAAAATTACATACCTAAATTATCCTATTGCTTTTTACGTTATTTATGTACCAAATAATAAAACTATAATATATTTATAATAAATTAATAAAAATATTTCTTATTATTTTCATTATTATTATTCATTTTATTTAAATTATTTTAATGTTTTTTTGTTACTACATTAGTTATGATTACATTAGATGTTTTTTTGTCATTCAGATTATAACCTCAAAACAACAACTATATGTTGATTGTGGTAAAATGGGTTATAATTCCATTACCTAAAAAATCATACATAATTTATCTTTATAAAATTTATACTTTATTTAAACTTTAAAAAACATATTTTTAAGGAGCTCATGAAAAATGAACCATGTAATTTCTTGGAGGTGGTAGTCTGTACAAACACATGAAGGTCATTTTCATTTTTCTAACAGGTGGAAATAATATAATTTTTTAAAAAAATTTATTTTTTACAATCATGAATATGTAAAAAATTAAATATTTATTCATTATATTCCCAATAAAACCCATCATTCCATGTTTGAGTTTAAAACTGAACCACATCGCATCGTGGAGATGGTATTCCACACGTATGCATGAGAAAAAAATTTAATTCCTAATAAATAGAATTTGTGGGAAGGTAAGTAAAATAGAATCTATAAAGTATAATATTTATTTAATAAATAACATATATATCCATTTTTACATCATTTTAAATATCCATATTAACTTATGACAAAAAATGATACACATAGCTTCCAGGAGGGGATATTACACAAGCACACATGAGAGATGTTTTCATTTCTCTTAAAATGTAAAAAAAGATTAAAAAGGGTTTTACCATAATAATAATAATATTTTATCTTGTGTACAGAATTTATGTTAGTATTACATCACATTTTAATCATATTTTATGAAATTTGAAGAAAAAATAAACATGGAATATAATGTCTAAGACTTATTGCTTCTCCAAATATATTATACATTGGCATACACCATAATCATTATAGGACAAGTATTTTGAGAAGAAAAGGGAATATATTATTTTTGGAGATATTTTGAGGAGGTTATTGTTCAAGGACTTTCTGAACTATAATGCTAAAAAGGTGTAAGTAAGGTTGGAGATAAATTTCCCTTTTTTAAGTGAGGGGAGTGGAAAAGTTTTCATTTTTCTTAAAATTTAAATATTATAATATATTAATAATGGGAAAGTGGATCAAAACTATAAAAATTCATCCATAAGGTCATAAGGGTCAAAAAAACATCATTCAATAAAAACTTAAATATTATTTTTTCCCTTATCACTTAGTTTTTACCTTAATTAACATGATTTACACTTTATCATGGGAATACATATTTTTCCATTGATACAATTCATAATGATAAAAATAAAACTGACCTCATGGCCAAATTTAAAAATTTAGATTCAATATTTGGAAAAAATTATTCTATATTATTTTTATAGAAGTTTAATAAATTACATGTAATACAAGTGTGAAACACACAATGAATAACTATTTTTATAAAATAGCTTTATTAATGTAAAAATTACATTTCTACCAGAATAAAATAAAATTCTTATTCTAGTGTAATAGTTTAGAATAGTTTCAATTTAATAGATATTATTTTACTCTAAAACCAAATTCAAAACTAAATATGCGTTTTAAATTACTTTATTTAATAAAATGAAATGATAGTTTTTAAAAAACATGTATTTTTCACTATTCAATCAAAAATCAATGTTTTCTGAAAAATATAAAAAATCATACAATGTACAATATAATATGATTATTTGAAACACTAAAATATTTTTATCATATAGAATTTATAATATCTTGACAAATATATTTTAAGTAAAACAATATATTTGATGGAAAACAATTTAGTTTTTAAAATCCTTACAATTTTCCAATTAAAACTTTTATAAAATTATATATATTTATAATATGATTATAAATCCATAAAATCAATACATATAAATAAAAATTTCTTTCTAGTTTAAACTATTTTTTCACATTAATTCAACATTATTACTTTTAATCTTGGTAATTTCATTTTTTACATAAACAAGTGAGGGTATTTTTCCTTCATAGCATTTTCCAATTTTCATATTGCTTCCTCAAACATGTGATTCTTCTTTAAATATATGTACTAATGAATCATATTATTTCATAGTAACTAATCCATATGATCCAAAATTTGATTTGTATTTTCTTTATAAGAGATATTCTCCTATAACTATATCACTTCTGGGGTCAAAATAAGAGATGAATTAGGTATATACATTTAAAGAAATGAAATATGAAACAAAAAATATTCCTGAGATATAATTAGTCATAAAGATATAATATATGCTAATAATTTTACCTTACATATATTTTCAAATGGTTAAATAAATTTTGGGCTCAATGTTCCTTTTTTACCAATATTAATTTCACTTTAATAAGGATATATTTTATCAAATACATAACAATAATGTCAAATTAATGGTCTATCTGTCGGTTATATGTATAACTCCTTTTACTTATTTGTATTTTCTTTATTTAGTGTTTAATTATATTTTCTATATCAGCCATTTCACCTTCAACTTCTTGTCCCAATAACATCCTTTTACCTAATTCATCCCAACATACTATAGCTTGACACCATTTTCCTTATAATTCTTAAAATTTTCCATATGTGAAAATTAAAAAACAATTTATTATAAAAAAATTAAACTAAATATATATGTTTGTCCCAAATTCAATTATAGTGGAATGAGAAATATCAAATAATATCCTATATATTAAAAATTATATGATCTAAAATTTATATTTTGTTAATGATTAAATTTTATAATGGAATTAATTCCTTAACCCTTGAAATATGAATATATTTCCCAAAAATTAATGTAAACCTGGGATAAAAATAAAATATAATGGAGAGAGGGACCCCATATAATGTTTAATTATCTTTAAGAAAATTTTATTAAAAGTTGATCAAAATAGATAATATCTTAAATATAAAAACAATAACATAGATTTATTAAGATGATCAATAATAACAATAATCACATTATAACATTGACATTGCATTGGTTATATTACCACAAATTCTATGGATATGTTCTTATTTTGTATTCTATCACTAATAATGGATGAATCATCCCCTTCCACAGTTTTCTTTATTTATATCCTACTAGAAGTATAAAATTTCATGGTAAAACATGATATACTATTATTCATACCTTCCCACAAAAAATATTTTTGACAGTATCTATATATATTAATTTATCCTAGATGAATATAAAACAGAGAGTTGTGAGATTCACTTAATATTTCAATCTTCAAGTGGAAATCCCAATTCAGACACATCATCTTTCTAAATCTAACCACACATTCTTTATCAACATTAAATTTGGGCATCTTATCATTCGTGAAAAAATCAACTCTTTCATGAAAACCAAGATATTTCTTATGAAGCTCCTTAATTCCATCTTAAAAATATGTCTTCCCTAGTTAATAATACAAATTTAAGGAATATTATTTATACACAAATTCTATTAAAATATTCATTAAAATATTAACTAATGTGTCATATTCCGGTCATGACATAGTTAATAATGTGTTATCTTTTCAACTTAATGAATCAGATACCTTGTTTTCATTAAATGATAGTGAATTATTCAATCATAATCATTAATAATATTTATAAATATTCACTACCACATGATAAATTATTTTTTTCTAAATATATAATTTAAATTTTTATATTCAGTTTATATTTCACATTTCCCCATATGTAAAATATTCATCTAAATTATTAAATCAAAATAGTTTCTCCCAACTTTTTCTCATTTTTAGGATAATTCTATTAATGTGTATTTAGTTCATGAGGTGTATAAGTGATAACTAGATCATTCTATATCATGACACAACCATGTCTATAAAAATAGGAATCACGTTAAGTAAAAAATTCATTGTTTCTTATTTTTAAGAACAACATCGGGGCATTACCCAACCATATTTTTAAAATCCCAAAATCATTTATCACATTCATTTTTCTAGATGAATTTAACTATTTTTCAGGTTATCCTATTTAATAGGAAATACAAAAAATCAATTTTTTAAACTAATCATTCATAATAAAACACTAGTAAAATAAATCCAGGTATCTCAATGACATTTCTAGCACTTATACACACTTCCACTGCTTTTTTGGATGGATCAAAAATTACGCATTCTCTAAAGACAAAAAAATAAGTTTTTTCCAACATTCACATTATCTAAAATTTCTAGTGAAACTTATTTTATTTTGATGTATAAAAAATAATACATAGGTATTTCTCATGTTCTTTATTGGGTTTAGAGTCTACGATAATATCATCGATAAACACAACCAAAAAATTATCCAAATACTCAATGATTGAAGTATTCTTTGTATATATAAATACATTGGGTGTGTTTCTTAACCCAAATTGAATAAAAATATATTAATGAACATAAATTCTATGAATAATATTCCTAATGATTTCATTGTAATTCACATTTTTGAAGTGATACTCATTCTTTTGATCAATCATATAAAAAACTATGTACACTATGTATGACTAAACAACTCACCAATATGAGGAATCGTATATTCACAATTAAATATAATGTTATTGAGTGATATAAAATCAATATAAAGTCTCATTAAACCATCCTTATTTGTAACTAATAGAATTAGTTCACACCAAGGATTAGTTTTATCATAGATGAAACCCTTATCAAGAAACTACAATAATTTCATTTTTGCCACACCCTAGCCTCATACGCCTATTTATATTGTTTTATTTTTATTATTTACCCAGTCCTATGTCATTTGGATGAGGTTTAGTTGGGTCCAAGTTTGGAATTTTCAAAGTTTGATGTTTTAGGTGGGTCTCGGGCCAGTGTGCGGTCACCGCACCGCTAGCGGCGACCGTGCGTTCGTTCCTGGAGATTGCGTGGTTGACTGATTATTATTATTATTCGAAAATGTAATGAGATAAATAATTATTTTTAATTATCATTTAGTTTATATTAGAACTATTTTATTATTATTATTATTATTATTATTATTATTATGGGTAGGTTATTATTATTATTAACACATCAATTATTATTATTATTATTATATTATTATTATTATTGTTATTATGTTTTTTTTAACCCTAATGCAACCCTAGTCCCATTGCCCTCTCTTTCTTTTTTCTTTTTTGCTGTGCGCCGCACCCCCTGCGCACCTTCCTCCACTCCCGCACATGACCCCCACCGGCAAAGGTCCTCTGGCGCGCCACATCCCCTTCGCCAGTTGCTCCTTGCGCAGAGCCCTCCCCTCTCCCTCTCTCGTGCGACACCCCGACCGAAGCCTCCTCCCCTTATTTTTCTGGCGTGCAAGACCCTGCCGGCTCCACCTCGCCCTGCTGGTTTCCGCAGCCCAACCCCTCCGTCTGGCGCATCCCCCTCCCAGTCTAGTGTGGACTTCCCTCACCGGCGTGAGCTCCCTTATCCGGTCGGCTTTCGACCGACCTCACCTCACTGTGCCCTCACCTAGCACCCGCTGTTCGGACCCGGCTCCCCTTCCCAGCGCAATTCCGGTGAACCCGACCCCCTCCACGACACAATTCCAGCAAACCCGACCCCCTTCCCGGTGCAATTCCAATGAACCCGGCCCCTACCGTCCGACGATCTTCCGGTGCAAACCCGAATCCTATGGCGCAACTCCTCCGCGTTGCCCTGGCATGGCCATGAATCCCCTCGTCGTGTTTACGAATGGTGTCCTGGGTCATGTCGGACCCCGTCTCGTCCATCGCCTCCGAACGCGATGCGATCCAGATCATTTTGGACTGCTCGCCCTTATTCGAAGGGAACATTTGGCCTTGCCGCATGTTTTGGTTCACCGCCACCATCCAATGTGAGTTTTAGAATCGCACGCACGTTTACTTTATTGTCATTATTGGGTTTTGAATTCTTTATAACTTATTTGTAGTACAAATAATTATTTTGGTGTGCAACTTTTCCTTTCCATGTTCTCATGATCATCGCCGTTGTCTGAGGTGATGTTTTTAAACCCTTGCATGGTTACACACTTTATTTTTGGGTCGTATTTGTATTTCTGAGTCCTTGGTTTTTACAGAGATGTGTATCGATCTGTGCCTCTTTATTTTGGGTGTCGGAAGTTGTTTTAGGGAGTGGAGATCATTTCCAAGTGTGTGCGCTTTTGTTGAAGTGCATGCACGTGAGCAGAGTGAGGTTTTAGTTTGAAAGCTTGGCGTGACCATCGTTCGAGGTAGGTGTTTCCATCCATTCCCTCTTTCTGATCTTTTCCATGGGCACTTGAACTCTTTAATTTAGTTTATAAATTTTATTTGCACCCTTATAATCCTGATAGTTTATTTATTTCAATGTTTCTTTTATGGTTACAAGTGTTAATAACAGCTTTGAAATAGTTCCTTGATAATTTTTAGGTGCTCCCATGCCTTTTCTCCCAATTTTAAACTATTTAATGCTTGTGTTTTCTTAATTAAATTTTAGATTAGGTTTTGCCCCTTTATTTTACTTCTAGTTAACATATGACCGTGTTTTCATGTCAAAAGGTTTGATCAAAAATGTATTTTTGGATGCTTCTTTATTTATGCACATTTTTATACCTTGCCAGCTTGGTTGGAACTAACTGCCTTTATCTACAAATAGTACTATTGGACGTTTTGAGTGGTGTTTGCTGGTAGAAACATTTTATGAAACTTGTTTGTCCTGTGTTGGATGATTTCATGGAACTTAATGATTTTGAATAAATGATTTCACATATCTTTGAATTGGTATCTTTCTAAATGATGTGGTCTCTTTGTGTGGTTCTTTAAAGTGGTCTGAAGAGAAATCCATGAGTATATACCCGTTTGGCTTTTGGTGTATATATTTTGTTGAGTGTGTGGAGTAAGGCAACACTTTGGTTTGTTTTTTTGACAATTTGAATATGGTATCACTAAAAGACATTTATTGCAATGCCTTGAAACTTGGAACCTAAAGGACCATTTGGCTCTTTAAACACAAAAGTGGTGATTAGGGTTGTTTTGGAAGATCTTATGAAATGTTTTCATAAAGGCATTGATTATGTAAAACTAGAGGCCCGATTTACAACTCCAAGTATTAAATAAAGTGGTTTTGATAACCAAATGATGTGACATCCCAGTTGGCACTTTGTATGTTTGACATGTATTCTTATATATATAAATATATTAGGCGCTCCTATCTAGGGAAACCCTTTATGGGAAAACACATAGGAATCGTCCGTGATTGGGGTAGGCAAGTGTGGTGAGATTAGTCACACGTGCGAGGTCCTTCCTACTTACACAGTATTATTATAACCACCATGGGGTCCTGGGCGTCTTTTAGATGATCGAGTGAAGGTTGCTGACCAACCCCGATTAGACGGGTTGGTACACCCTGGAATTGTTGTTAGGCCAGGTGGGCTTGGCCAATGGATTGGTCAGTTCGGGCGGCCAGTTGGTTATAGACTTAGGAGCTTCACCAAACGTCGGAAGGTGGTTTCGAAACCGAGTACGTCCAGGGGTCTTCTAGGGATGTTTACGATCACCCATGGTTACTGGATTACTTACATTGCTTGTTTGATTTTCATTTCCCTGGTTTATTTTTAGATGCACTTTTACTTGTTTACTCTAGTCCAGCATTGGTATTTTTCTATTTTGGTTTTCATTTATAAAATGGAAAATGATTTTGGAAATGGTGTGTAGCGTGTGTTGGGTTTTTAAATGAGAACAACATGTTGCATATTTTAAAATGTGAAAACCCTACTTTTATATCTATATTTCAAACTTGTGTTAGTAGACTATTTTGGAAAAAAGATTTGGTTGGATTCAGTGGTTTATTCTTGGCATCCCTACTGAGCATCTCAGTGCTCACTACTATTATATCATTCCAGTTACATGTTCAATTTCTCATACGGGGTTCTGTTTTAGTTTCTCAATGTTGGAGCAACGTGGTTTTGAGTTGGGTGGTGACCTAGGAGGTCACAAGGAGGTATTTTCGACTTATTTTTCCTTCTGCTTCCAGTTCCTATCTTTATTGTCAGTTCGTTTATCTATTTATATTTTGTTCATCGGAAAAATCATTCCCAACAGTTAAATTTTGATGCCCGACACTGGTTGCCAGCCCGTTGGGATCGGGAACGCCCTTTGGGCCATGTCGAGGGTCGGCTCGGGAGACCGACTCAGGGTTGACCCGGGTTGGTTCGTGAAAAAATGGTATCAGAGGAAGCCCTTGATATTTGGGATGTCTGGTAGAAGGAGATTAGGATTTTTCGGGACTCAAGAGGTAGGTTAAAGGTTGGTTCTTGATCACCACCACCCATGACAAGGCCTGAGTTACCTGGGGTAGTCTAGGTTTTGAGTCTTTTGCCTTGGTTTTTATGGTTTGGGGGATGATAATGAAGGAAAATTGGTTCATGTTGTGGCCTCACATGGGGTGGTGACCCATGTGGAGTCCAAGTGTCCAGTTCAAGGTCCATTTAGTGATATAACTTACTTTGGATATGGCTCACCACCATATCGCTGAGATAGGCATATGCCCAAGTTCCTCTTTCCGGTGGTTTGTTTTTTTGCTTGTGTTTTGTTCTAATCTCGGTTGGTTTTAGTGTGCCTTAAAAGTGAAACTGGTTTTGAAATGGAAAGGTGTTTCTTCCAAAAAAATTTGAAATTACTAAAGTGGGTTTTCAAAGAGAAGGTGTATTAGTTTGGAAAAACTTGGTATGTGTTTGGATTTGGTAAGGAAAAGAAGTGTTTGAACCTTGACACTCCTTGTGAAGGGTCACACGTGCGTGGGTATGTATGGAGGTGCGTGGGGGCACTTCTTCGCAGGTGATGTGAGCGGGATTTAATGAACGCACATGTGACGGTTCATAAGGTGCGATAGATGAGTTTTAAAATTTTAAAGAAATAAAGGTTTCAGAAAAGTGATTTATGTTTGTATTTGTATATGTTTGGAATATTGGCATGTTTCCATTATCTTGTGTTGTTTCTTTGATTTAGTTTTGGCATGATGCTGGTTTCAATGATGTTTTTCGTGTTGTTATGAGTATGCCACCCAGAAAGCCTCCAAATTTTTAAATGAGTTATGCCCAGTTCCCAGTTCTCTTTGTGTGTTTCTTGCTTATTAAGGTAATCGATGACTATTAGAGGCCATTGTATAGTTCAGAAAGATAGTGTGTCTTCTGGTTGTTGGGATCTCCCGAGGTAGTTAAGGTTCATACCATCCCAGAATTAGTTGAGGGTTCAGTTCTGTACTAGTAAAGGTGGGATGTCTCATCATCGTTAGAGTCTGGGTGTAGTTGATGTGGGTTGTCTTTTGTGAATGTTCCTCATCTGGCAAGGACCTTCGTCTGTACCGAGTCCCAGTTTGTTGGACTGTTCTCTCACATGCCACTAGTGTGGCTATTTTTGGAATTCTAAGACACCTTGTCACATCCATTAGATGTTTTACTACTGTGCGACTGTTCGGGCCACCAGGAAGAGTTCTGTAAGAAGCGTCATTTTGAAGGAAGGAGTTAGGGACCGAGGGATGCAAATGTTTGACTGTGAGGAAGGAGATGCTTCAGCCATCAGGGCCCCAACCACAGGTCTTGGGGTGAAGCTCGCAACACAGTCATAAGTTTCTGAGGGTGTTTGGAACCTCGGTCCGAATAATGTTTTTAGATTTGGGATGGAAATATATGAAATATCTTTGTTCTATTCTCGTCGCTGTCATAATCTCATCCTTGTTGTGAGGGAATGGTGAACGCGTTCTCCCACAATAAAAGTGGTATTATCTTCTCTCAGTGTGGTTTTTAAATTTTTCGGTCTCTTTGAATGGTTGGGCGGTGAATGAATGGGCCCGTTCTGATTTTGTGTTGGTCTCAGCTGTGTTCATTAGAGGGATGTTCGTTACGTGAAATTGAGGGGAAGTGTTGAGTTCATTTATATCCCTCAGGTTTTTGGGTTGTTTCATAACAAGATTTTGTCTAAGTTTTAGGAGTGTTGTAAGGTCAATGGGGAGAGATTAAATGAGTCTGTTTGGGAGTTCCCGCTATGCTTCCCCTGGAGTTGGTTTTTTCGGGTTTCAAGGGTTTCTGTATTAGTTAATTCTTATGGTGGGGAGAGCCCTATCATGTTCTCCCCTCAATCTCGGGTAGTGTTTTTCCATGAAGTGGTCGGTTGGGATGTTTTTTGGGACTGTTAACCTCGAGGTTCTCAGTTCTATATGTTTTTTTCTAGGTAGGGACTCAAGTTGGGTCGTATGTTATCTTGGTGACTTTCTGGGGGCAGAAAGTGTCTATAGTGGGGAGAATTTTCACCCCACGACCTCAGGCGCCTATTTATTTTGTTTTATTTTTATTATTTACCCAGTCCCGCGTCATTTGGACGAGGTTTAGTTGCGTCCAAGTTTGAAATTTTAAAAGTTTGATGTTTTAGGCGTGTCTCGGGCCGGTGTGTGGTCACCGTACCGCTAGTGGAGACAGTGCGTTCAGTCCTGGAGATTGTGCAGTTGACTGATTATTATTATTATTCGAAAATGTAAAGAGATAAATCCTTTTTTTAATTAGCATTTAGTTTATATTAGTACTATTTTATTATTATTTCTATTTTTATTATGAGTAGGTTATTATTATTATTAACACATCAATTATTATTATTATTATTATATTATTATTACTATTGTGATGGTTTTTTGAAACCCTAATGCAACCCTAATCCAATTTCCCTCTCTTTCTTTTTTCTTTTTTGCTGTGCGCTGCACCCCATACGAACCTTCCTCCATACTCGCGCACGACCCCAACTGGCGGAGGGCCTCTGGTGCACCACCTCCCCTTCGTTAGCCGCCCCTTGCGCAGAGCCCTCCCCTCTCCCTCTATCGTGCGACACCCCGGCCGAAGCCTCCTCCCCTTCTTCTGCCAGTGCGCAAGCCCTTGCTGGATCCGCCTCACCATACAAGTTTCCGCCGCCCAGCCCCTCCGTCTGGCGCAGCCCCCTCCCAGTCCGGTGCGGCCTCCCCGGTCCGGCGCGAGCTCCCTTATCCATTCCGCTTCCGACCGACCTCACCTCACCGTTCCCTCTCCTAGCACCCGCTATTTAGACCATCCTCCCCTTCCCGGCACAATTCCAGAGAACCCGACCCCCTCCCCGGCGCAATTCCAGCGAACCTGACCCCCTTCCAGGCACAATTTCGGCGAACTCGGACCCTACCGTTCAACGATCTTCCAGCACAAACCCGAATCCAGTTGCACAATGACTCTGCATTTCCCTTGCGTGGCTGTGAGTCCCCTCACCAGGTTTGCAAATGGTTTCCTAGGTCATTTCGGAACCCGTCTCATCCACTGCCGCTGAAGGCGAAGCGATTTAGATCGTTTCGGACTCGTCATTATGCACAGGGCACATTTGGCCTCACCGCAGGTTTTGGTTTGCTGCCACCATCTAAAGTGATTTTTAGAATCGTGCGCACGTTTACTTTATTGTCAATATTGGGTTTTGAATTCTTTATACTTTATTTTTAGTACATATAATTATTTTGGTGTGAAACTTTGCCTTGTCGTGTTCTCATGATCACCTCTGTTGTCCAAGGTGATGTTTTTAATCCCTTTCTTGGTCACACACATTATTTTTGGGTTGTATTTGTATCTTTGAGTCCTTGGTTTTTACAGAGAGGTGTATCGGTCTGTGTCTCTTTATTTTGGATGTCGAAAGTTATTGCAGGGAGTGGAGATCATTTTCAAGTGCATGCACTTTTGTCGAAGTGCATGCACATGAGCATAGTGTGGTTTGAGTTTGAAATCATGGGATGACCATCATTCGAGGTAGGCATTTCCATCCATTCTCTCTTTCTGATTTTTTCCATGGGCACTTGCACTGTTTCATTTAGTTTATAAATTTTATTTGCACCCTTATAATCCTGATAGTTTATTTATTTCAATGTTTCTTTGACAGTTAAAACTGTTAATAACAGCTTTGAAATAGGTCATTGATTATGTTTAGGTGCTCCCATGACTTTGCTATCAATTTTAATCTATTTAATGATTTTGTTTTCTTAATTAAATTTTAGATTAGGTTTCACACCTTTATTTTTCTTATAGTTAACTTATGACCATGTTATTTTGTCGAAAGTTTTGATCAAAAATGGATTTTTGGATGCTTGTTTATTTATGCACATTTTTATACCTTGCCAGCTTGGTTGGAACTAACTGCATTTATATACAAATGGTACTATTGGATGTTTTGAGTGGTGTTTGCTAGTAGAAACATTTTATGAAACATTTTTGTCCTGTAAGGGGATTGAGTCATAGATTATGGGTCTCAGAAGTTGTGGAAACATGAATAGAATTACCGTATGCACAACCTTGAGTTATAAGATATGTCTTATGCTCTTAAGTGTTGGAGACAATATCCTTTGGGTGAAAAGTTTACAGATCTATAGATCACAAAAGCATCAAGTATATATTTTCATAGTGTGACATGAATCTTCGACAGTGAAGATGGGCTGAGTATATGGAGTCATTTGATTTTGAAGGAGATAATACACCCTAAAAGGGAAATAGTTTTTTTGATGCCTTGAGTAGGAAAACTCGGACTCAGTTAGTACATGATTCAAGTCAGAGTTGAAGATGATGACATTACTGGATAAAATTAATTTGGTTGTTTAGGAGACTCTGGAACAAATGACTCTAGTTTCAGTCGGAGTGGAGTCTCTACTATTGAGATGGATTAGGGACAGGTTGTACAAAGATTTGTAGTTCCTAGCCATAAAGAAAAGCCTTGAAGATAAGGAAAATTATTCATACTAGTTGATTATGGAGATTGAGGTCATCTATGTAAAGAATTGTGTTGTCGTGTCTATGAGTATGCGGTAGGAACTCATGCGATAATTTTATCCCTCAAAATGTGTGGTACATCCATGGGTGAAAAAAATGTACCGTGACCTGCAACAACCTTTTTGTGGACATTCCTGAAAAATGATAAAGTAGGGTTCATAAAAAGTTTTTTCGCCTATCCATAGGTGAATGTAGAGCATAAATATCTGGGATGTCTATTATAGCCATATCCTATTCCATAATGGAAGTAAAAAATCATAACTATGGATTTTGTAGTACTTCATCCAAATACGGTTAGGAATAATGATTCTTTTTTGGTCATTATGGATTTACTAAAGAATTGTTCACATTTCATGACAATTAGGGTAACTGTTATAGTAAAACATTTGGGAGAACTGTATGTTCGAGAGATATTCTGGTTCAAGGGGTTCCATAGATAAAAATTTTAGATCATGACACATAAATTAATTCACGCTTTTGGTAGGCCTTAAATAAAGCACTTGGAACATATTTGTTTGTTAAGTATGGATTTCCACCCACAGAAAGAAGGTTTTTAGGAGCGTACCGTACTGGTGTTATAGGTTATGTTGCAGGCATGTGTGCTTGACATTGGTGGTTGTTGGTAGAATCCCTTTTATTTAGTGGTTTTTTCCTATAACAATAGTTATCTTGAAATAATACTGATGCAACCATATGAGGAACATTATGGTAGACCTTGAAGATCACTGTTATGTGGTACATAGGTAGGTGAGTCTGAGCAGTCCAGACCATGTCTCATGAAAGAGACATAAAAGTTGATGCAGATGATTGGGAAATGTATGGCTATAGATCAGAGTCGGAAAAAGTCATATTCCAATAGACATAGGTGACCCCTAGAATTTATAGAGGGTGATCGTGTATTTTTTTGGGTGTCTACAAGGTTTGTTCACCATAGGCTATAGAGTCAGGGCATGTTTGAACCTAGAATAGTTGGACTATTTGATGAAGTGGAGAAAATCGGGCCTATGGTGTGTTGATTAGCCCTTCCATAGAAATCTATTGCTATGAATGATGTTTTCCATCTGTCACAACTACGGCAGTGTCACCCTGACCCTTCACATGTAATGGATGGGGATAAGGTTGACCTTGAGATAGATTAGTGCTTTGAGGATCATCTGATATATATACTGGATCATTGTGAGAAAGTGTCGTGGGGAAAGACTATCTCATTGGATTTCTAGTTATGGAAACATGGATGTGTTCAAGAAGTAAATTGGAAAAGAGAAGCAAACATGAGGGCCCAATGGACCAATCTTTCAAGCTCTGAATTTTAGTAATGTTTAGGAGTGAAACTCGAAGATGAGATGTTATAAGGTGGGGAGATTGTAAGATCCCTACGTTTTTACAAAGCCATATCAGGGATTTTTTTAGGTGATTTTGTGGGTTTTAAGTATCTTTTATTTGGAGTTGTAGTTTAATGTATGTTTGGGTGATTATTTTGAGAAAAAAGATCATACATAGGGTTGTTCATGGTTTTTGCATGGTTTGAAAAACTATGAACCTATACCCAGGTAACAATGGCAACCGTGAAAACCTGGACAGAGGGGTCTACACGGTTCATGCACGGTTTACCCTAACCATGTGCCCAAGAACAAGAAATTGTTTGCCATGTTTCAATTATCTAGAAATTAGTTTTTAAATCACTATAAAACCCTCTATTTTAAACTAGTATTAGGAATGACAAATTCTAGGTGATCCCAAATCTTTCTAGAGGGATTAGAAGGCGATTCGAAGACTGTTCTTCAGGATCTACAACATGGATTGATAATATGATCTCTTTTCATTTAGTGGATTTCATCCCATTGCATCTCCTATTCTTTTCTCTATCATTCCTTGATCTTTCAATGGATTATATCCTCTATTTCCATTGATCTAAAACTATGAGTTCTGATCTAGATATTGAATTTTGGATCATGATCTATATTTGAAATATTTTTATTCTTTTGGTCTTAATTTTGGGATTAGGGATTTAGATCTAAATATTGATCAAAGTCATTGTGCTACTTGGATATTGGGGATTTCCATTAGGCTATCATCCATCAACAAACCGAGGAATGTGGTCTAAATTGAACTCACAAAGTCATGGACTTGATTTGTTTGTGTGAGATTACTTATTTTCTAGCTTCCCTTGATAATTAATTTCCTAAATTGGAGTAATTTGGAATTTTTAATTGTCTTGAGGTTTCCTAGATGATTAATTTATGACTTAATCATGGGGTTAAGGGGCTTTCCAAATAGATGATTTATTTGGGGAATTTTGTTACTATTTTGATATACTGTAATTAAGATATCAAAGGTGGTTGTGTTTGTGATAATTAATTAGAAGAATTAATTATGAGATGATTTTTGTCTATTGGAGATAATTATTAGGGAATTAATTATGTGCCTTGATGTGGATTAAAATAATTAATTGTGATATTAATTATGAAGATTTGATATTTTTTTCATAATTAATTGTGGAGAATTAATTATAGAATAATACGTGTGTTGATTGATTAATTAATAGATAAATTAATTAATGGTTTGTGTAATTATTTAATTTTTGGATTAACTAATGGGCATTAATATGTTTAACTAATCCCTGGAAAAGTAAAATATTGATGTGGTTAATTATTTCGAATTAATGAATGATTTAAATGATTGAGAATGTGTGTCCAAGAAATGGTGTTCTAGACCGATTTTGATGTTGGGACTAGGAAATGGCATTACACACCAAAACATAACCAAGAGCTTGTGTTTTGGGGTTGTAGACATAGAAACCTTCACAGAATGTGATAAGGGGTGTCAGACATGGCGATCTACAATAAATGGGATCTGAGGTTCCTGACATGGTGTTCAATAACAACAAAATGAAGATGTTGAATTATGATGTAAATGGGGGGAATAAATTGAAACTAGGTCTAATGTGATGATTAAAGAATAAATTAAAATGTGATAAATATTTAATTATGCACTATATTTATTTCTTCATAGAATTACATACATTGTTTTTTACTGTTCTTATTTTAGACACACTTGGGGGTGGCCTACTGAGTTTAACTCATACCCTATTTGGGCCACATGATAGGCACACGAGAAGACTTTGTTGTTGCATGATAGGATAAGGGTAAGGACCTGGGATGGATTTTTATTTGGGGATGGAGCATGCGTGAGGGAATTAGACGTGGTTCGTGACCTGCTTGGGAGTTTTTGTGTCTTTATTTTTAGTTTCATTGTAGACACTTGATGCTTTCATTATCATATCATGATTTCCCTTTTTAATTGATAATATTAATTCTTATTTTGGTTATCATGTGAATTGGTATTGTTATGGTTATTTATAATGTTTTTCACTTGTTTTTCCCTCAATTGGTGTTTTATTCTGATAAAAGTGGGAATACTCTTCCCATGACTGACTTACCAGACCCTCACTTCTAGTTGGCACCCTCTTACATACAGATTGGTGTGCTTGGGGGAATGTGAGCAACTAGCTCTGGGAAATGATTAGTTGCATCCATGTTGGGGTATTACGCTATAGTATCATGTTTCTATATAATGATCATTAAAGACTGATCAAGTTTCAAGATCTTTAATTTAGATTTCTTAATCATTTTTTTAAGATATTTTACCCATATTCTTGTATTATAATGGGTTTATTATATAACTATTATGAGTTATTTATAAGTTTTCATTAGCTTTATAGATTATCATAAGATACACTAAAAAATATATTCCTCAGATTGTTGGATAATTTATGAGATTTACTGATTAAATTATTGAAATAATGTAATGTAATGATGTGTTGTCATGAACCATCCCCCAAGGTCAGTGTTGTGACTACCCCAAGCCCACCATCCATAGGCCAATGGATGGAAACTAGCATTGAAAGATGTATTCTGTAAAATGGTAAGGCATTGCCTCTAAACCTGTACAAACACACGGTCCGAGAACACAACAAGAAGGAACTGTGAAGTAAAGTTCTATAGTAAATAGGTGTTGAAAGTTAAAGGGGCTGGAATACAAGCCCAACTGAAAGTACGAGTACAACCAAAAATTACATCACAGCTGACAAAGGGAAAGCAGCTACCAAGTTTTCCTATGAGGTTCCTACCTGAAGGGTATGTACAGATCACCTCCTCTGCACTCCACATCTGCCGGTCTCCTCTACGCACCTCTTGGTCTTGGCTCCCTCAATCCTCAGCCCAGCTGCTCATCATCCGCACAAGATACAACAAGGTGTGGGTGTAGCCTGTGCAAGGGTGACTATAACAATACTCAGTAGGGACCCCGAGACCCCGAAGGTATCCTAGAATTCAACAAATAAAAACCACATTGGTAACACAACAAAGGTAAAGTACCACACAAGTAGAGTACCACATAGCATGACCTAAATCACAAGAAAAAATTAAATACAACTCACACCTGGATTTATTCTAGTGGTAGTAGCAAGTAACATCCTCAGTCGCAACATCAAATGCCTTGGCTACTGGTGAACTCCACTATCGAGTACAATGGGCCTGTCGCGTCACACATAATTGAATCCCACTATCCTTGGACTGCTATGGTACTTCTCCTGTCGAGTTCCATGGGTATACCACATCACACATAGGCACTCCCAACCTTGGGTATGTTGTGTCCCACAGAGGCGCTCCCCCTTGGCCTGTCGAGACACTCCGAGTTATAATGGTCAGCAGTCGTCAAGTCTCAGCCAGTCATAGGGTTCTGTAAATATCGTGCTTGGGAGAATCATTCCCCAAGCCATAGGTCATACCTAAATCTCCCTGGAGTTTCATTAAGAAGTATCCCAATTTTTCTTTACATCAAAAGGGACCAAACCCAATAGATGGTGCATCAATAGGATGTCTGGTTGGTATGTTATTAGTGTTTCTGCTTTGAGGGCCTGGATGGATTCAAGGTCCGATCCTACCCATTCATACACCAACCTTATCCAAAAGTCAGGTGGAGTATATCAAAAGGACCGTCTCGATCTAAGGATCATGTAATCATAGAATGTTTTTGAAACAGACATCTGGTTTTCATGTTACGGAAAAAAAGTTAAAACTGGGTCTAAATGGGCCCATGTCTGGTCTGATCCCAATCGGGCTGACCTAGCCCAGGCCACCCCGACCTGATTCGGGTCAACCCGTCTCCGTTCAGGTCCATCCCGGATGGCCTGGGCCCGGCCCTCTTTTTCGTGGTTCTGCCTGGCCAGCAAAGGGCACAGCCCACTGGCGTGGCTCGCGGTGTGCAGGTGGTCCGCCCTAGCCACATCTCGGGGGGGAGGCGTCCCCTGGTATTATGAATGGACAGATGGTCATTCAGTCACCCGGCTGGCACGTGGGACCTGCAAGAGGGGTCCCACCCAGTGTGGCAAGGCTAGATCCACCACGGCCAGCTAGATGCTAGCCACCCTTCGCCCTCCGTCGCGGCCAAGTGGTTGCGGCCTCATGCTCCATCGGTGGCGTAGGTGCATGTCATCACTCCGCTATGCGGCCGGCCGGTGTTTTGGCTGCCACCTCTTGATTCTCCATGGCTGACGGGCTACGGCCTCTTGCTCATCCTATGGTATATATGTGTGAAGCCCTTCCTTCATGTGGCCAGCCGCCGCCTTCTTCTGCGAGCCACTGCAGCTTCATTCCAAGATCGAAAAATTAAATCCTCACATATTTGTGATCCTTACGTCGAGGGATCCTTCTCTATATATCTCGCTCTATAAAACATCATGCTTCTGGCAACAATAAATATTTTCCCTTGAAAATGCACAAAGAACACGCGAAAAATAAAAAGAAAGAGGAGAGTGGTTTATGTGGGGGATAATTCCCATGTTCGTTTGGTTATCATCATTTTGAATTTATTTTATGAAGAATCAATAAAATTAAATCATATTAAAAACAAACCCCTATGACAAGGTCGGTGGGGAGAATCAGAGTTTGAGGAAGTGTCGGTGTTCGTTGTCCCCGCAACAAGCCTCCAACGATGCGTCTTGATATTCGTTCTTCGGTTCGGGGTTCAGAGTCGCTCATCATCACCCGCTGAAACTGGCTATGTCCTCTAAGTGTTGGGCATCACGACACTTTTCTAGAGCATCGTCGCATGGTGAAGTCATTCCAATTACTCCCCCAAGCTTCATATAAATAGGATACGGGGAGGGTAAATAAAAATCATGGAATTTTTTTAGGTTTATTTAATTGGAACCTTCCAAAATTCCAAAGATGTTGTTACATACTATTTGAAGGGTCCGTCCATTTAATGGCTTGACTCACCGCTGGTCCCACACTATAGCTTGTCCGTTGGTAGAAAAGAAAAAATATAGTGAGATTTTATTATTTTATTTATTTCTAAATGTCACAAAAAATAACTTCTTCATCGGACCTACTATTTTCAAAGTGATTGTCTCCTTAAGTGAATATCAGTGCTGTGAGCTCAATAGTGTCCTAAGATTTCAATTCTGAGCACTGGTTCAAAGTTTACAAAATCCCACTTGCGCATTTACGGAACATACCTGAAAAAAAGTTTATAAAAGTTATTAACAGTCACCCTTGACCTACACCGGTTGAGTTTAGGCTCTATTTAAGTGAAAAACGCCACCACAAACCCAACGGTACTCTCAGATTTCCAATCTGAGATACCCTTTAAAAGTTATAGATTTTGAAACAGAATAATTGTCCCTTAATTATTTTATTTACAGCCAAAAACTAACATTCAATGGTGGCTCGCACCGGCCAATGTTAGTAACTTCCTAGAGAAAGCATACACTCATGAGTTCAGTAGTGGTCTCAGATTTTTAGTTCAAGTTACCGTTTATGAGTTATAAGCATTTGAAAAATAAAATAACTTTATTTAATTATTTTATTTAAGGTTATTCCATTTTTTGGTTTTCTCATAGGAGGTATGCGCTGAATAATTTTAAGTCGCTCCTAGGGTAAACCTATCGTCCTGAATGCAACGGTTCCCTCTTATTTATAATCTAGGAAACCATTTAAGAGTTATTAAGATTTTTTAGGAAAACTTCCAACACACGCTATTTAATGTTTAAAAAAACTTCGACGGACCATTCTAGGCACTATGGTCCTTGGAATCACACAGCATCATATATCCCGGTCTCGATATAATTCCATATAATTAAAAAAATTATACGGAATTTTTGAGACATTGCATTATCCCAAAATTAGGTATTTTCATCCCCAAAAGCCACAACAAAGGAAAAACAATCAAAAGAGGGTTCTGAGCATGAATCTAAACCACTTTATCCCATGTTCTATCCTGGAGGTTCTCGTGCTGCCAGTGTATACGCACTCGAGGTATCGATCGCCCACAAAGGACCCTCTCTTGTTGATCCTCAATCTCTAATAGAACATCTTTAAATGTCACCCCATCATCGAAGTCTAGCTTGCTGTGGTCAATGATGTGAGATTGGTCATGCATGTATCTCCTCAGTTGGGTTACATGGAAAATGTCATGCACCCTCTCCTACTACGGTGGAAGAGCCAAGCGGTATGCTTCCTCGCCTATCCGCTGAAATATCCAAAAAAAACCAATAAATCTCGGTGATAACTTACCACCTAGGCCAAATCTCCACAGTCCCTATCGATAAGAGACTAGAAAGAATATGTGGCCCCGTTCCTATAACACCAAAGGTCTTCCTATCCTGTTGGAATAAGACTTCTTATAACTCTGTGTAGTCTTCACTTGCTGACAATTGAGACATCGTGATACATATTTTTCCACTACTTCCTTCATCTAGGGGCATCAGTACTGACGCCAGAGGTCCTGCTACATCTTCTCCACTCTAGGGCGTATCATAAAAGGGGATGTTTGGATCTCCCCTGACACCTCCTTCCGAATAATCAATGGTACCATAGTGCATCCTATGAAGAGAATGACATTCTCCCCATCTTTATAAAATCCATCAGAAGACCATCCTGAGGATATCTGAGCATGTCGGGCCTCACAGTCAACATCTCAAGTTATGCCTCCCTAACTCACTAAAGGAGTGGGGGTGTGACTATCATAGACTGGAGGTATGCTACTCTATCTCTATCCATGATGGATAACTAGAACATGACTATCTTCTTTGTCGCTTCACTCTGCAACTGCAGACCACACCTCCTACTGAGTGCATCTACTACAACGTTCCCCTTCCCAAGAGTATATATTATCTCAAAGTCATATTCATGGAGGAACTATAGTCATCGCCCCTATCTCAGGTTCAGGACCTTATGATAGAAGATATACATGAGACTCTAGTGATCAGAGTAGACTGTAAAACGTTCTCCCTTCAAGTAGTGTTTCCACATCTTTAGCGCAAACACCACTACTACTAACTCCAGTTCATGGGTAGCATAGTTCTACTTTTTAGTCTCTATATCAAATCTTGAAAGATCTTCTGACTATTCTCTATCCATAGGAAAGGCTCCCCCTTTTTCATCAAAGCTAACAAGGGTGCCGCTACACTGGAGAAGTCGGGTACTAATCTCCAGTAATACCTATCAAAAGTAGTTGCCCCACTCCCATCAGGGAGGTAATCCTGGAAACATTTTTTGAAAAGGTTTTCACATCCTCTGCCACTCTTTTTTGGAACTGAAAACTCAAAACGCATGCTACCACGAGGGTAATTCCGGTCGACTCAAGAGTGATCGGCTGCACCCTCCTATGCATGTGTTTATCCTCTACTATCTGGGTTTCCTTTTTCACTGACCAAGGAAATACCATTCCAACGTTGTAGTTAAATCACATCATTTTTGGCAAATACAGTAAATATAAGTATGAACTATGGATTTCTAGTCCATTCCAAAACTAATGTCATAAGGCCTCAATGCTGCCACTAAGAGGATCCAACTGAAACTCTCGCCTCAAGGGTCAGATCACACTATCGGCATAATTGTGATTATCGAGTCTCCTCCCAAAGGTATATCCAGACGTGAGTGTCATGTAATTGGATTAACTAGATTCTGTTGGTCTTGGAAAACATTCATGGAAGGAAGGAATGATTGGTACATATGTCTATTAATACAACATCTAGTAGTAGACACATACCGTACCTCGAATAATTCCTAGAGCCCTTGGGTCACACTCCTTGACCACATACAACTACTCTCTTCCCTTATCCTCCATCTCCTTAATCTTTGTGGGGACCACATTAAGGTGGTGGTCATAACATGTAAAAATGAACACCACCTCATGCTGCTCTCCTAGCTCCACTTTCACATCCGTAGCCATGTAGATTTGTTTATCCCTATCACATACTCTTCCAGAAACATTTTCCACTCCCAAGTCTCTGAGACTGTCTATAGTTTCCTTCTTTCCCACTACTAACATTCACTCGTTGTATCCTCTCTTCCAAATAACATTCAACTACAAAGGTACCCTCTAGCACACTAACATATGTAGGAATTCATAGAGTAATAGTGATGACTCAGATGTCCATAAACACAACGCGCTCAGAAGTCCGAGCCCCGAATCACTGATAGTATCATATTCATCGAGTACCAGGAATGTTTGGTATGCCTCAATGAACACTCAGCTACCGACATGTCTTTCTAATAATGTTGTAGAAGCTCTAGAGAACTCTTAATGTCCTCTTCAAGCTAGTCCTTAGCCGCCTGTGAGTCGGGAATGCCTTGGAACCTGAGGGGTATCTAATTCTGAAACACACGTAAGACACTAAGCCTAAATGTGTCCTCTACCGGTACTTCCAGTTGTAACTATCGACCAAAAGGCAGTGACATAGCAAGGACACTACCCAAATGTACCATCTCGGGAAACGGTCCAATTACTAAAGCCTCATTATCCTACGGACTATTCTCATGGTCACGTACAAGAAAAGACCAGCAGATAGAATCACCTTCTACTCTATGGGAGTCTCAAATAGGCAGAAAACTCTACCTATAGCCTCCATTCATTCCTCAGCTTCCTAGGAATATGTCTCTCCTCGAAACCTCAGAGGCCTCTGTCGCTGGAACTCATGCAATGTGCTCGGTCGGCATACATCCTCTACTAGTGGGGATCGTGGAAATGCTTGTCCAATGGGTATTGGTTTTGTTGGTAAACCACCCAAAGGTGATAATTCCATTAGAGGGACCTGAACTGAGGCATCATCACTCGGTGGTCCATCATCGCGTACTCTCTCTGGAAACCTGGGTGGTTTTCTATGTCGAGACGTCCTGATAATGAACAAGTGCACCATGGTTTGAAAGTTATTCTTGGTGAGATAAATCAATGAAATAAAAAGGAAACACTTTCCAAAAACACACACAATCAGTGTTTTTGTGCACTGAGTCTGATATCAGAATTAAGGGTCCTGGGGTATGGATACATCGGCCATCGCACCAACACTGGATTCCCCAAAATAGAAAAACACAATTATAACACTTAACACTATTTCTTCACAGCAAAAGATCAGAGTCCTAGTTCTTCGGTAGAACTGAACCCCTATAATACCACTTTGTAACGGCTTATTCCCTAGGGGTCAATCCATTACTACATTAAGCCTTCCTTCCATAGACCAAGGGCTAGAAACTAGCACCAAAAGGTGTATTACCTAATACAGGAAGGCATTGCCTTTAAACCTGTATAAACACCCAGACCGAGAACACAAAAAGAAGAAACATTGAAGTAAATTATTGTAGTAAATGGGTACTGAACGAAAAAGGGACTGGAATACAAGCCCAAATGAAAGTACGAGTAAAACTGAAAAGTACATCACAACAGAAAAATTGAAAATAGCTACTGAGTCATCCTCTGAAGTTCCTACCTGAAGGGTAGGTAGAAATCGCCTTCTCATCACTCCACATCCTCCTCTCTCCTCTCCACACCACATGGTCCTAGCTCCCTCAATCCTCAGCCCAGCTTCTCATCATTTTTACCAGACACAACAAGGTGTGGGTGTAGCCCATGCAGGGTTGAGTATAATGATACTCAGTAGGGACCCTAAGACCCCGAAGTTCTCCTAGAATTCAACAATGAAAAACCACAGGGGTAATACCATGAAGGTAGAGTACCAAACATGTAGAGTACCACATAAAATGACCTCAATCAGAAGCACAAAGTAAAGACAGCTCACACCTAGATATATTTGAGGGGTAATACCAATTAACATCCCTAGTCACAACGTCGAATTCCTCGGTTACTGGAAAACTCCTCCTCTATCGAGTACAGTGGGCCTTCTGCGTCAAAAAGAGGTGCTTCCCACTAACCTTGGACTATTGAGGTACTCTTCATGTCGAGTATCATGGGCCTTACATGTCATATAGACGCGCTCCCCACCATGGGTTTGTCGCGTCACATAGAGGTTCTCTCCCTCGGCCTGTTGAATCACTCTGAGTGTTGGGCAAAAATCCCTCAAGGTAACATTGCAGCATTTTTGGGTTGATTGTGTTTGTTGACAAAGCAGGTTTCCATGGAGAATTGTCGAGTTCCCGAGAATTTGTTGACATTCCATGTTGACAAAGAACTTTGACAAAGGAAAAGACGATCTGGAGGCGGTACAAAAGAGCAGTACAAGGTGGCGCCGTTTTCCAGTGTTTGCCAAATTTTTGGGCCTGAAAATCGCCAATGGAAAATGGAGTGATATGTTGTTGGCAAAGGTTGAGGAGAGAGAAATGAAGGAGGTGTGCGGAAAAATCAAGCATGGCGCGCAAAACTAGAGGGTTGCGCGAAATCTTGAAGTGTGGCGCGCAAAACAGCGGGTTGCGCGAAATTGTATTTCGCGCAAAAGATGTTTCAAGGCCGAAAGCTTGAAAATCGGTAAAGGCATGAGGCGCGCGAAATTTTGGAGGCGTGCGCGGAAAATTGAAGTGGCGCGCGAAATAGCAGATGAAGTATTTCGCGCAAGAGGTGTTACGAGGTCCGAAGCTCGTAAAATGGCAAAGGCATGAGGTGCGCGAAATTATGGAGCAGTGCGCGGAAAATGTTTGTGCGCGGAAGATCAAAGCGGATTACGCGCTCAAGGAGGGTTTTTCGCGCGGGGTCGATTTTGCCTATAAATATGAAGTGACCCTCCTCCATTCAGTAGAGTTCAAGACATAGAAAATACCCGAGCTCTGGTGCGCGAAATTGAAGTTTGAAAGGGTGTTGCGCGTAAACTTAAAGTTTGCGCGTAAAGTCAGATTGCGCGAAAAGCAAAGGCTGCGCAGAAAGTTTGAGTTGGCGCGTAAAAGGAAGGTTGCGCGAAAAGTGGATTTCGCGCAAAGGCAGTGAATTGCGCGCAAGGCAGTTTCCAGGCTGCGCGTAAAATTTGAAGGTTGCGCGAAAAAGGAATTTCGCGCAAAGCATAGAAATTGCGCGCAAGGCACCGTAAGGGTTGCGCGTAAAACTTGAGGTTGCCCGGTACATCCGGTGCAAAGTGAGATTCATCTGCGGGTGAAAGTTGGACTTCAATAGAGCATCTACATACAGAGAAAGATGCATTCCTTAATGGAAATGAAGAGACCTACAGGTCTATAAACTGTGAGTGAATCCCTTCCAAGAGCAGTGAGCTTAGGAAGAGGAAGAAGGTGATCCTCTCCACCGGCAGTGAGCCAGAGAGAGAGAAACAGGGAGTGACCCTTGGGAAAGCAGTGAGCTGACCCTAAACCTTGTATAGGCAGTGAGCCTGGGCATAGAAGTGATCTAGCCCGAACATTGTAAACCACAGCTAGTGAAGTTAGTGGATCTTGGTACGAACCGGCAACTTGTCGGCGTATGCTCCTTGGACGTAGCCCTTAGTGGTGAACCAAGTAAAAATCGCTGTGTCTGCCTGGTCGCTTCTCTGCATTGCACTCAAAGCATTATCATCAGATAAACTTGAAAAGAACTGAGCATAGTATACACACAAGAGCAAACAAAGTGACCCTTGTAACAAAGAGGTCAAGATCCAGTGGGGCAGGAAGTATTTTGAAAAGAATATCCATACCCTGATTCACCCCCCCCCCCCTCTCAGGGTACATAGGCCCCTATTGGCCCTAACAATTGGTATCAAAGGAAAGGTTGCTTTTATCAGATTTGTTTGCTTCAACTTTGTGTAGTCGATCTGTGTTGTTGAAGATATTGTTTGCGCTTATCTCGGTCTACCATGGGAAAAAGAACATCTTCAAAGAAGAATCAGAAGTCAGGTGGTATCCCTCAGTGTGGAAGTGTTTTTGGAAAAAGTGTGATTCAAATAAAAGAATCAAATAGCTTACTGAAAGAATCATGTAGTGAACAGAAAAATGATTTGGATAAATCATACAACAAAAATACTTACTCATTCAAAGATGTTGATGGAATGAGTGAAGAACCTGACTTTCCAAGTGACGTTGGAACCACTGACGATGAAGAAGAAGAAATTGAAGGAAGAATTGATATGCGAGCTGAGTTGGAGGCTGCTCTGGAAGAGATAGATGTTTGGAGGGCCAAAACCAAGAAAGCTAACAAAATTGTTCGCGATGCCAAACTCTATATGCAGCAGCAGGAAGAAGAGAAATCTGAGCTGATGAAAGAAATTCAGAAACTTAATTTATCAACATCAGAGAACTCAGAATCCGTTAGTAAGTATAAGCTGAAGGTTGAAGAACAGAAAAGAGAGATCGATGGCCTGAACAAAAAGGTGGAAGTTGTCCATGGGACTAAAGAATTGGATCAGAAATCCACTGAAGAAATTAATTCTAAAGGCATACAGATCAATGCTCTGGAAACTGAGGTCAACAAGCTAAGAGGCTTAAATCAAAGGCTTATCGATATAGTTACTGACCTAACAAAGAAGAATGATTCTCAAGGTGAGGTATTACAGAAGCTGGCTAAAATGAAAGGAAAACAAAAGGCTGATGATTATGAAGAGAATCAAAAGTCAGATGAAGTACAGAATCTGAAAGCTAGAAATGATGATCTAGCAGCACAGTTGTCTGAAGAAGTTCAGAACAATCGAAGCCTTCAACAAGAGAATGAATCTGTCTCTAAATCTGTTTCTGAGGAAAAATTAAAAGTAGTGAAGAAAAGTGCAATGGTGGAAAAGCTCACACAGGAACTAGAAGATGAGGTGAGTAATGGGAAGCTTCTCAAGAAAGAACTGGATGTCCAACTTGAATCAAGGGAGACGAAGATTAAAAAGTTGGAAGAGGATCTAGAATTAGTAAAGAAGGATGTGGAAAAATCTAATGCTAAAGGAATGCCAAAAATGAAGGATGCCTTACACTTGCTATTTGATCATCCTTCGACAAGTGATGATAAAATGAAGAATAGGTATGCTATTTCTGAAGAGAAACAACAGAATATTTTCTCAGCTCAAAGACCAGCAAGTTTCGGAAAAGCTGGTATCGGATTTGATGAATCCCCTCCCGTGCAAGATAGAAAGAGAGCTATGAACAGTTCTAGATGGGAAAGAAATCCTATAGGTGCTGGAGATAGGCCTAAAAGGACAGATACAAAAAGCAGTGATGACATGTGCTATTTTTGTGGGATTCATGGCCACACATCAAGCTTCTGTTCAGAGGCTCTGGAATACATCTCAGGGTGGGAAAATAGAGACATTACTAAATCTGAGAATAAGAAGAAGCATCATGAGAAATCAGAGAGAGGAGTCTCTCAGAGGAAAGCATATGTTAGATGCTATTACTGCGGAAGAATGGGACACACAATGAGTATGTGTCAGGAAGCTCAGGAGCCCAATATCAAAAGAAGAAATAAAGGGGCATCAACATCTCAGCAGAGAGATGATGAAATGAGGTATGTCTTTGAGGGAAAATGTTTTATATGTTCTCACTATGGGCACATGGCGAGACATTGCAGTAAGAAGAAAGCAGGAAAGGGAAAGGAACAAGAAAAGAGATCTCCACCACAAGAAGTGTACAAGAAAGAAGCCTGTACTGGGAGACAAAGTGGTAAGGAGAAGAATAGGCTTAAAGCCTCGGGGAAATCACATGGAGCTGAACGAAAGTTGTATCAGTCACCTCCTCTAGCGTGCTCACAACAACTATCAAGGAGAGAATGTGAACAAACCTGGAAGATTAAGGGGAGATCTACTCCAGTTGTGATAAAGAAGAATGGACGTTCAATGGAGGACCCACCACCAATGAAAAATAGGGCGGTGACTCATAAATCTGATAAAAGGCCGATAAGCAAAGAATGCATCGAAAAATCCACATGTCGTGTTTTGCAACGAGAAGTGGAAGAAAAAGGTAGATCCCTACAATGGACAAAGAAGACAGGGAAGATGACAAGAAAGGAGATTCCTGCACCGAGAAACAATCAAGGGAAATGGAATTTCGGTAGAACATCAAAGATCGAAATGTGTACCAGTTGGTCTAAACCCCAGATTGTGAGAAAGGCCAAGTCTGCAGAATCTTCATATCAGAAAAAGGCTCAGAATGTGAGCAAAGAATGCCTAGTCATATGGCCAGAACAGTTGAAGTTGGTCAGGCAGTTGGAGGAAGCAAGAAAGGAGTGTGATGCGCTCCAAGAAAGAATCAAAGGGTTGACCCATCAGGATCAACCATCATCCTCATGTTGAGGATTCTAGAAGAAACACCCCTCTCCCTATGCATATAAATGCTATTAACTGATGATTGATGTGTTTCAGGTTTTAGGGAGATACGATCCAAGGGGAAGTGGCATCTAAGGATGCGAAGTGGAGATCTGATATGCTCTACAGGTTCAATTGATTCAAATCAGGAACTAGGGATGAAGAAGAAAAGATGCAACTGAGCACAATTAAAAGTGATTGTGTTATTAGCTTTATCTCTTGTTTCCTACACCGAGTTCCAACTCAGTAGGCTTAGAGATTTTGTTAATGGCTCAATTCCAGGTGGAAGCTGAGAATAAGTGATGTAGGAGAAGAACGAATGCTTATGGGTTTAAACAGTGGCCTAACCCCAGGAAGTGGTGCACAACCAAGGGGGAGCATTCAACCGAAAAAGTCAGATCAGGAGTGTTCGAACGGGGGAATACTCATTTCTGGAGAAGCAGCAATAGTCAAGCATTTCATGCTTATTTATTTTGATCTAACATTGTGGTATCAACTGATTGTTTTTTCAGGATACCAAGAAGCTGCGAAAAGTAGCTGAAAGAAATGAAGCCACTGAAAAATGAGTCAGTAAACAATTTCCTGACGAAAGTGTTGAGGAAGAAAGCAACACAGGGGGAGAAGAACTGGCTAAGGGTGACTCAAAATAAGATACTGATGATGAGTACAAGGATGTAAAATCCTTATCTGCACAAAATACAAAGAATCGAGCTGAAATTGACAGGCAGACTATCATCAGTGATCAGTGAGATCCGGTTCAGACAAAGAGAATGAAATCACTACAGCAGACATCATTACTATCTCAGGTTGAGTCGAAATGCTTTGCTGATGCAGCTGAAGATGAAAAACCGGGATCATGCCATGAATGAAGCGATAGGTCAGAATTGAGAAGAATCAGACCTGGGAAATTGTTTCGAGGCCAGATGATAAAAATGTCATCAGGACAAAATGGGTCTATTTAGACAAGATGAACGAAGATGGTACAATGATTCGAAACAAAGCACGACTGGTGTGCAAAGCATACACCCCAAGAGAATGGTACTGAAGGATATATCAGTATTTGAAGAAGATTGGTTTTCAGTGTGGTGGATTTGATTACAATCTTTATTTCAACAACAATAGTAATCAAAGGATGGTGAGGCTGGTCAAGGAAGAAGACATAATATTTGGAAGATCAGATGAAGCATAGTTACACAAGGCAGGAATGGAACATTCATTTCTGAATCCGAGTATGCCAAGGATGCTTTGAAATGATTTGGAATGGAAAATTCCAAGGAGATGAAGACTCCGGTTTCTACCCGGATGAAATCATCAAAAGATGACAGTGGCAGGGTAGTTAATATCACAGAATACATGCAAATCATTGGAAGTCTGTTGTACTTAACCGCAACAAGGCCTGATATTGTTTTCGCCACATGCCAAGCAGTGAGATATCAGAGTAATCCCAAGGAAAGTCACATGCTTGCAGTGAAAAGAATACTTCGGTATATCAAGGGCACAGTGGACTTCGGCTTGACATACAATGACAAATCTCAGACAGAGTTATTGGGATATACTGATGCAGACTGGGCCGGTTCAGCAGATGATAGGAAACCAACGTCAGGTGGTGCTTTTTACATAATGGATTGTGTATTTATTGGCTTAGCAAGAAGCAAGATTGCATTTCATTAAGCACCGCAGAAGCTGAGTATATTACGGCCACTCAAGCATGCACACAGTTATTGTGGATGAAGCAGCAGCTTGAAGATATGGGATTTGAAGTAAAGTCTCCAATCGGAATCCAGTGCGATAACTCAAGTGCTATAAATCTCAGCAAAAATCTCGTCCGTCACTCTAGGACAAAGCACATTGAGATAAAGTATCATTTTATCAAGGAGAAAGTTGAGCAGGGGATCGTGAAATTGGAGTATGTGCCTACAGAACTACAGGTTGCAGACATTCTGACAAAGGCCTTACCCAAGGAAGATTTTGAAAGGCATCGACTGGCTCTGGGAGTTCAGTCAATTCCCCACACTTGAAATAGAGTGGATGTGGGCCCCCCCCTCTCCCCGAGGTATGGTGTGTTTTTCCCTAATGCGCTGATATGTGTTCTCTACTATGTTACCGAATACAAAGGCGTGACCTTTGGGTTCGTTGACAAAGGGGGAGAAAAGTGCTTGACAAGTGCTTGACAAAGGGGGAGAAAAGTGTTAGTTCAAGAGAGAAAATAGTGCGGAGATTTGATAAATCATAATTGATACGGGGAGAAGCTGACAGGTGGAGCAGCCAGAAAGGGGGAGCAATGAGAAAGGGGGAGAGATTTTTAAATCTGACGATGCTAGACGTGATCGATCAAATCATAGAAATCACGACAGCTAATGATCGTGATAAAAGCAGAACAATGGTGTTGGAATGGTGTGAGACGGTGTCCAGCTATCAACAATTGGTATCAACTTAAGAATTCACCAATTGGTATCAGTGTGGTTCAACAACTGGGTTTATTTTAAGAATTGGTATCAGGGTGGAATCGACAATTGGGGTCTGACATGAAGTGATTCATTGATGAACTTTTCATACTACTCTTGTTTCTCACGCCGAGCATTGCTCATGTGGGCTTAGAGTACATGTTAAGTGAATCCTTGAACACTATCATAATCGCAAGAGGCGAATGGTGGTAGCA
Source organism: Viscum album (assembly GCA_963277665.1). NCBI lineage: Eukaryota > Viridiplantae > Streptophyta > Magnoliopsida > Santalales > Viscaceae > Viscum > Viscum album. The sequence continues at coordinate 1,895,404,265 of OY728150.1, forward strand.
GCTGGAAGAAGACTCAGTGTGGTATCAAAGTGCAGAAAATATTTCTGAGCAGAGTTGTGAAGAGTTGTCAACAAACCCAAAGGGGGAGATTGTTGGGCAAAAATCCCTCAAGGTAACATTGCAGCATTTTTGGGTTGATTGTGTTTGTTGACAAAGCAGGTTTCCATGGAGAATTGTCGAGTTCCCGAGAATTTGTTGACATTCCATGTTGACAAAGAACTTTGACAAAGGAAAAGACGATCTGGAGGCGGTACAAAAGAGCAGTACAAGGTGGCGCCGTTTTCCAGTGTTTGCCAAATTTTTGGGCCTGAAAATCGCCAATGGAAAATGGAGTGATATGTTGTTGGCAAAGGTTGAGGAGAGAGAAATGAAGGAGGTGTGCGGAAAAATCAAGCATGGCGCGCAAAACTAGAGGGTTGCGCGAAATCTTGAAGTGTGGCGCGCAAAACAGCGGGTTGCGCGAAATTGTATTTCGCGCAAAAGATGTTTCAAGGCCGAAAGCTTGAAAATCGGTAAAGGCATGAGGCGCGCGAAATTTTGGAGGCGTGCGCGGAAAATTGAAGTGGCGCGCGAAATAGCAGATGAAGTATTTCGCGCAAGAGGTGTTACGAGGTCCGAAGCTCGTAAAATGGCAAAGGCATGAGGTGCGCGAAATTATGGAGCAGTGCGCGGAAAATGTTTGTGCGCGGAAGATCAAAGCGGATTACGCGCTCAAGGAGGGTTTTTCGCGCGGGGTCGATTTTGCCTATAAATATGAAGTGACCCTCCTCCATTCAGTAGAGTTCAAGACATAGAAAATACCCGAGCTCTGGTGCGCGAAATTGAAGTTTGAAAGGGTGTTGCGCGTAAACTTAAAGTTTGCGCGTAAAGTCAGATTGCGCGAAAAGCAAAGGCTGCGCAGAAAGTTTGAGTTGGCGCGTAAAAGGAAGGTTGCGCGAAAAGTGGATTTCGCGCAAAGGCAGTGAATTGCGCGCAAGGCAGTTTCCAGGCTGCGCGTAAAATTTGAAGGTTGCGCGAAAAAGGAATTTCGCGCAAAGCATAGAAATTGCGCGCAAGGCACCGTAAGGGTTGCGCGTAAAACTTGAGGTTGCCCGGTACATCCGGTGCAAAGTGAGATTCATCTGCGGGTGAAAGTTGGACTTCAATAGAGCATCTACATACAGAGAAAGATGCATTCCTTAATGGAAATGAAGAGACCTACAGGTCTATAAACTGTGAGTGAATCCCTTCCAAGAGCAGTGAGCTTAGGAAGAGGAAGAAGGTGATCCTCTCCACCGGCAGTGAGCCAGAGAGAGAGAAACAGGGAGTGACCCTTGGGAAAGCAGTGAGCTGACCCTAAACCTTGTATAGGCAGTGAGCCTGGGCATAGAAGTGATCTAGCCCGAACATTGTAAACCACAGCTAGTGAAGTTAGTGGATCTTGGTACGAACCGGCAACTTGTCGGCGTATGCTCCTTGGACGTAGCCCTTAGTGGTGAACCAAGTAAAAATCGCTGTGTCTGCCTGGTCGCTTCTCTGCATTGCACTCAAAGCATTATCATCAGATAAACTTGAAAAGAACTGAGCATAGTATACACACAAGAGCAAACAAAGTGACCCTTGTAACAAAGAGGTCAAGATCCAGTGGGGCAGGAAGTATTTTGAAAAGAATATCCATACCCTGATTCACCCCCCCCCCTCTCAGGGTACATAGGCCCCTATTGGCCCTAACACTGAGCCGTAATGGTCAGATGTTGCCAAGTCTCATCCAGTCGCAGGGTTCCGTATGTATCACGCTTGGAAGAACCACTCCCCAAGCCCTAGGTCATACCTCAACCACCTAAATGTTCCACAAAGAAGTATCCCAAAGTTCTGTCATGACAAAAGGGACCCAAAACAATAGACAGTGCGTCAATTAGACGCCCGACGTTTAAGTTATTAGTGTTTCCGCTCTGAGGGCACAGTTGTATTTAGGGTCTGAGCCAACCTGGAAATGCACCAACCTTATCCAAATCACAAGTGGAGTATACCAAAAGGACCGTCACGATCCAAGGATCATGGATCCACAGATGGTTCATCAAACGAGCATCAGGTTTTCATGTTATGGCCAAAAAAGTAAAATTTGGCCCAGATCCAGTCTGCCCCGGTCGGACCGACCCAGCCTGGGCCTCAGCGGGCTTGGCCCGTGAAGGGCGCAGCCAATTGGCGCGGCCCGCTGGGTAGCTCGTGGTGTACATGTGGTCTGCCCTAGCTGCATCCCAGGGGGGGAGGTCCTCCCAGTAATCCTAATAGCCCAATAGTCGTTTGGTTGCCCTGTTGGCATGCGGGAACTACTGGAGGGATCCCGCCCAGTGTGGAAGAGCCGGCCAGAAGTCTGTCAGGACTTCTTCCCAGTGGTGCGATCGCACGCTAATGCTCCCTCGTGGTCAGCCTGATGTTGGTCGCCCTACGGCCTTCACCGCGGCCAAGTGGTCAAGGCCTCCTACTCCACTGGCAGTGCGGACGTGCCACGTCGCTCCGCTACGCGGCAGGTCGGCATGCCGGACGCCACCTCTTGCTTTGCCATGGCCGACGGGCCACGGCCTTTGGCTCATCCGGTGAAGTATACTCGCACCGCTCTTCCTTCATCTGGTCGGCCGGGTGTCGGACACCACATTCTTCCGCGAGCCACATCATCTTCGTTCCAAGCCCGAAAAATTAAACGGTTGAATATTCGTGATCCTTTCATTGAGGTATCCATGTATATATATCGCGCTTAGTAAAACTCTATGTTTCCAGTGTCAATAAATATTAGGCATTGTATAACAATCAAAGAATGCGTGAAGAATAAAAAGAAAGAGGAGAAATTTTTATGTGTGGGATGACGGACATGTTCATTTGGCCATAATCGTCGTGAATTTTGGATATGAAGAATCAATAAAATTAAATCATATTTAAAAAACCCATACCTCAAGATCGTTGGAGAGCATCTGAGTTTGAAGATGTTATGGAATTTTTTTTCACACAAAAAGCCACCAACGACGTCACTCAATCTTCATTCTTTGGTTCGGGGTTCAGGGACACTCGTCACTACCCGCTGGAACGATCACTGTCCTCCAAGTGTTCGGCATTGTGGAACTTTACCAGAGCTTCGTCTCTTAGTAAATCCATTCCAATTCCTCTCCCCCAAGTTCAACAGAAATAGAAGAGGGGGATGGTAGGTAACGATCATAGAATTTATGAAGCTTCATTTAATAGGAACCTTCCAAAATTCCAACGACGATGTTACTTAGTATTTAAAGGGTCAATCCATTTAATGTCTTGACTCACCGTAGGTCCCACACTACCTCTTGTCCGTTGGTGGAAAAGAAATAAAATAGTGATATTATTTTATTTCATTTCCTTTTAAATTTCACAAAAAAATAACTTCTTCTCCGGACCTACTGCGATCAAAGTGAAGGTATCCTTAAACAAATATTGGAGTTGCGTGCTCAATGGTGTCCTTTTATTTCAATTCTGAGCACCAGTTCAAAGGATATTAAATTCCACTTGCGCTTGTACTGAACATACTCAAAAAAATCTGAAAAATAATTAACAGTCACCCTCGACCCACGCCTATCAAGGTTAGGGTCTGCCGAAGTGAAACACGCCCCAATGAACCCAATAGTACTCTCAGATTTCTAGTCCGATTTACCATTTTAATGTTATGTATTTTACAATAAATTAATTGCCACTTAATTATTTTATTTATGGTCAAAAACTGACATTCAATGGTGGCCTATGCTGGCCAATGTTAGTATCTACCCAATGAATACATACCCCCACAAGTTCAGCGGTGGTCTCAGATTTTTAATCTGAGTTACTGTTTATGAGTTATAAGCATTTGAAAAATAAAATAACTTTATTTTATTATTTTATTTATGGATATGCCATTTTTGAGTTTTCTCACAGGACATCTGCGATGACTAAACCAGAGTCATGCCTAGGGTAAACTCGCCATCCTGAATGCAACTGTGCCCTCTGATTTTTAATTCATGTAAACATTTACGAGTTGTTCCACTTTTTCAAAAAGACAGCGTATGCGTGCTATTTAAAGATTAGGAAAACATTGAAGGACCATTCCGGGAACTCCGGGCCTCAGAATCATGCACCGTTAGATTTCATGGCCTCAAAATAATTCCATATAATTAAAAAAATTATATGGGATTTCTAGGACATTACATGTGTTTATATTTAGTAACCTTATTTGATGTTCCAATATGGAATCTTATATTTTCACCAAATATTTATGAATTTAAACTGACATAAAAAATCTGTAGTGATTTTGTTCTTCCAAATATGTCACGTGATATAGAATGAGTAATAATTTTAATTAGTCATAATTAACTACTATTAATATCTTTAACTCAAGATAATGACATAGCAATGGATAATCAAAATCATGAAGAAAAATGGTAATGATTTATAAAAATATGAATGGAAAACATGATATTTATCATGTATTTTCTTTTCTATAATAGGGAAATGAGGATATGATAGATGTTGTGATATATTTTGGTGATATGAACATTCATTAAATAGATGTTATGAATTTTATTATCCCAGTGGATTTTTCATAAAGATCAACTATGGTCATTTTTATACATTTATTATTGTATTTTTTGAAAAGGATACTAGTGTTCTAGGGAATGCAATTATTTTCTATGATACTAAAAATAATATGACAATTTTTAAATTAATGTATTTTATATAATTTACCATTAATCAAAAAAATTAATCCCCAAAACATTTAGGGACTCAATGATCACGTATCTATGTTTTTGACTTTGAGGGATATGCCTAAGAAGGTTTTTGATAAGAGATATCATAATTATTTATTATTCTAATATTTTTAATGGGTATATTATGGTGGATTAAAAAAATATGTTTTATTAAATCAACTCATGGACTTGTTTATACTAAGTGGATTATAGTAATGAGGATTGGGTTTTTTCATATATAAATGATGTTATAAAATTCATAATTTATCTAATTTTAATAACATAATAGTATCTTGATTGTTTGAATTGAAAATTCACTACAAAAATAAAGATAATATTTCTTACAAAATGTCAAGATAATGGAATATTTAATCATTATTTAAAAAATATATATATAATGGAGATGAAGGTGAATGTAAAGGATAACCATTTGATGGATATAGATAATTATCATACATGGTATATAACTACAAAAACTTATTGGGGACTTAGATTTTTCTATATCCAAGTATAAAAAAATTATTTAATGTTGTCAAATTATTGGATGTTCTCTTAGAAATTTAATTTGGCATTCTTATGATAATTTTTTTATGATGGTGGACGACCACTTTAAATTTGATTTTTATAATAAAATATATCTCTAGATTTGGTATTTATAGATACTGAAAAGACTTATAACACCTATGATAAGATAACCAAATGCATATCAATTATTTGAACACCCAACATATTTTTTTTGTTCTCAAGGTCTTATGAGCATGTGCTGTCTGATTTTTATTAGACATAAAAACCCCTAAAATAAAGAATAATATATACCTTTGTGATATAGGAAAAAACCAAATGAATATTTATTATTAAACAATTATAACACAACCATAATGTTTTCTAAAAAATCTAGAAACACTATATGGTCAAATAATATAAATGTGAGTCAACAATAAAGGATGATAGGTTTACATTTCCTAATTAGTTTGGAGAATCTTCTTTATTTAGTAGTAATTTGATAAGTCTAGAAAGCGTGATCATTTTAGAGGATTGGAAAAGAATGATTAATTAATGTTATATTTTAAATTATATTTCTAGGTGACTAAAAATTCATATTATTAATCCATTTATTCTAGATCCATTAATTTCTAAGAAAATATTTTAGTCATGTAATATTTCAAGAAATTTTGGAACATAAATCAATTTTATAAACAATCACATTCATCTTTTTCATAAAATATAAATCATTATGATAACCATTTAGTTCTAATTTATCATTTCATAACATAAAATTGAATCCATTTTACAATAATTGAATAATATTATGTATATTTTAATTTAATAAAACAATATTCAGTAAAAATGAAAATAATATTCATTTATAAGAACATAAATAACCATAGATAATTATTTTGACCATGGTAACATGACCACCTCTTACATTCACATTATTCTAAAAAAACTATTATTCTATAATTTTATATATAAAATATCTACTTTTAAAATAACAAAAATCATCAACTTACACACATTGAATATATATCTAATAAAAAAGAAACATAAATGATGAATTTTGTACCCTAATATTAATAGGTATATAAAATTTAATAAATTGATATTTATGAATCTAAACATTTATAAACACCCTTTTTTGGGAAATTTATAAGATCCTAAAGAAAAAAGATAAAAATTTGCTTATTTTATTAAATAATTAAAGAGTTGTAAATATTTTAAGAGATAAATAATAATGGCATAATAAAATAAATTATATTTTTAAATGGTCATTTTGATGTATTTATTTCAATACATGACAATAATTTTGTAGTTTCAATGAATTTTCAAAATAGTAAAAAAACTATTTATAAATATTATTTATTTAGCATTAATATTAATTTTTAAATAAATATATTTACCAATAAATTTAATGTATTTTTTATAAAGATTTATAAATATATATATTATCTTTGTACGTGTGTATTTATATAGATATATTAACATATTTTAATTTTTTTATAATTATCGTTAAAAAAATTATAAAAATTATTTATTATTATTATCATTCTCTTAATCATCATATTAATATATTAGTGTACATATATTTGTATGTTTGTGAGTAAATATATGAGTTTTTATTAATATTATTTATTAATGTAAGTATAAAAATCGAAAGGGTTAATTTAGGATTATGAAGTTATCATCTATATTATTAGGAACATAAAAAATCCAACAATAAAATGATATAGGTGGCCCTAATAGCCACAAATGTGTATTATTTATTATTTAAAAAATAATCAATTCATTTTTTTAATTAGTTACTAAAATTAGTTTATCTAATCTAGTAAAACATGTCCTCAAACCCCTCATGAATAATATTTTCCCAGCCCTATCTCTATCTCTCTCAATTATCCTTCTCCCTTATTCATCTAAAAACTTATCTCAGAATATATGGTTGAATTTTACCTTTGTCTTTTAATAAACATGTATCTTTTTCTTCATTATTATTATAAAAATTTATCCACTGACTAAATTTTTATATTTAATATTTTTGGGGAACTGTTTGTGAACAGGACCCACATAAACTCAGAATGGTCACTGTTCTTTGAATCAATGAATTCACATCCATTCATATTTTTCATTAAATAATTATTTAACACTAAATAAAGTGATTATAATATTTATTTTCAAAATATATATAAAAACTAAAATAAATTAATAACTAAATATTTTTACATGTTTTAGTTCTCAAAATTAGAGGATATATCCATCGTATGATTTGTAATAACCAATGATCAGAAAATCCTTGAAGTTCAACATATTGGATGGAAAAGTAATGTATTATCCTAGAACTCATGATAAACAATACTTATCCTAGAATTTGCAATGATCTCTCATATAAATGAAAGTATCAGATATAAAATATAATAATAAGAAAATATTCCATAAATATTTACATCCATAAACTTCTTTTTCTTATTCATTATCATATAGTTAATTTAATTTTCCTATTTCACTTTTCCTCTTCTCTATATTCTTTATCATTGATTTTGTACCCTTTCACAAAATAATATCTCTTCTGTTATTACAAAATAAGAATTTTAATTTCATATTTGAGAAATTAACATTCATTTAATCATTAAAATAGATTTTTGTTCCATCCGAAATCTATAAGCAATATATCATATATAAAGTACGATTAAGGGTCTTAACATATCATGGTAATGTAGAGTGTAGCATAATAATAAAATTACATGATTTAGATTCTAAAAAGTTTCAATGTGTAACAATTATCCTTGTGGTGTGACCATCATAATCATGGTGCAATATAGTGTTTTATAGAGTTAAAAATATGTTATCATCCATCTATTTCACAAATTCTTATTCATTTTTGGTATTGTTTAGTGTGTTGTGGAATTATCTCTAAAAAATTGATAATATTGATCATCATTAAAAATTCAAGGCCTAATCATTGTATCGTGATTTTATGATACATGGTGACATTAAATGGTTTCACGGTTGAGACATGTTTTTTCTAATCCACTCAATATTCTCATCAGGTTCACTGCGATGTGGTGTATACAAATATAGATTAACCCCCTAGAACCCTACATCTATAAGAGAACCAATTTATCATTACATTCTCATTATGGATTGATTCTAAAAAACACGAAACAAAAAATTATTTTTTAATGATAAGTTAATGTTATTTTTAACTTGTTAAAGTATTATTGGATTCATAACAAAGTTCATGGAATGATTATAACCGTTAGGTCTTCTAAAACAATAAAATTCTGTAATTTTATTTCATGAAGAGAACCATATTGTGTGAATATAGCTCCTTGAAATTTTGGTGTATATATATATATATATTATCATGTTCAAAATATTTATCTACACAATGAAACGAACCAAAAAAGATTCACAACAATTATTTTTACATAGAAACTAAAGTTTACACTCGGCATGATAATCTAGAGAAATACAGTAAACTAGTATTAAGCAACAAGACAAAGAACTGAGATCACCAAAGTACTTTGGAATTCAAAACTACTGGTTTGAATCGATGTTCTCTCCATAGCATACAATAAAATCACACTTCAATAAAGACTGAAGAATTTCCATCGCCAGGAAACTCAACACGAAGATGATTAAGTCTTGGAGATCACCACACCAAAATCTAATTTAACTGGAAGAAGTGTTAAGATAACATTTAGAAAAGAACTCACCATAAATTTCCAAAGTTTATGTTGTTAAAATTTGAAAAATGATTTCAAGATCAACCTCTCTAGTTTATATTGATGTTTGAATTGTAGACATAGATGTTTGAATGATCAATGATTTGAAACAGAATCAATCTCACCAACTGATTCTAATTTCATAAAAAGTTAAGAAAATGAAGATTTAATGATCATAACCAGAAGGTTTTAAAATTCCAGAGCTGAGAAAGTTCAACCTATAATCATATTGATTAATTCATTGAAAAACATTCCAAGAACAGAGTACAAAAATTCCGGACAGAGGGAAGAAGAGCTCCCCAAATACTGCTCTATTCTCGGGCTCCTTGGTCTCTTGCTCATCCCCAATCCTGCTCCTGGGTATCTTCTCTTGAGTCTTATGTGTTCATGGATAATGAATGTGATTCCCCTTTCAAATTATGTTGCTATACTACTTTAATATCCACAGTCATCTACTGCATGTCACCACACATCTTCCACCGACATTTAAAGCTCTTCACAAATGCATGACACAATGTGCGTTTTTTTGTAACTGGCACGTCACATGAGTTTTCCTCACATAACTAACTCTGGATGAGTTAGTTGGAAGCACATGGACGTCTTTTTGACTTTGGAATGAACATGCACATATAAAATTGAATAGAAAAGTAAATAAATGAAAACACAAAGAAGAAAAAATAGCTATTTTTTAAGTTAAGGGTTAAATAACTCGTTACAAGTTAACTAAATATCATAATTGATAATTATTTTTTAATTTTATATTATATATAAAAATTATTCACATTGAATTACTATGGTAATACATAAATTTATCAATATGTTATTAATTAAATTTAGTTAATTGTTATAGTTACTAAGTTATTAATTTTATCATTTTTACATAAGTTACTAAAATTTACGTCATAAGTAAAGAAGTAATTAAAAATTTATAACTTAGATTGTATTAGTTATTTTTATTTACTACATTAGTTATTATTATTGTAATTAATATTTTAGAAATTAAATTGTTCAATTAATTTATTAATTAGTATATTTTAATTTAGTAATTAGAATTAATACTTAAGTTTTAAATATTTTTAAATTAATAAGTATATTTTATATTTTATTTATAATTATGTTTAATTATATATTTATACTATTAAGAGTGCATTAATTTATTATTAGCATTTATTATTAATTTATTTTTGTATTTTAATTGATAATTTATGTATTTTTTAATTTATAACTTTTTAAAATTTTATTCTATTCATTTGATTTAATTAAAGTTAACTTTAACTTTAACCTTTTTTATTACTTTTTGTTTTACTTTACTTTTATTATTATTTTTGTTATCTTATTCCTCCACCTCCCCCAATTATTGGCACATAGGGGGTGGCCTTATTCTTCCTTTGAACCCGGCAGCGGCGAGCTCCTCCACTCTAGTGTGGTAGGTGGCTTCAGCTTTGTCACGTCCGACACCTCCAGCGGCATCCCGACTCTTCATCCTTCCAGAAACAGCGGCTTGCGGAGGTGGTGTAGCTCCCTCAACAGTGGTGTAGTGGTCCTCGGCCTTCAGCGGTTGTCCTAGGCCTTCAGCGGCTGTCCTCGGCCTCAGAAATTTTCAACTGAGACTGCCAGAACGTCTCTTCTAGGATCGGAATACTGAGGCCGGTACTCAGCGAAGCTCCCAGAAAAAAAATTCTTCCTCTCCCAAGCAGAGCAGCACATGGCGGTGACTTCCTCAACTCAGCAGCGTGATGGCTCCAGCTCGACTCCAGCAGATGTGGCAGCCTCCTGCTCCCTAGATCAGCGGATCTCTGATTTTTCTATGAATACGTCAGTGACAGTGATGTCTTCTTGCATCAGCAGTCTTCCACCACGGTTGATAGTAGTTCAGTACCGGTCCTGGCTCAGACAATGCTCGTCGCGCACTGGTTCGGATTTTCTCATGGTGAGTGGTGGCTTCGGTGAGTTCCAACATCCACCTTGCTCCAATAGTGCTTCTCCAGATCGATAGCAGCAGGGCAAATCCTGTAGAGGCTTGACCCTCTTCATCTCTGATGCGGCCCTTGGACTCCCATGTGATAATATTCAAACAATAGAAAAGGAAATCTCCTCCCTTTTGTGTAGTGTCTCTCCTCATATACCTCATTGGTGGCTCAATGTTCTGGAATGTGAGGAGGTTACTGATAAAGGGAAATAAAAATAAGAATCTGCGCAACAATGAGGTGTCGTGGATGAAGTATAACAGTGATAAAGACTACAGTGAGGTGCAGGGGGGAATTGGGTAACGGTGAGGTGGATCGGGAAAAGGGTCACTATTACGAAAAAAATAAAAATGGTCACTGATAGGATTGGTAATAGTGGGATGGTGCTCACCGATGGAACCAAAGGGTCATAGTTACAAGATAATTAGATCAGGTTATTGTTTGAAATTAAAATTAGAGCAGCGGAAAAGGGAGTCACCATTAGTATAAAAACAAGGGTCACCAGTGACTAAATAAAATAAGGTTACTGATAGAATTAAATGGAAGTCACCGTTGGCTTATAAAAAACAAAGGGAAGCAGCGGGGTGGGGGTCACTGTTAGAATAAAACTAACAATGAGGAGGTTACCGGTAAAATACTAACGATGAACCTTGTTAAAAAAGAACTTAAAAATTAAAACTTAATTTATTTATAACAAGTATTGAAAATAAATACTTTCAAGAAAGGTAAACACCATTAATTTAAAACAGAATTTTTTTTAAACTTAAAAACATAAAGTTATAATAAAAATTATTAATTGATAACACTTAAGTTAATAACTGGATATTTAATAAACTATGATTATGAACAACCTAAATTGAGATTACTATATAAATTAATTAAAAAGTTTCGCTGGAAGTAAAAGAGAAGAGTATTGGCGACCCTGTAGGTTACTGATAGCTCTTGTCTACCTCATTGGTAGACTAAAATCAATAGAAAATAAAATAATAGTCAAACGGCATACATAAAATAATATAATTAATGTTTAAAATTTCATAATTAATTAATTAAACCACTATTTGAACACACAAAATTAAATGCGGACTATTTAATTTATTTTAAACCTAAATTATTTTCTTAAATGATTTGCAGGATGACAAGACAAATTAATTAATATTGTTAACCTATTCTAATGTAAATAAATTAAATGATTAAATATTAAAATAAAGGAAAAGTTAATTAAATAGGATTACATTGATTAATTAATTGTTTAAAATAGATATTAACATATTAAAAGGTCAAGCAGATTTAAACTAATAAAACTAAATAAGACATAATTAAAATCAATTAGTTTAAAACGATTAAAATTATTATTTTGCTGACCAAAAATACATAATTAATTATAAAAAATGATTAATTAGAAGTGTTAACTATAAAAATACAAAAGTAAAATTATTTAGTATTAATTTATTCAATAATTAATTAAATCATTAAAAATTTAGTAACAAGATGTGGAAAAACTATGTAATAATAGACCCACATCAAATTCCCCCACACTTAAGCATTGTTTAACCTCAAACAATCTCATGTTTTATTTTCTTTGAAAATATGTAAAATGTATTTATGATTAAGATCACAATGTAATATGTCCAGCACTCAAAAAAAGAGGACATAACATAATAGCAGACTTTGAGAAAATGAATTACTCTTATGAATCTTGCTTATAAAAAATACTCATGGGTAATCAAGAAAGCTATGAGTCATCAAGCAATGATGATGTCATAACTCATACGTGATACAACTTAGTGACTCATTTCAATCCAAACTCAGGTTCAAATTTCTAGAGTGACATGAGGTAAAATATCAATGGAATTAAGACCTTAACCAATAAACTTTGTACATTGTCTTTTTCACCTAGGTTTCAAAAATAATTAATTTTTTTCAAATAACCTTATTGATACAACCTAAATTATTTCCATAAAAACCAATTGACCCCTTCTTCATCTGGCGTTCATCATTCCTCTCACCTTAATGAGCTCAGTTTTGACACTAGAAAGTTTATTTATTTTTTCCGAGCCATGTATCATAGTGCTAAGCACTGTGCAATGCACTTATTCAAATTGAACTGAGGGCTTATAGTAAACAGACATGCCCCCAGCATCTAGGGTCTCAGAAACTCATCGTGGGATCCGAAATTCCCCCAATTACTCCAATTTTAAAATATTTATATCAAAAATCATTTACATTATCTCATTAAAGCAATTACTTTTAATAAAAAAAATGAGGCCCCTAGAATTAGAATCAAGCTTCCGGTTCCAAGGTTTATGATCATAACTCCATTAAAAAGGGTACCCATATCACTTTAAGAAGTAGGTCCTAAACTGAATTTCAATCAAATAACTAAGTAGGATCACTCAAAAGTCATCCATTATCTTTAATTTTCGTTTCAGAGCAGTTCTTACTACCGGCAAAGAACTTGTCCTAAGGCAAGACCCAATTGAGTACATTGTAAAGCCTATAATTATGAAAAAAAATTGAAAACTTTTAACCATTTCTTGACAAAATGTTTGAGTTGAAATGGGAATTTATGGACTCATATTAAAGCACGGTTTAGCACAGTCAAGAATTGTCCCCCTCCCAAACACTTAAAACCCAACTTTGTCCCAATAGTTGACTTTTAAATATGGAGAACAACAATTAATCAATGAAGGTTCAAAACATATTTTCAATTAAGTAGATTTATGAAATGTGCAAATGTCATATTGAAGTTCAAAGATATTTTTTGCCCAAATGAATAAATAATCAATAGGTTCATTAGAAAGTATATGTATTAACATTGATTTCCAGTGACAAAAATTTTCAATTAAAGTTCAAACAAGAATGAAACTTATGGGAGAAAAGTTGATTGGGTGTAGCAAAATGAAATTTTAGGTTCAAAAGAATGTTCAATATAATAGAAAAATGCATTCTAATACCCCATAGAAAAACTATTTTAATGAAAAGCACACTAACTATCAAGCATGTACCCCCCCCGCTTAATTATATGCGGTGAACGGGTTTTAAACAATGAATTTCAGTTCACAGCAACATGCACATGAAAATTTTTAATTTAGGTTAGTGACATGTAATAGAATTTTTAGTACACATATATTATAATTTTCTAATACAAGTAGAATATCACAGTGAGTAGAGTTTTATTAGAAAAAAAAGAAGCAGAAATAAATGCACAAAGTTGAAGTACTTCCGTGACTAAGTTCTTGTATGAAAATGATCATGGAAATTCCACTCTTTTATTAACACAAGAAGCAGAACCCTAAAAACACAGAGCATGAAAACCACAGAAAAAAAATTCAGTATAGACATAGCATAAAGATGGCAGCAAAGCTTTATATTATTCTGCACAAAATAGTACAAAAATGTTAACAAAGGAGCATGGGTTGACTCCCATGAATCCCTGATTTTAATTTATTCTATTAGACTTTATTTAATCACAATTCGTTTTATTGAAAACAAAAGAAAAAACTTGGGTTACCTCCCATACAGTAGTTGGTTTATAGTCCCCAGTTGGACTTGCCTAGAAACTGACCGTAGTCACTATGTGGATGTCGTTTCCTTAATAAGAACCACTACATATGTTTGTCACAATTATTTTTAATAGATAGATGAGATTTTTGGGCAACAAGACTAAAGTAGACTAAAACCAAACTCTCATAACCTGAAATAAACCCTATGTATCACCCTTTAATAGTAGTGGGTATTGTGCTATCCACTTCCAAAATAAATTCATACATTTCATGATTTGAATAATCATGAAGGGAAAACATAGATCTTGATGCTTCAAAGGGTGTATCATTGACCTCAGAGCTATCTCTCTTAACCTCAACACTAACAGGTTCAAATTCAAGGGTGAAAATTGGTAAATATTGAATAGTAAGTTCAAGAAGAGATTCAATAGAGTGCTGAACAAAATCATGTACAATGGAAATCAATTTCAATTATCCCTATAGACTAATATTAGTATCATTAGAAGGCTCATAACCCTTCACATGAAAGTATTAAAGAGATAGAAATGGAAAAAAATTTATTTTATCACCAATAGATTCAGGTCTAACAATGTTGTAAATCTCTTCCAAAAGATTCTAATCTATTAACTCACACTGAACATCTACTGCTTCTATCAAATCAGTTCTTCCTAGATCAAGTTTGTGTTCAGCCTCAACTTTATGTTCATGTTCAAAAAGCTCGCTTTCTAAAACCATGTCATTTGAGTGTTGCAATTCAATTTCAGGAGAAGAATTATACAATTCAGTATCAATAAATTCAGTTTCTAGGATGTTCAGATCAAGACAATTCTCCTCAAGTTGGTTAACACTATTTTCCATTTCATTGCACAATGTTTTAGATAATTCATTTCTTTGAGAATAGGGAAATGAGAACTCATCATTTAGTATTTCTTCAAATATCATTCCCTCAGCATCATCATCCAACATCATTTAAGAAATAGATGGGTTTGGAGTTTCAAAAAATGGAAGATAAGTGTTCATTTCGAGTTCAAAGACTTCAAATTCCATGTTATCCAGTTTAATTTTCTCATCCAGATTATACCCAATATCATGTTCAGACTCAACGTTCAGAATTTCAGAAATTTAGGGTGAAATTTTTTTTACATTTGAATCTTTAGTTTCAAGAATCTCTTTTACCCGAATGAATTAATTCTCAAAGCTTCAATAATAGTGATTTTTATCAAATGTAGGAATTATGAAGAGAACTGCGCATTCCTTTTCAATCTGTTTCAATTCATCTTCAGAATTTTCCAACTCAACACCATTAAAGCGCTTTATTGGATTTTCAATGATGTGTTCTTTGTTTAATGAGTTGGTTATTTCTAGATTTGGTTCAACAGTTTCATATTCTTCAAATTAAATGGTTTCTTGTCCAGTTTAATTATCACTTTCCTCTTTCACATGATTTTCAAATATTTTGTAAACATTTTCTTTTTCTTTTTCTTCAAATCCATCTTGTTTTTTAACTCTTTGTTGTAAATACAAGAGCATGCTTTCTAATCTCTTCATTCTTTGATCTCTCTCTTGAGAATATCTGTGTTGAATTTCATGAGTTTTAGTAAACCAATTGTTTATTAGTTCCACCCTTGCATCCAGTTTAGAATCAATTAGGTCAATTTTAGCAAGGGTGTTAGGACTAAACTCATGTTTTTCATTTTCTTCAATGTAAAGATCTTGTTGTGGCAGATAATAGACACACTGCCAAGAAGTATGTCCATAACCACCATAAAAAACACAATAAGGTCTAGTGCAGTAGTTTGAGCCTTCATAATGTTCTATTTTCTTTAAAAATGTATTAGATCAAACACACAAAAAAATTCAAACAAAACTCAAACACACGACACAAGAAACAAATGTTCACAGATTTTTTTTTATTTTAAATTTTTTTGTTTATTTTTTCATTAGAACCATAGAGTCTCAGTGCGTGCCTTCCCTGGAAATGGTGCCAAATTTTGATCAAGTTAGAGGTCGTCATAGGCCTCAAAAATACATTTATTACTCCTACACTATTATAGTAGTGCAGGGTCGATCCACAGAGAAGGCATATGAGAATACTAGGTTTTAATCAAAGACAGACTCCACTATTGTCAATTGTGGAGCAAGTGAACGATTTTTTACTTTTTTTTTAAAGATGAAGTTGAAACAGGATGGTGAAACAAGAATTTTTACATAGAAACTAAAATTTACACTAAGTATGATAAACTAGTGAAATACAGTATAATAGTATTAAGCAGCAAGACAAAAAAGTGAGATCAATAAAGTACTCCGGAATTCTAAACTGGTGGTTCGAATGGATGTTCTCTCCATAGATTACAATCAAACCCCAATTCAAAAAAGACTGAATAATTTCCCTCGCCAAGAAACTCAACAGGCATATGATTAAGTCATGGAGTTCGCCACACCAAAACCTGATTGAACTGCAAGAAGTTTTAAGATAAAATTTAAAAAAGAACACACCCTAAATTTCCAATGTTTAAGTTGTAAAAGATTTTAAAAATTCATTCAAGATCAACCTCTCCAGTTGATATTGAATTTTGAATTTTAAACATAGATGTGTGAATGATCAAATATTATAAACAGAATCAGTCTCACCAACTGATTCTAATTTCGTAAAAAGATAAGAAAATGAAAATTTAAAGATTATAACCCAATGGTTTTAAAATTCCTGAGATGATAAAGTTCAACCTATAGTCGTATTTATTAATTCAGTGAAAAACATTCCAAGAATAGAGTTAAAAAATTCAGGATAGAGGGAAGAAGAACTCCCCAAATACTGCTCTGTTCTTAGGCTCCTTGGTCTCTAGCTCATCTCCAGTGTTGCTCCCGGGTATCTTCTCTTGAGTCTGATGTGTTTGTGGAAAATGAATGAGAGTCCCCTTTCAAATTCTGCTGCTAGTCTGCTTTAATATCTAACGTCATCTATTGCATGTCACCACACATCTTCCACCGACTTTTAAAGCTCTTCACAAATGCATGACATAACATGAGATTTTTTGTAACTGGCACTTTGCGTGAGTTTTCCTCACATAACTAACACTAGATGAGTTAGTTGGAAGCACTTTGATGTGTTTTTGACTTTGGTATGAACCTGTACATATAAAATAGAATATAAAAGTAAATAAATGAGAACACAAAGAAAGAAAAAATATTTATTTTTTACGTTAAGTGTTAAATTACTTGTTAAAATTTAACTAAATATCTTAATTGATAATTATTATTTACATTTATATTATTTATAAAAATTATTCACTTTACAATACTATGTTAATACATTAATTTATCAATAAGTTATTAAATAAATTAATTTAATAGTTATAGTGACAAAGTTATTAATTTTATGATTTTTAACTAAGTTATTAAAATTTACGTCATAAGTAAAGAAGTAATTAAACATTTATGACTTAGATTATATTAGTTATTTTTATTTACTACATTAATTATTATTATTGTAATTACAATATAATAAATTAAATTGTTCCATTAATTTATTAATTAGTTTATTTTAATTTATTAATAGGAATTAATACTTAAGTATTAAATATTTATAAATTAATAAGTATATATTATAGTTTATTTTTATTTATTTTAATTATATATTTATACTATTAATAGTGTATTAATTTATTATTAATTTTTTTTATTACTTCATTTTTGTATTTTAATTGATAATTTATCTATTTTTTAATTTACAACTTTTAAATATTCTATTCTATTCATTTGATTTAATTAAAGTTAACTTTAACTTTAACCTTTTTTATTACCTTTTGTTTTAATTTACTTTTATTATTATTATTTTATTATTTTTTATATCTTATTCCTTCCCCTCCCCCAATTATCAGCGCATAGGGGGAGGCCTTATTCATCCTTTGAACCCAGCGGTGGCGATCTCCTCCACTCGAGTGTGGCGCGACACTACCAGTAGGTGGCTTTAGCTTCGCCACAGTCAACACCTCCAGCGGCATCCTGGCTCTTCATCCATCTAGTAACAGTGGTCTGTGGTGGTGGCACAACTCCCTCAACAGAGGCGCGGTGGTCCTCGGGCTTTAGCGGCGGTCCTCGTCCTTCAGCGGTGGTCCTCAGCCTCAGAAATTTTCAGTTAAGACTACCAGAACATCTCTTCCAAGATAGGAATGCCAAGGCAGATACTCAGCAAAGCACCCGAAAATAAATTCTTCTTCCTCTCCCAAGCAGAGCAGCGCATGGAGGAGCCTTCCTCAACACAGCAGTGTGACAGGTCCAGCTCGACTCTAGCAGTAGTGCGCTACCAGCAGGTGTAGCGACCTCCTACTCCCCAGATCGGCAGACCTACAATTTTGCTGTGAATACATCAACGGTAGTGAGGTCTTCTTGCATCAACGGTCTTCCACCACGGTTGGTAGAAGTTCGGTACCATCCCTATCTCAGACAAAGCTCGTTGCGCACTAGTTTGGATTTTCTCACGGCGAGTGGTGGCTTTGGATAGTTCCAACATCCTATTTTCTCCAGTAGTGCTTCTCCAGACCAATAGAAGCGGTGCAACTCCTGCAGCGGCTCGAACCTCTTCATCTTGGGTGCGGCCCTCAGACTCCCATGTGATAAGATCCAAATAGTAGCAAAGGAAATCTCCTCCCTTTGGCGTAGCGTCTCTCCTGATATACCTCTGTGGTTGCTCAATGTTCTGGAAGGTGAGGAGGTTACTGATAAAGGGAAATAAAAAGGAGCATCAGTGTAACAGTGAGGTGTCACGGATGAAGTCTAATAGTGATAAAGACAATGATGTGGTGCATGGGAGAATTGGGTAACGGTGAGATGGAGTGGGAAAAGGGTCACTGTTACAAAAACAAAATGGTCACTAACAGGATGTGTAATAGTGGGACGGGGTTCACCGATAGAACTAAAGGGTCGTTGTTACAAGTTAAATAGAACATGTAACTATTTGAAATTAAAATAAGAGCAGCGGCAAAGGGAGTCACTGTTAGTATAAAAACAAGGTTCACCAGTGACTAAATGAAATAAGGTTACCAATAGAATTAAAAAGAAGTCACCGTAAGCTTTTGAAAAATGAAGGGAAGAAGCAGGGTAGAGGTCACTGTTAGAATAAAACTAACAATGGGGAGGTTACCGGTAAAATACTAGAAATGACCCTTGTTAAAAGAGAAGATAAAAATTTAAACATAAGTTATTTTTAACAAGCATTGAAAATAAATTATTACAAGAAAGGTAAACACCATTAATTTAAAACAAAATTTTTGTTAAACATAAAACATTAAAGTTCTAATCAAAAGTATTAATTGATAACGCATAAGTTAATAACTATATATTTAATAAACTAAGATTATGCAAAACTTAAATTGAGATTACTATATAAATTAATTAAAAAGGTTAGTTGCAAGTAAAAGAGAAGAGTATCAGTGTCCCTTTAGGTTACCGATAGCTCTTGTCTACCTCACTGGTAGACTAAAATCAATAGAAAATAAAATAATAATGAAACTACATACATAAAATAATATAATTAATGTTTAAAAACTATTAATTAATTAATTAAACAACTATTTGAACACATAAAATTAAAATCGGACTATTTAATTTAATTAAAACATAAATTATTAAGTTAAATGATTAGCATGATGACTAGACAAATTAATCAATATTGTTAACCTATTATAATGTAACTAAATTAAAAGAGAAAATATTAAAATAAAGACTAACTTAATTAAATAGGATTACGTTGATTATATAATTTGTTAAAATAGATATTAACTTATTAAAAAGTCAAGCAGATTTAAAATAATCAAACTAAATAAAACATAATTAAAACCAATTTGTTTAATAAGATTAAAATTATTATTTTCATGACTAAAAATACATAATTAATTATAAAAATTTATTACTTAGCAAATTTAACTATAAAAATACAAAAGTACAATTATTTAGTATTATGTGATTAAATAATTATTTAATTCATTAAAAATTAAGTAAAAAGATGTGGCAAAACTATGTAAAAAGAGAGCCACATCAATAAAAAATTGATGTGACTTGGTCATTATTTTGAAAATAACCGATTAAAGTATTAAAAATGATTATTATGATAACATATTATAGTAAAATAGATAAAATAATATTTTAACATTCATTAAAATATTAATTGATTTAAAATAATGAAATAAACCCTCAGTGTGTTAAAATATAAATTTCCAATATAAGTAGGTTCCCTTTATATTATGAATTTTCATTTGAATGTTAAAATATTAAATTTTATGATTTTCATTTTAAAAATTTAAATTTATTTATTCATTCAAAAAATCAATAATATATTTCTGAGAATATTTTATATTTTCATAAATAATTTAATTTTTAGTTGAAAGGTGAAAATTAATTTGTTACTAAAATCTCAACGTCCATGACTATATCATGAGTTAAGTGTAAATTAAAAACATATAAAAAAATTTCATGATTAAAAAATTATTATAGATTAAAACTCAAAATTTATAAATACTATTATTGTAACAACCTGATATTTTGTGAAATTGTTTTTCAAATTATTGGAACTTTTTTTATATTTTACATATCATGGAACAATGAATATAGATTGTGTTTTATTAATTAACCAAATTTGAATTGTGTTTGAAAAATTACTAAGTTATTCTTTCACTACACGAAACAAATAGATTAGCTCACACAACATTCAACACTATGTTTGATTTTTGTTAAACACAATGTCAAATTGTATCGATATATTGTGTCTCAAGTAATGTCGAGTTTTACCAAACTATATTATACTATTAATAGTGTTATTAAAATATTATTATAGTTACCACATAGTCATTGAAATGAATGTTAACAATTAGATTATGAAAATTTTGGAGATATTATTTAAACATGTATATAAAATGCATCATTTTGTTATCAATTAGTTATAAATAAATGTAATGTCTATTTGAAAATATTGAAATTCCTTTTTAATAGAAATTTTTCTCTATGAACAAACAAAATTTATTCTCAAGAAATTAAACAAACAACATTTAGTGAATTTTTATAATATTTTTTTATATATTTAATAATAATTTCTTGACACTCGATCAAAAGAATTTATAGGCCTAAAATGAAAATGAATCGAATTTTATGAATAAAAAGACGTATTTCTGAAAAAGGTAAATTTACTCCCTTTTAATGGTGAACCCAATTTTTATCTAATTTTTGACACATTTATAACTTTAAATTAAAAAAATAAAATTAATTTCTTATATATTAATATAAAAAATTTAATTGAGTGATTTTTTTATATTTTTATATGAAGTTTCATTCTTTGATGAATAATAAAAAACATTGAATTTTAATTCAAAACAATTTCCTTATACATTTATTATATACATAAATTATATATTAATTTAATTTTAAATTTTTATTATACAAAAACAAATCAATTAGACCGATTAATTTCATTGTATTCAATTTATCAATGAAATTGAATATAAAACATTTCAAACATTTGAACATTTTTACATTACAAAACCCAATTTGTTGTCCCATATATAGGATTAATTTTCAATTAATTTCTGCCACTTATGTAATTAGAATTTATAAAAATTTGTTCCATATTTGGAATCATAATAATCAATAATTTAAAATAATTTCTACATAGTATTTTACCATAAGTATTCATAAAAGTGTTTAAAACTAATTATAATGATTAAAAGAAAAATTTACATTACAAAAGAATAAACCATAAACATAAGGCCCAAAATAACCTATAAACTTGTTAAAAAGACATTTTATGTTAGTATTTATACCTTATAATACATTTTCTCTGTTTTGGAATTTTATATTATCCACTCTAATTTGGAAAAAAGTTGATGGAATTCCCTTTTCAAAAATGTTCATCAATTCCACTCCTCCACTATAAAAAGGAACTCAACCCCCAACATATTCACACACCTAAATCCTTTTGTATAGGAAAAAATCTGAAAAAATATCCTAAAAAATACCCAAAATTAATCCAATAATCCTCACCTTTGACATAAATCCATTCAAGGAAACCCTTTGGTTTAAACCAAGAAGAGTTACCATAAGAAAAGATAATATCCTTCCTCAATAACTAATGTTATATATTCATTCTCCGCAACATAAACTCTTCTTGTTACATGATTATATATTATCCTAATAATACATAATATACTAAAGTTTTTTTACCCTATGGGTTAGATCATAAATTATAAAAACTTCCAACTAATCAGAAACAAATATATCATTCATGTGTACGGTGCACTACCACCTCCCAAAATAATAATGTTCATTTTTTCATTACCACCTATCAGGGGTGGGAATTACAATTAAAAATATATTAATATATGATATTTTTTATATTTATGATTTCATTATACTTCTTTAATTATTATATAATACATTATTTCATACATTCAAATTTTGTAATCATTATTACTTTCTTTGTGAACGTGTGGACTACCACCTCCTCAAATCGATATGATTCTTCCTCACATTACATGTATTGTACCAGTGATCAGATTAATTAAACTATCTGAAAATTAAGAAATAAAAATCATATTTTAATTATTGTATATATATATATATATATCTTTTACCTTTTTTATTAAATAAAATTCAAATAGTGCCCATACATATGTATGACCTACCTTCACCTGGAACGACGTATTTCATTTTAATTACTAAATTTAATAGATTATTATAAAAAATTATATAATAAAAATATATCATATTTAAATAATTGTTTTAAAGTATATAAATAATTAAGTCATTATATATGTAAGATAATCATTAATGAAAAGTCAAAACACATATGAATAATAAAGAAGATATTACCTGAAATGTATCATTAACATGGAGTTTTTAATAAACGGGAAATATTAAGTAATAACAAATTAATATATGGTAGTTTATTTAATAATATGACTATGTGGTAGATTTATTAATTACTTATATTCATTATACTTTAGTTTTAATGGTTACATATAAATTCTATACTTTGGCTAAGTGTTTTCTCGTCACACTTTTATTTCTGTAAGACTTATGCCTTATTAACCATTCATTTCATTTGTATGTTGTATATAAATTCTATGAATATATTATATGATTAATCTAAATAGATTTATGGGTATTTACATATCAATATTATTATCATTATTTTAGGAGGTTTATGGTTCAAAAGTTTCCAAATTGGTAAATTCATTTTGGTCTCAATATTCCTTCTATGAGATACATGTTGGGTTATAAACCTATAATTTTAATTGAGGTGTATATAATAACCTTTGAAATATTATATCATGAATCAAATTCTCTTAATAAAACATTAATCTTCTTGCAATGTTACTATTTCATGGGTATTATGATTCAATGTTTCCAAAGTGGTAACAGTTTAATTCTACAATCTCATCGTTTATCAGGATTTTTTATGATTATGATTCCATTGATAAAATATTATGATACATAAATTAATAACACTCATATATTTTATTATCCTATTTTTATTCATGATATATTCATGTAATTATACCATTTTCCAACTATTTTAAACATAAGATAATTAATAAATTTCTCTTAAGAAAATATGGAAATTTCTCTCTTTAGATGGAAATTTGTTTTATTCACAAAACCATTGATTTCATCAAAATTATTTTAAAAATATTTTAATATAATGTTTAAAAGATATTTTTACCCCTTTTTTAAATTGTTAATAATTTTTTTTTAAAAATGAATCTCTTTGTCCTTTTCTAATCAAGGAACATTTCTAAAGATTTTACGATGAAAATTTTTCATGTACGTATTTACCACCCATCATGATCATCGCTTCCTTAAAGACACATTTCAATGTTTACATGGTCATTTTGAAAGAAATATATTTCCTAATATTTTTTTAATTATTTATATTTAATTTTAGTTTTTAAATAATTTTTTTTCAAATAAATTTTGTTTCAAAGTTTATTAAATTATTTTCAAAGATTCCTTTATATGTTTTGTAGTTTAATTTAAAAGTGGAAGGTTTCTAAAATTTTTATTACATAAAAATAATTTTTTAAGAGGAAATTATATTTTCTCAATAAATGTTTTAAATCATTTTCAAACAATTCTCTATAATTTTTCATGTTTTTTTAAAGAATCATATTTTGAAAATGATTTATTTTTCAAAAAGTTATTTCCCATGAAATGATATTTTATTTATGAAATTATTAATGTGTTATTCAAAAATGCTTCCCCATTAATATGTCATTATTTTTAATATTTTATTCTATATTGGGGATATGATCCATCATTAACATTCATATTCTTTTATGAATGGTTTATGTTACTAGGGAATGATGTTTGTAACATCCATTTATCTTCCACATGATATATGATTTTAAAACCCACTTCATTTCATGGGTTATGATTTTATAATAATATTATGAGACCTATCAATTTTCTATAGGTAATTATATGATGAAATTTTGTGATAATCATTTCATTTCATAGCTTATGATATGATGATGGTTTAAAATATTATGGTATGGGTATGTATTTTTTTTTTATTTGATGGGTTGGACCTATATCTCCCTTCAATTCATTAGGTGATGATGGATGACTCATGAGTATATATATTATTTGTGAAACTGATTACATCTTCACAATGTTATGCATGAACTCGATCACATGTTTAAAATGTTATACATGGAAATGGTTTCATGTCCATATGTTTATAAGGAACCTGATTTAATGTTAACAATGTTTTGATTAAACATTATTACATGTTCAAAATTTTATACATGAACTTGATTACATGATTAAACTGTTATTCATTGTCCTAATTTCATATCAATAATTTTATGTGTGAACCTGATTACATGTAAAATGTTATGTGTGAATATTATTACATGTTCACAATGTTATGCATGAACCTGGTTGCATGTATGTAAGTTTATGTGTGAGCATGATTACATGTTCATAGTGTTATTTGTGAAACTGATTATATGTTCACAATTTTATCCATGGACTATGTTACATGTCTAAATGTTTATGTGAGGCCCTGATTTCATGTCCTTAAATTAATGAGTCAACCTTTTTCTACGTATACATGCTCAAATATTATTATATAATATTTCTTCCATAGTTCTATGTATTGTTCCTATGTTATGCATTCATAGATTATTATCTAGATTACCGTATCATTCATGTATTTATAAATTTAAAATATTTATTTCTGGAATCATTTTTGTGATATGTGATATACATGGTATGATCGTAAAATGTTATCCTCTTGTTCATAGACGCTTATGTCCATGATTATGTTTATATATCTTTTTTTACACATACTGAGCATTTTAGCTCACCATTTTCTTGGGATTTCTTTTCATCGTGTTTTAAATGAATGTTTTAGGTTAGAGTACTAATGGGGAAAATATTTTTGGGAATCATTAAATTTCTTTCACTGTAATATATGTTTGTGTTCCATGATTCCCAAGGCACAAAACTATATGGTCTTTGGGAATCTCCTTGTACAATAGATTAATTATTCATAAAAAATGATGAAAATTTAATGTATTAAAATTGAGTTTCACTATATTTGGTATCAAATAAAAGTTTTAGTCATCCTTTGGAAAATAGGATGAGAAAACATTAGTGAGATCCCTATTTATATTTTTAATGATGTGTTTAGGGATTTCTCTAATGATAAGACTAAGGTGTCTTAGATTTTTAGTAATTTTTCATAATTTTGACATCCTTTAATTTAGTTTTCATGATTATATTGTTTTCATCTACGATATGTTCTACTTAAATTATGATTTCTGGTTCTATTCAATGGGTGAATCTAGAATGAACATGGTTAACATTGAATAGTTTAGACCTAGAAAGTATGGTATTTATGATAATCTACTTCCTGGGTGTAAATATCATTAATAGAATCAGGAATATCATATGAGTATTGGTTATACTAATGAAGATAAATATAATTTGAATGAAATTTGAAAGGGGTGGGATTATATTCTATTATTATTTATATTAAACCTAAGATGGAATATTTTATTGAGGTTGAGATACCCTAACACATGATTCAAATTTAATATTTTGGGAAATCAGTATTATGGAATAAGTTGATAAATCCAGAGTAATAGTTTAAGAATAAAGTTGGATGATTGAACTATATATGTTTTGGAAATAGAATTTTTTATTTGTATGAATCATAAATTATATAAGGATATTTAGTAGAAGTTTCTCTTTAATTATTTTAATGAATGGGTTAAATGATATTGATGACCCAGAAAATTGATTTAATAACATGGTTATTTTGAGGAACGAAAACACTTAACATGTTCTTGAGGATGAGAAAAGGATATTTTACATGTATCAAGACATGATGATACGAATAATGTAAAATGGATTGTATTTATGTCCTTAAAAGTGAAAAATGATTTGTTGAAAAAGATGGCTATGTTGTCCTGTATGTAGTTGACAACCTCTTATAATTGTTGAATATATCCATTAATATATTGAAAAACTAATCATGCCTTTTTTTCAAAGATATTAATTTTAATTAAGGTTATTAAAATGATTTAGCAGATTATATGATGATGGTATACACATTTTAATAAAGTTATATCCATGAGATTCTTTATGATATATAGGGACTAATGTTAAGCTAATTTAGGGACCCTGTTTCTAAGGTTTTGGATTTTAATCATTAGTAGTGGTTATAAGGCTAACCATTTATGTAGTAATTTATGTTAATATTTTGATAAGGTTTTAGATATTAAATTAATATCTCCATATATGATTATTTATTCATATTGGATAACCAATTCTAACCACTTTCTGTTGATGGTTAGTGATGATATATAGGATGAAAAGAAATCACCTACTTTTTTTGAGTAAGAGGTGATGTATAAATTGCTTAGGAAATGAACAAAAGTTTAAATATTTAATATTTAAAGGGAATAAAATCATGTAAAATATTCCTTCTTGTGAATAAAAAATTGTTAAGCTTTAGTAAAAGGGTATTCAAATAAAATTTTCATATTACAGACCTATTTCATGATGCATCATATTATGGTTATATGATTGCTAAAATTCATTGGGTCTCCCACTTTCTTATGACCAATGATCTTTTTCAATTTCTGTGATTATTTTTTCATTCATTTCATGTCCATGTTTTTAATTTCTACTTATGTTCTCCTTTGTAGAAACCAAGTTATGAGTCATATTATGTAACTGTTATTGTTCCAAACATTCCCTTTTTAAAAGTTATTTTGGTATTCATTTTTATGACATGAGTTTTTATAAATTGATTTTTTAATTATTAAGCTTTTGAAAACACATATTAATTTATTGGATTAAATTCATTTTAAGGGGGATATAATGTCACACCCTGAGATTCTGTGAATTATATGTTCAAATTAATTTAACCTTTTTGGAATTTTACATTTCATGGAACAATGAATACAGTTCTTGTTATATGATAGAACTAAGTTTCAATTGTATTTGAAAAAAACAAGTTAAGAATGCACTATATGTAAAAAATAGATTTTCTTTTTGAACATGAAACACTATGTTTTTATTGTGTTATATACAATTCATAATTCTTTCGATAGATTGTGTCGAATGAAAGGCCTCATTTTACCAAACTACAGTATACTGTTAATAGTGTTATTAAAATATTATTATAGTTACAAACTATTCATTTAAATTAAAATTAATTATAAAATCAAATAAAGTATGAAAACATTATTTATAAATTTATATAAAATAATTATTTTGGTTATAAATTGGTAATAAATGAATTTAAGAACTATTTGAAAATAAATATAATTCTTTTCCTAATAAAACTATTTCTCTATGTAAAAACCCATTTCATCTCCATAAATTTAAAAGAACATTTGATTAATTTTTATTATAAAATATATATATAATATATCAAATAACTTTTTTTGACACTCATCCAATATATTTGATAATCATAAGATAAGAATAAATCAAATTTTTTGAATAAAAAATTTGTATTTTTAAAAAGGTAGTTATATTGCGCTTTAATAGTGAAGCAATTTTAAATATTATTTTTTCAAATTTTATAATTTTAATTTTAAAAAATAAAAATAATTTTTGAAATTGTAATATCAAAATATACATTGATTGAATTTTTGGTATTTCCCTAAGATGTTTTCTTTTTGACGAAAATTAAAAAACATTAAATTTATTTCAAAAATCCATTTTATATACTTTATTAATATTGTTAAATGATATTTTAATTTGGATTGAATGTTTAATTAGGCCCATATTACATCAATTAAACCACTATTTGTTATTAGAATCAATTTAACAGTGAAATTGAATCTAAAAATATTTCAACCTTTTGAACATTTTTACTTTTAAAACTCGCTTTATCGTTCTGTTTGCAAGATTTATTTTAAATTAATTTATTCTAATTATGTTTTTATAATTTAAAAATATGATTTCGTATATTGAATAAAAATAAATTATAATTTATATTAATTTCAACTTACTTTTTCCCTTCAAATATTTGTGAGTGGAATTAAAATTAATTATATTGATTAAGAGAGAAATTAGCTTAATAAATTACTAAACCTAAATATAAGGCCCAAAATGGCCTGAAAACATGTCCAAAAGCAATTTTATATAAATATTTCTACCCTACACCCTATAAGATATTTTTTTCACAATTATTGGATCCATTTTACATTTAATAAACTTTGGTAGATTTCCATTCTCAAAAATTTTCAAGAATGCCACTCCTCCTCAACTATAAAAAATAACTCACCCCTCCAACTTATTCACACCTCTAAATCCATTTGGATTTCAAAAAATATACCTCAATATCTTCCAAATTCATCTCAAATTATCATATAATTCACCATTTGGTAAAAAAATCCAACCAATTATGCCCATTGGGGAAAACCAATAGGAATTACTCAAAGAAGAGATAAAATCCTTCCTCAAGCTATATTGTTTTATTTTCATTCTCCACCACCTCAACTCTTATTATTCAATTATTATATAATTAACTCAATATAATAATTATAATACTGAGATTTTTATGTATTCCATTTTTGTAAATATCATAACTTCATTTGTGGACGTGTGGACTATAGCCTCCTCAATGCGATATGGTTTGTTCACACATTACATGGAATGTATTAAAGATATGTTTTGTAAAATTATATGAAAAATATGAACTAATAATTATAAATTAACTATAGTATATATATATGTTTGTAATTTAACTTTTTTCCCTTCAATACAATGATAAAATGGAAACAGTGTTCATGCATTCATACAGCTTACCATCTCTATGAATGGTGTATTTTATTTTTATTCATAAATTTTATAGAGTACTATAAATATTTATAAAGTAAATATATATTATATTTATATATTTTTTTAAATTATTTAAATAAGTTAATCGTTACCTAAGTAATAAGATCAACAATGACAAGTTAAAACACATATGATTAACAAAGCCGATATTTCCTGAAATGTAACATTAACATAGAGATGTAAATAAACAGGTAAAATAAAGCCATAACAAAATAATATATGGTATTAGATATAAACATATAGTTATATGTAACTTTTATAATAAATTTATATTTATTATTCGTGAATTTTATACTTTTATGAATTAATTCAAAACTTAAGGTAAGGGTTTTCTCAAATCCCTTTTATTTCAGTGAGACGTATGTCTTATTCCCCACACATTAATTGGTGTGGTGTATATACTTACTATGAGTGTATTATATTCTTATCATTCGTAAAATTTATTTTTATTTACATATCCATTTTATCACATTTTGTTATTTATATTTATGGTTCAAATGTTACCAAATCGGTAATGTAATTTGTGTCCCAATTTTCCTTATTTGATATAAATGCCATGTTTAGCACTAATATTTTTCTATAGGGTGTATATACTAACCTATTAAATGTTATATCAGGAATAAACACCCTTTAATGATATTTTAATCTTCATTTAGTGTTATTATTTCAATACGATTATGATTCAATGTTACCAAAGTGGTAACAGTTTATTTCTACAATATCATCATTTACCAGGATTATTTAATATTATTATTACAATGATGAAATATTATTATAAATCTCTCAATAACACTAATGTATTTTATTATACCATGCTTATTCATGATATAATCAAGTTATTGTACCATTTTTTCACTCTTCGGTACAAAATATTAATAAGAATGCGTTATTTTATAAAATATGACATTATTTCTCTCTTCAGTTAGAAACTTATTTTATTCACATAACCTTGTTATATTAAAGAAATATAAATTGTTTTACAATGATGTGTAAAATATAAATCTACACATTTTTTATATTTTTAATAAAAAGGGTTTTAAAAGGAATCTCCTTGACTTTTTTTAACAATTCATTATTCTAAACATCATACGTTAAAAATGGAATGCTCAACATATATGTATTTATCCTATGTTAAGATTTTAACTTCCTTTAAGCTTCCATTTTATTTTTAAAAGGTTGTTTTTAAGGATAATACTTTCACTCATATATTGTAAATACATTATTTTAATTTTTTAAGAAAAATTTTTCCAGAAAATTTCATTTTTTGCATAGTTATTTAAATGATTTTCAAAGCTTCCTTTATATGTTTTCAATATTATTTTGAAATAAGAAGGTTTTAAAAATGATTATGACATAAAAACAATGATTCTTTAAATATGATATTATATTTTCTCAACAAAATATTAAATTATTTTTAATGATTAAATTATAATTTTTCATGTGGGTTTTCAAAATAATTAAATTGAAAATGATTTTTGTTTTAAAATTTTATTTTCAATGAATAGTTATTTTCCAAAAGAAATTATTCATGTGTTTTTTAAGAATAATTGCCCATATAAGATGAAAAAATTTATTATAGTTTATTCTTTACTAGTGTATGATCTTCTTATACTATTAATATTATTTCTTGAATGGTTTATGTTTTTATGGAATGATGTTTATGACACACATTTCTCTTCCATGGGTTATATGCTTCTGAAACTCACTTATTTTAATGATTTTTTCTTTGATGAAAATATTATGTGACCTATAAATTTTCCATAAGAAATGATATTATCAAATAGTTATGATACCCAATTAACATCATGGTCAATGATATGATGTTGGTTTATAATCATGTGGCACATGTTTGTATTATTTTATTATTTGACGGGTGGGAACATTATCTCCCTCCAATACATTGGGTAATGATAGATGAATCATGACTATATGTATTATATGTGAACCTGATTACATGTTCACAATGTTTTCTATGAACCTGATTACATGTTCACAGTGTTACATATTGACCTAGTTTTCTGTTTATAAGTTTATACTTGATCATGATTTTTTTGTTCACATTGTTATGAATGGTACTTATTACATTTTCATAATGTTTTGAATGAACCTTATTGTATGTGCAATTTTTTATTAAAATACCTAGTTTCATGCCCATAATTTTATGTTTGATACTAATTACATGTTTATAATGTTTTCTGTAAACTGGATTACCTGATCAAAATGTAATGCATGGTCCTAGTTGCAAGTTCATAAGTTTATATGTGACCCTGATTATATGTTAGAAATATTATGTGTGAACCTGATTAAATTATTGAAATTTCATAAATATACCTAGTTAAATGTATAAAGTTTTATGTGATGTCATTATTTAATTTCCTTAACATAATAAGTGAACCTATTTCTACATATAAAGTGTTCACAATGTTATAAGATTAGGTGTATTTCCTGATTCCATGTCTTGGTTCAATGTTATGATTTCATGGAAGATTCTATGGACTACCTTATCCATTAGGTATTATGAAATACCAATATTTATTTCATGACTCATGCATATGATCTTTGATTTGTAGTCCATAATCTTTAAATTTTATTCTTATGTTCTAAAACCCTTATGTTTATGATTATACTTACGTATATCCCATGTTTATACTTATTGAGCATCTGATCTCACCATTTTCTTATGTTTTATTTTACCTTGGTTTTAAATAATGGTTTTAGGTAGGGGTATTAAAGGGGAAGATCTTTTGGAGAAAACATTAATGACCTTTCCCCAAACTAGAAGTTTGTGTTCTATGTTTCCAATGAAAAAAAACTAATATAGTATTTTGGTGTCTATTTTTGTACTGTATTTTGTGTTCTCCAAAAATAAAGTAATTTTAATGTATAAAATTGGTTGGTTGATATAATTTTTAATTTTGATATCCTATGTTTAACAATTAAACAATAATTCCCAATAAAATATAATTTTCTTAAAATTTATTTTATTAAATTATTGTTTTTAAAATATATTTTTTTGGATTCAGTTGAAATCCATATGATTTTTTTATGATAACTAATTTAATACATTGTTGGTCGGAGTGGATACTCAAGAGGGGGTGAATTGAGTTCCAATTAAAATTTCTGTTAAAAACAATTTTTAATAAAATCCCCCAATTTCAAAAACAAATTAAACTGTAGTGAATTTTTACAGATTATAAAGGTCCAATTAGTTTCTCAAAGATTGATTAGTTCTCAATTAACTTAATCTTATGATTAAATTAACTTTTGAAACTAACTTACTGGTTTACAATAAATATAAACACTTGCGAGTTTAACTATCAAATTAGCTTTGAAAATAATTTATATTTCAAAGTAATAGCAGCGGAATATGAAATAAATATATATATTATGGATATAAACATTAACTAAAAACTCAGAGGAGTTAACCAAGAGGTTCAGTCTCAAGAAGAGACTTAGTCCTCTCAAAAGTTTATATAAAGATGATCCACACCCTAGATCGGGGTTCAACAGTTTACAGCTGTCCAGGTCCAAGACCTCTACCATTGTTATTCGTGGGAAACAAAACAACAACAACAAGCTGTCCAGGTCACACACGACCTCTACCACTATCCACAGTGGGCAATGAGGTATAAAAAAGGTTTGCTGAGGATTTACAGATCCTCCAATTAGAGTACAGGAGCCAGTGTGTGTTTAATATAGCAGATAACACACAGTGCTCAAAATGTAGAATAAATGAATCACAGAGCAGAGAAGTAGAGTTTAGAAATGGATCTGGTGATTTCAGTGTAGCTCTGGACTCTTTCTGGATTTGATCAGAAGTAATTCTGAGTCCTCTTCTCATTTTTGTTTGAGAAGCAGAGTGTCATATGCTTCAGGTTCATAGGCAGTGAGATGTAGTCGATGAAGTTTTTCAATGTTCTTTTGTATGCACAAAACTCTTCTTGAGTAGGCTTGATTGCGTATGAGGTTCTGTGTAATCTCTTGATATGTATCTTCTGTTCTACTTGGTTCTTCTTCCTCCTTTTTTTTGTATTTCTTGTGTGTTCTCTAATGTCTTTTTCCTTCTCTTCGCTGTTATCTCGGCAGCACAGTCTTCTTGTATTTATGTCACGTGCTTCGGAAGACAGAAAAGGTTTCCTTTCCGCAGGTATGAGGTACGGTTTCCTGAAATACGACAACCTTTATTAATTAATTGAAAGAGCATTATAATATACCTGATATGACCATTGGTTAGATTAAATAAAGATAAAGATAAAGAAATTCAAACAGTTTTTTATGACTATCGATGAGTTCAAGTGATCGGTAGGTCACCAGCATCAGCATTGGTGGCTAGAAATCGGTGTGTCCTGACCAGTGACTCAGATTGATCAGCATCGGTAAGTCATATTGATCAGTATCGGTGACTCAGATTGATCAGCATCGGTGAGTCATATTGATCAGTGACTCATTTGCATCGGTGTGTTATTCGATCAGCATCGGTGACTCATTTGCATCAGTGTATCATTCGATCAGCATCGGTGACTCAGATTGATCAGCATCGGTGACTCAAATTGATCAGCATCGGTGAGTCATATTGATCAGTATCGGTGACTCAGATTGATCAGCATCGGTGAGTCATTTGCATCAGTGTATCATTCGATCAGCATCGGTGACTCAGATTGATCAGGATCGGTGACTCAGATTGATCAGCATCGGTGACTTAGATTGATCAGTATTGGTGGCTCAGATTGATCAGCATCAGTGAGTCAGATGCATCGGTGTGTCATTGTCCTCTGATATTGGATCGGTGCGACCGTTGTCTTGATATTGGATCGGTGCGACCGTTGTCTTGATATTGGATCAGTGCGACCGTTGTCTTGATATTGGATTGGTGCGACCGTTGTCTTGATATTGGATTGGTGCGACCGTTGTCTGTTTGATCCAGAATACTTCCACAAAACTTGTAAATCAATAAACGCATAGATAAAAACATGATAGCAGATTCACTAATAGATTGAGATTAAGTTTATGAGAAATACAACCAGATTTAGTAAGAACGATTTGTGATTATTAAAACAGCAGTCATAGGAATGAATTCAGCAGTCTTCCAGAGGGATCAACAATCTCCCCCTTTTTGATAATCACAAATCCTAAAAAAAATCAATAATAAAAACATAATGAGATATAAATCTCCCCCTGAAAATAAATCTCCCTCATAGAGATTGATCTCCCCCATATATATACATCCTTCTCCCCCATATATATACATCCTTCTCCCCCATATATAGACATCCTTTGATCTCCCCCATATATATACATCCTTCTCCCCCTTTGTGATAATCAAAAAGGAGGGAAAACATACAAATAAGAGAGTAAAAAAGAAGGCAGCATAGAGAATAGAGAGAGAGAAAAAAATATTTTATAAAGTATAGAAGATTATAACCAACACATAGTTCACCCTATCAAAAACAATACACAGCTATTTCTGTGGATACAAAGGGGCTTTGCCTTTGTCTTGGGGATCAATAGAGGGTAAGTTGGAAGACTTTGAGGCAGGCTGTACTGGGCGAATCTGAAGAGGTGGTAGGACAACTCTGGCAGGTGTAGGAGAAGGTTCCACGGAGGTTTGTTGTTGAGTATCAGTAGTAACTGGTTGAGAAGATGTCTGAGGAACTGGCCGTATTTGAGAGAGTTCCTGAGCAACAGAGAGCTGATTTGGAGCTACATCAGAGGCAGGAAGAGGGTCAGTAGTAGGAAGCACAATGGCAGTGGCTTGGGCATTCAGATAAGGCTTCAAAAGATTTATGAAATTCTGAATAACTTCTGCACCATACTGCATAGCCTTTTCGAAATCATCTTTGTTCTCCATGAACTATGCCAAAGTAGGAGTAAAATCTTGGAACTGACGAACTTGAGCCTTGAAAGCTTCAGTGACTGGAGGTAGTTTTAGATTCTCTACCAACACCTTGAAATTTGCAGCCATCTCATGCTTTGTATAAATCTTTGAAAAGTAATGATCAACCTTTTCCTTGATCTCTTTCAGAGCCTTTTTGGCATCTGCTGAATATACGGTTGCCATTTCATGACTGCGATCACAGTGCACCTTCATTTTATTTAAAGAATCCAGATCAAGAACTTGTCTAACAGCTTCTAACTCCTCATGCACAACCTCCCTTAGAGCCTCTAGCTCATAGGTAGTGATTTTGGTTACTTTGGCAGTACTGGCTTGGCTAACTTTTTGAGTTATCTCAGCTTTCAATCTTCTCAAATCAGACTTGTTGAGATGTTCAATTAAATTCCTCAAAACTTCCATCATACCAAAGATGGTTGATCTAAATTCAATTGATAAAGAGACTAAGCCAGTGTGGAGATCCTTCATAGTCTGGTTCATAGAGGCTATGTGCCTGCCAATAAGCTCACCAGTATTGGCCAAGTTTGGCTTCACAGCATTCGATACTCTTTGTGAGAAAGCTTCCAACGATGCTTTAGAAACTTGCACAGACACTTGAGTAAGGGCATTGGAAATTTCTTCTCTGACTGTATCTCTCACAGCAGCCAGCAATTCAGTCTTAAACATATCAAAATCAGCTTGAGAAATTGCAGAACCAGGAAGATAAGCATCTGTAGAATCAACAACAGGAGCAGATCTTGCTTCACTTGGGAGGCTCTTCTTCATAACTGCAGTTGATTCTGACATTTCCTCTTCTTCTTCAGAATAGTCTAAGCCCAAAACAGCAAAACCAGGGTAGTCATCCCAAATAGCAGCACACAAGGTATATTTAGATTTTTCATAACTTGTTGTTCCACTGATTTCTGGTGATTCTCTCTTGCCAGTGGCATCTGTTTCTGGTACTATTTGATGTGTTTCTGTTGGAGGTACAACAAGACCATCTACAGGTCAGTTAACACCATCATCATCATCATCAACACTTTGTTGTGGTTCTATTGATGGTTCAGCCAGACCATCTATAGGTCGGTTAACACCATCATCATTATTACCATCACCATCATCATCACTATCACCATCATCATCATCACCACCTTTCTCATTATCACTCTTCTCAGAGTCTTCACTTGTAGAAACTTCAGTGTCAGTATCTTCTTCATCACCAAGAGTTGGTTCAGATTCAGGTAAGGCCAAGGGTGGACTAGCAGGTCCAAAATCTATTCTTTTCTTTGGACTCACTGTATCAGGATCACTCCTATCATCAGGAGGTGACACACTTCCATCTTCTGTCTCAGCTTCTTCCATTCTTTGACCTTCGGTAGCGTCATTTCTTTCATCCTCTTCATCATCATCAGAATAAACTTGTTCCTCATTTTCTTTCAAACCAGGGTCTCTCAAACCCTTAGGCCTCTTTCCATGATCTGTGGGATTGTAGGCTTCATACAGCTTGTCTTCATCAGCAACCCAACAGTTCTTCCATGGATTCCAATTTATTTTCATCCTCTTGCAGATATCTTTGTTGAGACAGAAAGGATGATCTGTTTCAGCTACTTCATAATCTTCATCAACACATTCTAGATTCTTGAGCATGGTAGAGATCATCTTGGAGTAAAATAAGGTAGTGTATTTCTTGGACGGTTTTACCATTCCAGCTATGTGCACCATCACATATCTACAAAAATTGATCTTCTCATGGGTTTTCAGAAGAAACAACAGGAAAATATCCTGGTACTTTACAGCAGCAAAATCTCCTCTCCTAGGGAAAAGTTGGTGCTGAATAAACTTGAAATGAAGTCTGCATTCACCATCCAACTCTGAGGATGTGATTCTCCTCGACCCTTTGTTTCTAGTCAGAATCTCTAGAGCTAATTCATAAGAGAAGTAATCAGTGATTGGAGGAATATTCCCAGTATAATCCTCATACCGACCCTAATGGGGTACATTTAAGCACTCTGCCAACTGTTTAGATGAAAAGGATATTTTCTTTCCATTTACTTCAGACAACATCTGGGTAGCCTCCACACCATCTAGAGTGATTTTCAGATTCATATAAAACTCATGTACCAGCTTCGGGTATCTACTCGTGAGTTTTCTGAAAACCAGTCTGTCCATCCTTGCGATTCAAGAACTTGCAGCAAAAGTGACTTACTTGATAAAATCCAGGCCGAACTGACTTCTCTTTCTACAGCAACAATCCGAGTTTCCAGGTTCGGATTTATTGATCGTTGAGAGGTACTACTCGACTCACCTCGTGCATGCTTTGAAGGTACAGGACTGTCTGATCCTTTGCTCGATCTCTTTTTCTTAGCCATTCAAAGATTTTGGGGAAAGTAGGAGTTCGGAGGTTCGAGGTAGAGGAGAAGAGAAGTTGAAGGGTACGGCGGGAAATGAAAGGTCAAAGGTTTAGGGAAGAGAAATAGCCGCGTATCATTTAGTTTATCATTTAGGGTTCCCATAATAAGGATAAAAGAAATTAATTAATTTATTACAACATAATAAAAAGTAATACAAAGAATCAGTTTGACAGACCGGTGTGACAGATGGGTTTTACTGATCAGTTTCACAGATCAGTTTCACAGATCAGTTTCACAGATCGGTTTCACAGATTGGTTTCACAGATCAGCTTCACAGATCGGTTTCACAGATCGGTTTCACAGATCAGTTTCATAGATTGGTTTCACAGATCAGTTTCAGAGATCAGTTTCACAGATCAGTTTCACAGATCAGTTTCACAGATCGGTTTCACAGATCTGTTTCACAGATCAGTTTCACAGATCGGTTTCACAGATCGGTTTCACAGATCAGTTTCACAGATCGGTTTCACAGATCAGTTTCACAGATCAGTTTCACAGATCGGTTTCACAGATCGGTTTCACAGATCAGTTTCAGAGATCAGTTTCACAGATCAGTTTCACAGATCAGTTTCACAGATCAGTTTCACAAATCGATCATACACAACTCTTGTTTAATAAAATTCATACTTTCATATCATAAAGGCTTTGTAAAGATATCAGCTAATTTATGTTCAGAGTTAATAAATTTTAGAGAGATATCACCTTTCTGATAATGATCTCTTAGAAAATGATGTCTGACATCAATGTGCTTAGTCCTAGACTGAGACACAGGGTTCTTAGATATGTTAATTGCACTAGTATTGTCACAGTTAATTGAAACATGTTTAAAATCAAATCCATAGGCCAATAATGTGTGTTTCATCCACAGAATCTATGCACAACAACTACCAGTAGCGATGTATTCTGCTTCAGCAGTAGATAATGCAACTGAGTTCTGTTTCTTACTACACCATGATACTAGCGATTTTCCAAGTAAGTGACATGTTCCAGATGTGATGTTCCTATCTAACTTGCTTCCATCAAAGTCAGCATCTGAATAACTAGTTAGGTCAAAATATTGTCCTTTTGGATAAAACAAACCTAAATTTACAGTATACTTAAGATATTTAAAAATCCTTTTAACTGCAAGTAAATGTGACTCTTTAGGATTAGCTTGAAATCTAGCACACATACACACACTAAACATAATATCTGGTCGACTAGCAGTAAGATAAAGTAAGCTCCCAATCATACCTCTGTAATTGGTTTGATCAACTGGTTTCCCAGTTTCATCAACATCCAATTTTTAGGTAGTACTCATGGGTATATCACTTTTCTTAATACTATCCAAACCAAAACGTTTTAACAAATCCTTAGTATATTTACTTTGATTTATAATAATGCCATCTTTAGTTTGAAATATTTGAAATCCAGGAAAGTACTTAAGCTCTCCCATTAAGCTCATTTCAAATTCATTTTTCATAACCTTTGAAAAATCAGTACATAAAGAATTTTTAGAAGAACCAAAAATAATATCATCAAAATAGATTTGTACTATTAAAACATCTTTTGAAAACCTTTTTATGAATAGAGTGGGATCAACTATTCCTTTTGTAAATCCTTTTGAAATAAGAAAGTTTGAAAGTCTTTCATACCAAGCTCTTGGAGCTTGTTTTAATCCATATAAGGCTTTAGAAAGTTTAAAAACATGATTTTGAAAATGAGGATTTGTGAAACCAGGTGGTTGTTCTACAAAAACATCTTCAACAATGAAACCATTTAAAAAAGCACTTTTCACATCCATTTGATATAACTTGAAATTTAGATGTGATGCATAAGCAAGTAAGATCCTAATTGCCTCTAATCTAGCTACAGGTGAAAAGGTTTCCTCATAGTCAATTCCTTCTTCTTGATTGTAACCTTGTGCAACTAGCCTAGCTTTGTTTCTAATGATGTTTCCAGATTCATCTACTTTGTTTCTAAACACCCATTTTCTGCCTATAGTTATAGTGTCCTTAGGTCTTTCTACTAATTTCCAGACTTTGTTTCTTTCAAATTGATTTAGTTCTTCTTGCATAGCTATTACCCAAAATTCATCATTGATGGCATCATTGATATTCGTAGGTTCTAGCTGTGATAAGAAGGCTTGATGTTCAACCTGATTTCTAAGAGAAGATCTAGTCTGTGTCCCTCTATCAAGATCTCCTACAACAGCATCTAAGGGATTATTCCTCAGAATCCTAGTTGATATAGAAAAGGTAGGACTCGAGATTTCCGGTTCATCTACAGGTTGAGGTTCAACAGAAGCAGAGTCTAGAGAATTTCCAGAGCTGGAAGTTTTAACTTCATGTCCACTGTTTTTATCATTAATGGTTCAAACCAGAGAGATCATCTTCAATATTTTCAAGAGAGGTCTTAGATTCATGTGGATCGGTTTCATCAAATTTGATATGAACAGATTCTTTCACACATTTGGTTCTTTTATTGAAAACTCTATAGGCTTTACTAGAAGTAGAGTAACATAGGAAAATTCCTTCATCATTCTTGGATGAACACTTGTCAAGATTATCTTTAGTATTAAGAATAAAGACTTTGCAACCAAAAACTTTGAAGTAGTTAACTTTAGGTTTCCTATGGTTCCATAACTCATAAGGGGTCCTCTTAAGAACAGGTCTAATCAAGACTCTATTAATAACATAGCAAGCAGTATTGACAGCTTCAGCCCAAAAATAAATAGGCAGGTCATACTCATTGAGCATAGTCCTAGCAATTTTTTGCAGGGTTCTATTCCTTCTTTCTACTACACCATTCTATTGAGGTATCCTAGGGGCAGAGAAATTGTGACTATAGCCACTGTGTGAGCAGTAAGATTCAAACTCATGATTTTAAAACTCACGGCCATGATCACTTCTCAGGGTCTTAATCTTAAGTCCACTAAGGTTCTCTACAGACTTGGAATATTTAACAAAGTAAGAACAAACTTCACTTTTGTGAGCTAGAAAATATACCCAAGTATATCTAGAAAATTCATCTACAAGAACATAGACATAGTGCTTCCCATTTAAACTAGAAACTCTAGAAGGTCCAAATAAATCCATTTGAACCAACTCGAGAGGTTGAGAAGTTGACACTTCTTTCTTTGATTTGAAAAAAACTTTATGTTTCTTTCCCTTTTGACCGGGATTACAAACTTTGTCTGCTGGAAATTCAAGTTTGGGTAGGTCTCTTACTAAGTTCTTCCTAGAAATTTTTCTAAGTGAATGCACATTGCAGTGTCCTAATCTTCTGTGCCAAAGACAAGACTCTTTTTAAAAAGCATTTAAACAAGTAATGTTTTGTTTAGCTAAGGAATTTAAGTCGACAGCATAAACATTTTCATTTCTTAAAGTAGAAAACACTAAAGAATTTTTAGAATTAAAAACATTGCAAGAATCATTTTCAAATTTAACATAAAAACCATCATCACATAACTGAGAGATACTTAATAAATTGTATTTAAGGCCATCAACAAATAACAATTTAGAAATCAATACTGAGTTAGTGTTACCAATCTGGCCTAACCCGATGATTTTCCCTTTAGAATTGTCACCAAAGGTAACAAAACCTCCATCAACTCTGACTAAGCTTTTAAAGCATGAAAAGTCTCATGAAATATGTCTTGAACATACACTGTCCAAGTACCAGGTCTTTCTACAGGAGCTCTTTAAGCAGGTTTCCTACAAAACAGATTTAAATAGGAAATGATTTTGGTACCCTGATTTTCTTGGGTCCAGACAGGTTAGCCAATAATACTTTAGGTACCAATATTTGTCTAATGGGTCTTATATAATTTGTAGAATAATCATTCATTGAAAGATAAACCTTATTAGATCCATAACTATGAATATAACTGGTTGAGGCATATGAAGTTCCAGAGCTAGTTACATTCTGTTCAGATTTAGGAATAAATCTATTCTTGGTCAACTTTCTCTGTCCAGGTTTGTAACCTATTCTAGTAGTGTATTTTGGTGTAACTTGTTTTCCTAGAATCTGAGTTAGAGTTTCCTTACCATTGGTAAATTTCTCTAAATACTTTATGAGTTCCTCATTAGATAATTTCAATTCAGTGTTCTCCTTTAACAGTTGAGCACTTTTCTCTTTTTCAATAGAGAGTTTAGTTTTAACTGTAGTGGTGAGAGCATGCTGTTTCTTTAATGATTTGTATTTATCCTTAAGTTCATTGCATGTCTCTTCTAACATATCACAATATTCAAACAATTAAGATTTAGACATGTTATCACATTCAGAATCATCTCCAGAATAATATGAATTAGAATCAGGAGTTTCTAAAGTTACCTCAGAAGTGTTTGTCATAAAACACATGTTTGCTTTATTTCTGTGTTCTTTTTCAGAAACTTCAGATTCACTAGAACTGTACTTAGAATCACTCCAAGTAGCCTTCATGGCCTTTTTAAACTTATTGTCCTTGTATTCATACTTCTTCCTGTATTTCAGCTTTGGACAGTCAGCTTTTATGTGTCCTTTCCTTTAACACTCATAATAGAAAACTTCATCTGATTTATTAGATTTCTTCCAGTCCTTCTTCCAATGTCCCTTGTTACCATACTTACCTTTGTAGTTTGAATTTCTGAAAAACTTCTTCTTCCTATAAAACTATTTAAATCTTCTAGCAATGTGAGCCATCTCAGCATCACTGTCAGATTTACTCTCACTGTCTTCACAGCTTGAGCTTTCGTTTATAGCTTGACGTGTTTCCTTATCCTTGTTCTTTGAGTTTGTAGTTTTGAAGGAAATAGACTTTCTTCTAGGGTCATCATCTTCTTCTTTATTCACCTTGAGTTCCTCTTCATACATCATCAGTTTTCCAATTAGTTCTTTGACTGGCAGTTCTCCAATGTCACACGATTCTCTAATGGAGACAGAGGTTCCTCTCCATCTTTCAGGTAGACATCACAAAATTCTCATGATTTGTTCCTTTGCTGGAACATCCTTTCCCAGAGAGGTCATTGTGTTGACAATTTCATTGAACCTAAGATACATATCAGAAATGGGTTCATCAGGCTTCATTTTAAACATATCATACTTAATAGTGTAGGTATTCAATCTCATCTCCTTAACATTTGTTGTTCCTTCATGAGAAACAACTAAGGTATCCCAAAATTCATATGCAGTTTTACAAGAATAAATTCTATTAAATTCTTCATCTCCTAGAGCACAGTACAGGGCATTCATAGCTTTACAATTATTTTTGTAAGCAGTCTTTGTAGGTTCATCCCAAGTAGATCTAGCAGTAATGGGAATTTTATATTCAGATTCAATAGCAGTCCAAATATCAAAACCTATTCTTTCAAGATTAATTTTCATTTTGAGTTTCCACTGAGCATAGTTGTTTCCATTGAAAAAAGGTGGCCGGTTAGTAGCAGCACCCTCAAGTCTATTATCTATGATATCACAAAAATAAATTTAAAGAGATAAAAATTTAGAAATAACAGAAATTTTAAGAACTTTAAAATACAACTAAAATCACAGTTGAAAAACATAATACTTTAGAAAAATATTTTCCAGCCTCTGATACCAAATGTTGGTCGGAGTGGATACTCAAGAGGGGGTGAATTGAGTTCCAATTAAAATTTCTGTTAAATACAATTTTTAATAAAATCCCCCAATTTCAAAAACAAATTAAACTGTAGTGAATTTATACAGATTATAAAGGTTCAATTAGTTTCTCAAAGAT
The DNA here is from genome assembly GCA_963277665.1 of Viscum album. Classification (NCBI taxonomy): domain Eukaryota; kingdom Viridiplantae; phylum Streptophyta; class Magnoliopsida; order Santalales; family Viscaceae; genus Viscum; species Viscum album. The sequence continues at coordinate 1,895,448,017 of OY728150.1, forward strand.
TGATTAGTTCTCAGTTAACTTAATCTTATGATTAAATTAACTTTTGAAACTAACTTACTGATTTACAATAAATATAAACACTTGCGAGTTTTACTATCAAAGTAGCTTTGAAAATAATTTAAATTTCAAAGTAATTGCAGCGGAATATGAAATAAATATATATAGTATGGATATAAACTTTAACTAAAAACTCAGAGGAGTTAACCAAGAGGTTCAGTCTCAAGCTGAGACTTATTCCTCTTAAAAGTTTATATAAAGATTATCCACACCCTGGATCGGGGTTCAACAGTTTACAACTATCCAGGTCCAAGACCTCTACCACTGTTATTCGTGGGAAACAAAACAACAGCAACAAGCTGTCTAGGTCACACACAACCTCTACCACTATCCACAGTGGGCAATGAGGTATAAAAAAGGTTTTCTGAGGATTTACAGATCCTCCAGTTAGAGTATAGGAGCCAGTGTGTGTGTTTAATATAGCAGATAACACACACTGCTCAAAATGTAGAATAAATGAATCACAGAGCAGAGAAGTAGAGTTTAGAAATGGCTCTGGTGATTTTAGTGTAGCTCTAGACTCTTTTTAGATTTGATCAGAAGTAATTCTGAGTCCTCTTCTCATTTTTGTTTGAGAAGCAGAGCGTCGTATGCTTCAGGTTCATAGGCAGTGAGATGTAGTCGATGAAGTTCTTCAATGTTCTTTTGTATGCACAGAACTCTTCTTGAGTAGTCTTGATTGCGTATGAGGTTCTGTGTAATCTCTTGATATGTATCTTATGTTCTACTTGGTTCTTCCTCCCCCTTTTTTTGTATTTCTCGTGTGTTCTCTAATGACTTTTTGCTTCTATTCACTGTTATCTCGGCAGCAGAGTCTTCTTGTATTTATGTCACATGCTTCGGAAGACAGAAAAGGTTTCCTTTCCGCAGGTACGAGGTACGGTTTCCTGAAATCTGACAACCTTTATTAATTAATTGACAGAGCATTAAAATATACCTGATATGACCGTTGGTTAGATTAAATAAAGATAAAGATAAAGAAATTGAAACAGTTGTTTATGACTATCGATGAGTTCAAGTGATCAGTAGGTCATCAACATCAGAATTGGTGGCTAGAAATCAGTGTGTCCTGACCGGTGACTCAGATTGATCAGCATCGGTGAGTCATATTGATCAGTATCGATGACTCAGATTGTTCAGCATCGGTGAGTCATATTGATCAGTGACTCATTTGCATCGGTGTGTCATTCGATCAGCATCGGTGACTCATTTGCATCAGTGTATCATTCGATCAACATCGGTGACTCAGATTGATCAGCATCGGTGACTCAGATTGATCAGCATCGGTGAGTCATATTGATCAGTATCGGTGACTCAGATTGATTAGCATCGGTGAGTCATTTGCATCAGTGTATCATTCGATTAGCATCGGTGACTCAGATTGATCAGCATCGGTGACTCAGATTGATCACCATCGGTGACTCAGATTGATCAGTATCGGTGGCTCAGATTGATCAGCACCAGTGAGTCAGATGCATCGGTGTGTCATTGTCCTCTGATATTGGATCGGTGCGACCGTTGTCTTGATATTAGATCGGTGCGACCGTTCTCTTGATATTGGATCGGTGCGACCGTTGTCTGTTTGATCTAGAAGACTTCCACAAAACTTTTAAATCAATAAACACATAGATAAAAACATGATAGCAGATTCACTAATAGATTGAGATTAAGTTTATGGGAAATCCAACTAGATTAAGTAAGAACGATTTGTGATTATTAAAAGAGCAGTCATAGGAATGAATTCAGAAGTCTTCCAGAGGGCTCAACATACATGAAAATAATAAAAATTCATAATTTTATCCAACACATAAATTATATACTTAAAATACATTTCATATAAAAACAGGTTTTTACGCTTTACACAAACTAATATTAAAATTGATTTTTCATATACATATAAATGTTAAGTTAAAAAATTATTTCATATTTGAAATTTATAGTTTTAAATTATATATAATTTTAAATGTTATTTTTCGGCATAAAAAATTTAATTAATTAGGTAAAATAATTTACCACTATAAAAAAAATTTAAAATTTAAAATTTTAGGAAAAAAAGATATGATATCCTGTTTAAAAAATATGTTAAAAGTAATATTTGATTTAATTTAGAACTTATAACATTTTCCTCTCTATTATTGTAAATTGTTTATGCCTCTTTACACGTTTAATGTATTTTCCCATTATATTGAGTTGTTATAATTGCAAAAAATCACATTCTCACCACTTATAGAATGGGCCTCTTAGCACCCATTCGTAACCACTCAACCAATTAAAACACTAGTAACATGATATTATATTAATACAAAAAATCTCATGGATTCATATAAGGTAAATTGTATTTCCCCATTGATATTCAAGTGCTTTCGTGGAATTCATTAATTAAGGCAAGGACTTCTTTGTCTCAAATTTCTTTTTAATTTTCATATATTTCATATTTTTTTCCTGAAGATATCATTTATATGGTGTGATTACTACATAATTAAGTTCATTTATATTAATGAAATTCATAGGTCTTAAAATTATATATCATTTTTTAAAATATACTATGATTCAAAAGATATCAATGTTGTTAGGGTTTTTTCTAACCAAACACTATTCATTGAGTTGTAGTTCTTATTCAGGAAATTATTTCTTTCAAGATTGGTTTCCTCGATGATAAGAATTTATTTAAATATAATTTACCATTCTATCAAAAAAATGAAACTTTTGGTTCAAATTTTCACCTTCAATTAAGTTTTTCCCCATTAAATGTATATCATTTTTAGAATAATTTTCAACCTATTCTATGATGGTTTCCCTTACTTGTCCATATTTTCCATTATAACTAATAAAATCATGTATATATAGATACCCACTTATGTTTTATCTAAAAATACCTTTACATTTACAATATAAATTTTCAAAATAAAGTTTAGTTACTCTTTTGACAATGTGGTTTTCCAATATCAGTATTTCAAAATATTTAAAAAAGGTCTTCGATAATTAAAAAATATTATATTTTATCTTACACTCAATATTTACATAAAAAAATTTATTTAGTTTCTGATATCTAATATTGTTTATTTATATAAGATTTAAAATTTTCCAATGATGTTTTCACTTCACCTTTCCAAAACATTTATGTCTTTTTCGTATCCCATATTTTAAGATTAATTTAGAAAGTTATATATTTTCCAAATAATGTCACATAAAACAATTTTAAACTTTTTTTAGTCTCTTTTATTAATATATATATCCAAATATTAATTTTTTTTAAAATTCACTATTTCAGTTTCCCAAAAGTGACATTTCCAAATATTAATTTTCAAAGTGACCATATCAAGATCATTAACTCCAATGATGGAAAACATTTCTATAAACTCCTTGATGATTTCAACATCATTTACTCCTTATCTCTAATGTACTTATTTAATTAGAAGTTACATTTCATGATAAACTTTATGAATGATAATATATAACTATCTTTTTGGTGATTTATTTGGGCATATTAATTACATTTAAGAGGTAAATCTTTGTGGTACCATATAGAAATGTTGCAAAACAAATTTTTTATTCCATGGGTTTTTGATGATGTGATAAATTATACCCATTTTATCTCATATTTTTCATTATATATTTATTAACTTATATCTTGTTACTCACACATGTTTATTTTTTCATTATGAGATGGTTGGTCTCTATATAAACATCCACTATATTGGGTAAAGCATCATAACTTTTGAGATGATGGGAAATGATTTGTGATGAATCGATACAACAAGGTAAACATGTGAAAAATGAGGTAAACTAATTTTTTTATATAAAATATTACATAATTTAAAATGAATATTAGTAAAAAATAATATTATTTATGACATAACTATAAATTTATAGTTTCTATATATAATTGATACAAAATATTCTTATTTCATGAATGATATTAAAAATTTCCCATAAAGATATAAAATATAACACTTCTTATGTAAATAACATATTCTAAACCTTTATTTATAACCTAATTAAGGGAAAAATAAAAAATGGGTGATCTCATATTCCCAATAAGGGTAATCAAGGGATATATCAATGACAACATAATCAATACAATATTATAAGAGTATGAGTACCTGAGATTAACATTCGGATAAAATATCAAAAAATATCATAGTTCAAAATATTAAATCATATTATAATGCTTGACCATTCAAAAGACATGAAACCAATAGAATAAAAGAAAACAAGACATTAGAGGATACCAATTGAATAAAATATATGTATGTTTTATAAAAAATAATATAAATTAATTTTCTTCTAGGATCATAACCAATATAATTATAGTGGATTGGGTTTACTCGCCATTATATCGTTGACCTTGTTACTTTTCTCTTAAAAGACAATAATTGTGGATTGAGTCTCTTCTAAACTAGAATGACTCCCCATTATAGCCCTTATGATCATATGATTGTTCAATCTTTTCCCAATTAATTTGATGTATATATAATTCTGGGACAACTAATCATATAATAATAAATCAATTCATATGTGTTTTATAAGATCCTAAAACATTATACCTATATCATAGCACATGGAAAATAAATGAGTTCTACAATAATTTAAATAATTTACCATAGTATAACCCATTAAAAATAAAGGGGTTTCATAAACATATCATCATCATAATAGTAAACCATATAGGGAAAGAATATGGGTGGAATAATTTGATCATATCCCTAGTAAAGTATGAATAATATCAAAGGATATAGTCATAAATGAAAATTTTTATTAAAAATATATCTGGACTATTTATTAAGGAAAATACCCTTTTAATTTTGAATTAACTAGTTTAAAAAAACAAAATTTCAATGTATAAGAGAATATTTTTTATTCTGGTAAACTGTATTCTGGATGTGTATATTAAAATAAATATTCTTTTAATGTTTATTGTAAATGCTAAAAGTACCTCGTCCTAAAAAAGATAAAGATAATTAATAATTTTTTTAAAAAATTGAATATTGGGTGAAACATATATTATAAATTTATAGAACAGTTTTAAAAATATTATTGATTATATTTTAAATAAAATAATGACATGGACAGAAATGATTTCTAACAAAAGATACAACAATTTGTGTTTTTATTAAATCCATTTTATCTGTCATTATACATTCCAAAGTGATGGAAATGTTAATATTACATGAAATTTGGATGAATAAATAGACGGGATGAAAAGACAAATGAATGAGTGAACCTTATATGGATATTTAAATCACAATAATTTTCTTTATAATTATCATAAATTTAATTCTTGTGAGTTATATACACCAAATAATAATCTAGGGGTGAATATGTCATATATCTCAATAAAATAAATGTGAGATGATAACGTCATTACCTCGACATAGAAATTATTAAAAATCACTATAAATTCTATTATAAAATATTAAAACTCAATATAATTATATAAAATAATCATTAACATACTACTAAAATCAAATATCATCCACATATAACATTTTAACAATCATTTATCAATAATTCCATATTTAGATCGTTGTTTATCGGTGTTAATTATTCCATGATTCAAGAGAGTTTCAATTAATAAATTCCCATCCTTGAACATTAATCATGATTACATTTCTAAATTATTATAATATTTAATTAAATATCAAAAATATTCAATGTATATATGTATTTTGATTCGTCCAAAAATTTAAAGACAAAAAAATGATTTACAAAGTATATGGAGGTGATAAGTCGTATGTACACAAGATCATTGTTTTCATTTTCTAATGAAAGAAATAAAGAATGAAAGAAATTATTATTCAATTAAATAACAATAATTATATAATTCATAAAAAGTATATAAACAAAATATATCTATATTAACATATATTTAAAATAGAAATGAAAAATGGGTCACATCGCTACATAGAGACTGTAGTCCACATGGCTTCACGAGCGACATTATATTTTTCCATCTTATGGGATGTTAAGAAGGTACATATGGTATTATAATTAGAAAATAATTATTATATCATATGTAAAAATTAAACACATAGAAAATACCATCCATAATAAATGGTGATGGAAAATCAATTGTATCTAGAGGTAGTAGTCTGTAAGTATGCACGATTATTACTTTCACATCCAATTTGATACAAAAAGAGTATCAATATAGGTGGTTATAAATCCATAATACAAATAATTAATATTTTGGATTTTAAAATTGTGGTTTTATAATTTATATCATATATTTAGATAAGGTATAAAAAGAATGAAATTGAAAGAGGACGACTAGGATGATAATCACTTATTTGGTACGCTTTCTTTAAATCCATTTTTAATGGAAATCGGAATTTTTTAAGTAGGAAAACTCTTATAATTCAAGGAAATAGAATTTAGAATATAAATTGATTAGTTTTTGGATTATCTCTATGGCACAATTTGGTATAAAAGAAGATAAATGAGGGGTGTCATTTTCTAAAGGAGGGAAATTACACATATTGAATTAATAAAATAATTTAAATATAAAAAATTCATTCTCATGTCAAAGTGGGAAATATTTTCTATAATTCTCAATATAAGATAGTATGTTGTTTAAATAACTTCTACTAAAAAAATTAGATAGTTTTAAGTTTTATTTTAAATATAATCATTTGGTTTGACCCCTTTGTTAAAAATTAAACCATAATCATGGTAAAAACACATTTTATCACAAAGGGATATAATATTACTTGTAAGGTAAAAATTTGATAATAAATCCATAAGGTATTCTATTATAAAAAAATTTTAATCATATTTTTCTTCTTGAAATATTTTCTCATTTTTCTATAATTTAATAAAATATATTTTCCTAAAACATCATTAGTATGATTTTTGACACTATTAATTTACATTGAATTTATGTCATCATGGAAAAAAATAATTAAAACATAAAATAATTAATAATTAATTATAAATTATTATTAATAACAAAATTATTATTATTAATAAAATTATTATTAACAATAAAATTATTATAAAACCATAATTTTTCAAAAAAACATTAGTTTTTATATATTTAAGATCATTTACATTGATTTTTCTACCACTTTTAAAGTATTGTGTCAATTTTATGTAATAATTTTAGTAAATTGTACCAAAAAATAAATAATCAATATAAATCACAAGCATAAAATTAAATTAAAAATGATAAAAATAATCTTCTATTGTCATTTATAAAAAACTTTTATCCCTCTATAAATATATAAAATAAATTAATAGCAAGAGAGTGGCATATTGGACTTTTCTTCATGTAAATTAATACAAATGTGGTTATCAAAGATAAGTGGTACTAAAATTCTATACATTAGAAAATTTTATGGATACGGTTGAAGTAATCCAAAAAAATAAAATAAAAATATGTTTTTGGTTTATGGTGAGAACATATATAATGGTTTTAACACTACTTTAATCATTTTACTCTTACAGAGGTGATTACTATTTTCTAAGGATGTTATTCATAATGAAAAAGGACATATTTACAAAATATTAGCCTCCTAATTCCAATTATGGTATAAGTGTTTTCTTAATTCAATTTATATAAGTGGAATAGATCAATTTTATTTGATATTCATAAAACATAATGAAAAATTGTATTTAGAAAAACGTGTTTATAAGTATAGAAACAAAATAATATCAAATTCCAGAATACTGAGGACTAAAAAAATATTTATATAAATATATATAAATTTAATATTATTTTAATTTATAGAAAAAGTAAAAATATATTTGGTTTTTAATTTTTTTTATTAATGAAATAAAATGAGAGTATTTGGAAAATTAGTATTTTTCACAATTTATTGAAAAATTAATCATTTCAATGAAATACCAAATTTTCAACCAAATTTTATTTAGATATTATGATTTTTAAAATTATATTTATTTTGTAAAATACAATTTTTAATAGTTTTATGAATAAATTATAATCTCCATGAATGAAATTAAATAAAATCATTTGGTTAAATATATTTCATTTTTGAAAAATAAAATGACTTCACTAAATAATTGATTTTCAATTTCCTATGAATTAGTCAATGAAATTATATTGAGTATGATAATTACACTCATATTTCATAATTCAGTTATTCATGTTCAGACCCTTTAATTCAATGGGTAAGATAGAGTGGTAAAATTTAAATTATATCATTTTTATAATATATTTAAACTCGTATGAATCTTGATGTTTTTTGTTATGAATTATATAGAGATTATTATTATTTTAAACTGGGTTTTATGGATGTAAAATTATCCACTATATAAATAAATTTCTCCCATGAAATTTTATATTGATGTTAAAATATCCAATATTTGAATATACCTTTATTGAAAACCCATGTCATACAATGAAATAATGAAACTTCTATTAAAAAGGGAAAGTGAGAAAAATAAAGGCTTCCTAAATTAACAAAAAAATATGTTTCCCATATAAGGATTCCATATACATTGATCAATTTACTACCATAAATAAATAATTAAGTGAGATATAGAATATGGTATTGATAAATTAAGTTTCCAAAAAACATAAAGCATTTTTTTGTTAGGTTACACACCTGGCATCACTTTTATATATTGGAATTGTTTCCATGGATTAGCCTCTTGAGTTGGAGGATTTTTTTTGTTGAAAAGGTTGAAATATAAAAAAAATCTATTTCTCATGGTTAAGGAGTATAGTTAAACTAACCATGTAGCATATGTTTATAGTTTGGTGACCTTATAATATTTTTGATCTTTAAGGTTACCACACACATTGGTTAATCATGTAGGTTAACTATTAAACCATCATTAAGGGGGTTGTATATATTATTTTTCCTTATTTTTAATTGGGAATTCAACCCCAATCCTCCCCATTAGAACCAGATGACCTAAATTCCCTCCATGGGGTTTCCCCTACCTATTTAAGCCCCTATAAAGTGATTTCATGGTGGGTTATTTGTGATGATTCACTTAGTTCAAGCTAATAGGGTATCATTCATTTTATTCTTTGGTTTTATCTAATTTCACACTCCCTTCTAAACCTAGTGTCCATATTTTTATTATTTTTATACCTAGGGATATTCTAAAATTTTAGTGTTTCCTTATAGGGCTTTTTACCCACTGTTTGAGATGTAATCCATAGGACTTCATTAAATGTGATGTGATTCCACCACATGATATTATTTTATACATTTATAATTATTTAATTTAAGTGTCAAATTAATTTATAGTTTTATAAATATATTTCTAGACAATATAATTATATTTTTGGATATCTTGGATTGATTTCTAAATGTTTTTTCTTAGATTCATTAGGTTTTCATATGGAAACTGAGTGGGATTATATAAATGAAAGGGGTTATTTAGTTTAAATTTTTCTCAAATGGATTCTATATGTTTGATAAAATTACAAATATGGTTCTCTTAGGGAAAAAACATGGTAAATTTATGTTAATACAAATTTTACTTTCAAATGGGGCTTTCATGATTTAATATAGTTGTATTGATTCATATAATGAGATGATTATTACATTGTGTTATTTTGATTGTGATTTTTTATTTATTTTGGTTCCTCTTTGATTTTTATTTGCATTATTAATTATTTTTAAAAGAAATTCCAAAATACATATACTATAAGTATTAAGTAGAAGACCCAGTTGGAACATTATATAGTGATCTTGATTGGTTAGTTTGTTATAATATTATTGAACCCCATACATTATGATTATTATTTTATGTATTAATTTTATCGATATTTGATATGTGATTCATTATATATATAATTTTTAAGACTCTATTAAAGGGACATATGTGAGTTGGTAAGTATTCTATTATGGGGTTATCACTTAAGGATTTGTTATTTTCATTTGATGATATTGTTTGGTCAAGGTCCATATTATTTTGTTATTCCATGAAGAACATTGGATCAATAAGAGATTAGTAGTGGGATGTTTCAAGCCTATTTTATATTATTAACTATCTATTGTCCAAGTATAAATTTAACACCATGCTAGTGGTATGGTAATGAAGGAGATGGGCTGGAGTGATTCAGTTGAATGATGTTTGACTATTAACCTATAAGCAATAGTCATATTTTGTGTTTCTTATGTTATCTTGTTAATTCCACTATTTTTGCATCAAGATATGTATCATATGATATTTCATTCATTATATATCTTTTAATTTATGTTTTCATGGTTTGTATGGACATTCTTTGATTCTTTGTTTCTCTCATGATTTGGTATTAGTGTTTTCTAGTGTTTTTCTATCTGTTTATTAGTATATTTATTTCATATTTAATTTCCCAGGTTTTCTACATTTATTTTTTGTTGGGTGAATTAATTTTCCTGTACAAAAAAGGGGGATTTTATTTAAAATGAATCATTATTTATGATAAATTCTTTTGAAATGTTTTAATCAATGAAAAAATTGTTTTTAAATGTGTGATAATTTAAAAGTAATGGGTCGGTTTTGGGATGTAATTTTTTAGAAAAATATCATTGTGGAATACATTATATAATTTTTATTTTGATAATGTGAATGTTCTATGTTTTTTTATTTCTACATAATATGTAATGGATATAAAAAAATATTTGGTTACATTAATATCAAAATTTTAGTTTTGGTTTCCTTTTTAAAAAGTATGAATTGGACTCATGGTTGTGTTTTACTAGATTCTAATAACATCCTACATAGTTTCGTTAATGGATATATGGTATTAATGTTTTATTTAGGTTTCTTCATGTCTATGATTATAGGATGAATCTGGTGTTGTCTTCCTTGGGAAATGAATGGTTATCATAATCATGGTAATGACTTGTGAGTCATATGAATCAGGTGTTCAGATATTCGTTTTCATTGAACCGGTTGTCTCTTGTATTGTTTCAATATCATTGACCGATTATCCATTTATATTATATTTTAGTTTTAAAAATCATCTATTAAATTTTATATTTATTGATATCATCATGTTTGGTGGTTTTTTTATAAGAATTATAATTACAATTTTTGTTTTTATGTTTTTTTAGGTTTCATGAGTGTGAAATTATCCCCCATGGTTTTTTATATCTATGATTATTTTCATCAACCAAGTAGAATTAGGGATTATTATCATCTATATGTTAGATCGGGTCATGAATCTTGTTCATGGATTCCTTATCTCGTTTTTTACAAAATGGTATATAATTTATGGTTTCATGGAATGGTTTAAAATAGAGAATGGTAAAGGCACATGTTTTATCAAACCTTGTATGGTCCATTCAGAAAATTCTGTATAATATCTAATGACACTCATAATATAAGTGTATAGTCTAATTAACCTTATGTCCAAAACATATTTTGTGGATAAATTTCTAAATTTTTTTCTTTTTCTGATTTTATACTTTTGTATTTTTCTTTGACTATTAGTATTTTTTATGGGTGTTTGATTAGAACATAATGGATTATAAACTTTTTCTAATTATATTTAAAAATATATTATTTAATTATATTCTTTTTGGGATAATTTGGAAAAAATTGGACTATGTGTTTTTATAAAAAACACATAAACTCATTGAAAGTGGTTTGAGAAAAAAAAGTGATTTTGAGGTTGTGTTAGTCTCAAAATGATTTGAGTTTATGGTTTTAAATGTTCCCAAATATTTTGGGGAAAATTTTGAAATGGGTTTTGGTACATTGATTTTCATTCCTTAGTATTTTGTTCCTTTTGATGATTTTAGTGAGTGTTTTATATTTGTATTTGGTTTTCTCTATGTTTACATTCATTCTGTTGTAGTCTAATATTATTTGATTGAGAAATGTTTTTGTTAGTTTAGAATGAGTCGCCCAAGAATGAACTATAAAATAAAGAATGGAATTCATCTAGTTGTTTTACTTGAGATTCAAGAGTTTTCCATCAATTATCTAACTCTTCTGAGACTCATAATTGATTATTATAGAAATCTTATTCCATGTTCATGGATCATGCATGAGTAATTAAACCGATATCTTCTAGTATTCTATGATGACAAATGTTCTCGTGAGTAAATTGGGTGGATCACCATGGTTAAAGCATTTTATTATTTTCTATACACTAAAATATTATTTAGGGTTAGGTGAACTATTCAATTATATTATGGATTGGGATTAGAATGGTGGAAACCCATGATCATGACAAACCATTTGAGGTTTTATTTTTATGATATTTAAAGGCCACCTTAATTTAGTTGTTTTATCCTAGTGAAGAGAGAATTGAGATGTTAGTGAAATTTTTAGGTGTTCTCCAGTGTGATCATTAGTAAAGGAATATGTTTAATCTTTAACTAACATGTTGAATTTCTCACTATAGTCATCTACTAACAATTTGATGAAGGGATGGTTCTTTTTTAATGGAATTTTCTTAGAACTATGTTTTTTAGTGTTTCAATCTGGATGGACAATCTATGCGTAAGTGATTTATATATCCATCATATTTGATGAAATATTAAAAGTGTGACCTGATTCATGTGATGCTACGATTCCAAATGGATTCATAAAAGATTTTATATCTAGAAATAATGAGAAACGGATTAGTGATTTGGATGGGAATCCATATTAACAACCTATGGTTCGCAAATTAGTAAAGTGAAATTTTTTTGTGTGCTTTCAGTATTGGATTTCTAGACATGATATGATCTTTTGTCTAAAATCTCTAATGACAATCCACTGGTGTGGTTATCCTAGTCAAATTTAGTGTTTTTTAATATGGATGAGCATCAGATGAAAAATTCTCAAACACAGCTCATATCTAGTTTGTGTTTTTTAATGTTTCTTCCACTATAGATTTGGAATCTTGTAAATATTTTTAGAGAATCACCATTTTTTATTTTTTTAAGACTTTCCCATATTATATGTATTTATTTCCATAATATATATTGGGTAAAACGGTAATTTTACCCTTGTTTTATAAATTTTGAGATGTTCATTCCTTATTAATTCAAGAATTACGTTATCTCTTATTCATGGTGTAAACTATGTGTTGATATTTGTTTGATGGATGACATAGGGATTCCTTTGTTGTAGGATATAGTAATGAGGAAAATTGTTTGTTTCTGGTTATACTTTCAGAGATACCATGTCAATATTTTCTTTAGTATCTCAATCGGGGGTTCAATGAGTTGAGCCTCATGTTTTACTTATTTTAGATTCATGAACCACATTTAGATCCTTAACATTCCATGTACAAGCATGGGCATGAGTGGGGTTACATGAGTTGTGCGCTATACTTTCCTTTGTATAGTTTCAAGAAGCATATTTATATCCTTTAAATTCTATGTTCAAGAATATTCATAAGGGGGTTCCCCTAGAATTTCTTGGTGTGAATTTTCTTCATGAATATGTCTAGTGACCACATGATCATGATTTAGGATGTGATCTCTAGAAGTGTTTTGAGATATTTATCATGGATAATATAATCATTTCTCTTTGTTTATGATAAAAGAATTGTGATCCTAGCTAATTTTTTACAATTTTATAGAAATTATAAATCTTAGGTGGATTATTATTAATCTCTATGCATTTTTTTCAGTCATGTGATGTGATCCTTTGAGATGAATTTGGTTAGGATATGTAGTCATTTATCTCTAGTGGCCTCATATGTTCTGGAGGTAGTGTTTTTTTCTTGATCTAGTTTGGTATCGAGAGGCTCATAGGAGAATTTTTATTCATCTTAACATATTAAATTTTAATAATGATCATATGAGTGGAAATACCATTTTCAACTTTTGTTGTATATTCACTTTCTTTAGTGAGGTTTCATTTTCTTCGGACACAAGGTGAACATTATTTTAGGTTATTCTTAATCTATCAAATGTGTTTATCTTATGTAATTTTTATTTAATGTATTTTGTTCTTAGTTTTTTTGGTTTGGGAGGTTAGTATGTAAATATCTCTTCCTTAGAGGGAGTCCCATTTTGGAATTCCTACTTATTCTATGTTTTTAAAACATTATAGTAGTATATTGTTGAATGGTTGAGATTTTATTAAATTCATAGTGTCTGTTTTATATGTAAGTAATTATTACATGAAATGGACCATCGAGTTAGTGGAATTTTAGGATGATAATGATGAAATTTTGGGGACTTTTTCTAGGTCTCATGATAAAGGAACATGGTTAAACTAACCACAAAACCCATGCACCCATTGAAAATGGTGATCTATATTGTTATTATCTTGTATGGTTAGGATTATGGGTAAACCATTAATACCACATGAATAAGGGTATTTATATTATTTTTTTATTCTCTTTAATTGGGGTTTCGACCCTAATAATTCTCAATTCAAACTCTATGACCCAAAATCCATTTAGGGGGTTCTTCCTCCTTCTTTTATATCATCCTAGTTGATTTCAAGGTAGTTTAATGGTTATTATTCACCTTATTCATGAGGATAGTGTCACCTAATCCTTACTTTTTGGTTTTATCCAATGTTTCATTCCTTACCATCTATTATAACCATGGTTGACCAATTTTCATAACTAGGGTTTTTTGAAAATATACTAGTTACATTAAATAATTTTAGAGCCCTATCTTTAGACCTAAACTTATGTAATTCAATGTATGTAATACGATTCCAACCCATGAGGTATGTGTTTTTGTTTCATTTTCCTTTATTTAAGAGTTACTTTGATACATGGTTTACTATATCCATTTGCACCCTAGATACTTATTGTGTGGATAATCTATGATTTATTTGATAAATATTTCACTTATACTCTTTGGGATTTATTAAGGAAAATGATAGGGATTTTAAAATTTAGGGTGATGGTTTTGTTTAAATAGGTTTTGCATGAATTTTACATGTTTGTTAAAATGAGAAAGTTATTTTTATAAGAGAAAAATACTTGTTTAATTTTTTAAGACAAATTTTAAATTCAAAGGATGTTTTTATATTTAAAAAGTGGTGTGTTATTTCATATAATGAGTTTTTTATTCAATTGAGTTGTTTTGGTAGTGATTTGGTGTTGATCTCGGTTTCTATTGGTTATTTTTTTGTATTTCAAATGATATTTTTTGGAAATATAAAAATGTGTAAATTATAAGTAATAAGTGGAAGGCCTAGTTTCCACTTTGTGTTGTGATTTTGATTTAATAGTCTGTTATGCCCTTATTAGGTCCCTTTATTTGTGATGATTCTGGTGTATATCCATGTTATGGATATTATATTTGTGATTTATATTGGGATTATTTAATCGGTATTGTTCTAAGGGACACATTTGAGTTGGGAAGGACATGATTTCGGTGTTTTCCTTTAGGGATTTGTTATTTTAATGCGGTGATGTTGTTTTCTTATAGTCTAACTACTTTGATTATTAAGTGAATAATCATAGGATTCTATGTCGGATTTCATGGGATATTTCTAGGGTAGTTGAGAATACACATTAGGGAGTCCCCTGGTTTTATGTAACAGAAAGATAGTTGGATGGTCTATTAGAAGAATAAATTAAATGATATAGTTGAGGTATTTGTTACCATTAACCTCACAAAATCAATTTCACATTGAGTTTCATATTAATTTTTATCAGTGATTGTACTTTTTCCTCAAGATATATATCATATGTTATATATATCATTATATATCATGGAATTTATGTGTCTATGGTTTGGATGGACATGCCTTGATGCATTTTCTCTCTCATGGTTTAGTCTTCATATTGACTAGTTTTGTTCCATAAATTTATTGTAATATACATTTTATTATTATTTTCCCATGTTTCATTGTTTTATTTTTATTTGGTTGCATTAAGTCTTCTAATTTAATTAATGGGAAATTTTTTACAAAGCGTTAGTATTTATTTGAAAATATTTTGAATTATTTTAAGATTTAAAAGTTGTTGTTTCAAATTTATGATCTTTAAAATGTTAAGGGTTATTTTGGTAAAGATATTTTCATGGTAAAATAACTTTGGGGCATGTTTAATTGTAATTTTTTATAAATTACATGTTCTATATTTGTATTGTTTCAATAACTTGTTGAATCAAAATGAAAACCTTTTTGTTTATATTATTTTGAAACTAATTTTTTTTTCATTTATAAAAGAAATTAATTTAACTCATGGAAGTATCCAATTATATTCAGATCATTCCTTATATACTCACATTCATATCTATGTTTTCTTAGTATAGAGTATTGTTTTTTAGTTATTGTCATTGGGGTTGGATACACTTTCATCTTCTTTCGAAAGAAGATAGTTATCTAGTTCATGGGGTTGACTTGTGGGTCACATGGATATTTTTATTATACGTATTTTCTCAATGAACATATTATATTGTGTTTTTTTTAATATCTTTGTCCTTTTATTCAATTTCTTTTATATTATTTCATTATCTTATAAGCATTTTATTAAATAAATATTTTCATATTAATTATCTTTTTAGACACTCTTTTTTTTCTCACATTTATTCCATGTTAGGTTCTTATGTTTATTTTTTGGTATCATGAGTGTGAATATATCTCCAATGGTTATGTTGAAACCATATATTCTTGTCATTACCTAGGTGAAATTGGGGATGCTTCTCAGGTATTTTTTGGTTGGTTTGGGTGTTCGTTGTTTGGATGTCCCTGGCCAGACCACTATAGGCTAAAATAACATCAATTCATCCTAAATAATGGTAAATTAATAATATTTTAATTACAATATCATTTTATTAAATTTGAGGTACTCTTTTACAATGAATATATAGAACATGATAAAATATATTTACTTATTTTCATGATTTTTCATAATATTTATTTCATTATTTGGTTATGATTTGATCAATTTTCACATCATCTCTTACTCTATGAAAAGAACATTAATGATTATTTTTCAATTCCTAACACACATAAGTTAACTTTTAATGGATTAAAAGATCAAAAAATTGATAATAATTCATTTCTCTTATATATAGAAATTTATCAAATCCAAAATGATTAGCATAAGATATCAAATATGGATAAATAATAATTTTATTTCTAAAAATATTACCTATATTTCATATTAAACCATTACATAAATCATAAACTTTAAGAACCATCCAAATTATATCTAACGAAATTAAAAATCCTTAAAATTATAAATAATGTTTAGCTAAATTATCACTATCCTTGAATTCTCATTTTAAGAATTCATCTTTATATCATGGGGGGAAAATAAAATAAATTTTAGCTAAAATTATTGGTATGGATAAATTATAGTGGAAGAAATTAAAAAATCCCTGACTATAATCATTATAGAAAGGTAAATAACTGGAAAAAAATTGAATTTCAATAAATGTATAAGAAATAAATATTATGGAACCATGGACAACTGAAAACACAATCCATTTAATCAATAAAATGAAAATGAAATTCATCCATAGATTTTATCATAGGGAAAATACTTTGTATAATAATAAATTAATACTAAGTGAAGTTAATACTGAAATATTGGATGTCATATATGAGACACATGAAAACCAATACCATCGAGACCATTCATAATGTGGTTTAAAACTACAGGTAGACGCCCATAAATTTTTCCTAAATGATTTTTCTCATGATATCCTATAAATACATCAAGGGGATGTATAATTTCATGGCCCTAACATTCATTTTATTTCTAAATCATTCCTCATATTTTTAATAATCAATTCAATTAAGGGATAATGTTCCTTAAAAATATCTATATTGAGTAAAGAATATGAATTTATCAATATTTCCCCAAATTATCAAATAAATGACTAGTAAAATACCATATATGAAAATGGTATATGGTTTAGGCAATGATAATATCCATGATAATGATATGGATAATAGAGGGAATATAATGTCTTGTGAATATTGCAAGGGGCTACATAAATGATACAAAAAAATGAATATAAATACTATCATTGGTGAAAATATTAATCAAACTTCCATAGAGAGAATATATATAAACAATATCTATACACATTAGAGTAATAAAAATGTTTATTATCTTTTATTAATATAAATACCATTGAAATATAATTAAAATTTTCTTTATGAAAATAATCTTTAATGATTCCAAAGTGTCTGATACCACTTTGAAACATTAGATTCATAGCCCAATAGACGAATAACATTAAATGAAACATGAAATATCATGAAAATCATGATATTAATTATATATATTTTTATTGGGTACTATATACACCACAAAAATTAAATGAGTTGTGAATATGGAATAAGTCTCACAAAAATAAAATTGAGACTAAAAATGCCCGTACAACTGTAGTAATATATGAATCAGAAATGCAATATGTAATAATAATAAAATGAAACATTCAAATATGAGGAATATGACATAATTCAAGATATTATATATCAAAAGGGTTAGTATATACACCACATAAAATAAGTACCTGGTAACTATGACATTTGTCTCACAAATATAATATGTGACCCTTAACTTACATTCCATTTTTGGAACTCCGTTTAAAATAATGTATAATGGTAATAAATATGTTATTAACTAATTATATGACATCATTAATATTTATTTTATCATATATTATCTTATTATAATTTCTTATTACGCATTTTCTGATAATCATTCATTATTTACACTATTTTAGGTGTTAATTTCCCATTTTTGAATATGTTTTGAAATGTTTTTTTCCTGTTACATAGATCCTGATTTAAAAATATCAAAGATGTAAACCATGATTTAAATATCATATATATTTATTATTTATGTATTTATATTTATTGACAAAATATGAAGATAGAAAATAAAATACACTAATTGTAGATATAGTAAGTCATACGTACAGATGAATGCAATTTCCTTGTTCTTATTATATTAATATAATGAATGTTTAATGGTATATATTAATATTATAATTTAATTATATTATATTTATCATATATATCACTTTATTAAAACATTCTTTAATACATACCGTGTAAAGTGTGATAGAATCATATTGCTTTGAGAAGATGAAAGTCCACACATCTGCAAACGATGAGATCATATTCCCACAAAATAGAATTAATAAAGGTATATGTGAGGAAATAATTAATGAATAATAAAAAATTATAAATATCATATATATATATATATCACATGTAAACAATAAATCAATCTTTTTTTTCAGCCCTGGAATATGGAAATGGAAGAACGAATGACAAAGGTTCTTGAGCCGGTAGTCCTCTATACACATGAACAATGGTTGGGTATCCCATTTGATGGAAGTGTGTCAAATTTTTTCCATAACATTAACATAAAAAATATCATAATTTTTAGGATAATTTTTTTATATAATAATTATACAATATGAATTTAAGTGTTATATAAAAAAATAAAACAAAATTGCTCCCTAAAAAATGATACCTCTTCTTTGGGTTAATGCATTTGATTTATATTAAAATACTTCATTGGTTAATTTTTTTTCAAACATGAGGCATATAAGATGAGGGGAGTTATTTTTGGTAGCTTATTTGGTATGTTTTTTGATGATCCAAATGGATTTATAGATGTGAATAAGTGGGGTGGTTGAGTGCATTTTTATAGTTGAGGAGTGGCATTATTGTAAATATTAAATGGTAAACACTATTTAGTTCCCTCCCTTACCTCATGTGACTAAAATAATAGAAAAATTATAGAAAAGAGATTATATTTTATAAATGGGGAAATGTAGTTTCTTTTAGTCTTGTTTATAGGTTATTTGACCCCTTAAGATTAAAGTTTAATAAATTATTAAATGATTTTTCACCATAACCACCATATGTTATATTAATTTTCTCCACTAATATTATTTTTTTAAAAAAAATTCCATTATTGAAATTATAAATTATTATAACTCCAAATATGGAATATATATTTCCAAAATATAATCATTTAATTTTTAGAGTTTAATTAAAACATATTCTCAGAGATGTGATGGGAAAATGGGTTCTCAAAGTGACAATTTCCAAAAGTTTACTATGTTTTTATATAAAAATAAATATTAAATCGATTCAATTGACAAAAATTTCATTAATTGATATAAAGTTTAACATATTTTATTTTAAAAACAATTTAAAATATAATTTAAGACTATAAATTATTTATAAAAAAGTCAGTTTTCAATTAAAATTCATTATTGTTCACTATTCAACAAAATGGCAGAGTTCTCCAAAAAATACTAAAATGTCTCCCTACAAAAAAGAATATTTTTCACATTCAAAATGAAGTTAATTTAAAAAATAATAAAAGTTTCAAAATTCATTTTTAATATAGGTGCTTCAGCAAAATGAGGAAAAATTTCCTTTTTAGAAAAAATATAATTTTAAAAAGTAAAACAAGATTTCTTCTTATCTTATGCGTATCTTAATAAATATTTTCATTAGTATGTGATAAATAAAATTACGAGGATAACATTAATTTATGGGGGAGAATGTCTAGAAATGAGATTTTAAAAAAATTATAATATTAATATTACATTTAATACCATACACCACAAGAATCATATAACCAAAATGATCCATGACATAAACAACAGTCATTATTAGGAAATCATAAGAAGAAAAAAATCTCCATAGAATAAAATGACACCAATTAATAAACATTTATTATGTTTAGAGGTTAAATAATTAAAATGATTTAACTTTAGAATATCACATAACTACTTAAACTATTGCTAATGATTATTATGAATCAGAATAATATTAAAATATATGAGCTAATATATTAAATTTTTAAAAATTAGATATTTATATAGAAAAATATTAATAAAATATAATGTCTAGAAATTCAAGTTTTCAATAAAAGAAGTTTTCAGTTATATTTTGATTTTTCATTAAAAATATTGATTTATAAATACTAGAATTTTAATTTATAAAAAATAACTACAGTTTTTTATTTCCAAATATAAATATTATCTTATGGTTCTTTTTTTCTTCCATAATTGATTTTTTAAGTGAATAATGAAAAATATATTTTATTTAAAATAATAGTTTTTATGACTATATCAACAAATGTAAATTATAAAATTATAATTTTTTATTTTTTAATGATATATTTATTAGTAAAACTATAAAATTATACACGCTATTAGTAATTAATAAAACCTATATTTAACAACTTGAGTAATATTTTCATATAAAAGAATATGTTTTTGACTTTTTATTTACTTAAATATTATTTTTGTAAAATGAAATTATAACTTGATTTGAAAGGAACATAAAATTTATTTAAATTAATATAAACAAATTTATATGTCCATAATAAAATAGATTTTTAGTTTTTCATATATATGAATAAATAACGTTAAAATATATTTTTTCAGAAACCATAGTTTTATGAATTAATGGAACTAATGATAAAACTGAATTTCCATAAACATAGAAATTTTAAATTATCACATAGATATTAAATTTAGATTCAATGTATCAAAATTATGGAATAATTTCCTTTTATTTTTTCGGTATTAAATCTAAATTACATAGGTAAAAATTAGTTAACTCAGCAAACAAAATATGGTAAATGTGATAATTCTAAGACCAAAGAACTTAAAAACATGTATGAAAATAAATTTTTGTGGGATTATCAGTGTTATATCTCCCTTTAATATATTATATTACAATATGAGATACATATGAAATGGTTCATAGGTTCTCCCACTATTTTTAGTGGTTAAAATTACAAAAAAACCCATTCTTATAACTTGTTAAATAAGCCTCTAACTAGCCCTTCAAAGCCCCTCATGGGATTTGTTTCCTCTTGAAATAATAGGCCATTTTCTACCCCCTTAAACTCTGATTATTTTCCTTGACAATCAAGATACAATATATTGGATTGAGAAACCAACCTTAAAGGATACTTTTAATGGAATTCTAAATTCATCAATAATATTTAGGCACTTTTATAGATGTCGGGAATTAGGGTAAGAGGTTATTTATCTCAAATTTAATATCATGAGAAATATTTTAAATAGTTCCCATAATATATTTCATATGTCTGGATTACAACGAAATGAAATTAATTTTCTATATTCAAGAAATTAATGGGGTGTTTATGATCAATATCACTTTCTTCTTTAATTGACATTTCATTCAAAAGATACTTATTTTGTTAGGGGTTTTTAACTTAATTCCCCTCATTTAGTTATAATGACTCTTCTTGAACATTATTCTTTCAATATTTGTTTCTTAAACCCTAAAATTTTATATCATGGTTTTTTCCATCTCTCTCTCTAGGGAAAATTATTCTTTTTAATTAAATATTATTTCTTGACTAATTTATTTCAAATATAAAGTGTATCATTATTTATAATAATTCATGTCTCTTTAATGATGGGTTTCCCTCTTAATCAATATTTTCCATTCCTTCCAATAATAATCTATACATTTTGAAAAAAATTATTTTTTA
Organism: Viscum album; assembly: GCA_963277665.1. NCBI lineage: Eukaryota > Viridiplantae > Streptophyta > Magnoliopsida > Santalales > Viscaceae > Viscum > Viscum album. Next base: position 1,895,470,410 of record OY728150.1, read on the forward strand.
TCTCATATGACCATCCTATTTCCATTACAATATTTCAAAATAATTTTCCGTTAATAGTTTTATATTTTATGTTTTCAATTAAGTTATTTGAAAATATTTTTAAAAGGGTTTCTTATGATTCTAAAAAAATCAATCTCCTAGTAAAAATTTATTTTTGATAGATATTATTTCATTTCAAGGATCTGTTGTTGAATATTCATTTAAAAAATTAACTATTTTAAAAATGTAATATATTCATGTTATATAAAAAATTAGGTACTTTTCAAGGATCCTTTATTGAGTATTATTTTTATAAATAAATTGTTTTTATAATTATTTTACTTTAAATTCGTGAAAACATTATGCCTTTAAGGATAAATTATTGATATTTCATTACTAATATTATTTTTTGTTAAAATTCCACCATTTCAATTTCTTTAAATAACATTGAAAGAATGAATTTTCAAAGAAACCATAACATTATCTGTTTATACAAAGATAAAATGATTTTATATAAAATAAATTATGATTTCACTACTGATTTTTCCTTATATCTAAAGGCTTAATTTTATTATATGAAAATATTTATTAATTAATATCATAATTCACTTACAAAATAATATTTTTTGTTGATTGATGTTTTTTGGTTCATTTACGTTTATGAGGTAAGTTTTACAGATATTGTCAAGACATGTTATGAATCATATTTTTCTTTCCATGATTTCATTTTGATGTGATAAATGAAACCCATTATATCCAATTATTTTTCATGATATTTTAAATTGTTGATATTTTATGGAAACGATATGTACGATTTTTCATTATGTTATTGTTGGACACTATATAAAACTCTAATGAAATGTTTAAAACATTTTATATATTGAGATAATGGTACATGTGTTTGATAACTAGATATACCATGTAAAATATCCAAGTAAAGCATGATATTCCATGGGAAATATGTGAGTCTGGCTTGATCCTTTACATAAATTTAGTAAGTGATGTCTAATCCACTAAGGAAAAAAGATGAGTGAAGGTTGATCCAATAAGGGAAATATGATGTGTTACCTGATAAACATTTTTATGATTCATATGCTCTTTTTTGTTCCATATTATTTTATTTTTAAATATAATAATGTTATTAGGGATCCTATATTATCTTACATGTTTTATCTATGTATGTATTTTTAATATTTTTAGAGACCCTTATTATTAATTCATACCGATATATTAATCTTGTTCTATCATAAGACATTTTCATTTTTTAGCATCTCAGATCACCCTATTGTAATTACTTATTTCCCCTAAATATTAATATGGGAATTACTTGTTGATTTTTGAAGGGGGTTTATTGTTGAGTAGTTATAGTGAAATGTAAAGGATTATAGTGAAATGTTTTTTTATTTGTCTAATATTCTAGGGCTATAATTCCTCAGGTCAATATGAGTCTGAAAATTTACAAAGGTAATATTTTTTTAATTAATATGGGGGAATAGTTATGAAATGGTATTTAGAATGTATTTTTCTGGACTTTAACATCTAAAAAAAGTGTTTTACACTTGTAATAAGGCTCATATGGTGGTCAATGGAAATGATTCACACTGAATAATTGTCATGTGGTTGGTGAATCAGTCTAGACCAACCAATTAACCCTTGGTTTCCCACTAGGTAGTTTGTGGCTTGTACTAGCTTGTTGGTGGGTGAATTTTGGGGATGAGTCCCCATTTCCACTCTTGATTTTAAAGGGTTAATAACTCCCACCCCCACCACCACCAAATTGTTTGAGCACATGATCAGGGGGTTGAGTCCTCCTTCCTTCCTTCAACCCTATTTATTTGGGATTGTGTTGTGGGTTTCCTACTATGGATTTATTATATCCATATATCTCACTTCCATAAATTCCCTCCCTATTCCAATCATGTTATGTTTTTTTCATTCTATTTAGGTTCAAATTCATCAATTTCACCAAATAAAGGTGAAATGTTCAAATTCAATAGAAATAATCATGTAGCCTAGAAATGGGATATCCCATAACATAATCTATCATTATACGTTCACCGAGCTACCATAGATATTACATACCATAAATTAATATAGGTTTCTTATATATTTTAAAATCAAAATTTTAATTTGTTTAGTATCAAGAAAGGGTGATTTTTATGGGTCAACCCTAGGGTCCTACATTAGCCCTCCCATAATAGATTAATCATAGTGTAAAAGTGATGTGTTGTAATGTGAGTTTTTAATTATTGTACAATTTAATTTAAAATTAATATAATTAATTCAAAATAATTTAAATTATTTATTTTTGAGGGAGGAGAAACAGGGGACCAGTTTGTTGATGTCTGTCCATGTGGCCTTGAATGTGGATCAACGGGCCATGAAAGATTCCTCATCCCTTAAAAAGTAAATTGGAAATATTCTTAGAAATTTTTGGTGGTCCCTTTTATATAACTCATAGTATTGTGTTTTTTATGAGTATGCACTTTTAGTGGCCATATCTGTCTCATCCCACTTTGGCACAATTTTAATCAAATGTATGAGGTTTGACTTTTTTTAGTTAAAATACTCATTTAACATATCCTAGACCTTATTTAAGGGTAATTCCAAGTTTAACATGTTAATTATTTCTGTTATCCTCTAAGGGGATTGTTGTTATAAAATATAAATACATTTTTTTAATTTTCTAAGTTGAATAAGTTGAATTAGTAGTTGTTAAATGTAATTTTATAGCTATAAATATTTAAAAATGGTTTTTCTTACATTTAAAATAAATGATACCCAATGTAATAGTATGTGTGAATCATTAAAGGGTGAGATTCTATATTGTATTGATATTAATGAATCATTTAGGAAATCTTGAAACATATAAGATAGAGTTTATGTGGTAAAACTATAATTAATGTTGTTTGTTTTAATGTTGAACTTGGGAAACATTAACCCCTTGAAATACAAATTTATTCTATATAATATACAAGGATTATTTAATATTACATGTCATGGTTTTCAATAATTGAAAATTCTAAATTCCATATTGTGAATTAATATTAACCTATTAAATGATAAATTGTGTTGTTTACATTTAATCAATGACTTGGATATGGTTTTGGAAATGGTTATTGTAATGAAAATGTGAGCCTTTTATCTCCATGTTTATTAATTCTTTTCTATTATATTAGAGATAATTTTATTATTATTGATGGTAAAACTTGTGGTAAACATAACCCCATGACAATGTGGAGATAGATGTTTAAAACTAGGGTAAAATTATCCCCTGACATGATGTTGTGTCCTTTGGGAAAGGTATATTAAACATGGATTCTAGTTGTTGGTTGGGGATGGGTATATTACACTTGAGAGGAGATGGGTATGAATAGTCATCATGAAATCCTCAGAGGTACCCCAAAATTAGATAGAAAATGTACCTATCATTTTTCGGATAAAACCAGTCGTTGGGTTCATCATCAGTTTTATGAATTTAGTTATAAAGTATTTAAACAATTTTAATTGAAATTTTTTACTTGGAGTACATTTTCATAAACATAATATAGATCTATTATATTATAAAAATTGTTGGTGGTGGCTTAATAAGTTATACTAACACCCTGATCAAGCCTCCCTAGCACATGGGAACCCAAGGAGCTCTAAACATTGTGAAAGATCACAAATAGTTTAGTCTTAGGTTTGGGTTTTATATTGTCACGTGAGATGATTCTTATAGATTTATGAAAAATGGATGTAGTGAAGTTAAAAAGATATGTTAAATCCATTTTTTATTATTTATTTTTTCATATATTATATATGGTCTTCCTAGTGGGAGATTTATCTACTTTCTTTTATGATTGAATTTCATTTTATTATAGTATGTTCAACCCATTTAATCCTTTTTATACATTAATATGTATGATTTTTTGATCTTTATTTATGATTTCACATTATGATATAGGGATCATAGAATCCACAATATACCTCTTTAGACCCTCAATTCTTGTCGATAGCCTTCATAATTTAGGGAGGAACTAGTGATGTTACATGGGGAATTAGTCCAATTAATGATCTAGCTGATCAGTGTTGGGATGTTACAACATTGTAAGAATGCAATTTTTATTTTTCTAACTATTTAGAATATGGTAACTAGAATATTAGAATTTTTTGGAGCCTTCTATGAATATAATTATGGTTCATCATGAACAAATTTTATTATAAGAACACTATGTTAACATTCATGAGATAGATATTAATTATTTTCACAATTATGTTTTATTTGAATTTTACCTCAAGTTAGTCACATGGAGTTTTAAAATTGAGGATTTTATTGGGATTTAGCTCTTATAACATTGGAAACATCCATGTTATTTAATATTTATCTTGGTATATAGATCCTAGATCCATCACGTGATCTATGATAATACATGTAGGATCCATATTAAATGTATCAATTCCTCTATGTTATGTTTATTCCTAAATATTAAATTACTTGTTTAAACTATTACAAATGTATCATAAAATTTTTCCTCATATATTGACCTTGTTTAATTATACATATCTGTGGTGAACTATATATATCACCCTCTTCTACTGATGGAAGGTCAAGTTGTTCTTTAGTGATATTCATAATGAGGAGATGATGGTGTATGCAAAGTGTAAATGAGTTTAAATTACCTTAGTAGGTTAGTAAGGAACATTAATACTTATTGAGAAACCCCTAGTGGAGATTTTTTTATTCACATTTATTTAAAGTGTTAGAAAAAAACTATATAAAATTTTTACATATATCATGGAATGAAAATCTACTTAACTGAGCCATTAACCTTTTCCCTTGGTATGGGTCATCAAGATTATTCCATTGGTTATGGTTGAGTTATGGGATTAGTTGTGATTATATAATGGTAGTCACGTGTAAATATTCTCAGGGGAATTAGTTACTCGTGGGCTAGAGTCCAAATTATATTTCTATGGTGAATGTGATATATGAGACCCTAGAGTGGTTGTTCGATCATGTTGTGAACCATGTGATTTTGATATGGGAGCATCAAATATTATCTCATAATCTATGACCATTCATGAGAACTTGTTTTTAAGTATATGAGGGAGACCCTTTTGAACCTTATGATATGACTTCGACATTGTGAGTTAGTGAATTGTATGCTTGAGGGTGACTTGTTTAAGGTTTCAGATAGATTATATGATTTTCTTGGAGATGAGAGGCATGGGTAGGTTCCTTGAGGCTTGGATTAGTGTGTATTAGGTTCTAATGAGTATGTGGTTTATTCATGGGTATGCCTTGGGAATTTGGATACAAGAATTTTGTTCTTGGGAGAAGTGTTTGGATTTGTTATGACCATCCCAATTATTGGAAATTCCATGGGAACTTTTTGAATATGCATGCTAATAATGCATAAGTATTCTATGAAAAAAATAAATTTTTTTGATAATTATTTTGGTTTTATTATATTTTTAAAGTAAGTATAATTTGTGTGCATTTCCCTACTAAATTTTTGTGTTCTTTACATGTCTTTTGGAAGTCTGTGTTGATTATCATGAGTCTTGAATGATTCCCCTGACTAATGTGGGAATGTGAGTAACCATAAAACTTTTGAGGTTCCTGGTTTTGAAAAAGAGTTCCTAAGGTGCTCTGGGTTGACTAGACCTGATGGGTGGTAGGGGTCTTATCGGTACATTTAGGTGATGAGAATTAGTATATGTGGGGTATATTTTTTTTTGGTAAATGCATTGATTATACCTCACATGTAATAAAATCTACCTACCATAGGTCACATTAGTCTACTTTTGACGATGTGAGGCTCATGGAGATGTGATCCGTGTTTTTTCATTGGGTTGTAATGGAAAATATGACCATCGAATATTATATGAGATTGATTTTACACACACAGTTTACATATGGGACATATTATATTTGAAATCATTGATCTGTATGTGTGAGTTTAGGGTCAGTGTAAACTAATGAAATTCTAATTATCAGGGTATTTCAGGGTTTTAGAAAAAATGAAAAATGACCCTCCATGGTTGTGGGGATTTCATAAATGAATCAGTTATAGAGGGTTGTTTAACCTGAGTATAGTCCTTTAAAGGAAATAATGTTCGTATATTGGTAATGGTTGGTAGTGTAATCATTTGTGGGTTAGGAGGTGTTGAAAGCATGGGATAATGGTTAAACATAATGGAATAAAACCCCAATCATTTAGAATCCCACAATTATATTATTTATATCAATGGTTTCACTTTCCTTGGTTTATGAAAACATTTGGGTCTACAGTTTTAAATATTTACATGAAATATTATATAATAAATTGTATATTTTCTTGAAGTGGTAATTTTACAAATAGATTAATTTGTTTATAAAGGAACACATGGTTCATTTAAGGTAACTCTCATATATGTAACTATAACACTATAAATTTTCTAGCTATTTTTAAGCCTAATAAAAAGTAATAGAATTTTGGTATGAAAAAAAATTTTAAGGGATAAAAATGAATTAAAACTATTAATCCATTTGTAAACATAAAAGCTCTATAAGAATTTTATTCTTTATAACAATTATAATTTTACCACTAATATCATTTTTATTTTTAATGAAAACAACTTAATTACTTGATACCATTCATAAAACATTTCATAGGAAAATATAATTTAAAATTTATAAACATAACGGTTTCTTAGAAAAACATAAAAACTCATGATTACATTTCTATGCAATCACTACATCAACCTATATTAATAGAATTCATCTTTATATAAAATTATAATCCCATTTTCATATAATTTGAAATCAAAACATTTTCATTATAAACCCGTTAAATTATCACATATAGGTACATTTTGAAATTATCCTTAGATTTACCTTAATATGATCCATTTCAATGGTATTACCTAACGAGATAATTCCGTTATCACTTAGGTGTAACCTTTCAACAATAAACCTTATCCATTTTCCAAAAATATTAAAGATCTATATCGGGATCTCCCATCATTAGTGTTATATTAAGCTCCCCATTAATAGTTAAAATTCATAAGAACCATATCAGGAATAAAACATATATATATATATCACATTAATAATAATACTCATTTCAGTTGTCATTAAATACCATATGAAATAATAATTTCTTTACCTCAAATTGATTAGTAAAGGATTTTGTTTCATTAAGAAATATTTTTAAAAAAAATTTCTTGGATATTGAGAGAAATATTTTCATTGAAAATAACAATGAAAGACTATATATGATGTGTGGTAAATAAAAATGTCTATGATGATAGGAAAATTTTCATAATCTGAATATTGTAAAAACCATACTATTTTCACTTTAAAAAAATAAATTAACACATGTGAAAAAATGTTATAATGAATACATTTAAAATAATTGTATTAAAATTAAAATATATTAAAATGTACTTTAATTGATAATTCAGTAAAAAAATAAGAATATCCTTCTCAATGAACATGTAAATTATACAAAAATGTTATAAAACATTTACAACAACATTTTATTGGAAAATTACATACCTAAATTATCCTATTGCTTTTTACGTTATTTATGTACCAATTAATAAAACTATAATATATTTATAATAAATTAATAAAAATATTTCTTATTATTTTCATTATTATTATTCATTTTATTTAATTTATTTTCATTTTTTTTAGTTACTAAATTGGTTATGTTTACAATAGATGTTTTTTTGTCATTCAGATTATAACCCCAAAACAACAACTGTATGTTGATTGTGGTAAAATGGGATATAATTTCATTACCTAAAAAATCATACATAATTTATCTTTAAAAAATTTATACTTTATGTAAAATTTTAAAAACATATATTTAAGGAGCTCATGAAAAATGAACCATGTAATTTCTTGGAGGCTGTAGTCCGTACAAACACATGAAGGTCATTTTTATTTTTCTAAAGGGTGGAAATGATATAATTTTAAAAACATTTTTATTTTTTACAATCATGAATATGTAAAAAATTAAATATTTATTCATTATATCCCCAATAAAACCCATAATTCCATGTTTGAGTTTAAAACTGCACCACATCGCATCGTGGATATGGTATTCCACACGTATGCATGACAAACATTTTTTATTCCTAATAAATAGAATTTGTGAGAAGGTAAGTAAAATAGAATCTATAAAGTATAATATTTATTTAATAAATAACATATATATCCATTTTTACATCATTTTAAATATCCATATTAACTTATGATGAAAAATGATACACATAGCTTCCAGGAGGGGATATTCCACAAGCATGCATGAGAGATGTTTTTGTAAGAACCCAGTTTTTGCTGTGAAAGACTTTGGAATATTCTTGCTGATATTCCAGAGCAGCGCCTTCAGATGGCGTGCGATTCCGAGCCCCGGAGTGGTCGGAATTAAATTTTCAGTGCGTTCATGCTGGAAACGCTAAATAAATAAGATAACTCCTAAACAGAGTTCTGAATCATGGATCTGAGTGTACGGATGGGTCCGGAATGGGGGTTTTACCCTTGTAACGACATAAAACTTCTCGGCGCGGGATGTTTTGACCCCTCGCATGCTTCTGGATTGTTAAACGGATTAAATAAATAAATTAATTCGTTTAATGGCGAAACACAGGTATCTCTTAAACTGTGGCTCGGATTGGAAAACCGAGGGCACCGTTGAGTTCGGAGTGTGCCGTTTACCCTAGGAGGGGTATAAGTTTAGCAGGCGCGGGTCGTCTGTGAAAAATGGCCCTAGGGGCGTTTTTGTAATTTGGCGGCCACGGGCGCTAAGTTTAATAACTTTTGAACGGGGTCTCGGAATAAAATTACGAGACCGCCGTTGCGCTTAGATCGTGGTTCTTAGCCTAGGGGAGGCTAAATCCCGACCCCGTCGGGAGTTCGGGTTTGGGGTTGTCGGGCGGGCGTTTAAGTGATTTGTACTTAAACACCCCCACCCCCTTCTTCTTCTTCTTCTTCATCCTCAAACCCTCCTCCCCCTACACCTCCGGCAAGGTAGATCCGGTGAGGCGAGCTCCGGAGAGGCGACTCCAGCAATGTACGGTGGTGCCGGCGGATCGACACGAAGCTCCGGTCGAAGCCCAGCGAGGTAGGCGGTGTTCATTTGCGTTTAAATCCCGAAACCCTCTTTGAATTCGAATTTTAGTGTTTAATTTTTGCCCGATATCTGATCCAAGCCCGTAGTTGCGTAGAGAATGTTCTAAGGTTTCCGACGCTCTTATCGGATCGAAAATCCGAGTCTTGGGGTGCCCGAGGCAGTCTCGGGAAGTTCTGGCCGAACATTTGGATTTCCGGCGGATACTGGCGGCGGACAGTGGTTCCGGGGAGGCGGCGCGGCAGCTGGCGTGGCGGAAGGCTGGTCGGCCATCCAGCCGGCTAGGCGACACCTCCACAGTGCGAGGCGGCTCAGATCGCCGACTGAGGGCGCCGGTTGCGGGAGCCGGCGAGAGGAGACGGCGGGGTCGCAGGCGCGCGACCCCGCGACTGGACAGAGACCCGCGCGACGCGGGTCTCCGCGTGGAAGGCTGACCGGCCTGTCGGCCGCTCGGTGGAAGAAACGCCCACGCACCGCGGGCGGGGTGACTTGTGGGAGGTGGCCGGGCCGCTGTCCCAGCGAGCCGGCCAGTGCGGGCCGGTTCGAGCGGGGCGGACCGGCCGGACCGGGCCGGTCCGGCCCAAGGGGGTTACCCCCCCCCCCTTTATGAATTTCTGACGCCTGTAGCGTTCGCTACGGGCGTCCGTTTTGCACGCCGTCAGCGACAGCATGAACCTTGCGTCGAAGGGAATGTTTTGGGATGGTTTTAGGAATTTTTAATTCCCGAAACAAGGGGCCACGGAGGCACGATGTGTCCTTAAGTGGACAAGCATAATCCCCGAGATTCTTGTTTTGGATGGCGCGGACGCGTCCGACATCCGAATTAAACAATGTCGGTGGATTTTGAACCCTAGCGTCGAGGCGGAGGTTTCTAGGGTGGTTCCGGGAGTTGAGACCGAAGTTGAGGTGCGGGCCCCACGACCCGTCTTTTGAGCTGCGTGCAGCTTTTAGCGACTTTTAAATCAGACGTCCGTTCGGGGCATGCGAGCAGTCGTTTTTGGATGTTTTTCCGAGGGGATTGCAACGGTGCAATCCGCCCACTCTAATTGGGCATGATGGTGCGGGGCCCACGAGGGCTGTTTGGGCGTCAACGGTGTTTTTCCATCTTTATCACCGGGTGACCGTTTTGGACAAGTGAATAGTACATCTTGTGTGCTTTTTCGAGAGGATCGCAACGGTGCGATCCGGTCGTTGAGTTTTGGGACCGGGATGCGGGTCCCACGTGGCGCTGCTCGTGTGCGGTGCGCCGGAACACATCATTTTCTCTGGGTACCCATTCCATGCAAGTAAGCAATCAATTTGACGTGATTTTCCGAGAGTTTTGCGATGGCTCAGTCCGCCCGACCTTTTTCGGGGACGTGGTGTGGGACTCTCCCAACCTGGCTATGGTGAATAGTACCTTTTTCACCGGTTGACTATTTCGGGCGAGTGAGTAGTCTAACTCGCATGTTTTTCCGCAAGAATTACAATGGTGCGATCCATTTGGCTATGCGGAGACTCTTGCGTGATCTTGTTAAATGTGGAAGCATGAAAGGTGCCCCGGTGGCGGTTCTCCCTTCCATGTTTGTAGCGGACCCTTGGCGTGTGATCGTGCACTCTTGGGAGAGTGGTGTAAATGGTTCACGAGATGTGCTTGGCTGTCCCTGGGCCTTTGAGGTGGAGATGTTATGTCACGCCTTCACGTTGATGTTGGGTGTCGTGTGCACGATAACCTTGGTGCTGGGACGAGGTATACTATGGGAGTATACGAGAGCGCTTGGAGGTACGTGTGGTTTGTACCTGAGGACGTTGGTGCGCTCAGTTGGGGTTGAGATGGGGCCACACGTGGTGTGGGCCCCATGTGCGTGTTTGGTTCTACTTTGTGTACATGGACCTCTCGCAGCGTAGAGGGTCCCTTTGTGCTCGTTTGTTTGGCTAGCAGGGTGGATTTTATTTCCCCTGGCTTTGTGCTCGTTTGTTTGACCAGCAGGGTTGATTAGTCTCCCCTTGGTTTCACTCATGATGGATTGGCCGGTAGCGGTGCTAGTGACACCCAGAGCTGGAGCAGACGCTGCACCTCTTTTGGGTGAGTTGTTCTGGAGTTGGGAGGTTGCGCGATACCCACTCCGTGTTCAGTTGGCCAGTGTTGTGACCTCTAGTAGAGATGTCTACAGCAGTTCTGAGTTCTACCCTCCAGCGGGGCTGGGCAGTGGGTTACTCATCAACTTCTTCGGATTTACCCTCCAGTAGGGCTGGGCAGTGGGTTGCTCACTGACTTTTAGGGTCTACCCTCCAGCAGAGACTGGGCAGTGGGTCACCTGACGCTATTAGGGTCTACCTTCCAGCAGAGACTGGGCAGTGGGTCACCCGACGCTATTAGGGTCTACCCTCTAGCAGAGACTGGGTAGTGGGTCAGCCGATGACCTCCTAGGGTCTACCCTCCAGCGGGGCTGGGCAGTGGGTCGCCTGTCGTCTAGTTCCAGGTCTACCCTCCAGCACGGCTGGGCAGTGGGTCGCCTGTCGACTTATTCCGGGTCTACCCTCTAGCGGGGCTGGGCAATGGGTCTCCTGATGATGTATTATGGTTTACCCTCCAGCAGGGATGGGCAGTGGGTCACCCAGTATCCTATTATGGTCTACCCTATAGCGGGGCTGGGCAGTGGGTTTCCTGATGACATATTATGGTTTACCCTCTAGTAGGGCTGGCCAGTGGGTCACCCAGTATCTTATTATGGTCTACCCTCTAGTGGGACTGGGAAGTGGGTTGTCGGATGATGTATTATGGTTTACCCTCCAGCAGGACAGGGTAGTGGGTCACTCGATATCTGGTTATGAACTACCCTCCATCATGGCTGGGCAGTGGGGACACCATTTGGTATTCCAGACTCAGTCCTCTCTACTAGGCTAGTCTGAGGCTTTCCTCCATGACCACCAGAGTGGGACCCTTGGTTGTATGGGTCGGTGATGGATCAACTTGACTTTGAGGAGACCTCTCGACTGTGGGGCAGTGACGAGTTGTGGTTTGACGTTCCCCCAAAACTCTCAAGTACAAGGGGAGCTTTCCCCACCGAGACACGTTCTTGTGAAGTGATCAAAAACCGTGCGGGCGAGTCAGTTCCGCCCAAAGTGGATAGTGTCGAAGTGCGGTGATTGAGCCCCTTGGCATGCAGTTGGGGGGCAGACGTGCGGGTTGCTGGGCATCGATGGAGTTTACTTCTGGGACTGTAGGCGACTTACTTTTTCTTGGGCTGAGCTACGGGATGGAGATCCCCTTATGAGATTGTTCGGGATTCTTGTAGAGCATACATATATGTATATATCTTGTCCAAGTACCCACTCCTTGGGTTTTGGCTACTCTCCTTCCAGGAGAGGCGAAGACGCGCGGGGTATGCCACGTGCTTTCTGTGTCTAGCTTCTCGTGGTTGGATGAGTCTACTCTCCTGCTATAGGCAGCGAAGACTCGATGAGAAGTTCATCTTCTCACCGTTTCCAGCTCCTTGTGTCTGGAAGAGTCTACCTTATTTCCTTTTGTTGGGTTGAGCTGGACTCTTTACTGCACTCTCAGTTGTACTTCTCTACTTTTCTCTGTTCGCTCTACTGCTCACCCTTTGGTACCTCCTTTGTTGCTCCCTCGAGCCTTCAGGGTATCCTACTGAGTATTTCTATACTCACCCATGCTTGGGCTTTGCCCGCACTTGGTGTTCCCTTGCAGACGACGGCCAGGTGGAGCGTGACCTCAGTGGAGCATAAGAGCTTGGGATCTTGGACCGCGTGTGGTGGTCATGGCTGGGTTCCAGGTGACAGACCCGTCAGCGGTTTCTTTTCATTTACCTGTTGACGATTTGTGGCACTTTTTGGTTGGGCGCGTGTTTTTCCCCTTTTCTTTTCAGTTTGTACCTTGTACTTGTAGAGGTCGATGCACTCTGTGCTTTATATATAGCAGTTGTTCTTTTTTACTCTGCTCGTTCTTTCTCTTTACTCTATACTTTTTCATTGAGTTTGTTGCGTGTGGGTGTGTGTAGGTACTTAGGAAAAGGACTACCTGAGTTGTTTTGCCTTCGACGCTGGTCGCCAGCCCCTGGTCTGTGGAGGCGGGCTTGGGGTAGTTGCGGCTCGAGCCCGGGTAGGGTCAGGTCGTGACAAAGTGGTATCAGAGGTGGTTCGTTCCTTGGGACGTTGTTCGGATGTCCCTAAAATAAAAGGAATTGGTTTGGATATAGGGAAACAGTGTTAATGTGTCTCGAGAGCGGCTCTCTGGCCAGGGAGTCCAGTGATGGTGCGGCGGCCGACGTAGCCATTTACTAGGACCTTGATAACCCGCTTGTCGACTCGGAATGCTGAGACACTTGTTTCATGGAAAATTTGGTTTGTGCATCACATAGGACCGAGTCTTTGACTGTCCTCCTTGGGTCAGCTCCCCATAATTGCTATTGGTATATACATATATGCTCATCTGACCGCGGCACTCCTTGATAATATTCAGGATGTCTCCACGAGGACAGCCATCCAGGATACTAGCTTTGGGTGCGTGACAACGACCCTGTGAGCTACGAGGCCTCAGTCCAGGACCCATCATGCGAGACCTTTCTCCGGGTGGTCCGGTAGCATCACCCCCACCTATTGAGCAGCAGGCAGTTTTAGCAGAGTAGACTAAGCTTGAGCACAGGTTGAGCGTGCTCCGTTAGTTCCAGCGGCAGAGACCGCTGAGGTTCAGTGGTGAGCCAGACCCTCGGGCTGCAGAGGTTTGGCTCGAGGCAGTGGTTTTCCTTTTCAGGTTTGTATGGACACCGACAGACCATAGAGCGGCTTTGGCAGCCACCCCTCTTTGTGGAACATCTTGGCATTGGTGGAGTCTGGTGACTCAGTTTCTTAATGAGTCGTCGCTTTCGTTGGATGACTTTCGGTTGTTGTTTCGTGAGGAGTTTTGCCCCTCCTTCTTGCACTCCGTTCGGATTTATGAGATCCTGCCGTTTCAGCAGGGAGGGATGGTGGTGGCCGAGTACGCGGCTAGTTTTACAGACCATGCACGCTTTTACCTGGACTTGGTTTGTGACGACAACCTCCGAGCATAGAAGTTTGAGTAGGGTCTCTGCCGAGAGATTTATGCTGTCATAGTACCCTTGGGCATTTCCACATATGCCGAGGTGCTAGAGCAGGCGCTGGTGATAGAGGGATTCCTGTCATGTTTTGCGGTTGGTAGTGGTAGTGGGCGCGATGGATCTGGGACGTCTGCCATAGTTAGCAGCCGCCGGAGGACAGGATCTCAATGCAGGTGGCTTTCCCACTGCTGGTTCTGGAGATATGGTCGTATACCATTGTGACGAAAAGGTGCAGGGCCTCAGCCGAGGATGCCCTTCTGTGAGTGGATTCTGGGCCGTAGTTGTACACCATAGTTGCGCCAGAGGACACCAGGGCAGCCCAGAGAGCGCCGATGCTATGCTTGTGACGGGCGAGGTCACTTGGCACGAGACTGCCTGACCCGAGTTGCTGAGAGCTTCGGGCAGGCAGTAGGCGCACCACCACGGCAGAGGCAGCGCTGTGATTGGAATAGTGGCCAGAGAGGTGGTGCTAGCAGAGGAGCGGGAGGAGCTAGAGGTGGGGGACGACGTTACGAGATCTCCCCATCACCACAAGGCGGTCCACGTCAGGCTCCGGGAGCTAACGGTTGGGACCGCAGGTAACCACGAGCTTTGGATGTCTACGATCCTGCAGAGCATGGGATGGTGAGAGGTTCCCCTTGCGACTCTTCTACTTCTTGCAGTATAATTGTTAGGCTCTGCATGTGAAATGCTTTTCTTCCATCTCCTTGTTTGAGGTGTTACTAGGGTGACACAGGGCATTGGGTGTAACCCTGTGTTGGTAAGGAAAAAGGTGTGAGACCTTTTCCTTTAGTCTATGGTGTTGACTCCTTCGCCTTTTGAGGGTGTAAGAGAGCATCGATTGTGGAATCTTTCATGACCAGATATCCTTGAGTGATTCACCATATGGATATTCTGAAGGAGGGAATCGTCGGACCTTGTTTCAGGTGGGGGCGGTGATTCCAGTCGCGGCGTGTGACGTAGAGGTTTGACCGGGGAGGTGAGCTATCCTCGAGGGCCTTCGGGTCGTTTGAGACCGTGCAAAGGGATGGAGAGGTTCCCTACCACCTTGCCCTAACCCCAAAGTCTGGAGTGGGTGCACGACATCGTCAAGGGATGACCTCACATGAACGGATCAATCCTTTGGTCCGTGTGCGGTGACGCAGAGCTGTGTGTGGGTTCTTATGGGTATGGGAAAGCCAGGTGTGGGTTTAGTACCCTGTGTTGCTCCCTAGTTTTGATTTTTGGGGACGAAAATCATGAAGGAGGGAATGATGTAAGAACCCGGTTTTTGCTGTGAAATACTTAGGAATATTCTTGATGATAATCCAGAGCAGCGCCTTCAGACGGCGTGCGATTCCGAGCCCCAGAGTGGCCGAAATTAAATTTTCAGTACATTCACGCTGGAAATGCTAAATAAATGAGATAACTCCTAAACGGAGTTCTGGATCAAGGATCCTAGTGTACGGATGGGTCCGGAATGGGGTTTTTACCCTAGGAACGACATAAAACTTGTCGGTGCGGGACGTTTTGACCCCTCGCCCGCTTCTGGAATGTTAAACGGATTAAATAAATAAATTAATTCGTTTAATGGAGAAAAGTAGTTACCTCTTAAACGGTGGCTCGGATTGGAAAACTGAGGGCACCGTTGAGTTCGTAGCATGCCGTTTACCCTAGGAGGGGTATAAGTTTCGTGGGCGCAAGCCGTCTGTGAAAAATTGCCCCAGGGGCGTTTTCGTAATTTAGTGGACTCGGGCGCTATGTTTAATAACTTTTGAACAGGGTCTTGGAATAAAATTCCGAGACCGCCGTTGCGCTCAGAGCGTGGTTCCTAGCCTAGGAGAGGCTAAATCCTGACCCTGTCGGGAGTTCGGGTTCGGAGCTGTCGGGCGGGCGTTTAAGTGATTTGTACTTAAACACCCCCACCCCCTCTTCTTCTTCTTCTTCATCCTCAAACCCTCCTACCCCTCCACCTTCAGTGAGGTAGCTCCGGCGAGGAAAGATCTGGCGAGGTGACTCCAGCAAGGTGCGGTGGTGCTGGTGGATCGATGCGAAGCTCCGGGCGAAGCCCAGCGAGGTAGGCGGTGTTCGTTTGCATTTTAAATCCCGAACCCCTCTTTGAATTCAACTTTCAGTGTCTAATTGGTGCCCGATCTCTGATCCAAGCCTGTAGTCACGTAGAGAATGTTCTATGGTTTCTGACGCTTTTCTCGGATCAAAAATCCGAGTTCCGGGGTGCCTGGGGCAGTCCCGGGAAATTCTGACCGGAAATCTGGATTTCCGGCGGATACTGGCGGCGGACGGTGGTTCCGGGGAGGCGGCGCAGCAGCGGGCGCGGCGGAAGGCTATCCGGACATCCGGCCAGCTGGGTAGCACCTCCACAGTGCGGGGCGGCTCGGATCGCCGGCTGAGGGCGCCGGCTGCGGCAGCCGGCGAGAGGAGACGGCGGGGTCGCAAGCGCGCGACCCCGCGGCTGGACAGAGACCCGCGCGACGCGGGTCTCCGCGTGGAAGGTCGACCGACCTGTCGGCCGGTCGGTGGAAGAACCACCCACGCGGCGTGGGCGGGGTGACTTGTGGGAGGCGGTCGGGCCGCTGTCCTAGCGAGCCGGCCGGTGCGGGCCGGTTCGAGCGGGGCGGACCGGCCGGACCGGGCCGGTCCGGCCGAAGGGGGTTACCCCCCCCCCCCTTTTGGAATTTCAGACGCCCGTAGCTTTCGCTACGGGCATCCGTTTCGCGCGCCGTCAGTGGCAGAGTGAACCTTACGTTGAGGGGAATATTTTTAGATGGTTTTGGGAATTTTTAATTCCCGAAACGAGGGGCTGCGGAGGCGCGACGTGTCCTTAAGTGGACGAGCGTAATCCCCGAGATTCTTGTTTTGGATGGCGCGGACACGTCCAATGTCCGAATTAAGCGCCGTCAGTGGAGTTGGAACCCTGGAGTCGAGGCGGAGGTTTCCAGGGTGGTTCCGGGCATTGAGACCAAAGTTGAGGCGCGGGCCCCACGACCCGTCTTTTGAGCTGCGTGTAGCTTTGAACGACTTTTACATCAGACGTCTGTTTGGGGCATGCGAGCAGTCGTTTCTGGATGTTTTTCCGAGGGGATTGCAATGGTGGAATCCGCCCACTCTAATTCGGCACGATGGTGCAGGGCCCACAGGGGCCGTTTGGGCGTCAATGGTGTTTTTCCATCTTTATCATCGGGTGACCTTTTTGGACAAGTGAATAGTCCATCTTGTGTGCTTTTTCGAGAGAATCACAACGGTGTGATCCTTTTTGTTGAGTTTCGGGACCGGGATGCGGGTCCCACGTGGCGCCGCTCGTGTGCGGTGTGCCGGAACGCATCTTTTTCTCCGGGTACCCGTTCCATGCAAGTAAGTAGTCAATTTGACGTGCTTTTCTGAGAGATTTGCGATGGCTCAGTCTGCCCGACCTTTTTCGTAGACGTGGTGTGGGACCCTCCCGACCTGGCTACGGTGAATAGTACCTTTTTCACCGGTTGACTGTTTCAGGTGAGTGAGTAGTCTAACTCGCATGTTTTTCTGCAAGAATTACAACAATACGATCCGTTTGGCTGTACGGAGCCTATTGTGTTATCTTGTTAAATGTGGAAGTATGAAAGGTGCCCCGATGGCGGTTCGCCCTTCCATGTTTGTAGCGGACCCTTGGCGTGTGATCGCACACTCTTAGGAGAGTGATGTAAATGGTTCACGAGATGTGGTTGGCCGTCCCTGGGCCTTTGAGGTGGAGATGTTACATCATGCCTTCGCGTTGATGTTAGGTTCCATGTGCATGATAGCCTTGGGGCTGGGACGAGGTATACTCTGGGAGTATACGAGAGCGCTTGGAGGTATGAGTGGTTTGTACCTGAGGAAGTTGGTGCATTCAGTTGGGGTTGAGATGGGGCCACACGTGGTGTGGGCCCTACGTGCGTGCCGGGTTCTGCTTTGCATACTTGGACCTCTCGTGGCGTAGATGGTCCCTTTGTGCTCGTTTGTTTGGCTAGCATGGTGTAGTTTCTTTCCCCTGGCTTTGTGCTCATTTGTTTGACCAGCAGGGTTGAGTTGTCTCCCCCTGGTTTCGCTCACGATGGATTGGCCAGTAGCGGTGCTAGTGACACCCAGTGCTGGAGCAGACGCTGCACCTCTTTTGGGTGAGTTGTTCTGGAGTTGGGAGGTTGCGCGATACCCACTCCGTGTTCAGTTGGCCAGTGTTTTGCCCTCTAGTAGAGAAGTCTAGAGCAGTTCTGAGTTCTACCCTCCAACAGGGTGGGAAGTGGGTTACTCATCGACTTCTTTGGATTTACCCTCCAGCAGGGCTGGGCAGTGGGTTGCTCACTGACTTTTAGGGTCAACCCTCCAGCAGAGACTGGGCAGTGGGTCACCCGACGCTATTAGGGTCTACCCTCTAGCAGAGACTGGGTAGTGGGTCACCCGACGCTATTAGGGTATACCCTTCAGCAGAGACTGGGTAGTGGGTCACCCGATGACCTCTTAGGGTCTACCCTCCAGCGGGGCTGGGCAGTGGGTCGCCCGTCATCTAGTTCTAGGTCTACCCTCCAGCACAGCTGGGCAGTGGGTCGCCTATCGACTTATTCTAGGTCTACCCTCTAGTGGGGCTGGGCAGTGGGTCGCCTGATGATGTATTATGGTTTACCCTCCAGAAGGGCTGGGCAGTGGGTCACCTAGTATCTTATTATGGTCTACCCTCTAGTGGGGCTGGGCAGTGGGTCGCCTGATGACGTATTATGGTTTACCCTCCAGCAGGGTTGGGCAGTGGGTCACCTAGTATCTTATTATGGTCTACCCTCCAGCGGGGCTGGGCAGTGGGTCACCGGATGATGTATTATGGTTTACCCTCCAGCAGGGCTGGGCAGTAGGTCACTCGATATCTGGTTATGAACTACCCTCCAGCCTGGATGGGCAGTGGGCACACCGGTTGGTATTCCAGACTCAGTCATCTCTACTAGGCTAGTCTGAGGCTTTCCTCCGTGACCACCAGAGCGAGACCCTGGGTTGTACGGGTCGGTGATGGATCAAATTGACTTTGAGGAGACCTCTCGACTGCGGGGTAGTGACGAGTTGTGGTTTGACGTTCCCCCAGAACTCTCAAGTACAAGGGGCAATTTCCCCACCGAGATGCGTTCTTGTGACACGATCTAAAACTGTGTGAGCGAGTCAGTGCCACCCAAAGCGGATAGTGTCAAAGTGCGGTGATTGAGCCCCTTGGATTGCGGTTTGGGGCAGACGTGCGGGATGGTGGGCAACTATGGAGTTTACTTCTGGGACTGTAGGCGACTTAACTTTTCTCGGGCTGAGCTACGGGACGGAGATCCCCTTACGAGCTTGTTCGGGCTTCTTTTAGAGCATACATATATTTATATACCTTGTCCGAGTACCCACTCCTTGGGTTTTGGCTACTCTCCTTCCAGGAGAGGCGAAGACGTGCGGGGTATGCCACTTGCTTTCCGTGTCTAGCTTCTCGTTGTTGCATGAATCTACTCTCCTGCTATAGGCAGCGAAGACTCGACGAGAATTTCATCTTCTCACCGTTTCTAGCTCCTTGTGTCTGGACGAGTCTACCTTCTTTCCTTTTGTTGGGTTGCTTTGGACTCTTTACTACACTCTCGATTGTACTTCTCTACTTTTCTCTGTTCGCTCTACTTCTCACCCTTCAGTACCTCCTTTGCTGCTCACTCAAGCCTTCGAGGTATCCTACTGAGTATTTTTATACTCACCCCTGCTTGGGCTTTTCCCTCACTTGGTGTGCCCTTGCAAAAGACGGATAGGTGGAGCATGACCTCAGTGGAGCGTTGGAGCTTGGGAGATTGGACCGCGTGCGGTGTTCGTGGTTGGGTTCCAGGTGGCAGACCCGTCAGCAATTTCTTTTCGTTTACCTGTTGCCAGGTTGTGGAACTTTTTGGTTGGGCGCGTGTTTTGCCCCTTTTCTTTTCAGTTTGTACCTTTTACTTGTAGAGGTTGATGCACTCTGTGGTTTATATATAACAATTGTTCTTTTTTACTCTGCTCGTTCTTTCTTTTTACTCTGTACTTTTGCATTGAGTGTGCTACATGTGGGTGTGTGTAGGTACTTAGGCAAAGGCCTCCCCGAGTTGTTGTGCCTTCGGCGCTGGTCGCCAGCCCCTGGCCTATGGAGGCAGGCTTAGGGTAGTTGCGGCTCGAGACCGGGTAGGGTCGGGTCGTGACAGTTTTCATTTCTCTTAAAATGTAAAAAAAATATGAAAAAGGGTTTTACCATAATATTAATAATATTTTATCTTGTGTACAAAATTTAAGTTAGTATTACATCATATTTTAATCATATTTTATGAAAATGGAAGAAAAAATAAACATGGAATATAATGTCTAGGACATATAGCTTCTCTAAATATATTGTACATTGACATACACCATAATCATTATAGGATAATTATTTTGAGAAGAAAGGGGAATATATTATTTTTGGAGATATTTTTAGGAGGTTATTGTTCAAGGACTTTCTAAACTATAATGCTAAAAAGGTGTAAGTAAGGGTGGAGATAAATTTCCCTTTTTTAAGTGAGGGGAGTGGAAAAGTTTTCATTTTTCATAAAATTTAAATATTATAATGTATTAATAATGGGAAAGGGAATCAAAACTATAAAAATTCATTCATAAGGTAATAAGGGTCAAAGAAACATCATTCAATAAAAAATTAAATATTATTTTTTCCCTTATCACTTAGTTTTTACCTTGATTAACTTGATTTACACTTTATCATGGGAATACATATTTTTCGACTAATACAATTCATATTGATAAAAAGAAAATTTACCTCATTGAAAAATTTAAAAATTTAGATTCAACAATTGGAAAAACTTATTCTATATTATTTTTATAGAAGTTTAATAAATTACATTTAATACAAGTGTGAAACACACAATGAATAATTATTTTTATAAAATAGATTTATTAATGTAAAAATTTCATTTCTACCATAATAAAATAAAATTCTAATTCTAGTGTAATAGTTTAGAATATTTTCAATTGAATAGATATTATTTTACTCTGAAAACAAATTTAAAACTAAATATGTGTTTTAAATTACTTGATTTAATGAAATAAAATGATAGTTTTTAAAAAACATGTATTTTTCACTATTCAATCAAAAATCAATGTTTTCTGAAAAATATAAAAAAATCATACAATGTCCAATATAATATGATTATTTAAAACACTAAAATATTTTTATCATATTGAATTTATAATATCTTGACAAATATATTTTAAATAAAACAATATATTTTATGGAAAATAATTTAGTTTTAAAAATACTTACAATTTTCAAATTAAAACTTTTATAAAATTATATATATTTATAAGATGATTATTAATCCATAAAATCAATAAATATAAATAAAAATTTCTTTATAGTTTAATCTATTTGGTCACATTAATTAAACTTTATTACTTTTAATCTTGGTAATTTCATTTTTTACATAAACAAGGGAGGGTATTTTTCCTTCATAGCATTTTCCAATTTTCATATTTCTTCTTCAAACATGTGATTCTTCATTAAATATTTGTACTAATGAATCATATTATTTCATAGTAACTAATCTATATGATCCAAAATTTGATTTGTATTTTCTTTATAAGAGATATTCCCCTATAACTATACCACTTCAGGGATCAAAATAAGAGATCAATTAGGTATATACATTTAAAGAAATGAAATATTAAACACAAAATTTTCCTGAGATATAATTAGTCATAAAGATATAATATATGATAATAATTTGACATTATCTATATTTTCAAATGGTTAAATGAATTTTGGGCTCAATTTTCCTTTTTTACCAATATTTATTTCACTTTAATAAGGATATATTTTACCAAATACTTGACAATAATCTCAAAAATTAATGGTCTATCTGTCGGTTATATTTATAACTCCTATTTATTATTTGTATTTTCATCATTTATTGTTTAATTATCTTTTCTATATCAGCCATTTCACCTTCAACTTCTTGTCCCAATAACATCCTTTTACCTGATTCCTCCCAACATACTATAGCGTGACACCATTTTCCTTATAATTCTTAAAATTTTCAATATGTAAAAATTAAAAAAATTGTTATTATAAAAAAATTACACTAAATATATATGTTGGTCCCAAATTCAATTATAGTGGAATGATAAATATCAAATAATATCCTATATATTCAAAATTATATGATCTAAAATTTATATTTTGTTAATGGTTAAATTTTATAATGTAATTTAATTCCTTAACCCTTGAAATATGAAGATATTTCCAAAAAATTAATGTAAACCTAGGATAAAAATAAAATATAATGGAGAGAGGGACGCAATACAATGTTTAATTATCTTTAAGAAACTTTTATTACAAGTTGATCAAAATAGATAATATCTTAAATAGAAAAACAATAACATAGATTTATTAAGATGATCAATAATAACAATAATCACATTATAACATTGACATTACATTGGTAATATTACAACAAATTCTATAGATATGTTCATATTTTGTATTCTATCATTGATAATGGATGAATCACCCCTTCCACAGTTTTTCTATATTTTTATCCTACTAGAAGTATAAAATTTCATGGTAAAACATGATATACTATTATTCATACCTTCCCACAAAAAAATATTTTTGACAGTATCTATATATATTAATTTATCCTAGATGAATATAAAACAGACACTTGTGAGATTCACTTCATATTGCAATCTTCAAGTGGGAATCCCATTTCACACACATCATCTTTCTAAATCTAACCACACATTCTTTATCAACATTAAACTTGGGCATCTTATCATTCGTGAAAAAATCAACTCTTTCATGAAAACCAAGATATTCTTTATGAAGCTCCTTAATTCCATCTGAAAAATATGTCTTCCCTTGTTAATAATACAAATTTAAGGAATATTATTCAAACACAAATTCTATTAAAATATTCATTAAAATATTAACTAATGTGTCATATTCTAGTCATGACATAGTTAATAATGTATTATCTTCTCAACTCAATGAATCATATACCTTGTTTTCATTAAATGATAGTGAATTTTTCAATCATAATCATTAATAATATTTATACATATTCACTACCACATGATAAATTATTTCTTTCTAAATATATAATTTAAATTTTTATATTCAGTTTATATTTTACATTTCCCCATATGTAAAATAGTCATCTAAATTATTAAATCAAAATAGTTTCTCCCAACCCCTTCTCATTTTTAGGATAATTCTATTAATGTGGATTTATTTAATGAGGTGTATAAGTGATAACTAGATCATTATATATCATGACACAACCATGTCTATAAAAATAGGAATCACGTTAAGTAAAAAATTCATTGTTTCTTATTTTTAAGTACAACATCGGGGCATTACCCAACCATATTTTTAAAATCCCAAAATCATTTATCACATTCATTTTTCTAGATGAATTTAACTATTTTTAAGGTTATCCTATTTAATAGGAAAGGCAAATATTCAATTTTTTCAACTAATCATTAATAATAAATAACTAGTCAAATAAATCCAGGTATCTCAATGACATTTCTAGCACTTATACACACATCCACCGCTTTTTTGGATGGATCAATAATTATGCATTCTCTATAGACAAAAAAATAAGTTTTTTTCAACATTCACATTATCAAAAATTTCCAGTGAAACTTATTTTATTTTGATGTATACAAAATAATACATATGTTTTTCTCATGTTGTTTTTTGGTTTTAGAGTCTACGATAATATCATAGATAAGCACAACCATAAAAGTATCCAAATACTCAATGATTGAAGTATTATTTATATATATAAATACATTGGGTGTGTTTATTAACCCAAATTGAATAAAAAAACTATTAATGACCATAAATTATATGAATAATATTCCTAAAGATTTCATTGTAATTCACATTTTTTAAGTGATACTCATTATTTTGATCAATCATAAAAAAAATATATACACTATGTGTGACTAAACAAATCACCAATATGAGGAATTTTATATTCACAATTAAATATAATGGTATTGAGTGATATATAATCATTATAAAGTCTCATTAAACCATCCTTATTTATAACTAATAGAATTAGTTCACACTAAGGATTAGTTTAATCATGGATGAAACCCTTATCAAGAAATTACAATAATTTCATTTTTGCCACACCCCGACCTTAGACTCCTATTTGTATTGTTTTATTTTTATTATTTACCTAGTCCTGCGTCATTTGGACATGGTTTAGTTGGGTCCAAGTTTGGAATTTTCAAAGATTAATGTTTTAGGCGGGTCTCGAGCCGGTGTGCGGTCACCGCACCACTAGCTGCGACCGTGCGTTCGGTCCTGAAGATTGCGTGTTATACTGATTATTATTATTATTAGAAAATGTAATGAGATAAATCCTTTTTTTTAATTATCATTTAGTTTATATTAGTAATATTTTGTTGTTATTATTATTATTATTATGGGTAGGTTATTATTATTATTAACACATCAATTGTTATTATTGTTATTATATTATTATTGTTATTATGTTTTTTTAACCCTAATGCAACCCTAATCCCATTTCCCTCTCTTTATTTTTTCTTTTTTACTGTGCGCTGCACCCCCTGTGCAATTTCCTCCACACCCGGGTACGACCCCCACCGGCCAAAGGCCTCTGGCGCGCCACATCCCCTTCTTCAGCCACTCCTTGAGTGGAGCCCTCCCGTCTCCCTCTCTCATGCGACACCCCAGACGAAGCCTCCTCCCCTTATTTTGTCGGCGTGCAATCCCCTGCCGGCTCTGCCTCGCCCTGTAGGTTTCCATAGCCCAGCCCCTCCGTCTGGCGCAGCCCCCTCCCAGTCTGGTGCGACCTTCCCTGTCCGGCGCGAGCTCCCTTGTCTGGTCAGCTTACGACCGACCTCACCTCACTGTGCCCTCACCTAGAACCCGCTTTTCAGACCCAAAACCCCTTCCCAATGCAATTTCGGCAAACCCGACCCCCTCCACGACGCAATTCCGGCGAACCGGACCCCCTTCCCGGTGCAATTTTGGCGAACCCAGCCCCTACCGTCCGACGATCTTCCGGTGCAAACCCGAATCCTGTGTCGCAATGCCTCCGCGTTTCTCTGGAGTGGTCGTGAATCCCCTCGCCAGGTTTGTGAATGGTGTCCCGGGTCATGTCGGACCCCGTCTCATCCACCGCCGCTGAAGGCGATGCGATTCGAATCGTTTCGGACTGCTCACCGTTATTCGAGGGGCACAATTGGCCTCACCGCATGTTTTGGTTCACTGACACTATCCAAAGTGAGTTTTAGAATCATGCACATGTTTATTTTATTGTCATTATTGGGTTTTGAATTCTTTATACTTTATTTGTAGTAAAGATAATTATTTTGGTGTACAACGTTTCTTTTCCATGTTCTCATGATCACCATCGTTGTCTGAGGTGATGTTTTTAAACCCTTGCATGGTCACACACTTTATTTTTGGGTTGTATTTGTATCTTTGAGTCCTTGGTTTTTATAGAGAGGTGTATCGATCTGTGACTCTTTATTTTGGGTTTCGGAAGTTGTTTTAGGGAGTGGAGATTGTTTCCAAGTGCATGCGCTTTTGTCGAAGTGCATTCACATGAGAAAAGTGTGGTTTCAGTTTGAAAGCTTGGTGTGACCATCGTTTGAGGTAGGCATTTCCATCCATTATCTCTTTCCGATGTTTTCCATGGGAACTTGCACTGTTTCATTTAGTTTATAAATTTTATTTTCACCCTTATAATCCTGATAGTTTATTTATTTCAATGTTTCTTTTACAATTAAAAGTATTAATAACAGCTTTGAAATAGTTCCTTGATAATGTTTAAGTGCTCCCATGACTTTTCTCCCAATTTTAAACTATTTAATGCTTGAATTTTCTTAATTAAATTTTAGATTAGGTTTTTCACCTTTATTTTGCTTATAGTTAACATATGAAAATGTTTTCCTGTCAAAAGGTTTGATTAAAAATGGATTTTTGGATGCTTCTTAATTTATGCACATTTTTATACCTTGCCAGCTTGGTTGGAACTAACTACCTTTATCTACAAATGGTACTATTGGATGCTTTGAGTGGTGTTTGCTGGTAGAAACATTTTATGAAACTTTTTTGTCCTGCGTTGGTTGATTTCATGGAACTTAATGATTTTGAAGAAATTATTTCACATCTCTTTGAATTGGTATCTTTCTAAATGATGTGGTCTTTTTGTGTGGTTATTTAAAGTGGTCTAAAGAGAAATCCATGAGTATATACCCATTTGGCTTTTGGTGTATATATTTTGTTGAGTGTATGGAGTAAGGCAATGCTTTGGTTTGTTTTTTTTACAAATTGAATATGGTATCACTAAAAGACATTTATTTTAATGCCTTGAAACTTGGAACCTAAAGGACTATTTGGATCTTTAAACACAAAAGTGGTGATTAGGGTTGTTTTGGAATATCTTTTGCAATTTTTTCATAAAGGCATTGATTATGTAAAACTAGAGGCCCGATTTACAACTCCAAGTGTTAAATAAAGTGGTTTTGATAACCAAATGATGTGACATCCCAGTTGCCACTTTGTATGTTTGACATGTATTCTTATATATATAAATATATGGGGCACTCGTAACTAGGGTAACCCTTTATGGGTGAACACATAGGAATCGTCTGTGTTTGGGGGATCCAAGTGCGGTGAGATGAGTCACACATGCGAGGGCCTTCCTACTTACACAGTATTATTATAACCACCATGGGTTCCATGGTGTCTTTTAGATGATCGAGTGATGGTTGCTGACCAAACCCAATTAGACGGGTTGGTACCCCTTGGAATTGTTGTTAGGCCAGGTGGGCTTTGTAAATGGATTGGTCAGTTAGGGTAGCCAGTTGGTTATAGACTTAGGAGATTCACCATACGCTGGAAGGTGGTTTCGAAACCGAGTATGTCTAGGGGTCTCCAAGGGATTTTTAGGATCACCCATGGTTACTGGATTACTTACATTGCTTTTTTGATTTTCATTTCCCTGGTTTATTTTTATAGGAACTTTTACTTGTTTACTCTAGTCCAGCTTTGGTATTTTTCTATTTTGGTTTTCATTTATAAAATGGAAAATGATTTTGGAAATGGTGTGTAGTGTGTGTTGGGTTTTTAAATCAGAACAACATGTTGCATATTTTAAAATGTGAAAACCATACTTTTATATCTCTATTTCAAACTTGTGTTAGTGGACTACTTTGCAAAAGAGAATTGTTGGATTCAATGGTTTATTCTTGGCATCCCTACTGAGCATCTCAGTTCTCACATCTATTATATCTTTCCAGTTGCAGGTTCAATTTCTCATACAGGTTTCTGTTTCAGTTACTCAATGTTGGAACAACGTGGTTTTCAGTTGGGTGGTGACCTAGGATGTCACAAGGAGGTATTTTCGACTTATTTGTCCTTTTGCTGCCAGTTCTTATCTTTATTGTCAGTTCGTTTATCTGTTTATCTTTTGTTCTTGGGACAAATCATTCCCAACAGTTAAATTTCGATGCCTGGAACTGGTTTCCAGCCCGTGGGGATCGGGAATGCCCTTCAGGCCATGTTGAAGGTTGGCTCGGGTGAACGACATAGGTTCGAACCGGGTTGGTTTGTGAAAAAATGGTATCAGAGGTAGCCCTTGATATTTGGGATGTCTGGTAGAAGGAGATTAGGATTTTTCAAGACTCAAGAGGTAGGTTACAGGTTGGTTCTTGATCACCATCACCCGTGACAAGGCCTGAGTTACCTGGGGTATTCTGGGTTTTGAGTCTTTTGCCTTGGTTTTTATGGTTTGAGGGATGATAATGAAGGTGAACTGGTTAATGTTGTGGCCTCACATGGGGTGGTGACCCATGTGGAGTCCAAGTGTCCAGTTCAAGGTCCTTTTAGTGATATACCTTACTTTGGATTTGGCTCACCACCATATCGCCGAGTTAGGCATATGCCCTAGTTCCTCATTTTGGTGGTTTGTTTTTTTTCTTGTGTTTTGTTTTAATCTCGGTTGGTTTGAGTGTGCCTTAAAAGTGAAATTGGTTTTGAAATGGAAAGGTGTTTCATCTATTTTTTTTTTGAAATTACTAAAGTGGGTTTCTAAAGAGAAGGTGTATTGGTTTGGAAAAACTTGGTATGTGTTTGGATTTGGTAAGTAAAAGAAGTGTTTGAACCTTGACACTCCTTATGAAGGGTCACACGTGCGTGGGTATGTATGTAGGTGCATGGGGGAACTTTTTCGCAGGTGATGTGAGCAGGATTAAATGAACAAACATGTGACGGTTCATTAGGTTCCATAGGTGAGTTTTAAAATTTTAAAGAAATAATGATTTCAGAAAAGTGATTTATGTTTGTATTTGTATATGTTTGGCATATTGGCATGTTTCCCTTATCTTGTGTTGTTTCATTGATTTAGTTTTGGCATGATGTCGGTTTCGATGATGTTTTTTGTGTTGTTATGAGTATGCTGCCCAGAAAGCCTCCAAAATTTTAAAATGAGTTATTCCCAGTTCCCAATTGTCTTTGTGTGTTTCTTGCTTATCTAGGTAATCAATGACTGTTAGAGGCCATTTTATAGTTCAGAAAGATAGTGTGTCTTTGGGTTGTTGGGATCTCCCAAGGTATTTAAGGTTCGTACTGTCCCAGAATTAGTTGAGGGTTCAGTTCTGGAATAGTAAAGGTGGGATGTCTCATCATCATTAGAGTCTGGGTGTAGTTGATGTGGGTTGTATTTTGTGAAGGTTCCTCATCTGGAAAGGACCTTTGTCTCTATCGACTCCGAGTTTGTTGGACTGTTCTCTCACATGCCACTAGTGTGGCTGTTTCAGGCATTCTAATATTCCTTGTCGCATCCCTCCAATGTTTTCCAACTGTGCGACTGTTCGGGCCACCAGGAAGTGTTCTGTAAGAAGCGTCATTTTGAAAGAAGGAGTTAGGGACCGAGGGATGCAAATGTTTGACTGTGAGGTAGGAGATGCTTCATCCATCAGGGCCCTAACCACAGGTATCAGGGTGAAGCTCGCACACAGTTAAAAGTTTTTGAGGGTGTGTGGAACCTTGGTCTGAATAATGTTTTCACATTTGGTATGGTAATATCTGAAATCTCTTGGTTCTATTCTCGTCGCTGCCATAATCTCATCCTTGTTGTGGGGGCATGGTGAACGCATTCCCCCACAATCCAAGTGGTCTTATCTGTTCTCAGTGTGGTTTTTAAATTTTTCAGTCTCTTTGAATGGTTGGGTCATGAATGAATGGGCCCATTCTGATTTTGT
Source organism: Viscum album (assembly GCA_963277665.1). NCBI lineage: Eukaryota > Viridiplantae > Streptophyta > Magnoliopsida > Santalales > Viscaceae > Viscum > Viscum album. Next base: position 1,895,499,853 of record OY728150.1, read on the forward strand.
GTGGGTCTCAGCTGTGTTTATTAGAGGGATGTTCGTTACGTGAAATTTAGGGTAAGTGTTGAGTTCATTTCTATCCCTTAGGTTTTTGGGTTGTTTCATAACAAGATTTTGTCTATGTTTTAGGAGTGTTGTTCGGTCAATGGGGACAGATTAAATGAGTTTGTTTGGGAGTTCCCGCTATGCTTCCCCTGGGGTTGGTTTGTTCGGGATTCAAGGGTTTCTGTATTAGTTAATTTTTGTGGTGGGGAGAACCCTCTCATGTTCTCCAATCAATCTCGGGTAGTGTTTTTCCTTGAAGTGGTCGGCTGGAATGTTTGTTGGGATTGGTCACCCTGAGGTTCTCGGTTCTCTATGTTTTTGTCTGGGTAGGGACTGAAGTTGGGTCATATGTTAGCATGGTGACTTTCTGGGGTCAGAAAGTGTCTATGGTGGGAAGAATTGTCACACCCCGACCTCAGGCGCCTATTTATTTTGTTTTATTTTTATTATTTACTTAGTCCCGCATCATTTGGGTGAGGTTTAGTTGGGTCCAAGTTTGAAATTTTCAAATATTGATGTTTTAGGCGGGTCTCGGGCCGGTGCACGATCACCGCACCGCTAGTGGTGACCGTGCATTCAGTCCTGGAGATTGCGCGGTTGACCGATTATTATTATTATTCGAAAATGTAATGTGATAAATTCTTTTTTTAATTATCATTTAGTTTATATTAGTACTATTTTGTTATTATTATTATTTTTATTATGAGTAGGTTATTATTATTATTAACACATCAATTATTATTATTATATTATTATTATTATTACTATTGTTATTATGTTTCTTTAAACCCTAATGCAACCCTAATCCCATTGCCCTCTCTTTCTTTTTTCTTTTTTTGTTCTGCGTTGCACCCCCTGCGCACCTTCCTCTATACTCGCGCAAGACCCCCACCAGCAAAGGTCCTCTGGCGCGCCACCTCCCCTTCATCAGCCGCTCCTTGCGCGGAGCCCTCCCCTCTCCCTCTATCGTGCGACTCCCCAGCCAAAGCCTCCTCCCCTTCTTCTACCGGCGCACAAGCCCCTGCCGGCTCCACCTCACCCTGCAGGTTTCCGCTGCCCAGTCCCTCCGTCTGGTGCAACCCCCTACCAGTCCGATGCGGCCTCCCCAGTCCGGCGCGAGCTCCCTTGTCCGATTGGCTTCCGACCGACCTCCCCTCACAATGCCCTCACCTAGCACCCGCTGTTTAGACTCTGCTCCCCTTCCCGGCACAATTTCGGTGAACCCGACCCCCTCCCCGGCGCAATTCCGGCGAACCCGACCCCCTTCCAGGCGCAATTCCGGAGAACCCAGCCCCTACCGTCCAACGATCTTCCGGAAAAAACCTGAATCCTGTTACGCAACGACTCCGCATTGCCCGGGCGTGGCCGTGAATCCCCTCACAGGGTTTGAAAATGGTGTCCTGGTCATGTCATACCCCGTCTCATCCACCACCGCCGAAGGCGAAGCAATTCAGATCGTTTCGGACTACTCGCCATTATTCACAAGGCACATTTGGCCTCGCCACAGTTTTTGGCTCACCGCCACCATCTAAAGTGATTTTTAGAATCGTGCGCATGTTTACTTTATTGTCATTATTGGGTTTTGAATTCTTTATACTTTATTTTTAGTACAGATAATTATTTTGGTGTTCAACTTTGCCTTGACGTGTTCTCATGATCACCGTCGTTGTCTGAGGTGATCTTTTTAATCCCTTGCTTGGTCACAGACTTTATTTTTGGGTTGTATTTGTATCTTTGAGTCCTTGGTTTTTAAAGAGAGGTGTATCGGTCTGTGCCTCTTTGTTTTGGGTGTCAAAAGTTATTGCAGGGAGTGGAGATCATTTCCAAGTGCGTGCACTTTTGTCGATGTGCATGCACATGAGCAGAGTGTGGTTTGAGTTTGAAATCTTGGCATGACCATCATTCGAGGTAGGCATTTCCATACATTCTCTCTTTCCGATGTTTTCCATGGGCACTTTCACTGTTTCATTTAGTTTATAAATTTTATTTACACCCTTATAATCATGATATTTTATTTATTTCAATGTTTCTTTGACGGTTAAAAGTGTTAATAACAGCTTTGAAACAGTTCCTTGATTATGTTTAGGTGATCCCATGCCTTTGTTCCCAATTTTAAACTATTTAATGCTTGTGTTTTCTTAATTAAATTTTAGATTATGTTTCACACCTTTATTTTTCTTATAGTTAACTTATGAACATTTTTTCCTGTTGAAAGTTTTGATCAAAAATGGATTTTTGGATGATTCTTTATTTATGCACATTTTTATACCTTTCCAGCTTGGTTGGAACTAACTGCATTTATCTGAAAATGGTATTGTTGGATGTTTTGAGAGGTGTTTGCTAGTAGAAAATTTTTAAGAAACTTTTTTGTCCTGCGTTGGTTGATTTCATGGAACTTAATACTTTTGAAGAAATGATTTCGCATCTCATTGAATTGGTATTTTTCTAAATGATGTGGTTCTCTTTTTGTGGTTCTTTAAAGTGGTCTGAAAAGAAATCCATGCATATATACCCTTTGGATTTTGGTGTATATATTCTGTTGATTGCTTGGAGTAAGGAAATTCTTTGGTTTTTTTTACAAATTGAATATGGTATCACTAAAATAATTTTATTACAATGCCTTGAAACTTGGAACCTAAAGGCATGTTTGGATCTTTAAACACAAAACTGGGTATTAGGGTTGTTTTGGAAGATATTTTTCAATGTTTTCATAAAGGCATTGATTATGTCAAACTAGAGGCCCGATTTACAACTCCAAGTGTTAAATAAAGTGGTTTTGATAACTAAATGATGTGACGGCCCGGTTGGCACTTTGTATGTTTGACATGTATTATTATATATATAAATATATGGGGCGTTCTTATCTAGGGTAACCCTTTTTGGGAGAACGCATAGGAATCGTCCGTGTTTGGGGTAGGCAAGTGTGGTGAGATGAGTCACGCATGTGAGGGACTTCCTACTTGCACAGTATTATTATAACCACCATGGGTCCCTGGGCATCTTTTAGATGATCGAGTGACGGTTGCTGACCAACCCCGATTAGACGGGTTGGTACCCCTTGGAATTGTTGTTAGGCCAGGTGTTCTTTGCCAATGGATTGGTTAGTTAGGGCGGCTAGTTGGTTATAAACTTAAGAGCTTCACCATACTCTGGAAGGTGGTTCCGAAACCGAGTATGTCCAAGGGTCTTCTAGGGATGTTTAGGATCACCCATGGTTACTAGATTACTTACATTGCTTGTTTGATTTTCATTTCCCTGGTTTATTTTTAGAGGCACTTTTACTTGTTTACTCTAGTCCAGCTTTGGTATTTTTATGTTTTTGTTTTCATTTATAAAAAGGAAAATGATTTTGGAAATGGTGTGTAGCATGTGTTGGGTTTTTAAATGAGAACAACATGTTTCATATTTTAAAATGTGAAAACCCTACTTTTATATCTGTATTTCAAACTTGTGTTAGTGGACTAATTTAGAAAAGAGAATTGTTGGACTCAGTGGTTTATTCTTGGCATCCCTACTGAGCATCTCAGTGCTCACGCCTATTATATCTTTCCAGTTGTGGGCTCAATTTCTCACACAGGTTTCTTGTTCAGCTGCTCAATGTTGGAGCAGCGTGGTTTTGAGTTGGGTGGGGACCTAAGAGGTCACAAAGAGGTATGTTTTACTTATTTTTCCTTCCGCTGCTAGTTTTAATCTTTATAGTTAGTTTATTTATCTGTTTATCTTTTGTTCGTGGTCCAAATCATTCTCAAAAGTTAAATTTTGATGCCTGGTACTAGTTTCCAGCCTGTGGGGATCGGGAACGCCCTTCGGGCCATGTTGCAGGCCGGCTCGGGAGACCGGCTTAGGGTCGACCCGGGTTGGTTCGTGACAATTCTCAATTCCAACAAGTGAACTAAAATCATTTATATGGAAGTTTTTAAATTAGTATAGTAGTGGGTACTATGTTAATAGTCATATCAACCTATCTATTAGGAACAAAACCAGAAAAGATAATCATTAAATGCATCTATATATTTATTTAAATCTATAACATCATAACTTTTTATAGTTATATCCCTTTAAAAAATATGTGAATGATAACATTCAATTCCGTCAATAATAAGTTTATCAACTTATTTATATGTTATAAAAGGTATGAATCCATTATTATACTCAAATGGAAACTCATTATGATAAATAACTTGTTTTTCAATGAAATGTATCTTATTAGGATAATCTGAAAGCCAATCCATACAATCAATAACATCAAACTCTATAATGAGGAAAAAATGATGTTTTCTAGAAAATTAATTCCATAAATGATAAAAGGACGTTTCTATAAATTCTTGTTTCATTTGTATTTCCCCCAATAGTTATTACCACATTTTATGTTATTATTTATTGATATGTAATTTCCATTTTAATTATAAATTTCCCACAGATAAAATAATGAATCGATCCCTAGTTAAACAAGAATTTGGAATTGTATAAATAAACAAGTAATGTACCTATAAACAGATAATGTGAGTGTAAAACATCATTTATTTTATAAGAAAACCCTTGTTTCATCTTTCTATTTCTGATCACAATGATTGCCAGCTTGAGTAACTAACCTTATGAATGAATCAATGTAATATCCCAATTAATTGTAATTAAAACATTTCCATTCATGATATTTATTATAGGTCTATCAATTTCCATTACTCTTTGGTTTCTAGTCACTAGCCACATATCCAATTTTTCCACATTGACAACACTTCTCATATCTCATAATTCATTCCCAATAATGATTCTTTCCAAAATTATCACATAATGGTAATTGAATTTTCATACCTTCAATCATAATTAATGAAATTATCTATATTTCCTAACATCTATACAAATTCATATCCTAATTCATGTAAAATTATACAAACTCTATCTTGAATTTCTCAACACAGGAGAAAATTTCCTCATAATTATCATACTCATGAGTAAATGTATCCCATCATAAACATTTCTTCAATACTATATAAAATCAAAAAAATCATACGGTAATTATTCAAAAAGAGATTTGGTATATAAATGGCTGATATAGTAAAATTAGTTTCATGGGGAAAAATAGATTCATCCTCATATTACTTCAACTATAAAAATTTTTATTTGTTCTAAGTTGAATAACTTTAGGAAAATAATTCTTAAATAATATGCCTTTAAATAATTTCTATTCCATGGAATCAATTTCATCATTCTACTTATTTTTTTAATCTAATTCCATTATTGATCTAATTCACATTACAAATAACTCTAATTTTCCAAACATACTATAAAATCAAATACCTTTTTTTAGAGCATTCATCTATCCTTAATCATTTACTAGGTCTAAGGATCCACTAAAATGATTTGGGGTTTCCTCCATGAAATTATATACTATTGAAACGTTCCGCTTTTGATAATTATCTCTCTCATGAATTGGTTACTCCATATGCATCCAACATAAAATAAGTCGATAATGGAACTGATTACTATGTTACAATTCTATCTATTTCAGGAAGATTTTTCATAAGGACATTATCCAGTTGATTTTTTTCTACATCAACTTACATGTTTCCTCCAAAGAAAACCATTCTGAATAGATATGGATTAGATGAATCAACATATCAATTTTTCAATGTAAATATCATGATAATATAACCCAAATTAGTTTCTCTTACTAGGTTATTTTAATATCCATTTAAAATATAAATTTATCAAAACTGTTGCACTGATACCATATATAAAAATATTTTCTTCAGAAACACAATATGAAGATGATTCATACATATATTACACTTCCAAACATTTTTGGTGTCTTTTTGTTTTTTATTTTTAAATAATTATTAAAAAAATTACATAAAAAAGTCATCATTTTCCCATAAAATTAATTTTCTACACAAAATAACTTCTTTATAAAGACACACATTCTTTGTTCAAGGAAAATCCAAAATCTAAAACTCTGACCATATTTAATTTTCTAAAAATATTTAACCATCATGAAAAATAATTTGAAAATTTGGATGATAAATTCAAAGATACGTAAGTGATAAAAAATAAAAGATATGCATTATTCCCTTTTAAAACCTAAAAATATGAAAGAAAGTTTAAAATTTTCACAATGATCATTTCTCCTCAAATATCAAGTTAATTTATCAATAAAAAATAGTAATTTCTTAATAACATCTATTAAAGCATTAATATTCAATAATAATGTAAAAATAATAATAATAACATTTTCTTGGAAAAAATGAAATCTTATGAATAACATATAATGAATGAAATCCTTTAACCTTTATGTTAATAAAAGGTCATAAATATTCCCTTAAAACATAATCTCAATTTCTTAAATCATCAATTAAAAAAGGCTTAAATTATAGTGTTCTGAACGAATATATGGTATATACCTTAGGAAATTATCCTTACACTCAAATTTATAGTAACCACTACAATAAAATTACCTAACCCTCTAATTCCTATATTTCTTAGTAGTACCTTATCCCTAGAAAACTACATCACATTTATCTATGCATTGGAGATCTATATTTGGATCAGTTATCATTAGTGATATATTAGTATAAACCATTATTAATATAAACTATTCAAGAATCATAGATTAAAGAAAACAAATATATCTTTAATTTTATATATAAACCCAATTTTAATTATCATTTAATCCTATTAAAAGATGCACTTTTATATGTGTAATAGAGTTAAGAAAAATATAATGTTTCCTTTGAACAAAATATTTTAAAAATATAAATTACATGATTATTAAGGGAAATATTTTATTTGAAGATAAATATGAAATATTTTAAATAAATACTGATAATTAATAATGGTTATGATAGTGTGGAAAAACAGATAAGTCTTATACTTTAAAAACATTTGATTTTCATGTCTATAAAAAATAGAAATTAAGCAATAAAATACGTTATAATGAATCAATTTTACAAATATTATATAAAGTTAAATATTATCTAAAATTTACATTATAAATCATTCATTAATGTTTAATATTATTCATAAAATTATTTCAAAGAAGATGGGAATATATGTAAATGGTTTTCAATCATTGAGAATGATATTTTAGAGGAAAATCCCCAACCATAATTTTCATCTATTTTAATACATTTCCTAAGTCGTGAAAAATAATATAATAATATATCTTTAATTTATTAATAACCCTTTTAATTTCTATTTCTTTATTAGTATACCTTTTATTTAATTTTTTACCATATTTAATTTGGTTTCTAAATTGATTATGTTCACATTGGATGTTCTGGGTTCATTATGTTTGTAACCTAAAAATGAAATTGATTGGTCAACTATGGTCCAAAGGGATATTGGTAAATTCCCAAAAGAATCATAAAAATGAGATATTTACTATATTAATACATTATAGACACTTTTAAAAAAAACTAAATATGGTGTTCCTAAAAAATGATCAATGTAATTTAATAGAGATAGTAGTCTTTATGTACATATCAACGATGTTTTTATTATTCTAGAAAAATGACAATAAATAAATTAGAAAATATTTTAAATATAAAGATTCTTAAGTGTGTTATAAATTTACTCTTTATTCATTAGTCAATTTTAGTTAGCACTCTGGTATGATGGAAATGAAAAATAATTCACATATTCTCATAGAGGTGGTATTCCACACGTATGCATGAGTAACTTTATCAATTTCTAGTAGATGTCAATATTATGATGGTACTTAATATATTATCTTTCCATATTAATAATTATTAAATTACAATGATATATATTAATTATTTATTTCATTTTAACCATTCATTTTTCCTAGTGTTAAAAAATGAAACAAATCTCTTAAAATCGGTGGTATTCCACACATATATATAACAAATGTTTTCATTTACCATAATATGTAAAAAGTGATGAAAAAGGTTTATAACATAATAATACTAAAATTTAAATTTATGTATGATAAATAAGTTATTAAATATTCTTGGTTTAATAATTGTTTAAAGAGGTTGAAGAAGAAATATACTTGAAATATGACGATTTGGATTATACCTTCACCTCATATATCTTCCTTTGAATTAAAACTTCCACCTTTAAGGAATGGTATATTGGGAATAAAATTACCCCTATGATGTGTAGAGTGATTTTTTGGATTGTTTTGGTTTGGGATTGTCCAAAATATATTACTCAAAATGTGTGATAATAGGATGATGAGATATTCCCTTTTATAAATGAGGAGAGTGTAACACTTGTAATTTTTATGAACATTTGAATATTATAGACTTAATCTAGGTAAATTAGATAAAAAATATCCAACATAGATACTAAGGTCATAAGGGTATAAATAAAATCATTCAACAAGTATTTTGAAAAAATTATGTGTCCTTGTCTCTTACTTTAATGTTAATTAACAAGATTTACCCTTTAATGTAGAGACAATTTGTTACAATGTTTACTATTATTAGTGAAAAAATAAATATTTAAACCTCATAATTCATAATATGTAATACATTTTTTCAACATTGAATTCATAAAAGTGTATTAAATTACATTTATTATAAGGGACCAAAACACAATGAAATCCATTTCTATAAAATTGTGTTTTCCTAAAAATTAACATATACTAGAATTAATATAATTTTTATTCCTATAAAACCTCTATATTCTAAAAATAACACTATGTTCTATAGTTTATACAACACACAATATTGAGCATAAATGAACAATGAAATTATATTATTTAAATATGACTATTATAACCTAGGTACTGAATTGTCTTGTATAAATAGTATTATATAAATTATGAAATATATTTAATGGGTCTTCTAAATACAATTCTATTATTTATTTATTAGGAAATAAGAAATCAATTTTTAATGAAGTTATTTTATTCTTTAGAGAAAGTTTTTCTTCCAAAATGATTTCTAGTAAATTTTTCGGGGATATATTTTTATTGATTTCTATAACATTTATAAATTTTAATATAAAAATAATATTTTTTCGAATTATTAAATTAAAATAATCAGAGTGAAATTTTTGCATATTTTTGTAGATATTGATTTTCCAATTAATAGTGAAAAATATGAATTTTTATAATACATTCACATTATTTTCATTGAAATGACTCACTACTCTTAGATTTTATATCAAAGTAACTTAAGTATTATAAATTTAGACATAATATAATTAACTTCTTTTGAATCATCTTTATATCTAATTTTGGTATAAGTAGTTTTTTGGATAAAAAATTAATTGTTTGGATTAAAAATACATTTTGATAATGTAATTTTCTATAATGTTTCATAAATTTATATTAAAAGAAATTTATTCCAGATAACAAAATTGAATCATGAAAATTATATTTCATATTTTAACTGTTGAGGTTTAAATTTAGAATGTAGAAACCTTTTATTCTTAATCAATTTTAATAGTAGCTCTATTGAAATTTATCACCTCAATAAATGGTAAATCATGCTAACCGAGGATAAAAATAAGTGATAAAGTCATAATATTTCATATTATTTCTTATTGGTTCAATTTAATTCGACTATTATAAACTTAGGCTCTAAATTGATTTTTTTAGCGGACACTTATCCATGAAAATGACCAATATAATATGTAAATGAATGAAAGATACAAAACCCCACCCTCTTGGTTTTAAATTTCTATTATGTATCCACATATGGAAAACAATTTATGCATTAATCTAACTATAGATTTTTTTAATAATAAAATTATATTCATGGTGATATTTTTTTATAATTTATTTGGTTGTATAATTACCTCAAATTTGTGTTCAATGGTAATACATTATTTATTTAATTATTCAAAAAATATAATAATTGTTACTAAAAAATATTAAAATTGATTTAATTTGACTGTTTCATTGTGTTTTACATTTTTTTTTATTAATATTAAGTATTAGAATTATTTAAATGATTTATATTTTAAATCAATATTTTCCAGATGTATTTGAAGTCAAGTTAAATTAATATTGTTAAAATTGACATTAATGATAGTTTATTAAAATGAAATTTTATTAAATAATTCAAATATTACAATATTATTTAAATAGGATAAATAATATAATATATCATCGGATATTTTATATATTTTCCATTTATGATTCAATAGTTACTTTATATGTGAAATTTTAACCATTTAAGCATCAAATATATGTCACAACAACTAATGTTAAAATAGGATAATTATGGGGTTAAACAAAAAGATAAGGTTTAAAGCACCATATTAAACTACAAAAATTTTATTGGATGATTATATGTCAACCATATCCTACACTAGTTTTTAATATATGGTCATTTGAATTTATTTTTCATGAAAATTACTTTATTGTAATTTATTATTTTATGAAATTCTACAAGTCCCCCTCACCAAAATTATAAAAGGGAACCTCCTCCATCACTTATTTTCACAACTTTGTGCCCTGTATATCAAAAAATCCTTAATCTTATTATAATTAACATCCTTCTCCATGTTATAGAGGTAATTCTCATTCTAATATACCTAATATATTTTATTTAAGAGTAGATCCAAATGAATTCTACCGTATAAGAGGTAACTGTGTTTACCATGTTCTTAAAATTTATTTGTTATTCCACATCCTGTTATATTGTTTTAACCATCCTAAAATAATAATTTTAGAATAAAAAATATAATAATATGTGTTTAATATTATATAACAACCATATTCTATCTCTTTTTCATCCTACAAAAAGAGAAAGTTCTCTCATTCGTATGTATGGCTTACCATCTCCACATAGTGTCATCACCATTTCACATGGATGGTTATAAAGATAAAATTAATTAATATATATGATATATATGAAATAAATAATAATATTTAATTAAAATATAATATATACCATAATTATTTTTAATCCAACAGAAAATTAAAATGTCGCTTATGCATATGTGTGGGTTACCACATCCACGAAGCGATGTGATCTTTTTTCATTTATACATCATATTGATGGTAATATGGATATATATAATGAATATATAATATGTATATGTTATTATAATTACTATATAAATTATAATTATTCTTTTACTTTATTTTTTCACACATGTTGAAAAATTAAATTTGTATTCATATGTACGTACGACTGGTCCTCTCCATCAACGATGTAATTTATTTTTCTATCCAAATATTTAAAGATTAATATAAATATGTAAATAATAAATATATATTATATTTCCCTCATGATTAAAATTATATAGATGATAGAAATATGATCAATGTACAAATACCAATACTACAATAAAAAATATAAATTAAAAACGAAGTTGTTATCAACCGGAAGAATGTTTTTATTAAAAAAATTAATTAATGGGTGATAAAAGTTTATAATTAAATAATATATGGTATGATACATAAATATATATTAATATAGTTATATAATATATGTATAATAAATAAATATTTATTATATTATAGGTTAGAACACATAAGAAGGATGTCAGACCTCATGTAAGGGTTTCTCGTCTCACTTTTACTATCGGGAGACATATGTCATATCCACTACATATTTCATTTTTATGGTGTATAAACTAAGTATTTAATATTTTATAACATAAAAATCCTTATATTAATGGTATTTAAATGATTCATTTGATACTTTTTATTGCATGGGGTGTATTATTTAAAAGTTACCAAAGTAGTAAGGATTTATTTCACAGTCTCATCATTATTCAACAGTATTTATGTTTTAGTCTCCATTAGAGGAATTTTTAATTTTTTCTATTATAAACAAATTTTACATTATTCTAATATAGTTATTCATGAATTTTGTGTGTAATATTATATTTTTATTCTCTATTTTACTTAAAATTATTGAATAAATTTAGAAAAAAGATACACTTCATTTATTTTTTTGGTAGAAAATATTTTTTCTACAATATACTTGTTTTCAAAAAGATTTTCAACAATGTTTAAAAAACTCTCAAAATGATTTATTAAAGAAATTTTTAACCATGTTTTATGTTTTACAAATTGTATGAATGGAATCTTTTTTCATTTTTTGAATGAGGTACTTTTTAACCTATTTAAAATTGTTTGAAAATAATTTTTTCTAACTTATACATCATGAACATAATTTATCACCATAATGAAAACTCATTTATTTGAAAATTTCACTAAACTTATTAAAGGTTTTTTAAAACAAAATATTTTCCTTAATATCTTATAAATTTTTATATTATAAATAGTTGTTTTAAAATTGAAAAGTTTATTTTCCTTAATATGTTATCTTCTAATATATTTAAATTATTTTCTTATATATGAAATTTTTTTCATTTAATATTATTCTACAGATATACTCTACTGATTCTATTAACTTTATATATATATATGATTTATGATAAATTTCATGTGGGATATTTTATTTTCATACCATTCTCAATATTACTCCGGATTGTATATGATTATGTTTATTGATTGGGGAAAATATTATAATTTAATATGATAGATTGAAATTTGAATTTTTATATGTAATATGTCTCACCATTTTTATATAAGTACATCATTTTAATTAGTATTTAACAAGATGGTATGTTTATATCCCCTTGATGCATCGGTAGGTCTCGTGAAAAAAAATTCTCCGGGATTTGACAAAGGACTTAACCATTTATGAATGATTCCTTTGCATGAAGCCTGGAGGGTATGTTTATGATGTCCAGAATTAGGAAGTCCCTCATTATTAGATTATATATTGATTTCTTGGTGATTATTCATTTCATAAACAAAACCATGGATAGGTTTCGATCTCATATGATAATTTATATGGAATAATTTCATATTTTTTATTATTTAATTATTTTTTGTTATTTTCATGTTATTTGTTAATTAGAAAGTTTTTTCAATTATTTACCATTCCATTATGATTGTTCATTATGTTTTATGATAGCTCCAACTATATTAATTCCCTTATTGAGAACTATATATGAACATTTTCTTATGGTTTCATTACCTAGGCTTTCAAGAAGTATATTGTGTTTGACATGTAGGGATATTCTAAATGGAATAATGATGTACTCAGTGAAATTACTATGTTGTATTTCAAAATTTCATGTGTAATGTGATATATAAGTATATATCTTGTTTTCCAATACTACTAAACTATTTGGTCCTTAATGATATGATTCCTTTTTTGTAGATCTAATTTAATAATGTCTCTACTATCTCTAGGATACTAGGGTTGTGGTGTTTAAAGTTGGTATGAAAATAAGATTAGTAGAACCCTTTGGAACAATATTTTGGTAATCAGAAATTATGTAAAGTAATATTATTACGAACATTGAGATTATTCCAAAATATTTCAAGATTATTATTATTTAGATTAGTTTTAAATTTATGTTATGTGTTTCACTAGTATTTGAATCATACATTATAATTGATAATGTAATAATATAATCTACTATGTTCATTTATTTAGAAATGGATAAAAGAATAAAGAATTGAAATCATATCAATGGATATAATCTATATAGGGATTTTGCTCCTACATAAGATGTTGATTCTAGAGTTTGATATTTATTTGGATCTAAATAATTTATTACTATTTTTGGGGTATTATTATAGATAAAATTGACTATATAAATAATCATATTGATCCATGATGCGATGAAATAATTATAATTCACTTCATGAATCAAAAACCTCAATTTTTTAATAGGGCTAAAAATTCATTTTTCAAGGAGAAATGGATAATTTCCTAGGAGAATATATTCCATTCATTTGGAGGTAATGAAAGGGAGAAGGTTGTTATGGTAGATTATCATCTCATGAGGGATTCATATTATTGGTGTCTATTGATTCAAAAAACTATGGATGAGGAGGAAAAAAGTGCATGAAATGTCTGTATTTTAGGAAGCTCTTTATGGAATGTCATTTTCCTTAAGAAAAATGAGTAGATATGGAAATTAAATTCTTGAGTCTCATACAAAAAAGATTAAAAATATTTCTATTTACGAATCTCACTTAACATGGTTCGTAAGGCATTACGTCGAATACCTATGTAATCTAAAGAGAATGATTGACCATTTATTTTTTTGGCTTAATCCAATATTTAAAAGGGAACTTGTCTCCCAATTACTCTCATCATATAGGGATATAATATCATTTAATATAATAAAAGAGATATAATTCTCCAATTCTATTTTCCTTGAAGAAAATCAATGGTAGAAAATGAACGCATTAGAAAATTTTGGTAAGTAGAGGATTGGGAATAAAAAACTTCCCACTTGAGATAATTTTGGAAAGAAACAACTTGTTACACTGTAGAAGGGAATTATAGTTTCCTTCATGTGAGAAGATAAATTCTATCTGTCATTTGAATGAATTTGTTAGAAAAAAACCACAAATTTTTAATTTTTTATCTATGAGGACATTAATCATTATTCCCAATTATTCACTAAGAGTCAAGGGATTATAGATTAGATGAAAAATGGATAATTTTTAATCTAGTATTATTACAACAACTGATGTGGGATGATTAAAGTACTTGTGTATTTAGTTTTATGATTTGTGTTTTGGATTCAATAATTTTGGTGTATAATTATTTTATCAATGATATTATGGTCACAAGAATCATGAAACATCATAGGATTGATCTATAGTGGTTTTTATTTTAGGATTTGAAACAATATATATAAAGGGATCAATAACAAATAAAATAGATTTAGTTGTAAGGTTTTGTTTTTTAGGAATCCATGAATAAATAGAATTTTAACATTTTAATAATAATTCTTTAGGATAAATAGAGGTGTGACATTTTAAAACTAAATGGGATAGTATTATTGAACTTGAAAATAGTTTGTGATATAATGAAAAATTAATTCATAGTAAATTTTAATTCATTAATTAAATATAATTTTTAATTTTAGAATTTATTTATAGAATAATGATGAATTTTATTCTTGGAATAATGCATGTATTCATTAAGGTTTTATGGTAATTCTGGTCATTAACTTATTTTTGAAGAATATCTTGTCATGGTTTTTAAATGTGACATTAAGAGAAAAGTTATAGTGAATTAATGATATGTTTTGTTTGGAAATTTAGTGACCACATTCATAAATATTTGAATTGGTTCATATATATTTTGGAGGAACCTTATGTTAAGCTACTTATATAATGGATTATGTTAAACATTAAATAATATTGTTTGAGATAAATGTATGTCTTATCATATTAGAAAACAAATGATAACTATTTTGGTTTTGTTAAAAACATTGAGCCTCATGGAATGACTTCTAAAACTTATGATTTGATAAAATAACTTCAAGTATAAAAAAATCATATTGAATATCTATTTCTCAGTGTAAGATGTGGAGTTGGAATTGATCGATGAACAACCAAATAATTATATTATTCTAATTAATAGAAAAATAAATAAATTATGTTTATTTTATTGAGAGATTTATCTGGATAATAAAATAATCACATAACCTTACAAAAATTACCTTGAATTTTTTTTTATACATTCACATTTCTTACTGTGAAATCAATAGCCTCTTGACCCATCATAGATTTTTTTTTGATTGTTAACATTCTCATGCCCATGTAATATTTCATCTTATATTCATCATAGGGTTCTATTTTTCTCTTCCATGTCTATATTTTTACTTCCCATTTATTTTGTCTTTTTTAGAAGCATATCTTCATGGTGACCTTCATAGTTCCTTTTCCACATTTTTAAGTGGATTTTGTATTAACATTTCTATGATATAGTTTTTTCATGAAGGAAATTTAAAATGAAAAAAAGTTGATTTTAAATAAAAATTCACAATATTGAGGATATATTGTATTGAACTATGGTGAATTTAACACCCCAATATTTTTAAATAATGTTATATTTGATAGATTATAAAACTAGAAGCATTAAGCATGAACGGACCATTAAATATTGTTTTTATAATATGACTATTCTAAAATAGTCATTGAATTAGAGAGTATAAAGATAATTGACTAAAATATAAATTATATATAAAGGTCCTAATTAACAAAAAATCATTTATTATTAATAATCAAAGATACTTAATTTTCAGTAAAGTTATTTTACGCTTCATAAATATTTTTTCTTCAAAAAGAATCTTTTTATTTATATAAAAATTTATTAAAATTAATTTAATATTTTATATAAATTATATTTTTTAAAAGTAATTTTTAATTTTTTTTCAATAAATATATTTATATTTTCTTATTGTGAAATTTTTGTATTTCTCTGAAAATATTTATTTTTCGGTGAATAATGAAAAATACTAACTTTTATAAAAATTTTATTTTATATTATTTAAAAACAAATATTATGATTTTAATTTTATCTCAATCTAACAAAAAAATTATTAAATTATATATAATCTCATTATCTTCATTTGAATCACCATTATATGTGATTTTTGAATAAGTACGTTGTTTGTATAAAAAATAAATGTTTCTAAAAAATGTTTTAAATTGGGTTTTAAGAATTTATATTAAAAGAAATTTCTTCCACTTTTTTGTATTGAATAAAGAAAAATAGATTTAATATTGTTAGTCAAGTTGTTCAGATTTAGAAAATAAGCCCTATTGTTTTTTCATATAAACAGTAATTGTGAAAAACTTTATCACCTCGGTAAAGGGTAAATCAGGACAATCAAGGATAAACTAGGCAATAAGGTCATAATATTTCATATTTATTATTATTAAATGGAATTAATTCAACAATTATCATCTTAGTCTTAAAATTAAATCATTTAATGTACCCTTGTTCCTAAAAATGACAAATGTTATATCAGAATAAAAAACATTCAAATTATGACTCTCTTAGTTTTAATTATCAATTATGTATCCACATAGGGACCAAAAAATGATATGAATGAATATGAATTTCAATATTTTTCATAATTAAATCATATTCATGGTGATAATATATTTCAAAATTTTATTTAACATATAATTACCCTAAATTCATATACAACAATAAAACTATATTTTCTTAATTAATATAAAAATAATATAAATGTAATTAAAAATATTAAAAGTTATATATTATTGAATAATTAGTTGTATTACATATATGTTTTAGATTAATATGAAATATTAATTATGATTAGATTATTTATATTCTAAATAGAACTTTGTATTAATTTTTTTGATGCCAAATTAAATCAGTAGTGTCAAAATTAATATTAATGATACATTATCACAATAAAAATTTATAAAATTATTTATAAATAAAAAAATTATTGAAAGAGGAAAAATTAGATAATATATGGGAGAAAAATTAATCTCTTTTTAATTTATGATTCAATGGTTACCTTATATGTAAAATTAATGACCTCTATGATTGAAAAATACTTCAATGAGGTTAATATTAAATAGGTTTAAAATGGGGTGAAATAGAAATATAAGGCCTAGAACACTACATTAACCTATAAAAATTTTATTGGTTGATGATAACTCAGACATATACTACCCTATACTTTAATACCTACCCATTTTTATTCATTTTCCTTGAAATTAATTTATTATAATTTAATCTTTCAATAAATTCCAAAAGTACCCCCCCACCTTAATTATAATAGAACACCTCCTCCCTCACTTATTTACATCACATTTAGCCATAAATGTTTAAAAACCCAACCAATTACTTTTTATAACATCCTTATCCAGGTTATATAGGTTATGGTCATTCCAAGAGACCTACTCTAACTCCCATAAGAAGTGATCTAAAGGAAGTCTGCCTGATAAGTGGTAGTAATCTTTATTGATTCCATCAAGTTTATTTTTTATACTAATTCCTATTACTATATTTTATCCATCACAGTATAATAAATATTAATTTTCAAATTATGGGTATAATACCACTCAAAGGGGGGTGAATTAGTCTTATATTGTGTTTAAAAAATATTTTACTTTTGATTCTACCTGTGAGATAGAATAAAGTCTTGATCCCTCATCTTTAATGCTTAGCCTCAACCTACAAGCAATAATAAACAATGAAAACAAATCACATAGGTATTTAAAAGGATCATTAAATATAACTACTCCTTTATATATTTGTTATACCTGACCCCCCCCCCCCCCAACACAAATTCTCCACTATATCATAAAGTTATTAAAACAGTAATTGGTTACACCCCCCCTCCATTACAAACTCATTATTCCCCATTTCCAATTGATCCTAAATATTTGGTTAGACACCCCAAATGTAACTTCTTTACAGTGATTGGTTAGAACCCCCCCCCCCCCCAATTGAAATATTCATCAACATGTTATCCCCCTAGTTATAGCCTTCAACTTCATATGTCTTGTTCCACTGTATATAGAACAATTATAGATCCTCTTCCAAATTCTTGTTGGATCACACTGACTTCTGTATAATTTCAAGTATATTTTCATAGAATATGGAATTTCTGAAATAATATTTTATCACTATATATGGTCATCTACCTTAGTACAATATTGCTCAGGTAAGATTTCATTTTTATAATGAAGACCCAGCCTCACTAAACATTGAAAACATGGATAGAAAAATAAATCTCATTAATAACTAATATAAATGGTGTCCTATATTTAGAATCAAATCACAAAACTCTCAGAAAGTGACATATATTTCAGCTAAACTTTTTCAAAATTCATTCATGTATATAATACAATGTATGGTTTTCTTATTTTTTGAAATAAAACATATGCAGAAGATTCACACTATCATTCATGAAAAATTTCATGTGTATAAATTTTTTATCACACACAAACATTAAACTACACTTAATTCATGTGTGTTTTTTCATATGAATTTTTAATCACACACAATATCCATTTTTACCAATCATAATTTATACAAACTATTTTTTTTATGTACTCAATTTCAATACACCACATTGTCTACTTGATTTTTTATACACAAAGATGTATGCCTAGGATCTCATGAGTTCATGTTTTTGGTTATGCATAACATTGACTTTAAGCATTGCTCTATCAAGCACAACTACTAAACATCTACTATGTTTCTTCCATCTTAAATAAAATAAATTATCATATTGCCTCTTGGAAGAGTGCATAAAACTCAAAAAACATTCCACCAGTATATACTCGTAATTCTTTGTGAAAGATTATACTGATAATATAAAAACATTTTCATAAGAGTGTTTGTGTTCTCTATTTATTCGGACTAGAAAAATGTGTAACCCAATGCATGCTAACCCAATTCCTTTGTAGAAACAAGTTTTATCATGGAGTTATCTGATTGTGAAAAGAACAAGTTGAACACATATGGGTTCTAGTCTACTTCACACAAACAAGAGCAGTAAAACATCATTCACGAAACAGAGAGATTTTCATGGGATCCCTTTAATTTTAAAATAAACCTCTCGATTTCAACATCAACTTATGTATAAAGGCCTCAGTATTAATAGAAAATGAAATGCTGAATCAACTCAAGAACACTTCCATACTTTTCTGATTTTGAATATCACTATCATGGATTATCATCATTTTTCATTGCACTATATTTATTCAATTTGATATTCATTATATTATGGAAAATAATTTTCATCAAATTTTAATCATATTAAGAATTTTAGAATGATTATAACATGATCGGAGAACTTGGATATAGCTTCAGATGACGTTGTGATAGAAATCCTAGTGTACAATACTATCAAGTGTGGCTTGGTAGAGAAGACGTCACTATTGAAGAGTTCTGATTTCATGGATCTTGAAATCATAATATTGGATGATATAAGATGATTAGTGGATAGAGTAGATGGCCACATTTAGTTCTAGAGCTACAGTACTATGTCTTTAACATCCTTGACCCATGAACCACTGAAATGGTGCCCTGAGCTGAGTCATCACATGACCTCAAGCACACCTCCTCACATGAAAGTTGTTTTTGACTGACAAAGAAGGTCTAATAAGTCATATTGGGAGATTATACCCTCTTTAATATGGTGATCCATAGTGTATGACCATATAAATAGTGGAAAAAATATTAAACACCAATAACATACATAACAAATCATATCCCAAAACTAGGTATAAACCTCAAACTATTATAACCATTTCCTATCATGTATATATTGCTAAATTGAAGGAAACAAAAGATAAATACAACCAGTTGAATCCCCAAAATGGTCCTGACTCCAAGTACGGATCATCAACCATTCATTTCCTAAGCCCAACACAACTCCCTATCATAGGGCCTTTCCCATTGTCCCTACCAAAACCCATGATATCTGCCTGGGTACCCAATGGTAGCCTGACCATGGTATGATTAAAACTAAATTGGCCACCACCAATGGTGTTTAAAAATATCAAGTCTAAATAGATATTTCAAATAAGTAATATTTAAATTACAAGTAAAAAAAGGACAACATATTTACAATTAGTTAACAATCATTACATAAACAATTTCTATCATTATTACCACTTCTATCTTTTATTCCATATTATTTACTTCAATTTTCATCATGTGGTACAATTGTAAGGTGTATACTTCATATACACATGGGTATAAGGAAATAAATCATAATTATTAAAGAAATAAGTCAAGTCCCTCTCTCATAAGGGATACACACATCACTACAACACATTATCTTCTCCTCATAACCTAGTTTTGGGTGGAATGAAACTATTAGGGGAATAGATCCTCCTTCCCCTTCCCTAACCCATGCATTTGGGGGGGGGGGAGTTTAGATCCTCATTCTAACTTGACTCGTTGACATATAACCTCATGTCAATACCCTATCCTACCATACCAGGTGAACAAGATTTATTATCCATTCACCACACACATACCATGTCACAACCAAATACATCCAATACAAATAAAAATCATATTCCATAACCATCATCATTGGAATTGATACTATTTCATAACCCATTAAAAAATTTCACATTTTCAATACATAATTGTTTAGCCCAATTCTCATTCTTGTGCCATAACCCATTAAGTAATTCCACAGTTCCAATACATTACCCAATATTTATCAGTTAGCATACATTTTCCCATTTATCCCATTCCCTTTTCTAATACCTAACTCGATAAGAATATTAAATAATTTCCATCCATTAACTCATTTACCATATTCATTAATTAGAATATGTTAACTCATTTAACATATTCATTAATTCCGTTATGAAATCCCATTTGACACACCCCTCAATTCCCAATTTATTACCCAATTAACATGGTCACCATTTTTATATTCACTAACCCTATTAGGAATTTGTAACATAATTCATACTCAATTTACCAAATTTAAAAATAACCCACTTAAAGAATTTATTATTCATAATCCCTAGACTATAAACCCATTAAATTTTTTCATTTAATATCCTAATAACTAATTAAAAATTAACAAAACAACCCCTTAAGACATTAAACAAATAAAGAAAAAGTAACAATACTCATCATCCAACAAAATTCAACACATTAACATGCTAATATTGGGGTATATTTTTTCACACAAAAACTCTACCCTTAATGTTACCAATGTCAAGGGTTGGAAACGTCAGTGCACCTCATGGGTGGCCCTAAATTTATTAAATCCACCACCATAAATCCATTTGAGATCATGAGGTGTTCAATTCATCATTTCGACATCCATTTTTTCAAAAACTAATTAAATACGTCAATCACACAAGAAGGTGAACCTAATAACAAAATCATCGATGCACAAATCCACATGAAGACTATAGGATATAACTTATAGACTACCTACCACGAATCTAATGATGAGTGCACTCATAATCATAGCCTTAGATTATGATTCAAACACCCTTTCAAGACCCAACCTATATTCCACTATAGAAAATATGTTTTTTGAGATTTATAAGAAGGGAGATAGGGTTTTAATCCATAATATAAAAAAGAGAAGTGACTGAGAGATTACACTTACTTGGATCTTCAATATGAAACTAACATTGCTCTAAATTCCCTAGAGATGAGGAAGATTGATCCATATAATCTATTGAGTTTTTTGGGGAATCACTAGTGCTAGAGGAAAAATAAAGAGGAGAAAAACATGTTGGTATTTTTAATATACTTTAATGGAAATATTCTAAATTTTAAGTCTTTTAATGGTCCACACAGTTTACCCACACATTTTTTCAAAATATACGCAGAACATGCGCAAGGAACTTTACAAGTAGGGTTTAGTTTCACTCTAACATAGGGATATCTACAAAGTTTGGATAACTATTAACCAACCATTCATAATGACATTGTCTTAGGTTTCATGGTTTTCTAAGTAAGGCTTTAGAGTTTACATCACCTTTCACTTATCATTCACCTTGCACAGGTTGGTCCAATTTTTTTTGTTGTCATGTCCTGAGCCCCTAGAACACCCCTAAGGCACCTAATAAACCAATAAAACATCTCATTAACAAAAAAATTAAAAAAAAATACTAAATGAGGGTATACATTCATGAATAACGGGATCATACAACCTCCCAACCCTATAACGGCTCGTCCTAAGGATTCTCTTCTAGAGCATCACTAAGATTCCATGTTAAAAAGATTAGGCCACTGAGACTGCACATCTAAATCCCTTTCCCAAGATTTCTCCTAAACATTACCACACTTCCATAAAAATATAACAAGGGGTATAGTATTTACCCACAATACTTTCTCACTACAATCCACAACACAATTTGAATACTCCTCAAATGACTTATTTACTTTAACCATACCTCATCTATTAGAACACCAAAGGGAAGCATATGAAACACTAAATAATTTAATTTATAATGGAAAATATCCCACAACATCATACCATCATAGATGAACCAATAAGACCCCCCGCGGTTCGAGCTTCTTTCCAACTCATGACCCAAATTCATTGGTGTCATTTCACTATATTCCCAAAACACTAATAGTGACCAAACCTCAACATCACCGAATGGAAAACACATAGTCTTTCCAATCATATTTCACAATATACGTTGATACACCACTCATTTTAGTTATATCTCATTCCATAATCATACATCCATGATGATACAAAACTCTCTGAACACTCAACCAATTGAACACATGCTAACACTCACCATTAGATCCAATTCACCCTAACAATGATCACTGATGTCCCTCTAACCCAAAAATCTAATACCCTCATCAACCAAACAATTACTTGTTATACATATCTATATAATTATCCAGTTTTCACCCCCTCTATTAAATGAAGTCCTCCAAAATCATAACTCAACTTTCACAACAAACCTAACGTGTTCCAACTAACTACGCCCGAACATCTATATGGGCATCACCCTATATTGGCATCTAATCGGGCAATTAAAACCATTTGGGAGGACATTCCTATAGAATCCATAAATATACTAATAACTAATTGACCTCACTCAATTACGAATTCATTTCCGAAAATTCATTGCCACTACAAATACCAAACTGGAGTTAGACCATAAATATTCACATCCATTCTCATTTATCGTATCATGTAGAATCACACTCGACTGGATTTTCTCAGATCAGTCATCTTCCACTAAGGAAACACAGCCCATTTTTTACCTTTCCTAGGTTCATACTAACTTTAATCCCATCATTATCACCCAATTAACTTATTAAGGTCATTACTTGACTTCCGGTGTAATTCTTACATCACAACATCACAACCCTCCAAACCATCGTCGGGCTTCACAACCCACATCAATATTCCCAACACAAGAACTCCTACAGTTAATACACTAACTGATGAAGCTTAGGTTCTCAATCAAATCCATTCCAAAATTCTAAATGTACCACTCACCCCAAAATATCCACCAAATGTGATTTATAACTTTCCACATCTACCTACCACTCCAAGATGAGTCGAGCTATCCCTAACTAAATCTTCATGGAATTCTTAGCTTCACCATTAGTATGGTAGTAAATCACATGTATAAGGTTCCCTATAACTGGAAGACATTCCAATACCACCAAAGGACACTCACCTCGGTCTACTTCCAATTTTGATGAAGTTATAAAACCCAACCTATCTTGCAACAAAATATTTTCATGTCTTACCACCCCCTTCAATGGCTACAACACATCAATATCAATTTCATTTGTAACTACCCTAAGCCCCCCCCCCCCTGTGGATTAATAATCCACTATAAGGAAGGCCCATCGAGCCTATCTAAGAGAACCAATGTTCAACTCACAGGTTTCTCATTAGAATCCTGATACCACCACATCAATGTGATGTTCTTCTACCCGCATCCAAGACTGAATTATCACTCCCGACATTATGTGATTCATTAAAATAACTCTATATGATAAATTTCAACCACCATGGATCAAACTCAATGATAATCTGGAACCCAAAAATTAGACATGGATTTCTAGATTTTACTAGAATAAGAAAATGAAAATCACTCAGTGCTTATTCCCAACTTCCTTGAAAAAAACAGAATATCTGAGTTGAAACTCGTTCAAACCCAAGGAGATCACCTGAAAATCATCGATGGAGTACATCCCATCATCCATATTCACATATACCACCCTCATGAGTGTAAGCTCTATGATGTACCTTATTTAACAAAAATACCTACATGTTACCAGGTGTAAATATAGAGCTTCCCAATGTACCTGGGACAATGTCAAGATGTTGGGCATGATCTTCACTAGCTGAGGTATGCTAAGAAGTTGTCGTAGAACAGTAAAACAGACTTATCCATTGCTGATGTCACCTCCCATTATGGGAAACCATGACCTTCCAAGGATGCCATGCTTCCATTATGCACACATATCATCACTACTTAACTACCATATCTCAATACTGACTTCCATCCATGACACACCACTAATCCAAGACTATCTTTCAAGCGTCCATGAACCAACATTTCCAATGGAACTACTTCCCACACGCCACTCAAGCTCTTTTGGTAAACCATTGACAGTTAAAAACCCAAAAAAATGGTACAAAACATCAATAAAAAATGGTATCTCAAAATACCATGCTTCATTACATGGTTTCATAGAGAATAGAAAACTCATATCTCGATTGAAATCATCCTTACTAGTGTGTGCCCACATATGAACTTCTTTAGATCCCTCAAGATTTCACTTCTTCCTATGACAACTCTTACACCAAATTTAATCCCCACAATCCAATCTTCACCTATACATATCCCAACCCTCACGTACTCACATAACCATCCCTCTTGGTCAGTCAACCTAATCATCACCAAGGCATTCTCAATATCTCACACAATAACCAAACAATTGATAAAAAACATGCTTAGCTACATGACCACTCTCACCTTGGGTGTAACCTCTAAAATATAATAATATAATAATACTTCAGTCAACCATTCTTATTCCCTTAAAAAACAACCTTGAGGACACCATTAATTTCCATCTAAATTTATGGGTTTGGAAACCATACTATACAGCCCTCAAAACAAATCATGGAACCTACCACAAAACTTGGGTCCCCTTCTAAAAGAACCAGGGCCTAACTATACAATTTATCGAATCTAGATGTTACCCAATATGCATTAATTCTACCTATTAAGAATCTCCCATGATTCCTATTCCAATGAAACTACATCACTGGGAGATCCTCCCAGGAGGTCACCCTTGATTTCCCCAAAAATTTCAATGTGTAGCCAAAACATGAGTCACATCCCCAAACCTTCAACCTTCTCACTTAGCCCTCTATGAAAAACCCATAAAAGGTAACACTCTTTCTGTCCCACTTTTCACATTAGAAAATAACCACCTATATAAAGCACACCCAAAAGCATTAGGAACCCCATCTTATTTCTCTCATAGGTCACCATGATGGTTGGATGATACAAAATCGCTAAACTAGAGTAACAAATATCAAAAACCATTGGTCCTATCTCCAAGAAATTAACATCAAGCTAATAAAAAATCAATGTTCATGAATGGTACCCTCTTCCCCATTATGATACACACTATTCCAAGTGAACCAGTTGACCATTTAATCTATGTACCGCACCAAAGGTAATTGTACACAGACATCAGCACTACAAGAAAAACACCATATTCGGTATTTGAAACACAACTCTGATGGTCCCTAATAACAGGGTCACCAAAATCCCGATAACATAATTAAGGTCCCACTTGAACCCCATACATTCACAACCCAAAAGTTTTTCCACACATTCATTACCAAAAAACTTCTCATGGCCTAAAGTCCATAGCCTACTGAGGGTTCTTTATGCACAAATCCTGTGCCATATCATAACCATAAAGGATGCATAATACTAATGCAAGTCTCAAACTAGGGAACTCTCACTTACCAAAATAGCCCATCCAATGGTAAAATCAACAATATAAGTAATTTCCACTACCCAGTAAACCTAAAAGTTGCATCATTACACATCCTCTTGTAATTAACTTCACCATGTTTTAAACTCAGGTGTTCACATTTTAAGCTCATGATCACCCAATTTTTTGAAATTCCCTAACTTATTCAAGACTATAATTCAAAAAAATCATCAACAAAAACTTCGAATAATGATTGATAGGGTTAAACCACATATGGAGAAGATCTTACACTATCCACCTTGAACAACCCATTATACATACACTATCCCTATGGTTATCATCACAAGTATAACACAACCCCCTACCATACATATAATGTTTCATGGTCAATATGGGGTAAACTAATTTCCTTAATCAAATGTATTTCATCAAATACCTCTTGAAACCATATCCTCTTTTACAACATTAATCTTTTATCTCAGATACATTTCTGATTTCAAAACATTTTATAATAATTATTTTAATTCATTTACACCTTTTATTAGACACAATTCTTTAATCATTCCTTAAATTTTCTTTTTTATTTAACCATTTTAATCATATTAATTAGACATTGTTTTCTTTAAATTCCAAAATAAGTGTAATGTGTTCTACTCTCCATGCCCTACACACCCATATCATGTGTTCCTATCATGATTCATGCCACCTATATACTTGTGGCCAAAATTGATGGATTAATGTACGACCTCATACCATTATAACCAGGATAAAATATCAAAAATCAATCCCACCACATAAATTGTAAATCACATAATGGTTTAATGTCATTAAACTACTACAACACATACTAGGAAAAACAATTCCCACCCTGGGTGACTTGTATTTTCCAACATAAATGGGTTAGTCACACCCAATAATGAACTCATTACTATAGATTAGTAGATCCTGACCTCCGATCTACTATCTCAAATAATAATACCCCATAAAAAACTACTTTGATACCACTTTTTAACATCCAAGGCCCAAGAGCCACCAAAATGATACCTGAGAGGAGTTTTCACATGATTTCCTGTAAGAATCCTCATATTCCATCAGCTTCCATATATCTACAATGATCTATTAATCCTCATGGTGAGACTACAACCTCTTTCCTATAGTGAACCGCAAAAGATAAAAATATAAACGGGAGAAGCGATATGAAATAAAAAAATTAATAACAAATCATCACCCAAAACTCAGTAAAAACATAAAACCACCATGATCATTCCATGTCATGATAATAGTTTCAAATTTAATGATAAAAAATAAAGAAAACTAGTTGAATCCACAAAATGGTCCTAACTCTATGTATGGATCCTCAACCATGCATCTCCAAAGCCCAAATAAACTCCCATGTATTGGGACATTTCTCTTGTCCTGACCTACAACCATGAGATCTTCCTGGGTACCCAATGGCACCCAATGTAGCATGTGAGTAAAACGTAGTAGTCTAAAACCAATAGTGTATACAAAATATCTAATATAAATAGATATTATAAGAAATTAATAATTAAATGATAAGTAAACAAAGTACAATATAAGAAATGTTGGTTGGAAATATTTAAATAATCATTTCCTATCGTTATTTCCACTCCCATATTTTATGACATCTTCTTTATGTAATCTATTTTAGTCATGTGTTTCATTAGTTAGACATATACTTCATATACACATGGCTATAAAGAAATAAATAACTATTCATAAGGGAATAAGTGATGTCCCTATCTTACTAGGGATAAACCGATCACATCAACACATTATACTCTCCTTGAAACCTCGATACATGTGGAATACAACATTTAGGGAAATAGTTAATCTATCCCCTTCCCTAACTAGTGCATTTTGGGGGGAGTATAGAGCCACATTATAACTCGACCCTTGGGCATAGAACCTCATGTGAATACCCCACACTGCAAAGCCATGTGAACATATTTTATTATTAATTCCAAACACACATAACATATCAAAACCAAACACATAAAATAAAAATAGAAATCATATTCCATAACTATAAAAATGTGAATTGATACTATTCCATAACACATTAACACCTTTTTTGTTTCTATTACATAGTTTTTTAGCCCAGTTCTCATTCCCATGCCTTAACCTGTTAAGTATATTAAAAAATTACCATACATTATCCAATATTCATACCATACATTATCCCATTTTTTCCAATTCCCCTTTCATATGATTAACTCAAAATTTATATTAGATAGTTTCTATAAATTTAACCATTTACCATATTCATCAAATCTCATATGTTAACTCATTCAACATATTCATTAATTCCCTTATGAAATCACATTTGTCACACCCATCAATTCCCATGATGTTACCCAATTAATTACTTCTCCGGTTTCTTATTCACTAAACCTATTAGTCATTGCTAACATAATTCATAATTCATTTACCAAAATCTTGATTAACTCGCTTAAATCATTTATTATTCATAAGCCCTAGACCGTAAACCCATTTCCCTTTTTCATTTCCTAAACCAATAAGTCATTTACAATTAACCAAAAAAACCTTATTCCATTATCCAAATATAGACAGATTTATCAATACTCTTCATTGAACTCAATTTATCATATTAGCATGATCATCATGGGCTCTACATTATCACACGACAACTCTACCCTTAACCATACCAACGTTTCGGTTCAGATGTGTTAGTGAACCCCATCGGTGTCCCTAAATTGGACAAATAATCCTCCATGCATCCCATAGGGATCATAATGGGTTCATTTCATTATTTAGATAGCCATTTTTTTAAAATACGCTAAATACATCAAGCACATAGCAAAAAGGAACCAATAATACTCTCTTAAATGAACAAATCCACATCGAAACTATAGAGATAACTTGTATACCACCTACCACAAATATGGTGATGAACACACTCTAAATCATGGTCTTTTATCTAGATTCAAACACCCTATGATTATGTAACCTATATTACAACAGAAAAATATGGTTTTAGATATTCATAAGAAGATTGCCAAGGAAAAAAGCCATAATCCAGAAAAGAGAAGTGGGTGGGAGATTATAATTATATGAATCTTCAATCTACAACTGATGGTGCACAAAATAGATTAGAGATGAGGGATATTGATCCATGGAAGTTGTTGAGGTTTTTGGGTTGTTACTAGGGATGGAAGTAAAATAAAGAGGAGAAAAATCAGGTGGGATACTTAAAATCCCAGAGTGAAAAAATGTAAAATTTCCAACATTTAATACATCGCATAGTTTACCCACACGTTTTTTCAAACTGTGCGTAAAACATGCTTGAGACACTTTCCAAGAAATGTAGGATCACAAAATTTGACTAATCATGCACCAACCATGAATAATTCCACTATCCAAAGTTTCACAATTTTCTTGGAAATGTTACACAATTTACATAACCATGGGCCAACCATGCACCTTGCACATGTTGGATCATTTTTCCATGTTTTTAAGTCCTGAGCCCCATAAACACCTCCAATCTCCTCATACACCCAGGAAACATATCATTAACAAAAAAATTAGATTAAAACCAAAATTTAATGGATTTAATATCTTCATGAAGAACATGATCTTACAACATCCCACATCTAAATTCCCCTCGACCATGTGCTTCTTTTTTAATAGATCCTACATTGTTTGTAGATCAGAAATTGTGGTTAAAATTCACTCTCATTGCTTCCTAGAACTGTACCATGTCATGTTCTCTCTACCACCATTGTGACTCACATGAATATGTATCCAAAATTATCTCATTCACACTTGTGGGCATGCTCCCCACCCCATAATGTCACCTTTTACCTTGTCTCAGGCTTGGTCCCTCAACTTTGGATGACCCCATAAGTCCCAAAAAGTAAGGCATAGAGCATTATACGACTATATATTATGATGGATTATTTTTATATTTATTAATAACAAAATTGAATAAAATTTGGAACAAATAAATTCAAGCCAAATAAAAATCCAATGAAAACACACTTAAACCTTAAACCAAAATTCCCCTTCCTCATTTCTATTAATATTCAATCATAATTTCCACATCATTGATTTTAAAAAATTTAGTAAAAATTTGTGTCAAACTCGAATATCAAATGACAATAAAATTTATAAACTACTGACCAGTTCAACAATCATCACATTCTAGAAACATTAATGCATATTGAAATCTTTCACCAAACACTCATCAACAACAAATCAAATTCACTAGATACATCAAAATATAGTATAACAAATATAATGATATAATATTATTATTATTTTACTATCACAATCTATTTCTTTTCCATTATATGAAAATAAAAGGCACCACTCATCCATACAAACAACATACCATCTCCAAATAGTAGTTTATTTCATTTTTCATTACCATTTCATTTGGATGGTTATAAATATGGAAATAATGAATATTTATTGTATTTATAAAATAAATAGGATTCTAGAAATATGATATCATATATATTATCAAGTCTTCAAATCCATTGGAAAACAATAATATCCCTCAATAGTATGTGTCGATTACCACCTCCACGAAGCTATGCGATGCATTTTTCATTTATTATTTAGATGGATGGTAATAGAAATATATTTAATTTATATGTATGACTTATAAGTTATTATAATTTCTTTTGGAATTATAATTAATATTTACCATTTTTCATTCTATTCGTCGAAAAATTAATCTAATGTTCTTATGTTTGTATGACCTACCATCTCCATGAACAGTGTCATTGAATTTTCTATATTAAAATTTGATGGATGACTCTAAATATTAATATAATAAATAAATATTATTTTTATATCATGATTAAAATTCTAGATATGATATCATCATGACCAATGAATGAGTACCGAAACTACTAATCCAATATATAAATGGAAAACATAGTAGTTATCACCTAGACCATTGATTTTAATAATGAAATATTTTTAAATGAGTTATAAAATACTATAAGTAAATAATATATTTTATGATTTATACTAATATTATTTTACAATAGATATATAATTAATCCCTATATTTTATATAGTAGGATCAAACACGTACGAAGAATTTCAGACAGTATGTAAGGGTTTCTCATCTCAATTTTACTTTTGGGAGACATATGTTATATACACAACTTATATATTTTTTAAGGTGTATATAGTGCCCCATGATACGTAATATCAAGAATAAATTTATCTTTATAGTATCTAAAAGTTTTGTTTTATTTTACTTCTTTTATAGTTCTTGAGATGGAAAATATACCAAAGTGGTAAGGGTTTATGTCATAGTCTCATCATTATTCGAGATTGTTTATGCTCATGTCACCCATGGAGGAATTAATTGATACTTCTATCCTAAACCCAATATATTTTATTATCCTCAAGTTGTTAATGCATTTTTAATGAAATTGTACCATTTCCCTATTTTAATACTAAAATTGGTATAAAAATGTTTTTTAAAAAATCAACATTATTTCTATCGTCAATCAAAAATCCTTTTTATTATAAATCCATGTTTTCTAAATATATTTTTAAAAAAAATAAAAATTATCTAAATGAGTTATTAAATTAATTTTTACCCATGTTTTAATTTTTATAAAACATTTTCAATGGTATCTCCTTGTCATTTTATGAATGAGGTACTTTTTTAACGTTTTATAAAAGTGTGAGAAGAATGTTTTTAAATTATATGTAATAAAAGGAATTTCTTTCCATCATGAATACTCAATTATTTCAATATTCCCTTAAAATTTTATAATTTTATTATATAAGAATATGTAATCCTTAATATTATGGAAATTTTTAGATTTTAAATAATTTTTTTCAATTTGAAAAGGGGTATTTTCCTTAATAAAATATCTATAGATATTTTTCAAGTATTATTAGTTATATAAGCACACTTAACTGAATATTATTATGATAATATACTCCAGTGATACCATACAACTTATATATCTGGATAGTTTATGATCTTTTTTACTGGGGATGTACTATTTCGATACAATTCCATATATTACATAAATGTTATATGATTATGTTTATTTATTGGGGGATGTATTAAAATCGGTATTATTGTTTTCAAAATAAATGTTTGTATTGTTTTTGTTTCACCCCTTTCACACAAGGAATGAATTGGGATTAGTAAGTGATGGGAGGGACCTGTTATAGACCCTATATGAATTGGTATATTTCAAGAGACTAACTATATTGGGTATTTTTCCCAGGCCATACCTATTTATAAACACTATCTTGGCATGAGGCCTTGAAACTATTTTCAGGATCTCTATAATTACAGATTCACTCATTATGAAATTAGTTATTCATTACCATTTGTTTAGTCAAATAGTTATAATACCCATGGATATGTTTCATACTCTTTTGATTATTTATATAGAATTATTTGATCATAATTTATTCCTATAATATTATTTATTGTGTTTATGTTATTAATTAAATTGAATGTGTTTTCAGTTATTTACATTTCCATTAAGATTATTCCTTATTTATTCATGATAAATATCATTGTATTCATACCCTTACAGGGCATTAAATCTCACCCCTTTCTTATTTTTCCTTTCTCCAAGATGTCAGGGAGTGTATTATAATTGTTATGTTGTGATTTTATAAAGGGAATAATGGTGTACCAAATAAAAAAATATGTGGTATTTTATATTTTAAATTCTTATGTGAGATTAAAGTATATAACTATGTTAAAAATACTATTAAACTATTCAATGCATTGGGATGTGACTCCTTATATCTAGTG
Source organism: Viscum album (assembly GCA_963277665.1). Classification (NCBI taxonomy): domain Eukaryota; kingdom Viridiplantae; phylum Streptophyta; class Magnoliopsida; order Santalales; family Viscaceae; genus Viscum; species Viscum album. The sequence continues at coordinate 1,895,532,910 of OY728150.1, forward strand.
CCAATGTAATTATGAAACCATTGACTCTCAGCGACTATGGTCGAGGTCCTAACAATTAATATGTAATTTTTTATATTATTTTTAATCAATTAAATATTATATTACATTTAAACAAAACCTAAAATTGAATATTAAATTTAAATTACTTGATTAAATAAAAACAAAATTCCACTTATTCAAAACAAATCATTTTCCTCCATTCATTCAAAAATAAATATTTTCAAAAAAAATATCTAAAAATTATCCTAATAAATATTTATTATTTTGATTAAAAAATAAAATCCTTTTTATTCAATTAAATGTCTAAATTCAAGAAATTTATCTTTTAAATAAAACCATTTAATTCATGTAAATTATTTTAATAACATAAAAAAAATTAATTTTTTGTCTAAAATTAATTTATAAAATTATATATAAAACATTGGTAAATATAAATACATAAAATGAATAATTATAAATCATATGACTGATTTATTCCATTGTTCACATTGATCTACACAAGACTAGTTTGTGATCAAGTGTTAGTATATGTAAATCATTATGGTGGGGAGTGCGCCCATGGTCTATTAAGGGTGGTGATTCTTATTATGGATTGAATTGAAATAGATGTTTCTGATGTTTTTTTGTGGGATAAGAACAATAGATGAGTTACGTTTTAGAATGTTTCTCAGTTATGAGTGATTTTACCCACCTTGACTATATTTTTTAGTGTCGGATGTGATCTGGATCATGGGGGTCAAGTTTCCACCCAGTTCAATGAAGACAATAACACTCTTAGTGTAGGGAGTGGGATGGAAAACATAGTGTAATGAACATCATTTTATAGGATCTCCCAGTGTGGGGGACTGTTCATTAGTAGATCATTTATAACTATAGGTGGTCAGTGAGTTATCAGACCAAATTAAATAAGAAACCTATGAAAATTCGAGAGGAGAATTTGGATGAGATACTAGATGGTGTCTGGGAATTAGAATTCGTCTGGGGATAATTAAGGTGATCCAAATGCGATCAGGATGGGGTGCCTCAATTATCATTGAAAAACTAAAAATAATGATTAGTTTTACACAGTTGAGGACATGACCTTGGTAATTTCACTTAACATTAGGGTCGTACTATAAGGAATATATTTTGATAATATTTTTTTTACCATATAGAGTAAAGGAATTGATATAGAAAAATATAAGAAACATATATGGATATAGGTGATCATTTTTAGATGTGGCCATCAAATGGATTTATGAATGGTGATTTTATTTTTAGGGGGATGTGGTGGGGTAGAAACCACAATAGATTCTTCATTTTGGATCTAATGAGTTGGTTTTGGGTTATTTCATGCTTCATGGAGATGATGAAATACATGAAGAATGGGTATGGAATGTGATAGGTTTCCCATATTTTTTTGGTTTTTGGGTATGAGGTAGCATAGGTGCTTGACCAGTTTTCACTTCTGATTGAGTGTGTTATTTTAGTAACCACAGGGAGGGAGTCATGAGGATGATAGAATTAGGTCTGGGTAGATGATTCTGAAGGTGAGAAGAACCAAGGATTGAAATTACTTTAATGAGCTAATTCTTATTATATAGAGAATCATATGATGAATGACGAATTGCATAATAAAACGAGGGTTTCTATGGATATATTAGGGTTGAGGAGTTCCAACTTAGTGTTTGATAATGAAATCATGTAATGGGTTTATTTTATTACTTTAAAACACAGTTTTGGGAGTAGAACATAAGAATTTAATTATGTTTTTAGAGATATAACATACGCCATTTGAAATTGAGTTGGTGAACAGGGCTAGTTGGGATGATTGTTTGTGTTAACACCCTAAAATCTCATGGATGAGATTTTTTATGGTTGGATTATTATAATCCCTCATGTCCATATGAGTTGTGAAATTCTATAAGAAAATTATTTTATCAATTACTGTAGGGGTAATATTTTATAATTTTGTTCATAATGTAGTTCCAATGTCTTAAACACCTAAAAAAAGAACTTCATGTGGATTGAGGATTTTGTACAATCTATATAAAAATAGAAACACCAGCAGAAGGTTTAGTGACTGGGGATATAGTCTTTGGCCACCGTCCATCAGCTAAAATGACAGTGTCTCATTAGTGGCATACCTAGTGTCCTGTAATACCTACTAGATTCATCTTATAGGTAGTGGTCTATTTTTGGCTAGCTAGTTTGTGTATTTGGATGAAATTCCTAATTCCCTAGAGGATGAAGAATCTATTTCTCTCAAAGACCCTCAAGTTGTGTTTTGTTATCTTGTAATACCCTTTGGTTTAAAGAATGCAGGCTCAACATACCAATTTTCCATGCACCACTTCTTCAAACCTTTCTTAGGGAATTTTGTTTAATGTTATGTGGATGATTTAGTTGTTAAATCTAGAAATTGTTGTAATCAGTTGGCTATTTTGAAGGCCATATTCCATAAACTTCTGCAACATAGTTTAAAGATAAACCCCTTGAAATTTTCTTTTGTGGAAACCTCATGAAATTTTCTTGGCTTTGTTGTATGCCATCATGGTATCAATTTTTATCCTAATAAAAAAATCAATCCTTGGTATTTCACCTCCTTGAAATTTGAAATTATTAAGAGGACTACAATGAAACTTGGCCTATATTTGGCACTTTATTGCCAATTTGGCAGGAAAGTGTTTACCCATCACCAAATTAATAAAGAAGGGAGTCACTTACCAATGTACTAAAAATTGTCATGAAGCATTTGACACCATCAAAAAATATCTCTTGAGTCCACCAGTATTAATTCCAGATGTTGAATAAAGACCACTTATTCTTTATGTGATAGCTTTAGAGTGATCTTTGGGTGCCTTCCATGCTCAAAAGAATGATGTGAGGAATGAAAAAAACCTTTACTATCTCACTCTAACTATTGATACAAATACTTGATATTTATGTATTGAAAAGTGCTTCCTATAATTAATCATTTCAATTCAAAAATTGATGCAATACCTAAAACATCATAAGGTCCAATTGGTATCTCTCAATAACCCGCTCAAATTTATCCTCATCTATCCTATTCTTATAGGGAGTCTTTCATAGTGGGAGTTATTTTGCAACAGTTTGATATCCAGTTTTTACCTCAAAAGGCAATAAAATTCCATGATCTGGCCAACTTCCTTGCTGAGCATCCATCTACAGAAGATACATCATTAAATACTAAAGTTCCTAATGAAGAGGTCTTCTCGATTCAGAACAATTCCAAAACATAGGAAATGTACATTTTTGGTTCTTCTAGAAGTCCAACAGGGAAGGGAATGGAAAACCCTAAACTCAACAAAGTTGGGTTAGGAGTTATCCTTATCTCCTCATAAAAGGTATTATTTCTTTATTCCTTCCTATTATTGAAAGGTGGAACCATCAATGAGGAGAAGTATCATGCTCTCATTGCAGGTTTGGAATTAAAACATTAGGTGAAAATGAATCACTTGAAGGTAAATGTTTATTCAGAATTGGTAATCAAGAAAATAAATGGAGAATATTCTTTCCAAAAAGAATATTTACTTCCAATATGGGATTATGTCAGAGGGTTAATGGATGAATTTCCCTCAAAGTCATCATTGTTGTATATCCTGCGATCAAAAAATGCCCAAGCCGATGCATTGGATAATGTAGCTACAGCCTTGGCAGATCCAAATAAGGATGAGACAGTCATTAGCATTACCCACTATCATGTGTTCTAACCATTTGTTCAAACCATAATGGAGGAAATTAATGAAATTATCCCAATTTCTAATCCATATGGTCATACCATGGGATAGATAACATCTGTCATGGAATATCTTAAAAATGTAGTACTTCCACCGAATAGTCCTTAAAAAGAAAAGATTCAGTGATGATCAACCAATTTTACTCTTTATGATAGTCCAACCCACCAAAAGATCCTCAAAAAGTGAGGCTTTGATGGAATCCTCTTCAGATGTATCGATTGGGAAGAGACTACAGCTGTCATGAAATAAGTACATTCAGGAGCTTATTGTGCCCACCAGTCTCGGAACAGAATCTCTGATCGGATCGGAAGGCTTGGATACTTTTTTCCTTCAATGACGCAGGATTGCACAGATTTCACAATTAAATTTCATCCCTACCAAGTTCATGCCAACTACATTCATCAACCCCCAGAGTTGCTACATACAGCTAAATACTCATGGTCATTTTCCATATTGGGAATGGATGTAGTAGGGCCTTATCCTATAGCTACATCTTAGAAATTCAAGTATATCCTTACTACTACTGACTTCTTTTCTAATTGGGCTAAGGCAATACCTCTCAAAGGAGTCAAAGCTAAAAGCATTGTTAGTTTTTTCAAAACCCACATCATTACCAGATTTGGTGTCCCTCATTCTATATTGAAGGACAATGGGACCAATTTTTGTTCGATTGAGGTAAAGAAGATATATCTGGAGTATAATATCAAATTCAAACATTCATCCCGCTATCATGTGGTATCCAATGGATAGATAGAGGCCTTCAACAAAACCCTATCAAATATAATCTATAAGATTGTGGATAAAGATAATAAATGATGGCCTGATAAACATCTAAATAATTTATAGGCTTATCAGACCATTACCCGTACTGCCACCCAAGCAAATCCTTATTCATTAGTATATCGTACTGAAGAATTATTTCCAATTGAAATGAAATTTACATCACTTAGAGTTTCAATTTGTGATCAGTTTTCTACATATTAGAGGTCTAAAAAATGGGTCAATGATCTTGAATGATTAAACGAGAAAATATTGCATACTTTGTATCATTTAGAAGTATATCAGAATAGAATAGCGGAAGATTTTGACATGAATAATCACCTCAATTCATTTCTTCATGGAGAATTGTTATTGGTTCTTAGGACTCCAAAGATACAAGGGATGAAACCTCTGAATCTTGATCCAATGTGGTAAGGAACATATTCTATATATAAGGCCTATTCAAATTGAGCTTCTGCCTTAATCTCAATGAATGGAGAGCTTATTACAACTCTAACCAATGTGAGATTCTTAAAGAAATAATTTTTAGTTGTACATATCATCCTCCCTACAAGACTTAAACTGGAAAATACAATGTCTTTGTTTCAAGACTAAAAACTGTACAGCCCTCATGTCCTGGCTACAAGACTAAAAACTACATAGCCCCTATGTCCTTGCTGCAAGACTAAAAACTGCACAGCCCTCATTTCCTCACTACAAGACAGAAAACTGCACACTAAAATATCCTAGTTGCAAGAAATTAAAATTCATAACAACCATAAGCGTCCAAGTTGTATGAATTTAAAATTTGTAGCATCCTCGTCCTTGTCACATGATGTTAAAGATCATGACATCATTTTTCGTCGTATCATGACATTAAACTGTATGAATAATGTTTTATCTATTTGATGTTAGTAGCTTTCATAAGAAAACATCACTGACATCATCGCAACTCTATAGTAGCACATGAGTACCTCTCTTTCCTATGTCTATGTTAGATATGTATGGAGACCTTATTTCAATAACTATGTATGGATTGATTCTCATTTTCAATGAGATATGTAGAGATGACTAAATCTTTAATTTTGGGCCCACCTGCTATCACAAAATATTATTTTTTTCTCCACTGGTATATGAATCAGATATATACAGAGTGTTTCCTTAAGATATATGATTTGGTCCTTATACCATTTTATGTCTTAAGATTTACCATTCTCTTAGAACTTGTCAAAATCCTGTATTCATCATGTCAAACTTGATTGGCATGAGGAATGATTTTTTAATGAACTAAGTACGGCTTGATTCTTATCTACTTGAGATACTAAGAGAATCCAAGATAACAAATCTTGGGCTCATCTACGATAAAAAAACCTTTATTCATTGTATAAGAATCAATCTTGCATAGGTAATGTTGTAATAACTATGTATGACTTGATTCTTTCCTTCAGAAAGACAGATAGTGACACTTGGGTCATATCCCTAGTCCAGTTATAGTAGTTATTTCTTTTTCATATCAGTTCATCTTTGTCCTTACCACATGACTTTAAGACTGTATGTAAATTTAACACCCCCATTATCCACCTGTGTCACGTTTGTATTATATAAGAAACCCTTACTACTTCTTGTTTCTCACACCGAGCATAGCTCAATTTGGATTAGGAATTGGGTAAAAGTCTTCTTTATATAAATGATGTGTTTCAATTCCTTATGGGGTTGAACGTTTCCTTACTACATGACATAAAACTACACATCATAATATTAATTAAAAAGAAACAAAGAATTTCTCCATTTTAAATATGAGTCTTATCTATGTAAAGGGCATCAAATTCATGGAAAATATTGATTCAAATATTTCTCATGTGCATTGAGAAAAACCTCCTTCAACATTTCACACTCTTAATACTGAATATTTCCAAATATTTATAATATTTCTTATGGTTTCTGGTGACAGAGTTTCTCGTATTTAAGAACTGTTTTTCCTAACTATGCAGCATCTTTCCTTAGGTGGCATTGCATAAGTTGCCTATATAATGGGCATGTTAGTTAAAATATGACACTATTTGGATATGAAGCATATTCCATAGTTTCCCCTACATAATACAACCCCCATAAAGGCTTTTTTAAATAATGGTAATTTAATTCTTTGATATAGTGTCTTTGTCCCATTCAAACATTGATGGCAGTATACAGAAATCTGTATTAAAATAGTCATTCAGGTTTATTTGTCCCATTATCTTTCTCTCGATCTGAAAGTCTTCAAGACTATGGTTTAATTATTTTTCTCTCCATGTATTCAATACAATATGAAATAACCTTGGAACCACTTGGCCATATATCACATACTGTTTCCATTTCTGGTCCAAACTGTATGACCTAAAACTACAGACACCACACCTCCTACATTTGGGCCATACCTTCGTAGAAGTACTATTCCTTCGATTCTTTGAAAATCATGGATGGAAATACCCTTTCCATATTTAGGTACTTTTATCTATAAAAAAACTCTATTCTTTGGGAAATATGAATCTCCAAAAACATTCTTTGGCTTTTAGCAGTAGAGTGTCACATTTTTGAGATCTCTTTTTCCAGGCTATGCAACATGTGCCCCTTGGTGGCCTCGTATAAGTTAACTACATAACAGGTCTTCCAGCAAAAAGATGCTACTATTTGTCTATGCATAATATTCATTAGTTATCCCTATATAATACAATCCCCATAATGGGTTTTTCAAATAATGTTAACTTCTTTCTTGGAAAGAAAGACATATGATAATGCTTTTAGCCCTTTTCCCATATCATCCTTTGGATTCATAAATTATTAAATCACAGTTTATGATTTCCCATTACATACCTGGATATGGTAGTATATTTCTAACCAAATTTTTAAGAAATTGGGATATTCTCATATCTTTGTTCAAAGCTAAAGACCATAAATTAATGCTACACAATGTCCTCACTGCATGACTTAAAACTGCACAGTAACGATGTCCTCATTTCATGACATAAAACTGCATAGTACCAATGTCCTCACTATATGACATAAAAATTCATAGTACCAATGTCCTCACTACATGACTTAAAAATATATAGTACCAATTTCCTCACTTCATGATTTAAAATGGCATAGTATCAATGTCCTCACTGCATGTCTTAAAATTGCATAGTACCAATTTCCTCACTGCATGACTTAAAACTGAACAGTACCAATGTCCTCACTGCATTACTTAAAACTGTAGAGTATGAAATTATAAATTCCCATTTTTGATAAATTTTAACCATTCTTCATACACATAGAAATTGTTTTCCTATTCATGACATATATATATATATATAAAATATTCCTTTCATTCTTAAAATTCATTTTCTTGGAAAAACCACCTACGGTGGTCTTGTGTAACCCAAATCTTATTTTCCCTTGTCTATCAGTAGTGAAATATTAAATTCCTAAGAGCTCATTTTCTTTATTATGCATAGGTTCCCTTAAGTGTCCTTGCATAAGTTTCCTACCAATCAGGTCTGTCAGTCAGAAGATGCCACTATTTTTCGATGCTGCATATGCCCCAATTGTCCCTGGATAACACAACTCCCATAAAAAGTTTCTCAAATAATTTTAACATTGTTCATATAGGATAATCCCCTTATGTTTATGCATACTTTAAATTTGGTGACCATAAAAATCATGGCTCAATATTCCCTTTGGAAATATTTAAATATTATTAAATAAATTCTTATGGATAGAGTCTTGTTTGGGATATAATTTTAAAATTTATGGTCAAAGCTATTTGACCTTAAATACTTCCCTTTATAGTCCAACATGCATGACTCTAAACTACCAACAACAAGAGGCATGGTACTCACTAGATTCATAACCCGCAAAGGGAACTCTGAACAAAAGTTGAGTCCTAGCTCACTAAACATAAATTTTTTGTATTATTTAGGTAATATTGAGAAATAAAAAGTTAGTAGATACATTGTTTTTGGGGTTTCCTATATAACCCTAGAAAAATTCAAACTATGCTCACTAGGCCCCATGGATTAGGAAATAATTAGATCATCCTTCCAAACTTGATGTAGATCCAAATCTTACCAAATGAGGTTGGAATGCATCAAAGTGCGCTAATTTTTCATTAGAACAAGATAATTTTCATTCTGAACGATTCAAATTCTAAGGGGAGATTTCTTAGAAACACTGACATGTGTTTCAATCACTTATCTACAATTGAAGGTGTATTTTCATGTGTCGCAACACAACATGTCCTTAAGAGGGCTCAAAAAGTTCACATCACAACTCTGCATTTTTTATGGGGGTCAGTGATGGTAGTGAAGGCACCAGCCTGAAGGGCTGGGATCGTAGCCCGTCACTGATCCCAAGCAGGGGTGTGGGGCATAGCCCATGGGGTATAGATAAATTATTCTGCTATGTCCCTAAAAAGTCTCACAAGGTACTTATGCTCAAACACCTATGAGCCACCATGTTGGAGTTGAATGAAATCATTATTTTGGATAAGTCCTCAAAGCAGCACCCCAATTAGACCAAATCCCCGAAATCACACAAGTATACTTGGGTGCCACACATCTGGCGCATTTCCACATAAATGCCACAATGTTGGCATGTAACCCACTTGCATTCCCAAACTCCTTTCACCTAGGGTCTTGTTTTTTTCCTATAAATTGAACCTTGGGGCCTTCATTGGGAAACACGAATTTCCCTGAAACCCAATTTCGACTATGGTTTACCTAGTGCTTCACCCAAGTCTTCCTATACTTTCAAGGTAGTTATTAAATACCTTTAGTGGAGTATTTAAATGAGGATCATTGGACATAATTTCTTTTAGTATTTGAAAACAATAAATCTAGATAACCTAAAGTGCCCAACCTCCATAAATCAGAAACACTTGTGCATCACCAATATCATTCATAGGAACTTGAGAACCCCACTTCTAATATTACCTATGAATACTCCTAAAGGCTTGAGGAAAGTCTCAACCAAGTATTACCATATTGTTTTTTTATCACATAAGTTAATATTAGGTCTCCAAATTCCACTTGTGTACCCATACTTGTGCGCCCTTACCTGCATGGGTGCCCATATTTGGTTCACTTACTCTCTTGTATTTACAAGAAATCAAGACTTTATTAAGGACATTCACGGAAAGTCTTCTTCTTCCATGGATCCCTAGTATAAAAGGTATTCTGTTGAGACCTCCACCAAAACCTCCTGACCTATCAAACCATTGGGAAAGGAACATCTGCATGTCTCTTATTTGGGTTGGTATTTCCACCATCATAAGTTTCAAACATTTGATTTATAAGGGAGTTAGGATTCATTGAATGTCTGTTGGTTTGTATATCAACAATCACATGGAACTTTCTCCAAGGAATAGTGAAGAGAAGTTCCTGGTTTTGAGGAGGTTTTGGGTCATGGCCTCCCCCTTCTCGAATAGATGAATCTAAACCTAAGGTATTTGGTTGGGAATGTATGGTTCACACCTACTTTATCCTTTCAGAAAAAGGAGATATATCCATCCCATACCTGGATCTATATTTGGGAAACCATCCTGGTGTAAGCCCTAAGATTTTCTTGCAGGAGGTATAATCATTGCCCTTATTTTTTTCATCGGTGCCAAAGATCTGAGGGGAGATGGCCACATGGTCTTTTTTTTACCCTTTCACTCTTCCGTTGGGCTTTGTCACTATGGTAATCCCTCCTGGTGTAATCCCCTAACCTTTATCCCTTTATAATTAAATTGGAACCTGTTCTAATGTAAATAGAACACAGGGAAGTCTTGTCACCATTCCCTATTCAATGGTCGCCTCACCCATGTCCCCTCTCACCACCATAGGTGCACCCCCTTCCATTAGAGAAAGAGGAAAACCGTAGATGTTTTTGTTGAATATTTTAAATTATATTATTTCTCACACAAATAATAACTCACGTGGGATTATTTATTTTTCATGGTCACAACATTTGCACAATTGAATGAAATATGAGAACTCTAATTTCCACCATAATCAGGATACATAAAAATCCTACTCAAAGCCCGAGTGCACTGGATTTCCTCTTCAGGAATCCAACCCTAATTCCCCTTATTTGGTCATCCTCCTTAGGAATAATCCCCAAATAAAATTCTCAAATCATCAAGGCATCCTTTTTTTGAAGTAAGACCAAACTCATTTCTCTTAAAGGACTATAATCTCTTATGAGACTTATCGAACTATGTGGGACTTGATTCCTATCAATGTGGGATACGTATGTAACATCCTTGAGTTTTAAACCCAATACCTTAAATCAACCCTATTCTCCTTGGGACATATTCCCAATAGCGTCTGATACTACTTGGAAACCCATATCCTTTCCAAGTTACATGGGCTGCTTCAGCATAAGTCCCACACTATGTTTTGACTAATCACCTTATGATTAGATGTCCATACAACAAGACATTAAATTATACGGCTAGGTCCTTATCACATGACCTTAAAAGGTATGGTGTGTCCCATTCTATTGCACCAAACTATGAAGGTTCTGATTCCTGTTACAAGGATATGTAGGTAGCCCATTTTATGGGAACTATCCCAATATTAAACCAAACCTTCTTCTCCCTAAATAACAATAAATTTTAGTGTTCCCCACTGAGTGGCTTAAAAACCAGTATAATCATAACTATGATTAAAATAATCTATATGTTGTATATGAGAGGATACCATTGATGGATAACCTCAAATACATATTTATATCTCCATTAATGAAGAACCTCAAATACAGAAGGATGATTTTAAACTTTTCACATGCTAAATAAGTGATTGTAAATTCCAAGGGATACTTATGATATACATGGTGAATTAATAAGGATTCACAAAAATATCTTAAATTATAAAGTGAGTCCCAGAGTAGAAAATAATTCCCCCCAAAAGGGTTTGATGAGTTCGACCTCCCATCCTCTCGACTAATGCACGTTCTTAAGTATTACAAAGTTAAACCTTAATGAATATCTACCTTTAGAAAGAAGGTCCCCTTTTGATGAAGAACTATTGGATGTTTTAGGTTCCATAAATAAATCCAATGGAAACTTCCTGGAAGCAGTAATTCTTAAAACTAAAGTACATATTTCAAGGAACTACGAAACAACAACTTACCAGTTTCTTGGATTTTATGCAGATAAGGGGGAACCCATGAAAAATATTCATGTCATTAAATTATTTCCTAATGTGTAATACATTAATGTTTGAGGTGATGTGAATTTTTTAGGAAGTTGGTTTTGGGGAATTCCTTTCAAATAAATTCCATTTATTGGTTTCAGTATGTGAATGGGGTGATATATAAGGATTTAAATTTTGTTATTTGGACAAAAAAATCATTATTCATCAACCTATATTACTCTCCTTTGGATTATCCCTAGGTGATTTTGAGTGATCCTCCATCCCCCTTTCCTCTCCAGTATCAATCAGTTCTAGTGGATTCTAATTGGAGATCAGTTGTAATCACTTCTTTTCATATTGGTTATTTACTTATCTTTTTATTTGGAGATCCACTATAGTCATGTGGTAATGGATTGGGTTTTAATATGGGGTGATGTTTTGATATCCCTTGATGTGGTGTTTGTTGATCTATGGGTTTCTCTTTCAGTTTAGGTCTGTGTTCATTTCTTCTTCACCCTATGGTGTGTAAAAATTTGGAAAATATTTTTGGAGTAGGTAATCCATTGTTTCTAACTTTTTTGTAACATGAAGAAGTGGTATAATATTTTTAATCTATGGGGGGTGGTTTTTATTGACCTATAAAATATAAATTAATAGTTTAGTTGTAATTAATAGGGGTAAAGTGTAATGATTATGATGTTGTTACTGCTTTGGAAGTGGCCCAATTATATTTGGTTAATTAAATAGTTTTCTCTATATTTATGGCTAGGATTATAACAATTTTAAAGTATATTTAATGGTGATAAAACACAATTTTTATATCTATAAAATGATATTTGATGTGTTTTGATGTGTGGGAATGTTGTGGTGTGGTGATGTGTGGTTGTAATGCGATGTGGTGTGCTGTGTGGGTTTTTTTGTTGTGAATTTACCAAGGGGAGGTTGTGGTTTTTTTGGTCATGATTTTAGGGAATTTCAGTGACAATATGTTTGTTCATGCTTTTGGGGTGGCATAGTGATAATTGTTTTGGCCATGATTTTGGGGATATGAGGTGATGGATTTTCTGTCCATGCTTTTGGGTTGTGTGGTGACAATATTATGGGGATGATGAGATTATAATAAAGTGTGGATACATTATGCTAGATGATCAGGTAGTGATGGAATAAATATTTAATAATTATTGAAATGGATGGGGTTTGGTTAGGTTAATATGATATAAATTATTACTGAATAAATAAATTTTGTGATGGGTGGTTAAATGATTTAATTGGTAAATAATGAAACTAATGGTATGGATAATGGAATTTGTTGGGAATGTGTGATGTGGATTTTTGTTTTTATGGTGTTATTCATTTAGATGTGTAAGTGAATGTGGGGATGTTTTGAGTTGGTTAGTGTTTTATTTTGAACCCATAGGTTAGACTAGTGTGTTGAAAAATTTAGATATTTTTATATTCCTCTTGATTTTATATTCACCCCACTTATGTTAAGAACTATGAACAAACAACCATGTTTTCATACAAAGGGTTTTTTCCAAATTCTAAAGATGTGGATGGCTAGTTGGATACTTAATCTTTCTTACTCTATATTCCTAGTGAGTAGATATTCACCAGATATGATGGTTGGATATTTGTTAGGCCACTAGGTTCTTTCCCAATTATTTTTATGTGTTATTTATTTGACCATGTCATGGGACAGTTACCCAGTTATCTTCAGGTGTTATGTGATATAATCATGTTGTGAGGTGGCTTATGGTGGAGATCAGGCAAAGTAGGAGTAGTGAATGAGGTTGATGTCTTTCATTATCATAATACCCTCCTAGTCTAGTTACAATTGTGATATCATGGCCCATATTTATGTGGGAATGAGGAGATGTTATCGTGTTGTATGGAAGTGGCCCAAGTGTCTGTGGGAATAATGTGATATGATGGTGTCATTGGGAGATATTATTTGTTATTCTGAAGATATGGGGGTGCTAGGGAATATGATATAGGAGTGTGAGAGTAGAAAACCAGTGGGAAAGCAGTGCAGGGTACCCTTTATTGATATGATTCTTATTATGTAATTATAATTTTCTTTCATTATTGGGTTATCATTCCTTGGTGTGGTTGGGATGGATTTTAATGATTTCTTGGTGTTTTTGGTTCTTCTGTTTTCTCACTGGTTCATTAGAATGCTTCTTAAAATGTTCATGAGATACATTGGTTTTCCTACTGAGAATACTTGTATAATCACCCAATGAAGAAAAACATATTTCTTGGTTCTAGGAATATTACATGGATTAGGATGAAAATTACTAGAAAAGTCTTTTTTGGGTTGTTTTTGTATTGCATCTTTAGTTTTAATTTTGGTTATAAAATTTTAGATTCTTTTTTTTTGTTATTATTTCCATAAAATATGCATTTTTTGATGGTTATGGTGTCCATTATATTATTTCATAGACTTTTGTATCGAAGATTCATCATATCTTATGATCCACCATTATATTATAGGGTAATACACCATATTTCATGATATTTTTATACCATCGGGGCTTGTCACCAAACTAGGGATTATAGGAGGTGGGACTCAGGGGTCATTATCTCTATCCCCTCATTGTGATATCCTTGATGGGAGGGGTGATGATAATAATGATAAAATAAATTAATATATGGATCCAAAATAATACCCAATAATTATTCCCCAAAAATCATATTTGTTACATAATTTTCCATTTACCTTATTCATATAATACACCAAAACATATGTAAACCCTCTAACCCAATTTACTATAATTTCCGTAATATATAATATCATATCAATATAAATGGTTATCCATACCTCAATCATATAGAGTTATTGAAACTCAATAAACCTATATTAAAATACCATTAATCCCCATATAATAAAATCGAATAATACATAAAAAGGTGTCTATACATTTGAACATATAAGAATTATTTAATTTTAACAACACTAAAATAATACACCACTTTATCATATTTTTTGAAATCCTTTATAGAGACAATTAAATAGTTAAACTTACTTCATAATCCAATAACCAATATTTTCACCTAATTCCTTGACATTTTATTCATAATATCCAAAATATGAAACCTCTCCAAAGATTCATTAATCTCAATAAGAAATAATTTCTTACTTCAAGCATATTATAATCCATTGAATATTTCAAAATTTTAATATTTCATTTACATTTTCTCCATAATTATTATATGATCTCAATAATCTATTATTTGTATGATCTTATTGATTACCTTCTTAAACCTTCCTCTTTAGGTATCAATTTGAGTAATTCTTTTAATCCCCATATTCAAAACATTAAATTAAATTCTTTGTATGAACTATATAACCCTCAATATCACCTTTACGATATAATATATATACTTTTTCTCCTTTAAATAATTTCCCTAGATCTTTATTCCATATTTTATGTTATATAAGTAGTTAAATATGGTTACCTTCATGATATTTATCACCTGAACATTTTTTAAATACCATTTTTCTCTTCAATAGTTTGTTAACAAACTCACATAGGATCAAGTTTTCATTTATGAATTTATGTAATTGGTTAGGAATAACCATGATATATTTTAATACATATGTATCATGTGTTTTAACTCATTTTGAAGATAATCGTATTGACCTTAACCTCGATTATTAACAGGTATCTTGCATGTTCTAACTATTTAAAAAAACAATAAATTATTATTCTGGGTATTTCAAATAAAATCATCTTAAAAATATTATTAGGATGCGAAATGATATTATATCAATGACAATGTCAACCTCTAATCAACTCATTTGATTTGGAAAACAATAACCATAATTATTAATACCTTTTTAACAGTTAATGGTATAGATGAATATTATTTTATTCTACAAAAAAATAATATTAATTTATAAAGTTTTATCATCAAACTAAATACTAAAATATTATGTCATATAAACCCTTTATTTGAAACAAATTATATATCCCCATACCTGACACTCAAATCCAATTATAAAAAAATTTCTCTATACATGGAAGCTTTGATACAAACTATAATTCCTTATAATGTAAATAACCTATAACACATTATTTAAAATAAGGATTTTTAATTATTACACTTCCATGATAATTTTAGTTTAGAGAATTATAGGATTAGTAAATACATTACAAAACAAATAGAACACTTTTACAAATTCTACTCATCTTAAACAAAACAAAAATTATTATGTTTACATTTCAATTTAATTCAAAAAATAATTCATTATTCCCCATATATCATAAATTACCATTTATAGTTTATATTCATCCTTAGACCATATAAAAATTATTTGAAAATGTGGTAATCGAGAAAAATATTATTATTGGATAAAAAAAATAACAAAACATAAATACATTTTTGTAAAATCATGAATTCTCATAAGGAATTTTTCCATTTTATAAAATATTATTTGTTCATAAAAAATAATTTACTCACTCATAAAATCAAATTTATTTCAAAATATTTTTTATAAAACATTTATAGAAATAATAATGTAAAAAAATAAATAGTCATTTACTAAAAAATGAAAACAATTCTTAGAAAAGAAACATTCATATGTTAATAATAATAAATTTTACATTAAAAAATAAGTTCATTTTCTTAAATTTTAAAATCTATTGATTTCAATGAAATAAATTTAAATTTAAATAAAATAATGTATGTACCTTGGTAAATCATCATTATATCACTCTAGCAATAATCCTTATAGAATATTCCCCTTTACAGTAAATTATATTTCATCTCCTCTTAAAAAATTTGATGACCCATATCATTGAAGGGCTATATCAAAACCACCTAGTTTCATTAACATTTTAAAGTAACTACATCATGAGAAAATAAATATTATTTCATTCCCATCATAAAACTCATAAAAATTTATTTTTTATTTATAATAAATATCATTTTCAATTATCTAATTAAATGATAAAAAATTAACCCTTTCTATAAAAAAATTATAATAAAAAATATACCAGAACAAAGGGAAACTAATATTATCTTAAAAACCATAGAAACCATTATCATAATTTTGAAAATGAATAATTTCTATGATGGTAGAAAAATATAGTTGTATAAAAAATGATAAATTAAACATTCTTTTTGAGCTATTAAAGTGACAGTCAAAATAACAATACAATTGTTTTTGAAAATTTTACATTTTAATCCTTTGTATGGAAAGAAAATATAGAAAAAATTTAAACATAATAATTGATTATATTTAAAAATAATAACATTCTTGACACATTTAATTAATCATGAACATGGAAGAGTACATATTTAAGATATTCAAATATCTATTTAAATAAAAATCCTCTAACATGAATCCTAACTCACCACGTACATTTTGAAATTAATGAATAATAAATTTATATTAATTATTTACTATATTAATATAATTATTCATGTTAATTCCATTATCATTATTCATTTTATTTCATTTATTATCACATTATAATTAGTTACTAAATCATTTATGTTCACATCATAAAATATTTTGTCAGTCTGCACAAAATAGTTTTTTTGTTAACTGTGGTAAAAGGAGTCATGGTTAGTACATATAAAGAATATTCATAATTTTATAATTTTAATTTTTAAAAAAAATATATATTTATTTATAATATTCCATTTAGGCTTTCCATGTGAAATTAATAACTTATTTTAACGAAGGTGGTATTACACATGTACACATGAGAAACACATTCATTTTTCTTTGAATGAAACAATCATAAAATAGATTAATGATGAGATTACAAGTGAAATTATAATATTATTTATATAATATTAATTATTTAAGTTCATATTTATGAATATAAATATAATGTGGACATGAAAAATAATTACGTCACTTACTAGAGGGAGTTGTCTGTATGTAGGCATGAACGATATTATCATTTTCGAACAGATTGATGGGTAAGATTTTTAATAATATATTATTTTTATAGAATCATACTTATTTCATAAATAAAAAATATTTATATTAAATTCATATTTATGACCATCCTTGTGAGGTAGTGATGAAAAAAATATATCACTTCGTGGAGGAGGAATTCAATATGCACGCATGAGTGAAGTTTCTATATTCCATTAGATAGAAAGAATATGTGAAAAGGTTTACAATAAATGTAATAACGTATAATTATATTAAATATAATTATTTAATTATATTATATTAATTATAATATATTTTATGATTTTATAAAATAAAAAAATTCAAAGACTTACATTCAGAATTATACCTCATCCTTATAAATCTTCTTCTGAATTACAAATCATGCCTTGTAAGATTGATATTTTGGTGAGACCATGCCATTAAGGACATGGGGAGAAAAATTTGAAATTTCTTTTGGTAGTAAATGGTTATTATTTATTCCATGATATTTTTATATATTAGATGATACAAGGCAACCTTTTATATATAAGTGAATGACACTCTCGAAAATATTAAGAACATGTAAATATACTAAATTCTTTTCTTAGAGAATGTGGTTCCAATTTATTCTAATTTATGACATATGATAAAGGGTGGTAAAAATAAACCCATAAAATTATATTTATTCATTATTTTTTATATTTTACCCCTTATGTTTTACTTTAACTACCCCACCCCTTGTTATCCCTTTTACCACTCATTAGGCTGATAAACATTTAACATGGTAATTATTCATTGTGAATGAAAATTAAATGGGATATATGAAAGAATTTCAATATGTAGATACTGATTATATAATGAATTTTAAGAAATTCAATTTCCATAATTTTAATATATTAGTTTTAAAATGATTTCATGTAATGTAATGAAAAGTAATTTGTAAAAAATTGCATGTCAATAAAAAAAATGGACTTATTCCAAAATCAAGTTTAATATTAATTAAAATGGAAATAAATGGAATATATTTAATAAATAGTTACATATTTTTGTTTTAAACCAATACTAAATGTATACATATGAAAATATTAATAAAATTTATGAAGCGAAAAGTAGTTTTTTATGAATAAAATTGTTACATAATGTTTCAAAATATCAAACACTCATTTTTTGAGATAAATATTATATTTTAAAAATAATTGTATTAATTAAAAAATATATATTAGGTTTATAAAACATTTATATATAAATTTTTATTCTTTTATAATATCAAGATATTTCCATAAAATTAGTAATATTTGTAAAATCGATATTTTACTTTTTTTCAACCAAAAATAAAAAATTTCAATAATTTCTAAAATAAATCAGGATCTATAAATTTGATATTATTAACTGAGAAATAAATTTAATTTCATTCAATTAAAATTCTTAAATTCATAAATATATCATTTGAATAAATATATTATATATTAAAAACAAATATTTTTTAGAAAACTCATCCTTTCAAACTCAATCTGTTCTTAACCATATTTTATATAAATTAAAAATAATTGTAAATTTATTTGACTCAAATTTATTTATTTATAAGATAATGATGTTTACCATTCATTTTGGTAAATTATTACCCATGTTATTTTTTTTATACATTACAAACTATTCAAAAAAGAATTTACTAAAAGACCTGTAATTTAAAATCACAATGTATTATATTTCTGATATTGTCCTTAAATTTCAATTCATTTGAAATTAATTGATGTATTTTATATATCAACCAAAATATATATTTGGGGGTGAATTTGAGAAAACGATATTATCTTCTCTAATCCAAGAAAAGGTTTAAACTGATTTAATTATTTTTAATTTTTAATTTTGGATGGGTTTTACAAAGGAAGAGGTCAACATTGAATTGTAACCTTTAATGTCGAGGAATATAAATCATGATTCTAGTGGAAATCACAGGCCTCACATAGAATATATATTATAAAAAAATGTATAAATGATTAAACACATACTATATGAGAATAAATTCTTATTCCTATAATAAGTGAATTAGAATGATAAGAAAATAAACTCGACCCATTAGTGATTATTCAAAATACCCAATTATTCATTAAAATATTTATTGAAATCATCAATATAGGGTCATTGAAATTTGAACTATGAAATCTTAGAGATTATATAGGGAGTATAGAATTATATTATTTCTGATTAATATAATGGTAGTGATGGAGAACTGATGATTAAGTTGATGACTATAGATCATTAATAAATAGATCGGAAAAGAGGTAGGTAATGAGGTTCAGTTAATGTATGAACCATAAGAGGGTGTTTTATAAGTCAAGGGACTATAATGTTAGTGGTTCATTATTGGTGGGACCACAATGCATCCCTACCCATCTGTTTGGAGAGATATTAGAGGAATATTCTTCTAGGATTATCATTTTACAACTATAAAAAGATATATCCTAATATTTTTAATAATTAAGGATTCTATAAAATAGTCATCAACTTCAATTACATCCGCTTGTGATAATCCATTTCACATAAGTAATTCCTTATTTCTCCTCAAATATCTTTTCTCATTAAATATGTTTGGTGATACCCACATTATTACTATAAAATTATAATTAGATAGTTTTGGTACCAACTCTCAACAATCATCTATATCAATATAATCCAACTTCTCGTTCAGAGTATCAATACATTCTTTATTTGTCAAAAATCATTCACATATCTTTCCAAATATATGGAGATTAATGATTTCTATATCAAATTCCTCATTTTTACCCTAGTTTTAATTTTTATTCCTTTATCTATAATCAAAATTTTTAAATTCACCTAAAATAGCAAACCTGGATGAGTAGAAAAGGTTTGTTTATCCTTATGGAAAATAGATGAATCGTCATTATTTATCTATTTTTATTATAAAATCCAATTACTTTAAGATTATTTATATCTACTATTAGTGAAATATTCTTCATCATAATTAGTTATATATCACAACTAATAATAACTCACATTACTATTTATGTTTTAAAACACCTTTACATAATCACTATAATAACTATTTCCTATTTATATGATAGATTATTCATACACTTTATTGTTTAGAGGATAAAAAATAGCATTCCATCAACTCCTATTTTTTCAAACATTTTCATTTTTTCACCATTAACCTTAATAATAACAGGGCCTCTATATATACAAAACTATTTTAAGGTCATTTTGAAATCCCATATTTTAATACACTTTAATTAATGATTTATTATATAAAGATACACAAACTATAACCCAATATTATTTTGATTCTTATTTTCATTGGGTAATTAGGTAAATTACAAAGAAACACACAAAAGAAACACAAAGAAATTATTTAAAAAACTATATCATTTTATTTTATTCCATGGATCTTAAAAATACATGAGATAAACTGGTAATGTACATAAAAATATAGTGTTCAATAAATCCCCATAAGGGAGTAATCAAATTATAGAATTATAAATGTAATAAAAGTGAGGTAATATGAATATCAAAGATATATAAAGGGGGTTATAATCATAATATTTAACAATGAGGCATGACAAAATATGATAATACCAATTAAATATATGAATGTGGAAACAACATAAAACATCACATAACCATAAGTCAAGGATAACTTCGAACCTCACATCTCAGGGTTAAAAAATTTCCATAATGGATTAGGTTAACAACTGAATCTCATAAAAACATATCATGATTCTGAAACATTACCCAACACATTGGAGGACTATATAACTCACGTCCCACCTATCGCATTCAAATCATGTACATGCCTAAGTGGGTCACAT
Source organism: Viscum album (assembly GCA_963277665.1). Classification (NCBI taxonomy): domain Eukaryota; kingdom Viridiplantae; phylum Streptophyta; class Magnoliopsida; order Santalales; family Viscaceae; genus Viscum; species Viscum album. The sequence continues at coordinate 1,895,554,268 of OY728150.1, forward strand.
AGATCATGTCGTATAAGAATAAGTTTAATTAATTTTTACCTCATGATTTAGTATTTGGGTTAGATACATGTAAGTATCAAATAACTGAATGATATGTACATCTATGTTAATACCCATTAGTGAAAATGGGTATGGGTATTCAATATACAAATATAATTCCCATAAAATCATAGGATAATTGTGGAATCATAACTGAGGGTATATAAAGATTCGTGTAAGAGATTAATGAGAGACATAGGGGTCTCTTAATGCTTGGAAATCAAAAGGAAAATAAGAGGTTTATGTTAAAAATATTCTAATATAATCAATTATAATTAAATAATATAATATAAAGGTGGTTCTTAAATAAAGGCAAGAAGACGAGGATCCCTTACCTTGAGAGGGTGCTTCCTAAACCTTGGGTAGATCATCATAATAGCCTGGGAGAATCTTTATATGGATATAGAGAGGTAATTGAATAGTAGATTCATGATCTAAGGGTTTTTATTGAAGTGTAATGGTCGGATTGGTGCGGTTTTTTAGAAAATGAGTGGGTAATTATTTATTAATTTCCAAAAATTGGTTTTGGACTCTATATGATAAAGTAATCAAAACCCAAATCCATCTCATGGTTTTTTCATTGTTTATACCAAATAGGAGTGGTTTTCATTATTATATAAGGCTAGTAACAAAACCTATTAAAATAATACCCTGAGTGATATGTAAGTGAGTCATTACATAAATAATTGATTATATAATCTTAATAAAATAATATAGTCTTTGGAGGATAAATGTATTATATATAAAATCAATTAGATAACTTCAAAAAATCATTTTATAGGTGAATGATAATTTTGGTGGTGCGTACCATTTATGGAATATATTATATCACCACTGGGTCATTGTTAGGTCATAATAAAAACATTATATTTATACTATATTTGATTTATTTCCAAATATCTGTCTATCATCAGAAATTATGTAAATATCATTGTTGAATAATTTCAAAATGTTTCATTAAAAATAATATTTCTTTTATATAAATATTTCTATAAATATTAGAATTTAAATTTTTAAATAAAAATCCATATTTATGGAAAAAAATACTTGTTATATTGAGAATAATTTTTTTTTTCACTCTTATAAAAAATATATTTTACTTCATAAAATTATACTATCATTTAAAATTAGTAAATATTATTTAATATTAATATTTTCTTAAAATACCATTTACTTAAATAAAGTATGAATTTTTCAAAAATGAGTCATGATTGAAAATAATCATGTCAAAAAAATAAATTTGTGTTTCATCATATCAAAATATTTTTTTTATCAAACCTATTATTTAATCATTGTTAACTAATAATAAAAGAAAAATAAAATCCTTATTTTTTATAAAAATTAATTTAAAATTTTATATTGTTAGGGTCTAGAAACATATCCTTATATTACACTAGTGAATTAACTAAGGGTAAGTTGTGTGTTGTTGACATTTATTTAGGGGGGTTGATGAACCATGTTTGGGTCATGATATCAATGAGATTGATCTTGTAATAAATATATATTCATTTATGCTTTATTTTTTAATCTCATATTCTGTTTGGTCAACAGAGAATCTCAGTGATACTATCTCCCATGAAAGATCAAATAAATTGACTTTATAGGCAATGATCTTACTAGTCGAGACTATCACTACCTTTTCCTCAATCAATTAGATTTATCATAAACCTATCATATAGATATATTAATCATAAGATCACTAAATATATGATATTCAATTAGCATATAATATTTTTTATGGTATTCCAAAATCAATAGGATGGAAATTATAACCATCCAAAATAACTATACTATTTCATGTGTTTTTTATAATTTCATTTCATAATAATTAATTTTCACATTTAAAAAGGGATTTTCAATTAGAAATTTTTGGGTCATTACATTATTCTCCCATGTTAAATTTCTCCCTCAAAATATTATTTTTACTCCAAAATAGATGTGGGTACTTTTGTATCATAGCCTCTTCTATTTTCTAGGTCACTTTCTGAAACATGTGTCTCTACCACAACACTTTGACCATGCAAGTTATCTTGTTTCATATTACATTATATATATGGTCTAAGATATTTACCATATACTTTTCAAAAAAATATCATTCTTCAATGTGACCATATATAGATTCAGCAATGTTAGAGGTCTGGTATGTATTTCCTCAAAAGATATACATGAAACAAATCTTGAAATTGATATAGGTTAAGTCAGAGTGATAGTTGATGGGAATCATCTTCAATCATAATCTTGGATCTCAAATAGGGTGATTAATCTTGGACTATGATTTCCCTTATTCCCAAACCTCATGAATTTCATCAATGGTGATTTTTAGGGAACATCATATCTCAAACCTCAAACTCTATGTCTTGTTGATCATTGTCTGAATAACATTTCCATTATCTTTGAGAAGTTTTCATATAAAATTGAATGGTTTAATCCATATAGGTCATCTATTGGACTAGATCTGGTCACATTATCTTCTTCTCTCCAAATTCATCCTTGTATGTTGTGATTCGACACCTATTCCCATATAGATCCTCATAAGGTTAAATTTAACCTCTATAATGAAAAATATATCCATATGAGAACTCAACTAATGGATATTTCTAATCCCAACATCCATGAAAATTCTTTTCATATGATCTTAACATATCCTCTAGAGTTTTAATGGTCTTTTCAGAATGACCATCAGTTTGACAGTGATGTCAAGTGATGAAGATTACTTCAAAATCTAAATCATGTATAATTATTCTGCATAACAACATGGTAAACCAAAAATATCAATCATATAAAATAGAGTGTTGAACTCTATGTGGTATTACTAGTTACCTTTGGTATATCTTGTCAATATGGTCAAGATATAAACATTACCTCATTTAAATGAAATGTGCTAACTTGGTAGGGTGATCAACTATGACCTCGATGAGATTATTTTTTTAGGTATCCAGAGGAGTCCTATTATGAATTCCATGGTTATGTTTTCCCATTTATATAATGGTTTGAGTAATAGATGCATCTTAAAGTTTGACATATGTCATTCATCCTTGACATGTTTGAATACTATTAATAGTGAAAAAAATACGGAATTATGCTTCTTCTTTATTTTCAACTAGAAAGTTATCTTTAGATCTCTATAAATGATATTTCTTTATTGATGAATATAGACTATGATCTTTATAGATCATACATATGTTCCTTCTTCATTTATGGTTTTCATGGAACACAAATTCATGTTTCAAAACATATAACTCTATCTTTAGAAAAGATGAACTCAATAATACTCACTACCCTTTTTTGTAGCACCTCATAATCTTTCTAGGAATTATTGAGTCTCTCAATAATTGATGGTTGAGAAGTTATTTAAGAAATTTTTTATTAATATCCTTATCATTATTCCCAAGTTCATATCTTTCATGTATAAGAATATTAGAACCCTTATAATCCTCATCATTGATAGGGTTGTAGGATCCTACCTACTCAAAGCAGCATCCACTTTGTTTTCCTTCTCAGTATGGTAATAGATTGAATAATCATAATCCTTTATAATCACTAACCACCATCTATAGCGCATATTGAGATTTGTTTTTTGGAATATGTATATGAGGATTTTATAATTCATAAATATTTCACACTTTTACACATAGAGGTAATGTCAAAAAATATTCAATGTGAATTTCAATATAGAAAATTCTATATCATGTGTTCTGTAGTTATACTCATTAAGATTGAATTATATGCAGGCATAATATATTTATTTTTTATATTGGATAAATAAACAACGCAATACCTCTCTAGATAAATAATTATAGGTCACAAATCCTCCCCATTTCTATTTAATGTGAGAAATGGTGTTGTGATTAGCCTCTTATTCAACTCCATAAATTTATCTTCTCATTCATCAATTGTGAATAACCTGACTCCCTTATGATTTAGCATAGTTAGTGTACATGAAAATCATTAGAATTTTCTCACAAATCAATTATAGTACTAAATTAACTTGAAGATAGAAATGATTTCTATCACCATTGTTGGTCTCCAAAATCTATTAATTGCGTATGTTTTTAAAGTATCCATATATATCCATTTTATTATGATAACATGAACCAAAAAGTTTAGTTTATCTATCCGAAACTTATATTTCTTATTATTTGAATATAATTATTAATTTTTCAATACATTGATAAAATAATAAAATACACCTCATATATCTCCTTATAGTATGGTATATAATAATTTCATCTATAAAGACTACAACAAATTTGTCTAGGTAATCCCAAAAGACACAATTTATCATGTTTATGAAGATTCATGGAGCATTAGTCAATCAAAATGGAATCACTATGTGTCACAGATCTTGATTCTTCTACAAAAAGTAGTCTTGGAGATATCTCCCTTCTTCACCTTTACTTGGTAGTATCTTGAATGACGATCCACCTTAATGAAAGACTAGGCTTCATATAGTTAATCAAAAAATTCTTTCACTCTTCGTATTGGATAATTGTTCTTTATCATCATCTTATTGAGATCATGATAATCAATGATGAGGTGCATTGACCCATCCTTCATCATGATGAAGATGACTGTTACACCCCATGGTGAAGCACTTGGGTGTATAAACTCTTTATCCATAATCTCTTATAACTATTTGTTTATCCCCATATGTTCAAAAATTGAATTTCTATGTGGAGTATTTGATATTAGGAAATCTCCAGGTATGCTTTGGATCAAGAACCCAACCTCACAACTAGGGAAAATATTAGTATATTCTATAGGAAACACATCAGTGAATACCCATACAAAGAGAATGTCATCAAGGTTGATCTTATTCATTGTCTTAGTCATTTATGATATATAATATTTCTCTCTAAGAAATGATATACATTCTTGATATAATGACACAAAAGAATATTCCTCTCACTCCTTTAACTTGTATATAATTATAGGAAAATTAGTAACACAAAGGGTGATTTCCTTTTCAAAAACATTATGTAGTTTCTTTATACTGAAAGGTGATCCATAAGTATAATAACATTAAATTATGATAAATGGGGTATCACTAGGTTTTATGAGAAATTCAAAACATAAATTATATCATGGGATTATTTATATACATGGTATGTAATAAATATACCTATTTTAAATTCTCACTGATAACTCTACTTCCATATTTTTTGGTGTTTAAATCATTATACTAAACAAGCCCAAATTGAATGAGTATGTAGAACCCAAATCAAATATTGTGTTCACTATCCATTATTGAATAACTAGCATAAATATAACCACTTCATTTTCAAGATACACCTCAATAGTTCTAATGTAATAAGGTCACCCTTAATATCTAGGTCTTGGAGGTGTTTTTCTTCAATTTTCATTGATAGCTCTTGTCTTAGATATTTTTTTTCCATAGTTTAATTATTCCTTGAAATTGAAACATTGTACAATTGGATAAGGTTTTAATGGATCATAAATTTTTTTATTACATTGGTGGGTTTCTAACATTATAGATTTCTAGATATGTTCTCCTCCTTCCAGTACCTAAAGAATTGTGTTTTACCTTTATGTAATTTCTTATATTCTTGTTCCGACACTTTTGACAAGTGGGATGTGAGGCATTATTTCTCATATGATATTTCTCAGTTAGACTAATATAATTAAAATACATTCTTCATGAAATATCTCCAGACCCATTAGACCATTGAAATTCTTTTATCTCTATTTCACCATTGAGGGAACATATGATAATTTCATTGTATTTGAAAAACTATCAAATTTCCAAACAATGTCATTGACTCAAAGTTTTCCCATTAAATAATTATTTAAATTTACTTTTGGGGGAGATGAAAAATCCCTAGGCTTATGATGGAAGTCTTGTGAAGTTTTCTTTGACCTACCTATTGGATTTATCATCAAATTTCTTATTTATATGTAAATACCTCTGTATTTTATGTCGGTGAGTATATAGAAAATAAATTCAAAAAAAATCTAGAATCCCTTCCACTCCACCACTTAAATATCCTCATCAAGTTTAATATTTTTTACTTCTATCCACCATTGATCATCTCATCCATCCATATGAAATTTTTCTAAAATGAAAATCTATTTCACAAAAAATTTATGGGTGATGAATTTATTTTCAATACATTCAAAACATTGTTTTGTGATTATGAGATATGTAGATCCACTAATGGTCAAAATAATTTATTACCTGAAGGAATCATTTGAAACAGTCATATTCATAGAATGATTCAAGATTTCCTACTAATTCATATTTCAATTCCAAATATGAGGTATTTTCTAATGTAATTTTTTATTTTTCTGACTCCATCTACCATTAGATTAGGAATATCAATTTCTAAGTCATTATAATTCACCATACATTGGTTTTTGAATTATTTTCTCATATTACAATCCATTGAAAAAAAATAAAAATTAAATTCATGATGATTATTATAAAACTATTAAAAATAGGTTGGAGAAACCCTAGAAATTAAAGAGTTAACCCAACAATGGATTATATTCATTAGCATATGAATTTATAGGTTCTAATATATGTTATCTAGGATCAATTTCATAATATAAAATCTTATGGAAATTTGTATTCCCTTTAGAATGGTTCATAAAGAACTTTTAAATTTACCAAAGAATATCCCCTAGGAGGGTAAAAACTATTTATTAGAAATTCTTTTTTTGGGAACCAGATGATGATAAAGTCCATCTCAATATACAATTTTGGGTTTAATACCCTTAAGTATGATAATTCTTGAGAAACATACACTTGAAGTATCAAAAAGATATATATTTTCTAAAAAACACTGAATCAATACTTTATAAATATATTTGGATATTTTACTATATATTTTCTTATCTAAAAATATTTTAGACAATTTTTCAAATCCTTATAAAAAATATGAATATACTTTTCTCTGATACCAACTACGAAAAATCATATTTTAATACACACTAATCAATGATTTAGTATATAACTATAAGTTTAGTATAACCCAAAAATAAAACAAGGAATGGTTTCGTTAAATAATTAGGTAAATAATATAAAAACATTAAAAATAAATAACAAAACCATATTTAAAATATCCAAAACATGCACTTATATTCCATGGATCTTCTAAAACTGCATGGGATAACCTAGGGACTTAAATAAGAAAGGGGTAAGCTATAAATCCTGGTTAGGGAATACATAATGAATATTGTGACGAAAGTAGTACATTTGAGTCAATACGAATATTAATTAGGAAAAAAAAGATGAAAACCATAATCATGAAAAATGAGACATGAAATAATATGGTAAAACCAAGACAACATAGTAATGTGGAAACAACATAAAACATGACCAAAGAATAAGTAAAGGACAACTGATAAGAAAAAATCACAAGATGGAAAAAGTCCCATAATGGATTTGGTTCCCTCCCAAATCCCATTCATAACATAACATGAGATAAAAACAATATCCAATTCATTGGAAGGCTATATAATTATAGGCCCACCCATCACATGCATATTATGTACCTGCATATGTCCACAACAAAGATCATATGAAATAAGAAAATATTTCATTAATTTTTGACCCATGATTATGGAAAGTGGGTTAAATTCATAAAAATCCCATGTAAATGAAGAATATTTACATCTAGGTGAATACCCTTGAATGGAAATGGAGATGGGTATTCACTACAAAAATGATTTGTATTGAAAATCACAAGATAGTTCTGAAAACAAAAGGGGGGTACATAATGATTCATAGAATGGTTTAATAAGAGTTAAATGGGTTTATAATCACATGGATATAATGAGGATCATAAGAGGGTTTTTTTAAAATATATTCCAACATGTTCAATTAGAAATCCAAGGTCATAATATAATGAGAGTTCTTGAATAAGGAGAAAAAAGAAAGTATCCCATACACTAGGAGGGTGATTCTTAAATATTTAGAGGAGATTATTAAGATATTAGGGGAATGTTTGGAGGGGTGTAGACAGAGATGGGTAGATTAACTAAATTCTACAAGAGTTTTGACTGAATATTAATTGGAGTTTTTGTGGGATTTTATAGAGAAAAAGAGAAGAATTCTTTATTAATTTTCAATCAAAGGTTTTGGAATCTATATGATAAATTAATTATAACCACAAACCTTCCCATGAATTTTTATAAATTATTCTCCCTAATAGAATAGTTTTTAAATATTTTATAATTATAATAAAAAAACTCAATGAAATAATACCATTAGTGATGTTGAAGTGATTCATGTTTATATATAATTGATATTAAAACCTTAAATTATAGTATAAGATTTAAAGAATTTATTAGGGATATATGAAATAAATATAATGACATATAAACACATTATTTAAAAGTTGAAATATAATTTTTCTCATCAATTCCTTTTATGGAATGTATTACATCACTATTTGGTCATTTTGGTCTCCTAATTTATACAATATATTTAAACCATATTTAATTTTTACCCAAAAAATTGAAATGTCTCTGATAATTATGAAAATTTCATTGTTGGATAATATTAAATTGATTATTTAAAGGGGATATTTTTTTATCAAAAATATTTCACTACATATAAAATTTTATAGTTTTTAATAAAAACACCTATTTATTGGAAAATACTTGTTTTCTTATAATAACAGTTTTATGACTCATATAAAAATTATATTTAACTTTATAAAATTATTTTATAATTTATATATAATAAATATTATTTAATAATATTATTTTACTAAAATGTAATTTATTTAAAAAATTATTGAATTCATCAAAAAAATTTACCTATTTTAAACTATCAATATCCTGAAAATACAATTTGTTTTTCATCATATCAAAATGTAATGTTTATCAAACTTGTTATTTAATCATTATAAATTTATAATAAATGATCAATAAAATTTTTAATTAATAGAAAAAATAATCCAAAAAATTATACTCTGAGGGTCTAAATACATTTTCTTTTATTACACCAGAAATTCCCTAAGTGTAAGGTGTGTGATGATAAGATTTTCTTGAGGAGATTTAGGAAACATGGTTTGTTCTTTTATCTTAATGATATTAAACTTCTGTCATAAATGGTTCCACTCATTCTTTAGTTTTTCTATCTCATCTTTAGATTTGTTGAGGGAAAAGATTGGTGATTCTATTTCCCTCAAAAGCTGTAATAAAATGATTTTATAGTGTATGATCCTACTGGTCATAGAAATCCCTTCTTTATCCATGTAAATTGATTTTATCATAACCCTATATATGTATTTATCATATGATCACTATATAATGGATATATTTTCCCGCAATAAGATTCTATATAATCATTTTAATTTGAAAAAATATAACTTATAACAGTTGAAATTCACCAAAATTTTCATGTTTTTTCTATAATTACATTTTTTAAGTAAGACATTCACTCATTTAAAAGAGGAATTTAATTTTTATTTTTTTCAGTCTTTACAATAAATGTAATCTTATAACATCCTTTTATAAAAATATATCTAAATTAGGTTATCGTATATAATGGTTTTGAATTATAAGAACTTTATTTTAACACCCAAATATTATGTAATTTGTATTTCATTAAATAAAACATTTTGATGTCTTATATTTCATGTAACATTGAACTGAAATATAATGAGATGTTTAATGTAGATAAAATTTCATAAATTGAATAAATGTTAAAATATAAAAAAAATCCACAAAAATATAATATTTATCCTCATTAACTTCCATGAATATCATTTCCCAGATCAAAAATATATATAAAAGACTAATAATTTGAACTATTGTAGGAATTTTTATGGATAAGTAATGATTTTTGGAAATTATACGACATAATAACAGAGGGAAATATGATTATTGGGTTTATATAGTCTTTAGGATTATATATTAATTAGGGTAAAATGGTCATTCAGATTATATAGTAATTAGATTAATATGACATCTGGGCCTATATAGTAATTGGGTATAATTTCATTAAATTTGTTATAAAATAAATTCTTTGATATGATTAAAATTATTATTTTTTCAGTGAAATATTTTTATCGTGTTGTATATTTTATCATAATTAATTAAAAAAATTTGAAAAATGAAAGTGAAAATATATAATATTTAAAATTTTCAACTAATACATCAACATTTATCTAATGGTGGTCACTATATAATAAATAAATATATATTCATTTAATACATCAAAAATAATTTTTTTGGAAAATTTTTTTTTATTGAATTTTGTTTAGTGATATTATGATTAATTTCTACCATTCTAGGAAATTTTATTTGATAAAGTGGAAATAATTTTTAAATTTATCATATAATCATATTTCAAAAATAATTTTATCTGATATTCTTAGAAAGGATTATCTTTGGGAGAATAGTGAGAGATATAGATTTTGTAAAAAAACTATCAGTTATAATCATTTTATCAAAGTTATTTAAATTTTTAATTTTATTTTGGTATTTATTAAAACCTATATATGTCAAGTTTTATTAAAAATAATTCAACTAATTCTATTAGAATCAATGATATAAATGATCTTGGTATAAAATCATTTTTATGATCAAAACATGTATTTTTATAAAAATTGATTTCTTTGAGTTTTTTTAAATATAATAAAGAAATTAATACCTATTATTGAAGTTAAATCCTATAAAATGGTTTTAATATATATAATCCAAATATTTATATGTATTAGTGTGGTTTATTCCATTTATCTTCATATTAAAAAATAACCACAGGAAAATGTTGTGACAATAAAGGGTAAAATAGGTTAATAAAGGATAAAACATTGTGATAAAATCAAAAAAAATAATTTATTTAATATTATATTAGATTATTTCAAACATTATCATTGTATCTTAAAATATAGAGAATTTTGTTGACATTTCCATTCTATTATAATATTTACATCATTTTAAGAGTAATTACAAAATATCACTCTAATATATTATTTTTTCATGATAGGGATATAGATAATTAAGATATATAAATGAATCAAGATGGAATAATTTGATTTTTATAAACATTACATATGATATAAAATTATTTTAAATTTATATTAATGGTATAATTACTATTAATGGTTTCAAATACTGACACAAAGTTTATCCAAGCAGTACGATAAGAAATAAAATTACTTAAAAAACATTCAATGTAATATGATTAAGATAAATTTTAATGTTCAAATAATTTATTTGTAAATTGTTAAAATATATGTGATATTAAATGAGTTTAAATTATGATTCCATTCTTTTCTAGATGTCTTTAAATTCACATTTGTTTAATAGTCCCCAAAATGACATGAAATGGTGTGTAGTGCTAAAAACAAATTTTTAAGTAATTTGGAAATAATATTAAATATATATTAGATAAAATTTAATGGATATTTTAGTTCTTATATTGAATGGTTTGTATTTTTTTAATATTAATTTTTAAAATTACATTCATGATCATTAGTGATCGAAAAAAACATATAATGGTTCTGGTTAAACCATGTTAACAAGGGTGTTAAAAAAGATAATATTTTCTTATAGGATGAAATTACATTTTTATTTTTTTTATACCAAAACATGAATGTTCTCAAATTATATGTTATCAATATGTGGTAATGTGTTCTAGTTATTAATTTTTTTTATTTTAAAACATGAAACTTGGGAATTATTAATGAAGAAGGGAATGGGGAGTGAACCAGAGTCCTAATAAGAATATGTCCATTATTTGATGGTTGGGTCCATTAAAGATCTCTAATTCATTGGGTAAATAGAAAGACTCAACTTATTTATGTTACTCCAAAGTGAATGTGAATATATTTTATTAATCATATGAAGTGAAAAAGATAACTATTTTAATTTACTCCTAGAAGAATATGAAAAGAGTTGATTACTGAAAATAAAAATATACAGTTAATAGATATAAGATACTCCTATAATAATTTGGTAATTATATTATTATATGATTCCATAATTATTGTATGATTCCCCATGTTTAATCCATGGTTTATCTCAACATTAAAATTGTTTTTCATGGAAATTTTTCAATTTTAATAGATAAATGATGGGTTTCTGATTTAATAGGAATTTTATGGTCTTTTAAATATAAGTGGATTTATTTTTCATTGTAAATATTTCATGAGTTATATTTTTCTAAATTCATTATTTAAAAATATTTAATGAAATATTATGGGAAAATATTTTTATAGTAATTGAAAAAAAGTGATTTTTTTGAGCTCAAAAATAATAATGAAAAAGGAAAATATTCATATGGATTTTTATGTTTTAAAAGTAATATTGGTCTTCCATGTTTTTTATTTTCATTATAGTAATTTTTTTCTCATTAAATTTTTTAAAATTATTTTCACAAGGATTAACAATAAATATGAAATATATAATGTTGTATATGTAAAATATAGTATCTTTTTTAAATATAGAAATCCTGTATTGAATGAAACAAAAAAAAAATCATGTTAATTTGAAACAAAAACTAAATATTGAGTGGGAGGGAATATTTTTTATTGTAATTGACTGATATTTAATAGTTGTTATCAATTTTATAAATATCTAAACTAAAAATATCCTCAAAATATAATAAAGTTCAACCCTTTTTATTAATAATGTAATTATGGGTTGACCGTGAAACCAAGCATTATAATTGGTATAAAAGGAGATATTTATATAAATTTAAAGGTTATGAATTTAGAATATAGATTAATTTAGGAGTTAAAGATACCATTATAAATTAATATGTTTAAGGATTATAATATGTTTAGGTTTTTGATAACCTTTCAATAATTTAAGTGACGGAAGTATTTGGGAGACATTTTTTAATTTTTAGTTAATTATTGAGGTATATGAAATCCTTAAGATTAACTTATGTTATAGTAAAAGGCTTATTGAAGGAAGAATGCCTTTATATTTAATGGACATAGGTTTAATGTTATTGATAACATTGAGGGTTAAAATAATCATTAATGTTGAGGTAATTTTGGTTAATCGTAATCAAAGGGTTATTATTAACTAAAAATTGAAATTTTATTGCTTTATAAAAATTATGTGTCACAATCATGGTGGGAAAAAGTGATGAAGACCAAGGGAATCACCCTTGAAAATGATATTAAAATAATCTGGGAGAGATCCTGTATTCCATTATAAAATAAGTTTATCCTATGGGATTCCTTTTTTGGTGAGTGAATCAGCTACAAATTTTCCTTCCCTCAATGTGTGACTGATCGCCATTCTTTTCTCTATAAACAACTTGTACTTTCTAATGGAATAAATCAAATCCCAATAGGGTATACTCTTTCATAAAAGAAAATATACCAAGAATTTAGATTCTGTTTCAACCTCCATAATCTTAAAGTTGTAAAACGTATATAACATAATCCTACTGATCAACTCCTACGCTTCATCTCTTATAGAGCTACCAAAACCTATGAAATCACTAAAACCAAACATAACCAGGTCACTGACATATTTTACATGACCACCAAATTTTATCACTCTTGAAATGTATGATTTATTAAAATTCATCATTAAACCACTCTATGGAGGAGTCCCACACACCCATTCCCCCTTTGACCTATTTATGTTACTCCCTACACTCAAAACCACTCATAGAATGAACATTTTTATAGATGTCTTATTGTTTTTGCAGGGGTATAATGATAAAAGATCATCCACAAGGGAATTCCCCCAAAGAAATATAAGAATGTGAGATTATCATTTAACCTCCCTTTCTTTATTATTATATTCCCATAAAATCCACCATGTGGATGGAAATACCATAGCTCTCGTGTTGGACACTTCATTTTTAAGAGATCCCCATAGAACCATGCATCTATAAATTTGGGGATATTCTCCCCACCCTCCATAAAACCTTGAAATTATTAAACAATCTCTATATTTTCATTTCCCACTCACTTCGGAAAAAAATTCCATGCAGATTCCATACCCAGAGATTTGCAGCACCATTAGTGAGAGTCCATTGAAATACCTATCATATAAACATTTTCAATCAATGGGTTATTAAATTTTGGAAATATATGATTTATAATATAGATAACCAGGGGATCAAAAAGTGAATTGATGACTATGCGATTAATGATATTTTTATAGACGTTCATCATATTTTTGGTAATATTATTTGAATCATGTTAAATAGGACATTTTGGATATTATGACATTTTTTCTCAAATATGTTGGTATTAATGGAGGAATAATGATTGAGTTAACATTTCAAATTATAGATGTTATTATTATAGATTTATGTGGATATTGTTATTTCTAGAAGTGATTATAATATTTTAGATAATATATGATTAATAAATATATATTTTTTCTTTGTAAAAATATTAGTGACTAATGTTGTTTCGGGATAAATATTAATTTGATCGTAGAATAATATGTGATCCAATATTTCTTATTTTTTGGTTTTGAATTTTTATAGGATTATTTATTAGTTATTTATGGTTTTTAATTTATATAATGAATAATTATTATATTTGGGTGTTGTTTTATTGGATTTGGATATTCGTGTAGTATTTCATCAAATGATAGTTTATTCATATTGAATATTATCTTATCTTATTCTAACCATCATTGAAAATTGTTAGTGAATAGAAATAATATAAATAACTTTTTTATTATTTTCTGTATCATGTGATCCCCTAAATTTTAATTTTGAAGGTTAAAATATAATAAATAATAAACATCACCATATGATAAAAATATTTCTAATTAAAGGGTTAGTATATTATATTATAGTAACTGAAATATCTAAAAGACATTAGAATAATAATAATTCCGTACCACCACCTAATAGTGTACAATTCCCCCCATTATAACATAATAATGGAATTTATAAGGCCTCCAGAAAATAAAATAAGGCATACTATCCTACGCACTTATCCAAACAACTAATACCTAACCACATTTTTCCTTGGTAACTAATAAACATTTTCCCATGTAACAAAAAAACATATAAACAATATCCTATATGAATAAACATTATTCTTCCCCTCCACTGACCTATATCACTCTTTAGAGAGCCACATCTTAATAACCCTGATCATTCTAACATAATATGTCGACTCACTCAAGGGTCTCTAATCAACTAATGATAGTCAAACAGACACATATCCATAGCATATAGAGACACTATATACCCCAAAATAGACCATATATAACATCTATTTATACCAACTATAAAGATTTATTTTACCAAAAAATAATGATTTCAATGTAATTAGACATAAAAAACAACATAGAGATTTCAATTAATTAATATTCTATAAATAGTTTATTCAGAAAAAAATAACTAAATTATTATTGATGTTTTATTAAAAATATTCTCAATTCAAAAATATTTTTTCTAAAAAATTTATTCCAAAAATAATAATAATTGATTTTATTTTAAAAAAACCAATTCAGACTTATAGGAAGTCATACACATTTTAAATACACATACAAGACCAATATTATGAATGAACACAATGAATCATCCACCATAGCAAACAATAATAAAAAGTGACAACCTTAAACTAAAAATAATAATATAAATAACTCAATCATAAAAATTAAATAAAATTAAATGACTCATGATAATATGGTATTCTACCATATAAAATTTCTCAACATATAACCACATAGAAAGGTTCTAACCTATCATAATTGCATCTACCATGTCATGAAAAGTATTAAAGAAGAAATAATTCTTTGATATGATTTTGTAAATCTCTAGTCTATGATTTTAGGAATAGTTATTATTAAAGGATATATTCTGTAATTTTATTTCGTGTATATGATTAATGGCTATTTCAAGTGTATGGTATATCGAGATTAATGCATGAAATAATATTTCCCGCATTCCACTATCTTTAATTGAACAAGTACATTAATATTAAGTAACTTAATATTTTATTGATTAAACCTCATTTGAAACTATCATTTATTATTTTGTTATATAATATGCTATTTATTAAAGTTTATTCATAAATGAGTTTCTTTATTAGGCCAAGCCATTTAGTCATGCATTATAACTCAAATGTAAATTCTAGAGCTAACAGGTTATCCTTGTATATTATATAATTTCTATGATGTGATGAAAATGTTATGTATGATGAGATAACATTGTTCCTTGATAATACCCTACGAACTTGATGTTGTCTTTCTTCTTCATCCTATACATTCCAAGATAAAATCGCATCATGGGGAAAGGAGAATCCAGCTTAAGCATCCAGAGATTATGATTATCCCAAATATACTGACAGAGGTGGGATGCTTATATTTTATAATTTGTTGACATTTATTAAAATTATATTAAGAAAAAATGATACAAAGATTTATTTGGTGTAAGGTAAACTGGTTTACCACATGTCCATCATTTCTTTTTTATGTGTAGGTTTCAAATTTCATTCTTAGAGATCCAAAAAATATGGTTTTAAAATAATTCCATAGGTTTAAATAAATGTTATTAGACTCTTACAAAACTATTTAGTATTATCATTGTAAACCCATAATTTATGTTTAAGAAATATAGGTTTGAAATGAACAAGAATCTCAAAACATAGCATTTTTTTATTTTTTTATGAAAATATGGAAAATTGGGATTACCCGTATGTAATGGGGCTATGTAAAGTTTACCTTGGATTTAACAGTATGATGATGAGATGTGTAAGGGTAACCATACCTTTAATATTACACAAAATGGTTAGTGTAAGGTTCACAATAACTTACCCATATGTAGATTTGTTTATATAAGGGTCACCTGAAATTACCATGTTACATGTATTGAATCTTGAGGATTACCATTATGTGAAGGTTTTATATAAAGGTAGTATATACATATTTCCTTATCTAGATGGATTTCATAAAGGTAGAATGTAATGAAATTAATTTTTTCCCTAAATCCACCAAAAGGTAAAAGAGGGATTCTTAATGCTATATAAAGGTATTTAAGCCATTGCCCTTACATGCTTTTATTATATATAAGGTCTATGTAAAGGTTATTTTCACTATATAAATGTATTACCTATACACGATATGTTGCGTAAGGGTTGTTTCTTCATTACCCTTATGCAATAGGCACTGCATAAGGGTCACACTCTTCCAAATATTGTCTATATATAGGTAAAGTGTAGTTCCCTTATGCAGAGTGCGTGCATCAGGGTGAAAGTAGGATGCCATTATTTAGAAACGATTTCTAATGTATGGTAAATTATAATAGTTTTTAAAAATTATTTTTAAATTATAAAATGAAACTAATGGTTTAATTTTTTTTATAAATCACTATAAAAGGTATTTTGGGATATTTTAATCGGTAAAATATTTATAAATATATTTTTTAATTATAAATGGTTCATAATAAATTGAATAACATTTTTCCCCAATATTAAATATTAATATTTGAAATAAAATTTATAAAATTTATTGAAATTCCTATGACATAGAAATAAAAAACATTATTCATAAATCATAATAAAATAAATTCTAAATGGTAATAAATTTTTAAATTAGGTAAAAGATAAAAAAAAAATTATATTTAAATTATGAATTATCCATTATTAGTTAATTTCAATTATTTTGAATAAAATGGGTCCGTATTTGTGTATTATTTAAACCACTTCAAAAAATTGATGGATTCCATGATCATGGTTTATAAAATGATTATATATATGATATTTAGATTACAAAAATGATTATATAATAAAAATTGTATTCTAACTAGTTTATAATATATAAAATTATTTATATATAAATTATAAATACCATATAACAAAAATATATAAGACTTCATATTAAAAAGAAAATACAATGTGTATACTAAAAAAATATGGAATGTTTATACTATTAAAGATAATCATTATTAAATTTCATATAATTAGCTTTTATTTATGAATAGTTTTTAAATATTTATCTTATGATTAAATATACGAATTGATCATTTATTTACATGGGTTTTTCTTATTTTATACATAGTTATAAATTTTTTATGTGGTGAATCGTGTATTGTTTTGTTTAATTATAAAATTTCTTCTATATAGAGCCTCTCATTTTCATAATATGAATGAATTCATATTGAATTTAGTTTTACTTGTATCATAACATTGGTTTTTTATGTATGTTATGAACATAAATTTAGTTTTTGAATAAATTTTTTAATATTAGGTTTTATAGTTATTGTAAATCTCTTTATTTATGGACTAAAATATATTTGATTGTTAGGATGGTTTCTGAGTTGTTAACACAGTCAATATTCCTACAATAATCCCCAAATCAAATCTATATAGAGGAATATTTATGAATTACTATAGTAGTACTGTATGATTACATTATCATTACTATAGAAGGTAGTATATAGATACTATAGTAGTTAGAACGTTCCACTTATTTGGGCTTTCAGGCAACCTGTTTGGGTATATGGCCCATAGGGACTTTAGGCCAACAAACGAATTTGGGCCATAAGGCCTTTGGGTCACCTCATGCTTCTAGGAAATGGGATTTTTGGCATAAAATATTGTGAATCAGTTAAAGTGGAACACATAGAAGAATACCCCGTAAGAGAATTCATAGCAGTTAGAACCCACTAGAATAGGTCTAACTATAATTGAAGAATGATAGGGTATGGAAATTTCCATTAGTACAAGGCATCGCTCAACTATGTATGGGAAAACTCTTGCTGATCAGCAATGTGAGGTGGGGATCTAGTCATCTTCAATGATTCAGATGCTGGATAGGGGCAATTATAGTGTATTATGGTCTTTTAGCCTTCATGCCCTATATTAGGCCTTATGCCTCATAGAAATTTGGGACATATTCTTGGAATTCTTCCTCTGGGTATACTTATTAATTTAGGATTCTCTCTCAAACCAATTATAAATTGATATTATCCAAAATAATTAAAAAATCTACATTCTTTGAAACATCCAGAAATAATGTATCCATATTCATATGATCCATCTTGATGTGTGTGATCTATTTGGAGTATAATTTAGGGTGAATGAAACATAATTAAAGGATTTGTAATGTGTTAAATATCAATATAGTTATAACATATTAATTTTTTAAGGGGTTAGGATTCCAAACTAAATTAATACAATAATTCAAAAATAAACGGGAATAACATGGGAGAAGATAATTTTATTAAAATCTATTTCAAATACTAAGAGTGAGATTATATCAAAAGTAAAACTTATTAAGATATAAATCATTATAAAATATATTATAAATCTCATCATGATTACCCCAAAATTATTTTGTGTAATTCAATAATGTTATAATAAAATTATTTTTTATCTCTAAATTAGTATCCTTTGATTTTCTTTTTTGTTTTTATTCATGAAATTTTATTACTTTAGACTAGATGGGAATCCATAATTGTTTGGATACCATTTAAATAGTTTTTATTTGATCAGTATGATTGATTGGATAAATGATTTTCCACTCAATTATCAATGAATCATATCAAATATGATTGGGATGATGACCTACCTAAATATTCATTTCTTATTTATTTGATAAATAGTTGAAGTCGTGGTGAAATAAAGATCTTGTGTCACTAATGTATGTGATATATTTTGAATTAGATCATAATTTTAGTGGGTTACTATTTGAAAAATATACTTCTTAAATGGTAAAAAATATGTGGTAATAATTTGATAAATATTATCATCATCCATACGCTTTAAATCATTATTAAACCTTGTAAAGAGGATCTCAATGTAAGTTACTTCTCAGCCCGATTAATTAAGAAAATTTATCAATATATATCAATGATCTAAATTCAATAAATTATATAAATTACTTCCTCAATAACCATGTGTTGAAATTTTGCAATAAGTGAATGTACATTTATATGGAAGTATTGTTTCATTCATTTAAACATTCATAGTAAATAGATGAAAAATGAAAAAATTATTCTTACTATCATCTCAATATGATTGGAAATGTCAAATGAAATTTAATATGATTTAATATAATAAATGATTTAATGATAATAATGGTTTCAATTACCATAAATGGTTACAGAAACCAATTCTATTATTATAAAAAATATATTATTTCAATTGTATGTTTTATAAGGTTTTATAATTAAATATTATTTCTTAAAATGAAAATAATTGATGATTGAATTTTTTATCATGTGTTGATCAGAGAGGAGCACTCAAGAGGGTGTTGAATTGAGCATCTATAAAAATTTCTGTATAAAAGGTTTTCTTAAAGGTTCCCTAATAAAATAAATACAGCCCAGTTAATCAAGGTAATTTGGTTATGAAAGTTTGACAGTTCAAATAACTTCTCATAAGATTTATTAATTCTCATTAATCCTAATATCAGTTATTGATATTACTTTTGAAGCTATTCTAATCAGGAAAAATAATTTTAACTTCAATCCAAGATTAACTATCAATGTGAATCTAGTGATTTCTGAATTATACTGTAAAACATAGAAAACTAAATTAAACAACACAGTGGATGTAAAACAAGTTCTTTAGTCTCAATCCGAGACATAATCCACTTTATTTGGTGATCACCAGCCACATAGAAGTTTATTTTGATAAACTTGATCCATACCCTAGATCAGGGTAAACAACAGTGCGAAGGACTATCGACGTCACACGAACTATTCCAAATATCATTGTTGGTATAAACTACCAGGTCACACAGGGACCTCTTACACACTTATCTATGGGAGTAAAGAAGTGTCAAAAGATATTAGAGTAAGTATATCTTTTATCCTTCAGTTTAGTGCAGGAGATAGTGTGTGTTTTAATACAAACACATAGACACTGCATGAAAGCTAAAAACAATAAAAAATAAATAAAATATGATGAGATAAGGTTAGAAGTGCTCTGATTATTATTCTCTTTAGATTTGGACATCTAGGATAAAGTATATTCAAGAATCAAGTTCTCTTGCAAGAACAGTGTAACGCAAGTCTAATGCTCTGGTTTTTACTTTTATTTGACTCATATTCTATATAGAGTGTTTTTTAGAGGATGTTCTTGACTTTGATCTATGTTATCCTAGATTTTGGATTCAATAATGGTTCGTGTGTTCTTTATATATTTCTTGTTGCATGTGACAGTTCTTTTCTCAAGAATACAAGTGATTTTGTTGCTCTTCAACACTTTTGTTTTAGGGCCATGCTTTTCTTTTTATTCTTCAAGTGCATGTGTTAGAGATTATAGGATGCATGTATTCTGAACATCATAATTTTTACTATTAGGTAATATTTCTACAAATAAATATTAATTATTTCTCTACATTGAAAATACTCAAATATAATTGTTAGAAATTAAATTAAAAATGACAAAATAGATTAAAGAACAGTGACACAGTCTATCTGGAAACTATGTCACTCGGTAACGGTGTCACAACCAAACAGTGTCATCTTATTTTCCTTTGAGAGGTGAGATGGTAATGATGGCATGGTTGTATAGAGATCAGAAACTGGCAGTACAAATGCGGTGTTAGGATCACAGTGTCTGGTCCAAGTTTCTGGGTTACGGTGTCTGGTCATAGTGTCTGTTCACAGTGTCTGGGTCACGTTGTCTTGTCACGGTGTCTGGGTCACAGTGTCGGGTCATAGTGTTTGGGTCACGGAGTCTATTCACACTAGTTGGGTCATGCTGTATGGTCATGGTGTGTGGGTCACGGTGTCTGGTCATGGTGTCTAGGTCACACCATCTGGGTCTTTTGCTAGAAAACCAGAACCGGTGGTGGACTCATCGTTTCTCAGACGTAGCCAAATATCTGTATATATACATAAGAAATAATATTCATAGAACAAATTAGACTTAATCATTCATAAAACAAATCATTATTGACCAAATTTAAAAATAGTTTATAATACTAAAACATGATTTATAGCAATTAAGATCTTGGGTAGGTTTATTTAAATCATAAATAAACCGACCATCTTTACACATGACTGGAAACATATTAAAAAAGTTTTTTAGGATAAATAGGATTTTTGATAGGCTATATAAGATTTTTTATAGGATATATAGGATTAGGGATCATCAAAACATGAATATAATAGGAGGAGCCCAAAAATCTATCCTTTTTTTATGATCATAAATCATGTGAGTGAGATATATGTTCTTAGTGTATGTGTCTCTCTCTTAGAGGGAATTTAGAGTGAAATTATCTCCACATTTTGGTATTAACAATACAAAGGTAAAAAATAGAATAGGCAATAAAAGTTCATAGTGCATTAAATGGAGAAAGATGTGTCATTACAAATAGTAGGTAAAAAAAATTAAAAAATATCCCTATCAAAAGATAGTGTTCACTTTTCTTCAACATTGGTTGTCTTCTCTTTGTCCTTGGTATCATCATGAGGATAAGACAGAAGAGTAGTGGTAGATACTGAAGAAGGAACAGAACTAACTAATAGAGAAGGAAGAGGTGTTCCTTCAAAAATAGAAGGGGACAAGGTAGGTTTGGTGGAAGACTGAGGAAATTGTTTGTTAGGGATAATAGGTATGATCTGACACAGAGCCTGAGAGATAGACATAGAGGTAGAGACAAAGTAATTAGATTAGGAAGGAGGCAACTAGACTGTAAGGGTGTAGCTGCAAGAGCCCCAATAGTAGTTCTGTGTACATAAAGATAAGTCCATAATAACTTGATGAAGTTAGAAATAATCTCACCACCATATTGCATCACTTTATCAAATTCATATTTATTCTACATGAACTTTTCCAATAAAGGAGTGAAATATGTCATCTTTTGAACTTGGGTTTTGAAATCTTGAGTGACAGGAGGGATTTTTATTTTCTCTACAAGGTATGTGAAATGGTTTGGCATTTCATTCTTATAAAAAATCCTATTAAAGTATAAATCCAACATCTTAGTAATTTTTTCTGAGAATCATTTAAAATCCTGGATTGAATTCTTACCAAATCAAGAACATTATCACTATTCTTTACAACCACAGATAGATACTGTTTGTCTAATCCACTGTGAACAGATTGGAGTTCTTCCTTAACAACCGTTCTGAGTAGATCACTATCTAAGGAGGGTTGAGATAACTATCCAGAGGTTTTAGAATTTTTAAAAACTGAAGTAAGGGATTTTAGTTGATTCAGAACATTATGTAGATAGCCTTTATACTCATTAGTCAATTTTTTTAGACTAATAACAAGCTCAAGAATTTCTTGAACTATTTTCTTGTTTCTTTGATCCACCTTTTCAGCTAAGAAAGTTTGCTTACATTGAATTAAATAGAAAACTTCCTATGTAATCTAACCACTAAAATCCTCAACAGGATGAGCAAGAGGATCTTATTTAGAATTCAACACTATTTTTATATCATTAACCATATCTCTGAGAGACTTCACTTCATCACTCGTTTGTTTTCTCTCACTTCTTATCACTTAAATTTCATGAAACATTTTTTCCGGAATTATTTATATGATCTTTTTTAACAACGGGGCATTGTCCCTTTCACTTAGGTTTGTTATAGAATCAGGTTGAGTTCTCATGATCTTTTCAACTCCATCCAATAATGTTTATCCAAATTAGTTCAAATCATCCTTACTCACTTAGGTAGAGGGTTCTTGTGAAGGTTTTGGAATAGGAGTTGAGACAGGATCAGGTTCCTTTGCAGAGATAACTTCAAGAGAAGAGAGCGGTTTCAATTGAAACACAGTAGATAGATCTATGACATTAATTGAGGCTTCCTGGGTATCATTCACATCAAAGTATCTAGATAATTTATACTAGGTATCCAAAGTGCATTGATCAACAAGGCTAGTAATTTCAACACTTTCCATATTGGGGTGATTCTTCCCATCAAAAAGTGCATCTCTCATAGGACTAATAGATTTACTTATTTGATATATTTCCAAAATTTCATCCACAATAGCATCACCCATTTATTTTCTAGACACCAGAAATTCTTAATCCATTATTTCCTTAGAATAGGGGATAATCTCATGAATATCTTGTTCCTCTAAGTGTTCCTCAAAAGAAACTTCTTTCTCAAGAGAAATTTCTTCTCCTAGATGCTCTTCCATAATAGCATTTTCCCTTACATTAACAATATATTCTTCTATAAAAGTAGGTTCTTCTCCAAAATTAACAATTTATTTAGGAACACATACTTTCTTCTCAATTATGACTTGAAGAATAAGTCTATTTTCCTTCATATACAAGACAGTTTCCCTTATAGGTGTAACAACCTCTTCTTCTTCCTCCTCAATAGGAATGTCAACAAATTCATCTAGTTCCAAACAAGGATTAGAGATGTTCTTAGGTCTTGAATAATGCTCAACTAAGTTAAACTTTTCATAAACCCTATCATTATTCTCCACAAATCCTTTTTCCCAGGATTCCAAATGATTTTAATTATTTTTACTGTAACCATTGAGATAAAAAATTCATCATCCTTAATGACTTCTCCATCCATTCCAACCATCCCTTTACAATGAATCATAGAAGAGATTAACATTGAGTAGAACAAGGAGGTGGACTTTGAGGTTGTCTTTATCAACTCACACATATGAAGTATAACAAACTTATAAAGGTTAATCTTGTGTCCATTATTCAAAAGATGTATCTAAAATACATCCTGATACTTGAGTATAGAAAAATATCTTTTTTTGAACTAATCAGATTCTGAACAAACTTAAACAATAATTTGGTTTCAACATCTAGTTCAGCAGCAATATATCTTCCCTTTTTAATTTCCAATCAAACTTTCTAGGGATTCTTATAAAACAAAGATATCACTGGATCACTGGGAGAAGGAAAATCTTTTTGGTAGTCCTCAAAAATTCCCTCATGAGGTATGTTTAGGCAAGAATCTCCTAACCTCAAAGAAAAGGTACATCTTTGGCCATTGATCTAGATTCTCACAAAAAAACCATCATTCGGTATCAAATAAGAATTGAATGAATTGAAAAAAGTGAGCAACAAGATTTGGGTAAATCGTCTTTGACTCCTTTGTGAACCAATCCATCCATCCCTACTCTTTAATCACTTTCAATACTAAAGACTTACTTGAGAGAAGCCACTTAGGGAAAATTTCCTTTTCTAGTACCACTATTCTGTCAATAATGTTCGGATTCAAAGGACCTTCATGTGCTATCTTCAATGATATTTTCATTTTCTTCTTTGATCTACACTTCTCAGGAGTTGATGAGGATGAGCGTTTAATTCTGGTCATTCAACAAAGGTTCGAGAGAGAGATATATATATATAAATTAAGGGTTTATGGAAGGATTATAGTTTGAGATAATAGATATCAAGTGAAGAGAAGAGTGAAACTTCTTTCGTTTTTATCATTTTGGGATATTGAACATTGAAAATTCCAAATCACGGGAAAGGAAAAGAATAAAATAATTAATTACATCGATACAGATTATAATATTTAAAAAAACTAAAAAGTGTCTTTACAGTGAGACCGGAATAGACCTTCATGGTGAGACAGTAATAGGTTTTTACAATGAGACCATAATAGGTTTTCACGGTGTCATTTCTACTCGGTGACTTCAAAACTATGTGACTTTATTATTTTAAATAGTATGTGCTAGACAATAACTGATAGATAGTAATAGTGAGACCATAAACATGAAATAGAAACTTTTAAGTCAGTAAACTATAGAACTATAAGAGTCAGACAGTAATATTATGACTGTGACTGGTGAAACAGTAAACTGTGAAATAGTAAGCTGTTAAATACTATGTTGTGGACCAGTACACTTACTACTTAAGATTTATCATTCCTAATTCACGTATGATGTAATATATTCTTTCATAATTTAATGGTTTGGTGAATATATCAACGGGTTTATATTCAGTTCTAATGAATTCCAAAGTTATATCATCTTATTGATAATGGTCTCTCAAAAAGTGATGTCTTACATCAATAATTTTTGTCCTAGATAGTGAAAAAGATTTTTTTTTTGAGATGCTAATAGCACTTTTATTTTCACAATTTATGACAACATTCCAAAATGGATATCCATAATCTATAAATGTGTGTTTCATCCACCAAATTTGTGCACAATAACTACCAGCATCTATGTATTCAGCTTCAGCAATAGATAATGCAACAGATTTTTGTTTCTTACTACATCGTGATACTATTGGCTTGCCTTAAAAGTGACATGTTCCAGAGGTTCTCTTTCTATCTGACTTACAACCACTGAAATCAAAATTAGAATAGCTAACTAAATCAAATGATTATCCTCTTGGATAGAACAGTCCTATATTGGGTGTATGCTTGAGGTATTGGAAAATTCTCTTAAAATATTTAACTAAGATTCCTTAGGATTTTCTTAAAAATGAGCACACATAAATACACTAAACAAAATACCAGGTCGACTAGCAGTTAAGTAGAGTAAGCTTCTAATCATTCCTCTGTAAGTGGTTTGATCAACAGATTTTCCATCTTCATCAAGATCCAACTTAAATGTAGTACTCATTAGAGTGTCATTACTTTTTGTGTTATCCAAGTCAAAACATCATAGAAGATCTCTATTATATTTGATTTTATTTAAAATATTACCATCATTATTTTTAAATATTTAAAATCCCTAAATTAATTTTATTTCACCATTAAACTCATTTAAAATTCATTTTGCATCATTTTATAAAATCCAATACATAAAGAATTTTTTGAAGATCCAAAGATAATTTCATCTACATAAATTTGAACTACTAAAACATCATTGAAAATTTGTTTTATAAAAAAGGTAGGATCAACTATACCTTTTTTAAAAACTTTGGAAATAAGAAAAGAACTTAATCTATCATACTATGATCTAGGAATTTGTTTTAAACAATATAAGTCTTTTGTTAATTTAAAAAAATGATTTGGAAAATGAGTATTTGTAAATATATGGGGTTTCCCAACAAATACATCCTCAGCTATATACCCATTTAGGAATGCACTCTTAACATCCAATTGATATAGTTTGAAATTTAGATGGCCATTGATTCAAGTCTAGCTACATGTGCAAAGGTCTCTTCGTAGTCAATTCCACTTTATGGACTATAGCCTTGTGAAACTACTATATCCTTGTTTCTAACTATGTTAACAGCTTCATCTACTTTATTTCTAAACACCCACTTAGTGCCTATGGTAAATGTGTCTTTAGGTCTGTCAACAAGTTTCCAAACTTTGTTTCTTTAAAAATGATTAAGTTCTTCTTGCATAGCCATCACCCATAATTCATCATTGATGGCATCATTAATGTTTTTAGGTTCAAGTGGTGACCAGAATACTTGATGTTCAACCTAATTTCAAAGAGAAGATATAGTTTGAGTTTCTTTATCGAAATCTCCTATAAAAGCATCTAAATGATGGTTCTTAAGAGTTCTAATAGCTGTAGAAAAAAATAGGACTAGTGACTCCATGTTATTCAACAAGTTTGGGTTCATTATTACTTGAATCATAAGAATTTATATAACATGATGTTTTCATAGATTTCATTACAGGATGGTAATAGGATTTTGAATTGATGTCTGGATTTGACACAACATCCTCCAGGTTCTCTAGATTTGTATTAGGCTAATGTAGATATGCCCAATAAAACATGACATGGATAGATTCTTCAACACATTTAGTTATTTTGTTAAACACTCTATAGGCACTAGAGATTGAATATCCTGGAAAGATTCCTTCATCACTCTTGGATACAAATTTTTCAAGATTGTCCTTTGTATTTAGGATATAGACTTTGCAACCAAAAACATTGTAGTATCTTACTTTGGGTTTTCTATTGTTCCATAAATCATATGGATTTATTTTAAAAATATGTCTAATCAATACTCTATTAATAATATAGCATGTTGTATTTATTTCTCCATCCCAAAAATAAATCGGTAAGTCATATTCACTTAGCATGGTTCTAGAAATTTTTGGCCAGGTTATATTTCTTCATTCTAAAACTTCATTTTGTTGAGGTACTTTAGGGGAAGAGAAATTTTGACTATATCCATTTTTGAAAAAAAAGATTCAAACTCTTGATTTTCACATTCATTTACATGATAACTTCTTGAGTATTTAATTCTATGTCCACTAAGATTTTCTACAGTTTTATCATATTTGGTGAAATGTAAGAAGGCTTCACTTTTGTGAGCCAAAAGAAAAGTCCAAGTATATTTAGAATATTCATCTACAAGACTATAAACATAGTGATTCCCATTTAAACTAATAACTCTAGATGGTCCTAAAAATCCATGTGAACAAATTTGTGATTTTGAGAAGTTGACACTTTTTTCTTTAGTTTGAAGGAAATTTTGTGTTGTTTTCCCTTTTGACAAGGATTACACACATTATAATTTGGAAACACAAGTTTGTGTAGGTATTTGACAAATATTTTTCTAGTTAGATTTCTAAGGTAGTGAATATTATAGTTTCCTTGTCTTATATTCCATATCCATGATTTTTTGTAAAATACACATAAAGATGAATCATTTTGAGAAACTAAAGACTGTATGTTAAATGAGTATACATTATCATTTCTCAATAAAGAAAACACTAATTTATTTTTTTGAATTAAAAAAATTTCAAGCATCATTTTCAAATTAAACATGAAATCCATGATCACATAGTTCTGAAATACTGAGAAAATTATATTTCAATCCATCAACAAAAAGTACTTTGGAAATTAAAACTGAGTTAGAGTTACCAATGTGGCCAAGTGCAATGATTTTTCCATTGGCATTGTCACCAAAGGTGACATGTCCATCCTAAATTTTTATTAAGTTCTTAAATAATGAATAGTATCCTATCATGTGTCTTGAACAACCACTATCCATGTACCATCAGCTTTTACAAGAGCTCTTTAAGAGATTTTCCTACAAAATAGTCAAATAATAACCGACTTTGGTACCCAAATTTTATTGGGTCTAGTAATATTAGTGACTAGTAATTAAAGAACCCACATCTTCCTTATAAGTTTCCTATAAGAATTATGTAAAGTTCTGGAAAAATAAAATCTATTTGTTATAGAAAATATTGAAACAGTAGAGAGTGTATCATAATTTCAACTAGATGAATGTTTTCCAGAACTAGGAATAAAGTTGTATGTCCAATATTTAGAAAAAAATTGGTTCTTCCAAAATTTCATTTACCAGGTTGATATCCAATTCCAATAGTATATTTAAGAGAAATCTATTTACTTAGCATTTGTAAAAAATTATCTTTACCATTATTAAACTTTTAAAGGTCCTTTTTCATTTGCACATTAAATAGTTTTAGTTAATTGTTTTCTTTGAGTAAATGAACATTTTTCTCCCTTTCTATAGTAAGTTAAGATTTATTAGTTGAGGTAAGAGCATACAATTTCTTTAAAGACGTGTATTTATCTTTTAGTTCATTACATCTCTCTTCAAGAATATTATATTACTCAAATATTTATTCTTTAGACATATTCTCTGAATCACATTCATCTCCAAAATAATAGGAATTATATACAGGAGATTCCAGTGTTACCTCATTTCTATTTTTCATAAAACACATATTAGCTTTGTTTTCCTGTTCATCATGTGAATATTCTGAGTCACATAAACGATCCTCATAAGTACTCCACATTTTTATCATTTCCTTCTTATACTTTCTATATTTGAACTCATATTTCTTTTTTTACATGATCTTGGGACATTCATCCTTTATATGTCCCTTTCGCTTACATTTATAACATACTTTCTCCTCAAACTTGTCACTTCTTTTCTAATATTTCTTCCATCTTCACATTGGATCATATATTCCATTGATGTTATGCTTTCTAAAAACATTATTCTTATTGTAAAATCTCATAAAACTTTTGGATAACTGAGCCATCTACTCATCACTATATGGTGATGATTTTTCACTACTGGAAATTTCTATAGAGACTTCCAATTCCCCTTTTTCTTTGTGTTTAGAGGTGGTGGTCTTAAATGCAACATATTTTCTTTTGGGTTCATCCTCATCTTCCTTGTGTACTTTCAACTCCTCTTCATACATCATTAGTTTTCAAATGATTTTTTATATAGGCAACT
This sequence comes from Viscum album, assembly GCA_963277665.1. Taxonomy (NCBI): domain Eukaryota; kingdom Viridiplantae; phylum Streptophyta; class Magnoliopsida; order Santalales; family Viscaceae; genus Viscum; species Viscum album. Next base: position 1,895,584,298 of record OY728150.1, read on the forward strand.
TGATGATGTATCATGACTCACTAATAGAGACAGAGGATCCTCTCCATCTATCTGGTAGGCATTAGAGAATCCTCATGATTTTTTCATTGGAAATAACTTCTCTTCTAATAGAAATCATTGTGTTGACAATTTTGTTAAACCTGAGATACATGTCATAAATAGGCTCATGGCAATTCATTTTAAAGTTATCATATTTAATAGTATAATTATTAAGTCTCATTTATTTCACACTAGAAGTTCCTTCATGTGAAATAGAAAAAGTATCCCAAATTTGATGGGCAGTTTTACATGTAGAAATTCAGTTAAATTCCTCATCTTAAAAAGATAAATATAGATCATTCATGGATTTGAAATTTTTATTTTCAGAAGCCTTTGTTCAATCATCCCTATTGATTCTATCAATAGAAGGAATATTATACTCATCTATAATTGAAGAACAAATTTCAAAACCCATACTTTCTAAATGTATTTTCATTTTAATTTTCTATTGGGCATAATTGGTTCAATTAAAGAATGGTGGGATGTTTTTTGTGGCACCTTCTAGTCTATTATCCTAATAATGAAATACATTAAAAGAGCTAGAAATTTAGAATTAATAGAAATTTATAGATCTTTAATGTAAAACTAAAATCATAGTTGAATAGGTTCAAAAATAGACTCTTAGTAAACTACTTTGATACCAAATGTTGGTCAGAGTATAGTACTCAAGAGGGGGTGAATTGAGTATCTATAAAAATTTCCATTTGAAATGTTTTCTTAAAAGGTTCCCCAATAAAATAAATACAGCCCCATTAATCAATGTAATATGGTTATGAATGTATTACTATTCAAATAACTTCTCAGAAGATTGATTAATTATTTTTAATCTCAATGTTGGTTATTTATATTAAGTTTTAATCTATTCTAATAAGGAAAACCCATTATAACTTCTATCCAAGATTAACTATCAAAGGGAATCAAGTTATTTATGAATTATACTGTAAAATAGAGAAAACTAAAATAAAAAACATAGAGGATATAAAACAAGTGGTTCAGCCTTAATCCGAGACCTAATCCACTCCACTTTGTGATTACCTGCCACCAAGCAGTTTATATTAATAAACATGATCCACACCCTAGATCGGGATAAATAACAGAGCACAGGACTATCCAGGTCACACGACCACTTCCACAGTTCTACGTGGATATAAACTACCATGTCACACAGGGACCTCTTCCACATATATTTTTGGGAGTAAAAAAGTTTAAAAATATATGAGATGAAGGATATATTGTGTCCTTCAGTTTAGTGTAGGAGACAGTGTGTGTTTTAATAAAAAAACACAAAACTGATAGAAAGATAGAAATAATAGAAAATAGATAAAATGTGATGAGAAAAGTTTTGAAGTGCTCTGAGTGTTATTCTATACATATTTGGACTTCTAGGATGAAGAAGATGCAAGAATCAAGTCCTCTTATGATAAATAGAGTATCATAAGTCTGGTGCTCTAGTTTCAAGTTAGATCTGGAACATTTTCTTAGTAGAGTGTTTTTTGCAAATATGTACATGACTCTGATCTATGGTATCCCAGATTTTGGATTTTAGAATAATTCATGTGTTCTTAATATGTATCTTATTTCATGTGTGAGTTATTTTCACAATAATGATCGTGCTTCTGCTACTCTTCCACTCTTTTCTTTTAGGTCCATGATTTTTTTATTCTTGGAGTGAAAGTGTTGGAGTCGATTTGATGCATGTATTCTCTACATTTAACCTTGTACTATCAGGTAATATTTCTAAAATGAAATATCAATTATGTCAGTGCATTTAAAAGACTCAAATATGACTGTCATAAATTAAATTGAAAATAAAAAATATATTAAAGAACAGTGTCACAATATGTCTAGAAACGGTGTCACTTGTAAACAGTGTTACCATGAAATGGTGTCTTCTTTTCCATTCATCTGTGCAATAGTAATGATGGAATGGTTGTATAGAAATCAGAAACCAGTAGCACAAATGTGGTGTTAGGATCATGGTGTTTGGTCATGGTGTATGGGTCATTGTGTCTCATCACGGTGTCTTGTCACGGTGTCTAGGTCATGGTGTCTGGTCACGGTGTTTGGGTCATGGTGTCTGGTCATGGTGTATGGGTCAAGGTGTCTGGTCATGGTGTCTGGGTCACAGTGTCTGGTCACGGTATTTGGGTCATGGTGTCTGGTCACGGTGTTTGGGTCAGGGTTTCTGGGTCTTTTCCAGAAAACCAGAATCGGTGGCAGACTCACGGTTTCCTATACGTAGCCAAATCTTTGAATATAGGTATAATCAGTAATATTCATAGAACTAATTATACTTAATCATTCCTAAAAGAAGTTGTTATAGAACAAAGTTAAATATAGTTTACAATAATCAAACATGATTTATAGCAATTAGAATCTTGGGTAGTTTTATTTAAAGCATAAAGAAACTGACCATCTTTACACATGACTGGAAATAGATTAAATTAGATTTGCAGGATATATATAATTATGGATATGATACATAGGATTTGTGATATGATATATAGGATTTGTGATCCATAAAACAAGAATAAAATAGGATGAGACCAATATCAAGTAATGTTGAAAAGGAGTTACTATATTAATAACATGTATACTTTAATATTGGATAACATTATCATATGATGTGTGTTTTATCTCATTTATCTCTAATGAAGTGTATGTAAACAAAAAAAATTTAAAATAAATTATATGGGTTTTTTAAAAACATATGGTTTATGATTTTTTCCTGTTCTATAAAATGATTTATGGGAGGAAAAAATGTTTTTTTTAGTTATGAAATTTTTCATATTTTTATATATGGAAATTTTTCTACCATATGATTAAATTCAATAAACCATTTACCTGATACATTCAAAGTTCTTAGAATTGAAGAAAAATTCATATGATGTCTAATTTTTGGTATTTAATGGGCAGTACAAGGAGATCAATTTTTCAAAATGTAATAATTAAAATCTATTTGAAAAGATCATAAAATAAATAAAGGTCATAGAATCCTAGGATTTTAATGAATGAATAATAATAATTCATATGATTGGATTATACAATATATTTCTGATGAAGTTTGTGAATCACCAAATAATGTTCATGTGGATTATAAAAAATCAATTATTAGATTATGAATTTTGTGTTTTATAGAATGTAAATATTACAATGTTTCTTAAGTATACAATAATTAAAAATAAATGGAAGAATTATTTGATCTAATAGTTTACAATCATAAAGCAATAATTTGCTACATATTTATATAAAGGATATTATCATTCTCAAATGAATCTATGTAAAAGTTTTGTATCTTCATCTCATATCCATTATGGGATTAAAGAATATATAATATAATAATGAGTTTTTATGAACATGTATAAGATGATAAATTTATACAAATTTTTTATGATTCATCAATTTCTATAACATGTTTTGAGAAGATGATTGGGATAAATGTTTTTACCCAATATAAAAGTATTTCTCCAAAAAATAAAAATATATGTTAATGTGTTATTACTACCCATCGGTGGATTATTTTAATAATGTGATATTTTAAAAACACCTCCAAACACTACCATTAATTATATATAAATAATATTTCATTTGTTAAATGTCCCTACTAAAAATAAATAATTGTTATTTCCTAACCAAAAAGTGTTTGTGTTTCTTAAAGAGATATTATAAAAATTATAGTGTGTCTAAAAGGTAGTGGGAGTGTTTTTGGACTTAGGGAAGTTTAAATTTAAAATACAAAGGATAACACAAATCTTATGTTTATTTAATTTCTACTTAATATCCTAAAAGATTTACTATATGTTAACATATAAAATAATTTAATGTGTTACATCTAGATGCCACTTTGAAATTTGATATTACTATTATTCTAGTTTTTTAAAAATTTATTTTAATTTAATATCTTAATAGATTTTTATATATTTACAAATAAATAAAAATGTATAGAGTTTCATTTAGTTTTATTAAAAAATTAAAGAAAAAATTTCTTGAAGTATTATGCCAGTCAAAATGAAAATTAATTAAATTTGATATCCCAAAAGTGTTTGTTGAATGGGGGTAAAGAGATATTTAAAGAGTTATATTATTTAAAATATAAAATTTTATCACTTTATCCTAAAAGGTTTTAGGATGTATCAATAGAAAATAAATTTTAGAGTTATATTTACTTACAATATTATTGAAATTTTCCTATTATACTCAATTAGTGAAAAATGATTGGTAAATAAAAATTAAATTAGTTCCATTATTTCCAATAAAATTTTGATAGAATTTTTTCCATGGATGATGATGGTGAAGATAGAAAGATTTCTAAGTAGAAACCATATTTCAACATCTTATCCTTTATTTTTCTGATGTTAATAAGATTAAATATGATCAAATATTTGAGCAATTAGGAATAAGATTCCTATGTCTCACCAATATTTGAACTATATTACTTCATATATGTTTCTTACTAATGTGTTTAAGGGGATTGTTTTATTATATGGTCAAATATAGATGTGATTTAGATTATATATGATGTAATAAGTTAACAAAACCCAAAACTTATAGCAATCATAAGGATAATCTAGTAGATTATTATATATGACATGAAAATAACTATGCATATGTTGGTTTTATAAGTATTCATAATGAGTATAACAATATTAAAAAGGTTTCATGTTAATATTATTATTGGTTTTAATTATTTTAAAGTGTATTGTAATAAATGAAATCTCCATTTTATTAATCATTCATTTTGGTAACATAAATGTATATATGGATATCCATTTCATGATCTGAAATGAAAATTGTCCCCTTGATTTCTAATGTTGAGTTTATCTATAATTTATTTTCTTCATAGAATGTTATATTTTGTGATGAAATTTTAAGGTTAACATGATTATGATACTTATATAGAGATATATAATATACTCTTGAGGTATAAGACAAAGAGTTTTATATTCAATGTGTGCATTGGATGACATGAAAAATATACCACATGGAGTGTCACACATAGTTATCATTGTTATATTATGGGTACAAGAATCATATTTGAGTCCATGTTGGTGATATACCAAGAAATAGGATATTCATACATTAATACTCTACTTATGTAAGTCAATATATAAACATATCTAATCAAGGGGTGGTTGGGTGTATTACTAAACATTTCATCAATTGGAGCATAATGAAAATATAATTTATCCTATCATATGAATAATAAGACAACAAGTCCCTCAATTAACATATAATGTTAGAGTGTGAGGTCACACATATATATTATATATCTATCTGGTTTATTGACCTGTGATGTACTTAAATAATAGGATGAATGAATTGTGATACATTCATCGATCAGATCAGTATATACTAATAAAATTGTGAACAAATCAGTTGGATATAGAGTATTATCTTTATTTGTTTCCCAAGTCAATCCATGTCTTTGAGAAATGGAAAATATGATAATTAAAATTGGAATATGATACCAACTGGAAGACACTAGTATAGAGATACATGTTCTTTGATGGATATCACACTAGATTACATCGTAGCTATAGTAGAAGGTATTCTTCCCAAAAAGACAATATTTTATTATATATTTGGATATAGAGATTCATATCTATTTTTAGTGATTTAATATCCTATAGATTCCCACTTTTATTTTCACTAAATGGGGGTTTAATTTTGACTTATAGAGTATCTCAAATTGTGTTCTAGATTTAATCCAAACTTTTTTTAGAGGGGTATTCACAAGTTTTTGAATAATATATGATAAAATGTGATTTTAATTATATATTTACAAGAATTTTTTTGAATATATATAAATGGGTTATGTATATGGTTTAATATTTTATAGTATAAGAAACATTTTGGACCTAGATTACACTAAATGGTGCCCCTATCTCAGTTATCTAGATGGCCTCAAGAGCATCATTGCAAATTTTAGAGGTTGCCAACTAGTAGAGAGGGCCTTGGGTGTTCCTGTGGGGATACTATTCCCACATTTTAAAGTGTAGCACAGTGAGATATCATATCTATGAAATATTGGGATTAATATAACAATGAATAAGTAGCAGGAATATATACTATGATCATAGGACCAGTAACATGCCTTAGCTAAATCACAATAGTAATTGAATAGGAGGTAAATATCCAAAATGTGATATTTTAAAAACTAAATTATTAATATCCAATGTGATAATATATGTCATGTAATGGGTCTATAAAGTATCCAAAACATGTATACATGCATCAGTAAAATACATGTATTAAAATAGAAGAAACGCCAAAAAGCACTATCTCCAGATAGAATCATGACCCTCATCTCGATTTTGTGCTCTTCTTATCGTCAGTATGGCACGGTGTCTATAATCATACTAAGGTAACTTTCCACAATCCCTACTTGATTCCACATAGTTTTTTCAGGTACCCAATAGTGTATTGATATCGGGTGCGAGATAAAATATCAGTAGGCCACCACCAATGATGTCTATAACAATCTAGGTTGTGAAATACAAGATAACAAATGTACAAGGAATAATATAGGTATAAAGTAAATGTACAAAGTTCACATGAAATATATAAAATAATTAAATTGAAACTTTCTATCCCTACAAGGCTCCCTGCAAAAAATGTTCAAGCTCCAATAATAAGAAAACTATATAGAAAATATAAATAAACACCACAGCCCAGTCATATATTTATAATATCATATCACCCACAGACATGTTGTATAACTTATATATCATGTCATCTATATTCATTCCAAATAATAATATATATCTCAATTACCACGGTTTAGCTATATAAGTAGAAGTGGAAGCCCTTTAAGTCCATGCCTCAGTATTTTGAACCAAGTCATCCACATTGAGTCCTAGGAGCATCTCGATGGAAGCTTGGTTACATTTGGAATGGGGTCTAAGGATCAATTCAACAGACCATTTACACTATAATCCCAAAAAAACTAAGTCTAATTGGTATTAAGGCCTAAGGAATCCCATCAAATCAAGACATAATGATCAATCTCAACCAAGGTATCCATTACTGTTATCATGAAACATGGTGTAATACACCCATGTTGACTTATTGAAACATACATTATTCAATTCAATTATCATTTCATAATATCACATTCCATGTGTTCAACCAAATCAAATAACAATTTTGAGTCAATTACATTACATGAGTTTACCAACTAATATGAAAATTCTATTTAAATAAGTTAAACAATTTAACATAATGTGTAGCATGGAAAAGGAAGCAAACCATCTCCTGAAATATCAATTCAAATCATTTCATATATAGGATATCTTCTTCTAACTAGGAAATCTAAAATATAAAAACCCCTTTGGTGGTCTGACAATGTAAATTCAAGGGCACAACCCATGGGTGTCCTAGGTTGGGGAAACAGTCTATAACTAAAATGAATGGAACAAAATTTAATCCCTAATATGTCCAAATATATTCAATTCTATTATTCAATTAAATTAAGGGGAGCCACTAGATATTAAAGAGTGAAGCATAATGGAAATAATATCTTTAAATCACTAAAAAATGGTGGAAAATTATAGACAACCTATCATAGTTCATTAGTAGAGTGCTCGTCTAATATCAACTCTTGATTCGACTCATATCAAGAGAGAAAAGAATAATGGATTAAAATACTTAAAATATGGCATATTATCATGCACATAAATAACACAAATAATATAAGAGTAATACATAATGACATAAAATTAATTGAGTTCTAATTGACGTGAATCCAATGAGACCGATGGTGTTCAATTCTAGGTCTTGATAGAAAAACATGATCAAAATCTATGAAATAATTTCCAGCGAGAGTTGAAATGCCTATGCTACAATCCATGGGAAGAGAATGAAATCAAATTCAGGTTATGAGTTATTATAAATTAAAAAAAAATCAATTTAAAAAAAATCTATTGGCTTCATGGTTGGCCGAACTATGTTCCAACTCTACACCCCTCATTTTCTCAAGGGGCACCCAGCACATTTAATGGAAATTTTTTTCCCAACTGTGCAAAAAACATATATTATCCCATTCTACTTGTAACAAACAAAGGTTTTGAAAACAAATATTGAATGCATGAAACACTAAGACCGTACCAAACTACACATTTTATAATCTACCTATTAAAAAAAATGCCTCTTCAATTTTTTGAATTTTGAAAAATGGTCATCTAGAGTTGTGATCAGTAAGCCATTTCGAGTCTGATAGAAAAACATGATTTTTGGTGAATAGTAAAAAACACTTATGAATAGTAATATGAATAGTAATATGACCCTTATGAATATTAAATAATGATATTTTTTAATTTTCTTAAGGTAATAAGATAATGGGATTTTAATTAATTTTTCAATTTGATATAAAACTAATTATACCTTTAAAGTTGTTATTTTTTTAATTAACTGTGATTTTATTTTAAAAAATAAATTAATTATATTTAAAAAATTATTTTTCAAAAATCCAGTTCATTTTTGAATTCTACATGTCAAAAAATTGTAGGGGTTAATTTTTTAAAATTTTTCTAAAATTTATGAATTTTTTTTGAATAGTGAAATATGTTAAAATACCCTATATACAAATTATCTGTAAAATACACTATTTTTTACATAATAAGTGATATAATTCCACTTTTTTCTAACACACATGCACTTATTACTATTAGGGGTCACATGAAACTACACTATTGGTTGTCTTGGTAGAAATAATAAAACAATTAATTAAATATTCCAAATTCAATCCCCTCCTCCACTATACCCCCCCCTCACTTCCACTTATCTTCACCCCCTTAAGCCTTGAAGCTCCTCAAATCTCTACCCAATTACCATTCCCTAGTCACTAAACATGTCCAAGAATCTCTTGGTCTTTCCAAAAGACTAAAACCCATTCCCTTAAAGAGGTTCTCAAGGAGGTTATTTCAAGAGGTACAACACCCTTCTTTTTCCTTTAGTTTCATTTCAATTTATCTTCTTTTTTATCCTATACTAAACTACACTATTTGTTATTTTGATTATTATGAACTATTTCTGTCATATAAATTAATAATATGTACATATACTTGTTCATGAATATTAATATGGATATAATGATTCATCCTCATTAAATTAAACCAAATGATATAAATGACCATTAACAATTCTGGATGTTCATAAGTAAAATGTAATTTCAATTCTGGATATTTACAACAATTACACTTGAACTCCATTACTTAAAAACAAGTGAACTGATTATGAAAACCATGAAAACTAACACTCTGGAATGATGGAATTAGATATTATAACTTATCAATAAGGACATAAATGAACTAAAAAGAATTATGAAAACTAAATACATGTATAATTGGTTCCTAATTAAGTTATTAATAATTCTAATTTCACAATTCATGACCTTACGTTCAAGAGGGGAAGACATTTGAACTTAAGGTAAGGGTTTTTCCACCTGAACCTCCATTTTTATTCGGGTTAAATTTATTGTCTAATTACCTCAATGAGTTCTATTATGTAATATGCATAAATACTATGAGAGTGTTATTTATATGTTAACAACCATAATAATTCATTATTTTATGGATAGTAAAACATTTAAAAAGGAACATTCAAGATTGTTTCTGAAATACAAGCCCAATTCAAGGGGATTTCTCAAATTATTTTTTACTTTCAAGGGAACTATATAATCTATTTTTAGAAACCATTATCTTAATAAAATCAGTCATTTTATTGTGAAAATAATATCTTACTTAACTTATAGTTTTATACAAATACTTTTACAAAATAAGTCTTCTTTTCAAAGTAAAAGGGTATTTATCTCAAGGATTACTCAAAGATTTTATAAGAGTATCTTCATCTATTTCAACATTATTTTTGATTCTTATGTATTATTGGGATTAATATATCATTATATCATCTACCATATTTGATTTAATGGTTTATTATTATTTTTTCTATTTATTTTCTATCTTAAAATCATTCACCAATTTACTTCGAATGGTTAGTGATTAGGCTTAATGTTTGAGGAAAGTTATTTACATTTCAAATATTAGCTTCAATATGAATTTATATAGTGTTTATATTTATCCATGTTCAAATGAGGAATTCATTGGAGATATAATTTTTTGGGTGGGGCCCACTATATCCCCTCGGTGCATCAGTAGGTCTCATGAGACAAACTAAAGTTTTTTCATAATTCCTTGAAAAAATGATCATTTATGGTCTTGGCACGAGGCCTTGACAGTATGGTGATGATGTCCCCCATTATTCCTTCCCTCATTTTGAAAATAGTATTGATTGTTCATGTGGTTATTTTACTAGTATAATTCCAATGATTATGTTTTATTATTTCATTACTTACTAAACTTTTAGCCAGAAAGTCTGATCCAAGCAAGCTTGGACCACAAAATTTATTTATAAAATAAAAGTGCAGAAATAGGAGAAGGAAGAGAGAGAGATTACAAGTCAAAACATTCATAGTCACCACCCCCATACCCGATCGTGTCATTAGCATCACCTGATTCCAATTCTGATTGGGTCTCGCATTTTACCTCACCACTTTTTTATGTTTCATTTTCTCAATACATGAATATGTTTTTTATGATTTACCTACCAGGATAATATTAGAGTGGTGGATGTTCCCTATAAAAATTATATGTTGTATTTATTTTCAAGATGTAACGTTGAACTTATTTCTGTATCTATTTTCCGAAAATTACTAAACTACTCGGTCCTCTGGGTTTTGATTCCTTATAATCATTCCAATGTAATCAAATAAGGCTCTGGACTAGGGAAACTAGGGGTGGTTACATACAGTCCATGTTCTAAAAAATCATCATGAGAGTGTTCCTAAGGTAAAATTATTTTTCTAAACTTTTCTGACCTATAGCATCACAATGCAAAGCTTCATATAGATAAGGGTAACTGTGTGGCCTTCCATATAATTTTTCTCCTAACCATTCGCCCAGTATAATTTTTCCAAAGAGTAGGGATTTGGGCCTGATCAATCACTATACACCCATGATACACCTATTATCACATTGAGTACTCATATTAGACCATAAAAAATAATCTAAACATAAAAATTACCTCATATGAAAACATAAGATCTTATAATCACCCCCTTAAAGAAATTAATTCATGGTTTTCCCTCTTATTGTTTCTCAAGATTCGTCTGAGAATAACTCTTTCCACAAAGCATGTACAATGTCCTCCCAATATCAAGTCTCTTCCATTAAATGGTTGTCCTTCTATACCACTCATACAAGAGGAACTTTCAATCATTGTATAACCATCATGCTTCTATAAATAATATAAATTGGATGCTATTTAAAGGATTTATCTACCTATTAAAAAACCTCCCATGTCTTAAAATCAATAGATAGTTCTGAATCATAATGGTGCTACTGCGATACATCATAGACATCTTGCATGGCCTGGTAACTCTGAATTAACTACAACTGATAGAATTCTAACCCAACTCTCCTTGGAATCTAGAATGGGCTAAAATATTAGGATGAAATATTACCCTATCTCATAATCCATCTATGTCCTATCCTTTGTGAGATACATAAAAACACCTTATCCATGACTTCAAACTATATTGGTTTTCTTCAGCAATCGTTGTATGATTTCTATTGGGATTGTGAAGTATTCATATGCTTCCAAATCAACTAGACCTACTCAAGAAATCTCCTACACATGATGCTATACTAGTAAAGATTCATCACCTACCTCTAACCACAAAAATGTTGATTGGAATGACCTACCAAAAAAAGCATCGTAATCTTCTATCTAAATTGTTGTTTGAAATATATTTTTGTATATTAAATAAAATAGTTTTATATGTCTCTCCTAAGATCCCCCAAATTTCATGATTCTTGCTCTCAGCACGTCCTCAAGAACATGTGTCGTATAGTCTAACTAGTCATTAGTCTAAGGGTGTTATGATGTTATTAGAAGCTTCTATGTACTTAAATCCCTCAAAAAACATTTCCAAATATGAGATGTAAACTCTGAGACCCAATCTGAAATGATAGTATAAGGGACCCCAAAGTTTCAAACTACCTCATATATATAGAACCTCCCATGATGATCCACACTAATGGTCTCCTTGATTAGAAAGGAATGATAAACCTTTGTGAGCCTGTCAACAACAACCAAAGCTACATCACTACCTCAAGGTGGCCTCAACAAACCAGTCATGAAATCAACCATGAAGTCAAACCATTTACACTTAGGAATAGGTAACTAATGGAAATTTTTGGCTGGTCATTAATGTTCCTCCTTCACTTGTAGATAGGTAGAATACATCGTGAAAAAAAAAACTAACTACCTCATGTTTCATAACTAACCACCAATATTGGAAATTTAAAATCATGATACATCTTGGTAATACCAGGATGTACAAAAAAAATAAAGAAATGAATCTAGATCATCATTTGCTCAACTATGTCCAATGTATCCCATACTTGACCATGTATATGTAGGATCTCATCCTCACCCACAATCCAACTATGAGGTGGGTATTTACATGAAACACCCTCATGTTGGAATACAACCTCAGAATCTAATAGATTCCTCATCTACACTCTATCCAGTCAGGTGGAGGTCACAACTAAGGATGAAATAAACGATTTTTCGTGACTTCCTCCACCTCCAAGTCTATCTCAAAGTATATGTCCAAAAACTATAACTTGCTACTGGCCTCCTGAACTACCTATATAGGATTCCTCCTTCTCAGAACCTCATCCATTGCATTTCCTTTACCATGTGTATAATAAATATTGAAGTCAAAAGACTATAGGTACTCAAAAAACCTTCTCTACCTCAGATGAAAATCACACTAAGTAAATATATACTTTAATATTTTATGGTCTATGTACACAACAAAACTCTCCAAATAAATAATGTCTCTAATAGTGAAAATCATGAACAACTTATGTTAAATCGAGATCATGCATCAGGTAATTCAACTTGTGTGGCCTCATCAGTCTATTACCATGAACCACAAATTTTTCCACCTATATCATAACTTCTCTAATCGTAGTACCTAATGAATCACAGTACACTATATAGATTTTACCCTACTCTAGTATAATCAGGACTATTTTTGAAGTCAATGTCAATTTCATCTCCTAAAAGGATTCCTCACAGGTATCATTCTATAAAAACATCACACCCTTCCTATTCAATCCTTTCAAAGGTGCTTCATGTTGTGAGAAGTCATGTATGAAATTATTTTAATATCCAAATTTCTCCAATAAACCATGTATGTAAAATATGTCCATATGATTCTCTTATAAAATTACATCTCTCACATTCTATGGGTTAACTAATACTCATGTATCTAATATTTTATGACACATAACATGAATTTCATCCATTAAGAAGTGGAAATATATAATATGAGCATATAAATAGTACTCTCTTAGTGTTTCAAAAAATATCACAATATGTTTGGCATGGTCGTGTCCATTGTGAGAATACACTAAGATATCTTCCATAAAAAACACAACAGAAAAATCCAGATATGCATGGAAAAATATGTTCATCATCATTATAAAAAAATCTATAAAATTTATGATACCAAAAAACATAACTAAATACTCACATAGACCATTCCTAATATATAATTATGTATGAGGTATTATTTTATGTTGAACATGGACCTAGTTATGTCCTGACAGCAAATAAATTTTTGATAATGCCCAATCTCTTGGGATCTCATCAAAATGGTTATCTATATGCGGTAAGGGATATAGGTTCTTAACCATCAACTGGTTCAATTTTATATAATCCTCATATATTTAAGGGCACTATCCACCTTTTAGAAAAATAGAGGATAACCCCATGGATAAGTACTAGGCCTTATAAAACCCATTTTCTCTAAATCCTCTAGCTACCTCTTGAGCTCCTAAAACTCCATAGTAAAAAATCCTATAAAAAGGAACTATATTGATGCATCTCCTAAAACTAGATCTATATATAACTCAACTTATATATCAATTGGTGATCTAGAAAAGTTTTCTAGGTAAATATCCTTGAAATGATCAACCGTTGGAGGAAATTACTCCAGACACATGCCTTGATCATCCAAATATAATATAGAAATCTGGGTAATCATCCCACCCAGCCCATGATGCTCTCATCCATCTTGGAATTCATGGACACCAATTCAACCATGTGAATAAAAACTCTTCCCCTTAGTGATGTGAATTTCACCCTATAGTTATATAAATCAACGAAGGCTCGATAAACAACTAGCTACTCCATGATGAGTATGATGTCAAATCCTTTCCTCTCTAGGACAAGAAGATCACATATGAAGTAACACCCACAAATCTCAAGGGGGGGCCTTCACTAGAAGACATCCTCTATTCTGGTTCCCAAAAGAGTTTCAAGCATCATCACACCATCAGAATACTAAATCAAGAGCTCATGTTTCTCCAAAATAGGAAAAGATATGAAACTATTCAATTCACCTTTTTTAAAAAGAGAAAATACAAGCATATAGACCTCTAGGATAATATCACTCATTGTAAATAGTCAGGTTCCCAACTCCGTATGGGTAGGCTATAAAGAATATATTTGGACTAAACTATGGCCTTTTGATACCACCTCACTACCTAGGGTAGGCCCACTATGAAGTCTCAGTACAACTGGTCACTGGATACCTCTTCCACAACCACTATTATCTCATTCTGAATGACTGGTACTGATCCATCTCCCTACATGACATGAATTTGTGAAAATTTACCCTAAAAATGGAGTCATATTTGACCCCTACCACTCACCACTAGAAGAAATGTCCTCTGAATATTTTGTCGGTGGTCCTTCCTACCACAAACATGGCACTCAACTGGGTCGAGATCTCCTTTATTCCTCACATGTCCTCATCTTCCACACTAAATATATAAAACTACACTACCACCAATAACGAAATCTCTAGTAATCATCTCATTGGTTTCCTTACAAAGTCTCTCTTTACCATTGGAATTCAAACCACTAGGTCAATATACTACACTACTATACTTTTCACCCCTTAGATTCCCTCAGTTTCTACTATGTAATCAGCGCCTGTTTCACAATCTCAATAATAGTCATCAATGTGAACATGTGGACCAGAGATACAATGGTATGACATAGATATTCTATAAACTTTCTCACCCATGAAAGCTAATCAGAATGATATACCGGGGAAAACATTTCATCTCTATAAAGTGTGCTGAATAATCCATACATGTCATCATGCCCTTCTCTAGATGGATGAACTCACTATTTCTCTCTGCTATCGGACTCACAAGTAAAAATTAATTGTAGAATTAGGTTTATATATCACTTTATCCCATGTATCACAGCCTATTATCTTGGTTCAAAGCATCTCACAATCAATTTCATACATCCCAAATTTTGTAAGTTGTGAGATTCAATATCCTCTAAATAGGTGCCTCAAGATGCTTGAATATCAATAGAGTACCCTCAAACCACAACTCAAAAGCCTATGGACCTCCATCCCTTAAAAATATGGGAGGATGATACTGTTGGAACACCCATGGAATATTATCCATTAATGAGGTAGGATGTGGTGCTCCCTTATAAGTCTTCATAAATAATGTAAAACTCTCACAGAATGGTTCCTCAGGACTATTTTCTTGGTAAAATACAGGTTCCTCAGCTAGAACTATTAGAGGATCCAACATTATCACATGGTTGGCCACCTATGAATTTTGATCATCACTACCCTCTTATTATAAGACTAAAGATTATCATGGGGACATGTCTCAACAATTCCAAATTCATTCCTCTAAAAAGATCAATATAAAATTCACATATTCAAGTGTATGATAGGTCAAAACCTTCTTATAAACATGTTTTACCACACTACCTAATCTTAAATCTAGACTAAGTAAAAAAATACAAAACATTAAATTTCTCTAGAGACACTGCCTACTACACACTCAAAATCTAGATCTAGGCCAATTTCTATGTTTCATCAAGTTCCAATTCATTTAATTTATACTTGTATCATAATTATGTTTTAAATGTTTGAACCAAAGGGTTAACTAGTTATTATCAATACGGTCCCAAAATCCTCATCAATGAAAATATGGAATCCACCTAATCTAGAACATAAAACATTATAGTCCATGCAACTCAAGGTCCATGACACAACCTGCTAAAATTAGTTGCATTTGGTGTTTTTTGTAGCATTATCAAGAGAAAATTTTTTAGGTTACAATAGTCACACTAATTTCCAAACATGTTTCTCAATTCTATACACATAATATCTATCAAAATAGTAGTTATGTAAAATATATCACACAACGAACATATCACAAAGTCATCCAATACGAAATTCACCTTATATGGAATGGCATAATGCATGGGATATAAACTATAGAAGGTTTCTAAAATGATGCATTACATGTAATACCCTCATCTCATATGGATAACTCAAAATAAAACCCTAAATAATATATATGATAATATCACAATTCAATTGAATCACCCAATGGTAGAATCAATTCAACATTAATAGAGAAAAAGTCAGAAAATATACATTTCCAATCAAGGAAATTTGGATCTTTCCCATTCATGGGTTAGATACTCTCTTGAATAACTCATTTCCAAATTATAATTTTTTCATATCCCTTTATATTTTCTCAAAATACTAAAGAAACCCATAAAATTAATGCTCTGATTCTAATTTGAACATACCAAACCCAGATTCCACTGAACTATGCCTCTAATCTATTTTCTCACAAGGCCTCAAGTGCATCTCCCCAAATTCTAAAGGTTTGTGACTAGAAACAAGAACCAAGGTTGTGTCTCTGGGGATTCAATTCACTCTTATCAGAGTGTATTATAGAAGAATATTAAATCAGTCAAATATAAAATTCAATATAAAAATAAATAAGCACCATGAATATACTAAGCCCACTAGACCAGTAACCCATTATAGTGGTAGCATAATAATAACTGAACATGATATAAACATCCAAATACATATATACACAATAATTCCATAATTAATATCTTATACAAGATTATATTTCAAGTCATGTTTCTATAAAAAATAAAATAGTGATACATGAATCAATAAAATGCATGTATCAGACTACTAAAAAGACAAAAACTAATTATCTCCAGATAACCTCATGGGCCTCAACTCGATCACATAATTTTATTTTATTATACATGGAACAAAGTTAAAAATCATATAGTGAGGTATTTCTATGGTCCCTAATTGTATTCATATAGTCTTCCCAGGAATCCAATGGTAGCCTAAGATAGAGAGTGGCATGAAATCCTTGTATTCCACCACTATCGATGTCTATAATAATTTATTTTGTGTAATAAAATCTAGGTATATTGCATGGTATTAAATGGGTATAGTATAAATGTAATAATTTCCCATATAATATATAATACATGTAAAGTGAAACTTTCTAGCCCATCATGGAACCCTATAAAACAATGGTCATGATTTGATAACAAGGAAGCTATTAAAAAATAAACACCATGTCCAAATTTTATACCTATAATATCATATTACCCATGTCCATGATGTATAACCTATATATCATGTCTCCCATGGCTATTTTGTATAATCAATAATGTCATAATTACCATGGAAGATCTATGTAAGTATAACCATCGGACCCTAGAAGTTTGGATCCATGGTATAGCGAACCAAGGAATCCTTATTGAGTCTTAGAAGTATCTTATTGGAAACTCGATTTGACTAGTAATGGGGTCCTAGGATCATTTAAAAAACCATTTCCATTTTGATCCCAAACAAATTTTGATGCATTGGGTAGCAAGGCCTAAGGAATCACACATAATCAAGACCCGATGAAGAATCTCATCCAAGGTGTCCACTACTGTGATCATCACCCATGGTATAGCACACCCATGGAGTCATATGGAAGAATCCATCATTCATTTAAATTAAATTTTAATTTTAACACATTCCAAAATTTATTCCAACTCTTATACCAATTAAAATTCAATTATATTCGATGATTTTACCCACTCATATAAAAATTTCATTTAAAAAAGTTATACAATTCAAAATCATGTATAGCATGGAAAAGGAGAAAAACCATCTCCTCAATAAATCAATGAAGTCCAATTAAATTATAACATGGCCTCCTCTTACTAGGAAATCTAAAACACACCCCCTCAGTTGGTTCAATAATGAAAAATAAAGGGAACACACCATGGGTGGCCTTGGATGGGGAAAACCTCTAACAAAACTCAAAGGAGCTAAAGGGAATCCCTAACAGGTTCTAATACATTCAATTATATAATTAAATTCAGTTTAGGGGAACCACCAAAAAATTCAGGAATTAATAACAATTTCTACATGAACAATAGAGCACCAACCCAAAATTTAAAGGTATATACTAGCTGCTATAGGTCTATATTAGAGTTTTTGTTTAGTATCAGCTCCTGATTCGACTAAGATTGGGTGAAAAATGATGAATAGGTTAAAATCCTAAAAATATGGTATATAATCTTGAACCTAAAGAGAACATCCAATACTAATAATAAGTAAGAACAACATATAAGGAATGGAATACACAGCATCCCAAATCCAATGAGATCGACAATGCTTAATTTTATGTTCAGATAGAATAATGAGATCAAAAGCTATAAAATAGCTTCAAAGGATAAATACCACACCTATGATGTTTTTTAAGGGAGGATAATTACATTATATTTTTTTAAGTGATTTAAGTTGAAAAGGTTTCATTTTACCAAAAATTTCAAGGCCTCATGATTTGGCCACATCGTTGTCCAAACAGAGCACCAATCGTGCACCCCCACTGACTAAAGGGGAACCCCACATGGTTAGAGCACATGGTTTTCCAAACTATGTAAAACCCATTCCATAGAACCCCTGGTTTGATGTACGGATCCTATATTTAATCTTTTTACATGTTTAATGTGCATGGAATGAGTGGGAAAGAGTTTGGGAGAGTTTAGAATGATTTTGAATATGTTTGGATGCTTTTCATAGGGAGAACGATTTAAGCACGGTTAGGGGAAATCATGAGGGTTATCCAAAAAACCATGTAGGGGGTGATAGTAGTCTTCACATATCCTATTCACAGTTTTCCAAACCATGTGAGGCAAGCGTGCAGAACCCTCCTCTCGAGACAGTGGTGTGCACACGGTTATCGCATGGTTTGCCAAACCATGCGGCCACTTAAAAAAGGGTTTTTAAATCTGGGCTCCCTTAGTTTGGAGCAATTTGTCTCCCAATATTCTCCCACTCAAGCGTCACAAGGTATTTTGGGTTTTCAGAGGTAGGAGGTTCTCTCCCACATTTTTTGGATGCATTTTTAAAAGGTTTATTGGTGGATTGAAGGTGGTTTCTCCCAGGTAAGTCTCTCCTCTTAGCTTCTTTTGGTTTCTTTCTAGATAAACTCTTCCCTCTTTCTTGGTTTTCTATATCTACATTTTTTTCATTTAGATCTAAATTTTTGGTTGCCTTACGTGTTAATTTTTAAAGCTTTTGGATGTTATGTAAGGGAATGTAGAACGGTTTCTGTGGTGTGTTCACTGGATTGGGGTTCAGTTTTTTTGTGGGTCCAATATTTCAGAACCCTAAAGGTAGGTGGATTCTCTATCGACTCCACATGGTTATAACTAGTGTTTTTGGTTACAATTAATTTTTTTGGATTTAAATTAATTGTGATTTTGATGTGTGAAATTTGTTAGATATACCTTTGGCCATGTTTTGGAGATTTTTTGGGGAAAAGGGGTTCTATGGTTGAATTTTATTGTTGATAACTTTTAAAATGTAGGTTTCAAAATTAGATACTTGGATAGGGTCAAGGAAATGGTTTATGAAATAGTTTTCGATAAAGAGGATGTTTTATTGAATTAGGGTTTTTTCATGCAAAATGATTTAAGGTTAGTTTCAATAAATGGGTGATTTTTTGAAGTGGTTTGTCTTGTAATGGAAATGGTTGATTTCATCTTGTTGTATCCTTGGTGGGCCATATGCTTTGATATGGATTGTTTTAAATGTTGTGAGGAAGTGGGAGGTAAGTGCCACTATAATAAGGGGATGGTTAATGGACAGAAGGTCCACCATCAAAAGAGAATTGGGTGGGAAGTACCACTAGTAGGAATGGGTGAACGGGTTGGACATAAGCTCCACCATTTTGGTTGCACTGTTATGTTTTTCTTTGAAATATGGGATTTTTTTTACTAATTTGGAAAAGTGAAATTTATTATGGCATGGTTTTTTGGGTTTCCTATTTGTTTGAGCATTGGTTGGAAATGGCTTGGTGATGGAGTTTTTGAATTTTTTAAGTTGTTTCATTATTTAATGTTGTATATAAACTGATTATTATAAATATTCTAATGGTTTTGTCCTAGTGTATTGTGTAGGGAAGTCATTTTTGGAAAATATATTGATTATTAGTACTCACCCCCTACTTTGGCACTTTGGTACTTTTTCAAATGTCGTATAATGGGACCCAGGTAAAGTTAAAGCTTCTTATTTCTAGTGGTTTGTGGTTATTCTTGGGAGATGTGGTGGTTATTGGAGCATGGAGCTTGGTGTGGAATCATGGCGTGTGTCTTGGTTTATTTGGGGTCTCTTGTTTAGTCTTCCACATAGTACTCTGATATTGTGTTGGATGTATTGGTTTGTGGGTTGTACTATGGAATAGTGTGGTTCCTTTTTGGTAATTTATGAGTTGGTTGTTTTATTGACATGAATAAGGTCGTTTGTTGATATTGGATCATTTGTTTGGTTGGTTTTTCTCCATGGAAAATCATTCCCCAATTTTTTCTCGAAGCCCTCGGCATTTATTTTGGACCTTTAGCACTGTAGGAATGTCGCTTAAGTCCATGTAGCATTCCCCCACCCTCTCAAGCCAATGGTATATGGCGGGATGTTACAAGTGGTATCATTTTGGTCGGTCCTTATATTTTAAGTGAGAGTAGTTATTCGAACCTCGGTGTTGATCGTTGGTCTTGGGGTTGGCATTCTTTCTTGGCCTATTCCTTGATTTTTGATGGTAGCAAGATGTAGTCTTGTCAAAACATGGAATTTATAGCATAAAAGAATGTAGTTAACCCTTTTGTGTTGAACGTCAAGTTACTAGGGAGTTGGGTACATAAGTTAATGGAGACACCTATTGGCATTGGATATCTCATTGTCATGGGTGTAGCCAATGAGATGAGCATGACATGCATGGTAGAAATTAATTCCCACTAATATCAATATTTTATTGTGGTATAATAAATTATGGTGTGATATGAATGTGTTGATTTTGAGAATCCATATTATGTTTCAAAATAGAAAAATTTGAAACATGGAAATTGGAGGTACTTTGAAAATGGGTTGAATTTCAAAACATTGTGGATTTTTTTTCAAAATAGTGCAATATAGGAGATGTGAACTTGTGGAAAGCCTAGTTGTGATAGTTGTAGTGTAATTGAATTGGAATTTTTAAATCATTTTTTTCTAAAATAAAAGGACTTATGGTTTTTTTATATTGATTGAAATGGAATCATGTAGGAATCATAGAGAACAACCAGAGGAGACTGCTGAAAATGTGGTTGCACCTGAGCCCCATGTAAACCAGCAGCTAGTGCAGAGTATAGTGAAAGCTTTCCGAGCACTAGGATGTGCGAATAAAGAGGATGAACCAAGGAATGTGGAACATGTGGTTCAGTTTCAAAGGCAGAATCCACCCATATTTATGGGTGATTCAGAGCCAGAGAGGGAAGTAGAATGGTTTAATATAATGAACAGGATCTTCGAATTATTGGGAACACAGAAAGCGTTGAAAGTGAAGTTGGCCACATATATGTTGGAGGATCATTCCCTTCAGTGGTGGGAGTAGGAAATCCAAGCTGGAACGGGCCAAGTTATGACATATGATAGATTTGAGGAATTGTTTAACATACAATTCTACCCTCATACATTCATAATTCAGTGCAAAATGGATTTCATCCATTTGAAATAGGAGAACCATTCAGTAATGTAGTATGTAGCTATGTTTATGAACATTGTAATGTTTTCACCTGAGGTAGTGGGTAGTACATCATTGGAATCTCATATATTTGAAGCTGGTGTGAGGCAGTACATTCATCCAAAGATAGTAGTTCTATGTATATATGATTATATAGAGATAGTGAATAGAGCCTCAGTGGCGGAAGGGGGACTTTTGGGGGCTGTGAACAGAGGAAGTGTATTAGTACCTTTGGAGAATTGTGGGAACATGAATGTTGGGTTTGAGTGGAAGAGGAACACTTATTTCCAGGGTAGGAGTATGACTTAGAATCCAACTACAAGATTGGTGAATCTTCCTCAGAAGACTCGTAGTATGTTGGGATGTTTTCAGTGTGGTACTACGTGCCACATCAATCAGTATTGTAAGGCACAACCTCGGGCATGTCATAATTGTTAGCAGATGGGTTATCTACAGCCTTGTTATCAGAATCATCCAACATCAGGTGTCCATAACACTCTTCAGGGGTCACAGGGGTCTTATACCTTGATGGGATAGGGGAATTAGCATACTACTCAGCAGCAGAGTTAAGTGGGTCATGGTGATTCTTGGAATGCCACGATGCCTCAGTAGGGATATAAAGAGTATAGTATAGCAAGAAAGTAGTTGTTTGGATCTAAACAGCTTGTGATGGATGATCATTCAAGAACATCCACAGAGAAAGGTGTGGTTCTTTTAAATTCCATAATGATTCAAGTGTTGTTTGATACGGGTGCTTCCCATTATTTTATTGCTTCTCGCATCGTTGATTTTATGGGTTTAATGGTAGAAATGATGTCTATGGTTCTCAAAATTCAAACTCCTCTGGGTGAAAAAGAGTGTTGAGCCATCCTATGTAGATCATGTCGTGTACTGTTGGATGAGGTTGAGTTGACATGGGACTTATTATTTCATGCGATGGATGTGTATGATATAATCATGGGAATGGATTGGATGGAAATTTTTAAGGCCCACATTTACTGTTTTGCATGAATGGTTAGTTTTGTGGTGGAGGATGGCCTGAGACATCTCTTTAGAGGGGAGGAGAATGACACGTAGGATGAAACAGGATTTTTGGCACCAATGGTAGGCATGATATCATACCGAATAGTGGATTTTTCATTTGCAGCATTGGAAGGTATAGCGTAGAGTGTTATTCCAGTAGTTGTGGATCAATTTATGGGTGTATTTCCCGAATAATTATTAGGGGTTCCACCCATGAGGGAAGTGGAGTTTACGATTGATCTCCTTTCAAGGAGAAGTCCTATCTCACTTCCATCTTACCAAATGGTAGCAGTAGAATTGTAGTAATTGAAGGTGTAGTTGGAAGAGTTATAAAACAAAGGTTTCATCCGACCTAGAACGACTCTATGGGAAGCAGAAGTTTTGTTTGTTAAAAAGGAAGATGGATCCTTGCAACTCTATGTTGATTATTATAGACTTAATCAGGTTGTGAAAAATAACTGATATCCACTTCCACCCATTGATGAATTGTCTGACCAGTTTAGGGGAGCTTAGTGGTTCTCCAAGATTGACTTACAATTAGGGTATCATCAGCTATAGGTGCGGGAGGAGGATATTACAAAAACATCTTTCAAAATTAGATATGGTCATTACAAGTATTTGGTTTTGCCCTTTGGTCTAACGAATTCCCCAATGGTGTTCATGGAATTAATGAATTAGATATTTCAGAGATATCTGGACATTTTATTGTTGTATTTTTTGATAATATACTGGTGTATTTGAGGAAAATGGTAGAGCATGAGCAGCACTTGACGATCATATTGGGGATCATGAGGGATCATCAGTTGTATGTCAAATTTTTAAAGTGTGACTTTTGGATACAATAGGTGCGTTTCCTTGGCCATGTTATTTCTGAGAGGGTTTTTTATGTTGATATGGAAAAGATAGATGTAGATTTCTCTTGGAAACTGTCAATAAAGGTTTTCAAGATACAGATCTTCCTTGGTCTAGTTGGGTATTATCGACATTTCATTCATGATTTCTCATGATTGGTTTCGTTGATGACAACATTGACATAGAAGAATGTTCCATTTCAATAGAATGATTAGTTTCAGAAATGTTTTTAAGAGATAAAGGTTCACTTTACATCCGAACCAATACTGGTTTTTCTAGATCTAGGGAAATGGTATGGGTTTTATTGTGAGGCATAGAGATTAGGGTGAGGTTGTTTTATCATGAAAGGGGACCATGTGGTTCCATATGGTTCATGGAATATGAGGTTTCATGAGTAGAACTACCAAATAAATGATTTTGATTTGGTGGAAGTGATTCATTCTTTAAAAATGAGGCGTAATTATCTCTCTGGTCGGACATTTACAAAGTTAAGCAATCATAAGAGCTTGAATCATTTCTTCTCACAAAGAGGTTTGAGCCTGAGAAAAAGGAGATGGATGGAATATATCCAGATGTTTGATTTCGACTTAATGTATACACCAAGTAAGGTAAATTCATTGGAAGATACAGTAAGTCGGAAATCATATGCTCAAGTGGTGAAACAAGAATAAGATCAGTAGAAGTTGATGTAGGACATAGCCGACATGTGGTTGGAATGTGAGGACCGGGGTGACAGAGTGGTCTTATTTCCAATTTCATTGGACCCTGACTTGGTTGGTTTTGTAAAAGAGGCACAAGAATCTGATTTTAAATGTGTGGTGATGAGGACAAAACTCAATGGTGGGGAGACCATTAATAACATGGAACTGAATGCGAATTTGGTCTTGTGTTTTTGGAATCAGATAGTGGTACTAGTAGATTTTCAGGAGGAACTTATCAGGGATTATCATCATTCCAGGTGCGCTGTCCATCCTAGAATTTAGACAATGTTTAAGGTGTTGAATTCATAGTTTTGGTGGGATGGTATGAAAAGGGGTGTGGTCGGGTTTGTCTTGAGATGCTTGACTTGCTAGAAAGTTAAGGCAGAGCATCAGCGACCAGTAGGCATGTTGTGGTCTTTATCTATCCCAATGTGGAAATGGGAGTAGATAGTAATGGATTTTGTGATGGGTCTCCCAAGAATGTTATAGAAACACAATTCCATATGTGTGACTGTAGATAGGCTCACAAATTCAGCCCATTTCTTCCTAATTATTGAATCTCATATGGTGGAGGATCTATCCAAAATATATATTTGAGAGGTGGTAAAGAGGCATAGTGTTCCAATTTCGATTGTATCAGATAGTGATCCAAGTTTCACATCTCGTTTTTGTAAATCCTTGTATCAATATCTTGGGACATAGTTGACTATGATCACGGCGTTTCATCCTTAGATTAATGGACAATCTTAGAGGATGATACAAAACTCGGAGGATATGATAATGTCTTGTGTGATGGATTTTTCTGGTTCATGGGAGGAGAACTTAATGTTGGTGGAGGTATCTTACAATAATAGTTATCAGTCTTCGATGCATATGGATCTATTTGAGGATATTTATGGGTGTCCATGTCGTTCTCCACTATGTGGGGGGGGGGGGAAACGGGAGAGACTTCGAGGATCAGACCAAGCCTTGTCCAAGAAACTAAGAAAAAGATCAAGTTGATCAAGAAGAGGATAGAGATGGCTCAAACTCATCATAAATCATATGAATTCCACTGTCGATTACCGTTGTTATTCGAGGTGGGTGATCATGTGTTTTTAGGAATGTATCCTAGGTTGGGACATCATCAATTCAGGAAGAAAGGGAAGTTATATTTGAGGTATATTGGGCCTTTTCGGATACATGAGAGTATTGGAGGGGTGGATTATCATTAGACTTTTCCAACACAGTTTAGTGTGGTGCACAATTTGTTTCATGTTTCACAGTTGAAAATATATATGTCGGATTGTGACCATGTGATTAGTTAGGATCTTGTTGAGATGAAACCGGATGCTTCCTTGGTGCATGTTTCAGCGTAGATTGTGGATAAGAATAAGGGATTCTTGTGTGATAAAATTATCAGTTCAGTTAGTGTTTTGTTGTATCATGGTCAGATTCAAGAGGAGACTTGGGAGACGGAGAAAGAGATGGCCAAACAATGGCCCAAGCTCTTTCAACAATGCAATGGTTTCTTACTTTTTAAGGACAGAATGTCAAGTGGTGGGGAGAATTTAGCACCCCTGGTTTGAGATATGTAGCCTGTATTTATGCATTTATTGTGTTTAATGTTCATGGAATGATTTGGGAAGAGGTTGGGAGAGTTTGGAATGATTTTTAATATGTTCGGAGGCTTTTATTTGGGAGCATGGTTTAAGAATAGTTAGGGGAAACCATGCAAGTTCTCCAAAAAACCGTGCTGGGGGAGACAATAGGCTTCACATGACCTACACAGAGTTTGAAAAACCTTGTGAGGAAACTATGTGGACCCCTCCTCTCGAGATAGTGGTGTGCCCATGGTTGGTGCACAGTTTTCCAAACCATGAGGACTAATGATGAGGCCACTTAAATGACGGGTTTTCAAATCCAGGCTCCCTAGGGATTGACCTATTTCACTCCCAATCTTCTCCCACTCGATCCTCCCTCAAGATTTTGGGTTCTCAGAGGTTTTAGGCGCTCTCTCACACATTTTGGACGTGTTTGGAGATGTTTCTTGGTTGATTGAAGGTGGTTTCTCCAGGGTAAATCTCTCCTTTTGGATTCTTTTGGTTTCTATCTAGATCTACTCTTCCCCCATTCTTTTTTTAGATCTTCATCTGTTGAATATAGATCTAGGGTGGTGTTTTCCTTGGGTGTTAATTTTTAAGGATTTTCGATTTTAGGGAAGGGGATCTAGAATATTTTCTGTGGTGCATTTTCCATATTGGGGTATGGTTTCTTGTGGGTTGAATTAGCCATAACCATAAAGGTAGGTGGCTTATCTCTAGACTCCAATTGGTTATAAATAGTGGTTTTGGTTATAATTAATTTTTTTGGCTTGAAATTAATTGTGTTTTTGATGTGTGAAATTGGTTATGAATCCCTTTGGTCGTGTTTTATGGATTTTTGGGGGAAAAGGGGTTCAACGGTTCAATGTTTTTGTTGTTAAATTTTAAAATGTAGGTTTAAAAATAGGTTTCTTGGATTAGGTCAAGGAAATGGTTTATTAAAATAGAATTCAATAAACAGGTTGTTTTATTGAATCAGGGTTTTGACATGGAAAATGATTTTATGGTTGTTTCAATAAATTGGTGATTTATTGAATTGGTTTGTCATGTAATAGAAATGGTTGATTGGATGTTGTTGTGGACTTGGTGGGCCATATTATTTGTTATGGCCTGTTTGAAATGTTTTGTGGATGTGGGTAGGATGTACCACTATAATAAGAGAATGGTTAGTTGATGGAAGGTCCACCATAAAAAGAGAAGCTGGCAGGAAGTACCACTAGTAGGAATGGGTGAACGAGTTAGACGGAAGCTCCACCATTTTGGTTTCCTTGTTATGTGTTGCATTGTAATATGGGATTTGTTGTGAAAATGTGGAAAGGTAGAATATCTTGTGGCATGGTTGTTTGGCTTTCTTGTGTGTTTGAGAATTGGGTGGAAATGGTTTGGTGAGGGAGTATTTGGTTTGTTATAAGTTGTTTATTTTTATAATTTTTTATATTAACTACTAATTATAAATTGGCTAATTGTTTTATCCTTGTGGCATGTGTAGGGAAGTCATTTGGGGAAAACCTACTATGTATTATTACTCACCCCCTACATTGGATCATTAGTGCTTTTGAAAATGTCATATTCTGGGACACAGGTAAAGGTAAAGCATCCCATTGCTAGTGGTTCATGGGGATTCTTGGGAGATGTAGTGGTTCATGGATCATGGAGCTCGGTGCGGAGTCGTAGAGTTTGTATTAGTTTATTTTGGTTCTCTTGTTTAGTCTTACAAATGGTACTTTGATATTGTGTTGGTTGTATTGGTTTCTGGGTTGTATTGTGGAATAGTTTGGTTACTTTTTGGTAATGTATGAGTTGGTTGTTTTTTTGACATGCATCAGGTAGTTTCTTGATAGTAGATTGTTTGGTTGGTTGGTTTTTTCTCAAGGGAAAATCCTTCCCCAATTGTTTCTTGAAGCCCTCAACATTTATTTCCAACATTTAGTGACATGGTAACATCTCTTAAGGCCAAGAATCATTCCCTCTCCCTCTCAAACCAATGGGATGGGGCGGGATGTTACACATGCCTCACCCCACTGTAAATGTTTTTCTTCAAGGTGTATAGGAATTCACCTAAGTTGGTATAGTTGTTTAGAAACTGCTCGACCTGTATCACCCCACTGCCAAGACTCAAGCAGTTAGGGGTAATCATACGGCATGCCCCACCTAGTTTCTTCTAAACATTTTGCATGTCTATGTTTTCCAAATAGTGGGGCTCCAAGCTTCGAAAAACTGTGGGACATCCCTGATGCACCTATGATCATATTGGGTACACACATTAGGATAAAAAAAAATTAATCAAAAAAATCAGTACCTTGTAGAAAAAAGTGGGATCATATAGTATATGATACAATATATGCTGAAATGAAAAAAACGACTATTAGGATTTAGTGTAATTGGGATAGTGAAATAGATATCGCCTATATCTATAGTTAGTTTATGATAAAAGACCATATCTTGTTTATGGTATACTGAGATGCATTCATAGAATAATAATTCATGCATTTCACTTCCTTTAATTGAATGAGTAAATAAATGTTAAGGTTGTTTATGTTTGATTGATTCAAAGTCATTTAAAGTTATCATTTATTATACTATTAAAAAATATGTACTATATGGGAGTTAATTTATTCATGTTTTTTATGATTAGGATAAACCATTTACTAATGTGTTACAATGCTTGAGAAAATGGCCCAACCTGTGGGTTTTTCTTATGGATTATATAAACACTGTCATGCAATGGTCATGTTATATGCAATGAGATAGCTTTATTAACAATTGATCCTATAAGAAATTAATTCTCACCTTTTTATTCATATTCCATTGCATGTTGAGATTCAATGACATCATTTAATAATGGATAATCCTAGTTGAACATCTAGTGATTCAGATTATCATGAGAATACCGATAGATGTGGGATTATTTTGTATTCCAATTTTTTCATATTTATAAAATAAATTCAAATATCAAAGGATGAAATGTATTCTTCTATATAAGGTATTACAATTTCCAAGAAGTTATTCACTTTTATTATTTACATAAGTGTACCACCCCGATAATGTATAATGAAACTATGTTCGATAGTGAATGCAACACATAACCACAAGCTTAAACATACCAAAAATATTATTATTTTAATACTATTATAAAATATCCATTAAATTCATGGTTATTAAAAGAAGTTACAGAATTTTGGAATATATATAGATATAAATATCATCATTAATAAAAATTTACTGATTTATTCTTAGGAAATAAATGCAAAATTATCTATAATGTTATTTTATTCTTTTAAATATAGTTTTTTCACAATTTATGTTTTTTATTTATGGGAGGGAATATTATATTTACATTTTTTAATAATTCAATATAATAATTTTTTTAAAAAAATATCTTCCTTGAAATAAAAATATAAAAAAATAATTGTGGTGTCTTTTTGGGATTTTTCTGAAAATATTTATTTTCTAATGAATTTGGAAAAATACTGATAATTTTTTAAAACTATATTTTTTAATCAATATTTAAAAAAACATATTAAAACTATTTTAAAATTTAATCTAGTTATATTAAAATATGAGTAATCTTTTTATGTTCATTGGAATTAATATTATGGTTTAAATTGGTATAAAACATTTATATACACATAAGGTATTTTTATGGAAAAAATATGCTTTATTGTGTTTTATATATTTTTTAATAATTCTTTATAATTATAGAAATTGAATCCAAAAAATGGATTTTAAAATTAAAATTAGGAGGATCGAATATGGTTAACATGTCACTTTTACTTTTTGAAATTATTAATGGTAAACATATTAAATTTTCATTACCATAGTAAAGTTTAAATGATTTAATGAAGGTTAAAACGAATGTTATAAGGCTTAAAATTAATTCAAAAAATAATAATTTTATTCATTTTATGAGTCTATTTTATACATAATAATATAAAATTTTAAAATATGACCTTTTTTACATTTCATGTTTCTTTTGACCATTATAATATTTGAGAAAAAGAGGAATTCAAAAATATCACTTTCTTTCTTTTAGTAAATAAAATATTTTATGATATGGATACAAAAATTATATTCAGTTAAAAAAATTATTTTTAATCAGATTTATTTTTTTATCCTGGTAAATATTTTTCAAATTTTACTGATGAAATAATTTCCTTGATTGCTTATGGAGTATAAACACATCACTTTTTTATATAGTAAAAAAGTCAAGTATATGATTTTTAAAACACTAAAATTAATATTTTTATGGTGAGTTAATGTTCACCATGAATTTTAAAGATAAATATATCATATTATATATTTTTGAAATGTTTTTTTAATTAAATTATATCAATTTTTTATTCAATATTAAATTATTAGAATATTTCTTAAAATGATCTTAGTAGTATTTTATGTTAAAGATATTTTATTAAATTATATGAGTATTATAAAAATAATGAAAGAAAACATGTAAGATGGTAAATAGTATAAAATTTCATCTATTTTCCATTTATTACTAAATTATCACCATATATGTAAAATTTTAAGCCTTTAATGTTGAAAACTTTATTACCAAGTTAACATTAAAATTGGTTAACAGAAGGCTTAAACAAAAATATAAGGTTTAAAATGATATCCAAAGTTGTTAAAAAATTATTTTATAAAAATATTTAGTTTTAAACTTCCTTAAATTAAAATATAAATCATTTTGGAACTATTTTACATGAGTTTGAAAACAATTTATTATAATATCTCATGTACTTACAATAATGACATTCATGAAATTTTATAATTAATAATTTTTTATTAATTTATTTGAAATTCCTAAAAATATTGTATTCAACCAAGTGAATGAATTATGAGTAAAATTTTAAATAAATGTTTATTTATTGGTCACTATTTCTTCTATAATAACCTTGTAGACCCCTAAAAAGTAAAAAACATTAATATCACTGTAATTGTCAAAAAAAGGTTAATAAGAAGGTTAAAACTAAAAGGCAATGGTAAAAGTATAAATAAAATAAATTCAAATTTTATTTCATGAGATTATTTATACCCTTAATCATTAAATATTCTAATTATTTAAATTTGGAGCCATTTATCCATCAAAATTAATTTATATTAATTTAATACTTTATGTAATTACAATAGTACCCCTACCCTCACTTACAAAAGGGAACCTAATCTCGTTCATTATTTAAAATTTTCAAGCATTCTATATAAGGAAATACATTACTCATTAACTTAATACATTCATTATCCACATCCTATAGATTATTTTATTTCTAAAATACTATTCTTTGAAGGTTTAAGGTATATAACCAAAGTGGTTTCTCAACGAAGAGGTATAACCCTTAACAGTGCATTTTCATTTTTATTTATTTCTATACATACACAAAATCAATGGTATACATTATAAAATAAATAATTTTGTATATTAAATATTCTTAGTTAATATTATTTTTATGTAATAACCATTATTCCCCTTCTTTCCATCCTATGGAATGTCCAATCATCACTCGTCTATACATGCGACTTACCATCTAAGTAGTTGTTTAATTATTTTTTCATAACCACTTCAAGTAGATGGATATATTGATGAATTCAATAAATATATATATTATTTATGATACTAATATGATTATGTAAAAGTGAATTATTAATTACCATTAGTTCATTCTATCTAATGAAAAATTTAAACAACATTCTTTCATATGTACGACCTACCATCTCCATTAAACTATGTAATCCGTTATTTTATATCTAGATTTTATAGATAAATATATATATATATATATATAATGAATATATATTATATTTATATCACGATTGAAATTTTTTACATAATGGAATAATGATCAATATACCAGTATTGTAATTGTAGTACTGAAGCTTCCTTGTAAAATGAAATAGTTAACACCTGAAAATGATTCTTTTAGTAAATAATTATTAATAAATTGTTGTTGAAATGTTACAAGTTGATCATATATGATATTTTAATTAATTACATGATGCTAAAATAGTATTATAATAAATTTAAATTTATTATAATGGATTTTATATCACTTTCGATGAAAATGGATTTCAATGTAATTGATTTATGCTACAATCTCATTGTTTAATGGGATTGTTTACAATTAATCTTAAAATGATGAAATTTCATGATCTACCTATCACGAATCTAAATAAATTTATTCTACATTTTTTATTTCAGGAGATTAAATATTTTAAATTTATTTTCCTCCCATTAATTACTTGAGAGACAGAAATAATATTTTTGAGGAAATTTGACATTATTTCTCCCTTCGGTCAAAAATCCATTTCTTCTAAGTCCATATTTTCTAAAAATGCATAGGATATTTTTTTAATATTATAATATGAATTTTTGATTTTATTTTTACCTGGTAATTAATTTTTAATAAATATATTAAATTCTTTCTTCTTGTTTTCCAAATGATGTACTTTTTACATTTAATGGAAATTTGAATGGAATAATTGTTTTAACATATTAGAAATGAATGAAATTTACCACCATCATAACCTGTAAATTATTTTATTATTCCTTCAAAAAAATTTATAGTTATAATCAATTAAAATTCTTTTATAATATTTTGGAAATTTTCATATTGTAAATAACTGGTTTCAAACTAAAAAGTGTATTTTCATCAATAAATGTTCCAATAATATATTGAAGTATTTTTCATGTATGATTGCATATTTTATGTTTCATAAGATTTTTTAGAGATATTATCCAATGAAACCATCCAATATATTTCTTTTATTATGATATCATGACGTTGACTTGAGGATAATTCAATGAAACCCTTTTCCATCACATGAGTTAATTATGTTCATATGAAACCCTTATAAAAACCATCTATTTCCAATGGGTTATGCTATGAGGAAAATATGAAATGTTTATGAAACACATTACATTAACACATGTTATGATATGATTATATGATGAATATTTATAAATATTTTTTAACCCATAGTATGAACATAGTTATATGATAGGTGGGACATTAATTTTGTATCCCTCAAATGAATTGTGTAAAGATGGATATCATATGAGATAAAAATGACAAGAATGGCGAGTGGAACATTTTCTATAAGGGACTCTATCAACTATGATAGTTTTTAGAATTATCCTTGACTAATGATTTTATATAATGAGGGTTTATCCCAATCCGCTATGATATTCTTGGTAGTGAACGTCGACTAGGTAAAGGATTTTCATTGCTTATGGGTATGTCAAAAACTTATATATAATGGAACTATTATTTTCTCATAGATCATGTTATTTTATTCATTTATGATTTATATCTCGTGAATATCCAATAATTATTTTGGGATTAAATACTATGGTAGATTACTTGTTTGGTATGTTTTTTAAATCATAAGTGTACCATCCCACCCCGGAATCCACATAGAGGTGTCCCAAGATTGTTGGCCACATAACCTCAATTGATAATCTCATTATTCAAAATCCTTCCAACTACCACCGTGGACCTAGGGTGTGTCTGTGGGGAGACTATTCACTCATAGGTCATAATATTACACAATGGTATTAATCATGGTAAGATGATTAAAGAGAAAGAATTGGTAGTAGCAGAAAAATAATGATAATGTGGAAGCTGAATAATAAATAGATACAAAACATGATGATCATGTTGTTATGTAAAAATATAAAGAAAATCCTCATGGGATATAGGGAAAATTATATGTACCAAATTCTATACAAAAATAAAAAAGGCCTCAAGAATATACATCTAGAATCATGAATATAGGCTCGGTCTCTTTCTCTCAAACATTATCTTAAGAATCAGAATCAAACATAAAAAGTTACATGATTCCATTTATCAACACCTATAACCATGTATTCTACCTAGG
Organism: Viscum album; assembly: GCA_963277665.1. NCBI lineage: Eukaryota > Viridiplantae > Streptophyta > Magnoliopsida > Santalales > Viscaceae > Viscum > Viscum album. The sequence goes on from OY728150.1 coordinate 1,895,618,363, forward strand.
TACTAAGGGTTGACTAAGTAGGGTGTGAGATATACTTGTTAGTCCACCACAATCCGGTTTAGATCAATCCAATATGTGCATATAAGATGAGAATTTTTCCAATAAATATTAAATACAGGGCTAGAAAGAAATAAATATATCAACTCAAGTTCCTCAAAGGATAGTTGACCATTGTTGCCTTTTTTATCATAAGTTGTATGTATTTGAACAAACGCCGCATCCACTTGTATAATAAGGGGTGTAATGTGGTTCTATAAATAATGTATTATTATATAGAACATTCCAAATGTTCTTATTTGGCATGGCATAAATGTTATTTCATTAAAAAATAGATATTCATCAATTTATAAAAAGAAATCTCTTAAATTTGACTAAAAAAGTCCTAAACCATCCATGGTGAACCATATCATGGAAACCATCTATCTCACTATAAGTTAAATAAATACTCCAGACCATAGGAGACCATACAAGGTAATCCATGAATATAATACCTTGTTTCATCCCTAAGAAAGAGAAATCATCCCTCTGAGGAGATCACTAGTATCTCACATAAGGGAATTAGTATCATTTGTTATCTTTTATAACCATATATACACCTACCTAGTTTATGGTGGTCACCCCTAGGGAACCATTGTCACTCACATGGAAGAAAGGTAAATGAATGGTGAGCTTGTCCTTGATCTAACTGGTATCACCCCTAGCATGTATAAAATCCATATACAAAAGAAAACTCTAAATCATGATGACCTAGTCCAAGGCATCCCATTAGGATCGAAGTATTTATCTTTTTTGGGTAATATACAAAGAATTATCTATCATAATTTAATTAATTTGTAAAAAAATCATTTACACATTTAAATCATGTTGTCAATGTCATTCAATAAAGAAATTCAACTATGGAAAAGGGTATAAGGGCATATGGCTTGGCTATTATCATTCTTAATTAAATTACAAATTCAAACATTTATTACAAGGCCACACACCTATAAATGGTGGTTGAAAACATAAGGAATTAGTAAATAATAACCTATCTTTGAATTTCACACACATTGGGTTTCCTTGAGTCGAGACAATCCAATAAATAGTTTTTTCAAGACTTACTAGGGCCATATATGGCATGTTAAATCATTCAAATTAATTTGATTTAAAATTTAGGGTTATTTTCTTAAAGGTATGGAGTTCAAAGCAATATTGAATGTTTTAAAAGTGATGAAACTTAATGGAAGGAACCTAGACCACCTATTGTAGTTTTATAGTGATATCCTCATCCAGAGTCAGCTCGTGAATCATCCAAGAATGGGAGATATCAGATGAATCATCAAATACCATATAAATGGAGAAAATGATCTCAGACAAAAAATAGCACAACATGATAAAAGATAATCTAGGAAAGTATGGAATATGAGTTTAGATCATGCACAGTGGATTCCAATTAAGTTAATGATGAATAAATATGAGATCGTATGAGTGAGATGCCAAGATAACTAGATAAATAATAAGAGGATAGATCATTCATGGGGGTTTTACACTAGATTAAGATAAATAAGGTATGTGTAAATAAAAAAATTGGGATTAATAGTCATTTCCCCTAAATGTATTGGGATGCATGGTTTAGCTACATGGTTAGCCAAATTGTGCCAAAATTGTGTTCCCCATACTGTCTTATGGGACCCCTCTCATAGGATAGGTGCATAGTTTTACTAACCATATGAAATATGTATGAAACAGATTTATCATAGATGTTTTTAACTTTACATCATCATTCATCCCTCCTTTCAGGTTAATAGAAAAATCATGTAGCTTCTCATGTGAAATGGGTGACCTGCACAATTAAGGAACATAGTTATCACTAACTATGCGGTAATTGTGTGGCTTATCATCCCTTCACATTTTCCAGAACTACAGGATATGAAAAATCCATTTATTCAACTAAACCATTCATTATCCTTTAGATCCCATGATTAGTATAAAAATAGATATTTAAAATAGTAAAATAAAGACTATACCTATTCAAAAAGTCAGGACGTTACAACCTCCCCTCCTTGAATCAACTCATCCAAAATTTTCTCGTTCAAATGTTGAAAGATGTATTCTAAGAATATTTTATTCCATACAACATGTAAATCGGCCTCCCACTCCCTAGCCTCATTATGAACATGGTTATGCTACCATTTCACCTGGATCAGTGGGACTGACCTTCTTTGAAGAGACTTCAGGTTCCGATCAATGATACATAACAGATGCTCCACAGGAAACATCCATTTCTTGATCAATATCCTCATTGTCAAACTAATGATATTATTCAACATGGTACCAACAACAGTTATAATACATGGAAGATGTTGGTTATGGAATGGTACATATAATTCAATGAAAACTAATAGGTCACTGACCCAACTCTCTCTATGAAGTCAAAAGTCCCGTAATAATTGGGTGATAGATTTACCAATCTCTTAATTCATCGATGAACCAATTTGGGAGAAACAAAAAAACACCCAATGTCCCTTCTCAAATTCCAGAGGTTGTCGGTGATGATTATTATAAGGCTTCTTCTTCTATTGAGTTGTATAAATATTTTTTTTAATCATTTGTACTTGCTTTAAAATCTTATGAATGAGATGAGGGCATAGTGGTTCTGCCTCACCTACCTATAACAAATATAGAGGTGAACGGAATTGTCTATAGTAAAGGGCCTCATATGAATCCATTTGAATCATTTCTTGAAAGATTTTATTATAGGGAATCTAAAAAAGAGTTACATTTTTCTCCCATGAACCTCTAAAATAAAGGACGCATGCTCAGATCATATCCTCTAGTGCATGTATTGTCTACTTATAATTCCTGTCAGTCTGAGGGTGGTAAGATATAATCAACAGAACTAGTGAACCCATTACCTTATAGAACACCTATTAGAAACACAATTTTTTACTTTTCATCTTGGTCTAGTATGATAGAACGTGGAATTGCATGAATTTTCATTGTCATTCAGATGTAAATATTTCCTAGAAAGTCAACAAAGAAGGTCTCTCAGATCGGTATGAAGTGTAAAACCTTGGTCAGCCTATCAATGGTCACCTATACAACATTTCTTCCTCAAGGAGATCTCACCAAGACTATCATGAAATACCTGGTGACATCTCTGAATTTCCACTCAGTAATGGATATAGGTTTTCTAAGTCTAGTAGTTCATTGGTGATCAGCATTTACTTACTAATTAGTGGAACACCTCATGATTTAAACTACAATATACATCTTCATAATGGACCACCAATATTGGTGAGATTATTCTTGGTACATTTTGGTAATCCCAAGGTGAATTTCCATAACATAGGCATTATATTCATACATCAAATCTTCTTGTATGTCCTAAGGAACCCAAAAACACCCACAGAAGAGTAAGATATCATTATTATAAACAACCCAACCAATTGGTGAGTTTTCACTTATGACTCTCTCTCTCAATAAGTGTCCTTCAATATCATATAGTTTTCTCTATTTCACCTCCTCCAAAAGACATTATTTCACTACTAGATATTTTATAATAGTATTTTTGTGTTCTTTCTGGACTTTTAGGTTCATCTGAGAAAAAGGATCCATAAATTTATTCTCACCAATATTCTCATGTATGGACAATGTCTGAGTATTTTGGATCATGGTTTCAACTATTTCATTTCCCTTTTTTGGTGTATGAGCATGTTCAACATCAGAGGAATGAATGTATTCAACCCACTTATGTTGCCTCATATTCAAGTCTTGTTGTCTGGAGATAAATTTGATTATTTTTTGATCTATTAAAACAATGAAAAACTCTCCAAATATATAATTCTTCCAACAAAGTAAACCATGAACTAATGACACTATCTTGAGATTATGTGTAGTTTAATTCCACTAATGAAGTATTAGTGGGTGGTACATGTATTGTACTACCCAATCACCCTACATCAGAACTTCTCCAATCACGATTCCTAATGCATCACAGACAACAATATAGCTCTATCCTGATTCTCCATGAATCATGTTTGGTTCTTAATTCATTCAACCCTTTATCTCTTAAAAGTTTGTTTTATAATATTCTGACAAAAAAATTCACTCCCTTTTTTCACCAGGACCATAAGTGGAATAACTAGGCATGAAAAGTACTATATAATTCACCTTTAATAGCCATCCAAACATAAGAAATTGTGTATATTGAAGATGTTTATGGGAAACTCCCAATAAACTATAACACTTACCTTCTCTAGGTCAACCGATACACCTACCAATAAAATTATATGACCCAAAAAGTTAACTTTATTGTTAAAAATGTGGTATTTTTTGAGCTTTACAAAAATTCAGTTCTTTCTTAGCATATTCATAACATTCCCAAAATGGTAGGCATGGTTGTGTCTAGTTTGAGAATACACTACCATGTCTTTTATGAAGACTACCACAAATGAATCTAGATATGGGTGGAGAACCTGTTTAATCAACACCATAAGGACTCCTTTAACTTTTATAAGGCCAAATGGTATAACCAAATACTCATACAAGACATAATTTTTATAGAAATCATTATATGGTATGTGTGATGGTATCACATGCAACTAATTATAGCTTGACCTCAAATAGATCATAGGGAAAACTATCACTCCTTATATTTGGATGAATAAGTATTATTTACTGGTCAATGGATACTTGTTATTCAACGTAAATTGTTTAAATTTTCTATAATCCATGCACAACCTAAGGTACCATCCTCATTCTTTGAGAAAAGGATAGGTGAACCCCAAGTTGAAGTGCATGGACATATAAAACCCCATTTCTTATAGATCTTCCAACTACTTATTTATTTCATACAGCTCTGTTGGTGCCATCCTATAGGGAGGAATCGAAACTAGTGATTCACCTTTAAATTGATCTATTGTGAACTCCATATCTCTAATAGAAGGTAAACTATATAAATTTTCATGGAAGAAATCCCTGAAATGATCCACCAAGGGAGGGGATTATACAATCTATGTTCCCCTTTTCTCATAAGGGACTAGAAATCTGGGTTATCACCCATCCTAGTCTAATATGGTCAGGTCCGGAAAAAATAACCTGGATATTCAATCCCCCCATAAGAATATAATTTTGGAACACATGTGAGGTAAATAGAAACTTACAGTGATATAAATTGACTTGGGTTTGGTAAGGAACTATCCAATCCATAATGAAAATGACATAAAATTCGGGTCATATAGAGGATAAAGAGATTACATAAGAAATAATAACCACCTATATCAAGGGGTACTCCTTTCACTGGTGTGTACCCTCTGATCAAACTCTTACCAGTGTGTCGAGATCCATAGTTACACTAAAATACTCTATTTTTAGACCCATAATTTTCACAATTACAGCATATATAATAGATTGTGATGAACCTATATCAAATATTTGATAAAATAATGTATATGCTACAAGAATATTACCTCGTACTGTAGAAGTTCGTGGACTCTACTCTTAATGTGTAACATTAACTACATAGATATGGATCGATTCGGGTCCCTGAGATGAAACCTGGTTAACCAGGGCAGGTCCACTCTTATGGTGTTTAACCATAGATGTATAACTACCTTTTCCATGGACACCCCATCATCTTAATAGTCTAGTAGTAGACAAAATCCCAACCTAACATGGATTCATTGATCATGTACCAAAAACATATGTTGTCACAGATCCCTCCTCAAAAGATACAGGAGGGAAAGATCATAAGAAGTGTTGAAGGTGACCCATCTTGGTGTGAGATCAACACTTGATCAAGTTCCTCATGCACTAGGTCTTTTTATTCCCTACCATACCACACTGATGACCTGCTACATATCTATCAGTTTCTTCCATCTGGATGGTACTGCCTTGACATGTACCATTGAAATTTCAATTCCTGCCACCTCATAAACCATCTCCCTAAATTGAAGCTGAAACATCTAGGATAACATCTCCACCTTTATATAGGATTAACTCTGTGATGAGGTCTTGGTTCACTTTCTCTGAAATATAATTCAACTGGAAGATGTTCACTTACCATTTTATGGAATATAATACCCCATACTCAAATCTTCTTGTAGTCGTTAACTCAATATCATCCTATTTCGGTGAAAAAAACATTAATTTGGTGAAGAGAGATGAATAATAAATCATCAAAAAGAAACACTACTTAGGATTCATAAACTCTATGGCATAGTATACACTCAAAATTAAAAGAAATATGTAGTCATTAAAGGCCATCTGGATGTTCGCCCAGAGCATACCCTAATGACATCCAACCTAGGTGAGGAAATCCCACCAATGCTTGGTGGAGTAAGGAAGCATATAAGTATTGATCAAGACCATATGCTCTAGATTCATCTCTATATGATGAAGAAATACAGAACTTCCTATAACCATTACTCGGTAGGATGGGGTCATCAATCCCCATGAAGGTGGGAGGATGTTGTTGCTATATTTTCTAGGTCAGCTCTTCCATAGTAGGGTCACATCAAGGATCACCCTATACAGTATATATAAAGAAAAATAATCTATATCTGAACTAATAATTGTCACCCATTGGAAGATCATTAGGTGCTTCCTTAGATGGAACAATAATAGGTACTACCAGTGGATCAGGTCCCACCACCTCTGATGCATTTCCACTGCCACCCTCCTGGAATATGACATGAGGACATCAAGGCCCAATATTTCTAAAATTTAAAACATCATGCCTCATATATAAGTATATAATATATTTAAAATACCAAAAAGGAAAGGATATGTACACAACCTTCAAATAAATAGGTCACACCTCTCTCTCTACTCTAAAATATAGGTCTAGGTGACAAGAAGAGTCACAGAAGGATCATAGGAGACACCCTACATCCCATTACTTGGTTTGGTCAGGGTCAAATTATCAAATAAAACAAAATAGGTTCTAGTAAATGGAATTTCAAATTCATGGAATAGAGGTAAAGACTCATTAAATTTAATTTAGAACCCCTATAGTGATAACCTTTTTATTTCAATGCATTAGTTTACCAAAATTTATTATTACTTATTTAGCTATTTATGTCTCAACCTAGTTAATTAAATCACCAATTCCAAATTTGTAAAGGCCCATACTCATTATAAATTAAAATTGGAATGCCATGTAACGATGAACTAACTCTTACTTTAGACACCAAGTTGTAAGAGGTCATGTATAGTTATATGATTAAATGAATCACCATTCTCAATTTATAGAAGTACTCTCTTCTTAAATTTCCATTAGAATTGATTAATGAGATCAAATAATATTTGATCCCTATGAACTAATGGTTCATGACTCAATTATATCATAATTGTTTAATTAAGGTTTTATCATCAATATATATAGACAAAAACCATTTATATTTATTTAGGAACTTTAATTAAAATAATTATCTCATTCCTATAGGATATTATAGAACATTTCAATATATAAAAATTAGGGCATATCAAAAAACACATGTAATAAAGGAAATGTACGCAGAAATGTAAATATGGAATGGAATAATGCATGAATTTTAATTACAATGGTTCCTAGTATGTTTCATGAATTTATAAGACATTATATCATCATCCTAGGGTGGATAAAGTCACATCATACAAATATCAACATTAGTAACTAACACAAAACATGTGTATCACCAAACTGTGAAATCCATAAAACATTATCAGGTGTAACCAATAACATCATTAACCTTATCGAGTAATTTGGGTTTCCCTTATATGTGGAATAGCCACTTCGAGAAATTGGATAATTTCTAAATTTCATTTTTTTCCTAGTCTCCTGTCTAACCCCAAATAGTATGACAGAAGGAAAAATTCTCTAATACCATTTTGTATCATCCAGCATGAGAAGCCACTTAGTGTTTCCATGAGATGGTCAGACACATGAAATCAAGAAAGACTCCACATATTTCATAGGTCCCCAACTAGTTGTGAGGTACTATGGTTTTTCTTTGGGGTGATTATTCCCTCATAGGTCAGAGTGCACCATAGCGGTATTAATCATAGTAAGTAGTAGAAATTGAATTAATTGGAATCAATGGAAAAATAATGTATGGTGGAATATGAATTATAAATAGATTCAAAATATGATTATTAGGGTTTGATCAACCTATAAAAGAAAAAAAAGGGATATAAATTATTAGAAATATGTCATATTCGATACAAAAATAAAAAAGGAAAAAATCATATACAACCAGCATCACAAGAAAAGGCTTGGTCCATTTATCCTATACATCATCCTATGAATCAAAATAAAATATGTGAGGCTTCACGCTTCCCTTTATGAATAATTTCAACCCTGAATTATACTTTTGTACCAAGGGTGTACAAATAAGGTTAAGATATATACTCTCTGGGTAAATGCCAATAATCTCTAGATCAATCCATTACATGCATATAAAATTAGTTGTGTGCCAATAAATAATAAATTCAATTCTAAACATAAATAAAAACATCAGCATAGGATCTTAAAAGGATACCTAACCATTACTACATGCTTCATCCTAATCCAAAAATCTATAAACCTTGGTAACCTTCACATGTATAAAAAGGGTCATAATTGGATTCAATAAATAATTTATCAAGATATGGACCATGCCCAAGCATGTTATTTGGATTTGAAGATGTATCATATCATTAAGAAAATATATATTCTATGAAATTTAAATGGAATCTATTAATTTAATTATATTGGATCTTGGCCCATATTAGGAGAACCATATCATAGAACCTGAGTACCACACCAGAAGAAACATAAACAATTAAGGTCATAGGATTTCATTAAGGTGATCCTTAAATGGAATCCCTTGTTTCACCCCCATCATAGTGAAATCATACCTCTAAGCCCATCCTTAGTATATCGTGTAGGGGACTGAGTATCACCCATGATTGGGTATGTCTATATAGCCACCCAGCCTATCTATAGTGGTCTCCCCTTGGGAACTGTGTCACTCACATGGAGGTAAGGAAAACACATGGTGTTCCTATCCCTAGTATAATTGTTATCACTCTAGGTATTCCTAAAATACATAGATAAAATCAAATTATAATGCACAATGAGCACATCTATGGGATCCCATAGGGATCAAAGTATCACTCTCAACATGGTAGGAGATAAAGGCATAACTATCACAATTTAATACATTTATAAAATCATTTCATTTACACATTTGAATAAATATTTATGTGTAATTCAATTAATAAATTCAACTATGAAAAGGGATGTACATGCCAATGTCTTGGCCTGCTATCATTATCAATTAAATTTAAATTTCAAACATTTATTAAAATTCCATAGACCTCTAAAGGGGGTTTAATAACAATTTATTCGGCAAGAATATGCTATCAATGTTGGGAACACCAATTGGGATGTATTAAGTCAAGGATATCCACAAAATATTTACATCTCCACACAACGGGGTCATATTAGGCATGTTAAAAAGTCAAATTAAATTATTTTACAATTTAGATTCATTATAGTAAAGTTCTAGTGCGCAGTACAATGTCGTATGTTATAAAAGCATTGATTTATAAGGTAAATAATCTACACCACCTAATATGGGTACATAGATTTGTCCTCATCTATTACCAACTCATGAATCGAGCTAGAATGGGATATATCGGAATAATCGTCAAGTGCTCTGGAAATGGGTAAAATGAACTCACACTAAAACAGTGAAACAGTAGGGAAGAGATACTTGGAAATGATATAAGAGGAGTGTAGAGATTATCGAGAGGAGATGAACGCATCTGACAGTGAAGGAACTAGAGATCGTATGAGGGAGATACCAAGATCTTTGGGTGGAGAAGAGGGGGATAGTTCATGTGTGGTGGTTGTATGCTAGAGGAAGATAACTGATTGTTGCAGGATCAAACAATTTATGGAAAGAATGTTTGTTTTCCCATCATTTACTAGGCCGTGTGGTTTTTCCACATGGTTGGCTAAACCATGCACTAACTGTAGATGTCACATTATCTAAGGTGATCCCTCAAATGGGATTGGTACACAGTTTTACTGACCATAAAAAAATTATAAATAGATCAACCATTGATTTATACATATTTTCATGGTTGTGTGGCCCTACTTACAAGGGTTCAGAAAAACCATGAAGATTCCTCTATGCTCTTGGTGACCATAATGGTTGAGTCACGTGATTAGCACTAACGAGGCACTAATTTTTTGACTCAGTTTACCATCCCATTTTCCAGAACACTAGGCTTAAAACGAGCATCAGATTCTACTAAACCATATCATCACATTTAAATACCTCAATTTGAATGAAAAAATATGTTTGAAACTATAACACCAGGATATATATCTCTCCAAAAAGTTGTAATGTTACATTAATCTCATGTTCTTAGATCTTTATAATCGTTTTTTACTTGAGTAATCTTTGGTATCTCCATTTCTTACCATTACATATCATCTGAGGTCACCCTTTTTTTATTTTTCCTTCCACATGATATAAAGAAAGATTTTAAGAATGATATGTCTAATAAAGTTCATAGTTTTGAAGAACTAAGTGGTCGGTGATATACATGGCTTAAGAACATGTTTGTTTATATCATAGTAATGTTTATCCCATCTTTAGAGATAAGGGAAAAGGATTTTTTTAAACCCTTAGGATAATTATATGTGTTGGGTAATTTGATAATGATATATTAAGGTATAAATTTTATGGTTTTCCAAGAAATAAATTCCTATAAATATACTACAAGTGGGAGTAGTTTTAGAACTGATTTGTTTATGGTTAATAACTCCAAAAATAGTGGATTGAGTATGTATTAATCATCATTCTGTTGCATGGGGAATATGAACTTTCTGGACATCTAGTTTTACACCCCTAATGGATATTCTTGGGTTAAATCACATTTTCCTTATCAACAAAGGACATAATTGGTTACACATGTGGTGTTATAAATTTAAAATATGGTGTTAAGATTTAGATATCCTAATAATTATGTTTCATGATTATATAATTCATCACTTTGACTATTATTTAAAAACAGTACTTTTTTGTTTTAGACAATGGTCAGAACCAAGATGAATCATGTTAAAAAAATTTAATGGAAAATGGAATGATTTTCCTCACATACAACAAAATGAAATAGGATTGAGGAGGGTAAAACATGTGATTATTCCTAAAAATATTTCTCATTATATAATTAATAATTATAACATGGGTGAGTTTCCAAACACACCAAGTAATAGAAAAATGTATTTTTAGGAGGACTATGGATAGATGGAGATTTATCATCCAACATAAAAAATATGTATGAATAAGTGCTCAAGGAAATGGTTCAGAGGAATGATAAAATAATTTATATGTATAAAAAAGGTTATAGGGTAAGTAATTTTAAGGGAATATTAATAGTTTAATAGAGGGATATGATGTTCTATATAAGGAACTATTTATTATTCAATGTGTTATGTGTATAGAATATGGGCCTTATCTAAGACAATTCCTAAATATAAGGGTTAACTAATAGACCAAAGAAGGACCTATGTTATTCCAAATGATGAAGTGACCTGATTGAAGTGTTTTTGTATTGGTATTTCATAAATTATATTATAAAAATGATAAATAAATGATAATTTGGCCATAAGAATCATAAATCAATTAAGGATTCCTCTATGATAGTTAATCATTAAGGATATAAAATCATATTTAGTGATATGGGATATTATTTCAAGATACATGATTGAGGGAAATATAACCACTATTATGTACATTATATTGAGATAAAAATGACTAGTATGGTAAAAGAGATGATGATATAAATTGGATAGTGTTGATGACCATGGAATTGATTATTTATTTTGTGAAAATATTATTTTTATGATATTTGGTGAATTTTAATATATTTTTTATATTTATAGAGTATATTAGAATATTTTTAAGAATTTACGTTAACATTTTGGTTCTATATAATGGTATTTTGAGGTGAGTTAAAACTTTTATTGGGATCTAGTAAGGACACACAATTGTTGAATAACTAACCCTTAAAGTTAGAATATGATTTTATATTAAGTTAAATACGGTTTATTGAATAGTATGATATATATAATCTTGATGGTTGAAGATTTATTCATTCACACGGTGATATTTTCAAAGATATTTTCTTCCAAGCTAAGGACAATATTTTTGGATAGTATCTAAAATTCATTTAGGATATTTTGATGAATATCACTACATTATAACATTCTATGCTGATTTATTGAAGTGATTTATGATATATTGGGATATTTTTCATTGGGTTCAGATATATATAAACCTTAGATTTACCATGTGATTTAAAAAGAATGATTATTTTGGAATAATGTAATTAAATTTACGGGGATCATTGATAGAAGGCATAAGATCACTTTTGAGGGTAAAAAATTTGTTAATATTGATTTTATTAAGGTAATTTTGGATATAGGGTTATTTATTTATGGAATGATCTTAGTCTAACCATTGATGTTGTTTTGAAATTTTTTTGAGTGAAATGTATTATTTCTTCATATTAAGGATTATACATTATAGATATTAAATAAGAATGTTCAAACCATTTAATGGTTTAAAATTTTAATATGTGATTAATAGATTATTTTCATTTTCATGATGTTGTTATATATTAAAATTCAATTTTATTTATTCAAGAAAGAAAGAAACATCATCTTGAATACTCATTGTTTTGGGGAAAACAAGACATTAGGGTGGAAATTGAATAAAGGATGAAATTAAAATTTTCAATTAATTATATTTCCTTGAATTAATAGTATATATAGTAACTTAATTCCATATATCATTTTAAGGTATCTTAAAAAACATAAATACATCATATTAAATTCATTTTTATTAATCAAATGTCTTTTTTACACCTCATTGATTTAGGATTTGGTGGTCATTAACTTTCTCATGATCATTCACATTCATGTGATCAATGTTCTTTGTCACTCGCCATCACTATTAGGACATTAATTTTTCCCTCAGTGTATATATTTTAACACTCCACTAATGATCTCATATTTAGAAACATATTTTTTTGTTATAAAATAGGAACTTCCAATTTAGATTTCCGTCTTTTATAGAGGAATTTTTATTAACCCTTTTTATAATGTGGTTTTTTAACAAATGAATTTTCTAATATAAAAACATTGATTATTGAAAAAATTATCAATTCACAAGGTTATAATTTATAAAATAGGTGGGGGTGGATATGACACCTAGATATTTTAAAAGAAATTTTTTTATAGAATATGAAACATGAAACATTTAGTATAAATGGGTAACGAAATATTTTTATTTTAAGATAGTTAAAAAATAGTATTGAATTGGTCGGTATGAATAGAAGTAACCTAATTAGGATATATATCTATATATAATTGTCATAACCAATAAAAATTTATTGTTAAATTCTTAGGAAATAATCACTCAATTTTTAGAAAGGTTATTTTATTCATCAAAATAAATTTTCTTCAAAAATGGTTTCTGTTGATTTTTATCAGAATATAGTAAACATAATATTTTAGAACTTTTTCAAAACAATATTTGATAAAAATAATTATAAATTTTAAGTTTTCAAATAAAAATTATTTTGGAGTGAAAATATTTTTTTAAAATATTGATTTACCGATGAATAGAGAAAAATACTGATATTTATTGAAAATGGATTTTTTTCTAGAATTTAAAAGTAACATTTTTTAAAATGGTTTCAAATTAATCTTATTTCACTAATATAATTTATAATCCAATTTGGTTAATTCAAATTAATTATATGAATGAATTAGGTATAAAAAATTTATATATAAAAGAAATTGTTTTAAAAACAAATTTTCCTTATGTTTTTCATTTTTTTCTTAATTTATTTTTCTAGTTATATAAATTGTATACTAAAAATAAATTCTATATTCTTAGTTAGGAGGTCCAAATTTTGTAAAAAAGACCCTTTTATATTTGGTTATTATTAATAATAACCATATTGAATTTTTATTACCATGATAACGTTAAAGAGTGTTAATTTGGGTCAAAACTAATGTGATGTGTTTTTAAGATCATTAAAAACGAGCCTTTATTTAATTAGATGATTATATTTCATCCCTAAAATCTGAAACTTGAAAATATAACCATTTTAAAATTAACATTAATTTTGACCTATATAATTTTGATGTAAAAGATAAAGTCAAAAATTTCACATTACTGTTTTTAATAATTGTATTATGTTTTTAATAGGGACAAAAACTTATGTTTAGTTTTAAATTTTTATTGAAGATATTAATTTTTTATCATGGTAATTAAATTTTAATTTTTAGTGATGATATAATTACTGAGAAATTCTATACAATGTCAACACAATATTTTTTCATGCTGTAAAAACTATGTAAATGATTTTAAAAACTCTAAAATTAATATTGTATGATTGGGTTAATTTGTGAAAGTAATTTATTATAAAATAATAACCTATTAGGTATTTTTAATGTTTTATATTAAAATTTAATTTCATTCATGTTGTTTTCAAAGTTATATTACATGAATAGATCATAAAATGACATTAATATTATTTTATGTAAATTATTTTATTGAATTACTTAAAAATAATTTAAGGGTAAAATTATGATAATAATTGGCATAAAATAGTATATATTTTCTATTTATAAGGAAATTTTAAACTTAGAATTGATATTATATACCTTTAATATTTAAAAACTCATTATCACAGTTAAGGTTAAAATTGGTTAACCAATGGATTAAACCAAAATATAACACTTGAAATGATATCTAAATCCATGAAAATTAGATATAATGAATATATTTAGATCATATATTAATTATCGTATAATAAATATCATTTTTGAACCATTGTCAATTAGTTAAACATGCATTATATTATAATCCTTCATGTATTTCAAAAAATGATATTAATGATGTTTTATAACTAATAATATGTTATTAAATGATTTAAAATTATTAAAAATATTCTATTCAGTCAAGTGAAATTAAAATGTTTAAAAATATAAACCATGGTCAATTTATGTGTATCTTTTCCTTTTATAATAAATTTATGCATCCCTAAAGTGTAAAAAAATATTAATATCAAGGTAATTATCCAAAGGGTTAACGAGGGATAAAACAAAGAGATAAAGGTAAAAAAATAACCAAAACATATTAAAATTTTATTTTATGAGATTATTTAAACTAATACTCATATCATATTGTAATCTATATATTTACTAATCTTGGATTTCCTACTACCACATGTCAAAATACAAATCTTCCACATCATTTTTTTCCTTATGTGTCTTCTCTCCCTATATCCATGTTTACCCTCTCTCGCATAGTACCTATTTCTTCAATCGCCTATCATTCCCGCTTCTGTTGATTTCATCGCGCATAATGACTTACACTCTCCAGAAACCCTCACCATTGTCATCCTAGATTTGACGATCAATCAGCCATTGGTCGACATCCATCTCCGATTTCCTTCTTCTGGCATTTTCTACTCTACCCTACGACCTTTTTCTTCTTCCCTTTGTGGTCGTGATTGAGTTTTTTTCATCCTAGGGTTCCTACAAAATCCCAACACCGGGGTCATCCTGCTTCTAGTTTCCCTATAGTCTGTCAACCTTCTAATCTATCTTCCTCCTTATCCCAGTTTTACCATACTGCATTTGAGCTCCAGGATGTTTGGAGCATATTTGACCAACTCCGAACACATCTATAATGAGGTGAGGTTTCCTTCAAAACGTTCCCTATTGATTTTCTACACTTTTAAGTATTCCATTTTACTCTATTCATACAAAATCTCAACACTGAATATCAATACTCTTTCCTTTAGGAATCAGTAATTAGGGTTGGGTTCATCCTACTCCCAGTTTCCCTATAGTCCATCGACCTCAAAATATGTCTTCCTCCTTATCACAGTTTCACCATACTGCATTAGAGCTTCGAGATGGTTCCAGCAGATTGAACCTACTCCGAACACATCCAAAATGAGGTTAATTTTCCTTCAAAATGTTCTATATTGATTTTCTCCACTTTTAATTATTCCATTTAACATTATTCATACAAAATCATGACACTGAATTTCAATATGTTTTCCTTTAAGAATTAGTAATTAGGGATCCACTAGGTTCAATTGGGAACCCAATCTGTACTCTTAAAAAGGTGTGTTCTTCCCTTCAATAGATAAATCAACATTTCCATGTACACATAAACTTTTCAATCATTAATACTATACATTTCCAATTCTAATTCTCCAATTACACCTCGTCCTTATTCTATTCTATCAATGTTACTTTATTTATTATATCTACCATGGTTGTTATAGATTTCCACCACTACATCAGAGTTCTGGGATGTTTTCTTATATCTACTGGATTTCATTCATCAAATTTTTTTCTTACAGCCTCATTGAATAAGATTAACTATAATTATAAATTATTTTTTTATTTTCATCGAAAACATTCCTAGTTAACTTATTGATTTCCTTTAAAAGAAATATTTCAGGTATCATGCTCAGAGTTGTGCATATAATGAATTATTTTCATAGTTTCATTCAGTTGTTCCATTGAACTTTTGTTTAAAAACTATTATAGGTTATCACATATCAACCTATTAGTTGTTATGTTTCCAGATTAACTAAATAAAACATGTACTATTAACTATTGGCTTCCCTCATTCGTGAATTCTTGAATTCAAAAAATATATTTTTTTCCTGATAACTCTCATGATATACATCATAATAATGGGTAGTTTGTTGCATCTGAAATCTAGGAATGTTATCTATATTTCATCGCATTTCATGAAAGTCTAAAATTTCGGTTTAGATACCTTAAAATTTGGATGGAATTCTTAAACATTCAAGGTATCCTCCTATATAGTTTTAGTATATATATTTCACTAATTTTTTATGATATAAAAAGATATATAATACATACTAATTTTTTATTTATTCTATTGGAAATCTCTTGTTTTTATATAAATTTAAATAAAATTGATAATTTTATGATTCTGTTGTTTACAAGGGATAAATAATCACAAAAATATATGACAAGAATGATTTTTACACCTATAATGAACCCTGTTTAAATTGACGGAAACATAAGTGTACCTAATGTTTGGTATATTATCTGAACCAAGGTGTTCACATTATCATTTTATTGTAACTGGATTATTGTTTTTTAAGTTACCAGTTGTTATGCTACTTCATGAAGTGAGCATAAGTTTTTTTAACCCGATGCAGGTTTTTTTTATATGATGCTCCTTCCAGTTAGTGGAGGCCTTCACTGAACATTAAATTGGAAACACCTGTAACTATTTATGTGGAATGAGTTTCTCCCGTCCATGGCTTCACCTACACAGATCTTGAAAAAACTATGATGGTTACATGAAATAGGATATCTATCCTCTCATAATGTACACCAATATAGAAGATTTCACATATATTATGCATTTAAATATAATTCAATCTATTTCATTTTTTTAGATTTCTATGTGAATCATGTTTATTCATGTCAAACCAAATGAACATGCATCTATTTGAAGATTAAATGGATAATCAAGGTATCTAGACTTACTATATGATAATATTTTCTACTAACCATGAATTAATGGTCAGTATACCCACTCCGTGTTCAATTTCAGGTTGTCAGGTCTTCTAAAGTGGTTGAGAGCTCTCTGATCAAGCTTCTTGTACTGGGTGAAAGTCTCTAATCAGTGAATAAGGTCAGGGTAACCCCTATTCTTACCCATTGTCTCTATTTAGGTGAGATTTAATCCCAACAAAATGACACTCTTGATCTGCTTCGAAGGCTCAGTTCTGGTTTTCATGCATGTTGAATGTTCAACAAATTGATGGAACTAAGTGTAAGAAGATAATATGTTTTTACTGTTCTATTTATTATGTTTATTGATCTATTTTTAGAAAGGAAAAAACACCACTGTTAATGAGTATGCATTCTACAAAAAATGCATCTATATTAAAAAAATTATGGGTTTTTTAAAATCTGCAGGTACATTAATTCCCAAACTTAAAACTGGTTTTCATTGACAGATGGTATCTGGATTAGTGTTCCTTAGTCTCAATGCCTCTGAATCATGTAAGGAAACATAATACCTTTTTAATGATGATAAATCTATATTTCTTCATGTTCTATACTTGGTTTATTAATCATTATTTATAGATTCAACTCTTACAGAAAGAGAAAACTGGGATGTATCATCGGGTGGAAGCAATGAGGTGAGAGTTAAAGGTAGATTATGCACAGAACAAAACACATTCAAAGTACTTCTCATCAAGAAAAATGAAAATTACATCAACAATTTTAATGAAATCTTCATAGACAATAAGGTACTACTGATTACATATTTTTAATTTCATTTCAAAGCATAAACTGTATAACATTACTATTTTTTTCATTTTTATATAGGATCATCATATCAGTGGATCCACAAGAGTAAGTAATAAGATTAAACAATAAAAGTTAAAAATGTTTTAAATTCCTCCAATTTTGATTTTTAGAAAGTAAATATCACCTTATTTCTATATTCATTTTATCCTTGCATAATAGGATCATCCGAGTGGTGGATTTTTTTGACTAAGTTCAAACATTGAGACAATATTTCTTATATAAACCACTGGTATTTCATCTACTTAGGTATCAAACTATTTTCATGACTAAATGTTATTTTATTGACATCATTTTAACTATGGATCAATTCATTTTTCATGTAATTTACATTTTTTATATATTTAAACTGTACATCATTTTTCATCTTTTGAAATATCTATTTTTAACATTTTTTTTCTTATATCATTTGAATTGTCACCTATATTTATTACCAATTTTTTTAAATACAATCTATATGTAGAAAAACATGTCTATGATTTTGATAGTTATGATGCGGTGCACCATAAACTTTCAATATCTCTGGACACTACGACTACAACAAACCAAGCTAGAGAACATCACACCCGAACAAAGGAAAAAAAAGAAAACAAGAGTGAAAAAATTGACTTAATTTTTTAGTTTTAATTTCAAGTTAATACTATATTTTTTTTATTTCATTTATCATATTTGATTTCTATATTATTTTTTTACATTAACATGCTATATTAGACTGTAAAATATCTTTGTAGAAAAACAATCTCTATGCATAAAAACATATATTTTGATTTTTTATAGTTAGGATGGGGTGTACCATAAAATTATAATATATCTGGGCACTACGGCTACAAAAAACTAGGATAGATAAATTCACACCCAAAAAAAGGAATACAAAGCAAACAAGAGTGAAAAAATTGACTGAATTTTTTAATTTTAATTGAAAGTTAATACTACAGTTTTTTCATTTCATTTATTTTCATATTTGATTTGTACATTATTATTTTACATTAAAAAGTTGTATTATACTACATTATTTACATTAGGGCTCATTGAATATGTTTACCCTATTTTCGGAATGAGACTCTAGCATGGATATTTCATAACATATGTTCCATGTTTATGTGTTGTCTCTAATCCATATAATGTTTAAATCATCCATTTCATGTGGTTACTTCACATATAAGTTGAATAAGTTTTTGTTCGATATCAATTGAAAATGTTTCTGTTTCAAAATAATTTTATTTTCTCATATCTATGACATCTCCATAGCACATATACTAGTTATTTACAACACTGTATCTGCACATTCAATATAAAAATTTTCAGTGCTTTCTATGTTTATTAGGATTAGTAAATTTTTACAGGATGTATATAGATATTCACTGCTTGAAAAACTACCCACACATATGAATTAATTTGACAGATTAGTGAGAAAATACACATATTTTTGTAATATACATCACCTATTAACAAAAGCTTACCAAAGAACTTTTTCAGATCACACTTTAAGGACTATAGGGGGTTTATTTTTATATTTACATTTTGTTTGTTCGATTTATCATGTTCATGGGTAAATTTGAGCGGATGTTTTTGACCATGAAAACCATTGTGTGAGTGCCATTTTTAGGCGAAATATTCCATATGTACGAACCATTCAGCAATTTTATTTCTTATTACATAGATATTCTAGTTGATTCAAGGTTATATAGAATTGATCAAAATAGTCTATTATTTCCACTATCATAGGTTAAATATACACCAAAGGCTCATAAATATTCATAGAGAATTACTCGTGAGTTATTCATATTATTTATGTATTATACTATATAGATTTTTTTTCATAGATGATACCATGATTCCAGTACCAACTAACAATCCTATAACTGTATTATTTTGGTATCTTCTAGACATGAAAACATATATATTATATATATAAATAATGTTAAAATATACTATGAAATTAAATAAAGGGAGTGTGATAATATTTTTTATCAAAAACTGAAATTTATTTATGATGATGATATGTTAAAAATATGAACTTTCATTCACATTACCTTTCAAATATACCGCACTGAATGTAACCATGTTTCATACTAATCCTCTCCCCAACATCATCGTAATCCCATCCACTCTATTCAAAATCAAGAAAACATGAAACTCTCTCTAAGTTTCTTTCCATTATTTATCAAAATCTCACCTCTTGCCTCCTTCTCATACCTATCCTACACCTTCAGTTTCATATATATATATCTTATCTCTACCTCTTCTATTCCATCATGATCTATCTCTAAAATAATTAGTCATTACATCATTTCCTTTAATCACGGGTATCCAACAAACATCATTATCATCGTTTTATTCTAAACATTATATTACGTACAACAACAATACAATTTTTTAATGACACAAAACCAAATGATTTGAAATAAAATTGAATAGTCCTATGCATTTTCCTGGGAGGAGTACCTTTTATCTCAATTTATATCTATTTCCAGAAAAAATTATTTTATATTAATTTAATACTTTCAGTAATTTCCAAAGTTCACCTCCCCCTAATTATTAAAGGGCCCCTCATCTCTTTATTGTTGACAATGTTTGAAAATTAGAGATGGAATATTTATACCCTAATATCATTATATATTCTATATTAAAATCCAATATATTTTTTTATCCTAATAATATCAATATTTCATGTCTTAAGGTGTAATTTATAAGAGGTTTCTCGGTGAAGCGTTATAACATTCAACCATGTGTTTTCAATTTTATTTCCTCTTCATCCACATATAAATCCATGGTATTATTTAAATAATAATTAACTCACTATCCTAAATATACTAACTAGTAATTATTATGATGTTAAAACTATTATTCACCTTCTATTTTCCTATAGAATGTGAAAACATTACTCATGTATATGTACGTCTTATTGTCTCTACATAGTGGTGTAAATCATTTTTAATCACCATATTACATTGATTTTTATAATAATATATTCGATAAATAAAAAATTATTCGTTATATTAATATTATTATTTAGAGTTAAAAAATTATTTACCTTTATTTCCCTCTATCCATCAGAAAATTGAAATTGTGTTTATGTGCACATACGACCTACCATCTTTGGAAATGGTGTAATTCATTTTTTTATTTCTACCTTGTATGGATGAATATATCAATATATATGTTTAATATAAATTTTATTTCTATAATTAATAGCATTCTATTGATTATTTATTTGCGTTCAATGTGAAAATACTGAAATAGAGGGATCAAAACAATAATGAAAAAGGAAACAACTAATACCTAAACATGATGATTTTAAAAAATAATTATTAATAAATTGGTACTGAAATTTTATAAGTTGATATTATATGATATTATAAATATTTAGATGATTATTTTATTAAATTAAAATAAATTTAAATTTTTTATACATGTGTTTATATACTTTTTTATATCAGTGGAACTTGAGGTGAGGCTTTTATGTTACAATGTCATTATTTTCCATGATCTTTATGACTAAGTTTATTATGACGAAATTTCATGACCCACCACTCGATAATTTCATGAATTATATTATACTATATTTACTAATACATATTAAATGTTATAATTTCACATTCCTCTCTTTAAATAATCAATGAACTAAAAGAATATTTTTAAGGAAATATGACATTATTTCTCTCTTCGGTCAAAAAACATTTTCTTCTTTGTGCATTGTTTCTTAAAATGATTTCGAGAATGTATTATTATTATACTATGATAGTTTAAATTAATTTTACTCATTATTTAATTTTTTTAAAGAAATTATAGTAAATATTATTATCATTTCCTAAATAAATACTTTTTACTTTTACCAAAATATGAAAATTTATTTGTTTTAAAGTACATGGAATGAATAAAATATCCCACCATCATGACCACTCAATTATGTTAGGATTCCATCTAATATTTTTAATTTTAATCCAAACAAAAAAATTATTTATATTTATAAAATTTTATATTTTAAATAGAATATTTCAAAGTGAAAAGTTTATTTTCATAAAAAAATGTTCTAGTGATATTTTAATGGAATTTTGCATCTATGATAACATCCCTGATTTTACTTATGATTTACTAATTATATTATCCAATAAATAAATCCACCTTATTTAATTTTATGTCATGCAATGATGAATATTTTAGTATAATTATAGGACTTCTATTCATTTTGGATGGGTTGATTATGTTACTATGAAACCTAAATGAAACACATTTCTTTTAAACATGTTATTCTATGATTATATGATGAAATATTTTTAAAACCCATTTACTTTTTACAAATTATGATATGTTGAATGTTTTATGAACCTGCATCATAAATATGTTTTAAATTCATTCAATGACTAATGGACCCAAAATAATACATCCCACCAATTTATTGGTTAAAACTGATATCTCATGAGGAAAATGGACTATAATAGGAAGTAATCCTACACTATTAAGTGACTCCCTTCACTATGATAGTCTTGAGAGCAAACATTCACTAAGGATATTATTGAATTATGAATGTAACCAATCTACCACAATGGTCTTGATAGTGAGACTTGAATAATGAAATGATATAATATTCTTATATATCTTCCACAAAAATTCTTATTATTATAATGGTATACTCTCATGGATCATGTTATTTGATTCCCTTATAGTTAATATCTTGTAAACAATCATTCATTAATCCATGATTTGATATTATAATATATGATACGGTGGTTATGGTTTTAAAATATTAAGCTTGTGATATCATAAACTTATGATCAAGTAATGGTTAGAAGATCTTTGATATCACACTTGTTTACCCTTAATGAGCAGTTGAGCTCACCTTTTCTTATGTTTCCCTTTTCCTGGATCTGAATATTGATTTTAAGTATGTCATTTCGATATAGGGTTATAGTTGTGAAGAACTATGTGGGAGACAATGTAGATATCTTATGAACAAGTTTTTTATGAATACATGTTTCTAAAGAATATAGTCCTATACAATTAGAGAGTGGATCATAATGTCATGTATTGAATATTCATCAAATAAGATATAATATTTATGTTTGAAGAGTATGGGTCACTATATAAGGTTTCATATTTCATTCATTGAGATCCTGGAAATATGGTTTTAAATCACTTATACATATTCTAATAATTGTTATTGGACTGTAAAAAACCATCAATTATAATTTTGGTTCCATATTAACTAAAACAAGATTCTAAAAAATCTAGAGGTTATAGAATAGTAATAATATCTTATAGAAAACATGGGGAGGATACAATAAAAATATAATTAAATTCAACAGTATAAAAGTGAAATAACTAGAACAAATATGTATTGTATGTGTGTGGGAATATATTTATGAGATAACAGTCATTAATATATAGACAGAAACATGTATGAATTAAATCAACTCATGTTAAAAATAAATATATAAATCACAAGGATCACTCATTGAATTAATCAGATAAAAAATAATTATATAAAATCACACAATTAGATACATAACTAAAAAACTTGAGTCTATCCTTAGTTCCATCTCATAAACATCATCATGACACTCTACCCTAATATCTAGTTCAGGATTTTAATTGAAATTCATACATTGAGGTTGGCACGCCCACCGAGGTTCACATGCAGGGTGTGGGTATAATACATAATAAGGATCCACCAAAAGGGTAACTTATATATATATATAAATATTTTTCATATTTATTATAATGGAATATATAAAAAGTAAAAACATTATTAAATAATTTGATCAAGGTCATCATGGGATGACTTGGAAACCACTTCATCTAACCCTCTATGTTTTGGATTATTTTTTTGATGGTTCTATAGATTTAATTTCAAGATGTGGTAGACTAGAAAATATTATTGAAATGAAGTAGTCAATCCCAGTAACATTATATTGGTGTCTTATATGCCTAGGTATTAATACTTCACTAGAATTAAATGTAGGAAACGTATCCATAAAATAGTTAACACCCATACAAAATTATGTATATGATCATATGGTGAACCATGAACACATTTTGGATGTATCTAGAACTCCAACGAAAACAAATCTAATGAGGGTTTCAAATAAAAATATCTTTTATTAAAAACAAATATTTAAAACACATAATTTAACTTAACTCACATAGTTAATTGACTTGGGATCTTACCACTAATCATTGATCACCATAGAACTCTAAAGTGGTGAGTACATATATAGTGTAACTCAATACTCATATTCGTCACTCTAAGTTAATTATACCTTAATAATAGTATCAATATTGTTTGGATAAAAAAATAGATTCTTGGTATACATATATTACAACCTATCTTGTATCAAGTAACCAATCTATAATAACAAATCTTCAATTGGTTAACACATAATCAATCTTAGGTATTACTGATCCTGACCAATATCACTATACATAGTCACCATGACATAACCTAAATCTAAAATCAATAACCTTGTATGGTATTATACCCGACAATACCAAATTATAATACTTACTATTATATCATATTTTTACTAAGCTATAAAATAGAATATATCCATAATAAATGATAAGATTAACCAAGGGGTTCCACATTACTCACCTTTTAATCCTCATATATCACAACTCATATAACATTCTCAGGATTGTTAAATTTATATATACTTAACTCCCATACATTCCTATAAAACCTACTTGTATATAGATATAATGGATACCCAATTGGTTCTACCAATTAGAATCAAATTAAAAAAATTAAACAATAAAGACCATTATCCTTATGGATAACTAGAAAATAGGGGATAACCAAAAATCATATTCCAAAATACCTAAAATCATCAAAAACTAAAAAAACTTATAACTTCTAACTCTTAAATTCCATTATTATCAGATTCAATGGATAAATCATGACCCCACTAATAGGCGAGATATCCCATGATCATAAACATATTATTTCAAAACCTCAATATATGACACCTCAATAAGGACCCTAACATAAAAATGACTAATTAGATTCATAAAAGTGACAATTTATACAAATAGAAATATTTTTATCCACACTCATCCCTAATCAAGGTGGTTACATTGTCCATAAATCATTCTCATATTCATTCCAAAACAACTATGTGATTTTTATCAAACCAACGGCTCTATAAAATGACCTAACCACTCAATTGTTGATTAATAAAACCACTAAGTATATCCCTAAGAATTTTTTATTTATTATGAGAACTAATACCAATTTTTGGTTCTTATATAATAACTAGGTATCATTAAAAATTGAAACATTTTCATAGTGAGTCTCAAAAATGCTAAAACCATGCATAGAATACCCACTCCATTACTAACATAAAATACCCTTTCCTATTAATCAATTATGAGATCACCTTATCCCTATTATAAATTCTTAATAAAAAACCCCAAAATTTTGGAATACACAACATATAAATTGAAACTATATATTATTAAATTTTAAGGGTACCACCTACCTTGTGCTCATATTATTTAACATTTCATGCATTGTGACTTGGTTTTCCTATATTGCCCATAAATAAGGATATCAAACTAATGGGACATAAAATGATATTTACACATCATTGAATATGAGACACTTTAAATAGTTAGTTGAAACTAATACCTTACTTTATCCTTTATAAGAGAAGAATCTTTCTTCATATGGTTCATTGATCCAATAAGAGATGATTCTCTATGATCAAAAAAAGTGAATATTAAAAAAGTAATAATGAGAGAGGCAATTGATGGGTTTTTATTATTTGAAAAAACACTAGTTATGGGGGTTATTTTTAAAAAAAACTTAATTTTTTAATTTATTACATTTATTTTAAAAAAATATTCCAATAAAAAAATTTATTACTTAATGGTTTCATGTGGCT
This sequence comes from Viscum album, assembly GCA_963277665.1. Classification (NCBI taxonomy): domain Eukaryota; kingdom Viridiplantae; phylum Streptophyta; class Magnoliopsida; order Santalales; family Viscaceae; genus Viscum; species Viscum album. The sequence goes on from OY728150.1 coordinate 1,895,644,658, forward strand.
CTGTAGTTCTTGGATTGAACAACATGTACCAGATAAAACCTTACTATGTACCTACTAATAATATTTTAATATAGAAATATGATTCGATCACCCTTGAAAACCTATCACAATGCTCCCAAATTTCACTGAAACATCTAAAAGACATAAAAAAATACTCTTATTGATATTATAAAACCAAAAAACTAAAGTTAAATTATAATTCTCAAAATAATAATTATCCAAATTCTAAAAGAAGAAAATATTATCTCTCTACATTGACTCATAATGATGTAGGGAATTAAAATTATAAAGCCTTGTATTTTCATATTCCTTTAACACCATGTTTTTAGAAGTTCAAGGATAAATAGATATTCATAACTAACAATTAAATGATTCGAAAAACTGATGAACTATCCTAATATTAATGGGTATTTAAATGTATTAATTTTATCTCCATTAATCTCATATTGAAGTGCTTTGTAGGTTCATCATCATAAATAAAAGTTAGGTATGTAAATGGTTTAATTCCTATGTAAAATAGGATTTAGTAGTAAATTTCCCAGATAATTTTATAATTTTTATCCCTGCTAAAATTGAATAGTTTTATCAAAGCAACTTATACATCATTTTAATATAAAATTGAATATAATAATTATCAAGGAAAATAATTTTTTCCATGACAAAGTGTATTACATATAAAATGGATAAGATTTATGAAATTTTAGGAAACCACATAATTGTTAAAAACATTAGGTCATTTATATGGAAGTTATAAAATCACATCATTTATTAAGATAAGTAGGTGTTCTAAGATGTTTTTTAAAAGTAGGGGGTTATAAATGAAATTTTATATGTAATGGATTTTTCCAAAATGGTTATGAGATTTTATTTAAATTTGATTTTCCTAAAAAACATAAAATGGTTGTACAAAGAATATCAAGGTTTAGACTGGAATCTAAATTTATTATTGGTTTTCAATAAAACACCATACACAAGATACCAAAAACACATCACAGTGATCTAAAGTAATGCAGGCTCATTACATCATTAACAACCAACTTCATCCCCACACTAGGAAAAGAACCCAGGTTAAAAAATGAATATGTACTTTGATTTAAAGTTTCCTTAAATGCCAAAAACTCCACCACCATATTACCCTCTATCCATGTGTGAGAGACCTCAATATGATTTCCCATGAGGATTTTACATTTCCAGATGATGTATTCAATATTCCAGGGATTTATGCCTTTTCTTTTATGTGCTTTATAAAGAATCATAGAATCTCTCTCCACCATATTAAAAATGATATGCCTTTGGTTACATATCTCCAGACCCTCCACCAGCACCAGAGCTTCCGCCTGCAGTACATCACCTCTTCCATATACAGCTTCAAAAACTACAATAACTAACCCCTCCTATTGTTTAACCACACCACCACTGAAAATCTCCCCCTTAGTAAATACCCACATGTATTTAACATGATACCCTATATAGGAGGCCGCTATCTTACCTAGTGTCCCTACTCTGAAATACTCACTTGGTTTTCACTTGAGAGGCTTAGAATTATAGAATTCACTGAGCGTGCAGATTGACAGTCAGGACTTAATCAAACCAGATCCAGAAATGGGTTTTTCATTTTAAAAAACAAACAATCATGAGATCCACGAATGTTGTTTTGGAGATCCTTGTTTATGGCCTTCCATAAAACCCATCATCCTGTGATGAGAAGGAACATCCTATCTTTCCTCTCAACCCCATGTGAGCTAGCTCCTCTAAACCACGAACTGATAAAATTATCTAACAAACAACCAGACCCATCCCAGCTGAGGAATGCATCGTAGTCCTACCATATCCCTCCCGCCCATTCAATATCATAGAATAAGTGACAAACTAACTCATGGTCAAAGGTACTATAGCACTAGCACCTAAAATCAATGTTCACTCCCATGCATTCCAAATTCTCATCAGTGGCCAATGATTTATTCCTCACATGCCACAACCAAAAATTATATTTTGAGGGTAGATATTTTCACCACAAAGTCTTCCCCCACTGATATTCATTCGACAAGTCCCTTTTCACAATTGCAAAATCTTTGATGGATAATACGCCTGATATTGAGCCCATGAAAATGGATCTTTCAGGAACATCACTAGTAACAATACTGTTGAAAAGGGAGGGTTTGCTCCTATCCAGAATGGCCTAAATAAATATGGGATGGCCACTTTTCTCCTTAAAAGATAGGTCTAGTGTGGGGAATCTCAGTAACCACATCCTTCCCCCACCTTAATCATGCTGCCAAAAATTTATAATACCACATCCCATAATCCACCGGTAGTGTTGCTGTAGAGTCTCCATGTACTGATGAACCATGCTCCAAATCTGAGAAGGTCATGATCTCTGCTCACTCACATTTAGGGCATAAATGTTATGCATTGTACTTCCCCAAATTTATTGACCCTCCATAGCCTCCCATGAATGATTATCATGAATCCCTTTCATGGTGGAAGAGACACTCATCAAATTAATTCCACATTTGGAGAGAAGTCTAGAAAGATGTTTCCTCGAAGCCCAATGATGCCTTCCTTTCATCTACCCATCCAAAATGAAGGACACTATAATCCTCTCCAAGTTGTTAATCACTCTCTTGGGCACATTCAGCGTGGAAAGAATGTGCATGGTAATTGAAACCATATCACACTTCACTAGATTAATGTGACCTCCAAAATATAAGAATTTTTTTCCAATTGTAAATATACCCCTAGATTTTACTTATGAGCTTATCCAAATGATGAATCATAAGAGAGGAAGGAAAAATCAGTTCCCCAAGATACTATAAGGGAAAAGATCCTCTTTTTATACACAAGAAAACCCCTAAGTCCCTATCCCTACTTATGTGATGTTCCTATTTGTATAAAAAACACTTTTATCTTTGTTCTCCACTTGCCCACTCAACTTGCAATATTCCCCTAGAACCCCATTTAACCCCTAAAATGGCCTTATACTTCCATTGATTAAAATAATTATGTCATCTATGAACATAAAGTGAGAGATATTTGTAGTGGCATGCTTGTTATAATAAGGGAGGATTTTACACATGTTGAGGCTCTGGTTAATATAGCAGCGGAGAGCATTTTGAGAGATTATGAAAAGAGTAGGGGACAAAGGGACCCCTTTCTTGAGATCATGACAAGCCTGGAAGAACCCATACTACATACCCAGAAATGTGGTTGAAATCCACACCGAACTAAATCAATGAAAAATAATGTCACTAATCTAATTGGAGAACCACATGCAAGCCAGGACTATTAGAAAAAAACCCCATTCCACCCTTTCATATGCCTTACTAATGTCTAATTTAAGAACAAAATATCCCCTAAAAGACTTTTTGTTGATGCCACTTACCAGATCTTGGATAACTCCCATCACACCCTTAATTTACCACCCTTTAATGAAACCATGTTGTTCATAAGCTATCCATGTATCCAATTGACTAGCCATTATTTTATTGAGGATACTAGCTAAAGTCTTATAAATTATGTTGCACATACTTATGGGATGATACATATCAATGGATTGCGGGTGACATGCCATAAGAATAAATACCATCTTGGCTTCATAGGAAATATGCAGAAATTCCCCAACCAGGAAGAAATCTCGAATAGCACTCATATGATCCCCTTTAATAAGATCCCTAGATGCCCTGTAAAAAGATCATGGGAAGTCATCAGGCCCTAGAGAACTATCCGGATTCAATGTCCATATTTATTCATGCAATAACGCTTAATCTAGAGTCCTCTTAAAGCCCCTATCAATATCCCCATAAACAGTACTTGGAATAACCTCGAAAAAACTCAGCAACCCCCCTTGCATACCCCCCAACCACACCATGATTTGGAGACAATAGAAATGATTTAATAGCTTCGTTAATCATGTCCCCTACATCTTCATGATCATTAGAGTAGGTGATATCTTCCATTAGAATGTTGGTCTTATGAACACGTCGATGCTCTCTAATGCATGCCTGAAAAAATCTTGAATTACAATGCCCCTCACAAAGCCATATGACTCAAGCTTCTTCCCTGGACAGTGGATCCTATCTCAGAACACTATTAGTGAGCTGATCCTTTTTTCATATGATCTCGTTAAATAGAGACTCATCCCATTCCTATTACAGGAAATTCATCCCACATTCAACCTCTATTCTGATCAAAATTAGGTCCTGGTACCGAGCAAGAATATTATTTTTTCCAAATTCAAATGAGATTTTTTAGATTTCTTAACTTATTATGGGGAGTAATCCATGTGTTCCCATGGGGGTGAAGATCCCAAGCTTCACTGACCACCTTGAAAAAACATGGAGCCTCCATCTATGTTTTGGAAAAATGAACATAGACTTTCCTTGATGCCTCCGTACTCAGAGAGATGTGATGTGGTGAATGATCAGAGAGACACCAAACCAAGTGAGAAACATTAGAACCTGGGAACATGGATATTATGGCCTCATTCATCATACATTGATCAATCCAATAGCAAGTGTGTCGCCCACTTTGCGGGTTATTGGAACATTTGAATTTACATCCTTCATAGCCTGCATCTAGAAGACCATTCATGGCCATGAAAGAAATGAAGGCCTAACTGGCATTCCTGGGAAAGGTGCCTCCCCCTCTCATTTAATCTAGGCTTTCTATAATTTTGAAATCACCCCAACACTCCAGGGGCATTTGTTGGGTTACTACCCTTAAGATCACTCCACAATGTCTCTCTGTTCTAGGTTTTAGACTTGGAATAAATGAAGGAGATAATAAACACTTGATCCCCAACTGAAATCTTGGTGTTCAGAAACTGATTTGACACACTAAGAAGATCAACGGTAATTTAGTCCATCCAAAAACACCATATTTGGGAGTTGGAAGGGTCCCTATGCATAAAACCACAAGTTTTCATCCTCATATCATACTCCTTAATTTTGATAGAGAACTATTTTGGTTCCATAATAGCCACCATAGAAACCAAGTTATTACTTAATTCATTGCTAATGAAATCAGACTTTTCCCTGGTCCCAAGACCATAGGTGCTCTGTATTAAGACTTTAAACATTGAGATGAGGGAATCTGGATTTGGCTCCAAACTCCAGGTCCTTGACCTGATGAAATGATCTTGAGCAAACAAATGCACCAAATGTAGATTGAGAGCAGGTTCGCATACCAGTATGCACATGTGAGGAGATTTCAACAGGAGAAACCACACCTTGAGACAACGCCCTGCAAGTGACTTCTGGAGAACCAATGAGATGTACATCAATCTTAATCTGATCCCTCTTCAAAAGCACTAAAGAAGATCATAGATGGTATGAAGGAGTAAATGATGCTAGTAATGGTGGTGGGGAAGACACCACTAGTTGAGAGGTCAAGGAAAAAAAGGGAAGATCCCAGTGCGGTGAAGGCAAATAGACTTACAAAACACTTGGGCTTGTCTTTAGCAGAATGATCTCTGAGATCCGAATATGAGAAGGAATCCAATCCATGGAAGAAAGAGTGTGAAGAAAAAGAGAGTTTCTAAGAATCATCTCTATAGAATGGGAGCCCTCATTTACAAACTACACCCATGGATACCTGCCCATGTCATGATGAACAAAAACGAAATCGCAACAGGGGGATGCATTCTCATCACCAATTGTATGCTTTGATGAGGAATCCTTCGAAGTCTAATCAAGGAGATCAGAGACAATGCCTTTACCCTAATCACACCCCACCTTCATGTGAGGATGTTGAGAAAAAGGCCTCGAAATCACCTGAGAATTGAATCCCTCCATACAAAATTTGTGGCACACCTGCAGAGAATGACCTGAAATATGGAAAAAGGAGCATAACCTAGGAAAGATGGTGTAAGTCAGTGGTTAGAGATGATCCTCAATCTCTTAGATCCTAATCACAAGATGGTCCAAGATTGGCTGACATATATCTGCCTCAAAGCAGATCCTTGCAACTGAAGCCTCCACTAAGTGAAGATTCCTTTCATCCATGCACAGAAAGTACCTCATAGAGTCCTTGATTACCTTCAGGATGGCCTCATTCATGAGGGGAAGGGGAAGCACTGAGAGCAAGATCCAGTCCACTGCTCTAGAGAAATCTCTACCTGAATGAGAATCCATCTACCAAACAGAAAGGGAGAACCTCCATCACCCCACAGAATGTGGGATCCTCCACCAAACTTTAACGACATCTGCCCTAGAATCCCAAACGATGCATAATCCCTTCCTATCTAGGATTGATACAGTAGGCGGAAGATCAAAGCCACAATGCCTAACGTAATCTTGAAAAGGTGCTAGAGGAGGCTTATCAGCACTGAATCTTGCAACCAGAGTTCACTAAAGATCCATAGACGTCATTCTGAAGGACACTACTGAAACCTTGATCACGGGTGAACCCTTCTCCAAGAAAGAAGGCATAACCACCGAATCAACCAATGAAGAATTCTGAGGAAAATTTGTTCCTGATGGAGGGCACAGAAGAACCTCCTCGAAAGAAGGAACAAGAGGGTGATTCGAGCCATCACTGATCGTTGTAGATCCAAACATTAAGGGGAAGATGCCCTCCGCGGGCACCAGAGCAACGAGCTGGAGAGAATTTGAAAAATCTATTAATATCAAAATTTAGAAGTATAATATTTTAATATATAACCTTAATATAAATTTAATAGAAAATTGATGTGATTTATTTGAAATTAATTATCATATTTAGTTAAAAATATTGTGGTTAAAAAATAGACATGATAAGGATTTATGATGTATGTAAAAAATATTTTTCATAAATATTGAAATGATTATCGACACAAGTACCCATGACCCACAAAAAATGAAACAGTTGTTCTGAATAATAACAAATAAATTGATGACATCTATATTTAGTGACTTCATTTCTCATGGTTTAATTATTTATAAAATGTTTATATGCTTAAAAATAAGGATTAATATAAAATAATTAAAATTGTTTATGAAATGTTCAGAAATTATAATATATATTGTTAATATTAAAATGATTAATTTCATAAACATATTTAAATCAATACAAAATGTTTTGGATTATTCGATTAATGGTTTCAGTAAATATAAAATATATCATGAGAAAAAATATAAAATTTTTATATTCCTAACATGAAATATACATATATTATGGAATATAAATGTTTTTTCTCTCAAAAGATAGTCGTGTATTTTTAAAGGACTTGTAATATATCTAAATGATGAAATGTGATGTGTTCATATATATAATATAAATATATAGTGTTTTTATTTACATGTTATAGAATATCCATAAAATCATATAAAAATTATAAATTGTTTAAAATTTTATTTTTATGAAAGGATTATAAATATGTAAATAATGTATAAATATTTGTATTTTCTTTTTTATAATTGATTACCTATATACTAAATAGTGAAAAATGTTGAATTTTTATATTATAAATATATTTATTCATTAGAATAAATAGTTTAAAACCTTTATTATAAATTTTATTCCATGCATATAATGGGATACAAATTAAGTATGCCATAATATTTGGTTATGTTTTATGGATGATATTTTTATTGAGTCATGAACATAATAATAAAGGTTTAGTATAGTTTATAAATATTAGGTGTTAGGATTGTATGAGAATTATTACCTCTCTTGATTATTGATATATGGGAAATGGTACGTTAGATCATTCTTCCCTATGGATTGGGAGCATAGTCTCTATCGAGAAAAGTGGTGGAAGGATACCTATTTCACTATAATTTTTATTTTAGGTATTTTACTTTTTTGTGAATCTAAACATTTATATAAATGTTTTTCATGTACCTTATACATGAAATACATTTATATATTTGTGTATATAAGTGGATTTTATGTTATGGTAATAAATAAAAATCAATAGTTACATAATGTTTAATAGATCAATGTCAGAATTTTATTAAGCATCTAAAGAAGGATACGACAAAGTCAGTGAGGCCTGAAGTAGTGAAGAATAAGATAATCTACTAGAGAAAAAAGTTAACACACTCTGGGGGAAGGTATCCAAGGGTAGAATAAATAATTAATGGGTATTTTGACAGTCCTTAGAAGAAAGGTAGTCCACAACATTGTTACCATCACGCTAAGTATGGTTCAGGCTAGCTCATTAAATGAGATCCTTGCATCTATAGATGAGATAGAAAATGGTCTAGGGGAACATGTCTTCCCATAGAGAGAGTTGAATATGAAATAATAATCAGTTTCAGTATAGATGGGAGAAATTTTAGATGAAAGACAAATTTCTAGACCATTAAAAAAATCATTAACCTCCACCTTAGGAGAATCACCTTGTCTATAGAAGCTAATGAATGAAACAATCACCAATCCCTTAAATTCATGGAAAACTCTTCCCCCTCTCATGATCCCAAGATTTAAGGATCCATCATATTTGATTTTGAAACCATTACCTTGAGGTTTCCACTGAACCCACATTCCCAATAGAAGCATAGTTTTATGAGGCACCATACTTATTCCATTCATGACCCTCCATAAGGATCAAGAATTCTCGTAGTTCCTCAAAAGTGAACCTAAATTAACTTCTAATCACTCAGTCCATGTCTGTAAATCTAGATAAGAACATGAATCTCTTTCTTCCATTTCCTTGTTCCCAGCATTCCAGATACACCATTAGCCAACCGCAAGTAAGATGGACTGATCATTGAATTCAAAAACATTAATCCCCACCCCATGAAACCAAGAATGAAAAAATTCCTACCCATTTCTCTATGGAACATCTATTCTAGACATACTCTCTATGCCTTTCCACACATCTTATTACCATTCAATTTCAAATAACAAATGGACCACTGATTCTTACTTGCAGTCTCATCAAAAAAATCACTTATACCCTAGATGAGTCAATATTTTATAGATAATTTGATCATTTTGAACAGTTTGGTTCCAAATATGAAGAATAATAAAGTTAAATTTAAGTTGTATTAGATTACACTAGAGAATATTTCCCATTAAATTTTTGAGATTATTCTAAATGGAAAGTTAATAATCCTTAGTTGTAAAATATATAGACATGGTGATAGAAAACACAGGTTTATCCATATTTGTTGAGAGATGAATACTATTATAAACATCATGCAGATGTAGGTTGATTATGGCTCGGATGAAAAATGGAAAGGAGTTGGCATGAAAAAAAGTAATGTCGGGGTTTTGGACATCCTAGAAAACCATGGATATCACCCACCCGTGTATCCTTCTAGAATCTAATGGCGGCACACCCAAAAAACCATTTAGATTCATGATGAATTTTTATTAAATTTTTTCATAACATCCTCCACAGTTTGGAGGAATTTTTTGTTGGCTTAAAAAACTCTGTTTTCCAGTTATAAATTTACCCTAAAATGATCTTCCTTCCAAATCCTCCAATGTTGATTTTGATTCCCAACTATTCATGGATTCATCCACACTTCTAATACTAATACCTAATAATTCCTCTAGCTTGGTCATTTTAATCTAGGACTCCCAGTGTTAATGACCATCTATATGAGATATCCCACAATAAAGAATCCATGATCTTATAAATGTTATGAAACACCATCCTAAAGACTTTGAGAACTGATAGTACATGTATTGGGATGGACAAGAGAAATTTTTTTGTTATTGTGATGTGTCCCCTAAAGGATAGTAAATAACTCTTCCAATTGACAATATACTTGGTATATTTCAACACAAGCCTCTCTTAGTGCTTGATACAAAGACTTCCTGGATAAATATGGGGCCCTATATAATTTATTATAATTTTTATTCTCTAAATACTCAATGATACATAAATATTTTTGACATGTTTTTGTGAATATAATTTATAAATATAGATGATACTCTTCTAATAGTTATTACATTGGCCACTTTATTTGAATTATTCCTTTAATATATTGATGATTCCATGATGGTATTTCTATTTCCAATAATAAATAGAGGCCTTTAATGCACAAAAAAGAGGTGATATATTCCATTAAAATGACTCTTACACCTAATCGAGATAACACAATGATTGTAAATGAAACTAGACATAAACTTCACAAAAGAATATTAGTCCAAAATGAAAAGACATAGAGAAAAAGGATATCCCTCTTAGAGGCCGCAATAATTTTTTAAATAGTGACATATTTTTCCAATGAAATTTATTAAAAACTAGTATGATCTAAAATACATAAAAATTAATTCAGACACCCATCTGGAGAAACCCATGTTAGATAACACCTTGAGAATGATTCTTTAATCGATCCTATAAAAATCTATGTACATGTAAATTTTAATCCTAATATTGTACTCCATATTATTCTTATTTTAGTCTTAAATCATCTCTTAAGCTAGACCGATGTCATCTTGAGTTGATCTTTCCTACAAAAATCCATCATGTTCTTCTGAAACTAACATCTGAAGGTGGGTGAAAAGTCTCATATTGATCACACTCACAACAATATTTTATATAATAGTGAACATACATATTTTCTATAGTTATTGATTGAGGAAGATTCCTACAGCTTAGGTATAAGGACTAATGTATCTTCACAATCCACCCAAGGTAAATCACCCCTATGAAAAAATATTAAATGATGCCCAAAAGATCATGCTTCACTAGATCCCAATATGGCCTGTAGAAGGAGCTAGGAAACCCATCGTGGCCAAGAGTGCTCTCCTAATTAAGAGTGGTCAAGGAATCCCCAATATCCTTCTCCTTATAAATTCTCTCAAGGTGAAAGTTGATTTCCTTTTATAATGCTTTTCAAATAGGATCCCAAAAAAATGGAATGAACCCTCAGATATCCATCCTTCATATCTGAATTAGTACCATCTATAAGAAATTTAAAATGATATCCTCTATTTTTTCCAAAAAAGAGATATCCTGAGTGAAGGATATGTTCTCTGGGAAACTGTGAGGAGTTAAAACATGTTTCTTCTCTTTGATACACCCCTAGAAAAAGTAGTATTTCTATCTCACTTTTCAATTATGTTTGGATGGATATTTTCTGAACCATCTATTCCTATTCTAGAATCATGTTCAAAAACATTTTCATCTTTTTGAAGTGATCACTGATAAATAATCATCTCAAAAATATTGCAGACTAGTTTCTACACATTCAATATCAAGTTCCACAATATCCAAGTAATGAAATCACAAAGGGTGGTTCTGGATCCATTCATAAAGATCACTCTTAAGTCTCATGATTTTTTTTTAAAACTTAGGAATGTGGTTTCATGAATGGGATTACTCTACGAGGCCTAGAATGACATTAAAAAACCAGGATACTCCATCCATCATTTAGAGAAGAAAACATTAGTGATGAAATCGTGACTAGGGGTGAGAGAAACCAGAAGTGGGGAGTGGTTCGATAACTCACGCACCAAGTGATGGAAAATAGCCTAAGATTAGATGGAAATATCATGAATATTGTCCAAAAAATGATCAATCCTACACCAAGTTTGGCTAATTCTATTCTTATTGTTACATTAGTAAAAATTTCCCCCTAAGAACACCAAGACCAACAATACTTTCCAATCCATGAACTATGATAAATCTTACATATATTTCCAATGAAATAACTCACCACCCTTTGATAAAACACAATTTTATTGAATATTTTATTGATAATAAATTATATAATTTCCTTAAATTATAGTAAATATGATAAATTATAAAATATTTGGGATTAGATCATTCATTTTCAAATTTGATGAAAATTTAATTTTTACCCTTTTAAAATTCACTTTAGTATTTCGATCATACATATTTTTATCTAAAATATTTTGACTTAAAATTTTGTAACTTTTTTCCTGACTTAATGGTATAAAAATTCTATGTAGGACATGGAATCTTGATCATGAATTTGGGTTGATTAAATGGTTCATGAAGAAAAGGTTGGACAGAACCATTCAGATTGGACACAACTTCACTATTTGGGCCGTATCATCTTTATCCGGACATGGATGTAGCCCAAATTTGGAGGGAAGATAGGGGAAATAATTAAGAAAAAATAATAATTATATAAGGATGGAAAAATCACGCATTTTGGATGTCCAATATGTGGTGAAACATAGAATAAAATATTTGGATGATTTTTCATTTCACACTTAAAAACGTTATGTAACCCTAGCACTCAAAAACTCTTTATAAATGGGGTTATCACTCTCTAGGAGGACTGGTAGAGGCTTTGGTAAGGTGTTTCTGAAAGGGTGTCTCTTGGGAACACCTCACAACCCTTGGAATATGTAAGGCCTTGTGCAAAGTTCTCTTCCAATAAGGCTCTCCTCTCCGACCTCCTCTTTGTTTTTCCTTGTTTTTATGCATGTAATGTGAATTTTATTCAATAAATATTTGATGTTCTTATATTTTCATCTTCTTATTTTTATTATTGGTCTAGAATCTAAGAGTTGAGATGATATTGGGTATTCCCCTTTCAATTCATTGCTAATGAAAAATGTCTCCATGATGACAACACCGCCCATGGAAGAGTAGTTTTCTTGGTTATCAATCTACCTCTTAACTTCTTCATTAATTTATTTTAAATCAAAGAGATACTATAATTAAATTAATATTATATATTTATTGAGTTTCCAATTTAAATGAAACTAATAAAGAAATTAAATAGTAAACACAAATCACAGGAGGTCGAGATTTTGTGTAAATTGTGAGAGAGAAAACTTAATCCGTAATTCAAGACCACATGGGAAACTTTGTAGAGTTAAAATATAATCCCTAATCTCAATTAATCCTCATTTAAAAATTGTATATGTGCTCTAATTAACCACTAACCATAATCTAACCTTAGAACATCAATAAAACCAGGGTGTTGCTATTGCTTGTTCCGAAGCTAGCCTAGGATATAATTAATTTCATCATTGTGGTTAAGTTACTCCTATAGGGTTAGAGGGTTAAAAAATTAAGGGATCATAATTAAGTGGATATTAATTTAAGTGATAATGATTAATAAGTATATAAATAGGTATATTTAGATCGATTTCACTTTCTAAAAATATTTTTCTAAAAAACATCTTCTCGTTGTACTTTGTTAATCAATTTTTATTTCAAAATTAAAAAAATGCAATCTTCATCTAGAAAAATTCTTCTAGATTTATAAATAATAAACAACCCCCAAAATTTTATTTATTATTCTTATTTAATTTCATTCTATTTTAAAAATAACTTTAATATGTTGTTAAATTTACTTCCTCCTTTGAGAGATGGACTCAATTAGCCACTATACTACACCTAAGTAACCTTAAACCGAACATCATTTGAAAGCACCCACGACAACACCTTTAACCCTTCTTATATGAATGATCTAATATCACATTTAATTCATCAAAAATAATCCATGTCACACTCCCCAAATCAAAACACTCAAGGTATTTCCATAATTATTCCCTTTTCCTTTGATCACACATGGCATAGATGAAAGAGATAAATCATGAATAATTTCAATCATTAATAATCACATTGTTTTTTTGATCAGATATTAACAAGAGGTCAATAGATAGAGATTTATACCAAAATATGTATATGTTATTATTAATGTGATCTCCATGAATAACATTTAATATAACCATATTGAGATCGAAATTACAAATCTTGGAAGAGGCATGTTTGGGATCTACAATCACTACTTTTGAATCCTTGGTCCTAGAGATTTCATTGGCCAAGAATTCCATTTTTAAATGAGAACCAAGGTTATGATCATTCCAGTTAATGAAATTTATCATAAAAAAAGTGTGTTCCTGGATTTGTCCCCATGAATGGAATGATTTGTATTCTAATTAGCAGGGTAGGATGAAACTCTCTTGGAGTGAGACCTTGTACAAATACAACTGGTTTTCAAAGTAGGGGTGGGTGGAAGAATGAATTAATCCCCTAATACATGTGATAATAGACTACAGTGGTTTAAAGTGGGAACTGATGATGAATCCTGTATGACATGATATAATTAACTAAAGGGGTTGGATTTGGGATCCAGATAGGAATTAGGATCCCTTGTGTCATAGGAACTGGAAAGTTGAGTATCAGCCCCTGGATCAAAAAATGATGAATAGATTCCACCCAATGTATGATAACTATGAATGTTAAAGTAAATGACTCATTGAGATATAGAAATGGTTGTAAAGATGGGGGTCCATAATACATGGGAGAATATGGACTTACCATGAAATAGTGAATCACTGAGGGATGCCCGAAAGACTAAGGCCTCTCGATATAATAAATGAGAGGTTTATAGGGGATTTGTGGTACCTAATATAAGTAGTGACTATAGATATAAGAAATAAATTTTTTCCATGTAAATGAAACTCATTAGTATAAATTAGGGCCATTATAGGGGAATAAACATTAGCAGGGGAGACACCGGTTGTAGCTAAGCAGACAGAATATAAGGAGCCCACCAAAGGAAGGTTTGAAAATAATAGGGACGGTATTTCTATGGAGATCGGGGAAGATTTATTTTGGGATTTTGAGTGATCTTTGTGATGGTGATAACATAATTACATTCCACGACCATGTAAGTGACAATGTGTTCAGTAGTAGGGGAGGTTGTGATAAATGAGGGATTGATGCAAAACCCCAAAGACTTTGTCTTAGAAGATAAACTAGGATAGAAAGGGAAATGATTGTCTATGGTGACAGATATCCTGGCCATACAAGCCTCTAAAAGGTGAAGTTATTGTTTATCAGTGAAAATAAACTCCCCAAGAGAGTCCCCTTTCATCTGTATAAAGGAAGTGTTGATGAATGGGAGAGGGAGTCTGAAGGGGGGATCTAGATAGCTTCTATTGGGGAATCCCTGCCAAGGTGATCCTCTATAGACCATCGATGTATTTTGAAGAATCACTAGCCAAGTGATCATTAAATAATTGATAAAGCATGAGGAAATATTCCCTAGAGAATAAAAATATCTAGATATAATGGATATTGAGCATCGAGATGGACATCAGAGCTTCTAGACCATAAGATCTGACAAAGGCCCAGAATGATGAGAGAGAGACATCTTGTCCACCTCAAATTGAGCCACCCGAGTCCATTTGATCATATATGTGTCCCTCTTAAAGGAAGATTCTATAATGTACAGAATATTTGAGTTGTCCCAAAAGACTGATAAGACCTCTGGGATAGAGATTTTTAGTAACTGATCAAGTGACTGAAGCTGAGAAAAGGAACCAAACTGAAGAAAAACGTCTATGAATGGGCGGTGAGGTGGAGGATCTATGGTCGGACCTCAAAATCTATTCCAAGAAGACTATGAAGATTCATAGAGATATAAGGTTACTATGGGTGTCAACTCTAATGGTAGGAGGGGGTACCACTACTGCTGGAGAAAATGGAGAAACCACAACTATCAAAGAAAATTCAAACTGAGGGGGAATGTAAATTACATTAATTGGAATTCAAGAAGGTATCATTTTCATATCCCATTAATATTTAGTACAATAGTATGTTTTGTTTATATTAATTTAGTTGAAGGTATATAAAACAATAATAATACTACAATCAAACATGCAATAAATAAATACTTGGTATTGGTAGTTTTGATCAAAAAACCCCTTAAAAACATATTATTAAATTCATCAAAAGAAAAAAATATTACATAAATTATTTAAATGGTTAGGTACTTAATAATTTGGGTTACAATGTGTTATCTTGTAAAATAAATGTTAGATAAGGGGGTACAAAGTACGATTAGTTTCAATTATTTTGTATTTTCTTCAGGTTAAACATAGTTTAGTGGACTTAATAATATCTTTATAGATAAATCAATTTTGAGAAATCCACATGATGGATTTAATAAATGGTTTTTCTATATTAATATCCATCAGTAACATGTGATTTAATGTAAATGAATATATAACTGAATACACAATAAATGCTATAAATGTCATATTAAATCAATGTTTAGTATGACATAAGTCATATATTACTAATATAACTGATATATATTAAAATTATTCAACATGATAGTATGAGAAAAGTTAATAAAACCCATATTAAATTTTTTTAAACCAAAATCACTTTCTCATAAAATTTTAAATTGTTGATAAAAATCTCACCATCATCAATATTATCATTGAGATCAATATTGTAAAATGATAATCTTAATGACTACAACTTATTAAACCAGTAATGAATTTTAAGAACAATTTTAAATTAAGAAGAAAAATTGTATGTTCTATAGTAACCCATTATTGATCCACTAAATGGTGAATATATTTAGTAATTGGGTCTATATTGTTAATAACTCCATTAATAGGATTCCATTTATGCATCTATTATCATGATTGTATCAAATTTTCATAAGTTTAAAAATAAACAAGTGAATATAGACTTCTCTCTAATGATTGATAACCAAAATATGATCTAGCCTAATGTGATGTGTAATATGTGAATAGGGAATTCAGAGAAATTAATTAGATTAAAAATGATCGAAGTTAAATAATTCCACAATCATTTCCAAATTAATATTATGTTTGTTAATTACAAGGAGAGTTTTAGGCCCCCTTTAGGGATAAATCTTGCTATAGAATACAATCAAAAATCATTTCTATAAAGATTCGGTAACATCCCAGGTAAATAATGAATAAAAAATTTTCATATTTATTAATATTTTCTTATTAAATATTAATTTTATTTTAAAGGGGTTGTTATGTTCGATAGCGTACCCGATACACAACAAAGAGTTTCTTTGAAATCTTACGTTGCACACTAGTAATAAAATAATATTATTTTAAATGGTAGCTAACACATAGCCATTGTATTGGCGGGAATGGATATAAATAACTAAAATATGATTATATATGTTTTTTAAATGTTTTTACTTTTATCTAATAAAAGATAAAGGCTTAAAATATGGAAAGAATTCATTTTTAGGCGTATATGCCCTAGTTTTCACTAAAGGTTCACTTATCGCCTTTTGATGGAGAACCGTCATTAAATATAGTTTTGTTCACTCTTATACATTCTATTGGACCAAATAAAACTATTATTTAGAATCGGGACATCAAAATTTACTTTGTGTAAATTTTTGGTATTTTTCCGATAAAGTTCATTTTTTTAATGAACAGTGAAAAATGTTGTATTTTAATTCAAAACCACTTTTTAATATAATTTATTTATATGATTATATTATCAACTGAATTGGTTTTAAATTTAAATTAGAATATATTTTTACCATTAAATCCAATAGTGGTCATTGGAATTAATTTCACTTTGAAATCGGACTTAAACTAGTGTCAATCTTTTGACACTTATTGTTTCATGAAAACACGCTATTTGCTCTGACTGCGGGAATTAATTATTAAATTAATTAATTCAACTTATATGTTTTTAATTTTGTAAAATAGACATCTTTTTTGAATTCGGAATATCAAATATATCTTAGGGTGAATTTTTTGTATTTTTCTGGAAAACTTCAATTTTTTATGAATAGTGAAACCACTAAGTGGTACTTATAAAAACTGATTTTTTGTTTAAATGAGATTTTACCACTTCTGGGTTTTGAGTTTCAAAAATTCAACATACATGGTTGTCATTAAGAAGGAAAATGTGGTTTAATGGGTTTAAAATCATTTTTTGGTGAATAGTAACTTATTAAGTTTTTAATCACGATTAGAGGTAATTAGTGTAGTTTAAGTTAAAAATAATGTTTTAATAATATGAAATGAACTTGACACATGTCCTACCATTATTGTATGTATCATTCCTGACCAAGACAATCCATGGGTCAACTTGGGGACCCCATGGAGCCACTTTAGTTGGAAAATGACATTAATATCTTTTTATTTAATGTTAAAATAAAAAATGTCACAAACATGAGTTGTTTTACTAAAACATTTTTTACATGGGGTTATAAAGATAATATTTTTGACTATAAATATTCATTGTAAATCTATAAAGATTGATTACATCATGATATTTGTTTTATAATTTTGATACATTAAATAAATTAAATTATTTATGACACCATGATGATGCAGTGATTACCTCATTATTTAACGATTTAAATAAAATCGAAATATAATGTCAACTCTAAGACCTACACAGGTCCAAAACCTATTGGATTGGTGGGTTTCAAACCCTTATCACCTTATCCTCAAAACACAATAATGTGGGACCATTAAAATCTGAAACTCATTCTATAATAAAGTAACATTTCATTACTTTCCAAGAGTGCCCCTCCTCTCCTCTTATAAAAGGCCCCCACCTCTACCACCTTACCCACACATCCAAAGAATTTGGCTCAGCCAACACCTTCCCATTTTGTCTCTCAAAATCCCTATATTACTCCATGAATCCTCACGTTGGGCAGATGTCTTCCCAATGAAGCCTTTGAGATCAAATTAAAATGAGTTACCCGTTTTAAAGGTAGTGTTTTCTCTTTGTTCTTTTGTTTTATTTTGCTTCTCCAACCCCATAAACTCTTTTTATTCATTTCTTTTGTAACAAATCTAGTATCTTCAATATACTAGGATGTTTTTATAAGAATATTTCGAGCTACACTTACACACATCTACATCTAATGGTAAAAGAACATATTGTTTCTGTGGTAGGAGAATTTCTTTCTCACGAAACGATGATTGTTCAACCTTCTTTTAAACACCTTTAATGGTGGCCATTAAGATGTCACTCTATTTATATATGATATATATTATGTTTATGTTTTCCTTATGCTTCTTTATTTTTCATTTGTGGTATACCTTTATGGTTTCCATTGTGGGTAAACACGATAATTTAATTTTAGGAAGTGCGGACTACCGCCCCCTCAAAGTGATGTGATTCGTTAATGCCATATCTGACAGTGGGAATTAATTATTAAATTAATTAATGAATCTTATATGTTTTGAATTTTGTAAAATATACTTCATTTTTTAATTCGGAAAATCAAATATAGATTAGGGTGAATTTTTTGTATTTTTCTGAAAAACTTCAATTTTTTATGAATAGTGAAACCACTAAGTGGTACTTATAAAAACTGATTTTTTGTTTAAATGAAATTTTACCACTTCTATTTTATGAATTTCAAAAATCCTGCAAACATGGTTCTCATTAAGAAGTAAAATTTGGTTCAATGGGATTAAAATAATTTTTGGTGAATAGTAACATATTAAGTTTTTAATCACGATTAGAGGTAATTAGTGTAGTTTAAGGTAAAAATAATGTTTTAATAATATGAAATGAACTTGACACATGTCCTACCCTTATTTGATGTGTCATGGACGACCATGAAAATCCATGGGTCAACTTGGGGACCCCATGGATCCACTTTAGTAGGAAAATGACATTAATATCTTTTTATTTAATGTTAAAATAAAAATGTCACAAACATGAGTTGTTTTACTAAAACAATTTTTACATGGGGTTATACAAGTCAGATATTTGACTATAAATATAAATTGGAAAGATAAAAAGGTTTTCTACATCATGATATTTTTTTTATAATTTTTATACATTAAATAAATTAAATTATTTATGACACCATGATGATGCAGTGATTACCTCATTATTTAACGATTTAAATAAAATCGAATGATAATGTAAAATATAAGACCTACACATGTCCAAAACCTATTGGATGAGTGGATTTCGAACCCGTATCACCTTATCCTCAAAACACATCAATGTGGTACCATTAAAATCTGAAAATCATTCTATAATAAAGTAACATTTCCTTACTTTCCAAGAGTGCCCCTCCTCTCCTCTTATAAAAGCCCCCACCTCTACCACCTTACCCACACATCCAAAGCCTTTGTCTCGACCTAACCCTACCCATTTTGCTTCTCCAAATCCCTCTCTTACTCCTTGAATCCTCACGTTGGGCAGAAGTCTTCCCAAGGAAGCCTTTGAGATCAAATCAAAATGAGTTACCCGTTTTAAAGGTAGTGTTTTTTATTTGTTCTTTTGTTTTATTTTGCTTCTCCAACCCCATAAACTCTTTTTATTAATTTATTTTGTAACAACTCTAGTATCTTAAATATAATAGGATTTCTTTATAAGATGATTTTGAGCTACACTTCCACACATCTACATAAAATGGTTAAAGAACATATTGTTTCTGTGGTTGGAAAATTTCTGCCTCACGAAACGATGATTGTTCAATCTTCTTTTAAACACCATTAATGGTGGACATTAAGATTTCACTCTATTTATATATGATATATATTATGTTTATGTTTTACTTATGCTTCTTTATTTTTCATTTGTGGTATACCTTTATGGTTTCTATTGTGGGTAAACACGATAATTTCATTTTAGGAAGTGCGGATTACCGCCCCCTCAAAGTGATGTGATTCGTTAATGTCATATGTGGGAAGTATAAAGGATGGATTTAAAGTTATTATATATGATGTTATAATGGAATTATAATATACCTCTATATCATTATTATTTCTTTCCATTAATGTATGAGATAGAAATGAAAGTAGCGTTCATGCGTACGTACGGCTTACCGTCTCCATGAACGGTGCATTTCATTTCTTATCACCAAATGTAATGTAATATTATAAGTACATATATATAATGTATATATATGATGTATGTTACTTATAAATTATTAATAAAATTCTGGAATTAAAATATACATACCTCTAATTTAGTTTTAATTCCATTAATATGACATAGAAATGAAAGTAGCATTCATGCGTACGTACGTCTTACCGTCTCCATGAACGGTGCATTTCATTTCTTACCTCTAAATGATTATGTGATATTATAAATACATGTATATGATAGATATATATGATATATATTATATCCAAATCAGGAATGTCATTCTGGATATAAAGAACCTTTGACCACATGAACAACATGTAATTGTAAGAAGTCCACTTTCGACTTAAGAACCCAATATCGACAAAACAAACATTGTTAACTTAAATGATTACATAATGTTTATAACATGGAAATAAGTGATATAAAAGGAATAATGAAATTGAAAAAGGTTCTTAATAAAATATAAATTAACTCAAGTTTATTATTCAGGATGTTAAAGAACGATCGAGTCAAGTCGGACCCGAGGTAAAGGACTTCGTCTCAATCTCCTTTCATTGAGGCATATTTAATTTTATACACAACTTTATTTTATAAGGTGTATAAACCCCTTTGACATTTAATTTTATACAAAAGGAATCTTTTTCTACGAAGTGTTTTACTAAAAGAAAAAAAAGGAATGTTTCTTTTAACGTACGTGGTGACAATGACCTTTTCCTCCGCCGCGAGTATTATTTGGTCTTTGGCTTCCTGAACAAGCTGTAATGTTTTTTTAAAATGAAATAATACCATATACTCTTTTATGTATTTTGGTATTGAAAATGGTTTTTATAATGGATTTGTTATGTCAATATATTTAAGTGATATATTGTGATCAAAGTGTGGAAATTTTTTCTTTCCATTATATTTGTTTTATGTCTTATGATTTTTATAATGGTACTTGGACATTTGACAGGTGGTTACGTGATAAACCATATGACGGGTGGTGCCGTGAATACCAGGACGGGTGGTTACGTTATAACCTACAATGCATTGGGAATAGAATTCGTCCGTATGGATATTCCATTAAGTATGTATGGACGTTGGCCGTATGGCTATTCCATTAAGTGATATGTGTGGAAGTCGACCGTATGGTTATTCCACTTAAGTATGTTTATGTCCCAAGTTACCTTTATATGTTATGTGTTCTTTATATGGGTTTTATGGTAATCCTTTGGTTACAAAAGGGTAGGTAATGATATTTTATTCAATGAAGAGTTTTTACTACTTCATGAAGGTGAAGGTATTACTTTGATAAAGTATACATGGTTTACTTGATGTTTGAAAAACTAACAGTTTTCATTCTTCGTATATCCCTTACTGAGCTTTTTATGCTCACCCCAAGTTTTTTTGAAATGTTTTTCACAGGACTTAATGTGGAATAAGGTCAATTATGGGATAAAGGGAAAGTCATGATATATAAAACATGGAACTAGGCGTGTTTCTTTTTAAGAGTTTTTTATTCTATGGAAACAAAGTAGAAGTGTCTACTTTGTAATCTTTTGAGATATAACAGTTATGTCCTAATTCTCTAAAACTCTAAACCTAAAAAGATATTCAATGTGAATTATTCATTTAATTCAATATTAAGTAATTTTTAAGTACGAGGCCTTATAGTTGGTATCAAAGGTCGGTTTAGAAAACTTTAGGAGTTAGAAAATTGTTAAATTATAAGTTAATTTATGGTATGACAGAAATGATATAGAATTTAAATATTACCATGTTGCTTCGCCTAAGATATTTCTGTGTTCAGAATGGTTTTCCGCAGAGGAAACAAAGCAGCTATGTTGGGACGACATCAGGAGGAAGACAACCTTCCAAATCAGAAACCTGAGATAGTTGGAATCAGAACTGAATAGTTTGTTGTAGTGATGGCACAGTTGACTCAGGCTATAAATGGTGGTGGTATCCATGCACGAGATCAGCCAGATCAACCGCAGAGGAACATGTCAGTGGTGGAACATTTCATGAGGCAACATCCCCCATCATTCAAAGGATCATCTGACCCCGTGCAAGCTGAGGGGTGGATTAAAGCACTGTAGAATATTTTTGATTTCATGGGGTGGTCAAAACATCAAAAGGTTAGTCTTGCTGTTTACCGTTTTGAAGGTGAAGCTGATCAGTGGTGGTCGATGGTGAAGAGTATCAGGGATAGTGATGAGATTGAGGATATTCACTGGGATGAATTCAAAGGTATGTTTCTTGAGAAATATTTTCCTAAGGTGGTTTGTCTTAGGATGGAAAAACAGTTCCTAGAATTGAGGCAGGAGGATGACTCAGTCGCTGCTTATGAAGAAAAGTTCACTTGATTGACAAGGTATGCTCCAAACTTCATACGAGATCTTGATATTAAAATAAACCGTTTTTACTCAGGGTTAAAGCCATAGTATCGAAGGGATTTAGCTTCTCGTGAGCTCAAAAGTTATGAAAAACTTTTTTGATGTGCAGAGAAGGTGGAAATGGAATTTGCCGACGATCAGGTGTTCTTTGAAAAACGACAGAATAAGAGGTCCAGTTGGCAGGCAAAGGGGAAGAATTCCTCAAAGAAGCAAGGAGGTAAGAAAACCAAATATCCATCCTGTGAGAAGTGTGGTAAAATGCATCCTGGAGAATGTTTATCCAAGTCTGGTAAGTGATTTCAGTGTGGTAAGTCTGGTCATATTGCTCTTAATTGTAAAGAAGATGATCAAGCAGGCAATGAAAAGCCAGCGGTAAGATGTTTTAAGTGTAATGAAATGGGTCATTATGCAAATGAGTGTCTAATGAAGAACTCAACTGGGGAAAGCATCCAGACTACAAGTAGAAAGGGGTGGTGAAATCATTTACAACAACTTCAGCAGATGTTGGGACATCAAATGAAGTAGTATCAGGTACACTGTTTGTTTGTTCAGATTATGCCAATGTGTTGTTTGATTCAGGGTCTACACACTCTTTCATTTCTGAGAAGTTTTCTAGTAAATTGGAAATTACATCTCAAGATATGAATCCTGAACTTATGTTAAAAACACCCGGAGGGAATGTTGAGACAAAAAGGAATTATAAGAACCTTACTATCCTTGTGTGTGGAAAGAATCTACCAGCAAACCTTATTGTTTTGCATCTAGTAGAGTTTGATGTTATTTTGGGCATGGATTGGATTTCTATTTATCATGATAATATTGAATGCACAACTAAAATGGTTTCTTTTTAGAAAGATTTTCAGTTTGTGTACAAGAATGAACCCTTTCTTTTGATAACATATCAGGAATTTGAGAAACTAGTAAAAGATGGAAATGAATGTTACCTTGCACATATTTTTGAAAATAAAGGAACTGTTCAGATTAATGATGTGCCAGTGGTAAATGAGTATCTTGATGTTTTTTCTGATGAGTTTCCTGGTATTATTCATGATCGGGAAGTTGAATTTACTGTTGACTTAGTTCTTGATTCTAAGCCAATTTCAAAACCCCCTTATCGAATGGCTCAAGTTGAACTTTTAGAGTTAAAGAAGCAATTTCAGGAGTTATTAGATAAAGGTTTCATTCGACCTAGCACATCACCATGGGGTGCTCCTGTCTTGTTTGTTAAAAAGAAATATGGCTCAATGTGACTTTGCATTGATTATAGAGCCTTAAATAATTTTACTATTAAGAACAAGTATCCTTTGCCTCATATCAATGATTTTTTTGATCAGCTCTAGGGAGCTCAGTATTTATCAAAGATTGACTTGAGGTCGGGGTACCATCGGTTTAAAGTAAAAGAAGCAGACGTTCTGAAGATTTCATTCCATACTAGATATTGCCATTATGAATTTGTAGTTATGACTTTTGGGTTAACCAATGCACCTGCTGTATTCATGGACCTTATGAATAGATTTTTCCATGAGTTCTTGGATAAGTTTGTAGTGGTTTTCATTGATGATATATTGGTGTTTTCTAAAAGTAAAGAGGAGCAGGAAAGTCATTTATGGGTTATCTTGAAAACCTTAAAAGAAAAGAAAATATATGGAAAATTCAGCAAGTGTGAGTTTTGGTTACAAAAAATTTCTTTCCTTGGTCACATTGTTTCAAAAGATGGCATAACTGTTGATCCTGCTAAAACAAAAGTTTTTGAACAATGGCCAAGACCCACAAATGTAACCGAGATCCGTAGTTTCCATGGATTTGTAGGTTAATACCGAAGGTTTGTAGAAAATTTTTCACGGTTATCTAATCCAATGACTAAGATAACTCGTAAGGGTATTAAGTTCATCTGGACAAAAGAATGTGATGATTGTTTTTAGGAGTTGAAAATAAGATTGGTGAATGCTCCAGTTTTGGCACTTCCTTCCAGGAATGGTGAGTTTGTTATATATAGTGATGCTTTGTTGAAGGGACTTGGTTGTGTCCTTATGACAAATGATCAGGTAATTTCTTATGCTTCACGTTAGTTGAAAAGTCATGAGGTAAATTACCCTACACATGATTTGGAATTAGCTGCTGTTGTTTTTTCTTTAAAAATTCGGAGGTATCATTTGTATGGAGTAAAGTGTGAAATATATAATGATCAAAAAATTTTAAAGTATATATTCACTCAGAAAGAGTTGAACATGAGACAGAGGAGATGGCTGGAATTAATCAAGGATTATGATTGTACAATTCATTACCATCTGGGAAAAAAAAATAAAGTGGTCGATGCTTTGAGTCTAAAAAGTAATGCTTCATTAACCATGCTACGTTTGGAATGAGATCCTTTGGTTTTTGATTTAGTGAAATTTTGCATTGATGTTGTTGGTGCAGGAAGTTATTCAATTTTGTTTCAGGTATTAGTGAGATCATCCCTATCAGACAGAATTAAGAAAGCACAGAGGGAAGACAGTGAGTTGCAGAAAAAAGTTAAATCTGGTTCAGAAGGGTAAGTTGCCTGAATTCAACATTGATAATGATTGTGTTTTGAGGTTTGGGAAGAGATTATGTGTGCCTTGTGATTCACAGTTGAAGAATGAGTTGTTATGTGAGGCTCATAGTTCCCCGTTTTCAGTTCATCCTGGAAGTACTAAGATGTACAAGGATCTGCGGGAGTATTCCTGGTGGGATGGAATGAAAAATGATATTGTTGATTTTACTGTGAAGTGTTTGACTTGTTAGTAGTTTAAAGTAGAGCAGAAGTTACCGAAAGGGATGCTTCATCCTTTACCAGTGCCAGAGTGGAAATGGGAAAATATATCCATGGATTTTTTCGTGGGATTACCGAAGACATCTAGAGGTAATAATGAAATCTGGGTTATTGTTGATCGCTTGACTAAATCTTCTTATTTCCTTGCTATACGAGATACTTTTTCCCTAGATCAATTTTCCCATTTGTATCTTAAAAAGATAGTCAGGTTACATGGAGTTCCTCTCTCCAATGTATCTGATCGTGATCCCAGGTTTACTTCTAACTTTTGGAAAGGCCTTCAGAAGTCATTGGGTACTGAGTTAAATTTTAGTAAATCTTTTCATCCGCAATCAGATGGGCAGTCAGAACGAACAATTCAGACCTTGGAGGATATGCTACGATCTTGTTCGATGGATTATCAGGGAAGTTGGGACCAACATCTTTCTTTGGTTGAGTTTTCTTATAATAATAGTTTTCATTCCAGTATACAGATGGCACCATTTGAGGCATTATATGGGAAGTGGTGTCGAACTCCAGCATTTTGGGATGAAGTGGGTGAAAGGAAGCTGATGGGACCAGAATTGGTAGAAAAGATGGTAGAAAAACTTCAGTTGATTCAGAAACACATGAGAACAGCTCAGAGCAGGCAGAAGAGTTATGCGGATAACCGGAGAAAGGATCTATCTTTCGAGGTAGGTAATCATGTTTTTCTCAAGGTTTCTCCATGGAAAAGTGTGATGAGATTTGGTAAGAAAGGAAAGTTGAGTCCAAGGTTCGTTGGGCCATATGAAATTCTGGAGAAAGTTGGATCAGTTGCTTACCGAGTGGATTTACCTCCGAGTTTATCTCAGGTACACAATGTTTTTCATGTTTCGATGTTAAGGAAGTATATGCCAGATCAATCTCATGTTTTGAGCCCTGAGGTAGTTCAGCTGGAAGAGAACCTATCTTATGAAGAACAACCAGTCTAGATTCTTGACCAAAGAGAAGAAGTGTTTCAAAATAAGGTAATTCACCAGGAAAAAGGTTTTATGGAAAAACCATATCGTTGAGGAGGCAACGTGGGAATCTGAAAATCCTATGAGGGATAAATACCCCCACTTATTTTGATAGGTGAAAAAAATTGTGTGGACCCAATTCCCAAAAAGGGGGAAGGATGTAACATCCCAGGTAAATAATGAATAAAACATTTTCATATTTATTAATATTTACGAATTAAATATTAATTGTACTTTAAATGGTTTGCTATGTTCTATAGCGTACCCGATACGCAACAAAGAGTTTCTTTGAAATCTTACGTTGCACACTAGTAATAAAATAATATTATTTTAAATGGTAGTTAACACATAGACATTGTATTGGCGGGAATGGATAGAAATAACTAAAATATGATTATATATGTTTTTTAAATGTTTTTACTTTTATCTAATAAAAGATAAAGGCTTAAAATACGGAAAGAATTCAATTTTAGGCGTATATGCCGTAGTTTTCACTAAAGGTTCACTTATCCCCTTTTGATGGAGAACCATCATAAAATATAGTTTTGTTCACTCTTATACATTCTATTGGACCAAATAAAACTATTCTTTAGAATTGGGACATCAAAATTTACTTTTTGTAAATTTTTGGTATTTTCCCGATAAAGTTCATTTTTTTAATGAACAGTGAAAAATGTTGTATTTTAATTCAAAACCACTTTTTAATCTAATTTATTTATATGATTAGATTATCATCTAAATTGGTTTTAAAGTTAAATTAGAATATATTTTTACCATTAAATCCAATAGTGGTCGTTGGAGTTAATTTCACTTTGAAATCGGACTTAAACTAGTGTCAATCTTTTGATACTTATTATTTCATGAAAACACGCTATTTGCTCTGACAGTGGGAATTAATTATTAAATTAATTAATGAAACTTATATGTTTTGAATTTTGTAAAATATACTTCATTTTTTAATTCGGAATATCAAATATAGCTTAGGGTGAATTTTTTGTATTTTTCTGAAAAACTTCAATTTTTTATGAATAGTGAAACCACTAAGTGGTACTTATAAAAACTGATTTTTTGTTTAAATGAAATTTTACCACTTCTATTTTATGAATTTCAAAAATCCTGCAAACATGGTTCTCATTAAGAAGTAAAATTTGGTTCAATGGGATTAAAATAATTTTTTGGTGAATAGTAACATATTAAGTTTTTAATCACGATTAGAGGTAATTAGTGTAGTTTAAGGTAAAAATAATGTTTTAATAATATGAAATGAACTTGACACATGTCCTACCCTTATTTGATGTGTCATGGACGACCAAGAAAATCCATGGGTCAACTTGGGGACCCCATGGATCCACTTTAGTAGGAAAATGACATTAATATCTTTTTATTTAATGTTAAAATAAAAATGTCACAAACATGAGTTGTTTTACTAAAACAATTTTTACATGGGGTTATACAAGTCAGATATTTGACTATAAATATAAATTGGAAAGATACAAAGTTTTTCTACATCATGATATTTTTTTTATAATTTTTATACATTAAATAAATTAAATTATTTATGACACCATGATGATGCAGTGATTACCTCATTATTTAACGATTTAAATAAAATCGAATGATAATGTAAAATATAAGACCTACACATGTCCAAAACCTATTGGATGAGTGGATTTAGAACCCGTATCACCTTATCCTCGAAACACATCAATGTGGTACCATTAAAATCTGAAAATCATTCTATAATAAAGTAACATTTCCTTACTTTCCAAGAGTGCCCCTCCTCTCCTCTTATAAAAGCCCCCACCTCTACCACCTTACCCACACTTCCAAAGCCTTTGTCTCAACCTAACCCTACCCATTTTGCTTCTCCAAATCCCTCTCTTACTCCTTGAATCCTCACGTTGGGCAGAAGTCTTCCCAAGGAAGCCTTTGAGATCAAATCAAAATGAGTTACCTGTTTTAAAGGTAGTGTTTTTTATTTGTTCTTTTGTTTTATTTTGCTTCTCCAACCCCATAAACTCTTTTTATTAATTTATTTTGTAACAACTCTAGTATCTTAAATATAATAGGATTTCTTTATAAGATGATTTTGAGCTACACTTCCACACATCTACATCAAATGGTTAAAGAACATATTGTTTCTGTGGTTGGAAAATTTCTGCCTCACGAAACGATGATTGTTCAATCTTCTTTTAAACACCTTTAATGGTGGCCATTAAGATTTCACTATATTTATATATGATATATATTATGTTTATGTTTTACTTATGCTTCTTTATTTTTCATTTGTGGTATACCTTTATGGTTTCTATTGTGGGTAAACACGATAATTTCATTTTAGGAAGTGCGGATTACCGCCCCCTCAAAGTGATGTGATTCGTTAATGTCATATGTGGGAAGTATAAAGGATGGATTTAAAGTTATTATATATGATGTTATAATGGAATTATAATATACCTCTATATCATTATTATTTCCTTCCATTAATGTATGAGATAGAAATGAAAGTAGCGTTCATGCGTACGTACGGCTTACCGTCTCCATGAACGGTGCATTTCATTTCTTATCCCCAAATGTAATGTACTATTATAAGTACATATATATAATGGATATATATGATGTATGTTACATAAATATGATTAATATAATTCTGGAATTAAAATATACATACCTCTCATTTAGTTGTAATTCCATTATTATGACATAGAAATGAAAGTAGCGTTCATGCGTATATACTGCTTACCGTCTCCATGAACGGTGCATTTCATTTCTTAACTCTAAATGATTATGTGATATTATAAATACATGTATATGCTAGATATATATGATATATATGATATCCAAGTCAGTAATTTCATTCTGGATATAAAAAACCTTTTGACCACACGAACAACATGTAATTGTAAGAAGTCCACTTTCGACTTAAGAACCAAATATCGATAAAACAAACATTATTAACTTAAATGGTTACATAATGTTTATAACATGGAAATAAGTGATATAAAAGGAATAATTAACTTGAAAAAGGTTCTTAATAAAATAGAAATTAACTCAAGTTTATTATTCAGGACGTTAAAGAACGATCGAGTCAAGTCGAACCTGAGGTAAGGGACTTCATCCCAGTCTCTTTTCGTTGAGGCATATTTTATTTTATACACAACTTTATTTTATAAGGTGTATAAACCCATTTGACTTTTACTTTTATACAAAAGGAATCTTCTTCTACGAAGCGTTTTACCAAACGACAAAAAGGAATGTTTCTTTTAACGTACGCAGTGACAACGACCTTTTCCGCCGCCGCGAGTATTATTAGGTATTTGGCTTCCTCAACAAGCTGTAGTGTTTTTTTAAAATGAAATAAATACCATATAATCTTTTACGTATTTTGGTAATGAAAATGGTTTTTATAATGGATTTTTTATGTCAATATATTTAAGTGATATATTATGATCAAAGTGTGGAAATATTTTATTTCCATTATATTTGTTTAATATCTTATGATTTTTATAATGGTACTTAGACATTTGACGGGTGGTTATGTGATAAACCATATGACGGGTGCTGTCGTGAATACCAGGACGGGTGGTTACGTTATAACCTCCAATGCATTGGGTATGGAAGTCGGTCGTATGTCTATTCCATTAAGTATGTATGGACGTTGGCCGTATATCTATTCCATTAAGTGATATGTGTGGAAGTCAACCATATGGTTATTCCACTTAAGTATGTTTATGTCCCAAGTTACCTTTATATGTTATTTGTTCTTTATATGGGTTTTATGGTAATCCTTTGGTTACAAAAGTGTAAGTAATGATATTTTATTCAGTGAAGAGTTTTTACTACTTCATGAAGGTGAAGGTATTACTTTGATAAAGTATACATGGTTTACTTGATGTTTGAAAAACTAATAGTTTTCATTCTTTGTGTATCCCTTACTGAGCTTTTTATGCTCACCCCAAGTTTTTTTGAAATGTTTTTCATAGGACTTAATGTGGAATAGGGTCAAGGATGGGATCAAGGTAAAGTCATGCTATATAAAACATGGAACTAGGCATGTTTCTTCTTAAGTGTTTTTTATTCTATGGAAACTTATTAGAAGTGTCTACTTTGTAATCTTTTGAGATATAATAGTTATGTCCTAATTCTCTAAAACTCTAAACCTGAAAAGATCCTCAACATGAATTATTCATTTAATTTAATATTAAGTAATGTTTAAGGATGGGGCCTTATAGTTGGTATCAAAGGTCGGTTTTTACAACTTTAGGAGTTAGAAAATTGTTAAATTATAAGTTAATTTATGGTATGACTGAAATGATATAGCATTTAAAGATTACCATGTTGTTTCGCCAAAGATATTTCTGTGTTCAGAATGGTTTTCCACAGAGGAAACAGAGAAACTATGTTGGGACGACATCAGGAGTAACACAACCTTCAAAATCAGCAACCTGAGATGGTCAGAATCGGAACTGAACAGTTTGTTGTAGTGATGGCACAGTTGACTCAGGCTATAAATGGTGGTGGTATCCATGCACGAGATCAGCCAGATCAACCGCATAAAAACATGTCAGTGGTGGAACATTTCATGAGGCAACATCCCCCATCATTCAGAGGATCATCTGACCCCGTGCAAGCTAAAGGGTGGATTAAATCACTGGAGAAGATTTTTGATGTCATGGGGTGTTCAGAACATCAAAAGGTTAGTCTTGTTGTTTACCGTTTTGAAGGTGAAGCTGATCAGTGGTGGTCGATGGTGAAGAATATCAGGGATAGTGATGAGATTGAGGATCTTCACTGGGACGAATTCAAATGTATGTTTCTTGAGAAATATTTTCCTAAGGTGGTTTGTCTTAGGATGAAAAAATAGTTCCTAGAATTGAGGCAGGAGGATGACTCAGTCGCTGCTTATGAAGAAAAGTTCACTCGATTGGAAAGGTATGCTCTAAACTTCATACGAGATCTTGATAGTAAAATAAACCGTTTTTACTCAGGGTTAAAGCCAAAGTATAAAAGGAATTTAGCTTCTCGTGAGCTCAAAAGTTATGAAAAACTTGTTCGATGTGCGGAGAAGGTGAAAATGGAATTTGCCGATGATCAGGTGTTCTTTGAAAAATGACAGAATAAGAGGTCCAGTTGGTAGGAAAAGGGGAAGAATTCATCAAAGAAGCACGGAGGTAAGAAAAACAAATATCCATCCTGTGAGAAGTGTGGTAAAATGAATCCTGGAGAATGTTTATCCAAGTCTGGTAAGTGATTTCGGTGTGGTAAGTCTGGTCATATTGCTCGTAATTGTAAGGAAGATGATCAAGGAGGTAATGAAAAGCCAGCGGTAAGATGTTTTAAGTGTAATGAAATGGGTCATTATGAAAATGAGTGTCTAATGAAGAACTCAACTAGGGGAAAGCAGCCAGACTACAAGCAGAAAGGGGTGGTGAAATCCTTTGAAACAGCTTCAGCAGATGTTGGTACATCGAATGAAGTAGTATCAGGTACACTGTTTGTTTATTCAGATTATGCCAATGTGTTGTTTGATTCAGGGTCTACACACACTTTCATTTCTGAGAAGTTTTCTAGTAAATTGGAAATTCCATCTCAAGATATGAATCCTGAACTTATGGTAAAAACACCCGGAGGGAATGTTGAGACAAATAGGAATTATAAGAACCCTCCTATCCTTGTGTGTGGAAATAATCTACCCACAAACCTTATTGTTTTGCATCTAGTAGAGTTTGATGTTATTTTGGGCATTGATTGGATTTCTGTTTATCATGCTAAGATTGACTGCAGAGCTAAAATGGTTTCTTTTTAGAGAGATTTTCAGTTTGTGTACATGAATGAATCCTTGCTTTTGATAACATATCAGGAAGTTGAGAAACTAGTAAAATATAGAAATGAATGTTACCTTGCACATATTGTTGAAAATAAAGGAACTGTTCAGATTAATGATGTGCCAGTGGTAAATGAGTATCTTGATGTTTATCCTGATGAGTTGCATGGTATTATTAATGATCGGGAAGTTGAATTTACTGTTGACTTAGTTCCTGATTCTAAGCCAATTTCAAAACCCCCTTATCGAATGGCTCAAGTTGAACTTTTAGAGTTAAAGAAGCAATTGCAGGAGTTATTAGATAAAGGTTTCATTCGACCTAGCACATCACCATGGGGTGCTCCTGTCTTGTTTGTTAAAAATAAAGATGGCTCAATGAGACTTTGCATTGATTATAGAGCCTTAAATAATATTACTGTTAAGAACAAGTATCCTTTGCCTCATATCGATGATTTGTTTGATCAGCTCTAGGGATCTCAGTATTTTTCGAAGATTGACTTGAGGTCGGGGTACCATCAGTTGAAAGTAAAATAAGCGAACGTTCCGAAGACTACATTCCGTACTAGATATGGCCATTATGAATTTGTAGTTATGTCTTTTGGGTTAACCAATGCACCTACTGTATTCATGGACCTTATGAATAGAATTTTCCATGAGTTATTGGATAAGTTTGTGGTTGTTTTCATTGATGATATTTTGGTGTTTTCTAAAAGTAAAGAGGAGCATGAAAGTCATTTAAGGGTTATCTTTCAAACCTTAAAAGAAAATAAACTATATGGAAAATTCAGCAAGTGTGAGTTTTTGTTACAAAAAATTTCTTTCCTTGGTCACATTGTTTCAAAAGATTGCATAACTGTTAATCCTGCTAAAACAAAAGCTGTTGAAGAATGGCCAAGACCCACAAATGTAACCGAGATCTGTAGTTTCCTTGGTTTGGCAGGTTACTACCGAATGTTTGTTTAAAATTTTTCATGGTTATCTAATCCAATGACTAAGCTAACTCGTAAGGGTGTTAAGTTCATCTGGACAAAATAATGTGATGATTGTTTTCAGGAGTTGAAAAGAAGATTGGTGAATGATCCAGTTTTGGAACTTCCTTCCAGGAATGGTGAGTTTGTTATATATAGTGATGCTTCGTTGAAGGGGCTTGGTTGTGTCCTTATGCCGAATGATCAGGTAATTTCTTATGCTTCATGTCAGTTGAAAAGTCATGAGGTAAATTACCCTACACATGATTTAGAATTATCTGTTATTGTTTTTGCCTTAAAAATTTGGAGGCATCATTCGTATGGAGTAAAGTGTGAAATATATACTGATCACAAAAGTTTAAAGTATATATTCACTCAGAAAGAGTTGAACATGAGACAGAGGAGATGGCTGGAATTAATCAAGGATTATGATTGTACAATTCGTTACCATCCGGGAAAACCAAATAAAGTGGTCAATGCTTTGAGTTGAAAAACTAATGCTTCATTAACCATGCTACCTTTGGAACGAGATCCTTTGGTTTTTTATTTGATGAACTTTGGCATAGAATTTGTTGGTGTAGGAAGTTCTTCAGTTTTGTTTCAGGTATCAGTGAGATCATCCCTATCAGACAGAATTAAGAAACCACAGAGGGAAGACAGTGAGTTGCAGAAAAAGGTAGATCTGGTTCAGAAGGGTAAGTTTACTGAATTCAACATTGATAATGATTGTGTTTTGAGGTTTGGGAAGAGATTATGTGTGCCTTGTGATTCACAGTTGAAGAATGAGTTGTTATGTGAGGCTCATAGTTCCCCATTTTCATTTCATCCTGGCAGTACTAAGATGTATAGAGATCTGCAGAAGTATTACTGGTGGGATGGAATGAAAAGGAATATTGCTAATTTTACTGTGAAGTGTTTGACTTGTCAGCAGGTTAAAGCATAGCGGCAGTTACTGAAAGGGATGCTTCAGCCTTTACCAGTGCCAGAGTGGAAATGGGAAAATATATCCATGGATTTTGTCGTGGGATTACCGAATACATCTAGAGGTAACAATGCAATCTGGGTTATTGTTGATCGCTTGACTAAATCTGCTTATTTCCTTGATATACGAGATACTTTTTACCTAGATCAACTTTCCCTTTTGTATCTTAAAGAGATATTCAGGTTACATGGAGTTCCTCTCTCCATTGTATCTGATCATGATCCCAGGTTTACTTCTAACTTTTGGAAAGGCCTTCAGAAGTCGTTGGGTACTGAGTTAAATTTTAGTATAGCTTTTCATCCGCAATCAAATGGGCAGTCAGAACGAACAATACAAACCTTGGAGGATATGCTACGAGCTTGTTCGATGGATTATCAGGGAAGTTGGGACCAACATCTTTCTTTGGTTGAGTTTTCATATAATAATAGTTTTCATTACAGTATACAGATGGCACCATTTGACGGATTATATGGGAAGCGGTGTCGAACTCCAGCATTTTGGGATGAAGTGGGTGAAAGGAAGCTGATGGGACCATAATTGGTAGAAGATATGGCAAAAAAAGTTCAGTTGATTCAGAAACACATGAGAACATCTCAGAGCAGGTAGAAGAGTTATGTGGATAACCGGAGAAAGGATCTATCTTTCAAGGTAGGTAATCATGTTTTTCTCAAGGTTTCTCCATGGAAAAGTGTGATGAGATTTGGTAAGAAATGAAAGCTGAGTCCAAGGTTCATTGGACCATATGAAATTCTGGAGAAAGATGGATCAGTTGCTTACCGAGTGGATTTACCTCCGAGTTTATCTCAGGTACACAATGTTTTTCATGTTTTGATGTTGAGGAAGTATATGTCAGATCCATCTCATGTTTTGAGCCCAGAGGTAGTTCAGCTGGAAGAGAACCTATCTTATGAAGAACAACCAGTCCAGATTCTTGACCGAAGAGAGAAAGTGTTGCGAAATAAGGTAATTCACCAGGTAATGGTTTTGTGGAAAAACCATATGGTTGAAGAGGCAACGTGGGAATCTGAAAATTCTATGAGGGATAAATACCCCCACTTATTTTGATAAGTGAATAAAATTGCGAGGACGCAATTCCCAAAAGGTGGGAAGGATGTAACATCCCAGGTAAATAATGAATAAAACATTTTCATATTTATTAATATTTATGAATTAAATATTAATTATAATTTAAAGGGGTTGTTATATTCGATAGCGTACCCAATACGCAACAATGAGTTTCTTTGAAATCTTACGTTGCACACTAGTAATAAAATAATATTATTTTAAATGGTAGTTAACACATAGCCATCGTATTGGTGGGAATGGATAGAAATAACTAAAATATTATTATATATGTTTTTTAAATGTTTTTACTTTTATCTAATAAAAGATAAAGGCTTAAAATACGGAAAGAATTCAATTTTAGGCGTATATGACCTAGTTTTCACTAAAGGTTTACTTATCACCTTTTGATGGCGAACCGTCATTAAATATAGTTTTGTTCACTCTTATACATTCTATTGGACCAAATAAAACTATTCTTTAGAATCGGGACATCAAAATTTACTTTTTGTAAATTTTTGGTATTTTTCCGATAAAGTTCATTTTTTAATGAACGGTGAAAATGTTGTATTTTAATTCAAAACCTCTTTTTAATATAATTTATTTATATGATTATATTATCATATAAATTGGTTTTAAAGTTAAATTAGAATATATTTTTACCATTAAATCCAATAGTGGTCGTTGTAATTAATTTCACTTTCAAATCGGACTTAAACTACTGTCAATCTTTTGATACTTATTGTTTCATGAAAACATGTTATTTTCTCTGACAGTGGGAATTAATTATTAAGTTAATTAATGCAACTTATATGTTTTGAATTTTATAAAATAGACTTCATTTTTGAATTCTTAATATCAAATATAGCTTAGGGTTAATTTTTGGTATTTTTCTGAAAAACATCAATTTTTGATGAATAGTGAAACCACTAAGTTGTACTTATAAAAACTGATTTTTCATTTAAATGGAAATTTTACCACTTCTGTGTTTTGAATTTCAAAAATCCGACATACATGGTTGTCATTAAGAAGTAAAATGTGGTTCAATGGGATTAAAATAATTTTTTGGTGAATAGTAACTTATTAAGTTTTTAATCGTGATTAGAGGTAATTAGTGTAGTTTAAGGTAAAAATAATGTTTTAATAATATGAAATGAGCTTGAAACATGTCCTACCCTTATTGGATGTGTCATGGCAGACCAATAAAATCCATGGGTCAACTTGGGGACCCCATGGAGCCACTTTAGTTGGAAAATGACATTAATATCTTTTTATTTAATGTTAAAATAAAAATGTCACAAACATGAGTTGTTTTACTAAAACAATTTTTACATGGGGTTATACAAGTCAGATTTTTGACTATAAATATAAATTGGAAATATAAAAATATTTTCTACATCATGATATTTTTTTTATAATTTTTATAAATTAAATAAATTAAATTATGTATGACACCATGATGATGCAGTGATTACCTCATTATTTAACGATTTAAATAAAATCGAAAGATAATGTAAAATATAAGACCTACACATGTTCTAAACCTATTGGATGAGTGGATTTCAAACCCGTATCACCTTATCCTCGAAACACATTAATTTGGGACCATTAAAATCCGAAACTCATTCTATAATAAAGTAACATTTCCTTACTTTCCAAGAGTGCCCCTCCTCTCCTCTTATAAAAGGCCCCCACCTCTACCACCTTACCCACACTTCCAAAGCCTTTTTCTCGGCCAAACCCTGCCCATTTTGTCTCTCCACATCCCTATCTTACTCCTTGAATCCTAACATTGGGCAGAAATCTTCCCAAGGAAGCCTTTGATCTCAAATCAAAATGAGTTACCCGTTTTAAAGGTAGTGTTTTCTCTTTGTTCTTTTATTTTATTTTGCTTCTCCAACCCCCTAAAATCTTTTTATTCATTTCTTTTGTAACAAATCCAGTATCTTAAATACACTATGATGTCTTTATAAGATTATTTTGAGCTACACTTACACACATCTACATCTAATGGTTAAAGAACATACTATTTCTGTGGTTGGCGAATTTCTGCCTCACGAAACGATGATTGATCAATCTTCTTTTAAACACCTTTAATGGTGGCCATTAAAGTGTCACTCTATTTATATATGGTATATATTATGTTTATTTTTTCCTTATGCTTCTTTATTTTTCATTTGTGGTATACCTTTATGGTTTCCACTGTGGGTAAACACGATAATTTCATTTTAGGAAGTGCGGACTACCGCCCCCTCAAAGTGATGTGATTCATTAATGCCATATGTGGGACGTATAAAGGATGGATTTAAAGTTATTATATATGATGTTATACTGGAATTATAATATACCTCTATATCATTATTATTTATTTCCATTAATGTATGAGATAGAAATGAAAGTAGCGTTCATGCGTATGTACGGCTTACCGTCTCCAGGAACGGTGCATTTCATTTCTTATCCCCAAATGTAATGTACTATTATAAGTACATATATATAATGGATATATATGATGTATGTTACATATAAATGATTAATATAATTCTGTAATTAAAATATACATACCTCTCATTTAGTTTTAATTCCATTATTATGACATAGAAATGAAAGTAGCGTTCATGCGTATGTACGGCTTACCGTCTCCATGAACGGTGCATTTTATTTCTTACCTATAAATTATTATGTGATATTATAAATACATATATATGCTAGATATATATGATATATATGATATCAAAATCAGGAATGTCATTCTGGATATAAAGAACCTTTGACCACACGAACAACATGTAATTGTAAGAAGTCCACTTTCGACTTAAGAACCAAATATCGACAAAACAAAAATTATTAACTTAAATGATTACATAATGTTTATAACATGGAAATAAGTGATATAAAAGGAATAATGAACTAGAAAAAGGTTATTAAGAAAATAGAAATTAACTCAAGTTTATTATTCAGGACGTTAAAGAATGATCGAGTCAAGTCGGACCCGAGGTAAGGGACTTCGTCTCAATCTCCATTCATTGAGGCATATTTCTTTTTATACATAACTTTCTTTTATACGGTGTATAAACCCCTTTTACTTTTACTTTTATACAAAAGTAATCTTTTTCTACGAATCGTTTTACTAAACGACAAAATGGAATGTTTCTTTTAACGTATGTGGTGACAACGACCTTTTCCGCTGCCGCGAGTATTATTTGGTCTTTGGCTTCCTGAACAAGTCGTAATGTTTTTTTAAAATGAAATAAATACCATATACCCTTTTATGTATTTTTTATTGAAAATGGTTTTTATAATGGATTTTTTATGTCAATATTTTTAAGTGATATATTGTGATCAGAGTGTGGAAATTTTTTCTTTCCATTATATTTTTTTTATGTGTTATGATTTTTATAATGGTACATGGACATTTAACAGGTGGTTACGTGATAAACCATATGACGGGTGGTGTCGTGAATACCAGGACGGGTGGTTACATTATAACCTCCAATGCATTGGGTATGGAAGTCGGCCGTATGTCTATTCCATTAAGTATGTTTGGACATTGGCCGTATGGCTATTCCATTAAGTGATATGTGTGGAAGTCGGTCGTATGGTTATTCCACTTAAGTATGTTTATGTCCCAAGATACCTTTATATGTTATGTGTTATTTATATGGATTTTATGGTAATCATTTGGTTACAAAAGGGTAAGTAATGATATTTTATTCAGTGAAGAGTATTTACTACTTCATGAAGGTGAAGGTATTACTTTGATAAAGTATACATGGTTTAGTTGATGTTTGAAAAAATAACAGTTTTCATTCTTTGTGTATCCCTTACGGATTTTTTTATGCTCACCCCAAGTTTTTTTGAAATGTTTTTCACAGGACTTAATGTGGAATAGGTTCAAGGATAAGATCAAGGGAAAGTCATGCTATATAAAACATGGAACTAGACATGTTTCTTTTTAAGAGTTTTTTATTCTATGGAAACTTAGTAGAAGTGTCTACTTTGTAATATTTTGAGATGTAACAGTTATATCCTAATTCTATAAAACTCTAAACCTGAAAATATCCTCAATGTGAATTATTCATTTAATTCAATATTAATTAATGTTTAAGGCCAGGGCCTTAGAGGTTCTATCAATTAAATTTGAATTATAGTATAAAAATCTGTTATATAATTTCCTCAATTTATTCAGGCTATGATAGCGTAATAATTTATATTAAGGATCGTGTGTCATGGGGACTTTATAAAAGGGTAATTTTATTAATGTAGATAAAGTAAATTTTATGGTCAAGTAATTAATCTGTATCATTAAAACCTAAAATAAATATCATGAATGGAAAATAAATTTTCTATTATAGAATATTTATACATTGAATATGAAATTTTACAAAACACCAAAAAATGTATTAGATATGTTATGGAGAATCTATATATTGTGTTAATGTTTTATTTAAAAAACTTATTTGGAAGGGTAGGTGAAACCAATTGTATATTAAAAAATTCTGAAAATATATTAGAGTTTAAAATTAAGAAATGATTGATGAATATGGAAACTTCTATTCATGTATATCATCAAATGTTACATCTATGAAGAAATTAAAGTAAATTAATTGTACCATGATCAATGAATTTTGGGATTAAAATTGAAATGTATTTTTCCTATAATTTTCCATTTTTGACAAGAGAATTAAATCTATAATTAGTGGATCCTTTGATAAATGGAATCATTGTTTTGTTATACTGGTCTTATAATTTTATCCTTTCTATGAAATGTTTTTATAAGAATGGATCAAATATGTTTTATCATGGATAAAAAAATTTCTGCAACATAATTATTAAAATATAAATTAATGAACTCTCATTACCCCACAATGGTATATTTAATAAAAATGGGTTTTTATTTTTAGAATACAACTCAAAATATATAAAATGTCATAATAAATAGGATTGGTAATGTTTTTATTATTAAATCTTCTAATTAAATAAAATAATTTTGATTTTTTATTAAGAATATTTTCATGTATTTGAATTATATTTTTGGAAAATATATTTTTTTGACATTATAATGGGAGTATCTATCAATATTGAATGGTTCAAAATATTATGAACAATTGATTACATTAGTCAAATTCAATGTTATATATACTATACAGACTAAATGTTTTTAGGGTACATTAGTGAAGGATTATCATAATATAAAAAATTACCATTATGATTTTCACTGAATGATGTCATGACCTGACTGATAGGGAGCCCCTCTAGGTTGATAGTAAGCTATTTAGGCCACTATTGAGCCCATTTTAAATATTCTAATGGTTAGTGACTAGATCCCAAATGATATATCAAGAATAAGGACGAACATATCCTTATAAACCTTTAAATGACCACA
This sequence comes from Viscum album, assembly GCA_963277665.1. Classification (NCBI taxonomy): domain Eukaryota; kingdom Viridiplantae; phylum Streptophyta; class Magnoliopsida; order Santalales; family Viscaceae; genus Viscum; species Viscum album. The sequence goes on from OY728150.1 coordinate 1,895,685,541, forward strand.
TATCTTTGTGAAAAAATATAACAATGTAAAACATACCCAATTACCAATAAAAATAAATTATACCACTAACACAAGGTAAAAATAAAATACAACATGAAAAATGTTACACTAAAAAGATAAGGTAAAATATATGAGGTTTTCATTATAAAATAAAAATAGTTCATAATCTACTAGGAAGGAGATATATAAATAAAACCAACACTTGATATGATCACCAATGAAAACCACCACCACCAAACACTAGTATACTCTGGATCCACCTACTAACCATACTCTAATGTCTCCTCTAAAAAATGCATCATTTACATTGAAATAAAAGCTTTTTTTTACTGGAAATTTTCATATATTAGTATAATAATATTATAAAATATTCTACATTAATAAATATATGGAATTATATGAGATGCTAAATGAAAAAATAATGAGTGTGTAATAGTAAATCTCAAGATAAACTAGATATATATTAATTAAATGGTACTAATGTATTATGGGAAGTCTTGGATATTATGGATATAATAAACCAATGTATTATATCAAGTTAATTGATAATATATAATAGGTATTATGGTTCAAATCAATATAAATAACCATCTTTCATAGATTCAACTTCATCTCTACAAACATATAATAAATAGTACACACATCAACGAAATAGGGCATGTTAGTAAAGGGAATAAAAACTGTATATAGGACCCACACATTAACAAGGGAATTATTTTTCAATCAAGGCTATTACCTACTCTAATGATGGACTAACCAAAACCCTTCACATAAGAAGTTGTTTTATATATCTTTCATAGGTTGAGATGTCAATCTCATTGAGAAAAGATGTATATCAAACAAGGATGTTTCTAATCCATAGAGAGGAACCTTATGTGATGCCCCAAAACTTGTGTAATAATAATATTATGGTGAAATCCACAAAAAACGTGAAAAATAAAAACAAGACATATCTTTTCTAATTAAAGACATGTGACTATGGTTTTATCCATCAGTGTTTAAAATCATATGACAATTATTGTTTTATTAAATGGATATATTTATAATTTAAATTGAGTTTCTTGTAAAATAAAAATAGAAAATTTATATTGTTTAATTTAGAAGTACAGTTTAAAATTACAATTTTATTCTTTTGGAATTATTAATTAATAGAATATTTTAATAATAATTATACTAACATATGAATACAAATAATTTGTTTCTTGTTTTCCAAATATGACATATATACATATATTCATATGTAAACAATATTTGAGTTTTATTTATATAAAACTAATACTATAATTTTATATATGACATTGAGAATTATTGTGTTGAAATATTTTAATGTCATTACTTATGCAAACTAATATTGAATCTATTATATGAATATTTATATGGGTTTTATATATTTTCGAAAATATGATGTATACTTGTTATAAATTCTGATTAGATTAAAATTATTAACATTATTAACATTTTGGATTTTGTTTAATAAAATCATAAATATAAAATATCACTATTTTAATTGAATTATCAAAATAGTACATATATGAATGATATTTTAATAAAAATCATGGTTACTTTAAATCATATAAATATATGTGTAATATTATTATTCTTTTTAATGCTTTAAATTTTCAATATTTTTTACAAATTGTGGTAATTATTATTATGAATTTAGAATTTATTGATATTCAAATTATTAATTAAATTTATAACATTTTAAGTATATAATATGAAATATATGTGTGTGTGTTTGTGTGTTTTATAAATGAATTTAATAATAAAAACTTTTACTTTTAAAAAAAAGTATTGATAAAATGATTTTAAAAGATTATTAGTTTTAAACTTTTGACTTTTTAAAGTTATTAATAGTATGATATATGATTAAATAATTAATGCTAAATTTAAAATAAGTTAATGGTTTTAAATAATAAGAATGATATAATAATAATAATAATAATGTAATAACAAAATTAATTAGAAAAAAGAAGCATGAAGACCCATGGGAGGGGGGAGTGTCGCGACGTAGAGAGGGAGAGGGAATCCACGAGGGTTTCAAGTAGGGTTATTCTGCCATGAGAGTTTCGGTGTAGGGTTTCGGGGTGATTCATGCTTGAGGGTGGCTTTAAGAAGGTCAAGTGGCATTCACAGAGAGGAGTCAGTGTCGCACTCGATGGTATTTCACGGTCATCGACCAAGAGGCCGAGACTGAGGTGGGTTCAAATGGCGGGAGGCGTGGCCCTACAGTGGGATTCGAGTACTGGAGGTCGAGCAACGTCGTCCGCAGTTGCGGTGGACTCTAGTCCTAATGTTGAACAGGATCTAGGTTTCATTTTTTTGTTAAAGGTAGGATATTACTATCCGATTTTTCTTCAAACTACCAAAGTAGGTTTCTTAATTTTCTTTTAGTCTTTTTGTCTGATTTTAGTATCGGATGTTGATTTTTCTAAATGGAAATTTTATCTAGTTATTTATTGATTTCTATTACTTATTTTGGTCCATCTGTTTCATTTGGGTCACAATATAAATATATATATTTTTTCTTAATTGATTTTACTTCATAGTCATTACTTGTTGCTAGTGTGGATAGTTTGATTCGCTCAAGAATCATATCATTTAATGACTACTTGAATCTCTTCTTATATTTTGCTGGCTTGTGTATATATATGATATTTTGTGTGCACAGTGGAAGGAAAATCCTTCTTGTGATGATAAACTCTGCACAAGCCATCACTTTTTATTTTCTTACTACTGGTCTAATTCTGAGCCATGTTTTGGGTTCTTCATTTCAGGTAAGGGTTAAATATACATTTTATTCTTGGTGCAAAACAAATATACACACTCTGTATATATAGTTATAGATATATAGTTGTATAGTTTATATAAATACCCTTTTGAACTGATTTTTTTAAGTCTTCTAAGTGTTGTTTATCATTGTTTAAATCGTGATTTCAAAAAAAACATATGGAAATAGTGTGTGTTATTTTTCAATTTCGGTTTTTTATATAAAACCCATATATAAAATTTTTTATATATGTAAATATGTACAAATAAATATGTTCATTATGAAACAAATCAATTTTGTTTATGTGTTTTTCAAATGATGAATGTATACATTTTTTATAAACATGTAAATCATGTAATTATCCTTTCTTGTTGTGTGTAAGTTGATTACACACACACACACACACACATATATATATATATATATGGTTATATGTATACACCTATAATTTTTAAATATAATTTGAATTTAATTGTCCTAAAAGAAACTTTTTTGGTTAAAGTATGTTTTTGATATGTTTAATTAAATTCTAATGAATGTATGCATTACATAAAACAAATGTTGTGCAACAAATAAATTGGCCTTATATGCTATGCAACATGATTCATAGCCATTTATTAATACATGACTATTTATCATCACATTATTTGTGTACAAATGAAATCTGTCTTAATTAAAAATTAGTCATTTTAAACTATAAATATTCATTTCCATGAATCACGGGTTTTAAAAATTAAGGAACTATCATTTTATGTGGTAACCCCATCCATTCATTACTTGTGTATTTCAAATCAATATCACATGTGCAAAGAATATTTACTAATTTATGCATGTTGTTGGGAAAATAATTGTCTAATTAATAACCGATATATTTTGATTTAGTCCATTCTCAATTCCATTTATCAACGTATGAATTGAGCATGAATAATATTTATTCTGAAGTCATAATCATGTATCGAATGTTTATGGAAGAGTTTTAAAGTTATTAATTTATGTGATAAATAAAACAATTTATTATTTATTAATCACTTATTCTAATTTAAGAAATTAAAATATAATTATTCAAAGTGGTATGGGACACGTTTAATAATATGAAATGAAAAAATTAAATATTTAAAGTGGTATGGGACATTTTGAATTTACAACCCTTTTGTGGCATATGAGGAATGTAATAGAATCTGTATAACAGGTTGAGAACCATTTAATGAAAGCCCCTTGATGCATCGATAGTTCTAATGAGATAATCATGTCATGACATAAAAACATTGACATTTTAGAGTCTTGACATGAGGTCTTGACAGGGTCTGATATTATCTGTTCCCTCATTATGCTTATGATAATTAATTAACTAAGTGGATATTCGTCTGGTAGAATATCCATGGTTAAGATCTTGTACTTATGAGTATCATAAGAACTAAATTCTTATGGCATGACGTTTATTTTACACTCAGTTATTTATTAACTAGTGTATATTTCATAGTAGCAAAGAATGAAATTGAAGTTATTACCTTTACATGTAACTTTGATTTTGTATCACTCTCAGTTATTAAATTTATAGATGCATATTCAAATGTCATAATTATTAAGAATGTCTTTTACTTGTTAATCTAAATGAGAAATCCAATAATTGAATCATGTTTCCTTGTAATTTAGTGAGTATGTTTTAATTGTGCACTTTTATTTCTTAGAAAATTTTTATGTGTTAAAACATTTATTAAGAAAAATGTTTTATGGAAAGTTTTAAAGAATGATTTCAAAAGTTATATTTGGTATAGTATATTATTTTAAAACCCTGTACTGGGCATTCGTATTCTCACCTTACGTTTTTGTTATAAATTTATCAAGTGACAGTTTTTAGTAGAAGAAGCATATCAGATGTAGCTGGTTTCCTAGAACCTGAACCGAATCAATCCTCTGTATGGGACATGATGTTGAAAAATCATTGCATGTTTTGTTAAAAATTTGCACAACATGTTTCAAGACACCGGCTCTGGGTATTCTGGGGTCGGGTTGTCACAGTTGGTATCAAAGGATTCGGTTTAGATAACTTTGGAAAACCAGAACTGAAACAAAGAAATATTTACTTAAGCAATACTAAGAATTATTTTTTCTTAATTTTCAAAAGGAAAATGAAATTACTAGTCTTTTTTCTCTTCCAATAGAAGTATTAGACACCATAGTGGAAAAATCATGTGTAGAAAACCATGAGACTTTTGAAAATATTCGTTTATAATGAAAGGCCTTCTACCGAGTATCCAACCTTCCCCATATACTTCAACTTCACCAAGGATCAGGTTTCATCTATTATATCTTGATGAACGCTCAATTCTCATTCTATACATGAAAATGGAAATAATTTTAGGGTATCTTTAAATGTTTTACCCTAACCAATAATTTCTTTTCTCTTGAGGACTTTGAGGAGGCTGCACAAGGGGGTGACCTCCGGGCAGCATATCTATGTCAAATTTTGACCTACGGTCTCCATGGTCAAGTTATGGACTTTGAAGCCCTAGAGAATGAGACTACTCATTTGCATTATCGGCATCAAGTTCATACGGATGTTGCTCAACTTGATACATGGCTTGCTTCTCTCAATCTGAATTCTAGATTTCCACAAACGGTTGATCCTAGTTGCACACATTGTATCTGGACCAAGGAGATAGAAGAATTTAGAACCGCTTTGGGGATCCGTTTGACTGGGAACTGGGGAAATCCCCAACATCATTGGAATCTATGCAGATTCTTCTTAGACGACGTCAGGAAATCCGTACTAGTGTTTTTTGAGAGGGAGAAAGAGATTATGTAATTTCTTGAGTTTTATAAATCTTGTCTAAATGAATGATGGTGTATTATCTCTTTTGATATTCTTATATATAAAAAACAACTTTTCTTAAACTAGAATTTTCATACTGAAGGTTGACTTCTTAAAAATTCTCGAATAGAAGACATGAGTTCACAAAACAATATTTTATCACTACCTACCGAGTTGTTAGAGACTATAATTGTCAAGACATGCTCGGATGAGGACCGGCCCTATGCAAACATACGTCTGACTTGTAAACTACTCTATCGGGTGTCGAACCGCCGAAACATTCTCCATCTTTACCAATGAAGAAATCTGTTCTATTACCATATTGCATTTGCAAAATTTTCAGCATATAGGAAAAGAGGAAAGTATCATCAATCTCTTTTTCTATGTTTCACTTTGGCTGATAACTACTGAGCTATAGGTAAATTTATAGAAGTTTCTTTGTAAGGTGACCATCGATCAGCCTACCTATTTCAGGTCCTGAGTTTTAGTATGTATAGGGAACTCCATGACGTCAATATTTTCTAGAACAAAATGGTGCTTGGGACTTATATGGATTTGGTCCACTCTGAAATTTCCAACATCCACACTTCTCATGCCTCTTTATGGAAGGCGGAGTGCTTTAGGAATAGGTTTGACCCTAGCTGAACATAGTGTGTCTAGGCTAAAGAAATTGAGCAACTGAATACTACCTTAAGAATCCACCTGAGGTCGTCATCACCCTACCGCCGGTGGTGTTCCTAGTAAAGGGACCTCAGGAATGACGTGTGTCAGATTTTACTAGTGGGACGTGCATGAATAGTTTAGAATTTCAAGGACGTAATTCATTGAATGTGGTAATATTGTGATGCCCCAAAACATGTGTAATAATAATATCATGGTGCAATCCAGAACAAACATGAACAATAAAAACAAGGCATATCTTATCTAATTAAAGATAAGTGGCTATTGTTTTAGCCGTGGGACTTTATAATTAGATGACTGTTATTGTTTTATCAAATGGATATAGTTATAATTAAAAGAGATTTTCTTCCAAAATAAAAATAGAAAATTTATATTGTTTAATTTAGAAGTATAGTTTAAAATAACTATTTAATTCTTTCTGAATTATTAATTAATAAAATATTTTAATAATAATTATACTAACATATGAATACAACTAATTTATTTCTTGTTTTCCAAATATGATATATATTTATATTTTCCTCTGTAAACAAGATTTGAATTATAATTATATTAAACTAATACTATAATTGTATATATGACATTGAAAATTATTGCATTGAAATATTTTAATGCCATTACTTATACTAACTAATATTGAATCTATTATATGAATAATTACATGGGTTTTATATATTTTAGAAAATATGATGTATACTTCTTATAAATTTTGATTATATTAAAGTTTAATAACATTATTAACATATTTGATTTTGTTTAAGAAAAATATAAATATAAAATTTCACTATTTTTATTGAATGATTAAAATAGTACATATATGAATTATCTTTTAATAAAAATTATGGTTACTTTGAATCATGTAAATATATATGTAATATTAACATTATTTTTAAAGTTTTAAAATTTCAATATTTTTTACAAATTATGATTATTATTATGAATTTATACTTAATAGATATTTAAATTATTAATTTAATTTATAACATATTAAGTATATATTATGAAATATATATATATATATCTACCTGTTTCTATGTTTTATAAAGGAATTTAATAATAATATATTTTAATTTTTAAAAAAATGTATCGATAAAATGATTTTAATAGACTATTAGTTTTAAAATTTTGAAATTTTAATGTTATTAATTGGATGATATATGTCTAAATAATTAATGATAAATTTATAATATGTTAAAGGTTCTAAATAATAAGAACGACATAATAATAATAATATGGACATAATTAGAAAAGTAATTGAAAAAAAAAGAAGCATGAAGACCCATGGGGGGGAAGTGTCACAATGTTGAAAGGGAGATGGTCATCGTGAGGATTTTGAGCAGGGTTGTTCCACCATGAGAGTTTTGGAGTAGGGTTTCGGGGTTCATCGCGCTTAGGGGTGGATTTAAGATGGTTCGGTGGTGTTCGTGGAGAGGAGTCGGAGTCACGCTCAGTGGTATGTCACGCTCATTGGGTAGGATGCCGAGACTAATTCAGGTTCAAATGGAGGGAGGCGTGGCTCTGCGGTGAGATCTGAGTGCTGGAGGCCCAGCTATGTTCTCCACAGTTGCGGTGGAGTTTTTTCCTACTGATGAACCTGTTCTAGGTTGCATTTTTTCATCAATGTTAGGATACTACTATCTAATTTATCTTCAAACTACTAAAGTATGTTTCCTACTTTTCATTTGTTTTTTTGTTTCATTTTGGTTTTGGGTGTTGATTTTCCTAATAGGAAATTGTGTACAGTTATTGATTGATTCCCTTTATCTGTATTGGTCCATCTATTTCAATTAGGTCACAATATAAAAATATATATTTTTTCTTAATTTAATTTCCTTCATAGTCATAACCTGTAGCTGGTGAAAATAGTTTGATTCACTCAAAAATCATCTCATTTCATGACTGCTTGAATACTCTTCTTCTGTTTTGGTGGCCCGTTTAAATATATGAGCTTTGGTGCGCATAGAGGAAGGAAAATCCTTCTTGTGAGGATAAACTTTTCACAAGCCATCACTTTTTTATTTTCTTACTACTGGTCTAATTTTGAGCCATGTTTTGGGTTCTTTATTTTAGGTAAGGGTTAAATATACATTGTCTTCTTAGTGAAATTCAAATATACACACATTTTATATATGGTTATATATATATATAGTCATACATTTTATATAAGTACCCTTTCAAACCATTTTTTATGTCTTCTAGGTGTTGTTTATCATTGTTTAAATCATGATTTGAAAAACGTATAGTAAGAGTATGTGTTATTTTTCAGTTTCGGTTTTTCTATATAAAACCCATATATACACTTTTGTATATATGGATATATGTACAAAAAAATATGTTCATTATGAAACAAACCAGTTTTGATTATGTGTTTTTTAAATGGTGGAAGTATACCATTTTTTATATATAATTCTCATGAATTTATGCATTATATAAAATAAATATTGTGCTGTAAATCAATTCACCTTATTTTTTATTCAACATGAGACATAGCCATTTATTAAGACATGGCCATTTATCAGTGTATGCTTTGTGTACAAGTGATGTCTGTCTTAATTCAAAATTTTTCATTTTAAACTATAAATAATCATTTCCATAAATCATGGGTTTTTAAAATTAAATAACTATCATTTAATGTGGAAACCCCATCCATTCATTACTTGTGTTTTTAAAATCAATATCATATGTGATAAGAACATTTTCTAGTTTATGCATGTCATTGGGAAAATTGTTATCTAATTTGTAACTGACATATTGTTATTTATTCCATTGTCATTTCCATTTATCAGTGCTTGAATTTATCATGAATAATATTTATTCTTGAAGTCATAATCATGTATTAAATGTTTATGGAAGATTTGTAAAGTTATTATTTTATGTGATAAATAAAACAATTTATTATTTATTTATAACTTATGATAATTTAATAAATGAGAATTCAATTATTCATTTTGTAATGGGACACCTTGAATAATATGAAATGAGAAAATTAAATATTCTAAGTGGTGTGAGACATTTTGAGCATACAGCCCTTTATGGCATATGATGAATGTAATCGACTTGGTATAACGGGTTGGGGACTAGTTAATGAAAGCCCCTTGATGCATCGACAGTTATCATGAGAAAATAAGGTCATGGCATGAGTCCATTGACATTTTAGAGTCTTGACACGAGGTCTTAATAGGTTATGATATTATATGTTCCCTCATTATGCTTATGATAATTAATTAACCAAGTGGATATTCAGCTAGTAGAATATCCATGGTTAAGATCCAGTACTTATGAGTATCAGAAGAATTAAATGCTTATGGAATGATATTTATTTTACACTCAGTTATTTATTAACCAGTATATATTTCAATGTATCAAAGAATGAAATTGAAGTTGTTACCTTTACACACAACTCTGATTATGTATCACTCTAAGTTATTAAATTTATACTTGCATATTCATGTTTCGTACATATTCCGAATGTCTTTTACTTGTTACCCTAAATGAGCATGCCTATAATTGAATCATGTTTCCTTGTAATTTAGTTAGCATGATTTTAATTATGAACTTTTATTTCTTAGAAAATTGTTATGTGTTACCGCATTTCTTAGAAAAATTGTTTTATAGAATGATTTAAAGAATGATTTTAAAAGTTATATTTGGTATACTATGTTATTTTAAAACCCCTTACTGGGATTCGTATGATCACCCTACATTTTTGTAATAAAATTTTCAGGTGAAAGTTTTTAGCAGAAGAAGCATGTCAGAAGTAGCTAGTTTCCCAGAACCTGAACTTAATCGACCCTATATATGGGACATAATGTGTGAAAAATCAGTGCATGTTTTGTTAAAAATTTACACATCATGTTTCAACGCACCTACTCCAGGTATTCTGGGGTCAGGTTGTCACACCTTACCTTATCAAGAACATGGGATACCAACTATATCTACAGAATAACTATAGTGGAGGACTCACACCTCAAATTAAAGAGTTGTATTTAACTAAATCAAAAATTTGTTGGATGCGAACATTAGTATCAGTAAGTATTTGTGGATTACTAGTTAATTTATCTCCCCAAATGTCTCCTAAAAAATATCAGCATATATATGAAGATAAAATCATAAAAAAAATATCCTAAAAAATGATATTTGGTGATTATAAGGATATCCCTATCTAAACATTTAAAAGAAATTTTTAAAAATAGAATACTTATTTTTCTTATTCTAATAATGTAGTGAGAATATAAAAAATACACAAATTAATACCCAATACACAATAGGTAATTTATTATAAATGAAATATAAGGATTATGAAGTTAATAGGTTATGTTTTTTTATATTTATTCCATGTAGTGTTAACTAATACAATATTCCATTATTATAACACCACATCAAGAATTGTTAGGATCACTAATCATTTGTAAAATACTAAGAGGGTGGGGTGAATCAATGTTGATGAATAATATTCTGTTCAAATATCCTCTCATCAATAACTCTACCCCTATTAGGTTAATAGATCCCTCACTATATTATTAAATTCTTTTAGAATTAATATATTATACTTTTTAAAGAAAAAAAATAATGGAACCTAAGATATGCTGATAAGGATTACCTCAATTGTGTATGGAAACATCCTCAAAGTATGTTAGTTATTAACCCACTATCACCCATTTAGTGTTTTATTATAAGGAATGGACATAAAAAATGATATATCATTGGACCCATAATATAGGAACCAACCTCATACAATTTTAGATGTATTTTGGTGATATTAGGAACTAGAACCAACCCATCCTTTCTTCATCAATGCAAAATTTAGTTTGTACCTATTAAAGTAATTCAGTAATGAATGATTTAGACTATCCAATATATAATGGGTTAGATCACCTTATTTAATGTGTATTGATGAAATAATATACCCCATTACTTTATTAGTGTTAATAATTTAGATAAACTGTTGGAAAGGAAATTTTGTCTTCTCCTTAAGTGTCAATTATTTGTAGTAGAATAAAGTTGATCTTTATTTCTTCTTCATATTCATTAACATTAAAGGATAATAATATCCTCTATAGAATTGGAACACCATCTATTCAATATAAATGATTTAATTTAATGATATAAGTGTGAGGATTGTTTTCTTATTGTTCTACTCAATAAAATAATCAAGATATTAACAACATCAAATTCATAGTATTATTACCATCATCCTCTCAGCATAAGTATTCATAAAACCAAATTTCAATTTTTATGGTAATAGTCAATATTATTATTATACATGAATCCTTATTATAATATTTCAATATTTTAATATAGAAACACTCTAATAATCTCAAAATTGTGATATTATTATTTAACAAACTCAATGATAATTGAGAAATCCCTATACTTCTCATTTGTATTTAATCAATGTCAAATATCTTATGTTTTACCTTATAATATAATCAAGAATATCTATATATAAAATTATACAAAATACAAAATCACTTTAATTATTATTATGTTTGTATGTATTCATGAAGTGGTTTTGTTTTAGTTTGATTCTTTCTCATGACACTCCTCTTCATCACACATAACAATGTGATCATATTATCAAATTCAGATATCACTTCAAGTTCTATAATAAGCTACAAAATTTATATTAAAATTGACCTAATTAATGGAATAATATTATTCTACATGGTGTTATAATCATAGTATTAATTAATATATTGTCTCATAATCCTCCAGAATAATTATTATTCTTAAATCATTGATAATAAAACAATAACATCAAATTAATTAATTCTTCTTCTGGAACTTGAACTTCAAAAAATCGCTTTAAATTTTTATAATATTTTTATTCTTATTAGTATTTTATAATTGGTAAAATTTTTATAAGTAATGTGATTTCTTAGATATCACAATTTTAACTTCATGTTCTTTCATAATAATGTATGATTCGAGACATTCTAACTAGAACTGAGGAAAATGTAAACAAAAAAATTATTATTGTTATGAATCATAGTGTAGTTACTCCATTTGAATCATAAACAATGAAACTTTCATAAGATTTTTTAATTATTATTCACTTCCCATGGTTTAATAAATTTCAATATCTATACATATGGTATGAATAAAAATACTATGAAACATAAAAATAATTTGTATATCTATGTTCTCTAGTTAAAAAAAATTATTCATTCTGAATAATTGATCATATTATCCTGTGATCATGAGAAAATAATACATATTATGATATTATTTTTTTCATATTTTATTTACACTTACCTAAAGATAGAATATATTATGACAAATATTTAAAATTTATGCATCATAAGAGACTTCAATGAATTTTCTAATTTTTTTATCTGGAGTATTTATTATATATTTCAATAATGGTTTAACCATTAATAATTTTTACAAACTAGAAAAACTTACACATATACAAAATCCCATAAATTCCATTGAAAAATTAATATTATAAAAAATATATTGTGTATCATGTTTAATGAAATATTTCTAACAACCTCTTACTCAGAACATCCAAATACATCTCCACATCCTTAGCTAAAATTAAAACTCTTTAAATTTTATTAGAATAAATTCCAATAAACATCAGTTATCACCATAATATTTATAAATCATTATAAATAACACAAATACTACCTAGAGTATTTAAATGGTATTAAAATAATTGACCCAATTTATGATCCCCCACAGACATCATCTATGTGTATTATCCAAAAAACATATATCATTACAAAATGTTAAAACATAGGATAGGATATCTCAATATGCCTCCCCATGGAGATATTTTATTCAGATACCACCAAACTATAGGGATAATCACTTTCTCAAATTTACTGAAATCACTTAAAAATTTTCCTTATAAAGAATATCATTTAGATGAATTTAAACCATATTTTTCAGATAAATAAAATTTCCATTAGTCTAAAAAATTAATAAAACTCTTCTAAACATGTTAAATTATAAATTTTTGATAATGAAGAATCCATAAATTCCATTTATTTATTCTTTGTATATACAATGTAATTATAATCTTTGTAGTTATTACACTCCATGATGAACATACATGAATGGAACAATGATTCTACGATTAAATTAATGCATCTCACAAACAACTGCATAACATGAGGAACAAAAGAGTTACTTTCTTGAATACTATATAAATAAGAATCTTATTATAAAACATTAATTAAAATTTCCCCATAACCGTGCTTCTATAGACAATCTTATAGACATATCATATGATATAATCAATTTCATATCCATGGTTTTAGAAATATAGTAAATGGATGAGACAGAAAGTGCATTAAGGGAAATTCATGAACATGTCATAATTATTAGATCATAAACATGTGGTAAAATAATAGAAAGTGGTAATTACTAAATAAAAAAGACAACATGATCCTAAGTAAACATTATAAAATATAATTTACTATTAGAGATCAAATAATATAAACATATTACTAAATAATCTTCATCAAAATATGGCTTAGATACACATTACTGAGATAAAGCAAAATGTGGAGTCATAATATAAGAATCAAAAATGTATTTAGAATAGATAATATCATAAACAGTTGGAATTTCTTAGAAATTAGGCACACTTTATTATAGTGGCACTAACATTATAATTTTAAAATATATCACTTTAATTGTAGCTTAACCATAATTATGTCAACGCACATACTCATAAAGATAACTAAATCGTAATTATATTCATTTATTATATCATGAGAATAGGTAAACCATAAATATTCCCATGACCAACCTTGTAATAATATCTAAACAACATTTATAACCACAGAAAAACATGTGATTATTGTTAAACTGTAATTATAGCCACACATAGCCTTGTGGACAAATATATACCACAATTATACCCATGTACAACTTTTTGAGAATATTAAAACGGCCTTGATACCCACGCACAACCTTGTGAGAATATTTAAATCCTGATTATACCTGTACACAACCTAGTCAGCATAGCTAAACTGTGTCTATACACACACATAATCTTGTGAGCATAGTAATACCATAATGATAACTAGAAAAAATCTCCAAAATGATTATTTAATAATAACATTTATATGGTGGTTTATAAAAACTAATTTCCAAATTAATAAATCCTTTAGAGATAAAAATAAAAAATGGTATAGAAATCATAAAAGTATTTTTAGAAAACAATTTTATCATTGGTATAAATAAAGAAATTATGGTCGCATAGAAAGGTAATTATCAAAAAAGTGAAGTGAACATATTTAATAATTTAACTCTACAAAATAATATTCAAAAATATATCTTTTAAAAAGAATAATGATTATCAAAGGGTATTTATAGTAATGATAAAACCTTTGAATTTGAAATGATAAAAATTAGTTTTAACATTTTTAAATGCCTTTTCTGAAAAACTAAATCGAAAAAGAGTAACCAAAATATCCTTTCTAAAATATAAGAATGAAAATATAAAAGTAACATTAGAAAATTAATATTTCTTCCATGTATAAAAGAGAATTTTGGTGGGAACGGAAAATGGGAACAAAGTGGGAAATCCCAAACTAAAGATAATATGAATTACTCTTGACATAGTTTCATTCATAATATGGAAGAAAAATAATGAATAAGGAATATTTGAAACAAAATTTATACCCCAATATTGAAATATGGTATAAAATATAAAATAATGATAGAGATCAATGATATACATTATAACACCAGAATATATTGATTAATGAAAAACAATTACAATTTTAGAAAAATATCAATCATATCCCACAATATAGAAGATTAAGAAATGAAGTGAAATTTAAATGTTAAATAATAATTTACAATTCATTAATTTATAGGGAAAATATAAAATATAAAAATTAAAATTTGTGATTAATATAAAATAACACCTTAATGAAGGGTGATTGAGACAAAAACCTTCACCTTGATACTAATTAATTATGTACTAGAACAAAACATCTTCAATAATTAAATTATGTTTACTAATTACATACCTAAGAAAATTATTCATAAAAATAACCATTTATAAAATTTATTGATAACCATTACAAATATATATATATATATATTAATTATTTATTACCTATTTTCCCATATCAGATATTTTATAACAATAATGGTTTATTTTAGTTTCATAGGAGAAGTTTCAGTATTCATTTTTCTTCAAAAGTTTGTATTTATAAAATAATTATGACTTTTAATTTATAACTTATAATGATGTTTTTTTATTCAATTTTCATTTATGTGTGTTTCATTCTTTATTATGGATGATTAAATCATTAATAATCTAATTCAGTGATTCATAATCAACAAAAGGTGGTTATCCGAATAATTTTTCTAAATATTGACGAATCCATTCTAATAAATCCAAATAATTATTAAAATATTTTTATCATACTACATTATTAATTAGGTTTTCACTTTCATACATGATATAATTTCATTCAATTGTTAAAATTTGTGGTCAAACTAACCCAAACATGAGCATACCATGATTAATAGATGATTAGAATTTAATTTAGTTACAAAATCTTTACAACAGTAGAATAATTATATCATTTAGTGTTTGTTAGTGTGATAATTAAAATTATAATTTTATTAAAATAATAATTTATTGATAGGAAGATACTACATAAATTTAATAACATATTTTCCAATTATTATACATGCTTTGTAGTACCCTCTGTTTCTGGTATGTAACCCTTTCTTAATATTTTTAATGGTTATAAAGGTTAAGGGTGATGAATGGGAGAGTAGAGAGAACATTGAATGATGTTTTGAGGCAGAGGGGAAGTTGCACAAATGGCACACGGTTTGTCTAAACCCTTGCAGAAAAACTATGAATAGTTGGTCTTGGAGGCAATAGCATCCACACAGGTGGCACACGGTTTGTCTAACCGTGTGGCCAAACCTTGTGTGGAGGGTCTTCTGAGGTAGTGGCTAAGGCACTATTAGCGCACAGATTATCTAACCGTGCGATAAAACCGTGTGGGAACTTACACCCATGCAAAACCATATGAGAAGTGTTAAACTATATTTATACCCACACAAAACCTTGTGAGCATAGATAAATAATGATTATCCACATCATAAAAATCCTTTTGAACATAACTAAAAAACATTTTACCACCCTACAACCTTTTGACAGTTGATCAACAAAAATTAAACCCATGAGAAACCTTATTAGAATAGTTAAACCACAAATATAAGCACATTCAATGTAATGAATAATATTTCATTATATTTTCCCGTTGAAAATTTATTTACATATAAATGTATTTATTGATAGATTTGGCTCAATGGTTGGGAGTCTATGGACCCTAAAATTAATAAATTAGAAATATTAATATTTTTAATTCCCACAGGAACATAATTTTAGTGTTATTTTTCCTATTTTTTATAAACTAAGATGATAAATATAATACCATAGATGATGTTGGAGTGGAGGTTTTAACCTAAGTGATACCTAAGGTTTTTCCACGCCAAATGTTCCAAGGAAAGAAGTCACTGATGGGTTTGTTTAATAGAATATTAAAATAAATAATTTATTTATTTTATTAAATGACATTAAAAAACTCCCTTTGAAAATAATTCATTATGGAATTTCTCTAGGATTGTCCAAAGAAACCTAGGTTGGTTAGAGGAGATTTTTTTCATTGGCATATCAGGATCATAGGATGACGAGTGATCATATCGAGGTGGATCAAGAGACAATGATTACAGTGGGTCTTCTACATCACTGTAAAAGTCGTTATTCACCAAAAATCAATCCAAATTTAGGGAGGGATAATAAAATTGTGATTTCCTCCCCATTTTATTAAATAATTTAGAAAATCATTAAATATCTTCTTCTTGATCTGTGATTATTTGATCCTTCACATGATCCATGTTATCATTCAGTTTCTTGATCTGGTTAAACTTCTTATTGTGCATTCTATCACCATGCATATCCCCTTTATATGATCATTGTTTGAGACTACTTAGACAGTGATGGTTTCACCTTTATTCTTGTACATTTCACTCATCCATTCTTTGGGTTCTTTATCATTGTATCATGGGTTCATAATTCTACATTTTTTGGGCATGTTTAAGCATGATCAAACCCCCAGATTCATGGTGGTTTTTTTCATCATGATTGGATTTGTGATTTTATAATGGATAGGGATGGATCATGGTATTTTGGTAATAACATCATGGATCTATAATCCAGAGAAGCAATTGGAGGTTCTATGAGTTAATGGAAGGCACTACGGGCACCGAGCGGATGATCAGAATCTAATTTTCGACCATTGGAGGCCATGAATTGATGTCTATAAGATACTTCCATCGAATTTGGGTGTTCAAATAGTGATATTTGTTTTGGATTTTATGGATTAGAAAACTTCATGAATAATATAGACATTCTATGAAACAGACAACTATACACAGATAGTGTAGAAGAACACATGGACTATTCATTAATTTTTTTGGTGTCTAGGGTTTCTAGCCATGTTAAGGATCACATGATATGTGGTCATCCCCAAAATCAATGTGCCTCTACCTAGCTAGCCAAGACAAATTCTAGTTTTACCTTCCCTAGGACATTTTGTGTTTTTATGCATCATGTATTATGCATAAATATCGTGTGGCTATACTATAATGGTCAACATGTGTTCCTAGATTACATATTTAAGACCCTAGGTGGACATAAACATATTGTACTACTTATAAATTTAATTTCATATGACATGGATTATTAATCCATTTCCACTGATGAACATGGCTAGGAAGTTATGTGGGATCACATGTCATGTGTACCCCTATACACACAACGTATTCCCATATAAAATTCTTCATCTTGTATATACCTATTCAAGACTCAAATTTGGGCCCATGAGTAGACTATCCGAAGTGTTTTTTCATATAGATCATGATGGTTTCATTTATTGTGGAACAAAAGATATGATGTGAGGTTTTATGAGTCTGATGCTTTATTAAGAAATTCTTTAAAGTAGAAGAGATCATGGTATGATCATCTAAGATATGTCAGGGTTGGAAACCACAATCTCACATGGGCATGAGTACCCATATTCCTCTCTATCTACTATGTGATACCCCCACTAATTCACTAGGGAGTGGGTTATATATTTAATGAGTGGTAACCCCCCCAGAAGGTCTAGAGTGAGGGACCACTGCTTACCAAGTGGTAATCTATATTATACTAGGGTTTAGGTCCCATGTTCAGTGAGTGGTACCCCCTATCATGTAATAGTGCAGGTCATTATTTCACTAAGTTCTACCCACTATTGTAATGGGGTGTGGGTTTTGTATTCACTAAGTGGTACCCCCTTATCTTAATTGAGTGTAGTTAATCTATCTATTGAGTGTCACCCCTTATTGTACAATGGTTTGAGGTCCTGTATTTATGATTATTCCCCATTAGACTGTGGAGTAGTGGTGAGGTGTGGGTCCTCCACATGGATTTCTCAAACATACATGGGATATGTTGAGTGTAAATGGTGAACTGTTAGAGTTGTAGGAAAACTCATCATCCTAGGCTGTGATAAGATATGGAGATCCCATTTCTCTCTTGTATGGGTTTCATTTTGAGCATATATATCTTGTATTGGTTTTGTTTCTCTCTTTATTTAGGTTGATCTAACAATTTGGGTATCTTTATTTTTCTACATTTTATTATTAATCCATCCTACTAAGTATGTATATACTCTCCCCTACATTGTCTCTTCCATCACATATTGTTTCATTTGCAGATGATGCACATGTTAGCAGTGACAAAAGTGGATCATAGTGATACCTAGATGAATTTATTGTGTATGGTGGTCATACATGAAGATCAAGAGTCAAGCTCTATCCTTTTTCCTTTAATCTAGTTTCTTTCAGATTGGAACTTCATTTCCCATTGGTCATGTATTTTTATCCTTCTTAAAATTAATTTTTAATGTATTACTATAATGTATTCCCTAGAGGTTATTTCATGCGTAGATGTTCTCTAGATGTTACAACATTTATATTATTCCTCCAAACTTCTCTATGAAGATGGTTGTGTGAATTTATGAAGGTATGTAGGCTTGGTCCTCCCATTTATAGTATTCCTTCTTGGTTCATTTTGCATATCCCTAACCTATTAACGGCAGACTTGAGGTTTTGATGGCTCTTCCTTCCACTGGCCAAGTGGGCCCTGGTGGGTTTAGTTGTTACAGATAGGTATCAGAGGTAGTTATTCCTTAAGAAATTATTTTTATTTTTTCAATATGATGAATTGGATGTGACTTAAGTAAACTATGTCAAAGTGTCTTAGGTGTATAATTAAAGTAAGACATGGGTTTTTGATGGCTCTTCCTTTCACTGGCCAAGGGGTCCCTGGTGGGTTTAGTTATTATAGAGAGGTATCAGAGGTAGTTATTCCTTAAGAAATTATTTGTATTTTTTGACATATGATGAATTGGATGTGACTTAAGTTAACTTTGTCAAAGTGTCTCAAGTGTATAATTCAAGCTCGAGAATCCAGTGATAGGGAAGTGTCCAAAATATCCATTCACCAGGACTATGACTACCTTCTTAATGACTCGATATATACAAATTTCAATTATAATGATCAATGGTACATTTATCATATCTTATTGATTATTTTTAAAGTTATTATAGTGTCATATACTCATATATTCTCATTTAACCATGGTATGTCTTGATCACTTTTAGGATCCATCCATAAAGACAGTCTTCTATGTTGCCGATAAAGGATCATTATGATAATTTGGTGAGTGATGATGCCTTAGTTTGAGGGTCATATCATAAGTTATTCCCTCTAGGTGGGAAGATAGATTCATCCCCACCTGTCAAGTAGAAGATAGTACCAGCAGTTTGGGCTGATGATGTGTACATCCATAGCGCACTCTATAAGTTCTTGGATCAGATACCACTGAGGTTTCTCAATGAGATAAAACCATAAGTAGTGAAATATTTGATTAATTTGATAAACCAGTTCTTCATAAATGTTAGAACCTCACTGATTTTATGGGTGTTCTAGAAGACAATCTTTTCCATGGAGTAGTAGAGTACTAGTGGAGTGCAGTAGGATAGACTAATGATTGTATTATTCTCTCATGTTTTTAATTCCAAAAAACTATCTTTTTAGAGTATTACCCCTCATTCCAGATAATACATCAAATCCAAGATCTTATTGAGTTACATAATCGTATTATGATGGTTTCTATATATTCATTAAGCCTCATTTACCTTATGATATTATCATTCAATAGGGTGCAAGATGATTACTTCCAGGAAAAAAGAATGGTCTTGGACTCCACAAAGAGACATGTTTTGATGGGGTCCCCTTGTGCATTCTCACATATTCTAGAGTATTAGATCATGTTATATTGATAGATATCTTATTATCGAAGATATTTCATGTGGCTGGAGATAATATTGGGTGTCATGGGATCAAGTCATTTTTGGTATCTAGAATACACCAGTCAGAAGGATCTCAACATAAGAGACCTTCACATATCCAAAATCAGTCACATGGACATACCACACATGATTCCTTTAGAGTACTTGGTCATCTTAGAGAGAAGAAATAATATTCTTATTATGGAAGAGGTTACATGGATCAGGAATTTATAACCCATTGATCTAATGAGAGAATGTAAGAAGGTGATGGACTAGAAATATTGATGCAACATTCTGATCAAGGATCTCTCAAGGGTGTCTAGTGTGGCCCTAGGTAGATGGTGTTTCCATATTATTGGGTTTTTATATTAAGGGGGGAGTTTTTTTGTGTGGGGAAATACTATTAGATTCAACCACCACCACCAACACTGAGTGGCCCACTCCAAGATCATAGATCGTTTGGCCGGGGTGGTGAGTAGTTTATGGATATAGGGGACTATGACCAAAGAGCATTTGACATGATATGATGTAAGATATGTGAATATTCTACTCTTGGTATGGTATTGATAGTTACAATTTCAATACATTGATTTTTCTACATATACTTGGTGTAAGAGGTGGATCTTCCAGTTGAGTCATTATCCCATTAACTATGGATAGATTTTTCTATATATAATGATTCTTAGATATCACTTATCTTCCAGTAGTGAGAGATGGAACTCAGTGGAGATTGTTTCATATGGTAACTTATGGATATCACAATGAAACCTTATTTTGTCATATTGTTCATTGACTAGTTTTCTATATTTCAAGGCAATAATAACCATCATCACAGATGATTTAGGTTCTTTTAGTTATATAGAATGATATTCTCCTTTGAGGGAGAGAGATATCTCATGGATGAGAGAGTAAGTCTTGTGAGAAGGAAGCTACAACCCATCACTCATCAGTTGGAAAGAATATCCCTTATTTCATCAGACTCTTCATGCATTTGTATTCCTTTATTACTGGAGATGTCTCTCCTGAGGACATTCTCTTATTACATCTGTAAGATCCTAGTTTTTTGGAAAGGTATTTTTCATTATGTTTTGGTTGAATCCCTTGTTTTGGGCTTCAAGAGATGTCTTATGAAAGTATGTGAGGTCTTCAGGGTGTTTTAGGGGCTCGAGGCATGAAAGAAAGGAAATATGGGCAAGAAAACCAGGGCGCACAGCATGCGCACAGCCAGGGCAAACCGTGCAGCCTGCCCAGGTAAACTGTGCAACCCTCCTCCTCCAGATAGTATCATGCGCACAGTTTTCACACGGTTTGTCAAACCATGTGGCCCAAACCGTGCGACCTCTTAAATTTGGGAAAAATTACAAGTTTTCCACCCCATACTTTTAAACCCCAACTTGGGATTTTCCTCCATTCATCCCCTCTCGACCCTAGTGAAGAACTTGGCCGACCCAAGCTTTCCAAGGGTGGTTCTCCTTCAATTCTTGGTCGTATAGAGCGCCGTTGGTTGCGGATCGAAGCTCCGGGTAAGGCTAATCCCATCCTTCCTTCTCTTTTTGGTTTAGGGTTTGTATCTTCTCTCCCTCTTGTTCCGAATCTCTAAGACCCTATCTTATGGGTGAGTTTTAGGTTTAAGCTCCCAAGTTTGGTCGGATCAAGGTCTAAGGACTCGATTGAGAGTGCGTTCAACCGCAGTTTTGAGGTAGGTGGTCTACAAGTTATATCCCATGGTTATTTGGGTATTTGTGCATGTTTAGTTGTGTTTTTGTTTCCCCTTGGTTATATTTTGAGTAACCTTGGAATGTTTGGTAATAATGGTGTTTAAAATGGAAAATGGGAACCCTCACGATCCCAGTGGGATGTGTTGAGATTGACTTGACATAATTTTGTGCCATCCATGGGATGCACCGTCTTTCCCAGACTTAGGGATGGTTATTAAATAAGTGAACGTGTTGTAATAAATGGTAGAGCCCTTGATGAACATGTTGTCATGATTTGTTGAACTTGGAATATGAGTTAGGTGATTCACCTAAAATTGGAAATAACCTAAGGGTTATTTGGAATGGGTTGAATGGATGATTCATGGAAATGATGAATGTGTTAACTGGGTTAATGTGTTAACTGATTAAAGACCATAATGGGATAGATTTTTGGTCTAGTTTTGAATGCTTAGTGAGATAGGAATAACACATGGGAATTGGTTGAATGGTTAAATGATGTGAAATGGTAATGTGTTAATGGGTTAAGGCATAATGTGAATTCTCGTGTGGTTTGTTGTGAATGTTTTGTCCTAGGGGAAATGGTATGGTTGGTTAATGGTTACTTATATATATAATAATGTGAACATGTCTTGGTAGAGTGGGGTATGACTTGAGGATCTATGACCACGTATCGAGCGAAGACTGATGCTGTAGAATCCACCCTAAATGCACGGGTTAGGAATAAGGACTGAGGATCTATTCTCCTAACGGTTGCATCCACTCGGACTGAGGATTCGAGGTGAGGATATGGTTTCTATGAGGGGGTTATTCCTAGTGAGATAGGATAACGATTTGAACATCCTCTTGCATGTGATTGTTGGCCTTAGACCCACGTAACATAATGTATGTGATTAACCCATGGTAATGTGATGAGATGGTAAGTAATGGTAATTGGTGTGAAATGAATGGTAATGGGAGTGGCAATGGCTTTGGCTCTGAACTGGTTAATGTAACATTAATAATTACTTGAAATTATCATTTATTTTCCTTCTGCATGCACTACTTATTCATACTAGATATTTTGTAGACATCGTTGGTGGTGGCCTACTGAGTTGTACTCACACCCTGCTCGGGCCGCCATTGGGTACTCGAGCAGACTTCATGTTTGTAGGTCAGGAGAAGGGGAAGGGTCCTTGCTAGATAATTGAGTGGACATGGGTAGCACTTGGTGGAGGATCCGAACTTGGATTTGGGACCATTTTGGGGATTTTGTCCATTGTCCTTATTTTGGGATTTTGTTCACATTTTCACTTGTAGTATAACATGGCATATTTATTATTGGAAATGGTTGTTATACATGTTCCTTGTTTATTGGTTTATGTTTCCACTATTGGTTTATTTCTGTTGTGGATTACTCTGATGAAAAGGGGGTATAGTCTCCCCAATTGACCATATAGACCCCTGATTCTAGTCGTCAGCCTTTGGCATACGGGGAGGCGCGTATAAGGTTATGTAACTACCCGGATCAGAGCATCGGTTTAGTGGCTTCTAGGTCAGGGATGTTACAAATTGGTATCAGAGGAAGGTTTTTCTACTCCTTCTTTGAGGTCATGTTATTTGGGGTAGTTTTCATAGGGTTAAGATATGTCGGGCCTTGGTAAAGAGCTCATGCTTGGGAGTAGCTATCCCATTTACGAGGGAAAACCCAAGTCACCATAGGTGGGAAATGTTGTTCTTGGTTGTGTGTTGTTACAATTGATGATATTTCACCATTGGGTGATGCACATGTGGTTTGATGTGACTATTTTATGGTATTTGGCTCGTGGCCTTAATGTCACAAGGGTTTGCATTCATGCATCCTTTTAGGCACCTAGGGAGATAGGTGACATGCACTGTGTTATGCACACACACGGGGTGGGTGTGTGAGGCAGGAAAGTAGGATGCATCATGCATTTCATAAAACCAAGAAATAAAGAGAATAATGAAATAAAACAAGTTGGTAAATGATGGTTAATGAAATATAAGGGTTTGAATGAAGTGGAAAATGTTTTGTAAAATATTGTGTGAGTTTGGTGGCAGTGCATGGTTTTTTACCCCATGTGGACCATGGCTCATGGTAGGGATGGTCGGGGTGGTGAATTTGATGTGTTAATGTCATTGAATGAGTATATGAAATGGGTTGTTGTGGATAGGAAAGTGATTTTGATGAAGTCGTGACAGTTTTACGGTATGCGTGCTAAATATCGTGCTTTGCAATATAGAGTGATGCCACCATGACGTTGGTTACCAGTTGGGAAATGGGAAGATGTTACTGAGAACACTGCTCTGGTAGAGGAGCATGAAAATGTGGTGATCAATAAAGGTAGAGAAGACCAGTTCTAGGATAACTTGGCTCGCCTTATGCAGATGATGGATCGGGACCCAGGGTGGGTTGCACCGAGTATGTTTGAGCTGACCAAGGAGTTCCAGCTGTAGCACCCTCCAACTTTCACCGGAGAGGTTGGTCCAGAGGCAGCGGAGTTCTGGTTAGAGTCTTTCCAGATGATACTGGATCATTTAGAGACCCATATTAAAAAGCGAGTAAAACTTTCCATTTATATGTTGAGGGGTCAGGTAAGGCGTTGGTGGGACATTCAGGCTAAGACTGAGCAGGCTGAGGGGATGTCATGGGAGGTTTTCCAGGAAACGTTTCTGGACCATTTTTACCCATAGACTTTGAGGCAGGAGTGGGATGCAGATTTTATGAGCCTGACTCAGGGATCGCTATTGGTGATGGACTATGCTTTCCACTTCACTGATTTGAGATGCTTCGGCCCAGCGTTAGCAGGGGATGATGTGGCGGTAGTAAGGTGTTTCTAGAATGGGTTGAGACATGATATCAGTTCTTGAGTAAATATCTTCCTATTGAAGAAGTTTGCAGCGGTGATGCACCAGGAACTCATCTCTGAAGGGAACCTGAATGGATCTTCGGGTGGTGGTCTTGTCATGCCAGCTGGGCAGACAAGTGGTGCATCTTATGAGGGCCAGAAGTTCCATTTGGAAAGTTTCTACAATGGTGGTTAGAAGATAGGGTCAGCCTCTCAGAGTAGGAACCAGGTGTTCTGTTATCATTTTTGTAGGCTAGGGAATATGCATGGTCAGTTTCCTCAACCTCTAGTTGAGTGTCATTAGTGAAGTAGGATGGGGCATGTGTAGAGGTTCTGTAGGAACTCTCGGCAGGCGGGTGAGCATGATGATGAAAGGTAGGTACTGGGTACAGGAAGGGGATCAGTTTCCCCATATCAGGCAGGCATTTGCAGCTCCACAGGCCGTACTGGCAGGGACGGTGGACGTGGAACTACAGGGAAAGATCTCTCACGCTAGTATGGCAGTGTAGTGCAGGGTGCTCAGGTTGGATCCCAGGGTAGAGGGGCACGTCAGCTTCAGGCAGTTCAGTTTGTGCCTGGTGATGGTGAGGCCGGACCATCAACTGTTTGAGGTATGATCCTTGTAGCTTCTACATTTTCTAGTGCATTTTTTGACACAGGTTCTATACACTCTTTTGTTTTTTCTCAGCTTGTGGTAGTGGTGGGTTTACCTGTGGAGAGGGTGTGTAGAGTTATGTCAATTGACACCCCATTAGGAGTGCGGGTTGAGGATATCAAGCAGTGAAAGGGATGTGCCTTGGAATTTGGTGGGTATCATTTTCTGTGGGACTTGTTGGTTCTCAAGATGTCAGGGTTTGACCTAATCTTGGGAATGGATTGGTTGGTATTGTATTGGGTGCACATAGATTGTTATCGTCGCAGGGTATCATTCAGGTCACTTGAGGGTGACGCTTAAGTCCACCGTGGTGAATGGGATGTTCGAGTAGGGCGTGCGGGGCCGTTTTGTCAACATATGAGTGGAATCATGGCTCAAGTGGATTGTCTCATGCTTGATTATAATGAGGGAGGTGAGAAATCTAATTTCACTCTTGTGGTGGATCGGTTTCAGGATGTGTTTCCTGAGGATTTCTCAAGGTTACCACCCGAGAGGGATATTGAGTTCACAATCAAGATGTTGTTGGGAGTAGAGCCAGTTTCCATTCCGCCATACCTAATGGCACCGGAAGAACTAATGGAACTAAATTTTCAGCTTGAGGAGTTGGAGAATAAGGGGTTTAACAATCCTAGTACGTCTCCTTGGGGATCTCCTGTGCTTTTTTCATAGAAGGCCGATGGGTCGTTGAGGCTGTGTGTTGACTATCGAAAGTTGAACCAGATGACGGTGAAAAATCAGTACCCTCTTCCTAGAATTGAGGACCTATTTGATCAGTTGAGGGATGCATCAGTGTTTTCTAAGATTGATCTAAGGTCCGTGTATCACCAGATGAGGGTGAGGTCTTCTGACATACCGTGGAAAGCTTTCCGAAGTCGGTACGGGTTGTTTGAGTTTGTGGTTATGTCTTTCAGCTTGACCAATGCACCGGTGGTGTTTATGGGTTTTATGAACTGAATCTTTCATCCCTATCTAGATCGGTTTGTGGTTTTTTTTTTATTATATCTTATTGTACTCAAAAACTCACGATGATCATTCCCAACATCTTGACATCGTCCTGGGTACGCTGAGAGAGAATCGACTATACACCAAGCTATTAAAGTGTCAATTCTGGATAGGTGAGGTGCATTTTTTAGGTCACATCATCTCGGAGGCAGGTGTGTCAGTGGATTCAGAGAAAGTGCAGGTAGTTGTATCTTGGGAGCATCCCAGCAGTGTTCACTACAACAGAACTGTTGTTTAACGGCGGTTCTAGGAACCGCCGCTAAACCTTTTGTAAAAAAGGTTTCGCGGCAGTTTATAATAAACTACTGTGAAACATTGTTTTTTTAATAGCCTGACCCTTCCCCCCACACCGACCCTCCTCACCCAGATTCCCCCGCCCCCCCGCTTCCCCTGCGACCCCGGCCCCCCGTGACCCCGCGACCCCGGCCCCCTGCGACCCCGGCGACCCCGCGACCCCGGGGACCCCACGACCCTTAGTTTTTCTCTCTCTGTTAGTGGTCCATGAAGCATCCAAGGTAAGATTCTTTGGATTTTTTGTCATTTTCCTCCTATTTTATCTTTACCCCCATGATTTCATGGTTTCTCTTGGGGGATCATCCCTTTTTATAAACCATATATGTTAAGGTAGATGTTTGGTTCTATTTTATTGATATTTAGGGAGTGTGGATTGTTCTTTGGGGTGTTTTCTTCTTTATCCAAGAGTTTCATCACATCTTCACTCCATTGATGTAGGTGTCTCCATATTTTCCCCTTCTAACTCATTCCATTTATCCTGGGGTGATTTAAATAAATTTATAAATATGTTTTTCATTCTTTTGATGTGTTTATTAGGTTTTTGTGGTGCTTTGGTATTGGTAGAAATTTCTAAAAATTGGTTTTGAAGTGATTCTTCAAATATCCTTTGTATATATGAGCCCAATATGTTTGATGAAATTTAAATGGATATTTTAAGGTAAAATTAGATGATTTTTATGGTTTTCCCCTTATATTTTTATTATTAAATTGATTGGATTATTGTTTGGGATTTATATGTGGAATTTGGTGACTTTTATGGTGTGGTGTTATGTTGGTTGGAAGGCATGTGATGTCTCTTTGAAAATGGATTTTGGTTGTTTCTGTGGATACTTAATGGGTGTCATTGGATGTTGGAACATCCATGTGCGCATGAGGGGAACACATGGATGGATATTCAAATGAAAATGGAACTATAAAATAATGTTTTCCATAAAACTCATTCTATCAAACGGTTTATTGGATCCTAAATGGTGTGCTTCTACATTATGTGGTTTTGAAATTGGTTTCAAATGTGTAATTTGAAACTTTTTCCATTTGATATTTTGGAACATGGTTGGTATCTAAATGGTTTAAAGGGCCTATTGGAATTATAAACATGAAATTAGTGTTTTATGTTGTTTTAGAAATGGTTAGGAATCATTTTTGTAATTCATTAGAATTGAAAAAGTTTAAATCCTGATTGGATATTTATAATATTTTGGAAATGAATTTTGGTTTTGAAATTGTAAATGCCCTGTTGGAATCTTAGCATGTTAACATAGTGATCTATTCCAATGGACACATTTTGAACTAATTATATATATGGCTATTCCAAATTGATGAAACGCTTATGTAGAGGGATATTCCATGTTTTTTAATCTTTCTATGGTTTTTTATTATTGTTGGCATGGTTGTGTAATAAGATCAGAGATAATATGACATGGTTCTGTATTAGGATGATTCGTGTATTGTGTTGATTGATTAATTAATATTCATTCTTATCCACATACTATGTACAATATATATCCAACTATTTTTTATATGAATAATGGTGTTGACCTAATAATTCTTACTCACAACCTACTCATGTCAACATTTTGAACCCTATCAGATTTCATGGATGTAGGATTCAAAAAGGTAAAGAGACCTTTATGTTAATTTTTTTCATATAGGATGGGTTGGATTCTGGAGAAGGGATTGAAAAGGGGATTGGGATAGTGGGAAAGATATATCCAACTGTTTAATTTTTTGTATTTTATTCTTACTTTCATATAGAATAATAAGGCTTTATTTTGATTATTTAATTGATATAGTTCTTTTAGATGTTATTGTTGTCCACTGTAATTTTCAAAAAGGATTCTTTAGTTCTTATTCCGACCTATAATACATGTTGATTTTTTGATGTTAAATCATTTTCAATCTCAGACACCATCATAGGATTCTTGAATCACTATCTTCCTTCATTAAGTGTTTTTCAAGGGTCAGTGGAAGCAGTTAGGTAGTTGGAACAAATTGAGGTGATCCTCAATTATCTTAGGGAACTTGATACTTTGTGGGTGAGAATTTATTAGAACTTGATTTATAGTTTCAGTAGAGTCTTTTGTGAGTCAGTGGTACCTTCTTTACTTCATGAATGTATGAATTGGAATCTCATCAAGATTGATTTTTTAATGGTTATTTCCTAAGGGAATGAATGTAGAAAAATAGACAGAGCTCATGAGACTTTTTATTGGTGACAGATCAGTATGGGAGTATGTCAATAACCTTCCAAGGTTTGTTATATATTCTCTAAAGATAGGGGTCGTCAATTATGAGAACGATCATTTCTTTGGTGATGGTCTTCACCAAGAACATGGTACATCTCTAGTTTCTTTGGGCATAACATCCGTTTTGGAGGTTGTCACTAGGAACATGTGAATGGAAGCTAAATATTCTTGGAAATTGATGGTTGTTCATTCCTTAGTTTTATCAGGTATGCAAAAAATTAATAGTGGGAATGAAGAGAATCCAATGTGCAAAGAGTAGAGGCAAGATGAACCATAACATGATGAAAAGGCCCATTCTTATAGAAAGAGTTCATCCATTTTGTGCTTCATGTTTAGGGACTTTGAGTAATTCTGAGACCCATTTCATGATATATCCTTTAACTTCTCTCTATTATGGAAATTTTGTTCATCATTATTTTTCTTTTTGATGATGGGGTTATAGAAGATGTCTCATGTTTGATTCCTTGTTTTTTGTGCAGGCACATTGTGATATACGTGGATAAAAGCTGGATCACATTACCGAGGAACACACCTCAGTAAGTTAAGGTTTTGAATGAGTTTTTAGATTTTGCAATTTCTAATCGATCCGTTGAAGGGATAATAAAATTTCCATGTCCTAAATATAAATTTAGAACATGGTTGAAGAGAGATTAGGTTTATGAACATTTAATACTGAAGAAATTCCCTGCTCAATATTTGTGTTAGACTTGGCATGGAGAATCGAATGTTACAGAAAGATTGAGCACTGATGTTAATCCGCATAATGAGGTCCCATGTTCGTTGACAATGGAAAATGAAATGCAAAACCTAATAAATGATGCATTCGGCACTGCAAGACACCACTATCAGCATCAAAACATATAAGAACAACCAGAATAGGGTGCTACAAATTGTAACGTGACAAGTGATGTTTTTAAGACTATAAAACAGGAAGATCAAGATTGTCACATATCATTGGATCCTCCTCTTGATTTTGTGGATCCAAATGTAAGAGAAAACGTCACTAAGGAAAATGAATTTCATGATTTAGTTGATGACTGAAATCAAGATTTGTATAGTGGGTGTTTGAAATATTCAAATCTTTCATTTCTTCTGAAGTTGTACCATATCAAATGTCTATGTGGAATTACATATAAGGAAATTTCCATGATATTGGAATTGATTCGTGATTCATTTCCTGAAGAAAAAATCTCAGAATCTTTTTATGATATAAAAAAAGTTGTTAACAAGCTTGGTCTGAATTATACAAAAATACATGCGTGTCCCAATGATTATATGCTTTATTTGGGAGAGGATTCAAGTAGACAGAATTGCAAGAAATTTTCTTCTTCTAGATGGCAGGAAAAGGGTGATGTTGGAAGTCCGAATGAACATAATTTCATGGAGAAGAATAAAAGGATCACACCTTCAAAGTTTTTGCGTTACTTTCCTTTGAAGCCTCGATTGCAAAGATTATTCATGTCATCGAAAACCGCCAAACACATGAAGTGGCATTCTATAGATAATAACAATGATGGGTTAATGAGACATCCATAAGATTCCCAATTGTGGAAGACAGTTGATTCATTACATCTTGATTTCTCAGTTGATCCTAAGAATGTTCGATTGGGATTGGATGTCGATGGATTCAACCCATTTGGGACTTTGAGTACCAATTATAGAATTTGACCAGTTGTTTTGATCCCTTATAATTTGCCTTCTTGGATGTGTATGAAACAAACATATTTTATACTTTTGATGATTATTACTGAAAACAAATGCCTAGAAATGATATTAATGTATACTTGCAGCCTTTTATTGATGAATTGCAGGAGTTATGGAGCAACGGTGTTGAGACATTTGATGCTTATTCTAAAACAATGTTCAAAATGCATGCTGCTTTAATGTGCACCATTAATGACTTCCTTGGGCTTTGGAATTTATCTAGTTGTAACACTTACATGGGTTTGGCTTGTCCTGTTTGTA
This sequence comes from Viscum album, assembly GCA_963277665.1. Taxonomy (NCBI): domain Eukaryota; kingdom Viridiplantae; phylum Streptophyta; class Magnoliopsida; order Santalales; family Viscaceae; genus Viscum; species Viscum album. The sequence continues at coordinate 1,895,716,918 of OY728150.1, forward strand.
ACATTGATTTTGAGCCCAAATGGCCATCTCACAATAGAAAATGGTGCTTCTTGTGTCATCGAAGATTTCTCGATGCATCTCAAAGATTTCGGCTGAACGGATCAAAATTTAATGGTTCCATTGATCGTAGACCACCTCCAAAGTTGTTAAATGGTTTTGAAATATTGAAATAGCTTGAAAATGTTGAAACAGAATTTGGGAAGGTTCATCATTTGAATGATAGCGGAAAACTGGTCTGAAGTGCATCGTCAAGCGAAACCAGAACGCAACAATGGAAGAAAAAAAGTATATTCTTCAAACTTTCGTATTGGGAATTTTATTTGTTGTGACATAATCTTGATGTGATGCATATTGAGAAGAATGTCTGTGACAATTTGATTTTCACATTTCTTAATGAGCATGGAAAGTCAAAGGATCATCTCAATGCTTGCAAATAGTTACAAGAAATGAACATAAAACGCAATCTCTGTCCATATGAGAATGAAAAGTATCCTTCGGCAATTTTTGCAATGAAAAATAGGGATAAAGATACATTCCTTCGAATGTTAAAGAATGTTAAGGTATCTGATGGGTATTCAAGTAACATATCGAGGTGTGTTGACTTGAAGAGTAATAAGTTACATGGATTGAAAATCCACGATTCACATATTTTGTTACAACAGTTACTGCCATTGGCATTGTGTACATTATTACCTGAAAAAATTACTGTTGTTGTACTCCAGTTCTGCACATTTTTCAGAAAATTATGTGAGAAATATCTACATCCATTTTAGCTTGAAAACCTCTAGGAGAGTTTTGAATTGACCCTTTGCAAAATGGAGATGATCTTTCCTCCGTCCTTTTTTAATGTAATGATTCATTTAATTGTGCATTTGGTTGAGGAAGCTAAATTAGGAGGCCACGTTCACTATCGATAGATGTATCCAATTGAGAGGTACTTTATTTATATGTTTTCCAGTTAAGTAAACAATTTTTGGTACTTAATTAAATGAATAATTATGTTTATTTTATTTCACAGATATCTTAGGCATTTGAAATCATACGTGAGAAATAAAGATAAACCAGAAGGCTCAATTGCTGAAGGATATGTGGCTGAGGAGTGTCTTGCCTTTTGTTCTAAATACTTGGATGATATTGAGACAAGATTTAATTTAGTTGTACGTGTTGAAGACACGTCGAATCAATCTCAAATACATCAGAAATCCAAAATATTTCATGTTATTGGTCGATCAGATGGGAGGACCTCAAATGTGACACTGACTGAATTGGAATTATTACAGGCACATAGATATGTGCTGCTGAATAGTGAAATTGCAGATCAATTTATTGAAGAGTTGAGGATACAAACGAAGAGACGAATGAGAGGCCGAACATGAAATTATAAAGATATAATGAAAGCTGTTAATAAAGATATTGTAGAATGGTTTGCACGATGTGTAAGTTCATAAATATTGAAATAAATATGAATATTAGTTTGACACATACATTTTGTAAATCTAGTAAAGTATATTTCTTTTTTTAGATCATGAATACTGATACTTGAGCAGAGGTGTCATAAGATTTGATGGTCCTTGCTAGAGGTCCTCTAAAAGAAGTTAGAAAGTTTAACGCTTATAATGTGAATGACATTAGATTTTGTATAGTCGATCAAGAAGTGGGTTTGAGAACACAGAATAGTGGTATATTTACATTTTCTAAAGTGGAATACTATGGAAAGGTGCGTGATATTATTCAATTCAACTACCATGGACATTTTTCAGTTGTTTTATTGAAATGCAAATGGGTCGATATTATTAGAGGTGTTAAAAGAGATTCTTTGCAATTTTCTTCTGTGAACTTCTCTCGCTTGATGGATATTGGTGATCGTGAACTGCATGATCCATATATCATAGCATCGCAAGAAAAAATGGTATATTATGTGAATGATGTTGCCACTGAAGGGTGGAGTGTAGTTTCTCATGCAATACAAAGAGATTTGTATGATATGGGTGATGAAGTGAAAAAATTGACATCTGAAATTGAATTTAATCAGCAATATGAAGAAGAATTATTTTTCCATCATGATATTGAAAATATTAGTCTAAAAAGATGCATCCAATGATTCTTAATATCTCCAAGGATGCTAGAAAAACAAGGTTAACCCCTCACATAACACGATGGAATCAACTCTAATTCTATGTTTATTCCTAAAAGGTCACTAGAATCTCCCACCTAACCTATATTCTAGCATAAAAAGATGTAAACTAAGACTCACTAGAAATATCCACATTCCTATAAAATCTATATCCCAATGTAACTCTAAAACTATTCCCACAAAAGGATTTTTTATAACAATATATTTCTAATGTGTTATTTAAGCTATTTCATCAGTTTAAATTTATTATATATATTAAGGATGGTTTCCATGCCACAAAACCAAAAAAATCATTATATAAATGGGTTGGTACTAATATAACTATTAATTCATCAATTATCAATTTTTATAAGTAGAGTGGAATCGCTATGGATGATCTATCCTAAGAAAGTGAAGTTATAAGATTTAGTGGAATCTAGTTTGGGATGTTACAATGTTATATCAATGGAGTTTTATCTTCCTAGTATTTACTATTTAGGATATTTTATACATTAGTATGAAGAATGTGTTGGAACCTCTGATGGATATATGACTGTTGTGTTAATAATACTTTCTCTAATAGGAAGTCTTATTTTCCAGGGTTTCATATTTTTGTTCTATTTTTAAATATTAAAGTTGTATATTATTTCTCATTGAGAGAAAAACATGTTTTTTGGATGTTGTCATTTATTCTGGATATTCAACTCTTGGTCATTGGTGGGAGGCCAGGGATGGTTTTTTCTGGTTTTATTTGTTTTTCAGGGAAGTGGTGCAGCAGAAGCAAAAAATTGTTATTTTTATTCAGGGTAGCTTTTCACAGCAGTTTTAACCGCCACGAAATGTATATTGGCGGCGGTTTAAACTGCCTCTAAACAGTGAAAACCGCCACTAAACGTAAAATAAAATTTACGTTTAGTGGTGGTTATAACCGCCGGTAGATAGGAGCATCGTGGCTGCCTCATTTCATGGCAGTTTTCCTGAATTTATTGGCAGTTTTACAGCTGCTGGAATTTGAGTTTATTCACGGTGGTTATAACCACCGCAAATAAAGTAATATCCAGGGCTCGTAAAACTGCCGCTAAATTCAGGAAAACCGCCGTGAAATGAGGCAGCGACGACGCTTTCCTGAAACCGCCACTAAATGTAAATAACTACCACTAATAGATTGGCGACGCCCTATTAGGCGGTGGTTTCTATAAACTGCTGCCAAACAATGTAGCAACAGTTTAAACCGCTGCCAAATGCACAGAAAAACCACCGCTAAACGGAGATTCTGTTGTAGTGGTTTCTGATGTTCGGAGTTTTTTGGGTTTGGCTGGGTGTTACTGAAGGTTCATTCAAGATTTATCTCTCTTGGTAGCACCACTATCGAGAATGACAAAGAAAGGAATCAGGTTTGAGTGGTCTGGGGATTTTGAGAACGCTTTCCAAGAGTTGAAGAAGCGTTTGACGACCGCACCTATCTTGATCTTACCTGAGCCGGGTAAGAAGTACATCGTGTTTTGTGATGCGTCCAGAATCGGACTTGGGGCTGTGTTGATGCAGGATATGGTTCAAGGTAGTTGAGACCCCATGAGCGGAACTATCCCACTCATGATCTTGAGTTGGCTGCAGTAGTGTACGCCTTGAAGTGCTGGAGGCACTCTCTGTCGGGAGAACGGTTTACCGTGTTTACCGACCATAAGAACCTAAAGTACATATTCTCACAATGGGATATGAATCTTCGGTAGAGAATATGGGTTGAATATCTCCAGTCATTTGACTTTGAGTTTTTTTACACACTGGGAAATAGAAACAGTGTTGCTGATGCTCTGAGCAGGAAGGTTTAGAATCAGGTGGTTCAGGAGTCCAGGACCAAGGGAAGGTGATGGATTTGTTTGCAGAGATGCACCTGAAGGTGTAGGAGGAGAGTGGTCAGGTCACTCTTAATTTCTTAATGATGGAGTCGATGCTTTTGAGTCGAGTTAAATAAGGTCATCTTGATGATATTGAGTATTTGATAATGAAAGAAAAGATTAAAGGTGGGGATACACCTTCTGGTTGGGCCATCGGCGTGGATGGGGTTGTTTGTGTTCGTGATCATGTGGTTGTGTCAAAGTGTGTGTAGGGAGATTTTATGTTTGAGTTCCATACATCAAAGTGGGTAGTGCATCCTGGTTTGACCAAGATGTACTGTGATCTCCGAAGGCAGTTTTGGTGGCCTGGAATGAAGAAGGAAGTTGCGGGCTTTGTGGCACGGTGCCTTACCTGTCAGCAGGTGAAGGTCAAGCATCAACACCTAGGTGGTTTTTTGCATCCATTTCCAATTCCGGAATGGAAGTGGGATGATGTAATGATGGATTTTGTTGTGGGTCTTCTGAGGATGCCGCAGAAGAATGATGTAATCTGGGTGGTTGTGGATCGGTTAACTAAAGTTGCTCATTTATTACCAATTCAAGAGACCTTTATAGTTAACCATTTGGGTGAGATGTATGTTCGAGAAATAGTGCGGTTTCATGGGGTGTTGTGAACCATAGTTTCGTACCGAGATCCGGATTTCACATCGCGTTTTTGGCAAGCGTTACAGAAGGTGCTTGGTACGCAGGTGTTTTTGAGTACGACTTTCCACCCACAAACTGACGGGCAGTCGGAGCGTACGATCCAAGTGTTGGAAGATATGTTAAGAACTTGTGTCTTGGACTTTGGTGGTTCTTGGGAGAGACACCTATCGTTAGTTGATTTTTCCTACAACAACAGTTTTCAGGCTACGATTCGGAAGGCACCGTTTGAAGCACTCTATGGGAGGCCATGTAGATCTATGTTGTGTTGGATAGAGGCCAGTGAATCTGAGTTATTGGGGCCAAGTTTCTTGCATGAGACTTCAGAGAGAGTTAAATTGATCAGGAAGCAGATTTCTACGGCTCAGAGTAGGCATAAGTCATATGCAGATCAGAGGAGTAGGCCTCTTGAGTTTTTGAAGGGTGATAATGTTTTCCTTCAGGTGTCGCCAAGGTTGGGTCACCGTCGGATTCGAAAGCAGGGTAAGTTGGCACTTAGGTATGTGGGACCTTCTGAGATTGTGGATAGGATCAGACTAGTGGCTTACCTATTGGCTCTTCCAAAGTGGTATGGTGGGATGCATGATGTGTTTCATGTGTCATAGCTTCGACGGTATCACCCTGACCCATATCACGTGGTTGATGTTGAGGATGTGGAGCTTGAGGCTGATGCATCCTTTGAGGAGCATCCGATTCGTGTGGTGGATCGTAGTCAAAAGGTCTTGCGAGGAAAGTTTGTTCCATTAGTGTGAGTACTATTATAGCATGGGAAAGTTCAGGAAGAAAAATGGGAGTGGGAATCAGATATGCTCGCTCAGTGGCCCGAACTCTTCTCTTCGGTGGGTCAATGAGTCTTGGGAGCTCGGCTCGAGGACGAGCCATTATAAGGTGGGGAGGTTGTAAGATATCGATTTTTGGAAAGGTATGTTTCATTATGTTTTGGTTGAATCCCTTGTTTTGGGATTCAAGGGATGTCTTCTGAATGTATGTGGGGTCTTGGGGGTGTTTTGGGGGCTCGGGGCTTGAAAGAAAGGAAATTTGGGCAAGACAAGCCAGGGCACACAGCCTGCGCCCGGCCAGGGCAAACCGTGTAGCCTGCCTAGGTAAATCGTGCAACCCTCCTCCTCTAGACAAATAGCATGAGAATGGTTTGCGCACAGTTTGTCAAACCATGCTGCCCAAACCGCGCAGCCTCTTAATGTTCGGAAAAATTACAAGTTTTCCACTCTGGGCTTTTAAACCCCAACTCGGGATTTTCCTCCATTCATACCCTCTCAACCCTAGTGATGAACTTGGTCAACCCAAGCTTCCCAAGGGTGTTTCTCCTTTGATTATTAGCCGTTTAGAGTGCCATTGATGCGTATTGAAGCTCCGGGTAAGGGTAATCCCATCCTTTCTTCTCTTTTTGGTTTAGGGTTTGTATCTTCTCTCCCACTTGTTCTGAAGCTCTAAAACCCTATCTTTTGGGTGAGTTTTAGGTTTAATCTCCAAAGGTTGGTCAGATCGAGGATTAAGGACGCGATTGAGTGTTCTTTCAACCATGGTTTTGAGGTAGGTTGTCTACAAGTTATATCCCATGGTTATTTGGGTATTTTTTCATGTTTAGTTGTGTCTTTTTCCCCTTGGTTATTTTTTGAGGAACCTAGGCATGTTTGGTAATAATGGTGTTTAAAATGGCAAATGGGAACCCTCACGATCCCCATGGGTTGCGTTGAGATTGACTTGACCTAATTTTGGGCCATCCATGGGATGCGCCGACTTTCCTAGACTTAGGGATTGTTATTAAACAAGTGACCTTGTTGTAATAAATGGTAGAGTCGTTGATGAACATGTTGTCATGATTGGTTGAACTTGGAATAGGAGTTAGGTGATGCACCTAGACTTGGAAATAACCTAATGGTTATTTGGAATTGGTTGAATGGTTGATTCATGGAAATGATGAATGGGTTAACTGGGTTAACGTGTAAACTGATTAAAGACCATAATGGGATAGATTATGGTTCTAGTGCTGAATGCTTAGTGAGATAGTCATAACACATGGGAATTGGGTGAATGGTTAAATGATGTGAAATGGTAATGTGTTAATGGGTTAAGGAATAATGTGAATTCCCAAGTGGTTTTTTGTGAATGGTTTGTCCAAGGGGCAATGGTATGGTTGGTTAATGGTTACTTATATATATAAGAACATTCACATGTCTTGGTAGAGTGGGGTATGACTTGAGGATCTACGCTCACGTGTCGAGCGAAGACTGATGCTCTAAACTCCACCCTAAATGCACGGGTTAGGAATGAGGACTAAGGATCTATTCTCATAACGGTTGCATCCACTCGGACTGAGGCTTAGAGGTGAGGATATGGTTACTATGAGGGGGTTAGTCCTAGTAAGATAGGATAACATTTTTTTCACCCTCTTGCATGTGATTGTTGGCCTTAGACCCATGTAACATAATGTATGTGATTAACCCATGGTAATTTGATGAGATGGTAAGTGATGGTAATTGGTGGGAAATGAATGGTAATGGGAGGGGAAATGGATTTGGCTCTGAACTGGTTAATGGAACCTTAAATAATTACTTTTCAATTATTATTCATTTTCCTTCTACATGCACTACTTTTTCATACTGGATATTTTTTAGACAACGTTGGTGGTGGCCTACTGAGTTGTCCTCACACCCTGTTCGGGCTGCCATTGGGTACCTGAGCAGACATTATGTTTTCCAGTTAGGAGAAGGGAAACGGTCCTTGCTAGATAATTGTGTGGACATGGGTATCACTTGGTAGAAGATCCGGACTTGGAGTAGGGACCATTTTTTGGATTTTGGCCGTTGTCCTTATTTTGGGATTTTGTTCACTTTTCCACTTGTAGTAGAACATGAGATATTTATTGTTGGAAATGGTTGTTATACATGTTCCTTGTTTATTGTTTTATGTTTCTGATATTGGTTTATTTTTTTTGTGTCTTACTCTGATTAAAAGGGGGTATTGTCTCCCAACTTGACCACATAGACCCTCGCTGCTAGTCGGCAGCCTTCGGCGTATGGGGAGGTGCACTTAAGGTTATGTAACTACCTGGCTCGGAGAACCGGTTTAGTGGCTTCCGGGTCAGGGACATTAAAATATTAATATAGGTATGTGGAATTCTATATTGACATTCACCAAAATACAAAATTGATATCTTCTATGACATATCACATGGCCTATTCCTAGCTGAGGTAGTAGAGGGTGTAGTTGGAGGAACTTTTATAGAAGGGTTTCATCAGGAATAGAATTTTTCCCTAAGAAATTATAATTTTATTCTTGAAGAAGGTGGATGGGGGATAGATTATTTCGATTTATTATCATCACTTATACCATGTAATTATAAATAACATGTACTCCTTGCTGAGTATTTATGACCTCTTCAAACAGTTGAGAGGTTTGAGTTAGTTCTTGAAGATCGATCTTAGGTCTGTCAACCAACAGTTGATGGTTCATGAGTCTAATATTTTGAAGATAATATTCCTATGTCTATATAGACACTATGAGTTCTTGGTGATCCCTTTGGATTTAAGTAATTCTCCCATAGTGTTTATGAATCTAATAAACTTGATATTTTATCCATACATGGCCCGATTTGGTTTTTTCCTTCAATGATTCCATAATCATTTACTCTGCATCGGAGGAGGATCATGCATAGAATTTAAAATTGGTCCTATATATACTCAGGGATCACTAGAATTATGTTAAAATCTATATGTGTTTGTTGTGAATCTATGTTTTTCAATTTCTAAGCAATGTCATATATGATCATGGATTATCTATGGAACCCGTAAATATTAATGTAGTGATTTGTATGGATCCATACAAGAGTGTGATGGAGGTTTTTAGTTTCATTATATTAGTGGGGTACTATTATTGGTTCTTGGAAAACATATACATGATTTAAGATCCTATTAAAAACATGATAATAAAGACAATTAATTTATTTTGTCCATGTTGTGATAGAGAGCATTCAAGGATTTGAAGATAACACTGACCAGTACTCTGATGTTGAGACTAATAGAGGAGGGAGTGGAGTACATAGTGTTTTCTAATGCCTTAAGATCTCACATTGGTTACGTGTTGATGCAGAGGAAGGAATTGATAACATATGGGTCAAGGAAGTTGATACCCTGTGATCATAACTACATTAATCAAAATCTATAGTTTTCAGCAATAGTATTTTCTATGAATATGGGGAGACACTATATTTTGGAAGAGAACGTTATTGTATACTCAGACCATTGGATCCTCATATATATATATATATATATATTCACTTGGAGATATTTCAGCCTGAGGTATAAGAGTTTTAGAGAGTTATTATAATAGTAAAACTCAAATATTTTATACACTCTTAAAAATGAAAATGTGGTGTTAGATTCAATTATCTAGAAGTACTATTTTTTCTTGGTTGAGGAGGCATCTGAACAGTTGTATTCATTATAGTTTCCCGGATAGATCAGTGGGGTATAGTTTTTATCCACTTTATGTTGTTGTATTCTCCTCTTATTTAGAATGTGGGAGAGTCTTAGTTTAGAGACATAAAGTATGAGGTTCTATGTGACTATATATCTAAAATACATTCACCAAATGGACTCGTTAAAGAGGGGAACACATCATTCTTTTCTAGGGATGAATGGTGGTTCCATTAACATTGTGTGAGGAGATTATGAGGGAGTTTCACAATCACCCTTATATATACAACTTGGTGTGGAAAATATGCATAATTACCTTTAGTATTAGTTTTGGTGTAATGGAATGGAGTGGATTTATTGCTAGATTTTTCCTCGGTGTTTCATGCATTAGTGTTTGAAGGCTGAGCACTAGCTTTCTGAAGGCTTGACACAACCTCTTGAGACTTTAGTGTAAAATGGGATGGAATATTCATTGATATTATGATGGGGCTTCTATGGGTAGTGGGAGGAAATGACACTATATAGTTTATTTTTTACCAACTTATCATATTGGAACACCTATGTTGCATTAGGGATCTAATTTTGGTTTAGAGACTAGGGAATTTGTACGTGAAAGAGATCATAAAGTTTTATTACATACCCTCGACAACTTTCTTAGATAATTCAATACCTGGTTGAGGATTATTATGATGTTCCACACTAAGAAGTTTGTCCATACATAGAGTACAATTCAATTGTTAGAGGATATGTTGAGGGATTAAGTGTTAGACTTTTGTAGGAGCTGGGAGAATCACTTGACATCTGTATAGTTTTCTTATACTAAAATAAATAACTTTTTTATTGGAAAGTAATATTTTGAGACCATGTACCTAAGACCCTATAGGTTTTATTTATTCTAGAATAAAATTATAAAGACATATCTAGTTAGGATTGAAATGGTGCATGTAATGATGGACAAGGTCCAGGTGATCCATGGGGGGATAAGGATGACCCTGAGCAGATATAAATATTACACATAACATTATTATAGGACCTTTTTTTATTTGGGATACCACATTTTCCTATGATCCTCCCAACGATGTGGATTTTAGATGATTTCTAGTGGAGGAAGGTTATCCCCAAGGTTTATCAGGTTGTTTGTGATCTTAAGGAGGGTTGGCGATATTGATTACTATTTAGCAATTCCTCTATATATGGATTGGTTACATGATGAATTCCATTTATTATAGTTAAGGAAATATTTTAATGAACCAAAAAAATTGGATTGGGTGAGATGGACATCGATGATGGATCCACCTTCATGGATTAAATGGTGGAAATAGAGGATAGGATGGAGCCAATCTTTCAAGAATGGGTCATTACTTTGTTTCATTTACTTTGGAATAACTAGAGAGTGGAAAGGATCTCATAGGACCATGATATCCAAATATGGTATTAGTACCCACAACTTTTCATTCGGATTGTGATTTTTGGGGTGAAAATTCATAAAGGAGTGGATAATGTTATGAATCTAGTTTTATTATACTTTTCCTTTGAATATTTAGTTATATATATCAAGATGTATTTATGGATTTGGAACTATGTTCTTTGTCTATGGAAACTAAAATTAATATATTTAAATTATTAATATATTTTAGTTCATGTGAGTGCATCATTATAGTGTTTTTGTTTTTGCATTGTTTAGGGCCTTTGATGGTAAATCACAAACAATGCTTGCTTCTATAACATGGGCTTTACCCTAGGTGCAAACAAAGGTTGGTCTACATTGCATATCCCAAGAAAATCATCCATTGGTTGGTTCATGTAATAAAATAAATAAAAAATTTAGTTGTTTGTTATATTAATTGACCTAACCAAATTACCACAATAAATATTTTTTCATAATAAAATTCAAGGTTATCCATATAACCCTATGAGGATTATAGGGGGTGATTAATCATTGGTAGATTCAGATTATAGTATGATAAGTGACCAGATATATCTCAATTAAGAGGTAGTGAACACAAAATGTTTACATATCATTAGAGAACAAATTATCCACCGATGATAGATACAAATCATGTAAGGTATCATCAATTATAATTTCTACCTATTTTGATTAAAATATTGTGCATGTATTTTATTATCTTCTTCTCAACCACTAATTATTTGATCCTTTTCCTGATCCATGTTATCTTTCATTTTTATGGTACAATTAAACTCATTGATTCACATTCTCTAACCCAAAATGTCCTACTTATCTAATTATTGGATGATAACACTTTTCTAATGATGGTTTCAACTTTTTTTCTTATGATTTTACCCCACCTGTTATTCTTGTTCTTCATCAATGGTCTATAGGGTCCCAATTTGACATTTTTATGGTGTTTCAAGTGCAATAAAACCCATGGATTTGTAGTCATTGTGTACATTCTGAATATATTGACTATATTTGTATGTATTAGGTTGGAATATAGTATATGAGTAATTGTTCTAATGATATTGAATCTAGAGCAGTAATAGGAGGCTCCATGGGCTTTAGGACATGTTATGGGCTTCAAACAGTTGATCAGAATCTAATTTCCCGCCACTGGTAGTCGTAATTGATGGATAGATGATACCCCCATATTTTTTGTGTGGTAAAATGGTGGGATTTGTGGTGTAAGTGATGGATTGAGAAACCATGTGAATAATTTATTATTTATATGAAAAATGAGACTATATGCCATGTATCATGGAAGAAAATATGGTGTGTTCTTCCTATTTTTTTGGTGTATAGGGTTTCCAGCCATGTTAATTATAACACAATATGTGGTTAGGACCACATTCCATCTTACCCTACCCTAGTAGTTTTGTTTTATGCCAACTGTACATGACTCCGGTGTCTAGGTGGTCATATATTCCATGTGCCACATAAATACCCCATGTGATTTTACTTGGTCATCTGAGAGTGTGCCCTTTGTAAACACCTAGGGCCCCTAGTTGACAGATATTTTGTGTACTCCCTATACATGCCACATCATATAACATAGCTTTCTAAGTGATGTTAATGGAAAAACAAGTCAAGGTAGAAAGTTGGGGTCACGTTCCATGTGAACCCCCATACATAGCATGTATTCTCCTATGAAGACTCATATCCCATTCCCAAGGAATCATATTTTGGTCTGTGAGTAGCCTATATTATTTTTTTTATGTAGAATGAAATGGGGGCCTTTTGTGGCCTATATTAGTGGTTAATGATGGATAATCTAAGATATTCCATGGAAAGAAACATTCTATCACATTATGGTGTGGGTCCCCCATATTCCTCTATATATCAACTGAGTGGTACCCCCTGATACACAAGTTGGTGGGTCCTCTGTAAAAAAAGTGGTACCCCATTGATTGTCTAGGTTGTAGGCCCTCTACCTACATAGAGGAGCCCCTATTTTACTAGGGAGTGGGTCCTCTATTCAATGAGTGGTACCCCTTTCCTTCTAGGTCACTCTTCCTTGGTTCACTGAGTGGTACCCTTCCCCCTAATTAGAAAAGTTTGTGGGTCCTCCATTAACTGAGTGGAACACCCATATCACTCTAGGGTGTGAGTTCTCTATCTATTTGGTGACACCCTTATCATACAAAATAACATTTTTCTCTATCAGAGATTGTTCCCCATTGAGCTATGGAATATTGTCATGGTGTGGGTCCTCCACATTTCGTTTTCTAGTAGATATGTGAGATATCAGTGATCAGTGATGAACCTTTAGAGTAATATATAGTCTCTTCTTCTTTGGCTAGGAAATTAGGTGGAGACTCCCTTTATCTATCATTTAGGTTCATTTTTTATAATATATATCTTGTAAGGGTTTGGTTTTCCTCTTTCTTTGGGTTGGTAATACCATTATCGTATCTTTCTACTTCTACATTTTTTTTTGGGTTTCTTATTATGTATGTATAAACTAACCCCTACATGGATGTCTTATGAACATTTCATGTATTATGATAAAAATGGATAGCTTAATGGTTATATAGGTAGAGAAAGGTTATGCCTAGGGGCATTGAATGTGTACGGTGGTCAAACATTGAGATCAAGAGTTGATCACCCTAAGTTTTCCTTTATTCCAGTGGTTTCTAGCTTGGGACATTATTTCGTTTTTTACATGTATTTTTCTCATTTTTAAAAATTTGTTTTTACTATTTTACTCTCATATATTCTCTAAAGATTATTGAATGCATAGATTTACTATATATTCTAAAATAATTATATAATTCCTCTATATTATTTCATGAATATGGCTATGTGGATATGTATAGGTACTTTAGATAAAGAATCTAATATATATTATGCCTTCTTGGAACTTTTCACCTGTCTCTAGCCTATTTGAAGTGGTATTTTGGTTGTTATTTTTTGGCCTACTTCCAACTAGGTGGGACCTAATAAGTCAAGTCGTTACACAAAAACATGTGATAATAGCAAAATTGAAATAATATCGATACAAAACCATGTGAGAATGGCTTAACAAAAATTATACCCATGAAACAAATAATTATCTCATGAGATATAAAAAAAATTCCAATGAATTTTAAGGGGATATAATACCCCACATTTCATCATCCAAACATCAAACTGACACTACAAATCAATCATTAATTATATCATAGTGAATCCACGGAATGAAAAATGGATTTCACAACATTTAGAGGTTATTTTACCAAATTTCTACTTAAAATGCAAATGTCAATTAAAAAAACATAAAAAAAATAACAGATTATTTCATAATAACATTTATTGAGTTATTTTAAAAAAAAATTTCTAATCAAATAAATTCTCTCAAAATAAATAGAAATAAACGGTGTTGAAATCATTATAAGTATTTTTCTAAAAATTATTTTATTATAGAAATAATAAAATAACTTATCATCACCTTGAAATGTAATTTTCAAAAATGTAAAGTTAAAACACTATGAATAATTATATATTTAAAAATAATATTTAATAATTATGCACTGTATAGATTGAATGGTTTCAAAAATGAATGTAGAGTTTAAGATAAAAGTTTTGATTTTGAGAGAATGGAAAATCTTTTAAACATTTTAAAATACCTTTGTTGAAAAAAAATGTATAAAAAATAACCTAAACCTTCCTTTTAAAGGAGGGTAATGAAAATACTAAGGTCCAAAGAAAAATCTCAATGTTTTATTTCAATTTATAAAGGATAAGAATTAAAGAAAAATAAATTTTCAACAATGCGGTGAAATCGTCATTTAAGAGGGTGATAATTATTTATAACATATTTTCATTTTCATGATAGAATGGAACTCATAAATAAAGTTTGTTTGAATCAAAATTGATCTCATAATATAGAAATATGTATACTATATGAAATAAAATATAAAACTCAAGTAGAAACATTATAACTAAATATGTATACTGAGTTATGAAAAAAAAAATGGAAATATATCAATCATATACCATAACAATGAAGGTAATCTTTTCAAGTGAATTTTCTAGGTTCAAAAAATATATGATATTATATGTTAGGGGTGAAGAAGACAAACCGTGCAAATAAATATTGGTTAATAATACCAAAATATGACTCATTTGAGGGTGAATGAGATAAAAACACTTACCTTTTCCTAGATTCATTGTACACATGTATAAAACATCCTGAATAATTAAATATTGTTTAATAATTTAATTTCTAAAAATCATATTCCTAACTATGAAAATTTATTCTTCTCATTTATATTCAGTCCATAAACACACATATATATAATAGTTATTTTTAAACAATTTTCCAACAACTAGTGTTTTATAACTTTTTGGTTTATACTATTTTTATAAGAGCAGTGTTGGTTTACATTCTTCTTCAAAAGTTAATTTAAAAAAAACAATGTTTCTATATGTGGTGATTTGTAATGATATTTGAAGTTTCAATTTCCTTTAATGAGTATTTCATTATTTATCATATAAGATGAAATCATTAATATTCTTATTTTGATGATTATTATCCAAAAAATGGTGATTTATTATTAATTGAATTAAATAATGATGTATACTTTACATAACCAACACCAAATCATTATTTATTTATTTATATTATATTAAATAATTAATTATGTTATCATAATCATCCATGGTATTATTTAATTCTTTTTTTCAAATAGGTGGTCAAACTGACCCAAACATAAACATACATTGATTATTGGACCATTATAAGGTAATTTAGTTTCAATATCCTTAAAGAGAATCCTAATGGTATCTTTTAGTGTTTAGTAGTGTGATATAAAAAAAATTTAAAAGAAGATGTAGAATAAGTAATAGATATGAAAATATTACATAATTTGAATAAAATATTTTCTAATCTTTGTACATATTATAAATGATTGAATTAATGATGACTGTTAATTGATCATTTCATTAAGAATTTCTCTAATTTTACCTAATAAAAAAATGATAACCTAAAATTAGAATTTATCAATTAATCTCATTCCAATTATTATCCATGTAATGTGGTGATTAAAATAAATATAGAGATCAATCGTTCCTTAGAGGTGATAATCAATAAGTAAGGATATATGATGATTTAATTTACCATAGAATGAGAGAATAGTAAAATATGGGTAATTATTTATGAACACAAAACTTTTTATAGATTTTATAATTATATATTAAATTACTTATTAAGACAATCCACATATAATGGTTAGTGAAAATGAAACATAATTCTTTGTGGAGGTGGTAATCCACACACACACAAAATAATTTCATTTTTCTTTTCCTAAGGTAAAAGGGAGAGGTGGTTCATGTTTATTTTCACAAAAAAATTGAATATATGATAAATACTAAATTAATTATATAATATTAAGGAAAATAAACATGAATGGAGATATAAAAAGAAAATATATCAGCAAAAATATTTAACTTACATTGGAAACATTGGGTTTCTCTTGGAGGATTATTTAAAAATAAAGAGATTAGGATTCTATCCTATGAGAAGAAGCTAATGATATTAAAAATTATTAACAGGGGAGTTAAATTTTTTATAGTTCAAAGAGGAATCCTAAAATTTATAAGTTCCTTGAATGGGTGGGGAGTGGTAATTTTTATAAGTTGTGATAATGAATTTTTTTTAATATTACAAATTAATATAAAGGGATCACTTGTTAAATATGTACACTAGTTAAAAAATATATAAAATAGTGTATTAGAGGGTTATAGGAGCTCTATAAGCTCTTAGATACTCAATTAAAAAAATTATTACATGTGTCAATCCCTTTTTCCATTCAATTTTTTTAAGCTCTTAACATAGTAATTTTTTTATCTAAGAAATCATAATATCTTCGACTAAATCTAAAGGGATAATTCTTATATAATTTCAAAATACTAATTCAAAATATTATATCCATTTTATGTAGAAAATTTTATAAAAGTGTTAGTAATTAATTTAAAACAGTAAATGTATAATGTGTTAAAAAAATTCAGAGAAAAATATTACATGAGTTCTAAAATCTTAATCCTAAGTTTTAAACTATAGTAAATATATAAACATATATATTTTAAGTTATATAATGAATATTTTCCAAGAAAATGGTTTCTAAAATTTCAATGTCAAACATATGTACCAATTATCTCATAATAGTTTCAAAGCTACTGAAAATAGAATATTGGGAAATTTACCAAAAAATAAATTCTTTATGTAAATCATAAAATTTCATGGTAAGATAGTTTTTAAATTATAAATACAATAATTAATTTAGTTTTATCTAATTCAAAAAAAATTAATTTTTTTCAATGAATCTATAAATTATAATAAAAATAATCCTTTATTGAAAAATGACATTTGTAAGAATTAGTTGTTATTACTATTTTTTTATCGATTTATAATTTAAATAATAATTTAATATTATTTCATATAATGAAATTTTATATATTTTAATTTAATTTTTTTGATTTAATTTTTTATAAAAAATATTCCATAATATTAAAAACATTATTTGGGGAAGAATAATTCATTTTAATATTAAACTACATTTATTCTTTATACAATTAAATTATGAATGTCTGGATGATTAATATATTTTTATTTTCATGTTGTTTTATTTTATTATATTTTTATTAATAATATTTATCTAATATTCCCTGGATTATTTTAGTTTGTTTTTTTGATTGGAAGGCAATATTGATAAAATTTTAATTTAAGGGAAAGTATATTTTGAAATCTCCTGGTGTTACATAGTAGAATCCACACCATCATCCAATATTTTATTCCAAATTAATATCCTTCATATGATGTTATTATTTATATTCATTTTTTCTTCATCATAAATAATAACACCATATTTTGGAAACATCATCTTTCTTCCATGTGGTTCTTTTCCCCAAATTTTATTAGAAACTTAATCTTCCTTATATGATTTTCCACTATAACACATAAATCATTCATATTACCTTAATTTTTATTTATAATAAATAAAAAATAGAAAACATGGGTTAAAAAAATTCCCCCTTTTTATTTCTTCAAAACCAGTATAAAAAATTCCTGTAAATTTGTATGATTTCAATTTCATATCTCCAACCCTCATTGAGAGTAAATGCAAAGAAATATCATAGTGAGTGATATAAATTAACATAAAAGAAAATTCCATCAATTAATATAGTCTATTTCTAAATGATCCTTTCCTGATGTATAAATTAAGTGGTCTAATATAGAAAAAAATATTTCCCATAATTGAATATAATATGATACTAATTAAAAACTATTTTATATGGGTTCTTAAAATTTTTTTAGGTTTATATAACTTGATAAATGGATTCATATGTTATTTTTTAAACCTGAAATTCCCACACTCATCTTAACACATATGTTAAAATAAATCCATTTAAATAGTATACTAATCATTATAAATCAGTTATGTCCTTATAAAATTTCAATTTTTATATTTCGTTAATAAAATTATATTCCCATTAATTATTGAATTAGATATTTGAAAATAAGGATGATAGTATATTAAAACATAATTTTTCAATGAATCCTTATATATAAATACCCAAGAATTACATATTTTTCTAAAATGATAATTTTGGTACTATATCAAAATACTCCCCCTCAAGTGGAACAATAAATCTTTAATTCACAAATTTTTATCATATTCTTCTATTATAATCATTAAGATACCAAATTTTTTTTATGATACAGAAATGGTGACCTTTAATTATCTATTTATATTTGATAAAATCCTCATCTTGTATTTTCCCCATAGAAAACATACATCAACTTCAATTACATATATAAATAACAAACAATATATAATAGAATATAATGGAGCATATTTTTTCATTAATAAGAGTATAAAGGTTGAGAGTTTCTTTTCAACTAAGATAATCGGTTTTTCAAATCCCTTTTGGTTTAACTATTCATATTTACATTTTTGATTTACAAGGTTATATTATTGTGTATCATTGACTTTTTATAATTTAAATAAATTCCTTTTGTTGATTTTTCTCACTTATATAATCCATAAAAGAAGATGGTTATCTTGCTTATATCTTCTTCTTATTAAATATTTCTTCTTGATCAGGTAATATTCTCAAAAAAAATCCATAGAGTTGTGTTCAGCTATCTTTAACCTCAAAAAAGTATAAATAACACATGGTTCATCCATTTTAGACTACTTATCATTAAATTATAGTTTTTATTTTTATGGAATTATTTTTTAGATTTTATATGTATAACTCACTTAAACTTTCTATGTTTTTTAGTACATTTTCAATTGAGTTTGAAATATGACCATACACTCTCTAGATATATGCACACCTTTCATGGAACATCCATAGTAATTCTTAATAATATCCTCCACCAAATTAATTTTTATTTTTATCTATATGATTTATTAATACATTTTAATTAGAATTAATATAATAGTACCAACTCATAAGGATTGTTTTTTGTAGACCAATGTGTCTCAAATTTTATGAATATAGAAGAGTTTATTTTATTTTGTGTGGAATTCATCATTTTTCTATATGGGTATACATTTTATAACAAGTTTAATTTTTTATTACCTATGTGTAAATTTTATTCCTTATTTAATGACTATATATTTTGTGGTGTCCTTCCGTTGTGTACTTTAGGAATATGCATATGTTATTTACACAATAATGTATCCTCATAATGACCAATTTCATTATTGATTCTATATAATTCTTTAAAACATTAAAATATATTAACGATAAATAGATTTCAATCATTCTTCTATGAAATTTTCAATAGATCATCCTGACACCCCCTTAACAAAGTCTTTCATTCTCTTTAATGAGATAAAATATTATTCTAGAATGCAATATCCTTGTGCCTATAATTTTTACCACACAATTAGTAGCCAAAAAAACCACAATTTTTTATCACGATTTATAATATAGTTTGGATTTATATGGGGAAAAATAATGGGGGTCCTTTCTTACATCTTTAAATTGTTTTGATAATTACCTTTTTACAATCAATTTTTCATTAATTTTTTATTATGTTTTTTTATTTATTTTAGAAATGATATTCAATTATTTTATATGTATATAATTATATAACCACTATGTATATATCACATTTAGAATAATGATACAAACTCTCATTGAATTTATTTATCATATTTACTTTAATTAAACATTATTTAATTATATTTTGTTATTAATTGTTATCAATTTTACAATTATATTATTTAATTTAGTTATATATTGATGAAATTTTTTAATAAATTATCTCCTATGTAAACTTCCTATGAGTCTTACATTTCATGAATTTAGATAATCATATGAATATTATGTTTTCATTGAAATTTTATTTCACTTTATTTTTTAATAATTTTCCTAAATGATGACACTTATGAATATAGAGACACTTAGAAATGACTCTTTGTATTTTGGTTTTTTACTTTTTATATTTGAAGTGAATGAATAATAAATATTACATAAAATTTCTTAAGTTATTGTTTTTTGTAATGAATTAATCAAAAGTTATGAACTCTTACATTATAGAACAAGAATAATTTAACTCTTTACCATTAAATTTTTTTATAAGTTATAATTTTGAATGTTATATACTCTTATGTGAGAGATTTAATTTAAATTATAATTAAATAAAAATATTTTTTTATAAAATCATAATTATTTTCATACAAATTTAAATGTAAACATCTATTGATATCTTTTTGAAAAATTGTTGAAGCACCAACAAATCTGGAAAAATTAAATAAAATATATACATCTATGATGTGGAAATATCATAACAAAAATATTTTAGGGTTTGAAAAAAAATATTAATGGTGAAGTATCCTTAAATAGATATCAAGAAGAACAAAACTAAGTGAGATAAATAAGTCTTAAATATTATTAATATGATGTAAACTTTTTTATACTGTTATTCTTATGTAAATTTTGTCATGTGGGGATTCATTTCCATGATTTATTGAGAAAATAATTTGTATATACATTATTAATTATATTATAATTTTGTTCTTTAAGTTTATTTTATTTTCTTAATCTATTATTTTGTGATTTTACAATAGATATATTATGATTTCACATCATAAAATATCAATATATATTGGTTACACATCTATAAAAGGATTTTTTTCTATACTAATTATGTTACAACTATAAAATTAATTTTATATATTAGTTGGCCCTCCACTATAAAGTAGATATTTTTATTAATTTTTCCACCACTCTAAAAGGCATATTGTGTGGGGTGTTTCTTCTTCTTGAAAAGAAAGGTTATAATTGGTTGTGACTCCCCATAAAATCTAGTTAGTTCTATAAAAAACCATATCTCCAAATGAGTGAGGGGTGTGAAAATTATATGTCGGTTCTTAAGGATATAAAATACTATAAAATTTTCATTTTTTCTCACTTAATTATGTGTATTTTTTCTCTATTTTGTGCATATTTATTTTTATACTTAAAATTATAAATTTACACCCCTCTTACATGACCATCATGACCATATATATTTTTTAAAACAATTAATACCAGATCTATAATATTTTTAGAATCGTGAACTTAAATATTAGTAAAATAAAATATTTTTAATTTATTATTATATTAAGAACAACCAAGACTTAATTGTGAAAGTGTTATAAACCATATTGGGAAATCTTTGAACTGGTAACCTGAGATAGCTCAGGACATAGCTTGAGAGGATTTTCTTATCCCCATGGGATAGTGACATGATCTAAAGAATAATATTAAAATAGTGAAAACTATTTTCAATGAATTACATAATTTGACTTGAAGTATAATTTTTTTTTAATTTCAAAATGAAACATCAATATATTGGATGCCCCTAAAAAATAAAATATTTTTTTTGATGTAGCATTAAAAAAAATCAAAATAAAACATAAATAAAAAAATATAAATTTAAAAAGGAGAAACTGTTTCTTTAATTCATTTATATCCCAAAAAAAGTGACATATCGGACCATGATTTCAATTTTACAAAAAGTCACTATCCATCCAACATCATAGTATCCCACTCAATCAAAAACCTTGAAAAAATATCCATAATTTTTCACACTTCGTAACTGATTCCTAAACATGTAAGAGACACTATATCTATAAACAAAAATTGGTCTATATTGGGTGTGAGTATAAATATCCATGTTGTGTTTTAGAAATAAGTCAATACTTCCTATTTATCTAAATAGTCCAAGGATTATAGTTAATAATAACCTAATTTAAAATATTATTTCTAATATTTACAAAGATAACAAACACAAATAAAGTATTTCTATAAATATAAATTTAAGCCCATAAAATGTGTTATAAATATTCAAAAAATAATTTTTAAAAGATTTTTAAAACCAAATTCTTATAAAACCTTCCCTTAATAATAAGTTCTTCAGCCACATCAAAAAACACATTTAAATAATAAAATTTCAATAAATTAAACATACGATTAGAAGATAATTTTTAGAAATTAAATGAGGAAAGAAAAACATAGAATATATTTTTATTAAAAAAATTGATCCTAAAATCCAAGTGATAACTAAAAAAACCATAAAACCAATTATATATATAAAAATAAAAGTTATATAAGTATTAAATAAAAAACATGTTAGTAAAGAAAAAATATATGAATGTAAAAATTTATTGAGAAGGATCTCATAGAAATATGTAGATACTCATGGGACTCTTTTGATCATCCCATTGGATAATCTTAGAAATATTTAGTTCAGGACCATCTATTATCCCATAAATGAAGTTCATAGAACTATACTTAACCATTTTACCATCAATAATCCTAATAGGTTAACCTCCTTTAATTATTATAAGTATGAGGTAAGTGGATAGAAAAACATATCATCAAGGAAATTATTGAAACTTTCTCTAAATCTCCTAAAAACTTCCAAGGATTCACATGAGAATAGTGAAAAGTGTTGAAAATATTTTATCATATATTTGTATCTCCTCATCGAGGATCCTGATAAGCTGAATTCATATATATAAATTGGATATTTTTCTATAAGAATTATTTAAAAGTTATTTAATAATATATAGTGTTATGGTTTTTTTTGAAATAAATAGGAACTCAACACTCAAAGGAGGAGATCTTGGAAAAAAAAATTCAGACATTACATCCCATGAAATAGATTCATGTTTTGTGTCCATAGTAAATAGAATACCTACAAACCAAAGTACAATTCATGAAACAAGTACATATCATGATCCAAATATATGATGTGAATGCATTACATGACTTAAATAGTTTGAAGCTTGAATATTACTAAATATGTAAGCCGTAAAGACTAAGAGATTCGAGATATTTGTATAACTTTGTGGATTTGAAGTATTTGATGTGAAACCCACTTCTTTTTCATGTAAGTCTCAGAAAAGGAGTCTCATAAAGCTTTCTCATGACATGAATCATTTAAATTGTTTGATCTGTTCAAATATATATATATGTGATAACCCTTGAGATGAAAAAAGTCATGAAACAGAAGGCCAAACCCTTTTATTTTATTCAATATTTCTACAATGCATCCTTTCGGGGCTATTTATATTCTTTTTCATTCACATTTTTATCAATACATTACTACTATTTACCATTACATGATTGAGGATTTCTCATTTTTTATTCTACCATTCCAGTTTCAATTACAATTTTCATTATACTTTAATTTTTGTTTTATTCCTTATTTTTCATTCATTCAATATTGTATTTGTTAGATTCTTAATTTATTTCATTATGGATTGTGTTATAATGAACTATTTAATTATTATGTCAAGCATGCTACATGTTTCCCTTATTTCAATTAATACCATCATGCATGGATAATCCACTTAGGGTTAGGGGTCATGAGTAATGTTATAATTAAACCTAATGAATCTCTAAATTAAAACATGGTTAATATGTTTTCTACATATTAGTTTAAAAAAATTGTTAATGCCATTCTATTACATAACCTAGATCTAGTGAATTGTAATCAAAATAACCTGACTGGATTGGATTTTATTAGGTTATGACCATTATATTGGGATTCTTTATTCCACATATCTATGTGTATTTCACCTATGTTTTTAATTGTATCAGTATTATAGATTAGTTTCTAGCATCGATAAATTCAATTGGTTGGGCCAAAGCTAATTGGTGAGCTTTTCAATACTTCATAGACAAACCTATTCGACTACCCCAAGGTAGATTTATAATTCTCATTTTCCTAAACCATAAAATTGAACATGATCCCTTCCTTTTCATCTTAATTAAAAAAGGCTACATAATTCTTAGTAAAACCAATCCTATGAGTTTTCATGAGGTATACTACTATTATGTTCTAATTTATAGGTTTTATCATAGCAACGTTTCCTTGTGGGTTCGACCCTACACTACTAAAGTGGTATACCTTTGTATCTTGGTGTAGTTTGGTATTTTTAAATTATAATTTGATCCTTTACTTTGCAGAATTAGTGATGTTGTGTAAGATAGTAAAATTTTTGCACCGTTTCCTATGACTAGTTATTGCTTAGTCACAGTGACCTTTGATGAGAACCAAGTATTACCTCACCCCCATTCACATTACTATTTTATTTTTAAAATTTTAATAAAAGTACTAGCACATGAATCTACTATTGTTTGACTGGTTCATGTTCTAAGGTCCTTTGAGTCATTCTAGGAGATTGGATTTTAATGAATTGGAAGCCTTAAATTGAGAAATAGAGAGATCAAATTGGCACATCATCATTCCATCATGGCCAAGCATCATAATCATGAGAAACCTAATCCTAAAAAATGTTCAATTTGTGCCACTTGAATAGGGAGGATAGTGATCATTACTATAGGATAAAACCATTATGGACTATGGTTCGCCATCCATTGGTGGTTGTTCTCTCAGCATCATACACCCTCCTATCGAGGTAAATTTGTTTGAAATTAAACAAAGACTCATCCATGTAATCTAGAACTAGGGATAATTTAGTGGACATTAGATAAAAGATCCCCATGAAAAATATCAAATTTCTTATTAGTGTGAAACACATTTAAAAATTGTGGTTTATCATTTTATGTATTTGACTTCCATTTTCCCTTTATCCTTGAATGATAGAGCTGAGGATTGGATCAAAATCCAAGATTATTATTCCATTATGACTGAAATGATTTAGCCATGAAATTTTTGGACATATATTCCCTATCAATATGAATGTGGAAGCTATGAAATGATACCCAAAACTTTTCCAAGGTAGATTGAGAATCAACTTCTGAAGCATGTGATCACTTTAAGGATCTTACTCAAATGTTCCCTCAACACATACTTGATTTTAGTCTAAAAATTAAAACATTATATCAATGACTCCAACCATATGAATTCACTGTAGTAGACATCACCACTGATGTAGGACTCATGATCAATACACTATAAATCTATAATTCTCTTTTAAAATATATTTCCCACCATTCCAATCTTTGGAAGAGTGATCGAGGACCTCCTTGACATGGAGGTGATCGTGTGGAAGTGAATTCCTTCCATGCATCATAGGTTGAAGTCCTTACAATGAATCCTAAATAATTTCATCTACCTTCTACTCTAATACCGCCACCTACCCCAGTTAATTAAATCCAATAATATAAAATGTTCAGAGGCTTGAACCAATTACATGACTTGTGGGATAGTATAGAAGATACTAAAAAATGTTATTCTAATTATGTAAAATATAATCATTAACCTCAACAAGGCCAATAATAGTATTATAAATAGATACCAGTTCAGTATCCCTAACAAGAAATAAAAGGTTTATAATAACAAAGGATTGATTAAGAACCATCCCAAAATAAGGGACCATCGGGGTACCCACCTCAAAATACAACTCCATAGCCACAGTGACAATTTTAGTAACATCCTTTCCGCCCTAATCTATGTAATTTCTACATGCTCAGCAATAACAATTTTAGAAAGATATAAAAAGGTTTCTACTACAAGACCACACCCACAATCAAATATTGAAAATATGTTCACCACATTTCTTCATAAGGTGTATCAAATAATTACCACCCAAGAATCTAAGAAGAAAAATAAGAGGCCACCCTCCAAAATCATAAGCACCAAATGGGAAAGATCTCTAAGACTATATTGAAATTATTATTATTTTTATTTCAAGGTAATACCAAGGTACATTTGAGAGATAAAGATAATGTTGTGGTCCCCAATAATGTACAAATGATGGATTTTTAGCATACATTAATAGTTAAGGAAAATCTTCTTAAAGATCATAAAATTTGTGATAAAATTATATATAATAATCGTGATGATAGCACAAACAAAGATGGAAATAAATAAAATATGGAAGCTAAAACAACTGAAAAAAGATCCCATTCTGGTGTATGATAAAAAACGAATGTGTTTATGTTAAATTACCACCTTATAAATCCCCTACATTTCATTCTAGAATGGATTAGACAAGGAAAAAAATACATATAATAAAAAAATTCTTTAGATATTTGTATGAAGTAAAAAAAATAAATATCCACTTTTCGTAGGCCATAACTTAAATTCCTACTTATATAAAATTATTTATGGAGTTCCTCTCCAATTAACATAAAATGGATGAATTAGGATACATATTATTTAATAAATATTTCTCCACAAACATTCAACAGAATCTCTCACAAAATATGAGAGATCATGGAAGATTTATAATTTCTTGAAATATTGGAACCATAAAATTTGAAATATAATTTTTCATTCTTAGTATAATTATCAATCCTAGTACTATGAGTGTATTCAAAAATTTAGGGCACAAATATTTGAAACCAATGAGTGTTTCACAAAAACTAAGTAACTGGTATATCATGTTTCCTCAATGACATATCAAGGATGTTTTCGTGAATGTTGTTAAATTTATCTTTCCAATAAATTTCCTTATGATGGAAATAGAAGATGAAGTAAATGTACAAATCATTATAGGGAGACAATTTCTCACCACTGGGAAAAATCAACTCATGTTAACCAAGGATTAATTATTTATCATTTTTGTGAAGAACAACTAGTTTTCTACTTAGTGAAAGACACTAGACAAGGGGAAATTTATTTGATAGTCAAGAAATATTTCTAACTGATGAGGAAGATGATTACATTACCATGGAGGATGACAGAGAGACTTTTTCTCTTAGAGAAGATAAGTGAAGGGATTATGAATATGCAGATTACATTGAACCTTTTTCAAGAGATACCATTCCATCGTTCATACCCCCAATAATTATTCCACTGATATTATAATTAATGCCCCTATGAAATACATTGAAGTGTTTACTCATAGAAATTGAAGTTAGGCTTCCAGTTATCATCATTTCATAGTGGAATAAAGTTACAGGGGAAAAGCTAATAGATATACTAAAAAATTACAAGAACTAAATTGTATGGGGTACAAAATACATAAGGGGATTATTCCCATGATTTTCACCAAAAAATTCTATTAGAGGAATGTGATAAACCAAAAACTCATCCCCAAAGGTGACTCAATCACCTGATGAAAGAATTAGTCAAGAAAGAAGTACTGAAGATTCTCAAAAATGGTATAATATTTTTCATATATGATAGTGAGTGGGTGAGTCTTATTCAATTCATCCCAAAGAAATGTGGATTTACCATTGTTAAAAAAAGAGGATGATTTAATCTCGACATGAACCATTACTGGATGGATTGTATGTGTTGACTATAGAAATAACTACATGGAAACTCAAAAAGATCATTTTCCACTTTCATTCGTGGATTAGATGCTATATAGAATAATAATTCATTAATTGTAATGTTTTTTTGGATGGATATTCTAGATATAGTAAAATTTCAATCAAACCAATAGATTTTTAAACAACCGCATTAAAATTTCCTTTCTAAAACATCACATATTGAAAATATTTCATTTGGAATTTAAAATATGATACTGAAATTTCAACACGTTGTGAAACACATTTTCCATGATATGGAAGAGTGTTTTCATGATATTTTCATGGATTATTTCTCCATATATGGATAATCTTTATAATTATCCCTAATAAATATAGAAATAGCTCTACGTTATTATGAATAGAATATACAAGTTTTAAACAAATAAAAATGACATTTTTCTCGTCAAAATAGGAATAGTACTAGACATAAAATATTAAATCATGTCATGGAAGTCAATACTACAATGATAAAGGTAATTAAACAATTAACTGAACCCATGATGGATGAAAGGTGTAAGGATATTTTTGGGCCATGCAAGACTATGCCATCTATTTGTACAAAATAATGAAAGAATACCCCAC
This sequence comes from Viscum album, assembly GCA_963277665.1. Taxonomy (NCBI): domain Eukaryota; kingdom Viridiplantae; phylum Streptophyta; class Magnoliopsida; order Santalales; family Viscaceae; genus Viscum; species Viscum album. Next base: position 1,895,744,755 of record OY728150.1, read on the forward strand.
CCACTAAAATATATTTTATAAAAGGAAACTCCTTTAAATTTCACGGAATAGTGTTGGTGAGAATTAAACACTCTAAAAAAAATTTGCGGCCACTCCTATCATAATATCACCCAATTAAGATAATTATTTTGAATTAATATGTGATGATATAGTTTTTTATTTGTATTTTGTTTTTTGTGAGGGAGTTAGACAAATTTTATACCCCATAAATTATGATATCCATGCACTAAATGAAGATCAAGTCAATTATATGACCACATTGAACGATTTATTTGCTTTCATTTATGATTTTGAAATTTTTCATATCATACCTTCTGCCCTGAAAAGTAATTGTCTATAAAAATCATGTAGCACTTAAATAGATACTATGTCAAAAGGATTCCAAACCATAACTAATATGGTGGATCATACTACTTCAATAATTTTACATATCCATTAATGAAACAGAAGGGGTAGAAAATTTTATCATTGGTTACTTTTCTATAATTTTAATATTGATCATTGATGATATTGAAAATCATAGCATTGAGGAGGAATTTCTTGATGTAATACCTTTTAATATAAATAAGCAAACACAATCGTCATTCTTTAATATTAAAATATATCTTTCCATGGTATCACATTACCCCCACTTCTCCTACCAATAAATGAATAAATTCTTGGTTGATTCATTACACTATTAATGGTATGAGAGGCTATTATTTGATAAATATGTTGATGGCTTGATGAGATGATTCATATGAGAATATGAAATCATAAGGGTAATCTAAACCTATCACACACCACTAACTAGAGGAAATCATGGGCCTAAACACACCATGTATAAGATCCTAAAAATCAAAATATCATGGACTACACTCTATCTAGAGGCAAGGAGTTTTGTTTAAAATTATGATCAGTTCCATGAAACATGAATCATTAGAAGGTGAAATGAATTTCCCCAAAACCCTAACTTTGAAGTAAAAATATTCAATGTTTGAGGAATTTAATTCATGGAACAATTCTTTAAATATTAAGGGAATCATTAATTCATTTTCAGTGTAGAATATGTTTCGAGGTGGGTAGAATCAGAATTCACCACCCCTGACATAGATTAAATGGTCATGGATTTCTTGAGGAAAAAAAGACTATTTTTATATTTTTATTTCCCCTATTAATAATTAGTTTTTAGATAACTCACTTTGAAAATAATTCCATGAAATGATTTCTCAAAAAATATAGAATTAAATATAATAATGGAACCCTTGCCACCTGTATACTAGAAAACAAGTTGAATTGTCTTACTGGATGATCAAATAAATTCTAGAAAACATAGTGAATGCAAGTAGAAAGTGGTGGAGTCTCAAATTATATGATTCAATTTGGGAATATCTCATAGTTTATAAAACACACATTGAAACTACTCTATTATTACTTGTTTATATGAAGCCATATAATTTGTTGGGTGAATTATAACATCGCTCTTGTTGGGCACTGAATTTAATTATACATGGATTCTCAAAAAGCCATAAAATAATGAAAAAGAAAATGGAGACGCATGAAGATATTATAAGAGGATTTTTTCAAAATTCATGAATATATGAATATAATAAAAAATAAATAGCATGACCAATGCATTTTACAATGGACCTTCACAATAGAGGATAGGTTTCTACTTTTTAATTCCTTCATATTCTATTCCAAAGGAAATTGAAATCCCTCTGGTCAGAACCATTTGATGTGGTCAATGTTTCCCCTTATGTGCTGATTTAAATCAAAAGATGATATGGGGTACCCTTTATGATTAATGTTAAAAGATTAAAAAAAATCAAGAACTATTTAATGAAGAGTGTGAATATTATATAATATTCATCTGATATGAAGTCTCTGTCTACAACTCGATGTTAAATGAAATGCTAACTGGGATACCACCTAGTATAGGTCCAATATTTAGGATCAGATTTCTTGAATTTTAAAAAGTTTGAGTAATCTTGGAAATGGTTTATAGTTTTCTGTTAAAAAAGCACAAATGAAAAAATTCTTAGCATATAAAGTTTACACAAAGTAAAAATTTTGGGATAATAAAAATACAATTTATATGTTTTACACATTATGAATTATTTACAATGAATGAATATTTAGGGGAATTTATTTCTTTCATGACCCTAGAGATCATGGTTGACTCCCCATCCCCCCCCCAACCAATGATCTCATCCACTACCACGTACCCCTTCCCCTTATAGATTATTGAGATCCACCTATCCCAGAGCTTCAAAGTTACTCCTTTATTCAACACTATTGTTCTTATTACCAGTTTAACCAACCACCTATTTTCATACATTCCCTTAACATTCCACCTTTCCTTAGTAGCCCACACCAAAACCATTAAACATGTAGCACAACATGAAGACCCTCCACTACCCAAGTGTTTGGTGTTGAATCCTCTATCACCACCCGTACATCAATCCCCTTCACAAACCACAACTATTTATTTCACACATCTACAGAATAATTCTATTTTCATGGTTGAAAACTATGGAAATAGGATCCAAAACTCTGTTCATATCCTATGTCCATGGTTTTCTGAACCATGGGTGTTATGGCCATTGCAATAGGGTCTGACCTATTTATATGGTTTAAACTATATCTATAAGCTAATATGGTCGTGGTTTACTAAATCATGGCAGTACCCTTTCTCTCTAATTTTCCTCATTCTTTGGGTTTTCTGATAAAACATATTACCATGATTTCATATAACTATTTCTATATTTTGGCCTATAGCCATGGTTTTCAGAAATTGTGTGTATAGGTTGCCTATGTCCATGGTTTTCAAAACATTAATAATAGAAAGTGCCATTGTTGCCTAATTTTCTAGTTTTTCTAATTCATCAACCTCCAGCTAGTTCTTGTCTTAAACCTTCTTGTCTCAGGGTGCTACCCAGCAACAACACCAGAAATTATACCTAAATTTTTCTAATTCTGACCATCAGGTTTTCTTGTTTTCTATATAGGCTAAGATTATGAGGACTAACAATTACCTCAACCTAGATATTCTTGAAATGTTATGGGTACATGGTGAGGCCCTCAATATTACATAGATATATTCACTTTTTCAAAATCACTGAGGTATGATGGGAGACATACCACGATCTATTCATGGTGTTACTAGCCACTGTAGAGCTTGGTGTGGGTCATGTGAACATTTGATTGGGTGGAAATTCCTAAGAAATCATCCTATGACACTTTTGATTTAGTTATGGTATCAACATAGCTAATTTCATCACCTCCACTACTTATATAACCTTTTTAATTTACTCGAAAAATGAGGGTGTGGCCAAGAGTTGGGCATTAATCACCTGGGACCCATAGATCTTTCATAGTCCTCATTAAGTGCATATCACCCAGCTATAGGGTTCCACTTTATAGATTCTACAATGGTATCCAAATTATTCGTAGATATCTAATGTTCATTCTCATGTGATCATCAACTAGATAGAGGTTTTTATCTTATCTTCATCCATGGAAAGCCCTGCTATCAACATGGACCAATAATTCATGTTGTACTATGAGACTCCGGTGTGGAGGGTTCATGTTATACTTATGGGAGGTGACATCATTAACTATATTGACCTTCATCTTAGTTCCTTGGATGATGATAAACCCCTTATATATCATGGGAATATGGAGTCCATAGATCTTTTTAAGATCCACAATAATGGGATACTTAAGAAGATAAAGGTGTGTTATACTTGGTCCCCTGAGTATATGGAGGATGATGATGAGTCCCCAACTCTCCATGCAAGAACCCCACCCCATCACATGAATCCCCTAACTCTATTGACCCAACCAACACCCTTTCTTCCACTAATTCCACCAACATCCTCTACTTCTCTATCTTCACCACCTACCACCACTACACCACCACCTACAACCATCCCACCTGCCCCAAATTTTTCCATATAATCTCTAGCATATTCTTCAATGAATTCAGGAGAACCAAAGATGAAGTTTCATCCACTTAGGTTTCCCATTCACTAATACATCATAGTTCACCACCCCCACCCCACAATAATTCCCTATATATACCCATACAACACCTACTAATGTATACCCTACTTCAGTCTCCATTCCCACCCCACCACCTACCTAGATTAGCCTACCTCCAGAGCTCACAAACCTTACCGCTCAGCATAAGCTTATATAAAAGAAGGATTGATGGGGAAAGGGCCTCACCATACATTCTACATCCGAGGATACATTCACTGATCTATCTTACTACACTATGGCGCCATATATGGGGTCTGATCTATTATCCCCCACCGCCATAGTTGTGATAGAAATAGAATGGTTGATTCAGCCACCAACTATTTAGGGTGGATACATATAATTTGGATAGAGGCAATTTAGCCCACACTATTTCGTCTTGTCCATGTATACCCCTCCCTTTTTGCACTCAGTCTTGGTTTCAATATTTATGTACTTTATTTTATCTCCTAATTGGATTTTGCATACTATCTAATGGAAGGGAAATGATTTTTTATGAAATGGAATACTTATTCTCATTTTTAATTCTATATTAATTTATCTATTTCTAGATATACTTCCTCTTCCATGGTTATAGATAATTCTATTAGACTACCATATGGCCTCCCACAGGAGTTATTTTCTTGAGTGGTTAACTTACAAGGATGGATATAGGATCTTTATCTCTACACTATAGTGCAGTTCCCTCCATTGCCTAGATAGATGCTATAACTACCACATGATATATATTTTAAACCCATTCTCAAGGTGGTAAACCCCACCAAGCATCCAAATGATCTTGAGAATACGGATTCCATTTTATAGAGGCAAAGTCATATGATCTGATGGACCCCTCCGGTTTATCCTTGTCTATTCATCTAGATGATTATGTATTGTTAGTGCATTATGGGAGGAAACCTATATTTTTTTCTACTTTGATTGGATTTTTCAAAGAATTTTATTTAATTTTCAAATTTTATTTATTTCCACATTATAATTTAATACTCTAATAGTGATCTATACATGTCGTCATTTCTGAATATTTTTTTCACCTTCATTCTTACTATTATCATTTAGATCATATAATATGTTATAATTGATTTGATAATGTATATATTTTTCTTTATAATGATAGTTTTAAGGAACCAATTGTGACTATTATATCAAGAATTTTTTCCTCCAGGAATAACCTTAATTATAGGGTTCTATTGATTCCCTAATTTAATTTCTTAATTTATATCTCTAATATGTCTATGATTCTATTGGAATTCATCCCACATAACTTCTGAACCACTGGGGAAGCTTTTTAATTTAATATTAGGGGAGTCATTATTGAGCTTTATTGTCTGTACACTTTTATTTTTTCTTATTCTGATTCATTTTTCAATGAATTTATGCTTTAAATTTAAATCTCATTACACTCATTTCAATATTAGACAATTTTTATGGGATATTGTTAAAATCCATTTCCATTCCTATTATGATATTTATCATGATGATTAAGTTGAGTAACTTACTTTTGATTCTTGAATCTTTCAAATTTTGTTGATCAACTTATTACAAGTTTTTATGCCATGAATGATTTTATATTTTATATTCCAATTCTCAAGGGTATTCTAAACCTAAATTATCATATTCCTTTTTGAGTATATTTATTGAGATATACATGGGACATGTTATCCTATCAGAACTTTAATCGAAATCATTTAAAGACTATGAATAAATAAATATAAAGTTAAAATTATTAAGGAAATATTTTTTATGATCATTATCTTTAATACCTTCTATATATTTTTCATTCTTAATCTCATAAAACCTATGAATTTCCTTTTTAGTATTGATACATGTTACGAGAACTTTTAATCCCTTCTTACCCTAATCTTGATATAATTTCATGATTTTAACATGAATAAGTGTGTTGGTGATGGTTATTACTAGTGGACATTGGATTCTTACTTCTGAGGAGATATACAGTGATTATATGACATGATTTGTGGGAAATAGTTCATACTTCTTATGATGTACCATTCATGATTGTTTTATTAAAAATAATAATTATCATAATATAAATATTAAAGGTTGTGTATTAAGAAGGTAAAAATTACCCATTACTAAACTAATGATTCTTATGATGGATTATAAGTGGGTAGGTGACAGATGTAAGATTTGGCCTAGAAATAATATTAAAAAATGAAAAAAAAATGATACTCTCATTTCACTATTAGGATAAATATATGGACATTCTCTGAGATTTTAAGATTGTAGATATTATATTTTTTGGAGGATACTTTTCCTTGTATTATTCTTCTGAGATATGTATTATACTTTAGAGTGTACAATAATTTCACATTTCAATTTTATCATCTACACACCTACCCTCATCCACTAAATCCCTCATGATTAATTTTATTTTTATCTTCATGGAGTGAATATTTTAGATCTGATGAAATACTATAGTGAAGAACTAGTATTAAACATTTGATAATAACTCCTATTTTGTTCTACTATGAGTGATGAGAAAACAATTATGGAGAGGAAAATTTCAATATGGGTATAGCTTCTAAATAATATTTTAGACATTGTAATTAAAGGAATAAAAATTTTAATAATTAACTTAACCATGAAAAATGGCATAATTTATCTATATGGGGGATTTTAGAGGACATTTTTTTCACTAATACTAAGTTTTATTATATTTTTTGTAATGTAAATTTGTTTTTTTATTCTTTTCTATTTCAAATACCTATTGAGATTATTTTTACTTGATGATATAAAAAAATTTATATTTGGTGGAATTTGATAAGTAAAAAATATATATATATATGTATTGGATAACTTTATTTAAGAATTATTCATGATTTATTAGTTAATATTATTGGTTTTGGTTTGTTTTTATAAGAAATAAGAACTCAAATCTCAAAAGAATAGATGTTATAAAAATAAAAAATTCATAAATTACACACTGGGAAATAGATTCACGACATGTATTCCTCGAGAACAAAACACCTAATGGCCAAATTACAATATGTGAAACTAGTACATGACGTGAACTGAATACCCTATGTGAATGGATTAAATTATGTAAAAAGTTTGAAACCTAAATACTGCCAAACATACAAGCCCTAAAAATGGGGAGATCCACGATATTTGTAGACCTTTTAAAATCTGATGTATGTGATGTGACACCCATTTACACATCATTTAAGTATCAAATCATGGGTCATGTAATAAACTATCATGATGTAAATCATTTAAAAATCATGAGATATTTGTGTCTATATATATGCAACAAAACCCACTACTAAAAAAATATTGGAAACTTACAGATGAACCCTTTTCTTTTCATCTACATTTATTCTCTTCATCTTTTAAAACATAGTTCTATTCTTTTTTATTCACAGTTTTATCAATAAATTTATACTTATTACCTTTTTATGATTGTATAATTCACATTTTATATTCCCACATTCGTGATTCAATTCCAATTTTTATTCTACAACAATCATTGTAGTGTTCCTTCTTGTTTTTTCATTCAAGTATGTATTTTCTTGATTATTTATTTCATTCATTTTGTATTTTGTAATTATAAATTTTTTAAATATTATTTCAATCTTGTTGATTATTTCCCTTCGATCATGTAATAAATTCATGAACATATAATTCACTTAGGATTAAGGGTAAAGAGTATGGGTGGATTTAAAACTAATGAATCTATAAATCAAAACATGGTAAACATGATTACTAGAAATTATGTTTTAAAAAATTAAATCCCATTCTGTTACATGACACTTACTCATGTATTTATAATTGAAATAACCTAACCTAATTGGAGTTGAGCATCCTAGGAACATTATCTTGTGAAGCATAGTTACTTAAAAGCTATGGTTTTTTTACCTAAGTTTTTAACTATCTCTAGACCACAGAGTAGGTTCCAGTATAGGTAGATCAAATTGGTTGGACCAAAACAAATTGGTTAAATTTTCACTAATTCACAACCTAATCCAAAGTAATATACCAATCAAGATTTAAATTATCTTTTTATTAAGCCATAAAATCGGCCCTCATACCATCTTGTTTCTGGATTAAAACAAGGTTATATATGTCTTAGTAAAACCATCCCTTACGAGAGTTTGTGAGTAATAATTCTATAAGTTTATAATCACTAGGTTTTGATTCTTCCATATTTTCCCTACAAGTTGGACCCTATAGTTCCACTCTTCTATGCCTTTATATCTTGTTGTAGTATAGGATTCATGAAATCTAATCTGATCTACACTTGTGTGGAATCAATGATGTTTTGTGGGCTGGTCACCTCCCGATAACCCTTTATGAAAGACCCAATAAAATAACAAAATATTACATTATAAACAAAATCTATACTCATATATATAATTCTCAAATTCTCTAATGACATGATATTTTATTAAGGGTATAACATATTCCTTAAAACAATATTTATTTATTAAATGTGACAATCAGGCCTTATGTTCAAAATTATAAGTTAATATTTCTAAAAAAATATTAAATTATTTTCAAAACTATCATCTTTCACAAAACATATTCCCATAATTACAAAAGGTTAAATTGGGAAATACTTCAAAAATCAAAATTTAAAATACCATTTTTAAAAACACCTTTTCATAATATAATTTTATTTTCAATTCATTTTTTGAACATTATAATGTTGTAATTTATTTAAAACCATACCTCTTAAGGAACTAATATTTTCAAAAAAACATTAAAATTTATTTGAGGAGTCATAAATATAATTTACAAATAAATAAAGAGGAAACCAACTAGAAAGATCCTTATAATATAAAAGTAACCAACCCTTAAATTAAATCGTACCTCAAACTCAAAATTGCACTCTATAATAAATTACTTAATTTTATAAATTATATTATTTAATACTAAACATATTTAATAATTAATTTTAATAATTATATCAAACATGTGAATCAAAGACATCAAAATATCAAACTGTAAATAATGATAAATTATAAATATAACCTTCAAAACTAATGCAATATTTTATTTGACTTCATTTTTAATGTAGAATATCACTATTACTAAATAAACATATTATATTTTTGAAAAAAAACAAGGAGAAAAATATTCAAGAACATAGTGATATTTTATTTAAGTTATTTCAATTGAATCATCTACCTCAATCAAGTAAATATTATTTAAAATAGAAAAATGTTAAAGGCGGATGTAATGAGGAAGAGTTTTTACACCCTATGAAACCATCACCTTAAAATATCAACATAGAAATAAACCTAGTGTTTGGATATACTGATCATTGTTCTTAGAGGAATGAAGAACAACAATAAGGGAAAATAAGAAGAAGGAATATGAATATAATTACCCATAATATAAGATAATTCAACTTGAAATTGATGGGAGAGTGGTTGAGAATTAATGGATAATGTGGGGGGGGGTTCACCTCACATTTATTTGGTTGGGATTAAAATTAATATGGGATAATAAAGGTTATCTACTTCATAATTATAAGAATTAAAATACTAAAAACACACTTTTAATAAATTGGGTAGACCTAGACCATGAATAAGTCTTATAATCCAAGATTTTGTGCCCCTACACAAGGACCCCCATGACAATTCCCTATGAGACATGACATGGTTGTTCTTGGAATAATATGGATATGACTCTCAATACCATTAGTCACCACATAATAGCCCTAATATCTATGGTTAAAATCCCATATTAATAAGTCTCTATAATATGAAATCTAGTCCTAAGACATAGAGGACCTCCAAGTGGATGAGCTACCATGATGTGGCATGATATCAAAATCATTTTTCTACCCTCCCCAGGACTTCCATGGTGTATCATTATAGAGAAATAATATGGAACACTGCAGATACATCATGTATCTTCATTAAACCACAAAACAAAAAACAATTATCCAGAAAAACCAAGGAGCAGTAAAATTAAAAATATATCCAATAAATTAAATAAAAGAACAATAGAAAATGATATTAGTGGGGGATATTTATCTCCAAAAAAATATATTATATCCCAAAAAATGAAGTATTTATAAAGAGGAACACTATTAACTAAACCAAGAGAAAAGAATAAAATAACCTAAAAATAAATTAACAAAACAACCTAAAGTAACAATTCCTCCAAAACCAAACACATCAATAAATTATAATTCAACGATAAAAATTAAAATATCAATATGAGTTATTAAAAATGAGGCATAAAAATTGGGATCAAGACTTATAGTTTGTCTCTCCACCATATAAGAGTAAAACTAATGAGGTTGGTCTTAAAAAAAAGAATGATATATAAGAAAGGGTCACTGTGAAACACAAAAATGGTCTTAAACAAAGTGGCCCTAAAAACACTAAATAAATGGAATATACATTATCTTGGGGAAGAAAAAAATTACTTTAATAAATTATTACTAGGTATAAAACATCCCAAAATATATACTATAGGTTAGTAGGTAAGGAAAAATTAAATGACAATATGAATCCAATATGGAGGATGAATAGAGGAAGGGAATAAAGATAAAATGAAAATGTGACTCCTTAAATGGGTTTATTGGTTTAATAACTAGATTGAAGTTATTATCCCTTTATTTATAAACCCTACACATCACCAAAATTTCCAAAAGTACTATTTTAGAATAACCATTATAGACACATTAGAAAATTAATGGTGGTTTTATACCCCAAAAAATATAATATTTTAGTGAGAGTAGAAATAAAGGTATCACTCATGCTTGGTTATAGAGGTAAACTTTGTTAATGTGACCCTACTGAACATGTCTTCATGCAAGTATATAATAAGGGAAACATCTAGTAACCAAATATAACAAATAAGTACATGAACATGGAATGATTATAAAAAACAAAATCCTCAACAATGATCCAATAATTGAGAATTTTCCACCCGACCGTTCCACTCAATGCCTGAACAATTTTAACAACAACAAAATATTTATTTGGGGCCCTAATAGACACTAGGATATTGCATCATCAATTATAGAGAAATTCTATGACTCATCAGGACCTTTCTATGATGAATTATCTAATTAAAAATAAAATTAATTATTTCATTAAAAATTTAGGGATCATTTTACTAAATTAAACATTAAGTATTATTTAAATCATAATGAAAAGTATGAAATCATAATCACTTCATTGATAAACAAAATTCCGAACAATATTTAAAATCACTCTTTAAACCACTTAATTTTTAATATTTATATCATACTATTAAAACCTTCATTACTTCTCTCAAAACACAAAATTAATTTTAATTAAACATCTATAAACCTAGTGATTACATTTAAAACATTAATTGAAATGAAATGAATAATTTACTTTAAAAAACCTTTTCTAGAGTTATAAAAAAACATTCATTTTTTAAAATTTTCATAACTCCATTATGAAATTTTTAATAACTATCAAATTTTTATTTTAATTATTAATACCAAATTACCAAACCCCATTGAAATGGAATCAAATAATACAAACAAATAGGGAAAATACATTTTTGTTAACCCCAATTAGAAATAATACAAGAGAAAAGGAAACTCAAAACCACAAGTATTCAAAAATTAGATTTTCAATGGGGTATTATTTGAGAATGATTTTGTAAGGTTTGATAGATCATTAACCAAATTTATTAAATTCTAGTAAGTTCCACATATAACCTTAAAAATTGGCACCACATAATTTTTTAGGCTGTGTGGGAAAAATATGAGCCTATATATCTTATCTCATTTTCAGGAAAAAACTTGAACAACCCCAACATAACACATACCACACCAACATGGATCAAGATTCCATCAATTAAAATAATAATCCATCAAAATAATTAAAAAGTAAATTTAAAAAACAATATTCAAATCCAAAAATCCCATGTTAGGTCAAGTTTAATCAATAGAGGCAGTGATCAGGAACATACATATCCCATGAACTCCAACAATCCAATATTTTATCTACCGAAAAACTCAAAGAACTAGATAATTTTAGAATAATATTTTTCATGATTCAAAATAGTCCATCCATAAATAGGTAAAATAAGAAGGCTCGTGACCTAATATGGTGGGTGTTATTAATCCCCATGGGTAGAAGAATAACACATGGTCATCATATTTACTAAGTGGGAATATTTTTATTAGAATAATTTAACTAAACTACTAAGTAAATTTTAAATAAAAATTTTACAAGTGGAACCCATATGTTGGATGATATGAAAAAATTAATATAAAATTAATATAAAATTAAAATAATGTATATAATATAAAAAAATGTATAATATAATGTTAAAACAATGAATATGGGAATTTCATTATAGATGGATATATAAGGCCCAAGTAAAACTAATATACTAGAATAAAATCACAATTTTACCTAAAGTTACTCTACATCCAACAAATAAAGAAATTAATCCATGGGAATTTTGGAAAAAATTTCCAAAGAGTAAAACTATTAATAAAAAATTCCTAAATATGAATGATCCTCTTAGTCTACAATCACTTAGTGGTGTAAATAGGGTTTTAAAATAAACATCCTAATAGGGTTTCACCAATGAGTCAATATTTTCTATTTTACTGAAGAAAAAGACAACCATAGTTTGAAAAAACCTAATTTAAAATAATATTTTTTATATATTTGTTGGAATCAAACACAAATCCCTATTTTTAAAATTTATTAAATTTATGACATAAACATTTCTATACAAACCAAAAAATATATGTAACTTTAAAATACAAATTTCCAAAATCTGAATTGAAGAATATATTTTTTTAACAATAGAATATCGCACTAAAATGTTAAAAATTCTAGTAACTAAACTAATAATAAAAAAATAAGGACAAAAAAATTAATTACAGTAGAAAAAAAGAGGATAAAATTATACAAAAGAAAATAAAACAATCAATATTCAATGGAATAATGACCAAATGACATAGAATCAGTGAAATAAAAATAGTATATGGAAAATATAAATATAAATTAAAGAAATACATGTGTCAATGATAAAAATATAAATATAATTTTGACTGAGAAAGGGTATTAATAAAATAAAAATAAAATCATGGAAAACATATATACATACAATGAGATAATGATAATATTTCTAAGTTTGGAAGTATCATTAAATATATTTATGAATTCCTAACTCTATAAAACAAATAGGAATACACTCTAATACCCTCACTGGTGGCACACTACTATTCCATACTAGTTTGAAGCTATATGATAGAACTCAATATCAATGAAAAATATATTGAAACTGCCTCTTAATATCTTATTAAAATTACTAGGTTTACTATTATAATAATCAAAAAAATATGAGGTAACATTAATAATTTAATCATATCCCCTCATCCCACATCCTAAAATCTCCTTATGAAATCCCTATAAAAAACACTTAGTATACATTCTCACCAAAATCTATACACATATATGTAATTATATAATTATCCACAAACATGGGAAATGGATGAGGGTAAATCATATAAAATAAAATCATAATTATATAATAAATTTAAAAAAAAGGTATTCACTACAAAATTAAAAGTTAATATTTCCAAACAACCTTTACAAAAATTTCAAAACCATTTTTAAAAACATAAAATGTTATTATTTATTTTAGACCAAAAATTTTAAGGTATTCATTTAGATAAGGGGTTATAAAAAGAAATACAGGGTGTTGTAAACATAATTTATACAAAACTAACTATGAATCCCATCATAGATGATCATTAGGATTTATAAAAAACAAAAACCTCAAATCAAATCATAAATGAAACTCAAAATGGTTAAATTTAATAAATTACCAATTTGAAAAATAAGTTTTTAAAAACTGTAATCCATTTAATATTTCATTTAATACATTCCATCAATTATTTAAAATACCAAAATCATAATCTTTGAAAAAATTTATTGATATGCCAGACAATTCCATTTTAAACAGAACTTATAATTTATACTAATTAATTTATCATGTATTACTCTATTAATAATCCAAAAACATAAAAAATAATCTAATTTGTAATTAGATAAATAAAGTACAAATTTATGATAATTAATTTAGGAACCATGGATTAAACTAACTAGGTTAATCATAAATTATTTAAACCACTCAAATGAAATAATATGAGGAACATAGGAGGAGTCTAAACACTCTACATAACCAAAATAGTAATGTATAATCACAAAATACCCACTTAGGGTTCTTCTTGTTTAGCAATGTAATTAGAGTATGGAAAAAACCAGTATAGAAGAGAGGAATAAGGGAGATGAGGATAAGAACCCATAAACTAGAGTTACTCCACTTGAAATTAATGGGAGAGTAGCCAAGAATTTAATGGGAAGGAAATGAGGAGGTTTCCCTTACATACTCAATGGTTGGGAATTATATGAATGAGGGATAGAAAGGGGTTTATGGAATCAAAAATTATATGATATAAAATAGATAATGATAAAATCTCTCATACAGGAAAACATTAGGGTTGGAAAATAAAAAAATTAAATACTTGACATTTAACAAATGTTGAGGTAAAAATTCTCCTAATAGACTATAGTTATTTAAAAAAGTTATTATAAAGTGACCAAACACATAGTATTTGAAGAACATATTCTAGAATATTACCTTCCTTAAATATATTCCATAATAAAAAAATAAATTTTCATACATGAGATCATAAAATCCTCCAAAACCATTACAATCCTCTAAGAAGGAAATGACATCCTAATCTATATGGAATGTACCATGAATAATTAGTCTCATTCAAGAAATGTCATTTACTAACTATTAAAGTGAGTAATTTCAATCCGCATGATGACTCCCGCCATTTTAACTTAATATGTCATAAACATCCCATAATGCTTAGTAAATTAGGAGATGAAACCATCTCTTGAATCTCTATAAATTCCACCAAAAACATAGGGATCCTGATTCATTTTTAGAGAACCGTCCATGTTAACTTGAATCCAAAATGTTATAAGGAAGTGCCAAAAATATATAAAACCATTTTATTTCTTATATATTATATAAATATATAACCTTTAAAAAACAATTAATTACAATATTGAATCCCCAATGAGATCAGGATTCATAATGTTAGTCAATTTGATCCCCAAGAGAAGGTTCTTCATGATCATGTTAAGGTCAATATAATTCCCCTCAAATATATTAATATTTTCTCTCCATTATATTAAATAATATGAATTGGTAATATTTTTTCTAATGATCATATTTAATTGAGTATAATCCTTGTCACTTCTATAAGGATCCAAAAAGGTGTTCGTAGCACCAGTATGGAAGCGATTCAATTTGAACAGGTTACAAACAATGCTCTAATTAAACCTCACAAAAGTAAAGTAGAAGAATACTTGAGAGATCAAGTCTGCTCCGGTATTATAGATACTAAAAATTGAGAAAAGGTTGATCCTAAATTTCATAAGGCTTTCATCCATGGGAATATGTTCTTTAGTTTTCTCAAAATAAGGATTTGTTTTAAGGGTGCAATTCAAGTCATGGAGAAAGGGCGAAGTCATTATGAATCATTAGATGCTTACCCATAAAAACATATAAAATAATTGTTTATTTATGTTTCCTTATATGGAATGTTACTTAAAAACATTGAATATTGAGGGAATATTGGAATAAGAGAAAACAACTTCCTTGATTGAGGTGTGCCAATGATATAGGGGAAGATAGATATTGTAATAAACTAAACATTTATAAATGATATTCCCTTTTTAAATGATGGAATACCACATAAAGAAATGTAATTATAGAATAAAAATGAACTAATTTTTTATTTTGGACTTTTATATATTATTTCCTATTGGACTAAAAAATAAATTTAAACATCATAACCATTCATATTATAGACATTAAGATTCATATATAAATTGGGTTATGATAAATCTTTTAGACACTGAATAAGGAAGTGATTGCCTCCACCAGAAATATAGGACACTATAAAGACCATTTATTATATAAGCCAAGGGATATAGAATTTTTAGGATTTTTCTTTGACCATGTCCAAGCTGATATTAAGCATCTAAAGTACAAGTTAAACTATTTATAGTATAAGTTCATGCTCATAAGTATTATAGCCTAAACCATGTTTGTCGAACCACCCAAAAAATCTCATCATTACACACCTTAACCATATGGAATTTATTTTTATAATAAATTGATATGTTTCGATACCATAACAGTATGAATGATTTTATATTTTAATTTCAGAATAATGATTATATTTATCTTTTCTTACTTTTTAATGATATGTTTGATAAAAATTAGATTTCTATATGATGAAACATAAGTCGTATTTCTAGAAAATTTATAATTTCAATAAAGAAACATCTTTTGATGAATTTAATATCTTTTGATAAAACTATATTATAATAAAGTAATGTTAATAAATAATATTTATTAAATAAAATCATAATATAATTTTATAATGTTAAATATAATTTTTCTAAGGGTCTGAAAATTATTATTGTCAAAAACCCAATATTTTCAACAGGTCGGGATTTTTTATTTAAATTTTTTAATTATAATATTTAAATTATTAATTAAATAAAATAACAAATTTTTTTGAAGATTAAATTTTAAAATTATCAAATCGTTAATTTTTTATATTTTTATGAGATGGTTGAATGTTTAGGTAAAAAATAAATACAGTATGATTATATGAAATGTATTATGAAATTATAAAAGCTAAAAATAGATCTAATAAATACTATAAATAGTATTCATAACCAAATTTATTTTTCCCATTTAAAATTTTGTTTTTATGAAATTATTTGATTAATTTTATAAATCCTTAATGATTCTTTCAAAATATATATTATGTTTTAAGGTTTGAAAAATAATTCTTTATAAACTTGATTCACTTCCACATAACCAAGGATATTATTTTAATGAGATAAGAAATTTTACATATAAAATAATTAAATCCACATAAATTTTGGAGAAACCATGGTAAACCCCATGGGATGGATTTTGGTTTGGATTAATTTATCATATAAAATCTCAAACCCTTATTTAGAAATAAATAAATAATACTCCTCTCTTTTTCTATAAAAAATCCAGGAAACATCCTATTACTCTTCACCTGAAACCCTTATATAATGATTTAACTATTTATTTAACTTTCTATATCTCTCCCAAGGTGTTCATAAGCTCTTAATTAGTTCCTCTTGATCTTTAAGAACCTCCCACTCAAGAAAATAGATCCTCTCCTTCTCCGCCTTAGTCATTCACCCCCATTATATTATACTGATTGATTTTAAATTTTTCATATTTGGATATGTTTTCATACATCCCAAATATTATAATAAGGAATTAAAAGAGATTATAGACCCATTTGAATCTCATTAACCATTTCCTTAAATCTTTATATACCCTCATTATGTTGTCGTAATTATCCTATGATTTTTCCATGACAAATTTTTTTCTAGTGAATATATATCCCCATATTTATTCATTGGTATTCACCTAGATGTACATATCCTTCCTTGATTGGTAATTACATGATTAAAACTTAAACTCCATAATAATGGGATTATATTTGGTGAAATATGATACTGTATTGAAAGATATACGTAGTAATCCAATGTATGAACATAATATGACTAAAACTGGTGGACTTGGAATTGTATGGACCTCCAATAGATTGGGTAATGTTATTATCACATGTTATTCCATGAATGTACAATGTGTGGTTATATAAATGACACTATGGTGTGATTTCTTGTAATTTATCCCTGCTTTATGCTTTTGATGTCATGGTTTATATTGTTTCTATATTTCTATGTTTCCTTGATGTTATCATTTATATCATGACCTAATGTTTAATATTACAACTCTCTTCCATTTCTCATCTCATTGATATTATTATTGACTCACATGTATTAATTTTATCATGTTATTCTATGATAATTCCCTTACTGGGATTTATAGCTCACCCATTTACTATGTACATCCAATGGTTATCTTGTAATGTTTGACAAGATCCATGAAATATAAGCACATGTTGTTGGGTTTTTAAAAAATGTTATTATATTTATTTTTAATGTTGTTATGTTATGTTCCTAATAAACCAAACACACTAGGCCTCATGATGTTTTGGTGTTTTATTATTTGTATATTTGTGTAATAAATTTGGAATTAAAGTGTATGAATGATATGGTTTTTCATAGTTTTTATTATAGAAAAATTTTGTTATTTATGGGGATTATTATTAGAAAACTCTAGTGAAAGGATAAATGATATAATTAAACATATTAAAACATCCCTAAATTTTGGTAATGTGTATATTAATTGGTTTTCAAGAAAATAAATCCATTTATAAATACTACAATTAGAAGTGGGTCTAGCACAGTTATAACTAGGGTTAATAACCCTGAAAAGGGTGCATTGATCTAGACTCAGTCATCACTTGGGGCAAGGCAATAGCCCTTACTAAAAACCTAGTTTTACATTATTGAGGGATGTGCTTTGGTAAATTCAAAAAATATTTATGAACCATTATAAAGGGGGAAAATTTCCCATAATATTTTATATTAATAAATAGATCATTGATGACTTAAATTGAAACCTAGAAATTCATAGGTTAAAGAACATGTTTTATTTATGATTTATCCATTTAATTTTCATGGTTTCATATTTATGTGTTTGAGAGTTTAAATTTTTTCACCCCTAAGCCTATTTTAGATGATTTGAATTATTAGAACTAGAATCAAATAGTAAAATGTGGACTTACCATGAATATTAAATTTCATGTCTCACTATGGTTCTACACATTCCATCATATCACATAAATTTATTAGAACTATTTAAAGCCCACTAAAAGACATGGAAGAAGAGATATTGGTGAAAATGAAAAATTGTTCAATTATTGCATCCTAATTATATAACTCATACTATAGAACAATTTATGGAATGAATTACCTATAAAACTATATGATACTCACTTTATTGAAGTTCAGTTATATACTATTAATGGTTTGAATTTACTTTTATAAATCAAACATAAATTGTCGAGAGAAGGAAACCACCTTCTGTGTAACAATTCTCCCTTCAATTTAATAAAATTCAATGTCAAGGAATAATGTCCTTCGATATCACCATCTTATCTATGAATATTTTTTATAATGAGAAAGTGTATCTTCCTCAAATGATACTAATTAAAATATCATTTTTTTAATACATTCCCATTATAAAGAAATACACATAGGTGATTCCTGTAGATTTTCCTAGTCTTTGTCCAAGCTGATAGGTTTAATTCTCAATTGCTCTTATACATGATGTTTTTCCAATATACATGACACTATACATAATGGAAACTAATTTACTTATGATATGAAGAAAAAAATATAAGAAAATATAGATAAATAGGTTATATTCCCAAGTACATCACCATGGGGGAACCATTCATTTTTTCTAAGAAAAAGTGCAAGTCGGTGTGCCTTTACCTTGATTGTTGTCAATATTAATAGATCATGATAAAGAAAAAATTATCATGTTCCATAGAATCATGAATTGTTTTATGGGTTATGTGGAGTTTAGTACTTATCCAAGGTGTATTTCAATCTAGATATTAATAAGTAAATGTGAAGAAGGAATATATCCCCAACATTACTTTTCATTCATGGTATGGGAACTATGAGTTCATAGTGATTCAATTTAGACTCACAAATGAACCAAAAATATTCATAAATAGATAAATAGATTCATTGGTAGTCACCTAGTCAAATTTGTTGTATTAATTATTAATGATATTCTAATATACTACAGAATAAATGGGGATCATGAGCAGAATTTAATTGTAGTACTAAAGAATTTGTGAAAGGAAAATTTATTTGTGTAGAAAAAAATGTTATTATTTGATGGGTAAAGTAACATTTAGGAGGAATTATTTCAAAAAAATAAGGACATATATAGATCCTTTGTAAACTAAATCAATTTAATGATGGACCAAACCAATATCTATGACGTAAATCCTTAGCTTCCATTGATTATCAGTGTACTATCATCGATTTGTATGAAACTTATTTTGATTTTCAGTACCAAAAGTCATGACAAATCACAACGGGGTCATGAGTTTCTAAACTAATGAATTAAATGAGACCTTTAAAGAGTTTAATAATACGTTAATAATTATAAATTTTCTCATATTACCCACCAGTGGGAAATTATTTGGGATCTATAGTAATGAATCCAAAAAATTGAATGGACTTTATACTAGTGTATGTTGAAAAATTAATTTCCCATTCCTCCTACCAATTAAATATTAACGATCATAACTACAAAAAATTATATAGAATTTGACGTAGGTATATTTTATTGAACATTTGGAGACATATCCTTTATGGGGAGAAGTGTGACATATATGTGCATTATAAAATACTTAGGTATATATTCACACAAAAGGAGCTCAATATGTTCCAATGAAGGTGGTTAGAGATAATCAAGAATTATTATTGTTCAATCCATTACCATCCTGTTAAAGTAAAAAATGTGTCCAAAGAATTGAGTAGACAATATCTCACAACACTATCCATGAAGAGGTTTGTAATGGATATAATCTTGTTATATATGAAAAGGATGAAGATGGGTATAATAAATGGACCTTTATCCAAAATTCATAAAATATATACTCATTCATCCATTCTTTAAAGGATAAGGAGTTTCAAAAACTTAATGAGCTTATAAATGAAAATGTAGTGAATATTATCAAGTTAAAATTTTCTAAATATATTGTTACATTTTCTAAAACCTAGATTTTTTTCTAACAAAATTAGATCTAATGTTGGATCGTCTGGATGATGTGAGTATCTCATCCTATTGATTAAGGCATCACTAGAATAAAGTGATATACAAAGAAAAAACATCTAATGGGATAACATGAAGAGAGATATGGTAGATTTTTTATCTCGATGGTTGGTATGCTAACAATTCGTGGAGGAACAATATAAGTCTAAGGGTATAATGAAACCATTTCCAATACTATTATGGAAATGGGAAAACATAAATAGATATTTCATCATATGTTTCCCCATCAAACATAAAATAAATAACTCTATCTAGATGGTATTCAATCACCTTAAATATTTCGTATCTTTAATTTATATCATATAATATTTCTCTCTTAACCAACTTTCAATGATATGTATGTGTGTGTGTGTGGGAAGTTATAAGACTACATTGATTTCCACTCTCCACTGTCTCTTACAAAGATATGAGGTTTACCTTGAGGTTTTAGAGAAGTCATCAGTAGTAATTGGATATGGAATTGATCATTAACACTAAATATCACCCTCATATAGATGGTCATACTGAAAGATCAATTCAAACACTATAGGATATGCTGATATCATTTTAAATGAATTTCCAAGAATGTTGGGATTTATACCTTCGCTAAATTTTTTATTTTAGAATTAAAATTGAACCTTAAGAAGATCTAAATCGGAAGAGGTATCGTACTCTAATATATTGTGATGGAGTTATAGATATGAAAATTATGGGACGTAATATTATCTAAGAGATGAAAGAGAAGGATAAAATCATTCATTTTTAGATGAAATATGAACAATTTTGTTAGAAAAGTTATAAAAAAGAATTGATGAGACCAAGATTTTAAGGTTAGAGATAAATAGTTCTTTCAAATATCATTATGGAATAATTTCATGAGGTATAGGAAAATGTAGAATTTTAATCCAATATAAATCATCCCCTTCGATATCTTTGATCACATCGGAGTGGTGGCCTATCAATTAGCTCTCTCACTTAACCTATCTCAACAAAAATATGTGTTCTATGTAACTATCTTGAGGATGTTCAAACCAGACCACACATATATACTAAATATAGATGTGGTACCATTGTATAATGATATTCCATACATGGAGAGCCAATGAGGATCTTATATCATATATACAAGGTTCTACAAAACAGGAAAACATACCATGTCAATATGATGTGGAAAAACCACATGTATGTGACATGGGAAATAGAAGAGGTGGTGAAAAAGTAGTGCCTAATTTTTTTAGTTTATAAATGAAATTTTTAGGGTAAAATTTATAAATGGTAGAATAATGTAATGACACAAACTATTATAAATGAAATTGAATTTTAAAAATATTAAATTCCTTATCAAAAAAATGAAATTATAGAAAATAAATGAACTAATTTTGTATTTTAGAATGTTATACATTACTTTTTATCAAACTTAAAGGACCATGAAGCATCATAATTATTGATGGTATAGCTTCTATATATTTATTATATAATTAGTATATATATAGTGTTATGATAAATCAATTTGACTTAGAAAAAGGAATTAATGTCCCCAAAAAGTATGATTGTACCGAATGAAGACCATTTATCATAGCTTTCAAAAGACATAGAATCATAGGTCTTTTCCCAAGACCAAGAACGGGATAAGATTAAATAATAAAATCATGAAAAAAATGTTTACAAGATAAGTTCATGATCATCGAGATCATGACCCAAACCATGTTCACTAAACCACCCCCAGAAAATCACCTCATCACACACCTTTCCCTTTGTGAATTCATTGGTGTAGTAAAAGGATAGGTATCTAAACCCTAAAAGTAATAATTTTTTATATTTTTAATTTTTAAAACAATGATTATATTATTATTTTATAACATGATAATGACATGTTTGATAAAAATTTGATTTTTTTATGATGAAACATAAATTTTATTTTTGGGAAATATATTTATGAAATATAAATGGTAATATAAATTTAAAAAGTAAAATAATAGTCTTAAATAAAATTTATAAAATATAAATGTTAATATAAATTTATAATGTCAAATATAATATTGTAATAGTTCAAAAACTTTTATATTAAAAAATCTCATAATATTTTAATATATGGAGATTTTTGATTAAAATGTGTAAATAATCATATTTTAAAAACTATTTTTATAAAATTAATATAATTATTTAAATCAAATCATTGAAATTATCCAATGGTTATTTTATTATACTTCTATGAGATATTTTATTTTTTGGGTAAAAATTAAATATGGTATAGTTATATGATATGTATAAGGAAATCCTAAAATCCCAAAAATGTTATAATAAATACTATAAAGACTATAGAAAATGAAAATTATATCCTAAAATCTGAATAATATGTTTTTATGTTATTTCATTAATTTTATAAATCCTTAAAAAAATATTCCACAGCCTATATTATATTTTATGATTTCAAAATATATTCATTATAAAAATGACTCACTTCCACATCACCAAAGGTATTGTTTTAATGATTTTAGTTTTTATCCATATAACATAATTAAATCCACTTTTATTTTAAATAAAACATTGTAAAATATATCAATTTGTTATAGTTTGGATTAAATTATCATATAGATTCCAAAACCTATATTTAGAAATTAATATATAATTATTCTCCATTTTCTAATAAAAACTAACCCAACCTCCCATTAACCATTACTAAAAACCATTTTATCATGAATTTAATTTACCCTTAACCATATAAATATATCCCAAAATTTCCCCAAGAATTTATGAAACTCCCCCCAAGCATCAAGATGCACCCAATCAAGGTAAGGGATCCTCTCCTTCTCCTATTTATTGAAGAAAATTCTTTATATTATTCCTTTTGATTCATAATTTTTTATGTTTTGTTATTTTTGTACACATCCCACTTGCAATCCTAATGATTATAAATAGATTTGATACCCATTTCACTCTTTTTAAATCCTTCCAAGAATAATTATGTACCTCGTTATGTTACTGAAATTGTCGTGTGTTTTTTCCATGCCAAACATTTGGGTAGGGAATACCCACATGCATTTCTACTCAGAAGTATTCACTTAGTTGTACCTATCCTTCATTGATAGGTTAATTTCATGTATTAAAACAACACTACTCAATTTTGGAATTAAATTCGATGAAATATGATCATATGTTGATTGATATATGTGGCACACTTATTCATGTACATAAATGAATGTGATGGGTGGGACCAAAATTATATAGCCCTCAAATGCATTGAGTAATGTTTCTATATCATTATATTCCATGTATTATTCAAGGGAGGATATCCTAATAACATTATGTTTTGATATCTCATTGTTTATCCCTAACAAATTCTTTTTTATATTTTTATGTTATGTACATAATTACCTAATGAAAATAGGCCTCATTATTTTTTGGGTTGTATTTAGTGTGTCTTTAATTAATAAATAGTGGATTAATGTGAATGCAATATATGGGACCTACTAATTAAATTCCTCAAGTTGTTGTTCACCCATCCATTTATCCTTCTAGAAACTATTATTAGTGTTAATAGAAACCAGACAACTATAGTGTTTCATCACAACAAAGTGAGTTATATTGATTCCATGCCATATAGAGTATATGTGGATGGGTTGTCTAGAGTAATTCCTTTTATAGAACCTATTCTTGATAAAAATTTTCATCTAGAATCATCTATGATAGGTCTTCATAGGAACTAGTATTACAATGCATCATCAAAAATATAAAAAACTCTTAATCCCCAATACATATAAATTTATAGGTTTATTGCATTGATTCCATTTTAGAGTTATTTTCTTCCTCTAAAAGGTGGATGTACTCTAGATTATGTTTATATAGATGTTGAAAGAATTTAGGTAGACCCATACACCAATCTATTATCATATTCCATGGTGTAGTTCCCCTTCCCATGAATCATTTTGATGTGGAATTCTAATATTTGGAATAGTAGTTATTGAAATAAAAGGGAACTGGATCTCACAACTAATAGCCATCACAAAATAGAATGGAGATCCTTTTTGTAGTTCCCATGTTCTAGATCCTCATTTTTCTATCATCTGGTTCAATAATGAGGAGGACATCCTTGGGGATAGTCCACTATGTAGAAATAGTAAGGATATAGTGGGGCTATCCCCTTACTATAACCACAATTGTATATCACTTGACGGGTGTAGTATAGCCTACTGTAAAAAAAACTCATTAGTGCACTGTAAATCACCAAAAAAATTAATTAAAAAACCAATGATAAATGAGACACAAAATAATAAAAATTAAATAATAAAATAACATGTGAATAAGAGGTTGGTTGTGACACAATTTTAGAGAAGAAATTATATATATTTGAACATAATTATAATGATGGATGGATTACTCAAAGGATACCTTATATTAATCATAATTATTATGTATATTGAGAACCTCATTTAGAATATTTCTTAAATCATAAAAACATTTTAGTAGTGGATTATCATGGTAACACATTACAAACTACTCAAGATTTATCCTTCTTCCTTAATTGGTAACAATTCAACAATATATGTTTTAAATAAAAAACTTATTAATATATTATATTTTCTTATTAGTAAAAAAATTATGCATGTGTCAACATGTAAAATAGGTCATGGAATATGGGGAATTATGAAATTCCCCCAATATGGTATAAATTTAATGAAGAGAACTAGGTTTTAAATCACTATAACTATATATTAGGCATAAGTGATGAGATATAATGAATATATAACCATAGATCAACTAATTCAAGACTATAGTTAGTGGAATGATGATTTTGGGAAATGATGGAAAACACTATCTTGGATAAAAGAGTTTTGTGATATTTTCCCAAGAATTATCATGAAAATAATGTTTCATTTGATTAGAGAATTAATATAAACATGTATAAAATTAATGAATGATTTATTTAACTTCAATAATGTGATCTATATTTGAAGAATATTCCAGATAAGAAGACTACAAAATGGAATCATGTAGAATTTTGATTTCTTTAATGATATTTATTTCTCATCTTATTATTCAATTCAAGGTAGTAAAAATTAGGAAGTTTCTCAATTAATGTAAGGGGCTTCCATTAACTAGAAAATAAATAATGTTTTAAAATGATGATTCAGGAATATTTACAAATGTGATGGTTCAAAAGGGATAATTTAAGTTAATTATAATTCTTATAATGATTATTTGGATCTATTATGTTTTTAATAAAAAAATAAAGGGTTTGTTAATAACTATTATACAATATTTAAAAATAAAACAAATTATATAAATACTAAGAAGAAAGAGAAAAATTATTTAATAGCTCGTTGAAATTTCCCTATGTAAATCAATTCATGTGAAGATTATGAAAAAAAATATGTATTGAATTATGCTTCATGGATTCAATAAATTTGGTTAGTTATTTTTTTAGTTCTATTTATTATTATTATTTTAAAAACCCCCACATTAATGTGTTTAATGAAAAATGTGGAAAATTAAAAAAGAAGAATCATAAAAAAATTGAGTTATAGAAATAACCTAATCGAATATGAATCTTGTTGATGAGAAAACAAATAATTCCCAAGAAAACAAAAAACTATACAATTATTCTTTCAAGATATATAAAATTTTTTATTATGATTGGAAAATTACTCTTAAGTAGAAATAAGGGTTACTAAATTAAATTGAAAATTAAAAGAAAAATATGTCCACCATTGCTCAAGGTAAGTAACATTATGATAATATGATTCCAATGAAAAAAGTGATAATTAGTAAAAAAAATGTAGTTTATGATTATAAATTACAAAAAAAATTACAAAAACATTGGTGTGAAAAGAACCAATAGTGGTATATCATAGCTTTTTTTAGATACAAAATGCATGGGAATGGTACAATTGAATGCTCACTAATATTTTCGCAATAATTGGGAGAGATTAAGCTTTCTTTTAAAACCGTTGTAACCCAAAATTAATAATAACATTTATTTAAATTATCCAAAGGTTGAAAATAATATTTTGAATTATCCCATTTGAGTCAAATAAGCACAGGTTCCAAAACTATCATCAAAAATAGTTTTTAGTATATATTCCTTGTATGTATAAAGAAATAAATTTTGTTAAATAGATTATGGATTTTCAAGGAACATCACTGGATATCCATAAAAGTTTTTATCAAATTCTATATTTTTTATTGTATTAATGATATTTTATGATAATTAAAAAGGTAATGAAATAGGTTTCAATGATTTTGGAATTCCAAATTCTATTATAATTAATAAAGTTTCACATTTTTATGGTTTAAATAATTACTATATTATTATTCATAAGTTATTTGATGATATAATTATTCCTAAACATTACAATTATATATTCATTATTTTTTAAAGGAGATTCAATATTAGTTTAAGTTATCCTAAAAGAGAATATTTATTCTATTGTACTTATTGAACTAAATAATTAACATGTGACATTTTTAAATGATTTATAGATACATAACATTTTATGTTAGAGGATTCTCAAAATTGATAACATCTTATTTATTAACAAGATATAAAAACAACTACTAATATAGTTATCTATTCTTAATGTGGAAAATTTTATTATATTTAATTCATGGATGAATAAAATGAAGAAGAAAGGATCATTATGATCAATAATAGATGTGAAAACTCTCTGAAAATTACATATGGTTCATTTAGACTTATTTTTCTATGTTCTAATTTAATTACTTGGTTATTATAAGTATAATATTGTTATTATTTTTGATTTAAATACATTTTTGTATGATTATATTTATTTCATAAAATTGATAGTCATTTAATGATTTTTTCTTACTCTAAAATATATTAAAATGAGAAATTATGAATTATTATAATTATTTTTAATAATATGTGATAAAAATTATATAACATATAATTTGAAATTATTATTAAATAAATAATTACATTCATATATTTGTAACCCCATGAAGGCCTCATCAAAATGGAGTTATAGAAAGGAAAACCAAACTGTTTGAGAAATAAAACTAACTACACTAAGTGAATATGGTCTAACAAAATTATTTTTGGACAAATTAATTATTATATATTTTATTTATTCTAATAATATTATTATAAAACCTATTTAAAATAAAACTTCTTATGAATGTAATGGAAATAAATCAAAACAATTATTAGTAACATTTTGGATTTAAAATATTTTTTTCATAATATTAAATATTACATAGAGAAATTTGATTCAAAATATAATTAAAGAGTATTTTAAAGATTTATAGTGAAATTATAACCTATAAATTTTATAATAAAAATATTAAACTATTGAATAATGTATTCATGTTAAATTTGATGATAAATTTTCAAATTAAAATATATCAAATAATGAAAAAATTGAAGAATAGTTTATAAAAATTAATTTTTGAGATCTAAAGAGGTCAAACATCTTTTTAGGTGAAGAATCGACAAATATATATATATATATATTAGGAGAAACTAATAGAAAATACCATTTAAAAATAGTGATCGGTGATATTGATTTGTTAATTTTGACCTTAAATGTTATTTTTATTTTTAAAAAATATTTTGCAAGCATTGAAGGATCCAAACTAGTCATTAGATATGCATGAAGTACATAAAAAATTTTCTAGAGATGATGTTTTATAATTTTTTATTCCATCTAAAATTCAAAAAAAAAATCAGAACAAGCGGTATTTTTTAGTATATAATTAATGAATATAGATATATTATATGGAATAAATCAAAAATATTTACATAAATATATTATCAAGAAGTGGTTTTTTATTATAGTTAGTCCTTTTAAAATTATTCCATGGTTAGAAGAAATGAACGTTATGTTATCTTATATATATATTCGGATTTAAAATTAATTAAATGTTTTTAAACAACCAAATAATTTAATATTTATTTCCTTTTAAATAAATTCAGTTTATATGATATCTTTTGATTCCTCAAACACCGTGTTTAAACAAAAATACTATATTAAAATATTATTTAAACATTAATATTATAACATATCCATTAAGTTAGAGGGAATAAATAGTATTAACTAAATTAATAAAATTATATGGTTTATACATATATAAAATAAATTAAATGAAAATATATTTTTATATATAATATGAGAATCATTTGATAAAAAAATAAATTATTTCTCAAAAACTATTTTATTATTGAAAATAGTTTTGTTGCTTCTTGAGAAATTATAATAAAATTGATTTTTGAAATAATAATAAAATTTATGTAATAAAAATAAAATAAATTTTAAAATCATCAATGAAAAATTATCTTAGTGTCAATCCTTGGTATTTTTCTGAAATGATTAATTTTTTGTAAATTTTTAAATATAATGATTTTTATTTAAAAAATGTCTTTTAATTTAAATTATTAAAAAAATAAAATATATCTAATTTTTTTAATTGTATTATTAGTTAAATAATATTTTAATAAATAAAAAATAGTACATTTTAATAATTTTTATATTTAATTTTGATATCAAAATATTTAATACTAATATGAATTTTCTCTTTTAAAAACCCACATTTCCATCACGTCTATGGGTACATTTTTAAATTGGATTCTAGAAAATATATGAATTTAATTTTTTAAAATGGAATAAATATTTGGAATCATAATTATTTTAATTCTTAATTATGTCAACTAAATGTTTCCCCAAAATGAATAGTGAAAATAATAAAAATTATTTACCTCGTTTAAGGGAAAATGGGTTAACTATGGGGTTAAACAAATAAGCTATATTATAAAAATGGCATACCAACTAGTGAAAATATTATTTTATTTTTATATTTCTGCATTTTACTATCCCATATTTTAATCCTTAATCATTTGAAAGAATTTTTATTTGGAATGACTATCTTTTTTGATTAATTTTGGAAATCCCCATGTAATTTCCAAGAGGGTTCCCTTTCCCTTCTTATAAAAGGAAAATCACTCCCTTTACTTATTCACACCTATAAACTCAATTAAATCGAAAAAAACTTATTATAATCTATCCAAAACATCATTATAGATGTTCTATAGATTTTTATCCTCTCAAAAGACCATCCCTAGGGTCCTTAAGGGGATATCCAAGAAGGTTTCTTTTAGAGAATGTAATGGTCTTAACCAAACTCTTACATTTTATTTCTTCCTTTACTACAATAAATTCTTAATTAACACTTAAAATATTATAAAACTAATATATAATGTCACAACCCGTCCTCAGGGACCGTATCGTGACTACCCCAAGCCCGCCTCCCATAGGCCAGGGGCTGGCGACTTGCACCAAAGGCGTAAATCTTGATAAAAAGGGAAGGCATTGCCTTTATAAAGTAAACAAACACCACAGAGTACGCAAGTTGAGTAAACACTAAGTAAACTGAGTACAAAAGTAAGTGATGAAAATTAAATGGGCCATCATACAAACTCAACTGAAATTAAAGTACAACTGAAAAGAGAGTACAGTAGCAGAAACGTAAAGAAGAAACACTGATTCGTCTTCTGGAAATCCCACCTGAAGGGTGAGTATAGATAATCTCCTCCACTCCTCGGCTCCAGTTGTCTGCTCCATGTACGTCCCGTCCAGTGGTCCACCTCCAGGTACTGTCCAGCTCCACGAGCTCCTACCTCGATCAGCGTTGTCTGTCGTCTGCATCCAACACAACGTAGTGCAGGCATAGCCCATGCAGGGGTGAGTATATGCTACTCAGTAGGGACCCCGAGACCCCCGAAGGTCTCCCAGAATCCACGAACGATAAACCACAAAGGAAAGTTACAATCACGAAGTAACAACCTACCCTACTTAGGTATATGCCCATACATATACCTAAGTCATCAATTCAAGTTCGGATCCAACATCAGAGACCAAGATTAATCTAGTTCACACAGGATAGAACAATCCAATCCACACAGGATAACACAACCCAATCCACACAGGATAGAAAAATAATCATATCCGAGATAATGATTGAATGTCAAGACTCATCTCACACATGTATACTTCTTCATAAGATGATAGAGATGATCAGATGTAGCCACTGATTCATCTAAGCTGTCAGACCCACACAGGATACAAGACCAGCTAAGCTGTCGGACCCACAAAGGATACAAGACCAGGTACTCTGCCAGACCCACACAGGATACAAGTACAGAGTGAAGTACTGACGGACCCACATAGGATACAAGAACAGTAGTCAAGTATTGACAGACCCACACAGGATACAAGAACAGTAGTCATCATCATCAATCCCATGGAGGATTTTAGTACGGTCGTCATCACTGCCGAACCCACGGAGGATCCCAGTATAGTCGTCGTCATCGTCATAGTCGCAGCCAGCTCTAGGGTTCCCGCACGCAGCTTGCTCGATTCCGGGAGAGTCCGCCCCACGATCTAAGGGGGTTAATACATCAACTAACACAAAGTCCAGAGTTAATGTATCTCATAGTTCTGTCTCATCAAAAGGAACTCAACGTGACAAACAGCGCGTCAATCAGGCGCCCGGTCTGAGAGTTATTGGATTTTTCGTCCCAGGGGCCCGATTTGTTTTTAAGTCAAAACCAACCCAACCATACTCCAACTGTGTCCAGTCCTTGATTGGAGTAAGCTAAATGAACCGTCTCACTAAAAGGAATCCAACAAAGTCGACGGCGTGTCAATCGGACGTCCAGAGCTCAAGTTATAAGCGTTTCTGCTCTGAGGGCCCGGTTGGTTTCGTTTTGAACCAACCCGGCCGTACCCAAAGTTCTCGTAAACCCTAAGTGTAGTATACCTAAATGACCGTCTCGATCCAAGGTTCCCTACGCAACTGATGGTGCATCGATCAGAGGTCTGTAACCTAAGTTATGGGCGTTTGAACGATTCTGTCTGGAAAACAGGGGGTTCGGGCCGGGTCCGATCCGGCCTGATACCCCTGGGTCGGCCCGAACCAGGTCGACCCGACTCGGTTCTGGGTCTGACCTGGTTGGGAGAAGCCCAGCCCAGCTGGCATGGCCCGTCCCCACCGGTGCGGCAAGGCCCGGCGCAGGAGTCCGGCCTGGCGCGGGCGGTCTGGCAGGACCCGTCCGGTTCGGCTCGGTGCGGGCGCCCGCTTGCTGAGCGGACGCGAAAGGGCGGAATGCCGCCACCCCCTTTGAACTGAACGGTGGACCCTACGGGGTACGCCCTGTCCATTGACCGGGGGTTTCAACCTCCAGTTTTCCAGGGAAGCGGCCGGCCTTTATGGCCCACTGTTCGGTTCATGCGGGAACCACGGGGGTCCCTCCTCCAGGGTGTGCCGACGGCCGGATTAGCCGGCCGCCTTCCCGAACTGCCGCAGCCATGGACCGTGGCTCTTGGTCGTCCGACGCGGCACGACGGCGCCACGACCCACCGTCGCGGCCCGACTCCGGTCGAGGCCTCTTTTGGTCTCAACGGCGTAGCGCGACGGTGCCACGCTCCTTCACTGCGGCCCGCACCGGCCGTGGTTACTTTGTTTCTGCATGGTGCAACAGCACCGTGTCGCCTCCGTTCCAATCCATAACGAAGTACAACAACAATTGGGAGGAGGGTCGGCCGTGTTTGCGCAGTCCAGCTTCCTCCCTTTAATTCGATAACAATCGGCTATTTATTTAACGATGAATGCCAGAAATAACCACGAACGTAAAAAAAACCCCTGCCTCAAAGAATAAATCATGGAAGCTTGCATCGCGGAAGACAGCGTCATGTGGGAAGGCTCTGTATACAATGACAGAGAATTTCTGAGGAGGAGCGGTGTGTCCCTTCCTTTGTAGCGAGAAGAAGAACGAAGGAAGGCGCGTCGCCGTTCTTCGGGAAATGCATCACACACCGACTGTAGAGAGGAGAAGAGATGGATTATCGATCTCTCCTTGCGGTGATAGCGTTCTTTGTCGAAGCCTTGACGTTCTTCGCGTTCTTCAAACTTAGAGTATTCTCTCCCAAAATCTCCACACAACGATACAAATAAAATAATTCTTTTGCTTTATTTTATTACTCATGCCAACATTTTTCAAAATTCAAAACATGAATTCACCTAATTAATTAAACTTGTGTTGTTAAATTAATTAGGTGTTTATTTGGCATGCATTAATGTAGAAGAGTTACAAATTTAAGGGGGGTTTCAAAAATTAAGAGGGGGTTTTGGGGAATTGTAGGGGTGGGGCTCATGTGGGCCCCACCTCACTAATATCCTACCAAGTAGAGTTAGGATGTAGTGGGTCCCACCCCAACTTCCACACATAGGTTATAATTACTTAGAATAGAAATAAAATTGTAGCACAAATTTTATTTTACTCTTCAGTTAACCCATTTATTTAATAACACCTCCTGAGCAAATGAGACTCCAGAAATTGTCTTCTTAAGAAATTATCGGCGCTGCGGTTTTATCGGTGCCCTCCAATTTCGATTTCGAGCATCGATTCAAAAGTTAGGAAAACCCGCTCGTTTGTTCACTGAACGTACCCGACCTCAACTTTGGAAATTGATTTCGGGCACACCGGGCCTCAGAATCAGGTGCCGTTAAAAACTACGTACTCGTAAAATCCAAAATAATTTATGAAAAAAATTTACTCTGAAATTTACAGGTCTTTACATTAATTCCACCTCATTACTTTACATCACCGTAAAGCTACATCAAAAACTATGGAAACAAATGAGGGTACTGAGCAGGCATCTGAGCCTCCCGCTCCCAAGTGCTCTCCTGGAGGTTCTCGTGCTACCACCTGATACACACTAGAGGAATTGACCGCCCACATAGGACACGCTCCTGTCGATCCTCGATCTCCACCGGGACCTCCGAAAAAGTTGCTCTATCATCAATGTCCAGTTCCCCATGATCGATGATATGTTTCGGGTCGTGCACGTATCTCCTCAGCTAAGATACGTGGAAGACATCGTGCACCCGGTGAAACTGAGGTGGTAGATCCAGGCGATAAGCCACCTCGTCTATCCTACTGAGAACATGGAATGGTCCGATGAAGCGCGGAGATAACTTGCCACCCTGGCCAAATCTCTGTAATCCACGTCGAGGTGAGACCCGCAATAAAATGTGGTCGCCATCCTCGAACTCTAGTGGTCTCTGCCTCTTGTCAGCATAAGACTTTTTTCAGCTCTGAGCTATCCTGATCTCCTCATAGATGACCTGGACCTTCTCTATCATGGCCTGGACCATCTCTGGTCCCACAAGTGCTGACTCCCCATGGTCTGTCCAGCACAGAGGTGATCTGCAAGGTCAGTCGTACAATGCCTCGTATGGTGCCATCCCGATGATGGAGTGGTAGCTGTTGTTATACGAAAACTCCACCAAGGGTATGTGATCCTCCCAGCTATGACCAAAGGCGATAACACATGCACAGAGCATGTCCTCAAGAGTCTGAATGGTTCCCTCTGTCTGAACATCCGTCTGAGGGTGAAATGTGGTGCTCAGATGTAGCTGCATCCCAAATGCCTCCTACGACCCCTTTCAAAGCCGGGAAGTAAAGCGAGCATCTCAATAGGAGATGATAGATGATGGAACACCATGAAGCCGTACAATATCTTGAACGTAGAGGCGTCCCACGCTCTCCACTAAGCCCTACTCTCTGATGGGTAAAAAGTGGGCAAACTTGGTGAGTCGGTCGACAATCACCCAAATGGAGTCATCACCTCTGGAAGTACGTGGAAGTCCAGTCACAAAATCCATAGAAATCCTGTCCCACTTCTACTCCGGGACCTCCAAGGGTTGTACTAAGCCTGCTGGTACCTGGTGCTCCGCCTTCACCTGTTGGCAGGTGAGATATCGAGAAAAGAACTCTGCCACAACGTTCTTCATACCCGGCCACCAGTGTTGTCGTCTGAGATCCGGGTACATCTTCGCCACTCCTGGATGTACTACTAAAGGGGAATTGTGAAACTCTCTTAGAACCTCCTCCTGTAAAGTAGCTGGTACCATGGTATGTCCTCTGAAAAGGACGATGTGCTCTCCTCCTATAGAGAAATCATCAGGTTCATGTCCTATGGAAATCTGTGCACGTCGCGTCCCATAGTCTACGTCCCCACGATGTGCCTCTCTGACCCGCTAAATAAGTGGAGGTGTGACTGTGAGTGACTAAAGGAAGGTTGCCCCATCTCTATCCATGAAGGATATCTGCAAAGCAGCTAGTTGCTCTATCTCCTCTCCAAGTAGCTGGATGCCCATCCTCCGGCTAAGAGCATTGGCTACTACGTTCCCCTTTCCAGGAGTATAGACTATCTCAAAGTCATAGTCCTGGAGGAACTTGAGCCATAACTGCTGTCTCAGGTTCAGGTCCTTCTACGAGAAGTTTTACCTGAGACTCTGGTGGTCAGAATAGACTGTAAAGCGCTCTCCCATCAGATAGTGCTGCCACATCTTCATAGCGAAGACCACTACTACTAATTCCAGGTCATGGGTAGAGTAGTTTTGCTCATGCTGCCTCAACTTTCATGATCCATAGGTGATCACAGCCTGCTCATGCATCAGGAAACACCCAAGTCCGGTCCCAGATGCATCATAGTAGACTATGTACCCTACTCCCTCCTCCGGTAGCCTCAAGATGGGTGCGCTGGTAAATTTGTGTCTCAACTCCTGGAATCTCTACTAGCATCTATCTAACCGCACGAAGGGTTTCCCTTTCTTTTTCAAAGCTGAAAGTGGTGCTACAACCTTGGAGAAGTCCAGCACAAACCTCTGATAGTACTCAGCTAGACCCAAGAAACTCCGCACCTCCGTTACGCTTCTGGGTGGCTCCCAAGCTAGCACCGCCTTGATCTTCTCAGGATCCACTGCAACTCTCGTCTCAGAGATGACGTGCCCCAAGAAGTGGACCTCACGTATCCAAAACTGACACTTAGAGAGCTTACCAAAAAGCTGGTGCTCTTGGAGTCTGTCCAGCACAACCCACAAGTGGTAGGCATTCTCCTCCTCAGTAGTCAAGTATATCAATATGTCATCGATGAATACCATGACAAATTGATCGAGGTAAGGCTGGAAGATCTTGTTCATGAGACTCATGAACACTGTTGGAGAGTTGGTTATGCTGAAAGTCATAACAAAGAACTCATAGTGGCCATATCGACATCTGAAGGTCATCTTCTGCACATCCTCGTCTCAAAGTCTGAGCTGATGATAGCCTGACCTGAGGTCTATCTTCGAGAACCACCATTCGACCTTGAGCTGATCGAAGAGGTTGTCGATCCTCATAAGTGGATACTTGTTCCTCACGGTCACCTGGTTCAGGAAATGGTAATCGACACACAATCACAACCTCTCGTCCGCCTTCTTGGCGAACAAAATCGGGGAAGCCCAGGGTGAAACACTGGGTCGGATGAATCCCTTGCCCCTCAAGTCCTCCAGCTATACCCATAGCTCTCGAATCTCAGCGGGTGAAATTCGATATGCTGGAGTAGATATCGGGTTTATCCCGGCGTACAAGTCAATATATAAGTCTACCTATATACAATGAGGCAGTCCTGGAATGTCGTTAGGAAAAAAGTCCGCTTACTGATCCACCACTATAGGAAAACTTGGACTCCGCACGTCAACTGCTCCTAGGATGAGGCTAGCCAACTGATGAGTGATCGGCAGTCCTCTCCTCTGCATGAGTCCATCCTGCACTGCAAATGCTCCCTTCTCGCCGGTGAAGGTGAACCTGCTCCCATTGGTGCGAACACACCGCACCTTGCGCCTAATACAGTCGATCTGATTATGAACTGTAGATAACCAATCCATGCCCAAGATGACGTCGTAAGGCCTCGACGCCGCTACAAGAAGATCCCATCTGAAGCTCTAGACTCTTAGAGTAAGCTCACACTTCTGGCACCAGTGCGTAATCGTCGAGTCTGCTCCCGTAAGAGTTTATAGCCGTATGGATCGAGCCAACGGCTCGGTCGGAATCTCTGATCTCTGAAAAATGGTAGCGGAAATGAAATAATGACTCACTCCTGTGTTTATAATAACTGTAGAAATGGTGGAGTAGACACAGACAGTACCTTGAATCATATTTGGTGCACTATGGTCATAGGCCTCCACTGCCTGAAGATGAGTCTGCCTCTATCTGCCAGCCCCCTGTAGTCGGGGTGGACCTCCTAGTGGTGGTGGTGGTAGAGCCTTAAATTTTCGCCCACCACCTGCTGCTCGGCCAGCTCCTCTGCCTAATCCGCCTGCTCCCTGCAGACCGCCACGGTCGAACCTCTGCCTCTGCCTGGGTGGTCCCTCAACCATCTGCTACTTATCTGCACAGCGGGTCGGGCAGTCACGAGCCATGTGGCCCTGCCCGCCGCATGCATAGCACTATCTGCTCCTCGAAAGGCTGGCTCTACTGTGTGCGCCCCGCACCTCTGAGCCAGTATCCTGAGGTTGTCCACCTGATGGTCTAGTCCTTTTGGACCCCTATGACATACGTCGAATACCATTTGTAGAAGACTATGCTATGTGCCACCCTGCGGTAGGTCTCGCTGCTGGTGTAGGCTCAGCAAGAAAGCTCTCTACAGTAAGGGCTCGCTCCAGTACTCCTGCCTACATCTGAATATTGAGGGAGATCATTGAAGCCCTGATCTCATGCCTCAGTCCCTACTTGAAGGTTCGGGCCTAGAATAATGGGTCATGTACCATGTTCATGGAATAGCATGAGAGATCGGTAAATCTTGCCGAGTACTGGGCTACCATCATGCTACCTTGCCGCAGCTGTAGTATCTCCTGAATGCGCACCGCAAGGAGGGTGGATGGGACGAACTCTGAGCGAAAGAGGCTCTTGAAGTCCGACCAAAGGATAGATGCCACGTCGTTCACCTGGAGCATCAGGTTCCACCATCTACCTGTGGCCGCGTGCTGGAGACTCACTACAAGGATCACCATGAGGTCAGATGGTGTCCCTACTAACCTGAAAACTTGAACAACCACCTCCATCCAATCCTCGGCTTCCTGAGGGTCTGTATCCCCACAGAACATGGGCGGTCTCTGACGCTGAAACTCATGCATTGTACTAAGGCAACATGCACTCTCAACAGCTGGGGCTGGTGGCATCAGTGGCTCGATGGGTAGAGGTACCGCTGGTGCCTCCGCTATAATAGGGCCCTGCACCGAGGCCTCGTCGCTCGGTGGGCTGTCGTCTTGCATAAAGCTCGGAACCCTAGTTGGTTGCTGTCGTGAGGCCATCCTGAAAAGAAACAGGTGTGCCACGGTCAATATAGTATACCTGGTAATCTGACACAAAGTAGTCACAAAGAAAACTTTTGAAACACACATGCAATCAATGTTTTTGTGCACTGAGTCGGAAATCAGAAGTCAGGGTCCTTGTGTATGGATATGTCGGCTGCCGAACCAACACTGGACTCCCTGGACTAATAACCACACTCAATACCCTTAACACTATTACTCCACATAGAAGAAAGATCAGAGTCCTGAGTTTTCTGTTAGAACCAAACTCCTTTGATACCAATTAGTCACGACCCATCCACGGGGCCCGTGTCGTGACTACCCCAAGCCCGCCTCCCATAGGTCAAGGGCTGGAAACTAGCACCAAAGGCATAAATCCTGATAAAAAGGGAAGGAATTTCCTTTATAAAGTAAACAAACACCATAGAGTATGCAAGCTAAGTAAACACTAAGTAAAATGAGTACAAAAGTAAGTGCTGAAAAGTAAATGGGCCAGAATACAAACCCAAATGAAAGTAAAGTACAACTGAAAAGAGATTACAGCAGCAGAAAAGTAAATCAACAACACCGAGCCATCCTCTGGAAATCCCACCTGAAGGGTGAGTACAGATAGTCTCCTCCACTCATCGGCTCTAGCCGTCCGCTCCGTGTATGTCCCATCCAGTGGTCCACCTCCAGGTACCGTCCAGCTCCATGAGCTCCTACCTCGATCAGCATTGTCTATCGTCTGCATCCAACACAACGTAGTGTGGGCATAGCCCGTGCAGGGGTGAGTATATGCTACTCAGAAGGGACCCCGAGACCCCTGAAAGTCTCCCAGAATCCACGAAGGATAAACCACAAAGGAAATTTATAATCATGAAGTAACAACAAACCCTACTTAGGTATATGCCCATAAATATACCTAAGTCATCAATTCTAGTTCAGCTCCAACATCCGAGCCCAAGTTCGATCTAGTCCACATAGGATAGCACAATCCAATCCACACAGGATAACACAACCCAATCCACACATGATAGCAAAACAATCATATTGAAGATAATGATTGAAAGTCAAGACTCAGCTCACGTAGGTATACTTCTTCATAAGATGGTAGAGATGATCAGATGTAGCCACTGGTTCATCTAAGTTGTCGGACCCACACAGGATACAAGACCAGCTAAGCTGTCGGACCCACAAAGGATACAAGACCAGCTACTCTGTCAGACCCACACATGATACAAGTACAGAGTCAAGTAATGTCAGACCCACATATGATTCAAGAACAGTAGTCAAGTACATCCAGACCCACACAGGATACAAGAACATTAGTCATCTCCATCAAACCCACGGAGGATTTCAGTATGGTCTTTGTCGTTGTCGAACCCACGAAGGATCCCAGTATAGTCGTCGCCATCGTCGCAGTCGCAGCCAGCTCTAGGGTTCCCGCACGCAGCATGCTCGATTCCGGGAGGGTCCGCTCCACGAGCCAAGGGGGTCGATACATCAACTGACACAAACTCCAGATTTGATGTATCCCATAGTTCTGTCTCATAAAAAGGAACTCAACGTGACAAACAGTGCGTCAATCAGACGCCTGGTCTGAGAGTTATTGGCTTTTTCGTCCCAGGGGCCCAGTTGGTTTTTAAGTCAAAACCAACCCAACCGTACTCCAACTACGTCCAAACCATGAGCGGATTAATCCAAAAGAACCTTCTAACTAAGATTAAGCCATCAAAGTTGATTTCACGTCAATCGGACGTCCTAAGCTCAAGTTATAAGCGTTTTCGCTCCGAGGGCCTGGTTGGTTTCGTGTTCGAACCAACCTGGCTATACGCAAAGTTCTCCGAAACCCTAAGTGTAGTATACTGAAACAATTTTCCTGATCCAAGGTTTGCTACGCAACTGACGGTGCATCGATCGGAGGTCCGTAGACCAAGTTATGGGCATTTGAACGATTCTGTCCAGAAAACAAGGGGTTTGGGCCTGGTCCGACCCAGCCCAATACCCCTGGGTCGGCCCGAACCGGGTCGACCCAACCTGGGTATGGGTCCGGCCTGTTCAGGTGCGGCCCAGCCCGGCCGGCGCGGCCCGGACGGTTCTGCCCGGTGCGGGTGCCCGCGTGCTGAGCAGACGCGGAAGGGGGGAATGTCGTCGCCCCCTTCGAACCGAACGGCAGACCCTATGGGGTCCGCCCTATCCGTTGATTGGGGGTTTCAACCCCCAGTTTTCTAGGGAATCGGTTGGACTTTATGTCCAGCCGTTTGGTTCATGCGGGACCCTTGGGGTTCCCGCCTCCAGGGTATGCCAGTGGCTGGATCAGCCGGCCGCCTTCTCTAACCGTCGCGGCCATGGGCCGTAGCTCTTTGTCGTCCGGTGCAGCGCAACGGCGCTGCGCCCCTCTGTCGTGGCCCGACTGTGGTCGCGGCCTCTTTCAGTATCAACGGCACGGTGCGACGACACCGCTCTCCTTCACCTCGGCCATCAATGATCGCGGTTCCTTCTTTTCTACGCAGTGCGATGTCACCGTGTCACATCTATTCCAATCCATAACAAAGCACAACAACAATGGGGAGGAGGGTCTGCCGTGTTTGTCCAGTCCAGCCTCCTCCTATTAATTTGATAATAATCAGCTATTTATTTAAGGATGAACGCCAGAAATAACCACGAATGTAAAAACAAACCCCTACCTCAAAGAAGAAATCGCGGAAGCTTGCGTCACGGAAGACGGAGTCGCGGGGGAAGGCTCCGTATATGATAGCGGAGAACGTCCGAGGAGGAGCGGAATCTCCCTTCCTTTGATGTGATAAGAAGAACGAAATAAGGAGCGTCGTCGTTCTTTAGGAAAGGCATCACACACCAACTGTGGAGAGGAGAACAGACGGCTCGTCGATCTCTCCTTTCGGTGATGGCGTTCTTTATCGAATCCTTGGTGTTCTTCACGTTCTTCAAACTTAGAGTATTCTCTCCCAAAATCTCCACACAACGATACAAATAAAATAAGGATTTTTCCTTATTTTGTTACTCATGCCAACATTTTTCAAAATTCAAAACTTGAATTCACCTAATTAATTAAACATGGTTTGTCAAAATAATTAGGTGTTTAATTGGCATGCATTAATGTGGAAGAGTTACAAATTTAAGGGGGGTTTCCAAAATTAAGAGGGGGGTTTAGGGGAATTGAAGGGGTGGTTCTCATGTGGGCCCCACCTCACTAATATCCTACCATGTGGAGTTAGGATGTAGTGGGTACCACCCCAACTTCCACACATAGGTTATAATTACTTAGAATAGAAATAAAATTGTAGCGCAAATTTTATTTCACTCTTCAGTTAACCCATTTATTTAACAACACATCCTGAGCAAACGCAACTCTAGAAAAGGTCTTCTTAAGCAATTACTGGAATTGCGGTTCCATCGGTGCCCTCGGATTTTGATTCTGAGCACCAGTTCAAAAGTTAGTAAAACCCGCTTGTTCGTTCACTAAACGTACCCGAGCTCAACTTCGGAAATTGATTTCGGGCACACCGGGTCTCGGAATCAGGTTCCGTCAGAAACTATGGACTCGTAAAGTCCCAAAGAATTTAAGAAAAAAATTTCCTCTGAAATTTACGTGTATTTACATATAAAATATACTTATATTTTATTATATTTATGTAACAATATTTATCCATCTCATATTCCATCAAATGGGAAATTAAATTTTCAATCGTGTGTACAGTGGATTACTGCCTCACGAATCGATGTAACACGTTTTCCCTAAACACCTCTCATGGTTATATATAATTACAGACTTAATGATCAAATATATTATTAATCATATAAATATATATCTAAAATTATAATATCACATATACCTTATGACATTTCATTCTGTTTAATATAGGATAATGTCGCTCTTGTCTATGGAGTTCAACAGCCTCGTGAAGCATTGCGATTCATTTTTCACTTAGACATACATGGGATATAGTATGGATAAATTAAATAAATATAAAATTATATAAATTATATAAAAGTAATATTTCATTTACTTCCTTTCCCTTTCACCTATTGGTGGAATGATATCACCGCTCATGTGTATATACCATCTACCATCCCCAAGAAATGATGTGATTAATTTTTCATGGAAAAATTTTAATAATGGTTAAAATAATGTATCTAATCAGTGAATATGATATTTAAAAAAAATTATAATTATATAGTTTATGTAATTATATTCTATATACATGAACTAGAACATTCATTAAAAAACATGCATGAGAAATACGGTAATTAACACACGAAACAGTGAAAATACTTAAATATTATTAACAAACAGGTAGTGAAATTTTATAAGAGGATCATAAATGATATTATAAATATGAATATTTTTTTGGTATAAATTAATATCATTTTTAAAACCATTATATATGACATTAAATCACACTCAAAAAAAGGAAGTGTGGGGTAAGTGACTCCCTCTCAATTTCACTTCATTAAGTAATATTGTAATGTGATCAACTAAATTTTATTTATATAGTGTATATACTGACCCATTGACAGGTAATATCATATTTCCATAATAATTTATAATATTTTATGTTTTTATTTTGTTATTTTACCAATTTTTATTTACATGAAATTTACCAAGTTGTAAAGTATTTCAAAACTCAATTTCTATTCATTGGGTTATATTACTTATTTTTTCCTTTAATATTCAAAGATTATGTGTATAATTACTATTAATAACATTATTTTTATTTTACACTTTTTCTATGTTGATTTATATTTAATACACATAATATATTTATTGATTAGTTCTCATAACAATATTATGATCATTTTAAGGCATTTTTCTCAATTTCCATATCATAGATACATTTTTTTTAATATGCACCTAACCAATTTTATGTGGTGTATATACTTCCTCTTTGATATATTTAATATGAATAAATATTTAAAAATTATGGATATTGGTTTAATAAAACATTATCTATATTCTTCATTTCATGGATATAAATATATACTAAACTATATACCGTTATTAAATATGGTATTTATATAAAAAGTTATTTGACTAACTGGGGAAATATTTAAAATTATGTTTTCCTAACTCAGTAGAGATGTTTTTTGATAAGTAATAATATTTATTAATTAAATTTATTATTTCATGTTTAATAAATTAATTTTAAATATAGTTATATTGGGGGCCTAGTTATAGATAGACAAACATTACATCAACATGTATCATGAGACAAATCAATTATCCAAATCATATGGGTTTTTACCCAGTAATTTCAAAATAACTTTTGAAAGGACTTGAAGGTAGAGGTATAATGATTCTTGAGATCCTAAAATCAAATAACTAAGAAGTTATTTCATTTAGAATTCATTTATTATTATTATCCATCATATTTTCTCAATGATATTATCTTTGGATTCATTTCATTATCAATTTCTTGATTAAATGCATTGGGTTTTCAGTTATTTACCTTTCCATACTGACTATTCCTTATCCAATTATTTAAATAAAGTAATTGATTAAATTTAATGAGTGTTAATTATATTTACCTTTTCATATAGATTATGCTTAATTGATTCATGATAGCTTCATTTGTATATACCCTCTATAAAGCATTTGATTTCACCCTTATTTTTTTTCATTTCCCTATAATATGAATAATAATTCTTGGAATGAGTTCAAGGAAGCCAAATTTTCTTCCATTACGATTATTTGTGTCTTATTTCTCCATATAAAATGGTTATCATGTGTGTATCTAATTTTCCAAGACTGGTTAACTAATCAGTACTTAGGTATTTGACCACTTGTATCTAAGCTAATGTAATAATGTTGGTGTTGGCTCTAGGTTACTGGTTTTGGGGTCTTTACAACTGATATCAGAGGATTTCAAATTGAAAAAAGGGGATTTATATTAAGCAAAATATATATTAGGGAACACAATTCTAGGATACACTTGGGGATAAGAATAGAATAATATCATAATGTCTTGGTACAAAAGTGATTATGTGGTGTTTCCTAGAAATACATCATGTCTGGATAATACAATTATAAAAGGTCCTATAACAGAGGTCACTAGGGGTAATAAATTTAAAAAGGGTTCATTGGTCTAGACCTAATCATAAACTGTTTCATTACAATGGGTCTTACTATTCACCTGGTTTGACACTCCTTGTGGATAATCTTATGATATTTCACATTTCATTACAAACCATTATGAAGGATTTGAAAATGAAGATCTCCCTAATGAAAGCATTCTTATGATTCTAAGATTAAAATAGCATAATTTTTCAAATTTATATTAATAGTTTCACCATATTTGGAATTGTAAATTATGGTTTAAAATTCATAATTTTAGGATCTAATCTAATATATAACATTTTTTATAAATGGTGCCTATATTTAAAGTAGGTATTAATACTCATGGACAATGTAGATATTTCCCTACTAAAAACCCAATATAGGTGGTATTGGAACTGAGAAAATCATGTCTATATTAAGAAATCATTATCAGGATATTGAAAATAACCTTTTTTAGAAAGAGAAAACTATTCCACATTGACATTATACTATGTTGTATCTCTTCATTCGATAAA
This sequence comes from Viscum album, assembly GCA_963277665.1. Lineage (NCBI taxonomy): Eukaryota > Viridiplantae > Streptophyta > Magnoliopsida > Santalales > Viscaceae > Viscum > Viscum album. Next base: position 1,895,789,302 of record OY728150.1, read on the forward strand.
ATCATCCATCATTTAGAGAGAAAACTAATCCAATGGTAGTTGGGTAATGGATTTAATCTATGGAGAAAATATTTTTTTCTAGGGGATTTGATTACATGGAAAAGGTTACACTTTTAGTTTATTATCTCAAATGAAATGTTAATCAATCATGGTCATTGATCTATAATACATGGGAACAAGAGGAAATATAACTCAATGAATGAAAATCTTTTAAGGATTCATTATTTAACAAATATTTTCTTCGTGATAAACAAAATAAAATTAATATATTTTTTCTAAGATAAATAAAAATGAATAAAAAAGTTTTTCTATGTATGAGTTTACCTTTACAAGTTTATCCAGGTATGGTACAGATTACATATGAAACACAGACTATAATATTGACTATTTAATTTAAGGGTTTATGAAGAGTCTCTGAAATCCATTGGTCTTTAAAAAAAATATGTGAATAAATATTTTTATTTTCCATCAAAACAAAGAAGGAATTCTCAATGACCTACCTGATCTTGGGAAATCAAGAAAATAACAGTTCAAATGACCCCAAAAAATAAAAGAATATGTCGAAGAATAAGAACTAATTGAATAAATCTACAAATTGTGAGAACTATGAAAAAAATCATGCTAGGAAATGATTTAAGGTCTTTAGAGTCTGTTATAAGTGTAGATATAATGGTCATCGGGCTAAATAATGAAAACAGAAGAAATTAAATGTTACTATTTTGTGTTTCAGCAATAGGGGGAAGGGTAACTCTAAAAATAAATTCCCCATGTGTCAAGTGAATCTTCTCTAGAAGAATATATGTGGAGAAGGCCAAGATTATGTAATTTATATAGATAAAGTGGATGTACCCAATGCTGTGGTGGGAAGTAATTTAATCATAGCATCAAATTTAACTAATTCACTATTTTATTCTAGATCCTTACTCTCCTTTGTATCTTCCATGTCTTCCACTAAAATTAGATATTCCCATAGCGCTATCAGAAGTGAGTTATCTGCCAAAAACCTAGTGTATATGTCACTAAAATAAGGGTGTGTCTATAATTATCCATTACGACAAATAAACATGCTTTATTTCTTGATCATATTAATATACCTATGCTTCACATCTATATAATCCATTTTATGGACAATATTTCAAAATATGGTGAAAAAAATATTTTAATAAGAAGAAAATTATAAATTATAATGAAGATATATAATTTCATATATTTAGATAAGATAATTACTCATGTAAAACCTATTTATATCCACCCCCATTAGCTCTATTGAATGATATTCTTGGAGAATAATACTGTTAAAAAAATAGTGATCGGGATGGCAATATTAAAATTGAGGATGTACCTATTATATAGGAATACATTATTTTGTTCATAATGATTTTTCTAGACATAACCCAAAGATTAAAGTTGTGATATCCATGTGTTTAAATATTTGATGAAAGATCAATATCAACTAACCTTATAGAATAGACACTAGGGAATTACTGGAGTTGAAGAAAAAACTAGAGGATTTTTGTGATATGAGATTTTTTCCCTAGTGTTTCACAATGAGGATCACTTATTTTCTTCATTAATAAGAGAGATGAATTCCCGAGTCTATGCATTGATTATATAAAAATAAAAGTTATTATGATAAATAAAAAGTATCATCTATATAAAATTTATGACTTATTCAATCAAACTCATGGAGCCCAATATTTTTCAAAAATTAACCTTCATTTTGGTATCATAACTTGTGAGTAATAAAAGAATATAGTATGAATAAAGATTTATAAATGAGGTATAGACATTAAAAGTTCATCAAAATTACATTTGGATAGACTAATTTAACTTAATTTTTTTGTATTTAATGAATAGAGTATTAAAATAATATCTTGTTGATTTTTTTTGGAATTCATTGATAATATTTGGGTGTATTGTAAAATTTACAAAGACCATGTGAATAACTTTTTAATCATTATTGAGAATCTTAAAAAATAAAGTGTTATTTGGTAAATTTATTAAGTGTGATTTATGTTTTTGTGAAGTTTCTTTTCTGGTACATATTGTCTCTAAGTATGGAATCTCAGTTTATCTTATCAAGTAAAAGGTATTCAAATAATGAACTGCCCCAAAAAAATAATTGAGGTACATATTATCATTTGTCTGGATACTTATTATCAGTGATTATTTCAAAAAAAAATCCTGATTTCCTACCTTGTTAACCAAGCTTACATGTAATGGGGTTATGTTTGTTTAGAAATGGAATGGGAATAATGTTTTTATGAACTAAATAGGATATTATTCAATGATCTAATTTTGACTCTACAGTATATAAATGATGGGTTTGTGATATATATTGATCCATCAAAGTAGATACTTAGTTTAAACCAAATGAAAATTGATAAATTAATTCTATATATAACAAATAAATTGAAGACTCGTTAATATAACTATTAAACCCATCATCAAGAGTTGGTAGCAGAAATACTTTCACTAAAGATATGGATTCACTATCTCAATGGTAAAATATAGAAGATATACATGGGTTATAAAAACCTAAAATTCATCTTTTCATAGAATGGTATCATTATATGACAATGTTGATCGGTAGAGCTACTAAAGGATTGTGATTTCCCAATGAACTACCACCCATGGAATGCAAATAATATAGAGGGTGAATTGAGTAGGAAAGATCATAGAGTTATGAAACAAATAAGGATTGAGAGGGAAATTGAGGTTATTATCACATAAATTTAAAGGTATGTAGAATCTATAATTATCTTTTTTATGTTTTCCATATAATAATAAGTTCCATTCAAGTATTAAAATGGCGTTGTATTAAGCATTTTATGGTAGGAGATAGAATACTCCCACATAATGGGATAAAGATGATGAAATAAAATTCATAGTCCTAGAACATGTTGAAGTGAAAATAATAAAGGTAAATTCTATTCAAGATCATATTAAATATTCACAAAGTATACAAAATAGTTATACCGATAATTAGAGGAAATATTTGGAATTACAAGTTGGTGATCATGTTTTATTGAAAGTATCTCCATGGAAGGTTGTTATAAGGTTTATTAAAAAATAAAAGTGGATCCTTATGTACATTAGACCCTTTATAATCCTTGAAATAATTAGATCTATTTCTTATAATTTTGAAATTCCCCTATGTCTCTCAAAATTACCCAATGTATTTCATATATTATTATAAATGAAGTACATGCCACACACAATGTATTTTCTCATTTATGATGAAATTGAATTGGAATATAATATATCATAGTATGAAGAACGCATCAAAATCCATGATAATAGAGAGAAACTATTTATGATTCGGATAACTCGTTTAGTAATGGTGCTTTAGAAAAATCACAAAATGGAAGAAGTAATGTGGGAACCATATGATGTTATGAAGAAGAACTACCCCCATCTATTTAGAATGAAATATAGAAAAAATAATGAATGAAATTTTTGTATGAGGGTTTAATGTATCATCCCAAGGATTCAAGACTTATTTTATTTTTAATAAACTCAATCAATTCTTTATCTTTTCATGCACTCACCAATGTTTTTAATTAAAAATACTCTATTAAAGTATTATTTATACATTCCCATTATAAAATAGTTAATATGTTGGTTGGTATGAATTTTACAAACTAAATTATGAAAATTATATGGTTTACCCATATATAATGTAAATTAAATGGATATCTATTGAACAGAAATAAAATAATAATCATTTGACTAAAAAATAAATTTTCTCTGCAAACTATTTTATAAAAGAAAATCTTTTCATCACTTCTTCTAAAGTTATGATAAAATTAATTTTAGAAACTTATTGAAATTTTATTTTTAATTATGAAATTAATTTTTTAAATAATCATATGATAATTATCTTAGGATAATTTTTTTATTGTTCTGAAATGTTTCATTTTCAATGAATAATGAAAAATACTAATTTTTATTTGAATACTGACTTTTCATTAAAATTATTTAAATAGTTAAATTATTTATTAAACTGGATTTTAATTAAAAATATTTTAATTATACCACAACCAATACAATATAAGTTATTTAAAAATAATTCATATTGATTTTTTATATTATAACCTTCCATACTTATGAGAATTTTCTCTTTGAAACCCCCTTCTTCATCACGTTTGTGGGTAATATTTTACATTGGATTCTAATAATTATTTAAATTAATTATGATAAAATGGATTCCAAAATTTTAATCATATTAATTTTTGTTATCTAATAATTTCAACTTAATTTTATTCCGAAATTAATAGTGATAATAGTAAAAACTAATTATTGTGGTTATGGTAAAAATGGTTTTAATGGGGGTAAACTAAGAAGACACGAGTTTAAATTACCTATAAAATTCGGAAAATATTATTGGTTATTCATATTTCCACTTTTTGATATTACACCTTCAAATATAATGTCTTTTGTAAGTTTTTTCATGGGAACGAATTTATTATTTTAGGTTCTTTGGGGAATTTTCCATGTAATTTTCAAGAGGGTTATATTTACCTACTTATAAAAGTTCACTCACTGCATTTATATATTTACACATCCCAATCCATTTGGATGGAAAAAAACCCAACCAAAATCATCCCAAAAATATTTATAAATATTATAGAGTTGATGGTTCTCTAAAAATACTATCCCTATGGTCCTTAATAGGAGATCCAAATGAGGTTTCACTTAGAGGAGGTAATTATCATAAAAAATCTCTTTCATTTTATTTATTATTATTCCCCATTTAATTATATCTAAACACTTACAGAATAATAAAACCAATATATCACATATTGTATGATATTATTATTTTTATGTTATAATATTTATCTGTCTCCTCTTCTATCAAATGGGAAATATAATAATTGATAGTCTGTATGGTGAGCTACCACCTCATAAACTATTGTAATTCATTTTCAATAAACACGTATCATGGTTAGTATAATGATGTAATTAATATTTATATATAATATTAATTATATATATATATAATTATAAAACCCCATATATCTTCATGCTTTCTATCTCATTTAAAATATGATAACATTGCTCATGTGTGTGTCAGATTACCACCTTGTACAGTGATGTGATTCATTTTTCACTTACACATTACATTAAAGGTATTCATGATATATTTAATGAATATATGATATATATGTGAAATGATATAAATTATTTAAAATTAATACATCACCCACTTCATTACCATTTCACTCATTAAGTGAATGATATCATCCCTCGTTCATTCATACAGCCTATTATCTTCATGAAGTGATGTGATTCATTTTCCATACCCAAATTTTCAAAATGGTTATAATAATGTATATAATGAGTAAATATGATATTTATAACATTATTATTATTATAAAGGTGATTAATTTATATCATATTAAAAATAACTATAACATTCATTTCAAAATATTCATCAGAATACAAGATAATATACAACCAAAACAAAAATATATATATATTATTAAAAAATAGCTGATAAAATGGTTTAATAGGATAATTTATGATATTATAAATATTATTATGGTTCCAATATATATTAATATAAATATAAAAACTATTATATATGTTTTTAATGTACATTAAACCAAAAGGAATCATGAGGTAAAGAACTTCATCCGAATTTCTCTTCATTGAGGCATATTGTAATGTTATGAAAATGATTTTTTTATATGGTGTATATACTACACCTTTGACATTTAATATAATGAATCATTAATAATTTATGGAATCTTATGTTTCAATTTTATTTAGTTAATCCAATGTTGTTTGACATTAAATATACCAAGTGGTAAAGAATTTTATAACCCAATTTCTTTTCATCGAATTATATTACTTCTTCATTCACCTTTGATATTATATAATTATTTTTGTAAATATTTTTTATTATAATATTATGTAATTAAACATGTTATATATGGATTTATATATTATAAACATAATATATTCATTGATAAATTCACAATTCAACATTGTGATCATTGTAATGAATTTCTTCTCAATTTCCATTTCATTGAGATATTATTATTAATATGCACCTATTCACTTTTACATGGTGTACATACTACCAATTTTATGTATTTAACATGAATAACTATTTATTCATGAGGATTAATGGTCCAATTAATTTTTATCTATATTATTTGTATTAATGATATAAATATTTTCAAATCTATATACCATTCTTATATATGGTGTTTACATTTAATGTTATCTGATTAACCATGGAAATATTGATAAATCTATGTTCATTACTCAATGTAGATTATTTTTTATAAGTTATGTTATTCTATAATTAAATATTTTTTAGATATATGAGGAATTATTTTATTATGCAGTTATGGTTGGGGTCCAGTTATATATTTCCCCTCAATGCATTGATGGGTCTCTTGAGGCAAACCAATTAACAAAATTATATGGGTTTTACCAAATACTTTTCATCATTCTTTGAAAATGACATGATGTTAGAGGTATCATAATGCCTAATATCAGTAAATCCAATAATTAATAATATACTTCAATGATAATTCTATTATTATTATATTTTTATTATATTTTTGCTATGATATTATATCTGGATGAATTTCACTATCATTTTATAGGATAGATGGAATATGTATTTAGTTATTTAAATTTCTATATTTATTATTCCTTAACCAATTATAATGTTAATTTTATTGATAAAATGTAATGTGTGTTCAGTTATTTACCTTCCCATATTGATTATACTTTATTGATTCATGATATCTTTTGTTGTATGTGACCCTTACTGAGCATTTGATCTCACCTATATTTTGTTTCCTTTACATAATATATGAAAAAATAATAATTAGAATGAGTTTAATAATTCCAATTTTTTTACATTTAAATTCATTTATATTTGTTTCCCTATGTAAAATGGGTTTCATGTATGTATCTAATTCTAAAAAACTACTAAATTGATCGATCATTAATTATTTGACCCCTTCGATCTAAGTAAATGTAATATATAAATAATGAAATCCCAGTTACTAGGATCGAGGTCATTGTATTGATGTTAAAAATTAATTTTATAAATAAACTAATTCATAATATGTTTATTTGAATTAGACAACTATTTTTGAGCATAAAAATATCCCTAATAATGTATTGAAGCATATAAAATATATTTATATATTGAAATGATCTTAGTAGGCATTGTATGAGGATATATATTTTTAATGATGAATGAATATGGTAAATTTTTATATGACTTTAATAATTTCACAAAAAAATTTTTTTGAATATATTTACTTTTAATATTTTTGTTGAAGATATTTTTTTGATCATCGATTAAATTATTTTATAATAATTTTTTGATAATATAACGGATATGATTGACATGATTCTTAGGGAAAAATTGATTTTTAATATAGGATATCTGATTTTTTGATGTTATGGTAGACTATTTATAAATTATTATAATTATGAAAAATAATTAATTAATGTGTTTTGACTATATTCATGTAAAATATTTAATACACCTAATAGTAAGTATTGAAAATTAAAATATTATTCTATTGAAAAATAAATTGATTAATTTATTTTAATAATTAAATGGAAGACTAAGTTATATAACTATATGCTTACACAATTTAACATTCACCATATGTATGTGTTTCAGACTTCAAGATTATGCAAATAAAAGTAATTTGGAATCTATAAAGGTAATTTTGTTGTATGTTAAAGGTAAAGTAGAACAAGGTTTAATTTAACCATTGTGATATTTTTTGATATAATTAATTATTCAATTTCTGATATTTGTAGTTGAAATATTTTTAGAAATGGAACTAGTGTTATGAATTATTTTCTATGATTTTTTATGAAGTTAAATTAAACTATTATTAATTTGATTACCTATATATGAATCAAGAAAATAACTACTTCTAGTTTTGTATGCTTATAATTTGTTGATTCAATCAACATTAGTTGATTTTAAAATTTATTTTCCATGTATTCCTATTATGTGTGATAATTCCTCTATTATATCTAATTCAAATAATCCTTTAACATATTGAATAACTACACAAATAGAAGAAAAATATATTTTTACAAAATATAATGTTAAAAATAAAGATATTTGTTTTGGTAGATGAAAAAAACAATGTCATTTTTACTAATCCTTTATATTTATAAAATGTTTTAAATAAGTAAATATAAACTTTTTAGGCTGGAATTATAAACTTATCGTCTATAATACTTTTTATCTATTTCATAAATACATGTGATATGTATTATACACTACTAATTCTTATTCATTAAATTTTATTAACATTGTTTCATGGATCCTTATAGTAAGATTAGTGTTTTACTTTAGGGATTATCAGTAACATATTCTATATAGTGATTTCATGTACATCATGGAAATACCCTTTTTTATTTATTCTTTATTATTACATGATGGATGATCTCTAATGTATTTATTTTTTTCTGAAATTTTAATATGTATCAAATCCTATATATTTTTCCTATGACTCTTATATTTCATAAATTTGGAAAACTATATAACTCTTACTTTTTAATTTAATTTTAATTCTTTGCTAATGTTTTTGTGTTATTTAACATATTAATCCTTATTTATATAGAGGAAATTGTAAATTACTCATATGTTTTAGGTTTTTACTTTTACATTTGTAGGTAATAACTCTAATATATTACATAAGAGTTCCTAGGTTTGAATTTTGTGTAATGTATGGACCATACTTTATATGTTCACAAATTATAGATCAACATGAATTATTCTCATTGATGAATATGTCTATTTTTAATGTTCTAATTTTAGTAGTTATAATTTTTTTGTGATAGTTTTTTATTTAAAATATTATACTTTAAAATAATTTATTAATTGTTATCCGGAAATTTATTCTCCGAAGTGTTGTATAATTTTACATAAATTTATACAAACATTCCATTTATTGATTTACGGAAACTATTTTAAATCCCAAAGAATTTCAATATCACCAAATATAGAAACCAATCATTGATGTAGAAATTTCCTCACCAATTACAATAAATAATTTAAGAAGAAGATTACAATTGGTGATGTCCCTATAAACATTGAAAGGGTCAGGATATGCAAGGATTGACCATGTTCGTGTTTTTAAAGACAGAGGTGCTTGGAAAAGGCTCGGAGGAATAATGGAGGGATTTGTCTTCTAAAATATGGAATTAGGAATAATTATATTCCAAGAAAGAATTAGATTTCATGTCAGTCAGGTTCACGATGTGTAAGTTTTGGGTGTTTATAAATAAAACAAAATAGAATGGTGATGTGTTTTTAGAGGAAACTGAACACTGAGGATTACACAATGTGAAATGGAATTACACATCATGTAATTCCATGTTTCAGTGTTATTTAATCATCTTTATCACCTCAGTTTATTCAAAAAACTACAGCTACATCGGATCTTCTACTCATTCTAGGAGACCTGATATTCCCCTCTATGGTGTTTTAGGAATTCCTTCATCAGGGATTGATCTCTAGATTCTCTCCTTAGATCTATATTGATATATCTATAATCCAAGGAATTTTATACCTCTGTTCTTGTGGTTTATTCAATATGTTTCCACTTGTTCCCTTTTACCATATGGTGGTTCATGATCTCCATTTTTCTAATGGTGTTTTTTTTGGATATTTATTGGTCCATTTTTCATACAGCATCCTCAGGTGGATGTTGTTCTTGTGGGAGATGTGATCAGGATCCACAGTATTGGTCTGTTCTCTTTAGAATAATGTTGACAACATTTTTCGGTAAAGTATTAGTTGCTTCCCTATATAATTACATGAAATTATATAGTTATCATGATTTATCCCCTTTTATTGAAATGAAATTAACCTAATAATTACTTGACCCATATTAAATAATTGACATTGATCACTTGGTGATGTTGTTGTTTGTACCATGATAATGGGTTGTCTATTTATTTTATTGATAGTGTTATATCTATGTTGTGATTTTTATTCTTGTATTATCATGTGCAATTGATAATGAATGTAAATTCAGATTCAATTATTAATTAATTAGATAAAAAAATTAAGATGTGTTTTTAGTGAATCTAGTTGTTGTTGTAATTTGATGATTATAAAATTGATTTAACTATGCATGTTTAATTTAATTGGTTAATGAACCTCAAGCATGATGATGAGTTTTGACAAAATAATTAAAGAAATATTAAATTATTTGTTTAATTGATTTTTGATAATTATGCTATCTTGTTTTTTAGTTTCCTGTAATTGGAACCTGTGATAATGAATTAGTTAATTAATGATGTTATAAGAGTTGGTTTTTTGATAAACGATAATGGATTTATAGTTCTTGAGTTTCCCATTTTCTTGTAAAGGTCATGTGACTTGTGCTTTGGAGTCATGAGAGCTTGTTTTGTGTGAAGTCTAGATGCCTTGATTTATGTTCAAGTTTCTGGTTGCTATGTTTTTTTCCTACTTCTTGTGGTAGGATATGAGCAAGTAGGGTTATTGTGATATGTGGGGTGGGGAGTCACAGATTTTTTGTGAGCCTAGCGTGGCTGATTCTGGAGGGATATTACAGTATGTGGGGTGGGGAGGCCCAATTGTTGAGGTATTAATAGATACCTAGTGTGGCAAGATGAATTGGAATAAACATTTAGGTTTTGGGGAGGACATTAGAGATGATAAGTAGATTTGAATCTTGGTTTACCTATTGATATTAAATCCAAATTTTGGTTTGAATCTATTGTTTTGTTGACGACCCAGTTATTTTTTATCTACTTTCATTTCCCCGGCTTTTTAGGAAAATTGATTTTCTTGGTTGAATTATTTATTTGGTAGATTGGGATGTTTTCCTAGAGTACCTAGTTATATATAATGTAAAGATGTTAATAAATAAATAAATGTTTAACCCATGGGGTTGGAGTTTTCTGGGATGCAATTCTAAGGTTATAATTATGAGAAGTCATGTAAGGTGTTTGATTATTCTTGAGGGGAATGTAACTTTGTTTCAATGTAATGTGGAAAATGTTAATGGATAATTAATGGTTAATTAATTAATTACTGTAATGTGAAACTGATAAAAATGAATAAAATAATTTAATTTAGCTCCTTAAATGGTTGTGCGATTATAGGATATCTCATCTTTACAAAGGTAGTCGGGAGTCCGAGAGACATTAGTTTTCATTGAATCTGAGACTAGGTTATTTCTATAGTATGGTTGTGAGATATACTATATCATGTACTTTTTTGGCCTCAATATGCAACTCCACCCTTTTAATTAGGAAAACTAACACCTCAGGGGTTTTAATCCCTTTGTGTATTTTCCACAACATTCTAGTGGGGGGATGGATGGTTGAATACCCCCTTTGGATCCACTATCTTCTCTTGGTAGTTACTTATGTTGGTACACACTGTGGTTATTTTGTTTTGATATATATGTGTTGAGGGATGTAATGGCTTGTGGTTATTGCACACACATGTATTCTGGATATAGTTTCTTAATGACTATTATAGGTATAACCTGTATAGTTTGTGATGTCTTGAGGATTCCTAACTCAGTGTATGGGTTGTAATGGCTTGATGTATAATACCTAACATATGATACAAGTTATAACGGTTGTAGTGGATCCCTTAAACTACTTGGTTACTTTTGGTTATATGGACGTTGTGGTGTGTTGCATGAGCTTCATGTTGTGGTGCTTCGCCCAGGTGTCTGGGGGATAGCCATTTTGGAGAGAGATTCTCAGGACGTGTGACGTTGGGGGAGAGTGTCAAACTACTAGGGAAGTGGTAGTGGGGTAACCTTGATATTATTTGTTATATTATTTGCTATATTATCTACTCTTGTATGCGATAGTTTGTGAGAATATCCATTATGAGGCTAGAAACTTAGTATACCTATTCATGTGATGAGTTAGCTTCAATTTTTGTTCATTGTTCTTTAGCATGCTTTATTTACCTTTTGCACAAGAGGCACTGGGCAGGATCCTACGGATTATACTATTATACACACCCTATGTAAATATAAACTCTTGTCAGGTTAGTTAGAGAAAGTAGGATATCAGGTTGGTTACTACCATCTTGTGGTTTGCTGGAGCTATTTGGGATGTGTGGTCACTCTAGTCTTTACTTTTCTTTTGGTACTTACAGTTTTCCTTTTTGTTTTAGTAGTTCTTTCATGTCCTTACATATGTGGTCATAGATTTTCTTTTATATTGAAGTCAGTTAAAGAGTTGTTTTGTGTATGTATTATCCCTATCTTTTGCATGTGTTCTCTTAGAGGGTAATTCCTCTCATATGCATGTTTATTATACCCTTAGTGCAAGTTTCCAACCTAGGCCCTACTGGAGGCATAACTCAGGTGTCACTATCTCTCTTATCCCTTTTTATCCTAATTAGGGTACACCTTGTGGGGTGGGGATAATTTTTGAGTGGTATCAGAGGTCTAGTTGAGGGATAGGATAGTGATTGGAGTTATTCATAGGTGAGGTTGCATGGGATGGTAGGGAAACAGTGTCAACTATGTTTAAAAAGAACTATAAACATGGTAGACCATATTAGACATTGGTATTTAGGGCCCCCTGAGATATGATGTACGAACCATTAAGCTTATATCATCTTCTAAATGAGGTGATACTGATTTCAGGGTAGATTGTTAGGAACGGATCCTGAATCATTCTTTTTATTCCTATGTTTGAATGGCTAGACATTTGGATGTGTTAAAATAAAATGAATAAAAGAAAAAATAATAATTAATGTTAAAGTATTCCATATTCAATGTTTATGATATCTAACTATTTTTTATTTTCTAGATATGGCTCCAGGTCAGTGTCCTTTTTAAGTTCACACAGAAGATGTTAATAAAGTGGCACCAGCATATCACTATATAGTAGAGGTTGATTATGACAAAACTTAGAGAAGGTAACTCTAAGAGTTCTAGTTCTAGAGTCTACCGAGGTATGAGGGATCCATTTTATATATAGTCACTAAAGACTGTTAGGAGGAGGTTAAGATATCCTTAAGTTAAATCCATACTCACAATGATCACTAGGCATCATTGGCTTTTATGATGTTGTGTGGGGCAGTGAGGCAGTGGTGGTTCTTCTTGCTTGGAGATCATGACGAGTCGCCAGTCTTGTGGGAGGAGTTTCAAGACCAGTTCAGAGACAAGTATATTTCCTCGTCCGCAAAGGCGACTAGTCTCTAAGAGAAACTTACCCTTTAGCAGGGGATCTCTAGTATGAAATAGTTTGATATCCATTTTAGGAACCTTCTTGTACATGTTTCAAAACTATTTCCAGATGAGGAATCCAAGGTGTGGAATTTCAAGGAGACTTTGTATTTAAAGATATGGTGTAAATTTTACCTATTTATATTGAAAAAATATCTAGAGGTATTAGAGAAATAATAGGTCATCAAGAGGACATTATACAGAACTAGATCATCCTTAGAAGGGAGTCATCAGGATTCCTTGTGAACAAAAGTTGTGGTCTGGGGCTCCCAATTGTCGGGATAGAATATCTTCTAATCAGTTGTGGGTAGGTCCCAGCCCTCAATATCTCATTTCTATGTGGGAAGAATCTCTCAGGTATATTCCAAGGGATCGGACACATGTTTTTCTTTTAGAGGTTGTGGTCATCAACAGCAAGAGTTCACGACCTTTCTTAGTAGTTAGTGTGTGCCAATTGTTCCACTTTTGGTTCCTCTATTTTGGAAGTTCCATTCGAGACAATAGTAGTAGGTTACTACAATTTGGGATCTGAAAAGATTAGATGGGTCGGGAAGAGGATACCCCCTATATAGTCCTCATCCCCAAAGAGTATAGTACATCCATGGAGGTGATCGTCAGCATGGTCAGGGAGGTTCTGGAGTGTTTCATGGCCTACTTCATTTTTTATCATTGCCATCTCCAAGAGAGTGAGACATCGTTTAAGGTACCCTTTTCTTGTTTTCAACTTGGGTATATTCCTTGTTTGATTTGGGACCTACACACTCCTTCATATCACATTCCCTTTTCCATTCTTTTAGAATTGAGGTACAGATACTTCTAGTTCGCTTGGCATTGACTATACCAGTTGGAGGTTGAGGTTAACTATTTGATGTATGTAGAAACTGTGATCTAGTGATGGGGTAGCACCACTCTTGGGGAGATTTCATATGTATACCAATACTACTATATAACATCATCATCTACATGGATTTGTTGTATTTGGTAGAGGCTATTATGGATTTCTTCAAGAAATAGGTTGTGTTCTTAAATACCGGTAGATATCCAATAGTGTTTGTTGGCTAGCAAGACCCTCAGATGGGTTAGAGGTGTGTTCTATCATTATCAACCTTAATGTGTGAGTTGATGCTAAGATATTTGTAGGTTCAACAGTCATATTTTATTTATGTCATTGAATAGTAACCTGGTTTTTTTCTAGAAGAGGTTTTAGTGTTACTCCCCCAATGAGAAATCGAGTTTGGGATCGAACTACAACCAGTAGTGTATCTTATATTGATGTATCCATATAGGATGTTTCCTTATGAGTTTCGAGAGGTTCATATATAGATTGATAGTCTATTATAGTGTGGTTTTGTTCAAATGAGTGCATCACCATGGGGTGAACTAGTTTTGTTCATGAAGAATGTTGATGTATGTTTACGGTTTTGTATTGATTATCATCACTTAAACAAAGTGATAGTGAAGAATGAATTTACACATCCATGGATTGATGATTTATTTGATCAACTAAAGGGTAAAAGTTGGTTATGGAATATTTATTTGTGGTCAGGATATCAGCATACGCTTGTGAAGGATGAGGATATCCTAAAGAATACATTCTCTTGTCATTATGGGCATTATGAGTTTTTTGTAATGTCGTTCAGTGTGAGAAATGCTTCAGATATATTCATGTGGTTAATGAACACTATGTTCTTTGAGATCCGGGATAATTTCATGGTTGTTTTCGTCGACTATATCCTTGTGTACTATGTGTCTGATTAGGAGCATGTAGAGAATCTACATGTTGTGTTGAGAGTTCTTCATCATGAGAATCTATTTGGGAAGTTAAGGAAGTGTGAGTTTTGTGCTCGAAAAATCCAATTCATGTGGAATTTTATATCCCAATAGGGATTTTTTTGGATCCTTCGATGATAGAGGCAGTCATGTCTTAGGAAATCCCTAAGACATTGGTAGAGGTGACAAGTTTCCTTAGTCTTATAGGAAATTACATGAGGTTCGTAGCTGATTTATCCTAGGTTGTGACTCCTCTCACAACATTTCCCAGAAAGGATCAAGTGTTTAGGTGGACTGGTCAGTTTCAGATGACTTTTGAGAATCCAAAAGAGAATTTAATTAGTTCTCCAGTTCATTGTCTACCAGTAAAAATAGTTCATTTTAATTTTATTTTAGATGCTTTACGTCTTGGGTTAGGTTGTGTTCTGATTCTATATAGATCATCCATTTCTTATGGGTCTTAGAAGTTACATCCCCATGAGTGTAACTATGACAACCACGATCTCAAGTCAGCAGTAGAGGTGTTTTCCCTAAATCTTGAGAGACATTACCTCATAGGTGAGTGTTTGGTTGTCTTCCCCAATCATAATATCCTGAGTTATGTTTTCTACCAACATGAATTAAACTTTCAACTATATCAGTTGATGGAGTTATTATAGGAATACAACTTTGATATTTCAAATACACCTAGAAAGGGGAATATTGTAGTCGATGTGCTAAGATGGAAGTCATGCAGTGATAAAGTGCAGGAATTAGTAATTTTTGGAGAGTGATGGAATGACATTCAATAATACACCTATATATGGGATAAGTAGGGGAAGAGTTTTTATTTTCTAGATGATGGTGTAGTCATCTTTGGTTCAATAAGTGGAAGGTTCCCAATTGGGGGAACATGAGGTGGAGGTCTGTAGAGAGTGATTTTTTCATAGGGAGGCCCCTGATGGTTTGTCTGATGATAAACTACGCTAAGTTTTATTTTTGGGAAGGCTTTTTGTCCCTTTAGGGACGCATGAGATGTTTCTCAGAGAGTTCCATAGTTTTCCTTTGGTAGTATATCCTAGTATGAAAAATATGTACCAATATTTGAGGGGTCGATTTTGGTGGCATGAGTCAAAGCATGTAGTTGTAGAGTATGTGTCTTGTTTTTTGTTCTTCCAGAATGTGGAGGTTGAGTAACTTATTCCCGATGGTTTTCTCTAGCTGTTAGATGTTCCTTAGTAGAAGTGGGAGGACATCAAGATTGACTTTTTTAAAGGTTTACCTCGATCCCATGGAGGCTATGATGCTATATGGGTAGTAGTGGATCATTTAATTAAATCAACCAGCTTTATAAAGATCAAGGAGTTGAGCTTAGAGTATTTTGGTTGAGAAAGTATATGAATCATATGGTGAGACTCCATAGGGTCCCAAGGATGATCACTTCCAATCAAGATCCTCATTCTAACTCTAGGGTTTGGGGAGGTCTCTATCATGATTTTAGTTCTTAGGTATTATATAGCACTGATTTTCATCCGTATATGGACAGTTAACCATAGTAGACTATCCAAACTCATGAAGACATATTTACCTCTTATGTATTTGATTTTGGAGTTTCATTGATGAATCACATGCCTTTATTAGATATTTCTTATAAAAATAGTTTTAACTCCACCATTAGTATAACACTATTTAATTACATGTATGGATGACCTCTTCATTCTCCATTGTGTTAGACTATGGTTAGAGAGTCAGAAATTCTCAGGCTAGAACTAGTACATAATATAAAAGGGATGGTTTAGGTTATTTATGAGAGGATGAAATCAGCATAGGATCATTATAAATACTATATCGATCATAGGATGAGACCTTTGGAGTTCAATTCCCATGGCTCATATCTTGTGGTGACATGGTGGTGTGGAGGAGAGTACTTGGAAACATGAGTGGTAGATTCTTTCTCAATACCCTGAGTTGTTTGATGTTTATATCTTCTCTTATAATGTTATTTGTTTTGTGGTTGTATACCTTTTTTTGTTTGTGAGATAGATTTATCTTCTTTCTTGTTGTGGATTAATCTCTTTCCATGGGAGGCGAATACTTGCAAGGTATGCAATGTTTTTTACATTCTTATCTTCATGTGGTTGGATGATACTAATCTCCTTCCATAGGTGGATAAGGCTTAATGAGATGTTCATATACTCACCGTGTTGAGCCCCGTGTGCTTGGGTGAGGTGGTTGAGCACCTGTGGTGATGAGAGTCTTCAGTGGTATCTCGTGGGGTGTTTATCCAGATGACCCCTTTCTATTTCTTCTCTGGGATGGTTTTGGATTATTGAGGATGAGAATGTTTTGAATGTATAAAATTTAAGTTCCTGGATCTATGTGGATCAACCCTTTGTGTGATTTTGAAGACTTAGGTACTCATAGGAGGCTTTGAGGATGTTTTGAGGGGCAGGGAAGCTAAAAGCTAGAAACATGAAGAATTAAAAAACATGTAAAAATTAAATTTCATGTAAGTAATTTTCATAATGTGTAAGCTTTTAGGGTTTAAACATAAAATAAAATATAAGGGCGGTGCGTTTTTCATCAAAAATTGACCCCTAAGGATTACACAGCATGAAAAGGGGATTACACATCTAGTAATTTTCCACTAAAATATTGTTTAAGAGTTTTTAGTTTCTCAGGTTGTTCCTAACCCTACTGTTGTAGCATCTCTCCCTCTCTTTCTAGGTAACCCGAAATCCCCCTTTTCAACTTTTTGGAGATTCCTTCATCAAGGATTTATCTCTTGATTCCCTCCTTCGATCTATAGAAATCTATCTTCAATACAAGGAATATTCTACCTCTATTCTTGAATTTTCATCAATATGTTTCCTCTCATTCCCCTTTTCTATGTGTTGATGCTATATCTCCATGTTTCTAGTGGAGTTTTGTTGGTTGTTTGTTGGCATGGTTGTGGCGTGGCATCCTTAGGTGGATGAAGTTCTTATGACAGAGTTGATCGGGATCTGCAGTATTATTTTATACTCACGTGAATAATGTTGACACCCTTTTGAGGTAGGGGATTCATTGAGTCTCTATTTTATTACATTCAATATTATATTTTCCATGATTTAACCCCTGGGATCGTAATGATATTAACCTAATAATTACTTGAAGTGGATTAAAGAATTGTTATCAATATCTTGAGGATGTTTTTGTTTGTACTATGATAATGGGTTGCCTCTTAATTTTATAGATATTTTTATATGTATGTATTGATTTTTATTCCTGGTATAGAATATGGAATTTGTAAAGAATGTAAATCTAAATTAATTATTAATTAATTGGATAAAATAGTTAAAAAGTAATTTTTAATGAATTTTTCTATTGTTTTAATTTGATGATTATCAAATTGGTACAAGTATCCATGTTTAATTGAATTGGTTAATGAACCAGAAGCATTATAATGATTGTTGATAAAATAATTAAAGTCATATTAAACTAATTTTTTAATTAATTTGTGTTTGTTTTAATAGATTGTTTCTTAGTTTTCCCATATTTAGAACTTGTTGTAATGAATTGGTTAATTCATGATTTATTAAAAACCAAATGTGATAAAATATAATTCATTTATTGGGCTTGATTTTATTATTCTCTTGTAAAGTTAAGGTACCTTGTTAATTAGATTCATGAGAGCTCATTATGAGTTGAGTCTAGATGCCTTGATTTAGGGCCAAGATTCTACTTTCTATGTTATTTCATTTATACTTGTGAGGTGATGTGATCCTGTCTTATCGGATCTTAGAGGTCTATTTGTGGTATGTGGGGGTAGATAGGCCCGAATGTGTTGTGATCTTGAGATGGATAATCCTATAGGGTTGTTGTGGTATGTTGGGTGGGGATGCCTAGTTTTTGTGGAATAAGTTGATGCATGGATTTGAGAGATGCATTGGTACATTCATGTGGGTGTTTGAGAGGACATTGGAGATGACAGAATGGGTCAAATCTACTGTTAAATGTTGATATGATAGCCAGAATATTGTTTTAATATGTTTTTTGGATGATGGAAAAGTTATTTGTTTAACTACTTTACTTTTCCTACTACTTGAGGCAGATGGGTGTTCTTGGTTGTTTTCCTTGTTTGGTATCTTAGGATGTTTTCCTAGAGTACCAGGTAATACGAAATGTAGTAGTGTTAATAAATGAATAAATTTTTAACCCATGGGGTTGGGGATTGCTAGGATGCAATGCTTAGGTAATAATTTCGAGAAGTCATGGACTTGATTTACTTATGACTAGAGGGAATAGAAAATTGTTTCAATGTAATGTGTAAAATGTTAACAATTAATTAATGTTTAAAAAAATTAATTAAAATAGGGTGAAACTAATAAAGATGAATAAAATAATTTATTTTAGCTCATTAAATTGTTTTGTGCTTATAGGATATCTGGTCTTAAAAGAGGCATTCGGGAGTCGAAGAGGCGTTAGCTATTGTTGAGTTTGAAACTAGTTTATTCCAATAGTGTGGCTATGAGATATATTATATCATTTAATTTTTATGTTTCAATATGCTACTCCACTGTGTCAGTTAGGTAAACTGATACCTCAGGGATTCTAATCCCCAGTGGTGTGTTTTCCCCGACATTCCTATGGGAGGATGGATGGCTGACTACCCCCTTTGTCCATGCTCTCTTCTCATGGTATTTATTTCTTATAGTATGAACAATGGTTATTTTTCCCTATATATGTGTGTGTAGTGATATAATGGATTGATTTTATTTCACACACATATATTCTAGATATAGTTTTATAAGGACTATTATAGATATAACATGTATAGGTTGTGATGGATAAAGGGTTCCTTACTCAGTGTATGGGCGATAATGGATTGAGGTATAATAATTGATGTATGATACATGTTATATGGGTCATGGTGGCTCCTAGAAACTACCTAGTTAATTTTGGTTTTGTGGACTTGGAGGTGTGTTGCACAAGGTGCATATTTTGGTTCAACTTCTAGCTGTTTATGGGATAAAAGTTTAGAGAGAGATGCTTAGGACATGCGACATTGGGGCTGAGAGGAAAATTAGTGGGTAAGAGGTAGCGAGATACCCTTAATATTATTTATTATATTTTATACTCTTGTATTCGATAATTGGTGAGAGTATCCATGGTGATTCTAGAAACACATTATACTTTTTTAGGTGATGAGTTAGTTTCACTTGTTGTTCACTATTCTTTAACATGATTTAATTGCCTTTTCCACGAGAGGTTCCAGGGAGGATCCTTCTATGTATACTATTATACTCACCCTGCATATATATAAATTTTGTTTCAGGTCAGTTGGAGAAGTTTGGAGATCAGGAAAGTTACTACTATCATATATTTTGCATGAGTTTTTTGGGATTCGTGGTCTCTATTGTATTTACTTTACTTTTGTTCTTGTATTTTTTTCATTCAGTTGTTGTATTTATTTCATTTAATTACATATGTGCTCTTGGGTTTTCTTTTATATTGTAGTCAAAGTAGGAGTTGGTTGGTTTCTATCTTATCTCTCTCATTCACATGTGTTCTCTTAGAGGGTAATACCTCTTATCTACGTCTTTATTATACCCTCAATGCTACACGGCAACTCAGGGCCTACTTGAGGTGGGACTTAGGTGTCTCTATCTCTCTTCTCCCATTTCCAGTACAGGAGGGGTACACCTTGTGGTGAGGGTTTTAGGTCAAATATAGATTGATCAGTAAAGTAAAATTAGAGGTAAACAAATTGGAAACATTTAAAACATGATTATGACTATTTTGATACTAATAATCTATTAGAATCCTCATCATATGAGTATTCAATTCCAATATCCATTGAACTACTAATATTTTTAATCTTTATTCATTCATTCTATTTTCTTCTTTCCTAAAAATTTTATCCTCCATTTGGTAGTGATCTTACTCTAATTGGTTTATAGTTTTTTCTCAAAAAATTATAATCTATATAGGTTATACATCCATAATTGTTTTTTTGTTGTATTGGTTATGAGTCTATAGTAAATGGAATTACTATATTGGTTGTACTAAAACTTAAAAATATGTGTCTAAATTATTTGTGTCTCCACTATAAAATGTGAATTATGTATGGTTGTTCTTCCAGATAAAAAAATAATGTTTCATTGGGTTTTGAAAACCTTATAATTTTTGTTTATTCTTATTTAAATTATACCTCTTGAATATTAGAGTGTAGAGAATATTAAAAATAGTAATTTTATTATCTAAACAACAAAAAATATTTCTTTTATTCTAATTTACTTTAATATTGTTATTTTTTAAAATAATATAATAATTCACCCTATAACACCAAAAGATTATATAATTCATTTCTTAAAATCAAATTATATCTGCAAGTGTTTGGTGTATGAAACATTGAGCATAAACTAAAAACCATTAATATAGAAATATTATTATTTATATAAGACTATGAAAACATTTAAATTTGTTTGGTGGGTATTGGAAACAATATCCATATTGTGAAATATATGTATAAATTTATTCCTTAAAAAATAAATAATCAATCACACATTGACTATAAATTGGTTTGTTTTGATGATAAAATATTTTATAGGTCAATAATAAATTTTTCTTAAAACTGGTTTTAGGTGCACAATATATTTTTCTCTTAATAGATTAAATTTATCACTATTTAAAAATTATTTCAATTAAATTATAAGGATATATATCTTTTTAAATGAATTCTCATTCATTTTTTCATGTTTATTAGGAATTAAATAAAACTAATTGAATTATATGCTATAAAAATTAAATTTTCTTTAGAAAGGTTCTTTTATTTTGTTCATGGATATTATAATTAATTTATAAAATGTTTACAAATTTTATTTTTAAAAATAGACTTTAATTTTGGATCAAACATATCAAAATTATTTTTGGATGACTTATTTTTATTTTTTCTAAAAATATTTCATTTTTAGTGAATATTTAAAAATACTAATTTCTATAAAACTATGAATTATTTTCATTAAATAAATAAATTTAATAGTCCAATATTTTTTGTAATTAGATTTAATTTATCATAAGATCCCTATTATTAAATATATAATAATTAATTCCATATTATTTATAATTGATTTTGATTTATGTTCATTTTTTTAACCACAAATTTTTCTGAAAATTGTTCTTCATCATATTTTTTACACATTTTAAAATTATTTTATTCCAATTAAAAAATATAAAATATTGAAAATTTGATTTTATATTTGAAATTATGGGGCCCACTTTTAAAATATTATCTAATTTATTTTTATTCATAATTAACAGTAATAGTGATAAAAAAGTTTCCCCTATAGTAATGGAAACAATTAGTTAATTAAGATTAAAACCACATGATAAGGTCAAAAAATATCAACTTTACTCTTATTTTATGAGATTATTTCAACCATTATAACCTTTTACAATAAAATTTATTGAATTTTTCTTCTTTCATGTGAGTAAAAAAATTTATAATATTAAAAAGTTATGAAAAAAGTATATGTGTTCCACTCTCCTCACTTATAAAATAGATCCAAATATAACCTATTGCTATTATTTATTGATCCACTTATCTCAAAATATACCTACCAAAATTTATTTAAAAAATTCTTCCCCATGAACTAGAGACTTTATTATCACCGAAATACCATAATAGGTGTCTTAATGTTGAATCCAAATAAGGTTTTATAATGAAGAGGTATAACTCGTAATCGAGTTCTTTAATTATATTTCTTTTTATAACTCCTTTAAAATTATCATAATCATTATAATATAATAATATAAAAATATAAAATAAAATTACATGTTATTGTATTTTTTATAACCATTTTTTTTCTCCCCTTCTATCCTATAGAAAATGGAAACATCACTCAAACATATGTGATAACTACCACCTCCACTAAGTGATGTATTTTATTTTCCATAACTGCTTAACATGTCTAGTAATAAAGATTGAATTTATTAATATAATATATTATTATTTAATTATTATTATTTTTTAAAGAAAAATATTACATTCCTTGTTTCCCTTCCATCCTTTGGAAAATGATATTGTCACTAATGAGTACATGTGGACTACTATCTCCACGAAGCGATGTGATTCATCATTTATTCTTTTTTTATGAGTATATATATAATTGTATTAAATTAATAATTATGAGAAAATTTCCATATTATTATTCATTAGATATTTAAATAATGACCCTTTTTACTAATTTAAACCTACCAAAATGGTATTGAGATTATGAACTAATAGTTCATAAAATGTCAATCATAAACATAACAACTAAATAAAACATAGTAATAAATGAAATAAAATAAATAATAATAAGTTAATTGACATGAAAAAATTTCCTAAGAAAGTAAAAAATTATTAAAATTTTATTATCAAATAATGTAAAAAATGTTAGATGCAATTTTGTATGTAAGGTAATGGATTTCTCATCTCAATTTCATTCTGTTGAGTCTTACACCATATTCACCAAATGTTTTCTTTTATATGGTGACTAAACTACCATATTTATGTGTTTCTTCATTTATTTTATTTAATTAAAGTTTTCTAAAAAATAAAGATACATCCTTCAATTTTCTTTTAATATAAAAGTTATTAAATTTTTAAGGAATTTTTATTTAAAATTTTGTTTTAAATATTTTGAACTTGTTTTCCTTGATTTTGATGTTTCTATAATTGATTTATTGAATTTAATCTATAAATAAATTTTTTATAATGGTTTTTTATAATACATTTTATAATATTTATATATGATTAAAATAAATAATTCCAAACATTTTCCATTTGGGTCCCTTTTGATTCATTTTACCAAACATGCATAAAAATGTTTTTTTAATGCTTACTTCAGTACCACCTTTTCCCAAAATCATTTTCATTAATCATTATCAATAATACTATAAAAGTTTTCATGGGTTTTCAACGAATAACAAATATATTTCTCCTCTTGGTTTTTTAAGTGATTTCAAAACAAAATTTATTTTTATACATATTTTTTACCAAAATTACAAAATTGCTTTTATAAATTTGTTAAACAGAATGTTTTATGAGATATTAAAATGGTTTTTCATGATTTACTTTTATCATGATATGATTTATGGAAATTTTATAAAATAAAGGTTGATATTAATATACCTAATATCATAGATAGACCTGATATAGTTATCCAAATCATTGGGTAAAGTGACAGAGTTAACAAGAATTAAGTTACACCTAAGAGGTATTATGGAATGAACTATGGTGGTTATTTTTTTAAGGGTTCATGTAAGTGTAAATACAAGGATAATTTCCAAATATACCTACCAGGTTTTTAAATGATTTATTTTTTGTTTTAAAGGGATTTTTTTTATATAGTAAAATAATAAACTCATTATCAAAGTAATGTGTATGGTTTTATAAAGGTAACATGATTCTTTTTATTGATTCTAATATTATTTTATTTTTAATTCATGATAATTATTTTTCAATTATTATTAGTTAAAATATGTTTTATTAAAACATCATGTTTTGATTTTTATTTCTTGAATAACTAATTATTATTTTAATCTCAAAGTCTATTACATAAAGAGGAAAATTTCCCAACACATTTTTGTGAATTTTAAAAAAGACTAAAATATTTTCAATCCTTTTATATACCTTACAAATATTTTTCTCATAAAATTTTTTAAAATTTTATTCAATGGGATTAAGGATTTTTAGGGATTATATCATGGTTAATAGTGATATATTTTGAAAGTATAAAATGTGTACAAAATAATAAAAGAGTGTAAAAATTAGAACCTATTTAGTGGAAAAATTATAAACTATGTTCAAATGTACATTGTGTTATGTAATTGTTTCCCTAATTATCTATAAATCTAAAATATTAATATTGAAAATGTTATAATGATATATGCAAGAAATTAAAATCAAAATTTTCGTTTTCTATTAGAAAAATTACTTATATTTTGTATCAAATAAATGATTTAAATAACAATGGAGTTTAAGTTAAAATTATCTAAAAATCTGTAGAATTTAATAATATGGCTTGGTATTATAAGTTAAAAGTATCCTCAAACATTAATGGTAAATAATTTATGAAGTAATTATGGTTACTTATTTGGATTAGGTAAATAATTATAAGAGAAAAAACATAATATTATTATGGTTGAACCCATCATTATTTAAAAGTGTCATAGTCTATGGGTGGGATATCTTTGATAAAAGAATTTATATGATATACTAAGAGGAGTTATTTATTTTTTTCAAATTTATTTTTCATTATTAAATAAGTTATTTTTTACTCACAAAATTTCCTTAAACTTGATAACATTCTTCTTTAATATGTAGGGGTGAATGAAAAACACAACCCTAATTTCTCTTCTAGAGTATTATCTTTAAATAATAATTGAAAAATAGGGTTCATATGTTTTAGAAATCTTCTCTAATGCTCAAATTATCTAAATAAAACTTTCAAATAGATCTTAATCCTCTTATATACATTTATATCATGGAGGACCATGGGATACATATGACCTTATTTTTTTAAAACAATTATCCCATAAAGCTCATCATGAAAAATACCATAGTATGCTTTATCATATTTTTACAATGTATAAATTAGTGAAAGGACATCCAACACTCTATTTACCAATAAAATAGGGTGACCTTTGAGTGGGTAATATCTTTCTCCTACTATATTAATTTTCTGATTTCTATAAAATCCAAACCTTTTTTTAAAAAACTTATGAAAACCTATATTAAAAAGTATTATGGGAAGCATGTTCAGGACAATGTTGCAAAACTATACATTCCAGATTTAGGATTATTTAATATTTTAAATCTCTATCAATATCTATTTTGATCATTTTCTTACAAATGTGTACATATAATGTATGGATAGTATCTTAGCTTGGTTTTTATGAATTATAAAATTATGTTTACTCGACCTGGTATTTCAAGGTCCATAAGTCATTAAAATTATAATTGCAACAATGGTGATATTTATTTTGAATGTATTATATATTTTAGTATTATTTGTTATTTTTAATATAGGAAAACGTTTTATAAATACATAGATGAAATATTGGGGATTAATTCAATTTTTTTATTTCTGGACAGAATTATTAAGGAATAAGATATAAAATCTAGTTAAAAGGTTTATGTTTGAAGTTTAATGATTGAAGCATTTATATATGTGGTTTCAAGAGTTCTAATTAAAGGGTATTTTATTTATGGATTAATAATCTTTAGGACTGACCATAATTTCTAATGTATAGATAGACATTTTAGGTATCTTTTGATAGTATTCAAAGTTTATTATATATCATTTGGGAGGTATTTACTGGATTTTAATACATAATTGAGTTAAATATAACAATAAAAATATTAGAAAATTGGGACATAAAATACTAAATATTATTATCCTTGTGAAAAATGTTCACATTTCTTTTTTGTAGCCTATGTGATTAGAACATCATAGTTACTTATGCCTGGCCTGGAGTATTCTATGGATGGGTGACCTCCTATAATCTATAATATGGTGTCTGTGAGTGAGGAAAAATCACACTCAAAGAAAATAATTTATCTTATAGGGGAAATCAATACTCTTATAGGTGACCAATGTGGGTAATATAATTTGATTTCCTAGAAAGGGAATAAATGTTTTAAATGTGGCCCATGGGGTTAGATGACTTGGTTTATAGTTTGAGGAGGTCGGTTTATCAAAAATGTTACTTGGGATAATACCCCACCTAAAGTGTAGAGGGTCTTCCTCGGTTTGAGTTGTGGGTTCCACATTATAGGAACTTTTCTTTAATTGGGGAAGTGTTTATCATGCCTAGAAATGTGAGACATAAGATACTATATAAAACTACCCATGTCTATCGCGACCCGTCCCCCAGGACCCATATCGTGACTACCCCAATCCCACCTTCCATAGGCCAGGGACTGGGGACTAGCACCAAAGGCGTAAATCCCTAAACTGGGAAGGCATTGCCTTTATAATAGTAAACAAACACAAAAGAGTACACAACTGGAAGTAAAAAACTATATTTTACTGAATACAAAAGTGTGTGCTAAAAGTAAAGGGGCCAGAAATACAAGCCCAACAGAAAGTACAATACATCTGAAATGCTAGTACAACTAAAGAGAAAAAGTAAAGAAGCTAATGGATCGTCCTCCGGGGTTCCTACCTTAAGGGTAGGTACAGATGGCCTCCTCAATGCTCCACATCCATTCATCCGCTCCATGTATCATCTCACAAAATGGTCCACCTCCGGGTACTGTCTAGTCTTGCTACTCCCTGCCTCGATTAGTTTTGTCTATCGTCTACAACCAACACAATGGGATGCAGGGATATCCCGTGCAGGGGTGAGTATAACGATACTCAGGAGGGACCCCGAGACCCTCAAGGTCTCACAAAATCCAACAAGGATAACCAAAAATAATGAAATCAACGGATAACCCTTACTTAGGTATATACCCATACATATACCTAAGTTATTTTAGAAACCCATATCATTCATGATGAAAACACAAAATTCATTGACTCAGATCAAAACCAGGATTTTATTCTAGGGTGGAATCATGTAATACTACCAGTCAAACTATCAAAACCTCGGCTGCTTGTGTACTCCTCTTTAGAGTACTGTGGGTCTGCCAAGTCACAGAGAGACGCTTCCCACTGTCCTGGACTGTTGTGGTACTCTTATCGAGTACCTTGGGTCTGCCGCATCACACAGAGGCACTCCCCACCGTGGGTATGTCGTGTCACATAGAGTTGCTCCCCTTCATAACCTGCTGAGTTACTCCTCCTGTCGAGTACCGTGGGTCTACCGCGTCACACAGTGGCACTCCCCACTGTAGGTCTGTCGCATCACATATAGGCACTTCCCACTAGGCTAGTCGAAACACTCTGTGTCGAAAGGTCAGTAGTCGTCAGGTCTCAGCTAGCTACTAGGTCTTCTAACTTCACATGCTGGTCTTCGGGAGGATCCACTCCATGAGCTACTGGCCGATAATCCAAATTTCATGAATTCCCAAGTAGAAGTATCTCAATTTACCACCTCATCATAGGGGTCTCAATGTAACAGACGGTGCGTCAATCGGACGCCCGGTCTGTGAGTTATTGGCATTTTCGTTCCAGGGGCCCGGTTGGTTTTCAGGTTCAAACCAACCCGACTGTATCCCAACTATGTCCAAACCTCATGTGGGATATGTTAATTGAACTGTATTTCCCTAAGCTTTCCATCTCCGCAGATGGTTCGTCGATTGGACACCCGTAGCCCAAGATATGAGTGAAAAGGTGTAATCAGGCCAAAGCGTGTCCGGGTCCGGTCAGACCCATTTGGACTGACCTGGCCCGATCTGGGTCCGGACTGGGGTCTGACCCGATCCTTGGGTCTTACCCGGTTCTAGGGGGCATCCCAGACCAAGGGCGCGGCCAGGCTTGAGGGGGCGGCCCGGCAAGAGGGTGGCCCGGCCCGAGCGGGCGGCCCGGCCGAGAGCGGCCCAACCCGAGGGCTGGCGGCCCGTGTGGCCCAGCTTGCTGGCCGGCGTGGCCCGGCTGGATGGTTGCCGCTTGGCCTGGCTGGCCGGCCCGCAGGGCCTGGTTGGATGGCCGCCGCTTGGCCCAGCTGGCTGGCCACCGCATGGCCCAGCGGGCCACGTCTGTGTGTGGGGGGGAGGGGGGAGGTTACACCCCCTACTTTCGAACTGAACCTGCGCTATGTGCCGGTTCGGTCTTCCATGGGACCTGGGGGGTCTCGCCTTGTCTGACTGGCCCAGCGACCAACCGATTCCACTCCACCGGCGTGGCATGATGCTGTCACGCCCCTGCTCCTCCGTCGCAGCCCGCCCTAGACATGGCTCACCTCCACCACATGGCACTACGGTGCCATACCACCTCTACTGCGGCGCGGCCTGGCCACGACCTCCATCTCCTCCGCGCGGCGCCACACCCCCTCCATCGTGGCTCGGTTGGTCGCGGCCTCCTTCTCCTCTGCACGGCGCGATGGCTCCATGCCCTTTCGGCGACCTGGCGGCCTTACACAACCAGTTTCTTTGTGTCCGGTCTGATGCTGGTTGTGTTGCTCTGCCTCCATCGTCATCAAACAAGAACAATCAAAGGGGGAGTGTTAGGCCGTGTTCATGTGGCCTGAGCCTTCCACGTTACGGTGATAACATTTGGCAAAACAAATACCCAAGATTGAATGACGTTGAACGACGAAAATAAATTCAAACCTAAAATCCCCTACCTCTCTTGTTGATTATAGACGGTGGAAGGAGAGGAATGGAGGACATCGATTCATTGACATTGGGAAGCATCTGGGGTAAGATACCGAGGGAGAAGTGTCGTCGGTGTTCTTCATGGATGGCTCCTTCTCTTTTGGCATGGTTGAAGATCGATGAAGGAGTTTGTCTTTCTTCGGTGATGAGCGGCGTTCTTCGTTGGAAGGATGGAGATCTCCAAGTTCATTCAATCCCTCTCTCAAGCTCCACCAAATGAATTTCCAACCAAAAATAATAGACTAACAATTATTTTAATGGTTAGAAAGAATTAAAATGGATCCAAAAAGAGTTTAATTAATTTAAAGAGTCCAATTAATTAAATGTGAGGGTTGGCACAAAATTAATTAACGGAATTTGAATGGTTTTGTCCACTTCAATTGGGGGTTCCAAGATTTACAAGCCCGAGTGGCCCCTAAATTAATTATCCTCCCAAGGGAGCTTATGCTCGAGTGGGACCCACCACTATAACCTCTCATGGGAGGTTAGGGTGAGGTCGCCCCCACCACTAACCTCCACTTAGAGGTTTTAACCACCACAATAAAAATAAGTTTCACTCTTATTTTTATTTAACTTATTAAAAACCCCAAAAAATAGCTTCCATTTCTGACCAACTATTGTCAAGGTGAAAGCCTTCTTAAGAGAATATCAGTGCTGCGAGTTCTACGGTGCCCTCAGATTTCAATTCTGAGCATCGGTTCAAAAGTTATAAAATTATGCTCACATGTTTACAAAACGTACCCGAACAAAACTTCAGAAATTGATTCTAAGCACATCAGGCCTCAGAATCAAGTGCTGTAATTTTTTGCAGACCCGTAAAAATCCCATAAATTTTAGAAAATAAATTCCATGGAATTTTTGGGTCATTACATTATCCCCACCTCAGGGTTTTACGTCCTCGTAAGCTACAACTCGAACTAAGGGAACAAATGGGGGTACTGAGAACACATCTGAGCCTCCCACTCACATGTGCTCTCCTGGAGGTTCCCATACTACCAGAGAACGCGCACCAGAGGTATCTACCATCCACATAGGACCTGCTCCTATTGATCCTCAATCTTCACTAGAACCTCCATGAAATTCTCCCCGTCATCGATGTCCAGCTCTCCATGGTCGATGATGTGGGAAGGGTCATGCATGTATCTCCTCAGCTGAGATACGTGGAAGACAACGTGCACTCTGTGAAACTTTGGTGGTAAATCTATGTGGTAAGACACCTCTACTACTGTGCTATGGATCTGGAAAGGTCTGAAGAACCTTGGAGATGACTTTCCACCTCGTCCAAATCTCTGTAGACCTCATCGAGGTGCGGCCCGTAGGAAGACGTGGTAGCCATCCTCAAACTCTAGGGATCTCTGTCTCCTGTCAGCATACAACTTCTGCCTACTCTGTTCAGTCTTCATCCTCTTCTGGATGATCTGCACCTTCTCTGTGGTAGCTCATACCATATCTGGTCTCACTAGTGCTGACTCCCCTGGGTCTGTCCAACACAGTGGTGATATGCAAGGTCGGCCATACAAGGCCTCAAATGGTGCCATACCGATGGTGGAGTGATATCTGTTGTTTTAGGAAAACTCTCCCAACGGTAAGTGTTCCTCCCAGCTATGACCAAATTCGAGGACAGATGCATGGAGAATATCCTCGAGGGTCTAAATGGTCCACTCAGTCTGACCATCTGTCTGAGGATGGAAGGTGGTGCTCAAGCGAAGCTGTGTCCTGAAAGACTCCCGGAACCCCTTCCATATCCAGGAAGTAAACTATGCGTCATTGTCGGAGACAATAGAAGAATTCAATCCATGTAAACGCACAATCTCCTATACATAGAGGCATCACAAGCTCTATACTGATCCCTTCTCTCTGATCTGTAGGAAGTGGGCCAACTTGGTGATTCGGTCAATGATCACCCAAATTGATTCGTGACTCCTAGATGTACGTGGAAGACCCATCACAAAGTCCATGGATATCACATCCAACTTTCACTATGGGAACTCTAAGGGCTGAACCAAGCCTGGTGGTACCTGGTGCTCTGCCTTCACTTGCTGACAAGTGAGGCATCATGAGACAAACTCTGCTACTGCCTTCTTCATACCTGGCCACCAGAGCTGTCGTCTGAGGTCCTGATACATCTTCGCCACTCCTAGATGTACCGCTAAAGGGGAAGTGTGGAACTCCCTCAATACTTCCTCTTGAAGTGTAAATGGTACCAAGGTACGTCCTCTTAAGAGGATAACATGATCCCCACCTTCAAAAAAATCCCTCAGGTTCCTGCCCTGTGGATATATGAGCACATCGCGTCTCACAGTCAGCGTCCCCACTCTGTGCCTCCCTGACTCGCTGAAGAAGTGGATGAGTGACTGTAATAGAATGTAGAAAGGCTTATCCATCTATATCCACAAAGGATATCTATAAGGTTGTCAGCTGCTCTGTCACCTCTCCTAGTATTTGTATACCAGATCTCTTGCTCAGTGCATCCGCAACAATGTTCCCCTTCCCAGGATTATAGATTATCTTGAAGTCATAGTCTTGGAGGAACTCAATCCATCGTTGATGTCTCATGCTTAGGTCCTTCTGAGAGAAGATATACCTGAGACTCTTGTGATCAGATTACATGATAAAATTTTCGCCCATCAGATAGTGCCACCACATCTTCAAGGTGAAGACCACTGTTGCTAACTCTAGGTCATGGGTAGTGTAGTTCTTCTAATGTTGTCTCAGTTGAAGAGAACCATACGTGATCACAGCCCATTCCTGAACAGGACACACCCGAGTCCTGTCCTTGATGTGTCGTAGTAGACTATGTACCCTACGCCTTCCTCTGGAAGCCTCAAGACTGGGGCACTAGTGAGTCTCTTCCTCAGCTCCTGAAAGCTCTAATGGCATCTCTCCAACCACACAATGGTTTGTCCCTTCTTCATCAAGGCTGATAGTAGTGTTGCAACTCTGGAGAAATCTGGAATGAATCTCCAGTAGTATCCAGGCAAGCTTAGGAAACTTCGTACCTCCATCACACTCCTTATTGGCTCCTAAGCAAGTACCACCGCAATCTTCACTAGATCTACTCCAACTCTAGCCTCTGAGATGACATGTCCCAATAATTGAATCTCTCGAATCCAAAACTGGCACTTTGAGAGATTACCATAAATCTGGTGCTCTCAGAGTGTGTCCAGTACTACCTGTAAATGGTAGGCGTGCTCCTCCTTAGTATTCGAGTAGATCAAAATGTCATCGATGAAGACCAAGACAAATAGATCGAGATAAGGTTGTAATATTTTGTTTATGAGACACATAAACACTATTGGAGCATTGGTTATGTTGAAGGGCATAAGCAAGAACTCATAGTGGTCGTACCGAAACCTAAAGGTTGTCTTTTTCACATCCTAGTCTCAACCTCTGAGCTAGTGATTGAATGATCTGAGGTCTATCATCAAGAACCACCGTGATCCCTTGAGCTGATCAAAGAGGTTGTCAATCCTCGATCGTGGGTACTTGTTCTTCATAGTCACCTAGTTTAGGTGATGATAAGAAACAAAAATCCTTAAGCTCCCATATGCCTTCTTGGCTAATGGAATCGGGGCTGCCCTGGGAGAAACACTGGGTTGGATGAATCCCTTCCCCTGCAAGTCCTCTAGCTATACCCACAGCTCATGAAGCTCAGCGGAAGTCATCCGATATGCTAGAGTAGATATCGGTGTCGTCCTGGGGTACAAGTTAATGTAGAAGTCCACCTCTCTGCGAGGAGGTAGTCCTGGAACATCGTCAGGGAAAACATCTGTGTACTGATCCACCACTATAGGATAGCATAGACTCTCAACATCTACTACTCCAAGGGTAAGGAAGAACAACTGATGAGTGATCAGCTGCACCCTCTTTCGAGTAAGTATGTCATGTGCTGAAAAGGTTCCCTTCTTTCCGGTTAAGGAAAACCTGCTCCCATCTATACGGACACACCGTACTTTGTGCCTAATACAGTCAATCTGAGCATGGACTGTAGATAAACAGTCCATAAAAAATATGACGTTGTAAGGACTCAATGCCGCTACGAGGAGATCATAGCTAAAGCTCTCGCCTCCTAGAGTAAGTTTACACTGCCGGAACCAGTGAATAATCGTCGAGTCTGCTCCTATAGGAGTCTCTAGCCGTAAGAATCGATCCAACAGATCTGTCGGAAT
This sequence comes from Viscum album, assembly GCA_963277665.1. NCBI lineage: Eukaryota > Viridiplantae > Streptophyta > Magnoliopsida > Santalales > Viscaceae > Viscum > Viscum album. The sequence continues at coordinate 1,895,822,748 of OY728150.1, forward strand.
CTCTGAGCTCCGAACGAGGGCAGTGGCTATGAAATAATGACTAGAACCTATGTCTATAAGAACTGCATCTAAGGTATTGTAGACATAGATAGTACCTCGAATCATCTCTGGAGCGCCATGGTCATATGCCTCAGCTGCCTGAAGCTAGGATCTCCCATATCCACCTGCTCCCTATGATTGGGGTGGACCTCCTAGTGGTGGTGGTGGAAACACCTCGAAACTTCATCCACCGCCAGCTGCTCGACTAACTCTTCTGCCATGTCCCCCTTCCCCCTGAGGACTGCCTAGATCGAACCTCTACCTCTTCCCGAGAGGTCTCTCAACTAATTGTTGATTGTATGTATGGTGGGTCGGACAGTCACGTGCCATGTGACCATGACCGCCGCATGAGTAGCATTGTCTACTCCTGGAATATAAGTATCTACTCTGTGTGCCCCACACAACTGATCCTAAGTCCTGCAGTCGGCCACCTGTGGGTCTGGTCCTCTTGGACCTCTGCATCATCTATCTACTTCTAGCTTCAGAAGACTCCGCTGCAATTTGACTAGTGGTGGGTCTCGCTGCCAGAGACTGACCAGCAAGGAAACTCTCCACTAGGAGGAATCTCTCTAACACCCCTTCTTGCGTCAGGATGCTGAGGGAGATCATCGATGATCTGATCTCTCTCCCGATCCCCTGCTCGAAGGTCTGGGCCCTGAAGAATGGGTCTTGTACCAAATCGGCAGAGTAGCACAAGAGGTCGATGAAGCTCACTGAGTACTGTTCTACTGTCATGTTGCCCTGCTGCAGATGAAGTAGCTCTTGTATCTGCACCGCTCGAAGGGTGGCTAGAACAAAATCTTCCTAGAATAGGCTCTCGAAGTCTGTTCAGAGTACTGTCTCCTTGTCATGGACCTTGAGCATAAGGCTCCACCATCTTCATGATGCTTCCTAAAGGAGACTCGCAGCAAGAATCACCATGAGGTTTGCTGGGGTCCCTACCATCCTGAAGACTCTCACCACAGCCTCCAGCCAATCCTTAGTCACATGTGGGTCTATCTCTCCCCAGAACCTGGGTGGCCTCTGGCTCTGGAACTCAGGAAACACGCTCAAGTGGCGTCCATCATCTGCTGTTAGGGCTGATGGTATCGGTGGCCCAACGGAAAGTGGTACCGCTGGTGCCTCTACTGGTAAAGGGCCCTGCACCGAGGCCTTGTCGCTCGGTGGGCTATCAGAGCGTACGACTCTCGGGGATCTAACTATTCATCTGTGGGGAGGAATCCTGAAAGAAATAGATGCGACATAGTCAAAATATTATACCTAATGAGCTGACCTAGTTGAGATGACTTAAAGAAAACATTGGAAAACACACACACAATCAGTGTTTTCATGCACTGAGTCAGAGATTAGTAGTTAGGTTCCTAGTGTATGGATACGTCATCCACCGCACCAACACTGGACTCCCTGAACTGAGAACCACAGATAGTACCATTAACACTATTTCTTCACAGAAAAGAAAGATCAAAGTCCAAAGTTCTGCGGTAGAACCGTCTCCTCTGATACCAATTTGTCACGACCCATCCCCCGGGACTCGTATCATGACTACCCCAAGCCCACCATCCATAGACCAGGGGCTGGCAACTAGTACCAAAGGCATAAATCCCTAAACTAGGAAGGAATTTCCTTTATAACAGCAAACAAACACAACAGAGTACGCAACTAGAAGTAAAACACTAAGTAAAACTAAATAAAAAAAGAGTGTGCTGAAAGTAAAGGGGATAAAAATACAAGCCCAACAGAAAGTACAATACAACTGGAATGCTAGTATAACTGAAGAAAATAAGTAAAGAAGCTATTGGATCGTACTCCGGGGTTCATACTTGAATGGTAGGTACAGACGGCCTCCTCATCGCTCCACGTCCATCTGTCTTCTCTGTGTACCGTGTCGTCGAGTATTCAACCTCCGGGTACCATACAGTCCTGCTACTCCCCGCCTCAATCAGCAACATTTGTCACCTGCAACCAACACAACGGGGTGCGGGCATAGCCCGTGTAGGGGTGAGTATAACAATACTCAGTAGGGATCCTGAGACCCTCAAGGTCTCACAGAATCCAAAAAGGATAACCAAAAAGAATGAAATCAACGGATAACCCATACTTAGGTATATTCCCGTACATATACCTAAGCTATTTTAGTAACTCATCTCATTCATGAGGAAAACACAAAAGTCATTGACTCAGCCTAAAACCAGGATTTTATTCTAGTCTGGTATCATGTTACACACCCATTCAAACTGTCAAAACCTCGGATTCTTGTGTACTCCTCCCATGTAGAGTAATTTGGACCTACCGTGTCACACAGAGGTGCTTCTCACTGTCCTGGACTAATGTGGTACTCCTCATGTCGAGTATTGTTGGTCTGCCACATCACACAGAGGCACTCCCCACTGTCGGTCTGCCGCATCACACTGAGGCACTCCCCCTCGTAGCCTACTGAGGTACTCCTCCTGTCGATTACCGTGGGTATGTCGTGTCACACAGGTGCTCTACCCACTATGGGAATGTCATGTCATATAGAGGTGCTTCCCACTGGGCTAGTCGAAACACTTCATGTTTAAATGTTAGCAGTCATCAGGTCTCAGCCAGCTACTAGGTCTCTGAAATCTGCATGCTTATCTCTAGGAGAATCCGCTCCATGAGCTACTAGTTGATACTCCAACTTTCATGAATTACCAAGTATAATTATCTCAAAGTTCTGCCTTGTCAAAGGGGTATCAATATAACAGACGGTGCATCAATTGGACGTCTGGTTTGTGAGTTATTGACATTTATGTTCGAGGGGCCCAGTTTGTTTTTAGGTTCAAACCAACCTGACCATATCCCAACTGTGTCCAAACCTCATGTGGGATACGCCAATAGAACCAGCTTTCTCTAAGATTTCTGTCGCCGCAGACGGTTCGTCGATCGGACACCCGTAGCCCATGATATGAGAGAAAATGTGTAATCAGGCCAAAGCGGGTCTGGGTCCAGTCTGACCCAGTTGGACTGAACTGGCCCGATTCAGGTCCGGACCGGGGACTGACCCAATTTGTTGGTCTGACCCGGTCTGAGGGGGAATCCCGGCCCGAGGGCACGGCCTCTCCCGAGTGGGCGGCACGGCCTGAGGGCGGCCCGGCCCGAGCGGGCGGCCCGACCGAGAGCGGCCTGGCTCAAGGGCTACCGGCCTGCGTGGCCTGACTGGCTAGCCCGCGTGGCCTGGCTGGCTGGCCCCACATGGCCCAGCTTGCTTTCCAGGCTTTCTGGTCATTTCGTGGCCCGGTTGGTTGGCCGCCGCGTGTCACTACTGGATGGCCACATGTGGGGGGGGGGGGGGACTGACACCCCCTATATCCGAACTGAACCAAGCCTAGGCACTAGTTCCATTTTCTGCGGGACCCTGGGGGTCCCGCCTTGTCTGGCTGGCCGAGCAGCCAGCTGGTTTTTCTCCACTGGCGCGGCGCGACAACGCCGCCACACTGCTCCTCCACCGTGGCCGGCCCTGGTCGTGGCTCACCTCCACCGCACGGCACGACAGCATCGCGCCACCTATGTTGCGGCTCGGCTGGCCATGGCCTCCTTCTCCTCTACGCGGTGCGATGGCGTCGTGCCCTTTCGGCGACCCGGAGGCCTTGGGCTGCCGGTTTCTTTACTGCTGGTCAAACGCCGGTCGCGTTGCTCCACCTCCATCGTCGTCAAACCAGAACAATAAAAGGGGGAGGGTCGGGCCATGTTTGTGCGGCCCGAGCCTTCAACTTTACGACAATGACATTTGGCGAAACAAATACCCAAGATAGAATGAAGTTGAATGAAAGAAACAAATTCAAACGTAAAATCCCCTACCTCACTTATTGATTGTTGATGGTGGAAGGAGAGGAATGGCGGATGTCGATTCGTTGACGTCAGGAAGTGTCCAGGGTAGGAGACCAAGGAAGAAGCATCGTCGGCATTCTTCGCGGTTGGGTCCTTCTCTTTTGGCATGGTTGAAGATCAATGAAGGAGTTCATCGTTCTTCGATGATGAGCAGCATTCTTTGTTGGAAGGATGGAGATCTCCAAGTTCTTTCAATCCCTCTCTTGATCTCCACCAAATGAATTTCCAACCAAAAATAATAGACTAACTATTATTTTAAGGGTTGGAAAAATTACAAATTGATTCGAAAAGAGTTTAATTAATTTAAGAAGTTCAATTAATTAATTTTGAGGGTTGGCACAAAATTAATTAAATAAATTTGAAGTCTTTTCTCCACTTCAATTGGGGGTTCCAAGAGTTACAAGCCCAGGTGGCCCCCACCTTAATTATCCTCCCAAGGGAGGTTATGCTTGGGTGGGCCCCACCACCATAACCTCCAATGGGAGGTTTAGGTGTGGTGGCCCCCACCCCCAACCTCCACTTTGAGGTTTTAACCACCATAATAAAAATATGTCTCACTCTTATTTTTATTTAACTTATTAAAAACCCCATAAACTAACTTCCATTTCCAACCAACTGCCATTGAGGTGAAAGCCCTCTTAACTAGCGCTGTGAGTTTAACGGTGCTCCCAGATTTCAATTCTGGGCACTGGTTCAAAAGTTTTAAAATCCCACTCACACATTTACTGAACATACCCGAACAAAACTTTAGAAATTGATTCTGGGCACACCGGGCCTCAGAATCAAGCACCATTAACATTCGCAGACTCATAAAAATCCCATGAATTTAAGAGAAACAGTTCCATGGAATTTCCAGGTCTTTACAATTTCAATAATCTGAACCTTTATTTTTAGGATCTTACTTGATTAGGAATCCAAAGTTAAGTGAGTAAATCATAGAGTAGTCTCATGATGGGTGATTTCATGGGATGTTTTGTATAGTATGTGTGAGTGTGTATAAAGCACACTAAGATAATGTGTTTTGGAATGTAGGGAAAATCCTTAGTCTGAAAGGTGAACATTGTGGGTAATATACAATGGTGTTTATAAAAGGAAAGCATGGTATTGTAGGATACCCATGGAGTCAGAGGACCAGCTTCATGGCCTGGGGAGGTTAGTTCGTGATAATAACCCTTAGGTTTATCATTTGATATACTATTATAGTTATTTAGGAATAATTTTATTATATTTGGGGTAAAAAAATTTGTTAAAGGCAACATTTATGTATTATATGATAATTATAGTTAAGGAATAAATATTGTGTTAAATTTTTAGAAACATATTTTTTACTACCCATGTAAACAAGGTGTGCCTTTATTTTTATGGTCCAACCTGATTTGAACTCCATAATTAATCATTATTTTTTCAAATTAGTTTAAGGATCGGTGTTACCTCCTAGGATTTTTTCTGGGGTGTGTGTGAGTGAGGATAAAGAATAATGAAATAATATGTGTTGGCATATGGGGATAGTCATTTTCTTGATAGGTGACCCTGGTGGGTAAAATCATATGGAGTTTAGTGAAGGAAACCAAGGCATTCAAAGAGACCAATGTGGTACAACAATTTGGATCATGTCCTGGGGATGTTGGGTGGTGACAATAACCCTTAGGTTTATCAAGTCATTTACTATGAAGGTTATTTGTGAATAATTTTACTATATTGGGGGAAAACATGTTTGTTAAAGAATACCTTTAAGGTTAAACTAATCATTGATATTGATAAATAAATATTGAGTTAACATTTGGAATCATATATGATCTAATTGTGGATTATATTGATTCTGGTTATTTTTTGAAAGTATTAGAATATTTTAATGAATATATCTATAGGGATTTTAGAAACATGGTATGTGACTTGATACGTAATTTATATTGTTTGGGGGAAATTTTTTTTGGAAGAATATGAGAAAAATTCCTTCTAATATTTGGGTTTCAAAATTTTGGTGGAAATATGTTAATATATTTTATTTTTGGTTATTTATTTAATGTTTTATGTTAAAATTTAAGTGTTATTGTTGAGAATTTAAAGATTAATGTACTATTTGTTCATATGAGGGTTTATTTGTTTGGGGTATTATCTTATCTTATGATAACTAATTTAGTTTTGATAAATATGTAGATTTAGGGATAATATTTTTTCAAATTTATGATTCTTTAGTTCCATTAAAATTTTATTTTATTACTTCTAATAATAAAATTTAATCCATGTAATTTTTCATTTCAAATACGAGAACAATAAGAGGTGGAAAACCTATCAAAGTAAAAATGAAGGATAAAATTGTTGAAGGAAATTAAATAAGTTTAATTTCTAATATTCAATTTTTCAATGATAAAATAACTTTACAACTCAAGGAAGAGGAATATAAATCTATTGAGAATTATATGGAAAAACAACATTCAACTATCGTGGTATGATTTTAAAAACTTAATCACATGTTTGAGTCTCACAAAGTTAAATTCATTCTTTAAGAAATATTTTGAAAATGATGGTATTAATTGTATTATAATTGAAATTTATTTTCAATAAAAAAATTATCAATGTATATAAGAAGTTATTTCTTTACACTTATGTATAGTTTTCATTTACTCTGTGGAATTGATTCCGAAAAAATTTTAAACCCTTTTTAAAGATTTTGAGATAAATTGTGAGGGAAAAATTTCTTTAAGGGGTAGAATGAAACACCCCATGATTTTAGAATATATTTTATTTAAATAATAATATATTCAATATAATGTGGTATATACAACACTAATATTAATTGAATCATGATATATAATGTAAATAATATTATTTAAATAGGTCCATTACAAAATAGTTGTTGGTTTAGAGGGAATGAATAAGAAAAACCATATTATCAAATATATTATAATTTTTTCCTTAATGTAAGAAATAATCAGTCATAAATTTATTATTTATTGGTTATAAATGATGATAAAATATTTTATAGGAAAAATATTAATTTTATTAAAACCTTTTTTCAATGTGAAATGTATTTAATTATTTTTTAATTGGTAGAGGGGATAGAATCAATAAATCTACAAACAAACATGAATCATAGTGGTTAAAACATTATTCTCGTTCAAAAGTAATTAAAATCAACCATTGGAACTATTTTATTATTATACATGTCTTGAATTCCCTGAGAAATAAAATTTGTAGACTATAGGTGATATGAAGGCACCATGACCTATGGTCAACAAAAGGTTGTCACCCATACGAATAGTGGCCTAAGAACAATAAAATGTATTCCATGAAAACACATAACCAAGGCCTAAATTTAAATGGATAGACCATAAAAAGAGGATATTCCCCCCTTTGTGATCAAAGAGTGCAGTTTTTTAATCCTGATGTAGCCGTCACACATGAAAATAATTTATTTTATTTTAATGGATTAAATTATTCAATACGGATAAGTGATTCACACTAAATCAATATAAAATATATTCAATTTATTTAAATCAAATAAATTTCATTGTGTATATTATAAAAATGTGAAAATAATGTAATTTTATGCTTCATAAATATATTTTCTCTAAAAAGTTTTTTATTTAATTTTTCATGCAAATATTATAAATTTATTCATCCACATTTAAGTATTTTATTTTAAAAAATAAAATAAGTTTTTATATTCATAAAATAAACTATTATATTTGAGTGATTTGTATATTTTTTAAAAGAATCATTCTTTAGTGATAAGTAAAAAATAATGCTTTTTAAAAAACTATCACTTATTCCCTTTAAATAAAATATTTTAAAAGTCATATTCTATTTTTTATTTTATGTTAAACTAAAATGGGATATATTTTATTACACACTATCTAATTAATTTTTTTGGAATCAACATTATATTTTATTTTGGTAAAAAAAATTCTTTTAAAAATTATCTAAAAAAAAATCATTGTATTTTTCAATCAGATTTTTAAATTAATTTAAAAGAACATCTAAAAAGGGATATTGAAAATTTATTTCATTTTTTGAATCCTTAGTTTAAAATTTGGTTATATGGTCATTTGTTTATTCATAATTAATAGAAACCATGGGAAAAAAGATTCACTATATTAAAGAGTAAAATAGGTTAATTAATGTTAAAACTAACTAATAAGGTCATAGTGTAACACCTCCAACTTTTAAAAAATGAATGTTATATTCATTTTTATATATAACATGAAATACTAAAAATATAAAGGAATATTCCAGCCAAATAATTTATGATATATTTAATATTTTATATAAATTGAATCTATTTTATGGCATGCAATGCATGGAATACTGAGTTAGCCTTCAGTACACAAAAAAAATACTTTCTTCGATGGATTGTGTTACACACAAGACCGAGTTTTACCAAATATAATTAATATTATTATATAAAATTAAATTTCTATAATACCCATTAAATTTGTGGTTATAGATAGGTATAATAATCTTATGTAAATATATTGTTGAATTAATGGGCTACCAATTAATTAGAAATGAATATAAATACAAATTGAATATAAATGAAATGTTTTTATGCGCAAAATGTGTTTTATATTAATAAATTAAATTAATTATTATTATTGAATGATCATAATGAAATTATTATATTATATCAAATGTTTTTACATTCATCCAATATATTGGATAAGCATAATATAAAAACAATTCCAATTTTATGCATAAAAATATAAATATTTTTAAAGCTAGTTTTTCGGTGTTCTAATGACCTGCCTCTTTTAGAAAAACAAATTGAAAATTTTATAAATTTATTTAAAAAATGTCATTTTTTAAAGAGGAATGTAGAAATTAACTTAGGGTGAATGTTTTTTATTTTTCTAAGATTTATCATTTTTTTATTAATAATGAAAAATAAACAAAATAATTGACAATTTTATTTTCATCTAAATAATTTATAATGTTAACCTATTTTTCTAATTAGTGGTAAATTAAAAATAGTAAAATTATAAAACTATTAATAAAATTTAAGATTTTGAAATTATTTTTATAATGAATTTAGATGTAGAAACATAGTAAACTTTTGATCATTTTCACTTTTAAAAAACCTTATATCTCGAATATCATTAAAAAAAGTTATAAAAGAGTTTTTTATCTTTTGGAAAAGGATCTTCAAATAAAAATTTTAATCATTTTTGATAAAAAGATAGACTCTTATATCATTAAAAAATTTATAATGTTACCTCCTAAATAGATCATATTTTAAAAAATATGATTCCACTTTAAACTAATGTTATCCCAATTTTAAACCTAGTATATGTTATTCTAGATGACCTTTGTACTTATTTTTATCTTTTATCAAGATGATGTTTTATTAGACCTTTGAATGATTTGGGACATTAAGAAAGGTGTTTTCAAACGTAAAAACCATTTATTATTGAAATAAAGGTCAAATTGTGAGGATAGAATTTACTAAAATGTGGGGGTAATTTATCAACCAAACATTTTAATAGAAGAATATTATGTTTGATAGTGTAAATGAGATGAAACATCGAGCATAAACAACTCATTAAATATATGAATATTATAAATAGTCCATTAAATTCAAAGGTATGAATATTATTAAATACATTATGATATATATATATATATATATATATTCTAATATATAAAAAATTATTTATAAATTCTTAGAAAATAATTATTCAATTTTATGTGAAGTAATTTTATTCCTGAAAAATATTTTTTCTTCAAGATTGATTTTTTTATTTTTTGTAAGAAAACACTAATTAATTCATTGATATTTTAGAAAATGAATTTTTAAAAATTAACATAATTTAGTAAATCATTATATGTAACATAAATTTTAGTGAAATTTTGTTATTTATAAGAAAATATTGATTTTTTAGTGAATAGTGAAAAATAATAATTTTGGTAAAACATTCATTTATTTTCAATAAATTATGTAATTTAAAAATTATCATTATTATTTAAATTTTATTTCGCATAAAATAAGTATTTTTCATTTATATTTAATACAATTACTTATATTTAAATAATATTTATACTTGAATTTAGTATTATTGTATTTTTTGTTTTAAAAATGAGGTTTTTTGAAAACTATATTAATATGCATAACATTTATCAATTTTAATTAATTAAACATAAATATTATATATCTATAAATATGAATTTATATGAATATAATTATTATAATTATTTATAGATTCAATATAGAATCAACTAATACTATAAAAATACATCTCTTGAAAACCCGCTTTTTCATCACATATGTAGGGTTATTTTTAAATTAAATTCTTCCACTTTAATGAATTGAATTTTTGTAACACCACAAGCTTCCACGATACATTTCCCTTTGAATAATGCAATAGTTTGCATTGTATGCAACTTTGAGATTCTAATACACCGCGACCAATAAAACTAGCCATTATGAATAGTAATATCCACTTTTGAAATTTTATAAATTTTATGTTTCAAAATGGAGTTCATTTTAGAATTTGAAATATCAAAATTATCTTAAGGTGAATTTTTGGTATTTTTCTAAAAACTTTCAATTTTTGATGAATAGTGAAAAACACAGAGTTATTGTTTAAAACCAAATTTTTTTCAAATAATTATTTATTTTATTTAAATTTATTTTATGTCAAAATAGATACATAATACCTATATAAGTTCAATGTAATTCATTAGATTCATTTTATAATAAGTTTAGATATATAAAAATTTTATTGAACTTTTTACCATCTTTTACCCACCTCCTATGAGCATTTGCAAATTTGCATAAAACCTAATTTTACTGCTTTTGTGAAATGATTTTCCAAAATTTGAGAGACACGGTTGATATCAGTAAGTAAAATTTGGTTTAATAAGATGAAAATATTTTTGTGTGAATAGTAACTTTTGACTTTTATTTACCACAGTTAAAAGTAAATAGGGTAATTAAGGGTAAAAATGATATCATAATAACCCTAACACATGTTATAATTCTATTGGATAAGTTTAATTCGACCAAAAAACCTTTAAAATAAAATATTTTTCTCTTTGGTCCACTAGGATTACATTAGGAAATTTATTATTATTAAATTTAAAGACAAGTTAAAAGAAATAAGTTCAAAGTTTAATAACTAACAAATTTTCAATATAGGGTTACACAAAATATAAATTCAACTATAAATATTCATTAGAAATATAAAATGATTTCCTAAATAATGGTATTTTATTTATAATTTTTATACGTTAAATAATTTAATTTATTTATGACACAATGATGATGTAGTAATTACCTTATTAATGAAAGATTAAAATAATTGATATTATAAATATCCAAATAAATGTAATTTGAGACTTTTGATGAATTAAATAATTTTCTAGATTAATATGACATTTTAGGGTTGATTAAATAATTTTTTTTTGAATTAATCATGCTGTTATGATTTTCACAAAAACCAAATACTAAATAGTGTCCAAATTGACATAATTGAGTTTTCAAAACAAATACTATATTATTAATTTGTATAATATTAAATAGAATCTAAGGTTTGGACAAAGGACTTAGATAAGGTTATATATATTAATAATAAACCACTTGGGGTTCTCTTGAATGTTTATAGTAAGTTTATTACCCATCCCCACCTTATCATCTAAATAAATAATTTATGATCCATTAGAAATAAAAAATCATTTTATTATAAAATAATATTTCAAGCTTTTCCTAAAGTGACCCTCACCTATCTTATAAAAGGTTATATCCCCTTCTCTTAATTTCACACCTCCAAATACATTTGTCTTGGACAAAATCTATCCAAATATCCTCCCATATTTCCTCCCTTAATCCTAGAGGCCTTTCTTTACTCATAAATCTAACCTAAGGATCCCTTTTGATCAAATCAAAAGGAAGAACCCAAAGAAGAGTTAAATATTTTATCACCTCCTTCAAGTTCTTTTCTTATTCCACTTCCTCTTTCTTTGTTTTTTCCATTCTAAAATAATAACTCAAGTATATTCTATATACTATTATGTTATTATAAATATGTTACAACCATATTTGTTATTCTATCCATCTTATAAATGAAAAAGTCACCATACGTGCATACGCATGGCTTACCGTCTCCACGTTGTGGTGTAGTTTGTTATTCAAACACTTCATTATTTTGGATGGGTATAATAATGAATATAAATAATTTAAATAATATATATAACATATTAATGATTATTTATATATGATATAACATCCAATTATATATGATTTCCTCATCAATATAATGATATTGTCGCTCCTGCGTACGTACTGATTACCATCTTCATGAACGTGATGAGATTCATTCCCCATCATAATCATTCAAGAATAATTTTCATTTTATGATTAAAAATAATGTTTAAGAACTTAATATCATTCTGGATATGAATAAAATACATACTATCCATAACAAACATGGCTTACATAACTGATCATATAAAGGAAAACATATCAGTTAACACTTGAAACGATGATACTACTAAAATATTATTAACAAAGAAATAATATAGGATCATATATGATATCATATTTATTAATATAGTTATTTTATAATTTAATAACAATTATTTTACTATTATATAGTAGGTTAACATACCCTTGACCAAGGAAAAGTACAAAGTAAGGGTTAATTCCATAATCTCTTTATTATCCGAGGTTGTTTTTACGTAAGTATCTACTGGGACCTCTTTATCATCCACATCCGTGTTTTCTTAAAAATATATTTCAAAACATTTTTATGATTTAACAGACAATGAGTTAATGTCATTTATACCCTTATTTGAACTTATATGTTTTGAAAGGAATCTTTCTGTCATTTTCCAAACAAGGTACTTTATGACCTTTTTGACAAAATTATGGTAAGAATGTTTTTTAACTTATACGGCAGGTGAAACTATTTTCCGCCATTATAATATCATTGAATCTTCCCATACAAGATTATAAGAATATTTTCAAAATAAATTTTTTTCTTTTATAATTATATTACTTTTAAATGATTTCAAAATACAAAGAGATTGTTCTCTAAAAAAATTTCATTTCAACTACATCAACATCCTTTGATGGATTTTAAGCTTGTTTGAAGTTAATTTATTATGATACAAATCATCCATATTTTATTAAAGGTTTTGTGATATGTTTGAATGTGTATGTGTTATTTTTACTCCATTCATGGTTTATAGATAAATTATTGAAATTTTTTATGCTAGTTTTAATACGAATGTTTGTGTTATGTTTAAACCTTTTCAGGTTAGGAATGCATTGAACTTAGTAAGGGATGGGTGGAGACCGCTATAGCTCCTCAATGCATCGGGAGGCCTCATTAGACAAACAAGAGTCTTGAAACAAGGCCTTAACAAAATATTATTTGTATTCTTGCCACAAGGCCTTGACTATGTGGTTATGAAGTCTGACATTATGCATTCCATCATTATGAAAGTGGCTATTGATATTTCATGTGATTATTCGACTAGTAGAATAACCATGTGAATAATTAAATGTAATTATTTGATTTTATCTTTGCTGTATTATGCTGAATTTTATGTTTAAAATGATTTTTCTTTAGTCTTATACATTTCCTTAAATGTTTATGCTTATTTATGAATGTTTCTGCTATATTGTTTTCCTTGCTGATCATCCGAGCTCACCCCTTTCTATGTTTTACATTTTCCAGGATGTGAAGATGTATTTTATGGTTAACCTGTAGGAATAGGCTAAGGATATAAGTGTGTTAAAAATGGGACAAAATTTTGTTGATGATTTTATTTCATGATGTAATGTTAAACTTATGAATGTATCTAGTACTTTTAAGGCAACTAAATTGATCGATATTTTAGGATTTGATCCCTTATGATCATGGAAATGTTATGTAATAATGCACCGACTCTGGGTAATTGGGATTGTTGAGTTACAGTTGGTATTAGAGGAAGTTTAGTACAATACTTAGAAGCTATATTTAGAAAAACTCTGATTATAGAACACTATCCTAAGATAGACTTTGTGAATTAGTATAGTTGAACTTCCTAGAATTTTGTTACTGTAGAGATTTTGTGAATTTTCTAAGAAATACATCATTTTCTCAATACAAGCAGGTAGAGGTGGCTCTGGCATAGATATACCTAGGGTTAAAACTCGAAAACACTACTTTGATCTAGACTCGAACGGGATCTGGTGCATGACAACGGGCCTTATTGCACTCTTGGTTACAACACTCTTGGGGAAAATAATTAGGATAATTATCATCTTAATTAAAAACCATTATTAAGGGTATATGAGTATATACTTCCTCAAAGAAAACATTTTTATGATTATGGATTATATCCATAAACTATTCAATTTATGTTAAGTGTTTTACATGTTTGGAATTATGTATTGCGGTTCATAAACTAATATACTATACGACATTGTTTAGAAATGGAACCTAGTGTAAGGAATGGAAAATGTTTCAACGCATGTAATCCATGTAGATATTGACCTTGTTTTTAGGATAATTATAGCGGAGCTGGTCATACAACTGATGTTGATCATCTTATCACTATATTGGAACAACTCACTCAGGTTATGAATAAAAAGATTACCGGTATGGAGCACCCTGATCCACAACACGGAGGATCAATGTTAGACTTCTTCATGAGGAGAAAACCACCAACATTTAATGGGAGTACAACTTCATTAGTAGCTAAGAAATGGATAAATTCTTTAGAGAAAATATTTATTTCTTTGGGGAGTAGCGAAAGGGAAAACATTTTCATGGTAGTTTATCACCTCATGGGAGATGAAGATCAATGATGGTCATTAATCCAAAACACAATGGAAGATGAAGAAGTTCCGAACATAGAGTGGAGGGAGTTTGAAGATATTTTCTTATAAAAATACTTTCCTCATGATCATCGAGTGGATATGGAAAGATAATTTCTGAGTTTGAGGAAAAAGGAGGATGAGAATGTTGCAAAGTATGAGCCTAGCTTTACAAGGTTAGAAAGGCATGGAGAAGATTATACACATAACCCAAGGAGTAATATTGATCAATTATTTTATGGTTTAAAAACATTTCTCCATCGATCATTAGTCTCACAATCCTTCTCATCGTACAAAGAAATTCTCTCATGCGCTATCAAGATCGAAAAGGAATTCTCAAACTCTTACCACTTTAAATCAAATCAAGAGAAAAAGAGATTTGTTGAATACTCTAGAAATAGAAATAATGGGAAGATGGGAAAAGATGAATATCCATCCGGTGATAAATGTGAGAAGAAACAACTTGGTACTTGCCTGAGGGGAATGGGATTCTATTACAAGTGTGGTTAAAAATGCCACCAAGCTTGTGATTTCAAGGGGAAGAAGGAGGTTGTCAATGTTGAATGCTACAATTGTAGTGAAAAGGGGAATTATGAAAATTAATGTCCTATGTTCTAAGGGAACTTACCTCAAAAAAGTCCAAGGGAGAAAGTCCAAGCTTTTGAGATCACTAATGATAAGGTTGAATCTCTAAAATACATGGTGGCAGGTAATTTAATGGTTTACTCATGTTTAGAAAATAATTTATTTGATTTTGGATCATCATATTGTTTCATATATTCCCATTTTTCTAAGAAAAATAGATATTTTCAATTTGACTTAACAAGGGAGTTGTCAGTAAAAACACCTAAGGGAAGTATCATCAAAACAAAGTTTTTTGAATCAGTTCCCATTAGGGAATATAAATGTTCTTTATCTCCTTATCGCATCATCATACCCATGATTTAATTTGATATAATCATTAGAATGGATTTTCATTCGGACCATGATGCGAAAATTTATCTTAAGAAGATGGAGGGTACAATTTTCCATGGTGATAAGGAGTACATTATCTTTATAGCAGTGACATCACCACCAGATTATAATCTAGATCTTCCCCTAGTAGCTCTACTAAATTTAATTATTGAGGAATAAGAGAATAAAATAACTATGGTTGAGGAAAATAATGTTCAAATAGAGGATGTACCTATTGTGAAAGAATATGTTGATGTGTTTCTAGAGGATTTACCTGGACATCATCCAAAATGAGAAATTGAGTTTCCATTGATTTAATTCCTAGTTCAAGGCCCATATCTAAGACCCCTTATAGAATTTCCACTATGGAATTATTGAAACTAAATAAACAACAAGAGGAATTGAGTAAGAAGGGATTTATTTGTCCTAGTGTTTATCCATGGAGAGCCCATGTCCTTTTTGTTAAGAAGAAATACAGATCTATGAGGTTGTGGATTGACTACAGGGAGATCAATGCTATAATAATAAATAATAAGTATCCCCTACCTCATATTTATGATTTATTTGACCAACATCATGGAGCTAAATATTTTTCAAAGATTGACATTAGATTTAGATATCATCAGTTGTGTTTAAAGAAGGAAGACATTCCAAAAACAGCATTTTAAACCAGGTACGGGCATTATGAGTTTACAGTACTGCCTTTTGGATTGAGTAATTCTCCCTCTGTCTTAATGGATCTAATGAATAGATTTTTCAAGGAATATCTTGATGAATTTGTAGTGGTATTTATTTATGATATCTTGGTATACTTCAAAAGCTACGAAGATCATGAAAATCCCTTGCACATTATTCTAAAGACTCATAGAAAAAATGAATTATATGGAATGTTTAGCAAGGGTTAATTATGGCTTCAAGATATTTCTTTTCTTGGTCATATTGTATTTAAGGATGGAATATCTATTGATCCATCAAAGACCAAGGAAATCCAAGAATGGACAGCATCGATGAGTATAACTGAGGTACAAAGTTTTATTGGTTTAGCAGGTTATTATCGATGTTTCATCTAGAATTTTTCCCTGTTGGCTAACCCATTAACCAAGCTCACATGTATAGGGGTTGAATTTGTTTGGAAAAAAGAGTGTGAAGAATGTTTTGAATAACTGAAGAGAATATTATTCAATGATCCTATCATGACTCTACCCTCAGGGAACAATGGGTTTGTTATTTATAGTGATACTTCAAAGAAAGGACTTGGTTATGTCCTTATGCAGAATGATAGAGTTATTTCCTATGCATCACAATAGTTAAAAATTCATGAGAAAAACTATCCTAATCATGATCTCGATTTAGCAGCCGTAATCTTTACTTTGAAAATATAGAGACACTATATCTATTGTAAAAAAATGTGAGATTTATACTGATCACAGGAGTTTGAAGTATATTTTCTCACAAAAAGAACTCAACATTAGGCAAAGGTGATGGCTTAAACTACTCAAGGATTATGATTTCACTATACACTTCCACCTGGGGAATGAAAATAATGTGGAAGATGCTTTGAGTAGAAAGGATCATGGAGTTTTGAACAATATGGGAGTTGAAATGGATCATATTTTCATGGATCTAGTAAATATGGATATGGGAATAACCATGGAAGGTGAAACATCAATACTTTTTCAAATGGTTTCCAAACCATCTTTACTAGAAAGGATAAATATTTATCCGACTAATGATAAGGATTTTCAAAAGAAGATTAAATCTCTGAATGATGGGAGATTGAGTGACTTCATATATGAAGATGGAATTTTGAAATTTGGGAATAGATTTGTGTTCCCGATATACCTGATCTAAAAAGGGAATTATTGGATGATGATCATATATTTAATTTCTATATACACCCTGGGAGTACCATGATGTATAGATATTTGAAAGAATATTTTTTGTGGGAAAACACAAAGAGGATGATTGATAATTTTGTGTCAAGATGTATGGTTTGTCGACAAGTGAAAGTTGGAAGGCAACAGCCTGGACGAGTCATGCAACCTCTTCCTATACCTGAGTGGAAATGGGATAATATTACGATGGACTTTGTAATGGGGCTACCAAATACTACAAGAAGGAATGTTGCAATATGGTTCATTGTTAATCGTCTTACTGAGTCAGTACATTTTTATGCTATAAGAGAAGATTTACCACTTGAACGTCTGGAAAGACAATATATTAATGAAGTTGTAAGACTCTATGGTGTACCCCTATCGATTGTTTCTGGTTGTGATCCCTGTTTTACAACAAGATTCTGGAAAAGTCTTCAGAAGTCCCTGGATACTGAACTTCTTTTGAGCACTGGCTACCACCCTCAAATTAATGGACTATTCAAACCTTAGAGGACATGTTGAGATCTTTCTCACTTGTCTTTAAAGGTATGTAGGATCAATATTTACCTCTGGTAGAATTTTAATTTAACAATAGCTTACATTCAAGTATTAAGATGTCACCATATAAAGAGTTATACAGAAAGAGATGTCACACACCAACTTATTGGGATGGTTTTGGTGGAAAAAAACTCTTAATCCCAGAACTTGTTGAGGAAACCATGGAAAGGTGGAGGTTATCCAAACCCACATAAAAGTATCCCAAAGTAGGAAAAATATCTATGCTGATAACTGAAGGAAGGATTTGGAATTTCATATAGGATAACATGTTTTCTTGACTGTATATCCATGGAAAGGTGTTATATGTTTCGTTAAGAAGGGTAAATTGAATCTCAGGTACATCGGACCTTTTGAAATTCGGGAACGAATTGGAGTTGTAGCTTATCATTTGGAAATTCCTCCAAGTCTCTCCAAAGTTAATGATGTGTTCCATCTATCACTATTGAGAAAATACATGCCTGACCCAACACATGTACGCATTTATGTAGAATTATAACTTGAACCTGATCTGCCTTATTGTGAAGAGCCGATCAGAATTCTTGATACCAGAGAATAAGTGTTGAGAAACCGGATGACTCATCTAGTAAAAGTTCTATGGAGAAATCATAAGATGGAAGAGGCAACTTGGGAACTAGAGGAACTTATGATGAAGAACCACCCAAATCTTTTTATGTAGTAATATTCATGAAATTTGAGGATGAAATTATTTTAAGTACGGGAGAATGCAACACCCCAAGCTTCAACGGTATGTTTCCCTTTGAATAATGCAATAGCTTGTATTGTACGCAACTTCAAGATTCTAACACACCAAGACCAATAAAACTATCCGTAATGAATAGTAATACCCATTTTTGAAATTTTATAAATTTTCTTTTTTAAAATGGACTTCATTTTTGAATTCAGAATATTGAAATTAGTTTAGGGTAAATTTTTGGTAATTTTCTAAAAACTTTCAATTTTTGATGAATAGTGAAAAACACTGAGTTATTGTTTAAAACCATTTTTTTATTTAAATTTATTTGAGGTAAAAATAGATATATAATACCTATACATGTTCAATGTAATTCATTGGAGTCATCTTATAATAAGTTTAGATATATAAAAATTTTATTGAACTTTTTACTGTCTCTTACCCACATTCTAGGAGCATTTGCAAATTTGCATAAAACATAATTTTACCGCTTATGTGAGTTGAATTTAAAAAATCCAAGAGTTATGGTTCATGTAATTATGAAAAATGTGGTTCAATATGTTGAAAATGATTTTTGGTGAATAGTAACTTTTGACTTTTATTTACGACGGTTAAAAGTAAATATGGTAATTAAGGGTAAAAATGATATCATAATTACCCTAAAACGTGTCCAAATTCTATTGGATGAGTGTAATTTGACCAAAAACAACCTTAGGAATAAAATATGATCCTCTTTGGTCCACTTGGATTAGATTAGGACATTTTTTATTATTTTATTTAAAGAAGAGTTAAAAGAGTTAAATTCAAAGTTTAGTAACTAAATAATTTTTAATATAGGGTTACACATAATATAAATTAGACTATAAATATTAATTATAAAGCTAAAAAAAATCCTAAATAATGGTATTTTATTTATAACTTTTAGAAATTTAATAATTTAATTTATTTATGAAACAATGATGATGCAATAATAACCTTATTAATGAATGATTAAAATAATTGAAATTATAAATATCAAAATAAAGGTAATTTGAGACTTTTGATGAATTCCACTAATTTTATATGTCAATATGACATGTTTGGATTGATTAAATAATTTTTTTCTAAGTAATCATGTTTTTATGATTTTCAAAAAAACCAAATATTAAATAGTGTCAAAATTGACAAAATTGAGTTTTCAAAAGAAATACTATATTATTAATTGGTATAATGTTCTTAAAAATCTAAGGTTCGTCCAAAACAGTTAGATAAGGTTATATATATTAATAATTAACAACTTGGGGTTCTCTTGGAAGTTTATAGGAAGTTTATTAATCATATAATATAAAAATACAAAGAGACATGGTAAATGTCAAACTATTTAACTAAGAGTTAAATCTAAAAGATGAGGTTAATATAGTGACCTAAACCTATATAAAACCTATTGTTTGAGAGGTTAATATAGTGAATATTTCATCACCTATTTCAAGTTCTTTCCTTCTTCCACTTCATCTTTCTTTGTTGTTTCCATTCTAAAATAATAACTACAGTATCTTATATATAATATTATTTTATTATAAATATGTTACAACCATATTTGTTATTCTATCCATCCTATAAATGAAAAAGTCTCCATGCATGCATATGTACGGCTTACCATCTCCAAGTTGTGGGGTAGTTTGTTATTCATACACTTCATTATTTTGTATGGGTATAATAATTATTATAACTAATGTAAATAATATATATAAATTTTTAATGATTATTTATATATGATATACTATCCAATTATATATGATTTCTCCATCAATATAATGATATTTTCACTCGTGCGTACGTACGGATTACCATCTCCACAAACGTGATGAGATTCATTATCCATCGTAATAATTCAAGAATAATTTTCATTTTATGATTAAAAATAATGTTTAAGAACTTAATATAATTCTGGATATGAATAAAATACATCCTATCCATAACAAACATGGCTTACATGACCAAGCATATAAAGGAAAACGGATCATTTAACACCCGAAATGATGATACTACTAAAATATTATTAACAAAGAAATAATAGAGGATAATATATGATATCATATTCTTGTATATAGTTCTTGTATAATTTAATAATAATGATTTAACTATTATATAGGAGGTTAACGTACCCTCAACCTAGGAAAATTACAAGACAAGGGTTAATTCCACAATCTCTTTATTATCTGAGGTTGTTTTTATATAAGTATCTATTGGGACCTCTTTATCATCTGCATTCGTTTTTTTCTTAAAAATGTATTTCAAAAAATTTTTAATATTTACTAGATAATGGGTTAAAGTCATTTATATTCATATTTGGCCTTATATGTTTTGAAAGGAATCTTTCTGTCGTTTTCTAAACAAGGTACTTTATGTCCTTTTCGACAAAATTAAGGTAAGAATGTTTTTTAACTTATACAGCGGGTGCAGCTATTTTCCGCCATTATAACATCATCGAAGCTTCCCATACAAGATTATAATAATATTTTCAAAATAAATGTTTTCTTTTATAATTATATTACTTTTAAATGATTTCAAAATAGAAAGATATATTTCTCTAAAAAGTTTTGATTTCATCTATGTCAACATCCTTTGATGGATTTTAAGATTGTTTGAAGTTTATTTGTTATGATAAAAATCTTCCATATTATATTTAAGTTTTTGTGATACGTTTAACTATGGATGTGTAATTTTTACATCATTCATGGTTTATGGACAAAGTATTGAAATTTCATATGCTAGTTTTAATATGAATGTTTATGTTATGTTTAATCCTTTTTATATGAGGAAATCATTGGACTTAGTAAGTAATGGGTGGTGCCCGCTATAGCTCCTCGATGCATCGGTAGGTCTCATGAGACAAACTAGTGTCTTAGCACAAGTCTTTAACAAAATCATATTTGTAGTCTTGGCCCAAGTTCTTGACTATGTGGTTATGAAGTCTAGATTTATGCATTCCATCATTATGAAAGTGATTATTTATATTGCATGTGATTATTCGACTAGTAGAATATATATACGAATAAGTAAATGGCATTATTTAATTTTATCTTTTCCATATTATACTAAAGTTTAAGTTTAAAATTCTTTTTTTAGTCTTATACATTGCCTTAAATGTTTATTCTTTCTTATTAATGTTTCCGCTATATTGTTATCATTACTGAGCATTTGAGCTCACCCCTTTCTATGTTTTATTTTTCCCAGGATCTGAAGAAGTATTTTATGGTTGACCTGTAGGGATAGAATAAGGATATAATTGTGTTAAAAAGGGGACAAAATGTTGTGGATGTTTTTATTTCATGATGTAATTTAAAACTTTTGAATGTATCTAGTACTAACAAGGCTAATAAACTGATAGGTCTTTCAGGATTTGATCCCTTGTGATCATGCCAATGTTATGTAATAATTCACCAAATCTGGGTAACTGGGGTCGAGACATTACAATTTGGTATAATTTATTACATATTTTAATCATAATAATTTATATTATTTAATATTTACAATTTTATTTTATTTTAAATGAATAGTGAAAATATTAAAAATAGTTTACCATGGTTAAGGTAAAAACAGATTTACCAAGGGTAATCTAAAATGATAAGGGTCATGATAACTTAAAAAATTTCCTGAATTATATTTTCTTGAAAAATTTATACCTAATATAATATAATTATATATAATTTCCTATTTTTGAGCTTTTTTTCAAGTGGAGAACATAGATGTCACTTTATATTTTTAAAAATTCTAATTATGTCCTCTCCCATACTTATAAAAAGACACCCTTATCTAATCCTATTAACACCCCCAAAGAATTTTTTCACCAGATACCTAGAAAAACACCTTAATTACCTCCCTCCAGATATCCTAGAGTCTTTATTTTGATCAAAAAACTAATCCATGTATGCTTTTTTTCTAAACCAGTATAGGTTTTCAGAAGAAGAACTATCATTATTAAATGAGTTTTTTTATTTTATTTATTCTTCCACCTCATTCAAATATTCTTAATTTTTTTTACATAAAACAAAAATACCTCCCATATACTGAAATTTTATTTTTTTTTAATGGAATAAAGAAAATCCTTCTCTTCTACCATCAAATGGGAAACGAATCCATCATTCATGTGCATGAAGGAATACAACATCAACAAAAATAAAGGCCTTCAGGCCATTTGGGTCACATCATGAACCGATGTAATCTTTTTTTCACCATTACCTCTCATAACATGTTATAACAATGGATTTAAATTATATGTATGATATTTTTAAGATAATAATACTCATTTAAATATTATATCAAATATACCTTATTATATTCCATTTCGTGTGGGATACATTAATGTATTTTGTGTGTGCAGCGAAATATCCCCTCATAAAGCAATGTGATTTGTTTTAATAATGCATTACATGTAAGGTAATTAGGGTAATTTTAATGAATATGTGTGATATAAATGAAATAAATTTTATATTAATGAAATATTTATCATTATGAAAAGATAATATATAATTTTTTTTACATAATATATCATTTTATTTCTTTAACTTAAAAATGATAACGTTGTTTGTACGTACATATGAATTTCCACCTCCACAATGTGATGTTATTATTTTTTCATAAAAAATCACATGGATGATATATATCAGTATATTTAAATAAATAATATATTATTTTTTATATTATGATCATTTTTAATATAAAATACTACTTACCTTCTTTCCATGTTAATCCCAAAAAAAATTAGAAATGTTACTCATGCCTACGTATGACCTACAGTCTCAATTATCATAACACAGTTCATTTTTTATAACCATAAATCATTATTGGTTTTAAAATAAAAAAATTTTGTATAAAAATTATAATTATTTCTTGATTAATAATGTAAAGATTACAAAATTATGACCCCTTTGAAAATGATCAACATACCAAATCCATTTTAAATATATGGTTTGAACGTCATCAAAATACCTGATATGTACTTAACTTATTAAGTATTTAATTAAAATAATAAGAAAAATTATTTATGTATAAGATATTAATCATAGAAAATGTTATTAAAAAATATTTTATATAAAATTTTTATGATGGATTTAAATAGTATATGTTGAAGTTCAATAATCAAGGTTAGGGAATTATATTCTCCCTTTTATTTCTATGAGACATATGTCATATTCACCATTATTAATATTTTTTCACATATATACTACCAGTTTTACATGTTATATTATAAATCCCTATACATCAAGGTATTTTAAGTTTCTAAATGATTTATTTCATCCATGTTGATTTGAATTTCATGTAACCAAGTGGTAAAAAGTTTCACAACTCATTTTCTTTACATTAGGTAATATTAATTATTTATTTAATTCATTATGATATGGTTTTATGTGAATTTATCCATGAATTGATTTATTTTTTTATTTAACTTGTTTTTTATTTCCATTTTTTACACAAAATCACTCCACTAATTAAATTTGAATTAAATTATATGATCTTTATATAGGGTTATTAATATCAAATTAAATTTATTTAGTCCATGTGTTGATCTTATAAACCTAAATTATTTTAAGATGTTTATATAATTATTATTTAACATTTAATATAATGAATATCTTTAGTCTATATATATATTATATTTTATTTATTTTTATTCTTTCTAGGGGGTTATTATTGAAAGTTTACCAAATTGTAAAAAAAACATTATTTTAAAAATACATTCCTTTTAGGATTGTTTATGTTGAAGATTTTTTTTGAGTAAATAATGTGTTACAGTTTTTTTGAAACACAACTCTTTTATTCTCCTATAGTTATGAATTTTTTCAAAAAAAAAAATTAATTCCCATTTTTTCTCTTATTGATTAAAGAAACATGAAGAATTTTATTTAAGTGACACTGATCATGTATCATCCTTTATGTTGGGAATATTTCTCTTCCATAACCACGTTCCCTAAAAAAATTAAAAAATATTATTTTCTAAAAATAAAATATTTCTTAAATTTATTTTTAATTATATTTGACCTTTTTTAAAATGGTTTTAAAAAAATATATTTCTAAACATATTCTAAATGCTTCACTTCTGACTACCTTTAAAAAATGATTGACAGGAATTTCTATTTTTAACATTTACATCACCAATGAATTTTCTCACCATCATAACCATTATTTTCCTTAAAGTTTAATTTATATTTTTCAACGTTTATTTTCAGTGAAAATTATTTTTATAACATTTTATGAATTTTTAGTTTTTAAAAGTGTTTTTTAAAGTGAATTGTTATTTACCTAAAGAATTTTTTTAGTGGTCTTTTAATGGTATTTAAATACATAAACATAAAAAATAACTGATTTTACTTTTAATAAAATTAGGATAATTTGTAATGATATCATCCAAATTATTTCTCTGGATGGATTATGATTGTTTGAAATAGTGTTTCCTGGAAGGTATTACTTTTCCACTTATAAATCATGATTTGAAAGGGATAATGGTTGTTTTATGAGTTTTATTATGAATGTTTAGATTCCATATTTGTTATTATATTTTGGTTCTTATGAATAGATTATTTTGATGGGTGGTTCCATTATAAACCTAGTATTATTGGTTATATTATTAACCAATAATGGGTGATTCTAAAATAAACCAAGGATGGATAAGACCATAATTTACCTCCAATACATAGTGTATTCATGTCGACCATGTGGTTATTCCATTTGTAACAATGATTATAAGAGTGGTATGAAAATTATTTTCAAAAGGTTAATACATTAGTTATTATACTTGATATGGGTTTTAATAGATCCATTTGATTGAGATTGACATCAAATAGATCATGATTATTGATTAATATGACTCTTTAATTTGATAAATCATTGTTCCATAGAAAATGATTATTGATAAGGATTTATGGTAATGAGTTCAATTATTTTATGCACATTCACATTGATTATGTCATCATACCATTATGTTCATCTTATTTTAATTGATGTAATTTAGTTTTAATACTTATGATTTCCCTTACTAAGCATTTGAGATCACTATTATCATGTTTCATTTTCCCCAGGTTATGATGAATATTATTAAATGATTTTATTCATGAAAATTTTCATATGTGAATAATATTATAGGAGATTTTGAATACATAATATGGAAAATAAAAAGGTTTAGTATAGTGGGAGGCATGATTGATCTTTATGAAACACTTTTTTATGAATACCAGTTTTGAAGAGTTATCCTATTTCTATAAAACTCTAAAAAATGTCCTTGGGTATTAAATTGGTACAATATATCATTTGTATTTTTTAGGTTTTATAAGAAAAAAATTCGTTCACATTCATTGATATCAAATCAATAAATGTAATGATAATTTTTTTAGCACCGGATATGGGAGTGTGGGTTTTGATAAAGTTATCTCAATGGTTGATTTAATAAATAAGTTTTCTTATAATTATAGACCAATATTCATAAATACTACTACATTATAAAACAAAATTTTTATCCTATTAAAGTATGATGGATTATTTCTCATCGCAATTTCATTATAAGGATAAATTATTAATATAATAACATGATTAAATCTACTTTTGTTACATTTAATTTATAGAGATTAATAATTATATTATTTATTTTATGAGGACATTATCAATTTAATTGAATCTATTTTATTACTACAATTAATGGGAATTTAATATATCTCATCTATGGTTTTCTTTATAGAGAACTCATAAGATTCATCAAATTTTTAATTCATGAGAATTTTGAAAGGTAAAACTCAAAACTTCCAAATCTTCAAATATTGAGATAAATGATAATCCAATAAAAGCAACATTACACTAATAACAATTTTTAGGATCACTTGTGATATAACCAAACATAAGAGTGGGTGAATTATTTCTGATGATAGATAATCAATTAAAACAATTTTATTTATTTACCATTCAACTTATTTTTGGGAAAAGATATATCAACACATTACTTTCCTTTGTTTAGAATAAATATTTAATAATAAGGAAATAAAAAAAGGAACACATGATTTTTTAATGAGGTTAACCTCCAATATGGATGACTGTCACTGGTGTACTATGTTTTTTATCCCACTAACACACAATGCCTATTTTATTATAAAAATGGAACACATGGAATGGAATGTCCCTGGACCCATACACCTCAAACCAAAAAGGTTCAATCATAACCACTAAGTTGGTGATATCATGTTCTAGAATTGACCATGAATTTCTTTTTGAATACATAATTCAGTATTTGCATCCATGAAGTGAACCAATAGTAAATTATTTATATATCTCATGAACATAACAGATTTGATCACCTCCCCTTACGTGTAGCTATAAAACTATTTATTAACTACTACAATCCATACATTATAGTGAAATTATGGAATAGGATTATATTTCTTATACTTCATCTTGAATGATAAAATTTAAAAGAAAGTATCTCATTTTTATTCTCCTTTTATTTATTTCTCAAGGATAATCATCTTCCTTACTGTTTTGTAATTTCTTCTCTTCAACAAAAATTGTTTCTTCTAATGAATGGAGTGACATGTTTCTCTATTTATTATTTTATTATCATAAAACTCAAGATTATAATAGTGTGAGATTCCCAATAATTTATTCTTATTCTTCCCAACATATATATTCAAAAAACATCATGAATTGTTAGTCCATAATATTAAACACATTCATTCAACCATAATTAGAGTGATAATATCTCCATATTTGAAAATGGAAATTCCTCTATAATATCGATAGTATAATATTCTCATTTAAAATAGTCATTAATTATTAATAAATACTCAATATTTTCATTTTACTTTAATTATAGTAAAATATCACATTATTTATCTTCTAAGTCACTAGGTTTTATTAATCTTTAACACATATACAAATCATATAGAAATCATAATTTCCTTCATGTATAAATGTCATAATATAGTGGATCAATCATAGTGTGAATATTTTATATCACACTTATCTTCATCATCAATAACAACTTCACCTTCATATAACTATGTGACAACACCTCATATTCTAGAACAAGATCTTGCTTGTATTTTATCTTTAACCTTCTTAGAGGTTTTATCATATTCTCCTTGGTGTAAAAATTCCACTATGAATACTAACCTTGAATAAACATACCAATAAATAATTTTTATATTTTAATCAGTGGAGAGTAGATTTAGTATGGTTCTAGTTAATTATTAATCCAAATATGAACATACAAAACTATATTTTAACTTCTATAAAATCATTATTATCCTAAATTTTTTATACCATGTAAAACATATGTAATAAATTTTATATCATTAATATAAAATTCTTAGGTCAAACCATCTTATAGATCAATATAATATTCATTTCATTCCAAAATACCAGTGATTAAAATACATTTATAGAAATTTATTAATATTATTTATCATAGTGTAGTTCTTCCCATTTCAATATTTATTTAAAATAATCACCATTTATTAAGATTATATAATTAATAAATATTATATAATTTTTATTACATTGTAAAATATCTGGTTGGTCTCTTAACAAAAAAATCTTATGAAATATCAAAAATGATATGTATCACTCAGTGCTCTGGTCCATTTTAAATTTATATTCAATGAGAAAAATATTATGTATACTTAGAATATTATTTCCTTTTTAATCTACATTTATTTGGAAAAAATATATGTTACATAACATGTGGAAAATATTATGCATCATAGTGTGCTTTGATTATTTGGGTGAATTCTTCAACCTGAAAATATATTATGTATTTGAGGGTTTTATTTTCCTTACTAAATTTTATTTACTCCAAAAACATAAACATACAATAAAGATAATCCCTTCCTTTACCAAATATTATATTTTAATAAATATATTCCTTATCATGTACTTTGAATAATTTCTAACAACCTATATCACAAAAATTCTAGAATCATCTCTACACTCACCATATTAAACATAATCACATAAAATTGATTTAGAATAACATAAAATCAAATTTAATCATTTTCAGAATAATTAAAATTATTTATGAAGAATATAAAAACTCTATAATTTATTTAAATGTTATCTAAATAAATCAATCAACATAATACCCTCCTCAAACTTCTTCCATGAAACTTATATATTAAATGAGTGGAAACACTTTGGATATATCCTCTTATTTAGCTTCCATATATAGATATTTTATTTTTATATCATCAATATTTCTGAAACACCACTTCCAAGAATTCATTAAATCTAGATAAAGATATCCACAACAATTAATATCCAATATAATACCATCAAATAAGTTCTTCAAATATAAAATATATAAAACAATTTACACATTCCATGGAACAATTCTCATCTTCCAAAATTCTAAATTTGAGTGAATGCAACATCATGCAATATTAATTTTGCATAATGAGTTTATAGAATATCATTTTTCTCTAGGTGGTTGTACTAACACCATCAAATGACCTTATTTTATATATGAAAATCCTTGATATAATATTACTAATGGTGGTAAATCAATAACATTTCCAATATTTTTCGTATGAATGGGTATACAATAATATCCAGTTACATATTTCACTTTAAAAAGAAGAATCGTTCTTTCAATCCTTATGATATTCCATAAATAGTATTTCATTATTTACTCAACACATATAATCAAACTATTATGGGAAACAATTATAATACTTCTAATATTTTCTTTTTATTAACTTTTCTTCAAAAACTTTATCTCCCTTCCCTGATTTTTGTACTCTAACACATATTGATACCAAGTGTGTTTTCATCAAGATTATTGAAAACTAATACATCTAATCATAATGTGAGTTAAAAAGGAACCCACAGCCATATCTAGTCATGTACCCCGGTTTCTAGAGTTAGGTGACTTACACAAATAAGAAATGTCCCTTGGATTACATGTCATGGGTGGATAGGGGGGAAACTAGGCATGTAGAATAGTATTTCCTAGATCATTTTTCCAATACCAAATAAATGTTTGATTTGAAAGTATAAAACATGTGATATTTATATATATATATATAATATTAATTTACACTAATAAAATACTAGACATAAAAATTTATCTAATGTCACACAACATGTGATATTTAACTCCTCTATGGAAACCATAGTTGTAAACTGAAATAAAATCAATTATATTATTTAGAAGCAGATGTCGTATAATTCTATCTTCTTCAGAACATATATCTTCATCAGTCTCTATACCACTAACTCCTTGTTCTATATTATCCATGTCAATGAACACAACTTTAATACCTCAAAATTAATTCCTACCAACAGTGACCATTCATTACATCTCTCATCACTACCATAACTATCATAATGACCATTTAATCCAAACACAACCTACTATTAATCATAAATTTTGGGCATCACCTGTGGTCTTCTACCACGAACCAACTTTACATACTTCACTAGTACCTTCTCAAATGTGTTTTTCCCTCACCCTTTGTTATCCAATTTATCATCTTGATAAATATTTGTTAAAATGCTATCCATTAGTAAATCTAGTGGAGAATGTTAGTTATATAAATCATAAAGGAGACATGGTAGAAAATAAATGGTGGTCATTATGACTATAGATATATTAGGTTATATTCACAATATATTCATCAATGAATAATTAAAATGAATAATTTTAGTGATTAATCAAGGTAAGGATAATAATTTTCTAAAATTGATAAATAAATGGAAAATATGTGATGAAAATTCATCAAATAATAAATGAAAATTCAATATCATAATGATAATCAAGGGAATAAATTTCATTATTCATGCAATATTATGTAATTTTTATTATAATAATTCAAAAATACATCGCATAAATAATTAGGTAAATAAATAAAAAAGATTTCAAATTATATGGTTGATCTCCAACCCCTTAATGATTCCAACTTGATCTCATGAATTGTTTTCACCTATATGTTGAAAGAGGTCCCAAATTGATAATCTACAATCTATTTTTGGGGAATATGATCAATATATAATTTATATATATTAAAAATGCAACAATTTCACAAAAATAAATGTTCTTAATATATGATAACTTAATTTATTAAATAATTGTTTGAGGGTAAAAGTATGCCCAAAATTATAACGTATATTTTTCCTATCTAAGGAAATAATCCCTGATTTGGATAGAATTATGGTTCCAGAATTTTCATAATGGGATGAATTTAGAAGATATTAATGTTACACAGATAGTTTAAAAGTAATGTATTTAAAATATTCAATATTTTTCAATAACATGTGATGATTCAATGAATTAATCAGCCATGCGACTATGTTATAAAAATTGTAAAAAATAGAAAAAAGGGGTTAAAAAATAATGGTAATTAAATAAACCCCTATATGAAGTATCATCTAATTAAATAAATATTTCTCTCAAAGAGGATATAGTGATAATTGTTTATAAAATTATCGAATTAAGATAATCCTTTTAGTTCATTTACACGCACCCATAAAATCAGAACCATTTAGATCAATAGACTTTTAGATGAACCATATGTCTATATATCCTTCATTGAGACGTGTGGAAAACAATGTCCACATGATCTAACTATAGTGATAATTTCAATAGATAAATAACCCCACCTACCATATACAAAATTTATAATAGGCTAATGAGTCTTAGATATAACATTGTTCCATTGAAAATTTTATAAAAATATAACATGGATACTCCATTATGATTGTGTAGTATTCTTTATAGAACTCCATGGAATTTTTCTGCATTCAATGTAATACTTATAATATATTTGAGTTGTCCTCATCCTCTAATCGGATTATTAATCCTTATCCATCATAAAAAACACACGATTAGTACCCATATTAGATGACTCAATGATCATTCCCCAATAAAGGGGTGACATGAAGGAACTACAATACATGTCCACAAAAATCTCTATGTTTACATTGGGTTTGTTTTGGTTATTTTTTTCAAACTCTATTAATAGTGTGTGATTAACCCAGATATTGTTAAAATTGAGAAATAAATCCCATAAGATATCCTCTAGAACCTAAATGGTTATCTTTATCTAGCTATATTTTTAGGGGTGGAATGTTGTACGCAATCTCAATTGGGTTATGAATTCCATAATAAATATCCTCCACAACATGGATTTAAATTAAGTATGGTGGTAAAAAATGATCATCAAGGAATCCTCCAAAAAAAACTATATTGAACATCTTCATGAGTGGATAAGAAACTAATTATTAATTTACTATAACAAGTTTCCTAGTCTCCCATGGAATAAAAATGGGGTGGTTTAAAACTCTATCATAACCTCCTCATATTTTCCTTCTAGTAACACAACCCATAGCTATAATATGATGACATGCTTCAAGAAATCAAAAAATTTCCTCCAGTGTATAAATTGAAAATATTTGGTCACATAAAATATTACATGATATATCTAATTGTTGGGTCTCTATTAAAAAATGAATATGGGAGGGGTTCCCTTTAGATATTATAGGTAAAAAAATATATCCTTCTTCTTCGATGACTAATAAAATTTTAGATATCATCTCAAATTACTACAACTCCAACTGATCATGGGATTTCTCACCAATTTCATTATAAATGAAGTTCCCTTTTACAAGATTATAAACTATCAAAAAGTTATATTCATATTAGAACCTTCAATATAAATTTTTCTGATTATGAGATCTCATGTGGATAAAAAATTATTGATACTCTTGTTATTCATGTAAATTTTGAATCATTCATCAAGAAGGAAGTGCCTCTAGGTCATCAAGGTTGAGACCATAATTGAATATTTTTTATTTTTTTGGGGAATAGTTATTCTTGTGGGATTTTATCCACCAAGATGCATAACGAATCACCACATATCATTTTATCATCTCACAACCATGTTTATATCAAGAGGCATAAAAAAGATACACATAAATAACTCTTTCCTATAAAAAATACTTAATAGTTTACCTAGTAAATAGTTTTTTCACCTCCTTCAAGGTTACCTAACATTACTGACACTAAGTAAAAGGATACTACTTTCACATAATGGAATTCATGGGATCTGTAATCCTAGAGAATTATACTATAAATATCTATTAATAACCTATTATCCCTTGAATATTATACTTCTTAAATATTGTCTTGGGTGGTTCCAAATCAATTAAAACTTCAATATTCATAGTTTTAACTCTATATATACTAACATAGAAAAAAAACCTAAAAATGGGCATCCTAAATATAGAATTTTAACTTTTATAGAAAACCATATAGCTAGTTCTCTCAAAAAATTATCAACTAATCCATGTATGTCTAACATGGTCATCATATATCCAAGAAAAGAATAATGTTTTCTTAAAAAACTATTTTAATAATGGTTTTTATATCCAGTTCATCAGTCATATAAACATTATTAGGGAATTAATAACTCTGAACAAGATCATAGAAAAATTTTAGTGTTTATAACTATATCTGAGTATCTACTTTATGATGTTCTCCTCGTGACCCTGAAGATAATGTTTATTTAATTGATTTAAATGTTTTAATACACTTTTATTAACAAACAATCCTAGGTTAACCTGAGGCATCACAGGAATAGTACCTTCATACTGTAGAGAGAAACAAAACAAAATATTTCTCAAGTATAATTAGAGAAAAAAAAGTGTAAAAAGTGGAAGAAGTGTATGTAATCATGAAACATATAACATCAATCATAAAGGAAAAATTATAAAATATAAATAAGATAATACAAATTTTGAACCTCCAAGTGAATATATATCACCACTAAATAGTCCCACTATAAATGTGATGACAACAAAGAGAATATGATGATAAATATGACACCCATCCCTTTACCATAGTCTGGACAAAACAACATCTAAAATTTCCCAATGTAAAAAAGTTGGTTTTATCACAAAGCCCAGTAGGATTTCACCATAAAATCTATAAAAAGTGGAATACCATTAAAATAATAGGTTTAGAATCAAAAAAATATACTTT
Organism: Viscum album; assembly: GCA_963277665.1. NCBI lineage: Eukaryota > Viridiplantae > Streptophyta > Magnoliopsida > Santalales > Viscaceae > Viscum > Viscum album. The sequence goes on from OY728150.1 coordinate 1,895,856,512, forward strand.
ATAATGAATTTGATAAATAAAAACAATTTGTAGAACAAATTTTAGTTTTCATAAATTCCGTTATTATTCAAAAAATATAGGATAATCATAAGTACATGAAGAGTAACATGATATATTAATAAAAACCAACCACAGATACACCATAATATATTCATGTGAGAAAACATCCATGAAATATACCATAATTTATAAACCTGGGCATCAATGATAGAGAACAAGATTAATAATCTAGACTATGGGATATGTACATGAATATATAAATGAAACACTAATCCAAGAATCATTTGAATCCAAACAATATTTATTCTTGAAAAAGTCTTTTAATATCAAACCTCTAGTGGTATTACACACACTAAAGTGAAAGTCCATTTTCTTAACCATCCTCGGTTCCCAATGTGTTAATTTTGATAAAAATATTATAAAAATTTATCACTATATATATATCATTTTCATATTGAATAATTATCATTTACCTGAATAAAACCCCATTTTTTATTAAAATCCACTACTAAGGCATTTATTAAAAACATACCTTGGAAAATATATTTTTTAAAAAAAACCCATTAAAAAATGCATATCTTGAAAAAAATACTTATATATAAAATATATCCATTTCATAAAATAGACCAAATTAATTCATATAAAAATCAAGAAATTATTGAATTATAACCTTTTTATAGAGACACATACCTCAATAATAGAGGAAAACAAGTCACCTTTGAAAAAATAGATTCTGAATAAGTATATTGGTTCCTCATGAGACAAGACATATAATAAATAATATCAAACCTCTATCAAATCCATTATATATAACATCTATATCCCATTTAGGTTTTAATTACACTTGATGGAAGATATCTATTGAGGGTTTATTAAGAACAGGGAAAACATGATTAAAAACTAAACATCCATTAAGGAGAACTATGTGGAACAAAGGAATTATATCAATAATTTGAAGTGATAATTTTTTAGAGTTTTGGGGAAGGTTTAGGTCAAGAATAATGAATATTATAGTATGATTATACATAGAAATTATTAAGGGAAATATGTAATTTCAATATTCTTAGAGGATCTGATCGGGATGCACAGTTTCACTACACTATTAGAAAAATTGTATTCCAACCATGCATGGCCTCTATACTTTGAAAAATATGGTGAATGGTTTTCTAGATATGAGCCACATCATTTGGTAAATTCATGATCAAGAAGTAAGACACCCTTAAAAACCACCCAAACACCCACCTTGTCTTCTTGGCGAGCCACAAGGTTTTACTATCCATGCTCAAACTATGAAAAATGAATCTTTATCCTAATAGAGACATTCTACATTATTACCATAGGGATAGTACTAACCAATCACAATAACCATGAACCAGACTAGTTTCCCCAAAATTTCATGTTTTATACCCCTATTTCCTATAAATCCCTAGAATGACCCCTTGGATAAACCAAGCACAAACTAAGGTATACCTATGTCCCAAAGGATATCAAAGTTCTCTATAATATTAAATTTTTTTCCCTTAATGTTGATCAAGATTATGATCTGATAAAATGATAATTCCATTGATACCTCATACATAATTCCCACTCATACGTATCATGGATATCATTTCTACACTACCACAGTACATGAACCATAGGAATTATTTTATTGTTTTTTACATTATATTGGTGATTTATACTCTTAACTGGTTTCCCAATCATAGTGGTTTCGGGTTCAAGACCTACATATTCCAATTTAATCACATGGGAAGGGTCCATTTGATACCTCCTCATCTAGTAAATAAGAAACATTTCATTAATTGATGTCAAACAAGAGTGAAATTTTAACATATTTTCCCCCTTTTTATGTTGCTTTGTGATCACAAAGTGGTCAATGAACATTGGTTCAAACTTTCTACAATTACCAAATTGATGGTGTCATGTGTAAGGTAATATATATAGAAAGACCATATCACCAACTTTAAACTCTATTGGCTGATAATGATAGTCTACTTCAGATGACTCTAGGAAATGATAAATAACTTCCATATCAACTATATCTTTTCCATAATATCCTAAATGAGGCTAGGTCAAATGAAGGACCACTCTCCAAACTCTTCCCAGCACAAGGGAGATCTACTTGTCCAGCTATAAAAGACTTAAAAGGGTTCTATCTTAATCAAATCTTGATAATTATATTTATATATAAATTCAACCATATGATAATGGTTAACTAAGAACCACTAAATTCAAGAAAACAATCTCAGATAATATCCTCAAGAACCTAGATAGATTTTACATTTTTCATCCATCTAGGGATGATATGATGCGCTAAATTTCATTTTAGAACTCATAACCTATTATAAAACATTACAAATCATATATACAAACCATGGGTCCCTTTAAAAAAATATCCAATGGAACCCCATGAAGTCTCAAAATCTCTTGGATATACGAGTACATGAGATAACCCACCTTCATCATCTCCTTCATAGAATAGAAATGTTCTAGTTGAAAATTTCAATTAATTATCACTAAAATTGTATCATTCCCCCAAGGATACCCTGGTAAAAAAATAATTATTTGGAAATATTATCCCATTTCTATATTGAAATGGGAAAAGGTTGAAAATTACAATAAGTATTTGTTTTCCTGCCTTAATGATATGAAAAGTAAGTAATTTTGATACAAAATCAAAAATCAACCATTTAATCCCCATCCACCAATACCAGTATCATAGATCATGATACAACATGCTATTCTAAGGTTTTATAGACCAATAATACTATAGTACATGTCCTTAAACTCTTGTCTTAGAGATATAGGAACAACCATCCTACTTTATAATCACATGGAACCAATAGGAAACCAAGACCACACAACTGAGGTATCCCAACTATTTAGGATTTACCTAAAATGATAGAAATAAGTGTATGTTTTCTATTCATGTTGAATTTGATCATAAAATGATGATTCATCCTTAATGGAATCTAAGAATACCTTCCCACTAGCCTCCTCCATTCCCAAAGTTATCTCAATGATCAGAGTCATCAGATTTTGTTCCTCGATGGATTACTTCAGGAATTTATTTGGTAATATCATGCTCAATGAATCTGTTATTGAATTCCCTTTTCTAGGATTATACGTAATATAAAAATAAAAATTCTAGGGATAATCTACCAAAAATATCTATCTCTTGTTCATATCCCTCTAAGTAAAAATATATCTTAGGTTATTATGATCATAGTGTGCCATAAATATAGCTTGCACAATAATTTTCAACCATCTCCTTCCGGGCCCTTCTAGCATATATGTAGAAAACCCCCAACTTAGAGATAGGAGGAGTTTTTAGAAAATTGAATATCCTTCCCATCCATACAAGGAATTATTTAGACTCTTGGGGTATATTTTAATAAAGGAACATGGGTGGATTCTTCTTAGTATATTCTAATCCATGATATAACATTAAACCCTGGTGTCCCATACCTATATAAAAAATATCCACCAATTGTAGATTACATATTCAGCCAATGAAGGTTCCACAATAGGATTTTCCTATAGAATATTTCTCTCAACTTTCTCACTTGGATTCAGAAGATCACTTCAAGGAGGCATTTTCTAATTAACAAAAATTTCAATAACCAATTAGTTTGATAGGAATTCCAAAATAAAAGTCCAAATTTAGGAATAAATTAAACTTTATATAAGAAAAAATAATTTTAAGTAATCGTGGATTATATGGTTGAAAATAATACATTAAAAATAAATTATTCCATTTAAATAATCACTAATTATAGATCATTCAAACAACCTTAAACACTAAGTCTCAAGATAGTTAAAAATACCTAACCACCCATGGTAACTTGGGTTCTGATGTAGAAGTAAGCTGGCTAAGAACCCTTCCAACATACTAAAAAAATTCAAACAGTCCTAAATTCTATCTAACAAATACCCCATACCAAAACTATGTAGTATTATAACACTTTAAGCTAGTTAATGTCACACAAATACCATTTTTAATGAACCATCTCAGGTCACCCTAACACATCACCCAAGTAGGCCCATACTAGGATAGAGAGAGAGAAAATAGCACAATTCTCATGTATAACCAAATAACAGACAATGTATACAATTGATAAAGACTAAATATCCATGATACATTAAATATCTAACCTAATGTGCTAAACCTAAAATTAAAAAAATCCATTATAAAAATTTCTATGTGACAATCTTTCACCCTGAAATAGTCTGGAATTGGAGGCGGCAACAACCAAGAGAATATAGAGAGATTCATAATGCCAATCCCTTTACTTGAGCCCTCCAAAAAACATCTATAAACACTAATATGATAAAGTGGGGTGTGAGAAAAAACATAGTTTTATTACACTAAAGAATCTGAAAAATGTATAATATATTGAAAATGTTAGTTCTAGATTCAAAAATAAATCTAGTTTATAATGAATTTCAAAAAGAAATATTATTTTTTTAAACCTTTTATTTTCATTAAATCCATTCATATTCACACAAGTATGGAATATGATAATTATATAAGGGATATAATGAATTTATAATCAAAACCAGGCCCGGATACAAGATGTCACATTCAAATGAGAAAATAACAATGAGATAAACCATCTTATGATAAACCAAAAACCAATTAAAAATAGCAATGTTGTGTCCCTAACCTATGGTAATACAAACTTAGGCTTATAAATAAAACACTTATCCATGAATCACATCAATCCAACCAATATCAAGTCTTGTCTTGTCGATATCAAACCTATAGAGTTATTATAGATACTAAAATGATAAGTCTATTTCCCGTCTCACCCAAGGTTTTCAATGTGATATGTTTTCCAAAAACCATTTAAAAACCCATGATGAATATATATATTCTATTTTCACATTAAATAATCACCTCTTAAATGCTTTAAATCCCATTTTATAATTAAATAAACCTTTAAGTAGTTTCATCGTATACATATCATGCACAAATATGTTTTTGTAGAAAACCCATTAAAAACATGCATTTTATGAAACAAACCTAATTTGATATCAAATCCATATTTTTCATAAAAATGAAATTTAATTCATAGGAAAATTGAGAAATTAACCAATTGGGTCCTTATTACTAATACACCCACCTCAATAATAGAGGAAAAATATTATTCTTTGAAAAGGGAGATTATGAATGAGTAGGTCAGGTCCTCCCAAACAAATATCTATAATAAAAAACATTAAACCTCTATCAAACCCCTCATATATGGAATTCATATCCCATTTGGGTTATAATGATATAATATTAGAAGAGATCTGAAAATCTTTTAATAATAAAGGGGAAAATAAAATTAGAAACAGAACATACATTGAATAGATCCATCAAGAACGAGGGATTTCCGTTAAGAATTCAAGGACAGAAGCCACTAGAGTGACGGGGAAGGTTTGGTTATATCTTAATAAATATTAGAGAGAAATTAAACACAAAAAATCAAGGTAAATGAGGTAATTTATAACTTTTTAGAGGTTTAAATCAGGGTTCATGGTTAGGCATGAAGGTTAGACAAATCATGTTACAACCATGTGTGACCAATGTACTTTGTAAAAAAAGGAACACAATTTCCTAATGTTGAGCTAAAAAAAATTGAAAACCATTCTCAAGCCATGTTAGACACCTATAAAGCCACTATGACACCCACACAATGGCATTCTTGATCGACAAAGTTTGATTATACATCTTAAAACCATGCAGAACACCTCAGAAACCTCATAGAGGAATACCACATAGTTATTAGGAACCTTGTACTAAAACCATGTTCTTGGTTTGTTTCCACAAAAACATTGTTTTAATACCTCTATTCTCAAAAACCATTAGAATGACCACAAGGAAAAAACCAATATCAAATTAAAACATACATGCGACCTGGAGGGAATCTTATGTATCCTTCATTTAGATTTTCAAAGATGATATTAATAATTGGAAGAGGTTATTTTTTGTTAACTATCACATTAGTTAGGTAGTGATAATCAAAAAAAACACTAAAATTCTTATATAATTTCATAGTTAATATAATTTGATCCAGCCAAGAGGGTGTGTAGAGCATAATGAAAACTTTTTTGAAAGGTTCCATTAATAACACCTTAAACTTATAGTGCTCAATTTGGATCATTTGGTGTGATTTTGATGATATAATTTTAGTCCCTAGTTTTAGTACAATGACTAAATTAATCTCTCTATGAAGATAAAACCCAATTTTTTACTGTATAACAAAATATATCCATGATTAGTGTAAGAAAATATATATAGTACTTGTGATTGAGAGGGTAATATCATCTTGTTTGATTCTATATCCAAATTCGTGGTGGAAGGGGATCATCAGGTACCTATAACTCTCAAATAATTGATGAAACATGAAAATAATGTCTTTATCAGTTGTTTATAAGTATGATTTCTTGAGTAGAGAAGAAACAATCATACCTTAAACTATATATAGAATAACCTAATCATATCCATTTTCACATGCTTTTTCCCCTAACCATGGATACAATATCAAATGATAAATGAAAATTATATATAGTTAGTGGGGGTGGTGGAAGTATATTGAATCATCATCCATCTCCAACCTCTCATATGATTCCACCTACTCATTTACAAAATCTTCCATTTTTTGGGTTGCCCAATGTTAGATCCCAATAACACCAATACATTTTAGAATATATTTTTATTTTTTAAATTTTATTTTTTTGATTGTTTTTTAATTAAATACACTATTATTATATGAACAAATATTATACATTATAAATTTCATTAATTATAGTTTATTTATTGATAACATAATTTTCAAAAAAAATATCAATTTCTTTTAAGAAATTCTATTGATCTTAGAAAACTATTTTAAAATATTTATTTTTAAAGATTATTTTGTCATATATATGATAATATATGGAATTAAACTAAAATAAATTTATTATTTTTATATATAAAAAATAACTTATTTGATACCAAAAGTATAGAAATAGAAATAATTTGATTTGAAGGTAAAAGGTATATTTTGTATTTTAGAGAAGTAATATTAAGTTAATAGATAAATTTAATTAATATTGATGAATAACATGTGTAGATTATATATCCAATCAAATTAATTCACACTCATTTAAATATGGTTACTTGGAATGAAATGAAAATAATGAAATTTAAGCTTCAAAAATATATTCTCTTTAAAAATTGGTTTTATTACATTTTATGTGAAAATATTATAATTAATTTATACAACTATTAAAAATTTATTATGTTAAAATTAAAATCAACATTTAAATCATCAATTATAAATTATCCTTGAGTGAATTTTTGATGACTTTAAAAAATGATTGATTTTTTATTGAATAGTGAAAAAGAATACTTTTTTTTGAAAAAATGTTATTTTTTTAATCCATGTAATGTAACAGCATTATTATATTCTTGATTTGGTTTTAAAATAACATATTTATCATTTTATTATCTTTAATTCAATTAAATCTTTTAGAATCAACATTATATATGATTTTATCACAAAATAATTTTTTTATTTAAAATGATATTGTTTGAAAAAATGTTTTTTGCCGTGTTATATGAACTTATATTAAAATTAATTTTAAACAGAGTTGAAAATTTAATCTAATAAAATTTATATCAAAATTTTAATAATAATTTTCAAATTAATTTAATATTTCATTTTTATTTCTTCCAATAAAAATAATTATACTAGTTAAATATTTCTTATCCTATAAAAGGGTGAAATGGGTTAATTAATGTAAAATTTATGTGATAAAAAATATTATCTATAGATGGTTATATGAGTCTTATTTGACCAATTCATTTTCCTTGTTCAATTTTGATCTATTTTGGATCCACATGACCTGATTATGAATTCCCTTTTTATATTAAAAAATTATATTCAAAATATTATTAGTTTCTTCCATTTAATATCGTATATATGTTTTCATAGTAAAGATAATAGTAGATATATATTATCAATAAACCTAGATGAATGTAACTATGGTGAGTGTATTAACTTTTTTTAATTAATTTTAAAATTTTCAAAATAGTATAATTGTCTAACATGCTCATTCCACATTGACACAGTGTTTATAAAAGAAAGAGAAAAATAAACTAAATGATATTAAAGGAATTAAAAGAAAAAAATATTTAGATGATTTATAGTATTAAAAGATTATTATACGTAATAATTTAGTTTAACTATTGTATGTGTTTTAATTTGAATTAAATTTTTTTCCTACTATGATTAATGTCAAATTTCATGAGTAATCTCTAAAATGACCGTAAATTGTATTTATAAATTATTTATTGAAATAATTATAAAATCCTAAATTTCATATATGTACACAATTGGTTGTGAAATTTTTTACCCAGTCATTTATGGTTCATTTATGTGACATGTAGAATTTTTAAAATCACATTCATGCCCCTCAAATATTGAAAAATTGAGAAAATTCTATGAATCTTTTTCTATAAAAGGGAATAAACCTATGTTGTCTTAAGGAAAAAATTAGTTCTACTTTCCCTAAAAATTATTTTCTAATTACCCCATAAATTCAAATTAACACAAATCTAATTCTATAGAGAGACCATAAATCTCTTCTTCAAATTCATTAAGCTCAATTGAAAAGAATATACAAAAAGAGGTGTTATAAATCATAACTGATTTATTTTAAGTTTAATTATTTTTCTACCTCCTTAAAATATGTTGTATTTATTCTAAAATACTAACATTAGTATCATAAATAAATATAAATGTTATTATTTTTATGAAAATACTATTATCTAACTCACTTCCATCCAATGGGAAATGAATGAATTGCTCATGTGTATGTTCAAACTACCATCCCTATGACATGATGTAATTAATTTTTCATAGTTGTATATCAAAGATTGTAGTATAAGTGGATTTAATGGATATATATTATTTTTATGACCAAATTATATATTTAATTATAATATACTATCTATATTCTATCCCTTCTATTATTTAGAAAATGATAACATCACTCATTTGTAAGTGTAGACTACCACCTCCAACAAGAGAAGTTATTCATTTTTCATTTCTCATAATAATAATATTAATAAAGATATATTTAATAAATATATAAAATATTTTTTATATTATTATGATTCTGGAAATATATATTATTATTTATCTTTATTTATTTCCATTTATTGGAAAATCAAAACATCAACCTTGCATACGTACAGACAACTATCTCTACAAAGTGATGAAATTAATTTTTAAAAATCACATTATATTAAGGGTTATAAAAGTGTATATATTGAATAAATATAATATTTATGAACTTATTAAGATTATATATATTATGAAATTATTATTGGGGTGAAAATATTAGAACTGGCAAACTAAAACAAGCATGAAAATCGAAACACTAAACACCAGAAACAAATATTTTAATAATGAAATTTTAATTAATGGGATATAAGATATTATAAGTGAATCATATATATTATGATATGTATGAATATGATTTTTTTATGTATTTATTATACATGTGTTTTAAATCACATACTATGTAACTTGGGACTTGACGTAAGGGTTCTTCATCTCAATATTATTTCTTTGAGACATGTTTATTATCAGGGAAATATTTATGTTCATATGGTGTATATATTATCCCTTTGATGTATTATATCATTAGAATAATCATATTCATGTATTTAAAGTTCCATTATAAGTTATTTATTTCATGTGGCTTATGATTATAATTTTACCCTAGTGGTAAGGGATTATCTTACAATCTCACTTCTTTTTAGAATTGTCTATGTAAAAATTCTAATTGAGGGAAATTATGTGGTCCTTATATTTTAAACCCTATTTATATTAGTATACCCATGTTATTTTTTCATTTTTCATGTATTATTAACATTTTCATCCTTTTAATAATCAAAAAGTATGAAATAAGTTTGTTTATAAAAACTAACCTTATTTTTCATTTTAGACCTGAATCATTTTCTTTCATTTTTATGTTTTTAGATTGTATTATGAATGAATTTATTTACTATTAAATTATTTCAAATGATTATTTTCTAAAATTTCTTATTTTATTTATAAATTTTTAAAAATAAATCATTTTAATGTTTTCTATAAGATTTATTTTTGACTTTCTTTACCAAAGGTTGATGAGAATGATTATTTTAATTTATCCCAAATGTATAAATTCTCACCCCAACATGAATAATCATTGAATTAAATCATTCACTTTTAGTTTCCATGGTAAATTCATATGAAAATATTTTTCTCGTTATTTTTTAAATTTACATTTTAAAAATTAACAAAAAAGGGATTTTTTCTAGTGATTTCTAAATTGTTTTATAATTTTTTTATAAGAGATTTTATATATTTATCAACATAATTTAAGGATTATAATTATGTTTTAAGGATATAAAGATTATGATACCACCAACATTTATTTTTATATATGGACTAGGATTATGATGTATTATAGATGAATCATGAAACTAGTTTCTCTCCCGTGAGTTATTTATGCTTTGATGAAATGATGAATATCATTATGATTTTATGGAAAATTCATTTATGGTTTTAATTAATTTATTATTGGACTTCAAATTATATTTACATCCAATTAATTTGGTAATTACTAATATTTGATAAAATAATATGAATTGTAATGTGTATTGAACCTAATCTGGTGAGGTAATCTTTCCAATATGATTGTCTTGTCTCTACACATTAATAAGGAAATGATGGGATTATGTAGTGAACACAATACACTATAGATCATTGTCCACTATAACAGTATAGTTAGTTTTCCTTGACTAAATAAATGATTTTATATTATTATTTGTATTTGAAAAACTTAGGTATTATACTTATGATATGATACCGTGGATCATGATTGATTATTAATGTTTTTAAAAAATTATGACCGATTTATTTTTTTTATGAAAGAAAGTTATCCCATCACTCATGATTTATAGTCTATGACATTTTTGGTATGTTATATTTAGTTATAATCATGTACTCATACCCTTAGGTTTACCATATTCTCCCTCATGATAATTAATTGATGTCTCCAATGTTTAAATTTACTAAGCATATAAACTCACCCATTCTTATGTTTATTTTTTCCCATGTTATTATAAAGGTTATTTATAGGTTATGTCAAATATGGGAACTATGTGAATTGTAATTTTTGTGATATTTTGAATAAAATTCCTAAAATAAGTTGATTATGGACTTATTATTCCAAAAAATAATTATGGTTTTAGGGTGTGTATTTTTGTGAGATTAGTTTAATATTAATCTAAAATTATGTAATATTTATGTATATGATACTTAGGTCACCTCAGTTGGTATTAGTGTAGGTTTTAGTTATTTTTTGATATTAGGCTTTGAGTAATAAGTGGATGGTAGATCTTATATTTTTCTCATTTTAAATATAAATTTAATTTATTTAAACCCTCCCAATTTATCAATTTGAGATTATATGGATCAATTTTTTATTTATGATGTGTCTTGAGAAAAAATATGAAAAGGGATTAATTTTCAATTTTTGAAATATTTTTATCACAATGGTGTTTTAGTCATTTAGGTAAAAATAAAATTCCAAATTGAATGATTTATTTTTTTTAATAGTTGATTTATTTAATTCAAAATTGTCTTCTGGACTAGGGGCTAATTTGAGCATCTAAAGGCCCAAAAAATTCATTGAATTTATGAAATTTTCCGGGCAGACATCATGGACCCCGCCACAGTAATGGAAGTAAAACTCTATATACTCACCTCTAATTGAGTTGATTTCATCTATAATAGAATTATTACACATAGACTCATTTTTTTTAAAAAACATAGAGTTATGAGCTGAAATTGGTATCCTTTGAATGCAATATTTTGATTGAACTTTCCTGGAACTTTGTCTGAAGAAAGTAATCGTCAATAAAAAATTTATGAACCCTACATATAGTGGAAAGTTAATCTGAAATTTTTAGGTTATATGCGAAACACATTTTGGAACAATGTTTATGAATTATTCACCACGTTATTCTATCATTAATTGGTCTAAAATTCAAAAAAAAATGAATGAAAATTTATTCCTATAAAAGGATGGGAGCTCCTCTCATCTAATATCATCTCATTCCACCCCATTCCTTTTGGGACACCAAGTAAGAGAACTTTTAATATTTATATATTTTATTTAATTTATTTTCAATATATTTTTAATTACTTCTTCTTCCCCATTCATCTTTATTACATTTTTCATAGAGGGGTAAATATTTTGAGTGATCGGGGAAGGGGGAGTTTCCCTTTTGTAATTTCAGAGTCTTGTTCTTTACTATAAAAATATATTTTTATATTTAATATTTTCTATTTTAAGTGGATTCAAATAATTTTAATGAAATTTTATTTTTGGTTTTTATTTCTGGTTTTTATTTCATTCATTGTTTATAGAATTGGTGGAAGAACATTAAACTCCCTCTGCCTAGTGCATTTTGTCTCGATCCAACAAATTGTGTTAGGTGGTGAGTGTCTAGTGATCGTTGGAACGTGTGTGAAATAATTGAATTGTTTATAGATTTCTATGGACCAAAAATTCATGATCAGGACTTTACTTAATTGTTTGGGATTTATTTATGAACTTTCATGCATACATGAGTGGTTTTCATTGCTTCCCTCAACCAAGGGTGACCGATAACTCGATTGAGGATTCAATCATTTATTATTTAATGAGAAGAGATGATAACTAATTTCTATGAATATTTTGAAACTGAAAAGGTTTATCCTACCCTTTACCCATCACTCTCTCCATCACTTTTGTTAAAACTTTATTTTCAATTTCTTTATTTATTTTTAAACTGAAACAATTTCAAAAACAACCTCTACTTATTTCTCAAATTAAAGTTACAAAAGTTGTTGGGTGCACTCAAATTTTGGAGAAAACCAAGGGTTATCCACTAGAATATACATAGGTAATATTAAATATTGTTTTTCCATTCCCTATGTTATGTTTTATTCAAACATGGAGTCATTTCTAGGGAGGGAATTCAATAATCTAATTGTAAATATTTGACTCTTTGAATTTAAAAAAATTGAAAAAATTGAAAAAATTCATTTTTCCATGATGTATCCAAACTACTATTACTCTATATGGAATGACTACTCATTGTTGCAACATCAACAAGAGGAAGTAATTTTAGAGTACTATAGAACTCAAGTAAACTAACTTTAATATTCTTTTGAAGGAATTCAGGGACAAATTAGAAGGCTAACAGAATATATCCATCCTACCCAAGAGAAACCATATCCTGAGCTACATATGGGGGATGAAATAGATATTTATGACTTCTAGAATTAATGTAATGAAAAAATTCATCTCCTTATTCCTTAAAAATAACTTGATCCAGTGGTGAAAGAAATTTCACCACTCATACATGAAATTGAAGAAAAGATGGAGGAGCTCAACTACCTGCCTCCATCCAATGAGAATCAACTCCAAGAGGTTATTTCCACTAAAGAAGGAACTAAATACAAACAAACCTAGAGAGATGATATTTTCATGAACTCATTATCTTCTAATCTAGATGAAACTGAATTTAGTATCAACTAAAATTCTTTTAAATTTTCAAATTATGTCAACACTTGCATGCCCTTTGATAAGGAAGAGGATGAAAAGGAAGATGCACCTGTTTATAAACATATCGAGATCCCTGAACATGTTGAAATTTTTTTGAGGGAGATCATGAGGAGATCCAATTGGATTTTCCTGATGGAAACAAGACAATAATTATTACTTTTAGGGGGACCAATTTGATATTGATACTTAATGAATTGAGTTTGTTCAAATGGAATTACACTCTAACATTCCCTTTGTTTATACATTTGATGTTTCATTCCTTTAGAAACCACTAAAAAATTAAAAAGAGGTTATGTAAGTGCAAATGAATAAAGCAGAGGATCCATTCTATATCCTACCCCCACCATGCATGTTTTATCTCATTCCCAATACGGTGGATTTTGTGTACTATATCCATTATGTCCTCAAAAAAGAAATATGTTCTTTTTGGAAAGAATAATTTTTGATAGTTCATGAGAAGGAAACTTTACCCACCATAATATTAGGGATAATTGATTAGAATTTCCCATCTGAAGGTAGCCAAAACCTAAGGCCCAATTAGGTTATTAAACTAATACTTATCCTTCATTTCTCATTCTATATCTATTTTCATACCTTGTAATAAATTTCTTTTGTTTTCTACTTTTTCTTATATATTTTCTGAGAGTGACACTAAAGAGCTTAAAAACCTTGCAGCACAAATAAGTCAGGTTGTACCTCTCCTTTACGCTTTCTTGCTTACTGTAATTAATTTTCAAATCTACCTACATGTTAAGTCTATCTGAATGCATTGAGGACACCTCATGATGTAAGTGTGTGTGAGGGTACCTTGGGGTTTTTTTATAATTTTTTAATATTTTTCAAAACAAAAAGTGGGTTTATTAGATTTGTGTTTGTTTCTTTTTTTTTAAACATATTGTGCTTTTAATAATTTGGAGCTGAAATGATTAGCATTGTCATTTTTAAAACCCATTTCATTTATTGAACCAATCTATTATATATAATTGTAACATATGGGCCCCACCCAATGTAAAGACTCATAATTCCCGTTGAATTTTTTTTAAATAAATGGGAATTTTACAAGTCCGTGAATTTTTACAGCACTTGATTCCGAGGCCCGGTGTGCCCGGGATCAGTTTAGGATGTTTTTTTTCAGGTACGTTCAGTAAACGTACGAGCGGGTTTTTATAACTTTTGAACAAGTGCTCAGAACTGAAATTTGAGGGCACCGTTGAACTCGCAGCGCTGGTTTTCGCTTAAGAAAACTTTCACAACGACGGCAGATGATCGGGTATGAGAGTTGGTTTTTGGGTTTCACGTGGATTAATAAAACAAAATAAGTGACAACTTATTTTATTTTTGTTGAACCCACTCCATGTGGTAAAGATGGTTAAAATCTCCACTTGGGAGTTGGGGTGGGACAGCCACACCCTAACCTCCCATGGGAGGATAATTGGGGTGGGGACCACCCGAGAAGCATAACCTCCCGTGAGAGGTTAAGATGTGGGGTCCACACGGGGCTTAACCCCCCCCCCCCCATTTAATATGAGGTGAGGAAACCTCTCAACTCTCCCTCATTAATGAGGGAGAGACTCTTGGTCTCTAACTCCCCTCTTAATGGAGGACGATAAAACCTCCCCAAAACCCCCAATTAATTGAAGGAAACCCCCTTGACCCTCTTCATGTTTAATTAGGTGGAAACCACTAGGGCCTCTAACCCCCTCAAAACTCCACAAATTTAATATGCCAACCTCTCATGCAATTAATTTGGTGGGGCATCTTCTTTTTTTAATTTCAAATAATTTTTCCAATGTCATGAACTCAATTAAGTGGGGTCCAAATAATTAATTCACACTAATGGGCATAATAGATTAAAATATATTATTTTGGCATGATTATTCTCTCTTTGGTGGAGATCTTGGGATAATAGAATCCTCTAACGAAGAATGCGAAGATGCCGGCGGCGACGCTTCTTCCTCATCTTCTTCCTCGGAACCCCCCTTCTGACGTGGGATCTCTTAGAGGACCATTCTTCCTTCCTCTTCTTCGTCAACGGACCGACGCACGAGCTCGGAAGTGGAAGTGTATGGAAAATGACAACAACATCATCTCCCCCCGTGAAGAACGGACGCCCGACAATTAAAAAGGAAGGGGTGTGTTTTAAGTTTTTTAAGACTTTATCCTCTCACGTTGAATCAACTTCATGAGCCGCTTCTTATCATTCTAACATGGAGGGTTTGGGCCGAACGAACACGGCCAAACACCTCTGCAACCTTTATGGTTTTGGAACCCTGAGTCGACGGTGATGTAACAATGGCATGTCAATGAGGCGACGGTGAAGAAGATGGAGAATACTGATCGCGCTACCTGCGGACTCCACGAACCATGCCATTGGCTGAAACCGCGGCCTGCCCGGCCCACCCATACCCTGCCCGTGGGCCCTGCGTGCTCTCGGCCTGCCCCGTACCCTACCCGACACCCAGGCCGCCTGCCCCCCCCCCCCCCCCCCCCCCCGGGCCTCCTGCCCGGCGCCCCGGCCGCCTGCCCAACTCCCAAGCCACCTGCCCGGCACCCCCGCGCCCCGGCCGCCCTGCCCGGCATGTCCCGGCGCCCTACCCGCACCCAACGGTGCCCTTCCCAGCCCATCCACGGCCTTCACACACCCTGCACGTCCTGTTGTTGGCCTCTCGGGCCGAGACACCTGAGTCGCGCCCCTTGCGGCATCGGCCGAACCTGCCACTAGCCTTCGGGCCGAGTCGCCTACGTGGCGACTTCGGCCCGAATTGTCCACGCAGTTCACTGGGCTGGGCCCAGTGGACTAGGCTGAACTGAGCAAACTGAACCGACCAACGGTCCAGGTCAGACCCTTCAAGTCAGTCTGGGTCGACCTAGACCAGGTTGACCTAGAATGGGTTGGGCCAAATCGGTCTGACTGGGTTGGACCGGACCCAGGCTCATACTGTTTCCTTTACTTTCATGGGCCATATCTTTGGCACTAGACTTCCGTTTGATGAACTGTCAGTGGCGCCAATATTCTTGGAGCATAGACATCCCATTGAGTATACCCCACTTTAGTTTGGGGTATAAATCCAACCGGGCCCCTGGGACTAAAATTCTAATAACTAACAGATTGGGCATCCGATTGACGCGTCATCTATTGCTTTGAAACCCTTATGACATTGCTGACCCTTGAGATACTTCTTCATGGGACTTCGTGGCACTTGGAGTATCGACTTGTAGATCATGGAGCAGACCCTCCTAGAGACGAGCGAGCAGAGTACGGAGACCTAGTAGCTGGCTGAGACCTGACGACTTCTTGACCGATTCGTTTTAGAGTGACTCGACTAGCCCAGTGGGGAGCGCTACTATGTGATGTGGCAGACCCATGGCGGAGGAGCGCCACTGTGTGAGGCGGCAGACACTAGGTGTGAAGCATCTTTGTGTGATGTAGTTGTCCCACGGTACTCGACAAGAGGAGTACCTCAGCAGTCTAAGGTTAGTTATTAGTGCCTCAGAGTCGTGTCAGGGCCACTATTCTCGATAGAGGAGGAGTTCTCCAGTAGCCATGGTTTCATTAATGAAAATCCTGGTTTGATCTGGGTCAATGACCTTTGTGTTTTCCACACAATTGAGATGGGTTACTCGATAACTTATGTATATGTATGGGAATATACCTAAGTAATGGTTATCCGTTGAAATCATACCTTGTGGTTTATCCTTGTTGGATTTTGTGTAACCTTGAGGGTCTTGGGGTGCCTAATGAGTATTGTTATACTCACCACATCATGGGATTGGCCCGCACCTCATTTTGTTGGATGCAGACGATGAGCAACGTTGACGGAGGCTGAGAGCGCCAGGACTAGACGGTACCCGGAGGAGGACCTTTTGACGAATCGGTACACGGTGGAGTCTGACGGACGTGAAGTGATGTGAAGGCCATCTGTACCCACCCTTCAGGTAGGAACCTCGGAGGACGACCCAGTAGCTGTATTACTAGTTTTCAGTTGTACCTGTACTTTACTGTTGGGATTGTATTTCCGGACCCTTTTACTTTCCATCACTTCTTCTGTATACATTTTTGCTTAGTGTTTTCTTCTTCTTGTACTCTGGTTGTGTTTTCACATTTTATAAAGGAAATTCCTTCCCAGTTTTAGGGAAATATTCCTTTAGTGCTAGTCACCAGCCCCTGAACTATAGAAGGTGGACTTGGGGTAGTCACGATACGGGCCACGGGGGACAGGTCGTGAAAAATTGGTATCAGAAGTGCGTTGGTTCTACCGCAGAACTTATGACTATGATATTTTCTTTTCTGTGAAGAAATAGTGTTAAGGGTAATAAGTGTGGTTTTCAGTTCAAGGAGTCCAGTGTTGGTTCGGGCGGCCGACGTATCCATACACCAGGACCCTGACGTCTGATTTCCTACTCAGTGCATGAAAACACTTATTGTTTTTGTGTTTTCAAAAGTTTTCTTTAATGTCAGCTCAACCAGGTCAGCTCACTGGGTATCGTCTTTTGACTATGTCACATTTGTTTCTTCTAGGATGCCTCCCAGTGGACGAATAGCTCGAGCCCTGAGAGTTGTACGTACTGATAGACCATTGAGTGAAGAGGAACCAATACAGGGCCCTCTTCCAGTTGAGGCACAAGTGAAGGCACCAGCGGTACTACTTTTCATTGGTCCACCGATTCCACCAGCCCCAGCAGCAGACGATGCACGCCGCTTGAGCGGGTTGCATGAGTTCCTGCGCTAGTGGCCACCCAGGTTCTGGGGAGATATGGACCCACAGGAGGCTGAGGATTGGATAGTGGCTATGGTGAGAGTCTTCAGGATAGTAGGGACACCATCAAACTTTATGGTTATCCTTTCTACCAGCCTCCTTCAGGCAGCAACAAGCAGATGGTGGAGCCTGATGCTTCAGGTCCACGATGAGGTGACGCTACTCTGGGAAGACTTCGAGATCCTGTTTCGGGACGATTTTGTCCCAGCCACCCTTTGAGCAGTGCGGATATAGGATCTACTGCTTCTACAGCATGGTAGCATGATAGTGGTGTAGTATTCAGTGAGGTTCACTGACCTCTTGTGCTAATCCACAGATATGGTACAGTACCATTTCTTCAGGGCCCGAACCTTTGAGCAGGGACTCAGGCAAGAGATCAGAGCTTTAGTTATCTCTCACTGCATTCCGATGCAAACGGTGGTGTTGGAGTAATCCCTTATAGTGGAGAATTTCCTGGATGAGCAGTCACCAGTAGCAAGACCCACCACTAATAGACATGCAGCAGAGTCTTCTGCAGTTGGCAGTAGACAGATGACGCAGAGGTCCAAGATGACCAGACCTATAGGTGGTCGACCGTGTGACTCGGGATCAGTAGTGAGGGGCACCTAGAGTAGAGAAAGAACCAGACCTGTCAGGTAGTGTTACTCATGTGGCAGCCAAGGTCACATGGCTCGTGACTGTCTGACCTGCCACACGGATGATCAGCAGTCAGTTAATGACCTCCCAGGCAGAGTCAGATGTTCGATCGAGGCGGTCCGCAGGGTGGAGGCGGATGTGGCAGAGGAGCTGGCTGTAAAGCTGTCGGTGGGAGATGTTATGATGTGTTTCCACCACCACAACTAGGAGGTCCACCCTGACCATAGGGAGCAGGTGGATAGGGCAGAGCACAGCTTCTGGCAGTTGAGGCCTACGATCACAGCACTCCGGAGTTGATTCGAGGTACGATCTGTGTCTACTCCACCTTAGTTTTAGTTCTTATAGACACAAGTTCCAGTCACACTTTCATAGCCCCTGCCCTCATTTGGAGCTCAGATATTCCGAAGGAGCCGTTAGTTCGATCCTTATGGCTAGAGACTCCTATGGGAGCTGATTTGATGATCACGTACTGGTGCCAGCAGTGCGAGATTACTCTAGGAGGCGAGAGCTTCGGCTGGGATCTCCTAGTAGCGGCGTCAAGTCCTTACAACGTAATCTTCGGTATGGACTGTTTATCTACAGTCCATGATCAAATAAACTGTATTAGGCGAAAAGTGTGGTGTTCCTCCATGGATGGGACCAGGTTTACCTTCACCAGTGAGAAGGGGGGATTTACAGCACAGGACGGACTTACTCAGAGGAGGGTACAGCTGATCACTCACCAGTTGGCTAGCCTTACCCTTGGGGTAGTAGATGTGGAGAGTCCGAATTATCCTGTAATAGTGGACCAGTACACGGTTGTTTTCCCTGATGATGTTCCAGGACTACCTCCTTGTAGAGAGGTGGACTTCTACATTGACATGTACCCCGGGACGACACCGATATATACTGCAGCATATTGGATGGCTCCCGCTGAGCTTTGTGAGCTGTGGGTACAGCTGGAGGACTTGCAGGAGAAGGGATTCATCCAGCCTAGTGTTTCTCCCTACGCAACCCTGATTTTGTTCACCAAGAAGGCGGATGGGAGCATGAGGCTCTGTGTCGACTACCATCACCTGAAGCAGGTGAATGTGAAGAACAATTACCCAAACCCGATGATTGATGACCTCTTTGATCAACTCAAGGGAGAATGATGGTTCTCAAAGATAGACCTCAGATCAGGCTATCACCAGCTTAGAGTTCGAGATGAGGATGTGCAGAAGATGGCCTTAAGGTGTCAGTATGACCACTACGAGTTCTTGGTTATGCCCTTCATCATAACCAATGCTCCAGCATTTTTCATGAGTCTCATGAACAGGATCTTCCATCCATACCTCGATCACTTTGTCGTTCTCTTCATCAACAACATACTGATATACTCGACTACTGAGGAGGATCATGCCTACCATTTGTAGGTAGTACTAGACACACTCCAAGAGAACCAGCTTTATGGTAAGATCTCGAAGTGCTAGTTTTGGATTCGAGAGGTTCACTTCATGGGACACGTCATCTCGGAGGCTGGAGTTGTAGTGGATCCAGTGAAGATTGAGGTAGTACTTGCTTGAGATCCACCCAGGAGTGTGACGGAGGTACGGAGTTTTCTAGGCTTGGATGGATACTATAGGAGATTCGTTCTAGACTTCTTCATAGTTGCATCACCACTATCAGTCTTGAAGAAGACGGGGCAACACTTAGTGTGGTCGGAGAGGTTCTAGCAGAGCTTTCTGGAGCTGAGGCAGAGGCTGACTAGTGCCTCCATCTTGAGGCTTCTAGAGGAAGGCGTAGGGTACATAGTCTACTTCGATGCATCAGGGACCAGACTCGGGTGTGTCCTGATGCAAGAGCGAGCTATGATCACGTATGGTTCTCGGCAGTTGAGATAGCATGAGCAGAAATACGCTACCCATGACCTGGAGTTAGCAGCAGTGGTATTTGCCTTGAAAATGTGGCGGCACTATCTTATGGGAAAACGTTTTACCGTGTAATCTAATCACAAGATTATCATGTATATATTCTCTCAGAAGGACCTAAACTTGAGATATCGGCAGTGGCTTGAGTTCCTCCAAAACTATTACTTCAATATAGTCTATACTCCTATGAAGGGGAACGTAGTAGCAGATGCGCTCAGTAGGAGGTCAAGAATTCAGCTACTAGGTGAGGCGACAGATCATCTGGAAGCCTTACAGTTATCCTTTGTAGATAGGGATGGAGCATCTTATCAACAGTCTCTTATAGTCACTCCCCCACTTGTTTAGCGATTCTGGGAGGCGTAGCTTGGGGACACTGACTGCGAGATGTGACGTGCTCAGATATCCACAGGGCAGGCACCTGATGAATTTTCTGAAGGTGGGGATCACTTCATCTTCTTTAGAGGACGTACCATGGTACCAGTTTCACTTTAGGAGGAGGTGTTAAGGAAGTTCCACACTTCCCCTCTAGTGGTACATCCAGGAGTGGCAAAGATGTACCAGGACCTTCGACGAAAGGACTGGTGGCCAGGTATAAAGAAGATTGTAGTAGAGTTTGTCTATCGGTGCCTCAATTGTAAGCAATTAAAGGCGGGGCACCAGGTACCAGTAGGCTCGGTTCAGCCTTTAGAGGTCCCAGAGTGGAAGTGGTACGGGGTATCCATGGACTTTATGACTGGTCTTCCACGTGCATCCAGGAGTCACGAATCGATATAGGTCATCATTGACCGACTCACCAAGTCGGACCACTTCCTACCGATGAGAGATCAGGTCTCAGTAGAGAGCTTTGGACACCTCTACGTATAAGAGATTGTGTGCTTGCATGGAGTACCATCTTCTATTATCTCCTACCATGACACACGATTTACTTCCCGGCTATGGAAGGCGTTACAAGAAGCTTTCGGGATACAGCTTCACTTGATCACTGCCTTCCATCCTCATACAGATGGGCAGATTAAGAGGACCATCCGGACCCTCGATGACATGCTCCACGCATACATCCTTGACTTCGGTCGTAGCTGGGAGGAACACCTATCCTTGGAGGAGTTTTCCTATAACAACAGCTATCACTCCACCATAGGGATGGCACCTTTTGAGGCCTTGTATGGACGACCTTGCAGATCTCCACTGTGCTAGACAGACCCAGGGGAGTCAGCACTAGTGGGGCCATAGATGGTTCAGGCTACCACAGAGAAGGTGAAGATCATCCAGAAGCAAATAAAGACTGCACAGAGCAGGCAGAAGTAGTATGTTGACAGGAGACGGAGACCTCAGGAGTTTGATGATGGTGACCACGTCTTCTTATGGGTCTCACCTCGATGAGGTCTATGGAGATTTTGATGATGAGTAAAGTTGTCTCCGAGATCCATCGGACCTTTATAGGTTCTTAGCAGAGTAGGAGATGTGGCTCACTGCCTAGCTCTTCCACCTCAGTTGCACCGGGTGCACGACATCTTCCACGTATCCCAGATAAGGAGATACATGCATGACCCATCCCACATAATTGACTACAGGGATTTGGACTGTAATGATGGGGTTACTTTCATGGAGGTTCCAGTAGAGATTGAGGATCGATAGAAGCAGGACCTTCAAGGCTGGTCGATTCCTCTGGTGTGTGTTCACTGGCAGCACGGAAACCTCCAGGAGAGAACATGGGAATGGGAAGATCAAATGTGTGACCAGTACCCCCTTTTGTTCCCTTAGTGTGAGTTGTATCTTATGGATACATAAAGCCCTGAGGTGGGGAGAACGTAAAGACCCGAAATTCCCGTGGAAATTTTTTTTAAATACATGGGAATTTTACAAGTCCGCGAATTTTTACGGTGCTTGATTCCGAGAACCGGTGTTCCTGGGATCAATTTTTGAAGTTTTGTTCAGGTATGTTCAGTAAACGTATGATCGGGTTTTTATAACTTTTGAATGGGTGCTCGGAATTGAAATATGAGGGAAACTTAGAACTCGTAGCACCGGTTTTCACTTAAGAAGAATTTCACCTCGACAGCAGATGATCGGGTATGAGAGTTGGTTTTTGGGTTTCACGTGGATTAATAAAATAAAATAAGTGGCAACTTATTTTATTTTTGTTCAGCCCACGCCATGTGGTAAAGTTGGTTAAAAGTTCCACTTGGGAGTTGGTGGTGGGACCACCACACCCTAACTTCCCATGGGAGGATAATTAGGGTGGGGACCACCCGAGCAGCATAACCTCCCGTGAGAGGTTAAGATGTGGGGTCCACACGGGGCTTAACCCCCCATTGAATGGGAGGGGAGGAAACCTCTCGACTCTCCCTCGTTAATAAGGGAGAGCCTCCTGGTCTCTAAGTCCCCTCTTAATGGAGGAGGATAAAACCTCCCCAAAACCCCCAATTAATTGAAGGAAACCCCCTTGACCCTCTTCATGTTTAATTCAGTAGGAACTACCCGAGCCTCTAAACCCCTCGAAACTCCCCAAATTTAATATTCCAACCTCTCGTCCAATTAATTTGGTGTAACCTCTCCTTTATTTTTGAATTTCGAATAATTGTTCCAACGTCATGAAATTAATTAAGTGGGGTCCACATAATTAATTCACGCCAATGGGCATAATAGATTAAAATCTTTTATTTTGGAATGTTTATTCTCTCTTTGGTGGAGATCTTGGGAGAATAGAATCCTCCAAAGAAGAATGTGAAGACGTCTGCGACGACACTTCTTCCTCGGCTTCTTCCTCAGAACCCCCCTTCTGACGTGGGATCTCTTCGATGACCCTTCTTCTTTCCTCTTCGTCTTCAATGGACCGACGCATGAGCTCAGAAGTGGAAACGTTCGGCGAACGACGAAAAATTCATCTTGCCCCACGATGAATGAACGCCTGAAAATTAAAAATTTAGGGGTGTGTTTTAAGTTGTTCAATGCTTTATCCTCCCACATCGAATCAACTTCATGAGCCGCTTGTTATTGTTCTAACGTGGAGGGTTTAAACCAAACAAACACAGCCCGAACCCTCCGTAACCTTTATGGTTTCGGAACCTTGAGTCGAGGGAGAAGTAACGACGTCATGGAAATGAGGCGACGAAAATGAAGACGACGAATAAAGGTCCCGCTACCCGCGGCCTATGCGGACCGCACCGCCAGCCGAGCGGCGCTCGACCAACCTACCTATGCACTGCTTAGCACGCGCCCCGACCGAAACCGCAGCCTACCCGGCCCGTCGGCACCCTGCTCGCACGCCCCGTGTGCTGCCGGCACGCCCCATGCCCTACCCGACACCCAGGCCGCCTGCCCGGTGCCCCCCGGTGCCCAAGCTGCCTGCCCGGAACCCCCCAGCACCCAGGCCGCCTACCCCCGGCGCCCTGCCCACCACCCCCTGGTGCCCAGGCCGCCTGCCCGGCGCCCCCCCCCCCCCCCCCCTGGCGCCCCCACGCCCAGGCTGCCCTACACGGCGTGTCCCGGTGAACTGCACGCATGCCCCGACGCCATGCTCGCGCGCCCCACTGCCCCGCCCGCGTGCCCCGGTGCTCTATCCGTGCGCCACGGTGCTATGCCCGCACACCCTAATGCCCTGCCCACGCATCCAGGTGCTCTGTACGGCATCCCCGCACCTAACCGTGCCCTTCCTGGCGCAACCGCGGCCTGCCCGCACCCTGTGCGGCCTATCATTGGCCTTTCGGGCTGAGCCTCCTGAGTCACTCCCCTCACGACGCAGGTTGAACCTACCACTGGCCTTTGGGCCGAGTCGCCCACGTAGCGACTTCGGCCCGAATTGTCCACGCAGTCCGCTGGGCCGGGCCCCACGGACTGGGCTGAACTGAGCAGACTGAACCACCCAACGGGCCGGGTCAGACCCAGAAAGTCAGTCTGGGTCAACCCAAACTAGGTTGACCCAGACTGGGTTGGGCCGAGTCGGTCCGACTAGGTTGGACTGGACCCGGGCCCATACTGTTTCCTTTACTTTCTTGGGTCAAATCTTTGGCAACGGACATCTATTTGACGAAACGTCAGCAGCGCCAGTATTCTTGGATAATATTCATCCATTTGAGTATACCCCATTAGATATCGGGTTATAGTTGAGTCACAATCTGTTTGGTTTGTACACGAATCCAAACGGGCCCCCAAGACTAAATTGCTACTAACTAATAGACTGGGCATCCGATTGACACGTTGTCTGTTTCTCTGAGATGCTTATGACGTGGCGGACATTTGAGATACTTCTTTGTGGGACTTCGTGTCACTTGTAGTAGAGGCTTGTAGCTCATGGAGCGGACCCACCCGGAGACGATCGAGCAGAGTGTGGAGACCTAGTAGCTGGATGAGACCTAATGACTACTTGAACGATTCATTTCAGAGTGACTCGACTAGCCCAGTGGGTAGCTCTAGTGTGTGAGGTGGCAGACCCATGGCAGAGGAGTGCCACTGTGTGAGGCAGAAGACCCGCGGTACTCGACTGGAGGAGTACCTCTGTAGGTTATTAGGGGGAGCACTACTGTGTGAGGCGGAAGACCCTAGGTGAGAAGAATCTCTGTGTGACGTAGTTGTCCCACGGTACTCAACAAGAGGAGTACCTCAGCAATCTAAAGTTAGTGAGTAGCACCTCGGAGTTATGTCAGGGCCACTGTACTCGAAAGAGGAGGAGTTCTCCAGCAGTCATGGTTTCATTAATGAAAATCCTGGTTTGAGCTGAGTCAATGACATTTTTGTTTTCCTCATGATTGAGATGGGTTACTCGATAACTTAGGTATATGTATGTTCATATACCTAATTAATGGCTATCCATTTAAATAATACCTTGTGGTTTATCCTTGTTGGATTTTGTGAGACATTGAGGGTCTCGGGGTGCCTAATGAGTATCATTATACTCACCCCTGCACAGGCTTTTCCTGCACCTTGTTGTATTGGATGCAGACGACAGACAACACTGACGGAGGTCGAGAACGCCAAGACTGGATGGTACCCAGAGGAGGACCTTTCAACGTATCGATACACGGTGGAGTCTGATGGACGTGGAGTGCTGTAGAGGCCATTTGTACCTAACCTTTAGGTAGGAACCTTGGAGGATGACCCAGTAGCTGCTTTACTAGTTTTCAGTTATACCTGTGATTTACTGTTGGGCTTGTATTTCCGACCCCTTTTACTTTCCAGCACTTCTTCTGTATACAGTTCTACTTATTTCTTGCTTCTGCGTGTACTCTGGTTGTGTGTTCACATTTTATAAAGGCAATGCCTACCCAGTTTTAGAGAAATACGCCATTGGTTCTAGTCTTCAACTCCTGGCCTATGGGAGATGGGCTTGGGGTAGTCACGAAACGGGCCCCGGGGGACGGGTCATGAAAATAATTAAGCTTAAATGAATTCTGAAAATGGTTATGTTTTAGGTTTAAATCTTTTGGAATTTTCTAAATAGTACTCTAATATTTGAATCCCATGAAACATATCATTGCCTATTTTTTAAATCACTTTCTTATGAAGCCTATAAACTATTTTTTCATATTATTTACATTCACCTCACTTCTTGAGAGAACCAAACCATGTTTTGTTTAATTAGAATTTTATTTGTTCTTATCAAAACCTGAGAGTTCTAGGTAAGTGTGTTTTAAATGATTGAGGAATTTATTTTGTTTTAAATCCCCCTTTTCAAGAAAATCCCTTTTATTCTAGCCTACCTTGTACATTTAATCCTTTTATCCCTTATAATACATAAACAACCTGTTATTTTACCCACATTACAATCCATTTTTTTCTATCCAACGAGCTCTTGAAGTGAAATTTCATGATCTAGTTGAAATTAAGTGTGGGAGAAGATGTCTTATGGTGTAAAACCTCATTTTATGATACTTTGGGTTGAAATAAAATGTTGAAGAGATGATGTTTCTATTGAAGAATTAATTATTTTAAAAGATTTTCCTTTTGGAGATTTTTATAAAAAAAGAAGTCGTGCCTTTTTAGAGCTTCCAAAGGAGAAAGAAAGTTATTCCTATCAAGATCTTTCAAGAAAAACTATTAAGATTAAAAAATTTTGTGGTGAAATTATAAATGGAATAATTTTTTTTTTTTGAGTTTTCATGTTGATTGAGTATTTTTTATACTAATGGGAGTGATGAGGATACCATTCATGAGTGAAAATTAGAATCTATTAATTTTTCTTCAAAAAGTGTCAAGTCCTCCTTATTCGTCCTCATAATTTTTAACATTGAAATGCTACCAACTGGAAGACATATAATAACCCTAAAAATTCCTTATGATAAACACATTTCCTTGAATCATGTAGGGTGGATAAGTATAATTTTATAAAGTATTTGGTGTCTCTTGCAAGATTTTGGATAAGAAAAGCCTTGTTGAATATTTACATATGTGAGATGAAAACAATCACATGAGATCGGTGTCTTGTGTGAATGGTATGATAAATGAATAGGAAATATATTAAATTATCAAAATGGAGAACTTTAAGAAATGGTTTTTGATGAGGCATGATATATTTTTTCCCTTGGCATGGATTTAGTAGATCTCATGGGTATATGTTTTGAAGTTTCTTTGATTTAATTTTTATGTTTACTTTTCTAGAAGTCCATATGCTAAGTGTGGGGGAATTGATAAAGATAATATTTTCCTAATTTTATATATAAATTCCATTTATTTAAACCCTACCAATTTATCAATTTGATCTTATATAGATCAATTTTGTATTTAATATGTGTTTTGAGAAAAATTATGAAAAGTGTTTAATTCTCGATTTTAGAAAGATTTTTACCACTATGGTATTTTGGTCATTTAGTTAAAAATATAATTTTAAATTGATTGATTATTATTTTTAAATACTTGATTTATTTCATTCAACTTAATCTTCTAGACCATGGTCATATTCAATCATTTAAGGGACCAAAAATTTCGTTGAAGATGGGAAATTTTCTGGGTGGATAGTGTGGACCCCACCACCATAATTGAAGCACAATTCAGTCTAAACCTCTAAAATTGAGGTGATTAAATATGTAATGGAACTTGTACTCATATAATCATTTTTCCACTAAATTAAAATAAGTTATGAGCTTAGAGAGATGTCTTTTGAATGCAATATTTTGAAGGAAACTGCTTGGAACCTTCATCTAGAGAAAGTAACGGTCAATAAAAAATTCATAAATCCTATATCTGGTGGCTAATTAAGATGAAATTTTTAAAGTGTATGAGAAACAAGTTTTGGAAAAACTTTTATAGAGGATTAACCATGTGATTATTTCATTAATTATGGCTATAATGGGAAAACATTTGGAGGATAAATTCTACCTATAAAAGGAGGGGAGATCCCCTCATCTGATATCATCTCATTCTATCTCATTCCTCTCAGGACACCAAGGGAGGGAAATTTTAAGTTTTATATATTTTATTTATTTTATTTTCTATTTATTTTAAATTTTTTATTCTTCCTCATTCATTTCAATTACCCTTCTCATGGAGGGGTAAATATTTTGAGTGATCGGGGAAGGTAGAGTTTCCCTTTTTTAATGTTGGAGACTGGTGATTTAATGTAAAAATGTTTTTTCTATTGAAGGATCTCTATTTTTAGTAGTTTCCAATACTCTTAATGTGATTTTATTTTGGATTTTTATTTCATTCATTGTTTATATATTTGGTGGAAGAACATTTAACACCCTCCACCTTGTGTAATTTTTCTTGATCCAGCAAATTGTGTTAGGTAGTGAGTATCTAGAGATTGTTAGAACATTTATGAAATAAGTGAATTGTTTCTAGATTTATAATGATAAAAATTCCTAATATAAACTTTCCTTAATTTTTTGGGATTTATTTATGAGTTTTCATGCACACAATAGTGGTTTTCATGGCTTCCCTCAACCAAGGGTGACTGATAACTCGATCGAGGAGTTGATCATTTATCATTAAATAGGAAGAGACGATAACTAGTTTCTATGAAAATTATGACATTTAAAATGGTGATCCAAACCTAAAACCATCACTATCTCAATCACTTTCATTCAAAAATTATTTTCAATTGATTTATTTCTTTTTAAAATAAACAATTTCTAAAACAACCTCTACTTATTTTTCAAATTAAAGTAGAAAATTTTTCTGTGTAAACTCCTCTTTTGGAGACTACCTAGGGTTATCCACTAGACCATACTTAGGTAATATTAAATATTTTTTTTCTACACCCTACAAAAGTCTTTCTTTAGTGGATAAAACATTTCTAAACAAATAATAAACTAAATATAATGTAGGATAAACCAAAAGTAACATAGCTTAATTAAGAGGTGTTAACATTTAGGAAATCATTGGAATTTGTTTCATGATTATATAACTTCTTAATATAATTATTAATTATTAACACAAAAATAGGACATTTTAGTTCTAGTAAATGGTTGAAACTTAGAGGAACGATGTTAACAATGTGTGTGAATGAAATGTTGTTTTTTATTAATGATATACTAATCAGGATAGAAACTAGAGTGAACAATCATTTGGGTTTTCCAAAATAGATATATCCATTCATGATAACATCCTACACTATAGTGAGCTTAAAAAAACAAATAATAATATATAATTGGAGTTTTATTGTAGTTCTGGTGAGTAATAACATAGAAAATGAAGATTCAATTTTCTTAATATTAGAAATATGGAATAAATCATGCAAGGGAATGTATCAAATGAATAATAAGATGTTTCATGTGTTGAAAATAAGTTTATAGAAAAATAAAAAGCTGAGTAAAAATGAAAAATTAAATTAATTCAAAGGGTATAATATTTTTTATAATGGAATGCTTAAAGGGGTCTTGGAATGGTTTAATGAGAAATGATTTTATGACATAAAATTAGGAAACTAAAATTACATAACAAAAGAAAGATTTATTGTAACAACACATCTTGTGTTTAAAGTTTGAGGAATGATTATATCTTTATTGAAGAACCTTAGAACATGATTCATTTTTTATATTATAGGATGGAATTATTAAGGAATAATATGACAAATATTTGTTAATATTATATGAATGAATTTTAATGATTGAAGTGTCTATGTATAGGTTTTTTAGATTTATGTTTTAAATAATGGTATTATAGATTATGAAATATATAAGGAATGTTCTGTATTATTTTTATATTGTGAATTTTCAAACATATTCTAAATGGTTTTGATAACCTTTAAAAGTGATTTTTTATTATAGTGTTATTTTTAGATATATTTATTTAATAACATATGATTGAGGGATAAATATACCTTATAGTTAATATATGTTTTATTTTGAGATAATGATGTTTAATTGGGATAAAGAGTTTATTGATATTGATAATGAAAATTTGATAGTATTGATTTCTTTAAAATTGGTGACTGGTTTGATGAAAAAGTGATTTATTTTATTTTAGGTGATTTTTATTGAATTTTTTGATTTATGGAATATATTGGATAGTCTATGAAATTATTATTTTATTAATAAATATAGAGTTATATTTTGGAATCATAAATGAGTTTATAGTGGTTTTATGTATTGGGGATTTAGAATATTTTGGAAAAGTATATTTTTGATAATATATAATTAGGTTGTATAAATATTTTTATATCTGACTATATGAGGTATTAATTGTTTTTAGGATAAATCATATGTTATTTTTAGAAGGATATATGATAAATTTTTAATAAATGTTTTTTCAAATTTGGTCATGTATATTTTGAGGAATTTTAAGTTATATTTAGGTCGTTTATATTGATGTTTTAGAGATTCAATTATTACTTCTTCATATAATGTTGTAATCATGATTATACTATCTTTTTAGACCATAGTAATCATAGAAAAATATAAGGAAAAAATAATAATCCTTTTATAGTTCCCATGACCTATAAGAATATGATTTCAGTACTTTATGGCTAAAAAATTCATCATAGACATTCATAATTAAAATGAATCAGAGGTGGATAAATATTGAAAATTATAACAAAATGATTACACTTATTGAAATGGACAAAATAATGTAAGTATATTTTGTCATATTCTTTTTCTTGATGGATAAAGAAATTCATTATAATCAAGAAAGATGATGATAAAACTATAAAGTACTATATGAAAATTATCACTCAACGATAATGGTATATATTTGGAAAACAATTCACTATAAGAGTCTCATAAAAGCATAGATTAAGAAACATTTATTTTATAACTAAATATAATCCCAAGAATTAAATAGGAATTTTATATCATGTGTAATTTTATATATTCTTATATATTGATATACCACCAATTTATAAAAACAAGTATAAAATAGTGAGGACATGATTTATTTAAGGGGTAGAATATAACACCCTAAAGTTTTAGATTATTTATATCTTTAATAAATTTGATGTATTTTATAAATTCAAAATCTTTAAAACCCAATATTATGTGAATATTATTTATATATTAAAAAATAAAACACATTATATGATATTTACATAAAATATAACAATTAAAAATAATTATAAATTTCACACGAGAAATATTACTGATCCTAGAAAAAAATTAAAATATTTTATTTATGAAAATAGTTTTAATAAAATATTAGTTAACTTATTGAATTAAAATTACTGAAAATTATTATTTACACATGAAAAAAATGAATTCATTCATTATCAATTATATATAAATGAAAATAAAAACATATGAATATAAAAGTTATATTTTTCATGTGTGTAATTTATTTTTAAATCAATATATTAAATTAATAAATATTTATGAATGAGATTTTTATATTTTATATTAAATCTAATTAATTAAAATCCATTTGATTTTTGATATTAGGTAATGAATGATAATAATGTAATGTTATGATTTAAAAATATATTTTCTTTAAAAATGGTTTTTATTTAATTTTTTGCTCAGGTAATATAATTAATTTATAATACACATAGAAATGAAATTTTAAAAATTGAAAATAATTTTTGAAATGATAATTTCAATATTATATTACTATTATTTGTTGTTATTTTTCTAAAAAGTTTTATTTTTTGAGTGAATTGTGAAAAATAAAAAAAAATTGGCAAAAATATTATTTCTTTTTAGAAAATAAAGTAATTTAAATTTAGCATTATAAATTGGATGTGGTTATAAATAAATTTAAAACTTGTTTTATTAATAATAATTCAACTAGTTTAATGGGAAACAATATTATGCTTTATTTTAAAAAATATATTTTTTTTATGCTATAAAATGGAATTTTTGTAAACATTGTGTTTCGCTGTATTTTTCACACTTATAGAATATTTAATTATTTTCACTTCAACAAATTGAATATTATAAAATATATTTCATATTTGTAATTATAATGGTCAAATTAGTTTAATATCCCCCATTTATTTTTGGAATTATAAATAATTTACCTATGTAAAAAATTGTCACCTTGGTAAACACTATAACGAGTTATTAATGGTTTATATTTTTTAAAAATGACAAAAAATGTTATATATAGAAGTTTTTATGAGTATTTTTTGAACACTCCCCTATATTAGGTCACTATTGATCTATTTTGGATCCACTTGACATGATTATAACTTCTTTTTGTATATTAATATAATTGTATTTACAAAAATGTCACTTTCTCTCATTAAATATAAAAATAGGTTGTAATGGTGTTGATATGAGTAAATATAAATTATGAAAAAACCTATATGAAAATAATTATTCTCAATAATTTATATTAATTTAAATTTTTTATGTTAAATTTTATAAAATATAATAACTTTCTAAACTACTTGCACTGTGTTAACACGACGTTTATAAAAATAAGATAAATTTAAACAAATTATATTAATTAAATTAAAAGTGGTAATATTTAGATAATTTTTTGTATTCCAAAAAAATTATATTTAACTGTTAAAGATAAGTGATAATGTAGGTATTTAAATTTTAATTTCATTGTTTTTATGATATTTTTATTGCCAATTTTTGTAAATAGCCCTAAAAATGACTTTATATGGTATTTAAAGATTAAAAATTATGTTTAAATAATTATAAAGTCATAAAAATCATATCATTACTCAATTATGAAGTTAAATTTCCATCGTGTCCTTCTTGGATTATGTGTGTGACACTTTTAAATTTAAAATTTATTTTCATTACCCTCAATGATTGAAAATTTATGAATATTCCATTGATTTTTTCCTATAAGAAGGGAAGAAATATAATCTTTCCAATGGAACATATGAGTTAAACTTAACTCAAAAAAATACCAAAATTCCTCTTAAATTTTTTTTACCACATCAATAGTCATATTTAGTGATCATAAACATCTATTTAAATGGACTTGTGATCAATCTAAACGAGGGTATAAAAATATGTATAAGTACTAACTATATTATTTTAAGTTTATTTTTCAGTTTTCCCCATTAAAATATGTTGTATCCATTCTAAAATAATTAATTCAATATCATAAATATACCTAAATTTTATAATATTTATATAAAAACTATTATCTACTCCATTTCCATCTAATTGGAAATGAAAGCAACGATTGTGCAAATGTACAGACTACCATCTCTACGAAGAAATGTTGTTGATTTCTCATATATGTATTTCAAGGATGGGTATATTAAAGGATTTAATGGAAATATATAATCTTTTCTACATAACTAAAAATATCAAATTATAAAATATAATCTACCTGTTTACCCTCCCACGTGTTGAAAAAATATAACATGTATTATTCATATGTATGGATTACCACATCCACAAAGCAGTCTGATTTGTTTTTAAATTGCCCTTTACGTGGATATAATAATGATATATTTATTTTATTTATTTTCTATTTATTATAATAATATTAATCTTTAATGATATATTATTATTTACTTTTCATTCTATCCATTATTTAAAAAATTAGAACATCGCATGTCCATTTTTATGGACTACTATCTCCACGAAGTGATGCAATTCACTTTTAATCGCCATCTTATATTAATTGATATAAAAGTTTTTATAATGAAACAATATGATACTTATGACATAATTAATATTTTTATATGATGAAAGAATGAAAATGTTTCATGGATTGGGACCTTCTAACATAAATATGCATACAGAACATAATAGTTAACACCCAAAACAAATATATTAATGAAGAAATTTTAAATAAGTGGATGTAAAATTTTATAAGTGATTCATATATTGTAAGATAATTATTAATAATTTTTCTGAATATATGTATGATAAATTTTAGTTTATCATACAGGAGGTTAGGAGAATGTATTCTTTATGTTGGGACTTAAGCTATGTAACTTCCTAATGTGGGAGACACATACTGATTCCCCGAGCTGGTTCATTACGTGAGCTCAGGCGTGCCTCCCCATATACCATAGGTTTTAGACTAGTAGTGAGGGTATTTTATATATATATCATGTGGATTCTATACCATCCTATATTAAAGTAGCACAAATTTGGAAATAAATAACCAATATACAAACAATGACAAAAAATAATCAGGATAATACCATCCATCATCATCATTTTATTTATTTTATAATAAAATGCAGAATATAAAAAATCAAGAGCCATCATGGTCCAAAGACTTAGTGAGGTCTGAAATATTGATTCTCAAGTGCATCCCTTCTCACTAGGTTCTTTCCCTTGTGAGGGTAGGAATTCATGCATGGGAAGAAAGAAATTCTTCCCTTAAACCACCATGGAGGCATGATAATATACGACCTTGTTACCTCTCACCATATATATAGGACTTTTATGTGATTGTTTATATGGAATATGTTCCATACAATGATATAAGAAATTGGCCCTGGATTGATACATATACCATATATTTAATCATAAAGAGTTGAAGAGTCAGTTTCCAATTATGCCAAGTTATTCCTCATTTGGATGCAAAGGTGGAGACCTATTATCATAGACATTGATTCAATCTGGGATGAGTTTCCATAAACAATATACA
The DNA here is from genome assembly GCA_963277665.1 of Viscum album. Lineage (NCBI taxonomy): Eukaryota > Viridiplantae > Streptophyta > Magnoliopsida > Santalales > Viscaceae > Viscum > Viscum album. Next base: position 1,895,891,376 of record OY728150.1, read on the forward strand.
TAGTAAAAGAAAATATAAAATAACCCCTAATGTCATGAAACACACCTACACCTCTTACGGCTCTCATTATATAAGATCCATCAGTGTTATGTGTGAGGCTAGAGGGGCAGGGGTACCAGTAAACTCAATGACTATGAGTGACACTAATATTTGAATGATTGTAACAATTACCAACCATAAGTGGTCTGAGGGTGGGGGATCCTTCCCAATTCTTGAATAGAATAATCATGACAACCAATTGGTTCTTAGTTTATATAGAGAGATAATTCCCCAAGAAAACAACCCCTTTAAAGCGGTTGAGTTTCATCTCTATTGTATGCACCAGCACCCTACTAACATTACCATGGTCTTTGCTTCTTCTCAAGGCTAGTAGATTTTACACCCAAGAACTAGTGATCAATAAAAGGTAGGTTAGTTAAATTATAAGAGGAATGTATAGTAAAATTATGAAAGGATCTCCAAACCATACAATTTTAGTCTCCTTCAAAGAATAAGTGTTCTGAGGACTCCTCTTGATGGTTCCTACAATACGAGTGTCTAGAGACCAGGTTTATGAAAGTTCATTTAATGTTCTCATCAGTAGAAAAATACCAATACCTTATTCTTTAAACAAGGAAATATATTTTTTAGGGATCTCCTTACACCAAAGAAACTCCCCCCTAGTTATCAATGTTCCACAAGATATTCTTTACCCTATGAAAATACTTTGAACAAAAGACACCCAATGTAGATTCAGTGAAAACACATTTATAAGGTTGTATGTTCATTTCAATGAGATCACAAATATATCAATGGTTAGAGTGTAGAATGAAATTTCTAAATATTATGTGCAACCTCGAATTCCTAAAATAAATATCTGGAGTGGGGAAGCTTGGGAATTCAAACAAGGATTCAATGTAGTTGTGGTGCCTTAACAAAATGTCAACCCTCCCCACTATCCATTGAGTGTGATCCTGAAGAGTTTGTATGAAAAGATATTTTATATAAAAAAACAGAAGAATATTTCCCTCATTCTGCACCCATATGTCCTTTGCATTTTCCAACCATAATCATCCCCCATATAATTCACTTCTTAATTGTCTCCCATGCTATATTTGCTTTCATAACACCCAATGTGTCCAAGATATTCCTCACATTAATACTTCCCTCCCTTAATGGACTAGCCATCATAACCCATGACAGTTAGTGGTGTTTACCATCCAAGTGGGATTCCAAAATTAATGAGGCCATGATGTTATCAATATTAGAAATAAATCTTTTCAAGAATGTGATAGAAAAAATTGCATGGATCGAGATGGATGAAATCACACTTTTCATCAAATAAATTCTTCCAAAAGAAGATTGATTGTGATTTTCCCCATTCAAAATGAGGACTATGATCTTTTTGGTGATCTAATCAATGTGATGGATTTTAATCCTTCTTGAAGGTATTAGAGAAACTAGGTACACTATTATAAATATCCATCTATGCATGTCCAAGTTGTTACTCAGAGAGAACACCCGCTTATCAAAGCACTTGTTTGAGATATAGAAGTTCTTCTTCACTTAGTTAATAATTTGACCACTCTAATTATAGTAATCATCTGAACCTTGGTAAAACCATATAAATATCTCTTACTTAAATTCATAAATATAATAGTATCGTCTGAAAACATAATATAGTAAATGCAATAAGAGTTCAATATACACCGAAAAGGAAGAATATTACCCCTCAATATGATCATGTTAATGAGTGTCTAAAAATATATTGGGTAAGAATGATGATGTTAGGTGAATGTGAGTCAAACTATCTTATCCCTCTAGAATAATTGAATAATCTATTATTTTATTCCAATAAAACAAATTGAAATCCATGAATAATGAACACACCTAAAGATAAAATCTGAGGACTAGGAGAAGAAACCCACACTTGATAATACATTGATAATGAAATTCCACTTGAATCTATCATAATCCTCATACATATCAAGATTTATTTCCATGTTATATCTATGGGCCTTGATATTAATGTCATTGACCACTCATTGGTTCAATTTTATCACTCCTTAGATCGACCATGAAAGTTTAATAGATAATAATCTATTAATAACACTAGTCAACATCTTATATTCATAATTACACAAGATTTTAGTCATATAATGGTGGATAGAATAGGGGTCCTTGATTTTGGGGATGAGCACTAGTGTAGTGTTGAATTCTACCTAAGGGATATTGCCACATCAAAATAATGCATGCACAACTTTCACTAAGTGAATCTTATCTAGGTTCCAAAAAACTCAATAAAAAGAAACCATGAATAAATATGGGATCGGGGGACTCTCATTATTGAGACTATGCATAACCTCATAAATAAAAATCTCATATATCTCATATTCAAATAATTAAATGTCAATACAAGAGAAATCATGATAAAACATGTTTATAATTTCACCACACCCCCTCATATATCCATTAGGCATGTGGGTTTTGGGACCTTTATGTAGTGCCTTGAAATGTGATTCATCCATGAAACCAATTGTGTTCCTATAATAAGTATAGGTTCCATACTCAAATAGTGTTTAAGGGTGTATGGTATTTCATTTCTCCTTTATACAATCATGGAAGAATTTTGTATTTCAGTTTCTTCTACATAGCCTTTTTTTATACTTTTCATGTGACAACTATCATGCCTGAGGTTCATTTCTTCCTATATATTCTTTTTGTTGATAATTTCACCGAAAAATCCATAATTCCATTCCCCTTCCAAATTGTATTCTAGGTGTGATATTTCCATCTTCACTACATCCATATTCTAAAAAATAAGAGGTTGGTTATTAATCCATAACCGGAGACCTTTTTTTATCCATATTAGCATATTATAAAACCCAATCCACTCACTCCCACATTCATTCTCTATTCCAACTCGACTATCTAACATAGGGATATTTCCCATATCCTATCCTTCAAACATGAAGTCTAATTGGGTACCGATGAGGTTGTCCAAGTAGGGTGTGAGTACAACTCATTATACCACCACCAATTATGTCTAAAAAATATTCAGTCTATAGTAGTGTATGATGTTGTATAAATAAAAATGTAGAAAAAATAAATTAAAAAATTATCCACATTAAAGTATTATTTAATTATATAAAATAATCCTCAGGTTCATGATGTCACTTGTACCAAAAATACGTGCTTCGGTCCATATTGGAGTCTAAACCATTCGTAAAGGGATATCATATTTCATTCCATTATGGGTATCTGTTAATCATTTAATACCAATTCCGCATTCATACAATGGGGGACTAGAGTAGCAGTCTGGAACCCAGTGGTTATTTGTAGAATTAGTCTCTATCCCACAACTCAAAAATCACAGGCAATACATACATACATACATACATACATACATACATATATATATATATATTAGGGGCCTCGAGCAACAGACTGGAACACCATGGGTATTTAGAGAAGAAACCTCTATCCTATAACTCATTCACAAATATCACATCTCTTGGTTCTACATTCACAACCCATTTATCAACCATTTCTATAATTCATTAATCAACCAAATTCATAATCCTATTATTCACCAATTTCATAATCCCATTATCCACATATTTCATAATCACAAGTTGGATCAATTTCAATGAATTAGGGAAAATAAATAAATTAAATAAAATTAGAATGAAATTTCTCAAGGTGGAAATTGAAATTGCACAATTTCATACACAAAATTAGAATTGGGACTATAGGATTCGACAATTAGACCATTACTTTAATTTCATTGATTAATTTTCTCCAAAACAAGAACCCTAATTGATGTGGGAATATTTGAATGATAATGGTGGAAGAAATCTGGGGTCAAAACCTAGGACCAAGATTTAACAAAACACATCCATCAACACCTATTTATAAACTCATATCCAATGGAGTAAATCATGATTTCAATAATGGGATAAATATGGGAGATAGAAAGGAAACATAATAATACGATATTATATAATGGAAGAAGATTCAATCCTTTAATCAGATCTTCAATTATCCAAGTAAAGGATTCAAGGAGTCCTAGAATACTACCAGGAGTCTCCAAAGATTAAATAATTCATGTTAGGATAAAATAGCAGTTTTAGAGATAATAACTGGTGGTTCATGAATTTTGAAAATAAATTTTATAGATTTAATTTCCCATTAAAACTTTTTCATAGGAAGGGGACATGGTTTTATAAACCATATCCCTTAACCATTTGTCTTTACTTAAGAGGTGAATGTTTTCTCTTATGTTGTGGATAGTTTTGAAAACCATGTTCCAACTATGAAAAACCCACATTAATTTAGGGAACACATTTTGGGGAGGGTGGTCGCATGGTTTGGTTAAACTATGCACCAACCGTGCACCACCTCTTATGCATCCAAAAAGGTGAACATGGTTATGTAATAACGAATAATAATAAAGGGTTAAAAACTAAATGATATGACTCATGTCAATAAGGTACACTATATTTTTGAGATCCTACATGATTAAAACTCTAGTTAAGTGTGATTCATCTGGAGTGTTGATTGGGATGGGTGACCTTCTGGGATGTTTCCTAGGGTGTGTCCGAGTGAGAAAAAACACACAAAAAGAACACTTGTTGTCATGTGAGGAAAAACATTAGTCTAATAAGTGACACCAGTGATTAATAACATGTGTTGTGTAGGAAATGAAATCAATGTATTACTGGATACCCATGTAGAAAAATCACTTAGTTCATTACTTAGGGAAGGTCATATTGTGAAAAATGGTATTAGAACCAATACCCATCTTGATGTGTGGAGGAATTGCTTGTGTTTGAGGCTTGGGGTCCACAATAGGGTAATTGTGTTTTAAAGCAGTGGAGAGTGTAACACCCCAAGAAAATTTAAAATTAAAAGGATAAATGTTACAACCCATGTTAACAAGGAGTGCCTTCCTTTTTAAGAGCCTACTGGATTAGAAATATATAGTAATGCATGATTTGTCTAGAGTATTGATCACGATGGTTGACCTTCTGGGAAATCTTTCTAGGGTGTGTGTGAGTGAGGAAAAATAAAACTAGAAATATCATGTGTTTTCCTATGTGAACATTCATTATTTTGATTACCTATTTGAGCACATGGGTGGGCCCCATGGATGGGATCACGTATTTGTAGGAAGTATAGAAGCACTACCATGTTTTGGGATTTGGGGTCCACAAAAAGGGTGTTGTTCCTTAAAGGGGTAGAGAGTGTAACACCCCTAGAAAAGTGATATTAAAAGGATAAATTTTACTACCCATGCTAATAAATAGAACCTCTCTTTTTAGGATCCTACCTAATTAGAACTCCACTATTAAACATGTTTGGCCTGAAATAGTGATCAAGATGGGTGACCTTATAGGATGTTTGCTAAGGTGTGTAAATGTGAGGACAAAGAACACTGGAAAGTACATGTGTTTTCCTGTGTAAAAATTCATTAGTTTGATGACTCATTCAGGAATGTGTATAGGTCTCAAAGAGGGGACCACATGTCTATAGTGAAATTGGTGGTTCCTAATGGGCTAGGACTCGATGGCCACGATAAATATGACTGTATTTTCTCTCATCAGGGACAATTTTTTACACTATTATAAAATAATGAACTCATCCTTATGTGTTGTGGAACTTTCTAGGTTAAGATATAGGGTTAATAATGAGCACATTGTGCTCTATAGAGTGGTGAATATAACACCTCAAAATGATAAAGTGTTAAAAAATAAATGATATAACTCATGTAAAAAAGTGACCCTTTGTTTTTGGGATCCTACCTAATTAAAAATTATATTTATGAATGCATGGCATGGAGTAGTGATCTGGATCAATGACCTTTTAGGATGTTTCCCAGGGTGTGTGTGATTGAAGACAAAACACACTAAAAGAACTTGTGTTGGATTTTGGGGATAGTCATTGGTCTAATAAGCAACCCAATTGAGTAATATCATGTTGTGTGATGGGAATAATAAAATGTGTTACAAGATACCCATGGGTTTAAATGACTAGTTTCATGGATCAGGGAAGGTTGGGTTATGAAAAGGTATGGGTTCTTAATCTCAATATTATTTTGTTTACATATGTTTCAGGTTATGTAACTATTATGTTTATATAGACTATACACTTTCACTTTGATATATTATATCATTAATATCTTTATATTAATTGTATTTAATGTTCCATTTAAATTTATTTCTTTCAATTTATTCATGAATGAAATTTTAACAAATTAGTAAGGGTTGATTTTATAATATAACATCTTTTTGGGATTGTCTGTATTAAAATTTATGTTAAGGGAATGTTTATTATCCTTATAATTTAAACCTCGTATATTTTATTCTCCTGAAGTTTTTTCTGGGGTATTCATGTATTAGTACCATTTTCACTAATTTGGTACTCAAAAATATCAAAAAAGTGTTTTTATGAAATTGCAAACGTATTTATTTTTTGGTCAGGAATATTGTCTATTTTTCTCAAATTTGTGAATGGATGTTATTATTTTCCTTGAAATTATTGAAAAATGAATTTTTTCTATCATCTCTTACTTTCATTAAAATTAATTAAAAATGAATATTTTTAACATTTTCCAGGACAATTATTTTTACCTTTCATTGAAAATGTGTGAAAAAAAATTGTATTTTGTCGAATGAAAATATGTTCACACCATTTTGACCAATAATTTAATTGATATTTCACCTTACATATTGGATTTAATTCCTTAAAATCAAAAACAATAACAGTATAGATAACACATGTGCCTATAATAAATCTATTCAATTTGGTAATTCTATATCAAAGAGATATATTGTGGTGGAAATCTTGAGAATGTCCTTTGTGGCCCCATATTTCTTCTCACATCTTGTTGAGTCTAATGCGCATGTTTACCATCATACTCATATCTATTAACCCCACGGTGATGTACTTCCATGCTTTTATTTTATAATATTTGTTAAGAGTGTCTTCTCCTGACTCTATTACCTCTTAGTTAAATTCACTTACAAGTCACTAAGTTTATTTTCAAAGAAAGTATTTTTCATAAAATTCATGTAATTTTATTTTTTGAAATTTACCTAATGAAAATTGCTATATTCTCATGATTTTAAAACATAATTTTAAATGTTTTTACAAATGATTTTTTCAATCTATGTCAAAATATTTTATAGATTGTGATGATTTACAGGGAAAGTTTATTTATGATACCATCTACATTATTTTTTTATTGATGGCTTATGATAAGTAGTTTTTAAGGATGATTTCATGAATCCTTATTTCATTCCATTGGTTAATTATAAAATTATGAAATGAAAAATATTTTTTATAATCATAAAGAACATTTATGTATGGTTTTAATTATATGAGATGTAGACATGGAAATATTTATCTCTCCAATGTATTTAGTAAATAATTATTCCACTTGAGATAATATGAAATGGAATAGAGAGTTATCTTATTCCATAAAGGGAATTTATCTAGTATGATAGTCTTAGAAGTGATCATTCGATATAGATGTTATTGTAATAGAGAGATAACTCAATAAACTATAGGTCTCTAGCCACAATGATAGGCTTAGAAATGATCTTTGACTATGGAAATTATTTTTTTTATTTTAATTTGTATTCCTCAAACTTATGTCTTCTAATTATGATATACTCACATGGATTATGATTGGTTATCTATGCTTCCACACTCTTAAAAATAATATATTTTTGCATTAAACATTGTATGATAAGACTCATGATTTATTTTCTATGACATGTTGGGAATTTTTTCATGAGTAATTATCTTGTACTCATACCCCTTTCCATATATTATGCTTAATTATGGTCATTGAATGATATATCCGATGGTTACCCTTAATGATAATCAGAGATCATTGTATTTTTTATTTTTTTCCCAAAATTTATGAAGAACGATATTAATTAGGGTATTTCAAATAATTATACTATGTGAGAAAAACTTTCTTAGTGATGTTGGAGATATTTAATCAAATAAGTTGATTATTTATCTATTCTTAAAACCAAATAAACCTTTATAGTTCAAGGGAATGAATTATTTTTTAGATATTATAAATATTCATTAAGTTATTTAATATTTATTTAATTGATTAAAAAGTACTATCATTCCCACATAAATTAATTACTAGTAAGAATATTGAAAAAATACACCATAAATTTTAGGATCTTGGAGAATTACAATGACTGGATACTATAAAATAACACATTGTATGTAAACATGAAAATACTTCGACATCACACTACACCTCTTATAGGAATATAGAAATCACTACTACATAATCAAGGAAATTGGAAATAATATAGATTCATATAAGGACATATATATAATGGACTTATCTATATATCCCCCAATCAAAACTCTCATCTTGTAAACATTCATGATATATCTTTCCTAGTGAGTACTTCTTGATGTATATTGAACAAGTTATACTGCTAATTACAGTTATTATACCTTGATAAAAATCCTAAGATCCTAAACTCATACTATACTAAAATTCACTAGATATTACTCTTATCTAAACATGTTTTCAAACTCTAATAAGGGTAGAGTTGCCTTGTCATGATTTTGAGTATTCAACATCCCAAAACAAATAGTTTTTTCCAAAATAAAACTCATTATAAGAATAACAATATGATTAATGGGTTTAATAATTAGATATATCCTTTCAATAATTATATTTGACTAATCATCTACTACTATGATCATGAGATCACCAAAAACATGGAGTCTTTTTGAAATAAAATTCATACATTTCACTCAGTATGTGAGTAGTATAATCCTAATAAATTAGAATTACTATATTCTCTATAGACGTTGGTTATTATCTCTAAACAATAAGTGGAGGATTTTACCTTGTCCCATAGGGTTGCGATGCATCCCTATTAGGTCCATATAATAATTATACTCCACTCAACTGGTCAGTAACTAGAGGCTGAATCACTTTTTTGATCTCATAAAAACCCTACCTCGGAATCTATCTAGGTTATATATGTGGTAACATCATGTATTCAATATAATAAACCTAAAATTATTATAGTATATCTAATTTACATTAATAAATAAGAATATTGTAAAATATATATAACTAACATGCTACATGGATTGTGTACCATCCTTTTGTACCCTGCATATGATGCCTTTGAGTTTTAAGTTGGAAAAGACTTTATTAGAGTCCTTGTGGATGGATATGATCACTAGTCATACATAAACTATTTCTTCATTAGGTTAATCCAACTCAAGTTCCCTTTATACATATTCACTAATTTCATAAATAACTTCAAAATATTTCTATTTCCAAACTCTTTACCTAAAATAGTGACATTTTGATATATCTCTAAAAAGATCCAACCTACCAAGACCTCCCCTTGGCTAGAGGTATTTCGAGAGTACCACCCTTTTCTAACCTCTAATTTTTTAGGTGTTAATTATAGTGGAAAAAATGTAAGAATAAGGGAATATAAATGATCCTATTATCTAGAAATAAAGGTAGACCTTGAACAACATGAAAATTGATATTCATTCCTACTACTAACAAAGTACCCCAAAAAACATTTTCCCACTAAATGCCGCAAAACTCTAGCTTTACTAACTCTATTTATTCTAAGGTCACCTTTTAACTCTATTTAATTTAAACTAACACACAAAATATTGATACATGACCTATTAATTGGTGATTCGAAAAATTCATAATATAATGACCTGGAAACCAAAGTATGGAGTGAGATGAAAATATAGCTCAAAACCCTAGAATATAGGTTTAACAAAAATTAAATTATAAAATTGATATATAAAAATGATGGGGAACTTTAGAATAAGGGTAAATCCTTATTTTTATGGATCATCATTTATAATTTCATGTCTATTGGGAAAATAGAAAACTAATTATTTATATTCCCTATGAATTAATTACTAGAAAGCCCTTATAGATTTCACATCATCCCTCTAAAGTTGTACTAGGGGACCCGAACATCTCCGAGATGGTTATGTTATTCAAAGGGGTACCAAAACCTATCAAGTGAATATGCCTCATTAGTAAAATATTTTTTATCGGTATAGGGGTCTACAAAATTAATGAATAATCCAACCACACTCCAATATAAAGGGTGTTATCTACTCTACCTTGAGGTGACTAATTTAAGATATGTTTAAAACTGAGAGGGGGTGGGTGAATCAATGTTGATAATTTTTTTATCAAATTTATACTTTCTATCCCTTTTTTATTTACAGTTGAAACTTTCTATGTGAATATATATATTATTCTGTATTTTTTAAATTTTTTCCATCTATAAAAGTAAATTCAAAAACAAAATATGAACAATATATTTAGATGGTAAACCTATCAAAATGATAATGCTAATATCTGGTGTGAATGAAACTCTTTCAGGATCACATTACCCGCTAGTATCAATGAGTGAGTAAATTGAGCAGGGAATATCTTAATATTATATTACATGTTTCCTATAAAAATATGAGAAACATACACTCTAATAAATCCTACACTTTATAATGATATTAAATATATAAAAACAACTATAGATCACATCACTAATTTATATAAATATCATATTGTTATTCTAAATCATTGTCTATCATTTTCTTCCCTTGAATAGATGAATTTCACGTTTTATTTTATATGCACAATAAAAAATACAAAATCTTATTTATATTATTAGTATAAAAAAGGAATGAATTATTTCATCTATACTCTCACTTCATATCCTTCATAAATTGAAGACTCTTATTCCTATACAAACTAGACTATAGCATGCTTTCTCTTCTTCTCTATTATTATTTTTCTTTAGTGTAATAGTATATAAACGGATCTTTTAATTTATATCATATTTCAAAACTCATAATGTTTATTGAGATAGATTCATGTATCCATTATTTCCTTATACTTTACAGAATATGTTGTGGAATTGGATTCATGGTTTTCTCTTATTCTTTAATACTTAAAGACCTTTATTTTCTATGCATTATCACTTCTCACTATTATTATTTCATTTACCTAAACATAATATGTGTGACACCAAAATATTTATAAAATTGGAATATCATGTTCGATAACATGTATGAAACACAACACCAACCATAGAAAAGAATATAACATCTTTATAATTAATGATACATTTTTTAAATAAACTCAATCTCTTTGATAGCTTCTAATGCATGCAACACAGGGTTTTAACAAAACACGATACTATATTAAAAATATTATTATTTAAACAATACCATTATATTCTAGCTGGTAAGTTGGATTTTATGAATAATACTGGATAAATTATGACAAAAAAATTGGTTTACACATTTACAAAATAAATTCAATGGTTATATATTTATTTGAAAAAAATATATAATAAAAATTTTAAAGTAAAATAAATTTTTTGTGGAAAACTATATTTTTCTAAAAGAAAATTTAGTCATGAAATGTGAATATAATTTATAATTAATTTTTCCACTTTTAGAAAATTTATTTGAAAAAATAAATTCCATTTTTTAAATAATAATATCAAAATTATCTAAGTTTGAATTTTTTAAATTTTCTAATCTATTTTATTTTTTGATGAGTAGTGAAAAATAATGACTTTTAATTGAAAACTTCCTTTTTGTTTGATTTATTTAAAAGTTATATTAAATTTTAAATTCATTTCAAAGTATAATTAGTTAGATTATATAAAATTTAACTAATTAAGGTAATTTTAATCAATTTCATATTGAATTTGGATATTAAAACCTTCTATACTTATGATAATTTTCTTTTTCAAACCCCACTTTTTCATTACTTTTGTTGGTAAAATTTGAAATTAATTTTCTACAATATTCTGAAAAAAAATTGGAAAATGGATTCCATATTTGTAATAATAATAATTTATATTATCTAATATGGAAAATTTATTTTTTTACCAAAATAAATATTGAAAACAATAAAACATAATTATTGTGGATATGGTAAAAATGTGTTTACCATGGAGTTAAAATAAGAAGAAAAGAAATAAAAGGACATACCAAATTGTCAAAATATTATTTTATGGAATTTTTTATACCTTATATTATCTAAAATTATATCATAATGTTATTTTGAAGTTTTTTCCATGTGAACGAATTTGTCATTGTGAATTATTTTGGGAAATTTCCAAATGATTTCCAAGAGGGTTCCCTTTCCACATTTATAAAAGGGAATTCCATCCTTCCACTTATCACAAATATCAATACATTTATTTAAAATGAAACCTCAAAAATATCTACCAAATATAATTATACATATTATATAGTTTTTGTTCCTCCCATGAGATCATCCCTAAGGTTGGGAGATCCAAAGGCGGTTTCTCTTAGAGAAGTTAATTATCTTAAAAAATATATTTCATTGTAATTCATACTTTTAATCCATAAATTATGTATTAAAACTTACCATATAATAAAAATAGTATCTAAAATATAATAATATATTATTTTTTATTTAATAATATTTATCCATCTCCACTTCTATAAAATGGAAAATGAAACCATCGATCATGTGTACGGCGGACTACTGCCTTCTGAACCGATGTAGTTCATTTTTCATCACCAACATTCAAGGATAAATATAATTATATTTTTACTATATTTATATGATATTTATTATATTATTATACTTATTAAATTTTAATATCACAGATAATTTTTTACATTCCATTCTGTTTCAAATATGATAATGACGCTCATGTTTACAGCGTGTAAAGGCCTCACAAAGCAATGTGAATCGTTTTTCACATACAATTTAAATGGAATGTGATAAGTATAAATTTAATAAATATATTTGATAAAAATTATATGATATTTATTAATTAAATTTATTATATCATCTAACTCTTTACCGTTCCACTTGTTCGGGGAATGATATTGTTAGTCATGTGCACATACAGCCTACTGTCTACACAAAGCAATCTGATTCATTTTCCATTTACAAATTTCATAAATGCTAATAAAAATGTATCTACTAGGTAAATATGATATTTATAAATATATTATAATTATGTATATGATATATATATATATATCCTATTTTCAAGAACAAGTACATTCATGAAAAAACACGCATGAGAAAACAACGCAATTAACACCCAAAACAATGAAAATAATGAAATATTATTAAAAAACGGTTGGTAAAATGTTTTAATAGGGTTATATATGATATTATATATATTATTATGGTTCTATTATAAATTAATAACCTACTTAAAAATTTATATAGGAGGTACATACATGTACACAAAGGAAATTGTAACTGACGTAAGGGTATATCCTCAAACTTTTACTTTCGCGTGACATATAACATAGTCACCACTAATTTTAACTTTTTGATGTATATAATTCCCATTTTGTATGTTATTTAATTAATATATTTATATTAATTGTACTAAAGGTTTTGTTTGATTTTATTTCTTTCATTGGGATTATGATTAAAAATTTAACCAAGTGGTAAGGGATTACTTCACAATCTCATCATTATTTGGTATTTTTTCTATAAGTTTCCCTTAGGGGAATTATTTGATATATATATATTAAAATAAATTTATTTTATTCACCTATAGTTATTCATAAACTTTTTCATGTAATAGTATAATGTTTCCTCTCTTTGTTACATAAATTTATTAATAAATTGTTTTTATGAAAATCTGACATTATTTCTCTCTTCGGTCGAAGATCCTTTTTCATCAAAACCCATGTTTCAAAAACATGATTTCAAAAATATTTTTATCCTATAAATGAAAGTTTTAAAGTTATTTTTAACCATTTTTACTTTTTGAATTTTTTTAAAGTAATTTTCATGCCATTTTCAAAATAATACTTGTTTGGATTTTTCTATAAATGTGAAAGGAATCATTATTTTATCATGTACAGCATGAATAGAATTTTCTATAGTAATGATAGATATATGTTTTAATTAATATTCCAAATTTTTTTAAAGGTTATTTTCAATGAATATTACTTTCAATATATTTTTTGAACATTTTTTTGAAAATGTGAATTTCAAAATGAAAAGTTTATTTTTCTCAAAAACACATTTTTATGGATATTTTAATGAAATTTATATTCATCTATGACATCAAACATCTATTTTACTTATAATAAAATGATTATATATTTATCCATACCATCCTTATTATTTATCCATGTGGTTTATGATTAGTTTTATTGGGGATGTATAATTTTATAACAATTCACCTTTTTACACAATATGGTATATGATTATTTTTACTGATTACGATAAGTATTACCATTTCCTAAGTTATTTTTTCAATATGAATGTTTATTTTTTTTATGTTTCACCCCTTTCATATAAAGAATGAATCGGACTTAGTAAGTGATTTTAGGGGACTTTTATATCACCGGAATATGTTTGTAGTTCTCTTGAGACAAACTAGATTAGGTTTTGGAAGAGGCCTTACCCATTTATTTAGATGTCTTGGAATAAGGACTTGATGATAAGTTTTAGATTTTTGAAATTATAAAGTAAATAATTATAAATTATTTTATTTATATTCCAAGTGATTAATTTATTATTCATAATTTACATGGTTATATTTTCAATTTCATTTGATTATTTATATGGAATTATATGATCATTATTTATTTTTTTTCTATATTATGCTCCAACTATTGGTAAAATGGCACATGTTTATGTTATTTTTATTTCTATATTAGTTATGAATTATATATTAATGGCTTCTGTTGTACACTTACCATTACTAATAATATGATATCACCCCATTATTTTTTTTAGTTTCCCTAGGATACCAGGATGTGTTTTTTATTGATATTTAAGGATATTCAATGAGGAATAATAGAGTTCTCTTATAAAATATTTTTTCTATTTTATGCTCTCAATTTTAATAAGAATTTGAAGAATCATCTAGTTTTTCAATACTACTGAACTAAAAATACCATTGAGATGTGAACCCTTATCTCTTATGATAATGTAATAAATTACACACTTGCTTCCGGCTACTAGGATTAGGGTAACAATGGTTGGTATTAGATAATTTTAGTAGAAACCATGGCAACAAAATTTAGGGAAACATATATTAGGTAATATAACCTTATGATATACATTTTGGATATGTATAGAAGAAGATTTTAATGATTTGGTAAGAAAGTTATTATGTGTTTTTTCATAGAAAATAAATATATTATTTGGATACTACAACAGGACAAGATTCTGGTACAGATGTACCTAGGTGAGGTAATTCTAAAAAGGGTGCATTAACATTGAACTAATCATCACATGGTGCAAAAAAATGGGGCTTACTAAGAACCTGGTTTGACATTCCCATAATATATTCTTAGGAAAGTTAAAATTTTCTTTACAAAACATTATGGTGGTGTTTTAAATAAATATATACTTAATAAAATCATAACTATAATTATGATATTATCTATGAATAATTTTTTGAATTTATGTTATTTGTTTCACTAGTTTTGGGATTATACAATATGATTCATAATGTAATGATCTAATATATTATATTCTATTATTTAAAAATAGTTCCCAATGGAATTAATGGGAACTATATCAATGAACATAATTCATATAGGGATTTCCACTCTCATAATGACAATGAAGCAGGAGATGGTGTTAGAGTTAGAACTGATAAAATAATAACCATATTGGGGAATATGACTTAGCTTATAAGTAATAAACATTCCTATATGGGGTAGCATTATGATCCACCATGTTATTTAATGATGTTAGTCAACTTCATGCATCAGAAAACTCCATCATTCTATGGGACAATAAATCCATTTTAGTTTGGCAATGGATATGTTTGTTAGAAAATTTATTTCTCACCCAAGGAAGTAGTGAAAGGGTGAAAATTATCATGTAAATTTATCATGTATTAGGAGATGATAATAAATGTTTGTTATTAATTAAAAACACTAAGTATGAGGAGGAAATATCTATCATGGAGTAGAAGGATTTCAAGGTACTCTTCTTGGAAAAATATTTTCCTCAGGGCCAATGAGAAGATATGGAAATACATTTATTGAGTATAAGATTGAAATAAGAGGAAAATGTTTTTAATTATGAAAGAAACATTACATGGTTATAAAGTAACGATGATAATTACATAAATAATTTTAGGATCATGATTGACCATTTCACTGATGGGATTAAGACAATCATTCTAAGGGAACAGGTCTCCATAAATTTCACATCATAAAAGTATATAGTATAATGTGGTGTCAAGATAGATAAATAATTCTCCATGTCTTATGAAATTGATTGGATTCAAGAGAAGAATATAATATCAGAGAAAAGAAGGTTAAAGGGAATAAGGGAATGAAGGATTTACCATCATTTGATACATGTGGAAGGAAACACCTTGGTGCATGTTTAAAAGGAAAATCATGTTTCTTCAAGTGTGGAGAAAAAGGTTGCTACACCTGTGATCTCATATAAAAGAAATAATCCTCTTATGTTAAATTCATCCACTATAATGAGTTAGGGAAAAATAAAGTGAATTCCTCAATAATGAAGGGATTATACCTCAAAATAATATAAGGGTTCAATGGTTATATTAGTTTATTATCATAATGAAGAGGAATTATTAATGGGTTTTTGTTTGAATTTATGTTTATGTTACTGGAATATTTTAATAAATGGAATTGTGGTTATAATAATTATGAAATGCATAATTATTGTACTTATTTTTATTCCTTTAAGTAATTTAAATCATGTGTTGAATGATACCAAGAAAATATATTCAGTGGAAAGTTGAACTTCTTATAAAACAAGTGTTTAATGTAGGATAACACTTCATATATGGTTGATGTTGAGATAAAAATGATAAATAGGTTTTAATAATTTTTTTGATAGCTTTTAAGGTTTATATAATACTTGATGTGGAGGTAATTATAGGATATTTCAAATTGGTAACACTATAAAAATTATATTAATATGGTTTTAGAAAAATGACAACCTGTATACTAGGTGACAACCCATCACATCTGGTAAGGCCATGGGGATTGAACCCACATCCAAAGGATGATAAGGTTTTAGTGCCTACCAGTGAACTATTTTATCTCATGGTTAATATGTCATTTATTTTAGTTAAATTATTTTAGAGATAAATATTAATATTGAACTAGAGGTGTTACTGCTTATGTTTAGTGAATAATTTATATGGAAGGACATTTCACTATTTTATGGATCTAATGATCTATTAAAATTTAATTTTATTGCTTAATGAATAATAATTCCCATTTGATATTCATTTTTTAGAGTAATATATGAAGTATAAATTGATTGAACTATATCAAAAGGATGAAATTATGCTTATAGAAAGACATAAAGTCACTATATTTTCTTTTGTTATTATTCTAGAGGATAAATGGAATCTTGAACTCTATAAAAAAGATATTAAAACAAAATATTATCCTAGTACATTCATTTATATTGAACAAATGGTATTTTAAATTCTTATATATTTATGGGTTTTAGGTCCTTAAAATTTCATTAATTTTTTACTTTCTTTTGATCAATGACCTCTATTTCTCTCTATAATTTTTTATTCTTTTCTTCCATGTATATATCTTCACTTTCCACCAATGTTCACTTACATATAAATCTCATTATTTGTTAGTCCATATGAACTTTATACTTCCCTTTCTCTCTTATTAAGATGATGTTTTGTTAACACTTTTTATAATGTGGGTTTTCAATGTAAGTATTTTCAAATGTCAAACCCCTGATTGTCAAGATCAAGATTAAATTTTGAGCATGCAATTTATTTATGGGGGTGAATATAACACCCCTATATTTTTAAAATAAGAACATCATGTTTGATAGAATTTATAACACACAACACTAATATTAGATATATAAGTTAATATGATTAGGATTTTTAATAAATTTTATTTTTAAATAAACTAAATCTATTTGAGATATTTTGATGCACACAACACCAGGTTTAAAATAAACATGAAACTCTATTAAAAT
This sequence comes from Viscum album, assembly GCA_963277665.1. Lineage (NCBI taxonomy): Eukaryota > Viridiplantae > Streptophyta > Magnoliopsida > Santalales > Viscaceae > Viscum > Viscum album. Next base: position 1,895,909,377 of record OY728150.1, read on the forward strand.
ATTATTATTTAAAGATAACCATTTTTAAATAGACATTTATTTGGTGGGTATGAATAAAAATAAATAAATTATGAAAAAAATTATTTTATACAATTGTATACAATAAATTAAATGGTTATATATATATATATATATTACAAATAAAATGACAAACATTTGAAGGTAAAAAAATTATGAAAAAAAAGTATTTTTCTAGAATGTTGTTTAGTTGGGTTTGCTACACATAATTTATAATTAATTTTAATTGATTTTATAAAATTTATTTGAAAAAATAATCCACATTTTTACATAATAATATCAAAATTATCTTATGGTGAATTTTTGGATTTTTTTTATATATTTCATTTTTATGAATAGTGAAAAATAATGTTGTTAATTGGAAAATTTATTTTCATTTAAATTATTAACTAACTTAAATTATATTATAAATTTATTTTAAAGTAATAGTATATAACCATTTAACTAATTTAATTTTTTGGAATCATATTCATCTTGAATTTTTAAAATAAACCTTCTATAATTATGGAAATTTTTCCTTTTAAAGCCCGTTTTTTCATTACATCTATGTGTATAATTTTAAATTTAATTCTACCAAATATGTGAATTGAAATTGTTAAATTAGATTACATATTGGGAATAATTATAATTTATATTATATAATAATTTTAATGTAATTATTTAACAAAAATAGTAGTGAAACATAAAAAATTAATTACTGTGGTTAAGGTAAAAATGCATTTACTATGGGGTTAAACTAATATGATAAGGGTTAAAATGACCTAAAAATTTTTCAAAATCATATTGGATGACTATATTTTCAAAATATAATATCCCAAATTAGAAACTAATTTTATTTTGAAGCTTTTTCATGGGAATGACTTTATCATTTTGGATTCTTTTGAGAAATTTCCAAGACGGTTCCCTCTCCCACCTATAAAGGTCACTCCCTCCATTCACTTAATCACACAAATAATGAACTTTAGATTGATTAAATCCTATTAAAATATCTCCCAACTATTATTATACATATCATAGAGATTTTTTTACTTCCAAAAGATCAAAAATAAGGTTCTTAAGAGGAGATCCAAAGAAGGTTTCTCTTGTATAAGGTAATTATTTTAACAAAGCTCATTCATTTTGATTATTATTTTTATGCCTCAAATTATTTATTAACACTTATAATAGAATAAAAAAAGTATATAAAATATAATTATATTTTATTAAGTTTATGTAATAATATTTATCCATCTCCACTTCCATCAAATGGATAGTAAAATCATCAATCATGTGTATGGTAGACAACAGTCTCTCAAACGGATGAAATTTATTTTCTATCACCAAATTAATGGGATAGATATAATTATTAATTTAAAAAACACATATGATATTATTATAAATTTTAATATCACATATATATGTTTATTTCCCATTCCATTTCAAATACGATAATGTTGCCTGTGTGTGTGGAGGACTACCATGCCACAAAGTGATGTCATTTATTTTTCACTTACACTTTACATGAAATTTAATAAGGGTAAAATTAATGAATATATGTGATATATTTGATATTATATTAATTACAAAAAATTAATTTATCACCCACTTCCTTACCCTTCCACTTTTTCATTTAATTAAATCATCACTCGTGCGTACGTACGGCCTACCATCTCAACAAAGTGATGTTATTCATTTCCCATATAAAAATTTCATAAATGGTTCTAAAAATGTATAAAATGATTAAATATAATATTTATAAAATTATCATAATTATGTATATGATATATATATATATCCTATACATAAAAATAAGACCTTTTATGACAAAATGTGCGAGAGAAAACAAGGAAGTTAACACTAGAAACAATGAAAATAATGAAATATTATTAAAAAATGGGTGGAAAATGTCATAATATGATCATATATGATATTATAAATAGATTTTTTTATAGTATAAATTAATATAACTTTTAAAACAATTATACCTTAGTTATGAAAATTTATGAATGAAATAAGATATATGGTAAGGGTTTCTCGTCTAACTTTTACTTCTGTGAGACATATGACATATTCATCCCAAATTTTCTTTTTTATGGTGTATATACTACCAATTTTTTATGTAATATCATGAATATATTTATATTAAAGTTATTTAATTTTTCATTTTATGTTATTTTATTCATGGGTCTTGTGACTCAAAGGTTTCTAATGTTTTAAGGGTCTATTTCACAATCAAATAATTATTCAGGACTATTTTTTATTTTTTCCTTAGTAGACTTATTTGATATTTCTAGCTTAAAATCAATCTATTCGATAAACCTCTGGTTATTCATAAAATATTTCAATTAATACTACCTTTTTTTGCTCTTTGGTGTATAAAATGATCGAGAAATTATTTTTAAGAAAATTTGACATTATTTCTCTCTTTAGTTGGAAATCTTTTTTCATCAAAATACATGTTTTCTAAAAAACAATGTTTTTTTTTAATTTTAAAAATTATCTAATAAATAAGTTTCTACCCATTTTTACTATTTAAAAAAAATATTCATTTAATTTTTAAAACAATTCCCAAATGTATTTATAAAAATATTAATGGAATCATTATTTTAACTTGTATGACATGAATGGAATTTTTTACTGTCATGACCAATAAATGTTTTAATACTTATTTTACAAGTTTTAAAAGGTTATTTTCAATTAAATGTATTTTAAAAATGTTTTTTGAACTTTCTTTCCAAATGTGATTTTTAAAATGGAATGGTTATTTTTATTAGAATATTTTTTTAAGGATCTTTTTATGAAATTTATATTCATATATAACAAAAAACATTATTTTACTTATTTTACAATGAGGAAATATTGTATTTATAAAATCATTATTATTTATCAGGATGTTTGATGGTTATTTTGACTAGGTATGTACAATTTTATTACCATTAACAATCTTACTTATGATGGTTTATGATTATATTTATTGATTATGGTAAGTATTAACATTTCATATGATATTTTTTCAATATGAATGTGTATGTTGATTATGTTTCACACAATTAATATAAGTAATTATTCAGACATAGTATGTGATGGGTGGGTCCCACTATACCCCCTCAATGAATTGGTGCGTTTCATTAGATAACCAGTATCTAGTTTTGGTTGAGGCCTTACCCATTTTTGTAGATGTATTGGAAAAATACCTTGACAGTATGTTTTAGATGGAATTAATTATACATTACATTATTATAAATTAAATTATTGATATTACATGTGATTATTACATTAGTTAAAATAGCCATGGTTAATATTTCAAGATCCTGTGATTATTTATATGGATTTATTTGATCATATTCTATTCCTTCTATATTATTCTCAAGTAATTATATAAATGGATTTTGTTTCATTTATTTACCTTATCATGTATATTATTCCTTATTTATTGAAAGAGTCTACTATATGGTAACCCTTACTAAGTATCTAAGCTTACCCTTTTCATGTGTTTTATTTTCCCTAAGATACTAGGAAGTGATTTGTGATTTAAATATATGGATATGCTAATAGGAATAATTGAATTATGAAATAAAATACATTGGGTATATTATTTTTAATTGTAGTAAAAATTTAAATTATGTATCTAGTTTACCAAGACAACTGAACTATTTGGTCCTTCAGGATGTAATTCCCTATATCTTATGCTAATATAATAATGAAGACATTGAATCTCAGATACTTGGGTTATGGTCACTAATATATATATATATATATAGTAATTTTGGGATGGTTTTCCAATTCTTCCTCATTCTATACACTTATTTTCACTACACCATGTGAATTCAAAATCACCATGAATCTTAGTGTTTTAATTATCATAAACTCACAAAAATAATCCTATTTCATTTAAAATGTTTATAACTACAAGAAAACTAAAAAACTATCTTGGTTATAGATACAAAATTCATTTTTCAAAGGCTCTCAAAGACATCCTTCATCCCCAAATTCTAGTGATAACCAATGAAAATAACTCTTGGTATATCAATATTTGAATACCTAGTTTACTTTGAATCATCATATTTGATTAACAATGTTTCTAGAAATATCATCCAAGAGAATGACACATATATGCTTTCTAAATCACTCATATGTATTATCATATAGAATGTACATGGTATTTTTTCAAGTGAGTCATTCAAAACTCATGCATATGTTAATCTGACACATGTATAGGTCACAATGACTCAAACACACTTTACCTTATGTGATCAATCATTAACCACCGCTATTATAAAATAAATCATAATATGATGAGAAACTTTATAAACTTTACTCAATGTTTTAAACATTTCTTTTTAAATATAGAATATTTTCATCTATCTAAACCATGTTTTATATAAAGTTTCATTGAGTTTCATATAATATTCCTTTGAATATCACAAGTTTATAATTCCATTAATATTCCTCAAAAAAAATTAATTATTCCAAATAAAGAAGCTCAATATCTTTTAGGGACATGAAATTATAGTGTTACCACTCAATTTTCTATATTCATAAGTAGAGAAAGGCCACATAATTATTAATGGATTAATATATATATGGTTGGGTGATATAGATGATAAACCACATGGTTTTATATCAACTAAAAAATACATTTTTTGAATGATGAGGAGAACGGTGACAATATAAATACCCAAATCAGAAAATCAGTTGGAATACTAATTGTTAATAAACCTATGTGATCATTTATAAGCTCTATAAAAACTGTTAGGGCTTGCCTATAAGGAAGATATTTCATGATAGCCCACATGGTACCATTGTTATCCTGAACCTCCCTAAAAAAATCTTCCTATGAAATCAAAAACATAATCTATGCCTTTTCAAGGTTTCTCTTGAATGCATCACCTTTCAGCTCAGATGGCTATCTCTCTAACATGTCCTCACTATTATATTTTTAGTGGACCTTAAGTTGAACCTATTTTTTATAAATCCTCTTTATGTTCTTTAAAAAAATGATTTAGTTCATTGAAAAACACTTATAAACCAAACATTAATCCTTATAAACATATCTTATTCCTTTTGATTAAACTTTAAACATATTCCATGTTTATTTATAACTTCTTATAATAAAAAATTATAGAATCCTCAATATTCTTTAACCCTTAAAGTTAATCCTCCAAAACATCATCCAAGTATTTATAAATAAACCCTTGTACTCTAATATTGAAACCATGGTAATGGAACTCCCTCACATAAAATTCATTAAATAGTGTCATAAAACTACTTTTCCTTAAATTTAAATTAGCTACAAAAACTCCAATGGTAAGGATTACTCTATTTTCAAATAAATATTGTAAAGTGATTTCAAAATAAATTCCAAGAAATTTATTCATATTTACCCCCATTATATTAAAATTCATATTTAAATCATACATCATTGGAACTCCATAATAATTAATAATTAATACAATAATCTCATGGTGGGTTCAATAAAACACTACTTTATATTTTTTTTTAAATACCCACTAAAAACAATATGCCAATATGTACTACTTCACATCTCTATTATTCTCCTTTCATTATCTCCCTAATTCTCAACATCCTTTTTAATTAATTTTTATTCAATACCTAACTAATAATATATATATATATATATTAGTTAAATAAGATTATATGAATTCATTCTTATTCAACGTTCCATAAATCATTCCAGCCTAAGATTCCATGAACCATGATCAGTGTAAAAAATTTTATGGTTTGATTAAAAAAATAAAATATTTATATGGTACAAAAAATGAAAAACAACTAGAATAAAACACTAATCACATATATCTATAGTTGTCTAGCTACTTTAAAGTTGATAAAAATAATTAATACCTAATTATATTAGGATTATATTATAATATTTCAACCTAAAATATGACACTCGCATCAACACACATACTAAAAACAATCATGTGAAAATGTCATGATTTAATCTTCATAAATAATCCTTGATTCTTTTTCAAACATTACCATTAATTTAATTTATTAATATAAATTTCTCCAACCTAATTTTATGACTTGATTCTTGAATCCATTTATGATAGAATTTTAAATCATAACCTTTTCAATTACATATTTTTTTGTGCACTTTCCAGAATTCAGATTTGAATTTTATTAATAATTTAAGAATCTTATTAAGGCCTTCACACTTGAATCCCCATCAAGAAGAAACTTAACACAATATTTATCATGGTATATATATTACATTGAAAAAAATTATGATGTACCAAGAATATAATTCACCAAAATGGATAATTTAAACTATCTATCCATATTTTATAGTTATCACAAATTTCCAAGTTCCCGCCCTGATTAAATAGTTCCCAAACAATTCAATCTACTACAATCAAAAAAATATGACCCAAATAATAGTGAATAAGGTGGAATATATAACTTCGAAATGTGAAAAATTGTTTAAATTTATTTCTCTATTATTTTACACAATTATATCTAACCATTATATTTTTAAATTTTTATTTCATATATGAACCCTTCATTGCTCCACCTTATTTATGTTTGATACTTATATTATCATTATCCCTAAATCCAAATACATCCCAAATTAAATTTTTAAACTTTATTAAAAATAATTATATTATGGTAAATAATATTAAATATTCTTCAGAAAAGTTTCTAGCCTTGTTCACCAATAACATAATTATTTTTTTCCTCTTGGATTTTCATTTTTTGAAATAATCTCATGAAATTCTACATTATCCCAAGGAATTTCACCATTACCTTTCGAACTATATTAATATTATTCTTATTAATTATCCAAAAACTCTTATAAATTATGTGTTAAAATAACCATATGCTTTTTAGATACATATACATCCTTTTTAGAGCTTCCATATGATATCTTCAAAGTTATTTTGATTAAACCTATCCCTTGGTGTTTTTTATTGATATTTATTAAACTTTTTATTTTCTTGATTTTATTAAAACAAACACACATGAATTTTTTTTAAGTATTCATGGAATATCCTCTATTTATAAAATAGAAATAGGATGTCTTTATTGGTGTAGAACCCTTCTTGTTTTTTTTGGATTTAGGTAAAAACTAATCTTCATTTTTCTTATTGTCTCAAAATTTGTCACTCTTTTTATAATGAATCATAAGATCATTATGGATCGAAACTTCCTTTGTATTTCTTCCAATGATTGTATAAATTAAATCATATCATATGGTATTCTAGGTTTATTGTTTTATACATGATTAATTTAGTATGCATTATTACTATGACCTCTTCTGTTGCAAGTTCTATAGTAATATTCATGAATTTAAAATTTATTTAAAATATAGATATATTTCTCTTTCAAATTTGAATTTTTATATAGTTATGGATTCCTACCCCTTCACATATTAATCCTTTAAACTTTTATAATTCTCATTTTATACCTTAATTTCAATTCCTTGAACCAAAACCTAATATATGACCAAAAAATTCCTAAATATCATTATCTTATTCTATTAATTGTATATTGTTCAAACTTGATGAGTTTTTTTAGTATTTCTCCACTACTGGTTAGGAATAATTTAGGGAACCATCTATTATAAACATTCTTCTAACCACCCTTGATGTGGGGGTAGGATTCTCATCATTTATTCCCATTCATCTTCTAAATATAATTTATATTTAAACTTCAATTTCTTATAAAAACTAATTTTTTTCAAATAATCTATTTTGAGATTTATGGAACCTTTATATTTAAGGATGTGAGGTAATGATAATCATAATATATTATGATCTTATAGATATATAATATAGGTATTTTAGAACATGAACACTCCTTATAGATATGTATTATAGTAGTTTCTTTCTATTTTTATTGGTAATACTTAATATGTATAATTTTAATATAAGACAGTCAGACATCTAATTCAAGTAATGTAATATTAAGTGTGTTCTTCCAATCATTAATTAAAAACTCTCTATATTGACCCAATAATAACATACAAAAATATTTAATAATTTATTATGAATACTAAATAAATTTTATAATAATAAATATGAAATAATTGTATTGGTATAGTTTCATTAAAGGCTATATATATGGTCAAATTATTTTATGAATGATATTAAAATATCTCACATGGTTCTTCTCACATAGTACCCTTCATATTGATATCATACATGAAAACATTCTTCAAAAATAGAGGAAATAAAAACATATGAAAGTGTGAGGACAGGTTATTAGTATAAGTGAACATAATAGATATCAATCTTGGATCATAAATTAGACAATAATATGTATACGGTTATGAGAATGCAGACATAACATACAAAAAATTACCTAACAGGTCATATACCGTAAATCATGAGTCATGAAATAAATCTTTATCAAAAAAAGAAATGAGTCATAAGAGTGCATAATAATCTAAAATAAATAATGATCCATAAAAGAATATAATATGTATAAGATATAATTTTTGGCAATAAACATAAGTAATTAAAATCATTTCTTGGATCAATGATAAGACTATCATAGTGAATATAGCCCCATAATTAATTTTGTTCACCCACCATTCCCTTAAAAATAGTTGATAGAGTCCCATAGTGGATCACCATTACTATTTATTGTATCTCAAGAGACATAAATAATTACAAAATTCTTTATAGCACTATATAATACTGATCCCACACATCACATAATTAAATCCATATATAAATGTACAATAATATCATATAAACATCCATCATTTTATCATAGCATAATTAACTCATGGGAAATAAGAGTGTTTCCAAAAAATACATCGAAAATTATCACCATAATCCATTTAGAGAAAAAAATTGAATGGTATTATAAGATCATGATCTTAGTGTATCCATAAAATCATAAAATTATGTTTACATGGATGAAAATTACATTCATAATAGAATTATAATTATACGTTTAAAATAATATTAAAATCATTTTATTTTTTTATCTTTTAAAAAATAAAAAATCAGGTAAAAATTGATTATTATTTTCTTCATAAAACCATGGAAACATGTATTTGATTATTTATAATGAATAATATATGTGGTGTCCTTAAAGTTAGGGGGAGATATAAACTTTAAAAATACATTTGTTTTTTCTTTTGTAAAATCTCAAAATTGAGTTGTATAGAAATAATTTGAAAATATTATTTTATTCATTTTTTAATAAATTAAAATGAATTATAAAATTAATTTGTTAAAAATTTATCTATAAATGATAACTATTGTATAAAAATTTTAAGAGAGATGATATGTAAGAGAAATATTTCTATCCAAAAGAACAATAAGGTCCAATTTTCTTAAACACTTATTTTAGAATTTTTTACTTATAAAGATTGTAAAATAGAAAGAAAACCTGAAAAGTATTGAAATATATATATAAAAATAAAATATATGGGTTTTATGAGGTTAATATTATAAAATTTTCCACAATTGATATTGAAACATAAGTAATCCTAATAAAAAGTTATATTAAAACATAAACACATAATGATTTGATAATATTTAAATCCAAACTTTATTAATGAAAGGAAATTATATAAACATTTAAATATGCATACTTTTAATGAAAATAATGATAAAAATAATGTTTGGTTTGTATATAAACAATAAAAGATAATTAAAGAGGTTAATAAAGAATGTATCTTAATAAAGGTAAATTAAGATAAAGAAACTCATACCAAAAGTATTGAATTTCTTCATACCCACACTATCATAATTTATAATAATTTTATTCATATTATATATCTATAGTAGTACCATATTCATTCTCATCTTACTATATATTGGTCCCTTATAATTTATTATCCTAGATTTATTAACAATTCTTTATTAAAATTAATATTTGGGTGTTAACTATTACGTTTTTCATGCTTATTTGGACCTGATAGTTCATTTACATTAAACATGGTAATGTTCCTAGAATATTAATAAAGTTATGAATTCTTTATTTATTTTTTATATACACTTTTATAATAGTACATGTATGTTGGTAAAGAAAAATGAATTTAATCAATTCATGTAGGGCTTAGTCAGCACATATGCTTGGGTGATGCCTTCATTATTTAATAAATAGAGGGATATGGAAGGTAAATAAAAATTTTAAATTTAAAAATAATAATTATATTAATAAAATACTATATGTTAATTATATCCATCAATATAACTATCCTTGAGAGGTCTTGATGAAAAATTAATTTCATCACTTCATAGAGGTGGTAACCCGCAAAAACACATGAATTAAACTTTCATTTTCCATTTGATAGGGAGGATATAGAAAATGGTTATACCATTAACATAAAAAAATATAGTAATGATACTTATAGAATTTTTTTAATATAGTTATGTATCCTTTGGAGGAGTTTTAAGAATAAATAAACTTGAAAAACATCGGTAAGAATATATTCCACTTTCTTTTATAATTTCGTTTAGAAAATGTATTAATGATTTGTGGATGGGTCATTTGTGATTAATTAAACCTCTAGTTCAAGTATAATAGGTTTGGTAAGGTATTAAGGTAGGTAATGATCAAGATAATGATCTCATGTTTAGTGGATATGTGAGAATAATATGTTCCCATTTATAAGTAAAGGGTGTGGCACCCTCATAAATAAACTTAACATTAAAATAATTTAACATCATTTTTATGGGAATATAGAAAAAACTTCATGGTTTCAATGATACCATATTTTAAAGTCTAAATACAATCAAAGAAAACATATTTATATGATTTTTAGTGATAATTGAATCGTTATATCTAATTTTAGCCGACGTGTCATCCCATTTAACCCTTACCGTGGGGATACCATTTTTACCAAGGTAATTATTTATTATTGTTAAAAATTAAGTTAAACATGTGAAATATTATTAATTATCATTATTAAATTTATTTAATTATTTTAAAATGAATCAATTTTTAGAGGTAGTAAAAATAAATTTTAATAACCCACAAAAACTGTGCATAACCCATTATTAATAAAAATGTCTTTTTAAGCATCAAAATGATATTTTTAAAATTTAATTATGAGTAAAACCATTATATAATTGTTATATAATATTATTGAAAATATTATCAACAAATTTCATTATAATACTTCATTAATGGTGATGAATTTAATTTATAATGTTAAAATGCATCAAAAACAAAAATAAACTATTTTCTAAAAAATAACTCCTTTGACCAAAAATGATTTTATATTTATTTCTAACCATTTTATAATAAGTGTTAAATTTATTAATAATTTTTAAACAACTATAATAAAATAATTTTTTATAATTTTATTTCTATAAAAAATAAATTATCTTTTAAATAAATCATATATAATAAAAAAAATGTTTTTTAACAATACATATCTATTTAACTGGGAATAACTAAATTAGTACTTCATGTAATAAGATAATTGATTTTTCTTACTATATTTAATATATTATCCTTTAAAAATTTTCATTTTTTATTGTAGTAAATCTTTATTCACTTGTGATTATTGTCACATGAATCCCAATCTATCAAACATACCATATCTATTAAAAATAAATATATTCTGAAATCTTGGATTATTACATCCTACTCCACTTGTAATAATTTTTTACTTGAAATTAAATTATTATAACTCCCTAATATTTTATGAAATATTTTTTTAAAAACAATTGATACCTTGTGATACATACAACAATGAGTATAAACGAATAGTGATATACTGTTAAAATATTATTTTTTAATATTATAGTTATCAACTAGTCATTGGATTGGTGAGTATGAATATGAATAACTATATTATAAAAATTTATGGTTTACACATGTATAAAATTAAATCATTTATTTTCAATTAATTAGAACTGAAATTAATAATCAATTGAAGATACATAATGCTTTTTTGGAAAAAAAAAATTTATGTGCACAATGTGTGTTTATATTAATAAATTAAATAGATAGTCATTGGTTAATAATTTTAATGAAATTTATATATCATAAATTCAATAAATGGTTTTAAATTTAATATAATATTTTTTTCTAGTAATGGGATAAAAATAAATCTACAATTATTCTTACAAATGTATTTTTATAAAAAAGTGGTTTTTATTGCATTTTGCGCTTTTGTTTTAAATTTTATTTGAGTTACATATAGAAATAAGATCTTAAAAAAATTATTACATATTTGAAATTAGGATAATCAAAATTGATAAATTGTTCTCTTTTATTTTTGGTAAATATGAATATTATCATATTATGTTTATGATGCCTTATTAAGGGTAAAATGGTCAAAATATGGTTAAAACATTAGGATAAGGCTCTAAAATTTATCTTACACTTTCCCTTATCCTATTATATGAGTAGTGTTTTTCCACATCTATGCAACACTCGAATATATAGTTAATTAGTTCCATATTTCCTGGAATATAAATTTTATATTAGATTAAGAAAAGAAAAATAGAATATGCCTCTCTCTTACTTTAAAATACGTCTTATGTGTTCACATAGGGAAAAAAGTATTTTTTTGAATGGATATTAATGGTTATATTGATTGTAATGAAATTATTTTTATGATGATAACTTAATTCCATTTTTTAATTATACAATTACTATAAATTCTTACGCAATGTCAATGCATTATTTTTTCAATTAATAGAAAAATAAAATAAAATATTTTAAAAATATTAAAAGAAATATAATTTTAGTCAGTTGTAGTGTTACAAAAAATTTAGATACATATTAAATATTCAGGATTTTTTAAAATATAATATTAAAATTCTATCTTTGTATTGGTTTCTTCAAATTCAAATTAATTGAACTGTTCAAAAAATGATATTAATGATATTTTATAATAAATAATATATTATTAAATGATTTAAAGTTCGTAAAAACATTGTCTTCATCCAGGTTAATAAAATATGATTTAATATATCAACCATTTACCATTTATGAGTAATGTTTAAATTTATGGTAACACTATTAATAATTTAAAATTGAAATAGTTGTTACCACCATTAAGGTAAAAATTGATTAAAGAAGGGGTTAATAAAAAAGATAAGGTATAAAATGACACTAAAACCAACCTAAATTTAATTTGATGATGTAATTTATACCCTATAATCCTTTTATTTGATTTAATTTCCAGTTTTAATTCATTTTCTTTATAAATAATTCATTATATTTCAATCTTTTAATAAGAAATTGTAAATGTGTCCTCTCACTCACTTAAAAAAAGACACACATCCTTTGTATTCTTTACACAACATTAATCCTCTTATCTCAAAAAAAACCTGTCTAAATATGTTATAAAATTCCATATAAAAATTTTGGAGCTGATTATATCCCCAAAATACTAAACCTAGATTCTTTTTTATGAGATTCAATAGGGTAATTCTAAATAACATGTAATCCACTTAACTGATCATTTTCATTTTTTTCATAATGATTTTTCCTTCACTAAATCTATGTAATTTATCATGAAATAAGTAATTAATTATCATAAATATAATAAATTTTTTTCATTATTATTAAACAACCATTACGATCCATCTTTCCCATCAAATGGGAAGTCAAAGTATCACTCATGCATATGTATGAGATATCGTCTCCACATAACGATATAATTCATTTCACATCACCATATTACATGGGTTGTAATTAAGATTGTTATAATGTTTATATATGATATTTAAAAAATAATTATACTTCTATAATTATAATATCACATATAAATTCTTACCTTATAATTATTTTAAAATGATAGTGTCTCTCATGCCTATGTGTGGACTACCACCTCCATGAAGCGATGTGATTTGTTCTTCTTTTCTGGTTTAATTAGATGGTAATAAGGATAGATTTTATTAAAATATATGATGAATATTATATAATAATGGATCTATTATGGTGAATTATTATTTACCTTTCTTTCATTCCATGTGTCAAAAATTTAAAACAGTGTTCATGCTCATATACAGCTTATCATCATTTTGAATAGTGTAATTAATTTTTCAATATCTACCATTTATAGATGACTATAAATTTATATATAATATATATGTTATTTATATAATTATTTAAATTTTTGAGATGATGTAATCCTGATCAATGTATAAGGATCAAGACTGTTGAAATGAAACATACATGAAAAAGTGAAGTAGTTATCACCCATAATAACAATTTTAATAACAAATTACTATTAAATAGGTGATATAATGTCATAAGTAAATAAAAAATGATATGATAAACATTTTTATGTTTATATAATACATTTATAACAAATATATATTTATTATAAAATAAGTTTTAATGTGTAAAAATAAATATCAGACTTAGGATAAGGGATCTATGTTCCAATCCTATTTTTAATCAGGATTGATTTTATTGAATTTTTGGTGTGGAAATAATATGATCCTTATCTTATAAATTCCTTTGATTTTTATAATTACATTTTTATTTATGAATAATACATCTCTTACCTTCATTTTCCTCACTTTAATTACTCAATATAACGAAGGAATGTTTTTAAGGAAACCTTATATTATTTCTCTCTTCGTTTGAAAATCCTTTTTTTCAATATCTATGTTTTTTTTAAAATTTATTCATGAATGTAATTAATATTCTACTATAATTTTTTGGGTCATTTGTACCCATTATTTTATTTTTAAAAAAAAATTAAAAGGAATCATCTTTTTGTTTTCCGAATGTGCTAATTTTTGAGTTTTTACAAATGTGTGAAAGGAATGTTCTCTTTTAACATATACAGCATGAATGAAATAACCAAATATAATTACCACTAAATGATTTGGACATTACTATACATGTGTCCAAGGTTATTTTTAGATAAAATATTTCCAATAATATTTTATAAATTTTTAAATTTTCAATAGGCGATTTCAAAAGAAAAAATGGTATTTTCCTCAATAAATATACTAGTGATTTTTTTAAAGGAATTTTCATATATTATAGCATAAATTGATTTTAATTATTATTTAATTAGGACATGATATAATTATACCATAATTATAATTTCTACGTATGGTTTTTTATTATTATTATGAGATGTTTAGGAAACACATTTATTTTTCAATAGTTATGTTATGATGATATGATAAATGTTTTATAATCTTATAGAACACATATGTATAGTTTTTACTATATAATGGATGGAAATATAATTATATGGACCTCCAATTAATTATGTAAATTATTATATCTCATGAGATAATTCTGGTAGAAAATTTTACATCATTAATATTATATGGGAAAAAATTCAATATGCATGATCTTCTACGAGATACATATCAACGTGCTTGATCATCTATGGGATGAAAGTCAATGTGCTAGATCCACTATGGAAAATAGGTTTTGATGCCTTATATATTTTGATTTTATGTTATTAGTAGTTAACCTTGACATATGAAATGATTATTATACAATTTTATGACATGAAAATATGGTTCCTGGTTGATTTATCATGATTTATAAGTCTTATGATACATGTATTTTAAATTGATAAATTTTTAAATGATGAATCATGTTTACGATCCATAATAGATTGGGTATAAACATTGTAAGTTATAATCATGATCCCATACATATATTTTTATCATATACTTTTATATAATCATTGATTAATATCTCTCATGTTTACCCTTACTAAGCACCTGAGATCACACATTCTTATTTTTTAATTACTAGGTTATTAAGAAAGTATTAAGTAGGGTAATTCTATTAATAGTAATAAATGAGAATATTTTTTGGGGAGATGATGAAGATCATTTACGAAATAGTAATATTTTGTATTTATCCTCCAAATACACTAAAGAAAAATAGTCCTTATGTGGTTATTTGTGAAATGTATTGAATATTCACATAAAAAAGAAAAAATATTTATGTATAAAAATCTTGGGTTATTGTAGTTTGTATCATAGTTAGGTTTAGATTTTATTTGTAGATCAGGGTTTAGAAACATAGGTAAAAACATTGGGGTTAAATCTAAGTATAGGATAACATCCTAATTTTTTTGTATGAAAGTGATTATGTGGTCTTCCTAGAAATACATCCATATTTGGATACTTCATGTGGATGTGGTTTTGGACTAGATATGTCTAGGGTGTATAACCCCAAATAGTATTTTTTTAGTATATCTTTTCCTTTAATATGGTACATAATGAGTGTTTCCTTTCTAAGAACTTAGTTTTCCACTCCTAAGGGATATTCATGGGTTAATTCACATTTTTTTATAAACTATTATGAAGTATTTAAATAAACATTGGCCATGTATAACATATGTTAAAGATATGGTTTCATAGAATGAAAAGAATGTGTCATAATTTAGACATCCTGTAAAATTTTCATGATTATATGGTACCAACTATGGTTATTTTTTTATCAAATTTGGTTTTTGGGTTTAGTAGATGGATAGAACCACAAGAAATCATACTAACAACAAATGCCATGTACAATTCAATGATTTTCTAGATGATAAACCAAATGTTGTGGGATTTGGAATACATAATCTTATTGATATGTTCGTGAAACTTTCTTAGTTCTTGAATCATGCTAATCATGAAAACTATCAATAAAATGAAAATTTTACTTTTTAATATTTCAATAGGTAACACCAATTGTGTTTTACTTGGTATTATGTTCCACTAGGGGATGATTTATGTATCATAACCATTGAGAATATATATTCTATTCTCGAGTCCTTAGAACATGAAAATTTAGTCCCAGACACTTATCATTTGGAAGGTTAAAGAGATAAATGGTGGAACCATATTAAGAATTTTAGAAAAGAGAAATAAATTGACTCCATTGAATGGGATGAGTTTAAGATGATAATTTAAGTAATTAATTCCCTCATATTCTTTAAAAAAATATAGAAAATATTACTTGAGATTAAGAATATTGAGCACGAATCCATTGGTACTTATGAGGAAAATTTTAAAATACTTGGAAGGTGTGATTTTTTTAATCATTACCACTAAAAGAAAAATTAATCCATTCATTGTTGGTTTAAAAGGTCTCAAAAAGAAGTTTTCTATAAGAGACTTTAGTATTTATAAATAAACTGTTTGATGTGCACTCAAGGTAGAAATAAAAATTGGATATTCCCACCATTATTTTGATTTTGATAAGAAAATGATGATAAATACTCATTAAAACTCAAATAAATCGCACAGTGGAATGAAATTACATCCATATAAATTCCATAAATATCAGAATAAACATAATGAGAATTTATTGAATGGAATTGGGATTTTATTTAAATATCGAAATACGGGTTACAAATAAAATTAATATCGAAAGGTGGTGAATTGTATATTTTATGTAATGGATAAGAATAAGATGCTAACAAATTCACCACCCTTTCTCTAATGCTTCAAATGAAATGATTTGGGGCATTATTCTAACCAATTCATGAATCATAAGTTTTATGATGATGATCAACATTAGTAACCTCTTAAGATCAAATACAAATGGAAATATAATGTGACCATAACTACTAAAGTTGGATATGAAAATTATGTGCTGAATGGGACAATTATCATCCACTCTAGAGTAGATAATGTCTTATCCAATTCTAGCACTACCCACTCTTTTATATTTATGGAGTTTTAAAAGGGTGTCAATTTACCAGCTCATTTATTAGATATAGATTTACTGGTGGAACAATATAATGGAATAATGGTCACATATCAAATTTATAAATTCCCCTTGATTGGATTTTGTGGGGAAGTACTTCCTCCAAATCCAATGATTCTTACTTTAGTGTAATTTGATGTGATTCTAGGTATGGATTGAAATTTTTTATATAAAACCCACATCAATTTCCAAAAAAGGGAAGTTATATTTCATATTCCAAATGGACCTATAATCATTTATCATTTTCATGATGAATATGAACTTCAAATGGAAATTACCTCTTTCTTATTGGTTAAATTTCTAACCATGAAGGTTGTTTATCATGGCTTCCACTGCTTGTAAGAACGTGCCCACTCACAACCATTGATTCAGATTTTTTATCCCATTATGAATCTAACAGGTAGTATCTCTAAGGAAGAGGGGGTATCTATAGTGACAACTATCCTTGGCCCTCTGTAAAATATCATCCCCAACCCATTGCGATTTGAGGCTGCTTGTTCTCCTACCCCTTCTATGCGGCCAGGGAGTCACTTTCAAGGATGCCCTTCATGGTTTTCCCCAATTCTTCCACCCTAATCCCTTCCCGAATGTGTCTTTTTATTATCTAATTTTGGTGAGGTTCATTGAGTGTCTAACCCTATAAATCCCATTTATTAATTTTTGTAAAGCTTTGGAATGTCTGAAATGGACCCTCATGCCTAGATTTGTCTCCCTTCCATAGCTTTGTGGACTCTTAGGTGCTCATGACGTCGGCTTGGGTATCATCCTTGAATCGGTGATCATTTTTTTTTGTTCTAGATTTTGAGACTTATTTCATTAGTTCTTGGTGATTTTCTCCCATATTGATGGGTCATTATAGGTTTAATCTTACTCAGTGGGCGATGGAGGTTCATTAGGAGAGGGATCCTTTTTTTGCGACTGTCTGGTTCAACTTTTTAAGCATACCTCTACTATTTTGAAATAGATCTAGCCTATGAGCTATTGGAAACTCCTTGGCCTACTTCTATTGTGTGGATTGTCACTCTTTTAATCTGTAGGAATCTTCTGTAGCCCTGATTTTTGTAGAAATGAATGTATCCCACACTCAACAGGATCAAATCTGTCTTCACGTGCATGAATCCCTTAAATGGATCCAGTCTCTCATTTACCCCTCAGTTCCAAGGTATTTTCCCATTGGTGATCTCCAAGGTCATTTTTTTCTAGTCTATAGGAAGCTGCACCAAGGTGCTTTAGATGTTATCTATAAGGTTCCTAACAGTGAGTATAGGGAGCCACATTTTTCTGGTCATTCTTCTCTACCCCAATGCTAGAAGATGAAGATTCAGGTGAACTCCCTTATGAATCATGCTCCCCCTCCTCCTCCAAATGTCATAAGGGTGGAAAAGTCTCACCATATTCATGTGGTATATCAACGGATATCACGGACTTGGTGCCTTTCTATCTTCCAAGCTCTTCATCCTCCCCTATGGGAACATCTTACAACATAGAAGTCCTTCCTATTTCAGCAAAGGGAAAGGAAGAGTTGTAATTCCCCTATCATATTCCTCTTCTTTATGTAATTCAGGACCTTCCGGTTTGATATTTATCTCACAATTTGATCCAATCAATGATTTATATAATTAGTGGGAGTTTTTCAATATCTCAGATCTTCCTTCAGAGCACTTCCTGCTAATAATTATCCTTCGATGAAGATCCCCCTTACCTTCCCCCCATAAAGAAAATTCTCTGAATCAAGGATTATAGGGCCTATAATAGACCATTCAACCCCCCCCCCTAATGAGGATGTAAGAAATTTACAGGAGTTCTCAACTCTACCTGTAGCAGTCTCTTCTCGACAGCATATTGTAGCACGAACAAAATATCAGTCAAAGAACAAACACCAACCCTCATCTTCATAGAAAATGGTTGGCATCTATCCTAGGGAAAAATCTTAGCAATATAATTCATAATGTACCTCTTCTTCATATGGAATACATGGGGCTTGGGATCCTGGGTAATTACATACATTATCTCTAATGTGGTGAAGAATAACAATATCTCTCTAGTGGGTGTTTTGGAACCCATGCAGCACTCTTCCAAGATCTGTGAGTAAGCGTGAAAAGTAAATATGAGTGCATTTCTATATGAAAACCCCTAAAACAATCATATATGGATTTTATGGATATTAGATATTTTGTTTGATTTAATCCAGGTGTTGGATCTATGTATCTCCACTAAAATCATTATAGGTAATAATGTCTTTTTCATTTCATTTGTTTGGGGAATCTGTGATGATCATGTCAGAGAAGCATTATGGTCTGATTTTAAGGCCTTTGAACGAAAGGATTTCCCATGGTTTGTTATAGGATAATTCAATATCATTGTGGATCTGGATGGGAATAAAGGATGTGGTTCTTTCCCTAGGAAGGAAATCAAGGATTTTTTCATGTTTATGGATTGTATATGTCTCTTTGACATGGGCTACACTGGTGATCGCTAAACATGGTTCAACAATCAAAGAGGGGATCTTCATACCTGGTGTTATCTAGATTGGTGCCTTTCTAATGGACAAGCAATATAATTTTATGCCAATGCAAAGGTAAATAACCTATTTTGAAGTATTTCTAATCACTCCCCCAATTTTTGGTCTTTGTCTTCAAGGTAGGAGGGGAAAGTGTGCAACATTTATTCCCAGATGTGGATTAGAAAATTGGTATATCACCAAGTAGTTGGTGACTCATGGAATAATGGAATGTAGGACAATGGCTGGACTAAGTTTCACAATAAACTTAGGTGACTAAATGGTGACCTGCAAACATGGATTAACAAGCTACCTCCAAGATCTAATAAAATAGACACCATCAAGAGGTATATTGATATACTGGAGTCAAGTTTTGAATATTCCTAGAATGATGATCTATTTGTTGAGTTGGCTATCAAGAAGGGTACTATGGTAGAGATGATCCTAAGGAAAGAATTCCTAACATGTGAACTTTTAAGGATCAAATGGTTGTGTGAGGGATATTGAAACACCACATATTTCTCAGGCATGTATTAAAGAAAATAGGTGTTTTATCAGGCCTAACATCCTACTGAAGGATGGATCATATACTGAATATGGGGACTTAATAGTAGGAATGGTTGAATCCTATTTTAAGGATCTCCTTGCAGGTCTGAACCCTTGAATTTTATGGTTACCCGAGGGGTGATAAGGAACCAATAGAGGTTTTCCCTAATATTTCCTCCAACCATGATAACACCCTCATTGAATTTGTTTATGAGGGAAAGGAAATACAAGAGGAAATGACGTGTATTAACCCAGAGAGTGATTTGGGCCCGAATGGTTTTTCATGATCTTTTTACAAGGCATCCTGAGATATTATCATTAATGAATTTGTGGTGATCATTTAGTAATTCTTCAATGTTGGTAGTATCTTTCATGTTGCATGTTCCACCACGTTGGTCCTTTTTCCAAAAATCAAGGATCCATCTTCAATCCAACATTACCAGTCAGTAAGCATGTATAATTTAACATATAAGGTGATGGATTTCATCATTAATATAATATTATCTACATTTATCCCCTAGTAGATATTTGGTAAGAAGCATTGTTTTGTGAAGGGAATGACTATTCAAGGGGCCATTGCCTTAGATTAATAAGTTGTTAGTGATCTTAACCATAATTTTCATGGCTCCGACATGGTTATCATAAAGGTTTTCAAGAGTTTGGACCTATCATATTGGGATTCATACTTAATTTTTAGATGTTTCAGACCCTCGTGGGTTATTGTTCGTTTCATGCAGAGAAATTATAGATTCTTAAAGTCTATTTTTTGGATGAGACAAGGTAATCCCAGAGATCATAGTATCATTATTATTTCATAACATTTTTTGGTCACCTCATCAAAAAAAACATGGATTGAGGGACCATATTATCATATCGATGCAGAAAAAGTACTAATTTCATTTCTCATCTAATGTTATTAGATGATATGGTAATTTATATGAATGATATAAGGAGATATATTTGTTTCATTAAAAAGGTTCACGGTTACTACTACTATTGGAGTGGACAAAAAATCAATTGAGCCAAAAGTAACTTCAACACTTCAAATAGATGTACGAAAAGAAGGATCAGTATTAGTGCTAGTGGTCTTGATATGAAAAAAGGGTTCCTCCCTATGGAATATTGGGTACCCCAATCTCACCAGGGAGGCTGTGAATTCATCATTATGATCATATCATTCAGATAATCATAGGACATGTGTTGAATAAGAAAAATCAATTTTTATCTTTCAGAGGAGGGATAGATTTAGTTAATAGTGGTCTTATTTATATCCCTATCCATTCTATTTCGTCCATAAAATTCCCAAAAAGATTGATTTCAACAATTGAAAACATTATAGCCTACTTCATATGGGATTCTCACTCATAAGGGAAGTGACATTTGACCTCCTAGGAAAGGATGGCCAAACCTATTCTAGAGGGCAGAATTTATGTTAGAAGTCTCTCGAAAACCCTTAAATGAATGCATGAAAAACTTACATGGGAGGTAACTGAGAAGAGAACTCTTTGGGGAATATTCATGGATAACAAATACCAATGGAATTTGGGGTACATAGGCTACATCCATTCTCCCTTACGTCCTATGATTCATACAAACCTTGTATACCTTTAACCTCGCACCAGATGGATTCTTGGAAGAGGGTATATTTTTTTCTAGCACCACAACTAGGTTGGTACCACACTTGGTTTTCCAGGTTGTCCAATACTAAATATCTCCTTCCAGTAGGTAAGATTACACCCATATTTCATCCGAGCTATATTGCATAAAAACCAGCATAAATGTTGTGATCTTATTGATATATCCAATGATCATAATAGGTGTGTCTTCACTGCTTCTTTTTCAAATGAATTTTCCATGAAATAATATCACTGGGAGAGATTGATGTAAGAAACCAGGGTAATATTTGGGGTTAAATTATATGGTGAAAAGTAATTCTGAACAAATATAATTGTCTTGTCTGAAGAATTGTGAATTTCTCTATACCCACTAATGAAAACGTAAAAAAAATGGGAATCTACATGGCTTCTAGGTGCTACAGCTGTATGGAGAGTTGGGATGAGATATAGAAGAATATTTTATTAAAAGGTCAATAGGATTATTCCATATGGAACATTTTGGGGATTTATATGGTTATCATCTACATGAGCTTATGGATTCCTCATTTCTGGTGCAATAGTTATATGGCACTGATGACGATGGCCCTGAGAAAAATTCATATGCTATGGTGATATCTATAGGTTTTGGTGCATCTAGAAAGATCAGAACATGGCCCACCACAAGGGGACCCACTAATTAGGAATAGATCTGATATCCTAGACCAGGAACCTACTTCTTGATCTGGTATGACTCTTCAAGGAATGGTCAAATGATCCTACTCTTAGACTGGTTATTGTGGAAAACTTGTTGGGGACTTCCACTTCCAATGGCCGGTAGGGAAACTGGGTTTGATGGAACCCCCATCCATCCAGTCTAAAACTGAACACAAATGGATCGTGTGCCATGGGCTCATGAAAGGATGAGAAGTCGTTCGGGACACAAATGGTTTGTTCATCCTTAAATTTTCACCCAACTTTTGGTGTGGCAACTCACTTATAGCTGAAGAAATGGCTATTCTTAATGAACTTCAACTTTGTTATAAAAGACATATTGTTCTTGAAACAATGGAAACAGACTCAAAAATCATCGACAATGCATTTCAATGAAAAGGTAACACTTCCTAGTCAATTTACTATTCCATTAGAAGGTTCATTTTTCAATTAAGAGACAAAATGGATATTTCCTATACCTGAAGGGAGGGTAACAAGGTTGCTGATAACTTATCTTACATGAAGGTCCAAGGGACTAGTGTTACCTTCTTTACTATAGTGGCCACTTTGACCCCCAAGGGGAAGACCCTTGTGCTAGGTTATTCCCTTGGGATTCATTATTTTAGACCTCTATAGTCTTTTCTTTCTGATGTATTGTATCTTTTTACTCCTTTATTCTAATAAATTTAATGATGATGATTATGAAGGATATTTATCTCAAATGTTTGGGGAGAAGCTCAACATCAAAGATATAATTATTTTTTAGGAGATTTTTGATATCTTTATAGAATAATTTATTAGTCGTAATATGTGTTGTAATGTTGAGTTTCCAATAAAAATTATACCTTGTGATGATTTTATTTCAAAGAATCATTATAGAATATCCCTAATTGAGTTTCATGAATTGAATAAAAAACTCGAAAATAATATTGATGGTTTTTTTATTCAAACAAGTACATTCCCTTGGGGTAAACTAATTCTTTTTTTAATAAAGATGGATCAATGCAACTCTATATATATTATTGATAACACAACATGAACAATTTCAAAAAAAAAGTATCATTCACCCCATAATGCTAATTTATTTGATCAATTACAAGGATTCCAAAACTTTTTTCCGATTGATCTTCAATATAGGTACTATAAGTTTATTAAAAAAAGTGAAGACTTAGAAAATACCACCTTCTATATAAGGTATGAACACTATGAAATTATAATGACTGCATTTGGTCTTACTAATTAACCTATTATATTCATGTATTTAGTTAATAGAATCTTTATATATTACCTTAATCAGTTTTTGGAAGTCTTTACATATTATATTCTATTATATTTATATAGAAAGGAAGATCATGAATATCACTAGATAATTTTACTAAAAACCCCAAAGAAAGAGTGGTTGTATGAAAAATTTACTGAATGTGAATTTTGGATTCTGAAAGATTGTTTCTTAGGTTATATAGTCCCATGTGAGGGTATTTTTGTAGAACCATCAAAGATAGAAGTTATTAAGAAATAACCAAGACCAACTATGGATACTGATATCATTATTTTTCTTTATTTTTATGGATATTATCAATTAATTTTGGATAATTTCCCAAGGTTATCTAATCCACTCGCCAAGTTAACTCGCAAGGGAGACAAGTTCCTTTGGATAAATGAATGTGATGAAAAACTCAATGATCTAAATAGAATTTTAGTCGGTGTACCTATCATTACATTTACCTCTAGTGAAGAACAGTTTTTAATCAACAACGATGCATTGAATAATTGATTGGGATGAATTCACATGCAAAATGATTTAGATATAGCTTATGTCTCATGAATATTGAATGTTCATAAGATAAAGTACCCAAATCCTAATTTGGAGTTAATTGTGGTAATTATTTCTTTAAATATATGGAGGAATTATCTTTATAGATAAATATGTTATATATATAACAATAAAAAAATATTTAAATATATATTCACTTAAAATCAGGATAATATGCATCATAGTATATGGTTGGAGCTGATTAAAGATTATGAATCCTCAATATATTACCACCATGGGAAGGTGAACGAGGTGGTAGATTCTCTAAGTCAAAAGGATCATGCTAGATTATCTATGACTAGTATCACAAATGATCCAGTAATTAATTATTGTTAATTAAATGATATTAAAATCTTGAACGAATGGAAAAAATCATATCTTGGTCAAATGAATTTTCTGCCATCTATCCATGTAAGGATTAACGAGGCGTAAAAGGAAGATGTAGAGCTGCAAAAGAAGGTAAGAATTCAATGTTTATTATAATGTAATGATAGGGGTTTAAAATAGTTTATCTATCCTATCCATACCATATTTGAAGGATATATTGGATAAAGAACATAGTTTTACATTATCTATTCATCATGGATGTATAAACCCATATAGATATTTTAAAGAATATTTATTGTGTGATAACTTGAAAAGGGATATTACAGAATATTTATCTTAGTTCTTGGTATGTCATATTATTATAGGTAGTATAAAAAATTATAATGGTATGTTATAACTATTACTCAAACCGTAATAGAAATGGGAAAACATCAAAAGTGTGTTTTTTTCATCGGACTCACCAAAAATCCTAAAGGGAGTAGTGTTATTTGGGTTATAGTCAACCACCTTAATAAGTAATCATACTTCATTACTATCATAGAATAATTCACTCTTGATCTTATTCTCATGATATATATTAATGATTCTGTAATATTTCATAAAGTACTACATTATGTTTTATCTGACTAGTATTTGAGTTTTACCATGATGTTCTGGAAAAGTCTTCAGTGGGATCTGAATACATAGTTATATTTCAACAATTCTTATCATCCATAGAAATATTTTTATTATTATAGAACAATTCAAACCCTATAAGATATTTTTAAATTTTTTTACTCTATAATTCAAAGTTGGTTGAGATCAAAACCTTCCTATAGTTGATATTTCTTACAATAATATCATTCACTCAATAATTAATATGGACCCTTATGAAGACCACTATGGTAATAAATGTAGAAATCCAATGTTTTGGGATGAAGTTACAGAAAGAAATATATTAGGACATAATTTATCAAAAGAAATTATATATAAAGTTAGATCCATTCAGTGACACATAAGAGAAACTCAATGTTAACATAAAATTTATGTTGAAAATCATCGACATGATCTGCAGTTCAAAATTTTTATAAAGTTGTTTCATTGAATTTATATATAGAAGAAGGTTATGAGATTCAAAAAATGAAATATGAGGACTTAGTATGTTTACATTTTAGATTCCTGGTCGAGTAAGTATGGTAGCATATCAATTGGTACTTTCAATGAACCTCTATCAGTTATATATGTCTTCCATGTATCACTACTAATGAGGTACATATCTGATCCATCATATATACTAAACTCAAAGTTAATAATACTGGAGAATGATATTTTTTATGATTAAAAACTAGTCTAAATCATGGTTTATAGGGACAAAGTACTATGGAACAAGACTACTAACCTGGTTAAAGTTCCCTAGAGGAATCAGAAATTTGAAGAAGCTACTTTGGAACCCAAGGATGCAAAGAAACGGGGATATACACATTTTTTATATTAAAATAACAAAATTTCAAGGGAAAATTCATTATAAGTGGGTATAATGTAGAACCAATGTATTTTATGAAATATGTTTTTTCAAATAAATTTAATTCCTTTAATATCTTATGTTACACACCACAATGAGTTCAAACAAACCACAATATACTATTAAAATAATATTATATAATGTTACAACTATCTATTAACCATTGGATTAGTAGTTATAAATTAGACTATCTATATTAAGAAAAATATGGTTTACACATGTATAAAATTAATTCATTTTTTATCAATTAATTATAAATATAAATAAAAAAAATTGAAAATAAAAGATTTGTTTTTCTGAATAATATTTTTTTTTGCTAAATGTTTTTTATCCTCATAAATAAAATTTACCACTATAATTGATTTATTTTAATAAAAATTACATATTACATATTCATCCAAATTTATTATGTTTCACATAATATTTGGGATAATAATAAATCCAAGGTTATGCTTAAAATTTATTTTTCAAAAATGAGGTTTTCATCAGGTTTTGTGAAATTATTTTAAAATTTATTTCCTACACTTATAGAAATTAAAACATAAAAAATGGATTCATTATTTATAATTAGGAAGATAAAATTTCTTAAATAGTTCTCATTTGTTTTTTGTGAATATAAATAACAATCATAGTAAATTTTCTTCATTTAGGTAAGGGTAAAACAAGAAAAATATGGTTAGAAAGTTGGGATAAGGACTAAAAATTTATATAAAACATTATTTCATCCATTTTTATCTAATTATCAAATATATGTCAACTTTATTCCATATTTCTTTGAATATGACCATTATATAAATCTAAGAAAAAAAAATCTTACTCTCTTAATTTTTAATATCGTTTATGTGTTCACATGGGGAAAAATTTTTAATGAATCATAATGTTTATTTTTAGAATAATAAAATAAATTCATGATGGAAATTATTTTCTAATTTTTATTAATTATATAATTACTTTAAATATTTACATAACACTGACACAGTATTTATTCAATCAATATAAAAAATATAATAAATGATAGTAATGATATTAAAAAATAATATAATTTTTATGGGTTTTAGTTTTACATGAATTTTAAAAATATATATGAAATATTAGATATTTTTCAGATTATTATATAAAAATCTATTTTTTCTTTGGGTCTTTGAAGTCAAATTAAATGAATAGTTTCAAAATTGACATTAATAGTGTTTTATAATTCATAATATTTTATTAAATAATTTAAAATTCATAAAAATATTATCTTTATCCAATTTAATAGAATATGGTATCAAATATAATCCATGTTCCATTTATGATTATTTTTTCCATTTATATTAAGGATGTTAACCCTTTAGTATTGAAATAGTTATTACCACAGTTAAATTAAAAATAAATAATGAAGGGGGTTTACAAAAAAGATATGGTTTAAAACAAGACCAAAAACCTATGTAAATATAATTTGAAAAAAAATGACCCTAGACTATTATTATTCAGATTAATTTACATTTATAATAATTTTTCTTAAAAATGAATTAATTATATTTAAATCTTTTAAAAATTCCAAGTGTGTCCAATCCATCCCTTAGAAAAGGACACCACACCGTCTCTTATTTACCCCACATAAAGCAATATATATCAACCAAACCCTATAAAATGATCGTATGAACTTCTCTATCCATGTTATAGAGGTTATTATGTCCCAAAAAGTCCAACCCTAGTGTTATAAGAGTATATCTAAAGGAGTTCTTTCAAATAAGAGGAAATAACCTTAACCAATCACTTTCCTTTTTTATTTTTCTTTTATATCCTCTAAATATATGTTATTTATAATAAAATAATAAATTTATAGTCATAAATATAAAAAAAATTATTATTATTATTATTGAAGCGCCATTATCCAACCACTTTTCCATCAAATGGGAAGTGAAAGTATCACTCATGCTTACGCATGACTTACCATCTCCACGTAACGGTATATTACATTTTCTATCACTATATTTCATGGATAATTATTATGATGGGGATAATTTTTAAATATTATATTTATTACATAATTATAATTTTATAATTATTGTATTATATATAACTTCTTACTAACCAACATGTTTGAAAATGATAGACAAGCTTATGCATATGTGTGGACTACCACCTCCACAAAGTAATTTGATTTGTTTTTTATTTTTTACTTTGATGGTAATTAGGATGTATTTTATGAAAATATATTATTTATTTAATATAAAAGTGACTCTTTAAAATTGAATTATTATTTAACTTTAATTTTTCCCTTCAATTAAATATTGAAAACAAGGTTTATGCGTGTTTATGTCCTACCGTGTCGATGAATGTTGTAATTCATTTTTCTATATATACATTTTATGGATTAATATAAATATATATAATGAATTTAAATGATATTTATATAATAATTAACATTTTTAATATGATGGAACCATGATCAATGATCAATTATTCAGACATCTGAACCAAAACATACATAAAAAACAATGTAGTTATCAACAAGAATAGTTATTTTAACAAAAATTATTAATAAAATGTTGATGTTATGTCATAAATAAATAAAACTGGGTATGATATATATGATTATGGTTATATAATACATTAATAATAAATTTATTTTTATTATACTGGAGTTTGGAATGTGTATAAAGAAATTTGAGACTTCTTGTAAGAGATCTATGTTTCGATCTGATTTTTAATCAAGATTGTTTATTCTTGAATTTATATTTATGAAATTATATTATAATTATCTAATAAATCCATTTAATTTTTATCATAATCTATTAATTTCTTAATTATACTTATTTCCCTTTCATTTTCCTTGCTTTAATTACTCAAGAGATAAAAAGAATGATTTTAAGGAAAGCCAACTTTATTTCTTTCTTCGGTCAAAAATTTGTTTTCTTCCATATCCATGTTTTATAAAAATCTTTTCAAGGTTGATTTTAATATTAAACAGTGATTGTTAAAATACATTATTAACCATGAATGACCTATTAAAAAATAATTTAAAAGGAATCTTCTATTTATTTTCTAAACGAGGTACTTTTTGACTTTTTACAAGAGTATGAATGGAATGTTTTATTTTAACTTATACGCCATAAATAGAATATACCAATTTCATGAACATTAAATAATTTTAAGGTTCCTTTATGATACTTCATGATTATTTTTAAATAAAATTCATTACATAATCTTTTTAAAAAAATTAAATTTTAAATAAGTGATTTCAAAATTAAAAGTTTTGTTTCCTCTAAAGTTTTCTAGTGATTCTTTTAAATGGTTTTTCATCGATGATAGAATCCTTCGATATTAATTATGATTTATTGGGGATATGATCTAATGATACCATACTCATTGTTTCTCATGATGTATTATTATTATTATTATTATTATTATTATGTGTTTATAGACCCTATTTAATTTCAACATGTTATGTTATGATGATATGAATAATGTTTTATGATCTTATGAAACACATATTTATAGTTATTCATTTTGTGATGAGTGGGATTAGAATTATATATCCATGCAATTAATTGGGTAAAGTATTATATCATGTGAGATAATTACTCCAAAAATGTTTATTCTCTTGATACTCTCTTGGAAAAAAGTATATGTTCTTGATCTAATGAGAGAAACAAATCTATTTTCCTGATCTTCTATAAAAAATAAGTCAATGTTCTTGATCTTCTATAGGAAACAAGTTAATTTGATTTATCCACTATGGTAAAAATGTGTTAATTCTTGGTCAATTATAATTTTATAGTCTCAATAGTTGTCATTCCCTTATGAAATTGTTTATATACTTATGATAGTGCCACACTTTTATGAAATTAAATTATGGTTCATGATTAATTTATGATGATTTCTCACTATTATGATACATGTCATTTAAATTTAAAAAGTGGTATTCCAGGAATCATGTTTATGTTCCATGATAGATCAAGTATAAAATATTTATGTTATATCTGTGATCTCATACCATTAATCTTGTCTTATTCTTTCATATTATCATCAATTGATATTTCCCATGTCTACCCTTATTGAGAATTTGAGATCAACCATTCTTATGTTTTCTTTTCATTAGGTTATGAATAAATGGTTAACTAGTGAATTTCTATAAATATTACTTTATAGGAAGATATTTTTTGATGATATTGAATACCATTCACCAAATAAAATGATTTTGTGACTAGAAACTAATTAAATTTAACATTTATGGTTCTCATGTGTGTATTTTTAAAATCTCATGACTATTCATCTAAAAAGATGTAATATTTACATATTAAAATCTTGGTTCACTAAGCTTCCTCAAATTTATAGTTTTTCCATAAAAATTTAACTATGTGAGGGATCACGTTCCAATAAAAATTATCTCTTCAATCAATAATATCCATTGGTTGTTCTTCATATGAAATATCATGATGAAGTAGTATAACCTCTATGTTTAGTATATATTATGGATAACGTATACCATTCCTCAAAAAAATACATTAAATACATCAAGAACTTGAGAGAGGTTTGACATTAGTGCCAAATAATAAGATACCATCTTTATACAATCAATATTCTCAAAGGTTCTGAAGAATATAAGGCTCAGAATCCACTTCATTAGAAATATTTATATTCTTAATAATTCATTAATAGGAAAATTTAAATCTTTATCACATTGATTATTGTAATCATAATTATTATTTTGACTCTGATATAACTTGATGTTTTTCTGAATAGATTTATCCTTCTCTGCCATTTCATCAGCTATCTAATGTCCAAATACATTATGTTCTCTAACTCCATCCCAACATGTTTATGTTCTGTAGTGATTTACATTAATGGATTTATATGCATCTATCTAAATTTTTGATTGAAAGGTATTGTTTTGTGAAATTTCAAACTGAGGTATATTTTTATTCCAACCACCTATAAAATCTATTGATCAAGCTCTCGGTAGATCATCTAGGTTTTGAATGGTCCTCTCAGGCTAACTATTGATATAAGGATGATATTTGATTTTCATTATTTTTCTTTATATTCAATGGTTTCTAAATACTTATATAGAAGATTGAGTTAATCCTCATATATTAATCACATATGATTGAGATTGGTGCTACAAGATGCATTTTTAGTTTCTTAATCTATATCCTTATAATTTGGTCAAGAACGAAATTTTCTATCATAGTAATGAAATTCACAGACATTGTTAAGAGATATATTACAACCCAAATGATGTTATATACTTTAGATGTACTAGGGAGTCCATTTCCAAATTCCATGTTTATATTTCCCCGTTTTATTATAGAAATGGGTAAAAGTTTTATTATCCCCTTAGATTTTTGATATTCTGCTTGAAATTTCTCAAAGACAGGGAATTGTGATACTTACTTAGAAATAGACCTTATCCTATTTTCCAACTATAAATTCATTATGATATCTAAATACATTAATTGTAATTACATGATGGTTAGTGGGTTATGAGATATGTGTTTCATCCAATATATACTTCATTAATTCTCTTATTTAAATGGTATAGATCGAGTTCCTAAACCATTTCATTCCATAATGGTCATGGTTTAACTCCATAAAAATCTTTAACTTCCTTTTTTGTTTCACATCCTCCTTATGTTCCTCTTTAATCTTCACACTGAAAGATTTTAAAATAGTCATATATGAAAAATATGATTTATCCCATTTCCATATGATATCATGGTACATTCCTTAAAAATACATATATATTGGATCTTTCTTAATCCTTATCATGGACTATCAAGTATTATCCTTCCTACTAATATCATTAACCACTTTATTCGCCTTCCCAATGAGGTAATGTGTTGAGAAGTTATAAACTTTAACCAAATCCATCCCTATCCATTATTTTATATTCAACTATTTATATGTGAATATATACTTAAATATTTTATCTAAGAAATATATAATACACCATTCATGACAATGATAATGAATATTTGTTTTTTGAGAATAAATTACCACTGCTAACTCCAAATCATGAATTGGGTAATTTATTTCATAATATTTTATTAGTGTGAATAATATGTTGTTACAATTTCATTTTATATGAATTGTACCTTTTATGATTCACCGTTATATATCATAAATCATTTTTCACTGCAAGGAAGAGTGATTACAAGTTCACTAACAAACCTTCTCTTCTTCTCCTTGAATTTTTTTTTCATATTCATTTGTTCAAAGGAATATAACTACTTTCCATATCAACTTGGTTATAGGGTTTGATATCCATGACAAATTGTGTACAAGGTTTCAGAAGTATCCAACCAAAAAAAGAATATTATGGATCACAGTTATTGTGGTTTGTCAGGTCCATTTCTTAGTAACATACATCATTGAAGGGTCGACTGATATAACTATATGTGACCCAAAAATGATACTTTTTGTATCCATAATTAAATCTTCCAAAATATAGAGTACATCATCTCCTTCCTAGAGATCATTAAAATAGATATCAAATGATCTTAATTCTATTTCACATATATGGAATATATGATAATTTCATCTATAAAAACTGCCATAAACTGATCATATTCATCTCAAAATACACTATTCATTTGATCTATGAAGATAATGGAGGTATTCTTAAGTCCAAATGGCATTGTAATAAATTATTAGTGTATATTCCACATTAGAAAGGTTTTATTGGGTATATTCTTCCTTGTAAGACCTCAATAATTTTGTTTTGAAAAAATAATAAGTCTAATTTCATGTACCACATGCAATACCATTCATAAATAATTTTTTTTATACTAATAAAATATTATTATTAAAATATAATTGAATGGAATTATTGTAGAATAAGAAGGAATTAATAAGAGTAACCACACTATGAAATATATGTATAATTTTATCCTTAAAAAATGTTTTAATCAAATCCTATGAAATAAGAACTCAATTTTAAGTAAGATCATATAATATTAAAGGAGATATTTTTTCGAAAATTAATTTATATACACTTAATATTTTTATCAAAATAAATTATTTTTATCATTATTGTGGAATGATTTTAATGAAATTTGTAGATCATATATTTAGTAAAACAAATTAACATTAATGTAATGGTGGTTAATTGATAAGTAATGATTATAAATTAATTGTATACTTTAAATATAATTCTTATTCAAAAATGGTTTTTATTCATTTTGTAGGTATATATTATGATTAATGTTTCAAAATTTTAGAAATTTTATTTGGAAAAATGGACATCATTTTTTAAATCATATTTTTAAAATAATATTAAGATAAATTTTGGGGATTTTTCTAAAAAAATGAATATTTTTTAAAAATTATCATTACTTTTCTTTAAAATATGTAATTAACAAGTCCCATTGTGTTTTTGATTTTTTTTTTTTAATTGACATAATATTCATTGTATTAATAATAATCTAATTAATTACATAGGAATCAATATTATATATTATTTTTGTATGAAATCATTTGTATTCTTAAGATAATTATTTTTCTAAAAATAGATAATCATTTCGTACCACACACTTATTTATAAATTAAATTTTACCACATATGAAAATAAAATCAAGAAAAATGGATTCCATATCTATATTAATCATATTAAAATAATTTACAATCTTCTATTTCATTTTTATTCATAACAAATAGAAACCATGGTAATAGTTTATCACCACAATATAGGGTAAAATCTGTTAATTCATGCATAAATTATGGGATAAGGCTTAAAATATCTCAAAAAAATACATAATATAATTTTTTGTTTATATTTAATCCATTATCAATAGTAATTTTATAATATGGAAACTTTTTACCATTTTTTTATTATTACATTTTTATTATTTTATGTAAAGTGTAATTACAAAATATCACTCTCTCTCATTTATTATGTTATTATTATTTTTATATAGATAAATGTGATATGTTAATGAATATATATGATAAAATTTATGAATAATAAACTATTTATATAATAATAATTTATTTATAATTTTTAGTGATGGTATATTTACCTATAACCTTTTTACAACACCAATGCATCGCTTATGCACATAGTAGAAAAATAAAGTGAATGATTTCAACAACATTAACATTAATACATTTTTTGTGAATTATGATTTCAAAAAAAGCTTTAATGGATAATTATAAAGCGTAAGGGTTGATGAATTTTTTTGAATATGAATTATATTTCTATCTTGATGTCTTCAGTGTAAAATTTTTTTAATATTCATGAAAAATAATTTTAAATTTAATTAATTTTTAAAAATTATTTTTAAATCATTTCAAAATTATAAAACTCCATTCATAATTAAATTGGGTGTTAAATTATTTAAGATGTCATAAATTATCCTTGTCTATTCCACTTTCCAATTTTATAATAAATTTCATGACCCTTCAAGATTAAAACATTTTTCACCGTGATTAATGTTAAATGGGTTAATATGTGGGTTAATTCAAGATATAGGGTTCAAAATTACACTTAAACATGTATAAATTTTATTTTTAAATTTTTATTAATCCTTAAAAATATTATATTATAATATATATAACTTTGGATGAATTTAAATTGAGTTAGACAAATATTATATCTTCATATTTCATGTATTTACAATATTACCACCCACAACGGTTATAATAAGTAATCTATTCTACTCACTTCCTAACACCTATTGAGTCATTTATGTCAATAAATATCTTCCTAAATCTCTTAATAGTTTTACTATCCATATCCAAGTGGTTTGGGTCTCACAAAAATACAAACCTATATGGATTATAGTTTAATCCAAATGTTTTTTTGAAAAAAGAGTTATAACTCTTGAATAAGTGTTTTAATGTTTATTTATTCTTCCATGTCCCTCATATATTCTTTAAACATGAATATATGATAAATTAATTAACTTTAAAATAATAAAATGTTATTATTTTGAGGTCACAACACTCTTTTATCTCATATTCCATCCTATGGTAAATGAGAATATAGCATGCTCATACGAGTTGATTACCACCACCATGAAGCGTTGTTTTTAATTTTTTATAACATACTCAAAAAAGAGGTTAATATGATTGATTTAATTAATATATATGATATTAATGACTTAATTAGGATTATAAAATTAAAATTTATTACTTACCATCTTACTCTTACATCCATTGAAAAATGAAATCATCCTTTATGTGTACATGTGGAATACCGCCTCTATGAAGTGATGTAATTATTTTTAATGTACAAATTTCTTTAATGATTATAGAATTAAAATTAATGTATAGAAATTATAATTATATAATTATTAATTGAATAGATATGATGGAACCACAACCCCTTTTTCATTGAATAAAATTTGTTTTTACATCTAATACTTAAAATATTTCTAGCAATATTTTTAGAGCCGGGAGCTAAGATGGCATGAGATTTCTAGGATGGGTGAGCCAAAAATTGATATTATAAAAATATTAAATATATTTATATCACGTACACAAATAATTTCATAAATAATGGAATATCTCTAGATTGGGGACTTGGGTTAGATATCTCAAACCATGTTTTTTCCAAAATATAATATTTAACCAAGGTGTGGCCTAAGTTTGGTCAGTGATAGATGCTCGGTTGAAGTATCCATTAGTGGGTGAGTTAAGTGAATTAATTAAATTATTTAATAAAACTAACCTAAACCTCCCTCTATAAATATGTCATTATAACTATTTTATATGGTTTTATGTAATATCATTCCTAGATATGAGGAGGAGGAGATCTTTCTTCCTTAGTAGATCAATATCGGATGATGAACGGTGGTTGGATCAAGGAGGATAGAGAGGCAACAAATACATTGGGTCTTGTACATCTCTAGAAAACATGTTCTTACCAATTATCTACAAATAATAGATATATTGATCATAAATTTTTTTTCTACCTTTTTGAATGAAATTTTAAAACATGGATTTGATTTACTTTATTTCATATAAAATTTATATTTTACATGAATGAGACCCACAAATTTATTGCTTATATTATCCTATTTATTTCTTCCATTCCATCTATTACCACCCCAGATATCTTAATCATGTTATTATTGGATAAGAATTATTGTAAAATGATGGATTCACTTTGATTATGTGATTTTCTCTTTCTATTATTTTCATTATTCATCATTGACCCATAGGGGTGCTGTTAGAAATTGGCAGGGGTAGGTTTGATTGTTATGGAACCCCAAAATTCATAGAATTATGGAAAACAATGAATGAATTTGTTTTTTTACATTAATTGGTTTGATTTGTTGGTTTTGGGTGAGACCTCCATGTATCCAGGATCTAGAGTTGAAATGGGGACTGATGTGATGATGGGAAAGAGCCACATAGAGTTCTGATGGCCGAAATCTGACCACTAGTGATAGATCGGGCACAGACTGCCCTGAATTCGAGACCTCCAACATGTTTTATTATGGAAACAATGGCCACAATGGCATGATGATCACGTGTTATGGAACATGGGTTTCTTCGGAAACCCTAGTTACATGGAATTTAGTCTAGGAACACATTTCATGTAGTACCTTGGATGAGGTTCTAGGGTTTTGTAGAATGTAAGGATCACCAGCCATGTTACAAGGCCCACACTCCATGTGAACCTCCCCTGGTATATAATACATGTTCTTGATAAACACGGTAATGACCCCATATAGGATGACATATTGTGTACTCTATGAGTAGATTGGGATGGGTCAATTCCTAGGCCCATCTAGGTATATGGATAAATAAATAGGCATGGATCAACATACATGATAATGGTTAGGAGCACACAGGTAGGCCATGAGTGGATAAAAAATTTTGTGTATTTTCCTTACATGTCATGTAGTTCTACCTATCCATTATATTCATGTGATGTTGAGAACATTTCCTGGAGTCCAGGTGATATCACATGTCATGTGACCCTTGATACGTGTCGTGTCCTTTTCTATGGATCTTCCTCCTTGCATATCTCCTTCATTTGGACTCAGATTTTTTTCTATGAGTAGTTAATCTTGATAATTTTTTCACATATAATTTGATAGAAATCTTCGTAGTGGATTTCAAGCTATGAAGTGTGATGTTCCATTTGGGATTTTTCTTTTGGTGATGCTTGATGATGGAAATGATCAGAAAGGATATTCAGAGAGTATGAGAGGTTGATGTTGAACACCCCTATCATACTAGGTTGTAGGTCCCCCATACTTCATGTACTATTTTGAGTGGTACCCCCCTCCTATGGAACTAGGTCACGGGTCATCTTCCACTAATTGGAATCTCCCTTTCATACTAGGGTGAGAGTTCACCATGTATATAGTGACATCCCCCTATCATACTAGGGAACATGTACTCTATTTATACATACTGAGTGGAACCCCATAATGTACTAAGGTAATGGTTCCATTACCCATTTTGTGGTTCCCTCGGATTCATTGGGTCTTATTTCCTCTATCGATACCTATCAATTGGAACCCCCTATAATGTTAAGGTATGGGTCCTCTATTCAAAGATTAGAATCCCCTAATGTACAAGGGAATGATTCCTCTACTCACAAAGTGGAACCTCCTAACATACAAGAGTGTGGGTCCTCTACCCACTGAGTGGTACCCACTTGAAAAATGTGGGAATGAGTCCTCTACCAATACCTCCTAAGTGGAACCCCTTATAATGCTAGGGTGTGGGTCCTCCATGCTTTGAGTGGCATCCCCCTATCACACTAGGTTGTGGTTCCTCTATCTACTAAGGGGTATCCCCTATCATTAAATGGCATTGGTCCTATATTTATGTGTTTACTAAATGAACCCCTAACATAACAGGGTATGAGGACTCTATCTTCTAAGTGGAAACTCTTTATTATATTAAACCTTGGGTCCTCAATTGTATATGTTTTCCCTTTAATTTTTGCTTTATTTTTTTTGTACTCATATGTATTCCCTATAGGCATTGCATCCATTGTTCACTCTAGATGTTACTATATTTTATTATTATTCCACTTCGCATTTCATAGGGAAGGTTGGGTGCATATATATAGGTATATAAGGCAAAGACATTAGATTTCATTATTCTTTATTGGCTCTTGTCTGCAACCCTTAGCCTATTGATGGTGGGATTGGGTTTATGATGGCTTAACCTTCCAATGTCCAGGTGGTCCCCAGTTTTTTGGGTTGTCACATAGTGGTATTAGAGGATTTTATTTATTAGTATGGTGTTTATAGTTTCCCTTATAAGGATTAGTTAGGACATAAGGAAAATATGTCATAGTGTTTTGAGAGTCTCACTTAGGATAGGGAATGAAGTGTTGGTGCAGAAACTAAGGTATCCATACATTAGGACTCTGACTACCATCTTGTTGACTCAACATACCGATATAATATATGTAGGTAAAAATGGTACATGTATCAAAAAGATTGTGTCCTCCGAATATCCTCCTTGATCTGTACCCCTAGATATTATCTTTGGGAATTAAATACATCAATAACATTCAAGATGTCTCCATGAGGAAATCATTCTATGATTATGAGATAGGGTCATGATGAATACTGGTTTCATGATCATGTCACAGTTTAGAGGCCCATTTATGAGTTCTTACCTCCAAGTGAGCACCGAGTAGTGCGAACACATTTTTAGTAGCACATTGACCCTCCTCTAGTGGTCTATGAAGATTATAATCCACATGTTGAGTGGTTTATGGAACTAGAAGGACATAATAATGGTATGTGAAGGCCTAGTGTGTCGTGTTAGTTCCAGTTACTAAGACCACTGAGTCTTCCGGATGAGCTAGACCCATATGTAGAGTATGATTTTCTCAAGATGTTGGTATATTTCTTACAATAAGTTAATACCCTGTATCATCATATGGTTATAATAGAGGTCAGTCTTCTTTATGAAAAGCATTGGATCTGAAGGTACAAGAAGATGTTTCACTATTTCTAGGTGCGAAATGTAGGCTTCAAAAAGAGAGAGAGATATCCCCCACACCTTTTGGTGATTAAGACCCCCTTATTAGGGGTAGAATACTTTAATGATCCTACACTGTGAATGTCCTGGTCAGGTAAGACCCTTGTAATTGGAAAACCAGATGTTGAGGCTTATCCTAGGTGACATGTGGTGTCATTGGAACCCTATGTTGGTGATTTTGGGCATAGATTTATATATTATAGGAAGATGGATGCTTCCTCCATTGAGACATATTCTTTTTACATGACCCAAAACCATGCATGTGAGTCAGTTTCATCCTAAAGAAGATAGTTTCAAGGTGTGTTAGATTAGTTCCTTTTATTGGTGTGTATAGTGTGGGTTAGTATTCTCAGGAATTAGATCAGGTCTTGTTTTTTGTGAAAATATGGGTGAGGTAAAGGATGAGCTTCATGAAAAGGGGATTTTGGACAAGAGTTTTGAGTATAGTTTGAGTCATTAAATGTTTCTTTACTTCCCCAACTATATTTTTTATGTAATGTAATAATCTACAATTCTATAAGTGTATCCCCTATTTAAGTCCTATTGAAAATAGTGGAACCTTTTTTATCTACCTTTATACGTTAATACTCTATAAGTGGGAATCTATGGACATACGCTCCTATCAGTTGTGTAAACTTACTATTGAGGTGAGAGAGATCCTCATATAGAATATTTTTATATCATTATAGAGAACCTATGATGTTTCCCTCAGTATGGATTAGTAGCCTACCATCTATGCTCAGTTGACTATTAATGGTGAGGGTTTCAATATTTCTTCTTGTGGGATGGATTTTTCCTCTTTTGATAAGGGTTGATCCCTATGTATAGATAGATGAGATTTTATATAGTAGGATAGCACAAAATCCTTTTCTATTAGCTGGTATGACCTTTAGAGTAGCAGATATTATGAGATTCCAGTATCCTGTTATGGTGGGGGAGTATGAGGGCATCCATCTTGAGGGAATATTGGGATTACCACCCCATAAATAAGGGATGAACTAATATATATGATAGAAAAATGATCATGTATAGATATGAGAGCTAAAGGTATGGTTGGAAGATTCTGTAAATCAGGGGTATCATAAGACCCAGTGTGTTTTCCTTTGAATCCATGTATTGTTATCTGGAGAGGAGGATGAGATCATGAGGTAAATTATTGATTTGTGTCACCCAATATAGGTGACTATTTGGTAGGAATATACACCCTCAAGAATCAATGACCTCTTAACCCAGTGGATGGAGGTGAATTTAATCTCATAGTTTGACCTCAGGATGAATTATCACTAGCTCCATATTTAAGAGTTTGATATATAGATATTGAATTCATATCACTATTTTGTATTTTTTAAGATCATAGTGATACCATTTGTCATATTGAACACCCCAAAAAAGTTCATAAGACTCATAAACTAGATCCTTATCCCTTCTTGGATCTGTTCAGGTTATTCCTCGATGATAAAATTCATAGGTAATCGATGCCAGAGTTAGTGCATGCAATAAACTTGTGGATAGTTTGGGATGTTCTATTAGGTTATCATCTTCATTGGGATATATCATGGATACATTCCTAGATTCTTAGTTCCACTTATTTATATATATATATATATATATTATAAGACATGTAAGAGATAGTATACCCAACAAAGGTTAACGTAGTGCTAGCATGAGATCCACCCTAGAGAATGGATATGGTGGTAGATTCTCACAGTGAACATTTCTATCCACTGTTGTTGAGTTTGGTTATGGAGAAGTCTTCCTATTCATAGTTAACCCATGAGGGAAAGGTATATACAGTGCACCTTCATTCAATGGTTGTTACCCCACTACTTGTATAGTGTGTTAGGGAGGCGTAACTTGGTGATATCAACTGTGAGATCTTTAATAACAAGATATCCATTGGTAATGATCCTGATAGTTTTTTTAAAGGTGGGGAGCACATCTTCCTTGTCCGAGTATGGAAGATTAAATAATTAATTACATGAGAGAATATGAGTATGTGGTTTCATTCCCACAGCAGTACACTCTAGAGAGGTGTGGTTTTACTAAGATTCTTTTGCATCGGGTTTGTGTCTAAGGATGTGGTAGCTTGTTGATAAGTTTAACTCTTGAGGTACCACCTACTTAGGTGGAAGTCAATATTCCTTGATAGATGTGTAAATGGGGTAGTATATTTATGGTTTTCATGTTAGGGGTTCCAAAATTAGTGAGGTTTCAAGACACTATCTGAGTGATCGTAAATTGTATTTCCATGTTTTCCTTATTCCTAACCATATAAGAGAATAGATTAGTGTATATTTTGGGATTCATATGTTTGTATGATGTATTTTGACTCCATGGAATCATCTCTAAAATCATTTCACATCATATTGTCACTTTACGGCATGATTATGGAGAGGATACAAGATGAATTTGGGAGTTGGTTATAATTGAGCATGGTGTTATTACCCCATATAGTATTTGTATTATAGTTAGCATTCTTTGGGATTGTATGTTGATTCTAGTCCATATTTAGGATGATCACCTATCATTTTTGGAGTTTTCATATCATGAAAATTACCACTCCACCATCGGTGTAGACTCTTTTGAGGCCACATACAAGAGGCTTAGTGGGTCGCTACTATAATGCATGGATCTAGTGGGAGACAATAATTATGGGATTATATTTGGTACAAGTGATGTTTATAAAAATTTTAGTTTATATAATGGTGGATGTGGACTACTAAATGGAATCAAGAGTCCCTAGAGGACCAATTACAGTGGCCTTTGGGGTTTGACAAAGAGATATTGTGTTTAAAGAGATATCACTTCATTGAGAATCATAATGATTTGGGTGAGATGGAAGAAAATATATAAGGACCATAGGTCCTTTTCTAGTTACTACATTGGGTTAGAGAGGTGTCATACCAATTGACCCTAGGATTATAGTTTGATATGATGCCTGGAGTTGTCCACTCATTATATCTGAGGAGACATTTTCATGAGTCATTTCATGATGATGACCTGGATGAGATAGACATCGAGAGTGGAATTGTCTTTTCAAGGTATCTTCTAGTATTTTATAACTAACCATATAAGACCCTTCATGGGAAGTCATTCCCTTGGATGCGTGTAT
The DNA here is from genome assembly GCA_963277665.1 of Viscum album. Lineage (NCBI taxonomy): Eukaryota > Viridiplantae > Streptophyta > Magnoliopsida > Santalales > Viscaceae > Viscum > Viscum album. The sequence goes on from OY728150.1 coordinate 1,895,952,055, forward strand.
ATTGACATTATAGGAGCCCTCTAGAGATATTTCTTGAATATTAAACCCACTGGATAGATCAACATCCACACTTGAGAGGAGGTTTTTTCTTTTGGGATGAATATAAGTGAAGGTGGGGAGAGTTTAGTGAATTATTTTTTTACATATATAATTTTGGGATATTTTTTAGAATATTATCAGAGTCAGGTTCTAATACGATATGAGATTCTAAGGCCCTCTAAGCTTACTATTGATATTATAAAAAATATTAAATATATTAATATGAATGCATATATTTTTTCATGAATAATAGAATATATTCTGTATATATACTTGGAATATAAATTTGAGACCATGGTTGATTCTGAAACATGGGATTTTCCCTATGCATGACCTAACAATTCTCGGCATCAGACATTCGGTTGTGGTATCCATTGGTGGGTTTGTTAAGTGATTTAATTAATTTATTTAACAAACCAAACCTAATAATTCATCTATAAATACATCAATATGATTATTTTCTAAGGTTATCAACATAACCCTTGATAAATATGAGAGGGGGAGTAGATCATTATTTATTGGATGATCAACATTAGAGAACAAATGGTGATCAGATTGAGGCGGATTGAGAGGTAGAGAACAAAATGGGTCTTCTCTATCATTAGAGAATTCATTTTTCGCCAAAGTTTGATCCATATTCATGGAAGGTCTCATCAATTTTGGTTTACATCATTTTTTTTAATTTGATAAATTATGGATTTGATATTCTTTACTTTATATATAATTAATTTTTCCTTTGTTCCCCATGAATTTATTAGTTATATTACCTGATCTAGTTCTTCCACTTCACCTTCTATCACCCTGGTTACCCCAATATTCTGATCATTTTCCATGAAATCTTCGATAAAGAGGCATTCAAATTGATTATGTTCTTTACCCCCACTTTATTTTCATTCTTCACTATTTTCCAATGATGTTATGGTTTTACATTATCAGGGTGGGTTTGAGAGCGATTAAACCTGAGGATTCCTGAAGGTTTTGAAAATGATGAATGGATTGGAGATTTGTGCATGAATTAGGTCAAGTTGTAGTTTTAGGTGATACCTATATAGATTAGGGACTTGTATAGGAAATGGTAGACTGCGTTAGTGATTGGAAATAACTGCATCGGGTTTTCATGGTTGGAATCTAGCCACCAGTGACGAATCGTGCATAGAAGGCCCTAGATTCAAGACCCTAAATGTATTTTTTAGTAGAAATAGAAAAAATGGAGGTGTGGTGATTATACATTAATAAAAATGGGTTTCTATGGAAAACCTGACTACATGGAATGTAGTCTAGATACACATGCTATGTACCCCCCCCCCCCCAAATCTAGCTCTAGGATTCTCAGGAAGTTAAGGATCACACACCATGTGGTTGGGTCCACACACTGTATAACACTCCTTGGGTGGATAATTTGTGTACCATATACCAATGTCTAAGACCCCATATGATAGGAAACACCATGTAATCTATGAGTACATAGGTATGGTCTAGTACCAAGGAATATCCAGGTACATGGTTAGGTACACAGAAATGAGATAATGTACACAAGCATAGCTAGAAGTATAGGGCTAGGCCGTGGGTGTCTAAGACTCCAGGTAATACCCTTACACACTGTGTAGTGATACATGGCTAGGAAAGTAATGTGTTGATAAGGAAATGTCTAGGAGACCATGTGAGGTCACATACCTTGTGACCCATATTACACGCTATATAATTTTCTCAGGATCATCCACTTTGTGTATCTTCTTCCTTTGGACTTAGGTTTTGTCCCACAAGTCACCAATCCTGAGTAGTATTCTCCATAGAACACAATGATACACATTATAGTGGAACTAAAGATACTACATGTGATTTTTAGATAATTATAATTATTTAGGATATTCTTGATGATGTAAGTGATGAGGAAGGATTATTAGAGATAGAGGTTGGGGTTGGAAACCCCCTAGTCATACCAGGGTGTGAGTCCCCCATACTCCTTGAACTAGTTTGAGTAGAACCCCCCCCCCCCATAACACAAGGGTGTGGGTCCTATACCCACTGAGTGTCACCCCCTATCATTATATGTCATTATTCCTCTATGTATAAATTGGCATCCCCATTTAATTCTTGGTGGTGGTTCTAGAAAATATAGTTACTAAGTGGAACCCCCTAACATACAATGGTGTGGGTCCTCTAGCCAATGACTGGAAACCCATAAAACACAAGGCAATGGGTACAATACTGATACCTACCGATTGGTACCCATATATCATGCTATGGTTTGGGTCCTATATGGTATTTTTGGTGTCCCCCATATGAACAAGGGTATCGGTCCTCTTCTCACTGGTTGGTACCCCCTGATGTACAAGGTTATAGGTTCTCTACGCACTAAGTGGACCCCCCCCCCCCCTCATCGACACATGAGGGTGTGAGTCCTATATTAATACCTAGAGTGTAACCCCTATCAAGATACGGAAAAATTCCTTCATACATTGAGTGGCTTCCACCTATCACACCAAGGCATGGGTCCTCTATTTACTTAGTGACATCCCCTATCATTCTTTGGTACAGGTCCTCTATCTATAAATTTACTGAGTTATTCCCCCTGATGTACTAGGGGGTGGTTCCTCTATCTTTATCATGGCACCCCATTGTCATATTTTCCACATGTATCATGTCTTATGTAGATGGTGAATAGTTCATCAACGAAATCATAGTTACATAGTTATACATGAGTGCATTTACTACTTATAGTTGTCAAAATTAGAGACCAGGAGTGAAGCTCTCTCTGTTTGTCTTTTTTTTCAGTTGTTTTTAGCTTGTTACATAATTTCATAGTTATACATGGGTTGTTTTGTTACATCCAAGGTCAACCTAGTGAATTTATTTTTAGATTATTGACCTAGTGTTCTAAAAAACATCTACCATGAAATTATTTGATTTAGTATCTATATAAGACTTTGTAAGAAATTGAATAAAATGGATTGTGATATAGGACTAAATCTGAAAAAAGGATATTAATAATGTAAATAATTAATATATTTCTATTATATAGGATTTAAAGAACATAGGTAGTGATTTCTACTTCAATTAAGTGATTTCCCATCTCAATTTACCTTCATTAAGACTCATTCCATGTTCACAACTTGTTTTCATTAATATGGTGTAAAGTATATTTCTTTAAATCACAGTTTTAAATGTTTTAAACACTATTTACATATTATTCTTATTTTTTAACTGATTCATGAATGTTATTATTTATACTTCATCTATTGTTAAAGGTTATTTTCAACTGCTTTTTAATTTATTTTCCAAGGATTAAAAAGGAATCATTTTAATGTTTCTTTTATGTATAGTTTAAACTTTTTAAAAAATTGAAATATAATGTTTATTTTAACAAATATGAAATTAATGGATTTTATCTTTGTCATGATAATTATTTTCTTTGAAACTTTATTTTTTAAATTTCTATATTTATTTTCAAAAAAAATATTTTTCTTAATATTGCAGAAATATTTTTTTTAAAGAAACTGAATAAAAAGTTTTATCTATTTTTTCAAATCATAATTATAATTATTTAATAATTGTATCTTCTATATATGTCAACATACTATAATGTATTTTATACCTCATTCATAATATTCTCTAAATTATACTATCTTCCTTATTTCTCTAGATGGGTTTTGGTCATGGTTTTCTATTTATTGACAAAGGAGAAAATATGAATTTCATATTCTAGTATTCTGGAATGAATGTTTTTTATCATGGATATTTTTTTATGTTTTATAATTTTTATTCAATATATCAGGAATACATTTTACATATGTAAGTGATAGGAGGGGTCAGTTACAGAAATCCACTTGATGGATAAAAAAGTATTATGAGTTAAAACAGAATGATTATTTATTATTTTATATCATCCCATAAAATTATAATGAATTCACATAATTCCTTTCAATTATTTGAAATTTATAGGCATAAGGCCCAAATGGTATAGTTCATGATGTCTTAGAATTATTCATTATGTGAATTATCATGGCATCTGACAATATGCAATCTATCATTAGTAAATTAGGTATCATTATCCATGTGATTAATTATATTTTTACCCTTGGATATATTCTATAATCATGTTTTTAAGGGATCTTATGGAAATAATTTTATTTCATATGATTAAAGATTGATATTATTATTTAGAAATCATTAATGGTGAAATATTTTTTTCAAGGGATGGGTTTAAAGTGTTTCAATAAACCCATATGAATTATTATTTTATCTTTATACTTGTTTATGAAATATTTTAGGAAATTACATTATAAAAATAAATTTATTTCAACTATAAGTTATAATTATTTTCTCAATGATTATTAATTTAAAATGAAAACTTTTATATGGGTTATCATGTTTTCTCAACATTTATAATGGGTTTCCTTTCTTTTATATCCATTTCAAAAAAAATCCCCTTCCATGTCTTTTAATGTTTTTCATAGGTCATAAGGATTAGTAAGAACTATATATAGGTATATCTTTCTATTAAGGGGATACATCAAAAAAATATGTTAACATGTTTTCAATGAAATACAGGTTTAAATTTAAGAATCATATTCTTTTGGGAAAATGGGAATTAAGTTTAAGTTCACAGTTTGTATTGTAAGGTATTTTTATGTTAGATTTTGTTCCCTAATTCTAATTAAATATTAAAATAAAGGATAATAGAAATGTAAAAATGTGAAATACTTATTATAAATCATGTTATTATGGATTTTTTAAGTTACAGGATGTTGAATTTGAAATAAAATTAAATTCTTATAAAACATTAGTGGTTTTGATTTTATTTGATAACAAGTTAGAATTATTCTATAAACATAATGGTTAATAATTTATTGGGAATTTTGGTTATTTAATATAATTTCAAATTGCTATAAATATCTTAGAATTTATCCTCTTTATAATATGATTTATAATGGTTATATTTTATATCTAGATACTAATTGTTTTAGATTACATAAATTTATGGAACCAACGTGAACCAAGTTAAATAAACATATGAAAGAAAATGTTGTAGTTTTTTGAATTAGAAACCAAATGATAATGGATCAATAGTGAAAACTCTTATGGTTATTCCTAACCATATATCTCATATGATGATTAATAACTTGAAACTAGGTGAGTTTCTAAATGCACCAAATTAATGAAAAATTCTTCATCATAATATTTTGGGTGATAAATATCATGAAGGTAAAAATATTTTTCTTCATACTGATTAAAAGTAAAATTTTTATTTGAAGTATGACAAGTAAAATCCTAGCTCAGGGAGGGAGAAAGTGGTGAAGGCCTATAGCATCACCTTCAACAATAATCTTACAATAATTAGGTAAGGAACCCGGGATGGTATACAAAATCAACATTCCCTCATACGTACCATTGTTGGAAAGAGCATCAAATGCACCATTCCCCTCCCTCCATATGTGAGGAATAGAAGTTCCTTGATTAAGGAGGATCTTACATTCCCTGATGATATAAATTATCTCCCAAGGTAAATTACCATTTTTTTTGTAGCAGCCCAACCAAAAATATTGAGTTAGACTCCACTTCGGATATCTCAATATTGAAACTTCTACACCACAACAGCCCGATTTCCATAGCATAAGCCTCAGCTCCTATAGATGTCACTTCATAATAAAAAGAATAAAAATCTAGAAGAATCGATCCCCTATTGTCCCTTATAAGTCCTCCCCTATCATAACTCCATCCATACAAGAGTTTTCCACATATAGTTTAATCCTGAGGTAAGGGAAATGACTAAAAATAAATGTAATATGTTTTATATAGGGTAATGGGGGGAATAGAGAAGTAAATTGTTAACCAAAACTAGTTAAATCTCAAGAATGGGACCAAAAAGATCGTATTAATAATGGTGTTCACAAAAATATACTGTTATAGTGAAGAAAAAGAAATTGTGCATAAAATATATATGTTACATAATATATTAACATCTTTGATTATGTTTAATGTTGGAAACATGATTGGATTGATGTTGATGAATCTTAGGATGTCATATATACTTTTATTATTATTTGAATGAGGTATTAAATAATAAAAAATATTTTTTTGTTAAATGATTATGATAAATGTTGAATGGTTGAATTTTCATCATAAAGGGTTTCTATTTTCATGATGTAGTGGTATTTTATTGATAAATTTAAGGATGATCATACATTTAAATAAATTAATACTCTTTTTAAGCTTTATGTGATGGGATTACCTTGGACAAAATTATGGAGATGTTTGAGGTATATGTAAACCTTATAATTATCTTAGGAAAAGGGTATTGGAGGGAGGATTATTTATATTTTGTAGAAACAAGTTGACAGTTTTTTATAACCATTGTGTTTAATATGTCCTTTGATGTTGAGTTAATTATGGTAAATTAGGAGTTTATTAAATTTTATGAAGTTTTGTTTTATCAAATATATATCCATAATATTTATAATTGATTTTTTGAATAAGTAAATAATGTTTTTCATATAATTTCACTATATATTTAAAATTATATGATTAAAGAAAATGGGAATATTTTTTCCAATGATGGAATTTTATTTGAGAACTAGAGTTTGAGTAATATTTTAGAATAATATATGATTTTATTTTTACTTTATAGTGATTCTGGTTATTAACAAAAAATATTTTTATATTTTGAATATTATATGAGTATGGTTTATATAATTTTAGTATATTACTATATGAGTGATAAATGTTGTTCAGAGAAATTTTTCAAATTGATCTGAGAAGATTCTGTAATAAAATATTTCTAATTTTTTGGGTTATAAACTAGTTCATGGATATTTTTAAGATTGTTAAGGTTAGATATGTATATAATAATTTAATATGGTATTTGGTTATTGTTATTAAGGATATAGAGATTAATGTAGTATTTTTATATATTATAGTTTATTTATATTGGATATTATCTTAACCCATAGTAACAATTTTTTTGTTTTAATTAATGGATTAAAACATAATAACTTACTTTTCATCCTTTTATGGATATTATTATCCATTATAAGCTGAATTCAGTTCTTTATGAAGGAAAAAATCATCTTTAAAATTTATTTATTAGAGTAAGAGGTGATACAGAATTTGAAATTGATATAATCACAAGTGAAAAGTGAAATTACACTTATGTAGTGGAATGAAATGTAGTTTGTATATATTCATAAAATCTCTATCTCAATGGTATAATAACTTCTAAAATTGATCAAATTTTATAAAAAATGTTACACTCAGCTATCATGGTATGCTTTTACAATATCATCTACATGTATGAGTCTTATATATGGACACTCTTTTAAAAATTAATATGTCTCATAATATTGGCCTAGAAATTAATGTTCATGATAAAATATATAGTTGAATTTATAACTACATTATGATATATTCATTTTGATAGAATAAAATTAAAATTTATAATAAAAACTTTCTTAATTGGTGGAGAATATAACACACAATTATTTCATATTCAAAATTCATACTATTTTTATTATTTGTAGAACACATAATACTATGATTAAAACAAATGGTTATATACTATTAAAATATTATTATTAAAATATGATTGTTATAACTTATTCATTGAATTAGCCTGAATAAATAGAAGTAACCTTTTATGAAATACATTTAGATAATATTTCATTAATAAAAAATTAATTATTAATTACTAGGATATAATAACTCGGTTTTAAATAAGATTATATAATAATAAACAAGATATTTTTCACCAAATTGATTTATATGTGAAAAGTATTATTATCAAAATAAATTAACATAATAACTATATATTAATGATTATAATGAAATTAATATATCATAGTTTTAAATTAAAATAAATTAACATTCATCTAATGGTGGTTTCTTAATAAAGAATGAGGTGAGAATTTATTTTTTCCATCAAATATACATTTTTTTAAAATGGTTTTTATCACATTTTATGCATAGATATTATGATTAATTTATGTAAAATTTTGAGATATTATTTTGATAAAATTGACATAATTTTTAAATTATTAATTTAAAAATAATCTGAACATAAATATTTGGGATTTTTTTGAAATGATATACTTTTAGCTAAATGGTAAAAAATACCAATTGTATAAAAACTGTCATTTCATTTCATTAAATCAAGTATTTTAAAAATAAAAATCACTTTAAGATTTTTTTTGAAGTAAAATAAGTTTCATTTTATTATATAGAACCTAATTAATTCCATGGTAATTAATAATATACATTATTTTGGCATAAAATCATTCATTTTTGTAAAATCGGTATTTTTCAAAAATAATTTTTCATTAAATTTCACACTTATATTAAAAAAATCAACAAATTAATTAATTAATATAAATATTATTAAAAAAATTGGAATAATAATATTAAAATTATTTATTAAGTTATATTTCATTTTTATTTATAATGAATATTGGCCATTTTAAAAGATTATTAACATAGTTGGGAGTGAAATGGGTAAATATATGTTGAAATTTTGTTAAAAGGCTTAAAAATGTATCAAAAACATACCATAATCTATATGGATTTCTATATATTTTCATTAATCATTAAAAATTCAAAAATATGTCAATTTTTCACATATTTTTTACTATCATCATTATATTATTTTATGTAAATAGTAATTACAAATGTCACTATCTCCCAATTATTACGTTGTTATGATTTGGATATAGATAAAAAATATATATTAAAGAATATATTTGATAATATTTATTAAAAATAATAAATATTTTTATAGTAATTACATTATAATATTTAGTTAATAAATGTTTACCTAGAATGCTTATGCCGCACATATGTAAGTCTTGTTTCAACTGTTGAAAAATGAAGTAAAATATTTTAAAACATTAAAAGTAATAATTATTTTCGTGAATTATGTTATACCACGAATTTTATGGACAATTATAAAGTTTAATACATTTAAATATGTTTATATTTAAATTATAATGTTATATTGATTCCATTATATTCAAAGTTTTTGAATTTCCTTGAAAATGAAATGAAATTATATTTAATGTTTAAAAATTATTTTTCAATCATTATAAAATCATAAAAATCCAATAATAATTTATTTTTGTGTGATATTTAAGTGGATACAAATAATGTTCCATGTATCTTCCACTTTATATTTTTAAAATTACTTTCCTAAACCTTATAGATTTGAAAATTTGTTACCACATTTTAGGATAGAAGGGTTAGTGGGGGTGTAAAACATAGAGTTAAGGAAAAAATACCACATAAAAAACTATTGATTTTTATAGTTGAATTTGATATTGAATTCTTATTATTATCCAATAATATAGGGACCTTTAGATTAATTTTATAGGAATTATAAACATATTTTATATTAATATTCTAGTTATTTGAAAGATTTCTACCCAAACAACTTATAAAAGGTCACATACACTCCTCACCTTCTCACACCTATTGAGACATTAATCTGAAGAATTATTTAAAAAAACCATTACCAATGTTTCTCATCATGTCTCAGTGGTTATTTTCTCTTTAAAAAGACAACCTAGAAGGCTAATAGTGTAAACCAAAGGAGTGTTTCCCAAGAAGTATAAATCTCAACTGATAGCTTTCATGTTTCTTTCTTATTCCACCTCGTTCAAATCGAATATAAGATTGATTATATGGTAAAATAAGTATCTTATGGATAATTACATTTTTTAATGTATATTTCAAAATCCTTTTTAATCTTATTCTCCATATTTTGGTAAATGAAAACATTGAACATGCGTATGTGTGGACTATAACCTCTACAAAACGGTGTGTTTCATTTTTCATAACCATATAAAAAGGAATGTAATTATAATATATTTAATGAATAAATATTATATATATTACATAATTATGATTATATAAATATAATATGTTAAATACATTCTTAAAATTATATCCTTTGGAAAATGATAACATCGCTCAGGAATATGTGTGGACAACCACATCCACAAAGTGATGTGATTCATTTTTCTTGTGTGACATTAATGGAGAATTATAAAAAATTGATTTCTAAAAATTATAATTATTCATTATTAATATTTTATATATTATATAATTATATAATCTTTAATCATGGTAGATCTACCAAAGTTATTTTGGGATTACACACCAAACATCCTCAAAACGTCTGAAATAAACTTAATAGATTAAGTGACAATAAAAGACAAGGTAAAAAATATTATAAAAAGGATAGTGATAATTTAATAAAAATGAAATTTTTATTATTCATCTAAATAATTAATATATTTTTATTATTTTGGATTTAAATAAATTATGTGGTGATTGAAACCAGAGGTAACTGATATCTCATCTCAAATTCCTTTCATTGGAACTCATGCCATAATCACCACATGTTTTGTTTTTTGTGTTGTATACACTTCCATATAGATGTATTTATCGTTAATTTACTTAAATTATAGTGTTTGACAAATCCTTGTCATGTTCTCTCCTTCAAAGATCTTGTAATTCAAATGTTAAGAAATTTGTAAGAGATTTTTATTCAAAATAAAATTATTTATGTTAAAGTATTTTCTTTAATGAAAAATGTTATTTTAAATATTTCAGGAATGATTTTATTTATACATAATATCTTTTCAAATTTATATTTTAGGTAATTTTTACTTTCTCTTCCTTTTTTTAAGAACTAATCTCTTCAACATTTCCTATTTGGGTTATTTTAACATTTTACAAAAATTAAAAAAAATGTTCTATTTAATATATATGGTAAGAATAAGATTCCCCACCATTATAACCATTGTTTGAATTAATTATTTATTTAAAAGTTTCAATAGTCATTTTAAAGAAACATTCTTCTCAATATTCTAGGCTTTTTTGAGAAGATACCAAATAAAATGGGTGTTTTATATTTTTTCCAATAAATAATTCTAATGATTTAAAAAAAGTGTTTTCATGTATATGAATTTACCTTAAATTATTCTATGACTCACTAGAGATATTCTACAAATTATGGTATCCAATTTATCTATTTATATGTTTTATGATCATGTTGTTATATTATAATAAATTATACAAATATATACATTTTGAATTCTAGTTTTCCTATATGAATGTTTATTTCATGGAATATTGATTTTGTATTATAATTTTGATTAAATGTATGAGTAATACATTGGATATAAATAAGTTATGGGGTTATTAGTTAGATATATCCCCTAAATTAATCAAAAGGTATCATATTTCAAAAATTAATAGGAATTTATTGGTTTATGTTGGCCCATAAAATGATAGCTTCTTAGTACATGGTCATAATATTACATAAAATTTTTATGCACAAGGCCCTAATGGTAAGGTTCGGGATGTCTTATAATAAGAAATTGATATAAAGATAATGATGTTAGTTATTATTAATTCCATTATATATAAATTATGTATTATTATCTATGTTATTTTTTATATTGTTATTCTAGGACATATTTCAGGTTCATGTTATTTATGTGTTTTTTTAAATCCTTTGATTTCATATCTTAAGTAAATGAGTATATTATTTAAATGTTTTTAATTGAGAAAATTGTTTTCTTAAGGAAATTTTTTCATGTTTTTTCCAAAATCCTTATTAATTATGATTTTTTTATAATGTTCTGTCAATAGTAAGTAAGTGACTATTTTGATATCAAAGATAATTATAATGAAAGTAACCCTTTATATGGTTTTTACTTTTTTGAATGTACTGATAGTTTTTAATAATTTTTACATGAATTACTAAGTTATTAATTAAAATATTATAGTCTCAAATACATCATGGGGCTTAAAGATGAGTGGGAACTATCACAAGGTCTATAATTCCCCTATAGGGATCCATCATAAAATAAAAAGAAATTTTTTGAGTGAAATAGTAGTTTAAAGTTAAGAATACTATTTTTTATAAATAATGTGCATTTAGTGGTTGTTTTCAATTTTTATTATAATGGTTTGATTTGTAATAGATTTTTATGAATTTTTTAAAATTTAAACAAAAAAATTATACTCAAGATAAAATAAAGGGTAATTATTTTTATAAATAATGTAATTATAGATTATTTAGGTTATATGGAATTATACCTTTACCCCTAATTGATGACATAGAGATTGATATTCAAACCTAGAAACGTATTGATCTATATAAAGTTGATCAAAGAAGTCATAAATATGGGGTAGAGGATAAGTTTATTGATAGTGTTCTCATTAAGATACTAATAATAAATTAAAATAATTGTTGACCCATTTTCTTCTTAGTAAGAAGAATAGGTTCTCCCCAGAGTGATTAAATTGTTCATTTAGATTGCTTTTCTCAATTCTCAAATATTTTCTACATCAATTTATGCATCTCTATTGGGTAAATTCTTTAAGGGGTTTTCAAAATATGTGTAACATTATGTATGAGTTTTGTTGAAAACTTAACAACATGATTTTGTGGAATACTAGGTAACAATTTATAAAATATAATGGAATATTCCTAAAAATAATTAGAATGTATTCAATGTTTAGTTTCTCCCAAACCATGTGAAATAAGTACCCTTTATTAATACATAATAAGACGCATATAAGTCATGTAATTTCCATTGGATTTTAATGTTCTTCCTCATATTGATATATGATCATAGGTTTATTTATAATATGAAATATAGAATCCCTTCCATGGAAATTGATATGGGGTCCATATAGAGAAAATCAATACATTCCCAAAATCACATTAAATTCAATTAGAACAAGAATAATATAATTTTCAAGAATAAATTTATGAAAAATTTATATTACATAATAGATATATAATTGAGATTAAATCACCATACTTATAGATATTCTCAATGACAAATAAATATCTAATAATTGAGGTGGTGATATGATACTCTTTGAAAACTCATAAAATATAATTGATTGGGTAGAACCATATAAAAGTATGATATTTAAAATTCATAATTCTATAATAAGAATATTTTTCTCCATTTCATTTAGGTTCTCATAATTTTATTCAAATAAAAATATTATTGTGTGTATCAATCAACATTTATTAGAGTAACCATATTAAAATAGCTCATGTGTATGGTTAGGTTTAATAGTTCAAATAAATTTTGAATTTTGAATTTTTAGAGGGTTTAAATTTTGAATCTAGTTTCAAAATATGTTTCTAAGACTTTAATAACTTAAAATGGTTTTTTTTATTGGGAATGAATCTCAAGATGTGTATTATGGACTTGGGAGATCCCTGGAGAAGTTGGGGTGGTCACTGAAACTTAGTATGAAACAAAACACTATCTAGTAAGTGGTTTATAAAAGTAACAATTTCTATTACTAGAGACCACAATATGACTATTGGGCCTTTTAAAGAGCCAATTTACATCTTTTATCCCTCGATTTCAAGTGAGTAATTCCCCATCCCATTGCTTTTATTCTATTCATGTAAGTTTGTTGACGCCTAAAATTCTCCTCAATTTCACTCTTTGATTTTGGGGTTATTTTGGATGCACAACTATTCTTAGTGAATTACATGTTCCTATAACCTATATTTATATCCTTTTCCATTCTCCTCTAATTTATTTTTCACCAAATAGGGTTTGGAAGCTAATTCCACATTATCATAAAAAAATCATCCATGGATAAAAGGGGATTTTGTTCTTCTTATATTAAGGATTTCCTAAGAAGAAATCCACCTAACTACATTAATTCCTTCATAAAAGGTGCATCATTATATGGATTAATTTAATTTTCTTCATTAAAATTATATTTAATTGAGTATAGGGTTGGTTTCAACACTTAAGGATTTTGGTAAAGTTGGTGTTGGAGTCTACTATCGATCTCTCATAGGCTATTGGCTTCTTGTTTTGGTGAGGGGTGGGGATGTGGTGAGGTTTTGGAGATTATTCCATATTATGTAAAATATTAATTGGTTAACTAATTATAATTTTATTATAACTAATTATATTTGTTCTTATGGTTTTAGATATGTTCCTCAGAGTGCTGGAAGTGATCGTCGGTGGTGATATGGTCTTGGGTGAGCCTAAACTGTAAGTTATACGGCTGTGAACAATGCATAAAAGCACAAAATGAGGTAATTGGACATCTATATAAACCCTATCATTATTATAAATTTTTTATTTTTCATAAAATGTGTGGGATAACTAATAGGGATTGTTCCCTAAAATTTAATTAGAATATTTAGATAAAACTAAATTTTTAATTTTAATTAATCAATTAATTAGAATCCCTAAACTAAATGAGTGAGAACCTAGGCCACATTTTTCCAAGTCCATTGACTTAATACTTTAATCACTGATTGTTGAAAACCTGAAATAATAATTTCCCTAATTTTTATGATCCCCTCATGACGAGTTAAATGAAAATGAACATAATTTATTAGACTTAGTATAGAATAAATTGACATCTCTTTGCATATAGGAGTGGGGAATCGATTTATTTTCCCCTAGTGGGATTTGTGGTCACCTTATGATTCCATATAGCTATTAGTTTGATAATAATTACCCAGGATGAGTGTTCATCCCCTAAGAAATATGACCAGGCATAAGTGTTCATAACATATCCATAATAAAAAGGGATTTTGTGAGAAAATGGAACTAGTGGAAGGGATTATAACCTCCCCATGGTGCCTCATTATACCCCAAATACTAGTTAGTGTCCTCTGGAATCCAGGAAGGAGTGAACATGGTCTCATGTATGTTAACTCTTAATACTCTTCAAGGTGAGTAGGGTTAAGGCATTACAAATAAGTATAATAGTATTTATTTTATTTTTTCTTACTATTTTGGGATATGGTAGACATAATATTTAGGAATTTGTTAGATATTATCATGAAACCCGGTTTGTTGTATTAAAAAAAACTTTATCAAGGGATTTCCTAGTTACTATGTGAATGAGATTGATGTTATTCTCATGAACTATTATATTTATTTTCCATTTTAATCTAGCATGATTCAATTGAGGTTTGTGATTTTTTGGTTTTACTTATTAGTTTTGATCATTATCCAATTGTAAAGAGATCAATTATTAATTTTTTGAACTTATAATAGAGGGGATATAGGAATATCATTCATTAAATCAAGAATATCGGATTCAAATGATATATAGGCTTTCTAATGTGACTCATTTCAAAAGTGTATGAGGAACAATTATTTAAATTGACTACAATTTATCATATATCATTTTCCCCCAAAATTACATGGTGCATTCTACTCAATTGGGATGACATGTATACTTCTGTTTTATCATAGTGATAGTTTTTTTCATTCTTATAGTGAGATGAACTTAGGTGATGATGGGGATACAAACCCTTTTTTAGGGGATGAGTATAGACCTTGAAGGGTTAGTAAGGTAATTTGAACCTTTAGAGATGAACTCCTAAAGGGTGAGTATTTTATAGGTTACGATACATAAAGTAATAGTAACAAGGATCCTCTTGGGTTAAATTTTATCCTTGACAGGGATCATCTAGAATGAAATCCTACTTTAAAAAATCATGTTACCTTTATTCATTTAAACGAATCTTCTCAACTTATGTTGTAGGGGGTTATCATGAGTTGTATTTCTTAAAGGATCAGCCTCATGGGAGGATTCTTGTTGAGAAAAATGCTTTCGTAGGTTTTGGGTTGAAATGTGATGTCATTTTATAGATTAAACCCTTTGGAGGGTATAGGTATGTTAGATTCCATATTGGTTTTAGATGGTAACAAGAGATATTTCCCATGAGTTTGACTTGTAGAAACAAATTTGTTTATAGATCATGTGGGAAGACATAGGTAATTTGATATATGAATTTGTGTTTACTGTATCAGTACATTTTTTATGATCATGGGAAACCTATGAGAGGGGTTTTCCTAGGTTTAATGGTTCCTTTTTGAAAATAAGTAGGGGTATCTACTTGTGTTTGAGGTCAATGCATAGGAGTTGTTGTTGAGTTATTATTTTGGCATAATAGTGGTCATTTTTTATGAGATGTGAATAGTTCACTTATAATTTTTTAATCTAAACCTTATATGGGCCATTGTCACTATTTTGGACATGAGACCCAAGTTTTATAGTGTAATACTCACTGGGGGTGTGATTTAAGTTGAGAAGAAATGGTCATAGTTGGGCATGAAACCTTGGGGTTTCAATCAGAATGAATATAATGTTACGCACTATAAAAGTGAAGTGCAATTGGATTATATGGTTAGGTTGTTTGGAGGTACCATAGTGTATTATTAATTGTTTTTAGATGATATTGGGGTATCTTGCATGATGGTTACACATGATGTTCTTAAAATTTGGTTTTGTAATGTCCAAGGGAGGGATGAGGATTGATAGAAATTGTGATGAGAAGCTTTTGGGAGTAGGGACTTGGATACTTTGAAAGAAATGAGTGGAGTTTGTAATACCCCAAGCTTTCATGGTTTGTTTCTTTTTAAATAATTCTATAGTTTTTGTTATACGCAACACCAAGTTCAAGCACACCATGATCTATCAAACTAGCCATTTAAAAAAGCAGTTTTGAATAGTATTAACCATATTATGAAATTTATAAATTTTATTTTCCAAAATACAATTAATTTTTTAATTATTAATATTAAAATTATCTTAGGGTGAGATTTTTTTATTTTTTTGAAAAGTTTCGATTTTTGATGAATAGTGAAAAATAATGCATTATTGTTAAAAACTGACTTTTTTTTTTAAATAATTATTTTAATTTAAAATTATCTTAAAGTCACAATAGATAAATAAAATTTATATTAATTCAATTTAGTTCATTAGAATTGTTTTTTTAATATAATTAGATTTAAAAATTTATTTCACTTTTGAACACCTTTTTTACCCATTTTCCCACCACATCTGTATGATTAACAATAATCTTAATTTTTCTATTTCTATGAATTGAATTTAGAAATATGGATATAGATGGTTGTAATTAGAATGAAATTTTTGATCTAATAAGACCTACTATTGTATTGAATAGTAACTTTAGTAAATTTTTATTTATTTACCACGGTTAAGGGTAAATTGGGTAATTAAAACTAAAAAAATGTTAAAAAATTACCCAAACCTGTGTCAAAATCATATTGGATGACTAAATTCAATCCTTATCACTAACAGTTCTAAATGGAATCATTTAATGGAAACTTTTCCATGAATATGACATAGATGTTATAAAAATCAAAGAATATGACAAAATGTCACACTCTCATTTTATATAAGTATATTAATTTTAATATAAGGATAACCAAGAAATAACAATAATTTCAAATAGTCTCTAGAAATATAAAACAACTAATTTAATCATAGTAATTATTTATAGTTTTTAGAGATTAAATAATTACCATTAATGATGACACGATATTGACGTAGGAATTATTTTATTAATAGAAATACCAATAAATGGTTTTAAAAATATTAAAATAAATATAATTTGATTTAATTAAGGTGATAATTGAATTTTATAGGTTACTATAAAATTTTATAAGTATATATAATGGTTTTATTGAAGTTATATTTCTTTTTGGATTTTAATTTAAGTCAAAGTAATGAATAGTGTCAAAATTAACACTATTGATATTTTAAAAAAATTATTAAATTATTTAAAAATCATAAAAAAATTTAAAAACAACAAATTTATAATTATATGGACAAAAAAATCATAAATTTTCCATTTGTAGAAAATTTACACCATAAAATTAAATATTTATAACCTTTTAATATTTATAATATTATTACCAAAATTAAAATTTAATAGATTAATTAAGGATAAATCATAATGACAAGGTTCATAATAAAATCCAGGCATGTATAAATTTTATCGGTTGAGATGATTTTGACCTATCCTCATATTAGCCTCAAAATAACTCACTTTGAAGCTATTTGAAATATAAAATCAATTTATATTAAATTAATATTTTGTGAGTTTCCAAAAGTGCCCATCCCCTCTCTTTTAAAAGGGAACCTTTCCTTATCTATTATTCACATCTCTAAATACCTTTGGCCCGGCCAAAACCTAACTATTTATCCTCCAAAATTCCCTCAATTCATCATAAAGGTCATACTTTGGGAAGAAATCCAACCTAAGGAGTCATTTTGTTCAAATCAAAAGAAGACTCTCGAAGAAGAGGTAATTGTTTTACCAACTCTATCAAAGTTATTTTCTTATTCTACTTCCTTTTCCAAAGTTGTTTTCATACTAAAGTAATAACTACAGTAACTAATATATTCTTAGATGTTGTTATGATTGTGGGGAAACTATATTCGTCTTTTTACCCATCCTATGAAAAATAATATCACCATTCATACGTACGTATAGCCTATTGTATCCAAACCATGGTGTAAACTGTTTTTCATCAATACTTTATTTCAATGGGTATATCATCGCTCGTACATACGTATGGCATACTATATCCACAATGTTATGAGATCCATCCTCTACTACAACCATTTAATAATTATTATTAAAATTTATATGATGAATGAATATAATATTTATGACCTTAATATCATTCTTTATATGAATAATATATATACTATTCATAAGAAATGATACTTACATGAAAAAATAAACATAATAAAATGAAGCAGTTTACACATGAAATAACTATAATAAAATATTATTATTAAAATGATATAATAAAATCATATATGATATCATAAATAATGCATATAGTTTTATTATAACATAATAACATCATTTAACCATTATACATGGCGTTAATGCACCCTCGACTGAAGGATAGTACAAGGTAAGGGTTAATTTTCCAATCTTTTTGTTATTCAGGATTTATTTTAGGTAAGAATTTACTGGGACATATTTATCATCCATGCCCATGTTAAACGTTTTTCAAAAATTATTACTATTCATTTAAAAAAACTTAAAGACATTTTTTCCCATGTTGGATTTTATAAAATTAATTCTTTTTTTGTTTTCCTTATGAGGTACTTTGTTTTACTTTTTCAACAATGTGAGAGAAGAATTTTTTTAACTTATATGGCGTGAGAGGATTTTTTTCATCATTTTCGCACCTTAAAAGTTTTTAATCTTACCTTACAATCTTAAAATATTATTGTCAATGAAAATATTTTCTTTTTAAATTTTATGAAATTTTATATAACTATTTTGTATAAAAATAGGTATTTCTGTAAAGAAGTTTCTAACTATTTTATTAAAACATTTTCATCTATGCCAACATCCTTTATTGGACCTTATGTTTAATTGAGATTTATTTGATATGATACAACCTATAAAATTATGTTGAAGTTATTATGAATATTTTGAATCTGGGTGTGCTACTTTTATACCATTCATGGTTTATGGATAATGTATTAATATTTTGTATTCTAGTTTTAATACGAATATTTAAGTTGATTATATTTAGACCCTTTCAAAATATGAATTCATTGGACTTAGTAAGTGATTGGTGGGGTCTACTATAGCACCTCGATGCATCAGAAGGTCTCATGAGACAAGGTTGGTTGTTTTTTTACCCGTTTAGGTATGGTCCTGGCATGAGGCCTTGATGGTATGGTTATGATGTTCAGAATTATGCATTCCTTCTTTAGGAGATTAATTTTTGATATTACATGTGTTTATTCAGCTAGTAGAATATATATATATATATGAATGTTTAAATGGAATTATTTGATTAACTCTTTCCATATTATGCTCAAGGTTATGTTTAAAAGGATTTTATTTCAATTTTAAACCTTGACTTAAAATTTTATGTGTATTTATGATAGTTTATTCTATATTTTCATCAGTACTAAGAATCTAAGCTCACCCATTTCTTAAGTTTCATTATCACTAAGATGCTAAGAGGTCTATTATGACTGATCTGTAGGGATATTCTAATATATATGAGTGTTTTCAATAGAAATACTTTGTTAATTTTCATTACAAGATGTACTGTAAAACTTATGTTTGTATCTAGTTTTTCAAAGCCTACTAAACTAATTGGTTCTTTAGGATTTGATTTCTTATGATCAAGCCAATGTAATAAAATAATTTACTAGCTCCATGAATTTGGGGTTGGGGAATTATAGTTAGGATTAGAGGAAGAATATTACCAACCTTGAAAACTATATTTAGAAAATAATTTAATTAGGGACCACTAACATAAGATATACTTTGAGGATAAGTGTATAAGAACATCCTAAAATTTTGGTAATGTAGATATTATGTGGGTATTCCTAGAAAATGCATCCATGTCAGGATACTATAAGTGGATGTGGTTCTGGAACAAATATACCTAGGAGTAATAACTCTAAAAAGGTATTTTGGGATTGACTTAGGGAAAACTGGTACACAAAAATGGGCCTTACTGTGCACCTGGTTTGATACTCCTAGAAAATATTCTTAGGATAATTTACATTTTATTTGAAAACCATTATGAAGGATTTAAATGTAAATATATCCCCAAAGAAACCTTCTTGGAATTCAAAAGATCCAGGATCAAATCTAGGTAGGGACAAATTTTGAGGGGTATTGTAGCAGTACTGTAGTTGTGACAGCACTATAGTGGTGGAGGCACTATATCAGGTACTATAGTAGTGCGGGTACTGTAGTGGTACTATTCATCGAGGGGTCCTTTGGAACAAAAAATGATCTTTCAAGCCATGTATTCAGTCCACTTGGCCTTGGGCCTTCGAGCTTTGTAATGGGTCTCCCTCTACCCAGTCTTAAAGAGGTATTTGATTTAAATAATAAATTGAGGCTTTGAACCCAGCCTTTTAAAAAAATATCCCCAAAGAAACTGTGTTTATGATAATGAGATTAGATATGAAAAATTTTTAATTTATGTTATGTATTTTGAAATTACACATTATGATTCATAACATAATCTAGTGAATGTCGTTGTTTAGAAATGGTTCCAGTAAAATAAATGGTAATTGTATAAATGCACATGATCCATGTAGAGATTTCCCTCCTATATAAAATAATGATGTTGGAGTATGAGTTGGAATTAGTTCCGAACAACTTATTACTATACTGGGACAGCTGACTCAGGTTATGAATAAAATCCTTACCTGTATAGAGTAGTTTGATCCACAACATGGAGGATCAATGTTAGACCACTTCATGAGACAATATCCTCCAACATTCAATGGGAATATAAATCAATTTTTAGCTGAGCAATAGATAAGTTTCATATAGAAAATATTTATTTCTTTGGGGAGTAACATAAGGGGAAAAAATTTCATGGTTGTTTATCATATCTTAGGATATTTAGATCAATTGTGGTCATTAATTAAGAACATGAAGGAGGATGAAGAAGTAGAAAAAATGGAATGGAGGGAATTTGAAGAACTCTTCCTAGAAAAAAACTTTCCTCGTGATCAATGAGGGCATATGGAGAGGAAATTTCTAAGTCTTATAAAAGAGGAGGATGATAATGTCTTCAGTTATGAAGATTCCTTCACAATGTTAACAAGTCATTTTTCTAACTCAATACATAATGCAAGAAGTAATATTGATCAATTATTTTATTGCTTAAAACCATCACTACTACAAATATGGCATTTAATAGTGCTAAAAAAGGCCTTTACCAGTGCTAAAAAGGCATTATTAATGCCGGAGAAGATAAATGGGGGTCCCCTTTATCAGCGCTCCAAAAATCTCTGATAAAGACCCCTTTTATCAGCACTAAAAAACACTCATAAAAATAAAAAAAATAAAAATACTTCCAATCTCGGGGGGCTTTTTTTACAGCACTTGAACCCCCTTTATCAGTGCTTTCACACACCTCCAGCACCCGCACTCATCGCCTACACCCTTTATCAGTGCTAGCCCCTCTAAATAACCCTTGCGCGCATGCCCCTGCCTCCACCCATATTTGATCTCAAGACCTCCCCCCTGCGCACCTAAAGCCTTTACCACTCCCCTATATTGATTTGTTCTCTTATTTATGATATATCTATTTATTTATATATATATTTAGTTATATTTATTCGTATAGTAATATATATTTATATTAATATATATAGTTATATTAATATATATATTTATAGTTATATTAATATATATATATATATAGTTATATTAATATATATATATATATATATATATATATAGTTATATTAATATATATATAGTTATATTAATATATAGTTATATAAATATTCATATACTGGTATTTTGAATAAAATGGATATTAGTTATTATTTAGATAAAGATAATATATTTTATATGTAAATATGTTTAATTATTTATTTAAAAAATTTAATTTTTAGGTGTGAATATATAAAAAATATGTACATAACTATATATATTTGAATATAAATAGCAGTGAATTATAAAAAACG
Organism: Viscum album; assembly: GCA_963277665.1. Classification (NCBI taxonomy): domain Eukaryota; kingdom Viridiplantae; phylum Streptophyta; class Magnoliopsida; order Santalales; family Viscaceae; genus Viscum; species Viscum album. The sequence continues at coordinate 1,895,974,393 of OY728150.1, forward strand.
ATAAAATTTCAAAGAAATAATATCAATATAAATGTAATACCTTGGAATAAATTTAGTCCCCACCAAAAAAATCCAATAATACCCCCTTAAACGAGGCTGAAAATCCATAAAATGTTAAAAAAATCGGGGTACCCCGACTAAAAAATCAGTTTTGGAGGCCATCTGGGCCACTTTTGGCCTCAAAAAAACCTTGATCAGGGTCCCCCCCCCCTGGTCACAGCGACGTAGAGCTCATCGTAGGCTTAGATTTGATATGTGGTAGAGCTAAAACGGACACTCGGATCAAAAGTTATGGCCGTTTAAAGTTTGAGTTGTGTTTTCAACATATTTTGGAGCTTTTTTTAATTTTTTTTATTTTTTTAGTCTTTAAATTGTTATTAAATGACTATTACACCATAATAATTAGAAAATTGTTAATTGAAAATATTTTTTTAATTTTTTTTTAATCCATTTTCACTAAATATCTTATATATTAAGTATAATAAGTGTAAATGTATATTTATACTTATATAAAATATATTTAATATTTATATATTATATTTATATCAATATAACTATATTGATATATTTATATATTAATATATTATTTTTAATTAAATTTTTCTTTGAAGTTTAACCCTTTATCAACGTTTTTAAAAAAAGTGCTGATAAAGCCCCCCCCCCCATTAGCGCTAGTAAAAAAGCGCTGATAAAGGGGGTCCCTTTATCAGTGCTAAAAAAAGCGCTGATAAAGGGGTGGCGTTGGCCTTGCCCAGTTTGGTGGTAGTGCATTCCTATCTATGGAAACTGGTATCACAATATTTATCATCATATGAACATATAGTCTCATGTTATATTAAGACAGAAAAGGAATTATGTAAGTCTTATTATAAGGCCCCGGCCTTAAAACAATACATAATCTTGAATTAAATGAATAATTTACATTGAGGATCTTTTCAGGTTTAAATATGTAGAGAATTAGGCCATAACTATTACGTCTCAAAAGTTTCAAAGTAGACACTTCTACTCAATTTCCATTTTTTTCATAAAATAAAAACTCTCTTCATGTCCTGTGAAAAACATTTAAGGAACTTGGGATGATCATAAAAAGCTCAGTAACGAATACACAAAGAAAAAAACTGTTAGTTTTTTAAAACAACAAGTAAACCATGAATACCTAATCATAAGTAATACTTTTAACCTTTATAAAGTAGTAAATACTCTTCACTGAATAAAAAATCATTTCATACCCTTTTGTAACCAAAAGATTACTATAAAACCCATATAAAGAACACATAACGTATAAAGGTAACTTGGAATATAAACATACTTAAATGGAATAACCATACGGTCGACTTCCACACATGTCACTAAATGGAATAGCCATACGGCTGATTTCTATACCCAATGAATTAGAGTTTATAATGTAACCACCCATCTGGGTATTCAAGGCACCACCCATCATTTGGTTTATCATGTAACCACCCGTCAAATGTCCAAGTACCATTATAAAATCATAAGATATAAAAAAATATAAAGGAAAGAAAACATTTCCACATTTCAATCACAATATATCACTTAAATATATTGATATAACAAATACATCATCAAAACCATTTTCAATACTAAAATACATAATAGATTATATGTTATTTATTTTCTTTTAAAAACATTACGGCTTGTAGAGGAAGCCAAAGATCAAATAATACTCACAGGGGCGGAAAGTTCATTGTCACTGCATACGTTAAAAGAAACATTCCTTTTTTTCGTTTAGTAAAACGCTTCATATAAAAAGATTCCCATTTAATGAAATGAAAATTCAAAGGTGTTTATACAGTGTATAAAAGAAATTCTTGTATTAAAACAAAATATGCCTCAATGAAAGGAGATTGAGACGAAGTCCCTTACCTCGTGTCTGACTTGACTCGATCGTTCTTTAATCTCCTGAATAATAAACTAAAGTTAATTTATACTTTCTTAAGAACCTTTTTCAAGTTTATTATTCCTTTTATATCACTTATTGTCATGTTATAAACATTATGCAATCATTTAAGTTAATAATGTTCGTTTTGTCGATATTTGGTGCTTAAGTCAAAAATAGACTTCTTATAATTACATGTTGTTCATGTGGTCAAAGGTTCATTATATCCAGAATTATATTCATGATTTGGATATCATATATATCATATACATCCAGAATATACATGTATTTATAATAGTACATAACATTTAGAGGTAAGAAATGAAATGCACCGTTTAGGGAGACGGTAAGTCGTACGTATGCATGAACGCTACTTCCATTTATATTTCATATTTAATGGAATTAAAACATAATGATACATAGTAGTATTATAATTCATGTATAGTATCATATATAATATCATTAACTTCATCCATTATATGTACCACATATGGTATTAATGAGTCATATCACTTTGAGGGGGCGGTAGTCCGCACTTCCTCTAATGATATTATCATGTTTACCCATAATGGAAACCATAAAGGTATGACACAAAAGAAAAATAAAAAATTATAAAGTAAACATAAACATAATATATATCATATATAAAAATAGCTTCATATTAATGGCCACTATTAAAGTTGTTAAAAGAATATTGAACAATCATCATTTCGTTAGGCAGTAATTCGCCACCCACAGAAACAGTATGTTCTTTAGCCATTAGACGGAGGTTTGTGTGTAAGTGTAAATAAAATACTTCTCATAACAACATCTTATTATATTTATGATATTGGTGTTGTTATGTAATCAAAGAATAATAATGTTAGGGGTAGTGAAGAAGGAAAAATAAAAGAAATAAACTTGAGATAAGACATTACCTCTAAATCAGGTAACTCTTTTTGATTTGAGCCAAAGGCTTCCTTGGTAAGACTTCTGCCCAAAGTGAGGCTTCTAAGAGTAATATAGGGATGTGGAGAGATAATTTTAGTAGAGTTTTTATGATCCAAGGGCTTGAGAGGTGTGGGTAAGGGGGTAGATGTGGGGGCCTTTTATAAAAGGGAGGAGGGGCACTCTTGGAAGGTCATGAAATGTTACTTTATTATAAAATGATTTTCGGATTTTAAAGGTCCCACAATGATATATTTCGATGATAAGGTGATAAGGGTTCGAAATCCACCCATAAAATAGGTTTTATACAAGTGTAAGTCTTATATTTTACCTTATCTTTTTATTTTATTTAAATTGTTCATTAATGAGGTAATCACTACATCATCATGGTGTCATAAATAAATTTATTTATTTAATGTCTAAAAATTATAAAACAAATACCATGATTTAGGAAAAAAATTTATCTTTCCAATTACTATTTATATTCTAAGAGAACATTTATTTAAAAAAATTAAAAAAAATTTACTTAGGTGATACATACTTTGGTTATATTTCCCTTTCTTTAAAAATAATATGATAAAAGGTCACTATCACACTAAAGTGATTACATGGGGTCCCAAGGTTGGAAAAAGGCATACCATGGTCATCCATGACTCAAAAAAGAATATTTTGACACATTTTGGGGTCATTTTATATTATTATGATATTATTTTATTACCCTTAACTATCCGGTTACTAATTAATCACGATAATTAAAGATAATTATCATCGTTTCTATTCATAATGTCCAATAACAAAAAGGTATTAATTACATAATTTTTACCTTATGATTACAAATATGGAATCCATTTTACCAAATTCTAAACATAGAAATTGCAGTAATTAATTTAAAAATATTTCTCGTTGTCAAAACAAATACCGTGTTTTTTAAGAAACAATATATATCAAAAGTTTGATAGTTTTTTATGTCTAATTTCAAAGTGAAATTAATTCTAATAACATCCATTGGATTAAATGGTAAAAATATATTCTAATTAAACTTTAAAACCAATTAAAAATATAATATAACCATATAATTAAATTAGATGAAAAATAAATTTTGAAGTAAAATACAGTATTTTTTCACTATTCATTAAAAAAATTAACTTTATTGGAAAAATTCCAAAAATTTATACAAAGTAAATTTTGATGTCCCCATCCTAAAGTAGGATTTTATTTGTTCTTATAGAATGTATTAAAGTGGCCAAAACTATATTTAATGAGGGTTCTTCATCAAAAGGCGGTAAATTGACCTTTTAGTGAATATTAGAGAATTTATGCTAAAAATTAAATTTATTCGCATTTTAGGCCTCTAAAATTTATTGGATAATTGTAAAAACATTTAACAAACATATATAATCATATTTTAGTTATTTATATTCATTCCTTCTAATACAATGGCTACATGCTAACTACCGTTCAAAATAATATTATTATATTATTAGTGTGCAACATAAGATTTCAAAGAAATCCGTTGTTGCGTATCAGGTACGCTATCGAACATAGTAACCCCGTTAAAATAAAATTAATATTTAATTCACAAATATTAATAAATATGAAAATGTATTATTCTTTATTTACCTGGGATGTTACATCCTTCCCCCCTTTTGGGAATTGCGTCCTCACAATTTTATTCACTTATCAAAATAAGTGGGGGTATTTATCACTCACTCAATTTTCAGATTCTCATGTTGCCTCTTCAACTATATGGTTTTTCCAAAAAACCTTCACCTGATGAATTACCTTATTCTGCAACACTTGCTATCTATGGTCAAGAATCTGGACCGATTGTTCCTCATAAGAGATATTCTCTTCCAATTGAACTACCTCTGGACTAAAAATAGGAGATGGATCTGGAATATACTTTCTCAACATTAAAACAGGAAAAAATTATGTACCTAAGATAAACTCAGAGATAAAGCCACTCGGTATGCAACTGATCCAACTCTCTTCATAATTTTATATGGTCTAATTAACCTTGGACTTAGCTTTCCTTTCTTACCAAATTGCATCACACTTTTCCATGGTGAAACTTTGAGAAAAACATAATCACCTACCTCAAAAGAAAGATCCTTGCTCCAGTTATCCGCATAACTTTTTTGCCTACTCTGAGCTATTCTCATGTTCTTCTGAATCAACTGAACTTTTTCTACCATCTCTTCTACTAATTCTAGTCCGATCAGCTTTCTTTCCTTTACTTCATCCCAAAAATCTGGAGTTCGACACCGCTTTCCATATAATTCCTCAAACAAAGTCATCTGTATACTGGAATGAAAACTGTTATTATAAGAAAATTCAACCAAAGAAAGATGTTGATCCCAACTTCCCTATTAATCCATCGTGTAAGCAATTAACATATCCTCCAAGGTTTGAATTGTTCATTCTGACTACGCATCTGATTGCGGATGAAAAGTTGTACTAAAATTTAATTCAGTACCCAACGACTTCTGAAGGCCTTTTCAAAAGATAGAATTAAACCTGGTATCACTATCAGATAAAATGGAGAGGGGAACTCCATGTAACTTGACTATTTATTTAACATAAAACCAAGAAAGTTGATCTAGAGATAATTTATCTCGCATGGGAAGGAAATGAACAGATTTAGTCAATTAGTCAACAATAACCCAGATTGCATTATTACCTCGAGATGTCTTTGGTAATCCCACAACAAAGTCCATGGATATACTTTCTCATTTCAACTATGGCATAGGTAAAGACTGAAGCATCCCTTTTGATAACTACCACTCTGCTTTAACCTGATGACGAGTCAAACACTTCACAGTAAAATTTGTAATATCTCTTTTCATTCCATCCCACTAGTAATACTCCTGCAGATCTCTGTACATCTTAGTACTTCTAGGATGAACTGAAAACGGGGAACTATGAGCCTCACATAACAACTCATTATTCAACTCTGAATCACAAGGCACACATAATCTCTTCCCATACCTCAAAACACAATCATTATCAATGTTAAATTCAGGTAACTTACCCTTTTGAACCAGCTCTACCTTTTTCTACAACTCACTGTCTTTATTCTGCGCTTTCTTAATTCTGTCTGATAGAGATGATCTCACTGACACCTGAAACAAAATAGAAGAACTTCCTACACCAACAACTTCTATTACAAAGTTCGTCAAATCCTTAACCAATGGATCATGTTCCAAACATAACATGGTTAATGAAGTATTAATTTTTGACTCAAAGCATCTGCCACTTTATTTGTTTTTCCTAAGCGGTAGTGAATCGTGCAATCATAATCCTTGATTAATTTTAGTCATCTCCTCTATCTCATGTTAAATTATTTATGAATGAATATATACTTTAAACTTTTGTGATCAGTATATATTTCACATTTTACACCATACAAATTATGCCTCCAAATTTTTAAAACAAAAACTACAGCAGCTAATTCCAAATCATGTGTAGGTTAATTTAACTCATGAGTTTTCAACTGATGTGAAGCATAAACAATTACATGATCATTCTGCATAAAGACACAACCAAGTCCTTTCAACGAAGCATCACTGTAGATAAAAAACTCACCATTTCTGGAAGGTAGTGCCAAAACTGGAGCATTTACCAATCTTCTTTTCAATTCTTGATAACAATCATCACATTCTTTTATCCAAATGAACTTAACACCTTTTCAAGTTAACTTAGTCATTGGACTAGATAACCATGAAAAAATTTCAACATACCTCCGGTAATAACCTGCCAAACCAAGAAAAATACAGATCTCGGTTATATTTGTGGGTCTTGTCCATTATTTAACAACTTTTTTTTTAGTAGGATCAACAGTGATGCCATTTTTTGAAACAATGTGACCAAGGAAAAAAAAATTTGCAACCAAAACTCACACTTTCTAAATTTTCCATACAGTTTTTTTTTCTTTTAAGGTTTTTAGGATAACCCTTAAATGACTTTCATGTTCCTCTTTACTTTTAGAATAAACCAAATATCATCAATGAACACAATGATCACTTATCACTTGAGTCAGTTAAGCCATCACTGCAACAAACTGCTCAATTATGATTCTGAAAATCTTAGGATTCTGATTTGGAAGGTCATTTCCCTCTATATGCCATCCCAAAAAATCTTCTTTGTTTCTTCTATGAAAAAGAATTCTTAACACAGAAATATCTTACACAAATAAACATGGTAATCTGTAAATGCTATATCATTTAAATCTTAACATAAATTAATTTATGGACATTAATTTAACAATATTCTAACTCCTAAAGTAATCTAAACCTCCCTTTGATACCAACTATAAGGCCCTAGCCCAAAAACATTACATAATATTTAATTAAATTAATAATTCACATTGAGGATCTTTTCAGGTTTAGATCTTTATAGAATTATGCCACAACTATTACATCTCAAAAGTTACAAAGTATACACTTCTACTCAGTTTCTATTTCTTCATATAATAAAAACTCTTGAAAAAAAGAGTCATGTACAGTTCCATATTTTAGACAGCATGACTTTCCTTGATCCCATCCTTGACCCTATTCCACTTTATGTCCCGTGAAAAACATTTCAAAAACTTGGGATGAGCATAAAAAGCTCAGTAAGGAATACACAAAGAAGGAAACTGTTATTTTTTTAAAACAAAAAGTAAACCATGAATACCTAATCATAAGTAATAATTTTAACCTTTATGAAGTAATAAATACTCTTCACTGAATAAAAGATCATTTCTTACCCTTTTGTAACCAAAATATTACCATAAAACCCATATATAGAACACATAACGTATAAAGGTAACTTGGAATATAAACATACTTAAATGGAATAACCATACGGTCGACTTCCACACATATCACTAAATGGAATATCCATACGGCCGATTTCCATACCCAATGCATTGGAGGTTATAACGTAACCACCCATCCTGGTATTCACGGCACCACCTGTCATTTGGTTTATCGCGTAACCACCCATCAAATGTAAAAGTACCATTATAAAATCATAAGGCATAAAACAAATATAAAGGAAAGAAAAAATTTCCACATTTCAATCACAATATATCACTTAAATATATTGATATAACAAATATATCATCAAAACCATTTTCAATACCAAAATACATAATATAGTATATGGTATTTATTTTATTTTAAAAACATTATGGCTTGTTGAGGAAGCCAAATATCAAATAATACTCTCAGCGGAGAAAAGGTTGTTGTCACCGCATACGTTAAAAGAAACATTCCTTTTTTTCATTTAGTAAAATGCTTCGTATAAAAAGATTCCATTTTAATGAAATGAAAAGTAAAATGTGTTCATACAGCGTATAAAATAAAGTCTTGTATTAAAACAAAATATACCTCAATGAAAGGATATTGAGACGAAGTCCCTTACCTCGTGTCCAACTTGACTCGATCATTCTTTAATCTCCTAAATAATAAACTAAAGTTAATTTCTACTTGATTAAGAACCTTTTTCAAGTTTATTATTCCTTTTATATCACTTATTTCCATGTTATAAACATTATTCAATCATTTAAGTTAATAATGTTCATTTTGTCGATATTTGGTACTTAAGTCAAAAATGGACTTCTTATAATTACATGTTGTTTATGTGGTCAAAGGTTCATTATATCTAGAATGATATTAATGATTTGGATATCATATATATCATATATATCCATCATATATATGTATTTATAATATTACATAATATTTAGAGGTAAGAAATGAAATGCACTATTCATGGAGACGGTAGGTCGTATATACGCACGAACGCTACTTCCATTTCTATTTCATATTTAATGGAATTAAAACATAATGATACATAGTAGAATTATAATTCCAGTATATTATCATATATAATATCATTAACTCCATCCTTTATACATACCACATATGGTATTAACGAGTCATATCACTTTGAGGGGGCGGTAGTCCGCACTTCCTCTAATGAGATTATCGTGTTTACCCATAATGGAAACCATAAAGGTATGATATAAAAGAAAAATACATAAGAATAAAGTAAACATAAACATAATATAAATCATATATAAAAATATTTTCATCTTAATGGACACTATGAAATGTGTTAAAAGAATATTAAACAATCATCGTTTTGTGAGGCAGTAATTCGCCACCCACAGAAATAGTATGTTCTTTAACCATTAGACGGAGGTGTGTGTGTAAGTGTAAATCAAATCCTTCTCATAACAACATCCTAGTATATTAAGGATGATGGTTTTGTTATGGAATCTAATAATAAGAATGTTATAGGAACTGAAGAAGGAAAAATAGAAGAAAGAAACTCGAGAGAAGACATTACCTCTAAATTGGGTAACTCTTTTTGATTTGAGACAAAGGATTCCGTGGGAAGAATTCTACCCAAAGTGAGGCTTTTAGGACTAGGAGAGGGATGTGGAGAGATAATATGAGCAGATTTTGGATGAAAAAAGTGCTTGAGAGGTGTGGATAAGGGGTAGAGGTTGGGTCCTTTTATAAGAGGGAGGAGGGGCACTCTTGGAAGGTCATGAAATGTTACTTTATTATAAATGATTTTTGGATTTTAAAGGTCCCACAATGATATATTTAGAAGATACGGTGATAAGGGCTCAAAATAAACCCATAAAATAGGTTTTATACAAGTTTAAGTCTTAGATTTTATCTTATCTTTTCATTTTATTTAAATCATTCATTAATGAGGTAATCACTGCATCATCATGGTGTCATAAATATATTTATTTATTAAATGTCTAAAAATTATAAAAACAAATACCATGATGTAGGAAATATTTTCATCTTTGTAATTAATATTTATAGTCTAAGAGATAATTTATTTAAACAAAATTAAAATTGTTTTACATAGGTGATACATACTTTGGTTATATTTCCCTTCCTTTAAAAATAATATGATAAAAGGTCACTATCACACTAAAGTGATTCCATGGGGTCCCAAGGTTGGCACAAGGAATCCCATGGTCGTCCATGACTCAACAAAGAATATTTTGAGACATTTTGGGGTCATTTTATATTATTATGATATTATTTTATTACCCTTAACTACCCGATTACTAATTAATCACGTTAATTAAAGATAATTATCATCGTTACTATTCATAATGTCCAATAAAAAAAAGGTCTTAATTACATAATTTGTACCTTCTAATTAAAAATATGTAATCAATTTTACCAAATTCCAAATATAGAAATTTCAGTAATTAATTTAAAAATATTTCCCGTTGTCAAAACAAATAGCGTGTTTTTTAAGAAACAATATTTATCAAAAGATTGATAATTGTTTATGTCCAATTTCAAAGTGAAATTAATTCTAATGAACACAATTGGATTAAATGGTAAAAATATACTCTAATTACACTTTAAAACCAATTAAAAAGATAATCTAACCATATAATTAAATTAGATGAAAAATCAATTTTGAACTAAAATACAGTATTTTTACTCTTTTCATTAAAAAATTGAACATTATCAGAAAAATTCCAAAAAATTACACAAAGTAAATATTGATGTCCCCATCCTAAAGTAGGATTTTATTTGTTCTTATAGAATGTATTAAAGTGACCAAAACTATATTTAAAGAGGGTTCGCCATCAAAAGGTGGTAAATCGGCCTTTTAGTGAATATTAAAGAATTTATGCTTAAAATTAGATTTATTAGCATTTTAGGCCTCTAATATTTATTTTATAATTGTAAAAACATTTAACAAACATATATCATCATATTTTAGTTATTTATATTCATTACCTCCAATACAATGGCTACGTTCTAACTACCATTTAAAATAATATTATTATATTATTAGTGTGCAACGTAAGATTTCAAAGAAATCTATCGTTCCGTATCGGGTACGCTATAGAACATAGAAACCCCATTAAATTATAATTAATATTTAATTCAAAAATATTAATAAATATGAAAATTTATTATTCTTTATTTACCGAGTATGTTACACTTATGACTTTAAATGAAATCAATAGAATATGAGGGTTCTTGAACACTCTGGAAAGGGAAATAAGGAAAAGGGTAATAAGGGAAGAATTTACTTTCCATCCTAAAATAAATGTGAAAATAAACATCATGGAACATGCTTGTTGGGGATGGTAGTTTGTTACAAGTGTGGATAAATAGGTCACCAAGCCCACGATTACAATTGAAAAAAATAAGCTACCAAATTTTAATGCTACAATTGTAAAGATATGGGATATTGTGTAAATAATTGTCCTAATAAACAAGGAAAATTATCCCAAAAAAGGAAAAGGGAGCAAGGGAAAGCTTTTATGATCACAAATTCTCAGGTTGGAGTTATTAATGATGTGGTGGAAGGTACTTTAATTATCTCCTCAAATTTAATCCTTAGTACGGACTGGCTATTAAAATTTGATGTGAAAATTTATTATAAGAAAAAGGAAGTTACGATTTGTAAGGAATATGTAGAATCCATTATCATTAGAGTATAAACTTCATCATTTAATTCTTATCTATATCCACCTCATATACCTCTTCAAAATTAAACTATTGGGGAATAAGAGAAGATAAACCTATTAATCTTACAATTGAGGATGTACCTATTGTATAAGAATACATTTATGTATTTTCAGAGGACTTACCTAGACATCCTATAGAGTGGGAAGTTATATTTTTTATTGAACTAATCCCTGATGCCTGACCAATATCAAAGACTCCTAATATAATGGATACTATGGAATTAGAATAGATGAAGAAACAACTAGAGGAGTTGAGTAATAAGGGATTTATTCTCCCTAGTGTTTTTACATGGGGATCCCTAGTACTTTTTTTAATAAGAAAGACAAATCAATGAGGTTTTGAATTTACTATAGAGAAATAAATGCTATTAAAATAAATAAAAAGTAAAATATATCATTCATTGATGATTTGTTTCATCAAATTCTTGGAGTTCAATGTTTTTTAAGATTGAACTTCATTTTAGATATCATCAATTGTGTGTAAATAAGGAATATATTCCAAATATATCATTATGAACAAGGTATAGACATTAAGAGTTTATAGTAATGTTATTTGGAATGAATAATTCACTCTATGTATTCATGGATATAAATGAGATACGCGGTTCTATTTTTTTAGCAGTTTACTATTGAAATTTCATCTAGAATTTTTCCTGATGGCAAACCCATTAACCAAGATCACACATAAAGAGGTTAAATTCATTTGGAAAAAAGAGTGTAAGGAATGTTTTGAAGAATTTAAGAGAAGATTATTCCATTGTACTATCTTAACTTTACCATCTAAAAATGATGGGTTTGTGATTTATAGTGATGCATCAAGGAAAGGATTATGTTGTGTTCTTATGCATAATGATAGAGTTATTTCTCATGCATCAAGGCAATTAAAAATTCATGAACAAAACTAATGAACTCTTTATCTTGATTTATATGTAGTAATATTTTCTCTGAAGATATGGAGACACTAACTCTATGGTGAAATATGTAAGATGTATACTGATCACAATAGTTTGAAATATATTTTATCACAAAAATAACTCAACATGATACAAAGTATATGGCTTGATCTACTCAAAGATTATGATTTCAAAATACACTACCACCTAGTAAAGAAAAATAAGGTGGAGTATTATTTGAGTAGGAAGTAAGATGGAGTTATGAACAAAATGATAGTTGAAAGGGATTTTATGTTCATGGATCTTGTAAAAATGGATATTGTAATTACCATGGAAAATAAAACATCACTAATTTTTCAAATAGTTGTCAAGCTATCTTTAATGAAAAAGATAGATAGTTATTAATCTGATGATGAAGATCTTAAAAAAAGAAAATTAAAGTTGTGAATGATGGGAGATTGATTGACTTAGTATATGAAGACTGTATTTTAAAATTTGGGAATAGGCTTTGTGTTCCCTCTGTACCTGATCTAAAAATTGAATTATTATATGATGCACATATCTCTAATTTCTCTAAACACCTTGGTAGCACTAATATGTATATATATTTTAAGGAACATTTAATATGGTACAACATGAAGGGGGTCATTGATGAGTTTGTGTCAAGATGTTTGGTTTGTCAATATGTAAAGGCTAGCAGACAATATCCTAGAGGATTCATGAAACTTATTTCAATAAATTTGTGGAAATGTGATAATATTATGATGGAATTTGTCATGGGGATACCAAATACTCCTATAATAAATGGTGTGATATGGGTTATTGTTGATCGTCTTACCAAATCTTCACATTTTCTTACTATAAGAGAAGATTTACCATATGAACATTTATTAAGACTTTACATTAATGAGGTTATAATACTTCATGGTGTAACTCTATCGATTTTTTCTAACCATGATCCCAATTTTACTTCAAGATTCTGGAAAAGTATTTAGAAGACCCTAGATACTGAGCTTCGTTTGAGCACTTCTTACCACCCTCAAACTGATGGACAATCAAAAAGGACTATTCAAACTTTAGAATGCATGTTGAGATAATTATCACTTGACCTTCAAGGTATGTGGGTTTAGTATTTACCTCTACTAAAATCTACCTATAACAATACCTTCCATTAAAGTATTCACATTTCACCATATGAAGAATTATATGGAAATAAGGGTCTTAAAACTACTTATTCGGATTATGTTGGTGAAAGAAAACTCATAGTCCTATAAAATTTTGTGGAAACAATAGAAAAAGTGAATATTATTTAAACCCATATCAAAGCATCTCAAATTAGGAAAAATAACTATGTCGATAACCAATGTAAGGTTTTGGAGTTTCAAGTGGGAGATCATGTTTTCTTGAAGGTATCTCCATGTAAGGGTGTTATAATATTCGATAAGAAGGGTATATAAGTCCCTAGTACATTGGACCTTTTAAAATTCTTAAATGAATTGGATATTTAGCTTACCGTTTAGCAATTCCACCAAGTCTCTCCAAAGTTCATGATGTTTTCCACATATCACTGTTAAGGAAATGCATGTTAGACCCAATACATATACTCACCTATGAAGAAGTAAAACTAGAACCTAATATATCTTACTATGAAGAGCCTATCAATATTCTTGAAACTCAAGAAAAAGTGTTGAGGAATTAAATTACATGACTCGTAAAAGTTTTATGGAGAAACCAAAAAAAGGAAGAGACGATGTGGGAACCTAAAGAACTTATGATGAAGAACCACCCGAACATTTTTATGAAGTGATATTTTGGAAATTTCAAGGAAAAAACATTTGAAGGAGAAAATAATGTAACACCCAGAACTTCTATGGTACACTTCTTTTTAAATAATTTAATAGCTTCTGATGGACGAAACATCGGGTTCGAGCGCACCATGATCTAACGAACTAGCCCTTTAAAAAGTGTTTATGAATAGTATTAGAAAATTTGTAAAATTTATAAATTTTATTTTTTAAAATAGACTTCATTTCTAAATTCTAAATATCAAAATTATCTTGGGGATAAATTTTGGTATTTTTTTAAAAAGTTTCGATTTTTTATAAATAGTGAAAAATACTGAATTATTATCAAAAAACCAAATTTTTTATTTAAATAATTATTTTAATTTAAATTGATCTTAAAGTAAAAATATATAAATAATATTTATATTAATCCAATGTAGTTCATTAGAATTATTTTTCTAATATAATTAGATATAAAAAATTTATTGAACTCTTAAACGTCTTTTATACCCACTTTCCCACCACATCTACATAATTAATATTAAAATTAATTTTCTCATTTTTTTAATTGAATTTATAAAAACAGGTACATTTTTTAATTATTATGAAATTTTTTATCTAATAGGATCAATTTTTTTGGGTGAATAGTAAATTTAGTAAATTTTAATTTATTTACCAGAGCTAAGGGTAAATTAGGTAATTAAAGGTAAAAATAATATTATAAAATTGATCTAACACATGTCAAAATCCTATTAGATGCCTAAAGTAGACCCTTATCATTTATGGTTATAAATGGAATAATTTAATAGACACTTTAATCTGAATAAGTCATAGATAATATAAAAATCAACAAATGTGACAAAATGTCCCACTCTCGTTTTATATAAGTATATTAATTTTAATATATGGATAACCAGAAGATAACATCGATTTTAAATAGTATAAAAATTATAAAATAATTACCTAAATCATATTAATTTATTTATATTGTTTATATATTAAATAATTACCATTAATGATGACACAATAGAGACGTAAAAATTATTTTATTAATAGAAATATCAAGTAAATTTTTTAAAAATATTAAAATAAATATAATTTTAATTAATTAATGTGATCCATGAATTTTCTAGATTACTATGACATGTTAGGAGTATATTAAATTGTTTTTTTCAAAGTTATATTTCTTTTTTTGAATTTAAGTTATGTTAAGGTAATGAATAGTGTCAAAATTGACACTATTAATATTTTATAAAAATAACTTTTTATTATATTATTCAAAAATCATAAAAATATTTAAAAAAATATAAATTAATAATTATAAGGTCTAATAAATCATAAATTTTCTATTTTTAGATAATTTACGTGATATGAGTAAATATTTATAACCTTTTAATATTTAGAATATTATTATCAAAATTAAAATTTAATACATTAATTAATGATAAATCAAAATTATAAGGTTCAAAATGAAATCCAATGATGTCAAAATTTTATTGGTTGATATTACGTAGACCTATCCTCATATTTTCCTTGAAATAACTCATTTTTTTCTATTTTAAACCGATAATCAATTTATATTAAAGTAATAGTTTCGGAGTTTCCAAAAGTGCCCCTCCCTTATCTTATAAAAGGGAACCTATCCTTATCTATTATTCACACCTCTATATCCATTTGGATAAGACAAAACCTACCCATTTCTTATCCCAACTTCCCTCACATCATCCTATATTCCATACTTTGAGAAAAAAACCAACCTAAGAAGTCCTTTTATGAAAATCAAAAGGAGACACTCGAAGAAGAGTAAATTGTTTTACCAACTCTTTCAAACTTCTTTTCTTCTTATAATTACTTTTCAAAAATTTTTTCTATAATAAATCCATCATATAATACATTATTATATGTGTTTATGATTATGGTACAACCATATTCTTTCTTTTACCCATCCTACAAAAAATAATATCACCATGTGTGAGTACATAAGGCTTACCGTCTCCACATTGTGGTGTAAACTATTTTTCATCTATAATTTGTTTATATGGGTATAAAGATGAATATAAAAAATGTAAATAATAAATATGATATTATATTATTATTTTATAATTCATATTCCATTCAAATCCCTACCCTTTACCATTACGGAATGATATCATCGCTCGTACGTACGTATGACCTACCGTCTCCACAACGTGATGAGATTCATCGTCCACTAAAATCATTTAAGAATGATTATGAAAATTTATATAATGAATTAATATAATATTTATTAACTTAATATCATTCTAGATATTAATAATATATATCTTATTCATAATAAACAAGACTTAAGAGAGAAAATAAATATAAGAAAATGAAGCAGTTCATGCTCGAAATAATGATATTATAATATTACTAAGAAAGAGTTATAAGAGGGTCATATATGGTATCATAAATAATTTATATAGTTATGTTATAACATAATATCATTATTTAACCATTATACAATAGGTTAATATACCCTCAATTAAAGGAGAGCATGAGGTAAGGGTTAATTTCACAATCTCTTTATTATCTGGGATTTCTTTTATGTAAGAATTTGTTGGGACATATTTATCATTCATGTCCATGTTTATTAATAATATATTTCAAACATTATTACTATTATTTTTAAATTTCTTAAAGAAATTTTTACCCATTTTATAATTTTTTAAATGAATATTTTTTTAATTTTCCTTACAAAGTACGTTTTTGAATTTTTCAAGAAAGTATGAGAAGAATGTTTGTTTAACTTATACATTATGAGAATATTTTTCTTCTATCATGATACCTTGACATTTTTGAAGCTTCATTTACAAGATTAAAATATATATTTCAATGAAAATATTTTTATTTTAATTTTTTTGGCATTTTAAATAACTATTTTGAACAAGGAGATGTATTTCTCTAAATAAGGTTCTAATGATTTTATTAAAATACTTTTATCTATATAAATATATTTTATTAGATATTATGTTAAATTGGGGTTGATTTCATATGATACAATCTATCATATTTTATTCAAGGGTTTATGAATAGTTTTATTGTGGATGATCTAATTTTATACCATTCATTTTTTATGGAAAATGTATTAAGATTTTGGTTTCTAGTTTTAATATGAATATTTATATTGGTTATGTTTTACCCCTTTCATAAGAGGAATGCATTAGACTTACTATGTGATGGGTAGAGCCCACTATAGCCACTTGATGCATCGGTAAGTCTCATGAGATGATCTAGTTTGGGTTTTTACCCATTTATGTATGGTCTTGGCATGAGGCATTGACGTTATGGTTATGATGTTCGGAATTATACACTCCTTCTTTATGAGATTATTTATTGATAATACATGTGATTATTTAGCTATTATAATATCCATGCTAATGGTTAAATTGAATTATTTGATTAAATCATTCCATATCATTCTCAAGGTTATTTTTAAAAGGCTTATGTTTCATTTTTATACCTTTTCTTAAAAGTTTATACATATTTATGATTGCTTATGCTATATTTTCTATCATTACTAAGCATCTGAGATCACCCCTTTATTATGTTTTATTTTTTCCAGAATGCCAAGAGGTATATTATGACAGCCTGCATGGATAGTCTAAGAGATATGAGTGTTTTCAATGGAAATACTATGTTACTTTTTATTTTATTATGTAATGTAAAACTTATGTTTGTATCTTATTTTTTCAAGGCTACTAGATTAATCAGTAATTTGGGATTTTATTTCTTGTTATAAGTCCAAATTAATAAAATAATGCACCCACTCTGGGCATCTGGGGTCAGATAATTACAAAGTGGCCTTAGTATTTGGATGATTCCTAGAATGATGTGATGTTAGGGGATAGCGGTGGAAAAGAACGACTCGGGATGAGTAACACACATGATATGGATCTACTTAATATCTTGGGTACCATTCTTTGAAGTTAGGAATTGGATGTTATAGATATTTTTAGGGCACTCAGGTATGATAAGTATCATTCACATCCAGTCATCTTGTACAAGGATTGATATAGCATAGACAATGATGGTCTATATTTTGACCTAGTGATGTTATGAAAAGAACACTCCTATAGTGGGGATTGGGATTTCAATCATGGGCATCTACCCCTCACATGATAAGGTATATAAGTGTATGGGATCAGTCATTGGAAGTTCATTTTATCATTATAATGCTGGTGAATAAATATAAAAGAATACATCTATATTCTTTGGTAAATTACAGTACAAAATTCAGATTTGGTACCGGGTGGAGTCCAGGCATAGAAGTCAGGCTATAGATGGTTTATGATGATATAAATGTGTTTAGATAGGGAATGCCTCGGTTTTCATATAAATCATGATGTGGTATCAGTTAATTAATGATCCAATTGAGCAGATCACAATGGGTGTTAGGTATAAATGTTTGTATAGATACTTGGTTGATCATCGGGTGCCTCCATGGTTAAAGTAATCATGATCAGATGAATTAGTAACACATCAATAGTTGGAGCCATGTGTTTTATAGATAGATTATCCAAATAAGGGTTGAATTTTTGTCTCACATCTAATTGGATGTTGTGGTAAAGGAACTAATTCATATGTATCATATTTCGTATGATGGGTGCACTTTAGGAATTGTCCCGGTAATTTTTAGGGGATCTAATGAGTTAGGGTGCTCATGTATAGGCATGGAGACCCATTATTTTTAGTTGATAATTGATTATGAGAGTAATACTATTGTTTAACTAGATTCTTCTTGTGATTTATCATGTGGCAAGTTGGGAAATATGCTTATCTTTTCATTGTAACATAGGAGTTGGTTAATGTTATTAAATACCCTTAGTGGGGAGTTCCATGAGTCATATTTAAAATTATTGAGATAAATTTTATATTGGGTTGTACTTGGAGCACTATGATCTTTTGGATAAGGATGCATGAGTTATGAGGAGAATCATCTCAGAGTTTTAGTAATTAATTAGAGTGGTAGCCTATGTTTTGTATGTTGGGTGACTTATGTTTTAATATTTAATTTATAAATGTGTTTGGAATTTAAGGATAGAAAAAAAATTGGTTAGGAATTGAAACCCCAAGTAGTCCAGGAGTAATGATAGAATTCTTAACAAAAATTATGAGGGATAAGAATTTACATGGTTAGAATATTGTAGAATCCTGTTAGTATATATGGGTTTTATAATTTAAATAAATAATGATTTTTAAATTTATAGAGGGGTTTTATTTTTAACTGATATTTAAAATTAGTTTTGGAGGTTTTAAATTCCTTAAATTATTGTATCAAGATGAAGAAAGAATCTTGTGTAAGAACCCAGTTCTTATTGTAGAGTTATGTGCTTCTTCTTTTCCTTTTCTTTAAGTGTTTTTGAGAAAATATGGGAAATGGGGAAAAATCCTGAATTTTGGAACTACACGCCCTGTACTTTATCCACACGCCCTGTACTTTTGGCCGTGTAGTAATTATTACACGGGGCGTGTAGCCATGCCGGCGATGAAGGGTGTAAGAACCAACTACACACTGTGTAGTGGTACCTTACACGCCGTGTAGTCAGTCGGCAGGTTAAAAATTAAAGCGGTGAAGTCACCGCCAGCTGGACGGTAGTACACGCCGTGTACTTGGGAGTACATGCTGTGTACTCTTGTCGTCAGATGAATAGTGTGGCGGTGCAGCCAAATGAACAGTTAAATGAAAGGAGTACATGCCGTGTACTTTTTTTTCCGGGCTTAAAACAGGCAGTAGCCTCCTCTTTTGGCAGAGGAGGCGTTTGAGCCATTTTGGAGCCAAAGGAGGAGGTCGGATCTTTGAAGAACCATCAGGCGTTCGTTTGGAATCTGATTCTGTCTCGGACGATCCTGTTGGAACCGCACGGGTAAGGGATTCCACCTCCTTGGTTGGTTCTTGCCAATTCTTCACCTAACGTAAGTTATTTACGTTTTAATGGTTTTTGTTCTTCGTCAGATCTATGTCGTTCTTGGGCGTTTCTGGAGTCGGCGTTCGGGTATAGCGTTTGAGGTAGGTGGATTTGTGTTTAGTTTTCCTACTACTGTGTGTTTTGTGTGTTTCTGTGCCATGAACCAACGTTGGGGTGTCGTGTGGCTGAGTCCATTGCTATATTTAATACATATAATTGATTAAGTATTTAATTATGATAATAAAATGCTGATTGGGATCATTGATTGGATCTGGAACCACCCCGGGGGGTGTGTTTCTCTGTTTATCTGTTTGGCCAGGATACCTGAGGGTATGCCTTCAATGTAGTAATTGTAAGAATTGCCTTGAGAGGAATTGCTTGTTTACTGCATTTTGATATGTTGGGAATAGCCCGGTTACCTATATTAGCCTGAGTGTGTGACTATATTAGCCTGAGGGCGTGACTATATTAGCCTGAGGGTGTGACTATATTAGCCTGAGGGCGTGACTGTATTAGCCCGAGGGATGTCGTTATTCCGCCTGAGGGAAACCTTTCGTGCCTAAGGGCTTGACTTCTGTGCTTGAGGGCGACACTTCGTATACCTAAGGGCAAGAATTATGTTACAATGCCTGAGGGAGAGATTCTGTATAGCCTGAGGGCGTGGTTCACTATATTAGCATGAGGGCGAGATACTGGTTGTCCTGAGGGCGTGGTGTTGTTGAGGACAGAACGATACTAAATTAAATAAATTAAATGAATAATTAAATGGAAATTTAATTGTTAATTTAGTTACTGTTTAGTACTGCTTACCTTATTGCATTTTACTATTGCACACTGATGATTCATGCTTACACGTAGTTGGGAACGGGCCTTTGGTGGGTGCCTACTGAGATATATTTCTCACACCCTGTTTGGTTCATGCTTTTCGGTCCAAACAGATTATGTTTCTGCAGGTGTGGATAGGGGAAAGAGTCCCTATACAGGTACTTGACTGTTGTTGTGGAGTAGGAGGGCATGGGACCGAGCCTAGGCCCGCGATGCCGCTGCCAGCTATTTACTCGTTTTGTTGTACTTTGATTTTGGTTGTATCACAGTGATGTATAACATGTTCTGGCTGTTTTCTTAGAATTTGAAACATGTAGCATCATCATTCATATACTGTTGGTTATATCCACTGCTGTAGTTTATTTCAGTTGTGTGTGTTTACTGCTTCTGCTGTTTGTTGTATGTTTATTTTAGAATTCTGTTGTGCTACACTTTGACAAATGAGGGCATAGTTTCCCCACTATCAGACCTGGGCCCTCACTGTTAGTCAGCAGCCTCTGTCGTTTGGGGAAATGTGCTTGAGGTCACGTGGCGAACCGGACTCGGGGCACCCGTTCCGTGGCACTCGGGTCTGGGATGTTACACTTGGGAGGAGTCATGGGGGATTAGGATAGCATTTCAGAGATCAAGTTAGTTACAACCTCAAACCACAATCTATCCAGAAGGCACTACCAACTAGTTGGTAGGATTTTAGATTGGAAATTACATCTTTTCCTCTAGTTTAATAGATGAATTCCACCACTCTTTCCTTTTGTTTTTTTTTATGTGATTCAGATAACTCCCACCCTTCACCTCCTTCTCCCCTTGGTTTTAGGGTGAGTTTTCATGTGTTTATCATTGATTCATGGTGAGTTTCATCCTACACTATCATCAATTGATCTCCACCTCCCTTAAATTATACTTTATTTTTATCTAGATAGGGTTTTGAATAAGATTATATTAGAGCATGGTGGAATCAACCATGGATGAATCGGCATTCATTCTTCTATCATTAAGGACATCTTGTGACAAATTTTAACTTTTTTTTTGTTCAATTTTTCATCAAATTTATATCAGGCCACATATTTATTTATAGTTTTTAATTAAAATTAAATTATATTAATTTTAGGGTTGGTTATAGAACATTTGGTTTTGTCTTAGGTTGGTGTCAAAGGTCTTTTGTGTACCTCCCATGGGATTTTTTCTTCATTTCATTGTTGTGTGGTGATGTGGTGAGGTTTTAGAGATTATTCCATATTATGTGAATTATATGAAATTATTTAATTATTCATAATTTGAATATAATTAAATTTTTCATTCCTTTTATTTTAGAAATGTGACCTAAAGTATGGGTGGTGATTTCTAGAGGAGAAATGGCTTGGGTGAGCCTACGTAGTGACATACATGGAAATAAAAAAAGTTAAAGAGCTTAAAATGAGGTAGGTTCTATTTTATATGAAAATTTTGGTTGATATGATTTTTTTTATTTGGAATGTGATGTGTGGGATCAACATTACGATTGGTTCCATAAATTTTAATCAGAATATATAGACTAAACTAAATGTTTAACTATAAATGGTTAATTAATTGGATGTCCTAAACTAAATGAGTAAGTGCCTTTGATATATTGGTCCTAGGTCACCATATTGATGCCTCGGTCACCAATAGTTGAGTCCACAGCAAGAGAAATTCCTTGAGATGTATTATCCAATCCTAAGGATTCTGACCTAAATGAAGATAATTCCTTACCTATAGAAACCTGACCCTAGAAATCATGGAGCTGATATCGTACTACATTTACTTTGGTATAAGATACAATGAAATAACATCCCAAATGACTAAAAAGTTTATTAGTCTTGGTAAACTAGATACATACATGATTCTTGTAATAAAAATTAATACAAAAATTAAAACATATTTTTTTAATAACATTATTCTATCTAGTATATCCTTGAATATCTTTCTTAGTACACTTCATGGAATCCTGGTGAAAGGAAACAAAATGAGGGTGACCTAAAATGTTGAGTAAGGGTAAAGTACAATGAAATTAATAATTAATCAATGAACATAATCAACATGGAAAGGTAAATTACTAAACACACATGCCTTATAATCTATAAAATGGTAAGAAAGTGTGTAAACAATATGTAAAGTCAAATAATTGTAAACCCAATCCATTTAATCGATAAAAATAGAATTAAATTCATCCATATATTTTTTCATAGTAAAATTCTCATGGATAATAATAACTGAATTCTTAATACATATAGTGGTTAATTATTAGATTCCATGTTTTCCAGGAACATGTTACCTTTACCATCAAGATCTATCCTCAAGAAAGTTTAAAACATACTATGTAAAAACCCATTAGCTGAGGATAACCAACTGGTTTTTTCCCTGATACTATTGAAGCATCAAGGGTATTTCGTTAACTGTTCCCCAGCCTATGTCATGAATTTTCAAATCATTTTTCATATATATAATAATTTATTTAATTCATAAATAACGTGCCTTATAAAATATATGTATTGTGTAAAAATACGGATTTATCAACTTTTCCCCAAATAATCAAATAACATTAAAATGAAGCACTGTATGTAAAAATGGTATATGGTTTAGGGAATAATCATATCCATTAAATAAGAATATTAATATTTATTATAAATTTCATTTTCAATAAAAAAATACCCTGAGGAAGTGATTTATTCAAGGTAAAGTTAACAATCACAAAATAAATAGAGATTGCAAGGATAAATTTTACCACATAGTAATTTTCGTGTCAAAACCCCTTGTATGAGATAATTATATGTGAAACCTAAAATAACTTTAAGTATGAGTGAATAATGATATTAAATGAAAAATTAGCAGTATAGACATAGTATTCAATTGAATTGGTGCATAATTGAAAATATTTCCCAATAGAATATAAATTGAGACGAAATCAATTATTACTTGAGTAACTTTTGAATCATGGGATTCATAAAAGAATAACATCAATTGAATCATTTAATATATATTAATTAAAGTTAATTTATGATATAAAATTTTATAGGTATGTATATACACCACACAAAATAAATGAGTGGTGAATATGGCATAAGTATCATGGGAATAAAAGTGAGGATATAAATCTACTTACCTTGAGTTTCTTTTTGGGTGAACATACTTTAACATCTTTTATAATGGTTTTAATAATGTTATTAACTTATAACAGAACTATAATAATGTCTATCATATTATATATGATATTTTTATACCTTATTATTATCCATTATTTAATAATCTCTCTTTTATTCATTGTTTCGGTTAATAATTGTTTTGTTTTTCAAGTATGTTTTGGATTTTTGTTTTTGTTCCTCTTAATTATACCATGATTTAATAATATAAAAAATGTAAAACATTATTTATATAACATATAAATTTATTATATATTTATTTAGATTAATCCATAAAATTTGGTGATAAGAAATAAAATATATTGTTTATGGTGATTGTAGGATATACGTACGCATAAATGATGCTTCCATTTTCTTTTCATATTGAATAAATAAAAGTAAATGATACACGTATATGTGTGTGTGTGTGTGTATTATTATTATATTATTATATTATTATATTTATGACCTATATATTACATATTTTTATTAAACAAATCCTTAATACATTCCATGTAAATAATGAACGAATCACGTCTTTTTGAGGAGGTGGTAGTCCACACATCCAAAAACAATGTTATCATATTCCCACAAAATGGAAAGAATAAAGGTATGTGTTATGAAATAACTATATAATTATAAATATATTATAAATATATTATAAATATATTATAAATATCATATATATTATATATAAACAAAACAAATCCATCATTATTCCCAACCATTAATCGTGGAAATGGAAGAACGAACGACATTGGTTCGTGAGGCAAAAATCTTTCATACATATAAATGAAGATTGTGTATCCCACTTGATGTAAGTGTGTGAAGTTGTATGTAATAAACTTGAAATAAAATAATCTCAATATATTTAATATAATAATGTTATTATATAATAAATATATAAGAATAATTGAATGGGTGGACAAAGAAATAAAACAAAAGAGGTCGTTGAAGAACATTGTCTCTTCTTTGAGTAACTCCTTTTGGTTTATTCCAAAAGAATTACTTAGTTTTCTTTCATCCAAAATTGAGGCTTATAAGATGAGTATAAGTATGTTTTTATCTTATTTGGAAGGTTTTTTATGATCCAAAATTCTTGATAGGTATTAATAAGTAAGGGGTTGACTTCCCTTTTGTAAGTGGGTAAGAGGACACATTTGGCATTTTTTGTAAATAAATGTGTCCTCCCATTTTTTTACCTACCAAGAGGATTAAATAACACTAAAAATTTTATAAATTAATGGTTATTATCAAAATATAGCTATTAAATTGGATTTGTACAATTTTAGGTTCATTTTTTCTCATCATACTATATGTTTAACCACTATGTAAACATATTTTTACCTTCAAAAATATAATTAATTTTCATTTATTTCACTAATATTTTTGTTAAAAAACTAAAATCAACTTAATAGAAATTATAAATTTTTATAATTAAAAATATTTAATCCATTATTCCAAATTAAATTAATATAATATTTAGAAATTAATTAAAAATTAATCCCACAGACATGACGAAACAATGGGTTTTTAAAGTGAAAATGTTCAAAAGTTTCAAATGTTTTTAGATCCAAATTCAATATAAAAATGATTATAATAACTTATATTGTATTAATATATGTAAAATTGATCTATCAATACTTTTAACCCAATTAAAAATATAATTTAACAATATATATTATTTAGATGAAAATTGAGCATTCAATTAAAATTTAGTATTTTTTATTATTTATCAAAAAATAAAACTTCTCAAAAAAATATAAAAAATAAAACTAAAATAATTTTGAAATTAATATTAAAAAATTAAGTTTATTTTGTAAAACTTAATGTATAAAAGGTTCAAAATTTATATTTAAAATATGTGCTCCATTAAAAGGTGAAAAATACCTATAGAAAAATATTTCTTTTTATAGGTAAAATTGAATTTGTTATTATATTATGCCTATAAAATATATTGGATTATTTTCACACACAAAAACTCATTTAATATAATATATATATATATCATTAATATCATAAACTAATAATAATTAATTTAATTTATTAAGATAAAACTCCTTTTCAACATAAAAATGGTTTTTTATATAAACATTTCCTTTATATTTAATTACATTTTATTTTTAATTATAATTGATTGGTAACCATTGAATTAGTTTTATATTTGTGTAAACTATATATTTTTATAAGTTAGATAATACTATTCATAACCATCAATTTATTAGCTATGAGATAATATTATTTTAAATAATAATATTAATTGTATTCAGTAAAACTCATTCTTGTGTATAACACAAACCATTAAAGAAAGTTATTGTTTCATATAACTCAAGATAAATTTAGTGTTTCATGTAGAAAAAGATAAAAATTATGTTTCATATAATTAAATCTAATTTTAGTTTTTATTTTAGCATATGTTATCAGAAAGATTTAATTTATCAAAAAATAAATATATCATAATGTGTTAGGTTGTTATATTTCTTTCTACTCTTTTTGTTGTGTGTCATACACGCTATCAAATACAATAAAATTATTTTATAATTTTATGGAATTACATTATCTCCAACTTAAATAAATTGTGTTCTTGTAATTTAAACTTGTTCTTGGAAATATAATGTTTTAAATTTTAAAATTTCTTCATTGAAATCCCATTTCATGATAAGGGTTGGTAAAACACCCTCTTGATAATAGAGAGTCAGAAGTAAATAGGCCACATTGAATAACATATAAATATGTTTATAAGTATTATAAAATTAGTTTCAAGTGAAGAAGTGTATATGTTGGAAAAACAAAAAAAAATATAGAGATTAGTTGAGGTCATTGATCACAAACAAGTGAATGATCAGTGGAAATTCGAGGCCCTCAAAACTATAAATCCAATAAGTGTGAAAAGTTCATTAATATCATCAGAAATTATGGTACTAGGATTGAATTTTATTTCAAGATCCTTTTTCTAATGTTGATTAATTACTTAACTATCTATGAATATAAATAAATATACTTACTTAATATGTTTTTATATCAAAAGAAAAAAATCATAATTTGGTTGTGCTTTGATCAATTTAAAATTCATCTATTAGTTCAATAAATGAATATCCAAAAATGAATTTTTTTTATTCCTAAATCACAAAAATTTTATTTTAATATATCAAAAGATCTATAAAACAATTATTTACACTTATCTCTAACTATTTTCCAAAACTAGTGTGGTTAATACATTAATCTCTAAACCTACAATTAATACTACTAGTTCATCATTAAAATTTATTTTTTCTAATAGTTTACCTAAAAACAATGAAATATTAACCATAACATCATGTAGTCCAGTGGTAAGAATGAAACCCTTAACATCCTTCAGTCATGGGTTCAAGCCCCACTACCTCATCGGATATGATAGGTTATCACACTGTATTCAAGTTTTCCTTTTCTGAACTACATTAATATAATTTTTATAATGATAGAAAAAAATTTGATGGGAATCCTTAAAATAAGGTTAATAATTAAATAAAGTTTTTAATATGGTTTTTAATACAACTTATTTTTTTAGAGAGTATAATAATATTATTTTTATATCAACCCAAAATTTTATTAATACCTTTAAACTCATGTCTATAAAATATAAATTAATTTTTCATTAAAAAATATTTTCCACTAAAACTTATACTTTCCATAAATTTCTCAAAAATTTCTGAAAACTAGGCAGAATCACTTTACATAAAACCTAAAATAGTTGTTTAAGTCTTTGAATGTATCATCAATACTAAATTCATAAACCTATTATATTATCCAAATATAGATATATTACTAGTAAAGAACACATAATCTCAACCTTACCAAAACATTAAGATGTTCTTTTATACTTATCCTCAAATTCTATCATAGGGTTGTTTTTTATGATCTATGTTTTCCTAAATATATTTTCCAAGGATTATACTAAACTTTATCATATACCAACTATAAAAACCTGACCCTAGAAATCCTAGAGCTAATGTTGTACTACATTTACATTGACATAAGATACAAGGAAATAGTGTCCCAAAGGACCGAATAGTTTAGTATTATTGGTAAACTATATACATACATGAGTATTATATTAAAAATAAATAAGAAAAATTATAATGTTTTTTTTTGGAAAATAGATTTATTCCATCAAGTACATCCTTTAATATCTTTCTTAGTACACTTTATGGAATTCTGAGAAAAGGAACCAAAATAAGGGTGAACTCAAATTCTCAGTAAGGATGAATTACAGTAGAAGAAATAATAAAACAATGAACATAATCAATATGTAAAGTTAAATGACTGAACACACATACCATATAATCAATAAATTTATAAATAAGTTTGTAAAAAATATGTTGAGGTGAATAACTAAAAACAAATTCTATTTAATGAATAAATTTATAATTAAATGAATCCATATATTTTTTTCATAGTGAAAATATAATAGATAATAATAAATAAATTCTAAGTGAATGAAATTATTAATTATTGGATGGAATGTTTCCCAAGAACATGATACCTTTACCATCAATATTTACCCTCAAGACAGTAAAAAACATACTGGGTAAAACCCTATTATCTAAGGCTAGCCAACTGATTCATCCCATGAGACTACCAATTCATCAAGGGGATTGACTTAAATTATCCTCAACCCACATAATTAGTTTCAAAATAATTCCTCATATATCTAATAATTGATTTAATTTATAAAAATTGTGCCTTATAAAATATCTGTATTGAGTAAAAGATACAGGTTTATCAACATTTTTCCAATTAATCCAATAACATTCAAAGTAAATATCTTATGTAAAAATGGTATATGGTATTTTGTTAATAGTATCCATTACATAATAATATTTAAATTTAAGATAAATTTAATTTGAAATAAAAATTATCATAAGAAAGTTATTGATTCAAGAGAAAGTTAACAATCACAAAAGAAATAGAGGATGTAAAAATAACTTTAACCACTTGGTAATTCAAAATTCAAACCCCCTTGGATGATATAATTCAATGTGAAACTTAAAATTACATTAAGTGTGAGTGAATAATGATACTAAGGGAAAAAGGGGAAGTATATAAACTATATTAAAGTGAATTAGTGAATAATAAAAAAATGTGTCTCAATGGAATGTAAATTGAGATGAAATCCCTTACTACTTGAGTAACTTTTGAATCATAGAATCCTTAAAAAAATAACATCCATTTAAACAATTAATATAATTAAATAAATTAAAATCATGATATATCATGTTATAGGATATTATATACACCACACAAGAGAATTTATCATTGAATATGGAATAAGTCTTGTGGAAATAAGATTGAGACTAGAAATCCCCTTACCTTGTGTTTCCTTTTGGGTGAACATCTATTAAAATTATGTATACTGGTATTAAGAATGTTATTAACTTATACCATAAACATTCTCATATCTATAATATTATATATGATCTTATTATAACATCTTATCACCCATTCGTTAATAATCTCTTGTTATTTTCATTGTTTCTAGTAATAGCTGCTTTTTTTTAGTATGTTTTAAATTTTTGTTTTTCCCTGGTTACTTATATCCTGATTTAATAATATCTAGAATTTAAAACCATAATTTAGATATCATATATTTTTAGTATATATTTATTTATAATATTCCATAAAAAATTTTGATAGGAAATGAAATGCACCGTCTATAGAGATGGTAGGTTATACGTACACATAAACGCTACTTCAATTTTCTTATTGTTATAAAGAAAGAAAAATAAATGATATATATTTATATTATTATTTTATTATCATATTTATGTCATATATATCACATACTTTTATTAAACCAATCATTAAAGAATTCCATGTGAAGTGCGAACAGATCACATTACTTTTAGGAGGTAGAAGTCCGCATGTCTACAAATGATGTTATTATATTCCCACAAAATAGAAAGAATGAAGGTATGTGTTATGAAAAAAATTACACAAACATAAATAAATTAAAAAATATATATATATCTTATATAAATAATAAATCCATCATTATTCCCAACCTTTAATGGTGGAAATGGAGGAACGAACAACATCGATTTGTGAGGTGGTAGTCCGTCTTACACACGAATGATGATTGCATAGCCCATTTGATGGAACTATGAAAAGTTGTAGGTTATAACCATGGTATAAAAAAATATTAGTATATTGAAGATATTTTGGTTATTATATAATCAATATATAATAATAATTTATAGGTAATTGAAATAAATAAGACAAAAGAGCTTGTTAAATAACATTACCTCATTTCAGGGTAACTTGTTTTGGTTTACACCAAAAGATATCCTTGGTTTGATTTATGAAAAAAGTAAATATTATAGGATTAAGGTATGGATTTTTGGAGCCTCTTTGGGTAGGTTTTTTATGATCTATATGTCTTGATAGGTTTTATTAAGTGAAGGGGTTGAGTGTCCTTTTATAAGAGGGGAGAAGATAAAATTGGTATTTTTGAAAAAAATTGTGTGATCTCCACTATTTTACCTACCAAGAGGATTCCCTAACACACCAAGCTCAAAAAAATAATTTTTTATGTCTAAATATGTCCATACAATGGGTTTTGGACAAGTTTATGTTCATTTTTACACATTATAATCAAATTTTAACAACTAAGTAAACCAGTTTTTACCCAAATCAATAAAATTAATTTTAATTGCTCTCACTAATCCTTTAGGTATAAAAGTAATTTGACCTTACTAGACATTAAAAAATATTCAGATTCCAAATATGGAATCCATTTTTTCAAAAAGAATAAAAAATTGGTATAAATCATTTTAAAAATAATCTCACGGATGGGACGAAATAACGAGTTTTTTAAGTGAAAATGTTCAAAAGATTGAAATGTTTTTATATCACAATTCAATATAAAAAAGATTAAAATGGCCTAAATTATATTAATAGATGTAAAATTTATCTAGAAATAATATAAATTTAATTTAAAATATAATTTAACATTAGAAATTATTTAGAATAAAAATCATTTTTCAATTAAAATTCAGTATTTTCATTATTCATCGAAAAATGAAACTTCTGAGAAAAATAAAAAAAAATCACCCTAATCTAATTTTGAGATCATGCATTCAAAAATGAATTTTATTTTTTAAAATTTAATTTATAAAAATTTAAAATTATATATTTAAAATAGGTGCTCCCCTAAAAGGCGGTAAAACCGCCTTTAAAAAATATATCTTTTTATTACTAAAATTGGATTTGTTCTTATATGTTTCCTATAAAATCTATTGTATAATTTTAAAAAGTATTTAAATTGATATAATATATATATATATATATCATTAATATGATCCAAAAATAGTAAATAATTTAATTTGTTAAGATAAAAGGCCTTTTGTGCATAAAAATATTTTTTTATAAACATTTCCTATATATTAAATTAGTTTTTATTTTCATTTATAATTGATTAGAGACTAATTAATTCATTTTAAATTTATTAAAACCATATATTTTCATATTTTTTTATTCTTATTCATAACATCCAATTTAATGTCTATGAGATAATTTTTATTTTAAATATCCATATTAATAGTATTCAGTAAAACTTAGTCTTGCGTATAACAAAAGACATAGAAGAAAGTCATTTTTTGTGTAACATAAGCTAGCCTCAGTGTTCTAATTAAAAAAATAAAAACTTTATTTTGGATTTAATTCAATCTAAGATCATTTTTTCATATAACATACACTATTGGAAAGACTGAATTTATCTAAATATAAATATATCTTAATGTCTCGGGTTGTTATTTTTCTAACTATGCTTGGTGTTTCATGCCATATATAGTATAAACTAAAATGTCCTTATTTTTGAATTTTATAATGTTATATTATACCTATTGTTGGATCCTTAGACATCTCTTCATAGAAGAGAGAATGGAATTGGTATATTTCAACCGAGTCGGAAGTGTAGGAACCTTGTGATACCTTATATTTGAGGGGATCATAATATTGACCTAGGGAAACATTTCCTCCCCCTTGAGATTTGACCGAGCCTAGGTGGATAGAAATTAATTAGAATGAAAAAGTACTAGGTGAGGGAACCAACCTAGTGAGCCCTTGATGACTAATATAGGTTCTAATCTATACCTTTTACTATTTCCTCTATGGTATACCATGTGTAGTGAGTGAGGCTGGGTTACTCAAATGATGGTTCCATGTGATGCATTTTCCCTAGTGCATGTAGTGTTGTATTGATTCTTTGGTTGATACTAAGGAACGTTTTGGGGGTGTCTTATTGATGTTGTTTCCTAGGGAACCCTCATGAGTTCCTCATTGAGGGATTAACCTTTATTGGGTATATCTTATTGTATAGTGATGGATGTGAGTGTCAATTTATAAACCAAACCATCTTGTAACTGATATAGAGTTATGATGGTCGGGATAATCATGAGAATTTATATTGCCCATGTTTTGGTCATTTTTTATTTATATTTTATGGATTTTGATTTCCCTAGATTCTTGGGAATCATCCATGTGGCATGGCACTGATGTGATCCACCGGGATTCCTAGGAATCAAATATTGAGATAGATGAGACCCTGGGATAACAAGTATGTTTGATACTTGGCCTCATAGTATATTGGGGGTAGAATCCTAATTCTTCTTGTAACTAGTGTTATGGTTTATATAGTAGGATATTTCTAGAGGTTGTACCTAGGATCTTGCATTAGAGTATATGTGACTACGTGATTACGAGAATACCTATGGTGCATGTGATTCCTTTTATATAGTGATGCCATTATGAATTCCTGGGAAGATAGGGATTCAAATGGAATTACTAGTAGACCATACTAAATTCTTGGAACCTCTGGGATTTGAATTTAAATATTAGTTTTTAGGTAAGAATATATCCTTGAGAATAGATTTTTTACATCATGAGATAAACTATTGGATCCTCTAGATCAATTACTAGGAAATCTTTTGAGATCGTGTGGATGTACCAAAGATGTTTTGATTGAGGACCAATGAGTATTAAATTCCTAGGTTATTGAATTTTTTATATAGTATTTTATTCTATTTTATTTCATAATTCTCCCTAGAATAGGTCAGATCGTGAAGGATAGGATTTACTAGGGCAACCCCCTCCAAGGAATTAGATGCTTTCCTAACACTGAAAATGCCCAAGTACTACAATGGGTTTTATCCTATGCAATTGTGGATGTAGGATTATTAGTCATGCCCCATGTTCATCTACTCATCATGGTGGAAGTGTGAGTTTGGGATCCCAAGTGACTAGAAAAAGGTTTCCCATAGGTGATTCCCATTCTCAAAGGCACTTCAGCACTGGATAATGCATGTATAGTTAATCGGGATCAAAGTCTTGAGGATAAGTTATTTTTATTAGAATTTATATATGTTATATGGGTACACCCATGGGGTGGTGGTGATAATATGTTCAGAGAAATCATCATGACATGCTCAGTGAAATTCTAGTTTCAGTGTGAAACTGGTATTTTTGGAAGTTTTTATATTAATTTATTTTATGTAGTTCATTTATTTATTATATCTGATCATGCCACATGAACATATCACATTATTACAGGTTATGTATGATACCAAATTGGTGTTTCCCTACTATTTTTTTTACTCTCACACTACTCAGGCCTCCATTTCACTTGGGTACCCGAGAAGATCTAACATTATTATTGCACGAATACGTAGGGTTGTGGCTTAATATCAGGATTATTATGGTTAAACGGGACAAATCAAATTGGATATGGTGATTTGAATAAAGAATGGGTAAAATATAGAGTAGATCCTCATGGATATTAATATTTTATTTATCTTGTATGTATCATCATCCTTGTGGGTGGTCAATGTGATGTTTTATATTATAATAATGAACACTTGCAAACTATGTTTCATTTATATTCTTTATTGTATGTTTAGTTTATTTATTATTGTTATTACTCTAATGTATATAATGTTTATTTATTTAATGATGTTTCTTACTATTATATAGGGTGTGTATCCACCCTATGGTACGTCCTTAGACCCCCGCTACTAACCGGTAGCCTCTAGCAACTGAGGAGGTCTGAGAAAATCCACATCATGGCCTGGTAGGACTACTGTTTAGAGTGATCCAAATAGGGGAATTACACATATAGTAAGAAAAATAAATCATGATATATCCTAAATTATGACACCATCTTTTGACCATTGTCATTAGAGGTATTGATCTATATCATCCATAGTAATATTTAATTAGACATTATAACCTAAATATATTCAAATCCTTAATAATTGTTCATAAGAATAATTTGAATTAACCAATACATATTGCCCAAGAGTATTAAACTAGATGTACAATTATACCTTATTTTCATGAACTGAGTAACGATTAACTTAATACCCAACTGACCTTTTTTATGACTATTAACCTTAGGTAAATCTATTCCAAATCCTACATCTAGTTGTTTGAATCTAGATATGGGTGTCATTTCATAAAAACCACACACTATAATTTTCCAAAAACATAGGATATATTATATATTTAGAGTTATACCTAGGGTTATAACTAAGTATTTATTATCCCAATATCAAAATATAAATAAACCTTTCTTGGATAAAATAAATAGTGACCTTATCATCACAAACATAACTATTACATCATTTTACATGAATATTCAATACATCTCATAATATTACACAACCAAGAACCATAATATTTAAGTTTCATTAGGGTATAGATATATAATCTACTTATTTCATGAATTATATTTAAAATATTTTAAAAAATACAATTCACATAGTACTCTTAATTGACATATCCTGGTTAAAACCTTTCATTATAACTTATAAATATATATATATATATGAAAGGGTGATCTCATAAGTACAGTAAGGGTAGACATGGGATATATCAATCGATGATCATAAGTGATCGTAATATAAGAATATGGATATGAGAACATGATCATAACTTATGAAAGCATACCTAAAATTTTATAGACCATAAATCATGAGTCATGGAATAAGGATACATTGTAACACAAGACATGATCTATAAAACTTCAAAATCAACAATAATAAATAATGAGTAATAATATTATATCATAAGATTGAGGAAAACGTTTTTGGTATACACATGCACGTAGAAAATCATTTCTATAGACACAGTTCACTATTAAGACTATCATAGTGGACAGAGTTTCATACCCGAATAACATAAAGGCCTTCTTTTTTATTGATTTTTTATAACCCCATTTCAATGGATGAGGGGTAACCCTTACTCCACTTTCTCTTAAACATCGTAAATAGAGTCTCATAGTATATTTGGTTCAATCTACATTACCATTCATATTATCTCATGATATATCAATATTTACCCAATTCATTTGAGGGATATTCTTCTACTCCCACCAATCACATACTAAAAACTATATATATGTCTGAAATTAGATAATAATAGTATTCATAATTTTATGATAGTTTATATAACTTGTGGGTATCATATAAGATTCATAAATACATCTTTATAACATCATAATTATAATTCATCTCCTGAAAAAAAAAATTGGATGGTATCATAAGATCATAACCACTATAAAACATAAAAATATTTAATAGATGTTACCATATATGAATAATATTTCTATGAAAGAATTAGACTTATGCTTTAAAAACAAAAGAAATAATTCTTATCTTTTTTGTATCTTTTAAAATTGAAAAATTATTTGAATAATATGAAAACAAATTCTATGAAAAACCATAGAAAAATTTAATGTACAATTGATATTTAAATATTTTCATGGTGGTGAGAATGTGAAGTTGAGTCGTAAATGATAAATAAAATATTATTATTTTAATTTTATAAAAATTCAAAACTTAGTTGTATGAGAAATATTAAAAATATTCCATTTAGTTTTTTGTAATTAAATTGAAATTTTTTTGAAAATACTATTATTAAAAATTTATTATTGGATAAAAACTTATTAATGACAATTTTAATGTAATTTATATAGAAGAGAAACATCCATATCCAAATAGGGGGAATAAGATAATATTTTCTTAAAAGCATTATTTTAGAATTTAATATTACCAAAGACAATTAAAATAGAATGAGTACTTTAAATTCATGAAATTACGAGACAATAAGAAAATATATTGGTTTATCAGAGAATTTATATAAAATTTACAATAATGGAAATTGAAACATAAACAATCTTGATAAAAAGATAGATTGTAACACACACTAATAGCTATATAAGTTTTTCAATCAAAACCTCAATAAATAAATAAACTTACATAGACTTTTAAAATCCCATAATTTTTAAAAAATTCATTATAAAATACATTAAGAGATATTATATATACCACATAAAATAAAGACTGAGGTGAATATAAAACATAACTCAATGGTGGGGAATTGAGTTGAGGAAACCCTAACCTAATGTCCCAACATGATTCATACACACTATAAACTCCTAAATAATAACTTTAAACATATTATAAATATATATTCCAACCATTTTCATACTTTTTCTTTCAATATATTATTCTCTTATAATTTTTAATTGTGAATTTATTAAAATTTATTCATTAAAATAATTATTTGGGTGTTAACTATTCTGTTTTCCAGGCATGTTTTTTTTGGTTCTGGTCCAATAAACATAGTCATGTTTCAATATTTTTAATACTTTAATAAATATAATATATATTTATAAAATATTCTCTTGGAACCATCCATGTAATTTAGTGATTATAAATGAATTATATTACTTCGTGTAAGAGGTAGTTCGTACGTATGCACATGTGATGATTTCATTATTTAATAAATACAATAAAGTGTAAATTAAAATATAACATTACAGAATCCTAATTATATCATATACCATATATATTAATTAAATATATATATATATATAACCATCCTTGATATTTGGTGATGAAAAAAATAAATTACTTCATACATTTGGTAGTTTTTGTATACACATGAACGACACTTGAATTTTCTAATCAAATGGAAATTATATAGAAAATTATTATAAAATTAATAAGAAGTCATTAAATTACCGTATATATACTTAATACATTATGATAATATTTTTATAAAATAATTATAATATTTTTAAATAGAGAGAAACTGGAAAAATGTCTATAAGAACATATACCTCTTCCTTAGTTATTCTCCTTTGAAAAACACATTAAAGATTCTTGGATAGTTTTTTTGAGAATAAAAAAACTCTAGGTAGTGTATAAGGTTTTTTTAAGGTATTTTCTACTTATTTTAAAATATAAGGTGATTTTGTGGTGTGGGTAGGTGAGAAGTGTTGGCTCTCTTTTATATGTGAAGGGGGTGGCACATCTATAAATACCCTAAACATCAAAATAATATAAACCTGTTTTCATCGAAAAGTGGAACCAAATGGTAAAATATTCATATATAATATTATATATCTTCAAAATAAACTTAAAATATCATATTTTTTAATGTTTTAGGAATACTTTAATCCTTATCTCTTAATTTAACCCCCTCATTAACCTATTTAATCCTTACTTTGGTAATAAAATTTTTACCATGATAAATATTCATTATGAATAAAAATTTAACTGAACTTCTTACCTAATATAAATTATTATAATTTAAAAAAATTATTATATTTTAAAACATACCATACCTATTTTTTGAATAAATTAATTCTAATATCTTCTTAAAAATGAATAAACCCATTTTTTCAAAAAAAAATTAATTTTTTCATAAAAATTGATTTAATTGTCATTCCTGGCCTAGAAGAAATCATTATGTTAATTAATATATTTTCTTGAATATATTATCTAAAAATTTAATTAAAATAATTCATATTTTTAGTTATTTTAATTTTATATGATAAAATACATCACGCACATAAAAAACAATTTTTGAAGAATTAACTCTTCTAACCATCAATTCATTTTATCTTTATTTCTAACAAGGTGATAATCAATGTATAAATTAGTATTAATTTATATATATATATATATATATAATATTTTTATATATCATTATTAATATAAGTAATAGAAACAATATTTTAATTAAAACGTGTAAAATAAATTAATGTTCGTAAAGAATGCACTTTAGTTTAACCAAGAATAAATAAACAAGTGCATTATATAATTACGTAATTTATTTCAAAAAATTTGTTTCATTTAATTTTATTATATTATATTTAATTTTGATTTATAATAAATAACCATTCACATAAGTATATATTTCTGTGTATCTCATGATATCAAACACATCAAATTTATTAAAAATAAATATATTTTAAAATAGGGGGTGTTATACCCTATATTCACTATCATTTCTCATCTTATCGATAAAATATTCATCTAACATATCATTTTTAAGAATAATTATCATACCCAATTGTGAAATTATCATTTTATATAAAATTATATTATTTTATTTTATCTTTATTTTAGTTTTTTATGTTTAATTAAATTTTTCCCAAGAAATTTTAAAATATTTAAAGTTGTAATGCTAACACTATTATAAACCATGGTTAGTTAACTAGGTGAAGAAAATATGTAAGGTTATATAAATTCAGAAGTGTCATTTTCATTATTATTTTATAACTTAAGAAACCATACAGGGTTCTAAGAGTAATCATGAGTAGAGTTTTTTATTATCAAGTGAGTTTCATATGGTCACTATATGGCTTATCCAACTTTAAGGGTTTCCTAGAAACTAAAATTTATTTATTTTTTATTTTATTTATTTTTATAACTATAATATACCTTCATCCCCTCTCCCCATGTCTTGTGACCCCCTGGTATGATCTCCTTGAGTGTGACCACCCCTGTTTGGGAATATTTTTACACACTAATTTCATTCTGATTCATCCATGATTCAAGGTTATAAATCCAATGTATAGACTCCTATTCTCTAATTTCTCCATTTATCCTTTTATTTTTATCTTCCCCCATTGTATTTTCCTTGTTCATCCAATACATAGGGTTTTAGTTCACCTTATTTTTGAAGGTTCCATGTTTCTAAGGAATTCTATGTTGACTTGAAACTCCATTCTTTAGTATTTGAGTTCAAGACGATATAATGTTTCCTACAGGTTTGTTTTCCCATATCCAAAACTCATAATTATCAAATTTTGAATTTATTTGGTTTTTAATTCATGTTATAATTTTTTAATTATAGTATTAGGAATATTTATTTTAATACCAAGGAGGTAATTTTTATTTTTCCTGGTTTCCAATAAAAGCGATGAGTTTCCCTATTTTAAAAGTAGTTTAAAATTTTATTTCACTTTTATGTGTATAAAAGTTTTTATTAAAATTAATAGATGGATATTTAAAAATTATATTGAACTTTTTCTTAAAATTTTCAAGTTAATTATTCCAATTTTATTACCTGAAATTTTATGTGGCGCATGAAATTCCACATATAAATAAATTATTTAATTGTTATAATTGAATAAAACATTAGTTTTAATGGTTTTTTGAGATCATTTTATTCATGTGAGAAATTAAAATAGTCTTTAAGGGATTATATAAAAATAGGGGAAATTCATAATTAGATTTTATGGGGTTTTTTTAATTTGATCTTTTCATGCTATGATTTATAAATAATTTTTAAAATTACAATGAAAGGACTCTATATCCCAACTATATTTCAAAATACATGTTTGGTAATTTTGATTAGTTTTTAATAGGGGTGTGTTTGTATACCCCACTTGAGTTATATTTAGTTTTGATTTATATAGATAGTTTACCATGGGGAATACATTCAATGTTATATGATATGATGGATGTGTGATCATGGATTTTTAAATAGGGGAAGTTACAGTAAAGTGTGAGAAGAATGACTATGATGGTTATTTTCTATACTAATTTATTGTTTTCTCATCCATATAATGTTATAGTTATGAGAACCATAGTTCTTAGGTAGGATAAATTTCTCAATATGTGCTCATTTTCTACTATCTATGCTTGGGGAAAATGTTTTTCTCCACTATCAAGTGATGTGTTATGAAATACTTTCCACTAAATGATGGTGTAACCCTAATTAGTGACATTATTATTGGTTATCAAGCCTTAGTGAATGTAAAGTATATTCTATGACACTCATTCATTGGTTAGTAGAATGATATTGAGGGATTATCTTGATTATTTATATTCCCCGATTTTATTGACATGTGTGTCACCTAATATTGGCTTCATTTATTTTCTTTTTTATCTAGGACATGGTTCAATATTTATTGATCATTTTATTCATGTAGTGTGTATTGTTTTTTCAAAAAAAAATATGAAATTATTTTAATGGAATGTTTATAGTGGATGTAGGGGTTATTTTATATAGCTTTTTAAATTTCTAAATAAACATTTTTAATTGATTGTTTTATTTTAATAAAAATAAATATCAACTTTCATAAAACAATTTTTTCGTGTTATTGATTTTAAATATTAATAAGAATTAAATAAATATATTTTATTCGAATTTAAAAATAGAATAAAATGTATCTTTTATTAATATTTAGGCATGTTTCAAGGTGTGTAGTGGATCTTTTATTATATTTATGAATTTTATATCTTACTTTCAAGCTTTAGTTATAATATTGTCTACTCATATACTATTTATTAACATTGTTTTATAGGTTAATTTTTGTTTTATATATCATTTTTTCAAGTATTCAATTTAAATTTTTTGGTTGGATGAATGTACCTTTTTCTTTCATAGAATTTACAACAGTGTATTCCCTATAAATTAGTTCATTAATTCTTTTATTTATGGTTATTGGTGGATCAAAATATATTTACAAATCTCTCACTGTGATTTAGAGATGTATATAAGTGAGGGGATTTATAGAGTGAGCAGTGGGATTATTATTTTTCATATTATTATTATATAAATTATTTAATTATTTATATTTTATTATTTGTTTTTAGTGTCAATGTATGACTTGTTAGTTGGTCATGTCAGATTTTTTATCAAAATATACTTCTTATACTCTTATTAATGGGATAAATAATCTATAATGATTATATTTTCTACCACTAGTAATTTCATTATATCGGGGGATCACGGATGAAATATTTCTATGTTATGGGTTGGTTTGTGTTTCTAATAGATGGATAGATCATGATATTATATGAAAAATTATTTCAAAACCTCAGTTCTTCAAAGGACCTAGGTTTTGAAACACCCATTTTTCAAAAGTAATGGTATATTGGAGTTAAATTTTCATAACACAAGAGGTATATATGTGATAGAGTCTCGAGAGAAATCTTATGTTTAGAGCATAGAGTTTCTAAAGGAAGTATATCATTGAGTATTTTATTTTTATATTTATTTTAACTCGTTTGATGTGTTTTATATGAAAATGATTTCTAAGTTTTCAAATAGTTGAAAATTATTTGTGGGTTGTTACTTTTCTTATAGTTATAGTGGAATTATATAGATCTATAGGGATAGTAAACATGGCCAGAAGAACCATTTTTAGCTAGTGTGTATGCTTATAAGGACTCCTCAAAACTCATAGGTAGTTTTTTATTTCATTTTGGATTTGATTTTGATATATTTTAATTTCCAAATCACATCAAATCTAATTAATATTTGTTTTAGATGAATTAAAAGGGGTTTAGTTATGTTTTTTGTTACTATAGTGAGTATTTGTGGTTATTTATGTTATTCCCTGGTTTTTATTGGAAATTTTAAATGTTTTTTTTTGTGATAAAATGGGGTTTTGTTGTTTTTTATGAACTATTTAGTTTCAAAATTGGTTTTATTGGGTTATTTTAAATGGATTTCTTGTTTCATAATAGATATTAAAAATGAAGGGTTTAATTTCATTATGGTTTCTTTTACAAATGTTTTGGAATGAATGTTGGTTTTTATGGAAATGTTATAAAATTAATCCATTTAGTTTAAAAATATTTTTTTATAGTTATAAAATTATAAAATGGTTTGGTTTTATTTTTCAGTCAAGTGTGATGTTTTAAATTAAATTATAAAAGATAGTTATTTCGGAGAGAAATGAGTTTTATAATCCATGAATAATCTGTTTTATTTTGGGGAGTTTATTCTTTTGGATTTTTCCTTGGTAATAGTGGTATTGTTTTCTTTGATATATGGGACATAAAATGGATTATTTCATGTATCGTGTTAATTAAAAAAATTCTTACCAAGAAGGCTTTTAAAAATAATGGATCATTGGTCTTGAGGTATGGACATTTAGGTGAATCTCTCTAATATTTATTTTCAGTTTAACTAGTTAGCGGACTTCCCCAGACTCGGAATTAAGTGTTATGTCTAGAATACTTCTTTGTTTTGAAATGGTTTAGGGTTATTTGAATCACTATAGTCCATATTTTGTGATGGTCAAGGTTTGTAATTAGTACTTGGGAATAACCTAGTTGAGTATAATGGCCCAGTTTTAACATACATGTATATTACATCATTTTAGATGAATATTCAGCACATTACAAAAGTACATGATCGAGAAACATAATATTTTAGTGTTTTTGGAAACTTGGAACACATTATTCTAGTTTGGTTAAAGATACTCAACATCTCCCTTAAATATATTCCCCTTTAATACTTCTACTTAAAATCTTTCCTCGTAACTTGGGGAAAGGAAACATAAGAAAGGGTGATCTCAAATTCTTAGTAAGGGTAATTAAAAGAGATACATAAGCATAACATGAACATAAGGGTGTCAGAACATAATCATAATATTTGAATATCATACCCTTCATATCAATGATCATAATCATGAGATATGGTTTACAGATTGGTATTTTATAAGATATGAATCATAAGGGTGATAAATCATCATAAATCATTCATGAACCATAATCTCATGCCATATAAGTGTGGAACCATTAAACTGTAGAAAAACATTTCACATGTCAAGGTTAACTACCAAAACCATAAACATAGTGCATAAGGACCCACATATTTCCCATTTTTGGATCAAGAAACACTTGTTTACCATAGTGGATCAGGACACACATATTTCCCATTTTGGATCAGGACACACATGTTTCCCATTTTGGATCATGATGCACCTGTTTCCCCTTGTGGATCAATCTCATAGACCTGTTTTCCATCATTAAATCATGCGATATCAATCTTTACCCAATTAATTTTAGTGATATATAGGTATTATCTATCACATAATTAAATCATACCCACATGTTCCACAAGATAATAAAAATTATATCATATCATAACCATAAAAATATAAGTGTTTTGTAAACATCATATAATAACCCAATAAATGAAATGAGTATCATAAAAATTTCATTATATCATTAACTATGGAAAATATATAAGTCTCAAAATAATTTCATCAAATAATAACATGTGAAAAGAATCAGGTTTCAAAATCATATAACTTGTGGAAGAGAAATAGGTGTTATAAACTTGATTCCATAAAAACATAAACCATTCAAGAAATAATAAAAATGGTATTATTAGATCATATAACTATAAAATAATAAAATATAACAAATTATGTCATCATATATAGGTAAGGGTTTGGAAATATCACATGGAATATTTATTAAGTAAAATATCTTTTCTATGAAAATCATTTACATAAAATCATTTCAAAATATTTTATTATAAGAAACTATATACAATTAAATTTAAATAATTTCTTGAGAAAAATATATTTTCAAATTTTAAAATTCTTTTTTGAAACATAAAGCATTTTTAAAACCCTTTTCTCTTAAAATATATTTAAAACATATAAAGGAATTTTTTAAAATAATTTCAAACACTTTTTAAACATAAAACATTTTTAAAACCCATTTTATATGAAAACCAGTTTAAAACAAAAAACTCTAGAATATTAGGAAAAACTTTTATTTAAAAAAAACTTGTAAACCTATAAATTAATATTCAAGGAAATTATGGTCATAATGGTGGGTAAGTTCGTACATTTTGAACATTCCTTTTTCACCTTAAAAAGTTTAGAAAAGTTCCCTCATCAAAAAACGTTAATAAGATTCCTTTTAAAATCATGTTATAAAAAGTTAAAAAATGTGTAAAAATTTCCTTTAAACGTATTTTTAAAATAGTAAAACATTTTTTAAAATTTATATTTTGAAAACA
Source organism: Viscum album (assembly GCA_963277665.1). NCBI lineage: Eukaryota > Viridiplantae > Streptophyta > Magnoliopsida > Santalales > Viscaceae > Viscum > Viscum album. Next base: position 1,896,018,395 of record OY728150.1, read on the forward strand.
TGATTTTTAAAGAACAAATATTTCTGACCAAAGAGAGAGATAATGTTAGATTTTCTTAAAACACTTTATTAATTATCTTAAGTAAAAAAGATTGAAAATGGTATCATTACATGTAGATATCATGAATAACTAGAGGACAAGAAAATTAATTATATTTATTGATATATTTATCATAATATTTCATCAATGGAATCATAATCATAAATAATCTCAATAAACGATTAGATTATAGCAATGAACTATAACCACTTTGGTAACTTTTAATCATAATCCTATGGAAATAATGACATTAAATGAGTCTTAAAATATTATCAAAATATGGATATTCTTGATATAACATGTACAATGGAGTTATATTCACCACATAAAAAATATAGGTTCATAACATGGAATGTATCTTAAAGAAGAGAAATTGAGAAAAAAATACTTTACTCATTTGGTAACTTTTGAACCATAAACCACATGAAAGAAAATTCATAAAATGAATATATATATATACCAATAAATTAAGTATAATAATCATATAATACATTCATTTTCATTATATACACCAAATAAATTAAATTAGTGGTGAATATGGAATAAGTATTAGAGAAATAAAAGTGAGATGAGAAAAACTCTTACCTTAAGTCTTGACTTTCTTTGTAAACATTCAAACCTCTAGTATAATAAGTATAGGTTTATTATAAATATACCAAAGAACCATATAATCATATATCATAACATATATTATTTTATTATGACATTATATTACCCTTTTATTTATAATTTCATGTTAATGTTGTGTTTTGGGTAGTATCTGCTTTGTTTTTCGTATAAATTTTGACTTATTACTATTGATCCTCTTACTTAGATCATTATTTACTTATTTCCAGAATGTAAAAAATGATTTAAATGACATATTTATTAAGTATATAAATATTTATAATAATATATAAAATATAGAAATATGAAATGGAATACACAGTTCATGGAGACGGTATGTCGTACGTACATATGAATGTTGTTTCTGTTTTATTGTCATATTGAAAGAAAGAAAGTAAATTAAATAAATTTATATATATGCATATATATTTATGTATGTATTATAAATTTATTAGATTTATTATTTCATATATATCATATAATTTTATTAAAACCTCCCTTAATACATTCTATGTAAAGTGTGAACGAATCACATCAGTTTGAGGAGGCGGTAGGCCACACATCCCCTAACGAAGTTGTCTTATTTACAAAAAATGTAAATCATGAAGTTATATTTTATTTAATAATTATAAAAGTATAAATACATCGTAAATATCATATATATCATATAAAAATAGTTTTTCCATCATAATTCACAATTGGGAAAGGAAAAACAAACGACATCATTTCGTGAGGTGGTAGTCCGTCATACACATGAATGATAAGTTTGTTACCCATTTGATAAAAGTGTGTGTAGGTTTTTTTATAAAAATTAGAATAAAAATATCGAATTATATTAATGATATTTATTTTATTATATAATCATATAATAAGAATAATGTATGTGGTGAATAATGAAAAAAAACAAAATAGATTGTGGAATGATGTTAGCTCTTTTTTGGGTAATTCCTTTTCGTTTTCACAAAAGGACTTACTTGGTTTGATTTATTAAAAAATTTATCCTTATAGGTTGATAGTAGGTATTTTTAGATTTTATTTAGGCATTTTTTGGACGATCTAAAGTGGCATGAGGTGGGTGAGGAAGTTATGGTGTGAGTTCCCTTTTATAGTATAGGAGGAGTGGATTTCTTATAAATATAAAAAGGTAAATAATATTGAGAGGTCTCTATTATATCATGTGTCTCCAATAATTTTCCAGTTTCTATAAAAGGAATTATATAGTCTAAATATATCCATAAAATATCTTTTGGTCATTTTTCTAGGGTATTTGTCCCCTTAAGTTAAAGCTCACTAGCTAAAAAACTCATTTTTACCTTAATCATTGTAATTAATTTTAATTACTTTAACTGATATTTTTGATAGAAAATAATTTTGACCTTATTAGACATTATAAATTATTTTTAATCCAAATATGCAATCCATTTTTCAAAAATTACAAATACATAAGTGGTATAATTTAATTTAAAAATAATATCATGGATGGGATGAGATAATTGGTTTTTTAAATTAAAAATGTTCAAAAGTTTGAATTGTTTTTCTATCTAATTTCAATGTGAAATTGATCCCAATTACCTAAATTGGATTAATTTTCATATAATTAATTTAATTATAATTTAAATCTAAATTAATATATAATTTAACTATATAAATAAATTATACTAAAAGGCAGTTTTGAATTAAAATACATTATTTTTCATTATTCATCAAAAAATGAACCTTCTCTGAAAAATACCAAAAATTCACCCAAAGAAAATTTTGATATTCCTATTTAAAAAATTTATTATATTTTTTAAAATAAAAATTATTAAAGTGTCAAATTTTATATTTTAAATGGGTTCTCTATTAAATGGTGGTAAAATTACCTTTTAGAAAAATACATCTTTTTATTCATAAAATTGGATTTATTCTTATCTTATACCTATAAAATATATTACAAGTGTATTAAAATTTATTGAATATATAATATATAAATTTATTGAAAAAAATCACTAAAAGTGGTTTTTTTAATTTATTGAGATAAAATTGTGTTTTTATATAGAAAAATAGTTTTTTTAGAAAAATAATTTCTTTATTTTAAAATAGTTCTTACATTCATGTCTAAATAATTTATAACCAAAGGATTCATTTTATATTCATGTGTAAATCATATTTTCATAATTTAGTTAATATTATTTGTAACATCCATTATGATGGATAAGTGGTAACTATAATAATATTTTAATAATAAATTTAATAGCATGTTTTAATTTTGTAGATCTCGGTCTTGCATGTAACTCAAGCTATTTAAGGGTCTTGGTATTGTGTATAACACAATTCAAAAAAAGTTTTTCATTTACATAAATCTTATATAGGTGTTTTATGTAGTGCAAGATTAACTTTTTTTTGTGTATAACATAAGATAAAGTTAGTGTTTTTGTATAAAAGAGATATATTCATTGTTTTTTTTAAAATAAAAAATATAGAAAAGATTAAAATAATTCAAAAAATTAAATTATATCCCAACACCCCTTAAATGAATTTATCCCTTGGAATTCATTAGGGTTATCAGTGGTTTAATACATAAAAGTTACTTTCATAGAAACCCACATCGTAAAAATGGAATACTAAAACATTCTTTAAAAAGAAAATGTTCTAAACATAATGATTACCCAAAGTAACTCATAACTATGTTTCTACATAGGATAACATAGGTGTAATGTGAAAAAATATACATGGAAGAAAAGCATAAATAATAATAGAGATTGATAAAGATCATTGATCATAATAAAGTGTTTGATCTATAGAAAATTAACAATCAAAAAACTATAAAATGAAGAATCATGAAAGAGGTCATTGATGTTATAAAAAATAGTGATGATAGGAAAAAAAATATTTCAAGACACTTTTTTCCTAAATTAAAAGAATTTTCATGAAAAGATATACTTATATTATTTCAGTAAAACCTCACCCTTTGTTGTGCCTCAATAAATTTCCACATAATATGTTATTTCAAGAAATGAAGGTGAATATTTTATTCATAAAGCATTGGAAGATCATGAGATCCATAAATAGAATGATTTGTGATTCCATGTGTATTTAGTTATCAAAAAAAAAGTTAGAACATTTTATCCAATATGAAACAATCTTCATATAGTGAGACAATACTTTATTCTCTAAAACCTCATCTGAATTTTAACATAAACCATTCCCTAAATCGTTAACCATATAACACTTATGAAAGATGGAAGTCCAAAAATTTAGAAATAATTTCACTAAACTAGCTTAACATTGATCCCTCATATATCATAACATATATCTTTGTTTTCATATTCCACACATGTGAATACCTTTATCATGTATTCTCTAGAAACATGGTAATAACCTAAATTACCATACATCTTTGTTGAAAACATGAATGATTTATTATGGATATATTCCTTAATTCTAAAAAATTGTAAATAGTGTCCATGATAACATAGACCAATTTTCAAAAAATCCTTTGTCAATTCCAAGGTAATCAGTACTATCTAGTTTACATATTCATATAAAAACATCATTATATGAACATAAGGAACATATTAAGGGTTATCTTTACCTTAGTCATGTGTTTCCCATAAACATAATCTTTCCATTAAATTACTTTTTTTAGTATTTAACACCATTAAACATATCCTTTTAAATCCATAGTGAAAAAATTATACTAAAAATACTTATATATCTCATGATTCGTATAACATAATCTTTGAATTCCAAATCATATACACTTCAATAATCCAACATTGTTCTTAAACCATTACTTAGGCTTCATAATATTATTCCTTAATACCTCTTTCCTAGAATATGAAAAATGAATCATGTATTAAGGTTACTCAGCCTCAATCTAATCATTCTTCTTACATTTAATGTAATAAATACTATTATAACATTCTATACCTTTCACATATCATTTGTGGTCCCTTTATCTTCATTAGTATGACCAATACTCAAACCAAATTCCTGATTCTCTTTATTAGATTTCAAATTAGGAAATAAATTTTCCTAATTCCCATAAATTACACATCTGAAACATTTAATATTAACTAATTTCCTTCAAGTTCCCTCCATTGACTAAAACCATAAATAATAGGGTGAGAAACACTTATCATGATAGATTACCACATAATCGTATAAAAATAATTATAGGATGCCTAAATCATGACACCTAATTTTAAATATATGACACCTTAGGTTTATTATTAGAGACATCCCTATATATATCCTTGAAAATATCCATAGGTATCATACTAAAATTTTCTCACCATAGTTTCCAAAGGGTGACTAAACCTTTCCTTGGATACCAACTATAGTCACTCAAGCTTAACATACAAGGATATTATATCATTTTAGATTAATATTCATCACATTAAAAAATTTCATGCCCGAGGACCATAATATTTAGTGTCTTTGAAAACTTGGAAAACATTATTCTAGTTTGGTGAAAGATCATCAACATCTCCCTTAATGATATTCCCCATTAGTACTCCTACTTAAAACCTTTATTCATAACCTAAGGAAAGGAATCCTGAGAAAGTGGTGATCTCAAATGATCAGTAAGGTTAAATAAAGAAGATATGTATGTAAAACATGAATATAATGGTATGAGAACACGATCATAGCAGTATAATATAATACCCTGCATTTCAAATATCATAATCATGACACATTTTATAGATATTGACAGTTCATAAAACATGAATCATAAGGGTGATAAATCATTATAAATAAATATTGAACCATAAGCTCATGTAATATAAGAATGGAACCATTATAACTATATTAAACCAATTCATGTGTCAAGTTTAACTTCCAAGACCATCAACATAGTGGATCCAAGAACACCACTTTCCCCTTTTGGAATAGGACACAATTGTTTCCCATGGTGGATTGGGACGCACCTGTTTCCCATTTTGGATTAGGACACGCCTATTACCCATTTTGGATCAAGACATACCAATTTCCCATTTTGTATTAGGACATGCCTATTTTCCCTTATGGATAAATACCTCCGAATTGTTTACCATAATTATCTCATGAGATATGAATATTTAACCAATGTGTTAGAGGGAGATATAGGTCCCACCTATCACATAATAAAATCATACATACTTGTGACACAAGATAATAAATGTTGCATTATATCATTACCCATAAAGAGATGGGTTTCATAAAAATCATATCATAACCCATAAAATGGAATGGGTATCATAAAAATTTTATAATATCATTACTTATGTAAAATATATAGGTCTCATCATCATTTCATCAAATCATAACCCATGAAAACAAGTGAGTTTCAAAAGCATATAACTTGTTTAAGATAAATGGGTGCCATAAACATTAATCCATCAAAACATAAATCATTTAAGAAATAATATGAATGTTATTATTGGATCATATCCCTAATATAACATAAAATATAAAAAAAATTATGTCATCTTGAATGGATAATTATTTTTTAAGATAACATAGAATATTTCTTAATAAAAATATCCTTTCTTTGAAAATTATTTTCATAAAACCATTTCAAAAATATTTTTCTTATAAATAAAGATTTATATTTTCATCTAAAACATTTCTTGAGGAAAATATATTTTCCAATTTTAAAAATTATTTTTTTAACATAAATCATTTTGAAAACCTTTTTCTTTTAAAATGGATTTGAAAACTTATAAATTAATCTTATAAAATCATTTAAAATTATTTTTAAGTATAAAACTTTTTTAATAAACTTTTTATTTGAAAATCACTTTCAACCCATAAAATAACCAGAATATTAGGAACAATTTTATTTAAAAATAACCATGTGATCTTATAAAGGAATCTTAAAAAAAATATAGTCATGGTGGCAGGTAAGTCTATACATGTCGAACATTCATTTTACACCTTAAAAATTTTTTAAAAGTGACTTGATCAGAAAATAACAAGAATATTCCTTATAGAAACATTTATTAAAAAGGTAAAAAAGGTAAAAATTTACTTTTAAAATCATATGATAATAATAAAACATGTTTATAAAACATTTTTTTAAAGTACATAGATTTTTTACTGAAGAAAGAGATAAATTAAGATTTTCTTAAAACACTTTATTAATGACATTAAGTACCAAAGAGTGTAAAAATGGTACCATTACATGAAGATATCATGAATAACCATATAAGAATAAAATTAATGATATTACTTGATATATGGATCATAATATTTCATCAATTGAAGTATAATCATAAACAATCTTGATAAACAATGAGATTGTAGCAATTAACCATTACCACTTTGGTAACATTGAATCATAATACTGTGGAAATAATAACATTAAATAAAGAATAAATTATCATTAAAATAATTATATTCATGATATAACATGTCCAAGGGTGTAATATACACCTCATAGAAAAATATACATGCATAACATGGCATGTGTCTCAAAGAAAGAAAATTGAGACAAAATTACTTTACCGATTTGGTAACTTTTGAACCATAAAACCTATAGAAGAAATATAATAAAATGGATATTTAAATACCCATAAATTTAATTATAATAATAATATAATACATTCAGGTTTAGTATATATAATACACAAAATAAATCTGTTGGGAAAATGCATAAGTCTCACAGAAATAAAAGTTAGATGAGAAAAACCCTTACCTTAAGTCTTGACTTTCTTCATACACGTTCAATAATCCTATATAATAAATATAAGTTTGTTATAAATATACCATATAACTATATTCTAATTTATCATACAATATATTATTTTATTATGAGTTTATATAACCCTTTATTAACAATTTCATATTAGTTTTACATTTTGGGCAATATCCGCTTTGTTTTTCATATATGTTTTAACTTATTACTCATGATCCTCATACTTAGATAATTATTTAATAATTTACAAAATTTAAATATTATTTAAATATAATATATATTAATTATATAATTATTTATAATTATCTATAAAATATATAAATATGAAATGGAATACATGGATGAGGGAGATGGTTGGTTATATGTATGCATGAATGATGTTTCCATTTTATTATCATATTGAAAGAAAGTAAGTTAATAAAATATATCTATGTAAATAAATATATATATTATAATTATAGTATAATTATTATTTCATATATATAAAATAATTTTACTAAACACATCCTTAATACATTCCATGTAAAATTTGAAAGAATCATATCTCTTTGAGGAGGCAGTAGTCCACACATCCACAAACGAAGTTATCATATTTACACAAAATAGAATGCATGAAGGTATGTATTATGTAATAATTATAGATTAATAAATAAATCATATATATCATTAAAATAGTGTGTACATAATAATTCCCAACAATGATAGTAAAAACAAATGATATTATTTTTGTGAGGTGGTAGTTTGTCGTCAAAATGAATGGTAAGTTCGTTACCCATTTGATGAAAGTGTGTATAGGAATAAGTATAAAACATAGAATAAAAATATCCTAGTATATTTAATATATTTATGTTATTATATAATCATGTGATTATAGTAATTTATTTTGTGTAGAATTAAAATAAAATAAAAGATCTTGTGAAAGGATATTACCTCTTCTTTAGGTAATTCCTTTTAGTTTGCACAAAAGGAATAACTTGGTTTTCTTTCTGAAAAAATTGAGGCTTATAAGTTGAGAGTAGGAAATTGGAGAGCTTATTTTTCCAGGTTTTATATTATTTAATGTCTCTTGATAGTTTTGGGGAAGTGAGGGGTTGAGTACCCTTTAATAGTGTAGGAGGAATGAAATTCTTGTAAATATAAAAAGGTAAACATTATTAAGAGGTCTCCCTTACATCAAGTGCCTACAATAATTTTCCATTTTAGATAAATGGTATGATATGGTCAAAATATGGCCATAAAATTTATTTTGTACATATTTATAGTGAATTTATCCCCTTAATATAAATTTTAACCACTAAATAAACTCGTTTTTACTTTAATCATTGTAATTAATATTAATTTCTTTCACTAATAGTTTTCATTGAAAATAAATTTGAACTTTTTAGAAATTATAAATTATGATTAACCCAAATATATAATCCATTTTTTCAAATTTAAAACACATAAGTGATAAGAAATATTTTAAAAATATTCCTCAGGCATAATGAAAGAACGGGTTTTTCAAAGTGAAAATATTTAAGAGTTTAAATTGCTTTTTTTATCCAATTTCAATGTGAAATTGATTAAAATGATATAAATTGGATTAATTTATGTAAATTTGGTATAATTATAATTTAAATCCAAATTAATATATAATTTCAATATATAAATAAATTAGAATAAAAAGCAGTTTTGAATTAAAATTCAGTATTTTTCACTATTCATCAAAAAATGAAAATTTTTAGAAAAATACCAAAAAAATAGACAAAATAAATTATTTATATTCCTATTTCAAAAATTAAGTTTATTTTTTTGGATAAAAATTATAAAAGTTTCGAAATTTATATTTAAAATTGGTTCATAATTAAAAGGCAGTAAAATTAACTTTTAGACAAATACATCTTTTTATTCATAAAATTAGATTTATTCTTATTGTATACCTATAAAATATATTAAAAGTGTATCAAAAATATTTATTGAATATATAATATATAAATTTTATTTAAAACATTCATCAAAATTGGTGTTTTTAATTTATTATGGTAAAATTGTGTTTGTACATAGAAAAATAGTTCTCTTAGAAAAGTAATTTCTTTATTTTCAAATAGTTATTACATTAATTTATAAATAATTTATATCCAAATTATTTATTTTATATTCATGTTTCAATAATATTTTCAAAAATTAGTTAAAATTATTTGAAACATCTATTCCAATGGCTATGTGGTAACTATAATAATATTTTAATAATAGAATTAATAGTATATTTTAGTTCTGTAGAACTTGGACTTGTGTGAAATGAAATATATTGGAGGGACTTAGTATTGTGTATAGCACAAGAAAAACATAGTGTTTTGTGTATCAAAATCTAATCTAGGTGTTTTATGAATTGAAATATTAACTTGGTATTGTGTATAATGCTACCCAAACATAGTTTGTCCGTATAACAAACACTATATTTAGTGGTTTTGAAAAGAGAAATATCAAAAAGATTAAATTAATTTTCAAAAACAACACAAAATATTAGGGTGTTACATTGAGTTCCATATAAAATTTTTGATATTTTATTCTTTTGTGTGTTTTATAGGTTTTTATTTTCATTTTTATTGGTCAATAGTTTCATAGTTTCCTTTGATTCGGTTTGTGCATTGGGTGTCACTAATAGGGTAATTTTGAAATAGTGGTTTTTCTAGTGACTTGTGAATTCTTGTTTCTTCCACTTGTGATTTGTGTGTGCATATGGAATAACCTTTTATAGGTTGTCTTTATTATTTTTTAAACATGGGTATACCTTGGGATGATGTTTTCAAATTACTATAAATAGTATCACTTTTAGTAAGAACATAAGGATGTGGATATTTTTGGGGATATTTGAGATAGTTCTCATATGGTTGAGGTCCTAGTCAGATTAGGGGATGCATGGTAACTAGGATTTAGAATCCATAACAATTATTAGTGAGGGATATTATGTGTTGAGTTTACCTTTTTAGATACTTGTATTTTTATCCTTAGTGGATGATGTGTCTTGTGATGGATTGGGGGTTCTTATTTGTGTGATGGAATTTATGTATGTAGAGGTATTTTGTCTCAAAGTTTCTACCATGGTTGGTTTTTTCATTTTAGTAGAATTATAAAATTATGGGGAGACGTATGTTAGGTTTTTGTTTTCTCTAGGATCCATCCAAGGGGTTGTGGTTATTATATTAGATTGTGTTGTTCTTTGAGATGTCTCAAATATTTCAAGAGATTGGTTTGGTTGTATTGAGGATTTAGGAAGGATTGTTTGGATCTGAGACTATGTTAAGTAATTCTACACTAGTTTAATCTCTCTATAGTGTACCCCACCCCATACACCTCATTAATTTAAGTGGAATAAATTTTATTTTTACATTTCATTCTACTTTAACCAAAGAAAATCTAGAGGGATAAAGTGGAATGGTTGGGATAATTTTATGACCTATGTGTGATTGTAGCCTTTTATGTAACATTATTTAATATTAATTTTAGTTATTTTATGCCGTGATAAATTTTTTCACTAAAAATTAGGATTTTTAATGTTTTAAGGGCCATGTAGGAACCATGTGTTTAGATTTTTATATTGTTAAGTGTTATTTTCATGGTCATAACATGGATCAATTAACCATGTAAGGTCCTAGGAAAAACCATGTACATTGTTTTTGAGTTTCTAGTTACTACTGTATGGTTACATAATGGTTTGGAAAACAATGTAGGTTTCCCAAAAATGAAAATTCATTTTTAATTTTTTTAATTCTTCTTATCTCTTCCTATCCCACTCTCCACATTGAGATACCCCCTCCCATCTTTGGGATATTATCGAAAAGAATATTCGATCAATATTTTTCTATAATTCAAGGTTAAAACTCAAATATAGGGACTCCCCTTATATTCTTCCTATATTTATCTCTTTATTTTCCTCTTCCATTTTGTTGCAATGCTTTCTAGAAAAACTTAAGGGTTTTATGTGACCTGGTTTCTAAGAATACCTTATTTCTAGGTAATTTAATAACAACTTAAAGCTCTATTCATCTTTTATCAGAATTTTAAACCATCTTCTATCAATTCCATTTATATTTTCCCATGTATAAACCTTTTAATTATAAAACCATGAATTTTTTAGTTTATTAATTAATTTCTTAATTTTTTAAGTTTATTTTTAAGTATATTTATTAAATTAAAAAATAGAAAATTGGTTTTTATCTAGGTTTCCTTAGAATATGTTGAGAATCCTTATTTTTAAGGATGTTTTATGTTTTACTTCATATTATCATGCACGTTAATTTTTGTATTCTTGAATGTATTCATAAAAACTATATTGACGTTTATAAAAAGGTTTTAGTTTTTTCAAATTAATTGTTCTATGGTTTTACTTGAAATTTCAAGTGTCACATTAAATTATGAGTATTGGTTAATTATTTGATGGTTATCTTTGAATAAAATGTGAGTTTTAATGTGGTTTGATCTCATTTGTGTCAAAAGATGAATTAATATAAGCATTAATGGATTTTATAAAGAATATGGGGAATTACTAAATGGATTTTAGGGGTTGGTTTTGAATTCTATTTTTCTGTAATTTTTTTATAAATAACTTTATAATTTATAAAAAATTGACTCAGCATCTCGAGTGGCATTATGTAAAAAAAAATAGCACTTTTTAGTGGTTTATAAAATGGGTGTGTGTGTGTCTGTGTTTATAAAAATATTAATACCCATCTATTTTTCATTGGTATATATTGTTTTCCATGGGTAATACTTTTTGATTTTTACAATATGATAGATATAAGATCAATCATTTTTTTTGGGATAAAGTTGGTATTGAGGGAGATATAATTTATATATATATTATATGCTCATTTCTTGTTTTCTCACACTTGATCTATTTTTTATAAGGGAACCCATGTTCTAGGATGGATTAATATAGTTTGGATTGTCTAACTTTCCACTAGTTGTGTTGGTTTTGTTTTTATTCTTCCACTGATAAGTGATGTGTTACTAGATACTTTACACTAACTAAGGGTGTGACCTTAGTTAGTGACATTAGTCTAGGTTACATAGCCTTATTAACTATATGGTAGAGGCTAGGAAACTCATTCCATGGTTTGTAGAATGATATTGGGGGGGTCTTCATACTTCTTTAGACTCCCTTTTTTCTTGACATATATGGAACCTAATATTTTCTTCTACAATTTTCTTATTTTATCTATTAAATGGTTCCACCGTTATTGATATTTTTATTCATGTAATGTTTGTTGGTTTTTATAAATCATGTTATGTTTTATTTTTAAAGTAGAATTTATGATAGAATAAGGGGATATTTAATATAGAATATTTAATTTATAAATAAATTTTTTTATGTTATTGAATTTATTTAATTAAAATGAATAATAAAATGTATAAAAAACATTTTGAGATTTTATTGGTGTTAAATATAGTTATTATGAAGAATATATTTTCTATTGATATTTAAATATTACTAAAAATTGATCTTTTATTAAAATCTAGATTTTCAACTTATCACATGTTATATTATTTTATGATTTTAAACTCCTCAAACTTATTAGTCCTCTCAACTCATTTACTATGATTTATTTTATGGCATGGAATGACTAGGGAATAAGGCTCCAAGATATGTGTGATTTTATTACTAATTATTTTATTTAAAATAATATTTCCTTAGTTTCTATCTAAAAACTAAATAAAAAGGTTAAATCCATTCATATGTTTCAAAGAAAACTTGGTGGTGGTATATTTTTCAAATGATCTGATATATACTCATATATATTATCTCAAAAATTTTATTTTGGTTGATAAGGTAGATTCTTATGATTAGAATATTATTTTCATGTTTAGTGAAACTAATTTTGATTTTATCATTTGATTTTTTTATTTTAAATGTCATCCATTACAGAGGGAATGTCTATAGTAGACACTATATCCCTTTAATATGGGCTCTTTGTCATGATTCATTGGTGGATAATTTAACTTAATTATAGATAATTCTATAAATAAAGTGGTAGTAATTATTTCTATAAAGTAAATTCAATATTTTAAATATTTTTATGCTACCAATAATATGATTTATATGGGTTAAATTGGGAATAAATTTACTTTGTGCCATAATATAAAGGGTACCTAGCGTATTTGGTGTTGGTTCGATCATTTTTTCATGAACATGAAAAGTATATTTATTTTTCAAGAGGCTTGGGTATATCAACTTTCAAAAATCCTATCAGACCACACACATCTTTTGGTTCAGTGGAATGTGTTTTCTAGGATAAAAAACCTTTCTTTGTGAACAAGTGGACTCATGTTGAAGACTTTCTTCAAATTGTTTACTCATCTTAGAATAATCCCATTCAAGGGAATATGTGTGTTTCTATTTACAAAAATTTGTGGCATCTTAAGTAGGTTTTAAATTTGTGTATATAATGGTTTCCTAATGTTGATAAAGGTATTAGAGACCTCAAGGATGAGATTAGTCAACTATATACAAGCCATCAGGTGTAGTGGAAAGATGGTGTTTTTCCTCTCCTTGAGACCAAATAAAATTTTCTTTCTAATAAGTTTCTTGAGGTTTAAATGTAATAAATGGAGATTTTATGGGTTCTATAGATCAAGGAAGGCTATAAAAATACTTTATTATTTATTATTTCATCAAATAAATTGAATATAATTGGAATAGTATTTTAAAGATTAGGGATGGTTCATTCTATCGTGATTTGAGGGTTTGGTAAGAGGGATGTTGTGAATTTCTATTATCTACTAGATTTCATCATTCATGAGATACATGGGGTAATCCAGAGAGTATAAAAGGAGTTCATTTTATCAAAAATATTCCTAGATTTATGGGGAATGTAAATAATGAATACTTGTTAATAATTCCTGAGGAATATGGAATCAAGGATACTATTTTCAACATGATTTTTAGTAGTGCACCTTTCCTTGATGGTTTTATATGGGCTTTACACACTTTATCATGGGATATTATTAAATATAATATTAATGAGGATATTTAATACTTATTTAGGGGGGTCTCTTCTTATAATGTCATTCACAAAAAACATTGTTCTTATTCTAAAAGTGATGGATCATTTTTATTTTGGGTGTTATATCCAAACTCTCTTAGCATATTTCCAAAATTGGTCTTGACCATCAACATAAATAGTAAGATTTCTATTCTTATTCCCAAAATGATATGAGAATAAAAAATGGTTTCATTAACAACAGAAGTATATGGGGGAAATATGGTTGTCCAAAGAGATGGTTGGTGAGATTAATTGGGATTTGGTGGCTCCAATATTATGGTGAATGTAGATATAGATAAATCATATGATGTATTTTATTGGAATTATATCATCAGTGTTATTAGGTGTTCGGTATTATCTGAGGATTTTTGTGATATATTTTTTCATGGTTATTCATCTCCCTATTTTTATATTTCTATCAAAGTAAGGAATATTTGTTTCTTAAAATCTTTGTGTGGCCTTCACTAATTTTATCATATTTCTCCTTCACATTTTATATTATCTTATTATTTTTTAAGAAATAATTTTAATTCTTTCATTAAAGAGGGAAAAATTAAATATTTTATATGGAATTTTGGTTTTTTCAGGTTTTATCAACTCTTTTTTATAGATGATATGTTGTTTTTTATCGATGGATCATTTAGATCCCTTCAAGGGTTCAAGAAAATATTATAAAAATAGATAAAAATTAGTGGCTAGAGGATCAATAAGTCTATATGTAATGTTAATCATCTTAAATTTATTTCAATCTATATAGTGAAGAAGCATGAGGATATTTTATGTAAGAATAATAGAAAGTTTAATCCTATAGGTAGAATAAGGATTCATCACTTTAATCCTTTCCTTAATATTATTAATCATCAGATTGAAAACTGGAAAAGAAAACTCTTATCCTCTTTCATCCAGATTACTTTGGTGAATAAAGTTATTTTCTTGATTCACGTCCATGTAATTTATATGCTTTGGGATCCTAAAATTTTAATTATATCCATTGAAAAAATAGTGAATAATTTTATTTTAGATTCACATAATGAAGGGAGGGATTATTTCACAAGATGAGGGAGATTTTACAAACCTATTGAGGAGGGAGGGAATCAATCTAAGGAATGTTGAAGAATCCTTTTTATATATTTATGAAAACAATTCATGGGAGATCATGGAGGGGTGTTCACATTGGGTGAATGTAATGTGGTATAAGTAAAATTTTAGGTACTCAACTTCCTTTTAGGATCCTAGATTTTTATTGAACAATAGTAATTCATAAAGGTTATTTTCATATTCTTTATAACTATTTGAGATAGATCATTGGGTTAGGTGAGGTTAATTTCTAGAAAGATGATTAGGCCTGAAAGGTGATGTTCTTTCCTATATGTCCTATTCCAAAGTAATCTATTTTTTTAAGATATTGATTTACCATGCTTCCTAAATGATTTATTAAGATACTGTTAGAAATATACTAATGATAATATTTTATTTTCTAAGGAGGATGATTAATGTGTGTTTTTCTTCTAGTTAAGGCACAATTAGAGTGGTAGTCTACCATATTATTATACATTTATATTATTCCATGGAATCTATTTATACAAATTTATGGTGAAATAATATCCTAGATAAATTATATTTCATCATTTTGAGAATCCACAATCTTGTTATACTCATCAATGGTGAAGTGCAGAAGAAAGGTATTCATTTAGATTATAAATTTAGTTGTTGTATTTTTCCATCATTGAATCATTATTTCATATATTTGTTTAAAATGAGTTGGATAAGTTCATGTGGGATATTCAAGGTGTTTTATTAGGTATAATTTATCATTATGACACTTTTTAGTACTTTATAAAATAGAGGCTTCAAGGAGGTAGCATTGGTGCTGTTTTAAATACTCAGGACCTGTTTATTATGGTGGGATTCTTGGTTATTTAGGGCGAACTAGATAATGAAATAATTAATAATAAGTATTTCTACTTCCTTGTTTTGAATTTTAGATATCAATTTGTTATCTCAATTATGTGTTGTCTCATTAGGTATAAGTAAAACTACCTTATCCTCCAATCCCTCGCAAATTATTACTAACCTCAAGAGGATACTATCATTGGGAATGGTCACTAGATGTAATGGAAAAAAACATGTTGTGTCTTGAAGCTTCATTATTATGGGTATTCTGATCATGGGATTATGAGAGGAGGCTTTATAGTGATAAATATTTTGGGTTCTATATATGTGGTGTTTAGGGTTTTTATTTTTTGGGAAGCTCTCTTCTTGGTGAGGCAAAGGCTCCTCTTAATAGACTTCTCATTTTTCATATTTTTAAAATTAATCATTAGGATATTTAAATGGACTCTTATTTTGTGAATACTTTTCTAACATTTAAGGATTCCACGCATTTTTTATTCACTTATCAGATTCAAGAAACCATATTCTTATTGGATATGTTTGTGAAAATCAAGCATACTTAGTGCGAGGGAAATAGGGTAGTGGATTTTTTTAACATCACATAATTCTAAAGGAAACCACATTATTATTTAATTGTATATATGTTTGGTTTCTTATGAATATATAAACATTTTAAGAGATGATTCCTTAGGGATCTAACACTTTATGCCTCTTTAAATTACAAGGATGTCTTTGGAATTTCTTTTATATAAATTTTATTGATTTAAATGCATATCGGGTGGTTTCCAATTGAGATTCTTTAAGAACATGAATATTTTATATCTTATTTTAAGGATTTGGTTTATCCCTTGGTCACTCCTACTATATTTATTAATATTAAAATAAAGGTTAATTACTATTTTATTTAATCTATCACCCTATTGTGACTTTAAAATTATTTAGTAGGATGTCTTTACCTTTTTATTTCATTGATTTTTAGCCAATTTTTTCATTTATATTAGATATTTACAGCTTTTAATAATGGTTATTGGTTGACTTCATTATATTTGTATAGGTTATAGTTGGTCTTGGTGTAGGATTAAGGTGAGGGTGTTTGGAGGTTGAGATGAGGGATTATTATTTTGCATCATTTTCTTGTTTAAATTGTTTAATTTTTTATATATTATATTTTTTGTTTAGTGTGTACATATGATTTATGGATGAATCATTATGAATTTCTAATATAAATATTCTTCTTCATATACACTTATTTATGGGTGAAATATCCCTAATGATTTTCTACGATGAAAATGATGCTTTTCATAAACCTGGGGGGATAAGGTACACCCTTTGGGTACGTCATAGGATAGTTCAGACACCTGATGAAAAAATAAGTCAGGAGGTTCTATGACAAACAATGTTTCAAGATCTATTACCTTATTATCTTTGACATCTAATTGAGAATTTTTGACATCAATGAAATATTTTTTATTCTTTTTAATGTATGTATATACTCTTCATGTTTTTTTTGTAGCCTTATCCATTTTATTGATTATAATGAGAAACATTTTTTCCAATTTGGTTCACATTTCATTATTTTCCATATTAATTACTTATATGTAACTAATATTATTGGATATATTTACTCAATTTAATACAATTTATTATAAATATTTCTACAAATTATTTTCATCTCCTTCAATCAATATTATCTCATTCTCTTTATTAACTTACTACTATAATTATTTTTAGGTAGAAAGGATGTCTGTTTCCTTGGTGTTATATTGAGGAAACTATTCTTCTTAGTTTAAGTAAGATATTTCCTTTTTACTGTCATGGAAAGAATAAAATTATTATTCTTTATTTTGATATGAGATGTATTTTTTCTTTAATTGCTCTTTTAAATTCATTTTTCTTCTTTAAAATATTCTTAGTACAGATAGAAATGTATTCTAAGATAGGTTTGCATCCTCCAAAAAATCACATTATTATTATTTTAGAAATAATATCAATTCTAAATAAGATAAAAAAAATAAAAATATAGATTCCAATTAGAGTTAAATATTTCTCTAATACCAATTGAGAAGACTAATTTGTGATATGTTCAATATTGAGAGTGGGTGGATCAATATTAATGGAATTATAACTAATGAATGATTTTAGCCCCTAGCATATTTACTGATATTAGTGCTTAAGTGAAAAAATATCTTGTTCTCTCTTTATACCTTCATTTTTTCATGAAACACATTTTAATGCCCAAACTCAATAGGAATTCTATTTTTACTTGTTTTAGCTCTAAAATAATGAAGGATAATTCTTTTTGTGAATAGAATTCCTCTGAGATCACATGACCTTCCATTATCAACCAATTAATGAAATGATAAGGGAACATACTAAGATCATATAGAATGACTCTATATTACCTTTAGTGTATCCAAAACTTTACATTGATATAAAATGTAGGAAAATAGTCTTAGATTAAATAACCAATTTAGATTGAGGTTGGATGGTTCATGTTATAATTATTTCTTATTCTTTATCCCTTTTATAGTTTCAAGTGACCTATTCTTTTTATATGCATATCATGATATAAAATGGATTATTGTTCTTCATAAAAAAATGATTCTATTATCTATCATCATTATTTTTCAATTTCATAAGTGAAATATTCTTCTTCCTATATGAAGTAGACTACAAAATATTTTCTACCCTCCTCTACTTCTTTTTTCGTGAAATATAAAAAACATAGACCTATTATTTTTTTCCTTCTATTGATTCTCAAAATAGTTATGGTGATAGTGTCAGGTCCCAATTCATTCTTTCAACTTACATGAACATGATAGAGTGTTCAATTTGATCTTTTCTCCTCTTATTCTATGAAAAAAGGATATTTAGTTTTCATGTAGTATGGATTATCATTCTTATAATTTCTTTTACATATAGAGAATATATATATATATATAATAGTTCTAGGGTCAATTTTACTTTTCTACCTCATTTTTTACACTAGTATTAATTATACATTAGGATTACAATATCTCTATATTTCTCATCATTTTTAATATTGTAAACTTTATAGAAAGGTAAATTAATTAAAACCTTTATGTGGTTGCATGTAAACATGAAAAAATCATGTTTTTATGTGCTATCATCATGATTTAAAGGATATAGTAAACATATTTCAATCTATATCTCTCATAATAATTACAAAAAAATATATCATGATATATTAGTCTCTAAAGGATCAATTTTTATATCATTATCATATTTTGGTTTAAAAGTTTCAAATAATAAAATTAGAGTGAATGAATAGTACTTTCCATCCAAATTACTTGTATAGGATATCAGATGACACATATGAATTATTCAACCTACTGAACCATACACAAACTCATACATAGATCAAGATAACACATATTTAGTTCAGAATGACTTGTAAAATCATTACCATATGTTTTGAAGTATCTCTCATCATCAATATCAAATGACACCTATGTAGTTGAGAAACTCTACAAACTCAACTATACATTATAACATTTTCTTCTGAAATATAATTTATAAAGTTCATGATTCTTCCAGAATTATTTTCCCAAGAACCTAAAATCCATAGTTCATTTTTTTTCTTTATTTTTATCTTTTTTATAATATCAACTTTCATTCAAAAAAATTATCTACCCTTCATGTAAACTTTTTCATACTATCACAAAAACTCTAGTGTCCAATTCTTCCTATAATCCTCACTACTATTTTTTTTTATTAAAAAAAGGATGCTTGAAAACTTCCAGTGACATGTAATCGATTTTTTAACTTCATCTTAAATTCATTCTCTATAAATTTATATAGTGTCATACAATATTATAATTCTTTAAAATAAAATACTATAAAGATCTATTGTTCCAAATAATGTTATCATATTCTTCAATGATAAAACATAAAATATAGATAATGAAATGGTGTTTTTTTATTAAATAATGATGGCAATAAGACACATGACATTATATCTTCTAAATAACATGTAATTTAAAAAGATGAATATTATCACACCAAATGAAATCCCCACATTAATTTTTTTTTCTTTTTTGAATTTATTTCTTTAATAAACAGGGGTTCTCCTTTAGCTTCAAGGCAAAAATATATAAGGATCACTTTCTTAGTAGATTTTTTTGGCCAAAATACTTGGTATTTTTGCTCTCTTGAACCACACAATAAATCACCCTACCTACACTAATATATACATGATATATTACTCCTATATAAGACTTTTATTTGGATCACCATTATACATAAACGGTTATATTTATGGGGTTCCTAGGCTACTCAAGTACTTATATGGACATGAGTAAGTCATTTTTTATAACTCCTTTAGAATTACATTAAAAAATTTAAATTTCACTAATTCCAAAACAATTAGGAACCTAACATCTATATTTATGACCTTCTACACTTACATCGAATTTAACATCAATCATTAATAATATTTATTTTTCACTTATTCTAAAAACATAAGGATGGAGTAATAAAACAACTCAAACACTTCTCATTAATTCTTATAAACATCATCCAAGTGTTTACACATAAAAACTTATATTCTATTATTTTAACCCCAAGTATTGAACTATAAATCCTTGTATTATTCAAATAAATTATTCAATAAACTTTTCCTTCAATGTGAATGAATCAAAAAAACTCTAAAGCCAATAATTATTACATTATCATATGAATATTGACATGAATCATCAAAACAACTTCCCTGATGTGTCATCCTCATGACACAAATTATTCTTATATAATATTGACATAAAATAATATTGTCTCTATATGATAATTGAAAATAAATTAAACATAAATAAAGTGGAATCAATGAATTTTTCTTATAGATAGACTTAAACCTTATTGAGGAAATTTGAATATCTAAGAAGGGGTTGTTGATCCCTATAGAGGATCATATCCTTGTTTAGATTAAGGGGGGATCCATTACATTCAATAATTATCCATCTTAGAATACTTATTCTTCATATTCATCATAGGTTTACAACTCTATCTACTATGATGAGGATCTCCACATTGGTATTAGTAAGTTTTCATCCAGTTACCAACTCCATGCTAACCTCAAATATCTCATCCAAATAATATCATTGTCACTATTGAGATATGATCTGAAAGCTTACCAAAAAACATATAACATTATCTCTAGTGATGATAATTATTTCTTTATCTCATTCTATATGGAAAATATATTATTGTGGACTATTTTTTCATAATTTTTACACCCAATCAAGAAGAAATATAAAAAACTAATGAACACTTAGTATATGACAAAAACTCTATTGTAAATTATTTGTAATTCTTGAGTGGTATATGTGTCGTATTTAACCATAATCATACCATGTGTGGTCATCATACATTACATTTCTATAGGGGAACATAGTTTGTTAAATATATAAGAATTAATTCACCCCAACGACCCTATTTTTTCATATACATAGACATGATTTGTTACATGTTCAACATAAAATTTTTAACCAGGGAGACATAAAGGTTCAAAAAATAGTTAAACATGGTTATTGTGTCCATTATAAAATGAATTATGTTTAAAAAATATATTTTTTTTATATTAATATTTCTATAAAAACCATTACCTCTGACAAAATATGGGACATAACTGTAACACCAATGAATATATGAGACTTAAAAGAATAAATGTTTGTGAATATATATATAATGTACACATTTATTTTTTGTATCCATTCAGATTATAACTCCACAATTAATCATTCTTGTTTTAAATTAGTGTTAGGATATATGAAATCTGGATATGTTCCTCAAGGTGTGCATAAAGGAGGAAAATCACTCTAAAAGAACTTTTTTTGGCATATATAGAATGTCATTAGTCAGATATGTGACTTTAGATAATAATATTTATGGTAGTGGATAAGGAATCTAAAATATTATAGGATAACCATGGGGTTACAATTTTTTTCCTAAGTAGTATAGGTCGTTACAAATAGTATCAGAGTCTATACCCAACCATGAGTGTAGTGGAACTGCCTAGGTTTCACGTGCGGGGTCCATATGGAGGACATTATTCGTTATAGAGGTTAGATTGTAATAGACTTGGAAAATTTAGATATAAATTACTAAATGTTACTACCCATGTAAAAAAAGTTGCACTATTCTTTTTTGATACTGTATTATTGGAACTTCATAGTTAAGCATGCTTGGCCTGAAGAAGATTTAGTATGGGTGAGATCTAGGATGTTTCCTAAGGTGTGTTTGATTAAGGAAAAAGTAAACTAAAAGAACATGTTTTAGCCTATGGGAGAGTAATTTTACTGATAAGTTACCCTGGTGGGTAATATATTTGGGTGTGTTGGGAAGGCAACCACAATATTTGAAGAGACCCATGGGGTCATATGACAAAGTTCATTGCCCGATGAGGTAGGGTCATGGAAAATGAAGGGATTATGAGATTGTTTACAATAAGAATGAATTGACATATATATATATAATCAAATGTAGGAAATAATATAAATCTAAAATTGGATGTACCATTTTGGTGCACAGTATGCAGGGGATAGCTACTCTTATCATACCATCTCTCCACCCTTCTCTCTTATATTATCTCTCTCTTACTCTAAAAATTCATAACTAATTTCTTTGATATATCCTTAAATATAAATCATAATGATGCATCATCAGTGATTTTGGGTTCAAATTAATGATAACAATATAGTGATTATTTTGATTAATGATTCTTTAGGAATCATTTATTAGTGGTGGATCAGCACACAATTTTCATGTTCATCGAATTCAAGGTTGGTGGTATATATGTCATATCATTTTACATTATTTTTTTAATGTTTGGTTATGAAATATTACCTTGTAATCAAACTAGGAAAAATTATGCATATTAATTTATAGAATTTAAATTTAAAAAGTTCTCTTGATATTAATATCGTTATATAGATATGGATTTTTCCATAAATTTAAAAATGTTATTTATCAAACTGTAATTGGTATGCTTGAATTTTAAATTGAAATTAATAAATAGTAAATGATATTTTATGGAATGGTGATGAACTATTTTTGGAAACTTATATGCATGATTTCTATAATTACTTCTACGATGTGGTTCTACTATTGTTCTAAGATGGGTATATTTCTTTGGGTGTGACTGTTGTTTTGATAAATTTATATTTATCTTGGTGTGACTATCATTCTAGGTTAGGTATATTTACATATGCATCTACTATTCCAAGATGGTTATATTTTCCTAAGTGAGATTATTGTTGTAAGATTGGTATATATCCCCTAGTGTGACTCTTATTCTAGGATAGATACCTTTATCCATGTTTGACATGTAATCCATGATTTTTATATTTCCCTGGTGTGATTATTATTATTTTGAATCATTCAGGACCAGAAAAGGTAGGTATAGTTGGTCTTGGGTGCCAACATGGAACCCTTTGAACAATAGATACTATTTATTTATTACTTTTTTTTGTTAATATATTTACTTATATATATTTTTAACATATTCATTCCCTTATTCAGACTTAATAAGGGAATGTTCCTTATAGATGATGTGTGATTTGGGCTACTATGATGAAGCATGGGAGTATAGGACCATTTATTTTGAGTCTTTTATTTTATCTATTTATTTTTTTAGAATATTTATGGATTTTATTATTCTTGTTGCTTTTAACATGTATATTTCATTTTAAATTTTTGAGCTATATTTATTTATAATAACTTATTAGGATGCCTTTTTATTTCCTATGAATGATCTATATGTTTGACATGATTTCTCACTATTTTTTTAACTCTGATATTCAGGTATTTTCTTCTCATAATACCACCATAGACATTCACCACAAGTTAGTTACCTCTTGTATATGGGGACAGACTATTCTGGTTTAGTAAGTCCACCAATCCTAATATATATTATTGGTCTTATACAGGGGGAAAAGAAAAGTTATATCATATTTTTTTCTTTTGTTTAGCTAATTATGAGTGGTAGGCATGAGAGGGTGTATTTTCAAATCATTATATTAAACTTATTTCTATGAATGTACATCCCACATATGAGGTAATTCCATGTTTCTTGGGACTGGAACGATTTTCTTGATATTTTATTTTATTATTAATCTATTTTCCCCTTGAGTGACAACCATAATAATGGTATTTATGATTTATGGGATCTTTCTTCTTATCCAAAATCAAAAGAGGGAATGTTTTCAAAAAACATACCAAGAACGTATGACTCACATGTCATTTGTGTGATTTCTTGTGTTTTTTTATTACTATGAAAAGGATTGATTATTTTATGTGTCTATAACAATTTATATGGTGTTTAATTTATAAAAATGTGGTGGAATATTACATAATAGATAATTTATAATGTTAAAATGGTATTTCATGATAAATTTTTTAGAGTATTATGTGACATCATATGAATAAAATTATAAAGTGAATATTAAATGTATGAGGCATACTTAAATTGAACATTTGTAAATTGGATAAAAATTTTAACCATGTAAAATTTTTTACTATTTTGTTTTTTGGTTTTGATAAATATTTAAAAGCATGATTTTATAAATAGTGTTTATTAATTTTATCATGCTTTAAAATATAAATTATTATAAAAGATTCTTGTATAAATGTGAATGGGTATAAAGGAGAGATTAATAGAGTAAATTATTTGACATGAAAATAATTATTTATGTCGGGAATGGAAAAAATGCATCATGATATATTATAAAATGTATTATAATTTTAGTTTTTTCATATAAAATGATTAATAATTTTATTAAACATGATTAATGAAAATTATGAGGAAATGTTTAGCAGAGGAACATGATGTATTTGATTCTTGATTGGTTAAAGTATATTGAGTATTATCAATTCAAATATTAATTATAGAAGTAATATTACATATGTGGGAGATAATAATGGTGAAACCATGAATTTAAAATGATGAATAAGTATTTTTTAAGATGTAATTTTTTAAATATTATTATTTTATTTAATATTTAGAATATAATAATTATTCATTTGATGAAAAATTTATTTTTTAAAATTAATGGAATCCACATAATTTATTAGATAGAAATATAGGGAGGATAATTAAATATGATGATGTCATCAAATTAGTGGTGTTCACTTGTTATGATCCTTTACTATATACAAGTATATTTCAAAGATTTAAAATATGTTAAATTGAAATGGTGATACTCAAGAGAGGGAGAGATAATAAACTTAAAAATGTAATATGGGGAATATTAGTTTTAATGTAAGAGATTATGGTTGGAATTTATATGTACAAAATATTATAATGATATGATATACATTAAAAAATTATTATTTGATGTTTATATATTTAATTTGTAAATAATTATATATATATGTGTGTGTGAAATTTCCCAGTCGAAGTATTGTATCACTGAGAGAGGGAGGGGGTGAATTAGTGATACCATTTTTGTTTTATGTTTCTTTTAAATTGAAATAACCTTCGCATCCTGTTAAAGATTTCAATTTCCTTCTGAGAAAAAAATCAACACACATCTAAAGGAACACAAAGATTTACAAGGTTCAATATTTAATAAGAATAGATACATCCTTGGGGAAATGATCCAATACCATACAATCCACTATAAATCAATCCTTGGATTACAATGAGTAAGATGTAACCTTTCACTTGAGTAGCACTATAAAACAATCCCACTAGTGCATGTGCACCCTCTTAGCACAATAGGGTAATACAATTGTTTTGTAACAACTCATGTTATCTGCGCTTCTTTTCAATTCAACAAATGTATTCAGTTGAAATACAATTCATCAATTCCTTACCCAGAAGAAAGGTAAGAATCACCTGGACTTTGTTATGAAACACTGAGTCCAATATTTTCTGAGTTTGATTCCTCTGAGTCTGATTCTTATAAAACAATACTACTAGTTCGATTTTTTGATAGAATATTATAGAGTGGAATTTTCACCACTCCGATTCCAAAATACAATTTTCAAGCTGAATAGAATATAAATAAAATGGAACTACCCAAAACAATTATAAATATGAATAGAATTGATCTCTTTTTATCTCTAGAAACCCAAAGATTCTCTCTATTTTTTAGTGAATACTGAAATCCCTCATAAATTACCAACTATTTTCACCTTTTATAGGTGATCTAAAAGGAGTTTAGGTAGAATACCAAAAAATTTCCCACTCACACAGATTCACCAACATTTGAATTTTACCTGAAATCTCGGAGCAATTATAACTTCATCAACGCTTCTCGATTCTTCTCGAAACTTCCACAATCTTCACCTATTATTCTTCAGACTCCCATTTCAATTTCCAAGACCAATTTAAATTTTTAGTAATACATGGTTCTGATCAACTAAATATGATTCCTCATGCCGATTTTTGAATAAGATTCTCAGAACCGATTTGAATTGAAATATTTTATATGAAAGTTCAACTCCCCCTCAAAAAATCATTCAATAATCTTATTCTTTTTTCATTTCTCTTGAACCACTTGATAAAAAATACTTCATTCAAAAACAGTTCTTGTATCATGACTGCCTTCATGTCTTTTAAATCATTAAGGATCACTGTTACCATCATATGACTTCAATTAGAATGTATTTTATCTTTCCATTAATTCATGCTTATTTCTTTTCATCTCAACCCAAGCATGATCTTTTCTGAATTCAAATGGTCTAGATACTATTATCTTGAATATAATCATTTTTTGTTATGATCATTTTGGTTATGATCATTCTAGTTATGATCATTCTAGTTACGATCATTCTGGATATGATCATTTTGAATACGGTCATTTTCGTTTATGATCATTCTAGTAATGATTATTGGTTACGATCATTCTGGGTATGATCATTCTGAATACGGTCATTTTCGTTTATGATCATTCTGGTAATGATTGTTGGTTACGATCAAATACAATCTGAAAATAATGATCTTCTTAGATACAATACAATAAAATCTGAAAATGATGATCTTCCTGAATACGATATAATAAAATCTAAATATGATTCCTTATTGATTGATATCATCTCTTCTCTTCCACTCAGATCTAATCAATTACAATCTAATAACAATGATCTTTGATTAGTACCATGTCTATTTTTCACTTTCACCTAGATATGATCATTTTAAAAAATAATCATTACAAACTCTTACTCTTCTATCAACACCCCTTTCTAATCGTCATCACTTTTCAATGGAACCACTTTTCATTGGAACCATCTTCCATCAGCACCACCTATTCAATCAGAATCACTTATTCTGTCTGGATACAATTTTTTTGAAAAAAAATCATCACCACCTCTACAATATGGATATGATTGTTTTGAAAAACAATTAGTACTGCCTCATAAATCAAGATACAATTGTTTTGAAAAACAATCGGTACCACTTCATTCTCTATACCATCCGGATAAGATAAATTTAAATACGATTTTTTTCTGATAGTCATCATCTCTTTCACTCTCCCTTTATTCTATTAATCTTGAATCACAATTTCTCAATAC
Source organism: Viscum album (assembly GCA_963277665.1). Taxonomy (NCBI): domain Eukaryota; kingdom Viridiplantae; phylum Streptophyta; class Magnoliopsida; order Santalales; family Viscaceae; genus Viscum; species Viscum album. Next base: position 1,896,046,145 of record OY728150.1, read on the forward strand.
AACTCATGATTTTCATGAAATACAAATCAGAAAAGAATCATCACAATTACATTATAAAGTACCATAACTTTCCATTCACTCAAGTTTCTTTATTTCCTATACATTACCATCCTAAGAAAAAAAATTAAATACATGATTCCAATTTTCATAAAACATGGGTCTTATTCTTTTCAAAACAAAACCAATACAATTGTTTCCACAAAATAAATTGAAGTGATTTCATTTCTTCAAAACTTACCTTGATAGCAAAATACAACACTTGAAAACAAAACACCTTCATCATCATCTTGGTCCTAATAATCTACCCCTTTGGATTTTCTTTTCAACCAAGTTTCATAAATCACTGAACTTTTTAACCTCAAGAAATGAATTACATATAAATAATTCTAAGCCTATGTGAGCTAACTCATTGTAGGAAACAAGAATCATTAATAGAAAAACCATGCTATCCAAAAAAAATGATCATGATAACCTCTTTATTTTCTCTTTCTTTTCTTCATTCTCCCTATAAAACAATTTAATTTATTTTCCTATAAGCACTCTAAAAAATAGTTAGAATAGTTCACACACTAAACATTGCTAAATTCACAGCTTACTCCCAAATCTCTCTTTTGTGCAATAGATTTATGAAACAAAACAATTCTCCCCCTTGAAAAAACAATCCAAAGGTAAGATGAGAGAGGGTACATATACACATACCTCAACCTTGAATAGAAAGAGGTTGGACACCCATGTTCAACCTCATTTTTAGAATGATTCCTTCAAAAAAGGTTTTGTGAAAATATCAGCAACTTGTTCTGATGTTGGAAAATAATCCAACTTCAATTCATTCTTATCCACATGATCTTTGATGAAATGATATTTTATATCAATATGTTTTGAATGAGAATGTTGCACTGGATTCCTGGTGAGATTTATTATACTTTGATTGTCACAACCCAAGAGAAAGGGTAACATTACTTCCATAAATAAATATTCCAATTGTGTTTTCAACCACATAAGTTGAGTAGTGTCTTGAGTAGTAGAAAAATACTCAGATTTTTTCATACAGAGAGTTACTAGATTTTGTTTCTTTGAATTCCAACTACACACAATTCCTTCCCAGAAATAATAACCCACCAGATGTGGATCTTCTATTATCAACATTTTCTTCCCAATCTGCATCTGAATACCCAAACAATTCAATAAAATTTGAGCTATAATATTTGATTCCAAAGTTTTTGTGCCTTTTATATATCTTAGAATTAATTTTATAGTAAGTAAATGTGATTCTTTTGGATCACTTTGAAATCTTTCACATAAGGTAAGAGCATACACAATTCCATGTCTTGAGGTAGTGAAATACAATAGACTTCCAATCATCTTCCAATAATCTTTTTGATCAACTTCTTTTCATTATCCATAATTACTCATCATTGTTCCCACTGAAATGGGTGTGGAAATAGGTTTTGAATTATCCATGGCAAACCTCTTGAGATGTTCTTTTACATACTTTTCTTGGGAGAGGAAAATATACTATTTTGTTTGTTGGATTTGTATCCCAATAATGTATTCCATTTCTACAAGCATGGAAATTTCAAATAAATTATTCATTTCAATAGAAAACCTTTCATATATTAATTCATCATTCCCAACAAAGATAATATCATCAATATAAAAAATTATAATGAGGGAATACTATTGACTTTATCTGATGTAAATATTTGTATCTGATCTTCCTTTGTTAAAATTAATCTTTCTTAAGCATGTATCCAATTTGGAATACCATGCCTTAGAAACTTTTTTTAGGCCATACAATTCCTTTTTCAATCTTCACACATAACCTTCATCTTTTCCAATAACAAATACATAAGTTTGTTTAATATAAACTTCTTCTTCAAGATCACTATTTAGGAATGTATTTTTATCAACCATTTGAAAGATCTTGTAGCCTAGTTCAGCAGAAATAGCAAGAAAGATTCTGATTGTTTCATTTATTTCTACTAGAGAAAAGGTTTCATCAAAATCAATACCCTCAATTTATGAATACCATTTGAAAACCAATCTTTCTTTTTTTTCTTATAACTTCTCCTTTTTTATTCAGCTTATTCCAGAAAACCCATTTTGTGCCAATGATGTTTTCATTTGTAGGCTTGGGTATGATTTATCATGTATTATTATTTTCAATATAATGTAATTCTTCATTCATGGATTGAACCCACTTTGGATTCTCAAAATCTCTATTCAAATCATTCAGTTCCACTTTTGAATATAAATAAGTATGCTTAATGGAATTGGTTGTTCTTCTTGTTTAAACCTTATGATGTTGATCACCAATTTTATTTTGTGCTTCCACATGTTTCCTCAGTCATGGATAATATTTTAGATTATATTCTTCATCACTAGAAATAGCTTAGTCTGATTCTTTACCTTTATTAGGATTACAATCATTTGTATCCTTATCATTATTGTCTTATTCAACTTGTTTAACTTCATTGTCTTCCTGAAAATGTTTCTCCTTCTCAGATAATTCAATAACTTTTACATTAACTGAATCAACAATTATTTGTGTTTCTTTGTTGAAGCATTTGTAACCTCTTCCTTCTAAATAATATCTAAGAAATATTCCATCCTCACATTTCTACTCAAAATTACCATAGTTTCTACCTTTATTCTTTATAATAAAAGGACTCCCAAAAACTCTAAAGTGCTTCAAACTTGGTGCTTTTCCATAAAACAATTAATAGGGATTCATACCTGATTGAGTCCTTTAGAAACAATGGTTCTGAATATAAACATTAGTACTCATATCTTTCCTCCAAAAGTAATGATAAAGACCATGCTCAACTAACATGGTTCTTCCCATTTCCACCATGCTTATATTCTTTCTTTCAGTAACCCCATTTTGTTAGGGAGTGTATGGGGAGCTATAATCATTCCTAATTCCATACTTCTCAAGATATTCTTCAAACTCTTCACTTCTGTATTCACCACCATTATCGGTTCTCAACTTTTTCATAGAATACTCACATTCTTTCTCATTTTTTCTTCTGAAACTTTTAAACATTTTCAAAGAATCTGATTTTTGTTTTATGTAAATAACACAAGTAATGAGAGTAAAATCATCAATGAAAGTAATGAAGTACTTATCTACATGTGTTTATTGTTTTCTAATTGTCCCACATATATCATAATGGATTTACTTCATGGTTTTTTTAAAAAAATATCAACTTTCTTATGCACAGCATTTGTAATTTTTTCTTTTTAGAAGATAGTGCAACACCAATCTCTTCTTCTTGGAAAATTAGTTATGTCTCGAACACTTTCTCTTTTAGATAACTTGCTTATGTTTCTCTAACACATATGTCCAAGACTTTTATGCGATAAATGATTCTCTTCTACTATACTCATGTAATAATAGTTTTGTGAATCACCAACCTAAAACAAATTTCCTTTTGTATGTTAGCCTCTTGTAACAATCTTTCCATGTTCTGCACTCCTTACAACAAATCCATCTTTCTTGAAGATAAACTTGTTACCATCATCACACAATTGTGAGAAACTTAGCATTTTGTGTTTTATCCCATCAACATATAATGTTTTCTTAGATTTCACTTTTCTTTTCCAATAATGGTTGACACAACCCCTTAGATTTTCAACGATTCATCATTTCCAAATGTTATTGTACCTTATTTATTATCTTTCACACCCTTTAAAAATTTCATGTGTCCTGCCATATGGGAAGAACACCCACTATCAAGTATCTAGGTTCGTTCTCCTTTCATGTATTTTAATGAAATCTCAACAAAAAGATCCTTTTCTCTATTCTTTTCAGTATTCACTTTCGACTTTTGAGAATTAAGAATCTTTTGTTGAGCTGATAACAAAACAATACATCCTTTTACAAGGTTTCTGGATTTTTCACATCTTTTACAAATAGTTTCCGAGGGTTGGAACCTATTTTTAATCTTCACTTCATTCTTTTCATATTTCTTAAAGATAACCTTATCATTTTTTCTTTCTTGGAGGAGATTGAATCCCCTAAATCTCTTTATTTCATAACCTATGGGATAATAGTAATATTGTTTATTAAACCAACACATACTTGTTGTGCGCTCGAATCCCCCGCAATATTAGAAATACCCATAGAAAGAGTATTTGCCTCTAAAACCTCCATACTGATTAGAATTGTGAAAACATTTCTAAACCATATTCTTTTCACATTCAATTGGATTCTTTTTCTTCTATTCAGCCTTGATAATATCAGGATTTTTTAAAACTTTTTTGGATCTAGATAAAACCTTTTCAGACTCAAAATGTTTTGTAACTTTTGAATTCTTCACTTTGACCACATACATAACTTTCCCATTATTCTTCTTTTCAGACATAGTTCCATTCTTCTTCTCACCCTTTGAAGGTATATTTTATTGAACCTTATTAATTGTCTCATTAGGAGAACATTCACCAATTTCAGTGATAAAGTTTTGGAAAATTAGACTTTTCTTTTTATCTTTAGAGAGTTTTTGTTGGACAAGTTCCAACTCTTCTTATTTTTCCTTTATCTTCACTTCTAAATGCACGTTACGATTATTTTTATCTTCAAAAGACTTCTTCAAATCATCAATATCTTTAACCATATTTTCTTTCTCACTAGTAAAACATTCATTTTTTCTTGATCATTCATCTTCTAAATTTTTTTCTTTTCAAGATTTCTGGTCTTTCTTAGACATTATTTCAACTCTTCTTTCAAATGAATTTAAAGTTGAGTTTCTTCTTCTTCATAACTACTGATTATGAATTATTTATCATTAACTATTGCAATGAAAGTATTTTCATTACCATACTCAATATATTTTTTAGATTCAACATCACTTTCTTCTTATTCATCATCTTTGGACAAGAAACTTCTTCTTTTTTATTTGAAAAAATTATTTTCTTTTCCTTTGTTACCTTTTTTGTTCAAAGATCTTCTTGTCTTTCTTTCTTCAATATCAATATACTCTTATTTCTTTCTTCGAGGAAAATTAGCTGCAAAGTGACCAACACCTTCACATTCAAAACATTTCAAGGAAAGTTTCCCTTTGTATTTCCATGTACCTCTTTTCACATTGTTAGAAAACAAGGATAGGATTTCATTGAGATTTTTGCATACCTCATTTTTAGAGTCAAAATCACGAGGTTAATATTCAATAACAATATTCTTTGAATTTTCATTATTCATAGCCTTGAAATACATTTCTCTATCAACCTTTTTTTCTCTTCATATCATTCTCTCTTCTCATTTCATAGGTGATAGGAGTGTTATGAAAATCATTAAGGGATAATGTTTCAGGATCTCTACCTTCCAATGAACAAACTTTTGCATTGAATTTATCAAGTTGGATTCTTAAGGTATTTTCAAAAACTGTAGAGTCTTTCATCTTTTCACTAAGACATGTGATAGTACTCACAATGTCATTCACCCTATTAAATAATTACCCAATAGATTCATTCTCACCCATCTTTAAATATTTTCACTTCAATCTACTTATTTGTAACTTTTCCTTCTTCACTTTTTTATTTCATTCGTATATGTTTTTCAATTTATCTCATATACCTTTATTTGTTCCAACACCTTTCAATCTAAAGAATTCACTTTCAGAAAGTGATGATAATATATAATTCTTTTCCCTTCCATTATTCTCAAGAAACTTCTTGTCAATAGGTGTATGTGGATCACTATCATCAATGGGAGGAAACCCAACTATTGTAACTTCAAGAACCTCATAACTGATAGATATAAGATATGGAAACATTATATCTTTCTAGATATGATATTTCTTTCTATAAAAGACTGGAATACATTTATGGTTCACACATTTCACATTCTCCATCAACAAAGAATAACGAATGGAACCTCCCTCTAATACCAATTGAAATTTCCCAGTCAGAGTATTGTATCACTGAGAGGGGGAGGGGGTGAATCAGTAATACCCTTTTTATTTTATGTTTCTTTTTAATTAAAACTACCTTCACCTCCAATTAAAATTTTCAATTACCTACTAAGAAACAAATCAACACACATCCAAAGGAACACAAGTATTTACAAGGTTCACTATTCAAAAATAATAGCTACATCCTTGGTATGGTTTGGAAATGATCCAATACCATACAATCCACTATAAATAAGACCTTGGATTACAATTAGTAGGTTGTACCATTTCACTTGTGTAGCACTATGAAATAATCCCACTAGTGCATGTTCATCCTCTTGGTACAATAGAGTAATACAATTTTTTTGTAATAACTCATTTTATCTGCACTTCTTTTCAATTAAACAAATGTATTCAATTGAAATACAATTCAAAAATTCCTTACCCAAAAGAAAGGTAAGAATCACCTGGACTTTGTTATGAAACACTAAGTCTGATATTTTCTAAGTCTAATTCCTCCAAGTCTGGTTCTTAAAAAACAATACTTCTAGTCCGATTTTATAATAGAATATGTTAGATTAGAATCATCACCACTCTAATTCCCAAATACAATTGTCAAGCCAAATAGAATATGAATGAATCGAAACCACCTAAAGAAATTGTCAATCCAAAAATATCTATTCGTCCCTCTAGAAACCCAGAGATTCTCTCTCTTCTGAAGTGAACAGTGAAAGCCCTTAGAAAGTACAAATTACTTTCACCTTTTATAAGTGATCCAAAAAGAGTTTAGGCTGGAATCCCAAAATGTTTCTCGCTCACACAAATTCACCCACATTTGAATTTCACCTGAAATCTCATAGAAACTTTTTCTTCGTCAATGCTTCTCAATTCCTCTAAAAACTTCCAAAATCTTCACCTATTATTCTTCTTCAGACTCCCATTTCAATTTTTGAGACTAATTTCAATTGTTAGGAATACATGGGTTCGATCAACTGAGTCTGATTTCTCATGATGATTGATGAATACGAATCTAAGAACCAATCTAAATAAAAATATTTTATTTGAAAGTTCATATCCCCCTTGAAAAATCATTTAGTAATATTCTTCTCCTTTTGTTTCTCTTGAACCACTTGAGAAACAATACTTTATTCAAAAATAGTGATTATATCATGACTACCTTCATGAATTTGAAATCATTGAGGATCATCTTTAGCATTTTCTAACTTCAATTGGAATGTATTATATCTTTCCATTTATTCATGCTTCCTTATTTTCATCTCAACCCAAGCATGATTGTTTCTGAATTCAAATGGTCTAGATATGATTATCCTGAATACGATCATTCAGGTTACGATCATTCTTATTATGATCATTCTGGTTATGATCATTCTAGATATGATCATTCTAGATATGATCATTTCTAGTTATGATCATTCTGGTAACGATTACTAGTTATGATCTAATACAATATGAAAACAATGATCTTCTCAGATACAATACAATACAATCTTAAAATAATGATCTTCCTAGATATGATAAAATACAATCTGAATATGGTTCTTCTTTGATAGGTATTATCTCTTCTCTTTCACCCAAATTTGGTCAATTACAATCCAATAATGATGATCTTTGATCGATACCATGTCTATTCTTTCACTTTTACCCAGATATTTTGAAAAACAATCATCACAAACTCTTACTCTTCAATCAATAATCATTTCAAATCAGCATCACTTTTCAATGGAACTATTTTTCATTGGCACAATCTTCCATCGGCACCACCTATTCAATCGGCATCACCTATTTCATATGGATGTTATTGTTTTGAAAAAAATCAGCACCACCTCTTCAATCTGGATAAGATTTTTTTGAAAAACAATCACTACCGCCTCATCAATCTGGATACGATTGTTTTAAAAAACAATTGGTACTACTTCATTTTCTATGCCATCTGGATATGATAAATATGAATATGATTATTTTCCATTTGGAAGCATCTCTTTCACTCCCCCATTCTTTTATAAATATTTCATCACAAGTTCTCAATACAACTTATGACTTATTTGAAATAAAAATCATAAAAGCATCATCATAATTACATCAGAAAGTACCATAAATTTCCATTAACTCAAGTTTATTTATTTCCTCCTCATTATCATCCTGAGAACAAAATATCTGAATACATGAGTCCAATTTTTAGAAAACATGGATCTGATTCTTTTCAAAACAAACCCAAAACAATTATTTCCACAAAACAAATTGAAGTGATTTCCTTTCTTCAAAACATACCTTGAAAAAAAATACAACACTTGAAAAAAAAACCATCATCATTAGCTTGGTCTTAAAAATATATATAAATTTAAATAATTTTACTAGGAGAAAAGAGATGATGAAATGGTAATGAAAATAAAAAAAAAGTTAAAATGATAATAGAACATTTGAAAACCAAAGATTTTATTGTAATGTTTTAACATTTCACTGAAACTTTTTAACAATGAAATATGAAAATTAATTTGGGTATATAATTTTTTGAATGGAGTATAATTTTTTGTTTAAAACATGTTAGGAACATGGAATTAAAGGAAATATGTTAATGGATCTGGTGTTCCCATTATTTATATATGGTTGGGGGACCATAAACACAGTCCCTTGGATTTAGTGTTCCCATAATTGTGAATATATCTCTATGGGATTCCTTGTATGTAGTTTTGGAATTTAGGGTGTTCATATGGATATATATTGGTAAGTTAATTGACCTCCTTAAACATGATCCTTTTGATTTTGGGTAGGGGATGTGACCCCCTATTAAGTTTGGTCTGTCATGTGATTTATCCCTAGTTTTATGAGGATATTGTTTATGGATACCATGGATTTAGAACTTAGATTAAACTATTTTTTTACAATGGTTTTTATCCCCAAAACCAAAACGATTCTTATTTTGGGTTTCTATGGATTTGGAGACCCATCGATTTGGGTTGGCACAGTAACATGATGTTCTTAGAGACATCAGGAACTAGCTGAAGTAGGTATTTTCGCTCCTAGGTGTCATGTTAGACTTTGGGGATCAATAGTTTCATTTATTTATGTTTCCATGGTCATTTATTTATTATTATAAACATGTCACATGCACATATCACTGTATTTAATAGTTATGTATGGAACTATATTAGTGGTACCCTATTGAGTTGTTTACTCACACCCTACTTGAGTGACCATTGTGATTAAGTACATGATAAGCCTTCATTATTTGTGGGTTTAATATGGGATATGGCCTGAGATTTGATCTTTTATCTTGGCTACTTGGTCATAATTAAAGACAGGGATGAGTTGAGGCTTGAGGATGTAGTGGAGTGTTAATGAATTTTATTTTGTTCATTTATCTTATATATATATGATTAGTCTAGTGGGTAACAAATTTATTTGTTTGACATTATAACTATATAGATTAATTATTTATTCTTTATATTTAATTATTCAATGTAATTTTTTTATGTTAGTTATTGTGGATAAAAAATGGTTTTTTTATTAATATTATTACTCTAATATGAGGTTATAGTCTACCCACTATCAAATATTATGCCCTTTTCAATAGTTGGTAGCCTTTGGTATGTGGATAGGAGGGCTTGGGGTCATATGGTGACCCGATATATTTACTATAGGGTGAAAATAGATGGGGACGTTATAAGTGAGATGACCTTTGTCATTAGTTTTAAAAAAAAATTAAGTGATTTACTAAATTAAATAATAAATGATTATAATAACATGTGTTAAATAATTTATAATTTCCTTAATTGATAAGAGACGTTTCACAGTGGGTGAATATTTAATGTGTGGTCATGTGATAACAGTGAAATTATTATTTTTTCTAAATAAATTTAAGTGTTTATCTTAAAGATCTATTTTATTATTATTAGTTTAAGATAATGAATGTTGTTTTTGCATGTTTCATTATATATATATATATATATCTGTCTGTGAAACTTTTAAATATATATTCATATATATATGTAACATTAAAATATATATATATATATGTATATATATTTATGTGTAACTTTTAATATATACATATATATAATATATATATGTATGTGTTAATTTCTTATATATGTATATATGTGTAATATATATAAGTGGTATTAAGAATGTTAATAATTTAGTAATAATAGTAAAAATGTGATATAATTATTATTACTACTACTATTTTAAATTTAATTTATTATGTGTGTTAAAAAATAAAAACATGTAAAGGGGATACATGGTTATGTAGTACATAAGAGGTAGGGTAAAAAAGTAAAAATAAATAATATAAATAATAATGGAAGAGGTGGGTCATGGGGTGTTTAGGGAAAATAATGGGGTGTGTAGAGGAAATCATGGAGGTGTAAATTCAATGCATTGAACATGAATACATATATATATATATAATAGTTTTAAATGTAATAGATAATAAATAATTTAAATGGAAAATGGTATGCACCATCTTGGTGTGTTGTTTGTATGTGGGGGAATGAAACCCCCCTCACGTCACCCTCTCTCATCCCCTATCTCTTCTATTCTCTCCCTCTGACTCTAAAAACATTTCTTAACTTATTTATTAAATATATCATTTGATATTTATTGGAATGATTTATCGTCAGTGCGGTTGGGTTTTCCTTGACATGTGAAAGATGGAAATTATTTTGATTAAATCCTCATTTCGCATTGTCTCATAGTGGTATAACCACACTCGTTTTGCGAGTTCACTAAATTTGATGTAGGTGTTCTATAATTCTTCCCACAAGTATTATCAATTTTCTTAGTGTGTACGATGTGTGGTCATACCAGCTTATCATGCATTTCAACATGAAATAAATTATATATGTTAATTTATTTAATTGAAATTAAAAAGGTTCACTTCCAATTAATAATGTTATATTAGTATGGATTTGGCATAAATGTGATAAAGTGTGTTATGAAACTAGAATTGGTTAGTTTTAAAATGAAATTGAAATTAATAAATGGTAAATGATGTTTCCTGGAATGATGATGGCCAATTTTTGGAAGCTTGTATATATAATTTCTAGAATGGTGTATCTGGGGTGGTTTGTCTATAGTTATAGGGTGGGTATATTTATCTATGTGTGGATATTTTTTAGGGATGGGTATATTTCCCATGGTGTGACTATTGTTTTGGTAAGAGTATATTTCTCAGGGTGTGACTATTGTTCTTAGATATTTATATTTTCCTAGGTGTAACTATTGTTTCCATATGGGTATATTTCCTTAGATGTGAATGTTGTTCTAGGATAGCTATATTTTTAATGGTGTGACTTATTATCTAGGATAGATATATATCCTCGGTGTGATTCGTATGGTTTAGAGACATCCAACATTGAATGAGGAAAGTATGGTTGGTATTTTGTGTCAACATGGAACCTTTTAAAAAACAAATACTATTTATTCATTTATTATTTTATTTGTTGTACAATGATATAGTCATATCTTATGCATGCACTTACTTAGTATGTATATATTTATAGAAATCATAGGTGATGGACTACTAAGCTATACACAAACCCTATTAGGGCCACCATTGGTACCCGAGTAGACATTAAGACTATAGGATGGGATAAGAGAAAGTTATCAATAGATGATGCAGGGTGTGTTCTATTATTATAGATAATGGGAGTATGAGACATTTAATTTTGTTTCTTTTAATTTAATTTGTATATTTAGTTAGGATATTTATATGATTGGTTGTTCTTTTTGTATATTCATATATATACATAATTTGATATTGAGTGAACAATGTTTATTCATCAACACTTTCCAGGATGTCATTTTACTAATTATGATGATTGAAATGTCTTAGGATTTTCCACTATTGTTTTTACTCTGATATACTGATATAGTTTCCCCACCATACCACTATAGACTTAGGCTTCTAGTTGGTATCATCTTTCAGATATGGATTTTTTTATGAGATCTAGTAACTCCACCAGCTTATGTATTGATTCATGGTCTTGGAATAAGGGCATTTCCATAATATGTGATATGACCTAAATTTTTATGTAATATTTTACTCCTATAATGACTCCCAATAATAAATCAAACCAAGCATGACATGTTCTCTAGGACCAAAATCCTTGTAATAACCTATTATACTGGTCTAAAATCTTCATTGATTACGCTACCATAACATTGTTTCTTCTATCATCTTCATATATTGTTTTATCTTCTAAACCTCTGAACGACCACCTCAAATCTTGTGAAAAAACATGTTTTATGTTATCAACATCATCCTCTTTAGGACATTCCAGTATTCCTAGAACCACCACCCTTATAATCAATTCTTAGGGTGTTACCTAGGTTCTTCTTGTGTATAATAACATAACCTCTCTTGTTTTCATCTCATTGAACTAGCGTTTAAGTCTCCCTTTGTCAACTTGCCAACTATCATAGGATTTCATCATTGAATGACTAAATTTTATAAAGGTGACCAGTGAATTTTCTTTCTATAAAGAATAATTGGGATGGTGTGGAATGAAATAGAGGCTAATGTACTTTTCATAACATATTCATTAATAAAGAAATAAAATGAATAATTGACCGCATCATTCAAGAGAATGATAATAGGTTTCTCAAATTGAAAAGGTAGTGGTATATGTATAGAAAAATTCACTAATTAACAAACATAAATTAATGAAAACAACATCATTAGTTAATAAAAATTGATGATTCATTATAGGAAGAACAATTTCAATTATAATAATTCTAAAATAAGTCACATGAAGAATACAGTGATGAAAGATAAAATAGAGTCTTATCATGATAGTAGTTCATCAATTATTTGGTGAACCCTCTAAGATCTCATGTATCTTTCATTGCCTCTAAGAATAATGGGGTCATTAATACCTAATATCCCTTGGGTTTTTTGATAATATGATTAATTATTAATTTAGAGATATTTAGATCTTATTTATAGTGAATAAAATATAGGTTCCACATTTGGGTACTATTTTAACAAAATCCATAAATAGGGAAAAAACCAATGAATATTATACTTTTAACCATTATAGACATAACTATTCAATTACAATTTCCATTTAGGGATCAATTTAGGAGTTATTAATGTTTATAAATGTATTTTGATAAATTTTATTTAAAATATTAAATATTTTTTGATGATTCACAATGATTATATGAATTCTGAAGATATTTTACCACCATAGTAAATAGTATTAAAAAATATTCAAATAGATTAATTTAAAATTATGGGTTTTGAAAAATGATCACAATGAAAATCCTTAATTGAAACATTACTAGATGATAATAGTATAAATCTTTGAATTTTTTATGTATTTTAAATAATAAAGGTTATTATCATAAAATAATTAAGTGTTGTGATCAAAAGATGATTGAAAATAATGTTCAAGAGTTAGGCATATAGATTATGCATCCTAATCTTACAATTATTTAGAAAACCATTTTTAAAAATTTTATCTTAGTATGATATTATACTAGGGGATTTTATCTTATCTTTGGATATATATATAGTGTCTATCACAAATAGAAGTGAATACTACTAAAAATAAGTTGATATATGTAAAATGAACATAAAAATAAATGAAATATATTTTTTTAGTGTCTCTATATTTATATTGGTAAATATTGATGCATATATATGGATATTATATTATTACTTAACTAATTTATGATTATAGAAATGGTATTGTGTTATAAAAAATATCTTCAATTTATTATTATATAATGTGGTTTATATATGATATGAAATGAAATAATAATTTAGTCCATAAATTTTGAATTTAATTTATCACTAATAAATGGATTTTATGGATATTTATGTGTTTTAACAATACTTTACATTATCTTGAGTTAATGATTATATATATGAAAAATGATTCAATCATGTGGCATAAGATAGGTTTTGTATACTAGATTACCTAATACATATATGTTTTGGAATGTCATAAATTTTTTCATTAATATACTAGGGGGAAAAAATTCATTATAATCCCTATGACATGTGGTTAATAAGTAATCTTTAATATAAACATTAATACATTGATATCTTATATATACTAACTCTGAGACTGAGCTAACCAAGGGATTGTTAGGTATGTTGATAATAATGTGGTAGGATTTTATTAATCAAGATCTTATTTTTCATCTTACATGATAAGTTTGATCTATAAGACCTTTAAAGGTAAGAACCAAGGATGTTTATGCCAAAACCTAGTAAATTTTTTGTTATGTTTTAATCTATTTAGGTGAGTGGACTGAGACATACTCATATACCTGGATGAATAACATAAATTGTGAACATTTTTTAGATTTTTTATTTACCCATAGAATCAATAATTTATAATAAGTTATTCAAGATTGATATTATCTATATATCAATGAAACTCAATTTCATAAACCAATGGATAATATGGTTAGAAATTATTCATGTGTAGGAATTGGTGAGTATGAAAATTATCCCAATAAAGTAGAAAACCTAAAAAAATAAATTTATACCAAGAATTTTAAAACCCTAATATTTTAATAGAATAACATTGTTTTTGATAGTGTATGTGACATGAAACATTGAACTTAAACAACCCAAAAATTATATTTCTATAAATTCAAACTCTTTGATAGCTTGTGGAACACATAATCCTAAGTAAAAAATGAACAATAATATAGTATACCATTATAACCTATCTATTGAATTTTTTTTATGAATAGTGAAAAAAAATTATGAAAATTATGGTAATATATTAATTATAAATATAATAAGAATAATTTAAAATAAAAAATGTTTTCTAGAAAATTGTATTTGTTTTTTAAAGAAGGTTTAGTTGCAGTTTGCATACATAATTTAAATTTAATTTAACCACTTTTACAAAATTTATTTGAAAAAATAAAATTAATTTTTGAAATCATCATATAAAAATTATCTTAGGATGAATTTTTTGTATTTTTCTAAAAAGTTTCATTTTTTGATTAATAATGAAAAATATTGAATTTTAATTGAGATTTTCCTTTTTGATTAAATTATTTAAAAATTTAAATTATATTTTAAATTATTATTAAATTAAAATAAGTTCTTTTTTAAATATATTAACCCAATGTAGGTCGTTTGAATCATTTTGTATTGAATCTTAATATTAAACTTTGTAATAATTTGAACATTTTATCTTTGAAAACCCACTTTCTCATCGCATATGTGGAATAAATTTTAAATTATATTTTTTTCACTTATGTAGATTGAATTTGTAAAAAAAAATCCATATTTTAAATAAAAATATTTTTTATTGTATAATAATTACATCTTAATTTTTTACTATAATTAATACTAAAAACAGTAAAAATTATTTATCGTGGTTAACATAAAAACTAAATTACTGGGGGTTAAACTAAAAATAAAAGGGTTAAAATGACCTTAAAAACGTGTAAAAAATATATTTTCTATCCATATTTAAAAATTATAATGTTTAAGGGTATATAATACTCCATTTTTTACCCTTTTTTCTTGTAAAAAATGTGGGTACATTTTTTTATTTTCAAAGATTACAATTTTTTCACTTACCTCACTTATAAATAGTCACCCCTATCCTCTATTCATCACACCTTAAAACCCTATTGGTTCATAAAATTCTTTCCCTAATCACTTACCAACTTCTATAACCTCATACTATAATCCTTGGTTTGTTAATAAATCCATTTCATGAATACTTTATGTATAATCCTCAAGAGGTGGTCTGAGAAGAGGTAAATATCATAATTGTGTGTTTTTGTTTTATTTATTCTTCTACATCCTTCAGATATTATTCATTTATACTTATATAATAACACTGGTATCTCCCATTTACTTATATTTTATTATATTAAGTTAATTAACTAAATCCATCTCCTCTTCCCTCAAATGGGAAATGATAATGTCACTCGTGGGTACGGGGGACAACCACCTCACAAACTGATGTAACACATTTTCCATCAGCAACTCTCATGGTTTTGTATGAGGATGGATATAAATTATATATATGGTAGTTATAAAATAATTATACCACTTTATTAATTATATCATATATACCTTTTTTATATTCCATTTCATAGGGGATATGATATCGTCGCTCATGTGTACGTCGGACTATGGCCTCACGAAGCAATGTGATTCGTCTTTCACTAACACTTCACATGGAAGGTGATAAGGATAGAGCTAATGATTATATGTTATATACATGAAATAATTATGATATTAATGAAATATTTATCATTTTTTAAAGATAATATATCATTTTATATCTTACCTTCTCCATCACTGAAAGTTGATAGTGTCGTTCTTGTATGCGTGGATTGTCACCTTCACAAAGTGATGTGACTCTATTTTAATCACCACACCACATTAATGACATATATTATTATATTTAATGAAATAATAAGTTATATATTATATTATTATCATTCTGTAACTATAAAATATTACTTAACTTCTTTCCATAATAATTATTGAAAAATGGAAACATTACTCATGCTTATATATGTCCTACATTCTCCATGATTATAACATAGTTAATTTTTGATAAACATGATTTGCTATTGATTTTAAAATTTTATTTTATATATAAATATTATAATTATATCATGATTATTATTCTGTATGTGTTTAAATAACGACCTCTTTAACCATAGTCAACCTACCAAAGTAATTTTTGACACATAATCCAAATATTGTTGAAACATCCAATGTAATCATATATAACATGGTGATAAGTGAAATAAAAGGAATATATAATATTGCAAAAGTTTCTTGAGAAAGTAAATAATTAACATAAGTTTATTATTTAGGAAGACAAATATCATACATGATGAGTCAGACTCAAGATAAAGGACCTCGTCTCAATTTCTCTTCATTGAGGTGTATTTTAATGTTATGCACATAATTTATTTTATATGGTGTATATATATCCCTTTCAACATGTAATATCATTGTTACTTAATAATTTATGTTATTTAAAGTTTCAATTTTAATTATTTTATCCAAGGGTATTTTACTTAAAAGTTACCAAGTGGTAAAGAATTTGATAACTCAGTTTCATTTCATTAGGTTATATTAATTCTTCATAATATTTTATATTCTATTATTATGTTTTTAATTAATTTTGATTACCTTATGATTTATTTACACTTGTTTTATATGGATTTATAGTTGACACACTGAATATATTCATTGATTAACTTTCACTTCAACATTATGAATATTGTAAGGGTTTACTTCACAATCTTATTCTAATTGATATTATTTATTCTTGAATTTCAATTAAAGGAAGTTATTTGATAATTGTCTAGTAAACCCATTCAATTTTCTCCTCCTCTTGTTTTTCATGAAATTTTCATGTAAAAGTACCAATTTTTCTACACTTTGGTACTTAAAATAATTGATAAAATTTTTTTAAGAAAATATGACTTTATTTCTCTCTTCGGTCGGAAATCTATTTTTCTACAAAACCATGTTTTCTAAAAAATTAAAAAAATAACCTCTTCTAAATAATTTATTAAATTCATTTTTTCCCAATTTTAATTTTTACAGAATTTTTTTAATAGAATATTCATGTCATTTTCAAAATAACGCTTTCTTTTCTTTTAATTAATATGTAAATAAAATCTTTATTTTAACATATTCAACATAAACAGAATTCATACCCTCATGAGCACTAAATTTTTTAAAAAATAATTAATAAGTTTCAAAGTATTTTTCAAAGGAATTTATTTTAATTTTTTTTGAACTCATAGTTTTAAAATGATTTTAAATTTCAAAAAAAAAATATTTTCTTTAAGAATTTTTTAATAGATATTTTCATGGAATTTCAATTCATCAATGAAAAAAAATATATTATACTTATACTTCACTAGGGATATGTTGTATTGATACTATATTTATTTATTATATGATTTTTTATGATAATTTTGACCAAGTAAAGTATTGAAATTCACTTTCTCAATTCCTTTTTTTAGTCATTAACTTCCCCTTGAGATATTAATTTTCCTTTGATCATTATAATTAAATTTCCCATAAATATTTACATTATTTATAAGTGATATGTTTATTTATTAAAAGATATATCAATTTTACATAAGGTTTTCTACATTGAAATTTTTTTTATCTAGGGAAATATTGATATATAATTATTCTTTACTCAATACAGATATCGGATGATAAGTCACATTGTTTATAAATTAAATAGATTATTCAATATATAAGGAATGATTTGGACATGTAGTTTCTGGTGGGGCCTAGAATTATATAAACACTCAATTCATCGATAGTTCTCATGAGAGAAACTAGATTGGGTTTTGTCCAAGGCCTTACCCATTTGTATAGAGGTCTTAGTATAAGGTCTCAAAGGTATTAGATGCCTTGGCGTAAGGTCTAAACTATATGTTTTAGATATTCAGCATTACAAATTCCATCATTATGAATTCAGTTATTGATATCACATGTGATTATTCTATTATTTAGAATATATGTGGTTAAGTTTCTAGCTCATTTGATTATTTATATGACATTATTTGATCAATATTTATTCTTGTAACATTATACTAAAGTTATTGATTAAATGGTATGTGTTTTAGTTACATACATTTACATATTTATTATTCCTTATTTGTTTATAGATTTAGGTGTATATTTAACCTTACTAAGAATTTGATCTCACCCATTCCTTATGTTTTATTTTCCCCAGGATACTAAGAAGTGTTTTTTGATTTATATGTAAGGATTCACTGAGGGAAATAATGAAATTATCAATAAAAATACATTTGTTCATTTAATTTTTTTTAATTGTAATAAAAATTTAATGTATGTATCTAACTTAATAAGAATAAAATACTTTATATTCCTTCAATATTATATTATTTGTATCTTATACTAATGTAATAAAGAATATAATGACAATTGGCTATTGGGGTTGGGGTATCCACAGATGGAATTAGAGGAATCTTAGTAGAAGCCTTTGGAAAAATATTTAGGAAAAAATATATCAGGGAACATAACCCTATAATATAATATAAGGATTAGTATATAATAACATTATAATGTATTTATAAGGAATAT
This sequence comes from Viscum album, assembly GCA_963277665.1. Taxonomy (NCBI): domain Eukaryota; kingdom Viridiplantae; phylum Streptophyta; class Magnoliopsida; order Santalales; family Viscaceae; genus Viscum; species Viscum album. The sequence goes on from OY728150.1 coordinate 1,896,065,138, forward strand.
ATTATGTGGTGTTTCCTAGAAAATACATCCATGTATGGTAAATCCAAGTGGACATGGTTTTGACCCAGAGATACCTAGGGGTTATAGCTCTAAAAAGGTTGCATTGGTCTTGACATGATCGTCAACCAGTGCATGAAAATGGGCCTTACTACACACCTTTTTTGACACTAAAAATTGATTTAATAAGGATAACTCAAATTTTATTTACAAACCATTAAGAAGGATTTAAAAATATAGATATCCCCAAAGAAACCATGATTATGATTATGATATTAGCTATGCATAAATTTTTTAATTAATGTTATGTATTTCACTAGTTTTGGGATTATACATTATGTTTCATAATGATATGATCTAATCTAGTGTGTCACAAAATCCATAAATTTCGACTAGATAAGTAATATTAACTACATCAATTAACATAGTCTAAATAGTAAGAATAATTGTTTCTTTTATGGGATTAAGATAATATTTCAAAGGAAACTAGTCTATTAAAAAATCTAATCATATAAGGACATAAATTATGTACTAAAAATATAGATAAATAATTCTATAAGTATTGTGTATTTTAATATAATAAACAAAATAAAAGGATTCTAGAAAAAATTATAGATAAATGGAAGAAGGGAATAAAGGATTTTCACACATACAATAATTGTGAAAATAAACACCCTGCTACTTGCATAAATGGTATGGGAGTTTGCTACATGTGTGGAGATAAATTCACTATGATCATGATTTAAAGGGAAAGAAAGATGATTCCACTTCTCAATGATTCAATTATAAATATATGGGCCACTACATAAACAAATTCCCCAAGAATCAAAGGAATATACCTTAAATACATCAAGTAGATCTTGGTCAAGATTATTTTACTACCACATATGAAATGGAATGATTAATATGCTTGTTTTTAGATTAAATAATTATTTCATTTTAGTATTTTATCAATGATATACTAGTTATAAATATCATTAAATTTATAATTATTTCATTTTAGTAATTTTTCATTAAGGATTTTAAATTTTCTGTTGAACAGTACCGATGACCAAGAAAAATGATTCAGTGGAAATTTGAACTTCTTAGAAAACACATGATTGAGGGAAATATAACCCTTAATATATTATTTATGTTTAGATACTTATCTTAGGATAATTAGATAATTTATATGGATAATGTAAATTGGATAGTAATGACTAGCTTGGAACTAATTAATGATTTGTTGACAAAGTGGTTTTTTTATCATTGGTGGAGTTAATATCATTTTTTGATTTAAGGAATATATGAAATAATATGTGATTTATTTAAATAATATAGAAGAATGAATCCTTTTAATAATTTTTTATGGTAATTAAATTTATTACCATGTTTTAAGAGAATACATAATGAAATTATTTACATGTTTGGTATGTGACGATTAAGAGATAAGTCATTATTCTTGGGATATTATTGATAAGTTCATCTTAGAAATTTAGTGACCTTATTTCTAAATTTTTGGATAATAAACTTTGGGAAGGTTCATAAGTATAACCGTTTATAAAATGGTTTAATTTTAACTTTAGAGGTGGATTGAGAGATTAATGTATTACTTCACCATATGAATATTTATATATATTGGATAAGTTGTACTAACCATTTTGTTATAATAATTACTAGAGATAGAAAGAAAGACTTATCAATGTACTATGGATATTATGATCCATTGAAAGTAAATTTTAGTGATTTAGTTATAAAAAAATCATCTTTGGATATTCATTTCATGGTGTAAGCGATGAATTTGAAATTGATCTAAGCACAACAAAAGGATAAAATTGTGATTATGAAATGGAAATGTATCAAGTAAGTATATTTCCCTATATTATCAGATAGTAAAATAATTAATTAACTTTAGGAAAAGGAGCCTAAAATAGAAAAAAATTATTATTAAATTTATATCTAATAAATGAGATGATCTATTAAATAATAACATATTTATGGTTTTGAGGTCTCCAACTTTCCATTGATCATTCTCTTTCTTTTTATTAATATCCATTATAACTCTCTATAATTATTTAAAATTTTATTACATGTTTATATATTCAAATTAAACCAATGTTATACTAAGTAGAAACCCAGTAATATTTTATTCCATATTACATTTATACTTCCCCTTTTATATTATTAATAGGATGTTTTATTATCTCTTTTTATAATGTGGGTTTTCAATAAAATAATTTTTAAATTTCAAACACTTGATTACTAAGATGAGGTTTAAATTTTGAGGATGAAAATTAATTAATGTAGAGAGAATGTAACACCCTGGTATTTTAAAAGAATAATAAAATATATATCATATGGGACATGAAACACCAAGCATAAACAATCAAAAAATATATTTCATTAAATATAATCTCATTGATGGCTTGTGGAACACGAAACCCCTAGTGAAAATGATACATAATATAGTATAAAAATATAACCTAGATATAAAATTTGATTATATGAACATTACTAAATAATTTATAAGAATTATGATAATATAATGATTTTAAAAAAAAATAAGAATCATTTAAAATTAAAAAAAAATTCTGAAAACTGTATTTTTTCTAAAAGACAGTTTAGTAGTGTTTTGTGCACATAATTTAAAATTAATTTTTACCCCTTTCAGAAAATTTATTTAAAAAATAATAATTTTTGAAATAATCAATTCAAAATTTTCTTAGGCTGAATTACTTTTATTTTTCTAAAAAGTTTCATTTTATATGAATAGTGAAAAATATAGAATTTTAATTGAGAAATTTATTTTTGTTTAAATTATTTATAAAGTTAAAATATATTTTAAAATGGTTTTAAAGTAAAAATATTTCAATTATTTATCTATTAATACAATTTAAGTCATTTTAATCATTTTTATATTTAATTTTTATATAAATACATTGTAAACTTTTGATAATTTTCTCTTTAAAAACCTGATTTCTCATCACGTCAATGAGATTAATTTTAAAATAATATTTTTTAATTATATGAAAGGAATATATAAAAAATGATTCTGTATTTCTAATAATAATAATTTATATCATATAATAAGTTCATATTAATTTTTTACCATAATTATTACAAAAATAATAAAAAACATTTATCACGGTTGGGGTAAAAATTGAATTACATAGGGGAAAAACTAAAAATATAAAGGTTAAAATGACATAGAAACATTTATAAAATATATTTTCTATCCATATTATTTCCATATAATTTATAATTCTCTTTAATACTCTATTTTGGACCCTTTTGTCCTATGAAAAATGTGGGTACGCCTTTTTCTTTTCAAAAATCATAAGTGTGCAACACACATCACTTATAAAAGGACACCACATGTCCTCTCTTCTTCACATCATCAAACCATTTTGGATCTACCAATATGAGAAAAAATAAATTCCCTAATTCCATCCCCTAATCCTATAAGAATCTTTTTGGTTATAAAACCATTCTAGTAATACTTTATATATAATCCTAAATAGGTGGTCCGATAAGAGATAAAATTTCTAACTATGTGTTTTTGTTTTATTTCCTCTTCCACTTCCTTAAAATATTACTAATTTATGATTCTATAATAAAATATAATATGTAAAATAATTATATTTTATTATGTTATCTTAATTACTTATATAAATATCCTCTTCCTTCAAAAGGGAAACAATAATGCAGTTTGTGTGTACGGAAAAATACTACCTCTCGAACAGATGTGACACATTTTCTATCAACAACACTCACAGTTGGATATGATGTTGGATATAAATTTTATATATGTTATTTATAAAATAACTATACCAATTGATTCATTTTATCTTATATACCTTTTTAATTTCCATTCTATTGGGGATATGATAGTGTCGCTCATGTGTATGATGGACTACCACCTCGCAAAGTGATGTGATTCATCTTTCACTAACTCTTTACATCGAATGTGATAAGAGTAAATTTAAGGATTATATTTGATATATATGACATAATTATGATATTAATGACATATTTATTGTTATTACAATATTATATATCATTTTTTTCTTACTTCTTCACTCACTAAAAGATCATAACACCATTTGCGTACATGTAGACTACTACCTTCACAAAACGATGTGACTCTATTTTCATCACCACACCCCAAGGATGATATTATAATAATTATATTTAATTAAATAATATGGTATATTTTATATTATTATCACTCTGTAAATATAAAATATCATTCAACTACTTTCCATAAAGATCATTTAAATATGGAAACATTACTCATGCATACATATGACATACCCTCTCCATGATTGTAACATAGTTCATTTTTCATAACCATATTTCATTATTAGTTTTTAAAATTTAATTTATGTATAAAAATGATAATTATTTCATGATTTTTATTATTTATATGTCTAAATAATTAACTCTTTGATCATATTCAACCTTCCAAAGTCATTTTTGACACGTAATCCAAATATCATCAAAACATCATATGTAAATATAATTGGTTATATAATCATATATTACATGGAAATAATTGAAATAAAAGGAATTATAAAGTTTTAAAATGTTATTAAAAAATCAAATAATTAACTTAATTTTCTTATTTAGGAAAATAAAGAATATACGTGATGATTCAGACTCAAGGTAAGGGACTTCATCTCAATTTCTCTTCATTGAGTCATACTATAATGTTACGCTCCTAATTTATTTATTTGATGTGTGTACTTCCCATTTGACATATAATATCTTTATTTATTTATAATTCAAGGTATTTTAATTTTAATATTAATTATTTAATCCAATTTTATTTTACTTAAAAGTTATCAAGGTGTAAATAATTACATTACTCAATTTCTTTTTATTATATTCAGTAATAATTTGTTGTATTTGATATTCTAAGACTATGTGTTTAATGAAATTTGGATATATTATGATTTATTTCAAATTTTTATGTTTATTTATAGTTTAACACATAATTTATTCATTGATTAATTCTCACTTCAATGTTATGATCATTGTACAGGTTTATTTCACAAAATCAATCTTAATAAGATTTTTTATTCTTAAATTTCAGTTAAAGGAAATTATTTAATAATTGTCTATTAAAACCATTTAATTTTTTCATTATTTTTTTTATTAATGAAATTTTCAAGTAGTAGTACCATTTTTTCTATCTTTGGTACTTAAAATAATTGATAAAATTATTGTAAGAAAATATGACTTCATTTCTCTCTTCGGTTAGAAATCTAATTGCTTATAAAACCTTGTTTTCTAAAAAAATAGAAAATGTTTTTATCATTTTCCAAATGATTTATTAAATAAATTTTTACCCATTTTTAAATTTTATAAATTTTTTTAAAGAGAATATTCATGTCAATTTCAAAATAAGTCTCGTTTGTCTTTTACCAAAAATGAGAATGGAATATTTTTTTAATGTACTTGAAATGTATATAATTTTCTACCATCATAACCACTCAATATTTTAAAACATCTATTATAAGTTTCAATGATTATTTTCAAATAAATTTATTTTAAAAATATTTTGTGAACTCTTAGTTTTAAAATTATTTTCAAATTAAAAGAAAAATTATTTTTCTCAAAAATATTTTCAAGGATATTTTCATGGAATTTATATTCAATAATAATAAGAACCCTTATTATACTTATACTACACTGAGGATAAGTTGAATTGATATAATCCATATTCATTCTATGGATTTTTTATGATTATTTTAACCAAGAAAAGTATATAAATTCACTTTATTGATTTATTTTCCCATACATTAACTTTCCCTTGAAATATTCATTTTCCTGTGATCATTAGACATTAAATTTCCTATAAATATCCATATTATTTATCATGGATATGTTTATTTATTAAAACATATATAATTTTTACATATAGTATCCAAAATTGAAAGTTATTTTTTTATCTAGAGAAATATCAACAAATTTGTATGCTTTACTCAATAAGGATATTTAATGATTAGATACATTTTTCATGAATTAAATCGATTATTCAATATATAAGGAATGCATTGGACATGCAATGACATGTGTGGACTAGAATTATATATCCCCTTGATGCATTGGTAGGTCTCATGAGACAAACTATACTAGGTTTTGTCCAAGGCCTTACCCATTTATATAGAATAATTGGAACCAGGCCTCAATAGTATGTTTTAGATGTCCATCATTATGAATTAATTTATTGATATAGCATGTGATTATTCTATTAGTGATAATTTCAATGGATATATTTTAATCTCATTTGATTGTTTATATGGTATTTTTTTATCATTATTTATTCCTCACTTATTTTCGCAAGTTATTGATTAAATGGATTGTGTTTCAGTTATTTACCTTACTATATTGATTATGCCTTATTTATTCATAGCTTTAATAGAATTATTTCCTTTACTAATAATTTTCCTCACCCCTTTCTTATGTTTTATTTTCCCTGGGATAAAAGGAAGTGTTTTGTGACTGATATGTAGGGATACACTAAGGGTAATAATGGTTTTCTCAATAAAAGTACTTTGTTCATCTTATATTTTAAATTTTAATAATAATTTCCTGTATTTATCTACTTTACCAAAAATACTAAACTATTTGATACTTAAGGATGTAATTCACTATATCTTATTCTAATGTAATAGAGCAAACACTTTCATTGGGCTATTAGGGTCATGGTTTCTACATAAAATCAATAAATTTATTTAAACTAAATTTTATAGATGAATAATATATAATTTTTTCACTATTGGTTTTGTATATATGTGATCCTCTATATAATATTGATAAAGATCACTCAGAATTATCTAATGGAAACTTTAATCAAAGTTTATCCACATGATTTAAAAATATCCTGATGCTTATAAAGGGATTCATTCAAACCATGATGTGTTTAAACATTCATTTTAGTGTTAAAGAAATTATAGATATAGGGATTTAGTAGGATGATATTTAATTATTAAATCAGTGTTCTTGAATGAAATAGTTCCACAATTATAGAACCTTTTATATGGGACATTTAGAAATCCCACATATAACTAAAACATTTATCCTATTAAATGGAATATTTCATAAAAAATTTATATGTTACAAACCCTTGTAACCATCAACTATTAAATTTATAATATTTAAACTATTAAAATTATCATCACATGATTATCATACTGAAGATCATAGTTTATATTAGGATAATATAACATTATTCATGTGTTATCGCATAACATAAATTATATCATCCATAAACCACATAATATTAACCTTAATAATATCCTTGTTTACTCTTTCATATACCATGAAGTTCTCTATATATCCACGTGATGTTTTTTCCATTAATAAAAATTTATATAAATCTCTCACATTTACTAAGTAATTATAGATAAACATAATTTCACATTATGTCACATCATATATGAAAACCTATAAAACCATGTATGGGGCTTCTTTTGGATGTCATACAAAAATATTTTGGAATGTAAATCATTAATTTTTCACTATATATTATACTATATGTAATAACATGTATAAATTAATTTGAAAATTATTTTTTATATCCTCTAAAAATAAATTTTGGTATCTATTAAATCATCATAAAAATGTCTTATATCAAAACATAATATGCATCACACAAATTCTATATTTGATACCTTAGGAATCTATATCATTGATAAAAATAATTAATTCCTTAATACAAAATCATATGAAAAGATAATAAACTATTAAATTTTTAATGGTACTCAAGATAAAAATGGATTTGAGATTATCCATATCAATCAAATATAACTCCATATATATTTCCACAGACAATATCACATATAAGTATGCATAATAATATAATACCTTTTTCTAAGACATAGAGTGACTATAAGACGTGATGTATGTAAATCATATAAAGATAAATTGTAAGTTATATCTTCTCTTAGTATATTTTATCCAATAAGATGAATGCATCATAAGTTTTTTATTTAGATGGATGAGTATATCACTTGCTCCTCACCCAAATAGATAATCGCATACCAGTAACCTTATCTATGTATTAAAATATTATTCTTTAATCTACCACAATGGGGGATCAAATGTAATACTCAACATATGAATGAATAAACCCCATATTGGCTAAACCAAAGTCAATGATATAATGTGGAATATTCCCAACAACCCCATTATTATCTTAGCTTAATGGATGACATAAGACAATTATCATAGAATAATGGATTCCATTATTAGTATAATATAAATCATTTTAAAGTGGATTTAATATGAATCATGCATGTATATTTTATCAAAATAATATTATATAACACTCATTGATGTATACATAGTGGGTCATCTAGCACTCAAAAACTGTTTTATAACTCTTTCATGAATTTATTATCTAAATTTGAAACCCATCCCATGGTAATATTTTGATATCTAGTGTAAAAGGGAACCTTATATATTATCTTATTCACACACATTGATCAGCCTATATCAACCAATATCTACCAAAATCCCTCTCTAACTCCGTTTTTTGCATCTATTTGGTTTTTTTCTTCCCCAAAAAATAATTAAGGATTATGGTGTAAACCAAAGGAGGATTTCTAAGATGTAAAATCTTAATAATATTTTTTCAAGTTTATTTCTTCATCCACCTACTTAAAAATTATTATAATTATATTAATATAATTACATCAGTATTATTAATATATTTAAATTTTATTTTGTTGATGGAATAATCATTTTTAATTCCATCAAATGGAAAATGAAAATGTTATTCATGCGTAAGTGCGGACTACAGCCTCCATGAATTGACATGTCTCATTTTTTATCACTGACTCACATGGATCCTTATAAATATGGATTTAATTAATATAATTATATTTATAACAAAATTATGATTCTATAAATAGAATCTATTATCTATTTTTTTCTCATCCGTTAGAAAATAGAAACATCGCTCATGTCTACGTATGGATTAACTTCTCTATGAAACAACATGTTTCATTTTTAATAACCACGGTACATTAATGGTTATAAAAATATATTGAATATATAAACATCATGATTATAAATATTTAATATTATAGATATTAAGGATCTATGACTCCTTTGAATGCATTCAACACACCGATGTTATTTTTTATATTATGAACTAAAAACCCAAAAACATCTACCATAAACATAACTAGTTTAGTAACTAAATAAAATATTTTTATAAATGATGAAAAACAAATAATTATGATGTAATGATAATGAAAATAATTTTATGTAAGAAAATATTAAATATATGTTTATAATTCAAGAGGATAGATGATATATGTATTGATTCTATACTTGAGGTAAGAGATTTTTCTGTAAAACATTATTTATAAATGTTTTAAACTATTTTACTTCCATATCCATGTTATTGAAAATATTTTATAAATTTTCATATTTATACAAAAATATATATTTCTAAAGGTCATTAGAAACTATTTTTTACTTACATTAATTTTTTTAATGGAATAATTTTAACATTTTCTATACCGTTCATTTCTGCTTTCTTTACAAAAAATTAAAAATGTAATTTTTTAATTTACCACGTAATATCCATTTATCACATTCATAGCCATTATTCATTATCAAGATTCCTATACATGATTATGTGGATTCTTAAATATTATCTTATTCCCATTATTTTTTAAAAATTTAGTCAATTTAAATTTTATTAAAAGAAAAGGTTATATTTCTACTCATTTTTATGAGCTAACTTAATATTCTTTTGCTTATGGGATAAAATACTAATTTTTATGGTTTTTATGATGGAAATTCATGATTTTATATGTTTTAATCATGTTATCATTCTTTTAAAAAATTTATGATGATATGTTGGTCTGACATGGCCCTCAAATCCACTTATTAATGATTTATTCTTGATGGAATATATATTTTAAATTACCAAATAGTTTATTCTATTTGTAAGGATGATTATTTGGGTGGTTTTAATAATGATATAATGATAATTTACCAAGGTATATACATTATTTTTTCATGTTTTCAAATGGTTTTTTATGGAAATTTTTTTATTTTATATAGTATGAAAAATATTTAAATAAATTTTATGACATTTTTAAATAAAATGTTTGTTTCCAAGGAAATTCTTTCATATTTTCCAATAATTTATCACGAATATTATTTCTTATTTATTCTTTATTATTATATTTTTTTATGAAAAAATTTTTGAAAATAAAGTTTATTTTTTGAACATGTAAAATATTATTTGATATCCATGTTTATTATGTAAATAAGGTAAACTTTCATATAGTTTTTCATGATTTTTAGATGGACTAATGGGTTTTTAAAGTTTTTATATCCATTTATTATATTTTTATTCTCATCCCAAGTTTTAAATTTTTTTGATAGGGATTATGTATGAGTAGAAAACTATATAATTTTATATATTTCCATTTTGATGATTCATCTTAAAATAAGTGAATGTGTATTGAATGAAGTAAAAATGTAAAAATAAGTTCCTTTTATAGATAAAATGTGCATTGTGTGTAAGTTTCCACTATTGTATGTTATGGTTTTTATAATTCTGAAAAAAAAAACTAAACATAAATGATTCTAAAAATTTATGAAGTGTAACCCATATAATAAATCATGTAATTATAGGTTTATTATCTTATAGGTTATTATAGTCGATATAAAAGTAAGGTTTGGATAAAATTAGTGGTTCTGATATTATTAATAAATTTGATACCCTAGAACCTCAATCTCGAATTCAATTCTCGTAAGAAAAATTTGTATATACCACTTTGAAATAAATCAAAATAACCCAATTTTATCCATCAATAATTACAATATCCCCAAAAAATATAGAATTATATACGTATGATAGACCTTTAAGGTTTATAGTTTTAGAGAGTTAGGAAAAACTTTTAGCTAACAAATCCTATGTCTTATTTATAAAAATATATATTTATTCAACTATATAAGAAACTATTTAATCCACAATTTGTCTTCAAAGTCTCCATCTAAATTTTCCACACATGCTACTATTATTAACATATAATGTGAAATAATTATATTTATAACATTATGAAATGGAAATATAATAAGGGTGATATTAGTCACTTTGTAAGGGAAAATTTATATCATAAGTAATAAAGTAATTAGTATTACATTATGAATAAATAAGAGTCAATTAATGTCATATAACTGAACACATAGTATTTAAATAAATCCATATATTACATAGATATATATATAATCACATGGATAAAAATAACTTGTTTCTTAGTGATGAAATTAATAATATCGGATAGAAAATTCCATGAACTAATACAAGACATCTTGGTCTTATACATCAAGATCTTACCATTAAGGTCCCATGTTTGGGAAAATTTTGTTTTGGGGAGGCGTACATTGAAATACCCAAGATTATTTTTCTAATGATACATATAGATTCATTTAGGGGATATCTATGTATATCCCCACCCCTCAATAATGAATCCCAAATTATTCATCATATTATGGAATTAATATACTATTAAAAAGATATAAACAACATGACTCGGTAATCAATAATTATATGTATTGAAATAATATTCATACAGATTTCCCATATTTCCCTAATCAATAATTAGATAATATTTATATGTAATCATTCATTAAAATAACACATTTTAGAGTATGGGGTATATTTTTAAGTCGATAATATCCATAATCAATCAATGTAAAGAATAAAGGTAGACACCCTTCGGTCAAAGGAATGAAATATTGAGTGTTTATAGAGAAAATTCATTATAATAAATATCATTCCTATAAAATAGGATGATTTGGAAACATAGAGGTAATTATGGATCATATCATTGATAGAAAATAACATTATAGAATATTTTTTAAAGAAATAATATATATTTTTACATTTGAATTATTTCTTTGATCAAACATAATATGTATAAAAGGACAACGACTTGGATGAAAAACAATTTATAAGTGTTTTAGAAAAAATCACATTGGATATAATAAACATCCTTGGTCTTTTAAAATAAATATAATAGAAATATTTTATAAAATTTAAAGGCATATAATTTCTATTGTAATCCATAATGACATAGATATAATGTTTTAGATAAAATAGCAATGGTGGGGGATGATTTGTTTACATGGAAAATGTTAAAAATATAATCTTTTGATAGTTATAAAAAAAATTAACCGTAGGGAAAATGTAAGAAAATTAATTAAAACATCTTATAAAGGTAAATTATAAGAAAATAAAAAATATATATTTCAGAATATTTGGGTTGGTTTCCTTAAAATATGTGAGTAATGTTCCACAAGAGGAAATGAAATAGGGATAATAAAAGTAAAACCCCAATAATAACTAGAGGGTAATATAATGATAAGAATTTTATAGTGAAACTTATATAAATTCCTTAGATGTTTTATCTCTAAAATGACATATCTATTTGAAAATGATATTGGCAATGAAACTCTCATGGTATTGGTAATGTTAGAATCAAATGACATTGTGTGTGAGATCATGAAATGGATATCCAGACCGCATGAAATGGAATATATTTTCATATGTGAAATTAATTGGTTAGTTAATAAAAAATATAAATTAAACAATGGCTTGCAATGTCAAACACATCTCATGGAGTTGGAAATGAGATGAATAAAATCTAACAAACTTAGAAATAATCAATAAAATATCCCTAGAAAATATGATTAAAAATGAAACACTAAATGTCATGAATATTGAGAGAATTATGATTAAAAAAATTAATGTCTATTAGGTACACCATCAAAAATAAAACATTGTGTGTATTTAGAAATATTCCTTAAGCGGTGACAATTTGAGACATAAAACCCTAATCTTAATTCTTGACTTTTACTAAATCTCATGAATATCTTGTATAAAATAAATTCACAATATAAATCACTTATTTTGGAAAAATATTCATATCAATAATAATTTATAAACTTAATTTATAATTTTTCTATAAATTTATATTTTATTGTTATTATCTTCTTTAGATATCAACTGTGATTAATCTTGATCGTTTTAAACTTTCTTACTAATAGCAGTGTTGTTCTTCATTATTCTCAAAAATTTCATCATTATCTAATCATAAAAGATGTTATAATTTATTATTAGTAAATTTTTATAATATTATAATTTCATTATATGATAATTTTTCTTATGTTCCTTATATATGAAATCAATAATGAGCATATTTCGGTGATTTTTCACAAACAGATGTTAGTATCTTAATTTATGTGTTTAAAATTAATGTTAAAATTCTATAAAAAAACTTTATTTGATTATTTATATCATATATTATTAGAAATTAAGTTCTAAATTTCATATAGGACATAATTTTATAGTATTTTTTAAGTAGGTGGCTAGACCAACCCAAACATTAACATACCATATATAATGGATAATTATGATTATTAAAGTGGTTTAATTTGGGAATAATATCATTATTATAGAAGAATAATTTTATTTTTTATATTATTTGTGGTGTTTAATCCTATTTTAATATCTCTTAAAGAATAATAAATAATCTAAATTAAAAATTATATATGTTACTTTCTAGATACAGAAGTCTGTAAAATGAAAAGTTAACATTTTCATTTCTAGAAGAATATGAGGGAAATAAAGTGGATTATAATTTTCTTCTTAAGAATCATAATTATAATATCTATTTCCAATTTATACTTCAATTTATCCTTATTACTATCTAAGATAGGTGTTGGTGAAAAATGAATGATGTCACTTTATGGAGGATGTAGTCCTCACAATGCATTATCAATAATTTTTATTATTCAAAGTGTATGGAAAGGATTAAATATGTTTTGTTAAATTACTATAACAACACTTCAGTATAGTGATGATAATTATTTCATTATATAAATATGGTTATGATTGGTTTGGAAGGAAAATAAATATAAGTAAAATTTAAGGATTAAGTAATACTCACATTGGGACCTTGAACTTTCTCTTGTATGTCTCATTAGAAATAAATGCCTTAGGAAAAATAATTGAAACAAAAGGATTAATAAAATGATAGTTTTTTCTAAGAGTATAAAAATTTTAGACTAATAATAATAAATTTTAAGGAATGGGTGTGGCATGAAGGAGTGGAAGTGTCTCCTTTTATAATTGAACGAAAGGGAACATTTGTGAACTCTTATTACATTTCAATAATGGAATGACTCTATTAAAGGATAAATGCTTCAAAATGTGATAAATAATTGACTATGGGGTGATATTGGTTTGTTTAACACTCAACCGAGTATTTTCACACATTTTTTTAATATTTATGATATCATTGGTACATATATTTTTTCTTTTACCTTTTAATTTTTTATTAGGGTGACTAGTTTTTACCCAAGTTACATATATTTTACTAATCATATAAATATGATCTATTAAAAAAATTGGGAGTGATGAAACTAAAATTAATATCCAATTAATATTATAAATATTTTAATTAATATAAAATTAAATTTTATATTAAAACATTTTTTATATATATAATTTTTTTCTAGAAAAATGTTCTTCTCAACATAATGTGTTCTATATATTATATCATATTGATTACCAATTGAATCAGTGGTAATTTTTTAAAATTTTGGAATAAAAATTATATTAATTTCACTTTTTAGAATATATTAATTAATTTTATTTGATAAATATTACACAATATAAATAAAATAATTTTTTAAAAAAATAGTTATTTTATTACCATGGTCATTAACATTACTCTTTGTAATCATACTTTTATTTCCAAAAACTAAATTAAAAATATTACATAATAAGTTCATATTGATCTAAAATAAGAAATCTATTTTGTTTTATTTAATTTTCTCATGTGATGAAAACTATTTTTTTAATAAAATAACATAAATCACTTTTTATAGTTAAATAGTACTCATGTTTTCAAAAATGATATGTGTGGTTTTTATAAATAAAATATAGTATTTTTTAAATTATTTTCTCATTAATAAAATTATATATCATTTATAAAAAATATATTCAAAAAAATTTAATCGTTTTTGTTTTATTATAATGTCATAAAGGTGACAGTTTTGGGAATATCATTATTTTTTACTATTCACTTAAAAACCAATATTTTCTGAAAAATCCCTAAAATATATTTGAAGATAATATTGTTATTATAATTCCAAAAAAATTATTCATTTTATTAATATTAGATTATAAAATTTATAAACATATCTTTTAAAAATTAAATATAATGAAAAACATTTTTTATTAAAATGTAAACATTCTTTTATTTTTAAAAGTCAAAATGTTATATATATATATATATATATATAATACATATGATAATTAAACTGTTAGATTCATAATTACCAAATTATATCATCATAATTTCTAGTTAGAAATACCCTCAAGATCTTTGGGTAAGATCTAATCATAAGGTAAGATCAGGTGACATTCAAGGATGGTGATTCCTCTAACATAAATATTGGGGAAATTTCCATGAGCTTGAATTTCACTCACATATGATATTGATCATACAGTAATTGTTTAAATTTTCCTAAAACATGGTCTAAGTAAAACTGCAGTTAGGATAATTCATTTATATGCTTGTAATATGGGATTCATATAGGATGCTTCCCCTACCCAATTCCATTTCATTACCTTTCCAATATTGATTTCAAAATATTGTGACTTTAATTTATAACAACTAATTTAACACTTATATTATAACAGTAAATTTTTATTTTAACATATAATAGTTTCATTTTAGTATTCTATTTAATTTAGAACTATATATTAACATAATATTTATTTTAGGAATGTAAATAATGAAATTTTTGTTCATTACATTCTACCCCTTAAATAAATTGTGTCTTCATAATTGTAATTATTTATAACTAATTAATATAGTTGAGGGTATTATTAAAATATTTATCATCTAGGATATAACATCTAATATGACATATAACTTACTCTCTTGGGTTATATCAAGTTACTTATCTTTCCTCAAATGATATTAATCATTCAAAAAATAATATATCCATACATTAATCCTATATTCTCTAGAACATAACTTTCCTAAAACCATTGGAATCTCAAGGACATTAAACCAAAAAAAAGTATATATTTCTATAAAAATTAACTATATATTTGACCCTTTAATTTATTAATAACTAGTTCATAATATCATAAATGAGTAAATATATTTCATTATCACAAAATTTTGATAAAATTTTCCAATAATATCATGGAGCACTTTTTCAATAAATAAATAATCAATTAAAATTATATTAATACTATCTAAATCAATTTTCTAAAAACCTATTAACCCATTTAATCATATGAGTTATCCATACTCCAATCATGTGTTATCTAATAGTTATCCTAAGAAAATATAACCCTATAAAAAATAAATTTCTAATTTTATTGATACCATTTAGTATATGTTTATAAATATTTAAATCAAAAAGACTAATGAAAAATCCTTAGATGTTTCATATAATCCCCATAACATTTTTAATAAACCAAAACATTATCAATAAATAACACTTACTAATAGAAATATTTAATATTTAAAAAAATTAATTTATATTATGATATCAATCTCACTATCATAAGTAATACTAGAAAACTCACCTTTTCCATTATAATAATCATACACTAATATTCTCAACGATTTAATTATTCTCCCTTATTTAGTTATAATTCATGGGGGTTTCTAGATATATACCTTTCTCATATTCATCTTTATGATCTTTTTTAAACCAAATTCTAACAAAAAATGGTTCTAATAATTTCAAAAATATTAATATGAAAACATCATTCTAAATATTTCTTCCCCAATGCTACATTTAATAAAAGAGACTTTTGGTTCAATCTATGACAATTTTTGTTCAATCCTTGGTTATTCATGCTTATTTTTCTCTTAGTTTTTCTAATATAATTAGTTAATTCCATACTCAAATACTTCATAATGGTTCAAAAATATAATTTTATTAACTAACCCATATCCCTGAAGAGTGTCAAACTAGGTGCATAGTTATTCCACTTTTTCATTTACTAGGTGTTTCTCAAATTAAAGACCAATATTCCATTTTATAAGTTATTAGCCCTATTTACATATATTATAGCACCTGTAGTAACATGTAAATTCTATATTGAGATGTAATTTTTGGTAGAACCACATAATATCTACATTACTACAATTTCAGGATATTATCCTATTGAAATATCCATCCCTAATTCAGATCCTTGGGTTTTCTTTATTGTTATATTATCATAATCCTTGAAATATTCAATAATACTTCAACTAACCTAAATGGTTATGTGTTCCTTTTAAATTATGATATACCTTAACTTATCACTCCTTAAATTATACTCAACTTATATCCTAATCTTAGAATTTTTCTAAACCCTAATTAGATAAAAACTATGGTGCCTCGAACTATCAGTTCTCAATACAGTACTCATAAATAACTTCTTTAAATACTTCATTTAAAATAAACTAAAGAGAACCAATTTTAATCATTAATAATAATAATATTACCAAAAAATAATGAGTCATATACATTTGAAGGACCTTTTCAGTTAATAGATTTAGGGAGTTTAGAAAAACTCTTAACTAATAAATCCCATGTATTTCTCATTATATGGAAATTTTTTATACTATAAAAAAACTACTATATCCATAATAACACTTCATCATATCCTAAAAAATTCTTCGTACATTCAACTCTTCTATACATATCTTGTGTAATACATTTCTTTATAACCTCACAACATGTAAATATAATAAGGGTGATATTAAACACATAGTAAGAGTAAATTTATATCAAAATATATAATGGAATGATTAATATGGTAGGAATAAATAATATATAGATAAGTACATATAATTAGACACATGAGCTTGAAATAAACTCATAAATGGAATAATTTTATAAAAAAATAACATTGATAATAGTTATTGGTACATTAGTGATGAAATTAATAATGACATAAATCTAATTCCATAACCTAATATAAGACAAGTTGATCTTAAACATCATAATATTACCATAAATTCCAATGTGTTTAGACGATATGTTTTATAGGAAGATATACACCAAAATACCCAATATTGTTTGTCTCATTAGATTTATCGATGCATTGAGGGTCTATCTAAATTGAGCCACACACATATCTAATTAATTTCAATTAATTAATCATATTAAAGAATGAACATACCATAAAATATTCAACCAAGTATACTTATTAGTCATCAAACATCTATATTGAAATAACAAGTATATATATTTTCAATAATTCCCCAATGAATAAATGGAATAACTTTATATATAAGCATCCCTCTAAATAAAATTGTATAGATTAAAGGGCATATATTTATGTCTATAATATCCACAATCAATCAATATATATCATTTTCTAAACACTCATTAATCAGTGGAAGGAAATATAGAGTGTTCACAATAGAGAGGTATTGGAAAAAAAATATTTCATATAAGAGAGGATGATTTGGAAAGGAAAATGGAGTGATGCATCATATCATTGATAGAAAAAAACATTATATAATACATAAATAGAAATAAATTTGATGATAACATTTTTATAATATCCTCTATCAAGTATAATATATTTCAAATGGCAATGACTTGGATGAAAAACACTTTTTAGTAGTTTTAGAAAAAATCACTTTGAAAATAATAATATCCTTGAAAATTTGAAAATATTTTGAGTGACATGTTTTATAAATATATAAGATAAATAATTTCGTTTATAGTCAATAAAAACATAGAGATAAGTATTCATATAAAAATAAAAATGTATTGTAAATATCTATTTATATGGAAAAGTTAAAAAGATATTCTTTTAATACTTTGAAAAAAAATAACCCATGCATAAACCATTAAAAATTTATTAAAAAAATTAAGAAAGCCATGTATTATTATATTAACATAATAAACTATTGAGAAATATAAAATCACATCCACAAAATCATCTAATGAACATATACATGGAAAAATGATTTCCCATACCATAAAGAAAAAGTGAGGTCATTTCTTAAAAAATGGGAAAGTTATGTGTCATGGGTGAATATATAATTGAGAGAAGTCATGTAAAACCAAAAAAATGGATATAGGGGAATAAAATCATAATATTTTTAGATAAAAATGTATATAGATTCCTTTTATATATAATCAATTAAAATAAATCTCTATTTGAAAATGATATTGGAGATGAAACCCTCACAGTATTAATAACGTAAGAATCAAAAGATATTGAGAGGGAGATCATGAAATGGAAATTAAAATCACATTAAATTGAATATTATTTTATATATGAAGTAAAAATGTAATTTAATACCTCGTATAAAATAAATTATGGTGTAAAATATAAAAAAAAAATCTCATGGATTTGGAAACGAGAATAAGAAACCCTTACAACCATAGATTCATTTGACTCAACACCCCTTGAAGGATATGATTTCTAATTAAATGTTAAATAAAATGAATAATGAAATTATTATGATAAAAATATTAATGGGTGAGTGTACATACCATTTTATAGAAAAAAAATTATAATAAAGAATATTTCTCAAGGAATGAAAATTTGAGACATTAAACCTTAAACTAAATTACAAGCTTCCTATAAAGCACATTAATCACATGTATAACAAAAATAACTATAGAAATTTCCATTTTCAAATCCTTATTAATATCTATAACCATTTAGAAACAATATTTAAAATTTTTTACTATATGTTATATATTTTATGTTATCTTCTTTCAATAACAAGTGTGATTAAACATGATCAATTTAAACTATTTTTGTAATATCAGCACTGTTCTCCATTATTATCCAAATGTTAATTAATAATATATCATAAAAGGTATTTAAATTCATATTTTATAAGAATTTATTATTTTATAAATTCATTCTATAGGATTTATAGTTATTATCCATAAAGATTAAATCTGTGATGAGCATGTTCTTTTGATTTGGCATGAACGAACATTAGTATCTTAATTCCAGAGTCTAAAATAAATATTAACATTAAATAAAAAATTAAAATATGTATTCAAATATTTATATAATATATTATTGGTAATTAAGTTATCATATTCACTCCTTATATTATTTTATATCATTTTTCAAGTAGGTGGTTAGACTGACCGAAACATGGATATACTATAATTAATGTATGATTATGATTATAAAAGTTGATTACTTTTTCAATAATATTATTAATATATAATAATATACATATTTTATAATAAATTTTAAGGTTTTGAATAATATTCCTATAGGTACTAACAAATAATATAAAAATAAAATGAAAAACAAGATATACTACTTTATAGGGGTGGCAGTCTGTACAACACACATTAATCGTTTTCATTATTGAAGAATGAGTGGGAAAGAAGTTGGATTATTATTTTTCTTTTAATTATAATAATTTTATATATCTTCTATATTTAATCTTATATTTTACCCTTATAACTATCTAAGATTGGTGGTGGTCAAAAATGGAATACGTCGCTCTGTAGAGGTGGTAGTTCACACAACATGTGATTAACATTATTTTGTTTTCCTAAGTAGATGAAAAGAAATAAATAAGGGTTATTAAAATAATATCATAAAACCTTAGTAACTAATAATAATTATTTCATTATATAACTATGGTTAGGATATGTTTTGAATGGAAAGAAAAATAAGAAAAAGATTTGGATTAATTAATAATCACTTTGGGACATTAAACTTTCTCTTCGATGTCATTTTATAAATGAATAGTTTATGATAAATAATTAATACTAGAGGATTATAAAAATAATATATGGTTATATTAAGAGAAAAATGGTAGAGTTTTTGGAATAAATTCAATAGAATATTTATGTCATTAAGGAGTGTAAGTGTCTCTTTTTAGAAGATAATAAATGGGAACTTTCGTAAAGACATGTTATTTTTCAATAATGGAATGAAATTATTCAATGGAAAAATGGTTCCAAAAGTACGAAATAATGGATTTTAGGGTCATATTGGGTCATTAAATCCAAAAAAAGGTATTTCCACAAATATTTTAAACATTTTGGTTGTCATTTGTCATTATATTTTAAGGTTTACCTTTTAAAAAAAATAATAGGGTGACTAGTTTTTATTCAAGTAAATTATGTTTTACTAACAATATAAAATATCCTATTTTTAAAAATAGGTTTAATTATCCTAAATTTAACCTCCATTTTTTCTAATTAAATTCCTAATTAATATTAAATAAAACTTTAAATTAAATAACTTTATAGATAAAAAAATGTTTTTAAATAATGTTGTTTTTAGAATTAAGTGTTCTTAATATTATTTAGTATTTATTACCAATTTTATGAATTATAATTAATTTGAATATAGGATTTAAATTTATATCAAAGTTACTTTTTAAAATAAATTTCTTTATTTTTTAGATAAAAATTGCACAATATTAATAAAACAATTATTTAAATTAAAAGTTTCACCCTTATAATAGCCATTAACTTTAATATTATTAGTCATGAATTGATTTCCAAAAATTAAATTATACTTATTATATAATATGGTCACATTTATCTTAAATATTAAATCCATTTTTGGGATTTAATTTTTATAAGTGTTGAAAACAAATTTTTTATTATAATTGAATAACTCGATTTTTAGAGCAAAATATTACATCTGTTTCCAAAATGATATATGTGGGATTTATAAAAAATTATTAATTTTAAATTATTTATATAAATATATATATTATAAAAAATTAAAAAAGATTTAAGTCATTATTATATTATGAAAATGTCAAAAAAGTGATGGTTTTAGCAATATCAATATTTTTTTAGTGTTCACCTAAACTTAGTGTTTTCAAAAAAATAACAAAAAAATATCCTAAGATAATATTTTTATTAAATTTCCAAAAATGAAGTTAATTTTTTTAAATTGAAATTATAAAATTTATAAGAATATCTTTTAAATATTAAATATAATGAAAAACTATATTTAGAGAAAAATAAATTTTCCTTTCTTTTAAAAGTCAGAATGAGAACAATATAGAATATATGTGATAAATAACAAATTAAATTCATAACTACCTAATTATATCATCCAAATTTATAGTTACATATCACCTCTTGAAATTAATGTATGATCTATGAATAAGGTAAGTTGTAATGTAAGTTGAGATTAGTGATTCCTCTTGTATAGATATTGTGGAAATTTCAACAAGCTGGAATTTTGGATCCATATAATTTCACTCATATTGAAATTGTTCATGTTTGGATTGGTAATAGTATAAGTAAAACCCTAGTGAAGCTTCATTTTTTCCATGCTCAGAAAAATGAACTTCATAAGGGAGACTATCACTAACCTATGACATTTCATTCCTTTTTCATTATATATTTTTCAATATGGTTACTCCCTTTAATACCTGCTACTTTAACAGCTACATTATAATACTCAAATATTATTTTAACCCATCACGGTTTTGTTTTAGTGTAGTGTTTCATTTAAAATAATATTTTAACATAATGATTATTTAATAAAAGTACCTAATGTATTTTTTTCATTACTATAAAAGAAACTTAATGTATGATATTCTATGGATTATAGTATTACAAGATAATTTTTTTGGGTTTTTATGTGCCTTCATCTAATATATGCCTTTTTTAGGATGGTTTTCAATAGAATAAATAGTGTGACTAAGTAATTATGGTATAAGGAGTATAATATCATTCTCAATCAGTAGCCTAAAATAGTTTAAACTAGAAAAAATAGTTATTGGATATGTTAAATTAGTTAACATTATATATTAGTAGGGATACTTATAATGTCTGACCCCATCCCATTGGCTTGGGATTTTTTAGAGGTGCTACTAATCTTAGGTGATGTCTCCAAGACACCAAAGGCTGGCCTTAAATTATAAGGAATTTTTCAAACTATGGGGGTATTATTTTCTATCAAGATAAAAACTTGAAAACTATAAAAATAAATAATATGATGTATAGTTTAAGACTAAAATAACTAACTGAATATAAACTAGAAGATAATCAGAGTGGTGATGAAAATAACAATACATTATCATGTTTTGAAATCCAATACACATGAAATCCTCCAAGACACATAGGTTGAACCACAAAAACTACTCTATAATAATACCTTCATGCTCCACCTCTGATTAAACCTACCTACAACATCATAGTATTACACTAAAAAAGTTTGAAATCTATCCCTTTCTTGTATGGAAAAAAATAACATCTACATATGCACCAAAGTCTATATGCATGAGGTGAGTAAAAAACCTAGTAAGAAATACCCAATACATCCCAATAACTCTACTAAGATAAAAAAAAGTTATATAATAGTTTTATGTAAAGTTATAAGAGGGAAAACAAAGAATTTTAAAAATTCACAATTTTATAAAATCATTAAGACCAATTCCATTCCACTTGGAATATCCTTCCCACTATAAACACAACCAATTAATTCATCCAACCATTTAAAATTTCTAAATCATGATTACAAAAATATATCTTTCTTGTACAAAATCAGCATCTATCTATTTACCAATGTGACCCACCAACATTATCCCTATGTCAAAACATAACAAGGAACCATTGGTGTGATCATGAAAAAACACTAACTAACCATTTAAAGTCCAAAAATAAATGTTTTTATTTAAAACTAAAAAATTATTTTGAAATATTTTTCATAAACACCAAATAATAATATCATATGATTCCCATTTAAAATAAAAGTAACTAAAAAAATCCAATAGGAACAAAACCAATATTTTTTAAGAAAATACAAGAAAATAATTTAGAAATCTAGGCCTTTGAGTACTATAGAAAAAGGGTGTGAGGGAGATATTGATAGATTAATTCCAAAAAACTTTAATTTTTTATTCACTCTTACCATTATAATCCTTCATGAACACTTTTATTCTCAAGGTTTAACACTTTCTGATCTAAATAAGGTGACCTCAAGATAAAATAGAACCTTTAAAATCACCTAAATGAGGGATGAAGTTTTAGAGAAAATGTAGATAAGATAATGAGGATCATAAGGAATATAAGTAATTAAATATGTTTTACCTAACCCATTAATAGAGTAAATATTTAGGATATCATGTACGTTGAATATCACATTTCCTTATCTTTAAAATCTAAAAAATCATTCATATAGTGACATATATATTACAGCGTGAACAATATTATATAGAATCTTCCTGGAAAACCCTTCACATCCTAAATTAAATTCATGTCTTCTACCCTTATGAATAAACATTCAGGGTATGAACCATCTCATACATCCAAATTCTAGATTCTAATATATTTCCACCTCGGATAACCTCCAGTAGTTTAACAAATCAACTCCACACTTAATAGAAATAGTGAGAAGAAGACATACTGAAAACTAGGGGTATCACATTCTCTCTACCATTAAGCTTTCTATCTATGGAAATAACAAGGTAATCGGTGCTTTGAAAATGTTTAATCCACTTATCTTTCATAAAATTCTCCCATTCATGTGTATCTTCTTGAATTTGACCATGTTTCCACAAAACCCACATAAAGGATATCCATATACCATGAAAGACCTTGTCATTACTATCTAAAATACAAATCAGGTTATATAAAATGGAAACATTGTGTTCATGATTCATATGATACCAACTAATCACATGATCAAGACTTGGTTAGTACTTATTTAATTTTAATACATAAAATGTATTATAAAACTAACTAATTCATGGTGGTAAATTAAACTAATAAGAAATATCGGCAATCCATTCTTGGATTTCAAATCGCTCAATATACCAATAATCCAACTTCTCTAATTACCAAAACAATGATTACCATGTCTGTGAGTGACTTTCAAAAATACTTGGTCTTAGATGGAAAAAAGATAATGGAATATAATAATGAATTGCATAATATTTTTTTCTTCTCTAAGTTGTATCCATTCACTTCCTAATCATAAAAATATTCTCAGTTGTCTCATAAATAAGGCTAGTAATGATTAATGATGTTTCTCCCATTTCAAAATTATAAAGTGTGGATCAAAATGGATGAACCTAAAATTCCTCGAATGGGGCCATACGTATCGTTTCCTAATAACTATTTTTGTATAATAACTCCATTAGTGAAAAGATCTTACCATGTGCCACTAAAATCCATAAATATATCTTTTATCATGTCTTCTAAAGTCTTAATTGTGCATTTAGACTACCCATCCATTTGAGTATTATATTCCATGCTCATGGTAAATTTGTTACTAATGTATTTTTTATCAAAGTTCCAAAATCATGAGGTGAATTTAGGATCCCTATATGAGGCAATCAACACTAGTAGTATATGAAATTTCACAACTTATCTGAAATATCACTTTATTAATTACTCCATCGTATTTTATTCTTGGACTATAATGAAGTGTTATTCTTTTTGAGTCATTCCATAGTCACCCATATCACATAATTATTTCTAATCATTCTCAAAAAAATATCCACATGGTCATTAGAAATTTTTCCTCATTTTTAGTTTGGTATGGGTAAGGATTATAATAATTTGTATGGTACTTGATGCTTTACCTTGACCAATTGATAATGAGGAATTTCATAACATAATCAGCCACTATTCATTTCATAATTGACCACCAAAATGGGTACTCATCACCTTGTACATCTTTTGGATTCATATATGAATTTCCCATTTAATATGGTTATAAACAAAAACAAGATGTCCATGACATGTCATCAGTACCACTAACTGATCTTGAAAATAAAACATTGTATTCCCATATTCTTTCCATTCATTAATGACATCCCCACCATTAATTTTTCACATTTTTTAATGTAATTATGATATAATATTTGGTAAACTTTGACCTATTCAACTATATTGGGAATAAGGGTTAATTAAAAAAAGACTTCTAAATTTTTTTTCTTGACGTATTTTGGGTGAATATTAAAAAATATGCCCATAAATTTTCGCTAATCAATATTTACCAAATAAATATTGTTATATGATTTTTGACTTAAAGAATCACCTACAAAATTCTTAATTACGGGTGTATAGTCCTTTTAAATTTCATAAATTTATAGATACTTTATCTATCAACATTTTCCAATGGTTTACATCCCTTTGTGAAAATATTTTTTTTCAATAATACATAGTTAATGAACACATTTTTTTTCTCACAAAAAGATAATGATTCCATGTTTATGGTGTATATACAAAAAAACTAATTCTTGATCATGCATTAGGTAATTATTTTCCTAAATTCACAACTTTAATGATCCATAATCTATAACATTATCCCCTTACATGAGTACATAACCCAAACCAAATCTAGATGCATCATGGTAATCCACATAATCTTTCTGATATTATGGAAAAGTAAGGATGATTTCCAAAATGAGTTTGGTCTTAAGCTCCATAAAGGATTTATAAAAAATATCATTCTATCCTAATGGATTTCTTTTTCCTTGTTAATTTTTTTATAGTAGGAACAAGCTAAAAAAATCATGAATTAAGTAGAGATAACAACTAGAAAATCTCAAAAAACTGTGTATTTTAAAAAAAATTAGTTAGAATTTTCCAAGAGATGAAAACTACTATCTTTCCAAGTTATACCATTATTCCCTTATCAGATATGAAATATCCATGAAATTAGACTTCCTGTTTCCAAAATTGAAAATTATATAGTTTTTCATAGAGTTAGTGTTCCATAAGGTTCTCAAGATCAACACCAAGTGTTCTTCATAGACTTCTTCATTCTAGGAAAACACTATAATTTCACCAAAAATTACAACATAAAAGGAGTCAAAGTAACTTTTAAATATATTATTAATCAATTCCATGAATACATTTAGTTTATTTATATGACCAAAGGATGTAAAAAGGTATCTTTAATGACAGTACAGTATTTTAAATATTTTTTCAGAATTTTCACCATCCAAACTAAAATATGATGATACTTTGATCACATATCAATTTTGGAGAACCATTTGGCTCCATTTAATTGATAAAATAAACCTTTAATTCAATTAAGCGTGTTAATTCGTTATTATAATATGATTTAGTTTATGATAATCAATAGAAATATAAAGTTATCCATCTACCTTCTTTATAAAAATAGTATCAGTGCATCCCTGGGTGATATAATCTATATTATGAATCACTTATTTTAAAAATCCTCTAGATGGATATTCAATTCATGAAATTCTTCTTCATGTAATTTGTAATATGTAATTGAAATAAAGTTTTTCCATGGAAATAGTTCAGTCAAAAATTATAATTCTATTCCAATTGGAAACCCAGAGGAATTTTTTAGAAACATTTCAGGATATTAATCTATAAGGGGTGGAAATTATTATGTCATAATTGCATAAATAGTCCCCATAGTTACAACTTCCAACTAATAATAGAAAATTCTAACCATTAACCCTAAAGGTTTGATACAATGTGCATTCACATTCCAATCCCCATTAAATAGGTACTCCGATCCATAAAAATTTGTAAACAACACTTACTAAAAATCACAATTAATATATTCTTTGAAGGTTATAAACTAGTATATTTCTATGATTAAATCAAGGTTATCAATTTAAAAAATGGAAAATTTCCAACCAAATCAGATTCTATATATAGTTATAGAGAAGTAAGTATATTTAAATACCTAAAAAATCATCATCAATGGGGTTTATAGAATATCATCACATAAAACATTATCTCCACAGTCATACCCAATTGATTTATCCCTCAATAAGTAATTAATTATTTGGATTAATTAGTATCAATAAATACATGTATAAGTGAATTTTTAGAAGGATCGTACCACACACTATTGAGGGTCCCACTTGTTCTCTAAGACTACCTAATCAACATTGTAAAACTATTTTCTAGATCCTACAGAGAAATTATTTTTTCCCTATTGAGGTTATATTGTTTAGGGTTTCTATTTGTTTTTGTAATCACATTGATATTCATGATTTTTTTTAAAAACTATTCTCATGTGATCAAACCATATGGGAATTAGAGGCCAATGTCACATTACAATCTTCCCAACCAACTAGCTTCAGAACGTTGATACATTAACACCAAATTTATCTCATATGACCACATTAGTAATATTATAATTGTTTTATTAGGAAATATTTATTTATATGGTCCAATTATCAACATTGGAAACATCTTAGATTATTATTATGAATAGGAGGAAAAGAAACCAATCATGTTCAATGATTCTCTAGTACCATTCTTCCTTAAGAATAATTATCCCTCGTTTTCTTGTTTTAACCATTTGAGTTACCACCTATACATTTGTATTGAAGGGTTATACCTCCCATTTAATTCCCAATAAGATCCCTTTCTACCATTGATGCTCTATTTAAGATTTATCTATAGTCATTAATACATAGCATGATTATATTTCATAAAAAAATTTGTTGTAGTCATGCATAAAATATATATTCCTTCAGGTACTCAATAGATTCCACATTTAGTGAAAACTAAACTATGTTTATATATATAGTTGTATACTCTCCCAAAAATAAGTTTTCTTGCTTTAGTATAAATAAGTCTATCTTTCTGGCTACCTTGAAGGTATGAGGATATAATTTTTTATTAAATAGTTCTGAAAATCCTTTCTAAGTAAGAATAGGGTTATATTTTGTTTGAATGACTAAATCCCAACATCATTATTCAATATAATCCACCATGTATACTATAACCTCCACTTTGGAATCATATAGTTTTCCAAGAATATCAAAAATAATATACATATGAGCAATCCATTCTCAGAACTATTCTGATCCTAAAACACCATGAAGCATCGGTGGGTTCTTCATATGAAACTCCATAACCTGATCAACATTGAACGGTTCCTCATATTGATTTCATCTATCGATAGCCCAAATTTATTATAAAATTATTTATACCAACTTCTAGTTCACTATGTTTTTGGTTGATCCATAATTTTAGTAACCACTTTCAATTGATTCAAAAAATTCTAACCTTTTACATTTTTCTATAAACCATAGAAAAATTACCTCTTAATATCTACATATAAATTATCTAAATTATTATGATCTTATAAATCACAACAACCAATATTATCATAATAATTCCCAAATATAAATCAAATTAACCATGAATAATATAGTCCTAATGGAAAGTCTCATTGCTAATACATGATACTCTACACCAATCAGCTAATCTAACGATGATGAGGTGATGAAATTTCTATATGTGTCTAATAATATATTTTTGTACCCAAACTACCCTTATAACTTGATTTTCAATATAATAAAGTTAGCTACATTTTTTAATGATACAAATTTCTTGTCTCAAAATGTCTTATATCCTTACTACCATCCCAATAGAAGAACCAACCAAACTGATTCATCTCATAAAATCCCACCCAAACCCATTGGCTTGGGAAAATGCATAGGTGCTACTAACCTTTGGTGATGTCCCCAAGACACCAAAGGATGGAATTAAATTCCAACTAATTTTTCAAATCATGGGGGATGATTTTAGATTAATATAACAATCCACAACAATATTATGAAATGATATAATATGATTCATGATGTATCACCAAAAGGACTAACATAATATAAACTAGATGATAAGTATATTGAGAGTTGAAATAAAAATACATATAATAAATGTTTGAATACCCAAGAACGTGAAATACACCAAGGAACCAAGGTGGTGCCATGATGACTCCACTATGAGAATGATTTTATTCTCTAAATTATATAAAACCTAACTAAAACATCATGGTACTCTACTATATAAGTATGAAGCGTGTCTCCTTCCTATATCATGGAAAAAATCATCTGCATGCACACCAAAGTGTATATGTAGGGGTGAGTATGAAAACTCAGTGGGCATACCCAGGACTTACCATGTACACAACTAAGATAAGAATAAGTTATCTAGTATTATTATATAAAACCAGATGATAGAAAATAATGTCTTTTAACAAATTCACATTTTTAAATAAGTAAAAAATCAATTCGATCCACTTATAAAATCCTTCCCACTACCAACACACCAAATATAGGCATCCAACATTTCATTAGTCCTAACTCATAAGAATAAAAACATGACTTTCACATAATAATTCATCACCTAGTTATTTACCAATTTTCCCCACTAGAAATGGCCCCAAGTATGAGGAAAACAAGGTTCCATCAATGAAAGTATGAACACACACCAACTATGGGTTTCATGTCCTTAAATAAATGGTTTTTTATAAAAACAAAAACTAAATTTGGGAAAAATATCATACACCTCATGGGAATCACCCAAGATTAATAATTCATAAACTAATAACTAAATGGGTTTTTCAACTAGAACAAAACCATTTTTTAAAAGAAAACTAAAAAATTGAATATATATATATATATAATCGTTAGTGTTATATGGAGATTATATAAAGAGGAAAGACGCCTACTTATAACAGTTGATTCATTCTTACCTTTTTGATACATTATAAATCCTTTCATTCCTAAGGTTTTAATGATTAAATATTTTATAAAATCATCCTTTCTATTGAATAAAACCTTTAAAATCACTTAAAAGATGAGTGGAGTTTAAGAGATGAGGGGGAGAAGATAATGAGGATTATACAATATAAAATTAATTAAATATTTTATACCTAACCCCATTCATGTTGTGAATAAAGGATTCCTTGTATGAATCTTTAGGATATCATGTATGTTAAAAGATAAATAACCTTATCATTAAAATATGAAAACCAATTAACATATTAAATGAAATTTTACACCTTGAACATCCCCAAATAACATATTCCAAGAAAACCCTACATGCCCTGAATGAAATTCCAAGGTTCTCCCTTAAACCATTTCACATTGTAAACAACTATTCATAGTGTGAACCTAATATTGTATCCAGATTTTATCTTCTTATATATTTCCTCGTCTAATTTCCACCAAGATTTAAACCCACGCACTTCACACATGAATGAAAAAATTTGAGAATAATATGTAACTCAAACCAGAGTTTTCACATTTCCCATTCTATAGATTTATCTAAGTCTCTTTTGAAAAAAAATTATATAGTAAATAATTTCATGAAACACCACCCTGGAATATTTGGTGGATCTTCATAACCAGTGGATATTTATGGATAGGTCAATTTTATGAAAAAGATATTCAATTTTTGTGATGTTTAGAACATCATAAAGTATCTCTATATATTTAACATTTTAATGGTCATGTTTATTAGTGGTGGTCATTGGTTAAGAATTCCAAAGAAAGATGAGATTTATTTCATGGACTATAAAACATAAAATGATTATTTACACAAAAATTGTTTTTATTAAATTTATTGGACTAATAATGGAATGAAAATTCATGGAATTAATGAAATAGGTTGATGAATTTGTTTCATCCGCTCAAAAATTGTACCTTGGAATTATATTTTTTTATAAAAAATGATGATAGTTTTATGAGTCACTTCATTGATTATAGTGCACATAATAACATTACTATTAATAAAAAGTTTCCATTGCCTTATATCAGGGACTTGTTTGATCAAATCTTGAGTCCTCAATATTTTTCAAATATTGAACATAGGTTCATTTTTCATCAGTTGAATGTAATAAGAGAATTAATTCTAATGAAAATGTTTCATACTAATAATGGCCATTATGAGTTTTTGGTTACTCCCTTTGGGTACATAAATGAACCATCTATATTTATGGGTTATATGAACATATTTTTTGTGTGTTTTTAGATCAATTTTTGGTTTTTTTTATTCGTAATATTTTTACATATTATAAACGTTATGAGGATGAATAAAAACATATAAGGACATTCCTTTGAGAAATAAAAGAAAATAAATTTTATGAAATATTATGAAAATAATAATTTTGGTTATAATATATTTATTTTCATGGGAATATTATAAATAAATATTTTATATTAGCTAATCCTTATAAAAATAAAGTGGTGTAATAATGGCCAAAATGTACTAGGGTCACTCAAATTTGGATTTTTCATTAAATAATGTATTATTATCAATGTTTTGTTAAAACCATTTCCAATAATATGACCCACTAACCAAGTTAATTTGAAATGGATTTAAATTCTCTTAGAAAAATAAATTTGATTAATTTTATTTGGAATTAAAAAGACTATTGGTTAATGAAACATTATTATCCCTTCCCTCAAAAAATGATGAATTTTTTTTAAATAGATTCTTAATTGAGGGGAATTTTTTGTGTCTTTATCTAATATGATCAATCAATTTCATATAAATCATGAAAATTGAAGCCCCCTGAGAATAATTATCCATTTCATGATCTTAATTTTTAACAATAATTTTTTACTTTAAAATTATAAAGGAAACTTCTATATAGGGAGAAAATTGAAATGTATAAAAATCATTATAGTTTGAAGTATAAATTCACCAACAAATAATTGAACATGTGAAAAAGAATATAGTTAGAACTAATAAAGGATTATAATTGTATGATTCATGATTATCCTAGTTAAGATAACAAGGTAAAAAATTCCTTATGTTGAAAGGATAATACATCATTAACCATGATATGATTGGAACATGATACTAAAGTTAATAATTTAATTATTCAAGTATTTGAAGTTGTGTATTCAAAATGTATTTATCTTCTAGATCTAGTATTGGAACAATCATCCTACTCAGAAATAACTAATATGATATAGAAATAAAATCATGGATTGAAACAAAATATTATAATTAGTTGATGAATGCATGTTAACTGAGTTAAATATTGAAAATAAAAGTAGTATTATATATGGAATATGGTTATGTGTTTTGAGTGATTTTTAGTTGAAAATTTTATTGACGAGTGAGGCTCACAACCCTCCATTTTCTTTTCTTCTTAGTAATACTAAGATATATAGAAATATTCAAAGATAGGAATTATGACTGACATTTCTTATTTAAAAATTAAATGATAAATTTTTCAATAGGTAAATGATAATACAAACTACTAAATTGGATGCTTAAACCATTTTATGTGCATTAATTGAAATGGTAGAATATATCCATTGATTTTATAAGAGGTATTTTCAATGAAAAATAAATTTAATAATGTGATTTGGATTATTAGTTATCATTTTACTATATTTATTCATTTTAATAAAATTTGAGATATTATGTATATGAATCAACTTTTTAAAATCTATCTTAAATATAACATCATTTTATATTGAGTTACCCTCTCAATTGTATTTGATTATGATCCCAAATTTATATCTAATTTTTGAAAAGATATTTAAAAGTGTTTGGGTATTGAGTTATGTTTCATTATAGCTTGTCATCACCAATGTGATGGAAATTCAGGGTTGAACATTCATAAAATTGAGGTTATTATATAGTATTGGTCATTGGATTATCATAGTATTTGGGGTCATCATATTTTATTAGATAAATTTTCTTATAATAAGAGTTTTCATTCAAGTATAATAATGGAAATATTTATGGAAATATATGGAAATCAGCATTAGAATTCATCATACTAGGATGGATTATGGAAAAAAATATTCAAGGGGCCTAAATTTGTTTAAGGGATTTTTTAAAGTATAAATATGATTATTCATCATATGGGGGAATCTTAAAAAAATAACAAAATTTATACATATAACTGGATGAAAGATTTTTCATTTAGGTTAAGTGATTATGTTTTCCTAAAATATTTATTGGGAATGGTGTGACATACATCATAATAAAATAAATATTAAATCTATATTTTATTGGTCCTTATAGGATTATGGATAATGTTTAACTAGTTTTGTACTGATTAAACTTATAAATATATTAATCTCATTTACCTAATGTTTTCATGTTTCATTGTTGAGGAATATTTCGTTGATGAATCTCATGTTCCTTGCAAAGAATTTGTTTTTTTAGAAGGTAATATTTATTATGATGAAAATATAGTTCAAATTATTTATCATATAGATAAGGTTCAAGGTTATATTTTTATGGAAGAAAAATATGATTCGATAAGAAACATAGAAATATAAAAAATCTATGGGAGAAAATTATGCACACATATTTATTAAGAAATTAAATTATTAAGACAATTTCATTAAGCGTGGGAGTATGTGACAACCCAGATAATATTATAAATAAATCTATTTCATGTCTCATTAATATTTTTTATTATATTTTATTGAGACAAATTTACTATTTTAAGTTTAATTAAATTTTCAATTGAAAAAAAATAGTTTTATTCTAAATAAAATGACTTCTGTGAATTATATAGTTTTTTTAAAAGATAAATTTTATCATATTACTTTGATAAAATGGAATCCATTTTTGATATTTTATAAGAAAAATTACCACAAAGTGATTTTTTTAAAAAATCATAAATAGATGTTTCTTTGATAAATAGTAAAAAATATCATATTCTCAAATATAATACCTTTTAATTTGATGAAGTATTCATAGTGTAAATTTTTATTATTTGTTGATTTTATATTCACATAACTATCCTTTTAAAATAATAAATTATTAAATTCCATGGAGATAAATTTTATACATGTTTTTTTTGTAAAATCATTTTTATTCTTTAAAAGGAATTTCTCTATAAAAAATTCATTGTGTTTTCTGTACATTTATTAAAATTAAATTTTCACCACATCTTTAAATTAAATTTTATAAAAATTTTACATATTTGAAATCGATATATTCAAATTATGTAATAATATCATTTCTATATTTATTGAAAAAATTATGTTATCATAGTTGTAACATCCTGATATTTTAAAAGAGGAACCTCATGGTTGACATCATATATGACACGTGATAGAAAACTTCGAATATAATCTAATAACTAGAAACTTTATGATATATTTATTTTTATATAAATTCGATCTCTTTAATATCATTCAATTTATTCAGTGTCGGTCTTAAAATAAATAATAAACTCTATAAAAATATTTAAATTCAAACATAACAATTATAACTTAGTTGTTAAATTGGTGGGTGTGAATATGAAAAACTAAATTATTAAAAATATATGTTTTAAACATATATAAAATAATTTAAATATATTTCTATTGATTAGACTTAAAATAAGAATCATTTGAAATAAAATAAAATGTCTTCCTAAAAATAGTACTTTATTAAATAGCAGTTTTGTTTCCCTTTGCATGCATAATTTAAAATTATTTTTTACCAGTTTTAGAAAATAAATTTTAGAAAATGAAAATATTTTTCTAAATAACCCTATAAAAATTATCTTAGAGTAAATTTTTTATAATTTTCTATGAAAATTATTATTTTTTTGATAAATAGTGAAAATGCTGGTATTTATTATAAAATTCCTCTTCATTTAAAAAAATTAAAAGAAAAATTATGATTTAAAATTATATTAAAAAATAATAATTAAATTATGTTATAATAAATATAATTTATTTCAATGGAATTAATTTTGTATTGAATTTGGATATTAAAACATTCTATACTTATGAGAATTTTCTCTTTGAAAAAATGTTTTATCCTCATGTCAGTGGGTTTAATATTAAATTAATATTTTGAATTGCTATGATTTGAACTTAAAAAAATTTAATACATATTTTTAATAAAAAAATTAATATTATGTAATATGTTAAAATTAATTTTTTTATAATAATTAGTAAAAACAGTAAAAAATTAATCAATGCCTCCAATGGCCCGAAGGCCTTCATTTTTTATTGATTTATGATAATCCACCTTTCAAGGGGTGAGGTGGAACCCTTAAAAGGCCCGTAGGCGTAAGCATTACATGGCCCATAGGCCTTAGAGAAATTCATTACCCGTAGGCTTCAAATATTACATACAACTCAGACTAACTACTTGGAACTACTCCTCCTCAGCATCTTCATCGTGAAATTAGCTCTCCACCTTTACATGGTCATTCGGCTAGGCTTTCTCGTGCATGCACAGGCTTGTCCCGATGGCAGGTGTTATACCCTCTCATTCTTTCAATCCATTTAGCTTCTACTATGGTGAAAGCTCCTTACTCCTCCTCCTTCTGAAGCTTGTTCCTTGTAGTTTGTCTGGTTTTCATCTACACTTTAAGGTGGCTCAAAGGCCTTGAGGTGGCCCGAAGGCCTTACTGACCCGAAGGCCTGGGTGTACCGAAGACCTTAAAGGGATTGGGGATCAAATCGGTGGCCCGAAGGCTAAAATGGGGGCATATTTCTGGTTGCTATAGTGCCATACAGTGCCTGCTACAGTTCCCGCTACAGTACCTACTACAGTTCTGAACAGTTCCTACTACAGTACCTGCTACAGTACTACTACAGTAACCGGGAAATTATCCCCCACCTAGATTTGATCCCAGGTCTCTTGGATGCACTTAATGAGTCCTCACCAACTGGGTTGAGGCTCATGTGCTAATTAATGCAGTTAAGGTTAAAGTGATGTTTTGTGAATTATATACGATTGTGTTAAAATTAATTTTCTAGAATACATAATTTTTATTTTAAAAATTAGATTAAATATTTATAATAATTGGATCAAAATTTTCTAATAGGGATCATTTTATTTTGGGAATATTTGAAAAATTAACTGGGTTAAAAAAACTAATTATTATAGTGAAAACTGATATTATAAAATTGAGTAAACATAAAGGATAAGGAATAACATATTTAAAACTTATGTTATATTATGTGGTGGAGATGGGTTTCTCACTTAAATTCCATGAAATCCATTATTTATAAATTTTTTATGCACTTTAGGTGAGAGTGACTTCTCATTATTGAATAGGTTTCAGTATTTACAAAAAAATTACTCCTCCACAATTATAAAATAGAACTCACTCATCTCATTTATTCACGCCTTTAAAGACATTTTGATACATAAAACCATAAAAAAAATGCATCCAAAAAATATTTATTCACATCTTAGATCTTCAGTTTTTAACAAAATACCAACCCCGAGGTCCTTAAGAAGAGATCCAAAGGATTTTTCTCTAATAGAATATGATTGTCTTCACTAAACTATTTCTTTTTCTTTCCTATTTTACAACCTTAAATTATCAATTAACACTTAAAATATAATAAAACTATTATATACCATATATTGATTTGTTATTATTTAGATGTAATAATATTTAATCATCTCTACTTCCATCAAATGGGAAGCAAAATCATCAATAGCATGCACGAAAAATTGCCACCTCACGAGCTGATGTAACTCATTTTCCATCAACACTTCTCATAGTCAGATGTAATTATGGATTTAATTTATATATATATATATATAATATTTATGATATAATTATACTTTTTTAGTTATAATATCACTTATACCATCTTTCTTTCCATTCTACTTAAAATATGATAACATCACTTTGTGTATGGCGGACTTCCACCTCATGCAGCGATGTGATTTGTTTTTCAATTATGATTTAAATGGTAGGTAATAAATATAAATTTAATTAATATAATATATATATATATATGAAATTATTAAAATTCTAAAAAATTAATATATTATACAATTTATGTCACTTTCACCCTTTAGGGGAATAATATCGTCGCTCGAGCGTACGTACGATCTATCATCTCCACAAAGCGATGTGAATCATTTTTTATGTCCAATTATCAAGAATAGTTTTAAATATGTATCTAATGGAAAAAGTAATATTTATAACATTAATATAATTATGGATATGATATAACCATATCCTATGTATAATAATTGGAACTTTCATACTGAAACGCATATGAGAAAACTAGGCAGTTAACACCCAAAACAATGAAAATAATGAAATATTATTAACAAATGTGTAGAAAAATGTTATGAGAGGATAATATATGGTATGATAAATATTATTATATTTATTTAATAGATTTATAAAAAACATATATTTATTATGCAATAGGTTCGGTCATATTTGAATGAATTCGAACTGAAGGTAATGCTTTCTCATTTCAATTTTACTTTTGTGAGACATATTCCATATTCAACACTAATTCCTTTGTGTGGGGTTTGTAATTACCATTTTTATATATTATATCATTAATATATTTCTATTTATCATATTAAAAGTTTCATTTGATGTTATTTCTTTCATGGGTATTATGATTCAAATGTTACCAAAGTGGTAAGAGTGTATTTTCACAATCTCACCATTATTAAGGATTTTTTATGTTTAAGTTTACCTTGGAGGAATTAATTCATATTTATTTCTTAAAATAAATATATTTACTTATCCTATATTTATTAATGATATTTTTTTAGTAATAGTACCATTTTTCCTCTCTTTATTACTTAAAATGATTTAGAAAATGTCTTTAAGATAATACAAATTTATTTCTCTCTTCAATCGAAATTCATTTTTCATCCAAAGCCATGTATGATAAGAATGTTTTAAAAAATATTTGTAAAATTCTATAAATGATTTTTTTTTTAAACAGTTTACCATTTTTTTTAATTTTTATAAAATGGTTTGAAAATAATCTTCTTTTCATTTTTTGAATGAGGTTCTTGTTTTCCATTTTATAATAGTGTGAAAGGAATGTGTTTTTAACTTATAAGGAATATAGAAAATTTTCACCATTATAACCACTCAATGATTTTAAGTATACATTATATGTTTCAAATAATATTTCAAAAATAAAGGATTTTCAAAATATTTTTTAACTTTTTGTTTTAAAATTATTTTCAAAGTGAAATGGTTATTTTTCTCAAAAATGTTTTTAATGACATTTTTGTGGTATTTCTATTATTAAATTACATCAACACTTTATTGTAATTATGATCCACTGGGGATATATTGTATTTATAGAATCTTTATTATTTATCCAAATGTATTACGATCAGTTTGATTGGGGTTGTTTAATTTTATTTTCATTAACTATACTACTCTCGATGTTTATGATTATGTTTATTGATTGGGGTAAGTATTAACATATTATATGTTAGTTTTTCAATAAAAATATTTATATTAATTATTTTTAAACCCTTAAATATGAGGAATTAATTGGAATTGTTATGTAATGTGGGGAAAATTTACATATCCCCTTAATGCATTGGTAGGTATCATGAGACAAATTGGTTAGCCAAATTAGATGGGTTTTACCCACAGTTCTAAAGTGTCTTGTGAAAGGTATTAAAAGTATGTTTATGATGCCTAAAATTATTCATTCCAATAATATGATATTAGTTATTTATTTACTTGTGATTATTCGATTTTTTAGAATATCAATGGAAAATTTTCAAGCTCATGTGTTTATTTATATGGCTTTATTTAATCATCCTTTATCCCTACCATGTTATTCTCAAGTTATTGTTTAGCTGGAGTATGTTTAAGTTATTTTCCTTTCCATAATGATTATTATTATTTATTCATGATAGATTGCATTATATAGATACTAATACTGAGTATCTAATATCACCGGTTTCTTGTATTTTATTTTTCCAAGGATATCCAGAAGTGTTTTTTGATTGATATGAAAAGATATTATAAGGGGATCAATAGAGTCCTAAAATAATACACTTTTTGTGTTTTATGTTTTTAAAATGTGATGTGAATTTCAACTGTGTATCTAGTTTTCTAAGAATATTAAAATATTTGGTATCTTGATATATGATTGCATGTATTTAGTTCTAATGTAATAAAGTAACCATAAGCTATGGGCTACATGATTGTGGGTTGTTAAAGTTGGTATTAGTGAATGTTTTTTAGAAACCATGGTAACTAGATTTAGTAAAATATATAGTAGAGAATATAAACCTATTACTTACTTTAAATATAATTCTATTTATAGGATAACATACTCATGTTTTTCTAAGGTAGATATTATGTAGATTTCATATCAATACATCCATTTTTGGATACTATAAGTGGGTGTAGTTCTGGAATATATGTACCTAATAGTAATAACATCAAAAAAGGTGTGTTGGGCTTGACTCGAGTGTTAATTGGTGAATGGAAATGGGACATATTGTGCATTTGGTTTGAAACTCATAAGGAGTACAATTAGATTAATTAGTATTTTCTATACAACCCATTATTAGGTATTTGAAAATATTTTTATGGTTTGGAAATATTCCCATAGAAACCATGTTTATGATTATGAGATTATCTATGCATAAATTTTTCAAATTTTTTTTCATTTTTTGAGATTATAAAATATTTTTCATAATTTTATTATATTATCTAGTGTATTCCATTATTTATAAATTGTTTATAATTGAAAAATGGTAACCTTATCAATTCAAATACACATTGTAGGTATTTCCCTCCTAGAAAAGATAATAAAGTTAGAGTTAGATCTATAGTTTGAACTGATCAAATTATAACCATATTGGGGAATATGAATCTGGTTATGAGCAATAACATTTCCTATATAGATGATACTTATAATATTCCACATATATTAAATATGTTAGACTAATTTATATATCAATAACCTCCAACATTTTATGGGACTACAAATACATTTGTAGCTGAGCAATGGATAAGTTCCCTGGAGAAGATATTTATAACTTTGGGAAGAAATGATAGGGAGAAATTTTTCATGGAAGTTTATTATCTCTCAGGAGATATGAGTAAATGGTTGTCATTTATTCAGAAAACATAAGATGAAGAAGAAATAGAAATCGTAGAATAGAAGGAATTTTAGGTACTATTCTTAGAAAAGTATTTTTCTTGTAAATAATGAGTAGATATGAAGAGAGGATTATTAAGTCAACAAAAAAAGGAATATGAAAATTTTACTAAGTGTGAAGCCAACATTACAAGGTTATAAAGACATGATATAGACTATGTACATAATTAAAATAGTAATATTGATTGTTTCTTTGATGGATTAAAGAAAATCCTTTGAAGGTATCTAGTATCCCAAACATTCTCATCATAAGAGGATATAGAATATTATGTTATAAATAATGAGAAATAATTATCTAAGTCTTATGGATTTGAAGGTAAACAAGAGAAAAAAAGTAAGGAAGATAAAATTATAGATAAAGGGAAGAAGGGGAAGAAGTATTCTCTCCCATTTCATAATTGTGGAATGAAACACCATGGTACTAACTTGAAGGGAACAAGAGTTTGCTAAAAGTGTGGGGAGAAATTACACCTTGTACTTGATTGAAAAAGAAATAATGAAGTTTCAAATGTTCACTGATTCAATTTTAATGAGATGGGTCACTGCAAAAAGTAATTCCCCAGGCGTTAAGGTAATATACCTTAGAGTAAGCAAAGATATTAATGAAAATATTATGTAATTAATATAGTTAAGGTTGAATGATAAAAGTTATTGTGTATTTGAATTCATGAATTATGTTATAGAACTATTTTTTCAATGATATTATCATTAAAAGAGTCATAAAACTTATATGTATTTTATTATAATAGTATTTTTTAGGATTTTGAATCATATGTTGAATTTTATTAAGAAAATTGATTCAGAGGAAAGTTGATATTTTTAGAAAACACATAATTGAGTATAGATAACACTTAATTTGTGGTCTATTTTGATATAAAAATGAAAAAAATATATTTATGGGATAGTATTGGTGGGATTGAAATAGGATAGATATTTTATGGTTTATGGTAGTGTTTTTGGAGTTTACTATATGTTTTAATATATGGAATATATTCAACAACATAATATTTTTTTGTAATAATAAATATTTTCGTTAAGGTTTTATAGTGATAAAGGTATTCATATATTTGGAACTTGAAATTAAGAGGTGTTATATATTGTATAAGGAATATAATGTTGATTTATTGATCTTCCTTTGAAATTCTTAGACATTGAATTTGGTTAGACATATTTTGGATGAGTCTTAATGTTAACTATTTATGAAATGGATTGTGTTGAAATTTGAGAGTTATTACTAAGGTATTATAAATTAATTTATTATTGGATAACTCGTGATAACCATTTTTTCTAGGAATATATCTAGAGATATTAAGAATTACTTTTCATTCTTTCATGGATATTATGATCCGGTAAAATAAATTTTATTATGTTAGGCATAAAAATTAATTTTGTATATTCATTTCTTGGTGTAAGATATGAAGTATATGTTCATCAAAGTAAAAAATAAATTATGAGATTATACTTTTCACGTAATTATATTTTCTTTTTTTCATAGACTAGATGGTAAAGGAACTCCAAAACTCTAGTAAAAGGATCTTGAAACAAAAATATTATCCCAATACCTTCATTTTTGATGTATTGATAGACATTTCTCTCATCGCTGATTTATGTACTTTTGGTGGTTAAATTTTCTAAATCATTTACTTTCTTGTTATAAATGATTTTTATCACTCTCTAAAATTATTTACGATTTTCTTCCATGTCCATATTTTCACTTCCCACCAAAGTTTTCCTACTTGGAAAACTAGTATGTTTTATTCCAGATTACCTTTATACATCCCATTATCTCTTACCAAGAGGTTGTTTAATTATAACTTTTTAAAATTTGGGATCCCAAAAAAGGTATTTTAAAATTTCAACCCCTTTATTACTGATATTAAGATTAAATTATGAGAATGAAATTTATTTAAGGGGTAAAATGTAACACTCTGAAATTTTAAAAGATGAACATCATGTTTGATAGTGTTTGTGTCATGAAACACCAATATTAGAAGATAATGTAACACCTTGGTACTTTACGATATATTTAATTTCAGATTAATTCAATCTCTTTGATATCTTGTGATGCACATAATGTTGGGTTTAAACAAAACATGATACCCTATTAAAATATTATTATCTAAACATAACCATTATAACCAAGCTATTAAGTTGGAGGGTATGAGTAGGTTTAAAAAAAATTATGAAACTTATATATTTTAAACATGTATAAAATAATTTAAATGGATATCTCTTGATTAGAAATAAAATAAGAATAATTTTAATGAATATGTAATGTTTTCTGAAAAATTTTATTTTTCTAAAAGGTGGTTTCGTTTCGCTTTGCATACATAATTTAAAATTAATTTTTACTAATTTTAGAAAATTAATTTTACCAAATTAAAATCATTTTTATATCATCATTCCAATTTTATATTAGAATGAATTCTTTATAGTTTTCTAAAAATATTAATTTTTTATTAATAATGAAAATACCAGTTTTTATAGAAAACTATATTTTCATTAAAATAATTTAAACTTTCCATTTCGGTATAAAATTGTTTTAAATATATAATTAGTTAATTTTTATTATAATCAATATAATTTATTTCATTGTAATAAATTTTATATTAATCTTTTTTATAAAAATATTCCATAATTATGGGAATTCTCTCTTTGGAAAAACGCTTTTTCGTCGCATCTACGGCTTTATTTATAAATTAAAATTTTTCAATTATTTTATTTGAATTTAATATAATGGATTAAATATTTATAATAATAATAATTAATATTAAATAAAAATATAAAATTAATTTTTTTCCTAATAATTATTAAAAATAATAATAAATTAATTTACATGGTTAAGGTTAAAGTGATGCTTTACATGTTACATGTGCTTGTGTCAAAATTAATTTTCCACGGACATATAATTTTTATTTTATAAATTTGATTCAATATTTAAAATTAGTGGGTTTTAATTATATAATTATGACTATTTTAATTTAGTATTAATGTAAATATTACCTAGGTTAAAAAAACTAATTACCATAGTGAAAACTAAAATGTTAAAAGTGAGTAAACTTATAAGTTAAGGAATAACATGTTTAAAAAATGTTTTATTTTATATGGTGGAGATTTTTTTCTAACTTAAATTCCCTAAAATAAACTATTTATCCATTTTTGAGGCACTTGAGGTGAGAGGGAGTTCCCATTATTGAATAGTTTTGGGTATTTAAAAATAGACACTCCTCCCCAATTTTAAAAGGGTACTCACTACCCTCACTTATTCAAACATCTAAATCTATCTTTATCAACCAAAATGAATTATGAAACCAAACCTACTACAATAGAATTCTCTATATGAGGTTCATATTAGAGAGCTTTCACCAGACCATTACTATCCAGATTTGGATGTTTGAGAGGGTATGGAAAGTGCCATCAGTACTAGGCCTGTGCATCTCTGCACGGAACATATTACTGAGCATCAATGATAAGGTATATGTTTTACATAACATTATTTATTCTGGGGAGGTTATTTTCCTTATATACTTGATCTAGGTTGTTTATGGACTTGAGATTTTTGGAAAGTTGGGGCATGGTTTTTGTCTTTAAGTCTTTAATATCATGTTGGGTTCCCCCTCAGACCTTAAAAGGGGATTTATGTTGATAAAAATAATAATTTTCAGTCATTAAATAATTATAAACTTACTATATCTTCTATTATTCCCAAAATATCAGTCCTAGGGTTCTTAAGAAGAGATCTAAAGTAGGTTTCTCTAAGAAAAGGTAATTTCCATCATTAATGTCTTTTTTTTTATTTCCTATTTTACAACCTTCAATTACGTCTTAACACTTACAATATAATAAAAATATTATATCCCATATAATAAGATGTTATTATGTTTATGTAATAATATTTATCTATCTCCACTTCCATCAAATGGGAAACAAAATTGTCAAATGTGTGCACGACAGACTACCTTCTCACGAACTGATGTAACTCGTTTTCCATCAACACTTCTCATGGT
Organism: Viscum album; assembly: GCA_963277665.1. Taxonomy (NCBI): domain Eukaryota; kingdom Viridiplantae; phylum Streptophyta; class Magnoliopsida; order Santalales; family Viscaceae; genus Viscum; species Viscum album. The sequence continues at coordinate 1,896,109,773 of OY728150.1, forward strand.
TGGATGTAATTAAATATTAATATAAATATATATAATATTTATCATATAATTATACTTATTAATTAAAATATCACATATAATTTCTTAATTCTCATTTGGTTAAGAATATAATAATGCCGCTCGTGTGTACGGTGGACTACCACATTATGAAGCGATGTGATTCAATTTTTAGTTATTATTTACATGGAAGGTAATAAGGATAATTTTAATGAATATATGTGATATATATGAAATGATATAAATTATTGAAAATTGATATACCATAAACTTCATTATCCATTTACCCTTTAGAGGAATGATATTGGTGCTTGAGCGTATGTATGACTTACCATCTCCACGAAGCGATGTAAATCATTTTTTTTCAATTTTAAATATTGGTTTTAAGGATTTATCTAATGAAAAATATAATTTTTATAACATTAAAATCATTATTTAGATTATGTAACTATATACTATGTACAATAAATATATCTTTCATGTCAAAACATCCATGTGAAAACAAGTCAATTAACACCCAAAACTATGAAAAGAATGAAATATTATTAAAAACTGGTGTAAAAATGTTATAATAGGATAATATATGTTATTATAAATATTATTATGGTTTTATAATAATTTTATAATAAATATATATTTATTATAAAAGAGTTTTGGACACATATGAATGAATTCGAAACTAAGGTAAGGGTTTTTCATCCCACTTTTACTTCTGTGAGTCATAATCCATATTCACCACTTATTCCTTTATGTGGTTTATATAATTCCTCTTTTGATATTTTATATCATGAATATATTTCTATTCATGGTTTTTAAAGTTTCATTTGAAGTAATTTCTTTCAGGGGTTTTATGATTCAAACGTTACCAAAGTGGTAAGGGAGTATTTTCACAATCTCACCATTATTCAGGATTGTTTATGTTTAAGACTCCTTTTGAGGAATTAATTGGTATTTTATTATAAACTAAATATATTTACTTATCTTATAGTTATTAATGATATTTTTCAAATAATAGTTCTATTTTTTATCTCTTTTTTACTTAAAGTGATTGTGAAATTGTTTTTAAGAAAAACAGACTTTATTCCCCTCTTTAGTCAAAAATCCTTTTTTCATCCAAATTAATATATTCTAAGAATTTTTTAAAAAATGTTTTTAAAATTATATAAATTATTTATTAAATAAATTTTTACCCATATTTTAATTTTTACAAAATTATTTTAAAGGAATCTTCTTGTCGTTTTTCAAACACAGCACATTTACCCTTTTAACAATAGTATGAAAGGAATATTTTTTTAACTTATAGGGAATATAAGGAATTTCAAACCATCATGAACACTCAGTGTTTCAAATATTAATTTTTAAGTATCAAAAGTTATTTTTAAACTAAATTATTTTCATAATTTATGTGGACTTTTGGTTTTAAAATGATATTCTAAGTGAGATGTTCATTTTCTATTAAAATGTTTTTAATGGTATTTTTATGGTATTTTTATTCATCAGTGACCTCAACTCTTCATGGAAAATATGATAAATTGGGTATATGTTGAATTTATATCATCATTATTATTTTAATCTATGGTATATGATCGGTTTGACGGGGGATGTAAAGACCCGTAAAATTCAAGGAAAATTTTTTCTTAATTTTCTTTGGGATTTTACAAGAATGCAGTTTCTGACGGCACTTGATTCCGAGGCCCGGTGTGCCCAGAATTTCTATCCTAAGCTTACCTCGGGTATGTTCAGTGAATGAATGAGCGGGAATTCATATCTTTTGAACCGGTGCTTGGAATCGAATTCTGAGGGCACCGATGGAACCGCAGCCCCAGTAATTGCTTAGGAACGCTTAATCCGGAATTGCATTTACACGAGAGAAGTTGATAAAAATTTTGGAAGTTAAAAATACAAATTTAACAACAATTTTTATTTTTACTCTAAGTGTTTAATCCTTTGGATGGAAGTTGGGTAACTACCAAACCTCCCTTGGGAGGTTATGAGGGTGGTGGGGCCCACACGAACCCCACCCCTTCATATCCTCTAACCTCCTCAACTCCCATTAATTTTGTTAACTTAAGTTTATTAACTTATGGAATTAATGAGGTGAGTTAATGTGGAATTCAAACACTTGAATTTTAAAAGCCTTGATGTGCTAATAAAATAAGTTAAGAACTTATTTTATTGGGTTGGTGTTTAGTTGTTTGAGAGCCTTTGTAGAAAAAGCTAAGGAAGTCTTGAGTTCTTCATTCTCTTTGACGAAGATCGCGAAGAACGAACGATCTCTGACGTGGAGTGTCGAGCCCTCGGAGACCGTCTTCCGTGACACCGACCCGCGACGCGACGTCTTCTTCCATGACGTTTTTCTTCTGTGACGTCTCTTTTCGCGACGGTTTTCCGCGATGAAATATCTGTCAACGTCTTTGAATCCTCGCTTCGCGACGCCGACATTCTTCATCTCTTTTATCAAGGTAGGAGTTTATTTAATTATTTTTCATTCGTGAATTCTACTTTGTCGTCCTTCGTGAATTTACGACCAGTTGCTATCGATTAATGAGAGGGGCCGGACCGCACAAACACGGCCGACCCTCCTCCATTTTGAATTTTGTTTCTAATATGGTTGGGACGGAATGGCGTGGTGTCGTCGCACCACGCGGGATCGTACGGCAAGTACTGCGCGGCGTCGTCGCGCCGCTCCATGAAGTTGAACAAGGACGCGACGCCGTCGCGCCGCGTCGAAGAAAACCGAAGACACCGTGGCCGGAGCGGGGCTGCGGCGGAGCAGGGTGACCAGTGGCCGGTTCCGGGCTGCCGGTGTCAGCGAAGGAGGAAGGACCGGCCGTCGCCGGTCCTTGTTGGCAGAACCGGCCGGCCGGTGTGGGGCGGCCGGACAAAGGGAAACCGGGGGAATTAATTCCCCCGGTCGGCCAGCAAAACGGACCCCATTAAAGGGGGGGCACGGTTACAACTAGGGGCAGGCGCCCCCCCACACCAAATGGCTCGGCTGGTTGGCCAAGCGCCTGGCCAGCGCGCTGGGCGCGCTGTGCCCAGGCTGGGCTGGCCGCCTGGCCGGTCTTCCAGGCCGGGCCGCGCCCAGGCCGGGCCGCACCGCATGGGGCCGGGCCGGCCGAGGGGTCTCGGTCGGGTCGGTCCGGGCCCGAAACCCCCGTTTTCAGACCTTCTACGGTCTTTTGCCCATAACATGGGCTACGGACCTTTGATCGATGCACCGTTAGTTGCGATGCGATCCTTGAATTGAGGCGGTCGTTTTGGTATATCACACTGAAGGTTTCAGAATACTTTGTGTTTGACTAGGTTGGTTCGTACACGAAACCAACCGGGCCCTCAGAGCGGAAACGCTCATATCTTAAGCTCCGGATGTCCGATTGACGTGCCATCGATTTTGTTGAATTCCTCTAAGTGAGACGGATATTTTGGCTTACTCCTCCCGAGGTTTGGACGTAGGTGGAGTACGGTCGGGTTGGTTTTGCCTTAAAAACCAACCGGGCCCCTGGGACGAAAAGGCCAATAACTCTCAGACCGAGCGTCTGATCGACGCGCCGTCTGTGACGTTGAGTTCCTGTTGACGATACAGAACTTTTGGATACATAAACTCTGGACTATGTGTCAGTTGATGTATCAGCCTCTCGGCTCGTGGAGCGGACCCTCCCGAGTGAGCTTGCTGTGTGCGGGAACCCTAGAGCTGGTTGTGACTGCTACTATGATGACGACGACTGTACAGAGATCCTCAGTGGATTCGACGGCGATGACTACAACACTCAGCAATCCTATGTGGACCAGTGCTACCGATCCTGTGTGGGTTCGATCCTGTGTGGGTCATTGGGGGGGTTAGTTTCCTATCGATCCTTTGTGGGTCATTATGGGGGTTAGTACCTATCGATCCTTTGTGGGTCCGACGACTTAGATGGATCAGTGATCATCTCTATCGTCATTCGAATAAGTATACCTGTGTGAGCTGAATCCTGTTTTACTTTCCTATGTGGATTGTGTTGTGCTATCCTGTGTGGATTTACATTTTGCTTTCCTGTGTGGACTGGGTTGTACTTGGGTTCGGATGTTAGAGCCGAACGATAATTGATGACTTAGGTATATGTATGGGCATATATCTAAGCAGTGTCGGATGTTACTTTGTGATTGTATATTTCCTTTGTGGATTATCCTTTGTGGATTCTGGGAGACCTTCAGGGGTCTCGGGGTCCCTACTGAGTAGCTTATACTCACCCCTGCACGGGCTATGCCCGCACTACGTTGTGTTGGTTGCAGACGACGGACAGCATTGATCGTGGTTGAGGCTTGCAGAGCAGGACAGTACCTAGAGGTGGACCACTGGGCGAGACGTACTCGGTGCGGACGACGGAACCCAAGGAGCAGTGGAGGCTATCTGTACCCACCCTTCAGGTGGGATTTCCAGTGGACAGCTCGGCATTGCGGCTTTACTTTTTAGTTGTTGTTTTCCCTTTCCAGTTGTACTTTACTTTCAGTTTGGGTTTGTATACTGGCCCACTTACTTTTTCGCACTTACTGTTGTACTCATTTTTTACTTAGTGTTTACTTCTTCTGTTCTTACTCTGTGGTGTTTGTTTGCTTTAAAAAGGCAATGCCTTCCCTTTTTACCGGGATTTACGCCTTGGTTCTAGTCGCCAGCCCCTGGCCTATGGAAGGCGGGCTTGGGGAAGTCACGGCACGGGCCCCGAGGATGGGTCGTGACAAATTGGTATCAGAGGAGTTCGATTCTACCACAGAACTTGGGACTCTGATCTTTTTCTATGTGAAGCAATAGTGTTTAGCGTATTGGGTGTGGTTATCAGTCCAGGGAGTCCAGTGTTGGTGCGGCGGCCGACGTATCCGTACACCAGGACCCTGACTTCTGATTTCCGACTTAATGCACGAAAACATTGATTGCATGTGTGTTTCAAGTTTTCTTTGTGATTACTTTGTATCAGCTCACCAGGTATACTGTTCTGACCGTGGCGCACCTGTTTCCTTTTCAGGATGGCCCCATGATGGCAGCCAGCTAGGGTTCCGAGAGTTGAGCGTGACGACAGCCCACCGAGCGACGAGGCCTCGGTGCAGGGCCCTTTGTCAGTAGTGGCACCGGTGGTAGCTCTACCCGCTGAGCCACCGATGATTCCAGCCCCAGCCGCTGACGATACACATCGCCTTAGTGAACTGCATGAGTTCCAGTTCCAGTGAATGCCCAGGTTCCACGGGGAGGTGGACCCCCAGGCAGCCGAGGACTGGCTGGAGGCAGTGGTACGAGTTTTTCAGTTAGTGAGGACACTAGCAGACCTCGTGGTGATCCTCGCAGCGAGCCTACTGCACGCAGCAGCGGGCCGATGGTGGATCTTGATGCTCCAGGTGCACGATGAGGCATCTCTTCTCTGGATGGACTTTGAGATCTTCTTCCTCTCAGAGTTTATCCCAGCCACCCTCCATGCGGTACGCATCCAGGAGCTTCTTCACCTGCAGCAGGGCAGCATGACGGTCGCCCAGTACTCAGCGAGATTTACCAATCTCTCACGCTACTCGACAGACATGGTACGGGACCCGTTCTTCTGGGCCCGGACCTTTGAGCAGGGATTGAGACACGATATCAGGGAATCGCTGATCTCCCTTAGCATTCCGACTCAGACAGGAGTACTGGAGCGAGCCCTTTTGATCGAGAGCTTTCTTGCTGAGTCTACACCAGCGCCGAGACCCACTGCAGGGCGGCACATAGCAGAGTCTTCTGCAGCAGGCAGTCGATGGATGACACATGGGTCCAAGCAGACCAGACCCTCAGGAAGACGACCTCAGGACATTGGCTCAGCAGTATGGGGAACACAGCGCGGATCCAGTCTTTTGAGAGGCAGGCAGTGCTACTCATGCGGCGGGCAGGGCCACATGGCTCGTGATTGCCCGACCCGTCGTGCCGAGGAGCAGCAGACGGTTGAGGGATCACCAAGGCAGAGGTAGAGGGTCGACCGTGGCAGTCTGCAGGGAGAAGGCGGACGAGGCAGAGGCGCTAGCCGAGCAGCAGGTGGTGGGCGATGCTTTGAGGCTCTACCACCACCACCATCAGGAGGTCCACCCCGACCACAGGGAGCTGGCGGGCAGAGACAGGCACAGCTCCAGGCAGCGGAGGCCTACGACTACGGCACGCCTGAGATGATTCGAGGTACTATCTGTGTCTATTCCACCCTTGCTGCAGTACTTATAGACACAGGAGCGAGTCATTATTTCATATCCGCTGCCCTTGTTCGGAGCTCGGAGATTCCGATAGAGCCGTTGGCTCGATCCTTACGGCTATAGACTCCTACAGGAGCAGACTCGACGATTACGCACTGGTGCCGACAGTGTGAGCTTACTCTAGGAGGTGAGAGCTTCGGCTGGGATCTTCTTGTAGCGGCGTCGAGGCCTTACGACGTCATCTTGGGCATGGATTGGTTGTCTACATTCCATGCACGGATTGACTGTATTAGGCGCAAGGTGCGATGTGTACGCACCGACGGGAGCAGGTTCACCTTCACCGGCGAGAAGGGAGCCTTTGCAGCACAGGATGGACTATCGCAAAGGAGAGGACATCCCATCACTCATCAGTTGGCTAGCCTCATCCTAGGAGTTGTTGACGTGCGGAGTCCTAGTTTTCCTGCAGTGGTGGATTAGTATGCGGACGTTTTCCCTTATGACGTTTCAGGACTACCTCCTCGCAGAGAGGTAGTCTTTTATATCGACCTATACCTCGAGACAGCCCCGATATCGACTCCAGCGTATCGGATGGCCCCCGCTGAGATTCGAGAGCTACGGTTACAGTTGGAGGACTTGTAGGGAAAGGGGTTCATCCGACCCAGTGTTTCACCCTGGGCTTCTCCGATTTTGTTCGCCAAGAAGGCAGACGGGAGCTTGCGACTTTGTGTCGACTATCGTCGCCTGAACTAGGTGACCGTGAGGAACAAGTATCTGCTACCGAGAATTGACAACCTCTTTGATCAGCTCAAGGGAGCACGGTGGTTCTCGAAGATAGACCTCAGGTCAGGCTATCATCAGCTCAGAGTACGGGACGAGGACGTGCAGAAGACGGCCTTCAGATGTTGGTATGGCCACTATGAGTTCTTGGTTATTCCATTTAGCGTAACCAATTCTCCAGCAGTGTTCACGGCCCTCATGAACAGGATCTTTCAGCCATACCTCGATCGATTTGTCGTAGTCTTCATCGACGACATTTTGATTTACTCGACAACTGAGGAGGAGCATGCCTACCACTTGTGGGTTGTACTAGATACACTCTGAGAGCACCAGATTTATGGTAAGCTCTCAAAGTGTCATTTCTGGATACGCGAGGTCCACTTCTTGGGACACGTCATTTCTGAGGTGGGAGTTGCGGTGGATCCCGCGAAGATCGGGGCAGTGCTAGCTTGGGAGCCACCCAGGAGCGTGACGGAGGTGCGGAGTTTCTTGGGACTAGCTGGATACTACCGGAGATTTGTGCTAGACTTCTCCAGAGTTGCGGCACCACTCTCATCTTTGACGAAGAAGGGGAAGCCCTTTGTGTGGTCAGACAGTTGTCAGCAGAGATTCCAGGAGTTGAGACAGAGATTGACCAGCGCACCTATCTTGAGGTTGCCTGAGGAGGGAGTAGGGTACGTAGTCTAATGCGATGCATCAGGGACTGGACTCGGATGTGTCTTGATGCAGGAGTGGGCTGTGATCTCCTATGGATCACGTCAGTTGAGTCCGCATGAGCAAAACTACGCTACCCATGACCTGGAGTTAGCAGCAGTGGTCTTCGCTCTGAAGACATGGCGACACTACCTGATGGGTGAGTGCTTTACAGTCTTTTCTGACCATCAGAGTCTCAGATACATCTTCTCTCAGAAGGATCTTAATCTGAGATAGTGGTGATGGCTCGAGTTCCTCCAGGACTATGACTTTGAGATAGTCTATACTCCTGGGAAGGGGAACGTGGTAGTCGATGCCCTCAGCAGGAGGATGGGCATTCAGCTACTTGAGGAGGCGAAAGAGCAGCTAGCCTCTTTTCAGATATCCTTCATGGATAGAGATGGAGAAGCCTTCCTTCAGTCTCTCACAGTCACTCCTCCACTACTGCAGCGGGTCAGAGAGGCTCAGCGTGGGGACACTGACTGTGAGACGCGGTGTGCACAGATATCCTCAGGACAGGCACCTAATGGTTTCTCCTTTGGAGCAGAGCACAATGTCCTTTTTAGAGTATGTACCTTGGTACCAGTTGCTTTACAGGAGGAGGTTCTGAGAGAGTTTCACACTTCTCCTTTGGAGGTACATCCTGGAGTGGCGAAGATGTACCAGGATCTCAGACGATAGCACTGGTGGCTGGGCATGAAGAACCCTGTTGAAAAGTTCGTTTCTCGATGCCTCACCTGCCAGCAGGTGAAGGCTGAGCAATAGGTACCAGCAGGCTTGGTACAGCCCTTGGAGGTCCCGGAGTGGAAGTGGGATGGGATATCTATGGACTTCGTGACTAGACTTCCACGCACTTCCAGAGGTCACGACTCCATTTGGGTGATTGTCGACCGACTCACCAAGACGGCACACTTCTTACCCATCAGAGAGCAGGGCTCAGTGGAGAGCTTGGGACGTCTTTACGTTCAAGAGATTGTGTGTCTTCATGGTGTGCCATCATCTATTTTCTTCGATAGAGATGCTCTATTTACTTCCCGGCTTTGGAAGGGGTTGCAGGAGGCGTTCGAGACGCAGCTACGTCTGAGCACAGCCTTTCACCCTCAGACGGATGGTCAGACGGAGAGGACCATTTAGACTCTCGAGGACATGCTCCGCGCATGCGTTCTTGACTTTGGTCGCAGCTGGGAGGATCACCTACCCTTGTTGGAGTTCGCTTACAACAACATCTACCACTCCACCATCGGGATGGCACCATACGAGTCGTTGTACGGCCGACCTTGCAGATCTACTTTGTGCTGGACAGACCCTGGGGAGTCAGCACTTGTGGGACCGAAGATGGTTCAGGCCACGATAGAGAAGGTCCAGGTCATCCAGGAACGGATGAGGACAGCTCAGAGCCGGCAGAAGTCTTATGCTGACAGGAGGCAGAGGCCACTAGAGTTCGAGGATGGCGACCACGTCTTTTTGCATGTCTCACCTCGACGTGGATTACGGAGATTTGGACGAGGCGGCAAGTTGTCTCCACGCTTCATCGGACCATTCCAGGTCCTCAGCAAGATTGGAGAGGTGGCTTATCGCCTGGATCTACCACCTCAGTTGCACCGGGTGCACGACGTCTTCCATGTATCTCAGCTGAGAAGATATGTGCACGACCTGATGCATATCATTGACCATGGGGAGCTGGACGTTAATGTTGGGGAGACTTTTGCGGAGGTCCCAGTGGAGATCAAGGATCAACAGGAGTGGGTCCTGTGTGGATGGTTGATTCCTCTAGTGCACATCAGATGGCATCACGGGAACCTCCAGGAGAGCACTTGGGAGCGGGAGGCTCAGATGCGTGCTCAGTACCCAAATTTGTTTCCCTAGCTTATGATGTATCTTTACGGGGACGTAAAGCCCTGAGGTGGGAGTAATGTAAAGACCCGTAAAATTCAAGTAAAATTTTTTCTTAATTTTCTTTGGGATTTTACAAGAACGCAGTTTCTGACGGCACTTGATTCCGAGGCCCGGTGTGCCCGAAATATCTATCTGAAGTTTAGCTCAGGTACGTTCAACGAACGAACGAGCGGGAATTCTTATCTTTTGAACCGGTGCTTGGAATTGAATTCCGAGGGCACCGATGGAACCGCAGCACCGGTAATTGCTTAGGAATGCTTAATTCGGAGTTGTGTTTACATGAGAGAAGTTGATAAAAATTGTGGAAGTTAAAAATAAAAATTTAACAACAATTTTTATTTTTACTCTAAGTGTTTAATCCTTTGGATGGAAGTTGGGTAACTACCCAACCTCCCTTGGGAGGTTATGAGGGTGGTGGGGCCCACACGAACCCCACCCCTTCATATCCTCTAACCTCCTCAACTACCATTAATTTTTTTAACTTAAGTTTATTAACTTATGGAATTAATGAGGTGAGTTAATGTAGAATTCAAACACTTGAATTTCAAAAGCCTTGATGTGTTAATAAAATAAGTTAAGAACTTATTTTATTGGGTTGGTGTTTAGTTGTTTGAGAGACTTTGGAGAAAAAGCTAAGGAAGTCTTGAGTTCTTCATTCTCTTTGACGAAGAACGTGAAGAATGAACGATCTCCGACGTGGAGCACCGAGCCCTCGGAGACCGTCTTCTGCGACACCGACCCGCGATGCGACGTCTTCTTCCACGACGTTTTTCTTCCGCGACGTCTCTTTTCGTGACGGTTTTCCGCGATGAAATCTCCGTCAATGTCTTCGAATCCTCGCTTCGCGACACCGACGTTCGTCATCTCTTTTATCAAGGTAGGGGTTTATTTAATTATTTTTCGTTCGTGAATTCTACTTTGTCGTCCTTCGTGAATTTACGACCAGTTGTTATCGATTAACGAGAGGGGGTCGGACCGCACAAACATGACCGACCCTCCTCCATTTTGAATTTTGTTTCTAATATGGTTGGGATGGAATGGCGTGGTGCCATCTCACCACGCGGGATCGTACGGAAAGTAATGCGCGGCGCCGTCGCGCCGCGCCGTGAAGTTGAACAAGGACGTGACACCGTCGCGCCGCGTCAAAGAAAACCGAAGACACCACGGCCGGAGCGGGGCCGCGGTGGAGGGGCGCGGTGCCGTCACACCGCGCCGGACGAACCAGGCCGCGGCCAGTTCCGGGCCGCAGCGGAGCAGGGTGACCGGCGACCGGTTCCGGGCCGCCGGTGTCGGCGAAGGAGGAAATACCGGCCGTCGCCGGTCCTTGTTGGCAGAATCGGCCGGCCGGTGCGGGCCGGCCGGAAAAAGGGAAACCGGGGGAATTAATTCCCCCGACCGGCCAGAAAAACGGCCCCCATTAAAGGGGGTGCGCGGTTACAACCAGGGGGGCAGGCGCCCCCCCCCCCCCCCCCACGCCAAACGGCTCGGCCGGTTGGCCGAGCGCCTGGCCAGCGCGCTGGGCACGTTGGGCCCAGGCCGGGCCGCGCCGCGCCCAGTCCGGGTCGGGCCGCGCCGCGCCGGCAGGGCCGGGTCGGGCCGCGCTGGCCGGGCCGACACGGTTCGAGACGACCGGGGGGTCTCGGGCCGGGTCGGTCCGGGCCCAAAACCCCCGTTTTCAGACCGTCTACGGTCTTTAGCCAATAACTTGGGCTACAGACCTCCGATCGATGTACCGTCAGTTGCGATGCGATCCTTGAATAGAGGCGGTCGTTTTGATATATCGTACTCAAGGTTTCGGAATACTTTTGGTTTTTCCGGGTTGGTTCGTACACGAAACCAACCGGGCCCTCGGAGCGGAAACGCTCATATCTTAAGCTTCGGACGTCTGATTGATGTGTCATTGATTTTTTTTAATTCCTCTAAGTGAGAAGGATATTTTGGATTACTCCACCCGAGGTTTGGATGCAGGTGGAGTACGTTCGGGTTGGTTTTGCCTTAAAAACCAACTGGGCCCCTGGGACGAAAAAGCCAATAACTCTCAGACCGGGCGTCTGATCGACGCGCTGTCTGCGACGTTGAGTTCCTGTTGACGATACAGAACTTTTGGATACATCAACTCTGGACTATGTTTCATTTGATGTATCAGCCTCTCGGCTCGTGGAGCGGACCCTCCCGAGCGAGCTTGCTGTGTGCGGGAACCCTAGAGCTGGCCGCGACTGCTACTGTGACGACGATGACTATACAGAGATCCTCAGTGGATTCGACGATGATGACTACAGCACTCAGCGATCCTATGTGGATCAGTGCTACCGATCCTGTGTGGGTCCGATCCTGTGTGGGTCATCGCTCAGCTGTTCTGTGTGAGCCAGCGCCTACAGATCCTGTGTGGGTCTGATCCTGTGTGGGTCATTGCGGAGGTTAGTTTCCTATCGATCCTTTGTGGGTCATTGTGGGGGTTAGTACCTATCGATCCTTTGTGGGTCCGAAGACTTATATGGATCAGTGATCATCTCTATCGTCATTCGAAGAAGTATACTTGTGTGAGCTGAATCCTGTTTTACTTTCCTATGTGGATTGTGTTGTGCTATCCTGTGTGGATTTACGTTTTGCTTTCCTATGTGGACTGGGTTGTACTTGGGTTTGGATGTTGGAGCCGAGCGAGAATTGATGACTTAGGTATATATATGGGCATATACCTAAGAAGTGTCGGATGTTACTTCGTGATTGTATCTTTCTTTTTTGGATTATCCTTTGTAGATTCTGGGAGACCTTCGGGGGTCTCGGGGTCCCTACTGAGTAGCTTATACTCACCCCTGCACGGGCTATGCCTGCACTACATTGTGTTGGTTGCAAACAACGTACAGCGTTGATCGTGGTTGAGGCTTGCAGAGCTGGACAGTACCTGGAGGTGGACCACTGGGCGGGACGTACTCGGTGCGGACGGCGGAACCCGAGGAGCAGTGGAGGCTATCTGTACTCACCCTTCAGGTGGGATTTCCAGTGCATAGCTCGGCGTTGCGGCTTTACTTTTCAGTTGTTGTTTTCCCTTTCCAGTTGTACTTTACTTTCAGTTTGGGTTTGTATACTGGCCTACTTACTTTTCCGCACTTACTGTTGTACTCAGTTTTTACTTAGTGTTTACTTCTTTTGTTTTTACTCTGTGGTGTTTGTTTGCTTTACAAAGGCAATGTCTTCCCTTTTTACTGGGATTTAAGCCTTGGTGCTAGTCGCCAGCCCCTGGCCTATGGAAGGAGGGCTTGGGGAAGTCACGGAACGGGCCCCGAGGACGGGTCGTGACAAGGGATGTAGAATTTTATATTCATTCACTATATTACAATGGATGGTTTATGATTGTGTTTATTGATTAGGGTAAGTATTAACTTTTCATATGTTAGTTTTTCAATTTCAATACAAATGTTTATATTGATTATGTTTCACCCCTTTAATATGTGGAATGAATTGTAATGATTAAGTTATGGGGGGCTAAGAATTACATATCCCTCAATACATCGGTGGTTATCATAAGACAAATTAGTAGGCCAAATTAAATGAATTTTAACCCATATTTTTAAATTTTCTTGTGAAAGTTATTGATAATATGTTAATGATGCCAAAAATTATGTAGTCCATCATTATGAGATCATTTATTAATGACCATGTGATTACTTTATTAGTTATAACATCAATGGATACGTTTCAAACTCAAGTGATTATTTATATGGATTTATTTGATCATCCTTTATTCCTACCATATTATTCTCAAGATATTGTTTAAATGGAATATTTTTCAGTTATTTACCTTTCTATATTGAATATTATTATTTATTAATGATATATTCTATTATACGGATACCCTTATTGAGTATTCAATCTCACCCATTTATTATGTTCTCTTTTACCTAGGATATCTAGAAACGTTTTTTGATTGATAAATAGGGATATTCTAAGGTGAATTATGGAGTTATCAATGAAACCAATTTGGTTATTTTATGTTTCTAAAATATAATGTGAATTTCAAGTATGTAACTACATTACCAATATTACTAATATAGAACCCCCAATTTGAGGTATGTAACCTTTGTTTATTTTTTTATGTGTTTAAAGTTCTTAGGATGAGTTGGGAAGAGGTTAAGAGAGTTTGGAATGGTTTTGAATAAGTTTGGAGGTTTTTCTAAGGGCGCACGGTTTGATCACAGTTAGGGAAAACCATGTGGGTTCTCTAGGTAAATGTGTAGTGTAAGACAGTGGGCTTCTCATAGTCTGCACAAGGTTTTCCAAACCGTGCGAGAAAACTATGTGGGACCCCTCCTCTTGAGGCAGTAGCATGCACACAGTTAGCGTATGGTTTTCCAAACCATGCGGCCACTTAAAGAAGGTATTTTTAAATCCGGGTTCACTCAGTCTTGACCTATTTCACTACAAACTCTCTCCCACTCGATAATTACTCAATATTTTCAGTTCTCAAGGGTTTTAGGGGCTCTCTTACTCATTTTGGAAGTTATTTTAAGGGGTTTCAAGGTGGTTTGAAGGTGGTTTCTCCCGAGTAAGTCTATTCTCTTGGTTTTTCTCTAGATCTGCTCTTCTCTCTTTCTTGGTTTTCTAGATATACATTTTTTTCATGTAGATCTAGGGTTTTTATAGCCCAAAGTGATGATTTTAGGGCTTGTTGATGATAGGTAAGAGGATCTAGAGCAGTTTTGGGGGTGCGTTTTCCCGAATTTGGGTGTGGTTGCTTGTGGGTCGAATTCGCCAGAACCCTAAAGGTAGGTGGCTTCTCTCTGGAATCCACTTGGTTAGAACTAGTGGTTTTGGTTAAAATTAATTTTTTTTGATTGAAATTAATTATGATATTGATGTTATAATCTTATTGAAAATCCATTTGGTGATGATTTTTGGGATTTTGGGTAAAATGGGTTATTGTTGCAAAAAGAGGCTTATTATGTGATTTTAAAATTTTGATTTTAAAATTGTTAGTGGATGATTATGAAAAATGTTTTGTAAAATATGGTTTTCAATAAATATTTTTTTTATTGAAATGTGGTTGGTCATGGAAAGTTGGTTAAAGGGTATTTTCAACAAATAGGTGATTTATTGAAGTGAATTGGAATGTGTTGGGGATGGTGTGCTTTTGTGTGGTCTTGGTTCTTTGTGATTCTTGGTTGATTAATTGTTATGGTTTGTGTGGATTGTGTCTAAGTGGGTAGGAAGTACCACTATAAAAAGGAAGTGGATAGTGTAATTAAGGGTCCACCTTTAAAGGATAAGTGGGCGGGAATTACCACTAGTTGGAAATGTAGTGAACGGGTTGGACGGAAGCTCCACTATTTGGGTTTATTGTTATGTGTTTCTTTGTAACATGGAATTTTTTGTGTCAATTTGAAATGGGGATATGGCTTGTGGCATGGTGGTGGCTTTACTTTATTTGTCATGGATTGGTAAGGGTGTGTTTGGCATGTTGTAAGTTGTTGCACTATTGAATGTTTTATATAAACTGTTTTATATAAATGTGCTAATGGTTTTATCCTAATGGTGTATATAGGGAATTCATTTGGGGAAAAAAACTGAGTATTTGTACTCACCCCCTTCTTTGGAACTTGGGTTCTTTTTCAGATTTTGTATTCTGAGACACAAGTAAGAGTAAATCATCTCATTTTTCTTGCAGTTTGACATGATTCCTTGGTGATGTTGTGGTTCTTGGAGCATTGAGCTTGGTGTGGAGCTATGGATGATGTCCGAGTTCTGTTGGATTATTTTTGTAGTCTTATTCTTGGTAATTTGATTTTGGCTTGGTTTTATTTGGCATGTGATATTGTTATAGAATAGTTTGGTTTTATTTTTTACATGCATCATGTAGTTTACTGATAGTGGATTATTTGGTTGGTTGGTTTTGTCTCAAGGGAAAATTGTTCCCCAATTTATTCTCAGAGACATCGGCATTTATTTCCAGCCTTTAGTGCCTTGGGAACGTCTCTTAAGGACAAGTATAATTCATCTGCCCTCTCAAGCCAATGATATGGGGTGGGGTGTTACAAGTGGTATCAGTTTTTTTGGTCCTTATCTTTCAAGTGAGAACAGTTGTTCGGTCCTTTGGTGTTGATTGTTGGTCTTGGTGTTAACATTGTTTCTTCACATATTCCTTGAGTCAGTATGGTATCAAGGTATAGGATTGTCAAAAATTTGAATGTATAGCATAAAAGGACATAGTTGACCCTTTTATTATAAACTTCAAGTTACTAGGTAGTTGAGTACATAAGTGTTTGGAGACACTTATAGGTATTAGAATCTCATTATCGTGGGTGTAGCCAATGAGATGAGCATGGAATGCATGGTAGAAATGACTTCCCACTAGGGTGAATCTTTCATTGGGGTATAATGATCTATGGTGTGATATGAATTTTTGGATTTTGAAAATCTGTATTGGGTTTCAAAACATTGGGATTTAAAACATGGAAACTTGTGGTATTTTGAAAATGGGTTAATTTTCAAAATATGGTGTATTTTTCATAATAGTGAAACATGAAAAATGTGAAATTGTGGAAATACTAGTTGTGATAGTGGTTATGTAATTGAAATTTAAAATTTTATACCCTTTATTGTTAAGGGAGTGAGACTTATGGTTGTTTTTGTGTTGATAGAAATGGCACCGGGTAGGTGTCGTAGAGACCAACCAGAGGAAGCTGTTGAAAATGTGGTTGCACCTGAGCCTCAGGGGAACCAGCAGCTAGTGAAGAGTATAGTGTGAGATTTCTAAGCTGTGGAAAATGGGAATAAAGTGTATGAACCAAAACATGTGGATCATGCGGTTCAATTTTAAAGGTAGAATCCAGCCATGTTTAGGGGTGATTCAGAGCCAGAAAGGGCTGAAGCGTGGATGAACAGAATGAATAGGATATTTGAATTTTTGGGAACACTAGCAGAGCTGAAAGTGAATTTAACCACGTATATATTGGAAGATATCTCCCTTCAGTGGTGGGAGCTGGCGGTCCAAGCTGTGACGGACCAAAGTTTGACATGGTAGGGATTTGAGGAATTGTTTAATAAAAAATTCTACCCTCGTACATTTAAAATTCAGTATACAATGGATTTATTCAGTTTGAATCAAGGGAACATGGAAGTAATGGAATATGAGGCTATGTTTATGAACTTAGTGCAGTTTTCACCTGAGGTGGCAGGTAGTACATCGTTGAAGGCACAAATTTTTGAAGATGGGTTGAAATAGGAAATTCATTCCAAGATAATGGTGTTGTGTATAGATGATTACACATAAATGGTGAATCTATCTATAGTGTATAAGTGGGATATTGTGGGGGATACATGCGGGGGAATCATGTTGGTACCCATGGGAAAAAGTGGGAACTCGAATGTTGGGTTCAAGAAGAAGAGGGACACTTATTTTCAGGGTGGGAGTACGGCTCAGAATCTGATGGCAGGATGGTTGAATCTTCCTTCAAACCCTCAGAGTAAGTCAATATGTCTTCAATGTGGTTCTACAAGCCACATCAAGCATGATTGTACAACATAACCTAGATAATTTCATAATTGTAAGAATATGGGGCATCTGTAGCGTTATTGTTGGAATGCTCCGAGGTCGGGAGTCTGTGACACTCCTCAGGGGTCGTAGGGGTCTTATTCCTCTATGGGATGGGGGGAAGAAACATACCCCTCAGAAATACAGTAATGTCAGCCATGGTGATTCTAAGAACACCATGATGCCTCACCAGGATAATAAAGAGAAGAGCGTGGGGCAAGAAAGCAGTTGTTTGGAGCTCAGTAGGTTGTAGTGGATGATCAGTCGGGACCATCCATGGTGCGAGGTATGGTTCTTTTAAATTCAATGTTGATGCAATATTTTTTTTATACGGGTGATACACATTCTTTTATTTCTTCTCGCATCGTTGATTTTTTGGTTTTACACGTGGAAATGATGACTTTTGTTTTGAAACTACAAACTCCTCTAGGTCAAAGAGAGTGTTGATCTTTCCTCTATATAGTGTGTTGCTTAGTTGTGGACAGCATTGAATTGATGTGAGATTTCTTAGTGCTTGAGATGGATGCTTATGATATAATCCTTGGAATGGATTGGTTGGTTATGTTTAAGGCCCACATCGATTGCTTGCATGAACCATTAGTTTTATGATAGAGGATGGATTTGAACATCTCTTTAGAGGGGAGAATAATGAAAAGTTGTGTGCAACATATTTGTTGATACCAGATGTTGGAATGATCTTATATTAGTTAGAGGCTTTGTCGTAGGCATCGGTGGAAGGTGTTTTTTAGAGTGTTATTCTGGCAGTTTTAGACCAGTTTATGGATGTCTTTCCCGAAGAATTCGCAGGGTTTCCACCCATGAGAGAAGTGGAGTATACGTTTGATCTCCTTTGAGGTAAAAATCTTATCTCACTTCTATCTTACTAAATGGCACATGCAGAATTGCAGGAATTAAAATTACAGTTGGAAGAGTTAGAGAATAAAGGGTTCATCTGGGATAGCACGCCTCTTTGGGAAGCTCTGGTTTTTTTGTTAAAAAGTTGGATGGAACCTTGCAGCTCTGTATTGTTTATCACAGACTTAATCAGGTTACAATAAAGAACTGATATCCACTTCCATGCATTGATGATTTTTTGACCAGTTGAGGGGAGCTCAGTGGTTCTCCAAGATTTAATTGAGGTCAGTATATCACTAATTGCGAGTGAGGAAGGAGGATATTTCAAAAATAGCTTTTAGAAGTAGATATGACCATTATGAGTATGTGGTTATGCTATTTTTCTTGACGAATGCACCAACGGTATTCATGGAATTGATGAATCATATATTTTAGAGATATCTGGATTCTTTCATGGTGGTTTTTTGGATGATATATTGGTGTATTTGAGGACAAGGGTGGAGAATTAGAAACACTTGGTGATAGTGTTGGGGATCTTAAGAGATCATTAGTTTTATGACAAATTGTCCAAGTGTGACTTTTGGATATAGGATGTCCGTTTCCTTGGCCATGTTATTTCTGAGAGAGGTGTTTTAGTTTATTTGGAAAAGATATAGGATGTTATCTCATGGAAACCACCAAAGAATGTTTTCAAGATATATAGCTTCCTGAGTCTATCTAGGTATTATTGACATTTTTTTCATGATTTCTTATAATTGGCTTCGCTGATAACAGCTTTAACAAAGAAGAATATCTTATTTCGATGGGATGAGTAGTGTCATAAATGCTTTCAAGAGTTAAAGGGTCTCCTTATAGTAGCACCAATCTTGGTTTTTCTAGAACTATGGAAAGGGTATGTGGTGTATTGTGACGCATTGGGATCAGGGTTGCGGTGTGTTCTCAAGTGGGGGATCATGTGGTTGCATATGGATCAAAAAAGTTGAGGTTGTATGAGAAGAACTACCCAATATGTTATTTATAATTGGAAGAAGTGGTTCATGCTTTAAAAATGCGGCGTCATTATCTCTTCAATGACAAATTTATAGTTTTTACTGACCATAAGAGATTAAAACATATCTTCTCACAAAGATTTTTGAACTTGAGGCAAAGGATATGGATAGAATATATCAAGGTGTTTGATTTTGACTTAATTTACACACCGTGTCAGGGAAATTCAGTGGTAGATGCATTAAAGATAAAATAATATGCTCAAGTGGTGAAACAAGCATCAAATCAGTGGAAGTTGATGTCAGTCATAGCCGACATGCAGTTGGAATGTAAGGAATGGGGTGACAGAGTAGTCTTCTTTCTGGTTTCGTTGGTTCCTGACTTGACTGTTTTGGTTAAATAGGTACATAAATTTGATTCTGAGTGTGTGTTTATGAGGTCAAAACTCAATGGTGGGGATATCATTGAGAACTGGGAACTGAATAAGAATTAAGTCTTGTGTTTTTGGGATCGGATGGTAGTACGAGTGGCTTGTCGAGAGGAACTACTTAGGTCTTATCATCATTTCAGGTGGGTTATCCATCTTGGAATTCAGAAAATGTACAAGGAGTTGGAAGTGAAGTTTTGGTGGGATGGTATGAAAAGGGATGTGGTGGAGTTTGTTTTGAGATGCTTGACTTGTTAACAGGTCAAGGAAGATCATCAATGGCCAGTAGGAATGTTGCAGTCTTTACCTATCCCGGTGTGGAAATGGGAGCAGATTGCAATGGATTTTGTGACAGGTCTCCCAAGAACTATCTGGAAGCACGATTCTATATGGGTGATTGTGGATCGGCTCACCAAGTCGGCCCATTTCATCCTGATTCTTGAATCTCATATGGTGGAAGATATATCCAAAACCTATATCTGATGGGTGGTAAAGAGGCATGGTGATCCAGTTTCAATTTTATTAGATAGAAATATTAGTTTCACATATCGTCTCTAGAAATCCTTATAGCAATCCCTTGGGATACAGTTGACGATGAGCACGGTGTATTATACTCAGACGGATGGCCAATTCAAGAGGACAATAAAAACCTTGGGGGATATGTTAAGAGATTACGTGATGTATTTTGGTGGTTTATGTGAGGATCACTTACCATTGGTAGAGTTATCCTATAATAATATTTATTAGGTTTCAATACATATGGATCCTTTTGAGGAATTATATGGGTGTATGTGTCGTTCTCTGCTATGTTGGGTGGAAACGGGTTAACCTTCAATGATCGGATCGAGCCTTGTCGAAGAGACTATGGAGAAAATCAAGTAGATTAGTAATAGGATGGATACATCTCAAAGTTTTCATAAATCATATTCATACCATCATCGATGATCATTGTCGTTCGAGGTGGGTGATCATGTGTTTTTTAAGATCTCTCCTAGGTTGGGTCATCGCCGGTTTGGGAAGCAAGGTAAGTTATATTTGAGGTATATTGGTTCTTTTGAGATACTTGAGTGGATTGGAGAGTTGTATTATCATTTGGATTTTCCACCATGGTTTACTATGGTGCATAATGTGTTTCATGTGTCATGGTTGAAAAAGTATCAGTCGGATCATGACCATGTGATTCATTGGGATCATGTTGAACTAGAACCGAATGCTTCCTTGGTGTACCTGCCAGTGCGTATTGTGGATAGGTAGGAGAAAGTATTATGTGGGAAAATAATCAGTTTATTTTAGGTTTTATGGCTGCATGGTTAGATTCATGAGGAGACTTGGGAGAGGGAGAAATAGATGGCCAAGCAATGGCCTGATATCTTTCGGCAAAATAATGGTTCTCTACTTTCCAGGGATGGAAATTCTAATGGTGGGGAGAATATATCACTAATGGTTTGAGTTATGTAACCTTTTGGTGTCTTTTTATGCGTTTAAAGTTCTTGGGATGAGTTGGTAAGAGGTTATGTGAGTTTTGGAATGGTTTTGAATAAGTTTGGAGGTTTTTCTAAGGGTGCATGGTTTGAGCACGGTTAGGGAAAACTGTGTGGGTTATCTAGGTAAACATGAAGGGGGAGATAGTGGCCTTTTCACGGTCTATGCGTAGTTTTCCAAAACATGTGGGACAACCATGTAGGACCCCTCCTCTTGAGGCAGTGGTGTGTGCACGGTTAGCGCATGGTTTTCCAAACTATGTGGCCACATAAAGAAGGAATTTTTTAATTCGGGTTCACTCAGTCTTGACCAATTTTACTCCAAACTCTCTCTCACTCAAGACTCACTTGGGAGTTTCGGTTCTCAAGGGTTGTAGGGGATCTCCCACTCATTTTGGAAGTGATTCTAATGGGTTTCAATGTATTTTGAAGGTGGTTTCTCCCAGGTAAGTCTCTCATCTTGGTTTCTTTTTTATTTTTCTCTATATCTACTCTTCTCCCTTTCTTTGTTTTCTAGATATACATCCATTGCATGTAGATATAGGGTTTTTGTAGACCAAAGTGATTATTTTAGGGCTTTTAGATGTTAGGGAAGAGGATCTAGAGAGGTTTTGGTGGTGTGTTTTCCTATATTGTGGTGTGGTTGCTTGTGGGTCGAATTCGCCAAATCCCTATAGGTCTATATCGACTCTATTTGGTTAGAACTAGTGGTTTTGGTTATAATTAATTTGTTTTTCTTGAAATTAAGTTTGATAATTATGTGAGAATCTTTTTTGAAATCCATTTGGTGATTATTTGGGGGATTTTGGGTGAAATGGGTTATTGTTGCAAAAATGGGCTTGTTGTGTGATTTTAAAATTTTTATTTTAAAATCGTTAGTGAATGATTATGAAAAATGTTTTGTAAAAGATGGTTTTCAATGAATATTTTTTTTATTTAAATGTGGTTGGGCATGGAAATTTGGTTAAAGGGTGTTTTAAATAAATGGGTGATTTATTGATGTGAATTGGCTTGTGTTGGGAATGGTATGCTTTTGTGTGGCCTTGGTGCTTTGTTCTTGTTGGTTGATTAAGTTTTATGGTTTTTGTGGATTGTGTGGAAGTGTGAGGGAAGTACCACTATAAAAAGGGGGTGGGTAGTGGATGGAAGGGCCACCATCAAAGGATAAGTGGGTGGGAAGTACCGCTAGTTGGAAATGTAGTGAATGGGTTGGATGGAAGCTCCACTGTTTGGGTTGCTTGTTATGTGTTTCTTTGCAAGATGGAATTTGTTGTGCCAATGTGAAATGGGGATATTTCTTGTGGCATGGTTGTGGCTTTCCTTTATTTTCCATGGCTTGGTAAGGGTGTGTTTGGCATGTTGTAAGTTGTTTCACTATTGAATGTTTTATATAAACTGTTGTATATAAATTTGTTAATGCTTTTATCCTAGTGGTGTGTGTAGGGAATTTATTTGGGGAAAACCTACTGATTATTTACACTCACCCCCTTCTTTTTCACTTAGGTGATTTTTTAGATGTTGTATTCTGGGACACAGGTAATAGTAAAGCATCTCATTTTTCTATTGGTTCGACATAATGCCTCATTGATGTTGTGGTGCTTGGAGCATGAATCTTGATATGGAGCTACAGATGATTTCCTAGTTTTACTGGATTCTTGTTGTAGTCTTACACTTGGTACTCTGATTTTGGCTTGGTTGTATTTGGCATGTGATATTGTTATGGAATAGTTTGGTTGTTTTTTTTATATGCATCATGTAGTTTGTTGATAGTGGATTTTTTGGTTGGTTGGTTTTGTCTCAAGAGAAAATTGTTACCTAATTTATTCTTAAAGCCCTCGTCATTTATTTCTAGCCTTTGGCACCTTGGGAACATCACTTAACGCCAAGTAGCATTCCTCCTCCCTCTCAATCCAATGAGATGGGATGGGATGTTATAATTAAACTATTCGGTATTTTGGAATATAATTACTTGTATATAGTACCAATGTAATAGAGTAACCACCTACCCTAGGATACTAGAGTGTAGGTCGTTACAGTTGGTATCAGATTAAGTTTATTAGAAACCTTGGGAACTAGATTTTAGAAACAATATTGTAGAATATAACCTTATAGCCTACATTATGGATTATTCTATGTATAGGATAACATCATAATGTTTTTTTAAGGTTGAGATTATTTTTTTGTCCTATAAATACATCCTTTTATATATATTACTAATGGGTGTGGTTCTAGAACCTATATACCTATTGTTAATAAATCCAAAAAAGATGTGTTGGTATTCACTAGAACATTACCTGGTATACAATAATGGGCCTTATTGTGCACTGAGTTTTATAATCTCGAGAGATATTCTTGGATTAATTCACATTTTCCTTATAAATCATTATGAAGGATTTAAAAATATTTTATGATTTTTAAAATTTCTCAAAGAAACCATGTTTATAACATGATATTATCCATGCATAAATTTTTCAATTCTTGTTAAGTTTTTTGATATTTTTTAGATTATACTATTTGTTTCATAATATTATGATCTAATGTAGTGTATGAAATTATTTAACAATGGTTTCTGGTGGTATGAATGGAAACCATATAAATTCACATACCCCATATAGGTATTTTCCTTCTTAATAAGATAATAAATCTAGAGCTGGAGAAACAGTTGCAACTAATAAAATTATAAACATATTGGGCCAGCTGAATTAGGTTATCTTTAATAACCTTTGCTATATAAATCATCCTTCTGATCCACAACACAGTGTAAAAAAATTTTACCACTTTATGCATTAGTAACCTCCAACATTTAATTGGACTAAAAATCCATTTGTAGCTAGTAAATGGATAAGCACTTGGGGGAAGACATTTATCACTTTGGGATATAATGAAAGGGATAAAATTTTCATGGAAGTTTATCATATCTTAATAGATGTTGATAAATGGTGATCATTGATTCAAAACACTATGGATGAAGAAGAAATAGAAAACATACAATGGAAGTATTTTAAGGTAAACTTCTTGGAAAATTATTTTCCTTGGGAACAATGAGCATATATCGTTAGACAATTCCTTACACTAAGAAAAAAAGAATAAATAGATGTTTCTAAGTATGAGGCTAAAATTATGAGTTTAGAACGAAATTATATACACTATGTATGTAATCCAAAGTGTGATATTGACCATTTATTTGATGGTTTAAATAAAATCCTTCAAAGGTCTCCAGTCTCTCAAACATTATCATCACACTAGGACACAGTATCTTGTGTTGTAAAGAACAATAAATAATTTTCTAAGACTTACTACATTGATAGGAAGAAATATAAGAATGGGATGACATAGAAAAATATGGATAAAGGGAATAAGGTTGTGAATGATTTTATCCCATGTAATAATTGTGGAACAAAACACCCTAGTACTTTATTAAAGGGAATGAGAGTTTACTAAAGTGTGGGAAGAGATTCTACCATGTTCATGATTTCAAGGGAAAGAAATAAGTTTCTAAATTTCAATGATTTAATTTTAAGGAGATGGAGCACTACACAAATTAATTCCTCTTACATCACGACAATATAACTCAGAATAAGCAAATAGATCAAGGCCATGCATATGTTGTTAATATATATGAGGTGGAATGATAAAATTTATTCTATATTTGGACTGAAGAATTATATTATAGAACTATTTTATCAATTATATTCTCATTATAAGTTTCATTAAATGTATAAGGATTATACTATAGTAATATTTATTTAAGGACTTGGAAGTATATGTTCAATGGTACCATGAAAAATGATTCAGTGGAATGTTGATCTTTTTGTAAAACATGTGATTTAGGAAAGATAACCCTTAATATGTGTGCGATTTTTATATAATAAGGATAAATATATTTTTATGGGATATTATTGGTTACCATGAAATAGGTTATATATTTGATGGTTTATGTTATCTTTTCTAGAGTTTACTACATGTTTGGATTTATGGAATATATTTAACAAAATTAGATTTTATTTTTAGAATAATGAATGTTTTAATTAAGGTTTTATAGTGATAAAGGTATTCATATATTTTTAATTTTACATAAAGAGACAATTTATATTGCCTGGGGAATATAATGTGGATTTAGTGACCTTCTTTTTAAATTTTTGGACTTTAAATTTGCTGATACATATTTTTGATGAGTTTTAAATTTATCTATTTATGAAATGGATTAAATTAAACATTGGGAGTTATTAATGTGGTATTATAAATTAATATATTATTTCATAACTCATGCTAACCATTTTTTGTATATGAAGATATCTTGGGGGAGAGATAATGACTTGTTATTCTTTTATAGATCTTATAATCTGGTAAAATAAATTCTATTGTGTCAGGAATAAAAAATAATTTTGGATATTAGTTTCTATGTGTAATAAATGAAGTTAAAATTTATAAAAGTACAAAAAAGGATGAGATAATACTTTTAAAGTAAGTATATCTTCTTATGTTCATAGAATATGTGGTAAATAAATGCCTTATCTCTCAAAAAGGATCAGGAACCAAAAATGTTATCCTAGTACCTACTTTTCTGATGAACTGATTGTCCATTAAATCACCACATATTTATTTCATTATGGTCATTAAAATTTCAATATCATTTAATATATTGTGAATAATGATCTCAATCACTCTCTATAATTATTTACACTTTTCTTCCATGTTCACATTTTCTCTTCCCACCAATGTTTTCCAACTAAGAAACCTAGTATGTGTTATTCCAAATGACCTTTATACTTCTCTTTATCTATTATCAAGAGGGTTTTTTATCAGACCTTTTTTATGTGGGTTTCCAACAAAGGTATTTTCAAATGTCAAAACATTTATTGTCGAGGTCAAGATTAAATTACAAGGATCCAATTTATTTAAGTGGTAGAATGTAACTCCTTGATATTTTAAGAAATGAACATCATGTTTGATAGAATATCTAAAAAACCAATCTTAGAGAAGAATTAAACACCCTAAGACTTTATGATATATTTATTTTTAAATAAATTCAATCACTTTGATAGTGTAAGAACCTGGGTTTTTATAAAAGTTCAAAATCCCGACCCAGTTTTAATTTTAGACTTGCTTCTGAGAGAGTTGGGAAAAATCTGGGAAGTTTTGGAAATTTCTAGATTACACGCAGTGTACTCAAAAGTACATGTCTTGTGTGGGTTAGGTGTGTACTATCCACAGGCTGACTAAGAACATGTCGTGTGGTGACCATGTAAAAATTTCCTACTACACATCATGTAGTGTTAATTGACACGCTGTGTATCGTCCTTCCATATACCAGCTAAGTCTTAGCTGTGTGATTGACCTGTGTGGCACGTACAATCCCTGTGGCTACCTCTTCTTAAGTCAGAGTATGAAAAATGCCATTACACGGTGTGTACTCCATCATAAATGTCATGTACTTTTATTTTTATTTGCTTATAGGAAATATCTTCACGTCTAATTTCATAAAATACCTTCGTGTTCCCCATTTTCGGACCTTGACGCTCTAAGAGGATGAAAACATTTCTTCTCCTAGATTATTCATCTGAAATTCATTCTTTAATTTTTCAGTGGATGCAGGGTCTCATCGGGAAGGCTAAACCCACGCAACCTCTTTCGTTCTAGTTTCTTTTCCTCACACACCGCAGTTTCCATCCGAGCAGAATTTCCAAGATTTGACAAAAACATAGATCTACAAAGATAAAATTCAAATTAAAGCTCGATATCGGACATGACTACGTTTATGAGTCTCGGGTAGGTGGTACATACCTTCTTTCATGTTTTGGAAGACTTTTGGGTGGTGTGGACTTTAGTACGTATTAGGGTATTCTGAGCGGGACCCTATTTATTTTGCAGTTGCATGTTAAATTGATTATTAGACTTGTGGGATGCCTTTGGGTATTCCCTTTTACCTGTTTTTCTTGAGTAGGGTCAGGCGAGGGGTCGTTTCTCAATTGAGGCATTTTGGATGGGTATTCCAAAATGTGTTAAAGTGAATTGCTTTGATTAAAGTGTTGAGTTTAATTTTTTAAGGTATGATATAAAGTGTTAGAGGATTTAAAGACCTCATTGATGGTATAGGACAGCACTTGGTTAGTGAATTTCAACTGTTTTGTTTGTTTTTCCTGTTTAAAAGTTATTCTTGTTATTATATATGTAATTGTTGAATGGCATGTTTTGGAACCCCTCTGGGTTGTATTGGGCATGACCTGGATATTCTTGAGTGATGAAAATCACAGGTTGGGCTTAACCCGGATTTCTTTGGGTGGTTTTGACCATGGGATTAGGTTCCATGGACGTCGGGATTGAGGCAATGAGACTGTCAGGTTGGGAATGGCCCGGGTTACGTGGATGGAAAGTCCATCGGATACTGAGCAACATGGTCGAAGGGGAACGTGGTGTCAGAGATATTGTGTCATTGGTAATATTTTGGTGATTACCGCTCACCCAGAACATTGAGTAGT
The DNA here is from genome assembly GCA_963277665.1 of Viscum album. Lineage (NCBI taxonomy): Eukaryota > Viridiplantae > Streptophyta > Magnoliopsida > Santalales > Viscaceae > Viscum > Viscum album. The sequence continues at coordinate 1,896,137,073 of OY728150.1, forward strand.
GTTCACACATATAGACTCCATAATGAGGTTTTTTTGACCATTCGTGTGGTTAGAAGCCCCCGATAGTTTCGGTTTAGGTGCTTTTGGTTTGGGGTACTTGCTATAGGAAGCCACATGGAAGGCGAGGAGCCTTTGAGAGATAATGATGAGGCTATTAGATTGGAGGATAAGGCTCTTCATGATTGAGGTCGTGGGCTAGGACACTTTATTTGAGGGCAGATATCGATGTCCCTCCAGTTACTTATTTGAGGGAAAACATCGATGTCCCTCTGGTTACTTATTTGAGGACAGGCATCGTTGTTCCTCCAAGTTAATTTTGTGTGGCTGTACCTTCGGTATGTTTGTACTTGAGACACGAGGTGTCAGGGGGCACATGGTTTCAGGTTACATGAAAGAGATTCTGATGTTGGCCGAAGCAGGTGCCACTCCATGGTGGCTGCTGAGCACTAGTGGAGTTTATATTTATTTGTGCACCATACTGTTTACTTTTTTCCTTATAAATACATTCTTGATTAAATACTTATATTAGGTATGCACCATTGGTTGGTATCCTACTGAGATTCATCTCACACCCTACATAGGCCCTTCAGGACGCGTGTAGACTTTATGGATTTACGTGTAGGAAAGAGATCAGCCTCAAGAGCTGGACTCTATTAGCTATCGCATGGGGATGGTATGGACCTTGAGGTTTTGCCTAGCTAGAGTTTACTTTGTTTTTCTTTATTTCCTGTATCAACATGCTTACTTTATTATTGTAGATATTGTTGGTTATCCATTGGCGCTCTTTTATATATTTAATTTGTATGGATGCATGACTTTTCTATTATAGTAGTTGTTATGAGTGGTTCAACATACTGTTGTGTTTACTTTCCACTGTTGTTGTTTCTATTTTCCTTCCTCTATTTATCTGCTATTGATTTTTCTTCTGCTTTGCGGACATAGTTTGAGTCATCTAAGTCATTTATTTCTAATACATGTTATATATTTTTGCTTGGACCAGTACCATTATTATCCTCTAAGAGGGTATATCCTCCCCACTATACCTATCAGACCCTCCCTGCTAGTCGGTAGCTTTTGGCATTCGGGGAGGTGATCCTAAGGTAGTAACACCCAACCTGTTTAGCACTGTTTGGGTGGCTCTTCAGGTCTTGGATGTTACAAAGTGGCATCAAAGGGGTTCTTGATAGGGATTTAGTAGAAGTGTTTTACTGGATACTGATGATATTGAGACTTATCTTTTTATTTCTGCTGGTTTACTATTTAGGATATGGTAGACTAAAGATAGGTTGTAATTGGAACTGGGTTTATAGCTTGTGCTTTGGTGACTGCAACCCTAGGTATGAGGGATGGACTAAGTTTCCTTAGGTGGGGATTGTTGTTTCACTTTTTCTCATATTAAAGTTTATATGATTTCCACCTCTGTGGCTCACTTGGTGTGTGATGTTATTGATTGTGATATGTGACCCTTGACCCGATGCGGTAAGGGAGAATTGGACCTTGGATCGGTAAGGTAAGGCGTGATTGTTTTTCTTTTGATTGGCACATTTTTAGGGTATTTCAATTTCATAATTGCACGTATGATTTGTGAAGTGATAATACCATGTGAATAATATCAAATGTCATGCTTTGAATGATTTTGAAATGTGATAGGTGAATTCTTGATAGAATTTCTAGTGTATTTAAACATAATATGACATGATTTATATATATTTGTATAATTTCATGTGGTAGGGTATTTGGGTATGGATAGTATGTGAGAAGGTGGGTACTGTGGTTGAGGTGATTTTGATCATTAGGATTGGGAAACTCAGTCATCGGTTTGAGGAAATGTTGGTTGGTAGGATGGGAATGGCCTGAGGTACTTTTCATACTTGTCTCTGTTGAGGTCGGGTAAGGAGGCCATGAGTCTGGGATGCCATGGTAATGGGTTGCAATAAGGGAGAGTAAGGTTGGTTGTTATAGGATGTCTCTTTAGTGCATTCCTTGTCTGCATTGAATATATTGTATATATATATGGGTTTTCGAACCATTTATGGTATTCAGTGGGTTTCTTCTGGATAAATCTAATGAAGCATCAGGTGGGAGATTTTACAGTGCAATGGGAGCAGGATCAGGTTCAGGATCTGGTGTTGGCAGAGCATGAGCCGCAGGTATAGGCTCAGGGATAAGATTAGGTTCAGGACCCAGTGCAGGTAGGGCAGTAGCTGGGTTTGGTAGTGTTCGGGCCGTGGCTCGATGAGCAGCTCTGAACTAGCCTGGTACGTGTCTTAAAGGGGATCAACATAGGTGCATAGGGTACAAATCCATCTATGGCATATCTTACATGGGAGTTCTAGTCGCAGCACCCGTCACTTTTTCAGGGTGAGTGTGGTCCACATGCGGTTGAGAACTAGATAGAGAGTATGCAGATGATCTTCGAGTAGCTCGAGATGCCTCCAGGGCAGAGGGTCAAGCTAGTGACGTACATGCTGAGAGGACCGGTGAAGCACTGGTGGGATGTGCAGGTTCAAGCTCATATGCATGAAAGACTGTCATGGAAGGACTTCGAGGATAGGTTCTTTGAGCACTTTTACCTGGAGACACTGAGGGAAAATAGATATTGGGAGTTCTTGAGCCTTTAGCTAAGAGACATGTCTGTCATGGACTATGAGGCTACTTTCACTGAGTTATCTCACTTTTCACCTAGTATGGTAAGCTATGACTCGACAATGGTGAGGCACTTCGAGGAAGTCTTATGACACGCCATTTGAATCTAGGTAAATATCTTTAAGTTGAGTTCATTCTCAGAGGCGGTGAATCAGGCCCTCATGGAGGAGGGAAATGAAAAAGAGGGGTCTCACTTAGGTCAGATGATGGCTTCAGGTGATGGTTCAGATGGCAGGAAGTGAGGGAGGGATGAGTTCCAGTAGGTCAGTCAGGCCAAGGACTCATCTAGACCACCTCATAGCATTTATTTATTGGATTGATTTCAGTGTGGGTAGCCAGGGCATGTCCGAACTTAGTGTGATAGGCCTCCAAAGGAGTTCTGGGCATGTGGACAGGTTGGGCATCTTGAGAGGTTTTGCAGGAAACCTTCTCAGATGACCGGTAATCAGGGACCAGGATAGACTGTGGCATCTGGAGTTGGTTTAGGTTCGTTACCAAGAGAGGGTAGTTGAGTTTCAACTGCACGAGGAGGACATGACAGAGACAGTGGGTCCCAGTTGAGGGGTCAGTGGCCAGCGACTAGTGCAACACTATGGGGATGATAGGCTTTAGGAAACCATGGGTCAGTTTTGGTGAAATTTATGGAGATTCCAGGGGATGAGTAGGCTAGTGAGCCGACGACAATTAGAGGTACACCATGAGTGTGGGCGTGAATTCCTTGTTTTCTTTTTGGCATGACCTATTGAGGCATGCCTGTTTTGAGTGCATGAGGTGCACATGATATATGTTGACTGACTAGATATTTTTTTTTGGGATTGACACCATTTTGGGTGTGTGATATTTATATATATGTGTAAGATTTGTAGCATCAAGAGCATCGAGGATGTGGGTTACTTGATGTTTCATGGGAATCGGGGCATCAAGGATGTGTGTTACTTAAGGTGCATGTCATCATGTATTATTTTGAGCATCCATGGGATGCAAGACCTTGTAGAGGTGGACATCGATGTGGTGTGGGGTACTTTTGGGTGTTGGAAATGACACGAGAGAAACGATGAGGTGCATGGGTGACGATGCATCACAGGAGGACCATGGGTCCAAGAAATAGGCTATTGTACCTTTTATTGGTTTGATTTTTTTCAGGTTGAGACCGAGTTAGGCAATTCCTAAGGTGGGAAGACCCTTGAGGAATTTATCTGAAACCATAAGACTAGGGTAATCCAGGTTACTTTGATCGATATAGGTATGTCTGGTACCATCTCCAGGTTTCGTTTGATAGCTCGGGGATGAGCTATGTTAAGGTGGGGAGATTGTAAGAACCTAATTTTTTGAAATGGGTCAAAATCCCGACCTTGTTTGAATTTTAGACTTGCTTCTGAGAGAACTGGAAAAAAACTAGGAAGTTCTGAAAATTTCCAGATTACACATCGTGTACTCCAAAGTACACGTTGTGTATGGGTTATGCATGTACTATCCGTGGGATAACCAAGTACATGTTGTGTGGTTGCTGTGTAAAAATTACCTACTACATGGTGTGTAGTGTTACTTGATATGTTGTGCATCGTCCTTCTGCGTATCGGCTGAGTCCTAGCCATGTGATTAACCCGTGTGGTGCGTCCAAGCCATGTGGCTACCTCTGCTTAAGTCGGAGTACGGACAAGGCCACTACATAGCATGTAGTCCATCATACACACTGTGTACTTTTATTTTTATTCTCTTATATAAAATAGAAACACATTTAATTTCAGAAAATACCTTCTTCTTCCCTATTTTGGACCTTCACGCTTCGGGAGGCTAAAAAGTTTCTTCTCTTAGATTCTTCATCTGACATCTGTTCTTCAATCCATCGGTGGCTGCGGGGTCACATCGGGAAGGCTAAACCCATACACCCTCTTTCGTTATAGTTTTTTTTCATCATGCACCATAGTTTCCATCTGAGCAGAATTGTTGGGATTTGATAGAAATGTAGATCTACAAAGACCAGCTTCAAATTGGAGCTCGATATTAGATGTTCCTATGCCTACGAGTCTCAGGTAGGTGGTGCATACCTTATTTCATGTTTTCGCGGAATTTTGGGTGGCACGGCCTTTAGCACGTATTTTGGTATTCTAAGTGGTACCCTAATTATTCTGCAGTTTCATGTTAAATTGATTATTAGACCTGTAGGATGCCTTTGGGTATTCCCTTTTACCTGTTTTACTTGAGCGGGGTTGGGCAAGGGGTCTTTTCTCAATTGGGTCATTTTGGTCGGGTATGACAATTTGTGTTAAATTTAATTGTTTTGATTAAACTGCTATGTTTAATTTGTTAAGGTATGATATGAAATGTTAAAGGCTTTAAATACCTCAGTGTTGGTATGGGACAACACTTGGTTTTTGCATTTAAACTATTTAGTTTTTTCTGTTTAAAAGTGATTCTTTTGATTATATATGTAATTGCTGAATTGCATGTTCTAGAACCCCTTTGGGTTGTGTTGGGTGTGGCACGAATATTTTTGATTGATGCAGATCATAGGTTGGGCTTGACCCAGATTACTTTTAGTGGTTTTGACCACGGCATTGGGTGTCATGTACGTCAGGATTGAGGCAGTGAGACTATCAGGTTGGGCATGGCCTGTGTTACTTGGATGGCAAGGCCATCATATACTGAGCGATATGGTCACAGGGGCACGAGGTTCCATAGATTTTGTGGCTTGGGTACTATTCTGGTGATTATCTATCACCCGGAACTTTGAGTAGTGTGCACATAGAGAGACTCTGTGATGAGGTGGTTTTGACCACTCGTATGGGGAGAGGCCCCCGATAGTTGCAGTTTATGTACTTTTTGTTTGAGGTTTATTACCATAGGAAGCCACGTGGAAGGCTAGGAGCCTTCGGGAGATAGCAATGAGGCTATCAGGTTGGGGGTTAAGGCTCACCATGATTGAGTTCGTGGACCGGGACACATTATTTGAGGGAATATATCATTTTCCCTCCGGTTACTTATTTGAGGGCAGACATCATTGTCCCTCCGGTTACTTATTTGAGGATAGCCATCATTGTTCCTTCGAGTTACTTTTATTTGGGAATGCCTTTGGGACTTCAGTACTTGAGACATGAGGTGTTAGGGGGCACATGGTGTCGGGTTACATGATAGAGATTTCGACGTTGGCCAAAGTAGGTGACACTCTATGGTGGTTGTTGAACACCAGTGGAGTTTATGTTTATTTGTGCATTGTACTATTTATATATTTCCTAATAAATATATGCCTACTTAAACACTTATATTAGGTACACACCATTGGGTGGTATCCTACTGAGATTCGTCTCACACCCTACACAGGCCCTTCAGGACTCATGTAGACTTTATGGATTTATGTGTAGGAAAGATATCAGCCTCAAGAGCTAGATTGTATTTGTTATCGCATGGGGATGGTATGAACCTTAAGGTCTTTCCAAGCTGGATTTTAATTTTTTTTTCTTTATTTCCTTTATCAACATGCTTACTTTATTATTGTGGCTATTGTTGGTAATCCATTGGTTCACTTTTATATATTGACTTTCTATGGATGTATGACTTGTCTATTCTAGTAGTTGTTACAAGTGGTTCAGTGTGCTGTTGTGTTTACTTTCTACTGTTGTTGTTTCTATTTTCCTTCCACTATTTATCTACCATTAAATGTGCTTTGGCTCTGCAGGTCTAGTTTGAGTTTGCTAATTTGTTTATTTCCACTGCATGTTATATATTTTTGCTCGGAACAGTACCATTATTATCCTCCAAGAGGGTATATCCTCCCCACTATACCTATCGGACCCTCACTACTAGTCGGAAGCCTTTGGAATTTGGGGAGGTGCGCCTAAGGTAGTAACACCTGACCCGTTTAGCACTGTTCTAGTGGCTCTTCGGGTCTGGGATGTTATAGATAGCTTTTGATGTATGTAATGTTGGGTTTAAATAAAACTGGACACTCTATTAAAAATATTATTATTTAAACATGAAAATTATAAACTATCCATTAAGTTTTAAGTATGAATAGGAATAAATAAATTATTAAAATTATATGGTTAAAACATGTATAAAATAAATTAAATGGATATATATTTATTATAAATAAAATAAGAATCATTTGAAAGAAAATTAAATGTTTTATGAAATACTGTATTATCTAAAAGGTATTTTGTTGAAATTTTCATATATAATTTAAAAATAATTTTTACCAATTTTAGAAAATTTATTTTAAAAAATGAATATAATTTTTTAAATCATCAGTTTAGAATTATCTTAATTTAATTTTTTTATAACTTTCTAAAAATATTAATTTTTTTATAAATAGTGGAAGATACTTTATTAAAAATTACCTTTTCTTTTAAATCATTTAAAGGTTCCATTTTGATTTAAATTTGTTTTAAAAGTACAATTATTTCAATTATTTTATAATAATTAAATTTTATTTCTTTTTAATCAATTTTATATTGAATTTTTATATTAAAACATTATATACTTATGAATATTTTCTCTTTGGAAACCTTCTTTTTCATCACATCAGCGGGTTTATTTTTAAATTAAAATTTTCTAATTATGTGAGTGGAATTTGATAAAATGGATTAAATACATATAATAATAATAATAATTAATCTTATTTAAAAATTTCAACAAAGTTTATGGTAATAATAATTATTAAAAACAATAATAAATTAACTAACACGGTTAAGGTTAAAATGATGTTTTGTGTGTTACATACGTTTATGTTAAAATTTCATTTACACACACATAAAATTTTTATTTGATAAATTGGATTTAATATTTATAATAATTGGGTTTAAATTATCTAATAAATATCTTTTTATTTTAGGATTAATGTATAAATCACCCAGGTTAAAAAAAACTAATTACCGTAGTGAAAACTAAAATGGTAAAAGTAAGTAAACTTAAAGGATAAGGAATAACATGATTCAAAAATGTGTTATATTATATGGTGGATATGTATATCTTACTTAAATTCCTGAAAATACATTATTTATTAATTTTTTAGGCACTTGGGGTGAGATTGAATTCCCATTATTTAATAGTTTTGGGTATTTATAGAAATGTCACTCCTCCTCAATTATAAAAGGTCACTCACTCACCTAACTTATTCTCAAATATAAATCCATTTTTATATACCAAACCATGAAAAAATAAATAAAAAACTACTTTATACACATATTATAGTTTCTGATATTCCCAAAATACCAGCCCTAGGGTCCTTATAAATAGATCCAATAGAGGTTTCTCTAAGTAGTGGTAATTGTCTTCACTAAACTTTTTCTTTTTCATTATTTTTTTACAGCCTTGAATTATGTATTAACACAAACACTATAATGAATCTAATATATACAATATATTTATATTTATAATGTTTATTTAATCATATTTACCTATCTCCACTTCCATATAATGGGAAACAAAATTGTCAATCATGTGCACAGATGGCCGCCTCATGAACTAATGTAACTCATTTTCCATCAACACTTCTCATGGTTGGATGTAATGATGTATTTAATATATATATATATATAATATTTATGATATAATTATAATATTGTATCCTTAATATCACATATATCTTCTTACCTTCCATTTTTTTTAAAATATGATAATGTCGCTCATGTGTACTGCTGACTACTGCCTCACGAAGTGATGTGGTTTGTTTTTCACTTTTGATTTACATTGAAGGTAATAAGGTTATATTTAATGAATAAATATGATATATATGACTTTATATAAAATTTTAAAATAAATATATCATAAAATTATTTACCCTTTCACCCTTTAGGGGAATGATATTGTCGTGCGTGCATAAATACGGCCCACCGTCTCCACGAATCGATGTGATTCATTTTTTATGTCTAGTTTTCAAGAATTGTAATAAGGATATATTTTTAATGAAAAATAATAATATTTATAAAATTTATATCATTATATATATTATGGAACTATATCTTATGTACAATAACTTGAACTTTCATGATAAAACACCATGAGAAAACAAGGCATTTAACACCCGAAACAATGAAAATAATGAAATATTGTTAAAAACATGTGGTAAAATGTTATAATAGGATCATATATGGTAGTATATATGTGATATGGTTCTTTAATATTTGTATAATAAACATAAATTTATTATATAGGAGGTTATAACACATATAAAGGAAGTCAAACCTGAGATAAGGGTTTCTCATCTCACTTTTACTTCTTTGAGACATATTCCATATTCACAACATATTCCTTTGTGTGTAAATATACTTGAAAAATGCGGCTGATTGTCTCCTATCGACCGGTCAAGGTTCTGGTGCTCTACTAATGTTTATAGCAGCACTCGGGTCGAATCCTCGGCGATGGTACTTCGTAATAGTCGATTGTTTTTAGTTGATTGTATTTTGATTAGGGGGGTTTGTTTGCAGATCTTAATTGAAATGATTGATTGACTATAATTGATTTAACAAATTGATAAATATTGGGGTGAGTTCATTATTAGGGAGTTAATCTTGTGATATCCTTGAGCTTTGCTTTATATTGCATTTAAATTAACACCCACTTCACAAGTTGACATCGATTAGAATTCCTAAGTGTTTAAGCTTTAATACAAGCCTTAACTTAACTTAGGTTTCTAATAATTACCATTACTTGTTTATGGTAGTGTATTTTTTGTTCCAATAATCCATTTAATCCACATATTAAACAAAACATGTCATTAATCCATGACATATAAAGTTCAACATACACAATATTAATTTAAAGAACATTCGTCGAGCAAAAGCTCTCAATCACTTAACATACCTAAATTATAAATCACCCCAATTAAAGATTTACCCATAAATTAAAATGATTACTAATCTGGTTATAATGATTATGGTGATGAATTATAAATAGAAGAAAAATAAAGGGACAATATAAGAGTAGTGCGCCGAACACACACACAAACGATGAAGAAAATTAAAAACGGATTTTCGATTGAATGAGGAACCAAAAGAAGGGAAAGTGATTCAACTGAATTTAAACTATTTTAAGAACATAAATATTAAATTAAAAAAGGTGGATGATAATAAGAGATATTGAATAAGAAACTTTCATTAAAACAGAATTACAAAAGAAAGGACTTACAAAATTACAAAAACGAAGAACATGAAAGTAAGTGAAAACAAAGAGAGGAGGAAAGGTCTCTCAGGTGAAATTTGAGTATGGAAGGTCCTCCCAAGCCTTTGGAAAGTATTGTTTCGTTCCAATATGTTATCCTCTCTTCTGAAATGCCAACCCCTCTCAAGGAGAGAAGGGGAGAGTATTTATAGCCTAAGGAGTGGACTGTTTACATTCCAGCAATACCCCTCCACTTGGATCGCAGATATGGACATCACGAAAGCCTAATCTAGAGAAATATCATTCTTAAAAGTTTTATATAATAAAGCTGGATGAATACTCTCAAAATTTGGAGTCATTTGGACATAAGGATCAAAAGTTATTGCCGGTTGATTAAACAAAGTAAAACTGTCCATTTCAATCTAGTATTTTTGAAGTCCAGAATGTGAAAGGGTTTTTGAATATAAAGATGCCTTCAAATCCGAATGGGTTATTCAACAAAGTCGGTAAACTATATCTCCTATTTCACACTACAAAATATCATCTCGATTTGATGCTTACATCATGAGATATGTCATGCATACTATACTGATTTTAATTCTCATCTAGAATGGTGGGCTGGACTTCAAAGCTTCATTTGGGCCTCTTGTACTTGGATTTGGGCCTTGAACTTTTTATACAAGATGAAATTTAGTGTCCCCCGAATTATGGTGGAGAGTTAATGTTTTTGAACTTCTGTATTGATCCCAGTAAATCAATCTTCAAGGCTAGTCCAGTTTGTTCACAGATTCTTTGGTCTTGTTTGTGAGGACCATATGACCCTTCAAATGGAAGAATTGGCTCATGGTACCTTCTAATGAAATGTTTTATATTGACATTATAATCCTAAAAAACAAAAACCACACAATTTGGATCAGTATAGGGGCAGTTATTATTAAAACATTAAACTGACTCAATTGGACTACTTCTAAAAATGCTCAAAAATTATACTTAATATTAAAACATTAATATTTCACACAAATTATGCACATTTCATATAAAATCTGTAAAGGGGGAATATAATAAGTCATGAAAATATTAATAACATAAACTCCACCACACTTATTTTTGTGCATGTCCTCATGTGCAACAAATATAAAAACATGACAAAATCATTTTTACTCACCAACAGATTTTAAAATTTTGTTTTCTCCAATCAGGGGAGGTTTAGACTATTTCACTCATCCATTTTGAATTCCACCACAAGTTGTTACAGAAACAATGTTCCAAAACTAATTCATTTTTTCATGCTCAAATTTAGAAATGGAAAATGTGGACACTCAAAACTCACACCTCTCAAGATGATAAAATTCATTTGTGGAGGTTCACTCTTTCACCAACCAAAAGTGAAAATCTTAGAGTTTGAAAAGAGCTCTCAGCTTCCAATCCCTATCCAAAGTGAACAAGAATCAATAGGTCTTTTTAAGGGGTTTTTCTGTGGCTATGGGACGGTAGGAATATAATGTCCAAGAGAGGGAAGAAGAGGGTTAAAATACCAACATAGAAAAAGCAATGCAAATTTTTTTGAAATGAAACATGGAAGGAAATGAAAACACATATTTACAAGGGAATGATTGTGTGAAGAAAGATGCAATAGACTAATAAAATATGAAGGTAATGAGAAGATGGAATATTTACAAAACAAAAAACTTCTTCCAATAAGAATATAATGCAAGTGTTCTTTTGTTTTCTTTTCCTTTTTTTTCTTTGTTTTTTCGAAAGTTGACCTTGAAACAGATCTCACACTCATATCCCAACCCATGTTTGATCTCCTCACGAACCTAATTGTAATAGTTATAACAAGATCAAAGGTTGAGGAAGAGTGATTTTTGAACTACCCAAGACACAACCCATTTTTTTGATTTTTTTTTTTTTGAATTTTTTTTTGAATTTTTTTTTGAACACTTTTCAATATCATTTGTACAATACATTCCAAAATCCCACTGAATGACAACCTCCCCCCACACTAAAATGGATGCTTTCCCTCAAGCATATGATAACTCACTAGAAAGTAAGGAAATGATACCCAAAAATGAAATCCATTCCCCCCCCCACACTTAAATTTCAAAAACTTATGCAATGAAAATCCATGTTGATATTGGGTGGGATAAGGTATTGGGATTGTAATGTGGCTATCAAAGAAAAGGTTTTCATAGGTTCGAAGGGGATTTCAAAATGAGGATTAATGTAAGGTAAATGGGAGGCTATTTGGCTATTGTGATTTTCATGTGGTTTAGAAAATGCCTCTATCATATTAATACACACTAAGGTAGGAAATTCAGCTCGAAGGTCCACAAACTCAAGACTCACAAATGGGGGTGAAAACACACATTTTGAAAATATGGCCATAGGTAGCCTTGGCATGAAAGCAATTGTTTGTTCTCACGGTTTGGGAAAAGCATTTTCCAAATCAAAAATTGAGCATTCAAAATTTGTTAATTTTGACACAAAATTCTTTATCCAAATTCATGATGAAAATACATAATTTTTGAGAAGAAAACATGTTTGTTAACTCCCCAAAATGGTTGGACAAAATTTCAAAACTCGATGGTGAGTAAGCATAACTCTTTTTTTTATTTTTTTAAGTGATTTTGTTTTTTGGTTTTTTTTTAGTTTTTAAGGTTTTTTTAAAATACGCACCCTCACAAGAAAGAGAAAAAAAGGGTTTGAAAAAAAAAAGTGGTAAAAAAATGAAGGAGAGAAGAAGAAGAAGAAATAGGTTGAGAGATGAAGAGATAGAGAGAGAGTTAAAGGTAAAGAGGTGTCTCCTGGTTTGTATTTGGTGGGTCGCCATCTCCATCTAGTGGTTGGTCGATTGGAGAAGTTGGAGATCCAGGGGAAGTCTATGTTGATCCAGGATTGTGTATCCTCTCATGGTGATGCTTTAACCGATTTCCATTAACCGTTAATTTCCTTTTGGAAGAGGGGTGTTGGAATTGCACTGCACCAAATGGGTAAATGTTAGTAATAACAAAAGGACCTTCCCAATGAGAGTTAAGCTTACCTGGGTGAATCCAAAATCGAGAATTGAAGAGCATTACCTTTTCACCTTCATGAAATACCTTTCTCAGGATGTGTTTGTCATGGAGTACCTTAGATTTTTCTTTGTAGAGATTAGAATTCTCATAAGAATCAAGTCGAAGCTCCTCCAGTTCATCCAATTGCAACAGTCTTTCTTCCCCATATTTTTCACAATCAAATTTACAGGTTTTCACAGCCCAAAAAGACTTATGTTGGATTTCAAATGGTAAGTGACATGCTTTACCAAAAACTATCCTAAAAGGATATATCCCAATGTGTGTTTTATAGGCAGTTCGATAAGCCCAAAGGGCTTCACCAAGTCTCTCAGACCAGTCTTTTCTGGTGGGCTTAACAATTCTCTCAAGTACCCTTTTCACTTCTCTATTAGAGAGTTCATCCATTCCATTTGTTTGGGGGTGATATGCAGTTGAATTTTTATGTACAACCCCATTCTTTTTCAGAAGAGCTTCCATGGTTCTATTACAAAAATGGGTTCTTAAGTCACTGATCAAGTCACGTGGTGTGCCAAATCTTTGGAAGATGTGGGTCTTTTGGAACTCACTAACAGTATGAGTATCATCCTTCCTAGTGGGTTTGGCCTCAACCCACCTTGAAACATAATTGACCGCAAGAAGAATGTATGAGAATCCATTGGAAGGGGGAAATGGTCCCATGAAATCGATGCCCCAAACATCGAAGATTTCACAAAAGATTAAGGGATTTTGGGGAATTTCATTTCTTTTAGAGATTGTGCCGAACTTTTGGAAAGTGGGACATGATTGACATAACTCATGTGAGTCCTTGAAGAGTGAAGGCCAGAAGAATCCAAATTCTAGGACCTTTCGGGAGGTCCATTGTGGTCCAAAGTGTCCACCTCCAGGAATTGAGTGACAGAATTCTAATATGGAAGAATGTTCATTTTCATCGACGCATCTCCTTGTTACCATGTCAGCCCCAGTTTTCCAAAGTTTATTTTCTTCCCAAAAATAGTATTTTGAATCACTTTTCAACTTCATTTTTTGTTCTTTTGAAAACATTTAAGGAAAAACACCAGAAACCAAATAATTTACAATTGGGGCATACCATGGTAACTTTGGAGTGAGAGACGAAAGGTTCTCAATGGGGAATTCAGAATCAATGATTTCTGAATGAGAAGAATTATAAATTCTATTCAAGTGATCAGCCATAGGGTTTTCTTTTCCAGGTCTATCTTTGATTTCAAGGTCAGACTCTTGAAGCATTAGGATCCATCTTATTATCCTTGGTTTGGAATCACTTTTCTTGAGTAGGAACTTTATAGTAGAATGGTCTGTGAAGATGATGATTTTGGAACCTAAGAGATAGGACCCGAATTTATCTAAGGCAAAAACCTCTGCTAGAAGTTCCTTTTTAGTGACAGTGTAGTGAGATTAAGTTTCATCCAATGTTTTTGAGGTATAATAGATGACATGAGGAATTATTTCTCTTCTTTGACCAAGAACAGCCCCAACAGCTCTATCAGAAGCATCACACATCAACTCAAAGGGTAATGACCAATCTGGGGGTTGGATTATTGGGGCAGAAGTTAGAGCAGTTTTTATTTCAACAAAGGCTCTCTTGCAAACCTTATTTAAATGGAAAGTGACATCATTTTGGAGAAAACGAGTGAGTGGGAGGGAAATTTTACTGAATTTATGGATGAATCTCCACTAGAAACCAGCATGACCGAGAAATGAACGGATGTCTCGAATAGAGTTGGGTTCAGGAAGTGATTGGATCACTTCAATTTTGGCAGGATCGACTTCAATACCATCTTTTGAAACTATGTGCCCTAGAACAATCCCATTTGCAACCATGAAGTGACATTTTTCAAAATTTAACACAAGGTTACACTTGACACACTTTTGAAGGACTAGAGAGAGTGAATGAAAACAAGATTCAAATGACTCACCATAAATGGTGAAGTCATCCATGAAGACTTCCATGCAGTGTTCAATGAATTCTGAAAAGATACTCATCATACACCTATGGAATGTTGCAAGAGCATTGCAAAGTCCAAAAGGCATTCTTCTATATGCATATGTTCCAAAGGGGCATGTGAAAGTAGTCTTTTCTTGGTCCTGAGGCGAGATTGGGATTTGAAAATAGCCGGTGTATCCATCAATAAAGCAATAGTGTGACTTTCCATCCAATCTTTCTATAATTTGATCAAGTAATGGAAGAGGGTAGTGATATTTTCGAGTTTCAACATTCAATTTCCTATATTCAATGCACATGCACCATTTGTTCTTCACTCGAGTTGTGACTACCTCTCCATGTTCATTTGTGAAAACAGTTATCCCACCCTTCTTAGGTAAAACTTGAATTGGACTAACCCATTCACTATCATAAATTGGGTAGATAATACCAGCTTGAAGAATCTTGGTGATCTCTTCCCTAACTACCTCAAGGATGAGTGGATTGAGTCTTCTTTGTGGTTGTCTAATTGGTTTGGATGACTCCTCAAGATGGATGTGGTGCATGCAAAGGGCAGGGTTGATTCCTGGTATGTCATCTAGGGTCCAACTTAAGGCCTTTTTGTTTTCCTCTAATACTTGAACAAGTTTGGACTCCTCGGTTTCAGTAAGTGTGGCAGAGATAATGACAGTATATGAGTGATCATGGAAGAGGAATGCATATTTCAGGTGTGTAGGAAGAGGTTTCAAATCAGTCTCATCTTTCACTTTTGGGCTTGACAACTCAGGAATGGAAGAAGGGACTTCAGTTTCTTCAGGTTCATTTTCCTTAATACTGTCCAAGGTGGATCAGTAGAGATCATAGTTGAGATGGGATTCAAGAGAGTTTTCAAGATCCTCTAAATTGATGGAGTCTATGAATGAAAGGTCCACATCAACTTCACCATGTATGACTTTGTTAATCATGGTGAAAATTTCACAAGATCCTTTATCATTAGAACATGAAGAACATGGTGGATTGGGGTTCGGTTGACTCTTAGAAGTTTCCTCAGAAGCATGGATTGAGAATGCAGAGTGATCCTCAGATGGGTATCGCATGGCTTGGAAAATGTTGAACTTGACCAGTTGGTCACTGAATTCCCTGGATAAGATGCCTGAATGGACATCAATATTGGTTCTCGCGGTCATGAGGAATGGTCTTCCTAGAATTAGGGGAGATCTAGAAGAGTTCATCTCACCTTACATGTTAAGAACATAGAAATCATCAGGTAAGATAAGATCATTGACTCGGACAAGGACATCCTCAATTATTCCCTCAGGACTGGTTGTGCTTCGATTGGCTAATTGAATGACAACACCTGTTGGATGTAAGGGACCTAGACCAAGGTTGGAGAATATGGATTTTGGCATGACATTAATTGAGGCTCCTGGGTCTATGAGTGCATCATCAAAGTTGGAACTTCCAATTTGGCATGGGACTGTAAAGGTACCTGGATCTTTGCACTTAATGGGTATGGACTGCTGGGTGGAAACATTTTCAAAGGTCCTAAGTTGCCTCTTGTGGGTACACAACTCCTTGAGAAACTTGGCATACTTAGGAATTTGTTTTATGGCATCTAAGAGGGGAATGTTGACTTCAACACATTTAAACATGTCAAGCATTTCAGGATCAGGTTAAAAGGACTTCCTTGGTTTAGAAATAGCTTGAAGAAAAGGAATTGGATTCCTAAGTGGAATGGAAGGAGGTGAGGGAATGGATTCAGGTTCCTTTTCAAGTTTCTTTTTATTTTCGTTTTCTAGGTCAACATTCAAAGGAGAGTTTGAGGATTTATCTTGAGGCATAGCAAGTTGCTTTCCTGATCTAAGTACAATTGCACTTACATTACCCTTGGGGTTGGGTAATGGTTGAGCTAGGATTTGGGAAGAATTTGATTGTTGTTGCTGGCTTAGGTGGGATGCAAGTTGACCTATTTTAGTTTCAATGTTTTTAAGGATAGAACGGGTGAATGAGGCAAGATCTTCCACTTCACTTTCCCATGGTTTCTTGGAAGAATAGGCTTGTCCCAGATTGGGATTGCCTTGATTTTGGTTCTTGGGAAATCAATTGTATTGGGTTTGGAATTGGGAAGGCTCACTGGGATAATGGAATCCAGGAGGAGGATTGTTCCTTTGAGGTTGAGGAACAAAAGGATAAGGTTGATGGAAGTTACCAACACCTTGACCATATTGAAACTGGTTTGGGTTTTGAGGAGGGAATTTGAGGGGGATGAGATATGGGATTACCATACCTAAGGCCTTGGTTATAGGAAGAAGATAAGGGATCATAGTGAGGTTGGTTGAATTTTCTAACAAACTGACCTGATAGTTGAGGGTTGGTGTTCGGTTGAGCATATGCTGCATTGAGCTCCATTGGTCCAGATGAATCGGATTTATCCTCTTGAAGTTGTGGACATGTGTCAGTTGGATGAGATGGAGAGTTGCAGATTCCACAGTTTTTGATTGGTCCAAGAAACATTGATTGTGGAGAAGACGATGTTGTGGATTTGGTAGCCATAGCTAGCTGTCGCACAAGACCTGTAAGTTCACTCATCCACTCGGTCATTTTTTTCGGCTCAATTGATTGATTATCTTGGGCTTTTTTGACTTGAGCATGTGCTCGAGTATGGAATTTTTTTGTGTTTTCAGCCATGTTACTTATGAGATCTCTTGCAACTGCAGGAGTTTTATCAACCAGAGCACCACCACTTGCGGCATCAATGATAGTTCTCTCCATAGCCAATAACCCCTCATAGAAGTATTGGATCAAGAGTTGGTCAGGGATTTGATGATGTGGGAAGGTTTCCACAAGCTTTTTGAACCTCTCCCAGTACTCATGGAGTGATTCACTTGGGAACTGACGAATACCACTTATTTCCTTTCGGATAGAAGCAGTACGAGAAGCAGGAAAGAATTTCTCTAAGAATAGTCGCTTCATGTCATTCCATGTAGTTATGGAACTAGGAGGTAGGTAGTAGATCCATGACTTAGCAGTGTCATCTAGGGAAAAAGGAAATGCTCAGAGTTTGATTTGTTCTTCAGAAACCCCTTGAGGCTTCATGGTAGAGCACACTACTTGGAACTCTTTAAGGTGGAGATGTGGATCTTCACCGGCTAGCCCGTGGAAATGAGGGAGAAGATGAATCAAACCTGATTTGAGTTCAAAGTCAGCCTCTATATTTGGATATTGAATACCAAGAGGTTGGTAATTCATATCAGGGGCAGTGATTTCTTTAAGTGTTTGTTCCCTAGGATTGGCCATATCTAATTCAATTGGTTGGACAAGGACTGGTTCTTGAATTATTTGATTATCTCTTATGTTCCTCCTAAGTTGGAGAAGTGTTCACTCAATTTTAGGGTCAAACAAATCCGAGGGATTGTTTGGAAGGCTACGGGGCATTCAAAGAGATTTTGGAAGAAATAAGAAGACAATTTTTTCTTTGTATTTTTTTAGTTTATGATTTTTATGAGAAGACGAGTTTTTCTTTGTGATTTTTTTTTCAATTGTTTTTTAAAATTTTGTTCTTTTTTTGGTTTTTTTGACAATAACCAGACACTAATGACTACTTAAAGCACCATCCCCGGCAACGGAGCCATTTTAAACATGTGGCCGATTGTCTCATATCAACCGGTCAAGGTTCTGGTGCTCTGCTAATGTGTATAGTAGCACTCGGGTCAAATCCTCGGCGATGGTACTTCGTAATAGTCAATTGTTTTTAGTTGATTGTATTTTGATTAGGGGGGTTTGTTTGCAGAGATTAATTGAAATGATTGATTGACTATAATTGATTTAACAAATTGATAAATATGTGGGTGAGTTCATTATTAGGGATTTAAGCTTGTGATATCCTTGAGCTTTGCTTTATATTGCATTTAAATTAACACCCACTTCACAAGTTGACATCGATTAAAATTCCTAAGTGTTTAAGCTTTAATCCAAGCCTTAACTTAACTTAGGTTTCTAATAATTACCATTAATTGTTTATGGTAGTGTATTTTTGGTTCCAATAATCTATGGAATCCACATATTAAACAAAACATTTCATTAATCCATGACATATAAAGTTTAACATACACAATATTAATTTAAAGAACATTCATCGAGCAAAAGCTCTCAATCACTTAACATACCTAAATTATAACTCACCCCAATTAAATATTTACCCAGCCATTAAAATGATTAATAATCTGGTTATAATGATTATGGTGATGAATTATAAAGAGAAGAAAAATAAAGGGACAAGATAAGAGTAGTGCGCCGAACACACACACAAACGATGAAGAAAATTAAAAACGGATTTTCAATTGAATGAGGAAGCAAAAGAAGGGAAGGGGATTCAACTGAATTTAAACTATTTTAAGAACATAAATATTAAATTACATAAGGTGGATTAGAATAAGAGATATTGAAGAAGAAACTTGCATTAAAACAGAATTACAAAAGAAAGGACATACAAAATTACAAAAATGAAGAACATGAAAGTAAGTGAAAACAAAGAGAGGAGGAAAGGTCTCTCAAGTGAAAACTTGAGTATGGAAGGTCCTCCAAAGCCTTTGGAAAGGCTTTGGTCGTGTCAATATGTTATCCTCTCTTCTGAAATGCCAACCCCTCTCAAGGAGATAAGGGGAGAGTATTTATAGCCCAAGGAGTGGACTATTTACATTCCAGCAATACCCCTCCACTTGGATCGCAGATATGGACATCATGAAAGCCAAATCTAGAGAAATATCCTTCTTAAAAGTTTTATATAATAACATTGGACGACTACTCTCAAAATTTGGAGTCATTTTGACTTAAGGATAAAAAGTTATTGTCGGTTGATTAAACAAAGTAAAACTGTCCATTTCAATCTAGTATTTTTAAAGTCAAAAATTTGAAAGGGTTTTTGAATATGAATATGCATTCAAATACGAATGTGTTCTTAAACAAATTCGGCCACCTATATCTCCTATTTCACACTACAAAATATCAGCTCGATTTGATGCTTACATCATGAGATATGTCATGCATACTATACTGATTTTAATTCTCGTCCAGAATGGTGGGCTGGACTTCAAAGCTTCATTTGGGCCCCTTGTACTTGGATTTGGGCCTTGAACTTTTTATCCAAGATTACATGTAGTGTCCCCCGAATTATGGTGAAGAGTTAATGTTTTTGGACTTCTGTAATGAGCCCAGTAAATCAATCTTCAAGGCTGGTCCAGTTTGTTCACAGATTCTTTGGTCTTGTTTGTGAGGACCATATGACCCTTCAAATGGAAGAATTGGCTCATGGTACCTTCTAATGAAATGTTTTATATTGAAATTAGAATCCTATAAAATAATAACCACACAATTTTAATCAGTATAGTGATAGTTATTATTAAAACATTAAACTGACTCAATTGGACTACTTCTAAAAATGCTCAAAAATTATACTTAATATTAAAACATTAATATTTCACACAAATTATGCACATTTCATATAAAATCAGTAAAGGGGGAATATAATAAGTCATGAAAATATTAATAACATCAATACTACCCATTTTAATATGTTATATCATTAATATATTTCACTTCATGGTATTTAATGTTTAATTTAAAGTTATTTCTTTCATGGGGCTTATGATTTAAATGTTACCAAAGTGGTAAGTATATATTTCACAATCTCAACATTATTCAGGATTTTTTATAGTTAAGTTTACCTTTGGGGAATTAGTTTATATTTATATCTTTAACAAAATTTATTTTATTCTCCTATGGTTATTAATGATCTTTTTCAAGTGATAGTATCATTTTCCTCTCTTTTGTTGTATCACCCCCGGTTTCATTTAAGTAACACTTCATTTATGTATTTTAACTATATAAAGTGTTTGGGTGAAGTTTGGGAGGGTTTTGAATAATTTTTTAATGTTGTGGGGATTTTATAAAGGTTCATGATTGGTTCATAGTTTGTGGAAACCATGAAATGACTACAGGAAACTGTGCATGGTGAGATAGGGGCTAATGGGGAGGCACAATGTTAGGTGCACGGTTTTTCAAAACTATGTGACCACAAAAAATAACCCATGAAAAGTGGGATAATGGGCCTTTGAATGTTTGCTGCATGGTTTGTCTAAATATGTGGTTCAATCATGTGAGGTGCTCCATGAGGAAATGTCTGGCACATGATTAGCGTACAGTTTTTCCTAATTGTGCATAATTTAAAAACAAGATCCTAAAAAAGCTGATCTAGGTTGGGATTAAGTTTTAACCCATTTTTTTTCTAAATAAACCCTAACTCTATATTTTTTATCCTAAAGGTTGTGGAACCTTTCCCCATTGAATTATAATCAATCTAGAGGTGTTTTTTGTTGCGTTGAAGCTTGATTCTTGCTTTAAGTCATCATTTATGGTAGTTTTTCTTGATTTTTATTATATATACTTTCTTCCATATCTTGTTTTCTTATATCTAGTCCAATATGGATAGATATAAGTTTTTTTTCAATCATGGTTATATTTTTCCTTTTTGATATTAAGTGAAGAGATTTAGGGTGTGTTTTTAGAGATTCAACTCGGTTTTGTGGGAGTTTTCATGTCATTATTCATTCTCGTCATAATTCTCGAGGTAGGTGGATTCACTCTCGACTCCTCTTCTTAGAAACTGAAGGATTAATTTCAAAAAAAAATGTGTGAAATTGATTTTAAAATTTTTATTCAATGATTTATGGAAACCCTATTTTGTGATAGTTTATGTAATTGTGAAAATTGGGTGTTTGGGTGGAAAGTGAAAATGGTAACATGATTTTATAAAGATTATTTTAAAATGGTTACTTGGTTTTTAGTAATGGAAAGGGTTTTCAATAAAAATATGGTTTATTAAAATGGTTTTACAAATATGGATTGGCATGTGGTTGGGTTAAATGGTTAAGCATGTGTTAGAATGGGATGGATATTGGTTGTGAAGTACCAACATCAAGGGAATGGGTTTTAGATGTGAAGTTACACTGCCAATAGTAACACCAAGCGTGTGTGTGTGGGTGTGTGTGGTTGTGTGATATGGTATGGGTAATTCCGATTTAATTCATGTAATGGATGGAATGATTTTTTTGGTTTCTTCCCTTGGAACTTGGTGTTCTTTTAAGAAAATTGTTTTATTATGGAAATTATTTTATAAAATGTTTCAATTTTTTATATATAAATTGTTATGTATAAAAGTGATAACATGTTCTATCCTAGTGGCATTAGTATAGAATCCATTCAGGGAAGTCTACTAAGTTTCATTACTCACCCCTACTTTTCCAGTTTGGTTCTTTTTTAGATATTTCTTATCTGAACACAAGAAAAGGTAAAGTATCACACTTATTTAGTGGTGCATCATGATACTTGGGTTGTTTTGTAGATTTGGAGCATGGATCATGTTCTAGATTTGGAGTTATGTGGTTTTTATTGAGTTTTGTTGGTTTTGTCCTCTGCTATACACTTTGATGTTAGTTGTCTTCCATTGTGGAACTC
Organism: Viscum album; assembly: GCA_963277665.1. Classification (NCBI taxonomy): domain Eukaryota; kingdom Viridiplantae; phylum Streptophyta; class Magnoliopsida; order Santalales; family Viscaceae; genus Viscum; species Viscum album. The sequence goes on from OY728150.1 coordinate 1,896,159,324, forward strand.
TTTTGTAGTTTTGTTTTGATATCAATGGTATTTATTTGAGTTGTTTTACATTATTATCATGCATCATGTAGTAGTTATTGGGTTATGGAATGTTTTTTTGTGTTGTTTTATTTTCAATGGGAAAATTGTCCCCCATATGTTAATGAATCCATAGGAATTTATTACCAGCCTTTGGCATCTTGGAGATATCACTTAAGGCTAAGTAATATCCCTCCACCTTCTCAAGACAATGAGGAGGGGTGGTATGTCACAAGTGGTATCAGCTTGTTCGGTCCTTGATTAACAAGTGGTATTCAGTTATCTCATTCTTGGAGTTGAAATTCATTTTGGTCAATTCCTTATGTCAGGTTGGTAGAAAGGATTAAGATTTTCATGACTTGAAATGTAGATCATAAAAATATGTGTCTAACCTTTTTATGTTGAACTTCAAGTTTCTAGGGATTTGGGTACATAAGTGTTTTAGAGACACTAATAGGAATTTGAATCTCATTATCATGGGTTTATCTAATGAGATTATCATGACATGCATTATATAAATGACTTTCCACTATGAGTGCATACATTATTTTGAGTAATGATTTATGATTTGGTGAAAACATGTAAATTTTTTAAAAAATTTAAATTTGTTTTCAAATGTGATATTTTTAAAAGGCATGAAATTGTTATTTTTAAAATGGTTTGACTTTCAAAATCATGGTAGAATTATCAAAAATTGTTGAACACGAAAAATATTGAATTTTTGAAAGAACTATTGTGATATTTGGGATGTGGTATAATTTGAAATTTTTAATCCTGTAGTTTCTAGAGAGTGATATTTATGGAATTTTTTTTGATATAGAAAATGGAACCTGGTAGTCATTGTAGAAACTAACCAGAAGAAGCTGCTTAGAATTTCGTTTCACCTGAGCCACTTGTGAACCAACAGCTGGTTTAGAGTATATTCAAATCTTTTCAAGCTGTGGATATAGGGAATAGGAGGTATAAACCAAGGAAATTAGATCAATATATTCAGTTATAGATGTATAATCCACCCATATTTTAAGTTTATTCAGAACTAGAGAAGGAAAAGGTGTGATTGAATAAGATGAGTTGAATCTTTGATTACCTTGGCACACCAGTGGAGCTGAGAGTCAATATAGTGATGTATATACTAGAGGATATTGCACGGTAATGGTGGGATTTTGAATTTCAGTCTAAATTAGACCAAGGACTTTAATGGGATGATTTTGAAGAATTTTTCAACAAAAAATTCTATCCACATACATTCAGGATTTCAAGAATGATATATTTCTTCAGTATGAAATAGGAGAGACTCACAGTGATGGAGTATGCAGCTAAATTCATGAATTTAGTTTGATTTTCGCCCAAAGATATTGATAGTGTATCTATGAAGGCACACATCTTTGAATCTATACTAAGGCAGAAGATTCTATAAAATATTTTCATTCTCTGTATAACAGATTATACAAAGATGTCCAATAGAATTACTATGGAAGAAAGGGACATCTCTAGAGATACGGGTAAAGACAGTATGTTGATACCTATGGGAAATGTTAGGAACTATAATTATAGGAATAAGTGATAGGGGAAAACCTATTTCCAATGTGGTAGAATGACTCAAAATCAAATGGATGGATTAGTAAATCTTCCTCCAAAACCCAATAGAAATTCATGATGTTTCGGATGTGGTTCTATTAGTCACATGAAGCAAGATTGTATATCACCACCTAGATTATTCCACAATTGTAATCAGATGAGGCATCTTCAGTGCTATTGTTATAGTTCTCTGAGGTCAGGTGTTCGAGACACTTCTCATGTGTCACGGACGTCATATACTTCAACAAGACAAGGGCTATAGAATACCTCTCACCAGCATAACATAGGTAGTCGTAGTGATTGTAGGAATACCATGACTCCTCACCAAGGGAAATATCAACATAGCGATAAAGAACAAATTTCCATGAGAAAGAAATTATATGGAGCTGAGAAAGTTATTGTGGATGATTATTCTAGATTATCGATGGTGAGAGGTGTAATTATTTTGAATTATACCCTTATCCAATATTTTTTTTTGATATGGGTGAATCCTATTCTTTTATTAATTCTTGTTCTGTTGATTTTCTGGGTTTAAAATATGAGATGGTTCTTTCTATATTGAAACTAAAAACTTCTCTTAGTCAAAGATAATGTCGATCCTTTATGTGTAAATAATGTTCTATAATTGTTAATGGAGTTGAGATGATATGGGATTTCTTGGTGCTTCATATAGATGTCTATGATATAATATTGGGTATGGATTGGTTGATAATGTTCAAGGATCGCATAGACTGCTATACCCGATGGGTTATTTTTATGAATTATGATGGTGTAGAGCATCTCTTTAGAGGGGACAGGAATGTAAAGGCAGGTGAAACAGGATTTTTGAAACTAGAAGTTGGAATAATATCATATAAGTTGAGTGCATTAACTTTGGAATTGATATAAGAGATCAAGAATAGTGGTTTTCCAGTGGTTTTTGTATTCAAGGACAAGGGTTGAGCATGATCAACACTTGACAACGGTGTTAGGAATCTTTTGGGATCATTATTTGTATTCAAAATTATCAAAGTGTAATTTATGGATACAAGAGGTATGTTTCCTTGGCCATTTAATCTCTGAAAAATGTGTTTTTTTGGATCCAAAAAAGAGAGAGTTCGTTATCTCTTAGAAACCTCCAAAGAATATCTTCGAGATACATAGTTTCCATGGCCTAACTGGTTATTAATGACATTTTTTCGTGATTTATCACAACTATATTCACCAATAATATCTTTTACAATGAAGAATGTTCCATTAAAATTAAGTGAAGAATTTCATAATCCTTTTCAAGAGCTTAAATTTTTCCTTACATCAGCAAAAAACTTGATATTTCTAAAATCATGATAAGGGTGTGTGGTGTATTATGTTACTTCAGGATCTAGGTTGGTATGTTTTCTCATGCAGTGAGACTATGTTGTTGCTTATGGATCAATGAAATTGTGGTTACATGAGATGAATTACCCAAGACATGATTTGAAGTTAGCTAACACAGTCCATGCTTTGAAGACATGGTGTCATTACCACTTTGGTGAGAAATTTACAGTGTTTGCAGACCATAAAAGATTAAAACATATTTTCTCACAAAGGGATTTGAACCTAAGAAAAATAATATGGATAGAGTATCTCCAAATTTTTGAGTTTAACTTGATGTATACATCGGGTAAAGTCAATAAGGTGGTAGATGAATTAAGCAGAAAGTCATATGATCAGTTGGAAAAAGAATCTTTAGATCAGTGGCAGTTGATGTCAGTCGTATCCGACATGCACTTGGAATGTGAAGACCGAGGTGAATTTTTTGTTTTCTTTCCTGTTTCAATTGTTCTTGATTTGTTTGAGACAGTTAAATAGGAACATACATCTAATTCATAATGCATTACTATGAGGTCAAAAATCAATGGTGGGGAGACCATTGAGGGATGGAGGCTAGATGGGAGTTTAGTGTTGTGGTTCAAAAATCGGATGGTCATACCTATGTATTGTCAAGAACAACTTCTTCATGATTACCACCATTCGAGATGGGTTGTTCATCCTAGAATGAAGAAGATTTATAAGGTGTTGAAAGTACAGTTTTGGTGGGTTAGTATGAAAAGGAAGGTTGCTGAGTTCATTTTGAGATTCTTAACTTGATGGTAGGTTAAGGCAGAGCATCAGTGACCGGCGAGTATGTTATAGTATTTACCTATTCCTGATTAGAAATGGGAGCAGATAGCCATAGATTTTGTGACAGGTCACCCAAGAATGGTTCGGAAACATGATTCCATATAGGTGATAGTGGATTAGCTCAAAAAGTCAGGAAATTTCATTCATATTCATGAATCTCATATAGTGGAGGACTTGTCAAAAATCTATATCTGAGAAGTGGTAAAAAAGCATGACATTCCATTTTTGATAGTGTCAAACATAGATTCGAGGTTTATGTCTCATTTCTATAAATCCTTAAAGAAATACCTTGGGACTCAGTTGAATATGAGTATGGTGTATAATCCTCAAATGGATGGGAAATTTTAAAGGATGATACAAACATTTGAAGACATTCTACAGGATTGCGTAATGGATTTTAGTGGCTCATGGGAAGATCATGTACCGTTGGTGGAGTTCTCATATAACAATAGTTATCAAGACTCGATACATATAGCTCCTTTTGAAGCATTGTATTTTTCATCCTTGTCTCTCTCCACTTTTTTGGGTGTAAATAGGTGAGACTTTACTATTTAGGCCGATCCTTATCCAAGAGACAACAGAGAAGATTAGGTTGATCAGGAAATGGATGGAGACAGCTTAGAGTCATCAGAAATCATATGTGGATCATCATCAGTGGTCGTTGTCATTCAAGGTGAGTGATCATGTGTTTTTTATGGTCTCTCTAAGTCTTGGATATTGTTATTTTTGTAAAGAGGGGAAAGTTATCTCCTAGATATAGAGTCCATTTTGAGATACTTGAATAGGTTAGTGAGGTGTCATATCAATTATCTTTGCCACTAAGGTTTAGTGTAGTGCATAATGTGTTTCATGTATCTCAATTGAAATAGTATCATCCTGATCTTGACCATGTGATTTTATGGGATCATGTTGACCTAGATTCATATGCTTCATTGGTGCATGTGCTAGTATAGATTTTCGATAGGCAAGAGAAAGTATTGCATGGAAAAATAATCAGTCTAGTGTGGGTTTTGTGGAAACATCGTCAGATTCAGGAAGAGACTTGGGAATGGGAGAAGGAAATGAAAGAGAAATTACCAAAACTATTTCAGAACAATGTTGGTTTTCTAATTTTCAGGGATGGAAAGTCCAATGGTGGGAATAATTTATCACCCCCAATTTTAAGTAAGTAATCCTTCATTTATGTATTTTAGGTATATAAAGTGTTTGGGTGATGTTTGGGAGGGTTTGGAATACTTTTGGAATGTTTCTGGGGCTTTTATAAAGGTGAAATGTTGGTGCACAGTTTGTGGAAACTGTATAACTCCTATAGGAAACTATGCATAGTAGAACAAGGGCTAATGGGGAGGCACACAGTTAGGCACGTAGTTTGTCCAAACCGTGTATCCACCCAGGAGAAACTGTGCAAAGTGGGACAGTGGGATTTTTCATGGTTGGAACATAGTTTTTCTAACCATGTGGGCCAACCATGAGAGGTAATCCTTGAGGAAGTGGAAAACACACAATTAACACACATTTTTACCTAACCATGCAACTAACTGTGCATAGTTTAACAACAAGATCCTAAAAATTGATATTGGTTGGGATTAAGTTTTAACCCCTCATTTTTTCTTTAGATAGACCCTAAATCAAGGGTTTTTTCCTCCTAAAGGTCGTGTAACCCTTCCCCATCAAATTAGAAGCGGACTGGAGGCGTTTCTTGGTGCGTTAAAGCCCGATTCTCACAATAAGTCATATTTTATGGTATTTTTTCTTGGATTTTCTTAAATATACTTTCTTTACTCTCTCGGTTTCTTAGATATAGTCTGCTTCAGATATATTTAAGTTTTTTTTATTCCAATCATGGTTATATTTGTAATTATTTATGTTAGGGGAAGACATCTAAGGTGGGTTTTTGGAGATTCAACCCAGTTTTGTGGTTGTATTCGTGTCGTTCTTAATTCTCGCCATAATTCCTGAGGTATGTGGCTTCACTCTCAACTCCTATTATTATAAATTCTAGGATTAATTTTAAATTGATTGTTTTTTTTTGTGAAATTGATTGTGAAATTGTTGTACAATGATTGATGTAAACAATTTTTTTATAGTTTATAGAATTTTTGAAAATTGGGTGTTTGGGTGGAAAGTGAAATTGTTAACTTGATTTTAAAATGATGATTTTAAAATGGTTACATGGTTTTGATGCCTGGAAAGGGTTTTAAATAAAAATATGGTTTTATTTAAATGGTTTTACAATTATGGATTAGCATGTGGTTGGCTTAAATGGTTAAGCATGTGTTATAATGGGATGGATATTGGTCGTGAAGTACCAACATCAAGGGAATGGGTTATGAACGTGAAGTTCCAGCATCAATGATAACACCAAGATTATGTGTGTGGGTGTGTTTGGGTGTGTGATATAGAATGGGTAATTCCAATTTAATTCATGTAATTATTTGAGTGATTTTTTTGGTAACTTTCTTTGGAACTTAGTGTTGTTTTATGAAATTTTTTTACTATAGAAATTGTTTTAGAAACTATTTCCAAATTTTTTATATAAATTATTTTATATAAAAGTTTTAACATATTCTATCCAAGTGGAATGATTAGGGATTCATTTGTGGAACTCCTACTGAGTTTCATTACTCACCCCTGCTTTTCCCATTTGGTGTTTTTGCAAATATTGTTTTCAAGACATAGGAAAAGGTAAAGTATCACACTTCTTTAGTGGTTCGTCATGATACTTGGGATGTTCTATAGAGTTGTAGCATCAATCATGTTTGAGCTTTGTAGTTATGTGGTTTTCATTGAGTTTTGTTGGTTTTTTCTTCTATTGTGCATTTTGATGTTAGTAGTCTTCCATTGTGGTACTCTTTTGTAGTTTGGTTTTAATATCAATGGTATTTCTTTGAGTTGTTTTACATTTTCATCATGAATAATATAGTGCTTATTTGGTTATGGCATGTTTGGTGGGGTTATTTTATTTTCAAAGGGTAAATCATCCCCTATCTATTAATGAAGCTCTTGAAATTTATTTCCAGTCTTTGGAATCTTAGGGATGTCTCTTAAGGACAAGTAATGTCCCTCCACCTTCTAAGTCCAATAAATAGGGGTGGGATGTTACATTGGTACTTAAAACGATTGAGAATGTTTTTTAAGAAAATGAGACTTTATTTCTCTCTTTGTTCTAAAACCATTTTTTCATCCAAATCCATGTTTTCTAAAATTGTGTTCAAAAATGTTTTTAACATTATACAAATGATTTATTAAAGAAATTTTTACCCATTTTTTTCAAAATGGTTTAAAATGAATCTTCTGGGCATTTTTTGAATGAGGAACTTTCAACCTTTTTATAACAGTGTGAATGAAATATTTTTTAACTTATATGGAATGTTCAAAATTTCCCAATTTTATGAAAACACAATGTTTTAAATATTACTTTATAATTTTAAAATTTTAATTTCATATAAAATGATTTTCAAAATATTTTTTAAACTCTTTTTTTAAAATATTTTTAATGTGAAAATTTTATTTTCATCAAAAAAAATTAATGACATTTTTATGGTGTTTGTATTCATTAATGACATCAACCATTTATTGTAATTATGATCCATTGGAGATGTGTTGTATTGATACCATCCTTATTATTTATCTGAGTGGTTTATGATCATTTTGACTGAGGATGTATATTTTTATTACCATTAACTATATTACTCTAGATGGTTTATGATTATGTTTATTGATTGGGGTAAGTATTAACATTTAGTATGTTAGTTTTTCAATATGATTTTTTATGTTGATTATGTTTCATCACTTTCATATGATGAATGAATTTAAAATATTAAGTGATGAGTGGGGGACATAATTACATATCCCCTTAATGCATCAGTAGTTTTGATGAGATAAATCAGTTGAAGAAATTAAATGGGTTTTTACCCATAGTTTAGAACAGTCATGTGAATGGTCTTGACAGTATGTTTATGATGTCCAATATTATGAATTCCTTCATAATGAGATCAGTTATTTATGTCCATGTGATTATTCTATTAGTTAGGATTTCAATGTATAAGTTTCAATCTCATGTGATTATTTATATGTCTTTATTTGATCATCCTTTATTCCTACCATATTCTAGTGAAGTTATTGCTTAAATGACATGTGTTTTAGTTATTTACCTTTTCATATTGATTAGGCTTCTTTATTCATGAAAAATTCTAATGTACTCATACCCTTTAAGAATATAATCTCACCCATTTATAAGGGGAATAATGGAGGGATTTTCTCGAGATACTAGGAAGTGTTTTTTGATTTATATGCAGGTATATTCTAAGGGGAATAATGAAGTACTCAAAGATAACCCTTTGTGTATTTTATGTTTTTAAAATGAAATGTGAATTTAAATTATTTATCTAGTTTACTTAGTAGAATAAACTACTCGGTCCTTTGGGACACAGTTTATTGTATCTAGTTCCAATTTAATATAGTAGCGATCATCTTTAGGCAACTACAGTGTGGGTCATTATAATAGTAAAAGTTAAATGCCATGGTAAAATTTTAAATGGTATATGATGGTGTTAAAATAAGGGATAAGGATTCAAATATCTTATGATCTAATCATTAATTTGAATTTTTTAGTGTATTTGACCTTATATTTTCCTATCATAAAAAATGGACTAAATTGGAACAACTTTCTAGGATAAATAGATTTATTATATTTTAATAATCTAAATATTTACAAGGCTACCACACCGCTAAATTATAAGAGAGAACCACCTATCCAAAATTATTGGCATGAATTGAGTGCCCTATATCAACCAATATATTCCTATATCACTCTTAAAATCACTTTTTATTGTCCTAGATGTTTTGGTATTTTCAAAAGTCCAAACTAAGAAGGCATAATGTGTGTGAAAAAGGAGGATTTCCAAAGAAGAGGTAAAAGCCTTAACCAACATCATTCAAGTTTTCCTCTTCTTCCACCTCCTTAAAATATATTCTAACCATCATAATATATTAAAATAATTTTCATTAATATTCATATATTTTATTATTTTAATATAATAACCATTATATAAATCCTTTCCATAAAATTTAATTTAAAGACATTGCTCATGCTTATATATGGACTACCACCTCCATGAAGTGACATATCTCATTTTTCATCACCAACTCATAAGGATGGTACTAAATATAGATTTAATGATTATATATGATATTTATGACATAATTATTATTCTTAAAAGATATATTATTCTCTATGTTCTTTCCCACCCATCCAATGGAAAATGAAAATGGTGCTCATGTGTACGCACTGACTATCACCTCCACTGAATGATGTATTTCATTTTTCATAATCCCTAAAAATGGATGGTTATATAAGTAAATTGAATGTATAAACATGATAATTATAACATTAATATTATGTATATTATTGAACCATGACCACTTTTTCAATGGTCATCAGACCAAAGTTATATTATAGATTATGAGAAGAACAACCTCAAAACATACGATGTAAACTTAACCAATTTAGTAACTAAATAAAACATGGTATTAAATAAAAAAGCAATAATGATAATTGAATGAATTTGAAATGTGTTATTAATAATGTAAATAATTAATATATGTTTAATATTTGTGATGTTATAGGACGAACCTGATGATTCATGAATCAAGGTAAGTAATTTTCATTTAAACTATGTTTTTAAATGTTTTAAACTCATTCTATTCCATGTACATGTTCATTAAATTGTTTCAAAAATATTATTACATATATAAAACATATGGTTAAAGGTAATTTTAAACCATTGTGACTAAATTTAATAAGGTTCAAAAATTAATCCTTTTAACGTTTTTATACAGGTTATTTTTTACTTTCTTTACAAAATGTGAAAAAAGATTGTTTTTTTTTTACATTTACTGCATAACCACATTTTACCACTATAATATTTGGAATTCACTATCATGTTTCCTTTACAAGTTTCTATGGGTTTTCAAAGAATATTTTATTCCCACTACTCTTTGAGTTTTATATTTTTTAATATTACTAAAAGGAAAGGATATTTCTTCTCATTTTTATGAGATAAGTGGAAATACTTTTTCTAATAGACTCAAGTGACAAATTATATGGGTTTTATGATGTAAATGCAAGATTTTATTGTTTTTTATTCATTTTATAGTTTTTTTGAAATTGTTTATATGGAATTGCAGGTCTGATATAGCCCTCAAATTCATTGGGTAATGATTTTTTCTCTAATACGTATATGTTGGAATTAACAAGTTAGTTTATTCCCTATGTATGAGTGATTATAATAGTGATTGTAAGAGTGGAATGGAGATAATTTCCTGAGATGACTAGATATTTTTTTGTTCATGTAAATGGATTTTTATGGAAATAAATTGATTTCATAAGTTAAGAAAATTATTAAAAGAATGTTTATGACCTTTTTAGATAAGAGGGTTTTTTTTAAGGAAAATATTTCCTATATTTCAAGAAATCATCATGATTATAATTATTCATTTATTCCTTCTTATACGATGTTTTTTAGGTGTCTGTAAATGATTATTATAGCTCAATGATTATTATGTAAAATGTAAAACATTATTATGGTTTTTCATGGTTTTCAAATAGTCTAAATTTTTTTTTCATGTTTATATCCCTTACTAATCATTTTGTGTTCATCCCATATTTTCAAATATTTTTCACAAGGCTTAAGGATAAGAGGAAACTATATCAAGGAATATCTTCTATGATTATTCATCTTTAAATACATGAATGTGTCTTGAATGAATCAGGAACACAAACATAAGGACCTATTGTTTGTAAAAATAAATGTACATTATGTGGAAGTGTTCACTTTTTTATATAATAGCTTTCCTAATTCTCTAAAACTACAAACCTAAAAGATACTGAAGATAAAATAATATGCAATTCTTATTATAAATAATGAAATTATGTGTTAATTATGTTATTCATTGTTATAAATAATTACATGTCATCATTAGCAATAATACTCTATGATGAAAAAAAATACATAAAATACAATGTAATATGTTGATTCATCAGTTAACATTTTGTAGGACCCCGGGACACCCTGAGAGGGGAGGGGTGAATCAGGGTGTCAACTTTTTCTTTTAAAAACAAGGATCGTGTTCCCACGTTAGTAGGAACTAGCTAAACCTGTATAATGGATATGATCAGCAATGAAACATTCACATGCAAAGAGATGACATGACAATTTTTACTTGATTCACCGCTAAGGGCTACGTCCAAGGAGCATATGCCGAGAAGTTATCGGTCGTACCAAATTCCACTATTCTTGAAAAGTTGTGGATTAAAAAGGTTAGGGAATAGTAACTCTGTCCCAGACTCACTGTCTTTACAACTGTTCAGGGATAGCCCACTACGTCCCTCGGGTCACTCCTGTTGACTCCCCCTGGCTCACTGCCTTTGGTGAAGTCACAATCAGTTTATAGACGTGAAGGTCTCTTCAATAGATTTGCATTGAAGTCTTTGCCTCTTATTAGCATGAGACTCTTCTTGCATCAAAGTCCAGAATTGATGCACTAGAACGCACAGAACCACTGAACCAGATAACCAGAACGTGCAGAAAAGCTTCATTGAAAATTGCGCGCAACACCAACCCTTTGCGCGCAAAACCTTCCTATTGTGCGCAAAATTTACTTTTTCACGTGGAAAAATATTTCGCGCCACAACACCCTTTTTCGCGCAACTGAATCTTTTATGCGCAACCCCAATTTTTACACGCAGCTCTTCCTTTTTTACGAATCCCATAATTTTCCGCGCAATCCAGAATATTTCGCGCAAGCCCCTTTACGTGATCCTTTTTCGCGCATCAGACCTCGGATCTTCTCTAAGTCTTCAACCGTATAGAATGAGAGGGTCACCTCTTATTTATAGGCGTCTGAGACCCCCGCGCGCAAAACCCCCTTTGGCGCGAAAAACTTCTCATCTAGCGCGTAATCTTTCGTGCCGGTATTGTTTTTTGTGCACATCATTAGATTTTTCACGCAGCCCATGCATTTTCCATTTTTCGACGTTCTGATTCCAAAACACTATTTGCGCGAAAAACCTCAATCCACTATTTCACGCACCATGCTATTTTTCATTCCCAACTCAAATATTTCACGCAAAGCCTTTATTTTTCGCACACCACTTCCTCTTTGCGCCCACCTGCTTTTAACAACAATCCATGTCTTCATTTTCTGATTTTGAGGCCCAAAAATTTGGAAAACACTGGGAAACGGTGCCACCTTCAATACTGTTGTCTGCTGGAACTATATGATCACTTTGTTGGCACACATTCTGAACATCCACTGAGGATTGACTAAAAACACAAACCATACTCCAATTCATGCATAGAATATCCATGGTTCCAACAATCTCCCCCTTTGGGTTTGTTGGCAATCACCAAATAAATTCAATAGAGCACCAGTCGCATGAAAACCAAAAACGCAAGAACACAAACCAACACTCTAAGTCTATATGAGTAATGCTCGGTGTAGAAAACAAGAGGGGAAGCTTGAATTGGGTTCCTGTGTTTTGGAATTCTCAATGACTCCTAAGAAAAACTCTGACAGTGTCCCAAAATCATTACACTTCCAAAGTATTCATTCGCGTCCTTCTCATCCTATCACTGACAATGAATTCTCATCATGTCACAAAAGCATTACACGTCCATGACATGCCTGAACATGCCTGAATTTATTCCTTTCTCCCCCATTGGAAATAAACCCAAAGACCAGTAATTGTTCATTGTTCAGCTCAAAACTCACCCCCTGGATAGTATCTCCCCCATAAACCTTCATCACAGCCATAAACAGATAAAAATAAGTTAGAATAACTAGGGAGAGGGGTATTTCATAACCTCCTTATGCACTGGGAGGTGTCTGAACACTGAGATTCAACCGATGCTTCATAAACACAGCCGCTGACAGCGGCTTGGTCAGGATATCAGCCACTTGCTCATCAGTTCCCACATGATCCATTCTAATCACGCCTTTCTCAGCTTTTTCTTTGATAAAGTGATACCTTATTTCAATATGTTTTGTACAAGAATGCTGAACAGGATTCTTCGTAAGATCAATTGCACTCTTGTTATCACAGTAAATCATCATAGGTTGTTTCACCTCATCAACAATATCTGTCAATTGTTGTTTCATCCATAGCAGTTGAGTGCATGCCTTTGTAGCAGATATATACTTAGCTTCAGCAGTACTAACAGAAGTACTTTCTTGTTTCTTTCTCATCCAGCCAACACATTTATTCTCAATATAGAATGCTCCACCACTGGTGGACTTTCTGTCAACTATATCTCTAGCCCAGTCAGCATCATAAAATGCTGATAATTCACTGTCCCTTCCTGCAGCAAAGTATAACCCAAAGTTATGAGTACCTTGAATGTACCTCATGATTATTTTTACTGTCGTCATATGTTCCTCCTTTGGATTACTCTAAAATCAGGCCGCTATACATGTTGCAAAGACAATATCTAGTCGTGTCGTTGTCAGGTACAGTAGGCTCCCAATTATCCTCCTGTACATGGTGGGGTCTACAGATGTCCCATCCTCATGATTTCCAAGTTTGGTTCCAACTATAATCAGAGTTTACATTGGTTTGGAGTCTTGCATATTAAACTTATTCAACATCTCTCTTGCATACTTTTCCTAAGAAATGAATGTGTAATCTTTCTTTTGAATCACCTATAGTTCCAAGAAATATGTGAGCTCCCCAGTCATAGACATTTCAAATTCTGATTTCATGTGATTGGAAAATTCATCCACTGATTTATGCCTGCTGCCACCAAATATGATATCATCATCGTAGACTAGAACCATGAATTGATCTTTTGGAGAATTCTTCACATATAGATTGTGATCTACTCCTCCTCTTTTGAATTCCAGCTTATTGAGATAAGAATCCAGCCGGGAGTACCATGCCCGTGGTGCCTGTTTCAAGCCATAAAGTGCTTTATTTAGTTTGCAGACCTTTATTTCATCAGTTCCAAGAAGAAAACCCACTGGTTGTTCAATGTAGACTTCTTCTTTGAGTACACCATTTAAGAATGTTGTCTTGACATCCATTTGATATACTTTATATCCTATTTAGAGTGCCATGGAAAGAAAAATCCTGATTGATTCCAATCGATCCACTGGAGAAAAGTTTTCTTCAATATCAACACCTTCAATCTGGGAGTATCCTTTACATACTAGCCATGCATTGTTTCTAATGAAACTTCCATGCTCATCAAACTTGTTTTTGAAGATCCATTTTGTACCAATCACATTGTGACCTTTGGGTCTTTGGACAAGATCCCAAGTCTGATTCTTGTCAATCTGATCTAACTCTTCATTCATGGATTTCACCCATGATTCATCATTTATAGCTTCTTCAAATGAGTATGGTTCCACAATTGATAGAAATACAAATTGATTGTTATTCTTCATCCTCCTTGTTTGAGTGGGTGCACTCCTGTCCCCGATTATGTTAGATAGATCAATCTCAGCTCTACGATTTCTCCTGTGCGGTTCAGTTGCATTCTCTCCAGCCATGGTTTCTTCTTCAGATTCTTCTTCTGAGTCAAAATCATGATGTGACTACTGAGTGTTTTTTACAGCTTCCTCTATTTCTGTATTTTTATTTTCTCTACGTTCACTTTCTACCTCACTTTCTATCACATCAGCATATGACATCCTTGAAGAATTTTTGGTTTTATATTCAATTATTTTAACATCACTGTTTTCCACAATCCTTCCTAATCGCTTGTTGAAAAACTTGTAGGCTTTTCTGTTCATTGAGAATCCAAGAAAAATTCCTTCATCTGCATTGTCACCATAATTCCCTTGATTTCCTTCTTTGTTCCTGATGAAGCATTTACTTCCAAAAACACAAAAGTATTTCAAAGAGGGCTTCCTTCCATGCCATAATTTGTATGGTGTCTTTGTCTCACCCATATAAAGTCCTATTCAATTTTGAATATACACTACAGCTTGAACAGACTCTTTCCAGTAATGTCGTGGAATACGACTCTCAATCAGCATAGTTTGTGCCATGTTGTTCATCTGTCGATTCCTACGTTCAAAAACTCCATTTTTTTGTGGAGTTCTCACAGAAGCTACCTCATGTTGCATCCCATGTTTCTCCAGGTAATTTTCAAATTCAATGGATGTGTATTCCCCTCCATTGTCAAATCTCAATACTTTGATTGTTTGTCCAGTATCATTCTCGGCGATTCGCCGATATGTTTTCATGCAGTCAAGCACTTGTCGTTTCCTGTGAATGACCATTACACATGTCATTCTACTGTAATCATCTATGAAAAGGACAAAATACCTTTCTCCATGAGTTCCAGCAACATTTATCGGCCCACATACATTTGTATGAATCAGATCAAGAAGATGAGATGCCCTTTTCTTCTTTGGCTGATATGAACTGCAAACCAGCTTCCCACGAATGCAAGCATCACAAGACTTTTCACGCTCATGCTTCAGGTTGGGAATGTCCATGACAATCTTCAATTTTGATATTTTCTCCATGTCTTGTTGATTGATGTTCCCCAGTCTCTGATGCCACAAATTTTTTTTCTTCTTCAACAGTCATGTAACAAACATTCTCTTTACTATCAACCTGATACAAGTTGCCTTCTATTCTGCATCCCTTCATAAGTGAATTGTCTGTCCTTCCCTTAATAGTGCAACCTTTCTGATTAAAAGTAACTATAAGTCCTGAGTCACAGAGTTGACTCACACTGAGTAGATTATGACGTAGGTCATATACATAAAGGACTTCAGTCTTCTTCATCTCTCCATTAGCTAATTCAGTACTTCCACTGCCTTTGATTTTCAAAGCTCCATCATTACCAAATCGTACTGTACCGTCAACCTTCCTTTTGATATATGTTAATAGGCCAACATTACCTGTCATATGAGATGAACAACCGCTATCCAGAATCCAGGTACTGTTTCTTTTTGTATCTTTGAGGGCCACCTCTGCAAGGTTGGATTTCTCAATTTTCTTCCTTTCTTTCCATGAGACATTAGATTGAGAATAGAGCATTGATGGAATTTTTATTATCTCATTCGTGTACATTGGTTCTTCATAATCGAAGTCTTCTTCGAGAGTAGAAAACCTGTTTGTAAGAGCAACACTATCTTGTTGATGAGATTTGACTTGTCTCGAACTCTGGTATGAGGTGTTCACGTCCCTTCTCTACCTGCAATTAATAGCCTTATGACCAAAGTTAGAACAACGAAAACAATATCCATAGAAATTGTTTCTTCTAAAAGAATTGGGATATGAATTTGATCTCCTCCGTTGAACTCCCATATCTTCTCCATTCAGATAGCTTCTTGCCTCTTCACTATGTCCCAAGTATCCACAGAAATGACACTTCATGAGAGAAAATGTCTTCTCACTTCTGTTTATTCTCATTCTTTCTTCGATGGGATAATAGTTTGAGGGAGTCTTTCTCAAGGAGGCTCGAGGATAATCTTCTTTTCTTATTTCAGATTGAATTGGGGGTTTCTGTTTCAGCTCTTCAAATGACTTTTCCACATCACCCACTTTTAGCTTGCCTTTATTTTGGTTATCTTTATTTGCAGCATATGACGACTCGGCCTCACAACCGATTCCACTATTTCCTATGAAGGTGGGTCTTTGATCACTCAAAATCTTTTCAACACCATTAGAGCCACATTTTTCTCTCTCCAACAGTTCAGCATCTGAGAACCTTCCAAACTATATTTTCTTCCTTGATTCTTTTGAAGTTGAATCTCTCTCAAGTTTACTCCTAAGAGTAACAAATTCCTCCTCAAGATGCTCAATAGTCTTGTATTTTTCCTCTAGTCTGGAGGTGAGGTCATTGATGACCTTTTATTGTTCTTCAATTCTCAGCTTCAGATCCACTACATCATCATTACTTTCAAGTATTTTAGACTGTACTTTAACAAGTTCTTCCAGTCGTTCAATTTCAGCCTCAAGTTGATCAACATATTCAGTTGATTCTTCTACAATAGATTTCCACTTATTGCAACTCTTACATTTAATCTTAAGCTTACTAACAGCATCCTTGAGTTGCAATTCGGGATTGGCACTAGTTGTCAACAGATTTTCTCCACCAGTATCTTCTGATTTTTCAACAGTGGCCATCATGGAAGCATGGTTTCCAGTTTTAAATCCTGGTTCATCTTCATCACAGAATTCATTATCATCATCTTCCTCTTCACAGACAAAGCTATTCTTTGGAACTTTCCTTCTTGATTTGAAGTCTCCCATTTTGAAAAACCTTTTATAAGGCTTCTCAATGTTTTCAGCATCGCTATTATCATCCTCAACCTTTCTTAAGCACTGAGAGGCAATGTGACCAACTTTGCCACAACGAAAGCAAGCTAGAGGTAACTTCCCTTTGAATTTCTCTTTTCCCTTCTGGAACTTCTTTTCAATGAGAGAAAGAATTTCCTTTTCCTCATCATCTTCGTCACTACTATCTTTTGAGATTTTTCAGTTTCTCAATGGATTTG
This sequence comes from Viscum album, assembly GCA_963277665.1. Classification (NCBI taxonomy): domain Eukaryota; kingdom Viridiplantae; phylum Streptophyta; class Magnoliopsida; order Santalales; family Viscaceae; genus Viscum; species Viscum album. The sequence goes on from OY728150.1 coordinate 1,896,176,580, forward strand.
AATGTCATTTCCTTGCTCACTCGAGTCGTAGCATCTTCTAGTTTGACTCTCATTTCATATGCCACCAAGCTGCTCAGTAGATCATCCAGAGAAAGTTTGGAAAGATCTCTTTCTTCAAGGGTTGAAACCTTTGCATTGTATAGGGGTGGAAATCTTCTCAGTATTTTCTTCACAATGTCAACGTCTTTGATTTCTTCTCCTAGGCCCCGAATTGCTCCAACCACTTCAGTAATTCGATTGAAGGAGTCTGCATTCTCATCAGGATGCATCTTCAGATCATCGAGCCTATTGTGCAGGACTTGTAGTTTCGCCTCTTTCACTTTTCTATCTCATTCATAAATATTTTCAAGTTTATCCCACATGGACTTTGCTGATGTGCAGTTAATCACATTTAGATAAATCTGATCAGAAAGGGCTGTAGTGAGAGCATTCTGTGCTTTAGCATCTGCATCAAGAATTTTCCTATCTGAATCAGTCATAGTCAGTCCTGTTGGATCAGAAACATTTACACCTTGCACAGTGGAAAACAGAATTTTCATTCCAAGGGATCTTAGATGAGATCTCATTCTGTTCTTTCAAATCTGAAAATTACTTCTGTCAAAGAGGGGGACTCCCATAACACTGGCTAAATTTTCCATGATGGCAAAGAACGGATCTAACACCAACAACCTCCCTCTGATACCACTTGTAGGACCCTAGGACACCCTGAGAGGGGAGGGGTGAATCAGGGTGTCAACTTTTTCTTTTCAAAACAAGGATCTTGTTCCCACGTTGGTAGGAAGTAGTTAAACCTGTATGATGGATATGATCAGCAATGAAACATTCACATGCAAAGAGATGACACAACAATTTTTACTTGGTTCACCGCTAAGGGCTACGTCCAAGGAGCATACGCCGACAAGTTGTCGGTCGTACCAAATTCCACTATTCTTGACAAGTTGTGGATTACAAAGGTTCAGGAATAGCCACTCTGTCCCAGACTCACTGCCTTTACAACTGTTTAGGGATAGCCCACTGCGTCCCTCGGGTCACTCCCGTTGACTCCCCCTGACTCACTGCCTTTGGTGAAGTCGCAATCAGTTTATAGACGTGAAAGTCTCTTTAATAGATTTGCATTGAAGTCTTTGCCTCTGCTTAGCACGAGACTCTGCTTACATCAAAGTCCGGAATTGATGCACTAGAACGCACAGAACCACTGAATCGGATAACCAGAACGTGTAGACAAGCTTCGCTAACAATTGCGCACAACACCAACCCTTTGCGTGCAAAACCTTCCTATTGCGCGCAAAATTTACTTTTTTGCACGGAAAAATATTTCGCGCCACAACACCCTTTTTCGCGCAACTGAATCTTTTACGCGCAACCCCAATTTTTACGCGCAGCTCTTCCTTTTTTGCGCATCCTGGAATTTTCCGCGCAATCCAGAATATTTCGCGCAAGCCCCTTTACGCGATCCTTTTTCGCGCATCAGACTTCAGATCTTCTCTAAGTCTTCAACCGTACGGAATGAGGGGGAGTCAGCTCTTATTTATAGGCGTCTGAGACTCCCGCGCGCAAAACCCCCTTTGGCGCAAAAAACTTCTCATCTAGTGCGTAATCTTTCACGTCGGTATTGTTTTTCGTGCACATCATCAGATTTTTCGCGCAGCCCATGCCTTTGCCATTTTTTGACATTCTGATTCCAAAACACTGTTTGCGCGAAAAACCTCGATCCACTATTTCGCGCACCACACAGTTTTTCGCGCCCAACACAAATATTTCGCGCAAAGCCTTTATTTTTCGCGCACCACTTCCTCTTTGCGCCCACCTGCTTTTAGCAACAATCCATGTCTTCATTTTCCGATTTTGAGGCCCAAAAATTTGGCAAACACTGGGAAACGGCGCCACCTTCAATACTGTTGTCTGCTGGAACTATATGATCACTTTGCTGGCACACATTCTGAACTTCCACCGAGGATTTACTATAAACACAAACCATACTTCAATTCATGCATAGAATAGCCATGGTTCCAACACATTTCACTTCAAAAATATAAGGATCCAACATGAAATATGGATAATGTATAGACAAACCTTTTTATAACATTATAACTTTTATATTTTCAAACTTCTTTTAATAATACTAACAAAACCATGAATAAGAACTCGTATAATCACGTCTGACATGATCGGTCACCATATAGGTTGTATATTTGTTGTACTTTTAGGTTTTTGTTAAACTAATTACAACTTTATATAAATCATATCACATATCAATGCAACCCTAGAAAACCCACTCACTAATATCCTTTATGATGTAATATCTATAAATAAATATTGTATTAATAATGTTGAGATTATATTCATTATCATTAGGTTCAACTCTCTGAACACATTATTGATTATATCCCGAAATTTAATTTTATAATGTTAAATATTTATGTTATTTATTTACAAATGTTCATAAATTCCTCAACATCATTGTTATTTCACTATATTTTCTATAATACTATGTTTGGTGAGATTTTAGTAAAAGAAAAAAAATGATTTAATAGTTTATAAAAGAAGAGAAAAGAAAAGAAATCATAATAATTACTCTCATTGTGTTTGGATCAATAACTTAATAAAAGAAAAGAAATGATTTGAATTTATCTTCATTTTGTTTGCTGAATATTTTTAAAAGAAAAAAAAGAAATTATTTTGTAATACATATAAAAAATATGGATAAAATTTAAAATTTAAAATATTAATTAGGCTCTATCATAATTTCCTTTCAATTCATTCAAATTTTAAAATGATTTAAAAACAATAAAATTCTCTTTTCTTTTATTTTCATTTATCTCTTAAAATTTGATCACCAAACATTAAAAATCCATATTTTCCATCTCACCATCATTTGTTTTATCTCCAAATCACTTGCCCCAAATTAACCCTAAAATATATTTCTAATGGGAAAGATGTAGCGGGCAGCTCTCTCCTGGCACTCGTGAGTACCGAGGAGAGGAACCCTCACCCACAGCTGGTTTGAGGACTTGTTATTGGTGTTTTTATTCGGTTGCATTTTCATTTTGGTGATGGAAAAGTTATCCAGATGCTTCCCCTTGTTGTGGTTTTCATGGTTCTTCTCTTGACATTTTTCTTTGTTCTTCGCCATGGTTCCATTCCAGTATTTGCATCCTCTCACCGCTCAGATCTATGTACCAGGAAACGATCTTCGATGTCGTTTAGATGAGACTTCATTTTGGCCATATATGAATCCCTATTTCTAGATATGAGTTTCAATATCTAATGACATATCCACTGCACTTCACCACTATTTCGGGGGTTGATGATGCGATGATGCATTCACACGGACGGATGGAATATGCTGGAGTTTTGAGCGGTTTCCCTGTAACGTTATTGGTGTTGCGGTGTCTTGGAGACGGTATAGTTATTGGGGGCCCCTTATGCATCTGAAATGTGAAGCTGAGACTATTTGGGATGACAAGGGATATAGATTTGGTGTGTCAATTGGATCTCTTCCCTGGTAATCCCGGTGGCGAGACTTCTATTTTTGAGAAAGAAGGGTTGTTATAAGGTCCCCTTCATGTCTAATTAGGTTATTTTTAATCACCAAGGATTCATGGGATGTGGATATTTTATAACCATTGCAGAAGTTTTTCTTCACTTCTTGTTTTCTTTGTTTTCAGGATTTCAGGGTCGCAGCACTACTCTACTGTCTCAAGAGAAATCCCCGATGCTTCTTGAAATTTAGAGATTGTTCCGTTCATTTTGGGTCTCCCATTCGTATCTGATTCAAGTAGAAAATGTTGGAACAGATTCTCTATGATATCCAAGTTGTGCAGATCCGGACCGATGTTGTTCGCAATGGTGATGGGTAAGTGTTTAGAGAAATGATGACTGGTCTGTTTTTTATTTGTTCGTTGTCCATAGCGGGGCTCCGGAACTGATGTTAGTTTGTCTAGTTTGATCCTCTTCCTCACCACCATTTTCAGGTGGAGATGGAATTTAGGAGATGGTATGTTTTATTTTGGCCCCCTGTATTTGGATTTAAATCGTCTCAGGTTGGGCACCTGAACCTGACCCTTAGGTTGAGTTTTGGATGAAAATGCCTCCATTATGCATTTTTGGGGGTTTTTTTTCGCTGCCCTCCGCTGGAAATTCACGTCAAATTTCCACTGGAAATTTCCTCCGACGTGGCGGTAATCCATTGGCCAACCTGACCCTCGGGTTCAAAAGTGAACCCGAAACGATTTAAATCCCCTGTATCCATCATTGATTCCTAGATCAAAGTATCAAAGGGTTTTCGATCTGGTTGGGCCGTTGTGGATGATGGAATGTTTCATTATGCCTTTTGGTTCTTATTTTTGTATATTTTTTCCTGTTCATGATTGTTTTGGTCTGGTGTTTTCCATATCTGGTAGAATTTTTTCTTTCATTCTCTTTTCTCTTATCATTTTCTATTTTTTTAGCTGTTCATGAAGGTGGGTTGCCTTCAATCATTTGTGACTAGTTTCAGCACAGCTCACCGGATGTATCGTTCAAAGGAATATGAAATGATGGTGGTATAAGCGGATTCCCTGGGGTTTTTTCAGTGTTGATTATGGAATGCGATTGCCATTTTGAGGAGGATTATTGATGTCATGTTGTCGCAGGTCTGTTTTTGGTCATCATTTGGTCCCAACGCAGGGTCGCTCAACCTATTCCTATTTTATGGTGTGTTCTTGTTGTCCTACAACCATCATTAATAGGTGGTGGTTTTGGTTCTATGGTCTTTTGGATTCTCACATCTCACCTGCATTTATGATTGTGACTGATCATCCTTTTTCTCTCTCATCACAATGGATGATTGTGGTTTTAATTATGGTCTGTTGAAATAAATGTTTTTTGTTTTGTTTTGTGGGTGGCTGTATTTTTTCTTTATAAGTCATGAGTCTTGTACATTCTTAATTATTGTGAATAAAGATCAATTTTTCCAAAAATATATATTTCTTATACAAAACTATTTTTTTGTAACAAAAATAACACCCGTTACCCTTAATATGATATTTAATAAATAAACTATTATCACGCATATTGTGAGTCCCTCTTATGTCATAGAAACACATTAATTTGATATTGGTTTATCTTTTGATAGGTTCTAGAGTTTTTTTGGAGTTAACTGTGTGGTAATCATCTGGTTTGGAACTGTGAGTCCCATTGGTATTTTGCATGGTTTAAGCATTGTTTTTCCAACCGTGCGAGTCTTTAGACAAACCATGCTACTTATTAAACGTTTCCAATATCCATAAAAATTTGAGAAAATAGATGAATAAAACCTATTGCCAATATTGTTCATTATATATTTTGTCTGGCTAATCATATCTTTTGTCCGCGTAGTATAGGCCCTAGAATAAGTGCTAACCTAGAACATAACATAGTAGTACAAGCACCTTGCCTTATTAAGGGTAAGACATTCCCTTTATGTCTTGGAGTTGTTCCAGGAGCTATCTCATGGATTAAGAATGGTTTCTAAGAAAAATTGGGTCTCAAGAAATATTTTACTTCTATTTTCAAAAGACAGAGGTCACTGTATGGTTGACACACTGTTTGTTAAATCATGCAGTCTAACTATGTGCTCAGTTAAAAACCTTTTAAAATAGGAATCCTCACCAGTGCCCATGGTCATTTCTAACTCTAATCCCTCTTAGGTCCAACCTTACCTTTCTCTAATTCTTTTGACATTTCTCTCCTTGAATCTTTGGTAATAATCACTTCATTCATGGTGGATCTCTTCAGGATGCATTCCATTTTTTATCTGACATCTTCTCTTATTTATAGATCTCTTCTAACTCTTTCCCCCTAGTTCCATTGGAACCCAATTGGACTATGATTCTAGGTTTTAGAGGTCTTTATGGGGAATTGATGATATTTCTTTTAGATTTAGGCTTGTAATGATCATGTCTCTTTGTTTCCAATCTTCATTCATGAAGGTGTCTAGTCTTCCTCTATTGGCGAGGTAATTATCTCTATATAGTGTTGTTAACCCATGAATTACTTAATGTTCTTATAAATTCATTTTATTTTGGTTTGAGAAATTGATTTGCTTGATATAAAAGATGAATTTTTATATGATATGCATATTTGGTGGCATGAATAAGGGGGTTTTAAAGGGGTTTGCTTTAAAAATAGATTATGCACTTTATTTGTTCGATGAAATTCCATAAAAATGATTTCACTCTAAAATGAAGTTCCAAGCATGGAAGCAGTGATAGATTTCTTTGAATATGATTTTATAAAATTATGGGCATGGTTTTTTAATTTTTTGGGTAACCATATACGAGATGTTATTCTTATGACATCGATAGACTGTAACAGGACTCGATACCTATAGGATTAATGACATGCCTTTATTATTTTTCCTTTAGATGTCTGAGTACGTACTCCCATGGGCTAGATACCACTTGTGCTTGGTTTTAAAAATGATGGTATTATTTCATGTTGATTTCTCATAATGTTTAACATATGTTATTTCCATGGATTTTGTTGATAATGTCCTTGCACATGACCCTCAGTCCGGTCGGTGATGACTCTTTAAGTGCATCCAAGTGACTCAGAATCAAATCCAGGCAGAAGCATATTTCCGGGGGTACTGTAGCAGTACTGTAGCGGAACTATAGCAGGTACTGTTTGGCGTTGTAGCAGCCGAGACTATTCCCCTATTTGGGCCTTCGGACCGTCGATTTGGTCCCCGAGTCCTTTAAGACCTTCAGGCCACCCAGGTATTCGGGTCAGTAAGGCCTTCGGACCACCTTAAGTGCAGATGCAAACTAGACAACCTACAAGGAACAAGCTCCAGAAGGAGGATGACCAATGAGCTTTCACCATAGCAGAAGTTAAACAGATTGCAAGAATGAGAGGGTATGACATCTGCCATCGGGATAAGCATGTGCATGCACGGGAAAGCCTAACCGAATAGTCATGCAAAGGTGGAGAACTGATTTCACGATGAAGATGTTGTGGATGAGCAGTTTCAAGTAGTTAGTTTGGGTTGTATGTAATGTTTGAAGCCTACGAACAATGAATTCCTCTAAGGCCTAGATGTCATGTAATATTTACGCCTACGGGGCTTGTAAGGGTTCCACCTCACCCCTTGAAAGGTGGATTATCAAAATCAATAAAAAAATGAATGCCTTCGGGCCATTGGAGTGGAGTGTTGATAATGTCCTTTACACTATAATACATTTACTTGTTTTTAGTAGTTTGTGTGAATATTAAATGCTTTAAATGAAATCAAATTATGTTTTAGAAAATTGTTTTCATTTGAATTTTCTTTGCATTTTTTTTATTCTAAAGCTATAACTATTGTTTTTCATCCAGATAGACTGTGTATAGATTCATGGTGGTATCCTATTGGGTGTTTTCCTCACACCATACATATGCCTTTGAATGTATACAACTCTAATTTTTTAGGATACAGTTAAAGGGACGGTCTTCATGAAGTTTTTTGGACTTGATGTGACAGTGTTTTCATGCTCTTTGCCACATCCATTTTTATTTTTTTGTTTACTTTAATGTCAAACCATTGTATTTTGGGTATTATTTATCAATTGTTGTATTTTGTAAATTACATTTTAAAAAATGTGTTTATGTATTAAAAGTGTGTTTTTGTTGTTTATTTTTTTATTGTTTTTCAATAATAAAGTTAAGTTGTAATTTTAATTTCATTTAATTAATTCTTTTTTGCTATTTGTTTCAATCATTTTTAATTCATTAATTAAATTAATTTATTCTTTATTCTTTAAATTCTAAATAAATAACTCATTTTAGTTTTTAGTCTTAATAATTTAATTAGTTTTAACAATTTAATCTTATTCAATTAATACTTTTATTCTTTAATTTAATTAATTCTCTAATTAATTGGTTAATTAATTTAAGAAAGTAATTGTAAATATTTTAATTTGTTCTTGAATTAATTTGTTTATTTTATTTAATCCAAATAAAATTCTTTCTTTTAATCTTTTCATAATTATTTTTTATTATTTAACTTAACTTTGTTTTATTTATTTTTTATTTAGTTCTTAGTAAATTCTTTTAATTTTTGGTGTTGTTGTATGCTAGCAGGTGTTGGTCGGACGGTCCATAGTTGTCGTCCCATCACGGTGCTTGTGCCACTGGTTCCACACTCACGGTGTCACCGGTTCCTTCACGCACCGTTTCACACTTACGACCTCACTGTCAGCATCATTCACGGTGCTTCAATCACAGTCTCACTGTTTCTCATCATGCCTATTGCTTCAACCTTACAGTGCCACCATATATCCCACCTCACGGTTAGACCGTGAGAAAAACTCACGATGCCACAATCCTCCATTCCCGCCGCACTTCATTCCACCCACCGTTCACTTAATGGTTCCACACTCACACCAGCATCACAGTGCATGTCTCACCGTTTCACTACCTCTTCTTCAACCGAATGGTGCCAACGAGTTCCCTCTGCTTCATCCCCATCCACGCAGCGCCACCAGCAGTACAACAATTTACGCATATCGGCATCCCAACTCCAGCAACACACACAGAAAAATTAAAATCTCTCCACCAATCAACGCCGCACTGAACAACAAATCGCACAACACCAAGATCACTTATCAATTTTCAACACAACAGATCAAAAGAATCGAAGAATTCTAAGAACGAATCAGTTGTACAAATCAAAATTTGAACCCAAAAATTTTTTCACCTGGAAATTCTAGATCCGAAGCCACTGCGACCCCCTGACCTGTCTAAACCCCACGACCACACATTGAACCCCTACCGCCGGTCCGACCGCACCCGCACTCCCTCTGAACCGTCGCCGACAAGACCTCCTAAACCATAGCCATCCCCAACCCGCAATCACTGCACCGGTACGCCCTTGCCCTGTCCGTGCTGCCCCCGCCGCTGGCCGAGTTCGCCTGAAGACCTCCGCTTTTTCCACGCTCCATTCTCCTCCATCCTCCTCACCTGAACCCCAGCCCTCGCCGCATTCCCCTTCTACCCCACCGCACGAACATACCCGACCCCCTCCATTTCACTTTTATTTTCTTTTTCATATTATTACATTATTATATATAATAATATATATAACATATGTAATAATATAAACATACATATATACAATATAACTAATATAACTTTTGTTATAATCATAATATATTATATATGTAATAATTAATTTAACCAATATATAGTAAAATAATTTACTTTTTAAATTTATTTATTTTGTTTATTCTGTTTTACATAATTATTTAATTATTTGTTATACATGTATTTAATATCAATATAAATATATTTCTATATAATTTTATATATTTACCTAATAATAGTTATAAGTACATGTATATATTTTTATATTATATATATATATTTGATGTAACTTGTTTATTTTGTCTCACTCACTTGCGTTTTTTGTATTTTCCATTATTTTTGTACAGGGAGATCATGCAGGCAGAGGGAATCTTTTTCAGTTACAACTGTGCACAGGGCATTCATCGACAACGAGAGGGCGGAGAGAATGTGGGGCATTCCAGAACTTCATTCCAGGGGGGCAAGCATCCATTCTTTCATCACGATCAACCTTCGATCCATCTCATCACCGAAACAGAGGCAGACAGACACTGAGCAGGAGATTAGCATCAAAGCAGTTGATGGAGAAAAAAGCAATCTCGTGGGAGATGTTTCTTGATTCATTATCTGTTTCTATCTGTTTTACTGTTTTAATGTGTAGTTAAATAGATTAGGGGAATCAGGCTATAGAGAACTGATCATCCATCTATCCGTCATGTTTTGTTAGTTTGATTGCTCAATGCGATTTCATTGCTCGATTTTCTCTTCTGTTTATTTTGCGTATCATTTCACATTATCTAACCGACGGGTGTGGTAGTGAATCATTTCACCATGGATCATTGACTGAAGTACCGAGAATTGGAAAAGGTCAATGCATCTCTTCTCCAATTTAAACAGTTTTATCCAAGGGTCAAGATCGAAAGATCGAGACTCAAGGAAGTTAATCGAGCTGTATTGATCTACTGAAGTGACAACTCAGTGGATTAGCACCATTTTTCTATGCACTGAGTAATTGAATTTAACCAAGCAGAAGCGGAAAATATCTTTTTAATCAGTTCAAAGCAGCCTGAGGACCCTAAAATAATGATTATTGTTTGTTCTCTGTTCAATCCATACATTTCACCATTTCACCTTCATTTTCACACCCACTCTCAGTATTTGTTTCACTATTTGCGTACAGTTTTTGTTAGTGTTCTATTTTATCTTTTTGTTGTTTTAGTTTTAATTTGGTCTAGCACAACGTAAGTCCTTCTCTGTGGTTTGACACCCTTCTTACCACAATACTTGTAGTTTGTAGGGTTTATAAATTTTAAATTTGCGCATACTCAACGACTGCGTGTCCAAATTTTGGCGCCGCTGCCAGAGAGGGCACGTGCGACCAAGTTAAAAAAAACGAAAAAATACAAAAATTAAAACTGTACAAAAAAAATCTCTAGAAAAGATTGTTGCTGAAACTGTATGCACACTAGAGAGTCTAAGTCAGAACTTGAAACTCCTATTCAAGAAATCAACAAGCACTGTTCTGCACTTAGAAAACAAAAGAAACTTGAAATTGAGAATTTGGATAACATTGCTGGAAATCAAAATGTCAATGGGCCACAACCCTTAGTTCCTGCCCCTGAGAGACCTAAGCTTAGAGAGTTTCAAATTCCTACTGTGTCAAACAATCCATCCTGCATCAAATTGTCCCCTAGGTCTAGGAGCTATGAGATCAAACAGTCTCATCTTTCTCAACTACCATCATTTAATGGTCTTCCAGCAGAAGACTCCTTAGAGTTTATCAGAGATTTTTATGGTTCTGTCCAGCAGTTGCCTCTGTGAGATCTTAGTGAGGAGGAGTTGAGGTTGAGTTTGTTTGCATTCTGTCTAAAGGGGAGGGTTAGGACTTGGTTTCAAAATTTAGATGAGGAAATCTTTGAAACCTGGGAAGAGGTGTGCAATGCCTTTGTATCTAAATTCTATCCCAGGAACACCACCATTGAGGTTAGGCATAAGATCACTGGATTTGTCCAGGATGAGAGAGAACTATTTCACAAAGCATGGGATAGGTTCAGAGGTCTTCTTAGACAGAGCCCCAACCAACAATTAGCTCCCCATCTGCTCATGGATACTTTCTATAATGCCCTCACCCCCTACAATCAGAACTTAGTTGATCAATCTTGTGGTGGTGATTTTTCTGATTCCACTGCTGATGAGATGAAACAATTGTTTGATAAGTTGGCCCAAAAATCTCAGCACAAGTGCACTAGGAAGAGAGTCATCCATAGGGCTGATACAAATCCTCAAGCTGTTGTTGTTAATGATAGGGTCCTTAGGGAGCAGTGCTATCATTGTGGGATGTTTGGTCACACTTAGAGATATTTTTCAAACTTTGATCTCCCTGTTTCATGTGATGAGAGTTCCCAGTTTGTCGATTACAGGGCTAGGAATCAAGGTGTCCCTACTCAACTCTCAAATCCATACCAATCTGGATATCAAGGTCATCCCAATCAATCATGGAGTGAGAAAGGGGTCACCAAGCTGCTCACCGCCCCAACTTTCCACCCACATCCCAAACAAATTTTCAAGAATCAATATGAGGCTGAATCTTCTAATTCTCAAGGGGAGTTAAAGGGGATGCTGCAACAAGTGTTGAGTGGGATCAACTCATTTAAGAAGGACATGGATTCTAAGATTCATAATTTAGAACTTCAAATTATTCAAATAGATAAGAATCAAACTGGTAAGGAAAAGAGCAAGCTGCCCAGCACTTCAACTCCCAATCTAAGACAAAATGTGATGGTAGTAACAACCAGGCTAGGGCTTAAACTTAAGGAACCAGTTAAGGAACCACCTAGGCAAGAGGAAAACAATGTTCAAGCTAAAATTGAAAATGAAAAATTGGAAAATCCTAATTATGTAAATCTGGAAGGCGAGTTCCAAACTGAACAGATTGTGAAAACCACACCTGAGAAAGCTAAGGAACCAAAAAAAAATGAAGTGGGAATTGATTAAAGAAGTGAAGAAAAAAGTGGGGTATGAGGAGAAGGTGAATAACCTACCTGTTCTAAAACATTATGCCCCTACCATTCCCTTCCCTAAAAGAGTGAAGCAAAGTGATGAACCCGATCACCTGAGATTTTTGAAACTGATTCGAAGCTTCACCATCAACATTCCTTTCTTAGAAGCCTTGGATAAAATACCTTCATATGTTTCATTCACAAAAAGTTTTCTGAAGAACAAGAATGATTGGAAGAAGTTGGATAAAATTGATCTCAATGCAGAGTGTAGTGCAATTGTCCAAAAAAATATTCCTCCCAAATTAAAGGACCCTGGTGGCTTCATCATTCAGTGCCGAATAAGAGGAAGTGGGCAATTGAATTGTTTGTGTGACTTAAGAGTAAGTATCAATCTTATGCCTTTCTCCTTATTTAAAAAGTTGGGTCTTCGAGATATCCAACCAACTTCTGTTTGTCTTCAGCTTGCTGATAGGTCACTCACACACCCTTATGGTAGAGTGGATGACCTATTAGTAAGTGTAGGAAAACTCACACTACCCACTGATTTCTTGATCCTTGATATGGAATGTGATGAAAAGGTTCCAATCATATTAGGCATACCCTTCCTTGCTAATGGTGGTTCCATCATTGAAGTCTCCAAAGGTAAACTTCCCCTCCAAGTTCTAGATGATGTGGAGGAAATTTTGGTGTTTGAAAGGCCCCGACATGAGGTTACTTGTGATGTGATAGATGTGGATGCGAATCAATTTTACAAAATTGAGGTTAGAGATTAGTATGGGTCTTTCCCACTTGAGGTCACAGAGATAATAATTCCCCAACCCACTAATTTTTTTTCCTTGGTTACTGCTCTTTCCCCACACCCTCCTGTTGATGAGAAAATTATTTCTTTGCAACCCATTCTGGAGAGTGAATCACAACTTTGTCCTACACTGTCTCAACCTATTTATGAATGTTTCCCTTGTGAAGTTGACTGTCTAAGAGTTCCTGAAGCTGGAGAAAGCTCTGGGTTGAGCCCTGCTGAAAAACTTGATGATTTCCATTATGAACAAGTGCATTTCCTTGATATCATCTTACCTGCCCAGTTTGATGTTGTGAGTGATGATTTCAAACCTAAAATCAAAATATTCACATCATTTGAGTCCTCTATGGACATTGAGAACAATTTGTTGAAATCTGAATTTGATAACTTCTTCTGGGAGATTTCTGAGTTGTTAGAGTTGCGAGATGTTTTGGGACTTGCTAAGGGTTTTGTCGATGTGTCATCTTCTGTTTTTGGGTTTGAGAAAAACTCTAAGTGTGGTGGAAGCTCTGAAAGTATTCTTGATTAGATCGGTGATTTTCATGGGCAACTGCTGAACTTTTTAAGCACTAATGAAATGATATTTAGAGACACAGTTGAGCTAGACAACATGAATCCTCTTAGTGATCTAAATGAATTTTGGAGAATTCTAATTGGTGCTGAAAATGAAAATGTCTCGAGTAGTCCTTCTCTTGATTCCTTAGACAATTGTGAAGTCCACACCATTGATAACTCTTTCCCATTGAATGATCAAGGTTAGAAATATTTGGGGGAATACGGTATGGCTAGGGACTTAAAACCTAGCACCGAATGGGAGGCAACCCATGGTTTACCTTGTTTTTTGATTTAAATTTTTAGTTTTAATAAATGATCCTTGCTCATTTTTTTTCTCTCTGTTTGGTGAACAATAATTCCTTCATTTCCTTATCATATGATGTAAGTGGGTTGGTGGTCCTGGTTTGTTAAGAGAATCATGTTTCAGTGGTAGCCTTATTTGGAACATTCATGTGAAAGGAGGATATCATCAGAGAACACTGGATGACACTCTGAAACTCATGTTCTGGGTTGCATTTTACATAAATTTTAAATTCTTAAACACTAATGTCAATTTTTTTATATTGTAGGTACATAAACTTTACATCTAGAGTTCATGCATAAGGCGAATAAAGGCAGGCATTAAAAAAATGAATTAAGAAGCTACACATTCAAGGGAGTAGTGTTTTTTGTGCTGCCATTTGTTTTAATCTCCACATTTTTTTACATGCTGTTGTGAACTATGTGTATGTGACATCCCACTGATTTGTGAAACTTATGAATTGTTTTCATAATTAGGTGTTAGCAAGCTGAAATCTAATGATTTGAAAATGATTTTGAGCTGCATTTTGAAACTTGCTACACCCACTGTTTTTCTTCTCATTGAGCTGCTACTGCACATCACTGTTAATAATGCTACTATTTGAATGAAATTGATAAAATCTTTTTTCTAATTATAAGACTTCAAAGCATGAAATTTTTAGGAATAGAATTTTGACTGTTGTTGGTGTTAGTTAGTGGGGCTGGATTCCTCTGTTTTTGTTTGTTTGTGTTTTTATTTTCTTTCACTTTTAATGTGGGAAAGAAATTTTTTGAACCTTATTGTTACCCCTTCAAATCCTTTTTCACTTGAAATGTCTATCTGTTTTGAACTTAAACTGTCTTCCACCTTAGAATTCAACATTGGGGACAATGTTGGGTTTTAAGTGTGGGGGAGATGGGTCATTCTAATGTCATGTCAAATTCCCCCTTCTTGAACCTGAATTTTGTGTTTGTTTTAAAAAAAATGGTAAAAAATTTTCAATTTTGTTTTTCAGAATTCCTTCAAAATTTTCAATTTCTTTCATCACATGATGGTCATTGGAGGTTCACTGATACTTAAATTATATCCTTTTAGTGGATAACTGCTCACTAGTTGTTGATAGTGGCACTTAGTCAGAAACAATTAAGCATGAATGATTGCTGAGTGCAATTGTTCACTGTCTCTATAGATCTGTCTGTTTAGGAATTGAGGATGGGAGTGTGGCAGAATAGGTTTTGTGGAATGAGGATCTTAACTTAGGATAACTAGAAGTTCTCACTGAAACCTAGGGGACTCACATTTTTTTAAATAACATTAAATCACTTTAGGAAGTCAACTCGAAAGATTATTAATTAACTCATTTGTAACTGGAGGAAAATGGGAAAATGAGATCCCACATTGAGTATCCGAGACAAGGTGCATTGGGTGCGTTTCTATGAATAAATAAATCCAATTTCAATCTTAATAAGTGCTATGCACAATGCTCTGCACATGGCATATGGCTGGGAAAGATTAAAATAAAGTGCCCTTATAAAAAATGAGCTCATTAAGGTGAGGGTAATTTTGAACCCAGATGAAGAAGGGAGCAATTGAATTGGTAAATGTTTATTTGAGTTGAATCAACAAATTGAAAAAAATTAATGGACTTTAATTTTTGGAACCTGGAGGAAGGTGAGAATGGAAGGTGCCCTTGGTTAAGTTTTAAATTCCACTTCATCTAACCTGTCAACAATCCTTGGATTAGAGCTTGAATTGGAAGGTGAAGTAGGACAGTTAATGAATACACATAGGAGGAATGAAATACTTAACAGTGTATGAATTTGTGAGGCTTTTGAATTCTAGTGAGCATTTGAAGCTAGGCAGGACACTATTTTTGAACACCTTTGAAAATTCTGACCCACTATTTGGTAGTGTTCCTCTGGGTATTAAAGTTTAATCATGCTCTTTTTTGAACTGAAACTCACAAATCATTTTTCTGTTTTAAAGTCAAAGGCATGTACGTTTTTGAGGACAAAAAATGTTTTATGTGTGAGGGAGTTTGATGTGGTAGTGTTTTCATGCTCTTTGCCGCATCCCTTTTTATTTTTTTGTTTAATTTTTAATATCAAATCATTGTATTTTGGGTATTATTTATAAATTTTTATATTTTGTAAATTACATTTTAAAAAATGTGTTTATGTATTAAAAGTGTTTTTTGTTGTTTATTTTTTATTGTTTTTCAATAAAAAAATTAAGTTGTTATTTTAATTTCATTTAATTAATTCTTTTTTGCTATTTGTTTCAATAATTTTTAATTCATTAATTAAATTAATTTATTCTTTATTCTTTAAATTGTAAATAAATAACTCATTTTATTTTTTAGTCTTTTAATAATTTAATTAGTTTTAACAATTTAATCTTATTTAATTAATATTTTTATTCTTTAATTTAATTAATTCTATAATTAATTGGTTAATTAATTTAAGAAAGTAATTGAAAATATTTTAAATTGTTCTTGAATTAATTTTTTTATTTTATTTAATCCGAATAAAATTATTTATTTTAAACTTTTCATAATTATTTTTTATTATTTAACTTAACTTTGTTTTATTTATTTTTTATTTAGTTCTTAGTAAATTCTTTTAATTTATGGTGGTGTTGTATGCTTGTAGGTGTTGGTCGGATGGTCCTTAGTTGTTGTCCCATCACGGTGCCTGTGCCACTGGTTCCACACTCACGGTGTCACCAGTTCCTTCACGCACCGTTTCACACTTACGGTCTCACCGTTAGCATCATTCACAGTTCTTCAATCACAGTCTCACCGTTTCCCATCATGTCTACTACTTCAAACTTACAGTGCCACCGTATATCCCACCTCACGGTGAGATCGTGAGAAACACTCCCGATGCCACAATCCTCCATTCCCACCGCACTTCATTCCACCCACCGTTCACTTCATGGTTCCACACTCACACCAGTATCACGATGCCTATATCATCATTTCACTACCTCTTCTTCAACTGAATAGTGCCAATGAGTTCCCTCTGCGCCATCCCCATACACGCAGTGCCAGTAGCAATACAACAATTTACACACAGCAGCATCCTAACTCCAGCAACACACACAAAAAAATTAAAATCTCCGCAGCAATCAACGCCACATAGAACAACAAATCGCACATCACCAAGATCACTTATCAATTTTCAACACAACAGATCAAAGGAATTGAAGAATTCCAAGAACGAATCAGTTGTACAAATCAAAATTTGAACCAAAAAATTCTTTCACCTAGAAATTCCAGATTCGAAGCCGCTATGACCCCCTGACCCATCTGAACCCCACAAACACATATTGAACCCCTACCGCCGGTCTGTCCGCACCCACACTCCCTCTGAACCATATCCAGCAAGACCTCATAAACCCTAGACATCCTTAACTCACAATTACCGCACCGGTACGCCCTTTACCTATCCGCGCTGCCCCCACCACTGGTCGAGCTCGCCTGAAGACCTCTGCTTCTGTCGATCTCCATTCTCCTCCATCCTCCTCACCTAAACCTCATCCCTCGCCGTATTCCCCTTCTACCCCTCCACACGAACAGACCCGACCCCCCCCCCCCAAATTCACTTTTATTTTCTTTTTCTTATTATTACATTATTATATATAATAACATATATAACATATGTAATAATATTAACATACATATATACAATATAACTAATATAAATTTTATTATAATCATAATATATTATATATTTAATAATTAATTTAACCAATATATAGTAAAATAATTTACTTTTTAAATTTTTTTATTTTTTTATTTTGTTTTACATAATTATTTAATTATTTGTTATACATGTATATAATATCAATATAAATATATTTCTATATAATTTTATATATTTACCTAATAATACTACTAATAATAGTTATAAGTATAGGTGTATATTTTTATATTATATATATATATATTTGATGTAACTTGTTTATTTTGTCTCAATCACTTGTGTTTTTTATATTTTCCATTATTTTTGTACAGGGAGATCATGTAGGTGGGGGAAATATTTTTTATTTACAATTGCGTGCGGGGAATTCATCGACAACGAGAGGTCCAA
Organism: Viscum album; assembly: GCA_963277665.1. Classification (NCBI taxonomy): domain Eukaryota; kingdom Viridiplantae; phylum Streptophyta; class Magnoliopsida; order Santalales; family Viscaceae; genus Viscum; species Viscum album. The sequence continues at coordinate 1,896,194,370 of OY728150.1, forward strand.
GAGCAGGAGGGGCATTACAGAACTTCATTCTAGGGGGAAAGCATCCATTATTTCATCATGATCAACCTTTGATCCATCTCATCACCGAAATAGAGGCAGACAGACACTGATCATGAGATTAGCATTGAAGCATTTGCTGGAGAGAGGAGAAATCTCACAGGATATGTTTCTTGATTCATTATCTATTTCTATCTATTTTACTGTTTTAAAGTTTAGTTAAATAGATTAGGGGAATCGGGATGTAGAGAACTGACCATCCATCTATCTGTCATGTTTTGTTAGTTTGATTGCTTAGTGAGATTTATTTGCTCGGTATTATCTTCTATTTATTTTGTGTATCATTTCACATTACCTAACCGATGGGTGTGGTAGTGAATCATTTCACAGTGGATCATTGACCAAAGTACCAAGAATTGGAAAAGGTTATTGCATCTCTTCTCTAATTTAAGAATATTTATCCAAGGGTCAAGATCGAAAGATTGAGACTCAAGGAAGTTAATCGAGCTGTGTTGATCCACTGAAGTGACACATCAGTGGATTAACACCATTTTTCTATGCACTGAGTAATTTAATTTAACCATGAATAAGCAGAGAACATCTTTTTAATCAGTTCAATGTATCCCGAGGACCCTAAAATAATCATTACTATTTGTTCTCTGTTCAAGCCATACATTTCACCATTTGAACTTAATTTTCACACCCACTCTCAGGGTCTGTTTCACTGTTTGTGTATAGTTTTTTTAGGGTTTTATTTTATCTTTTTTTTTGTTTTAGTTTTAATTTGGTCTAGCACAATATACGTCCTTCTCTGTGGTTCAACACCCTTCTTACCAAAGTACTAGTAGTTTGTAGGGTTTATAAATTTTAAATTTGCACATACTCAACGACTACGCGGCCAGGACTCTCTTGAATGTTGTCACCTTCTTAGAGATATTTGTAGGTGGTGATAGTTAGTCACATTGAACCATGTTTTTATTCATGTTATATTATGATATATGGTTTAATATTTTTGTATTTTCCATGTATATCAAAAGGATGTGTACTTTTCTAACTTCTCCCTATGGAGGGTCATCACGGGTGACATATCATGTCATCTAAGGTTGAATCATTACAAAATGGTATCGAAGAAAATACAAAAACCAATTGTGATAAAATCTATTGGGATTGGTTCAAGATCAATCGTATACAAGAGTTAGGACAATAAATATTTTTATAGTAAGTGCAGAAGGGTTCCTAACCATCTCACTTTTTTATCTAAACTCAAGTTACCATGGGTAGACATGGTTTTTTATCTGTCATGAGCTTGGTTTTTGAGGTTATTAAAATGAACTTGATTTTATTTTTATTTATATGAACATATTATTTTCAAGAGTTTTTGTCTCTAATTCATTTAATTCACGTTTTCTTTAACTTCTTTATGTTTAATGGGCCTTAATATAGAATCTTGAATTTATGTTTTGATTCAATGATTTTCTATTAATCTTAAGATATGTTTTATTTTATTTTTATTAGATAATACCACCTTGAAGAGATCTTTAAAATATATGAGGGGGAACTATGCTAAATGTTTCATAGGTTAGTCCTCCAGTATACTATTCTTTGATGGAAGATTTTATCCACACAATTCACACTTTAGGTCAGACAGGTGTTGGATACCAAGGAAGAGTAGTGGATCATGGATTGTAATTTAACATGTAGAATCCAACTGTCATTTTGGGTGATAAGGGGCCCCAGGAATCTAAATAGTGGCTCGAGTGAATTAAGAGGATATTCCACTCTTTAGGAATCTCTAGAATACACTATGGTGGGTTTTTTCAATTACATGCTTGAAGGACTGAGAAGAAAATGGGGGAAATCTATTGTGAAAGATAAGTTACAAGTGGGTCTTACCAAGACTACATTGAAAAAGGTCTTCACAAAATAATTTTATCTTGAAACATTATAATTGGAAAAGACTCAAAAATTTCTAACATTGGAGTAATGGGAGTTTTTAGTTATGCACCATCCCACTCGTTTCACCAATTTTTTTCACTTATCACCTGAGATTAATTATAACGATTGCCTTAAATATCAGTGGTTTGATATGGGTCTATGAGAAGAAATTCAGTCTACACCGATTCTAATATTTCTATCAACCATTAATGATGTGGTTAATAGAGCGACTATAGATGAGGCATACGTAGTAGGGAAAATGAGCTTATTTGGAGGTTCAGTTGTAGCGGGAGGTAGCCAGGGTGTGTCATCTTACAATAAAATGAAGTGTAAGGGTGTTCAATTTACATCTTGACCAGTTTATGGGGCTTTATAGGACATCATAAAGTGGTTTTATATCAGTGTGGGGGGACTGATAATACCAAGATTCACTATATATAAGCACCCTAGAAATGAAACCATTGTGGACAATCCGGTCAACTTATGCATTTTTGTGGAAGAATGTCCCATGGAAGTAGAGATGGATCCACTTTTACCAAGGATATCAAGTTTAATATGGCTCTTAAAAGGTTGATGGATCTCATTCTCATACCGAGGGGGATGGTCACATAGTAAAGAAATATCAGGGTAGTGATGAGGCTAAATGTCTTTATATAGAATACCATGCACTAGAGGAATCTGAAGTAGGGATGACTGTTGTGAGAGGTACAACATTTATTTCATCCTTTATGGTCCAAGTATTATTTTACATAGGTGAATCTCATTATTTTATATCTTCATAGTTGATCGATATGTTGGTCTTGTTCTCGGAACTTGTTTAATTCACATTGGATCTTTCCATGCCCTGAGTATAGTGGAAGGAGAAAAGTTTTAAATTCCCCATGTGTATGTTGATGATTTTGAACCTTGAAGTTGTGTGGGACTTCCTAGTTACTGATCTTGATATCTTCAACCATATCATTTGAATGTATTGGATGATTAATTGTAAGGCCCAAATTTACTATTACCATTATTGAGTTTAGTTTATTTCTCCCAATGGGGCCCCTTATGTCTTTTAGGGTGAGTGAGATTCTATATCCATGAGGGTGTGGCATGTTATTCCTTTTACTGGAGTGATCTCATGCCATTTTTTGGATATGTCTATTGAAATTTTTGATCAATGTTTGAGAAATCCAATTCCTTAAGTGGCGACTATTTACCCCAAGGTCTTTCCTAGTGATATTTCTTTGTTACTTCCTTATAAATATGTTGAGTTCATCATTGAAATGCTCCCCTTGACGATGCCTATTTCTATGCCATCATATCGTATAACTCCAGCTGGGTTGGGGGAACATAAAGTTTAGCCTTTTTATCTTTAGGCCAAGGGGTTTATTCATCCCAATGTTACACATTGGGCTTCACTATTCCTTTTTTCAAAAAAATCATAAGGAAGACTTAGTCATTTTTTTTATTACAAAAAACTTAATCAGGTTAATATCAAGAACAAATACCCCTTCCTTATGATTGATGATCTCTTTGATCAAATCAGAGAAACCTAATGTTATTCTAATATTGATATACAACCAAGGTACCATCAGTTGAGATACTGGCTTGAAGATATACCCAATACAGGGTTTAAAATCCATTTTTTGCATTTATAGTTTCTAGTAATGCCATTTGACCTCACTATTGCTCCTGTGGAATTTATGTAAATGATGAAATGAATATTTAATAAGTTCTTGGACTCTTTATTGTCATTTTTGTTGATGATATTTTGGAGAAAAACTCTGTTCATTTGCATATAATCTTTATAATTGTGAAGGATCATCATTTGTATGGAAAGCATTCTAAATGTGAATTTTGGATCAAAGAAATGAATTTCTTGGGAAAAGTTTGTAATGATCTATGACTTTTTCATTAGAATTTTCAATATTAATATATAATTGTGGCATATTTTGTAATATATTATGTTTCACATGAACCACATGATAAAACTAACTACATTATATTATAATAATTTAAACATTACATTTAGATAATAAATATAGTGATAATAAATGAAATTATATCAAAGTGAGAATGAATATAAAACAATATAATAATAATGGGTAAATTTATATCTGCTTGATCCTGAAGAATAGTCTCACTCACGAAAAATACTATATAAACGAAGAATAATATTTTTAATATAATAGACATTTTTAAAATGAATATATATATATATATATATTAAAGATAAATTAGAAGTGAATAGAGAATGAATAGAATATGATATATTTATAGAAAGTAAAGAACACATGTGGCCATTAAAAATATGACCGTTCAGAATAATAACACGATTGTTAGAATAGAAAAATCTCCTATTGAAATATAAAATAATATTTAAGTATCTTATTAAATGAGAATATTACATATTTATATAATGGTACAAGTAAATAAATATTTTAAATGATAAAATCAGTGTTTATATTTCTGTAAAACATAAATGTTTTATTTTTCATTTTTAGAAAAAATATAGAGAAATAAAATGAAGTTTATTTTTTTAAAAAGGGTGTATAAATTAATATTATATTATATTATAATGATAAAATAATTTAATAAGACCATGAGTAATATTTTAAAGGGTTAAAAAATTAAGCATAATATTAAAATTGTTTATTTTCAAATAAATAATAATTTTATTTAAAATTTAAATTTCTCAAATTTAGATATTTATATCATAAAATGAATTTCATTTTTGGAATCAACACATCAAAACATTTATTAGGGTGAATTTTGGAATTTTTATATAATAATTGAACTTTTGGTGAAGAGTGGGATATATGGAAAATGATATTTAATAGTATAAAAGATAAATACAAGAATTTTTTGAGTAATGGATCATGTAAGAACCCATTATCTCAAAAGAACATGAATTTTTTACTACATATGGTTATAATATTCATCACTATTGGTATTCTTGAGCCAAAATAATAAAATAACGATTATAATATTAGAAAACACTTCTCTCCCACCCTTATAAATACTACCTCTCAACACCCCCCTCCTCACAACTTGTAAGACTTGGAGATTGCATGATTTCTACTGAATTACCTTCCCAATACTCTCCCCCAAGTACTAATACTTATGGTATCATTCAAAAACCATTCCAAAGAGCCTTAATGGGTATCCTAAAATGAGACAACCAAAGGGAGAGGTAAACTCTTAACTAAATTTCCACTAATTTTACTCATTTCTTCCACTTCCATATGATATACATCCACTTAAATTTTTAAAATAATTATCCTAAATATATTTATTTTTTAGTATTATGATGGAATACACTCTTTATACCCTACCTTTTCTTTTATAAAATGAAAACTTTGTTCACCATATGGTTGCTTTACTGCCTCTATGAACAACATACATCGTTTTTCTCCACCACCATCAAGGATGGATATAGAAATAATATTATGGTTAAATGTGATAAAAATATGTATATTATTTAATTTTTTTAATGTTTTAATAATCAATTAATTAAATAAAATGAATCTAGTATGTGATAGTTGGTAAAACGACCTAAATGAACTAACCACATTACGTTGACATTTTTATTATGTGAATCATCCCAATGTCGGAACAGAAAAGGATATTTGTGACCATTTTAATATACTTAAATACATTAATACCCTTTCATTTAATTTCAATATTTGTTTTCATATTTTGAAAGATCATCAATAATTATCTCCAAGTGATCCAACTACAGAACCATGAAACAAATGCCCTCAAAACAATGAAATTAAACATTATATCGCATTGAAATAATTATAAATGAACATAATAAAATTATTTTAAGTAAAATATATATGTTTAGGTTTTTTATTTATTTAATTTATGAATCTAATTTTATTATCCATGATGTTATGTTTATGTCTGTAATGATTTTGGAACCGAAGGTAAGTGGTGCCTCTAAACCACCATATTTACTTTTGGTTATGAACATTCTCACTCTAACTCACATTCTCTCTCTAATTAATATTATTTAATTATTATAAATTCTTTATATATGTCTCTTATATATATACATATCTTATATTTCCTTCCATTGATGGGATAATACATGATTTAAGTTCATATCTTAAATGTATTCTTCATAATCAAACCCGATTAAGTCAAGATTTTATATCCATTAAAAGTTTTATGTAACACTCATTTAAAGTCATTATTACCATTTATGATTTCAATATTAAATGTAATATTTTAGGTAAAACCATTTTTTACCAATTTTTTTCAAGGAATATGATATACTTATCATTCCTTCAATGTCTTTAACCGATTCCTTAAACTGCCATTTTGAAAGTTCCATTCTATACACAATTAACTATTCTTTCTTATAATGTTTTTTTTTTCAAATAAACAAAATATTTTGAGAAATATGATTATTAATGAAGATATTAAAAGAAAAAAAATATTTAAATCCACTTTATTTTTGTAATTTTTATGAAACCTACTTTGATTTTTACATGAGACAAGATTATGCAACCTATTCCTTTCTATGGGTAATACTTTTTTTATAAATACACTTGATTTCCATTTGTGTAACACATAAGCATATACTTATTATGATGGTTTCAACAAGATAGTTCTCCAATGAATTGTTTAAGGTTTGTATCTCATGATATGATATGTATGGTATTATTGAATAAATCTGATCTGTGATGGATTTCTATCCACCACGTGATGTGGTCTTGGAAGTTATCCTTGGATTATGATAATTTCATGTTATATGTTCTACCAAATTCCTATATTTCAATGATCTTATAATTATATGTTATTTATATTATGATACCATCTGTTTATTCATGATACTTTTCATTTATTATATCATGTTATTCTATAGGATTCATATTCAATTCTTAATTATCATGTGTATTCTTTTACTAGGTTTATTAGCTAAATTGTTTTTTCTATTTATTCCCCAGGTTATCCTATGAAATTTTAAGAGATCAAATGGATTTATAAGATCTTATGAACATTAAAATATATACATTTTATTTTAGCTTCATATTTATTTTTTATGTACCTAGTCTTCTAAAGACATTGGGCCTTTCAATCCTTGGTTTTTATTTATTGGATATTTTTGCCAAAAATCATGTAACCTTATGTGTAAAAATATTATGTAACTATAGTTAGTATCATAGATCTAGTTATTATTTTGGATTAGTACTAGAATTATATAGTGATAACCTTATATATAGTTCAATGTGTATAAGAATATCTTATAATCATGGTGAAGTATTGGGTGAGTTGTTTCCAAGAAATTACATCCCTTTCTGGATAATACAAGTGGATGTAGATACAAAAAAGTTTTACCTAGGGATAATAACTCTAAAAGGTATGATTGGATATTAACTTGATCATCAATTGGTGCATGAAAAATAGGCATGATTGCATACCTATTTGGACACACCTGACAGACATGCTTTGGAAAATTCACAAACTCTCTTTGAACCTTTATGAAGGAATTGACAAGAATGTTAGGTTAGAAAACTTAACAGGGAAATTATCATATATAAACTAGATTGAAACCTATAGACTCATAATACAGGATATAATTTTCATTTAACATTTTCTCCTTATATGTTCATAGTTACCATTTTTTACATATTTTTTATTCTGAGTATTCTCATCCCCTTTTTTATTTTTCATTTTGTGGGAAATATGAGGAACCTTTCCAAAAACCAATGTGATAGAAAATTTTATGATTTCACTAATGATATTCCTAACCTTATGGGAGTAGAATATAATAACTTCATGTAATTACTATATCATCCAACTTGTTTTATGAATAATAACATGAATCAAGTTGAACACGCTCATTCTCCTAAGAAAGAGCATGTTTTGGTTGAGTCCTTTATGCAAAAATAGCCTCCATACTTTAGTTGATCTTGTGATCCCCTCATACTAAAAAAATGGATTGAATCCATTGAATGGATATTATCTTCCCTCCAATTATAATAACAAGAGATATTTGTGCTGGCCATTTATCATATAGAGGGGTAAGTTTATTAGTGATTCACACTGATCAAGAAAATGAAGTTTAAATAGAACATTGATTATATAGAATTGGAAGGATTCATGAAAATATTTTTAATAAATATCTCCCCCAAACTCTTTATAAAATTGAGGGGGAGTTACTCAGACTAAGACTAAAGGAAGATGAGTTTATCTGGTGAATGAGGCAAACTTCACAAGGCATGCACGACACGCCTTTGGCTTTATCATCAACACTGAATGTAAGGTGGACCATTTATTTCATGGATTATATCCAATTATATGAAAATATTTTGTGATTAGAGACTTTAATAACTGTAAAGGTATTGTCTGTTATGACCTTATGGTCGATATAAGGATTGGTGACTCTCATTGGTCTCTTGGGGTGTGAGATAAAACACATAAAATGGATTTTAATTCAAGATGGTCAATAGATAAATCCAATGGATATAAAAAAAATAAATTGTCCACATGTAAAAAGTGTGGGAAGATCATGCTAAAAAATATCTCTATGGAACTATCAGATATTTCAAGTGTGGAAGAGAGGGTAATTGGGATAATAAATTCCAAAGAGAGATGAATAATCTAACTAATGAGATGGATGAAAAAACTATTCAGATCAACACATAGCCTATAGTATAAAGTTTTAACTACAAGGAACATATGTATGATTTAATAAAATTTTCCAAGACATGGGTTTTAGAGAAAATCAACAATAAAAATCTACATTTTCTAGAGAGTAAGGAAATGCGTATGTTATCACTACGATTGTAGTGTATCCAAAAAAATATGTAGTGATAGGCATGATAGTTATTTATTCAAGAATGAAAACATAAATTATGATTTTGGTTCTACACATTCATTCATATCTTGCATGTTTAGTAGAGATATTCAAACACCACCTTAGAGCATGAGGGTTAAACTATATGTGATAAAATAAAATAGAAAAATTGTTGCATCCCAAGTATATAACTACTCTCATTCATTTTTTTGGGCTAAACCACCCAAAAAATAATTTCACACTCCCTTTAGTGTAATTTGATTCAATATTCAGCATGTATTATCTGAATTTATATAAATCCAACATCAACTGTCGGAAAAGGGATATCACTCTTTAAATTCTAAGTAATCCTATGACTTTTTAAAAGTTTAAGGATATGAACGATTCTACATTGGAATATTGATATCAATTACAGACATTATTACCTTATAAGGAATCACATCTCACTCAAATTATTTAGATAAATGAGAGAATAATGTATTAATACATTCCCATTGTGAGGGATTATACTGATGTATTTCCTATAGAGTTTCCCAGTATTCCTCATAACTGAGTGGTTAAGTTATCAATTGAACTTATTCCTAGATCTCTTCCCATAATAAAGACTCCATATATAATGGACACCATTGATTTAGATGAATAGAATTATAAATTATAGGTGAATCTATGAAAGTGGGTTATAGGAATGAGTGCTTCAATGTGGGGCGTACCAGTCCTCTTCATCAAGAAGAATGATGGGTGAATACGCCTCTAAATTGACTATCATGAACTCAAAAAAATCATGATAAAGAATAGGTATCCTATTCCATCGATGGATGAATTGTTCAATCAACTATGTGGGGCCTTCTATTTCTCTAATGGGGACCTTCGATTAAGATATCACCAATTAATAGTTAATAATGACAATATTCCCAAGACTACCACTTAAATAATGAATGGAATGTTTGAGTTCATTATGATCCCTTGAAGACTCACTAATGCTCCAAAAATATTTATAGACATAATAAATATAGAATTTGGATATTACCTTGACATTTTTTTGGTATTCTTTATAGAATATGTTCTAAAAATCTCTAAAATAAAGAAGGATCATCAGGATCATTTGAATACTGTGATATAGAATTTTAAAATGGAGAAGCTATATACAATGTATGGTAAAGTTGAGTATTTGATGGAGGAATTATCATTCAATAGGAATATTATCACTAGAAAATTGATGTCTATATATCCTTATAAGAAAAAGGAAATTGAGGAGTGTATTAGAAAAACATCTGTAACAAAGATTCATAGTTTCCTTGGACTAGACTGGTATTACCAAAAATTCATGAGAAACTTTTGGTGAATGTAAAACCATATAACCATGATAACAGAGAGGATAATAATGTTTTTCTTGACAAATGGACATAAAGATAGATTCAAGGAATTGAAAAAGAGTTATACTACAGCACTAGTCCACATACATCCCACAAGTGGGGAAATTTTTATATTATATAGTGATTCTTCAGTGAAGGGATTGGGCTATTTACTAATGCATTAAAGTTCTAGTATATGCCTCAAGGCAATTGAATTTCCATGAGAATAACTACCCAATGCATGATCTAGAGTTAGTGTTATCTTCACATTTAAAATTTGAAGGAACTACCTTTATGATGATAAATGTGAAATATATAAGGATCTCAAGAGCCTTAAATATATATTCACACAAAATGAGATTCATATCCATTAATGATGATGGTTATATCTGATCAAGGGATATGACTACTCAATCCACTACCATCCTAGGAAAGAAAATAAATTATTATATTCTCTAAGTATAAAGGATCAAGAAACCATATCAATGATGACAATCTATAAGGATCTGATCTTATTAGACTTGAAAACGATGGATATGGATATCATAAAGGAAGTAACATCTTCATCCCTTTATCAAATGATTTCTTAACCATCCCTTCTAGAGAAGATAAAGGATTATAAAGAGATGATGTGGAAATATATAATAAGTTAGAAGTTATAAGAAAATTTAAATCCTATAAGTTTAAAATTGATGAAGAATGCGTAGTAAGATTTGGGTTAAGACTATGCATATCATAAAACCAATAGATATAGGAGTTGTTGAATAATGCATAAATATAGACCTTCACCATAGACCCAAGTAACATGAAAATATATCGAGATCTCTAAGATCACTATTAGGGGAAAATTTTGAAGGAGGATATCAAAGAATATACATCAAAATTCCTAGTATATTAGTACGTGAAGGATGAAAGGGAAAAGTACAAGGGGATGATGAAACCCTTACCCACATATACATGGAAATAATTAAACATCACCATGGAATTTTTCACTAGTATTCCAAATACATCAAGAATAAATAATTTTATATCAGTTATGGTGGATTTTCTTATAAAGAATGATAATTTCATTTGAATTGGAGAATGCTTGTGACTCAGTCAACAAGAACATCAGAGAAGTGGTGTGATTGCATGGAACACCACTATCGATTGTATTAGACTAAGATATGAGACATTATTTTATGTTCTGAAAAAGTATCCAAGATTCACTTAATAGTGAATTGAACTTCAGTGTGGCTTACCACCCCCAAACAATTGTCCAACCTAATAAGAATATCTAGAAATTTAATGATATGTTTATATCCTACTTAATGGACATAAATGGTCAATGGGATCATCATCATCCTCTTGATGAGTTCATTTATAATAATAGTTTCTACTCTAGAATCCAAACGGATCTATATAAAGACCATTATGGGAATAGATATAGAAAACATGTGTTCTAGGATGATGTTTATGAACACAAGATGTTTGGTCCTGAAATGGTCAAGGAAATGGTAGAAATTGTTGAGACTATTTAACTGAACAATATGGTCTCTCGAAGTTGAAAGAAAACCTATGATTAAAATCATCAGTGAGACATAAATTTTAAGGTCAGAGATAAAGTGTTCCTCCAAATATCCCCATGGAAGAGAGTCATGAGATTTGTGAAGAATAGAAAGCTAAATCCATGGTATATCGCCCCATTTGAGATTATTGATCACATCTAAGATGTTTCCTATCAACTAGAACTTCCACTAGACCTATATCAAGTATATGTTATATTCCATGTTTCCCTATTGTGTGAGTACATGATAGATCCCTCACATGTATTGAATTGAGAGGTGGTACAAGTAGAAAATTATCTATCTTATGAGGATAAATAGATAAATATCTTGGACTGTAAATATAATGTTATACACAATAAGATAACTCACCTAGTCAAATTACTATGGTGGAACCATAAGTTCAAGGATGATACATGAGAACCAGAAGAATCCATGAAGTAGAAATACCCTAACCTATTTTCACCTTAGTATGTAAATAATAATTTCAAGGGGGAAATTTCTTAAGGGGGAAGACTGTAATGACTAGAATTTTTATTAATGGAATTTCACTTATAAATATATAATAGTGTTATATTTTTTAATATAATATAATCCACACACACAAAATTTTTTAAAACTAAATTTTATTATATTAATTTAAACATTATGTTTAGAGAATAAATATGTACATAAGAATTTAAAGTATTATAATGGGATAAAAAATATATAATAATAAAACAATAATAGGAAAATTTTTATAAGCTCGATCCCCTAGAATAATCGCACTCATGAACAATAATGTATAAATTAAGTTGAATTATAGTAATGCGGTATGAATTTTGAAATTGAAAGTATATAAACAACTTGTAGAGAAATAAGAAGTAAATGAATAATGAATAAAATATTATATATTTATATAAATTAGGAATCCTCTAGGACCATTACAAATATAACCTTTATAATAGTAATCATACCATTAAGAATATTGACCAGTCCATTAGAATAGAAATATCACCTATTAAAATATAAAATATTATTTAGGTATCATATTAAATGATAATATGACATATTTATATCACGATACAAGTAAATAATTTTTTTTAAATAATACAATAAGTGATTATATTTTAAAAAAAAAATAATTTTGTTTATAAAAAATATAATGAATTAAAATAAAATAAATTTTCATAAAATTGGTTTATAAACTAATATTAAGTTTTATTATAATGATAATATAATTTTATGAAAACATAAGTAATTTTACAAATGGTCTGAAAATTGATCATATTATTAAAATTGTTAATTTCCAAATAAATAAGATTTTTAATTAAAAATTTAATTTCAAATATTTATAAAATTATTTCCATAATGTAGATTTTATTTTCATAAACTAAAAAAAATGAAAAATGGTAATTAAATTTTTTTGTTTCTTTTCGAAAATAGTTCTATTTTTGTAATAGTGACATACCACAAAATATGACATTTAACATTATAAGCTAAATACAGAATTTTTTTTGATGAATAAGGTAAAAAACCATTATTTTACACTCAAATTAAAAATTTACTATATACAGTCATAATATTCATCACTATTGGAAATCATGAGCCAAAATAATTAACCAATGATTATAATATTCAAAAGACGCCACTCCTCCCCTTATAAATACCACCCCTTCTCCTCACAAAATCTATGCTTTGGATTTTATCAAATTTATATCCAATTGATTTCCCAGTCCTCTCCCCCACATCCTAGTTATTCTGTTCTCTTCCAAAGACCATTCTAAGGAGACTTATGGTGTAGCCTAAAATGAGACAACCAAAGGGAGGCATAAACTCAAAACTAAATTTCTTTTAATTTTATTTTTCTTCTTCCACCCCCATGTTATCTCCATCAACCTAATAATAGTAAAATTAATATAATAAATATATTTATGTGTTATTATTATAGTGTAATATCTCTCTTATACCCTCTATTATTTCATTTCTAAAACAACATTGTTCACAATATGGTTGGTTCACCGCCTCCTTGAACAATGAACTTTATTTTTCTACACTGCATTCAAGGATGGCTATAGAAACAATATTATGATTAAATATTATTATAAAAAGTTTATTTTACCTTATTTGATGTTTTCAAAATATTATTAATCATTTAATTAAATAAAATGTTCCTAGTTCATGACGGTATGTAAAACGACCTAAATGAACTAGCCACATAATGTTAATATTTTTCTAAGTGAATAATAATAATATTAGAACATAAAATGATATTTTGGTCTATTTAAATTTCTACAAGTAAATGAATATAATTTCATTTAAAATATATAGATTTATTTCCATTTAACCATTGAATCAATAATTATCCACAGAGACCCAATTTTTTTACCATGGAACGAAGGCCCTCCAGACAAAAAAATTAAACATTATATCTAATTGAAACCGTTATAAATGAACATAATAAAATTATATTAAATATAATATATTTAGAAAATTCTTTTTAATTATTTAATTAATAAATATAATTTTATTTTCTAGGATGTTATGTGCATGTGAAGAAATTGGGGACCTCTCTTAACCATGTTATTTTCTTTAGGTTAGGACCTATATATACCTAACTTGAATTATATCCCTATTTTACATTTTTAATACTCTTAAAATATTTTTATATTAATATTATATTTATATATATAAATATATTATTATCCATTCCTTTGAAAGGTTAATATATACATTAAGTTCATTTCTCAAATGTGTTCTTCAAAATTAAACCTGGTTAAGAGGAACTTATCTATCCCTTAACAATTTTAGGTAACACTATTTTAAATTATTTATTCCCATTTATGAGTTCAACAATTAAATGAATAGTCTCAAGATATCCATTTTGGTTTATCTCTTTTTTCAATAAAAATTCCATATTTATTCTTCCTTCAATGTCTTTAAATAATTTCTTAAACCACCATTTTTAGAGTTCATTTTTATTCCCAATTCGCTTCCCTTTCTCATTATGTTTTTTAGATTAAAACTATATGAAACCTATGATTATGAATTTAGATATGAATTTAAAAAATAATAAATTCTTTCTTATCCTTTGAATCATTATAAAATTTCCTTTGATTGTGATATGAGATAATATTATGAAACTTATTTCTTCCTATGGGTAATTATTATGTTTATGACTTAAATTTATTTTCCTTCTATGGAACACATAAGCATGAACATGTTCTGATGGGTTTACCCATATATTTCTCCAATGAATTGAGTATTGTTTATGTCTCATAAGATTATATGCATGGGATTATGGAGTAAACCTAATCTTTGATGTGACTCTATCCACCATGTGATGTTTTCTTAGTAGTTAGCCTTGACTTATGCTCATTTCATGATATGTGTTTCTACCACATTCTTATGTTACCCTGATCATATGATTATATATTATTTATATCACTATCTAGTATTTTTATCAATTATTCATTAATTTTTTTATATATTGTCATGCCTTCTGACTCAAATGCAATTCTTCATTTTCATATTTATTCCCTTACTGTGATTTTTAGCCCACCTATTTTTTTTGTGTATTCCCCAGTATATCATATGTAGTTTTAGTATATAAAATTGATTTTGGATCTCATTATTTATATTAAAATAAATTAATTTTATTTTAGATTCTTTTTTATTTTTTATGTACCAAGTCTTCCAATGACATTAGGCCATTCAATCCTTGATTTGTATTTAATGAATATTTATGTTATAAACCATGAAATAATATGCATAAATGGAATGGGAAAATATAATGTTGTATATGATATGGGAAACTTAGTGTATCCTGAAATGTTTTGGGTAGTGATGTTATGGGAGGAACCTAAAAATGTTTTTTAAATTCATATATTATTGTTTTTAGCTGATTATTACAGGTGATTTGTTCAAGATTTCTACAAGCATGCTTATTTGATTATTTTTTTAACTAAAAAGGAGTTATGTTTTAGTAGAATAAATAATATCAAATATATTTTGAAGAACTAAAACTGAGTTTTATAATGGATCATTTTATGATTCTTCTGAAAATGGGTATGGGCTTTGAGGTTTTATATGATGCCTCATGTATAGGATTGGGATGCATTCTAATACTGTGAAAATGTGTGGTATCCTATTTATATATCTAAATATTCCCTCATTAGAAGAAATATCATAACCATGACCATTAATTGGATTCTTTGATTCATTCTTTCAAAACATGTTTCCACTATGTCTTTAGAGAGAAATTTACGGTTTACTCAGATCATAAGACCTTGAAATGTATTTTTACTTAAAGGGATCTGACCATGAAATAAAGATATAGCATTGATTATATTTAGACATTCATTCTTGATATTTAATATACACTGGGAAAAGGGAATGTGGTATCTCATGAATTGAGTGGGATGTTACCAACTTAGTCGTTGAGGGAATTAGTGAAAGAGTGGTCGCTAATGAGTTTTTAATGAGATTTTCATGGGATTGGAAGAGTCTAGTGGAAAGGTTTCCTTTGATTTAATAAAGAAAAAACTATAATTTTATGATAAAATTTGGATCAAATAAGTAATATAAATCGATTTCTATTTCTAAAGTAAAATTAATAATGGTGGGGATACCTAGGATGATTGGTCTTGGTCTCCTATTGGTGAATTGTTATTTCGAGTTAGTTCGGTCATTATAATATCTATTAGGAATAAATTAATGTGTTTTGGACCATAATACTATTATTATATACACCATAAGAATTTAAACATATATCACGATTTGATACATATGTATCGATAGTCTCAAATGAGGTTTTAAATTCCATACTTCGTATCACGATTTCATACATTTGTTAAGATTAAGGAGGAGTTCTATATTCCCTCTAGTTTTTTTTCATCCTTTACACATTCTATATTGTAAGTGGTATGATATAACTATTTAAATAATTATCATTTTACTATGGAATCTGAGTGCGAAGGATGTGATATGGGTGATCATTGATTGACTTACAAAATCTACTCATTTCAATTTTAGTCGGGAAATGTTGAAGGTAGAAGAGATCATATGATCATATGTTCAGAAGGTTATGAATCTCCATAGATTCTAGATACAATAATTTAAGATAGATACCCAAAATTTCCCTATAGGTTCATGAAATTATTAAAATATTTCATGGGTACCCTGTTAAAATTAATTATGGCGTACCACCATCTAGCAGATGCGCAGACTGAAAGAGCTATTCAGATCCTTGATGATATGTTTTGGGCTTTGTTTCTTATTTTTAGTGGTTAATGGGAAATGAATATACCTTTTTTAAAATTTACCTATAGTAATAGATATAATTATTTCATTAAAATGGGGCTATTATAAGCATTTTATGGTAATCCATGTAGATATCCTTTGTTTTGGGCAGAATTGGGAGAACATTCATTAGTTGTGTAAATCCTTTTTCAAGAGACAATAGAAGTGGTGAAGTTGATCAAGAAGAGGTTATTGACTATATAGTGATATAAAAAAAATCCAATTCATGCATTCATTATCACCAATTATAGTATGATTTTGGTGATTTAGTTTACATTATAGTCCTAACGCATTTATGACATCATCAATTGGGTAAGCGGTGAAAGTTAGCACTACAGTTCATTGGCCCTTTTGAGATAATTCATAATCTTTTAAAGTATTTTATTAGTTTTACATTCCATTTAAATTGATTTCAATTCATGATGTGTTTCATTTTTCCAGATGAGGAGGTACCAAATACATCCTTCCCATGTGATTGAATGGGAAGATGTTTATTTTATACCTAATGCCTCTATTTTTAAACAACTAGTTTAGATTAGGGGTCACCAAAATAAGGAATTACATGGTAAATAAATTCATTTGGTATATATAAATTGAATCTATAGATGGTTTATACATGAGATGTTTGAGTGGGAGTCATTGACAAGGTAGTAGTGCCCTTCTATTTTTGTGTGTCTGGAATCTTGAGCACTTTCTTGGGGATTAAATAGTTTATAATGGGGTGAATTGTGACACCCTTTGTGTCATAGGTATGAAATTCTTTGATCATGGTTTATCTATTGAGAGGTTATAGAGGTGTTTTGGAGTTTATTGTTTAAAATTTATGATTTTGGATAAACAGGAAAAGTGCAAGGTTTAGGTACATTGTTAGTACTAACCTTGTGGTAACCATATGGTACAGAAATGTGAGTTCCAGTGGAGATTTTTATGGTTTTTTCCTAATTTTACAAACTGTGAAAGTCTATAGAAAAATAGTGTAGCTATATGGGAGTTAGTCTAGGGTATGTTACATGGGTTGAGTATGAGTTTTCAAATTGTGCAGATCTACCTAGGTAACTATGCACCTTACTTTCCAAATAATAGAGGCCACTGCATGGTTGATCATGGTTTATTAAACCATCCATCCTAACCATGCACCCAAATATGAACATCTAAAAATTGGATTTTTTAAAAATTCCCTTTGTAATTTTTATGTCCAATCCCATTCTAAACTCTCTTATTCATGACCTAACCTCTCCCAAACACTCTAGAGAGTTCTCTCCTTAGACCCTTAGAGATTCTACCTTTGTTCTTGGGGGATATCTTCAAGGTAAATTACAATTTTAATTTGATATCCCCTAATATTTATAAATATATCCTAAATATATTTCCCTATTATTTTATTTGAAACCAATTGGGTAGTGGTTCCTTGATCTAGATGTTTTTCTGGAATTTTTCTGATTATTCTTATGGACCTTGGATTTTGAGGACCATATATTCCCATTTCCAATCACCATTCTAGAAGTTTACTATTTTTCCTTAATTGGAGAGGGAGGTGTCTCTATAAAATATTGATAAGCAATGAATTACTTAATTTTCTTTAATATTCCTTTTTTTCTTAAATTTATTGATTTGATATCAAAGATTAATTATTATACAATATTCATTTTTGGGGGAATAAAAAGGGGGTTTCTAAATCGACTTTTCATTAAAAATAATTTATACTCATTAAATACTCAATAAAATTACCTAAAGATTATTTTACTCTAAAATAGATTTTCAAACATGGGATAAGTGATGAATTGCTATGAAAATGTTTTTATAATTTTTTTTAAGGTTTTTTCAAAAAATTTTGGCCAACATAGAACATTGTGAACCTTAGTTTTGTTGAGTTATGGAAATTTGAAAATCATAGTGAGTGTGGCATCAATAGTATTAATCTTGTGATATTATTATAACATGCTATGAATTTATGTCTATATGATTCATGGTATTAATGGATTAGTATTCCATCACGTTTATGAGTACAAACACCCATAGTATATCACTCACTTGTTCTTCATTTTATAAATAAATGTATTATTTTATTCTTGATTTCTCACATGTCTAATGCATGGTATTTCTAGGGATAATTTTTATTATTCCATTTAAAATATTTTTATATACATTTCATATTATTTTTTATGTGAATATGAATTTATTTAAATGAATCCAAAGGAAGGTTTATAAGATGGTTTTAATTTGATATTTATTTTTAAACATGTTTTTGTTTTAAAGGTAGAACTAATAGTTTCATAGAGATAGACGGTGTATAGATTCATGGTGGTATCCTACGGGGAATTTAACTCGTAACATTTACATTCCTTTAGGAATAAGTAGATCTTGGTTTATAGGATATAGGTAAAGGAAAAGGTATCATGCAATTTGCTGGCTTCTCTTGGATGTTTTTCCTTCTTAGTGAGATAGATTGGTGGTGAGGGTTAGTCACATGGAGACATGGATTTAGTAATATTATGTTATGGTATCTAGATTATCCTTTTTTATTGACAATTTATGTCTCATGGATATGTAATTTTCTTCTGTGATGTACACTATTTGATAATCTCCTTCCACTTACTCATGATACGTGTTTAGGTTTATCTATTGAACTTCACCTTGTAGCATGCCATATTGAAAGAAATGTCATGTTAACAAGGGTTAATTCCTTACACATATATTATATGGTATTACATGTGTTTATAACATTATTCTAAAAATAATAATTTATTCATTAAAATATGTTAATGATGCATGCTGGAAATTCTATCTTTTAAATTTTAAATAATATCTTATACATGAAATTTTATCCTAAATAAAACATTTTTATCATTATATATTTATTGGATGTAATAATGATTGGGATAAAATATCAAACCATGAATTCAAATCCTAAATATCATATTTTTTTAAAAATAATTTTTTATAGAAAATTTCTTTTATAAAATATAATAAAGTCATATAAAAATACACATACTTTATATGGACCAATTTTTTCTTGAAATGTTAATTGGGATACTACTCCTTGATATAATAACCCTCAAATTCATTAGATTGATTCAAACTATAATATTTCTCAATTCATTTCTTTATGTTAAACTATTTTATATTTAATATGATTGTGAAATTAATTTTTCGAATCATATAAAATTTTAAATTTATGGATTGATTTCTATAATGTTAATACTTGAAATAAATAGTTTTTAATTATTTTTCTAACCCTTTAGGCATTCTAAAAAAATTAAATTATCATTAAAAAAACATCCCCTATTTTGAAAAACATCCAATATGATTCAATGAAATTGGATAAAAATTGGACAATCCATTCTCTTTATTATAGTTTTAAAATTGTCCTATATATTTTATCAACAAAACAAAAGATCCTAGATATCACATGTAATAATTAGATATCATAAATAGTTTCATGATATTTGGTAAACATTTATTAATTATATTCATATTTAAATAGATTTTCAAGAAATTATTAGTGATTAAATTCCATTATCAGATCAAGACATAATGAATACTACCATTATCCCCTAATCATTAACATACCTAACTATATTGAGTATATGAATGAATAATAGAGTTCATGTGGACATTGTGCATCTAAAAAATTACTTTCATACCTCAAGTGAATACATCTATACTTGACATAAATATATAGATTCCCTTTTTAAATGACTTAAATATTGAATAAAGAAAGATTCATTTTTAATAAAATATTGAAATTTACTTCTTGGGTAAGAATAATTATTGATTTTATATAATAGTACAAGAAATTTCTTCCATTAATCATTTTATATTTTATAATTAATCTCAATGTTATTTTAAATGATGATGATTTATTTTTTTCTATAATAGATCATTTTAAAATATGATTAATATGTTTTTCTATAATTTTATATAAAATTGTATTTAGTTCTCATCATAAAAAATGGAAACCCCTTTCAATTTACATCATATTCATTAGTAGAAAATGATCTATATTTTATTATCATTTTGTTTTTTATTTCTTTCTCCCATTACACAGTTATTTCCCCTATGAGCTAATTTTTTATTTTCAATAAAATCCATTTGTAAGGGTTAAATGGGAACTAAAAAAAGTGAATATCATAGAATATTACAATGTAATTAAAAATTATGATATTTCCCAGTGGAACTTGAACTATTTGAAAACATTTTATCTATATAAGATCCAATCAATCGAAGAAGGTTTTCATTCCAGCTTATCATAATTGAGATCCTCAAAATAGTGATTTTTTTTTATTTTCTCATTGCAATACCCTATAATTACATGATTGTTTAAAATTAAATTGGATTATTTCGAGACCAGGCGCTGAAACGACGTGTGATTCTAGGGCCCAGAGTGCCTGGAGTGATCTATTAAAAAATGTTAAGTTTTAAAAAGCACACGTGAGCAGTTTTCCTAAAAAAGTGGAATAACTCTTAAATGGGTGACAATATCATAAATCTGAGGTCACCGTTGCGTTCAGGATAACAGGTTTACCCTATGTGCAATATATGTTTAGTCGGCGCATGCCTATAGTGATAAAACACGAAATGACATAACTGTAAATAAAATAATTAAATAAAATTATTTTATTTTTCAAATGCTTATAACTCACGAACGGTGAATCAGATTGAAAATCCAAGATCACTGTTGATCTCGTGAGGTTATTTTTTTCCTTAGGTATAGCCTAAAAATTGCCAGCATAGGCCAACAATGAAAGTTAGTTTTTGGCCATAAATAAAATAATTAAGTAACAATTATTTTATTGTCAAATCCTTATAACATCTAATTGGTATCTCATATTGGAAATCTGAGAGTATTGTTGAGATCATGAGGCCATGTTTCCTTTAGTAAGAGCATAACCTCGACCGACACAGGTTGGGGGTGAAAGATATTTTTTGGATGTTTTTTTAAGCGAATTAAAATGGCGCGCGTGTGCAGTTTTGGAAACTTCTAAATGGGTGACCAGATTGAAAATATGAGGGCATCATTGTGTTTAGAACAATAACATTACCTAAAAATGGACCTAACATCGACTGATGTGGGTTGAGGAAAAAAGTTTATTTTCTAACATTTTAAGAAAAAAAAATAAAATAAACATAAAAAGTTTATTTTATTCAAAAGGATTTTTTCACTGCAACGCATTGATGATCCAACTGTTTCTTTCCATAAATGAAACAGTGTAGAGACTCTTTAACTAAAGAATAATTGATACGTTGTTTCATAATGAAACAACGTAACGACATGATGATGTAGCGTAACAGAAATGCTGTGATGCATTTCTATTCTAATGAGATAATAGGTTAGAGAATCAGAGAGGGAAATTATCTGATGGACGACGAAGGATTTATCTCCAATGAAGATTGCTGGTGAATTATAAAGCAGCGATGACACCTTGGAGAATGGATCTGGGACTGGAAATTGACGAACGCCAACACCTTCGAACAGATCGACACCCATGATGAACCTTTTACTGGTAGGGTTTTTTTTTTGTTTTGAGTTTCTTCGTTCTTTATTATAAAACAACGAATGTGAATCAACCTACAAACAGGTTGATCCGTGGATCACTTTTTCTTGCGGGAGGGTTCTTATACTCTGGGTTTATATTTGGGTTACCTTGTTATTATAACATTGAACCACCCCTTGTTTTAAAAATTAATGTGGATGGTGCAGGATGACATGAATAAGGCCCAAGCCCCTCTTCCATTGTGCGTTCTTGTGTGTTCTTCATTTTTGAACATCCATGTTGATATTAAGGAGTTTTGGAGGCCGTATTAGGAAAGATGGCATCCCATAGAGGATAGGGACTTAGAATAATTGAAGAATGGACCACCGAAACAGAACCGATGGTCTGCAGAAGGCGCTGCCGGTGCGCCAGCGGCGGCGGCATCTACGACCATGGGTGGGTGGCGGCACGCCACGATGGCCCGCAGTGGGAGGTTCTGCAGCCGGATCGGGCTGAGACACTGTGGCAGGAGCCACCGATAGTGGGTCAGTGGATGGATGATAGGGATGCAGTGACCCGCTGGCGAATTGGGATGTAGAGACCCACTATCATGCGGTCCAACGTCCACGTGTGGGTCCACAAGTGCGGTCGGATTAGCCGGCCGCGATGCGCAAGAGAATGATTCCACATGGCGTCCATGCTGGAGGGGCCCAGTAGGGCACGAATTAGGCCACTGAGTGGCTCGGGATAGATTAAGTCAGCCCGCTATTGTGGGATGGGCCATTGGGCGGCCTGGGCTGAGAATAAACTGGCCTGCTAGTCGTGGGCTGGGCTGGATGAAACCAGGTTGTTGGGCGACCAGGCGGGCTGGACCCCCTACCGAATCGGGTTAGTTCTAGCAAGGCCCAATGGGCATGGCCCACTGTCCAGGCCAGCCCAAACCCAAATCAAGTCAGTTTGGGTCAGTCGAACGAGTTGAGTCATGTGGGACCCATGGGCCGAGTTTGTCGGGTCGGTCTGATCGGGTTGGACTGGGCCCAGACGCAACCGGACCATGTTTACTAAAATTCCAATATCTCCCAAACCGAGCATCCGATTGATGAGAATTTTATGGAGTTGGAAGGCTCACAGTAAGGAGGATATTTTGAAATAATCTAAGGAGGCTTTCATGGAAGTTTGAATATGAAAAATGGCTTGAGGTGTGGTTTCTCCTAGAATCAAGTGCACGACGTGCGGAGATCCTACGACTGATTGAGATGCGAAGACTACTAAAAACCGACCCTATGTGGATCATCTACGATGAACTAGTGATAAGAAGATCTATGTGACCTGGCAGGTCCATAGTGGGGAGATGCTCTGTGTGACCTGGCAGATCCACTGTACTCATTGGGAAGGAGTACCTCTGTACGATGGCCAAAGTGGGAAGAAACTCTATGTGACCCGGTAGGCCCAAAGTGGGGAGTGACTCTATGTGACCCATCACACCCATGGTACTCATCAAGGATGAGTACCACAGTAGTCCAAGGCTAGTGGGAAGCGGCTCGGTGTGACCCGGTAGGCCCACAGTGGGGAGCGGGTCTGTGTGACCCAGCATACCCACGGTACTCATCAGGGAGAGTACCCTAGAATCCCAAGGTGTTTAGTGATATGACTGATAGTATGGATTTATATACTCTATATTATACCTGCTTGAGATGACTCTTACTGCACTATCCTCAGTGGTGTAATTAGTGTACTTGGTGTACTCATCTCAGTGGTTTACATAGTGTACTTAGTGTACTCACCTTAGTGGTGTACATAGTGTACTTGGCGTACTCTCCTCAGTGGTGTACTTATTATAATATAAGTACTATCCTCAGTGGTGTACTTAGTGTACTTGGTGTACTCTCCTCAGTGGTGTACTTAGTGTGCTTGGTGTACTCTCCTCAATGGTGTACTTAGTGTACTTGGTGTACTCTCCTCAATGGTGTACTGATAATACCTTGTGCATACTCTCTTTTGTGGTCCTTCCTTTATGGTTTGGGATCCCTACTGAGTATTGTGTTACTCACCTCTACATGGGCTCTGACCGCACATGTTGTGTCCCGTGTAGGTGATCAATGATTTGATGGAGACCTTGGTGGTTCAGGACCGGGTGGTGATCAGTGAGATGGGACAGACAAACGCTTCGAAAAAGACCTTGGTGGTCTGATACTAGGTGGTGCTCAGTGAGACAGAATGGAAGAGCGTACTACTATGGCTACAAGTAGATACCCTTCAACTACCCTTCTGATAGGGTCTCGAGCAGACGAACCGGCATAGTTTTACTTTCCTTTGTGGTTTTGGGCTTGTATTATGGCCCTTTTGTACGTTCCTTTGTGGTTTTGCGCATGTATTTTGGTCCCTTTATACTTTCAGTTTGTTTTGTGTGTGTGTGTGAAGGTTTAAAAAAATACCTTCCCTTTTGGAATATGCCTTCTCAGTGCTAGTCGCCATCCCCTGGACTTTTGAAGGTGGGATTAGGGTTAGTCACGATATGGGCCCTGGGTGACAGGTCGTGATAAAGTGATATCAAAGGAGGTCGGTTCTACCAAAATAAATAAGAGTCTATAAATTTTTATGGGGCAATAATATTAAGTGTTTCAAGTTTGGAATTCAGGACAGGGAGTCTAGTGTTGGTGTAGTGGCTGACGTATCTATACACCATGGATCTGAATTCTTCTTTTCCGAATCTGTACATGAAAACCCCGATTGCATGCATCTTCAAATTTTTTCTCCTGATCTTTCTGAGTCAGATTCATTTCACCAGGTATAATCTATTAATCGTGATTCATCATGATCTCTTTGAAGATACCTCCACATAGATAGCCAGTCAGGATTCTAGTGCATGACCATGAGGATAGTCCAAAGAGCGAAAATGATTTGGTATAGGGACCATTACTAGAGATGGAACCTTTAGGTGGTGTCCCAGCTTTTCCACCACTCGTTGGATAACAGTTACTACCAGCGCTATCGGTAGAGGATGCATGTAGGCTCAGTGCCTTACATGAGTTTTAGCGACAAAGACCCCTCAGGTACTAATGTGAGCCTGACCCACATGTGAGTAAGAACTGTCTTAGAGTGGTGACTGAGTTTTCTATCTAGTCAAGGAACCATTAGATCAAATGGTAGTCCTAGAAGGGAGCCTTCTACGTGGCTCAGTAGGGCGACGATGAGGTTTAGATTACCTGATCTTACAATGAGGTTACTTTTCTGTGGACAGAGCTTGAGAACCTCTCTCTAAGAAGGGGCTCTTGCTATAAAATTTAAGGGATATGTTTTCCCAATAGCTTCTACAGCTTCGGTAGGATGACATGTCGGTAGCTGAGTATTCATAGAGGTGTACCGACCTTTCTAGGTACTCGATAAATATGATATGATCAGAGATTTAGGGCTCGAATCTCTGAGTGAGATGTGTTTAGGGACATCCAAGAAAACACTATTCCTCTAAACTTTCCTACTTATTCTATGGTGATAGAGAGAACTATTTTGGTTGAGAGTTATTTGTCTGAGAAGATGCAGCCAGTGGATGTCAGTAGTTGGAAAGTAGGAAACCAACGTCAGTCTCAGAGACTTGGATGAGTATGAGGACATATTTCTAGATTTTGTTCCAAGACTACCACCTTATAGAGAGGTAGATTTATGATTTTATCTATACCCCAGGATGACATCGATATCTACAACTTCATATCGAATGGATCACGTAGAGCTCCGGGAGCTGAGGGTACCGTTAGAGGACTTGCAGAGGAAGGGGTTCGTAAGGCCCAACGTTTTTCCATGGGCATCCCCAGTGTTTTTCACCAAGAAGAAAAACAGAAGCTTGAGGATATGCATGTAATTCAAGAACCTGAACTAGGTGACCATGAAGAACAAGTATCCTCTACCAAGGATTGATGACCTCTTTGATTAGCTAAAGGGAGAGGGATGGTTCTCAAATATGGACCTCAGATCAGGCTATCACAAGCTTCAATTATGAGATGAGGAAATCTCAAAGACGGATTTCAAATGTCATTATGGCCACTACGAGTACTTAGTGATGTCTTTTCGCATGAAAAACACCCCAGCTATGTTCATGGGACTCATGAAAAGGATCTTCCAGCCATACCTAGACCGGTTTGTAGTGGTCTTCATTGATGCCATCTTAGTGTATTCAACATTAGAGGAGGATCACGCGATACACCTAAGGATGGTTTTGGAAACACTTTGAGATCCCCAGATTTACGGTAAGATATTGAAGTGTGAGTTATGGATATGAAAATTACACTTCATGGGATATGTCATCTCAAATGCTAGAGTTACATTAGATCCAGAAAATATAGAGGCAGTGCTTTCTTGAGAGCCACCAAGGAGCGTTACCAAGGTGTGGAGTTCCCTTGGGTTGGATGGGTACTATCAGAGGTTTGTACTTGACTTATACAGAGAGGAAACACCCATCATAGTGTTGAAGAAGAAGGGAAAACCCTTTGTGTGTATAGAAGGATGCCATAAGATCTTTTAGCAGATGAGGCATAACTTGATGAGTGCTCCTATCTTGAGGTTTCCAGAGGAGGGCGCTGAACACATGGAGTTTTGTGATGCATCAGGAACCGATCTTGGTTTTTTCATGATACAGGGGTAAGTAGTGATTGCTTATGGACCACAACAACTGAAACTACATGAGCAGAACTATGCAACTCATGAACTTGAGATGGCAGTGGTAGTTTTCATACTGAAGATGTGGTGACACTACCTTATGGGAAATGATTCATAATTTACCATGACCACAAGAGTCTCAAGTATATATTTTCTCAAAAAGGATATGAATATGAGACAACAATTTTTTATAGTGTTTCTACATGACTATGGCTTCAAGATAGTCTATACTCTAGGTAAGGGGAACATGGTGTCATATTCTCTCAGCAGATGATCGAGTTCACAACTACTGAATGAGGCCTCAGAGAAGTTGGCCTTGCTTCAGATATACTTTTTGGATAGAGATGATGAAACTTATCTTCAGTCGATGGTGGTTTCCCCTACACTCTTACAACGAGTCAGGGAGGCGCAAGGGGTGCCTGCTGTGAGACCACACGTTCCCAAACATCCACAGGGCATGCCCCTGATGGATATTCGAAATATGGGGAGCACATCAACCTTTTTAGAGGATTCACCATAGTACCAATGGAATTGTGGGAGGAGGTGTTGAGGGAGTTTCATACATCCCCTTTGGTGGTGCATACAAGTGAGGTGAAGATGTACTAGGAACTCTGATATCTGTACTGGTGGCCAGGGATGAAGAATTCAGTGGTAGAGTTTGTTTCTAGATGCCTCACTTTTTTGCAAGTGAAGGTTGGGTACTAGGTTCCAGTAGTTTTGACAAAACCCCTCGGGGTACCAAAGTGTATATGGGATGGAATATATATGGACTTCATGAAGGGTTTACCATGAAATTCCAGGAGACACAATACCATATGGGTTATCATTTATTGACTCACCGATTTTTCCCACTTCCTAACTAACCAGGAGAAGAGTTCAGTAGAGGGATCAGGATGCCTATATGTACTAGAGATTTGGAGACAGGGTGAATTTTGTGGAGTTTTTGGTAGAGATAGAAGATTGATAGGGGAGTATCCATAGTGGATGGTAGGTTCCTTAGGTTAATGTTTTTTGGTAGCATGGAAATCTCTAAGAGAGCACATGGGAGTTGGAAAATTAGATTCGTGCCCAGTAACCCCTTTTTTTTGTTTAGCCCTTGTTTTGGATTATGAGGTCATAAATCCCTAAAGGGGGGATTAATTTAATACCCCTAAATTCCAAGATTTTTTTTAAAAAAAACTAAATGTGATTATTTAGAGATCAGGTTCTAAGACGACGTGCGATTCTGAGGCCCAAAGTGCCCAGAGTGATCCGTAGAAAAATGTTAAGTTTTAAAGAGCATGCGAGCGGTTTTGTTGGAAAAGTGGAATAACACTTAAAAGGGTGTCCAAATCAGAAATATGAGGGAACCATTATGTTTAGGATGGTTATTTAACCCTAGTAATGACTTAAGTTTAGTCAGCATAGGCCTCTAGTGAGAAAACCTAAAAATGGAATAAGCGTAAATAAAATATTTAATTTTTTTTTCAAATTCTTATAACTCATGAATGGTGACTCAGATTAAAAAACTGATACCCCTATTGATCTTGTGAGGGTATGATTTCTTTAGGAAGAGCCTAAAGTTGGCCGGCATGGGCAAACAATAAAAGTTAGTTTTTGGCTATAAATAAAAAAATTATGTAAGAATTATTTTTTTGTCAAATCCTTATAACTTCTAAATGGTAACTCAGATTCGAAATCCAAGTGTAACATTGAGCTCATGAGGGAATGTTTCTCTTAGGTGGAGCTTAACCTTGACTGGCATGGTTTGAGGGTGAAAGATAGTTTTTGGAACTTTTTTTAAGCGAATTAAAATGGCGTGCGTGCGTGGTTTTGGAAACTTCTAAATGGGTGCCCAGATAGAAAATCCAAGGGAACCTTTGCATTCGGAACAATGAAATTACCTAAGAATGGACATAAACTCAACCGAAGTGGGTCTAAGGAAAATTTTATTTTCAGAAATTCTAAGAAAAAAATAAAATAAACTTAAAAAGTTTATTTTATTAAAAAGAATCATTTTTCTACAACGCAACAATGAGCCGACTGTTTCAATCTATAAATGAAACTACATAGCGAATATTTAACTAAATCATAATATATATGTTGTTTCATAAATTAAACAATGTAATGATGTGATGACACAGCGTAATAGAAACACTGAGACACGTTTCTCTTTTAATGAGATAACAGGTTGGAGAATCAGAGAGGGAATTTCTCTGATGGAAGGTGAAGGATTTCTCTCTAATGAAGAATGTCGATGAATTGGAAAGCATCAATTGTAACAACCCGAACTTTTTAATTATATTTTTTTCCTAATTTTGTGTGTTATTTTATTTTATACTCAACAAAACTATATCCTTTAATTAATGAAGTGGGTATAATTAAAATGAGACCATTAGGTTTCGATTGTTATACGACCGTTGGTCAATATGACCACTGGAAACTATAATCTTAAACGTTGTGTTTTTATAAATATGGTTATCTTGGTTAATTAATACAGAAAGAAGATTGAATGGCCTCATCTAGTAGACTCAAGCCATATGAAGCCCATCTGTCAGAGCTTGGGAAGGAGGTAGCATCACTGGGCTTTGCTCTGGACCAAGCCCAATCCAAACTTTAACATATGAAGTTTGAACAGAATCACCTAAGGGAGAAGTTCAAGTTTATAGAAATTACCACTCGGGAAATGTTGTCCGAGCCACCCCAAGATTTTATCACCATAACACACCTTACACTTAGTTCCTTTGCTGGTGTTATAAGGGGATATGTAATGAGACCTTAACTGCTTTGTGTAATTCTGTTATATAAAATTTTCATTTCTTCTTATGGAAAAGTTTGTGAATTTCAAATATCTGGATAAATATAGGATGTGTATTGTTGATTAATTTAGGGAAAATGGGTATTTTAAAATGTTTTTGTATTCATTAAATAATTAATAATGTGAAATGATATTCAAAAAATTATCTTCTACAATTGTGATCAGTGAGAAATTTAGATTCTAATAAGATCAACTTAATTTTTATTGAATAGTAAAGTATGAATAGTATCATACCCATATGAATGGTTATGAATAGTAATGAATAGTAATTTTATCAAAAAAATAGAAACTTCACCCATGAATGTATAAATACATTTTAGACATCTTAAAAGTGAAAAAACGATCATAGTTTAAGATTTGGTATTTTTATATGCCATAAGTATTTTATTTACAATTTTATAATTAATTTAATAATTTAAAATGGAAATGTATTTTCATAAAATTTAATCATAAATTATTACTTTATTGTCTTATGGGTATACAATATTTTTATGGGACCTTGATAACTTTTTTAAGGTGTTACAAAATGAGTTATAGTTTTAAAGTTGTATTTTTGGAATAAATAATGATTTTATTTAAAAATTAAATTAAAAATATTTAGAAAATTATTTTCATAAAATGTAATTCATTTTTGAATTAAGATCATCTATATTAGGTTAGGGATAATTTTTGGGTTTTTCTGAAACAATTGAATTTTCAGTGAATAGTAAAAATGCAGTTTTGAGTTTCGGGTGTTTAATGACATCATTAATGATGTAATAATGATGTAAGATTTCTGGTTGACTTATGAATAGTGCTATATGATATGAGGTGTACCAAGTGGCCAATAACATGGGAAAATACCATGGGCAAGCCCATGGTTTTGCAAATACCACCGATGAGGTGTCCTTTGGAAATTAATAATTTATTCACTCACTTTTCCTATAAATACCAAGACATTTAACTCATTCATTTCATTCCAAAATCATCCTCAATTAAGTTATGATCTCTTTACCTCTAGTGTATTCCTCACAAGGTTCCCTCAAGCCTCCTAAGGTCCCGACCTTCAAGCTTTCGAAGTCACTCTTCAAGGTAAGGGATTCTTTCACCCTCCTCTTTTAAGTCATGACTTCCTTTTTGTTGTGTTTTATATTTTCCATCTCTTTATGTTGAGGTTATGTTCTTATATATTCTTATTACTTCCCATTTCATTTCCAAATGATGAGAGATCCTTTATTCTCTCATCAATTTTTTTTCTGAATTTTTATGTGACGCAGTTAGGCTGCCGAATTTCTCGTAAAAGAAATCGCGTCTTCTCTTTTCTTTCATGTTTCCTTTTCATGTGGTATGACATTAAAATATACATACCATGATATTATTCAGTACCCATAATGTATTATTAATTATTTATGAGTGGGTGACCCTTGTCCCCTCTCTTTTCAATGTTTTCTAAAACCATGTTATATAGCCGTTATGCTGCAGAAATTTCATCTCAAAATTTCTATCTCTTTCTCTGAAGAAATCCCCTTTTTTATTTATGTGAATACCCAGACCTATTTAATTTATATGGGTGTTCATAAATATATAAATATGATATATTTTATTCTATAATTTACATACATATAACCGTCACTCCCTTTCCATGGGTCATAAATGATATAATGATCTTATTTTTAAGAGCTTTTAAAACGTCACGATTTTGAAGTGAAACCCATTCCTTTTATTATCTATGGGTTATTTATGAAATGTTTGATTATGATATATTTGGATCACATGTAATTAAATAAATATTAAGGGTTCTCCCTAATATCCCTCTAATGCATTGGGTATGGAATTAATCTCTAGAGATGACAAGTTTCACGATACCTTGGTGAATAACCTTGGTAATTTTTAGGAAACCTCGGGGATAAACCTTGGTGATATGTTCATGAATGTATAAATGTAGTGTTGTAGCCACATATTAAAGTTATGATTAAAGTTATTTTTATCAGGATATGCCTATTCTTCCATTTCTCATGTCTTTATTTTTTTATTCAAGTTCTTATTGATATCACAAGTAAACTGATTCCTTGTTTACCCTTAATGGGCCTTCTGCTCACCCTTTACTTTTATGTATGTCTCCAGGATATGAGATGCAGTAATTGAACATAGGATGAACATGTGATAAATCCTTACAAGTGGATTAGAAGAATGTTTTATGTTTTTTTCATGTTTTATGTCCCTGATTTCCAAGACACTAGACTTTAAAAATCCTCTATTTGTAAAATGTAATGAAAAGTTATGTAATAAAAAGGCGTGATACTATAGTTGGTATCAAAGGATAGTTTAGTTATTTATGGAAATTGGGATATTAAATCTTTAGTAAGAATCCTATAGAAAAGTTTAAATATAGGAAAACTTCCTGGTATTTTGGTGAATATTTAGTAAGTGGTTTATCAAACAAATACATCACTGTCTGGATACGAGTAGGTAGAGTAGGATCTGGCATAGATGTACCTAGGGGTAAAAACTGAAAACACCGCTTTGAGATAGACTCGAACAAGAACTGGTACACAAAAATGGGCCTTGATGCAATCTTCGTTACTACACTCCCAGGGGATATGTTTGGTTAATCATATGCTTTTTATGAATCATTATGAAGGATTTATAGAGAAATGTAATTGTTTAAAGTAGTTTTAAGACATAAATCCTTTATAGTTAAAATATTTGTAAATGAAATAAGTTTCTCATTAAGGTTTTATTCTTTTAGAAATAGTAGACAATAAGAGGAACCGTGCAAATGGTGACTACAATGGACCATGCACTGACGACCCTCCAATGGAAGCCAGAATGGAAACATTTATGCGAATGATGAACCAACTGTCTCAAGTTATGGGAAATAACTTGAATCAAGATGAGAGACCAATCTCACCATGAAGGGAACAACATTCTGTTGAGTCCTTTATGCATCAACGACCACCAAAATTCAGTGGATCGACTGACCCATTGATTGCTGAGTAGTGGATCAACTCTATCGAGAAGATATTTTCTGCGCTTAGCTGTTCAGAGCAAGAGAAGGTCACCCTGACTATTTATCACTTAGAAGGAGAAGTTGATTAGTGGTGGGAGCTGATTAAAAACACAAGGTAAAGAGTGGAGGTTTATTCTATGGAGTGGGAAGAGTTTAGAGGGATTTTCTTCAATTAGTATTTCCCTCGTTCCATGAGAACAAGAATGGATAAGGAGTTTCTCGAGTTGAAGTAGAAGGAGAATGAATCTGTCGAAAGATATGAGATGAAATTCACCCGAATTTCATGATATACCTCAAGCTTTGTCATGGATCGAAATTGTATGGTTGATAGATTCTTCGGTGGAATGAGACCTCATCTGCGGAAGAATCTTGCCAACCGAGACTATGATAGCTATGAGGAGATTGTGCAAAGTGTAATGAAAGTTGAACTAGAGTTTGGTGAGACGCAATGGTCTCATAAATCAAGCGACAAAAAGAGATAGATGGATCCCAGCTTAGGGAGTATCTTTGATCAAGGAAGAGGAAGCAAGCAAGTGCAATGTCCCACATATAATAAATGTGGGAAAAAGCATTCGAGGAACTACCTTCTTAGGAGCGTGAAATGATAAAAGTGTGGAATTGATGGCCATATTGCAAGGAATTGTCATATTGAGGTGAAACATAAACTTCTAAACACTAACGACAAGGGGAAGATGGTGCAGGACCTACCTGATGTCCAATGCTTTAAGTGTGGACAACTTGGTCACTTTTCCAATCACTGTCCAAATCCGAGGGTAGTGGAGGGGAACCACCATCAGCCTCAGCAAAGTCCAAGGGATCAAGGACGTGCTTTTACTATCACGACAGTTGAAGTTGAAGATCCAAATGATGTGGTAGTAGGTACTCTTGTTGTTCTCTCAAAGCTAGCAAGTACTTTGTTTGATTATGGTTCTACGCATTCCTTTATTTCATCCAAGTTTTCAAATAATTTAGAATCAACCCCCAACTTGCTAAAAGTAGAGTTATCAGTCAAGACTCCTGGTGGGATTATCCAAGCATCATCAGTGTTTTGAAACTCTAGTATCTACTTTGGTGAGCACAATATTATCGCAAATCTAGTTGTCATTCACATGCTGGAATTCGACATTATACTAGGTATGGAATGGCTCTCAAAGTATAATGCCAAGATCAAATGCAGAAGTAAGGAAATATCAGTATTCTTGAATGGAAAACCTATAGTTATCTTCCAATGAGAGATATCTCAACCTGATATTTTTCTAGAAGAACCTCCTATATCATTTTTTATGGAATTGATCAGTGAAGAAGATGAAGGAAATGAGAGTTTGTGGATAGAAAATGTACCCATCGTCCAGGAATACATTGACGTATTTCCTGAGGAGTTTCCTGGACCACCCCCCAAAAGAGAGGAAGAGTTATCCATTAAACTCATACCTGGATCTCATACAATATCAAAGACCCTATATAGGATGGAAAATGTGGAGCTGGAGGAATTAAAGAAACAACTCCAAGATCTTTTGGAGAAGGGGTTTATCTGGCCGAGTGTGTCTCCTTGGGGAGCACTTGTTCTCTTTGTGAAGAAGAAGGATGGATCGATGCAGCTATGCATTGATTATAGAGAACTGAACAGAATCACAGTAAAGAAAAAATACCCTCTTCAAAGAATTGATGACTTATTTGACCAACTTCATGGGACTCAATTCTTCTCTAAGATTGATCTTTGATCTGGTTATCATCAATTGAGGGTGAAGAAAGAAGATATTCCAAAAACTGCCTTCTGATAAAGATATGGGCATTATGAGTTTGTTTTTATGCCTTTTTTACTGACTAATATACCTTCTATTTTTATGGATTTGATGAATAGAGTCTTTAAATACTACCTTGATAACTTTGTAGCAGTTTTTATTGATGATATTATGATATATTCCAAAAGTCATGAGGAGCATGAGGATCATCTAAGGGTTATTTTTCAAACTCTATGGAAGGAGTGACTTTTTGGAAAGTTCAGTAAATGTGAATTCTGGTTACAACAAGTTTCTTTCT
This sequence comes from Viscum album, assembly GCA_963277665.1. Lineage (NCBI taxonomy): Eukaryota > Viridiplantae > Streptophyta > Magnoliopsida > Santalales > Viscaceae > Viscum > Viscum album. The sequence continues at coordinate 1,896,229,221 of OY728150.1, forward strand.
CGGTGCACATTGTTACTAATGAAGGAATCACAATTGACCCTGAAAAGACAAAAGTTGTAGAGGAGTGGCCTCAGCCTACAACAATAACTGAGATTCATAGTTTCCTTGGATTAGCAGGATATTATAGGTGGTTTGTGAAAAAAATTTCATGACTTTCTAATCCATTAACCAAGTTAACTCAAAAATGGGTCAAGTTCATATGGAAAAAGGAGTGTGAGGAAAGTTTCCAAGAGCTGAAGAAGAGATTGGTTACTGCACCTATGTTAACTCTTCCCTCAAGTAGATAAGGATTTGTTATTTTTAGCGATGCATATCTAAAATGGCTTGGGTGTGTCCTCATGAAGAATGACAAGGTCATTGCTTATGCATCTTGACAGTTGAAGACTCATGAGCAGAACTATCCTAAGCATGATCTAGAGCTGGCGGCGGCCGTTTTTTGATCTGAAGATATGGAGGCACTATCTTTATGGGGAGAAATGTGATATATACAAAGACCATCAAAGTTTGAAGTATATTTTCACACAAAAGGAATTGAAAATGAGACAAAAAATATGGTTGTAACTCCTTAAAGACTATGATTGTTCAATTCATTATCATCCCGGAAGAGCAAACAAAGTCATTGATGCATTAAGCAGGAAAGACCTAGTTGTTCTGTCCATTATGAGGATTCAAAGAGATCCTTTGATCAATGACCTAGTAAAATTGGACATGGGAATTATAAAGTAAGTGAAATCATCAACCCTAACCCAAATGTTTTTTCAACCATCACTACTAGAGAAGATTAAGAAAGATCAGAAAGAATATCCTTTGTTACAGAAGAAGTTTGAGGCTGTGAAGGATGGGAAGTTTTCTGAGTTCAATACTGATCAAGAAGGTGTACTGAAATTTCGTACAAGACTATGTGTTCTATATATTTCAGAAATAAAGAAGGAGCTGATGGATGAAGCTCATAGCTCTACTTTCTCTATACATCCTAGTAGCCTGAAAATGTATAGGGACCTTTGTGATCTTTATTGGTGGGATAATATGAAAAGGGAGATTGATGACTATACTTCAAGGTGCCTGATATGTCAGCAAGTGAAGGAAGAGCGACAACTTCCTAAAGGGGTATTACAACCACTACCCATACCAGTGTGGAAGTGGGACAATATCACTATGGACTTTGTCACTGGTCTCCCGAGAACTTCCAAAGGAAATAATGTGATATGGGTTATTGTGGACTGTCTCACCAAGACTTCCCATTTTATCTCAATTTGGGAAGATTTATCTCTTGATCAACTTGACAAGATTTACATGAAGGAAGTGGTAAGGCTGCATGGAGTTCCACTTTTTATCATATCTGATCATGATCCAAGGTTCACATCAAAATTATGAAGAAGTATTCAATAAGCTCTGAACACTGAATTGAATTTCAGTACGTCCTATTACCCCCAAACTGATGGCCAATATAAAAGGACTATTCAAACACTTGGGGACATGCTGAGAACTTTCTCAATGGAATTTAAACGTGGATGGGATCAACATATCTATTTAGTTGAGTTCTCTTACAACAACAGATTCCACTCAAGCATTCAAATGGAACCCTATGAATCTCTATATGGGAAGCGACGTAGAACTCCTACTTGTTGGGATGAAGCTGGTGAGAGAAAGATTCTTGGGCCTGATCTTGTGCAAGAGATCACAGAAAAAGTCTATTCCATCCAAAAACATATTAAGGTTGCTCAGTGTCAGCAAAAGAGATATACCGACAACCATAGAAGGGACTTGGAGTTTGATGTTGGTGACAAATTCTTTCTTCAAATTTCACCTTGAAGTGATTCATGAGGTTTGGGAAGAAAGGGAAGCTCAACCCTAGGTACATTATCCCCTATGAAATCCTTGATCGTGTGGGAGAAGTGGCCTATCGGCTTGCACTTCCTCCAAATATAGCACAAGTTCACGATGTCTTCCATGTATACCTCTTGAGGAAGTACATACCTGACCCTTCGCATGTACTAAATCTAGAGGTGGTACAACTGGAACATGACCTCTCTTATGTGGAGCAGCTGGTGGAGATCTTAGATCGTAGAGACAAGGTTCTATGCAATAAGAATACCCACCTTGTTAAGGTTCTGTGGAGGAACCACAAATATGAAGAATCCATGTGGGAACCAGAGGAGTCTATGAGGCAGAAGTACCCACACATTTTATCTTCAGAGGGTACAAGTTAAAAATTTTGGGGACGGAATTTCTTAAGGGGGGAAGAATGTAACGACCCAAAATTTTTAATTACATTTTTTTTCCTAATTTTGTGTGTTATTTTATTTTATACTCAACAAAACTATATCCTTTAATTAATTAAGTGGGTATAATTAAAATGAGACCGTTAGGTTTCAACTGTTATATGACCATTGGAAACTATAATCTTAAACATTGTGTTTTTATAAATACAGTTATCTTGGTTAATTAATACATAAATAAGATTGAATGGCCTCATCCAGTAGACTCGAGCCATATGAAGCCCATCTGTCAGAGCTTGGGAAGGATGTAGCATCACTGGGCTTTGCTCTAGACTAATCCCAATCCAAACTTCAATGTATGAAGCTTGAATGGAATCGCCTAAGGGAGAAGTTGAAGCTGATAGAAATCACCACTCAGGCAATGTTGGCCGAGCCACCCCAAGATTCTATCACCATAGCACACCTTGCACTTAGGTCCTATGATGGTGTTATAAGGGGATATGTAATGAGACCTTAGCTGCTTTGTGTAATCCTGTTATATAAAATTGTTATTTCTTCTTATGGAAAAGTTTGTGAATTTCAAATATCCGGATAAATATAGGATGTGTATTATAGATGAATTTAGGAAAAAAGGGGTATTTTAAAATGTTTTTTATTCATTAAATAATTAATAATGTGAAATTATTTTCAAAAAATGGTCTTCTACAGTTGTGATCAGTAAGAAATTTAGAGTCTAATAAGAGGAACTTGATTTTTAGTGAATAGTAAAGTATGAATAGTAACATACCCGTATGAATAGTTATGAAAAGTAATGAATATTAATTTGACCAAAAAAAATACAAACTTCACCCATGAATGTATAAATACATTTTAGACATCTTAAAAGTGAAAAAACGATCATATTTTAAGTTTTGGTATTTTTGTATGCCATAAGTATTTTATTTACAATTTTATAATTTATTTAATAATTTAAAATGGAAGTTTATTTTCATAAAATTTAATAATAAACTGTTAATTTATTGTCTTATGGGTATATGATATTTTTATGGGACCTTGATTACTTTTTTTAAGGTGTTACAAAATGAGTTATAGTTTTAAAGTTGTATTTTTGGAATAAATAATGATTTTATTTAAAAATTAAATTAAAAATATTTAGAAAATTATTTTCATAAAATGGAATTCATTTTTTAATTCAGAGTATCAATATTAGGTTAGGGTGATTTTTTGAGTTTTTTCTGAAACAGTTGAATTTTCGGTGAATAGTAAAAATACAGTTTTGAGTTTCGGGTGTTTAGTGACATCATTAATGATGTAAGATTTCTGGTCGACTTATGAATAGTGATATATTCTATGAGGTTTACCAATTGGTCAATACCATGTGAAAATACCATGGGAAATCCCATGGCTTTGCAAATACCACTGATGAAGTGTCCCTTGGAAATTAATAATTTATGCACTCACTTTTCCTATAAATACCAAGCCATTTCACTCATTCATTTCATTCCAAAATCATCCTTAATGAAGTTATGATCTCATTACCTCCCAAGGAGTCCTCCCAAGGTTCCCTCAAGCCTCCCAAGGTCCCGACCTTAAAGCTATCGAAGTCACTCTTCAAGGTAAGGGATTCTTTCACCCTCCTCTTTTAAGTCATGACTTCCTTTATGTTGTGTCTTATTTTTCCCATCTCTTTATGTTGAGGGTAAGTTATTATATGTTCTTATTACTAACCATTTCATGTAAAAATGATGAGAGACCCTTTCTTCTCTCATCAATTTGTTTTCTGAATTTTTATGTGACGCTGTTAGGCTACCGAATTTCTCGTAAAAGAAATCGCATCTTCTCTTTTCTTTCATGTTTCATTTTCATGTGGTATGTCATTAAAATATCCATACCATGATCTTATTCAGTACCCATACTTTATTATTAATTATTTATTAGTGGGTGACCCTTTTCCCCACTCTTTTCAATGTTTTCTAAAACCATGTTATATAGCCGTTATGCTGCAGAAATTTCGTCTCAAAATTTCTATCTCTTTCTCTCAAGAAATCCCCTTGTTTATTTATGTGAATACCCAGACCTATTTCATTTCTATGGGTGTTTATAAATATATAAAGATGATATATTTTATTCTGGAATTGACATACATATAAACCTCACTCCCTTTCCATGGGTTATAAATGATATAATGATCTCATTTTTAAGAGCTTTTAAAACATCACGATTTTGAAGTGAAACCCATTCCTTTTATTATTTATGGCTTATTTATGAAATGTTTGATTATTATATATGTTTGGTCACATGTAAGTAAATAAATATTAAGGGTGCACCCAGATAGAGCTCTAATGCATTGGGTAAATAATTAATATATCGAGATGACAAGTTTCACGATACCTTGGTGAATAACCTTGGTAATTTTTATAACACCTCGGGGATAAACCTTGGTGATATGTTCATGAATGTATAAATGAAGTGTTTTAGCCACATATTCAAGTTATGATTCAAGTTATTTTTATCATGATATTCCTATTCTTCCATTGCTCATGTCTTTATGTTTTTATTCAAGTTCTTATTGATATCACAAGTAAACTGATTCCTTGTTTACCCTTACCGGGTCTTCTGCTCACCCTTTACTTTTATGTATGTCTCCAGGATATGAGATGAAGTAATTTAACATAGTATTAACATGTGATGAATCCTTAAAAGTGTATTAGAATAATGTTTTATGTTTTTTTCATGTTTTATTTCCCTGATTTCTAAGACACTAGACTTTAAAGATCCTCTGTTTGTAAAATGTAATGAAAAGTTATGTAATAAAAAGGTGGGATACTATAGAGATGATTCCTTGGAGAACGGATCTGGTACTGTAGATTGATGAACGTTAACGGTTTCCAATGGATTGACATGAACAATGAACCTTCTCTAGGTAGGGGTTATTTTTGTTTTGAGTTTCTCGGTTCTTCATTATAAAATAACGAACACAGATCAACCCATGAATAGGTTGATTCGAGGATTTCTTGTTCTTGAAGGAGGTTTATTATACTCGGGGTTTACATTGGGCTTACCTTGTTGTTATAATATTTAACCTCAACTTGTTTACAACTCTAACACGGAGGGTGCAGGCCGACACGAACAAGGCTCGAGCCCCTCCGCCTTTGTGCGTTCTTGTGCGTTCTTCATGGACGAACCTACAAGTTGACAATAAGGAGTGTTTGAGGCCATAACAAGAAATATGGAACCCCATGGAGTCCGGGGGAATAGGAGTATTGAAGAATGGACCACCAGAGTAGACCCAATGGTCCGCAGAAGGAGCGGCCGGTGGCGCGCCACGACGGCGCGCCACGATGGTGCGCTGAGAGAGGTGTTGCGGTAGGAGCTGCCGGAAGTGGGCCAGGCTGGTAGGGAACAAACCAGGACATAGATTGGCCTAATATGGATTAAATTGGCCTTCTATTGTAGGCTAGGACGGAGGAATAAATTCGGGCAGGTGGGTAGCCCGGGCTGGGAATAAATCAGCCCGTTGGTTGCAGGCTGGGCTGGATGGATCCAGGTCGCTGGGTGACCAGGCAGGCTGGACCCCCAGCCGAACCGGGCTAGCCCAGAACCGAAAAGGGTTGGGTCGAGTCAGTCTAACTGGTCTAGGGTCATGCAAGACCCATGGGCTGGGTTGGTCAGGTCAGTCCGATCCCATATTCCACCAGCCCCTGATTACTTAAACTCCAATATCTCTCAAACTGGCCGTCCAATTGATGAGTTGTTTGAAGCATTGGAACACTTGTGGTGAGAAGGATATTTTGGAATAATCTAATTAGGATTTCATGGAATATATAATAGTACTAATGGAATGAGGAGCAGTTTCTCCTATAATCAAGCGCACTATGTGCGGAGATCCTACGACTGACTGAGACTTGAAGACTACTGACAAGCGATCCTGTGTGGATTTTCTACGATGGCCCAGTAGTAAGAAGATATGTGTGATCCGATAGATCCATGGTGGGGAGCGGATATGTGTGACCCGGCAGACCCATGGTACTAATCGGGAAGGAGTACCTCAGTACGATGGCCAAAGTGGGAAGCCACTCTGTGTTACCTGGAAAGCCCGTAGTGGGGAGAAGCTCTGTGTGACCCATCATACCCATGATAATCATTAGGGATGAGTACTATAGTAGTCTAAGGCTAGTGGGAAGTGGCTCTATGTGACCCGTCATACCCACGACGGGGATCAGATCTGTGTGACCCAACATACGCACGATACACATCAGGGAGGAGCGCCCCAGCTGCCCAAGGTGTTCAGTGATACGACTGATGGTATTTATTTCTATAATCTAGATTATACTTTCATGAGCTGAATCTTGGTGTACTCTCTTCAGTGGTGTACTTGGTGTACTTTTTGTACTCACCTCAGTGGTGTACTTAGTGTACTTGGTGTACTCATCTTAGTGGTGTACTTAGTGTACTTGGCGTACTATCCTCAGTGGTGTACTTAGTGTACTTAGTGTACTCTCCTCAGTGGTGTACTTAGTGTACTTGACATACTATCCTTAGTGGTGTACTTAGTGAACTTTCAAAACTTTCCATACTCTCCTAAGTGGTGTACTTAGTGTACATGGTGTACTCTCCTCAGTGGTGTACTAACAATACCTTATACAGACTCTCCTTTGTGGTTTGGGGTCCCTACTGAGTATTGTGTTACCCACCCCTGCACGGGATCCTCCCACATGTGTCATGTCCCGTGAAGGTGATTGAAACTTTGAAAGAGACCTTGGTGGTCCAAGACCAGCTGGAGCTCAGCAAGACGGGATAGACGAACACTTCGATGAAGACCTTGGTGGTCCGAGACCAGGTGGTGCTCAGTGAGACATGACAGATGGGTTTACTACTATGGATACAAGCAGTTACACTTCACCTTTCGTTTAGGTAGCATCTCGAGCAGAAGGAATGGGTAATTTTTACTTTATTTGTGGTTTTGGTCTTGTATTCTAGCCCCTTTGTACTTTCCTTTGTGGTTTGGGCTTGTATTTTTGCCCTTTTGTACTTTCAATTTTTGATATGTGAATGTGTACGGGTTTAAATGTAAATGTCTTCCCTTTTTGGGATATGCCTTCTCAGTGCTAGTCGCCAGCCCCTGGCCTTTAAAAGAGGGCTCGGGGTTAGTCACAAAATGGGCCCTGGGGGATGGGTTGTGACACTCATAGAAAGGAATAAAATTGATTTTTGAGGAAAACATATATTTAAAGAACAAAATGACATTACTAAAATTATGTGTATATTTCCAAAGAGTAGATTAATATATTAAAAATGAGTTGTAAAATTTTATATTTCATAATGTGGTTAATACTAAATATTCCTTCCATTTTAATGGCTAGTTCATAATGGTTCTCTTAAAATATATTTGTTTTAGATATTTTTTTAAGATTGATGTTCTGTGCAATGTAATCTATCAAAGAGATTAAATTTATTTTAAAAAACACATACCATAAAATCATGGGGTGTTACATTATACCCCCATTAAAATGAATTTATCCCTTGAAATTTGGAACTCAGATACAAATAGATAAGGATAACTCTTCCTCATCACATCCTTAGGTTCCCACCTAGCTTCCATAGATTTGAGGTTTCACCACAAAACATTAACTAGGTGAGTGGTCTTGTTTGGTAAAACTTTATCTCCATGATTCAGAATCTCTACCATTTTTTCTTAATAATAAAGATCTTTCTTTAGTGTTATTACCTTTATATTTAGTATATGTGAAGGATTATGTATGTTCTTCTTCAGTAGAGATACATGGAATATATCGTGAACATGTGAGAGATTTGGTGGAAGTTCCAATTGATAAGATATCATTCCAATACAGTCATAAATTTCAAAAAAAAAAAACTATGTCTATTAAATTTGAAATTACACTTCAAAAATATAAAGTGGATAATTGAAAATTCATTTGTGGGAAAACCACATTATAAAAAGTGTCAATAAAACTTTCTCTTAAAATGTGGGAAAATAAAAGACAAAGATCACCAAAAAACTAGGATTTCAATTATGAGAATATTAATGGAAAGTAAAAATAAGGAAATGGAAGATAATTTTAACAATAATGTTCTGGTGGATAATAATAAAGATCATGGTCGCTAAAAGGTTAACGATAATAAAAAAATAAAGCAAATAGGTCTGAAAAAGGCCATTGATATCATAAAAAATGATGGAAATAGGACAAATTTTTTTTTTAAAAATCATTTGAGAAGATATACTTACCTGATTTCACATCATAAGAAAAATATCACTCTTTAGTTGTTCCTTGATCAATATAGGCTTTATTTATTACTCTAAGAAATGAATTTGAAATTTTAATTCTTGTTCAACTAGTGGGTCACAAGATTTATAATGGGATGACAAGCCATTCTTTATGTCTCTAGTTATCATAACAAAATGGTTAGCACATATTATTCAATAAAAATAAATATTCATATGGTTACATAATACATTAATATCTAAAAGTTTGTCCAAAGTTAAACGTAAATAACTTCAGAAATGGTTACCCTTATTAACTTTAAAAAAATATTAAAATCTTAAACTTTGGAATGAAGGTCATTAAAATTTTAAAATCAACATATCATTAATCCCCAAAGCAACTTGATGTAGAAATTAATTATCACAGACCAAACATGTGAAGATCATTATCATATATTCTCTTGAAACATGGTAATAACCAGAATTACCATAAAACATTAGTACAAACATGGATTATTTCTTAAATTAACTCTTTCCTCATACCATAAATCTAAAAATTCTCTATATTTAATCCATAAACCACCTTTTCATCATATTGATAATCAATTCCAAGATCATCAATATTATACCATTTATTTTATCACAAAAAATATCTCTTTATCTCATTAGTTTTCCATTACCATGCACATATTAAGGGTTATCTTTCCCTTAATCATGTGTTCTCCAGAAATATCACCTTTCCACCCCAATCAATTTTTATGGTTACCAGTACCATTCAACATATACTTTAAAATACTGAAGGGAAAACTATAGTGGAAGAATATTTAGATGTTTCATTATTCTATAATAACATAAAATTACTTCTATAACATTATTCTTGAATTCCAATACATAAACAATCAATCATTTCCCTTCTTTATTAAAACATTTACCAGGCTTCATCATTTTATTCCTTAAAACTTCTTCTATATCATATATCATTTGTAATTTATTCATCATTAGAAATATAAAATCACTCATAAATGCTTTATAATTCTATTTATAAGCTTTTACCCTAGGCAATTGACTATCATAATTCCCATACATTCTACCTTTAAAAAATTTAAATGTCAATGATGCCTTAGGAATACCATTATTATCATCTATTGCGTTAACTGAACCATTCAAATTTATATTGAAATTAATTTTTAGTGTCTTTATTTTCCACACCCAAAGCATCTACCATTTCCTTTGAAAAATTATCCTTGATGCCTCTTCCCACATGATTTACATGAGGAAAATTGAACTTTTATTCCTCAGTGGTCACCATGAAAATCCATCTTTCTCTTACTATACAGGCTAAGAAACTCACCAAATTTGATATTATTGATCATATTATAAGATTGACGATTAGTCATAATAATAAGGTTTCTCCTTATAACTACAATTTCATTTGGTTTCTCACGAGGATGATCATTACATTGTCTATCACATTCAACATTAACATGAATCCTCCTGGTTCCATCCATTTTATAAAACCCAAAAATCATAGTTTGAGAAACTATAATCATATCTGAAAAACCACATATTCAAGGGAAATTTATTATAAAATTTCAATCAATTATACCTGTCATGAACCAATCTGGGTTTCCATCTGACCTAGAACCCAACCCAGTCTGCGACATGGCCCGAAGGGCATTACTGATCCCCATGGGATGGCACAAGTTCCTAGGTATAAAAAACAAAACATGATAACAATTTACCCTAATTTAATTTTATTAAAAATACCAAAAATAGCTAAAAAAATTCAGATATGAAAAATTCTACCAAACACACTCTTAACAAAAACCAAACCTAAAGTTTACCACAAAAACTACCCAAAAAGGAATGATGATACAGAGGGTAAAACAAGGACATTGACCCAAACCTTTGGGAAACAAGAGGGGAGCATTCCTAAGCTACCATTACTAGGGTCCACAATGAAAACCACTACTAACTAAAACTGCCAACACCACATGCCTTTCCATAACTTTAAACCTATAGAAAATAAGGTCTGCATACACTTAAAGGTGTATGCAGGGTGTGATCCAAAGCCCAGTAGGATGCCACCTGGATAAAAGATTCTATACACTAAACAATTAATGACAAATAAACATTCATATTTTATAATGAATGAAATTATTGAACAATTTAAATATAATAATCCTAAAAAAATGACTTAGAATTATTGTAACATTAAGTAGAAAGTAGTTTCAAAGAATTGAAATTTTCAAGAAAACACCCTTGCTTTTGAAATTCTCATACAACCATCATACTTTTGAAACCCTTTTAAGAGAAAAAATTTACAAGATAAAAGTTGAAAAGGAATGATTGAAGAAAAATCATTTCAACAACACTATTTTAAAGTGGAAGTGAAAAATTCATAAATAACACACACACGCACCCAAGTGGTCCTCCGTATGCCAACAGAGGGAACAAAATCATAAATAGTAGATCACTGCGGGTAAATCCCTCTAAGGTAGATAGCATGTGTCGGGCACTAGAGAAATCGTACCTCGGTGTAAAGGTGGCACATGAACCAAATTGATATACGTTCTCGTGCACGAGCAACTAGTAGGGAAACAAATGCATAACCTAGTGGTCTCTAATCATCACAGAAAATTAGTTTGTGTTGTAACGTCAATCCTACTAGACAAAACTAGGACGAACCACTTACGTATCATCTAGAGTACTATTCCAAATCCACCCACCTAGGTACCCAGGGTTTTCCTTTGTGCTCAAATTAGAGTTTACATTCACATAGTGTATCTATTTCGCATGTCACAAACAAAACATGACATTGCATCATAAGACACCACTTGCACACTCAAACTCCAATTTAAAGATAAAATTATAACCAAGACCATTTCAGATCATAATTTTCATCACTTTCATAATTTAATATATCATTTAAACACTTAATAAAACAATTCCTTGAAACACTACAAGGCTTTACACAAATAAACCCTAAAACCCACTTTTTAAACCAAATGCTCACCAAAATATTTCCAAAGTATACTTCGCATAACACTCACGAATTAAAAATTCATTTAAATAATTAATAATACATTTCTAAAATTCACAAAAAATCTTTACCTTAAAAAAATACTAAATTTCCTCTCTTTAAAATCAAACACGCCTCAAAACATTTTCCAAACATGGTTTTCACCTTTTACACAAATGAATAGAACATTAAAAAAAACTTATAAAACAACTTCAATAACATTGTAATTCCCTGAACCTAGTTACCCAGAGTCAGTGCATTATTATATAAAATTGTCTTGATCATAAGATATCATGTATCGAAAGACCGATTAGTTTAGTAGCATTGGAAGTACTAGATACATACATAAGATTTACATTACATCATGAAATAAAAAAAATAACATTGTATCCCCTTTGAACATACTCATATACTTTGGCCCATCCCTATAGTTTAATCATAATATACTTCTTCACATCCTGGAAAAAAGAAAACATAATAAAGGGGTGAGATCAGATGGTCAGTAAGGATAACAATATAACAAAAATTATCATAAATAAGAATAAAAATTTAGGGTAATGTATAAGACTAAAACACAAGACTTTTAATCTTAAATTTCAACATAATATGGAAAAGATAAATCAAATAATTCCATTTACTTATTCACATGGATATTCTACAAGTCGAATAATCACATGTAATATTAATAGCTAATTTCATAATGATGGAATGCATAATACCGGAAATCATAACCACATAGTCAAGGCCTCATGCCAAGATTACAAATAAGATTTTTTAAAGGCCTTATGACAAGACACTAGTTTGTCTCATTAGACCTATCGATGCATTGAGGAGCTATAGTAGGCTCCACCCATCACTTACTAAGTCCAATTCATTCCTCATATGAAAAGTTTAAAACATAACATAAAAATTTGTATTAAAACTAGCATACGAAATGTCAATACTTTAACCATAAACCATGAATGGTATAAAAATAATACATTCACAGTCAAACATATCACAAAACCTTCAATACAATATGGAAGATTGTATCATAATAAATCAACTTCAAACAAGTGTAAAATCCATCAAAGGATGTTGACATAGATGAAATCAAAACTATTTGAGAGAAATATATCTTTCTATTTTGAAATATTTTAAAATTCACATAATTATAAAAGAAAAAATTTATTTTGAAAATATTATTATAAGATTTTAAGTGAAGCTTATAAGGTGTTATAATGGCAGAAAATAGTTGCACCCTCCGTATAAGTTAAAAAAAACATTCTTACCTTAATTTGTTGAAAATGTCATAAAGTACCTTGTTTGGAAAACGATGAAAAGATTCATTTCAATTTTTTTTATAAAAAGTAAAAAAAGGGAATAAATGAATTTAACAAATAGTCTAGGAAATAGTAAAAATGTTTTGAAATACATTTTTAATAAACACAGACGAGGATGAAAAGGAATTCCTAGTAGATTCTTACGTATAAACAACCTTAGATAATAAAGAGATTGTAAAACTAACCCTTACCTTGTAATATTACTTAGTAGAGGGTAATTTAACCTCTTGTATAATAGTTAAATAATTTTTATTAAATTATACAAGATCCACATACATAAATATGATATCATATATGATCTTCTAATATTTATTTGTTAATAATATTTCAGTTGTATCATTGTTTCAGGTGTTAGATGATTCATTTTCCTTTATATGTTATGAAAGTCATATTTGTTATTGATATGATGTATTTGATTCATATCCAGAATTATATTAAGATATTAAAAATTATTTTTAATCATAAAATGAAAATTATTCTTGAATGGTTATGATAGGGAATGAATCTCATTGCGTTTGTGGAGACGGTAATCTGTACGTACGCACGAGTAACAATATCATTCTATTGATGGTGAAATAGTATGTAGTTGGATGGTATATTACATATAAAAAATAATTAACATGTTATATTTATTATTTACATAAATTATACTCATTATTATACCCATCCAAATAATGAAGTGTTGAATAATAAACTACACCATGACATGGAGGCAGTAAGCCAAACGTACGCACGTATGGTGACTTTGTCATTCATAGGATAGATATAATAATGAATATGGTTGTACCATATTTATAATAACATCATATTATGTATAAGGTACTGGTGTTATTATTTTGGTATGGAAACAACAAAGGAGGAAGTGGAAGAAGAAAATAACTTTGAAAGAGGTGATGAAGTAATCACCTCTTCTTCGGGTTCTTCCTTTTGATTTGAACAAAAGGGTTTCTTAGGTTCGATTTATAATAAAAGTAAGGAATCTAAGTTGAAGTGAGGTTATTTGGGAAGATATTGGATTGGGGTTTGGCTGAGACAAATGGATTTGGAGGTATGATTTTGATAGAAGGGGAAGTACCCTTTTATAAGAGAGGTGAGGGTCACTTTAGAAAAAGTTTGAAATATTATTTTATTATAAAACAATATTTGGTTTATAATGGATCCAAATGGATTTATTTATAGGATAAGGTGAGTATGGGTCTAAATAATCTCAATCAATATGTTTTAGACAAGTTTAGGTCACCAAATTAACCTTATATTTTAGATTTAACTCTTAGTTAAATAGTTTACCTTTTACAATGTCTTCTTGTATTTTTATATTACATGGTTAATAAACTTACTATAAAATGAAAATAGAACCTAAAATGGTTCATTAATAATATATATATTATTATATAAGTCCTTTGTCTGAACATTATATTTTTAGGAATATTATATCATTTAATAATATAGTATTTGTTTTAAAAACTAATTTATATCAATTTTGAAACTATTTAGTATTTGGTTTTTGTGAAATTCAACAAAACTTGATTAATTTGAAAAAATACATTAAATAAATCCTAAAATGTCACATTAACCTATAAAATTAGTGATATGAAACCAAATTCTCAATTTACATTTGTTTGTATATTTACAATATCAATTATTTTAATCATTCACTAATAAGGTAATTACTTTATCATCATTGTGCCATAAATAAATTTAATTATTTAATCTATAAAAATTATCAATAAAATAAAATTATTTAGGAAATGTTTTTATATTTATAATTAATATTTATGGTCTAATTTATTGTATGTATAACCCTATATTAAAAATGGTTTAGTTATTAAAATTTGAATTTAAAATTTTTAACTCTTCTTTAAATAAAATAATAATAAATGTCTTAATCTAATACAAGTGGATCAAAGAGGATCATATTTTATTCCTAAGGTTTATTTTTTTCTAAATACACATATTCAATAGAATTAGGACATGTATTGTGGTAATTATAATATCATTTTAATTACCCTATTTACTTTTAACTGTGGTAAATAAAATTCAAAAGTTACCATTCAATGAAAATTATTTTCATCCTATTGAGATACATTTTACTTACTAATTTAAACCATTTCTCTTGGATTTTTGAAATTAAATTCACAGAAGTGGTAAAATTATGTTTTATGCAAATTTTCAAATGTGCCTAGAAGGTGAGTAAAAGATGGTAAAAAGTTCAATAAAATTTTATATATCTAATATTATTATAAAATTATTTCAATTAATTAAATTGGAATAATATAGGTATTATGTATCTATTTTGACTTTAAAATAAATTTAAATTAAAAAAAATTATTTAAATAAAAAGTCGGCTTTAAACAATAACGCAATGTTTTTCACTATTCATCAAAAATTGAAAGTTTTTAGAAAAGTACAAAAAATTCACCCAAATATAATTTTAATATTTCAAATTAAAAAATTATGTCTATTTTAAAAAATTAAAAACATATAATTTTTATTAATTAATTTAAAAAATATTCTCATTGTCAAAACCAGAAAGCGGGTTTTTGAGAAGTAAAAAATATCAAAAGATTGATATGTGTTTATGCCCAATTTAAATATAAAATTACTTCCAATGGCCAAAACTGGATTAAATGATAAAAATATAATCTAATTATACTTAAAAACCATTAAAAAATATAATTTAACACTATAAATTATTTTTATTAAAAAAGTTGTTTTTAATTAAAATTTAGTATTTTTCACTTTTCATCAAAATATGAAGGTTATCAGAAAAGCACCAAAAATTTATCCAAACTAAATATTTATGTCTTGATTATAAATAATAAGTTTATTTTGTTAAATTGATTATATAAAAGTGTCAAATATTTGATTTAAAAATGGTTCTCCATTAAAATGCACATTACATTTTTTGAAAAATACTTCTTTTATCTGAAAAATTTAATTTGTTCTTATATTATGTATAAGAAAAATATAATATGGATGTTAAAATTAAATAGAGTATATAAAATTCAAAATAAAGTTAATACTAATCATAACTTTTTTTGGAATGGCTAGTTTGGTAAGTTGTGGTGCGCTCGAACTCGGTGTTGCGTGTAGCGCAAGCTATTGAATTACTTTAAAGAAAATAACTTAATATGAAATATTTGGGTGTTACATTCTTCCCCCCTTTTGGAAATTACATCCTCATAATTTTAAAATTAGACTTTGAAACTTCATTGAAAGTCCCACATCGGAAAAAGAGTCAATAAAACTATCACTTTAAAAGAAAGAAAGAGAAGTACAAAGGTCACTCGAGATAACCCATACTAAGATTCCATGTTGGAAAACATGGATATAGAAGATAAAATAAGTGTCAAGTTTTGATGTAGAGTGATAGAAAACATGATCAGGAGAAAGTTAAAAACAAGAAAACTACAAACTTGTGATGGGTTAAACGGTCATTAGTTTCGCAGTAGGAAAAGTAAACATACAACGTTTTTGTTTTAGGTTCTGTTTCATAAGGTTGAGGAATTTATTTATGAGATTGACTAAGAACATAAATATATATACATTCTTTTAAAGTAGAGTTTCATCCTTTAATAAATTTCTACCACTAACTCATCTTTTCTCCAAACGATGAGTATTCAAGATGACTTGGTCACACCTGAAGCACTAGAATCAACTTCTAGAGAATCAAAAAATCAAAAAATATGAACTATATATTTCCCTTGTCTTTAGAAATTAACTAAAACCAAAATGGTTAGTACAAGATCAGATGATCCCCAAAATGGATAATTCTTTATAAAATAAAATACTAATCTTAATTTCTAAAATTAAACAAAAAATACCCAAAGTTCAATAAAGACCATTCAATAAAATTTTTTCCTTAAAATCCTTCAATATAATCCAAACTAAGATTGAAACCAAAAACTCTGAAGAATATAATCACGTAGTCTTTCTTAGTAAATCTTAACATTTATCTCCAAATAACATCAACTACTCTTAAAGTCTCATACTGAAGTGTAATTAACCAAATCACATATTCTCTATGATAGGTTAATCATTTCCATTAATAACCTGAATCTCTATAAAAAAATAAATTATTCTAAAATAAAAATCCACAATTACTCCCCAAATGAAATCCCATAGTATTTTATTTTCCTTAGGCATATAGTGTTCCCAACAGAGCGAATTTCTTCCAAAATAACATTTACCACTTAATCACTAAATCATTTTCCTATACAAGGATATCTATTTGATAAAAAATAAGATCCCAAATAAACTTATTATTGATCAATAAAATAATTTTACTAAAAATAATTAGTCACACTAACGATGGACTTCACATAGTCTAGTGGTCAGCTATAAATCCCAATCTCACTTTGGTTGTGGGTTCTATTCCCATAGCTTTGTTCGACGTGACGGGTTGTCACACGATCTGCGTATTGTCCTCTTTCAAAAACTATATTTTATAACATTCCTAAAATGAGATAAATCCCTCAAAATAACCATAACATAATTTAACCAAAAAAGTTATCTCATACCTCGAATTTTCATCCCAAAAATTAATAACCTGTAATTGACTCAAATTTAAGGATCATATAAACCCAAAGAGTTCTTTATAACTATATGAACAAAATAAAATATAATTCTTACTCAAATAGAATTTTCACATAACAAACTACAGGGTTACACATACAAGAGAAAAGTTTTAAAAAGTAATCCCATAAATAATGAGCATTAATACTTTTAAACATTTCTCCATCCATTTATTTCCACATAGGTTTATCCTTGACCTAGTGGTTATCCTATATAATAGGGTATTGACTCGGGTAATGCCCAGGTCCCCTACATTTACAGAAAATGACTGTAAATGGATTCTTAGGATCATTTTTATTTTCTTCTTTAGTAATCTTCATTTTCCTCGAAAATTATTTACTTTATGTCCTTATTTCTCACACATAAAGTATTTATTTGTTTTATTGAGACACTTTCCTGGGTTTCTCCTTCCACATTTCCTGCATGATGGAAATTGAGCTTTCTTTTCTCTATGGTCTCCACTACTAGTGATCTTACCATTCTCTACATTTCTCTTCTTTGTTGATTTTGGGAGTTGGTTAATGTATATGTTATTAATCATATTTTTGGAAACCTACTTCAGAATGAACACAATGTATTTTATGCCTATAAAAATTCTATTTAGTTTCTCATTTCCACCATCGTTATCACCTTGTACATCATGTTCAATGTTACTATGACTTCCTTGGAATCCAGCTATTGACTAAAACCAGAAAGCATAGTGTGAGTAAAAATAGTCATAAAATCATTTATAGAATATCAAGAAACATTATTTTCAATCTAAAACACATTAGTATTAACCAAGGTTATTTATTCTAATCTTATATTAAAATCCTTCAAATATTTTTGTAAAGAAAATGTGAATTATTCTAAGCATATCCCCAGGGAGTATCATAACCAAGAGTGAAGCAAGGCCCATTGTCATGCCCCAGTTCCTGTTCGAGTCTAGCTCAAGGTGGTGTTTTTAGGTTTTACCCCTAGATACATCTATGTTAGAGCCACCTCTACCTTCTCGTATCTAGACAGGGATGTATTTGTTCGAAAATTCACAAAATATCTACATTACCAAAATTCTAGAAAGTTCTTCTATACTAATCCTCAAAGTCTATCTTAGGGTAATGTTCTCTAATTAGAGTTTTTATAAATCTAATTTCCAAGGTTTGTAATAAACTTCCTTTGATACCAATTGTAATTCTATGACCCTAGTTACCCAGAGTCGGTGCATTATTACATAACATTGTCATGATCACAAGAGATCATTTCTCGAAAGACCGATTATTTTAGTAGCCTTGGAAGTACTAGATACATACATAAGTTTTACATTACATCATGAAATAAAAAACAACATTGTGTCCCCTTTGAAAGAACTCAAATTATTTGGCCTATCCCTATAGGATAATAATAATATACTTCTTCACATCCTGGAAAAAACACATAAGAAAGGGGTGAGCTCAGATGCTTAATAAGGATAACAATATAGAGAAAAACATCATAAATAAGCATAAATATTTAAGGTAATTCATAATACTAAAACACAAGACTTTTAAACTTAAACTTCATCATAATATGGCAAAGATAAATAAAATAATTCTATTTACTTATTCACATAGATATTATACTAGTTTAATGATCACATGTAATATCAATAACTAATTTCATAATGATGGAATTCATAATGCTGGACAATATAACCACACAGTCAAGGCCTTATGCCAAGAATACAAATAAGATTTTTTCAGGGCCTTGTGACAAGATTATAGTTTGTATCATGAGTCCTACCCATGCATCGAAGAGCTATAGCGGGATCCAACCGTCACTTACTAAGTCCAATGCATTCCTCATATGAAAAGGTTGAAACATAACATAATCATTCGTATTAAAACTAGAATACAAAATGTTAATACTTTAACCATAAACCATGATTGGTATAAAAATAATACATCCACCGTCAAACATATCATAGAGCCTTCAATATAATATGGAAGATTTTATCATAATAAATTAACTTCAAACAAGTGTAAAATCTATCAAAGTATGTTGACATAGATGAAATCAAAACTATTTGAGAGAAATATATCTTTCTATTTTGAAATATTTTAAAAGTCACATAATTATATAATAAAACATTTATTTTGAAAATATTCTTATAATCTTGTAAATAAATATTCTAAGGGGTTATAATGGCGAAAAATAGCTGCACCCGCCATATAAGTTAAAAAAACATTCTTACTTTAATTTATTGAAAAGGCCATAAAGTACCTTGTTTGGAAAATGATGGAAATATTCCTTTCAAAACATTTTATAAAAAGTAAAACAAGCTTATAAATTACTTTAAACCATATCCTAGGATATAGTAAAAATGTTTTGAAATATATTTTTAAGAAACACAGATGAGGATGATAAATAATTATCAGTAGATGCTTACGTATAAACAACCTCAGATAATAAAGAGATTGTAAAATTAAACCTTACCTTGTACTTTTTCTTATTTGAGGGTAAACTAACCTCCTATATAATAGTTAAAGTGTTGTTATTAAATTATACAAGAACCACATACATAAAAATGATATCATATATGATCTTCTAATATTTCTTTGTTAATAATATTTTAGTAGTATCATTGTTTCAGGTGTTAACTAATTCGTTTTCCTTTATATGTTACATAAGTCAGGTTTGTTATGGATAAGTTGTATTTTATTCATATACATAATGATATTAATTTCTTAAAAAATATTTTTGATTATAAAATTAAAATTATTCTTGAATGGTTATGATGGGGAAGGAATCTCATCACGTTAGTGGAGACGGTAATCCGTTCGTACGCACGAGAAAAAATATCATTCTATTGATAGTGAAATTGTATGTAAATGGATGATATATTATATATATAGAATCATTAACATGTTATATTTATTATTTAAATCAATTATACTCATTATTATACCAATCCAAATAATGAGGTGTTAAATAAAAAACTACACCACGATGTGGAGACGGTAAGCCATACGTATGCACGTATGGTGAATTTGTCATTCATAGGATGGATAGAATAATTAATATGGTTGTACCATATTTATAATAAAATCATAGTATTTATAAGGTATTGGAGTTATTTTTTTTATGGAAACATCAAATAAATAGGAAGTGGAAGAAGAAAAGAACTTTGAAAGAGGTGAGGAAGTAATTACCTCTTCTTTGGGTTCTTCTTTTTGATTTGAAGAAAAGGGATCCTTAGGTTGGATTTATGATCAAAGTAAGGAATCTAGGTTTAAGTAAGGGTAGTTTATAATATTTTTTAGTAGGTTTTGTTTGAGACAAATGGATTTGGAGGTGTGATTTTGAGAGAAGTAGAAGTACCCTTTTATAAGAGACGTGAGGGTCACTTTAGGAAAATCTTGAAATATTATTTTATTATAAAATAATTTTCAGTTTATAATGGATCCAAATGGATTTATTTAAGGTATAAGGTGGGGATGGGTTGAAATAATCTAAACCAATAGGTTTTATACAAGTTTAGGTCACCATATTAACCTTATCTTTTAGATTTAACTCTTAGTTAAATAGTTTAATTTTTAAAATGTCTTCTTGTATTATTATATTACATGGTTAACAAACTTACTATAAAATGTCAAGAGAACCTAAAGTGGTTAATTAATGACATATATATCATTATATAAGTCCTTTGGATGACCCTTATATTTTTAAAAATATTATATCATTTAATAATATAGTATTTCTTTAAAAACTCATTTACGTCAATTTTGACACTATTTAGTATTTGGTTTTTGTGAAAGTAAAAAAAACATGATTACTTCGAAAAAAATACATTAAATCAATCCTAAAATGTCATATTAACCTATAAAATTAGTGGAATGCATAAAAAGTATCAATTTATATTTATTTGGATATTTATAATATCAATTATTTTAATCTTTCATTAATAAGGTAATTACTGCATCATCATTGTGTCATAAATAAATTTAATTATTTAATGTCTAAAAATTATAAATAAAATACCATGATCTAGGAAATATTTTTATATTTCTAATGAATATTTATAGTTTAATTTATCGTATGTAAACCCTATATTAAAAATGGTTTAGTTATTAAAATTTGAATTTAACACTTTTAACTATTCTTTAGGACATGTGTTAGGGTAATTATAATATCATTTTTACCTTTAATTACCCTATCTACTTTTAACCGTGGAAAATAAAATTCAAAAGTTAATATTTAACAAAAATATTTTCATCCTATTGAAATAAAGTTTACTTACTGATTTCAACCGTGTCTCTCAGAGTTTTGAAATTCAATTCACAGAAGCGGTAAAATTATGTTTTATGCAAATTTGCAAATGTGCATGAAAGGTGAGTAAAAGACGGTAAAAAGTTCAATAAAATTTTATATATATAATATTATTATAAAATTATTTAAATGAATTAAATTAGAATAATATAGGTATTATGTATATATTTTGACTTTAAAATAAATTTAAATTAAAAAATATATTTAAATAAAAAGTCAGCTTTAAACAATAACGCAATGTTTTTCACTATTCATCAAAAATTGAAAGCTTTTAGAAAAATACCAAAAATTCACCCAAATATAATTTTTATATTCCAAATTTGAAAATGATGTCTATTTTACCAAATTCAAAACATAGAATTTGTATTAATTAATTTAAAAAATATTCCCATTGTCAATACCAGAAAGTGAGTTTTTGAGAAGTAAAAACTATCAAAAGATTGATATGTGTTTATGTCAAATTTAAATGTAAAATTAATTCCAATGACCTAAATTTGATTAAATGATAAAAATATAATATAATTATAATTAAAAACCATTCAAATGTATAATTTAACACTATAAATTATTTTGATTAAAAAAGTTGTTTTCTATTAAAATTTAGCATTTTCAATATTCATCAAAATATGAAAGTTATCAAAAAAGAACTGGGAATTTATAAAAACTAAATTCTTATGTCTATCTTCAAAAGAAGAAGTTTATTTTTTCAAATTTAATATATAAAAGTTTCAAATATTGTATTTTAAAAGGGTTCTCCATTAAAAGGTGGTAAAATTGCATTTTTAGAAAAATACTTCTTTTATCTGAAAAATTTAATTTGTTATTATATTATGTATAAAAAACACATAATAAGGATATTAAAATTATATAGAGTATATAAAATTCAAAATTTAGTTAATATTATTCATAACCTCTTTTTGAACGGCTAGTTTGGTAAGTCGTGGTGCGCTCGAACTCGGTATTGCGTGTAATGCAAGCTATTAAAATACTTAAAAGAAAATAACTTAATATGAAATCTTGGGGTGTTACAAACACCCATAAATGCTTTTAAACCAAAATATCACCTAAAATATCTAAAAAAATAAACTTTATATCAAATCCTTATCAAAGTATAATTCCAATCCTACACATAATTTAATAAACTACATGCATGATTTATAAAATCATAAGCTATGACATGACACGTTTTTTCACATGAAAAACTCCATTTCACATAAAAAGGCCACCATAAAAATTTAATGCATGATTAATCCTATCAAATATCACTTTATCACCACATATATAATTTAATAAATCAAATTAAACAATTTATAAAACACTTCAATTTTCACAATTAAAGTTCACACCAAAAACACACCCCATTTCATATAAAATCGCCACTTTAAAAACAAACCCACCTCAATTCCATTCAAAAATAATTTTCTCACCACAAAAGTTGATCATAAAATATGTAAAAAACACTCAAGAAAGTATAACAATTCATCAATTAATGGTTAGACATGTAATCACCTACCTTGGATGGAGAAAACCCGTGAGTTTGGTGTGAATATTTAACTGCACCTCGAACAACCAACATAGAACCTTAATCATGAGTATTAAACCCAAATGAACCAAAATTAAAACCCCTAAATACAACCCTACCCATTGGTGAACCACGCCCCCAAAGAAAAAGATGAAAAAACAAAGGTTACAGGAGAGGTTTATCTGGTGGTAAACACATGCGCCAAAGGAGAAGAGCAACGGAGCAGAGGCCGAACAACAGGGCATTAGAGGCATGCGCGTAAGAAGGGATGCCATGGGGGAGGTGCAATATGACATGGTGGGTAGGTAGAGTGAGGAAAGAAGTATGAGGGAGCACCAGAAGGGAGCCGCACCAGAACAAGGGTGCGTCTGTAAGGGGCTTCCCGCCAGCTAGGGCTCTGCCGGGAGGGAAGAGGGGAGGTTAGTCCACCAGGGGGGCTCGAGCCAATCAGGTAGAGGGAGAGGGAGTCCATGAGAGAGGATAAAATAAAAAAAGAAGAAAATATAAAGGAAAAATAATAATAAAATAAACTAAAATAGAACCTAAAATAATAGTTTAGGACACTTAATTTTTTTAAATAATAACAATAATAATAATTTTATTATAACCATAACTTAATAATAATTATAAACTAATTAAATTATTAATGAAAATAATAAAAATAAAAAAGTTACCTTTTTTATTATTATTAAAATAATTCTTTAAAATTTAACCTCATTTATTTTATTTTACTTTATTTATTTTTCTTGAACATCGGGCAGGCCGTGCGGTGAATCGGGCACGGTCACGTGGTGACCCGAGCAAGGCCGAGCGACTTTGACTGCGGTTTTCTGAATGCTGTCACTACCCAAAACATGTGTTTTTTAAATAAATCAAAAATTTTAAGTTGGTATTCAACCTGAACTACCCATTTCCCATAAAATTAATAAAATAAACAATTTAAAAGCGTTAGGTGTGACAATTTTACCCACCATAGCACTTTCCATCCCCAGAAAGCTACAATTAAGGATGAACCTCAAAGTAGAAAAAGAAACCCCCTTAATTTTTAAAGAGGATCCCTGTTAAAAATAAGTAAAAGGAAGAAAAGGCACCGTGATTAGAGAAAGTGACTCAAATAACAACCTCAAGGAACCCATAAAAATACTTTCTGCTATGTGTCACCTACCCCAAAGAGCTAGGAAACCTCTAGTTGATTAATCAAGGAAAGGAAATCTCACACCCATAAAAACCAAATTCACAAACCAAACACCTCAGGTAACACAAAACAAGAACCACACTATTTTTCTGGAAGGAACAAACAATACCAAACCATATCCAAAGAACACTCTTATCACCTACCACTAGGTTGTCTCCAGGAACATAACTAAAAGGCCAACATGGGGAAGCCTGAAGGGGCTCCCCACCATTAGAAACCTACCAACGTCCGAGACGAGACTGTAAAACCATCATGGGGAGGCCCGAGTAGACTCCCCACCATAGAAATATGATATCATTGAATTATTTTAGAGTGATTTCAATGAGACACATAGTGGGTCTCCTTGCCATAAAATATGAATGAAGATACACAAACATCAAAACTTCTCAGTACTAACCAAACACCTTTGCCGCAAGGGTGGGGAGGGGAGGGCTTAACCATCAGGGCATCAAATCCACAATTTAAGACAAACAAACACTTCACATCCTCGTATGACCACAAAAACAAAATTAAGATTGGTTCACCAAAACAGACCTCATAAGGGTCATTAACTAGAGGAATGCGCCCGGTGAGACACAACCACCAAAGTCTTAGGAATCAGAATCACTATGCCTTCACATACCCAAGGGATAACCCTAATGATCAAATATGCTATACATGGAAACAAGATCCTCCCACTAGATTCCACCTAAAAGGAAACAATTGAAACTGGTTAATGATGCCTAAGGTTTAAACTATCTCCATCTTCCACACTGAGGACATGAATTTGGACTAAGCTTTTCACCACCTAAGGTTTTCCCTGACTATGCGCCAACTTCACTTCAGGACCTATGGTTGGAGCTCATATGATTGAAGAATCTCTTTCCTCGCAGTCAGGTTATAGTAAGCCCTGAACAGAACTTCTTTTTCTAGTGACACTAGCTACCACACCACAATTGAGATATCACCAATATACACAACACGCCTCGACGTCGACCTACTCCCACATGGAAAATCACCAAAACAAGAGCTTGGATAGTGCACATGCATCACCTTCTTACCCTAACCAAGGAACTCCTAAAGGAAAAACATATGGTACATAATTTCAGCCAGACTGAGAAATCTAAAACTTCCTTAAAATAAAGAAATGCTCCTATCAAACGGTAACTCCTAGAATATCCTACAAAGTCCACCCTTGCATTTAAAAGAGGGAGCACACTGAAAAATGTCACCTAACATAACCATTAATATTGAGAGAAACATTACACAGAGAGGAGATTTAGACTGAGTCCCAACTGCAAGAGATTTCAACAAACAGACCCAACAGCCCCTTGCGACCAGATTCACACACTAGTGGCCTAGAAAGAAACCTTCCTTAGATGACACCAACGAATGACCCAAGGGTAATTTAAAACATAATCCCACACCAACAACTCTTGGCCACTTACAAACAAGACTTCAAACTTAACGATGTTAAAATTTACCCTTTTACCATCAAATGACTCAAGGAAACCAAAAATTCATTCACCCTTTCACATCCACTCTTCCGCTGTGAGAGGATTTACTTAACTAAGAAGGAAAAGGAAATAAAAAATGGCTCTAAAACTCAAAAAGTAAAGTTATAACTTTGATCAACTAGTGGACCACCAGTGGCGAACTATCCATGACTTCACATCATTCACACATTAACACTTTATCGAGGAATACACTAGCCAAGAGGGAAGACCAAGGACCCAAATCAAACTGGTCTTTTTTCCAACATAGGCCACAAACCAACACAGAATACACAAGGATAAACTATTATAAGGTTTCCCAAACACTCTAAAAAGATACCCCTAACTAAGAAGAATACTTATAGAGCCAAAAAAGCTGGTCTGTTGGTCAATCATACCTTGAGAAAACACCCAATGCACGGGAAAAACTACTACAAAGACCTCCTGAAACACTTCTCAAAGAAGAGTACTTACCAACACCTCAAATTAACTAACTTACGAGACAGAAACATGGAACATCGTCCAAAAAAGACAAGTTTACAAAACTCAAAACACCCCACTATAAGATTCCCAAACCCCCTTTATAATCACCCATGTTTTCCCAACCATTAAGTTTATTTATCCACAAATTTCAATCATAAAAATCTAATCTAAGTTTATACAAGGACCATTTAATAAAATCCCTATTTCTATAACTTCACTCAAAATAGTTCTGAAAACCCATGTTACATGAATTTGAAAATAAATTCATTTCCACTTAAAAATCCAGATTTCATAAATTTTAAAAATAGAGGTTTTCAAATTGATTTCCAAAACCCAAAGGGACACAAGACAATGAATGAGGAAATTAGTGCCAACAGGTGACTTGGACATATGGATGGGGACCATATGCCAATCACTCCACTGTCATATGAAGAATACTAGGGTAATTTCTCTGGATCTACATGGTTTGTCAGGACCTTCAAGCTCGATGAGACAATTGACCCTACTCTCTTTTCATTTCCCCTAAACAAGATTAACCATAAGGAACAAAGACTCAGATAAACCTCAAATTCCCATGTTAACTCAAGTCTTATAACAAGGTGTGCTGTCCAAGCACCTTAATCGTAACAAGAATGTTGAGTTTCGACATCCTTAACTCTAGTCTACCTTGAATATTCCTAAAAGAACACAACCTAAGAGAGAGAACCCCTCTAATACCATTTTCTCATGAACCAAGCTAGGTCTCCATCTGACCTAGTGCCCAACCCAGTCCGTGACATGGCCTAAAGGGCATTCCCAATCCCCATGGGCTGGCACAAGTGCCCAGATATAAAAAAAACATGGGAATGATTTACCCGAATTTAATTTCATTAAAAGACCAACAATAGCTAAAAAATTCAGATCTGAAAAAATCTACCAAACACACCCTTAACAAAAACCAAACCTAAAGTTTACCATAAAAACAACCCAAAAAGGAATGATGATAAAGAGGGTAAAACTTGGACATTTCCCCAATCCTTCGTGCAACAAGAGGGGAACATTCCCAAAATGCCACCACCAGGGTCCACACTGAAAACCACTACAAACTCAAACTGCCAACACCAAACACATTTCTATTACCTAAAACTGATAGACAACTAGGTCTACATATACCCAAAGGTGTATGCAGGGTATTAGTCAAAGCCTAGTAGGATGCCACCTGGATAAAATATTACATACACTAAAACTTTAACGACAAATAAACTTGAAAGTTTTATAATGAATGAAATTCTAGAACAATTTTAAAGAAAATAATCCTAAAAAAATTACTTATATTTAATGAAACATTATGTGGAAAGTATTTTAAAATAATTTCAACTTTAAATAAAACACCATTGATTTTGAAATTATCAACCAACCATCATACTTTTAAAATGCTTTTAAGAGAAAACATTTACAAGCTAAAAGTTAAAAAGGAATGATTAAAGAAAAATAATTTCAATAACACTATTTTAAAGTGGAAGAGAAAAATTCATAAAGAACACAAACATGCACCCAAGAGGTCCTTCATATGCCGACAGAGGGTACCACATCATGAATAGTAGAGCACTGTGGGTAAATCCCCTAAGGTAGATAGCACGTGTGGGATGCTAGAGACATCGTACCTCAGTGTAAACATGGAATATGAACCAAAATGATATACTTTATCATGCACAAACCACTAGTATGAAAACACATCCATAACCAAGTGGTCTCCAATCATCACATATATTTAGTTTGTGTTGTAACATCAATCCTGCTAGATGAATCTTCAACCAAACCTCAAGAAACCAATATAGAAACCTAATCAAGAGGATTAAACCTAAGTGAACCAAAATTAAAACCCCTAAACCCAACCCTACCCATTGGTGAACCATAACCCCAAATAAAAATAGGAAAAAACCTAGGTTAGAGGATAGGTTTTTCTAGTGGGAAACACGTGCGCCGAAGGAGGATATCGATGATAGTTTTCCGGATGGAGCAGAGGCCAGCCAGTGTGGAACCAAAGGCATGCCTACAAGAAGGGCCACTATGGGGGAGGTGCAACGTGATTTTGTAGGTAGAGATTGGGTGAAGAGAATTATGGGGGAGCACCAGATGGGATCCTCACTGAAACAGGGGTGTACTGGTAGGGGACTTCACGCTGGATAGGGCTTCGCTAGGAGGGAAGAGGGGAGGTTGGTCCACTAGGGGGGGGGGTGCTCGAGCTGATTAGTTAGGGGGAGAGAGATTTCGTGAGAGAGGATAGGAAAAAAAGAAGAGAGAAAAAGAAAGAAACAAAAGAAGAAAATAAAAAGGGAAAATAAAATAAAATAGAACCTAAAAAAATAGTTTAGGCCACTTAAAAAATATATAAATAATAAAAATATTAATAATTTTATTATTAACATAACTTAATAATAATTATAACCTAATTAAAATCTTAATAATAATAATAATAAAAGTTACCATTTTTATTATTATTAAAATAATTCTTTAAACTTTGACCTCATTTATTTCATTTCACTTTATTTATTTGTCTTGAACATCGGGCAGGCCGTGCGGTGAATTAGGAAAGGTCGCACGGTGACCCGAGTGAGGCCATGCAGATTTAACCACAGTTTAATGAAGGCTTTCACAACCCAAAACATGTGTTTTTTAAATAACTCAAATTTTTTAAGTCAGGATTCAACCCGAACTACCCGTTTCCCAAAAAATTAATAAAATAAACAATTTAAAAGTGGTGAGTGTGAGAATACCTTAGGTTTAATTCAAGATTATTCTTTATCTTTGACAAAATTATTGGATTATAACTTATACTAAGACGTGACCTTAGGGATCTTACTTAAGGTTTTATCATCATATTTTTCAAATTTTAATAAAAAATTTATATGATACCAACTATAATTACCCATTATTTTTAAAACACAGATATTACATCCATACAGATGAATATTCAATACATAACATAAAAAAACTACACCAGGAACATATGGGGTTAGTGACTTTGGAATCTTGGACACATAAATAACCAGTTTATAAAACATCTACATTGTCTCCAACTTATTCCTTCATAACTAGAACCCTTTTTGACATATCATACTAATTAATTTTCTTTATATTATAGGGAAAATAAACATAAGAAAAGGGTGAGATCAGATGCTCAGTAAGGGTAATCATGGGACACATCGATCATAACAAAAGTATAAGGGAATAAGAACATGAGCATAACATTTGAAAATTATTTCCTGAATATCGATGATCATAATATTGAGTCATGGAATAAATCATGGAAGTTAATAATACATGAATCATAACAGAACATGATCCATGAGATGATAATATTGTCATAAAACATATAATTGAGGCATACACATATTCAATGAAAACAATTTACTTAGTAGTAAAGGATATTTTCCATGACTATTATAGTTGAATGGATGCACTACCTAGACAATAATAGTAGTGAAGGTTCACTACCAAGACTATTAATGCAGAAAAATTACCTTACTAAACTAGTTTCACCTCCCATTCTAGTCATGTATTACTGAATTGGGTTCAATCCCTGTTCCGGTTTTATTTTTCAGAACCGAGTACAATCCCCATTCGAGTCATGTCTTACTAAACTGAGTTCACTTCCAATTTTAGTCTTATCTATCTCATGAGATATAAATCATTACCAAATTCATTATAGGGAGACCCATAATTGGTTATAACATAACCAATATCCTCGGTTATAATGTAACCACCTTCACATAATGAAAACTATACTTATGAGTTCTATAAGGATGTAAGTCATTCATCATATCATAACCCATGTAAAGAAATGATTTTCATAAACATATCATCACAATATAACTCATGGAAAAGAAATAGGCTTCATAAATATCATTCCATCATAAACATAAAGAAAATATAATGAGAATAAGGGTAGTATAAATAAATAATATCCCTAGTAAATCATAATTAAAATCAAATAATGTTATCTTATATGGAAAACATTTTTGAAATATCACTTGAAATAATTTATCAAAAAAATCCATTTTCAAATAATTTCTTTTTAAAGAGCCTAAAAAACATAAAGGAAAAAATTTTCTTTGAAAATAAACTTGTAACCATTTAATTCATAAATCAATGAATTAAAGTTTCATGATGGGGGGGAAATCCACTCATGCCACATAAGTTAAAAAACATTCCTTCTATATTTTTATTAGAAATGTCATAGAGAACATCATTTAGAAAACGACCAAAATAATCCTTTACAAATATTTAGTAAAAATTAAACCATGAGTAAAATTGAATTTAAAAAAAATCATAAAATAATATTAAAAAAATTTTGGAAATAATTTTAGAGAAAATTGACATGTAAGGAAGAGATAGTTTTAATGGAAATTTTAAAAAGATAATTTTTTAATAAAGTCCATTATAAATATCTTAAAATTAAAGTGATAATTAATAAAATGAATCAAATACTTGTATCCACTATAAATTAACATAAAACATGTGGAAATAAAATATAAGATATTAAAAATTTATTTCAAAATTATTCTTTGTATGAAATAATCATGGAAGTAGAATTTTAACCCATAGAATGAAAATTAGGTTAAGAATTCCATACCAATTTGTAATTATTCAAATCGTATGCCCCATAAAAGTAAAAATTATCAAATGAAACATTTAATTAAATGATAATAATAAAATATATGATATTATATATCAATGATATGTATATATTCACAACACACAATAATTAAGTGTTGAATATGGAATATATCTCACAGAAGTAAAAGTGAGACGAGAAACCCTTAACTCACACTTCCTTTTAGTTTTTCATACTTTAACCTCATATATAAATGTTTAAATAATGTTATTAATTAATTATATATATATAATCATATTTATAATAACTTTTTTGATAAATTTATAACATCGTACCACCCAATAATTAATAATATTTCATTTTTTTACATTATTTCGGGATCATTTATTTCATGGTTTCATCATTGGTTCATTTATGTATAATTATGGATTTTATTGAAAAATGGAAATAAAAAACAATAAGTGAAATGAAATGGAATTCATGAAAATAAATAATTTTAAATTTTCCCATATATAATTTTTATTTCTGGCATGAGGATGATTCATTGGATAAAATATTAATGATAAAAGTTTTGTTTATTTTCACAGTTTTCCGACCATCATGAACTAATTTAATATTATTTAATATTATGTTTATATAATAGTAATAAAACATGAAATAGGATATAATATATATTTTAAAATCTTATTTAACTATAATAATACTTTTATGATCATCCTTAAAGGCAGTAATGGAAAATGAAAAATCATTATTCATGAAGATGATTAGCCTCCATAATTAGGACAATGCTTTCATTTCTTTGAATAGGAGGAGGAAATAAAAGGGATGGATATAATATATTACATTAGAGACATAAAATTCTATTCATTACATGATTTTAGAGTTATTATTCCATGATGTATGAAGTAGGTGGGGATAAGGTAGAAGAATAAATGAATATAAGAGAGGTGGTTTGAGAAAGTTACCTCTTGAATATCACCTCCTTGAAGGATCCCTTAAAGACCATGGAATTGGTATTTTTTGAGACAAAATTCAATTAAATTTTGGGAGATTGGGGAGAGTGTATAATAGAGTGTTTGTAATATATTTTAAGAGGTTCAATTATTGTGAGGAGAAAGGGGTGGTTCAGAGTGATATTTATACTCGAGGAGGGGTGGTTTTAAGTGATTAAATAATGATTATTTTATATTTAAATCCTACCACATTTGTGCAGTGTTAATTAAAATGAATTATATTGATAATTAATTTTCTAAATTAAGGTTATGGTGGATACAAACATCAAAAAATCATTTTATTTTTTATTTTTTAGGTATTTTAAGATTTTATCTTTTTAACTTTAACACATTTCATTATTTTACCCCTCCTATGGTAAATATTTTTTTACAATGGTATCTTTATTATAAACACAAATAAAAATTTCCACAAAAAACAATTAATACCTTATAATTACAAATATGGAATCCATTTTCCAAATTAAATTGACATAATTGAAAAAATTAGATTAAAAAACCCACGAACGCGAAAAAAAACCAGGTTTCCAAGAAGTGTTTTTTTTTTCAAGAAAAAGATGATTTAATATTAAATATATGAAAAATAATTATAATTTTATGATACTAAATTAATATTTAATAAAATATAATCTATAAATTTCATTTAAAACATTCCTCATGTGGTTTGTTTTTAATTTATTATAAATGAAAAACATTATGTACTTTAAAAACATTTTCAGAAAAATATGATTTTTAAACCAAAAAATAAACTTAATCTAAAATAAAATATAAAGATAATTAAAAAAATTAAATATAAATAAATAATAATAATTTTAATTTAAACCATATTCAAAACATAATGGTATATTTAAATTTTTTAATTTTTTGAAAAATGGCATTTTTTCAAAATTGGTATTTTTCACTATTCACTAAAAAATTAATATTTTTATAAGATTAAAAAAATCATCCTAATATAGTTTATAAATGATGTATCCAAAAATAATGTTCATTTTATCAAATAAAGTTTCTAAAAATTTCAAAAATCAATTATAACTGTTTTATCATAGAAGGCAATAAAAATCACTTTTTGAAGGAAAAATATATTTGAAGAACAAAATGACTTTAGATAAAATAAAGTGTTTATTTAAAAAGAATAAATTAATAAATTATAAATTTTATAAAATTATATATTTCATGTTGTGGTTAATACTATTTATTCTCTCTAATTTAATGTCTATGTAATAATAGTCTTGTTAAAAAAATTAGAGTTGTTTTAAGCTCAGAATTCTATGCAATGTATGATATCGAAGTGATTAAATTTATTTTAAAAAAAATAAAGACCATAAAATATTGGGGTGTTAAAATATATAGCTATAAGATTGTAGAGTGGAATCAATAATCACCTCATGTACTCAAGATGATATGGTACATTGAGAGAGTTGAAGCCCGTGGGTTCAAACTAAACCAATAACTAGAAACTAATCTCATTATTACCTCTTTAACATATAGATTATCAAGTTTTATTATTAATTATAATACTAATAACATGAAAAAATCACTTATATCCATTTTTTAGTTATCTAGGCTTATAAGGATATTAAGAATACCAATTTTTCAATCCTTATGGAGAACAAGAGGGGAAATGGAAGGCTGAGGCATCTAAGGATAAATCCAAGTCAAAGACACCTAACACCATCCTTATAAAAGAAAAATATATAGAGGTAAGGTAATGATAAGGAGGATAGAATATTTTCATATAGAAAAAATTTCATTGGAAGAAAAATTATAAAGCTGGGAAGAATAATCAAGGTGAAGCTTCTATATTAGGTATTTTTGTTTTTGAATGCACTCTATCTTCTTCTACAAGTGGAGTATTGGATATAGATTATGGTTAATTTTTTTTTATTCAAATACAATAACCAAGTAGATTCAATAATATTGGAAAATTAAAGGTAGATATTTGGGATACAAATAGTGTAACTCTAATAGCCTTAGAAGTGGGAGATTATCATTTGAAATTGCCAAGTGGTTTAGTTCATGGATTAAATAATTTCCATTATGTTCTTTTATTTAACAGAAAAATAATCTTTATGTCATGTTTGGATACTATGGGATTTTATTTGAAGTTAGTAAAAAATGTCTCTTTTTTAAGGATATAATATGTTATTATACGGAGAATATTGAAAATTGATTATATGTACTTGAACTATAAAATCATATAATAGAAATCAATAACAAAACAAGAAAACATGACTAATATAGGACTCTCCTATGAAACTTCAGGTTTGGTCATGTAAATGAAAATAAGTTACAGAAATTACATTAAGTAGGTTATTTAAAATCAGCTGAGTTAAAACCCATGGATGTATGTCTTGCTTATTTAAAAGGAAAAATTACAAAATAACCATTTTCTAGAAATGGAATAAGACTCACCACATTACTAGAATTACTTCATACTGATGTATGTGGTCCTTTTCTAACATATGAAAGGGGTGTTATTCTATAATTCAATACATTTTCTAAATAATATATAATGTATGACTATATTTACATAATGTGTTATAAGTTATATTCCTTTCCTATGTTTAAGGAATATCAATTAAAATTAGGAAAATAGATTTGTATGAAGATAAAGGCACTCCACTCAAACTGAGGTAGAAAGTATCTTAATTTTTTTTTCATTAATCACTTAAAGAAGTGTGTGATAGTATCCCTACTCACTCCTCCTTATAAACCTAAATGGAATGGTGTCTGTGAAAGGAGTAATATGAACTTTCTTGACATGTTCAAATCATTAGTGAGTCAGGAACTCTTCCATTATCCTTTTGGGGAAACACCATGCAGATAGAGACATATACTTGTGACCGAGTACCAAATAAAGAGACAGATGGGATTCCATATGAGATATGGTGTGGAAACAAACCATATATGTCACATATACATGTATGGATATGGGAGGATTTTATCAAGACTATACCTATTAGAAAATTATCATCCTGAAGCATGATGTACATAATTATAAGTTATCTAAAAAAATAAAGGATATTACATATATAACCCTTTTAAAAATAATTTATTATGGAAATAAAATCCATATTTATAGAATGGGAACACATTTCAAATGGAAATATTAGGAGAAAAATTGACTTTGATCAATTTGATTATCCATATGCACAAGATTTGGTATGGGAACAATCTCTATAGGACATAGTGGGAGATGGAGATGTTCTTAAGACACAAGAACAATATAGGTCAACTCGAGAAGTTAGAGAGCTAGAGTGTTATGGTTTCTATATCACCAAGTTAAGTGACACATTAATCATAGAGAATGATGAACCTCTAACCTAAAAGGAAGTAGTATATGGAATGAATGCTGCTAAATGGAAATAAGTTATGCATTATGAGATGGAATCCATTAATCAAAATCACATTTGGATTTTGGTACACCCTCCTTCTGATGTATAACCCATTATGTGCAAATGGGTATTTAAGAAAAAGCTGGACATGGATATTAAGGTCTATAACTATATGTAAATGCTGATGGATAAGGGTTTTTGGCAATGTTTAGGAATATATTATGATAAAACCTTCTCACCAGCAGTGATGTTTAAATCCATCATACTATTACTTACAATAACATCCTTTAATTATTGAAAAATTTGGTAAATGGATGTAAAAAACCACTTTTCTAAATGATAATTTTATTTAATACATATATATGATTCTACCTAATGGGTATATAAATTTAAAGAATTCAAAAAAAGTGAGCAAGATGTAGAGATCCATTTATGGGTTGAATTAGGTATCATAATCATGGAATGTTCATTTTTATAAGGCCATAAGATAATTTGGTTTTTTTCTAAATGAAAGTGATCCATGTTTATATAATATGGTAAATGGGGATTCCACTATTTTACAAGTATTATATGTTGATTATATATTAATTATGGGAAATTAAGTGCTTGTCTTATAGTTGGTTAAGACTTAGTTTAATGAATGATTATCCATGAAATACTTAGGTGAAGAAACCTACATTCTAGGGATCAATATCTATCAAGAAAGATCTTATAGGATTCTTGGGATATTTTTGAGTTCATATGTTGAAAAGGTACTAAAAATTATAGTATAGAATAATCCAAGAGATAGTTGTTTTTGAGGTCACATTTTATCAATCTCTCCAATAAAAAGGTGTCCAAAAACACAAGAGAAGATTAAAATAATGAGTATAATACATTATGACTTAGCTATAGGATCTATCATGTATGTCATGCTAAATACTGGGTTTTATGTTTCCTTTTCATTGATCATGTTGGGAATATATCAAGATAATCATGGAGTATTCCTTTGGTAGCTTTCAAAACAATCCTAAAGTACCTGAGGCATATAAATGATATGTTCTTAGTGTATGGAGGAGATGAGGAACTAGTAGTAAGAGTATAAAATGATACTATATTATCAATAGATCATTGTTATTTGAAGTTGTAGTCAAGATATGAATTTTGTAGGAATGGTGGTGTAGGGAGCTGGAGAAGCTCAAAGAAACCTATGGTCACTGAATATATAAAAGAATACAAGTATATAGAGCCTTATATTGAAGCTATGGATGTGGTATGGATATGAAACTTTGTCTCATAAATTGGAATTATGCCTTGTAGTGCAGACCTTATTCCAATTTATTATGATAATACTATAGTATTGGTGCTAGAAAAAGAGTCCATCTCACAATAGAGAACAAAGAATATACTTTGGAAATTTAATCTCTTTAGGGATTTTACTCAGATAGGTAAAGTCATGGAAAGTAGAGTATCCATAGAGGATAATATAGCATACCCCCAGACTAAAGACATATTTTAATAAAATCATGAATCTCACGTGAGATAAAATAAATTGATACTTATTAGTAGTTTTATAAAGTGAAAGTGTGAGTGTTGAAAGTGGGTTCCCTATACCTATCTTATGTATGTACATTGATTACCATTACAAGTATACAATTCGATATATATAAATGTGTTTATCTTACCAAAGTAGTTTCGATACTTTTATATCCACTATAATTATGGTAATTTCTATATAACAATTTTCATATCAAATGGTTATAGAAGATCTAAGGATATAATGAGAACACCAAGATACTAAAATTTAAATCATAAAAAAGTTTTCCTATGGTCTAGATACATAATAATTATTGGAAAAAATTGATGTCTAAGATTAGGTGTTGGGGGAACATAAGAATTGTGACTTCTTCTCATGAAGTTTTCACTTTGTGATCTCTAGTAGAGGAGATCATGTGGATAATACCTCTAACAGAAACACTACATGTTTCTAGTGTAATTGGTTGTTCCTATGTAAAAACATGTGTATTGGTATCTTAACTTGAGATTTTTATTAATGTGTTTCATTTCATTTCATAATATTATATAGGTAAAAAACCATGACATCAAATTCATAGTGAGGTAGTGTGTTTTGGGTTTGTCTTTGGTTTTATGACATTGTTGGAATGGTCATGATAGAATTTTTCACTTCTGATTTGAGGAAGTGGTACCTAGAGCCTAGTTTATTAGGATGGTAGTACCTTCATTAAATCCATGGACATGGTACTTGAACTTAATTCTGTCTATTTAAATAAAAAACAATATATAAAGAATGGATGATGATACAAGTTGTGCATCCCTCTATATGTGATATCACATGACAAAGAGATTATATTAAACACTGTGTGTTTTTATGATGGGTTTCATTGATATGATTATTCATCATCTCTTTAGGGACATTAATGAGTTTCTAGACTCCCCCACTGTTATGTGAGTAATATTAACTTCTATCAAGACTAGGGCCTAAATAGTCACACAAAACAGTGTATTAAAGAGTCTATCATGTTCTGGTGAATAGGTGTATATGACAGAGAAGGACCCACTATGAAGTCTGAGTATTTTACAAGTATTAATGATAACTGATGAAAAAATAATTTTTTTATTATTTAGGAATATGATAATAGGGTTGAATTTATTTATTAAAAATATTTGCATGTTTTTAAGTAAATACATGTTTTAATATTTTATAAATGAATATTTTTAATATTCATGGTTCATTTAATATTAGCAGGAATTACAATTCGAGTTAATGACTGAGGTATATCATGTAATATATTTAAAATATATATTACAAGTATGTGATAAAATATATAAATAGTATTTATTACACAATTAGTTTGGAACTATTATTTATTAATTTCTTATTTAGTGGATGTTGAATATACAGGGGTAAGGTTACCCTATCCAGGTATTTCAAACATCAACTATATAAGTCTACAGAAGCTCATTTCTACAGATAAGTTCATTCAAACATATTTGGAACTCCTCTCTCATCCCATATCCTAGAGAGATAAAGTCTTTATCTGAGTGAGCGAATCAAGAATGCCTCTATGGATCAGAGTCATGGAATCATCAAAGCTTGCACTAGCATCTGGATTTTGATAAATGGTATACATGAAGATTCTTGATTCATGTGTGTATATTATATAGGGGTTCGACTTTGGGTCCTCTGTGAAATAGTAGCAGGTGATGAGATGTATTCAAAAATGTGTTGAATCAAATGAGGCAACCCTTTGTGTTTAATTTTTGTGCTATTGAAAGATTCACACTGGATCTTCAGACCTCTACTAGGGATTGTATCTCTAGAGACGATGAAGTTACGTCACTCCAGTGATGAAAAATTTTAAATCCCCATTCCACCATATTTCACTACGCACCTCCGTACATTCATTTTTTCCTTTCATATACTAAGAACCATGAAGCATGTATTGGTTCTAAATGGACCATGAAAGGCATAGGTATGAACCCAGAAAGTCACAAACAATGTTTTCACTATCTAACATCTAAACATATATGAGTTTATAAAAATGAAAATAATCATTGGCTAATGACTAATAACATTACTAGCTCCACACATGGTCATGAATACATAGTGAGGGTACACAAAGTTCAACATATACCAGAGTGGAATGATTATTCCATAGTCCATCATTTTGGAGGAGCCCTAAACCATCCAACTAATAAATCAAAACATGATGTAAAACTCCACCCATAACCAAAAAATCACACAAAGTCATAACATCACCCCAAATTCAAATGCACAATCCATGTCAAATGTCCCTAGAATTTCATCATTATTTTCCTCAAATAGATCAACAATGAAAAAATTCCATGGCATGGTGATACTCATCCATATATAATAATGTTTCAATGTCCCTAAAATAAGTGGTGAGCCTCAACCCCAATCTGGTGGTCTCAACTACAACCAACCTGAAGAATTTTATGGTGAGTACTTTGATTGGGTTTTACATGTTTGAATTTTTAATTAGAGACATTTTTTACATAAAAAAAAGTTTTTATTTGGTTGTACATATGGAATCTATGGAGATATATTTTTTTATATCTATGTGATTGAGAATAGACTTTTTTAATAACCCTTCACATGGAAGATACATAGTGTTTTTATGTTTATGATATAATATCTTAAATATTATCTATATTTTAAAGGGACTATATGAAGGGTCTAAAAAGGTGAGAGTTGATACATGGTAATGAAATTCTACTTGTGGGTGGGTTATTAGTGAATAATTTTTTTTATTTCATCATGATATAGTCCACCAATTGTAGCAACATGTGAAGAAAATAAAAAAGAAGTCACCATAATCCAAACAGTTATAGGGTGAAAACCTGATCCTATATCAGTTTCTATAATAAGTCATGGCTAACACATAGTAATTGGAAGGATATTTTTATAATCACAAATTAGATATATGATGGAACCTAAGAAGAGATTATCTATTGGGCCTTGAAGGTCTAGGATGGTGAGTAATATCTCATGATAACTGGTATAACAAATAGGTTATAGTCTAGGTGAGAAGTGTATGGAATATCCTAAAAATGATTTAAAAATGATGATAGTGGTATGGTAAGTGAATATTGATCAATGGTAGTGCCTTGATTCAATAGGAATCCTGATAAAAGTTGAGATGCAACATGTCTTTATGATAAAAACTTATTGTCTAAGTGAAAGAGGATTGGATCATATTAATAATCATATAATGGGAGGCTGAGATGTTTGGTCTTTTGTTTTGTGGGGAAATTGATTGGTGAAAACCTAATCATACTTTGGTTTCTATAATAAGTGAAAAAACATAATAT
Source organism: Viscum album (assembly GCA_963277665.1). Classification (NCBI taxonomy): domain Eukaryota; kingdom Viridiplantae; phylum Streptophyta; class Magnoliopsida; order Santalales; family Viscaceae; genus Viscum; species Viscum album. Next base: position 1,896,269,313 of record OY728150.1, read on the forward strand.
TTGATGGGATACTCCTTATATAACAAATTGGTTTTAGGATGGAACCCTGAAAGGGATTCTGTGTTGGTCCTGAAATGTCTGGTCTGGTGAGGATTCACCCCTAAACACAAATATTCCATACTGAAGGTTGAAAAAAATCACTTATTCTCCTTAATAAATAAATTCCTCCACCCACAATGAGTGGTCAACACCACCACTTGTGTTCTACCCTATTGATCAAGATCCAAACTATCCTATGACAGCCCACAATGAGTTGAATCGCCAACAAACTTTCTCACGACTCTATAGAACCTCCATAACCACTTGTATACCACATAGTTCACCCATGGAAATGGACAACACCAACCAATTAACCATGTTAAAACATTATTCCCCACTCGTGAGTATCAATATCACCCAACATCACATGGTACATTCCCAACTCATTCCTATAAAATTGGCCCAACCCTCACATCATGAAAACATTTTCCATAACATGATTCATCCTGAACAACCATACAAGTAACTAGGTACAAAACTTATCATACTATATCCAGATCAACCACACAATTTAATAAATGATACTGCCCTCCTATATTACCTAAGGAATAGAAAATTCTAATTTATTCATAACCATTATTTCCTAGAACACACCAAACATGATTTTTTACAATGCATCACATAAAATTCATATAATTCAAGAATAAACTAGGATACACCTAAATAGAATTTTCAAGACTCCACTCATTATAAATATTTATCTAGTTCATCCTCAATATTATATTTATTAAATTATAATAAAATACTTGAAATTAGGATTTTATAACAAGGTATGATTAAATATAGAGAAATATAAAAAAAATATTCATAAAAACTCACATCCTTACCCATATCTTATTTCTAGTTTCACTGACATGTGTTTATGATATGAAATGTATGAGATATTCCTCAGAGAAGAATATATGGGAATGAGGTGGGGGGTTTTGGATGATTTCAAGTTCTATGTTTTATGCACAAAGGAGGAATAATAACAATTTAATAAGAAATTTTATTATTTATTCACTATTTAAGAATATTTTGGAAACAAATATCATCTAATGGTTAAAATAGGATGATAAAAGGATCCTTACTAAAAATAGAATGGTAACATGATACTTACTTAAAACAGAATCATAAAATGTATATTTCTCAAAATATGATGAACTAATTATACATACTAAAAACAAAAAGATAAAATGATATTTACTCAATACAAAATTAAAAAATAATCCACTCTCAAAGAAGAATGATAAAATGTTCCTTACACAAAATAGAATGATAAAATGATTATTACGCAAAATAGAATGATAAACTATAACTTATCATAATTTCTAAAAATTTACTACAGGTCCTAAACACCCCTCAAAAAATCCAAAATTCATTATTATAGCCTCCCAAAAATATCATAAAAAACATAAATAAATGAATATTCATGCTTGAAAACTTGTAACCATATTTATAAAAATTAAACACAAGAACCAAGAACAAACCCTAAGGATCATTCTTTGGCCTATAACGACACTTCTAACACTTCCACCGAGTCCCAATACACCTAGTTGAGACAACACCTAACCCAGATAATTATTTTAAATAACTAGTACATTAAAACTTCCCCACCATATGGTAAATCATCCTTGAGATATCTTGACCACATACCAATAAACTATTACTAATACCTAATAATACCTCTCTATGAATTATCAGAAAATAGAGATAATGAAGAACATATCTACCTCTTCCCCAAATACCTAGGTTACCCCAATTCCCAAAAAAATTATCTGATTCCATTCATGGTCCCTACCTACTATAGGAATCACCTACTCATTCTAATCACCACCCAACTTTCTAAAAAAATGAAATCCACACATCCATACATTCCTCACACAATAGTTATCCACATATATCCATAATTTAACTTACTATCATGACCCATACCAAAGGGTTCCATGCCACCAATATCCAAGCCCTCCTATAGTAGGACATGGGTTGGGGACTAGTTTAGGTTAGGCATATCACTAACATGATAGGCCTTAGGCTATGTACCTATAAACATGCACACATTTCCAAGCATATATTGACTGAAAATTAAATTTTAATTATTTTAGAAAAAGTAAGAGTGATAATAATAGTGGATAAAAATGATAATGACTAAGATAATCACCATTTTCAATGAGACTACAATCATCTGGGAGAGATCCCATATCTAAATATAAAATAAGTACCTCCTATGGGATTCATTTTCTGGAGAGTGCATCAAACATAAATTTTCCTTCCCTCTAGGTATGACCGACCACCATTCCTTGCTCAGGAAACAACCTGAACATCTTGAATAAAAAAATCAACACCCACGGGGGGATACTACTTCCCTATAGAACATCCACCAAGACCTTAGAGTATGTTTCAACCTCCTTGATCATAGAGTTTTATAACCTTCATAACATAAGTCCACTGATCAAGGATTTCACCTCAGCCTATAAAGAGTTACCAGAACTAAAGAAAGAACATAATCCCAACATAACTTATCCAATGCCATAAAAAACAAGACCACCGCCCTTCATAATTCCTACCACACATGATCCATCAATGTTAAGCTTTAACCCACTCGATGGAGGAATAAAGTACACCCAATCCCCCTTTGATATATTTCTACTTCTCCCTGCACTCGAAACCACACATGGGATCAATATCTTCAGAGACATAATTGTATATTTATATTGGTGTAAAACACCAAGATCATCCACAATGGAATTCAACAAAATTTGTATGATTAAGTGATAGTATATTCTACCCTCCCTTGTATTGTTCTTGGATTCCCATAAAATCCATCATGTCGTTGAAAAAACCATAGCTCTCGCATTGGACTCCTCCATGCTTAGAGATCCCCCTAGAACCACGACTCTATAAAATCAACCATGTTCTCCCCACACTTTGACAGACCCATGTAACTGCTAAGTAGTCTCTAGATCCCCATCACACACTCACTTATGAAAAAAAGTGACATGTGGATTCTATTGTTGAAGAGTTACATAACCAGTAGTGGGAGTCCATCAAAATACATCTCATCTGGATATTTTCATCCATTAGCAATGCTCTATTTCTCATTCTCTAGATAAATAAAATAATCTTCCCAAGAATACTCTTACACAAATTTTTCTTTGAGGAGATGTCATTTCTGTTACGAGTTTAGATCATCTCGTGGTACACTTTTCTACTAAAGAACTTAGAGCTTGAGACAATGAATATGCATCTATCAAGGGTGTTAGTGATGTAGATGATATCAAAAATATAATTTTGTTGGATGTTAATGGTTGATCCAATGAATGTCAGATATGAAAAATCCAACAAAAATAAAATATCAGGTACTAGATAGCCAATGGAAAAAGTGCCTCACCCACCCAATATAAAAAAAATGAACAACCATGAATTAATACATCTAAATCACAAAACAAAAGTAAAAAATGAAGTAAATGAAATTAGAAATTTCCAAATTAAATACCACTATAAGGATACTAAAAAAAATTTAACCTGAATGTTATACTGGGGACTATTGTCAAGATACCACAGGAACACACCTCAATTTTTTTAGTCTCACTAAGCACCGTCTGATCCTTGTATATCTAAGACTCTTTTAAAAGTTTGATTGTTTAAAAAAGACATGACACATGCGGGAAAATCCTGTGCACAGGTGCATATAACAATACTTAGTAGAACACCTTGAAACAAAAAAGAATACAACAAAGTAAAATATTTCAAATATATATAGGTATATTTCAACAACACATATAACAAGAATATCTAGATATACTCAACAAAGACAAATGGTCTATAGGTAAAGTCACAAATATAATTCCAGCCATGGATTTCATCTTAAATGTTCCAAAAATTAATATTCCAGGAGAACGCACTCCATGAGTCTGATAGTATCGATGAAATATATCTGAGAGGTAATTATCATGGGGTCTCACCATATAAATTACATGATTAAATTCTAAAGAGATACGGTATGCATATGAGGATCACTTCTAAGGCCATTTGGTATACAAACAACTCAATCTGGATTAACCTACTAAGTGTAGGATTAGTGCCCATGTAGTATTGGTCATGATGATACCAAGAAAACCACGTAGGTCACAAATATGAATAAAGTATATCACTCCAAGCCTCATAGAAGTATTCCAAAACTCTATCCAATAAGTCTTATTGAAGATATCATTGTCATTTGTATAGGAGGAGATTCCATACTAAACCTTAGGGGAAGGATATAGGGGTTTCACCCTAATGAAACTTTTCTAAGATACAGATAAAAATGGATACAAGATGACTTTTAATGTGTACATGACATATATTAGGGTTAAATGTTGTGTCCCTTCGACCTTAGGTCTGGCCCATGTAAAACAGACTGTGTTTGTGTCCATGTAGAATTAGATAGTGTGCTGCTGCCCATGTACTCTTCCCATGTACTAGTACACATCTTAGCCCATGTACATTTTTTTCATGCTATATCTGTCTAGGAATACATGGCATTGATATGCCTATGTACTCCACCTTTTTTCTATGTACCCTTTGAGGTACATTATGTGCCACCAGGGAGAGTTCAGACACCATGTGATAGGGTCACACACTATATAATACTTTACTTTTTCCCAAAACCCTAGCTGACACATAAGGGTACCCACACACCATGTAATCTCAGATTATACACAGTATAGATCAGGATCTCCCGAATCGTGCTAGTTCCTCCTTCCATGTGTGACTATCCCACCACCATCTTATATTTTGGCTCCAATCATGCCATAAATTGAGGATCTCACCTGGAAAATCCTCACCATAGCCTTTTTACTGGATTCTATCCCCTTGAGTTTTTTGGAAAATAGCCTCATTTTTTGTTATTCATTGCGCACTAAAGAACACAAAATAAGGTATACAAGACCATATGACCAGTTTCCATTTTTTTCATTGCACCACCATCATGTTTTTCCAATCCCATATTTTTAAAACTAAATAATCGTTCTAGGAAATCTGTGTAAAACAATCGATTTCCTAGTGGATATCGATCCACAATTCAATAAAAAACACCCGAGATGAATGAATAAATATGAGAAAAATGCACAAAAAAAATGAGGAATGGACCTTGACCAATGTTCATATTGGCCTTGATCCATCACCGTTAGAACAAAAAGTAAAGAATCAATAGTAATCAATCAAAAATCCAAAAATAAATCCCCTCAAAAAACCCATCCCAAAAAATGTTTGATATGTGAATAAATATGTTGGTCAATTGATTCATCTTTTTCATAGAAATCAATAATGAAGAAAGAATCCAGACACAAAAATGTCCCACATTGGGAGGGATCGATCGCTGATGAAGAACGAGCCTATGTCATCTTCATTGGAGAGATCCATTGATTTTCTCTCGGCCTGGTCACTGTCTTCCAATGAAACCTCATTCGATGGATCTATAATGGTCTTATAGATATATAGTTTTTAGTAGATAAACCAAGTAATTACCCATGAACATTTATTTATATAATAGGTTCAATCATTGTGTCAATGAAATAAAATAAAATAAAATAATTAATCATTTTATCTATTTCACTCCCACGATGACTTTTCTACAAAAAACCCACACTAACCATGTTTATGTCACACCTAAGGTAAATCTCATGTTTTGAACCCAATAGTGCCTTTAGATTTCTAAACCAAGACCCTATTCATAGGTTATTCTACATTTTTAGGAAAACTACGCATGCGTTCTATTTAATATATTTATTATATTTCAAACATTTATTCTGGGAACACTAGGATTTAGAATCACACGTGGTCTTAGTGCTTGGTCTTGAAAGTAATCCATACAATATCCAAAAATAATAAACATAAAATTCGATTCATTAAATTCTCTCCACCTTGTAGTTTTACATCCTGAAAATACAAAATAAGAGTTACACAAACAGATGTAGGTACTGAGCAAGAATCTGAGATTCCCTCTCCTATGTGATCTACTGAAGATTACTATGATACCACCAAACATGCTCTAAATGATTTTATTGCCCATGAATGATCCTCTCATGATGATCCCTGATATTTGTCAAGTACTAAGAAAAGGTAGCTCCATTCTCGATGTCCTTCTTTCCCCAGTCTATAACGTGTGATGGGTAATTCACACACCTCATTAACTATGAAACATGGAAGATGTCATGAACCCAACCTAATTGTAGTTATAGAGATAAGTGTTACATCACCTCACCAACTCTATATAGTATTTGTAATGGGCCAATGAATCTTATAGATATTTTTTCACCCTATCCAAATCTCCATAATCCACATTAAGGTGAAACCTATAGAAACACATGGTATCCCTCCTCAAACTCCAAAGGCCTTCGTCATTTATTCTCATAATAATTTTGATGGATCTGTATAGTATTTATCTTCTCCTAGATGATCTGAACCTTCTTAGAAGTTTTTCACAACAACTCTGGGTTCATTAGTGTTGACTCTCCTAGTATAGTCCATAAAAGTGGTGACCTACATGGTCTCATATACAAAGCCTTGACTGGTTCCATACTGATGGTGGAATGATAACATTTATTATATGAAAAATCCACCAGTGTTATGTGATCCTCCCAAGTATGGAAAAATACTAAAATCTAATCTCTTATCATTTCCTTAAAGTCCTTCATGGTCCGCTCTTTCCGGTCATCGGTTTGGGGTTGAGATGTTGTGATCATGAGAATCTGAGCCCCCAGAACCTCCTGCAATCCCTTCCATAACTAATATGTGAAGAAATAATCAAAGTTATAAATGATCATTTATAGAACTCCATAGAGTTGAGATATCTCTTGAATGTAGAGGCATCCCAAGTACTCTATAGAACTCTTCTTCTGAATTGCTAAGAAGTGGGATAACCTGGTGAGTCAGTTAATGATCACCCATATAGAATCATGTACCATGGAAATATGTGGTAACATTATCATGAAGTCCATAGATATCCCATCCCACAACCACTATAGAACCTCAAAGGGTTGAGCTAAACATGATGTAACTTTATGCTCAACCTTCACTAAGTAAAAATTAATGTATCAAGAGACAACCTCTATAACTACCTTATTCATCCCTAGAAACCAAAACTAACTTCAAAGGTATAGGTACATCTTTTCCACACCTAGATATACTGCCAAAGGAGGTGTATAAAACCCAATTAGAACCTCCTACCACAATTTCACTGGTACCATTATGCATCATCTAAAAAAGATGAAATTGTTTCCACCTTCATAAAATCAATTGGGAGCATGTCTAATGGATATCCAAGTATATAGGGTCTCATAATCGGCATCCCCAAGATGTTACTCCTTGAATCACTCTAAGAGAGGAGGGGTGGAAACCATTTTCTATAGGTAAGCTTCTCCATATGCATCCAAAAAGGTTAACAACAATGAGACCATCTACTCTGAAGCCTCATTTAGCAATTATGAACACGATATCCTGCTAAGAGCATATGCTATTACACATCCCTTCCCAAGAGTATAGAAAATCTCAAATTCAAAATACTAGAGGAAATATAGCCATTTACTATGTCTCAAGTTATGATCATTCTAAGAGAATATATACTTGAGACTCTTATGATCAGAACAGATGATAAACCTCTCTACCGTTAGGCAATTTTTCCGCATATTTAGTACGAATATTACCGATAATAACTCAAGATCGTGAGTCATGTAGTTATACTCATGTGGTCTCAACTGACATGAACCATAAGAAATCACCACCTACCTCTGCATAAGAACAAAACAAATCCCATTTTTTGATGCATTGAAGAACACTACTTACTCAACACCCTCTTCTGGAAACTTCATGATGGGATAAATCATCAATATCTACCTCAACTACTGAAAAGACTGCTAGAACCTCTCCATCCACATGGATGGATTATCCTTTCAGGTTAAAGATATTTTGGGAGATGACATAATATATAAATATATTATGAATATATGGTAATTTCCTTCCAACCCAAGGAAGATCCGAACCTCTATCATGCTCTTGGGTGGCTCCTAAGCTAATACTACCTCAACCTTGGCTGGGTCTACTACCACTACATATGCTAAGATAACATGTCCTAGAAATTTAATCAAGAGTTGGAACTTTGAGATCTTCTTATAAAGTTGGTTATCTTAGTTTACGTCTAGAACCATCCTCAAGTGCATCACATGATCCTCTTCAGATGTTGAGTACACAAGGTTAACGTCGATGAAGAATACCATGAATAGGTCTATGAAAGGATGAAAGATCAGGTTCATGAGTCCCATGAACAATAATGGGGTGTTCTTAATTCCAAAGTGAATCACCAATTACTCATAGTGACTGTAGCGACATCTGAATGTCTTCTTTGGTATATCCTCATCCCTTAATCACAACAGGTGATAGCCTGATTTGATGTTAACCTTCAAGAACCATCTCGTCCCTCTCAACTTATTAAGGAGTTCATTGATCATTGGTAGTGGATACTTAATATTCATGGTCACCCAATTCAAGTACTGGTAGTCCATACATAACCCAAATATCCCACTTACCTTATTGGAAAACAAAACTTAGGCTACCTAGGGTGAAACACTGGGTCTAAAAAATTCCTTCCTCTACAAGTCCTCCAATTGTACCCTCAGTTTGTGAATCTCTATAGGAGCCATATGATATGATAACACAAATATAGATATCATATCAGGGTGTATATCAATGAAGAATTATATCTCTTGGTGAGGAAGTAAACCTAGAACATCCTTAGGAAATACATCCTCATAATCTGTCACCACTATAGGAAATTGGGAACTCATAATATCCACTACACCAAGGGTTATTCTATCCAAATGGTGAGTAATTGGATAAAACCCCATATGCATGAATCTATCCTATGATACCTGGTTTTTCTTTTCACCCACAAAGGAAAAACTGGTCCCAACTCTATGGAGACACTGCATCCTCTACTTGAAACAGTCAGTTTGGGAATGAACAGTGGATAACCATTCCATACCTAAGATGACATCATAAGGTATTGTTGATGATACAATGATATTTCAATAGAAAATATCTCTTCCAAGAGTCGTTTAACACTTTTGAAATAAGTGTGTGATTACTGATTCATCTCTAGTAGGATTATACAAGAACATGTGTTGATCCAAGAGCTCAACTAGAATCTCTAAGTCTTGAAAAAGATATGTGTAAAGAAATGACTGACTATTTACTATTTCTATTAGTACTACATATAAGGTAGAAAAGACACAGATCATTCATTGTATCATTATGGGAGCATTTAACTCATAAGCCTCAACCGCTTGTAGCTATCCCCACCCCTATCTTCTATCTCCATGAGCTTGGAGTGGACCACCTAGGGGTGGAAGTGGTAAAAAGTTAATGCATCTACCACATCCTACTACTCTTCCAGTTCCTATGACACATCTAGATTTATATAGACATGTTAATTACAACTATTTTCACTTCCTTGGAGTCCCATCCATGGTCTCTCAGTCATCCATACTACGGGTTAGATAATTTTAGGAAAGATGTCATCGGTGGTCACATGAGTAGCACCACCTCTGACAAGGTTGACTGGACCCATCCTATGGGACCTGAACCAAAGATCCTTTACCCTAGGACCTCCACTTAAAACATCTCGCATGTCCATGCCCCATAAGATGACATCTCCTCCCTACTTCCGAGGTCTCTACTCCTAATTTTGAACTACCAGAAACCACTGGTTGTGTCTACTCATCCAAGAAACTCTCAACCATGAAATATTTATCTAGAACCCCAACATAGGTAGAAATGCATAGAGAGATAAAAATAGCTTGGATGTCTCTAAAAATTCTTATATAGTATGTTTGAGACCTGAAGAACTGATCCCAAATCATATCCATCGAGTACCTAGAGAGGCTAGTAAACCTCGATAAATACTCAGCTACTGTTGTGTTGCCCTACTGGAGCTGCAAAATATCTTTGATAGTTCAACCCTCGGTGTAGCTGGAGAGAACTACTCTATGAAAAGGTGATAAAACTCTAACCATGATAGAGTCACCTCATCATAAGATTGGGTCACTAACCCCCACCATCTTTTTGCTGAGCCATGGAGAAGGCTCACTACTAGGACCATGATATGATCCACTGGTGTCCTAAATAGATGGAAAACTTTGGTCATCACCTCAAGATAGTCCTCATACACTAATGGATTGGGATCATATCGGTACTTGAGGGGTATCTCTCACTAAAACTCATGAAGTCCACTCATCCTGCTCACCTCATCATCTAGAACTACGGGTAAAAACTTCTTCTCTATGGGTGGTGGTATAGGTGGTACACCACCAGGAGGTAGCACCACTAGAATTGGTCCTTATATCGATTCCTCATTATTGAGGGGATAATCATCATGATCCTAATGCTAAATATTAGATAGAATACATCACTGAGACATCCTAAAATTAAACAAGATTTACCATGGTCAATGATTATATCTAGATAACTAACTTAATAAGGACATGGAAACCAAAAAACATTATTATTTGATGCATGTATCATTTTTTTCCCTACAACCAGTGTTCTCATGTATCAAGTCGAAAAGCAGGTGATTAGAGTCTTGGTGTATGGATACATCGACCGCTGCACGAAATCTATATTACCAAGACTGAAAGGAGAACTAAAAACACTTAACACTATTACCCAAAACCAATATCATAGACTCTAGTACTAAGGTAGAACTGACTGCTCTAATACCACTCTATCATGACCTGTCCAAAAGAGGACTATTCCAAAACTCTCTAAGACCACCAACAATAATCCAGGTGCTGGAGACTAGCATCAAGTAGGCATATCACTAACATGGGAGGCCATAGCTTATGTACCTATATACATTAAATTTTTTTAAATCCTATACAATTATGAAATGTAAAAAAAACTCAACAAAATTTCATGTATACAACTATATCCCACAACCATAGTACAACAGGAAGTAAAGGAAAGCAAACAAAACCATATAAAATCCCCCCAAAAAGAGTCTGAAAACAAGTCCAACCTGAATGTAATATTGGGGACTACTATTAAGATACCATAGGAACACACCTTAATCTATTTGGTATCACTAAGAACACTCTAATCCTGATCTATCTAGGACTCTTTCGAAAGGTCGATCATCTACACAAGACATGAAATGTGTGGAAAAATCCCATCTATGGGTGAGTATAATAATACCCAGTAGGAAAACCCAAAACCAAAAAGAAAACAATAATGGAAAACAGTCATATCTACACAAGTATATGTCTATAGAAAATATAAAAATAATATCTAGATATACTCAACAAAGACAGACAATAGAGAGGTAAATTCACAACTGTAATGTTGACCTAGGATTCCAGCTCGAAGGTTCCACAATGAACTCATTCAAGAGAACACAATCCATGAGTTTTTTATTACTAATGATGTCTGTCCAAGAGGAAATGATCATCATGTCTTTCCATAGGAAGTACACACTGAATATCTAAAGTGATACGATACACAGATGAGGATCACTCCCAATGACATGGGGTATACCAACAACTGAATCTTGATTAAAATTCTAAGTTGAGGATTAACACCCATATATTTTGGTCACGAAAAAACCAAGAACTCCACCTAAGGAACAAAGATGAATAAAGGATATCACTCCGAGCCTCAAAAAAGGAGTCCAACAACTCTATTTAATAATTCCTTGTGAAGGGATCATTTTCCTATGTGTAGGAGGTGATTCCATACTAACCCTCATGGAAAGGATATAGGTGACACACTTTAATGAAACATTTACAAGATAAAGAGGAAAATGGATTAAATATAACTTTTAAGGAGAATACGGTGTGTATTACTGTTACACTCCATGTCCCATTGACCCTAGGTCATCCCCATGTAAAATGGACTGTGGTGTTATCTTTGTAGAAGTGCACAGTGTGCTGTAGCCCATGTACATATTCCCATATACCAATACACATATTAAACCATGTAGATTTTTTCCAATACATTTCCATGTGGGAGTACATGGCATGCCTATTCTTGTGTACTCTAGCCCATGTCTGTGTACCCTCTAAGGTACACGCTGAGACACCAGGGAGAGGTCACATGTTGTGTGATCCTTAACTTTCTCCTAAAGCTCTAGATACCACTAAGAGGTACCCACACACGTTGTAATCTTGTATTACACACCATGTGGATCAAGAATTCTAAAATCCTACTAGTTCATTATTCTGCACACACCCACACTACCATCACCTTAGATTTTGGCTCCAATGAAGCCATAAATTGAGGATCTACCCTAGTCGAACCTCACCATGACCATTTTATGGATTCGAGCCCCTCGATTCACTAAAAAAATGATATTGTTCATCATTATTTGTTACACGCCAAAGAACAAGAAATTGGATATCCAAGACCTTTAGGTCCACTACCACTTCTGTTTTCACACCACAACCATGTCGTTCCCATAATTGATTTAAATATTGAATTGTTGAGCTAAAAAATGGGTACATAATGATCAATTTCCTAACGGATGTTGAAGTACGGGTTAACGAAGTATACTAGTGATGAATGAAGAAATATGGGACAAATGAACAATCACAAGCACAAGGAAAAAACCTCGACCAATGTTTATGTGGGACTCGATCCTTCATTTTCAAAACAAAAAATTGAATAAAAAATATTAATCTATCGAAAATCCAAAAATAAATCCTTGAAATAAACTCATCCCATAAAATGAACGATCCGCAAATTAATCCATTGGTAGATTGATTCACGTTCATCATAGAAATAAAGAACAAGGAAAGAATCCAAACATAACAAATGTATTACCTCAATATGGATTGATTGCTAATGAAGAATGAGCCTACATCGTGATCATTGGTGAGATCCTTTGATTTTGTCTCACACCAGTCATCTCTCTTCAATTTGGTCATATTCTCCAAAAATAAACTCATTCAAAGGCTCTCTAATGGTTCTCTAGGTATTTAGGTTTTAGTAGATAAATCTAGGAATTCCCATTAACCATTTATTTATAGAATAGGTTAGGTAGCTACCTCAATGAAATAAAATAAAATAATTTAATTGTTAATTTTATTCATTTCATACTCGCGATGACTTTTCTACAAACACCCCGCACTGACCAAGGTTATGTTGCGCCTAGGGTAAACCCTACATTCTCAACTCAATGTTACCCTTGGATTCTTGATATGGGCCCCCATTTAGATGTTACTCCGATTTTTCTAGAAAACTATGCATGCATTCTATTTAATATATTTAAAAAATTTATTCTGGGCACACAGGGTCTTGGAATTGCATGTCATCTTAGCACCTATTCTTGAAAATAATCTATACGATGTCAAGAAATAATACATATAAAATATAAGTCCTTACAATTTCATAATCACTCAAAATTATCCTAATTCCCACATATTCTACTACATTATACCAAATTCCCTATTTATCTCACATTATACTCAATTCCCACTTTATCCCGCATCATACAAGTGAGTGCTTTATCCTGGATCATACCCGATTCCTAAATTATCCCACATTATAAAATATGGTCACTTATTAAATAGAAATTTTTCAATTCATATATCATACACACACCTCATGCACTGTTATCCATCATACAAAAAATCTATGGTCACATCTTCCCACCATACCTCTAAGTGTCATTATCTCTCCATATTTCTTAGAATAAATATTCTCAACCACATATAGCTATTCTAAATCCCGAACATCTGATTTATTTTCACATCGTGGAGATGTATACCATGATGACCACTATACACAATACTAGGTGTCTCACCAATTTTCAAATCCTATAAAAACAGTAATATACTAACTAAAAACGACTCATAAAACTACTATTCCTACCTAGGACTCCTGATTCGGCTCTGATCCATGAATCCTAGCTAATAGGGGATTCTAAAAAAACCTCTTGAGAGTCCTAATATATATATATATATATGTTAAGAACACCTTTAATGGATAATAATACAAAGTATAATCATTTTTCTTCTTCCTAAACTGAAATCACATCATTAATGGTCCACTCTAATTGGTATCATGCAACATTTTACCTAAATACCTTTCTAGGTCCCCTCATGTCCTCATATCTAGATACCTAGAGCTCCACAACATTTCTCACCTAACCCAATTGTCCACCCTAGTATGGTACCATATTTAAATTTTTTCTGAAATATCAAAATCTAGTTCACTACCATAGAGAGTGATTTTAACCAAAATATGTTTACCTAATCCTTGATAGCATTATATAAACCATACTTAAACAATCTCACCATATAAATCTAATCTCCTTATATAATTTATGAAAATCATATAAAATATTTGAGTATACCAACATAATTCATAAACATTTTCTTTACCTACTAAAAGTCAATTCACTCAAAAGCCTACCCCACTAGTAGAGTCTCGAATGTGATTGAATTAAATGGCCTAGAAGTCCATCCATGTTTTCCCCTCATTCTTGAATTCCTTTTATTGTACATCCCACCAATATTTATCTATTCCTATAATAATATATGTGTTCAACATCAAATTTATCCCAAGGGGTGTCTCAATCTAATCAAATATCTTCTACACAGAGCCTATCCAATACTCTACCTCTTGTGGTACACCCTAACCATGAAACAAAGGTGGATGTTGTGACTGGAAATCCCACAAAAAAAACATTCTATACACTCATACGATCACTGATCTCCCTAATTAGTACTCAATATAATCTATACAGAACTCTACAATTATTTCTCATCTAACAACTTCCCCAGCTCCTCTGCTTAGTTTTTTTTGTCTTTCATGAACTCTATGGATACCTTTATCCAATAATCACATGAAATATATCTATTTTCCTTACTGATATCAAGAATCATGATGTTTTCACACATTTGGGAGGGTATGTTCATGGTATGAGTGTGAAAATTGTTGATCTCCATTAATGATATCCCCAACTTGAATATATATGTATATCAGTGTATAATGAATCAATAATAAACAATAAACAATAAATCATAAAATAACTAGATCTAACCATGGTCGTTAGGCCTTGTTGTTCCTCTACTTGAATTAGATTGTGATGGAGTGGAATGATGCATCCACTATCCTTCGTTCCAAAAAATACCTTTTCCTTCCAACCATTCATGTAACACATGATGTCACACATGAACTATAACCACATAATCTGAAAAAAATCCCATCACCCCAAAGGCACATCCACAAGACATGTCCCAAGTCCCAAATATATCTTCATTCATTATCACTACTGAATAAATAGCTAAAAAATACCAACAAACATTGATACTCATCCTTTAATAATCCATTCCAAATGGCCCCAACAAAAACAATGAGCCTCATCCCCCATATGGCAGTTTCAACTTTTACCAATTATGTCATTATTTAGTGATAACCTCCTTATAGTGAATTTCAATGACATCCCTTGTGATTTATAATATATTGAGGCCTTTACTCACAAAGATTGATCAATACTTATTATTGGGTCTAATCCTATGTGCATATAATTCTAACGACCCCATAAACCGCTCATAGTGAGTGACAGAAGCAACAAATTTGGACACTCCTCGTTTTCTCCTCAGTCTCCATGTAAAAATCACATCTTTCAACCAAAAAAATAGTCAAAATTGTTAAATTTTCTCACTCCAACTATGTCAATTCACTTCTGGTGATCAACATCATGTATAATCACATTAGAAATTCCCAACACATTCTAAAAGAACTATATCTACCATATAATCATTAAAAAAATTTCTAAAATCAATTTCGTCACACCCAACAAACCATGGAACCACATTTCAAACCTACCATGCCATATTAGTATCAAGACCAACATTTCTTAGAAGATATTTTCCTCCTATATCTCTTAAAAATAATAAAGACTTTATGAAGTGCATAACCAATCTTACCCTGATATCCCCACACATTCCAATTTACTAAAAATCACATAACACATGTATACTTAAAGAAGAGGCTATAAACCACCTACTTGGAGTTTGAAAGACTCCAATCATTAGAAATAATCACCTAGTTTTTCTATAATCCATAGATTTAGAAAAATCAAATAAAATCCTATAAAATATAATTTTTCAATAATGGATGAATAAGTCCCGAGACACCTATAACATATTATCATAATGAATATTATACATATCCATAGCACTCCAATGATTTATAAAACACAAAATTTTGAAAAAAATGAAGGATATTTCCCTCATAAATGAATAGAGGGGTACACAGGGGGATATATGATTTTGGGTGATGATTTTTTGATGTAAGGGAGCCCTAATCCCCTTTTCATATATTTTTAACATTCATTAATTATTTAGGAATATTCTAGAAATAAAATTCATCCTAATTAAAAAATGGTAGGATTATATAGAATGATAAATTGATATTTACACTAAAAAAGAACTATAAAATTATCTTTACTCCAAACAGATGGATAAATTAATCCTTACTCAAAACAGAAGGATAAACCCAGAATTATCCAAATTTTAAAATATTTAGTACATGTACTAAAAACCACTAAAACAGAAAAAAATTATTTTTCATCCTTATAAACATATAAAAGATCATAAATAAGTGATAATTCATTATAAAACACTTATAACTACATTCATAAAAAAAATCCATGATCTTTTGCAAACTACTATAGATTATTCTTAGTCTATGCCTGCACTTTTAACACCATCAGGTCCCAAAACCCCTATCCAAGCCAATAAATATTCCAAATCAGTATCCAAAATACTTAATCCTTTATAGGTTTTATTTATAATGGTTTTGGATCCTGTTTTATTGTTGGGTATGATGTATGCTGATTGTTTTGTGTTTTCTTGAGAGATATTCATTGAATGGTCAATGATATTCCTTTCCATCTTTAACTATAATCATAGAAGATTAATTTTAGGTAGTTGATTTGAAATAGATCTTATACTATTATGTGTTAAAGGGTAAGTATCATTCACGTTTTATCATTTGGTCCATAGATATAATTTACCCATAAGGAAAATGAATCGAAATTAAAATATTTAACAAGGATACATTAGTTGCATGTGGGTTATGAAAATCATTTTATTGATCATTTTTTATCACCCATATTGATTGATAGAATAGGTGTTGTTCTCTGGATTGGTTTTATATACATTAACATATTTATAATTTAATAATAACTTAAATATGGTAACAGAAAAATAGAGATATTAAAATTTAGAAATGATGATTTTTTAATACTTGAATTTCTTAAATATGAATTTTATATGATAGATTTTTTCATGTTAATGTTATTCAATATTGTAATAATAGTTTATTTATTTTTATATTTGTTTTAATTTTTTTATTTATCACATTTTTATGATTAAAATGGATCAATTATGGTTGGTTTATGTGTAAAATATTGGGTTTTCATGACTAGTTGTGGTGTTGGTCATTGGTGTGGTTAATGTTAAACAATTATGGGGTTGATTTTAAGGTAACATGATATAGATATATTGGTTTTTTCTTTTTTGATTCATTGATGGGATTTTTTTTTAGTTGGATTAGTTTTCTTTGTGGTGTTTTTTAAAAATAAATATTATTTCATACTTATAAACAGGAAGTGCATAATAGAAATAGATTAATAATAACAGATATAGATGGTTTTTGATACTGTGAGATGATATTATGGATGTATTATTATTTTTTAAACCAAAATAAAAATTATAGGTGTTTTAAATGTAAATTACGTGATAAAAAGGAACAATATTGTCATACCCACCAATATTCATGCTCCAACAAACCCTACTTATACCCCCAGTAATAAGATCCTCTATTACACTTGGTTACACCACTAATTGTTCTTTTTTATACCCACTAAATTTATATTTGGTTATACCCCATATCCAATAAACCTTTTTAGAAACTAGTTATACCCCCAGCTATAAGATCTTTCATTCTTCTTTTCTTATATACCGTAGAAATTTCTTCACTTCCTCGATAAGAATTTTAGATCAAAATCACTTATTTAAAATATTCAAGATCTTCAACAAACCTATTTAGAGTATTTTGGGCTTGAAACTTCCTATTCATCCTTCATAGACATGTATATGATCAATTTAAACTTTTCAATACATTTTGATGAAAACATACTTATAAAATGTCCATATATTATGCCTCTATTTAGTAAACCTCTAGCCGATGGGAACATCCAATTTTCTTTCGATTTGTTTTTCCCACTACACTTTGGTCTAGTAACATAATATAGTATCCCTATATTCAGTGAGTATCTACCCATTCAATATCTATTTGATTCTACTCAGTGCACATTAGTTTTCATTTCTTCATTTAGAGAAAAACTATTCGATGAGTACATTTGATGGAACTCCAATAAATGTTCCCCCATAATATGGATATTTTTCTGGTATCTTAACTTAATTTTGACATAAAATCATCAGTGATTCACTTTTTTCAATATTAATATTGTTAAGTACATTTTTAATTTGCACCCCCTTCATATAGTTGGTTTCATAGTGGAAAGGGTGGGAACTAGAAATCATTTTCCCGCTCATCTAAAACTCAAATTTCAGATCTCATGATCATTAAAAATTGGTAGGAATATTATCAACACTAATAAAATACCCATGATGGCTCCTTGAATTTCTTCATCCATTGCACCATCTTTCAGTCTCCCTGTATTATGAAACTTTTGTCTGATGTAATTTGTGATATCTATGTCTAATGGTATCTCATATATTTAACTAGAATATTTTCAAACATTACTCTTTTTGGATACACTTCATCTATATCTATGTCTGGTGCAACTCCTTTGTCATCTCAAAATTCATACACCATTTTCTTTTTTTATATATTTCTCTATTTTTTATTCTCTATGCTATTCTGTTTGATGGATCTTTCAAGTGTTTTTCTAATGGAACTTTATTCATTGCAACATAATTTGATCATATGTCTAATGGGTTCCCTTGAAATCCTTCATCAGTACACTTATTAATTTCTACACCAAAAATATCATACTAATTTCTTCATACATAACTGTCAGCTACTTTTGAATTCTACTCATTTTTATTTTCATAAATATTAAGTCTGACTACTTATGCCTTAAATTCTTCCCGTTTTGTATTTTGAGTTCTAAAATTCCATAGGATTTTCTCCCTCGGTTATTATTTTTCTATATTGATTTTCCTTTCATTATTTTTAATCACACAAAAACATGTGTGTCTTAACAACATCATCTGGAGACTTCCCACAAACTTTAATTTTCACAAATGTAGAAACTTTATTTATCTATTTTTTTGAATTTCTTCATACCATATTTTCAAAAAATGTTCAACTGATTCACATTATGAAACTTTGTATAAAAATTATATATAATTTTATTTATCTCATAATTTATCTCAATTTTTACATGACCCCAAATGATAATATCTTTTCTTCAGTCTTTTCACATTTAATGATTTTTTACAAAAATATTACAACAATCTTCACAATGGAAAATTTTCAGAGATAATTTTTTGATTGGGTTTTCCCATAAAATCAAGTTCTTACTTTTAATTCAAACATGGTGATTTATCACTTTGTAAAAATGAATAAAAAATTTTCTTGTATCATGAAAAATATCATGATGTTGGAAACAATAATGAGAAGTATAAAAACATCTTATTTTATTAAGGAGAATTATTATTCTCCTCCATAAGTAATAATGTAAAGTTCCTGCAACTTCCTTAAGTAAATTCCTTATGAAAATTTATTAAATGAATTTCTCAACCAACATCATTAAGAATAATTTCTTATGGAATGTTATCAAGAAACACACATATATATATTAACAAAAAATGAAAATATAATTAAATTAAGCCTAATAGGTTCTAATATATGATTGTATTTATGAATATAATGTACTGATAAATGTTAATAAAATTAATGATGCAATAGGAGTTGAATGTAATTGGATACAAATATTAATGAATCATATATAGTGGTTAGTAATTAAAAAATGTAATGTAATGGTGAAATATGAAATGTGATAAAGACCCTTTATTGTGAAAGTATACTTTTAGTGATTTAGTGTATTAGTGGAGTTTCCTAATGGTAGAATCTATATTGATATGTTGTTGGTGTGATTCTAGTATTTTTATCATAATATTAGTTGGTGTTAAATTTTAATTAGATATGTGTGAAATTATATATTCATTTTAGTTATTATTATTTTATACACACTACTGACCATGTCACATAACATAATCAATTACCATATGATCTCATGATTTAAATGTGTTTTACTAATATCCAGGTAATAATGGATACAAATTGTTGAAAACTCCACCTTACCCCCTCTCAGTTCAAACCATATCATATGTTAGAATGGCTCAATATTATGATATGAATTTAAATCCATGGTATACAATACCATAATATTTAGATGTATATTAATATGGGTTGTAATACATTGTGGGTGTCTTTATGATGTAGTCTCATGGTGTGGGAGTGCATTGAAGGATAAATAAATGAGGTTGACACCCTTCATGATTATACACCTTAATATGAGGCTATTAATGAAGTGGAAATGATGTAGCTATAGATATGTGGATATTTTTTCATTATGCGGTTTTGATTGTGATATGATATGCTGTTATTTGAGTGTTAATGGGATGGGGGCATAGAATATATTCCATTATTACACGAGGGTAACTATTCTAGTGGTTATGTTATTGTGGGGTACCTTCCTATTAAATTATTTGGATATTATTTACCTTTCTAGAAATTGATATTGGGTGGGTGACCCTCTATATGGTTTTAGAATATAGTCAACCTATATATGTAATGAGTTAGTTTCACAATTTATTCACTAAGGTATTAGTACGCTTCTTTCAAATTTTCATAAGATATTTTTTTGAGGATTATACAAATTATAATTTTTTTTATCACCCCTATAAATATATATATTCAAAACTAATTTTCATATTTTTAAGAGGGAGTGGTGATCAGGATTGAATTTAATAGCTCATGTTGTAGGTTGTTATAGAATTACCAACAAAGGAATTATTTTTGGTATATGTTATTTTGGATCATTCATTTATGCATAACATTGAATTCATGTTGGGATGGTATATTTATTATATTATGTACTTGATTGGTTTTTTCTTTATAACTATGATTTATGACAGAAATAACCCATTTTTGTGTCATATTGCAATGGGGTTAGTCACCAACCTATGTCTAATTAAGGGATGGATTTGGGGGTCACAAATATCTTCAATACCATCATAGGAGGTGTTATACAGGTGGTGGGTCATGACCTACATCATTCAACATAGTATTTTTGAGGTGATTCATCTTTATCCCATTAATCCATTATTGACCCTAGTTGTTATGAGTTTGGTGACATATCATTCACCAAAGATAACTCATTTGTAGTGTTTTTTGTTGATTTATAACTCATTTAACATATTTATTATTTTGTATGAGGTGAATTTTTTTCACTCTCATGTTGTGATCAGATCATGGGAACATTGTCTAATTATGAGCCTGGTTGAATTTGGTAGGAGTAGACTTCATGGATGGTAATTTGTGCACCATCAGTATGAAAGTTGCATTGCATGTGATGTTTAAGGAGTCCTTTTCATCAATTACAATCATTAATATATATTATTATTTTATCAAGGACACTAAGGGTTTTGGTCATCTAAGTTTAATTAAAATACCATATATTATATATTTGTTCCAATATAAAAATTTTAATTGGCATAAAAGCATGGGAAATTCCCCTACTAATGGTGGATGCTATTTCATCACAATAAGATTAAATATATATACAAGGTGAGGTAAAGGATATTAATTGGGTGTAAGGTTATTATATTTAAAAATTATCCTATACTATTCATTATTTCTGCACTAGATGATATTATGAAGATGTATGATTGTATAACCTATATTGAAATTTTATTATAACATGAATAAAATATTTTTATCATTTATTTATTTTATAATATAATGTCCTACACTATGATTTGATTATGATAATTAATTTTTATTTTATTGGTTATTTTTTATTATGATGATACTATAAGTTATTATCTCCCCATGTGGTTTATTATACCCCCGCTAACTATCAGCAGCCTTTGGAATATGGTGAGGAGTGTATGAGGTCATGTGGTTCCTTATAGCTCAGAGTTATTTAGACTAACCATGATGTGGATGTTATATACACATAATGGTAATTTCATTACCTAAAAATAGTTCTAAGACATGGCACTCATTTTTTCAAATAACATGATGATCAACTTATTAGAGATACTCAATAACTGGGCTAAATGTGAGAATTTTATTCAATTACCAGTAAATAGAATCAAGATATAAAAATACATTAGGGAGTGAGATGTGAGGTTAATTATTACTGTGTGATTTTACATTTCTTTAAATCCTTCAATAACATGGATGAATTCATATTTTACAAAAAAAATTCAATAAAAAATAGAAAACATGGTCAAAATTTAATGAATATATAAATGAAAATGATTTTTTTACAATAAATCAATATCAATATACTTAAATAAGAAATTTAAATAATCGAATGTGACCAATGAAATTCAATCTAACCTCAATACCTTGGGGCCTATTTGGACATAATAGTATAAGAAGAAATAAAATGAAATATATAAACCATAATTATATCATCGGGATGTAGATATTCTTCTTGGGTTCTTCATGTTCTCATATGTTGATTAATATTTGGATTTCCCTTTAATCCTCTAAATGAACTCACTCTCTAGAAAAAAATTCATTCTATCCAACCTATTCCCATAATTTCTTATTCACCAATATAAACCTTCCCCATAATCAATATAATTTAAAGCTCATAACATATATCCAATATATTTAAATTAAACCAAAATAATAAGTATTTTTAAACATTAAAATCAATCAATATTTATAAAATAGAATAAATAATAAATATGTATACATATGAAAATAAATATTTTTAATATAATAATATTAGTTATTAGATATTAATATTATAATTTACATTTATTTTATTATGATTTTAAATTAAAATAGTATTATTAATAATTAATATTTGTACTAGTAATTACACTATGTTATACAATATATTAGTTATAAAAATCTGTAACTTTATTAATAATTTATTATATTATCTCATATATATGCACACACTATTAACATAAAAGTAAGTATATGATCATTTTATTATTTATATTATCCCAGGTTCTCAGTTCCCCTAACATGGGAACCTAGTTAGTACCAAGTACTCACTGAATTTTAGGAAAGAACTTGATGGTTTATAGTATGGGACTCTAAAAAATTCATAATTATGTTAATTAAATGTTTGATTTAATAAATACCCATAGGCACCCTCTTTCTACACACTAGTAACTCACACCTCCCCCCTCATATATCCCTTTATTTTTGTTTCTGCAAGTGATTGATATTTCCCATTTAGGCTCGAAATCATGTTCCAAATATCACAAATGATCACCTCTGGTGTGACTAGTTCCCCTCTTTGATTCATTCTTAGTTTATCTACATAATTTTTTTTGTATCATTTATTTCTCCCAAATATTTTTTTTCAGGTTTCTTAATTTCTACCATGTGAGGCTAAATAATTTTAAGGTATTTGATGAAAATGAATCTTCTTGTTCAAGGTAAGGGGTCTCTAGAAATTATGTTTGATTTTATAAGCATGGAATGTGTCATAAGAAATGTGAATAGAATAAACTATTTGTATAAACCTATTAATAAATTTTAAATTCATTAATCTATTCTCTAAATAATTTTTTTGATCAATTAATACATGAGTGGTCCAATTAGTTTTGTGCTTTAATTCCATGGTCATAAATGACCATATCTATTGTGGATTATGTTGTCTAGCAAGGATTGATAACCTTGTATGGGGGTACCTTCTTCATATATGATCATTGGATCCTCATTTGGGGTCTTAACCATTACCTAATAAGAATTATCATTAGTACATGATAGAATAGAGGTGGGTTATCCTATTCATGAGACCATGATCGAGTTAGTGGCTTTGATAGCATGGCCCATTAAGAAATAAATTATTTTAAATGTTATAAATTTTTTATATGTAGTAAATAATTCACTGTGTTGAATGAATTGTGGTATATCGTACACCCTTTGTATATCAATAATATCTCATTACCTATATAAGATAGTTTAGGGGTATATTTTCAACCATAGATTCTATTGGTGGTATATCATCTACCCAAGTTGTGTTAGTGATCTATCATTTACCACAAGGTTAAAGTATTGGTGGAAACTTATCCTCATAGAGAAAACATATCTTTGTATATTATATAACCCTAAAATTTGGGGGGTATATCATCTATAAATAGTATATTAGTATAATATCCTTAATTAAATGATCATTTATGGTTATATATCTTCAAAAATTAGATTGATATTGGTGGTGAATCTCTAACAATGATTGGGATAGAGGTGGTATATTTGTCATCCAACATATTTGATAATGTTTATTCTTCATTGACAACTAGAGTTTCATGTTGGTTGTTCATCATCGACCCAAGATTTGTAGAAATGGTATATCATCCACCTATGTATGGGTATATCTATTACATCAAGTTGGAAATACCTCATTCATGGTAAGAATTATTTTTCAACATTTTGTTTATTTTTTAAAGAAAATTCACCAAGGCATCTTCACCTAGTTTTAAATAATGATGATAACTTGTTCACCATGATTATATGACAAGGAGTTCCATAATTTTAATCCTCTAGGTGTGTATAAACCATGGGTATAACATTTCATTCCATAACTAGCTAAATAAATTTTAGTCTCATATGGATTATCTATTGAGTATTCCATGATGTAAAGGGTTACTTATTTATTTAGATTATTTTCACTTTATATCAAGCATACACTTGTATTTATTAAACACGCTTAGGTGAACCATTGATGGTGGCCTATTGAGTTATAAAAAAACCCTATATGAGGGACCATTTATCTATATAGAACCCACGTTGGATGATTTAGGTATGTGAAATGACCCTCTATTAGCTAGTTGACCCACAATGTTGGATCAATGTTGGGAGAAAGGACTAGTTCATAACTTGGAAAAAGTTTTTTGGGTGTATCATCTCTTTTTTACCCTATTTCTATAGGATTTTTCTATAAGAGGTCATTTTATTAAATTCATGACTCAAATTAAATGTCCAATATATCGATTTTTTATAGCATTATGGTTGTTATATAATTTCCAATGTAATCAAGTTGTGACATCTATACTCATATTGTTATTATATGATAGTGATTTTTTCTTGATATTAGTTATTCTATGAATTATGGTTTTCTATAATAGAGTGGGTATAGTCTCCATATGTAATATATATACCCTTTCCACAAGTAGTTAGCCTATGGTAGAATATTTGTTATGTAGTTATCTAGTTCACTTGTGGGGGAGGTGAACTAGTTTTAGGGTATTAAAAAGTGTTAATGGAGACAAATTTAATTTCATTCATACTATTTTTGATATGGTATACATGAGATAAAATATTTTATTATCATGGTATGGATCTTATTTTACGAGGTACATAACCTGTATATGATAGAGGTATAAGTTACCTGGGATGGGATAGATGTTATTGATTTTTTGGTCTTATAGTTTTTTATTTTTCATAATGTGATATGTGATTTGAAATTTATTTGGATTTATTCTTTAATTGGGTTGGAAAGAGTGTGTGCATTCATGTATTTTCCAAAGAAAGTGTTTCTCACTTTAAATTCATGTGATTTTATTTTTATGATATTCTTGTTATAATATAGGGATTGATTTTTAATTTTCTTACCAACAACAAATGTCAAGTTTTATAATATAACATTTAATGGGAAATATGCTTATCCAACTGAAGGATATAATATTTTTCTAGTTATAAATAATATCATATCATGTGGACCTATTTAAGATTACACCAGACATAAAAGTGATTAGTTTGGGATATGGTTAAACTATGATTCATTGCACCCTTATATTATAGGGAGTTAATTTAGAGTATAAATTCATGTTTTGTAATAAATAATTACTTAAAGAGTGATATATATAATTTTGATAGAATATTTATATGATTATTGTGATGGTAATTTTAATGAAAATACATCATGGTGAACTCCAACTGATTACCCAGAGGGTGGGTTGAAGCATGTCCTATAATCAGTAGACCTGAAGATACATGTTACACCTATTACACCTATTCATCATTATCATTGAGAGTTTTCACATAATTTTTTTCAGTCCATAGGGAATGGTGCGTTGATGTTAAATTGAGCCTCATGAATCTCGACTAGATATATCAAGTTGATGTATTAACCACTATTCAAAGTTGATAACGGTTAAGAGACTTCCGAGTTTTGGATAGTGTCTATACATATCATCTATGATCATCTTCATAAATCTCATAAGAGGTAGGTGATTATCTCCACATATATTATTAAAGGATTAACAAAACACTATTGGTACATATTTTTCCTTGTGAACCAGCATATAGTCATATCTTGAATGACTTCAGAATCATTTTTACAATAATATATTCTTAAAGACATTTAGGAATGATAGGAATAGAGAGTTTATACTTTTCTACAGGTCATGTTAGTGATGGATTATACCACATAGTTTATTTATCTATAATTTTTACACCTATATAGGAGGGTGATCAAACTTCTAGCATTAGAAATTATGAGGATTACATGAGGTAATCCACATAATCACATATGAATATTGTTATGTTAAAATTAAACTTTTGGGTTATGATTCTAAACATTATTACATAGTAAAACCAAATTCAAAGTAGATCATCATTTTTATGGGGTTATTTTTTAGGGGATAATAGGGGGTCATTGGGTAGTATGAAGCAAATTAATGAGGAGTTATACTATGGAAGGTACTTTCATGGTAGTCAGGATTGGGGTTTATTTCTTCCTCTCGATAAGTAAGCCTCAGTCGAGTGCTATCCGTGTGGTAAATTAGAATACATTAAACTTGACCTTGAAAGGTAGTTAAATGAGTAACACTCCTATACTTATACAAGTAACCTATAGAGGCATTGTGGCATAGCACCATGCTTGCTAGGAGGGTGCATATCTGGTGAAACTAAGGGTTCAAGAGCACCACCAGTTTCATAACAACATTCTGGTTGTTAGAGTTTCTAATGTAGTTTAGGTCACATAGGATGTATTATTGTTATAGGGTAATAGTTTCAGTGTTAATTAGGAAATAACCTTATGGGGATTCAAGTGAAAAGAAATCAGTGTTAAGGATTATGCCAGATTCACTTGATTAAGCATACTTATTTTTATCAGGGTGAGGGTCCAACTATATATTGATGTATGATTATTATGGAATAAACCCTAAAATATATTCCATTGGATATGGATGTGTTTCACTAATTAATTTCTACTTGGTTTTATAGTGAAAATTGTATTATTTTAATTAAATATATTTAGTTATTTCAATCAATTCAACCTTAGGGGTGTGTTCAAATGGTATCCATTGATGTTCAGTTTGAGCTATATTTATATGTGTTTACAAGATTCTTAGTTTTTTATTTATATAAAACAAGAATAATATCAATGATATTCACTTAATATAAATTTTAACTCAATATTGAGCACACATTAACTAATACCATCAATGGATATTATTCACATCCGTAATGGGTGATTTTAATATGAAATTTTGGGTGTGGGATTTGTCAGTGGGTCATTTGGGATATGACTATGGGAAATAAGGGGTGAAATATTCTCATATTCCTAAAAAATTTTCAATATAGGAGGAGACACATTAAATTGTGTTTCATACTAATGTCAATATGTTTTAGGATGTTTACCATATCGAGTTTTGAGATAACCACCAAGGTGGGAGATCAAGTTCACAATCAAGATTATATATGGTATAGTGTCCTTATATAGTAAACCTTATATGATGGATCCTAAATATGCTAGAGAGATAAATTCTTAGTTATATGATCTTATGGGGAAGGGGTTTATTCACCCAGGGATATCAACTAACAGTTCCACTCTATTTTTTCAATTAATGAGGATATATCATTTGATTTATTTTTGGATTACTGGAGGTTAAACTAAGAGACTGTTAAGAAATTGTATCCTTATCCTTATATAAATAACTTGTTTGATCAGTTTATGTGAATAAAGAAGCTCTGCATGATCAAAATGATATCAAGCTATCATCAGTTTTGAGTGAGGTCTTCTAGTATTCTATTTTTTCATTCATGATAAGGTATGAACTATATGAGTTCCTTATGATTTCCTTTGGGTTAAAAAATATTCACTATGTTTATATTACAAATAAAAATGTTCTATCATTAATATCAATATTCATTTTGATCATATTCATTGACGATATTTTAGTATACTCCCTGTCATGGGAGGATCACACTCACCATATGGTGGTAATATTGAGCATATCAAGATATCACTGAGTGTATGCTAAGATATTCAAATATTATTTCTATATTAGTGGGGTGTAATTTTTGGAGAACATAAAATTTAAGGAAATTCCATGATTATATAATGATGTGTTCAATGTAATGAATTCATGGGAAATAGGGAAGAATGTTTTCATGATTTATAGTTTCTTGGGATTAATAAGTTTCTAATGGATGTTTATATATGAATTATATTATTTTTAATAAAAAACTAAGAACCTAACCATAAATGGAATGAAATTCATGTAGTCAAATTGTTATAATGGGTCCTTCTAGTATCTATAAGGGTGGATGTATTCAATGAATATTCTGACATTACCTGAGATGGATAATATGTATATGTTTTATTGTGAAGTTTCAACAATTGGTGTAGAGTAGTTTAGATGAAATATAAGAATGTGGTCTATTATGGGACTAGGAAAATGACATTTCATGAGTAAAATTTCATTTCACATTATCCATAACTGGAAGAAGTAGTGAATGTTTTGAGATTCTTCAACCACTATATTTTGGAAAGAGGTTCATGGTATATACTAACCAAAATATACTGATTCATATTTTCCCATGGCATAACATGAAACTTTATCAATAGAGGTGGGACAAGAATCTTTTGTATTTTTATTTAATGACATCATATATTCTTGGGAAATATAATTTCATGTTTAAAGTGACATTTGTAAAAAAATGGTTTCATCTGGTGTGCATGTATAACATTGAGTGGAAAATGAAGATCCTATTTATCGAGGGATTATAAAGAAGTATTCGTATATCCACATGTATTATTGGTGGCCTAAGATAAATATGGATATAATAGGATATGTTTTATGATATTCCAATTATCATTAGGTGAAAGATGATAATCAATGACCACATGTCTTCTTTATCCGTTACCCATTCCAAGGTGAAAGTGGGATGATAGGAAAATTGATTTCATGATAGGATTATTGGGATCGTCTCATTGTAATGATATGGTATGGGTTATCATGGATATATTCATAAGGGTAACATATTTTTTAACTATCCTAGAGAAAAATTCCATCTTATATATATTTTCATTTTATGTTTGAGAGATAGTGAACCTTCATGGGCTTCTTAGGAGCATATATTCTAATCAAGACTCCCATTTTACATCATTTGTCTCATAGGTTTAATATAAAGAGGTTGATATGCTGGTGAACATGAGCCCTACCTCCCATATTTATATGGAAAGTATTATTACTATACCATTTGGGTGTTTGAGGATATATTGAGAATATTTTTCCATAATATTAGTGGTTCATGGGAGTTCCATATTTAAAAAAATCAGTATTCAAATAAAAAGAATTTATTGATTCAAATGGAACCATTTTAGACCTTATATTTCAAGATGAAAGGACCACCAATGGTATTGTTAGAAACTATATAGTCTTATATTAATTAATCAATCCTCATGAAAGAGATGTTATAGAATACTTGGTTGATTAGGAAGTGGTTGGATAATTCTCCATGTAAAAATAAATTATATAGATATTAGAGACATCATCCATTAGAGTTTTATATGAAAAAATAAATATTTTTATGATTACAACTATGTTTTAGACACCTTCATATTTAGAGGGAGAGGAAGTTAGTTCCAAGTCTCATAATGGAGTCCATGGTTGTTGACATGAATAGTAGGGTTGAATATTTTTTAGAGTATCCTTTAGATTCATTTCTATGAATGAACTATTCAATGTATCATAACTTCAAATATATTATCCCAACCCTTATCACATGATTTTTATCAATGATTTTGAGTTATAGTATGGTGTATAATTTGAAGAATGAAAGTTTTATATCATAGATCATACACATAAGATCTATTTTGGGAATATATTCTCTTCTATATATGTGTAGTGTTAGCCTCTGCATGCTCGAGAGGAGACTATAGAGTGATAGTATGATATGTGGGCATAGTGTCCAAAATTATCATCCCATTAGTACTAGTGATGCATCATAGGGAAAAGTTACTACATAGTTGGGGCTTCATAATATCCCATATTTTTTGGAGGTATTCTGGTTTTCGAGGCAGGGGGCCGCTAATAATATCAACAGCGGCCACCAAATGGCGGCCACTGCACTTTAATATCTAAAAACCTAAATTTTCCCTTGTCCCTACCTGACCCCGCGACCGCCCCTCCCCGACCCCGTGACCCTGACCCCCGGCAACCCCGACCCCGACCCCCAGCGATCCCGACCCTCGGCGACCCCTCCCAGACCCCTGACGACCCCTCCCCGACCCCCGACCTCCAGTGACCCCAACCCCCGGTGACCCCGACCCCCGACGACCCCCACCCCCTTGCCTCTGTGCTGCGACACCCACAACCCCGGCGACCCCACTGCCTTGCCTCCGCGCTGCGCCCCCGTGACCCCAAAACCCCCGTGACCCAAAAACCCCCACCCCCTGCCTTCGCACTGCACATTTGAACAGTCCTTTCGCCGTCGTCCCCTCCCGGCCCCGTTGCATCCCTCCGGCAAGTCCTCCTGCCTCTGCTGGATCCTCCCGGTGTGTTGTGCCCCGCCATGTAGAACCCTCCCATGCTTCAACCAATGAACCCCTATCGTCAAGTCACTGTGCCTTCATGGATCCGCAATCGAGTCACACCCAGTTACCCGCGGTCGATTCCTCTATAGGTAATGTTTTTTATCCTTAAAATTTGGCTTTTAAATTTTAATGATATGTTTTTTTTATCCTTCAAATTTTATTTTTAGTGAAAATTGTAATTATATCCCCAGTTATTATTTGTAAAAATATTTATGAGTTATATATATAAAAATTTCTTGATTTAACTATAATTTCTTTTATTATAGGTATGTCAGAGGGTGGTCACAGTGGTTCACCTGATGTTGTCGGTATGTATGTTTTCATTTTTCTAAATTAATTGATTGTAATTTTCTGTGTATATTTCCCTAATTGTTTCTAATCATTAATTTATATTGTAATTGAATTTTGAATTTATGTTTATTAGGATCTAGTGCTTCTTCCAGCAGACGCAGGGGTCCTGGTAGAGGAGTTCGATCCTGGAACTCTGGAGCCTGATTAGATGTGTTATTTGATGACACATTTCATCCAGTTGGAGATGGTGCTGCTGTATTGAGTTGTCAGTTTGGGTATATGATACGAGACTCACACAGATTCCCTCTAACGACTCGTGACTGGAGTTCTTTCCCCCAGGATACGATGGATAGATTATGGCGGGAGGTTTAGGTAAATTCAATGTTTAATTTTTCATGATATATTGTTATTATTATTGTCCCATCTACTGACAATTTTTTTAACAGGATAATTTGACATCCTGTCCAGATGAGTTTTGGGCTGTATGTATGTCCAAATGCCGAAAATTATGGAAGGATTATAAGTCAAGGGTGAAGAGAGATCACTGGACACCATTTGCGGGTGTGCTAGACATTCTACATCAAGTTCCTCCGGGCATTCTTTCTGCGCAGTGGCAGGATTTGGTTGCGTTTTGGTCGAGTGAGGCAGCGGTGGTAAGATTTATTACTTTTAATCTATAAATGACTAATTTTTAAAATGTCTACTAAGTAAATACGTTGAATGTAGACCGAGTCTGCTCATCATTCACATAATTGGGCGATGCAGGGCACGCCTTCCAGACTTGGCACTCGACATGTGTCA
Organism: Viscum album; assembly: GCA_963277665.1. Classification (NCBI taxonomy): domain Eukaryota; kingdom Viridiplantae; phylum Streptophyta; class Magnoliopsida; order Santalales; family Viscaceae; genus Viscum; species Viscum album. Next base: position 1,896,301,525 of record OY728150.1, read on the forward strand.
TAGCTCAGACATGATGTAAGTTTAGAATTCACTATTTCATTCATATTTTAAAAATATTGTAGTATAACATGGTGAAACCCTTTATTATAGTTACACCAATGTGGCGAGCCAATCGATCAGATGTCCATATGGATGAGGACTCGTAGGGCAGGTGATCTCGATGTTGTCGGTGTTATAGTAAGAAAATTATTTACTAATAAATGTATTTTTATTTTATATAAATTATTAATATTTGTTCATTGATTCATTATATGCTACAGGCTTAGTTTGACGCTCATCTAGTAGAGTTTCCAGAGGATCAACGGCGTAGTACTGTGCGTAGAGATGAAATATTTCACCGTGTCGTGGGGCGTGATGGTCATGGTTATTCTTTGACTTATGGAGGTGGTGTCCCACGACATGCAGTTGTTAGAGCAGATGTGATGGGTTCATGCAGAGAGTCAGGGATGCGCACATAGGTTGAGATAGATGCTTCCATGTAGGATATGCAGCACAATTTTGATGCACATTTTCAGCAGTTATGTGCAGAGTATGAGGAGAGGTTGTCATAGATGTCATCACGTGTCGATGATATGACGACACAACAAGTGGCGCCACAGGTAGACAATAAAACAAAACATACTCAGATTGAATTTTTATTGATTTGTTTAAGATACGCAATATTGATATATATTTTAGGCTCCGAATATAGCTGGTGGACATCGCAATGATATTGGTGATCCAGATGAGAATGAACCCCATGCATGAGGTAATTTCATTTGTGTTGATGAATTCTCTAGAAGTTTTTATATCCTTGGTGAATATAATTTTCCTATTTTACCTAGATTAGTTTGTTTTAGTATTTATGACCTAAAACCACCGTGAAACATTCTAATTATTATTCTTGACATGTACGCGCAGACGGAACGTCAATCAGACGTGTGGTTTGCGCGGTACGGCTCAATATGCGTGTTTTAAGTGATGCACGCGCTTCATAAACGCGCATGGGGGAGGGGGGGGGGGGTCTAAAAGGGCCGAAAGAAGTCGGAATGGCCTGAAATCAGACGAAAAATACGGGTGAGTGATTTTTGAAGTGGTCGAGCAAACGACACATCAATCGGACGTGCCGTGTGCCTGTGGTGACCGAGAACGCAGTTCTGGTGTCATAAACGGCCAAAACGGGCGTCAAATGGTCAAATTCATAGAGGACGACCTCAAATTGACCTGAAACCACCATGAAACAATATAATTATTATTCTTGACGTGTACGCGCAAACGGAAGGTCAATCAGATGTGCGGTTTGCGCGGTAAGGCTCAATATGTGTGTTTTAAGTGATGCGTGCGATTCATAAACGCGCGTGGGGGGTCCAAATGGGCCAAAAGAAGTCAAAATGGCCTTAAATCAGACAAAAAATATGGGTGAGTGATTTGGGAAGTGGTCGAGCATACGACACATCAATCGGATGTGCCATGTGCCTGCGGTGACCGAGAACGCAGTTCTGATGTCATAAACGGCCAAAATGGGCGTCTAACAGTCAAATTCATAGCGGACAACCATGGATTGACCTGAAACCACCATGAAACATTCTAATTATTATTCTTGATGTGTACGCGTAGACGGAATGTCAATCAGACGTGCGGTTTGCACGGTAAGGCTCAATATGCGTGTTTTAAGTGATGCGTGCGCTTCATAAACGCGCGTGGGGGGGTCCAAACGGGCCGAACGAAGTCGGAATGGCCTAAAATTAGACGAAAAATACGTGTGAGTGATTTTTGAAGTGGTCGAGTAGACGGCACATCAATCGGATGTGTCGTGTGCCCGCGGTGACCGAGAACGCAGTTCTGGTGTCATAAACGGCCAAAACGGGCGTCAAACGGTCAAATTCCTAGTGGACGACCTCGTATTGACCTGAAATCACCATGAAACAATATAATTATTATTTTTGACGTGTAAGCATAGATGACACGTCAATCGGACATGTGGTTTGCGCGGTAAGGCTCAATATGCGTGTTTTAAGTGATGCGCACGCTTCAAAACGCGCATGAGGGGGGTCCAAACAGGCCGACCGAAGTCGGAATGGCCTGAAATCAGACAAAAAATATGGGTGAGTGATTTTTTAAGTGGTCGAGTAGACGGAACATCAATCGGACGTGTTGTGTGCCCGCGGTGACCGAGAACGCAGTTCTGGTGTCATAAACGGCCAAAACGGGCGTCAAACGGTCAAATTCATAGTGGACGACCACAAATTGACCTGAAACCACAGTGAAAAATTATAATTATTATTCTTGATGTGTACGCGCACACGAAACGTTAATCGAACGTGCGGTTTTCGCGGTAAGGCTCAATATGCGTGTTTTACGTGATGCGCACGCTTCATAAACGCGCGTGGGGGGGGGGGGGGGGGTCCAAACGGGCCGAACGAAGTCGTAATGGCCTGCAATAAGACGAAAAATACAGGTGAGGGATTTGTGAAGTGTTTGAGTAGACGAAACATCAATCGGATGTGCCGTGTGTTCGCGGTGACCAAGAACGCAGTTCTGGTGTCATAAACGGCCAAAACGGGCGTCAAATGGTCAAATTCATAGCAAACGACCTCAAATTGACTTGAAACCACCGTGAAACAATATAATTATTATTCTTGACGTGTACACACATAGGGCACATCAATCGGATGTGCGGTTTGCACGGTAAGGCTCAATATGCGTGTTTTAAGTGATGCACGCGCTTCATAAACGCGCGTGAGGAGGGTCCAAACGGGCCGAACGAAGTCAGAATGGCCTGAAATCAGACGACAAATATGGGTGAGTGAATTGTGAAGTGGTCAAGTAGACGGCACATCAGTCGGACGTGCCATGTGCCTTTGGTGACTGAGAACGCAGTTCTGGTTTCATAAATGGCCAAAACGGGCGTCAAACGGTCAAATTCATAGCGTACGACCTTGGATTGACCTGAAACCACCGTGAAACATTATAATTATTATTCTTGACATGTACGCGCAGATGGTACATCAATCAGACGTGCGGTTTGCGCGGTACGACTCAATATGCGTGTTTTAAGTGATGCACACGCTTTATAAACGCGCGTGGGGGGGGGGGGGGGTCCAAATGGAACCAACAAAGTCGGAATAGAATGAAATAAGATGAAAAATACGAGTGAGTGATTTGTGAAGTGGTCGAGTAGACGGAATGTCAATCGGACGTGCCGTGTGCCTGCGGTGACCGAGAACGCAGTTCTGGTGTCATAAACGGCCAAAACGGGCGTCAAACGGTCAAATTCATAGCGGATGACCTCGTATTGACCTGAAACCACCGTGAAACAATATAATTATTATTCGTGACATGTACGCATAGACGGAACGTCAATCGGACGTGCGGTTTGCACAATAACGCTCAATATGCGTGTTTTAAGTGATGCGCGCGCTTCATAAACGCACGTGAGGGGGGTCCAAACGGGCCGAAAAAAGTCAGAATGACCTGAAATCAAACGAAAAATATGGGTGATTGAATTTCTAAGTGTTCGAGTAGACGGCACATCAATCGGACGTGTCGTGTGCCCGCGGTGACTGAGAACGCAGTTCTGGTGTCATAAACGGCCAAAACGGGCGTCTAACGGTCAAATTAATAGCGGACGACCACAGATTGACCTGAAAACACCGTGCAACATTCTAATTATTATTCGCGATGTGTACGCATAGACGACATGTCAATCGGACATGCGGTTTGCATGGTAAGGCTCAATATGCGTGTTTTAAGTGATGCGTACGCTTCATAAACGCGCGTGAGGGGGGTCCAAATGGGCTGAACGAAGTCGTAATGACATGAAATCAGACGAAAAATACGGGTGAGTGAATTGCGAAGTGTTCGAGCTGACGACACGTCAATCGGACGTGCCGTGTGCTCTTGGTGACCGAGAACGCAGTTCTGGTGTCATAAACGGCCAAAACAGGCTTCAAACGGTCAAATTCATAGAGGATGACCTCGGATTGACCTGAAACCACCGTGCACCAATATAATTATTATTCATGATGTGTAAGCACTAACGGTACATCAATCAGACGTGCAGTTTGCGCGGTAAGGCTCAATATGCGTGTTTTAAGTGATGGCGCGCTTCATAAACGCGCGTGAGGGGGGTCCAAACGGGCCGAATGAAGTAGGAATGGCCTAAAATCAGACGAAAAATATGGGTGAGTGAATTTCAAAGTGGTCAAGCAGACGGCACGTCAATCGGACGTGCTGTGTGCCCGCGGTGACCGAGAACGCAGTTCTGGTGTCATAAATGGCCAAAACGGGCGTCAAACGGTCAAATTCATAGAGGACAACCACAGATTGACCTCAAACAACTTTGAAACAATATAATTATTATTCATGACATGTACGCATAGATGGTACGCCAATCAGATATGCGGTTTGCACGGTAAGGCTCAATATGCGTGTTTTAAGTGATGCACGCGCTTCATAAACACGCATGAGGGGGGGGGGGGGGTCCAAATAGGCCGAACAAAGTCAGAATGGCATGAAATCAGACGAAAAATACGGGTGATTGAATTGTGAAGTGGTCGAGCAGACGACACGTCAATCAGACGTACCGTGTACCTGCGGTGACCGAGAACGCAGTTCTGGTGTCATAAACGGCCAAAACGGGCATCTAACAGTCAAATTAATAGCGGACGACCACAGATTTACCTGAAACCACCGTTAAACATTATAATTATTATTCGTGACGTGTACGCGTAGACGGAACGTCAATCGGACGTGCGGTTTGCGCGGTACAACTCAATATGCGTGTTTTAAGTGATACGCGTGCTTCATAAACGCGCATGGGGGGTCCAAACGGGCCGAACGAAGTCGGAATGGCCTGAAATCAGACGAAAAATATGGGTGAGTGATTTGTGAAGTGTTCGAGCAGATGACACGTCAAGCGGACGTGCTGTGTGCCCGCGGTGATCGAGAACGCAGTTCTGGTGTCATAAATGGCCAAAACGGGCGTCTAACGGTCAAATTCATAGAGAACGACCTCAGATTGACTTGAAACCAGCGTACAACATTCTAATTATTATTTGTGACGTGTAATCATAGATGAAACGTCAATCGGATGTGCGGTTTGCGCGGTACGGCTCAATATGCGTGTTTTAAGTGATGCGCGCGCTTCAAAAACGCGCGTGAAGGGGTCCAAACGGGCCGAACGAAGTCAGAAAGGCCTGAAATCAGACGAAAACGACGGGTGAGTGATTTGTGAATTGGTCGAGTAGAAAACACATCAATCGGACGTGCCGTGTGCTTGCGGTGACCGAGAACGCAGTTCTGGTGTCATAAACGGCCAGAACGGGCGTCAAACGGTCAAATTCATATAGGATGACGTCGGATTGACCTAAAACCACATTGAAACAATATAATTATTATTCGTGACGTGTACGCGCAGACGACACGTCAATCGGACCTGCGGTTTGCGCGGTAAGGCTCAATATGCGTGTTTTAAGTGATGCGCTCGCTTCATAAACGCACGTGAGGGGGGTCCAAACTGGCCGAACGAAGTCGGAATGGCCTGAAATCAGACGAAAAATATGGGTGAGTGAATTGCGAAGTGGTCGAGTAGATGACACATAAATCGAACGTGCCGTGTGCCCGCGGTGACCGAGAACGCAGTTCTGGTGTCATAAACGGCCAAAACGGGCGTCAAACGGTCAAATTCATAGCGGACAACCACAGATTGACCTGAAACCACCGTGAAACAATATAATTATTATTCTTGACATGTACGCATAGACGGTACGTCAATCGGATGTTCGGTTTGCACGGTAAGGCTCAATATGCGTTTTTTAAGTGATGCGCGCGCTTCATAAACGCGCGTGAGGGGGGTCCAAACGGTCCGAACGAAGTCGGAATGTCCTGAAATCAGACGAAAAATACGGGTGAGTTAATTTTGAAGTGGTCGAGTAGACAGAACGTCAATCGGACATGCCGTGTGCCCGTAGTGACCGAGAACGCAGTTCTGGTGTCATAAACGGCCAAAACGGGCGTCTGACGGTCAAATTAATAGAGAACGACCACAAATTGACCTTAAACCACCATGAAACATTCTAATTATTATTTGTGACGTGTACGTGTAGACGGAACATCAATAGGACGTGCAGTTTGCGCGGTACGGCTCAATATGCGTGTTTTAAGTGATGCGTGTGCTTCATAAACGCTCGTGGGGGGGTCCAAATGGGCCGAACGAAGTCAGAATGGCCTGAAATCAGACTAAAAATACGGGTGAATGATTTGTGAAGTGGTCGAGCAGACGGTACGTCAATCGGATGTGCCGTGTGCCCGCGGTGACCGAGAACGCAGTTCTGGTGTCACAAACGGCCAAAACGGGCGTCAAACGGTCAAATTCATAGCGGACACCTCAGATTGACATGAAACCACCGTGCAACATTCTAATTATTATTCGTGACGTGTACGCGCAGACGACACATCAATCGGACGTTCAGTTTGCGCGGTACGGCTCAATATGCGTGTTTTAATTGATGCACGCGCTTCATAAACACGTGTGGGGGGGTCCAAATGGGCCGAATGAAGTTGTAATGGCCTTAAATCAGAAGAAAAATATGGGTGAGTGATTTGTGAAGTGGTCGAGTAGACGACACGTCAATCGGACGTGCCGTGTGCTCGTGGTGACCGAGAACGCAGTTTTGGTGTCATAAACGGCCAAAACGGGTGTCAAACGGTCAAATTCATAGAGGACGGCCTCAGATTGACCTAAAACCATCGTGAAACAATATAATTATTATTCGTGACATGTACGCGTAGATGAAATGTCAATCAGACATGCGGTTTGCACGGTAAGGCTCAATATGCGTGTTTTAAGTGATGCACGCGCTTCATAAACGCACGTGAGGGGGGTCCGAACGGGCCGAACGAAGTCGGAATGGCCTGAAATCAGACTAAAAATACGGGTGAGTGAATTGCGAAGTGGTCGAGTAGACGACACGTCAATCGGACATGCCGTGTGCCCGCGGTGACCGAGAACGCAGTTCTGGTGTCATAAATGGCCAAAACGGGTGTCAAATGGTCAAATTCATATTGGATGACCACATATTGACCTGAAACCACCGTTCAACAATATAATTGTTTTTCGTGACATGTACGCATAGACAGCATGTCAATCGGACGTGCGGTTTGCGCGGTAAGGCTCAATATGCATGTTTTAAATGATGTGCGCGCTTCATAAACGCGCGTGAGGGTGGTCCAAACGGGCCGAACGAAGTCAGAATGGACTGAAATCAAACAAAAAATACGGGTGAGTGAATTGCGAAGTGATTGAGGAGAAAACACGTCAATTGTACGTTCCGTGTGCCCGCGGTGACCGAGAACGCAGTTCTGGTGTCATAAACGGCCAAAACGGGCGTCTAACGGTCAAATTCATAGCAGACACCCTCGGATTGACCTGAAACCACCGTTAAACATTATAATTATTATTCATGATGTGTACTCATAGACGACATGTCAATTGGATGTGCAGTTTGCGCGGTACGACTCAATATGCGTGTTTTAAGTTAGGCGCGCTCTTCATAAACGCGTGTGGGGGGGTCCAAATAGGCCGAACGAAGTCGGAATGACCTGAAATCAGATGAAAAATATGGGTGAGTGATTTGGGAAGTGGTCGAGTAGAAGGCACATCAATCAGACGTCCCATGTGCCCGCGGTGACCGAGAACGCAGTTCTGGTGTCATAAACGGCCAAAACGGGCGTCTAATGGTAAAATTCATAGCGAACAACCACAGATTTACCCGAAACCACCATGCAACATTCTAATTAATATTCATGAAGTTTACGCATAGATGACATGTAAATCGGATGTGCGGTTTGCACGGTACGACTCAATATGCGTGTTTTAAGTGATGCGCGCGCTTCATAAACGCGCGTGGGGGGGTCCAAACGGGCCGAAAGAAGTCGGAATGGCCTGAAATCAGACAAAAAATATGGGTGAGTGATTTGGGAAGTGTTAGAGTAGACAGAACATCAATCGGACATGCCGTGTGCCCATGGTGACCGAGAACGCAGTTCTGGTGTCATAAACGGCCAAAACGGGCGTCTAACGGTCAAATTCATAGAGAAAGACCACAGATTGACCTAAAACCACCGTGCAACATTCTAATTATTATTCAGAACTAATTTTGTTATGCAGTTTTATTTTATGATGGATGTGTAGCTTGGAAGATGACTGATTAGATTTATTTGGGTATATATTATTGTGTAATTGAATTTTTTTTAAAAAAAATTTAAAATCTAAAGCAGCCGCCATTTGGCGGCCGCTATAGCTGTTTCCATGGACACCTTTAGCAGCTGCCTTTCGGCGGCCTCTAAAGGTATGGGCTACAGCAGCCGCCAAATGGCGGCCACTCAAGCCCATCCCGGCTTGCCTACAGCGTCTGCCAAGTGGCAGTGCTAATAGCAACAGCGACAGGGAAAAAGTGGCCGCCACTTGGCGGACACTGGGTGGCCGCTATAGACCTTTAGCGATGACTTTTGGTGGCCGCTAAAGGTCATGACTGTACTAGTATGACTCTTATTTAGTTTTCTATAAAATTTTATTTTTTAGAATGTTGGATATATTTTCTTCGGCCTGGGAATTTTTTTAGGGATGTTAGACATGATTAATACATTTTTTGAACAGTCTCCACCATATACCCTATGTTCTAGTACTATGTAACTCATTGACCCATAGGTGGAGGAAGGGGAAGTACCCCAAAGTCAGGTACCTTGTGGGTACTGGGTACCTAGAAGATGATATGTGGGTATTAAATGGGTGTCTGGATATTTCCCTTTATGTTTTTAATTAATTTAATTAAATATTAAATTTACTAAAAAAACCCTACCCCCATACTCTTTCTCACAGGAAGTGTCGTACACCTCTCTATTCCACTCCCACTGTAATTCACTTTCTCCAATTGGTGGATCTTCCCCATTTGGTCTCAAAATAACAGTTTGTCTATCATAAGAAATCACCTCAAGCAATGTTGATTCTCCTCTTTTATTATTTATCCATTTATCTCAATATTTTCCCCATATCATTAGTTATTCCATAAATTTAATATTTTTTAGTATTATTGATTTATAATATTTATGGACTAATTATCATGTTGTATTTGATAAGCAAGACAATTTTTGGTCTAGGTAGGTGGTCACTAGAATTCTATTTCGTTTTTACATAGAATGTGACATATAAAAATAGGTAAGTGATAACCTTTTTTGTAGGCCTTAATAATATATTTAAAATTAATTACTATATTAAATAAAGATCATGTGGGGTGAATTTGGTTGTGAATGGTCTTTTGAGAGTCATGTACTGATGTTATGGTCATTACATAGAGTTTTAATTATTGAATTTATTGTGTATCTTTGACTGCAAACCTTAGATGGATGATAACCTCTTTATACATGACCATGATATACTCATGTGGTTTCTTAAAACATCCATTGAGAAGGATTATCATTGAAACTTGATGGGCTATGTGCGGGCTAGACTTGAATTGAGATCATAAGCTGGTTAGTGGATTTAAGAGTGAAACCCTTTAGGTATTGAATTATTGTAAATGTTATTCATTAGTTATATTTTATAAATAATTCAATATGATTATTATTTTAGGGTATATCATCCACCCTTGGTATATTTTTTATATCATGCACACCCTATGAGATGTTTTTATGGTACAACATTTACACATATTTGGATTGGTAGTATCTTGTCCACTTGATTCAAGTTAGTGATCTATCATGAACTATAAGGTCAAAGTATTGGAGGAACCTCATCAAAATAGAGCTACTTAGTTGCGGAATATCCTCATCCCATAATATGATAGTGGTATACCATCCAATTATATTATGATGTTGGCCTAAAGTCCATCTTATTGAAACTGTTAGTTGTGTATTTTCCACCAAGATAATGATGCCAGTGGTGCATATTCACCCATGAATATTATAAGGGATGCATATCATCTCCTTGGGGGCTTTGATATTGGTGATGCGTCATATACTCATTGAGTTTAATGTTTGTAGCGTATCATCAAATTGACATGTGTATATATGGTATATTATCCACCTAAGTATGAGTATCATTGGTATACCATCAACATGGATTTGGTGATGCCATGTTTACAAGGTGTTGTATTATTCACAATTGATATTTGATTCATGATTTATCATTCACCTAGGTGTTTTGTTGTGGTGTTTCATCATTCATGTGATGTTTCTTTATGGAAATAGATCATTTTATTTGTTTTCGATATAAGGAGTAATATACCATTGTTCCTTGATATGTGTTCAGACCATGGGTATATCATCCCATTTCAGCACTATCTAAAGAAGGCATGGCCACACATGTATTTTGTACTAAGAATTCCATAATGTGATAAGATATGTATGAATTTTTATTATTTTCAATTCTTAATGATCATGCTCATATATCTACTAGAATTTATTTGGGACATCATTTTTTCTATCCTACTTTGTTATACTCACACACGACTTTGGTACCCTAATACAAAGGAATATTTCATGGTTTATGATACTAGAAAGGTAAAAGGTCCTTTGTTGGATTGTAGGAGTATGATGTTGTGTCAAAGAAGAGAGAAAGGACTTTTATAAGGCTTGGAAAATGTTTAGTAGGTTTCACCACTTTTTTGAATAATTTTGGACCCAATTATGAATTATCTTCCCATGATAGATTATATTACTACTTGTATCACTTATATAACATGTACAATATATCACCTTTTTATATAATTATGGATTTTATTTAATTTTGGATGGGACTTAGTTGTGATGTATATACTTATGTAGTTATAATGTGATGGTGATTGTTTTTAGATATTGATTATACTATAATTTATGGTTTCCTACACCAGATAGGGTATAGTCTCCCCATAGAAGTCATAAACCCTCAACACTAGTTATCAACCTATGGAATTTGGAGAGGATTTAATAGGTTATGTACTGACCTAGTTCAGTCTCGTGGGTGGTAAATTAGTAATTGGAAATTATAAAGTTGTATCAGAGACCAATTCCATTTTATCCTACAATTTTTGGTATGGTAGGAATTATATAGAACATTTTTAGATAGTGGTATGGATCTTCTTCTATGAGGTATCTATCCCATATATGAGGTATCTATATTTTTCCTTGGATAGATATACATTATATCTTTTGAAGTTTTAATGTTGTGTGATATTCATAATTTTATAAGTGATATATGATTTGTTAAGATTTACTCTTCACTTAAAGGGGGATAGAGAGTGTGCATTTGTGCATCATACATTTCACATATGGTTCAATTTAAATTTGTATGCTTATATGTGATTGATATTATAGTTATGATGTAGGGTTTGATTTATTAACTTGTCAAGGAAAACATATATTGAGTTTTTAAATATAAATTATTTGGGTAAATCTATCTAAACAACCAATGGATATATGTTTTTTTTCTGATGACATTTAATATTTTTTCATGTGGACCTTAATGAGATTACATAAGATCTTAGAGTGGATAGTTAGGGCTGGAATCGTATTGAGATTCATGTGAAACTTATATAATATGGAATTCATTTAGAGTATAAATCCATGTTTCTTATTACAATATTACTTAAAATATGATATCTATACTTGTGATAGAATATTTATACGAGTAGTGTGATTTGAATTGTAGTGACATGACACTACATTGAACATTAGTTTACTACCAATAGGGTGGGTCTTATAATTCCCCACAAGTGATGGACTCAATGATTCTAATTAAATATATTTTACCTATCATTAAACATGTATAAGAGATCCAACATCTATTGGTACAGTCCATAGGAAATATATCAATGGGGGGGTTTGTATAATGATGTAAAACATGACTATAGAAATATAGTTTGAGCATCCACTACACTTCATAAGTGAGGGTAGAATACATGCTACTGAGTTTCAGATAGACTCTATGCAGATCAAATTTGATCATCTAGAGATACCTCTAGAGGGGAAGGTGAATATTACCACCTATATGCTTCAAGGATTATCAGAGTAGCGGAGGGACATTTTGGTCAAATAAAAACAACATATAGGTAAATACAGAAAATATTTCTAAACGGATTTTTGTAAGAATTTATTTTCAATTACTTTGTGGAATGATAGGGATATAGATTTTTTATGTATTGTTCTGGGGGTATGTTATTGACCGATTACACGACCCACCTTATAGATCTTATAATATTTTCACCTATGCCATGGGTTTATTAAACTTATATTGTTTGTAATTTTGATAATAGGATGAGGCATTCCACTTTATCAAATTTGAATATCATTATGTTTTCTCCCTCTTTGAGGTTGGGATTTGGGTCCCTATTATAGAGTGAAACCAGATGGATAATATATCATATACGTAATATACCTCCTCTATTGGGGATAAGAGTGAGTCATCACATAGTATGAATAAAATGTATTAGGATTCCACTAATAAAGAGGATTTCAAATATTTCATAATAAAGATTTATTATTTTATCTAAGTGAGTGAACCTTAGCTGAATGCTATAATTGTGTGAATTTAGGGAATATTTGACAAAATTTTAATATAGCATTGAATGAGTGACATTTCTATAAAGATATGGAGAAATTATAGAGGTTCTATGGAATATTTATGTGCTTGGTTAGTGGGTGAGGATCTGGTCCGACTTAGGGTTATGGAGGAGAACTATAAGTATATTAGTGTTTTGGTAGTTGGGGTTCTACTGGTCATGTTGCACATAAATGATGTTCTATTAGTCTTGGGTAGAAGAATTTGTTCTAATATGGAAACAACTCACTAGTGATTCATCTGGAGGGATTCCAATTTCAGAGATTTATCTAACGTTACTCTACTGAGCATAATTATTTTGATCCAATAATGGGTCAAAATATAGTTTAGGGAATGAATCCTGTGTCATAAACCTTTGATTAAATTCATTTTGATACATATATATTTCACTAATTCATATTTAATTTCCTTTCCAGTGAAATGGGTCTTTATGATGAGTAAAAATGATAAATATTTTCCATCTATATTCCCATAGGTGTGCAGTATGAGGGTATTCAGTGATGTTCAGGTTGGGTTATAGTGATATGATCATACCAGACCCTCTAACATTTCATCTTTTTTGAGAAGCATAATTCCAATTTCAAATATAGAATAGAGATATTTACCCTTTATTAATAAAACATCGACTGCTATTACATATGGATATGTTTCATTCCCTTAAAGGGTTATTTCCAAACTTATGTTTGAGAGTGTGATCTATGGGCATGTAGTTTAGGTCAAGATAGTGGCAAACAAGCGGTGAACATAGCTCATCTCCTTGAATTGTTATGATAGATGAATAAATACATTAGAGAGTCCTTCCTCTTATTTTTAATCATTTTTAAAAAAAAATTACATATTGATTTATCAAGACATCCACCTGATAGGGTGAATGAGTTTACACTAAAGATTTCGTATCCTATAGAGTCTATTACCACTCCATATAATAGGAAAACTAATGTAGAGATAAAATAGATGAAGGATCATCTATATTATCCTGAAAGAAAGGATTTTATTCACTCAATCATGTACCCTTGGAGTAATCCTATGTTCTTCCAATAAGATGGAAGGATTATTAAATTCATTTGGGAATTTCAAGAGTTTTAACAAAGTCACTATTCAGAACTGGTGTCCCCTTCCCCATTGTAATGTATCAAAATTTCATGATACATTTTCCATAAAAAAACAATATATTTAGTATATTTATCTACATGAATCAATTAAATAAAACATAACCATGGTGTGTATATATATATATTATAAATTATAAATATGTCCACTAAAACCATCCATTTAATTTGTAGGTTTGAATAGAAGTAACATATTTATAAAATATACTAATATAAATTAATATATAATTTTTATTTTATAAAAATTTACATAAATAATTTTTCTATTTAACAATATATATTTTTATGTGTTGTAATTTTTATTAAATAAAAAAAACTATATAATATTAAATGATGATGTTAAAAAAATATAATACTGATTGATTAGTAATAGATTTATTAGTGTTTAATAGTAATTAAGAATAAAAATAACTAGTTCTCTAAAATGTTATTTTATAATAAAAATAATTTCTCATTTTATTTTATTATTTTATTCAAATTTTAAAATAGAAAATTCTAAAAATTGAATTTGAAAAAATGATCTAATTTTTTTATTTATAATTTCAATATTATTTTAAGATGAAATTTTGGAATTTTTCTAAAAAGATTTATTTTTTTTTGTATAGTTAAAGACACCATTTTTACAATTAACATGAGTTTTATGAAATTATAAGTGTATATTTATGAATTTAAAATTCAATAAAATAGTTTCTATAACTAAATATTTGTTTTATAAGTGAATTTATATGTTTAAAATTGTTGTTTTTAATTTACCAACCAATATTTTACATTTTAGAAGATAAGATGTGTTTTTAGAAAATAATTTTTCTCAATACATTATATATTTATTATTTTAAAATTATTTTTTATCACTTTTAGAAATTGAATAAAATAAAATGGTTTTAAAATTTTGAATTAGTAGATGAATGATAAATTACATATGAAAAAAATATTTATCATGGTGGAAACCAAAATTGATAAAATAAGAAACCTAATAGGTAAATAGAATTATATATTAAAAAAATTAATAGAGTGGTTGAGGGTTTCATCAAACTTATCTATTCCCTAATCCATTGTTTCTCAAGTATGGAAACATTTTTCATGAGATTTATATACCGTTATTGAGAACTTATCAGTATTTATAAAATAAAATCCCTTTTAACTTATAAAAGGTTCTAGCATCTCCTCACTTCCGCTTTGCACTATGTTAATTTTTTTTCTTAACTATCTCTTAAACCATCCCTTTTACCTTAAATTGGTTATAGTCTTCTCAAAGTACAATCCCTACGAGTGTAACAATATTTTTAAAGGACATAATTGAAGACATGAGGTATATGTTTCTGACCTCTCTTTCTCATATATATTTATTTATGTTCACTTATTTTTCCTAAAATTCCATTAATAAATATTAAAATTATAATATCATTACCAATATTATAGTGATATTTTATTACAATTATGGTATAATATTTAACCACCTTTCATTTTATCCATTAATAAAAACAAAAACATGAATCATGCGTTTGTGTGGAATACTGACACCATGAATAGAAGAGTTCATTTTTCAATGTCTCTATTGATGGATTGTGTAGATAATGTTAATAAAGAATAAATATGATTTCAATAATATGAATAATTTTTTTAATACAAGTTTAATATCCTATTAATCATATGAACAATAATTTTTTTTATAAAATTAACCATCTTAAAATAAGAATTCTATGAGGAAGACGATCTCTTCAATTTAAGTATTGGATTTATAAGAATTATCATATCTATATAATTGTTTACAATCATTATATATCACATATATAAAAACTAAATAATATCATTATTCTACTAATATAATTATATTTCAACCAAACCATCCCATAATCATCCATTATTTATAGTATGTTCATGTTTGGTCGGTTAAACCACCTACATGAACAATGATATAAATATTTATCATGGATGGATATAAAAACATAATTACTATTCTTATATAATATAAATATGTATTTTTTGAGTTTTGTTGGTTATGGAATGGTTATATCAATATATAATACATTAATTAAAAAAACACCTTTTATTGTTTAATAATCACATAAATGTGTTATTTTCGATCTCATAATATTAAATAATGACTAAAGCATAGAAGATATGAAATTAAAATATAAAAAATATTTAAAAATTTAACTTATGGGGATAATAATTATTTGGGAAATATGAACTATGGATTAATAAAAAATACTAACATTTCTCATATGAAATTGGAATAAACCATTAAGTGTATAGAAACCCAATGTAGGGAAATAGGTAAAAAATATCTAGTATATATTTTAATGGAATGATTATAAATTAGTATTATAAATCAATATAGTTATGAATAATTTTATTAGTTGTGTAATTAATAAATGTAATTTAATTATTCATGATGTTTGGTTCATTTGTAGAATCAATTAGTACTAAAGTAAGGGTTTTATTCTCAAATTCCTCTATTTGAGACATATTTTTCATTATGCACCTAATTTATTTTATATAGTGAATATGATACCTAATTTAGATATTATATCATGAAATAACTCTTAGTCATGATATTTTTTGGTCAGTTTAATATTTTATATTTCAAGAGGTTTTCATTTAAATGCTTCTCACCTAGTAACGGTTTTTGTTAACTCAATTCTCATTCATTAAGTTATCATTTTTCTTCATGAAAATATTTTATATAGGTAGGGTAAATTATTCCACATGTTTTTATTATATGATATTTTCTATTTTAGTTATTTGGATTTATAGTTTTACCAAATAAAATAGTTTTCAAATGTTTCTCACTTCATGAACTGTGTTGTTTGGGAGGGTCTTTCATAACTCAAATATCTTTCATTGAGTTATATGATTTCTTTTGAACATAAACTTTCAATATTAAATTTCTTAATTTATTTACCTTATTTTATTATATTCACTTTTATTTCATAGGATAAAATTAAATTTTTATTAAAATATTTTGTCATGATCATTATCTCACATAAAAGTAGGATGTTATCAAGAACCGACCTCAATTACTCAATTAGATCTTTATTTAAAGTCTATGATTCCACTTACTAACAATATTCTCCTTAAATATTTTATAATATATTAATGTATTAATTTATGTAGTACTAATAATTTCCTTTTACAATATTAAAAAATATGTTTTATTACCCTTTTTGTAATATGGGGTTTCAACAAAGGTAATTCAAAATATCAAAATATACTTTCCTTTCAAAATAATATGTTTTATTTTTGGTTCCACATTTCCTATATAGTTTTTTTGTATTTTCATGGAACTATTACTAGATATTATTTATAAAATAAAAATATTCTAATTTTTTTCACTTTACCTTTTGTAAAAATTACATTTGAAAATGATTAATAACTTCTTTTTTAACAATTTTTTAATTTTTTTAAATATCATATCATAATTCCACTTCAACTCTCATATTTATCTCAAGGGATATATATTATATGGTGTTATGTTTTATGAACCACCAATTAAATTATATTATGAAGCTCCTCTTTGGGATATTGAATTTGGTTTCATTCAATCTAGTTTATGTCATTATTTATGTGATACATTATCAAATTAAATGTGAAACTGATTCTTATTTATAACTTTTATTGATGTGATTATTGTATATTTTCATGTGGAACACATGTGTACATGTAAACATTAAGTGATGGGTGGGCTCTGTATAACACTTCAATTTATTCATTTAAGCATAATTCTAACAAGATAATGGTGAAATGAGTAGTGTTTTATGATCTAAATTATGAAATATGTAGTGATTCATAATTCACTATAGAAAATAAGATGGGATGCCTAACCCACTATGAGAATATTGTGGTGATGTATGGTCTACTATGCTATGTTTATTATGCTTTTGTGTGTTCCAAAAACTTCTTTGATATTTTCTATACTATTATCTCCTATTCATGATTTTAGTCTCGTATTTTGATATTCTTTATTCTAGTTTATATGTTTGATCATATGGGATTAATTATTCTATAATCATTGATGATCAATTTTTATGTTTCCATGTTATTTTAATCATAATTTTTTCTAAAACTTATGTTAACTGATATTCCCATGATCTCACCCTAGGTAACATTTTCTTATGTTTATTATTCCCTTACAAAGTGTTTGAGATCTTCCCTTTCTTATATTTCCATTTCCTAAGTCATGAGGATGTTTTTAACCTTTTAGATGTCTATTAGATGATATAGTATAATAAATTTATAGGGAAATGTTCGTAGTATTTGTAATAGAATTTACATATATATCATGTACCCAAATATATTAAACCTATAGATTTTTGGTATTTTGAGACTATTTTGTAATAAAATGTCTCAATTATGGGAATGATGTTGAATCAAGGAATGTTTTGTAGAAACCTCATATTTTTGAGGAGAATTATATGTTAATTTCAAACTTCAATCTTTTTTTAAACTATGAAATTATTTCGTTGAGTTTTGATGGATTCTGGTTGGTTTTGGAGAGTTTTGGAGGCCCTTTGGGGGTGCATGGTTTTTCCAAACCATTATGATTCTCCAGGAAACTATATACCATGTGTTAGAGGATTAAGGGGTTATACATGTTTATGATAGACTATTTACTGAACCATGTTCCTCACCCAAAACACTTTGTGACACCCAATAGTTTCTAAAAGCATGGTTGGCATGTGGTTTGAGAAATTTTGCATCCAAACCATGCAGTTTCCCATATCATGAAAAAGTACTCCCGTGGTTGGCACACAGTTTTTCAAACTGTGCTAAAAAACCGTGTTCACATAAATTTAATGATCCAAAAATACATTTTAATATCCATTTATGTTTCATTTTAACCCTTTATTATTTCAATGCAAATCCTTATCGAACCTTGAGATTCATATGGCCTTCCATGATGATTTCCTCTCTACCCAATATTGATTATGGTGGATCTAAGAGACTTTTTCATTAGTAATTGAGGTATGTGATTAAAAAACCTCTATTCATCAATTTTCTTATATATATACCTCTTATAAATTTAAACTAATCATAGGTATGGTATTATATTTCATGATTTATGAAATCTAATTCCATCAATAAATGAATTCATTGATCTTTGATAGAACTAAGGTGGTTTTCAACATGTTGATGACATACCCTGGATCAAATCTATATTTATCATGAATGGTGGATGTTTCCTTGTATGTTATCATAGTTTGGTAATATTCAGACCTTATTCTTCCTATATTTCATATTTGATCTCTATTTTGATGAATAATTTCTATTATATCGAAGTATGTTGACTTGGACCGAGGTTACCTTCTAGATTTGATGAGGAATTAACAATATATTCTTTAATGAACAATAGATCTGGTGAATTACCATCCCATTCTGAAAAATTTCCCATAAAAAATTCCATTACTAGAATTTTTCAAGTATGTAATTCTAATACTACTATTCCTATCAGGTAATCTTGTTGGGTGTATTTTCTAAACCTCTTATTTGATGTACTAAAACCCAAGATAGTAATCCTTGACATGCGGGACAGTTTTTAAGATGGTGTATAAATGTGGTTCGAGAGATGAAACCCTTGTAAAAATATATTTATGGTAATCTTCTTACTTTTTAGGACCCTTGTATATTCTTGTTTCATTGACATGTTTCTTGTGTCGGTATATCCTGTTGACTTTCTTGGATAGTGGTTTCTTGTGGGTGTGTGTGTGTAGCCCATGGGACCCATATAGTATGATTTATTCCATGAGTTTTATTACTATAGATTATTATAATTATATATGTTTATCACATGCTTCTATGTTTGTTTCCATTTATTTCTCATGATGTAATGCCTTGTCTTTCCTTTATATGCTAAGACTTGTTTTATTTTTTAGTATGCCTTTGGAGTAATTATTTTTGTTCTATGAAAAGGTCGAACATTGTGATATGGTTATCCATTATAGAGGGAGTGGTCATAAAATGAAACACTAGTGAAATTTTTCTATTGTATTTTTTGTGGCATGTTCACTTGATGCCTTTTGGATGTCGAGTAACGCATTGTCTCAATGCATTGTGGATGACATATGACATGTTTACTTTATGTATTGTGGATAATGAGTAACATGTTGACTTGATTCTTTATGTATGAAAAGTTTCATATTATTTATGCTTGTTTTCCACTCTTGATTGGTCCCAAAAACTATTAAGACTAACCTTACGACATGGATCCAAGCCAAGTATAGTTAGGGATCATGGTGTCTTGTTTGGAAAATGAACACCCGATATATGATTGTCTATAAGTTTTTGAAAATTTATTTGTATCATGGTATAAACCTATTATACAAGTGAATGAATGTTTATTATTAAATTATAGTGTCTTATATGGGTTTATTACTCCCACCCTACATGGGTATCTCAATGTGGGCGTAGACTTCTTACATAGGAATCTAATTAAGGGTAAGGGTCCCATGGAAGACAGTTTTGTAATGGATAATGGAGTTATTAATGGTACAGGTATGGATCCCAAAGGATTCTATATTGATAATTTTTTGATTTTCTTACACCTTATTTACACTGTATTCTCTCGATACACTTAGATATTGATTTATTTTTTTTGTATGAAATTTTTGATATATGTTATTACATTATCTTTCTTTATCTACCCAACATATTATATTGATATGTTTAGATTTTATTTATAATTTTCATGTATTAAAATGATACTAAGGTTATATTCTCTCCATTTATGGATTTTTGACCCTAATTGCTCGTTAGAATCCTTTTACATTTGGGGGCCATGTACGAGGTCTTGTGGACCTCCAAATTAGACCTGGTGGTTCAAAATGTGGAATTAAAAAAATTAAATCTAATAAAAATTTCTTCTATTATTTTTGGGTAATCTAAGACATGGTATAAAGTAGATATATTTTATGGGACCTATGAAGGGGAGTTACTATATTCCTGGCTAGCTCATTTGTAATAGACCTTTGTGATACTATTGACATGATTGTTGTTATATTTTAATGGTCTTTTGGTGAGTTCATGCATCATAAATAGTCATGTTGGATAAATAAGAATAGATATTCACCTATTTTGTAATGCATATTATCTCATTAATTTAATTCCTTGATTTTTGATATCTATTTATAATAGACCCACATTATATGTTGAATGATATACTTGTATTCTCTACCAATGTGATATATTAGTTTTGGAATTAATTAGTTTAACTTGAGGATGATTTTATGGTTTTCATATATATACTTGTGACTAAATTTAATGTATAAATAACCTTGGTTTTTTCTAGGATATATTCCTTGGTTTATTGGTATCCACATAAGAGAATATTTGTGTCATACCATATACTAATTAGGATATATCTTAACCTCTTATAATGATTAAATGTTCATTTGGATCTTTAGAAAATTCCACTATAGAGATTCTTGAATGATCCCTCAAGGGATGGTGTGTTAGTTCCACCATAGGCTATGTATGATGATTCACCTTAGAATATTCCTACCCTACTTAAGAGTTTCAAGCATTGGAGCTACTCTATATCATAAGCGTTCATATTTTACTTTCCAATGGTGGAGTAGTATAGTGGACCATGTTTAACTAAACTCTTGATTTCTAGATCCATCATTCATCAAACTTATAGGTAATTGGAGAACCACATGATATCAAGAACTGTTTATAAATCATTGGGGGAATATTTGACTTGGTCAATACACCAGTGGAACTATGGGTCAATCTAGAAGGGTATATGATTCAGTGACCTTCTAGGTAATGGTTGAGTGTCAGGGGTTGAGCATGTAGATGAGAGGGACTTTGTTTGAACCAATTCAAGAAAATGTTCTTTAGGTAATTCTTCCCTGATATGATGAATATGTACCATACCCATAAATTAATGGATCTTTAGTATGGATCCATGATAATATCCCTATACTTCATTATTTCCACCGAAATACTTCATTTTTATTATCCTTGTATGGAAAAGAGGAATAAGATACCATAGTGTTTGAGATCAGTCTTTGTACTTACCTCAGACAAAAGGTTAGGGGTTTTGACTTAATGATATATCTTGAAATTATATTAAAGGCCATAAATATTGATAAGGTAATGGAGGATGAATGATTAGTTTTTCTTGTTTCACCAATTAGTATAGAGGCAGTTAGAACACTTATTGCATCTATGACTGCCCCTTCCGGTAGTAAGAAGAGGAAGACAAAGGGTGTGCAATTAAGTAGTGATAATTAGGTTGAGAAAAGTATGAATTCATTAGCCCCTTTATAAAGAGTTCCACAGTGCTTCAAATATGGGAAGGTAAAATATTATTGCATGTTCTTAACATCAACTTATAGAATGTGTTGACAATGTGTAAATATGTGGAAACTCGACAAATTATTCTCAAAATATTCAAGGTTGAGTTTCTACAAGGTTGTATAACAGATGTGAACTATGATCTAGAGGTTTGTCTGTGGACGAAAACATCAAACTCATATTATAATGAATTAGGGGAGTCATGTAACTTAGGTAAAAGGTCATAAATATAAGGCAAGATGACTATATAGAGTGAATCAGAGTCCTGTAGATAGTAGTGAATGACCGTATAATTTTTGATTTATGTTATTGATCATTTATACTCTATTTACTATTTATTTTGATATTGGAGATTCAAATTACTTTATATATGAAAAATTATTGTTGAACATTATTTACCAGTCATGTTATTCCCTATATTTTTCCCTTGATACACCATAAGAAATAATTGTAGAATAACTTCAGTGATTCATAGAGTGTCCTATAGTCATTTCCATATATATACATGTATGGGATTTCATGATTATGAGGATAATGTTATTTTATATGATTCTTGGTATAGATTAGGTGACCATATTTTAATCCCAAATTGATTTATATTAGATATGTATATTTTTTAAATTATATAAGGGATAAAAGTTTGTGATGACTAGTGAGTGGGAGTTGGGAGAAGGTATACTTGGTCCAGATATTAGCCTACTCAGGATCATTATATTAAAGATTATAGGATTTAATATTTCCACATGATAAGTGGTATATCCATATCATTTTCCACCAGTTCTTGATATCTATCAAGATGTATCCCTGGATGAATTTACAAGACTCTCCCTAATAGAGGAGTTGTGTTCAAAATAGAACTCATTCTAGATGCAAAATCCATTTCAATACCCCATATCAAATAGAATATTCTGATTTAAATGATCTCAAAGTAATTATCAATGACATGTAATATAAGGGTTTTATTAGGTCTATTACATCACTATGTGGTTACCCAATTCAATTCGCCAAGAAATAGAATGGTAGTCTTAGTATCTATATAGATTAATAGATTTTGAATCTAGTGATAGTGAATAATATATAAACTTTTCCTAGGACTGATGAACTCTAAGATTAGTTGGTAGGTAGAATTGGTTCTCTAATATTGATATCCAATTAGGTTACCACCAGTTGTAAGTTAGATACGGGGACACCCCGAAGAGGGAATTTATGAGATGGTATGGGTTATACAATTACATGGTAATTCCATTTGGAATGATTAATGAAACAAAAGTGTTGATGGATATCATAAAAAAGATCTTCAACCAATATCTTATCTTATTTTTTAAGGTGTACATTGATTTTATCCTCATTTACTCAATAACACTAGAGATAAATTATAGATATAAAGAGATAGTCTTGAGTATACTTTGAGCACATCATCTTTATGCTAAGTTTACAAAGTGTCACTTTTGGATTCAAGAGGTGAAATTATTGGGGCATGTGATTTTTGACATGGTTATATCAGCAGAAAAGGATAAATTAGAGGTTTTGATGTTTTATATATGTCCCTATAACATGTTTGATATTTGGATCTTTTTTTAAGTAGGATATTATTTTGGTTTTATCCAAGACTTCTCCCATTTATCTGCAACAATGAATGTACTGATAAAGAAAGGGGAAAGCTTCAGTGGTTGAACTAGTGTGAGGAGGCTTTTCATGTGTTGAATAGGAGGTTTAATACTTATATAACATTGATTTATACATGAAATAGGATTAGATATGTTATATATTTTGATATATGGGAGTCAGTTTGTGAGTAATGTCGATGTAAAGGGAGCATGTAATAGATTATGGGTCACATCATCTATGACCCCATGAGAAGCATTATCATGCCAATGGAATGGAGTTAGAAGATATGGTCCATGCTATGAAGGTTTGGTGAAAATCTCTCTTTGATGAAGGTTTTATCATCTATACAAACCATAAGAGCCTCCACTATATATTCACACAACTAGATCTCAGTTTGAGGTAGAGGCATTGGGTAGAGTTCCTATATAAGTTCATCTTTAGGATAACCTACACACTAGGTAAGGGTAACGTTATTGAAAATTTTCTTATCCATAAGAGGTAGGTAGCTTAGTATCTTGGAGAATTGTCTTTAGAGGAATAGTGGTTCCTGATGAGATTATTGGTTGATTTCATGAAAGATGCTTCTGAGGACCATGGATTGAGGACATGTTCTTCATTAGTGATCACATATTCTTTAGTATACTAGGATAAAAATGGTTAGGAATCAAACCCAGAGTGTGTTGTAGTGTGGGAACACCTAGAAGGTGGTGACACAATACTTGGGTGACCATTAGATTATGATGATTTAATAATAGTACATGGTAGATTCATAATACCTACTTAAATATTGAAATAGTTGATGAGATATTTCCAAACCACTAAGTGGGCGGTGCTTCCAAGAGAAACAAAGATTCACAATAAATTTAGGTAGTAGTTTTGGTGTCCTGTGATGAAGAGGGAAATTATTAGATTTATTTCTAGATGTATTACTTACCAGAGAGTACAGGTCGAGTAACCACATCATGGTTGTTTTTTCCAACAACTTCCTATTACAATGTCTAAGTGGGTGGAAATAATGATGCTCAGATAGCCACAAGGACTTATTTTTTTATTGATTTTTGATAACCCACCTTTCAAGGGATGAGGAATAACCATTGAAAGGCCCATAGACTTAGATAATACATGAACTTTAGGCCTTAGAGGAAATATCTAAACTATAATTACATAGAATTTCTCCTCCCCAGCATCTGCATCATGATATCAGATCTCCACCTTCACATGAATGTTCGGCTAGGCTTCCCGT
Source organism: Viscum album (assembly GCA_963277665.1). Taxonomy (NCBI): domain Eukaryota; kingdom Viridiplantae; phylum Streptophyta; class Magnoliopsida; order Santalales; family Viscaceae; genus Viscum; species Viscum album. The sequence goes on from OY728150.1 coordinate 1,896,326,357, forward strand.
GCATTCACAGGATGGTCCCAATGGAAATAACATACCTTCAATTTCTTCCACATCTTTTAGATTCTTCTCTAGTGAATACTCCTGCTCTAAATCCTCATCTGGAGTCTGATAATTTATAGAGTCTTCCTGGTCCATTTAGCACAATTTCAGGTGGCCCAAAAGCCTTAAGGTGTCCCGAAGGCCTTGTGGTGGCCTGATGGCCTTGAGGTGGCTTGAATACCTTACTAAATCGAAGGCCTTGGGTGGAACAAATTCATTGAAGGACCCGGGGACCAAACAGGTGGCCCGAAAGCCCAAACAGATTAATAGTTTGGGCTTCTAAAGTACCGAACAATACCTACTACAGTACATGATACAGTACCTGATATAGTGTCATCTATAATACTACTATAGTACCTGAAAATATGTCTCTACATGGTTTTGAACTCGGGTCTCTTAGATTCACTTGCTGAGTCCTCACCAACTGGGCTAAGGTTGTTGTGCATGATGGAATTTTTGATAGGGTTACCCAAGAACTTGAGAATTTTTCACATTATTTGGTTTATTTTTGATCTACTAATGATAGTTTCTCATTTCATACTAATATGTGAGACTCACCAAGTAGATGAGTTTGAAATTTTGTATATAAGGGACATTGTGAAATTTTATAGAGTTCCCCTGAGAATTGTATTTGATAGAGAAAAATATTTTGTGTAATGATTTCTGTAGGGATTACATAAGATATTTGGGAATAATCTAAGATTGAGAATATCATACCATCCCTAAATTTATGGAAAATTAGTGCAGACAATTCATATATTATAGGATATACTTTAGGCCTATTTTTTTATTATAGAGTATCTTGTTAAGATTACATATAATTGTTTTAGTTCCCATACAATAATACATTGCAATATTCAATTAAGATTAAAACTTAAAAGGTAATTTATGGTAAGTCGTGTATTTCAATTATCTAATGGTATGAGACTAGTGAGGTAGTAGTTGTGGGGACCAGTATGGTACAAGAGTCATTTGAGAGAGTGTAACTAATTAAGAATAGGATTATCACAACTCATAGTAGGTATAAATATTATTCAAACCATAATAGGAGTCCTATGAATTTTATAGTAGGTGGCCAGATTTTTCTTTGAGGGACTCCTCAGTCAGGCCACTAAATTTTGAGAAAGAAAGGGAAGCTAGAACTGTGATATGTTTAACCATTTGAGTTCACCAATAGGATTTGTATAATGGAATAACATTTGGATGATTATTCTTTATACTTAGGTATTCATGATACATTTCATGTGCCACAAATTCAAAGGCACATACTTGATCCTATGAATGTCATTGAATGTGTGTATATTAAGTTGGATCCCAAGCCATCATATTAGTAATGCCCAGTGTTGATTTTAGAGTGGAATAATAATTTCATATAAGTGAAGATAGTTCCACTTTTCTATATTATTTGGTATCATGGATGGATCTAGTAGGATACATGAGAGTGAGAGGCTGAGGTTTGGCTTTAATTTCCTAAGTTTTTTGAGTAATATTAAGTGAGAGGATTCTCTAGGATGAGAAATCTTTAGGTAGGGAGACTATAATAGCCTTAGGGTTTTCATGTGTGTTATAGGTATATTTTATAATATTTTTTTTGAAATATTAATTTATTGGCCTGAGTTCTTGGAGTTTCTAGTTTGTTACATATCATTTTCAAGGCTTAATATAAGTGAATGGTTTGAGAATAGTTTTCCCAAGCCATGCGAATTCTCCAGGAAATCATGCACCATATGGTAGAGGCTCAAGGGGTGATGCATAGTTATGATTCATGGTTTACCAAACCATCCAAAATACTTGAACCCCTAGGTGACACCACCTATGGACAACATCGTGGTTGTCACACTTTTTGACAAACAATTCACCAAAACTGTACAGGTTCTCAAGAGGGGTAGGATTACTCACACGATTAGTGAATGGTTTTCCAAACAATTTGGCCAAACCATGTGTGTGGGAATCTAATGATCAAAAAATACCTTTTCACATCCATTTATGGTATATTTTTTAATCCTTATTCATTATATAATAATCCCTCTCAAACTTTGTGATAGATTTTACTTGATGATTTCATCTTATCCCAATCTTGATTATAGAATATTAAGATGAGTTGATGATCACAAATTGAGGTATATAATAAAAAACCTATGTTCTTCAGATTCCTTCTATATCTAACTCTAATCTCTTGAAAAAAATCATATATTTTTCTTTTTGTTCCACAATATATGGTTTATTATTCAATTTAACGATGAATTCATTGATTATTGATAGTACATATACATTTTTTGATGTATTGACGACATCCCCTTGATCTAAGATAGATATCTCATGAATAGTGGATGTTTCTCGATAAATAATCATAGACCATTCATATTGAGACCATTCACTTAATAAATATTATCATTGATGTTTATTATTATAAATAATTGTTAACCACTCGATGTTTATTTACTAAAATTGAGGTTATCTTGAATATTTTATGGAAAATTTGTAATCTATTTTTCAATAAAAAAAGATCCTATGAATTGAAATATTCTTCTTAGATATATATAATTACTAGATTCATATAAGAATCTATGAGGTATTTAATTATATAACTACCCTACTTGGAATGGAATCTTCCCAGGTCTCTTTGATAATACTATTATTTTACGAACCAGATCATGAGATAAGAATCCATGATTTGTGAGTCCATTTTATGGTTGGGGTATGAATTTGGTTTAGGAGATAATACCCCTGATGAATTTTGATGTTAACATCTACAACCTTGAGTTAGTAAGTTCCTTAACTATTGGGACCCTTGTTTACATTTTTTTCCATGATAGTTTATTGTGTTCACATAGCTTGTTTACCTTTAATGATAGTGATTTCTTATGGGTATGTGTGTCTAGCTTATGAGACCCATTTATTCTTCTTGATTCCATGGGTATAGTTAGTGTATATTGTTACCATGATTGATTTTTATCACATGTTATGTATATTTCCACTAATTTCTTATGGTGACTTTCCTTACATTTCTTTTATAATATTTTTTAATTTTATGTATGACCATGCCTTTGGAGGCATTGTTTTGGTACTCTAAACAGGTGGACCATTATGATATGGTTATCCCTTAAAGGGTGATTTCTAATGAAATTCAACGATGGTGATGTTGGACTAGTGGATGTTGAGTGACATGTTCACTTAATGACTTTTGGATACTGATGGATCTCTTGTCTTGATTCCTTGTAGATACCATGTGATGTGTTAACTTCATGATTTTAGGATGTTGAGTGACATGTTGAGCTGGTTACTTATGGATATCAAGGGATGTATTTATCTATAATATGGTTATCCATTTATTCCCCATAACATCTGTTATAATTAACCTTCCAATATAGAGTGAAAGTATGAATTTTTGGTACTCAATATGGATTGGTTATCACATGAATGATCATAATATGATTTTTTATGATTTATTTTTCATTTATTATTTTCATGGAGTACACCAATTATACTTATGCACATATGTTAACGATGCATTTGTGGTGTCTTTCTAGATTTTTTTACTCACACCCTATATGGGCATGTTGATGTGTGTGCATACATCATGTATATAGATATAGGATAGGGAAATGGTCCTATTAAAGATAGTAGAGTAGTGAAGCATGTAGATAATACCAGTATTGGGATTAAATACAAGGGATTTAACAATGTTACTTTATTTATATACTTGTACCTTATGTATTCTTTATTTTCTTTCCTCACTGGGAGATAGATTTATTTATTTATAAAACAAGTGATCAATCTTTTATTATATTATATTTCTTTATCTTCCTCTATTATTACTTTGAGTTTTTAAATTTTATTTAAATTTTTTGTTTATGGATATGATACTAAAGGTATATTCTCCCCATTGATAGTGTTTAAAACCTCACTACTAGTCAGAAGACTCTTGCATAAAGGTAAGAATGAATGTGGTTATATGGACCTCCAGATCAAACATGGTTGTTCTAGTCGAGGTCTTACAACTTAGTATAGTTCACTATATTTGGCATTAAATGGGTTATTTATTTATTTTTGGGGATGGATTTAGTTATTTTTGGGATTAAGGTTAGGGAAACTTATAGAAAACCCTAGAGATATACCTAAGTATAGGATGATATCCTAAAATATTGGTAATGTATTAAGTATGTGTATTCTACTGTAATACATACTTTTTTAGATACTATAAGGTGGATACCATTATGTAATATATGCACTTATGGGTAATATCCCCAAAAATGAATAGTTTAGAATTAACTCAATAATCACTATAATGTATGAATAATGGTCCTAAAACAAAAAACCTAGCTAGAAAATCCTGGGGGATATGCATTGGTTTATCATAGGCTCTTTAAAAACCACTATGAATGATTTATTTCCTAGTTATATTAAGGGATTTAATCGATAAGTATAAGATAACCCAACTTAATGTAGTCTAGGTTGAACCAAGAAATTTGTAGGATAAACCAAGTGTGATAAAATTTAAAAGTAATTATGGCAGGTTTAAATTAATTTTTGATTTGATAAGACATATTAGGATTGATATTTAATAATCAAATGGTTATTTACTATAATTTTACTGATAAAAATTTTGTGATTCTATTTTCTGGTTTAAAAATGATCCCAATAAGGAATCTGAGAGAGGCATCTTTCTATAAACTAATATGTCTTATAACTAAATAAAAGAGAATACTTTAATGGTTTAACATCTTAATATTTTCTCATTATGATGGAAAATGTGAGTTTCCTAGTCTTACCTATGGAAGTGAGGTTGATATCATAATAGAAACTAAATATTGATACTCCAACACATTTTTGTTAATGAGTTATATTTATCGATGATATTATAAGATATTCTAAAAATTAATAGGATTATGTGAAACATATACTGATTATTATTCTATAAATTTTCTTCAAAGTTTTGAAAACATATATTATATAGGATTTCTAACCTTTAAAAGTGTTTTTTATAAGGATTTAGTTTTTTGGGATAATTATTGGTGAATATAATATTGAGGTATACACAAATCATATGTTTAGTATATTCTTTATATTGAGGTAATAAATGGTTTATTGATTTAGAGAAATGAGATTTTTAAGGTATTGATAGCATTGGGATTGATAATTTATTAAAAAATATTTTTATTTAGTTCATTAATTTTTTGGTATTAGGGTAATATATTGGATGTTGTGTGATTTTATACCATTTGACGGTTAAAGTTAGTGTTATTTTTTTGGAAGAATATGTCATCTCCATGTGGATTAATGTCTTGGGGATTCAAATTATTTTGGGAAAGGTATGTTATGGAGATCATATGATTAAGATAGATGCATACATGGTTATATGATTTTATGAATGATTAATGTTGTTTAAAGAGAGACAAGTAACCTATTATACCCTAAGAAAGTAAGGTATATAAGTTATATCCCACCTCATTGATATGTTAAGGTTACCCTCACTTACTTTAATCAGTGAGTAATAATTTAAATTATAAGTATTTAATTTCTTATGGGGGTGCAATGTAATGGCATGGTATTTTAATGTATATTTTCCTTAAATAAAGAATTTGTTCAAAATCTTTATCCACATGTAAAACTAAAATAAAATAATACAAAAGGATATATATATATATATATATTAAAATAAATAAACAAGGAAACCAAAACTAGTTTTTGAATTAATAGTAATGAAAAAAGTATACAAATTATGAAAAAATTATATATTTATATATAAAGGTATTTAATAAAAAATTTTAAATTTTCATTATTTTGTTTAATAATCTATCTTTCTATGCACTATAATTTTTATTAAGGAAAAGTAAATATATTATTTTTTTAAAATATTATTTCAATAAAAGTGTAATATTTAATGATTAATTCTAGCTTTATTTTTTTTTATAGAAATTAAGAATCAAAATAACTAATTTTTAAAAAATTCATTTTCCTATAAAATAGTTTCTCATTATATTTTATGATTTTTTATAATGTTAAAATAGAATATACTTAAAATTGAAATTTAAAAAATAAAATTCATTTTTGGATTTCGAATTTCAATATTAGTTTAATGGGAAATTTTCGAATTTTTCTAAAATGTTTTTTATGAATTTGTAACTAATGAAACCTTTTTATGAGATAATTTATTTTTTATAAGTGACTTTACAATTTTAAAAATGTTAGTTTTAATTTTCAAACCCATATTTGACATTTTAGAACATAAGTTACATTTAGTATTTTAAAATAAATTTTATAACTTATAAAAAATTGAATCAAATAAAATGTATTTACAATTTTGAATCAATAGTTATGGATTATATAATAAGGACCATTTTATTTTTTGGTATAAAGGACAAACTACCTATGTAAAATCTTGTTATAATGCAAAAAACAAAAATAGTAAAAATGAGCAGCCTAATAGGTAAAGGGTCTAACATATTAAAAAGATGTTTTAATTGAGTTATTAAAGTGTTGAACAAAATTATCTCCTCCCACACCATTATAAATCATGTTTTTATCCAATTTTATTGAGAGTGTCTTACCATTATTGAGATGATATGGGTATTTGAAAAAATGTCATTCCTTTTCACATAAAAAAGTTATCCTATCCTCACTTCCCCTCACAAAACAATCCCCCTAAATTCAACCCAAACTATGACTAAAACTATAAGGTGCCGACCTTAAACATTACATAATAGAGTAAATTCATTTAGAATTTACATTCCTACATTCCCAATGATCTTTTCGGTTTAGAGTTTTAGAGAATTAGGACATAATTTAAACATTTCAATCCACAATCTTACATAGTGGGTACTACTAAAACAAGATTCATTTATTCCATAATACATTTTTTAATAAAACATGAAATATTTTCATGAAAAATCTTCACAACATTCATCTTGGATTCTTATTTTATCTTACCCGTACTCAAACCCTATAATTTTTTTTAAAACATTGGATGATCAAAAAAATCTTAGTAAGAGACATAAAAAGAAGGAAATAAATCGTTAGATCATTAATACTTATAAACATATTAAATCATTTTCACAATGACATACCTTTCACTAATAAAGTATCATATACTTTTGTGAAAATAGGATATTTCCATAAAACATAAATAAAATGATAAAGATAACTTGGGAAATTACTTAATCAAGATTGTAACCCTTGTGGATACCATATAATTTGAAACCCTCACATATAACTTAAAATTTAACCCACACAGCTACCTTATGATGTGACCCTCACGACTACCTTATGGTGTAATCATCACCGTTACACATAGAATAACCATTATAGCCAAATTCCAACATAAACATGCCCAATGCATTGAAGAGAAATATAGGTCCCACCCTTAATACTAAAAAATTACCAAGAACCAAATTATAATCATAAAACATGAATAATTCAATCATTAAACCATTAATTTTCAATTTGTAAAAAAAATAAATTTAAAAGGGGTTTTTTAAAGAAATGTCCCTTACCTCAGGTTCATATTACTTTAAACATGGTAAAATATCCTGTATAATGGTTTAAAGAGTGTTATTAATATATTACAGAAACATATGAATATCTATATTTCTTTATATGATCTTCTTATAAAATATTTCCACCCATTTATTGATAATATTTTTTTATTTTAATTTTTTCAGGTGTGTTATTTTCATGGTTTCCATGTTCGGTATGTTATGAATATTCTTTTTGAATGGACATAAAAATACAGAAGTGGAAAAAAATGGTATTAATATGTTTCATGAATTTTAAATGATACCATATATCATTTTTTCATGATATTAGGATGATTCATTAGATAAAACATTAATGAAAATGATTTAATTTGTTTTGGCAGTTTTTACACCCATCACCAACTTATATCATTTGTTTTTAATATCATGTTTATATATTGTTTATAAAAAATTATATAACTTATAATATTAATAAAAAAATATTATTTAACCATAATAACTTTTTATTATTTTCCTTGAATACAGTAAATAAAATGAAAACACATCATCCATGATGATGGTTAATCGACACCTCATGGATAATGTTTTCATTTTTAGAATAAAATGACAAGATGAGAGGTTTGATGATCGATATTTCATTAAAATAATATAATTATAGTATATTTAATATAATGGATTTATCATGTCACTTGGATGAGGTTATGTTAGTAGAGAATAAGAAAATAAAATAAAATGAAAAGGAAATAAAAGAAGAAAGAAATAGGATTTTACCTCTAGGATTCTTCTCCCTGAGAACATCTGTAAAGCCCTTAGATTTAGACTTTTAGTAAGACCAGAAGGTCTTTAACATGGGGAAGAGGCTTGAGAAGGTAATTGGGAATAAAATTAAACAATATATATGTTTTTGAGATGTGATGAGAAGAGGTGGTGTGGGGTGGTATTTATAGTGGAGGAGAGGAGTGTTTCTTGATTATTTTATTTATTAGTTTATTATTTTGGCTCAAGACTGTGAATAGTTTGAGAATTAAAAATAAATATAGTAAAATAATAAATTTTTATAATACATTATGATCTTACATCCAGAATACATCATCTATGAATCAATAATTCAAGTATTATGCTTATATCGTAAATTACCGTATTTCACTATTCACAAAACATTCAACTATTTCATAAAAATACCAAAAATTCACCCTAACCATTTTTCAACATGTAGAATTAAAAAATGAACTCCATTTTATGAAAATAAGTTTCTAAGTATTATAAATTTAATTTTAAATTAAAATCATCATTTATTCGAAAAATACCAATTTTAAAATTATAATTGATTTTATGACACTTTTAAAAATTAATTTAGGTCTTATAAAATTATCCAATAATCATAAGACAAAAAATATTAATTTATGAATCCATTTTAAGAAAAATTATTTTCTTTTATTTAATTATATTAATTATATAATTGTATTTAAATTTTATGACTTACAAAAATACCAACACTTAATTTATTATTTTTAAAACATTTATTTACTTATACAATGATATAAATATATCATATTTTAATTAATAAGATACCTAAATTTTATTCATAATTTCATAGGTTAGGTTAATATTCAATTAACATAGATTCCTTATTTTTTTGTTAATACCACTTATTTTATTATATATTTATAATGAATTTAACTATTTAATTCCTCAATGAAGACATATTATTTTATATGTACTTGGGTTGTTGCATTCTCCCCCCTTCTTGAAACCGCATCCTCACAATTTTTATTCTCCTCTTAAACAAGTGAGGGTACATTTCCCTCATAGAATTTTTAGATTCTCATGTTTATTCTTCAACCATGTGGTTTCTCTACAAAACCTTAACCTAGTGAATTACCTTGTTTTGCAATACTTTCTCCCTAAGATCAAGAATCTAAATAGGTTTCTATTTGTATGAAAGGTTATCTTACAACTAAAATACTTATGGGATCAAAACATGAGATGAATCTAGAACAAAATTTATTAACATCAAAACATGAAAAACACTTTGTACACGAGATCAATTTAGAAGAAAATCTACTTGGTAGGAAACGAATCCATCTTTCTCTAGGATATCATAAGGTCCAATAAACCTTGGAATTAGATTTACTTTCTTACCAAAATGAATAAAAATTTTCTAAGGAGAGATTTTAAGGAAAACAAGATTACCTACCTCTAAATAAAAGTATTTCCTCTTTTTATCTATATATCTTTTCATCATTCTCTAATATATTTTCATATGTTGCTTGATCATATTAAATTTCTCATCCACTTAGTAAATTTTGTCCCATCAACTTCTTTTCTCTGATATCATCCTAAGATGTTGAAGTTTGACACCGCTTTCAATAAAATCCCTCAAAAGATTCCATCTCTATACAGGAATGAAAAATATTATTATAATAAAACTAAAATAAATAAATATGTTGATACCTAATTCCATATTAATACATTGAACAAGCACGTAGCATGTCTTACAAGGTCTGAATTATTTTCTCAGTCTGTCCATCAGATTGAGGATGAAAGTTTGTGATGAACTTTAATTTAGTTCTCATTAACTTTTGAAGGCCTTTCCAAAAGTTAGAAGTGAAACTGGGATCATGGTCAGATACAATGTAAATAATAACTCCATGTAACCTAAAAATATCTCTGATGTACAATTGAGAAAGTTGATCTAAATACATATTATCCTAAATAGGAATGAAATGTGCAAATTTATTTATCTGATAAAAAAATAACTCAAAATGCATTGTTACCTCAAGAATTCTTTGGTATTCCCACTAAAAATTTCATCTATATATTTTCCCATTTATACTATGGAACTAGAAAAGGTTTAAGAATCCACTTTTGTAGTTTACACTCTTCTTTAATGTATTGACTTGTTAAACATTTAATTGTAAAATTAGTAATATATTTTTCATTCCATCCCACCACTAATACTCCCAAGGATCTTTGTACATCATAGTGCTTCGAGGATAAACTAAAAATGGAGAACTATGAGCTTCACTTAATAACTATTTTTTCAACTATGATTCATAAGGCACACATAATCTCTTCCCAAATATCAAAACAAAATCTTTATCAATATTAAATTCAGGAAACTTACCTTCCTTAAAAAATTCAACCATTTTTTATAACTCATAGTCTTTCTTCTTCACCTACATATTTCCATATAATAGAGAAGACGACACTGACACCTAAAACAAAATAGAGGAATTTCTCAGACCAACAACTTCCAAGAAAAAATTTATCAAATCATTAATCAAGGGGTCATGTTCTAAACATAAAATGGTTAATGTAGCATTATGTTTTTGTCTCAAGGAATCACTTTGTTTTATTTTCTAGGATAGAAATTTATCATTTAATAATAATCCTTTATCATTTCAAGTTATCTTCTCTGCCTCATGTTAAATTATTTCAGAGTGAAAATATATTTCAAACTTTTATGGTCAATATATATTTTACATTTGACTCTATATAAATTATGTTACCATATTAATAAAAAAAACACATCTACTAATTCCAAATCATGTGTGGGATAATTTAACTCATGAGGTTTCATTTGTCTTGAAGTATATGAAATTACCTGATCATTATGTATGAGAACAAAACCAAGTGCCTTTAATAAAGAATCACTATAGATGAAAAACACCCCATTTTTGGATGTCAAATCCAAAACTAGATCATTCACCAATATTCTTTTCAGTTTTTGAAAAAAAAATCATAGTATTTTTTCCAAATAAAATTTACCCCTTTTTGTGTTAACTTAGTTAGCAGGCTAGATAACCGTGCAAAGTTTTTTACAAACCATTGGTAATAACCAGGTAATCCAATAAAAAATATCTTTATCATTTTCAGGTCCTAGACATTCATAAACCACTATTGTTTTGGATGGATAAACTGTTATTCTATCCTTATTTACAATGTTCCCAAGAAAATAAATCTATAGCAACCAAAAAATCACATTTGCTAAATTTTCCATATAACTTTTTTTCTTTGAGATTTTTTAGGACAACCCTTAATTGTTTTTCACAATATTCACAAATTTTTTAAAAAACTAAAATATCATCAATAAAAATAAGAATAAACTTATCAAAATATTCATGAAATATTATATTCATAAGATCCATAAGTATAGAATAAGAATTTGGAAAACCAAAGGACATAACAAAAAACTCATAAATCTCATATCTATTAGGGAAATCTATTTTTAGAATGTTACCCTCCTTCATCGTCAACAGATGGTACCCGAATCTCAATTCAATCATGGAAAAATACTGAGCTCCTTGGAGTTGATCAAACAAGTCATCTATATGAGGAAATAGATACTTATTCCAAAGATTAATGTTATTAAAATATCTATAATCAATGAAAATACTCATGGAACCAAATTTTTTTTAACAAAAAAATTGGATCACCCCATTGAGATGTGCTAGGAAGAATGAAAGATTTATCAAGAAACTCCTACAATTGGTTTTTCAATTATAGATGTTCCACTTGTACCATTAGATATGGGGGTTTTGATATTATCTTAGAATCATGAACTAAGTCAATAGAAAATTTAACTTCTTGATCAGGTATAAAACCAAAAAACTCATCAAGAAAGAAATCCAGATACTTATTTACCACTGGCACATCATTAATCTGAACTGTTCCATTGTTTTCAAAAATATGTGCAAGATAACTTTTATTTATATAGTTTAACAGTTTATCAGCTTCTGATATGTTATCAAAGGTATCTGTTCATTCTTTTATACAAATTTAAACTATTTTTGAGAAAAATATTCTTTAACTCTATAATCAATCTTAGCATGATAAGAAGAAAGCCATTACATACCCTGAATAACATCAAACTCTATTTAGGAAAATGGTTTGTAGGTAATGTATTTCCACATACAACAACATCAAGATTAATATAATGTTGTTTTGCCTTAATATTTCCCCTAGTGTTTTAGCCATAAGTTCTTATTTCATTTTTTGAGGATAAATTTTCAATTTTATATAAATATTATCATAAATAAAGGAATGTGTAAACCCCATATCAAACCAAACATTAAAAAAATATGAGTAAACAAACAATGCACCTGATACCTATTCATTGGATGACCCAACATCTGCTGATGTTGTTACAAAGGATTACATTGCACCTTTATGCTTATAATCGGGTTGCTTTCCATCTTTTAGATATTTCTTTAGGAAGGTATTTTAATAATTCCCTATCTCACCACATTTGAAACACTTTGTAGTTTTATTTTCATAATTAAACTTAAGATCATTTTTATTGAAATATAATTCCATATGTACGAACTTAACACATCGGAAATAATTCTCAATTTTTTTAATGCACTCCCTAGGGTTATTATTACAACACTTACCACAAACCAAAAATTATAATTTCTTACCTTTATATTTCTTTGATTGATTCTCACCCATTTCCTACCATCTATATGTTTTCTTCTACTTGTTTTTAAAGTAAACTTGATCATCAGAAAAATACATTTCTACCCTTTCAGCACATCAAACAAGTTTCTCATAACATTTAAATTCATGAAAATCCAATTCCCTTCGATATCATGTATTTAATCTCGAGTAAAAATGATTGATTTTACTATAAAGACCTTGAATACGATTTGGAGCGTACCTTTCCAATTGAGAGAAGTTTTTTTCATACATAGCCACTAAATCTTCTTCCTCTTGTTTAAATTCAAGGAATTTATTTTCCATCATAATCCAAACTTACTTAGGAAAATATTTTTCAAAGAAAATATTCATAAATTCATCCCATTCTATGGAATCAATCTCCTCACTATCACTAAAATTATTGACCATTGACCACCACTAGTCAACTTCACCTTTATAATGATAAACATCATGAAAAAACTTTTGTTTATCTAAATACCCCATGATATCAAATATCTTTTTAAGAGATTTAATCCACTCTTTATCCACTATTGGATCAAAAGATCCACTGAAAGTAGGAGGGGTTTTCCTTAGAAAATGTTCCACTATCTTTATTTTACTTTATGGTAACTCTAGGTTTTCTCTTTCATGGATGACACACGTATTTATAAACTAAGTAAAATGATCCATTACTATAAAAAACTTTTTGGTTCTAGTTATAACCATTCTAGGTTATAGATTCAAAATATATCATCCACTTGGTGCCTTTCTACTTTAGCTTCCTTGTTTCTTTTATAGAAAACCATTTTTGAATAGACATATATTACATGAAGAAACATGGTAATATTTAAATGATATATCATTTCAACACATACATAAGTAAAAATAATTTATGGTATTCTATTAACCTCATCCCAACCCCTGAATTTATATAAACCATGCTCTGATACTAGCTATAAGGACCCATCCTTAAACATTACATGATAGAGTAAATTGATTTATAATTCACAGTCTTACATTCACAAAGATATTTTCAATTTAGAATTTTATTTAATTAGTAAATAATTCATACATATCAAACCTCAAGAATAAAAAGTGGGTACTACTAAAATAGTATCCATTTCTTCCATAATACAATTTTTTTAATAAAACATGAAATCCTTTCATGAAAAATATTCATAACATTAAACATGGCTTCTTATTTTTTTCTTACCCATCCATAATCCCTGTGAAAGACATTTTAAAATAGGGGATGAGCAAAAAAAAGATTAGTAAGTGAAATAAAAAAAAAGGAAATAAACCATTATATCATGAATACTTATAAACATATGAAATAATTTTTATAAAGACATACCTATCACCCATAAAGTATCATATACTTTGTGAAAATAAGATATTTCCATAAAACATAAATAAAACCATAAATGTAAAATGCGGAATTAATTTCTTAATATTGTAACCCTCATGGATACCATATTATTTTTAACCCTCATGGATATATTACAATGTAACTCTCACTGCTACCTTATGATGTAATCCTCATGTATACCTTATGGTGTAACCATTGCAGTTACACATGTAATAACCATTATGGTCAACTTCAAAGATAAAAAAACCCAATGAATTATAGGGAGATAAGGGTAACATTATTAATAATAAAAAATTCCTAAGAATCAAATTATAATCATAAAACATGATTACTTTAATCATAAAAACATTCATTTTTAATTTTAAAAAAAAAGAAATTTAAAGGATGATTTTTAAATAAAAGTCCCTTACCACGGGTTCGTATGAATTTAATTGTGTTCAAAACTTTTGTATAATGGTTTAAATACTATTATTAATATAATATATAACCACATTCATATTTATAATTCCTTATATGATCTTATTATAACATATTTCCACCCATTTATTGATAATATTTTGTTATTTTCATTGTTTCAGATGCATTCTTTTCATAGTTTCTATGTTTGGTTTGTTATTGATTTTATTTTAGAATTGAAGAAACACTCCAAAAGTTGAAATAAATGGTATTAATATAATTATTTAATTTTAAATGATACCATATATCATTTTGTTTCAAAATATGAGGATGAATCATTAGATAAAACATTAATGAAAATGATTTAATTTATTTTGATGGTTTTACAACAATCCAAAACTTGTATCATTTTATTTAATATCTTGTTAATATATTCTTTCTAGAACATTATATAACTTATAATATGTAAAATAATATCTTATTTTACCATAATAATGGGTTTATGACCAGTCTTGAAGGTAGTAAGAGAAAATAAAAACACATCATCCATAATGATGGCAAATCAACACTTTAAGAACAATATTTTGAATTTTATAATGGGAGGAGACAAGGAGAGGTTTGATGATGGATATTACATTAACCAACTAACTTTAAAATATATTTAAGATAATGAAGTCATCATGTCACCTAGATGAGGGCAGGTGAGTAGAGAATAATAAAATAAGATAAAATGAAAAGAAAATAAAGGAAAAAGAAAGAGGATTTTACCTCTTGAATTCTTCTCCTTGAGAACTTCATTTAAGACCATGGTTTTATCCTTTTAATGAAACCAAAGATTCTAGAATGTGGTGATGTGGATTTTTAATGGAATTGGGAAGAAATTAAATAATATACAATTCTTTACGGTGTGATGAGAATAGGTGGGGAGGGGTTTTATTTATAGTGGATGAGAGATATGTTTTTTTATTTTATTCACTAGTTTATTATTTTGTCTTAAGCCTATGAATAGTTTAATAATTATCACTAAATATATTAAAATAAAAAATTATATTTCTATATTATGGGCTTAAATCATCCATACATCATCTATGACTCAATAATTCATATATTAGTCTTATATCATAAATTACCGTATTTCACTTTTCACCAAAAATTCAACTATTTCAGAAAAATCCCAAAAATTCATCCTAACAATGTTTTAAAGTATAAAATTAAAAAATTAAATCAGTTTTATGAAAATAATTTTATAAATATGAGAAATTATTTCTTTAACAAAAATAATCATTTATTCGAAAAATACCAATTTTAAAATTATAACTAATTTTATAACAATTTGAAAAATTAATTAAGGTATAATAAAATTATCTTATAATTATAATAAAACAAAATATTAATTTATGAACCTATTTTAGGTAAATATATTTTATTTTAATTCATTATATTAATTGTAAAATTGTAATTAAATGTTTATGACTTACAAAAATACCTACACATAATTTATTATTTTTAAAAGATTTATTTACTTATGCCTTGATATAAATATATCATATTTTCATTTATAAGATATATAAATTTTATTTATAATTTCATAGGTGAGTTTACTATTTAATTAATTTAGATTATTTAATTTCTGTAAATAATACTTATTTCATTATGCATTTATTATGAATTTAATAATTTAATTCCAGAATTAAAACAAATTATTTTATAAGTACCTAGATTTGTACAAAACATCTCTTAAAAATTATTATCCAAATTAAATAGGTTATTGTCTTCTAAAAAGAGTATCCATCAAGGGCTTATACCCCATTACAAGGGATATAATCCAAGAAGTGAGGTATAAGTTCCAAACATCTCTTTCTCATTTAAATTGTTTTTTATGTGCACTTATTCTTATTAAAATTACATTAAATTATATTAAAATAATAGTGTATACATAAAATGTGTAATTATATGTTATGATAATTATTTAATAATAATTAACCTCTATACCTTTTTCCACTTAGAAAAAAATGCGAGTCGTTCCTGTGTGAGAACTGCCACTTCAACGAATAAATGAGTCTGTTTTCAATACTTCCATTCATGGAAAGTTCAAATAATGGTTAAAAATGATAAATATGATTATTATAATTTTAATTATGTTATGGTAATACAAATTAAATTACCTATTAATGACATGAATTATAAATAATTGGTATAAAATTAACTATCTTAAAAAAGAATACTAAGAGGAAAATAATCTATTCATTCTAAGTAATGGCAATATATAAATTATATTATCCTTATAATTATTTCAACATCTATTATATCACACTCATCAATACTAAATAATATTATTATGCTATTGGTATATGATATTTTAACAAAAACATCTTACAATCATCAATTAATTATGGTATATTAATGTTTGGTCAGTTTAACCACCTACTTGAACAATGATATAAATCATTATCATGGATTGTTATGAAAAAATAATTACCTATATGATAATATATAAATATTTAAATAATTATTCATTTTGGTTCTATAATGGTTCTAAAAATATTAAATTCAATAATAATGAAAACACCATTTGTTGGTCATGAATCACCGAAATGGGTTTGTTGTTCATCACATCTTTTAGGATAAAGACTAAAGAACTATGAAAGAAAATTTAAACTTAAAAAATATTTATAAATAATTATTTATAGTATTATTAATTATTTTGGAAATGTGAACTTATGAAGAATAAGAAACATCGACATTGTCCTTACATTTTTTTAAAGGATGGGTCTGAAGCATCATTTTATTATTAAAGGAAAGAAAAGACCTCTTTTAACTGGGTAGAGGGAAACCCATTACATAGCCTAAAGTCCCAGTGGGATTGTAGCCCATTACATAGCCCATAGGCCCAAATTTTTGGTCCAATTCCCATTCTGTGAATTGTAACCCACCTACTATAGTACCCGCATAGTACCGCCACCACTACAATGCTCTGCCACCGCTACAATAATACTATAGTAACCTGATCCCAATGGGTTTTGAACCCCCATTTTTCATGTAGGATTACGGGGTGCTTACCACTAAGACAAACCCCAACTACAATTAAAATCTAGCCAACTCATCTAATAAAATTATAAACACACGATGTTGGAAAATTGGTAAAAACTTACTTATATATATATGTTTGTAATTATTATCAATGGTAAATATAAATGGTATTATTACGAACATGGTTATTAGTAATGTAATTAATAAACATAATTTAATTATTTAGGATATTTTTTACAAGTGTAGAATGAATCAAGAACAAGTTAAAGATTTTCATCTCAAATTTATCTCTTTGAGAAATATTTTTCATTATAAAAATAATTTATTCTATGTGGTGGATATTATTACTAATTAAGATATTATATCATCACGTACCTTTAATTATTGATATTTTATGTTCAGTTTATTTATATCTATTTCATGAGGTTTTGAATAAAATGTTCTTTAAGTTTTTACAGTTTTGTTAACTCAATTCTTATTTATTGAATAAAAATTGTTATTCTTGAACATATTTCATATTAGTTGGGTAATTTTACCCTATTATTGTATTATGTGGTATTTTATCTTTTAATTTTTAGGAATTAAATTTTTAACACATAAAAACCTTTTGAAAAGTTTTCAAATTTATAAATTATGTTCTCTATAATATACATTGGTTACTCAAATATCTTTCTTTTAGTTACATGGTTTCGTTTAAATACAGACCTTAACTATTTTTATAAATTAATTTATCATTTTAAATGATGTTTAATGTTATAACTTAGAGGAAAATTACTATTGTTATTAAAATCATACTTCTTTATCACTGTCTCTCAAAAAATTATGATATTATTGCGAAAAAACTTCTATATCTTAATTATATCTTCATTTCAAGTCCATGTTTTCACTTATCAGCAATGTTCTACTTTACTATTTGGAAAAAAGTATGTTTTAATTTATATTATCTTTATACATTCCTTAAAAAAATTTAATAGATAAATTTTATTAATCTTTTTTATGAAATTGTTTTTCAATAATCATACTTAAAAATATCAAAAACACTTTTATTTTCAAAACTAGATGTATTATTTTCATCTCCACGGTCCCTATATAAAAAATTTATATCTTTTTCAGTGATCTGTTATTGGAAATAATTTTTAGAAGTAAAATATTCAAAAAAAAATTCACATGAAATCTTATGAAAATGAATTGTGAAAATAATCTATAACTCCTTTCTTTTTGATAATTTTAAAAAAGGATTTCTAAAATATCATTTCCTGATTGCACTTTAATGTTCTTACTTATAATAAGGGAACTATATTATAGGATATTATGTTTTTAAAACTATAATTTTAATGATTTTATGATGTTAATATTTGGGTGATTGAATTCAGTATCATTCAACATAGTTTGTGTGGTTTTTATGTGATATATTTTGAAATTTTATACGAAACCAATTCATATTCTTGGATTTTAACAATGAGATGATTGATTTTTTTTCATGTGTCCAAATCATGTATGTGTGATATTTATTTGATGGGTAAGATATTTTTAGCTCTCCAATGAAATGAATAAGGTTTTACATCTTATTAGATAATTATGAAATGAGTAGTGATGCTTGATCAAAAATGGGAATGGGTAGGGATGTCATATATACATTGAGAAATTTTTAGGATTCACTGATCCACTAAAAGAAGTATGTGGTAATTTTTAATATACTAAACACTATAAAGTTGATGTTAGTAGTTATATTACATTATTAATATATAATAAAATATTTCATACCTGATACAATAGTTTATTAGTCCTGAAATACTAGATACATATACAGAATACATTTGAAATCATATGAAACAACATGAACACATTGTGAGAACATAATTATCCCTTCCATCATATCCATGAAAATTGAACATAGTTCTCCGTTATCTTTTTTATGAAAAGGATTAAAAATAATAGTGATATCATATGCTCAGTGAGGAGTAACATAAAATAAAATTTACTATAATATAAAAATAGAATAAGTGATATGGAATTAATAAAGAAGCATCAGGACAACATAATCAACTAAAACTAAGGGATGATATATCCATTAAAATAAATGAAAACACGTATAATAATAATAATTGATCTCATAATTATGGAATTCATAATATCATAAATTAATACATGTTTTCAAACACTTATTCCAAGATGCTATACTGATATGGGGAGAGTTATACACCAAAATCCATGTTGTTTTGACTTATAAGACCTATCAATTCAACGAGGGGTTATATAAATCTAGGACCCACCAGTTACTAGATTGTGTTTTATTCGTTCACCATATGATTCATCAAAACCATTCATATTATTCCATAAGGAACTAAATGTTGAATAAAAACATGTCTATCTATATAATGAGAAATATAGAAGAAAATAATTCCCCATTCTATAGAATAATGTGAATATCTAGGATAATATCCATTCATTAACTTATATTTTATGGGGTATCATCAAAGTAATAGGTAGTACCCTTATGAATGAAAAATAGGGGAAATGGTACTTTTAATGTCTTGGGATTTCCATGGAAGATAATAATTGGGTTCAATAGTTTGAGTTGTTAGATGACCAAGAAAATGGTTAGAAAAATAATTCACCAGGGTTCATTAAGTGTGGGTGAATATTCCAAACAATATCCCCCATAATTGTCTCTCCAAGTGTGAATTCTTAAACCAACCTATTGTGCATTAGTGTCATGATTGTTTCAATGATAAAAAAATAATTTTTATGATTATTAAAACTACATACTTCTATAACATATATGCATCCCCTATCTAATATCCATTTAGTTATTTATTTTCTAGGAAATTACACAAAAATATTTTTTACTAAAACATATGATGGTATTTCCTCCATAGAACTAATTAAGTTTTATAACAGATTTGGTAACTCTTGAATCCAAATAATAGGGGAGAGGGATAAAAATATAGACTTATAAATCACATAAATTTTATGATTAAAATGGAAAAAATTATTCCATACTAAATTATGGACCACAAAAAATAAAATATGTGGTGAATATAACATCTGTCTTAAAGAATGAAAATTAAGAATAAAGAACCCCACATATGACTTGGGTCACAATTAAATCAAAACCAACTGGAAGAGATTGCTTAAAATTATTCATTAAATGAAATTAATAAATATTTTCAAAGATATAAAATCTCAAATATGTATTATATACACCACATAAAGTAAATTAGGTTCTTAGTAAAAAACATTACTCGGAGAAAGGAATTTGAGAGGGAAAACTGTTACCTATTATCCTGACATACACAAATATATTTTATCTTCTAGTAACACAAAAAATATACCTTAATAAATTAATTCATATCCTTAATCATATCCATATTAATTTATACTATTCATAATTATAAAATTTTGATATTTTAGAATATATTATTCTTTAAATTAATTGTAAGTGTTTGATAGCTTTCTTGACATGAAACACCGAGCTTAAGAAAAGGATAGAATGTAACCTAGAAATTAAATTTTCAGGTTTTAATAGGAATTAAATAATTATGAAAATTATGTATAATGTTTTTAAATAATGAAAATTTATTGATTAATTCATAATAAATAAGTACCCAATTTTTAATAACAACATTTTATGATTTAAAAATATGTTTAAATCAAAAATGGTTTTTATTTAATTTTATAAAATAATATTATAATTAACTTATACCATTTTAATAAATGTTATTGGAATTAATTAGTATCATTTTTTAAGTCACTATGTCAATATTACTTTAGGGTCAATTTTGTGAATTTTTCTAAACGGATTAATTTTTAGTAAATTGTGAAAAATACATATTTTTATAAAATTGCCTTTTTTTGTTGAATTATAAGTCCCATTATGTATTAAATTTTATACCATATAAAACAAATCATTTAATTATATATAATATAATTAATTAAATAGTAATCAACATTGTACTTGATTTTGAAATAAGTTCATTTGTGATCCTAAAAAGACATTTTTTCTAAAAAACTATTATTATGTGTACAATGTATTTTTACCTTAATTAATTAAATAAATATATATAGATTAATTATTTTAATGATAATTTCGTTTTATATATTTAATAAAATAATTTTAATTCATTTTTTTATTTTATATGGGATGGAATGGAAGTAAATTCAATTTTATGCTTAAAAATTCCTTATTCTAAAACTATTTTTCATTATGGTTTTCATGCTTATCTAAAATTAAAATTTCCCACATATATAAGTTTAATATAGTAAAAACGGATTCCATATTTTTAATAATTATAATTAATATAATTTAATAGGGTAAAATTAATTTTATGTCATAATTAATAGTAAAAATAATAACTTTTTTTACAAAGTTATGTTTAAAACTGCTTTACTAGGGGTTAAACCAAGAGATAAGTGTAGGATTACCACCTAAACATGTATAATTCTTGTTGGTTGAAGATATTTTAAGATTATATTATCCTACCTTATAATTCATTTCTATTTTCCTTAATTTTCATATTAATGTGAAATTATATAATTGAAATCATTTAAGAAATTCCTTGTGTGTCCCTCCCCTCACTTATAAAAGGGAACTAATTATCCTTCATTATACACAAACTTTAAGCCTTACATATCAAAAAATAAATATTCAAAAACCATTTTATATTACTTCCCTTAATTATATATTTCCTTTTATTCTCTTAAGAGTAACATTTCAGGGCTTAAGTTGTAATCCAAATAAGGTATCTTAGAGAAGAGGTATAAATCTTACCCGTACTCTTTCAATTTTATTTATTCTTGCACATTATATTAACTTTTTGTATCTATGAAAACATAATAATTTAGTTAAAATAAATAAACTAATATTTTATTATGATCATTTAACAATTGTTTCCCACCTCTTCTATGTCATACATGACATTAAATTATCGCTTGAGAGTACGTGTGGACTACCTCTTCGACATAGAGATACGATTCAATTTCCATCACCATCGTTCATGGAAGTTTTTTATGATGTATTTAATTTTTATATATTATCTTTATGAAATAATTATGTTTCAATATTATAATATCTTATCTACCTTACCGATTTTTGATTCATTGGAAAACTATAATGTCGCTCGTGTGTACGTGTGGACTACCACCTCCACATAAGGATGTGATTTATATTTCATTTCTAAATTGCATGGATGGTAATAATGAATTATTTAATGAATATATTTTATATTTGAGATATAATAATGATTATTTAATGATGAATTATCATTTACCTTTCTTTTTATCTATCCATAGATATGTGGAAACAATACTCATGTGTATGTACAAATTAACATCTCTACAATGTGATGTAATTAATTATTCACCACCTCTCTATATAAAGGGTTATAAATATGTATATAATGAATATATATGATATTTATATCATGATTAACATTTTTGAGATAATGGAACAATGTTCAATGTGAAAATACTATAACTTCTAAACCAAAACATACATGAAAAACAAAACAATCATCACCCAAGAATGTGGGGTTTAATAAATAATTAGAAATAAGTGTTGAAATGATATTAGTAGATCATATAATATATTATATTTTTTTAAATAGTTTGGGTTTAGAATTATAATAAAATAGTAATTATTATAAAGTAATTAATAGAACTTATTAATTAATTTAGACATAAGTTAAGGGTTTATCATCTAAAATTTGTTTCGTTGACACATATTTGATGTTATGAACTTATTTATGTTTATGAGGTGTATATAATTATATATAAAAATTTCATATAATGTATAATTATTAATTATTTTTATTTTATGTTAAGATACAAATAATTACACCCAAGGTGTTTTTATTTTAATGTTACCAAAGTGTAAATTATTTACCATATCAAATTTTCATCTTCATGACATATGTTATGTTATAAAACTATTTTATTTTCCTTTTATAAACTGTATATACTGAAACATTTTAAATTTTTTTATCATTATTTACATTATGTTCATGGTATATAAGGTTTCATTTCTAATTATTCCTTTCATGGGAATTACGACTCAAAAGTTACCAAAATAGTAAAGGTTTTATCTTAT
Organism: Viscum album; assembly: GCA_963277665.1. Lineage (NCBI taxonomy): Eukaryota > Viridiplantae > Streptophyta > Magnoliopsida > Santalales > Viscaceae > Viscum > Viscum album. The sequence goes on from OY728150.1 coordinate 1,896,350,175, forward strand.
AATATAATTTTTATCAGGGCTGTTTATGATTAAATTTATGATAAAAAAATTTTATGATCTATATCTCAAAAATATTATGTATCTTATTATCTATTTTTTATTACAATATATTCAATTTTTGAATTAATTTTCCTCTCTCTAAGTACTCAAGATAGAAAATGAATGTTTTTAAAGAAATCATACTTTATTTCTCTCTTTGGTTGAAAATATTTTTCTACCATGTCAATATTTTCTATAAAATATTTCAAAGAATGTTTTTACTATTATATAAAGATTTATTAATTTCTTCTTTAAACATTCTTGAATTTATATAAAAAAATTAATAGGAATCTTCTTGTCATTTTTTAAATGAGGTATTTATGACTTTTTATGGAGGATGTGAAAAGAATATTTATTTTAACGTAAAACAAATAGACCACTTTTCCCATCATCATTAAATCTATTAAAATTGAATATTCCATGATAGGTTTCCTTATTTATTTTCAAATAGATAGTTTTCATTAATATTTTTTAATTATTTGTATTTTAATATGTTATTTGGAAATGAAAATGTTATTTTCTTCATGAAATATTCCAGTGATCTTTTAAAGGTTTATTAAACTATAAACTCATACTTTGATTTTTATTATACAATAATGTGGATATGATCCAATGTTACCATTATTATTATTTTTATTTATAATTTTTGTTTATTATAATGAAATATTGATGAAACCCATTTTATTTTCCATGGGATAATATTCGATGTAACAATAAATATTTTTATGATCTTGTGGAATACATATGAATATATTATTATTATGTGATGTGTTGGTTGGTTATTTCCCTTTAATTAATTGGGTAATGATAATGAATTTTATAATCTCATAAGAGATGATAGATTTAATAGTCTCTTAAGAGATGATAGAGTTAAGTTAATAGATTTTACTCTAGAGATAATGTTAGGAATGACTAGGTAGGAATTTCTATTTTGGGACTTTGTTTGCAATGATAGTATTGAGAGTGAAACTTTACTCAGGAATTGATTTTTTATGATTATATCAATACAAAAAACTTATTTTTTATTCTTACGATGCATTCTAATTAATCATGATTTATTATTAATGATACCTCACAATTTAGATTTATTTCTATTATTGTGAAAAATACATATGCAATGATTTATGATTAATGAACATTGATTGATTGGGTAGGAATATTATATCTTATGATCAGGTTATCAGACCATTGAACTTATATTATTATTAATTATGATCATTTATTGATGTATCTTATTTTACCATACTTGGGAATCTAAGAACAACCTTTCTTATGTTTGATTTACCAAGGCTATGGAGAAAGGTTTCAAGTGTGATATGTCTATGAAGGGTGTTAATTGTGAAAAAAATTAATATAAAAAAATTAATATATTTCATGTATTGGTTTTTATATATCTAAATTTCCAAAACACTAAAAATTTATAGTTTGGAGTGGATCATAATAATATGTAATTAATATTCAACTAAAAATATGTAATATTTATGTATCAAAATTTTAAATCACTATAGTTTATATCAGATAATGGTTTAGATACTTTTAAAAACTAGGATGATAAAAATTTAGTAAGAACCCTTATTATAAGCCTATGTTTATGAGTGTTCCTGTGTTATGGTGAAGAAATGAGTGTGGGTTTTCTAAAAAATACATTCCTCTCTAGTGAATATAAATTTGATATAGTTTTGGTATAGATGCACCTAGGTTTATTAACTCTAAATGGGGTTTATTGGTTAGTAATTTGATCATCATTGGTGGACAATGATGATCCAAAGTCTATAAATTGTGAAATAAACTTGTGGGGGAATATTATGTTAATTTATAAATTATTTACAATCCATTATGATGTATTTGAATTGATAATGTCCATGGATGACTTAGGTTAAACCTATAGTGTCATAGATTAAAAGGAAGGTTTCATGATTTTGACATCCTATAATGATCTTCATGTTTATCATTTTCACTATGAATATTTTTTTTATATTAATTATTTAGACTTAGTAACTAGCTATAACCATAAAGAAATGTGTTAATATATAATGTTATGGGAAATAAAATTATTTTACTCAATAATAATGGGTTTAAATAGTGTATATAAGGAAAATATCATGATTATGTCTAACCATATGTAAATTTTTTTTTAACAACCTAAAAATAGGTGAGTATCCATATATTCCTAATAAGAGGAAAATGGAGTTTCATGAAAACCATAGAGGAATAAAGATTCATCATCCTACATGTTGAGAATGTGGGGATAAATACTTTATCAAACATCTAAAAGGAATAAGAATTTGTTTTTTATATAGAAAAGAAGGACATAAAGAAAGTAATTATTGAGTAAAAATTAAAATCATGATTAACGATATAGATGAAAATAATGGTTTCCATAAGTTTTCATCTATGGTTTAATTTTTTAAATTTGGAAAGTATGAGGATTATGAAAATTTATTTTCTAATAGGAAAAAATAGAGAACAAGATCAGGAAGGTTTTATGAGTAATGCTTTTATTGTTAATTATAAAGTGACTATAAAATGACATATGAAAGGAAAAATTTATTTGGGAATCAAATGACGAGTCATGGTTAATGGTTTAATGTTTTTATCTTTTTTTATTAGATAATTATATTGTATAAGTTTTTATTAATGAAATTATGATTTTATGAATCCTGAAACATCTAAGGATTTTTGTAAAATATTTTTTCATTATGGATTTACAAGAATATAAAGAATGTTATTGAAAAAAAAAGTGATTTATTTGTAAAGTGATATTTTTGGAAAACACATGATTTAGGGACATATAACACTTAATATGTTCCTAAGGTATAAATAATAATTTTGATTCAAGATAAATGGCTGATTGATATGGATAATGTAAATTGGATAACATTGGTGACCATGAAATGGATTAGTGATTTTTTGACCAAGTGATTTATGATATATTTAAAAATGTTTACTACATTTTTGGTTTTATAGAATATATTGGATAGTATATGATTTTATTTTTAGAAAATGTATAGATTTATATTTTATAATCACATATGATTTCAATATGGTTTTATGGTGATTTTGGTTATTATCATGTTTTTGAAGAATATATTATCAAGGTATTCACTTAATTGATACATGACATTAAGAGATATTTTATGTTGTTTGGGGATTATGGTTAAATTTATTTTTGAATTTTTTTACATTTTCATTAAATTTATTAGTTTTAAATATTTGTCAAACATTCTATAAGGAGTTTTTGAATGAAACAATTTATGGAATGAATTAAGTATATATTAGGATGATATTATTGAAATAATTGGGATTAATATTTCAAAATAAGGTTTGTTAATATTAGTTATCTTACAATATACTAGAATTTTTAGTATTAATATCTTAATAGATAAAATAGGAATATATTTTCATTCTTTTATAGATATCATCATGTATTAGATGTTTATTTTAGGGATTCGGGAATAAAAAATTCATATTGTTCATTCATTATTAAAATATGGGTTGAAAATAGTGTAAATTAGTTAACACATGTAACCAATGGATTCAATTAATTTTATGGATTTTAAGAAATCAAGTAAGTATATTTTTCCATATTCCATTATAAAATAATTCCTCAACTCTTATAATGGGGACCTTGAAAATGAAAATATTTTCCTTTTTATAGTTATTTTAAAAAAATTAATGGTTTTTTTATCACCCCTTTGATTTATGTTTTTTGGTCATTAAATTTATCATGAAAATGTCCTCTATCATCATATAATATTTTATAAACATTATATTTCTCCTCCCTATCCATGTTTTCACATCCTACTAATATTCTCTTAATCTCAGAACCCAATTGTTTGTTATTTCTGGTAAAATTTTTATTTTCCTAATCCCCTTTTCAATGGGAGTTCAATTATCCCTTTATACGATGTGGGTTTTCAAAATATGTGGTTTTAAATATTGAAACATTTATTATTTAGATGAAAATTATAGGAAATAAATTTATTAAAGGGGAGAGAATATAAGACCTCAAGTTTTTAAAGTTTATGTTTTTGATAGCTTTCTTGACACTGAAAACTGAAAATAAAATAAAGTGTGATATACTATAACAAAGAATTTAAATTATCTATTATTAATAGTAATAACATCATTATGAAAAATATGGATAAAGTATTTAATTATTGAAAATTTTATTGATTAATTCATAACAAATAATTATTCAATTTTTAGTAAAGTTGTTGTATACTTCAAATATATATATATATATATTAAAAATGGTTTTCATTTTATTTTTTGAAAAAAATTATAATTAATTTCAATAATTTTTAGAAATTATGTTTTAGTAAATTAATTACATTATTTAAATCATCATTTCAATATTATCTTTTGGTGATTTTTTTTGGGTTTTATAAAATGATTTATTTTTTATTAAATAGTGAAAAATATTGAGTACTATGAAACTATCATTTCTTTTCTATAAGAAGTAAAATTATATTTTTAATTTGATAATAAAGTAATATAAGTAACCATTAATTATAAATACTATTATTAATTATATATGAATCATCATTATACTTTATTTCGTCAAAATTTTTTTGAGCATAAAACACATTTTTATAAACTGTTTTATGTGTGCAATATGTTTTTATATTAATGAATTAAATTAATCTATATTGATTAAAGTTTAAATAAATTTCTGGATTAAGTATTCAATAATATATTTTATCATTAATTTTATGGGTTTTAACGGACATAGAAGGTAAGTAAATTATGATTTATGCTTAAAATTCATAATTCTAGAAATGAGTCTTTATTCTTGTTTGAATGATTATTTAAAAATTAAATTAGAAAATTTAGAAAAATTAGAAAAATTAATCTGGTAAAATGGATTCTATATTTTTAATCATAATAATTAATATAATTTTGTAGGGTCAAATAAATTTCGGGTCATAATGAATAGTAAAAATAGTAAAATTATGTTACCACAGTTAAGGTTAAATCAAGTTTATTATGGTTGTAAAACCGATATATAAGGGTATTATTTAATCATAAATATGTCTAATTATTATTGTTTGAATATATTTCAAAATTATCTTATCTTAACTTACAATTCATGTCTATTTACAAGCACTTTCACATGAAAGTGATATTATATCATTGAAATCTTTTATGAAATTTCATGTGTATCATTCCCCTCACATAAAAAAGGGATCCTCTTATCCTACCTTATTTACACAATTTGATAATTATAACTTAGAAAAACCATAATATAAAACCTTATTTTCAAATTCAATTAATCCTATATCTTCTTTCCTTCCTCTATGAGCAATATTTCACAGCTTAAGGTTTAATTCAATTAAGGTCTCTCTATGAAGGGTATAAATCTTAACCAAGAACTTTCAATTTTTATTATTATTATACCTTCTATAAATATATTATATCTATAAAAAATGATTACTAAAATATCATAAATATAATAATATGTTATCATTGTGATGGAACAACCATTTACCATCTTTTCTCCATCAGATGAAAGACAAAAGTATTGCTCATGCATAAGTGTAGACCATCACCTCAACATAATGATATTATTCAATTACTATAACCATATTTAATTAATAGTTATTATGATGGATTTAATATATTTATATTATATTTATTTAATTTTATTCCCATATAATTATAATATTATATCTACCTTATTACCTTACTATCTAATTGAAAAGGATAACATCACTGGAGCATATGTGCAGACTACAAACTCCACAGAGTGATGTGATTAGTTATTCATATATTATTTATATGAATGAAAATAAGGATATATTTAATGAATATATATGATATTAATTATATAATAAGTATTCTTAAAACATGACTTATCATTTACCTTTCTTTGGTTCTATAGATTAAAAAAGTGGAAACATCACTAGTGTGTACGTAAGGATTACCATCTCCACGAAGTATTGTTTTTAATTTCCAAAAAATATGAGTGGTCATAAATATTTATATAATAAATATAAATAATATTAATATCATTAAAAACATCATGTAGATTATGGAACCTTGTTTAATATACAAATATCAAAACATATGAACCTAAACCTACATGAAAAACTAAAAAATTATGAAAAAGAAATGAGGGGTTTAATAATGAATTATAAATAAATGAGTGGTGAAATGTCATAAGTTGATAATATATGAAATTATAAGTGCATAAATTTTTCTATTATATAATTATAATAAAAATAATTTTATTATACATGATGTTCGAGTTCATATGAATCGAGTTGGATATAAGGTAAGTGTTCTTCAACTCATTTTTTTTCATTGAGACATGGTTGATGTTATGAACATATTTTTGATTATGAGGTCCATATTATTATACCTTGAAATTTGATATCGTGGATAATTTTTAATTAATGGTATTTAAAGTTAAAATTTAAATTTTTATATCCAAGGGAATTTTATTAGAAAGCTACCAAAGTGGTAAGGTTTCATCGTCTCAAGATGTCTTCTTTGGGACAATTGTTATGTTATTCACCTATATTATTTTATGAGGTGTGTCAAATAACCCCTTAATTTTTTTTATCATACATATCCTAATGTTCATGAAAATTAAAATTTTATTTTATTTTATTCCTTTCATGGGAATGAAGACATGAAAGCTACCTATGAAGTAAGGATTTTAGGTTATAATATCTTTTTTTTAGTTGGGATTTCTTATGCATAAATTTATAATGATGATATTATTTGATCTATATCTAACATTTATTTATTATTTTTACTCTTCAATTTATTCATTTAGATTAAATTTTTTCCTTTCATTTTCCTCTCTTTATATACTCAAGATACTGATGGTTTTTTGTTTGAAGGAAAACTAACACTATGTTTCTCTAATTTTGTGTCTATATTTTATTTAAAATATTTTTAATATTTTTTTTGTATTCTAAAATTATTTATTAAATTATTTTTTTAACCATGTTTGAATTTATATAAAACTTTTAACAAGGAATTATACTTTCCTTTTTCAAACAACGTTCTTAGGATATTTTACTGATAATGTGAAAGGAATATTTATTTTAATGTACACCACCTGAACATATTTCCCCATAATCTTGACTACAATTTTCTTTAGATATTCATTAAAAAGATTCTATGGATACTTTTATAGAGAATTTTTTTCATTTATATTGGGGATATATTTATATTTTGATAAGCTATTTCAAAATTAAATGGTTATTTTACTCAATAAATGTTTCAGTGATATTTTTAAGTTATTTTAATCTATAATAAAATCCATGGATATTTATCATAATTTATTGAGGATATGATCCAATTTTAACAAATGTATTATTTCTCTAAATGGTTTATGATTAAGATGATGAAATATTGATGAAACTCATTTTATTTCCTCTATGTTAAGTGTTGATGTAACAATAAAAGTTTTCATAATATTATGTAATATATATTAACAGATTAAAATTATATGAGGGGTATGCATATTATATCCCTAAAATGCATTGGGTAATGATTATGGAGTATAGAAACTACTATAGATGAAAGAGTTAATAAAATCATAATGTATGAAATAGTTAACTAGATGAAAGTTACTCCTATGTTTATAATACGTTCTTATGTATCATGATTAATTATTGATGGTTACACATACTTAATACTTTTATTTTTTTTGAAAAATCCTTATTTACTGATATATGTTTAACTAACTTTGACTAATTATGTTGGATTATTGTATGTAATGATCATGTTTTCATCTCCTTATGATTATATTATTCTCACTTATGTTCATTGATTGATATATCTTATGTAACCATTACTAAGAAAATAATTTCCTCCTTTCTAATATTTCCTTTCCCCAAGGTATAAAGAGAGGTTTTAAGTATGATATTTCTAAGAAGTGTTGTAGTTTTGAATAACCTAATGAGGAATTGTGTAGATATTTTATGTAACATCTATTTATATATCCAAGTCTACAAATTCACAAACCATTTATTGTTTTGGTGTCAATAATTGTGACATTTCAGGAATATTCATCAATAAGATATAATATTTATGTATGAAAATTTTGGGTTTCTATAATAATAGTCATTTTCTATATGAATTCTACATATTTTACATAGTGGGTGTTTATATTTTTGATCATTTTTATTAGTTTTATAATAGTGTTATTCATATTAATTATTTTCCCAATTTTGTCATTACTAGGTCATTATAGTTACAATTAAGTGAGTTTTATAATTATTTATAATATTTCAAATTCTTTTCATGAGTTTTTTATTTATACTTGAAGATGAAATCGATGAAAATAAAATTTCACTTATTCCTTTAGTTCTAAGTGTGTTTTCTCAATTGATTAATAAAATATTTATACAATGTCTCCAAAATAAATAAAAATCATTTTTTACACTGTTAAATTTTATTATACTAGTAATAATGTCCAAATTGTCATTTATGATATAAATTCATAATATTATTCAAGTAGGAGGTCAAATATTCCCAAACATGTACATACCATGATTAATGGATGATTATTAGGAAATTTAGTTTTAATATCATCACATATATAGTATAATGATATAATTTAGTGTTTATTATTGTTATATATCAAAATTAAAAATAAAATATAAGAAGTAATGGATTAAAAAATATTACATAATTTGAATAAAATATTATCCTCGTAGTATCCTTGTTTAAAATGATGAAATTAATGATGATTATTGTTAATCAAATTGTTGATCCAAAGTAATCATTTCAATTATTTTCAGTAAATTAATATTTGTTTAGTGAGTGTAAATTTATTGATGATTCTTGGAGGATTGTTATGGATTAATATAAATCTGAAAATTCTGGAACTGATCTTAAATCTAAATTACATATTCCAATTGCACTAGGAAGAGTAAACACAATCAACAACATTTAATAAGGTGAATATGATAAAAAATATTATCTTTTATGATGAGTAATTGATACTAATAAAAAGTGATATTATATTATTTCATGATGGAATTATTGTATTGAATTCTACACAAACATATTGATGTTCATGAATGATTAATTTTAAGACCATGGAAATTATATTCTATACGATGAATTGAAGTTACATAAGAGGAATTTTATGAAGGAAATTTTAAGGAAAAATATTTTTTTTATAAGGAACAGTAATTCATAATGAGTTTGATATTTCATTATGAGAATTAGTTTTTGAGGGAATGAAATTATATTCTATAAAAAATTACAAACTCTTTTTATAATAAATTTATTAAAAATATGGTTATACCCGGACTAACTAGTTGGAAATATCAACTGTAGATGTAGGGGAATGGATCACCACTCAGTAACTAGCTTTCATGACCAACATAAGGAATCATGTTTGGGAATATGAATAATTACCACATAGAGTGAACAAAGGAGTAGTGGTTCTGATCCGGCTATTCTGAGATGTCTGATCTTCCGAGTGTGGGGTCTCCTACCTCCCATAGAGGTTTACAATGCTATTTTGACCATCACTCAATGACCATGATTCTGAATATATCTAGTACTCGAACCGATCATCTTCTATGATAGAATCCATTGTCATCCATATATCTAGCTAAGCCCAAATCTGACCTTTCATACAATATAATGAAAGAATGTGATATCCTCAAAATACCATGAAATTTCATGTATTTTATCCAAGCCTTCAGATGAAGTAAAATATTGATAAATTCATTAGTTATATTCGAAATTACTATAAACGCATGTAATTATACTTTCATGAATGTAGATGGAATGAAAAATAGAAGGATGCGATGTCTAGGTTTATCCAACTCCTTTCTAATTCCATGGAATAAATGTATATGTTACAACTGAGAATAATGATGCATGTGTGTCATTCATTAGAAAATGAGGAGACATAAAATATAGAGTTTAATGGTGCATGATAATAAAGAGTCTATGAAGAATTAATTGGTTGAGAAGAATCCATATAATGAGCTAAAATGAAGTGTGCCAAATTCTTTTGGGTATTAAGGATAGGGTTAGATATTTATTTTTCCACATAAATAATAAAGAGAGTAAAATTCCTTTAGGTGTTTAATGATAAAGGCTACACTACTAGGAATTATTCCCCGTCTTGTGAATAGGTAAATAAATCCTATAACCATGAGTTATTTTGAATGTTTTGTATGATATAGTGAAGGAAACTATATTATTTTGGGTGTAATTAAATGAGACCGAGGCTATATTAAGATATGAATAATACCCATAGATTATTTGGTATTTAAAATGAGGTTTCAAATGGTTATTTAAAATGTGTATCAAAATAAATTAAAATACTTGAACCATTATGGGTATTTAAATTGAGAATAATAAATGTGATAATTATTAAACATCTAAATCATATAATTAATGAGATATAATATAATAACTATTATTTTTATTGTTTATATATTTGTTTATTAATGTGATGGATATGATATGATAAAATTTTGAGATATCGTGAATTCATTATGTAAGAGAATATTGAGAAGCCGAATACATATCTATATCAAATAAAGAATATATCAAAGCAATAAAATTATACCAGAATGTTATCACATGTGATAGAGTATTTGAAGAATATATTTCATATCATTCAAGATCTGATAAGAGTTTTAAGTCCAAAATATTTTTTCAATTTTTTTAAGTATCTAAATAATTTTATATTAGTAAAGTGAATCTATATTTCTTATGGTGGATGACCATCTGAAGATAAACATATTTTTATCACTGTATCATCATTGATGGCATTTCTTATAGTTGGGTTGTCTAAAAATATACTAGAGGCCTGTGATTGGGGTTTCTAATAGATCATAGAATAAGAGAAATCAGGGTTTATAACCAATTTATAATAGATTATAATTGGGTCTTATGAAAGTTATATTCACTTCTTGTTATAGTATATAATATATGTTAGGATGTCTAAGAAACATGGAAAGGATTACGATTTTATGTAAAACATTGTAAATACATTTTCCTTCTTTTTATTTTACTACAACAACACATGAGGTGAGGTTGTGAGATAATAGTGGTTGTATCAAGGGATTATAAAATTTTATGAGGTTAGGGAAAAAGAGAAATACTCATAAAAATAAAAATAAATAATTGACTCAAACCCTCCCCCTCTCATTAATTCATCTAGCTTGGGGACTTTAGTTGGTATCGAAGACTTGGCTACCTCTAATGAACCAAAGTTTTTCCCTAATTATTTTTAATATCTTTAATTATGTTCATATTTTTGTAATTTTTTTAGATAACTTAGATGGATAAAAAAGAATATACTCTTGATAATATAAACCTATATATTTTTGTCATGAATTAGAAAAGTAAGAAGAAAAGGGAGGTATGGAAGTTGAATATGATTTCAAAATTAATTGGAGAAATACAACTAACCAAAGATAAAGAAATTAGTACAATTAGTAATTTCACTTTTGATTATGAATCTTATAATGAATAATTTTAAATCTATGATAATAATGTAACACTTAGTGATCATAATTTTGAATTCAAAGATTATCTGAAAAAATTTCCCAAAGAAGTGGTTGAGTATATTATTAGTACTATCAAGGGAATTATTTTTTATAAATCATATATTAAAAAAGTATTTTATAAACTAGCTGATATACTAAGTATTAAGTTTATAAGGTTCATCACTCTCACAAAACTAGTGTAAGAATGGGATAAATCCTTAATAAATATTGAAGAATGATTTTAAAGGTACACATATGAGAAATTTGTTTCTGAGATTTTTTATAGTAAATTTGAATGTACTAAAAAATTATTTAAATGTTTCAATAGATTTCAAAGATTTATAATTATATTTGAAATAAAAAATATAAAGGATATTGAAAATTATATACCAAAATCAATAAATATTCTTAAATAATAAATAAAGAATATGAGGGTGGATTGAGATGATAGGTTAAGATCTATTGAGGATAAAAAAAACTTTTTCAATGTGAATTTTATTGTGATAGATATGAGATTATATAAATTGTAATCACCATAATATATAACATCCCAAAATTATCTAAGAAATGATACTACCACACAAGTTTTCATTTAGATTTATGAATCCAAGAATAGAATGATATTATCCTCAAATCAATGGAAACATCCTCCAAGAAAAGGTATCCCGTAACTTACAAACTTCATTATATACTAATTTTTTTTCAATTGATGGTAATTGTTTTAAACCAAATCCAAGGAAATTGTCAATGGTTAAAAACACTTATAAACCCACCACATAAATAGTATATGAGAAAATATGTATGAAGAGCTATTTACCTTTAAGTGTCTAAATGAGTGGTGGTTTTACTAAAAAATATCATTATTCATAACCCATGAAATCTAAAAATTCTATAATATAAAATAATAGAAGAAGATTCATCATAAATTTTTGGTGTTTCAGTAATTTCAAATATAAAGATATGGAATTTTGGAATAAATTATCAATTCATGAAAACTGTTGAAAGAAACATGTTTGGGGAAGAAAAGTTGAATACAGAATAAAACATGCTAATCAAAAGAAAATTAAAATAATAAAAGAAACATGGGTTTGTATTGAGGAGTAAACAAAAGAAAAGTTTTGATTTATAAGATCCTAAGAATTCAAATAAATATGAAATGATTCCAACCAAATGAAACTTTAAGATAGACGGTGACATGTATGAAAGGTGTGGTAAATCTAGTTATGCTCCATGGAACTTCATAGAGATTCTACCTAAACAGTGGGATCTACTCTTGAATAAAGAGAAAGAACCTATAATTCCATATTCTCAAATTAATGTAATGTAAAAGGTGATTTTAGATAAATTAAAGGGAGAGATAATAAGGAAAGAGTTTCTTAGATTGATAGTAATCTATCAACAATATAGTTACTTCATAAAAATCCATAGGTCCGAAATTTCCCCTATTATTTTATATTTTTTGGGATAACATACTAGGAATTGAAGGATAATTTTGAGTTTGTCACTGCTAGAAAAAATGAATATATTATCCTCCATGGAGTATTTTTATTTCCATGAAATTAAAATGAGGATTACATCCCTTGAGGGGGAAAAAATTTTGAATAATTTTTTACAACCAATGAATTTTAAAATTTTGGATAGTGTTGAAAAAGTAATGTTTCAGGTATTCCAATCACACTCTCATCACTAATTATTAATTACATTAATCATATTTATTAATGGTGAGTTCTTAATTGTTAAAGATATGAGAGAAAGGGGGATATATTATTTTATTACACCTTAAATTTTTGATGTGTCTATTAAGTGTGTGCTAGATTTTATATTTCATCGATAAATCTAATTTTTAACATCCCTTAATATGAGAATTGAGAATTTAAAAGTTTTATTTCCATGAATGGTAATTTATAGATAGCATATACAACATTTTTTAAATCTCTCTTGTTTTTTACATTGGGTTTTTCCATATAGGTTTACATTTCATTAAATAGATTATCTTTTATAAGATAACCATGTGATATCATCCCGCTCCAATAAGTTTTCCAAAAACAATCATTTAAGGAGGGAAAGAATGTTTTTGGAAAATTAATGAGATAAGAAAACCCCCACATATCCATTGCACTAGATTATCAATAAATGGGAGAACATAACATATCACCACATGTTGAATTTTTTATGTGAGGAGATATTTATAAGAAATAAAAAGGAGATATTATTAAGCCCATGTAAGTATTGAATTTTTCATCATTAAGTCAATATATGATTGGTGATTAAAAATTAGGTGGTGATTCCTATAGTATTGTTATAGATTCATTTAATTCTTATAATTAATGAATTGGTCTTAATGCTTAATGACATGTTCCAATTGAACTAGGAAGATTCCACATCATTACCAACATTTAATAAGGTGAAGACCATGAAAGATATCATTCTTCAAGATGATTAATTGAGAATAAGACCATTTAATATTCTGTAATTTCATGATTGAATTATCATGAGCCTGTAAGGGGCCTCTCTCAACGCTAGGTTTCCCTCGCCGCCGCCTTACTCCCCCCCATTGTAGATATGCCTTGTTCTCCTTCTACTCAGAGCACTCGTGGATCGCTGGATCTTCCAGTGGTGGTGGATTTACATTTCTGGTGAATATCCTTGCTGCGGTGTGAGGCCTTATCCATTACTCTGGCTAGGGATTCACATGGCACCGCGATGTTGGTCCTGGGTGGTTGATGCTGCGGTCTGGGGGTTGTCATTGAGATTCGCGTCGTCTGCGGGTGTGATGGGTAGATCTGGCCCTAGGTGCAGTTTTGAAGGCGACGATGGGATTTTCGGAATAGGCTTGCAGAGGGGTCCCCTACCAGTGAGATCTGGCCTGGTTTGTGTTTGTATGCTTTTTTCTATGTGTTTTTCTTGGTTTCGTGGTGTGATGGTTTTTGCGGTGCACGGTGTAGACTCGGATCTGATTCTGGCAACCAATGATGTATTTTTGGTGACCTAAATCTTGGTTTCGGGTGATGTGTGGTGTTCTGTGATGGCTTCACAGTGGCAGATCATATTTGATTGGTCTTGCTGTGGCATTTTTGCAGCATGTTGGATGAATCTATGATTGTGGTTTGGTTTTTTGTTGGTTCTTTATGAATTTGTGATATGATGTATGGCTGTCTAGTTTTTGGTCCATGATGGTTGGAGTTCCTAGTGATTACATGACAACAGTGGTGGTGAATGTCGATGATGAGATCAAGAGGTGGAAGGGATTGGATACCGGTGATGCAAATGGTGTTTTGTCCGTTTTGTATGTTCTCACTAACCCAAAAAGTGACTTATTTGAAAATAAAAAAAAGAAGTTTAAGTCAGTCAGGATTTAATTATTAATAATAATCCCATGAAAACATATTTTTATTCTTTAATGATTCAATTTGAGACTATGAAAATTATATTCTATATCAAAAACTGATGTTGTGTAAGAGGAATTTAAAAAATTATTTTAAAAAGTAAAATATTTTTGAATAGGGGATAATAAATCATATAGAATTTGATATTGAACAATGAGAATTATTTTTAGAGGTCCTGAAATTATTTTCTAATGAAATTACTAACAATTTTTATACGGGTTTAGTAAAAAATATGGACATCCTGAAGCAAGCTAGTAGGATATCTCCAACGCACATGTGAGAGTATGTATCACCATGTAAGATCTATCCTGCATTGATAGAATGATTTGAAAATAGTAGAAATATGAATAAAACGTATAAAAAACATGTAGAGGAGTAATGGTCCATAGTGTGGCGTGGCATAATAGTGGAGTTTTTTAGCATGGGTTGGTTCCAACAGTGGTTGAAAGTGGACCCCAATAGTTTCTTCTCACTAGTAAATGATGTTATTTTATTTATTGAGAGGTGATAGACCATTCTAAATATCAAGGTTTTATGGAGATACAATGTTAATGTTCAACCATTCTAAAAATATATGTATAGAATATGTTATGTCTGATATGTAAAATACGAGCCATATGATCTTCTAAGCGTGTCATCTCTAACCACCCATTGAGGGTTTGCTGTGCTGTTTGGACCAATGCTCGATTCCCATTTTCTAGGATATCAAATATGGGATGAATTCTATATTTATTCTATCATTAAATTATTTGGTTAAGGGGTATACATTTTATGGTTATCTCTCAAGATTTTTTCTATAGTTTTTCATATATAGGATGAGCAAGTGGTCATTTATGGGTCGAGGAATAAAATACTATAAGATAAGAACTACTTGAAACATGATCTAGAGTTAGAAATAGTTGTGAAAGCATGGATATGTTTCCAGCACTACCTATTAGGGAATAATTTCATATTATATAATAACCATAAAATCCTAAAGTATATTCTCCAATAGAATAACCTCTAACATTAGTAAATGAGGTGGGTCGAATATATTTTGCAATTTTATTTCATAGGGAATACACCCATGGGAAATGGAATGTCATGTCTGGTGTATTATGTATGAAATAATTGATGAACAAGGATAATTTGGTAGATTTGAGTATATGTTACGTGACTTTTCCTTGAGGTCTTAAGAATATGAATCATGATATCCACATTTAGTTTAATTATACTGGGATAAACCAACATATAACAAGGTTTGTCTTGTGATTCTATACTTGTAAGGAGTTGAAAGCTGGGAATCAATGATTTCATGCCTTCTTTACTCACAACCCATTGCAAAGAGTAAGTGTTTAATGGGATGATGGACTTAAGAAATAATAATATCGAGGTTATCTTAAGAAAATTATGATGTATGGGTTATCATAAATCTATTTATGGAGGTAACACATTTTTTAAAGATTAGGGAGACCTATTATAACTATGTGTAAGGTCATATTTATGTTTCAAAGATAGATGAACTTCATTGGATTTATAGGCAAATATATTCTAATCAAATCTCACATTTTACATCATGTTTCTAGTAGGTCCTATATAATAAGATTAATAAATAGATATACATGAAAATTTTATCTTATCCCCATAATGATGGGATGTATAAATGTATCATATGGGTGATTGAGGATATGTTATGAGTATTTTACCTTGCAATAATCATTACATGGAAGTTATATATTTTAACAGCTTTGTTTTTCAACAAAAATTAACTGTTGGTTTAAGTGGAACAAATTTAGGCCTTATATTATAATAACTCGAATTATTGAATATGAAAATCATATTTGATATTGTGTATAACATGCCACACTAAACATATAAGAGAATATAACACTATAATGGCTCAAAATTTCCATGTATTATTTTTGGATATTTTATGGGTTATTTTTGGGAACATGAATTGAGAATGAATGTGATTTTGAAGCCTAGTGTTCCCAGAAAAAATATTTGGAATATATTAAATATTTTAAATATCACATACACACACTTTTTCTAAAAAATTGGAATAACATATAAAAGGGGGACTAGATAAAAAATATGATGGAATCGTTGAGTTTAGAATGCGGTTTTTACCCTATGAATGTCATAACCCTTTTTGGTGCAGGGCATTTCTGGAAAAGTTATCAAGGGTATAAAATAAATAAAATAATTAAATAAAACTATTGTATTTATCTATTGACACAGAGACCTGATTTCCTTCTTCAAGTATGCACTAATGGAATATTTTTAGGTTCGTATAGATAACCCAGAAAATTGACTAGATCCATTGGATCCATTGGATGATATTTTGTTGACTAATGACAACCAGATCAAAGATCAATAACCGATACAAGATAGAATTAGAGGATCTATCCAATGATTACTATGAAACTTTGTTCTTCATCTGTGATCAATCTGAATCAAGGTAGGATATTGTTTTTATTTGATTCTTCCCATGTTTTCTATTTCTATGATGAACATGGATCAATAAATGAATATATTGATCCATGGATCTTGCGTATTACGAGATGGTTTAGATTATTCAAGAATCAGGAGAATATCTTTTTAATTATTTCATTATCTCTTCAATCATCATTAAAATAGAAATGAATTGGGGTCGACATGAACATATACCAAGGTCAGTTCCTAATTATTTTTCTTTGTTATTTTTATCCCCTGATTCTACGTTCATCATGGGTATTCTTAATTTGGACCATGGTTTGACATACAATGAGAAATCAATCATTTCACACCTACTTCCTATATCAATGATTCAATATTGTAAATCTTGGATTAGAACAAAATGATGGTGGTGTGTAGATGGAAGTGGTAGAAAACCAAATGGTGTAGATACCTGATTTTTATGTTATTTGATGTGAAATAAAGAAAAATGCATGAGATCATTTTACAACTAGATTCAAGGGCCAAATACCAGTGTTCGACAATGGAAAGGAACTCACGATGATCCTCCTGATTTTTAGAAAGGGATGAGTTCGGAATGGTGTCCATAGGAGAGGATTGAAATGAAAAAACCATATATGAAAATATGGAAAATTCCATGATACATGACATCTAATGTGGAGCTACACACTATGTGAAACCCTCCTAGCAGTGGCAAGGGTTTCAGAATAAAGATGAATATCACACCACATGTGGCCCTTCTCCAACGGATCAATGTTTACTTTGGAGGGTACACAAACACGGGCTAGAGTACATGAGCGTGGGCATGCCATGTACTCCTATAGAGACACAACCAAGATGGGAATACAAGGGATGAGCCATGTAGCGGTGTAAAAGCATAAGTACATAGGCAGAAACACATAATTTACTTCTAAAAAGTCACTAAAAGGGTAGTTTACATGGGCATGAACAAGGGTCAATGGGACATGACCTATACCCATACTACACACTATGTACTCATTAAATGTTGGATTTTATCCTTTTTTATTTTTATCTTGGATATGTTTTTTTCAAGTGTGTTTCCTATTTCCATTTAATTGAGGGTTAGTATGGAATAATCTTTTACACATAGGATAATGATCACTTTAGTATGAATTTATTGGATAGAGTTGTTAGAATCCCTCCATGAGGCCCAGTGTGAGAAACTTTTTCATATTCTCTCCCAAGGTGGAGTTGTTGGTATTATTATGACCAATTCCACATGAGCGTTGATCCTCTACTTATAAGGTTAATCCAGATTGAGTTGTTGATATACCCATTATCATTGGGAGTGATCCTCATATCTGTATCATATCTTTTATGACTCCAGATTATACTTCTATAACGAGACCCAACAAGAACTACCTCTCGGATGGACTTCATCAGGCTATTATACTCATGGAGTGTGTTCTCCTAAATGAGTGTTATGTCGGAATTTTGAGGTGGAATTCTATTTTTGAATTATGATTGTGACTTACCTTTAGATTGTTTGTCTTTGTTGACTATATATAGATATTTTTTTTATATTTATTGTAGACATATAATTTAATAGAGCTAACCATTATTCTTCTGTTATATCATTTGTGGTTGTAGGGCATCATACTGGGTAATTTTATACTCACCCCTGTATGGGATTTTCTCACATGTGCCATGCAATGTGTAGATGACCGACCTTTTGATAGAGTTCCCGAGGGACTAGGACCATGCAGTGCATAGTGTGATCGGACACACCGATTTGTGTTCTTGATATATCTTGACAACATTCCCCAATTTACTTTCAGTTTGGACTTGTTTTCAGACTCTTTGTGGTGGTCTTGTATTTGTATCTATTTAATTTCTTTTACATCCTGTCGTATACTAGTTGTGGGAATTAGATATATGAATGCATGGTTTTTTATTTATTTTTACATTTCAGAATTGTATGGGAATGGAGATATGTGTATGTGTAGAAGTAATTAGGATAAGGACTCCCATATTAGTGATATGCCTACTCAGCACTAGTCTCCAACCCCTGGACTATTGGAGGCATGCTTGGTGAGTTGTGGCATGGGCCCCATTGGTATGGGTTATGACAGAGTGGTATTAGAGTAGAAAGTCCTACCTCAGGACTGGAGCCTATGACATTGGTTTGGGGAAACAATGTTAAGTGTTTTGAGTTTACCTTTCAATCCAGGGACTCCAGTGTTGGTGTGGCAGCCAATATATCCATACACTGGGACTCTAATAACCTACATTTTGACTTAGTACATGAGAAAACGTTTTACAGGGAAAAAATGGTAAATGAATCATATAGGAAAGGGCAGTGGATTCCATTTCCTTCTCAATTTAGATCTCCATATATACTTATTAACCGTGGTATATATTGTTTACTTTCAATATGCCTCCATAAAAACTTCCATATAGGATTTAGCATAAAGGTCATGAGGATGATCTCCTCAGTAATGAAGCATAAATACATGGACCATTTCGAGATATGTTACCTCCAGGTGTTGAACCAGCTATACCACCACATGAAAAGAAACATATGGTACCTACGATACTAGTAGATGTGGTGGAAAGACTTAGCTCACATCACAAGTTTTAGAGAAAAAAACCCATCGAGTTTCGATTTGAGCCTGACCCATAGGCGTCTGAGGACTGGTTTGAGGTAGTGATGCATGTTTTCTATCATTCCAGGACACTATAAGATCATATGGTGGTCCTGGTAGTGAGCCTTCTTCCTAGATTAGTAGGATAATGGTGGGGTTTTGTGACCCAGTCATACGATGAGGTGAATATAGAATAGTAATAGTTTGAGTGCCATTTAGAGAAGATTTCTATCTAGATATGATGAGGGTTGTACATATCTACGAGTTTCTACTGCTCTAGAAGAGTAGCACTACAATATTTAAGTATTCATAGATGTTTACCAACCACTATAGATATTAGATTGATATGGTTTGGGATAAGTTGTTTTGGGATTATACCATCGAACAAGGACTACATAGATAAATTTTATCCATATTTACACCTCTATTCCATTCTACTTATAATGGGGTGCTAGATAGAGCTTTAGTGGGTGAGAGTTTCTTGGTTGAGATGACAAAACTAATGGTTACCGCCATTTGGAAAGTCAGATGAGAGACCTTAGTAGTAGGGATCTGATGTTAGTCTCAAGGACCTTGATGTGTGAGATGTTTTAGGAGGAGGTACCAGGATAGAGGGTATGTAGTTCAGGGATCATTTGATGGGTCCAGTCAGCCCAAGGAGAGGCAATGATACTCATGTGACTACATCAGACATCTTTCATGTGATTGTTCGAACTTCCATATAGTTGATTGGGAGACCTTGGATGGGCTGTCAAGGTAGAGGTAGCGATTGGATAAGATGGGTCCAAAGGGTGGAAGATGTGGAAGAAGAGATATGAAAGTAGCTAGATGTTTTAGATGCTTCCACCTATTACCACCACCACCCCAGGTGGTCCACACCAAGATCAGGGAGCTATAAGATTATGGAAGGGGTAGCAACAAGAGGATGAGGTGTATGAATAAGAGGATCTCAGAGTGATTAAAGGTAAAATTTGTGTCTTTTATATCTTATCTATAGTATTTATAGACAAAATTTCTAGTCATTCCTTTATTTCTGTCTATCCAGTTCAATACATAGAGATTCTATTTGATCCCTTAGCTTGACCCTTTCTCTTTGATACTCCTAATGAAGATTACTTAGTGACCACCCACTTGTTCCAACTGTGTGAACTGAATATTGGAGGTGAATGTTTTTATTGGGATCCCTTTTTAGTAGTGATGATGCCTTACAAAGTCATTTTAAGTATGGACTTGTTATCTACAATTCATGCCCATATTTACTATTTCATGTATAGGATACAGTATGAATATAATAATGGGACTAGGTTTTCCTTTTTGGGTTTAACGTAAACCCATGAAATGTCAGATGGACTAATTCATAGGAGTGTGCAGTCGATTTATCATCATTTTTCAAGAATGACCCTTGGTGCAGTAGATGTTATGAATTTCTAGTATCCAATAGTGGTGACAGAGTATGAGGATGTATTTCTCGAGGATTTTTGTGTTCTTAACATTCTACTGAGAGTTAGAATTTTAAATTTATCTACACCCAAGATTTTATAGATATCTATATGATCATATCATATGGCTCCCACAGAGCTTCAATAGTTGAGGGTACAATTGTAGAACTTTCTAGGGAAGGAATATGTTAGACCCAATGATTTACTTTTGTCAGCCCCATTTTTGTTTTCCAAGAAGGCGTATGGGAGCTTGAGGTTATGTGTGGATTACGAGCTCTTGAATCATGAAAAAATGAATAATAATTATCCAATACCAAATATTGATGACCTCTTTGATCTGT
This sequence comes from Viscum album, assembly GCA_963277665.1. Classification (NCBI taxonomy): domain Eukaryota; kingdom Viridiplantae; phylum Streptophyta; class Magnoliopsida; order Santalales; family Viscaceae; genus Viscum; species Viscum album. The sequence continues at coordinate 1,896,371,905 of OY728150.1, forward strand.
TGATAGGGTAAAGATGGTTCTCAAATGTTATCATATGGTCAGGTTATCATCTGTTACGATTATGAGACGAGGATATATAAAAGATGGCATTCAGATGTCACTACAGTCACTATGAGTACATGGTGATATCCTTTGGAATTATGAATGCCCCATAAGTGTTCACAGGACTCATGAAATATATCTTTAAATCCTTCACAGACCGGTTCATGGTAGTCTTCATTGAAGATATCCTTATGTACTTAGCGTCTGAGGAGGATAATGCAAGACACATTAGTATGGTTCTAGGCATACTTTTAGAGAACCATATTTATGGGAAGATCTCAATGTATTAGTTATAGACATAGGAGGTACACTTTTTAGGACACATTATTTTATCATATTGAGGGGCAGTGGACCTGACCAAGGTTGAGGTAGTGTTATCCTAGGAGACTCCCAAGAGGGTGATGGAGGTGTGAAGATTACATGGGTTAGAAGACTACTACTATAGATTCATAATAGATTTCTCTAGGAAATTACCACCCCTAAAAACTTTGATCCAGAAGGGGCATCCTTTTGTATGGAGAAATAGGTTCCAACAAGATTTTCAAGATTTGAGGAAGGGATTAATGAGAACTCCCATCTTGAGATTACCAGATGAGGGTTTTAAGTACGCTGTGTTCTGAAATGCTTCGAGAATTAGGCTTGGTTGTGTTCTAATGCAGATACAGGAAATGATTTCACATGGTTCATGTCAGTTGAGGCCACATTAGATAAAATATGTGATTCATGATCCAGAGTTAGAAACAATAGTATTTGTACTGAAGATGTGGAAACACTACATGATGGGAGAAAAATTAATTTTATATTCTAACCATAAGTGTCTCAAATATATCTTTTATTAGAAGGATCTTAACTTTATATAGAGGTGATGGATAGAGTTACTCTAGGATTATGAATTTGAAATTTTCTATACTCTTGGGAAGGAGAATGTGGTAGTATATTCTCTCAACAGGTGATCTTGATCCCAATTTCTAAATGAGGTATCAGATCAGTTTTCCTCATTACAATTTTCCTTTATGGATTGAGATAGATTATCTTAACTCTAGTTAATGGTTGTTACCCCTATTCCATTGTAGAGATTCAGGGAGGCACAACTTGGGGATACTGACTGTGAGACCCTACATACTCATATATCCACTGGACATGCTCTTGATGGATTTTATGAAGTTGGGAGAATATTATTCTTTTTAGAGGATGGATGATGATATTGGTGATGTTGTAGGAGGAGGTTCTAAGTGAGTTTCACACATATTATTTGGTGATATATATTGGTGTGTCAATGATGTACCAAGAAATTTTATGTCAATATTGGTGTCTAGGGGTGAAGATGGGTTGAAGAGTTTGTCTCTTGATGCCTTACTTGATAGAAATTGACGGTTGAGCGCCACATTCCAGCAAGTTTAGCTTAATCCCTTATAGTCCCAAAATGTATTTTGGATGGGATATCCATAGAATTATTGATGATATTAACATGTATGTACAAGGGACATGATGCAATATGGGTGATCATAAACCAACTCACCAATTCATTCCACTTCATATCCATCCAAGAGTAGAGTCCAATAGAGATCCTATGATTCCTCTATGTGCAGAAGATAGTCTAACTCCATGGAGTTCCCTTTATGACCATTTATGACCATAATGGTCACTTTAAATATCATATTTGGAAGGTATTTAAGGGTTTTTTTGGGACTCAGTTTCACTTTAGCATAACATTTCACCACCAGACGGATGACCAGATAGAGAGTACCATTAATCTCTTAGAGGACATGCTGTAGGATTTCATGTTTAAATTTTGTCATAGCTGAGAGGATCACCTACAAATGGTGTACTTTTCATTCAATAATAACTACCATTATACCATCGGTATGGAACCATTTGAGTATTTTTATGGGTGACCTTATGTTGGAACCATGGCTATTCTATACAGAAATTAAAGTTTGGTTTGTGTTTGTTGTCAATCCTCAGTGGAAGTTTAGAATGTGTACCAGCAAAGTGATCATACAGTTCAATCAGACAACAATATTGAAGGTGGTGCTGTTTCTCAGTGTTTTCCAAATTTTTGGGCCTCAAAATCGGAAAATGAATACATGGATTGTTGGAAAAAGCAGGTTCGCGTAAAGAGGAAGTGGTGAATGAAAAATAAGGTCTGTGCACTAAATATTTTATTTGGGTGCAAAAAACAGTGGGATGTGCGAAATAGAGGATCGAGATTTTTCACAAAAATAGTGTTTCAGAATCAGAACGTCGAAAAATGGAAAAGGCATGGGCTACACGAAAAATCTAGATATGTGCGTGAAAAATGATACCGGCGCGAAATTTTACACGCCATATGAGATGTTTTACACGCCACAGGGGGTTTTGCGCGTGGGGGTCTCAAATGCCTATAAATAAGAGGTGACCCCCCTCTTTCCGTACGATTGAAGACTTAGAGAAGATCCGAGGTCTGATGTGTAAAAAAGGATCGTGTAAAGGGGCTTGCGCAAAATATTCTAGATTGCGCGGAAAATTCCAGGATGCGCGAAAAAGGAAGAGCTGCGCGTAAAAATTGGGGTTGCACGTAAAATATTCAGTTGCGCGAAAAAGGGTGTTGTGGCGCGAAATATTTTTCCGCGCGAAAAAGTAAATTTTGTACGCAATAGGAAGGTTTTGCGTGCAAAGGATTGGTGTTGCGTGCAATTTTCAGTGAAACTTATCTGCACGTTCGGGTTATCCGGTTCAGTGGTTCTGTGCGTTCTAGTGAATCAATTCCGGACTTGGATGCAAGTAGAGTCTCATGCTAAGCAGAGACAAAGACTTCAATGCAAATATATTGAAGAGACCTTCACGTCTATAAACTGAGCGTGACTTCACCAAGGGCAGTGACCCAGGGGGAGTCAACGGGAGTGACCCGAGGGAAGCAGTGAGCTATCCATGAACCTTTGTAAAGGCAGTGAGCCTGGGACAGAGTGACTATTCCCAAACCTTTGTAATCCACATCTAGTGAAGATTAGTGGAATTTGGTATGACCGAAAACTTGTCGGTGTATGTTCCTTAGACGTAGCCTTTAGTGGTGAACCAAGTAAAAAGTGATGTGTCTTCTCTGTGCATGTGAATGTTTGCTTTCAGATCATATTCATCATACAGGTTCAAAAAGTTCCTACCAACATGGGAACAAGATCCATCACATTAAAAGAAAATTTTTTCACCCTGATTCAACCCTACCCTCTCAGGGTGTCCCGGGGTCCTTCAAGTGGTATCAGAGGGTAAAGGTTGCTGGTGTTGAATCTTCCCTTTATCATCATGGAGAATACAGTCAATGTCAAGGGAGTCCCTCACTTCGATGGAAGTAATTTCCAGATCTAGAAGAACAGATTGATATCTCATCTAAGATCTCTTGGAATGGAAGTTCTATTTTTTAATGTGTAAGAAATACAATTCACTGATCCAACAGGCCTGTCTATGACTAAAACAAACAGGAAAATTCTTGATGTAGATGCTAAATCACAAAATGCACTCACTTCATACCTTTCTGATCAGATCTACCTAAAGGTGACGAATTTCACCTCAGAAAAATCCATGTGGGATAAACTCAAGAATATTTATGAAGGAGATATCAAAGTGAAGGTGACGAAACTACAAGTGCTGCACAATAGGTTAGATGATTTGAAGATGCATCCTGATGAGAATGCAGACTCTTTATTTAATCAAATCACTGAAGTAGTTGGAGCAATTTGTGGCCTAGGAGAAGAAATCAAAGATGTTGACATTTTGAATAAAATACTGAGAATACTTCCACCCCTTTACAATGAAAAGGTATCAGCCCTTCAGGAAAGAGATCTTTCAAAACTTTCTCTGGATGACCTTCTAAGCAGCTTGGTAGCATATGAAATGAGAATCAAACCAGAAGATGCTACGAATCATGTGAGAAGGGAAATGGCATTTAAGGCCATGGATAAACTAAAAATTTCAATAGATAGTAGTGGTGAAGATGATGAAGAAAAATAAATTCTTTCTCTCATTGCAAAGAAGTTCTAGAAGGGAAAAGGGAAATTCAAGGGAAGTTACCTCTCACATCATTTTGTTGTGGAAAATTTGGGCACATTGCCTCTCAGTGCTTAACAAAGATCAATGATGAAGATAGTGAAGATGAAAGCTTTGAGAAGCCTCGGAGAAGGTTCTTCAAAAAGGGAGACTTAAAATCTGGAAAGAAAATGCAAAGGAAGAGTTTTGTCTGTGAAGAGGAAGAAGATGATAATGAAATCTGTAATGAAGAAGAAACAGAATTCAAAACTGGGAACCATGCTTCCATGATGGCCACTATTGAAAAGTCAGAAGATACTGGTGGAGAAAAACAACTGAGAACTTGTGTAGATCCCGAGATTCAACTTAAGGATGCAGTTAGTAAGCTTAAGACTAAATGTAAGAGTTACAATAAGTGGAAATCAATTGTAGAAGAATCTACTAAATACGTTGATCAACTTGAAGCTGAAATTGAAAGATTAGAAGAATTTGTGAAGGTACAGTCTAAAATAATTGAAAGTAATGATGATGTAGTGGATCTGAAGCTGAGAATTGAAGAGAAGGAAAAGGTCATCAATGACCTCACCTCTAGATTAGATGAAAAATCCAAGACTGCTGAGGGTATTGAGGAGGAAGTTATTACTCTTAAGAGTAAACATGAGACTGAATCGATTCCAAAAGAATCGAGGAAGAAAATACAGTTTGGAAGATTCCCAGATGCAGAATTACTAGCAAGAGCCAAGTGTGGTTCAGATGGGGTTGGAAAAATCTTGAGTGATCAAAGACCCGCTTTCATGGGAAAGAGTATAATCAGATGTGAAGCTGAGACATCAAATGCTGGAAGTGAAAAGATCCAAATGAAAGATAAGATGAAAGTTGAACATGTTGAAACGTTGCCTAAAGTGCTGAAAAAGGAACCCTCAATCCAAACTAAAAGGATAACTGAAAATTATCCTGAAACATTCAGAAATGAAAGAGAGTCTAACTATTATCCCAAGAAAGAAGATATGAGGATAAATTCAAGTGATAAGACATTTCCTCTCACGAAGTGTCAGTTCTGTGGCTATCTGGGCCATACCAAGTCTTATTGCGAAGAGGCAAGAAGCTATCTGAATGGAGAAGATATAGAAGTTCAACAAAGGATAACAAATTCATATCCTAATTCTTATAGAAGAAACAATTTCTATGGATATTGTTTTTTCTGTTCTAACTTTGGTCATATGGCTGCTAATTTCAGGCAGAGAAGGGACATGGACACCTTATACCGAAGTTTAAGATAAGTCAAGTCTCGTCAGCAAGACATTGTTGCTCTTTCAAACAAGTTTTCTCCTCTCAAAGAAGATATCGACTATGAAGAACCTGGGTATCACTACGGGAAAAATGGGTATTTGCGACGGGATTTATTCCCGTCGCAAATAGCCCTGTTAAAAACTTATTTGCGACGGGGGTATTTGCCCGTCGCAAATAAGTAGCCTTTTGCGACGGGATAGCTTTCCCCATCGCAAAAGGACTGGCGCGCTTTGCACGCCAAATCGCGGGAAACTTATTTGCGACGGGGGAATATTCCCGTCGCAAATAACCAGCGGCGGTAAAAGGTATTTGCGACGGGAATATTCCCCCGTCGCAAATAGTATGTCGGCAGGTGGTTATTTGCGATGGGACCCGTCGCAAATAACTATTTAACCGTTGACCGTAATAAATGATGGCTAAGGTATTTGCGACGGGATACCCGTCGCAAATGGACTCGTCGCAAATAATCTAACCTATAAATACCCCCATCAGTTTTTTTCAAATCATTCTCAAACTCCATCTTCTTCTTCTCTCAAAATTTTATTTCTAAAGTTCAGTTTTTCTCAAGTTTAATTTTTTTCTCCGGAGTTGATATTGAAGTTTTGAAGAATGATCAGAGATCAACTTCAGATCAATTTTCAAGGTATTTATATTCATTTTAATTTAATATTTATTTTTAATTTTTTATTAGTTTCAATTATTCTTAATTAGTTGTAATTTAATTATGTTTACATTATTTTATTACTTAATAAATTTAAATTATTAGTATTGTTCATAGTTAATGGTAATTAGGAATAATTAGTAATTTTTTTTAATAATTAAGAATAAATATTAATAATTAGTAATAAATATCAATAATTAGGAATAATAACATTATTATATTATTAGTATATTTTATTATTAATATTAAAATAATATAATTTTATATATATATACAATTCTCTTTTCATCTGTGTGTTTGCTGTCTCCACATGTATTATTTGTATGTGGAGAGAGAAAACACACAGATGAAAGGAGAATTGTATATAAATTAGAAAATTATATTATTTTAATATTAATAATAAAATATACTAATAATGTTATTATTCCTAATTATTGGTAATTATTCCTAATTATTGGTACTTATTCATTTAATTACTAATAATTAGGAACAATTACCAATAATTATCAATAATTAGGAATAATTATTAATAATTAGTAATAATTACCAATAATTAGTAATAATTACCAATAATTAGTAATAATTACCAATAATTAGTAATAATTACCAATAATTAGTAATACTTACCAATAATTAGTAATACTTACCAATAATTAGTAATAATTACCAATAATTAGTAATAATTAGTAATAATTATCAATAATTAGTAATAATTAGTAATAATTACTCATAATTACCACTAATTAGTTATAATTAGGAATAATTACCAATAATTACCCATAATTACCAATAATTTGGAATAATTAGTAATAATTAGGAATAATTAGTAATAATTAGTAATAATTAGTTATAATTAGTAATAATTAGTAATAATTAGTAATAATTAGCAATAATTAGTAATAATTAGCAATAATTAGCAATAATTAGCAATAATTAGCAATAATTAACAATAATTATCAATAATTATCGGTAAATAGTAATAATTACCGGTAAATAGTAATAATTACCAGTAAATAGTAATAATTAGTAATAATTAGAAATAATTACCAATAATAAGTAATAATTACCAATAATTAGTAATAACTAGTAATAATTAATAATAATTACCACTAATTAGTAATAATTACCAATAATTGGTAATAATTACCAATAATTACCAATAATTAGTATTAATTACCAATAATTAGTAATAATTACCAATAACTACCAATAATTACTAATAATTAGTAATAATTAGTAATAATTACCAATAATTAGTAATAATTACCAATAATTAGTAATAATTACCAATAATTAGTAATAATTACCAATAATTAGTAATAATTAGTAATAATTAGTAATAATTAGCAATAATTAGTAATAATTAGCAATAATTAGCAATAATTAGCAATAATTAGCAATAATTAACAATAATTATCAATAATTATCGGTAAATAGTAATAATTACCGGTAAATAGTAATAATTACCAGTAAATAGTAATAATTAGTAATAATTAGAAATAATTACCAATAATAAGTAATAATTACCAATAATTAGTAATAACTAGTAATAATTAATAATAATTACCACTAATTAGTAATAATTACCAATAATTGGTAATAATTACCAATAATTACCAATAATTAGTATTAATTACCAATAATTAGTAATAATTACCAATAATTACCAATAATTACTAATAATTAGTAATAATTAGTAATAATTACCAATAATTAGTAATAATTACCAATAATTAGTAATAATTACCAATAATTAGTAATAATTACCAATAATTAGTAATAATTAGTAATAATTAGTAATAATTAGTAATAATTAATAATAATTACCAATAATTAGTAATAATTACCAATAATTAGTAATAATTAGTAATAATTAATAATAATTACCAATAATTAGTAATAATTAACAATAATTAACAATAATTATCAATAATTACCAATAATTACAAATAATTACCGGTAAATAGTAATAATTAGTAATAATTAGAAATAATTAGTAATAATTAGAAATAATTACCAATAATTAGTAATAATTACCAATAATTAGTAATAATTAGTAATAATTAATAATAATTACCAATAATTAGTAATAATTACCAATAATTAGTACTAATTACCAATAATTACCAATAATTAGTATTAATTACGAATAATTAGTAATAATTACCAATAATTACCAATAATTAGTAATAATTACCAATAATTAGTAATAATTCGTAATAATTAGTAATAATTACCAATAATTAGAAATAATTACCAATAATTAGTAATAATTACCAATAATTAGTAATAATTAGTAATAATTATTAATAATTACCAATAATTACCAATAATTAGTAATAATTACTAATAATTACCAATAATTAGTAATAATTAGTAATAATTAATAATAATTAGTAATAATTAATAATAATTACCAATAATTAGTAATAATTACCAATAATTAGTAATAATTACCAATAATTACCAATAATTAGTAATAATTAGTAATAATTAGTAATAATTAGTAATAATTAGTAATAATTAGTAATAATTACCAATAATTAGTAATAATTACCAATAATTAGTAATAATTACCAATAATTAGTAATAATTAGTAATAATTAATAATAATTACCAATAATTCGTAATAATTACCAATAATTCGTAATTATTACCAATAATTACCAATAATTAGTATTAATTAGTAATAATTAGTAATAATTACCAATAATTACCAATAATTAGTAATAATTAGTAATAATTACCAATAATTAGTAATAATTACCAATAATTACCAATGATTAGTATTAATTTGTAATAATTAGTAATAATTACCAATAATTACCAATAATTCGTAATAATTAGTAATAATTACCAATAATTACCAATAATTAGTAATAATTTGGAATAATCAGTAATAATTACCAATAATTAGTAATAATTACCAATAATTAACAATAATTCGTAATAATTAGTAATAATTACCAATAATTACCAATAATTAGTAATAATTAGTAATAATTAGTAATAATTACCAATAATTAGTAATAATTACCAATAATTAGTAATAATTATCAATAATTAGTAATAATTATCAATAATTAGTAATAATTAGTAATAATTAGTAATAATTAGTAATAATTAATAATAATTACCAATAATTAGTAATAATTACCAATAATTAGTAATAATTAGTAATAATTAATAATAATTACCAATAATTAGTAATAATTAACAATAATTATCAATAATTACCAATAATTACTAATAATTACCGGTAAATAGTAATAATTAGTAATAATTAGAAATAATTAGTAATAATTAGAAATAATTACCAATAATTAGTAATAATTACCAATAATTAGTAATAATTAGTAATAATTAATAATAATTACCAATAATTAGTAATAATTACCAATAATTAGTAATAATTAACAATAATTACCAATAATTAGTATTAATTACCAATAATTAGTAATAATTACCAATAATGACCAATAATTAGTAATAATTCGTAATAATTAGTAATAATTACCAATAATTAGAAATAATTACCAATAATTAGTAATAATTAGTAATAATTACCAATAATTAGTAATAATTAGTAATAATTATTAATAATTACCAATAATTACCAATAATTAGTAATAATTACTAATAATTACCAATAATTAGTAATAATTAGTAATAATTAATAATAATAACCAATAATTAGTAATAATTACTAATAATTAGTAATAATTACCAATAATTACCAATAATTAGTAATAATTACCAATAATTACCTATAATTAGTAATAATTAGTAATAATTAGTAATAATTACCAATAATTTGTAATAATTAGTAATAATTAGTAATAATTAGTAATAATTAGTAATAATTAGTAATAATTACCAATAATTAGTAATAATTACCAATAATTAGTAATAATTAGTAATAATTATTAATAATTAGTAATAGTTAGTAATAATTCGTAATAATTAGTAATAATTAGTACTAATTAGTAATAATTAATAATAATTAGGAATAATTAACAATAATATTAGTACTGTGAAAATAATAATAAATTTATATAATATTAAAATTATCAATATTTGTAACATGTTTTGCTTTATTCTCAACATATATATTTAATTCTTAAACGGTCAATTTTTAGGTCTATCTCATTAAAAAGTTTAATTCCGTCGTGTATGATCTAAACTCTATAATTATCCTAGCTTGAGTGGTATTTCTAACAAATTATTCAAAACCAGTAATTATTTTATATTTTATAGAGAAATATGGAACAACGGGGTCATCAACAATCATTATTAGGTGACCGCATATGGATAAATCAACGTAGAAATCCAAACGGTTCTGGTTTAAATCCAGTATATGTAGAAGGTGTGGAGACTTTTTTATCATTTGCGGCATCAAATCCAGAATTTGTTTCAGAAGGCAAAATAAAATGCCCTTGCAGAAAATGTGCATTGAGAACGTTTGACACTTTTGAAAAAGTGGGAGAACATCTCTTGAATTTTGGTTTTCAACCAGATTATGTTTTGTGGTATCAACACGGTGAACGTAGTTCTAGAGCAGGTGATACCAACTTGATTCCGGATCCATCCCGGTTTCAAGATTTAGTACATGATGTTGCAGGTTCATCTGTTCAACATACAGAAACTCCGACTGATATAGCTTCAAATCCTGAGTTGGCACCGTCTAAATTTTATGAGTTGTTGAAGTCTGCTGAGGATGCATTATATCCTGGCTGCAAGATGAGCAAATTAGAAGCAATTGCAAAATTTATGGCTATCAAATCAGATAAAGGAATGTCAAACACCTTTTTTGACCAGATATTTTCTTTGCTTAAAACACTGTTACCCGAAGGAAATGTTTTACCTGCAAATTACTATGAGAGTAAGAGGCTGGTTCGAAATTTAGGACTTACTTGTCGGAAGATTCATGCATATTCAAATGACTGCATTTTATATTCTGGGGAAAATGAGTCGTTGGATAGTTGTCCCACATGTGGGCAACTGAGATATAAAGAAGGACAACATGGGAAGTCTGGTTTGATTGCTGTAAAACAATTGAGATATTTTCCACTTACATCCAGACTTCAGCGTTTATTCATGTCTAAGAATACAGCGACAATGATGTCATGGCATAAAGAGAATATTTCAACTGATAAAATCTTGAATCATCCAGCCGATGGTGATTCATGGAAAAATTTTGATAGAGTGCATCCATCCTTTGCTTTAGAAGCTAGAAATGTTCGACTGGGCCTTTCCACTGATGGTTTCTGTCCGTTTGGATCTTATGGTAGTCAATATTCATGTTGGCCTGTTTTTTTAACTCCGTACAATTTACCTCCATGGATGTTGATAAAGGATCCATATATCTTTTCGACTTTACTAATTCCAGGACATCCGAAGAAAAATATTGATGTTTATTTGAAACCGTTGATTGATGAATTAAATTTATTGTGGAGTACTGGTGTCAGTACATTTGATGTTGCAACGAAACAGAATTTCATACTGAGAGTATCATTGATGTGGACAATAAGTGACTTCTCGGATTATGGGATGTTATCTGGCTGGAGTACACATGGTCAGAAATCATGTCCTTACTGTATAGGAGAGAACAAAGCATTTATGCTCATTCATGGAAAGAAACCTTGTTATTTTGACTGTCATCGCAGATTTATTCCAGCTGATCATCCTTTTCATAGAAACAGATCTCATTTCAGAAAAGGAACAGTTGAAAGGGATGGACCTCCAAAAATGCTATCAGGTTCGGAGTTAAAATCAGTTGTATTTTTATTACCTCCCATCACTTTTGGTCCCACAATAAATCAACAGAAAATTTCTGGTTTTGGGAAAGAACACAATTGGATTAAACGTAGCATATTTTGGGATTTTCCATATTGGTCTGATTTGTTGGTCCGACACATGTTATATGTCATGCATATTGAGAAGAACTGTTTTGATAATTTGTTTCATACAGTTTTGGATATGCCAGGAAAGAGAAAAGACAATGTAAATGCACGTTTAGATCTTGCCCAAATTTGCAGGCGTCCAGAATTGGAACTGTTTGAGAATGTCAGAACAGAAAGGTTACTGAAACCAAAAGCAGTTTATACACTGTCTAAAGAAAACCATTTATTATTTTGTCAGTGGATTGTAGATTTGAGACTTCCAGATGGCTGTGCTTCCAATTTGGGTAGATGTGTAAAGAATGGTCATATTACTGGATTAAAAAGTCATGATTGTCATGTTATAATGGAAAGAATTCTACCCATTGGATTAAGAGGTCTGTTGAATTATATGATTTGGGATTCCATAACAGACATGTATCATTTTTTTCGGGAAATTTGTGCAGCTACAGTAGATTATGATGCTCTAGGAAAACTTGAAAAAGATGTTTTTGTAATTATATGCAAACTGGAAAAAATATTTCCGCCGTCTTTCTTCGACTCAATGGAACATTTGATGTTACATTTGCCATATGAAGCCAAATGTGGAGGTCCAGTACAGTTTCGATGGATGTACCCATTTGAAAGATGCATGCAAAAATTGAAAAGAAAAGTACGTAACAAAGCATCTGTTGAAGGATCTATTGAAGAAGCATATTTTCAAGAGGAAATATCTTTTTTCTGCTCCCATTATTTTGAATCTGAGTATCCTTCAAAACACAACCGAATGGGACGGAACAAGAGGAATATTGATGAAATCGACAATCAATTATCTGTTTTCAACCAGCCAGAGCTTGGTTTTGGTGGAGTTTATGAACGCTGGCTTTCAGATGATGAACATCATAGAGCTCATACGTATGTTCTGCTCAACTGTGAAGAGATGACATCAGTTGTACTGTAAGTGTTTATATCACTTATTCTATCATTTATGTTACGGTAAATAACTTTGGTTTTTATAGGTTGTATGATAATCATATCAAGAAACAAATTCCACAAATTACAGCAGCTGCTCTCAAAGAACGTCGACTGAAAAATTTCTCTCAGTGGTTTCAAAAACTGGTAACATAAATTCTTTATCTTTTAGCAACTCATTCAATGTATTGTTTACTATATTGATAATTATTTCACAAATTTTCAGGTGTCTCGACATGCTGATAAAATTGAAAAACGGCTGTGTGTATTGAGTAGCCCACCTTCCAAACTTGTTAAAACTTATAATGCATATGCGGTGAATGGATTTCTATTTCACACACATGCATATGGGGAATCGAAAAAAACAATGAACAGTGGAGTTAGCTTGAGAGGATCTCATCATCGAGAAAATGAAGATGACTTTTATGGCATACTTGATGAAATCATTGAACTCTGTTATCTTGGACAACATTACATAACCATGTTCAAATGTTGGTGGTTGGATACAGAGAGAGGCGTGCATGTTCATCCGACTCATGGAATCATCGATATTAAATGTAAAAGTGTTCTCGCAGTAAATGAACCATTCTTATTGGCTCAACAGGCACATCAAGTTTATTACGCAAAGTACTGTGCTACATCAAGAGACTTGACTGATTGGTGGAGTGTAATAAAAATCAAAATTCGAGACAATCAGTTTAGTCAAAGTGAATGTTCTTTCACTAATGTTCAAAGAATTGAAGTTTTTCAAGAGAGTACTCAAAATCAATATTTTTTACAAAGATACATGAGTATCGATGACGACACCCCACATTTAAGAGTCCGTGATGACGATGATGTTAATGATGTCACATATGAATTTGAAATGGTAAGAGATGAAGCAATTGTAACTCGAATGGATATCGATGATGTTGAGGAGGAATATGAAGATGACATTGACATATATGAAGACGATGATGAAGATGAACACTAATAGAATTACATGGTATTTATATACAATCATAATATGTATATATGTATATATAATAGTAATTATCAATTATTTGCTAACAACATTAACATTTTCTGTTTCAGATGGACGACGCCACATTTCGTGAGTTGGCAGATGCTGACCTGAATTTCGATGCGGATGAGTTGCTGACAGATGACCCTCAGCCTGAAGGCGCTCTAGGGAGTACGCGGAGGGGGCGCGGTCTTGCACGATTGATGATTCCTGACCCCGTCCCCGAGCGACGTCCACGTCTTGGGTTTGATCCACGCACACGGAGGTGTGATAACCTCTGTGATAACCTGTGGATTTGACTAAGATTTCATTAATCTATTCACATAATAAATGTTTATTATTTTTACAGTTTTCCGCATATAGCAGTCGGATAGGGTAGCGCTATTTTGCGCAACTATTTCTCTCAGCCGTGGACCACATGGGAGTAGATTCCCATTGATGTGCAGCAGGCCATGTTCGGCCATTGGTTGGTATGTACGTAAATAAATAATTTTTATTTTGAAAATTATTTCATTTCTAACTTGATATTTTGATTTATTTGTAGGGTTTATGGTATCCGATCAAGGATACTATGCGTGACGCCATCCACGAGGCATGGGAGGTGGCTATGCGTGATCGCCCTCGTCAGTTTTTGCACAATTTAAGAAAAGCTGCGATGAAGAAAGCAGGAGTGTCAGATTTTGACGAGTCATGTAGAGCACACCGACCAGAGTACATTTCATCCCATGTATGGGATGGATTATGTGCGCACTGGTTGAGTGGTGCCTTTCAGAGGATATTATCGGTGGGGAGGCAGAATCGGGGGAGACAGGAGGTGACTCATCGAGCTGGGATTCGTTCTTTCAGTACTCATAGACAACATCTGGTACGTACATTATTTATAAATATTTTATATAACTATAAATATTAACAGTTTATTTTTTATTCTTATAGGTTGTCGAGCACCCCGATATTACGGAGTACGACGTATATCGGAGGATGTATAGTGATCCTGCTACTGGGGAGCTCAGAGGTGATCGTCAGCATCACATCGTGGTCAGTATTATTTGTTTTCAAGTTTAAAAATTAACTGCATATAATATATTCACAATTTTAATTTTAAATTGCAACTACAAGAGTCATATGAGGCCGCATCGTCACAGGCCCAGCCTGAGATTCAGGCCGAGTCATCAGATCAGACCACTGGCCGTCAGTTTGATGAGGCGGCATGGATGCAGGCCACCCAGTATGCCTTCGAGAAGGGCCGGGTAGTTGGTATCAGCTCTCGACTGACTCCCGGAGATTATTATGGCAGTGCTGCGATGTCGGCGTCTATCTCGAGAGGAGCTCGTGCATCTTCTTCTGCTACACAATATGAGGATCAGTTGCGATCTCAGACTGCACTGATAGAGAGTCTCCAACAGGAGTAGGAGCAGATGCGTCAGCAACATGAGGAGGATCGTCGACGCCAGCAGCAGCTGTACGAGGAGCAGACGAGTCGGTGGCAGCAGCAGCATTAGGAGCAGATGAAGTACATGCGCCGACTCACTCATGCTTTAGGGATGGAGTTTCCTCCACCACCATCTTCAGATCCCCCCTCCCCCCCTCCTTCAGATTAGAGTTTGTATTTATGTTATAAAATTTGTGAAATCAAAATATGATTTTTTTTCTATTCGTAGTTTCTGTCTCATTATAAAATATTAATAATATTATATTTTTAAATAAAAATATTAATATGAATAATAATATTATTTATGTTTTATAATATTAAATTATATATATATATATATTAAAATTTTATAATATTATAATTTAATTATATTTTTTTTGTAATACTTGAATTATTTTAATATTTGAATGTAAAATAATTCTATTATTTTTATATTAATTAAAATAACTTATTAATATATTTTTTTATTTATGAATTATAATTCTAATATTATTATATTAATTAAATCATTTATTAATGTTCTATTTTTTTGAATTATAATTCTATTATTATTATATTAATTAAAATAATTTATTATTTTTATTTGTGAATTATAATTCTATTATTATATTAATTAAAATCATTTATTAATATTTTATTATTTTTTATTTTTTAATTATAATTGTATTATTATTATATTAATTAAAATAATTTATTAATAATTTATTTTTTTTATTTTCTTTATAGTATTTGCGACGGGATACTATTCCCGTCGCAAATAGTATTATTATTTTTTTATTTTTTTAAAAATAGTTTTTGGTGACGGGTCCCGTCGCAACAACTATTTGCGGCGGGCCCGTCGCAACAGGTATTTGCGACGGGGCCCGTCACAAATAGTTTTTTACAAATATACAGAGTACTAGTTGCGACGGGGATTCTCCCCTTCACGGAAAAAGGCTTTAGCGACGGGCCCGTCGCAAAAAACTGTTGTTGCGACACCGTTTTCAGCAACGGGTCATTTGCGACGGGCCCCCGTCGCAATAAGCCATTTGCAACGGGATCCCGTCGCAAATGACCCGTCGCAAATATCTGTTTTTCCAGTAGTGTATGCAGAAGAGATAATTAAAAGGCCATCAGTACTATATACTCAATCCAATGTCTCATGGAAGGAAAGGAAGAAGATTGAGAAATCCAACCTTGTAGAGGTGGCCCTCAAAGCTACAAAGAACAAAAGTACATGGATTCTGGATAGCGGTTGTTCATCTCATATGACAGGTAATGCCGGCCTATTAAGGGATATCAAAAGGAAGGTTGATGGTACAATATGATTTGGTAATGATGGATCTCTGAAAATCAAAGGGAGTGGAAGTACCAAATTAGCTAATGGAGAACTAAAGAAGACTAAAGTCCTTTACGTAGATGGACTACATCATAATCTCCTCAGTGTGAGTCAACTCTGTGACTGAGGACTTATAGTTACTTTTAATCAGAAAGGCTGCACTATCAATGGAAAGATAGGCGATTCACTTATGAAGGGATGCAGAACAGAAGGCAAATTGTATCAGGTTGATAGTGAAGAAAATTTCTGTTACATGACTGTTGAAGAAGAAAAAAATTTGTGGCATCGGATACTGGGACACATCAATCAACAAGACATGGAGAAAATATCAAAATTGAGAATTGTCATGGACATTACCAACCTGAAGTGTGAGCATGAAAAATCTTGTGATGATTGCATTCGTGGGAAGCTGGTCTGCAGTTCATATTGGCCAAAGAAGAAAAGGGAATCTCACCTTCTTGATCTGATTCATACAGATGTATGTGGGCCGATAAATGTTGTTGGAACTCATGGAGAAAGGTACTTTGTCCTTTTCATATATGATTACTATATAATGGAATGTGTGATGGTCATTCACAGGAAACTACAAGTCCTTGACTACATGAAAACATATCGGCGAATCGCCAAGAATGATACTGGACAAACAATCAAAGTTTTGCGATATGAAAATGGAGGAGAATACACGTCCATTGAATTTGAAAATTATCTAGAGAAGCATGGGATACATCATGCTGTGAGAACTCCACAACAAAATGGAGTTTTTGAACGTAGGAATCGATAGGTGAACAACATGGCTCGAACTATGCTGATTGAGAGTCATATTCCACGACATTACTGGAAAGAGTATGTTCAAGCTGCAGTGTACATTCAGAATCGAACAGGACTTTATATGGGTGAGACGAAGACACCATATGAATTGTGGCATGGACATAATCCCTCTTTAAAATACTTTCGTGTCTTTGGATGTAAATGCTTTATCAGGAACAAAGAAGGAAATCAAGGGAAGTATGGTGAAAATGCAGATGAAGGAATTTTCCTCAGTTACTCAATGAATAGCAAATCCTACAAATGTTTCAACAAGCATTTAGGAAGGATTGTGGAAAGCAGTGATGTTAAGATAATTGAAGAGAAAACCACAAATGCTTTAATGACGTCATATGATTATGTGATAGAAATTTAGGAAGAAAGTGAACGTGAAGAAAATAAAAATGTAGAAATAGAGGAATTTGTACAAAACAATTAGCAGTCACATCATGATGTTGACTCAGAAGAAGAATCTGAAGAAGAAACTATGGCTGAAGAGAATGAAACTGAACCTCGCAGGAGAAATTGAAGAGCTGTGATTGATCCATCCATCATAATTGGGGACAGGAGTGCACCCACTCAAACAAGAAGGATGAGTAATAACACGCAATCTGCATTTCTGTCAGTTGTAGAGCCATCCTCATTCTAAGAATCTACAAATGATGAATTTTGGGTGAAAGCCATGAATGATGAATTAGATCAGGTTGACAAGAATCAGACATGTGATCTTGTCCAGAGACCCGAAAGTCACAATGTGATTGGTACCAAATGGATCTTCAAAAATAAGTTTTATGAGCATGGAAGTGTCATTAGAAACAAGGCAGAACTGGTATGTAAAGGATACTCCTAGATTGAAGGCATTGATGTTGAAGAAACCTTTGCTCCAGTGGCTAGACTGGATTCAATCAGGCTTTTCCATTCCATGGCACTCCAAAGAGGATATAAATTATATCAAATGGATGTCAAGGCAACATTCTTGAATGGTGTACTTGAAGAAGAAGTCTACATTGAACAACCAGTGGGATTTGTTTTTGGTACTGATGAAATAAAGGTTTGCAAAATGAAGAAGCTCTATATGGTTTGTAGCAGGCACCATGGGTGTGGTACTCGTGGATGGATTCATATCTCAAGAATCTGAAATTCAAAAGAGGAGGAGTAGATCACAATCTCTATGTGAAGAATTCTCCAAAAGATCAATTCATGGTTCTAGTCTATGTTGATGATATCACATTTGGTAACAGTAGGTAGAAATTAGTGGACGATTTTTCCAACTACATGAAATCAGAATTTGAAATGTCTATGTTTGGGGAGCTCACATATTTCTTGGGGCTGCAGGTGATTCAAAAGAAGGAATACACTTTCATTTCTCAGGAATAGTATGCAAGAGAGCTGCTGAATAAGTTTAATATGCAAGACTCCAAACCAATGTCAACTCCGATTGTAGTTGGAACTAAACTTGGAAAGCATGAGGATGGGGAATCTGTTGATCCCACCATGTACAGGAGGATCATTTAGAGCCTACTATACCTGACAGCGACACGACCAAATATTTTCTTTGCCACAGGCCTTGCGGCCCGCTTTCAAAGTAATCCAAAGGAGGAACATATGGAGGCAGTAAAAAGAAACATGAGGTATATTCAAGGTACACATAACTTCGGGTTATTTTTTGCTGCAGGTAGGGACAATGAATTATCAGCGTTTTCTGATGCTGACTGGGCTGGTGATGTAGTAGACAGAAATTCCACTAGTGGTGGAGCCTTCTATATTGGGAAGAAATGTGTTGGCTGGTTGAGAAATAAAAAATAATGTACTTCTCTTAGTAATGCAGAAGCTGAGTATATCTCTACCACAAAGGCATGCACTCAACTGCTATGGATGAAGCAACAATTAATAGATATTGGTGATGAGGTAAAGCAACCAATAGTGGTTTACTGTTATAACAAGAGTGAAATGGATCTTATGAAGAATCCTGTTCAACATTCCTGTACGAAACATATTGAAATCAGGTATCACTTTATCAAAGAAAAAGTTTAACAAGGGTTGATTATAATGGATATTGTGGGAACTGATGAGCAAGTGGCTGATATCCTGACCAATCCATTGTCAGCAGCTGTGTTTGAGAAGTATCAGTTGAACCTCGGTGTTCAGCCACCTCCCAGTGCATAAGGAGGTTACACAATCCCCTCTCCCCAGTTATGTTACCTGTTTTTAATCTTTTTTTTGATGTGATGCAAGTTTGTGGGGGAGATACTATTCAAGGGGAGTGCGTTTTGAGATGACTAATGAACAATTACTGGTCTTTGGGTTTATTATAAATGGGGGAGAAAGGAATAAATTCAGGATTGTCAGTGGACATTTAATGCTTATGTGACACGATGAGAATTCAGTGTCAATGATAGGATGAGAAGGAATTCATTGGACATGTAATGCTTCTGTGACACAGTAAGAAGATTTCTTGGGCGGCTTTGAGAATTCCAAAACATGGGAACCCAATTCAAGATTCCTATCTTGTTTTCTACATAGATTATTGCTCACGTAGACTTAGAGTGTTGGCTGAGTTGATCCTTGTGTTCTTGGTTTGAAAGTGGATGGTGATCTATTGAATTTATTTGGTGATTGTCAACAAACCCAAAGGGGGAGATTGTTGGAACCATGGATGTTCTATGCAGGAATTGGAGTTTGGTTTGTTTTTGTTTTCAATCCTTAGTGGAAGTTCAGAATGTATACCAGCAAAGTGATCATACAGTTCAAGCAGACAACAATATTAAAGGTGGAGCTGTTTCCCAGTGTTTGCCAAATTTTTGGGCCTCAAAATAAAAAAATGAATACATGGATTGTTGGAAAAATTAGGTCCGCGTAAAGGGGAAGTGGTGCATGAAAAATAAGGTTTGTGCATCAAATATTTTAGTTGGGCGCAAAAAACAGAAGGATGCACGAAATAGAGGATAGAGGTTTTTCGTGCAAATAGTGTTTCAGAATCAGAACGTCAAAAAATGGCAAAGGCATGGGCTGCGTGAAAAATCTGGAGATGTGTGTGAAAAATGATACCGATGTGAAATTTTACGTTCCAGATGAGATGTTTTACACACCACAGGGGGTTTTTCATGAGGAGGTATCAAATGCCTATAAATAAGAGGTGACCCCCCTCTTTCCGTATGATTGAAGACTTAGAGAAGATCCTAGGTCTGATGCGCGAAAAAGGATCGTGTAAAGGGGCATGCGCGAAATATTCTGGATTGCACGGAAAATTCTGGGATGCACAAAAAAGGAAGAGATGAGCGTAAAGATTGGGGTTGCGTGTAAAAGATTTAGTTGCACAAACAAGGGTGTTGTGGAACGAAATATTTTTCCGTGCGAAAAAGTAAATTTTGCGCGCAATAGGAAGGTTTCACGTGCAAAGGATTGGTGTTGTGCCCAATTGTCAATGAATCTTATTTGCACATTCGGGTTATTCGGTTTTGTGTTTCTATGCGTTCTAGTGCATCAATTCCAGACTTGGATGCAAGTAGAGTCTCGTGCTAAGCAGAGATAAAGACTTAAATGCAAATCTATTGAAGATACCTTCACGTCTATAAACTGAGTGTGACTTCACCAAGGGTAGTGATCCAGGGGGAGTCAACAGGTGTGACCCAAGGGAAGCAGTGAGCTATCCCTAAACCTTTATAAAGGATGTGAGCCTGGGACATAGTGACTGTTCCCGAACCTTTGTAATCCAAATCTAGTGAAGATTAGTGGAATTTGGTACGATCAACAACTTGTCGGCATATGCTCCTTGGATGTAGCCCTTAGTGGTGAACCAAGTAAAAAGTGTCACGTCTTCTCTGTGCATGTGAATGTTTTCTTTCAGATCATATTCATCATACAGGTTCAACAAGTTCCTACCAACGTGGGAACAAGATCCATCACATTAAAAGAAAAATTTATCACCCTGATTCACCCCTCCCCTCTCAGGGTGTCTCGGGATACTTCACCTTGCAGGTCACCACATTGTTGGATTGACTAAGGAGATTCGACACACATGGGCCCAGAGTTAGTGCTATCCACTACTGAGAATGTGCAGATCATCTAAGAGTGGATAAAGACTACACAAAGCCATCAAAAGTAATATAAGGAGATGAATCAAAGGCCTTTTGAGTTTTAGGAGGGGACCATGTATTCCTATGGGTTTCACCTCAATGTGGATTACAGATAATTGGACAGGGTGGAAAGATATCACAAAGATTAATTGGTCCTTTATTGATATTGTATTGAGTTGGTGAGGTGGTGTACCTATTATCTCTACCACCCCAGTTATACATGTTAAAATATATATTCTATGTATCGTAGCTAAAGAGGTACTTTCATGAACCATCAAACATTATATAATTGGGATATATTGACATCTATGATGGAGTTACCTTTACAGAGTACCCAATACATATCAATGATCAGCGGAAGAGGATCCTTCATGTGTGAGCGATTGTGTTAGTCTATTTCTAGTGGTAGCATGGTAATCTTCTGGAGATAACTTCGGAGCATGAGGATCATATTCATACTTGGTACCCACATATCATTGTGTAGTGATTGTTTGTATTTTTGGGAGGTAATGATCCATGGATGAGAGAATGTAATGAATCATATTTTCTATGTAATATTTTTGGATATTATATGGATTATTTTCATAACCAGTTGGTAAGAAAACTTTCGATTCTGAGGCCTGTTTTAACTAGAATAAATTTTTGAAATACATTAAATATATTAAATAAAACTCACACACAGTTTTCCTAAAAAAGAGGAATAAATTATAAAAGGGGTCCCAAATTTGAAATCCAAGGGAACCATTTAGTTCATGATATGGGTTTACCCTAGGAGAAAAATAACCTTTTTCAGAACAAGGCATCTATGGAAAAGTAATTATGAGTGTAAAATAAATAAAATTATTTTTTTCCACTGATGTAGCGACCTAATTTCCATATTTAAATATGCGCTTGTGGGAAATTTTCAGGGTTTTCCACATAACCTGACAAATTATGAGATACATTGGAGAAGTAGGAGGATATTCCATTAGTGAATGGTGTCAAGATTTAAGATCGATGGATTATACAAGATAAAATTAGAAGATCTCACCAATGATCATGAAAGAGATCCATTCATCATTAGTGATTGATCTTAACTGAGGTAGGACATTATTTTGATCAGATTATTTCCCTTTTTTCAATTTCTATGATGAAAGTTGATTAATCAACCAACAAATTGATCTTAAGATTGTGTATATTTCATAATGGGTAATGTTATTTAGGAATCAGAAGAATATATTTGTGATTATTTGATTATATATTTGTTTATAGTTCTAACATAAATGAATTGAGGTTGAAATGAAAATCGACTAAGGTCCATTCCTTATTATTTCTCTTTGTTAATTTCTACACCAATTATATATTCATTTGGAGGGTTCTTTTTTTGTATGTGTTTCAACATAAAATGAGTAATTGATCATTGTTCACCCACTTCTTCATGCAACGATTCAATATTGTAGATATGGGCTCAACACAACATGATTGTGGTACAATGATTGAAGACACATGGGATTGGATGGTTTAGATACTTAGTTTTCATGTTTTTGGTGTGTAATAAAGAATGAAATATGTGAACATTTTCTAAATAGATTCAAGGGTTGAATCTTGATGTTCTATGATGATAAGGTTAAAATGATGATCCTCCTTTCTTTCGAGCGAGGGGTGAGGCTAGAATGGTGGCCAGAAGATTTTCCAACAACCTGTGAACTAGATATGAAAATATATAAAATCATGTGATGCAAAATGTGTAATGCAGAGATACATGCCATTTGAGACCCTCCTAAAAGAATCTAGGGTTTTGAGATGAAGGTAAGTATCACACGTTGTGTGACCTTATCACACATCATGTAACCCCTACCTAAAGGCTCAGTGTGTACC
Organism: Viscum album; assembly: GCA_963277665.1. NCBI lineage: Eukaryota > Viridiplantae > Streptophyta > Magnoliopsida > Santalales > Viscaceae > Viscum > Viscum album. Next base: position 1,896,395,235 of record OY728150.1, read on the forward strand.
ATAGATGGTACACAGACATGGGATGAAGTTAATGGGCATGAGAATTCCATGTAATCCTACATGGAAATATCTAGGTTGGGTATGCATGGGAAGATATGTATACTGATACACATGTAGAAGTACACAAGCATTAGCACTCCATGTACTTATACACAGACATAGACATGGGCTTTTTACTAGGGCAGGACCCGGGGTCAAAGGGACATGGTGTGTACCCCTACTACACGATGTGTACTACTTAAATATTATATTGGATCCCTTTTCCTATATTTTTTGACAAGTTTAGTTAGGTTTCATTCCCTATATCCATTTCTCTTAGGGTTAGTATGGAATTATCTTCTACACATAGGATAATGACCCATTTATCACAGATTTCTTAATTAGTGTTTTTGGAATCCTTCTATGAGGGCTAGAGTGAGATCCTCTATCATCTTATTACCCTAGTTGGAGTTATTGGTAACTTCATGACCAACACTACGTGGGCATAAATCCTCTAATTAGAGGGTCAATCCATATTGAGTTGTTGGTTGACCCCATGGCCTTGGGAGTGATCCTCATTTGTGTATCTTATCTCTTCATACATCAGCATAAAATTCTATGAAGAGACCTAATGAGAACTACCTCTAGGGCGTACTTCATCAGTGCTATCAAACTCATGGAGTGTGTTCTCCTAGAAGAGTTCTATGTGGGACTTTCGAGCTGGAATCCCAGGCTAGCATTACAGTTGTGACTTACCATTAGACTGCATGTATTTGTTGAGTATATTTGGATTTTACTTTTATATTTTTGTTAAAATATACCTATTTATATATTACTATTATTATTATTATATTATATACTTTTTGGTTTCGGGGTTTCCTATTGGGTATTGTTATACTGTCCCATGGACGGGCTTTTCCTGTATATGTCATGTCATGTGTAGACGATCAATCTTTTTATAGAGACCCTTCAAGGGACCATGACTAGAAGATTATTAGTGGGACTGGATAGACTGAGGTGTGTTCATACAATATCTTGATATCAATCCCCATATTACTTTTAGGTTGGACTTGTATTTAATTTCATTATGGTCATATTGTATTTGGCTGTATTTACTTTCCTTTACTTCCTATCATACTTTGGTTGTTGGATTTAGATGTATGCTTGCATGGTTATTAATTTTTTTTACATTTCAATATTGTATGGGATTTGAGATGTGTTATTATCTATAGGTACTTAGGATAATTCCTCTCATGTTAGTAATATTCCTACCCAATGCTAGTCACCATCCCCTGGCCTATTAGAGGTGGTCTTGGGGAGTCACGACGCAAACCCCATTGGGAAGGGTCATGAAAAACATCCCAAGACCCAATGATATATTTATTTTTAAATAAATTCAATATATTTTACATATTTCATTACAAAAAACTGAGTTTATCTTGAATATGTGCAACAATGAGTTTAGCTTATATTACACAGAATATTCAGTTTTCGTGTCGTTACAAAAAAACACATAGTTTAAAAAAATGTTAAATATTATTATTTAAAATAATAATTATAACATAGAGATTAAATTTTTATGTATGATGAGTAATAAAAAATTATGAAAAATATGGTTATATATATATTTTTAATAAAATAATAATTACATACAAGAAAAATATTTTTTTCGAAAAAAATTATTATTCAAAAAGAAGAATTAGTAGCACTTTTCACACATAAATTAAAATTAATTTTAACAACATTTAAAAAATTATTTGAATAAATAGAATTTATTTTGGAAATTATAGTATCAAAATTATCTTAAGGTGAATTTTTGGGATTTTTTGAGAAGTTTCATTTTTTTGCTGAATAGTGAAAAATAATTCATTTTAATTTAAAAATGAATCTTAGTTTAAATTATCTAGTGTAAAATTATATTTTGAATTTTTTTAAAGAAAAATTAGTTATATTATATATCAATTAATACAATTTAGTTCATTTTAATCATTTTCATATTGAATTTTTATATAAAAATGTTGTAAACCTTTGAACATTTTCACATTAAAAACTCACTTTCTTGTAACATCTATGGGGTTAACTTTAAATTAAAATTTTCTACATATATGAAATTAATTTTTAAAAAAGGATTAAATATTTTGAACCATCAAATTTTTTAATTTTTAATAATTTAAAATTTCAATTTTTCTGAAATGAAATAGAATGTACTAAAAAATTAATTACCACGATTAAGGTGAAAATGAGTTTGTTGGGGGTTAAACTAAAAAGATTAGGTATAATGACCTATAAACTTGTATAAAAACTATTTTTGGACATATTTATAGCACTAAGCCTCTAGGGTTTTATAATGGACCATTTTTTACCCTTGGTACATATGAGAAATGTGAGAGCACTGAATTATTTTCAAAAATACCAAGTGTGTCCACTCCCCCCTTATAGAAGGCCGATCCCTCTCATCTCTTATTCACACATTAAACCCTATTTTCTCATCCAAGACCTGAAAAAATAACTTCCAAAATTCCATCCCCGCATTCCTAGAAGCCTTATGTTTTTTCATAAATCCGACCTTTCAAGAAAATAGTACAAACCAAATGAGGATACCTGAAGAAGAGGTAATATTCTTCAAAGAGTGTCTTTATTTTACTTCAATATCCACCACCTTAAATTTTTATTAAAAAATTATAATATAAAATCCTAGATATATATAATATAATTTTATGTTTTGGTTATAATTTTATGACCCAAAACCATCTCCACATCCACAAAATCAGTTACGAAATCATCATTCATATGTACGGAGGACCACCGCCTTACGAACTGACGTCATTCATTTTCCTATTTCCACCTCACAAGGATGGGTAAGATGGTGTATATAAATTATATATGTGATAGTTATAAAATATTAATACTGATTTAGTCACTATATCATATATTTATTTTTTTTACATTAAATTATATAGAAGATATGAAAATGTCTCTAACGTGTATGACAAACTACCACCTCGCGAAGCGATGTGATTCATATTTCATCAACGCTTCATGAGGAACATGATAAAGATAAATTTAATGATTATATGTGATAAACATGAAATAATTAGGATATTAATTGCATAATTATTATTATGTAAGGATAATATACATCATTTTATTTCCTTGTTTTTTTACTTGCGTAAAGATGATAACATCGTTCATGTACATGTGGACTACTGCTTTCACAAAGCAATGTGACTCTTTTTTCATCACCAAACCACATGGATGATATATATAATTATATAACATGGTATATAGGATATTATTATCATTCTATAATGGTAAAATATTACTTACCACATTTCCATAATGATCATTGAAAAATGGAAGCGTTACTCATGAGTATGTATGGCCTACCGTCTCTATGATCATAATATATTTAATTTCTAATAAACATAATTAATAATTTTTTAAATGTAATATTTATTTAAAAACAATATAATTATTTCATGATTATTATTATGAATAAGATATAACTATATGATATTATCAAGAACTGCATCATTCATAACGAAACATGCATGAGAAAACAAGGCAATTAACACATGAAACAATGAAAATAATGAAAGATTATTAATGAATGGGTAATAATATTTTATAAATGTTCATATATGATATTATAAATATAAATATGGTTCCATGATATGTTAAAAACATGTTTAAACCCACTATACATGAGGTTAAATAATGTTCATCCAAAAGGGAATCTAAGGAAATGGATTTCTTGTATAAGATCCTCAGCCCGGTTGGTGAGGACTCAAAACGTGCATCAAAGAGACCCAAGATCAAATCCGGATGGAGAAATATTTTTGGGTAATATAGCATTACTGTATTAGGTACTATATTAGGCACTTTAATTGGTATTATTTGTTACTATAGCAGCTGAAACTATTCATCCGTTTGGGCTTTCGGGCCACCGATTTGGTCCTCGAGTCCTTCAAAGACTTCGAGCCACCCTAGGCCTTCAGGGAAGTAATGATTTTTGACCACCTAAAGAAATTTGGTCCACCTTAAGGCCTTTTGGATACATCAATTCCTTATAGACTCATAAAATTGTGATTAAATGGACCAGGAAGACTATATAAGGAGCATGCTCTATATGAAGATTTAGAGCAGGCAAAATTCACCAGAGCAGAGCAACCAGATTGGAAGAATGAGAGGGTATGTGAATTTACATTAGGAACATACTATGAATGCATGGGAAGCCTAGTTGAAAATACATATTAAGGTGTAGAGCTGACATCATGATGTATACGCTGGTGAGGAGCATTTCCAAGCAGTTATGTCTGGATGAATTCCTTTAAGACCTATGGGTTATGTAATGTCCTGAAGCCTACATACCATGTAAGGGTTCCCATTAAACCCTTAAAAGGGGTATTACTAAAAATTAATAAAAATAGAATGCCTTCGGGCTATTCAAAAAGAAAAGGTAATGGATTTCATATCAATTTTATTTCATTGAGGAATATTGTATTGTTATACACATAATTTCTTTTATATTGTGTATATAAGTTTTTTACTTGAAATATCATGAATAATTCATTATTAATTTTATTTCAAGATTAAATTTTAATTATTTTATCTAAGAATATTTGAATTAAAATTTACCATGCAGTAAATAATTTCATAACACTATTCATTTTCATTAGGTTATATTACATCCTCGTTGTCGTTAATATTATATGACTATGTATATAATTAATTTTGATTTTTTTATTTTTTATTTCCACTTATTTTATTTGGATTTATATTTTATAAACATAATTGTTTCATTGGTTTATTCTCACTTCAATTTTATGATCTTGTAAAGAGTTTACTTCATAATCTCACTTTAATTGGGATTGTTTATTCATGAATTTCAATTGAAGGAATTTATTTGACCATTTACTAATATAACCATTTAATTTTATTTTACTGTATTTATTACTGAATTTTCATGCAATTTTTCCATTTTTCCACACTATTTTACTTAAATTAATTGATATAATGTTTTAAGAAAATATGACTTCATTTATCTCCTAGTTGAAAATCTGTTTTGTTCCAAAACCATGTTTTAAAAAAGTGCTTTCAAAAAATATTTTTACTCTTTTAAAAGTGATTTATCAAAATAATTTTCACCCATTTTTACTTTTTATAAAAAAATTCAAAGGAAACTTTTGACATTTACCAAACATTTCTTGTTTGGTTTTAACCAATATGTGAATAGAATCTTCTAATCATTTCTTAAACAAGTAAACTCCCTTACCTTTTAATAGTGAAAAAATAATATTCTTTTAACATTCATGGAATGTATTGAATTACCAACCATCATGACCCTCATTTCATTGTAGCTTCATTTTCTTGTTTATAAGGATATTTTGTAGATTTTTTTTAAAAGTGATTTTAAAGGAAAATCCTTTTCGAATTTTTTTAGAAACAAAAGGGTATTTTCCTCAAGAACATTTTAAAGATATTTTTATGGTTTTTTTATTTGTAAATTAAAAATTCTTATATTATTACTCAAATGGGTATATGTTGATTCCATCCTTATTGTTACTCTAGAAGTTTTAAGATTATTTTAACCGAGGATAGTATTGAAATTCACTTCCTGGTTTAATTTTGTAGTCATCAAATTCTACTTAAAATGTTCACTTTCCTATGATTATTATAAATTAAATTTTACCTAAATATCCTTATTTTTCATCATGGATATGATTATTTCTTAAACCATATAAAATTTTTATATAAGGTGTTTACACTGAAAGTTATTAGTTTTATTGATAAATTTGAATTCTTTAATCAGTATGGATATTTGATGATAAGGAAAAATCTACATTAATTAAATCAATTGTTAGATATATGAGAAATTATTTTGAAATTAAATAAATGGGGTTGGAACCATTTAATTAAATCCCCTTTATTCATTGGAAGTCTCATGAGAAAAAATAATTTGGACAAACCCTATGCGTTTATAACCAGTAACTTTAAATTGTCTTGCGAAAGGTCTTGATAGTAGTATGTTATGAACTATCTTCTGAAAGGTCTTTATAGTAAACGTATCCAATGGTTGGAAAACATGAAGATTGATAATTAAGCATTAACTTCATTGAAAATTCATTTATTATTATCCATGTGACTTTTTCTTTGATATTATCTATAGATGCATTTTATTCTCAACATATTGATTAAATAAAAAGTGTTCCTAGTTATTTACCTTTCCATATTGATTATCCCTTATCATACCATGATATTTATGTTGTTTAAGTGGAATGTTTTCTAAGTTATTTACCTTTCTATGCTGACTATGCTTATTAATTCATGATAGCTTCTATTGTACATAACCCTTATTGAGTATTTTAGCTTAGCCTTATTTTATTTCCTTTAATAGTAATCCATGAAGTTTAGTTTGTTTGATAATCAATGATATTCTATAGGGAATACTGTTATTTTTTTTAAAAAAATCTCAATTTGTGTACCCAAATGTATTGTAAGACTCAAATATGTATCTAGTTTACCAAGACTACAAAACTATCCAGTTCTTCATGATGTGATTCCTTGTATCTTATGACAATGTAATAAGGTAGGAACCAGCACTAGGTTTCTAGGGTTAAAGTTTCTACAGTTGGTATCAGTTCATAAATCTTGAGAACTAGATTTATAGAAACATAGATTAGCTAAAATTACATGATGATAATCTTTTAGGATAAGTATAGAAGAACATCATAAAGTTTTGGTATGGTAGAGATTATGTGTTTTTTCTAAGAAATACATCCCTATATGGATACAACTAGTGGGATGTTTTTTGGAGTAGAGGTACCTAGGGGTAATAACTCCAAAAAGGTAGGTTGGTATTGAGTTGAGAATTACCTGGTATATGATAATGGGAACCAATATACACTAGAATGGACACTCCTGGGGGATATCCTTAGGATAAATCAAACTTTATTTATAAAACATTATGATTGATTTGAAAAAGAGATATTCATATTTATATCCTGTTTGTGATTATGAGATTATCTATGAATAAATTATTCAATTTATGTTATTAATTTAACTAGTTTTGAGATTATATATTATGTTTCATAATGATATTATTTAATATATTGTATTCCATCATTTAGAAATGGCGCCTGGAAGAAGGAATGGAAACTGCATCATTTCCCATAATCCAAAGAGTAAGAATCATTATTTCTTTGATAGGGTTAAGCCAATATTTCAAAGGGAATAAGTCACCCAAACATTATAATCACATGAGGACATTATATAATGGGATAAAAAGATAGAGAAATAATCCTCTGAGTATTATGGCTTCAATGGGAATCATGATAATAATATGATGGTAGGGAAAAGGATTGATAAAAGAAAGAATAGAATAATTTTTTTTACCACATCTAATAATTATGGAAAGAAACACCATGGTAATTTCTTAAAAGAAATGGGATTTTTATATAAGTGTGGATAAAAAGTATACCATGCTCACAATTGCAAGTAAAATTAGAAGGTTTCCAATTTTCAACGTTTCAACTGTAAGAAAATGGGACACTATTAAAATCATCTTCTCAAGTGTCAAAAGTAATATATCTCAAAACTAGATAATGGGTCATTATCTATCTTATGTTATTACTATAGAAAAAGTGAAATGATAAATGTGATTATATTTGAATTCAAGAATTATATCATTTTATTATTTTATCAGTGATATCCTAGTTATAATAACTATGAAATATTTAAGGATTTCACTATAATTTTCTTTTATTAAGGAATTGAAAGTGTGTGTTGAATGGTACCATGAAATTTGATTCAGTGGAAAGTAGAATTTCATGGAAAACACATGATAGATGGAAATATAACCCTCAATATGTTCTTTATATTAACACAATGATGTTGAGATAAAGTGATGATGGATATGGAAAACGTAAATTGGATTGTAATGACTACCTTGGAATTGATTAATGATACATTGAAAAAATGGTTTATTCTATCATTGTTGAAGTTGAGAAATTTTTTGAATTTAAGGAATATATTTAATAATCTAGGTGTTATTTAACGAATAGAGAAGAATGTATGTTTTCAATAAAGATTTATTGTAATTAAAGTTATTACAGTACTTCAAGATAATTCTTGATAAAGTTATTAACATGTTTGGTATCTAATGATTAATAGATAAATCATAATGTTTATTGGATTAATGGTAAGATCATTTTGAAAATTTAGTGACCTTATTTTTAAATATTTGGATGCTGATCATTTTGAAGGGTTATAATGACAACTATTTATTAAATGGTATATGTTTAACGTTGGATAAGGTTTTAGATATTAATATATGACATAACCATATGAGTATTTATGTATATTGGATAACATATTCTAACCGTATATATTTTGAAATTTTTTTAGAGATATAAGGAAATAATTGTAACTCTTTTATAAATCTTACAATCCATTAAAAGTTAATTTTAGTTCTTTGTCCATAAAAAATAAAATTTTGGATATTCATTTCTTGGAGTAAGGGATAAACTGGAAATTGAAAAAAGCACATCCAAAGGATGAAATTGTACTTATGAAATAAAAATACATCAATTAAGTATATTTAATTATATTCTTAAATAGTAACAGAATTACTCGACTTTAAGAAAATAAAAGGATAATAAAATAAAATTTAACCATATTTCCCTCATTTATAACGATATCAATGACCTTTTCACACATATTTTAATTATGTTTTTAGTTCCTTAAACTTTCCAATGATCAATAATTTTTTTTGATCAATGACCTAAATAACTCTCTATAAATATTTATAATTTTATTCCATGTCCATATCTTCATATACCACCAATGTTCTCCTACGTAGAAGTCTAGTTATGTGATAGTATATATGACCTTGGAACTTACCTTTCTATCTTATTAATATGATGTCCTGTTAACTCTTTTATGATGTTGGGTTTTCAAAAAATGTATTATAAAATATAAAACCCTATATTACTAAGATCATGTTTAAATTATGAGGATTCCATTTCTATAATTCAGAAGAATATAACATTCTGAATTTCTAGAATATGAACATAATATTTGATAGCAAGTATGTAACACCCCACGCTTCCATGGTACACTTTCCTTTGAATAATACAGTAGCATGTGTTGTACGCAACTTCGAGTTCTAACACACACACCACAACCAATCAAACTAGTCGTTATGAATAGTAATACCCAATTTTTGAAATTTTATAAATTTTATCTTTCAAAATGGACTTCATTTTTGGATTCAGAATATCGAAAATATCCTAGGGTGAAATTTTGGTATTTTTCTGAAAACTTTCAATTTTTGATGAATAGTGAAAAAACACTAAGTTATAGTTTAAAACCGAATTTTTATTTAAATAATTATTTATTTTATTTAAATTTAATTAAGGTCAAATAGATACACAATACCTATATAAGTTCAATTTAATTCATTGGAGTTAGTTTAGAATAATTTTAGATATATAAAAATTTTATTGAACTTTTCACTGTCTTTTACCCACCTCCTAGGAGAATTTGGAAATTCACATAAAACTTAATTTTACCGCTTCTGTGAGTGGAATTTCGAAAATTTGAGAGACACGGTTAATATCAAGGAGTAAAATGTGGTTCAATGAGATGAAAATAATTTTTGGTGAATAGTAACTTTTTACTTTTATTTACCACGGTTAAAAGTAAATAGGGTAATTAAGGGTAAAAATGATATTAATATTACCCTAACACATCTCCTAATTCTAGTGGACAAATGTATCTCGACCAAAAACAACCTTAGGAATAAAATATTATCATTTAGGTCCACTTGAATTAGATTAGGATATTTATTATTATTTAATTCAAAGAAGAGTTAAAAGAGTTAAAATCAAAGTTTATTTACTAAAATTTTTTTCATATAGGGTTATACATAAGATAAATTCGATTGTAAATATTCATTAGAAAGATAAAAAATATTTCCTACATAATGGTATTTTATTTATAATTTTTAGACATTAAATAATTTAATTTATTTATGACACAATGGTGATGCAGTAATTACTTAATTAATGAAATATTAAAATAATTAATATTATAAATATCAAAATAAATGTAATTTGAGACTTTTTATGAATTACACTAATTTTCTAGGTTAATATGACATATTAGGATTGATTATATAAATTTTTTTCGAAGTAATAATGCTGTTATGAATTTATCAAAAACAAATACCCAATAGCGTCAAAATTGACATAAAAGAGTTTTTAAAACAAATATTATATTATTAATTTATATTAAATTCCTAAAAATATAAGGTTATTCCAAGAGGATTATTTTCCATGGGTTAACAATTATTCAAAGAGATTATTATGGAACACATTTCTTTTACACGGGATGATTAATTTTTAGAGAGATTTTTATGGAACCAGTTTCTTTTCCATGGGTTAATAATGTTTCAAATATATTTTTATTGAACCTAGTTATTTTCCACAGGTCAATAATGTTTAAAAGATATTATTATGGAACTCATTTAATTTCCATAAGTTACTCTTGTTTTAAAGGTATTTTATGAAATATGTTTATTTTCCATAGGTTATTCAAGTTTCAAATATATTTTCATAGAACCCATTTCTTTTCCATGGGTTAATCAATTTATTAAATGAATAATAATTATTTTTATTATTTTTATGATGAAAATAAATCTCTTCTTATTTTAATCATTTTTTGGTTCTTGTAAATTGATTATATTATGGGTCCACCTAGATAGATTCAAGTGGGTACATTATAGATTAAATTATTAATGCATATATATAACACTCCAATAAATTGTATATGGAATTAGATCACATGGTTATTCAATTTTAAGGGTTCAATAAGGGTTCTTTTAGTTTTATATGAAGATGATGACCCAAGATACCAATACATTTATCTAAATTTTCTATGGGTTTATAATGTTTCTTATGATCAAGATTGATATTACATAATTCATGATTACGGATTATGATTATTCTTTACTTTGTTAAAGTCTTATTCCATGTTTTCATGTTTGATTATTCATGAATTGATCGGTATGACTATTATTATATTTTACTCATGCAATTTAATCATGTCATCATACCCTTTTGAACTTCTTATTCTCACATGACATTTGTAAGCACCTAGATCTTCATTTTAGGTATGGATCTTTATTTGAGGTTGTTTTTTTGGAAAAAGGAAGAAATTGGGGTTTTTCTGAGTACATGTCCTATACTTCCATGTACATGTCATGTACCTGGTTTCCATGTACAACCATGTACTAGACATGTAATGGCAGAGTATATATCTGTGTAATGAACTAGAAGACCTCTTATGTTGGGGGCCAATTAAGGCTACTACATGACGTGCATGTCGAATGAACACACATTGTACTTTTCTTTTTATTTGATTTATCGGAACTAGGTCACATCTTATGTTTGTAAACATCTTCTTCTACCCATGGTTCATACTAGAGAGTGAAAAAATAACTGAAGATCTTTGAACCCCTCCCGACTCTCTATCCGAGCTTTGATTAAGACACCATCGGTTGCATTGTAATTACACTAGTGAGTTCAAAAAACTCATAGATCCTTTTATCCTGATCACTCTTCTATTGTGAGTTATTCAAGGTTTGGAAATTTTCACCTTTTTAATGATTTATGGAGATCTAGGACAATTCAAGCTCCAAAGTTCAAGTATATCGATCATATGACATTGAGGTAAGTGGTTTGTTCCTTTTGTTGTGTTTTCTTGGATTATATATGCTTAAAGTTTTGTATACCCACTTTTGGGGTTTTGATTGATTTTGAATTTAACCCTGTTTATCAACTTCTATGGTTAATTTAACTGATAAAGGGTAGTTTCTTATGCGTAAGGTTATATACCTTGTTTATGGAACACCCTATGGGTAATTTCACTTGGTTTATTTTTGATGGATGTTGGCCTAGAATTCCTTTTGGCTTGCCTTGTTTTCCATGCCTTGTTTTGTTAGGATGGAATTGTTGATTATATGAAATTCCTACGATATGCATTATGAATGTTGATCAAAGGGTATTGGACTATGAGAGATTCTCAAAGGGGTTAGGCCATGAGAACTACCCTTGTGGTCATTTATAATTGTTTGGGTTAGACCGTGAGAGCTGCCCATGTGGTTATCTATAATTGTTTGGGTTAGACTGTGAGAGCTGCATAGTTGATCATTATTATTTGATTAAATGAATGCTGGACCCGAGGGTTTAGACGATGAGAGATTTACTAGGTGGTCATTTGAAATTGTTTGATGTTGTGTTAGGCCAAAGGGGTTATACCGTGACATATTTCCCAGAGGGTAATTTCTTATGAATTAATGCTATGTTAGACCAGAGGGGATATACTGTGAGAGCTTCCCAGGGGGTCATGTATGAATAATTTTATATTTGTGATGAGTCTACCAAGCCAAAGCACAATCTTGGACTCATTCTTTCTTATTTTTTAGATGGTATTCTATGGAAACTATTTTTTATTCACATAGGGGATACATAGCTTAGGCTAGATGCTGGTGTTACATGATTCAAAGGATGATTAATATAAGAAAATAAAGGTAATTGAAAATTGTAGGATTGTTTACTTTTGATTACTTCCTAGTTTATTGCTTCATTTTTCATATTACCTGCTATATATATATTCACTTATAGTTAGGCACATATATTTTGGAGGTTACCTATTGGGATTCATCTCACGCACTATTTGGGTCATGCTTTTGGACCCAAATAGATTATATGATTGCAGGTATAGATAAGGGAAAATTCCCTTCTCCATGAGGTACTTGATTTCTATTTGAGCTGGAGAGCATGTGACCAAGTTGAGGATTGTGATGGTATTATTATTTACTTTCTTTTTTATACTTTGGAATCTGTATTGTATTTCTAGCATTGAGACTTGTTTGGATGCTTTCCTAGACACATGTGACATGCATCATTTATAAATATGCTCTAGTTGTTTTATTACTATCAATCTTCCACTGTTTACTTCTATTATATGGTATTATTGCTTTTTCTATTGTTTAATATTTATATTCCATTATGTATACTATTCCATTGTGGTAATATTGTCCCCAATTTCTTACCTTAGCCCTTGTTACAAGTTAACAGCCTCTGGAATTTGGGAAAATGCACTTGAGGTTATGTGACCAACTGGGTTCGGGGCAACTTTGGGTGGCACCCGAATCCGGGACATTTTAATGTTGTATTAGAGGATTTATTTTCTCCCTTGTCTTACTATTTGGAGCCAATCGACTATGATAGGAAGTAAATGGAGTTTGGTAATTATCCGTTCCTAGGAGTATAAAACCTGTGTACAGGGAAAAGCCAAGTTACCTCGAATATTGCAATTTTTCAAGTTTTTCAATTGTTAGAGTCAATTTCATTTCACCGTTGGGTGATTCACTTGTTTTTTCTATTATGATTGATATAATTGTGGTTTTATTTCTATTGTACCCCAATGATATGAGGGTATTTCATCTCATGCATCATATAATAACTTTCTATAGATCACATGTCATGCATTTTTGTCATGCCATTTAGGGTTCATTACTTACTGCATGCTATTGTGATAGATGTTATGATAGATATGCATGTTGTTGTGATAGATATTGTTATATAAATACCTGCTATTTTGATAGGGTATTGGTATATGTAAAGTTTCATTTGGATGGACGGCAAGCTATGGTCTTTGAGGTGTTATGGTCCCTCTTGGATCAGAATTTGGTGGATCATGTTCCAAATTTAATTTAATTCTGTTAAGATATAACTTGAATAAAGATGAAAAAATTTTATTTTTGGGGATTATGGGAACTTATGGAGAATAACTTGACTTTCCTTAGCCAAAATTTTAAGATTTTTGGGGGTTTGGAGAAGTTTCATAGGCATACTATCTGAAAAACCCAGAAAACACGGCGTGTGATGTTATACACACATGCCATGTGTTCTTCGATTCTATAAGAAATAACTTTTTTTTATGTACACGTTGTGTACCATATGTACACACCGTGTAGTTGTTGACTATGTGACTGCCTTTATTAACAGAGACACGGGGTGGGTAAAATTTTGGTAGAACACGTTGTGTACTGGGAGTGCACACCGTGCTATAGTCGACCATGTATCCGAATGTGTGACTAACGACATAGGTGGATACAAGTTTTGAGTACACACCATGCCTATGGTGAACACACTATGTAGTGATACACTGACAGGACCATGTAGTTTTATATATGTAGAAGTACTTTTGCAGGATGGAATATTCAAGTACACACCGTGTCTCAGGATGAACATGTCAGGTGTATGGGGTGTTACATGACCAGGTTTGTAGAGGTACACACCCATGTTAAGGCTTAAAGGGAACACACTATGTAGTGGTTCTACATGCCGTGTAACCCTCTTTTATAAAACATGAATGATTTATTTCTCATGTTCTATTATAGAACCTATAATTTGCAGTCTTTGATAATCTTTAACTGAGGTGTGTGCTTGACCTTGTGGATTCATGCCACCAAGACGTCCTCCGGTTGTACTCCAGGTACATGGTGATGATTAGACACCAGAAATAGAAGGTCATGGACTACCAACATATCCTCTCATTGTTCCCATCTTGGCACCAACTGTTATACCAGAAACAGGTGCTGATGCATAGTTCCATTAAGGCTTTACAAGGATGATGCATACTTTTAAGGGAGCACCAAATCCTACCCCGACGATATAAGATTTGACACTGGTGTTCTAGTATCCTCCTCCCAATTTTTTAGGGTATGTAGGACCACATATTGTAGAGTCATTGTTAGAGGACATGTTTTCTATATTCAAGAATCTAGAGATGCCTCCAGAGAAGAGGGTGAAGCTCTTTACTTACATGCTACGTGATTCCACTAAGAGATGGTGGGATGTTATCTCACATGTGGGATGTCATCGGGATATGACATGGGAAGAGTTTCAAGGACCTTATATTATTACTTATACACCAAGATTTTTAGGGAAAACTAATCCAGAGAGTTTATGCATTTATATTAGGGTGATCTTTTAGTAATGGAATACTCTTATCTCTTCAAAGATCTTCAGTGCTTTGTACCTGTTCTGGGAGGTGACGAGTTATCACTGGCAAGGCGATTTGAGGATGGGCTTAGGTATGACATCTGATAATAGGTGAATATTTTTAGGTTGAATTTAGTGACTACTATAATAAACCAGTTGTTGATTTCTGAATGAAATTTGAGGAAGTTTGGAGTTTCAAACCAGGTCAGTTCAACATCTAGGGCTGGTACTCCTTCGACCAATAGCAAGAAGTGCCACATGGACCTTTCACACTATTTTTCTTCAAGTAGCCGAGTGATGTTCTACCAGTGCTAAAAGAGTGGGCACATGAGACCACAATGCTCGAGAGACCCAGTTGAGTGCCCATATTGAGAAAAGATGGACCACCTTCAGTATTTTTGCAGGATGTTCTCACCAGTAGTGAGTGAGAAGGGATTTTTTATGACTCCACATTCAGGAGAAGGGCCATCAGTTTCTCATCAGTTAGGGAACTGAAGATATTTAAGCCATTCAGACTGAGGAGGTGGTCATGGTCGTGGAATCCAGATGAAAGGTTTTTAGTGACAACAGGGTGGATCACCTTGGGGTAGCCAGGTAGGGTCGTAGGGAAGCAGTACATGTCATACTTTTGCGATGGAACAAACTCAGTAGGAGTAGGATCTCAGACCCTCTATGATTAGAGGTACGATTCTAGATTCCCCAGTTTTAGCTTCTACATTTTTTTATACAAGGGCTTCCCATAGTTTTATTTTTATTTCCATTGTAAAGAGCCTTGGGATCTGTATCTTTACATATGATTATGTTATGACACTAGAAAATCTGTTGGGGATTAGGATGACTAGTGTACGTCAGTGCAAGGGGTTACCTCTTAAGGTTGGTGGGTGTCACTTCTTATGGGACCTATATGTCTTAGAGATGACATGATTCTATATGATTCTAATAATGGAATGGTTAGTCTCCTTTCAGGCTTTTGTTGACTTCTATCTCCATAGGGTGAGTTTCACATACCCAAAGGGTGAATATTTTTACACTAGGGAGAATGGGATGTCCAGATGAGCAGAGCTAGACCAGAGCATCATGGGTTGAAAATAATTACATCCTAGATTTCTAGTTTATATCTAGATGACTAGGGGACTTCACAAATAGACTATCCTCTAGTGGGGGATTGTTTCTGAGATGACTTTCCAAACAAATTTTTAGGTTTTCCTCTAGAATGAGAGGTGTATTTCTCTATCAAGCTTGTGCTAGGAGTGGAATTGGTGTCCATTCCTCCATATAGGATGGATACAATAGAGTTATAATAGCTCAAGAAGTAGTTAGAGGAGTTGCAGACAAAGAGTTTCATCCAACCCAATACTTCTCCTTGGTGTTCGCCTATCCTTTTTGCGAAGAAGGTGGGCGATACCATTAGACTTTGTGTGCATTATTGGAAGTTGAACCAATTGACGGTCAAGAAACGATATCTCTTGCCAAGGATTTATGATCTCTTTGATCATCTTTCAGGATCTTGTGTGTTCTCAAAGATTAACTTGAGATCCGATTATCATCAGTTGTGCATTAGACCATTAGATATACCTCTTACAACCTTTCAGATTAGGGGTGGTCTATATGAGTATTTGGTTATGCCATTCAGTCTCACGAACACACTGATAGTTTTCATGGAACTAATGAACTGAGTGTTCCATCCTTACTTGGATTCTTTTGTGGTATTCTTCATGGACATTATCTTAGTGTACTCTCACACTCAACACGACCATGCCATCCATCTTGAGATCATATTGAGTACACTAAGAGAGCATTAGTTATATGATATGCTCAAAAATTGCCACTTTTGGATGGAATCGATTCACTTTTTGGGTCATGTCATCTCAGGGATAAGAGTATTAGTAGAACCAGAGAAAGTGAGAGTTGTAGTTTCCTAGAAGAATACGAAGAACATATTTGAGGTACAATGTTTTCTGAGGCTATATAGTTACAACATACTCTTTATTCAGGAATTTTCACACTTAGCAGCACCACTGATAGGCCTGACTAAAAAGGGTGCGAAGTAATTGTGGATAGATTCTTGTGATTTATCCTTTTAGGAGATGAAAGGAAGATTGCATTTAGCACCGATACTGATTTTTATAGAGATGGGAAAAAGTTACATTGTTTACTTTTATGCATCAGGTATCAGGCTAGGAGTAGTGCTTATGCAAGGGGAAGGAGTCATTACGTATGAGTCTTGATAGTTGAGGCCACATGAGAATAATTACCCGACAGAAGATCTCGAGTTAGATGTAGTTGTGAATGGTTTGTGCTATTGAAGAAATTATATTTTGGGAGAGTGTTTTGTGGTATACAATGACCATAAAAGTCTCAATAATATATTTACTCAGCGTGATCTAAATTTGAGATAGCGAAGGTGGGTTGAGTACCTTTAGTATTTTGAATTTGAGCTTTCCTACATTCTTGGAAAAGGCAACATAGTGGCTGATGCACTGAGAATGAGGACTTAGATACATGTATCTCAGGGGCCATCAGTGAGTGGTAGATTATTGCTTTGTTCTCTGAGATTTATTTGGAGGCGAATGATAGATAGTGGAAAATGTTTCTTTCTTATATAGATATTACCTCTACTCTAATGGATTGAGTGAGAATGGGGCAACTATCAGATTTTTAGGGCCTATTCCTCTTAGAGAGTGTATCAGGTGAGGAACCTACTCATGGGTGGACCATAGGTGAGGATGAGGTTTTGTGTTTTCATGGACATGTATGGGTGTCAATAGACATGAACGAGGAGCTGTTGTGATATTTTCATGCCTCAGTATGGGCAGTTAATCCTAGTGTCACCAATATGTATCAAGATCTACATTATCAGTATTAGTGATCAAGCATGAAGAGGGATGTTTCTAGTTTTGTTATGAGATGTTCCACCTGTTACCTAATGAAGGAGGAGCATTACCAACTAACATGAATATTATTACAGTTACCCATTCTAGATTGGAAGTTGAATGACGTTGTGATGGATTTAATGACAGGATTACCATGATTGTCATGAGGTAATGATGCTGTGTGGGTTGTTATCAAAAAGCTCAAAAGGGTTTCAAATTTCTTAATGATAAAGGAGACCTTCAGTGTTGATGATCTTGGAGGTTATACATTTGAGATATTGTATGTTTTCATAGTGTACCAGACTCTATCATTTCAGACTGGGATGCCCAATTTACTTCTTGTGGCTGGAAGGGACTAAATAGGGCTTTGGGAACTTAATTACATCTAGTAAAATGTACCATTCTCAGACATATGGTTAGTTTGAGAACATGATTCAGGTTTTGGAGGACATGCTTTGAGCATGAGTTCTAGATTTTAGGGGGTCTTGGGGGAGACAGATACCCCTGGAAGAGTTTTCCTACAATAATAGTTTTCAGGTAACAATTCAGATGGAAACTTATGAGGATTTATATGATAGGAAATTCCGATCACCCATATATTGGATAGAGTTAGGAGAGGTAGCTATGCAAGGACCTCGTCTTGTCTAGGAGACCACTGAACTGGTAGATATGATTCAGAAGAGGATGGATATTGCACAGTCTCTCTATAAATCTTATGCTGATCGATGGAGAAGACCTATGGTGTTCAAGGTCGGAGATTAGGTTTTCTTATATGTCACATAGAGGTTGGGACAAAAGAGGATTATGAGACAGGGGGATCTTTCACTAATATGCGTCTGGCCATTTGAGGTTTCAGAGAGAGTTGATCCGGTTGCCTATCGGTTGCAGTTACCACAGAGGTACCAGGATATGCATGATGTCATTCTGGTATCTTAGCAATGATGTTACTTTTTATAGTCATCTCATGTTTTTCAACCTGAGGAGGTTGAGATGGAGGTGGATGCATCTTTCAAGGAGCACCCTTTTCATATTGTGGATCGCAACATGAATGTTCTACATGGCTGGTTTGTTCCTCTAGTACTGGTGCTATGGAAGCACGGCTGAGTGCAGCACAAGACTTGGGAGAGGGAGAATGATGTACGATCATAGTGGTCAGTTTTTTTCTTCTTTACCACACTTGTAAGGGAAATTTTTGGATGAATTGATTTAAGGGGGAATGTTTGCAGGAACCCAAATCTTCATTTCAGGTATGGATCTTGATTTTGGGTTTTTTTGAGGAAAAATGAAGAAATTGAGTTTTTCTGAGTACACACAGTGTACATGCATGTACATTCCGTGTATATCCACGTATTGTCCAAGTAAAGGCCAATTACATGGACATGTAAAGGCCGAGTACATGGCCATGTGATGACCTGGAATACCGCTTAAGTAGAGGGATGATTAAGGCTACTATACGGTGTGTATGTTTAATGAACATTCCATGTACGTTTTTTATTTGATATATCGTAGTGGGGTCACATCTCATGTCTGTAAATGCCTTATTCTACCCGTGGTTTGTACAGGAGATAGATGGAATGGCAGGTGAACTTCTAACCCCTCTCGATTCTCCATCTGAGCTACAATTAAGACATTGTTGGGTGTATTGGAATTTCTCCAGCGAGTTCTCAAAACCCCAAGATCCATTCTTCCTAATTCCCCTCTCTTGTGAGTTATTCAAGGTTAAGAGTTTTTCAACATTATGTAGATCTACACTGATATAGGCCAATTCAATGGCCTAAGTTCAAGTATATCTATCATATGACATCGAGGTTGGTGGTTTATGCCTTTCGTTGTGTTTCTATGGATTATATATTCTTAAAGTGTTGCATACCCATGTTTGGGGTATTTCTTGATTTAGAATTTGACCATTTTTATCACATTCTATGGTTTATTTAATTGATAAAGGGTATTTTCTTATGAATAAGGTTAGATACCTTGTTTATGGGACACCCCATGGGTGCATTTACCTTGGTTGATTGTTGATGGACATTGGTCTAGAATTACTTTTGGCTTTCCTTATTTTCATGACTTGTTTTTTAAGGATGGAGTGGCTGATTATATTAAATGCTTGTCATATGAATTGTGAATGCTGACCAAATGGAATTGGAATGTGAGAACTTCAAAAAAGGGTTAGACCATGAGAGCTGCCTAGGTGGTCATCTATAATTGTTTGGGTTAGACCGTGAGAGCTACCCAGGTGGTCATATATAATTTTTTGGGTTAGACCATGAGAGCTGCCTAGGTGGTCATTATTATTTGATTAAATGAATTTTGGACGCAATAGTTTATACCATGAGAGATTTACCAGGTGTTCATTTGTAATTGATTGATTCTATGTTAGGCCAAAGGGGTTAGACCGTGAGAGATTTCCCAGAGGGTCATTGCTTAATTAATTGATGCTATGTTAGACCAGAGGAGATAAGCTGTGAAAACTTCCCAAGGGGTCATGTATGAATAATTGTATATTTTTGATGAGTCTTCCAAGACAAAGCACATTCTTGGACTTGGTATTACATATTTGTTAAATGGTCTTGTGAGACATATCTTTGTTATTTACATAGGGGATATAGAGATTAGGCTGGATCCTAGGGTTACATGATTAAAAGGATGATTAATAAAAGTAAATGAATGTAATTGAAAACTGTAGGATTGTTTACTTTTGAGTACATCCTAGTTTATTACTATATTTTTATTATTACATTATATATATATATATATATATATTAAATTGAAGTTAGGAACAGATCTTTTGGTAGTTGCCTACTAGGATTCATCTCACACCCTGTTTGGGTCTTGATTTTACACCCAAAAAAATTATATAATTGCTGGTATATATAAGGGAAAACACCCTTTTTCACGAGGTACTTGATTACTGTTGGAGCTGGAGAGCATGAGACCAAGATAAGGCTTGTGATTCTATTGGTGTTTATTTTCTTTTCTATACTTTGGTTTCTATAATTTATTTACAGTATTGTGACTTGTTCGACTTCTTTCCTAGACACATGTGACATACAATATATATATATATATATATATATATATATATATTCTCTAGTTATTTTATTACTATTAGTATTCCACTGTTTACTTCTGTTGTATGGTATTACTTCTTCTGCTATGGTTTAATATTTATATTCCACTATATATACTCTGCCAAAGAGGGAATAGTTTCCCCAATGTCTTACCTTAGACCTCATAGCTAGTTGGAAGCCTCTGGTTTTGGGGGAAATGTGCTTTAGGTTATATAACCAACTGAGTTCAAGACACATTTAGGTGGCACATAGATCCAAGATGTTACAAATTTTAATTTTTAATGATAAAAATTATTGTTAAATATCATTTTATCTCACCCTTATTATGTTTATTTTCCATTATGTTGAAAAGATTGAGGTTGATTGTATTAAGCCTATAAGGGTTTCATATTAATGATATTGAAGGATAAATATTGAATATTAATAGATGGGTATAGCGGTAAAGATAAACTCTTGAATTCTCGAGTTTTTTATGTAAGAGTTTGTCCTAATTATATAAAACTCTAAACGTAAAAGTTCCTTCATAATGTAAGAGATAAAATATTTCTATTTTATATTTTAAAATTTTTATGGTGAAAATTTGGTCACCTTCATCTGTATCAAATACGGAAATGTAATGTTTGTGATTTCATTGTTATATTTCGGAGTGAGGGTTCGATAGAGTTATAGTTGGTATAAGAGGGTGGTTTTGTTAAATTTAGAGATTGTGGTGTTTTCATGTGATTTTATATTAATATTTATGGATACCATTGTAGGTCTATAATATTTTGGATGATCATATGTTCAAAGTATTATACACCCTACTTAGTTTTTAAGTGATGAAATCATAAAGTGATTATTGAAATTTTAGGAGACATTTTATTGGGTTTAAATATATGTAAATATTTGTTTAAAATTTAATTTTTTGACATAATTTTTAATGTATTTATAACCTTTTGGTTTTATATCATCATGGATATTGATATAATTATGGGAACACAGGTTTTATCATATAGATAACCCCAAGATTGAAAAGTTATTTGTTGAAAAAGTGATTAAGGTTAATGGGAATGAAATATGAATAGTATCAGATGATCTTTGAGGTTAACAAACTCTTTAATGTTGATTTTATTTATGAATGATTTAGTTTGAACCATTTTTTATTACTGTTTAATTTTGGATATTAATGTATTATTTCATCATATGGAAATTTATTCATTTTGGGAATTATCTTACCATGTGCTAACTATTATAGATTGTAGTTAATGACTAAATTCTAAAGGAATATCTAGTTATCATTTTGGGGACTTTGTGATAATTTAAATATTGATTTTAGTGATTTATGAATGAAAAATTCATCTTTAAATCTAATTGTTTGGGATGGAATATGAAATTGTGGAAATTGATAAAAGGATGAAATTATACTCCTCAAGAAAGTATATTTCATTATTCTCCTAGTTTATAGCGAAAAATAATTCATAAACTCTTGGAAAAGGATATTGAAACAAAATGTTGTTTTACTACCATCATTTCTATGAAATCAATAACCTTTTTTCACACCTCTCTATATTATGGTTCTGTGGTTGTTGACATTAATTTGAAAATTCACCATCATGTGATCAATGATTTATATCACTGTCCATAATTATTTGGAAATTATGATTTACTTCAATTTCCAAATATTCAATTACCACCTATGTTATCTTATTTGGAAACCTAGTATATTTTATTCTAGATGACCTTCATTTGTCCTTTTCTCTCTTTTTAAGATGGTGTTTTAATCAACATTTTTATAATGTGGATTTCAAAAAAATTAGTATTATCAAATGTTATACCATTTATTAGCAACATAATATTCAAATCTCAATGATTAAATATTTTAAAGGGTAGAGGATATAACACTACCGTATTTTAGAAAATAAAACTATGTTATATTGTGTATTCATCATGCAAGACTGAGTTTAAAAGACCCATAAAATATATAACCGTGGTATCCTAGAACTTAAATTTGAAGGCCTAAATACTATTAACCACATTAGAATATATATATATATATATATATTTCATACTAAATATATATTATTGATAAATTTTTATTAACTAATATATCATTTTTTATTAAAGTAATTTTATTCTTTAAAAATAAGTTTTCTATAAAAATGATTCTTCTTTATTTTCATGAAAAATGTTATAATTAAATTTTAGAAATTATAAAAAATTTATTTAATAATATCAACTTAATTTTTAAAATTTTAATGAAAAAAATTAATTTGGGTAAAATTTTGGAATTTTTAAGAGAATATTTATTTTTCAGTGAGTAGTGAAAAATATAGATTTTTCTAAAAAAATCATTTATTTTCAATAACATATGAAATTTTTAGAACTCCCATTATTTTTTAGAAATTATTTAAAGAAAAAAATTATTATTTAGTTATATTTAATCAACTTAATTTATTTTGAGTCAACTTCATATTTCATTTTATTATTAGTTTTATTTGGGTTTAAAACTGGATTTTTCAAGAAAATGTTTTAAAGATATTAATGTTTCTCAATGTTAATTAATTAAATAAAACCATAATGAGAGATAAATTAAATTATTTTTTTGATTATATATTATTAAATATTAATTTAAATTCATAAAATTATTATTACTAGTCATATAGTTAATATTAAATCATGTTTTTCTTAAAATATTAACTTAGTGATAACCCGCTTTTTTATAGCGTCTGCGAGTTTAATTTTAAAATAAAATTTTACACTTCTATGAACATAATTTGGTAAAATGGATTCCATATTTTGAATCAGAGTAATTTATATTATCTAATAATTTATACTTAATATTTAATTAAAATTAATACTTAATACAGTTAAAATGAATTATCTTGGTTAATGTAAAAATGGTTTTACTGATGGTTAAAAAAATTTTAAGGGTTAAAATGAGTAAAAAATTGTATAAAATATATATTTCATAAATATTTATACAATATAATGTATAAATCTATAAAAAAAAATTATTATGGATCCCTTTGGAATGTTCAAATTGTGGGTTCACCTTTTTCTTCTCAAAAATTATAAGTGTTCTATTCATCTCACCTATAAAAGGCCACACCTCTACTCTCCTAATAATACCTTGAATCCATTTTTTTTCAACCCATAACTTCTGAAATAACTAAATAAATTCACTAATCTTATCCTATATGAATTATTTTGGGTATAAATCCATCCTAGTATGGTTTTTCGTGCAAACCTGAGGAGGTGACCCGAATAAGAGGTAACGTTATTCAACCAACATTTTTATTTTATTTCTCACTCAACCTACTTCAGTTATTTTTTAAAAATATGTTATAATAAAATAATTATCTTAAATATATATATTTTTTATGTTAAGTTAATTACCTAAAAAAATCACCACTTCTATCAAATGGGTAATGAAATCATCATTTGTGTGTACAACAGACTACCATTACATGAACCAATGTCATTCATTTTGTCATTACCAAATCTCACAGTTGGGTACATTGATGGATATGAAGTATATATATGATATTTATAAAATTAATATACAAATTTAATCATTTTTTCATATATAACTTTTTTACTTTCCATTCCCTAGTGGATATGATAACATCACTTGTCTTTACGGCGAACTATTTCCTCATGAAGCAATTTGATTCATTTTTGACTAAAAATTTACCTGGAAGGTAATAAGGATAATGTTAATGAATATATGTGATATACATGGAATAATAATTTAATTCATTACATATTTATAATTCTTAAAATATAATATATACTTTTCATTTTTACACTGAAAAATGGTAATGTTATTCATTGAAGTGTGGACTACCATGTCCATAAAGTAATGTGTTTCTTTTTTCATTATCCCAACACATTAATGATATATATAAGTATATTTAATGGAAAATTTGGTAATTATAATATTTTTTTCATTATTTAAATATAAAATATTACTTACAATCTTTCCATAATGATCATTGAAAAAATGGAAACATTAATCATGCGTATGTACAACCTACCGTCTCTGTGCTCCTAACGTAGTTCATTTTTAATAAACATATTTAAAAATTTATTTTAAAAGTATAATTTCTATATAAATATGATAATTATTTAATTATTATTATTATGTATAGGATGGAGACATATTTAATGTACGATGACCAAAAATAAAAAATCAAAACATATACGAAAATAAAAGCTGTTATTACTCGAAATGTGATTTTAACAAGTAATTGGAAATAAAATGGTAATAAATTATCATAATTAAATCATATATTGTATAATATATTAAATTATGGTTATATAATAGATTTGTAATAAAATTATATTTATTATATGGGAGGTTCGAAATTGTATGATGGAATTCAACTCTTAATTTAAGGGGTTTTCTCTTCTCACTTTTTACTTGTGTAAGACATATTCCAAATTCAGCACTTATATTTATTGTGTGGTGTATATACTATCCGTGAATTAATTTTATTATTTATTTCATGAATATTAATTGGATTTAAAAATCCATACAAGGTTCGTTCTTTCAATGGGGTTTTGATCTCGAGATTACCAAAGTCGTAAGGGAGTTCATCTTAATTTCTTGTTATTAAGGAATAACGTAATGTTACACACCTATCTTAATTTAGGAGGTGCATATACTGACCCTTTTACATTTTATATCCCGAAACAACTTGTGTTAATGATTTTTAATTTTTTATTTTAATTTATATTTTCATGGGTATTATGATAGAAGAGTTACCATAGTCACAAAGTCTTTATGTTACAATCTCTCTCCTTTTGAGATTATTTATGTTCAAGGTTACTATATAGGAAATCATATGATCTTATTTTAATGAAACCAATATATTTATTATCCAATGGTTATGAATTAATTTAACAGGTTTAATTTTCACTTTATCCCTTAATTATTGATTCAATTCTATGTGATATTGATCTTGTATTTTTTTAGATCGAGTATTTTCGTCTTCCAAATACAATTTTTATAAAAAAATAAAGAATATTATTTTCTAAAATAAGTGTTTTTAAATCTATTTTACAAGATATCTTACCTAATTTTTAAATGTTTTGACATGAAATTTATTAACTTTTTATCAAATATTTCACTTTTGACACCCTTTTTCAATTTTTTTATAAATAATGTTTTCAAGAAATATCATTTTCTCTCTCGCTTTAGCTGATTTTTTTTCTTACAATACCATTTTTTCTTAATTTTTTTTAACATTTTTCAAATTAATTATTAAAGACAGTTTTACACATGTTTGACATTTTAAATTTTTTTTAAAAGGAATCTTCATGTTGTTTTTGAAATAATTCCCATTATTATAATAATTTTTTTTATGATAATGTTTTTTAACATGTACAAGTTGAAAAGAATTTCCTTCCATCATGAAAATTATTTTATTTGATGTTTCCTTTATAATTTTCCATGTTTATTTGAAAAGAAAATGATTAAAAATGTTTTTTGATTTTAAAAAAGAGGTTTTCAAAATTGAAAGTTTATTTTAATCAAGCAATGTGTTAAATTATTTTTAAAGGTTCATTTATATGTTTCTAAAGTTGATTCCATAGAAAATTATTTTTTTAATATATTATGTAATTTTTAGTTTTTTAAATTTATTTTTAAAATGAAAAGGTTATTTTCCACACAATGAAATAAGTAACCATTTAACGGTATTTACATCCATAAAATACAATAACCCATGTTGTTACGTATGCTCCAATGGGGATATTGTTGTAATGATTCCATATTCATTATTTATCTTGATTTATTATAGTTGTTTCAAATAAATTGATATAGAACTCATATATTTTACAAAGGTAAACCATGTTTCAAAGTGATTTTTATGGAACCTTTTTCTTTTCCACTGGTTAATCAAGTTTCAAAGAGATTGTTATAGTGACCATTTATTTGAAATATTTTAATCATGTTTTAAAAGCATTTTTATGGCACCAATTTATTTTTATAAGGTTAATCATGTTTCAAAGATATTGTTATGGAACCCCTTTCTTTTCCACAGGTTTATAATTTTTCAATGGGATTGTTATTGAAACCATTTCATTTCCATGGGTCAATAAAATTTTAAATAGATTTTTCTAAAATTAGTTTCTTTTTCTTTTTTTAATCTCATTATGAAAGGAATAATTATTTTTTATGAATTTTATGATGAAATGTAAGCTCTATTTACTTTATTTATGTTTTGGTTCTTGGACATTTCTTATACAATGGGTGTGTTGAGATAACACTGGGTGATACCATTATCGATTATATGACTGGTGAGATAAGATATTTCTCCAATGCATTGGGTTTTTATGTTTTTAATAAGGCTATTCCACTTGTATGGGTTATATAAGCGTTCAATAAAGATGATTTCCTAAGATACCAATATGTTTTAACTAGGAATTCTATGGGATTATAGTGTTTATTTTGATCAATATTGATATATCATGGCTCATTATTATTTATTATGGTGACTATAGACTTTGATAAATCCTTATTTCATGTTTTCATGTTTGATGATATGGGTACCGATGGTTATGAATATTATTTTTTTGTACTCACACACTTTTATTATGTCATCATACCCATATTCACTTATTAATCACAGTGATGAAAATCAATTGTTAATGTTTATGTATACTATTTATAAGAATTTGAGCTCTCCCTTCATATATTTTTTCACCAGGTTTAATAGATTGAAGTTTAATTAATTATGTCTAGACACGTTTCATATGGAAAATTTGGTGACTTGATATATAATATAAAAAGTAGGGTATAGTGTGAAAGATAATCTCTAAAATTATTTGGTATTATTTATATAAGAATTTTTCATTATTATCTAAAACTCTAAATCTAAAATAAACTTAAGAATGTAGTGATCTAATATTTCCTTTTGATATTGTATCTTTTGGATGTCTGGAATTGGGTCACCTTTATCGGAATCAATGATGTAAATGTGATGTTTATGATCTCAATGTCGTATCTGGGAGTGAGGGTTCGGGGAAGTAATATTAAGAAATGAAATAAAATGGATTATGATAATGGAATAAACCTTTAAAAGGTTATTATGAAAATAAATAATTAATATATGTTTATTATATAGTAGTTAATGAATGTACATGGTGAGTCAAACTAGAGGAAAGATATTTCTCATCGTAATTTCCTTTCATTGAGTCTCATGGCATACTGACCAAATTTTTTTCCTGGTGTATATACATCTATATTTGTATTTTTATCATTAAATTACTATAATCCATGTGTTTTACAAATAATTTTCATGTTTTACCCTTAAATGATATTTTTATTAAAAAGTTTTCAAAGTGGTAAGATAATTTCAATTAAAATATTATTTTAAATGTTTAAAAATATTTTTTTATCAAAGTTCATATTCGTTTAAAGGATTCAATATGGATATTTTTTATGAGTAAAAGATTGTTAAATATCACTTTCAACTAATTTTAAATATCATTACCATGGTTTTCAAAGGAAACTTTTCAATGTTTCCCATATGGGCTATTTTTATTTTTTTGTAAATATAAAAAATGAGTGTATTCTAAGAGTTTAAAGCATAAACACATTTCCCCACACTCATAGTCATTATTTTTTATACAGATTACTCTATTTGTTTCTATGGTTTTTCAAATACGATCATTTTCCCACTATTCTGGAAATTTTTAAAAGATACATAATAAAAATGATGTTTTTCTTTTTTTAAAAGAATGATTCTAATGATTTTATAAAGGTATTTTTCATACATGTTAATAGTGTTTAATTTATTTTTAACTAATTTGGGATATTATCTAAATGATAGAATCTATCTTATTTCTCTTGATGGCTTACCATCATGTTATTATATTTTATTGACTAAAAAAAATATTGTCATTTTGTATGATAGATTTCCAAATATTAATGTTAATTATAAATTAATATTGATTATTTATTTTATTTATGATTTTATATATGAGTAATATGTTACATTCTGACCCAGGATCTACTTAATGGTGTCCCAACCCAATGGGTCACATGGTCTCAATCACACCTCCCCAAAAGCCAGAGGCTACCGACTAGTAGCGAGGGTATAAGGTGGTACATTAGGCAGAATATACCCTCATGATTAGAGTGTATCATAAAGGTATAATAATATCAATCAAAAGCTGAAAAATATGAATAACTGATCAATCACATAATAAAATTAATAAGACTATAGTAATAAATAACCAATCCAAAATCAGTGCAATTAAAATATGATGAACATGTCATGTATCTATACAAAATGGCTGTTCATACATAGAAACAAGAAAATAATATAATACATGTGTCAAAAGTACACAAAATTCCAAAAATAATTATCTCTAGATAGCATCACAGTCAAAGATCAGTCATGCGAACATCTTCTTCTATGCGTGATCCAATCAAGTACTTTAAAGAGGGTGATTTCCCCTATCCCTATCTATATCAATAAAAAATCTTTGGGTACCAAATGTTTTCCTAAATAAGTTGTGAGTTAACACTCAGTAGGCCACCATGAACACTATCCATAAAAAATATAGACATTATATAAATAAGAAGAAGTGTGCATTATATCCTTGGAATAATAGAAATAAAAGTAAAGTTTCATGTAAAAAGGTGATACTGTCTATCCAAACATGGATCCCTATGAACAATAATTAAGCTCCCATAAAAAAGGGAAACCATAAATCATGATTAACCAAGTGTGATACAATCTAGTCTCTCAACTGTAATCAAATAACTATATCAAGGCTATCTATAATTCAATATAAACATATGATATGACCTATGATTAGTAATCATGTGTAAAAATTTAAATGGGCATAACCAAGGTATAATTGACTAAGGCATCCTTGTTGAGTCCTTAGAGAATCTTGACGGAAACTCAGTAAATACTTGGGTGGAATCTAAGGAGATCATCCAAGGCATTCTAAGGAAGTTTGATCTATAGAGTTCCAAAGTCTCTGAAAATCAATGGAATTAGGATCCATGGATTATAAATTTATAAGGAATCCACTACCATAATCAATATATTTCTATGGATTCAAAATTTCAATGGAATCCAATTGAATCAGGATCCAAGGAGTAGAAATATCCAAGGCACCCACTACTATAATCAATACAGATCCATGGATTATAAATGTCTATGGAATCTAATGGAATCCAGATCACATGAGATAAAATTTCCAATGAATCCACTACCATTATTAGTTCATCAATCAATTCATTAATAATTTTATAATCATTTGAAATCCATGAGTTTATCTAAATCATTTCTAAATTTTCCATTCAAACAATATAAAAAATTTAATATCATATAATCACATGGAAGAGAAGGTATAAAATCTCTCCTAGAATCTTATTTATTCTAATATGTATACCTCTATAAATGGTGATTTAACACAAACACAACATGTGGTATAATATAGGAAAGATACGTAAACACAAATCATGTTTTCCATAGGTTGAGGTGATAATCCTCCAACAACATAATGGTTCTAGTGGGAAACCTAAACAGGTCCCAACAAATTTAATCAAGGAATTAAACTACTTTTAGAAGAAAAACAAAAAGGTATGGCATGCATCATAATGGAAAGAAGGTATATAAAACACCAAAGATTAAAAGAAACATATATACCACCTACCCTTTACTTGCGACATAACCCTCGTCCAATATTAACTCCTAACTCGAGACAGATTGGAAGAAATTATAAGAATGGATTATTACCTTAGAAATATGGTATATGATGTTGTACGAAAATAATTTTATATATATGAAGAAAAATGAATAATGGAATAATATGAATGTAGAACTTACTGGGGTGGATCCAACGAGACAAATGGTGTTTGATTCCAAGTCCAAAAGAAGAATCAGCATCCAATACAAGATTAAGGCTTGAGAAAAAACTCACTAGGAGTAAAGAACCCCTCCCCTATCCACTAAAAAATAATAAGAAAGAGTAGTTTTTAGTAAATAAAATTTTTATGGGAAAACAATTCATTTGACCCAAAATACTTGGTCACATGGTTTAACTGCATGGTTGGCCAAACTATGCACTAACCATACACCCTTCATTGTCTTATCAGGGATCCCATGTGGTTAATGTGTATGGTTTGGGAAACTATGTGAAAACCATGATTAATGCCTCTGTTAAATACTATAGATCTTTCTACTTAGGTGTGTTTCTCTAAGCACACAATTAGGGACAACTGTACACCCTTTTCTACTCTTTTTTCAACCCCACATGTTCAACAAAAACTATGCGAATTAGGTCACATGGATTATACTAACTGTGTGGCCCAGTTTCATTTTCCAAAAATCAGACCTCTAGGATCCCATCTAGCCCTGAACACCCTCGAAACTCTTGTGACCACATTAGACATTGATGCTTGGTCAAAACCAACAATTTAAACTAAAATTAAAAATATTTGTATCTCAAAAAAATCCTTTGATCATACAAACTTCTCTCGTTAAAGTAATTCATCCCCAATTTTCCCATACAAGGGTGGTCAACAATCATATGATAGAAACTCCATCCACTAGGAATGTACGTCAGCCTCCCATTGCCACTAATTCTCTTGTATATAGCCGTTCTACCATAGAACACATAGTAGTGGAAATTACCTTCATCCGAGAGCCTTTGTTCCCCTACCAAAAATACGAATAAGATACTTGTAAAACGATGTATCTACCTAAATCTCATCCTTACATGACTATAGAGTATTATGTGGTTCTGAATTATAATGGTGCAATATTGTTACATATAATACATCATGCACATATCAACATCTCTAAGGTAACTACCACCGATAAGATACCATCCCAAAACTATATAAAATCTAGATCAACCTTACATATCATAGAAAAAGATTACTATGTATCTAAATTTTTCTACGTCCCAGCCTTAGTGAGGAAAGGAAAAGTCATAATCCCCGACCTTGAACTCCAGAGTTCATATACATTGATCAGAGTTGGATTTCTATCTAGACTATGTAAAACACATATTCTTTTTAATCAAATACACCTACTCTAAACTCTCCTTGATGAGATGTAGTATGAGCAATTATATCTCTCCTACCTCTAACCAGAACATATTTGATCGATATGACCTACCATATAAATTCTCAAAAGGTTTCATCTATATAGTCACTTGCTATAATTTTTTGTAGGAGTACTAAAAAAATGGTATATGATTGACCTAAGAACCCCCAAAATCAGGGATACATTTTCTAAGAATTTCTTCTAGAATATGGATCATGTGCTCTGACTGGCCATCAATCTGATGGTGGTATGTTGTGAACAGAATAACCTATGTTCCCAACTCCCTCTGCAACCTTTTTGAAAATCATGATGTAAACTGGGAATCCATATCTAACATAATGGTACGAATAACCCCATCAAGGCACACTATGTCATGGATATATAATTTCCCAATCTTATCTACTAAGAAGGCCTCCATAATAAGTAGCAAATAGGAGACCTTTGTGAGACTATCCACAAAAACTCATACAAAATCACTTCCTCGAGGCCATCTCAGAAACTCGTAAATGAAATATATTGTAAAATCAACCCATACATACTTGAGAATAGGTTAATAATGTAGAATAGTAGTTGATTTATACTGTTATGCCTTATCACGATAAAGGTGTAACACCTTATGACAAAACCAGATATCTCTCATTTAATTTTGAGACATCAATACTAGCGACATAAGTCTTAGTAAATCTTGGTAACATCAAGATGCACTACCCAAGACAAGGCTTGAAACTCTCTCATAATATCCTCACGTATATCTATCGGAACCCAAACATGATCATGTATACATAGAATTTCATCCTTGCCAATGGTCCAACCATGATTCGGGTCCTCAACAACCATACCCTCCCATAAGACTAATACCACAATATCTGAAATCTTCCTTAGCCTCAACCTATCTAGTATAATGGAAGTCACTACCATAGAATAGATTAAAGTATATCCATGATAATTATGCACCTCCAAGTTCATATCCGAAAATAAGGCCATATGATTCCACTCACTAATGGCCTCCTGAACTGCATGTACATGAGTCCTCCTTCTTAGTGCATCAATAACTACATTTCCATTTCCAGGCATATAGGAAATATCGATGTCAAAAGAAAATAGGTACTCAAACCACCTTCATTGTCTCAAATTTAATCACACAGCGTAAATATGTATATGGGGATTTTTTGGTCTTTTTACACCACAAAATGCACTCCCAGCAAATAATGCCTCCAATATTTTCAAGTAATGTAAATCATTGGATAATGTGATATCTTTTATAGGGTAATTATAAGAGACCATTCAGGATAATTGTATCATTTATAGGGGGAGGGTTGAATTATTGATTTACATTTCTTTTTATGTTTCCTTACTTAAGAAACAAACTTCGCATCCTATTAAATATTTATTTCCCTATTGAAAAAAATTCAAACACACATCCATAGAAACATAAGAATTTATAAGGTTCATTATTTATTAAGAATAGATAAATCCTTTGTACAGTTAAGACATGATCCAATACCACATAATCTATAAGAAAAAAAATCCTTTTGTGTGGAATACAATGGGTAGGATATGCCCTTTCACTTGTGTAGCACTATATAAAAAATCCAGCAGTCTTTGTGTTCATTTTAGCACAAATGTTGTAATATATTTTTTTCTAATGAAACATGTTACAGTTCTTCTTTATCAACTTTCAAAAACATAAACTTTCAAAATAATTCTTAACTTTCTTACCCAGTAGCTGGTATGAACTTCGTTGGATTTGATAAAAAACTCAATCTGATTACCTAGTCTAATTTCTCAATACAAAAATATATATATTTATTTCATAATATGATTGTAAAAATACTAAACTACATCTTATTCAATCCAAAAATCTTAATTTGATAATCCTATCCAATATGATAATCAGATGAATATGAAAATCAATTGAATACAATGATCAACTGAATATGTTGCAATATTTTCTCTTCTCATTTCACTTTTGTCTGACATGAATTTTACAAGAAAAAAAATCTAGAAACCACTTATTCTCTCTTTAATTTCTTTAGTGCTTGGAATTCTCTCCAACTTTCTATGAACAATAA
The DNA here is from genome assembly GCA_963277665.1 of Viscum album. NCBI lineage: Eukaryota > Viridiplantae > Streptophyta > Magnoliopsida > Santalales > Viscaceae > Viscum > Viscum album. Next base: position 1,896,429,361 of record OY728150.1, read on the forward strand.
ATCAGTTAGAAAGTACAAGGTACTTTCCCTTTTATACTCTCCCCAAACATGGTTTGTGTTGGATTCTTGAAAATTTTCCCATTCAACCAAATTACCCAACTCATACATTTATTTTGAATTTCAAGTGCATCTTGACTTTATAAATGTTTATCAACTATTATCTTCTCTTATGGATATTTCTTCAATATTCTAAAAAACATAATCTCACTTATGATATTCTTCACAAACATATGTCTAATTATGATTCTTTATTCTGTTATCCCTAATATTATTTATCCATTATGATGCTCCATACCAATTTCCTGTATGAAGAAATGGAAAAATTTAATATTCATTATGATGTTGTCATTTAATCACTTCTATTTTCTTGAAACTCTCATAAAGAAATCAAAACTAAGGATATCTCACTTCATTACTCTATAAAAATTCAAAATAAATATATTCTTCTTCAAACTCTTCAAGTTTTTTATTTCTTTGTTAGAAATTTCAAAAATTCATTAAACACGACTATCCTTGTTTCTTCTTTCATCTAGGACGATGATACCGAATATAATTAATATATCAATGTCCAGGTACTTCTATTTTATCAGTCTTGAATTCATTCAGTCAATCAGATTCAACTTCAACATGATGGATCTTGACCCATTTGAAATCAAAACAATTCAATCCTGAAGAATGGTTAACTAAATTGTAGATCAATCTCTAAAATTTCATTCTAAATTGGATCCAAAAATCTCACTTCCATTATCATTAGTCCTAAAACAATTCTTCCTTTGATAAATATGATGGTATATTAAATATGATGGACTTGTGTTAGTAGCTTCGAATTAAGCAACTTATTTCTTTCACAAATATCATCTTGAATTATGAATTCTTCCATGGCTTTGATTGTGATGAATATTAGCTTCATTAATTCATGAATTATGATGGAATGTATTATGACTTCCCAATCAACTTCATCCTTTCCTTCTTGTCTTGAATATGATTTATATGATTACAGTCATACTAAATATGATTTCCAACACCTTTCCCACCCTTTAGTTTATCAATATTATATCACAATTTTTACAGAATACTTATGATTTATGAGAACTCATAGATCAGAAAAGCATTGTCAAATTTATATCTTAGTAATATAGACTATGATGAAGCACCTCATTATGATATTATATTCCATTATGGATTCTATGTGAATATGATGAACCTTTTTATCCAGAAAACATATTCCCATTACGATGGGAATTCTTAACCATTGTTAGTCTAATTTTCTTTAATATGATGGTCAGTCCAATTTTCACAAAATATAAAGTGAGGTGATTTTTCTTCTTCTTAAATATCCTTGAAAATAAAAGACAATAACTAAATATGATCATCATCCTTATCATCCTGATCCTATAAATATCCCCTTTTAGAGTTTGTTGGCAACCCAGGTTCTTAAGTCACTAAACTTTGTAACCTAAAGAAATGGATTACTTATCAAGAATTATAATCCCACATTATCTAACTCATTATAGGAAACACGAATCATTGACAAAAAAACCTTTCAATACAATAATAGTGATTATGAAACTCTTTCACCTTTCTTTCTCAGCTTGATTCACCTCTTCAACTTCATTGGAATACAAAATTTTGTTTCCTATGACCACTCCAACAAATAGTAATAATTTTCAAAAAATATAATGCTGAACTCATATCTTACCCAAAACTCCCCCTTTAAACACGATTCCTTTTAGGATATATTTATGAAAAAAATTCTCCCCCGCTGACAAAACTATCTAAAGGTAAGATGTGATAGGGGACAAAAACACATACCTAAACCTTGATTAGAAAGAGGTTGGATTCCAATGGTTAATCTAAATTTTGAAAAAGTCTTAATTGGTAAATATTTTGTGAAAATGCCAGCAACTAATTACATGTTGTAACATATTCCATATTTAATTCATTTTTTGAACATTCTCTTTGATGAAATGATATTTAATATCAATATGTTTTGAATGAGAATGTTGTACCTGGTTCTTGGGGAGATTTATTTCCCTTTGATTGTCACAACCCATGAGAAAGAGTAATATAACTTCAACAAGTAAATCTTCTCACTAAGTCTTTATCCGCATAAGTTGGGTAGTAGATTGAGAAGCAACAACATACTCATCTTTATCCATATAGAGAGTTAATAAATTTTGTGTCTTTATAAACCAAATAAAACAAATTTTTCCTAGAAAGAAATGTCACAACCCGTCCTCGGGGCCCGTGTCGTGACTACCCCAAGCCCGCCTTCCATAGGCTAGGGGCTGGAGACTATCCCCAAGGCGTAAATCCCGGTAAAAAGGGAAGGCATTTCCTTTGTAAAGTAAACAAGCACCACAGAGTAAGCAAGCGGAAAAGTAAACACAAAGTAAAAACTGTAACAAGCTGTGCTGAAAGTAAAAGGGGCTGGAAATACAAGCCCAACTGTAAAGTAAAACTGAAAGGGGAAAATATCAACTGAAAAGAAAAGCCGCAGCATCGAGCCGTCCTCTGGAAGTCCCACCTGAAGGGTGAGCACAGATAGCCTCCACAGCTCCTCGGTCCAGCCGTCTGCTCCGAGTATGTCCCGCCCAGTGGTCCACCTCCAGGTACCATCCTGCTCCGCAAGCCTCCACCACGATCAGCGCTGTCCGTTGTCTGCAACCAACACAACGAAGTGCGGGCATAGCCCGTTAAGGGGTGAGTATAAGCTACTCAGTAGGGACCCCGAGACCCCCGAAGGTCTCCCGAAATCCACCAAGGATAGATACAATCACGAAGTAACAACCGACACTGCTTAGGTATATGGCCATACATATACCTAAGTCATCAATTCCCATTCGGCTCCAACATCCAAGCCCAAGCACAACCCAGTCCACACAGGAAAGAAAAATGTAAATCCACACAGGATTGCACAACACAATCCACAAGAAAAATGTAATCCACACAGGATAGCACAACACATTCCACAAAGGAGAGTAAACATGACTCAGCTCACACAGGTACTTCTTCGTATGGCGTTAGAGATGATCAGATGTATCCACTGATTCATCTAAGCCATCGGACCCACAAAGGATTTGTAGGTACTAACCCTCGCAATGACCCACACAGGATCGATCATGAAGTTGAACCCAAAGCTATTGGGAAACTCCTTCTCCATCAAGTACAGTGGTTATTCCACTACAACCAAGTGCTTCCCTCTTACCATGAACTGCTGTAGTTCTCCACCTATCGGGTACTGTGGGCCTGCTGCTACAACCAAGCACTCCTCCGTCGTGGGTCTGCCGTTACAACCAAGCACTCCCCTGTGCCGCTACAACCAAGCGCACCTCTGTCGTGGGTATGCCGCTACAACCAAGCACTCCCCTGTGCCACTACAACCAAGCGCACCTCTGTCGTGGGTCTGCCGCTACAACCAAGCGCTCCCCTGTGCCGCTACAACCAAGCGCACCTCTATCGTGGGTCTGTCGCTACAACCAAGCGCTCCCCTCTGCTGCTACAACCAAGCGCACCTCTATCGTGGGTCTGCCGCTACAACCATGCGCTCCCCTATGCCGCTACAACCAAGCGCACCTCTGCTGGGCTATCCGTAACACACCGAGTCGTTCGATCAGCAGTCGTCAAGTCCCAACCGGCTCTAGGGTTTCCGCACACAGCATGCTCGTTCTGGGAGGGTCCACTCCACCAGCTAAGAGGTCGATGCATCAAATGACATGTAGTCTGAAGTTGATGTATCCCAAGACGTACCGTAGTGATCACTGCCGAAAACATGGAGGATTCCCATACCGTTTTCATCATCGTCGCAGTCGAATCCACTGAGGATCTTTGTACAGTCATCGTCGTCACAGCAGCAGTAGCAGCCAGCTCTAGGGTTCCCGTACACAGCAAGCTCGTTCGGGAGGGTCCGCTCCACGAGCTGAGAGGCTGATACATCAACTGACGCATAGTCCAGATTTGATGTATCCAAAAGTTCTGTATCACCAACAGGAACTCAACGTCGCAGACGGCGCGTCAATCGGACGGCCGGTCTGGGAGTTATTGGATTTTCCGTCCCAGGGGCCCGGTTGGTTTCTAAGGCAAAACCAACCCGACCGTACTCCACCTACATCCAAAACTTGGGAGGAGTATGCCAAAAGATCCGTCTCACTTAGAGGAATCCACCAAAGTCGACGACACGTCAATCGGACGTCCGGAGCTCAAGATATGAGCGTTTCTGCTCTGAGGGCCCGGATGGTTTCGTGTGCGAACCAACCCAGCCGAACCCAAAGTATTCCGAAACCTTGAGTGCAATATACCGTAACAACCGTCTCGATCCAAGGATCGCATCGCCGCTGACGGCGCGTCATTCAGAGGCCCGTAGCTCAAGTTACTGGCAAAAGACCGAAACGGTCCGAAGACGGGGGGTCTGGGCCCGAGCCGACCAGGCCCGACCCCCCTTCGGTCGACCGAACCGGGTCGACCCGGCCCGGTCCGGCCAGGGCGCGGCCCGACCCGGCCGGCCGAGCGGCTGAGCGTGGCAGCCGCAGGGCGCTGCCCCCGCGGGATGGAAGAGCCGCGACCCTCGAGGGGCCGTGCTGGACTTCAGTGGACGCGGCATGTTGCTGCGTCCCGTGCGTGTGAGACGGACTCGCGCGGTCGTGGGTCCGCTGGCCGCCGCCACCGCGTCGGCGGCCCGCACCGCCGGAGGCTTCCGCGGGCCACCGGAGTTGCTCCGGTGGTCTGTTTTCCTTCCCGTCTTCGCCGCTGCTCTTCCCGGGTCCCGTTCTTCACTGCGGAATCATTAAATCGCCTCTGCGGCACGTTTTGTCATCGCCCGCCAAATCCGTACAACAAGGAAGAATGACGGAGGGTTTTCGGGCCATGTTTGTTTGGCCCGCACCCTCCGCGTTAGATAAAAATAGTCGGGAGAAAATATTCAACAATGAATAAAAGCAAGACACAATTTTAATAGAATTAAAATTGAACTTGATCTGGGTTCATTGTTTTAAAAGAAACAATCACGGGAATATAAAGTTATTTCACAGACAAACCCCTACCTCGTCAAGTCATCACACGTGCGCTCTTCGCAGAATTGATCGTCACAGAAGGTGGGGATCGTCGCGTCGTCTCGGTATCCGGTGTTGCGTCGACGAACTCCGAGGACCAAGAAACAACAGATTTAATTAATAATAATTAAATCCATAAGGTTGTTATAACTGTCAAAGAGATTTAAAAGAAGCGCAACCCCTACCTTGTCGTATTAGATCGAAGGTTGTCGCAGGGTTGGATTGTCGCGGAAGAACGTCGCGGAAGAAGAATCGCCGGTGTCGCGGTACTTGGCGTCGCGTCGTCGATTTCCGAGGGCTCGACGTTCTTTGCGTTCTTCGCATTCTTCACGTTCTTCGCGAAGGACGATGAAGAACTTGAGGTTTCTGCCAATCCTCTCAACGAACAAGACTTAAGGAGAAAGAGTGTTGGTCTTATTTTATTAACATGCCAACAAACGAAAAAGAGGTAAGCAACGACCCATTAATTCTTAGAATTAATTAGACGAAAAAAACCACCCAATTAAATGGTGCGTTAAGAATTTAAGAAAATACGTCAGTTGACTTTCATAATGACGGGTTGTTGCGGGTGCGTTACTTAGCGGAAAAGAAACAGTGGGGGCTCGTGCGGGCCCTACATCACAAATATCCTACCAAGAGGGTAGGATATTTTTGGATAGCACCCTATCCGCATCAAATCAGCTTAAACAGCTTGAAGTGGTCTTTAAGCGGCTTTAAGTGAAAAATAAAAATAAAATTGTCGTACAATTTTTATTTTATTTCATAACTTTAAATCCAAAAATTAAAAACCACACCCGAGCAAACGCAACTCCGGAAGAGGTGTTTCTAAGCAATTACCGGCGCTGCGATTCCATCGGTGCCCTCAGAATTCGATTCCGGGCACCGGTTCAAAAGTTAGAAAACTCGCTCGTCCGTTCACTGAACGTACCTGAGCCAAACTTCGGAAAATGATTCCGGGAACACCGGACCTCGGAATCAGGTGCCGTTAGAAACCACATTCTTGTAAAATTCAAAAGAAAATTAAGAAAAAAAAATTCCTTGAACTTTACGGGTCTTTACATTACTCCCACCACAGGGCTTTACGTCCCCGTAAAGCTTCACCATAAACTTAGGGATACAAAGGCGGTACTGAGTACGCATCTGAGCCTCCCGCTCCCAAGTGCTCTCCTGGAGGTTCCCGAGCTTCCATCTGAAGCGCACTAGAGGAATCGATCGTCCACGTAGGACCCGCTCCTGTTGATCCTCGATCTCTACTGGGACCTCTGCCAAAGTCTCCCCATCATCAAAGACTAGCTCCCATAGTCAATGATATGAGTCGGGTCGTGCACGTATCTCCTCAGCTGAGATACGTGGAAGACGTCGTGCACCCGGTGCAACTGAGGTGGTAGAGCCAGGCGATAAGCCACCTCGCCAAATTTCTGTAAACCCCGTCGAGGTGAGACGCACAAGAAGACGTGATCACCATCCTTGAACTCCAGTGGCCTTAGCCTCCTGTTAGTAAAAGAATTCTGTCGGCTCTGAGCTGTCCTCATCCGCTCCTGGATGACTTGGACCTTCTCAGGTCCCACAAGAGCTGCTAAGATTTCTTCTTTGCCGATAAGAGAAATCTGGTCGCATCCCCTGGATGAACCACTTCCTTTGCCTAATACAGTCAATCCGGACATGGATGTTACTAATCCATACGAAAGATGATGTCGTAAGGCCTCAACGCTACTACCAAGATATCCAACCGTTACTCTCGCCTCCAAGGGTTGAGTCACACTGTCGGCATCAGTATGTGGTAACTAGGTCTCCTCCAGTAAATGTCTCACAAGTGAGGGTCAAGTCAACAGTCTAACTGGAACCTCTTAGTAACAACACAAAAGAGGACAGGAATGAAAACATTACAAAGGTAAGCGTCTTTTACTATTGCAGCTCATAATACAAAGACACTACACCATAGCAACAAGGAACTAGAAGTAAAAAAGATGTATCCACTAGTTCCGTTCCTGTCCATCTGCTCCCGAAGCTCCATGATCATAGGCCTCAGCTTCCTGAATCTGAGCTCTCCCATGTCCTCCTGTCCCCTGCGGTCGAGGTGGACCTCCTGGTGGTGGTGGTGGCAACACCCCAAAGCGTCTTCCACCTCCAACTGCACGGCCAGCTCCCCTGCCATGGCCGCCTTCTCCTTGTGGCCCGCCCTGTTCGAACCTCTGCCTCTGCCTGGGGGGTCCTTTGTTCATCTTCTGGTCATCCGTATGGTGGTTCGGACAGTCACGAGCCATGTGACCAATCCCACCACAGGAGTAACACTGCCCTCTCATGGAAAGTCGTTGTCCACCCCGAGTGCCTCGCACAAATGATCCAGAGTCATGCTGTCGACCACCTATAGGTCTAGTCCTCTTGGACCCCTGCGTCATCTGTCTACTGCCCAATGCAGAAGACTCTGCCGCATGCCGGCTAGTGGTGGGTCCTGCTGCTGGAGACTGCTCAGCAAGGAAACTCTACACTAAGAGGGCTCGCTCCAACACCCCTGCCTGAGTCAGAATGTTGAGGGAGATCATCGAAGCCCTGATCTCATGTCTCAGTCCCTGCTTGAAGGTCCGGGCCCGGAAGAATGGGTCCCGTACCATATCTGTGGAGTAGCGCGAGAGATCAGTAAATCTCGCCGAGTACTGGGCCACTGTCATGCTGCCCTGCCGTAGCTGTAGCAACTCTTGGATGCTCACCGCACGGAGGGTATCTGGGACAAACTCGGAGCGGAAGATGCTCTCAAAGTCCTTCCAAAGGAGAGATGCCTTGTCGTGCACCTGAAGCATCAAGATCCACCATCTGCCTGCTGCCGCATGCAGGAGGCTCGTTGCGAGGATCACCATGAGGTCTGATGGTGTCCTCACTAATCTGAAAACCTGTACAACTGCCTCCAGCCAGTCCTCGGCGGCCTGAGGGTCCGTCTCCCCGTGGAACCTGGGTGGTCGCTGGCGCTGGAACTCATGCAGTGCACTAAGGCGACGTGCATCGTCAGCAGCTGGGGCTAGTAGCATCGGTGGCTCGGCGGGTAAAGATACCGTCGGTGCCTCTGCTGACAAGGAGCCCTGTACCGAGTCCTCGTCACTCGGTGGGCTCTCGCCACACACAACGCTCGAAACCCTAGCTGGCTGCCGTCGTGGGGGCATCCTGAAAAGGAAACAGGTGCGCCATGGTCAGAACAGTATACCTGGTGAGCTGATACAAAGTAATCACAAAGAAAACTTTGCAAAACACATGCAATCAATGTTTTCATGCATTAAGTCAGAAATCAGAAGCCAGGGTCCTGGTGTAAAGATACGTTGGCCGCCGCACCAACACTGGACTCCCTGGACTAATAAACACACCCAATATGCTACACACTATTGCTTCACATAGAAGAAAGATCAGAGTCTGCAGTAGAACCGACCACCTCTGATACCAATTTGTCACGACCTGTCCTCGGGGCCCATGCCGTGACTACCCCAAGACCGCCTTCCATAGGCCAGGGGCTGGCGACTAGTACCAAGGCGTAAATCCCGGTAAAAAGGGAAGGCATTTCCTTTGTAAAGTAAACAAGAACCACAGAGTAAGCAAGAGGAAAAGTAAACACTAAATAAAAACTGTAACAAGCTGTGCTGAAAGTAAAAGGGGCCGGAAATACAAGCCCAACTGTAAAGTACAACTGAAAGGGGAAAACAAAAACTAAAAAGAAAAGCCGCAACGTCGAGCCATCCTCTGGAAGTCCCACCTGAAGGGTGAGCACAGATAGCCTCCATAGCTCCTCGGTCCAGCCGTCCGCTCCGAGTATGTCCTGCCTAGTGTTCCACCTCCAGGTACCGTCCTGCTCCGCAAGCCTCCACCACGATCAGCGCTGTCCGTTTTCTGAAACCCACACAACGAAGTGCGGGCATAGCCCGTGCAGGGGTGAGTATAAGCTAATCAGTAGGGATCCTGAGACCCCCGAAGGTCTCCCGAAATCCACCAAGGATAGATACAATCATGAAGTAACAACCGACACTGCTTAGGTATATTCTCATACATATACCTAAGTCATCAATTCCCGTTAGGCTCCAACATCCGAGCCCAAGCACAACCCAGTCCACACAGGAAAGAAAAACGTAAATCCACACAATATTGCACAACACAATCCACAAACAAAATGTAATCCACATAGGATAGCACAACGCATTCCACAAAGGAGAGTAAACAGGACTCAGCTCACACAGGTACTTCTTCGTATGGCGTTAGAGATGATCAGATGTAGCCACTGATTCATCTAAGCCGTCGGACCCACAAAGGATCTGTAGGTACTAACCCTCGCAATGACCCACACAGGATCGATCATGAAGTTGAACCCAAAGCTATTGGGAAACTACTTCTCCATCAAGTACAGTGGTTATGCCGCTACAACCAAGCGCTTCCCTCTTACCATGAACTGCTGTAGTTCTCCACCTATCGGGTACTGTGGGCCTGCTGCTATAACCAAGCGCTCCTCCGTCGTGGGTCTTCCGCTACAACCAAGCGCTCCCCTGTGCTGCTAAAACCAAGCACACCTCTATCGTGGGTATGCCGCTACAACCAAGCGCTCCCCTGTGCCACTACAACCAAGCGCACCTCTGTCGTGGGTCTACTGCTACTACCAAGTGCTCCCCTGTGCCGCTACAACCACGCACACCTATGTCGTGGGTTTTCCGCTACAACCAAGCACTCCCCTGTGCCACTACAACCAAGCGCACCTCTGTCGTGGGTCTGCCGCTACAACCAAGCGCTCCTCTGTGCCGCTACAACCAAGCGCACCTCTGCTGGGATATCCGTAACACACCGAGTCGTTCAATCAGCAGTCGTCAAGTCCCAACCGGCTCTAGGGTTTCCGTACACAACATGCTCGTTCTGGGAGGGTCCACTCCACGAGCTAAGAGGTCGATGCATCAACTGACATGTAGTCCGGAGTTGATGTATCCCAAGACGTACTATAGTGATCACTGCCGAAAACACGGAGGATTCCCGTACCATTTTCATCATCATCGCAGTCGAATCCACTGAGGATCTTTGTACAGTCATCGTCGTCACAGCAGCAGTAGCAGCCACCTCTAGGGTTCCCGCACACAGCAAGCTCGTTCGGGAGGGTCCGCTCCACGAGCTGAGAGGCTGATACATCAACTGACGCATAGTCCAGATTTGATGTATCCAAAAGTTCCGTATCGCCAACAGGAACTCAACGTCGCAGACGGCGCGTCAATCGGACGCCCGGTCTGGGAGTTATTGGCTTTTCCGTCCCAGGGGCCCGATTGGTTTCTAAGGAAAAACTGACCCGACCGTACTCCACCTACGTCCAAACCTCGAGCATAGTATTCCAAAAGATCCGTCTCACTTAGAGGAATCCATCAAAGTCGACGGCACGTCAATCAGACGTCCGGAGCTCAAGATATGAGCGTTTCCGCTATGAGGGCCCGGTTGGTTTCGTGTACGAACCAACCCGGCCGAACCCAAAGTATTTTGAAAGCTTGAGTGCAATATACCTAAACGACCGTCTCGATCCAAGGATTGCATCGCCGCTGACGGCACGTCGTTCGGAGGCCCATAGCTCAAGTTACGGGAAAAAGACCGAAACGGTCCGAAGACGGGGGGTCTGGGCCCGGGCCGACCAGGCCCGACCCCCCCCCCCCCCCCCCCCCCTGGGTCGACCGAACCGAGTCGACCCAGCCCGGTCTGGCCAGGGCGCGGCCCGACCCGGCCGGCCGAGCATGGCAGCCGCGGGGCGCCGCCCCCGTGGGATGGAAGAGCCGCGACCCTCGAGGGGCCGCGCTGGACTTCAGTGGACGCGGCATGTTGCCGCGTCCGGTGCGTGTGAGCCGGACTCGCGCGGTCACGGGTCCGCTGGCCGCCGCCGCCGCGCCAGCGGCCCGCGCCACCGGAGGCTTCCGCGGGCCACCAGAGTTACTCCGGTGGTTTGTTTTCCTTCCCGTCTGCGCCGCTGCTCCTCCCGGGTCCCGTTCTTCACTGCGGAATCATTAAATCGCCTCCTGCGGCACGTTTTGTCATCACCCGCCAAATCCGCACAACAAGGAATAACAGCGGAGGGTTTTCGGGCCATGTTTGTTTGGCCCGCACCCTCCGCATTATATAAAAACAGTTGGGAGAAAATATTCAACACATGAATAAAACAAAGGCACAATTTTAATAGAATTAAAATTGAACTTGATCCGGGTTCTTTGTTTTAAAAGAAACAATCACGGGAATATAAAGTTATTTCACAAACAAACCCCTACCTCATCAAGTCGTCACACGCGGGCTCTTCGCCGAATTGATCGTCACGGAAGGTGGGGATCGTCGCGTTGTTGCGGTATCCGGCATTGCGTCGACGAACTTCGAGGACCCATAAACAACAGATTTAATTAATAATAATTAAATCCATAAGGTTGTTATAACTCTCAAAGAGATTTAAAAGAAGCGCAAACCCCTACCTTGTCGTTGTCGATCGAAGGTTGTCGTAGGGTTGGATTGTCGCGGAAGAACGTCGCAGAAGAAGAATCGTCGGTGTCGTGGTACTTGGCGTTGCGTCATTGATTTCCGAGGGCTCGACATTCTTCGCGTTCTTCATGAAGGACGATGAAGAACTTGAGGTTTCTGCCAATCCTCTCAATGAACAAGACTTTAGGAGAAAGAGTGTTGGTCTTATTTTATTAACATGCCAACAAACGAAAAAGAGGTAAGTAATGACCCATTAATTATTAGAATTAATTCAACGAAAAAAATCTCCCAATTAAATGGTGCGTTAAGAATTTAAAAAAATGCGTCAGTTGACTTTCATAATGACGGGTTTTCGCAGGTGCGTTACTTAGCGGAAAAGAAACGGTGGGGGCTCGTGCGGGCCCTACCTCACAAATATCCTACCAAGAGGGTAGGATATTTTTGGATAGCACCCTATCCGCATCAACTCAGCTTAAACATCTTGAAGTGGTCTTTAAGCGGCTTTAAGTGAAAAATAAAAATAAAGTTGTCGCACAACATTTATTTTATTTCATAACTTTAAATCCAAAAATTAAAAACCACACCTGATCAAACACAACTCCGGAAGAGGCGTTTCTAAGCAATTATCGGTGCTGCGATTCCATCGGTGCCCTTAGAATTTGATTCCGGGCACCGGTTCAAAAGTTAGAAAACTCGCTCATCCGTTCACTGAACGTACCCGAGCCAAACTTCGGAAAATGATTCTGGGCACACCGGGCCTCGGAATCAGGTGCCGTCAGAAACTGCGTTCTTGTAAAATTCCAAAGAAAATTAAGAAAAAAAATTTCCTTGAAATTTACGGGTCTTTAAAAGAAAACTCCACCTGATGTGGATCTTCTATCATCAAAATTCCCTTTCCAATCAGTATCTGAATAACCAAAAAATTCAATAACTCATGATCTATAATACTTGATTATGAAATTTTTTATGCCTTTGATGTATCTGAGAATTATATTTCCAGTAAGTAAATGTAATTATTTAGGATAACTTTGAAATCTTGCACATAAGGTAACAATATAAACAATGTAGGATCATGAGGAATTCAAAAGAACAAACTTCCAATAAACATCTGAAATTATTTCTAATAAAAATCATCACCTTCTCCATATTTAATAAAATTAATCCACACTAAAATTGGTGTAAAAAATGGTTTCAATTTTTCCATTCTAAAGTTCTTGGAAGTTCCTTAGAATACTTTTCTTGAGAAATAAAAATGTGTCTCTTCTTTTAAAAAATTTGTAACCTAAGAATGTGTTTCATTTCACCCAGCATGAAAATATTAAAAAACCTTTTCATTTCTTCAAAAAATCTTTCCCAACATCTTTCATCACTCCTAGAAATGATAATTTCATCAACATAAACAATTATGATAAGAGAAAATTCATGAATTTCTGTGATGTGAGGATTTCTATCAACTCTTTATTTCTTGAAAGTCATATAACTTAATAAAGTATATAATTTGGAATATTATGAACTAAGAGCTTATTTTAACCCATACAAGGCATTCTTGAATCATCACACAAATCTCTCTTCTTCCCTGACAAAAAAGGCACAAGGTTATTCAATGTAAACTTCATCATCAAGATCCACATTAAAAAAATGAGGACTTTACAGCCATTTGAAATATTTTTTAACTTCTTTTTATGGAAATAATAAGAAAAATTATAAATTTTTTTAACCATGACATAGAAGAAACTGTTTTATGAAAATCAACACCTTCAATTTTTGAGTAACATTTACACACCTTATGATATAACCTTCTTCATTCATCTTGTTCCGAAATACCCACTTTGTTCCCATAACATTTTCGTTATATATTGTTGGTATGAGTTACCATGTATCATTAATTTTAATCTAATACAACTCTTCATTCATGGTCTGAACCCCTTACAAATACTCAAAATCTTCTTTCACACTATTCAGCTCAACTTTTTAGTACAATTAAGTATATGTAGTAGTTTCTGATGATATTATTGTTTTAACTTTTTGATGTTGATCACCAATAATGTTCAAATATTCCACTTGCTTCCTCAGCCTTGGATGAGATTTTTGAGTATCTTCCTCTTCACTGGAAATATATGTGTCTGATTCTTCTTCTTGAGTAGGATAATTTTTTTTACATCCTTATCGAAATTATTAATAAATGTTTCCCTATCCTGCACAACTTCTTATCTACGTGAGTCTATTTACCTTCCTCAGTATTTTCAATAACTCTCACATCATAAGAATAAAAAATTATTCCTATTTCATTGTCAAAATATCTGTATCTTCTTCCTTTTAGAGCATATCCAAGAAAAATTCCATCTTCACCTTTATACTCAAAATTTATAGGGATTACACCCTTCTTCTTTGTAGTGCAAGGACTCCAAAAAACTCTAAAGTGTTTCAAACATGGAGAGTTTTCATAAAAACAATTTTTATGGATTTATATCTTAGATTTTAATATATAAACATAGGTTTTGATTATATATAACAGTACTCATGACATTCCTCCAGTAGTGATAAGAAATACCATGTTCAAGTAACATAGTTCTCTCCATTTTTATCAAACTTATATTATTCCTTTTAGGAACCCTATTTTTTGAGGGGTGTATGTGGAACTATAGTTTTGAAAAATTCCATTCTTCTCAAGATAACTTTAAAATTTTTCATTATTATACTCACCACTATTATCATTTATCATCTTCTTCTCTAAATACTCACATTCCTTCTCAGATTTCCTTCTAAAACTTGTAAACATTTTTAGAGAATCTGACTTATGTTTCATATAAATAAAACAACTTATATGAGTAAAATCACCAATAAAAGTAATGAAGTACTTGTCTTAATTTTTTAATTATTTTTTCTTATTGGACCATAGATATCGGAATTAATAAGTTCTAGGGGTTTTTTGAACAATTATCAACTTTCTTATGCACCGAGTATGTAATTTTCCCTGATAGAAAATAGTGCAAAACCAATCTCTTCTTCTTAGAAAATCTGGAATATCTCAGACACTATATATCTTTGATAACTTGATCATATTTTTTTGAAACATGTTTCCAAGCCTTTTATGCCACTAATTATTCTATTCCACCATACTGAAATAATAAGAGTTTTGTATTTCTCCAACTTGAAACATGTTTCCTTTTGCATGTTGGCCTCTTGTAAGTATCTTTCCATCTTACTAGATTTTCACAAAAAAAACCCATATTTTATGAATATAAGTTTTTTACCCTCATTAAAATGTTTTGAAACTCTTAGGAAGTTGTGTTTTGACCCATATATACATATATATAAATTATTAATGTATTTCATCTTTTCTTTCCCAATAATGTTTGAACAAACACCTTTGATTCTCAATGATTCATCATTGCCAAATGTTAATGTTCCTTATTTGAAGTATTTACCATTATTTAATCAACATAAGTCTCCTTTCATATGATAAGAACACCCAAGGTTAAGAATCCAAGGTCATTATCCTTTTATATCTTTTAAATTAGTTTCAAAAACAAGATCCATTTATTTTTTATTTTCTTTCTTCACTCCCTAATTATATGAATTGTTAAGAAAAATTTATTTTTCAAAAAAAATGAAATCCTTTGTCTAGGTTTCCAGGTTGTTCACATATTTAAAAAATAGTTTCCCAAGGTTTGAACTTATTTTCAACTTTCACACAAACCTTATCAGGTTTCTTTTAAAAATTCTTTTCAGACTTATTGTTTTGAGAGAATTGAATCCCCTTGAAAAATTTCCTTCCATAAACTATGGAATAGTAGTAATGTTTTTGGTTGAACTAACAGAAATTTTACATAGATATAAACCAACCAAAATACTAATAATAGTGATTGAAAGAGTATTTACCTCTAAAACTCCCATACTGGCTATAATTGTGAACATGTTTCTCAGCAACCTTCTCACTTTTCTTATTTGAACCACCAACTTTTCTATTATCAATCAGAATATTCTTTTTCATCTTGGTTTTATTTTCATCTTTATCAAAACTATAAGTATTAAAAAAACTTTCATATTCATAAATTTTTGATATATTTTCAGACTCATGGTTTTTAAAACTTATAAATTCTACACTTTTTTGATCTTTTCCTTGTACATAACTTTTTTATATTTATTATTTTAAGAAAAAATTCCAACATTTTTCTCAACCTTTGAGGGTAAATTTTTTTGATCATTCTCAGGTTTCTTCTTACACGAACTTTCCCCAAATTCAGAGATAGATCTTTTGAAACTATTATTTCTTTGTTTATATTAAGAATGTTTTTATTGGACAAGATCCAACTATTTTTTTCTTTATATTTACTCAAAGATGTTAATTATGATTCGTTTATTCCTTAAGAAAATTCTTTAAATCCTAAAATTATTTCACCATATTTAATTTATTATAAGGAAAACATTCTTTATTTTTTGTGTAGTAATTTCATTTTTCAACTTTCTGATTTCTTTATCTTGCCTTATAATATTTCTTAAACATTCTTTCAATTATTCTTCTGGGTTATATTATAATTGAGATTCTTCTTCTTCAAATATACCACTTTTGAACTCTTCATTATTCACTGTTACAATGAAATTATTCTCACTAACAAACATAACATATCTTTTGGATTTAGATTCACTGTCTTTTTATTCTTATTCATCTTTAGATAAAAAAATCCTACTTTTAGGTTTGGATAATTTTCTATCTTTCTTAATGGAATAAGATTTTACTTTGTCACATTGTTTCTTCCATGATCTACATGACATTTTCTTCTTCATCACTATCCTATACTTTATTCTTTCAAAGACAATTAACCTAAAAGTGACCAATATATCCACATTAAAATAAATTCAAGAGATGTTCCTATTTATATTTACGTTTACCTCTTCTCACATTTTTAGAAAACAAGGATAAAATATCATCAATATTTTTTCAGACCACATTTTTGAAATCAGAATAACCAATATATTCTTCAATAAGAATCTTCTTTGAATTTTCTTTCTTGGGATACTTGAAATAAATTTCTCTATCAATTTTTTTTTTATATTTATAGATTTATTCCTTTTCATTTCATATGTAATTAAAGTTCTATGTAAATCATCCAGAAATAATGTTTCACAATCTCTATCTTCTAATGAATAAACATTAGCATCAAAATTATAGGGAATAAATCTTAAAATCTTTTAAACAACTATAGAATCCTCTAACTTTTTATCCAAGACATATGATAGTTATAAAAATGTGATTTACCATGGTAATGAAGTCCAAAATAGATTCATAATCATCCATTTTCAAATCTTCATAATTTAACCTCTAGATTTTTAATTTTTCTTTCTTAAACTTTTTATTATATTTGTATATGTTTTTCAAATTATCCAATATACATTTGGTTATAGAAACACATTTCACCCTATGAAATTCACTTTTATTAAGTTATGATGGTAAATAATTTTTAGCCCTTCCATCATTCTCAAGATTCTTCTTGTCAACATATGTAAGAGGAACATTATCCTTAATAGGTGGAAAGCTATTAGTTGTGACTTAAAGAAGATCACACCCAATAGAAATAACATAAGGCAATGCTTTATCTTTCTAGATATGATAATTATTACCATTGAAAATTATAATACCTTTATTTTTCACACAATTCATATTATCCATCAACTTCTCTTCGAAATTTCATAAATGAAAAAAGAAGGAAACCATATGATCTGATACTAATTATAAGATACAGTTTATGACAATTGTATCACTCAGAGGGGGAGGGGTGATTTAGTGTTTTTTTATGTTTCATTAAATATGAATCAACCTCCAAATCCTGTTAAATATTTATTTCCCTACTAAAAAAATTAAACAAACATCCACATGAACACTAGAATTTACAATGATCACTATTAAATAAGAATAGCTACGTCCTTGATATGGTTTGGAAATGATCCAATACCACAAAATCCACTAGAAATTAATATTTTATGTGAAATACAATGAGTAGGATATTCCATTTCAATCATG
This sequence comes from Viscum album, assembly GCA_963277665.1. Taxonomy (NCBI): domain Eukaryota; kingdom Viridiplantae; phylum Streptophyta; class Magnoliopsida; order Santalales; family Viscaceae; genus Viscum; species Viscum album. Next base: position 1,896,446,890 of record OY728150.1, read on the forward strand.
TATCACTATGTAAACAATCCAATAGTGTGTGTTCTCCTTTTAGAACAAATGATGTAATACAATTTTTTTTGCAGAAAAATATGTTACAGTGATTCTTTCTCAACTTTCACAAAAATAAACTTTCAAAAATATTATTAACTTTCTTAAGAATAATCTTGTAATAACTTCATATACTTTTATATAAAAATCATTCTGATTACCAATTCCAATTCTCCCAGTCTGATTTCTCTACATGGAAAATATATATTTCTTTTAGAATATGATTGAGTCAATACTGAACCACTTCTTCATCAATATAGAAATATAAATATTATAATCCTTCTAAATATGATAATTGGATGAAAATGATAATCATATGAATACGTTGATCATCTAAATATGTTGCGATCTTGTGTATTCTCTTTTAATTTATATCTGGCATGACTACTTCCAGAAAAACAATCTAGAAAACACATATTCTATATGGAATTTATTTTGTTCTATGTCTTCTCTCCTCATTTAAATGAATAGTACATCATTCCGAAATTAAAAGATAATTTACCTTTTACAATCACCCCAAACATGGTTTGGGTGAGATTCCTGAAATTTTTCCCACTCAACCAAATTAACCGACTCATACATTTCTTTTTAATTTTGGTTGCATCTTAAAGTTTTCAAAATTTATAAAATCTTCTCGTATATTCTTCATATTTCTTGAATCTTATAAAAACTTCAACTCACTGATGAATTTCTTCCAAAACATCAGTCCAATTATGATTCTTTATTATGATATCCCCAATACAATTTCTCCATTACGATGCTCTATACAAATTAAATGTATGAAGAAATAGAAAAAATTAATCTTCATTATGATTTGGTCATTTTATCACTTTTATTTTCATGAGTCTCTCATAAACAAATCATATATGAATATATCTCACTTCGTTACTATATACCAATTAAAAAACATATTTTGCTTCAAACTCTTCAAGTTTTTTGATCACTTTGGTAGCACTTTAAAAAATTATTTAAACAAGACTCTCTTTTATTCTTTACTCCATGCTGATGATCCAAAATCTGATTAATATATCGATTTCAGGTTACTTCTGTTTTATCGGTCTCTCCTTTATTCAATGAATCAATGTCAACTTCAATACAATGTCTCTTGACCCATTTGAAATAAAAACAATTCAATCCCCATGAATGGTTGACTACATTATTGATCATTCTCTAACATTTATTTTTGAATTGGATCCAAAAAATATCACATCCTTTATCATTGTTCCCAAAATAATTCTTTCTTTGATGAATAAGATGGTTTACCGAATACAATGGACTGTTGTCAGTAGCTTCTACACCAAAAACTGATTTCTTTCACAAGCATCAACTTGTATCAATACTTATTTATTAATTTGATTAAATTGAATATCAGATTAAATATCATATAAATTATAATGGAACATATTATGACTTCCCAATAAATATATTTGTTTCCTTCTCATCCTGAATATGATTGACATGATTTTAATCTGACTAGATACGATTTCCATCTCATTTACCCCTTTCATTTACCAAGATTTTATGAAATGTTTTACATAATAGTTATGATTTATAAGAAATAAAAAGTCATAAAATAATCATATCATTTATATCATAGTCATACAGACTCTGATGAACCACGCCATTAAGATCTTCTCTTCTATTCTAGACCTGAGGTGAGTCCGATAAACCTTTTCATCCAAAAACATATTCCCATTACGATGGAATTTCTTAACCACTGTGAGTCTGATTTTCATGAATACGATGGTCAAACCAATTTTCACAAAATAAAAAGTTTTTTAATTTATTTTCTTCTTAATATTTCTTGAAAACCAAATAAAAAAGTTGAATTCAATAATCGTCCTTATCAGCTTAGTCCTAACAGTAATTCCTCACGTGTAGCCTTAACTGATGAGACCAGTATGCCATGAATCGATCCTCATACTTCAGAACTAGTCTTATCCCAAAACCTGATGCATAAAAATATACCATATATATTCTTCATGGATTTGGAATAATCGGGAAAGATATTGAACTCATTCTCCCTTTCATCTCTTAAAAGGTTGTCTCATAGGTATCTGACCATAAAAACATCACTACCTTCTCAATCAATCCCATATGAGGTGATGATATGCTTGAGAAGTCATGTATTAAATTAATATAATATTAATTTATCCCCAAATAAATAGTTTATTTTAAATACATTCCTAGGAAGATCCCATGAAAATATATCTCTCACCATCTCTGGGTTAATTTAAACTCATATCTCTGAGATAATATGACCCTAGATGTGAACCTTATCCATCCATAAGTTTCAATTTACAAGATTATCATATAACTAATGAACTCTCATTATATCTAAAAAATATCAAGATATTTGGAATGTTCGTGTTCTTTGTGAGAATACAAAAAGACATCATCCATGAATACCACCACAAATGAATGCAGATAAGGATGGAAAACTCAGTTCATCAGTACCATGAAATATTTCGGTGCATTCATGAGACTAAACTATATAACCAAATACTCTTAAAGACTACAACATCTATATAAAGATGTACTACAAATGTATTTAGTTCGAACACATTCCTGGTGATAACACAACCTCAATTCAATCTTCATGAAAACTAGAGCTCCTTAGTGTTGTTCAAAGAGATCATCTATATGTGGAAAGGGATATTAATTTTTAACTGCCAATCGATTCAATTTCTAGAAATCCACACATATCTTGAGGTTTTCATCCAACTTTTACACAAAAAGGACCATAAAACCCCATGTAGAAGTACTATGTCGTATAAACCCCTTTGATTCTAGGTAATCTAGTTATCTCTGGAGTTTCTACAACTCTGTAGTATCCATATTATAAGGAGGAATGATTACTAGTAAACCTTATAGAACCATCTCTATAGATAACGTGACCTATATCTCAAGAGGTAAACCCAAAAATCTATAGAAGAAAAAATCCTTGAAATGATCAACCATTAGAGGAAATTCAGTCTATTTCATTCCATGATCATCCAGATATAAAATATAAATCTAGACTATCATTATGCCTATCCTATGATGCCCTAGTCTAGCTTATACATCCCATTAAATATTTTGAATAAAAAATATTCCCTATTGTGATGTGAAAGTCACCCTATGGTAATAGAAATTGACATGGTCATGATAAGAAAATGGACATTTCATCTCAAGTATGATGTTAAACTTTGTCATATTGAGGGAAAAAGGATTACAAACAGAGTGAAGCCCACCTTTCTCGAGGGGGAATTCTATGAACTGGCATATATCATCCAATCTAAGTCCCAATAGGGTATCAAGTTTCCTAAGGACATCATAAAACTAAACAATAAGTCAAATCCTCTCCACAAAATACACATCTATAAAAGAATGTGAATCACATTTATAAAAAAGATAAAATACTCTAGTGCAAGCTACTAATATTGAACCTCTCACTTTAGATGTCTCAAAACTCTACAACTCAGGTGTAGGCTATAAAATTTTATCTTTCCTGGACTGTACACTTATGAAATAACCTCTTTACCTAGATAAATATCACTCAACTATCTTCATGAAAATGGTTCCTAGATACCTCAACTATAACCATCACCTTATCCTGAACAACCGACAGTACTCTATATCCTAGAATTATAGGGGGCTGTGAATTCCACTAATAAACCTAGATTCGGAGTAGACAACCTTCCACTAACTACTAGAGGTAATGTTTTTTATAATTTTTTAACCTGACCCATCCTAGTGCATGTTCATCACTCGAATGTCTCTCTATTGTACTGAGTCCTCATATGTCCCTATCTACCACACTAATGAAAGAATATATAAATACCATAAATCCAACTACGGTGAGTATTCCCTTCATAGGATGCCTCAAAATGGTGATTTATACCTACTAGGAATGAACCACTGTGTTGATAGGTTTGCTTGATTCACTATCTCAACAATAGTTATCAGATGAAACATGTTTACTTGTGATGGAAGGAAATGTTTGAGACCTTTCTTGAAGCATATCTCCCATGATGGATCATTAGTAGGACAAATTTCCACAAAATTCTGAAGCTATGTAAATCATGAAAACACTACATAACGATCATCAAACCCTACTCTAGATGAAAAAAATCATTGTTACTTTCAAATCTCTGCATATCAGGAAATAGTTATTCATAAAACATGGATTGGAAATTCCTACAACCCATATCTTTAAATATATAAACATAACTCAAAAAACCCCAGAAGTGCTAAGCTTCTCCCCAAAGCATATATGTCAGGAGTTTCACTAAACCCCCAGGAGGTGTCTATAGAGGCTCAAAGATCAACAATGTTATCTCAAGCTACAACTGAGCATCCTATGAACCACCATACTATGAAAATGTGGGTTTCTGAAAATACTAGAACATATTCTTCAACTCTTACATAGTCAAGTAAGGCTATGGAAATCCCTGAAAAGTATGTATAAAGTGTAGGAAAACCTCACAGAACTAGGAATTGACACCCATATCTAGTACATTCACAATTTTTCAATTGAAACAATAAGTGGTTATAATAGAGGCTCAAGGAACTACACCTATGTATCATGGTCATCACCACTATTTTTACCTATTAATAGATTCCACCATGGTTTCATGTCTCTATAAATTCCTAGAACATGCCTAAAAAAGATTTGTTAATGAGAATATCATAGATAAAATTATAGGATAGGTCAAATCCTTCTTACAAACAAGACACACCCCTCTTCCTACTCCTAAATACAAGATTGGGTAAAAGAAACAATCATACAAAGCACTAAAGACACTACCTACTACCCACTCTAAATTTGAGTCAATGTCAAGTTCTCATTTTCCCAACATGGGTATCGATATATATCTAATGAAGACCTTTAAATTTGATTTCAATTTCATTTAAATTCAATTTTGTTTGCAATTTTTATTGAATGGTTGAACCAAATAGATCACCACTTCTAATATATAATGCCCCATACACATGAAGAAAGAAGTGTGGCATCCAATTAATCCAAACCATAACACGTTATAGTCTATGTGACCAATGTTTCATGACTCAACATTCCATAATTGTCTACTTAGGGTGTGTGTTGTATCCTTTATAAGAAAAAACTATTTAGGTTATGGTAGGAAAGCTAAGTATAAACTATGTTTCTTAGTCACCTATATGAAACTTTAATCAAATCATAGGTATATCATGAAAATAAAACTTAATAATTTCTTGTAGAAAATAAATACAACCTATATGGCATGACATAATGCATGGAATATGAACCATGTGTTATGCCTAAAATGTAATCATATATCATACCCTCATATCATCGAGAAATGATCAAATTCATAATCATAAGGAAAATAAAACATAAAGTGTCTCAACCAACGGTGAATTCAAATAAAAGCGAACTATATAACATCAATCCCATTCTAGGCAATTCAGATTTTTTCCTTTGTGTGGGTTAGCTACTCTCTCACACAGCTCATTACTAAATCCCAATTTGATCTTAATCTTTTATCTATTATCTCACAATAGTAAGAAAAAAAAGAAATATGACTTTAATACCAATTCATAACTTCCTGACCCGAGTGCCATTGAACGGTGGCCCGAGCCAGTGGGTCAGATGGACCTAAGTGCACCTCCTGGAACAATAAAGGCTATCGCCTGGAAGCAAGGGTCTATAGTGATACAGTAGAAAGAATATACCCCCATGACCAGAGTGTAAAAAAATAGAATAATAATATCAATCATTAGAGTTAACATATGAATAAGCAAGAAGTTTAAAAATAACATTAATGATATACTTGTAATAAATAACCAATCCAAAAGTAGTGTCATATAAAATATGATGAACATGTCAAGTCTCTATACCAAATGGTAGCCAATACAAGGAAAAATGAAACTAATAAAATACATGTGTCAAAAGGGAAAAAAAGAAAAATGAACTATCTTTAGAGAGAAACATGATAAAATCTCAGTCTTATACTTCCTTGCTCCTAATCATGATCAAATAAAGAGTCATAAATCAATAAGTTTCCATAATCCTTACATGCATCCATGAAGTCTTTTAAGGTTCACAACAATATCCAGAATATGATGTGACATATGACTTAGCAGGCCACCACCAATGATGTCTATAAAAATTTTATTTTGTGTATAAAAAAATTAGTGTAAAGTATATCACAAGTATCACAGAAATAAAAGTAAAGTTTCACATGAAAAGGTGATATTTTCTAACCAAACATGGATCCTAGTGAAGAATAATCAATCTCCCATAAACAAGGGAAACCGTAAATCATGATTATCTAGGTATGATATTGTCCAGACTAATAACTATTATAAAATACCCATAAAAGGTATATCTATAATGAATGATAAACTTCTACATAGTCCTATATCAAGTAATCAAGTTTCAAGACTGAAAGGGTCGAATCTAAGGCGTAAATGGACAATGAATTTTCATTGAGTCCATAAAGCATCTTGATGGAAACTCAGTAAATACATGGATGGAATATAAGGAGCTCATATAAGGCATTCCAAGCATTCCAGATACATCGAGTATAAAATTACTTGGAAAAATATAGAATCAGGATCCAAGGAGTAGAAATTTCTATGGCATCAACTACCATAATCAATACAGATACAAGGATTAGAGTTGTCCATGGAATTCAATGGAATCAGGATCCAAGTAGTATAAATTTCCAAGGTATCCACTACCATAATCAATACAGATCCATGGAGTATAAATTTACATGGCATCCAATGGAATCCATATCTACAGAGTATAAATTTCCAAGCAATCCAATACCATTATCAGTTCCTTAATCATTTCATAATCACCCACAATCCATGATTTCATCCAACACATTTACACATTTTCCATTCAAAAAATTTAATCAATTTTTTATCACTTAATCACATGAAAAAGGTGGAATAAACTCTCTCATAGTATCTAACTTAATCAAATTAGTCTCCCCCACTCAATTTTTATCTCACATACACCCAAGAGGTGGTATAAAATAGGGAAGATGCGTAAAAAACCTCATAGTTTAAATGAGTTGGGTGATCAACCTACAACCATATAATGGTACTATTAGGGAACTTAAAAGGGACCCCAAAAATTTAATTAAGGTATTATATTAATTTTATGGTTAAAAATCGAAGGTCAGACATGCGTCATAGTGGAAACAAGGTATATAAAACACCAAAAATTGAGGTAAAGGTATAAAAAACCATAAATATACCCATGGAAGAACACTCATCTAGTATTGTCTTGTTACTTGAGCTAGATCGGAAGAAATGGAAAGAATAAATGACTACCCTAGAAATATAAAATATCATCTTGCACCAAAATAACTCTATCGATATGAAGATAAATAAATAATGGAACAAAATGAATATACAACATACTAGTTTGGATCCAACGAGATTAAAAGTGTTTTATTTATAGTTTAGTTAGTGAATCTGTATCCAAGAAAAGATTATGTTTTGGGAAAAAACTCAATAGGAGAACAAAACCCCTCTCTTATTCACTAGAAAATAAGAAGGATGAATAGGTTTAGATTAATACATATTTTTAGTGAAAAATGTTCATTTTACACAAAATAATGTGTTGCATCTTTGGATACACAGTTAGACAAACAATAAAACAACCGTAAACCCCTCATTTCTTTATCAGGGAACCCATGTGGTTCTTATGCATAGTTTGGTAAACTGTGTGTAAACCTTCACACATGCCTATGATGGAAACTGCAGATCTTCCCACATGGGCGTGTAGACATGATTGCATAGTTAGGGAATACAATGTGCCATTTTCTTCTCTTTTTCCAACCCTCCATAGATTGGAAATATTGTGTGTCTTGGTTTTGACAGTTTCTACTAACCATGTGGCCCCATTCCCTTTTCCAAATAAATAGGCCTCTAGGCCCCAAAACCACCCTTTACACACCCCAAAATTCCCAGAACCTCATTGGGAATTCATACTTGGTCCAAATCAATCATTTAAACTGAAATTAAAAATATTTTTACCTCCATAAAAATCAAGGAACTTATAGAATGTATTGTAAATGTTTAAGTGATGTGTGGTACCAGGTTATAGATATCCCCCCTAATGCATAGAATGGTCTCATGAGACAAAATGTTATTTATTGGTGTATATTAGCCCACACAATCACAATTTCTAGTAACAATGCCTTTATTTTATATAAAATGTCTTGGAAAAATCCCTTAATGATATGTAAAATGATATTGAACAAGGTCCTAATGGTAAGGATAATGATATTTTTTCTTGAGGTGTCCATAGAAAGATCATGATATATGACTTTATATATGCCATCATTATGAAATAAAATATTATAATCCATGTTATTATTTATATTCTTATCCATAGATATATAACATTTAGAATTTTTTAATGTTTTTATATAAATATTTTGACTTAATAAGATAAGAAAATAATCTTATGATTTCATGGAAAGTTTATTTTTAAGGATGAAATGATTGCTTTCTAGGAATGGTTTTCATTAATTTATTCAAGAAACCCTTATGAATAATGATTTTATATTATACTTGGTTATTAAATGTTTTATTAAAAACATTGTGAAAAGGCATTTATTGGAAGAGTAATTATGTTTTTATTTTGAGATCAAGGATTATTTTGAGAAAAGAAAAACTTTTATATGGGATTTCATGTTCTCCAAAGGAATATTGGTTTTTATTTTCTTTATATCTATTTTTTTAGTTTTTCATTATCCTACTACATTTTCAAATGACTTTCATAGGTATTAAAGATGATTATGAACTATTGAAAGGAATATTATTCCACTATAAGGATCTATCTTAAAATAAGAGAATGTGTTTGGAATGAAAATGGTGTTTAAATTTAGCAATATTGTATTTTTGGAAGAAAATGAACACTGAGTGGATGTTCCCACATTGAAATATAATTCTTTCATATGTAACTATTTTTCAAAATTATTTTAAACTTTACACTGAAAATATCCTCTAAATGTAAGAAAGTGAAACTCGTGTTATAAATCTTATAATTATTAGTTATTTAAGTTAAGGGGTTTTATATTCAATTTTCAATTTTTTATCATTATAATAACAATATAGCATCAATAATAATGAAAAATTTATAATTCATGATGAATAATATAATTTTTAATTATTAATAAAAAAAATAAAAAAATAAATATCCTTTAATTAATTAAAATATGTAATAATTAATAATATAATTAATAGTCATTATATATATCTAATAATATAAAAAATATTTATTTAACATAATTCTTACTTATTAATTAAATTAATAAAAAAATTAATAATATACATAATAATTAAACTAATTTTTTGGTTGACTCATCAGATGTGGGAGCCGATGCACGACTCTAGGTGGGGATCTCAGAATGTAGTGTTCATTATTGACACAACATAGGTGGGGCACAATATGGATATAGTGACAAAGGAGGGGAGGGTTCTCATTGACAAGGAAGGTAGAGACCAGGCACCCAAATGTGGCGATTTTGTAACTCATCGACACCAAAAAAGAAGGAGGTCGGGCAAAGATGTGGTTGCGACATAGATCATCACCAATGTTCTTGTGATTCAGAGGAAATAAAAAAAGCCTGGAAACTTTACCACATGTATTGGAGTACTTAAGTTAAAATTATTGTTTTTATTAGGTTTATATCACATGATTGATCCTTCTTAATGTTTGTTAGTCCTTAGGGGTGGTACTGGGCTTAGGCGTGTGTGTATTTATGGTTTGTAATCCCCTATAAATAAATAAATACATATTAATATATTATCAATACAATAATAATAATTATTATAATTAATATAATTTTAAAAATTAATATATTTATGATAAATAATATATTTAAGAATTAACTAAAATAATTAATAATTTATTGATATAATTAACCACTGATGGAAATTAGAAATTATATTATATTTTTTATTGAAACATATTACTATTAGTAATTAAAAAAATAACATAATAAATATTAATGATATCATCAATTAATAATTATTATTTATTAGTTATCTTATTAATATTATTAATAATAAGTAATAATTAAAATGCAGTGTAGTTAATAATAAAGATTAATTATTTAATTAAAAAAACTATTTAATTAAGAATTTTTTTTTATAAATTATAATATTATTAATTATTAATTAATTATTTTATAAATTATTAATTAAATTATTCATTAAAATGTTAATAATTAAAAATACCATTAAATAGTAAAAATTAAATATATTTAATAATTACTAATTATATTTGATTTATTTTCAATTATTAAATATATTATAAGTTATTATTTTTAATTTATATAATTATATTATTAAATATTAATTAATAATATTTAATTATATAAATTCATTTATCAATAGTGCATTGTTATTTATGTGTTATTATTAGTAATATATTATTATTCAAATTTAAGAAAAGTAGAAGTTTAATCCCACATTGAAAATTCTCAAGGGATTATAAGGACATACCCATATAAAAAAGATATCGGGTTAGGGATTTAAAATATTTTTTAGGATTATTTTCATGAAACAAATCCAATAAAAATAATGTGTAAAATACAATTTTAAATTAAGTTTTACATATATACATACATATATAATAAAAATAAATCCAAATCATTTTATTTAAAAACTAGGAATCATTTCACACTTTTATATCATATATTTGGTAATTTTGTTTTAGATAAATCTTAAGAAATTAACATTTAAAATTCCATTTTAGATTTTTTCCGTACATGGATAAATAATGCATGACTCAATATTTAATAAGATATTATAACACACTTCTAGGGCCATTATTAACATTTGAAGAACTTTATATTATATTAATTTATCTTTATATTGATAACATATATTAATTTCAATTAAAATAGTTATTGACTTTTTATATGTTAGATGAATATAAAAAAACTCTTATATTAAAAGGGTCGATGTTGATAGAAAATTAATAATAATGAATGTTAAATAAAAAATCTTAATTTATTTCCAGCAGATTATTACCCATGCAATTCATAAAAAATGGCAGTTAAATAGTATGTTATCAACATTATTTTATATGATTTTAATAAAACTTATTTTAAAACTATTTTAGTCTTTTTAATGTGATGGAATAACATTACATCATTTTTAGTGGCCTTTAATCTACTTTTCAATTACTGTGTTTTTAATATCATTAAAAACATAACATTTTCTTGATTATAAATATGTTAGTAATTTTTATGATGTCGGAGATTCATAGGTTTTGTTATTGGAGGTTTTATTCACTATAGGTAATGAAATAAATCCACTTAATCAATCACGATGATTAAACATCATGATTTCATTAATTCTCATTAATTTCTTTAGAGGGGGTGTACTATCCTTGAGAAAATCATACATCAAATTTACAATATTTATAATTATATAAAGAGTCATTTCATTAAGTAACCATGGATAATAATTTATTCTATATTTGATTCTAATAAAAATATTCAATAAAATCATAGGGTTTAGATTTTTAATAATTTTCCACACAATTGCATATCACATATAATATATTTAAAGGAGTACATCAATTAATTATTACAATTAAAAAAATTTATTAAAATTGTTTAATTTTATATCGATATAAAAAAATCAATAAAAATAGTTGATGCCCATATTTTAGAAAATTCAAAATAATCATGGAGAACTTATAATTAACAAGTTAAATAAAATGCTAAAATACAGAATATAATTATAAAAAAATTCCCAAACTATAGTTAATAAAAAACCTTGAATATTGGAGAAAATTATAATCATAAAAAAGTAATATAAAAAATATTTTTTAAAAAATATAGTTGAGATATCCAACAGAAACAATCTAAATGATGGAAGAGGGTAAAGAAAATATTTCAATGAAATTTAATAAAAATATGAATAAGAAACATCCAAATCCCATCCACAAACATAAAAAATCTAAACAAATCATAAAAAACTGATTATTGAACAATCAAATAATAATATTTAGTTCAGAATCTAGAAAATGTATAAAAAACATGGACACATAATCTAACCAGTTTTTCAAATCGTAATAAAATCCACATTAATAGTGGGATTAAAACACTAGAAAGAAATGATTTAATAAGGTTTCAAACACTAATAAATGTAAAAATAAATACTGAATTTTTTAGAAGTAATATATAATGAAAATCATGTAGTATATTTCATAAATACATATAAATAATATTTAAGAAAATTTAAGTATAATGAATCTCAAATTCTTCCCCATAGTGGCTTCAAATAAAAGTTGAATAAAACTCTCAAAATACCTTCAACATTTTATTACTACAATGTTATATTGAATGAAAATATTGGGAATTATATTATTATGTAATTAATGGGGTCAATATTTTTCTTATGATATAACCTTTATATCATTGTAACTTAGAAAAAACTATAATTTATACTTCAATATATTCAAAATTTATTTTTTGAGGAAACTAAAAATTAAGATAAAAATTACTTGAAAATTATTAAGTTATTATCTTAGAATTAGTGACATTTTTATTTTTATTTAAGGGGAATTCATTAAATGCCTCTAATGTGGTAGTTAGATTAAATCAATGAAGTATTATTTTTACACTATCCATGGAAAAATGATTAGTGTTCACTCGAGATAGAGAAATTCAAAGTGAAAAGAATGGTCAATGATAATAGTATAATTATTCAATTAAATAGTCAAAAATATGAAAAAATAAATTAATCAATGGAATTATATTTATGGTCATTGTACTTACACAATATGATTGACTATTTTTTATGTACAGTCAAACCACTAAGGAATTTTCCTCAAAGGTAATTAATGTTTATTAATTTTAATAGTTTTTATGTAATTATTGTTGGTTCTTCCTTCAAATACAATAATTATCATCCTCTAGAGTGATATGTTTTAATGAATGAAGGACAATTATCTTTTTATTCAATACACCTACTTATAATTATTCAACGTTAAATAAGAAAATGATATATTGAATAGAATAATTGAAAAGGCTAAATACCACAACATACTAAAACATTAACCCTTACCAATATTACACCAAGGAATCATATGATGTTCATAACTCATAAATAAAGATAAATATATTTAATTATTTTAAATCCACTTTCTCACCTCTTCCAATAGTAAATCAAATGGATGATACACTAAATGGTTGAATCATTATCTAGGTACTGACTCTTTCATAATATACTTTACCATTTATACTAGAATCTTCTAAATAAATGAACAAACCAAATGAATAATTGAACAATCGCTGAACATATCTCTAAAATAATTCATCCAATGGTGTCACAAAAGAGTGATCAATAATTTTCTTGAATGGAGTGTTCAATCCCCAAAATGATAAATAAATTAATAAATATTAATATTTACATATTAGAGTATAAATCATGAAACATAAACCCATTTGGGGAAATCATTTTGAAAAAAAATTGTTGTGGAAATAAAAACAAAAAAGATCTTTTAGAAATAATTTTCAATATGGATATAAAAAACAATTTTTCATGTCGCTTTCAAAGGTAAATTTTAAAAAGGAAATATAAAATATTTTGAAAACCATAAATTTCAAAAAATAAAATAAAATAATTGATCCTTAAGAATAAATAAATTTTATCCTGTAGTAAAAGGGGGGAAGAATACAAAGCCCATAAAAATGAATTGAATTCCACTTTTACTTTTTTCAAAATACATTTGTTCAAAAATCACCTTATAATAAGGAAAACAAAACATTCTATTGGATAAAAATATATTTTTTCCCATAAATATAAATAAATTAATAAAATAATAAAATATTAGGGTGGGGGCACCAAAGAATGTAATAATGATGATCAGGATGGAACAAATCAACTCAGTGATTTGAAACATGACTTATCAATATTCTTTATCAGAAACATATTCCTTGAAGATTTAATTATTACAAGAAGGATAATTATGTGGTAGAAGTTTTCATTCATAGAAAAAAATTAATACTTCATAATATAATCAATTAGTATAATGTACACAAAATTTATATCCAAGATTATTATGAAAATATAGTGAACTAAAACTAAGTTAAGAAAAAAGTCCTTACAAATAGGGTAACATCTCACTCAAAATCCATTTGATGAAAAGGTTTATATTTGGATTAGTATTTAAAATGAATAAAAAAATATATGTTAATGATAATTTAGTTTCATATATTTTACCATGTAAGAATTTTGAATATGTATAGGAATGTTTTGATGCATGATACTGAGATGGAGTGAGATTCTGAGGCCCGGTGTGGCCAAAATTAAATATAGATATATATTAAATATATTCAATATAATTATAATGGATTTTTCCTAAAAATATATAAGAAAATATAAATGGATTCCTATATCACAAATCTAATGGTACTATTGATTTTATAGTGTGGGTTTTACCATAGTCGCGACATAAACTTTGTCGGCATGGGTTATTTATGAAAAATCCATTATGGGTATAAAATGAATAAAATAAATTTATTAAATAAATTTATTTTGAAATGAAATTGAAAATAGTCCTCTAACTTAAATATACACTTATGAAAAAATTGCAGGGTTATATACATAACCTTTATATTCATCGAGATCTATTAGAGAGTTTTAGAGGAACTCCATTAAAAGACAAAAACCACATCAAGGTTCCAAGATTGGTGTGCAACGGAATTACAGGATCTCGACAATGACAATGATGAAGGTTCATTCTTCATCAGGTATCAATCCAAATCATGTAAGGATTATTTTTAATTTTTTTTCATCCATATTTATGACTTCTATAAGGAATAATAATCAATAAACAAACAAATGGATTCATGGATTGTGTGTTTGTGGGTATGGAATTGTTATGATTCAGGATTGGGAATTTCTTGTTGATTATTTTTACATATATTCAATCATCATTTTTACAAAAAAATATTAAGGATGACACGAACATCAGCTGATGTTCATTCCTCATGGTTGTTATTTGTGATTTCCCTTTCCCTATTTCTTCGTTCATCATGGAAAAATTCCTTGTCATGTGATTCAATAATTTATTGGTAAATTAATCATTGAACACATGTTTCATGGTGAAATGGATTGATATCACATATCTATGGTCGGATCAATGATGTGATCATTCTATGATGACAGTGATGAAAAATTAGACAATATTGGGCATGCACAGGAATGGTTCTTAGAAACAAGTTAGGGGTGGAGATTTGGGATGATTATCAAACAATTGAGTTCATTAGAAAGTCATATCTTCTATGAAAATAGGCTTCAATTGACCTAGATACAAAGTCCATGGGTAGGATTTGTGGCATATTTGGCAGCAGCGGTGATGAATTTGGAATTATCATGAAACTCTTTGGGTTTTGTGAAAAACACAACTACATGGTGTGTAGTCTAATGAAAACACACTATGTAGTCATGTTTATTTGGTGCTATTATTTGAACATGGTTAAAGGTATCACATGGCATGTCACCTATGTCATATTTCATGTGATCATTAGTTGAGAAGCTCTACGTGTATAAGGAGTACATTCCTTGGAGGATGGGTGGAGTTTCACGCTATACGGTCCATGCCACACACCATGTAAACCCTAACAGGAGTCTCAGTGTGTATAGAGAGTACATGAAAAAGAGATATTGTGGGTCCTATATTCCATGTATGGTGATCCACATGATGTGAACTTGGGAAAGTACATGTGCACGGACAGGACGACACGTCGGGTCAAGGGACGACTCTTAAATGACATATACCATTAAGACATTCCATGTATTGAGAAAAAGTACATTTCATGTGGGTATGAGCCATATGTAGTAACAATATTATTGAGACACACAATTTACCTCTAGGGACATTTCAGGTTTTATTTCTTGGACAAATTATATTCATCTATCTTCTTAGCTCAACTTAATTGTAAGGTTGTCTGAGATTCCTTGGACTAATATTATTTTATTGTATTCCCTTGTTTTATTCCTATGAGGGTTCAATGTGGCATTATATTACCTTCATAAACGATGATCACACTATAGCTTCCTGTTATTAGTTCATTATGGATGAGTTCCCTTCTTCTTCAGTGAGTTTACTTAGACTGCTTCAACTACTAACTCAGCAACTTAGAGCATGTATCCCTATGAGATTCCTAGAGTGATCCTCATTTCCCTTCATGTTACTTATATAGGGTTGTTGGAATTTTCATGACCAATATTTACAGAGGTGTCGATACCCTATTTTTGTGGATATTTCCAATAGGGTCTAGTTTGCCTCTAATGAGATTTGGAAATTGACCCCTATCTGTGTATCAATATATGATCATTCCAATGAGATGTAGTCCGATCGAGTGTGTAACTTAGATAAACACTCTCAATTTTCCTCTATTTTTATACCTAAAGAGTGTTACCTCTATGATGAGTGTCTTTAGTGGAAGTACATCTCATGGATTATTTTCCCTTGGATGAGTCTTATGTGGAACTTTTGAGCAGGAATCCTAGGAAGGATTTACATTTGAGTTCTTACCTTGAGACTATGTGTCTACTACGAGCATATATAGACTTTTTATTTGTATCACATTATTATTGAAAAATCCTATGGTGATATGACTAATCTTGATGCTTTGTGTTTGGTTATTTCAAGGTTTCCCAAGGGGTATTGTTATAAACACCCTTGTATGAGATCTTCTTGAATTTTTCATGGATTATGTAGAAGATGGAACTTTTTACAGAGTACTTGGTGGTCTAAGAGTATGTGAAGCTAAGTTTGGATATAAAGAATGAGGTGTATATCAATGTTTTATTTGATAGTAGTTAACTCCATTTGAGCAGGTCAAACATTACTTTTTAGTTTTGGTTAGGTAGGTATTTGGACCCTTTATATTCTTTCCATTACTTTTTGGCGTACTATGGTTGTGAGATTATAAATGTTGGGATACATTGTTTTCAATTATTTTACATGTCATTATTTCATTATCTTGGATATGTGTTCATGAATATAGGTACTTATGGATAATTCCTCCCATGTCTATGATATGGCTTATTTGACATAGTCTCCAATGCCTATACTATTAGAGGTGGGCTTGGGGTAGTTGTGTCTTAGGCCCCATTGGTATGGGTCATGATAGAATGGCATTAGAGAAGTACCCAACATGAAGTGTTATGACACTGGCTTGGTTTAGGATCAATTTCTAGAGTTTATTTTGTATATCTATGAGGTTTGTTTTGGGAACTAGGGAAATAGTGATAAATTATTTCAAAATGGATCTCAGGACAGGGTGTCTAGTGTTTGTACAGAAGCCGATATATCCATTCACAAGGACATTGATAAACATCTCATTGACTCAGTATATAAAAAATTGGTTGAAAATAAAACATTAGTATATGCATTATATAGGAATGGGTTGTGTTTTCCATGTCCTTCTTGGGTCATATCCCCATATATACTCATTGACCCTGGTACATCTTGATTATCTTCAAGATTCATCTATGATGAAAGTCAACTAGGATTTTTAGAAAATTTTGCTATGATGATTAGACGGGTGATGAGGTTTTAGTTTGGAGAAACACTCATGAATTTCTTTTCTCTAGGTGGTCACCGAGTAGTGTTACCACTTGTTGAGAAGCATATGGATACTTTTGTGGACCAGGCTTATGATCATCTGCGTGTTGAGCAGTCAATAACTCCAGTAAGATATAATGATGTTACATGTGGGAATTGTGTGTTACATAGGTTCCTTTGATGGGTATTTATAAAGTCCTATGATGAGATAGACCCATAAGAGCTAAATGTTTGAATCAAGGTAGTTATTTAAATTTTTGGTGTGAATGGATCTCAACCGTTTGGACTGTTTCACTTGTGACCCATTTACTCTATGGAGAAGTAATTAGCTTTGGTGGTACTGGTATATGAAACAACTATTCTAAGTTTGCATAAAAAATTCTAGAGATAGAGATCTCATATGTTACATGGTGAGCTAGACCTACTTCTCAGGTGGTGGAGTATTGATGTGGGCCTTTGGTTTGAATGTCCTGCATGAATGAGACCCCCACTATGATGGTGTTCCCAATATAGAGACTTATACATGGTAAAACAAGGTGTCGATAAAGACCAGTGATAGAAATGTTTAACATGACTTTGGACGTGAAAGGAAGAGGAACCCCCCCTCCCCCCAAGACACATTCTTGATACACGATCAAAAAACTGTATGTGAAAGTCAGTTCCACCCAAAGAGGATAGTTTTGACGTGTATTGGTTGTGTTTCAATAACTTATGCATTTGAGGTTGTTATTTGTTCTAAGGATTTAGAGCAAGCCTTGATGGTGGTAAATAGGCCAGATAAGGAAACAATGAATTCCAAGTCATGAGAGCTTACATAGTCTTGATTGTATTTTGAGGTATGACATGTTTCTTTACTACCCCTACTGTAATTTCCATAAGTAGTTATGAGAAACTTTTACCTTAGTGTATACTCTTTTTGAGATCTAATTATACCAATGGAGATTTTTTTCTTGACCCTTGTGTTGGAGGCTCATTCAGAGAGGATCAATGACTACACCCTTTTTTTTTTGACAGTGTGACCTGACTCTGGGAGGAGATAGAGAGCCTCATAAGGAAATCATTCCATAGTGGAAGTGGGACAATATGATTTCTTCCTCACTATGGATTGGTTTTCTACCATACATGTTCAGATGATTTCTACCAGGTTTATTAGCAGTGATTTCAATTTTATGGGATGGATTTTTCCTACTTTAATAAGTAGAGCTCCCAAATAGGGTTGGAAGAGATCATTCACATTAGGTTTTAGCCATTTCCATATAGATTGGATAATATTTCCCTTGGAGTAGCAGATTCTATGAGGTTTTAGTTCTTGCAATGGTGGACAAATATGGGGTAACTCTTCTTGAGGATATTTTATGTTTATATAATGAACCAATATTAATGTACATTAACATTACATCACTTTTTGGGAATACTTAAAACATTACAAAAATAGGTTCCCAAAGATCATATTAGATTAGTTCCTTTGTAATCTTTGAACACAAACTTCTTGTATGGTGAAAGATATTCAATATTTCCCACAAAGATCTTCATCATTAGTACCCCTAACTAGAACATTTATTTATAACCTAGGGAAAATAAAAAATAAGAATGGGTGAGCTCATATGCTTTGTAAGGGTAAACAAAGAAGATATGTAAAAATAATCATGAGCATAATGGTATGAGAACATGATCATGAAAATAGAAGATCATACCTTGCATATCAATGATCATAATCATGAATCATGGTATAAATATTGTCAATTCATAAGAAATGAATCATAATGAAATACATAACATAATCCATGAAATCATAACATATGAATAATACATAGAATTGTGGCATATACATAATCATGTAATATCATTCCTTATAAGTCAAGATGCATTTCTAGAACTTATCAGGACACTTCATGGGGACTACACCTACAGGGTGGGACAAACCACAATCCCCAGTTGTAGTTCTATCATTGTAAGGGGTAGAGTTTTACCTATTTTCATTGTGGGATTGGTTTTCCCTATCTTTCCTTAGTATACAAGGTTTCCTATCTTCCCATAGTGAACTACATTTCCCCATCTTCCCATAGTGGGTCAGGTTTTCCCCTCCTCCCATAGTGGATCACACCCATTGACTTGATTCCCATCATTATATCATGAGAAATAAATATTTTCCCAATAAATTGGAGGTATATATAGGTCCCAACCATCTCATAATTAAATCATTATTATGTTTTCTATAAGAATATATATTATTTATTATATCATAACCCATGGAATGAAATGGGTTTTATAAATATCATGAAATCATAACATAATCCATAAAAAATAAATGGGTTTCATAAATGTAATTCAATGATAAACATAATTCATTTATAGAAAGAATAATAACAGAAAAATTGAATAATATCCCAATTAAAAAATAAGTAATATCAAACAATGTAATCATAGATAGAAAATAATTTGGAGATAACTCATGAAAACAATTATTGGGGAAAATATCCTTTCATCTTTGAAAAATTTTCTTTTCTTGAAATGTCAAGAATTTTTAAAATAAAAAATTTAATTTTTAAATAACCTTCTATGCTTTTAAGGTAAGATTAAACGCATTAAAGTATCATTAATGCATAAAAATTCATTCATCCCATATAAGTTAAAAAAATATTCCTTTCATACTTTTTTTGGAAAAATCACAAAGTACCTCGTTTGGAAAATGATATAATTATTCAATTAAAACGATATAGTAAAAGTAAAAATGGGTTTAAAAATATATAGAAAAATAATAAAAACATTTTTGAAACCATTTTTAGAAAACATGAACATGGAAGACAAATATTCCCCAATGAGACTTAAAACAAATCAATCCAAAAGATTGGTGTGATTGTGAAGTAAATACACATCACTTTATAATCAGTAAAATCATATGCCCCATGAAATAAAGAAAACTATATGGATATGAAAATACCATAATATTCTTTATAATACTCATAATATACATTCATGGGAAGTATATGCACCATGTAGAAGAAACAATTGGTGTATAAGGTATGTGTCCCACAGAAATAAAAGTGAGACATAAATCCCTTAATACATGAGTTACTTTAAAATAGTGAACCCCATAAAAGAATAAAATCATTTAAGAAATTTCATATAATTAAACAAATTTAATTAATGATATAACATTTCATAGATCGGTATATACACCATAAAAAATAAGAGAGTGGTGAATATGGCATGTGTGTCATTAAAATAAAAAAGCGAGATTAAATTCCCTTACCTTAAGTCATGAATTCCTTTACACATGTGAAAACCTCATTTATAATAAATTTAATTTTATTATATATCTACCATAGAATAAAATTCACATATTTAATACCATATTTTATTTACTTTTGACTTTATATTACTCGCCTATTAGAAATTATATGTTAAATTAATGTTTTGGGTAATAATTGCATTGTTTATCAAACATGTTACGATTTTCATTCTTGAAACTCCTAATTTAATCATGATTTAATTATTTCAAGAATGTAAAACATGAATTATATATCATATATATTCATTATATAAACATTTATAATATATTATAAAATATAGATAAATGAAATGGAATAAAATTTTCATGGAGACGGTAGGCCATATGTACGCATGATCATTGTTTCCATTTTATTTTTGGGTTAAATGGAAATAAATTAAATGATATATTATCATTAAATAATAATTTTTATTTAATATATAACATATATAATCATAAAAATTCATACTTATTACCATCCATTAAATATAGATGAATTAAGAATCACATCACGTCGTGGAGTTAGTAAGCCATAGGTATGCACAAACGAATCACTTTCCCAAAATTTTAGATGGTAAAATTTTTAAATGATATTATCATTATAGAAATATAATTATATCATAAATATCATATAAAATAGTTTTTCTGTCATAATTATCAACCATGATAGGTGGTAATGTAAAAATGAGCAACATCGTTTCGTGAGGTAGTAGTTCACCACACACAAGAATAATATAATTGTTACCCATTAGATGGATGTGTGTGTGAGAGTAAGTAGAAACCTTTATTTAAAAACATTCCAAAGTATTTAGTATACTAGTTTTATTATATAATCATGAAATAATAATAATGTAATTAGTTAAAGGAAGAAATACAATAAAAACATATGTTAATGAACATTACCTCTTCTTTGGGTATATCCTTTTGATTTAAACAAAAGGAATAATTTGGTTTGATTTATTATCAATGTAAGGATTATAATATTAAGAAACCAATTTTTGGAGGATAATTTGGTGGATTTTTTCCGAGACATGGTCTTTAGAGGTGGAATAAAAGATAAGGATCAGTTCCCTTTTATAAGCGAGGGGAAGGGCACTCTTATAATATCCTAAAATAATAAATTCGTATTAATTAATTTATAATTAAAAATAGATAAAAATTAATTTATGTAAAATATAATATGAGGATAGATCTAAATAATATAAACCAATAATTTTTAGACATGTTTAGGTCATATTATTACCCTTATATTTTGGATTTAAACCTTAATTAATCTATTCAACTCTAACCGTGAAAACATGTGTTTTTACTACTTATGAGTTAATATAGTTACTATAAAATTAAAAAAGAACCATAAATGAGTAATTTATGAAATTTTAGAACTTATTTCAATTATTTTTCCAAATATTATATTTTTATTTATTTTTTATCGTTTGATAAAATATTATCTATTTCAAAATATCAATAATGTCAATTTTGACACAATTCATTACACGACTATTTAAAAATATCATAAAAGTATGATATCTTCCAAAAAATAATTTTACTAATCTATAACATGAAAAATTATTCCAAAAAATTCATTTATGACATTAATAATATCAAATTATATTATTTTTTTAATATAATTTATTTGATTATTCAATGAATTAAATAATTTCTGCATCATCATTGTGTCTCCATTTAATTAAATTATTTATTTCCAAAATATTATAAATAAATTATTGTCACGACCCGTCCTCGGGGCCCATACTGTGACTACCCCAAGCCCGCCTTCCATAGGCCAGGGGCTGGCGACTAGCACCAAAGGCATAAATCCTGATATAAGGGAAGGCATTACCTTTATGTAAGAAAACAAACACCACAGAGTATGCAAGCAAAAGTAAAAACTAAGTAAAATAAGTACAAAAGTAAGTGTTGGAAAAGTAAATGGGCCATAATACAAACCCAATTGAAGTAAAGTATAACTACAGAAAAGGTTTGTATTCTGGCCCATTTACTTTTCCAGCACTTACTTTTGTACTCATTTTACTTAGTGTTTACTTCTTCTTGCGTACTCTGTGGTGTTTGTTTTCTTACATAAAGGAAATGACTTACCTTATATTGGGATTTACTCTTTTGGTGCTAGTCACTAGCCCCTGGTCTATGGAAGGCGGGATTGGGGTAGTCACGTTACGGGTCCCGAGGACAGGTTGTGACAAATTGGTATCAGAGGAGTTTGGTTCTACCGCAAAACTTAGGACTATGATATTTCTACTATGTAAAGAAATAATGTTATGAGTATTGAGTGTGGTTATCAGGCCAGGGAGTCCAGTATTGGTGAGGCGGCTGATGTATCCATACACCAGGACCCTAACTTCTGATTTCTGACTCAGTGCACGAAAACATTGATTGCATGTGTGTTTCAAAAGTTTTCTTTGTGATTACTTTGTGTCAGCTCACCAGGTATACTGTATTGAGCGTGGCTCACCTGTCTCTTTTCAGGATGGCCCCACGATAGCAGCCATCCAGGGTTCTGAGATTTGTGCAAGACGAAAGACCACCGAGCGACGAGGCCTCGATGTAGGGCCCTATTACAGGGGAGGCACCGGCGGTACCTCTACCCGCCGAGCCACCGATGCCACCAGCCCCAACCGCTGAGAGTGCACGTCGCCTTAGTGAACTGCAAGAGTTTCAGCATCAGAGACCTCCCAGGTTCCATGGGGAGACGGACCCTCAGGCAGCCGAGGATTGGATGGAGGCTGTTGTACGAGTTTTCAGGTTAGTAGGGATTCCAACTGACCTCATGATGATCCTTGCAGCGAGTCTCCTGCACGCGGCAGCATGCAGATGGTGGAGCCTGATGCTCCAGGTGAACAATGAGGAATATCTCCTTTGGTCGGACTTCTAGAGACTCTTTCGCTCGGATTTCATCCCAGCCACCCTTTGTGCGGTGCTCATTCAGGAGCTACTATAGCTACGGCAGGGCAGCATGACGGTATCCTAGTACTCGGCGAGATTTACCGATCTCTCACACTATTCCACAGACATGGTACGAGACCCATTCTTCTAGGCCCAGACCTTCGAGCAAGGACTGAGGCATGAGATCAGGGCATCGATGATCTCCCTCAGCATTCCGACGCAGACAGGAGTACTGGAGCGAGCCCTTCTCGTAGAGAGCATCCTTACTGAGCCTACACCAGTAGTGAGACCTACCGCAAGGCGGCATGTAGCTGATTCTTCTACATCTAGTAGTCTATGGATGTCACAGGGGTCCAGGTGGACCAGACCATCAGGAGGATGACCTCAGGATACTGGATCAGAGGTGCGAGGAACACGAAGTAGAGCCAACCTTTCGATGTGAAGACAATGCAATGCATGCGGCGGGCAGGGCCACATGGCTCGTGACTGCCTGACCCGCCGTGCAGAGGAGAATAAGACGGTTGAGGGACCACCCAGGCAGAGGCAGAGGTTCAACCGTGGAAGTCCGCAGGGAGCAGGCAGAAGAGGCAGAGGAGCTGGCCGATCAGCAGGTGGTGGGAGACGCTTTGAGGCGCTACCACCACCACCACCACCACCAAGAGGTCCACCCCGACCACATAGAGCTGACGGGCAGAGGCAGGAGCAGCTTTAGGCAGTGGAGTCCTATGACCACGACGCACCAGAGATGATTCGAGGTACCATTTGTGTCTACTCCACCCTTACCGCAGTTCTTATAGACACAGGAGCAAGTCATTCTTTCATTGCCACTGCCCTTGTTCGGAGCTCGGATATTCCGACGGAGCCGTTGGATTGATCCTTACGGCTAGAGACTCCTACGGGAGTAGAGTCGACTATTACGCACTGGTTCCGGCAGTGTGAGCTTACTCTAGGAGGTGAGAGCTTCGACTGAGATATTCTTGTAGCAGCATCGAGGCCTTACGACGTCATCTTGGGCATGGATTGGTTATCTACGATCCATGCTCAGATTGACTGTATTAGGCACAAGGTGCGGTGTGTTCGCACCGATGGGAGCAGGTTCACCTTCATCGGCGATAAGGGAACCTTTGTAGCACAGGATGGACTCACACAGAGGAGAGGACAACCGATCACTCATCAGTTGGCTAGCCTCATCCTAGGAGCATTTGACGTGCGGAGTCCGAGTTTTCCTGTAGTGGTGGATTAGTATGCAGACGTTTTCCCTGATGACGTTCCAGGACTACCTCCTCGCAGAGAGGTAGACTTGTATATTGACATGTACCCCGTGACAGCCCTGATATCCACTCCATCATATCGGATGGCTCCTGCTGAGCTTCAAGAGCTACGGGTACAACTGGAGGACTTTCATGGCAAGGGATTCATCCGACTCAGTGTTTCACCCTGGGCTTCCCCGATTTTGTTTTCCAAGAAGGCGGACGGGAGCTTGCGACTATGTGTCGATTACCATCGCCTGAACTAGGTGACTGTGAGGAACAAATATCTGCTACTGAGGATTGACGACCTATTTGATCAGCTCAAGGGAGCACGGTGGTTCTCGAAGATAGACCTCAGGTCTGGCTATCATCAGCTCAGAGTTCGAGACGAGGATGTGCAGAAGACAACCTTCAGATGTCGGTATGGCCACTATAAGTTCTTGGTTATGCCTTTCTATGTAACCAATGCTCCAGCGGTGTTCATGAGTCTCATGAAAAAGATCTTTTAGCCTTAACTCGATCGATTTTTCTTAGTCTTCATCGATGACATATTGATATACTCAACTACTGAGGAGGATCATGCCTACCACTTACAGGTTGTACTGGACACACTCCGAGAGCACCAGCTTTATGGTAAGCTCTCGAAGTGTCAGTTTTGGATACGTGAGGTCCACTTCTTGGGACACGTCATCTCTGAGGTGGGAGTTGTGGTGGATCCAGCGAAGATCAAGGCAGTGCTAGCTTGGTATCCACCCAGGAGCGTGAAAGAGGTGTGGAGTTTCTTGGGTCTAGCTGGGTACTACCGAAAATTTGTGCCAGACTTCTCCAGAGTTGCAGCACCACTTTCAGCTTTGACGAAGAAGGGGAAACCCTTCATGTGGTCAGATAGATGTCAGCAGAGCTTCCAGGAGATGAGACAGAGATTGACCAGCGCACCCATCTTGAGGCTACTGGAAGAGGGAGTAGGGTACATAGTCTATTGAGATGCATCAGGGACCGGACTCGGGTGTGTCCTAATGTAGAAGCGGCCAGTGATCACCTATGGATCATGACAGTTGAGGCAGCATGAGAAGAACTACGCTACCCATGACCTGGAGTTATAAGTAGTGGTCTTTGCTCTGAAGATGTGGCGGCACTATATGATGGGCGAGTGATCTACAGTTTATTCTTACCACCAAAGTCTTAGGTACATCTTCTCGCAGAAAGACCTGAACCTGAGACAGCGACGATGGCTCGAGTTCCTCTAGGACTATGACTTTGAGATAGTCTATACTCCTGGAAAGGGGAACGTAGTAGTCGATGCTCTCATCAGGAGGACGCGCATTCAGCTACTTGGAGAGGCGACAGAGCAACTAGCTTCTTTGCAGATATCCTTCGTGGATAGAGATGGGGAATCCTTCCTTCAGTAACGCACAGTCACACCTCCACTTCTTCAGCAGGTCAGAGAGGCACAGCGTGGGGACGTTGACTATGAGACGCGACATGCATAGATTTCCATAGGACAGACACCTGATGGATTCTCTATAGGAGGATAGCACGTCGTCCTTTTCAGAGGACGTACCATGATACCAGCTGCTTTATAGGAGGAGGTGCTGAGAGAGTTTCACACTTCTCCTTTAGCAGTACATCCAAGAGTGGCGAAGATGTACCAGGATCTAAGACGATAGTACTGGTGGCCGGGTATGAAGAAGGCTGTGGTAGAGTTCATTTCTCGATGCCTCACCTTCCAGTAGGTGAAGGCGGAGCACCAGGTACCAGTAGGCTTGGTACAACCCTTGGAGGTCCCAAAGTGGAAGTGGGACGGGATATCTATGGATTTTTTGACTGGGCTTCCACATACTTCCAGAGGACGCGACTCCATTTGGGTGATTGTAGACCGACTCACTAAGTCAGCTCACTTCTTACCTATCAGAGAGCAGGGCTCATTGGAGAGCTTGGGACACCTCTACGTTCAAGAGATCATACGACTTCATGGTGTTACATCATCTATCATCTCCGATCGTGACACTCTCTTTACTTCCCAGCTTTGGAAGGGGTTGCAGGAGGCATTCGGGAAGCAGCTACGTCTGAGCACTGCCTTTCACCCTCAGATGGATGGTCAAACAGAGAGGAACATTCAAACTCCCGGGAACATGATTTGTGCATGTGTCCTCGAATTTGGTCACAGCTGGGAGGATCACCTACCCTTGGTGGAGTTTGTGTACAATAACAGCTTCCACTCCACCATCGGGATGACACCATACGAGGCATTGTATGGCCGACCTTGCAGATCATCTCTATGCTAGACAAACCCTAGGGAGTCAGCACTTGTGAGACTAGAGATGGTCCATGCCAGGACAGAGAAGGTCCAGGTTATCCAGGAGCGGATGAGGAATGTAGAGACCCAAATCTTGACGTACATGGGAATTACATTACTTTTTCGGAATACTTAGTACATAACAAAAACACACACAAAAGGACTTTAATAGTTTAGTGTCTTTGGAAACTCGGAATATAATCTTCTAATCCTGGTGAAAGATCTTCAACATCTCCCATAAATATCTTCCTTTTTTTTATACCTAAAACCTTTCTTTATATCCTGGGAAAAAGAAAACATAAAAGGGTGAGGTCAAATGCTCAGTAAGGGTAAACAAAATAAATATCAATCACATCATATTCATAAGAATATAACATTTTGTAAATCTTAACCTGCAAAAGAGATCATAATATCATAACATGGGATAAATCATAGTAGTGAAATGTAATCCCAATAATCATAAATTAAAACATGAAATTTTGTGGAATATACACATAATCATAGAGAATCATTTCTTATTAGTCAAGACTCATTTCCAAGACTATCTTAGTGGAAAAGTCCATTTCTGAACCGAGTTCACTCCTCGTTTCAGTCCTGTTTCACTGAACCAGTTTAACCTTCCGTTCCAGCCATGTCTATCTCATGAGATATAAAATATTTACCCAATTCATTGGAGGGAGATATAGGTCCCACCCATCTCATAATGATACCATTCTTATGTGTGCCACAAAATCATAAACCATACATCATAGCATAACCCACGTAATAAAAATGGGATTCATAAACATCGTAACATCATAAAAAAATTCATATAAGATAAATGAATTCATAAAAATGATTCCATCACAACATAATAAAATCAATAGATATAAAAACAGAACCCTTTATTATCTTAGATGGAAAATAATTTTGATAAAACACTTGAACTCCATTCTTGAGGAAAATATCATTTCTACTTCAAAAACACTTTTCCTTTCTTAATATTTCATACAATTCTAAACTAAAAGA
The DNA here is from genome assembly GCA_963277665.1 of Viscum album. Lineage (NCBI taxonomy): Eukaryota > Viridiplantae > Streptophyta > Magnoliopsida > Santalales > Viscaceae > Viscum > Viscum album. The sequence goes on from OY728150.1 coordinate 1,896,475,239, forward strand.
AGTTGATTAAAAATAAACTTGAAAACTTGTAAAGGAAGCTTCTTGGAAATAATGTTTTAAAAATCCATTCATGCCGTATAAGTTAAAAAAACATTCTTCTCATACTTTTGTCGGAAAAGTCAAAAAGTACCTCGTACGAAAAAAAAACGACAAAAGATTCCTTTCATATCTTTTACTAAAAAACTCACAGAAGGGTAAAATTGGATTTAAAAAATTGTAGGTGGATGGAAATAATATTACATATTAAGGAAAATTTTATGTGGATGATAAAATACACCCCAGTAAATTTCAAAGTATAAACAATCTCGGATAAAAATGAGATTCTGATATTTCCCTTACCTTAGGTCTGATTTGCTTCGTAAGTGTCCGAACCTCCTGTATAATGATTTAAATAATGTCATTGAATTATTCCTGAATCATACTCATTGTTATGATATCATATATGGTTCACTTATGACTTTATTTTACCCGTTCTTTTGTAAATTCCATGTTAAAGAGTGTTTTGGGTAAAATCGTTTCATTTGTCATCCGTGTTTTGACTTGTAATTATTCATATGATTACTTAGATCATGATTACTTAATTCAAGAATATAAAACATGATTTATATATAATATATATTCATAATATACATATATATAATAGATTAGTAAATGGAAAGAAATACACCGTTCATGGAGACGGTAGGCCGTACGTACGCATGAACGCTGTTTTCGTTTCCTTATTGAGTTGAATGGAATTAAGTAGATGAAATAAATATATATACACATAAATCCAGTATAATTATTATGTCATATATTTCATGATTAATTATTATATATACTTTATAATCTTTCATGAATGGTTAACGTGGAGAATGAATCTCATCGCGTCGTGGAGACGGTAGTCCGTACGTACGCACGAGCGATGATATCGTTCTCATGATCGTGGAATTGTATTGGAGTGTATGTATACTATATCAGAATCAATACCACTTTACAATAATAATATATAGTTATTATTTACACCATTATAACCATCAAAGTAAGGTGGTGGTGGAAAATAGATTACACCACGGCGTGGAGACGGTATTCCGTACGTACGCATGCGTGGTGATTTCATTTTCCGTCGGATGGATAGATGGTGAAATAGGGTTGTTTCATACTTATAATAACATATCAGTATATTATTGATACTGATTTTATTACTTTATAATGAAACAACCTAAGAAGAATAAGTGGAAGAAGAAATAAAGTTGAAAGAATCGGTAACGGACATTACCTCTTCTTTGAAGAGCCTCTTTGAGATCTCCTTTTAGGGCACTAAAATTGGTCTTTGAGGAAGACCAGAACCTCTAGGATGTTTCTATGGTAGTGGATAATGGAATTTGTCAGGGGTTGGCCGAGCTTGAAGGCTCAAAGTGTTGTGAGTAAGAGAGGGAGGAGGTGCCCTTTTATAAGGGAGGAGAGGGGCACCTTTGGAATAACTAAAAATATTATTTTATTATAAAGCCAAATTAGGTTTTAAATAGCTCCAAATTGATTTATTTAGAAGATAAGGTGGGTATGGGTCGAAATACTCTCATCCAATAGAATTTAGACAAGTTTAGGGTCCTATTTTGACCTTATCATTTAGATTTAACATTAAGTTAAATAATTTTACTTTTATCGTGTCTTCTTGTGTTATTACACTATACGGTTAATAAAATTGCTATAAAAATCCAAACGAACCCCAAGTTGTTTATTATTAATATATATAACTGTATATAAGTTATTTGGCCGAACCATATATTTTTATGAATAAAATAACAATTAATAATATAATATTTGTTTTAAAAACTCTTTTATGTCAATTTTGACACTATTTAGTAATTGATTTTTGTGAAAATAATAACAGAATGATTAGTTTGAAAAAAGTTAATTACATCAATACTAACATGTCATATTAACCTAGAAAATTAGTGTAATTCATAAAAATTCACAAATTACATTTATTTGGGTATTTATAACATCAATTATGTCAATATTTCATTAATATGATAATTACTGCATCATTTTTGTGTCATAAATAAATTAACTTATTTAAAGTCTAAAAATTACAAATAAAATATAATTATGTAGGAAATATTTTTATCTTTCTAATTAATATTTATAGTCTAATTTATCTTATGTATTACCCTATATTAAAAATGATATACTTATTAAACTTTGATTTTAACTATTTTAACCCTTCTTTAAATAAATTAATAATAAATATCCTAATCTAATCCAAGTGGGCCTAAATGGTCATATTTTATTCCTAAGGTTGTTTATGGTCTAATTACACTAATACAATAGAATTAGGACATGTTTTAGGGTAATAATAATATCATTTTTACCCTTAATTACCCTATTTACTTTTAACCGTGGTAAAAAAAGTAAAAAGTTACTATTCACCAAAAATTATTTTCATCTCATTGAACCACATTTTACTTACTGACATCAACCGTGTCTCTAGGATTTTTTAAATTCCACTCACAGAAGCGGTAAAATTAAGTTTTATGAAAAATTCATTTGTTTTAACTACCACTTAGTGGTTTCACTATTTATCAAAAAATGAATGTTTCCAGAAAAATACCAAAAATTGGGCCTAAGCTATATTTGATATTATGAACTCAAAAATAATTTATATTTTACCAAATTCAAAACATATCAGTCGCATTAATTAATTTAAAAATTAATTCCCATCGTCAAAACAAATAGCGTGTTCTTAAGAGATAATAACTATCAAAAGATTGACACTTGTTTATGTCTGGTTTAAATGTGAAATTTCATCCAATGACCAACATTGTATTAAATTGTAAAAATATATTCTAAAAATACTTTAAAACCAATCAAATTAATAATTTATCACTATTAATTATTTCGATTAAAAATGTTGTTTTTAATTAAAATTTAGTAATTTTCACTATTCATTAGAAAATGAAAGTTATCCGAAAAGTACCAAAATTTCACCCTAAGCTAATTTTGATATTCCGAATCCAAAAATGAAGTCCATTTTTAAAAATAAAATTTACAAAATTTCAAAAAGTGGTTATTACTATTCATAACGACTAGTTTTAATAATATTTTAATAGCATATTGTTGTTTAGTGAAACTCGGTATTGCGTACTACACACGCTATCGAGGAAGGTCACGATTGCGTGTAATGCAAGGGAAGTCAAGGATGCGTGTTGTGCAAGCTCCTTTTGATGTAGTGTACAACACAAGACATTAATGAAATTAAAAAGAATATTTTTCATAAAATCTCGGGGTGTTACAAGGACAGCTTAGAGTTGACAGAAGTCTTATGATGACAGGAGGCGGAGACCCCTAGAGTTCAAGGATGGTGACCACAACTTCTTGCGGGTCTCACCTTGATGTGGATTACAGAGATTTTTCTAGGTCGGAAAGTTATCTTCGTGCTTCATATGACCATTCCAGGTTCTCAACAGGATAGGCGAGGTGGCTTATCGCCTGGCTCTACCACCTCAGTTGCACCGGGAGCACGGCGTCTTCCATGTATCTCAGCTGAGGAGATACGTGCACAACCTGACACATATCATCGACCATGGTGAGCTAGACATTGATGATGGGGCAAGTTTTGTGGAGGTCCCGGTGGAGATCGAGGATCAACAGAAGTGGGTCCTATGTGGGAGGTCGATTCCTCTAGTGCACATTAGGTGGCAGCACGGTAACCTCCAGGAGAGCACTGGAGAGAAGGAGGATCAGATGTGTGCTCAGTACCCCCATTTGTTCCCCTAGTTTTAGATGTATCTTTACGGGGACGTAAAGCTCTGAGGTGGGAGTAATGTAAGGACCTATAAATTTCAAGGGAAATATTTTTCCTTAATTTCTTTGGGATTTTACGAGTACGCAGTTTCTGACAGCACCTGATTCGGAGGCCCGGTGTGCCCGAAATCAATTTCCAAAGTTTAGCTCGGGTACGTTCAGTGAACGAACGAGCGGGTTTTTCTAACTTTTGAACCAATGCTCAGAATCAAAATCCAAGGGCACCGATGAAACCGTAGCACTGGTAATTTTTTAGGAAGACCTTTTCTGGAGTTGCGTTTGCTCGAGTGGTGTTGTTAAATAAAGGGGTTAACTGAAGAGTGAAATAAAACTTTGCGCTACAATTTTTATTTCTATTCTAAGTAGTTATAACCTATGCATGGAAGTTGGGGTGGGACCCACTACAACATAACTCCTCTTGGTAGGATATTAGTGAGGTAAGGCCCACACGAGCCCCACCCCTTCAATTTCCTCTAACACCTCTAACCCTCTTAATGTTGGCAACCCCCCATTTATTTTGGTAACTCACCCACTCCTCCACTTTAACTGCATGTCAACTCTCACATTAATTAGATTGATTAAATCTATTCAATTTATTTAATTAAGAGTTTGAATTTTGAATTCTCGAATTCTTGACATGAGTTAATAAAATAAGAATGTACCTTATTTTATTTTGGGGTGGTTTTGTTGTGTGGAGATTTTGGGAGAGATTACGCTAAGTCTTGAAGAACGCGAAGAACGTCAAGACCTCGACGAAGAACGCTGTCACCGCAAGGAGTGATCGACACACCATTCTTCTCCTCTTCGTAGCTGGTGTGAGATGCCCCTCCACCTCGAACGTTCTTCGTCAACATATATGGAGCTCCACCTCGCGACGCCGTTTCCGTGACGATCATCATTCAACAACTTCTTTGAGGTAGAGGATTGTTTTATGTTCGTGACTTATTTTGGCATTCATTGTTAATTTTCTTAACCACTTGTTATCGAATTAACGGGAGGAGGCTGGACCACACAAACATGGACGACCCTCCTCCCCTTGTTGTTGTTGTGCTTCGTTGTGGTTTGGAACGAGGAAGCGCGATGCAACGACACCACGTGGGAATGAGGAAAACACGACGTAGGTGCGTGGCACCGTTGCGCCGCACTGACGAAGCCGAAGGAAGCCGCGACCAAGGGCAGGCCGTGGTGGAGGGGCGTGGCCCCATCGCGCCATGCTAGAGTACATTGAAGGGCCACAAACGGGGCGGGCCGCGATGGAGGGGTGCGGTTTTGTCGCGCCGCGCTGGTCGGACAAGGGTCGCGGCGGTGCCGGGAAGGGCGGCCCGAAATCCGGCCATCGGCAGACAGGGAGGCGGGACCGGCTGGTCCCGCGGCAGCAACACCGGCCGACCTTAATGGCTGGCCGTTACTCGAGGAAACCGGGGGTTTGAACGCCCAACCAGCACAGCAAGGGTGGACCCCCATGGGTCCTCCGTTTCCCTAATTAAGGGGGGCAGTGCCCCCCGCGTCCGCTTAGCGTGTGGGTGCCCAGGCCGGGCCGCCCGCGCCGGGTCGGGCCGCCCGCGCCAGGCTGGACCCCCGCGCCGGGCCGGGCCGCACCGGTTGGGCCGGGCCACACTAGCCAGGCCAGGCTGCGCCCAAATGGGCCTGACCCAGACCCGGGTCGGGTCGACCCAGTTCGGGCCGACCCAGGGGGTATTGGGTCGGGTCGGACTGGGCCCAAACCCCCTGTTTTCATACAGATCCATTCAAACGCTCATAACTTGGGCTACGGACCTCCAATCAACGCACAGTCAGTTTCATAGAGATCCTTAGATCGAGATGGTCGTTTATGTATATTACACTCAAGTTTTCGAAGAATTTTGGATATAGCTGGGTTGGTTTGAAAACGAAACCAACTGGGCCCTCGAAGAAAAAATGCTTGTAACTTGAGCTCCAGACGTCCGATTGACGTGTCGTCAACTTTGTTGGATTCCTCTTAGTGAGACAATTCTTTTGGCTTAATCTACTTGAGGTTTGGATGCAGTTGGAGTATGGTGGGGTTGGTTTTGACTTAAAAACCAACTGTGCGCTTCGAACGAAAAAGCCAATAACTCTCAGACCGAGCGTCCGATTGACGCGCTGTCTGTCACGTTGAGTTCCTTTTGATGAGACAGAACCTTGGGATAAATCAACTCCAGACTTTGTGTCAGTTGATGTATCGACCCCCCTGGCTCGTGGAGCGGACCCTCCCAGAACCGAGCATGATGTTTGCGGGAACCCTATAGCTGGATGCGACTACGACGATGACGACGATTGTACTGGGATCCTCCGTGGGTTCGACAACGACGACGACCATAATGATATCATACATGGGTTCGATGGTGATGACTATTGTTCTTGTATCCTGTGTGTGTCCGAAAGTATGTGACTACTGTTCTTGTATCCTATGTGGGTCCGATAGTATTTGACTATGTACTTGTATCCTATGTGGGTCCGACAGAGTAGCTAGTCTAGTATCCTTTGTGGGTCCAACAACTTAACTGTTCTTGTATCCTGTGTGGGTCCGACAACTTAGATGAATTAGTGGAAACATCTGATCATCTCTATCGTCTTATGAATAAGTATACATGTGTGAGCTGATTCTTGACTTTTAATCACTATCTTCGATATGATTTTTTTTCTATCCTGTGTGGATTGGGTTGTGTTATCCCGTGTGGATTGGATTGTGCTATCCTGAGTGGACTAGATCGAACTTGGTATCAGATGTTGGAGCTGAACTAGAATTGATGACTTAGGTATATGTATGGGCATATACCTAAGTAGTGTTGGTTGTTACTTCATGATTGTATCTTTCCTTTGTGGTTTATCCTTCGTGGATTCTGGGAGACCTTCGGGGGGTCTCGGGGTCCCTAATGAGTAGTGTATACTCACCCCTGCATGGGCTATTCCTGCACTTCGTTGTGTTGGATGTAGACGACTGACAACACTGATCGAGGTGGGAGCTCATAGAGCTAGACGGTACATGGAGGTGGATCACTGGATGGGACGTACTTGGAGCGGATGGTTGGAGTCGAGGAGAAGATGGGACTATCTGTACCCACCCTTTAGGTGGGATTACTAGAGGATGACTTAGAGTTTCTGCTTTAATTTTATGCAGTTGTAATTTACTTTAGTTGTGTTTGTATTTTGGCCCATTTACTTTTCCAGCACTTACTTTTGTACTCAGTTTACTTAGTGTTTACTTATGCTTGTATACTCTGTGGTGTTTGTTTTCTTACATAAAGTTAATGCCTTCCCTTATATCGAGATTTACTTCTTTGGTGCTAGACGCCAGCCCCTGGCCTATGGAAGGAGGGATTGGGGTTGTCACGGCACGAGTCCCGAGGATGGGTCGTGACAAATATTTCTCAACCCGTCCCCGGGGCCTGTGCCGTGACTACACCAAGCCCGCCTTCCATAGGCCAGGGTCTAGCGACTAGCACCAAAGGCGTAAATCCCGATAAAAAGGGAAGGAACTACCTTTATAAAAGTAAACAAACACCAATGAGTATAAGCGGAAGCAACACTAAGTACAAAAAAAGTGATGAAAAGTAAATGGGTCAGAATACAAACCCAACTGAAAAGTAAAGCTACAACTGAAAGAAAGTACAACAGCTGGAAGGTGTCGAGCTTCTCCTAGATCGTCCTCTGAGTTCCTACCTGAAGGGTAGGTACAGATGGCCACCTCAGCTCTCCACGTCTGTCTGTCACCTTCGGGTACTGTCTCGTCGTGAAGTCCTCCTCCGGGTACTGACTCGTCGTGAGGTCCACCTCCGGGTACTGAATCGTCGTGAGGTCCACCTCCAGGTACAATCCCGCTCTTCAAGCCTCATCCACGATCACCACTGTCCGTCTTCTGAAACCAACACATCGTAGTATGGGCGAAGCCCGTGCAGGGGTGAGTATATGATACTCAGTAGGGACCCCGAGACCCCCGGAGGTCTCCCTGAATCCACAAAGGATAAACCTCAAAGAAAAGATACAATCATGAAGTAAAAACCAACTCTACTTAGGTATATGCCCATACATATACCTAAGTCATCAAATCCAGTTCAGATCCAACTCACGAGCTCAAGTACAACCCATTCCACTCAAGAAAGTATAACTTAATCCATACAGGAAAGTACGACCCAATCCACAAAGGAAAGCATGATCCAATACACACAGGATATCAAGTCAATCACATCGAAGATAATGATTGAAAGTCAAGACTCAACTCAAACCAGGATTTTATTCATGATGTCGAAACCACAGCTGCTAGAGAACTCCTCCTCTAATGAGTACAGTGGGCCTGCCGCTACAACCAAGTGCTTCCCACTAACCTTGGACTGCTGTAGTACTCCACCTGTCGAGTACTGTGGGCCTACTGCTACAACCAAGCACTTCCCACCATGGGTCTACCACTACTGCCAAGTGCTCCCCCTCATAGCCTATAGAGGTACTCCTTCTGTTGAGTACCATGGGTCTGCCACTACAACCAAGCACTCCTCTACCGTGGGTCTACCGCTACAACCAAGCGCTCCCCATTGGGCTATCCGAATCACTCCAAGTCGATCGATCAACATTCATCAAGTCTCAGCCAGCTACTAGATCTCTGTACTCCACTCGCTCGTCATCGGGAGGGTCCGCTCCACGAGCTACTGGTCGATACTCTTAGTATCACAAAGTCCGACGAAGAAGTATCCCAAGGGTTTGCCACGTCATAGGAATCTCAACACAATAGACGACGTGTCAATCGGACGCCCGGTCTGTGTGTTATTAGCCTTTTTGTCCCGGGGGCCCGGTTGGTTTCGTGTATGAACCAACCTGACTGTATCTCAACTATACCTCGAAATCTCAAAGAGTTTTCTCATAGGGACCGTTTTTTAACATGTTTACCTACGTCACTGACAGTTTGTCAAACAGACATCCAGTCTGAAAGTTATCGGCTTTTCCGTTCCAGGGGCCCAGTTAGATTTCGGGTACAATCCAACCTGGACATAATCCAACTACATCCAAACCTCAGGTGAAGTATACCAAAAGAACCGTCTCAACAAGAGGAATCCAGCAAAGTCGACGACTCATCAATCAGACGTCCGGAGATCATGATATAAGCGTTTCCGCTCTGAGAGCCCGGTTGGTTTCATGTTCGAACCTACCCGACCATACCGAAAGTTCTCTGAAACCTTGAGTGTAATATACCAAAACAACCACCTCGATCCAAGGATCGCATCACAACTTACAGTGCGTTGATCGGTGGCCCGGACCGATGGGGGCGGTTCGGCCCAGCGTGGGTTGCGGCTCGGCTCGAGGGCGAGCTCGACGTGGAGGGGGGGGGGGGTTCCATTCCCCCCGGTTGACCGAAACGGCATGGCTTTAATGTCACACCCCCCCTAAAACTGGAATGTCTTAGACGTTCCTATCTGTCGTGGCTCAGCCACGAATGTCTTCTCCGGCGGTATGCCACCGCCGCCACGCCGGGGTGGCGCGCCGCCGCCGCTCTCGGCGGACAACCGGACGCGCACCGGTGGTCCGTTTCACCTGAAATCTGTGGCTGAGGACTTTACGGGACCTGAAATTCCCTACGGGAACTTCAAAACATTTTCGCAGTACCGTTTCATCATCGCCTTCAATTCACGCGCCAACAACAATCTGCAGACGGTTGTTGGGCCGTTTTTGTTCAGCCCGCTCCCTCTGTGTTAGGTGTTATCAACTGACAGTCATTAAAACACATGCTTTTAATATTGACTAGGGTATAATTTATTCGAAAATATAAATTATACTAACATCATACTAATAAACTCTCAAGCACGTGAGATAAAATCACTCAAAATAGAATTAATCAAAATTTCCCCTACGTCGTGAAATTCGTGAAAGCTAGCGTTGCAGAAAGAGGCTCCATATACGTCAATGAAGAACGTCCGAGGAGGAAGCGATGTCTCCCTTCCCTTGACGTGGAGAGAAGATGGAACGGTGTGTTGACATGCGTCCAAGAAGGGAATGACATCACACACCGGCTGCAGAGAGGAGAAGAGATGGCACATCAATCTCTCCTTGCGGTGACGACATTCTTTGTCGATGTCTTGGCGTTCTTCGCGTTCTTCAACGAGGAAGTATAAGTTCTTCAGACTTAGAGTACTCTCTTAAAATCTCCTCACACAACCTCTAACCCAAAATAAAATAAGGTCTTCCCTTATTTCATTAGCACATACAATCTTTTCAAAATTCAAAAACTCAAATCAATTAAATGAATTAGTGTGTTGGCATAATTAAATGAAAGGAGAGGGAAAGTCACCCAATAAAGGGGAAATTTATGAGTTATAAAACTTTAGTGGGGGGTTTTGTGGAGTTAATAATGTGAGGGGTTGGGCTCATGTGGCCCCCACCCCACCTTTATCCTCTCAAGGTTAGTTAACAAAAAGTGGGTCCCACTCCCAACTCCCTTACTTAGGATATAACTACTTAGAGAAAAAGAAATAAAATTGTAATAAAATTTTATTTTATTACTCACTAAAACCACATTTTTAACAACTCCTACTGAGAAAATGAACCTTCAGAAAAGGTGCTCTTGAGCAATTACTGGCACTGGGGTTTCATTAGTGCCCTCAGATTTCAATTCCGAGCACCGGTTTAAAAGTTAGAAAAACCCGCTCGTTCATTCACTGAATGTACTCGAGCTAAAATTCGGAAATTGATTCCGGGCACAACGGGCCTTGGAATCAGGTGCCGTCAGAAACCGCTGACTCGTAAAATTCCAAAGAAATTAAGAAAAAAATTTCCTTGAAATTTCCGGGTCTTTACATTACTCCCACCTTAGGGCTTTACGTCCCCATAAAGCTTCAACACACACTAAGGAAAACAAAGTGGTACTGAGCATGCATATGTGCCTTCTACTCTCATGTGCTCTCATGGAGGTTCTCGAGCTACCAGTGAAAGTGCACTTGAGGAATCTTCCTTCCACGTAGGACCCGCTCCTGTCGATCCTCGATCTCCACTGGAACCTCCGCAAATATAGCCCCGTCATCGATTTCCAGCTCCCCGTGATCGATGGTATGGGTCGGGTCGAGCACGTATCTCCTCAGCTGAGATACATGGGAGACGTCATGCACCTAGTGCAACTGAGGTGGATGATTCAAGCGGTAAACCACCTCGCCTACCCTGTTGAGGACCCAAAAAGGGTCTGATGAACCACGGAGATAACTTGCTAACTGAGCCAAATCTCCGTAAACCACGTCGAGGTGAGACTCGAAAGAAAATGTGGTCACCATCCTCAAACTCTAGTGGTCTATGTCCCCTATCAGCTTAGAACTTATATCTGTAATGTGTAGTCTTCATCCTCTCCTGAACAAATTGCACTTTCTCCGTCGAAGTCTAAACCATCTCTGGTCCTAAAAGAGCTGCTAAGGTTTCTTCTTTGCTGATAATAGAAATCCAGTCTCATCCCCTGGATGAACCACATTGTTTACCTAATACAGTCAATCCTGACATGAATGATACTAATCCATGCAATGGATGACGTTGTAAGGCCTCGACGCTACTACCAAGAGATCCAACCGTTACTCTCACCTCCAAGGGTTGAGTCACACTATCGGAATCAGTGTGTGGTCATTGGTTCTCCTCTAGTAGGAATCTCAAAATTGAGGGTCAAGTCAACAGTTTAAAGTGGAACCTCTTAGTACATAGAAAGAGAGGAAGAAAATGTCACAAGGAAAAGTGTATTTTATTATTGTAGCTTAAGTACAAAGACACACAACAACCACAAACAACAACAAAGACAACAAGGAAACTAGAAGCACCAAGATCAAAGGTCCCATGCCTAGAACTAGTCCCTCTCTTGACCGCCTGCTTCCAGAGATCTATAGTCGTATGCCTCAGCTTCTTAAATCTGAGCTCTCCCATGTCCACATGTTCCCTGCGGTCGGGGTGGACCTCCTGGTGGGGGTGGTGGAAACACCTCGAAGCATCGTCCACCTCCAGCTGCATGGCCAGCTCCCCTGCCTCAATCTTATGATCCTTGCGTTCCACCTTGATCGAAATTCTTCCTTTTCCTGGGAGGGCCTTCATTTATCTTCTGGTCATCTGTATGGCGGGTCGGATAGTCACGTGCCATGTGACCAACCCCGCCACAGGAGTAACACTATCTGCTCCTGGTAAGTCGTTCTCCACCCCGGGTGCCTCGCACACATGATCCTGTGTCATGCGGTCGACCACCTGTAGGTCTGGTCCTCTTGGACCTCTACGTCATCTATCTACTGCCCGCTGCAGAAGGCTCTTCCGCATGCTGGCTAGTGGTGGGTCTTGCTGCTGGAGACTGCTCAGCAAGGAAACTCTCCACTAAGAGGTCTCGCTCCAACAACCCTGTCTGCGTCAGGATACTGTGAGAAACAACTAAAGCTCTAATCTCTCACCTGAGCCCCTTCTAGAAGGTTCGGGCCCTGAAGAACGGGTCCCATACCATATCTGTGGAGTAGCGCGAGAGATCGGTGAACCTCACTGAATACTGCACCACCATCATGCTACCCTGCTGAAGATAAAGTAGCTTCTATATACGCACCGATCGAAGGGTGGATGGTACAAACTCTGCCTGGAATAGGATCTCGAAGTCTGCCCACAGAAGTGATACCTCATCGTGCACATGAAGCATCAGGCTCCACCATCTGTCTGCTGCTCCTTAAAGGAGGCTGGCAGCAAGGATCACCATGAAGTCTGCTGGCGTCCCTACCAATCTAAAAACGCGAACAACAGCCTCCAGCCAATCCTCAAATGCCTAAGGGTCCATCTCTCTACGGAACCTGGGTGGTTTCTGACGCTAAAACTCATGCAGTGCACTAAGGAAACGTACACTCTCAGCTGCTGGGCTTCCACGATTTCGTTCTCCAAGAAGGCGGATGGGAGCTTGCGACTGTGTGTCGATTACCGTCACCCGAACCAGGTGACCGTGAGGAACAAGTGTCCACTACCGAGGATTTCTGACCTCTTCGAGCAGCTCAAGGGAGAACGGTGGTTCTCGAAGATATACCTCATGTCAGGCTATCATCAACTCAGAGTCCGAGATGAGGATGTGCAGAAGATGACCTTCAGATGTCGGTATGACCACAATGAGTTCTTGGTTATGCATTTCGGCATAACCAACTCTCTAGCAGTGTTCATGAGTCTCATGAACAGGATCTTTCATCCTTACCTCGATCTATTTGTCGTAGTCTTTATCGATGACATATTGATATACTCGACTACTGAGGAGGAACATGCCTACCACTTATGGGTTGTACTAGGCACACTCTGAGAGAACCAACTTTATGGTAATCTCTCAAAATGCCATTTTTGGATACGTGAGGTCCACTTCTTAGATCACGTCATCTATGAGGAGGGAGTTGCGGTGGATCCTACGAAGATCGAGGCAGTGCTAGCTTGGGATCCACCCAGGAGCGTGAAGGAGGTGCAGAGTTTCTTGGGTCTAGCTGGGTACTACCAGAGATTTCTGCCAGACTTCAACAGAGTTGCAGCACCACTTTCAGCTTTGACGAAGAAGGGGAAACCCTTGGTGTGGTCAGATATATTTCAGCAGATCTTCCAGAAGCTGAGATAGATATTCACCGACGCACCCATCTTGAGGCTACCAAGAGAGGGAGTAGGGTACGTAGTCTACTACGATGCATCAGGGACTGGACTCGGGTGTTTCCTGATGCAAGAGAGGGCAGTGATCTCTTATGGATCACGACAGTTGAGGTAACATGAGCAGAACTATGCTAACTATGATCTGGAGTTAGCAGTAGTGGTCTTCACTCTGAAGATGTGGCGGCACTATCTGATGGGTGAGCACTCTACAGTCTATTCTGACCACCAGAGTCTCAAGTACATCTTCTCGCAGAAATACCTGAACCTGAGATAGTGGCGATGACTTGAGTTCCCCCAGGAATATGACTTTGAGATAGTCTATACTCCTGGAAAGGGGAACATAGTAGCTGATTCTCTCAGCAGGAGGACGGGCATTCAGCTACTTGAAGAGGCGATAGAGCAGCTAGTCGCTTTGCAGATATCCTTTATGGATAGAGATGGGGCAGCCTTCCTTCAGTCACTCACAGTCACACCTCCACTTCTACAGTGGGTCAGAGAGGCACATAATGGGGACGTTGACTGTGAGACACGGCGTGCACAGATATCCTAAGGATAGGCACCTGATGGATTCTCTGTGGGAGGAGAGAACATCGTTCTTTTCAGAGTACGTACCATGGTACCAGTTTCTTTACAGAAGGAGGTGATGAGAGAGTTTTACACTTCCCCTTTATCGGTAAATCCAAGAGTATAGAAGATGTACCAGGATCTCAGATGATAGTACTGGTGGTCGGGTATGAAGAAGGCTGTGGTAGAGTTCGTTTCTCGATGCCTCACCTACCAGCAGGTGAAGGCGGAGCACCAGGTAACAACAGGCTTGGTACAAACCTTTCAGGTCTCGAAGTGGAAGTGGGATGGGATATCTATGGATTTTAGTGACTGGGCTTCCACGTACTTCTAGAGGACACAAATCCATTTGGGTGATTGTAGAAAGACTCACCAAGTCGGCTCACTTCTTACCTATCAGAGAGCAGGGATCAATGGAGAGCTTGGGATACCTCTACATTCAGGAGATAGTACGACTTCATGGTGTGCAATCATCTATTGTCTCCGATTGTGACACTCTCTTTACTTCCTGGCTTTGGAAGGGGTTGCAGGAGGCATTCAGGATGTAGCTATGTACCTTTCACCCTCAGACGGATGGTCAGACGGAGAAGACCATTCAGACACTCAAGGACATGCTCTGTGCATGTGTCCGTGACTTTGGTTGTAGTTGGGAGGATCACCTACCCTTGGTGGAGTTTTCATACAACAACAGCTACCACTCCACCATCGAGATGGAACCATACGAGGCATTGTACGACCGACCTTGCAGATCACCTCTGTGCTAGACAGACCCTGTGGAGTCAGCACTTGTGAGACCAGAGATGGTCCAAGCCACAACAGAGCAGGTCTAGGTCATCCAGGAGCGGATGAGGACAGCTCAGAGCCGACAGAAGTCTTATGCTGACAAGAGGCGGAGACCACTAGAGTTCGAGGATGGCGACCACGTATTCTTGCGGGTCTCACCTCGATGTGGATTAAGGAGATTTGGCTGGGGTGACAAGTTATCTCTGCACTTCATAGGATCATTACAGGTTCTCAATAGGATAGGCGAGGTGGCTTATCGCCCAACTCTACCACCTCAGTTGCACCGGGTGCACGACGTCTTCCACGTATCTCAGCTAAGGAGATACGTGCACGACCCGACACATATAATCGACCATGGGGAGCTATACATTGATGAAGAGACAACTTTTGCGGAGGTCTCGGTAGAGATCGAGGATCGACAGGAGTGGGTCCTACGTGGGTGGTCGATTCCTCTAGTGCGCATCAGGTGGCAGCACAAGAACCTCCAGGAGAGCACTTGGGAGCGAGAGGATCAGATGCGTGCTCAGTACCCCCATTTGTTCCCCTAGTTTGAGATGTATCTTTACGGGGACGTAAATCCCTGAGGTAGGAGTAATGTAAAGACCCGTAAATTACAAAAAAAAAATTCTTAATTTCTTTGGGATTTTACGAGTACGCAGTTTTTGATGGCACCTGATTCCGAGGCCCGGTGTGCCCAGAATCAATTTTCGAAGTTTAGCTCGGGTACGTTCAGTGAACGAATGAGCGGATTTTACTAACTTTTGAACCGGTGCTCGGAATCGAAATCCGAAGTCACTGATGAAACCTCAATGCCATTAATTGCTTAGGAAGACCTTTTCTGGAGTTGCGTTTGCTCAGGTGGTGTTGTTAAATAAAGGGGTTAACTGAAGAGTGAAATAAAAATTTACGCAACAATTTTTATTTCTATTCTAAGTAGTTATAACCTATGCATGGAATTTGGGGTGGGACCCACTACATCCTAACTCAACTTGGTAGGATATTAGTGAGGTGGGTCCCACACGAGCCCCACCCCTTCAATTTCCTCTAACACCTCTAACCCTATTAATGTTGTAAACCCCCCATTTATATTTGTAAGTCACCCACTCCCACACTTTAATTGCATGTCAACTCTCACATTAATTAGATTGATTAAAGCTGTTAAATTTATATAATTAAGAGTTTGAATTTTGAATTCTCGAATTCTTGACATGAGTTAATAAAATAAGCATGTACCTTATTTTATTTTGGGGTGGTTTTGTTGTGTGGAGATTTTGGGAGAGATTACGCTAAGTCTTGAAGAATGCGAAGAACATCAAGACCTCGACGAAGAACGCCGTCACCGCAAGGAGTGATCGATGCGCCATTCTTCTCCTCTCCGCAGCTGGTGTGAGACGCCGCTCCACCTCGGACGTTCTCCGTCAACATATACGGAGCTCCACATCGTGACGCCATTTCCGCGATGATCACCGTTCGACAAATTCTTCGATGTAGGGGATTGTTTTTATGTTCGTGACTTATTTTGGCATTCATGGTTAATTTTCTTAGCCGCCTGTTATCAAATTAATGGGAGGAGGTCAGACTGCACAAACACCACCGATCCTCCTCCCCTTTGTTGTTGTTCACCATCGGGGTTTGGAACGAAGGCGACGCGGTGCAACAACACCACGCAGGATTGAGGAAAAACATGGAGAAGGAGCGTGGCACCGTTGCACCGCGCCGTTGAGGCCAAAAGAAGCCGCGGCGGGAGTCGGGCTGCGGCGGAGGGGCGCAACAGCATCACGTCGCGCCGGAGAACCATGGAGGGCCGCAACCGGGGCGGACCGCGGCAGAGGGGCGCGACGCCGGTCGAACAAGGGCTGCCGCCTAAGGCCACGACGGTCGGAACCGCCGGCCGCTGGTGCTACAGGGGGGAAGGACCAACGGGTCCCGCACAGCACAACCGGAAGGCCGTTACAGCCGGCCAGATCCGGGAAAACTGGGGGTTTGTACCCCCGGCCAGTGCAACAGGGAAGATGCCCCGTGGGTCTACCATTTGGGTCGAAGGGGGAGGCGGCTCCCCCCTTCCGCGTACACTCAGCACGCGGGCGCCCAGACCGGGCTGAACCCGCCGCGCCGGGCCGGACCGCCCGTGCCGGGCCAAGCCGCCCGCGCCGGGCCGAACCCCCGCGCTGGGCCGAGCCGCACTGGCTGGGCTGGGCCACGCCAGCCAGGCCAGGCCACACCAAACTGGGCTGGACCCAGACTCAGGTCGGGTCAACCTGGTTCGGGCTGACTCAGAGGGTATTGGGCCACCTGGGCCAAACCCCATGTTTTTGGACAGATCCGTTCAAATGCCCATAACTTGGGCTACGAAACTCCGATCGATACACCGTTAGTTTCATAGAGACCCTTGGATAAAGAAGTTCGTTTATATATTTTACACTCAAGGTTTCAGAGAACTTTGGGTATGGCCGGATTGGTTCGAACATGAAACCAACCGGGCCCTTGGAGCAGAAACACTTATAACTTGAGCTCCAGACGTCTGATTGACGTGCCGTCAACTTTGTTGGATTCCCCTTAGTGAGATGGTTCTTTTGGCTTACATTTCTTGAGGTTTGGACACAGTTGGAGTATGTTCAGGTTGGTTTTGACTTAAAAACCAACCGGGCCCCTAGGACGAAAAAGCCAATAACTCTCAGACTGAGCGTCCGATTGACACACCGTCTGTCACGTTGAGTTCCTTTTGACGAGACAAAACCTTGGGATACATCAAATCCGGACTTCGTGTCAGTTGATGTATCGGCCCCTTGGATCTTGGAGCGGACCCTCTTGGAATCGAGCATGTTGTGTGCGGGAACCCTAGAGTTGGCTGCGACTATGACGATGACGACGACTGTACTGGGATCCTCCGTGGGTTCGACAACGATGACGACCGTACTAAAATCCTCCGTGGGTTCGACGAAGATGAATACTGTTCTTGTATCCTATGTGGGTCCATTAGTACGTGACTACTATTCTTGTATCCTATGTGGGTCCTGTAGTATTTGACTCTGCACTTGTATCCTATGTGGGTCCCTCAGAGTAGCTGGTCTTGTATCCTTTGTGGGTCCGACAGCTTAGCTGGTCTTGTATCCTATGTGGGTCTGAAAACTTAGTTGAATCAGTGACAACATCTGATCATCTCTATCATCTTACGAAGAAGTATACATGTGTGAGATGAGTCTTGACTTTCAATCACTATCTTCATTATGATTGTTTTTCTATCCTGTGTGGATTGGGTTGTGTTATCTTGTGTGGATTGGATTGTGCTATCCTATGTGGACTAGATCGAACTTGGGCTCGGATGTTGGAGCCGAACTAGAATTGATGACTTAGGTGTATGTATGGGAATATACCTATGTAGTGTTGGTTGTTACTTCGTGATTGTATCTTTCCTTTGTGGTTTATCCTTCGTGGATTATGGGAGACCTTTGGGGGTCTCGGGGTCCCTACTGAGTAGCGTATACACACCCCTGCACAGGCTATGCCCGCATTTCGTTGTGTTGGATGTAGAAGACGGACATCGCTGATCGAGGTGGGAGCTCGTAGATATGGACGGTACCTGGAGGTGGATCACTGGACGGGACATACTCGGAGCGGACGACTGGAGCCGAGGAGCAGAGGGGACTATCTGTACCCACCCTTCAGGTGGGATTACCAGAGGACGACTTGGAGTTTCTACTTTACTTTTCTTCATTTGTACTTTACTTCAGTTGGGTTTATATTCTGGCCCATTTACTTTTGTACTCAGTTTACTTAGTGTTTACTTCTGCTTGCATACTCTGTGGTGTTTGTTTTCTTACATAAAGGCAATGCCTTCCCTTATATTGGGATTTACGCCTTTGGTGCTAGTTTCCAGCCCCTGGACAATGGAAGGCGGGATTGGGGTAGTCCACCCTTGTTGTACTGGCCGGGGGTTCAAACCCCCGGTTTCTTTGGGTAACGGCCGACCATTAAGGCGGGTTGGTGTTGCTGCAGCGGGACCAACCGGTCCCGCCTACCTGTCCATCGGTGGCTGGATTTCCGGCCGCCCTTCCCGGCACCACCGAGGCCTTAGGCCGTGGCCCTTTTATGACCAGCGCGACGCGACAGTGCCAAGCCCCTCCACTGCAGCCCACCCTTAGCCGTGGCTTCCTTGGGCTTCGTCGGCACGGCGCGACGGCACCGTGCACCTTCTCCGCGTTTTCCTCATTCCAACGTGGTGCCGTTTCACCACGCTGCCTCGTTCCAAACCACAAAGAAGCACAACAAAAAAGGGGAGGAGGGTTGTCCATGTTTGTACGGTCCGACCTTCTCCTGTTAATTCGATAACAAGTGGCTAAGAAAATTAACAATGAACGCCAAAATAAGTCATGAACATAAAAACAATCCCCTACCTCGAAGAAGTTGTCGAACGATGATCGTCGCAGAAACTGCATCGCGAGTTGGAGCTCTGTATATGTTGATGGAGAACGTCCAAGGTGGAGCGGCGTCTCACACCAGCTGTGGAGAGGAGAAGAATGGCGTGTCGATCACTCCTTGCGGTGACAGTGTTCTTCGTCGAGGTCTCGACGTTCTTCACGTTCTTCAAGACTTAGCGTAATCTCTCCCAAAATATCCACACAACAAAAACACCCCAAAATAAAATAAGTTACATCCTTATTTTATTAAATCATGTCAAGAATTCAAGAATTAAAAAATTCAAACTCTTAATTAAATAAATTGAATAACTTTAATCAATCTAATTAAAGTGAGATTTTACATGCAATTAAAGTGGGGGAGTGGGTGAGTTACACATATAAATGGGGGGTTTCCAACCTTAAGAGGGTTAGAGGTGTTAGAGGAAATTGAAGGGGTGGGGCTCTTGTGGGCCACACCTCACTAATATCCTACCAAGTAGAGTTAGGATGTAGTGGGTCTCACCCCAACATCCATGAATAGGTTATAACTACTTAGAATAGAAATAAAAATTGTAGCGTAATTGTTTTTTCACTCTTCAGTTAACCCCTTTAATTAACAACACCACCCGAGAAAACACAACTCTAGAAAAGGTCTTTATGAGCAATTACCGGCGCTGCGGTTTCATTGGTGCCCTCAAATATTGATTCCAAGCACCAGTTCAAAAGTTAGAAAAACCCGCTCATTCGTTTACTGAATATACCCAATCTAAACTTCGGAAATTGATTCCGGGAACACCGGGCCTCGGAATCAGGCGCCGTTAGAAACTGCGTACTCGTAAAATCCCAAAGAAATTAACAAAAATTTTCCTTGAAATTTACGGGTCTTTACAATTACCATGATGTATAAAAAATTTATATTTTCAAATAATATTTATATCCAAACATATCATCTATATAACACCATATTAAAAATATTTTTCTTGTTAAAAACAAAAGTGTGGCAAAATTGTATTTCCATTAAATGTAATACTATATAAGTTTTAAAGTCCTCCAAGTGGATCCAAGTGGACATAAAATCTTCCCATTTAAGCTTTTGGAAGACACAAACAAATATAATTAAATTAGGACAAGTTTTAGGCTAATTTTATATTATTTATAAAATTGTTTTTACCTTTACTTAACCTATTTACCCTAAACCATGGTAATAATAAATATTACTAATATTACTATTCATAATGTAAAAAAATAAATGGTAACTATTTAAATAAATTGTAAATTATGATTCCAAATATGGAATCAATTTTTCATATTAAAAATACATAATTGGTAGAAAATAATTTAAAATTAATCTCGTTGACGGGGTGAGAAAATGGGTAATGAAAGTTAAAACATACAAAATATTGAAACATTTTTATATCTAAATTCAATGTAAAATTAATTCCAATGACCTATATTAGATTAAATTATACAGAATTAATATAATAATACTTATTAAAAAAAATTAAAAATACAATTTAATACTATAAATTATTTTGATGAAAAATATTTTTTTCAATTAAAATTTAGTTTCTTTACTATTCATCAAAACATGAAACTTATCAAAAAAAATACTACAAAATAATACAAAGTAAATTTTTATATTATTATTACATATAATAAGTTTATTTTTACTTATATAATATATAAAATTGTAAAAAATTGTATTTAAAATGGGTTCACTATTAAAAGGCGGTAAAATTACCCTATTAAAAAATATAGGTTTTTATGCATAAAATTGGGTTTGTTCTTATTTTATACCTATAAAATATTCTAGATGAATATAAAAAATATTTTATTGAATATGTAACATATATATTTCATTAATATCATTCAATAATTGTAATTAATTTAATTTATTATGATATAACTACCTTGGAGGCATAAAAATATAACTATTTCCTTTATAAACAACTGGTATGTATTTTAATTTATAATTAATTAGTAAACAATTAATTCATAATATAAAACTTTTATTTTCATAAGTTAGCTAATACTATACATAAATTTTAATTTAACTACTAGGTTAAATATTCTTATATTAAATAATAATATTTTAAGAATATACTATTGTTCAGTAAAACTCTGTATTGCCTGTAATAGAAGATACCAAAATAACTCGACATTATGTGTAATGTAAGCCAAACATAGGACTGTATATACTTCAAGCTAATCCAAGTGTTTCATGTAGTTAAATATCAACTTGGTGTTTTAAATAACGCAAGCCATTCATAGTGGGGTTCCTATAGAAAAATATATATTTTGAATTTATTGAAATGAAAAATATCAATAAAATAAAATTAAATCAAAAAATATATTTCAAAAAATATTGAGGTGTTAAATTATACCCCCATTAAAATTAATTTCTCCCTCAAAATTAATTTGTGTTATCAAATTTTTAATAATTTAAAGTTCCTTTTATAGAAACCCACATCGTAAAAATGAATACTAAAACATCATTTAAAAAAGTAAAATTGGAAACATAACAGTTACCCAAGGTAAATCAGAATTAGGTTTCCACATAGGATAAAATTAGTGGAAGGTGAAAAAATGGATATGGAATAGAAATAAAACTATCATGTTATAATGGATAGTTATAGAGAACATGGTTAGGAGAAAGTTAAAAATCACAAATCCATAAGTCTATGATGATTTAAGGGGATTTTTGATTCATCCTAAAAGAAAGTACTAGGATATACTTTTTGATTTCGAGATCCATTACCTAGAGCTGAATAATTTTCATGAGAATAAATACTTTCTTTATTTCAATAAAACCTAACCCTTTTTTGGGCCTTGATCAATTTTCAAAAAAGGTAAACTTTTCATTCCTGAAGCATTAATAGATCATGAGATACATAAATAGAATGATCAATCATTCCATCTATCTTTATTATAGTGAAAAGGTTAGAACAAGTTATCCAATATGCATAAATCATTATATTATGAGATAATACTTTAATATCTAAAACCTCATCTGAATTTTAACTTAAACCACTTCACAAATGGTTATCCTTATAACCCTTCTGAAATATGAAATTCCAAAAAATTTAAATTATGTATTCTAAATCATATCATCAATTTTCTTTTATATATCAAAAGGTATCTATTGGTTGTCACATTAAAAACATGTTAATACCTTCATCAATTATTCTTAAAACATGGTAATTACCATAAAACCTAATTGAAAAATTATTATTTGATTATTCTAATGTTTATTAGATATATTGTTTAAGTCCAAAAAGTTGTAAACTTCATCCATGAGGGCAGAAACCACTTTTCAATAAATCCTTAATCAGTTCTAAAGAAATTAGTATCATCCAATTTACTTATTCATATCAAACAAATATTTATCCAAATATCATTTTCTCAACATCAAGCATATATTAAAGGCTATCCTTCCCTTAATCACGTGTTTTCCAAAAATATCACCTCATTACCTCAATAACTCTTCATGATTACCGCACAATTCAACATATGCTCTTAAATCCTTATGTAAAATTTATATTGGACCAATACATGTATGTTTCATTACTGCATAATACCATAAAATTAATTTTAAAACATTATTCTTGAATTACACTTCATAAATACTTGATAATTCCTAAAATTCATTGTCATACTCCACACCACCAATAGTTAAAACATGAGATTTTCCTTTGTATTTATCATTAAAAGGTTTTTGATGATGATCATCATCGTTAAACCATGGATTTTGGAATGGATTATCATAATACCCATTCTATATACACTTAAAACACTGAATTGTGGGAGGTTCATTCTATATGGATTTTCCTTTATTCGCATCATTGTCAAATTTCTTCTTCATATTAGATTGACATTAAAATATCTGATGGATTTATGTTTAACACTTAAACCAATTTTTAAACCACATAAGATAATTCCACCATGATTATTTACATATTTAGAACATAAAGGAAATATCATCTTAATATCACTATGGTTTTTATATTTTTCTTTGAACTCTATATTACTCTTCTTGTTTAAACCATGAGATTTATGTGTAACTCTATCCCCCATTTAAACTTTGATTTCAAAAATCACAACCTATTTATATCTACTAAAGTATATTATGGGAAACTCCCTTATAATACTTGTGTTTAGTACTCGTAAAATCATATCAAAATTACTTTTAGGTTAGATAATAATTCCATAAGTGTACCTCATAAGTCATGTGAAATCAACCTCATAGGTACCCACAAATTCATAATCCTTTTGATTAAACTCAAGGAACACATTTTATATCTTTGTATAAAGAAAAATAGTAATATAAATCTTAAATAATATGTTCTTGAAGGCATCCCAATCCATAGATTCAATTTCATATTTCTCCCTTGTATTTTTTATTAGAGTGCACCACTAGTCTTCTTCACCTTCAAATAGATAAATAGCCAGAATGAATTTCTATTTTTTTAAACACTGGAGAATGGAGAATATCTTTTTAGTGGTACTGATCTAGTTTCTAGAAACAATTAGAGTAGAAGCCCTGCTGAAATAAGGTGGATGTTGCCTTATGAAGGACTCAATATATTGTTGTTCCCTCCTTTTCTCATTAGAATCTCAGTATGATTCATATCTTGAGAAAGCTATGTAACCATAACAATGAAGTTTTTCATTAAAACTACCATAAAATTTGATTTATTAGGAGAATGATCATTGTATTTTCCATCACAATCACCATTAACACGACTCCTTCAGTTTCCATCCATTGACTAAAACCAAAAAAATATAGCTAGAAACAAATATCACAGTGGGGAACTAATAATCATAAAAACCCACTTATAGGATGTATAAATTATAACACATTCCTTAATCTATGGAACTTTAGTTTTATACTAGGTTATTCATGGCCAAATTTAATTTAAAAACATTATGACGGTTCATGAAGAGTTTTTGAATTTAAAAATCATATCCCCAGGGAGTGTCAATCTAGGTATGCAGTAAGGCCAGTTATCATGTACCCGGTAACACTTGAGTCAGGCCAGACACGCATTGTTGGAGTTCTTACCCCTAGGTAAATCTATTCCCGAGCATCATACACTTATAGTATCTATATAGGTATGCAATTATAGGAAACCACTCACTCTATCCTTTACCAAGATTCCATTAAATTTTCAAAAACAGTAACCCATCCTTAGACTTATCCTTATAGAAACCCCTATACATATCCTTAGAAATATCCTTAGGGATCTCACTAAAGTTTTCTCATCCTAGTTTCCAAATCATGACTAATAATTTTCTATTATAATAACTATAACAAACCAATCTTATTGTAAATTAACATTATATCACTTTTGAAGAATACTTAAAACATTAAAAAAATAGATACCCAAAGATCCTATTAGTTTTGTGCCTTTAGAAACTTGTAACACAAACTTCTAGTCTTGTAAAATATCTTAAATTTTTCCCACAATGATCATACCCTTTAGTTCCCCTTACTGAAAACCTTTATTTATAAACCGGGGAAAAGAAAACATAAGAAAGGGTGAGCTCATATACTCAATAAGTGTAAACAAGGGATACATGTAAACATAATCATGAGAATAATGGTATGAGAACATGATCATAAAAATAGAAATCATACTTAGCGTATCAATGATCATAAACACAAATCATGGAATAATGTTTGGAAAATCATAACACATGAATCATAATGAAATAAAGAACATAATACATGAAATCATAAAAAATGAATAAGTCATTCAATTATTGAATACACATAAACATGTAATATCTATCCCTACAAGTCAAGACACATTTCTAGAACATATCATGGCACTTTATAGGGAATACACTTATTGGAAAAAACACACCACCATCCCCAGTCATAGTCCATTCCCTATAAGGGATATCCTTTCCCCTATTTAAATTGTGGACTAGGTTTCCCCATATTCCTATAATGGATCAGGTTTCCCCATCTTCCCATAGTGGATCAGGCTTCCCCATATTCCCATAGTGGGTACTTCCCATCGACTTTATTATCATTATTTTATCTTGATACATAAATATTTACCCAATTAATTAGATAGAAATATAGGTCCCACCCATATCATAATTAAATCATACATATTTATGTCATAATAAAATAAAACATTTATCATATCAAAACCCGTCTAATGAAATGAGTTTCATAAACATGATAAAATCATAACATAACCCACTAAAAAAGAAATGTGTTTCATAAATATCATTCCATCATGAAAATAAATCATTAATAGAAATAATAATAATGGATAAATTGAATAATATCCCTAGTAAAACATAATTAACATAAAAAAATGTTTTTCTATATGGAAACTAATTTTGAGAGAACTCTTGAAAACAATTCTTGAGGAAAATATCCTTTATTCTTTGAAAACATTTTCATTACATGAAATACTGCAAAGTTTTAAAAGAAAAAATTTTCGTTGAAAATAAACTAGTAATATTTTAAGGTAAGCTTCATGTCATTAAATTATTATGAAATATTAAAAAACCATTCATGTCATATAATTTAAAAAACATTTCTTTCATACTTTTTTCAAAAAATTCAGAAAGTACCTTGTTTGGAAAATGATAAAAATATTCATTTAAAACTATGCAGTAAAAATAAAAAATGGGTAAAAATGAGTTTAAAAATCCATATAAAAATAGTAAAAATATTTTTAAAGAATTTTTAGAAAACATGGACATGAAGGATAAATATTTTTCAATGGAGACCTAAAATAAAACATTCCCAAAAATTGATAACATTGTGAAGTAAACACTCATCACTTTGTAATCAGTAGAGTTGTATTCCCTATGAAAGAAATAAATTTATATAGATATTAAAAAACCATAATATTATTGATAAGACTTATAATATACATTCATGGTTAGTATATTCACCACATAGATTAAATAAGAGGTGTATAAGGCATATGTCCGATAGAAATAAAAGTGAGACATAAATCCCTTAATACCTGAGTAACATTAAAATTGTGAAACCCATAAAAAATAAAATAAAATAAATCATATAATATAATTAAATAGATTAAATTAATGATATAACATTTCATAAGTTAGTATATAGACCACAAAAAAGAATAAAGTGGTGAATATGACATGTATCACACAAAAATAAAAGTGAGATGACCTTGTCTTACCTTAAGTATTAAATTACTTTGGACACATTAAAAAGTCATTTATAATAAATTTACGTTTATTATACATCTATAATAGAATACAATTAATATATTTAAAACCATATATGATTTACTTATGACTTTATATTACTCACTTATTAACATTTCCATGTTAAAGCAACGTTTCATTTGACAATCACTTTCTTTATTATATGTGTTTAGACTTTTCATTCTTGATCACACAACTTAAATCATGATTTAATTATTTATAGAATGTAAAATATGTATATATATCATATATATACAGTATATAAACATTTATAATAAACTATAAAATATAGATATGTGAAATGGAATACACCATTCATAGAGACGGTAGGTCGTATGTAAGCATGAACACTGTTTCCATTTTCTTGTCGAGTTAAATAAAAGTAGATTATATGGTATATTATCATTAAATAATAATTTTTATATCATATAAAACATATATATTCATAAAAATTCATCCTTATTACCATTCTTGAAATATAGGTGAATAACAAATCACATCGCGTCGTGGAGATAGCATGCCGTACGTACGCACAAGCAACATTATCATTTTCCCAAAATTTTAGATGGTAAAATTTTAAACATGATATTATTATTAAATAAGTATAGTTATATCATAAATATCATATAAAAATATATTTTACATCATAATTACATCCCTAATATGTGGTAAGAACAACATTATTTCATAAGGCGGTAGTTTTCCATACACAAGAATGAAAATTTCTTTACCCATTAGATGGAATTTTTTGTGAGCATAGGTATAAATATTAATACAAAAACATATAAGTATATATTGGATTATGAGGTTATTATTTAAAAATGAAATAAAAATAACTGAATGAGTTCAAGGGAGAACAAAATAAAAATGTTCATTGATGAACAATACCTCTTCTTTTGGAATCTCTTTTGGATATTCACAAAAGGAACCCTTTGGTTGGATTTATAAACAAAGTAATGATTCTAGGATTAATGGATGAAAAGTTGGAGGATAATTGGGTAGTTTGTTTTCTATGAAAAAGGGATATATTGGTCTAAAAAAAGAGGAGTGGTTCCCGTTTATAAGTGAGGGGAGGGACACTCTTTGAATCTTCTGAAATATTAAATTAATATATATTAATTCTTAATTAGAAATGGATATAGAGTAATTTATATCAAATATAATATGATTATATATCTAAATTCTATCAACCAATATTTTTAGACATGTTTAGATCATATTAATATCATTATCTTTTGGATTTAACCCTTAATTAATCCCTTTAACTCTTTCCATGACAACATGTGTTTTTAGCAGTTATGGGTTAATATAGTTACTATAAAATGCTAAAAGAACCATAAATGAGTAATTTATGACATTTTAGTACTTTTAAAAATTATTTTGTATAATATTATATTTTCATAAATATCATATCATTTAATTAAATATTATTTATTTTAAAATATCAATACTGTCAATTTTGAAATTATTCATTACATGACTTTTTAAAAATCTCATAAAAATATGATATCATCAAAAAAATGCATTTTAATTATCCCTAACAGATCAAATTCATCCATAAGTTTTTTTTATTGAATTAAATATATCAAAATATATTTCTTTTATTTTTTTAATATATTTTATTTTATTCTTCCATTAATTAAACAATTCATGTGTCATCATTGTGGAACCATTTAATTTAGTTATTTATTTCTTAACAAATTATAAATAAATTACCATGATGTATAAAAACATTTTATATTTAAAAATAATATTTATAGCCCAAAAAATAATTTATATAATATCATATTAAAACTATTTCTCTTGTTAAAAAAAAGTGTGACAAAATTGTATTTTATTTGAATATAAGATTAGAAAAGTGTAAAAGTACTCCATGTAACATCAAAATGTTTTTATGAAATTTTTTAAATAATTTTAATTCTTCAATACCTTGAATCACATACAATTATGTGTTTAAATGAACTATGAGTCACCCTTAGTATAAAATGACCATTATAACCAATCTATTAGGTTAGTGTAAATAAAGATAACTTTTAAAATTTTATTTTGAATGAAAAATATAAAACAATTATATATTTGTATTGTTGTTTTTTTATTAGGTGATTTAAAATTATTAAATTATATTAATGAAATATATTTTTTATATATTTAATAAAATATTTTTTATATTCATCTAAAATATATTTTTGTCATAGGGTATGAATAAACCCTATTTGATGTATAAAACCCTCTATGTTTTTAAAAGGGTAATTTTATGCCTTTTAATGGAGAACCCATTTAAAATTAAGATTTTTACACATTAATAATTTTAATATGAAAACATAAACATGTTATTTAGATGTGGGGTATAAAAATTTACATTGGATGAGTTTTTGATAATTTTATGACAAGTTTCATGTTTTGATGAATAGTAAAAAACACACAATTTTAATTGAAATATTTTTTTTTCATAAAAATAATATATATGGTTAACTTATAATATTGAATGGATTTAAAGTATAAATAGAATATATTTTTATCACTGAACATAATTAATGTCATTAGAAATAACTTTATATTGAATTCGAATGTAAAAACATTTCAGTTTTTTTGTAATGTTTAACTTTAAAACTCGTTCTCTCTTTCTGAAAATGAGATTGATTTCAAATTAATTTCTTAAATATATGTGATTTTAATTTTGAAAAATTGATTCCATATTTGGAATCAGTAATTCTAAATTATGTAAATCGATTACTTTTATTTTTGTGCATTATGAATAATAACTTCAGTAATTTGTATTAATACGGTAAAAGCGTAAATCGGGTAATTAAGGTAAATGTAATATTATTAAATTACCATAACACTTGTAATAATATCATTGGATGATTTTTTTTTGATATAAACCATCCTTAGGTATAAATGGTGTCATTTTAAAGGAACTTGTATGAGATTAGGACATTTAATTCATTTTATTTAATGAAATGTTAAGTATATCTTACTCAAATTTTAATAACTATATCATTTTAATATAAGGTTATATAGAAGATAAATTAGATTATAAATACTCATTTAAATGATAAAATGTTTTTTATCAAGATAAATAATTTTTTATTTTTAGGAAATAAATAATTACTTTGAATACTTATACTTTAATGATGTAGAAATTATTTAATTAATGAGAAATCAATAAAATAATTGTTATTAAAATGATAATATCCATTAAATAACAAAAAAACATGACCAAATATTATTTGTTTGAGTATATATCAACCATAAACATCTAATTATTGAGTTATTGACTATTTGGAACCTTACAGAAGAGCTTATGACACTTATATTATTTTATATAAAGTGATGATACAGTTGTCACATTCATGTTTTAATAAGTATATAATTTTTAATGAAGGATTATGTCGAAGATATAGTTTATTATAAGTATTATTATGAATTATAGATTATTTTTCTTTGTCATAGTGTTTTATTTTTAATATTTATTAAATAAATACGCATATTATATAATTACACAAAACTATTGTAGTAGTTATTTTATTATGTGGATATATTATTATAAATATTAAAATAAATATTATTTTGGATAATTAATATGTCCAATGAATTTTATATACTACCTTTACCTCCTAAGAATTTAATGAAACAATATTTTCAATTTAAACTTATTATATTAATATTTTTAAAAATCAATTAATTGAATAGTGTCAAAAATGACACAATTGATTCTGTATAAAAGTATTATTTTATTAAATTATTTAAAAATAATAATTTTTTTAAAAAAAATATATAATAATTATGATATTTTAATGCCCCAACCCCAGTTACCTAGATCCGATGCATTATTTTAATACATTGGCATGATTATAAGAAATCAAGTCCCAAAGACCGATCAGTTTATCAGTCTTGGAAAATAGATTACATACATGAACGTTACATTACATTATAAAATAAAAAACCACAAAAACATTGTCTCGATTGAACAAATTATTTTCTCTTAGACAATCCCTTCAGGTCAGTCATAATATACTTCTTCGCATCCTGGGAAAAATAAAACATAGAAAGGGGGGATCTCAGATGCTCAGTAAGGATAAAAATATAGCGGAAACTTTCATAAATAAGCATAAACATTTAAGGCAATGTATAAGAATAAAACATAAGACTTTTAAAATTAAAAATCAGTATAATATAGAAAATTTGAATCAAATAATTCTATATAATTATTCACATGGATATTGTACTAGTCGAATAACCACTTGAACCATCAATATTATTTTCATAATAAGGGAATGTATAATGCGGAACATTCTGAAACATTTTATCAAGGCCTCAGCCAAGA
The DNA here is from genome assembly GCA_963277665.1 of Viscum album. Classification (NCBI taxonomy): domain Eukaryota; kingdom Viridiplantae; phylum Streptophyta; class Magnoliopsida; order Santalales; family Viscaceae; genus Viscum; species Viscum album. The sequence continues at coordinate 1,896,505,917 of OY728150.1, forward strand.
TGTTTAAAAATGATTAAGCCCTCGAATAAAAAAAATATAAAACTAGGAAAGGCCTCGGACAATTCCATGTCTAATTGTCTCATGAGACCTACCGATGCATTGAGGAGCTATAGCGGGAACCGCCCTTCACTTACTATGTCCAATACATTCATCATATGAAAAGGTTGAAACATAACATAAACATTCGTATTAAAACTAGTATATGAAATGTCAATAATTTAACCATAAACCATGAATGGTATAAAAATAACACATCCACATTCAAACATATAAAAAAATCTTAAATACAATATGGAATATTTGTATCATAATAAATCAACTTCAAACAAGTGTAAAATTTATCAAAGGATGTTAACATTGATGAAATCAAAACTATTTGATATAAACATCTCTTTCTATTTTGAAATCATTTAAGAGTCACATAATTATAAAATAAAACATTTATTTTGAAAATATTCTTATAATCTTTTAAGTAAAGCTTCGACGATGTTATAACGGAATAAAATAGCCACATCCACTGTATAAGTTTTAAAAAACATTCTTACCTTAATTTTGTCGAAAAGGTCATAAAGTACCTTGTTTGGAAAATGATGGAAAGATTTATTTAAAAACATATAAGGTCATATAAGGGTATAAATGACTTTAACCCATTATATAGTAAATAGTAAAAATGTTTTGAAATTTATTTTTAAGGAAACACGAATGTGGATGATAAAGAGGTCCCAGTAGATACTCACGTAAAAACAACCTCAGATAATAAAGAGATTGTGAAATTAACCCTTACCTTATACTTTTCCTTGGTCGAGGGTACGTTAAACTCCAGTATAATAGTTAAATAATTTTTATTAAATTATAAAATAACTAAATACATAAATATGATATCATATATGATCTTCTAATATTGCTTTGTTAATAATATTTAAGTAGTATCATTGTTTTGGTTGTTAATTGATTGGTTTTAATTTATATATTTTGTTATGTAAGTCATGTTTGTTATAGATAGGATGTATTTGATTCATATAAATAATGATATTATGTTCATAAATATTATTTTTAATCATAAAATGAAAATTATTCTTGAATGACTACGATGGCGAATGAATCTCATCGCGTTCGTGGAGATGGTATTCCGTACGTACGCACGAGTGACAATATTATTATATTGATGGTGAAATCATATGTAATGGGATGGTATATCATATACGAATAATCATTAACATGTTATGATTATTATTTACATTAGTTATACTAATTATTATACCCATCCAAATAATGAAGTGTTTGAATAAAAAACTACACCATGATGTGGAGATGGTAAGCCGTACGCACGCACGCATGGTGACATTGTCATTCGTAGGATAGATAGAATAATGAATATAATTTTACAATATTTATAATAACATTAACGTATTTAGGAGGTACTGGAGTTATTGTTTTGGAATGGAAAAAACAAGGAAATAGGAAGCGGAAGAAGAAAAGAACTTGAAAGTGGGTAGTGAAATTATTACCTCTTCTTCAGGTGTTTCCTTTTGAGTTGATCAAAAGAGATCTTTGGTTGGATTTATGATCAAAGTAGGGACTCCAGGTTGGTTTGAGGTAATTCAGGAGGATATTTGGATAGGTTTTTGCCGAGCCAAATGGATTTGTAGGTGTGATTTGGAGAGAAGGGGAAGTGCACTTTTATAAGAGGGGTGAGGGTCACTTTAGGAAAAGAATAAAATATTAATTTATTATACAATCATATTCAGTTTATACTAGATAAAAATGAATTTATTTCTATAATTATGTGGTTATGGGTATAAATCCTCTCAACCAATAGGTTTTAGATAAGTTTAGGTTACTATTTTAACCTTATCTTTTAGATTTAACTCTTAGTTAAATAGTTTTACTTTTACGGTGTCCTCTTGTATTCTTACACTATATAGTTGATAAACATACTATAAACTTCCAATATAATATCAAGTGGTTAATTAATGACATATATAATATTATTTAACCCTTTTGGGTGGACCTTATATTTTTAGGAATATTATATCAACCAATAATAGGGTATTTGTTTTAAAAATTAATTAATGTCAATTTTAACACTATTTGGTATTTTGTTTTTGTAAAAGTCATAAAAAGAATATCACTTAGAAAAAAAATTATCTAATCAACTATAAAATGTCATATTAACCTATAAAAGTAGTGTAATTCATCAAGAGTATCAAATTTTATTTATTTGGATATTTATAATATCAATTATTTTAATATTTAATTAAGAAGGTAATCACTACATCATCATTGTGTCATAAATAAATTTAAATATTTAATATTTAAAAATTATAAATAAAATACGATTATGTAGGAAATAATTTTATCTTTCTAATGAATATTTATAGTCTAATTTATCTTATGTATAACCCTATATTAAAAATAAATTAATTAATAAACTTTGAATTTAACACTTTTAACTCTTCTTTAAATAAAGTAATAATAAATGTTCTAATCTAATCCAAGCGGAACTAAAGGATTATATTTTATTACTTAGGTTTTTTTGGTCTAATTACACTTATCCAATTTAATTAGGACATGTGTTAGGGTAATTATAATATCATTTTTACCTTTAATTACCCTATTTACTTTTAACTGTGGTAAATAAAAATCAAAATTTACTAACCAACAAACATTATTTCCATCTTATTGAATCACATTTTACTTACTGATTTCAACCATATCTCTCATTTTTTTGAAATTCAACTTACAAAAGCTATAAAATTAAGTTTTATGCAAATTTGCTAACATGCCTAGAAGGTGGGTAAAAGTCATTTAAAATTCAATAAAATTTTATACATTTAATTTTATTATAATATGAATACAATTAATTAAATTGAACTAATATAGGTATTATTTATATATTTTTAATTTAAATAAATTAAAAAATAATAATTATTTAAATAAACAGTCGATTTTGAAACAAAAACGCAGTATTTTTCACTATTCATCAAAAAATTGAATGTTTTCAGAAAAATACAAAAAATTCACCCTAAGATAATTTTCATATTCTGAATTCAAAAATGAATTCTATTTTATCAAATTAAAAAAATAGAAGTTTCATTTATTAATTTAAAATTAATTCCCTTTGTTAAAACCAAAGAGTGGGTTTTTTCAAAAAGTAAAACCTATCAAAAGATTGACATGTGTTTATGTCAAATTTAAATGTGAAATTACTTATAATGACCTAAATTGTATTAAATAATAAAAATATAATATAATTATATTTATAAACCATTCAAAAGTATTATTTAACACTATAAATTATTTTTATTAAAAAAGATGTTTCTAATTAAAATGTAGTATTTTTCACTATTCACCAAAATATGAAATTTAACAGAAAAACACCAAAAATTTATCGAAAGTAAATTTTTATGTAACAATTCTAAAGAAGAAGATTATTTTTCAAATTGAATATATAAGTGTCAAATATTGGATTTAAAAAAGGGTTTTCCATTAAAAGGCGGTAAAATTGCATTTTTGAAAAATACTTTCTTTATCTGAAAATTTGAATTTGTTCTATTATTATATCTAAGAAAAACATAATATGGGTTTAAAAATTATATAGAGTATATAAGATTCAAAATTCAGTGAATACAATTCATAACTGCCTTTTGAACAGCTAGTTTGGTAAGTTGTGGTGTGCTCGAAGTCAGTGTTCCATGTAGCGCAAGCTATTGAATTAATTTAATGAGATAACATACTATGAAATCTTGGGGTATTACTTTCTCCCATACTTCAATAAATTGCATCCTCTCAATTTGAAATTGTTCTTCAAATATAAATTCTTAAAAATAGAAAAATACCTTTGTGGAAAACCCACATCAGAAATTGGGTTAATAAAATTTAGTCTTAACAAGAGGGAAAGGAAATTGAAAAATTCACCACCAAATTATGATATCCAATAGGAGAACATTGGTGGAAATTAGAGACAGATAATTGGATGAAAAATTTAAATATTTATAGGGGGTGATTGAGGTTATCCATCACAAACAACTGTAAAATTGAGGGCCTCAAATCCATCTATCTAAGATGATGTAAAATATCATTGGTTCAAAAAAACATATGGTATTAGGATAACACATTTTTGGTTTTAATATCCCTTCCCTAAAGTTTAAGAATTAATTTATTCATATAATAAGAGGAAATAATATATATATGTACTTGACATGTAGAGTTTCATCCTTCAACTAATTCATACCACAAACTCATCTTTAACACTAAAAGATAATATAATTAAAAAATATTCTATTTATCCTAATGGTATAGGGTTCCAAAAAATGAATTTATAATTTATCTGTTAGACCATTTAAAAAAAGACTACATTATACAAACTAAGACATCACGTAGGCCTGTGGTAGGTGATGCACCCTTGTCACCCTTCGGTTATGGGTTCAAGTGTCGCGACCTTCCTGGACGAGACAGGTTGTCTCTAGACCTCGAGGTTTTCCTTTTTATAACAATCTAAAAATAATCTTAGGAAATGGTTTAACCTTAAAAAAAGTATCCAATGTCCAACTTAATTCATTCCAACTATTAGACTTATCCAAAATAATTCTTTCCAAACTCATAGTCCAAAATTTATAAAGAAGGTAAACACAATGAAGATCCTCTTTTCCATTTAATAACATGTGAATACCTTCATAATGTATTCTTTTAAAACACTATAACACCCTAAATTACTATAAAACCATATTGATTACAGTCATGCTCCCTTATTCCTTATATAATACTATAAAAACCAACAATGATAGAATATACAAATCATTAATCAGTTTTACGATAGTTAATAATATCCAATATAATTTATCCAAATGAATCATATATTATTCCAAAATCACTACCTCAGTATCAGGACTATATTAAGGTTTATCTTTCCTTCAACCATGTATTTTCCAAAAAGTCTAACTTGATATTGAGTCACTTTTCTTGGTACCACATAATCTCACATCCTTAATGAAATAGTACTACAGTACAATCCTTATATACTCAATAATTATTATTACCATTACATCGTTGATACAATACTCAAATGAAATAATTCTTTAATATCAATGTAAGAACACTAGTCATTACTCTTTATCGGTGGTAATATCATAACATGATTATTATCCAACAACATCATTTATGGTATACTATGATGATTTGGACATTTATTCGCTTAGTGTCCCAAATCCTTGCTGATGAAGCATTGTACAATTGAAACCTTTTTCTTACCATTGAAATCACGTACTCAGTGTCCTTTTTCTACAAACTTATAACAAACTCCCATTACCTTCAAGCATTTACCAAGGTGATTCTTTCCACAGTTATCACATATGGGAAAATCCTTCTTTCCCTTTTTCTCTTTATTCATCTTTCTCTCCACCATCCTTTTCTTCTCTGGCTTCCATTCAAAGCCATAGGACTCAGAAAATTATTTACCTATCTTATTAACACATGATACTATTTATTCATTTGATGATAATACATGGGAGAATATTTCCTTTCTAAATGTTTTATTAATAACATGAAATATATGATCCTTCTTACTTGTTGGATAATGTGTATTGCTGGAGTTCTCATTCCATCTACTGTGCACCATTTCTAAACAATGGCATAAACTAGGTTAGTTTTTGGAATCACATTTCATAATTCCAATCTTGTAAAATAACTAATGTATATTGAAAAGATTATGCATATAATCTATAATCATAAGAAAATATTTTCTTTGAGGAAGTATTCACTCCTAAATCTTTCATAATGGCTTATAAAGAAAATGTGAATTATGCTAAGCATATCCCCCAGGAGTGTCATAACCAAGAGTACAGCAAGGCCCATTGTCGTGTATCAGGATATCTCGAGTCAAGCCTGAAACTCCTTATTAGAGTTTTCATTCCTAGGTACATCTATTCCAGAGCCGCCTTTACTTACTCATATCCAGACAGAGATTTATGGCTTAGAAAATTCTCAAAATCTCTACGTTATCAAAATTCTAGGAAGTTCTTCTATACTAATCCTCAAAGTCTATATTAGGGTAATGTTCTCTAATCAGAGTTTTTCAAAATATAGTTTCAAAGGTTATTGCTAAACATCATATGATTCCAAGATTAACTCCCCAACCCCAGTTACCGAGAGCCAGTGCATTATTTTAATACATTAGCATGATTACAAGGAATCAACTTCCGAAGGACCGATAAGTTTAGCAGCCTTGGAAAATAGATAACATACGTGAACATTACATTACATTATAAAATGAAAAACTAAAAAAAAATTGTCTTCATTGACCACATTCATATCCCTTAGACTATCCATGCAGGTCAGTCATAATATTAATCTTTGCATCCTAGGAAAAATAAAACATATAAAGGGGTGAGATCAGATGCTCAGTAAGGATAACAATATAGTAGAAACTTTCATAAATAAGAATAAACATTTAAGGAAATGTATAAGACTAAAACATGAGCATTTTAGTCTTAAACTTCATTATAATATGGAAAATATAAATCAAATAATTCCATTTAATTATTCACATGGATATTCTACTAGTCGAATAACCACATGAACCATCAATATTATTTTCATCACGAGGGAATGTATAATGCAGGACATTCTGAAACATCTTGTCAAGGCCTCGACAAAGATATCTAAAAATGATTAAGGCCTAGGACAAAAACATATATCAAATTGGGAAAGTCCTCGTCCAATTACAAGTCTAATTGTCTCATGATACCTACCGATGCTTCAAGGAGCCATATCGGGCTCCACCCGTCACTTACTTAGTCCAATACATTCCTCATATGAAAAATTGAAACATAACATAAACATTCGTATTAAAACTAGCATATGAAATGTCAATAATTTAACCATAAAAAATTAATGGTATAAAAATAACACATCCATAGTCAAACATATCTCAAAACCTTAAATGAAATTTGGAATATTTGTATCATAATAAATCAACTTCAAAAAATTATAAAATTTATCAAAAAATGTTTACATAGATGAAATCAAAACAATTTGAGAGAAATATATCTTTCTATTTTTAAATCATTTAAGTGTCACATAATTATAAAAGAAAACATTTATTTTTAAAATATTCTTAAGTTAAGATTTGATGATTTTATAATGGTAGAAAATAGCCTCACTCGCCGTATAAGTTAAAAAAACATTCTTACCTTAATTTAGTCGAAAAGGTCATAAAGTACCTTGTTTGGAAAATGACAGAAAGATTCCTTTCAAAACATATACGGTAAAATAAGGATATAAATGTCTTTAAATAATTGTCTAGTAAATAGTAAAAATGTTTTGAAATATATTTTTAAGAAAACACGGATGTGGATGATAAAGAGGTCCCTGTAGATACTCATGTGAAAACAACCTCGGATAATAAAGAGATTGTAAAATTATCCCTTACCTTGTACTTTTCCTTGGTCGAGGGTATGTTAACCTCTTGTATAATAGTTAAATCAGTTTTATCAAATTATAAAGAACTACATACATAAATATGATATCATATATGATATTCTAATATTTCTTTGTTAATAATATTTTTGTAGTATCATTGTTTCAGGTGTTAATTGATTCATTTTAATTTATATGTTTTGTTAAGTAAGTCATGTTTTTTATGGATAGGATGTATTTGATTCATATATAGGATTATATTATGTTCATAAAAATTATTTTTAATTATAAAATGAAAATTATTCTTGAATGATAATGATGGGGAACGAATCTCATCATGTTCGTGGAAACGGTAATCCGTACGTACGCACGAGCGACAATATCATTATATTGATCGTGAAATAATTTATAATTGGATAGTATATCATATATAAAGAATAATTAACATGTTATATTTATTATTTAAATTATTTATACTCATTATTATATCCATACAAATAATGAACTGTTTGAATAACAAACTACACCACGACGTGGAGACGGTAGGCTGTACGTACGCACGTATGGTGACTTTGACATTCATAGGATAGATAGAATAATGAATATGGTTGTACAATATTTATAATAAAATAAAATTATGTAGGAAGTACTGGAGTTATTATTTTGGTATGGAAACAATAAAGAAAGAGGAAGTGGAAGAAGAAAAGAACTTGAAAGAGGTTGGTGAAATTATTACCTCTTCTTCGGGTGTTTACTTTTGAGTTGATCAAAAGGGATCCTTAGGTTGAATTTATGATCAATTTAAGGACTCTATATTGATTTTAGTAAACTTTTGAGGATATTTGGGTAGGGTTTGGCCAAGAAAAATGGCTTTGGAGGTGTGATTTTGAGAGAAGGGGAAGTGCCCTTTTATAAGATGGCTGAGGGTCACTTTAGGAAAAGATTAAAATATTAATTAATTATACAATCATATTAGGTTTATAATGGCTAAAAAAGAATTTATTTTGAGACTTAGGTGGTTATGGGTTGATGCAATCTCAACCAATAGGTTTTAGACAAGTTTAGGTTACCATTTTCTCCTTATCTTTTAGATTTAACTCTTAGTTAAATAGTTTAACTTTTACCGTGTCTTATTGTATTCTTACACTATATGGTTAATAGAATTACAATAAACTTCCAAGAGAACCTCAAGTGGTTCATTAATGACATATATAATATTATTTAATCCCTTTGTCTGATCCATATATTTTTAAGAATATTATATCAACCAATAATACAGTATTTGTTTTAAAAATTAATTTATGTCAATTTTGACACTATTTGGTATTTTGTTTTTGTGAAAGTAAAAAAAACCTTATCACTTCAATAAAATTTATATAATAAAACCTAACATGTCATATTAAACTATAAAAGTAGTTAGGTTCATTAAAAGCCTCAAATTATATTTATTTGGATATTTATAATAACAATTATTTTAATATTTTACTAAGAAGGTAATTACAACATCATCATTGTGTCATAAATAAATTTAATTATTAAATCTCTAAAAATAATAAATAAAATACCATTATGTAGGAAATAATTTTATCTTTATAATTAATATTCATAGTCTAATTTATCTTATGTATAACCCTATATTAAAAATGGTTTAGTTAATAAACATTGAATATAACACTTTTAACTCTTCTTTAAATAAAATAATAATAAATGTACTAATCTAATCCAAGTAGACCTAAAGGATCATATTTTATTCCTAAGGTTTTTCCTGGTCGAATTAAACTTATCCAATAGAATTAGGACATGTTCTAGGGTAATTATAATATCATTTTTACCATTAATTACCCTATTTACTTTTAACCATGGTAAATAAATGTCAAAAGTTACTATTCAAAAAAAATTATTTTCATATTATTGAATCAAATTTTACTTACTGATATCAACCATGTCTCTTAGATTTTTAAATTTAACTCAGAGAGGCGGTAAAGTTAAGTTTTATGAAAATTTTCTAATGTGCCTAAAAGGTGGGTAAAAGATGTTAAAAATTCAATAAAATTTTATACATCTAATTTTATTATAAGATGACTCCAATTAATTAAATTGAACTAATATTGGTATCATTTATCTATTTTTACTTTAAATAAATCTAAATAAAATAAATAATTATTTAAATAAAAAGACAATTTTAAAGAAAAACGCAGTATTTTCACTATTCATCATAAAATTGAAAGTTTTCAGAAAAATACAAAAAATTTACCCTAAGTTAATTTTTATATTATTAATTCCAAAATGAAGTCTATTTTACCAAATTAAAAACATATAAGTTGAATTTATTAAGTTAAAATTAATTCCCGTTATCAAAACCAAAAAGCCAGGTTTTTTTAAAAAGTAAAAACTATTAAAATATTGACATGTGTTTATGTCAAATATAATTGTGAAATTACTTATAATGACCTAAATTGTATTAAGTGATAAAAATATAATCTAATTATACTTCCAAACCTTTCAAATGTATAATTAAACACTATAAATTATTTTGATTAAAAAATTTGTTTTCAATTAAAATTTCATATTTTTCACTATTCACCCAAATATGAAATTTATCAGAAAAACACCAAAAATTTATTGAAACTAAATTTTTATGTCTCGATTCTAAAGAAGAGGTTTATTCTGTCAAATTAAATATATAAAAGGGTCAAATATTGTATTTAAAAAAGGGTTCTCCATTAAAAGGAGGTAAAATTGCATTTTTGAAAAATACTGTCTTTATCTAAAAATTTGAATTAGTTATTTTATTATGTCTAAGAAACACATAATATGGGTGTTAACATTATATAGAGTATATAGTATTCAACATGTAGTTAATACTATTCATAACCGCCTTTTTAATGGCTAGTTCGGTAAGTTGTGGTGTGCTCGAACTTGGTGTTGCATGTAGCGCAAGCTATTGAATTGCTTTAACGAGATAACATGTTATGAAATCTTGGGGTGTTAAAGATATTCTATAAAATGGTATAAGGTATTTATTTATGGTCTGATGGATATCAGATAATTAAATATTTCACCATTTTAATGTTGAAATAATTGTTACCCTAGCTAAATATTAAATAGAATAACTAAGTGTTAATTAAAATGGTAAGGTTTAAATTGATATAAAAACATGTCAAAAATATATTGGTTGATGATATTAAAACCCTATCTCATCTCATCTTATAAATTGGGACATTTTGGGGGTTTTTTGAATGGGGTTTTATTTTCTATTAAATTAATATTTTGGGAGTTCTCAAAAGTCCCCCTCGCCTAAATTATAAAAGAGGACCACCTCCCTTATTTCTTCACAATTAATTGAGCCTTAAAAATCAGATACCACCTGTACATTTTCCATTATAATCTTTCCTATTAACATTATAGTGGTTTTGGTGTTTTCCAAAGACCAACATTAGTGATTTAAGAAGCAATTTAGTGGGAGCATGTTGAAGAAGAGGTAATCACCTCTACTGATTATTTCAAAAGTATTTCTTATTATACTTACTCTTCATGGGATATTTAATTATAAATTAATAAATACAGTATCAATTATATAATAATATGTTATTATAATGATTAAACAACCATATTTCACTTTGTATCCATCATATGAAAAACAAAATCACCACGTGTGCATATGTACGGCTTACCATCTCCACCCTATGGTGTAATATGTTTTCACCACCACATTACATGGATGGGTATAATGATGGAAATAATAACTATATATAATTATTATAACATTATATTTATTCTTAAATATTATAAACCATCCACTTTAATACCATTCAACAATTATGGTAATGACATCGTCGCTCGTGCGAACGTACAACCTATCATCTCCACGATGCGATGCGATTCATTATACATGATCTTCATTAAAGTATTATTATATAAATGAATTGAATAAATAAATTTTATATATACTATAATAATATCATTATGTAAAGTATATAACTATAACCTAATAATAGGAACAATAACTTATCCAACAAATCATGTATAAGAAAATAATGAAGTTAACACCCGATGGATGAGTAATAATGTTACTAACAAAAAGATGATAATATGATAATATTTGATATCATAAAAATTAATATGATTCTAAAATAAGTCAATTAAATTATTTAAGTCATTATATATGAGGTTCGAATAAATAAAAATGAAATCAGACCTAAGGTATAGGATAATTTTTTATTGTCATTATTATTTGAGAATGTTGGTATGTAAGTATTTACTAGGGTATATTTATCATCCATATACATGTTTCCTAATTATATGTCCTAAAATATTCTTTCTATTATTAAATAATTTTTAGAGTCAATATTACCCATTTTGGAATTTTTATTAAACAGTATGAAAGGAATCCTTTGTCATTTTTGGTATAAGGTACTTTTTGAATTTTTTGGAAAAAGTACAAGGATAATGTTCTTTTAATTTATACAAAATGAAAAAACTTTTAAGTTTTTATAAATACTTATTCCCATTAAGTTTACTTTACAGTATTTCAAGATTATTTTCAAATGAATTTTTTTATTTTAAAATTTCGTGGAATTTGGAGAAAAGAAAACATTTTTGAAAATGAGTCGATATTTTCTTCATGAATTAATTTCAAGTGTTTTATAAAAATTATTTTCCATGTAATATGGTATTATTTATTAGGGTTATGTATAAAGTATAATATACTTATTTTTCCTATGGTTTGATTGTGTTTATGATGGAATTCTATTTATGAAATCCACTTGTTTTACATGGATTATATTATAGTGTAATGATTCTTAAAGGTACCTATTTTATTCCTTGGGTTATGATGAATGATTTAAATTATTGTAGAACATGTAATAATTATTTCATTATGAGATGTGTGGGACCAATATCTCCCTATAATGCATTTGGTAAAGATTAATATCGCATGAGATAGACATGACAGGAATGAGAAATGATCTCGGTTCGGAAGTACAGGGATGAAACAAGGTGTGAACTCAGTTCAGTAATGGAATTTGTCTACTATGATGGTCTTGGAAATTATACTTCATTAATATGAAATGATTTTATATGCTTATGTTTATGCCAAAAAGTTTCATGTCTTATGTTATGACTTTTCAGATTACGTTCATTGATTCTTATGAACTTTTATGATTTATCTCATGGAATGATATCACAATCTTTCATACATAGGACAATATTTTCAAATGTTATATTCTTATATCTTATGATTATAATATGATTGATATATCCATTTTTTACCCTTACTAAGAATCTGATCCCACCCTTTCATATGTTTCTAATCCCCTGGTCATGAAGAAGGGTATTAAGTAAGATTTGTAAAAAGGGATCCAATTATGATGAAATAAATGGGAGACAATAAATATGTCTTATGAACCAATTGTTTATGTTTCCATGTTCCTAAATACACTATAATTATATAGTCTTATTGTGGCTCTATTATATTTTTTAAAGAATATTCATCAATTTTGAAGTAATATCAATGTATATAAATATTGCTCTTCATACTCCAAGTGGCTGCAAGTGGACATAAAATCGTCCCAATGAATTTTTGGTTGATACACACTAATAAAATGAAATTAGGAGTGGTGTTAGGGTAATTTTAAATTATTTATTAAATTATTTTTACTTTTAGTTACATTATTTACCCTTAACCGTGGTAATAATAAATGTTACTAAAGTTACTATTCATAATGTCTAAAAATAATAGGCACCAATTTACATAATTTTTAACTTATGATTGAATTTATGGAATTTCATTTTCCATATTCAAAACACAGAATTAGAAAAACAAATTTAAAATTAATCCTGTTTACAGGGTTATAAAATTGGTTATTAAAGTCAAAACATGCAAAAGATTGAAATGTTTTTTTATCTAAATTCAATGTAAAATTTATTCAGAATACCTATATTATATTAAATAATAAAAATTGATCTAATTATACATTAAAACCAATTAAAAATATAGTTTAACACAATAAATTATTTCGATGAAAAAATTTGTTTTCAATTAATGTTAAGAATTATTTTACTATTCATCAAAACTTGAAAGTTTTCAGAAAAATATAAAAAAACTACACCAAAGTAAATTTTTAAATTCATATTTAATATAAGAAGTTTATTTTTAAAATAAAATATATAAAAGTGTAAAAAATTATATTTAAAATTGGGTTTCAATTAAAAGGTGGTAAAGTTACCCTTTTGAAAAATATTGGTTTTTATGTATAAAATTTTGTTTGTTCTTATTTTATGCCTATAAAATCTACTGAAACAAGAATGAGTGATTGAAGATGGATATGGATTGGTATACATGGAACAAGATAAATTAGGGAAAGTATCCACTCTTGATAATTTATAACCCATTCACATAGTGGGTGGAGGTAAGTTGGACCTCAAAGTTGGCCTTGAGGCAGGTTATCACTGGCTATGGTTAAGGAGTAGGATATACAGGAGGTATCTTTCTAAAGATACTGTGGATGTTTTGAGTTAGTGGTGATAACCGTTAGCGAGTTTTATGCCTGAGTGATATTGAGAGACTTATTTACTATATCCTTAACCCTTAATGTATTAGGTCATGGTAGTCTTCATTGGTGGAATATATGTATTTCCCGCGTTAGAGTTGGAGAAGACAAGACATTAGGGGATAATTCTAGACATGTTTTAGGAGTTTTAGTCATATAAAGTATCTCATAGATACATTTATAAATTAAAAGGTCCACTTATTGGGATATGTATTCCATGATATGGGAGTGATCTTTTACCCTGTATAGTATGATGTTTAATGAGTTTGAGGGTCACCCAAGGTGCGGTTATTGCGTGATTTGCTCACAGTGAGGTTTTTTGTCCACTATTGGTGAGAGATGTGATGAAAAAATTGGCCTATTTTTAGTTTACCCTTTTGGGTTGCGGATGGGTTATAATATCTTTAGTAGATTGTTTTTACCCATTTACTTATTCATCAAATTAGGGAGGCACAACTTGTGAATATCGACAGGGAGATGTTGCACGATGAGATGTCCACATGATACATTTTTGATGGAAATTCCTTAAAATAGGGAATCACATCATCCATTTTTAGGAACAGATGGTGATTCCAGTCACGATGATAGAATATTTTCTAAGGAGGTTGTTTCCCCTTATCCATACATCTAGTGGAGGTGAGGATGTGTCGGGATTTCATGGAATGAGTAAGGAATAATGTTTTACCCCATCCAACATTCCGGGTAAAAGTTAAGTGATCAAGTTTGGGTAAACATGCTTTGGGTTTTCATGTCAGTTTTAAGCCATATCTAGGAGGATCATATAAATTTAGTGGTATTTTGCGTATCATGATAAATACCCCTCCACCACTAGAGTATCACCTTTTCAAGGCCATTTATGAGGGAACTTAGAGAACATTGTTATAATGGTCAGAGTTAGTGGGTAATAGTTTTTGGGTCACAAGTTAGGTGCTAGTGACGTTTTTATGGTTCATTTCATCAAGGGGTGGATGCATACTCCACATAAAATTGTAGGAGTCCTTTGTGGACTGATAATATAGGCCTTTGGATTTAGAGAGTTATGGAGTTTTATCTAGAGTGGTAGGATATCTCTAGGAATCTTAAACCCTTTATTTTCATACTACTGTATCAGGTTATCAAGGTGGTTTACCAATTAACCCCAAGTCTACAATAGTTTTTGGTTTTCTTAGTGTTCTCCACATGTCATAGATGAGGAGGTTTTTTTAAAAGTCATTATGAGATATTGACCTGGGTGAGATGGGCTGTGGGAGTGTAGTTCCCTTTTTAAGGAGTTAGTAATGTTGAGAACCAATAAGAGAAAAACCCTTTATGTTTGATAGTTTTCCATCAGTACATGTTTGTTAACAACACATGAAATAATTGGGATAGATCATGAGAGAAAGAGACCAAATTTAGAATTCAATATCCCCACCATTTTATTAGTTTGTGATTTTCAGGGATAAAAATACTCAAAGGAGATAATAATGTATTGTCTTATTTTTTCCATGTAAGACTTTTGGAATATTTCTATGAATATTTCTAGAGCTATAAAATGAGACTCTGTGATATTCCAAGGCTTGATGTTCTTAGAATTAAACGTTTAAATATATTAAATATCACACAAGTGATGTTTTCTTGCAAAAGTGGAAGAAATATTAAAGAGGGGACCAAATCAAAAATTTGATGGCATTGTGAGTTAAGATCAAGGGTTTTACCCTAGGCATAAAATAACCTTTATTGGCATGATTTCTTTGTGAAAAATTCATCATGGGTGTAAAATGAATAAAAAAATAAGTTAAATTAATTTATTTTGAAATGATGGAGAGACCCAATCCTCTTCTTTAAATACACAATTGCTGAAAAATTACAAGGTTGGCCACATAACCCTAAGAATCTTCGAGATCCATTGGAGAGTGTTGGAGGAACTTTGTTGATGGATGGAAATTGGATTGAGGTTCCATAATTGGTGTGAAAAGGAATCAGGGGATCTCACCAAAACAAATAACACAAGATCTTTATTCATCTGTGATTGATCCAAATCATGGCATGATGTTTGTTTTATTTGGATTCATACCTATTTATGATTTCTATGATGAACTTGTATTAATAATCCAAAACATTGATTCACAGATCGCGTGTTTGCAGGTATGGGACAATTGTGATTTGCGATTGGGAAATTCTTGATTATTATTTTTACATATATTCATTCATATTCTAATGGAAATGAATATAGGTTGATAGAAACACCAGTTGAGGACTGTTCCTCAGGGTTGTTCTTCATGATTTCTCTTTCCTCATTTATTTTTTTATCTTGGGAAAATACCTTGGACCACGATTCGAAAAAATACATGTAAATAATTTTTTAAACTATTTCATGCTGCAATAAATTAATATCATAGATCTGGGTTTGGATTGATTATGATATTTTTCTATAATGATGGTGATTATAGATCAGAATAGACCAACCATGCACAAATGTGGTTCGTTGATACACAACAACGATGGATATTTTGGATGATTCCTGAATAAACTAAGATTATAGAAAATTATATATTTTCCTAAGAACAAACTCGATTGACCCAGATCTAAAATACATGGGAATGATTTGTGGTGGATTTTGAAGCAGGGGTTATGGATTTGGAATCTGCATGAAACTCCATGAGTTCTTTGAAAACCTGACTACACGGTGTGTAGTCACATGAAAAAATATTGTGTTGTCCTTTCTATTTGGATATAGGGTTTTATCATGGATAAAAGTATCACATGCCATGTGATCCTTAGCCGCATATCTCAGTGTGTCCATGGATTACACACATAGGAGGAGAGGTGGAGTAGCATGTCATGTGGTCCATTCCACACACTGTGTACATACTAGAAGGCGGCTCGATGTGTACATTGAGTACACGACCAAGAGATCATGTGGGTCACACAAACAATGTATGGATACCCACATGTTGTGTACTTGGGAAAGTATACGGGCATGAACCGGACTAAATACTAAGTGCTGGGATGACTCCTACATGATGTGTAGCATTTGGACATGTTTTATGTTGAGGAAAATTACATTTCATGTGAGTATGAGACACATGAAGTACTAGGATTAGTGATAAATTATATGTACCCCTAGGGACACATAGTTCACTCCTTTAAGGTTAGTTTGATTTCCTCATCCTTCACTCAGCTTCTTTGGAAGCTTGTGTGAGCTACCCTAGACCGGTATTGGTGGAGTGTGTTCCCTTCATTTATTCCTATGAGAGTTCAGTCTGGAATAAATTTTCCATCATAGAGGGTAATCCCATGATTTCTTTATGCAGTGAGTGTAGTGTTGGTGGGTTTCTTTATTCTAGAATGAATTCACTCATACCAATCTTATTACTAACTCAGCAACTTGGAGCATGTATCCCTTTGAGAGGCCTCGAGCGATCCCCATTTCACTTCATGTTACCTTATATGGGATTGTTGGAATTAGCGTGACCAATATTTCACTACTAGAAAAATGATCTATATCCATGAATCTATAGCTATGGTTTAAATGATCCATAGCTATAGGTAGGATATAACCATTCCCAAATAGCTGGGCATGGAAATACATTGTCTATTTTTTTGTGTGATCGGGCTTTCCTCCCCCACCAGAAGCCCTCTCCCTCCCACAACTTCTCCCTCCCACATCGCAATTCCTCCTACCCTCACTGTCCATCCACCCCCACCTAAATCCATCTCTCTCACAGTCCTCATCATTCCTCCTCCCCTCCTCCCATCATGATTCCTCTTCCCCTCCCCCTCCCTTGCTATTCCTTATCCCCTCATGATTCTTCCTCCCCCTTCAGCTCCGACGCAGCTAGAAAACCTACCCTCTGGCTCCGATGTGGCTCCGACGCCTCCCTACTGATGCGGCTTTGACGCCTCCCTACTGATGTGGCTCTGGAACTGCCAGTCCACCTCCCCACCGACATGACCTACCCACCTCCCTGCGGCCACCTTACCTCCCTGCCGACGCTGCTCCGAGGCTTCCTCCCCACCTCCTCCTCTGACACACCTTCTACGCGACGATTTGTGGTAGGAATCTTCATCTATTACCTTCCTTATTACTTTTATTTTATCCTCTCTAATATTAATGGTTACCATTAATGTTTTCAGTGCTGATTCAACCATAACATTATGGAATTGACCAGGAATATTGGTTATTTACTATGGCTTAGAGATTAGATGTATCATGATGCAGAATGCATGCCATAACTCATTATTTTGGATATAGTATGAGGCCTAATGGATTTGTTTTTAATTTTCAGTTAAATTGATTGTAATTTCCTAGTAATCAAGTGTTTTTTGTTAGGGATTTTTCCGAGATTAATTTCATGGGTATATTTTAGGCCTCTTTTAGGCAGTTAGTTGTGGTTTCAGAATGTGGAAGCACCTCAATAATATTTTTGGGATTTATTCCTATTTGATTGTTTTTAATTAATTAATTATAAATTTTTATAATTATTTTTTTCTACTTCATATGATGAGATAGGTTCCTGGGATGCTGTTTGACCATAGGTTTAGGTTTTCGGCTTTAGTGTTTTCATCATAAGGTGGGTTGGGTGTTCTATATTTATTATATTTTACGAATCTATAGTTTTTTATTAACTTCATTAGTTATTAAATGGATAGTTATTTTCTGGTAGCCCCTTGAGAACCTTTGTGGGTCATCTTTGAGAAGTGAGGGTCTCAGGTGTCTCACAAAGGGGTTTTGTTCATAAACCCTCACTCTTGGTTTTTGATTCAAGAGAAAACCTCACATGCTCTTAGGTGACACATAAGGGTAGGAAAGGGAAGAAACATGGATATACTTATTTCCATTGGATTTGAGTTTAGACCAGTTATGGTATATCCATGGTGCTTTCTTTGCAGGGTGTGGTGTTAGAACTCTCAATTAGTTAGAGGCCTTTTGTGATATTATTTGTTTTCGTCTAGGTTAGATGAGAGGTTCCCCTCAAGTTTTTAGATCTAGAACCATCAAAGTGAGTAGTGTATAGAGAGGTTTCCCATGAAGGTTTTTATTTGAGAGTTCATCAACTGAAGGTGTGGTGTGAGACCCAAGTGGGGTATGTATATTTTTTGGACAACTTGCCATATGTGATTCCAATGGCATTCTTTTGATGTTCATTGGAGATTTCCTTGGGTAGTCCAAGGAGTATAGAATTAGGTATTTTAACATCTGTTAGAAGGTAAGAAAAAGTATTATTTTGGATGTTTCTTGGATTTTTGGTCCAATTTCTTGGGGTTTGAGTTGTTGAAGTTTTGGAACTTCTTTCTAGAGGTTTAATCCAATTGGAACCTCTAGGTTGGGCCGACACCACAGGGTGTTGGTTAAGGCTGGGTGTCACTGAGATTAGGTTTGAGATGGGTATGAGGAAACCTTGAGGACTTTCTTATGGGTGTGGTGTTTCTTGATGATTCCCTTGTGGGTGAGGTGATGAATGTGGATGGGTTAGTTTTCAGAGTCTCCAGATGAGGTTTCCCTATCTATATTGGATCATGATTTGATAGACGTGATCTAGGGGACCATGGGTGCCCCATGATTTATTATCCCTAAGAGGGTCAGTGCTGATTTAATAATTGGTGTCTTTGAGTGTTACCTTATAACCTAGAGTTTGGAAATGTGATCCTATTGTGGTTAATTTTGTAATGTTTTTTTTCATGAATTTGATTGAATAGTGTTTTATACCTTATAACAAAAATGGTTGAGGAAGTTCCTTGTTCAGGTACTAGAAATAAGATGATAACATTGAGATATTACTAGATCTGGATTTGGCCCTAATATTGATATGATGTTTTGTTTTATTGGCATGATGGTTCTTTGAGATAGGTCATAGGGAGCTAAGGGGTGATCTGAATTAGTGAACCCCCTTGTATAGAGTTACAAAATGGATATAGGGTTAGTGGAAATAGATTTTTATAACTCACTGATAGTAGTCCTGGATGCCGAGCACTATCATCATGAAATATTCTTATCCTCCATATATTTAAAGTGTCAAACTTATCCACTTGTGAGAGAAGGATATAATCACATGATAATCTTAGAAAATAGACTTGAGATGTTCAAATATAAGTCTATCGGGAAAAAACCTTTATATAAACAAGAGTTTATAAACAAGTGATCAATGTAGTACATAAATCATTAAGTATGTGATGTCAATATAAAAATTAATATTGGGGTTATTCAACATAACCTCAATGACCAATTAGAATTAGGTTGTCTGGATTTTGAGATTCCATATAGTTTTTCATAATTGAAAACATTAATTTATTCTTTTAACCCCTTGAGGGATGGTATCAATTTCTTCATCATGGAAAATCTAACTTCAATGGTATTCTATGAAGGATACTTCATTCTTGTTATACCAAAATAATACAAGAGTCATCCATCTCCCCAATTGTTTTTTTAATTCCCTATAGGAAAGTATACATAAAATGAATGTGAATAAAGAGGTGATACCTTTCCTATAGATTTTTCATGCTGTAAATTTTTTTACTAAGAGTATTCCTACTTATAATAGAACTACTTATATTCTTCTCAGGTCTGCTCCCCCTTTTTTCATCCCAGTTCTAGTGAAATGACATGTTGTACCAGTAATCAAAAGATTTATACCGAAAAATTCTACAATAATATTAATATCCTTTAAAACTTGATCTTCCTTTATATTGATGATTTTGTTTATAAAATTCTTTTTGTCTTCCAAGCATTCTACAACCTTTATTTTTCCATTTTATTGGGGTTTTTTCCATTCTATGGTCATCCATAGGAGTATAATTTTTACACCATTCATTATCCTAAAAATATTCAAATTATTTTTCATAATCTTTATAATGAAAGGAAACAGATTTTGTATCACATGAGAATTTAGAAAAATGTTGCACCTTTTTTATGTTTCTGGTTTTCTCATCATCCTTGGATGGTTCAGCTTGAATATCCACCACATTTCCATATACTTATATCATATTATTTAAGGCGTTTATAGATTTATAATACCTAGATTATGCCTCATGAAGTTCCTTTTATTTAGCATCCAATTTTGTGTTAATAGATTCTGGTATCCTGTCTTATTATACACATTTCATCATGGAAATTTTTATCTCTTCTATGAGATCATTCTACTTCACAATTACACTAGTTTTCTTCTTTTACAATAGTTTTAATTTCTTCTAATATATTTAATTATGGTCAAATTAAGAAATAAAATCATCTCTTAGAATATATTCTGTATAACCATCTTAATTTTCTTCTTCTTAACTACTTGTAATGTCTATTCATCTCTTAACCTTATACATATATATGTATATTAATGGAAAATTCTATTTTCTTAGTTGTTCATGGATGTGATTCTATTTTTTGATTTTTACTTCAATTAAAGATGGGGGGTTGTTGCGTGGGGGGGGGGGGGGGTGGTGCAGGGGAGATGGGGGGGGGGCTGGTGTAGGGGGATGTGGGGGGGAGCTGGTGCAGGGGGTGTGGGGTGGGAAGGGGGGGTGTGCAGAGCAGGGGGTATGGGGCAGGGGGTTTGATGTGGGTAGGGGGGTGTGCAGGGGGTACATTGGGTGTACAGGGGTGTGTGTATGGGCTTTCCCTTTTTTTATTAAAATGGCTGTTTGAACCAAAACACTCTTTAAGTGATGTTAGACTTTTAAGATGGAACTTCCCAATCAGGCAAGTGCTGTAACGACCAAGTCACCACTAAGTGACCCCCCTTTGATCTTATAAATATAATTGCTATGTTTTAATGAATTGAATGAGTTAAATTGAACCAAACATGGTTAACTTGGCACATGAGCGGTAGTTCCTCATATATTGAATTATGTAACGGTTATGCCTACAGGGGGTATAGGGGGTTTATGGGGTGTGCATGGGGGTGTGTGTAGGGGGTTTCCCTCTTTTTATTAAAATGGTTGTTTGAACCAGAACACCCTTTAAGTGACGTTAGACTTTTAAGATGGAATTTCCCAAGAAGGAAAGTGATATAATGACCAATTCACCACTAAGTGAACCCCCTTTATCGTATATATAGAATTTCTATGTTTTAATTAATTTAAGGATTTAAATTGAACCGAACATGGTTAACTAAGAACATGAGCGGTAATTCCTCATGTAGTGAATTATGTAATGGTTATGCCTACAGGGGGGTGTGTAGGGGGTGCATGGGGTGTGAATGGGGGTGTGTGTAGGGGGTCACCCTCTTTTTATTAAAACAACTGTTTGAACCAGAACACCCTTTAAGTGTTGTTATACATTTAAGATAGAATTGCCCGATAAGGTAAGTGCTGTAATGACCAAGTCACCACTAAGTGACCCCCTTTGATCTTATAAATATAATTTCTAGGTTTTATTGAATTGAAAGAGTTAAATTGAACCGAACATGGTTAACTTGGCACATGATCTGTGTAGGGGGTGTAAGGGGGATGTGCAGGGGGGTGCAAGGGGAGCTGTGTGTGTGTGTGTGGGGGGGGGGGGTCTGCTTACTCCTGTTTAATCCACTTTTATTGCAATATTATGTACCAAACATGTATGTTTTTAATATATTAAATATAATCAATATTCATGCAGGGTTTCAATCCTACATACAAGGTGACAGGGTGGACTAACACTCAATTTTGGAGAAATACTTTGTCCTGAAAGATTGGAGCAATGGTATATTTTTAAGTAGTGGGTCATTTTATTTTGATTTAGTTAATATTTTATTTTATTGGTATTAAATATGAGTTTTACTTAAGCTTTTTGGCTGCATGTACTCTTATTGAGCAATTTATGATTTATTTAATTGGAGAAGTTGATATTTTTTTAGACCATTAGAACATGTATTTTTTTGAGCAGTCATGTTTTTTATTGAGTAGTGGGTCATTTATTAGAGAATTGAATTATTATCATGTGAATGCACGTGCAAGAACCATTGCAGGGGGGATATCTGCAGGGGCGGAGGCTCCATCCGGGGTGCTGTGCAATAGGGGGGGGGAGGTCTCTCTAGAGGGGGGAGTGGGGGGGGGGGGCTTTGAATAGGGGAAGGGATGCTGTGGGGGAGGGGGTCCTGTCTTGGTGTTGGGGATCTGTCCGAGGGGGGCTCTGTTTGGGGGGGGGGGGCTTTCTAGGGGTGGGGGGTGTGTAGGGGGGGCTACGCAATGGAGGGGAGCGGGGGACTATGCAGGGTGGGCTTTTCAATGGGGGGGAGTGGAGGGGGGGCTTGGCATGGGGAAGGGGTGCTGCAGGGGGGTCCTGTTCGGGTGGGGGGTGTCCTATCTGGGTGGGGGAAGGGAACTTTAGTGTTCTAAGCTTCCCTATTTTCTCAAATGATGTTACATTAAAGGATTAGAGTTGAGATAATCAGGACTTCTTTATGTCCTTGATACTTTTAGTAATTCAGAATGTATAGATTATTCCTTCTTTTCTTTCTCTCAAAAACTCTTGAGTACTTGATACTTTAGATAACTTGTCACATTATGTTACCTTAATGGTTTTAAATAATCATATTGGGTACATTTATACTCAACCATGCACATGAATTATGCCCACAAGTGTTATGATTGTGTAGAAGATTCATGAGTTTGGTGATGGCTTGGATAGACATAGATTTGAGGTGGCTTGTTCAGAGGAAATGCTCGGGGATTCTAGGAGATTAATTATGGAGCATGAGGATTTATGATAGTAGTAGTCAACAATACAGATAATGAGTGATCCAATAGTATGTGAAATGTGGAGGATCATCTCAATACTTCATGTTCTGTAGAATTTTCAAATATATGTCTTGTTTTCCTTGTATTTATCTCATGGGATATATATTTGTGCCTACTATCTCTTGAATATATTATATACAGTTTGGTTTATTATATATATTCTACTGGTATTTTGGATTTATCTTCTGTTTAGTTAAATATATTTACTATACTGGTATTTTGGATTTATCTCGTGTATGGGGGGGGGGGTGCAATGGGGTGGGGAAAGGGGGTAGTGGGGGGAGGGAAAACTGGTAGGGGGAGGGTTCAGGGGGAAGGGGGTAGGGGGTGGGGGTCCTTAGGGGTGAAATGGGGGGGGGGTCTTTCCAGGGGTACAAGGGGGGTGGGGCAGGGAAGAGGGAAAACTGGCAGGGGGTGTAGGAGGGTGGGGGGGGGGGGATCTGTAGGGAAGAGGGGAGGGGTGTAGGAGGGGTGGGTCTATAGGGAAATGTGCATGGGTGCAAGGGAGGACGATGCAAGAGGGCAGGGGAGGGTGCAAGAGGGTGGGGGAGGGGGGAACTGGCGGGGGGAGGGTGCAGGAGGGCAGGGGGGTGTCTGTAGGGCAGTGGGGAGGAGGGCGGGAGGGGGGGGGGGAGTCTGTAGGGAATAGTGGAGGGGTGAAAGGGAGGGGGGGGGGGGTACAAGAGGGAATGAGGGGGGGGGGTATGTCGGGAAGAGGGAAGGGGATGGTGCAAGAGGGTAGGGGTTGTCTGTAGGGCAGTGCAGAGGAGGGTAGGGGGTGAAGGGGGGAAGGGGGTCTACAGGGCAGAGGGGAGGGGTGCAAGGGGGAGGGTATAGGAGGGGGGGGGGGGGGGGGTTCTGTCGGTACTGGGGAGAGGTGAAATGGGGGAGGGTGCAGGAGGGCGGGGGGGGGGGGGGGGGGGGGTAGGGGGTCTACAGGGGTGCAATGGGGTCTGTCGTGGGTGCAAGGGGGGTATATCCAGAGGTGTAAGGGGGGTCTGTATGGGTGCAAGGGGGTATGTCCAGGGGTGAAGTGGGGTCTATTCTGGGTGTAGGGGGGTCTGTCCAGGGGGGGGGGGGTCTTCAGGGTAGTGGGGAGGGGGGGGGGGGGTCTGCAGGAGTGCAGGGGGGATTTGGCAGGGGGACAGGCAGGGGGAGGGGTGTGTGTCTAGGGGTGCAAGGGGGGTCTATCTAGGGGTGCAAGTGGGGTCTGTATATGGTGAATGGGAGTTTTTTCTCAGGTAAAAAGGGGTCTGTCCAGGGTGCAAGGGTGGGGTCTGTCCAAGGTGCAAGGGTGGGGTCTGTCATAGGGTGCAAGGGGGTCTGTCGAGGGGTGAAATGGGGGTCTGTCTAGGGGTGCAAGGGGGTCTGTCTCGGGGTGCAAGGGGGTATGTAGGGGTGCGAGGGGGGGGGGGATTATTTAGGGTAGTGGGGAGGGGTGGAAAGGGGTAGGGGGTCTGTTCAGGGTGCAAGGGTGGTGTCTGTCTAGGGTGTAAGGGTGGGGCCTTTCTAGGGGTGCAAGGGGGTCTGTCTAGGGGTTCCAAGGGGGTCTTTCTAGGGGTGTAGGGGGGTCTGTCCGGGGGTGTAAGGGGGTCTGTCTAGGGGTGAAAGGGGGTATTTCCATGGGTCCAAGGGGGTCTGCAGGGGTGCAAGGGGTGTCTGTCTAAGGGTGTAGGGGGATCTGTCCAGAGTGCAAGGGGGGTCTGTCTAGGGGTGGGTTGGGGCTGTTTTTTTATGAAATGGGAAGGGCTATAGACACGGTTTCCAACTGTGGATATAGACCTATAGCCACGGTTCAATGAATCGTGGCTATAACCTTTAGCCATGGTTTTTGGGCTTATATCCACAGTTCCAAACCATGGTTATAGCCTAAATTTCTAGTAGTGTTTACACTATCTTCAATCCCCTTTCTAGGAATATGTTTACAGTAGTGTCTTGTGTCCCCTAGTGAGCCCAGGGCATTGAACCCTATCTACGTATTGAGATATGATATTTTTAATGAGGATTAATTTGATCGTGTGTGTATCTCATAGGAAACCTCTAAATTTTCTTATAGTAAAAGACCTAAAGAGAGTGACCTCAATGATGAGTGTTTTCAGGGAAGTATTTATCATGAAGTATGTCCTCTCAGATGATCCATATTTGGAACTTTTGACAAAAATATCCTAGTATGGCATCATGGTTGTGATATTACCAAAATATTTTATGTCTACTATGCGTATATCAAGATGTTTTTTATGTATCACATTATGATTGACATATCCTATGATGATATACACACTCTTAATGATTTTATTATGGTTATATTGGGGGTGTTTTACTAGGTATTGTTTCACTCACCCTTTCATTGTCTCTTCCTACACGTGTCATGTCCTATGAAGATGACCAAACTTTTTGAGGGGTCCTTGTTAGACTAGGAGAAGGTGGAGCTACATTGGTCTGGACATACCAAGTTATATTCTGTTGTTTCATTTTACAACAATCCTCTCCCTATGAGCATGTTGGGATTTAATTTTTAGTTTTGGTTGGGATTGTATTTGGCCACTTTGTAAAAATTTTAATAAAAAGTATTGTACTCTAGTTGTGGGATTATAGGTGTATACTCACATTTATTTTAATTGTTTTACATTTAAACATTCTATAGGCATGGAGATGTTTATGTTTGTACAAGTATTAATGACTAATACCTCTAATGTGTGTGATATGCCTTGTAATGCCTAGTCGCAAGCCCTTAGTTGATTGGAGGTAGGCTTGGGGTATTTTTATTTTGGGTCCCCTAGGGTTGGGTCATGATAGATAAATTCATGGGTATTTAATAACTTTTAAAAAACATGGTGCATAACCGAATCTTTTCTCAAGGAATTATTGCTTGAGGCAAAGAACTCTTGAAAATTGAGTAAAATTTTAATCAAAACCCATTGAAAGAGAGGAATTGTAATTTAAATTAAAATACCATAATTAAAGAATAAATAATGTTAAGGTATCTTCAGTTGGTAGTATATACCACAGAAAATAAATTTGGTGAATAATACCAAATATTTCTTGAAGAGAGGAATTTGTGACCAAAACCGTTACCTCGATCCTGATTGATCACGCAATTACACCAATCATCCAGAATAATTAAATTAAGTTCATTAAATAAATACCCAAAAACATTATTAATAACTATAACTATTTGTTATCTACCTTTATATTCCTTCCATAACTATATATATTAGTTAGTTTTTACCTACTTTGGATACCCATTGTATGAAATCATTATCTATTTCAGTATTTTCATAAAAATAATTCTAGTAACTTTAATTTTTTCAAATTATATCTTTAATAAATCAAATAAGTTACTTGTATGGATGTTATATGATATTTTATAATTCTATAATTATATTCCATTGTTGTTTTTTTACAACCAGTAAGTTGAACTCGACGGTGATTATGTTTTGGTGATTCTTAATGAACAAAAGGAGATTCTTAATTATTGAGTTAAATATTGATACAACATTTCTAGAACAAAAAAATACATTATTTACATATCAATATCATATTATATAATTATATAAGTTATCATATTCATTAATTATATAAATTAATAGTACTGTTCAATTATGTGGTTAAACTGACCCAAACATGAACCTACCATGATTAATGGATCATTATGAGGTGTTATATTTGTAACATCATTTTATCATAAGAATAACGATCATATATAGTTCTAATTATTGGGAAATATAAAAATTAGAAATAATTGAAAATATTAGATAATTTATAAAAAGTCATTAAATAGGAAGAATATATCATTTTACCTTAGCTCACTTGTTTTAAAATATCAATTTAATGATAATTATTTATTGATCGTAACAATAATAGGTTCTAAAATTTAATATAAAATCATTTTAATAATATCATTAATATCACATTTATTCTTTAATATAATCCTCAACCCCAACCATGAAGGATGATGATGAAAATAAAAAAAGAATTCAATTGTTCTATGGAGGTGCTAGTACACTCATATGCATCTTTGGAAATTTAATTTTCCATAGAATGGGAGAATGTAGCCATATGGTTTGTTGTTTCATAATCAGAAACATGATACACATATCATAATATTTTATTAAATTTTTCTTTTATACATTACTTATAAGGTTGTTAATGGAATCAAAACATGTTACATCAGGGAGGTGGTATTCTACACAACACATGAAATATGATATCATTTTTTAAAATTGAAAAGTAAAAAGATGATAAATTGGCATTCCCAAAGAATAATAACATAAATTATATAACTGATACGAATTTATTTACATAGGGTTTTTGAAAATTATAATTGGAAAAGTGAAATAGAAGAAGAATAAATTTAGGTAAAAATGTTTACTCTCTTTGATCGCTTTGAGATTTCCTTAGAAGACCCCTTAGAAATGGACAGTGTAGGATAATATCTTGTGAATAGAATTTCAATATATTGAGATATTATTTTACTTGATCAAAAATTGAATGTTTTTATGAAGACACTGATTTTTTTACTTCCTTTAAGGGGTGGCGATGGGCCTCTTATATAAGTAGTGGGAATATCATTTTTGTAAATATTTCAACTTAATTTAAAGAAAGAAAATGTAAAAAAGGTAATTATTTTCAAAAAATGATTAATAATGGATTAAAAAAGAGATAAGTTAGATATAAACCTCATCCTCTCAATTCTGGACTTTTGTTTATCATGTTTCATGTCATTTACCCCTTGAATAATTACTTTTATCATTTTAGATATTATCATGGTAATGAGATTTCACCTAAGGTAACATAATATTTGTGACTAAAAAGAAATTGGTCATTACTATATCAATTGTACCAAATGATTCTAAATTATAAATACATTTAATTTGATTCAATTTATTAATTTTATAAAAAATAATTTTAAAATAAAAATATATAATATGTTAAAAATATTTTTTTATAAAATATCACTTGTCTTCTAAAATATCATATATTGGTTTTTAATAAAAACAATAATTTTTAATAAATATAATTATATGTATAAAATATATATTTGGTGAATAAAAATGTTTCATAAGTTTTAATTTAATCTTATATCCATGCGATGACTTAAAATTCAATATATTTTCAAAATTGATATTTTTCACAATTTACCTAAAATAAATTAGTTTATAATTTTTTTTTTCTTATATTATTATTATTAATAAAAAATATTTTCATTTTTTAATATTAATTTTATAAAATATTATAATTCAATATTTAAATAATATCAATAAAATTAAGTGGAAACTGTTCTTATAGGAAAATAGAATTTTAAAATATTAAGTATTCGTTATTCTAATTTTATATTAATTAATATTTTTATCACTAATTTATTAATCATATTATAAATATATATTTTATTATTTAATAATAATATATATATTTTCTTGAAATAAAACAAAAATTATAGACAAATATATTTTTATGAATAAGATTATTTGCATAGTTGTTTTTGGAATACTACTTAAATTTCATTCATATTAAAAGTAGAAATTATTTTCCTTCTATAGATATTTCAAAAAGTAGTTAATCATATTATTTCACACTAATTAATTGTTATGTTTAAGAAATCTAATCATATCATGGTTTTGTTTTAGTTTAGTGTTCTGTGTTGAGAACACTTTTAAAAACAATTACTTATTTAAAGGTAATCAAAATTTTAAATTATTGGGTGTTATATTATCCCCTTTAAATAAATTTTTTTCACCTAAATTTAACTTAAAATAGAAGAGTAATTTCTATAGGTAACCCATAATTAACCTTAGGTTTATAGATGATCATGCGTTTATTTTGGATATATAATGAGATTTAACCAAATGAAAATTTATTATCACTTCATTGTAAAGAGATCTAAGTAATTCCTAATTTCACATAGAATTATACTAAGGGGATAAGATATAAATTTATAAGTAGTAACATCCAACTAACCCTTAACATTATTTAGATAATAATCATACAACTATGGGTTTTTATTTAAAACTCAGTATCCATATGTTAGTGAAAACATACATGATATAAGACACTATAAAATAAAAGGTAAAAATCACTATATTCCATGTTAGTTGTATCTTCATAGGGTTTCCCTTATTATCATGGTTGTTAGTGACTATTTCCCTCAATGTCCCTTGGATTCATACATTGAGTCACAAAATGACCAAATATCTTGAAATTGAAGAAAAATATTTTTCCTTCTTTTTTCTTATACTATTGAGTATGATAACCCTCATCTCCATACATATAGAATTTATCTATCTAATTAAGGAAATTTCACCTTGAATATACACATGTTTTTTACATGGATGAAGTTTAATCTTCTTTCCTTTAACAACATGGTCACGAAAATTTCTATGAAATTTTTTGATTCTATTCTTTGTGGTGTTAGGGATTTACCATTTTAATAAGAATTATTGATAGCCAGTTTGGAATAATAAAAATATTTCTAACTCCATACCTTTTCTCATTAGGTTTTTCATTAAGAGAGTTTTCCCATTTTCTATGGAATCCATTGTTAACTTGATTACTTCAATCATCAACCATTACTAAAACAAAAAAAGAAAGCATATTTGATGATCACTATAAAATCAGTATCATAATTAACCATTGGAAAATTTAACCTAACGATGTATTATATTATAACTCTATTATGTTAGGTTATATTTCTTACAACTCTACTTTTATCAGACTTGATTCAACCTATATCACTCTCAACTTAACATATATCTTTCTTAGTTCAACCTAGGTAACTTGAGTGAGCTTCCTTTATGTTTCTTAATCTGATCCTCAAAATAGAGATCCAAAATTATCATGTATATTCTTAAAATATTCTAAACCCAAAATCATTGAACTATATGCTCTCAAAATATAACTTATCCCTTATATGGGAAAGTATATATAAATTAATATTTACCTTAACTTATAAATCTCCACATTTCAATTTATTATATCTATGGTCACTTTTCTATTTGGTTATATAACCTAATTATATGTAAATATATTATAATGGTTCATAAATTGAATGTTAATTAACCAATATATATCCTCTGTTGGTGTCAAAATAGGTGTGTCATGAAGACTCTTTGTTATACACATTGAGAAAATTGATTTAATACCCACTCTTTACTTTTCAAGGTTATTACTCCAAAGTACATATGTTTCAAAGACAATATCCATTTATATTATATAAATCGGTAAGCAATTTTTAGGAAAACCAAATTATCTCTACATTATGAAGACTTCAAGATGTTATCACATAATTAAAAATCTCTCTTAGAATTCTCCCTATGATTTTTACTATAGTCATCTTTTCCTAATCCACTGAAAAATGTTCATGAGTGCCTTAAATATTAATCATACACTATGGGAAAGGGTTATAAATAACTTTGAAATTATGATTAATAATATATTATAAAACCTTAAAATATCCTTAAAAACGACCATAATAAAAAATTTCATTTAATCCCTTCTTTGATAGAAATCATGAGGCCCCATACCTATGATCCCAGATCCCATTCTCAAAAACAAAAAATTTACATACTGGGTTTGATACCATCTATAGATTATTAGACATAATTATCCCATAATTACATGTCAAAAAGAAAACATTTTATTACACACATTCCAAATACCTTTTAAGATTTGAGTTTATGATAATTAAGAAAAAATATAAAATAAAAAAACCCAAATTGTTAATGAATAAGGAATACTTTTTCACTATATTATAAAACACTTAATATAAATTAAGTCATAAACATCACCAATAAATTTTCTACATCGACTATACTATTACACATATCATGTGTAATAAATTTCTTCAAAACTAGTGGAAAATGAAACATAAGAAGGGGTGAGATCAAGTTATTAGTAACAAAAACATGTAAATTTTTTAAAACATTATCATGACATACATAATATTATTTGAATAAATAATCTAAATAATTTCAAAATCAACTAATACTGATATCATTACATATCCATGATAAAAAATGAAATCATGGATAAAAATAATTACTAATCTCATATAGATGTAATTTATATTTTTGGACATAAAAACATGTTTTCAAGGCCTTATTCTAAGACACTACCATGTTATGGGAAGAGTTATACCCTAAAACCCAAGTTGTTTTGCTTTGTGAGACCTTTAGAGGCATCATGTGGATATTTAATTACATTCCCCACTCATCAATTGTGTATGTACAATGAATTCCCCAAAAGATATGTTAAATCATTTTATACCATTCCATAGGGAATATCTAGCTGAATAAAATATGGTTTTCTACATTATGAAAATATGGAATGTTAATACATGATCAACCAATTTTTGTTGTTAATAATCATTGAAAATTTCAATAGTTTTCCCCATGAAAATTAAAGGGATAACATGATCATATCCCATTAAGACCAAGAATGTGGATGGTCAAAAAATACATAGTCAACTTTCCAATAATAATCCATATTGGAATAACAACACATGAAATTTTAATACTTTTCCCCATGTTAAATGTATAACATTATTTATAGGTAAACATCATATAATCCGAATTATGTAAAATGTTATATTATCATTTTATAGGAAAATGAGTATATGAATAAATCAATAATTGTAAATAATGATCATAATCCTTATATAGAGAGAATGTGGATTATTTAAAAAGAATATAAATCTAGTATGAAAAAGGATGTATAGAAGTGTTTTTACATAAATAAAAAATACCCTCCCTAAAAGATTTATTTGAATGGTATCACAAAAGAAAAAAATCAAGCTTAGTTTGATACCATGAGTTCAATCCCCCAAATTGTATTTATATATATATTGGAGGATCAATCATGAAACATAAAACCCAATATATTAAGACTATTTAAAAATAAAATGTAAAGGGGAAATGGAATAATAAAAGACATTTTGGAAAACATTTTTAACGTTGAAATAAAAAAATTTACATATCTCTCAATGGTATATTTTGTAAATGTGATAGAAAATATTTTGAAAACTTTTACTTTCAATTTTTTTTCCAATAATGGATACTTAAAAATAAGAAAAATTTATCTTTGATAAATGGGGATATGAAGACAAAACATTTATAAATGAATGGAAACCCCCTTTTATTATTTTGAAAATATCTTTATTCAAAACACACATTATAAAAAAGGGAAAAAATTATTCTCTTGTATACAAATATATTTTTACTACTGAGATGTGAAATTAGTATAGAATAATTAGGGTGGAAGAACCCAAACTTAGAAGATAGAAGTTCATGAAGAAACAATATAACTCAAGGAAGTAAGACTATAATTATCAATATTACTTACATAAAATATACTCTTTAATGTAATAAATATTTCATGATAGTGAATTTTGTTTTAGAGATAAAAATTCAATGAAAAAAATAAAATACCACATATTATAATCAATTGGTATAATTTACCAATCATTTATTTCAAAGAGGACGATTATAACCCAATGAACTATAATTCACATACCAAAAGCCTAAAAACTGGAGTAACAACTAATTCAAAATCCATTTGATGCTAATTAATTGATTTGGGTTTTTATTTCCCATGAATAAAAAAATAAATGATAATGATACATCCAGGTGTTGATAATACACCATTCACTAAATACATGGTCGGTAACACTAACATGTCCCAAGGAATTAATGTTTGAGGCAATTAACCCTTGCGAATTGTGTAATATTTTAATCCAAACCCCATTAAAGATAGGGGTTGTAATTGAAATTAAAATTCCATGATAGAAATATAATTCATGACTAGATATCTCAAATAGATAGAATCTAGAAAACTTAAATTAAAATTATCTTCAGGGTACTAAATATTCCTTAAAGAGAATAATTTTAGATGAAAACACATACATTGTTTTTGATTCATTCGTCGCTTACACAAAATATATTGAATAATTAAATTTTTTTCATTAAATATATTATCAAAAAAATTATTAATAATTATAACCATTTATACTCCCCATTTATTATAGTGACCTAAATTTTTATTAAATAATTATTCTATCATTTTTAAGATAAAAAATAATAGAAATACAATCTAAGATCCAATGATTTATTATCTTGGGAATATTAGGCTCAATCCCCCAATAAATCATAAAATTATATAAATCCATCTTATTTAACCTCCTAAGTGATATAATTTTCTCCTTAGTACATGAGATCACATGAGGATATACATCCAAGAATTGGGTGAGATAAAATCCTAGTAAGGGGACGAATAAAAGACATGAATCCATAGTATTGGATGATCATAATCAATATGTTCATATCATAAGCATAGGATCATAATCATAATAATGATGTAAAATTTTGATAAAGAAATGGAATTTGGAATATGAATAATAAAGAAACATCAGAACATTGTGTTCAAATTACTCAAATGGATTTCAATAAATCTAGTATCATGTTCAAGCATAACATATGTGCATAAATCATAACATCATTATTTTGAATAATGTAAGCATCATTTTAATGAATAATAAACACAATATAATAAGATATATGGAATTTAATAATGTATTTTAGGGATATATAATTCCATTTCCACCCAACACATCAGATAATACTCAAAATCATGCATGCCACATAGAATGTAAAACAATTATAATCATGAAATAAACATAGGTAAATGAGTGAGTTTCAAAAATAATCACATAATAATTCATAAAATATAATTTTATATTCCAAAATTTATAAGGGATGCCATATTTTTTAATAAACGATATATTTTCTTGGAAGAAAAAAACAACTCAATGGGTGTCAAGATATGTTCTGAAAAAATGATGTCTTTTTTTTAAAATCCTGGTAATTAGATTAGAAAACGTATTGAAGAGGTAGGAAAATGTATATCCATAAAAGAAAATGTAAAGGACAATTAGAATTAATTTAGGTACATTAAAGGAATATCCATTTAGGATATATAGTGAAAGATAATATAAAACAAAAATAAGGAATTAGGTATGAAAATCCCCATACCTTAAATCCCGCTTTATTTCATCATTTTTTCACCTCTTGCATAATAAATTTAGTTCTTTTTAAAAATTTAACTAAAAATGAATTATGTTAGTTTATTTAATTATTTTAAGTTATAATAATTTTATTATATTCCTTAATTCCATTTTTTAAATTTTAAATGTTTATATGTTATTTGTTTTATACATATATTATTTTGTTTTGATTTTGGTATTTTAGTTAAAGGAAATTTATATGTATGTAGAATTAATTTAAAATTCATAAAATTAATATATTTTTCAAAAATGATATATTATAACCATACATAAGGTTGGTATAAATAAATGGGTTGGAAACATCCTTGTTTGTTGTTAACCGACCTTTAATGGGACATTATCAAATGAAGAAGAAAAAGAAGTATAAAATATAAATACTTTATAAAGATAATTTTTAAAGTATGTTAATATAATTATTTTAAATTTAACATAAATTTTAATTAATATTATAATATTTTGTATTGAAATTAATTAGTAAAAAGGGTAATAGTAGAGGAAAATGAGAGAAGATTTAATAAAAACTTACTCTTTTATTGGTGTTGCTTCTCTTGTACAACTATAATATACAATGATTCATGGTGATGGTTACTTTAAAATGTACCAAATTATTTTAAATGGATTGGGAAATGGAATTTTGTTAGATTTTGGGCTTTGGTAAGTAGAGGAGGAGTGGTTTTACAATGGTGGGTGGGGGGGGGTGAGGGGTTATTTATACTTGATGAGTGAGGTATTTTTAGAATAAAATATTTAATAAAAGATTATATCAAATGTAAACATTGTAATAGATAGTTTTTGAAATTGTGAATCATATATAAATATAATAAAATTAATTTAGGACATTAAATCCCTTTAAAATATGAATTCACTTATTAATTAAAAATTAATGTAGAAAAATGAAAAAATTACTTTATTGGAACACTTTTGATTTATAATTTTAAGAATAATTCATAGGTGTGGAAATTAAATTTAATGTTTTTAATTACCCATTTATATTATTTTTTTTTCTATTGAAATAACCAATTTTTTATTTTTTAAATATTTATTTCATCATCATTATGTCATTTAATATGCTATATTTTCAAAAAATAATTTTATTATTTTGGAAAATTTTAATTATTCCAAAAAATTACAAATATAATTAAACTTGGAAAATTTTGACATGATGATTATGAAAATAAAATTCATTTTATCAAAATTATTTTTAAACATTAGAAATTTAAAATTTTAATTTAAAAAATATGATTTTTATGATATATATTTAAATACAGTATATAAAAAAGTACTTGTATTTTCTCTCGATTTTTAATCATGACATTTAATTTTTGAAATCATAATAATATTATTTTATTAAATTAATTATTATATATATTATTCCTAATGAATATTTGTTGGTCAGAGTAGATCACTCAATAGGGGGTGTGAATTGAGTATCTATAAAAATTTCTATTTAAAAAATATTCCTATAATGTTCCACCAATAAATTTAAATACAACCCAGTAAATCAAATTAATTCGGTTATGAAAGTTTGACTATTTAAATAAATTCTTATAAGATTTATTAATTCTTAGTAATGTTAATAGTAGTTATTAAAATTAATTTTGAAGTTATTCTAATAAGTCAAAACAGTTATAACTTATTTCCAAGATTAAATATCAAAGTGAATTTAGTGAATTATGAATTAAACAGTAAAACATATAAAACTAAATTTAAACAACACAACGGATATAAAACAAGTGGTTCAGTCTCAACCTAAGACCTAATACACTCCACTTGGTGATCACCTACCACCAAGAAGTTTATATAAATAAACATGATCCACACCCTGGATTAGGGTTAACAACAGTACACAAGACTATCTAGGTCACATGAACTCTTCCACAGTTCTATGTGGGTACAAACTACCAGGCCACACAGGGACCTCTTCCATACTTATCCATAGGTATACAAAAGTGTAAAAAGATGTTTGATAAAGGATATCTTGTATCTATTAGTTTAATATAGGATACAAAGTGTGTTGTTATAAAGATACACACACTGCTCAAAATCTAAAAAAACGATACACAACAGAGCAGAAATGATGAGAGAAGTTTGGAAGTGCTCTGAGTGGTTTTCTATGCAGCTTTGGACTTCTAGGATAAAGAAGATACAGAAATAAATTCCTCGTATGGAAAATAGAGTATCTCAAGTCAGCTAGATTGATGGGTGTTCTTCATGGTGAAGATGTTGTCCTCTCTGGGATTTCAGTATACTTCGTGTGTTCTTCAACAATGTTGGGTTGTATGTGAAAAAACTATCTTAAAAAATTCTATAATTGTTTTTTTTTTCATTTTTTTTCTCACACACTTTCTTCACGTTATTCCACTTTTATGTACATACTATTTTTGGGCCACACTACTCTTTTATCTTGAAGCACATGTGTTGGAGCCTACATGTTGCATGTATTCTACACCTCATACCTCGTACTATCAGGTTACATGTCTAAAAAAAATTAATTATTTTAGTGCATTTAAAATCTTCAAATATAACCATTGGTGATTATATTGAAAAACGACCAAACATATTAATAACCAGTGTCACATTTTGTCTATAAATGGTGTCTCTATGAATTGATGTCTCCTTGAAACAGTGTCTTAATTGGTCACAGTATCTGGTCACGGTGTCTGGTTCATAGTGTCTGGGTCACGGTGTCTGGTTCATAGTATTTGGTTCATGGTGTCTGGTTCACGGTGTCTGGTTCACGCTGTTTGGTTCACGGTGCATGGTTCATGGTGTCTGGTTCACATTGTTTGGTTCACAGTGTTTGAGTCCTTTTCCAAAAAAAACATAACCGGTGACAGACTTACGATGTCTCAGGCTTAGCCAAATATCTGTATTCAAACTGAAGTAGTGATATTCATAAAATGGATTTGACTTAATCATTTATCAAAGAAATCATTATAAAGTAAATCAAAGATAGTGTACAGCAATTAACTGAATGTATAACATTTAAGATATTTGGATAGCTTTACTAAAAAGTTTTACATTTGATGTGAGATATATTGATTGTGATTAACAAGGTTTATAGACTGAATATGATTTGTGATCATTAAAACATGATTATACATGAGGAGTCCAACAATCTCCCCCTTTTTTATGATCATAAATCATGTGTATTTAGAGTGTATATTTGTAAAAACTACATATTCCGAAATGTGCATATAACATACAGATTTCTCCCCCTTTTGAGATTATCAAAAAGAGTTAATAGGAAAAGAGAAGAAAAGTTCACAATGCATTAGAGAAAAAGAGTTTTAGTACAAATAGTAGATAGTAAAACACATGCAACAACATTATTATCAAAAGAGAGTAGTCACTATTCTTCATCACTGGATGGTATTCTCTTTTACCTTAGCAGCAGGATTAGAAGAATAAGACATAGGAGTAAAGGTTGAGGTAGAAGAAGGGAGTGAGCGGGTTGACATAGAAGGTAATGGAAGGCCTTCAAAGACAGAAGGGGCCAATGTAGTTTCAGTAGAAGACCGAGGAAACTGTTGATCAGGGATTACAGGCCTGATCTGACTCAGGGCCAGACTGACAGATATAGAAGTGGAGGATAGGGAAGAGGTAAAGGTATGAAAACCGGATCTCAGAGGGGCATCCACAAGAGAAACTATGGAAGTACTATGTACATGAAGATAACAACTCAAAATCTTAACAAAATCATCAATGATCTCCCCACCATATTGCGTGGATTTTTCAAAGTCACCATTCTTCTACCTAAATTTTTCCAACAAATGAGTGAACACTGTGAGCTTCTGAACTTGAGTCTTGAATTCTTGAGTAATAGGAGGAATCCTCAGATTTTCCACAAGGTACTTGAAATTATAGGTCATATTAGTGTTAGAGAAGATCCGGTTGAAATAGAAGCCCACTTTCTTGGTAATTTCTTGCTGAGCATCATTAACAAGTTTAGAATGAATTTTCACCAAATCAATAACTATGTCACCGTTCTTGATAACTTTAGATAGAGATTCTTTATTAAAACCACTGAGTACATCCTAGAGTTCCTCTTTGACCACTGTTCGAAATAGATCACTATAGAAGGAAGGTTGAGAAGATTTACCAGTAGAATTAGAAGTAGTGAAGGCTGAGGTAAGAGATTTCAGTTGATTGAAAACTTTATGGAGGCACCCTTATACACATCAGTTAGCTTGTTAAGACCAACAACAATCTCATGCATCTCTTTCACTATTTGTTTGTTTTATTCATCTACCTTTTCAGCTAATGAAGCTAAATGAGGTTGAATCAGAGAGGAAATATCCCGTGGGGTTTGAGGAACAATAGTATCAACTAGATGATAAGCAAGCTCTGATCTTGAATTCAGCACTTTCTGCATTTCTTCAACCATAACTCTTAGAGTCTATACTCATCCCTAACTAGTTTTTTCTCAACTCTGACTTCCTGAATCTCTTGAATCATTTTGGGTTGAATCTTCCAAATGACTTTTTCCAATAACAATGAAGCATATCTCTCACTTATATTTATTGTAGGAGCTGGTTGGGTATTCAATATCTTTCAACCCCAACAAAAAAGGTTTATTCAAATTCTTTCAGATCATCTTTATTCCCCAATGTTGGAGGTTTTGGTGAAGGATCAGAGATAGAAGCTGAGATAGGCTCATGTTCTTTGAAAGAGATATCTTTAAGAGAAGATTCCATTTTCAACTAAAACATAGTAGAAATGTTAAGACCTTTGACTGAGACTTCCTGTGAGTTATTCACATTGAAATAACTTGGGATGTTATGCCATGTGTCCACATAGCTTGGATCAATCAGATTTGGTACTAAAACCCATTCCAAATTGGGGGTTGTTCCCCCTCAACAAGTGAATCCTTATCAAGACTCAAAGACTTAGGACCTTGATTTATTTCCATGAATTCATCCCTTAATTCCTAAATCATTTCATTTTGGGCCAATTTAAAGGCTTGATTTATTTTCTCTTCAGCAGAAATATGACTTTAGGAACAACTTGTTCTTCTAGGAGTTCCTTAAGGGCAGCTTCTTGCATAACA
Organism: Viscum album; assembly: GCA_963277665.1. Taxonomy (NCBI): domain Eukaryota; kingdom Viridiplantae; phylum Streptophyta; class Magnoliopsida; order Santalales; family Viscaceae; genus Viscum; species Viscum album. The sequence continues at coordinate 1,896,545,671 of OY728150.1, forward strand.
AGAAGATCTTCTCCTATATTCTCTGCTACAACATCCTTTTATATATCAACAACAATAGATTCTTCCACCACATTAGGTTGTTCTTCCAAATAAGAAACATCTTTTGGAACATGTATTTCTTTCTCAATTACTACTTGAGGAGTAGGAGTACTGTCTTCCTCATCAAGAACAGTTTCTCTAGGAGGTACAAAAAACTCTTCTTCTTCTTCTTCATAATACTCAATAACTTCATCTGGTTCTAAACCAGGATCAGAAATAACTTTTGGTCTTGAAGGATGTTCCACTAGATTGAAATTTTCATAGATCTTATCATTATCTTCCACCCATTCCTTTTCCCATGAATTCCAATTGATTCTCATCCTCTTTATAATAACTTTTGAAAGATAGAACTCATAATCCTTGGAAACTACTTCATTTGTTCCAACCAATCCTTTGGCATGTAGCATAGCTGAGATAATCCGAGAATAGAATAGGAAGGTTGACTTTGATGTAGTCTTGATCAATTCACATATATGGTGTATGACATAATTACAATGATTGATCTTATGTCCATTTTTTATTAGATGAATCAAGATTATATCCAGATATTTAAGTACAATGAAATCAACTTTTCTGAGGCTAATCATGTTCTGAATAAACTTAAACAGAAGCCTAGATTATCTATTAGTTCAGCAGTGGTGGATCTCCTCTTAGTTCCATTTCCAGTTAAACTTTTCAAGGTAACTTGCAAAACAAATAATTCACTTGGAGGTGGAGGACCTCTCTGGTAATCTTCAAAAATACCTTGATGAGGTATCCTAAGACATGTAGCCCATAACCTCGAAGAAAATGTGCATCACTGGCCATTTATCTAACTTATTACAACATAGAAACTTTTTGAATCAAATGAAAATTGTACATACTGATAAAATTGAGCAACTAGCTTCGGGTAAATAGGTCTATCTTCCTTTGTAAACCAATCTAACCAACCTTGCTCTTTCAATACTTTCAAAACTAGAGACTTACTCAATAGAAGCCACTTAGGGAATATTTATTTTTTAGGTACTACTATTTGGTTTACCAGATTTGGATTCAGAGGACCCTTAGGTGATAAGTTAGGTGTGATCTTCTTATTCTTTGAACTGTGTTTCTCAGGAGTTGACGAAGAACGAAATTTCATCCTGGGCATTTACCGAAGGTTTTAGAGAGAGAATAGTTGAAGGGTTGAAGAAGGGTTATAGCTTGAGAGAATAGAAGGGTGATCAAGTAAATAACTAGTGAAACTTCTTTTATTTGATCATTTAAGAATACCAATCGTCTAAAAAAAGTGCGGGAAAGAAAAAGGGTCAAATAAGTAATCACCATGATACAGGTTCAGATTATAAATAAAATAAAAAATCATTCTTATGGTGAGATAGTAAATGACTCTCATGGTGAGATAGTAACATGTGTTTATGGTGAGACAATAACAAGTGTTTGTGGTGAGATCGTAATAAGTGGTTACGGTGAGACCATAAGAAGTGTGATTTCTAGACCGTGTAAATGTATTGTTAGAGATAGTAAGTGTCAGGCAGTAACCAAGAAATACTAACTGTGAGACCGTAAACATGAAATAGTAAGTCTTAAGAGAGTAAAATATGAAATAGTAAGATATGAAACAATAAGATATTTACTTAAGGTTTATCAAAATTAATTCATGTATGATGTAGTCTATTCTTTCAGAATTTAATGGTTTGGTGAATATATCAGCAAGATGATATTCAGTTCTAATGAATTCCAAATTGATATCACCCTTTTGATAATGATATCTACAAAAGTGATGTCTTAAATCAATATGCTTTGTCCTAGAGTGTGAAATAGGATTTTTTGAGATATTAATAGCACTTGTGTTGTCACAATTTATAGTTACATTCTTGACTTGATATCCATAATCTAGTAATGTGTGTTTCATCCACAAAATTTGTGCACAACAACTACCAGAAGCTATGTATTCAGCTTCTACAATTGATAATGCAACATAATTTTGTTTCTTACAATACCATGATACTAGTGACATGCCTAAAAAGTGACATGTTCTAGAGGTTCTTTTTCTATCTAACTTACAGCCACCAAAGTCAGCATTATAATAACTAACTAGTTAAAATGATTGTCCTCTAGGATAGAATAGTCCTAGATTAGGTGTATGCATGAGGTATTTAAAAATTATCTTTACAACATTTAAATGAGATTCCTTAGGATTTTCTTGAAATTGAGCACACATACAGACACTAAACATAATGTCTGGTCGACTAGCAGTTAAGTAGAGTAAACTTCCAATCATTCCTCTATAAGTGGTTTTATCAATAGATTTTCCATATTCATCAAGATCCAAACTTACAAGTGGTACTCATTGGAGTGTCACTACCTTTATTACTATCCAATCCAAAATGTTATAGAAGATCTCTAGTCTATTTTCTTAAATTTAAAATAATACCATCATTATTTTGAATGGTTTGAAATCTAAGAAAGAATTTTATTTCACCCATTAAACTCATTTTAAATTTATTTTTCATCATTTTAGAAAAATAAATACATAAATAATTTCTTGAATATCTAAAGATAATGTCATCTAAATAAATTTGAACTACTAAAACATCACTATAAATTAATTTTATAAAAAGGGAAGGATCGACCATTCCTTTTGTAAAACCATTGGAAATAAGAAAAGTAATCATCCTACCATACCAATATCTTAGAGATTGTTTAAAACCATATAAAGCTTTTTATAATTTAAAAATATGATTTAGAAAATGAGGATTTGTAAAACCATGGGGTTTCTCAACAAAGACATCCTAAGCTATATACCCATTTAGTAATGCACTCATAACATCCATTTGATATTGGTTGAAATTCAGATTTGCAGCATAAGCAAGCAAAATTCTGATGGCTTTAAGTCTATTTATTGGTGAAAAGGTATCTTTATAGTCAATTCCTTCTTCTTAACTATAGCCTTGTGCAACCAGTCTATAATTGTTTCTAAATATTTTACCAGTTTCACCTACCTTATTTCTAAACACCCATTTAATGCCTATGGTGAATGTGTTCTTGGGTCTTTCAACAAGTTTCCAAACTTTATTACTTTCAAAATGATTAAGTTCTTCTTGTATATCCATCACCCAAAATCCATAATTGATAGCATCATTAATGTTTTTAGATTCAAGTTGTGAACAGAATACTTGATGTTCAACCTGATTTCTAAGAGAAGCTCTAGTTTGAGTTCTTTTGTCTAATTCTCCTACAACAGCATCTAAGGTATGGTTCTTAAGAGTTCTAACAGCTATAGAAAAAGGAAGGAATAGTGATTTCAGGTTCATCAACAGGTTCAATTTCATTGTGACTTGAGTCTAAGGAGTTTCCAGAACTGAAAGTTTTCACAGATTCCTTCACATGATGGTTTAAGGATTTTGAATTAATGTCCGGATTTGATACATTATACTCTAGGTTCTATAGAATGGTTTTAGGCTCATGTGGATCTGTTTCATCAAATTTTACATGAACAGGTTCTTCCACACATTTATTTATTTTATTGAACACTCTATAGGCTTTACTAGAAATCTAATATCCTAAAAATATTCCTTCATCACTCTTGAATGCAATTTTGTTAAGATTTTCTTTAGTATTAATGATATAGACTTTTCAAACAAAAACATTTAAGTAGATAACTTTGGGTTTTCTATTGTTCCATAACTCATAAGGAGTACTTTTATGAATAGGTATAGTCAATACTCTATTGATTATGTAGCATGATGTATTTACAACTTCATCCCAATAAAAATATTTATGTCTTATTCAATAAGCATTTTTCTAGAAATATCTTGAAGGGTTCTATGTGTTCTTTCTATAACTCCATTCTGTTGAGGTGTTCTAGGGGCAGAGAAATTGCGACTATGGCCATTTTGTGAGCAAAAGTATTCAAACTCTTAATTTTCAAACTCACGACCATGATCAATTCTCAAGGATTTAACTTTAAGTCCACTAATATTTTCTAAGGACTTAGAATATATGGTAATTTAAGATCAGGCTTCACTTTTGTGAGACAGAAAGAAGGTCCAAGTATATCTAGAGAAGACATCTACAAGAACATAAACACATTTCTTCTAATTTATACTAGAAACTCTAGATGGTCCAAAAATATCCATGTGAACCAGTTCGAGAGGTTGAGAAGTTAACACTTATTTCTTTGGTTAGAAGGAAAGTTTGTGTTGTTTTCCCTTTTGATAGGGATTAAACACTTTATCATTTGGAAACTCAAGTTTGGGTAGGTCTTTGACTAAGCCTTTTCTAGTTATCTTTATAAGGGAGTGAATATTACAGTGTCCTAGTCTCTTATGCCAAATCTAATACTCTTTATGAAATACACATAAACAAGAGTTATTTTGAAAAAAATAAAGAATCTATGTTAATAGAATAAACATTTTAATTTCTTAATTAAGAAAACACTAATTCTTATTTGGAATTAAAAACATTTCATGCCTCATTTTCAAATCTAAAATTAAATCCATCATCACATAATTGTGAAATACTAAGCATATTATATTTCAATCCATCAACAAATAGTACTTTATAAATCAAAACCGAGTTAGAGTTATCGATTTAGCCAAGGCCAATGATTTTTAATTTGGCATTGTCACCAAATGTGACATGTCATCTATCAATTTTTATTAGATTCTTGAAGCATGAGTAGTATTCTATCATGTGTCTTAAATATCCACTGTCCAAGTACCATAAAATTTTACAAAAAATCTTTAACTGACTTTCCTACAAAATGATCAAGCAAAAATATATTTTGTTACCCATACTTGTTTGGGTCCAGTAACATTTGTGATAAGTGATTTAGGAAACCATATCTACCTCATAGGTTTCCTATTAGTATTATGTAATGTATTTGAAAAATAAAATCTATTGGGTCAAAAAACACATGAAACAATAGAAAGTGTATCATAACCTAAACTAGTTGATTTGTTTCCAGAACTGAGAGTAATGATGTATGTCCTAGATTTAGAAACAAAGTTTGTTCTACCAAAATTTCTCTTTCTAGGTTAATAACCAATGGCAATATTGTATTTGGGGGAAATTTGTTTACCTAGAATTTTAGTAAGAGTATTTTGACCATTGGTTAATTCTTTTAAGTTATAATTCAATTTCTCATTAGAAATTTTTAATTCATTGTTCCCCTTGAGAAGTTGAGAATTTTTCTCTTTTTCAGTTGTGAGTTCATATTTAACATTCATAGTAAGAGCATGTTGTTTCTTCAAATATTTATATTTTTCTTTTAGTTCATTGCATATTTCTTCAAGAATATTACATTATTCAAACATTTCTTCATTTGAAATATTTTCAGAGTCACTCACATATCCAGAATAATATGAATTATGTATATAAGAGTCCCGTGTTACCTTAGATGTGTTTGTCACAAAGCACATATTGGATTTGTTATCCTGTTCATCATGTGATGTTTCTTAGTCACTTAAACTATCCTCAGAAGCACTCTAGGTTGATTTCATTTCATTTTTATACTTTCTGTCTTTGTCCTCATATTTTTTTTATACTTGAGCTTTGGACAGTCAGCCTGGATATGTTCTTTGCGCTTAAATTCATAGCAGACAACCTCATCATCTTGTCACTTCTTTTCTAATCTTTTGTCTAACTTACTTTTTGATCATATCTTCCCTTGAAGTTAGGATTTCTGAAAGAGTTATTCTTCTTATAAAATATTTTGAATCTTCTGGATAATTGAGTCATCTACTCATCACTATCAGGTGATGATTGTTCACTACTAAAACTCTCTACAAAGGCTTCCAATTTTCCTTTGTCTTTGTGTTTAGAGGTGGTGGTGTTGAATGACACATATTTTGTTTTGGGTTAATCCTTTCTTCCTTATTGACTTTAAACTCCTCTTCATACATCATCAATTTCCCAATGTGTTCTTTTACAGGTAGCTTGCTGATGTCGCTTGATTCTCTAATAGAGACATAGGTTATTCTCCATTTGTCAGGTAGACATCTGAGAATTCTCATGATCTGTTCCTTGGTAGTAACTTCTCTTCGAAGAGAAATAATTGTGTTGAAAATTTCAATGAACCTAAGATACATGTCAGAAATAGGCTCATCAGGTTTCATTTTAATGATTTCATATTTAATAGTATATGTATTAAGTCTCATTTCTTTTACACAAGATTTTCCTTCATGTGAAACAGACAAGGTATCCAAAATTTCATGGGCAGTTTTACAAGCAGAAATTATATTAAATTATTCATCCTCTAAGGAGCAATATAAAGCATTTATAGCTTTGCAATTACTATTGTATTCATCTTTGGTAGGTTTATCCCAAGTGGTTCTATCAGTAGTAAGAATCTTATATTCATCTATAATTGAAGAACAAATTTCAAAACCCATAATTTCTAAATTCATTTTCATTTTAATTTTCCATTGAGAATAATTGGTTCTATTAATGAATGGGGGTCTATTGGTTTCAGAACCTTCTAATATATTATCCATAATAAATAAATACTTTGAAATAGCTAGAAATTTTGAATTAACAGAAATTTACAGATCTTTAAATTACAACTATAATCCCTATTGAATAAGGTTAAAAATAGAGTCTTAATAAACAACCTTTGATACCAAATGTTGGTTGGAGTAGATAACTAAATAGGGGGGGGGGGGGGTAATTGAGTATCTATAAAAACTTATGTTTAAAAAATATTCCTATAAGGTTTCACCAATAAATTTAAATACAGCCCAGTTAATCAAAGTAATACGATTATGAAATTTTGACTGTTTAAATAACTTTTTAGAAGATTTATTAATTCTCAGTAATGGTAATAGTAGTTATTAAAATTACATTTTAAGCTATTCTAATAAGGAAAGACAGTTATAACTTCTTTCCAAGATTAACTATCAAATTGAATTTAGTGAATTCTGAATTAAACAGTAAAATAGAGAAAAATATATTTAAACAGCACAACAGATATAAAAATGTGGTTCAGTCTCAAGATGAGACCTAATCTACTCCACTTGGTGATCACCTTACACCAAGAAGTTTATATAAATAAACATGATCCACACCCTGGATCGGGGTTAACAATAGTACACAGGGCTATCTCAGTCACACGACATCTTCTACAGTTCTATGGGGGTACAAACTACCAGGCCACACATGGACCTCTTCTACACTTATATGTGGGTATACACAAGTGTAAAAAGATGTTTTAGAAAGGATATCTTGTATCCTTCAGTTTAATGTAGGAGACAGAGTGTGTTTTTATATAGATACACACACTTCCCAAAATCTAATAAAATGATACACAATAGAGAAAAAATGATGAGATAAGTTTAGAAGTTCTCTGATTGGTTATCTATGCAGCTCTGGACTTATAGGCTGAACATAAAAGAATAAATCAAGTCCTCCTATAGAAAACATAGTATCGCAAGTTAACTAGATTGCCAAGTGTTCTTCATGGTGAATATTTCATCCACTATGGGATTCGAGTATGCTTCATGTGTTCTTCAGCAGTGTTGAGTTGTATGTGCCAAAACTCTCTTAAAAAATGCTCTAAGTATTTTCTTAATTTTCGTTCTCACACACTTGATTCACATTATTAAACTTTTAAGTATATACTATTTCTGGGCTGCACTACTCTTTTATCTTGGAGCGCTTGTGTTAGAGCCAACCGATTTCATGTATTCTGCACCTCATACCATGTACTATCAGGTGACATGTCTACAAAGAAAACATTAATTGTGTTAGTGCATTTAAAATCATCAAATATGACCTTTAGATATTAAATAGAGAACTGAAAAAATAGATTAAGAAACAGTGTCATAGTTTGTCTGTAAATGGTGTCTCTATGAACCGGTGTCTCCTTGTTATGGTGTCTGGATTAGTTATGGTGTCTAGATGGTCACAGTGTCTGGATGGTCACGATGTCTTGTCACAATTTCTGGTTTACAAAGTCTATGTCATGGTTTCTTGTTCATGGTGTCTTGTTCATGGTGTCTGGTTCACGGTGTCTGGTTCACGGTGTCTGGTTCACGGTGTCTGGTTTACAGTGTCTGGTTTATGGTGTCTGGTTCACGGTGTCTGGTTCACGGTGTCTGGTTCGCAGTGTCTGGTTCATGTTGTTTGGGTCCTTTTCTAGAAAAAAATAACTGGTGGTAGGTTTACGGTGTCTCATACTTAGCCAAATATCTGTATTTGGACATAAGTAGTGATATTCATAAAATGGATTAGACATAATCATTTATCAATGAAATAATTATAATGTAAATCAAAGATAGTGTACAGTAATCAAACTGAATGTATAGCATTTAAGTTCTTTGGATTGCTTTACTAAACAAATGTACATTTTATATGAGATAGATTACATGGGATTAACAAAGTTTATAGACTAAATAGGATTTGTGATCATTAAAACATTATTAATACATGAGGAGTCCAACAATATTATTATTATTATTTAAATTAATTATTTCAAAGGTTAAGATAATATTCCAAACAGTCATGTTATTATTTCCGATGACCAAGTTACAATTTCTATGATCACATTACTATTCCAATGGTCATATCACAACATATAAATACAACTTCATTCCTTCATTCATCATTTAATACAATTGATTCCATGGTTCTATATTTTCATATTCTAAAATTTAAATTGGTTTATTGATATTATGTTTATTTTCTATTGTCTTATTCAAGGGGTATATGATTTTTATAGATTGGGGAAATCCAAATTTTCCCATTATAGATTTCTATTTTTTATTTTTTGTCACATTGTAATTTTTGAGTTTTCATGCATTTAGTTGCTAATTAATATTATAATCTCCAAGAAAGAAATAATTTTTTTGTTGGTTTCTTTATTTTTTGTATTTTTATAATAATATATAATATAATATAACACACATTTATTCTTGAAAAAATAGTACTAATAAAGTATGGGTCATTACAATATTTCCCCATTTTAGAAATCCATCCAAACTATTTCAACTCATATTCTCCTTTGGGAATTTATTAGGGTAATTTTGTTTCATTGATTCCTCCACTTCCCTCATAACCTCTTTATATGTATATTTCCTCCATATAACTTTTACAATATGATTTATCTTATCGTGTTAAAATTTATCTCTATGGTCCAATATCTACACTAGACACTCCTCATAAGGGATATTATTCTCTATTTGTAGCACAAATGGATTCACTACATGTGAGGGATTGGTTATATGCTTCCTTAATAGAGATCCATGAAACACATCATTTACTTGAGCCATATTTGGTGGATTTTATAGCAGATAATCCACTACTTATATATGAACATGGATCTCAAAGGGCCAATGTGCCTTGGTTTAAGCTTCATTTATTTTCAAAACAACATGAATCTATTACATGGTAATATTCAAAGGAAAAATTTGTCTCCAACTTCAAACTCCAAGTCACTTTGATGGTTCTTTACATAGATCTTCTATTGAATATGAGTATCTTTTACATGTTGTTGGATGGATTGAACCTTCTATGTTATGTCGTGAAAAATAAAATGTCCCAGTATTATTCATTCACCAACTAAATCTCAAAAATTTAGAGTTATATATCACTTCCTATACAGAACATCATAAATATCCATTTGAATACTCTAGTCTAAACTTACTAATACGAGTTATTGATATGATCCTCATTTAAATTCCATTGAATAATCTCTCATCACATTTTCAATAGTCTCAGGGGTCCTTCAAGTTTACCATCAGTTTGGAGGTGAATATTTATAATAATATTCAATTTAGTGTTCATAGAATATTGAAGACTTATCTAGAATTCCGAAGTGAAACATAGACCTTGATCATAGATTATTGAATGTAGATCCCCATGTAGCCTCAACAATTATTTAATGTATATCTTGATAAGTTATACAACCATGGAATATTACCAAATTACAATGAAGTGTGATTTCTTGGTGAATCAATCCACCATAACCGATATCACATTTCTATCATTGGATGTCTTTGTGAGACTAGTAAAAACCTCCCTTATGATGTTATCCCATTTTCCATGTGGGTATGGGAAATGGTTTCATAACACCCTTATACTTATGTCACTCTACTTTGACTTAATATCAAACCAAGAACTTTTAGTTATACACAATAATATAATTCTTTATGATTTCCAACAAAAGGTTCTCTCAGTAATAATTATACATCTTAATATATCTTATATGGATGGAAAGGATGAACTATGTGCACTATCCATTATACCTTTCTTTATCTTTAGTGATGATGGCTCACAAATCCTAGTATGAGACTACATGACACTATATTTATCAATATGGATGCATAAATATTATCTTAATTTACTATTTCCAACTTCATTTGATGCTAAAGATTATCCCTTTATATGGATCCTTCAATTTATATTTTATATATGGTTGGGTAATCATTTTAGTATGGTCAAATGTATTTTGGATGAGGGTTATAACACGTTCTCTTAGAATATTTATGATTTATTTACTAACTACAACACAATGACTAACCCAGGTCATATATCTTGAGGAGGAATTTAATTAAAAATCCCTTAAAGGGTAAAAATAAATAAATAATATATGTGAAAAATTGGGTAAATTTGGGGGTGGGGGTGTTTGGTTTATTATTTTTGGACAAAAAATAAAAAACAAGAAATGAAGTAATTAAGGACACAATTTCTTTAGAAAAAAAAATAGGAGAAGGCATAATAAATCTAATCGACCCCCTAAATATTAATTTGTCATTATAAAAAATGATTTAAATTTATTAAATTGTGATCCCCTAATATTTTTAAAAGCTAAACTTGATAGAAATTAACATGACAACAATGATTGGACGAAATAAACCCTAGGTTAACTTTGGGAATTCCAGTTGTAGAACACTTATTTGATTGTTATAAAAAATCTAAATAATGGTCATTGGATAATTTTGTTAGAATCTAATCTATATAAATTAGAATTAATTATTTTTTCTTAATAGAATTGAACCCTAAATTTCTATCCCAAGATGATTATATTTATCAATTGATGTTTCTCTATCATGATTCATATAAGTACGACCTCATAGTTAATTGAAAATCTATCAAATTACTAATAAAATAAAGTCCCTTAATTTAATAATATTTATGAATTAATATTTTGTTCATGGATTTAAAATAAATATATGAAGGGGTATATATTATATCGACTATGAATGGAAATGAGTCTTCCATTGGAAGCGATGTCATCATGGATCCAATTTGCATATGTAATGGAATAAAAGGAAAATATCCAATATCATATCCACTATTTGATTACATCACAAATTTCTAAGATAAAAATAAGAAAATGGAATAAATTTCTTTTTATTGAGGATTAAAAAAGATTACAAGAAGAAAAGAAAATAAAATAAAAGTAGAACTAGTGAATGATTGCCTTTTTGGAGGAGATATTTTCATAAATCCTTACTTATTAAAAGAGTTTAGAGATTAATTTTAGGACATCCATTTCACCAAACCTTCCCTCATCTTTTAGAGGCTATCCCAAATAATTATAATCTCATTTAAATAGAGTGTGGGAGCAATACAGTTTCAAACACCAAGACGGAAACATATAGAATTTTGCCTCCAAAATTTACTTCATATTGAGCCACATTTCCTACCATCAGCCTAAGAAAAACTAGTGTCACTAAACTATAATTAAATTCAATAAATTGGATCATTTAACACCTCTATAAATTTCATCCAAATAAAATATGTAATTAAGATGTTATGGCAGAATTACTGAGGTGAATTCCATTTTAATTAATTTAGTTTAGCCCTATATTAATGACAATTTTTGGCACTCCAAATACAAGATTTAACATTCATTTTATGAATAAAAAATATAAAAAAATTGTGAAGAATACTTATCTAATATTTAAAATCCATATTCTATAAAAATAAAATTTTATTACAATATTAATTTGTTAAAACTAAATGGGAAAAACATAATTTTCATTGAATTTTAAATTTCACAATCAAAACATGATTTATTTTTAAATATTAAAATAATTCTCCATGTGGGGAATTATATCAATTATTATCAATAAAATACTAAAAGAAACATGTGTTATAAACTACCAAGAACTTACCATTTTTCACTCCTGGGAAAAAACCAAAGTCATGTAATTTAAAAAATGATACATGTTAAAATTTTTGAATAAAAAATAGCAGTATTTTCACAATAAGAGTCACAAAAAACAATTCAATATCAAAAAATCAAAAAGAAAATTTATCTTCAATTATATAAAAAAAGAACAAGTGGGATGATTGGAACTAATCATATGGTTACATGCCTTTTCATTATATAAATCCATCATTATGTGGTATAACATTTAACAATATATAGTATAATTTGGGGTTTAATTTCCTAAATATAGGAAAATAAAACCCCACAAAAATTTATCCACATGAAATAGATATTTATAGGTTTTTCCTATGTTACTTTTACTTTAACTTGTATCCTAGGGACATACATCAAAGAAAGGGGAGAGCATAAAGCACATCAAGGGAATAATCAAAGGGGATACTTAGCCTATGATAAAGAGGTAGAATAAAAAGGTATAATAATATGGACAAGATTCATATATTAATATAAATTACATGAATCATAACATGAAAATTTTTCTACAATATAAAAATGAGACATTCATAAGCATATCACCATGATGTATCACTAGGGTGTCATAAATCATAATTACAAAAGTAATTCCCTAAGGTATCATAAAATATGTCATATATAGAGATTAATTATTTACCCAATATTTTGGATAACTATCAAGGTGCACCATTACTATTTCTTGATTCATTTTATTTACATTGATCATAACAAATAATTTAATTAATAAACCATGGAAAAAAAATAACATGTAACATATCTAAATGATTGCATACAATGTTCTTAAATAATTGAACATAACATAATTTTTAGCCCAAGAAAATGGAATAAAGTTTCATATATGTAAATACCCAAATAAATAAGTCATTTTTAAATCTAGGTGAATAACCATGGAAATGGAAGTTTTTTGGGTTTTCCCAATATGATAATTTATGATGTAGAAAAGAGAAATTCAAGAAATAAATTCTGTAGTGTAATGGTATACATTGTGTATTATAGAAATAGAATAATGGTAGAGAATAATGATCTGAAAATGATAAAAAATTATTTCATCTATAAGTGTAACATAGATTGTTTAATAGAATACATTTTATTAACATTTATAAGGTATACACTAAAGGGATTCTTAGATGAAAAAAGAATAGGATAATTCCCTTACCTTGAATATTTGATTCATAAAACATGAGGATGAAACCGTGAGACCTTGAGGGAACTTTGGAGGGAATATTTTTAAGTTTAAATGACCATAAATTCATTCTTAATGGATTTGAAGTGGAGGGATGGGTGGGAAGGGGGTATTCATACTCAAGTATGGGTGGTTTTAAGTGATTAAATGTGGATTATTTTTTATTAAATGGGAACCACTATTCAGTGGAATTAATTATAGAAATGGTTTAAAATTAATGTATTCAGTTTTTATTAAGGTAGAAAAACACATCAACCACCCATTTAACGTTTTAGTTTTTAGGTACTTTATGCCGTAACCATTTAACTTTGACCCGTTATGTTATTTTTTGTATAATGTGGTAACAACTTTTTTACCGTGATAACTATTTTAACAATAAAAATTAAATTAACCTTATTACATAATTTAGACCTTCTAATTATAAATATTAAAAATATTTTACTTGATTCAATTTGTAAAAGTGATAAAAATAAATTCTAATATGATTTGTGTGAAACTCATAAAAATAATTTTTTAGAAATGATAAAATCATGGTTTTAAAAATGCTAAGCATGTGTTTATAAATGTATTATATTATGAACTGTATTTTTACTTAATTATATATTTTTTAATAATTATTATTAATAAAATTTAGATCTTGATCATTCTAAGAACCCATATTTTCATACAAGGTACATATTTTTTTCATTTTAAATGCTTTATTACGACCTAAGGTGAATACAATTTTAGGTCACAGGTGTCTTAAGGGTGTATGGGGTTTGTTTGGAGACAAGAAATAGATTTATAGAATAATAGAACATTCCACATGGTTTGTAGGAATCATGAAGGTTAGGTCACACAGTTACTATTAATCGCGCAAGGATGGACAATGGTATAGAAGAGCCTGCACTGTTTTTCAAACCATGGGGATAGAGGTGTACACCCATGTGAGTGAATATATAGTTTTTGATAGTGTGATAATAAATATCTTTTGGATGTTTTGGAAAACTATTTATAAAAACCATATGAAATTTCCCTCTCTATAGTAGTGGGTTCACAGTTGGAACACAATTTGGCCAATAGTGCAGCCAAACCATGTGTCCCAGAGAATTTTCTGGAAATTATTAATTATCCCTTGAAAATATAATTAAAAAAATTATTTCTTATTTCTCTTATGTTGGATAAAATTAATTTTTTGGATCTTCTTTGAAGGAAAATCCATAGTATTTTCTATCATTTTTCTATATGGACTTGGATTCATGTGCTGAAATTCTAATTAGATCTGCATCAGTGAGTACTCAATTCCTTAAATAACATTAATAATTCTTATTCTTATCATTGAATATATTTACATGATAGATAATTCTCCCTATCACTAGGTTATTCATCTTTTTTTTACTCTCGATCTGATTTGAATCAGGATCAAATACTAGAAGATCACTCTACTACTGACCTATGGTAGGTGCTTTATACTTTTCTTATTTGGTTTGGAGCTATATTAAGCTAGTTTTAATTGTACCTCACACTGAACATTCCATTATATTTAGGAAATTTAATTGATAAATAAGATGAAATGAAATGGAACTTATTAGGGATGTATGCTAGTTCCCTAATGGCTTATTGGAGGTTGTTTCCCCAACAAAGGTCACCAAAAGGGCATGCCTTTGATATTTTTTGTTGAACCACCCTAGTGGTGTGTGTATGATCTTTTATTTTTTGAGAAATCCAAATTAAAAAATTAATTAAATATATTTGGATTAATTAGGAGATATATATCCTCCTTTTCCATGCATTGACATGTTATTCCATAACTAAATTGAAAACAATTTCTTGAACGTTTTATTTAGAAATAGTTTATATGAGTGGGTAAACTCTTGAAATGAAGTTGAGTCTAAATTATGATATGATTGGGTATAATGATGGATATTTAATGTGAATTGAAGGATGTTTATTGTTAATTCTATGTGTGTGCACTGCCATGGGTCTTGGAAATAATAGAGAATACCTTGGACCTGTATGCTTATTATATTTTAGTTCCGTATGATGACTTGGGCCTTGTGACCCCTTGGATCTGGTTTTTATAGGGATCATAATGGACATGGTCGTTATACATGATCCTTGGACCCCAAATCATGCCTAACCGAGTTTCAATAAAGATTCTCCTAATACTTCACAAGGATGCCTTGGTCCACTATACCTCATATCTATCCCTCAGGGGTCTAACACTTGTTTATAAGGAACAAATATGGGATATGTGACTATTATGGTTATAAGGTAAGGCCATGATTGATTGATACAAAATTTATACAGAAATTCCATGGTTGACATGATATGTTTGGGCATACGGTGAGGACGTGTTAGTTATTTCAGTATCATTTATAGCTTTATTGTTATAGGATCTTGACCCATGTTTTTTAGAGAGCCTTATTGGGCTATACAATATCACTTTTCTTATAGTATATATTCCATGAGAACATTACTTTTTTATTACTAAATACCAATGATTTGTATTAAACTCTTCTTAGATTATATCACAAATCTAAGACTTATTATAAACCTTTAGTTAATTTCCTAATGGGATTGTATCTCACACCCTTTTTGGGTTGCCGTTGGGTACACTGATAGAATATATAGATATAGTTTGGGACCAAGGAAAGCACCTGCAACTTTATACTTTAATTTTTTCCATTTATAGAATAAGGATAGAAAAATACCAAGACAAGGCTCATTATTCTACTATGAGGTAGCGATTTATGGTCTTTTTAGTATTTTCACACATGTATTGTATTATGATTCTATGTACTTGTTTTGACTGATTTTTAGAAACATGACATGAATCATCAACATTTTTGTATGAGATTACATCTAGAATGGTTTATTTGTTCTTGTCCTATTTACTTATTTTCTGTCTGGTTGTTATATCTTCTTCCCCTATTGACTGTTATTGTTATTCTAATGTGTTACACTCTGCTAAGGAGGTCATAGTCTCTCCATGGAAACACCCTAGGCCTTAACTTCTGGTCGGGATCCTCCAGAGTTCATAAAGATACACTTGAGGCCAAGTTACCAACCAGGATAGGGGAACTGTTTAGTGGCATCCAGATCCGGGATGTTACAATGAGGTATTAGAGATTCATTGATTTATGCTTTATTATTTTATGAAAAAAGGGGATTATGAATAATTGGAATTTGTTAATGAGATATACCTTGGCATAGCTAACCCACATATAGAAAAAATGCAAATTAACTTGAATGAAATTGTGGTAATCTAGATTTTTACTATTACCATTGATTTGATTCCCCCATTGGGTGATGAACATGATTTGTGAGGTTATTATTGATATAATTTTGGGTTATATTTTGTTGTAACCTGATGAGATGAGGGTATTCCATCTCATCCAAAATTTTAGGCACTTTACAAGAATAACATGCCATAAATTATTCCATGCCATATAGGATACATTTACTATTTTCAGGATTTTGTGATAGGTGTTGTGATGGATATTCCTTTGATAGTGATAGAAATTTGTGCAGGGAATTGGAAAACATGTTTGGTAATTAGAGTGCAAGATGTAACCTAATTATTGTTTTCCTGATTAGGATACAAAAGACACCAAGAGAATCCAGTTTTGCAACATTAAGTCATGGACCATGTGTTACATGGACCAGAATGTGTTAGAGTGTGGATTAGTTGGACACCATAGATAGGTTCATAAAGAGTATGGGCCCCTATGGATCGATATTTTGTATACAATTTGTTTCATCCATTTAAAATAGATTTTAAATGAATATATAACTCCAATATAAAATTAAAATGATAAATTGAGAACATGGCCTAGACTCAAAATTATAGTGGGAAAGTGGTTGGGTCTTTAGTGAGTTTTGTGACTATTTCTTTTTACTAGTCTTGGATTTAGGAGAATGATGGGTAGTATAACCTATTTATATGAAGGTTTTGAATTGTCCTATTATTTTACATGTGAAATTTGGTATCATTTTTATTTGAGGTGCGTGTTCTTCATTATAGAGGTATTCCACTATGATGACCCCCAGTAGTACTTCAGGAGGGTGGTGATGACCGTGGTTTAAATATGATGGGCCATGGGATATTGGTGAACCATCCTTTAGTGATAATTGCACCACAAGTAGTTGTTATGGACATATTTTTTGAGGCAGAGTTCTACAAGGGGGTTTTCCTCTTTTTTCAAACTATTAAGGGAGCACCAAAGCCTACCTTGTCTATGGATGATATTACTAGTGTGTTCTACCAATTCCATCCTCCCAAGTTTTCAAAGTAATGTGGTTTATAGGCTTATGAACTATGTATTGAAACTATGATATTTTTCTTCGATTATTTTGAGACACCTCCTTATAGGAGAGTGAAGCTCATGAATTATATTCTTCAAGGAACAGTAAAGTGCCGATGGGATGTTCTGAACTAGGATGACAGACTATGAGACATGGTTTGGAAAAATATAAAAATCCGGATATATGACTAATTTTACCCTAAGATTCTAAGAGAAGAGTGAGCAAGTGAGTTCATGCATCTAGAGAAGGGATCTATGGTGGTTATGGAGTACTCAAAACTCTTTATAGAGAAACATATGTTTCATTGTTGTACCTTACTGATGAGATATCGAGGGAGAGATTCTTCAAGGAAGTTCTTAGACATGTTGTTTGATCTTAGGTCAATGTTTTTAGGTTGATGATGATTATTGAGATAATAAATTAGGTGATAATTATAGAGAATAACCCGAGGGAAGCTGGTGGTGTAGAGTAGAGATGTGCAATCAATTGACTCAGTGGTTCAATGTCTTAGGGAATGAACTGTCATTTTAGGGATTCCCATGAGACGAGTAGTAGTAAATATATGATTAATGGTAGCTCAATTTTCTTTCATCAATGTGGAAGTTAGGGAAACGTGAGGAATTAGTGCAATCATAACCTATTTGAGTGCTGAGATTTCTCTAGTATGGGATACATTGAATGTTTCTACTGCACCTTCCCCCAACAGTGAGTGGTAAGGGGTTAACTGCAACATCAGGTTTAGGAGCAGGTTTCTCAAATCCACATCAGGTAGGGAGTTGGAGGTGAACCATTTGATTAGGTAGATGTGGCAGTGGTCGTGGATGAGACAACCAGACACTAATTACATTGAGATAGTAGAGTGGGTATACTCTGTGTAGTGAATTTGTGTCACTAGGCCATAGTACATGCCAGTTCTATTCTATAGAGAATTCCCCCAAGGTGAAGGGTGTAAGAACATCTACAATGAGTGGTATAATCTATGTATCCTTAACTCTTTTATATTCTGTTTTTGACATTGTTTAATTGAAAACTTTTATATATATACCTATGGTGGTGAGCCAGGGGATCATGATTTAGCTTTCTAATCACATTATGAAACTTAAATGTCTTTTGGTAATCAGAACGTAGGATACACATCAATGCACGGAGTTCCCATTTGAGGTTGGTACATTTTAATTAATTTTGAATCTATTTTTCCTTTAGATGATTGGGTTTGACATTATACTCAGTATTAATTATCTAGTGTATTATAAAGTCTACATTGATTGTTATCATTAGTGGGGAAATTTCACATCACCAGAGGGAATAGTTTATATTCACAAAGGTGAATGGGATTTTTAGGAGATCCGAGTTAAACCATAACATCATGGGATATGTGGGATAGCAACCTAGATTGGTAGTTTGTATTTGGATGATTAGGGAGCATGTTAGGAATATTTTCTCCATGCGGTTGATAATTTTAGGGATGTTTTACTAGATTTTGTTTCTTGTTTACCTCTTTAGAGAAAGATTTATTTATTCATTGAGATAGTTCTAGGAGCTACATTGATATCCATTACTCCTTATATAATGGCTATGATGGAGTTATAGGAGCTCAAGAGGATGCTAGGGGATTTGGAGGAAAAGGGGTTTATTCATCCCAATACTTCTTTGTGGGGTTCTCTAGACATTTTTGTAAAAAATGAGGATGACACCCTTAGGATATGTGTGGATTATCAAAAATTGAACCATTTGGAGGTTAAGAACCGATATCTCCTACAACGGATAACTGAACTGTTTGATTGGCATCAAGGAGCTCGAGTATTCTCTAAAATTGATTTGAGATCCAGATATAATCATGTGGGTGATCAACCTAAAGACATACCTTATATATATTTTTGTGGAAGGTATGGTCTATATTAGTATCTGATTATGTAGTTCGGTCTCATGAACACGCCATCAGTTTTCAGGGTACGGATTAACCGAGTTTTCCATCCTTATATGGATTCGATTTTGGTGGTTTTCATGGATGATATCTTGGTGTGTTATCACAATTGACACAACCCTAAAAGAATTATTGATATTTTTTGGATATAATAAGAGAGAATTATTTATTTTCTATACTTGAAAAGCACCGCTTTTGGATTGATATGATTGCCTTCCTAGATAATATTATCTCAGTGGTAGGAATATCAGTATACCTAGAGAAGGTGAGAGTTGTAGATTTATGGGATCATCCCATGAATATCTTTGGAATAAAATGTTTCTTGAGCCTATATGGATATTATAAGTGTTTCATATAAAACTTATCATTCTTAACAACATCGTTGAAGTTTTTTAATAAGAAGGGTGTAATGTTTGTATGGATAGATACCCTCCATAAAAACATTCACGAGATGAAAGGTAGAATAACTTCACCACCTACCATAATTCTACCAAAGCAGGAAAAAAGCTACATAAGAGGAATTACCTGACACATGATTTAAAGTTAGCTGCAGTTGTTCATGATTTTCACTATTAGAGGTATTACTTACTAGGAGAGAATTTTTTGGTGTATACACACTACAAAATCCTTAAGTAGAAATTTATACAGGATGATCTAAATCCGATACAGTGAAGGTAGTTTCAATACCTACAATATTTTGACTTTGAGATTTCCTACATACCTAGTAAAGGTAATTTAGTTGTTGATGCACTAATTAGGAGAACTTAGATACATGCAGTATAGGTGACCAGTTGTGTGTGGTTGCTTATGGATTTGTTCTATGAGATGCACTTGGAAGTGTAATACTGTCAATTGAAAACTTATCATTAATCCTGAGTCAAAAATCTACGCTACTGGATAGATTTATTTTTTATCACTAATTTAGTGGTTTATTTATTTCATATTTTATTTATTTATTTCGTATTTTATTTATTTATTTTATTTATTTATTTTATTTATTTTTTTATTTATTTCGTATTTATTTTATTTATTTGGTATTTATTTTATTTATTTTATTTAATTCGTATTACTTTATTTACTTTATCCATGCATGCATGCACATGCCCATGCAATATAAAGTAATACTGCGCTTAGTGAGATTTGAACCCCTAACCTCTTGCATATTTTCCATAGACTTTACCACTCCAGCAAGCTCGTCATGTGGTTAATAAAGAGAATTTAATATACTAATATATACTAATTGAAAAAACAAATAATACATAACTAATAGATATAAACTCAATAATAATTAAACAATAAGCAATAATCAATAATTAATAATCAATAATCAATAATTAATAATTATTGATTTATTAGTTATTTATTGAGTTATTTATTATTATTTACTGTTTATTATAATAAATAACAAATAAATTATGATAATATTTACAAAAATTATAAAATTATGAAAATAAAATAATAAAATAACAAAATTATGAAATTAAAATAATAAATAATAAATAATAAATAATAAATAATAAAGAATAAATAATAAATAATAAATAATAAATAATAAGTAATAAATAATAAATAATAAATAATAAATAAAAAACAAAAAAATAAATAATAAACAATAAACAATAAACAATAATAAATAATAAATAATAATAAAAAATAATAAATAATAAATAACAAATACTAAATAATAAATAATAAATAATAATAAATAATAAAAAAATAATAAACAATAAATAATAATAAATAATAAATAATAAATAAAACTTATTAAATAATAAATGATAAATAATAAATAATAAAAATAATAAATAACACATAATAAATAATTATAAATAAATAAATAAAAAACAATAAACAATAAATAATAAATAATAAATAATAATAAATAATAATAAATAATAATAAACAAATAATAAATAATAAATAATAAATAATAATAAATAATAAATAATAAACAATAAATAATAATAAAAAATAAAAAATAAACAATAAATTATAAAAAATAACAAATAACAAATAATAAATAATAATAAATAATAATAAATAATAATAAATAAATAACAATAAATAAACAATAAACAATAAATAATAAATAATAAATAATAAATGATAAATAATAAATAATAAATAATAAATAATAAATAATAAATAATAATAATAATAAATAATACATAATTAATAATTATAAATAAATAAATAATAAATAATAAATAATAAATAATAAATAATAAACAACAATTAATAATAGATAATAATAAATATATAATATATAATAAATAATAAATAATAAATAATAATAATAATAATAAATAAATAATAAATAATAAATAATAAATAATAAATAATAAATAATAAATAATAAAAAATAAAAAATAAAAAATAAATAAAAAATACTAAATAATTAAAAATAAATAATAAACAATAAATTATAAATAATAAATAATAATAAAAGAATAATAATATATAATATATAATATATAATATATTATAAATAAAATATTAATTATAATAATAATAAATAATAAATAAGAAATAATATATAATAAATAATATATAAAATAAATAATAAATAATAAATAATAAATAAATATAAATAATAAATAATAAATAACCAATAACAAATATTATTATTAATAATATTATTTTATTATTAATAATAATAAATAATAAATAATAAATAATAAATAATAAATAATAAATAATTAGTAACAAATAATAGATAATAAATATGTTAATGTATATTATAAATAATAAATAATCAATAATAAATGAAACACATGAAAAAGTATGAAAATGCATGATAAGGGATGAAAAATCCTAAAAATGAATGAAAACGGATGGAGAAACATCAAGAAGGAAGCATTAGAAAACATGAGAACACATTAAATCTCATGAAAACTCAGTAAAACCCATTAAGAATTCAACATAATCATCATAATAACCCACAAAAAACCATTGATAAAGATAACAAGTCATGGAAACCCAAATAAACAGTAATAAATGGAGCAACTGTTAAAACCCGTCAAAACGGTCATAAAGTGATAAAAACATTGGACTCACATTAACAGAGATAACTTATGATCCTAGAGTCCATTCCAGATCCGAAACTAGTCAAATCAAAGATCCTGAAATGATCTTCAAACTAATAGGTGAAAGAGACCGAATGGACCGGCTGATCAGAAGTTACGACCATTTAAAAAAAGCTGACGGGGAACTGGTGCTAGAAACGAGGCATTAAAAAACATAAAAAACCCGATACCCACTAAAAAGGCCTAAACTTATGATCCAGAAGTCCACGTGGGCGCCGGAACTAGTCAAATTGAAGCTCATGGAACGAACTACTATCTTGCAGGTAGAGAAGTCCAAACTGACACACAGATTGAAAGTTTTGTCCGTTTGAAGACAAGTTTGATGGGACACTGGTGACAGAAATAGGGTTTTGGAGGCCTTCAGCGGGGGTTTTTAGGGTCAAAAGTTACAACAAAAGTTTTCCTGTGTCAAAGCATTGCGTTGCTCTCTTCACTGGATTCGATTTGATATGTGGTAGAGCCCAAATGGACACCCGGAGTGAAAGTTATGGTCGTTTGAAGTTGGAGAACTTTTTTCAAATTTCTTATAACTCTCATATATTCTGCACCTTAGACCGTCTCACGATTTTGATTATATGTTCCTCTAGATCTCTTAATGAGCTTCGATTTGACTAGTCGTGGCACTCCAACAGACATCCGGATCAAAAGTTATCGTCGTTTTTGTGATTTCAGGGTTTCTTATGTTTTTTTTTATTTTTTTCCTTTCATTTTGCGGAAATTTTACCCAAACCGCAGCTATTTGGTGGCAGTTTTTTAAAAATCCGCCACTAATCCTCGAAAAAATAAAAAAACAAATAAATTTTTTTAACACATTTCATGACGGTTTAAAAACCACTGAGAAAAAACCACCGCGAAACTCCCGTTTTCCTGTAGTGTATGATATAGGTTCTTTCAGACATTCTTCATACATGCTGTCTATATTTTTGCGGCTACTGGGATACGCATATATCCCTGGTTGAATTATCCTATAACAATAGTTAGTAGGAGACTATAAATAAGAAACCTTATGAGGCTTTGTATGGTAATCTATGCCGATCACCCCTATGCTGGTTAGAGGTAGGCGTGGAAGCTTTACTGGGACCACATCTCATATAGTGAAATTACTATAAGAGATAGTTGATCAGAAAGTGGATGGCTACTACACAATTTCAATAAAAATATTACGCTGTTCACTGTAGATGACCTCTAGAGTTTGAGGCTGGGTATCTTGTCCTTTTAGATATCTCACAAAGGCTAGTAAATAGACAGATTAAGAGATAGTGTAAGCTTTAACTTTGATATGTCAGGCCATTTGAGATTATAGAGAGTTGGGTTGCTAACCTATAAGTTGTAGTTACCTCAGAGGTATCTATAAATGAATGAAATTTTCCATATACATCATCTATATCGTTATCATTCAAAACCATCTCACATTCTATAGCCTCTGGAGGCAGAGTTTCAAGTTGTTGTGTCCTTTGATTAGTATTTGATTCACATCATTTATAGGAGAATGAAGGTTCTCTAAGTCCATTCAGTTCCTTTAGTATGGGTGTTATAGAAACAAGACCATTTATAGGGTGAGAATTGAGAGTGGGATGCTGATATATGTGCTTAGTGTTCAGAGTTATTGTTAGGAGAATCTTAACCATCCTTGAGAGGTAAATTCAAAGAAAAAATGTTTAAGGAGGAAGATTGTAAGAACCAATATTTTTATATGAGGTATAGACATTTTTATTGATTGTTTAAAATCTTAATTACTATTTAATCTGAATATCATTTGAGGTCATGGGTGTATCTGGGGTCTTCAGGGATTTTTCGGTGCCGGAGTATGGATTTTTGGATGAAAAGGATAGGCCAAATTGTTAGTAGAGGTCATGCAGGTCAGATCACATGGTTACTACTAATCATGCAAGTATGGATAGTTGGTTGGAGGAGCCAACACCATTTTTCAAACCGTGCGAATGAAGGAACACACCCATGTGGTTTTATCTTCTGTTTTTAACATTTGGATGAGATAATGTTTGTACACAGTTTGGAAAACCGTGTGTGAAAACCATGCGAAATGGCCCTCCCTAGGTACATGGTTGGTGCATGGTTTGGCCAACCGTGCAACCAAACCATGAAACCCATGTATTTTTGGGAAAATTTCCAAATTTCCCTTAAAAATATAATTTAACACAATTTGTTTCTTCTTCTCTTCTAGTGGATATAAATCAAGTGTCAGATCTCCCTTTGAATAAAAATACACAGGCTTTTCTCCTATTTTTCTATCCAGACTTGGATTTGATCACTAAACAACTCAATGGATCTACATCAGTGATTAATCAATTTTTTTTACCATTACTCATTCTTCTTGGTTTCGACTATGCTAATTAGGTGAAATATAATTTACCCTATTTACTAGATCTTCATTCGTTCTTTGATTTTATCCTGATCTGATTTGAATCGCGAGCTGATACTGGACTTGAAGTCTAGTACTAACCTACGGTAGGTGGTCTATACTTTTCCAATTTGGGATGGTGCTATATTAAGCTATTTTTCATTATTCCACCCACCAAAATTTTCAGTGTGGCCTAGAAATTGAGTTGATTAATTAAAATAAATGAAATGGAACCTGTTAGAGATACCTTTTAGTTCCCTTTAGACTTATTGGAGGATTTTTCCCAAACCAAGGTCACCTATGGGGTGTTCCATTGATATTTCCTTTATTGAACCACCCATGGGGTGTGTTTATGAGCTTGTATTTTTAGATAAATCCCTATTAATAAATTAATTGGAATGAGTTTGATTAATTAGGAGATGTAATACATCATTTTCCTTGTATTGATATGTTATTCCATGATTTAGTTGAAAATAATTTCTTAAATTTCTTATTTAGAAATTATTTATATGAGTGGGTAAACTCATGAAATGGATTTAAATGTGAATTATGATATTAGTGGGTATACTAATGGATCTTGAATGTGAATTGATGGTTTTTTACAAAGGATTCCATGTCTATACTATTCCATGGGTCATAAAATTGGTAGACAATGCATGGGATCTTTATTCTCCTTTGATTATGATTCTATATAATTCCTTGGTCCTTACTACCCCTTAGATATGGTTTTTGTTGGGATCATAGTGGGCATGGTCAAGAGACATTCTCCTTGGACCCCAACTCAATAATAATTGAGTTTCTATCAAGATTCATCTAGGAATCAATGGTGATTCCTTGGTCTCATATACTTTATATCCAACCCTGAGGGGTTTGACACATTTTTATACATCACTACTATGGGATATGTGACTATTCTAGTTATACAGTAAAGAATGTATTGTTCGATACACATGTTATCTATCAAGGAAATGGTTAAAGTGATACATATGGATGCATAGTGATTCTATGTTAGTTATTTCTATATGATTCATATCTTATTTGTTATAGGAGCTTGACCAATGTTTTTAAGGGATCCTTGATAGACTATACAGTATCACTTGATTTTTAGTATATATGCCATGTGAACAGTAATTTTTATTAATTCTTTCATGTGATATTTATTGTGCTCTTATTAGAATATATTTCATATCTATGACATTTTAATGAACTTTGGGTGGTTACCTACTAGGATTTTATCTCACACCCTATTCAGGCCATCGTTGGGTACCCAGATAGACTATATGGATGCAGGTAGGGACTGGGGAAATCAACCATAGTTTGATTCTTGATATTGTGACATGATTAGGACTAGGAGAGAATGACAGTAATCTAAGTCTCAAGATGTTACTCAGAGATAACACTTTTTGGTATTTGAATTATTTCAACACATGTATTATATTCTAATGCTAATTGCCTATTTTGGATGCTTTGTAGAAACATGACCTGTATCATAATACTTTGTATATGAGAATTATTCTTGAATATTTTATTTATTCCTTTCATGTTTACTTATATTCTATATAATTTTTATATATTCTTCCTCTATTTAATTGTATTTGTATTCAATTGTGTTATAGTCTAGTAATGTGGGCATAGTCTCTTCACAAACACACCCAAGGAACTCACTTCTAGTCGACAACCTCTGGAATTCAAAGAGATGTGCTTGAGGCCATGTGGCCATCAAGGAACAGGGAACTATTCAGTCAAATCTAGATCCGATATGTTATAATCATATCCCCACTATATTATAAGAGTTAATGTATTTGGTAAAAAATAGTATTTTTACTTTTAAACCCCAAAATAAATTTTTATAAAATTACCATAAATTAGACCTAATCTTATTTCAATGTACTGAATCCCAAAATGATAATTATTTTATCAAAATAAATCTATAAACATGTCAATTTTAAATTTTTAAAAAATAATTAAATAAAATCAATATTATTTTATCACATAATAAATTTTCAAGTTGTTATATAAATTTATTTGGACATTGATGGTTTGTTTTATCATATAAAAGTTTTATATAAGATAGCCCCATGAAAATAAAATTTTTCTAAATCTTAGTTATTTATCATAAAACATACTTTTAACTAAGATTAAAATATTTATATATTTTCTTAAAAAACAGTAATAAAATAATCCCATCTATCACTTTATTTTACCAAAACAATAATAATAACCAATCCTCTTATTGATTAATGGTCATAATTCCCATAATCCATTTTTGCGAACATAACACATACCTAAAAGTCATATTTACCATTAAATACACCAATATTCTCGCTTTAACAGACAATAATTTTCTTATAAATGTTATTACAAATCTGTTGATAATTTCAATGGTTTTCCTTAATCTTCTCATTCTTTTTACAATTTTAATGGCATCAAAAATCTTCTTTGGAGATTTCAAACCAATATAGTTTGTTTTAATGAATGTGTTATTCTATCATGTTCATATCCATTTAATTTTCCCAATTTAATTATTCCATATAAATTCTTGATGTGTAAAGTTTTTATGAAATGTAAAATTATTTTTATCTTCTTCAATTATAAAACATAATAAATAGTTTTTGTATGAAAATAGTTTCTTTATTAAAAGAAATATATTTTTTTTCATCACATTATTCTTCCTTAATGAAATTTGAACATTAAAATTTTTGTTTGTATAATAAAGTTAAAATGGGTGAGGGTAATTCTTTTTATGGCTTCCTGAGGTTCCCTAACTTATGATTTCTCCATAAGGATCTCCCAACCCATTAAATATTTCCCTCAATACCTGTTTCAAGATATTAAGGATCTATATGAGTTCTTCTTTATATGAAAATTCATATTAAAAATTTACACCATTATTATCAATTACATGTGATGGGTTAGACATATACCTTCTTAGTGGGGACATGTGGAAGATATCATGGAAATTGGAAATATTTCGTGGTAGTTGTAATCGATAAGCAATGACTTTATCACAGTCTAGAATCTAAAAATGTCCAATATACCTTGGTTTCAGTCTCCCAATCTTTCTAAATGTCATAAATAATTTACATGGTGATATATTGTGGAATATATGATCCCCAACATGAAATTCTAAGTCATTCCTTTGTTTTACAACACAAATTTTTTATCGAATTTGATCATCTATAATGTGATTTTGAATCAATTAAATATTTTCTATGGTTTCCTTCACAACATATAGTCCCAAAAATTCCCCTATCCAACATTATCCTAATATGATAGAGTTCTACACCTTTTTCCTTATATATCTTCAGAAGGTAACATTTGAATGCTTGATTGGAAACTATTGTTATAGTATAATTCAACAAGTGGAAGATATTAATCCCAAATCCATTAAAAATAAAGTGATATAGCTCATAAAATTTCATTCAATGTTTGAATAGTCCTCTCAGATTGCTCATGAGTTTGAGGATGGTATGTTTTTCTCAGGTTTACTTTTATATTCATATCCTTTTGAAGGATCGACTAGAACTAAAAAGTAAACCATAGATATCAATCTCAAACACTCGACATCAGTACTCCAAGGAGTCTCACTACTTCCTAAATATAAAGGTGATTGAGGAAACCCATGGAGAAATCCTATCTTATGGAAATGAAATGGGAATACATTTTTAACCTATCAATGATTTTATGTATAAAATTTATACCCTTGGGTTTATTTATAAGGGTAGTGAAAAAGTACATAATGATGTTACCCCGCTTTAATATAGGAATGAGTTGTGTTTGTAATAATAGTTTAAGAAGTTTTCACATTGCCTTTAATAGTCGACACAGCAAGTACCTTTTTTTGTAATCAACTACCTCACTTTTAATATTTTTCCACCAATAATGATCACAACAATACCTATATGTTTTAGTGATTCTAGGGTGTAGATCTATGATATTAACCTTTCATATTATTCTTTATCTCTAGGATAAAAGAGATACATAGCCTTGTACCAAATTTTAGTACACATTCTTGATCAATACTGAATTCAGGAAGCATCCCATTTTTCCAAGCCTCGATCATCTTTTTTTCCAAAGGGACATCTCCTTATATTTCCTAATCTTATCTAGAAATTATGGTTTAGAGGTCTTTTGGGATAGTATTGATGATGTATCTTCCCTTATGATACTCATTCCCAAACTTACTAGTTCCTAGATCAATGGATGTCATTAAATCCTTATAATTACAAGAACAATAGGATTGTTCCTACTCAATGAATCTATAACTTTGTTAACTCTTCCAAGGTGTTAATGAATTGAAAAAACTTAGCCTTTAAGAATCTAAAACTATCAACTTTGTCTCATGTTAATTTCCATATATGGAAATATATACTTCAAGCATTAGTGGTCGGTTTATATATCACACTTTTTACTATAAAGATAATGTATCCATATCTTCAATGAAAGAACATTTATTACTAACTCTAGATTAGGGGTAGGAAAATTATGGTCATGAGTGTTAAAGTTTTACAAACCATAAGAAATCACATTATTATTTTTCATGAGTATACATCCATGTCTCTTTATGGATGCATCACTAAATATAAAAAATACTCCCCTATTATAAGTTAAAGTTAGTACTGTTGTACCAAAAAACCTCCTCCTTGGTTCTTGGAAACTTTATTCACACTTTATTGTCTTGATGAACATAACTCCCATTTGAGTCAAACTAGTTAGAGAATTAAAAAGAAAGGATTTGTTTCACAAACAATCAATAATAGCTTATTATACCAGGAAAATGTTGAATATTGGTTATAGTTTTAGGAGGTTTCCACTTTTCCATAGATTTTATCTTTGCTGGATCATAATATTCTTACTTTTTGTAACCAGAACACACATTTTATAAATTATCCAAACAACGTCTCCTTCCTCAGATTTCATAATATGACACTTATATGATTTTCATGATCCTATAATATTTTGGAATATATTTGAATATCAAAAATAAATACCACAATGAAGTTATCAATTTAGTCCCTAAAGACTATATTCATCAAATACATAAATATGAAGGGAAATTAATCAGACTGAAGGGTGTAAATACAGTCTCATAATTCCCATATATTGTTTGGAAGGATGTATTTGGGAAATATTCTTTCTTTAACCTTAATTTATGATACCCAGATTGAATATCAATATTATAAATTAATTTATATTCATTTAGCTGGTCAAAAAAATCATGAATCCTTAGAAGGGGATATTCTTATTTACCATGATCACATTAAGTTCCCTACAATAAACACATAATTACACTAATCTATCTTTTTTTATTTTAAAAAATAATCGGTAATCCCTATGGAGACACAATTTATCGAACAAAACCCTTCTCCACTAGACAAATATTTTTCTTCTTTATCTTCTCTAAATCCATATTTTTCAATCTATATGGGTCTTTGATATTGGATTGGATCAAGATAAGAGTTCGATTGAGAACTCGACCATTCTTTTTGGGGAAGGTCCTAATAATAATTCATGAAGTAAAGAAATGTTTTCCTAAACAATGAGAATATCTCCTATATTCATGATTCCTCTTTCTTCTTATAATTCACTAATCATTTCCATAAATAAGGCTACATGAGGTTGTTCTCGGATCGACCCATATGGGGAAATATCTCCTTTGAATATAATCATAGGGTCTCTATTTAAGACAACTGAAATATCCTTAATTCTATAGTTTATCTTAGAATTATACTTGTAAAACCACTCCATCCCATGTATTATGTTAATATACACTATTATAATGATCTCTATATTTATAGAGAGATTTTACTCACCAAATTTAATATGGGGGTCCAAATATATATTTTATTATTGAATATTTCTTCCATGAGTATTAATAGAAAACATTACCACTAGTATTTTTGGTTTTATCACGATGTTATTTCTAAACATGAAATAAATAAAATAATGAATAGAACCAGAATAAAAAATGTGATTTCTAGATTTGAGTTTTCAAAGAGTGTACTTGTAGAAATATCATTTTAAAATTAGACTTAAGCTGTAATAATTAAGAAATAATGGCCCTACTACCTTGTTTGTTATTTGGGTTTTATGGTGTTTTACCTCCATTATCTTCTGATTTGTACATTGGTTAGTAAAATTCATAAGTTCCCCACAGTTGAATCATTTCAAAAAAAGTTTTTCTTTCATCATATTCTCTTTATCATTAGAATTTAGATGTTGAGTATTTACATATCCATGATAGTTTTCAGCTATATTTCCATCTATTGGACTCTTTTATCACTCTACACTTACTTGCAAACAATTCCCCAAATGAATTTTCTTCCATTTTTTTCACATTGGATATTGTAATTATTCTCACCTAAATTCGTAATATTTTGTTTTATATTTCTCTTCTTGTCATTTTGTCTGTGAGTTCACTGAGAAACTCAAAACTCCATTTAATTTTTAAGATCAAATCAAACTATCTCTTTATAACTCCCAAAGTCTCATATTTCTAATTCTTTCCATAGAAATGATATCACTCCACCAATGAATCAATCGGTTATCCCCTACGAATTGATGAAAAACTTGGAAGCATAATATGAAAGCCTTGTAAGGTTTATCTCATAATTCCAAACTGGTTCAATTTCACTTAATTTAAATTGAAGGAATTCCCTATTCATTTTGGTCTTGATGGTATCTGGAAAATACTTCAAAAAAATAACATTCTATGGTCTTCCCATCCAATAACACCCAGCTCATCTCTTGGATTTCTATTATTGATTAGTATCCACCACAAATCAGCTTCTCCCTCCAGGAAATATACTGCTAGTTTTACTTTTACTTTTTCAAAATAATGGATTATATAAAGTATATATTATGTAGTATTGATACATTTTTCGATGATAAGTGGATTATAGGATCTACTAAAAATAGGAGTATGTTCACACATAAAGTATTCAACTATTAGTTGTTCCTTCCTTGGTGAAGTAGGATTCTAATTCTCATTTAGATTCTTCCAAAAGTTTTGTTTCTTCTTTATCTTATTTTCATTCTATCCAAGTGTCCAGTGAGAAAATTGAATCTCCATTTCAACTTTGAGATAACATCACCCTATCTCCTCATAACTCCAAAAAGTATCATAATTGTTATGTTTTCTATAGAGGGGTATCAATCCTGAAAATAATCAACCTATCTTCCAATCATATTTGAAGAGAAATCATGAAGTGTAGCTAAGAATCATTGTAAATTCAATTTCATACTTCCCCACCAATTCATTTTATTTTTATTTCAACTCAAGGAATTCCCTCCCCATTTTGGTTTAGAGGTTATGAGGAAGATACTTGATGAAAATTCAATTTTAAAGTATTATCATCCCATGGAGTCCACCTCATTCTTTGGCATCATGTTATTATCACTTTCCACCACTCATAAGATTCTACATCAAGAACATATACTTCCATCATAACTTTTTTTAGTTCAACAGAGTAGAGTAAAAAAATATATTATCTACATTATTGATCCATTTTTCTGTGATTAGTGGATCATAGGTTTCACTAAAAAAAAGATACTGTTGAAAAATTAATATTATTAATTTTTTTTGGATAAAAAAATTAATTTATTATTTATTAATTAATTATTTCAATATCATTATTTCTTAAGAAATTATGTATTTGAAAAATAGATTTTTTACTATTCATGTAAAAATTAAAGTATTTCAGAAAATTACCAAAAAAATAACCATTGGAAAATTTCAACATGATGATTATAAAAGTGAAATTAATTTTATCAAAATAATGTTCTTAAATTTTTAATTTTTATTTTTTATATAAAAATTATGATTTTTATAGAATTCATTAAAACACAGGTCCCAAAAAACATACTCATATATTGATTGATTTTTTAATCATGATATATATTTTGTTGAATAATATTATTTATATTTTCATAAATTACTCATGATAAATATTATTTATATTAAAATTTATTATTTTGAGGTAAAATTACAATTTCAACGTTTAGGTTACTTTTCCCAATGGCCAAGTTACTATTCTCAATGGTCATGTTACTATGTCAATTATCACATTAATACTCCCAGAGTCATATTATGCCTAATTAATAACACTTAATTATTTAATTCAAAATTCAATAACATTCCACCAAAGGTTCTGTATTTTACTATTCTAAAATTTCTACTAGTTTATTAATATTCTCTTTCTTTTCCATATTGTTGGTTGTGGGATGATGATTATAATAGATGGGGGGATCCAAATTTTCCCATTGTATTTTTTCAATTTTTTTATTCATTGTCCCATTGTAATTTCTAATAATTTAATAGGTTTATCTACTGATTAATGAAATGATATCTATGAATGAAATACTTTTTTTGGTTGTTTATATGTTGTATGTGTATAAAAATATATAATATAATGTAAAGAAATTTATTTAGGAAAAAATATTACTAATAAATTCCAAGACAATATATTCTTCTCGCCTTTAGAAATTTCATCACAAAAATTTAAACTCATTTTCTTGGTTGAAAATACATTAGGTTACAATTTTTCATTGTTTTCCTCAGTTCCCATGTTGCCTCTTGAATGTATGGTTACACCATATCTCATTGACATTGTGAGTTATCTTGATGTGTAGAAATGTTTCTCTATAGTTAAAGATCTTCCCTTGATACTTCTCATAATAGATTCCATTCTCCAGTTGTACCACCACATGATTCGGTGTATGTGAGGAATCGAGTATATACATCCTAATGAGAGATATATGGAACACATGATTCACTTTGGATATATTTGGTGGATGTGCAAGATGATATGCCACTACTTCTATGAGATCAAGGATGTCAAAAGAGAAAATTTACATTTAGTTCAACTTTAATTTCTTTTTGATCAACATGACTATATTCTATGGTGATATTCAAAGGAAAAAGTTTCCTCCATCATTAAAATCCAAGACACTTTGATGTTTATTGACATAACTCTTTTTTTGTCTATGAATATATTTTATATTATGATATATGTTTTAAACCTTCTATGGAATCTCTTTCACAATATCTGCTCCAAGTAGCTTTCATTCACTGACTTCATCGAAAAAAGTTTGAGTTCTTCATCCCTTACCATATAAATATTAATATAGAAACACTTAAATACTCAAGTGGAAAATATTGTTGTATGATAACATAACTAATGGGATATGCTGATTTTATATTTTTATAAATTCCATTAAATAAGCTCTTAGTATTTCCTTAAGAGACTGAATGGGCCTTTTTGATTTCCTATTAGTTTGGGTGTGATAGGTCATAAAAAAATTCATTTTATTATTCAAATATTATTTAAGACTTATATAGAATTTATAAGTGAACCATAGATCCTGAACACAGATGATTGAAAGTGGAACCCCATGTAGCATCACCAATTCTTTTATATAAATCATGATTTTTTTAAGGGTGGAATCTTACAAAATATTGATAAAGTGGGAAGTCTTGGTGAGTTGATCCAACACAACCCATATAAAATTTCTTTATTTGGATGTCTTCAAGAGACCAGTAATAATGTCTATAGTTCTATTCTCCCATTTCCATGAGGGTATGAGAAATTTTTTCATCATCCCCTTAGACATATATCACTATGATTTAACATTCTAACAAACTAAGCACTTTAAGGTGTACATAACAATAACATTCTTTTTTCTCTCCCTCAAAAAAACTGACCTTGAAGATCATGATACATCTGGTTACTTAAATAATGGATGATGAAAGTTTAACTATGTGTATTATCTAATATATCCTTCTTTATTTTAATCGATGAAGTTACAAAAATTATTATTCCAAACCAAATGAAACCATCCTCATCGATATAGAAGTCACAAAATGTACCTTCCTTTACTGTGTTCACCTAAATCAGATGCTCCAGATCATCCCTTTGTGCTTCCATGATAATCCATTGCATATATGGTTGGGTAAAAATTTGGGAAAGGAATGATTTATTTTATTATGATCATTTTCAAACATGATCTCAAAATATTAATGATTGTTTACTAAATGCATAAAAGTGGATGACTTGGGTCATCTATCATGAAAGGAAGTAAATTAAACAACACATAAAGGGTAAAAAGAAACAAATAAAATTGATAAAAATTGAAAAAATGTTTGGAGGGTTAATTTTTCAAGATCTTTTAACAAAAAACAAAAAAAACAAGAAAAGAAGAAATCAAGGACACCATTTCATTAAAAACACCATTATGAAACACCGTAATCGATCTATTATAATAATTCACCATTCATTTATCATTATACTATATTATTAAAATTTATTTAATTATGATCCCCTAATATTTTAAACCCCTAAAACCAATATAAAATAAAAATACCACAATGAGTCTATGAAAATAAATTTAGGTTAACTTTAGGGATTCCAATCATAGAACCCTACTTTAATTATGATCCAAAATCCAACTTATGTTCAATGAAAAATTGTGGACTCACCACTTCCATATAAATTACAATTAATTATATTTAAACACTATAATTTAACCCTACAATTCTATCCTTTGTTGACTAGATTTGGCGATTGAAGTTTCTCTCTCATGTTCTACACAAGTTCGACCTTGTGGTTAAGTGTAACTCAATCGAGTTATGTAAAAATTAAAACTCAATTAAATGATCAAAATTTAAGAATAAATTATTTTTCGTGGATACAAAATAATTAAATGAAGGGGGTATAGATCAGATAAATTATGAATTAAAATTACTCTTCCATGGGTAGAGTTGTCATTGTTG
Source organism: Viscum album (assembly GCA_963277665.1). Lineage (NCBI taxonomy): Eukaryota > Viridiplantae > Streptophyta > Magnoliopsida > Santalales > Viscaceae > Viscum > Viscum album. The sequence continues at coordinate 1,896,581,447 of OY728150.1, forward strand.
AAATGATTTTCATATGAAATTGAAATATACAAATTCATCTCTACTCATGGGTTCTAGGACCAAGAATAAAAATAAAAATAATAAAATAAGGGGAATAATGAATTTTGAACAATGATTCAATTATATTATAGGCACAAAATAAAATAATAAAAGTAGTGGTGGTGATGAAGCCCCTTCTAAGAAGAGATATTTCCACAAAGAATTACTTATTACAGGATGTTAGAGATATATTATATAACATCCCTTTTATCCACGCCTTACCTCATCTTCATCCAACACTCCCAAAGTGTAAAAATATCATTTAAATAGAGTGTGAGAGGTTTTTGGTTTCAAATTACAATAAGGGAACTTGCATAATTATACCTCTAAAATTTACTCTATACTGAGATGTGTTTCCTACCATCATAACATGCAAAACAAGTGTCCCTCTAGTAGAATAATTTTATAAAAATTGATTACTTTAACACCTCTAAAAATTTCAGCAGAATCTAATAATTAATGAACATGTTTTGGTTGAATTACTGAGGTGGGGTATATTCTACCAAATTCAGTCCAACCTTTCATTAATGACCAATTTTGTGAATCTAAATGTGACATCTGTCATTCATGGGATAAATAAAATATGTAAAATAGTTAGTGAGTAATACTTCTATAATGTTAAATATCAAAATTCTACAAAAATAGTTTTTTTTACAATATTACTATGTTAAAAATAAATGGAGAAAAGATTTCATGGATTTTTCAATTTCCTGTTCAAAAGAAATCTATTAAATATTAAAATAAATCTCAATGTGTGGAAATTATGAAAATTATTTTCAAAAAATATTATAAAAAGACAAGTCTTATCAACTCTCCCAAACTTAATTTTTCAATCCCAAGAAAAATCCCAAGTCATGTAATTTAGTAAATAATGCATGTTGAAATTTCTCAACCCATTATGGAAATATTAGCATTGCAAGAACAAAAAAAATAATCTTATTAAATAAATAAGTTGATGTATGATAAATTGTATAAAAAACTAAGGAGATCAATGAAACTAATCATATATATACCCCCCATTTCATTACATAAACCCTTCATTAAATGGTACAACATTTAACAATACAAATGATCTTTGTTGGTTTAGTATCCTGAAAATATGAACATAATAAATGAAAAACGTAAAAAAACATCAAATCCACATGAAATAAATTTTCATTGTTTTTTCCTAAGTTACTTTTATCATGTCTCGTATCCCGGGGACATACATCAAAGAAAGGAGTGAATATAAAGACCAACAAGGAAATAATCAAAGGATATAATTAGCATGTGACAAAGAGGCATAAAAATAAGGTAAAAATTTTGAAACATGAGGCATGTTATAATAGATAGATAATAAATCATACATGGGAATGTAGATATGACATAAAAATTATACATTCATAATAATATCACCAAGTTTTATACCTGGGGTGTCGTAAATCCTAATTACCAATGTTATTCACTAATGTATCATAAAACCTGTCATCTCTAGAGATTAATTATTTAATAAATAAATTAGATGACCATTAGGGTTCACCATTAATCTATCCTAATTTATGTGACCCATATTGATCATAATAAATAATTTCATCAATAACCCCTGAAAAATTAGAAATTGGTTTCATATCAAGATCACTACATTAAAAGTGCTTAAATATTTGAACATAACATCATTCTTAACCCAAGAAAAGTGAATATAGGATTCATATATATAAGTGCACAAATAAATAATAAATTTTTACATATAAGTGAATACACATTGAAATGGAATAGGTTTGGTTATTCACAGTAGAATAATTTCTCATATAGAAAATAGAAATCCAAAAAATGAATTTTGCAGCTTGATAGTATACACTTTGGATTATGGGAATTGAATAGGGGGAACAAAGGTATCCCATTGATAAAAAATAAATTTTTTAGTATGGTTAATATAAAAATTACAATATTAGAAGTTGTATTAACATTTATAAGGTATACACAAAAGGTATACTTTGATGAACAAGGGGAAGAGGATAATACCCTTACCTTTATATTTTCTTCATAAAATATAACGATGGAACCTTGAGACCTAAAGGTCACCTTAGAGGAACTATTTGGGATTATAAATAATAATAAATTCATTATTAATGGATTATGAGTGTTGGAAGGGGTGGGAAAGGATTTTCTATATTTTAGAAGGGGTTTATTTAAATAATTAAATAATGATTATTTTGAATTTAAGGATAACCTCTCTTGGGTGTCATTAATTCCAAATATTTTTGTTGAAAATAAATGTTTTAATGGTTTTTTATATTCATAAAATACATCTAAAACTCATTTAATGTTTTAGTTTTTAGGTATTTTATGATTTTACCATTTAAATTTAACCCGTTACATTATTTTTCTGAAACTCTTACAACTATTTTTTTACCCAGGTTAATTTCTATTTTCTATAAATGAAATTAACCATATTACCCAATTTGTACCTAATTATTATAAATATTCAATAAATTTTACTTGATTAAATTTACAAAATTGTTAAAAATTAATTCTAATATGATATGTTTATAACTCATAAATATAGTTTTTTAGAAAGGGTAAAATCATTATTTTCAAAATACTAAGCATGTGTTTCAAAATGTAACGCTTTAAGTATTATACTTTTTTCATAAATATGTTTCTACTAAGAATAAGAATTAATGAATGTTTAATCTTGATTAAATACAAATTACATCATAATATGTATTTTATATCATAAAAAAATATTTTTACTTTTTAACCTAAAATTCAACTTTTTTAGGAAATTGCAATAAATTCACCCTAATCTTATTCCAGTGAACTGAATCTAAATAAGATGCATATTTTTTCAAAATAATTCATTAAATATATAAATTTTAACTTTATAAAAATCTTATTTATAGAATATTAATTGTCTTTTATAATATAATAAACTCTCTAGTTGTTAAAATATTACTTAGGACTTTGTTGGTTTGTTTAATCATATAAGCATGTTTTATAAGATAAATCCAAGAAAATAAAATTTTTATTAGACTTATATATTTATCTTAAAGATTAATTTTTATTGAAATTAGAATATTTATATTGTTTCTAAAAACATAATTATAAAATAATCACAATATTAACTTTATTGTTCCAATAAAAAAATAATGACCAACCGTCTTATCTAATAATGGTCATAATACACATCATCCGTATTAACCAATGTTCTTCACACATAACTACCAAATTTATATATAAAAACACCATCATCCTCTCTTTATTTTTCACTTCATTTCTTATGGAGTTACATACAAATCCATTGAAAATGTTAATTGTTTTCAAACTACTTCTATATATTATTGTGATTTTATGGAAGGAGAGATCTTCTTGGTGCGTTTAAAACCAAAGGATTTTGTGTTAATGAATTTATTATTATTTTATTTTTATATCCCTTTATTATTCCTCATTATATTATTCATTATCAATGCATGATTTGAATTTTTTTTATAAAATGTAAAATTATTTTTATGTGATTATATTATAAAACATATTAAAAAGTTGTTGAGAGGAAAGTGGTTTTTTATTATAAGAACTATATTTTTTTTGTCATTACATTATACCCCCTTAAAGAAAAATTTTCAGTGAAATTTCATCTTAGAGAATAATGTGAAAACTTGTGATAGTACATCTAATTCTGGAATCCTATGGTTCCTAAGTTTCATTTTAAAAATTATGATATATTCACATGAACTTCCTATATTGTGTTGTTTTGTACCTCAACACTTGGTTTCTTTGGTTTAGGATCTAGATCAATTTCTATTCATATGAATGGTTAGATTTAAAATGTAAACCATTTGTATCAAGTACCTCTGATGGATCAGACATATGCATTCTCAGTAGGGACATCTATAAGACATTGTGGACATTGGAATTCTTTGGTGGTAGCGATGATCGATAGGAAACCAATATAACATGATATAGAATCTAAAATGTTTCAAAATAACTTTTAATCACTTTAACCTTCTATCAAAATATCATAACACATTTATAGGGTGCTATCTTGAGGTATAAATGATCGATAACATGAAACCCTAGGTCCTTACTTCGTATGACGATATAAATGTATTGTCGAATTTGGGAATCCTTGATGTGTTTATGAATAAAATGAATTTTTATACAATTTCCTTCATAATGTATGGTATATTAAAATTACCTTATCTAATTCTATCCCAACACATTGGATTTCTACACAATTTCCATATAGATTTTTAAAAGGTACCATTTGAAATCTTGAGTGGAAATTTTTTTTATAAGAGAATTAATTAAGTGGAATATGTTGATACCAACTCCCTTGAATGTAAAGTGATATATCTTGTAACATATCCTCAAATGCTTTAATAGTCCTATCAGAATTCCCATTAGTATAAGGATGGTATTTTATGCTCAAGTTTACTTCTATATTGATACCCATTTAAAGGATCCTCCCAAATTCTGAAGTAATTCTTGGATATCGATTCGAAACAATTGACATCAGAACTTAATTGAATTTCACTACTTCCCAAATATAGAGGTGATATAGGTTCTTCCTATATAAACCAACTCTTATGGAATTTAAATGGGATCAATTTTTTAACCCATCGATGATTTACCATATGCCATTTTTTCATAAGGTTTCATTAGAAGGCCTATAAGGAAGTCCATATTGATGTTTTTACACTTTCTTATAGGTGTGGGTAGTGGTTGTGATACCCCTTAATCATTTTTTACTATATATTTACTTATTGAAACACCATTAACCTTTCAGTGTAATTAGCTATATCCCTTTTCATATTATCCCACTAGTAAAGATTATGAAGGACCCAATACATTATAGTGATTCCATGGTGCATATAAAAGTAGAGTTATGATATTCATATATTAACTCCTACTTTATATCTAGAATATACATTATATATATCCTTGTAGAAAATTTTATTAAACCTTCTTGATCTATATGAATTCAGGTAACCACTCATTTTTTATATACTCTATCTTATTTTTCACCAAAGGATCACTTCCTTGAGATTTCATTATCTTCCCTAGTAATGTTGGTTGAGAGGCCATTTGGGATACTATTAATGATGTATCTTCCCATATTATTTCCATTCAAAAACTAACAAACTCTTTGTTCAATGTATCAAATTCAATCCTCGTCATTACAAGAACACATGGGTACTTCCTTCTCAATACATCTATAAAATTATTTAGTCTTCTGGGGTGGTAATGAATTAAAAAAACTGTCTTTAAGAAGTCAAATCATCTCCATTTTCTCATGTCAAATTATTTTTGTGTGAATATATATTTCATCCGATTGTAGTGTGTGTATATATCAAACACATCCCCATATAAATAGTGTCTCCATATCTTCAATGAAAAAACGATGGATACTAACTTCATATCATGGTTATAATAATTTTTTATTATATTATACTATCACAAAGCATAAGAAATCAGTTTTTCATTTTTCTGGGGCACTCTTCCATTTCTTGTTAAGCATGAATCAATAAAACTAAAACAATACTTCCCCATTAGAAGATAAAGTTATCATAGGCGCACTAACCAACCTCCACTTCTATTCTTGGAAACATACTTCACACTCCTTTATCTATATAAAAATAACTCCATTTTTTGGAAACAAAATTTTTAGATTAGAAACAAATTAATTTGTTTTTCATAAATATTCTATAGTATCCTGAAATACTAGAGAAATGGGAATATTAGTTACAATTTTAGGACATAACTACTCCTCTATGGTCGTTTTCTTGGCTAGATCAACATAGATAGATTCATTGGATATTATGTGTCCAAATAATGTGAAATTTTGATACCAAAATTAACATTTTATGAAGTTATAAAACGAATTATCCTTCCTATGAGTTCTTAGTATGACCCTTATATGGTTATCATGAACCTTATGACTTTCTAAATATATGATAATATCATCAACAAAGATAGATGTGAAATTATTAATGTAGTACTTGTATACTCTATTCATCAATTCTATAAATTTGAAAGGAGAAATATTTAATAAGATGGTAATAAATAAAAAATCATAATGTCCTTATATATTTTGAAATACATCCTTTTGGATACCTTGTTTCTTCACTATTAATTAGTGATACTCATATCAAGGATAAATATTGGAAAATAATTGATCTCCACAAAGATGGTTGAACAAATCATAAATCAAAATAAAGGGATATTTTGCCTTTACTATGATCCCATTAAGTTCTATATAATTAATTCATAGTCACATTGATACATCCTCATTCTTTACAAAAAGAACACATGGTCTCCAACAAGACATATTTTGTCAAACAAAACCCTTATCCAATAGACCACGATGTTTCTTATTTAATTCATCTAACTCTACATATTTCATTATATATGGGGCATTCTTTGTTATCATGGATCTAGGTATTAGATAAAATGAGAAATAATCTTATATTTTTGGGGTACATCCTTATAAATGTTTTGGAAATACATCAATGTATTTTTGAATAGAAAGAATATATAATATCTTTTGGGTTTATATTTCTTCTTCTTTCTCAATAATTATTTCCATAAAAAAGGAATTTATAGATGGTTCTTAAAAATTTTATAGTTGGAAAATACCTCATTAGAAGATGATCAAAGGTTTTCTATTCATAAAAACTTAAATATCCATCCTAATTTTTTTATCCATGCATTATACTTTGAAAACCAATCCATCCCATGTATTATGTCAAATTCCACCATCGAGATGTCACAATGTTTATAGAGAGATTATAATCAACAAATTTAATAGGGGAGTCTCTATATATCAAAATTCTTGAATAGTTCCTCTATGATTTATAATAGAAAACTCAACCACTAGAAGTTTAGGGTTTAACATGATGTCCTTTTCAATCTTTAAGGAAATAAAAGAATCCATAGAACCAAAATTAAACAATTTACTTTATAGATTTTAGAGTATGATTAGTGTAGTTACCACAAATAAATTTTGAGCCTCAAATTCAACCATAATAATTATAAAATCATGAACTTTCTACATTTTAATTTCTTGAGTTTATGGTGGTTTCCCTCCAATATATTTTTATTTTAACATTTTTTAGCAAGATTACAAAGATACCCTCGCATTAAACATTACACAATAGGTTTTAATTTCACTGGATTCCATTTTTAATTGGAATTTAGATGTTGAGGATTTATATCTCAATGATATTTTTGAGCTATATTTCTATTTATCCCATATATAGAGAACAATATAATTCCTTGAAAACAATTTCCCTAAGGCATGTTCCAACATTTTTTTCACATGGGATGTTTTAATTTCTTTTTGTTTGGATTCTTCCCAAAAGTTTATTCCATATTTATATTCATTTAATTTTTTATATGAGGCCATCAAGAATCTCCAAAATCCATTTCATATTTGATATAACATCATATTACCTCTTTATAACTACAAAAGTCTCATGTTTCTAATGATTTCCATAGGTGAGGTCTCAATATTCTAAATAATTAAACCATCTTCCTGTTAGAATCGATGAAAGATCCTGAGTTCAAACATGAAATCCTTATAATGTTCTTCTCATAATTACCCACCAATTCATTTTCACTTTGTTTCAACTTGAGTAACTCCCATTCCATTCTGGTCTGGAGGGTATGAAGGAAATATTTGATAATAAAGGCCTTTTTTAAGTCTTCCCATCCCATGGAATCATCCTCTTCATTTGGATTTGTGTTCATGATTAGTGTCCACCACTAATTAGATTATACCTCTAGGATATATACTTTCGGTGTAAAATTATCTTCTTTAGAATAATATAGAAAAAAAATATATTTTCTAAAGTATTGATCCATTTTTCATGATTATTGGATCATTGGTTCAACTAATAACATGTGGTTGTTAACACATGAAGGATGCAACTTCAAATAGTTCGTTGATGAAGAATGATGTTCTATATGGTTTTATTTATTTTTTATGACATGAGATAAATGATTTATCATCATCATTATGTTTTTAACTCCAGCTACCCACATATTTAGAAGGTTTCCATCTAATTATTTGTTTCATCTATTTTTTTCATGAGTCCTTCTATTCCTTATATTTTTTTTCTAGAAGGAGAAAACCTAGGTGATTTTTTTACTATTAAGAATATTATAATAACAATTATAAACGAGATATTTATCATAAAATATTATTATGTCACGCTTCTAGGATTGTATTATTGAATATTAATAAATTTTTATTTATATTTACATATATCATCATGTTTTTTAAAATCATTATATTAACAAAATAATTTCCATTCATAGTATTAAAATAGGTGTACCATGAGGACATTTTTTGTGCACCAGTTCTTCATAGAATCTAGCTCAATACTATGTTTTATGGGTTAGTAACCATAGGTATAACTGTACCAATTCCACATCCACATGAAGTATCTAGACAATGATGTAATTACATTGAAACAACTTTATCTATACTTTACCAAAATATCTGGATGTTTTCATACATTTGGAACTATCCCTAGGGGTTTAACTAATGTTTTCAAATCTTAATTTCAGTAAATAAATAAACTATACTTTATCACCAATTACGGTGACCCACATTTTTATTATATAAAATCTTCCTAGCATGGTTCAACATTTAACAATATATAGGACCTTTTGAGATTTAGTGGACATAATAAAAAAATATACAAAAATTATTCTAATCCATTTGAGATGTATCTTTATAGGTTCATCCTATCTTACTTTTAATACCTCTCAAATCCTGGGGACATACATCGATGAAAAGTGGAGTATAAATCCAGAGAGTGGAATAATCAAAGGAGATACTTATAATTTGAAAAAGAGACATAAAAATAAGTTATGAACATAAAAATATGAAACATAAAATAATATAATGAACATGAATCATAACATAGAAATATTACTACAACATAAAAATGGAACATTAATAAGCACATCACCAATGTTTATCACCGGTGTGTATTAAATCATAATTACCAAGGTTATTCACCAAGGTATTGTAAAACATTACATCACTATAGATTGGTTCTTTAAAAAATTAATTATACCAATATCATGGTTCCCCCTTTAATATGTCTTAATTCATGTAATCTGCATTCATAATAGAAAATCATGTAATCAATAACCAATGGAAAATAAAGGGTGAGTTTCTTAACAAAAGTATTATCTTCAAAGTGCTTAAACATTTTAACATACCATCTTTATTGGCCCAAAAAAATAGAATATGGGTTTCATATATAAAAATACTAAAATAAATAATAAATTTTTTACATATAGGTGAATACCCAAGGACGTAGAACATATTAGATTATTCACAATATGAGAATTTTCTATATAGAAAATAGAAATTCAAGAAATGAATTTGACAAAATGATAGTATATATTGTGGATTATGGAAATGGAAAAAATGGGAGGTAATGAAGGTTTAACATTGATAATTTCTATAGTGAGGTTAATATAAAAAGTGTAATAGAATAAATTGGATTAAAATTTAGAAGGAATACACAAAATTGGTACTTAGATAAAAAAGGATAAGATGATATTTTTTTCCCTTGATGATTGGATTAATAAAGATTGGGGATTGAACCTTGAGACCTTGAGGGAAACATGGAGGGAATAATTGGGAGGTGAATCGAACATTAATTAATACTTGAATAATTTGGAGTGGACAGTTCGGTGGGAATGGGTAATTTATACTTGATGATGGGGTGGAATTAAGTGATTAAATAATCACAATTTTTATTTAAGGCTAACCACTACTGGGTAGAATTAATTCCAACAATTTTGGTGTAAAATTAGTGTTTTAATAGATGGTAAAGTTCTTCTAACAAATAAACCACCCATTTAATGTTGTTTTTCATACTTCTTTTAATCTTTCTCAATATTTAAATTTAACCCATTACATTATTTTACTTATACTATAGTAACACTTTTTTTACCATGGTAACAGATTTTTGAATAAAGATTAAACTATCCTTATTACCAAATTTGAATATTCTAACCACGGATATTCATTAATTTTTTCATGATTCAATTTATAAAAGTGATAAAAATAAATTCTAATATGAAACATGTATAACTCATTAAAATAGTTTTTCTAAAAAGGATAAAATCATAGTCTTTAAAATGCTAAGAATGTGTTTCTAAATATAAACTATTATGTACAATATATTTCATTAAATAATTTATTATTTATAATAATTATTAATAAATTTAAATCTTGATAATATACTAATTATATCATACAATTTACCATATTTCTTAAAAAAACATTTTCACTTTTTATCCTAAAAATCAAACTTTTTTTAAAAGTTACCAAAAAATTCACCCTAAGATTTATTTTGATATACTGAATCCGAAAATAATATTTATTTTATAAAAATAATTCAATAAATATGATAATTCTAATTTTATTAAAAAAATTATTGAATATTATTAGTCTTTTATAAAATTATAAATTATCAAGTCATTATAAATATTAATTAGGACTTCATTGGTGTGTTTTATCTTATAAACACGTTTTATAAAATTACTCCATGAAAATAATATTTTTTCTAAAACATATATATTTATTATAAAACAAAATTTTAATGGAATTATAATATTTATATATCTTCAAAAAACACAATTATAAAATAATAACAATACTAAATTTATTGTGAAAACAATAATAATAATGACCAACCATCTCATTGATTAATGGTCATAATGCACAAAGAACATATTGGGAAATTTTCTTTATGCTTAACGACCATATTTACATATAAATACACAACCATTATCACTTTATCACGCAATAATTTTATTAATATGGTTCTTAAAAATCCTTTAATATTGTAAATTTTATTCCTAATGCTTCAAGTTTTTATGATTTATATGATAAGGGAGATCTTCATGGGGGATTTGAAACCAATAGTGTATGTTTTATAGAATGCATTATTCTTCCATGTGTATATCCCTTTGATTTTCCTTATTGTATTACTCCATATTAACATATGACATGTATAGTGCATATAAAATATAAAAGTATTTTTATGTGTATTTATTGTAAATCATATTAAAAAATTATTGGGAATCAAGAGTTTCTTTGTTAAAATAACTATATATATTTTTAGGTAATTATAAATTAGGTTGAAACATATTATGTGTCAACCATGATAAAAAATTACCCTTGTGAGTGCATTCCAATCTATTCAAGCTTGTATCCCAACCCTTTATCCAATATATTCATTTCATGTAAACCTTTTATTCTTATATGATTCTATTCCACCAAACATGTTCAATATCCATTGTAATTAAAATCCAAATCCAACTCAAATAAGAATTACCAGAAGTCAAACCTTAAAATCCCAATCTAGATAACCCCACATGTTGTAAATTTATTAAATCCCCTATTTATTTATTTTTTAGGGTGTATATGTGACACACCCAGACCTTAAAATATTTTTATTTTAGAATAAATATAATTTTTTTGTTGAAATAATTAATACTGAATGTTAAACATACACTACATACGACAATGAATTACCTTGTGTTACACCGGAGATCGAGTTTTACAACCTTTTAATGAGGAACCTATTTTAAATTTTTTTGAAACTTTTATAAATTTTATTTTAAAAAATAAACATAATTTTTGAATTCATAATATTGAAATAAACTTTGGGTAAATGTTTTATATTCTTCTGAGAAACTTCATTTTTGATGAATAGTGATAATCACAGTAATTTAGTTGAAAACAACCTTTTCATTTAAATAATTATTAATGATAAATCATATTTAAATATTTTTTAGAATAAAATTAGTTCAATTATACATCTACTTATAAAATTATACTCATGAGAGACGATTTTACTTTCAAATTGAATATAAAAACTTAACAAACTTCTGAATGTTTTTCTACTATAAAACGCATTATTTCGTCTCGTCTACAGGATTAGTGTTAATCTTAATTTTCCCACTTCTGTGATTTGAATTTTGAAAATACAATATAGACAGGCATAATTAGTATTATATTTTTTGTCTAATAATATCAACTTAATTTTTTTTCCAAAAATGATTAGTGAGTGTGATTAAAGTTAGTTATGATGATTTAGGTATGATTAAGCTTAATAAGGGACTAAACCTTAATATTAAGAACCAAAATGACTTGGAAACTTTTCGAAAATCCATTGGTGATTTTTTTGACCATTTATCCACTTGGTTCGAAATATATTGGTTATTAGGATATTATTCAATGGAAGTTCCCTATATAAAAGGTTAAGTAAGAAAAAGGATAAAAGTTAACTTTCCTTACCATTAAAATTTATAAAATTTTTAGATATGTAAAAAACATCATATTTTTTTTATACATATCAATTTTTAAGATATATGGTTATTTTTTTTATCATAATAATTTATAAATAATTTTAAAGTAGTTTTAGTTACATAAAATGCTTAAGAAACGTCAATATATTGATTATTTAGTTAAACATTAACAAAAATAAATGATACTATAAATATTAAAAGTGAAATTAATATATTTAATTGTTGTATTTATTTATTTTTATATATTAAAATATCATTTACAAAGCTAGAAAAATATTATATTTTAATTACAATATAATATTTATATTTTAAAATTAATATTAAATAAATAATTTTAAGATTGATATTATTGTTATTTTACAATAAATAAAACTTATTAAATGAATTAAAATTAATAAAATTCATATATTCTACCAAGGGATTTGTAATTTTTAATAACTATTAAATATGATATATTAATATACCAATTAGTAATTTATAATTAACATGTTAACCAATATACTGTAAAAATGTTGTTAACACAGTCTGGGTTAAAGGAGCGTTTTAGCACGTCACAAGCGCTTGTTTTGAAATTAATATCCAAAACCCAAGGGTATTTTATTTTATAAGTTAGATATAATATTAATAATTATGTGTATACTTTTTTTTAATATCTCACTTTAATTTAGTCTTACTGGTTTAATTAATTAGATTATAAAACTAGATACTTTAATAAAAACCAAAATGGTAAAATTTGTGAATCTTAGAAGTTAAGGAACAAAATTATTAAACTGAACTTATTTTTGTATGGATGTGGTTTTTCTCAAAAATTATTCTCCTTTAATACATTGTTTTTACATTTTTGGAGGCACGTTAGGTATGTTAGACCACCCATTATTGACTACCTTTTGGTATTTACAAAAGTGCCACTCCCCCTCCACTATAAAAAAGAAGGCACTCTACTCCTTCCCCACACCTCTCAAACCACATTATATCATAGTAAATATATCCAAATAGTCTCCCAAAATCCATAACCTCATAATAGGATCCCAGCATTGGGAATAAATCAATTAAACGATTCTTTTGGTACAAACAAATAAAGGCTACCCGATTAAGAGGCAACAACTTCTCTCATACTTTCTAATTTCATTTCCATTATCCACTCCTTGTACTCTTATTATTATGTCATGAAATAAAAAACCAGTATAATAATATACTAGTATGTTTTTATTATATTTTTTTGACCTACACTTACACAAACCTCCATCTAATGGGTAAAAAACATTCTGAATCTATGTACGGTGAACTACTGCCTCACGAAACAATAATTATTCAATTTTCCACTACCACCTCTCAGGGTGGAAATTATGATGAAAAATATATTTACATATGTTATATATGTTATTTATGATGTCTCATTATTCTGTAATTCTTTGTATAACATACCTTTAAGCTACCCATGTTTTGTATATATGATAATTTCGTTTGAGGAAGTGTGGACTATTGCCCCTTAAAGCGATTTGATTCTTTCATGCCATACATGAAATGTATAAAGGATGTTTTTAATAAAAATATATAACATATATAACATATATATGATAATTAAATTATAATATACACATGTATCATTTAGTTTTACTTATTTTAATACAACAAATAATGTAATGTTGCATTCATGCGTACGTACGACCTATAGTCTCCATAAACGGTGCACTTCATGTCTAATATACAAATATTATGAACCATTATAAATAAATATTTAATGAATACATTTGATAATTTATTCATAGTTTAAATTCTGGATATGATTAATCCATGATATATTTTTTAATAATAACAAATAACAAGTTAAAACAGACTCGACAAACTAGGCAATTAAAACCCAAAATTGTCAAAATAATGGAAGATTATTAAAAAATAGGTAATAAAATACATTAAGTAATTAAAATATGATATTATAAGAATTATTATGGTTCTTTTACTAATAATTAACATATTTTGAACCACTATATATTATTATAAATACCACAAAACAAAATAAAGGTTATGGTAAGAGATTTCATCTCAATTTACTTTCCCTTGAGACTTGTTATTATTATGAACCAATTAAATTTTATTTGGTGTGTATACCTCCCTTGGTAGGTTATATCATGAATATAATTATTCTCATGACATTATAGGTTTCATTTAATTCACTATTAATTATTATTCAAATGTTTCAATGTGGTATGGGACACATTGGAGTGTTTAAAAATTATTTTTCTTTGGGAATGTTTTAATGTCAACAAACCTTGTTGTTACTTGTCCTACTATGAGGTATTATTGATAAATATATATTATTTAATAAATATGGATATTTGGTAAGGAAAAATATTTAGTTCATACATTATGAATTTGTTGGATAGGTTAACATGGGTTGGGGATCGATTAATGAAATCCCCTTGATGCATCAGTAGTCTCATGAGACGAAATAGTTAGATAACCGCCTTGGATTTTAGCCTATAGATAAACCATTTTTTGATGGGTCTTAAAGGTATTGGTTCAATGTACCTAGGAATCATGGAGTCCAATAATTATTCATTTTCCTCATTTAGACTCAATTATTATTTATCCATGAGATTTTTCTTTGACATATCTATAGATTTATTTCATTTTCCGCATATTGATTAATGGAACATCTTTTAGTATCATACCTTGCCATAAAGTTTACAACTTATCTATTTGTATTAATGTTTCATTTATTCAGTTAATTACCTTTAAATATCAATTGATTCATTAATTCTTCTATTGTATTTACCCTTACCGAACATTTGAGATCGCCCTTATTATGTTTCTTTCCCTCGGTTGGGAAGAATATAATTTTGATTAAGCTTTAAAGTATTCTACTTATATTATTCTTACATCTATCATGTCTTTATTTATTATTTAAAAAATTATTATGGGTATCATGCATGTAATCTAGATTTCTAAGACTTCTAAAATGAACGATCCTTCGAGATTTGATTCCATATAATAATGCCAATGTAATGTAATAATGCACCGAATCTAAGATTTTGGGATCAGGGCGTTACAATCGTTATCAAAGGAAGTTTAACAGTAACCTAGGGAACTAGATTTAGAAACATAGATTCGGGATAAAACCCCTAAGGTAGATATTTAGGATAAGTATACAAGGATATCCTATCATTTTGGTAAGGTAAATATTATGTGGGTAAACCTAGAAATACACCCCTATCTGGATAATACAAGTGGACATGGTTCTAGAACAGATGTTCATAAGAGTATCAACTCTGACAAGGTGTTCCGGGCCAGACTTAAGGTAACCTGGTATACAAAAATGAGCTACTTACTTCCCACCTGGTTTGACACTCTTAGGTGATATACTTAAGATAATTCATATTTTATTTATCTACATTATGAAGGATTTAGAAGTAATGATTTACCAACAGTATCCCCAGTTTATGGTTCTAGGATTTACAATGCATAAATTAATGTTATGTTCTATCCCATATTTAGAGTTATATTATGTTCATAATTTTATTAGAAAATATAGTATACAGAAATTTTTAGAAATGACGCATATGTGAAGAAATGAGAACTCCACCAATATAGGTGATAAAAATATTGAGAAAGATCATATAATTCATAGTCTTAAGACAACATTTCAAAGGGAAATAATCTCCCATGTATTCTCATCATATGAGGAAATGGTAACATGTGTTAAAAATATAAGAAAATAATTATTCAAGTCCTATGGATTTTAAGGGAAGAAGAGGATGATAGAGAAAAAGATAGATAAAGGTAAGAAATGAAAGAAGGATTTTCCTACATGTGATAACTGTGGAAAAATCACCTTATAAATGCTTGAAGGGAATGGGAGTTTGATATAAGTGTGGAGAAAAAGGACACAAAATTCATGATTACATGTTTAAGAAAAAGGTTTCCAATGTTCAATTATTCCACTGCAAAGACATGGGACACTACGTGAATCAATATCCTAAGATTCAAAGGAATATGCCTCATATGATGTTATGGGATAGTGATGAAGTTATGATATTATCGAATATGAAGAGGAATGATTAATATTATTGTTCAATAATTATTTCATTTGAGTATTTTATTATAAATGTACTGGTTATGAGAATTATGGAATATATGAGGATTGTACTATAGTAATTTTTTGCTAAATATTGGAGATCAAATTCTGGATGCTACTAAGAAATATTATTTAGTAGAAAGTTATGATTTCAAAAAAAACACATGATTTGTCTGAAATAAAACCCTTAATATATTCCAGATGTTAAGATAATGATGATGAAATGATTTATTAGATGAGTGTTAACTACCTTGGAACTGATTAATGACTTTTGGACATGTGTTCTATGATATCATTGATGGAGTTTACAACACTTTTGGATTTAAGGAATATATACAATATAATTTTTCTTACATCAGTAATAAGGAAGAATGCATATTTCCAATAAGGATTTATGGTAATTAATGGTGTTACCATATTTCAAAAGGATTAATGATGAAGTTATTCACTTGTTTAGAATGTGAAAATTAAAAGTGGCTTCATGTTGGTTAAATGATATTGGTAAGTCCACTTTGGAAGTTCATTGAATATCTTTCAGAAGTGATTGAATTATAATCAACTAGAAAATATAACCATTTATAAAATGGATTAATATGATCATTAGATGATATTTTATATGGTAGTGTATTACTTCACTATATGTTGTATCATGATCTAGGAGACAAAGTAGAAATAGTTCAAGACACAATCAAAGAAAAAGATTATGTTTAAAGAAACATTTATTAACATATATTATTATACATTAAAAGAAACCCTTAACTATAGAAAAAAATGGTTTTTGGAAAAATAATTTTGTCCTATTATCATAATTTTTTATGATATCAATGTACTTTTTTCACACCTATGGTTTATGGTTTTGCAGTCAATAACTTTCAATTGAACATGTTCTCTAGCACTCTCCATCATAACTTGGTGGTTAGATTTTCCTTCTATATCCATGTTTCAATTTTCCACCAATGTTATCCTACAAGGGAACCTAGATATGTGACATGGTTTACTTGTATTTCCCTCTTATTAATAAATTATGATATTAACCCTTTTTTGATGTGGGTCGTTCAAAAATATTTTATTTTCAATCCCATGATTACCAAGGTTATGTTTAAATTGCGAGGATGAAATTTAATTAAATTGGGGAGCATGTGACAACCCAATAATTAAAATACTTTCCTTTTAGAATAAATATTACTTTTTTTGTTGGAATAATTTATAAACAATGTTAATCTTATGCTACATATAACACAGAATTCTCTTTCATTACATGCGAGACCGAGTTTTACCGCCTTTTAATGGAGAAACTAATTTAAAACTAAATTTTGACAATTTTATGAATTTTATTTTAAAAAATGAACAAATTTTCTGAATTTAGAATGTCTAAATTATCTTAGGTTAAATTTTTGATATTTTCTTTAGAAACGGTTTTCATGAATAGTTAAAATTACTGTAATTTAGTTAAAAATAGCATTTTCATTTAAATAATTAGTAACGGTAAATTATATTTTATATTTTTTTCAGATTAAAATTAGATCTATTATAAATCTATTTATAAAATTATGTTTTTGAGAATAAATTTATCCTTCAAATTTAATATAAAACTTAACAAACTTTTGAAAGTTTTTCTACTATAAAAACCAGTTATTTCCCCTCTTCTACAGAATTAGCATTAATCTTAATTTTCCCACTTATGTGATTAGAATTTTAATAATCCTATAATAACAGATGTAATTAGTATGATATTTGTTCCTAGAAATATCAACTTAGTATTTGACCAAAATTATTAGTGAATGTGATTAAAATTAATTACGGTGATTAAGGCTTGAATAAGCTTAATAAGGGATTAAACCTTAATATTAAGGACCAAAATAACTTGGAAACCTGTCCAAAAGAAATTTATGGGAAACTAAATGACCATCTCCCCACTTGGTTCGAAATATATGGGTCATTAGGATATTTTTAAATAGAAGTGACCAATATAAATGGTTAATTAAGCAAAAGGACAAAGGGGGAACTTTCCTTACCTTTAACATTTATAAAATTTTGAGATATGTAAAAAAATCACATTTTCGGTTAAAAATACCATTTTATATGATATATGGGTCATTTTTATCATAATAATTTATCAATATTTTTTAGATATGGATTACTTACTTAAAAGTATTAAGAAATTTCAATATATTCATTATTTAGTTATTAATTAACTAAAATAAATGATAATATAAATATTAAAAGGGAAGTTAATTGATTGAATTATTGTATTAATTTTTTATAGATGAATATATCATGTTACACATCTGTAAACCTAATATATTTTAATTATAATATAAGAATTATATTTTTAAATCAACATTAAATATATAATGTCAAAATTTACAGTATTGTTATTTTACAATAAATGAAAATTATTAAATGAATTAAAATTAATAAAAATCCCATATTATTCCAATAGATTTTTAAGTTTTAATAAAAATTAAATATATTCTATTAATGTAGAAATTATTCTTTTATAATTAACATATTGACCCATATACTCTAAAAATGTTATTAACCCTGTGCGAGTTCAAGTAGTGTTTTAGCGCGTCACATGCGATTGTTTTAAAATTTATTTCCAAACCACATGGTATTTTATTATATAAATTATATAAAATATTAATAATTAATTGGGTATATATTTTATAAATAATCTAAATTTAATTTATTCTTAATGGTTAAATTAATTAGATTATAACACTAGTTGCTTTAATAAAAACCAAAATCCTTCAATTTGGGAATCATAGATGTCAAGGAACAAAATTATTAAAATGCACATATTTTTGTGCGTATATGGTTTTTATAGACCATGATTCTTTTTTAATCAATTATTTTTACATTTTGGAGGATCTTTATGTAAGGTAAACCACCCATTATAGAATACATTTTGGTATTTACAAAAGGGCAACTCCCCCTCCACTATAAAAATGAAAGCACTCTACTCCTTCCCCGCATATATCAAGCCACATTGAATCATCTAATATCTATAAATATAGTCTCCCAACATCCCTCTACTATTAATATAATCATCCCCTTGGGATGAAAACAATTCAAGGATTCTTTTTGTACAAACCAAAAGTGGTTACTCGATTAAGAGGTAACACCTTCTCTCATGCTTTCTAATTTCATTTCCATTCCCCACTCCCTATAATTTTATTACAATATTAATTAAAATAATTGTATCCTAAATATAATATTATGTTTTTATGATAAGGGTTATACATAAACTTACACACACCTCCTACCAATGGGTAACAAATATATTGTTTCAGTGTACAACGAACTACTGCCTCATGAAACGATGATTGTTCAATTTTCCCCAAACACCTCTCATGGTGGCCATTATGATGGAAAAAATATTTTTATATGATATATATGTTATTTATTATGTCTCATTATTATGTAATATTTATTTATAACATACCTTTATTCTATCCATGTTTTTTAAATACGATAATTTTGTTTGAGGGAGTGTGGAGTACCGCCCCCTCAATGTGATATGATTCCTTCATGCCATACATGGAACATATAAAGGATTTTTTTAATAAAAATATATAAAATATATATTATAATTGAATTATTATATACATATGTATCATTTATTTTTTAAGTATTCTAACACAACCAAGTAATGAAAGTTGCCTTCATGTGTACATACGACCTACCGTCTCCATAAACAGTGTACTTCATGTCTAATATCAAAATATTATGAACCATTATAAATATTTATATAATGAATTTATAAGATAATTTATTCATGGTTTAAATTATGTAGATTATGAAACCATGATGTATTTTATATGAATAAAAAATAAACTGTTAATACATTCTCAACAAACAAGGAAATTAGCACCTGAAATAGTCAAAAGAACGGATGATTGTTAACAAACGAGTAATAAAATATTGTAAGTAGTTAATATATGATATTATATACATGAGTATGGTTTTTTTATTTTTAATTAACATATTTCAAACCACTATAAAAGAGGATATAGACCACACAACATTATTAATGTTAAGTTAAGAGATTTAATCTCAATTTACTTTCCCTTGAGACTTATTATTATTATGCCCCAATTCACTTTTATTTGTCTTTTATACCTACCATGATAGGTTATATCATGAATATAACTATTATCATTTAATTATAAGTTTCATTACTTCACTAGTAATTATGATTTACATGTTTCAATGTGGTATGGGACACATTGCAATGTTTAAATATTATTTTTCCTCAGTAATATTTTGATGTCAACAACCCTAGTTGTTACTTATACTCCTATGAGGAATTATTGATAAATCCATATTATTTAATCAATATGGATATTTGGTAAGGAAAAATATTTAGTTGATATGTGAGTAATTTTTTGGATTGTTACCCATGGTTTGGGGACTGGTTAATTAAATCCCCTCGATGCATCGGTAGTCTCATGAGACGAAATTATTGGCTAGCCACCTTAGATGGGGTTTTACCCAATAGATGAACCATATTTTGAAGGTTCTTTATGGTTCTAGTTCTAGATATCTAGGAAAATGGATTCCAATATTTAATCATATCCCTCATTTAGACTTAGTTAATTTTTATTGATAAGATTTTGCATCAACATATCTATGGATTTATTTAATTTTTAGCTTATTGATTAATGGAATATGTTTTAGTTTCATACATTGACATAATGTTTGTGACTTATCTAGTTGTATGAATGGAATATATATTAATTTACTTACCTTTACATATTAATTGATTAATTATTTATTCTACTATATTTACCTTTACTGAACATTTAATCTCACCCTTATTATGTTTATTTTCCTAGGTTATGAAGAAGATAATTTTAATTAATCTTTAAAGAATGCAATTTATTTTCTTTTTTACATGTATCATGTTTTTATTTCTTATTTCGATATGTATAATGGGTATCATGTATTTAATATGGATTTCTAAGAATGATAAACTGAATGGTCCTTCAATATTTTCTTGTAATAATTCCATTATAATGTAATAACATACCGATTCCGAGATTCTGGGGTCTTGGCGTTACAATAAAACTATCATATATCAATTTCACACACCTGGGTCAATCTAGTATTGTAATGGAATTGATCAAAATGGAATTTTATATATGGAATAATTATGTAATAATAATTAAAAATAATACTTAACTTGGTTATGCCTTCAATTGGGCAAGATAATCTCACAAGTCAAATATTGTATGTGATGTGTGTGAAGAGATTAAATGACATAAGTTTCCCACAAGAAGTAAAAGATGTAAAAAACTAAAAGTATTTATAAAGACACAATCAATCAAATCATTGAAAAACTTTAATTTTCAAAAATATCAACCACCAATGATGAAAAAATTCCCATGATTATCGTGATTCATATGAGGTTGGAAAAACTGAACATGCATTCTTGATAGGTTCCATGGAAGTAATGATAAGATACAAATGAAATGAATAATTAAAATTAGAAAAAATAACATAAAATTGGGTGGGTAAGGTATGGAATGATGTTTTCAATTGTTGATGGGCTCATGAATTGTGATGTCATTAACAGTATTTGTGGGTGAATCCCTCAAATAGCTACTTAAACTGCTACCTATTGAATATAACTATCCGACCTATATCCTCTTTTATGACCTCCCATAACACCATAAGGAAAAAATGATATAAAATATATGATACCAAACTAATAGAACACAACTTACCAGGAATTATATTCAATAATGAATTGTAGATAAGAATATTGTCTCTTACATGAAGATCCATTTTATTGATCATTCTATAATGATATGATTTTCATATTTTCTTTTCATATCCTTGAGTTTTTCCTATGATGATAATTGAATCTTATCAATCTTCTTAATTTATATCTTTAATCAATATTTTCTATGGGATAAATCCACGTTGAATTTTTTTAAACCAATATTCCTGATGCTCATACTCTATAAAAAGTTGATGTGATTTACTAAAAACAATATGTTATGGGTACATAACAATGGGATTTTTAAATGTTGTACCATAAGATCATAAAACATCAACCATGTTCTTTCTTCAATCCTTCTTATTCAACTACACCATTTTCTCCAATATATTCTTAAACTCATGATTGAAGACATTAGCTTCACCATTTTCTTGGGGTGGTATGTTGTTGATGTTTTTTATGTAACTTAATAATTTTTAAGGAGGTAATCATAATAGAAATTTTAAAAGTGTTCTCTTTAGTCTTTGATTTTATCCTTTAGAACTCCAAATTAGTAAAGAAATTAAGCATTGAAAAAATATGCTACAACCTGAGAATCATAATTCCTTATAGTCTTGGACTCCACCCATTATCTAATATAATTAATAGTGACAAGAATGAACATGAAACCAAATGATATTAGAAATGGAATCATATAATTAATTCCCTATAAATAAAAAATCTCACAGACTAATATGGTTTGTTGGGGAATCTTTTGTCTCCTAGAAGTATTTCAAGTGTGTTAGAAATGTGACCATGACTTAAAAAACTCATGGGAATCATGGAACAAGTTTGAACAAAATAATATATATTCTAAAAATCTAACAGTTTTACATTGGTGTCCAAAGTTCCCACCACACACAATTGTGTGACAAAAATGTGGAATAGATTCAAACTCGTGAACAGAAGAACATCTCTTAATGAATTGTTCACTAAAAATTCACCACATGTAAAGATCATCCTACACATAAATCCTTTATTAAATCTTAAATTTTTATGTTGGTTTTTCTTTATGTTTTTATTATTTTCAAAGGAAACCAAGTAATTTAGTAAATCACTATACCAAAGATGCGTACCTTGGATGGCATACAGATGATCATTGGGGAAAGTGTCCCAAAAGTGGTACACAGTTTGGGGTACCATGATCAAACATGTGAGTTATAATACTTATCTGGTAAACCACTAAATTAAATTAACCATTCTTATCCCTTATCTCAATGTAAAAATTGTACAGAAGTTGAATCAAATATATAAGTCATGTCTTTGTATCCATTTTCTTTATGAGTTACCTTAATGTTGAATGATCATAGGAAACAACTAATTTAGATCATAATAAATAAGTATTGATTTCATCTAAAGAAAATATCAAATAAAGAATATTATTTTATATTGTGGTGTAATTTTATTTTTTTGAGTCCAAATTACTCAATAAATAAGAAATCACATAGGAATTCCCTTCCACCCTCTGAGATAAGAATGTTCCAACTACAAAGTTTGAACCATCACAAAAAATTTCAAATGGTGGTTCCAAACATGGGGGACATATTATTGGGAGTGTATTATGAATTTAATTATATCATCAAAGGAAACCCTATAGAAATCATCAAACAAAAATTTAGAATCCTTTTTAACAAATCGTGACAAGATAAGATCTATCCTACTAAATGATATGATTAATCGTTGATAAAATCCAACATTCCCTAGGAAAGATCAAGAATCATGTACCCATGAATGATATGGAAAGGATGAAATAATATTTAACTTTGATCTATCACCCAATATTCCATGTTTTGAATCCACATTCTCTAAGATAATGCCACTCCCTACCATGAAATCACATTTTTAAAAGTTCAAAACTAGAACCTTATAAATACAATGATGCAACACCTTTACATAACAAAAAGTAAAATCCAAAAATGATAGACCATACACAGCAAAATCTTACAAAAATTTCTCTATTAAAGTCTCATGAGAATTAGGAAAAAACACTCAACATGTATCTCTATGTGGTACCCATGGTGATGAAAAGCCTAAATGGAATCCTTCTAAATGAAAATGTACCAAATGACCAGGTTAATTTCATCTTCTCTTGATAATTTGGAGTAACAATAACAAAAAATGTAACCAAAAAATCTATCCAATAAATGATAGTCAGTCGTTCGAGTAAGTGTCTCAAGAATTTTATCAATGTAGTGGAAGGGAAAATTGTCCATACAAGTGGATTGATTTAGTTTCCTATAATCAATACACACATGATAATCGTTTTAACCATCATTGAAACTAAATAATCTCTCTCATTTCTAACAAAAGTAAAACCATTTTCTTATACATAACCTAAATAGGGACACCCCCTGGGAATCTAAAATTTGATAAATGATACCTTCCTATAAACTTTTTAACTTTTTTTTAAAAATTTCCATTAGAGTGGGATTAAGTAACCTTTGTGGCTACCTTACCAGTTTATCCCTATCCTCCAA
Organism: Viscum album; assembly: GCA_963277665.1. Lineage (NCBI taxonomy): Eukaryota > Viridiplantae > Streptophyta > Magnoliopsida > Santalales > Viscaceae > Viscum > Viscum album. Next base: position 1,896,606,126 of record OY728150.1, read on the forward strand.
AAAAATTCTATGCACGAAAATAAAGGGTAAAATACATGATACGTCATCCAAGTTCAACCTGATTTCCCTAATGTTATCCCTAAAAATATTTAAAAACAATTCTTTATATTAAAAATGGATATAATTATAAATTATAACCGGTAATATCTCACCACTCAATAAGTATGAGTATTTGAGATTTGGTGGTAATGTCTTGAGTTCCATTACGGGGGGGTGATGTAGGGATGGAGACATTAAAGGAACTAAAATATGTTCACAGTTAACTTTAGTATCATAACATACATCATAAAATCATAAAATTATGTATAGAATCCATCATTATACACAACAACCAAGTCCTAATCTGAATGAACAAGCTCTGAATTCGAATATGAATCCACAAAAAATTAGTTCCTAGAGAGGTGTGTTCTATGTAAATAGGGGTTGAAATTTTCTTAGACATCAAAATAAAACCAATTCTCATAATCTCTCTAATCATAGGAAAATAAAAATCTATGTTGTCTCAACTTGATTGTTCAAAATGGGAGATCAAAAAATTATATTAATACTCTAAGGGGTACTTTATGAAGTCCATGAAATTAAATTTAACAACTTAATCACCAAAATCCTTAGACAATGTACTGTCATGAAAATTTATATTCAATTTTAAAAAATTATGGATGGAAATTCAATGATAATGGGAGTATGAGAATTTATATGATCTTCCTACATGTTAATAAAATAGAAATATATAAGAAAATCATGTCACCTCCCCAAATAATTATATCCTTAAGGACTCCCACTAGATATATTATAACTTTATTTTCTAATTATACAACCACTCTCATCATATTATACTCACCAAACTATAAATAAGTGAAAATATGTGATACATTACATTTATGGAAGCTCCCAAATCACATATATCATCTAAAAAGTGTAACTCCCATATATTTATTAGGATAATGAATGTATGAGGATCATTTCACATTTTTGGAATTACATGAATTGGTTTAATGAGTGCTGAAACATTCCTTTAAATATAAATCATCTCATTTCCCCTGAGTCCTCTTTGGTCAGTGTAAAATTCTTTAAAACATTTTCCATACCTTGATATTTGTTTAATAAAACCAAGAATGGGAATGTTTATCTCAATGAACATGAATATTTCCAAATTTTTTTAAAATATATATTCTACCGTATTTTTGGTTTTTATAACCATATTTGGAAATGGAATGGGTTTAGAAGAAATATCATAAATTTTATTCTAACATTGTATATATCCTTTGGTTTATGAATGGATGAAAGTGATGGTAGAATATCCTCATGTTGCGTGAATTCTGGTGGATAGTTAAGAACACATATCACAACTATTTACATACCAATACTCAATGTGATATCACTAAAATTATTCTTGGTATTTAGAGTGGGATTAGAGGGAAAGTTTCTAGAGTTATTTTTACCATTTCATCGTGGGTGGTGGAAATTTGGATCATTTTCATCTTTATCTCCCCTAACTCTGTACCTTGAGATTATTCTATTGATTAAGAATTTTTTTTCAAAGTATCATCATTGTTAGAATTGGTAATTGTGTGGGGATTCCATTGTTTTTGACTAGTTGATTCGTGGAATTAAAATCTTTTTTGAGGTTATTTAAAACTCTATTTTTAAAGGAGGAGGTTTCTATAAGTTTTTTTTGAAAATGATCCTTTTTTTTCTGGAGCCATACCTCATATATGAGTGATCCTTACATACTTGAATGTATGCTGGTGTAAAATAATCATACTTATTTTGTTTGGTTTCTTTTTTTTATTGAAATAATCTCCCTGAGAATACTGTTGTATAATCCTATACGTATTATACTTATAGACAACAATTTCTTGGAAGGTATGGTGTTGTAAAAATTCCAAAAAATCTCTATAGATTAGGGAAAATAACTTTTTATACAAGGCCATATGTATTAATATAGTGGTAAATTCATCCATAATAACATCAATAAAAATAATTTCAAGAGAAGATGATCCTACCTAAGGTACTCTCGATGTAGTCAGTGTACCTAAATCAGAAATTTTTTGCGAGTTTTGTTCCATCATTTCAATAAGTTCTCTTTCAAGAATCATGGAATACCTTGACCAATGATACTCCAACAAATGAATCCACCATAATCACCTATATTGTAGTGAGTCCTTCATATATGTATTAGATGAGTATTTTTTCCCTGATTTGGTGATGTGGGAAGCTTTCACATAACTTCTTCAATGACACCAAGTACTCATTAATTAAATCTCCTTGTTCTCTATTGATTCCATAGATATCCTTTTTAATTAGTTTGATTCATGATGCTGGAAAGAATATCTTAAATAAAATACATTTTAAATCATTACAAGATGTAACATCTTCAGGTTGTATGTATTAGCTCTTTTCCTTTTTAAGTTCCATCACATGAGAATAGGAATTCCATATTTTTTATTTGGTGTTCAGAGACAGTCCATGGTTTGTGGGTTAAACAATGCTTATTGAATTATTTTAAATTAATATTCAGAGTGTAACCAGAGAGGCTATGAAATTTATTGAGGAAGTAAATAAACCTATATTTTAGTTCAAAGTATAATTTTAGAGTTGGATATGCAATGAATGTTGGTGGATAATTCACATCTGGTGCATCCAACTCTTGAATGGTTCTTTACATTTCATTAATATTTTCATCCATTCTCTGAAAATTAATTTTTTTGAGAAGACCTACTAGGATCACTTCTATTAGAATTATGGAAACAATGAAACAAGTTAATTTAGACACTTACTTAAATTTTGGGATTCTATAATTTGATCCCTAAAGTTGAATTCAACCACAGGGTTTATTTCAAAATGAACATATGGGTTGGACTGTGTCATAAATTAGAGATATAAAATGAAAAACCATGAATTGGAAAACAAAATCATAAATCAAATATTTAATTGGTGATATAAAAAATAATATTTGGGGAAGGAAGAAGAAAAATAAAGGGAAGGATAAGATATTAAACAAAATAAGAATAAAAAAATAAGTTACCCAAAAAAAATTAATGAAAAAACGTTCCTCCTCGAAAATAGTGCCAATTTGATGTGTGTTGTCATATGCACTATAAAATTATTTTTTATTTTTTACTATTTATAGCACATTGGATGTCCTAGGACATATCTCTTGAAGAGGAAGTTAATGAAACCAACAATGAAGGTTAAAAATATAAAAAAATAAGATAATAAAAATCATAATTTTTTGGGGTATTGGTTGAGTGATTTTTTATCAAAAACAAATCAAAATAGGAAAATGAAAAATCAAGGACACAATATCTTTACAAAAACCAAAATGAGATGAAATAATATATCTAATCTACCAATTCATAATTCATTTATCATTATAACATGTAAATAAAATATATTTAATTAGGATCTCGTAGTCTAGTGAACTCTCGAAACCTATGAAAATTAACACAACAAAAAATACTAGATGAAATGAACCTTGGGTTAACCTAGAGACTTCCTATAATAGTACCTGGAATTGATTGGGATTAAAAATCCAAATTATGGTAAATGTAAAATTGGGGAACAATATTCTTCCTATAAATAATAATTAACTGAGTTTTGGAATTGGACTCGAACCCTACAATTATATCATATGTTGATTTGATTTTGAGATTGAAGTATCTCTCTCAAGATTCAAACAAGTCTTACCTCATGATAAAGTTAAAATCAATCAGTCTATATATAAATTAAAAATAACCAAATTGATCACAATTTATTAATTTTTTTTTACATGGATTCAAAATAAATAAAGGTAGTATATATTATACAGACTTTGAATAGAAACTACTATTCCATTAGTGGAGTTATCATCATGGAGATGATTTTCATAATCAATGGATTTAAAGGGAAATAAACAATATCATCTCCAATATTAGAATCCCACATGAAGAATAAAACATAAAATAAGAAAATAAAAGAATATATGAGTTTTATTAAATATTTAATTTTATTAAAAGAACAAAATAAAATAAATAGAAAGTAAAAGTGGGGAAGGAGCACCTTCATAGAAGAGATCTTTTCAGTATTCCTTACTTATTAATAGATGTTATATATGTATTATGGAACAACCCTTTCGGCCACACATTACCCAATATTATAACAACCCTACAAGAGTGTGAGAATGCAATTTAAATAAAGTGTGCGGGGAATATTGTTTCAAATAAAGAGAACATCAAATGCAGAATTATGACTCAAAAATTAACTTCATATTTAGATTTATTTTAGACCATCATCCGAAGAGAACCAAGTGCCACTCCAATTTAATACATTTATTTATGTTTATTTCTTTGAAACTTCTCAAAAAAATTTCCAAATACATGTAGTAATGAATATTTAATGGTTGAGTTACTAAGGTGGGTCTAGTCTTCCAAATTCAGTCTATCACAACATTAATTATAGTTTTTATACCTCTAAATGTGAGATACAAATTTCATGGTTTGAATATAAAATAATATAAAAAATAGAGAGGAAAATGTTTCTAAAATTTCATATAAAAAATCAACAAAGAAAAGAAATTATAAAAATATTAATACATTAATTGTAAAAGGGAAATAATTCATTACATTTTCAATTTCAAGATCCAAACACACAATTATGTTTAATCATAAAATAATGCACAATGTGGGGAAATAATATAAATTATTATGAAAAACATTCAACAAAAAAATATCCTATAAAATCCCTATTGTTATGATTTCTTGATCTGTCCTTTTCATATCCACTACGATATGGTCTTTCTTAATATTTATCATGGACAAAGTATAATGCTCTTTTCTGATAAGATAATCTGCTACATTCTTTACCTTTCAAGTATGGTAGTGAATAGATAAATCAAATTAATTTATTAGATTTATCCATATTTTTTATGCATGTTTGGTTCCTTCTATTTGAATATATATTATATACTATTTTTATATGTATATATGTCACCCTACACTTCAGAGTGGTTTTTCCACCAAATCATCAGATCAGGGATCAAAGATGCTAACACTGTATCATACATCAGGTAGTTACTCTAAATCATCTTCAACTTTCATGAAGCATAAGATATCACTTTATCATTTTGTATGAGAAAAAAACCCGATAAATTCATTGAATCTTCAATATATATAATAAAACCTCCTCCATGTTATGGTAGTGTGAGTACATGTGTAGTGATTACCCTCTTATTAAGATCCTTAAATCTGTCCTCACATTATTCCTCCCAGACATACTTTAACACTTTCCTTATTAACATAGTTAGTTTCCAAAACAATCAAGGTAAATTTACAAAAAAATATCACTAATACCCACCTATTCCATAAAAAATATGGATTTCTATGAAATTGTTGGATCTGGGTCATTCCTCAATTACAATTTCCTTTGAAAGAACTATTGAAATTTCTTATCTTGTGATCACGTAACCCAACAATGTATCCTAAAACATAAAAAACCAACAATTAATAAAATTAGCTTATATTTTCTCCTTTATTAATATCACTATCACAATCCTTATATTCTCTACATGTTCCTCTTAGATCATAGAGTAAACGAGAATATCATCTATAAAGACTAACAAAATTTTGTGAAGGTGGAATATAAAGTCTTTATTCTTCAAATTCATGAAAATTTATAGGAAATTATAAATTCATAAGTGCATTATTATGAACTCATAGTATACATTCCTTGTACATAAATTTGACTTATAAATATCATAATTCATCTCCTGCAGCTAATGATATCTTGAATAATAATCTACTATTGATAATTACTGATCTCCTCATAGTTGATTGAAAAAATTATCAATCTTTAGAAAGAGATACTTTTTCTTTATAGTGATCCTATTTATCTCTTGGTAATTGATATATATCAACATTGATCCCTAATTTTCTTCCAAAAGAGACCCAATACACCCCAAGGTGAAGCACTAGGGCATATGATCCCATTGTGCAAATTCTCTTGTAGCTGCTTCTTTAACTCTTCCATTTTTATCATGGTCATACTATATGGGAACTTAAAGGCATGAGTGGCTATGATTATAAGATATATTGATAAATATAACTAAAGTTCTAGGAGAGTGTGAGAAAATGTTCTAGAAATACTTCAATATATTCCCTCAAAATGAGAATTTCTTCAAGATTGATACTTTACATTAACTCAACTATTGGGGGAGGGTATTCTTATTTACTGGGAATCAAGAACCAAAATGATTATGAACTTCAAAAAATAGATTAATAAAATTCCTATAATTTTAACATGAATATGGTATTGTTCAGATTGTAGAAATATATTTCCTATTGTCAATAGTTAAAATGATATCTATATAACGAGATCTAATATATGCACAATATAGCATCAAATTCCACCAAGGGATGGATTATATGATTGTATAAATGAATACTCTCACATAAAAAAATAGGATAAGATTCCAAAACTTGGGTTGAATTGATCACACCAGTAGGTGTTTTTATGGATATATCTACTTAAATTTATCAGGGATTTGATTCAATAGTTCTAATTAAATTATAGGATATAAAGTAATGTATAAAACCAGAATTAAATAATTATTTTTACATTATTGAGTAAATAGTAATTGTACCTTTTATGACTTTATTTTCATACTCCACTTCAATAGTGGTTATTGAATAAGGTTTACCTTTCTCCTTTAAATTTGGTAGTTGTTGATGCTGGTTACCCTCAATTACCAGTGGTTTTGTACACTAGATTTCATAGTTCCCTTTCTCTTTTTATGTGAATCATTATACCATGGGTGGTGAATTTGGAGGTTATTTCCTCTAATCGATCATGTTTATTGTATTATTCTTGTCTATTTTACATTCATGAGCTTGATGGCTTTCTCTCCCAAATTGGAAGCATTTATATATACCGTTGATGAAATTCCCATGATGCTTATTTGAATATTTGTGATATGTGGGTTTTTTGATCTAATTTACTTCTTTTACATTTGAAACACTTGAATAAAACTCCATATTTTTTTCTTATATATAAAAAATGGGAACATTAACCAAAATATATATTTACATTGATGTAAAGTCGAACCAATTCTGTATAACTCCCAAATTATCAGATAGCTGAATCCTTTTAGTGGTGTGGTTTTAAAACACAAAATAATCTAACTATATTTATATCATTATTTATAAAAAACACAATACATATCTTGAAATCTGTTCAAAATTATCCTCATAATCTGTGATAGATTCACCCGCCTTCTGATTGAGCTTTATGGATTCTCTCTCTATATTGTTTTTAGAATTCAAGAAAACTAGTTACTAATTTTTTTTTGAAGTCTTTCCAATCCATATCTTCCATTTCATCCTTCGTCCAAGTATTATTTACCAAATCCCACCATTGATACAGATCTCTATATAAATGATAGAAATCCATGGTAACCTTCTCCTTTTCAAAATAGAGTAGCACATAATTGTTCTTCTCCGTTGAGATCACCAACTATTCCATGAAAAGTGGATTGGATGATCTACTAAACATTGGTGGTCATTGTCACATAATGGACTTGATAGCTAGTTTCTCCATTTTGGGTGAAGGAATTCATTAGACATGGTCTAGGTTATTGTTTATAGCCTAAGAAAATAGGGTAATCATCCCCAAAAGTTTTTAACTCCAAATCCCATTTTATTTGAAATGTATTTTGGAAAATTGATTCATTGTCCCTCACATGGGTTATTGGTTTTCTTTCTCCAGGTCCTCACTATTTTCTACAATATAATTTTTTTTAATAAAATGATGTCAATAAATCATGAATAAATAGTTTATTATTAAATTAAAATTAATTCTAAACTCATATATTAAGGGAAACTTATGTTTACCTTTTTTTTTTGAAATGATTCTTCAAGGATCATGTGCTTTAATAATTATTCAAATTTATGATGAATAATTTCTTTAGTAATTTATCCTTCCTAATGGTTTATATAGATTTCATTATTTACCAAAGAATATCATTTGAGAGTTCCAAAATAGGTGGGCATTAACTCCTAATTTTCATGCCCTAGGTGGTGGTCAAGTCAATCTCAATGTTCCCTTTTTGGGGTTTTTACTCCTAGGTACAACTGGGCAAGATCAACATCCAATTGTAGTATCCTAAAAAGGAACTCATTACTTTTAAAACATAAACATTTATAATTTATAAAAACACAGGATGTTTACCAATACATATATTTATATTTATGGGTTTTACTAACACAATCTAATCCAAATTCCAAAAAAACCTGAACCATGCTCTAATGCTAACTATAATGATTGAACTTATTCTTACATAATTATTACATCATTTTTAAGGAAAAAAAATAATATTAATAAAATCCATTACCCAAAGGTTTAGTATCTTTAAAAAATTGGGATCATTCATAAATAAAATATAAACATTATTTAATTCCTTATTAGTTAACCTCCTAATAGCTCTCATGGTCTCTTTAGTACATGAGATCACCTGAGGATATACATCAATGTAAGGGGTGAGCTAAAAGCACAGTAAGGGGATGAATAAAAATCATGAATCCAGAGGAAAAGGGTGATCATAATCAACACCATCATAACATAATTATAGGATTATCATTATAATCATGAGTGAAATTTTTTATAAAGTAATATAATGTCGAATATTCTTATTAAAGAAACATCATAACATAGGGTTAAAATACCACACATAGTTTTGGACAAAGTTAGAACAATGTTCACACATAAAAATAGGTAAAAAACATATTATAATTAATTTAAATAAGGGAAGATTAATCTTTTGCATAATACACCTCATATCTTGAGATATATCACATTACATAATGCATTGGAGGCATATATAATTTTGGTCCCACCTTTCACATCATAAAATTATCATAATCATGCATGCCACATAGAACATAAAGCAATCATTTTGATGAAATAAACACTTGGAAAGGTATCAGTTTCATAATGGATTTCATATAATACTTATTAGCATGAAATTTTCGGTTCTTAAATGAATAAGGGAAGTAATGTTTTAGAATAAAATATTAATTTTCTAGGAAAAAGAAACAACCAAATAGGATTCAAGATATATTCTGAAAAATATTGTATTTTTTTTAAAATATTGTTAAAAAGATGGGAAATCATCTTGACATGGTAAGAACATGTATATACATAAAATAAAAGTAAATAGATATTAAGAAATAATTTAGGGATATTGTAATAATATCTATACTGAATAAAGGTAAAAGTGAATATACCCCACAAAAGACAGAATTGGGTTAGAGAATCCCCTTAACATAAATCCCACATTATTTAATAACTTTTCTACCTTATGAATAATAAATATAGTTTTATTATAACATTTAACTAGAATATAGTTATAATAATTTTTATCACTATTTTTAATTATAATAATTTGATTCAATTACTTAATTTGATATCATGTTTTCCCTAAAAATGTCATATTTTGTTTATATTTCACAATTTTTTAAAAGAAATTTACAAATAAATTGAAATAATTATAGAATCGTAAAATATATTTATTTATCATAAATAATATATTATATCCATCCATAAGGTTGGTGATATGAAAGGAGTTGGAAATGTCCTCATTAACCATTAAACATTCGTTAATGGGATCATATTGAATAAAGAAGATAGAAAAGTATGAAATATAAATACATCATAAATATAATTTTTATATTATATTAAAATAATTAATATAATTTTAACATAATTGTTAATCAATCATAAAATATTTTTTCTGCAAGGATCTTGGATAATGTGAGGGGAAGTGAAAATGGGGAGAATAGTTGATAAAAATGTTGTCTTTTCTCAGGATTTCTTCTCTTATATGGAACTAATCTCCCTTGAGGCTTTAAGTTGGTTATTAGTGAATGTCCCTAAAGAGTTTAAAGGGATTGAGGGAGAATATTTTGATAATTTTTTATATTGTTAAGTGAGAGTGGATTTTTTTCCAATAGGAGGGAGATGGGTTATTTATACTTTAGGAAAGGGGTATTTTTAGAATAAAATATAGAATAAAATAATATATCCATGGTAAAACATGTAATATTTATTTCTTGACATTATTAATAATATATAAATAAAATAAAATATATTTAGAAAATTGAATACGTTTGTAATTCAAATTCATTAGTTTATTAAAATAGAATGTGTAAAAAACTTGTTATTTTAAGAGAACTCTATTGACTTTAGGATTTGGAAAATAATTTTTAGGTTTGGAAATTAATTTTTTAGAATGATATATTTATATAATTAATTTTTTTGGGAGTAAATACCTAATTTAGTGTTAATTAAGTCATTATTTCATAACCATTATGTCATAAAACATGTTGTATTTAAAAATAATAATATTTTTACTATCTATGTAAAAATTGAAGTATTTTATAAAATTGCCAAAAAATAGCCTTGAAAGTTTTTGATTTGTTTATTATAAAAATTACAATAATTTTTTCAAAGTAATTTTTTACATAGGTAATTTTAATTTTTAATATAAATAACTATTATTCTTAAAAAATACTTTAAAATAAAATTTATAAAAAATAAACTACATTTTCTTTTAGTATTTTATTTTGTTTTTTATTTTATGGATTTTTTTATTTTTTTATTTTATTAAATTACTTATGGTAAATATTATTAATACTACATCTTATTTTTTTGGTCAAAATATTATTTTAAATATCAATTTACTATTCCCAATAGTTAGGTGACTATTCCTAACACACATGGTACTATTATAATGGCCACATTACTATTATGATTGTCATATTACCACTTATAAATACTAATTTGTTTCTTTTGTTTAACATTCACAATAGTTCCTCCCAAGGATCTATATTTTCTTATTCTTATGTGTTGATTGGTTTAATAATATTTGGTTTCATTTCCATAGTGTTTTTAATCAGGGTGATGATTCTACATATTGGGGAAATAAAAAAAATTCATATAATAGTTTTCTATTTTATATTTTCCCATTGTAATGTTTTTCATTTTCATGTGGTGGGATGTTGATTATTGTAATACTCCTAATTAATGAAATAATATTTTTTGGTTTCTTTATGGACTTTAAATAATATAATCTAAATATATTAAGGAAAAAATATTACTAATAAGGTATGGTTTTTAACATCTATAATCATTCAATATATACATATATATATGAGTTAGTTTTTATATATTCTCAACATTAGATATAAGTAATATTTATCTCCATGAACTAGTTCCATAAATATGGTGTTGGTATTTATAATTTTTCCAAATTAAATCATTCTTAGATCTTCTATGGTACTGGTTTAGATGTTTCATAATAGTTTATAAAGAAATAATTTCATTAAATGGTAGTTTTTTATAATGAACCATGTAGATGTAATTGATGATGACCACGTTTCAGTGATTCTGAATGAACAAAAGGTGATTCATTAATTAGTGAGTTTAATGTTGATATGGACTTATGAGAATGAAATAAAACATTGTTTATTTATTTACAACACATTATACTTATAAATAAGTTCTCTTAATCATTCCTAATATAAATTTACATTATTTTTCAAGTAAGTGGTTAAATCGACCTAAACGTGAACCAACAATGATTAATAGATGATTATATAGTATTTTATTGTCAATATCATTATTATATAAGATTGAGGACCTTATTTTATGATTTGAACTATTATATATAAAAATTTAAAAATAAATAAAAACATTTTATAATTTATATAAATTCCTTAAATAGAAATAAGAGATCATTTTCCTATTAAGTCGCTCGTTTTAAATGATTAAATTACAGATAGACGTTTATTGATCATATGATTTGCTGGTTATAAAATTTTCTAAACAAAAACCATAATAATATCATAAAAATAATATTTATACATTATTACACTCCTCATTACCACAAATTTAAGGTGTTGATGAAAAGAAAAATAAAAATCAATCATTCCATGTTAACAGTTGTACACATTTATGTATGGTTAACAATTTCATTTTCCATAAAACTGAGAAATTAATAACATGGTTTACTATTTAATAACCATAAAAATGATTTAAATATAATATTTATTTACTAAATTTCGCTGTCTACCATATTTTTAATGTGGGAATGAAAAAAAATCATGTTGCTCCCTGTAGTCAGTAGTCAACACAACACATGAATTAAAATTCTAATTTTATTAATAGAAAAAGGGAATTATGATTAACAGTTATTCCCATACAATAATAAAATTTATTATATCTAAAATAGTAACATCATTAAATTGGTATTTGAAAATAATAATTGGAAATGTAATGTAGAAAATAATGAATTTAGGTATAAATGATTACTCATATTGAGAACCTTTAAATTTCTTTGGTAGATCCATTAAAAATGGATGTAATAGAATATTTTATTGTTATAATAACCTTGAAATAGTGATAGATTATTCTATAGGTATGAAAATTGGTAGGTTTTTAGTGGGAAAATTATTTTTTATGAGTTTATTGAAGGGGTGGTGAGAGACCCCTTTTATAATTTGTGAGAATGGAATATTTGAAACATTTTAAATTAAGATAGAGTGAGAACATGTAAAACATTTCATGTGGATAGGAAATTGTTAAATTATACAATAGGGAAGATAAAATTTCAAACCAAACCTCATACACTCAATTATTTATATTTTTTTTATCATGATTCAATCCTTTTCCCCTTAAATTATTACAATAATCATTTTAGTGTTTGTAATGATTACATGTTTTTACCTTAGGTTAATTAATATTTATGCATAAAAATAAAGTGATACATATTATATAATTTTTACCCAATTATTAAATATTTGGAAACAATCTCATGTTATTAAATTTATAAAAATAATAAAAATTATTTTTAAAATAATAATATATAAGGCATTAAAAAAATTCCAAAAATATTAATTTTTCTTTAAAATATAAAATATAGTTTTGTAAATAAAAAATAATTTGTTAATATATTTATTTATACATATAAAACATAAAGTTTTACAAGAGAAAAAGATTTGATATTTTTTAGGTTATGCATATATCCATGCGTTGTCAAAAAGGAACTATATTTAAAAAAATCACTATTCACCTAAAAAATTTCTTTTAGAAAAACCGAAATAAAAGTGATTTAAGAGTATATCATTATGGTTAATCCAAAAAAAAATCATTTTACCAACATAAATTTCAAAAATTTTAGAATTCAATATTTAAATAAAATCCAAAAATATAGTGGAAACTGTTCCTATGGGAAAATAGTTTTTTAATGTCAATTATTATTTATATTATTTTCTATCTATTAATAATTTTATTTCAGGTATAAAATTCATATTATAAATATATTTTTTATTATTTAATCATAATATATATAGTTTATAAAAATAAATTACCAATTTTAGAAAAGAAATAATTTTAATTAAAAAAAGATGCTCAAAGATATTTTAGCTATAATAATTGAATTTCAATCAAATTAAATGTTTCTATTATTCATATTTTATAAATATATTATAAATATTTAAGACTATTTATTATTTCTAATTCAATTCCTATATTTTAATATTTGAAACATATCTCTGTTTAATTTTTTTGGTGTTTTACATGGAGGAAGATGTCAAACACATTGACTTATTTACAAGAAATCATATATTAAACTTTTTATGTGTTACATTCCCGAAAAATAAATAAATATCATCCTTATAAATTTACTCATAAGATCAGAGTAATTTATATATGGAACCCATAATTAACCACACACCGCTAGATGAACAAGATTTTATTTATGACGTTAAATGAGATTTGTCCATATCAAAAATTATTATAATATTATTATAAATAAATAAAATCTCTTCTTAATTTCACATAGATTTATAATAAGGTAATAATATTTTAAACCATATGAAAAAACATATTAAAAACCCTAAAACTTATTTATATAATAATCCAAATACTATGGATTTTTATTTACAACTCAATTTCCAGTAGTTGGTGAAAACTTATATTCTATAAGAAACTAGAAAATCTAAACTAAAAACTTGCTATATTCTATATAGTAGTAGTTGAAGAGGTCATTACTCATTTTCAAGGTTCTCAATGACTATTCCCCTTATTGTCCCTTGTATTATGATTTTGAGTCACATAATTCCCAACTCTCTTATAACTGAAGAAACATATTTTTTTTATTTTCTCTTACACTTGTGAGTTTGATGATGTTTATCTCAAAACTTATAGAATTTACCTATCCCATTAACAAAATTTCCCCAAAAATTATTCCCACAATTTTTAGGTGTATAAAATTTAATATTCTTTTTATTATTTTATAAATCTCAAAAATTTCTTTGAAATTTCTTCCTTCTCTTATATGGTGTATTTGGCATTTCAACTATATTCATTAAGTTAGTCAGAATCCTGTATAACCAATTTGTCTTAATTAGATGATTTATCACTCCAACCCTTATCCTATTAGGTTATCAAATAAATCATTTTTTTCATTGTTTGTGGAATCAATTATTTAACTGATTCTTTGAGTATTCAACCATTACTAAATGAAAAATATTTAACATGCATGATGTTCATTATAATATAATTATCCTAAAGAACCATAGATAAATTTAACCTCAAGATGCATCACCTTATAACACTATCATGTGAGCTTTTAGTTCTTATAATTCAATTTGTATCAAACTTGTCTTAACCTATATCACTCTCAGTTTAACCAGTATTATTCTTGGTTCAAACTAGTTTAATTTGAGATGAGTTATCTCACTCATCATAACCTAATACTCAAAATAAATATCCCAAATAAAAATAATTTTTTTAGAATATTCAAAATTCAAAATTACTAAATTCTATGCTCTCAAAATCCAAATTACCCCTTATTCCATAAAACACATGTTAATTAATATATATCAGTACTTATGAATCATTACGTTTTAATATATGTTATCTAGTGTAAAATTCATAGTATGTTATCTAACATAAACAAATTAAAATCCCTCATTATGGTTCATAAAGAGAATGTTAATTAACTATATTATGTCACCTAAGAGTGTCAAACTAGGGGTGTAGTTATGCCTCTTTGTCATGAACCATGTTAGGATCATGTTAATACACAACACTCAATTTTTAGTGTTATTACCCCTAGATACATCTGTCTCAGATCCTGCATCCACTTGTAGTTTCTAGATAGGGATGTAATTGATAAGATAACCACACAACCTCTCCTTTACCAAAACATAAGTATATTTTCCTGTACCTAGGATTCTCATATAAACTTATCCCTATGGGTTTCAAAATAGTTTTATTATCCTAATCCTAGATAAAAGGTGTATTTTTACTTTAATGATAAATCATACACTTATAAAAGGGTTATATATACCTTATAAATTTTGATCAATCTTATCTTATAAAAACATAAATTATCCCTAACAAAAATCCTAGTCTATAATTTTATCTAAACCCCTCTCTGATACCAACTATGACTCCTCCCTCATGCACTCTAGGATCTATTTTTCATAAAAACATACTATACATACTAGTTTAAATTCCAAATATAGATTCCCTAACATAATGAACTCATAATTAAATTCTATAAAGAAATAATTTCATTACATACATTCCAAATACCATTTTTTAGTGATTTATAGATTTAAAACTGAATATAAACTAAAATAATCCATTTCTTTATTGACTGAGGTATCTTTTTTCACTATAAAAGAAACTAATTAATCTATATTATATATAAAATATCTATCATAAATTCTCTACACATGTTATAATGTTAGACATATCATGTGAAACACTTTTATTCATAACTTGTGGAAATAGAAACATAATAAGGGGAGATCAATCCTTCAGTAAGGGAAACTTATATCTATACTGATCTAAAATAGAAGCATGTTATACATAATATGTCAGGAATAAATAATATGAATAATTATTTAATCAACTAAAACTAAGATCATTATATATATATGAAAATAAATAAAAAAAGGTATAAATAATTATTGTTATCATACTGAAGGAATGTATAATTTTGGACATAAAAAACATGGTTTCAAGGCCTTATTCCAATACAAAATCATACTATTAGAAGAGGTATACACCAAAAACCATTTGTTCTATCTCATTGTGACCTGTTGATATATTGAGTGGATATATAATTTTAGGCCCCACCCACCACCTAATAAATTCCAATGAATTAAATATAAGAGTAAGAAATACATTTCATACCATTCTCAAAGAATCCTATTACTAAATGAAACATGGTTGTCTTTATAGTGAAATAATACCAGAAGTTAATATATAATTAATCTGCATTATCAGTCAATAATCATTAAGAAATTCAGTACTTTACCTATGTCAATTGAAGGGATAACATGGTCATAACACATCATGATAAAAAAGGTGGGTAGTCAAAAAATACATAGTCAACTTAAAAATATACATACATATTGGAATTGTAACATACAATTTTTTAATAATTTTCCCCATGTTAATAAAACAACATTTTCTTAGGTGAACATTATTTGATCTGAATTATGAAAAATGTGATATTCATACTGTATAGAGCTATGAGTGTATGTATATGTAAATACTATAATAAAATGATCATAAGACATACATATGAATAATATGGATAGTATCAATATATCATAACCTGAGTGAAATAACAAAATCATTGATTTGTATGGATATAAATGAAAACACCATCATAAAAAGAATTCATATAATGGTATCACAAAGGTAGGCATCAATGAGTAGTTTGATACCACAAGTTCAATTTACCAAATGATATATATATATATATATATATATATATATATTAGAACATTCCATGACACATAAACCCCATTATAGTAAATTATTTTTAAAATAAAAAGGGAAGTGGGAGTGAAAACTTAAAATAGATTTTAGAAAACATTTTTAATGTTCACTTGAAAACAAATTTACAGGTTTCTTTCAATAGAAACATTTGAAATGGTGAGGTAAAATATTTTCAAAATATTTATTTTTAAAAATAATCACAAATCATAGACCATTCAAATCATATAATGTTTATCATGGAGAAAATAACTAAAGAATAAAAAAACATATTAAAATGAAAGAAAAAAAAATTATTTTTATTTTGAAAATTCATTTATTCAAAACTAAAATTATAAAAAAGGTGAAGAGAAATTAAAATTATCAAAATTTATTTTCTACATTGATATATAAAAATTATCATAAAATAAAATATTGTGTTTTATAACCCAATCATATAAGAAATAAATTTATTATTAAATAATATTACTCAAGAAAGGGAGACTTGAGTAATAAATATTCCTTATAGGAAACATACACCTTGAAGTAAGAAATATTTCAAGAAGGTGAGTTATGTGTTATTAATGTACATTAATATAATAAATTTTATTACACATAATATATTAAATTGGTAGAACATAACCTACTTTTAATTCCAAGAGTACGAACATTGCACAATTAATTATAATTGAGTTACCAAAAAGCATTGCAATTGGGGTAATAACTAATTCAAAAACAATTTGATGATAACTAACTGATTTATATTATTATTTACACATAATAAAAAATATAATATAAATATAACTTCATGTTTATTTAATACACCATTGAATGGAAAACATGGTTTGTAACTTAACAGTGTCTCAAATAATTAATGTTGGAGACAAAGAACCCTTCCAAGATGAGTAACATATTTATCAAAAGCCCTTGAAAGAGATGGATTGTAATTGAAAATGAAATACCATTATTAAAATATAATTAATGATATGGTATCTCAAATATGCAGTATCTGTATTTCCCTGACCCCAGTTACCCGTAGTCGGTGCATCATTTTAATACATTTTCATGATTACAAGGAATCAAGTCCCAAAGGACCAATCAGTTTAGCAGTCTTGGAAAATAGATTACATACATTAACTTTACATTACAAATTGAAACATAAAACATAGCATAGATAATAATTTGAGAACGCCATTAATCCCCAAACTTAACCCTATTTATCAATCATAATACACTTCTTGGAATCCGGGGAAAATAAAACATAAGAAAGGGGTGAGCTCATATGCTCATTAAGGGTAAATAATTTAGCGAAAGCTATAAAATTTTAAGGCAAGATGTGTAATTAAAAAGGCCTTTTAAACATAAACATGAACATAATTTTTCAAAAATAAATGAAACATTACAATATTAACATGCACATGGATATTCTACTAGTCGAATAATCACATGTAATAACTAATTTCACAATGAGGGAATGCCTAATACCAGACATCATTACCACATAGTCAAGGCCTCGTTCCATGACTAAAAATAACATTTTTGTCAAGGACTTGTGACAAGACACTAGTTTGTCTCATTAGACCTACCGATGCATTGAGGAGCTATAGCAGGCTCCACCCGTCACTTATTAATTCCACAACATTCCTCATATGAATAGTTGAAACATAACATAAACATTCGTATTAAAACTAGCTTACTAAATGTCAATACAGTAACCATAAATCCCGAGTGGTATAAAAATAGAACATCCACAGTCAAAAATATCATAAATCATTCAATACAAAATGGAATATTTTATTATAACAAATCAACCTCAATCAAAAATAATATCCAGTAAAGGATGATGACATAGTTGAAAATGATGAGTAAAACATTTTGAGAGAAATATCATTTTTTGTAAAATCATTTAAAAGTCACACATTTATAAAGGAAGTAATTTAAAAGGTATTTTTTAATAAAAGTTCCCCATACCAGTTTGATACTTTTGAAAAGAATTATCATTTCAAAACATTCATGTCCATATAAATATATCCTTAAAATCATTTTGAAAACATGAACATTAATTAAAAATATTTAGAAAGATAAATCTTTAAAACATTTAAAATTCTGAACTTGATAAAGTGTACTTTTCAAAAATCCTTAAAATATTCATTTTGAAATAAGTTTTATAAAAAATGGACGTGGATGCTAAAAATTTCCTAGTAAATACTTACACATAAACAATCTCGGATAATAATGAGATTGAGGAATTAACCCTTACCTTGAACATTCCTTTAGTAGAGGGTACGTTTAACCTCCTATATGAAGATCTTATTATGTTATTAAATTATATTAGAACCATATTAATATTTATGATATCATACATTATTCATTTATGACTTTATACTACCCATTTAATAATAATTTTCATGTTAAATTAACATTTTGGGTAATAATCGCTTTCTTTATCGTATGTGTTTTAAATTGATACTCTTGATTGTATAACATAGATCAAGATTTAAATACATAGAGAATATAAAACATGATTTTTATATCATATATATTTAGAATATAAATATTTATAATAGACATATATATGTAATGAAAAACACCGTTTATGGAGACGGTAGTCCGTACGCACGTATAAACGCTGTTTCCGTTTTCATATCATATTGAATGGAACTAAGTGAATAAAATATATTTAAGTATATATATATATATATATATATATCCAGTAGCATTATTATGTCATATATTACATACTTATTAGCAATATATATTTTTATAATCGTCGATGAATGGTGAATGTGGAAATGAATCTCATCGCGTCGTGGAGACGGTAATCCGTACTTAGGCACGAGAGACAACATCATTTACTCAAAGGTGTTGAATTGGATGGTATATTAATTTTACAGAGACATTATCATGTTATTATCATTATTTTTATACATATTACTCATCATTATATCCATCCAAATAACATAGTGTTGAATAAAAAATTACACCACGGCGTGGAGACAGTAAGCCGTACGTACACACACATGGTGAAATTATCATTCATAAGATGGATAAAATAATGAATATAGTTTTTCAATATTTATAATAACATAAAATTTTATATATGATACTTAATTTTTTATTTTATAATGGAAACAACAAAGAAATAGTAAGTGGAAGAATAAGAGAACTTGAAAGAGGGTGGTGAAATCATTACCTCTTCTTCGGGTTCTTCCTTTTGATTTGATCAAAAGGGCTCCTTAGATTGCATTTATGAACAAATGAAGGCCTCTAGGATGAATTTAGGATACTTGGGAGGATATTTGGGAAGGGGTTGGCTGATCCAAATGGCTTTGGAGGTGTGAATTTGAGAGAAGGGGAAGTGCCCTTTTATAAGAGGGGTGAGGGGAACCTTTGGAAAAACTTAAAATATTATTTTATAATAAATTCATATTCGATTTATAATGGCTCCAAAGTGACTTATTTTGAGTCTAGGGTGGGGATGGGTCGAAATAAGCTCAACCAATAGGTTTTAGACAAGTTTATGTTACCATTTTAAACTTATCATTTATATTTATCTCTAAGTTAAATAATTTAACTTTTACCACGTCTTCTTGTATTCTTACAATATATGTTTAATAAACTTACTATATACTTCCAATATAACCCCAATTATTTCATTAATGTCATATATATTATTATATAATTCTTTTTTCTGAACCATATATTTTTAGGACCATTATATCAATTAATAATATAATATTTGTTTTAAAAACCATTTTATGTCAATTTCGAAACTATTTGGTATTTGTATTTTGTTAAAATAATAAAAGCATGATTACATAAAGAAAAAAAACATTTAATCAACCCTAACATGTCATATTCACCTATTAAATTAGTGGATGTCATAAAAACTTTGAAATTATATTTATTTTAATATTTATAATACCATTTATTTGATTCATTCATTTATATGGTAATTACTGCATCATCACTGTGTCATTAATAAATTAACTTATTTAATCTCAAAAAATTATAAATTAAATACCACTATATAGGAAATATTTTTATCTTTCTAATGTATATTTATTGTAAAATTTAACTTATGTATCACTCTATAGTAAAAATAGTTTAGTTATTATACTTTGATTTTAACTCTTTTAACTCTTCTTTAAATAAAATAATAATAAATGTCTTAATCTAATCCAAGGGTACCTAAAGGGTCATATTTTATTACTAAGGTTGTTTTTTGTCTAATTACGCTTATCCAATAGAATTAGGACATGTTTTAGGGTAATAATAATATTGTTTTTATCCTTATTTACCCTATTTACTTTTAACCCTGGTAAATAAAAGTAAAAAGTTACTCTTCACGAAAAATTATTTTTATCTTATTGGACCACATTTTACTCCTTGATATTAACCATGTGTCTCGGATTTTAGAAATTCCACTCACAGAAGCGGTAAAATTATTTTTTATGTGAATTTGCAAATTCTCCTAGGAGGTGGGTAAAAGACTGTGAAAAGTTCAGTAAAATTATTGTATATCTAAAATTATTATAAACTGACCTCAATGAATTATATTGAACTTATATATGTATTATGTATCTATTTTTAACCAAAATAAATTTAAATTAAATAAATAATTATTTAAATAATATTTCGGTTTTAAACTATAACTAAGTGTTTTTTACTATTCATCAAAAATTGAAAGTTTTCAAAAAAATACCAAAAATTCACCCTAAGATAATTTCAATATTCCGAATCCAAAAATGAATTCCTTTTTACCAAATTAAAAGAAAAATTGAAGTTGAATTTATTAATTTAAAATTAATTCCTTTTGTTAAGACCAAAAGGCATATTTTTAAGAAACAATATCTATCATAAGATTGATACTTGTTTATGTACAAAAATCACCATCATTGGATTAAATGGTAAAAATATAATCTATTTACACTTCCAAACCATTAAAATGTATAATCTAACACTATAAATTAATTTTATTTAAAAAGTTGTTTTTAGTTAAAATATAGTATTTTTCACTATTCACCCAAATATGAAAGTTATCAGAAAAACACCGAAAATTTATTGAAACTAAATTATTATTTCCTGATTCTAAAGAAGAAGTTTATTTTGTCAAACTGAATATATAAAAGTTTTAAATATTGGATTTAAAAAGGGTTAGCCATTAAAAGGCAGTAAAATTTCATTTTTTTTAAAATAATTCTTTTATCTGAAAAAATGAATTAGTTCTTACATTTTTCCTAAGAAACTCATAATATGGATTCTAAAATTATAAGGATTATATAATGTTAAAAATTCAGTGAATACTATTCATAATCACTTTTGAATGGCTAGTTTGGTAAGTCATGATGCGCTTGAACTCAGTGTTGCGTGTAGTGAAAGTTATTTCATTACATTGAAGAAATAACACACTATGAAATATTGGGGTGTTAAATTCTTCCCTCCTTCAATAAATTGCATCCTCGCAATTTGAAATTGTTCTTTGAAAATAAAATTTTGAAAATAGAACATACCTTTGTGGGAAAACCCACATCGAAAATTGGGTTAATAAAATTTAGTCCTAATAAGAGGAAAAAGGGGAATGAAAAAGTCACCACCAAATTATGATCTCGATTAGGATAACATTGGTGGAAATTAGAGACACATAATTAGAGGAAAAATTTAAATATTTGTAGAGAGTGATTGAGGTCATCAATCACAAAAAATTGTAGAATTATGGGCCTCAAATCCACCAATCTATGATGATTTAAAATACCATCCGTTCGACAAAATGTAAGGAATTAGGATAACACATTTTTGGTTTTAAGATCCCTTCCATAATGTTTAATAATTAAGTAATCCATAGAATAAGAGGGAATATATATATATACATACTTGATAAGTATAGTTTCATCCTTCAACTAATTCCTACCACAAACTATTCTTTCACTCTAAAATATTTCAAAAAAAAATTTATTTATCCCAATCATATAGGGTTCCAAAAATAGTGAATTTATAATTCACATATTAGACCCTTTAAAAAAACTACATTATTCAATCTAGGACATCACGTGGGTCAGTGATAGGAGATACACCCTTGCCTCCCTTCGGTTGCGGGTTCAAGTCTCGGGGCCTTTCCGGACGTGGTGGGTTGCCGCCCGACCTCCGGGTTGTCCTTTTATGGCAATCCAAAAATAATTTCAAACTAGAATTATCCAAAATACTTCTGTCCAAACTCACAGTCCAAAATTTATAATAAAGGTAAACATAATGAAGATCCTTGTTTTCGCGTAATAACATGTTAACACCTTCATCATGTATTCTTTTAAAACACTGAAACATTTTGAATTACCATAAAACCTTATTGATTACATTCATGATCCCTTATTCCTTATAGAATACTGGATATAATCTTTCTATACTAAATTGTTGTAAACTCCAATAATGATGGAATATACAAATCATTAATCAAGTTAAAGGGAGTCCAAAATATCCTATATAATTTATCCAATCAATCATGTATTATTCCAAAATCACTACCTCGGTATCAAAACCACATTATGATTTATCTTTCTCTCAAGCATATATTTTCCAAGATTTTAACCCGCTATTGAGTCACTTTTCTTTGTTCCACACAATCTTAAGTCCTTAATAAAATAGTACTGTAGTACAATCCTTATATACTACATTATTATTATAACTAGTACAACGTTGATACAACACTCAAATGACATAATTCTTTAATAACAACATAAGAACTCCAATCATTCCTCCTCATCGGTGGTAGTATCATAACTTGATTATTATCCAATAGCATCATTTGGGGCATACTGTGATGATTTGGAAATTGGTTCGCATATTGTCCCAATTCCTTGCAGATGAAGCATTATACATTTGAATCATTTTTCTTACCCTTACAGTCATGTACTTGGCGTCCTTTTTCTCTACACTTATAGAAAACTCCCATTCCCTTCAAGAATTTACCATGGTGATTCTTTCCATAGTTATCACATATGGGAAAATCCTTCTTTTCCATCTTCCCTTTATCCATATTTCTCTAGTCCATCCTTTTCTTATCTTGCTTCCCTTCAAAGCCATAGGTCACAAAGAATTAATTACTTATCTTATTAACACATGATACTATTTCTTTATATGTTGAGAATACATGGGAGCCTATTTCCCTTTTAAATGTTGGCTTAATACTATGAAATATATGATCCTTCTTACTCTTTGGATCATACAAATTTCTGGAGTTCACATTCCTTCTATTGGGAACTATTTCTATATAATGGCATACACTAGGGCAGTTTGTGAATCGAAATTCATAATTCCAAACTTGTAAAATAACTAACATAAATTGAACAGTTTATGGATATAATCCATAATCAAATAAATGTTTTCTTTGAGGAGGTATATACTCATAAACTCTTTAGAGTGGTTTGTAAATAAAACGAGAATTAACCTAAGCATATCCCCCGGGAGTGTCGTAACCAAGAGTGTAGCAAGGCTCGTTGTCATGCACCAGTTCCCCTTCGAGTCTATCTCAAAGCGGTGTTTTTGGATTTTACCCCTAGGTAAAATTGTGCCAGAGCCGCCTCTACCTGCTCGTATCCAGACATGGATGTATTTTCATGGAAAACTCACAAAATCTCTACATTACCAAAATTCTAGGAAGTTCTTCTATACTAATCCTCAAATTCTATCTTAAGTTTATGTGCTCTAATCAGAGTTTTCCTAAATATAGATTCCAAGGTTATTTATAAACTTCCTCTAAAACCAACTGTAATGCCCCAACCCCATTTACCCAGAGTCAGTGCATTATTTTAATACATTGTCATGATTATAAGGAATCAAGTCCCGAAGGACCGATCAGTTTATCAGTCTTGGAAAATAGATTACATAAATTAACTTTACATTACAATTTGAAACAAAAAACATAACATAGATAGAAATTTGATAACGCCATTAATCCCCAAGATTAACCCTGTTTATCAATCATAATACACTTCTTTGAATCCTGGGAAAATAAAACATAAGAAAGGGGTGAGCTCAGAGGCTCAGTAAGGGTAAATACTTTTGCGGAAGCAATAAAATGTTAAGGCAAAATGTGTAATAAAAAAATCATTTTAAACATAAACATGAAAATAATTTGGTAAAAATAAATGAAACATTACAATATACACATTCACATTGATATTATTCTAGTCGAATAATCACATGTAATAACTAATTTCACAATGAGGGAATGCCTAATACCGGACATCATTACCACAGAGTCAAGGACTCGTGCCAAGACTACAAAATTTTTTTTTGTCAAGGCCTTGTTCCAAGAAACTAGTTTGTCTCTTGAGATCTACCGATGCATCGAGGATCTATAGCGGGCTCCACCTGTCACTTACTAAGTCCACTGCATTCCTCATATGAATAGTTGAAACATAACATAAACATTCGTATTAAAACTAGCATAAGAAATGTCAATACATTAACCATAAATCATGAGTGGTATAAAAATAGAAATCCACAGTCAAAAATATCATAACTCATTCAATACAATATGGAATATTGTATTATAATAAATCAACCTCAATCAAAAATAATATCCAGTAAAGGATGCTGACATAGTTGAAAATGATGAGTAAAACTTTTTGAGAGAAATATCCTTTTTTGTAAAATCATTTAAAAGTCACGCATTTATAAAAGAAGTAATTTAAAAGAGATTTTTTGATCAAATATTCCCATACCACTTTGAAACTTTTAAAAATAATTATGATTTCAAAACATTCATGTCCATATAAATAAATCCTTAAAATCATTTTGAAACCATATACATTAATTAAAAAGATTTAGAAAGATTAATCTTTAAAACATTTAAAATTCAGAACATGATAAAGAGTAACTTTCAAAAATCCTTCAAATATTCATTTTGAATTTTTTTTTATGAAAAATGAACATGGATGATAAAAATTTCCAAGTAAATACTTACACATAAACAATATCAGATAATAATGAGATTGAGGAATTAACCCTTAACTTGAACATTCCTTTAGTCGAGGGTACGTTTAACCTCTTGTATGAAGATCGTAGTATGTTATTAAATTATACCAAGACCATATTAATATTTATGATATCATACATGATTAATTAATGACTTTATACTACCCATTTAATAATAATTTTCATGTTAAATTAACATTTTGGGTAATAATCTCTTTCTTTATCGTACATGTTTTAAATTGTTACTCTTGATTGTATCACATAGATCAAGATTTAAATACATCCAGAATATAAAACATGATTTATATATATTATATATTTAGAATATAAATATGTATAATAGACATATATATGAAATTAAAGACACTGTTTATGGAGACGGTAGTCCGTACGTACGCATAAACGATGTTTCCGTTTTCATATCGTATTGAACAAAACTAAGTGAATAAGATATATGTAAGTACATATATATATATATATATATATCTCCAGTAGCATTATTATTTCATATATTTCATACTTATTAGTAATATATATTTTTATAATCATCGATGAATGGTGAACGTGGAATTGAATCTCATCGCGTCGTGGAGATGGTAATCCGTACTTACGCATGAGCGATAATAGCATTTACTTAAAGGTGTGTATTTGGATGGTATATTAATTTTACAGAGACATTATCATGTTATTTTCATTATTTTTATACATATTACTCATCATTATATTCATTCAAATAACATAGTGTTGAATAAAAAATTACACCACGGCGTGGAGACGGTAAGCCGTACGTACGCATGCATGGTGACATTATCATTCATAAGATGAATAGAATAATGAATATAGTTGTTCCATATTTATAATAACATCTCTGTATATATAAGATACTTGAGTTATTATTTTATAATTGAAACAACAAGGAGAGAGTATGTTGAAGAATAAGAGAACTTGAAAGAGGGTGGTGAAATCATTACCTCTTCTTCGGGTTCTTCCTTTTGATTTGATCAAAAGGGCTCCTTAGATGGGCTTTCTGACAAAATTAATGCCTCTAAGATGAATTTAGGATATTTGGGAGGATATTTGGGTAGGGGTTGGCTGAACCAAATGGTTTTGGAGGTGTGAATTTGAGAGAAGTGGAATTTCCGTTTTATAAGAGGGGTGAGGGGAACCTTTGGAAAAACATAAAATATTATTTTATAATAAATTCATATTCAGTTTATAATGGCTCCAAAGTGACTTATTTAGAGTATAGGGTGGGGATGAGTCTAAATCCTCTCCATAAATAGATTTTAGACAAGTTTAGGTTACCATTTTAACCTTATCATTAAGATTTTTTTCTAAGTTAAATAATTTAACTTTTACCGTGTCTTCTTGTATTCTTACAATATATGTTTAATAAACTTACTATATACTGCCAATATAACCCCAATTGGTTCATTAATTTCATATATATTATTATATAAGTATTTTGGCTGACCCTTATATTTTTAGGACCATTATATCAATTAATAATATAATATTTGTTTTAAAAACTATTTTATGTCAATTTCGAAACTATTTGGTATTTGTTTTTTGTTAAAATAATAACAGCCTGATTACTTCAAAACAAATACATTGAATCAATACTAACATGTCATATTCAACTATTAAATTCGTGGATGTCATAAAAACTTTGAAATTATATTTATTTTAATATTTATAATACCATTTATTTGATTCTTTTATTAATAAGGTAATTACTGCATCATCATTGTGTCATTAATAAATTTATTTATTTAATCTCAAAAAATTATAAATAAAATACCATTATGTAGGGAATATTTTTAGATTTCTAATTAATATTTATAGTCGAATTTATCTTATGTATAAATCTATAGTAAAAATAGTTTAGTTATTAAACTTTTCTCTAATGGCCCGAAGGCCTTCATTATTTTTATTGATTTTGATAATCCACCTCTCAAGGGATGAGGTGGAACCCTACAATGCATGTAGGCGAAAGATTACATGCCCATAGGCCTTATAGTAAGTCATTTCCCGTAGGCACAAACATTACAAACAACCCAGACTAACTACTTGGAACTGCTCCTCTCCAGTATCTTCATCGTGAAATCATCTCTCCACCTTCGCATGGCTGTTCGACAAGGCATTCCCATGCATGCACAGGCTTGTCCCGGTGGCAGGTTCCATACCCTCTCATTCTTGCAATCAGTTTATCTTCTGCTATGGTGAAAGATCCTTGCTCATCCTCCTTATAGGGCATGTTCCTTGTAGGTTTTTTTCTGGTTTGTATCTGCACAAAGGTGGCCCGAAGGCCTTGAAGTGGCCCAACGACCCAACTGACCCGAAGGCTGTGGTGCCCGAAGGCCTATTTTGTTATTAAACTTTGATTTTAACCCTTTTAACTCTTCTTTAAATAAAAGAATAATAAAGGTATTAATCTAATCCAAGTGGACCTAAAGGGTCATATTCTATTCATAAGGTTGTTTTTGGTCGAATTTCCTTTATCCAATAGAATTAGGACATGTGTTAGGGTAGTAATAATATTATTTTTACCCTTAACTACCCTATTTACTTTTAAATGTGGTAAATGAAAGTAAAAAGTTACTATTCACAAAAATTATTTTTATCTTATTGAACCACATTTTACTCCTTGATATTAACCGTGTCTCTTGAATTTTCGAAATTTCACTCCCAGAAGCGGTAAAATTATGTTTTATGTGAATCCATAAATTCTCCTAAGAGGTGGGTAAACGACGATGAAAAGTTCAATAAAATTTTTATATATCTAAAATTATTATAAACTGAATGCAATGAATTAAATTGAACATATATAGGTATTATGTATCTATTTTGACCTAAAATAAATTTAAATTAAATAAATAATTATTTAAAAAATATTTCGGTTTTAAACTACAACTCGGTGTTTTTCATTATTCATAAAAAATAGAAAGTTTTCAGAAAAATACCAAAAATTCACCCTAAGCTAATTTCGATATTCCGAATCCAAAAATTAAATCTATTTTACCAAATTAAAAACATTGAAGTTTCATTTATTAATTTAAAATTAATTCCCGTTGTTAAGACCAAAAGGCGTATTTTTAAGAAACAATATCTATCAAAAGATTGACACTTCTTTATATCCAAAAATGACCATCATTGGATTAAATGGTAAAAATATAATCCATTTATACTTCCAAACCATTAAAATGTATAATTTAACACTATAAAATATTTTGATTAAAAAAGTTGTTTTCAGATAAAATATAGTATTTTTCACTATTCATCCAAATATGAAAGTTATCAGAAAAAACCAAAAATTTATTGAAACTAAATTATTATGTCCCGATTTTATATAAGAAGTTTATTTTGTCAAACTGAATATATAAAAGTTTCAAATATTGGATTTAATAAGGGTTCTCCATTAAAAGGTGGTAAAATTTCATTTTTTTGAAAAATAATTCTTTTATTTGAAAAAAATGAATTTTTTCTTATATTATGTCTAAGAAACTCATAATATGGATTATAAACTTATAAGGATTATATAATGTTCAAAATTCAGTTAATACTATTCATAACCTCTTTTGAATGTCTAGTTTGGTAAGTTATGATGCGCTTGAACTCCGTGTTGCGTGTAGTGCAAGTTATTGCATTACATTGAAGAAATAACATACTATGAAATCTTAGGGTGTTACAGTATCACTACTGGAAAACGAGGTATTTGTGACGGGATCCCATCACAAAATGTCATTTTTGATGGGGCCCATCTCAAATAGCCCATTGTAGAAAATGGAATCGCAAATAGTTTTTTCAAGTTCTTTAAAAAACAATTTGTGATGAGCCCATCACAAATAACTATTGCGATCTAAAACCCCACCCATCGCAAATTGTTTTTTGAGGTTTTAAAAAAACTATTTTCACAGGGCCCATCGCAAATAATTATTTGTGATGACAAACTCTAATCATCCCAAATAACATAAAAAATAAAACAAAATTACAATTAAAATATTTTATGAAAATAATATTAATAATAATATAAAAATAATTTATTTTTTAATAAAACAATACTAATAGTAGTAATAAATTAAATAATAATAATAATAACAAAATAAAATTAATTAAATAATAATAATAATAATTTAAATAGTGTTAACATAATAAAATAATAATAATAATATTATTATTATTAAAATAATATTTAAAAATTAATAATAATAATAATAATAATAATAATAATAATAATAATCACCTTAAGTTTGAAAATTCGATGATTTACTAAAAATGGATAAATCATAGATTTTACAAGAATATGATGATGAAAACAATTTATGTCGACCATGCCCAAATTTTTTATTACACCAATTTATGTTAACTATAGTTTCCCTCCTTTTTATTACACAACTTTTCATTACATTTTAAAAACAGAGGACCATTAAAGTCTAGTGTCTTGGAAATCAGGAACAAAATACATGAATACATAAAACACTCTTCTAAATACCTTTGAAAAGCCTCTTGAGAAGTTCATACTATATACAACTACTGCATCTCATAACCTAGAGACATATATCAAAGTAAAGGGTGAGCAGAAAGTCTAGTAAGGAAAGTAAGAGAATCAATTCACATGTGATATCAATAAGAACATGATGAAAAACATAAATACATGAGCAATGTAAGTAGATGAATTTCATAATGAAAAGAACATGAAACATAACATGAATATGTGGCCACAACATTTAATTTAGACATTCATGAACATATCACCAAGGTTTATCCCGAAGGTGTCAGAAACATTACCGAGGTTATTCACCAAGGTATTGTGAAACATGTCATCTCTAGAGATTAAAATCATTACCCAATGCATTGGAGTGCTATCAGGGTTCACCCTTAATATGTATTTATTTTCATGTGATCCACATAGATCATAATAAATAATTTCATAAATAACTCAAAGAGAATAAAAGAAATGGGTTTCATTTAAAAAATGTGACGTTTTAAAAGTGCTTACAAATAAGATCATTATGTCATTTATAACCCATGTAAAGGGAGTGAGGGTAATATGTATGTCAATTTCAGAATCAAATAGATCAATTTTATATATTTATTAATACCCGTAGAAATGAAAATAGATTTAGGTGTTTACGAAAATAATACAAGATAATTTCTTGAGAAAAATAGAGAGATTTTGAGATGAAAATTCTGCAGCATAACAACTATATAACATAGTTTTAGGAAACATTGAAAATAGAGGGGACAAGATTCACCCACTCATAAATAACTCATAATACAGTATGGGTTCAAAATAAATAGAAATGATACCATGGTATGGATATTTGAATAAAACACCATATGAAAATGAAACTCAAAGGAAAAGTGAAGATGTGATTTCTTTTACGAAAATTCAGCAGTCTAACGACATCACTAAAAAATTCAGAAAATAAATCGATGAGAGAAGAAAGCGTATCTCATCATTTGGAAATTAAATGGGCATTAATAAGAATATATAATAACACACCCCCACATAAGAAGATAGAAACTGGAAGACACAACTTGAAGGAAATCATGACTAAAATAGGAGGGTGAAAGGTTCTCTTACCTTGAAGAGTGACTTCAAAAGCAGGATGGTTGGGACCTTGGGGGGCTTGAGAGAACCTTGGGATGACTCATTTGGAGGTAAAAAGGATAATACTTTGTTGATGAGTATCTTGGAATGAAATGAATGATGGAATGGATTGGTCATTATAGGGAAAGAAAGGGAATATTTAATTAATTTCCAAGGGACACCTCATCGGTGGTATTTGAAAAGCCATGGGCTTTACCTTGGTATTTTACATGGTATTGTCCAATTGGGAAACCTCATAACATATATTAATATTCAAAAGACAACTAGATTCATTACATCATTATTACATCATCAATGATGTCATTAAACACCCGAAACTCAAAAGTGTATTTTTATTATTCACAAAAAATTCAACTGTTTCAGAAAAATCCAAAAAATTTACTCAAACCTAATATCAATGCTCTGAATTCAAAAATAAAATGTATTTTCTGAAAATAATTTTCTAAATATTTTTATTTAATTTTTAAATTAAATCATTATTTATTAAAAAAAAGCAACTCTAAAACTATGAATTATTTTGTAACACATTGAAAACGTAATCAGGGTTCCATAAAATTATAGTATAACCATAAGATAATAAAGTAAATATTTATGATTAAAATTTATGAAAATACATTTTCATTTTAAATTATTAAATTAATTATAAAATTGTAAATAAAAATTTTATGACCTACAAAAATAAAAAAACTTATACTATGATCATTTTTTCACTTTTAAGATGTCTAAATTGTATTTATACATTCATGGGTGAAGTTTCTATTTTTGGCCGATTTACTATTCATTACTATTCATAAGGGTATTATACTATTTATACTTTACTATTCACTAAAAAACAAGTTGATCTTTTTAGAATCTAATTTTCATTCTGATCAAAACTATAGAAGACCATTTTTTTGAAAATCATTCACATTATTAATTATTTAAATTATACATGAATATTTTAAAATAACCCTTTTCTAAAATTGATCTATAATATTCATCCCATATTTATCCTGACATTTGAAAATCACAAATTTTACCATAATAAGAAATAAAAATTTTATTTATACCAATTGATTTCAAAAAGTATCTAAGGCCTTGTTACATAGCCCCTTATAACACCTGCATAGGACCTAAGTGTAAGGTGTGTGAGGGTGATAGAATCTTGGGGCGGCTTGGACAACATTGCTCGAGTGGTGATTTCTATCAAGTTGAACTTCTACCTTAGGCAATTTCGTTCAAGCTTCACATGTTAAAGCTCAGCTTGGGCTTGGTGCTGAGCAAATCCCAGAGATGCTACCTCCTTCCCAAGCTCTGAAAGATCGGCTTCATACAGACCGAGTCTACTAGATGAGGCTATCGACTTGTTTTCTGTATTAATTAACCAAGATCACTTATATTTATAAACAATTATTGTAATTCTTATAGTTTAGTTTCTGATGGTCATATTGACCAATGGTCATATAACATTCAAAAACCAATGGTATCACATAATTAATTAATTTATAGAGTTTTGTAGAGTATAAAATGAAATAAAAAACAAATTTAGGAAACAAATATTATTCAAAAGTTCAAGTCATTACATTCTTCCCCCCTTATGAAATATTATACCTAATGTTTTAACTCGTACCCTAATAAGAGAAAAGGTGTGGGTACTTCTGCCTCATAGACTCATCTGGTTCCCACATAGCTTCTTTGCTTTTGTGGTTCCTCCACAGTACCTTAACAAGGTGGGTAGTCTTGTTGCGTAGAACCATGTCTCTATAATCCAAGATCTCCACCGACTACTCCTGATAAGAGAGGTCATGTTCCAGTTGTACCACCTCTAGATTTAGTACATGTGAAGGGTCATGTATGTACTTCCTCAAGAGGGATACATGGAAGACATCATGAACATCTACTAGATTTGGAGGAAGTGCATGCCTATAGGACACTTCTCCCGCACGATCAAGGATTTCCTAGGAGTCAATATACCTTGGGATGAGCTTTCATTTCTTCCAAGACTTCATGAATCTCTTCCAAGGTAAAATTTGAAGAAATAATTTGTCACCAACATCAAACTCCATGTCCCTTAGATGGTTGTCAGCAAAGCTCTTTTACTGAC
This sequence comes from Viscum album, assembly GCA_963277665.1. Taxonomy (NCBI): domain Eukaryota; kingdom Viridiplantae; phylum Streptophyta; class Magnoliopsida; order Santalales; family Viscaceae; genus Viscum; species Viscum album. The sequence goes on from OY728150.1 coordinate 1,896,639,605, forward strand.
TATGAGCAGCCTTAATGTGATGTTGGATGGCATAGACTTTTTCTATCATCTCTTGCACAAGATCATTCCCAAAAAGCTTTCTCTCACCATCTTCATTCCAATAAGTAGTAGTTCTACATCACATACCATATAGAGTTTCATAGCGTTCCATTTCATTTCTCGAGTGGAATCTATTTTTGTAAGAGAACTCAACTAAAAGAAGATGTTAATCTAATCCACCTTTAAATTCCATTGAGCATGTTATCAATATTTCCTCGAGTGTTTGAATAGTCTTTTCAGATTGGCCATCAGTTTGGGCCTGATAGGCCATACTAAAATTCAATTTGGTACTCAGAGAATGTTGAATTGTTCTCTATAATTTTGATGTGAACCTTGGATTATGATCAGATACGATAGAAAGTGGAACTCCATGCAGCCTTACCATTTCCTTCATGTAAATCTTAGAAAGTTGATCAAGAAAGAAATCGTTATGAATAGAGATAAAATGGGTAGTCTTGGTGGGATGGTTCACAAAAACACATATCACATTGTTCCCTTTGGAAGTTCTCGTGAGACCAACGACGAAGTCCATAGTGATATTGTCCCACTTCCATGCTGGTATGGGTAGTGGTTGTAATACCCCTTTAGTAAGTTGTCACTCTTCATTCACTTTCTAACATACCAGGCACCTTGAAGTGTAGTCGACAATATCCCTTTTCATATAATCCCACCAATAATGATCACGAAGGTCCCTATACATTTTTTTGCTTCCAAGATTTATAGAGAAAGTAGAGCTATGAGCTTCATCCACCAACTCCTTCTTTATTTTCAGAATACATAGAACACATATTCTTGTACAAAATTTCAGTACACCTTCTGGATCAATATTGAACTCAGGAAACAACCCATCCTTCACATCCTCAAACATCTTCTGTAATAAAGGATCTTTTTTCTGAGCTTTCTTGATCTTCTCTAGTAATGACAGTTGATAAATCATTTGGGTTAGGGTTGATGGTGTCCCTTCCCTTATAATTTCCATGTCCAGCTTTACTAGGTCATTGATCAATGGATCTATTTGATTCCTAATCATGGAAAAAAACTGGGTCTTTCCTGCTTAATGCATCAACACCTTTGTTTGCTCTTCCAGGATGATAATGAATTGAACAATCATAGTCTTTGAGAAGTTCCAACCATCTCCTTTATCTGATGTTTAATTCCTTTTGTGTGAAAATATACTTCAAAATTTTATGGTTTGTGTATATATAAAATTTCTCCCCATAAATAGTGCCTTCATATCTTTAGAACAAAAAAAACTAGAACCAGCTCCAGATCATGTGTAGGATAGTTCTGCTCCTGTGTCGTCAACTATTGAGATGCATAAGCAATGACTTTTTTATTTTGCATGAGGAAACACCCAAGACCTTTTAGAGATGCATCACTAAAAATAATGAAACCTTCTCCACTTTAGGGTAGAGTTAACACGGGTGCAGTAACCAATTTCTTCTTCAGCTCCTGGAAACTTTCCTCACACTCCTTTGTCCAGATGAACTTGACCCCTTTTCGAGTTAACTTTTTTAATGGATTAGATAGTCGTGAAATGTTTTTCACAAACCTCCTATAATACCCCACTAATCCAAGGAAACTATGAATCTCAGTTACTATTGTATGATGAGGACAATCCTCTATAACTTTTGTCTTTGTAGGGTCAACTGTGATTCCTTCATTGGTTACAATGTGACCCAAGAAAGAAACTTGTTGTAACCAAAATTCAAATTTTCTAAACATCCCAAAAAGCCTCTCCTTCCATAGAGTTTTCAAAAAAAACCCTTAGATGATCCTCATGCTCCACACAACTTTTAGAATATATCAGAATATCATTAGTAAAAAAAATACAATGTTATCAAGGTAGTCCTTAAAGACTCTATTCATCAAATCCATAAAAATAGCAGGTGGATTAGTCAGTCCAAAGGGAATAACAACAAACTCATAATGCCCATATCTTGATCGGAAGGAAGTTTTTTGAATATCTTATTTTTTCACCCTTAATTGATGACAACCAGATTAAAGATTAATCTTAAAGAAGAATTAATCCCCACGAAGTTGGTCAAATATGTTATCAATTCTTGGAAGAGGGTATTTCTTCTTGACTATAAACCCGATCTGTTCACTATAATCGATGCATATCCACATTGATTCATCGTACTTCTTCACAAAGAGAATTGGTGATCCCCACAGAGACACACTCGGTTGGATAAAACCCTTATCCAAAAGATCTTGGAGTTATTTATTTAACTCCTTTATCTATAAATTTTCCATCCTATACGGGGTCTTTGATATCGTATGGGATCCTGGTACGAGTTGAATGGATAACTCTACCTCTTTTTTTATGGGAGGCCCGGTTTACTCCTTAATAAATACATCAACGTATTCCTGGATGATGGGGACATTTTCAATCCTCAAACTCTCATTTCCTTCTTCTTCTTCACTAATCATCTCCATAAAGAAATATATAGGAGGTTCTTCTAGACAAAGAACAGGTTGAGATATCTCTCCTTAGAAGATAAATGTAGGTTTTCCATTCAAGACTACTGATATTTCCTTGCATTTACATTTGATCTTAGCATTATACTTTGAGACTCAATCCATCCCTAGTATAATATTGAATTCCAGAATGGTATTTACTACTATATTTGTGATAATATTGTGCTCACTAAAGTAAAAACTAGAGTTTCTAAACACTGTAGATGCCTAGATAATCCCACAAGGAGTCTTGACTAATAACTCTACTTTTAGAAAATCAGGGGTTGATTCTGGATTATTTTAAAAACTTGGAGGAAATAAAGGAATGAGTAGAACCAAAATCAAACAAATTAATTTCTATATTTGAGAGAACAACAAGAGTACCTACCACCACATCATTTGGTGCTTCAACATTGGGCATAATTATTTCAAAAGTACGACCTTGTTCCCTTGGCTGTTGCTGAGGCTGATGGTGATTCCCCTCCATTGCCTGCAGATTTGGACAGTGATTGACATAGTGCCCAAGTTTTCTACACATAAAGAATTGGAAATCAGTTAGGGAATGCACCATTTTCCATTTTTCATTGGTGTTTGGAAGTTATGGATTCACCTCAATATGATAATTTCGTGCTATGTGGCCATTTATACCACACTTGTAGCAGTTCCCACTCTCAATCAGGAAGTTCCCCGAATGCTTCATCCCATATTTTTTACACGTGGGACGTTGTAGTTGCTTTCCTCCTCATCCTTGATCTAAGCTCCTCCCTAATCTTGGCTCCATAAATATTTTCTTTTCATTGGATTTATGAGACCATTGCATCTCACCAAACTCGAGTTCAACTTTTATCACACTTTTCACGATCTCCTCATAGCTATCATAATCTCGGTTGGCTAGATTCTTCTGCAGATGAGGTCTCAGTCCACTGAAGAATCTATCAACATTACCATTTTGATCCATGACAAAGCTAGAGGTGTAATGTGAAATACTTGTGAGGTTCATCTCATAGCTTCCCCCAAATTCATTATCCTTCTGCTTCAGCTTGAGAAACTCCTTCTCCATTCTTTTTCTCATTGATTGAGGAAAATACTTGTTCAAGAATATCCCTCTGAACTCTTCCCACTCAATAGCTTCAAAATACACTCTTGTAATTGTGTTTTTAAACAGTTCCCACCACTGATAAACTTCTCCTTCTAAGTGATATACAACCAAGATAACCTTCTCTTGTTCAGAATAGCAGAGCACAGAAAATATATTCTCGATAGAGCTGATCCACTATTCAACAATCAATGGGCCTGTAGATCTAATGAAGGTTGGTGGTCATTGATGTATAAAGGATTCAATAGAATGTTTTTATCTTCATGGTGAAATCAATATCTTAGCTTTATTCAAGTTATTTCCCATAACTTGAGTTAGTTGGTTCATCATTCGCATGAAATATTCCATCCCGACTTCCATCGGAGGGTCGTCAGTGCATGGTCCATTGTGGTCACCATTTGCATGGTTCCTCCTATTACCCACCATTTTCTGAAAGAATAAAAACTTATTGAGAAACTAATTTGATTTATGAATCATTTAACTATGACGGATTTTATGTCATAAAACTTCATGATTTAAACAATTACATTTCTCTATAAATCCTTCATAATGATTCATAAAAAGCTTATGATTAACCAAACATTTCCCCTGGGAGTGTTGTAGCCAAGAGTGCAGAAAGAACCATTGTTGTGTATTAGGATACCCTGGGTCAAGCTTGAAACTCCTTCTCAGAGTATACTCTCCTAGGTACATCAGTTCCAAAGCTGCCTCTACCTGCTCGTATCCAGACATGGATGTATTTTATTTATAAACAACTTACTCAATACTCCCCAAAATACTAGGAATTATTCATATATATAAAATTTTCTTTAGTTTTATTACTAAAGTTTTCATATCCTAATTTCCATAAATAACTAAACCTCTTTTTGATACCAAATATAGAATCCTTTCTTTTTATTACATAACTTTTCATTACAATTTACAAATAGAGGACCTTTAAAGTCTAGTGTCTTGGAAATCAGGAAAAAAATACACGAAAACATAAAACACTATTTTAAATCTCCTTGAAAAGACTATTAAAATCTCATACTATGTACAACTACTTCATCTCATAACTGGGATACATACATCAATGGAAAGGGTGATTAGAAAGCCCAGTAAGGAAAGCAAGGGAATCAGTTTACTTGTGATATCAATAAGAACATGATGAAAAACATAATGACAAGAGAAATGGAAGTAGATGAATTTCATAATGAAAATAACTAGAACCATAACATGAATATGTGGCTATAACATTTAATTTATACATTCATGAATATCTCACCAGAGTTCATCCCCAAGGTGTCATAATAATTACCATAGTTAGTCACCAAGGTATCATGAAACTTGTCATCTCTAGAGATTAAATTATTTACCCAATACATTGGAGCTCTATCAAGGAACCATTAATATGTCTTTATTTTAATGTGATCCACATAGATCATAATAAAAAATTTCATTAATAACCAGAATAAAATAAAATAAATGGGTTTCATTTTAAAAATGCGACGTTTTAAAAGTGCTTAAAAATAAGATCATCATGTAATTTATCAACCACATAAAGGGAGTGAGGGTTATATGTATGTCAATTAAAGAATAAAATAGATCAATTTTATGTATTAATAAATACCTCTGGAAATGAAAATAGATTAAGGTATTTACATAAAAAATATAGGATAATTTCTTGAGAAAAATAGAGAGATTTTGGGACAAATATTCTACAATATAAGGCTATAAAACATGGTTTTAGAAAACATTGAAAAGAGACGGGACACGAGTCACCCACTCATAAATAACTCATAATATAGTATGGGTACATTATAAAAAAAATGAGATCATGGTATGTATATTTTGATTAAATACCATATGAAAATGAAACTCGAAGTAAAAGAGAATATGTGATTTATTTTACGAAAATTTGGCAGCCTAACAACGTCACTTAAAAATTCAGAAAATAAATTGATGAGAGAAGAAAGGATCTCTCATAATTTGGAAATGAAATGAACAGTAATAATAATATATAATAACATACCCCCACATAAGAATATGGAAATTGGAATACATAACTTAAAGGAAATCATGACTACAAGAGGAGGGTGAAAGGTTCCCTTACCTTGAAGAGTGAATTTGAAAGTTTGAAGTTCAGAACCCTGGGGGGCTTGAGGGAACCTTGGGAGGACTCCTTGGGAGGTAAAAAGACTAGTACTTCATTAAGGAGGATTTTTTAATGAAATTAATGAGGGAATGGCTTCGTATTTATAGGGAAAGAGAGGGGATATGTAATTAATTTCCAAGGGACTCCTCATCGGTGGTATTTGCAAAACCATGGGCTTTCCCATGGTATTTTCCCATGGTATTGGACAATTTGGACACATAATAATATATCTTACTATTCACAGGTCGACCAGATTTATTACATTATGATTACATCATCAATGATGTCATTAAGCACCTGAAACTTAAAACTGAATTTTTACTATTCGCCAAAAATTCAACTGTTTCACAAAAATCCCAAAAATTTACCATAACCTAATATCAATGCTCAGAATTCAAAAATGATCTCCATTTTCTGAAAATAATTTTCTAAACATTTTTAATTTAATTTTAAATAAAATCATTATTTATTAAAAAAACTTCTCTAAACCTATAACTTTTTTTGTAACACTTGTAAAAAGTAATCAAGGCCTCATAAAATTATCGTATAACCATAAGATAATAAAGTAACAATTTATGATTAAATTTTATTAAAATAAATTTTCATTTTTAATTATTAAATTAATTATAAAATTATAAATAAAAAAGTTATGACCTACAAAAATAACAAAACTTATACTCTGATCCTTTTTTAACATTTATGATGTCTAAATTGTTTTTATACATTCAGGCGAGAAGATTCTATTTTTTGTCCGATTTACTTTTCATTACTATTCAAAAGGTTATGTTTCTATTCATACTTTACTATTCATTAAAAAAAAGTTGATCTTATTAGACTCTAAATTTCTTTTTGATCACAACTGTAGAAGACCCTTTTTTAGAAATCATTTAACATTATAAATTATTTAAAGTGTACATGAATATTTTCAAATACCCTTTTTTAAAAAATTCATCCCTAATTTTCTTCCTATATTTATCTAGACATTTTAAAATCAAAAATTTTACCATAATAAGAAATAAAAATTTTATTTATACCAATGGATTAGAAAAAGTATCTAAGGCCTCGTTACATAGCCCCTTATAACACGTTCATAGGACCTAAGTGTAAGGTGTGATATGGTGATAGAATCTTGGGGAAACTCGGACAACATTCCCGGAGTGGTGATTTCTATCAGCTTGAACTTCTCCCTTAGTTGATTCCATAAAAGCTTCATATGATGAAGCTCAGCTTGGGCTTGGTCCAAAGTAAATCCCACAGATTCTAACTCCTTCCCAATCTCTGACAGATGGGCTTCGTATGGCCTGAGTCTATTGGATGAGGCCGTCGAATCTTCTTTTGTATTAATTAACTAATATCACAAGTATTTATAGACAATAATTGTAATATTAAGAGTTTAGTTTCTAATGGTCTTATTGACCAACAATCATATAACACTCGAAAACCAATGATATCACTTCATTAATTAAAGGATAAAGTTTTGAGGAGTATAAAATGAAATAACACACAAATTTAGGAAACAAATATTATTTAAAAGTTCGGGTCAATACATCAACCATGTCCAGTCATCAAAGCATTTTCTCCCCCTGTTACTGCTGTTGCTGTCACTGACACATCACATTCTGACTGCCCTAGTAAGTACTGGTCACACCATGTTTTGGATTGAGGTGTGATTGATTCTTACACATCTCAATGTTTCCCAAAAATATTAATTTCCAATGTAACCAAGTTTCCATTGTCTTTCTATGTCGAACTACCAACACTGCATATTAACTCAATGTTCTTAGGTGATAATTTTTCTCATTGTTAAAATTAAAAAGAGAAGAAGAAATTTATGTGTCTATTATATAACGAGAACTCATCATAATGAGAACATGAGCTTCCTCTACTCTTCTGTTTTTCAACAATGAGAATGATTTTTCAGTTAACAACATCAAATTAATATGAAAAGTAAAAAGTTTGACAAAGAAAGAAAATGAATATGGAAACATGGTTACATTGGCAGAAAGAATCATTTTATTTCTTTTGTGTCTTATTACAGATAATTGAAATCAAAATATGACTTCCTAAGAGATCTGTGAAAAAAACCAAATAAGTATTATATAATTATGATAAGAAAATTATTACTAATTATTACTAATTACTACTAATTATTACAAATATATATTAATTGTTACTAATTATTACTATTTAAAGCTATTTATTATTATTTACTGTTATTTACCACTAAATAACACTAATTACCTCTAATTATAGCTAATTATGGCCAATTACTTCTAATTGTTAATAATTATTACAAATTATTACTAATAATTGCTATTTTATACTATTTATTAATAAATACCACTAATTACTAATAATTATTACTAATTACCTTTATTTATTTCTAATTATTACTAATTATAACCAATTATTACAAATTATTACTAATAATTACTAATAATTACTATTTATTACTATTTAATAATAATTATTACCAGTTATTAATAATAATTACTAATTATTACAATTTATTACTAATTGTTACTAATTATTGTTATTTATTTCTAGTTACCTCTATTTTTCGATAATTAGCCATAACTATGAAAATTATTGCTAACTGTTAATAATTATTACTAATTATTACAAATTATTACTATTTATTAATAATTAACACTAATTATTACTATTTATAACTACTTAGTACTAATTATTACTAATTATTACTAATTATTGTTAATTATTACAATTTAATAAAATTTAGTGCTATTTATTTCTTTTTATTACTATTTATTAATAATTACCACTAATTAACGCAAAGTTTTACTAATTACCATTATTTATTACTAATTATTACCAATTATTTCTATTTCTTATGAACTATTATTAACTATTGTGAATTATTACTATTCAGTACAAATTATTACTAATTACTAAAAATTATTTCTAATTATTATTAATTATTACTAATTATTACTTATTATTACTATTTTTTATTATTAATTACTAATTATTGTTATTTACCACTATTTACTACTATTTGGTGCTATTTACTACTATTTACTGCTAATTGATGCTATTATTGCTAATTTGTGTTAATTGTTAATAATTATTACTATTTATTATTATCTACTAATAATTACTAATAATTGTATCTAATTATTATTAATTACATCTATTTATTACTAATTATTTCTGATTATTACTAATTATTACTTTTTATTACTAATTAATACTATTTCTTACTTATTATTACTTATTGTTACTAATTATTACTATTTAGTGCTAATTATTTATAATTATTATTAATTATTATTAATAATTACTAATTATTAGTAATTATTACTAAGTATTACTAATTGTTATTATTTATTACTATTTATTATTATTTATTACAAATAATTACTAATAATTACTATTTATTATTGATTATTAATAATTATTATTAATTATTATTATTTTATACTAATTAATAGTAATTATTACTAAATAATACTAAACAACATATTTATACAAATAAATAATATAAAATAAAAAAATATTATTCTAATTTAATTTATTTGCTGCTAATTAATAATAATTATTACTAATATAAATTAAAATAAATTAACTAAAAAATAAAAGCAACAAATAAATATCTTAAAACACAATGTTTCGTTGGATGGAAGTCCTAAAAATTGGTCCACTATAAAAATTAAAAAATTGAGAAAACTGAAGAAAGAAATATGAGAGTAGAGAATGGGGGAGAACTTGAGGGAATTGTGAAATGGGGAATATCATATGGGTGTATATATATAGGTTAGGTCATTAGCGATGAGGCTATTTGCGATGAGGTCTGTCACAAATGTTAACCCCTCTATTAATTAGGTGTATGCGTAGAAAAGTATTTATGATAGGACCCATCTCAAATGTAACATCCCGATATTTTAAAAGGAAACACTATGTACTTAAATAAACTATTGAGTACTATGTGGCATATATAATCTAGCCATTAATCACAATTTTCCCTCTTCTATGATTTAAATTTTGAAAAATAGATATACATCGCTGTGATCAATAAGTTATTTAGAGTTGGATATGACCAACATAATTTTTGGTGAATTGTAACATACCCTTATGAATAGTAATATACCCTTATGAATACTAAATCATATTATTATTTTATTTTCTTATGATTATAATATAATGAGATCTTGATTAAATTTTCAAGATGATATAAAGTCAATTATTGTTTTAAATATGTTATTTTTGGAATAAAATTCGATTTTATTTAAAAATTAAATAATTAATATTTAGAAAATTATTTTAAAAAGGAAGAGTTCATTTTTGAATTCTACATGTCAAAAAATGGTTGGGGTGATTTTTTGGAATTATTCTAAAATACATGAATTTTTGGTGAATATTGAAATTCGATAATTACTAAATATGATAAATAAATGTGTTTTTACATCATGCTTGAGTCATGGATGATGTAAATGACCATTGGTTTGAACTCATATGCACTTATTACAATTTTGGGTCACATGTATCATGACTATTCATAGTCTTGAGAAAAAATATTTTAATATTGATTAAAATAAGGTAAAACGCCTCCCCTCCTCTACTATAAATACCTCCCTCACCCCCTCTTCCTCTCACACCGCTCAAGATTTTTTCATTGCCTATGTTCATTCCAATTCCCTTGATAAGGCCCTTCCCCATGTCCATGACCCGCTGGTCTCACCAAAAGGTCAAAACTAAAGGCCTTAAAAAGGATCTTAAGGAGATGAGATCAAGAGGTAAGAATCCTCTTTCATTTTATTATGTTTTCATTTTAATTAATTTTATTTTCATATGCTTCTTTCCCCTCCCCTTATCCAAGTTGTATGAAAGTGTAAGAATGGTATAGAGTAAGAGGTTTCCAACCTCTGATACCAATTGTAGGATCGAAATATAATATGAGATGCTCAATATACAAGAGGGGGGGGGGTGAATTGTATACTTTAAAAATTCCTTTGGAACCTTTAAAGTTAGTTAAGAAACTATAGTTTCCTTAAGAAAAGTAAAGGGCTTAAGTTTAACAAAGTTAAACTAAGTAAATTCACAACACCTCTAACACCGAACTAAACTTGGAAAAAGATTCCAAAAGTAGGTTCCGGAAATATGGTTCCGGAAATTGAAACTTAACAAAAGTTACAATATGAGATTCTACCTTAAAGCGTATAGAATCTAAAAGAATCAGAGTAAGTAAGGAAGTATAAGAAAGTTATACTTTCCTTAAGATACAAATTTCAGCGGAATAAAAACAAGTAGTAAAACTACTAGTAACAAGATAATAGTCTTTTATCCCAAAGAGAAGGGTATCCAACAACCTTGGATAAAGGTCCCTTGATTTATACTTTCAATCAAGTCTGTCTTACCCACACCAGGGTAAGCCCTCGATACGAAGATCGGAGTCTCTGTATTGCTATCCCCGCAAGCCCTCAACTTCAAGGTAGTTGGTAACCTCTGTCTTTCTCAGCAAGAAAGCCCTCGATCTTTAAGGTAGTCGGCACCTCTGTCTTTCTCAGCAAGAAAGCCCTCGATCTTTAAGGTAGTCGGCACCTCTGTCTTCCTATCCCCGGAAGCCCTCGAATGTAATCACCAACATTCGGAGTCGCACGAAGCTTTGAGAGTTAATAAGAGACTCTCTCTCTAGAAATCACTTCAACAGCATGTAAGATCTTTTTCAACAATCGGCACCGAGCTCTTTCAAATGAGCTCCTATTTATAGGTAAGGCCGGATCCTCTCCAACGGTCATATTTTCCTTAAAGTTCGGAGGGACCTGTACACGTGTCACTTAGACAACGGTTAGTTTATAACAAAACAGACGACATCGTTTTATAACAAAGTGAGTGTAACAGAATGTACGACATCGTTTTTAAACTCTAACATAAAGGTTCAGAATATAAACTTCGGAGTGAAGGTTCAGAGTGAATAAATTCAGAGTGTATAAAACAATGATAATCAGATTCTGTTTAATAGGTGAATTCGGAATGAGAATTCGGAATAGGAATTCGGAATAGGAATTCGTCATCAGAAATCATAATGAGAATTCTTCATCAGAATTCGTAATGAGAATTCATCATCAGAATTTGTAATGAGAATTCATCATCAGAATTCGTAATGAGAATTCATCATCAGAATTCGTAATGAGAATTCGTCATCAGAAATCTTAATGAGAATTCATCATCAGAATTTGTAATGAGAATTCGTCATCAGAAATCGTAATGAGAATTCGTCATCAGAAATCATAATGAGAATTCATCATCAGAATTCGTAATGAGAATTCATCATCAGAAATCGTAATGAGAATTCTTCTTCAGAATTCGTAATGAGAATTCAGAATGGGATTTCTTCATTAGAATTCGTAATGAGAATTCTTCTTCAGAATTCGTAATGAGAATTCGGAATGGGATTTCTTCATTAGAATTTGTAATGAGAATTCTTCTTCAGAATTCGTATCCTGAATCTGGAATAGAACTTAGTCAGAATTCATATCCGGAATTCGGAATGAAACTTCCTTATAGTTCTTGTCCAGAACCGAACCCTAAAACAGAATGCTTTATATCAAAGTTTCAATGATTCCGAGAAAATGAATCCGAAACTTATACTTAAGAAAAATATGGATGAAAATATAATAAGGATAATTTTTCTTATAAAAGCGATTTTCCTTAAGAAAGCAATTTTCCTTATAAAAGCAATTTTCCTTAAGAAATCATTTTTCCTTATAAAAGCGATTTTCCTTAAAGATAAGGTGTTTGTGATTTTCAAAACAAGAAGGAATGGAAAAGTCATAAGGAAAACCTTATTGACTCAACAATCTCCCCCTTTTTGGAAAGCACAAACATCCTTACGAAAAAGCTATTCCGAGAAGAAAGAAACACATTAAAGCTTATCTCCCTCAGTTTAAGGATATAGATGAATACGACTAACTCCCCCTTAGGCTTTGAAACTCTAAGGATCGTATTCATATTTCCGGAGTGATGTTTCATAAGAAGATCTTCTTTAAGAAAAACTCCCCCTTAAACAAACTCTTATTAGAGTTCTATTTCCTTGGGTATTTTTCTTTCTCCCCCTTTGATAAACTCTTATTAGAGTTCCTCTTTTTCTTAAGGATCTTTTCCTTCTCCCCCTTTGTGATTTTCAAAAAGAATTGGAGGGAATGGAAAAACTTAACAAAGTACCTGAAAAAAAAAATTAGTAATGACAACAACAGAAACAACAAGTACGACTTTCATTAAAATTAGAATCTCGACAACAAAAAAATACAACAAAAAGATCGGATTGGTCATTTCGGATCTTTCTCCTTCGACATTAGCCCCTTAAGAATCGTCTTGATCTTCTTTAAGTCTTTGTGATCTTCCTCTGCTTGCTTCTCTAAGACAACTATTCTTGCTGACTGAGTTTCAATTATTTCTTCCTAAGCCTTCAACATTTCTTCCTGAGCTTTCATCTTCTCTTCCTGAGCCTTCATCCTTTCTTCAAACTCGATCCGATAATCCCTTTCATATTTCCAACTTTGATTAACGGAATTGAGCTTTCCATTCAGATCTCTCACTTCCTGAATCTGAAAGTTCTTTTCCTCTGTCAATTTCTCTTCGAATGATGCAGTCAGCTCATTAATCTTCTTGTCTTCGGTTTCAAAGGCATCCTTAACATTATCTTGAAACTCATCCAGCAAACTCATCTCTTCCACATTCTTCTTCGACCAGCTTGTCATCCTCTTACAAGATCTTTTATGAGCTTCGTAACCAACAAAGAATGTTTTGAACTGAGCTTCAATCTCAACACACTTATCCATAACCATCGATACAGAGTCGGTTTTCTGATTCAACGCATGTTGGAGCATCTAGCATCGTGAATCAATGCTTGAGAAGGTTGGAATGGTTCCCACCAACTTCTTCAAGGACTGAACAACAAAATCGTTCCCCAACGAAGATGACTCCGAATCTGAAATCTTGCTAGGAGAATTTTCTTCCTCAATAAGCTCCAATTTCCTCTTAGAAGAAGTACCAGCTTCCTTCCTCTTTCTTACTACTGAGCTCGGAGTCTCGGTAAGAATTTTCTTTCCCTTATCTTTTTCCGGAATAGAATCCTGTTCCGGAGTTCTCTTTTCGCTATCAGAAACTTGAACAACATCATCTTCCTCAGCAGAAACTTCTACACTTTCCTTCTGAGCAACATCAAGTAAAAGATGTTCTTCTTCTCCATGATAAGAAACTTCTTCTTCCCCTTTCTCTTCTTCTAATTCAGGAGTAACAAGCTTTGAAGATTGAGCTTCAGATGTTCGGAGCGAGAGGTGTTCCGAAGGAGTTCCTTTATATTCATCTACTTGTTTGAGCACATCTCCTATCTCACCACTTCCTTCAGAAGCCTCTTCAACTTGTTCCACTTGCTCTATTTCCTCAGTATTCGTAGCAACAGCCTCTTCCGGAGCAGCAAGATTTCTTCCTGGAGTCTCAGGTAGAGATTCCAGAGAGAAAGATCTCGGAACGGGAATGGTTGCTGAAACCATTTCGTTGAACTTTAACAACGCTTGCACAGCCTCGGCTTCTGACATTTTCTTCTTCAGTTTCTTCTCCTTTGCTTGTTTCTCGAGCTCATCAGCAGCCTTCTCTTTCAGATCTTTAGCCTCTGCAGTATCCAATCCGAACTGCGGGTCCCATTATTTCCTCTTCTCTTTGTCAGCTCTCCATTTTGCTGCAACCTCATCAGTATAGGTTTTATTCTTCTTAGGCTTAGGAGGTGCGGAGTGGACTTCCTTAGACTTGGGTTCCTCAGCTTCGACTACCAGTTCTTTCAGCTTTCTCTTCCTTACCGGCTTGGATTATTCCGGATCAGCAACTTTCGGAGCCACTTCTTCTTGAGGAGGTAGATCAATAAAAATTCCGGACTTCTTGTCGAAAGCTACATTCATTCTCTTAAGCGTGGCATCGCTGACTAGCATGATCTTGCACACCCTTGGTTTTGAACTACAAGCAACCTTGAAAGATTCTAGGCACCGAACTATGAGCTTTGACAATATTGCTGGGTACATCACGATCTGAGCTCTCAGATTCCCCTTCTTCAAATTCTCAATATTAAGAAAAATATGCTTCATCAAGTTGAACTTTCTTAGATTTATCAGAAAATCTAAGATATATATCTCACTCTTCTTCAACCTGTCCTTATCTCCTTTTCTCGGTACGATAAGCCCTTGTACCCATAACTCCAGCATCCGGAAGTTTGTAGATAGGCTTGCAATCTTCGGAGCCTTGTCATCATCCAATCCGAGAGTTTCTAAGGCTTTCTCTTTGTTGAAACTACCCAAAGAGTCTGGCAATACGTGAGAAATAAACTCAGCTTCACCTTCATAACTTAACCCTACCAAGCTTGCAGCCTTGGTGTAAGAAAGCTTATATGTCTTGCCATATGATTTGAAAGAAAATTTTTCTCTATTATCTTCCTCGAAGAAAGCAACTGACTCATAAAACTCGACAAGCAAGTCAGAGTAGACTTCATCTTGGTTGCCGGTTTTTGATACCGCAACATCTTCCTAGCCATTTAGCTTGATATTCTTTGAAATAATAGAATCGTAGTTGCTGAAGAAAGTCGGATGAACTAACCTCTCTCTGTAGACTAACCACTGAGAAATGGGTTTGGTTGAAGACATTTCTTGAGAAGCTAACTCTGCAGACATTCGGATCTGAAGTCTCTGAGAAGTTCGGAATTGTGAAGACTGAAGTTCGGAATGGCCTTAAATCAGAGAGTCAGAGCTTCAGCACGCAAAAGCTTGAAATCGATGTGGGACTAGAAAATAGGGTCCCCTTTATATAGGCAATGGGATGACGGTTCACCTTCCACGGTTGATCTAACGGTTGGAATGAACTGCGATCAGATCTGACGATTGAGAGCTTGAATCCGATCTTTTTGAGGTTTTATTAAAACAAGGATTTAAGAAAACTAAAAACCGAAAACAAAATATAAGAAACTTCCAGCAAGTAAAATATGATTATGAAAACTTCAGTAAGGAAATCATACCTTTCGGATTAGCTTAGGAAAGTTATTCGTAATGGGTAATATAAAGATGACTACGAAAAACTCAATACGAAAAACTCAATACGAAAAAGTCAATACGAAAAAGTCAATACGAAAAAGTCAATACGAAAAAGTAAATATGAAAAACAAAACTTGGTACGAAAATCTGGTTATGAAAGTCCCAGTACGAAAGTTGTCCATTCCGGAAATTTTCAATACGAATAATTTCATTCCAGAAGTATTCTGTACGAAAATATCCATTCTGGAAAATGGTAGTTCCGGAAGTTCCATTCCGGAAATATTCGTTCCGAAAAGTTTGAAAACAAATTTTGAAAAACTTTGTTTAAACAAACAATCAAATGTACTCCCCCTATGAAAAGAAGTTTATTACTGTAAGGATACTTTTTCAACAGAAAGTTAATTAAGGAAGATTACCTTACGGTTATCATTCCTAACTTCTGTTTAATATATTCAAATCTATCAGAAGGCAAAGACTTTGTGAATATATCAGCAAGTTGATCTTGCATTCCGATAAACTGAAGAATAATATCTCCTTTGAGTGTGTGATCCCTAAGAAAGTGATGCCTAATATCTATGTGTTTTGCACGAGAGTGATGTGCAGGGTTTTTACTTAGGGCAATGGCACTTATGTTATCACACAAAATTTGAGTTTTAGTAAAACTCAAGCCATAGTCTATGAGTGTGTGTTGCATCCACAACACTTGTGCACAACAACTTCCAGCTGCTACATATTCAGCTTCAGCAGTGGAGAGTGCTACAGAATGTTGCTTCTTGCAGGACCAAGAAACTAATGAATCTCCTAAGAAATGACAAGTTTCGGATGTACTTTTCCTATCCATTCTACATCCACCAAAGTCAGTATCAGAAAAGATTTTTAGAATAAAATCATTTCCAGAAGTATAAAATAATCCTAGATCCATGGTTCCCTTAAGGTAGCGAAAAATTATTTTAACTGCCTTTAAGTGAGATTCCTTAGGATTGGATTGATATCTTGCACATAAGAATACTGAAAACATTAAGTCTGGTCGACTAGCTGTTAAGTAAAGTAGACTTCCAATCATACCTCTAAAAGATGTTTGATCTACTGGTTTCTCAGCTTCATCAAGATCTAAAGAGTTTGAGGTACCAATAGGAGTACTTATACTCTTAGTGTTGTCATAACCATATTTTTTAAGAAGATCTTTAATATACTTATGTTGAGATATGTAGGTTCCTTCTGGTTTTTGAGAAATTTGAAAACCAAGTAAAAATGTTAACTCACCCATCATACTCATTTCAAACTCAGATTTCATTAGACTAGAAAAAGAGTCAGTCAAAGATTGCTGAGTTGAACCAAATATAATGTCATCAACATAAATTTGAACAATCAAAACATTTTTCTTATCTTTCTTTATAAAAAATTTTGGATCTGCATTTCCCTTAACATAGTTATTTTGAAGCAAAAATCCAGTGAGTCTATCATACCATGCTCGTGGGGCTTGTTTAAGGCCATACAAAGCTTTGGTAAGTCTAAAAACATGATCAGGATGTTTTGTATCTTCAAAGCCAGGAGGTTGTTCAACAAAAACTTCCTCTTGAACATAACCGTTAAGAAAAGCACATTTCACATCCATTTGATAAAGTTTGAAATTAAAGAATGATGCAAAGGCAAGTAGAATACGGATAGATTCAAGTCTAGCTACTGGAGCATAGGTTTCATCATAGTCTATTCCTTCTTGCTGATTATAGCCTTTAGCAACAAGTCTAGATTTATTTCTAACAATGACTCCATTTTCATCACATTTATTTCTGAAGACCCATTTTACTCCAATAACAGAAGTTTCCTTAGGTCTTTCAACCAAGGTCCAGATTTTATTCCTTTCGAATTCATTTAGTTCATCTTGCATGGCTTTAATCCAATCATCATCACCTAAAGCTTCATCAGTGCTTTTAGGTTCTAATTGGGAAAGAAATACTAGATGTTCTACTTCATTTCTTAAGGAACTTCTAGTCCTTACAGGTTGATTTACATCACCAATGATACTATCACTGGGATGATTCTTAAGAAACACCTGATTTGGGTTTTGTAAAACCTGTTCATCAACATAGGGTAGAAAATCTTCTAGGGTAAATGTTTCAGAAGTATCTTCTAGAACAATTTCCTTCTCAGAAGGTTCTTCTATCAAAGGTTGATAGTCAGTTTTTGAAAACACATCCGAAGATGTAGGTTGAGATGGTTTAAAAACAAAAGGATCTGACTCATCAAATTTTAAATGTACTGTTTCCTCAACAGTACAAGTGTTTTTATTAAAAACTCTATAAGCCTTAGAGGTTGTGGAATATCCTAAGAAAATTCCTTCATCAGACTTTGGTGCGAATTTATGTAAGTTATCTTTAGTATTCAAAATGAATACTTTGCAACCAAAAACCTTGAAGTAGGAAATTCTAGGTTTTCTACCATTCCATAACTCATAAAGAGTTTTATTAAGAAAAGGTCTAATCAAAACTCGATTTATAGTATAACAAGCAGTACTTACAACTTCATCCCAGAAATGTCTAGCAATAGAATATTCACTCAACATGGTTCTATTTATCTCTTGAAGAATTCTATTTCTTCTTTCAACTACACCATTCTGTTGAGGAGTTCTAGGTGCTGAAAAATTGTGAGTAATACCTTTCTTACTACAAAAAGTTTCAAAATCAGAATTTTGAAATTCTCCTCCATGATCACTATGAATAGTTTTCAATGGAAGGTTTTTCTCATTTTTAACTTGAGCTCTAAAACTTTTGAAATAAGAAAAAGCTTCAGATTTCCTTGTTAGAAAATAGACCCAAGTAAATCTAGTGTAATCATCAACTAGAACAAACACATAGTATTTGCCTCCAATGCTTCCAGTTTGTGTTGGACCGAAAAGATCCATATGCACCAACTGTAATGCATCGGTTGTTGAGACTTCACCGATTGACTTAAAACTAGATTTATGTTGTTTGACGTATTGACAAGGATCACAAACTTTAGAAGAATCAAATCTAAGCTCCGGTAGATCCTTAACAAGTTTCTTCTTAGAGAGTTTACATAGGTTTCTAAGATTACAGTGTCCTAGTCTTCTATGCCATAACCAAGAATGATCTTCCATTGCACTTAGGCAAGTTAGATCTTGGCTTCTTAGGTCTTCTATGTTTAAGGTGTAAACATTCTCTTGCCTGTTGGCTGAGAGAATAAATTCTTCCTTGGAATTGTGAACTAAGCATTTATCATTCCTAAAATTCACAAGGTAACCTTCATCACATAACTGACTTATGCTAATCAGGTTGTGCTTAAGACCTTTAACAAAAAGAACATTTGAAATCAAAGTTTTACCCAAAAGAACTATATTACCAATACCAACAATCTCTCCCTTAGCATTGTCTCCGAAAGTTACCTTTCCTCCTTTCGTTTTGATAATCTTTTCAAAAAATCTTTTGTTACCAGTCATGTGCCGGGAACATCCACTATCCATGTACCAAATATTGTTGCTGGAACTTTCTTTATTTTCCTGAAATTAAGAACAAAGTTAGACTTTCGGAATCCAAACTTGTTTGGATCCGAGATTTCCAGACAATAAAATTTTTGGAACCCACATTTTCTTAGAAAAGTAAGCTTTATGAAAACCTAAGGATTGGGATTTGTTTAAGGAACAATTTTTTGCCCAGTGACCACCACATTGACATTTAGTGAAAAATGGGGCACTTTGAGGAACAAAATAATTGTTACTTAAAACTGGTTTTGCATGGGTATAACCAAATCCGGATTTATTTCTTAAAGGTCGTATTTGAGAATACATCTTATCAAAATTTTCCTTACCATGGGTAAAGTTTGATAAACACTTCTTTAAGGAAAAAATTTCGGACTTGAGTTTTACAACCAAGTTTTTATCCTCAAAATCATTAGTTTTAGAACTAGAGTTAGGCTCGAAAACATTTTTATTAGAAATTACTTTTTCTAATTCTTTAGAAAGTTTATTCTTCTCAGAACTTACTTCCTCAAGATTTTTTGAAATATTTTCAAAATCAGCATTTTTCTTATCAAGATATTTAGAAAGATCTGATATCTCTTTAGTAAGAATAGAATTCCTAGAGTTTTCCTTATCAAGTTTCTTGTTGAGTTTGGAATTCTCAATCTCAAGAAGTTCAGCAAATCTAGAGACTTCTTCATAAGTAGGTAAAGTATTTTCCTCCTCAGAAGATGATTCTTCATCAAAAGAGTTATAATACTTACTATCATTAGAATTTAAAGAAACATTGGTCAACGATTCAGCATTTCGTACCTTAGCCATAAGACAATGATTATCAATAGGTAATCTGGCTATAAGACCTAGATTCTTCTGTCCTGAAGATTCATATTCAGAAGATTCATCTGAAGAGTCACCACCACTGGCACTCCAGGTGTCATTAGCTTTCAGAACTTTCTTAGCTTTGGCTTTGTAATACTTCTTCTTGTTTCTGTCTGAATGTCTTTCCTTCCTTTCTTTCTTTCTGAGCATAGGGCAATCTGGTCTAATATGTCCAGCTCTCTTACATTCATAACAAGTTACTTCTCCATCTTTCTTATCTTTCCTGTCCTTCTTCTTATACTTGGATTGAAAGTTTCTCTGTCCAGCTATCTTGTTCATCCTTCGAGCAAGATTGGATAATTCATTTTCTGAAACTTCACTCTCACTAGATTCGGATTGGAAAATAACTTTCTTAGACTTGGATCTGGTTACTCTCTCAGGAGTCTTAGACTTGGATCTGGTTACTCTCTCAAGAGTCTTAGCTTTCATCTGATTCGAAGTTGTAGTAAAAGCAACAGTACCATTTCCATTCTTCTTCTTGATGTTGTCAGCATCTCTCTTCATTCTGGTCTCATGTTGTAGAAGAGTTCCAAATAATTCATCAAGAGTAATTTGAGTGACCTTCCTGTTCTCATCTATAGCTGTTCTCTTGGATTCCCACTCATTGGGCATAATGTCAATTATCTTGTCCACAAGAGCTTCATCATCTAAACCTTTTTCTCCCATAGATTGTAGACTGTTGACGATAGTCATAAATCTTTGTTGAACTTTACAGATAGGTTCTCCATAAGGAAAATTGAAGCCATGATATTCATCTCTAAGCATAGCTCTTCTAGTCTGAATCACTTTAGAAGTCCCAAAGTGTGTAACCTCTAACTTCTTCCATATACAATTAGCTGCTTCACAAGAAGAAATTTGGCTATATATATTTCTAGTCATTGAACATAGTAAAGTATTGCGTACCTTATAGTTAAGTTGATATTCTTGCTTTTCCTGGTTAGTAAAGATTCTGACTTCCTTGTCAGGAATTTTATAATCACCAGTAAGCATCACAAAGTTATCTACCCCAGTATTGATAACAAAAGTCTTCATACGATCTCTCCAGTACTCATAGTCATTACCATCAAATATAGGCGGTCTTGTAGGATTCAGATTGTCAATAGATCCAACATTAATTCCTGTCATACTAAAAATAACTTTGCACACAAACTTGTTAGTAGCTTAGAATCGTAATAACAAGGTTCGGAATGGGAAAAGTTCGGAATGGATAAATCGGAATGACAAAGTTCGGAATAGAAAAGTGAGCAAGAAAAACTTGTATGTGAGTACAAGTATTTCAGTAACCTTGGCTCTGATACCAAATGTAAGAATGGTATAGAGTAAGAGGTTTCCAACCTCTGATACCAATTGTAGGATCGAAATATAATATGAGATGCTCAATATACAAGAGGGGGGGTGAATTGTATACTTTAAAAATTCCTTTGGAACCTTTAAAGTTAGTTAAGAAACTATAGTTTCCTTAAGAAAAGGAAAGGGCTTAAGTTTAACAAAGTTAAACTAAGTAAATTCACAACACCTCTAACACCGAACTAAACTTGGAAAAAGATTCCAAAAGTAGGTTCCGGAAATATGGTTCCGGAAATTGAAACTTAACAAAAGTTACAATATGAGATTCTACCTTAAAACGTATAGAATCTAAAAGAATCAGAGTAAGTAAGGAAGTATAAGAAAGTTATACTTTCCTTAAGATACAAATTTCAGCGGAATAAAAACAAGTAGCAAAACTACTAGTAACAAGATAATAGTCTTTTATCCCAAAGAGAAGGGTATCCAACAACCTTGGATAAAGGCCCCTTGATTTATACTTTCAAGAAATTCTGTCTTACCCACACCAGGGTAAGCCCTCGATACGAAGATCGGAGTCTCTGTCTTGCTATCCCCGCAAGCCCTCAACTTCAAGGTAGTTGGTAACCTCTGTCTTTCTCAGCAAGAAAGCCCTCGATCTTTAAGGTAGTCGGCACCTCTGTCTTTCTCAGCAAGAAAGCCCTCAATCTTTAAGGTAGTCGGCACCTCTGTCTTCCTATCCCCGGAAGGCCTCGAATGTAATCACCAACATTCGGAGTCGCACAAAGCTTTGAGAGTTAATAAGAGACTCTCTCTCTAGAAATCACTTCAACAGCATGTAAGCTCTTTTTCAACAATCGGCACCGAGCTCTTTCAAATGAGCTCCTATTTATAGGTAAGGTCGGCTCCTCTCCAACGGTCATATTTTCCTTAAAGTTCGGAGGGACCTGTACACGTGTCACTTAGACAACGGTTAGTTTATAACAAAACAGATGACATCGTTTTATAACAAAGTGAGTGTAACAGAATGTACGACATCGTTTTTAAACTCTAACATAAATGTTCGGAATAGAAACTTCGGAGTGAAGGTTCGGAGTGAATAAATTCAGAGTGTATAAAACAATGATAATCAGATTCTGTTTAATAGGTGAATTCGGAATGAGAATTCGGAATAGGAATTCGGAATAGGAATTCGTCATCAGAAATCGTAATGAGAATTCTTCATCAGAATTCGTAATGAGAATTCATCATCAGAATTTGTAATGAGAATTCATCATCAAAATTCGTAATGAGAATTCATCATCAGAATTCGTAATGAGAATTCATCATCAGAATTTATAATGAGAATTCGTCATCAGAAATCGTAATGAGAATTCGTCATCAGAAATCATAATGAGAATTCATCATCAGAATTCGTAATGAGAATTCATCATCAGAAATCGTAATAAGAATTCTTCTTCAGAATTCGTAATGAGAATTCGGAATGGGATTTCTTCATTAGAATTCGTAATGAGAATTCTTCTTCAGAATTCGTAATGAGAATTCGGAATGGGATTTCTTCATTAGAATTCGTAATGAGAATTCTTCTTCAGAATTCGTATCCTGAATCTGGAATAGAACTTAGTCAGAATTCATATCCGGAATTCGTAATGAAACTTCCTTATAGTTCTTGTCCAGAACCGAACCCTAAAACAGAATGCTTTATATCAAAGTTTCAATGATTCCGAGAAAATGAATCCGAAACTTATACTTAAGAAAAATATGGATGAAAATATAATAAGGATAATTTTTCTTATAAAAGCGATTTTCCTTAAGAAAGCAATTTTCCTTATAAAAGCAATTTTCCTTAAGAAATCATTTTTCCTTATAAAAGCGATTTTCCTTAAAGATAAGGTGTTTGTGATTTTCAAAACAAGAAGGAATGGAAAAGTCATAAGGAAAACCTTATTGACTCAACAGAAAGTTCTAGAATCATATATATTCTAGATGTTATCATGTTGAAGGAAAAAATCATCACCAATCTTCCTCTCCTCTTCCTCTTATTCTAAAAATAAAAACACCATCTGTGATGTGCCAATTTACCAAAATCATGGATGAGGTGTTTTTAATTTACTTTACTTACTTAAAACTAGTTATAAAATAATTTTAATGGATAAAACAGATTTTAACGTGTATGATATATCCTCTTTCATGACTTAATGTTAACATATATACATAATATTATGTTATATAATGAAACTAGTTTGTGATTATCAAAGAACCACCAAAATTATCTACAACGAATCACTAAAAATTTATCTAATGATTCATCCTCATACCATATAAAAAATAATTTATGGAATCATTTATGTTAGTCAGGGTAGAGTAATTAAGAGGGGGGTGAATTGAGTATCTATAAAAATTTTGGTTAAAGAGTATTATTTAGAGTTCCCCCAAATTTAAAATTCAACTAATCTGTTAGCCAGTAGTGAATTTATATGATCTTGACTGTTCGATTAATTTATCAAAAGGGTGATTAGTTCTAAGTTATATCATTTTTATAATTAATACAACTTTTAAAACTAACCTAATAAGTCAATATTGTTATAAACACTTGATAATACTAACTATCAGAGTTCAATTTAGTTTTATGAAATAAGTGATAAAACAAAGTAAAACTAAAATTAAAAACACAACGGAAATAAAAAAAGAGGTTCAGTCCCAAGAAGAGACCAAATCCTCTTAACTTGGTGATAACCTACCACCAAGAAGTTTAAATTAATAAATAGTTTGATCCATACCCTGGATCGGGGTTCACAACAGCACACATGCTATCCAGGTCACAAGACCTCTACCACAATTCTTTATGGGAACAAACTACAAGGTCACACAAGGACCACATCCACACTTATCCATGGGAGTAAAAAGGTGTTAGAAGGTATGAGTAGAAGTATTTCTTGTATACTTCAGTTTGATATAGGATACTCTGTGTTATTTACAAATAGATACACAAACTACTCAAAAGTATGAAAAAATGCACACAATAGAGAAAATAAATATGAGAAAGCATTTAGAAGGCTCTTAGTGTCTTGAGATGCAACTTTGGATTATAAGGTGCAGTTTAGATGAGGTTTGAGTCTTCTTATGGTAGTTGAAACTAAAATAGAGTGTCGTATTCTAGCTTCTAGGTACATGTATGGTTCTACAGGTATATCCTTCTCATTCAATGATATGCTGAAGAAGTATGTTGATTCAATGTACAACATGATTGATGTTTCCCCATGTGTTCTTCTTGTGTGCTTGAGTTCACAGTGGGTGCGTGAGAGTTATAGAAGTTATTCTATGTGTCTTTCACATGGGCACACCACACTTATCTTCTGTGTTACTTCTCTCTTAAAAAATTCTTCTTATTCTTGAGACTCAATAAAGAGCATGTTCTTTTCATGTGCATAGGTTCATCATACCTCGTACTATCTTCTAAAAGATCGAAAAAAGATTATTAAATATGTAAGTATCATTAAATGAATCAAATATGACTATTAGAAATAAATTTAACAAATTAAAATTTAAATAGTCTATCGGTGACTCCTATGTCGGTGAGTCAGTCTATCTGTGAGTCGTCCTGTCAGTGATACATTAATCAGTGACTCGTCTATTTGTTTCTCCCTCTATCAGTGACTCAACCCAACAATATTTCATTCTGTCAGTCCTACCATACGTCGGTGACTCATTACATCGGTGACCCATTTTAACTATCGGTGAGTCCTTGAGTTGATATCACCATGCATCGGTAGGTCACTTGGACTGACAGTAGGTCATCTGTGTCAGTGAGTCATATGAATCGGTAGGTCATCTGCGTCGGTGATTCATATGCATTAGTAGGTCGTCTGCATTGGTGAGTCATTTGTCTGTCATTGTCTCTGTTTTTCTGTCGGTGTCAGTGACTCATACTTATATAATTTAAGATGTTCAGTCTGTCTTATAGTATATAAAATACAGGAAGTGTTAATTCCCATAATTACATGTAGATAATCAAATAAGCTTGTTTAGACTTAAACAATCATAAATAGTTATATGATTGAAATAATCTGATATACAAGATAATCTTTGACATAATTTAGTATTAGTCATTAGGTAAGATATATATTAATATATGACATGATTTGTGATAATTCAAAAAATTATAGTTAGAGATAGTGGCCAACAATATCCTATGGCCCGAAAATCTATCCCTTTTTGATGATCACAATCCATTTCATTATTAAGTACCATTAGAGAATATTTAATGTAAACAATCTAATTATCATCTCCCATAAAGTTGAATAAGATCAAAAATAATTATGGGAAGTGAAATGTACAAATAGATAATAATTATTAATAATGTTCTCCCCCTTTAGGATTAGCAAAAGGTGGAAGGTTAAAAACTAAATCAGAAAAGTAGAAACAATGAATTGGCAGACATAGTCAAATTACACTGAAATACAAAATATTACAAGCACTCAACCCTATAAAAAATAATCACTCCACACTACTTTTTAGGGTCATGGGGTGACATCCCCTTATAATAAGGATCAATGGTAGGTCTATTAGGTGGTGGATGAGAAATAATGGCATCTGAAAGAATATTCAGTGGAGGTAATGGAATTCCTTCTGGAACAATTGGTACCACAATTATTCTATGCGGGGATAACACCCGAGGTTGAGGTTGTTCTATGATAATATGACTGATTTGGGTCAAGGATTGAACAACCAAAATTGTATAGGAAGTCATTGGAGGAGAAGAGTGAATAAAATAAGTATTTGGAACAACAATGGATTCACTCAGAACATATAGATATGGTTTCAGTGGCCAGATAAAGTCCTTAATATTATATATCATCTAAGAAGAAGATGTTAACTACAGATGAGATGAGAAAAAAGATATAAAATTCCTTTCAGGACACTCTCCATTATAATCTTGTAATCAATGGATAAATCATTGATGTTAGTAGTTAATTTCTTCATCTCATTCCCAAGCTTGGTGTTATTTTCTCATCTAGATTCATCGATCTTATATCTCATCTAAGATTGTACTGAATATTATACTGATGAATATATATCTTCCTTGAATTTCTCTAAGTCTGCCATAGTGACATAGTCACTAGAAAGGGTCTCAACCATTGGTTCCCTTGAAAATGGTATAAAGACTTCATCTTCTGATTCTTCACAATCTAATACCAATGCCACATACCCAGGATTCCTCGACCATTCATCCATTATATCATCATCTAGAGGAGTGATAGTATCAACCCTTAAACTTCCATGTTTATTGTCTTCTTCAACTTGAATTTCTCTTTATTGAGGATCCCCCTCAATATGAAGTTTCTTTACTAGTTTGTCATCTTCATCATGAGGTTTTCTTCATTCATAAACCAAATGAGGTACATGAATTTCTTAAGCTTCTACTTCAGCAAAAAAATCTGAATTTTCTCTCAATTCAACAACAACTTCTAGATGTTCTTCCATTTGAGCCTGATCCACAGCTTCAATAATTTCAACATATTCACCATTATCATCCTTATGATGTTCATTATCACATACATTACTTTGATCATCATCATTTCAAAATAAGTTTTCTTAAATTGTATTTTTATCACCATATTCTTCATCTTCGACATCTTCACTACTACTGCCACTTTCACCATCTTCATTTTCATCTTCTTCTTCATCCTCAAGGCCACTGAATCTACATACATATTCCAAAATACCTAAGACTTTTATCTACTCAATATTATATCTCATCTGAGATGAAGAAGTTAACTACTAACATCAATGATTTAACTACTAATGAATCTCAAAGTTCCTCAATATTATATTTAATTTATTCTAGTAGTTAACTTCCTAAAGGGAAATAGATTCTATTACCTTTTTATATGGATTTTATCTAGGTGACATCACTTCCTTCCAACAAAAAAAACCATATTAATTTTAAATTCATCAACTAGAGATGGATAAAGGGGTCGCTTGTTATTTGAGAACCACTCAATCCAACCTTGATATTGAAATACATTGAGTAGTAGAGACATTATTTCTAACAACCATTATACAAGAACTTATATTTCAGAAGTTAGAAAATGATTTTTTGGGGTATTATTTATGGGTGATAAATATTTTCTTGATTCCCCTTTCTGTTTCTTAGAAGCACGCGACTCACCATCATCAAGAGCTCACTTCTCATGAACCATTCCAATCTGTTCTATCTGAAGGTTATAAGGTGAAAGGTCATGGGTAAAGAGAGAGAGAGAGCAATGACTGAGAGAGTGTAGAGGTAAAGGAGTAGAGTGGATCGATTAAAATTTATATCATTTAGGGATTTTGAAATTAGGAATTCATGAAATTGTGAACTAGAATAAAAAAATTAAAAAAATTGTGTCATTTTGATAAAAACATAAATCATATAAAAGAAGTGAGTCATCGGTGTCGGCATGACATATTATTCATAACACTAACAGTGTTGGCATAAAAAGGCATCAGTGTCAGAATGACATAACATCGACATATTCATGAAAACTATGTTAGAATTGCATAGCATCTGTGTCTGCATGACAATTGTGTTATCATGACATAGCGTCTATGTTAGACTGAATACTCTTTCGGCATGACAACTTCACTTAAAAAGATCAAAGTAATAGAAATAAAAGGTCTTATAGATTTATTATTCCTAACTCATGTCTGATGTAATTCATTCTTTGAGAGATCAATGGCTCAGTGAATATTTCGGCAAGTTGATATTTAGTTCCAATAAGTTTTAAATTGATATCACCATTTTGATAATGATTTATCAAAAAGTGATGTCTTAAATCAATATGTATTATTCTAGAATGGGTCACTTGTTTCTTATAATTGTTAATAGCACTTGTATTATCACAATTTATAGGTACATGTCTAAATTGATATCCATAGTCTAGCAGAGTGTGTTTCTTATTGAAAATATGAGCACAATAGCTACCAACATATATGTATTCAGCTTCAGTAGTAGATAATGCAACATAATTTTGTTTCTTACCACACCATGATACGAAATATTTTCCCAAAAAATGGAATATCATAGAGGTTCCCTTTCAATCTAACTTGAATCTACAAAAATCAGCATCATAATAACTCACTATATCAAATGATTATCCATTAGGGTAAAAAACCCAAAATTAATAGTATGTTTGAGGTATTTTAAAATTATTTTAACAGAATTTAAGTGAGATTTTTTGGGATTATCTTGAAAATGGGCACAGATACATACACTAAAAATTATATCTGTCCCACTAGTAGTCATGTAGATAAAACATCCAATCATTCCTCTATATGTGGTTTGATCAACAAATTTACCATCTTCATGAAGATCCAACTTACAAGTAGTACTCATTGGAGTGTCACTACATTTAATGCTATCAAAGTTAAATCCTTTTAAAATATATTTTTTGTATTTACTTTTATTTAAAATGATACCTTATTTATTTTGAAAAATCTGAAATCCAAGAAATTATTTGAGTTCACCCATCAAACTCATTTCAACATCAATTTTCATCATTTTATAAAAATCAATACATAAATAATTTCTTGAGGATCCAAAAATAATATCATCTACATAAATTTGAAATACTAAAAAAATATTTATAAATTCATTTGATAAAAATTTTAGGACCAACAATTCCTTTTATAAAACCTTTTGTAATGAGAAAAGTACTTAATCTATCCTACCAAGCTCGTGGAGCTTTTTTTAAAACATATAATGATTTTGTTAATTTGAAAACATGATTTTGAAAATGAGGGTTTGTAAAACCATGGGGTTTCAACAGAAAAATCCTCAACTATATACCTATTTAGTAATTTACTATAACATCCTTTTGATAAATCGTTAAATTAAGATGGAAATCACAAGAAAGCATCATTCTAATGGCCTCATGTCTAGAAATAGGTGAAAAAGTTTGTTCAAATTTAATGCCTTCTTCTTGACTATAACCTTTTGCAACCAATATAGATTAATTTCTAAAAATATTACCAGATTCATCTACTTTGTTCCCAAACACCCACTTAGTTCCTATGGTCAAGGTGTCTTTGTGTATATCCACAATTTTACAAACATTATTTCATTCAAACTGATTATGTTATTCTAGAATAACCATTACCCAAAATTCTTCTTTAATTGTATCATTGTTTTTTTAGGTTCAATCTTTGACAAAAAGGCTTGATGTTCAACCAGGTTTCTAAGATAATATCTAGTTTGTGTCTAGTTATCTAAATTTTCAATAAAATCATATAAAGGATGGTTTTTGAGTGTTTTCATTGGTCTAGAAAAAGAGGGGCTAGTAATTTCATGTTCATCTACTTGTTCAGGTTCATCATGTTTAGAGTCCAAAGAATTTCTAGAACTGTTTGATTTAACTAATTGCTTGACAAGAGGATTAGATGATTTTTCATTTTTGTCCATATGTGACATATCATAATCAAGGCTGTATAGGGAGGTCTTAGGTTCATGTGGATCTATTTCACCAAATTTGATATGCATATATTCTTCCACACACTTGGTTAAATTATTAAATACTCTATTGGATTTACTAGATATTTAGTAACCTAGGTAGATTACTTCATCAATATTCGATGCAAATTTTCCAAGATTTTCTTTTGTGTTAAGGATATAGACTTTGAAGCCAAAAACATTGAAGTAACTAACTTTGGGTTTTCTATTTTTCCACAAATCATAAGGATTCTTCTTGAGGATAGGTCTAATTAATACTCTATTAATTATGTATCAAGATGTATTCACAAACTCATCCCAAAAGTAAATAGGTAGATCATATTCATTAATCATTGTTCATGAAATCTCTTGTAGGTTCAATTTCTTCATTCCTGAACTCTATTTTGTTGAGGTGTCCTAGGGGAAGAAAAGTTAATACTATATCCATTGTGTGAGGAAAAAGATTTAATATCTTGATTTTAAACTCACATCCATGATCACTTCTTATGGATTTTATTCTAAGTCCACTTATATTTTCCACTTTTTTGCATACATGGTGAAGTAAGTACATGCTTCAATTTTGTGAGATAATAAATAAGTCCATGTATACCTAGAATACTCATCTATAAGAACATAGAGAAAGTTCTTCCCATTTAAAATATAAACCTAATAGGGTCTAAACAAGTTCATTTGAACCAACTATAATGGTTGATAAGTTAAAATTCTTTCTTTAATTAGAAATATATATTATGCTATTAACCCTTTTGACAAGTATTACAGACTTTGTAATTTGAAAACTCATGTTTGGGTAGATCCTTGACTAGTTCTTTTTTGAGTAATCTTTCTAAGAGAGTGTACATTATAGTTTCGTATTATTCTATTCCAAAGAAATGAATCATTGTGAAAGACACTTTAACATGAATTAGTTTGAGAAACTTAAAAATATAAATTAAAAGAATATACATTTTCATTTATAAAAGAAGAAAATACTAATTCATTTTTAGAGTTAAAAACATTGGAATCATAATATTTATATTCAACATGAAATCCATCATCACATAGTTTTTAATTGTTAAGAAAATTATATTTCAATAAATTAACAAAAAATAATTTAGAAATTAAAACCGAATTAGAGTTCCCAATCTAGACAAAGCCAATTATTTTTTCCATTAAAATTGTCACCAAAGTGTCGTATCAACCATCAATCTTGATTAGATTCTTGAAGCATGAATAATATCATTTCATGTGTCTTGAACATCCACTTTCCAAGTACAATAAGTTTTTACAAGATCTCTTCAAACAGCTTTCCTACAGAATAATCAATCAAAAATAGATTTTGGTACCCAGACATGTTTGGGCCTAGTGAAATTAGTAATCAAAGCTTTATGTAACCAAATTTTTTTCATGGGCTTCCTATAATCATTATATAAAATATTTGAAAAATATACTCTATTTGGTCCAAAACCCATAATGGTAGTAAAATATTTTCCATAATTGGAAGTAGCATTAGAATTTTTTTTGTTAGACGTTTTTTATTTCTAAATTTAGTTACAGAATGTATTATAGAAAGGTTTCTCTGTATATGCTAAAATCCAATGACAAAAGTTTATTTAGGAGCTATTTGTTTTCCAAAAAATTAAGTAAAAGTATTTTTTCAATCAGTAAACCTTTCTATTTCATTATTCAATTTCTCATTAGACATTTTTAGTTAATTGTTTTCTTTGAGTAGTTGAGAATTATTTTCCTTTTCAGTAGTAAGTTTAGACTTAATATTTATAGTGATAGCATATTGTTTCTTTAAATATTTATATTTATCTTTAAATTCATTGCATGTATCTTCCAGAATGTAACAATATTAAAATATTTCATCACTTATCATTTTTTCAGAATCACTTTCATCTCTATAAAAATAAGAATTTTGTATAGGAGAATATAAGGTTACCGCAGACGTTTTTTTTCATAAACACACATTTTCCTTGTCATTTATCTCATTATGAGATGATGATGATTCACTTGAGATATCCTCAGAGGCACTCAAGGTGGACTTCATAGCATTCTTATACATCTTGAATTTATTTTCATACTTCATTTTATATTTTAATTTTGTACTGTTAGCTTTGACATGTCCTCTCCCCTTACATTCATAGAAGACAATCTCCACTGAATTGTTATTTCTATTTTAGACCTTTTTCCTGTTTCCCTTGTTATTATATCTTCTATTATAATTGGGATTCTTGAAGAACGTCTTCTTTCTATTGAATTTATTGAATCTTATGGTCTGCTGATCCATATCTCTATCACTATTAATTGTTGATTAATCATTACTAGAGCTTTAAAAAGAGGCTAGCACCTTTTATTTTTCATTATTCTTAGAGGTAATAGACTTGAAGGCTGTAGATTTTCTCATAGGTTCATCCTCTTTTTCCTGGTTGAATTTAAACTCTTCTTCATATATCATCAGTTTTCCAATGACTTCTTTGACATGTAGTTTGCTGATGTCACATGATTCTTTAATGGAGACAAAATTTCATCTCTATTTATCTGGTAAGAATTTTTGTATTTGCATAATGTTCTCCTTGGCTATAACATCTCTTCCCAAAGTGATCATTGCGATCACAATTTCATTAAACATGATATACATGTACAAAGTTGGATCATTAGGATTCATTTTATAGTTTTCATATTTAATAGTATATGTGTTAAGTATCATTTCCTTAAAATGATTTGTTCCTTCATGAAAAACAGACAAAGTATCATAAAATCTATGGGTTGTTTTATATACAGGAATTCTGTTAAATTCTTCATCTCTAAAAGAAGAATATAAGGAATTCATGGATTTGAAATTATTATTATAATAATCCATAGTTGGGTCATCCCAATTAGTTTTAACAGTAGAAATAATATTATATTCATCTATAATTGAAGACAAAATCTCAAAACCAATAATTTCTAAGTGCATTTTATTGTTAATTTTTCATTAAGGATAGTTTGTTCTATTATAGAATAGAGTTCTATTAGTAGCAGCACCTCCAAGCCTATTTTCCATAATAAAATTTGATAAAATGATTTTAAATAGATAAATATTTAGTATTAACAGAAATTTTAAGATCTTTGAAATATAACAAAAATCACAGTTAAAAAGGATTGAAAATGATTTGAAAACTATAATGTCCAAACCCCTTTAATACCAAATGTTGGTTAGAGTAGAGTACTCAAGAGAGGGTGAATTAAGTATCTGTAAAAATTTATGCTAAGGATTATTATTTGAAGTTCCCCCAAATTTAAAATTCAATTGACCAGTTAGCCAGTAGTGAATTTATAAGAGCTTGATTGTTCAACTAATTTCTCAAAAGAGTTATTAGTTCTCAGTTATATCAATTTGATAACTAATAAAACTTTTGAAACTATCGTAGTAAGTCAATACTATTATAAACACTTTCTAAGACTAACTATCAGAGTTCAAATTCGTTATATGAAATATGTAATAAAATAGAGTAAAAATAAAAGTAAAAACAAAAAAGAAATAAAACAAGAGGTTCATTCTCAAGCAGAGACCTAATCCTCTCCACTTTGTGATCACCTGTGACCAATCAGTTTAAATTAATAAATATTTTGATCCACACCCTGGATTGGGATTCACAATTGCACACAGACTGTCCAGGTCACAAGACCTCAACCACAGTTCTTCATGGGTAAAAACAACTAGGTAACATAAGAAATTATACCAAAATTATCCATGGGAGTAAAAAGGTGTAAGAAGGCATGAGTGGAAATATTTCTTGTATCCTTCAGTTTGATACAGGAGTGTGTTTGTTCTTTACAGATAGATACACATACTACTCAAAAGTATGTTAAAATGCACATAACTGAGTAAATATATATTATAAAGTATTTATAAGGATATGTGTGTATTGAGATGTAGCTATGGACTCTTCAGATGTAGCTGAGAATAGGTTTGAGTCTTCTTCTAGAAGTTGATAGTAAAAAATAGTGTCGTATTTTGGCTTCCAGGTATAAGTATGGTTATGCTGGAATATCCTTCTCCTTCTTTGATATGCTGAAGTTTTATGTTGATTCGATGTATAGCTTTATTGAGATTTCCCCATGTGTTCTTATTTTGTTATCGAGTTAATATTGGGTTCATGATAGTCTCATATGTTCTTCTATGTGTCTTTCATATGGGAATACCACACTTCTCTTCTATGTTTCTTCTCCCCTCAAAAATGATTTTTATTCTTCAGGGCTGAAAAAGAGAATGTTATTTTCACTTGAATAGATTCATCGTACCTCATAATATCTAGTAAAATTACTAAAAATGATTATTAATTATTTTAGTATCATTAAATGACTCAAATATGATCGTTAGAAATAAATTAAATAAATGCAAATTTAAGCAGTCTATCAGTGACTCCTCTATCAGTGAGTCAATATATCGATGAGTCATCTTATCAGTGATGCATCAGTGGGTGACTATTCTATTGGTATCTCCTTCTATCAGTGACTTAAACCATCATTATTTCATTCTGTCAGCTTTCCCATACGTCAGTGAATCATTACATTGGTAACTTGTTTTAACTGTCAGTGAGTCCTTGCATCGGTAGCACCATGCATTAGTAGGTCATTTGGACTGACGATAGGTCATCTACATTGGTGAGTCATATGCATTGATAGCACATCTACGTCAGGGAGTCATATTGATTGGTTATTTTTATACACCATTGAGTCAAATTCATCAATAGATCATTTGTGTTGGTGAGTCATTTGTGTGTCGGTGTCTCAGTTCTGCTATCAGTGTTAGTGACTCATACTTAGATAATTTTAGATGTTCTGTCTGTCTTATAGTAAAACATAGTCAGAAAGTGATAATACCTATAATTACACATATATAATTAGTTATAATCTTGTTTACACTTAAACAAACATTAATAGTTATATGATTGATATGATTTGATATACAAGATAAGCTTTGACATGATTTTGGATATGTCACGAGGTATGATATATGTTAATATATGACATGATTTGTGATAATTAAAACCATTATAGTTAGAGATTGTGGCCAAAAATATCCTATGGGCCAACAATTTAATATTCTAGAAACATATCAATAACATTTCATTCATCTTTTGGAATTTCATTTTTATACGATAGGAAAGTCAAATACAAACTATCCATGGAAATCATGTAAAGAACACACATGAATCAATGGAAGGAACAAAATACTAATAATTAATGGGTGAAATGATATTATGAAAATATAATTCAAGGTGTTAAAAACATGAATATGTTTTTTTAAAATATTAATAACACTTTTTTTACCATTATATAAGAGTTTTAAACACATAAAAAGTAAGATGAACCCGAGGTAAGGGAATTTTTAACCCAATTTCCATTCTTTGGGTTGACCTTCTACTTTATTAATTATGTTTTATTAAAAAAATTTATGTGATAATTTTTTTATATTATGTTAAATTATGTGTATTTATAGTGTACATACATATTACATCAACTCTATTAAGACTCACCTCAATTATATGATATTTATAAGGGGCTTTTATTTTCAAATACACATTTAAAATTCTATTTTACAAAATTCAAAAATAATGTTTTTATGAAATTATTCATGTTTTATAATTATGTTATGGTTCTTAGAAATTATTTATGATGAAGGTTTTGAACTATATATCCCTACAATAAATTTTATATGACTATGTTGGAGTTCCAACATATGGTTACTACATGTGTAACTGCGATCGTAACATCATAAGGTAGTTGTAAGGGTTAAATTGTAAGGATAACATGAGGGTTACACGTCATAATGAAACCATAAGGGTTATAATATTAAGTAATTAATTCCCTAAGATAAATTTATGTTCTATTTCTATTTTCTATGTTTATGGAAATATCATGTTTCACAAAATAAGATTATGATACTTATGGGTGTGAAGTATGCCTTTGTGAAAATGATTTCATATGGTTATAAGTATTCATGGAATAATGGTTTCATTATTTATTTATGTCCCTTAATGAGATTTTTTTCCTCATCCCATTGTTTTTAAAAAGTTTTTCACAAGATTCTTTAGAAGTTCACTGGAAATTTAAGGTGCTAGTGAAGATAAATTGAATTAGTTATTTTGTAATTATTTGTGTAAACTCTGATTTAATGTATGTAATTTGTTGTATAATTCTCTAGAACCTATACTAGAAGAGTTCCTCTGATGTATAATGTATTTTTTATTTTTCTATTATCTTTTATACAAAAAAAATACATAGAATGTTTTAGTACTGATTCTCGAAGTGTAGGTTCAGGGTGATTACAATAGCTACCTACCTACCGACATAGTATTAATGAATGTCCTTTATAAATAGTTTATTTATGATGAACCACCGTAAATAGTTCACTAGTTTTTAATCAGGGTGATGGTAAAAGAAAGTATTTATGATGGGGAACATCTCAAATAATACACTCTAAACATACTATTTTCAATGGGGAACTACCCTCGTCGCAAATAACCAAATACTGGGAAGGGTATTTGCAATAGGGAATCATAAAAATCTCAAATATGCTTCTTGTGCAACTGTGCATAGTACACACCAAGGGTATTTGGGATAGACCGTCATAAGTACCAATTTTTTATGGAGTATTTACAATGGCAACATTTACCAGTCACAAATAGTCACTTTTAAGGGATTATTTACAATGAGTCCTACACCCTTTGCAAATAATATGTCACACAAATTCATTTTTCTTTTTGTGTATTTTCAAGTCAAAAAATTAAATTAAATTCTTAATAATAATTAGGTCTCAAATAGAGGAATATGAGATACAAATCCTTACCTCGGTCCTAATTCTTTTGAAAATTCTCCAAGCATCCTAAATAATTAAACGAAGTTCATTAGATACTTATTATAGTAAGCTATTCATAATTATAACCATTGATACTACTAATTTATAATAATTCTATATATATCTATGTTAGTTATTATTTACCTATTTTCATTTCCATGAATAAGTAATCTTTATCTCTGTGAACTTTTGTCATAAAAACTGTGTGTGTATTTATAATTTATAAAAATTCATTCATTATTATATAATATATGGTTCTCCTATATATTTTTCAGGATATTTAATAAATCTATAATTTCATTTAATTATAGTTTTGTTTAGAAACCAGTAAGATGTAATCGACGATGGTCATTTTTTTTGTGAT
This sequence comes from Viscum album, assembly GCA_963277665.1. Taxonomy (NCBI): domain Eukaryota; kingdom Viridiplantae; phylum Streptophyta; class Magnoliopsida; order Santalales; family Viscaceae; genus Viscum; species Viscum album. The sequence goes on from OY728150.1 coordinate 1,896,676,687, forward strand.
TCTTAATAATTGAATGGGGTTTTCTAAATTAATGAGTTAAATGTTGATATAACCTTATCAGAACAAAATTAGAAACATTATTTAAATATTTTAATCATATTATAACAGTAAATAAGTTCTAATATCCATTCATTATATAAATTCATATTATTTTTCAAGTATGTTGTTAAACCGACCTAAACATGAACTTACCATTATTAATGGATGATTATAAGGTGCTTTAGTTTTAATATAATTATACGACAAGCCTAAGGATATTTTTTGGTTCTTATTAGTGTGATATATCCTAATTTTAAATAAATATAAATATAATAAAATATATAGAAATTCTATACTTATTAAATATAGATCATTTTACTCTTAGTACGCTCATTTTAAATATTTGAATTAATGATAATCCTTTGTTGATCATATCAACAATAGGTTCTTAAAATTACAATAACCGAACCATAGTGATATCATAAACATATGTTTTTTATTTTATTCAATCCTCATGATAATCTAGGTATAGAGGTGATGAAAAAAATAGAAATAAAATTTTCCCACCAGGATATCATCTACACATACATGTGGTTTATGATTTTATTTCCCATTGAATAGGAAACAATATTATAATGTTTTATTTTTAAAAGATAAAAAATGAAATAAATATAATACTTATTGATTAAATTCCCCCTTACTAACCTTTTAAGTTGGTGAAGTAAAATGAAACATGTTGCATCATGGAGGTGATAGTCCTTAGAACACAAAAATTAATTATTCACGTTTCTTAATAGAAAAGGGAAATATTGATTAATTATTATTTACATAGAATAATAATATTCACTATATAAACAATAATGATTTAATTAAATATATATTTGAAAATAATCATTGTAAAATAAACATAGAAAAGAAACAAGTTACGTAAAAATAACTATAAACATTGAACACTTTGTTATTTCTTTGTAATATCCCTTAGAAAATGATGTAATGGGATAATATATTGAGACTTAAATCTCACTAGAGTGATATATTATTCTAGTGGATTGATAAAGGGTAGGTTTTCATGAGGAAACTTAATTTTTAAGAGTGCCTTAAAGGTGTTGTGAGATACCACTTTTATAAGTTGTGCGAGTGCCATTTTTTAAATATTTCAAATTAATATTAAGGTATCACATATTAAAGATGTAAAGAGTAACAAAAATTGATAAATAATGGGATTTAGAATATATAAGTTCTATCAACACTTTATAAACTCAATTATATACATTTTTTTATCATGTTTGAATCTCTTTACCCCTTGAATTATTACTCTTACTATTTTAGATTTTACAACAGTAACTAGTTTTTACATAAGATGAAATTATCTTTCTTCCTATAAAAGTGATAATTATTAGCTAATTTTTACTAATTTTATTATAAATTCGATATATATTTAATTTCATTCAATTTATATATGTGATAAAAATTAATTTTTAAATGAAAATGTATAATGTATTAAAAATTGTTTTTTAAAACATTACTTATATTCTAAAATATCAAATTTAGGTTTTTAAATAATTTTTTTTTCAAATATATGATATAACTGATGAAAATTATAATTTTTTAAATTTTATTTTAAAATTTTATGTTATTTTAATATACATGTTATTTCAAAAAAATTACTATATTTTCAATAATAGTCTTTTTCCTTACTTACTTATAAATCAATTATTTTAGTAAAATATAAATAATTCATCATAATATTATATTAAAATTATTAATCAAAAAATAATTTTCATTTTAAAAAATTAATATTTTGAAATTTTATAATTTTACATTTAAATAAAATTCTAAAATATAGTGGAAAACACTTCATATAGGAAAATAGTTTTTTTTATTGTAACTATTTTTTCTTATTTTTTATAAACTACTAGTTTTATTTTTAATATATTATCCATATTATTAATATTTTTTAATTATTTTATCATAATATACATTTATTGTTGAAATAAAATAACAATTTTATAACAATATTTTTTTAAGAAAAAAATGATTTTCTGAATTATTTTAACTATAATAATTGAATTTCATTCATATTAAAAGTAGTAATTATTTTCATTATATAAATATTTTATTAAGCACTTACTACTATTAATTCTTAATAATTCAAAAATAAGGTTTTAACAGCCTAAACATATTTTGGTTTCATTTTAGTTTGTAGTTTTCTATGGAGAAAGCTATCAAACACATTAAATTATATAAAGGCAATCACATATTAAAATTTTCGTGTTTTATATCTTAAGTCATTTAACCTTCTTAAATAGAAACTTTCAATTTTTACCATAATCATTGCACTAGACTAGTAACTCCCTTTTGATGTTATGATTGATACCAGTGATGGTACAATATGTGATATTTTGTGGTATAGGAAGGGAAATATGTTTAATTTGATTTATCATTCAAGTAAGATATTTGATGATGCCTAAAAAAACAACTCCACCATTTAAATATATTTGGATACAGTTATTTTTTCTTCGATAAGTTTCGTCAATATCCTATTGGGTATAAGGCCATTGTTTTTATAGACTATTGCACAGTAAAGTATTTACTGGATATGAAATAATCGAGACTGGGAATTATGAGATGGACACTAATGTTTCATGAATTTTACATAGAAATAAAGTATAGGAATGGATAATAGATTATATTTGTTGACTTATTTTATAGGTTCCCTATCTCCCAAACTAAGGAATCAAAAGAAATCAGCACTTTATTCCTGGATGAGCAGTTATTTGTTGCCTTAATAATGTAGTCTTCATGGTTTTCAACCTTCATAAATTTTATTATTATGGGATTCATGGCCAAAAATATATCAAAGAATAGGTGACATAAATTCCCTTATGGATTGCAGTCATACTTCTCAGATGATAACTTGTGTTTTTAGAATACGTGTGGATTTTAATAATTGAAAATTTGTTTCTTAATTGATGATTAATACCATTCAATAGAGTTTAAATTATTCAAAATGGGGAGGAAATCATGGTTTTGAAATGAATTTTTATAATGTGTAATAATATATATTATATTGGAATAATATCTTTTATCATTCTAGGTGTCTTTTGATAGCTTGTGATAAGTGTCAAATGCTAGGGGATGTTACAGAGAAATATAAGCTTTCCCAAATGGTTATTCTAGAGGTTGAAGTTTTCTATTTTTTTGGATTATATTTCATAGGTAAATATCCATTTTATTATATTAATTAGTTTAATATGGTATTTTCGGACAATGTGTTCAAGTTGGTTGAGGTCATTTCTGAGCCAAAAAACATTGTTTCATGTGTTTTCAAGTTTATTAAGAAAAATATATTTCCATGATTTGAAGTTCCCATGGAATTAATCATAGATAATAAAACTCATTTCAATAATTATATTCTCAAGGATTTAATATATAAATATGGGTACTTTATTGGAACTAGAACCACATATCACCCATATTATAATGAACAAGATAATAATTCTAATATTGATATCAAACATATTATCGAATTGATAGTGTCTAGTTCTATGATAGACTAGTAAGTTATGTTGGATAAGGATTTATGGGATTACATAACTTGTAGTAATATCTCATTAGTGATGTATTTTTATAGTATATTATATGGAAACACATGTCATATGCATGTAGAAGGACATCCCATGTCCCTTTAGTCAATAAAGACCTTAGGATATGAATTTAAGATTGGTGGAGAGAGAAGGTTGTTGAATTTTAATGAAATGAACGAAATTAGGAGAGAATATTTTGATAATCCTAACATTTAAAAAGAGATAATGAAAACATTTCATGATTCTATCCGTAAGAATGGGGACTTCAAATTTAGAAAATGGATCTTGATGTTTGATTCCATGATGATGGTTTTTTTAGGAAAGTCAAAACTAAGTGGTCAAGAACCTTAATTATTTTAAGAGTGTGTGTAAATGAGGTTATTGAGAAAGTATGAGAGGATAATGAACTATTAATTATAATTATTCAAAATTTCAAACACTACTTTCTAGGGTAGCTAAAGGGATTTACTTCTATCTCTATACTTAAATTCTATGTTTGAACTGATTCTAATTGAGGACTATAAAATTCTTGTATCATGGTAATTAACCTAGGGTTATTTAATGTTTTATTTTCATCTTGTCATAGTAAAAATATTCACACTCCCTTGATCTGAGTTCTCCAAAGCCTATAAATTTTTAAAAGAATCTAGAAAATTTCATAGGTTATGGTGAAACCATGCCAAGAAGTATACCAATAATGCCTATTTCCAAGCGACTATAAGAAAACATACTTCTAAAAATATATACCATATATCTTATGTACTAATCCTCATAGTCTAAAAATTTGGATTCAATTAGTTGATATTTATTTTTCTACAAATTAATTTTTATCTGTTGTAATTTTTTTACTCATATAACTTGTTAACCATAGTAACATACAAAAATACATAAGGGAGGGTGAATTTGATTGAATTAAAATTAATGAAGCTTTTAATTAAATGGGTGTTTTTTGAATTATTCTGTTCAGTTATTTTATATTTTTATTCAAATCATGTGTGGGTTATTATTCTTAGATGTTCTAAAATCAATTTAATGAATATATTTCATGTTAGTCGGGTGTCCAGCTTCTACTTTTGATATAGTTGAAATTTTTTTTAATGAAATTTCAAATATTTTTTACCCATTAAAATTACTTTTATTCACATGTAGTTGTTGTACATATTATTTATCTGGAAAATTTTTTGGCAAAAATTTAAATTCTTATATCTATATTTAAAATAAAAAAATTGAATTTATGTAAACATGCTTTGGCTATTAAGAATAATGAGGAAACCATTATGCAGATACTCTTATAAACTTCAAATAATATATGAATCACTTAATAGTAAATATATTTTCAATATAAATATTCTCCCATAATAGGATTCAATACTGGTCATATTGTTGGTTTTTATTGTGGGGGAGGGTACTTCTCATGAACTTAGTTAGGATTTAATATTTTATACTTATCAACAAATTTCTCAAAAGGTTTCAAAATTTTCCAAAACTTGTGTATATTTTTAAGTGATTATTACTCTTTAGTGTTTTATTAACTAGTGGGTAATAACATGGTTTATGTAACACATAGAGTTCTTATGAATTATTATTTTTGAATAAATTAAAATTATTTAATGGGTTTTATTTCATGCTACAGCATGTTATGATTTGTTCATAAGAAACACCCACTTAAGATTATGTTATACAGAACAATTATATTTTTGTATGGTATATGCACCACTATCTTTGGATTGTGTTACACAGAATATTAAGTCCCTTTTATAGCTTTCATTACATGCAAGACCTAATTTTACCAACCTAAAATGTATTATTAATAATATGATTTAAAATTTTATTATAGTTATAACCTAGCCATTGTAATGAAGTGTATGAGAAAGATTGAAAAATTATAAAAATATGGTTTATTCATGTTTATAAAATGAATTATTTTTAAACAAATTAATTATAAATGAATGTAATAATTATTTTAAAATAAATAAATTCCATTTCCAAAAAACTATTTTTTCTATGAAAAAATGTTTTATCTCTATATATTAGAAAAAAACATTTAATGAATTCTTTTAATAAAAAAATATAGTAAATATTCAATTATATATTTAAAATTCATCTTATCTATTTTCTATAAAACAAATAATAATAAATAAAATTTTAAGTATAGAAAGATGTATTTTTCTAAAAGATAATTTTCCCCATTTTAATGGCACATGTGTTAAAAAAATAAATTTTGACACATTAATAAATTTCATATGACAAAATAAATTTCATTATTTAAATAGAAACATCAAAATTATCATAGGGTAAAATTTTGGTATTTTTCTGAAACACTTAATTTTTTGGTGAATAGTGAAAAATACCAAAATTTAATTAAAATGAATTTTCACCAAAATAGTTTATATAGAAAAATTATAATTTTATGTTTTTAAGATTATATTTAGATCAAATAAAAATATTTTAATCCAATTTAGGTCATTTAAGTCAATTTCACATTGAAATTATATATATAAAAAATTCATATTTTTGTACATTTTCAGTTTAAAAACTCGTTGTATTGCCACATTTGCAGGGTTGCTTTTAAATTAAATTATGACCCTTATAAGATTAGAATTTTTAAATATTTTTTAAAAACATGGAATCATGATAATTAATAATTTATATTAAGGTAAACCTAATTTTTTTACCAAAGTAATTATTGAAATAAATTGAAATCAATTATAGTGATAAGGTAAAAACAACATTACTGAGATGTTATCTTAGAAAATAAGTTGTATTAATGACACTAAAATTTTGAGAAATTTTTTTTATAGCCATAATATTACCAAATACAATCTTTTATTGAAAACTAACCATTATTTTAGGCACATAATGTGAGGGATACCTCTTAATAGTGTTTACCATTTGGTATTTACAAGAATTCCCCCTCTCCTCCACTATCAAGGGGCAGTCACCCCGTGCACTTATTCACACATCTCATGAAATATTATTTAGAAAAAACCTTTCCAAACATCCTCCCAAAATACCAAATCTAATCCATAAATCCAAACCTTTCATAAAATAAAACCAAGAGAGTCCTTTGGTGAAAACCAAAAGAAGTTACCTGAAGAAGAGGTAATGTCCTTCCACAAGAACTTATGTTTTATTTATTTATACGCCCATTTTATTTTTATTATTACATTATTATATAATAAAAAATTATCCTCAAAAAACTAATATTTTATTATGTTGATGTTACTACCTACACCCATACACACTTCCATTAAATGGGATACACAATCATTGTCCGTGGGTATGGGGAACTACCACCTTGTGAATTGATATCATTCATTCTTCCATTACCGCCTTTAAAGGTTTGTAATAGTGATAGAATTACTATTTTATATAATATATATGATATATTTATGATTCTGGAGTTATTATATTACACATACCATTATGATTTCCATTCTATAAGAATATGATAACTTCATTTATGGACCGCCTCCTCAAAGAGAAGTGATTCATTAACGATTTACATGGATTATATTAAGGATATATTTAATATTAATATTTTATATATAATAAATAATATTGATACTAGATTGATAATATATATATATATATATATTATTTTACTTTTATTTATTTATGTCAATAAGATATGAAAAGGGAAACAATGTTCATCTATACGTACGACCGACCATCTCCATGAATGGTGTATTTCATTTCCAATTTAAATATTTTTATTGATTATTATAAATAAAAATATACCATATATATGTTTTATTTATATATTTTTTACATTATGGAAAAGATAAAATCATAATCTATGTAAGATAACCATGAATAAAAATTCATAACATATACGAAAAAACAAAGCGATTATTTTCCAAAACATAACTTTAATATGGAATTATTAATAAACAGGTAATTTGAAGTCATAGTTAAATAATATACAGAATAATATATATTAATGAGGTTCTATTATAGATTTATAATAAACTAATATTTATTATAAATGATGTTTGAATATGTATGACAAATGTCAAGACTTAAGGTTAGTAGATTTCTAGTCTCACTTTTATTCCTATGAGACTTATAAGATATTCACCACTCATTTACTTTTTGTGGTATATACACTACCATATTACATGTTATATATTGAATTTAATTTAATTAAATATATTAAATTTTTCAATTAATTCTATTCTTTTATATATCTCACGATTCAAAAGCTGATCAAGTTGGAAGGAATTTACGTCTCACTTTTCACTTTTCAGATACAAATTCTATATTCACCACCTATTCTATGTGATGTATAAACTAAAAACGATTATATTTTATGATTATTCTCAAAAAAATAATTTCTATTCAAATATCAATTTTTTTGTTATCTCTTTCATGGGGTTTACAGTTTAAAGTTAGAAAATTATTAAATTAATTTTGTTTCAATTTTCCTTCTTTGAGACAAAAGTTATGTTATCCACCTATATTCTCCTATAAGGTGTATATAATTTCTCTATAAAATGTTATATAATGACTCTAATTATTTTAATTATATTTTAATCTTAATTTAATGTTATTATTTTCTGCGTATTTTTATTCAATGTTACCATAGTTGTAATATTTTATTGTTATAATTTCATCATTTATCGGGATTCTTTATTATTATGCTTCCATTGATGAAATATTATGATCCATATATAAATATTTCTCATGAGTTTTCCTATCCACTAGTTATTCATTATAATTTAATTTAATGGAACCTTTTTTCCACTCTTTGGTACTTATGATAATTATGATTTTTTAAGAAAATCAGACATCATTTATCTCTTCGATAAGAAATATGTTTTCTCCCAAAGACATGTTTTCATGAATTTTTTTCAATTTTTTTTAATGATTTTTCAATTTAATTTTCATGTAAAAGTATTATAAAAATTATTTATGTTTTAAAAATATTTTTAATTAGTTTCAAAACTTCCTTTATAATTTTCAATGTAATTTTCAATGAAAATGGTTTTCAAAATGTTATATGTTTTAAAAATAATTTTTCCTAGCAAAAAATATATTTCATAAAGAGAATTTTAATATAAATTAAAATTTATTTTCCATCTATGATGGAATACATTAATATAGTTTATTATTTAATGTTAATATTATATAAGGACTCCATTGTTATTATTTATTTTAATGGTTTATATTGAAGATGAAAACTTTTTTTATAAAACCTATTTTTATTCCAAGGGTTATACTATGATAAAATGATTATGAAACATACATAATTTCATGGGTTATTCTTGGATGAAATGATTATGAAACCTGTATCTTTTCTAGAGGTTATGATTTTATTAAATGCTTATGAAAACAACTTCATTTCATGGGTTATGATATGAAGTTTATGAAACCCATATCTTTTTATGGATCATGATATGGTGAGTTTTTTATTATCTTATGGAACAAAAAAAATATAGTTTTCATTATGTGATGGGTGGGACCTATACCTACCACAAAATATTTGGTAAAATATTTATATCTCATAAGATATACATGGAAGGGATGATAAGAGAACAAGATTCAGTAATATAGGGATAGAATGAGAAGTAAACCCGGTTCGGTAATACATTGATGGAAAAAGAAATGAACCATGATCAATAATACAAAGATGAAATGATAATTGATATGGGTTCAATAATACAAGGATGAAATGTGGAGTAAACTAGATTTGGTAAAATACTTTTTCGGTTATTGTTATCTTTCCAATGATACTTAACTAATATGGAAATTATTTACTATACATATGTGTATGATAAAAATTAAATGACTCATTACATTGTTATTCTCTCATGAATCAAGTTATATGATTTCTATATGAATCATGTCTTATGAACTACTAATATTTATTTTATGATTCATGTTTATAATATTTTATATTTATGGAATGAAATTCCAATTTTATGCTAATGTTCTCATACCCTTATGCTTATGTAATATTTATGTATCTTCCTTATTTAACCTTACTAAGAATTTGATCTCACCCTTTTTTATATTTCCTTTACCCAGGTTATGAATAATGTTTTTAAGTAGGGTATTCTTATGAATAATACTATTGATTATTATATTTACGGGATATGTTGAAGATCCTTCAACCTGTTAGAATATGGTGTTTCAATGTTTCCAAATATAATAAACTATTTTGGTATTTAGGAATGTACTTCTGAAATGTTCTTATTATTAATCAAAAATGATGAAATATCCATGTATGTTAAGTCTATTTCTCTATATTTGGTATCATGGAAAAGGTTTAGTCCAAACTTGAAAACTTGGATTAGAAAAATTTAGTGAGATACCTAGGGATATTTCTAAGGATATGTCTAGGTATCTCTTTGAGGACAAGTCTAAGTATGAGTAAAAGTATAGGAAAATGTCTTGGAATTTTGGTAAAGTATAAAACGAGTGGTTTCCAACCAATTACATTACTATATTGATATTACAAGTGGATATGGATCTTGAATAGATATACATAGGTGTAGCAACCCTGAAAACAATGTATTGAGCTAGAATCTATCAAGAACTGGTGTATGACGATGAGCCTTGCTCTACACCTAGTTTGACACTCTTGGGGGATATTATTTGGAAATTCTAAAAACATTTATGAACCATCATAAAGTATTTAAATATATAATGATCTTGGTTGATCTAGGATATGGATAAGGTGTCATATATTTAAAAGAAGATGTCATGATTTCGACATCGTAAAAGTAATTTTAATAATTATATAGTTTTATGATATAATAAGTATTTCTCACAATATTCATTCTAGTTTTAGTCAATGATGGGAACCAAAAGGAACTCGGTTAAAATTCAACGTGATGGATGATTTTCTAATGAGTAATCAAATGGGTTGATCACTAGAGTGAAGGAAATTGTGATCAAACCTAATCAGTTTTCATGGAACATGACTAACAATGTATACCTTAATCATCTCCTAGACTCACCAAATAAGAGAAATATATAGTTCACTTGTAATTCCAATAATATATCCAACATAGAAAATAATATCATCTTTTAGTTGTGTTTAGAGTGTGGGAAGAAACAACCAAGTTAATGTCTTAAGGTAACATGAATATGTTTTGACTATTGAAAGGAATGAAACAAATAAAGCAACTGCAAAGGGAAAATGGAATGTTCAGTTAACACAATCAATGAAAATAATTTCTTACCTAATATATAATAATTTTTTTAATTCTATAAATGTGAAAATTATTGGAATTAAGAAAATCAATATCTTAGGTGAAAATATCATGAAAGAAATTATCAAGGTTGTAAGAGTAATGGTATTTCTACTGATGTTGAGAAGACCACATGCGTCATATAAAAGGTATGTTCTATTCTAATAATATTGTTTATAAGCATGAATAAATTTATTTTAATGAATAATAATACATGATTTGTATTTTATATTTTCGTAAAGTTGCATTGAGGAATAAGATGATGAATCCTAGTTAATGTCTTGAGAAATTAGTGGAATATGTATTGGAATTCAAGAATTATGTTATATGAATCATTAATTATATTTCATTCATTAAGGATTTTAAAAAATATATTTAATGGTGCTGATGACCTAGAAAAGTGATTTAATTGATTGGGGATATTTTGATGAAGGGAATGTAACCCTTAATGTGTTCTTGATGTTGAAAAATTTGTGTTCATCTTAGATAAAGAGATAATTGATATGGATAAAGTTAATGAGATATTATTTATGACCTTAGTTCTGATAAAAAATTTGTTGAAAAAGTGTTTTATACTATCATTTATGAAGTTTAACATTTTTAAATTTATATAATATATCAAATGATCTTTGGAATGAGGAAGCATGCATGTTTTCAATATTTTTTTGGTAATTCCTATAATTACAATGTTTCAAGAGAGTATATGATAGAGGTATTCAAATGTTTTGTTTGTGACAAATAAGATATTATTTATGATATATGAGGGATCAATGAAAAAATGGTTTTGATAAATATTGTGAACTCTTTTCTAGAGTTTTGGATTTTCATCTTTTTGAAGGGTTTTATGGTTAACCATTTATAGAACAGTTTAACTCAAAATTCATATAAGGTTTTATATATTAATGTATTATCTTTCCATATTTGGATTTATGAATATTGGAAAACTTGTACTAACCAATTTGATAGTATAATGACTAAAGATAGATGAAATGACTTATCATGCTATATTAGTCTTATGAACCATTTGTACTTCAATAATAAAAAATTCACCTTCATTTATGGAGTAATAAATGAAGTGGAAAATTGGTCAAGGAACAACCAATGGGTAATATTGAAAATATAAAATGAAATGAAATAAAATAAATATATCTCTTTATGAAAATTATTCATCTATAGTTAAAGGATCTTGAAATAATTTTTTCCTTTTAATATCATTTTTATGATATCAATAACCTCTTCTTGCCTAATTTGGTGATAGTCTTATGGAAACTAACCATTAATGGGTCACTTGTATTCTTGTGATCAAGTATCTTTATCACTCACTATAATTCATTACAATTTTATTCTATGTCGAAATCATCACATATGTTCTCTTATGTGGAAACCTAGATATGAGTTACTTTGGGTAACCATTAACTTTAAAATATTCCCTTTTTAAAGGAATTTGTTTTACTCATTTTTGTGATGTGCATCCATATAAAAATAAAACTTCCATTATTAAAATACTTATGACCCAGATGAATTTTTATGGCTAAATTCAATTAAAGGGGGGCATAATGTAACACCCTGAGTTTTAATAAATTATTTTTTGGAATAAATTAAAATTATTTAAGGGCTTTCTTTGAGCACAATGCCAGGTTTTTCTTACTTCATATGAAACACCAAGATAATATTTTGATATAAGTAACACATATAATATATTGTGGCACATGAAACACTATGTCTGGATTGTGTTACAAACAATATTGAGTCACTTCGATATCTTGTGTTATATGCAAGACCTTGTTTTAGCTAACTAAAAAATAATATTAATAGTATTATTAAAATATTATTATAGTTATCACCTAGAAATTATAATGGAGGGTTATAAAAGGATTAATTAAATAATGAAAATATGTCTTATGCATGTTTATAAATTTATTTCTTTAAAAATAAATTAATTATAAATGAAAGTACGAAGTATTTAAAAATAAAAAATTCATTTTATGAAAAACTATTTTTCTATACAAAAAAATACTTTATTTAAATAAATTAAAAAAACCAATATTTATGATTTATTTCAATGAAAATTATATATTATATATTCAATTAACTATTTTATATTAATTCTATTTTTTCTTGATAAGAGATAAGAATAAATCCAATTTTAGGTACAAAGAGATGCATTCTTCTAAAAGGCAGATTTACCACCTTTTAAGGACGCACTTGTTTTATGAATAGATTTTGAAAATTTAAAAAATATTATATAAAAAAAATCAATATTTTCATTGGAATTTACAATTTATCTTAGGGTGATATTTTTTTATTTATCTGAAACATTACAGTTTTAGATGAATAGTAAAAAATACTAAATTTTAATTGAAAACCAATTTTTCATCTTAATAATTTATATTGATAAATTTTGTTTTTTATTTGTATTTAATTAATATTTTGATAAATGAAATATATATTAATCCAATTTTTTTCATTATAATTAATTTAACATTGAAATTGGATATAAAAACATTTCAAAATTTTTAACATTTTCACTTTAAAAAAATATTGTCTCGTCCCATCTACTTGATTACTTTTAAATATATTTCTATCAATTATGTGTTTATAATTTCTAGAAATGTATGAAATATATCTAATTATCATTATTTATAATTTATAATAAGGTAAACATAATTTTGGGACCAAATTAATTAGTGAAAGGAATTAAAATTAATTATAGATATTAAGAAAAAAACATGTTTACTTAGCTTTTATCTTAGAAAATAAGGTGTAAAATGACCCATAAATTTTAAAAAAGCTAATTTATGGCCATATTTAGTCCATATCAAAAAATTTATAAAATATTGACCATTATTTGAGTCACATTATGTAATATATACCTCTCAATAGTGTTTAAATTTTTCTATTTTCATGAATTTCACTCCTCCAAAATAATAGTGCACTCACCCCCTCAATTATTCACAACTATCAAAACATTTAGATCCGAAAAAACCTATAAAAATATTCTCCCAAACTCTCTCATATCACCATATAGTCATAAATGTTTGCATAAATAAAATTAATAATTCATTTGGTGCAACCCAAAAGGAGTTACCTGAAAAGTTGTAACATCCTTCAACGAGCACTTTTTTTCTCCACCACTTAAATTATTATAATTTAATTATTATATAATAATATCAGTATCCTAAATATAAGGATATTTTTAGATGTTAATGGTATTACTTATACCCATACCCACTTCTATCAAATGGTTTGTGTGATCATCATTCTTGTGTACGACAGACTACCGCCTCACGAACCGAAGTCATTCACTCTTCCATTACAATCTCTAAAGGTTGAGAATAATGATGTAAATATTTTTTATAGTATATTTATGATTTATTTATGATTTTGGACTTATTATATAACACATACCTTTATGATTTCCATTTTTCGGGAATATGATAACATCATTTGTGGACATGTGGACTACTGAATTCTCAAAGCGATGCGATCCATTCATTATTTACATGGAATATATTAAGGATATATTTAATATAGATATGTTTTAAATAATAAATACTAATTATAATATAATTATAGTATATATATAAAATTTATTTTCTCTCTTTCTCTCAATATGACAATAAAATGGAAACTGTGTTCATGTGTATATATGACCTACCGTCTCTATTAATGGTGTATTTAATTTCATATTTATTTATTATATTTATTATTATAAATCCATATATACAGAATATATATGATTTCATAAATGTTTTACATTATTCAAATTATGGGATCATGATCTAAGTAAGAATACCAAGAATAAAAATACAAAACATGTACAAAAAAACAAAGTGGTTGTTACCCGAAACAAAACATTCATAAGGAATTGTTAATAAAATGGTAATATAAAGTCATAGGTAAATAATATATGTTATTATATCAATTAATATGGTTATTTTATTTTATTATAATAAACATATATTTACTATAAAAGTGGTTTGAACAAGTATGATGAAAGTCAATACTTAATGTAATGATATTTCTTGTCTCACATTTATTTCTGTGAGAATTATTTCATATTCACCAATAATTTACTTTTTGTGGTGTATATATCACCCTATAAAATTTTATATCATGAAACTAATTTATTTCATGATTTGAAAAGTTTAAATTTATGATATTCTTTGATATATTCCACAGTTCAAAATTTACTCAAGTGTTAATGGATTTTCAACTCATTTTTTCTTTCATAAGACACAAACTATATTCACCGCCTCTTATATGTGGTGTATATAATAATAATGAGTGTATTATTTGATTATTATACTAATATTTCTTGGTATTTACATTTAAATTTTAATATATCTCTTTCATAGGGTTTATAGTTCAACAACTACCAATTCGGTAAGGGATATTTGTCTCAACTATCCTTCGTCGAAACACATGTTATGTTATGAACCTATATTCTTCTATGAGGTTTATATACATACCATTTAATATGTTGTATAATGAATGTAATTATTTCCATGATATTTTATTATTCATGTAATTTTATTCTTTTAGGGGTATTTTTATTCAACGTTACTATAGTGGTAGGATTTTATTCCAGTAATCTCATCGTTTATCAAGACTGTTTATGATTATACTTCCATTGATGAAATATTATAATCCATATCTCAATAATTCTCATGAATTTTCTTATCCTATGGTTTTTCATTATATCTTCAAGTAATTTTACTTTTTTATAATCTTTGGTAAATTATATAATTAAGAATACAATTTTTTTGAAAATATGACCTTATTTCTCTCTTCAGTCAGAAATAATTATTCTCAGAAAGCCATGTTTTCTAAAAATATTTTAAAAATTATTTATAAATAATATTTTACGGTCATTTTAAAGGAAAATAAATTTAATTTTTTTACGTCTTAATAAGTGTTTAATTTTTTTTCAATGCTTAATTTATAAGTGTTCAAGGTTATTTTAAGAGAAAAGGGGTTTCATAATATTATATGTTTTACAAATAGTTTTTATTTGTGGAAATAATATTTCCTAAAAAAATTAAAATATATTTCAAAATTATCATCGATATAATTTCAAATCATTTGATATTTTCTATGATTTACTGTGGATATGATCCAAGGACACATTTCTTATTCTCTTTTTGAATAGTTTTTATTGAAGCTAATAAGTTATTTACGAAACCTATTTCACTTCTAAGGGTTATACCATAAAAAATTCTTACACGACGTACTTAATTTTATAGTTTATTAAATGATGAAATGATTATGAAATATATACTTTTTCTACAGGTTATTATAGAGTGAAATGTTTATGATACCCATTTAATTACATGTGTCATGATATGATTTTTATGAAACCCATCTATTTTTAATGTTTATGATATGGTGAATGTTTTATTATCTTATGGAACACACAAATATGGTATTAATTATGTGATGGGTGGAAAATATACATCCCTATAATGATTGGGGTAAATATTTATATCTCAATAGATATAAATTTATGGAACAGGAATTGAACCTGGTTCACTAATACACGGTTGGAATGGGATGTAAACCCAGTTCAGAAATACAGGGCTACAATGGTAAGTGAAATAATTTTAGTAATACATGAATATAACATTAATTGAACTTGTTGAAGTAATGCAGGGCTGAAATGGGGAGTAAACCCAGTTAAGTAAATGACTTTTTATATTATGTTGGTCTTTCCATTGATCCTTGACTAATATGGCAATTATTTTATTATGTATCTTTGTATTCTATAATTAATATGTATTATTCCAATTTTATGCTCCCATGACTCATATTATTTTATTTCTTTATGATTTATGTCTTATTAACTATTAGTATTTATTTCATGATTCATGTTTGTAATTTTTGATATAAAATATATAATTTTACAATTTTATACTCATGTTCTCATAACCTTAAGTTTATTTCTTGTTTATATATCTTCCATTTTTACCCTTATATAGAATTTGGCTCACAATTTCTTCTTTTTCCTTTCCCCAGTTTATAAAGAATGGTTTTAAATAAGGTATACTTTTGAAGAGTACTAAAGGGGGAAATCCTTACAAGAGATGTTGAATATATTTCACCAAGATAGAATATTTGCTCTTCATTTTTCCAAAGACAATAAACTATTTTTTTTATATAAAATTTATTTTTTAATTGTTCGAAATATTTAACCAAAATAATGTAGTATCCATATATGTTATGAATGGGTCACTATAGTATACATTATGGTTGAAATTTCCTCTAAATTTTTTAGATTTGGAAGATTTTTTAGTGATGTTTTCCAATATTTATATGGTATTTATGTTTAGGAAATTGTAAAGGGAGTGTGTTATATAAGATCTTTATATAGTTAGAATATAAATATGAGGGAACTATATCATTAAACATGAACCTTGGGGAATCATACTTTTTGAAATAGAGACCTTAAGGAGACAACTCAAAATATAACCATATTACTCTTTTGGAACTAGAGTTAAATGGGACATTGGGATCCCATAGTTAATCTTTGAGACATTGGGACCCAAAAAATCCACATGAACATTCAATATGTTTATTTCATATTCTTGTCTTGAAAAACAACAAAAAAATCCCAACTATCAAAAATGAGTTCATCACAGTGAGGGGAATATTGTACCCAAATTAATAAGTGGTAATTGACTTATTAGAAAAAAAATATGAGTGGTTTCGAATATGAGAAAATGGATCTATGATTTTTAGAAACTATGCGGGGGAGATAAATACATGATCGCCTTGTTAAGGTTATAAATCCACCTAAATCTAACTAATCGTCACTCCTATAACTAGAACATGAATTGGAACGAAATTAGGTCATTGTGTTATTTTATATATTGTTCATGATATTTTCCATAATTATGAGTTATTTTTCCTTCACTTCTATTGTGTTTTTTTATTTAGATATTTTTTGTTATGAACATTATTGAAAATCATTATCCCATCTCAAATTTATATCCCTTATAAATCAATGTTTCAACCAGCTTCATTTTGAGCTAATTTGTGAAATATATATATATATTTTAACAATAAAAATGTGTGAATTGATTAAGGATAAGTAATTCTTTATGTGTAGGGTAATTTTATGTCGTTTGATTAATAAACTTTCCCACATCTTTTTTTTGGGATTTACTAATGTATTAAATATAAAAAATTAGTTATTGATAAATAATTATCAATTTTTCATAATCCTGTACTTGGAATTGTTATTTTTTATTACATTATTTAAATTTTGAATTTTGAATAAAAAATGAAATTTATTTTTATGGATGGTCAAATTATTTTAGGATCCATCATTTTTGTGATTTTTCATAAAAAAAATATTTGAAATTAATTTTGTGATTTTGATTATTTAGTATTGTTTTTTCTACTTTTTTATTATTAAGATTTTTTTCAGCATTAAATTTTAATTATAAAATTTAAAATTCATTAATTATTTTATATTGATATAATTTATTTTTTTTGTGTTGATTATTTTTACCAAATTTTTAATCACTATGTTTTTTGAAAATTATATAAGTTACTATTCATTGAAGCGGTCCTACAACCGATGGTGAAACTGCAAGTGAAAATTGATCAAGCATAAGAAGAAGCTGAAAAAATTCAGCTATGTCTAGGAGAAACTATAGGAATATCGGAAGAAACTAGATGTAAAAAAAAAGCTGAAAAGTAAAGAAGCGTTGTAATAAATAAATTTTCAAATCGCTATATGGGAATATTGACAAATGTAATCAACCACATGATGGAAATAAAGTATTTTGTATGAAAAAAATTGGAAATCATCTCAAATGAACATACATTGGAGATGAAGTAACCATAAAAATAAAGGTAAAGTGTTTATGACTCTCTTTTTGATTGACCACATAACCCTTGAAGCTATTGTTTAGAGGAAATAAACTTTGAATCCAAAATCAAATCAACCATGAGACCACGATTGATTCAACATTCCACCAAAAATGACAACCATATTTAATACAAGTAACCAATTTTGAACCAATGTATGAGGTGAAATGTTTAAGATCAAAACATTCACCAGAGATAAAATTGAGATCATAGAGGATGTCGAGAGTTAATTCCTATAGTATGATCTTCGAATGTTTTATATGAAGGACTCAAACCTAGTTTCAAGTTAATATAGATGATTAAAAATGTACTTTGAGGTTGACTTGAGTTAGGGAAGTTCACATGAGATCTATTCTTGATAGTGTTGATGGATAATAGAGACTGGTGTTGGTATTGTAACGAACTGAAGCTTCCTGATTTAAATGAATTTGTGGAGTGAGCCTAAAATTATACTAAGGTTAGGAAATCACACTACTAATTTCTACATAGTAACATAGTCAATATTTGAATCCATGGTAGTCACAATTGAAATTTTAATATTCACCTTTGTGGATCTATAACCAAACCAAGATGAAGAAAGGAATTGAAGTCGAGAGCTAATTCTTATATTCAAATATTGAAGTATATATTCATATTTTTTTTATTGCATCATATTATATGGGAATGGTGTGGGAATATTAGACTACTCTTTTATATGAAACTAGAGTGGTGTTTCTTGAATCTTTTTCTTTAATCCATCAAGATCCTATTATTATTTTATTTTATCTATTTGGTGTTTTTTTGACATATGACTATAATTTTAAAATGAAATTTCATCACTATTGGGATGGTGTGGTTTGGTTCTGATGGGGTTTGGGGTTTAATATCCTATACACCTCATATTGTGATCATTTTTATAGTCTCTTTTGGGTTATGAACTAATTCGAAATGTAGTTCTCTAATATTTTTTTAATTTTATTCATGAATATTTCATAACTATTTCAATTCTATCCAAATATATTAAATATAAAAACCATGCTATTCTTGAATTTAAGGTTATTAAATTTTATATTTATTATCATAGGTTCTCTTTATCTATAAAAGGGTGGTTATTTTTGGTAAAAATGATGGTTATAAGTTTTTTTGTTGAAATAATGGTGTGTTTTTGAATTATTATTAGAATATGGGTCGGTTTTGGTAAATTTGTTTTGTATGGGGGGGTAGTCTGATCTCTATACTAGAATTGGTTAGGATCTCCCCATCATTGGTTTTATTGGAATTTCCTTAGATGAAAGGTTTCTAAAAAACTCTCCATGCCAAATAATTCAGTATACTAGTAACTGAAATGTTTAGGTGATAAACATAAACCATATACCATAGTCCCTACCTATCATTTACTCACTTATTTAAAGGATATATGTCTCACCAAACTAGGTATCTATTCATGCATAGTTTTTAATATGTTAATGGAATATAAGTTCTAACCTCATGAATAACTCTTGTGATGGTACCTTCAATACCTCTTATACAAAATTGTAGTGAGTTCTGAGAAATTTTCTCAATCATGTAATTGTCTTCTACTAGAGAATTTTCAATAAAATATCCTTTATATTATTCACTAAAAACGTTTATATCATTTTTCATTAAGCCTAGAAAATTGAAAATAAGGAATATATGCTCCTCATTTTTCAACATGGTCAGCTAACACATTTCTTCATTAACCTCTCCCTGTACTCATAGATGGTCTCTCTATATGTCTATCTAATGGAATATATGTATTTTTTATGTTTCTATTTCATTATATAAGGATGAATAATTACATTAAGGATCTATGTATGTCATCCTAGTTATTAACATCAACTGATTGTGTGATACAAAAGAATTATTTGGTATCTCTTTCATGTTAAAATGGGAATTCGCTTCACTTTACCTATTTTTCAACAACTCCTAAAGTTTTGAAATTAGAGAATCCATATGTAAAATACTTAATATATATTTTTAGGTCTTTTCCCCCAAACCTTTAAATTTAAGAAGCAATTGTATTATGAATTTTTCCATCTCAATGTTATTTTTAAATCATATCATAGAAAGTTGATTTGTTTGATTAATGAAATGTGGTTCACATAGGTCACCAATGGTCTGGTAAGGATTTCCATCGATGATGATAGGTTTGGAGTGAACACTTGAGGTTTCACTAGAGACTACTAGATAAATTTAATCAAATATTTATTGAAAATTAATTCTTTAATTCAAATTAACCATGATAGAGAACTGGATGTTGTGATGCATGCAATTAACAATTTGTGGAATTACCTATTTGGAGAAAGGTTTAATAAGTATTCTAACCATAATTACTTGAGTTATATCTTATCTCAAAAATATTTGAATCTTTTCCAAAGTCATTGGGTATAATACCCGAAATATTTTTACTTTGACATTGGCTATACCCCTAATGAAATGGAATGTCAGTGAAGATGAGTTGAGTAATAAACTTCCAACCCAGGTCACGAAAGAATAATTGTTAGAGTAAAAATTGACAGATCTTTATACATAGTTTCATACTGAAATATGGGAATCAATGTATAGGGTTGACTCAACTAGTGTTTGGTTGAAATATTATATCCTTGAAATTATTCTTCAGGATCAGTTTCATGATGATGATTTCAATAGAATAAGGGAGTCTCATTATTACGAGGATACCATTTCTTAGTGGAATTTCAACTATGAGGGTATTATATATTTTGGAACTAGAATGTTTTACCTTTAACTATGATAAAAACTATTTTGGGGGATTCCCATAATTCTTAATGGTTAGTGAACTTAGGAACCAATAAAATGTTCTATGATATGAGGTGATGATTTTGGTCTCTAGGGATGATGGGGCACTTTTGATTTTTTATCTCATTGTTATCCCTTCCAACAGGTCTTGGCCAAGAACCAAAAACCGTCATGTTTTTTTCATCCATATCCAATTCCATCTTGGAAGTGGGATGAGATCTCTATGGAGTTTTTCTCGGTTTCCATGGACATAGAGAGAGAAGAATAGGATATGTATTGTGATTGATAGACTGATACAATTGGATAACTTTTTACCCATTCATGATACAACCAATGTTTATCAGCTGAGAAATCTATATATTAGAGAAATTATTCAATATCATGGATTTTCCTCTACTATATTCTTTGATATATATACTCATTTTACGTCTCTGTTTTGGGGAGGGATCTAAGTGGAACTGGGATCTCAAGTTCATTTGAGAATGTAATACCATCCATAGTTAGATATCCATACAAAAAGGATTTTACAAATTTTTGGGGATATGATTTTTTCATATTTCCACGATTATGGTGGAGCTCGGTATGACCATTTGGGGTTGGTTGAATGTTTTTATAATAATAGTTACAATTCTACGATCAAAATGGCTACTTTTCATTCCTTTTTTGTCCATCCTTGTAAGAATTTTTTGTGTTGTTTATAGATCAATAAAACATCCTTTGTTGGATCGAACTTGGTTCAAGATATGATAGTGAATATTCACTAGATTTTTTAGAGAATGATGATGGCACAGAGCCGACAGAAGTTATGTGCTGCTCTTCATTAGAAAAATTGAAATTCTCAGTTGGTGACATGATGTTATAGAATGTTTCACCACATTTTGGTCATCGACATATTGGGAGGTAAGAGAATATTGATCCTTATTTCATGGTAAATTTTAAGGTTGTTGATTAGGTGGGAAGGGGATTACTATTTACAGTTCTTCCATTGTTTACATTGATACATAATGTGTTTCATGTATCTCAGCTACAAAAAATCTATATGATTAATCTCATGTTTTTAGTTAAAGTGATATTGATATCGAGATAGATTTATCCATGACTAATCATCCAATCATGATAGTTGATTCTCAAAACAAGTTACTTAATGGGAGAAAAATACCATTGGTTATGGGTGCTATGGAATCACAATTCTAATACACATGTGACTTGGATAGGGATTCATTGATCAGAGAGTATGGAATTCATCTTTTTGATATGGAATACACTTTAAAGTTTTTCTAGGGAAGGAATGATTCTATGGTGGAGAGGTTGTAACATCATGATACCATTTGTAGGTACTCCTCAACCCCAATTTTTATCATTCATTTTTTGGGTCTCGTTTAGGTATGATTTGGGTGAAAATTTTAAAATTATGGAAGGCTCTTGGGTTGTGGACGGTTAATGCATGGTTTTTTCAAAACTGTACACCCTGCTATTGAAAACCATGAAAAACCATATAGTGAGGGTTTTCACGATTGTTTAATGGTTTGAAAAATTGTGATGACACCTAGTATAAACGGTTTAACCCTTTATAGGGGCACACAGTTAGGGTGCACAATTTGACAACCTGTGAGACCCCCTCCAAGAAACTATGCAGGCATTTTTTTTATTCTGAAAAATATCATAAAAATTATTGAACCCTATTTTCCCCCCACTCAACCCTAACATAGAATTTGATGTCCTCCTGGGTCATCGGATCACTCTTTAACATATTTGGGATTCTCCAAACCTCTTCCTAAGTGAATCAAGGCATGAAAAAAAACCATCAATCTCTTCTTGGTAAGAGTTCTTCTCTCATTCTCTATCTCCCACTATCTTCCACTATAATCCTTATGGATTGAAAGATCTCTATGTTTTTGGATGATATAATATTTTTGTATTTTGATCTCTAATTTAGGATTGATTCTTGGATATTCTTTTTTGATATTCATTATTGGAAAATCTATTTTTATAAGTTGTGTTACGTGATCCAATGATCTATGGTAGGTGGTTCTATTTAAGTTTGTCTAATAAATTTAACCATAAATAACTTGATTAAATTAAATTAATTTTAATTGGTTTGTGAAAAACCTAATTTCGGTGAATTGGGTTTGACTTGAAATTGGGTGAAACCCCCCAATTCTAATGGATTTGGGTGTGTTTGTAGAATTTGATGGATAATTGTGAAATTAAATTATACAATTAAAATACGAAATTTATTTTTGAAATACATTTCAAAATTTTATTTTAGAGAAAAATGAATTAAATCATTTTTATGAGAACCCATTGGTTTTATCTTGGAAAACATATAAATTGATTAAAAACGTATTTTTATTTTTAAATGGAAATTCGTATATTTAAGTAGAAATGGGTTTATTTTATTTTGAAATATTTTGAGATAAATTTTTCATTATTGAATATTCTTTGATAATATGAAATCTTAGGTAGTTACGGATTGATATGGTACAAAAATCTATTTATTATTTAAAACACTAAAAAAATAGTTCATTAGGTTACATCTCCAATGGGATGGTGATGTGTCCTCTTCGACTAGTGTCTAAGGGATGTGTGTACACATATTATCATGATCACCTATCCAAGTGTGTGAGGATCACATAACCTAGAACTATCACAACTATTTGAACATGACCATGTTGATCATTTATGATTTATATATATATTACATTATTTTTAAACCTTTCTACATATTACCTGTGAATTTATATAAATTCTTTTATATAAAATTTTTATTAAGCCATTTTTTGAAAAATTTACATCAATAGAAATATAAAATTTTTATTTTTTTGAAGATTATATTGAACTACCAAGCCTATTTTATTTAAAATTGAAAAAATTATTTTGTTAGTTAATGTGGAATCTTATTATAGAATCCTTGGTGAGAACCTTCTGAGATTTTATCTCACACTGTACCTATTCCATTGGTAGTTTATAGATTTCCTTCTACTAGGTTCAAGAAAGGGGGAAACACCACTTGGAGGTGGTGGGTGTTGATCTCCTGGACTTCTAAAACCGTGTTCATTGGTACTTGGGTTGTTTGTATTTTAGTTTTTTGATACTTTTTTGTTGTACTTATGGTTTAAATATATGTTTTAATTCTGTTACTTGTTCTCCATGTAGAGTTTTATTTTGAACATACTAAATTGTAAATATTTATTATACTGTTTATGTGAAAAAACAATCCTTCCTAATCTTGTATGATACCAGGTATTACTCTCCAACTTTTAGGGATCAGGAACTCCCTTCCGGTCATGTTAGGATCAGATCTAGTGTTAGGGTAACATAGTATTTGGAATGATTCATGACATCCTGTGTATCCAAAATAATATTTTGGTGTGTACTCTATATACACTCTATGTTAGCTGATTCATGAGAATATGGAATGTGTACCAAGGTCACATTTTTTCTTATATTTATATCCCTAAAAACACAGTTTTTTATTCTTATACATAACCGGGTGTGTGGCAATCAAGTGATTTCAATAATAGAATTGAAAAAATTCTCATAAATTCTCTTTTGTTACAAATCAATCCTCTAAACAGTGATAAAATACCTCCAAATGACTCACCCAATGTTGTGGTATATTTTGTGGTCAATTTACAGCCTTCTATTTCTAAAAACATGGTTATTAATCACTCACACAAAGCCTTTGAGTCCCTATTCATTATTGGATTCATGAAATGTTTACCAACACACCTCCCCAAAACCATAATCACTCAATAATCTATCTTATGACTTACTCATCACTATTGAACTAAAATCAATAAATTTAGCCTTAAATAAAGATTAATTACCAATCACAACATAGATTATTTAAACCAATGACTATAGAAGAGGCTGATAATAAATGTGTGAGAAATAAGAAAATAAAACAAAGTAAAATCATTGGTGGAAATTAATGGTCGTTGTAGTGATATATGACAAACAATCATTGGGTGAGAAATTTTATAAAAATAAAAAATATATGTTAATGATTCAAAATAAAATATTATAAATTGATAAGGTTTCAATTATTTTCATTATTATCATTAGAAATAAATTAATTTTTCCGGTAGCTAATAATCACAAAGGAAGAGAAATAAATAATAACAAATCCACTCTTTATGGGAAAATGGAATTCAAAACAATTGATTATTGATTTTATTGTTCTATTTTTTATCTTTACAATCCCCAATTATTGTTTTCATCAAGGAATAGATCCTACATACTCAATCTTATTCTTACCCATTTGTAATTCCCTAATTAATTCAAGATAGAAGATATCCAATACCTCTAATTCTCCCTCCAAATCTCTAGATCAATCATTAATAGAGATAATGGATAACCCTAAGAATAAAAAATTCGGGTATTTATAACCCATGATTAGGTCTACCAATGTTCTAACTAAAAGACAAAAAAATAATTAGTCCATGGCCTGATACTCAGGAACGTAATTTATACTGTGATATGGTAAAAGAAATGGTTTCAATCACTATAATATTTTTAGAATCCCTATATATTCATTTTTTTATATATTTTCATATATGGTAATGTAATAAATTTTTATATAATTAATTAATATTAAAAATTATTTAAATTCAATGTACTCAGAAAGTTACAAAAAATTATATTTTTTGTAAACACCACATCCTATTAGAAATGGATCAAATAGAAAAAATAAGGCTTCATTATAGTGTAAGTTTATCATTTTACATCAAATTAGGACTTGAGACTTTTGAATACCAATGTTGAACTATGGTTGGACTATAAAAAAATGGGTTACAATATTCTCACAAATATTAAATTTTTACTATCTTGGTAAATTAAATAGCATGAGATTCTAATCAAGGAATAATTTGAAAGATCATCACGTGGAAAATATTATATATTCATGCACTTACTCACTACATGAAGTTATAATCATTAAGATAACATGGTACACAATTTTCATGATAGTTAATATCCCATTTATCATAAAAAATACATCCTCTATCTCATTTCAAGGAAAAAACCATAATAAAACACCAAATATTCCAAAATGAGCCTTTCCTAGCCACAACTCCCTAATTATTTTATCATTTAAAGTACATTATACTCCATGTGGTAAACAAATTTATCATCCCAAGATAGATATGTTGAAATGGTTCCATTCCATGGTTAACTCTACTTGGAGAACCTTTCTCCCAACTATTAAAAAGTGAACTAGATGGTTGACTTATGAGAACAACTCTTCCATATTGCATTTCAACACTAATATATTTACAAGATTCTACACTACAGTAAAAAGAGATACCAGGTTTTTCACTCAATAATATCTATATCTACTTTAGTAATGTTTCATATCTACAAAACACTAGCACCAATATCGATATCTTAGGTAATTAGAGAATCCCAAAACCTCCTTCTCAACCCTTCCATAATCATTATTGAGAATATTTCATCCAAATATAAATAACTTATAAGATCATACCACTATAGAATATAAATATGTTGTGTTTTTACTTTGTCTTTCACATAAGATACTAAAAAACACATCAATAAAAACAGAAACCCCATTATACTTCTCAACACCACACCATTACATTTTATGTAGCCCAATATTCTAGAATTATATGTGGGCAATCCTAACTATTAATATTACCCTTATATATTAGGTCAAGATCCCACGATAATTCCCACCAAACTAGTGTTATCAAAAACTATAACCACATATGATATCCTTCTCCTATGCCTCATATGAATGTTTTTCATGTGATGAGAACATTCACAAGGGATCCACTAGAAATAAAACATTGAGTGTAAAAATCTGTTAATATATTACCCTATTATAATATCCATAACAATATTTAGTTTGAACATAATAAGAAAACAACTATATGCTAAGGGAAGTGGTGGATATTCTCCCCAACAATTGTAAAACCACTCTTGTTCATTGTTTGAGAACATCTACCAACACTAGAAAACTAATTAGAAACACCCATAATGGTCCTCTCTCACACATTGGAAGAGTTTGAGGCTACCACCATTGATCAGTTGTGTGAAATATCATCCACATCATGTATAGGAAAACTAATAGGAAAATAAAACTCATTTTCCTCCCAAATCACATGGAAACATAGTATTCTACTAGTAGAATAAAATATTACACCACTATAGAAATTCACAGTATTACTAAGAATCTCATAGAAAATCTAAGGGAATTACCCTAATCACTAAAAAGGTTATTCTACACACTAATTTAAGGAAATATTTATTCCATTAGTTCACATAGATACACTAGGGTTCCATCTTTATAATGTAATCTAATTCATACATCAGTCTCTTGACAAGGGAAAACCATGGGTCAACCATTATAAAAATAATTTAATTTCAACATATTAATCGAAATTGTATTCTCATCCATAAACAGTATTCATAAATTTATGATTACCATTTTAGAGGTAGTTGACTACAACTTCTTGACAGTGAGATTCTCTCATTACAAATGAGGGGATATCACTCACCACTAATGGTTAAACCCACAAGTTAATTATCATTCATGAACACCATAGGATTCTATAAATTTTACCCATTTCATACTATGTCATGTAATCCTAGAATATATCTCCTACATTATGGTATCTATTAGAAAAATACTCCTCTAATAATAAACTCAGTTCACTAGAAGGGGTGAGTGAATGATCATTTTCAGTAATGGGAACTCTCTGTCTAAAATGTACTTGGGGAAGTGTTCCCCTAAAATCTATAGCTACTTAACATTTGATAAATAAATAAAAACCTACACCTAATCCATCTAGAACCAGATACCCTAAAAATATGGCTCTGATTTTAATCAAATCTCTATTAGTTGGTGATTGAATATATACCTCCATTATTCACAATTTCCTACTACTCTTACTGTAAACACCTCATCTTTGATAGAGAATAAAAAAAATTTGTTACTGTATTAGTTTATCGATGTGTCATCCATCTCTAACGTATCTCACACTATTGTCTCTTACATTAAACAACCATCAACTTAGAAGATAGAACATAATATAAAGCTCTATGATCTCAAATCTATCTCACATGTGGAGGTTAATCTATAGTATAATTATAGATATCTTTATTAAACACATCAACCCAACTCTAAAGTGAGGGTCCATCCCTATAAATAATAATTAACATTAAATATTCAAATAGGGGTCTCTAATATACGTGGTATTATAAGAAAACACAACCATAGATCGGTAAATTTTCTATCAAAGTGTTCACCTAAACCACTATGGTTGAACAATTTTACCACAAAATATGTCAAGGGAATTACTTTGGATATTCATAGACCATAATGTATTTTTATACACATTCATGTGTAAATACATATGGTCCAAAATCCATGGAAAATCCTCTATATTTTAAATGATTTAAATATATAACAATGATAGAAAAATACTTCCATTTGTTTTATGAAAACATCTTTCACTAACAACTCACAATAATGAATAGGGATGTCAATGTAAGAGTCATCACCTCTTCAATATAAGTTTAAACCAAAATAAACACAAGTATAAGAGTATACCCAAAAAACTATCACATGAGGATAGTTCTTTATACCCAAAACAATGAAATCACTAATTTTGGATGACATTAAATATATCGAGCCTCTGGTAGTATTCTCAAATATAGAGGTATCTAACATTCTATTTAAAAAAAATATATAGGGAATGAATAGGAGAGAAACTACCTTAAAAAATGGGGTAGGTATATCTCTCAACACTATCTTGGAATGAAATTCCTTAATGAAAAATAATTGATGACTGGAGGTACAACTATAGACCTGATAACTTCATGATCCTTCATCTACACGTAGGATAACAATCATCAGGTAGCACTCAATACATGATAGGATGAACCCATAAGGGTTTAATAGAATCCAGATAAGCATAAATTTTAAAGAAATGAAATATAACAAAAATGAATATAATATTCATGTAAAAAATTGATATTACCTAGAAATTATGTCTCAAAGAACTAGTTTGACTAGTTTTTTTCCATATTCCTTGAGAAAGGATATGTTAAACAGTACACATGTGTTATTCTGAATTGTCTGGTAACAAAACCCAATACCTTTCTAATATCATTTCCCTAAATTCCCAAAATAGTCCTCATATGAATTCTTATTATAGACTCTGCCCCAAGTAATAGACATCTTTGATAACACCATAACATGACCCAAACCACTAAGTCCCCTACCATGCCTGAGTCAATATATCTATACTACTCTATTCCCACTTCTAAAAGAAAAAAGGATTCTAATTAGAAAAGAGTAGGAATATATTAAAATATGGGATGCCTTAGTTTATATCAACCTACAACATAAATATATATCCCTTATATATAATAAAAAAAATAATATATATAGACACCTCAACTGTATAAAACACATTAATGAGACATCAAAAAAATAATAAAAACACATTGGAAGAAATGAATGGAACTCTACACCCAACAACCATTTGAATCTGATAGACACAAGAAATTGGAAGGTTCCTCCTTATTATGTGTACTCTAGAAGAAATATCTCACTAAAAAGGTCAATTCCACTATAAAGAACCACTATTCACTATGATGAATTATCAATAATCACTAAGAATCATATCCAAATAGTAAACACTATATTTATATCCACCTTTAATATCTCCAAATATGTATCTTCTATATAGACACAACATGTGCAGGCACAAAAACCATGCATGTTTGAGTATACAAATATTAGGTAGGATTTCCCCAAAACAAAAAAAGAAGATACATAATAATGTCCTTATCATTACAGCTTGAATCATTAAAGGTATTACCTCAAGAGTAGTTGATGATGTTTTGTGTCCTAAAAAGTCCACAAGACCTGAATTTGATAAACCATATGTGAATGACATCTCAAAATATACCAAAGGAATCATAAGAATTAATTATTTTGATATTATTATCCTATCACTTATATTTGTGCCAAAATATTAAAAGGGGAACCCACTCTAAGCCATACTAGGCATGTCAGTCGAAGATATTCTTCCACCTACTAACCACTAATAATGTGTTACCATTATATAAACCTATAAGGGAATATTTACTTCTACCAAGGATATGAATTATCCAAGGTAGTATTAAACCCTTCTCCCATTCCACCCATACATGAACAAAACCATGTCACCTCTCACAAATATTAAAGGAGGACCTGTTTCTAATTGAGTAGCATCCAAATACTAAGAGTAGCACACAATAGGTGAGATACATAGATGATAAGAGAGAGGATAAAACTATATTAGATATAGAACACATAACTCATTTAGGATAAAGAAAACACATATGAGGTTACGAAAACCTATGAATAATATAGAGGATCTACACCTGATCATATAGAATTAAATATAAATGAGATTACCCAAAACCATGAATGCTTTGATCACTATGGTTAATTCCCAACATGAACCCTAAGGAGTTAACTAGACTAAACTAATCATATTGACACACATCCCAAATTTGATTCCATAAAAGATATATCCATTCCATTCTACATTAAATATGATAAGGATATACTACTCATGTATATAAATCAGATCTATGAAAAAGAATATACATGATGCCACTTTAGATAGAAAAAGTATTTGACAAGTACTATAGTGGTAAAAAATGTCTATCCCCTTTAAAATATATTGGTCAAGTAAATATTTAATACATATAGTATTTGATCTACCTATATAGAATGTGTGATAATAATATAGAAAGTGGGGTCGATATGATAATAAGTATATACAACTACGACTTAATTGGGTACATTTCAACATGAATGGTTTGTACCAATGGTTACATAAAATGTAGAGTATTTTGAATCATTCAATATGTACTTCTAGTGAAGATATGTTCTATGAAATAAATTTTATGTTATTGTCCCACATGTCATGTATAGTAGTATGGATACTTGATCTCGAACTCTATGTATGAGCTATGCCAACTAATATAATGGAAATGAGATGTATATCAAGGGAACAGGTCAATTGATCTTTTTCTCCCTTGAAAGCCATAATAATACTTCTTAGATGATACAAAACATGTGGCTCAATATCACATGTTGTGTTAAAATTCTCTTTGAACACAAAATATGAAAAGTACATAATTTATAACTTCAATCCAAAAACCCCACCTTTAATTGGTCTCAATGAATTATGAAATTTTATTTCCAATGCGATTGGGACTTTGGTTGTCAACTTCCCACACATCACTCTACATTATAAAACAAAAATAAATATCTCATAGACACATATATAGTATTTATACCAATTAAAATAATTATTCATTGATTATTTGGATATATATAGGTGTTCTGTGATGAATGCATGATGAAAGGGATAACAAAGAAAAGAAAAAACCACACTAAGAATTAATGGATTCCATTGTAAAGCCCCATCACCAATAATTAGCATGGAATCTATTAATTCATAATAATTAATGTTAAATAATAAAAATAAATTTTAGAAAATAATAAATTATTAGGTATAAGTTTTGTGATCAATAAAAATCAAGGAATAATATTCCAGGGGTTCGAACCACAATCATAGATAAAGTAAAAAAATAACATTGTCCTATCTCATGGAATAACAACATACATCAGTAAAATGCTTATGAAATGGTATTTTCATATTAATAATGTGATATAATTATCAATTTAATCACATATTTGATCCCTATACGTTTATATAATGTGTATCAGTTTGTAAATATTTGGTGGCTTCATGAGGGAGGATCTCCAATCCCACCAACTCCCCACCCTCTCTAGGGTTTTCATCATTTTTAGAAATATATAAACATAGAAAAAAATTATAGGGTATTTATAACCCGTGAGAAGTTATACTAATCAATTTAATAAAATTATAAAAATTATATTATTTGAAATCCAATTCATAGGTGAATAATTCAAACCTCTACTAGGTAAAATAACTTGTTTCTAACATAGCTGTGGTGTCAAAATATCTATATAGGCTTATGTTTCAGAGTAATTTCTACATGCACTCAAGGGATAAATATTTAATAAATAAATAAATATTAAAAATAACTTATAATTCAACATTCATGGAAATTATTTTTGGAAAAAAATCCATCAATGTAACATTGTAGTGTTTTTGGGTTGATTGTGTTTGTTGACAAAGAAGGTTTTGAGGTCATCTATGGAGTTAAAATTTTATTTCTCATAAGGTATATTGAAAAATATCCAAGAAAATGGATTATAAGCTCTATAGGTGGTACAAAAAATTGGGGTGAAAAATTTGGAGAATGGATCAATTATTTTGACAGTTGGATTTCAATGAATTACTTGTAAAAAATATAAAAAAAATGAGTTTGTCAAGGATTGGAGTTTTAAAAACGTATAAATCTTTGAGAATGAAATTACTATCACAAAGTATGGGTTTAAATAATGTTTTTAGCATAAAAAATTCATAATGAAATGATTTTACATCCCCATAATAATGATAATCAT
Organism: Viscum album; assembly: GCA_963277665.1. Taxonomy (NCBI): domain Eukaryota; kingdom Viridiplantae; phylum Streptophyta; class Magnoliopsida; order Santalales; family Viscaceae; genus Viscum; species Viscum album. Next base: position 1,896,709,605 of record OY728150.1, read on the forward strand.
GGTGAATTGTGACATTTTTCTAGAGCTTCACGAAATAGGGAGTTGTGTGAATAAAATTAGAGTGATTCATGAAAACATAATAAAGAGGATGGAAGCTTCCATAATTGGAGGTAGCACCTATAAATTGGCCTAAATCTCCATAATTTGAGTATAATAATACATAAAAAAGATTTAAAATCTCTAAATTCACAAAGGTGATTTGCGAAGGATATTATTCTAAAAAAATCCATGAAGAAATGAAGTTGGTGAAGGCTATAAAAATATGAGAAACATTTGTGATATTCATGAAGGATAATTGAAATTATTGAAGGTATTTGAGCTTCATGAAATTAGGTTTATTTTCTAATGATAGTTGAGCTTCATGAAACAGGTGAGCTTCATTAATGTTTTGGGGTTCATGAATCCATTTTTTACTTTTCACAAATTGGGATGTTTCGCAAAGGCTGTGATAGCTTCGTTTAGGTAGTGACCATCATGAACATGTTGAAGAAATATTTTTGATTAAATATATGGTAATGTATTATTAATCATGTGTATGAAAGTATAAATTAAACTGATCATGTACCGATAACAAAGTATGAATTCATTATTTCTAATTAAGGGACCCTCATGTCCATAGACTATGTATGGATCTTTTTTAGAGCAGTAAGAAAATAAAGAGGAATAAGGTGATTCTTTATACTAGTAGTGACACATCAAATGAAATATTGAGGGAATAAACCTTGGGAATATAAAATTTACATTCTAAATAATATCAATTTTACATCAAAAAAATTACAATATGATTCATATATACAAACAAAATATTAAGGAACAACTCATTTAAAAATATATTAATTATATAACTATAATTTATAAATTGTATAATTTGAATAAAACCTATATATAACTCCAAGTAAATAAGAAATACATTTAAATTATGAAGTCAAAAATAATATCCTATATACTATGCCCTCATCCATTTCCTATAACACAAAGCAAATATTTAGTACTTTCATGAGAATTACTTTTATATTCACGAACATGCCTCCCAACTAACATATGGATAACACTTTTATATAGTGCAGTTGCACATATATGTGATTCCCATGATGAACCTAAATCATGTTATTAAATCATCTATGTTACCTTACTATGAAAAATATAATGATGTTTCATTTTTTAAAAAATAGTGATGGCCTATTGTGTAAATAATAAAAACAGAATAGGTATCATATTTTCAAGAACACTAATAGCTAGGAAATGGTGCCCAAACTCCAGTTGATAGTGAAAAGAATGTTTTCCCCTAAACATGTAACCAACCACTAGTTTATTTTTCTTATTACCTCTTATTATCATAACTAAATTCACCTACACTGACTAAATAACATTTCACTTATTTATGATCCTTTTTTTGTAATACCCTAATATTTTAAAAAATATATATTTCTCTAAATTAAGACCTAGTTTGATAGATTTTATAAAAAAAATAAAACTAGAAAAACTGATATAGATTAAAATAAAATTAATAAATGAAGAAATTATAATATATATCTTAAATTAGTTGATATAAAAGATGGTTACCATATTATGAAACCAACAAACAGAAAGAAAAGAAACGACATTCGGTTGCAAAAGTCTCCCTTATGAAGCTCATTTTCCAATATTAGGAATATGGTAAATTCTTTAGGGATCTTATGAGGACAATATCAAAAATAACTAAAATAATTATAGTATAAGAAAAATAATATTTAATATAAATTAAAGCCTATAGGAATTTCTATGTGATCCATGCTTGTAGTGTCGCCACCCATGACATCCATGAGAGCATATTTTATGCTTCAATCTTATGCAGAGATCATAAAAGGAAATGTAACATTAAATTATGACGATATAATAATGTATATAGTAACATGTTATATTATTTACCTTAATTATTTTATAGAAAATAAATATTATTTATGACTTCAGTGTTAAAATTAACATGACAATTTTACTCATATGAATGTAATTTTTTTTTAAAATTTTATTTTTTTGGATTATTTTAAAAAACTAAATATTATATAGATGTTATATATTATTGATTAGAATAATTTATTAACATCAACCTAACTAGTAATTGATATTAACTAAGATTATAACAAGTTAATGTTTTAAAAATTCATTTTCTTACATTAATAATTTTTATTATATTTTTTCGTTTTATTTAAACAATTGACTCTAAAATTTTAGAAATTATTTTTAAATAAATTAACAAAAAAAATTAATTAGGATAATAATAATATATTGGATTAATTTTTAAAATTTCTCTAAAAATAATAATTTTTTTTGAATAGTTAAAAATGCCATTTTTACAAATCCCCTGAATTTTATTAAATTATTAATATATAAGTATGAAATTGAAATTTATTAAAAAATTATATATAATATAAATTTTTTATAAGATTGTTAATAAAATTGAAAATATTTATTTTAGTTTAAAAACCTATGTTTGATATTTTAGAACATAAGTTGAACTATTCATTAAAACCATTTTTAATAAATTAATCATTTATTATTTTAAAATAAAATTTAGAACATTTAGAAAGTGAGTGTAATAAAAATATTTTAAAATTTTGAATTATCATTCTCAAATTATGTAATAATGACTGTAATTTTATATTTTAAAAAATGAATTGCTTAGGTGAAAACTAGTTAAAATTTTAAAATCCAAATGGGTAAAATGGATTAACGAAAGCGGTAAAAGTACCAAAATTCTATAAACACCTTTCTAATTATATATTAAAAAATGAATTGCTTAGGTGAAAACTAGTTAAAATTTTAAAATCCAAATGGGTAAAATGGGTTAACAAAATGGGTAAAAGTACCAAAATTCTATAAACACCTTTCTAATTGATTTCTAAACGTTTTTCTCAACAAAAACTTATAACAACTTTATTTTTATATATTTTTGATTCATTATGACATTAATCATGTGATCTCTTTATATTAATATGAAATATTTACAGAAATGCCATTCTCAACACAAACAAAAGAGGCCTCTCGCTTACACTTCATGAACACTATAAATTTGTGTTTCCCTATAAAAATATTAACTTTTACTATCATCCAGAATTAGTTTACACTTCCATTAGCTTATGTATAAGATATGTTAATCTAATCCATCTGTTTACAAGGAGTCTTACAACTGAAAACACAAGTTATCACAATGAGTATTAATTTTTCCATAATTTAATTTAATTATTTGATCTAGGATACATTTATAAACAAAATTGTTCATTTATGTATAATTAAATATTAATTTTTTATACTTAATGTAATTATTCCATGTTAAAAATAATTAACTTCCTCCCCCCTTATCTATTACGAATGATGAAAATGCCATTCATGCATTTGTGCTGAGTACAACTTTCACAATGTAAAATATATCATTTTCTATCTTATTTAATTTTTTTGAACTATTAAAATTAGATTAAACACCTTAAAATTATCTAAATAATATCATAATGAGTATTTAATAATGAAATTACACAGAAAGAATCCACTTTTATAACCATACTCATCCATAAATTATGGTATGTTCATGTTTGGGTTATTTGAACCAACTACCAAAAGAAATACAATAAAATAAAATCATATAAAACTATGAGTACATAATTACTCATAATAAAATATATAAATATGTAAATAATTATTTAATTTTTTTTCTATAATGGAAACATTAATATTATACTCGTTAATCATAATAATAATGACCATCAGTTAAAAATCACAAGAATGTGCTCCTCATCCATTTCATATTTAAGGATCATAACAAAAAAATCATAGAATGAAATTAAAAAATTGAAAATAATTATAAATAATCAATTCCAGTACCTTTTACTATTTTTGAATGAATTACCTTTGGAGAAAAGTGATGTGAAACACCACTGTTATAGAAAATGTTCCAAACAATAAAGATTGATCACAATCAATACTGAAAATAGATAATCACTTACTAATATACATGTAATAAATATTTTTTTATTAATCCACTAAATAAATATAGATATAGATTAGTTTTTAAAATAGTTTGTAATATATTTATATTTTTATATAGTATACACATGCATTTTATTGGATGTTGGAAAAAATGGTAAGGGGTTTTTTGAACTCAACTTCGTGTCTTGATTCATAAAGACTCCATCTTGAATATGATTATTACAAGATGGTTTTATAATTATATATTATGATATTATAATTCCTTTACTCCCTATTTTCAATGGAATAATTTTTATTAATATATTCATCCATAAAAGTCAATGTTATTAAGAATATTTCATGTTTTCTACAAATAATCTCTTTTTATTACATATCTAAATTTAAACATCCCACAAATGTTCTCATATTTGTGTTTTCAAATCTATGATTGATTTATTTATTATAATTTCAAAATTTCTCATTACCACACTCAAAATTAATGGTTCATAAATATATTTACATTATCAGTTTTTATAATATAATTATCAAGACAATAAAAAGTAAATCCATTCAAGTTTATATTTTTATATTTCAATACCAAATTTTCTATGTAAAATAATTATGAACTTTTAAATACATGGTTTTTTATTTTTATTTAAATTTGGATTTTTAAAAATATTTTCAAATTACTTTCTTGAAAATAATTTTTTGAACCGATTCCAAATTCCAACTCTATATGATAATGTTATGAAATGTTTTCTAAATTACTATTTTCATGGTTTTGCATTTGTATTCTTCTTTAATGATATAACTACATTGAAGTTTTGTTTTATGAATCACCAACTAAATGTTTTAATTAAATACTCATTTTTGGGAGTTAAAATTTTGTTATTAGTCGATCAACTTTTGATACCGTGATATGCATTACTATTTCCAAATGATATGAATATTATTTTCTTCACATGTGATATCATGAAATATTAAGTGATTTATATATTATAACACACATATATTTGGATGATTATGGGTGGGATACAGTATTTTCCTCCAATTAATTAATTAATTTTTTATATCTCTTTAGATAATATAATTTTTTCCTTAATGGATATGCACCTAAATTAAATTGTGACCCTTCTTAGAATACCCTCACAACATAAAGGGTGGTCTTTATTAGTGTGATCACAACATGATTATACCCTATACTTAATTATATTCCCTTTTTCTTAATTATTATATCTCAAGGGCATGAAACTATTATATTCCACATGCCAATAATTATTCCCCATGGACCATTTTTATTATCTCATTATTGTATATCCTTCATCCATGGTATAAGTGTCTTCACTTGAGATTTTTTATGTCCTCCTATCATGATTTATATATTACTCCTAATATTAAATTGTCATTAAAGTATTAAATTCACCCTACTCATGTCTTATGATATAATTATGATCTAACCCTTTTATTTGGTATATATATATATACATACATACATATATATATATATACACGATTTTCCCTACTGAGAATTTTAGCTCACCGCTATTATTTTATTTACATTCAATGGGATTTGAAGATGATTATTAAATATGATAATCTAAAATAGAGTATTTTATGTGTCAATTATATTTTAATTTTCAAAAACAATTTACTATAATATGCTAATGTATTTTTTCATCAGAGGAACTAAAACTTAAATTCTTGGGATTGTGAGATGATTTATGTGTAGTTTTTTTTATCTTACATAAATGATGTAAAATTAAAATATGTTTATCATGGGTTGTTATAGTTGGTACTTGAGAATGTATTAGTTATTTATAAGGATTATTTTAGTTATTTTGTGTATTATGGTGAAATAAAATTATTAAAAACCCTAGGGATAAGTCAAAGCGACAAGTATATGTGTAGGATAACATCCCAATGTTTAGGTAATGTATACAATATATGGTTTAATAGTAATTAAATACCTATATAGATACTAGAATTTAAATGTAGCTATGTTATATATTCATGTAGAGGTAGTCACAATGAAAAAAGCTAGTTGAGTATTAACTCAATATTCTATATGGTGTAAATTCAAGGAACCTAAGACTCCACACTTGTATAGAAACTCAATGGGGAAATTATATGGTTAATCACATTAAATTTCCTATAAATTATGAATGATTTATTTTGTTATAGAATTAGGTTACAAAAAATTAGAGAACCTAACCTAAAGAAACCATGATTAAATTGAGAGTGATTTATGTTGAATTGAAATGTAATGTAATAATTTTAAAGAGTAAGATATTTTAATGTTTAATTTTTCATGTAATAATTATCATATGGAGTAAATTCCACAGACTAAATCATTTTAGATTTATAAATGACTAATTCTGGAATTAATGAAGTTAAAAATGGTTTCCATGTACTATTTAAAGATTATCCCATTGATAAAAATAACATGATAATAATAGAAATGAAATACCTTGTGATTATTCCCAAAAACAATCAAGAATCATGATTAAAAACATGAACATTGTTTAAATACCATATAAGCTAATGGTGATAATTAGAGAGTCACGTGAATTTTTAAGTTATAAATATGGTGATGGAAAGGGGATTAAATTTGTTCCTCGTAAAAATGAAGGTATGAATCATCAAGGGGGTGTATTAAAGGAACATGAATATGTTTTATATGTTGAAAACGAGGTCATTAAGAAACATTTTTTAATTAAAAATTATGTTTTCCTATAACACTGATGGGGAAATTGTTTTTCTTAAGGATCTAATAGAAACTAAATGTTTTAGATGTGAGGAATTTTGTCACAAGAAAAACCAGTGCACTAATCCAAGAGATTATGATAAAAAATGATGATGAAAACATTATCAACTAAGGGAAAAGTCAAATGATATAAAACAACCTCTGTTGAATTGTATAGTGATATTTTAAAGGTTCTTGTAAAACATATTCAACACTCAATATTTGTGGATGTCTTATTTCAGGTAAGTTTTAACAAACTAACACCAATTGAAATAAAAACTCATTGTGGTTTCAATATTATATCCAAGGTAAACAGATCTAATTCAAGTATTTGGGATTAAAATTCATTCAAATATTATTATATTTTATATTGATCAATTTAATATGTTTCTGGTAATAGATTTTTTCTCTTCAAATGGAGGGAATATTTTGGTTGGAAGAAAGAAATTACCTTTTATATCAACCTATTATAGTCTATCATTCAAAAATTATTATGAAAACCCCATAGAAACAAATTATATAATATGTATCAAGATATCAAATAATTATAAACTATTGACTGAAATGGTTGGACAAAAACTCAATATTAGGGAAAACAATTTTACGAGGAAAATGCATGTTTCCTATGATGTAAGGTATGATATATCTATTGAGTTATATATTTTTTCATGTATATTACTTGGATTTAATTACATATTTTTTATTTAATTTAAATTAAATTTTTGAGGAGGCAATTTATTTAATGTGGGAGAATATAACATGCCCTAATTGTGGGACTTTTTTTTATAAATTAACCCCATGTTTAATAGTTTATCTCAAATTAAATGTAGAACCAAAACAAAAATAAGATAATTTATAATAAAATTATTAAAATATATTAATATAATATATCCAATTAATTAACAAGTATAAAAATAAATTATGAAAACATTAAATCGGTGAACAAAAAAAAAAAAGAAGTGGCATCGAGTGGAAGAAGTCTCCCTTATAATGCTCATTGGTACATTCATGTGAAGGATGTAGCTTAATTATGGTTTTACCTAGACCCATATCAAGAAAAACTCCATCAATTATTATATTATCAGTATCATATCCGAGAGAAACTCAAACTCATGGAAATTTCCTTAAAATCCATGTTAGCTGATTCACAACCCACAAATGTCATTAGATATTACATTATACATAGACCATACTAAGAGATCATGAAAGGATATATAAATAGAAATTAGGATTATATAATAATGTAACTAATAATTCGGTATGTTATTCATCACATTAATTTATATAAAAATAATGTTAATTTATTAACGCATTGATAAAATTAACACGATTGATTTACTCTTAAAATTATTTTTAAAAAAATTTATTTTTATGAAATTTATTTTGAAAAAATAAATATAATAAATACAAGTTATATTTTTTATATGAATAATTCATTGACACTAATTTAACAATAAATTCATTGGAAATATGAATAAAAAATAAATATTATGAAAAAAATTCCTTTAAAAAGGGTTTTTAATTATATTTTATGATTTTATTTAATTATTAAATTCTGAAATTTAAGAGTTTGAATTAAAAAATAAAATAAATTTTTTACATATCATAAAAAATTAACTTATGATGAATTCTAAACTTTTTCTAAAAATTTTAACATTTAGGTGAATACTATATATTACTCTTTTTTACACAAACCATGAATTTTATGATGTCATTAGTATATATGTATGAATTTGAATTTGATGAAGCAGTTTTCTAGAAAATATTTTAAATATATAATATAAATTTTATATTCAATAATATTGATTTCAGTTTACAAACCTGAATTTGATATTTTGGAACTTAAGTGTCACGAACCAACCCACCAGAGCCCACCTGGCCAGTAAAGATTTGAGACATAACTACCCCAAACCCACCTCCATAGGCGTGGGTCTGATGATAAGAATCGAGAGCTATAACTAGTATAGGTGGTCTTTGACTATTATACCTATACACATCCACCAAACCATCTCCATTAATATGTGTAGAGAAAATAAATAAAAAATATTGTAACATATAGAGTAATAACCCCGAATGTATCAACCAATAGGTATTACAAGATTAAAAAATTTTAACATGAAAAGTAATGGAAAAAATACACACCCAAATAGAAGGATGTCCCAACCTAAAAATAATAGTAAATGTAAATGCTGACAGATCCCAACTCCAGATGTCTAATTCCCAACCACCGTATGTGGTCAAATGCACCTGGGTAACCCTATGAACCCATGATATCACCATAGACATGACCATTATCTTTATAACTCATGACACATGCTGGAAAATCCAATGTTGGTTTGAGTTTATACATACCCCATAGGATTCCCTTAAAACTGAAGGGGTGAATAAGAGACATGATAGAAGTAGATATATCAACCCATAATAAGAAACTAAATCCAAATATATATATATATATATTATAATAAAATAAACTTATATTATAGATAAAGGTGATATCCATCTCAAAACCCATCCAAGTAAAATAGTGTGCCATCAGTTCCAAGAGGCCCATTAAGGATTCCCAACATCTTGAGTGTTTGTTAGAAGAGGTATCCTTGTGGAAACACGCCTTTACATTTTGTCCCAAAATTGTGTGGTAAAATATCTTGGTAGAGGTCCCATTACTTAATATGTAAAAAAGGGTTCCTCTCATTAGATAGAAGTCTTAGGCTTTGTTCCAACAGGAGTGTTCCACTCAGTAGATAGACAGAGGACCCACACCCTAGTATATCTGGGGGGTTACACTGTATAGATTGAAGTCCCATGTCTTTTCAAAACATCGGGGTTCCAATATAAATATAGATAGAGGTCCCACACTCTAGTCCGTTGGGGGTTTTTTACTCTGTAAGTATATACCACATGCCTTGTCACAACATGACAATTTCACTCAGTTGATTGATAAAGGACCCACACCCTAGCATGTTAGGGGTGTTCCAATATATGGATAGAGAGAGGACCCAGACCCTAATATATTAGGGGGTTCCAATATATGGTTAGAGGACCTAAACCCTATCATAGATAGATGTTTTCACTCAAAATATGGATAAAATACCCATACCATGTCCCAATAGGAGGGTTAAACTCTGTAAATGATCATGCCCGATCACTGCCATCATTGAGTGGTTCCTAAAGGATAATTACACTCATAACATGTAAAATAATATAAAAAAATAAAAAAAATTATAACAACATGTTCTAAATGGAAAACACTAAGGATAACATACTCACAGGGCAAAATCTGTGTTAAAACAAAGGAAATATGAGAGGTATAAGTTTCCTCAAAAAGGAAGTATGCAGTGTGTGGTCCCCCACTGTTACCTGGTCATTTCATTGAAATCACAAAGAAATATATCCATGCAGTAATACACATAGTTTAATGGTAATACATTGAATTTATAAGCTACCTAGGGTGGAGTTGTGTTCTCTTAGTCATGTACGTTACCTCCAGTCCAAACCTATGGACACTGGTTGTGTGTCAGTACATGGTGTGTGTCTGGTCATCTCTCTATTCATATACTCCCAGAGTACACATTGGGAAATTGGCACTAAGTCAAATGGTTTTTTGGGTTCCCACAATGAATGTGATATTCATCTTTCCTGTAAATAGTAGTAATCGTAACTAGGTTACTACACATCATTTTATCTTTGTACTAAATTTCATGTAGTTATATTTTTCATCGAATTCAAAATATACTCTGTAGAACCTAGATCTACTTCTCCCAATGTCAAATCCCACATTTTTGCCACCCAAAATCAATTTAAATTTCCTCCACACCTCAATTTCATCCATCTTTTTGTTGAAAATTGGAATATAATCTTCCCCATAAATCCCAAATGCACCATTTTCGCACATGTCACTGCCTGCTTCCTCAATGGATTCCCAATTCAAAATATAATCACCTATATTATGAAAATAAATATTATCCTTATTTTAATCATATATATTTTCATAAAATGTGAATCATCCATGAGTACACGAGATCGATTACACTTTATCAAGGTCAGCAATGTCAAATTGTATCTTATTAGTACAAAAGAAATGTTCATGATGAACAATATGTGAAAAGCACATAAATAAAATTAAATAATCATTGTACATGAATTATTGTCGAATGAATGTATATTGGGGATGAAGGGGATGAGAGACATTAGATATTGAAGAAATGGACTTGATCATTCTCAATATTTTAATCAAAAGCTACAAAATCAAAAAATGATAAATCATACTTCAATTAAGATTGATCATTAGTGAAGAAAGTTATCACCAACAATTGGGGAAGATCCATTACGTCTGACTCCCCTTGATTCTCTTGCTTCTAGGAGATCATCGTCGATCGATCTAAATTTTTCAATGAAGGGTAGTAGAACATGCTCTAAATGATCTTAGGGTTATGAGGCTAATAGCATATTTATATAAGGAATCGTTAAGTTCAATTAATCTAAAACAAAAAAAACATTAAATTATTAAAATTAAATTCACTTGTCAACTATCGTTTTATCCGAATGTCCTACGATGACCCACTGTAGGTCACACCTAGGGTAAGCCTCATGATCCAGATCAATTGTGGTATTAGATTTATATTTTGAGAATTCAATTAGGAGATGTCACATTATTCATAAAAAACATTTTCCCAGGTGATATAAAATATTTTTAATATCTTCATAAAATTAATTTTGGGAACACTGGGCCATGAAATCACATCCCAACTTAGTTCCAGGCACCCAAAAATTTCATTAATGTATTTAAAAATCTTAAAATGAAAAACCTGGGTCTCTATATTATTCGTTCATTCACTTTTTTTGTCATCGAAATGAAAAAATGATAAAAATTGTGGGGATACTGAGCCTCATATGAATCTACCACTCTTATGAGCTCTCCTACATGTTCCCATACTATAAAAGTACATAAACCAATGGAATGTTGCATCCAAATAGGATCCTCTATTATGGATCCTTACTCACCACTAGGTGCTCAACGATGGTGGATTCATCCTCGTTGTGCAACCCTCCCTAGTTAATGACATGTGTGGGATCATGTACGTATCTCCTCCACCATGACACATGAAAGGCATCATTCACACACTCTAATTGTGGGGGTAAGGATAGGAGGTAGGAAACATTTACAACCCTCTTCAAGATCCCAAAATTCCCAATAAACCTTGGGGATAGCTTTACCCTCCATAAAAAATATATACAATCCTCATCATGGGGGAGATTATCAGGAAAACATGGTATCCCTTCTTGAACTCCATGGGTCGATGATATCAATCTGCTTTAGATTTTTACCAGTTCAAATCTATCCTCATCCGCTCAAGGATCACATATTCCTTTTCAATAACCTCCTACACCTAATCTTACATAATAATTGCTTCCTCACCAGTCCCAGTCTTACATAGGTATGACTGTCAGGGTCTCTTGTATAGGGCCTCGAATGGTTTCATGTAAATTGTAGAGTGATAGATATTATTATAAGAAAACTAAACCAAAGGTAATTTATCTATCTAAATTTATCCAAATTCTAATAGAAAATATCTCCACATATCATCTATCACCTGCATTGTTTGCTCGGTCTTCCCATATATATGGAGGTGAAAGGTTGTACTCGTCCCCATTTGGGTCTTGAATTCCTAATATAGACCTCTAAAAAACTATAACATAAACCAAAAATCTTGGTCGAAGACAATCATTAAGGGATCCCCATGATAGAAGATGATCTCCCACACGTACAACTTCCCCAAACTCTCCCACAAACTCTGTCCCCTAATAGAAAGAATGTGTTCCGACTTTTTCATTCAGTTAATTATCTACCAAACAGTGTCATTTCCTCTCGATTTATATGGGTGTCTGATAACAGAGTTCATGGATATCTCATCTCATTTCCACTACATGACCTAAATAGTATTCAAAAAACATGTTGGAACATAGTTCTTAGACTTCACCTGTTGACATGTGAGGCAATGAGAGATGAACTTGTCCATGCTCTATCTCATGACATCCCACAAAAACTACTGCTGAAGGTATCTATATATCTTCCTAACATCAGGATGTACAACCAATAGAGAGGTGTGAAACTCCCTCATCACCCCCTCTTATATCATGACTAGGACCACCATCATTCCATAGAAAATGATTACATGATTACCTCCTTTATAAAATCTACTTGGTGAATCTTATGACTATATATAGTCATGTAGGACCTCAAATTCGATGTATACCAATTGATCATGCATCAAATTCTAGAGAAGAGGTGGGGAAAACACCATTGACTAAAGAAAATCATCCCCCTACTCCTCTACCAGGATCAGCTGCAGAGATTCTAACTAATCAGTTTCCTCCTACACTAGGAGAGAGTAAGACTTCCTATTAAGGGAATCTACCTCCACTTTTTCATTACTAGTATCATAGAAGAACTCAAAGTCATCTTCTTGTAAAAAAATCCAACCAGAACCTTTTTATGAGGTTTATTTCTCTCTACAAAAAGACATACTTGATACTCTATGAGTATGAGTGAACAAAATAGTGCACTTCTATAATATAGTGCCTCCACATACACAAAGAAAATACAATAACTATGAACTATAATTCCTAGGAAACATAGTTCATGTATTAGGGTATCAAATTTCTTGCCCCATTTGTGATTAATTCCTTCCTCTACATCAATACGCATCCATTCCTAGATCCAGAGGAATTGTAATACAATACATACTCCACAACCTCCTCCAATAGTCTCAAAATAGGAGAACTCATAAACCTTAATATAATCTCTTCAAATGATCTTTGAATATTCTCAATATTGGTAAAATTATTCCATTTATATTTCATAGTGGTCCAAGAGGCTTCAAACCTATATATTTCTACATGAAACCCCCTATAGTACCTAGTTAATATAAGAAAACTCTACACTTATAAAACAATATTTTGTAGCTCTCAAGAAGAAAATTCATCAATATTCACTAGGTCTATAGATTATCCATAATAAAAAATAAAATTCCTTAGAAATTAAACATAGTGGATCCATAAATTTCACTTATAGAGTTTACCATAAGGCTGGGTTTCCCAAATAAAGTCTAGGACCATCAACAAGTGCTCTGCATGCTCCTCCAATAATGTAATGTAGATGAGTATGTCTTCTATAAATAAAAAAATGAATCGGTCCATGTATTTATGGAATATATGGTTCATGAAATCCATAAAGATAGTGGTAGAATTTATCACAGTGAATTTCATCACCCGGTATTATATTGTCTATAGGGACATCAAAATTCAATCTTTGGAATATCACCCACACAAACTCAGACCAAGTGGTAGCCAGACCTAAGGTCAATCTTTGAAAACCATCTATCACCTATAAACTAATCCAAGTGGTAAAAAATCCTCAGAAATGAGTATTTTTTATTTATGGTGGACTGGTTTAGGACATGATAATCCACACAACGTCACAATATCTCATCCAAATTTTTTATTAAAAAATAGGATATGCCTATGGGACACACTAGGTCTAATTAAACCATTCTCTTGAGGGTACTCCAACTGAAACCACTACACCCAGATCATGGTTGGGGAAATTTTTTATGTCTATTAAAATATCTAAGTGGTTATAGGTTTCAATTCGATGTGAAACACTATAACTCAGGTTGGATGTATCCCTAAAACATCCTCAAGGAAGATGCTAATATAAACCTACATAACTGAAGGAGTCAAGATACCAAAGGATACCACTGAGATATTGGATTAACCCTCCAATTGATGGTTGATATATTATTGAATCCTTCTCACAAAACTAACACATTTTTTCATGAGATCTATCTTTCCCATAATGGAGAATCTCATATCATCTATGTGACAGAATCTAAATCATATATGATAATAGTCAATATATGATTGTACTGCGGTAAACTAATACATACATAAGATGATGTCATAAGTCCTCATCGCGACAACCAAAATGACCCTCAAGAAACCCTCTACACAAAACTATAGCTCACACTGTTTTAATATGATTAACATCAAAGAAGCATTCCCCGTAGAAACCTCAAGGGAGGAATATTGGGCTAATGTATCAAATGGTAGCTCTAGCTCTCATACCAGGATTAAGGAGATGAAGGAATTAATCACAGTTGTGTGTATTGATACTGAATCAATTTTATAATAAACATATATCTTACATTTAATCATATCATGAGCTATCTGGTCATATACCCCCATAGCATGCAACTGCCCACAACCCCGCTTGTCGGCTCCTTGATCCAAATGTAGGCTGCCCAGTGGTTGTGGTGGAAGAATATCATATCATCAACCACCACCAATAGATCTTCCTAGGATATCCCCACATGCTCATTTGTGAGCTCCTTCTCCTTGGATTCCACCCTATCCATACTTGTAAGATTCATGATAGGGGTGCGGTGTCTACTATGGTGGTCCATCCACTATCAACATACTCTCCCCAACACATCAGGTCAGGAAATCATGTTCCATGAGACCACTCCCATCACATTCATAACATCACCCCTCTCTAGTATTTCCTGGTCCTTAAAGTGGTACCTATTTTACATGAATAGGAGTCTGAATCTGGTCCTGATAAGATCTCCTATGTTGAGATGATATCAAGTGTGGCCTGATAGATAATGCAGATGACTTGACAGCATGATTCCCACCATTAGCTCTATCTCCATGGAGTCCTTTGATAAAAATCTCCCCAACACTAGTGCCCACTCTAATAGCCCATCATTCATGGGAATGCACAGGGGAACCACACTAGCCCTGATGTCTCTACGAATACCTTAATCAATCTTTTTGTAAGAAAGTATCCATCTTATGTCATGTTGATAGAGTATTAGGTATTTTAAGTGGGACTCACAACATACTCAGTGACTTTCATCCATACCTATTGTATCTCTAGAAGCTCTAGAATCTGAACTGAACACTAGAACAGTGGGTAATACTACTCATTAAATAGATACTAGATGTCAATCCATTAGAGTGTCGACTCATGATGAATCTACGTGAAGAGACTCTAGCAGTGCTTAGCTACTCCATGGAATAGTGTGGATTCAAGTGCAAACCCATGATAAATCAATGTCTAGATAAGCCTGAAAATCAGGATCACTTTCTCTAGTCAATCCTCTATCTCCTGGGTATTTGGATCACTATGAAACATCTGGGGCCTTTAGTACTAGAAGTCACTGAGTGCGCTTAGCCTATTTTCATCACAATCCTCCTCTACTAATTTAATCCACTAATCTAATTTAAGCGGTGTTACTACTTGACTTCCAAGAGGATAGACCTCATGTGATGGACCCTAAACTAAGGTTGTATCACTTATTGGATCATCATCACAACCAAGAATTGGTAACCTAGATATCTGTCTTTATAGAGACATCTTTAAAATTTAATCAAGACATACCACAATCATATGATCATATATATATATATATGGGGATTTGACTCAGGAGGAACAATCAAAAGTATCAATCCTATATGATACATGTACCAATATTCCCTAGAATAAATGTATCAGTATGTAGAGTTAAAAAGTCAGTGTTTAGAGTCCTGATGAAGGGATACATCAACCACAACACCAATACTGGGTTCCCTAGGCTAAAATCCATAGTCAAAATTTTTGATATTATTTCCCAAATTTCCCAACCAAACCTCACAATGTCACATAACTCCAAACATAATCTTAAGATTGAACCACCTCCAATACCAAAATGTTACAACCTGAACAATCAGAGCTCGCCTGGTCAGCGAAGATCCAATTTGTAACTACCTTAAGCCCACCTCTATAGACATGGGTCTTGAAACAAGAACTAAAAGTCAAAAATGGTAGGGGAGTAATTTTATTAATGTACCTTTATGAACACAACAATCCATATTCATACAGAAGTGTTGAGGAAAGAAATACAAAATACAGTTATATCTTATGTAAAAACCATGCATGTAACAACCTCTATGAAATACAAGTGTACACAGATTAATATGAAAATTAAATGGAAAAAAACATTCCCAACAATAAAATGTATTAACCATAAAATAACTAGAAAAGTAAGTGCTGAGAGTGCCTATGTCTAGATCTACAAGCCCCAGCCACCTAATGTTGTTTGATGCACCAGGTTACCCCTATACTCCTTTGAAATTACCTCAAGAAAATCTATCATATCTTTAATAAATGAAAAGTGAGAGAAAATCCCATGCAAGGGTGAGTATATATATACCCAATATGACACCTCAAAATCTAAAGGGTAAACAATTGGAGACAAAATAGAAGTAGAAAATGCAACCCATAACATGGGATGAAAATTCAATAATATATATATACATATATATTCTTATAAATTAAAACTATATGAGAGAGAAAGTGGATCTCTATATCACATCCCAGCCTAGAAAAAGATTCTACCATCTGTTCCATTAGGTCCATCAATGATGCTCAATATCTCATGTGTCTTTCTAAAAAGGTATATATATGAAGCCACACTTTGCCACTATTTCACACAGTAAAGGAGACAGAAGATCTAAGTAGGGCACCCATACCCTAATACAACAGGAGGGATTCATGAAGTAGATAGAGGTATCATACTATATCTTAGTAGGAGGGTTCCACTAAGTAGATAAATAGATGACCCATGCCTTAGTCCATCTAAGGGGGGTATACTTTATGGATAAAGGACCCATTCCCTATCCCAGAAAGAGGGTTCCACCATACAGATAAATAGAGGACCCCCATACTAAAAAATAGGGGGATTATCTATATAGTTTGAGGACTCATGAACTTCCCTAGCAAGAGGATTCCACTTAGTGGATAGATAGAGGACCCATGAACTAGTTATCTAGGGGGTTCCACTTTTTAGATAGATATAGGACTCATTCCCTAATCCGTCAGGGGGTTTCAATATATAGATGGAGGACCCATTCCCTATCCAGGTAAGAGGTTTTTAAATAAAAATGGATATAGGACCTATACCAAATCCTAAAAGGTGGGTTCATCTATATAAATGATGTTTCCTAATCACTATCATCATCAGGCATCTCCAAAACAAGCATCATTCTTGGAACTTATTGTGTAATATCTAAAAATACATTATAAATAATACTATCTCATTATATATGTATAAAATATGATCATAGGATACTCATATACCTAAATATGATTCCAAATAAAGGATATGTGAGCTGTAGATACTTCTTTAAAAAGCAATTACATGACGTGTAGGGGGCCCACATGGTGTGTGGTCCATCTCTATTGATTGGCCATGTCCTTACCTACACACGAACCATTGGATTTGTAGTAATTCTTGGAATATAGAAATACTAAAATATGTGTCTCATATACCCAGGGTTTAGTCATGTTCTCTTGATCATTCCTGTGTCCTCTGGGCCATGTCCCTGTATACCGGTTGTGCACTAGTTTACGACATGTCCTTGGCCATGTACATTTATTTTTACTCCCAAAGTGCATGCCAGGATTCCATAACAGAGTCACATAGGGTTTGTGGTTACAACATTTTTTGTTTTATTTATCAATCCCATAAAATCTAGAAACCATTTTTAGGTCACTATATGTCGTGTGTTCTTTGGACTACCTGGCATGTTGTCGGGTTTTTCACAGGATTCTTGATGCACTATGAAAATCCTAGAATATCTTCTCCAACATTAAAATCGAACTATTTGAACACTTATATTTGATGTTAATCATATCTATTCATCTATTATTCCCTCCAATTTCTAGAAATTGGAATCTGCTTCACCTCTCGATACCCACAGACCACCGTTACTCTTGGAACCGCCCACTACCTCACTAGATTACCAATCCCTAGTTTAACACCCTGAGTTTTTATGAATTATTATTTTTGAATTAATTAAATTTATTTTATGGACTTAATTTAATGAAACACCAAGTAAATCTCTTATTTCATGAAAACTTGGGTTATCTTTCAGTAAACGCAACTCTCGTTTGACTTGCATGACATACGACATTGAGTTTTAGCAAAAACATGATATATTATTAATATTATTTAATCATGGACATTATAACCTTGCCATTAAACTTGGAGAAAAGAAGAGTTATAAAAAATTAAATATTATTATAATTTATTTATATAAATGAAAAATAATGATATTAAAATACATTATCTTTAGTGAAGACTTTATATGTTTAAAAATATTATTTTCACAAAGAAATTATTTTAATTTCGTTTTTAAATCAATAATAATTTATTTTTAAAATATTATAAAATAATTAAATAAAATAAAATTTATATTCTAATTCATAACATTAAAATTATCATAGGGTTAATTTTCATTATTTTTCTGAAAAGTTTCATTTTTTAATGAATTGTAAAAAAATACTAGGTTTTAATTGAACACTGTCTTTTATTTTAGTTAATTTATAATGATAAATTATATTTTAATTTTGTTTTAAAGTGTAATTATTTAGATTATACATATATTAATCAAATTTATCTCATTTTAAATAATTTTATTTTGAGATTTAATATAAAAACATTGTAAACATTTGATCATTTTCTCTTTAAAACCCCTATTTTCCATCTGTTTGGCAGGATTAATTTTAAATTAATTTTTCCAATTATATGATTAAAATTTTAAAAAATAGATTCCATATTTGTAATCAAAATATTTTATAATTTATAGTAAGGAAAAATAATTTTTTACCAAAATTAATAGTGAATTCTGTAAAACATAATTACCATAGTTGAGGTAAAAATTAGTTTATCGTGGGTTAAAATTAAAAGATAAGGTCAAAATTAAGTTATAATTTTGTTTAAAAACTATTTTATTCCAATATTTTTAACATAAAAACTTATAGGTTTGATAATGTTCCATTTTTAACCTTTTTAAAAATGAAAAACGTGGGTGGAATTGTCCCTTTCAAAAATTTATAAGTTTTCCACTCACCCCACTTATAAAAGTTCACCCCCTCTCCTCTCTATCTCACACCTTAATAAATATTTAGTTTGTTCATTACCTACCCAAATAACTTTAAATCCTCTCTATTTTTATTCTAGTATCCTTAGTTTGGACATACATCCTACCAAGTAAGGTTTTTAGTGAAAACGTAGGAAGGATAATCAAAGAAGAGGTAATGTTTATCAATAAGTGTTTTTGCGATACTTATTCCTCCAACCCCATAATTTTTTATTATATAATTATTATATAATAATATTAGTATATTATATATAATGATATTTTTTTATGTTAGGGGCAATACCAACAAACAAACACACTTCTATAAATTGTGATACGAAATCAATTTTCGTGTGTATGAGAGACAACCGCCTCACAAATCAATGTCATTCATTTTTTCCATTACCTCCTCTAAAGGTATTTCATAATGATTTAAATAGAATTTATATATGATATTTATGATATTTATGATATTATTATTCTATAAAACTTTTATATCACGCATACCTTTATGATTTCCATTTTTTGAGAATACGGTAAAGTTGTTCTTATGTATGTAAGACTACCACCTCATGATGTGATGTGATTCATTCATGCTTTACATGGAATGAATTCGGGATGTTTTTAATAAAACTATGTAACATATATGAAATAATTTTTTAATGATAATATATCATTTAATATTCTTTCTTTCAAACCGACAAGAAAATATAAAACAACATTCATGTGTAAGTACGACATACTGTCTACAAGAACAGTATATTTCATTTCCTATCACTAAATTTTATGGATGACTTTAAATACATATATAATGAATATATATGATATTTATATCATGTTTTAAATTTTTTTTATGGAATTAAATCATTATTTAATTAATAGTAACAATAATAAAAAGTCAAAACATTTATGAAAAACAATGCAATTATTACCCAAAATATAACTTTAACATGGAATTATTAATAAACAAGTAATAAAAATTTATAAGGAAATAATATATGATAAGATATATATTAATATGGTTTTTATATATTTATAATAATTTTTTATATATAATATTGGATGTTTTAATGAGTACATCGGAATTCAAGACTTCATGTACGAGGATTTATAGTCTCACATTTAATTTTGAGGGAATTATTCTATATTTATCACTCATATATTTTTTATGTTGTATATACTGGACTATGATATTATATATCATTAATATAAATCATTTCATGATAATTAATGTTTCCATTAATTTTATTCATTTATAGGGATTTTGAGTCAAAATTTACACAGGAATTAATGGATTTTTGTCCCAATTTTCCTTCTTTGAGATGCATGTTATGTTATGCACATATATTCATTAATGAGTTTATATACATACCCACTTAAATGTAATATCATGAATTTATTAATACTTGTTATATTTTATGTTACATTTTTTTTCTTCATTTATGGGGTTTATGATTCTAGGTAACCAAAGTGGTAATTATTTTATGTTACAACCTTATTGTTTTTAAGGACCGTCTTTCATAAACTGTCTAGTATTTAAATCACATGATATAATTCTCAAGAATTATATTTAATTTTCATATAATATAGTTATTAATTATTACTACATGTAATGGTACAATTTTTCCACTCTTTGGTTCATAAGATAATTGAATTTTTTTTAAGAAAATTCAACTTTATTTATCACTTTGGATGGAAATCTATTTTCTTTCAAAACCATTATTTCATAAAATGTTTTAAATTTTTTTATAATAATACCGTATTATTTTTCAATGAATTTTATAACCATATTTTACTTTTTATAATAAATATGAATCTTGTATCATTTTCCAAAACAATGCATCTTAGGATTTTAATGAAAATTGCAGAGAAATATTCATTTTTGCATGTATTGAATGAACCAAATTTTCTAATTCAATGACCAATAATTTATTCTATTCCTCCATTATTATTTTTCTATTTTTTTCAAACAAAAATGAATTAATAATTTTTTATGTTTAAAAATGATTTTTCAAAGAAAAAAATGATATTTCCATTTATAAATGTTGTAAATGATCTTTTAAAATTATTTTCCAACTAATATAACATTTATTGGTGTTACCTATGATTTATTGTGGATATTATACAAGGATAAAATTTATATTCATTATTTTAATGGTTTATTTTATTTTATGTCTTGATGTTTATGAAACCCATTTCTCTTCTATGCGGTATTCCATGAGGAAATGCCTATGAAACATGCTTATTTCCACGTGTAATACTATGATGAAATAATTATGAAACATATCTATTTTACAAAGTTTATGATATGATTAAATGTCTATGATACCCATTCCATTTCATTAGTTATAATATGATTAATGTTTGTGATCTTGTGGGACACATAAATACGCTTTTCATTATGTGAAAGGTGAGACCTATATCTCCTTCCAATGCATTGGGTAATGATTTATATATCTCATGAGATAAATATGGATAGAATGGGGAGTGAAACTAGTATATTAAGATAGGTTTGGAATGGGGAGTGAACCTGGTTTGGTAACATATTCTATAATAATGAGTTAACACGATACATTGAATGACATTTTCTGCAATAATGTACTTAGAAGTATGCATTGACCAATATGAAAATGATTTTCTATAATTATTTTTTTGGAAAAAAATCCATTTATTATACTAATGTTATACTCTTAAGGCTCATGTTCTTTGATTCCCCTATGATTCATGTCTTATGAACTTCCAATCCTTATTCCATGATTTTATAATGTTATCTTTGATATACAAAGTATGATTTTCAAAAATTATTCTCATGTTATTATCCTTATATGCTCATTTTATTCTAATTTATCTCCATTTTTTACCCTTACTAAGAACATGATCACACCCTCTATTATGTTTCCTTTCCATATATTAGGAAGATATTTATTCTATATGAAATGTTTTAAAAGGGTTCTAGTTATGAATATCCTATTGGAGATGATAAAGATTACCTGTGGACCAGTTTTTGTGTTTACATGTTTTCAAAGACACTAATATATTAGGTTCCTCAAGTATGTGTTATTTTAATGTAATTAATTTTCATTAAAAATGATGTAATATCTAGTTATAATAATCCTATTCCACTATAGTTTTTATCATAGGATAGGTTTAGTTATCTTTTGGAAATGAGGATGATAAAAATATAGTGATATACCTAAGGAAATGTCTTAGGATAAGTCAATGGATGAGTAAAAGTATAGAAAAATGTATTGGAATTTTGGTAAAGGATAGAGTTAGTGGTTTATAAGAAATTAGATCCTTATTTAGATACTATAATTATATGGGGCTCTAAAAGATTTGTACATAGGGGTAACAAACCTGAATAAAACATATTTGGATATACTTTATTGGGAATCAGTGCATGATAACATGCCTTGTTGGACACCTGGAATGATACCCCACGAGGATATGCTTTGGAAATTCAAAAAACTTTATCAACCATCATGAATGATTTAAATATAATATCACTATGAATGACCTAGGATAAACCTAAGGTGTCATAGAATAAAGAATTTTTCATTATTTAGACATATTAAAAGTGATTTTTCATGATTAAGTGTTTCACTGTCAAGATTACTATTTCTTACTATGTTTTTTGGTTTTAGTTGTTGTATAGAACTTGAAAAAATCAACGTTAATTATATGTGTAATGGAAAATGTAATTATTATGGTCTTGAGAATCCAAAAATTATAGGAGATAGAATGATAAATATAATTTTTATTCACATATCTATTTCTCAAGTTATGAGTAATGTTGAACTTCAAAAAAAGAAAGGGAGGAAAAAATGTTGTGTTGAGTCCTTAATGAGGAAATGAACACCTTCATTTAGTGTAATTGTTGATCCACTAGTTTTTTAGGAATGGATCAATTCTGCTAAAATGATATTTCTATTCTCTAGTGTGCGGAACATAAAAAACACATTTGGATATCTTCTATTTAGAAGGTGAAGTGGATAAATAGTGGAATCTTATCAACAATATAAGTTAAAGGGATAAAATTGACTCCATGGATTGGGATGAGTTAAAGAAATTATTTTTCGATAAGTAATTTCTTTGTGTTCATCACCCAAATATGGATAAGGATTTCCTTGATTTAAATCAAAAGGATGATAAATTATCTACTACCTACAAAGCTAATTTTATAAGAGTTGTATGGTAAGCTTATGATATTATCATCCAAACACAATTTAGGGTTGACCAATTATTCAGTGGCTTAAATCCAAGTCTTCTATGGGTTTTATCCAGAAGAGATATCAGTAGATATGAAGAGATTATTTGATGTGCTATTAAGGACTAAATTGGGGATGGATTTATGTATCAATATCATGGTTCTAACAAGAAAATAAATATGGGGTTCAAATGAAAATCTAAAAACCATGGAGGGAAGAAGATGAGCTTTTATTTATGGTCAAAGTGTAGGAAGAGGCAAGAATGGAACTATATTAAGGGGACTAATAAGTGTTATATGTATGTAAGGGAAGGTCATCAAGAAATTCATTGTCGAAGTGACTGGAAGAAGTTAGATAACAATGTGAATATAGAGAATTTTTCATAGAATTCACCCCCACACAAGTTCTTAAAGTGTATGGGGAATAAAAATTATGCTAATAAATTCTCAGAACTAGGGGTTAAATATAATGATCAATGTTAGCAACCTCTTTAGCTGAGGAGAAAGGTTAAATCTCAGAAGATCACTATTTCTGATAAGGGGTGTGATAATGAAGATGTAAAAGGCACACTAACCATCCACTATAGAACTTATAATGTCTTATTTCACTTTTTATATACCTATTATTTCATATCTAAGGGTTTTTATAAGGGTATTAACATGAAACGTAGATTATTAGATATTGAATTAACAATTAAAACCCTTAATGGTGTGATGATTACATCTCAAGTCTATGATTCATTACTAGTTTAAATTGGTGGGAATGTGCTTCCCGAAAATATTTTCATTCTACCTTTGGTTGAATTTGATGTCATCTTTGGTATTGATTGGTTTTATTTACATAAATTCCACATCGATTATCAATCAGGGGAAGTCATTTTGGATATTCCAAACCAAAATATGATTATCTATCAATATGATGACAAGTATGAACTCTAAATTATTATCAAATCCACTTTATTTATCTTAATTCCCATTGAGAATGAGTGTTTATCTCATATGGTAGAGGAGGAACTCCACATTAATGATATGTATATTTTTTGTGAATTTACTAGTATATTTAAAGAATATTTTTCTATCCTTACCCAAAAAATGTGACATTGAGTTATCAATAGAACTCATACCTAGTGCCACACCAATTTCAAATAATCTATATAGAATGTACCTAATTTAGTTGTAGGAATTTAAGAAGAAACTCTAGAAAAACCCAGAAAAGGTATTCATTCATCCAAGTGTGTCACCTTGCGGTTCCCTTGTTCTCTTTGTTAAAAATAATGATAGATATATGGAACTCTATATTGATTATCGAGAGTTAAACAAGATCCTGATCAAAAACAATTATCAGTATTCCCATATTAATGACTTCTTTGATCAAATACATAGAGCTCAATACTTTTTCAATATTAACATTCATTATATATATCATCAATTGAGGGTAAATAAGGAGGATATACCCAAGATGACATTCCATACATGGTATGGACACTATGAATATATGGTGATTACATTGGGACTTTCATATTCCCCTACTAACATGAAAATTTTAATGAAAATATTATTTATAGATTTCCTTGATTGTTTTATGGTATAATTTATAATTTATATTCTTATCTACTCAAATAGAAAGAAAGTGCATGAAGACCACTTGAGAGGTTTAATAATACCCCAAGCAATGAGAATCTAAATAAAAAATTTATACAATGTGAATTTTGGCTACAAAAGGTTTAATTTTTGGGTCACATAATTTCAAAATTGGTTATATTAGTATATCTATATAATATAGAGGCTACTAGAAGTTACATTAGACTAACCATGGTGATTAAGATATTTAGTTTTCTATATTTTTCTATCTATTGTAGATGGTTTGTGTAGAATTTATCATGACTATCTAATCCACAAACCATGTGAGTTTAGAATGGGGAAAATTTCTTATAAACAGATGAATGTGAGGATAATTTCAACAAACCAAAGAGAATATTAGTGAGTGCACCTATTCTTAAATTACCTTATAGTAGATAAAGGTTTTTAATCTACAGCGATGCATAAAATAATAAATTGGGATGTGTTCCTATGAAGATTTAAAATGGAATATCATTTACTCACAAAAATTTAAGATTCATGATAAAAATTACCCAATTGATGATAATGTTTGCATTTAAGATATTAATTTATTATCTTTACAGAGAAAAGAGTGATATATATACTAATCATGAAATATTGAATTATATATCTGCACATAAGTAGTTGAATATGCTCTAAATAAGATTGTTAGAGATGATTAATGATTGTGAGTACTCAATACATTACTTCCCTAGAAAAGAAAAAAAGTTAATCGATGCTTTGAGATGAAAAGATCATAATATATTATCCAATAAGAGGATTAAAAATGATCCAATATTTATGTATTTTAAAAGTATGGATATGGAAATCTTGAAGGAAGGGTAAAATATCATTATTTATAATTTAATGTCCAACAATCTATCTAGGATAAGAGTAAAGAGGTTCCTAAGGATGATGTAGTGCTTCAAAAGAAGGATAGAAATATTCATGAGTTATACCTTGATCGTGATGGAATGATAAGGTTTTGGAACCATTTATGTGTTTCATCCTTAACAGATTTAAAGAAAGAGTTATTATATGTAGCTTATATTTCTTCATTCTCTATTAATCTGTGAGGTAGAAATATTTATAGATATTTAAAGTAGTACTTACTATGGTATGGAATGAAGAGAGATATTATCGATTTTGTATCTTGGTGCTTGGTGTGCCAACAAGTTAAGGCTAAAACGAAAAATTCTAATGTGATGTTACATCCATTACCTATACTAGAATTTAAATAGGAAAACATCGCCATGGATTTTATTATTGGACTCCAACAAACCCCTAAAGGGAATAATTCTATATGGGAGACATTTTATCTCCTTACTAAGTTATCACACTTCATCACTATTAGAGAATAATTTTATCTAGATTAACTTTACGGGATATACATTAAAGAATTTGTATGGTTAAATTAAGAACCACATTCCACTATATCTAATAAGGATCCAAGATTTAGCTTAATTTTTTATTGATGAGTTCCTAAATATCTGTATTAGGATTTGAGTTTAATCATTCTGTATAATCCTCATACCAATGATTTATCTGAAAGAATAATTTGAACCCCAGAGGATATGTTGATATCTTGTTCTTTGGATTTCAATGGTTATTGGGACAAACACCTTTCTCTATTTGAGTTTACTTACAATAATATATTTCACTAATTAATTCAGAAGGATCTTTATGAATTCATATGGGGAAATAAATGTAGAGCCCCCACGTTCTATAGTGAAGTTGGAGAAACAATGATTTTGGGACATGAGATAGCTGAAGAAATGGTATATAAAGTAAGATCCATTTTGTAAAACATCAAGGCATATTAGAGTCAGTATAAAATTTATGATGATAATATTTGGAATAATCTAGAAGTTAATGTTAGTGATAAGGTGTTTTTAAGAATTTCTATGTGGGAAAAAGTTATGATATTTAGGAATAATGGGAAACTATGCCCACAGTATATCAAACCATTTGAAATTATTAATTATATTGGGACCGTATCATATTACGTGAAAATAACACCAAACCTATCTCAAACCCAAGATTTGTTCCATCTATATCTCTTGGTGAAGTACATACCTAAACCTTCACATGTATGGAACTCATAGGTCAGACTATAGGAGCAATATCTTTCTTATGATGAACAACCAACATAGATTATGGATTGTACAAATAATGTTCAATAAAAAAAGAACAATCAAATAAACAATGTTTTTTTGAATAAACCACCAATTTGAAGAAGCTATGTTGGATCTGGAGGTCATGATGAAGCAGAATTATCCCCATTTGTTGTATTAGAGTAAAAAAATTTGAGGGTAAAATTCATTTTAAGGGGGATGGAATGAAACACATAAAGTTTTTAGGAATTAATATTTAAAAAAAACAAATTTATTTTATAGAATACATTACAAAAAACATCATTCCAATATTGTGTGGAAAAAAACCCTACGTTGTCTTACACTACACAAAACACTCATTTTGATTGCATGCCACATGACATAGAGTTTTAACAAAACCATGATATATTATTAATATTATTAAAATGTGACCATTATAATGAAGTCATTAGACTAAGAAAAATTAATTTTAATAGGTTATTTTTATATATTATTTATAATTTTTTAACATAAAGTTGGGTTTATATGTTAATTTTAATATTTTATTATAAAGGAAAAAATTTATAATAAAATACATCATTTTCATTAAATCCTATATATGTTTGAGAATAAAAATTTCTTAAAGAAATTATATTAATTCCTTTTTTAAAAAAATTATAATATTAAATTTTGAAACATTTAGAAAATTAATTTTATAAAATAAACCTTTTTTTAAATTCATATTGTGAAAATTATTAAATGGTTATTTTATGAGATTTTCCCAAAAAGTTCAATTTATTTAATGAATAGTAAAAACACAGAGTTTTAATCAAAAAATGTCTTTTAATTTAATTTATTTATAATGATTAATTATATTCTACTTCTTTAAAAGTTTATTTAGTTAAATATATCATCTATTGATCCAATTTATATCATTGTAATATATTTTATATACAAATTAAATATAAAAACATTATAAGCTTTTAATTATTTTTACTTTAAAATCTCACATTCTCGTTACATATGCTGGATCAATTTTAAATTATTTTTTTTAAATTTTGGGATTAGAATTTAGGAAAAAATGGATTATATTTTTATATAATAATAATTTTTAATTTATAATAATTACAACTTAATTTATGAAAAAAAAAATATTGAATGCAGTAAAAATTAATTGTTGTGGTTAAGATAAAAATTGGTTTACCAGAGAGTAAAATTGAAAAGATAAGGGAAAAAATAACCTATAAACTTTCACAAAAACGATATTATAGAGAAAAAAAATATCTATACACCTCTTATGTTTGGTAATGGTCTATATTTTTCCCTTGTGACATGAAAAACGTTGGCAGAATTCTCCCTTTAAAAAATTTACAAGTTTTTCACTCACCCCACCTCTAAAAGGCCACCAAATCTCCTCACTTCCTCAAAACATAAAAAATATTTAATTCAGACAATACCTAGAAAAATAACTTTCCAAATTTCATCCCTTAATTCTATAATACTTATTTTTCATATAAATCCAACCGAGGAAGTATTTTGGTGCAAACCTATAGAGGATCCTTGAAAAAGAGGTAATGTTCATCAATAGATGTTTTTGTTTTATTACTTCCTCAAACCACATTAATTATTTTTATATCATGATAATATAAAAAAAATTATCTTCTATATATTGAGACATTTTAATGTTAAGGATAGGACATATGACCCCACACACATCTATCAAATGGATTACAATATCATTGGTCGTGTGTACGATAAACAACTATCTCACAAACCGATTTCATTTCTTTTTTATATCACCGCCTCTCAATCTTGGGAATAAAAATATAAATACAATTTTTATATCACATTTAAAATATTAATGATATTATTCTTCATTTTAATTGTTATATCACCCATACCTTCATGCATTCCATTTTTTGGGAATATGATAATGTCATTCATGTATAAGGTGAACTACTGTCTCACGAAGAAATGTGTTTCATTCAAGATTTACATAAAATGTATTAAGTATGGGTGTAATAAATATATGTGATATATATGAAGTAAAAATTATTTTATAATGATAATATATCATTTAATTTTCTTTCTTTCAAACTGACAAGAAAATAGAAAACATTGTTCATGCATACGTACGACCTATGATCACTATGAATGGTGAATTTCATTTCCTATGAATAAATTTTATAGATTAATATAAATACATATTTTATGAATATATATTATATTTATATCTTGGTTTAAATTCTATATATGATGATATCATGATCTAGGTAATATTAGCAAAAATAGAAAGTCAAAACATGTTTGGAAAAAAGTTTTTATTACCTAAAACATACCTTTGACATTGATTTGTTAATAAATAGGTATGATAAATTCATAAGAAAATGTTATATGGAATGATATATATGAATATGGTCATCTTATATATTTAATTTAATCTTATATTTATTATAAAAGTAGTTTTAATGACTATAAAAGAAGTCAAGACATAAGTTAAAGAGATTTCTAGTATCATTTATATTTATGAGCGACTTATTCCCTATTCACCAGTCATTTATTTTGTCTGGTGTATATACTTCCACATGACTTGATATATCCTGAATCTACAAAATTTCATGATAGTAAATTTTTCCATGTATTTTATTCTTTCACGAGGATTATGATTCAAATTTACTCAAGTCGTAAGGGATTTTTTGTCTTACTTTTTCTTTATTGAGACGTGCATAATGTTATCCACAGATATTCTTTGATGAGTTATATATACAGCCCCATTTACATATAATATCATGAATTATTTAATCCTCGTGATATTTTATGTTTCATTTTATTTTCTTCTTTCAAGGGGTTTATGATTCAAAGTTACGGAAGTGTTAATGATTTTATGTTTCAATCACATCATTTATCAGGATTGTTTATGATCAGGTCTACAATGTTGAAATATCATAATCCAACTCTAAAAAATTCACATAAATTTTATTCACCTATTATTATTAATGATATATTCAAGAAATGTTACTTTTTTCCACTATTTTTTACTTATTATAATTATGAAAATGTTTTTAAAAAAAATCCATCATTATTTCTCTCTTTTGTCAAAATTTTATTTTCTTTCAGAATAATGTTTTCAAAAAAATACAGTTTCTTTATTAATATATTGATTTTTAACATAAATTTTAATGATTATTTTCCTTTTTATATATATATTTTTAAAATTAATATTAATTTTTTTTAAAAACAATGCCTATTTGGATTTTATAGAAAATGTCAATGAAATTTTTATTTTAACACACATGACATGAATGGAATATTATAAATCGATGAACAATAATGATCATTTCCTTAAGAATTGTTTTAAATTTTATTTCAAAATTACATCCCAACAAAGATTAAATCTGTTGGTATTACCTATGCCTTACTATTGATATGATCCAAGTATACCATTCATATTAATTTTATAAATGGTTTATGTTTTTATGGAATTATATTTATTAAACTTGGTTCTATTCAATGGGTTATACCATGCATAAATTCTTATGAAATATTATCCTTTTCATGGGTTATGTTATGATGAACTAATTTTGAAACCTATATATTTTCAAGTGTTTTGATATGATGAAATTTTTATGATATCCATTTCATTTATTAGGTTACAATATGATTTTTATTTTTTATTTTTTTTTCACACAAAAATATGGTTTCCAAAAAGTTATGGGTGGAAACTGTATCTCCCTACAATGCATTGAGAAAATATTTATATATCTCATGAGATAGTCATGCATGGAATGGGTACTCAACCTAGTACAAAAATTCATGTATGGAATGGTAATTGTACCTAATTCGATAAGATAGGGCTGGAATGAGGAGCGATCTTGGTAGAGTAAAGGAATTTCTCTTCTACAATGGCCTTGGTAGTGAGGATTTACCAATATGGAAGTGATTTTATATGCTTACATGTATGCCAAAAATCCATGTCTTATGAAAACTCTATGATCTTAGGGATCATTTTCTTTAATTTGTAAATATTTATACCTTATTTAGTTACAATATTTTTGTCATGATTCAATATTCTGATATTTTATTTATAGGGTATACATTTCTAATGTTATTCTCATGTTCTCATCCCACTATGTTATTGTTATGATCATGTGTCTCCCTTTTTTAACCTTATTGAGAATATGATATCAGAATTTCTTATGGTTCCTTTCCCAAGTTTATGAAGATATTTATTACATTTGATATGTCTAATAAGGGTGAGAGTTACAGAGATCCCGATGGGAAATGATGTAGTTTACCTATGGACCATTTATTGTGTTTCCAAGTTTACATAGACACTAAACTATTACCATCTAAGGGAAATTGTTTTTAAATGTAATGAATATTCATAAAAAACATGTAATAATTATTTAAGACAATCCAAGGTCTCTATAATTTTAAAATCACCCACAAACTAGAAATAATCCCAATCATTCCTCTAATCATCGATTCATTCATCTCACATGA
The DNA here is from genome assembly GCA_963277665.1 of Viscum album. Taxonomy (NCBI): domain Eukaryota; kingdom Viridiplantae; phylum Streptophyta; class Magnoliopsida; order Santalales; family Viscaceae; genus Viscum; species Viscum album. Next base: position 1,896,741,652 of record OY728150.1, read on the forward strand.
ATCTGGCATATGTTCAGGGGTTCAATCACGCTCTATCACACCTAGAAAAGTCAAATTGTGGTCCATTATGATAACTGTGAATATCACGAAAAAGATTATGGCTGAATAAAAATAAAAAAAATTCAAAAACATTTGTCAAGGAATTCTTAGAAAATGAATATAGACTGATAATACCTAGGGTGGGAAACGTGGAACAACAGGGGTAATCAAATAAATAATTGAAATTCGATACACTAGCTCATCCAAAGTATTAAAAAAATTATATCAAATAAATATATTAGTTTATTCTTAATATTTTATTCATAAGAAATGTAATCCAAAAATTATGAGTTTTATATCATTTTGGATCAATCCTTGGAGAATAATTCACTCACTAAGGACGAGGGAAGATCAGTTATTGCACCATGATTTATCTAGATCTAGAATCTCATCATCACCTGATCTCAATCCACCAATGATGGGTGGTATAATTGATTCTCAACAATATTAGGTTTATGCATTGATCCTTGGTGATCCACCATAACAACATATTTATAGAAGGAATCATTTAGGTCATTTAATTTAAAACAAATAAAATTATTTTTTTATTTTAATTAAATGCACATTCCAAGAGCTGTTTTATTTGAATATCCCATTATGACCAACTGTAGGTTTCAATAGGGGTAAAACTCATCTTATTGATTCAACTGGAGAATTAAATTTATGTTTTGATACTCCATTTAGGAGATGTCCCATTATATAGGAAAAAATATGTACACATGATATAATTTTTTTTAATATTTTTATAAAATTTATTTCGATCACACTAGTCCTCAAAATCACACACCATATCAGTTCATTGATTTTAAAATATTTCATGATATTTTTCAAATTATTACATGAAAAAAACATGGTCTCTACATTAAGTTACACAATTCTCTAAAATAGTTTTTAATGTATCATGCATTTTTTGTTTTACAATTAATTTCTATCATATTAATAAATTGAATCCAGAAAATAGATTTAAAAAATAAATTTATAAGTCTTATTATATGTAACAAGGACCATTTTATCTTAGGAATAAAAAATTACTTCATTAAAAACATTTTATCATGCTAAAATTAAAAATGTAAAAATGGTTTAACCAAAGGGATAGAAGGCCTAACATGATAATAACATGTCTATAATTAATATTTTGATATTTGGATCAAGAAAACCATATCTATCCTCTATTATGGTTTATTTTGGAGTAATCTTGGCATTTGAAACGTGTTCTATAATTATATTAAGGTCAAATTTTAATAATTATTTCATTCCCACAACTTATAAAATAGGCCTCCCACCAACCCTTGAAGACAACTCCAATTTTTTGTTTCCTGTTGAAACTGTACCATATTTCCTTACCCAATAATAATTTTACATTTATTTTTAACTCTATTCAAAATATGATTTCTTAATACCACATTTATAAATATCCTACTAATGGAAACCTCATGTTCCCAGCAAGACTAGTACTCAATCCCTAATTCCTTTTCTTTTCTAGCATACTTTTCCAATAATAACCTTATAATTCCAATATAAATACATAATAATTTTCTTTATACCTAATATTATTATTCTTATATGTTAATCATTATTTAAAAAATGACATGAACTTTTATAAATGAAATTACCTTTTAAAATGAGTGAATGCCTTATAATAAATGAATTTATATAAAACACATGAACTAATTTTGATATTTTGTACAATTATATGGTTTTTAAAATTAAAAAAATAATCAATGTAACAATTGATAATATATCCATTTAATAGTGATCATATGACTGGTAAATATTAATTGTTATGATAAAGTCTAATTGACATAGAAGAAAGAAGAGATTGTCTTAACCAGAAGGATCAGACCTTAAGAATCCCATTTATCAGAGATTTTGAGGGATATAACATTATTGCTATTTTCCATTAACCCAGACCAAGCCAATATTCAACAAAAAAATCATGAAGAAAACATTTTATGGGATAAATTCAAGCTCATCAAGATCATGACCCAAACCATGTACACTAAAACAACCCAAGAAGATCTCACCATCACACACTAAAAACTTTAGGTGTTCACTAGTGTAATAAATGGTTATGTATCTAGAATATAATAGCATTGAATTTTATATGATTATTTAATTATAATTATTATATTTATCCATTTAGTACTACTTTAAAATAAATAAATAATAAGTTTGATAAAATTGGTTTTAAAAGAAATAAAACACAAATTATATTTAAGGTAAATATATAGTTTCAATCAAGACATTAAATATAATAATTTTACAAAATTGTTAAATAAATTATTTTTTAAATTAAATATTAATATTAAATATAAATGGTAATATAATTTTATAAAGTCAAAAATTATTATTTTATATGTTAAAAAACTATTATTCTAAAAAAATCAGTGTTTTCTAATAAAAAAAGTATTTTTTATTTAAAATTGTTAATTTATATACTTAGTTAATTATTTGGGTAAAATAAATATTATTTTTAAAATTATCACAATAAAATTATCCAATGGGAAATTTTTCATAATTTTAAGAGACATTGAAAATTTTAGTGCAAAATTAATTATGGTATAAATATGTGGTGTGTATTATAACATTATAATAACCCAAAAGTGATATAGTATATTCCATAAAAATATTCCATAAACAATTATATATATATATACCCTTTAAAATATTCTGTTTTGAGGTTATTTGATTAATTATATAAACCCGTAATGAATCCTCAAAAAATGTACTACAATTTAAGATTTTGAACTCAATTCGTTATAATCATGAATCAATTCCACATTACAAATGGTATTATATCAATGATATTAGTTACTAAAAATATAAAATAATGTAAAAAAATATGAGTTTTTAGAAACTATTGGAGTGTTTTTCCTTTTTATTACATTATCATATATAATTCAAAACCTATTTATAGAAAGTTAAAATGAATTCTACTCTATTTTTCAATATAAACCCACCCAAAACCTATTTCATAATTAATAAAAACACATGGAGAAATAAACTAATCTTTAATTATCTCTATTGATCACTCCAAACGTTCCCAAAGCTTTCAAGAATCTCGTCCCAATCTTTTAGAAGCACCTACTCAACGTAAGGGATCCTCTACTAATATTTATTAAGGCACCTCCTTTATGTTATGCCTTTTTTACATTATATTATATTAGGAGACATTATCACACATCCCTATTACTAAAATTATTATATACATGTTATGACAGGCCCCTTTCACTCTCATTAGTCCATCCCATGATTATTTAGGTAGACCCTTTATGCTTTCAAAATCATCTTGTGATTTTTCATGCCAAACATTTGTGTATCGAATACCCATACCCATTTCTACGCAAGGGTATTCATCTAGATATAACTATACTTAATTTATTTTACATTTATATTTATGTAAACCACACACCATAATCATGGGATTAAATGTTATGAAATATTTTTTTATATTGAATGATCTATGTGGCACACATGCACATGTACATATTATGATGGGTGTGCCTGGATAGTGCTCCAATGCATTGGGTAATGTTTTAGTCTCAATAAATATATTGTATTTTATTTTCAAATAAACCTAATACATTATGGGAATCTTTCTACCAAGTTATTTTTTCTATGTAGTTATCCTTGAATGATGTTTACTTCCTGATTTATGTTTTTACCACCCTCCCAAGTTGCTTTTATGTTATCATGTTATATCATACTACACTGTTCAATATTACAATTATCACCTATAATATGTTATCTTGATATGACTCTTAGATCACATGTACTAAATTTATTTTTTTATTCATTGTTTATTCCCTTACTAATGTTAATATATCACCCCTTTTTTATGTACATCCCCAGGTTTTCTCATGTACTTTTAGAGGAATAATAGAATTTTAGAATCATGTTAAGGAAGTTCTAAATAATATTGTTTTATTAATGTTTCAATTTATTTTCTTATCTAACTAATTTCCCAAATTCACATGTCTTCATGATCATCTAGGATTTTTTTATTGGTACTTTTATGTAATAAATCATGAAATAATGTTTATTTAAAATATGAGTATTCATAGATGGTATGAGAGTAAATTATAATTATTTTAAGTATTAGGATTATAAAAATCTAGTGAAATCCTTAGGGATAATAATAAACTCAATAATATATCCCTAAATTTTTCTAATGTAATGAGAAATTGGTTTCTATGTAAATACATCCTTGTCTAGATTCTAAGGGTGAATGTGGCTCTAGAATAGAGCTACCTAGAGGTAATAACCCCGAAAAGGGTGAATTGAGATGGAATTGATCATCACCTAGTTGCATGAAAATTGGCCTTGATACACACTAGGTTTAACACTCCTGATGAATATTCTATGGTATACTCCAAAGCCCTATATGAACCATTATTAAGGTAATAAAAACTACCAAAATATATTATCTTAGGAAGTGGATTATAAATAACATATATTGAATACTTGAAATTAATAAGTTAAGGAACCTATTTAATTTATTTGTTATCTCTTTAATGTTATTGGTTTCATATTTAAGTGATTACTAGTTTTAAAAATATGAATCCCTAAATTTTAATTTATTTTGGTCAATAGCTGGAAATAAGAAGAACCAAGTCAACAAAAAATGTGAAGAACAATGTAATGACTTTATAAATGTAATGCCCAACTCTATGGGAGTAGAAATTTTAAAAATATATGATTTATCAATTGAATCATGTTTTGAACCAAAACATGAATCTGGAGGAATCCGCAAATTCCTCAAAGAAAGAGAAATTTATAATTAAGACCACTATATGATAAAGGACTCTAACTTTTAATGGATATTATAATCTATTTACAATAGAGAAGTTGATAAAATCAATCGAAAATATAATATCCATCCTTTTATTCTATGAGAAAGAAAAGGACATGTTGGATGTTTATTGAATATATGGAGAATCTGATCAATGGTGTATGTTGATAAAAAATACAAATCTTGAAAAAGAGGTCTATGCGATGGAGTGGAAAGAATTCTGGAAAATATTTGTCACTAAATATTTTCCTTGAAATTTTCAACATAAAATGGAGATGTAATTCCTTAGCCTCATGTGAAAGGATGATTAATACATTGGGGTGTACAGAGAAAACATCACATAAAATGAATTATGTGACTTTGTATTTTTGATTTCCCTCAAAAATAAAGATGACTACTTCTTTGGTTGGTAGAATCAGAGTCTAGGAAAATCCTTGTAAATTAAATGGATTTTCATTTGTGAGGAAATTTTTTGATGTTCCATCAAATTCATAATGGAGATTAATGAATATCAGGGTTTTCATGGGGATAAATGTAGAAAATAGTGTTTTTTATAGTGGTATGATGGAGAAATATAACCGTGGAAAAAATCCAAACATCCCAAAAGAAAAAATGTAGGAATAAAAATCATGGAAATTGCATGAAGGGGATGAGGAAATGATTTACATGTTGGATGTAATGGAACATAGATAGTGGTTTGTTTTGAAAAGGTTGAGGGTCAATCCACCTTTATTGAAATAAAAAATAGAGACCATCATCTAGTAGTGCAATGATTCATTTTTAAAGAACGTAGGCATTATTCAATTCAATATCATAAGCTAATTGTTTTAGAGACAATCAATGCCAACAATCTCTAAATCAAAAGGGTGATCTTATTCCATTAAAACTACTAAGGTGGATACTTCTAATGAATTGGTGATAGGTACACTAGTTATTCATTAAATGATAGTGAATTTTCTTTTTGACTATGGTTTACACATTATTTTATATCACAAAACATTGATAGAATTATCCAAGAACCACTTCAAATAATGGAATTATCGCTATCAATGAATATAGAAAATGGGGAATTTATTTCATCCCAAGTATATAACTCCTCCCCAGTCAAAATTTGTTGGCTGAACTTTCTAGTGAACCTTTTCATACCCCCTTTAGAAGAATTTGGTGAAATTATAGGTATGGACTGACTTGTTTGATATATATCTAACATAAATTTCTAAGAGATGGAAATTAACATCTGTATCATGATGTATCCTCAGTTTCTCTAAAATTGCAAGGAGTACTATGAATCTAATTTAGTGTATTTATCTCAAGAATGGATTTTATTTCCTTATGAGTAAGAATATATATCTTAAACAATTTAGATTAATGAAAAAATTATCCTTGATGACATGCCCATTATAAGGGAATTCAACCATGTGTTTCTTGAATAATTTCCCGGTCTTACTCTTAGTCATGAGGTGGAATTTTCAATCAAGATTATACCCAAATAATTACCAATATCTAAGAAATCATATAGAATGGTTTTTTTAACTTTAAGAGTTGAATAAGAAACTAATAGGGAATCCAAATAACAGGTTCAAACACCCATGTTCTTTATTATGGGGTTCTCTGGTCCTCTTCATCAAGAAGAAGGATGGTTAAATAAACCTATATTTTGATTATCATGAGTTAAAAAAGACCATGATAAAGAACAAGTATCCTTTTCCATGGAATGATGACTTATTATGTTTGCTACATGGAGCCCAGAATTTCTCTAAGGTGGATCTATGGTTGAGATGTTATCAAGTAAAGGTTAATAAGAGGGATATCCCTAATACTATTTTTCATATAGGGTATGGGCACTAAGAGTTAATATTTATTCTATTTAATCTCAATAATTCTCTATAAATCATTAAGAACATGATTACTAGATTTTTAAGATATTACCTCAACAGATTTTAGGTATTCTTTAGGGACAATATTCTCGTCAACTCCAAAAGAAAAGAGGAATGTGAGGAGTATTTGAATATTGTACTAAATACATTGTAGAAAGAAAATTTGGATATGAAGAGAAATAAATGTAAATTTTTTTTGGTGAAACTAAAATTATTATGGAATATTATCACCAGAAAATGGATATGTATATATATATATATAGACACTTCAAAATTAGATCCAATTGAAGGATGTCCTCGACAAACCTCTATGATGGATTTCCTTAGTTTCCTTGGATTACCTAGGTACTGTCATCAATTTTTGATGAAATTATCATGATTTTAGGCATATTAACCATGATTACCTGGATGGAGGTGAAGAGTTTTTGGAATAAAGAATATGCGGAATGTTTTCAAGATCTAAATAAAAGGGTTATCATTATGATTTTTCTCACATTACCTACATGTGGGGATTTATTTGAGGTCTATATTAATGAATCAAAAAATATCATGGGTTGTGTACTCATGAAATATGACTAAGTGATAGCCTTTGACTTATAAAATTAATGATCCATGGGTAGAAAATATCAAACACATGATCTATAATTGGATATAGTGATATTCATGTTGAATTTTTTCCATTTTCTCTACTAAGAGAAGTGTGAGTTATATACGGGCCATAAAATCCTCATGTATATATTAAAACAAAAGGAGATTAGCATAAACCAATAATTTTTGTTAGAGATGATAAAATATTATTATTTTATAATCAATTTCCATCCTAGTAAGGTGAACTAAGTGGAAAATTCATTAAGTATGAATTACCCTATAACCCTATCCATGATGAGGATTTCCAGGGATCTAATCTTCTTTGACATACAATGAATAGATATGGGAATAATAAAATGATATTCATAATAAATTCATCAAATAACAACTCAACCATTATTTCTTGAGAGGATCAATGAGGATTAGAAAGATGATGTGGTGCTACAAAAGAACGTAGAAAATATTATTTAGTTAAACTTTTTAGATGATGAAGTTCTAAGGTTTGGAACCCAAATTTGTGTATTATATACAAAATAACTGAAGAAGGTACTTCTATATAATGTTAATATCTCATAATTATATATTTATCCTTGAAGAACCAAGATTTATAGAGATTAGAAGAAAAAATTATGGTGGGATAACAGAAATAAAGAGATTATGAAGTTCGTGTCCTGATTCTTAGTATGCCATCAAGTCAAGGCTGAATAATAGAAGTATAATGGGATGATGTTACCATAGAACAAACCAGTATGGAAATGAAAAACAATAACCATGGATTTTATTCATAGCAATCCCAAGGATATATAAAGTCAATAAAAAATATTGGTGATAGTTTATCACCTTACAAAATCATCACTTTTCCTAGATATCAAGGAATTTTTCTCGCTTTACAAAATCTCCATGATAAAAATTTGGGGAGTGGAAAGACTATATTAAGTTATACTATATATTTTATATGATCTAGATCCATGATTTACATTTAGGTTTTATAAAATCCTTTAATAAGCGCTGAATAAGGAAATTATCTTCCGTACTTCATGACACTCTCATATGGTTGGTCATTTAGAAAAGAACATTCAAACACATGAAGATATTCTAGGATCATGTTCAATGGATTTCTGATCATGATGGTATAAACTCATTACCCTAGTGTTGTTCTCGTATAACAAAACATTCTATTCAAGTATTAAAATAGAATGTTACGATACTCTATATGGAATGAGGTATTAGAATTCTACTTAATGGGATGAAGTTGGATTGTGGAAGATGATGGAAACTAATCTTATCCAATATATTCTGGTGAAATTTCATACATTACAATATCATATGAAATCCATGTAAAGTTGAAAGAAAATCCATGTAGACAATCATCGATGATACCTGGAGTTTAAGGTTTAAGGTTATGTTTTCCTTTGTATATCACCATGGATAAATTCTACGAGGTTTTGGAAGAGGGGAAATATTATTCAAAGACACATCATCCCCTTTTAGATATTTTTTTGTATCATAGTGGTGGCCTATCAACTAGCACTCCCACCTAACCTATCTCAAGTACATGATGTGTTCCATGTATCCCTCTTAAGGAAGTAAATACCAAAACCTTAATATGTAATAAATCTATTAGTGGTACCACTGGAAAATAATATTTCAGATGAGTTGTGGCTGGTGAAGATCTTAGATCATAAAGACAAGGATCTACTAGAAAAGACAACCTACCTGGTAAAAGTGGTTTGGTGGAATCGTAAGTTTCATGAAGAATCATGTGAACTAAAATAGGTGATGAAATAAAAGTTACTAAATTTGTTTTACTATATTAAATAATAATTCAAAATGAGAAATTTATAGAGTGTGGAATAATGTAACAACCCAAACGTTTATAAATTAAATTCACTTTTAAATGATTAAATTCCATATTAGGAAATAATGTTATAGAAAAAATTCACTACATTCACTATGTTGAATAATTATATGGTTTTTCAATTTTAAAATATAATTTAAACTGTTGATAATATATCTATTGAAAAACTATTATATGACTATAATATATAAAATGCTATGATAAATTCCAATTGACTCAGACAAAAATGTTATGGCCTCGACCAGTAAGATTGTACCCTTTGAAGCCCATGTATCTGAGCTTCGGAGGGATATAACATGACTGGGATTTTCCCATGACCATTTCTAATAATATATTTAACAACTAAAGCATATTGGAAGTCTTTTTATTATATATGTTCAAGCTCATCAAAATCACGAACTAAACCGTATATGTCAAACCCCCCCCCCCCAGAAAATATGATCATCATGCACCTTAACCTTAGGTCGTTTACTGGTTTAATAAAGGGTTTCGTATATAGGCCCTAATAGTATCAATTTTTATATGTTTACTTTTTTCTAATGACTATATTTACCATATTCTTATTAATTTCAAATTATTAAATAATAAGTTTGATAAAATTCCTGTTCAAAATGATAAAAAAAATTTGTATTTACCTAAAATATATAGTTTCAATAAAGACACCATTTTAATGAATTTCAAAATTTTTTAAATAAATGATATTTTAATAAAAATATTATTATTAAATAATATTTATTAAATATAAATGATATTATAAGTTTATAAAGTCAAAAATAATTTTTATATGGGTCAGAAAACAATAATTTTCAAAAAAGCCTATATTCTTCAATAAATGTTGATTTTTTATATAATAGAGTAAATTTCAATACATATTAAATAATTATGATAAAATAAATATATTTTTTTTGAAATCATCATGTCAATTACAAAAAATTTTGAATTTTTCAAAATTTTCAGAAACAGTCGAATTTTACGGTCAAAATTAAATATGGTATAAATATATAGTGAATATTTTTACATCATCATGATAAAAAAGTTATTTAATATATTACATAAAATGTATACATGAAAAAATAAATATTTACCCTTAAAAATATTGTTTTTGAGGATATTTTATTAATTTTATAAACCCTTAATGAATCCTCCAAAACATACACTGTATTTTACGGTTTAAAATAATTATTTATAAACAAGACTAACTTTCACATAACCCAGAGTTTAATGTTAATTATCTTTGTTTTTAAACAAGTGAAATATTTAAAACCACTCTAATTTTTATCAAACCTTGGGAAACAACCATTTTATGTTTTTTAGTTTTAATAAATTTATCACATAGAGTCCAAAACATACATTTAAAAATTAATAAATAATTCTTCTCTATTTTTATATATAAACATACCCAAACTCTAATTACTATTGAATAAAAACCATTGGCTCATAATATTAATTTTCTATTACATCTCTATATACCTCTAAAGGTTCCCCCAAGCTCTCAAGAAGCTCATATTGAGCTTTTAGAAACACCATCAAAAGGTAATGGATCCTCTCATTATCCTATTTATTCAAGAGCCTCCTTTTTTTTTGCCATTTGTTTTCCATTTTTTCATGTTGGGATATGATCTCACACATTCCCGTCACTTAAATTATTTTTTAAAATTGATTATAGATACTTTTAACTATCATTAATCCCTCCTATGAACCTTTATGTTCCCCATTATGTTTCTGAAATTATATTGTGATTTTCTATGCCAAACATTTGTGTAGTGAATACATGTACCCATTTCAACTCAAGGGTATTCACCTAGATATACCTATACATAATTTATTGTGGAATAATATGTATTTAACCCAAAATCCATAATAATTTTATTAAATATGATTAAATATGTCTTTACATTTAATGATCTATATGGTACATGTGATTATAAACATATTATGATGGGTGCGCCCATATAGTTCTCCAATGCATTGGGTAATTTTTTAGTCTCATGAGACACCATGTAAGGGATTAGAAAGTTAAAATAATCATTTATGGGACAATTTACACCATTTTATTTTTTCTTAGAAGTTATCCTTGACTTATAATTATGATATTATTTATGTTGTTTCCAAATTCCCATATTTCTATTATTATATCTTGTTATATAATGAACCGTTGCTCAATATTATTATTCTCATCCATCTTATATTACTTACATATGAATCTTGAATCAAATTTAACACTTTACCTAATGTTTTTATTTTTTATTCCCTTAATGGGATTTATAGGTATCCACTTTTTTATATATGTCCCTAGGTTATCCAACGCTATTTTATAAACATGAATTAATTTAAGGATAATGTTAAGTAATATTTCAATAATGTTTTTTATATATGCCTCAGGTTGATATGTTATGAACAAAATTTTCCAAATAAACTAGGATTAATTATTTATAGTATTACTTCATGCAAACCTTTATGTAATAAATCATGAAATAATCTATATTAAACATATTTGTTTTCATAAGACACCTTTCTCATTTTTCATTACAAAAAATGAAAATGTAATTCATATATTTATATGGATGAACATCTCCACAAAGTAACATATCTCATTATTCATATAAATTTTTTTTTATTTACTAAACAATATTTAAATATGACTAAAAATATTAAAAATGTCAAAAATAATAACATTATGCTTTTTTACTACTGATATTAATCCAAAATAAACCTTTTACATAACCATATTAATCCATTAATTATATTTTGTTCATGTGCGGGTTCATATAACCACCAACATGAGATATTATATAAAATAATCACATGGACTAACATGAAAAATTAATTAATTATAATATATGATATAAATAAGTATATAATGATTTTGTTTTCATCTTATAAAATAGTAATATTGAACTCATTAATTATGTAGCTAATGTTAGTATGTTATAATCTCAAAAACATGTTCATCGCTAATTTCATATTTATGTATTTTAATTAAAACTCAAATAGAATAAAATTATAACATTATAAATAAATATAAATAATAAATTACAGAATATTGCATGATTTTGAAATTATCAACATTTGGTAAAAGAATGATGAACCACATTGTTATTATAAAACGTATTTGAAACGATCAAGATTACTCACACTCAATAATGAAAATAAGTAATAACTAACTAATATATATGTAGAGAATAATTATAAATGAAGATTATAAAATGTTATAGATATAAATAATGTTTCTAAAAGGGTTATTAAGGGATTTATTGTTTTTATATATTATGTTCAAGAAAATTAATGGATGTGAGTAAATAAGGTGTGGCGTTTTTTTGACATAACATATTTTGTTAAGTTATAATGATTCCTTCTTCACTAAAGTTATTATAAGATAGTTTTTTATAATCTATGATTATATTATAAGGATTTTACATATTAATTTATATATAATTACATTTATTAACTTCTTTATTTATAACAACTAATTTGGTTATGAATAATCCTTATTATTTCCAAGAGGGGCCTTTTTCTTTCATATCAATATTTACTCATTCTACTAATGTTCTCCTATTGTTGTTCAGAAATACAAGTAGTATTTATTTGTTGTAATATTTAAATTTCCCATTACCAATTTCCAAATTAATTATTTATCATGATATTTATGATTTGGTCTAGAATAATGTAATTTTCATAAAATTAAACAAGATTTCCCATTCAAGTTTATACTTTCATCTTACACTCCAATTTCCAATGTAAAATATATTTGTTTCAACAATCCATTTTTTTATTTGATTAAAAGTGGTGTTTTAAATTTTTTTCATGTTACCCATATAAAAATAACTATTGACATTGAATAGAAACTTCGTCTCTATTGGATAATTTTAAGAAATGTTTTCTAATTGCTAATTTTCCTAGTTTCACATCCATTTTCTTATTTAAAGATATAAACCCTATAAATTATGGTTTATGAATAACCTTGTAAATTATTTGATGAAATAATCCTTTTAGGTGATTGAAATTTTATTATTGACCAATAAAATTATGATATCATTCCACATGATAACATTTAGAAATGATATGAAACACATTTTATTCCCATGGGTTTTCATGATTTCTTCAAATACTGATATCATATGGAATACATATGTATTAGTGAAGATTGGTGGGGTACTATATCACTATCCAATTAGTTGGTTATTGTTTTATATATCATGAGATAATATATTGTGGGCCTTATTTAATATCCATACAATTTACATGGTGGTACTTCATGGATTTTTCTTGAAACAAAATGGGTGGGCCTTTCTATATAAGCTCACAACCTTATGATACCCTATTATTTTATGTGTGAAAAATTAATTATTATTTTATGTCTCAAGGTAATTTTAAAATTAAATTACATATTTCAATGAATATTCACCATGGATAGTGTTTATTATTTCATGTCTCTGCACCCTATTTTCATGGTATATAGAAATTTATTTTAGATTTCATGTTCTATTATCATGTTGTATTGACAACTATTATTGTCCAATACTCATTTTAATTTGAAATTTCACCACAATCACATTTTATGACATGATTATAATTTTAAGTTTTAGATAAATGTTGATAATGTTTCCCTTATTGAGTGTTCAATCTGACACCTTTTCCTAAGTTTTCATTATCAAGGTTATAAGGATGATTATAAAATATATGATTTCAATAAAGGAGGCCATTGTGGCTCAATTACAGTGGAATGTTCACAGATGTTGAATAATAAATTTATTATATAGCTAGCCATCAGAGACACTAAGCCTTCTATTCTTGGTATTGTGAGATGATTTATGATTTTCAATTATTACCTTATGTAAATTATATAAAATAAAGATATTCTTAGCTTCATTTGTTACATTTACCACTTCCTTGAAAGTGGGTAAAAAAAATATAAAAAAATTTTAATTACATATCAAGCATTACTCCATACTCAAATTTATGGGAATCCAAAATATCATCACTTACTTATGTAAAATCAAAATCTAGAATGCCTAAAAATAAGGAATAATAATCATTTATAAACATATTCAATTTCTTTAGTTCCATAAACCCCAAACCCTTATCTATATTTAGTATCTCTGTAAAATGGATCAGTGAAGGGAGATGATAAATCACCCCATAAGAACACATAGAATATATTTTCTAGGACCGATATATCCCACCAATGTTGAGCCAACATACAAGAACCAAGAAAATGATATTCACATTCCTCTCGTCAAGAGCATCGATCAGCTCAAATATCATATCCAACCTATCTAAAAACTCCTAAAATATTCAAGGATTGACATATCCTCTAAATGCATAAGGATTTTGTAATTAATAATCTAGTATAGTATCATAGATAACTATAACCTCTTCATATGGTTTCCAATTTATAAGTTAAAATAAATTTTATAATACACTCAATGATATTTTTCTATTCTGGAGTATCAGGATCACCTAATAAAAAATAATCTCAACTTTTCCATCCACATTACTAGCATAAGGATTATCCAACTCATCCACTTTCTTATAGGTATAATCAAATCACTTATTAGGTTATATAATTCATAAAATTTCAACACACCAACTAGCCATAATTATTAAAACATTCATCAAATAAAACATCATGCATGAATTCTTTTATATAGTCACACAGTAGTTGGGAAACAAATTATCACATTACCACAATAAATTTATTCCAAAAGTTTTAGATAATTAAACCAATATTACTAAAATATTCATGAATGAACTGATTATTTTATTAGTAATAAAATTATTTAAATGATATTTTAATCACCATCCAATCAAAAAATTCTCCACACACATATATCTTATGTATCATATTGCAAAAATTATTCAGGAATATTCTACCACTAACCCAAAATCGAGTAAGAGTCATGCCCAAAAATATAATTTATAAACCTCAAAAATACTATATTTTATACCATAGGTATGTTAAACATATAATATGGTTATGTTTTAAATGTGAAAACATACAAATTCTATACTAATTCCCAACTACTAATCATCAATCCATTAAATTCCTAAATATAAACACCTGAGAAAATAAATTTCAAGGACTTGATTTTCTAAATTCTCACAGTAGCACAATCATTCCAATAAAGAAAAATGGTACTTAGCCTCATGTGCACTCCTAGATCAATAGATATTAAAGAATAGTATTTAAGGTCTAAGGATATCACATTTGGAGTTATTTACCATCTATAAGTCTATAGAATCATGTAAATAATAATAATTATAAATTAATTATAAATAAAAAAATTATAAAATTATAAATAAAAAAATCCCATAAATTATCATATTATTTATAACTCTGAAAAATAAATTAAATTAAAAATCATTAACCAATATATAGATTATATAAAAAAAGATAAAAGATATATAGTATGGATAAACATGCCAAATGAAATTTAATATAAATATAGAAATCTCCATGATATCACCTAAAATCATATGTAAAAATATCAAGGAATATTTCCCATAACTACTAAAATAGGTATATATTCTATAAATTAAGGATAAACTATATCAAATTTGGTAGTGGAATTCCCAAATAAAATATATATCAGACTCCACTATGGTGCACTATCCTAATAATTTGGCACTTACATAGAAGATGAATTATGATGTAAAACCCTCTAAATTCCCATAAAAACATATGAAGATGTCACATTTTTCTATAATAATGATAATATATTGTTTCACTAATAAAACAATATTGGGATTTTAATTATAGAATACATTAATAGAACCCCAACTGGTCACTACCTCTAGATTAAGGATAAGGAAAAGTTTTTCCATAACTAACTAATCGCTCTCTATGATTCTGATATTCACATGATTTTTAATTCTTATCATTAATAGGTCCTTCCACTACCACAAAATCAATTATTACATCTTCTAGATCATTATTTTAAATGATATCCTTTCATTCTGCATTCATAATAGTGGGTAAACAGTGGATAAAAACCATTGTTTCATCTCTAAATCCAACCCATACTCAATGAAATGATCGATAAAAGTCTCATTTCATTAAAAAATATATATAAATTGGGTAAATTTATAAAACTCATGGAATAATAATATAAATACATATTACCTTACTAAATCTCCATGAATTCCCAATATTTATTCATCACCACTGCCTATGGGTAAAAGTTCTCAAATAAGAGATCCAAGAATGATTCCCTTGGCAACACTTCATACTTTATTATTGGACCAAGATATCTCACTAACATAAATCCATAATCATAAGGGAAAAAAGATTTAAATTATTCCACAGAGTATATGGATCATCTCAAATATCCAACAAATACACTCCCAAAAATATTCATTTTTTGAGGCCTGACATCCCCTCTAAAAATTGAAATATATTATTCTAAAATCATGAACCACATTTGATATAACTAAAACCTCTTTATGTAGTCCCACTTATATATTATAAATAACTTTTTGAAGACTATCATTGATCTTATTCTCTACTAGAGTCTTAGTTTCACGGACAAAAGAAACGTTCTAATATTCTCTTTACATATGCTTCTTGTCAAAATAAACATGTCAATCCACTTTTTCATGAGGCTCATAAAACCATTTCAAATGATCCATAATTATATAAAAGTTAACCCAAAAATTTTCCATTAATGTTCAAATTATCAATAAAAAAATATGATGCATCATTTCCTTTACAAATATCTCTTTATACCTCGTCTATAGAATTATCACATTACTTCCCAAAATTTTTTCAAAAATATCATCTTATTAATCCATTATTATTACCATATTCATGAAATTACTAAATATTGTTTGTAATTCAATTATATAAATTAAAAATCTAACACTGTAAAATAAAAAACATATGAACACAAACATATTTCACACCCATTCATTCTAAAACAATTTATGAATTCACTACTACACATCATCAATTGAGTAAGAATATTATCTAGGATTCTTTTAAATACCCCCTGAATATATTATGTTCCCAAGTTTACATAGACATATATTGCTGATTTTTTCCATTAAAAGAAAAACAAAATATGTACCCAAACATGACTCTTATTCTCTAGTATAAAATTTCCATTTGTATCAACAACATATAAAATTAAACATACCTATTGACATTATATAAATTCATATACTATAATGATCACAATTTAGAGGTAAAATGAAACATAGACTCATGTATGCTTCATGATCAAAAGAGGTTAGTGAATTGTAAAGGGATTCTATGGATATTTGTCATGGAGTGATTTACTATAAAATAGACCATTACATCCAAAATACTAAAATCATCATATAAAAAAATAAGTATCAAAATAGAAAAAATAAATAATTTAAAATATAAAATTAAAATAATGTAAATTTCTATATAAATTATACATACAAAGAAGAATCAAATATAAAACCAGTGTATGAAAGTATGTATTTCACAATTGAAATGGAAAATAAAGCATGATGTGTAAAACACCTTTATACAGGAACAAATGAAAATGTAGACAACTCCTAGATGAATATTAAGGTCATCTCCAATATTTTAATGCTCTATTACTTTACCAACAACATCATATATATATATATATTCTCTATGAATATGAGGTCTGTGCGTATATTATTTGAGAATAATTTTTCAAAAGAATCCATTGAATCCCCATATATCCCTTGGAAGTTATCATGATGATAATAAAACAATAATTAGATTTTTATCAATTTAATAATATCATTCTCAAACATTTAAAATCAAGTTTTAGTTCTTAAATAAAACACCTACTTATCCTCATACATTCTTTTTCCAATGTCGATATAACATCAAATAACAACTATGGAATAAGGTAGAAAAATACATGGGTTAGGTCATCTTATATGTTAATGAAAAGAAAACATATGTAAGCTTATCTAAAAATAATGATTAAGAAAAATAATTTCCCAAAAATTAATTTCTCATTATATAGCTTAAAAATTCTCCCTACAAGTGATTTTCATTATATAATTTTATTAATTAATGCGCATGAATAAAATATCTCTTACACAACATTACTTTTATCATAATATATCACAATTTAACGCCAATTTTTCTAGAATAATACCGCATGCACTTTTCAAAAAAATAAGAAATCACCATTAATTTCAACCATGAATTTATGTTCCCAATTGAAACTTTATAATAAGAATAATTTATAATAAAATAAAAATTTTATGTATCATAATCAAATCATTTATAGAAACCCATGTACCATTTTTATGATGACATTAACACATCAAAACATAATTTATAAAATTTAATAATGACATAAACCGTAAGAGTTTCTCAATAAATTTATCATAAACAAAAAGTCAATTATTCATTTTTATTAGATGGGTTTAAACACTTTTCACAAGTATTTTATCCCTAAAAAACATTTAAGTCACAAAAATAAACCCAATAAAAACAATAAAACAATCAATAAATTATTTTAAAAAACTTACAAAAAATTAAATAACATAAATTATTATTATCGAAATAAATATTTTAACATATCAAATTAACATATAAATATTAAGTTCAACCCTAACTTTGTTATCATCAAATCTAACATTAATGATTATGTTAAAAAGTCAATTTACTTGATGATATTATCCATTTAATTGAAACTATACACATGTAATTCTATAATTTTATCATTAGAAAAACATTCAAAAGATATATACAAATAGTTGAAAACCATGACATGTTATTCCACATCATTCGAACTAATTTCACATGTAGAATAACTTAGTTGAATTACTAAATCACAATTAAAATAAAAAATTTATTTAAAATCACTACATTAGATATAAAAGAGAGAAATAAATCGCATACCCCATAATAAAAGAATAATCTACTCAATGAGTACAACATTGATTTCTTTTAGAACAAAATAAGTCAAGAAAATTTATATAAAAGAAGGTAAGAGGTAGAATTTGAATTTGATATTTGTAAAACCATTAAGGCTTACCATAAAAATATAAGTAACTCATATAAGTTACGATGATAATGTAAATGTCACTAAGATATTGTAATTATACTAAGAAATGAGTGAAATAATTCTACCATAGTTTGGGAAAGAAAAGAGAGATACGTGACGTATCCCACCAGGGCCCACCTAAGTAGTTGTTAAACAATGTATGCCACCCCACACCTACACTAATATGACAAGGTATTTTGATTAAAAACTATGTAGGCATATATCAAGATATTGGAAGCCCATTATTATATCTTATTTCAAAATAAATATATATATAACTTGTAAAATAAAAAATACAATAGCCTAATATATATATTTATAATCAATTATGATATATAAAACACATCCATGAAATATCATGAACAAATCCATCACTATAATGTAAAATACAAATGAATTTTACATCTAACTTATCTTTGAATCTGCTAGACATATTAAATTAGAAATACATTTTTGTGAGTTCCCCTAAATAGAGTGTTATCATCTAGGGTCACTACCACTATCATGATCCATCATGATCCACCATGAATAACCATTTAACATCAAGAATAAACTCTAAACAATACACACGTGATGCATGTCTACATCAGTCATCATCGACTTATTCATTATCTATATTAACATAATATGGGTTAGAACCAATCCCATGAAAGGTTGAGTATAACAATACATCATAGGGTTCCCTAAAGATCACAATGGAAACACATAAAAATGTGTTTCTCAAAGATCTCAGTATATGACATTAACCTTGAGGAGAATGAGGGATGGTAATCTTGATATATTCTATAGTATGAATTATAAGGGATATAAGTATGGTCCTAATAAACTTGACTCCAATCCTCTAAATTCATATTACATGAGAAAACTATGAATTTTGGATCACTAAAGTGTCCAAAAATCCTAATGTTTATAGCTATAAATTGCATCATATGCACAATGTATTGGGTGGAGATGAGTGACAAGTATTGAAGAAATCCATATTTCTCAGCCTATCTTACTACCACCTGATGAACAAAATCTATCCAGGAGATCCTAATAATCATCGATACATAATATTCAATTAGGGAACTCCATACCCCCTCATCCATCAATGATGAACCACATATCATGTATGTTAACTTCTAATGTAAAGCACATTGTGTGACTTCGTAGGATCTATAGTGAGGGATATCAAGCCCCATATTAGTAATATGGATTTTAACTCTAGTGGTGGATCCCATGTCCCATCTATTATCTTTATACTGGCAAGATATTTACAATATTTTTGAGAGATATCAATCCTAGAGTATATGGGGGGGGTACCTACCATATTAGATATGTATGAAGTGAATTTTTTACCTGTATAATTTGAGGTGGGTTACTTACCCTATCTATGGATGGTGGGTGAAATCTTATCCTATAATTACCACCCAATTAGAGAGGATTTTTAACCCATGTATCTCTTTATTCATCATAGATATCCCTATTCATTGGTTATGAATAGTTAAATTTAAAATTTATCAATATAGTTCATAAAATGGACTCAAATGGAAAAATAGAGAACAATATTTCAATAATAAATGAAAAATAATAAGGATTGACTATTTATTTATCTATATTGGACACTCGATAATAAGGTAATGAAAATACTCACATGAGTATGAAACTGAGATACATGGTGACTTCCTGGTGATCCATGTTGCACACTGTTATGGGGGGTGCACGCCCCTAGAGCTCATGTGTTACCACATTTGTTGAGGTGCATCACCTAAAGAGATAAATTTGGGTGGGGTAAGACCTAAAAATTCTAGATTACACATCCATGGGTTAGGTTGGGTAATAGGGGACAATGAGGCCGGCTTATTTTTCTAAGACCGTGTGGCCTAGCCTGTCAAGCTTCACATGCCTAACAAGTCCCTAATTTTTTTCTACCCCAATAATGATGGTCAGTAAAACCTCACTAATGGGGTCATCCATTTTGACTAGTCATTCACTGGTTTCTAGATCCACAATAGCATAAAAAATTTACTTCCATCAACCCTATGAGACACCGACCACCTCACATAACCAGCCTTCTCTAAATATGATGATCATAACACAAAACTCAATGCCCTGGTTTATGGAATCTTCTACCACTAGTTACATAAACCCATCTATCACTGACCAATTCATCATGGACACCTCGCACCAACCCCCCAAAAGAAAACCCCATCCATCCAAGCTTAACTTTTCATGCTTTTGCGTCACCACACTATTGTTTTTCAGCTCATGCATTTCCTTAAGTCACCCAAGTATCCAATTTTGGAACACCTCTATTATCAAGATTCATCATTCATGGATATTATCCATACAATAAGGAAATATTTGATGATAGGGTGAGAAAAGAGATAGATGGTGAAGGGGGTGAATATATAAGGTATCTATGAACATCAATAATAACAATAGGTATTATCAATAAGCATAGAAAACATTATGGATAAACTCTTTTAACCAAAAACTTACATAACATAGAGTTTCAAGATTCAATAATGATATTTTTAAAATCACAATTGGTATTTTAAAAAAATAATCACCAAACAACCCCATAAAAAATCACGATGAAAAAATGTTTCAATGCTATAAATTTAAATATAATATTTATGTGGAATGATATGATAGAAAATTAAAAAACTTTAAATTTGTATGGATTTCTCACCGATGAAGGTTGTGTTAATGTTTGTTGATAGAGATGATCATATAAATATTTCTTTATTTTATAAAAAATTAATCTACTAGAAATCATAAATCCTAGGGTGCATGTGGATGACCCTAGGATATAGAGATAAGGATTATTTAATAACATTCATAGCTAAGTCTATGATTTTATAAACCCACTACTTATTTAGTTAATAAATTAATGTTTTCCATTTTAAATAATAAAACATTATACTGTTGAAAACCCAAGGGATATCTAATGAAAATGAGAATTATACTTCCCCTTAGGTTAAATACCCATTCCAGAACCAACTGTGCTCTCGGATTTTTCAAACAATGATTTATTTTGAATAAAATACATAATTCATGAGATTTAAAATTCACTATATGAAAAATATTTTAAAATTAATGTACTATTATCTTGGCCCCTTATCTAATTCTATTAGATAATAGAAAAACCATATAATAATCATCACAACTTAGAATTAAACGAACCATTAGAAACATTTTTTTAGGTCTTCAACTTTGGTGAATTTACTGTACTACCTCGAGAGAGATCTTGGGAATTTAAAGAATCATAATTGAGTTATGTATTGACTAAGAAAGAAATATATTTCACTACTTACTCCCCACTATAAACCCATTTCATCAACATAAAGTAAACTAATATCATTACTCTATAATGAATTTTAAAAAATAATGTCATTTAGAAAACAATAACCATGACATGAACCTTTATCACCCATGAAGTTCTATGATCTAATAAAATATTATATATAACTATCTTGGAAATAAACATTATCTACCCCTCATGAAGATACATACTCCATCCATTATGAAATAAGATCTAAGAGGAACCCTATATATACTCTATGGGATTCATTCCATGCCTGGACACCTATAATTATTCTCTTATAATGGTCATTCTAACACATAGGATGAAGCAAAACTACGAATAATAGATATCCAACCCAAAATATTTCTCCATTAAGGTAATATATTATAGGAGTTTTTCACTCCCCCCAATAAAATGTATTCAGTATGGTTGTTATATGAGATGAAAAAAATATAATACAAACTCAACCACTAATTCTCTATAAATAATTTATACTAATAATATATGGAATTATAGGAATCAAACTCATTGTCACTAATTGTTGAGTCCAAAAGTATTCCTTATTAATTTTCCATTCCTTCTTGTTTTTAAAATCACAAACACCTTATCTTAAGGATAATTTCATTTACCCTATGTTTCATCTTGATAAGGAAAATTTTCCTTCCCCAAGGAAATTTATCCTTACCATGTTTTTCATTGTTCATTATTTTAGTCTAACCCATTTTATGTATAAGTATAAAAATTGGTTTCATATCTAAAACCTCATAATCTTCTAAATACATAGATATAGAGAATTATATTTTCAAGATATGAATTATGGTTCCGAATTCTCTAAATTCAGAATCTGAACTCTTCTGAGTTCAGACTCCAAATTCTTTTGAATTTATACTCCGAAATTTCTAAGTTTAGACTCCGAATTCTCTGAATTCAGACTCCGAACTATTCTGAGTTCAGATTCCGAGTTCCCTGAATTCAGACTCCAAACTCTTACGAGTTTAGAAACCAAATTATTCTTCATTTAGACTCCAAACTTTGTAAGTTCCGACTCTGAATTCTAATGAATTCCGACTCTGAACTTTCTAAGTTCAGACTCTGAATTCTTTCGAATTCAGACTCCGAAATTTCTAAGTCCAGACTCTAAATTATTGTGAATCCAAATTCAGAATTTCCTTGAAATTCAGGCTCTAGAATTCTATAGTATTCAGGTTCCGAATTCTTTTGAAGACAGAATCCTAATATTCATGTACTATAGACTCCTAATAGTTTTTTATTAGACTCAAAACATTCATTTTTCCTTACACTCTGAAAATGAATTTAATTAAGTAACCATATTTTTTCTTACTCTTTTTTTTTATAAAATGATGTCGTGCATTCAGTTACGGACTAACCATTGTTTGAGTGACATGTGTACAAGTCCCTTTGAAATTCAAGGAAAAATATGACCGTTGTAGGAGGGATACTACTGTTGAAGCTATGCCTATAAATAGGATCTCATTTGAAGGAGCTTACAACACTTATGAAACAAGTTGATCAATCTAGATATTACATGCTGATGAAGTGATTTATAGTGAGAGAAATGTTCATGATTTGTTTGTACTGAACATCTTGTTCATAATTTCTTCATGCAACTCTGAATATTGCTGAGTACATTCGAGGGCTTCTGGGGATAAGAAGACAAAGGTACCAACTACCTTAAAGTTTGAGGACTTACTTGTTGGGGAAGACAAAGGTACTAACTACCTTGAAGTTGAGGGCTTGCGGGGATAGAAAGATAGACTTTGATCTTCAAATCGAGGGATTACCCTGGTGTCGGTAAGATAGACATTATTGAATGTATAAATCAAGGGACCTTTATCCAAGGTTGTTGGATACCCTTCTCTTTGGGTTAAAAGATTTACTACTTATTACTTTTTTTGTTTCTTGTTTTCCACGGTATTTTGGTTGTTGAGGAATGTATAACTATCTTATACTTTCTTATACTTGTATACTCTGATTTAGTAAGATTCTATATGCCTTAAGGTAGAATCATTATCTTCTTAAACTTTTGTTATGTTTTATTTCCAGAATCACTTTTCAAGAACTACATTCTCGGAATCACATTTGAAAAATCAAGAAAGTTTGTAGAACTAGTGGTTTTTTTAATTTACCTTGATTAACCTGGTTAAACATTACTATTTTAAAAGTTCCAAAGGAATTTTTAAAGTATAAAATTCACCCCCTCTTGTATATTGAGCATTTAAATTATCTTTTTGATCCTATAGTTAGTGTTTTAAAAGAATACCATACTATTTACAATCTTACCAATTGGTATTAGAGGAGGTTTCTGAAATACTTATATTCACATATAAGTTTTCTTTCTCAAGTTTTTCATTGTTCTATTATTTCCTTACTTAAGATATTTTTATCCTTGTTTACAAGCTTTTATTACTGGCAAGTTTGTGTGGAAAGATTTTCTTTGAGAGGGCAGGAATGAATGTTGGTTCCATAGAAAACTTAAATCCTAATAGACCACCTATTTTTTATGGGAATGATTACGAATATTGGAGAGATCATATTAAGACTTTTGTTATCAATACTAGAGTGGACAAATTTGTTATGCTTACTAGAGATTACAATATTCCCGATAAGGAAGTCAGAACTTTTACTAATCAAGAGAAGTTAGAATATCAACTTAACTATAAGGTACGCAAATACGTTGTAGTGTTCCATGACCAGGAATATATATAGCCATATTTCATCTTGTGAAGCTGCAAATTTTATTTGGAAGAAGCTTGAAGTTACTCATTTTGGTACTTCCAAAGTTATTGAAACTAGAAGATCTATTTTTAGAGTTGAGTCTCGTGGTTTTTTTTTCCTTATGGAGAAACTATATATAAGGTATAATAGAGATTTATGACTATTTTCAATAGCTTACAATCTATAGGAGAAAAAGGTTTGGATGATGAAGCACTTGTAGATAAGATTATATACATCATGCCTAATGAGTGGGAATCCAATAGAATAGCTATAGATGAGAATATGAAAGTATCACAGATTACTCTTGATGAACTTTATAGAACTCTTATTCAAAATGAGACTAGAATGAATATAGATGCTGACAATTTTAAGAAGAATAATGGGAATGGAAGTGTTTATTTTACAACTACCGCAAATCATATGAAATACAAGACTCCTGAGAGAGTTACAAGATCTAAATATAAGAGGGTTGTTATAAAATCTGAATCTAGTGAAAGTGAACATTTTGAGAATGAAATAGCTAATCTTGCTTGATGGATGAACAAGATAGTTTGGAAGAAATACTTTCAGTATAAATACATGAATAAATAAAGAAAGGATAAGAAAGATTCTAAAGTTACCTATTATGAATGTAAAAGAGCTGGACATATAAGGCCTGATTTTCCCATGATTAAGAGAAAATAAAGAAAGGAAAATCATTCTAACAGGAATAGAAAAAAGTAATAAAAAGATAAATCTCAGAAATTTTTGAAAGATAATGACACCTGGAGTGCCAGTGGTGGAGACTCTTCTGATGAATCCTCAGATTAAGAATCTTCTGGACAGATGAATCTTAGGGAAGTGTTTGTAAAACTTTACCTTAGGTAATGAAAATTTTGATAAGATGTATTCCCAAATTCTACCTCTAAGGAATAATTTTGGATTTGGTTATACTAGTTCAAAACTGATTTTTAGTAGAAATTATTTTGTTCCTCAAATTGATCCATCCTTTACTAAGTTTCAATGTGGTGGGCATTGGGAAAAAAGTTGTTCCTTAAACAAAACTCAATATTTAGGTTTTCATAAATCTTATTTTTCTAAAAAATTGTGGATTCATAAAAATTTTCTTTCTGAAGTTTCTGGATCCAAGAAATTTTGGGTTCTGAAAGTCTAACTCTCTTATTTTTAGGAAAATAAAGAAAGTACCAACAAAAATACTTGGTACACAGATAATGGATGTTCCTAGAACATGACTGGTAATAACAACTTCTTTGACAAGATTATCAAGATGAAAGGACGAAAAGTGACATTTGGAGACAATGCCATGAGAAAAATTATTGATATATGTAACATTGTTATTCTTGGAAAAACATTGATTTTAGATATTTTATTTGTTAAGGGAATTAATCACAACCTCATTAGCATAAGTCAATTATGTGATGAAGGTTACCTTGTGAATTTTAGGAATGAAAAGTTCTTAGTAAAAAATTCCATGGAAGAGTTTATTCTTTCTACCAATAGGCAATAGAATGTATGCACACTAAACTTAGAAGACCTTAGGAGCCATGACCTACCTTGCCTTAGTGTAATGGATGATCATTCTTGGTTTCCACATAGACGACTATGACACTGTGACCTTAGGAACCAATGAAAAATATCTAAGAAATGACTAGTTAAGGATCTACCGGAACTTAGATTTGATTCCTCAAAAGTCTGTGATCCTTGTCAGTATAGAAAACAACATAAATCAAGTTTTAAATCAATTGGTGAAGTCTCAACTATTGATGCATTACAGTTAGTGTATATACATCTTTTTGGACCAACACAAACTGGAAGCATTGGAGCCAAGTATTATGTGTTTGTCTTAGTTGATGATTACACTAGATTTACATGGGTCTATTTTATAGAAAATAAATCTGAAGATTTTTCTTATTTCAAAAGTTTTAGAGAAAAAGTTAAATATGAGAAAAACCTTCCTTTTATAACTATTCATAGTGATCATGGAGGAGAATTTCAAATTTCTGATTTTAAAAATTTTTGTAGTAGAAAAGGCATTAATCATAACTTCTCAGTACCCAGAACACCTCAACAAAATGGTGTTGTTGAGAGAAGAAATAGAATTATTCAAGATATTAAAAAAACATGTTGAGTGAATATTTGGTAGACAATCATTTTTGGGCTAGAGCTGTAAGTAATACTTGTTATACTGTAAATCGAGTTATGATTAGACCTTTTCTTAATAAAACTCCTTATGAGTTATGGAATGGTAGAAAACCTAGACTTTCCTACTTCAAAGTTTTTGGTTTCAACATATTCATTTTGAATACTAAATATAATCTACACAAATTCGAACCAAAATTTGATGAAGGAATTTTCTTAGGATACTCCACAACTTATAAGGCATATAGAGTTTTCAATAAAAACACTTGTACTATTGAAGAGACAGTACATGGAAAATTTGATGAAACTGATCCTTTTATTTTTAAACAACCTCAACCAACATCATCGGATGTGTTTTCAAAAACTGATTATCTACCCTTGATAGAAGATCCTTCTGATAAGTAAAATGCTCAAGAAGGTATTTCTGAAGCATTTACCCTAGAAGACTTTCTACCCTATATTGGTGAACAAGTTTTACAAAAACCAAATCAGTTTTTTCTGAACAATCATCCTAGTGGTAGTATCATTGGTGATGTTAATCAACCTATAAGGACTAGAACTTCCTTAAGGAATGAAGTAGAACATCTATAATTTCTTTCCCAATTAGAACAATAAATCACTGATGAAGCTTTAGGTGATGATGATTGGATAAAACCTATGCCAAATGAGCTAAATGAATTCGAAAGGAAAAAAGTCTGGACCTTGGTTGAAAGACCTAAGGAAAATTCGGTTATTGGAGTAAAATGAGTTTTCAAATATAAATGTTATGAAGATGGAATCATAGTAAGAAATAAATCTAGATTGGTTGCTAAAGGCAATAATCAACAATAAGGAATAGACTATGAAGAAACCTATTCTCCTGTACCTAGACTTGAATATATTCATATTATACTTTCCTTTGAAACATTCTTCAATTTAAATTTTTTTCAAATGGATGTTAAATGTGAGTTCCTTAATTGTTTTGTACAATAGGAATTTTTTGTTAAACAACCTTCTAGTTTTGAAGATTCAAAACATCCTGAAAATTTTTACAAACATACCAACGCTTTTTACGGACTTAAGAAAGCCCCTTGATCTTGGTATGATAAAACTATAGAATTTTTTCTTCAAATTAATTATGTTAAGGGAAATTTTGAGCCAACACTTATCATAAATAATGATAATAATAAAAAATTATTGTTAAAATTTATATTGATGACATTTTATTTGGTTCAACTCAGCATTCTTTAACTGATTCCTTTGTGGATCTAATGAAATCTGAGTTTTAAATCAGTATAATGGGTGAGTTATCATTTTTCCTTGGTTTTCAAATTTCTCAAAAACCAGAAATAATCTATTTATCCCAATATAAGTATATTAAATATCTTCTTAAAAATTATGGATATCACAACCCTAAGAGTAGAAGTACTCACATTGGTACCTCAAATTCAGTTGATCTTGATGAAGCTGGGAAACTAGTAGATCAAACATCTTTTAGAGGTATGATAGGAAGTTTACTTCACTTGATAGTGAGTCATCCAGACTTAATGTTTTTATTATTCTTATGTGCAAGATATCAATCTAATCCAAAGGAATCTCATTTAAAGGCAGTGAAAATAATTTTTCGCTACTTAAAGAGATCCATGGAATTATGACTCTTTTATACTTCTGTAAATGATTTTATTTTGAAATTTTTTTCGGATGATGACTTTGGAGGATATAGAATGGATAGGAAAAGTACATCTAGAACTTGACATTTCTTAGGAGATTCATTAGTTTCTTGGTCATGGAAAAAAAACTCAATAGCACTTTCCACTGTTGAAGCTAAATATGTAGAAGATGGAAGTTGTTGTGATCAAGTGTTGTGGATGAAATGAACACTCACATATTATGGAATGAGTTTTACCAAAACAAAAATTTTGTGTGAAAATACTAGTGTCATTTCCCTAAGTAAAATCCCTGCACATCACTCTCGTGCAAAACACATAGATATTAGGCATCACTTTCTTAGGGATCACACACAAAAAATAGATACCATACTTCAATTTATCTGAACACAAGATCAACTTGATAATATTATCACAAAATATTTACCATCTGATAGATTTAAAAACATTAAATAGAAGTTTGGAATTATAAATTTAAGGTAATAATCCTTATTCACTTCCTGTTGAAATCAATCTCCTTAGAGTAAGAAACTCCTCTTAATAGGGGGAATACATTTTTTTGTTAGATGTATGAAAATTTTAATAGTTAGATTTTATAAATATTTCGTAATGAAAATTTTCTTATTTAAATTTTCAAAATCATTCATAATAAAAATATTCATAGTCAGGTTTTATAAATCATTCGTAATGAAAATTTTCAGTCCGATTTTCTAAATCATTCATAATGAAAATTTTCTTAGTCAGATTTTCTAAATCATTCATAATGAAAATTTTCATAGTTAGATTTTCCAAATCTTTTGTAATGAAAATTTTCGTAGTCAAGTTTTATAAATCATTCGTAATAAAATTTTATTATAGTCAGATTTTATAAATCTTTTGTAATGAAAATTTTCATATTCATTTTTTCTATTTTTTTTAATAAAGTTTTTTATACTTAAAATTTTCGTTATGATGATTTTTGTACATAAAATTGTCAAAATGTAGTTTTTTTCCATTTTCAAAATTTTTGTTTTCAAAATTTTTGGAATCTAATGTTCCTCAAGAATAATTTTCATGAATATGAATAATCTTCCTAGCAATCTGGAAAGTATGTTTCCTTTATTTAATTTTATGTTTTTTTAATTGTTAGTATTTTCATTTGTTTTTTAATTTTTTTGGATTCTCATTCCCTTAAATCCGAATATTTTTCTTTAAAACCTCAAAAGATCGGATTATATCAAAATATTCTTTCAACTATCATATCAACCATCAGATTTGATTAGAAATATTTTCAACCATTGGATTGAGTATAGAAGCTGAAACGTTGCTTCAAATTCCTATATAAAGAACCCCAAATGGTTGACCCACATCGAAACTCAAGCTCGTGCATGGTGAAGCTCTGAAACTCTACTTAAGCCCGTTCTGAACTTCTTAGATCTTCCTCAATTCCAAATGTCTGCTGAAGCCTCCTCTTAGAAAGATATGTCAACTACAAATCTGATTTTTGAATGAAAGATTTATAGGTAAATGTTGGTACATCAAAATTTCTTTGCTAAATATGATTCTATAATCTTGAAAAATGTCAAGCTGAATTGATGGGAGAGTGTCTGCTTATCCAAACAAAAGGCACAAGATCTAGTGTATCCGGACCTATTGGTTGAGTTCTATGAGTCAGCAAGATTTTTCAAGGAAGAAGGTATAGAAAAATTTTCTTTTAATTGATATGAGAAAAAAATATTCTTTATCTTATAAAAAGACTGTTAGATTGATTAGAATCCCATATGAAGGAGAAGATGAGTTTATATCTCATAAGTTGCATGATGATCAAGGGAGTTTTAATAAGGTGAAAGCAATGACTTGTCTTGGCCTTTAAGAGGTAAAGACATCAAAGATTATTCACCTCACTAAAAATTATCAGATTCTTGAATTGTGGGTTCAATTATTCATCATACCGAGAAAAGGGGACAAGGATAATTTGAAGAAAAGTGACATGTATATCCTGGATTTCTTGGTGAATATAAGAAAGATTAACCTGGTTAAGCATATTATGATTACAATTGAGAATATAAAGAATAGAAATATGAAGGCTCAGATTATTATGTATCCAGCTATACAGTCAAAGATGATTGTTTGGTGTCTAGAGTCCTTAAAAATACCTTGTAGTTCTAAGACAAGAAATTGAAAAGTTATACTGGTAAGTGATGATACTCTGAAGAGGATGAAAATTCGATTTTCTAAAGAATCTGAAGAATTATTTGACTTTCCTGAAGAAGAATATAAGGCTATTTCAAAGAAACATGAGGCGGCTAAACCTTCTAAAAAATGTGGAAGGAAGAGGAAGCTGAAGGTAGTAGAAGAGAAGGAAAAATCTACAAAGCCTAAGGAAACCCAATCTTAACCACCAAAGCCTAAGAAGAACAAATAATATCTGGATGAGGTAATAGAAAAATGGAGGGAAGACAAGGAGAAAAAGAAAGTAGGGGATCCTAGATTTGGTTTGGATCCTACTGAAGCAAAAGTTTTAAAAGAAAATACTGTTAATGAGCTTGAAAATAAAGAAAAATAAAAGAAACAAAAGAATAAGTTGTCTGAGGCTGAATTAGCTTAATCACTTCTAAAGGATGCTGAGAGAGCTTCCAAAAATATTTCGGTACCAGAATCCTTTCTGATAGGAAATTTATCAGAGACTCCGGGAAAGAAGTATGTGGCTCCGGTAAAAATACAAGAAAATGTTATTGAATAAAAATAAGTACAAGAAGGAGAAGAAGAAGGTAGTGGTGATATCGAAGATTTGATTGAGAAAGTCAAGGACTTTCATGAGAAGGAAATCTCTTCTAAGAAGTTATCATTCCGAACCTCTCAAGACGAATCATCAAAACTTGTTACTCCTGGGAAGGATGAAGAGAAGACTGAAGATGATGTTGACAAACCATCTGAAGGAGAAATCATCAATAAAGATTTCATTCATCTAGAGGATGTTAAGGCAGGAGCTGAGAAAGAATAGATAGATGAAGATAGAATTGTTCAAATATCTGATAGTGAACACGAATCGCCTAACCAAGAGGTAGAAATTCTGAAGGATGATAAGGGAAAACATGTTGTAGTTGATACACCTACCAAGGTTGTGGTAAGTAAGAAAGATGTTGGTGGATCTTCCAAGAGGAATGCAGTTGAAATAGAGAAAGATCCCTCACAAAGTAAAGTATCATATTTAGAATCATCCTCCCTTGGACATGATTTCTGTAACACCCTGAGATTTTATTCTTTTTAATTTCATTAATGTCTTGTGTTGTACGCTACACCAAAAGGAGCTTTCACAACACACATCCTTGACTTGCCTTGCATTACACGTAATCGTGACCTTCCTCGATAGCGTGTGTAGTATGCAATACCGAGTTTCACTAAACAACGATATGATATTAAAATATTATTTAACCTAGTCATTATGAATAGTAATAACCACTTTTTGAAATTTTGTAAATTTTATTTTTCAAAATGGACTTCATTTTTGGATTCGGAATATCAAAATTAGCTTAGGGTGAAATTTTGGTACTTTTCAGATAACTTTCATTTTCTGATGAATAGGGAAAATTAGTAACTTTTAATTAAAAACAACCTATTTAATAAAAATAATTAATAGTGATAAATTATTAATTTTAGTGGTTTTAAATTATATTTAGAATATATTTTTACAATTTAATACAATGTTTTTCATTGGATGTAATTTCACATTTAAACCAGACATAAACAAGTGTCAATCTTTTGATAGTTATTATCTCTTAAGAACACGCTATTTGTTTTGACGACGGGAATTAATTTTTTAAATTCATTAATGAAACTGATATGTTTTGAATTTGGTAAAATAGACATCATTTTTGAGTTCATAATATCAAATATAGCTTAGGCCTAATTTTTGGTATTTTTCTGGAAAACTTTCATTTTTTGTTGAATAGTGAAACCACTAAGTGGTAGTTAAGAAAAATGAATTTTTCATAAAACTTAATTTTACCGCTTCTGTGAGTGGAATTTCAAAAATCTGAGAGACACGGTTGATGTCAGTATGTAAAATCTGATTCAATGAGATGATAATAATTTTTGGTGAATAGTAACTTTTTACTTTTTTTACCATGGTTAAAAGTAAATAGGGTAATTACGGGTTAAAATGATATTATTATTACCCTAACACATGTCCTAATTCTATTGGATAAGTTTAATTCGACCAAAAACAAACTTAGAAATAAAATATGACCATTTAGGCCCACTTGGATTAGATTAGGACATTTATTTTTAATTTATTTAAAGAAGGGTTAAAATAGTCAAAATCAAAGTTTAATAAGTATATCATATTTAATATAGGGTTATACATACGATAAATTAGACTATAAATATTCATTAGAAAGATAAAAATATTTCCTACATAATGATATTTTATTTGTAATTTTTAGACTTTAAATAAGTTAATTTATTTATGACACAAAGATGATGCAGTAATTATCTTATTAATAAAATATTGACATAATTGATGTTATAAATACCCAAATAAATATAATTTGATACTTTTTATGAATTACACTAATTTTAATGGTTAATATGACATGTTAGTATTTATTTAATTAACTTTTTCTAACTAATCATTCTGTTATGATTTTCACAAAAATCAATTACTAAATAGTGTCAAAATTGACATAAAATAGTTTTTAAAACAATATTATATTATTAATTGTTATTTTATTTCTAAAAATATAATGTTAGGCCAAATGAATTATATAAGGTTATATATATTAATAATAAACAAATTGGGATTCGTTTGGCTGATTATAGTAATTTTATTAACCTTATAGTATAAGAACACAAGAAGACACGGTAAAAGTAAAATTATTTAACTTAATGTTAAATCTAAATGATAAGGTTAAAATAGGAACCTAAACTTGTCTAAATTCTATTTGATGAGAGTATTTCGACCCATCCCTACCTTATCTTCAAAATATATTAATTTTGAACTATTAAAAACCGAATTTGACTTTATAATAAAATAACAGTTTTAGTTATTCCAAAGGTCCCCCTCTCCTCCCTTATAAAAGGGAACCTCCTCTCTCTCTTCCTCACACCACTTTGAGCCTTCAAGCTCAGCCAAAACCTGAAAAATTCTCTTCTCCACTTCCATATATACATCCTAGAGGTTATGTCCTTTTTCAAAGACCAATTTTAGTGCCCTAAAAGGAGATCTCAAAGAGGCGCTTAAAAGAAGAGGTATTGTCCGTTACCGATTCTTTCAACTTTATTTCTTCTTCCACTTCTTCTTCTTAGGTTGTTTCATTTTGAAGTAATAACATCAGTATCACTCATATAATGATATGTTATTATAATTATGAAACAACCCTATTTCACCATCAATTTATCCTACGGAAAATGAAATCACCGCGCGTGCGTACGTACGGAATACCGTCTCCACGCCGTGGTGTAATCTATTTTCCACCACCACCTTACATGGATGGGTATAATGGTGAAAATAAACAACTATATATGATTATTGTAAAGTGTTATTAATTCTGAAATAGTATTCATACACTCCAATACAATTCCACGATCATGAGAACGATATCATCACTCATGCGTACATACGGACTACCGTCTCCACGACGTGTTGAGATTCATTCTCCATGTTAACCATTCATGAATGATTATAAAGTATATATAATAAGTAATCATGAAATATATGAAATAATAATGATATAGGATTTATGTGTATATATATATGTATGTCATCTACTTAATTCCATTCAACTCAATAAGGAAACGAAAACAGCGTTCATGCGTACGTACGGCCTACCGTCTCCATGAACGGTGTATTTCTTTCCATTTACTGATCTATTATATATATGTATATTCTGAATATAAATTATATAAATCATGTTTTATATTCTGGAATTAGGTAATCATGATCTAAGTAATCATTTGAATAATTATAAGTCAAAACACGGATGACAAATGAAACGATTTTACCCAAAACGTTCTTTAACATGGAATTTACAAAAGAACGGGTAAAATAAAGTCATAAGTGAACCATATATGATATCATAACAATGAGTATGATTCTGGAATAAGTCAATGACATTATTTAAATCATTATACAGGAGTTTCGGACGCTTATGAAGCAAATCAGACCTAAGGTAAGGGAAATATCACAATCTCATTTTTATCCGAGATTTTTTATACTTTGAAATTTACTGGGGTGTATTTTATCATCCACATCCATGTTTCCTCAATATGTAATATTATTTCCATCCACCTAAAATTTTTTAAATCCAATTTTACCCTTCGGTGAGTTTTTAGTAAAAGATATGAAAGGAATCTTTTGTCGTTTTTCGTACGAGGTACTTTTTGACTTTTCCGACAAAAGTACGAGAAGAATTTTTTTTAACTTATACGGCATGAATGGATTTTGAAAACATTATTTCCAAGAAGTTTCTTTTACAAGTTTTCAAGTTTATTTTTAATCAACTTCTTTTTGTATAAAATTGTATGACATGTTAAGAAAGGGAAAATGTTTTTCAAGTAGAAAGGATATTTTCCTCAAGAATGGAGTTCAAGTGTTTTATCAAAATTATTTTCCATCTAAGATAATAAAGGGTTCTATTTATATCCCTATTATTACATTGATTTTATTATGTTGTTATGGAATTATTTTTATGAATTCCTTTATCTTATATGAATTGTTTTATGATGTCACGATGTTTAAGATTCCCATTTTTATTACATGGGTTATGCTATGATGTATGGTTTATGATTTTGTGGCACACATAAGAATGGTATCATTATGAGATGGGTGGGGCCTATATCACCCTCCAATGCATTGGGTAAATATTTTATATCTCATGAGATAGACATGGCTGGAACGGAAAGTTAAACCGGTTCAGTGAAACAGGACTGAAACGAGGAGTGAACTCGGTTCAGAAATGGACTTTGTCCACTATGATAGTCTTGGAAATGAGTCTTGACTAATAAGAAATGATTCTCTATGATTATGTGTGTATGCCACAAAGTTTCATGTTTTACGTTATGATTATTGGGAGTACATTTCACTACTATGATTTATCCCATGTTATGATATTATGATCTATTTTGTAGGTTAAGATTTCCAAAATGTTATGTTCTTATGAATATGATGTGATTGATATTTCTTTTGTTTACCCTTAATGAGCATTTCATCTCACCCTTTTATGTTTTCTTTTCCGTAGGATATAAAAAAAGGTTTTAGGTAAGAAAAAAAAGGAAGATCTTTGTGGGAGATGTTGAAGATCTTTCACCACAATTAGAAGATTATATTCCAAGATTCCAAAGACACTAAACTATTACGGTCCTTGTGTGTATGTTTTTGTAATGTACTATGTATTCTGTAAAAGTAATGTAATGTCCATGTACGTCAAGCTTAGGGTCTCTACAGTTGGTATCAGAGGAAAGGTTTAGTCAACCTTTAGAAACTAGGATGCGAGAATTTTAGTGAGATCCCTAGAGATATTTCTAAGGTTTGTCTAGGGATGTCCCTAAGGTTAAGTATAAGTATAGATTATAGTACTAGAATTACGGTAACCTAAGTTGTTAGATATTGAAGGTAATCCCCCTTTATTATGGTGTTTTACCTAGCATGATTTTTTCCTCTCACACTATTAATTTTGGGTTTTAGACGATGGATGGAACCCGAAGGAACCGTGTTGATCAATGAAATGGACAATGCAATGATTGTCCTCCTGAAAAAAAAATGTTATGGGAGATGGAGTGAAAAATCTTATTGCTATACTTACACAAGCTATGAATCATTCTGGACTTCCAAATGAGCAGAGAAGGGAACAATATTATATTGAGTCCTTCATGAGGCAACGTCCACCTTCTTTCAGTGGGTCTTCTGATCCACTTGTTGCTGAACAATGGATTAGTACCACTGAAAAGATATTTTCAGTTCTTCAATGTTCTGAACATGATAAAGTCATCTTAGTAGTATATCGTTTGGAAGGTGAAGCTGATCAATGGTGGAATCTTATCAAGAATACGATGCCAAGAGATGAAATTATGTCCATGGAATGGGATGAGTTCAAGAACATGTTTTTCAATAAGTACTTCCCTCGTATTCTTCGAACAAAGATGGAGAAGGAGTTTCTTGAACTAAAGCTAAAGGATGATGAATCTGTTGGTGTATACGAAGAGAATTTTACAAGGCTTGAAAGGTATGCATCTGGCTTTATCATCCAACCTGAAAGTAAAGTTGATCGATTCTTCAGTGGCTTAAAACCAAATCTTCGAAGGGAATTATCTATAAGAGACTTCAGTAGCTATGAAGAAATTGTGTGTTGTGCTATTAAGGTATAAATGGAAGTTGGTTTTACATATTCATCTCATGGTTTTGATAAGAAACGAAAGATGGAGATCAAGGAGAAATCTCAGAATAATGGTGAAAAGAAGATGAATGTTTCCTTATGCTCAAAGTGTGGAAAGAAGCATGGTGGAGATTGTCTTAAAGGGACTAGAAAATGTTTTAAGTGTGGAAAAGAAGGTCATCAAGCAGCTGAGTGTCGAAGTAATGGAAAAAGGGTTGCTAATGGTGTGAATAAAGAAAATACTGCAGAGAACGCACCAACAACACTTCAATGCTTCAAGTGCAATGAAATGGGGCATTATTCTAATCAATTCCCTAATCCAAGGGTTAATGATGATCTACATGAGCAACCACTTGAGGCAAAGGACAAAGGGAAGTCACATGCGATCACTATTGGCAATGTTTAATATGACAACGATGTGGTGGAATGATTAAGTGTTTATGTAATGGGATTCCAAAATAATGTTTTATATAGTATCATGGAATATTAGAATATTTATGTATTGGTCTATTGTGGTTTTCAATAATTTTATGGTACCGGTAACCATGGAAAATGATTGAGATATTTTTGGTAAGCAGATGATATGCACATAATGAAGGGATAAGAACATAATGAGATGTTTGATTGTATTCATGAGCTCATGATTGATATAAGGACTAAGTGATATCATGGTTTGAGTATAAATAATTTTGAGGATTTTGGTTTGTGGAAAGTGTTAACTTTTAACTGCACTCATGTTTTCACTAAGGTTCAATGGGTATACATGATTAAGGTATTCACATATTTGTAATTTGACCAACAAGATATATCTTATGATATATGGGGGATAAATGATGGCATTCATGTGATTGTTATGTGACATTTCAAGTAATCATTTTTATATTATGAGCTTGGAACGAAGTATTTTGGATAAGCCTAAAGATTGGGAAGGATTATGTTGGACCTAAGTTAGTATTTTTTAAGGATGGGTGTTTTTTCTATATTATTTATGGGATGTTATAGTAATTTAGTTTTAGAAAAAGGACAACCTACAGGATGGACGACAGCCCATCGCATCGGACAAGGCTGTGGGAATCGAACCCACAACCGAAGTGCGACTGGCCTTTATCGCCTACCACTGGCCTATAGGAAGTCCATGTTTAGTAGAAACTAGTTTTATTATGATATAATAAGTATAAGTCCATTTTAGGAACCATATATTATTAATCTCACTATAGATCGACTTATGTATATTTAATAACTTTTGCTAACCTTTTGTTTGAGACAGATGGAATAACCCGTCATTCTATCACATGATCTGCTAACACTTCACTAATAACAAATTCAACATCATTTCTTTAAGAGATGAAGTGGAAATTGTTCAAGGCATGAACAACAGTGAGATTGTACCAAAATAAAGTAAGTATTTATTCTAATTCAAATTCTTCAAATTTAGGGAAATGATCTTGAAAACCAAAAATGTTGTCCTAGTGCTCTTATATCTGATGAATCTGATGGTACCTTAGATCGTCACAAATTTATGGCTTTGTGATTGCTGGCTTTTCCATAGCCATGTTCTCTACCACTCTCCATCAGAACATGATGGTTAGATTTCTCTTCCATATCCATATTTTCACCTATTTGGAAACCCAGTGATTAGTTTATTTGGGTAACCGTTACGTTTCATACTTTTGTTTTTAAAGATTGGTTTTGGTATTCCTTTTTACGATATGGGTTTCTATTAAAGAAACTTTTGAGTAGTAAACCATTTATAACCCCAACGAATTTCGAGGGCGAAATTCATTTTAAGGGGGGTAGAATGTAACACCCTGAGATTTTTTTCTTTTTAATTTCATTAATGTCTTGTGTTCTATGCTACACCAAAAGGAGCTTGCACAACACACATTCTTGACTTGCCTTGCATTACACGCAATCGCGACCTTCCTCGATAGCATGTGTAGTACGCAATACCGAGTTTCACTAAACAGTGATATGCTATTAAAATATTATTAAAACTAGCCGTTATGAATAGTAATAACCACTTTTTAAAATTTTTTAAATTTTATTTTTCAAAATGGACTTCATTTTTGGATTCGGAATATCGAAATTAGCTTAGGGTGAAAATTTTGGTACTTTTCGGATAACTTTCATTTTCTGATGAATAGTGAAAATTACTAAATTTTAATTAAAAACAACATTTTTAATCGAAATAATTAATAGTGATGAATTATTAATTTTAGTGGTTTTAAAGTATATTTAGAATATATTTTTACAATTTAATACAATGTTGTTCATTTGATGTAATTTCACATTTAAACCATACATAAACAAGTGTCAATCTTTTGATAGTTATTATCTCTTAAGAACACGCTATTTGTTTTGACGACGGGAATTAATTTTTTAAATTAATTAATGCAACTTATATGTTTTGAATTTGGTAAAATAGACATCATTTTTGAGTTCATAATATCAAATATAGCTTAGGACTAATTTTTGGTATTTTTCTGGAAACTTTCATTTTTTGATGAATAGTGAAACCACTAAGTGGTAGTTAAGAAAAATGAATTTTTCATAAAACTTAATTTTACCGCTTCTGTGAGTGGAATTTAAAAAATATGAGAGACACGGTTTATGTCAGTAAGTAAAATGTGATTCAATGAGATGAAAATAATTTTTGGTGAATAGTAACTTTTTACTTTTTTTTACCACGGTTAAAAGTAAATAGGGTAATTACGGGTAAAAATGATATTATTATTACCCTAACACATATCCTAATTATATTGGATAAGTTTAATTCAACCAAAAACAACCTTATTAATAAAATATGACCATTTAGGCCCACTTGTATTAGATTAGGACATTTATTTTTAATTTATTTAAAGAAGGGTTAAAATAGTTAAAATCAAAATTTAATAAGTATATCATTTTTAATATAGGATTATACATAAGATAAATTATACTATAAATATTCATTAGAAAGCTAAAAATATTTCCTACATAATGATATTTTATTTGTAATTTTTAGACTTTATATAAGTTAATTTATTTTTGACACAAAGATGATGCAGTAATTATCTTATTAATAAAATATTGACATAATTGATGTTATAAATACCCAAATAAATATAATTTGAGACATTTTATGAATTAAACTATTTTTATAGGTTAATATGACATGTTAGTATTTATTTAATTGACTTCTTTATAACTAATCATTCTGTTATGAGTTTCACAAAAATCAATTACTAAATAGTGTCAAAATTGACATAAAATAGTTTTTAAAACAAATATTATATTATTAATTTTTATTTTATTCCTAAAAATCTAATGTTCAACCAAATGACTTAGATAAGGTTATATATGTTAAAAATAAACAACTTGGGGTTCTTTTGGCCGATTATAGTAAGTTTATTTACCTTATAGTATAAGAACACAAGAAGACACGGTAAAAGTAGAACTATTTAACTTAATGTTAAATCTAAATGATAAGGTTAAAATAGGAACCTAAACTTGTCTAAATTCTATTTGATGAGAGGATTTGGACCCATACCAACCTTATCTTATAAATATATTAATTTTGAACTATTAAAAACCGAATTTGACTTTATAATAAAATAATAGTTTTAGTTATTCCAAAGGTGCCCCTCTCCTCCCTTATAAAAGGGCACCTCCTCTCTCTCTTCCTCACACAACTTTGAGCCTTCAAGCTCGGCCAACCCCTGACAAATTCTCTTCTCCACTTCCACAGCCACATCCTAGAGTTTCTGGTCTTCCTCAAAGACCAATTTTAGTGCCCTAAAAGGAGATCTCAAGGAGGCGCTTCAAAGAAGAGGTAATGTCCGTTACCGATTATTTCAACTTTATTTCTTCTTCCACTTCTTCTTCTTAGGTTTTTTCATTTTGAAATAATAACATAAGTATCAATCATATACTGATATTTTATTATAAGTATGAAACAACCCTATTTCACCATCTATCCATCCTACGGAAAATGAAATCACCGCGCGTGCGTACGTACAGAATACCGTCTCCACGCCGTAGTGTAATCTATTTTCCACCACACCCTTACATGGATGGGTATAATGGTGCAAATAAACAACTATATATGATTATTTTAAAGTGGTATTAATTCTGAAATAGTATTCATACACTCCAATAGAATTCCGCGATCATGAGAATGATATCATCGCTCATGCGTACGTACGGACTACCGTCTCTACGACGTGATGAGATTCATTCTCCACGTTAACCATTCATGAATGATTATAAAGTATATAAAATAAGTAATCATGAAATATATGACATAATAATGATACAGGATTTATGTGTATATATATGTATGTAATCTACTTAATTCCATTCAACTCAATACGGAAACGAAAACAGCGTTCATGCGTACGTACAGCCTACCGCCTTCATGAACGGTGTATTTCTTTCCATTTACAGATCTATTATATATATGTATATTCTGAATATATATTATATAAATCATGTTTTATATTCTAGAATTAATTAATCATGATCTAAGTAATCATATGAATAATTACAAGTCAAAACACGGACGACAAATGAAACTATTTTACCCAAAACGCTCTTTAACATGGAATTTACAAAAGAATGGGTAAAATAAAGTCATAAGTGAACCATATATGATATCATAACAATTAGTATGATTCTGGAATAAGTCAATGACATTATTTAAATCATTATACAGGAGGTTCGGACACTTACAAAGCAAATCAGACCTAAGATAAGGGAAATATCACAATCTCATTTTTATCCGAGATTGTTTATGATTTGAAATTTACTGGGGTGTATTTTATCATCCACATACATGTTTCCTCAATATTTAATATTATTTCCATCCACATAAAATTTTTTAAATCCAATTTTACCCTTCAGTGAGTTTTTAGTAAAAGATATGAAAGGAATCTTTTGTCGTTTTTCGTACGAGGTACTTTTTGACTTTTTCGACAAAAGTACGAGAAGAATGTTTTTTTAACGTATACGGCATGAATAGATTTTTAAAACATTATTTCCAAGAAGGTTCCTTTACATGTTTTCAATTTTATTTTTAATCAACTTCTTTTAGTTTAAAATTGTATGACATGTTAAGAAAGGGAAAATGTTTTTGAAGTAGAAAGGATATTTTCCTCAAGAATGGAGTTCAAGTGTTTTATCAAAATTATTTTCCATCTAAGATAATAAAGGGTTATGTTTCTATCCCTATTATTACATTGATTTTATTATGTTGTGATGGAATTATTTTTATGAATTCCTTTATATTATATGAATTGTTTTATGATGTCACGATGTTTAAGATTCCCATTTTTATTACATGGGTTATGCTATGATGTATGGTTTATGATTTTGTGGCACACATAAGAATGGTATCATTATGAGATGGGTGGGACCTATATCTCCCTCCAATGTATTGGGTAAAGATTTTATATCTCATGAGATAGACATGGCTGGAACGGCAGGTTAAACTGGTTCAGTGAAACAGGACTGAAATGAGGAGTGAACTCGGTTCAGAAATGGACTTTGTCCACTAAGATAGTCTTGGAAATGAGTCTTGACTAATAAGAAATGATTCTATATGATTATGTTTGTATGCCACACAGTTTCATGTTTTATGTTATGATTATTGGGAATACATTTCACTACTATGATTTATCCCATGTAATGATATTATGATCTGTTTTGCAGGTTAAGATTTCCAAAATGTTATGTTCTTATGAATATGATGTGATTGATATTTCTTTTTTTTACCCTTACTGAGCATTTGAGCTCACCCTTTTATGTTTTCTTTTCCCCAGGATATAAATAAATGTTTTAGGTAAGAAAAAAAAGGGAAG
The DNA here is from genome assembly GCA_963277665.1 of Viscum album. Taxonomy (NCBI): domain Eukaryota; kingdom Viridiplantae; phylum Streptophyta; class Magnoliopsida; order Santalales; family Viscaceae; genus Viscum; species Viscum album. Next base: position 1,896,784,808 of record OY728150.1, read on the forward strand.
ATCTTTATGGGAGATGTTGAAGATCTTTCACCGTGATTAGAAGATTATATTCCGAGTTTCCAAAGACACTAAACTATTACGGTCCTTGTCTGTGTGTTTTTGTAATGTACTAAGTATTCCGCAAAAGTAATGTAATGTCCATGTACGTCAAGATTAGGGTCTCTACAATTTCATAGTTTATTCTTTGAAGAAGCTTGTTGGGACTATTCCAATTTTTTCAAGCATTGACTCGAGATGTCAGATGCTTCAACACACCTTAAATCAGAAATCAGATTCAGTATCCATGGTGATGGATAAGTGTGTAAAACTGGTGACATACTTCAAATCTTTTCTTATTAACTCTAAAGCTCACAAAAGGTTATGCTAGAAGATGACTTGTTGGTCCAGAAATATTGTTGAAGATTTTTGGATTCTTGATGAATTTCAAGAAAGTTTCAAGGATTCCTTTAACACCAACGATAGTAAGATCAAGGATCTCACAAATTGTTTTGAGGATAAGTTAACTCTAGAACCAAATTCTCAGATACAACAAGTAAAGGATTTGAATGGGAAGCTGTATTCAGTTGCCCAGAGTTGGAAGAGAGAAAGAGATCTCAGGATTGAGATAGAAGAGAATCTAGTCAAGAAAGATGAAGTCTTGAAGGGTCAGGAATAATCTCTCAAGGCTCAGGAAGAAAAAATCAAATCTTTAGAGAAGAAAGCAGAAGATCAGGATTATATTCTTAAGAGAGTAGAGGAATATCACAAGGAGCTCAAAAAGATGAAAATAATAGTGAAGAAGGTGATTCCCAATGAAAATAAAGGTTAAACTTGTATAATTCCAATCTTTTATTGTATTCCTTCCTTGTATAAATTTTTCCAATCTTAATGAAATTTTTGGTTTCTCTTTACATATTTTTGGTTGTCTTGTACAAATATTTTAGTACTATATTTTATTTTCCATTCCCTTTAATTCTTTTTGAAAATCACAAAGGGGGAGAATGGAAAAAAGAACACTAAGTAAAGAATATATTTCCCTAACTAAGGAGGATTTTATCTAATGGGGAGTTCTTATTCAAGATGTTTTATGTATGGAATTATATTCTAAGTCTCATTCTAGAAATCTATAATACAATCCTTAGTGTTTCCAAAGCCTAAGGGGGAGTTAGTCATATTAATATTTGCCCATGTGTTAAGGGAGATAAGTTTTACTTTCAAAATCTAGAAAAATATTTTTCTAATTCCTTATATTCTTTTTTGTAAGGATGTTTGTGATTTCAAAAAAGGGGGAGATTGTTGAGTCAATAAGGTTTCCTTATGAATTTTCCATTCCTTCTTGTTTTTAAAATTACAAACACCTTATCTTAAGGAAAATTTCATTTACCCTATGTTTCATCTGGATAAAGAAAAGTTTCCTTCCCCAAAGAAATTTATCCTTACCATGTTTTTCATTGTTCATTATTTTATTCTAACTCATTTTATGTCTAAGTATAAAAATCATTTTCATATCTAAAACCTCGGAATCTTATAAATACTTAGATATAGAGCATTCTATTTTTAGGATCCGAATTATGGTTTTGAATTCTCTGAATTCAGACTCCGAACTCTTCTGAGTTTTGAATCTGAATTCTTCAGAATTCAGACTCTAAAATTTCTATGTTTAGACTCAGAATCCCTTGAATTCAAACTCCAAAATCTTCTGCATTCAGACTCCGAGTTCTTTGAATTTAGAATCCAAACTCTTATGAGTTCAGACTCCAAATTCTTTTGAATTCAGACTCTGAACTTTCTATGTTTAGATTCCAAATTCTAATGAATTTAGACTCCGAACTTTCTATGTTCAGACTCTGAATTCTTCTGAATTTAGACTCCGAACTTTCTATGTTCAGACTCCGAATTCTTGTGAATCTAGATTCTGAAGTTCCTTGAAATTCAAACTCTGCAATTCTATAGAATTCAGGTTCCAAATTATTTTGAAGACAGAATCCAAATATTCATGTATTATAGACTCCTAATAGTTTTTTATTAGACTTCGAACTTTCAATTTTCCTTACACTCTGAAAAATGAATTTGTTTAAGTAACCATATTTTTTCTTACTCTTTTTTTGGTTATAAAACTATGTCGTGAATTCATTTACTAGCTAACCATTTTTAGTGACATGTGTACTGGTACCTCTGAAATTCAAGGAAAAATATGACTGTTGGAGGAGGGAGCCAATTGTTGAAGTTTTGCCTATAAATAGGATCTCATTTGAAAGAGATCCCAACACTTATGAAACAAGTTGATCAATCTAGAGATTACACGTTGCTAAAGTGATTTCTAGTGAGAGAAATATTCATGTTTTATGCATACTGAAAATCTTGTTCATAATTGATTCGTGTGACTCTGAATGTTGCTGAGTACATTCGAGGGCTTCTAGGGATAGGAAGACAGAGGTTCCGACTACCTTAAAGTTTGAGGACTTCCTTGCTGAGGAAGACAGAAGTGCCGACTACCTTGATGTTGAGGGCTTGAAGGGATAGCAAGGTGGACTCTGATCTTCGTATCGAGGGATTACCCTTGTGTGGGTAATACAAACTTTCTTGAAAGTATAAATCAAGGGACCTTTATCTATGGTTGTTGGATACCCTTCTATTTGGGTTAAAAGATTTACTACTTGTTACTTGTATTATTTCATGTTTTACGCTGAATTTTGGTTGTTGAGGAAAGTATAACTATCTTATACTTTCTTATACTTGTATACTCTGATTTATTAAGATTTTATATGCTTTAAGGTAGAATATTTATCTTTGTATACTTTTGTTAATTTTCATTTCCAAAATTTCTTTTCCGGAACTACATTCTCAGAATCACATTTCCAGAATCAAGCAAGTTTGTAGAACTAGAGGTTTTGTGAATTTACCTTGTTTAACATTGTTAAACATTACCATATTTAAAAGTTCCAAAAGAATTTTTTGAAGTATACAATTCACCCTCCCCCCATCTTGTATATTGATCATCTACATTATATTTTCGATCCTATAGTTGGTATTACAGGGTAATATCATACTCCATACCATCCTAGAACTAATATCATATCCTCTATCATTATACTACCACCAAGAATTGGCCCCATTATTACTATCTCCTAGCAAAAAATCCACATGACACTTCTTTCAAAAATATCTTCACAACCATCTACTAGAATAATCCTTTTTCATCCTTATCTCTAATAAGTTTCACATACACTAAAAAGATATACTAGTGGATTTTATAGTTTTATTTATCGAAATATACTAATGAGGAACTCATGAAAAATGATAGCATCATAAAACTAATCATCTTCACACCATGTCTCACATGTTACACAATCCACCCCAATCCAAAGAGGATAGTCCTGGACATTCAGATAACACTTCATTGTTTAACCCAAACCCCATAATAACACCTACCAAAACTTGATCAATCAAGTATTATATATTATATACAAAAACTACACCTCTATTACTAATAAACAATTTCCTTAAGACGAGTAAACCCTTAAAAAGGCTATTAAAAATATCGTAAAGGGGTTAGTGTTTTACAAGAATCATCTCCACTTATGAAATACATCACAATATTTAATAATTAAGTCATAAGGTAACCTTTATCCATATGGGAATGCTATTAACTTTCTCCTAACCTTTAGGAGAAACACTCATGTTTATATCATGAGAACATCGACTCACAAAGGACCACTATGTCGATATCATTGTTGTGGGACTCTCTCACATGGGGGATGAGTGTGGAGACACCAATTTATCATATTGGTGTTCATATTATTCTATTTAAATAATTATTCAACAACTCAAAATATATTCACTCATGGGTTTTCTCTATCATCTATATGCTGAGCCCCCTACTATATGAAGAAAATACCATGTAGCTACTATGACATTAATATCTAATCAACCAATATTATACAATTTTCTAAAGACTAATAATACTTCATGAATCCATGTATTTCACTCTGACATGTTAATAAATAGATTATAATCCCATTAAAAGACAAGATAAATTCCTCAAACATTGTATGGGAACCTCCCCAAAAAAATAATAGTGTGGATTCAATTTATCAATAAGCATATTAACTCCATCTTTAGAGAGAATTTAGTTTCATACACCAATATATCATCAATAAAAAACTAAAGGCCACTCATTAGAGGCCTTCAAACAATCCTATTACCCAGAAGGAGAGAATTCTCCCCATAAAGATTGAAAAAAACTTCTAACCTCAGAGAATGTAGGCCTCCACTATATGTTCAAGTTTGGAAGTCTATATTGTAACTTTATAACCTCATACATGAATATGATGACCCCACTTTTCTAAAAGGGGTGATGAAAAAATGTTTACCATTACTGAATACTCTCCACATAATATGGGTCATACTAGAGGTTCTACCATAATCTTTGACTCATAATCATTTTATAAAAAGATAATTACTAACTCATCTGCAATCTTGTTTTAGGGTCCCATGTGTTCAATGGTCCAACACATATAGAATCGTACAATGAAAATAAATATAATTTGTAATGTTTTGACTTGATATACCAAAAAAAGGTAAACTATGAGGAAGATGATATTTCTATCCAATAAAATGAATCTATTCCTTTAATTATATTTTCTTTGGTAAGATCCCTGAAATAAGAGTGTAATAATGTGGTAACTAAATATGTGATTTCCTCCATTACATTACAAAAACATGGACATTTTGTGTGTTTTATCCCTAAATGGTAATTATAAAAAAAATATCCGCAAAATGAGGGTCCTTGGAAAGAGTTCATGAATAATTCTACAAATTAAATTGATTCACAATTATAGACATCTGTCACGTACTTATTCCAACAACTATAACTATTATCACTCCACGCATAACTTGATGTAAATTAGGGTAGTAATTTATGAGAGGAGAGCTAAGAGTTATTCATCTCCATAAACTATTGCACCACCCACATCCCAATTCAAACCATACCCATATTGGCCACAATCTCCCATAGAAAATTTTTCCATATGAGGAAAATATTTAACATTTTTATATTCTCATGACACCACTCAGACTATCGTCAATTAAAATGATAAATTTATCTTATAAATAGGGTACACCCATTCCAAAAAATGCAATATGATAATTCATGTTTTGGAGACTCAGACTTAAGTGGTGTTTATTGAATGAAAAATTACAATTCAAGCATTCCAATTCCAGGATCTACACATAAACTATTAAGAAAGATCAATTCAATCATGAGACATGTCTATGTAACTCCTTGTAAGGTATATAGGCTCGAAATATACAAAGAAACGATCATGTATCCCCATAGAGGGATCAACATCCTTGAATAAAACTACATCATGGGTAAGATCTCAAACTCTATCCACGATTGAGCTTTCCCACCAAAATTTTATGAAGCAATAATCCATTAATTTATCTCAATTCTATATAAGTATGCCAAAACATGAATTAAACAATGTATATTCCAGAAAGAAACATGAATATATGGGTCTAGATAAACCTATATCGCTTGAGGGTAATTCTCTCTTTATAAACACATGATGCCCATTGTTAGAATGAATTCAACCCAAAAATCTTATTTGTAATCTATCCCAAATCATCATGAAAATAATGTCCACTGAAAAATAATGATATACACTAAGAGAAAAGTGGTGAGAAAATTCCTCCTACCATAATACAATAATACCTACCAACCGAGTCATAAAAAATAACCTCATCACTTCATAACCAATAGAGAGAGGTACAACTATATAAATTGGATCCTCAATACCCAACCTAATCATGAAAGATATCTATTAATGGTTAGTACCATTTTTTACAGAATTAAATCACCAAGATTATAGAATATCTTGATTAGAATACATAAGAAGATTATAGAGGTTCATAATAGACTACTATATGATGCTTTTACCAACATGAATGTACCTTGTTATTTATCCCATAATGTTCAAGGTTGACTATAAGGTTATCATAGTCTGAATGAAATAATATATTTGTCTCCACACCTATTATGGTATCTATAGTCTGAAAGTTTAACTCAAAAACCATTAATATCATTTACCAATGTTCCTAACCTTGTCCTCGCATTATTGAAGACCTCAGAATCCATCGTAATGAAAAAACAATTTAGATACGACTCAAACATGACTCAACCAACTGGGTCCCCACCTAAACAATTGGTGAGCCAGTTGTGCCTCCCTAAATCACCTCTAATAATCTAGGGGTCTGTTATTATCACCAATTAGAAACATCTAATAATATTATGGGGACTTTCCGATATCAACATAAAAAATCTCTCTAATACAAAAAGTAAACAACTATATTTTTATGATTTATATATAGTCAATAAAACTATATACAATAAATTCATGAGACCTTAGGAAAAAATAAACCACCAAAAAGTACAAGAAAACATAATTATCCATTGGATAAGTTATGAATCTAAAAAACATAAAACATTAGAATTCCCCTATTGTGAGACTCCTGGGTCCTCAACCACCTACAATACCCAACAAAGCCATTATGAAACACCATTATCTCCAAAGAATCACTATGAATCATTTTTCATTATATTTGAATAAGAAAAAATATCTACTTATTCACCTAGACTATCTTATCCCCTTGTGTCTTCTATACATCACAACACATTTGTTCACAATTACCATACAAAGTTGAGTATAAAAATACTAATTATGATGCTAAAAATTCCACAAAAGAAACGTGAAAAAATAGGTCAACTCAACAGTCCCACTACTATAGATTAATGAGAGTTGAATAAGGGATGGTAAACCATGTATTCTCTATAACTATAATTCACACGGAATCAACGATGGTCCTAATAATTTCATATCCAATCCTGAAAACTTTTACTATATGATCAAATAGGGAATCATAGAACACTAAAGAGTACAAAATCATGATTTTTATTGGAAATTTTAGACCAAATTTCATAGAAAGTTGTATTCACAAGTACCAATGAATCTATATTTAACATCCTTTCTAACTGCCACAATACTACTATAATATATGAGGGGTGGTCTACACATCACTGAGGTATTCCCTTCAATTGAGGAACACTAGAACCTATATTAAACTAATGCCAACTATTTATCAATTATCTAATCTAACATTTATAGGAAACATGTGGGACCACATAGGAACTACAGTGGAGTATTCGAAGACCTAGTTATTGAAGGGATATATACTAAATTAGAGGATCCCATGCCTAGTATAAGATCTTTATACTTCAGGGATATCAAAACCATAATTAATGGGTCTTGTTACCCAAGTATTGGGTGGATGAAAAATACTCTATCTAATCCATAAGTAGTGGATTCTATACTAATTATATGGGGTGGGTATTAACACTATGTAGGGATGGTGGGGAAAAAATTCACATTTCCACCCATTTTTCTATAGAAGATTTACAAACCTAAAAACACTATGATCATCATGATTAAAACTAGCCATCAACCCAACACAGTTAAATTAGGTATATACATATTTCATCACACAAAGGGACTATGATGGTTTAATAGATTATGTCACTATAATATATCTATATAAAACACTTAGAATGATTTCTATTTCTTAATATTGGAACCTTAGGGAAAATGTTTTGAATATTTCTACAAAGGTAATAAATTTTGACACATGATAGCCACTAGGGGTGACTCATGGAACACTTGTATAGTGGGTGATTTCCTAAAACACACATGTGTGTGACCCACATGATTTGTGTCTTGTGTGTGTATTATTCCCACATGCACTAAGTCATGATACCTAATGTGTTTAGTTCAAGTAAGGACCAAACCATCAAGACTACTCAACCACATTGAAGTTCAGGAATCTTGATCTGGTATATGAGTCGTACCTATCTAGGCTTGCACAACCTTTCCCAGTACGCCTCATGTTCTAGACTGGCATAGAGACTTGGGCTACTGTAATTGTTCTGTTGTATCATGCTCCACTAGTGAAGTCCAACATAGTATGTGAAATAGAAATAAAATTAACTAACTATAACCACATGGGTGGGATTCAATCAACTGTATTATAAGAAATTGGATATATAAAACAATTGTCTTTCTCCACCATTGATGATCTCATTTCTACACTAAGGAAACCTATTTACCATTATCAAGCCACCAACCACCTTTTTCATTCCAAAACTCATTAAACCAACCATGGAAATACAGGTTTCCTCGAAGTAAATCCTATCATAGAAACCCCCATTATCCAATATTCACATCCCTATACTATTTAAGATTGTGTTGTTTCCTTGCACCATACAACCAACCTTCATATTTCCAATCCACCCCTCATGGGATACCTATGTTTTCCTGAGTCACCATAACCGATTATTATTTTTTTGAAAATGAAAAATATATGGAGATGGAGGGAGAATATATAGGGGAATAAATGGGATATAATAAATAGTATATCTATGTTCTTTATCTATTTCTATAGGGATCAACACCAAATATCAAGAATGGTATTAGGGATAAACTATTATACCAAATACGAACCATGGAACATGGTTTCAAGATTAAAGAAGGGGGTTTCAACAATCCCAATGGTGATTCCATAAGAATTATCACAATAACTACCCCGTAATAAATCAGGAATTTCTATGGTTTTTATAGAATATATTCAAATATATAATTTAGTAAGAATTGAGTGATAAAAAAATAACGACTCCTAGAGTGATGTACATATCTTTCATCGATGAAGGTTGTGTTCATGCTCGTTGATGTCAGTGACCCTGAAGGGTGATTTTATTTTTCTCCAAATTTCCTCTACATACAATCAAAAATCCTAGGGTACATGTGGATTTATATTGGATTTGGTCGCAATGATTCTTAAATACATGTCATGGATGGTTAGAACATTTAAATAACCCAAATATTATTTAATAAATTAAAATTTCCCATTATTAATAATTAATTATGTTTGCGATCAATAAAACATGTGAACATTGATGTGAAAAAAGTTATATAACCCTTAGAATAGAACTCCGATTGTGGATAAAATTATGTCTCAAAATTTCCATCCATGTCCCCACTTTTCAAAACATTCATAATTATATAGAATTCACATTCATGGAATAAAAATAATATTTCATACTGAATATATTATTATGTGTTTCCCTCTATTCCCATAAGTATGTCATTACTCAACCCATGGGCAACCACCGCACTATAGAATCAACCAAACCATCAAAAAATAGAAGGTTTTATGCTAGGGTAAATTTAAAAACTTACACCTAGGGGTTTCCTTAACTCAAAAAACCCCAAATAATGTTATGCATTGACTGGAAAAAAATAATCCATGTCCCTATAGATAGATATTATATATAATTAGATTTATAGGAATAACCACTATAATGAAGAGAATGAAGGAAATGCCCTTTTTCAAATGAACATGAACCTGAGTGGTAGAGGTTCCTTCTTAGAATCCAAAAGACTTATGATCAAATTTGGATAAGGGAGAATTCTCAAGTCACTATAGTAGTATTGTAGTAGGTACTATAGTAGTTCCTATAGATGCTATAAATATTCATCTAATTTGGGCCTTCGAGGCACCAGTTTGGGCCTACGGGTCTCAGGGACTTTAGGCCACCAAGGCCTTTGAGATATAGGGCCTTTATGAGACCATTGGACTTAAGGCCATAGGGGATTCATGCCACCCAAAATACCTTCAGGGCACCAAGCCTCAAGGTTGTAAATAATCAAGAATTTCCTTAGTAGAGAATCCAAACAAAGGCCCAAATGAGGATTCAGAGAAAGTAGCATCCACTATAGTAGAGCTAACCAGATTGAAAAAATAAGAGGGCATGAAAATTTACATCAGTACCAAAAACCATACAGATCTTCATGGGGGAATGCTACCTGATCATCCATTAGAGTTGGGGAGCTAGACATCATCAACGATGAAGATGTTGGGGAGGAAAATTTCTAAGGTGTACTCAATTCATAGGGAATAAAATTTTAAGCATGGGCCTTGTTCCAATGGGACTATGATTCATGTATAGGTCTTGTTCCACTGGGCCTACAGGTCATGTAAGGGTCCCCTATCAACCATTAAAATGGGGATTATCTAAAAATAGATAAAATTTTATGGCCTACAGGATTTTGGACGAGGGAAAAACCCTTTATGCCATGATTTCACTATTAATGATATCCTCCAACTTAAAACCCACCAAGAATCCTAATAGTAAAAAGGAACATAGCCACCGGTACCCATTGTAAATCCCAGGAACCCCACATCCCTGGTAAAATATTCCAAATGCCTAGTACCCCACCCTAAGTAACAAGTGGATCCTGATAGAGGATATTCCATTATTTTCCCCCTTAATACTCCCATTATCTCATTAAATAAACATAAAATCCAAAAATAAACAAAAAATAATTCATTATAAATTATTAAACATGGAAAAATTCCAAACCATAACTAAATACCAAAGTATATTATAGATTCTTTTATTTATACCACTATTCTTTTCCAATTCATAGATATATTTTTTGTAATTATAATAAATTTTCAATTTATTCATTTTTTCCAATGTGATGGCATTATATTGATAAAAATATTTAAATTAATTACCATTTTAGAAACTATTTCAAGAGAATATATTTTTAATGTAATATATAAAGTAATACAGTTATTTAACCTCATTTTTTTAATTATTTATGTCCCCATGAGATACAAAAAATGTATCCCAAATCACATGAGTTATAAAAATAAAAAATATATTAAAATATTATTAATTTATAAAATAAGTAATTTCATTTATGGATTTAATTTTTTTGTCATATGTAATTAAAATTTTATCTTCTCAATATATTTAGAGAGATTTTTTAAGATCCTATACTTCATGAAGGTATGTCCTTATTTAAATTTTTGTTCCAATCTCTTCTTTTTGTTAATTTAATGGTTACAGGGAGTATGTAGGGTCTATGGGGTGTTTCAATGGTTTGTGACATGATAAATGAAGGAAATGAGACAGTCCGTACATAGTGCATAGTTAAGAAAACTGTGTGGAATTCTTAGGTAACCATGCAGCCTTGTATAGAGGCTTAACGCATGGTTGGTGCACGATTTGTCAAGACATGAGACCAACCCAGGTAACCGTGTGACCCAACATTCCTTGGACAGTGTCTTGCACATGTTTTGTGCACATTCTTTAAACCGTACCGGTAAACTGCGCACCTTATAAAGTTGAGAAAAATTATAAAACTGTAATTATAGGATTTCAAGATCTCTATAAAATTTATTACTCATTTATTCCTCCACCATCCTTAGAGATTCCCCCATTTCAACCTAAGCTTCCAAGGGGTATATCTCCTTCATTTCTAATATATTTAGAGATCTTTTGATGACAGATCGAAGATCCAGTTTGGTAATTCAATTATTGTTTGAATCCAGATCTAAGAAAATGATCAAGAGTGTGTTTATCATCAGATTCAAGGTAGGTGTTCTATAAGTTATATCCCATATTTGTTTTATATATTTTTTCATTTTTGTTGAGGTATTTGTTCCCTATTGTTCTGTATTTGTCACATTGAGTAAGATTTAGTAAAATGGTTGGATAAATAATTATTTAGGCCCCTCACGATCCCCATGGGATGCATTAGGGATGATTAGAATGATTAAAGGCCACCCATGGGGTACACTGACATCCCCGATCTTAGAGACCAGTATAGTTAAGTGTATACATGACTTGTGGTAACATAGAGAAGATATTGAACATGTTAATATGTTTATTTTAATTTAAAATGAATAGTGATATTTTTCCTTAGGTTTTGATAATGGAATACGAGGTTATTGGTAGGGATTTAAAGTGGGTTAATTGGGTAAATTGATATTTTATAAAATGAGGTATGAATTATGTTGAAATTATTATATTATTAGTATATATGAAATGAAAAACATGTTAAATTGGTAATGGATTTTGATTTGAGAACTTATAAATGGGTTGCATAAGGTAATTGATGAATATGTTTAATGGGTTAATACATGGGAAATATGGGGTATACCTAATAGGTTTAATGTTAAAAAGTGGTTGTGCTATGTGATATAATAATTGTACTTGAAATGAATAAGTGGAAAATGATAATGGAATTATAAATGGGCTAAATGCGCTAATGTATGGTAATTGATGAAAATACATAATGGGTTAAGGAAAGAAAATGGGAATTGGGATAAAGGTATATTAAATGTAAATGTAAAAATGTGGTGATGGATTATAGCATAGTATTAATTCACATGTTAATGGTAATGTAATTTTATTTCTATTTATGATGGTTGTGTTTGGTTTTAAAATGTTATGGGTATTGTGAATGGATTAATAATCATGTTAACATGGCTTCGAATTGTGGGTTGTTTACATGAGGTTCTATGCCCATGGGTCAATTTAAAATGAGGATCTAAACACACCCTCAAAATTCATGGGTTTCGGAAGGGGGTGGAGGATTTATTCCATTAATGATTTCCTTCCACCTAGACTAAGGCTTCGAGGTGATGATAATGTGTTGATGTAATGTCTCTATCCCTAGTGAGATAGGGAATTGAATTATTTCATTATTAATAGATATGGATTAACTTATACCCATGTGTAGATGATGTATATGCCTAACCCTTGAAAAACATGATGATTGTGGATTAAGTAAATAACATGGATTACTGGTGAACATATTAATGGTGACATAAATTGTTAGGATAAAAATGGTTAACTATTAGATATAGAGTTATTCCGTATCAATTACCTTGTCATCTATTTCAATATTTCATTCACTATATATTGGACTATATATATTTTAAACACCATTGGTGGTGGCCTACTAAGTTTTTTACTGACACACTACTCAAGACGCTATGGGGTATCCGAGAAGATTTCATGGTTGTAGGTCAAGACAAGAGCAAAGGCCCTATGCAAGGATATTGAGTTGGACTTGGTATATGAATGAATGAGGATCCAAAATTGGAGTTGGGAACCAATATAGGGATTTATCCATTTTTTTATTTTTTTTATTCACTTTGGAACTACTAGATTTTCATGATATGGTTAATGTTGAATTTTGGTTTGTACCCAATTTTGGGAGATTTTTGGCTTTACTCATTTATTAGTTGTTTCATATTTTTCCACTATTTATTTTGTGATATTCAGTAGATTACTGTAGTAAAGAGGGTATAGTCTTTCAATGTGACTTATTAGACCCTCACTGTTAGTTAACAACCTCTGACATACTGGGAGGCATGATCAAGGACATAGATGACTTCGCTTGGGGAACCTATTTAGTGGATTATGGTTTGGTAACCTTACAAAGTGGTATTAGAGGATTTTTCTTTCTATTTATTTTATATTACTATTTGGTGATGGAATATTGGAGGCTAGGAAGTGACGAACCTTGTTAATGAGCTCGTTCTTGGGAGTAAATGGCCCATGTACATGGTAAAACCCAATTTAACCAGGGTGGGAGTTGTTGTTATGATTTGGGTTGTTACATTTGAATGATATTTCACAATTTTGTGATTTACATGTTGCATGATTTGAATGATTTATAATATTTTTCTCATGGTCGTAATGGAATGAGGTTTTGCATTCATGTATCATTTCACTAACATGAGGATATATGTAGAATTAATCATGATAGGCACACACAAGATGGATGTGTGTGGTATAGAGAGAGGAATACATTTTTTCCCCTAAAAAATTTGATGAAAATGGTGTCTAATAATGGTAATGGAAGTGGGTAAATGAAAAGAATATAAATGGATAGTCAAGGAATAGTTTGTAATGAAACGTTATGATTAAGTTAAAATTTTGGGTTGTGATAAATTGTAAAGGCTCAATGGTGTTTAAAATAGAATGTTTTCATAGCAATTGTAAAATAGTTAATTAATTTTTCTTGATGAAAGGTTTAAATGAGTTCAAAGTTTGACTGTAACTAGTTGTGAAATGGGGAATGTACCTAAGGGAAAAGAATTTCCTTTTGAAAGAGGAAATGGTTTAAAAGGGAAGATTGATTAAAGACATGTGATCAAGTAAATTTGTTACCCCATGTTGAACATGACCCACGGTGGGTATAGTACATGGTAGTGTTTTACATGTCATGATGACTGTTGGGATAGTGTATGCAAAAATTTTTGTTTAATGTCAATGGTATAAGTTATTTTCCATATGTGGTTTAACCCTATCGATCATTCTTCAGAATATTTATTGAGTAGAATGTTTTAGATTATGGCCATGAATAATATATGGGCCTTCTAAATGTTGGATGAATGGGAGTTTAAAATATGAATTATTGAGTTCAAAAAACGGTGAATTTAATTATAAAAAGGATGTGTAATTATGAAACCTTTTAGAGAACCGAGTAGTGGGTATTCCTTGTGTTATTGATATGACCCTTGTATGGGAGGTTTAGAGCAGTGTGAGTTCCCTAGTTTTGAACCATGGGTTTGGGTTGTGAGACCTTGATGGTTAGGATATAGAATATGAGTTGTGATCAGGGAACCCTTGGTATAGTTATGGAATTTGCGTCATGAGATGTTGTTCAGTAAGCGGGGTGTGGAAATCCGCGTGGGATGTGATTTTGTGGAGTTAATGATGGACCTTAACAATGGTTCTCATGTTTTGGGAACATCATGAATAGGGACCTGGAATGTTTTTTTGGATCTTGGAGAGGACGTTTGGCTCGTAGTGTCGATGTATGTGTATAGCTACATTTTTTGTGGAACTTAATGTAAATGATTGTTTGGTGATTTAGTAACAATGTTTATCAGAATGGGGGTGAGAGTTCCTTTCTCAATCGTTTCTTGGTTCATGACTTAACATGTGTGGTTTTGGAAGAGGACCGATGGATTTTTCTTATTGTGACTCCAGTTTAGGAAGTTGGTATCCTGAAAACCTAAAGGTGACCTAAGAGAAATGTATGATGTGGTTCTTAGTGCTTTGTAGTATAATTTATTTAAGAGGATGTTTGGGCCTTGAAAGTGGGGCACATACAATGTTACTTAATGCATGTTTGGTATAGAGGGATAAATGAGATTATTGTGGGTTGGTGATGTGAATCAAGTTATAGTTATAAGTTGATTGATCCGATAAAATAAAGGGTGACCTTGTGGGATGATTTTCAAATAATTCGGGTGCGTTGGAATATGAAGTATTAGATATTCTTTAGAGGTGTAATTTAGAAGTAATGACTACCATCATGTTTCGGTAAATGTTATAGTTGTTCCAAGGTTATTTCAAAAGGGAACAATATTTATTTTGATAGGATGTATGGTTTTTTAGAAGGGTTGTATAAAACAGATTCCTGAATCGTCTATTTGGAAGAAGATGAATAGAGGTCTTGATGTTGTTTTTGAGTGGCTGAGACGTGGGTGACTGAAGCCTGGTCAGATGCTTTTTTTTTTGAAGGTGACACTGAGAAGAAGGTGGTCATGTTGTTGATCTTGTTTATATGAATAGTTTGGTTGTTGGGTGAGATGTAGAGGATGCCTATAGGTTGATGAGGCTGACTAACCAAGATGTATGGTTATGTGAGTAAGTGGAAATTCGGTTATGCTAAGGTAAAGGTTGGATTTTGAGAAACCATTATGTTTTAGTTGATTGACTACCAGGGACACACCAACAGAATTTTAGAAGTGTGGTGTATGTAGAGCCACTAGAAACATTGGATCATGGATTCTTGGCAGATGGTCGTGGAACGATGTTGTTTAAGTGCGGATGAGATATGTGTTCTTGGTAAACCTAATATTTTTGGTAGGTCATGGGGTCCCATAGTGGGTGGTGAAATCAGCAACAGATAAGTTGGTGGTGGTATTCTTCAACAACTTCTTTGTGTACCTCATCTAGTGATGATCATGCCTAACACCTTGACATTATCCCATGATCATTGAGAATCTCTGGATTTACAGTAAGTCACTTGAAGGTGTTTTTGTTGGATGATGGATATCACAAGATTTATGATCATGGTGAAATATATGTGGAGATTGATATTGAGATGTACAACAATATTGGTTTTTATGTTGGTTTCTTGAGATGGACTAGGTGTTGAAAAAAAATTTGTGGGTTTCATTCAAGGCATTTGGATTAGGCACTGAGTGATGTTTGTTCTATCATTATAGGATAAGCTATAAAACCATGTAAAAGTTTTAGGGATTCATCTTATGATCGAGTTTAAGACATGGTGGTTGGAATCCTTCATGGGGAGAAATAAATCCCACACTCTTAATGTGGGGAATTATAAGCTTGTCTCGGATGTGGGGTGTTGAATGTTGATTGGTTGTATTGGAACTAGGATTCTAATAGAAAACCTATCAGATACACAATGGGTTCCTCAGAGATGCTGGATAGGACTTTGATGTGGTTTCGGGATGATCCAACCATTTTCCTAAGGCATAAGGTACTTCCAAATAAATTTGACATGCCTATGTTTAATCTGTTTAAGGAGGGTGGTAATACATGATAACGGTTTTGGAAAAAGAGTTCTAGATTCTGTAACTCCAAAAAAATTGGGAGTAGACTCAAGTAAGTATCTTTGGGTGGTATTGTATTACCCCGATGTTTGAGGGAACCTTGTCCATGTGATGGAGTGTTATATTATTGGTGAAACTAAGTGTTCTAGGATGAGTCGGATGGGGATAACTCGACATGGTTAGGAGTGTGGGAATATGTAGAATGTAGTAAATCACTTTCAATGTATGTTTTATGGTGATAAGTGTGATTCAAATTTGAGAATGGGTTTAAGTGAGAACCTATTATTCTTAGTTAGTCTATAAAGAGTAGGAGTAGTTGTGCGGGGAACATTAATGGGGGAGGAGAATCATGATGATGGTTTTGGGGGCAGCAATGTTGCGAAGATGAAAATATACTGGAACACAGTGAATTACCTCGATAGGTGCATTGGGTGATAGTGATGGGATTAAAGTTAGTAATCGCCTTGGAATGGGGAAAATGAGTTTCATTCCATCAGTGGTAGATGGGTGTTATGGGACAACCCAGATGGGGTGGTCCTACATGATATGGTAAATGGGAATGGATGTGTTGAATTGTGAACCAAATCTAGATTGGTATTTGTGGTGGAAATGAAATTTTAGGAATGAATCCATACTTGAGAGTGAGGCCATGTTGATCTTATCCCATGAATTTATTGTGTTGTAATGTACTTTATGGAGGTCCTAAAGGCAAGGCATGAGGCCGGTGCTGGGAGATAACCATAACAGACAGGTGGCTGGTTGATTACGTGATCATAGTTTTAGGTTGGAGGGACTCCAGTGATCATTTTCTGGTGATTTGGACCTGATAGTGAGCATTTGAACATGTCTAAATGGGTGAGTTCCCCGAGAGTCTTGGTTGTGTCTGGATGTACGATTATGGAATTGGATCATTAGGACACATGTGGTGAATCGACATAAGTCAGAAATGTGGTTGTAAAGACTGTGTTTTTTTCTTTTGGTGATATTTGGTTTTATCCATCGTTAGAGTTTTGAAAACAGAGTAAAATGATTCCAAGTCACTCAGTTCATTAGTTGAGGATTGCATCAAAGAGGTGGTGATTGGTTCCTGAATGATAATACGATGTTGTCTATGAAGTTTCCTTATTTTGAGAATTATGAAATATTTGTCTATATTTTCCCTATAAAGTTTTATTGTTTGATGTGTTGTTGAAATTTATAAATCCTTTGAGGGTTTATGTTTCATGTAGTGAGTTGTGGTGAGGAATTCTTGTGGGGAAAGGCCATGCCTTGGTTCAGTTTTTTTGGTAAAATCGTAATGTTCAATGAGAAGATTTGGAAATGAAGATCAATGGGTAGGATGAGTGGAATGATCTCTTGTTCTAAAATCTTAGTGATTCTTGGGAATAGAACCTCAAGGTTGATTCCTTATATGGTGTGGAGGTAGTAAAATCCTAGACTTTTTGAAGGTATGTCCCAGTTTAAATTTTTGTTTCAATCTAATTTTCTAGTTAATGAAATGGTTCTGGGGAGCATGTCGGGTCTTGGGGGTCCAATTGTTCGATACATGATAAAGGGGAGAACCTGGCCAATATTTTCAAGGTGCATGTTTAGTGAAAGGTTAAGAAAACCATGAACAATATTTAGGTAACCATGTAATCATGAACATAGGCTTAACGTACAGTCGATGAATGGTATTTCAAAACATGCAGCCTAAAAAAGTAATTGTGCGACAAAACATTCCATGGACAGTGGCTATCACAAAATTTGTGCATGGTTTGTTAAACCATGTGGGTAAATTGTGTGCCTTTTTAGATTTGTTAAAATTTACAAAAAATGAATTATGGTATTTTATGATCTCCATCTGATTTTTCCCTATTTATTCCTCCTACAGCCCTAGAGACCCCCCCCCCCATTTCAACCTAAGCTTCCAAGGGGTGGATCTACTTCATTTCTAATCCATTTGGAGTGCCATTGATTTTTTAATCAAATATCTTGGTTAGGGAATTAAAGGTTGTTTTCATTCAAATCTAAGACTATGATAAAGAGTGTATTCATCCTTGGATTTTAGGTAGGTGTTCTACAAGTCATATCCCATATATTTTATAATGATTCATGCATGTGTGTTGAGATATTGCCTCCCTCTTGTTGCTTATTTGAACATTGAGTATGACTCAGTAAAATGGTAGGATATAAAATGATTTATACCCCTCACGATCCATGTGGGATGTGTTGAGGATGATTAGAACGATTTAGGGAAACCCATGGGGTGTACCCGAATCCCTGATCCTAGGGACTGGTAAAATTAAGTGGAGTGTTGACATGTGATGACATAGATATTATATTGAACATGATAATTTGTTTAGTTGATTTGAAATAGAATATTAATATTTTTTCCTAGGTTTTGATAATGGAATAAGGGTTTTTTTGGAATGGATTGAAAGTGGGTTAATTGGGTAAATTGAGATTTTATCAAATGGATTATGAATTATGTTGAAATGTTAAAAGGATTAGTATATATGAAATGGTGACCATGTTAAATTGTAAATGGATTGTAATTTGAGAACATGTAAATGGGTTTCATAAGGGAATTGTTGAATATCTTTAATGGGTTAGTATATGGGTATTATGCGGTATACATAATGGGTTGGATGTACAAAAGAGGTTGTGCAGTGCGATATAAGAATTATTCCTGAAATACTTAAGTGGGAAAATGATTGTGAAATGATAAATGGCCTAAATGCACTAATTATAGGTAATTGATGGAAATACTTAATTGGTCATGGACTAAAAATAGAAATTGGGATAAAAATATTTGCAATGTAAATGGAAAATGTGTTAATGGGTTATATAATTGTATTAATTCCCATGTTAATGGTTCTGTAATGAGATTTCTATTTGTAGTGGTTGCGTTTCATTGTGAAATGTTATGGGGGTGGTGAATGGATTAATAAGCATGTGAACATGGCTTTGTAGAGTTGGGTATTGATAAGAGGTTCTACGCCCATGGGTCGAGTTAGACTGATGCTCTAAACTCCACCTCAAATTGAATGGGTTAGGGAAGGGTAGGGAGGATATATTTCCCTAATAGTTGAATTCCACCCAGACTGAGGCTTCGAGGTGTGGATAATGCGTTGATGTAATGTGTTTATCTTTAGTGAGATAGGGAATTGACTTATTTCCTCATGCAAAGAGATGGATTGCCTTAGACCCATGTTTAGATGATGTATATTCCTAACCCATGAAAAATATGAAGATAATGGATTATGTAAATTAGATGGATAAGTGGTGAACATAGTAATGATGATATAAATTGTTAAGATACAAATGGTTAAATATTGGCTACAAAGTTGTTTATTTTTTATAACATTGTAATTTATTTCATACCTTCATGCACTGTATATTAGAATGAATATATTTTATACATCTTTGTGAGTGGCCTATTGAGTTTTGTACTCACACCCTGCTCGGGATTCCATTGGGTACTGAGAATATTTCATGGTTGCAGGTTTTGACAAGAACAAAATCCCCATGCTATGATGTTGAGTTAGACTTCAAATATGCATGGATGATGATCCATACTTGGAGTCAGGACCTGTTGTGGGGATTTAGCAATTTATTTTTATTTCTGGACTTATTCGCGTTGGCACTACTAGATTTTCAGGACATGGTTAATTATGAATTTTGGTTTGTACCTAGTTGTTGGTGCCAAAGGTTGGGAGGAAGAAGAACAAAAGGAAAGTCTCTGAGGCTGCCTCACGAAGACCGTTCACGAATCCCCATTGCCTCGTGCCCGCCGCGGAGCCTAGAGGTGGGATGATCCACGAACGAATTTGAAGTTCACAAACCGCCGTGGAGCCTGGAGGCGTGGTGCTCCGTGAACAAATTTGACATTTGTGAGCCCGCCGCAGAACCTAGAGGCGGGATACTCCGCGAACGAATTTTATGTCCACAAGTCCCCCATGGTGAAAGGAGGCAAGATGCTCTGTGAACGAATTTGACGTTCGCAAGCCTGCCGCGGAGCCTGGAGGCGGGATGCTCCGTGAATGAATTTGACGTTCACGAGCCTCCACGGAGCAAGGAGGCGGGATGCTCCTTGAATGAATTTGACGTTCGCGATCCCGCTGCTGAGCAAGGAGGTGGGATGCTCTGTGAATGAATTTGACATTCACAAGCCCGCTGCAGGGCAAGGAGGCGGGATACTATGTGAACCCCTTTAACGTTTGCGGCTCACCACGGGGCAAGCTCTGTCTTCAGACCGAGCGAGCTCTGCTTCGCGACACCTCTTGACAATAAATATCAGGCTCCCCTCGATCCCAGAGGATGGATTATCCGACCATACACCTTCTAATCTCTCAAATCGCAAATCCCTTCTTGCTCTGCAAACCATGATCTTCTCAAGGTACTTTTTCATTGTGAAGTGCCTCCCGCTTTGCTTTAATTAAACCCCTCTTCTGAGAGGGAGGCCTTTCGAGAGGCCCAAGGGCCTTCGCAAAGGAAGGAGATCCCCAAGGGGACTCGGGTAATCATGAAGCATTTATGCTTCTTGAAACACCCTTCATATATACATGTGACCTGCATGCTAGGGCGCAGTCACTGTACTTCACGAATTACAATGTTTGACAATTTTATGCTCAATGAGGCACCCTTTCTTCACGGGGTATTGCTCCACGAATTCCTTTCCACTTCACGAAGCACCTTCCATATACACCTTTTCCCTATGCCTAGGCTAGGCAACTTTACTTCATGAATCACAACCCTTCATGAATCCCCTCCACTTCATGGAGAACATGATCTTCACAAAGCTTCTACATATGAACATCTTCTCTCTGCAACTCCATTTCCCATGCAGCCCTTCAGGTTTGAAAGAAGCAATTTCAAAGTCAATTGGATGATACTTCCCATTGCATTGCTTAGCCTCATACTTCTTCGCATAGGTATTCTAATGGCTATTGCTTCTTCGTATATCCACGCTATTGTGGACCATCCAATGGATCACTCCATAACACCCCCTATCCATGGCATTGCTGATGTCTTACTTCCCTCAAGGGCGACCGAGTATCGATTATGTAAGTCCTAGGGGTGCGGAGCGCACCCACCTCATCCGAGCTGCAGGATGTTAAACTGCCATGCACCATCATCCTCAACACATGATGTTAAACTGTGACCTCTCTCCGTGCCTTGCACACAGGGTGCCCCATCACGGACATTCTCTACGCCCAATGGTATCCACGGGAGTGATATCATTCCTCACATGGAATGACATCCTCTTTATTGCAAAGATGTTCTTCCACGGGGAAAGGGCAACCACCTTCGTGTAATCCCCTAGCCTTTCTCGCAGGAGGCAGTATCCCAGCTCCTCCTTTCTTCTTCAGTCCCAAAGACCAGAGAGGGGGGAGGGGGTGGATACTGGAACCCTCCTTTCTTCGATACCAAATCCCTCTCCTGCTGGGCTTCATCACCACCGGGGCCTCCACCCTGGAGTAAGTGCCAATCTCCATCTCTTTGGGCTGCTAACCATCTGTATTCCCATGTTTTCTCTTTGGGCCACCAACCACGTGTAAGCCCCACTCTACTTTCCACGGAAGCACCATTCATGACATGATCGTCAGGTATTTTCTGCCTCTTGTTTCTCACACTGAGCATGACTCCCGTGAGGTTAGAGTAAGCATCGACCATGACATCCTCCCCGGGAAGCCAAGAGTGTAAGCCCCACACCTTTTCTGAACTACGTGGACTTTAATCCTTGCCAAGGCAAGGTACATAGGAAGCCTCCCTAAGGTTCAATCCCACCATCAATTGTTCTCGACCATCTTTGAGTCGGTTCCCACTCATCCTAAACTACGTGGTCATTGATCCTTGATAAGGCAAGGTACGCAGGAAGCCTCCCTAAGGTTCAAGCCCAACAACTATTGGTCCCAACCATCTTCGCGTCAGTTCCCGCACCCCTTTAGAACTAAGTGGACTTTGATTCTTTCCATGGTAAGGTACATAGGAAGCCTCCTTGAGGTTTAAGCCCAAAAAACATGGGTCTTGACCATCTTCACGTTGGTTCTCACTCCTTCCAAACTACTTGGAATTTGATCCTTACCATGCTAAGGTATGTAAGAAGCCTCCTTGAGGTTCAAGCCCAACAACCATTGGTCCCGACCATCTTCACATCTGTTTCCGCACCCCTTCCAAACTACGTGGACTTTGATCCTTGCCCAGACATGGTAAGTAGGAAGCCTCCCATAGGTTCAATCCCATCACCTTATTGGTTCTGACCCCCCTTCACGCCGGACCACCTTTGTCCCACATGACGTTAAACTACATTCCCCCTTTTCATCCTGCATGATGTTAAATTGCATCCACCATTCCGAACTATGTGGACTTTGATACTTGCCATGGTACGGTATGTAAGAAGACTCCCTGAGCTTCAAGCACAACAACCATTGGTCCCAAACATCTTCAAGTCATTTCCCGCTCCTTCTGAACTACGTGGGCTTTGATCCTTGACAAGGTAAGGTACATTGGAAGCCTCCCCTAGGTTCAATCCCAACAACCATTGGTCCCGACCATCTTCATGTCGGTTCTCTCTCCTTCCGAACTATGTGGACTTTGATCCTTGCCAAGGAAATGTACATAGGAATCCTCCCATAGTTTCAATCCCACCATCCATTGCTCCCAACCATCTTCACGTCGGTTCTCAATCCTCCTGAACTATGTGATCTTTGATCCTCACTAAGGAAAGGAATGTAGGAAGCCTTCCTGAGGTTCAAGCCCAACAATCATTGGTCCCGACCATCTTCATGTCGGTACACCAAACCCTACCGAACTATGTGGACTTTGATCCTTTCCTAGGTAAGGTACGTAGGAAGCCTCCCTGTGGTTCAAGACCAACAACCATTAGTCCTGACCATCTTCACGTCGGTTCCCGGTTCTTCCAAACTATGTAGACTTTGATACTTACCAAAGTAAGGTATGTAGGATGTCTCCCTGAGGTTCAAGCCCAACAACCATTGGTCCCAACCATCATCATGTTGGTTCCCACTCTTTCTGAACTAAGTGGACTTTGATCCTTCCCAAGGTAAGGTACGTATGAAGCCTCCCTGAGGTTCCACCCTATTCAGTGGTAAGCCATTGTCAGCCCCATTCACCGGTAATCCATTTCCATCCCTATACAGTGGTAAGACGTTGTCACCCCCGTTCAGCGGTAAGCCGTTGTGACCTCATCCAGCGGTAAGACATTGAAGCCCTATCCAGCGGTAAGCCATTGTGACCCCATCCAGCGGTAATACATTGTGACCCCATTCGGCGGTAATCCATTGAAGTCCCCAATCTATGGTAAGACATCATCATATGAACTACAAGGACTTTGATTCCGTTCCACATGGATACGTAGGAGGTCTCTTTGGGACTCATGCCCAACATCTTCATCGCCCTCGAGTCGACTCCATCTCATTCTCCACCAACTTCACTTAACCATACATAATCCATTTTGATTCTTAACCAGGCCATCACATACCAGTGAGATCATGCCAATTCACCTACTAGCATCAGTGGTTCCTCTAGGGGTCACACCCTTCTGATCCACTCTAATATGTGTTCTGATCAGTCTGGTCCATCTCTGCTAGATGTTAAACCTGCTGGATACCCTGTGTTAAACATAGGAAGCTAAGGAAAACCTCAGATACATGCATGTAGAATATGATTCCCCGAATTCGGCGTGGGATGTCTCATGCTTCCGCACCCTCGAGAAGCCCTATAATAAGGAGAAGAAACCCAGACGATTCTGTGTTCCAGCGTCCAGACACACCAGTGATGTCCAATGTGACTACTCCTCTGACCGAAGGTTGCTACCCTGACTGGATCCCTTGGAATGTCCTAACAGAAGCAGTGTCATTAACCGAAATCCATGAATAAATGGTGCTGGGAAGTGTTTCACGAAAAACATCTTAAATCTATAAGGGACACCTGAACTAGTTGACAAGTTTTGAGGAGGAATCCACGGAAGGAATAACTAACATCCCATCATCCTGTTTCGATCAAAGAGTAGACGCCCCTAAATAAGGAACAGATGCCGCCTGCCTTTGGAATGTGGGAATTTCGGGCAACAAACAGCATCGCTGTCCTCAAACAAGATGAATGCACGCGCGCCCCGACGAAAGCGCTAGAAACAAAAATGGTGAACCTTACATGAATGTATTCTCCTCAATATGGATATTAGTAGCGTTCAAGACATCAGTGGACTAGCATGTCACCAGATCTAGCTATTCGACATAGGGTCCCTCCACAAAAATAGCAGGTCTGACATGAAACTCACAAGAAGTTGGGGCAGTAAAAACGTTGGACATTATAGTCTACAATGTTGTCAGTATGGATCTATCTTACCATCCATGGAAGACAGAATAGTTTTGGGGCATTGGCCTTTGATTCCATTCCTTTCAGCACTAATGGGTTAATCTCCCTGCTTTTCAAGAACCCAGCTACCACAGAAATTCGATCATCGCCCGCCCACCAATGAAGGGGCAGGGGAAATGCCAACGCGGTAGTCCCACACGGCTCCACCTCTTCGGAGATAATATCCATGCTTACAAACGTTGGGCGCACATGCCTCATCTCTCCATATAAACTTATTCATAGGAGAGTGATCAAAGACCTCATACGCCAATACGAGGAGGAGAAAATTATCCCGACTAGGGATATGGACCACCTGGATCTAGAGGTGTATGCACCTCATCACCACCACAACACCCAAGGGCTGCGCAGGGAGCCACTGCTCCCCACACTGAAGTACAGTCATTTTTGGAGCCTCTCCCTGAAACACCTCGACGACCCTCTCCCCTATGCCAACGAGGTAAGGGATGCCTATTACAGCCTAGTCAGGATCCCATTTCTGGGGCCCCCAAGGAGGACCCCCACTAGGTCACACCAGTGATGCCACCCAGTTCACCAAGCTGGAAAGCAAGTAAGCTATGTACCTGTACCACCGGCCCCGGTCTGTCTGACTCGACGCCAGTGTCGGCTAAAAGATGAAGAGGATGTCTACCAAGGGGTGTCAACCTTAACAGCTATTGTGGCTTTATCCGTTGCTGAAGTATATCACCAGACCCCTGGATATGCTGAGCAGGGGAATTTATATGCCTGACCAAGATCGAGACCCCAACCGCCCCATGGGAAGGTTGAGTCACCTCTCTTGGTCGGTGGCACATACAGTGGCTGTCGGGGACCAATCCACAGTGACGACACCCAGTATGGAGGTCCTCTCTATATTGCCACCATGGAAAGTGTGGGTCCTCCCCTCTTTTAGGATCGGCATGGAGGTCTGCCCCGCGCCACTTTCAACCCAAATGGGGGTCTTCCCCATGACGACAACACTCAGTACGAGAATCTCCCCCACACACATTACACTAGTTATGGAGTCATTCCTCTTTCCACAGACCACCAGTGTGGGGAAATTGAACATTTGGTCACTCTCCAATGTAGGGGGACTCCCCATGTTCTCATAGTAGCATGCAAAATTCCTCTTTACCCTGGAAATCCGAGGGGTGGAGGTTAGCATCACTTCACTAGTGCCCAACATGGAGGTCCTACCCATATTCTGCTAGACCAGTATGAGGGCCTTCCTCACACTGATGCATCAAGAGAAATACGAATGGAGGACCTACCCGTGCTCCTGTCATCTCCAATGGAGGTCCTTCCTGCTCTATCACTTCTGACGGAGGTCTTCCCTATGTTCCCTTTGATATCTTCCTCGGTACTCCTCGCACCCCAGCTTAGTCAGTCGGAAATCCTCTCTGCCCCAACCCCAGTATGGCTGAAGGTCCTCCTCATGCCTAAAATATACCCTATCCGGAAGAACCATCCTGGGGAAAGAGGGTGGGTCATCGCTGCCATAAAAACTGCACTGAGAAGATTCAGACTAGGATCAATCTAGTTTCTTTCTCGGACACTAAAGCAGAGTACAACTCAGCGATGGAACCCTCCCCTTAGTCCTCTATGTCAAGGGTTGAGGTAGGAATAAGGCACATCATCCTCATACTCCTAGAATGCTATGTCCACCGGATTCCCACCTCCCTCCTTAGGTATATCTAAAAGGAAGAAAATTTGGTAATCCCACAGCTTAGAGTCGTGAAATCACCACCATCATCATCAGAAGCACTCTCTACCTCGACTAGAGATCACGAAGAGCTATTCTAGGGACCAATGGTGGATGATCACCAGTATGGTCCATCACTAGTAGCCCTAGTCCCTACACCTGGAACTATGGTTATTGGCCTCTCCTATTGTGATGTAGTTGCTAAGTCACTACACTCTTCGGAGGACAACTTGAGATGCGACGGTTTGTGAGCTCGCACACCGTATTCTCCACCAGCCAGCCTACCATCCCAGCAGTCTTCCTCGGTACCGCTATCAGTTACGCATCTTCCGCTGGTTGATGAGTGTGGAAATGAAGGTCCAGACCCTGAATCTGTGCCAAGGAGATTATGTAATATGCTTGCGGTGGACCACTTCCCTTAGTTGTTTTGGCCCGTTGCAGTGCCAAATTTTTGTGTTCCAGAGTCCCTCACCTAAGAGGAAGTTGAGTGTTTCCTCCAGACCCTCTAGGTGACTCATTTATGTATTCTAAATCAGTTAATGGCTTATCCTAAGAGCCATGTGCATTTTGAGGACATCGGCGAACAATGCCATCTAGTTGATCTGGTCGCACTTCTCGTGGCCTGGTGCCCTGAGTCACCAAGTCACCATAAGGCCCTCCAGCAAAGATGCATCCAGAGTTTCAAGGTACTCCGCAAGATTATCAAGGAGGCTTCCCCCCACATGAATATCTGTGGTTGGAGGCAGTATGCTGCCTTCCTCTTCAGTTTTATTCGACTGTACCCCGACTCGCTAAGAGACATTGTGTAAATTCCCCCAATTTGAGTCGCGGTAAATACGGCCACCCTTTCAGAATATGAAAATGAGCTGGAGCACCATGACGGGGACCTCCCACTTGAAGGCATACCACCACTATTGGATCCATCGGGAAGGGTTACTCGTCAACAGGGAAGCTTTCTGGGTCTTCCCGCGCCCACTGAGGCATTAGTCCTTAGCCAAAATCACGGTAAGGGTAAAGAGAATCTCAGAGCCACAAAACCCTCTGACCCATCCAGATCAGTGTAAAATATGAAGGAAGACCCTGAAAAGGATTCATTGTGTCAGCATCTCACAGAGAAAAAGATGGTGATCGATGACTTCCTGGCTGAACGTGAAGTAGAGCGATGACCAGACTACAGTAATATTAGGTAAGGGCAGCAGGGGCAGGAACAACTTCCCCTCAGCGAGAAAGCTCCAGGTGACCCTGACCATCCTGGCCCTGCAGATAGGGTTGAAGCTAGAACTTACGGCAAGATGGCGCGGTATGTCCCTCCAAATCTTCCGGAACGGCGCGGCAATCCAAGGGTTCTATCTCGGGTTCCCCCAGCTGCCCCGAGGATTAGAAACACAACATGTGACACTCACACCTAATGGAAAGCTATATCCGGCATGGGTGGATGATATTCCAACCCCCCCCCCCCTGGGATTTATAAATCCCACCTTCTCCCCCTTTAATGGGATGGGGGACCCGCCATAGCACCTGGCCCACTTTACATCAAGGTGTGGCCCCATGTTGGGTACTCCAGTGCAGCAGGAAGCCGCCAAACTATGGGGTTTTGTGTAGACATTGGAAGGCCATGCGTTTTTCTAGTACAACCAGCTCCCCATCCGATCGGTGACTGTTTAGGAGGACCTCCATAGGCAATTCCTCTACTATTTCAGCTCCACCACGTGGAAAACAAGTATCACAGGCCCCTTCAAGTGCAAGCAGAGGCCTGATGAGTGCATCACTGACTTTGTCTCCCGATGGAAAGGACTCGTGTATTCCCTCGACATGCCATTGACTCAGAAAAAATTGTTAATGATGTGCTTATGGAATTTGTAGATGGAGATGGTCCCTTATCTAGTCACCTAGAACTATCATGGGGGATTTCGAGACTTCTCTGATAAGGCCTAGTGCCTAGAGGAAGCCTTACAATAGGCCAAGAAAGCATGTCTGTTGCCTCCTGCAAACCCCTCGAGAAGGGTCACCAGGGTCGAGCATACCACAATGGCCCAAATAAAGGCCCCTAAGCGATTATAGTTGCCACTAGTGGAGCCGCCCCATTGCCTTGTAGAGGCCCTCTACCTCAGGCATAGCCTCCAGCCCAGCAGCGTCCACTTTAAAATCAGAAGGTGCCCCCATGCAATGCACCACCACTACCTAGGCAAAATAACAGGATCCCACCTCCTCGACAGGCTCCTCCATCCCCTCGTTAGGGTCAAGCTCATAGGGCCCCCTTTCTGAATAAGAGAAACTGGACCTAATAATTCAACGAGGCTCAGGTCCCCTGTTACATCCGAAATGAATTAGATTAGTGGATTGTACACTTGACTGAGTGTAGAAGGCCAGAAGAGGTGAACCTCACTGATCACCCTAATTACTGCCCCTACCATAATATCCTGGGGAACACTCTCAAATAGTGTTATGTGTTTAAAGACTGGATCCAAGACCAAGTGGATAACAACATAGTAAAGTTAGGCCCAGCCCTGGCACAAGTGGCATGTATCTTTGTGAGGCTAGATAATGACAGCGACAGTAAGGGCGAGTGGCATTAGGTTTATAGTTGTGGGTCCCAGAAGTATGACAACTAGATTTCTCGTAAAATAGTCACTCGTGCCCATGGTTTCATCCAAGTTCACCTGAATTGGCCAAGTCCATTAGAATATATAGCCACCACTTCTACATCGTCTTCCCGTTGGCCTCTTCCCAGAAGAGCAAACATCGGCGGAGTAAGGGAAAGAAAAGTCCCCTGCCGATTCCATCATCATCCCGTACTCTCAGTGACTTCATGCCTGTAGAGATGGTGATCCCTCCTAGAATCTATCTAGTAGTGGAATAATCTTCACGTGATGGTCAAGGGTATGCCTCAGTTAACACCGTAGAGATGGTAAATCCCTATAAGATTCTTGACAATGAAGAGTGCCAGGCGGATCCTCCCAATGTCCCTAGTTTTCGCCAATGTTGACAGATTCAGGGATATACGGGTAGTTGGAGTGCTTCAGTTACTACTTCAAGATAGGCTTTACATGCTACCGAAACCAGGAAGTAGGCTTAGCGCAAAGCTCAGCAAGCGCAGTCTTCTCATATGGTGAAATCAAGTCCGCCTTCGGCGATGTTCATGTTGCTGGATCTGGCATAGCCACCTCAACCTTACTGAGACCATCATCACCCTACTAGAGGTCGGTCCCAATCATCTGGTTCTCATTTGGTAGCCACTCTACAAGCTTTGACCATTGAACAGTGGGAAATTCCTAGTACTAGTCAGCCACTGATCCAGTCAGCAGGGCCCACCATAACTTCTTTCATAGATCATCCTCTTGTAAGCAGAATTTCATGCCTAGCATTGAAGTATGATGTCATCAAACATCTTTCCAGTATTTTAGAAAGACTATCCATCCTCAAGGCTCCTCTCATATTTCCAGACATGCGTGAGGCCCACGCTGAGGCTTTAAGAAGCCCCCACCAGTTTGGAATGGAAGTAGAAGCCGCAGAAGCCTTCCATGCTAAGGCAATCGAGAATTCTGAATGCCAGGCTATTATCTCATTCTCTAGAGAAGAAGAAGGCTCCCCCATACCAGGGAACATTCACCCATTGTACATCACCAGTTAGTTCAATGGTGTGGAGGTCCGTCATTGTCTTGTTGACCTGGGCTCTAGGATCAACCTAATCCCATATTGAAAAATGTGAAAACTGGAATTGTATGAAGATGATATGAGCCCCTCTGACGTAAGAATTCAAGGTTATGATAGGATGGAAAAGACACCGGTCCGTAAGATCCTCTTGAATACCTAGTTCGGTGGCCTAGTTTCTAGAACCGAGTTTATGGTTGTCTCCCAGGACACCGCCTACAATGCGTTGTTTGGAAAACTGTGGCTCCACCTGCACGTGGCAGTTCCATCATCATATCAGCAGTGCCTCCAGTAATCCCTCAATGGTCTGGTGGGCATGCTTCAAGGTGCTGCATCTACTTTTGCCTCTTGTGAACCCCACTATCAAGATTCCAACTACTACAATAGAAAGGAAAAGAATATTCATAACAATGCGGTCGAACATGCCACGACTGCAACCGACCCATGGATAGATCTAGATAATGACTACGTCTTTCCAATCTACCGATTTGAAGCTACAACCTCAGACATGGTACAATGCTTCATTGTGTCTATAATGAGGGGGAACACATTCCCATGTCTAAGATATGGTAGAAAATCACCTTGTTCTCCTATACAAATTAAGCTCAGGTGATCTCGGGGCCTCCTACTCCCGTAAGATATCGGGATGTTCACCCCATGGAAACAACAATACATTATAAAGGCTTGTTATGCTGGGCTGGGATAAACCGGTTTAATTTGGAATTCCATTACTAATTTGACATCATCATGTGTGGCCCCTTGGTCTGAAGACTAGATGGGATTGGATCGAAAT
The DNA here is from genome assembly GCA_963277665.1 of Viscum album. Classification (NCBI taxonomy): domain Eukaryota; kingdom Viridiplantae; phylum Streptophyta; class Magnoliopsida; order Santalales; family Viscaceae; genus Viscum; species Viscum album. The sequence continues at coordinate 1,896,815,800 of OY728150.1, forward strand.
CATTCATCGTTATGGTTGCGGCAGCACAGAAGTCCCCCGATATAGTATCCATTGCCACTCAGGCTGGTACCAGCCTCCAATCAGGATCTTCCAACTTAGAAGAAACATCCGCTATGGAGGATCCCTCTTACATAAGTGGAGAATAATATTTAAATGATGCTCCACCCACCTTTGAAGAGGGCATCTTTGCCATGGTCGACGAATTGGTATAGGTGAACCTTGGTAGGGAGGCAGACCCGAGACCCACGTTGATTAGTGCCGCCATGCCCCCTGAGGAGAAAAAATGGTTCGTAGACTTCCTTAAATAGCACCATGATGTATTTTTATGGTGTTATGATGAGATTATAGGACTGGATCCATAGGTATCCAACCACTACCTCGGTCTTCCAACAAATCACCATGGGACCAAGCACCCCCCCCCCCCAGAAAGGTGCACCCTTCTCATGGTGCCATGGTAGAGGCAGAAGTTGATAAACTAATAAGAGCTAATTTTTTTAATGAGGTCTAGTGCCCCAAATTTCTGGCCAATATTGTTCCATTCAAGAAGTAGAATGGATGGATCAGGGTCTTCATCGACTTCCGGGATCTCAACCGTCCCTATCGGAATGATGATTTTACCCTTTCTTTGATGGAGTTGTTGATTGATTCTACAGCTGGATTTCAATCCCTCTCCTTCATGGATGGGTACTCCAGGTACAACTAGATCCGAATGGCCCATAAGGATGAGGATTTGACAGCCTTCAGGGCACCACAAGGTACTTTCTGTTACCAAGTCATACCCTTCGGTTTAAAAAATACAGGTTCCACCTACCAGTGGGATATGCATCGCATATTTAATCCAATCCATTTAAAGTTAGTGGAATGCTATGTGAACGATATGGTGGTCAAATATTTCCACCATCACGACCATCAAAAAGACCTTGATAAATTGTTTAGTTTCCTATGTTCCTGTCACTTGAAGATGAACCCATTCAAGTGTGATTTCAGAGTTCTCGACTTCATTATCAGATATCGGGGAATTTAGATTGACCTGAAGAAGATCAAGTCCATTGGAACAATGTCTCCCCTGATCAATATCTAAGAGCTTAGAGGTTTTCAAGGACACTTAGTCTACATACGCTGATTCATCACGAACCATTCTAGAAAGTGTAATCCATTTTCTTGGCTCATGAATAAAGGCACACTTTATGAGTGGGATGAATAATTCTAGACTGCATTTGAAGAAATCAAGCATTATCTACTCCAGCCTCCAGTCTTAATTCCACCTATCTCCAGAAAGCTGCTGGTCTTTTATTTGACTACCCTGAAATGATCTATCAGCGCCCTTCTCTCCCATAAGAACAACGAGGGGATGGAGAACAACCTTTACTACCTCATCCACATTCTCCTCAATACGGAGACCAGATACTCCCCTATCGAGAAGAGCTACCTCGCACTGGTATTCACAGTACAAAAGTTGCGACATTACCTGTAGCACCACGATGTACAACTGGTGTCCTGGATAGATCCAATGATGTACATATTGAACTGCCCCACATTGATAGGCAGTCTAGATTGGTGGGCGGTAATCCTCCAACAGTTCAACATTAGGTTTGTGCCTAAGAAAGCTATCATGGGACAAGAACTGGTAGACTTCCTCCCTGCCCATCCAAATCCTATTGACCAGTCTATGGAACTTGATTTCCTCGATGAAGAAATCCTCTCGGTCGACCAAGCCATGTCATGCTGGTAGATTCACATAGATGGGGCTTCCCGAAGCTCCACCGGTAGAAGGATCAATGATCTTAGACTCAAAAGGGTGGCCCTGGGTATCGTCTTCCTTACCCCGGAAAAATCTGTTCTACTATACTCATTATTATTGTTGGAAGGATGCACCAACAATAAGGTTGAGTATTAGGCACTTATCACTAGCCTCGAGCTGGCCCTCAAGATTGATGTGCCCCATTTTCATGTGTAAGGGGACGTTGAATTTTTCATCAAGAAAATAAATGGTGATTATATCATCACAAAAGCTAGAGATCATACCATTGTTAGAGCACACTCTCTAGCTAATGGCCTAGTTCCCATCTTGGATGGAGGTTACCCAAATCCCTTGGTCACAGAATGGTAGAGAAAACGCCTTGGAAGGCCTAGATGCATCACTTGTTGAGCCCGAGCAGGATGATCTGATTATCCATGTGGCGCACCAGAGATTCATAGCTCCCGTCACTTAGATAATGATGTCAGCCCATAGGTAATCCACCTTACCACTGGTGCCTCCATATCAGGACCCTCATGTCCCCCCGACACAGTGATTGAAGTAACTCTTGATTAGAGGATACCCTCGGTTGAGTACCTCCAACACAGTTATCTCCCATCAAATTGGGCCGAGCACAAGCGAATCTAACACCGTGCGTTGCAGTTCACCCTCCAGGATGGCCCGAGTCATGAGTAGATCCTTTAAAAACATGGGTTTGATAGTATTCTCCTCTGTTGAATTCACAGATTCAATATTTTTTAGGTCATGAAAGAGGTTCATACCAGTTCTTGCGGGGATCATCAGACCGGACTGAAGCTATCTCACCAGATCCATAGATTGGGGTACTTCTGGCCCCCCATGATCCATGAATACATCGAGTTCACCAATAGGTTCCACGTGTTCCAAATTCATGATAACTTCATGCATCGGCTGCCAGAGCCTCTCCACTATACCAGGTAATCTTGGCCATTTGCGGTATGGGGACTCGATGTCGTGGGACCATACCCCCCAGTGATATCCTGCCAGTGTAGGTTCATCCTGACTACTATAGATTTCTTCTCCATGTTGTCAAAGTCAGTTCCACTCAATGAGTTCAGGACACATTCCATTGTTGACTTTGTGAGATCCAACATCATCTACCGATTTGGAGTCCCTCACACCATCCTTATCGATAACGACACTGACTTCTGAGCAACTGAGATGAAGAAATTTTACGCCATGTACAACATCCGTTCTAACCATACCTCCCACTATCATGTGAAAGGAAATGGAACGATCGAGGTGTTCAACAAAACACTCTCTAATATTTTGAAAAAAATGGTTGTTCAGAACAAGAAAAGTTGTCCGGAAAATCTCCCCAATGACCTTTGGGCTTACCGAACGAAGACTTGTAATTCCATGTAGGTTACCCCATATTCCCTGGTGTATGGAACGGAGGCCATCCTGCCCATCAAGATTCAGTTGCCCTCATTATGCACAACTGTCTACGATCAACAAGAACCAGATAAAGTAGCAGGAATTCATCTGGCTGGGTTGGAAGTGCTCGATGAGAATAGGATTTGTTCCCTACATAATCTAGGAAGGCATCAGAACAAGATAGCCAGAGCATTCAAATGGAATGTTTTCCTCTGATCCTTCTTGAAAGGATACTTGGTATTAGCCTTGAGGGAACCAATGATACCTAGCAAGAAACCACCCATTTTGAAACCCAAATGGGAAGGACCTTATATCATTCACAAAGTTTACTCCAATGGTGCATACTCACTATTAAACATGGATGGTGAGCGCATAACTCCTACCAAATAAAAGTTCCTCAAGTAATACTTTTCCTGAGCCACCAGGTCCTACATGACCCTAAACTGTGTGTCCCGAAAGACCTTAAAATGCCATGTCCCACATGACATTAAACTGTACATCATCCTGCAAGACGTTAAAAAGAACCTTTTTAAGAACTATGTATGGATTGATTCCCATCCGCTTGGGATATGTAGGAATTCTCAGACATTACATCTTGAGACCAGCCCCCAAAATCTTTTCTTTGACTTTTCCCCCTAGGTATAGTTCTCTTAGAGGACCATGGTGTAGTGCATGCTTCTTTATCTCCACTCATGTTAGGAGTATGAGGGTTGCACCACATGCTACCTTCTCGTTCTTCTAGTCCCCCCACATCCTTAATGAAAGATGTTAAACTACATGGACTTTTCAGAACTACGTATGGATAGATTCACATCCTCATGTGGTACATAGGACTGCCAAGACATTTTTTCTGTTGGCCCAGCCCAAACTCCAGAATCTCCCCACAGGTCTGAACATGGTCCTGCATGACCCTAAACTGCTGGTCCCACAAAACCATAAACCGCCATATCCCGCACAACATTAAATTGTACATCATCCCACAAGACATTAAATTGTGCCTTATTAGAACTACGTATGTCTTGATTCCTATCCTCATGGGATACATAGGAATGATCAGACATTACGTCTTGAGTCCTACCCCCAAACTCTTTTCATCGACTATTCCCCCTGGGTATAGTTCTCCTAGAGGACCAGGTTGTAGTGCAGGATTATTTAGCTCCAATCATGTTAGGAGTATGAGGGTCGCACCACATTCTCCCTTCTCGTTCTTCTAGTCCTCTCACATCCTTAATGCAAGACGTTAAACTGCATGGACTTTTTAGAACTACGTATGTCTTGATTCCCATCCTCATGGGATACAAAGGACTACCCAGACATTTTGTCTGTCAGCCCAGCCCAAACTCCAGAATCTCTCCTTGGGTCTGAACACATGATGTTGTGTTATATTTCTCTCTAATTCATGTTGAGTTCATCATGACCCCGCTATACATCCCACCTCATGGAGACTTTCACCCCTGTCATCACCCTTCTTGACATCAAACTGCACTGGCGCATCTGTTCTTCACTCACTCCTTTGCATGTGACCCCTTCACCTTCTAAAGTCCTTGAAGATTCAAACAAAAAATTGATACAAGTCCCACATGGTGAATATGTTCAGCAGTTGATGCTCATTTTTTGTCCCCTCTTTCATATCACACGATACGAGCATAGTGTTTCGACCATGATCAACAAATTATCCTTTGTCATTTTCACTTCCCCCATATGTCCCGAACATGGAGTGTAGCGGTTAATCCTGCCCTGTTGGCTCTTTAAGCTTCGGTCCACCATGAGAAAAGTGTGATTCTAGCTACTAGCCCCTTATGTAATCGGTGTAGTCTAGTCCTACTTCTTGTTTACCACACAGAGCATCGCTCTCGTGGGATTTGGAGTTATGATGAGGCAATGCCCACATGAGGGAAAAAATGTTTACAGTTGGCCAGGATGCCCGGCCTCAGGTCCCTCGACCCTTTTAGTCCCTTAACCCTTTTGGCCCCTTGGTCGTAGTCCTCATTCGGGAAGTGTGCGGAGTGGTGAGGACTCATGTCCTAGTTCACGTCAGACTATTTTCCATGCCCCACACATCCCCATGGGACATTCTTCCCACCATTTATCATCCCTTCCATGAACATAGGCTCTTCCATGTTTTGCGAGCCCCATGATTTAGGTCTCCATTATCTTTCATATCCAAAAGGACCCCTGAATGGCATGGATACTTTACCTAAGGGTTCTCTTACCATTCCGGGCCAACGTCCCCAAGTATTTTGGGAGAAAAATTGGTACAAGTCCCATGTTGTGAATATGGTCAATAGGCGATGACCAAATTGTCTGCCTCGTTCATGAAAAAGAGGGGGGACGTTGTGTTGTGAGATTGGTCAATAGTAGTCCTCTATCATCATTTCCACCCGGTGGTCTTCCATAGACATGATGATTCGCCCTTTTCATTCACATGTCCCATGCATATGACATTAAACTATTCATATATAGTCCGAGCTCTACGAACCTAATCTAAGATCACCTTCGTCATCACTGCAAGACGTTAAACTACATTTTGTCCATGACATTCTTTCCCTGACCCAGCCTCAGGCCCCTCGGCCTTTTTGGGCCCCTGGCCCAAGTTCTCACTTAGGGTTGCATGGTGTGGTGCATGATTATGTCCTCATTCACGTCTGGTTGCTTTCTGTGCCATACACATCCCCAAATGACATTCCTTACCCCTACCTTCTTCCTTATTGCAAGACGTTAAACTGCAAGATGGTCATGAAATTCTTTCCCTAGCCCAGCCTCGGGCCCCTCAGCCTTTTCGGGCCCCTGGCCCAAGTTCTCATTTAGGGTTGTATGGTGTGGTGTGGGATTATGTCCTCATTCACATCGGGTTACTTGTCGTACCATACATGCCCCTCATTGGGGTATCTTTCCCTTAGTTTCATCATCATATCCTTTAGAAAAACGTGTGGTTTAATTCCCATCCTTATGGGATACGTAGGACCGACCGAACATCTAAACTTCGGGTCCAGCCTCATCTCTTAGAAACCTCCCTATAATTTTGTCCCCTTAGCCCACATTTTTTCGGAAGAGGGGTATACAGTGTGGTATTGGCTCATACCCCCATTTAAATCATGGTTTATAACAACCACGCCACATGAATCCCTCTCTTGAAGGGCCTTTGTTCCCTTTCCTTTCTCTCATCTCTTTGATTCAGCTGCTCTTAGGCCAGTTCCCTTAGCCCTCTACGGTAATTCACCAATTGGCCCACGAGTACTCTAGTCTAGAACCTAGAGTGTTAGGTTCTGTGTGGACATGCTTCCACCGACTTTTTTAGGCTTCGTGTTCCTCTTCATTTGGGTTTTCATAATCCTTCACACCCGAAGGGACCCTCAAATGGCATTGATTCTAGGCCTAAGAGATCTCCTACCATTATGGGAAAACGTCCTCAAGGGTTTCAGACAACAAATCGATACAAGTCTCGTGTTGCAAACATGGTAAGAGTTCGACACTCATTTTTTTGTTCCCATCTCATGCCATTTGATATGGATGCTATGTTTTGAACACAGTCAGGAGTAATCCTCCATCGTCACACCAACGCCTTTAAGCCTTGAATGTTGGTTACATGATTCACATTATTTTCCACCCCATCATGTACAAATGTAATTTCAACACTCCAGGAAATATCCCTCAGTACACATTCGCAGGTTTGGAGGACAAACTCCATGTTAAATGCATAATTTGGGGTTCGACATTGACTTCCTTTTGGCATGATTTCCAGGTATTTCAAAAAAACCACTTCTTCCATTGTTTCCTACACTCAGTTCGACTCACATTATCTTAGGGATAAGGTTGAGGTCCTCACTTACTTGGAAGGATTCTACTTCTCCTTGGTCTGAGCTCTATGACTTTAAACTAAGATATCTTTTATAACTATGTATGGCTTGATTCCTATTCCCATGGGATATGTAGGAATTCCCAGACATCATGTCATTGGTTCCAGCTTGAGTTTTGCTTATATGTCTCTTCTGTTTTGCATTATGGACTTTGACTCTTATGGGACCACATGGTATGGTTTGGTATTATGTCATCATTCACGTCGGGTTTGCAATAGCCGCACTACACATGCCCCTTTCTAGGAGTTAGCCCCCTTATTTCTGTCCCACAAGAAATTAAACTATATGTTGTCTTGTATGGCATTAAACGGCTCCATCATGAACAACATATGGCTTGATTCCCATATTCATGGGATAGGTAGGGACACCTGGACATCACGTCTTTGGGTCCATCTCAATTGAGAGCCAGCCTCTCCTGTCCCATATCCTCTAATCTATCATGTCCCCTCGGCCTGAGGTTTATTTTACTAAATCATGCATGGTAAGATGTGGACCTCATCCTCATTCATGTTGGGTATTCTTTATCACACCATCCACATTCCCTTTCAAACCTCATCCTTCTTGTATATGTCTGAGCCATATGACTCTAGACTATGCTACCTAGTCCCACATGACCCTAAACTGTTACATCTATTCTACATGATGTTTAAATTCATGGTTGGTCCCATCACATGACCCTAAAATAGGACATTATCATCCTGGTCGTAAGACGAGAAATGGAATTGCACCATGATATCCTCACTCGAGGAGGCATCATGTTTGCTTTCGGTCGTACACCATACCATTTTTCAATGCCTTCACACGACTTGATTCTTGTAGTGATGCCTGGAATTTCTATCCTAGGTCCATCGCTACAAAAAAAACAACACTACTCATCCAAAAGGAAAAACAAGATCTATAAAATACTTCTTCTTCCAGTGCAAGGGCCAGTTCCGTAGGACCTTATTGTCTTTAGAACTGGTACCATACCGTGCTACCTTTAATAACTATGTGTGGCTTGATTCCCATCCGCATGGGATACATAGGAACACCTGTTCACTTTTCCTCCAGCCCAGCCTAACTTACATTTTCAATTCCTCGACCTAAAACCTTCATAGGAAACACATGGTGATCTGAACGCCAGGTCCTCATTCACATCGGGTTTTATGATTACCTCACCATGTGTCTCCTGCATTCCCTACCATCTACGGTCTGAGCTCTATAACCCTAAAATATGATCACCATCATCCTTGCCATAAGATGTTAAATGACATGACATTTTATAGAACTACGTATGTCTTGATTCCCATCTTCATGGGATACATAGGAATGCCCAGACATCCTGTCTCTGGGTCCAGCCATAGGAATATGAAATTATATCCCCTCTTTTTTCGGCCCCTTGGCCCAAACTCTTTTGGGAACATATGTTGTGGAGAGTACCTCTTGGGTTCTCATTCATGTCATGGTTTTGCGATATTTGTTCCATGATCCTCCCATGCCCTTTTTCAACCTAGTCTGAGTTCTATGACCCAAAACTAAGATCTCCCTAGGGGAACTACACATTGGGTTCAGCTACTTCATCGTCATGTGCCTAGTTCATTAAATAAACCCCCATTAATGGCTCACCCTAAGACCATTAAGCTGGAATTGAATGATATCGGGACCCTTTTCCTTATAATGGGACTCGAATCCCTCTATCGTATACATCTTATTTTAATACTCGGATGTATTGTGACAAAGAGACCGAAGTGTGGAATTTTTATAGGGACATTCCCTCGTTCCATGTCTAGGATTTGTTAGCCCATTATTTGGATCCTCATATTCATTCATGTCTAAAGGGACCCCCTTTATGGCCTGGTCGCATGCCGCATTGTCTTGCCTACTGACTTGGGCCAACATCCCTGAGGACCTCAGACGACATTTGCGACAGGTCTCGTGTTTCGAACATGGTCAGCGGTCGACCCTCATTTGTATGTCCTCATTATCAGCTAATGAGAAATGGGTACAGTGTTTTGAACATGGTAAACTGTTATCCCCTATCGTCACACCACCATCATTGTGGTCCAAATATCGAGCATCATGATTCACAAATTTCCACTTTCTTGTGTTCAAGTGTAATTCCAACATACTCGACTTTGCTCCTATAATTTTGGCCCCTTGGCCCTCATTTTTCCGGGTCCGAGTCTTGATCACCAACCTCACCCTCCTCCAATGGGCTCCATCCACCAGCCTCCTCACCCTAGGAGGACTCATCTGATTCTTCCGACAGAGGAAAGCTCTCTCTTAGTTCGGCAACTGACAACTACGGAGGGGATGTATGATTCAAAAACAACTTCACCCGGACTGTCATTGGATGCATGTCACCCTGGGAGTGGACAAAATCCTCTAGATCAGTCAGGTATTGATCCACCTCCTACAAAGATACTGTGAATCCATCCCTGATAGAGCCAATTCCCAAAAATTCCATTCCAAGTCGGTTCAAGTGTTGACACATCTCAGACGGGCTGAGGAATTGCCTGTTGACATCCCAGATGTCCCAGTCCTCCAGGATGGCAGCATTCTCTAGCATATCTATATGGAATAGCATCTTCCCCGAAGCCTAGGTGGATATTCTATGGAATCCTCATGGTGGACTCCCCTCTGAATAACTCTATTCTACTAGGACCACCAGGTCCCCTGCCACTAATGGACCCATTGTTATTGCCTCCCCCTCAATCAGTGTGGGCCTCACTGCCAAAGCAACCCCGCCACCACGATATTCCCTTTTCGCCTTCTGGTCCCGACCCTGAGGTTAGGAAGGCTCACCATCACCGGCCTGAATGGATGGCTTCTTCAGCATCTCCCTTGGGTAGGCTGCCTCCCAGCTTTGGGAATACTCCTTTACTAACCCAAAGATAGCAATAGGCGAAGGCAGCTCATTCCACATCTTCCCTTCTTCCTGCATGAACATGAGCCACATCTTCCTCATCACACATGGGTGTTCCTCATAGTTAACCCCTAAATAAACATGTGGGGTCATTCACTGCATGAACTTAAACTGTCTAGAGAATCGGTACGGGGAGTACAGCTCACAGAGAGGCTCGTGGTCTATTCTCACCACCAAAACTCCACCTCAAAAGTCTAGTACATAGGACCGGTGATCTTTCGTTCCTTGGTCGTCATCGGTAAAACACTCGTTGGCAACATAAATGGTTGAAAGTTTAATTCCTTCACCTTCCACACCTGGTTCAGTTCCAACGGTATGGTCAACATATCTAGAAAGCTTCTCGTGGAATTCAGGATTTATGGGTTGAAGTTCGATCCTAGAGGCGAGATGGGGCTCGGGTATTCATAAAACCCCCTAACATGCACTGCTATCCACCCATACAGGAGGTGGAATGTCCTGCATATCCTCTACAGCCTCTTCCCTTAGCTGATGTTCCAAAACATCTTTTATAGCTTGGTGATCATCAGGATCCCGAGGTTGACTCACCCTCATGTCTCCAACATGGACGCCATGATGAATGAGCTTGGTCGCATGCCCAAGTTTATATCTCTCACCAACAGGATCCAACCACAGATGAAAGCCGTGATGAATGCCACCATCCTGACTATTGGTTGCTGCTCGGTGCTGACGCTAAATCCCCAGCTTTTCCACTGGTTTTCCTCCAAGAGCTTCTAGTACGAGTGCTCCTTGCACAGTTGATTCCCCTTCAGGAAATTCCGAGGCCTCACTGGAAACTGCATCTCTTTCAAAAAATTCAAAAACTGCTTGAACCACCGCCTGAAATGGACATCCCCCACATCTTCACTATCCTCTCCAGGCACTAGCCTCATCAATGCCATCACCAGTGGTGACATCTCCTCTAGATCCTCCTACGTTCCGATAACAGGGATGAATTCATCGTACATCACCCCCAATATCCGGACCCTTGAGATCTAGTCCACATCCTATAAGCTGATGCTAACCTCCCCGTGGTGCAAGTGGAAGGTATTGGTCCTTAATGACCACCTGCTCAACAGTTCCAGTAGTAGATTCTTCGGTTGGTAAATGTGGAATTGGGAGGCCCAAGTCTCCTCATACAGACCCACTCTTCTCAGCTTCACCTAGATCTCGTTACATGAGGAACCTACCCAATAGGCCTAGGCCCAATCATCTGTGAAGTTGCCACCCTGGTGCAGGTCCCACTCCGCAGACCATCCATTCCCCAGGTTCCTCAAGGCTACCTTCAAGATTGTCTAGTACATAGGGGGGGACAAATCTAGCTGCAGTGCCTTCCCATCCATGTTGTTCAGGTGGTTATACAGGCAGTCATCATTAATGGGTGAGAAGTCCTTTGAGGCATGGCCGTCAGCCTCCCTGAATCACTGGCACTGACACGGCATGCTTCAGAACCAGTAAGTTGGCTCATACCTTATGGCTTTAGGAGTGAAGATGTCATCCCACATCCCAAAGCCATATAAGAGAAGGCTCTTTCATAGTGGATATTTCCTCTGGCTCTCCGATAGCATCTCCACCAACGAACTGTGGTCAAAATGGATCCATATTAACTCCCCTAAGCCCAAGAAATTCACCATCTCCTTTCTTTGGGTAGCATTATCAAGGAACCCCCTAGCATCCTCTCGCTGAGCCATTCAGTTTTGTGTTTGGGTGGTTTTTATGTTTGGTTCGCGAATCCCATTCGTGGAGCGCGTTCGTGGAGCACATTCGCAAATATTGTCTGCAAAACCCTACCCTGCCCTGACAATGCCAAGATGCAAAGAGCCCTGACACAAATCCAAAGACTCACTATGCAATGTGAAGTAGAATACCTGATTCGCGAAGAGAAAATGCAGAGTACACGGGAGCTTTGTGAATCGAGAGCACTGAAATCCAAATTAAAGAAGGAAAGAAAGGAAAAAAGAGAGGTCATCTACCCTATTTATAGGCGACGACCTTCAGAGATTTATGGCATATCCAAACCATGTCGATCTTTACAATGCGCTCAGCCTGCATAAATCCTATCCGCCTTGTGAGCCCTCGTTGTGAAACGACTTCGCAGATGGCTGAAGGGATTTTGGCAATTGACCTACAAACTTTGACCCTGTATTTCTCCTTGGCTACAAGTCTAAGGTGGGGCATTTTTTGGCGCCAAAAGATGGGGTGAAGAGGAACAAGAGGAATGTCTCTAGGGAGACCTTGTGAAGACTATTAATAGAGCCAATGTCCCCACGCCCACTGCGGATCCTGGAGGCATGATGCTACTCGAACAAATTTGACGTTCGCGAGCCCGCTACGGAGCCTATAGGTGGGATTCTCTGTGAACAAATTTGATATTTGTGAGCCCACCATGAAGCTTGGAGGCTGGTTGCTCTGTGAACGAATTTGACGTTCGCGAGCCCGCTGTAGAGCTAGGAGGCGGGATGCTCCGCAAACGAATTTGACGTTCGCGAGCCCACCACAGAGCAAGGAGGTGGGATTCTCCACGAATAAATTTTTCGTTCATGATCCCACCACAGATCAAGGAGGTGGGATGCTCCACAAACGAATTTTACATTTTCAAGGCCACCACAGAACAAGGATTCAGGATGCTCAGTGAAACCCTTTAACGTTCGCAACCCGCCGTGAGGCAAGCTCCATCATCGCACCAAGTGAGCTCTACTTCGTGGCGCCTCTTTCCTATAAATATCGGGCTCCCCTCGAGCCCAAAGGATGGATCATCTGACCTTTCACCTTCTGAGCTCTCAAATAGCAAATCACTTCTTGCTCGGTAAACCATGAGCTTCTCAAGGTACTTTTGCATTGTGAAGTGCCTCCCCCTTTGCTTTAATTCAACCCCTATTCCTAGAGGGAGGCCTTTCATGAATCCCATGATCCTTCGAGAAGGAAGGAGATCCCCAAGGGGACTCGGGTCATTGTGTAGTGTTTCTGCTTCACGAAACACCCTTCATATACACATGTGACCCACATGTTATGGTGTAGTTACTGTACTTCACGAAGCACAATGCTTCACAATGTTATGCTTCACGAGGCACCCTTGATTCGCGAGGCATTTCTCTGTGAATTCCTCTCCACTTCATGTAGAACCTTCCATATACACCTATTCCCTATGCCTAGGATAGGCGACTTCACATCACGAATCACATCCCTTCACGAAGCACCTCCACTTCATGGAGCCCCAGAGCTTCATAAGGCTTCTACATTTGAACCCCTTTTCTCAGAAACTTCTTTTCTTGTTCGGCCCTTCGGGTTTTCATGAAGCAATTTCAAAGTCCCTTGGACGATACTACCCGTTGTGTTTCTTCTCCTCATGCTTCTATGCATAGGCATGCTAACAGCTATTGCTTCTTCGCATAGACACACTAATGTGAACACCCCAATGGATCGCTCCATAACACCCCCTCTCCACAGCATTGTCCTCAAGGGAGGGCAGGTATCAGTTATGTAAGACCTAGGGGTGTGGAATGTACCCACCTCATCTAATCTACAGGATGCTAAGCTGCCAAGCGCCATTGTCCTCAGCACATAACGTTAAACTGTGACCTCGCCTCGTGCCTCACACGGGGGGTGCCCTGTCTCGGACATACTCTATGCCCACTGGTCGCCATAGAAGTGAGATCATTCCTCACATGGAATTACATTCTCATTATTGGAAAGAATTTCATCCACGGGGAAAGGGAATCCACCTCGGTGTAATCCCCTAGACTTTCTCGTAGGAGGCAACATCCTTGCCCCTCCTTTCTTCTTCATTCCCAAGGACCAGAGAGTGGGGGTGGGATGGATACCAGACCCCTAATTTCTTGGTTACCAAATCCCTATCCTTCTATGCTTTTCCACCACCTGGGCCTCCACCCTAGAGTAAGTCCAAATATCCATCTCTTTGGGTTTCTAACCACGCGTAAGCCCCTGTTTCCTCTTTGGGTCACTAACCCTGTGTAAACACCACTCTACTTTCTACAGACGCACCTTTCATGATGTGATCGTTAGATCTTTGCCGCCTCTTGTTTATCACACCGAGCATGAATCACGTGAGCTTAGATTAAGCATCAACCATGACATCCTCTTTGGGTAGCCTAGAGTGTAATCCCTAGTCCTTTTCTGAACTATGTGGACGTTGATCCTTTCCAGGGCACGGTACTTAGGAAGCATCCTTGAGGTTCATGCCCACCATCCATTGGTCTTGACGATCTTCACGTCATTTCCCACTCCTCCGAAACTACGTGGTCTTTGATTATTGATAAGGAAAGGTATGTAGGAAGCTTCCCTGAGGTTCAACCCCAACAACCATTAGTCCCGTCCATCTTCACGTCGGTTCCCGCACCCCTTACGAACTACGTGGACATTGATCCTTGCCAAGGTAAGGCACCTATGAAGACTACATGGGGTTAAAGTCCAAAAACCATTGGTCCTGACCATCTTCATGTCGGTTCCCACTCTTTCTGAACTATCTGGACTTGGATCCTTGACAAGGTAAGGTACGTAGGAAGCCTCCCCGAGGTTCAAGCCCAACAACCATTGGTCCTGACCATCTTCACGTCGGTTCCCGTACCCCTTCCAAACTATGTGGACATTGATACTTAACTAGGTAGGGTATGAAGGAATCCTCTCTGATGTTCAATACCAACACCCTATTGGTTCCGACCCCCCTTCACGTCGGACCACCTTCATCCCACATGATGTTAAACTGCATGCCCCCTTTTCGTCCTGCATGACGTTAAACTGCATCCACCATTCTAAACTACATGGACTTTGATCCTTGACAAGGTAAGGTACATAGAAAGCCTCCCTAAGGTTCAATCCCAACAACCATTTATCCTGAACATCTTCACATCGGTAACTGCATCTTCTGAACGATGTGGACTTTGATCCTTCCCATGGTAAGGTACGTAGGAAGCCTCCCCGAGGTTCAAGCCCAATAACCATTGGTCCCGAAAATCTTCATGTCGATTCACACACCCCTTCCGAACGATTTGGAATTTGATACTTTCCAAGGAAGGGGGTGTAGGAAGCCTCCGGGAGGTTCAAGGCCAACACCCTATTTGTTTTGATCCCCATTCACGCCAGAACACCTTCTTCCTGCATGATGTTAAACTACATGCCCCTTTTGTCTTACACAACGTTAAACTGCATCAACCATTCCAAACTATGTGGACTTTTATCCTTGCCAAGGTATGGTATGTAGGAGGCCCCCCTAAAGTTCAATCCCAAAAACCATTAGTACAGACCATATTCACATCATTTCCTGCTCCTTCCGAACTATGTGGACTTTGATCCTTACTATGGTAAGGTATGTAGGAAGCCTCCTTGAGGTTCAATCCCAACACCCATTGGTGCCAACCATCTTCATGTCAGTTCCCACTCCTTCCAAACTACGTGGACATTGATCCTTTCTAAGGCAGGGTACGTAGGAAGCATTCCTGAGGTTCAACCCCACCATCCATTGGTCTCGACCATCTTCACGTTGGTTCCCACTCCTCCTAAACTACGTGGTATTTGATCTTTTATAAGGTAGGTTACGTAGGATCAATCTCTGAGGTTCAATCCCAATAACCATTGGTCCCGACCATCTTCACGTTGGTGCACCAAAACCTTCCGAACTACGTGGAATTTGATCCTTGCCAAGGTAAGGTATGTAGGAATCCTCCCTGAGGTTCAAACCCAACAACAATTGGTCTTGAACATATTCATGTCGGTTCTTGCTCCTTCTGAACTATATTGAACTTGATCCTTGACAAGGTAAAGTACATAGGAATCCTCCCCAAGGTTCAAGCCCAACAATCATTGGTCCCGACCATCTTCTCGTCGGTTCCAACTCCTTCCAAACTACATGGACTTTAACCTTTCCCAAGGTATGGTATGTTGGAATCCTCCCTGAGGTTCAACCCTCTTTAGAGATAATCCATTGTCAGCCCCATTCAGTGGTAATCCATTGTCATCCCAATTCAGTGGTAATCTGTTGTCACCCCCATGAAACAGTAAGTCATTGTGACCCCATCCAGCAGTAAGTCGTTGATTCCATATCCAGTGGTATGCCATTTTGACCCCATCCAGTGGTAAGCCCTTATGACCACATTCGACGGAAATCCATTGAATTCCTCAATAGACAGTAAGCTGTCATCATATGAACTATGAGGACTTTGATTCCCTGTCATATGGATACATAAAAGGTCTCTTCGAGGCTAAATCCCAACATCTCTATCATCCTCCAGTCGACTCCATCTTATTATCCACTCACTTTACTTAACCACCCATCATCCATTTTGATTCATACCCAGGTCGCCACATCCCGGTGATATCATGAAAATTCACCTCCTGGAATCAGTGTTTCCTCTAGGGGTCACACCCATCTGATCCACTCTAGTCAGGGTTCTGATCAGTCTGGTCCATCTCTGCTAGATGTTAAACCTGTAGTATAACTTGTGTTAAACATAAGAAACTAAGGAAAACCTATAATACATTCCTATGACATATGACTCCCCACAATCAATGTGCAATGCCTAAGGCTTCCACGCCCTCGAGAAGCCCTATAATAAGGGGAATAAACCCCGACGCTTCAGTGGTTCAGTGTCCAGACATGCCAGTGATGTCCAATGTGACTACTCCCCCGACTGAAGGTTGCCGCCCTGGTGAGACCCCTTAGAATGTCTTGAAAGAAGCAGTGCAATTAACTATAATCCATGAAGATATGGCACCAGGAAGTGTTTCATGAACAATTTCTTAAATATATAAGGGAGACCCAGACTAGGTGATGAGTTTTGAGGAGGAATCCCCAGAAAGAAGAATCGAAATCTCATCATCCCATTTCGATCAAGAATCAGACGTCCATAAACAAAGAATGGATTCCGACCACCTTTGGAAAGCGGGAATGTGGGGAAACAAACAACGCATCCATCCGTGAACAAGACGGACGTGCACACGCCCTGGTGAAAGCGTCATAAACACTAGTTTTGGGAGATGTTTGGTTATTCTCATTTATTGTTTGTTTCGTATTTTTTCCACTATTTATTTTTTGATCTAATATGGATTACTTCGTTAAAGAGGGTATAGTCTCCCCACATGACTTATTAGACCCTTGTTGTGAGTCAGAAGCCTCTATCATATGGGGAGGAATTTTTAAGGTCATTTGACAACTCGGCTCGAGGTACCATTTAAGTGTATTTCAGGTTCAGGGCATTACATATTTTGTTATCAAAAAAATTATAATATTAATTAACCATATATCCTAATACTGGATCACCTATAAAAAATATGGTTTTCTGTAAATGAATCTTAATTTTTTTAATAATCATTATAAATCCCACCTCAAATCAGATATACCTTGATCAATGAAGCATCAATTGTTCAAGCATTCTCATTCCCACCACTTTATTAATTTTATGGTTTCACCGTGAAAAATTTCATAAACAGAGTTGTTTATTCTTTGGCATCAGGGTTCTTTATTTCATATCCAGGAATCTTATCCTTGGTTCACCATTCCATGGTAGTGTTGAATAGATAATTGGATGTAATTGAATACATTAGTCATAAAATCAATCTTATTAATCCATCTTTGATACCCATCATCCACAATAACTAAAGTGAGTTCTACTACCTATATATATATGATATTGATGAAGAATTTAGTTCCACCTCATAAAAATCCATAACTATTCACCATTCAATCATGTGAATTTTGATCCCTATAATCCATGATATTAATCTTTTCTATAAGGATTTTTATCCACTAGTTTTAGGTAAAGGATCCATTTTTTATTATCGATATAGTTTTTAAACCATTTTATAATGACAACTCTATGATTAATCTATCATAACCACCTGTTGATATGAGAACCTAAACATTATAATATATTATTTTTAGTTATTTTGGATATATAATGGTTGTATCAATTTATCCAACCTATTTCTTGGAATATGTTCCATATTTATTTCTCTCATTGAAATCTCCTTATCTATATCAACTATCATGTTACTAATGTGTCAATTTGAGTAGTGAATTTGATATTTATTTCAAGTAGGTTAGTGGCCTAATATTCCTCCCCTAGATTCATTGAAAACCACATCTCAAGGTTATATGATGGGGGATTTTCCTTTCCTATTTATGATGAGGTTGGATTCCATGTTGAAAAATGGATGTTTGTGTTAGTTCAAAAATTTATAGAGTACAAATAATGTTTCCAAAGGGATTCTATAAAATTTATTAAGAATAATATAAATAGAACTTGAACTCTGAATTTATCTTTGATTTCTTGAGGTATACACCTTTTTATATGCACCAGGTATCTACCAATTTGAGGAATTTAGATGTGGTATAGATAGTGATCTGGTTGTTTCTTTATCGATTGTTAACGGGTTATGGGAGGGGGGGGGGTCAAAACTTGGTTGTATGAGGGAGGAAGGTGTAGAAAGTGGTATTTATTTATAATTAATTTCATAGTTAAATAATATTTTAATAGGTATTCAAACAGGGGGGTTTTTAATCTATAGTTGGAAAGTCTCTTTTCTATCATATTTCTAGAATAAGTACTCTTGAATCATGTATGGTATTATTGAATGGTATTGGATGGGGAAAGACATATCCAAACATAGTGGAAAATATTAACCAAAACCTATAATGCCAAAATATTTCTCCATTAATTTAGCATGAACAATAAAATAATGAAAATTGTACCCTTTCATAGATAATTCCAAAATATTCCTGATTTCACATTATTTGTTAGAACAATGTTTTAAATAGATAGTGATCATGCTCAAAAATAAAAGATGTGGTTTCTAGAGTTTAACATAATGTCTAAACACAATGGAATTCCATACACATATGATTTTCACTTTTTGTAAATCATGAATCATCATTATAATTAAATATTTTATATAAATAATTTTTTTTGACATTGATACAATCCAAGATTATTCTCACATACTAATAAACCAATCATGATATATTTGTGAAAATGAGTAAGGATGAGCCATGAAATATCCCATATCATGTAAAAATATTGTGGATATAACCATTATGTTTTAGGACTAACCGAAACATGGTTTATCTTATAAATAACCAGGATGTTATCTTATAAACCTGGGAATTCCCTATCATTTAGTGAATATTTTCTTAAATATGACACATGCATAAAAATACACATAGACATAACACACTTTTTTATACCATGTCATATAAAAAAACATATGAAAATATATTTATAATTACATTTCAAAATCAACTAAAACATCTTTTGTAAAATATATCATTCACTTTAAAAACATATTACATAATATATATCAATATGTGAAAATTAATCTAAATCTTTTTTTGATATCCTTCTAAACTCTTTTGGGGTTATTTTTGGGGTATCTTTAAATGTCTTTCAAATACACTCTAAATAAATACATAATCCCCATTTACACATCCGCCATGTGTTACCCCACATGACTTTTTTCATTGATAAGATTATAAATTCCTTAATCGATAAATTTATGAAAAGAGAATACTCTTGTAGAGAATCAATACAACTAAACCTATAAAGGGTTATATTTTTTTATCTATTATAAACTTGAATCTTCCTTATTTTTAAAATGATCTAGGGTTTCATATATGATACATTACTTAAAAATATATATTGGTAAAATATTTAGGTATAGGATATAAAATAAAAAAATAGAAAAATAAACAAAAAATATTTTATTTCCTTATAAAAATTCTAAAAATAATTATAAATATAGTCTATAAAATTAGAATTAGTATAATAGGAATATAAAAGAAAAAATAGAATAATTAGAATTGAAAATTTTGTATCATTTTGGTATCCAAGAATTATCACACCCATTAACAAGACTTAAAAAAAGAAACAAAACCTCATTAATCTAATACACATTTTTAAAATGATATATATTGACGTATGATAGAATTGATTTAAATATTGAATGAAGGAAATTTTTGGTATTAATAAGAAATATAAATCCAATATGATCTATTAAACAGTAAAAACCCATTAAAATAGTAAACATGACATTAAAAATACTAACATAACCTTTAAGAAAGTAACCTGGATATAAAAATACTAAAATGAAATTAAAAATTTATTTATATTGAATTTTTTGTGTAAATATAAATTCAATAATTTCATAAAACAAGTAATATAATTATAAATTAAAATAAAGTATAAGAGAAATTTGGATAAAGTGTATTTTAATGTTTTTTATAAAATCTATAATTTTATGTTAATAATTAGAAGTAACCATTTTAAAAAAATATTGTTTAAAAATGAAAATTTTCTTTTAAATCACTATGTTGAAATTTTATAAGAGTAATTTTTTTAATTTTTTTTGAAAAAATGTCAATTTTTAATTGAATTTTTAAAATATATTTATTCGAATAAAACATTTTTTATGAAATAATAATGGTGTAATAATGACCTAATAAATCCAAAAATTGTTTTGTTACCCCAAAACATTTTAACCAGGTAAATAACTAAAATTTAAAATTTAAAATTTAATTTTCATACAAAAATGTAATTTAAAAAATTGGAAAAATGAAATGTATTCCATTAAAAAATAAATTTTCTCCTTTATATTGTATGAACTAATAAATTCAATGTATAAATGGATAAAAAGTCCCAAAAATTTATATTTATAATAAAATATAGTTCATAGTGTCCAAAATAATTTTTTTTTCAGAAATGATAATTTATTAAATATTTTAGCCCAAAAGTACACTTATCCTCACGTATGAATACCCCCTCTCACATTCCTTAGTATAAAATTTCCCATGAAATTTTTAAATATCACGCTCTACCAATTTTTCTCATCCTAAGTATCGTTATATCCTTAGAGAACTTCTAGTTTAATATAACCCAAAACCACAATGATTTATATAGTGAACCAATCTAAAAATTTATTTAATTTTCATCATTAAAATAATTTACATAATACATATCATAGTGATCTCACATATCTCAAAAAACCATTTTGTTTACTGTATTTGAGGAAATTTTACAAAGAAAACTTATTTTGTAAGAAATTCTACATTCTCCATTATAAAACTATTCCAGAACCCCTTTTAAACTTCTCAAAAGTTACACTTTTCTTCATAACATGGGGAAGTGAATAATAAAGAGAGGGTAAGAATAATTTAAATTAATGAAAAAAAACAATATTTTACTAAGATTAATATCATAATCATATTATAATACTTGAGGTTATGATAAATTTATTATTAAAAAGAACATTGAATAATAAGAGTTGTCTAAATGTAATGATAGCGGAACTTATACCCTCAAATGAAAAAACAGTTACCATGACATATGTGTTTCAAAAAAATATAGAACTATGGATTTCAGAAACAATATAATAATATCATGGAATCAAATATTTGTGGGGATAACAAAAAACATTAAATCAAAAGCATAATTCAATTCCCACTACCAATACTATCATAGTGGAACGATTCCCATGGTGGATTAGGATCAACCAATATTCCATAAACATAGGGAACTAAGTTCCATAGTTTATTGTGTTCAATCACAATTACCTTCCATATTATATCATTATATAAAAAGGTTTATCTAATGCATTACAGGGATATATGATTTTTGGCCACCTTTAACATAATATAATGTGATTAGTATAACTGCTTGTGGCAAAAAACGGTATCTCCTGAGATAAAAACATTACCAAATTCATTAGAGGGATATATAATTTAATCCACACCCATAACCTAATTAAAAGAACAATATGAACCAATATTCTTATTGAACATGTGGAAATGAAATCGTATATATATCAAAATCATGATAAAACCATTAATAAAGAAGTTGGTTTCATAAAATTATCTTGAATCATAATAGAAGAATATATCATAAATATTTCTAAGGGAATATGGAATTAAATAATTATGTATTGTAATTTTAAAATAATGAAACATAGGTATTTAACATTGAGTTATGATGTAGAAAAAATCATGAGAAGGATCAATGAGAGGTAATAATAAAAACTAGCCATATAAGTTATGATTTTCAAATGATAAAAGTTTCTTTTAAGGATAGAATGGGATTATTATTTCTTAATAAACTAAAAATAAAGAATAATGGTTTAAAATAAAATAAAAAGGGTTTTAACATTATATTAATGGTTTAAAAACATTTTAATTTAAACTTTTACATAAATAAGAATAAAAAAGGATCCCTTAAGCTGGGATTACTTAAAAGTGGTACATTTGAAATGAAAAAAGATGTTTTATCCCAAAAATAAATGTATTTACAATATGATATATATATATATATAAGACACCTAAATAAATAATATTTAATAAATACATGATAAAAATATTGAGGAAAATTCTGAAAAATAAATGGAATGCATATACCAAAAAATAATGAGGGAGGTTTGGAAGATTCCTTTTTATATTTTAAAATACATTTTTTTGAAATCCAAAATCGTAAAATTGGATAATTAAAAATATTTAAAAAAATATATAGAAGTGGAATATGAAGAAAACAAGATATAACACAATATTATGTTTCCAAATATATATGATAATATTAGAAAGAATAGAAATTAAGCACTAGGAGGGGAAACTATTATTAAATAGGATGACAGTTATTCTAAATAATGATATGATTTTTAAAAATAAATTCATCAAGGAATGGTATTTGAGTTAAAAATTAATTTTATCCTAGAGTGTAAGATAATGTTTAACATAAAATCTGAGTTTGTAATAAACCAAGCATAGATGTAATAAGTTTAATATGAGATTTTATAACCCAGGAAAAGGGTGTTTCAGTAAACAAATCACTTAAATTGTCCTAGTATTGTGAATTAAAAAAACATGGATGGTAGAACTTGATATTTATTTATAAATTAATTTATTTTCAATTTATTTATGGAAAAAATGAATTAATAGATAATATATAGACTAGAAAAATATTGATTAGGTGGTGAATAAGAATCATATCTCAATAAAACCAACTTGTTCTCTAAAAATCCTTACCTTAATTTATGACATCATATAAAGCGCATGAATAATCTATATAATAAAAATTATTATCTTAGTATCCTATTTTATAAATCTTTTAATATATATTACTTTTAAAAACATATTTTATAACAATTTTCTACACAGATATTATCTTGTTATTATATTTTTTTAATATCAGGTGTGAGTAGTCATGATCATTTTAAACTAGTTTAATAATACTGTTGTTGTTCATTATTTATCTATGAAATTTCAGAGTTACCAAATTATAAATTTTATGGAAATTTTTTCCTTATAAATAATTAAAATGTTATAATTTCATTATATGATAATTGTTTTTTGGTTATTGTAGATGAAATTGGTGACAAGTATATTTCAGATATTTTTAACTAACAAATGTTGATTTCATGAATAATAGTTCTGAAATTAATGCTTCCATTATAAAAAAATGAAATCATTTATTTATTATTTATACCATATATTTTAATTAATTGTTTCCTCATATTCACCCATGATATTATGTTACAACACTGCTCAAGTAGGAGGTTAGACTGACCAAAACATGATCTTACCATAATCAATTGATGTTTCTGACTATAAAAGTGGATCATTTTGGGAATAAAATAACTATTAAATATTAATAATTATATTATTTTTAAAATTTATTTTGGTTAATGATATTATAATATATTTTAATACGTTCATGATAATATTGATGAAAAAGAGAGAAGTTACTTCATAGAGGCGGTAGTCCGCACAACACTTAATTAATATTTTTATTTCTTGATAAATGAAATGGATACAAGGGGTTATAATTTGAATATTAATGATTATATTTATATTATAATTTTTAAATTTATTCCCAATTTTACAATTATAATCATAAAATATTGGTGGTGTTAAAAACACATAAGTCTTCTCTTTGTATAATATGTAGTCCAAACAAGCATAAATGACAGTTTCATTTTTGTTAATATAAATGGGAAATGTTTGTTAATAGTTATCCACAAAAAATAATCACATTAAGTTTAAAAAAATAATTATGTAATTATATTGGGATTAATAAATAATATTTTGGAATTTAAGAAAAAAATATAAGTTAAAAAAACAACTCATATTAAGGACTCGGTCTTTCCCCTTGAAAACTCCTTGAAAATGTTGGTTCTAAGATAATAACATATCAAAATAGGCTCATTAAAAAGAAGTATTATTATATTGAATGGTAAAATTAAATATTTTAAATATTTAAACTAATATTTTGGGTCCTTATGTAGGGGTGGTGAGTGGCCATATGTATAATTGGTGAGAATGTTTTTATTGTAAATATTTCAACATAATATAATGATAATACATTTTTCACATTTTAATAAGACTAAAAAATGTACAATAATGGAGTTAGGTATGATATATAGTCCATATAATCTCAATAATTCAATTTGACACATTTTTTAAACATATTTTTATGTCTTTTACTCTTATAATTTTGAATTTTACCTTTTTTGATTTCCATATGGAAACTACTATTTTCCAAATTTGTTTAAATTTAATGAATAAAACTAAAATTTCCCTTAATAAATGATTTAGACATATTTATTAAAAATATTAAATCAATTTTCTCATATAAAATTTATATCTATATAAAAAACAAATTTTAACATTAGTGTTTGTTACGCATAAAACCCATTTATAGAAAATTTTTATTTTAAGCTTAAAACTTA
Source organism: Viscum album (assembly GCA_963277665.1). NCBI lineage: Eukaryota > Viridiplantae > Streptophyta > Magnoliopsida > Santalales > Viscaceae > Viscum > Viscum album. The sequence goes on from OY728150.1 coordinate 1,896,840,431, forward strand.
CGTGATGAATGAAAATATCAATGACATTTATTTTCATGATATAAACTAGTTTATTATAAGAACAATGAAATTTATGTGGATTTAAATGCAATACTAAGAAAAAGTTTACCAGATACTCTTTAATTAAAAGATAAGACTAAAAATATCCTTTATTTAAAAATATCACTTATTTTCCTAAAATGTTAGACATTTTTATTATAAATTATTAATAGTATTTAATGATAAATAGTTTCATTTCTTATAAAAATATTTTATTAACTAAAATCAATATAAAAATCTAGTCCTTTCTTATAAAATTATAAATTTAGTGTCTTGGTAAAAATAGTATTTTCATTATTTACCTAATGATAAACTATTTCAGAAAAATATAAAAAAAATCAACTTATGGTAATATTGTTATTAAAAAAACAAAAATTTCATTAATTTTTTCTAAATAAAATTATAAAAATTATGAATTTAACATTTAAATAAAAACATAAAAAATTAAACAAAAATGTTTCCACAGTAAAATAAACTTTTCTAAATATTATACATTTAAAAAAATTTACCTATAAATTATTAATTAGTGTTAATATATTAAAAATATGAACAATATAATTTATCCATAATTTTTTAGTTTCATAAAATAATGCACATAAAATCAAATTATTATAAACGTTTCATTTTGAAGCATAAATCAATCTTATTAGTAATTTAACTTCACTAATTCAGTTATTATCACTTCCTTAGTATTAATAATTATCATTAGATTTATTTAATAAAATATTTCATAATTCATTTAGTTATATGTATACCATATTATTAAATGGAAACATTTTAATGGTTATATAACATTTTTATTTTTTGGGTTTTGTGTTCGATGAATGATATTGAACACATTAGGGCTAGTGGTCTATATATAATTTAAAATATCGAGGTGTTATATTCACAACCTTATATAAATTATATCATCAAAATTTTAATTATCACATCATAAGTAAAATAGAAATTTCTATCTAAAATATAGTAATGTCTTAAAGTATAATTTCAAAAGAAACATCTACCTTAAAAACATAGATAACTTATCAATTCAATATGAATAGGATTATCCCTAATGTTGATTTTTTCACCAACCATTTGAGAAAATAGTTTATCATTAATCATCCATGAATTTATAGACTATTGTATATTTGTATGAAATATTATTTCCTTATTCTAATAAACAATTTTTCTTCTAAGTATAGAGAAAAATTCAATTCCTAAAAATCATATTAAATTTATACAAATGAAGACTAATAATACATGCATGAATCATATTCCCACTAACCATAAGGAATATTTATATACCTCAGATAAATTAATGATAGCACTATGTAATTTTAATTATAATTTTGAATCTAATAGTTGGTGAAAAAATATAGGAAAAAATACATCCATGAGTATAGAGTCATAAATAAGTGTACTTAGATCCACCTAATTAACACTATCGACCTCAATAGTTATTATTTAATAAAAGTTTTCCTTATCCTATGGTATAGGGGTTATTATTGTCAAATTTCATCTTAATCCCAGGTTTTATTACAATGGTTTTCTTAGTATGAAAATTCATTATATATAAAACATTATATTTTTATAGGATCCTTATGAATAACATTGTTTTACCCGTATTTTTTACTCAACTCTTCCTTTTACATTTTTAGTTTGTTGTTCAATATAGTCTTTACCATAAATAAAAAAATTTCCATTTCCTTTGATATACCCCCCTGGATTATACTTCTAATATTTTTGAAATAAAGGTCATTAAATCTTTTTTGTTTCACCATATTCATTATATTATATTCTGTGAGACTCAATCAATATCTTCTATTGTGTGTTTATAAACTAAAAAAAATCCATGTTATTAATTAGATTTATTCATAGATGGTTTGTCATAATAATAATTTTTTATCACTTTATATCTTCTCCCATTATTTTTATCATTGATACAATCTCGATCTTGTCTTTGGCATCCATTGTTATTTATTTTGTTTCATGTTTGGTCATCAATAATACACAAAGGGGTTGGTGTGAGTGAGGAATAATTAACATCATATGAGAATCATCATAAATAATCTTATGGAAAACTCAAGCTCAAAATTTCATACTCATTAAAAACATCACATTGGATTTTAGTTTAACCAAAATAAGTCTTTTTCCAATCTATTTTTCATTAGGTTTGGTTCTCCCATATCTTTTAACCTTACATAAAAAATCCATTTTAATGGATTTTAAATAGAATATTATTGACCAATAATATCTCGTATGAGTGTTAAACCAAGTTTGATGTCCCCGCTCGTTTTTTTGCACAAGGTGGAGATTGAGATAATACCCAATACACCCATTTCAGGGTAACTACCCCTAGGTACACCTATTCAAGATCCTTGGTCCACAAGTATTATCTTGATAGGAAAGTTATTGTGTGTAAAACAATACAAGCTCAACATTACCAAAATTTCATTATGTTATCCCAAACATATACTTACGCCTTAAACATATCCATAGGGTTTTCAAAAAATTTAAGTTATTTTAATCCATAAAATAACTAAACTAATCTTGAAAAATAACAAAACTCTCCTTTAATACCAACTATTGTGACCCAAGATAAAAAAATACTTAATTTACATCATTGAAATAATTTAAATATTACATTTCACATATCTCTAAGTGTAGGATTGAAATATGAGATGTAGATACTCAATTATAGGAGGGGGTGAATTTTATGTTTAAAGACTTTTTTTTAACCTTAGTATACTTTGTTTATCAAATTCAAAAAAATAACATTCACAATACCCTATACTATATTTAACAAAGATATTAGAAGGTCCCAAAGAATGAGTTCAAAGATATTATAAAGAAATAAGAAAATAGGTATACTTATGTAAGATTATACCTTAAATCATATAGAATCTTATATCAGAGTTACAAAAAATGAAAAAGTGTAAGAAATTTACACTATATATTTATAAAAAAATGAAGAGGAAATAAAAGTATATGTAAAGAATAAAAATATATTAACCCAAATAGTATGGTATCGAAAACACCTTGGATAAAAGTCCCTTAATTTATAATTTTAAGAAATTATGTCTGACCCACACCATGGTATACCCTGAATACGAAAATTATTCCCTATCTTGCTATCCCAATAGGCCCTCGATCAGTAAGGTGATCGACACCTCTGTTATCCTTCAACTTGGAATCCCATGATTAAGTAGGTAATCAATTCCTCTATCTTTCTTCATCTTGGAATCCATTGATTTTATAAATCAAAAATTGGTATATAAATAAGTAGAAAAAATATTGTAAAATATTTAAGTATATAGAACATGTTGTTCACAATATAAACTATTTAAGGCTTTCGCAGAAAGAAAATCAATCCAAGATCTCGTAGAGTATCAATTATCCCAAAAGGTCACAGCTCTGAAAATGATGAAATTTTTGGGTATTTATAGGCGATATCTCCAACGGTTTCATTTTCCTTCAACAGTCATATTTTCCATGAAATCTCATAGGGACCTATAAAGTTGTCACTTACAATGGTTATATTGTAAATGAAACAATGAAACCATTTAGATAACAAAAACAGTCACAAGTAACATTATCATTACAATATTATGTAAGAATATAAATGTAAGAAACATTACATTAAGGAAATTTTGTATCTTTAAGAAAGATATAAAATTAATATATTTAGGAAAAATCTAATGCAAGGAACTATGAGAATCATATCAGAAAAAAAAAATTATGAATCGAAAATGAAGAAATGATAATTGGATTGTAATAAGCATGAAAAATCAGATTTGATATTTTTCACAATTTGGATTTGAGAAATATGAATCAGATCCGAAATTTTGTGAGAATCATAATCTATGGAATATGGAAATTCATAATTGAGAAAGTGATTCAAATACAAAATTTTTTGTGAATTGGTATCTATGAAATACGGTGTTTCAGAATTTAAGAAATATAGAGGATCCAAAATTTTGAGCAATTTGGAATTTAAGAAACATAAAACCAGAATCAGAATTCTGAACGAATTGTAATAGAAGAATGATAAATTAGATTTGATTTCCTAGAAAATTCAAAGTATATGGAACATTGAAATTGATTTAATTTTTTGGATGATTTAGAATTGAGAAAGTAAAATATTGTGATTTTATTAAGGGTTTGATTTGTTCTAGTAACTATTTTGAATTAAGAAAAAAAATTTAGAATTATCTATAAAACAAAATTGCATATAAATTACCTTATAGATAGAAATAATTATTATGAAAATACGTTTCATATGCATTTTCATTTAAATAGAAATAATTATGAAGGAAATGTTCTTGTGATTTCGAAAACATAAAGGAATAGAAAAAGTTATAAGGAATCTTTTGATTTAACAATCTCCCCCTTTTTGGAAATCACAAACAACCTTTTTAATAAAATAATATTTAAATAATATGATTACATATTTGAAAATAAAATAAATACTTATCTCACACTTTATTTATGACTTAAGGTGAATATGACTAAATCCACCTTAGGATATGAAATCCCCCTAAGGATCATATTCTTACTTTATATATTTTTCATCCTTTCTTAATGAAATATCACCCCCCTTACTTAGACATTATATTCATAATATTTATATTCTTTTTATAACATATTCTCCCCCTTCGTGATTTACAAAAAGAAATGGGAAAATGAATAATGTACCTAAAAGGGTTAGGAAACAATAACACAAAACAATAGATAACAACATTTTGATTAAAGAAATGATTATACAACAAAATATTGGAATAAAAGAAAATTAGTAATCCTTCATTGGCATTACTTTTTTTAGAATAGCCTTTAACTTTTCCATCTCTTTGTGATCATTGTGGAATTTTGTGATAAAATATTATTGATATTTACTCTCCTTTTCAAGAAACTCTATCTTTTCTTGCTAAATTTGAATATTATCATCCTGAGAATTACTCTTTTCATAGACTTCATCTGTGAAAGCCTTTATTCTTTTAACTTCAAAGAGACTGAGTTAAGATTCCCATTCAAATCTATAAATTCTTAAAACTGGATACCTTTTTATTCCTTTATCTTCTCTTAGAAACTATTAGAAAGATATTTAATATTGTCCTCGGATTCAGTGAAATCTCCCTTAACTATTTAAAACCATTAATAAAAAACCATCATATCATGTTTGACTTGTTTTGACCACATTGAGATTTATTTTCATGAATTCATATGAGAATCATAGTTGAGATCAAAGGATTTGAAGTCACCTTCATGCTTTACCTATTTCTCCAAGAAAGGAGTAATAGAGTCTGAATTCTAGTTTACTGATTCTTGAATAAGCAGACACCTAGACTCATGGTTTGGAAAATAAGTAATGGAGTTCACCAACTTCTTCAACGATTGAAAAAAATGTCTTCTCGTAATGAGGAGGGAGGCTTTTCCGATTTTGATGTGACTACCTTAGATATTCTTACATCTACTCTCTATCCTTTGTCTTTAAAAAATATTGGATACTCTATTTTCTTAATTACTTTCCTTTCATCAGATACCTGAATTATATTTTCATAATCATAGCCATATTCATCATATTTGTTATTATCATTTTCTACATTGACATTAACACCTTCATTGCAACCATAACCATCATCACCACCACCACCACCATCACTATCACTATTGTCACTATCAGATGGAATTCAAGGTACTTTAGTGTAACCAAAATTATCTTTCTGAATTGAAGGACATTTATGAACTATATTTCATTCAGATTCAAGATTTGTTGATGAGGATTTATAGGTTATTAAAGATAGATTTTCAGAATGGATTTTCCACTATGTTTCATTAATTTTTTGAAACTTATCATCACTATCTTTCTGTTTAATATCTTATTCTTAATCTTCTTATTTAGATGGTTCGTTAACAATCAGAACTGAGCATGGGAAAACTACCTTTCCCTTTATTGATTTGATAGAATCTATTGTAATTGGTAGATATTGTTGAGGAATTTATTTTTCTCAATTAAATGATTCTAATAATTAAACTAATTTTGAGGATCTCTCTATATCTTTCAACAGATATTGAACAATCTCAGATTCATTCGTCTTCTTCTTAATATTTTTCTACTTAGCCAGTTTCTCTAGTTCTTAATCTTCTCTGATTTTCAATGCTTTATATATTTCTAAATCTAACCCAAACACTGAATCTCCTTCTCTTCTTAACTCTTTTTCTTTCTCCACTTTGCTACAAATTCATCTTGATATGATTTTTGTTTCATCATGATTGGTGGTTTTGAAAATTTATCTGATTTATATGGTTCTGAGGCTTGTTCCTTTCTTTTCTTAGGATCTTCTATCTGTTTCTTGGAGATTTCTCCTATAACGTCCCGGTTCCGGAAGCCACCTAGAGGCTCCCCATACCCAGTTGGTCACATGGCCTCAAGCACATTTCCCCAAACCCCAGAGGCTGCCGACTAGCAGTGAGGGCCTTTGGTGTGATAGTGGGGAAACTATGCCCTCATTGGCAGAGTACACAGTGGAAGTAAACAAAATAGACAAATAGAAAAAGCAGTAAATATCCAACAACAATAAATAGTGAAAGACTAAAACAATAAATAGCTGGAGAACACATGTATATATGGAATGATACATGATACATATGTCTAGGAAAGCATCCAAACAAGTCACAATGCTGAATACAATACTAAACCAAAGTACAATGAAAAGTAAACAGATAAGAAACTCCTCTGCCTTACAATACTCGACTAGGTCCCATGCTCTCCTTCTCCAAAGCAATCAAGTACTAAAAGTCTAAGGGTGCTTTACCTTGTCTATACCTACAACAAAATAGTCTGTTTGGGCCTAAAAGCATGGCCAAAATAGGGTGTGAGACTAAAATCCGAGTAGGCAACCACCCGAATATTTGTGCCTTACAGTGAGTGAGTATATGGCAGATAATAGTACAGTAAGCAGTAAATAGAAACAATAAATAGCAGGCATTAAACAGTAACAGTTGCAGGATGATAGACAATAGTAATCAATCCACAGAGCAACAAGCAGCAGCGAATCAAACAGATAAACACAATAGTAACCCCTCTGGGAAGTACACACATCCAACCACTCTATTCCTATCCAAGAAGTACCAACAACCCTCTGGGCAGTGCACTTAGCCTAACACCTATGGTTTGGTCATACGAAAATTATAATACTCTCTGTGGAAGATCTCTCGGTCAATTCCCCTTATAATCTAGGGTAGTCATGGAATCTCATAGGAAGATCATGCGGTGTAACCCTCTTATAGCCCCAAGGTCCAGAAACTCTCTGAGGAAGATCGCTCGGTCAATTCCTCCTATAGTCTCAAGTCTATCACATACTCTCTATGGAAGCTCACTCAGTCAATTCCTTCTCTATCCTGAAAAAGGTTTTAAAGAAATTCAAACAAAGTAAAGACTCTCTGAGGAAGCTCGCTTAGTCTACCCTCCGGTAGTCTATAATATCTAAGACTCTCTGGGAATCTCACTCGGTGTATCCCATGTAGTTTATAATGTCTAAGACTCTCTGAGAAAGCTCACTCGTTCTACCCTCCTATAGTCTATAATTTCCATGACTCTCTCGGAAGATCACTAGGTCTATCCCTTATAGTCTATAGCACCAGGTTCTCACGGTCATGTGCCAGTTAGTGCATAATAAGGCTATAAGGACAAAGTACACCTACGAAGCTACTTGGAAAAACAGTCTACAAAAAAACAATCAGGTCAAGAATATCGTTCCATCATATAGTCACAAGGTATGGAAAACATGTATAACGACCAAAGGCTAACAAGAACCAAAGGTCGCAACAAGAAAAAGGCATGGGGAAAACATCCAAGCATAGAAAATATCCTAATAAATGATCAAATTACCTCTACAAAAGCATACAAGAAAGGCAGGAAAACAATAGGGTCAAAAGGTAAACACGCAATACCCCATTCACAGGTATTGGTGGAATATGAATATAAAACTCAAAGTCTTCGAAAGGTAAGTCACAAACCACCTACCTTGATCCTAGGAGATCAAAATACTAGAACAATGAGGCTTGATTCTCCTTAGAATGGCATAGATCTATGAAAATGCACAAAATTATCAACCCACGATGTCTTGAGAAAGAAGGAGAATCATGGAATGAGACTCAAGGAGAAATAAGAGCTCACCGCTGTGGTTCCAACGCAATTGACGATGGTTGATTCAGAAAAAAGATGGAGGCTCGGGGGCTTGGAGGATTTTCGCGGCCATACGGACGCTGTCGGTTGAATAACCTGGAGAAAAAGGTGTTTCCATTGATTAGGCGGGACCCCGGTACTTTTAATGAAAAAAGAGAAAGTACACGGTGTGTACATATAGGGTACACAGCGTGTACTTGGACTTTTCATGCTCTACTTTAAGCGGCCTCCACATCTCCCCTACAGACCGTGTGTGTGGACCAGACACGGCCAGCACACGACCTAGCGCTGAATCAAAGTACACGGTGTGTACTTGTAAGGTACACAGCGTGTATTTTGAAAATTTCCATATTTTCCTCTTTTTCTCAAAAATGACCAGAAGTGGAAAAATATACCTGAAAGGAATATCCAGGTTCTTACAAAATTCCCCCCTTAAATAAATTCATCCCGGAATTTCCCTAGCAAGGTATAGAAGAAGAAACCTCGAACAGCTTCGGTCACTGCGATTGCACATCGGCCTCCATCTCCTAGGTCTCGTCCTATACTCGCTCATGCTTCCATAGCACCCGTACTAGAGGAACAAACCGGCCATGGAGAACCTTCATACTGTGTTCGATAATCCAGATAGGATGCTCCTCAAACGATGCATCTGCTTCGAGCTCAACCTCCTCGGGTTGAAAGACATGAGACGGGTCTGAAAAGTATCGTCAGAGCTGAGAGATGTGGAAGACGTCGTGTATAGCCCGGTACCTCTGAGGTAACTACAACCGATAGGAAACCGACCCAACTCTCTACAACAACTCAAACGGCCCGACGTACCATGGTGAAAGCTTACCCTATCTCTGAATCCTATTGTGTCCCATTTTTGGTGAAACACACAGGAAAACCTGATCCCCGAACTCGAACTCCATAGGTCGTCTCCGCTGATCAGCATAAGACTTTTGTCGAGACTGTGCTATAGCCGTCCTCTTTCGAATCAACTCTATCTACTCTTAGTTCTCCGGAACAAGATAAGGTCCCAGAAAAGCTGTCTCTTCTGCCCCTAGCCAGCACAAAGGTGATCGGCATGGACTACCGTACAAAGCCTCATAAGGTGCCATCTGAATAGTCACCTAAAACTGTTGTTATAGGAAAACATGCAAGAGGGATATGCTTCTCCCAAGAAACTCTGAAGTCTAGAATGCAAGCTCGGAGCGTATCCTCAAGCACCTAGATTGTACACTCATACTATCCATCTATCTGGTGATAGTATGTTGTATTAAAAAGTACCTGTGTACCCATGGCCTTCTGAAGCCCCTTCCAAAACCGAGATGTAAAGCGTGCATCTCTGTCTGAAATAATGGGGTGTGGAACTCCATGCAGACGAACAATCTCTCGGATATACAATCATCACAGCTCATCAACGTTGAATGTCTCCTTGATCGGCAATAAGTGAGAAAACATCATAAGCCTGTTGACGATAACCCAAACAGTGTCACTCCCTCAAGGTGACCTTGGTAACCCAGTCACGAAGTCCATCGCGACATCGTTCCACTTCCACTCGGGAATGGGTAACTACTATAAAAGCCATGCTAGTCGCTGATGCTCTGCTTTCACCTGCTGACAAGTAGAACATCTCATGAAGAACCCAACAACATCTCTCTTCATTCCTGGCCACCAGTACTGGCTATGTAGATCACAATACATTTTGGTGACACCAAGATGAACTGCCCAAACTGAAGAATGAAAATCCTTCATCAGTTCCTCGCGTATGTCTACTGGCACCCATATGCGTCTCGGGAAATGCAAGATCTCATCCTCACCCACTATCTATCCATGAGGAGGGTCTTCTCCTTGCACACTCTCTCGCAGGACTAGGACTTCTGAATCTGATACTTGCCTCATCTGTACTCGATCAAGAAGGGTAGAGGTAACAGCTATATATGCTAGAAAAGTATGCCCCTGTTTGTCATTCACCTCCAAATGCATCTCAGAGAACAGATCAATAAGCTTCCACTCACTGTTGGCCTTCTAAACTGCCTGAATCTGAGTTCTCCTACTCAACACATTAGCCACTGCGTTTCCCTTTCCCGATGTATAGGCAAGCTCAATGTTGAAGGATTGAAGATACTCAATCCACCTGCGCTGTCTCAGATTCAAATCACGCTGAGTAAAGATGTACTTGAGACTCTTGTGTTCAGTGAAAACCACAAAGTGATCTCCTAGAAGGTAATGTATACAACAACATATGGCATGAACAACAACTGCCAACTCCAGATCATGCGTCGGGTAGTTCCTCTCATGTGGCCTCAACTACCAAGACCCGTACGCAATGACTCCATCCCCCCCGCATAAGCATAGCTCCCAATCCAACACCTGAAGCATAACAGTAGACTATATAGCTCTTTCCCGGCTCTATCAAGACTAGTATCGGTGCTGATGTCACTCTCCCTTTCAGCTCCTGAAAGGCTATCTCACAAGAATCTAACCATAATAACATCACACCCTTCTTGGTCAGACCTGTCAGCGGTGCTGCAAGGCGTGAAAAGTCCTGAATAAAATGCATGTAGTATCAAGCCATCCCCATAAAACTCCACACCTCAAAGACATTCTTCGGATGTTCCCAGGAAACTACAACTCTCACTTTCTCTGGGTCTACTGATACTCTTGTCTCTAAGATAACGTGACCCAAGAAGTGAATCTGATCCATCCAAAAATGGAATTTCGAGAGCTTACCATATATCTGATGCTCTCTTAGTGTACTCAGAATGATCTCAATATGGGTAGCATGGTCGTGTCGAGTGTGATAGTACACTACGATGTCGTCCACGAAAACCACCATGAAGGAATCCAAGTATGGATGGAACACTCGGTTCATCAGTGCCATAAAAACTGTTGGCGCATTCGTGAGACCAAATGGCATGACCGTATACTCGTATAGACCATAACTTCTTTTGAAGGCTGTAAGAGGTATATCCGATGGTATAATGTGAAAATGATGATAACCAGACCTCAAATCGATATTTTAGAACACCCGAGCTCTTCAAAGCTGATCCAAAATGTCATCGATCCTCGACAATGGATATAAGTTCTTAACCGTCAACTGGTTCAGCTTCCGATAATCCACGCAAAGCCTAAGGTTTTCATCTTCCTTCTTCACAAAACAAGATAGGAGAACCCTAAGGAGAAGTACTGGGTCAGATGAAACCCTTTGCCTATAACTCCTCCAACTGCTTCTTGAGCTTCTGCAACTCATGTGTAGCCATCTTATAAGGAGGAATGGACACCAGTTCCACTCCTGGTACGAGCTCAATCGAGAAGTCTACCTCACGCTCTGGAGGTAAACCTAAAAAGTCCTCTAGGAAGACATTCCAGAAATGATCCACCACTGGAGGAAAGTCCAACTGCGAAGTCCCCTGGTCATCCATATAAAGACTAGAAATCTGGGATGTAACTCCTTGTATCCCATGATGCTCTGGTCTAGCTCTACCCTCCTGGACATCCCACTCACCTCTATGAATAAAATATCTTCCCTATAATGATACAAAACTCACCCCACGGTGATAACAATCGACGACTGCCTGGAAGGGAACTAACCAGTCCATACTGAGAATGACATCATAGCCTGTCATCTCTAGGAAATAGAGGTCCCAAAAGAAGTGACACCCTGAAACCTCAAGAGGGAACTCTCTGCACTGACGTATGTTAGATGTCCTCATTCCCAATGGTGTATCAAGAGTCAAAAAGTCGGCTGACGAAAAGATACAGAGCCCAAGGATCTCCACAACAAGAACAGAGATAAAACTATGCGAAGCACCAGTATCAAAAATGGATGAAGATAAAACTGTGGCTAATAAGATCTTACCTCAAACTGTAGAAGGGTTGGGATAATTCTTCTGAAGGGTCTGGTCCACAGCAAATGTCTGTCCTGTACCGCAGCCCTGCGCCCCTGGCTGACCAATCTGAGTTGATCCACTCTATTGTCTCTAGTATCCTGGCGACTGACCAACATGGCCACGACCTCCACCTCGGCCCGAATGGTTGGAAGAACTCCAGTTCCCAGACTGGTGAGAAACTGGCGATACATCTCTTGTACGCGGGGTCATAGAAGAACCCCTACCACCAGCTGTAGGTGATAAGATCTGACAAAAATGCTGAAGATGACCCATCTTGCTGCAAGATCAGCACTCCATATGATCTCTATGACACTGGGGACTAGTATGCCCACTCCTACCACATTGGTAGCATACTACCTGGCTGCCCGAAGATACATTCTGCAAACCTTTCTCTCCTCGAGCATATTCCCTGCGGCGCTTCCTGATATCTGTAGGAGGAACACTGACTCTGGATGTCGAACCTCCCTGGATCACTGATCCAGAATCTCTCATATTACACTCAGTGATCAGCACCTGGTTGAAAATAGATGATATCGAATTCAACCAAAAGATATTCACCTGGGAGTGGATCTCCTACCTGAGAACATCCTCAAACTTCCTAGAAAGTAACAACTCATCACCTGCTAGAATCGGCGTGAAGCGCTGCAGCTCAGTAAAGCGAGACGATTACTCCATAATAGAAAGAGTACCCTGCTCCAGACTCATAAAATCTCGGGCTCGGTCGGCCCTCGAGGTCTCCGGATAAATGTAATCATAGAAGATGCACTAAAACTCATCCCAGGTCATACTTTGCTGGTACCCTAACTGTGAGATCCCCTCCCACCACCTCTTGGCGGTGTCTTGAAGCATATAAGTAGCCAGCTTTACCCTTTTCTCTGGAGGTATCTTTAGATGCTCGGAGATCGTTAGCGTGGCCTCTAGACACGACTCTACTTCCTAGGGTCCTCCATTACCTAATAAAGTAGGAGGATGCTGCTTCTAGAAAACCCGCGTCCACTCATCCATCGGTGGGGCAGGAGGCGACGCTCCCTGGAAGGTCTGCATCATCCTCAGGAAGTCGTTCCTGAACTGCGCATCAGTGCTTGCAATGGGTATAACTACTGGTGCCAAGGCTGGTAAAGTAGGAGGATCTACAGGAGGATCTGTAGGAGATCCCTGATCGGCCATATATGGTTTCTGATGACCGTCTGGAAGCTGATGTACAACTGGAGGACATCTCAGAGGTATATCTCTAAAAGATCAAAAGCACACCTTAGATCAAAATTATCAAAGACTAAGAACACAAGAGTACAAAACAGGAACAGGAGGAAAGAACATAAAAGTTATAAAAAACACGACTACATGGATTGTATAAAACTACACGGCATTCCCTCTTAAGCCAAACACATGGGCATGTACTTCTGACATGGTTGGTCATGTAACACCCCAGACTACACGGCATGTTGTCACCACACACGGCGTGTACTGGATCTCCATTCCCTTGCCCTAGTCTCCTTACCTGGCTAGCCCACAAGGTCCTCTTAACCCTATACTACATGACGTGTTCACTAAGGTCACGGTGTGTACTAGACAAGTTTTTGGAGACCGGGTTGTTACTTACACGGCAGGCTACACGGCTGACCCTTACACGAAATGTTCCGAACAAACACGGCGTTTGTAGGAGAAGATAACACCGACCCGTGTTGTTCGTGACATGAGCAGTTACCTAGAACAAGGCCACACGGATTATTCATACCAAACACGGCGTGTACTACATGATCTACCCCGACCTGTGTTGTTAGTGACACGGTCGGGTACACGACTCACTACCACACAGCGTGCAACTACAGTACACGGTGTGTTTCTAATAACTTTTTCACCACCCCATGTTTCTGCTCACATAGTCAATTACACAGTTTAAAATTACATAGAGTGTAGTCAAGTACATGCCATGTATTCTAGGTTTTTCTGGGCGGTAGCTCAGAAACTGCACCGAAGCCCAAAAAACACTGAAAAACAAACACGGAGGTTCCAAATTCCGATCTGTGAGGGACCGTACTCCCTACGAATCCAAGCTTGACATATCCTACATATCAAATACAAGGAAACAAATAAATTATATACCAAAGTCTGATTCATGAGGGCCCATAACAACTCAAGAATCAAAATTTGGCATTCATTTAAGTAAAGTTACAATACAATCAATTTCTCTATCAAACTGCAGGGATTCTATCATAGCATCTATCACAATAGCATGCATAATCTACACAACGTCTATCAAAACAACATGAAATCTCTAATGCACCCTAGATGGAATGGAAAGAATTCATGGCATGTGATTTCTGACAAGTGCCTATATAATGCATGAGATGGAATACCCTCATCTCATCGGGTTGCGATAGAAATAGAACCGCAATAGAAAAAACAATAACAACACAAATCATGTGAGTCACTCAAGGTGAAATCATATCAACCGTATATCTCCAAACCAGAAAACTGAAATAAACGAGGTAGATTGGATTTTCCCTATACATGGGTTAGTTACTACTTGGCATATCTTATTACCAAGTACTGAATCTGTCCTATCCCTGGATAAAGGCTCCAAACCATAAATCAAGAGAAAAGAGTTCCTCTGATACCAATTTGTAACATCTCAGTTCCGAAATCCACCTAGAGGTGCCCCGTACTCGGTTGGTCACATGGCCTCAAGCGCATTTCCCCAAATTCCAGAGGCTGCCGACTAGCAGTGAGAGCCTTGGGTGTGATAGTGGGGAAACTATGCCCTCATTGGAAGAGTACACAACAGAAGTAAACAAAATAGACAAATAGTGGAAGCAGAAAATATCCAACAACAATAAATAGTGGAAGACTAAAACATTAAACAGTTGATGCACACATGTATATATGGAATGATGCACGATACATATGTCTAGGAAAGTATCCAAACAAGTCACAATGCTGAATACAATACTAAACCAATGTACAAATAAAAGTAAACAGATATGAAACTCCTCAACATCGCAAGACTCAGCCTGGTCCCATGCTCTCCTGCTCAAAAGCAATCAAGTACCAGAAGTAGAATGGCGCTTTACCTTGTCTATACCTACAACAAAATAGTCTGTTTGGGCCGAAAAGCATGGCCCAAACAGGTTGTGAGACAAAAATCTGAGTAGGCAACCACCCGAAGATCTGTGCCTAGCAGTCAATGAGTATATGACAGATAATAGTACAGTAAGCTATAAATTGTAATAGTAAACAGCAGTCAGTAAACAATAACAGTAGTTGGATTATATACAACAGTAATCAAATCACATAGCAACAAGCAGCAGTGAAGCAAACAGCTAAACACAACAGGAACCCCTCTGGTAGGTACTCACTACCAACCCCTCTGGTCTTATCAAAGAAGTACCAACAACCCTCTGGGAAGGGCACTCAGCCTAACCCCTTGGGTTCGGTCATATGAAAATTAAAAGACTCTATAGGGAAGCTCACTCGGTCAATTCCCCTTATAGTCTAGGGTAGTCAGGGACTCTCTGAGGAAGATCACGTGGTCTAACCCTCTTATTGCCCCAAGGTCTAGAAACTCTCTAAGGAAGCTCTCTTGGTTAATTTCTCCTATAGTCTTAGGTCTATCACAGACTCTCTAAGGAAGCTCACTCAGTCAATTCCTTGTCTAGACCGGAAATGGTTTAAAAGAAATTCAAAAAATATAAAGACTCTCTGAGAAATATCACTCGTTCTACCCTCCTATAGTCTATAATATCTGAGAATCTTTGAGAAGATCACTCGGCCTATCCCCTATAGTCTATAATGTCCATGAATATTTGAGGAAGCTCACTCGGTCTACCCTCCGGTAGTCTATAATATCCAAGACTCTCTAGGAATATCACTCGGTCTACCCCTTATAGTCTATAGCACTAGGTTCTCATCGTCCTGTGCTAGTCAATGAATAATAATGCTATAAGGCCAAAGTACACCTATGGAGCTACTTGGCTAACCAGTCTACAACAAAACAAGCAGGTCAAGAATATCATTCCATCCTACATTCACAAGTTATGGAAAATAGGTACAACGACCAATGGATAACAAGACCCAAAGGTCAGAACAAGAACAAGGCATGGTAAAAATATACAAGCATAGAAAATATCCTCATACATGATCAAATTACCTATACACAAGCATACAAGCAAGGTAGGAAAAAAACAGGGTCAAAAGGAAAACACACAATACCCTGTTCACGAGTATTGGTGGAATATGCATATAAAACTCAAATACTTCAAAAGGTAAGGCACAAACCACCTACCTTGATCCTAGGAGATAAAAATATTAGAACCACGAGGATTGATTCTCCTTAGAACAGAGTAGATATATGAAAACGCACAAAATGATCAACCCACGATATCTTGAGAAAGAAAGAGAATCTTGGAATGAGACTCAAGAGGAAAGAAGATATAACCGTTGCGATTCCAACGCAATCGATGGTAGTTGATTCGAAAAATAGACAGAGGCTTGGGGGCTCGGAGGATGTTCATGGCCGTACGGATGCTCTCGGTCCCATCGATTAGGCGTGACCCCGATCCATTTAATGAAAAAAAGAAAGTACACAGCTTGTACTTATGGGGTACATGGCGTGTACTTGGCCTTTCCATACTCTTCTTTAATCATCCTCCATATCTCCCCTACACACCATGTGTGTGGCCCAAACATGGCCAGCACACAGCCTGACACTGCATCAAATTACATGGTGCGTACTTGTAAATTACACAGTGTGTATTTTGAAAATTTCTAGATTTTCCTCTTTTTCTCAAAAATGACCATAAAAGGAAAAACATACCTGAAACAAAGATCCGGGTTTTTACATCTCCAAATTCCTTGACTTTCAGGAAAAGTCAAAAAATTCACCTGTCTTGTCACTGAAATAAATTCTCATTATATTAATTGTGTCGTTACTTAAAAGGAGCATCTTTTAATTCCTTGGATTTGAATTAAAAAAATTAAAATCTTAGACAATTGAAAAAGATTATGGACAATATTACTGGATACATATGGATCTGAGACTTGATCGTCCCATCCATTATCATGTTTATGGTACGAAATTTATACTTCACCAAGTTAATATTCTTTAGATTGACCATAAAATCCTTCTTAAAGATATATGCGATCTTTAATGTATCTTTGTATCCATTATTTGTTATTAAAAAACTATGAATCCATAATGAAACAATTCTGAAGTTTGTTGAATGGTTGTAAATCTTAGGCTTCTACACTCCCTTAAGGCCTAAGTAACAAATTGTATTAAATTTATCAAAGGATCCTTCTGATTCTGGAAACTTATGATAGAAATAATAAGCTTCACCATCACATGGGATCTCAAGAACATTTGTAACATTCTTATAAGATAAATAATATGTTTTCTAATAATTCTTGAATTGAACCTTATCATTTCCTCCTTCATTGAAGAACTCGACTAAATAATAGAATTCAATAACCCAATCCATATAAAAGGTATTTTTTCACCTTTTTTATTAGTAATGAAAATACACTCTCTGCCTTGAAACTCTATGATCATTCTTATAAAATAATCATACCTAATAAATAAATCATGTTCAACTAGCCTTTCTATGAATATCATCCAATATTTATGTTCTTTATTCATAAGAATTGACATCTAAGAGGAAATAGACATAGAATTTCGAAACATAAGAAATCTAAAAACTCAAATAAGGGTTTTGAAAGATGGGATCACTTTGGCGAGAAAAAATATGGAATTAGTTGTGGGATATGAAGGGGTACCTATTTTACATAGGCATAATGGTGATAGTTGGTTTTATAAGATTGATCCAATGATTGACATTGATCTGGTCTGATCTGACGATTGAAATTGAGTTGATGAAATTTTATAGATTCTGATCTTTTTATGTTATAAGGAAATAAAACGGATTTAAGGAAACATGAATCCATTTAGGTTTTTCATGAAACTATTTTGAAATACCAAAGAATAATAAAAAATGAAACTAAGAGGTAAAAGAAAGAATATATACCTTATGAAGTTATAAGAAGAGTTGTTAGTATCTAATAAGATTCCTCTTAGATATCTTAGATTCTGAAAAACATTATTAGGATCTGAAAAACATTATTTGGAAATAAAATATACTCGCCTTATGAGGATTATCTTAATGTTAGGGTGTTGTTTCTAAACAAAGTATATATGAATTTTTACCTTGCAATTATCATTACTAACCTTTTTTATTGTATTGAAATCTGTTGGAAGGTAATGATTTTATAAAAATATCAACAAGTTGTTCTTGGGTTCTGATAAATTATAAAATAATATCTACTTTAAGTGTGTGATCCCTATGAAAATTATTCCTGATATCTATGTTATTTGAATGAGAGTGATGTGTAGTGTTTTATAATAAGTATATGGCACTAGTGTTATCACATAGTATCTGAGTTTTAGTAAAAGATGTGCCTTAAACTGTGAGTGTGTGTTACCACCACAGCACTTGAGCACAACAACTTCCAGATGATATATATTCATCTTCAGCAGCGGAAAGTACTATATAGTGTTTTTTATTACATGATCAAGGAATGAATAAATCTCCAATTAAATGAAAATTTCCGGATATAATTTTCCCATCCATTATGTAACCACCAAACTCATCATTTGAAAATATTTTTAAAACAAATTCATTTCTAGAAGAATATAAATTTATTAAAACCATTTTTCATTTTAAATAGAAAAAAAATATTTTCATAACTTTTAAATGGGATTGTTTTTATTAGATTGATATGTTTTACAAAATCATATTTAAAACAATATACTTAGACGACTAGATGTTAAGTATAGTAAACTTCCTATCATACCTCTAATAGATGTTTGATCTACTGGTCAAGACAAAGGGTATTAGAGTTTCTGATTGGAGTACTTATAATTTTATTATTTTCATATCCATCATTTTTATAAGATCTTCAATATACATATGTTGAGATATATAATTTCCTTTCAGTTTTTGAGAAATTTGAAATCCTTGAAAATATGTCAACTTACCCATCATGCTCATCTCAAACTCAGATTTCATTATATTTGTAAATGAAACTATTAAGGATTACTGAGTTGATCCGAATTTAATGTCATCAACATAAATTTGAACAATTAAAAAAAATTCTCTTATTTCTTTATAAAAAGGGTTTGATTAGCATTTCCCTTAACATAATTTTCTTGTAACAAAAATCATGTAATTCTATCTTACCAGAATCTATGGGATTTTTTAGACCATATAAATCTTTGGTAAGTTTGAGAATATGTTTCGGATGTTTTGTGTCTTTAAAAAGAGGAGGTTGTTCAAAATAAACTTCCTCTTGAACATATCAATTAAGTAAATCACACTTCACATCCATTTGAAAAAGTTTGAAGTAAATAATGATGCAAAAGATAAGTGAATTTTAATAAATTCAAATCCTGATATTGGGGCATAGGTTTATTCATAGTCTATTACTTCTTATTCATTATAGACATTTGTAACTAATCTTGTTTTATTTATTACAATGATTCCATTTTTAGTGCATTTATTTTTGAAGACCCACTTCACTCAAATTACAGAATTTTCTTTAAGTCTTTCCACCATGGTCTATATTTTGTTCCATTCAAATTAATTTTGTTTATCTTGCATCACTTTAATTCAATCATCATCACCTAAATCTTAATCAATACTTTTTTGTTCTAATTGGGAAAGAAAGTATAGATAATCTAATACATTTATTAATGAACTTCTAGTCCTTATAGGTTGATGTAAATCGCCAATGATACTATCTCTAGGATGATTCCATAGAAACAGCTAACTTCAGTTGTGTAAAAAATGTTCACCAAGATAGAGTAGAAAATATTTTGGAGTGAATACTTCAAAAACATTTTCTTGAGTATTCTCCTAAATAGAAGAATCTTCCATCAAAGGATGATAAGACATTTTTAAAAAAACATCTAAAAATATAGGTTGGGGTTGTTTAAAAACAAAGAGATTAACTTCATCAATTTTAACATGTACTATTTACTAAACAGTACAAGAATTATTATTAAATACTCTATAAGCCTTAGAGGTAGTGTAATATCCTAAAATTATTCCATAATTTTGTTTGGGTGAGAATTTGTGTAAGTTATCTTTTGTATTAAAAATGAATAATTGTCATTCAAATATCTTGAAGTATGAAACTTTAGGTTTTCGGCCTCTCTGTAACTCATAAGGTGTTTTTTTATAAATGGCCTTATTAATACTAAATTTATAGTATAACAAGTAATACTTACTGTTTTAGTGCAAAAATGTTTAGAAATTGAGTATTCACTCAACATGGTTCTTGTTATTTCTTGAATAATTTTGTTTCTTATTTCTACAACAACATTTTGGTGAGGAGTTCTAGAAGCTCATAAGTTATGATTAATTCATTTCTTACTAAAAAATGTTTCAAAATATGAATTTTCAAATTCTCCTCCACGATCACTATAAACAGTAATCAATGGACTATTATTCTCATTTTTATCTTTGGATGAAAAATATTTGAAATTAGAAAAGTCTTCATATTTCTTTACTAGAAAGTATACCCAAGTAAATCTAGTGTAATCACCAACTAAAACAAATAAATTGTGTTTGCCTCTAATACATCTAGTTTGTATAGTACTGAACAAGTCCATGTGAACTAGATGCAATACATCAGAAGATTAGACTTCACTAATAGACTTAAATCATGACTTATGTTTCTTTCAATATTGACAAGGATCACAGACATTGGAAGAATCAAATCTAAGATCTGGCAGAACCCTAACATGTATTTTGTTAGATAGTTTACATAAGTTCTTAAGGTTAAAATGTAATAGTCTTCTATTTCATAACCAAGATTGGTCTTCCATTGCACCAAGGCAAGGTAAATCCTGACACTTAAGGTCTTTTAAGTTAAGTTTATAAACTTTATCATGCAGATGGGGGAAAAAATAAACTCATCCTTGGAATTGTTTACTATACATATTTCATTACTAAAATTAAAAAGGTAAACTTCGTCAAATAATTGGATTATTTTTATAAGGTTTCTCTTAATACCATTAATAAATAAAACCTTTTAAATTAAGTCTTTTCTAAGAATAAATTATGTTACATATACCAACAATATCTCCTTTAGCATTGTCTCTGAAAGTGACGCTTCCACCCTTCATCTTAAAAATCCTTTTAAAGAAGTATGTGTTACCAGTCATGTGTCGAGAATGACTAATATCCAAGTACCATGTATTGTTGATTTTACTTCCTTTATTTTATATAAAATTAAATAGTTATACTTTTGGAATAAAAACATTCTTGGATCAAAAAATGTTAGAAAATAAAATATTAGGTATCCACATATTCTTAGAAAAGTGAGATTTATGAGAACCGAAGGATTGGATGTCGTTTAATGAACAATTTTTCTCTTAATGTTCACCACTTTGAAACTTAGTAGAAAATAGGGAACTCTGAGGAAGAAAATAGTTATGAATAAAAAAGGTTTTGAGTGAGAATAACCAAATTTAGAACTATTCTTTAGAGGAAAAAGTTTTGAACACATTTTATCAAAACTTTTTTTACGAGAGGTATATTTTGAAAAAAAATTCTTTAAGGAAAATATTTCTCATTATACTATAATGACGAAATACCTATCCTTATAGTCATTAGTCATAGAATTCGAATTTTTCTCTAAAATATTTTTCTTATAAATAATGTTTTCAAAATCTAGAGAAAGTTTATACTTCACAAAATTAACTTCCTTAAGGTTTTTTGAAATAAAAACAATTTCAGAAATATTTTTAATCATTATCTTTAGAAATATTTGATACTTATTTTGTTCAAATATTGATTCTAGAATATTCCTAATCAAGTTTCTTATTGATCATACTATTTTCATTTTTAATTAACATGGAAAATCAAGATAATTCTTCAAATTAAGGTAGATAGTTAACTATAGACGAGGAAGATTCTTCATCCAAAGATGTAGAATGTCCTTCATCAGAATAATTTTCACTCGAATAAATATTGGTTAAAGATTTAGTAGTTTGTACCATATCCATGAAACATTGGTTTTCAATAATTATCTTTGAAATGTGACCAATATTCCTCTATCCATAAGATTAATTATCTGAATATTCATCAGATGAGTCTCCACCACTTACACTATAAGAATAATTTTCCTTCAATAATTTCCTTCATTTGGAATTATAATAACCTTTCTGTTTCTTCTCAGAATATCTATCTTTCCTATCCTTTCTTTTAATATTGAGATAATGAGGTCTGATATGTTATTCTTTCTTTCATTCATAACTTGTGAATTTAGAATATTTTTTATATTTACTATCCTCTTTCTTATATCTGTATTGAAATTAATTCTATCCTAAAATCATGTTCATCATTATAGAAATATTCACTAACTCATTCTTTGACTTTTCAGATTAACATGAGTCTGATTGAATAAAAACATTCTTAGACTTTTCTATCATAGAAACTATTTCTAGAGTCTTGGTTTCCATCTGATTTCATGTAGTTGTAAAATATACACTACCATTTTTCTTCTTTATATTTTCAGAATCTATCATCATTCTATTCTCGTATTACAAAAGATTTCCAAATAGCTCATCAAGAGTAAAAGCTGTAACTTTCATTGATTCATCAATAATTGTTCTCTTCAATTCCCATGAATTAGGAAGATATCAATAATCTTGTCAACAAGGATATTGACATCAAGAACCATTTTCTCACATTGACTATAATCTATTCACAAGATTAATGAATCTTTGTTAAAAATTTACTATGGTTTCTCTATAAGGAAAATAAAAAACCATGATAATATGATCTAATCATAGATCTTCTAGTTTCAATGAATTTTGATATACCAAAATGTGTAAAATCATGTTTCTTAAAAATGTTGTTAGCTACTTCACAAGAATATATATAGATATATATATTTCTGGTCATGAAACAGTGTAATATATTGTGCACCTTATAGTTTAGCTAATATTATTTCTTTTTTGGATTGTTAAAAGTTATGAATTCATTTTTAGGTATCTTGTAATCTCCAGTAATAATAACAATATTTTCAACACCAGTGTTGATAACAACAGTCTTCATTTTATCTCTCCAATATTCATAATAATTCCTATCATAAATTGGTGGTGTTTTTGGTTTTATATTATCTCATGATCTATCATTTATTCCTTCAATTTTTTAAAAATAAAACTATTCCACTCAACATGTTAGTCTAGTAAGTATTTATAAACAAAAATTTTATCATATAAATGAATCTAACTTGTAAGAGAAAAAAAGTAATGTAACCCCTGAGGATTCCACTCCTATAAAAAATATGTGTATTTTTATTTTAGATACCTCCTATGATACCAATTTTAGGATCAAAATATGATATGTAGATACTCAATTAAAATAGGGGTGAATTGTATGTTTATGATGTTTCATTTATAACCTTAAAGAAACTTTGTTTAACAATGTTAAAAAAATAACATTCAAAAAATCCAATACTATATTTAACAAAGAGATCGTAATGGCCCAAAGTTCAGATACAAATATATTATAAAGAAATAAGAACACTGGTATACTTATGTAAGATTCTAGCTTAATTTGTATAGAATCTTATATTAGAGTTATAAATAATTAGAAAGTGTAAGAAAGTTACAAAGTCTATTTATATCAAAATGCAACAGGGATAAAAGTACATGTAAAGAATACAGGTATTTTTACCCAAAGTGTAGGGTATCTAAAAAACCTTGGATAAAGGTCCCTTGATTTATTCTTTCAAAAAAAATTATTAGCCACACAAGGGTAATCCCTTGATATGAAAATCGTTATATGTGTTTCTTTCCCCACAAGCCCTCTATCTGTAAGGTGATCAACAACTCTTTCTTTGTTCAACTTAGAAGCCCTCGATTAAGTAGGAAATTAAAACCTATATCTTCCATCATCTTGAAAGCCCTTGATTGTATACAAAACCAACCAGAATATCACTAATAAGAATAATTCTTGTTGACAATTTATGTATGTGGAACAAGGTTTTCACAACTTAAACTCTTCAAGGATTTCATAGGAAGAAAATCTGGAAGAGATCTCACAGAGTATCAATTCTCCAAAAAGTTCACAACTCTGAAAATAATCAAATGATTGGGTATTTATATGTGATATCTCCAACCGTCACATTTTTCTACAATGGTTGTATTTTACCTAAAATTTCATAGGACCTATAAAGATGGAACATACAATAGTCATATTGTAACTGAAACAACAACATTGTTTAGATAACAAAAACTAACACAAGTAATATTACATTTGAAGTAATATGTTAGAATCTAAATATAAGAAACAATACATTAATGAAATGTGGTATCTTTAAAAAGATATAAAATCATTAGATTAAGGAAAAATCAGATGCAAGGAATTTCAAGAATGAGATCTGAAAAAAAAATAAAAAGAATCAGAATTGAATAAATGATATTTAAATTCTAATAAGCATGGTAAATCAGATTTGATATTTTTCACAATTCAGATTTCAGAAACATGAAGCAGATTCATGATTTTGTGAGAATTTAAATCTAAGGAACACGATGAATCAAAATTGAGAATGTAATTTGGATACAATTTTTTTGATTCGTTATCTAAGAAATATGGTGTTTTAGAATTTTAGAAACACAAAGTATCCAAAATTCGGAGCGATTTGTAATTTAAGAAACATAAAATTAGAATCACAATTTTTAGAGAAACTGAATTGAAGATAGATAAATCTGATTCAATTTACTGGATGATTTGGAGTATAAGGAACACTGATTCTAATTTGATTTTTTAGAAGATTTATAATTGAGAAGTGAAAGATTCCGAGTTTATTAAGGATTCGATTTGTTCAAGTAACTATTCTTAATAATGAAATATATTGTTATACTTATCTATAAAATGAACAGGCATATAAATTACCTAATAGATAGAAATAATTATTAAGAAAAAAAGTTGCATATAAATATCATAATAAAGAGAAAGAATTATTAAAGAAATGTGTTTGTGATTTCCAAAAAAAATAAAGGAATGGAAAAATTCATAGGGAATATTTTTATTAAAAACTAAGAACCTTTTATTATAATTTCTTTGAGGAACAGTTATATAGGTAACATATTTTAAAAAGCATGTGAACATTTCCCCATAATCAGTCTCTTCTATATCCTCTTCTAGAATTCCCATAAGTTATAATTGTCTCTATAACCTAAGGAGGAGGATAATATGAAAGGGATGAGCTCAAATGAATAGTAGGGGAAACCATATCACCTTTTCAAGAAGGTTTAGATTATAATAATAGGAGAATCGTGAATAAGGGGAAATCTTCCATTAAAATGATCATGTAAGGAGAATAGTTGTATATAATAAATGTTAATAGAAATTGAAATACCAAATGAACAAATATAAACCACGAAATAAGATTATGAGGTAATAATTGAAATAAGGAATAATTAAAAGATATAATAAGATAATGTAATCATAAATTTTTGGTAATAGAAAAAAAAACATTCCATTATAAGCATAATTCAATGCTCACTGCCATGACTATCATAGTGGATAAAGTCTCATAGTAGATTAGGTTCACTTACCTTTTCAGTAAACAAATTATAAATCATCCCATGATTTATTGGGTTTATTATCTATTATATTTAATACTATCACATAATATGTAACGTTTTACCCAATTAATTATATGGATATATAATTTCGGACCCCCACATCACATAAAATAGTCTAATTTGGATAGCCATCTGTGCACCATACATGGTAGTTCATGAGATAAATACCTTACCCTATTAATTTAAGTGATATACAATTTCATTCACACCTATCACATAATTAAAATCATAATATTCATGATCATACATGTTATATATGAGGGAAGGAAACCATAGAAAAAGAATATGATAGGTAAAACCCATGAGTGATAAGTAAGTTTCATTATATTAGCTCAATGATGAAATGAAGGATATAACATAAGGATTCCCAATTGAAGGAGGAATTAAATAATTTTGGATGTGAATATTGTAATAAAGTGACAAAGTTCATGATCAATGAGTTCTGATATTGGAAAATTCCTGAGAATTACCAAGTATACGTATGAATAAAAATTCACTACATTGGTGATTCTTTTAAAAATGAGAAAAGGATCCTTCAAGGATGAAAAAGGTTTATTATTTTTTCATTAATGAAGAATTGAACTAGTATGGTTTTCCAAAGAATAATTAGGAACATAAAATCATATTCATGGTGATAATATTTTTTTATGTGACACTCTTCTTAAAATAATGAATTAGAACGTTCCTATAAGTTAGGTTTACATAAAAGTGTGAATTTAAAAGGGAAACTAGAACATGTTTTACCCCAAAAATAATAGTAACAAAAAATTTATATTTATTTAAGGAATTTATTTAAAGAATAGGGAAAAAATACATGGGAATATAATGGATTAATTAAGATAAAAATAAAGGAAATGGAGATCACCATTTCATTGTGCTCTTCTTACCCTTTCATGGCCATGTTGAAAAATGGTGACCTATTTTTCATGATGTCATTCTGTGAATATTATTCATAAAATATTATATGGTATAATATTTTATTATGATTTAAATTAATTAGGAAAACAATTAGTTTATTTTTTCATAAATATTAAACAACCACATCAATTTTAGACAAGGCTATGTTATTGATCATGAATTTTGTTGCTTTAAGGTATCTTCACCAATTTAAATAATTTATCCAAATTAAAAGGAAGAGGTTTAGATAACCCTAAAGGGTATTAAAGAGTATAACACTTATCTGAACATAACAAAAAACATCTATATATATATATATAAATATATAGGATCCATCCATTAATTTGGTCAAAATAATAAAATAAATATTGAAATACCTTTTCAATTATGATTAATATATGTCCTTGATCCTAGAAAAAATCCTGATATTGGTCAATATGAATTTTCCAATAGAATCCATTCTATAATTGTATCCATAGTCCATATGAATTTCCCAATTAATGAGAAGGATTCCCTCTTCCTTACAACATGTTAAAACCATCTATTAAAGAGAAACAAGAAGAGATAGAATCAAAGATTTATTTATGATAGTGAATTTATATAATAGAATTCCTCACTCATAAAAAACAATGATTATACTTATATAATAAAACCAAGGATTATTTATGAATTCCAAAATGTTTACTACAAAAAAAAGATTCATAATCATTTCATGAGTTGCAATTTTTTAAACCCATAAATCGTAATTTTTATTCATTTGATTATTGTTTAAAAAAATATTTAGGATGTTAAATTTTATCGATATTATAATCCCATGATAAAACATTAATCATGATAGATTAGAATTGGAATAGAATTTTGATCCAAATAATGTAATATATCATATAAAATCTCTTTCCACAATATCATGACATGGTGACACCGAAAAAGTCATGTTTTATGTTGGAATAGACCATGGTGCATTCAAAATGGACACATAATGGTATGTGTTTTAGTTAGTATTTCCAAAAATTATATTTTTATCCTTGAAATATTAAATTCGTAAGATCTTGAGGCTCAATTGATACATGATTAATTAAATAGTGTTTGGGTGGAGCTTTAATTTAGATAAATGACTCAATCATAAATAATGGGATTAAGTCATTATTTGATGGTAGTTTTATAATGTAAAGTAAATGGAATTTTTTCAACATAAGGAATACTCTTAAGTTAAAAAAATACTTCAAAAGATCAACAATTAAGGCCTCTCTAGTAGTGATTATATTTATACATAAATATGACAATTAGGATTTATTCACAGGGTATTTAGATTAGGAATCATATGGTGAGTCCTCCATTTCCTATCACCTTATCTGTATAGTATTTTTAAAATTAACACATGAATAATTCAGTAAATTTATACAACAAGAATACCATAAGGCCAAATATTTTTGTATATGATGAACAAAGATAAGGAAAATTGAATTAATAATAACACATATATTTATGAAAAAAAATTCAATTTTTTATACAAAAACTGATATGATATTTTAAAATATAAGGATATTGAAATATACATACTATGTGTATTTTATTTCCATATATAATATTATTTATTATACTAATGTTATTAATTGTTTACAGCCCAACCTCAACCTTAATGAAATTAATTAAAAATGAAAGTTAGTTATTGTATTTAGAAGTGTTTGTTTTATTTTAAACATTTTTATTTAGTTATACAAAGAAAAAATTAACCAAAATTTTCCTTTTTTCCCTTAAAAATTATTGAATTAAAATTTTTGTTCCATAAAAAATCCATAGATTAATTAATAAATCTTATTATGGAGTTTTAATTTTCATTTTTCATAAGGTATAGTTAACTCTCAAAATAAGTAGAGTACTATTACTAGGATTCAATTCATGTATAGAGGGTTTCATTAATGAATAAAATAATTTTTATCTTTAAACAAGATGAATTTTTCAATAGAAAAATAATAAAGTATCTAAGAATTTAGTAAAATATGATTTCCACAATGATAACTGATGTAGGCAGGGGTGAAATGATAATTTTAATTAATTTTTTTTAATACGTATTATATTTCCTTCACATAAAAAAAATATTGAAAGATAATAATATTTGTGTCATTCAAAAAACTTAAAAAATATTTTCATTTACATTGGAAATAATTTGGACATAATTTTATATCTAGGTAAAAATAGATTTTGAACATGAAAATAAATAATATGATAGAAATATATATTGATAAATAAAATATTTTTAAGGAATATTTCATAAAAGAAAGTTATAATTTTAAAGATGAGAAATGTTAAAGTGAAAAAGAATAAATTGATAACAAAATTGACTTTAAAAAAAGGGATCAAGTATAAGGAATATTTTATTCCACTCAAATTTATTAAATAAATCAACAGAATCCTTATAATAAGCTTTATTATAGAAAATAAAAATAATAACAATGATTCCAAAAAATGGAGGAAGTTTATAATATATTAAATACTAAATTTAAAATAGTTTAAAAGTTAAAATCCATTCCATTTTTACTATAGGAATACCAATTTAGTAAAAAAAAATATTTAAATAACTACTCAGATAGACATAGAATAAATCACACAAATTTTATTTTTTAAATATAGGAAATATATAAAAAATTACTCTATTTAGTAAATAAATGTTAATAGAGTGTGATAAAGACATTGTGTAATGAATTTATCAATCATTGTAATTAATAATCAATTAGATGTTGTGTAGAATATTTTAGATATTTTTATGATTTGATCTATAAAATCTAAAAATGTATAAATTCTATTGTTTTTTTGGGTGAAACTAAGACCTGAAACTCAGTGGAATCATAAATATAAATCATCCTTATTCCATATAAATGAAAGACAATATAGAAATTAAAAAATTACTAAATATTACATTCTTTCAATTTTTAGATTGATTTTTAATATTCGATCAAACTTGGATTATCAAATTCAAGACTCCATTAGAATATAAAAATAATGCTATCCTACAGTGAATAAGTGGGGTACTATTTCAATTCAAGTTATTATATTCACTCTAATGACAAAATTGGAATGTGAGGATAAGGAATATATTTAAAATTACATTAATAAGAAAAATAAGTGAATGATTCAATTAATATTTCGAAAGGAACAAAACTAGGATGTGAAGACATTTTCTAGGTGAAAAATGGTTTCAAGAGAGAATGTGCCCGATGTGCCCGCGCCTGCAGAGTTTTAAAATCTTCGGTCTGTTGGGTCTCCACCGCCTTGCCGCCGGATGCCTCTCTCGGGGGGCTGGCCCCCGTTTCTGTCTTCCAAGTCGGCGCCAGCTCCTCCACTCCTCCTCGGAAGGGATCGTTTAAGGAGGCTCTGTGTGGGTCGCTTCGTAGAGTCCACCGTCCATGCTTCCCGGCTGTTTGTGTCCCACCACTGAAGGTCTCATGTGAGGATGGAGGCATTTCACTGGATTTTTTGAGGACAGCCTTTGCTGAGGTGGAGGCCCTTCTGAAATGGATGCTTATTGCTCGTTTTGTCATTAAGAAACCCTCTTTAGCAGTCTTCCAATTCTCCGTCCAGTCCTGGGGCTTCCTTTCTCCAGTCCAGATCTCAGCTTTTCACCGGAATTCCTTCTACCTGCTCATGTCCTTCAAAGATGATTTCTTGCAGGTGTGGTGTAAGGTACCTCGAGCTTTCGGCCGCTGGAGCTTCAGCCTGTCTCGCTAGCCCGTGGATTCTCATAGGGGTAAATAAATCCCCCTCGTAGTGGTCTAGATCCATATCCCAGAGCTCCCTCTCCCTTTCAAAAATGGAGGCTTCTTTAAGGAGATTGGGGACGCCCTTGGTGGCTTTCTATGCTCTGACAGCGGGACCTCTTGCGGGGAGGACGTCTCGATGGCTCGGATTTGTGTGGAACTGGAAACTTCTCTCCCTCCTCCGAGCAAGGTCTCTCTCTGGGTGAAGGATGGTCTCTTCTGGAATTAGGAAATCCTTTATCCTGTCTTTCCTTAGTTCTGCTCTCATTGCCTTCTGCAGGGGCATTCCATCAAGGTTTGTCAAAGACGGAGACAGGAGGTTGGGGGTCTCCCTCCCAAAGCTTCGTCTAGTAGGGGAACAGTGATGGTGCCGCCGACCCAACCTCCTGATGACGCATTGCTGTGGGATATTCCGGCCTATGGGGAACTCACAGCACAGAACCTTCCCAGGGATCCAGTCTAGTATGCAGGCCCTACTCTCAATGAATTCTTGGCACCGTGCCAGGATTTGGTACCTTGTGTGTCCAAAGGTGAGGCTCCTCTCCACGTCTGGGTGGTCTGGCACCATTTCCTTCCTTCATTGATATCGAGGGATGTGTGTTGGGAGATGGTCCAGTATGGGGTAAGGCCCTTGTCTCCAACACCTCTGGGTCTACCATCCCCGCCCTCTGTTCTCCTGGAGGGCCCTACTGACTCTCTGGGTTTCCCTATCGAGGCAGCAGCCAATGCAGGGACCCCCTGCATCCAAAATATGCCAGGGTTTGCACTTTGTATCTCAGTCCTTTATTCATTCGGATTTAGGGAGAACTCCCCTGACTGAATCCAAGGTTTGAGGTGTCTCTAAAACCTGCCCTGTAAGACAGCCTTCTTCATCTGATACAAGGGTACCCATTCGTGAGGGAGTTCGCACCCGATCTACAGCTCGGAACCGCACTGAGAGTTCTCTTTCCCACTTCAAGAAAGCTATCAGCTCTAGGGCCAATGCTAGAGCTCTATCCTTCCAATGATCCATATTCTCATATGGAATGCTTGTGGTCTGGGAACCAGGTTTAGACCAATTTTATCTCCTCAGTTATTAGAAAACATAAGGTTGTTGTAGTTGCTATCATTGAACACAAAGAAAGCCCTTCCAGAATTAGCGACTTATCATGGAAGATCAAGATGCCTGGATTCTTGCATGCAGATCCTATCAACAGCCACATCAGGATTTTATGGAACCAAAAAACCTCTGTGGAGCTTGTCCAGGCGGGCAACCAATTAATTACTTCCAAATTATGTATGGGCAATGTTCCCTTTTTCATGACCTTTGTGTATGGGAGTTGTGACCCCCTACAGTGGACCAAGTTATGGAGTGACCTTAACAATTTCATCCTGGGCAATCACCCTTGGTTTGTTGGAGGGGACTTCAATATCGTAACCAATCCAAAATAAAGGAAAGGTCAAGGACCTTTTTAGAGGATGGCTAGTAGGGAGTTCACGCAGTTCTTGGTCGTGAGGGGTCTCATCGATCTGGGATTCTCTGGTGACTCCTTTACTTGGTGCAATAACTGAAGGGGCCACCATCAATCCAAGAGCAGACTGGACAGATGCCTTGATAAAATAGAAGCCATCACCTAGTTCTCTATCACAAGGGTATGTCGCTAAACTCACGACATTTCAGATCACTCCCACTGTTGGTCTCGATTTCCTCCGAGCAGGATCATAGGGAGAGGTTTAATTTTCTCCATTTATGGGATAGCAAATGAGGATACCAAGAACTGGTGAGAGGCAGCTGGAATTCTCTAGTTTAGGGGGGGTTTGTGGGTCGGCATCCAGGAGAAACTGAGGCGCCTTAAGGATAGTCTCCAGTCATGGGTGAAGGCACTCCCTCCGGACGACAGCGAGATGATTTTTACCATGCAGGAAGTTGAGAGGCTTGATGCTCGGTTAGAAGAGGAGTAGGATATTCAATCCTTTGAACATCTCTCTAACAGGAAGGAGGATCTGGTTGTCTTGGTCCTGGCCCAAGAGCGTCTGGCTAGAGAATCCGCAAGAATTAAATGGCTCGAGGAGGGAGATAAGAAAACAAATGTTTTTTCATGCCTGCATCAAAGAGAGGAAGAGACCGATTAAACCCAATATTCTTTTAGACGATGACTCATATACGGATGACAGGGATATCATGGGAGGTATGGCTTTCTCATATTTCAAGGACCAGCGTGCTGGCCCTAATAGACATATGCCCAATGGCTATACAGGTGGTGGTAGAGGGATTTTTGAGGTTATCCCAAAATGTTTCTTGAACCAGAACAGTGAGGGTGTGCATTCCCTTCCAGACAAAAATGAAATCTTCAAAGTTATGATGAGCCTCCACCCAGACAGTGACCCAGACCCAGATGGCTTCCCGATATCTTTTTACAGAGACTCATGGGAGGTGGTGAAGGGAGATTTCATTCTGGCCATTCAAGATTTCTTTCTGGGAGGGAGTCTGCCGGGGGCTGCATGTGCCACCACTGTGATCCTTATTCCAAAAAACTAGAATCCCTCCTCCATCACGCACTATAGTCCGGTGTCGATGTGAAACTTCTCATACAAAGTCCCCGCAAGATTCATTAATTCCAGAATTTCTATCCACCTTCCAAGGAGGATTTACTTGGAGAAGCATGGTTTTGTGAGGGGTCAGTCCATTCATGGAGCTATTGCTCTCACCTAAGAAATGATTAGAGATATTAACCATAAAGCTCGTAGCTCCAATGTGGCTCTTAAATTGGACATGAAAAAAAATTTGACCGAGTGGAGTGGGGATTCATTATCAAAGTTATGGAAGTTATGGGCTTCTCATCCTGGTCAGCTGATCTTGTTTTCAGATGTTTCAGCTCCTCGTGGATGGTGATCTCCTTCTTGGGGAATTCCTATGGTTTCTTAAAAGAGATACGAGGCCTGAGACAAGGTGATCCTATGTCCCCCAACATTTTCATCCTCACGCAAGAGGTTCTCAGTAGAATCATCCCTAGTAACATCTCTACTGGAGATATTTTGGCATACCAGAGGAGCATGAGAGCCACAACTATTTCTCACCTTATGATTGTGGATGATAACCTGGTGTTTATTAATGGAGGGAAAAAATCTATCCAAAACTTGAACCGACTATTAGAGAATTAATGCTACAAGAGTGGCCAGAAAATCAACAAAGAGAAGGGCCACTTCTACATCTCCAGTAGCTGCTTTCCCAGAAGGATTTCTGAGATTTAGCTCTCTAATGCTATGCAAAGAGGATTCTTTCCTATGAAATACCCTGGGGCTCCGATTTCCTTGGACAGACTGCAGATCCAGGACTTCGACTTCCTTATCACCAGGATTGCGGAGTCCATCCACAATTAGAAAAATAGTTTCTTGTCCTTCATGGGTTTCATTACTCTCATTAATAGTGTCTTGTTGGGAACTCCAATCCATGCTCTCTCAGTGGTCAAGGCGCCAAAAAGGGTCATCTCCAGCATCGATAAGTTCATCGATGGATTCATTTGGGACCCTCTTGTAGAGAGGAAAAAGGCACAGGTCCTCTTGGCATAGGGTGGCAAGGCCGGCTAGGGAATGAGGTATTAACGTGTGTAGCATGGATGACACCCTCGGTTGCAGAATGCTAGACTGGCCTAGGAAATCTGGTAATAAAATACACTGTGGGGGAAAAAAATTCATCCTCTGGCGAGTAATCTCTCCTCAACCCAGGGTCCAGCCTCCTCACTTTTGCCTTCCTTATTACAAGCCATTCCAGAGCTTCAATTATAGTCCCAATGGATCATTGGTAGAGGAAACGTTTCCTTCTGGCACCACAACTGGGCTGGGAATGTGCTTGGTTTCTTAGGGTTCCCTGCTCCCGCCATGTCGTTCAGGGAGAAGAGTGGGTATCCAGATCTCATCAAGTCGGTGTTGGATGAAGAGAAACAGGCCTGCTTCAACACCATTGTCTTGTCGCAGGCTCCCAACCGGTGTGTTTTCACTCCTTCTGCCTCGAGGGACTTTAATATCTGAGATTATCGTCAGTCTCAAGCCATGGCTGAGGAGAAGGACAGATGGCTTTCCACCCTTTGGCCCAAGGCTGTCCCTTCGATGTTTAACTTATTTTTATGGAGGATCAGGTACTGGGACATCCCTATGGATGAGAATATCAAGCGTTGTGGTATCCCATACGTCTCACACTTCTCCTGTTGTAATGTTTTCATAGAAGAAAATGCAGAGCATCTCTTCTCCAGAGGGGAATGGGTGTTGGAAGTGTTGCGGTTCTTTGGGGAGTTCACTGGTTTTCAAGACGCTAGCTTGGCGGAGCACCCTTTCCTGGACAGGTGGTTCAATGGCTCGGGAGTTGGAGGGCTGGAGAAGATGGCTCGCACAGTGATCCTCCTTACTAGGTGTTGGTCTATATGGCAGGCTAGGAATAAGCTGCGACACGAGGGGACCTGCTCAACGGGTAAGTGAATCATCATTAGAACAAAGAGTATTCTCATGGATTTGGCTCAGTTCATTGGAAACAAAAGGGATTCACCCACACTTAGATGGATGAATTCTCTCTCTCATGATGCCCAACCAGAGAACAGCTTCAACCGAGGTCTTTGGGTGCATGGCATCCCCCCATTAGGGGCCTGAAACTCAATACCGATGGGTCATGGAGGTCAAGTGTCTTACGCATGGGTGGGGCCATCTGGGACTCCTGTGGTTCGGTCCTCTTGGATTTCTCCTCCAACTTGGGTGATGGATCTTCTTTTCAGGCCGAAGAAAAGGCTATGCTCATGGGCATTAATCTCTGCCACCATAAGGTAATTTTCTTAGCGGAAGTTGAAACGGATTCTAAGATCCTACAAGATTTCATGAATGATTCGTGCTCCCCTCCTTGGTCTATAACCTACATTATTAGATAGTGAAAAGCTTGATCACCAATGGCACCAAAATAAGGCACACCTGGCGTGAGGGTTACAAGGTGGCAGATCACCTAGCTTCGATGGAGGTCCCTAGAAATGACCACATTTTTCTACATGATATAGCTACGTTGAAACCCAAAGGGGTTAACCTGATTGGAGGGGATGCCCTCGGCCTCCACCATTTTCGACCCCCTTAGTTTTCATTCTCCCTTGTCTCTCTTGATTCATTTGTTTTCCTTTGGAAGCTTCTATGTTTTGTCTAATTTTTAATAAAAAAAATAATTTTGATGAAGAAAAATAAGTGAACAATTATAAACATCACCTTTACTTGATTAATACAAAATGAATGTCTCTGATCTTACTTTTGTAGGATATGGGTATAGTGGAATATTTTGGAAGAGTGAAAATTTAAATTTTTATAATCCAAATATAAAAGTGATAATTAATTTGAATATAAACAACTCCAATATAAACATATAAAGTGAACACATTTTATTTTAAATTAAATACAATAAAAAATGTAATGACCTATATGATTTTCTTTCTTGTATAATTACCACTTATTATTATCATTTTTATTGTGTTAAGAACATTAAATTTACATTCTTTTGAGATATCTAAATTTACTTTATGATAATATGGAAATCAATATTTATTTAATAGGTTATAGAGTGATAAAATAGGAGGATTCATACTTTTAGAGTTGATTTCATATATCTCTCTAATTTTTCTCTCTCTCTATTGGGATAGTGACTGGAGAATATATCATATCTTCCGGTCTATAATTAGGGAGTATTTATTCTATATAATTATTTTATTTTTATACGATGTTAATGAATTTTATGAGTAATTAGTAGATCAGAAAAATTAAACTTTCTAGTGGTTATCATCCCTCTATCATAATACATTGGATTCCTTTATTATCCCTTATGGTATCCTCTTTTATAGATTATATAATTTATTTATTAAAACATTATATTGGTATATTTATCATATTTTTCATGAAATCAATTTGTGGGATTTGGAGATATCCTTCTATAATAATCTATTCCCTGATATTGGTGAACCTCCTTTTAAAGAATCCTTAATGGTGCGTCACCTTCTATTAGACTATGTTTCTAATTGATTACTATAATTGAAATAACAAGGATATTGTAGGGTTTCTGGTTTGGTAAGGAATTTGGACATAGTTACATAGGTTGTGTGATATATATTGGATCATATTAAAATCACATGAGTGGTAGAGGGGAGTGGGATTCAGTTTGAGCATGCTACATGTGTCTTGTTTAGGTTAACAGAAAGTGTATGTTCATAAGGATGTACAAGGTTGAATGTGGATGGTAGTGGGGCTTCATTGTGGGACCTTCAAATTGTTTGTAATAAATTTATAGTTTGTTGAAGGTGTATATTGAAATGTAGATACTATGTACCAAATAAATCACTTAGTGTGATCCTTCCATCATCAATAATTCTATGATATACCCTCATGAAAATCAAGGAGATCAAAAAATAACTCATAGAAATCCATTATTTAGCCTAAGCATTCACTATTAGAAAATTAAGCCTCATAGGATGTGAAATTAGATGATCTATAAGTGGAGGTATCTGATAAAAGTTATAATGACTGATATTTACTAGTCTTTATACCCATTCAAAAAAATAATAAAAATTACCGCTCATTCCTCTCATATCATGAATCCCCTAGAACCCAAATGATTATCATTTGATTCCACCCCTCCATAAAAAATATACTCCAATCAATGCACCCTAACAACTCATTGGTGGCTTAACTCACCTATTGTGACTCTCATCCATGCAAAAATCTCTTCTCCCTTTTCATGGAACTTTCCTCTGATTGTGTTAACAACCCACAACCCCCTCATCTTGATCATACCTTGACTAGTTTTTTGTGTTCCCAAATCATCATTATGATCTCATTGGATTCTTTTGATCAAATTCGGGGTAAAAAATCAACCCTTGAAACATTCTTTCAATGATGAGCAATATATTATTTATTTATTTCTTGAAAAATGGATTTTTTTAGTTATTCATCTTTTTTAGTTCATTTCACTAGATTTATTCTAATATTTTTATATAAATTAAATATTTTATATTGTTAAAAAATGGTATTATAATTTAAATTAATAATTAGATATTGAATTTTATTATTTCTCAATGTTAATAATTTATTATAATTAATCTTATACTAATATATATTGGATATTTCTACCTAAATGTATATGATAAAAAATATTAAATGAAATATAATTAAATTTCATGTGTTTTTATATTTTTCCATGTTATTTTTATTAAATTAATTAATTTCTTTGGGTGGATCATTCTGTGAGAATTAATTTTTCCATATGAATAAAAAAATATCAGTTCATGTTTGAATGATTTAATAAATTAAATTTAGTTTTATATATTCTGAAAATAAATATAATTAAAACATGATATTTTTTTATTTCAAAATATATTAAGAAAGTATATATTACTCAAATATACAACTGAAAAATATTTATAATTAAAAATATATCTTGTTCAATCAATCAATATATATATATATATATCTTGCATTGTTTTCCGTGTAAATTGAACATATGTATTGTTTTCACTAATAATTTTTTTTTATTTTTTAACATATATATAGATTTATTAGTAAAATATATATATGTGTTGATAAAATATTATTAATATATATATATATATATATATAATTGAAAGTCATCCAGTTTATAAATTAATTAATAAATATGGAAAAATATATCATAATAATAACATGTAGTTAATTTATGAAATAATTGATAAAAATTAGTATACATCGGTGTTATAATTTTTCTATTTTTTATTTGTTTCATAAAGAATAATTATATATTTTAAATATTATAAATATTGATATTATAGTTAATTTAACTCAATAAACTCCCAATAAAATAATTATTTATTATAATTTAATTTTTTTTTATTATTCTATTGATACACATATGGATAAGAGAATGAATGATCTACGAAATATATTTTCTAAAAAATGTTTTGTCGGGATTGAATAATTTAATTATTTTAATAATTGTTTTAAAATACATTTGATTAGTTTTTATTATATAAATTTTTCAAAAACATATGGATTTAAATGGGTACCATAATATAATATTTTTTTAGAACATCTTTTTGATATTATTTAAAGATGGGACATGTCATGTTAAAGAATATGTTTCTTATCACCATGAAAAAATGTTTAGATGAATGTTGATCCATGAATAAGTGATCTAATGAAAATAATTCTCAATGAAAAGAAATTTCAATTTCCAAATGAATAGGATAACATCAAGAATAATAATTTTGGATGGATTAATAACTGCTCCACTATAGATAAAGATACATTGAAATCCATTAAAATTATTGATGATGCATATATTGAATTATATCCTAGATAGACTGAATTAAGTAAATTGTTATAATAGATCTTTTTCACTAGATATAATTGAATCAATTGATAAATTCCTCTATAATTATATTTTTGGTGTTGTCATAGATGGTACTCCATATTGGAGAAATAGTTTTATATTTGTACAACCCAGATCAGAAGTTGAATGAAAACCTATGTTTTATATATGAAAAAATTTATGATTTCCCTAATAACTATATAATATTCAATAAATAGGATTAAAACTCAGTGTTTGTATTATCTATAACTAATGCATGTGATTAAGGTTTTTATATTATTATTGGTAGGGTCTTGAACCATGAAAATAATATAACTATGAAGAAGGTAAATTACTTCCCACTGAAACTATGACTAAAAATATTTCTTTCGTAATCTAAAATCAATACAATAATAACATGATATATGATTAGAAAAAAATAAGTGGATTTTAGACTCACACGTAAGTTTATTTTTCATTAAATTAGTTTTATTAGAGACCATAAAAATTATCTGAGGATCATCACCATGTTTGATTTTGTTTGAAATTAGATGGTTTTAACCTATTTAGGTTTATGTTTGGTGAATCACATATTATAATTCAAGTGGTTTTATTTCAATACAATCTCACACTAATATTATTTAATAATCAACCATTTTTTTCTATTTACCCTCTTATTGATGAGATGTGAGTAACTAATTGTAGAATTGTTATTTATATGAAATCATTTATCGATTAAATGTATGATTTTTTAGAGAAATGTGTGATGAATTTTGATTTTTGGGGGTAATAGAATATTTAGAATTTAGACTACATTATTATGAAAAATTAATGACTTCCCAACATATGATATCTCATCACCATAAAGTAAAAAATGAATATTTTTCCTATACATGTTTCCATAAATGTATGAAATCGATAAAGATCAATTATTATTGAAAGTAGGAACACCTTATTCGTAAACTCTTTTTCCCCAGACTACAGATGTTCAGAAAAGATAGAGTGTCAATTTATTACAACATATTTCTTAACCCAATAAGAAAAATAAAAGTTGGGGTTCAAAAATTAGAACAATATGACCAAGAAAATATTATCACAATTTATGATTTGAAGGAATTGATTTCTCCTACATTTCCATACATTCCTTCTACAAATAGATAGTGTAGTCATAATTAGAAGATGAAAATTATTTTCACTGAAATTTTTTATTTGAAAGGTAACATTTGGAGGCATATTTAAATGTGATGGAAATTAATAAAATTTAATGTAATGATATATTTTTGACCATTTTCGGCATCAAGGGGAGATAAATGGATGGTGTCAACACTTGATCTGATTTGAATGAAATAGTATTTAGAAAACAATCACATTTATAGTTAGGTTATGGAATTAAGGATTACATGTCATTGTATAGTACATAATGGTTAAAAAGGATAATGTAATTTCTATAAATTTTGAGGATAGATAAGGTGGTTAATGGTTTTTTGAGAATATTTTCAATAAATTGAATGTTGTGAGAAGTGTGTTATTAGGTTGGAAAATTCATGATAATTAGATTTTTAATTAATAGTAAATTCCAATTCCAATTCATGATTTTTTCAACCCATTTTTTTGATCCCTTGATTGATGTTTCTATTTTATAGACAGTTAGTACTATGAAATCATCACATGTTTGATTTAAAAACCAAGATGATGTGATTTTTATTACACAATTTCAATTATGAAAACTATTTATACCTTATTTTTTATGTCATGGTCTCGTTGAAGAAACATTTTACTAATGAAATCATTATGATTAGTCTTATTCCATTTAGTTAGATGTATTTAATTAAGCTATAAATGAATATAATGAAATGGTATGTGTGAAACTAATATCTTCTTGAAGATTTTATTTATAATGTTTATTTAATATGTTATTAGGTCAATCTTATTTTTAAATAAAGGCGGATCATTATCAATTTACATGGATAAATAGTGATAATATGATTTATAAATATTAGAAAGTGCTCAATGATCCTTTTATATTAGAATCAAAGGTTGTGAAGGTTTACTTTTTTATCACTAAGTTGAAATGGAATGTTGTACTAAAAATATGAAAATGAGTATTTTTTTATTGAATGAAAGGTGACTAATATTACATCCTTTAACAAGAAAACTATTTAATAAAACATTTTAGCTATATAAGAATAATGTATTAAACATTTTAGGGAGACTAATGATGGAGATATTATTGATTTTCATGACTAGTTAAATGTTGCCAACTAATTTTTCCAATTATAAAGAAAAGTTAAAAAATTATTATTTTTAAGTATTTTATATAAATTACACAATTTAACTACATTTTATTTTTACAAATATTGATATGTAATAGGAATTGTGGGCTTCTTCATTTAGTATTATTTGTATATATGTTTCAATTTTTTTCTTAAATTACATTAATTTTTAATTAGTGTGTTTATTTAACATTGTTTAATTTAAAAAAACTATATAATGTTTTTTATAGTATGAATATTTGTTTAGACGATTTTGATTTATCCTCTTGTAGACATGGGGGACATGTCAATCGGTTTTGATCTTGCATATACTATACTAGATTGGATGTATTATTTGATAACACCTTTCTTCTAGTTATAGATGGGGAACTAATTTATTTTCTATTTTAAAAATATGATATAAGACCCCCATAGATTCCCCATAATGACATATGAGTGGTCATTATCCCTTATTGAATATTGTAAGATTGTGGAGGGAAGTGATATGTTATTATGAATAAAGACAGGATATATCAACATGTCATAAGATATGACATCCATGGATACACATTTAAATATAGATCAAGGGTCCCATGTCATGTAGTTTTTTGAGAAAAGGTATTGAGTTCATGCCAGGACGGAAGGATGAACATAGTAGATGTTGTTGATTCTATAATTAATATTATATGGCATAGTAGAGATGCTCACTTTTAGTTGATATGAGTGAAATATACAAAGATATTTTCACATTTTTTAAGGAAATAAATTTGGTGGAGATACAATTTCCCATTGATGGTGCACAGGTTCTGACATAAAAGGTATAAAATAAAATCAATTACACTTATCCATATATTTTTTAATATTATAGGCTCCAAGAGTAGTTGGAGGAATCATAATTACATGACTTGACTCACTAGGGCCCCACATGGTCTTGTGGTAGTCCAAATTTTCCACCCCAAGTCAGCCTCTAACAAACCACGAGCCGAAGGACATCTCTAAGATACCATAACCTATATGATAGGCCTTATTTTAAGTAAACGTACGATATAAATACAACCCAAATACACAAGATATATCAAAAACACTATCAATATATCATATATAACTGAAATTTTAAAAAAAAATCATGTGTAAAAAAACCTATTTGAATTTATACAACTATACAAGAAGAATAGAAAAAACATATTATGACATCACCCACTACAACCTACTCATTGTAAAGTAAAACTCCTACTCATATAAAGGACTCTTGGTTTGAGCTATATAATCCACTACATACATCATGTATAAATTAATTCTATAGTTAAATAGTTCCACCACCTCTCTTACCTTCATTAGTTCTAAAAATTCTATGGTAAACTCTAAAAACTATAATTTTTACATAGATACAACATGTGTGGGAACAAGACCTATGAATTGTTGATTATAAATATCCCTAGAAGGATTTTCTAACAACACAATGAAAAGATGAATCTACAAGTTAATTAGAACCAATTTCAAAGGCATAAATGTATAAAATCAATAGTATATGATATACAATAAATCTAGGATAACCATGAATCTAGAAATAATCCCAATCCATACATCTCAATTTTATAATAGATCTCATATCGCATAAAATCAGTGACACTTAGTGTATTAGAATATTTATAGTCCCAACATTAATAAACGTACTATAATTTATATTAAAAAGGCTATTATGTTACCTAAATATGATTCAAGGAGTGTAATGTATGTTTTATCACCTTATTATAACATAAAAAATATCATTTTCTCCTTGCTACCCTATTTTTTATCATTAGGGGATTGCACCTCACTAAGATATACATATCAACCAAGGGAGTAAAAAAACTATTTGAAATAGAAACTCATAGTTGAACTAATGTGTTAACACCTAAATCTATATAATTAGAATACCAATGTCTGATCACATGGGAGAGTGTTAACCTTAGTTATAATATGGTGGACTAGTACCTTATCCGGATCAAGGGGATCTAACCCATACCTTAATGGATTCACCATGCACTGAGGATGGAAATATTATAACCCAATCCCATAGGGAGTACAAAACTATAAAAAATATATGGTAGACCCAAATATTATCATTAAAATATATCTAGGTGGTTTTTTGAACACATGTCTACTCGGGTTGTCTTGCATCTGCTTTTATATCACCACCTCGGGGGAAAAAATTATCCCAAAAGACATAGAATCATCCTTTACATTTAATAAATATTATGACATCATGTTCAGTATGGAACATAACTTAGAATAGATTATTTATGTGTCTTATTAGGGAACTCAAATGGGAATATATGGAAAACATTATATTTTTCTAGTACATGAAATGTGTATCTTACCTACATGATGGGTAATCCCTAAGAATTTGATAGGAGTGTCTAATAAGTTTCCAAAACATGTTTATTAAACCTATAGAGTGTGTCCAAGGAGGTACATGGTGTATGGGGATCACTTCTCTATCTTAATTTACATCACCAACACATGTTGAGTCATGATAAATCGTCTATATAATGTATTTTTTAGTAGAAAATATGTGTTTTTCTCTAAAAATCATGTGATGGGGTCTATATCCATGGAGTTTCAATGGTCAGACAATGTGTGTGCATCCTATCAACCACTTGGTTATGTATGACTAAAATTTATCAAGTCATGTACATGATATACATAGTGTGTGGCATAACAAACATATTGTCTGGGACAATTTGGTTGGATCAATGTGTACCCCATTACATGAATTATCCATGTGATCTAGTATACAAAGGATTTATCCTTTTGGTAGATAATGTGTAAAATTTAAATCAATACATAAACCCTAAAGTCACAAATTGAAATTGTAGTGACCTTGATTCTTCCCATTTAAGACTTGTCACAATTAATAGTTTTAGAGTCCAGAGACCTCTCTATGGGTAAAATATTAAATTTAACCTATCTGATGGACTATTAAAGACTTGTAGAATTTTAATGATTTAGGGATGTGATGTTTACACCTAAGCTGAGTTATGGTGGATTTCTAAACAAGTTGGATTTTAAGGAATTTTAATGATTATTAATTAATATATATATATCATGTGGGAATATAGTTTTTTATTAAAGACTAAAAAATTTCATTTAAAATATTTTAAAAATTATTATAATATTTTTTAGATGGTTCATCCATCCATCATCATTTTATGATTTTAATATATTCTCAATAAAAGTACATTATAAATAAAATATTACTTTTGTCATTTTTATGATTTTATAGAAATAATTTATTTCCTATGAATTAGTTCCCTCAACGGGGGAATCTGAGATCACCATTTATTTAGGAGTGGGGGTCTAACACTCTGGGTACTATTTTTTTGTTTACACCAACAATTCCTTGGATATGACCTGATGGTTGAAATTTTAATTAAACAACATGAACCATATTGTTTATCTATTTGAATATCATTTTCTATAATTCAATGATTTCATACATAAACTCTATAATTTAGAGAGGCAGAGAGATATGGATATTGAATGATATTTTTTATCCATAGGGCCAAGGAATGAGATTCTTTATAATGGTCTTCGATGACACTAAATGTAGAAATGATCTTCAGCATTGATTGATCCAGTTATGAGGTAGGTATTATTTTAATTAAATTATTATTTGTGGTTTCTTTCCTGACTATTTAATTGAATCTAAAATTTTGGGGACATAAATCTCTTTTTTTGACAATAAAATAAAATTCTAAATTTTTTGGTCCATATGCTTAATTTCTAGTGAAGATTTTATTAATGATGAATTTATTCCATGTGATTGTGCACTATTAATGGACACAAGAAGAATGAATACCCATCCCAATATCAAACCCCCTATACATTGCAATATAGTGCATAGATTTATACTCTAGAATTTCATTTGGTTGTTTTGGAAACAATTTCTGCTCAAGGTAAGAGTGTGGTAGAGTAGACACGGAAAACAAAAACTATAACAAATGGTGGTGTAGGGGAA
Organism: Viscum album; assembly: GCA_963277665.1. Lineage (NCBI taxonomy): Eukaryota > Viridiplantae > Streptophyta > Magnoliopsida > Santalales > Viscaceae > Viscum > Viscum album. The sequence goes on from OY728150.1 coordinate 1,896,885,387, forward strand.
GTTATTGCAGCTAGTAGCCATGGATGTGTGAGCGGTAATATGGAAGGCCATTATGTCTATTCCTGATGATAGTGATAGTAAATGGAGTGACCTATAGTGCGTATTGAAGGTGATAGATAGGAAACATCCCCAAAATATGTCATAGTCCTGGAACCACAACATGTCATGACCATATCCATAATGTTCCATTGGCCAGGAACCTATGTTGTTCTTGGGTCATGTTCAGGGCATGCTGAAAAAAAGTAGACATATCTTATCAGACATGTAGGCATGCAGGGTTAGGCCCTCTCGACACACCCTATCAATCATATATAGCATTGATTCCCATTAGCAATGCATCAGTTGTAACTTCTTATTACCACCACATAAATCAAAATCTCAAATAAGTGGTGTTTCACAAATTTATCACCCTATATAAGTTTATAGCATATAAATAGACTATTGGAAGTGTTTCTATACATTTATATGAAATTCATGATTTTTTGGGCCATCTGATACCATTTTCATGAGTCATAGGCAGTTTTAGGATTTATCCCTTTATAGATGATGATGAGGTTCATGTATGATGAATGAAGTGTTCATCAGGGGGTCACATATTCCCCCTTTCTTTTTGTGCTTCTTGTTGGGGTCTTAATCCTCCTTTATTACTAATGGAGTTATGATCACTCTCCCATATACTTAGTTCTACTTTTATCTATTTTTAGATACTCTAGATTTCAATGTTCTACTTAATGAAAGTTTTGTCATCCATTTCTATTGTTGAGATGTGATGTAGGATTATTGATTTAGTTAGTTCTAATTTATGGGTTCATGGGTTGTTTCCTATTGTAACTAAGTTATGAAGAGTGGAAATTTTTCCTCTTTCACAATCACTCTCATTGGAAGGATATCATGTTGTTATGATAGTAGATATACATACATTTAATACATAAATATTATATCTTATTATATGAATATTAAATATATAACATTATGGACAACACCAGAATTGAATAGGTCTGGTGTATTTGAAATTTGGGATACATAAACAACTTTTTCATAAGAGATATACATTATATACCACTTATTTCTTTAAAAATATAACCCTTATTAGATATATCATTCTTAAAATATTTCTTCATATCTTGGGGAAGGGAAACATTAGAAAGGGTGAGTTTAGTTGATTATTAATGGTAAAAAGGGGAGATATCAAATATCACTTATGTATTACATGATCATAATGATATGACAACATTGGTTTAATATTTTTAAACCGTGTACATGATATAATAGATTATAATGTTTAATCAAGGAAAATATCATTGAAGTTCATAATACATAAATCATAATGTATTAGAAGAACATGATCCATGAGAGTATAACATTTTCATAAGACCTAAGTTCATGTCTTGCACATAAGTATATAAAATAATTTTCTCAGACAAGGATCAATTACAAGACTATTATAGTTGATTGGTTTCAATATCCAATACACTACATCCTTTGTCAAGGTTCACTCCCAAGACTATCATAGTGGATAGAGTCCCTTATAGAAATGGGTTCACTCCCTATTCCAATCCCTTTTATCTTAGGAAATATCAAACTTTACCAACTTTATTGGATGGTTATATAATTTCAGGATCACCCATAACATAACTAATTTTATACATATTTGTTGCATAATATCATAGGAAATTTATCATATCTTCATATCATAACCCATGGAATGAAAACATGTTTCAAAAAAATCATTATTAAAGTATTGAATAACCCACAAAATAAATAGGATTCAAAAATGTTTCATCATAACTTAATTTAAATGTGGAAAAGAAATGGGTCTCATAGAATTATTCTCAAATCATGGTCATAACAAGCCATATAAATAAATAAATTGGATGATTTCATTCTATTGTATCCCATGTAAATTAGATATATCATTAATGAATTCATCATTGAATAAAAATTCCTTCCAAATATCCCTAGAAAATTCCTTGAGAAATTTTCCATTTTCACTTTTCAATAAAATATTTAAAATATGAAAAATTATAATATATTAATGAAATTTTTTTCTATAAAAACAAAAATCAATTTTTTTAAAAAACAATCAAATAATTGATCGGACAAGATAGTGGGAAATTTTATTTATACAGTAAACATTAAAACAAATATTCCTTTCACGTTTTTGGTTAAATTAAAAAGTATGTTCTTAGGAAAATGACAAGAATATTCCTTTAAAATCCCTTTCTTAAAATTGGGTAAAAATGATTTTGAAAAACAATAGTAAAATCTTGAAACATTCTTGGAACCTTTTTAATAAAAAATAGACATGGAAAAAATAGGATTTTTAACTGAAGAGAGAAATAATGACAAATTTCCATAAAAATATTCTTTTAATATCTTGAGAATTAAAATAAATAATGCCACACCCAGAATTTCAATTCCATTCTTTTTTTCAAATCCTCTTTTAGTTCTTAGCTTTCTCTGGGTTTCCGGGTGTTTCGGGTTTGAAATTTTGGTTCCTATTGTGCTACTGATCTATGAACTTGGTATTGGGTATATTTTATGGTAATTGGATTTCTATTTTTTCAAAGGAATGGTATATGGTTGTTGTGTATTATAGTTTTCTTATTGACTCTCCAAGTGACACCACTTGTGGGGTAATTTATTAAGGTGGTTTGTACCCTTTCTTGGATGAGTCCTAGGGTCAAAAGGAGGTTTTATTTTGGGTATTATTTCCCCTATTCTTTTTCTACATTTCCCCATTGGTTTCCCCCTTGGACCCCCCATAAATTGGAGAATAATACATGGTTTTTTATGGCCAGGAAAGGCCGCACAGTTCCAAACCGTGCAAGAAAACCGTGTAAGAATGTCCAAGACAATAAAAATATTTTGGAATTTACCATTTTGACCTCCCAGAAATATGTCTAATCCGCTCCATTCATCCCCATTTCATTCTATACTTCCATTTACAACCTCCAAGTTCACTCCACCTCCCTTGGACCTCATATTTGAAGGGATATTTAATGGGGGAAACATCAAAATCAAGTAATTAATCATTTATCTCTTTGATTTCATACCTTTCCATAGGGTTTCTTTCACTCTTTCATGAGTTCTATGTCGTCCAGAAACTAGGTTTAAAACCTAGGGTCAGAAATGGTATCTTTGTTGTGTAATCATCAGATTTTACGTTTCTCTTCACTTCTTTATGGTTCAGCGGTGGTGCGATTGATGTTTCACACCATGATTTGAGGGTTTCGACTCAAAAGGCATGTGATTCCCTGTGTAACCATTTCATAATGAGTTAGTTTTCTTGTTTTATTGGTTTTTAATGTTCCTCATATGCTGTGTTGTGTGAAAAAACATTTTTTAGGGATTTGGTTAAGAATTTGTTTTTATAATTTCATTTTTGTTTGATGTTGTGAACTTTTCAAATGTAACACATGTTATATCTTCTTTGGTAGTTTTATAAAATATGAAATTGATTTATTAGTTGTTAAAAGTGGTGGAAAATTATATTTTGTTAATTCCTTAGTGTCTTGTGGGCCTTTGAAGGGGGTTTTAGAATAGGTTTTATGTGTAAAACTTTGTTATACTTATGCAGATCATTTTATGAAAATGTGTGTTTTAATTTGTATCTTGTGTGGTATTATTCGAGGTGATTTTATAGAATGTGAAAGTGGTTTTATAAATGTCTCTAGGGATTCCAATTCTGTTTTGGATTTGTATTGGTGTGATTTGACCTTGAAATAGGGTTTTGGAAATGGGTTTTGTTGTAAAAACATAATTATACCCCTAGGTTTGGTTTTATGACCTACCACAATTTTTTTTATTGAAAAACCACTATCTGGGTAAGTGGAAACCTACACAAACTGTCCTTCACATTAAGTCACCCCCACAAACAGACATTATAGAATTCAAAACAGTAAAATAGAACCAAGTAATCGGGCACCCTCACAAACAGACATCACAGAATTAAAAAATCAACAGTAAAACAGAACCATGTCACCACACCATCAGCCGTCACGCACCAGTTTCAAAATTCAAACCATCACCGCAATTCACGCAAATCCCATGAGCAACCATGGTGCATCTAATGCATTGAGAAAGGAAACGTCTGGTCTAAACTTTGTCAACATCATCCCATCCCCTTGCCATCATTACCGACATCCACCTCCAAAGGCTGCAATAAACAACCCCAAAACAGTCCATCACAACGAAAAAACATGAAGGCCAGAGACAACCGCAACTCTGGCGGCACTTTGATGCCATTCGAATATTGAACCGCAAATCCCAAAACCACGTTTTTCCATTACTCCAGATCCAACTAGTAGAGTCAAATAGAAACCTAGGGCTAGACTAGGTTGGAAGATAAATTGTTTAGTTTTTATGTCAAAAGTTTTGGTAATGTTTTGTAATTTATTGGGGTGATTTATGAAATTGTGATGTTAGTGCGAAACATGTTTTTGAGATGTTTTATGTTAGTTTCATGTGAAAAATGGTCTTTGTTTATGAAAAAGGTATTATGTAACTTATGATTGGGCTGTTATATGAGGTTTATAATCTTGGGAAACATTTTATAAAATTGTTACTGGAGTTGTTGAATTGTGAAAGATATACAAAATGTGTTGTGGACTATTTTGGTGTGATTTGGATTTCAAAATGAATTTGAATGAAAGTATATTTTTGTGACTTGTGTGGAATACATGGGGTCTGTTTGGTGAACTTGGGATGTGGAAATGATATTTTCATATTCAAATTGTATTTCTTGGCTTGTTGATCTTGTATGAGCACAAGAGGGAAACCCGAGTATCAAGATGGGTGGACGTGTACTAGTATGCTAGTGATCATATGGGGTTTGGCCTCAGTTTCACGAAGAAATATTGGTGCTTACAACACTAACTAAACTATTATTATGATGACTGGGGACCAAGAGGTTATGGGTATGTTCCCTACTTGTGGCTCGTGCACGAGAACAAATATTTGTGATGGTTACTTTCACCGAGATACGAGGTACCTGGGACCCACAACAAGCTAGTTGCAAGGGGTTATTTCCTATTTCTTGTTCTCATTAGTTACTTTTTTATTTCTGTCAGTATATAATATGGTTGGATGGAAAATTCCATAGTGTTGACTTTTTTTAAAAGTGTATATTCTTTAAAATAGCCCACTTGAATACTATTTTAATTTTTATGTTGCATCTTTTAGAAATTGTAACTAGCATTTACCATTTATGAAAACATACAATATTTTCATCTTTGAATGTTTATCACATGGAATCTATTAGTGTTGTTATCCTACTAGGATTTGGTTCACATCCTACTTACACTTTTGGGAGTAAGTAGAATTGGTTATTTCTATCTCAGGTTTGGGTACTGTTTTTAGTGCTAGTGGTTCGAGATTGAAGAAAATACTCCGTGGTTCTGTCTTGTGGAGATGGCTTGATGGAAGTGCCTCTTTACATGAGGATGGTTCGTGGGAAGTCCATTGTGGGTTTTTGTAGTTTTTGCAGTCTTTTATAATTGTTTTAAAATCTGTGATTCAATTATGGTTTTTTATAAAATATGGTTTGTTTTGAAAAATCATGATTTGACATATTGAATTTGTTTGTTCTTTAATGTTTATAAACTCAGGTAAATTGTTCCCAATTTTTAGTTTATGATACTCGGGCACTTGTGCCGTCCCATGGGGATTGAGAACACCCTTTGGGCCTTATCACGGGCCAGGTTTGGTACCGGTTTTTGGTGGCGACCAGATTAGGTTCGTGACTGATAAAAATGTAAGGGAAAAAATAATCACCATAAATAACCCAAGGATACGAAAATTCTTGATATTTAATGAGAGGCTGATCATGAAATTTTATAATTTAATAATTAATAATAAACAATCCTTATAAACAATGAGATTGTAACATGAAACTCATACCTCAAGTTCTATTTCTTTGAAAGTGATCTAACCACAAATATAATGAATTTAAATTTATTATAATTCTATAAAAAGTCATCAATATACATATATAACATATATTATACACTTTTTAAATTTAAACACCCTTTTATTAATAATTATTTTTTAAACTCATTATTTCTAGGTGTTAACTGTTTCATTTTCCATGGATGTTTTAGTTTTTCAGTTCATGTCCTTATAATTTAATCATGGTTAAATAATTTCTATAATGTCAACTAAGATATATATATCATATATATTAATTATATATATAATCCAAAAAATTATATATAGAAAAATGAATTACACCTTTCATGGAGGTGGTACATAGTACATATACATAAACAATGTTTTCATTTTTGGGATTATTGGAATGAAAGAAAGTTAAATAAAAAAAATATAACCATATTAATATAATAAATAACATATATATTTATTTTATATATAATTATAACCATACATGTAAAGTGGTGATGAGAAACAAATTACACCGCTAGGTGGATATGGTATGTCCTACGTACACACGAGTGTTGTTTTCGCTCTCTGTAGAATGGAAAGAAAATGGATAATGGTTGTTTCATAATAATAATAATAATAATTTATTATGTTGAAGATAATAAAATAATTATTTTATAATTGATAACAAGAATTTACAAGAAGTATTACAAAAAATTAAATTTTAAATATTCGGTTAAGAGTTATACATCTTCGTTGAGAAAAACTTTTGGTTTGCACCTTAATCTTTGAAAGAATAATATTTTGGAAAGAAAGGGAGATATAAAATATGTTTAAGGATTGTATTATGATATTAGGGTATGTATTTTCTAATTATAATGCTCAAACATTGTGAATAATGAAGGAGAGGAGGTTCTCTTTTGTAAAGTCCCGTAAAATTCAAGGGAAATTTTTTCTTAATTTTCCTTGAGATTTTACAAGAACGCAGTTTCTGACGGCACCTGATTCCGAGGCCCAGAGTGCCTAGAATAATATTCCAAAGTTTAGCTCAGGTATGTTCAGTGAACGAACGAGCGGGTTTTCCTAAATTTTGAACCGGTGCTCGGAATCGAAATCCGAGGACACCGATGGAATCGCAGTGCTGATAATTGCTTTGGAACACCTTTTCCGGAGTTGCGTTTGCTCGGGTGTGGTTATAAAATTTTGGGTTAAGTAAATGAATAAAATAAAATGGGGAAACCAATTTATTTTATTTTAAAGTTGATTAACCTAAGCTAAGTGGTTGAAGTGGGACCCACTATATCCTACTCCACTAGGTAGGATATTTGTGGGGTGGGGCCCACACGAGCCCCACCTTTTCAAATTCTACGAAACCCCCACCTTTAATTAGGTAACGCACCCGCACCCCCCTTTAAATGTAAGTCAACTCTTGCGTTTAAAATGAATAATAAACACCTCATAAATTGGGTGGTTTAAACTCCTTAATTAATTCAATTAATTGATTGATTCAATTTTTGAATTTCCAAAAGTTTGGCTTGTGTGATAATAAAATAAGAAAAGTCTTATTTTATTAAAGGGGTTCATTGTGCGAGAGGGATTGGGAGAAATCATTCAAAGCCTTGAAGCACTCCTTCCTCGACGAAGAACGCAAAGAACGCCGACCTCCGACGAAGGTCGACAAGAACGCCAGATCCTCGGAGATCGACGACGCGATGCCGACGAATCTTTTCTCCGCGACGCCAGCGATCCTCCTTCCGCGACGTCTTCTTCCGCGATGTGCAATTCTGCAATGAACCTTCGTTCAAATTTTTCTTCGAGGTAGGGGAGTTTTTTTCTTTTTGTTCTTGATTACTTTCGTCGCTGGTTATCATCTTTATTTGAGCCGCCTGATATCGCAATAACGAGAGGAGGTCGGACTGCACGAACACGGCTGACCCTCCTCCCCCCTTATTTGTTGATTTTTTTGCGGAAAAAACAAGGCGGCGTGGTGCCGATGCACCGCGTGGAAAATAATAAAGATTGGGCGAAGAAGCACGGTGTCGTCGCACCGCGCCGTTGAAGTCGAACAATCCGCGGCGCCGTCGCGCCGCACTGGAGAACGTCAAAGAGGCCGCGGCCAGAGCGGGGCTGCAGCGGAGGGGCATGGCGCCATCGCGTAGTGCCGGTCGGACCAAGGCCGTGACCTTTGGCTGCGGCGGAGCATGAACCGGCGGCCGGCTTCCGGCGGCCGGCGCCGAAGTAGGAGAGCGGGACCCCCGACGGTCCCGTGGCGGCAGCAACCGGCCGCCCGGACCGGGCCGATCGGCTTCCGAGAAGGGCCGGGTGTCGTAACCCCCGGCTGGACAGCAGTAGCGGCCCCCCCTCATGGGGGATGCAGTTTCACATCCCTATGGATGAGAATATCAAGCGTTGTGGTATCCCATACGTCTCACACTTCTCCTGTTGTAATATTTTCATAGAAGAAAATGCAGAGCTTCTCTTCTCCAGAGGGGAATGGGTGTTGGAAGTGTTGCGGTTCTTTGGGGAGTTCACTGGTTTTCAAGACGCTAGCTTGGCGGAGCACCCTTTCCTGGACAGGTGGTTCAATGTCTCGGGAGTTGGAGGGCTGGAGAAGATGGATCGCACAGTGATCCTCCTTACTAGGTGTTGGTCTATATGGCAGGCTAGGAATAAGCTGCGACACGAGGGGACCTGTTCAACGGGTAAGTGAATCATCATTAGAACAAAGAGTATTCTCATGGATTTGGCTCGGTTCATTGGAAACTAAAGGGATTCACCCACACTTAGATGGATGAATTCTCGCTCTCATGATGCCCAACCAGAGAACAGCTTCAACCGAGGTCTTTGGGTGCATGGCATCCCCCCATTAGGGGCCTGAAACTCAATACCGATGGGTCATGGAGTTCAAGTGTCTTACGCATGGGTGGGGCCATCTGGGACTCCTGTGGTTCGGTCCTCTTGGATTTCTCCTCCAACTTGGGTGATGGATCTTCTTTTCAGGCCGAAGAAAAGGCTATGCTCATGGGCATTAATCTCTGCCACCATAAGGTAATTTTCTTAGCGGAAGTTGAAACGGATTCTAAGATCCTACAAGATTTCATGAATGATTCGTGCTCCCCTCCTTGGTCTATAACCTACATTATTAGATAGTGAAAAGCTTGATCACCAATGGCACCAAAATAAGGCACACCTGGCGTGAGGGTTACAAGGTGGAAGATCACCTAGCTTCGATGGAGGTCCCTAGAAATGACCACATTTTTCTACATGATATAGCTACGTTGAAACCCAAAGGGGTTAACCTGATTGGAGGGGATGCCCTCGGCCTCCACCATTTTCGACCCCCTTAGTTTTCATTCTCCCTTGTCTCTCTTGATTCATTTGTTTTCCTTTGGAAGCTTCTATGTTTTGTCTAATTTTTAATAAAAAAAAATAATTTTGATGAAGAAAAATAAGTGAACAATTATAAACATCACCTTTACTTGATTAATACAAAATGAATGTCTCTGATCTTACTTTTGTAGGATATGGGTATAGTGGAATATTTTGGAAGAGTGAAAATTTAAATTTTTATAATCCAAATATAAAAGTGATAATTAATATGAATATAAACAACTCCAATATAAACATATAAAGTGAACACATTTTATTTTAAATTAAATACAATAAAAAATGTAATGACCTATATGATTTTCTTTCTTGTATAATTACCACTTATTATTATCATTTTTATTGTGTTAAGAACATTAAATTTACATTCTTTTGAGATATCTAAATTTACTTTATGATAATATGGAAATCAATATTTATTTAATAGGTTATTGAGTGATAAAATAGGAGGATTCATACTTTTAGAGTTGATTTCATATATCTCTCTAATTTCTCTCTCTCTCTATTGGGATAGTGACTGGAGAATATATCATATCTTCCGGTCTATAATTAGGGAGTATTTATTCTATATAATTATTTTATTTTTATACGATGTTAATGAATTTTATGAGTAATTAGTAGATCAGAAAAATTAAACTTTCTAGTGGTTATCATCCCTCTATCATAATACATTGGATTCCTTTATTATCCCTTATGGTATCCTCTTTTATAGATTATATAATGTATTTATTAAAACATTATATTGGTATATTTATCATATTTTTCATGAAATCAATTTGTGGGATTTGGAGATATCCTTCTATAATAATCTATTCCCTGATATTGGTGAACCTCCTTTTAAAGAATCCTTAATGGTGCGTCACCTTCTATTAGACTATGTTTCTAATTGATTACTATAATTGAAATAACAAGGATATTGTAGGGTTTCTGGTTTGGTAAGGAATTTGGACATAGTTACATAGGTTGTGTGATATATATTGGATCATATTAAAATCACATGAGTGGTAGAGGGGAGTGGGATTCAGTTTGAGCATGCTACATGTGTCTTGTTTAGGTTAACAGAAAGTGTATGTTCATAAGGATGTACAAGGTTGAATGTGGATGGTAGTGGGGCTTCATTGTGGGACCTTCAAATTGTTTGTAATAAATTTATAGTTTGTTGAAGGTGTATATTGAAATGTAGATACTATGTACCAAATAAATCACTTAGTGCGATCCTTCCATCATCAATAATTCTATGATATACCCTCATGAAAATCAAGGAGATCAAAAAATAACTCATAGAAATCCATTATTTAGCCTAATCATTCACTATTAGAAAATTAAGCCTCATAGGATGCGAAATTAGATGATCTATAAGTGGAGGTATCTGATAAAAGTTATAATGACTGATATTTACTAGTCTTTATACCCATTCAAAAAAATAATAAAAATTACCGCTCATTCCTCTCATATAATGAATCCCCTAGAACCCAAATGATTATCATTTGATTCCACCCCTCCATAAAAAATATACTCCAATCAATGCACCCTAACAACTCATTGGTGGCTCAACTCACCTATTGTGACTCTCATCCATGCAAAAATCTCTTCTCCCTTTTCATGGAACTTTCCTCTGATTGTGTTAACAACCCACAACCCCCTCATCTTGATCATACCTTGACTAGTTTTTTGTGTTCCCAAATCATCATTGTGATCTCATTGGATTCTTTTGATCAAATTCGGGGTAAAAAATCAACCCTTGAAACATTCTTTCAATGATGAGCAATATATTATTTATTTATTTCTTGAAAAATGGATTTTTTTAGTTATTCATCTTTTTTAGTTCATTTCACTAGATTTATTCTAATATTTTTATATAAATTAAATATTTTATATTGTTAAAAAATGGTATTATAATTTAAATTAATAATTAGATATTGAATTTTATTATTTCTCAATGTTAATAATTTATTATAATTAATCTTATACTAATATATATTGGATATTTCTACCTAAATGTATATGATAAAAAATATTAAATGAAATATAATTAAATTTCATGTGTTTTTATATTTTTCCATGTTATTTTTATTAAATTAATTAATTTCATTGGGTGGATCATTCTGTGAGAATTAATTTTTCCATATGAATAAAAAAATATCAGTTCATGTTTGAATGATTTAATAAATTAAATTTAGTTTTATATATTCTGAAAATAAATATAATTAAAACATGATATTTTTTTATTTCAAAATATATTAAGAAAGTATATATTACTCAAATATACAACTGAAAAATATTTATAATTAAAAATATTTCTTGTTCAATCAATCAATATATATATATATATATCTTGCATTGTTTTCCGTGTAAATTGAACATATGTATTGTTTTCACTAATAATTTTTTTTTTATTTTTTAACATATATATAGATTTATTAGTAAAATATATATATGTGTTGATAAAATATTATTAATATATATATATATATATATATATATAATTGAAAGTCATCTAGTTTATAAATTAATTAATAAATATGGAAAAATATATCATAATAATAACATGTAGTTAATTTATGAAATAATTGATAAAAATTAGTATACATCGGTGTTATAATTTTTTTATTTTTTATTTGTTTCATAAAGAATAATTATATATTTTAAATATTATAAATATTGATATTATAGTTAATTTAACTCAATAAACTCCCAATAAAATAATTATTTATTATAATTTAATTTTTTTTATTATTCTATTGATACACTTATGGATAAGAGAATGAATGATCTACGAAATATATTTTCTAAAAAATGTTTTGTCGGGATTGAATAATTTAATTATTTTAATAATTGTTTTAAAATACATTTGATTAGTTTTTATTATATAAATTTTTCAAAAACATATGGATTTAAATGGGTACCATAATATAATATTTTTTTAGAACATCTTTTTGATATTATTTAAAGATGGGACATGTCATGTTGAAGAATATGTTTCTTATCACCATGAAAAAATGTTTAGATGAATGTTGATCCATGAATAAGTGATCTAATGAAAATAATTCTCAATGAAAAGAAATTTCAATTTCCAAATGAATAGGATAACATCAAGAATAATAATTTTGGATGGATTAATAACTGCTCGACTGTCGATAAAGATACATTGAAATCCATTAAAATTATTGATGATGCATATATTGAATTATATCCTAGATAGACTGAATTAATTAAATTTTTATAATAGATCTTTTTCACTAGATATAATTGAATCAATTGATAAATTCCTCTATAATTATATTTTTGGTGTTGTCATAGATGGTACTCCATATTGGAGAAATAGTTTTATATTTGTACAACCCAGATCAGAAGTTTAATGAAAACCTATGTTTTATATATGAAAAAATTTATGATTTCCCTAATAACTATATAATATTCAATAAATAGGATTAAAACTCAGTGTTTGTATTATCTATAACTAATGCATGTGATTAAGGTTTTTATATTATTATTGGTAGGGTCTTGAACCATGAAAATAATATAACTATGAAGAAGGTAAATTACTTCCCACTGAAACTATGACTAAAAATATTTCTTTCGTAATCTAAAATCAATACAATAATAACATGATATATGATTAGAAAAAAATAAGTGGATTTTAGACTCACACGTTAGTTTATTTTTCATTAAATTAGTTTTATTAGAGACCATAAAAATTATCTGAGGATCATCACCATGTTTGATTTTGTTTGAAATTAGATGGTTTTAACCTATTTAGGTTTATGTTTGGTGAATCACATATTATAATTCAAGTGGTTTTATTTCAATACAATCTCACACTAATATTATTTAATAATCAACCATTTTTTTCTATTTACTCTCTTATTGATGAGATGTGAGTAACTAATTGTAGAATTGTTATTTATATGAAATCATTTATCGATTAAATGTATGATTTTTTAGAGAAATGTGTGATGAATTTTGATTTTTGGGGGTAATAGAATATTTAGAATTTAGACTACATTATTATGAAAAATTAATGACTTCCCAACATATGATATCTCATCACCATAAAGTAAAAAATGAATATTTTTCCTATACATGTTTCCATAAATGTATGAAATCGATAAAGATCAATTATTATTGAAAGTAGGAACACCTTATTCGTAAACTCTTTTTCCCCAGACTACAGATGTTCAGAAAAGATAGAGTGTCAATTTATTACAACATAGTTCTTAACCCAATAAGAAAAATAAAAGTTGGGGTTCAAAAATTAGAACAATATGACCAAGAAAATATTATCACAATGTATGATTTGAAGGAATTCATTTCTCCTACATTTCCATACATTCCTTCTACAAATAGATAGTGTAGTCATAATTAGAAGATGAAAATTATTTTCACTGAAATTTTTTATTTGAAAGGTAACATTTGGAGGCATATTTAAATGTGATGGAAATTAATAAAATTTAATGTAATGATATATTTTTGACCATTTTAGGCATCAAGGGGAGATAAATGGATGGTGTCAACACTTGATCTGATTTGAATGAAATAGTATTTAGAAAACAATCACATTTATAGGTAGGTTATGGAATTAAGGATTACATGTCATTGTATAGTACATAATGGTTAAAAAGGATAATGTAATTTCTATAAATTTTGAGGATAGATAAGGTGGTTAATGGGTTTTTGAGAATATTTTCAATAAATTGAATGTTGTGAGAAGTGTGTTATTAGGTTGGAAAATTCATGATAATTATATTTTTAATTAATAGTAAATTCCAATTCCAATTCATGATTTTTTCAACCCATTTTTTTGATCCCTTGATTGATGTTTCTATTTTATAGACAGTTAGTACTATGAAATCATCACATGTTTGATTTAAAAACCAAGAGGATGTGATTTTTATTACACAATTTCAATTATGAAAACTATTTATACCTTATTTTTTATGTCATGGTCTCGTTGAAGAAACATTTTACTAATGAAATCATTATGATTAGTCTTATTCCATTTAGTTAGAAGTATTTAATTAAGCTATAAATGAATATAATGAAATGGTATGTGTGAAACTAATATCTTCTTGAAGATTTTATTTATAATGTTTATTTAATATGTTATTAGGTCAATCTTATTTTTAAATAAAGGCGGATCATTATCAATTTACATGGATAAATAGTGATAATATGATTTATAAATATTAGAAAGTGCTCAATGATCCTTTTATATTAGAATAAAAGGTTGTGAAGGTTTACTTTTTTATCACTAAGTTGAAATGGAATGTTGTACTAAAAATATGAAAATGAGTATTTTTTTATTGAATGAAAGGTGACTAATATTACATCCTTTAACAAGAAAACTATTTAATAAAACATTTTAGCTATATGAGAATAATGTATTAAACATTTTAGGGAGACCAATGATGGAGATATTATTGATTTTCATGACTAGTGAAATGTTGCCAACTAATTTTTCCAATTATAAAGAAAAGTTAAAAAATTATTATTTTTAAGTATTTTATATAAATTACACAATTTAACTACATTTTATTTTTACAAATATTGATATGTAATAGGAATTGTGGGCTTCTTCATTTAGTATTATTTGTATATATGTTTCAATTTTTTTCTTAAATTACATTAATTTTTAATTAGTGTGTTTATTTAACATTGTTTAATTTAAAAAAACTATATAATGTTTTCTATAGTATGAATATTTGTTTAGACGATTTTGATTTATCCTCTTGTAGACATGGGGGACATGTCAATCGGTTTTGATCTTGTATATACTATACTAGATTGGATGTATTATTTGATAACACCATTCTTCTAGTTATATATGGGGAACTAATTTATTTTCTATTTTAAAAATATGATATAAGACCCCCATAGATTCCCCATAATGACATATGAGTGGTCATTATCCCTTATTGAATATTGTAAGATTGTGGAGGGAAGTGATATGTTATTATTAATAAAGACATGATATATCAACATGTCATAAGATATGACATCCATGGATACACATTTAAATATAGATCAAGGGTCCCATGTCATGTAGTTTTTTGAGAAAAGGTATTGAGTTCATGCCAGGATGGAAGGATGAACACAGTAGATGTTGTTGATTCTATAATTAATATTATACGGCATAGTAGAGATGCTCACTTTTAGTTGATATGAGTGAAATATACAAAGATATTTTCACATTTTTTTAAGGAAATAAATTTGGTGGAGATACAATTTCCCATTGATGGTGCACAGGTTCTGACATAAAAGGTATAAAATAAAATAAATTACACTTATCCATATATTTTTTAATATTATAGGCTCCAAGAGTAGTTGGAGGAATCATCATTACATGACTTGACTCACTAGGGCCCCACATGGTCTTGTGGTAGTCCAAATTTTCCACCCCAAGTCAGACTCTAACAAACCACGAGCCGAAGGACATCTCTAAGATGCCATAACCTATATGATAGGCCTTATTTTAAGTAAACGTACGATATAAATACAACCCAAATACACAAGATATATCAAAAACACTATCAATATATCATATATAACTGAAATTTTAAAAAAAAATCATGTGTAAAAAACCCTATTTGAATTTATACAACTATGCAAGAAGAATAGAAAAAACATATTATGACATCACCCAGTACAACCTACTCATTGTAAAGTAAAACTCCTACTCATATAAAGGACTCTTGGTTTGAGCTATATAATCCACTACATACATCATGTATAAATTAATTCTATAGTTAAATAGTTCCACCACCTCTCTTACCTTCGTTAGTTCTAAAAATTCTATGGTAAACTCTAAAAACTATAATTTTTACATAGATACAACATGTGTGGGAACAAGACCTATGAATTGTTGATTATAAATATCCCTAGAAGGATTTTCTAACAACACAATGAAAAGATGAATCTACAAGTTAATTAGAACCAATTTCAAAGGCATAAATGTATAAAATCAATAGTATATGATATACAATAAATCTAGGATAACCATGAATCTAGAAATAATCCCAATCCATACATCTCAATTTTATAATAGATCTCATATCGCATAAAATCAGTGACACTTAGTGTATTAGAATATTTATAGTCCCAACATTAATAAACGTACTATAATTTATATTAAAAAGGCTATTATGTTACCTAAATATGATTCAAGGAGTGTAATGTATGTTTTATCACCTTATTATAACATAAAAAATATCATTTTCTCCTTGCTACCCTATTTTTTATCATTAGGGGATTGCACATCACTAAGATATACATATCAACCAAGGGAGTAAAAAAACTATTTGAAATAGAAACTCATAGTTGAACTAATGTGTTAACACCTAAATCTATATAATTAGAATACCAATGTCTGATCACATGGGAGAGTGTTAACCTTAGTTATAATATGGTGGACTAGTACCTTATCCGGATTAAGGGGATATAACCCATACCTTAATGGAGTCACCATGCACAGAGGATGGAAATATTATAACCCAATCCCATCGGGAGTACAAAACTATAAAAAATATATGGTTGACCCAAATATTATCATTAAAATATATCTAGGTGGTTTTTTGAACACATGTCTACTCGGGTTGTCTTGCATTTGCTTTTATATCACCACCTCGGGGAAAAAAATTATCCCAAAAGACATAGAATCATCCTTTACATTTAATAAATATTATGACATCATGTTCAGTATGGAACATAACTTAGAATAGATTATTTATGTGTCTTATTAGGGAACTCAAATGGGAATATATGGAAAACATTATATTTTTCTAGTACATGAAATGTGTATCTTACCTACATGATGGGTAATCCCTAAGAATCTGATAGGAGTGTCTAATAAGTTTCCAAAACATGTTCATTAAACCTATAGAGTGTGTCCAAGGAGGTACATGGTGTATGGGGATCACTTCTCTATCTGAATTTACATCACCAACACATGTTGAGTCATGATAAATCGTCTATATAATGTATTTTTTAGTAGAAAATATGTGTTTTTCTCTAAAAATCATGTGATGGGGTCTATATCCATGGAGTTTCAATGGTCAGACAATGTGTGTGCATCCTATCAACCACTTGGTTATGTATGACTAAAATTTATCAAGTCATGTACATGATATACATAGTGTGTGGCATAACAAACATATTGTCTGGGACAATTTGGTTGGATCAATGTGTACCCCATTACATGAATTATCCATGTGATCTAGTATACAAAGGATTTATCCTTTTGGTAGATAATGTGTAAAATTTAAATCAATACATAAACCCTAAAGTCACAAATTGAAATTGTAGTGACCTTGATTCTTCCCATTTAAGACTTGTCACAATTAATAGTTTTAGAGTCCAGAGACCTCTCTATGGGTAAAATATTAAATTTAACCTATCTGATGGAATATTAAAGACTTGTAGGATTTTATTGATTTAGGGATGTGATGTTTACACCTAGGCTGAGTTATGGTGGATTTCTAAACAAGTTGGATTTTAAGGAATTTTAATG
This sequence comes from Viscum album, assembly GCA_963277665.1. NCBI lineage: Eukaryota > Viridiplantae > Streptophyta > Magnoliopsida > Santalales > Viscaceae > Viscum > Viscum album. Next base: position 1,896,903,157 of record OY728150.1, read on the forward strand.
ATTATTAATTAAAATATATATATCATGTGGGAATATAGTTTTTTATTAAAGACTACAAAAATTTCATTTAAAACATTTTAAAAATTATTATAATATTTTTTAGATGGTTCATCCATCCATCATCATTTTATGATTTTAATATATTCTCAATAAAAGTACATTATAAATAAAATATTACTTTTATCATTTTTATGATTTTATAGAAATAATTTATTTCCTATGAATTAGTTCCCTCAATGGGGGAATCTGAGATCACCATTTATTTAGGAGTGGGGGTCTAACACTCTGGGTACTATTTTTTTGTTTACACCAACAATTCCTTGGATATGACCTGATGGTTGAAATTTTAATTAAACAACATGAACCATATTGTTTATCTATTTGAATATCATTTTCTATAATTTAATGATTTCATACATAAACTCTATAATTTAGAGAGGTAGAGAGATATGGATATTGAATGATATTTTTTTATCCATAGGGCCAAGGAATGGGATTCTTTATAATGGTCTTCGATGACACTAAATGTAGAAATGATCTTCAGCATTGATTGATCCAGTTATGAGGTAGGTATTATTTTAATTAAATTATTATTTGTGGTTTCTTTCCTGACTATTTAATTGAATCTAAAATTTTGGGGACATAAATATCTTTTTTTGACAATAAAATAAAATTCTAAATTTTTTGGTCCATATGCTTAATTTCTAGTGAAGATTTTATTAATGATGACGTTATTCCATGTGATTGTGCACTATTAATGGACACAAGAAGAATGAATACCCATCCCAATATCAAACCCCCTATACATTGCAATATAGTGAATAGATTTATACTCTAGAATTTCATTTGGTTGTTTTGGAAACAATTTCTGCTCAAGGTAAGAGTGTGGTAGAGTAGACACGGAAAACCGAAACTATAACAAATGGTGGTGTAGGGGAAGTTATTGCAGCTAGTATCCATGGATGTGTGAGCGGTAATATGGAAGGCCATTATGTCTATTCCTGATGATAGTGATAGTAAATGGAGTGACCTATAGTGCATATTGAAGGTGATAGATAGGAAACATACCCAAAATATGTCATAGTCCTGGAACCACAACATGTCATGACCATATCCATAATGTTCCATTGGCTAGGAACCTATGTTGTTCTTGGGTCATGTTCAGGGCATGCTGAAAAAAAGTAGACATATCTTATCAGACATGTAGGCATGCAGGGTTAGGCCCTCTCGACACACCCTATCAATCATATATAGCATTGATTCCCATTAGCAATGCATCAGTTGGAACTTCTTATTACCACCACATAAATCAAAATCTCAAATAAGTGGTGTTTCACAAATTTATCACCCTATATAAGTTTATAGCATATAAATAGACTATTGGAAGTGTTTCTATACATTTATATGAAATTCATGATTGTTTGGGCCATCTGATACCATTTTCATGAGTCATAGGCAGTTTTAGGATTTATCCCTTTATAGATTATGATGAGGTTCATGTATGATGAATGAAGTGTTCATCAGGGGGTCACATATTCCCCCTTTCTTTTTGTGCTTCTTGTTGGGGTCTTAATCCTCCTTTATTACTAATGGAGTTATGATCACTCTCCCATATACTTAGTTCTACTTTTATCTATTTTGAGATACTCTAGATTTCAATGTTCTACTTAATGAAAGTTTTGTCATCCATTTCTATTGTTGAGATGTGATGTAGGATTATTGATTTAGTTAGTTCTAATTTATGGGTTCATGGGTTGTTTCCTATTGTAACTAAGTTATGAAGAGTGGAAATTTTTCCTCTATCACAATCACTCTCTTTGGAAGGATATCATGTTGTTATGATAGTAGATATACATACATTTAATACATAAATATTATATCTTATTATATGAATAATAAATATATAACATTATGGACAACACCAGAATTGAATAGGTCTGGTGTATTTGAAATTTGGGATACATAAACAACTTTTTCATAAGAGATATACATTATATACCACTTATTTCTTTAAAAATATAACCCTTATTAGATATATCATTCTTAAAATATTTCTTCATATCTTGGGGAAGGGAAACATTAGAAAGGGTGAGTTTAGTTGATTATTAATGGTAAAAAGGGGAGATATCAAATATCACTTATGTATTACATGATCATAATGATATGACAACATTGGTTTAATATTTTTAAATAGTGTACATGATATAATATATTATAATGTTTAATCAAGGAAAATATCATTGAAGTTCATAATACATAAATCATAATGTATTAGAAGAACATGATCCATGAGAGTATAACATTTTCATAAGACCTAAGTTCATGTCTTGCACATAAGTATATAAAATCATTTTCTCAGACAAGGATCAATTACAAGACTATTATAGTTGATTGGTTTCAATATCCAATACACTACATCCTTTGTCAAGGTTCACTCCCAAGACTATCATAGTGGATAGAGTCCCTTATAGAAATGGGTTCACTCCCTATTCCAATCCCTTTTATCTTAGGAAATATCAAACTTTACCCACTTTATTGGATGGTTATATAATTTCAGGATCACCCATAACATAACTAATTTTATACATATTTGTTGCATAATATCATAGGAAATTTATCATATCTTCATATCATAACCCCTGGAATGAAAACATGTTTCAAAAAAATCATTATTAAAGTATTGAATAACCCACAAAATAAATAGGATTCAAAAATGTTTCATCATAACTTAATTTAAATGTGGAAAAGAAATGGGTCTCATAGAATTATTCTCAAATCATGGTCATAACAAGCCATATAAATAAATAAATTGGATGATTTCATTCTATTGTATCCCATGTAAATTAGATATATCATTAATGAATTCATCATTGAATAAAAATTCCTTCCAAATATCCCTAGAAAATTCCTTGAGAAATTTTCCATTTTCACTTTTCAATAAAATATTTAAAATATGAAAAATTATAATATATTAATGAAAATTTTTTCTATAAAAACAAAAATCAATTTTTTTAAAAAACAATCAAATAATTGATCGGACAAGATAGTGGGAAATTTTATTTATACAGTAAACATTAAAACAAATATTCCTTTCACGTTTTTGGTTAAATTAAAAAGTGTGTTCTTAGGAAAATGACAAGAATATTCCTTTAAAATCCCTTTCTTAAAATTGGGTAAAAATGATTTTGAAAAACAATAGTAAAATCTTGAAACATTCTTGGAACCTTTTTAATAAAAAATAGACATGGAAAAAATAGGATTTTTAACTGAAGAGAGAAATAATGACAAATTTCCATAAAAATATTCTTTTAATATCTTGAGAATTAAAATAAATAACGCCACACCCAGAATTTCAATTCCATTCTTTTTTTAAAATCCTTTTTTAGTTCTTAGCTTTCTCTGGGTTTCCGGGTGTTTCGGGTTTGAAATTTTGGTTCCTATTGTGATACTGATCTATGAACTTGGTATTGGGTATATTTTATGGTAATTGGATTTCTATTTTTTCAAAGGAATGGTATATGGTTGTTGTGTATTATAGTTTTCTTATTGACTCTCCAAGTGACACCACTTGTGGGGTAATTTATTGAGGTGGTTTGTACCCTTTCTTGGATGAGTCCTGGGGTCAAAAGGAGGTTTTATTTTGGGTATTATTTCCCCTATTCTTTTTCTACATTTCCCCATTGGTTTCCCCCTTGGACCCCGAATAAATTGGAGAATAATACATGGTTTTTTATGGCCAGGAAAGGCCGCATAGTTCCAAACCATGCAAGAAAACCGTGTGAGAATGTCCAAGACAATAAAAATATTTTGGAATTTACCATTTTGACCTCCCAGAAATATTTCTAATCCGCTCCATTCATCCCCATTTCATTCTATACTTCCATTTACAACCTCCAAGGTCACTCCACCTCCCTTGGACCTCATATTTGACGGGATATTTAATGGGGGAAACATCAAAATCAAGTAATTAATCATTTATCTCTTTGATTTCATCCCTTTCCATAGGGTTTCTTTCACTCTTTCATGAGTTGTATGTCGTCCAGAAACTAGGTTTAGAACCTAGGGTCAAAAATGGTATCTTTGTTGTGTAATCATGAGATTTTACGTTTCTCTTCAATTCTTTATGGTTCAGCGGTGGTGCGCTTGATGTTTCACACCATGATTTGAGGGTTTCGACTCAAAAGGCATGTGATTCCATGTGTAACCATTTCATAATGAGTTAGTTTTCTTGTTTTATTGGTTTTTAATGTTCCTCATATGCTGTGTGGTGTGAAAAAACATTTTTTAGGGATTTGGTTAAGCATTTGTTTTTATAATTTCATTTTTGTTTGATGTTTTGAACTTTTCAAATGTAACACATGTTATATCTTTTGTGGTAGTTTTATAAAATATGAAATTGATTTATTAGTTGTTAAAAGTGGTGGAAAATTATATTTTGTTAATTCCTTAGTGTCTTGTGGGCCTTTGAAGGGGGTTTTAGAATAGGTTTTATGTGTAAAACTTTGTTATACTTCTGCAGATAATTTTATAAAAATGTGTGTTTTAATTTGTATCTTGTGTGGTATTATTCGAGGTGATTTTATAGAATGTGAAAGTGGTTTTATAAATGTCTCTAGGGATTCCAATTCTGTTTTGGATTTTTATTGGTGTGATTTGACCTTGAAAGAGGATTTTGGAAATGGGTTTTGTTGTAAAAACATAATTATACCCCTAGGTTTGGTTTTATGACCTACAACAATTTTTTTTATTGAAAAACCACTATCTGGGTAAGTGGAAACCTACACAAACTGCCCTTCACATTAAGTCACCCCCACAAACAGACATTATAGAATTCAAAACAGTAAAATAGAACCAATTAATCGGGCACCCTCACAAACAGACATCACAGAATTAAAAAATCAACAGTAAAACAGAACCATGTCACCACACCATCAGCCGTCACACACCAGTTTCAAAATTCAAACCATCACCGCAATTCACGCAAATCCCATGAGCAACCAAGGTGCATCTACTGCATTGAGAAAGGAAATGTATGGTCTAAACTTTGTCAACATCATCCCATCCCCTTGCCATCATTACCGACATCCACCTCCAAAGGCTGCAATAAACAACCCCAAAACAGTCCATCACAACGAAAAAACATGAAGGCCAGAGACAACCGCAACTCTGGCGGCACCTTGAAGCCATTCGAATGTTGAACCGCAAATCCCAAAACCACGTTTTTCCATTACTCCAGATCCAACTAGGAGAGTCAAATAGAAACCTAGGGCTAGAGTAGGTTGGAAGATAAATTGTTTAGTTTTTATGTCAAAAGTTTTGGTAATGTTTTGTAATTTATTAGGGTGATTTATGAAATTGTGATGTTAGTGCGAAACATGTTTTTGAGATGTTTTATGTTAGTTTCATGTGAAAAATGGTCTTTGTTTATGAAAAAGGTATTATGTAACTTATGATTGGGCTGTTATATGAGGTTTAGAATCTTGGGAAACATTTTATAAAATTGTTAATGGAGTTGTTGAATTGTGAAAGATATGCAAAATGTGTTGTGGACTATTTTGGTGTGAGTTGGATTTCAAAATGAATTTGAATGAAAGTATATTTTTGTGACTTGTGTGGAATACATGGGGTCTGTTTGGTGAACTTGTGATGTGGAAATGATATTTTCATATTCAAATTGTATTTCTTGGCTTGTTGATCTTGTATGAGCACAAGAGGGAAACCCGGGTATCAAGATGGGTGGACGTGTACTAGTATGCTAGTGATCATATGGGGTTTGGCCTCAGTTTCACGAAGAAATATTGGTGCTTACAACACTAACTAAACTATTATTATGATGACTGGGGACCAAGAGGTTATGGGTATGTTCCCTACTTGTGGCTCGTGCACGAGAACAAATATTTGTGATGGTTACTTTCACCGAGATACGAGGTACCTGGGACCCACAACAAGCTAGTTGCTAGGGGTTATTTCCTATTTCTTGTTCTCATTAGTTACTTTTTTATTTCTGTCGGTATATAATATAGTTGGATGGAAAATTCCATAGTGTTGACTTTTTTTAAAAGTGTATATTCTTTAAAATAGCCCACTTGAATACTATTTTAATTTTTATGTTGCATCTTTTAGAAATTGTAACTAGCATTTACCATTTATGAAAACATACAATATTTTCGTCTTTGAATGTTTATCACATGGAATCTATTAGTGTTGTTATCCTACTAGGATTTGGTTCACATCCTACTTACACTTTTGGGAGTAAGTAGAATTGGTTATTTCTATCTCAGGTTTGGGTACTGTTTTTAGTGCTAGTGGTTCGAGATTGAAGAAAATATTTCGTGGTTCTGTCTTGTGGAGATGGCTTGATGGAAGTGCCTCTTTACATGAGGATGGTTCATGGGAAGTCCATTGTGGGTTTTTGTAGTTTTTGTAGTCTTTTATAATTGTTTTAAAATCTGTGATTCAATTATGGTTTTTTATAAAATATGGTTTGTTTTGAAAAATCATGATTTGACATATTGAATTTGTTTGTTCCTTAATGTTTATAAACTCAGGTAAATTGTTCCCAATTTTTAGTTTATGATACTCGGGAACTTGTGCCGTCCCATGGGGATTGAGAACATCCTTTGGGCCTTATCACGGGCCAGGTTTGGTACCGGTTTTTGGTGGCGACCAGATTAGGTTCGTGACTGATAAAAATGTAAGGGAAAAAATAATCACCATAAATAACCCAAGGATACGAAAATTCATGATATTTAATGAGAGGCTGATCATGAAATTTTATAATTTAATAATTAATAATAAACAATCCTTATAAACAATGAGATTGTAACATGAAACTCATACCTCAAGTTCTATTTCTTTGAAAGTGATCTAACCACAAATATAATGAATTTAAATTTATTATAATTCTATAAAAAATCATCAATATACATATATAACATATATTATACACTTTTTAAATTTAAACACCCTTTTATTAATAATTATTTTTTAAACTCATTATTTCTAGGTGTTAACTGTTTCATTTTCCATGGATGTTTTAGTTTTTCAGTTCATGTCCTTATAATTTAATCATGGTTAAATAATTTCTATAATGTCAACTAAGATATATATATCATATATATTAATTATATATATAATCCAAAAAATTATATATAGAAAAATGAATTACACCATTCATGGAGGTGGTACATAGTACATATACATAAACAATGTTTTCATTTTTGGGATTATTGGAATGAAAGAAAGTTAAATAAAAAAAAATATAACCATATTAATATAATAAATAACATATATATTTATTTTATATATAATTATAACCATACATGTAAAGTGGTGATGAGAAACAAATTACACCGCTAGGTGGATATGGTCTGTCCTACGTACACACGAGTGTTGTTTTCTCTCTCTGTAGAATGGAAAGAAAATGGATAATGGTTGTTTCATAATAATAATAATAATAATTTATTATGTTGAAGATAATAAAATAATTATTTTATAATTGATAACAAGAATTTAGAAGAAGTATTACAAAAAATTAAATTTTAAATATTCGGTTAAGAGTTATACATCTTCGTTGAGAAAACACTTTTGGTTTGCACCTTAATCTTTGAAAGAATAATATTTTGGAAAGAAAGGGAGATATAAAATATGTTTAAGGATTGTATTATGATATTAGGGTATGTATTTTCTAATTATAATGCTCAAACATTGTGAATAATGAAGGAGAGGAGGTTCTCTTTTGTAAAGTCCCGTAAAATTCAAGGGAAATTTTTTCTTAATTTTCCTTGAGATTTTACAAGAACGCAGTTTCAGACGGCACCTGATTCCGAGGCCCAGAGTGCCTAGAATAATATTCCAAAGTTTAGATTAGGTATGTTCAGTGAACGAACGAGCGGGTTTTCCTAAATTTTGAACCGGTGCTCGGAATCGAAATCTGAGGACACCGATGGAATCGCAGTGCCGATAATTGCTTAGGAACACCTTTTCCGGAGTTGCGTTTGGTTGGGTGTGGTTATAAAATTTTGGGTTAAGTAAATGAATAAAATAAAATGGGGAAACCAATTTATTTTATTTTAAAGTTGATTAACCTAAGCTAAGTGGTTGAAGTGGGACCCACTATATCCTACTCCACTAGGTAGGATATTTGTGGGGTGGGGCCCACACGAGCCCCACCTTTTCAACTTCTACGAAACCCCCACCTTTAATTAGGTAACGCACCCGCACCCCCCTTTAAATGTAAGTCAACTCTTGCGTTTAAAATGAATAATAAACACCTCATAAATTGGGTGGTTTAAACTCCTCAATTAATTCAATTAATTGATTGATTCAATTTTTGAATTTCCAAAAGTTTGGCTTGTGTGATAATAAAATAAGAAAAGTCTTATTTTATTAAAGGGGTTCATTGTGCGAGAGGGATTGGGAGAAATCATTCAAAGCCTTGAATAACTCCTTCCTCGACGAAGAACGCAAAGAACGCCGACCTCCGACGAAGGTCGACAAGAACGCCAGATCCTCGGAGATCGACGACGTGATGCCGACGAATCTTTTCTTTCGCGACGCCAGCGATCCTCCTTCCGCGACGCCTTCTTCCGCGACGTGCAATTCTGCAATGAACCTTCGTTCAACTTTTTCTTCGAGGTAGGGGATTTTTTTTCTTTTTGTTCTTGATTACTTTCATCGCTGGTTATCATCTTTATTTGAGCCGCCTGATATCGCAATAACGAGAGGAGGCCGGACTGCACGAACACGGCTGACCCTCCTCCCCCCTTGTTTGTTGATTTGTTTGCGGAAAAAACAAGGCGGCGCGGTGCCGATGCACCGCGTGGAAAATAATAAAGATTGGGCGAAGAAGCACGGTGTCGTCGCACCGCGCCGTTGAAGTCGAACAAGCCGCGGCGCCGTCGCGCCGCGCTGGAGAACGTCAAAGAGGCCGCGGCCAGAGCGGGCCTGCATCAGAGGGGCATGGCGCCATTGCGTAGCACCGGTCGGACCAAGGCCGCGACCTTTGGCTGCGACGGAGCATGAACCGGTGGCCGGCTTCCGGCCGCCGGTGCCGAAGTAGGAGAGCGGGACCCCCGACGGTCCCGCGGCGGCAGCAACCGGCCGCCCGGACCGGGCCGATCGGCTTCCGAGAAGGGCCAGGTGTCGTAACCCCTGGCTGGACAGCAGTAGCGGCCCCCCCTCATGGGGGATGCAGTTTCACATAGGTGGGGCAGCGCCCCCCCCCACACCCTTCTACTCGGCCGTTACGGCCGAGCCGCCTGGCCACGCTGGACAGGCCGAGCGAGCCAGGCCGGGCCGGGCCGCACCAGCTGGGCCAGGCCGCACCCACCAGGCCGGGCCGCTCTCTAATTGGTCAAAACCGGACCCGGGTCGGGTCGACCCGGTTCGGGCCAACCCAGGGGGTATCGAGCCGGGTCGGACCGGGCCCGAACCCCCTATTCGCAGACCTCTTTCAGTCTTTTGCCCATAACTTGGGCTGAAAACCTTCGATTGACGCACCGCCAACTCCGATGCGATCCTTGGATCGAGTCGGTCATTTCCTTATATTACACTCAAGGTTTCGGAGAACTTTGGGTATGGCCGAGTTGGTTCGAACACGAAACCAACCGGTCCCTCGGAGCGGAAACGCTTATAACTTGAGCTCCGGACGTCCGATTGACGTGCCGTAGACTTTGTTGGATTCCTCTTGATGAGACGGAACTTTTGGCATACTTCGCCCGAGATTTGGACACAGTTGGATAGTGGCCGGGTTGGATTGTACCTGAAATCTAACCGGGCCCCTGGAACGGAAAAGATGAGAACTTTCAGACCGGGCGTCCATTTGACAAACCGTCAGCGGCGTTGGTGATCTCGTTGAGAAACAGTCCCTATGAGTATACCCTATGAGAGTTAGGGGTATAGTTTAGATACGGCCGGGTTGGTTCGCAAACGAAACCAAACGGGCCCCTGGGATGAAAAGGCTAATAACTCACAGACCGGGCGTCCGATTGACGCACCGTCTGTTGCGTTGAGATCCCTATGATGAGGTGGTCCTTTGAGATACTTTTTCGTGGTATTTTGTGATACTTGGAGTATCGACCAGTAGCTCGTGGAGCGGACCCTCCCAGAGGCAAGCGTATGGAGTACGGATACCGTATAGCCGGCTGAGACCTGACGACTGCTTGACCGACTCGACTTGGAGTGATTCGATTAGCCCAGTGGACAGAGCAGTACTTTTTTCGGGTGCAGACCCATGGCGGAAGGAGCACTACTGAGTTTGGGTGAAGACCTGCGGTACTCGTCCGGAGAGTACCTCTGTAGGCTATTAGGAGGGATGCACTACTATGTTTGGGTGGCAGACCCCGGCGGGAAGCACTACTCTGTTTGGGTGGTTGGCCCGCGGTACTCAACAGGTGGAGTACCTCAACAGTCTTAAGTTAGTGAGCAGTACCTCAGAGTCGTGACAAGATCACTGTACTCGATAGAGATGGGGATCTTCAGCAGTTACGGTTTTGATAATGAAAATCCTGGTTTGAGCTGAGTCTATGACCTTTGTGTGTACATCATGATTGAGATGGGTCACTTGATAACTTGAGTATATGTATGGGCATATAACTGGGTAGTGGTTATCCGTTGATTTCATAATCATTGTGTTTCCTCATGATTGAGATGGTTTACTTGATAACTTAGGTATATGTATGGGCATATACCCAAGTAGAGGTTATCTGTTGAGATCTTCTTTGTGGTTATCCTTGTTGGATTTAGTGAGACCTTGAGAGTCTCGAGATCCCTACTAAGTATCGGTATACTCACACCTGCACGGGCTATGCCCGCACCTCGTTGTGTTGGTTGCAGACGACGGGTAGCGCTGACAGAGGTCGAGTGTTTGAGGACTGGACGGTACCTGGAGGTGGATCTCACGATGAGTCAGTATCCGGAGGTGGACTTCACGACGTGACGATACTCGAAGGAGGTTGACGGGAATGAGCGTTGTAGAGGCTATCTGTACCTACCCTTCAGGTAGGATCCGTGGTTGATGATCCAGGAGTTGCGCTATCTGTACCTACCCTTCAGGTAGGATCCGTGGTGGACGATCCAGGACCTGTGCTATCTCGGCCTACCCTTCAGGTAGGATCCGAGGAGGACAACCCAGGAGCTGCCTCTATTCTTCCAGCTGTTTGTCTTTTTTGTTGTAATTTTGTTCATTTGAAGCTGTACTTTCGTTTGGGTATGTATTCTGGCCCATTTACTTTTCAACACTTCCTTTTTGTTTTTAGTGTATCACATCCGCTTGTACTCTGTGGTGTTTTGTTCTTTTATAAAGGCAATGTCTTCCCAGTTATCAGGATTTACGCCTTTGGTGCTAGTCGCCAGCCCCTGGCCTATAGAAGGCGGGCTAGGGGTACTCACGGCACGGGCCCCGTGGACGGGTCGTGACACGTTTTATATGTTAGGGGAGGGGCACTCTTGGAATTACTTGAATTATTTAATTAATATAAATTCATTTTCGTGTAAACATAGAAAAATATTTATATAATTAAGATATAAGATGTTTATGAGTCTAAAAAATATCATTTGAAAAAATTTAAACATGTTTTTTTATTTTTTTACCCCTATCACTTATTTTTAACACCCCATTAACCCTTTCTATAATTACCATGATATGAATGTTATTTTACACTTTATGGGTCTAGAAAATTTCCATGAAAGGAAAATTAAAAATAAATGGAACAAGGATAATATTTTTAATAATAACCAATTCACATTTCTAAATATAATATTTTTATGATTTTTAATCATTTAATAAAATATTATTTCTGGTAAAGTATCATTAAGGTCATTTTTGGAAATACATGTAATATTATAGAATAATATGTATCTAAATCATGTAAAATGGTAAAAAAATGATATGTATTTGAATATATGGAATATATTATCTTAATATAATCATCCATTAAAAATTTTATAGGTTGATATATCATTTTAAACATTGACTTTTGGTTTAACAATTTTTTTAACCAATTTTAACCTTAACTATGGTAATGAATTTTTCAATATTAAATATTTATAATATAAATTATAATGTTCAAATTTCATCATAAATATCTAATGGATGGATTTTTATACCATTTATCATCTTAATTGTCTTCCTGTAATATTTTTATTGTTTTTGTGTAATTTAATGAAATATATTTAACATAAAATACTATTAGTGACATCTTATAAACTATTCGCATAGTTTGACATTAATAGAAACCTGAAAAAAATAAAATTAAAATATAAACAATTAAAAAAATAATATGTTTTATTTTTCATAAAAATTCTTTATAAACATTAACTAACTCAAAAAAAAATAACTTTTATATTTTTCAATATCATTTACATGATTTCTTTACTGCTTGCACAAGCATTGTGTAAGAGTTACATAATAATTTAATATAATTATTTATTTACTAAAAAATAAAATTGAATATCATTGAAAAAAAATAATTAATATTTCAAATAAAGAATTTATAAAATAAAATAAGTTATTCTTATCCCTATAAAATAATATTATAGATATTGAAAGAAATAAAGTGGCATTTTTTAAATTATCTTTTATTTAAATATTTTAATGGTCAACGTCAAATTTAAATGTAAAATATGCCATATTTTGAAATTTTGAATGATTAAGATGATATAGTATCTTTCAATTAAATAAAATCATTTCTTTAAATGAAATTTAATACTTTTAACCTTTGTTTTAACCCTAATTAACCCATATTACCATTGCTGTTGTAATAAAAAAAAAATTATTATTACTATTTATAATAACACAAAATAAAATAAACCTATTTAATAAATTGGGATATTTAGATTATGAATATGAAATCCATTTTTAATGATTAAATTTCTATATTTGGGAGTATTTTATTTAATATAAAATGAAAAATGAAATGTAAAACAAATTTTCCATAAAATGTATTCTATGTAAAAAAATATTTTTTAACCAAATCCAACCAGAAAATTGATTACAATTAACTTAATTAGAATATTAATAATAATATATAAATAAGGTTACATTTAAACTATTTAAAAATAAATTTATACTTTGTGCATGCTTTTAAAAATACATTTTTTCATTAAAAATCATTATTTTCGCTATTCATTTGAAAATCAATCTTTTCCAAAAAATCAAAAAAATCACCGAAAGAAAATTTTGATCTACTGATTGAAAATTATATAATATTATTACCCAATAATTTTTTTAAAATCTCTAAAAATTAATTATAACATTCTCCCACAAAAATCAAAAAAAATCCATTTTGAAGAAAATGTATTTTGATGGATAAAATTACTACAGTAAAAATTAAGTGCTTATTTCCTAAAAATTAAATAATTAATTTTATTAAATATTAAATTTATATATATATATTTCATTATTTGGTTACTTATATCTATTCCTTCTAATTTAACGACAATGTTATAATGAAAAAATATAGTAATAATAATTCGTTGTTTTTTTAATCTTGATGTTTTGTGTACAATACACTATCAAAGATAGTGTTATATTAAAATATAATTTTATTTCAATAGTTTTGGTTGGTAATATATTGACAAATAACAATCCTTGGACATGGTCTGGGTTTCCTAATGGGTTTTAAGAATGGTGGAATGATGTAGTAAACAATAAGGTTTAGTAATCCCTTGATTGATGTGCATACCTTAGTGAGGAGAGGGTTTTACATAGTGAATTTTTGTGGTGGTGTTGAAGAAATTCTAGAAATATTGTATAATATAAGACATTAGACTCCTTAGGAACCACTTGGTTACCACAATGATAGAGTGTTCAATAGGGATATCAATGTAAAACCCCAAGATTATTGTATGGAATATTATTTAAATAATTATTATGTTGAATAACACTAATAAATTGAAACACTAAATTTAAACAAAATAATTTATATAGTATAATATAGAATAAGAAGTAATACATATTGAGATTAAAAATTGAAATATAATGAACAAAAAATAAAATGAGTAAAACCAAATTTTAATAAAAGATAGTTAAAATGATTTATTTCAAAATTTTTACATATTATTATTATTAATTTAAATAATAATTTGATGTGTTTTAATACTAATTAATTGAATAAATTTAATGGTTACCAAAAAAGTAATTATGTTCAATGGCATATGATTAAAATCATCTAGTGTTAAAAGGCCTATTTTCTAAAGAATTTTATTTTACTTTGTATTTTTTATTTTTATATTAGTAAATTAAATGTAAAATATTTAACCGGGTATTATAATAAACATTTTTAGTGAATAAAAAATAGATTAACACTTAATTAATTTATTATTTATATGAAATATTTTAATTACACTTAATTTTTTTAAAAATTATTTATCTATTAAAATTATTTTTCAATATATTTTTTTTCCATTTTAAATATAAATTTATACATTTTAGAATTTTGAGTTTAAAAAATAGATATTATAAATTAATTAATAATTTTAAAATTATATTATTGTGAGTATTTTACATTTTTCTAAAAAATGATTTTTATGTGAATAGTACAAAATATCGTTTGTACAAATACATTGAATGTTATGACAAAATTAAGATATAAGAATAAAATAAAATTTATGTAAAATTTTCCTGACCTATAATATATTATATAAGTAACATTAATAATTTAAATATAATATGTTCAGTTTATATTCATAAATTTTACATTTTGGAAGTTAAGTTATATTTCTCACTAAAATATTATGAATTTATTATTTTACAATTAAGATTTATCACATTAAATATTGTATCTAATATAAATAATTTCATATTTATAATAAAGAGAAATAAATAATACGTAATGGTCTATTTTATTTTTAATCATAAAGATATATTACCGAGGTAAGAATTTGTTTTCATAGTGAAAGAAAAAATGGTAAATGGATTATAAAAAATGGTAAAAACCTAAAAATATTAAAAACATTTCTTTAAATATGTTATTGATGGATATAACCACCAATAATCCTTCCCTTTCCATTATTTAAAAATTTTGGAGCCACATTCCTTGGAAAATTAAATGTCTTAATATAAATTTATGCACATCAACAAAAGGGACAACCCTCTCACAAATAAAATGTTTCATTAAAAACGTCCTTCTTCTAACAAATTAGGCCTCTTAGATCAACAAGTATATTAACAAATACAAGCCAAATATTTCTTTAAATTTCTATATGACGTCCTCTCATCAGTGGAAAACCATTAAATGTTTTATTCTAATTTTCAAAGGAGTTATTCTAATGGGATTGTTAAAGATTTCTAATCACTCCATTTTTATACCAATTCCATTATTAATTATTATACCTCCTCCAACTCCAATATATACATTATAACATAACTATAAATGTATTATTATTATAAAAAAAATGTTATTATGATATTGGAATAAATAATTTCTTCCTTTCTCCCATCCATTCGAAAAATAAAACTGTTTCCCATGTGTTTGTGTAATCATCCACCTCCATGGCGGATGTGTTTTGATTAAAAAATATTTGATACATATATATGATATTAAATATAAATATGTGTTCATAATAAGGTTTTAAAGGATGTAATAAACATCAACTATCATTATAATGGTATCTATTGATATCAGTAATTTTCCGGTAAGAAGTTTATCCATGATTTCATATTTATAAATCATAACTAATACACTCATGGAATGATACTATATCTTTATTATAACCCATGGATCATGTTTATTATATTAAAAAATTATTACATGTCATGTGAATTTTAATTTGAGATTTAAAATCCTGATATCATGGCTAATAGAAAACAGTTAATATATTATGTTCTTCTTAATTTGATATTTCTCCCATGCCCAGGTTTTCTCATCTGTTTATGATATTTTCCTTAATGGCATGTTGATGTGTTTTTCCTATAATAATAATTTAATCTCATATATTTCTTATTTGTCTATCCCCTATGCTATGAATATGAGTATAAATAATGTTATGTCATGAAAATATTTTGTTATGGTTTGATTATGGATAAATAATCACAAGTATTGTAAAATAATTTTATTATGAAGTTACTATTCAAAGACACTAATTCTTTAGTTCATGATATTTTTTTGTTATTAAAATATAATTTTTATCCTACAGAAATGTTGCAAAATAAAAACATAGTTATCTCAAAGTGCTTTATTTGGCATCAGATAGTGGATTTGTTATTTTCAGGTATTAGTTTAGAAATTCTTCTGAATTAGTTTATATATTTTTTGGTATTATTACTAGATAACATCGGGGAAACGCTATGGGTTAGTCATGGTCATGGAAAACCATCCTATATTTCTATTAATGTGTATATTTATAGAAAAAAATCCCTATTTTTATAAAAACTAGATGATACAAGAACTGGAATAGATGATCCTAGGGGTAATAATCCCCTAAAAATGATGGTTGAGTTAACTCTATCTTAACTTGGTTCATAATAAGTGAGCCTAACTGTATAAATGGTTTATAACTCTTAGGTGATATGCTTTGGATGAGTCACTTGGTAATTAAAACCCATTAAGAAGGATTTAAATGGAAGTTGACATTATAATAAATAACTAATTATGTTAAAGAACTTAATAGAAAGGTGACCTTGAATAACCTACATTAATTTGATAGAGTTATGAGTTAATACAATTTTATCATAATTTAAATTAATGTATCATAGGTTAAAATAATTTTATTATAATAGAACCCATATTAGTATTGATTTTTAATAATCATATGACCAGTCACAACATTTTTATTTAATATTATCATAACCATTTGGGTTTTAGTATTATAAAGGGAAAAAGATCATAAAAATGAATTTGTAAAAGGTATGTCCCTACCAATTCATAAAGAATCATATTTGAGATTAATATTTTCCTACTATTTCTAAATATAGTGAGTTTAATATATCTTTTGAGATTATATCTTGGGTCTTGTCCATCATATAGATCCCTTATCTTATTTTAATTAGTGAGTAGTAATTAAAATTGTGAGAACTCAATTTATTTATGTTGTGGAGAATGTAACACCCCAATAATTTAGTAAGTGTTATTTAAAAAAAAATATTTTGAATATATTTTATCACATTAATGATAAAACTGAAATGAAATTTTTAATATTTTAGTATGTATGAAAAAAATAATATATAATGAGAATAAAATGTAAAATATCATTAAGATAATTATAAAATGATTAAAACCACATGTAAATTAAATGAGAGTTAAAATAATGTATTTAAATACATATATATTATTATTTTTATGCTAAATAATAATTTTATTTTTTATAATAATAATTAATTGAATAAATTTAATTGTTAGAGGGAAAAATGTGTTTAATAGTAAATGATTAAAAAACATTAGTGTTAAAAGACCTATTTTTATAAACATTGTATTTCTATATATATAGTATATTTTTATATCCATAAATGAAATTAATCATTTTTAATGATTATTCCAAAATGAATTTTTATTTTAAAGGTTTATATATAACACTTATTTTTGTATCGACTTTATTTTTACCATTTAAGATTTTATAATAATTTAAAGAATATTTTCAAAGCGAGGAATTGAGTCGGTGTGGGATTCTAAGGCCCAAAGATCCTTTGGGTGGTGATATTAAAAATATTAAAATTAATCAATCATGTATATGCAGTCTTTCTAAATTAATATAATTACTCTTGAATAATGTATCAGATGGGAATTATAAGAACACCCTAAATTTGGAATGCATTTTTTAACCTATTAATGACATAACCATTATGCATGATGGGTTTTTGGCTTAAGTGAAATCATGGGTGGTTTAATAAATAAATAAATTTATTTATTTATTTACATTACATGACCTAGATCCCCTCTACATAAACCTAGTTATGGAAAAATCCTAGGTTTAACCGCATAACCCTAGTGATTTGGAGAGAGATATTAGAGGAGATATTTGGAGAATGATGAATTGATCATGGACTAGTGATCATTACCAAGGGGGTTCATTTACCAATGGAGTTTCTGGATCTCACCAATGACAACAACCTTGAACAGTTCTTCATCAGAGTTCAATCCAAACTCAAATTAGGGTATTTGTTTTGTGGTTTTATCCCCAAAAAAAATTGAATCGAATTCCAATTAATCCATCCTAAATTAGTTTACAAATTATTCTTTATTTGTTGTCTAACAATTGTTTTCTCTTATGATATTTAGGAATTTTAGATTCATTGATCTCTATTTATTCTTTCTACATGATAATTCACTAATCATTGGGTTTCTATGATAGTGGCCAAGTGATCACATTCTTAATTTGATGTTAACCTTCTGTTATGTGCCTTTCTCCATCCATTCTTGGTGTTCATCATCGGTAATCGGTTTATTGGTGATTCAAAAATACCTGATAGTATTGATAACTATGTGTTCACACTTTATCATAATAGATCATTGTCAAGAGTTTATCTTTGAGTATTAGATATTCAACAGAGTTGTGGCAACGCTAATGGGATCCCAAAAATGGGACGGGTATCTGTGGATTTTTTTTGTTGGATTAAGTAGATCTCTCTGAAGGATAAGCGATTGATGTTTCTAGGAAATGGGTGTTTAGAACATGGACACTGAAGATAGAGGTTGTAAAATTATTGGTATGGGTATTAATTTCTACATGAGTTTGGCCACATGGATCATTAGGATATTGACAAGAATGAGTTTTCTGATGAAGAAAAATTATAATTAGACTTCCAGCTAGATGTCGAGGGTGGTTAACCTCAATCCAGGATTTACAGTGTGATTATGGGAAATCCTGAAGGTGGTAGATATATATAGTTGAGGATTCATGAATATTCTAGAATTTTTAATAAATTTTGATGTACATGGAATATAGTTTGGAAGAACACAGATTATGTTGTTCCTTTTCCATGGTGTCTAAGGCTCTATAAAGAGTTAAATATCACATGTCATGTGGGATGTCCATATGTCATGTGACCCATGATGAGTGGTTCAACATGAACTCTATGATTACATGGGCATAAACATAGTATCGGAAATGGGAATGGATAGAGTACACATGAATGGCCATATAATCAGTCATTTCTAGGATACCCAAACTCAGCTAATGTACACTATCATGGGCTGAGATACACGAGAATGTGCCTTAAGATAATTGAATATCCTTGGGATGGAAAGACACACCATGTACCCTATGTACAGGGGGTGTAGTCCCACATGGCTATCCCAGATATGTGTTAGAAGGGACACACCTAGGTGTCCGTGATAGGTCAAACTCCATGTGACCCTACGTACACGTCATTCACATTTCTAACTTGTATATATCATTATTTAGGACTTATTTTTTGGATTTAGATTAACCAATCCTGAGTAATTTTTCATATGGGAAATGATGGCTTCCTTCATTTTTCCATCATAGATACAAAACGAGGTGTTACAAGTGTAGGGATTTTTTAGCAGTGCTTGATATATGGAAAATATTGGGTGTGATCATTAGAGTGATGTTGGGGTTAGTACTTCATGTTGAACTAGGGAATGAACCCCTCTGGATGTTTACATAGGTAGAGTCAGTACTCACCCATACTATAGTTGAGTGTGTTCCTCAATCTATTAATTGGTACTCTATCTTCTTTGAGCTTTGGCAGTGAGCAGGTCCTCCATGGGAGTTATTGTTGCCTCAACTATGGAAACATGTAGTGAGGAGAAGGACCCTCTACTTATATTCTTGAGTGGTTACACAATATTCATGTCTATGAGATAGTGCCCCTTTTATATAGAGTAGGATGAAAAGGTTTGTTCCATCCAAATATATTCTTTTGAGGTTATGCATTACGTTGATAATTAGATATGGACCTTTACAGCTGCAGGAAGACTATTTGTTCTTAGATAGGCCTTGGGAATGGATATCCCCATTATCTCCTTCTTTGGGGTTCTTATTAATCATATTTGGTTTGTTATTTTGTTTTTTTGACTCATGTTCTAATTGACCTTCATTCATGGTGATAAGATGCCTACTGTCTTTTTTATAATTATTGTTTAGTGATTTTGGGGTTTTCTACTAGCCAAGTTTATACTCACACATGCATGGGATCTGCTTACACATGTCATGTATTATGTAGATGAAAGACCTTTCATTAATTTACTATTTGAATAAAGTAGGTGGAGATTATTGGGATCTTAGTTATTGTAGATGGACCTCGTATGGATTATGGAGTTGCTTTTGGGTAGTTTCCCCCTAGAGTTGTCAGCAGATTGAGTACATTTCTAATTTGGGTGGGCTTGTATTTATCCATTTATTCTTGCTTATTATTGTGCTCTGATATGGTATAGTTTTTATTAATTCATCTATAGTATAAATTTTATATCTTTTCTCATTACACTTGTTTATAGAGATTTATACATATGTATAGGTACTTTCGGAGAAGGCCTCTCATGTGTGTGATATGTCTACTAGAAACTATTCACCAGTCCCTAGCCTATTGGATGTAGGCTTGGGGAGTAACACTCAATTTTTCACCGACCAAGAAGAACCTAGGGGTCATGTTATAATATATTAGTATCAGATTCAGTCATTATAGTACTTGTGGTCAGATATTTTCTAGCTATGAGTATTCTATTTGGGGACTAGGCCAACATTTTTATAGTTATATTTGTTTGCCTCTCGAGACAGGGCCTCTATTGTTGGTGTGATGCCTGAAATATACATTCACTAAGACTCTGAAGAATTTTTTTGACATGGAACATGTGGTAATTGGTTTCTAGGTAAATATTGGTACATATATCATATATTAATGGTTTGTTCTTTCCCTTTCATTCTTAATTCATACCCCCATATATTTACATTAACCATTGTATATCTTGATAATTTTCAAGTTGTATTTGTGATGAAAACTATCTATGATTCGTATATAGTGGTGCGACGAAGGATTTTTGAGCGATAAGTCCATTGTTTAGGGAGTCATTCATGAGGTGTATCATCTAGGTGGTCACATATCAATGCTACCACATATTGAGCAATGCATATATCCACTTTTAGTGTTCATGATGGTTGATAGTTGACATATTATTTAGTTGATAGATACAAGAGTTTGGGATGATTATACACATTATTTTACAGCATTGCATGAGTTCCAAGGACATATACCACTAGGTTTTTCTAGTGATCTTGACCCTCTGGTGATGGAGGATTAAATCAAGGTAGTGGTTTGGATTTTCTAGGGTTTGAACCCCAACTGATTGGATGATTATTATTAGTACCAGTCTTCTTATTGGAGATAAATTTGGTTCTATTAATACTATAGGATGATGAACCTGATCTATGTGTGCTTCATGATCTTCATAAATAGATATCTCACAGGTTTCCTGGAGGGGAAGACCCTTCTTTCATGAGTGGTAGAGGACTGTAATGAGCTTGTGGTGTGAATTCCTTACTTGGATAGGACCCCGCCTAATGTTTTTCCAAGTAGTGATAATTTTCTTTGGTGATATGGGGTGTTCATAGAGAGATATTTTGGTGATGTTTGAAATTGATTTGGGCACACAAGTATATGATCCACTTCCACCACCTATATGTGTTCTTATGACATGATTAAAATTTGTGTGGTTCAATCAGCGCCACCCAAAAAAGAGAGTTTCAAGTTGTGGGGATTATTTCCATTGAATTATATGATTAGGGTAATTTTGATGTGATAAAGGTATAGTATCGAGAACTTGTTTTGGATAATAGATGGTGAATGTAAATGATAGATTCATTTGGTAGGAACATGTTTCCTTGAGGCTTCGAGTGTGGTTAAAGGTAAGATATGTGTCCTCTATGATTTAGTAGCAGATTAATACAGAGTCATAGGACACATATACCTGAATTTACCCCCTTTTCAAGACCCAGTGATTCCATTAGATCCCTTTTCAATCATCCAGTATGTTTTCATACTCTTAAAGATATGGTTTGGTGATCACATGCTTCTTTCAATAGTGTGACCTAACTTTTGGAGGAGATATAGAGGCTTATATAGAATCTTTAAAAAGTTTGAGTGAGACCCTATGATGTTTTCTTTTGTATGGAATGGTTTTATACCATTCATGTTCATTTGAATAATACTAGTGAGGGTTTCAGTGTAACTGAGTTATTGTGATGGAATTTTTCTTCTTTGGTGTGAAGGAATCCAAGGTAGAGTGATATGAGCTCATGTGAAAGAGGATGCAACTAATTTCATACCAGTTAACAAGTATAACCCAAGGAGAAGTGGGTGGAATGTGATTTTAATTTTCTATAATGTTGGAGGAGTACATGGACATATTCCTTGGGGATGTATCATGATTATCCCCCCATCAAAATCTTGTTTTTTGCATAGACCTATACCTAGGGATGACTTGTAATGCCCCGACCCTAGATACCCAAATTCGGTGCATTATTACATAACATTGGCATGATCACAAGATATCAAGTCTTGAAAGACCGATTAGTTTTGTAGCCCTAGAGGTACTAGATACATACATAAGTTTTACATTACATTATAAATTGACAAAAAAAAGTAACATTGTGTCTTCTTTTAATACACTAATATCCCTTAGCCTTTTCCTACAGTTCAATCATAATATACTTCTTCACATCCTAGAAAAGGAAAAACATAAGAAAGGGATGAGATCAGATTCATAATAATTATAACAATATAGAAAAAACTATCATAAGAAAACATAAACATTTAAGGCAATGTATAAAACTAAAACACAAACCTTTTAAACTTAAACTCTAGCATAATATGGAAAAGATAAATCAAATAATTCCATTTACTTATTCACATGGATATTCTACTAGTCGAATAATCACATGTAATATAAATAGATAATTTCATAATGATGGAATGAATAATTCCAAATATCATAACCACATAATCAAAGCCTCATGCCAAGACTACAAATAAGATTTAGTCAAGTCCTTGTTCCAAGACACTAGTTTGTCTCATGAGACCTACCGATGCATCGAGGATCCATAGTGGGATCCACCCATCAATTACTAAGTCCAATGCATTCCTCACATGAAAAGGTTGAAACATAACATAAACATTCTTATTAAAACTAGCTTATGAAATGTTAATATTTTGACCAAAAACCATGAATGGTATAAAAATGGAACATCCATTGTCAAACATAACTCATTCCATACAATATGGAAGATTTTATTATAATAAATCAACCTCAATCAAGAATAATCAAGGATAATAACATAGATGAAAATAATCACAAAAACTATTTGATAGAAATATCCCTTTTTTATTGAAAACATTTAAATCCATTAAAAAGTGATTTTTGAATCAAAGTTTCCCATACCACTAAAAAGAATTTTAATTTTAAAAGATTCATTTCCATATAAATAAATCCTCAAAATCATTTTTAAAACATGGACAATAATGAGAAATATTTAGAATAATAAATCTTTAAAACATTTAAAATTATATTTTAGTTAGATTTCCTAACCAAATGACAGACGCTTGAATAAAAATAATTGAGGTAATAAAAACTTAATAATATCATGAGAATAAAGGGATTTAGGGTATATTATGTAAATGTATAGTATATACACTATATAAAAGTGAATCAGCGCATAACAACAAAAAATTATCAATGGAAGGTAAATTGAGATGAAATCCATTATAAAGACCATATCCTTAAATCAAATATAAATAAATAACATAATTATGTGTGAAATATATAAATACACTAAATAAGATTTTATATTTGGTGTAAATCAATCAGAGGAAATTCACACATATTTTTGTAAAAAAAACACCAATGACTTGGATGTTTAACTCAATAGATGTAAATTGAGTTCAGATTACTCTAATTAAGTTCATATTGGTGACTTAAGAAGTAATAAATAGGGTTATTATGTGTATCAAAAGTATATCTACACAAAGAGGAGTGGAAATTACTACATAAATAAATAAATAGTGATTTCACACATAATCTTGGAGTAAAATATTCAATGAAGTTTGCGTAAAACCCAATGAGTGGAAATCGAAATTATAAATTCCCCTACCGATTTGGTAACGTACTAAACATACACCAAATGAAAGGAGGACCATACAATGAATATTTAAATACCCAAAAATTATATTATATTGCACAAAAAATATAATCATGGTCTGTACATACACCACACAAATGGAAATAGTGGCAATATAGCATGAATCCCATAGGAATAAGAGGTGAGATGAAAACCCTTTACCTTGTACTTTTCCTTAGTTAAGGGTAAGTTAAACTCCTGTATAATGGTGAAATCATTTTTATTAAATTATATAAGAACCACATATATAAATATTATATCATATATAATCTTCTAATTTTTCCTTATTATTGATATTTCAGTAGTATCATTGTTTAGGGTGTTAATTGATTTGTTTTCCTTTATATGTTTTGTTATGTAAGTAATATTTGTTATGGATAAGATTTAATTGATTCATATCCAGAATGATATAAATTTCTTAAAATTTGTTTTTAATCATAAAATGAAAATTATTCTTGAATGGTTATGATGGGGAATGAATCTCATCGCTTTCATGGAGGCGACAATCTGTACATACGCATGACCAACAATACCATTCTATTGATGGTGAAATCGTATGTAATTGGATGGTTATATTATATATATAGAATAATTAACAAGTTATATTTATTATTTTCATAATTTATACTCATTATTATACCCATCAAAATAATGAAGTGTTGAATAACAAACTACACCACGACGTGGAGAGAGTATGCCGTATGTATGCACATATGGTGAATTTTTCATTCATAGGATGGATAGAATAATGAATATGGTTGTACCATATTTATAATAACATCACAGTATGTATAAGGTATTGGATTTATTGTTTAGTTATTGAAACATCAAATAAGGAGGATGTGGAAGAAGAAAAGAACTTTGAAAGAGATGATGAAATTATTACCTCTTCTTCAGGTGATTCCTTTTGATTTTATCAAAAAGGATCCTTAAGATGTCTTTATGATCAAATTAAGGCCTATTGGTTGAAATGAGGGTAGTTGGGAGGATATTTGATCAGGTTTTGGTCGAGCCAAATGGCTTTGGAGGTGTGATTTTGAGAGAAGGGGATGTACCCTTTTATAAGAGAGGTGAGGGTCACTTTAGGAAAAAATTTAAAAATTCATTTATTATATAGTCATATTCAGTTTATAATATCTCAAAAAAGATTTATTTTTAGGATAAGGTGGGGATTGGTCGAAAACCTCTCAACCAAAAGTTTTTAGACTGATTTAGGTCACCATATTAACCTTATCTTTTAGATTTAACTCCTAGTTAAATAGTTTAACTTTTAACAAGTATTCTTGTATTATTACAATGAATGGTTAATAAACTTACTACAAAAAGACAAGAGAACCCCAAGTGGTTAATTAATGACATATATATCATTATATCAGTCTTTTGGACATACCATTGATTTTTATGAATGTTATATCATTTAATAATACAATATTTGTTTTAAAAACTAATTTATTTTAATTTTGACACAATTTAGTATTTGGTTGTTGTGAAAGTCAAACAAACATCATTACTTCGAACCAAATAAGTTAAATCAATCATAAAATGTAATATTAACCTATAAAATTAGTTTAATGCATCAAAAGTCTCAAGATAC
Source organism: Viscum album (assembly GCA_963277665.1). Lineage (NCBI taxonomy): Eukaryota > Viridiplantae > Streptophyta > Magnoliopsida > Santalales > Viscaceae > Viscum > Viscum album. The sequence continues at coordinate 1,896,928,820 of OY728150.1, forward strand.
ATTTATTTGGGTATTTATAATATCAATTATTTTAATCTTTCATTAATAAGGTAATTACTACATTATCATTGTGTCATAAATAAATTAAATAATTTAATGTCTAAAAATTATAAATAAAATACCATTATGTAGAAAATATTTTGATATTTTTAATTAATATTTATAGTTTAATTTATCTTATGTATAACCCTATATTAAAAATGTTTTTGTTATGAAAATTTGAATTTAACACGTTTTACTATTATTTAAAAAAAATAAAATTTCTAATCTAATCCATGTGGGTCAAAGATGGTCATATTTTATTAGTAATGTTTATTTTGGTCAAAAAACCTTTATATAATATAATTATGACATGTGTTAGGGTAATTATAATATCATTTTTACCTTTAATTACCCTATTTACTTTTAACCGTGCTAAATAAAATTCAGAAGTTAATATTCACCAAAAATTATTTTCATTCTATTGAACCACATTTTAAATACTGGTGTTTATTTTTTCCCTCAAATTTTTGAAATTAAATTCATAGAAGTGGTAAAATTATGTTTTATGAAAATTTGCAAATGTGCCTAGAAGGTGGGTAAAAGACGTTAAAATGTTCAACAAAATTTTATACATCTAATTTTATTATAAAATGAATCCCATGAAATAAATTGAACTTATATATGTATTATATATCAATTTTTATCTATATAAATTTAAATAAAATAAATAATTATTTAAATAAAAATCATATTTTAAACAACAACGCATTGTTCTTCACTATTCATCAAAAATTGATAGTTTTCAGAAAATAAAAAAAATCACCATAAGATAATTCTGATATTAGAAATTCAAAAATGATGTCAATTTTACAAAATTCAAAACATATAAGTTGTATCAATTAATTTAAATAAATATTCCTGTTTTCAAAACCAAAAATCAGGTTTTTGAGAAGTAAAAACTATCAAAAGATAGATATGTGTTAATGTCCAATTTAAATGTAAAATTACTTAAAATGACCAAAATTGGATTAAATGATAAAAATATAATCTAATTATACTTCAAAACCATTCAAATGTATAATTTAACACTATACATTATTTTTATTAAAAAATTTGTTCTCAATTGAAATTTAGTATATTCACTATTCATCCAAATATGAATGCTATCAGAAAATCACTGAAAATTTATCCAAACTAAATTTTTATGTACCTATTCTAAATAAGAAGTTTATTTTGTAAAATATAATATATAAAAGTATCAAATATTAGATTTAAATAGCGATCTCCATTAAAAGGTGGTAAAATTTCATTGAAACCCAAACCACATAATAATTTAGTCCCATAGTCTTTCATAGTAAAGCTTATCATTTATCTCTAAATAACATCAACTACTCTTAAATTATCATAAAGAAGTGTAATTAACTAAATCAAACATTCTCTATGATAGGTTAATCATTTCCATTAATAACCTTAATCTTTATAAAAAAGAAAGATTCTTCCAAAATAATAAAAATCCACCATTAATTCTCAAATGAAATCCCATTGTATTTTATTTTTATTAGGCATATAGTGTTCCTAACAGAGCAAATGTCTTCCAAAATAACATTTGTCACTTAATCAAAAAATCCTTTTCCTATACTAAGGATATCAATTTGATAAAACATAATATCCAAAATTAACTTATTATTGATCAATAAAATCGTTAAACTAAAAAGAATTAGTCACACTTACCAGGGACTTCATGTAGTCTAGTGGTAGGAGATAAATCACAGTCGCAATTTGGTTGTGGGTTCGATTCCTACAGCTTTGTCCGAAATGATGGGTTATCACACGGTCTGTGTGTTTTCCTTTATCAAAAATAATATTTGATAACATTCCCAAAATTATATAAATTCCTCAAAATTACCATAACATAATTTAACCACAAATTCAATCTCATACCTCGTATTTTCATCCAAAAAATTAATAACCTATAATTACCGCAAATTAAAGGATCATATAAACCCAAATGGTTCTTTCTAGCTATATCCACAATAGAAATGATAATTCTTCCTCAAATAGCATTTTCACATAACAAGCTGTAGGGTTAGACATACCAGAGAAAAGTATTCCAAAGTAATCCCATCAAAAAAGAGCATGTATACTTTTAAACATTTCACCATCTATTTATTTACACATAGGTTCTTTCTTGACATAGTGGTTACCCTATAGAATATTTCATTGACCCGACTAATTCCCAGGTCCCCAACATTTATGGAAAATTACTTTTAATGGATTCTTAAGATCATTTTTATTTTCTTTTATAGTACTCTTCATTTTTTTCCTGACAATTATTTACTTTATTTCCTTTCCCCCACATAAATCATTTCTTTGTTCTATTAGACACTTTTCTAGGTGTCTCCTTCCACATTTTCAGCATGATGGAAATTGAGCTCCCTTTTCTCCACAGTCTCTATTGCTAGATCTCTTATCATTCTTTTCCTTTCTATTATTTATTGATTTTGGTAATTGGTTAATACATATATTGTTGATCATATTTTTGGAAACCTACTTTGGCATGAACATGATATCTTTTACTCCTATTAACATTCCATTTAGTTTCTGATTTCCAACATCATGCCTACCTTGTACATCATGTTCAATGTTACTATGACTTCCTTGGAATCTAGGCATTGACTAAAACCCAATATCATAGTGTGTGTAAAAATAGTAATAAAATCATTTATAGAATATCATGAAAACTTATTTTCAATGTAAAACACCTTAGGATTAACCAAGGTTATTTATTCTCATCTTAAATTAAAATCATTCAAATTGGTTTGTAAAGAAAATATGAATTATCCTAAGCGTATCCCCTGAGAGTGTCATAACCAAGAGTGCAGCAAAGCCTATTGTCGTACACTAGTTCCCGTTCGAGTCTATCTCAAAGCGGTGTTTTCGGGTATTACCCCTAGGTACATCGGTGTCAGAGATGCCTATACCAGCTCGTATACAGACAAGGATGTATTTATTAGAAAACCCACATAATATTTACATTACCAAAATTTTTAGGTATTCCTTTATACTAATCCTCAATGTCTATCTTAGGGTAATGTTTTCTAATTAGATTTTTTCAAAATCTTGCTTCCATGGTTTGTACTAAACTTCCTTTGATACGAACTGTAATGCCCCAACATTAGATACCAAGAGTTGGTGCATTATTACATAACATTGGAATGGTCCCAATATTTCATGCCTCTAAATACCAATTAGTTTAGTGGCCCTATAGGTACAAGATACATACATACATTTTACCTTACATTATGAAATGAAAAAACTAAAACATTGCATATACTTTGAACACACTCATATCCCTTAGCCTATTCCTACATTTCAATAATAATATTCATCTTCCTGTCCTGGGAAAAATAAAACAAAAGAAAGTGTTGAGCTTAGATACTCAGTAAGGATAAAAATATAGCAGAAACTATCAAAAGAAATCATAAACATTTAAGGAAATGTATAAGACTAAAACACAAGCTTTTTACACTTAAACTTCAGCATAATATGGAAAAGATAAATCAAATAATTTGATTTACTTTTTCACATGGATATTATACTAGTCGAATAATCACATTTAATATCAATGGATAATTTCATAATGATGAAACACATAATTCTGGACATCATAACCACATAGTCAAGGCCTCATTCCAAGACTACAAATAATATTTTGTCAAGGCCTTGTTGCAAAACACTAGTTTGTCTCATGAGACCTAATGATGCATCGAGAAGCTATAGCGGGCTCCAACCTTCACTTACTAATTCCAATGCATTTCTCATATGATAAGGTTGAAACATAACATAAACATTCTTATTAAAACTAGCATACGAAATGTTAATATTTTAACGAAAAACCATGAATGGTATAAAAATATAACATCCACAGTCAAACATAACTCCTTCAATTCAATATTAAGGATTGTATTATAATAAATAAACCTCAATTAAGAATAATTAAGGATATTGACATAGATGAAAATAATCACTAAAACTATTTGAGAGAAATAACCCTTTTTATTGAAAACATTTAAATGTCTCACTATTTATCAAGAATCCATTTAAAATAGATATTTGAATCAAAGTGTATCATACCACTTTGGAACATTGAAATGGAATTTTAATTTTAAAACATTCACTTCCATATAAATAAATCCTTACAACCATTTTTAAAACATGGACATTAATGAGAAATATTTTAAAAAATGAATCTTTAAACCATTTAAAATGATATTTTAGTTAGAGTTCTTAACCAAATGGCAGACGCTTGAATACAAATAATTGAGGTAATAACAACTTTATAATATCATGAGAATAAAGGTATTCATGATATATTATGTCAAAGTACATTATATAAACCATATAAAAGTGATTTGGTGCATAACAACAAAGAATTATCAATGGAATGTAAATTGAGATGAAATCCCTTATGAAGACCGTATCCATAAGTTAAGGATAAATCAATGACATAATTAAGAGTGGAAAATATAAAAACACTCAATATTATTGGAAATTATGTGTAAATAAATTATAGTTCATTCACACATATTCTTGTAAAAACAACTACAATGACTTGGATGTTTAACTCAATGGATGGACATTGAGTTAAGATTACTCCTATCAAGTTCATATTGATGACTTGAGAATTTATCAATGGAGTGATTATGTGTATGAAAATTATATCCACACAAATAGGATTTTAAATTACTATATAAATAAATAAATAGTGTTTTCACACATAATCATGGAGTGAAATAATCAATGATGTTTGCGTAAAACCCAGTGAGTAGAAATCGAAATTAGAAATTCCCATACCGATTTGGGAATGTACGAAACATACACCCCATGAAAGAAGAATCATAAAATTAATATTTAAATACCCATAAATTATAGTCTATTGCACAAATAATACACTCATGGTCAGTACATACACCACACAAAAGGAAATAGTGGCAATATAGCATGAATCTCACGGTAATAAGAAGTGAGATGAAAACCCCTTACCATATACTTTTCCTCAGTTGAGGGTAAGTTAAACTCCTGTATAATTATAAATAATTTTAATTAAATTATACAAGATCCAAATACATAAATATGATATCCTATATGATCTTCTAATATTTTTTTGTTAATGATATTTCAGTTGTATCATTATTTTGGGTGTTAACTGATTTGTTTTCCTTTATATGTTTTGTTACGTAAGTCAAGTTTGTTTTGGATAGGTTATATTTGATTCATATATAGAATGATATTAAGTTCTTAACCATTATTTGTAATCATAAAATGAAAATTATTCTAGAATGGTTATGATGGGGAATGAATCTCATCACGTTCATGGAGATGGTAATCCGTACGTATGCAAGAATGACAATATCATTCTATTGATGGTAAAATAATTTGTAATTAGATGGTTATATTATATATACCGAATCATTAACATGTTATATTTATTATTTACATAATTTATACTCATTATTATACCCATCCAAATAATTAAGTGTTGAATAACAAACTACACCACAACGAGGAGACAGTAAGTCATTCGTACGCATGTATGGTGAATTTGTATTACATAGGATGGATAAAATAATTAATATAGTTGTTCCATATTTAAAATAACATCATAGTATGTATAAGGTACATGATTTATTATTTTGGTATAGAAACAAAAAAGAAATAGGATGTGGAAGAAGAAAAGAACTTTGAAAGAGGTGACGAAATTATTAACTCTTCTTCGGGTGCTTCCTTTTGATTTGATCAAAAGAGATCCTTAGGATGAATTTCTAATCAAATTAAAGCCTATAGGTTTAAGGGATGGTAGTTGGGAGGATAGTTGAGAAAGGTTTGGCCAATCCGAATTACTTTGGAGGTGTGATTTTGAGAGAAGGGGAAGTACCCTTTTATAAGAGAGGTGAGGGTTAGTTTTAGGAAATCTTGAAATATTAATTTATTATACAATATTATTCGGTTTATAATGGCTCAAAAAGAATTTATTTCGAGTCTAATGTAAGGATGAGTCGAAAAAATCTCAACCAATATGTTTTAGATAGGTTTTGGTCATCATATTAACCTTGTCTTTTAGATTTAACTCTTAGTTATATAGTTTATCTTTTACCATGTATTATTGTGTTATTATGATAAATGGTTAATAAAATTACTATAAAAAGACAAGATAACCCCAAGTGGTTAATTAATGACATCTGTATTATTATATTAGTCTTTTGGACGTTCCTTAGATTTTGACGAATATTATATCATTTAATAATATAGTATTTCTTTTAAAAACTCATTTATGTCAATTTTGACATTATTTTGTATTAGTTTTTTGTGAAAGTAAAAAAAAGATTAATTTGATAAAAATAAATTAAATAAATCCTAACATGTTATATTAACCTATAAAATTAGTTTAATGCGTCAAAATTCTCAATTTAATGTTATTTGGATATTTATAATATCAATTATTTTAATCTTTCATTAATAAGGTAATTACTGCATCATCATTTTATCGTAAATAAATTTAATTAATTAATGTCTAAAAATTATAAATAAAATAATATTATTTATGAAATATTATTTTATTTCTAATGAATATTCATAATCGATTTTATCTTATGTATAAACCTATATTAAAATGTTTTGTTTATGAAAATTTGAATTTAAAACTTTTAACTATTCATAAATAAAATAATAATACATGCCCTAATCAAATCCATGTTGGTGAAAAAAATCATATTTTATTCCTAAGTATTATTTTGGTCAAAAAACATGCATCCAATAGAATTAGGACATGTGTTAAAATTATTATAATACCATTTTCACCTTTAATTACCCTATTTACTGTTAATCATGGTAAATAAAATTCAAAAGTTACTATTCACCCATAAATATTTTCATTTTATTGAACCACATTTTAATTACTGATATCAACCGTGTCCCTAGGATTTTTGAAATTCAATTCACAGAATTGGTAAAATTACGTTTTATGAAAATTTACAAATGTGCCTATAAGGTGGGTAAAAGACGTTAAAATGTTAAATAAAATTTTATACATCTAATTTTATTATAAAATGGCACAAATGAATTAAATTGAACTTATATAATTATTATGTATCTATTTTGACATAAAATATATTTAAATAAAATAAATAATTATTTGAATAAATAGTAGGTTTTAAATAATAACGTGATGCTTTTTACTATTCACCAAAAATTGAAAGTTTATAGAAAAATACCAAAACTTCACCGTAACTAATTCTGATATTCTAAGTTCAAAAATTATTTATATTTTACCAAATTCAAAACACATATGTTGTATTAATTAATTTTAAAAAATATTCCCATTGACAAAACCAAAAGGCGGGTTTTTGAGAAGTAAAAACTATTAAAAGATGTATATGTTTTAATGTCCAATTTAAATGTAAAATTACTTCCAATGACCAAAATTAGATTAGATAATAAAAATATAATCTAATTATACTTTAAAACCATTAAAATGTAATAATTAACACTATAAATTGTTTTCGGTAAAAAATTTGTTTTCAATTAAAATTTAGTATTTTTTACTATTTATCAAAGTATGAAAGTTACCAGAAAATAACCGAAAATTTATCCAAACTAAATTTTTATGTCCCTATACTAGAGAAGAACTTTATTTTGTCAAATGGAATATATAAAAGTGTCAAATATTGGATTTAAAAATGGTTCTCCATTAAAAGGCAGTAAAATGGCATTTTTTGAAAAAATATTTATTTTATCTGAAAAATCTAATTTATTCTAATATTATATCTAAGAAATTAATAATATGGATGTTAAAATTATATGGAGTATATAAAATTAAAAATGTAGTTTATAATATTCATAACCGTTTTTTAAAGGCTAGTTTGGTAAGTCGTGGTGTGCACGAACTCGGTCTTGCATGTAGCGCAAGATATTGAATTACTTTAAAGAAAATAACTTACTATGAATGCTTGGGGTGTTAAATTCTTCCCCCCTTTTGGAAATTACTTTCTTTTAATCTTAAAATTGGGCTTTTTAACTTCATTTAAAGTCCTAGATCAGAAAAACTGTCTATAAAAATTTCATTTTAAAAGAAAGAAAGATAAGTATAAAGGTCACCCGAGATATCCCATACTAGGATTCCATGTAGTAAAAAATGTATATGGATGATAAACAAAGTGTCATGTTCTGGTGGAGAGTGATAGAAAATATGATCAGGATAATGTTTACAACAAGAAAAGCACAAAATTTGGGATGGGTTAAACAATCATTAGTTTCCTAGTATGAAAAGTTAACAGACAAATTTTTTTGTTTTAAGTTACATTTCATAATGTTGAGGAATTTATTTATGAGATTGACTTAAAACATAAAAAGATATATATAATTTTTAAGTAGAGATTCATCCTTTAATAAATTTCTACCACTAACTCATATTTTCACCAAATGATGAGTATTCAATATTTCTTAGTCACACTTGAAGTGCTAGAATCAACTTCTAGAGAATCACATAATTCAAAAAGGATGAACTATATATTTCCCTTGTATTTAGAGATCGACCAATACCAAATAGTTAGTACAAGATCATATGATCCCAAAAATGGATAATCTATTATATAAGTAAATACTAATCATAATTTACAAAATTAAAAAAACTATACCCAAAGTTCAATAAAGAAAATTCATTAAACAATTGGCCTTAAAATCCGTTAATATAATCCAAACTAATATTGAATCCCAAAACATAGAAGAATTTAATCCCATAGTATTTCATAGTAAATCTTAACATTTATCTCCAAATAACATCAAATACTCTTAAAGTCTCATACATAAGTGTAATTAACCAAATCACATATTCTCTATGATAGGTTAATAATTTCTATTAATAACATGAATCTTTATAAAAAACATATATTCATCCAAAATAAAATAAATCCACCATTAATCCTCAAATGAAATCCCACAGTATTCTATTTTTCTTTAGCCTATAGTGTTCCAAATAGAGCGAACATCTTCCAAAATTACATTTATCACTTAATCACCAAATAATTTTACTATACTAAGGATATCCATTTGATAAATCATAAGATCCCAAATCAACATATTATTAATCAATAAAATCATTTAACCTAAAATAATTAGTCATACTAACCATGAGATTCATGTAGTCTAGTGGTAAGCGATAAATCCCAGCCGCGCATTGGTTGTGGGTTCGATTCCCATAGCTTTGTCTAACATGACGGGTTGTCACACGGTCTACATGTTGTCCTTTTTCAAAAAGAATATTTTATAACATTCCCAAAATTAGATAAATTTCTCAAAATTAGCATAACATAATTTAACTACGAATGTTATCTCGTACCTCGTATTTTCATACCAAAAATTGATAACCTATAATTGCCTCAAAATCAAGGATCTTATAATCCCAAATTGTTCTTTATAACTATATCCACAAAAGAAAAGATAATTCTACCTCAAATAGCATTTTTACATAATAAACTGCAGCGTTACACATACAGAAGAAAAGTCTTCCAATGTAATCCCATCAACAAAGAGCATTAATACTTTTAAACATTTATCCATCAATTTATTTCCACATAGGTTCTTCCATGATTTTGTGGTTATCTTATAGAATAGGTCATTGACTCAGTTAATGACTAGGTCCCCTATATTTATAGAAAAAGACTGTAAATGGATTATTAGGATCGTTTTTAATTTCATCCATAGTACTCTTCATTTTTCCTCAACAATTCTTTACATTATGTCCTTCTTTCCTACACATAAAGCCTTTAATTTTTCTATTGAGACACTTTCATAGGTGTCTCCTTCCACATTTCCATTATGATGGAAATTGAGATCTATTTTCTCTATGGTCCCCACTGTTGGAGCTCTTTTCATTCTTCTCCTTTCTCTTCTTTGTTTAGTTTGGGAGTTGGTTAATGTATATATTGTGGATCATATTTTTGGAAACATACTACATCATGAAAAAAATATCTTTTATGCCTATAAAAATTCTATTTATTTCTCATTTACACCATTGTTCCCACCATGTACATCATGTTCAATGTTAATATGACTTATTTTGAATCCATCCATTAACTAAAACCAAAAATCAAAGTGTGAGTAACAATAGTCATAAAATCATTTAGGGAAACTAATGACACCTTATTTTCAATCTTAAACAGCTTAAGATTAACTAAGGTTATTTATTCTAATCTTATATTAAAATCATTCAAATTTGTTTTTAAATAAAATTTGAATTATCCTAAGCATATCCCCCGGGAGTGTCATAACCAAAAGTGGAGAAAAGACTATTTTAATGCACCAGTTCCCATTAGAGTCTAGCTCAAAGCAGTGTTTTCGGGTTCTACCCCTAGGTACATCTGTGCCAGAGCTGCCCCAACATACTCATATATAGACAAGGATATATAGCTTGGAAAACCCACATAATATTTAAATTACCAAATTTTTTTGGCATTCTTCTATACTAATCCTCAAAGTTTATCTTATGGTAGTGTTTTCTAATCAGTGTTTTTCAAAATCTAGCTTCAAAGGTTTGTACTAAACCTCCTCTGATACCAACTGTAATGCACCGACATTAGATACCCAGAGTCGATGCATTATTACATAACATTGGTATGATCACAAGATATAATGTCTCGATAGACCGATTAGTTTAGTAGCCTTGGATGTACTAGATACATACATACATTTTACATTACATTATGAAATGAAAAAACTACAACATTGGGTATCCTTTTAACACACTCATATACCTTATACTATTACTAAAAGTCAATCATAATATACTTATTCGCATCCTAGGAAAAATAAAACATATGAAAGTGGCGAGCTCAGATGCTTAGTAAGGATAACAATATAGTGGAAACTATCATAAGAAAACATAAACATTTATGGAAATGTATAAGACTAAAACACAAGCCTTTTAAACTTAAACTTCAGCATAATATGGAAAAGATAAATCAAATAATTCTATGTACATACTCACATGGATGTTATACTAGTTGAATAATCACATTTAATATCAATATCTAATTTCATAATGATGGACTGCATAATGGAAGACATTATTACAACATAGACAAGGCCTCATGCCAAGAGTACAAATTAGATTTTATCAAAGCCTTGGGCCAAGAAACTAGTTTGTCTCATGAGACCTACCGATGCATTGCAGATCTATATCGGTCTACACTCGTTAATTACTATGTAAAATTCATTACTCATATGAAAATGTTGAAACATAACATATACATTCATATTAAAACCAGAAAACAAAATGTTAATATTTTAACCACAAACCCAGAATGGTATAAAAATAGGACATCCACAATTGGAAATAACTCATTCAATTCAATATGGAAGATTTTATTATAATAAATCAACCTTAATCAATAATAATAAATGATATTTACATATATGAAAATAATTAGTTCAACTATTATAGAGAAATATCCTTTTTTATTGAAAACATTTAAAAGTCTCACTATTTATCAAGAATCCATTTAAAATAGATTTTTGAATCAAAGTTTCACATACCACTTTTAAAATTTTAAAAGGAATTTTATTTTTAAAACATTCATTCCCATATAAATAAATCCTTAAAAACATATTTAAAACATGGACATTAATGAGAAAGATTTAGAAGAATAAATCATTAAAACATTTAAAATGATATTTTAGTTAGAGTTCCTAACCAAATGACAGACACTAGAATAAAAATAATTGAGTTAATTAAGACATTATAATATCATGAGAATAAAGTTATTCATGATATACTATGTCAAAGTATAGTATATACACCATATAAAAGAGAATTGGCGCATAACAACATAGAATTATCAATGGAATTTAAATTGAGATGAAATCCCTTATAAATACTATATCCTTAGGTTAAGAATAAGTCAATAAAATAATTATGTGTGAAAAATTTAAATACACTCAATATGATTGGATATTCAGTGTAAATCAATTAGAGGAAACTCACACATATTCTTGTACAAACAACACCAATGACTTGGATGTTTAACTCCATGGATGGAAATTGAGTTAAGATTACTCTTATCAAGTTCATATTGATGACTTGGTAATTTATAAATGCAGTGACTATGTGTATCAAAATTATATCCACACAAAGGGGAGTGTAAATTACTACATAAATAAATAAATTGGTATTTAACACATAATCTTGGAGTAAAATAATCAATGAAGTTTGCATAAAACCCAATGAGTGGAAATCAAAATTAGAAATTCCCTTACTAATTTGGTAACGTACAAAACATACTCCCCATGAAGGAAGGATCGTACAATTAATATGTAAATACCCATAAATTATAGTATATTTCACAATGAATACAATCATGGTCAGTACATACACCACACAAAAGTAAATAGTGGCAATATAGCCTGAATCACACATGAATAAGAAGTGAGATGTAAACCCCTTACCATGTAATTTTCCTTAATTGAGGGTAATTTATCTCCTATATATTGGTGAAATAATTTTTATAAAATTATAAAATAACCACATTAATAAATATGATATCATATATGATCTTTTAATATTTCTTTGTTAATGATATTTCAATAGTATCACTATTTTGAGTGTTAATAGATTTGTTTTCCATTATATGTTTTGTTACATAAGTCATGTTTGTTATGGATATGATTTATTTGATTCAAATAAAGAATGATATTAAGTTCTTAATCATTATTTTTAATCATCAAATGAAAATTATTCTTGAATGGTTATGATGGTGAATGAATCTCATCACGTCCGTGGAGATGATAATCCGTACGTACGCACGAGTGACCATACCATTTTATTAATAGTGAAATCATATGTAATTAGATGGTTATATTATATATAAATAATAATTAACATGTTATATTTATTATTTACATAATTTACACTTGTTAGTATACCCATCCAAATAATGAAGTGTTGAATAACCAACTACACCACGATGTGGAGATGGTAAACCATACGTACGCACGTATGGTGACTTTTTCATTCATAGGATAGATAGAATAATGAATATGGTTGTAACATATTTATAATAAAATCATAGTATGTATAAGGTACTGGAGTTATTATTTTTTTATGGAAACAACAACGAAATAGGAAGTGGAAGATGAAAAGAACATTGCAAGAGGTGATGAAATTATTACTTCTTCGGGTTCTTCCGTTTGATTTGATCAAAAGGGAACCATAGGATGACATTTTGATCAAAGTAAGGCCTATAGGTTGAAGTGAGGGTAGTTAGGATCATATTTGAGTATGTTTTGGCTGATACAATTGTCTTTGGTGGTGTAATTTTGAGATAAGGGGAAGTACCCTTTTATAAGAGAGGTGAGGATCACTTTAGGAAAATCTTGAAATATTAATTTATTATAAAATAATATTCAGTTCATAATATCTAAAAAAGGATTTATTTCGAGTATAACATGAGGCTGGGTTGAAAAAATATCAGCAAATAGGTTTTAGACAGGTTTTGGACATCATATTAAGCTTATCTTTTAGATTTAACTCTTAGTTAAATAGTTTAACTTTTACCATGTAATCTGGTATTATTATAATAAATGGTTAATAAACTTACTATAAAATTCAAGAGAACCCCAAGTGGTTAATTAATGAAATATAAATCATTATATTAGTCATTTTTCTATACCTTATATTTTTAGGAATATTATATCATTTAATAATTTTGTGTTTGTTTTAAAAACTCATTTTTGTCAATTTTGACACTATTTTGTATTTGGTTTTTGTGAAAGACAAAAAAAACTAGATTAATTCAAAAAAAATAAATTATGGAAATCCTAACATGTCATATTAACCTATAAAATTATTTTAATGCATCAAAAGTCACAATTTATATTTATTTGGATATTTATAATATCAATTATTTTAATCATTCATTAATAAGTTAATTACTGCATCATCATTGTGTTATAAATAAATTTAATTATTTATTGTCTTAAAATTATAAATAAAAAAACAATTATGTAGGAAATAATTTTATATTTCTAATGAATATTCGTAGTTGAATTTATCCTATGTATAACCCTATATTAAAAAAATAGTTATGAAAACTTGAATTTAACACTTTTAATTATTCTTTAAATAAAATAATAAAAAATGTCCTAATCTAATCCAAGTGGGTAAAAGAGGATCATATTTTATTCCTAAGGTTGATTTTTTTTGAAAAACACTTATCCAATATAATTAGGACATATGTTAGGGTAATTATAAAATCATTTTTACCTTTAATTACCCAATTTACTTTTAACTGTGGTAAATAAAATTCAAAAGTTACTATTCACCAAAAAATATTTTTATTTAATAAATCCAAATTTTAATTACTGATTTCAACATAGTTTCTCATATTTTTGAAATTCAATTCACAGAAGTGGTAAAATTACATTTTATGCAAATTTGAAAATGTGCCTCGAAGTTGGGTAAAATACATTAACATGTTCAATAAAATTTTATACATAAAATTTTATTATAAAATGAATCCAATGAATTACATTGAACATATATAGGTATTATGTATCTATTTTGACCTAAAATAAATTTAAATAAAATAAATAATTATTAGAATAAAAAGTAGGTTTTAAACAATATTGTAGTGTTTTTCACTATAAATCAAAAATTGAAAGTTTTCAGAAAAATACCAAAAATTAACCCTAATTTAATTCTGATATTGAAAATTAAAAAATGTTTTATATTTTACCAATTTTAAAAAATATTATTTGTATTAAATAATTTTAAAAAATATTCCCATTGTCAAAACCAAAAATTGGGTTTTTTATAGGTAAAAAATATCAAAAGATAGATATGTGTTAATGTCCAAATTAAATGTTAAATTACATACAATTACTAAAATTTTATTAAATGGTAAAAAATAATCTAATTATACTGCAAAACCATTCAAATGTATAATTTATCACTATAAATAATTTTTATTAAAAAAGTTGTTTTCAATTAAAATTTAGTATTTTCACTATTCATTAAAATATAAAAGTTATCAGAAAAGCACCGAAATTTTATCCAAAGTTAATTTTAATGTCACCATATAGAGAAGAATTCTATTTTGTCAAATTTAATATATAAAAGTGTCAAATATTGTATTTTAAAAGTGTTCACCATTAAAATCCTGTAAAATTTCATTTTTTTAATAATACTTATTTTATCTAAAAAATTGAATTTCTTCTTATATTATGTCTAAGAAACACATAATATGGATGTTAAAATTATATGGAGTATATAAAATTAAAATTTTAGTTAATACTATTCATAACCGTTTTTAAACGGCTAGTTTGGTAAGTCGTGGTGCGCTTGAACTCGGTCTTGCATGTAGCGAAAGATATTGAATTACTATAAAGAAAATAACTTACTATGAAATATTGGGGTGTTAAATTATTCCCCCCTTATGGAAATTGCATCCTTGCAATTTTAAAATTGGGTTTGGGAACTTAATTAAAAATCCCACATCAAAAAAAGTGTCAATAGAACTATCACATTAAAAGAAAGAAAGGGAAGTACAAAGGTCACATGAGATAACCCATACTAGGATTCCATGTTAGAAAACATGGATATGGAAGATAAATTTAGTGTCATGTTCCAAAAAATAGTGATAGAAAACATGATCAGGAAAAAGATAAAAAAAAGAAAACCAAAAACTTGTGATGGGTTAAATGGTCATTAGTTTCCCATTAGGAAAAAGTAAAAGGAAAAAAAATTTGTTTTAAGTTTCATTTAATAAAGTTGAGAAATTTATTTATGATATTTTTTTGAGAACATAAAGAGATATACTTAATTTTTAAGTATAATTTCAACCTTTATTAAATTTTTAGAACTAACTCATCTTTTCTCCAAATGATGAGTATTCAAGATGACTTGGTCATACCCAAAGAACTAGAATCAACTTATATAGAATCACAAAATACACAGAGGATGAACTATATATTTCCCTTGCTTTAGATATCAACCAAAACCAACTGTTTAGTACAAGATCAGAAGATCCCGAAAATGGATAGTCCCTTATGGAAAGAAATACTAATCTTATTTCAAAAATTAAACAAATAATACCCAAAGTTCAATAAATACTATTCAATAAACAATTGTCTATAAAATCCATCAGTACAATCCAAACTAATATTTAAACCCAAAACTCAGAATAATTTAATCCCATAGTCTTTCATAGTAAACCTCAAAATTTATCTCTGAATAACATCAAATACTCTTAAAGTCTCATACAGAAGTGTAATTAACCAAATCACATATCCTCTATTATTGGTTAATCATTTCCATTAATAACCTGAATCATTATAAAAAACACAAATTCTTCCAAAATAAAAAAATACACCATTAATCCTCAAATGAAATCCCATAGTATTCTCTTTTTCTTAGGTATATAGTGTTCCCAATAGAGTAAAAATCTTCCAAAATAAAATTTATCACTTACTCACCAAATCATTTTATTATAATAAGGATATCCATTTGATAAAACATAAGATCCCAAATCAATTTATTATTGATCAATAAAATCATTTAACTAAAAATAATTAGTCACACTAAGAAGGGACATAATGTAGTCCAGTGGTAGGCTAAAAATCCCAGTAGCACATTGGCTGTGGGTTCGATTCCTGCATCTTTGTCCGACGTGACGGGTTGTCACATGGTTTGCATGTTTTCCTTTTTCAAAAACCATATTTTAGGACATTCCCATAATTAGATAAAATAATCAAAATTTCTATAACATAATTTAACCACGAATGTTATCTGATACCTCATATTTTCATCCCAAAAATTAATAACTTGTAATTTCCCCAAATTCAAGGACCATATAAACCCAAATATATCTTTATAAATATATCCACAAAAGAAAAGATAATTATTCCTCAAATAGCATTTTCACATAACAAATTGTAGGGTTACACATACAATTGGATATTCTTCCAAATTAATCCCATCAAAAAAGAGAATTAATAATTTTAAACATTTCACCATCAATTTATTTCCAAATAGGTTTTTCTATGACCTAGTGGTTATACTATAGAATAGGGTATTAACTCAGGTAATGCCTAGGTCCCCCACATTTACAGGAAATTACTGTAAATGGACTCTTCAAATCATTTTTATTTTATTTCATAGTAATATTCATTTTTCCAGAACAAATCTTTACTTTATGTCCATCTTTCCCACATATAAAGCATTTATTTTTTCCATTGAGGCACTTTCCTGGGTGTCTCCTTCCACATTTCTAGCATGATGGAAATTGAGATTTCGTTTCTCCACGGTCTCCACTACTGGAGCTCTTAACATTCTATGCCTTTCTCTTCTATTTTGAGTTTGGTAGTTGGTTAATGTATATATTGTTGATCATATTTTTGGAAACCTACTTCAGCATGAACATGATATCTTTTACACCTATTAACATTCCATTTAGTTTATTCATTCCACCATGGTACCCACCTTGTACATCATGGTCAATGTTACTATGACTTACTAGGAATCCATCCATTGACTAAAACCAAAAATCATATTGTGAGTAACAATATTCATAAAATCATTTAAAGAATATAATGACACTTTATTTTCAATCTAAAACACCTTAGGATTAACCAAGTTGATTTATTCTTATCTTATATTAAAATCCTTCAAATCGTTTTGTAATGAAAATGTGAATTATCTTAAGCATATCCCTTGGGAGTGTTATAACCAAGAGTGTAGCAAGGCCCGTTGTCGTGCACCAGTTCTCGTTCGAGTCTAGCTCGAAGAGGTGTTTTCATGTTTTACCCCAAGGTACATATGTGGCAGAGCTGCCTCTACCTACTCATATCCAGACAGAGATGTATTTCTTGGAAAAACCACATAATATTTACATTACCAAAATTTTTGGGATTTCTTCTATACTAATCCTCAAAGTGTATCTTAGAGTAGTGTTTTATAATTAGAGTTTTTCAAAATCTAACTTCTAAGGTTTGTACTAAACTTCCTCTAATACCAATTGTAACTCCCCAAAATATGATACCTAGATTCAGTGAATTACTACATAACATTGGCATGATCACAAGATATCATTTCTCGAAAGACCAATTAGTTTAGTATCCCTAGAGTTAATAGATACATACATACATTTTACATTACATTATGAAATGAAAAAGCTACAACATTGTGTCTCCTTTGAACACACTCATATCCCTTAGCCTATTCCTACAGGTCAATAATAATATACTTCTTCACATCCTAGTAAAAATAAAACATAAGAAAGAGGTGAGATTAAATGCTCAGTAAGGATAACAATATAGCGGAAACTATCATTAGAAAATATAAACATTTAAGGCAATATATAAGACTAAAACACAAGACTTTTAAATATAAACATCAGCATAATATGGAAAAGATAAATCCAATAATTCCATTTACTTATTCACAAGTATATTCTACTAGTTTAATAATCACATGTAATATCAATATTTAATTTCATAATGATGTAATGCGTAATGTCGGTCATCATAACCGCATATTTCAGGCCTTTTTCCTAGACTACTAATAATATTTTGTCAAGGCCTTGTTCCAAGACACTATTTTGTCTCATGGGACCTAATGATGCATCAAGGAGCTATAGCAGGCTCCACCCGTTACCTACTAAGTCCAATTAAATCCTCATATGAAAATGTTGAAACATAACATAAACATTCATATTAAAAGTTGCATACGAAATGTTACTATTTTAACCACAAACCAGGAATGGTATAAAAATAGTACATCCACAATAAAACATAACTCATTCAATTAATATGGAAGATTTTATTACAATAAATAAACATGAATGAAGAATAATGAAGGATATTGACATAGAATAAAATTATCACTAAAACTATTTGAGAGAAATATTCCCTTTTTATTGAAAACATTTAAAAGTCTCACTATTTATCAAGAATCCATTTAAAAGATATTTTTGAATCAAGGTGTCCCATGCCACATTAAAAATTTTAAAATGAATATTAATTTTAATACATCATGTCCTTATAAATAAATCCTTCAAACCATTTTTAAAACATGGACATTAATGAGAATGATTTAGAAGAATAAATATTTAAAACATCTAAAATGATTTTTTATTTAGAGTTCTTAACCAAATGATAGACGGTTGAATAAAAAATTTTGTGGTAATAAAAGCTTTATAATATCATTATAATAAAGGAATTCATGATATACTATGTCAAGGTTTAGTATATAAACCATATAAAAGTGAATTGGTGCATAACAACAAAGACTTATCAATGGAATGTAAATTGTAATAAAATACCTTATAAAGACAGTATCCTTAAGTTAAGGATGAATCAATGACATAATTATTTGTGACAAATATAAATGCACTCAATATGATTGGATATTCAGTTTAAATCAATCAAATTACATTCATACATATTCTTGTAAAAACAACACCAATGACTTCGATGCTTAACTCAATGGATGGAAATTGAGTTAAGATTACTCTTTTCAAGTTCATATTGTTGACTTGAGAATTTATCAATGGAGTGATTTTGTGTATCAAAAGTATATCCAAAAGAAGGGGAGTGTAAATTAATACATAAATAAATAAATAGTGTTTTCAAACATAATTGTGGAGTAAAATAATCAATGAAGTTTGTGTAAAACCCAATGAGTAGAAATAGAAATTAGAAATTTCCTTACAGGTTTGGTAATATATGAAACATACACTTCAAGAAAGAAGGATTATAAAATGAATATGTAAATACCCATAAATTATAGTATACTAAACAAATATTATAATCATGGGTAGTACATACACCACACAAAAGGAAATAGTGACAATATAGCATGAATCTTGTGGGAATAAGAAGTGAGATGAAAACCCCTTACCTTGTACTTTTCCTTAGTTGAGGGTAAGTTAAACTCTTGTGTAATGGTGAAATAATTGTTACTAAATTATACAATAACCACATACATAAATATGATATCATATATGATCTTATAATATTTCTTTGTTAATGATATTTCAATAGTATCATTGTTTTGGGTGTTAACTGATTTTATTTTAATTTATATGTTTTGTTATGTAAGTCATGTTTGTTATAGATAGGATGTATTTGATTCATATACAGGATTATATTATGCTTTTAAACATTATTTTTAATCATAAAATCAAAATTATTCTTGAATGGTTACGATGGGGAATGAATCTCATCGCGTTCTTGGAGATGGTAATTTGTATGTATGCACGAGCGACAATACCATTATATAGATGGTGAAATAGTAAATAATTGGATGGTTATATTATATATACTGAATAATTAACATGAAATATTTATTATTTACATCATTTATAATCATTATTATACCCATCCAAATAATTAAGTGTTGAATAACTAACTACACCACGACGTGGAGACGGTAAGCCGTACGTACACACGTATGGTGACTTTGTCATTCATAGTAATGATAGAAGAATGAATATGGTTGTACCATATTTATAATAACATCACAGTATTTATAAGGTACTGGATTTATTATTTTTGTATTGAAACAACAATGAAATAGGAAGTGGAAGAAGAAAAGAACTTTGAAATAGGTGACGAAATTATTACCTCTTCTTCGTGTTCTTATTTTTATTTGATCAAAAAGGATCCTTAAGATATCATTCTTATCAAATTAAGGAATCTAGGATGATGTGAGGGTATTTGGGAGGGTATTTTATCAGGTTTTGGATGATCCAAATGGATTTGGAGATGTGATTTTGAGAGAAGGGGAAGTACCATTTTATAAGAGAGGTGAGGGTCACTTTAGGAAAAGGTTGAAATATTAATTTATTATAAAATAATATTCTGTTTATAGTTGATAAAAAAGGATTTATTTCGAGTATAAGGTGTGGATAGTTGTACAAAATTTCAACCAATAGTTTTTAGATAGGTTTAGGTCACCATATTAACCATATCTTTTAGATTTAACTCTTAGTTATATAGTTTAAATTTTACCATGTATTCTTGTATTATTATAATAAATGGTTAAAAAACATACTATAATAACCAAAGATAACCCCAAGTGGTTCATTAATTACATATATATCCTTATATTAGTCCTTTTTTAATACCATATATTTCTAAGAATATTATATTATTTAATAATATAGTATTTGTTCTAAAAACTCATTTATGTCAATTTTGACACTATTTTGTATTTGTTTTTTTTGAAATTCAAAAAAACATGATTACTTAGAAAAAAATAAACTAAATCAATCCTAACATGTCATATTAACCTAGAAAATTAGTTTAGTTCATCAAAAGTCTCAATTTACATTTATTTGGATATTTATAATAGCATTTATTATAATAATTCATTAATAAGTTATTACAACATCCTCGTTGTGTCATAAATAAATTTAATTATTTAATGTCTAAAAATTATAAATAAAATACCATTATGTTGGAAATATTTTTATCTTTATAATTAATATTTATTTTTTAATTTATCTTTTGTATAACCCTATATTAAAAATATTTTAGTTGTGAAAATTTGAATTCAACTCTTTTAACTATTCTTTTAATAAAATAATAATAAGTGTCCTGATCTTATCCAAGTGGTTCAATAAGGACCATATTTTATTGATAAGGTTTATTTTGGTCTAAAAAACTTATCCAATAGAATAAAGACATGTGTTAGGGTAATTATAATCTCATTTTTACCTTTAATTACCCTATTTACTTTTAACCGTGGTAAATAAAATTCAAAGTTACTATTCACCCAAAAAAATTTCATCCTATTGAACCACATATTAATTACTAATTTCAACCATGTCTCTCATATTTTTTAAATTCAATTCACAGAATAGGTAAAATTACGTTTTATGCAAATTTTTAAATGTGCTTAGAACGTGGGTAAAAGACATTAAAATATTCAATAAAATTTTATACATCTAATTTTCTTATAAAATAACTCAAATGAATTAAATTGAACATATATAGGTATTATGTATCTATTTTTAACTAAAATAAATTTAAATAAAAAAAATAATTATTTAAATAAAAAGTACATTTTAAACAATAACGCTGTGTTTTTCACTATTTATAAAAAATTTAATGTTTTCAGAAAAATACCAAAACTTAACCCTAATATAATTAAGATATTCCTAATTAAAAAATGATTTCTATTTTACCAAATTCATAAAATATAATTTTTATTAATTAATTTAAAAAATATTTCCATTGTCAAAACCAAAAAAGTGGGTTTTTGAGAAGTAAAAACTATCAAAAGATTCATATGTGTTAATGTCCAATTTAAATGTAAAATTACTTCCAAGGTCAAAAATTGTATTAAATGATAAAAATATAATCTAATTATACTTCAAAACCATTCAAATGTATAATTTAACAATATAAATTATTTTGATTTAATTTTTTTTCAATTAAAATTAAGTATCATTCACTATTCATCAAACTGTGAAAGTTATCAGAAAAGCACCAAGAATTTATCCAAACTAAAATTTTAAGTACAGCTTCTTAAGGAAGAAGTTTATTTTGTCAAATTAGATATATAAACCTGTCAAATATTATATTTAAAAAGGGTTCTCCAATAAAAGGTGGTAAAATTTCATTTTTAAAAAATACTTATTTTATCTAAAAAATTGAATTTGTTTTGTTATTATGTCTAAAAAACATAATAATAATGTTAAAATAATATGAAGTATATAAAATTCAAAATTTAGTTAATACAATTCTTAACAGTTTTTTTGAACGGTTAGTTTGGTAAGTCGTGGTGCGCTCAAACTTGGTCTTGCATGTAGCGCAAGATATTGAATTACTTTAAATAAAATAACTTAATATGAAATATTGGGGTGTTACATAACTTTATATATGCACCAATATATTATATGTCCCTGTTAAGTTGTAATAGATGAAGGTTTAGTTGGAGAAATATGTAAATAAGGGGACTGTTAGACCAAATGTTCTTCCTTGGTTAGCCTAGTTTCCTTCTCATAAAAGGAAGATCAGATCTTGAGGTTAGGTATGGATTAAAATCACTTGAACCAAGTAAATGTCAAGAAGTAGTATCCACCCCTGAGAATTGATGAATTATTTTTATAATGGTCATTGGAAAATTTTTCCATAGTTTTTGAGCTTAGGAAAAGTTATCACTAACTCTGAGTTTAAGAGGATGAAATATCAATGGTGTATTTATAAAGATGTTACGATTTCCCTGCGTTATTAGTTATACCCTATAATTTTTTGAATTATCCAACATAGTTTGGGGGACTTTTGAAATGGATCCTAGACCCATATTGGATCGATTCATGGTAGTATTACTTAATAATACCCTCATGTAGTGTTCATCAGTAGAGGGGAACCCAATACATTTGAGAATGGATCTGGACATTATCTAAGAGTACCAACTTTATAGGAATCTCTTGAAGTATCATTTATTTATTTGGGTGGTCCACTTCTTAGAATATGTCTTCTCATATGTGGAGGTGACATTGGACAATGTAAAGGTAGAAGTACTGATAGCTTGGGATCCACCCAAGAGTGTGGTGATGATAGATGATTCTCACACAAAGGTTTTTTATTTGTTGTTGTCAAGTAAGGTGATGGACTAGTTTACCTCTTATAAGTTGACCCTCAAGGATGTGAATGGTGTATCATATCTCCAGTTGATGGTTAATTACCCCTCCACTTGTTAAATGATCCTTGGAGTCATGGATTGGTGATTTCTATTTTGTTTTATTTCATGACTAGATATCTACTAGATATAATCATAACGGGTTTTCTATAATGGGGAAGCATATCATCCTTCTAAGGATGGGTGATGGAACCAATAATGGTATGAGAGGAGATGATTAGAACGTTTATTTCTCTTATTAGTGACCCCATGTGAGGCGTGGATGTATTAAGATCCATTTTCATTATGATTTATGGACAAGGATTTCAAAGTGTGTTAATTAGTCTAACTCTTTATGAATCACATGCCAATAGGGGGAATATGAGGTGAAAGATGGAAGTGGAAATTTTGTGTTATCTTTGTAGTTTTTTGTAATAAGAGAGTCCATGATCAGAGAAATATCATAACACTACCTAAGTAATCATAAACCAAATCTCCATGTTTTACCACTTCCTAACCATATGGGAGAATATTTTAGGGGAGATTTTGAGATGTTTCATGTGAAGGATGTAGTTCGTCTTTATAGGATTCCCTCAATGATCATTTCAGACCATGATGCTCACTCTATGAAATTATTATCGAGAGGGTTTAGGAGGCCTTTGGAACTCAATGTAGTTTAGAACTATGTTTCTACCCCATACTGATGGCTAGGTAAAATAGACTATTTAGGTTTAAATGAAAATTCTTTAAGTTTTCATGTTAGATATGGGACATTGTTGAGATCATCATATACCATTGGTGTAGTTTGTATTTCACAATAGTTAACATTCTACCATTGATATAGAACCATTTTTTCTATCTATAATAGACCCTATAGGTCACTACTGTACCAATTGAATCTAGTGTGTGATAGTAGTTGAAGGGACTAAATATGGTTCTAACAATGGTTATAAAAAGTTGTAGATCATCCAAGAGTATATGAGGACTACAGGAAAACATAAATGTCTTTTTTAGATTGATGGGGGAGACCTTTTGTGATTGAAAATGTTACTGTGTGTTTTGATATGTCTCATCTCATTGTGGATATAATATATTTTTCTTAGGAGTTTGTCTGTCTTTGATGTTCATATGACCTTTTCCAGTTTTTACTTTTGGTTATAAGGGTGATGAACAACTTGACCCAATGACCAAAGTTTGACTAGGTACTTGGTGTTTTCCATATGTTGTAGTTAAGAACATATGTGCATGACTCATTTCATGATGTCAACCAAGGTGAGATAGAAATTTAGGGTGCAATTACCTTTTTCATAGAGTTTTGGGATCCAGGTTTTATTAGAGAACCAATAGGAGAATACCCTTCATGGGAAAGTTTCTCCATTGGTATTATGCTTGCTGACAGCATGAGAACCATCCAGAGATCTCATGGGTGTGGTTAACCTAGCTAAAAACTCAATATCCTCACTTGTGAGTAGTTTTTTTTCGCATGAAAACACTTTAATTTTGGGAGAATTTAATGACTCTTTTTTCATGTAACACTTTATAATAATTTTCAGAATATTTTTTAAGCTAAGAACAGAGTAATCATGGAATTACGGGGCCCGAATAACCTTACTGCATTGATATTAAAAATATTAAATATTAAATATTGTACATGTGTAGTTCTTCTAAAATATTGGAACTATTCCAGAACAATGTCTTGGATGGGAATTATGAGACCAATATTAAATTCAAAATATGGTATTTTCCCTTGGTGTGATATAACCATTGTGTGTTCTTGGTGTTTTTCTTAAGTGTAATCATGGGAGGATTAATAAATAAAGAAATTTATTTATTTATTTAATCACTATGACATATCTCCCCTATATATAAAGAAAAAAATGGGAAAATACTTGGGTTACCTACACAACCATATGGATTTATAGATAGATTTTAGTGGACATATTTAGATAAAAACAATCTTATTATGGATCAACGATTTCTACTGAGTAGGTTTACATAACTAACAATGTTTGTAGATATCACCATTAACAACAACCTTCCAAAATTATTTTTTAGTGATCAATCCAATCTATTGGTTTTGTGGTTTTTTTATCACCTAAAAACTCTGAGTATAATGTGAATTAATCCTTCCAATATTAATTCATAGATCATTGTTCATTGATTATACAATGGTTGTTTTCTCTTCCTAGATTTTGGAATTTGAGATTTATTTATCTATTAATTATTACTTATTAAAAATTCAATGATCATTAGGTTCTAGTGATGGTGTAAAAATGAAAAAAATCCTTCATTTGATTCCAACCTTGTTATGTTCCTTTCTCCCTCTGTTCTTGGAATTCATCAACAGTAATCGGTTGACCAGTGGTTCGACAATACCAAGTAGGACCGATCATTGTGCACTCATACTTTGTCACAATGGAACGAAGGAATGAGTTGGGTTTTGGGTTATAAAGATGGGACAGAGGCATGGTAATAAGAAAAAGATCAAAATGATGATATGGGTATTAGTGGATTTTTGAGATGGATTGAGCATATCTCTTTGAAGAAGTAGCAGTTTATATTTCTAGGAAATGGGGGGATGAAATATGGCCATAGGTGATAGATATGGTCTAATACATGGTATTTGTAGTGTCATTTCCATGGGATGGGATGCATGACATGTAGAGACAGTGTTAGGTTTTTCAGTTAATAACTACCAGAATCTGACTTCTTGTCAGCTGTAGAGGGTGGTTAAACCAAATTTGTGCTTTACGGCCTGATTCCTAGAGGTCCTGAGAGAATAATTGGTGCATGGGTGAGGATTATTAAATGGTGCTTAATTTTATAGAAATTTTTATGTACATTGTGTATAGTTCAGAGAAACACATGGTTTGTATTTATGAGGAACACAAGACATGCAGTTCCATTTCCATAGAATCCAGTGTTCTACATGGAGTTAAATATCACACATCATGGGTATTGTCCACATGCCATGTGTCTCATGACTAATGGCTTGGTTTGTACCCCAAGATTACATAAGAATGGAAATTTCTAGGTATACAGGCATGACCAGTGTTAACGGTCTTAGTCATGTACTCAGATATGGCTGGGATACCCAAACATGACCAGTGTACATGGGCATGGGCCTAGGTTCATGGGAAAAGGCCGATATATATAAGAATATATCAATGTAGGAATGAAACTTCATGTGTCCGATGTAGACACCATGTACTCCCACATGGCTTGCCATGATATTTGTAGGAGAGTACATGACTATGTGTCAAGGAGATGACACATACTATGTACTTTTTTTCGATGTGTATCTCTTTATGTGGGGCTCATATTTTTTACCATGAGTATCCAATACTAAGTAATTTTATGCATAAGAAGTGATGGTGGCCTCTATCTTGGAATTTATGTTATGAAATTATGTGTTTTATTTGTGAGTATTATATTATAATTTCTTGAATGGTGGAATTTATTAGGTGTGATCATCAAAGATATGTTGGGGTCGGTACTCCCTTGTCACACTAGGGTGTGGGTCTCTATAATCCATTCACAGGAAGAGTTAATACTCACCCATACTAAAACAATGTGTGTGTCCTCTATCTATTGAATTTTACTACACTGTATTTGAGATCCAATCATGAGTGGGTCCTCTAAGGGAGTTACTGCTCCCTCGACCATATAGCACAATAGTAAGAAGTGACCCCCTCTACTCATATTCTTAAGAGGTTATGAGTGATTCCTAACTATGAGATATTTCCCCCTTAGACATGAAGTATATTTATGAGGTGTGGTCCCTCCACATGGATTATTGTGTGGTTATGCATGATACTATGCGTTGAAGATGGGCCATTATAGATACAGGAAGACTCTTCATTATTAGCAGGGATGTGGAGATATAGATCCCCTTTCCCTATTTGCATGGGATTCTTGTTGAGAGTATCTGGGTTATTTTTATGGGTTTTGTCTCATATTCTTATTGATATCCCATCATGGTGAAGAGATGACTACTCTTTCTTTGATGCTTCATGTTTGGTGAATTTGGGGTGTCCTACTAGGTATATTTATACTCACACCTACATAGGCTATGCCCGCACATGTCATGTCTTATATAAAAGAAAGAACATACATTGGATTCTTGGCTGGACTAGGAGAATGTGGAATATATTTGGAGCTTAGTTATGCTAGATGGATCTCAGATATATCTAGGATTTGGTTTTGCGTAGCTTCTCCTCATGTTGTCAATAGGTTGTGTTATTTTCCAGATTTAATGGGATTGAATTTGGATATTGATACATTTTTTATAATTATTACTATACTATAATGTGGGATAGTCGGTATACATGCATCTATAGTATTATTTGATTATATTTTCTCATTATACTGGTGTATGGAGATGTGTGTTTGTAGTCACTTTAGGATAAGGCCTCCAATCTATGTGATATGCCTAGTTTGCATTAGTCGACATCCCGTGGCCTATTAGATGTGCAATTGGAGAGTCAAACTCAACATAACTCTAGCCAAGTAGGACCTTATGGGTCGGGTCATGACATATTTAATTGATAATTTAAATGAAATAACCTTAAAAACACTTAAGTATTAAAAATATTATTAAAAAAACTAATTTCCACTATATTTTATGTTTTCATTTAAAATATGAGTTCCAAAATATTATAATTTGAACCTGATAAAAATGAAAAAAATGATTTAATAATTTCAAAATTATCATTGGGTATATATTTTGTATTTTTCTGAAAAATATATATTTCATGGTTAATTATGCAAAATATTGTTTTTATAAATACCTTGAATTTTATAAAATCATTAGTATATATAAATAAAATATAATTTATAAATAATTTTCATGAAAAAAATATGTATTTATTAAGTAAAATAACACATTAATAATATTAGGTTTAAGTTACAAACTTATATTTAAGATTTTAAAACACAAGTTATATTTATCTATAAATATTTGTTTAGTGTGTTAAATATTTATTATTTTAGAAATAATTTTTTTGACTTTTAGATATTTTTTAAAAAATAATATTTCATATTTTAAATCATAGAGTCTAAATGTTTCAATAACTTCCATTTTAGTTTTTAGAATAAAAATAAATTAGTTAGAAGAATAATAGTTACCATAGTTGAAGTTAAAATGGTAATAGTGTTAAAAAGAGATTAAAAGGCCTAATACATATCTATAAATGATTATTTCAGGTATTTATAAATGAATAATCCTCCACTATGTATTATTATCCTATTTTAGAGCCACTATCATTCAAAAATAACATGACTTTAATATAAATTTATGGTTATTTACAAATTTTACACCCCTATAACTTATAAAAGAATCACATTACCACCCCAGTTATCCTTAGTACATGAGCAGTTTGGTTAAACAAAACCCTACCCAAATACCCCCCACCCACCCACCACCAATACCAATAGTACTAGAAAAATCCTAGAGTTCATTATCACATATAAGGATCTTCTGTCAAGTATTAATCAAATTTTCATAGGAGTTTTCCCAAGGGGTAAGGTAAAAATTCCCAAACACTATTTTATCATTTCTTCTTAAAATTATTAAAAATATATTCTACCCAAGGTAAAATAATTAAATCGTAAACATTAGTATAAAAACAATATTATACAAATTAAATATCAAAATTTAACCTTCCTTTAATCTATTGAAAAAAATAAAACAACGTCCATGTGCACATGAAGACTATCACCTCGATAGGCGACATGTTTTGTTTTCATTAACTCCTTACCTGTATATTTATAAATTATATTTTACAGATAGGTATGATATTAAGGTTTAATATGTTTAATTAATATAGATCGAAAATAATGAGAAAAAAATCAATGATCATTATAATGTAATCTGTTGATATCGGTAAATTACCTAAAATAGGCTCATCACTGTTTTCATCTTCAAGAATCATAAAAAAACTCACATGTAATGATAATTGAATATTATAAATAATTTTATAAATTTTATTTCACAATTTTTAATAATTTTTTAATGATTAATTTTAACCAAATTGCATTTATCGATATCACACTTACGAACCTTTTGAGAAATAATCAAGGTTACTAATATTCTATGATGAAAATAAAAAATAACTTACAAATAAAGATAAAATTATTTATTTTAATAAATTTTTTAGAAAGGTAATAATTATAAAAATTATTTTGAAATAAGTTATTATGATTATTATTTTTATTAAATATGAGGTTAAATAATATTCTTGGATACTACGAGTTAAAGTAAGAGTTTTTTCAAAACATATTTTCCGTTGGTTAAGTTATATTATTTCTTCAAGATATTTATTCTTATATATTTCTTATATTACACCATGTGATGATATTATATTTTATTTCTATTTGTTTAATATTTTCCCATAAATGACTCTCCAATGGGTTGTTACATCAATAATTATGATATTGGTAAGGGGTTTCTTGATTCAACTTCTTTTTTTAGTCATAATTTTATCCTCTATGACTATGGTTTTATAATATTTTCCCCTCTATTCTATTATGATATTATATTTCAATCTTATTCTTTTTTAGGGGAATTATATTTTCACAAAAAACCCTTTTATTTAATTTTTTTTCATTATTCATAAAATTTAACTATGTTAAGAATAATTCTCATCTCCTCTAATTAATTATTTCTCTTCCTTGTCCATAATAATTATTTTCATAATTATTGTACTTATTTATATATCAATAAAAATATGTATTATTTATATTTATATTACTATTTATGTTTACCACTTTTCAAATGTGATTTTTATCACTCATTTCAATATGTGGGTTTCAATAAATGTATTTTTAAAATGTTGAAAATGTTTTTACCTTATAAATAAAATATTTTTACTTCCACAACACATTTATTCAAAATAATATTTATTACATTAAAAGTTTCCATTATTGAAATATATTTCAAAATAATGTTTTTTAGGGGAATTCATTTTAATTCCTCAAAAATCATATTTCCGAAAGTGACGCATAAACATATCTATTTATGGAAATGTTAAGAAATGTTTTTGTGACACTTTTATGACTGTATTCCATATAAATCATTAAATCAATAATATATAACTCTAATTTAGGTATAAATTATGAATAAACTTTTTAATTCCATTAATAAATAATCCTTTGGGGTCATTGAAATTTATGTATCAAACAATCTTCTTTTGGTACCACATTATGCATTCCCATCAGTAAATGATATGGAATCCATTTTATATCAAAGGGTTTTCATGATATGATGAATGAATTATGTATTATGGAAAAAATATTTTAGGATATTAAGGAGTGGTTCCTTTATCCCCCCTAATTAATTATCTAATGTTTTATATCCCATGAGATAATGAATCATGTACATTTTTGGGATTTTCTCACAACTTAAATTTTAAGTCTTCTTAGGTATTCTCACAAAATGATTATTATATATGCTTATGTTTGTGACATAGTTTCTTATTATGATATAATTACATGATATGAAATATTTTTATGTTTTATGATAATTTCTATTATCCATGGATCATTTTTACTTTCTCGTAGTCTTATGTCATAGTACATGTTTATTTTATTGAGGTCACATGTCATGATATCATGGATTATGGAAAACTCATCATGTTATATGTTTTTAATATGAAATTTCTCCCATGATCTTGTTTCTTATAATGTTATTTTGATATGAACCCTTTATTATAACTCCATTCCTCAGGTTATTAAAACGAGTAGAATTTATGGGATTTATATAATGGATTTCTAGTGTGTTTCACTTATGGAGAAATGTTCACAAGTATTGTGAAATAATTTTTTCATATAGATAATTCTCAAAGTCCTTAAACCTTTTGTTCATAGATTTGTGAGATTATTTGAAATTTAATATTTAACTTATTAAAATTAAATAAAAAGATGACATTTTTAGCCTAGGGAATCTCAATTAACATTAGTCTTTTTGGGTTTTCCATTTCTTTGAGAATCCATTATTGCTCCTGATAAATGGATTTTAATGATTATATATGTAATAACTCAGAATTATGGTGGTTGAGCATATATAAATTCAGTCCATATATTAATTTTTATGTTGTTATTTAATATTTTTTGTTATCTTATTTATTTACATTCCTATGTGGTTTTCAAAAAATCTTACTGAGTATGTTTATATTAACCCTTGGACAAAATTTCCCCACATAAGTATTGTGTTTGTGTAGATGAGGCATTGTTTAAGATATGGTATTAATGGATTCATAGACAGTTTTATTTTTAAAATATGACACTAAGGGATGAATGGTAATTCATTAGGGATAATTTCAGTTTTTTATGGTGTAAGTCACTATTATTGTGGGATATTGATTTAGGAGTACCCACATTGAAGAGGGGATCTCTAGGGTATTTCTTCTATGAGATTCAAAGGTCTCTTAGATGTACAATTCCTTTTGAATTTTCAATGTCACATTTTTTGGTATGTGATGTCTCACATAATTATTGTGTATAATTTAGTTATTTAAATATATATAATTTTTTGTTGATGATTATTTTATAAATTAGAGATATGTGTCTATTTAAGGATAATATGAGTTAAGGGATCCTATATTGAGTGACATTCTTACCAGATTCTAGGCATAAGACCTACCCTATTAGAGGTAGTCTTTGGGTGGAAAACTATATTTATCATGGTGTAGATGGGGACCTGGTGTATCAACTCATGTTCAGTAGGAAATAAAGTAGTCAATCCTAAGGGATGTATTTTGGGGATAATAGTTTTGTGACCGTTGTTTTTAAAATATTGAGTAGTATATTTAGGGGTATTTAGTTTGATTGTAGGACCACCAAAATTAGAATATGCAGGGATATAGATGTATCCTTTCACCAAGACTGTAATAACTAGTTATTAGAACTAGAACACTAATAAATCATTTCATTTTATATGAAAATTGGTACCTACATCATATAGAAATCAGTTATGATCATTCATTTCCTTCATGTATCATATAATATAGATATTATGGAATTATGGGGAGAGGGAGAGGGTTAGAGAGAACCACCCCATGGAATCTTCATTGATTTTGGCTTCCTCTCAGGTTAGGTTTTCTCGAATCCATCATAACATTGCTACATTTTCCTGGATTCACTCTGCTCACTGGAGATGAGGTTCATGAAGAAGCCCCTCATGCAACTTCAATGGGAGTTAAATAAAAATATGATACTGATGTTCATGAAGCTGATATGAGATCTGTTAGATCAACGATACTTGACTCCAATGTGGTAGTTGAGGGTGAACAGAATATAAATCTTTTGAATGAGCGATGTCAGGTTGTGGAAAGGCCTCCGTTTGTGGATGATGTGTATGGATATGTTACATCAGAAACTGGAGACTGTAGATATGTGGTTTTTCTATAAATAGTTGTCTCTAGAGAACCTAGAACTACGATGGTTCATAATGTGGTGGTTCCTAGTATCACAATCAATGATATCAAACCTATGGTGGTGGATTCTACACTGGGGAGGACCTGTATAGGTGTGTTGGTTCATCGACCTAGTTTTTTGGTAAAAAAATTCCTCTGTGGTGATTGGAATGGATAGTAAATATAATTTTTTTTAATAATTTTTTATATTCATCAGCCTATGAAACTAGGGACCCGTTATTTTCAACCAACTTCAAAAGATGTTTCGGTTAATCACAATTGTGAAACATTAGTTGAGGTTGGTCGACTTGATTATTTGAAAACTGTGCAGAGACATCAAGTTAGCTCTGTGATATTTTATCAGGTCATCAACAAAATCTTTTTGCGCTTATAAATGATGTTGTTTCAGAGGGAACAATAAATAAAGTTGATACAACCCATGTGATTTATAATAGAGAGTTGATTCTCAATAGATTTAAAATTTGTGAGTTATTTTTAATTGCTTGTGTGGTTCTTCCCTCTAGAGAAAAGTATTTTAAAACTGATGAATCAGTTTAGAAACTATCATGTACATGGGGTTTCACTGATTGTAGATGTATCCCAATGGGTCGGGGATTTTTCACATCTGCTTTCCCTCAGAGGATCTGAAGAAAAGGGCTTGGGGACTTGGGTCAATTTCATTATAAATATCTATGGTGTGCTTTCAAGAGTGGGATTTCCGTTTTAATCCTTTGGCAATAAAGAATACTAAAGCTCAAGTCTGAATCAGAATTATTCGTATTAATTGGATATTATGGAATCCTAATATCTTTTTTGATATAGCCTTTGTGGTGGGTATTTCAATAAAAATGGATAGGAATACCGAAGTCATAAAATTTGGTCACATTTCCAGGATTCTGGTGGAGATTTATTTGAATTATTTTTTGATTTATAAAGTTGTTCTGTTAGCACTGGATGATGAAATGTCTTTAAAAGTTGTATATTAAATGATTCCTGATTTCTGCTCAGAATGTCAAATTATTGGTCATGTCAAGGATAAATGTCACAGGAATTTGGTTTTCTAATTTTTCTCTTTAAATGGACATCATGATAATTCTTGCAGGAAGAAATTGGGGAATCAAACTACACATAATGATGTGGCCTCTGTTGGAAATAGGCAACCTACATTTGGAAAAGAAAATGTGTAGGTTAGTGCTGATTCACCTCTAATAGATAAAGATATGTCTTTGATGATGCCACATATGACTCATGGGTTAGATATGGACCTGGTACCTGAGCATAGATAATGTGCCCAAATGGATGAGGGAAATATTACTCCATGGGTGACTTCTGAAAAAGAACAGTGTCCAAAGGAATCTTCTATTATAATCAAGGGTCTACAAAATCCAAGTGATGGTCAAAAGTTTTCTTGGTTTCAAGAGGAAATAAATAAATTAAGGGAACTTTAGGGAACTCATGGACGATGGGAAGATATAAAGGATGAATCTCTCAAGATACCACACTACATTCAAACATTTCTAAAAAAAACGTTGTAGTGGATAGTGAGGGGGTGAAAGACAATACCCCCTTGGAGGTAATAGACAGTTGTGGTTAAGCCTCTTTTAATGATTCCTTCATACATGGAATGAAAAAGGTGTCTGACACTGAGGGATTCACACCCGTTCCTTTAAAGAGAAGGACAAGGGAGGACTACTCCAACATACCATGAACTGTCTGTACCCAATCCTCTTCTAAATTGTCGAAAAAGGAGAATGAAAATATCCTAAAGATCCTCAATACTGGTATATCCCAATATGAGTGGGAAACTACTGATGACTCTGAATATGGAAATGACATGTCCTATTATGATATTTGACTCTTCTATTTGATGGATGAGGGAAACCCCTTTGTTTGACCCTACCCACTTCCATTAGTCATTTTCTTTTCATTTTAATAAATCATTAGAGGCTTTTCTTCTGGCTAGAATTTATTGCAAATAATCTAGATATGCTCTATAATTTATGGTTCTATACTATATAATGGAGTATTTTATACCCTCATAATCATATTTGTGATTAGGTAAGTTCATGATAATCCCATTTCATTAGTTAAACCTATCCTCATCGGTTAGTCAGAGATATGACATTATTTCATGAACATGTTGGAGAAATATCCTTGCCTTATAATTTGAGGAAGATTACCTCCAAATGTTTTTTAGTAATTATCCTTTTTATATATAATATTCTATTTCATACTGATTTGGGTGAGACTACCCGTAGGATATATTTTTGTCTGTGTGGGTGTGTTGTGAGAATTTTGATAGTAAATACCTCATGGTTTTGTGAGTGGAGCCTAATCTTCATGTGATAGTGGTTTAACTATATTGTGAAACTTTCATTTCCATCTATTTATAAATCTCACTAAAAATATGATGATTATTTTTGCGGTCTATATTTGGAATAACTATTCCATAGTAGATTATTTATTTATTTAACTCATCAAATTACTACTTTATGAGTGTTTTAGTTTGATCCCACATCTAGGAGAGAGTGTTATATTTTTTTTAACCTTCTAGAGGCTAACACATCTGTGTATGAGTCCATATCGAGGCCCAAAGACCCCATGAGGTGTTATATGAACATTGTTAAAGATTCAATTCTTCACTAACATTGGATAATAAAGACACAATGAGGTAATAGTTATCAGTAAGTCATTGTGTTTTAACACAACACCACTTATGCTGGTGACCTTGAGTAAGTATTCAAAAATAGATGATTCTTATCAAGGACGCACCATGGATTTTGAAATAGGTTATTTTTTATTTATGAGAGATAGAGTAATATTTTTTGAATACATCCTTGTAGAAGATAGTGTAATGTTTTTAGATTTGTTTAATATAAGTCCTATATTTTAATAAGAAAGTTGTTTGGATGATGATGAAATGGTGAGAAATTAGTCATAATTGGATAATTCATAAATCTAATCCTAAAATCACCACATTTGTTTAATTAATATCAATCATGATGTCAATTAATTTATAGTTTTTGGAATATGTGCATGTTGTACAGCTATATTCAGGCATCAACAGATATATATTAAATTATAATTCTTGTGATCTCTTTATAGACACTCAAATTGGATAACACATACAAGAATTATTCTCATTATAAAATTTTTCTAGAGTTCAAGATTATAGTGGAACCCCTTTCTATACCCTTTTTAATTGGATATTTTTCACCAATGGTGACAATAACTCACTCAATATTTGAGTAATGTGAGTTTATCCTTAGTTAAGGAAAATGTATTTTAGTGAATCCATCATAGAAGAGATGAGGTCCAATGGAACCTAAAACAAAATTAATTACCAAAGTTACTAATTAATGGAAATATATTCTTTTTTTTATGTAAGTAAGGGACTTCCCACAACTCTAGATGTGGTCTCATCAGATGTGTTGAGTAGTTACAAACCTAATGAAGTTATAAAAAATACCCATAAAAAATAGGTTTTCATTATTAAAAGAGAAAATGGATGATAACTCTTGTCATGTCAATGGTGAAGAATGTTTGAATATAAACAAATGTTTCTTGATATATTTCTCTTGATGTGATACCAACATATGAATCAATATAGATTCTAAGGATGATTTTAATGAATTACTAAGTGTCATTATTAACAACCATATGTAATTTATGGAGAAAATTAGCTAAATCCTTTTGTCGGTTTGTGGAGAATCCTATTTGGAATTCATGGATATTACCTAGTTTTACCATAATATTATTATCTATGTAGTAACATATAATAGCATGAATTCAATATTTATAGAGTAGTAGTTTGAATTATTGAACTTTAAAATATGGTTAATTATTAGAAAAGTTTTCTGAATTATTTGTCTATTGTTTTATATTTTTAGTATAGGTATATGAGTCTAGATGATGTTAGAGGCACATGGAAACCTAGCTTTAGGTCAGTTGATTCTAACCTGATAGGAATTCATTTATCAACTTCACTCAATAGTCTTGGCCTCACAATCTTCATTTTTATAAAAAATATCCATTGTTATAATGTCATCTTAGTGGTCATATATGAATTTAAGTTCTCATTCGATCAACATTAAGGGTTTTCCAAAAGTTTAGGATCATCTTGACCACTTACCATGGTGGATAATCATTTTATCATGGTGATTATTATATGTATAATAATGGAAATCCAATGTGAAGACCACCCTAGTGATGTGTGGCCCTATATGTGGTATATCTATGGGATAATTGTGAGCTTATACATAAAAAAAAGAAAACTCTTTATATGGGATGGAGGTAGAGGTTTCCTCGATAGCTTGTGGTT
Organism: Viscum album; assembly: GCA_963277665.1. Classification (NCBI taxonomy): domain Eukaryota; kingdom Viridiplantae; phylum Streptophyta; class Magnoliopsida; order Santalales; family Viscaceae; genus Viscum; species Viscum album. The sequence goes on from OY728150.1 coordinate 1,896,966,213, forward strand.
TTTGATTTATCTATTTTAGAAGGTGTTATATTGGGGTATTGAGTAAGTAAATCAAGGTTATTTGAATGTTTAGGATAGTTTACAGTGGATTGTTGCATATTGGGCTACCTAATAGGTAGTGATGTGGTGTGAGTAATTTTTTTAGTTTGGTGTTGTTCTTGAAATTTTCATTAGTAGTATTCATGATTGGGTGGAAAAAAACTAGATCATCTAAAAGAGTGGATGTGAACCCATTAGAGATTAGGGATTTCAAAATATTATTCCCATTCATGTTTGTGAGGATGTTGAGGAAGAAGTTCATTATCACCTTTGTTCCCAGAGCATGTGACATTAGTTTTTATTCCATATAAAAAAGTGATGATGGAGAAATTAACATGGGTATAAATTATACTTCTTATTATAATCTCTTTTATGGTATGTGTGAAATATTTATTAAGTTTTTTGTGGTGGAGTGTAGCATATATGGGTTATATGAAAATAAAAACACATGGGTACTCTCTTTAAAGGTGGGAAAAGAAGTGATCTTCCAAGATATAACCTTATAGATGAACCATATCAACTAGGATATCAGTGGTTCATAGATTAAAATTTCCTGACATGTTAGGATGGCCATTATATGAGAAAGGTATTTTGTGTTTAAAGGAATGGAATGAATTTTATCGAATAGGTTTATATTACTGTAATGGTTTTTGGTTGGAGATGAGTTGGTTCCAATAGTCTTAGTCATGGGAAGGGGAGATCCTTTCCTGGGTTTTGGTGTACTAAGATCACATAGGGTAAGATCCCATGAGGTAAAAGAAGTGCATGTGAGAGAAGCAATATTTCTATATGGGGATGTTTGTTAAATATTATTACCTAGCATCAATAGTTATTTCCTTATAAAAATGTTTAAAGGTGTGGAGGATATAGCGATGTAGGTTTTTCAAAACTGAGACTAAGAATAATTTTGACCTTCTGTGTCTTAGGACCACTCTATGTGTAAAATAGTAAATTAAACAAATAAAAGGGCATTGAAAAGTTTTTGATGGAACTATTGTTATCTATATTCATTGTTTACTTCAAGGATGTTATTTTCTAGATTTATCATTATATTAAATCTTATAGTATTATTTATGTTTATTAATTAAATTAATATATGTCCCTTTGGAATATGGTGGTTCCTTATAGGCCGCTGGAATTTTATTTTGAGCCTTTTTAACATTTCTATAATATTTTGGATATGTTTCAATGAGTAAGAAAGATGTTTTTAGTGTCAGTAATCCTCAAAAATAATATATTATAAAAAATATTATATTTTCACACATGTGTGTTCATATGAATAATTCTTTTAATTGAAATAAGTGTAATGTATTGGGAATTTATGACTAGCATTGAGTCTGTAAATGGAATTTTATAATAGGGGTCTATTATTTTATTTTTCATCAGTTGTTGTTGGGACTGAAACTAGTTCCATATGTTTTAATTAAATAATAGGAATCTATTATGTATTTTAAAATATTTTTCTCTAACATTAGGGTTAGTCACATAAACCCTAGAAGTTAGAGATAGAGATAGACAAGGGCATCGAGGGAGATTGTGGGAGAACTTGATATTCAAAGGGAATAACAATAAGATTCTATATGAGGTTCACCAATGAAAACTAATACAGATGCACTCTTCACCAAAAAAGTTCCAAGAACAAGTTATAGATTTTTTATATGAAAATAAGTTAATTATTTTTTTATTATTTTAATATTTATTTATTGATTAATTGGTTTACTGAATTTAAATTTATATTCATGATAACTAAACCTTATTCATAGATTTATAGTCTATTTAGTGGATTTAATTGGTAGAATTTATGCATGGTAAATTTGTTTTCCTATGATTATGTTATATTTGTGGAGACATAAATAGTTCCCCATTATCCATGGATTGGAACCCCTTAATGATGAAATATATGGTTTTTATTTTTATTCTAACCATTTATATAGTTTTTTTTGGGTGATGAAAATATAGAAAGTTTAAGTCATAGTGGAGTGAAGTAATCTAATCGCAATAGCGGATTAAAATGTTGTAAAGAATTATATCATTGGTTCCTTCCGCAACAATTTCAGTAGACACATTGTTGAGGAAATAACCACTAGTTTTTCTAGAGAAAGGCTATGTTGATCTCAAAAGGATACTAATAAGAAATAAAGCCTTGGTATTATATAACCATGGACATGACCTGCTATAGATCAGGCCCCATAGTGTGTTACATGCAAGGTTCACATAGCGTGTTGTGGCATGAGGCATGCTCAACAAACCGGTCAACTGATAACACAGAGTTGATTCTAATGAAAATAACCCACTAAGTGTAAATAACCAAGCTTTATGTACAGGTAAATTACAATAATTTTCCATAATACTTAATACATTAAACAAAAAAATTCCCAAATACCATATTAATTTAGTGTCTTTGGAAATTGGGAAACATAAACAATTAGTTCACAAAACAACTCCATCATCTCCAGTAAATACTTTAGAAAGGATAGAAAGGATATTTTAGAAAACATATTAGGTAACATGGACCTGGATGATAAATATACCCCAATAAATACTTATGAATAAAAAATCTTAGATAATAACGAGATTGAAAAATTATCCCTTAATAATTAGTTTAATCGTATGCCTCATAAATTAATTAAAATTATATTCATATATAACATTCATAATAAGAATCATGAAAACATTCCCATGAAATATAAAAACCACACAAAATAAATAGGTGGTGTATAGGGCATACATCCCACAAAAATAAAAGTGAGAAAAAATAATCCCTTACCTTAGGAATGATATGTCTTGTATGTATCTAAAACTCTTGTATAATGATTTAAATACATTTATTGACTTATTTTAGAATCAAAGTAATATTTATGATATCATATATGATTATATTCTCATCTGTTTGTTAGTAACATCTCATTTTTACTCGTTATTCAGGTATTAACTACTTTATGTTCTTATGCATGTTTTGTCAGATAAGTTCCAGTTATCCTTCATAGGTTATAGTTATATTATTTATAGAATTATATTAGTATAATATATATCATATTTATTCTTTTCATTCATCTATATAATCATACTTTAATGAATATCATATAAGTTGAATCACATCGCAATGTGGAGATGGTAAGTCATACGTACGCACAAGCGACGATATTGTTCTCATAATTGTTGAATGGTATTGAAATAGGTAGAATATTTGTTGTTCTAGAATAGATTTCATGTTTTAAAATCATATATAGTTATTATTTCTATCAATATATCCATCCAATTATGATGGTGGTGAAAAAAGATTACACCATGGTGTGGAGACGGTAGGTCATACGTACACACATATGGTGATTTCATTTTTCATAGGATGGATAGAAGGTGGAATATGTTTGTTCCATAATTGTAATAAAATATCAGTATAGAATATATACTAGATCCAAAAATTTATAAATGAACCAATTCATTAAGAGGAATTATAAGAAGAAATTATTCGAAAGAATAGGTGGAAGAGATTACCTATTTTTCGATGAGCACCCTCTAGATCTCCTCTTAAAGGTACTTGAGTTGGTCTTCTGAAAAGACCAAAACCTATAAAATGTGAATAATTAATTTTGGAAGGAAAAAGGGAAAGGGATTTTTGAGCTACAAGGCGCAAATTGTATTGAAATTGTGAGGAGGATGTTCCCTTTTATAATTGAGGTGAGGGGTACATTTGGAATTCCCAAAAATATTAAATTATAATAAAATAATAGCACATAAAAAACATCCAAAATTTCCTATTTTCGATAATTGGATGAGATAAGGTTTTAGTCTCATAATAAAATAAATTATAGATAAGTTTTTATATCTATATAAAACTTTTCATTTTAATTTATCACTTAGTTTTTTTATTTCATTTTAACTAGGGTAAAAAATATTTCAATATTTAAAGGGTGAAATATTTTCTTATTTGATGTCAATTAAATTAAAAATAAATAATTTAAAACATTTTAGACAATATAGTAAATATTAATTATTTTTAAAAATGTTTTATTCGTTTTAAATTATTTAATAAAACATTACTTTGACAAAACAACAATAGTGTCAATTTTATACTATTCATTTCATCGATTTTTAAAAATATAATGATATGATGTTATCTTAGAACCAAGTATTTTATTATATCTATAATGGGTTAAGGTAATCAATAAAATTCATTATATAAATTTATTATCCCAAATTATATTTATTTTAATATTTCTAATAATATTTATTCGATATTTACCTTAATAAAATAATTACTACATCAATATTGTGTATTTATTTAATATACTTATATGTTTCAATAAAATTAAAAATAAGATACTAAAACCAATATAAATGTACTATTTTCCATAAAAATACTTTTAGTCGAATTTATCTTCTAGAAAATACAATATTAAAAATTTTATACTTATTAAATGTTGAATGTCACAACTTTAACATCAGTTTAAATAAAATAATATATGTGTCACAATATCTTACATAATGATCTAAATGATCACTAACTCAACACATGGATGCTTTTAGTTGAGATTTACTCGACCAATATGATTTGGTCAAGCCTTGTGGTCCTTTAATGGCTATTATAATTTAAATAAAAATTGTTTTATTGATTTCTCATTAATTAATAATTTTTTACATCATCAAAGTATAAGACTTTAAAGTAATTATTTATTTTCTAAAAATTAAAAATAAATTACCATGATAATTAAAAACATTTTATAATATAAATAAGTATTAAAATAAGTATTTATAATCAAATTTATCTTCTGTATAACCTTATATTAAAAATAACTTAGTTATTATAGTTTGAGTGTGACATATTTCACTTTTCTTTAAATAAAATAAATTAAATGTCCTAATCTCATCCAAATGGGTTACAATGGATATAATTTCTACCCAAGGATGATTAAGGTCTAAAATTACTCATCCAATTATATTAATACAAGTGTTAGGTTAATTTATAATATTATTCTTACCTTTAATCACCTGCTTTACCCTTTACCATATTTGTAAAATGTGCTGATGTTATTATTCAGAATTCCAAGAAATTAATTTCTTTACATAATTTGGACACACTAATTCCAAATATGGAACCCATTTTTCGAAATTCAAAACAAACAATTTCAGTAATTAATTTAAAATTAATCTCATTGTCGGAATGAGAGAACGAGTTTTAAAAGTTAAAGCATTGTAAAATATTGAATTTTTTTTACATCTGAATTCAATGAAAAAATAATTACAATGAAATACATTATATTAAATGGAAAAATGTATTCTATTTATACTTTAAACCCATTCAGTAATATAATTTAACCATATAAATTATTTTGATGAAAAAGTTTTTTTCAATTAAAATTTAGCGCATTTTTTACTATTCATCAAAACGTAAAAGTTATCATAAAAATGGACAAAATTCATCCAATGTAAATTTTTGTATTTTGATTACAAATAAAAAGTATATTTTATCAAATAGAACATATAAAACTATCAAAAACTATATTTTAAATCAGCATGCCATCAAAAGGCATCAAAACTATATTTTTTTTAAAAATAAATCTTTTACCTGAAAAATTGAATTTCTTCTTATATCATGTTTATAAAACATATAAACTGAATTTTAAACATTATATTGAATATATTAAATAAATATTACGTCAATAAAATCCATCAAGAGTGATTGTTTTATTTTATAAACTCGCTTAAACTTAGTCTTTCCTGAAATGAATTCTATCAAAAGAACTTAAAATTTTGTGTAACAGAAGCCAAGCATAGTGTTGGGTATATCATGAGATAATATGGTGTTGTGTATAGTGAATGATTATCTTGGGGTATTATAAAACACAAGATGTAAAATAAATTAAAAGAATATATCTCATAAAATCTTGGGGTGTTAAATTCTACCCCCCTTAAAATGAATATCTCCCTTGCAAGTCATCGGGGTTATAAAAGGATAAAAACTCACATCGTAAAATCTAAAACATCCTTTAAAAAAGTAATAGTTGGAAAATAATAGTTACCCAATGTAAATAAAAACCAGGTCTCTACATAGAAGAATATAGGTGAATATTAGGCATGGAGAAAAAGAATATATAATTATACAGATTGATAAAGATGACAAATCATAATGAAATTTATGATATAGTGAATGTTAACAATCACAAAACCATATACCAAAGAAACTTAAAAGTGGTCATTAATATCATAAAAATGTTGATAATAAGAAACCATTTTACATCATGATACCTTTTCCTAATGTTGAGTAATTTTCATGAGAAGATATACTTACTTGATTTTGGTACAATCCCACTATTGGTCGTGCCTTGATCAATTTACACTTCATATCTTATTCAAAGGAATGAAGTTGAATTTTTAATTCCTTAATTATTAGTAGATCATGCAGTCCATAAATTGAATGATAGGTCATTCCATCTATTTTTATCATAAAAAATAATTAACACAAATTATCAAATATGTATAAACCCATATATAGTGATATAATAATTTAATCTCACAAACTTATCTTAAGTTTAACTTAATCTTTAAAAATACATCCAAATTATAAAAATCCAAAACATTAGAAATAATTCCACTAAATTGTCTTAACATTTATCTATCATATATCATAATTTAGTACATGGTTCCTAAATTACAAACCCGTGAATACATTAATCATGTATTCTCTTTACCATACATTATTACTGAAAACAAGCATGTTTTCTTATGCTTAAATCCAAAAAGTTAAAAACATCTCCTGCGATAGAATAAATCACTTTTGAAAAATACTTAATCAGTTCTAAGGAAATCATTATCAAACAATTTACTTATCCATGTCCAACATATCACTATCCAAATATCATTATCTCATCATCATTGTTATATTAAGGGTTATCCTTTCCTTAATCATTTCTTTAACAAAAACACCAACTTATTACCTCATCCACTATTAATGTTTACCAGTAACATTCACTATATACTCTTAAATCATTATGAAAAAACTACATAGGACCAATACATAGATATTTCATTATTCCATAATACCAAAAAAGCTATTCTACAACATTATTCTGGAATCACATTGAATAAATAGTCAATTATTCCTCCACTTCATTGTCATACCCTAATTCACCAATAGTGATCACATGCATTTTTACATTGTCTTTATCCTAAAGAGGTTGTTAATATCAATCATCATCGATAACCCTTTTATTAGAGAATTGGTTAGGATAATGCCTTATTTCCTTTCTATATTAGCATTGAATTTTGGGTGGTGAATTTTCTTGAGATTTCTATTCATTCAATGGAATTTTAATATCAGTTAGACACTATTCGGATCTATGGCCAGGCTTCCCTCACTTGAAGCATATTCTTGTTACTTTCAGGCATTCCCCTTAGTGTTATTTTTCCTAGTTTTGGCAAGTGTGATGTTGAGAATTTTTCTTCTCTCTTTGCAGAAAATCATTAGAGTTTCCATTAAGCTCCATATTCCTTTTCTTATCTATAGAACCTTGAGAGTTACCAACTTCCATTCCACTTTTAGTGCATAATGAATGACTTCTTCATAGCATCTAAAGTCCCTTATGGATAAAGCCTTTTAGTGATTCTGTTTTAGGCCACTAAAGAATCAATCAATTTTACTCTCAAGTTGGATAATAATACTATTATTGTACCTTGAAAGTCTTGTAAAATTTCATTCGTATGAACCAAAAGATTCATTTTCCTTTTTCTTAAGCTCAAGGAACTCATTCTCCATCTTTGTTTGAATAATACGAGAGAAGTACATATTGGAAAATATGTTCTTGAAATCATCATATTCCATGGATTCAATGTAATCCTCTTGACTCATATACTTGATATGATTCTACCATGGGTCAGCTTCACCATCCAAACGATATATTTCCAAGATGAATTTATCATGTTCTAAATATTAAAGGACTGAAAATATATTTTCAGTGGTGCAGATCCATTGTTTTTCCAATAATGGATCAGAGGACCCACTGATAGAAGGTGGATGCTACCTCATGAAGTACTCAATAGAAAAATGTTCCCTCTTATGCTCATTTGGATGTCCAACATGATTTATAGCTTGTGTGAGTATAGTGATAAGATTTTTCAATAATGATCCCAAGAAATTTGGTTCTGCAGAAGGATAATCATTTCATTTCCCATTGTATTCATCATTAACCTAGTTGCTTCAGGTTCCATCCATTCTCTAAAACCCAAAAGGAATATTGTGAGAGGAAATAATCATACTAGTAAAATAACCTAATCAAGGGAGAGTACTTTTAATCACTAACATATTAGTTTTAATACTAGGTTATTCATAACCTTTACCATAATTCTAGAACTGTAACTTATAATTAGACTTATCTTTAGGACATCCCTAGGATGGTATTATGATATTAGGTTATTTATTTCCTAAGTATAGTGCTCGGACATTGTGAATAATGAATAAGATGGTGTTCCCTTTTCTAAGTTAGGGGAGGGGCACTCTTGGAATTACTTAAAGTATTTAATTAATATAAATTCATTTTCATGTAAAAATGGAAAAATATTTATATAATTAATATATAATATGTTTATGAGTCTAAAAAATATCATTTGAAAAAACTTAAACATGTTTTTGTTATGTTTTTACCCTTATCGATTAGTTTTAACACCTCATTAACCCTTTCTATAATTACCATGATATTAATGTTTTTATACACATTATGGGACTAAAAAATTTCCATGAAAAGAAAAGTAACAAATAAATGGTACACAATTAATATTTTTATAAATAAACAATTCAAATTTCTAAATATAGTATTTCTATGAATTTTAATCATTTAACAAAATATTATTTATAGTAAAATATCATTAAGGTCGTTATTTCAGATACATGTAATATTATAATATAAATTGTGTCTAAATCATGTAAAATGGTAAAAAATGATATCTATTTGAATATATTGAATATATTATCTTAATATAATCATCCATTTAAATTTTTATAGGTTGATATGTCAATTCAAACTTTATCTTTTGGTATAACACCTTGGTTAACCAATTTTATCCTCAATAGTGGTATTGTTTTTTCAATATTTTAAAAGTATAATATAAATTATAATGTTTAAATTGGATCATAAATATCCAATAGATGAAGTTTTTTACCTTTTATCATCCTAATTATCTTCTTGTAATATTTTAATTCTTTTTATGTAATTTAATCAAATATATTTAACATAAAATACTATTAATGACATCTTATATACTATTCACATAGTTTGAAAATAAAATAAACCTAAAAGAAATAAAATTAGAATATAAACCATTAAAATATAAATAATATGTTTTATTTTTTGTAAAAATTCTTGGTAAATATTAACTAACTCAAAAAAATTACTTTTATAGTTTTCAATATTATTTACTTGATTTCTTTACTGCTTGTACAAGCATTATGTCAGTGTTTCATAAATATTTAAGGCAATTATTTAATCAATAAAAAATAAAATTGAATATCCATGACAAAAAATGAATTAATATTTTAAAAAAATTATAACATAATATAAGTTATTTTTATACTTATCAAAATATATTATAGATATTAAAAGCATGAAAGTCACATTTTTTGCATTATCTTTTATTTAAATATTATAAAGGTCTCCATCAAATTTAAATGTAAAATATGTGATATTTTGAATGAGTATGGATAATATATAATCATAAAATTAAACAAATTCATGTTTTTAAATTAACTTTAATCCTTTTGACATTCTTTTTAACCCTAATTAACCAATATTACTAGTGTTGTTGTAATAAAAATATTCTATGGTTACTATTCATAATGACAAAAAATAAAAGAAACTTATTTACCAAATTGAGATATTTGGATTCTGAATATGAAATCCATTTTTCATGATTAAATTAATATATATAGGAGTATTTTATTTAATATAAAAGAAAAAATGAGATGTAAAACAAATTTTCAAAAAAAATGTTTTCTATGTATAAAATGTTTTTTCAACAAAAGTCAACCATAAAATTGATTCCAGTGAACATAATTGGAATATTAATAATATTATATAACTAAGGTTACATTTAAACCATTTAAAAAAAATCTACATTGTGCATTCTTTAAAAAAGTAATTTTTTCATTAAAAAAATTATTTTCACTATTCACTGGAAAATCATTATTTTGAAAAAAAATAAAAAAAATCACCCAAAAAAATTTCGATCTCGTAATTGAAAAATATATTTTTTTATTATACAATAAAATTTTTAAATGTTCAAAAAATTAATTATGACATTCTCTCACAAAAATCAATAAAATCCATTTTTGAAGAAAATTTATTTTGATGTATAAAATTACTTTAACAAAAATTAAGTTCATATTTCCAAAAAATTAAATACTGAATTTTTATTAAATATGACCTTTATATATATTTTTTATAATTTGTTTACTTATATATATTCTTGATAATTTAACAGTTATGTTATAATGGTAAATAATAATAATAATAATTCATTGTTTTTTTAATCTTGATGTTTTTTGTTATAAACACTATCAAAGATGGTATGATTTAAAAATATAATGGTATTAAAATAATTTTTGTTGGTACTCTATTGAAGAATACCTATCCTTTGACATGGTGTGGGTTTCCTAATGGGTTTTTAGAATGGTGAAATGATATAGTGAACAATAAGGTTCAGTACTCGCTTGATTGATGTGTGTACCTCAGTGAGGAGAGGGTTTCACTTAGTGAATTTTTATGGTGGTGTTAAAGAAATTCTAGGAATATTGTATACTTTAAGACTTTATACTCCTTAGTAACCCATTGGTTACATTAATGATACAGTTTTCAATAGGGTTATCGATATAAAACCCCAAGATTCTAGTATGGATTATTATTTAAATAATTATTATGTTGAATAACATGTATGACTCAAAACGCTAAATTTAAACAAAATAATTTATATATTATAATATAGTATATGAATTAATACATATTGATAGTAAAAAGTTAAATATAATGAAAAAAATTCAAAATGAGTAACACCTAATGTTAATAAAAGATAGTTAAAATGATTTATTTCAAATATATAAATATTATTATTATGATATTGATTAGCCACTGAATGAGGATAATACAAATAGTTAATTTATATAACATTTATATTCTTTATTTTACATAAACACCATTTTAGTTTATTTTTCACTTTGAACATTAATTCACATTATGATTATAATTCTCTCTTAAAATGAACTATTACATGGCACAATTTTGAACACATCATAAAATATCAAATGATATTGATTTTATTTTCATTTTTTATTTTCAAGTATCCAATTATATAAGGAACAATTCATGATTTTGGAGAACTTGAATATTCACATTGAAGACCACCAAAGTTGGCCTTGAACCACCAACATTCTGGGCAATGTAAACTTGACAATGAACCAATAAAGAAATTGTAGAGGCCACAATAAAAGCCCAATAATTCTAAAAATTGATCTAAAGATATATTTCATCAAGGGAAACATTTCATTAAATAGTTTCCAAAGCTAATTCAGATGTTTGACCGGATCTCCATACAACCAAAGTTGAAGATAAAATATTGGGTCAGATTCAGCGGCCCAGAAAAAATAGTCCACAAATATATTCATAACTCTAAAAAAAAAAATTATGCCTAATATTTTACAGACAATTAGGGCACATCAATATCTTCATATGTGTCTTTTATGGCCCACCATAAGTCGGTCATTTTGATTATTTTTTGTACACACCTGTTAAAGGCATGAAAGTTGGATCAGATTGTTTGTCAAGGGTAGAAAAGTCCACTCTCCCTCAACATTCCACCCACCTTGGCCTACCAATATTAATTGATGATACATGGAAAGATGGGGGATCAAACCAATTCTCCCAAAATTCTTATTTATGGATGTGGTTTTTGAGTATTTATCCATCTTGGGTGCTTTCTTTCATTGTAATGTTATGTTTCCACTGTTACTTTATAATGTTCTTCAATTGTAAGTAGTTTTAATTCGTACTAGTTTCTTAATAAAAGTTCTTCTTCTCATAATATTTTGTTCTTCTACAACTCACTTTGATACCTTTTCCTCAAGGTGTGAATTTATTCACACCAAACCTTGTAAAATTATTCACACAATGGTGGAGTGATCATTTTTTTTATTGGTTTCTTTACTTCTTCAATTCCCCCCTCATGAGTCTACTTCCCGTTTACATTGAAACCATAGAATAAATAGAGGGCTAAAACACTCATTGGTTGATCCAAGTTAGTATAATTTGGATAGATTGGGTGTTATTTATCAACCCATTAATGTATAATCACTTATTTTAATTGATATTTTCATTTGATGATTTTAAAGCTTCATTGTCCTTGTTGAATTTTAAGGCCACATACTTCAAGTGCTAATACAAACCTTTAAGTTGGAGTGCTCAAAAATTTGATCCTCCAAGTTTATAGGTTATTATTATTATGGTGTGTTGTTATTAAACCAGTAAGTGAGGAAGTTGTTTTATCTTCTTGAATAAACCTATCTCGAATATAATAAATTGAAATTGTTAAAAAAGAATTTCATCAAATCCACCCATTGTAATAACCTAGGATCAACCCATCTCATAATTAGGATTCACTTAATACACATAGTTTTATATTAAACATATTGAAAATCAACCAAAATTTTTCCACTTAATATCCAAAATCAGTCTATAGAATGTGTGTGTCTATAGGTTTCTTCATAGGTCTTTGAGGAATCGGCAACCCAAGATACTCTACAATTGAAAGCTTAACCCTAAAAACATGGGTAAATCTAGGAAAGACCAGATATTAAATAAAAAATTGATGTGTTTTAATTCTAATTAAATGAATAAATCTAATGGTTAGAAGAAAAGTAATTATGTTCAATGGGATATGATTAAAATCATTTAGTGTTAAAAGGCATATTTTCTGAAGAATTTTATTTTACATTGTATTTTTTATTTTTATTTTAATAAATTAAAATGAAAGAAATTAATGGGTTATTATAATAAAAAAATTTAGTGAATAAAAAATCAATTAACACTTACTTAATTTATTATTTATATTAAACATTTTAATAGCACTTAATGTTTAAAAAATCATTTTCCTATAAAAATTATTTTAAATATATTTTTTGTTTACATTTTAAATCTACATTCATAAATTTTAGAATTTGAATTTTTAAAAAGAAATATTATAAAATAATTAATAATTTTAAAACTATATTATTTTATGTTTTTTACATTTTTCTAAAAAATGATTTTTATGTGATTATTACAAATATCGTTTGTACAAATACAGTGAATTTTATGACAAAATTAGGATATAAGAATAAAATAAAATATATGTAACCTTTTCCTGACCAATAATATATTATATAAGTAAAATTAAACATTTAAATAAAATATTTTTAGTTTATATACATATATTTTACATTTTGGAAGTTAAGTAATATTTTTCACAAAAATAGTCTGAATTTATTATTTTACAATTATGATTTTTCACATTAAATATTGTATCTAATAAAAATTATTTCATATTTATAATAAGGAGGAATAAATTATATATAATGTTCTATTTTATTTTTAATCATAAAGATATATTACCTATGTGAAAAAAATTATAACAATGAAAGAAACAATTGTAAATGGATTATAACAAACAGGAAAAACCTAAAAATGTTAAAACATGTATTTAAGTGTTTTCTTGATGGATTTAATAACCAATAATCATTACCTTTCCATTATTCACAACATTTGGAGCCACATTACTTGGAAAATAAAATGTCTTAATATAAATTTATACACCTCTATAAAAGGGATAACCCTCCCACTTATAAAACGACTCATCTAAAACATCCTTCTACAAAATAAATAGGCCTATTAGATCAACAATTATCTTCCCAAATACAAGCCCAATATTTCTATAAATTTATTTATGTCATACTCTTATAAAATTACAACCCTGAAATATGTTATTCCAATTGTGAAAGGATTTATTCTAATGGGCTTGGTAAAGATTCCTAATCACTCTATTTTTTTACCTATTTTATTATTAATTTTTATACCTCTTAAAAATCTAATATAAAATTTATAACATAATTAGAAAGGTATTATTATTATATAAAAATTTTGTTATGATAATGGAATAACTAATTTCTACCTTTCTCCCATCCATTCGAAAAATTAAGTTGCTTCCTATGCGTATGTGTAGACAGCCACCTCCATGGTCGATGTGTTTTGATTAAAATATATTTGATACATATATATGTTATTAAATAGTTATATATTTTCATAAAAAGGTTTGAAAAGTATGACATAAACAACAATGATCATTATAATGGTATTTTTTGATATCAGTAATTTACATGTAACAAGCTCATCCCTAAATTTATATTTTTAAAACATAACTAATACACTCATGGAGTGATACTATAACTTTATTATTACCCATGGCTCAATTTTATTATATCAAAAACTTATTATGGGTCATGTGGATTTTCATTAGAGATTAAAAATCATGATATCATGACTAATAGACCACACTTATTATTTTATGTTCTTTTTAATAAGATATTTCTCCCAATCCTAGTTTTTCTTATATGTTTATGATATTTCCATTCATGACATGTTGATGTGTTTTTTCTATAATAAAAATTTAAGTTCATCACTTTCTTATTTTTCTATCCCCTATGCAATGATTACGAGTATATATAATGTTTTTTCATGAATATATTATATTATGGTTTTATTATGAATAAATATTCACAAGTATTGTAAAATAATATTCTTATATAGATAATACTCAAAGACTATAATTCTTCGATTCATGAGATTTTTTTATTGAAATATAAAGTTTATATTATAGAAATGTTTCAAAATAAACACATGTTTATCTCTAAGTGCTATATTTGGTATCAGATTGTGGATTTTTTATGTTTAAGGATTAGTTTAGAAATTATTTTGAATTAGTTTATATATTTTTGGGGATTATTACTAGATAATATCAGGGAAAACCCTATGGGTAAGTCTTGGTCATGGAAAAACATCCTAAATTTTTAGTAATGTGTATAATGTGTATATTTATAGAAATAAAATACCTATTTTGTTACAAACTAGTTGATACAAGAACGAGCATAGAAGATCCTAGGAGTAATAATCCCCTAAAAATAATGGTTGAGTTAACTTGATCTTCACGCGATGCATAATAAGGGGGCCTAACTGTATGACTAGTTTGGAACTCTTAGTTGATATTATTTGGATGATTCAATCTGTAATTAAAAACCATTATGATGGATTTAAATAGAAGTTGACAATGTTATAAAAACCTAATTAGGTTAGATAACCTAATTGAAAAGTGACCTGGGACAACCTACATTAATCTGAAGGAGTTGCGAGTTAATCCAATTATATCCTAATTGAAATGAATGTATGAGAGGATAATTTTTTTTATTATAATATAATACATCTTAGTTTGGATTTTTCATAATCATATGACCAGTCACTCTGGTTTTATTTTATATTATCAAAACAATTTGGGTTTTAGTGCTTTATTAGGGAAAAGATTATAAGTATGAATTTGTAAATGGTATGTCCATAGGAAGTCATAAAGATGAATGTTTTGGATAAATATTTTCCTAGTCTTACTAAATATATTGAGTTGGATATATCTTTAGAGATTATATCTTGGGTCTTGTCTACCATATAGATCCCTTATCATTTTTTAATTAGTGATTAGTAATTAAAATTGCAAGAGCACAGTTTTTTTATGTTGGGGAGAATGTAACACCCCAAGAATTTAGAAAGTGTTACTATTTAAAAAAATATACGTTGAATAGATTTTATCACATGAAAAAAAGAACTGGAATGAAATGTTTCATATTTTAGAATGTAAAAAAATAATATATAAGGAGAATAAAATGTGAAATATCATTAAGATAATTACAAAAAGATTAAAACCTCAAGTAAATTAAATGGATATTAAAATGATGTATTTATATCTATACATATTATTATAATTATTATTATGATAAATAATAATTTAATTTTTTATAATAATAATTAATTGAATAAATTTAATGGTTAGTGGAAAAAAATGTGTTTAATGGTAAATGATTAAAACACTTTAGTGTTAAAAGGCCTATTTTTTTTAAACATTGTATTTTTCTATATATGGTATATTTTTTTCTCAAAAAATTAAATTACACATTTTTAATGATTATTATAATAGAAATTTATAATTCAAAGACACACACATACAAACACACAGATATATATATATATGTCACTTATTTTTGTATTGATTTTGTTTTTACCAAGTATGATTTCATAATAATTTAAGGAATATTTTTTAAGCTGGGAATTGAATCTGTGTGGAATTCTAAGGCCCAACAATCCTTGGTGTGGTGATGTTAAAAATATTAAAATTATTAAATCATGACAATGCAGTCTTTTTAAATTAATGTAATAACTCTTGAACATTCTTTGAGATGGGAATTATAAGACCACCCTAAATTTGGAATATGGGTTTTACCCTATGAATGACATAACCATTATGCATGACTGATGTTTGGATTATTTTAAATCATGAGTGTATTAATAAAAAAATAAATTTATTTATTTATTTACATTACATGACCTAGCTACCCTCTACATACACCCAGTTATGGAAAAATCCTAGGGTTATCCGCATAACCCTAGTTATTTTGAGAGTGATCTTGTAGGAGATATTTCGAGAACAATGACTTGATCTTGGAACAACGATCAGCACCAGGGGGGGTTCCTTTGCCAATGGAGTTCATGGAACTCACTAATAAAAACAACCTTGAACCATTCTTCATCAGTTTTCAATCCAAACTTGATGTAGGGTAGTTGTTTTATGGTTTTATACTCAATAAAAAATTGAGTCTCATGCCAATTAATCCATCCCAAATTAGTTCTTGGAACATTATTCATTTGTTGTCCAACAATTGTTTTCTCTTCTGATATTTAGGAATTTTAGATTCATCGATCCCTATTGATTCATGCTATGTGATAATTCAACAATCATTGGGTTTCTATGATGGTGGAAAAATGATCACATTGTTCATTTGATGATAATGTTCTATTATGTGCCTTTCTCCATCTATTCTTGCCATTCATAATTGGTAATTGGTTTATTGGTGATTCAAAGATATCTGATAGTATTGAACACTATTTATTCATAATTTATCATAGTAGATCATGGTCAAGAGTTCATATTTGTGTATTATAGATTCAAGAGAGTTGTGGCAATGGAAATGGGATCCGGACAATGGGACGAGTATCAATGGATTTGTTTGTTGGATTAAGTAGATCTCTATAAAGGAGAAGTGGTTGATGCTTCTATGAAATAGGTGGTTGGAACATGGAAAATAAATATTTATGTGGTCCAATTATTGGTATGGGTGTTAGTTTCTACATGAGTTGGGTCACGTGGATCATTGGGATGGTGACAGTGATGGGTTTTCAGATGAAGAACAGCTAGAATCAGACTTCCAGCTAGCTGTTGAGGGTGGTTAACCCCGATCCAAGATTCTTAGTGTGATTATCGACTATCTTGAAGGTGGTAGATACATACAGTTTAGGATTCATTAATACTCTATAATTTTTAAGAAAATTTTATGTACATGGCATATAGTTTGGAGGAACACACACTATGTAGTTCCTTTTCTATGGTGTCTAGAGTTCTATATAGAGTGAAATATCACATTTCATGTGGTATGTCCACATGTTATATAGACCATGATGAGTGACTCAACATGAACAATAGGATTACATAGTAATAAACATTTTATCGGAAATGGGAATGGCCTGAGTAAAAATGCACGACCATATAATCAGTCATGGCTAGGATACGCAAACCCAACTAGTGTACGCTAGCATGGGCCGAGACACTAGAAGAGTAACCTATCCTGAGTAATTTTCCATATATTAAATTATGGGGGATTTCATTTTTTTTATCATAGATACAAAATGTGGTGTTACAAGTGTGAGGATTCTTTTAGCAGCGCTTGATAGATGGAAAATATTGGGTGTGATCATTAGAGTGATTTCAGGGTTACTACTTCATGTTGAACTATGTCATGATCTCCTCATGGTCTTTACATAAGTAGAGTCCATACTCACCCAAACTATTGTTGGGTGTGTTCCTCTGTCTATGGAGTGGTACTAAATCATCTTTTTTCTTTGGTAGTGATCAGGTCATCCACAGAAGTTATAGTTTCCTCAACTATGTATACAAGTAGTGGGGAGAAGGCCCCTCTACTCATATTCTTGAGTGGTTACACAAGATTCATGTCTATGAGATTTTCTCCTTATATGTAGATCAGGATGGAATGGTTTGGTTATCCACATGGATTCTAATGAGGTTATGCATGATTCTAATAATTGGATATGGACCTTTAGAGCTATAAATAGACTCTTCGTTCTTAGATAGGCTATGGGAATGGATATCCCCATTCTCTCCTTCTTCTTGGTTCTTGTTGATAATATTTTGTTTATTATTATGTTTGTTGTCTCTTTTTCTAATTGACCTTCTTTCATGGTGATAAGCTACCTACTCTCTTTTTTATACTTCTTGTTCGGTGATTGTGGGTTGTTCTACCAGCCATTTTTATACTCACACATGTATGGGATCTTCTTTCACATTTCAAGTATTATGTAGATGAAATACCTTTCATTAATGTACTATATGAATAAATTAGGTGTAGGTTATTAGGTTCTTAGTTATTCTAGATTGACCTTGGATGGATCAGTATATGGTTTTGGGTAGTTTTTCCACCGTGTTGTTAGCAGGTTGAGTACATTTCTAAATTTGGTGGGCTTGTATTTATCCATTTGTACTTGCTTATTATTATACTCTGATATGGTATGGTTTTTATGAACTCATTTATAGTATCAATTTATTATCTATTATCATTAAACTAGTTTATAAAGATGTGTACATATATACAATTACTTTAAGAGATGGCATCCCATGTGTGTGATATGTCTACTCGACACTAGTCACTAGCCCCTAGCCTATTGGACGCAGGCTTGGGGAGTAACACTCAGTTTTTTGCTGACCAAAAAGGGCCTAAGGGGCTATGTTATAATATATTATTATCATATTCATTCATCATAGGACTAAAGTATATATATTTTCTAACTATAATGATTCTATTTTGGAACTAGGCCTACAACTTTATAGTTCCATGAGTTTGGATCTCGAGACAGGGTCTCTAGTTTTGGGGTGATGTCTAAAATATCCATTCACCAAGACTCTGAAAAACTTTTTTTTGACTTATAACATGTGGGAACTGGTTTCTAGTTAAATATTGGTACATGAATCATATATGAATGGATTATTCTTTCAATCTTCTTCTTAATTCACCTCCCTATATATTTACTTTAACCATTGTATATCTTGACAATTTTCAAGTTGTATTTGTGATGAAAACTAGAAAGTATTCTGAGATAGCATTGTGATGATGGCTTGTTGCGTGATAAGTCCATAGTTTAGGGATAAATTCATGAGGTTCTTCACTTAGGCAGGCATATAGCGTTGATACCACCTATTGAGCAATGCATATATCCACATCTTGTGTTCATGATGGTTGATAGTTAACATTTTGGGTAGTTGATAGATTCAAGAGGTTGGGTTGTTGATACATATTGGCATAAATCATTGTATGAGTTTCAAGGACAGAAACCACTATGGTTTTGTGGTGATCCTGACCATCAAGCGATGGAGGATTAATTCAAGGTAGTGGTTTGGGTTTTCTAGAGTTTGAACCGAAACTGATTGGATGATTGTTCTCAGGACCAATCTTCTTCTTAGAGATAAAATTTGTTCTATTATTACTATAGGATGATGATCTTGTTCTATTTTTGATTCACGTTCTTCATTGAAGAAGATCTCACAGGTTTCATGGTGGGACATACCCTTTTTCATGAGTAGTAGAGGACTAGAATGAGCTTGTGGTGTGAGTTACCTACTTGGATTGGACCCCTCTTAATGTTTTTCCTGGTAGTTATAATTTTCTATTGTGATGTGGGGTTTCAGTAGAGAGATAGGTTGGTGATGTTTGAAGTTGATTTTGGCACACAAGGTTATGGGCCAATTCCACCACCAAGATTTGTTCTTATGACATGATTAAAATTTGTGCGGCTTAGTCAACGCCACCAAAAAAGATAGTGTTGAGGTGTGGGTGATAATTTCCATTGAATTATATGATTGGGGTAATTTTTATGTGATAAAGGTATAAAATCAAGAACTTGATGTGGATATTAGATTGTGGAGGTAAAGGATAACTACATATAGTAGGAACTAGTTTCCCTAAGGCTTTGAGTGTGCTTAGGGGTTTAACATGTGTATTCTATGCTTTAGTATAAGTCTAGTACACGGTCATAGGAAATATATACATGAATTTACCCCCTTTTTGTGACCTACTAATTCCATTAGTTCCCTTTGCAATCATCCTTTATGTTTTCATGATCTTATAGATAAGTTTTGGTGATCACACACTTCTTCTGATAGTGTGACCTAACTTTGGGAAGAGAGAGAGAGAATTATATAAAATCTTTACAAAGTTAGATTCATACCCTAAAATGTTTTCTTCTATATGGAATGGTTTTATACCATTCATTTTCATTTTAATATTACTATTGAGGGTTTCAATGTAACTGAGTTATTTGGTTGGAATTTTCCTTCTTTGATGTGAAGGAATCCAAGGTAGAGTGAGATGAGCTCATGTGAAGGAGGATACAACTAGTTTCTTATTAGTTTACAACTATAACCAAAAGAGAAGTGTGTGGAATGAGATTTCAATTTTCTATGATGTTAGATGACTACATGTACATATTACATAAGGATGCATCATGATTACCCCCCTATGAAAATTTTGTTTTCCATGTAGACCTATACTTAGGGATGACTTGATATATGAACTAATACATATGATGACCCTGGTTAGTTGCAATAGATGAAGGTTTAGTTAGACTAATTTGTAAATAAATGGCCTGTTAGAAAAAATGTTCTTTCCTGAGAAGCCTTGTTTTCTTCTCATAGAAGGAAGATCTGATCGTGAGGTCAGGTGTGTATTAACATCACTTGAACCAGGTAATTGTCAGGGAGTAGTATCCACCCCGAGAATTGATCATTTATTTTTTCTAATGGTTAGTGGAAAATTTTTCATTAGTTTTTGAGCTCATGAAAGGTTATCACCAACTCCAAGTTTAGGAGGAGGATATACCAATGGTGTATTTATAAAGATGAAACAATTTGCTTGAGTTATTGGTTATACCCTATAATTTGTTGAATTCACCAAAATAGTTTGGAGGACTTTTGAACTGGATCCTTGACCAATCATGGATCGATTCATAGTAGTGTTACTCAATAATACTCTCATGTAGTGGGCATCAGTATATTATCACCCAATACATTTGAGGATGGATCTAAGAGTATCATCATTATATGAATCTCTCAAAGTATCATTTATTGATTTGGGTGGTCCACTTCTTAGAATATGTCTTCTCGGACATGGATGTGATAGTGGAAAAAGTAATGGTTGAGGTTGTGATAGCTTGACATCCACCCAAGAGTGTAGTGATGATATATGATTCTCACAAAATGGTTTTTTGTTGTTGTTGTTGTCTAGTAAGGTGATGGACTAGTTTACCTCTTGGAAGTTGACCCTCAAGGATGAGGATGGTGTATCATATCTCCAATTGATGGTTAGTTACCCCTCCAATTATTCAATTATTTTTGTAGGCATGACTTTGAGATATCTATTTTGTTGTATTACATGACTATATATCCACTAGATATATTAATAATGGGTTTTCTATAGTAGGGGATCATATCATCTTTCCAAGGATGGGTGATGGCAATAATAATTCTATGAGAGGAGATACTAATGAGGTTGATTTATATTAGTAGTAACCACAAGGGAGGTGTGGATATATTAAGATCCATTTCCATTATGATTTATGTCCAAGGATTTCATAGTGTTCTACTGAGTCTAACTCTTTATGTATCACCTACCAATAGGGGGAATGTGAGGTGAAAGATAGAATTTGAAATTGGGTGGTATCTCTGTAGTTTTTTTTGATAAGAACATCCATGATCAAATAAATCTCATGATGCTACATGAGATATCATAAACCAACTCACCATGTTTTCCCACTTCCTAACCATATGGGAGAAGATAATAGGGGAGATTTTGTGATTTTTCACGCAAAGGATGTAGTCCGGATTTATAATATTCCCCCAATGATCATTTCAAACCATGATGCTCACTCAATGAAATTATTATAGAGAGTGTTTAGGATGCCTTTGGAATTGAGTGTAGATTATAACTATGTTTCTACCCTATACTGATGGCTAGGTAAAATAAACTATTCTGGTTCTAATGAAAATTCATTAATCTTTCATGTTAGTTAGGGGACATTACTGAGATCATCATATACCATCGGTGTAGTTTGTATTTCACAACAGCTAACACTCCACCATCGATATAACACCATTTTTTCCATCTATAGGAGATCATATAGGACACTACTATAAAAGTTGAATATGGTGGGAGAGAGAACTTGATGTGTTTAAAGATGGTTTTGTGATGGTTCTAAAAAGGTGTGGTTCATCCAAGAGAAGATGAGGACTACATAAGAACATAAAGATTCATTTTGGACTGATGGAGGAGGCCTTATGTGATTGAAAATGTTACAATGTTTTCTAAGATATCTCATCTCATTAAGGACTATACATATTTGGTTGGGGAGTTAGCTATCATTAAGGTTCATTTTCCCTTTTCTAGTTATTACTTTTAGTTAGAAGGGTGATGAACCACTTGACCCTATGACCAAAGTTAGAGTAGGTTCTTGGTGTTTTCTATGTTTTGTAGTTAAAGAGATATGTTCATGACTCATTTCCTGATTTTATCTAGGGTGAGTTGGGAATTTATGGTGGAGTTACATTTTCAAGGAGTTTTGGGATCCAAGTTTCATTTGATAACCAACAAGAGAATACCCTTCTTGGGAAAGTTTCTCCCTTGGGCTTATGTTTGCTGACAACATGAAAACCTTCTAGAGATCTCATTGGAGTGGTTAACCCACCTGAAAACTCAATATCCAAACATGTGAGTAGGTATCTTTTTCATCATGAAAATACTTTAATTTGGGTATAATTTAATGACTCTATTTTTCATGTAATACTTTATAATAATTTAAGAATATTTTTAATGTTAGAAACTGAGTCATCATCGAATTACGGGGCCCGAAGATCAGTTTTGTATTGATATTAAAAATATATAATATAATATATTATACATGTGCATTTCTTCAAAAATATTGGAATAATATTTGAACTATGTCTTGAATGGAAATTATGAGACTGTAATGTACCGGATCTGGGTGCCACACAATGGGTGCCCTGAACTCGGTTGGTCACATGACCTCAAGAGCATTTCCCCAAATTCCATAGGCTGCTGACTAGTAGCGAGGGACTAGGACTGATAGTGGGGAAACTATTCCCACATTTTTCAAAGTGTAGTGCAGCAAAAAAAATATAAACATACAAAATCGGAAGCAGTAAACAATATAAACCTGAAATGGACAACGAAACAGAAGTAAAAGATAACCAAAAGTCATATATATGAAGATGCAACATGTTTCTAATTATAAGAAAGCAGCCAAAATAGAATACACTGAAATTTGATACAATAAAGAACAAGGTACAAAGTACAACAAAACAAAACCAAAGTAGTGAAATAGGAACGTAGCAGCATTGCAAGCCTAAGCTCGGTCCCATGCTCTCCTACTCCTCTGAAACAATCATGTACCTGTGTAGGGACCCTTTCCTGTATCGACACCTGAATCAATATAATATGTTTGGGCCTAAGACATGACCCAAATAGGGTGTGAGAAATGAATCCCAGTAGGCAACCACCAAAGACATGGGCCCAACTGTCAATGAAAATGTGCAACAATAGTGTGCAATAATGAAATGTAGTAAACTAGGAAGTACTCAAAAGTAACCATTCCTACCAGTTATATTTACATTTTAATAATTATTTAACAATTCAATACAATTGAATTATATGTTTTTTGAGACTCGACCATGACTGACAATATCCTATACCGGTGCCACAGTAGAAACCAAAACAGGATATCTAAAAAGTAAAAGAAAAAAATAATACCAAGAATGAACTTTATCTTGGCAGGTACAATATAAAAAATCACCATGGTGAATATTCAAAGTAAACAATGTCCCCAGACATGCAAGTCCTTACCCTCAAGAAAATATAAATGAAACCCTCAGGTGACTACCCTCAAACATGACGAATATTTACCTCATGCATACGAGATATTTCCATTAGGCACGGAATCTACTACCCACAGGCATAAGAAACGTTTCCCTCAGGCTAAACAAAAAATTTCCCTTAGGATAAAAAAACATTGCCCTCAGGTATTTCATAGGAAAAGCAAGTAACTGGCCCAAGAATAATGCATAAGCAAGAAATTTATATATGTTTTCTATCAAGAAAACTCAAAAAATGCTATAATCATGGCATACCCATAGGCGTCCTGGCCAAATGGATAAATATGGGAAATGCACCCTCGGGGTGGCCCTAGATCAAAGAAATGATCTCAACTAGCTGTTCATAATTATTCATTAGATTACCGAGGAAATTATAGGTATCTCAACAGTCAAAGTCTCCACCATGCGACACCTCGAATATGGTCACGTGGAATAATGGTACACAAAATCAACTCAACAGTTGGAATTTAACACAAGACCACCTACCTCGATCTCCTCTTATTGATATACGTGAAAGGAGCCTCCTGAAACAACCAAGAACAAAGTAGATATGAGATCAAATATTACCTATTAAAACCTGAATAACATCCCTTAGGGAAATAATTGGAAGAAAAGATTCAAGATGACGGAAGGCCTTACCCGTGCGGTTCAAACGAGACCAAAGGCCGAAGAATCGGAGTCCCGGTGAGCGATCGAGAGCTCCTCCAAGTCTCGGCCTCCTCTCTTGCTGCTCCTGGTGAGCCCTCTGCCCCCTATGTCCAATTAGGAGGCTACTGCCTGTTTTTAAGGAAAAAAACATAACTACACGACATGTACGCTCAAGTACATGGTGTGTACTATCCTTTTTAACTGTTCCTCTGGTGGCTACTTTCCACCACCTCACTATTCATTTTTCGACTGATTACATGACATGTATTGCTAAGTACACAGAATATAGTTATTTTTTACACCCTTAATTGTCAAAATCCTACACACCCTTTGTTCACATCCCACACATCCAAAGTACACGTCGTGTGTAAAAATGTATAGGGAATGTACCCATAAATTTGGGATTTTTCCCACATTTCCCTTGTTTTCTCAAAAACATTTAAGGAAAAGGAAAAGAAGAAACTCGTGCTTCAAGAATAAGAACCAGGTTTTTACAAAATTCCCCCCCTAAAACAATTAGACCCTGAATTTCCCTTCCAAGGGTGGTGAAGATAAAGCTGGGAACAATTCTAGCCACAAAGAACATACGTCGGTCTCCCACTCCCAGGTTTCGTCCTGCACTCAGCCATGCTTCCATAGCACCCGTAGAAGAGGAACTAACTGGAATCAGAGAAACTTTATGCTCCAATCAACAATACAAATCAGATGCTCCTAAAAGGATGCATCATCCAAAAGTTCAACATCCTTAGGTTGAAAAACGTGAGATGGGTCTAAGTGACAATAGCGCAGTTGAGATACGTGGAAGACGTCATGGATGGACCGGTACCTTTTTGGTAACTGCAACTGATAGGCCACCAGCTCAAGTCTCTCTAGAAGCTCAAATGACCCTACATACCTCGGTGAAATTTTACCATAACTCCTACTCCGCCTGTGTCCCAACCTCCGTGAAACATGAAAGAAAAACTGATCCCCAACCACGAACGCCAAGGGTCGTCTACGGAGATCAACATAAGATTTCTGATGAGACTATGCAGTAGCCATCTACTTCTGAATCAAATGGACCTTCTCTGAAGTCTCCTGTACTTTATGTGGTTCCAGTAAAGCTGCCTCACCTACCTCAAACCAGCACAAGGTTGATCGGCATGGCCTACCATATAAAGCCTCATAAGGTTCCATCTCAATAGTTTCATAAAAACTATTGTTGTAAGAAAACTCAACTAGGGGTATTTTATTCTCCCAAGATCCCCCAAAGTCCAGGACGCATGCACACTACATTTCCTCAAGCACCTGTATTGTATGCTTCAACTGGACATTGGTCTGAGGGTGGTAAGTTGTGCCTAGAAGCACCTGTGTACCCAGTGCCCTCTGAAAACTCTTCCAGAAATGAGAGGTAAAATGGGCATCCCTATATGAAATGATAGAATAGGGGACCTTATGAAGACGTACTAATTCTCAGATATACAACTTCCCGAGCTTGTCAACACCGAATGTCTCCTTGATCAGAAAAAGTGAACTACCTTCGTAAGTCTATCCACAATAACTCATACAACATTGTTGCCTCGAGGTGACCTCGGAAACCCGGTCACAAAGACCATCGCGACATCATCCAATTTCCACTCCAGAATGGGTAACTATTGTAATATTCCGGCTGGCCTTTGTTGCTTTTCCTTCACCTGATGACAGGTAAAAGATCTCATAACAAAACCAGCTACCTCTCTTTTCATACCCGACCACCAATACTGACATCTCAAGTCACAATACATTTTGGTAACTCTAGGATGCACTGCCCAAGCTGAAGCATGAAATTCTCGCATCAACTACTCATTTATATCCCCTAGAACCCACACTCATCCATGTATACACAATACCTCATCATCGCCTATCATCCAACCTAGAGGAGGGACCTCACATGCCACTAACTCCCGTAGAACTAGGCCTTTTGAATCTGATAGTTGTCTCATACTCACTCTATCCAGGAGGGTAGAATTCATAGCTAAAGATGAATGATAGGTTCGCCCCTGACTATCGTGCACCTCCAAATGCATCTCAGAGAACAAATCCAAAAGCTACCACTCACCACTGGCCTCCTACACTGCCTGTATCTGAGTCCTCCAACTCAGTGCATATGTTACTGCATTACCCTTACCAGTTTTATAGGCCTGATCAAAGTCCAAGGACTTAAGGTATTCGACCCACATTCACTATCTCAAATTAAATTCATGCTAGGTAAAGATGTATTTAAGACTTTTTTGGTCCGTAAACACCATAAAATGTTCTCCCAAGAGGTAATGTCTCAAAAAATGTAACGCATTTTCAACTGCATCCAACTCAAGATCATGCGTCGGGTAATTCCTCTCATGTGGCCTCAACTACCGAGACCCGTATGCAACTACTCGATCACCCTGCATCAACACTCCTCCCAGCCCAATACCTGATGCATCACAGTAAACTGTATATCTCTTCCCTTTCTCTGGATGTATCATGACTGGTGCTGATGTCAACCTTCCCTTTAGCTCTTGAAATCCTGTCTCGTAAGCTTCTGACCAAAAAAACTTCATACCCTTCTTAGTCAAACCCATCAATGGCGCTACCAAGCAAGAGAAGTCTGGTATAAAGAACCTGTAGTAACCAGACATCCCCAAGAAACTCTATATTTCAAACACGTTCTTAGGCTTCTCCCAGGAAACTACTGCTCTCACTTTCCCTGGGTCTACCAAAACTCCTTCCTTTGAGATAATATGACCTAGGAAGTGAATCTGGTCCATCCAAAAGTTGCACTATGAGAGCTTAGAATATAACTAATGCTCTATCAGTGTACTCAGTATGATCTCAAGATGGGTGGCATGGTCGTGTCGATTGTGAGAGTACACCAAGATATCATCCACGAAGACTACCACAAAAGAATCTAGATATGGGTGGAACACACGATTCATCAGAGCCATGAAAACTACTGGCAAATTTGTGAGTCTGAATGGCATGACCAAATACTCATATAGACCATATCTGCTCCGAAATGCTGTAAGCGGTATGTCCGATGGTCTAACGCGCAAATGAGGATATCCGTATCTCAATTCAATCTTCATGAAAACTCATGATCCTCAAAGTTGATAAAAAATATCATCAATCCTTGGTATAGGATATTGGTTCTTAACCGTCAACTGGTTCAGTTTCTAATAATCCCCGCAGAGTTTGAGGGTACCATCTGCATTCTTAGTGAAAAGAATAGGCGAACCCCATGGGGAAATACTGGGTCGGCTGAAACCTTTGGATTGTAACTCCTCTAACTACCTCTTAAGCTCCTTCAATTATAGTGTAGCCATACTATAAGGAGGAATGGACACTGGTGCCACTCTTGGAACAAGCTCAATAGATAAATCCACCTCTCACTTCGGAGGTAGAACTAAAAAGTCACCCGGTAAGACATCCCTGAAACTATTAACCACTGGAGGGAAATAATTCTAAACAATTCCCTGGTCATCCAGATATAAACCCAAAATTTGGGCTTTCACTCCACCTCTCCCATGATGCTCGGGTCCAGCTCAGCTCGCCTGGGTATCCCATTCACCCTTGTATAGAAACTCTCTATCCTCTGGTGACATGAAACTCCCCATACGACGATAGCAATCTACAAAGGCTCGAAAGGGTACCAACCAATCCATCCCGAGAATGACATCATAGGCTGTCATCTCTATGAAATAGAGGTCCCATAGAAAGTGACACCCACCAACCTCGAGGGGGCACCCCTTTCACTGACACACACTTTCCGTCTTAATTCCCAATAGAGTGTCTAGCATCATGATATCAAAATAAGAAGAAACACAGAGACCAAGGCTCTCCAAAACAGGAAAATATATAAAGCTATGTGTAGCACTAGTATCGAAAAGTAAAGCAGATAAAATATAAGAAACTCGAATAGTACCTTTGACAGTGGAAGGTCCGGGATCTTGCTCCTATTGGGTCTGTTGCACTGCATATGTTTGCCCAGTGCCATGGACTGACGACACAGCCTGGCTACCCTGAGCTGACCCACCCTGCTGTCTCTGAGATCCTGGTATCTGGCTACCACAGCCATGACCACCACCTCATCCTGAACGTCCTGACATATTTGAATTCTTTGATTGGTAAGATGTTTTTGGCCTTACTACTGCACGAAGAGTCCACAAAAAACCCCTCTCACTAGTCACTGGTGGAAACTCACTGAAAAAACGCTGAAGATGACCCATCTTTCCACAAGATTGGAACTCCACTAAGTCTCGTGGACACTGAGGTCTCTTGTGCCCCTCTTTACAACACCTGTAGTACATTGCCTAGCCACCTGAAGAATTCTTCTGGCTATTACTTCCACCATAAGAGAAATCCATCTTCCTCTTCCTCTTGCAGGTAGAAATAGTACCAGAGCCCGACACCGAACCACCCTGCTCCGCACCACCAGCTTCCTACAGGTTCCGGTCAGTAATCAATGCCTAGTTCACATAGCATGCACTTTAGGCCACCTGAAAACATTCACCAGTGCTCAAATGTCATATCTAAGACCATCCTCAAAGCGTCTAACCCTCAACATCTCATCACCCACCAAAACAGGTGCAAAACACTGTAGCTCAGTAAAGTAGGAAGAATAGTCCATCAATGACATGGCTCCCTGCTGCAGATTCATGAACTCTCAAGCCCAATATGCCCTTAGAATCTATAGAAAGAAAAATTAATAGAATACTACCTGAAAATTTTCTCACGCCATGTCTCGGTGATTTTCATTTTGGGTGGTAACATCCCACCATCTCTTGGCGGAATCACGCAACATGTAAGTAGTGATATTGACCCTCCTCCCAAGAGGCGTCTCCAGATTCTTGAAGATCATCATCATATAATCCAACCATGACTCCATATCCTATGGTCCACCATACTAGAAAAACCTAGGTAGATGTTTCTGTTGGAATATAGGTGGCAGCTCTGCCATCGATGTGGAAACTGGCAGTGCTCCCTGGAAGATCTGCATGAACCGCATGAAGCCTTCACGGAACTGCGCATCCATGCCTGTGTCTGGTATAATGGTTGGAACTACATCTGGAACTACTGTAGGATCTATCAGAATCCCATGTCCCACTATCTCTGGAGTATAATCGTCACCACTCTCTTGGCGAACAACTCATGGTCATCTTGGTGGCATGACTCTACAAAGTCAAATGCACACCTTAGATCTAGATCATCAAGGAATAAAAACTTGAAGTGTAAGAAGGGAATAGGAGAAGGAAAGACTTCAAGTTTTACAAGACTACACGGCGTGTATAATTACTACATGGTGTGTTCCTTTAAGCCTTTCACATGGGTGTGTAATCCTTCCAGAACTGGTCGTGAAACACCCCAAACACACAGCGTGTTTTCCTAACACATGGAGTGCACTTGAATTCTATCCCCCTGCCCGAGTCCTCTACATGGACAAGCAACACGATTCTACTTAGAACGAGACTACATGGCATGTTAGTTCTAAAAACGACGTGTAATAGATGAACCTCACCATCCAGTGTTGTCCGTGACCCGACTAGATACTCGGCTCACACTACACGGTGTGTTCCAGATGGACATGACATGTAATGCTTAGGTTTCAACTGCCCATGTTGTTAGTGACATGGCTGGATACTCGGCTGACACTACATGGCGTGTTCCATACGGACACGACGTGTATATCCTAAGATTTCTCTATCCGTGTTGTTAGTCACACGGGCGGACACAGGGTCAAGCCGACACGGCGTGTACACCCGGTACATGGCATGTTACAACAAGAACTTCCCTATCCTGTGTCTCTGCCCACACGACCTATGACACAATTAGAGACTACAGGGCGTGTATGTAAGGTACATGACATGTACTTAAGAAAAACAGTTTCTTCCCGAACATAAAAACACATGGCATGTAGTCAAAACTACACGACATGTATTGTGGGTTTTTCCAGATAGTAATCCTCTGAAACTACTCTGGAGCCCAGAAAAACACTGAAACGCACACCAAAGTGACAAATTCTGATCCGTGAGGACCCTTACTCCCCACGAATCAAGTATTGGCATTTTGTTCATGTTATAAACAAGGTAACAAGTCAATGGCCCACCAAATTCCAGTAAATAAGGTACCATAACACCTCAAGAACAATACTTTTGCATTCATTCAAAAAAAACCTTACTCAAACAATACCCTATCAAACAATAGGTATTTTTATCACAACATCTTTCACAACAGCATGCATTTTCTAGCACAACAGATATCACAACAACATGACATTTCTAATGCACCTACATGGCATGGAAACTATGCATGGCATGTGATTCTAAAATGTTCCTAAATGATGCATGAGAAGGCATACTCTCATCTCATAGAGTTGCAACAAAAATAGAACCCAAGTATAAAAATATAAACAGCACACCACAAGTCTGTCACCCAACGGTGAAATAAAATCAACTGTAATAATTTGAAAAACTAGAAAAATTACAACATGAGATAAATTGGATTTTCCAGGTACAGGGGTTAGCTACTCCCGACCACAGCTTATTAACAAATACCTATTTTGTCTTATCCCCGACTATAGGCTCCAAACAGTAAGTCAAGAAAAAAGAAACCTCCTCTGATACCACTTTGTAACGTTCCGGATCTGGGTTCCACAAAACAGGTGCCCTAAACCCATTAGGTCACATGACCTCAACTGCATTTCCCCAAACACCAGAGGCAGCCAACTAGCAGCGAGGGCCTAGGGCTGATAGTGGGGAAACTATGCCCTCATTTGTCAAAGTGTAGCGCAACGAAAAAAATATAAACAAACAAAAGAGGAAGCATTAAACAATATAGACCTGAAATGGACAACAGAAATGAATTAAAAGATAACCACCAGTCATATATATGATAATGAAACATGTCTCTAATTCTAAGAATGAATCCAAAATAGGATACACTACAATCAGATACAATAAAGCACAAGAAACAAAGTACAGCAAAACAAAACCAAAGCAGTGAAATAGGAATGCAACAGCATCGCAAACCTAAGCTTGGTCCCAATCTCTCATACTCTTCTACAACAATCTTGTACCTGTGTAGGGACCCTTTCCCTTATCGAAACTTGCAGCAATATAATCAATTTGTGCCCACGCCATGACCCAAACAGGGTGTGGTAAATGAATCCCAGTAGGCAACCACCAAGGGCCCATGCCCAACTATCTATGAAAATGTGAAACAGTAGTGTGTAATAATGAAATGCAGTAAACTAGGAATTACTCAGAAGTAACCATTCATAAAAGTTATATTTCCATTTAAATAATTATTTAACAATTCAATATAATTAAATTCTGTGTTTTCAGAGACTCCTAATCGAACGACAATCTCGTATACCAGTGCCACAGCAGAAAACACAATAGGATATCTAACAAGTAAAAGATAAAAATAATACCAAGCTTATGCTTTAGCTTTGCTGGTACAACATAAGAAATCACCACATTGAATATTCAAAGTAAACATTGTCCTTAGACATGCAAGTCCTTACCCTTAAGAAAACAAAAAAGAATCCCTTAGGTGACTGCCCTCAAGCATAATGAATATTTCCCTGAGGTATAAGGGATATCACCCTCAGGCATGGAAGCTACTACCCACAGGTATAAAAAACATTACCCTTAGGCTAAACAAAACATTTCCCTCAGGCTAAACAAAACACCTCCCTCAGGTATTTCATAGGAAAAGCAAGTAACTAGGCCGAGCCCAATGTATAAGCAAGAAATTGATATATGTTTCCTCTCAAGAAAACTCAAAACATGCTATAATCACGACATACCCATGGGAATCCTGTCCAAATGTCTAAACAAGGGAAATGCACCCTAGGGGTGGCCCTAGATCAAAGCAAGGATCTCAACCAGTCGTTCATACATATTCATTAGATGACCTATGAAATTCTAGGTATCTCAATAGTCAAAGTGTCAGCCATACGACACCCCAAACATGGGAGCATTGCACAACGGTACACAAAATCAACTCGACGGTTGGAATTTAAAACAAGAACACCTACCTTGATCTCCTATGATCGATATTCATGAAAGGCGCCTCCCGAAAACAACCAATAACAACGTAGATCTGGGATAAATGATTACCTATTCAAACCTAAATAACTTCCCTAAGGTAAATAATTGGAATAAAAGATTCATGAAGAGGGAAGACCTTACCCGCGCGGTTCAAATGAGACCGACGACGGAAGAATTGTAGTCCTAGTGAGTGATCGAGAGCTCCTTAATGTCTCAACATCCACTCCATCTGCTCCTGGGGATCCCTCTACCTCCTTGGTCGAATGAGGAGGCTACTACCTATTTTTAATGAAGAAACATAACTATATAGCGTGTACTCTCAAATACACAGCATGTACTATCCTTTTAACTATTACTCTGGCGGCTACTTTCCACCATCTCACTGCTCATCTGCTGACTGATTACACGGCGTGTATTACTATGTACACATCATGTAGTTTGTTTTTACACCCTTAATCACTGACAGCCTACACGCCCTGTCTTCTCATCCCACATAGCCAAAGTACACGACATGTGTACAAAAGTACACGGTGTGTACCCATATATTTAATATTTTCCCCACATTTCCCTTGTTTTCTCTAAAAAACATAAGGATACTGAAAAGAAGAAACTCTTACCTCAAGAATAACATTTGGGTTCTTACAGAGACCACTATTAAATTCAAAATATGGTGTTTTCCCCTGGTTCAATATTACATTTGTGTGTTCTGGGTGTTTTTATTAAATGTAATCATCGGTGGATTAATAAATAAAGAAATTTATTTATTTATTTAATTACCATGGCCTACCTCTCCTATATATATACCCATCTATAGGAATATCCAAGGGTTACCTACACAACCCAATGGATTTATAGAGTGATATTAGCAGACATATTCAGAGAACAATAATTAAATTGCAGATCAGTGATTTGTACAGAGTATGTTTCCTTCACTAACCATGTTTTTTATATATAACAATTAACAAAAAACTTGAAGAATTATTTTTTTAGAGATCAATTAAAACTTTTTTTGGTGGTTTTTTTATCAAATAAAAAAATTGAGGATAATGTGAATTAATCCTTCCAAGATTAATTCATAGATCATTCTTTGTTGGTTATAAAATGGTTTTTTTATCTTCATAGATTTTTTAATTTGAAATTAATTTATCTATTAATTCATACTTATTGATAATTCAATGATCATTGGGTCTTCGTGGTGGTGTCCAAATGAAAAAAAATCCTTCATTTGATTCTAACCATGTTTTATGTGCCTTTCTCCATCTGTTCTTGGAATTCATCATCAGTAATCGGTTGACAAGTTGTTTGACAATACCTAGTAGGATCGAACATTGTGCACTCATTTCCATTGGTACTATAGATCAAAGGAATGAGTTGGGTTTTGGGTTATTAAGATGGTATATAGGCATGGTTATAGGAAAATATCTCAATGATGGGATGGGTATCAGTAGATTTTTGAGATGAGTTGAGGGGATCTCTCTATAGAAGCAGTAATTGATATTTATATAAAATGGGGGGATGATATATGGACATTAGTGATAGTGATGGTCTAATAGATGGCATGGGTAGTGTGGTTTACATGGTTTGGTATTCATGTAATGTTGATATGGTGGTGGTTTTTTTATTTAAGAACTACCATAATCTGACTTCTTGTTAGCTGTAGAGGGTGGTTAAACCAAATTTGGGCTTTAAGGTATGATTCCTAGAGGTCCTAAAGAAAGAAGTGGTGAATGGGTGAGGATTGTTAAATGGTTTGTAATTTTATAGAAATTTTTATATATGTGGTGTGTAGTTCTGAGTAACACATGGTGTGTAGTTCTGAGGAACAAAAGCCATGCAGTTCCATTAACATGGAATCAAGGGTTCTACATGGAGTTAAATATCACATGTCATGGGGATTTTCCACACGCCATGTGACTCATGACTAGTGGATTTATTTGTACCCCAAGATTACATAGGAATGGACATGGCCAGGAACACATGCACATAAACATGACCAGTGTAAATGGGCACAGTCATGTACTCGAATATGGCTAGGATACACAAACATGAACACTGTAGATGGGCATGAGCCTAGGTTCATAGGAAAAGTCTGGAATACATAGGAATATCCCAAGGTAGGTAAGAAACTTCATGTTCCCCATGTAGACACCATGTAATACCACATGGCTATCCAAGATGTGTGTAGGTGAGGACATGACTATGTGTCAAGTAGAGGAAACAAACAATGTACTTTTCATTGATGTGTATCTCTTTCTTTGGGGCTCATATTTTTTACCATGAGTATCCAATCCTAAGTAGTTTTCTACATAAGAAGTGATGTTGGCATTCATTTTTGAATGTGTGATGTTAAATGATGTGTTATAAGTTTGAATATTCTATTATAATTTCTTGAATGATGGAAGTGATTGGGTGTGATCATCAGAAATATGTTGGGGTTGGTACTCCCTTTCACACCAGGGTGTGGGTCTACATACTCTTTTCAAATGTAGAGTCAATACTCACCCATACTAAAACAATGTGTGGGTCCTCTATCTATAGAGTGGTACTCCCCTATCTTTGAGATCCATTCGTGAGCGGGTCCTCCAAGGGAGTTAGTTCTCCATCAACTATATAGCAAGTAGTAAGGAGTGATCCCTTCCACTCAGATTCTTAAGAGGTTACAATATATTCTTAACTATGAGATTGTGCCCCATTGGATTTAGAGCATATTTACGAGGTGTGGTCACTCTACATGGATTCTTTTGTATTTATGCATGATTCTATGCACTGAATATAGACCTTTATAGGTACTGGAAGACCCTTCATTCTTAGCAAGGCTGTGGAGATATATATCACCTTTCTCTCTTTTCATGGGATTCTTGTTTAGAGTATCTGGGTTATTTTTATGGTTTTTTTCTCATATTCTTATTGACATCCCATCATGGTGATAAGATTACTACTCTTTCTTCGATTCTTTGTGCTTAGTGATTTTGGGGGGTCCTACTAGGTATATTTATACTCACCCCTACATGGGGCATGGACACACATTTCCTGTCTTATATAAAATACAGAACATTCATTTCATTCTTGAGTGGACTAGGAGAATTTGGAATATATTTGGTGATAATTTATTCTAGATGGATATAATATAGATCCAATATTTATTTTCTATTAGATGCTCCCCATATTTTTAAAAGGTTGTGTTCTTTTCCAGTTTTAGTGGGATTGAATTTGGATATTGATACATTTTTATAATTATTATTGTACTATAACGTGGGATAGATGATATACATGCATCTGTAGTATTACATGATAATATTTTCTCATTATACTATTGTATAGAGATTTGTGTTTGTAGGTACTCTAGGGTAAGGCCTCTAATTAATGTGATATGCCTAGTTTGCACTAGTACCCATCACCTGGCCTATTAGAGGTGCAATTGGGGATTCAAACTAAGCTTACCTCTAGCCAAGTAGGACTAGATGGGTCGGGTCATGACATATTTAATTGATAATTGAAATTAAAAAAACATTAAGAACACTTATGTATTAAAAAATCTAATTTAAAATAACTATTTTTTGTTATTTTTTATGTTTTCATTTAAAATATGAGTTATTAAATTTTATAATTTTAAATTGATAAAAATGAAAAAAATTTATTTAATAATTTAAAATTTTTCATTGGGTATATATTTTTTATATTTCTGAAAAAGACTTATTTCCTAGTGAATTATCCAAAATAGATATTTATAAATACTGTGAATTTTATAAAATCATTAGTATATATGAATAACATATAATTTATAAATCATTTTCATGAAAAAAATATTTATTTTTAAGTAAAATTATCTTTAATAATATTATGTTTAATTTACAAACTTATATTTGAGATTTTAAAACACAAGTTTTATTTTTCTATAAATATTTTTTAGTGTGTTACATATTTATTATTTTAGAAATAATTATTTTTACCTTTTAGATATTTTTTCAAAAAAATATTTCATATTTTAAATCATATGGTCTAAATGTTTCAATAAGATCTATTTTATTTTTTGGAATAAAAATAAATTAGTTAGGAGAAAAATAGTTATCACAGTTTAAGCTAAAAAGGTAATAGTGTTAAAAAGAGAGTAAAAGTCCTAACACGTATCTATAAGTGATTATTTTAGGCAGTTATCAATGAATACTCCTCTACTATGGATTATTATCCTATTTTTGAGCCACTATCCTTAACAAATTACATGACTTTAATACAAATTTATGGTTATATACAAATGTTCCACCGCACTCTCTTATAAAAGAATCACATTACCACCTCACTTATCCTAACAATGTGAGTATCTTGTTTAAACAAAACACTACCCAAATACCCCCACCACTACTACCACCAATAGTACTAGAAATATCCTATAGTTACTTATCACATCTATGGACTTTCTGTCATGTATTGTTCAAATTTTCAAGGGAGTTGTCCCAAGGGGTAAAGTAAAAATTCCCAATCACTGTTTTTAATTTATATTTTATCATTTCTTCTTCAACTTCATAAAAATATATTCTACCCAATATAACATAATTAAATCGGAATCATTAGTATAAAAAACAATATTATACAAATTAAATATCAAACTTTAACCTTCATTTAGTCTATGGGAAAAAATAAAACACCGCCCTTGTGAACGTGAAGACTATCACCTCGATAGGCGACGTTTTTTGTTTTCATTACCGCCTTACATGTATATTTATAAAATCTATGTTATGAATATATATGATATTGTAGAAACCCAAAGCTTGATGTACATGTAAATTACATTACTTTTGCACAATACTTAATACATAACAAAAACAGACACCAAATGATCGTAATAGTTTAGTGTCTTTGGAAACTCGGAATATAATCTTCTAATCTTGGTGAAAGGTCTTCAACATATCCCATAAATATCTTCCTTTTATTTTCTTACCTAAAACCTTTATTTATATCCTGGAGAATATAAAACATACAAAGGGTGAGCTCAAATTCTCAGTAAGGGTAATCATGGAGAAAACAAAACAAACCATATACACTTGAACATCAAAACATGAACATAATATTTAAACATCAAAATCTTGAGTAATGACATAAAACATGGCAGTATGTAAGGCATAGATCATAATTGATCATCAATAATGATAAAATAGCATGGTAATAAAGCATGTAATTGTGGCAACCATTAAGCATGTGTTATGATTTCCATAGTAGTCAAGGCATTTCTGCCAAGACCATCTTAGTGGACAAAGTCCCTTTCTGAATCGAGTTCACTCCTCGTTCTAGTCCTGTATCACTAAACCTGATTAACTTACCATTCCATCCATGTCTATCTCATGAGATATAAATCTTTACCCAATGCATTGAATGGAGATATAGGTCCCACCAATCTCATAATTAAATCATTCTTACTTGTGCCACATCATAAACATAAATCATTCACCATAACCCAAATAATAAAAATGGGTTTCATAAACATCATCCCATCATAACATAATCCATACAAAAAAATGGATATCATTTCATCATAATAAAATTGAAACCATTTATATCATAGAGAAATTATACTTGAAACGTACACATATGAAATAATTCCATCTTATATGGAAAATGGTTTTGATAAAACACTTGAAATGAATTCTTGAGGACAATATCCTTTCTTCTTCGAAGTCATTTTCTTTTCACAAATTTCCATGAAATTTTAAAAGAAAATGATTTTGTTGAAAATAGTCATTAAATATTGTAGAGTAAGATTTATAAAAATAAGGCGTTATGAAACCGTAAAAATCTGTTCATGACGTATAAGTTAAAAAAACATTCTTCTTTTACTTTTTTTGGAAAAGTCAAAAAGTACCTCGTATGGTAAAAAAATAAATATTCCTTCCATACGATGTGGTAAAAGTAAAAAAAAGGGTAAAAATGAATTTAAAAATACATGGAATAAATTTAAACATTTTATGAAAACATTTTGAGAACATATGGGCATGGATAATAAACATAACCCCAGTAAATACTTACGAATAAACAATCTCGGATAAGAATGAGATTAGAATAATTATCCCTTACCTTATGTCTGATATGCTTCGTACGTATCTGAACCTATTGTATAATTATTTAAATAAATTCATTAACTTATTACATAATCATATTCATTGTTATGATATCATATATGGTTCACTTATGACTTTATATTACTCATTCTTTTGTAAATTCCATGTTAAAGCAGCGTTTTGGGTAAAATCGTTTTATTTATCGTACGTGTTTGGACTTGTTGTTAATGATATTATTATTACTTATATCATTATTTAATTACTTCTAGAATGTAAATCATGATTTATATATCATATATATTCATTATATATTTATATATAATAGATAGATAAATGAAAAGAAATACATCGTTTATAGAGAAGGTAGGCTGTACGTACACACGAGCGATTATATCGTTCCCATAATTATTGAATTGAATTGGAGTGGATGATATAATATCTATAAATAAGTATTATGTTATAATAACTATATATATTTATTATTTACACCATTATACCCATCCAAGTAAGGTGGTGTTGGAAAAATAGATTACACCACAGCGTGGAGACGATATTTCGTACGTACGCACGCGCGATGATTTCATTTTTCATAGGATGGATAGAAGGTGAAATAGGGTTGTTTAATATTTATAATAACACATAAGTATATAAGTAATACTTATGTTATTACTTTATAATGAAACAACTAAATAATAGGAAGTAGAAGAAGAAAGAAACTTGAAAGAGTCGGTAGAAGAGATTACCTCTTCCTCGACTCACCTCCTTTAAACCTCTTCTTAAGGCACTAGAGTTGGTATTTTGAGAAGACTATAACATTAATGATATAACTAGAGATGTTGAGAAGAGTAATTTTAAGGGTTTGTCCGAGCTTCAAGGATCAAAAGGGTGTGAAGAGAAGAGGGAAGTGGTGCCCTTTTATAAGGGAGGAGAGGGGCACATTTAGAAAAACATAAAATATTATTTTATAATAAAGTCATATTCAGTTTATAATAGCTTATTATTGATTTATTTAGAAGATAAATAAGGTATGGGTCTAAATACTCTCAAAAAATAGGTTTTAGACAAGTTTAGGTTACTATTTAAACCTTATCATTTAGATTTAACTCTGAGTTAAATAATTTAACTTTTACCATGTCTTTTTGTTTTCTTAAACTATATGGTTAATAAACATACTAAAACAAGCCAAAAGAACCCCAAGTGGTTCATTATTAATATATATAACCTTATCTAAGTAATTTTTTCGAACCTTATATTTTTAGGAATAGAATAAAAATTAATAATATAATATTTGTTTTAAAAACTATTTTATATCAATTTTGACACTATTTGGTACTTGATTTTTGTGAAAATCATAACAGAATGATTAGTTCTAAAAAAGTTAATTAAATCAATACTAACATGTAATATTAACCTATAAAATTAGTGTAATTCATAATAAGTCTCAAATTACATTTATTTGTGTATTTATAACATCAATTATGTTAATATTTCATTAATAAGGTAATTACTGCATCATCATTTTGTCATAAATAAATTAAATTATTTAATGTCTAAAAATTATAAATAAACTACCATTATGTAGGATATCTATTTATCTTTATAATTAATATTTATAGTCGAATTTATCTTATGCATAACCCTATATTAAAAATGTTTTAGTTATTAAACTTTGATTTCAACTATTTTAACTCTTCTTTAAATAAAATAATAATAAATGTCCTAATCTAATCCCAGTGGACCTAAATGGTCATATTTTATTTCTAAGGTTTTTTTGGGTCAAATTAAACTTATCCAATAGAATTAGGACATGTGTTAGGGTAATAATTTCATTTTACCCTTAATTACCCTATTTACTTTTAACCGTGGTAAAAAAAAGTAAAAAGTTACTATTCAGCAAAAATTATTTTTATCTTATTGAACCACATTTTACTCCTTGATATTAACCGTGTCTCTCAGATTTTTTAAATTCCATTCACAGAAGTGGTAAAATTATGTTTTATGTAAATTTTCAAACTCTTCTAGGAGGTGGGTGAAAGACGGTGAAAAGTTCAATAAATTTTTTTTATGTCTAAAATTATTATAAAATGACTTTAATGAATTAAATTGAACTTATATAGGTATTATGTATAAATTTTGACCTAAAATAAATTTAAATAAAGCAAATAATTATTTATAAAAAATCGGTTTTTTAATAGTAACCTAGTGTTTTCACTATTCATCAAAAATTTAAAGTTTTCAGAAAAATACCAAAAATTCACCCTAGGCTAATTTCGATATTCCAAATCAAAAAATGAAGTCCATTTTGAAAAATAAAATTTCAAAATGTGGGTATTACTATTCATAATGGCTAGTTTAAATAACATATCGTTGTTTAGTGAATCTCGGTATTGCATACAACAAATGCTATCATGGAAGGTCGTGATTGTGTGTAATGCAAGCCAAGTCAGGGACACGTGTAGTGAAAGCTCCTTTTGGTGTAGCGTACAACACAGGACATCGATGAAATTAAAAGGAACATTTTTCATAAAATCATGGGATGTTACATTCTACCCCCCTTAAAATGAATTTCTCCCTCAAAATTCGTCGGGGATATAAATGGTTTAATACTCGAAAGTTTTAATAGAAACCCACATCGTAAAAAGGAATACCAAAACTAATCTTTAAAAACTAAAGTATGAAACATAACG
Source organism: Viscum album (assembly GCA_963277665.1). Taxonomy (NCBI): domain Eukaryota; kingdom Viridiplantae; phylum Streptophyta; class Magnoliopsida; order Santalales; family Viscaceae; genus Viscum; species Viscum album. The sequence continues at coordinate 1,897,008,024 of OY728150.1, forward strand.
GTTACCCAAATTAACTAATCACTGGGTTTCCACATAGGATAACATAGGTGAAAATATGGATATGGAAGAGAAATCTAACCATCAAGTTCTGATGGAGGGTGGTAGAGAACATGGCTATGAAAAATCCAACAATCACAAAGCCATAAATTTGTGATGATTTAAGGTACCATCTGATTCATCGGATATAAGGTCACTAGGGAAACATTTTTGGTTTTTGAGATGATTTCCCTAAATTTGATGAATTTGAATTAGAAGGAATACTTACTTTATTTCGGTATAATCTCACTGTTGTTCATGCCTTGAACAATTTCCACTTCATCTCTTAAAGAAATGAAGTTGAATTTTTTATTCGTGAAGTGTTAGCAGATCATGTGATAGAATGATGGGTCATTCCATATGTCTCAAACAAAAGGTTATCAAAAGTTATCAAATATATATAAGTCCATCTATTGTGAGGTTAATCGTATATGATTCCAAAAATGTACTTATACTTCATCTATCATACCGCTTAATAAAACTAGTTTCTACTAACCAGGGACTTCCTGTAGGCCATTGGTAGGCGATAAAGGCCTATCACACTTTAGTTGCGGGTTCAATTCCCACAGCCTTGTCCGACACGACGGGTTGTCGCCCGTCCTGTAGGTTGTCCTTTTTATAAAACTACATTATTATAACATTCCATCAATAATATCGAAAAAGTTCTAGCCTTAAAAAAATACTAACTTATGTCAAACGTAATCCATTCCAATCTTTAGGCTTATCCAAAATACTTATATCCAAGCTCATAGTATAAAGAAAACAATTACTAGAAATTTCATCTGTCGAGCATGTGAATACCATAATTTATCCCCCATATATCATAAGATATATCTTGTTGATCGCATTCCAAACATGTGAATACCTTAATCATGTATTCTCTTGAATCATAAATTACTATAGAACCATAGTGAAAATATGAATTCTGTCAAAAGTTAAATCTTTCCACATACTAAAATCCAAAAGTTTCTATATACTCAAACCATGATATCACATTGTCTTTATATCATTCATGAGCTCATTAATACTATCAAACATCTCATTATCTTCATATCCCTTCATTATACACATATCATCTACTTTCCAAAAATATCTGAATAACCTTTCATGGTTACCGGTACCATTCAACATATACTTTCAAATACTTTATGAAAAAAAATAGTTTAACAATCCTTAAATGTGTCTTTATTCCATAGTACCATTAACTATTCAACATAACTCTTGATAAACATAAATCATTCCACTACCTTCTTAAACCATTGACTGTGTCACGACCCGTCCTCGGGGCCCGTGCCGTGACTACCCCAAGCCCGCCTTCCATAGGCCAGGGGCTGGTGACTAGCACCAAGGCGTAAATCCCAGAAAAAGGGAAGGCATTTCCTTTGAAAAGTAAACAAGCACCACAGAGTAAGCAAGAGGAAAAGTAAACACTAAGTAAAAACTGTAACAAGCTGTGCTGAAAGTAAAAAGGGGCCGGAAATTAAAGCCCAACTGTAAAGTACAACTGAAGGGAAAAACAAAAACTGAAAAGAAAAGCCGCAGCGTCGAGCCGTCCTCTAAAAGTACCACCTGAAGGGTGGGTACAGATAGCCTCCACAGCTCCTCGGTCCAGCCGTCTGCTCCGAGTGCGTCCCGCCCAGTGGTCCACCTCCAGGTACCATCCTGCTCCTCACGCATCCACCACGATCAGCGCTGTCCGTCATCTGCAACCAACACAACGAAGTGCGGGCATAACCCGTGCAGGGGTGAGTATAAGCTACTCAGTAGGGACCCCGAGACCCCTGAAGGTCTCCCGAAATCCACAAAGGAAAGATACAATCACGAAGTAACATCTGACACGACTTAGGTATATGCCCATACATATACCTAAGTCATCAATTCCCATTTGGATCCAACGTCCGAGCCCAAGCACAACCCAGTCCACACAGGAAAGCAAAAACGTATACCCATATAGGATAGCACAACACAATCCACAAAGGAGAGTAGATAGTAATCCACATAGGATAGCTCAACACAATCCACAAAGGAGAGTAAACAGTAAATACACACAGGATAGCTCAACACAATCCACAAAGGAGAGTAACACAAGATTCAGCTCACACAGGTATACTTCTTCGGATGACAATAAAGATGATCACTGATCCATCTAAGTCATCGGACCCACAAAGGATCGATAGGTAACTAACCCCCACAATGACCCACACAGGATCGGGCCCACATAGGACCTGTAGGCGCTGGCTCACACAGAACCGCTGAGCGCTGACCCACACAGGATCGGACCCACACAGGATCGGGCCCACACAAGACCTGTAGCATTGATTCACATAGGATCGCTGAGTGCTGTAGTCGTCGCAGTCCATTGAGGATCTCTGCACTGTCGTCGTCGCAGTCCACTGAGGATCTCTGCACAGTCGTCGTCGCAGTCCACTGAGGATCTCTGCACGGTCGTCGCTGTCGAAGTAGCAGTCACAGCCAGCTCTAGGGTTCCCGCACACAACAAGCTCATTCGGGAGGGTCCGCTCCACGATCCGAGAGGTCGATACATCAACTGTCACAAAGTCTGAAGTTGATGTATCCAAAAGTTCCGTATCGTCAACAGGAACTCAACGTCGCAGACGGCGCGTCAATCGGACGCCCGGTCTGAGAGTTATTGGCTTTTTCGTCCCAGGGGCCCGGTTGGGTTTTAAGGAAAAACCAACCCGACCGTACTCCACCTGTGTCCAAACCTCGGGTGGAGTGAGCCAACAAAGCTGACGACACGTCAATCAGACGTCCGTAGCTCAAGATATGAGTGTTTTCGCTCCGAGGGCCCGGTTGGTTTCGTGTATGACCCAACCCGGCCGAACACAAAGTTCTCCGAAACATTGAGGGTAATATACCTAAACGACCGTCTCAATCCAAGGATCGCGTTGCTGCTGGTGGCACGTCGTTCGGAGGCCTGTAGCTCAAGTTACAGGCATTTGACCGAAAACGGTCCGAAGACGGGGTGTCCGGGCCCTGGCCGACCCGGCCCGACCCCCCCTGGGTCGGCCGAACTGGGTCGAACCGACCCGGCCGGACCCGGTCCGGCCCAGACAGGGCGCGGCCTGGCCGGTCGGACCAGCCTGGCTCGGCCGAGCGGCCGAGCGACGCGGGGGGGGGGGGGGAGTCGCCGCCCCCGCGTGACACCCCCGCGGCACCCGCGGGGTGTCGCCCTGGACGACCCGAGAGACGCGGGGGGGAGCCGCCGCCCCCGCGTGACAACCCCTCGGCACCCATGGGGTGTCGCCCTGGACAGCCGGACGCGGCTTCAGCCGCGTCCCGCGCGCGCCAGACCCGCGCGGACGCGGGTCCGCGGGCGCCGCCGCCGGCGGCTTCTGCGGGCCACCGGAGTCGCTCCGGTGGTCCGATTCTGTTCCCGTCTGCGCCGTTGCTCCTCCCAGGACTCGCTCTTCACTGCAGAATCATCAAACTTCCATTGGGGCTCGTTCCGTTGTCTCCCGTCAAATCCGCACAACAACGAAGAACGACGGAGGGTTGTCGGGCCGTGTTCGTTTGGCTCGCACCCTCCGCGTTAGAGATAAACAACGTGAGAAATATATTTAACACATGAATCAACAATTTTAATGGATTAAAATTGTTCTTATTGTCCGGTTCTTCACTTTTAGAAGAAATGATCACGGGAAAAAGGAATTATTCACAACAACCCCTACCTCGTAGTCGTCATCGTACGCACGTTCTTCGCGGATTTGTTCGTCGCGGAAGGAGGGGATCGTCGCGTCATCGCGGAAGGGCGTCGCGTCATCGCGGAATCCGGCGTTGAGTCGGCGAACTCAACGGACCAAAAAAAAATAGATTTAATTTAATTATATAAAATTAAATCCGTGTTTTGTTAAAAAAAACACAAGGGAGATTTAAGATAATCCCGAAGTCTCTTAACTCAAACAGCTAATCGAAGATTTCATTGCGGAGGAAGAGACGTCACAGAAGAATGTTGCAGGAAGGGAACGTCGGCGTCGCGGATCACGGCGTCGCGTCGTCGACTTCCGCGGGTTCGGCGTTCTTCGTCGGAGGTCGGCTTCCTTCGCGTTCTTCGCGTTCTTCACGAAGGAGGATGAAGGCTCAAGAACCTCTGACAAAATCTCTCAATGAGTAATCCTCCAAAAAGACTTGTTGGTCTTATTTTATTATTACCCCAACAAACGAAAAAGGTAAGTAACGACCCATCAATTTGTTGAATTAATTCAATGAAATAAACCGCCCATTTAATTCACGAAATAAACCGCCCAATTAAATGGTGCGTTAAGGATTTAAGAAAACGCGTCAGTTGACTTTCATAATGACGTGTTTTCGCAGGTGCGATACTTAACAGAAATAAACGGTGGGGCTCATGCAGGACCCACCTCACAAATATCCTACCAAGAGGGTAGGATATTTCTGGATAGCACCCTATCCATTTTAACTCAGTTTAAGTGGCTTTCAAGTGGCTTCAAGTGGCTTAAGTGAAATAAAATAAAGTTTTCGAACAAATTATTTTATTTTTAAACTTTAAGCCCGAAAATTAAAAACCACACCCGAGAAAACGCAACTCCGGAAGAGGCGTTTCTAAGCAAATACCGGCGCTGTAATTTCATCGGTGCCCTCAGAATTCGATTCTGGGCACCGGTTCAAATGTTAGAAAAACCCGCTCGTCCGTTCACTGAACGTACCCGAGCCAAACTTCGGAAAATGATTCCGGGCACACCGGGCCTCAGAATCAGGTGCCGTCAGAAACTGCGCTCTTGTAAAATTCAAAGAAAATTAGGAAAAAAATTTCCTTGAAATTTATGGGTCTTTACATTACTCCCACCTCAGGGCTTTACGTCCCCGTAAAGATACATCATAAACTAGGGAAACAAATGTGGGTACTGAGCACGCATCTGAGCCTCCCACTCCCATGTGCTCTCCCGGAGGTTCCCGTGCTGCCATCTGATGCGCACAAGAGGAATCGATCACCCAAGTAGGACCCACTCCTGTCGATCCTCTATCTCCACTGGGACCTCCGCAAAAGTCGCCCCATTATCCACGTCTAGCTCCCCATAGTCAATGATGTGCGTCGGGTCGTGCACGTATCTCCTCAGCTGAGATACGTGGAAGACGTCGTGCACCCGGTGCAACTGAGGTGGTAGAGCCAGGCGATAAGCCACCTCGCCAATCCTTCTAAGGACCTGGAAAGGTCCGATGAAGCGTGGAGACAACTTTCCTCCTAGGCCAAATCTCTGTAAACCACGTCGAGGTGAGACACGCAAGAAGACGTGGTCGCCATCCTCGAACTCTAGTGGCCTCCGCCTCCTATCAGCATATGACTTCTGCCGGCTCTGAGCTGTCCTCATCTGCTCCTGGATGACCTGGACCTTCTCTGTCGTGTCCCGGACCATCTCTGGTCCCACAAGTGCTGACTCCCCAGGGTCTGTCCAGCACAAAGGAGATCTGCAAGGCCTGTTGTACAACGCCTCGTGTGGTGCCATCCCGATGGTGGAGTGGTAGCTGTTGTTGTACGCAAAATCCACCAAGGGTAGGTGGTCCTCCTAGCTGCGACCAAAGTCGAGGACGCATGCGCGGAGCATGTCCTCGAGAGTCTGAATGGTCCTCTCCTTCTGACCATCCGTCTGAGGGTGAAAGGCGGTGCTCAGACATAGCCGCGTCCCGAACACCTCCTGCAACCCCTTCCAAAGCCGGGAAGTAAAACGAGCATCCCGATTGGAGACGGTAGTCGATGGAACACCGTGAAGTCGTACAATCTCCTGAACGTAGAGACGCCCCAAGCTCTCCACTGAGCCATGCTCTCTGATGGGTAATAAGTGTGCCGACTTGGTGAGTCGGTCAACAATCACCCAAATGGAGTCGTGACCTCTGGAAGTGCGTGGAAGTCCAGTCACGAAGTCCATAGATATCCCGTACCACTTCCACTCCGGGACTTCCAAGGGCTGTACCAAGCCTGCTGGTACCTGATGCTCTGCCTTCACCTGCTGGCAGGTGATGCATCGAGAAACGAACTCTGCCACAACCTTCTTCATGCCCGGCCACTAGTGATGTCATCTGAGATCCTGGTACATCTTCGCCACTCCAGGATGTACCGCCAAAGGAGAGTGTGAAACTCTCTCAGCACCTCCTCTCGTAAAGCGACTGGTACCAAGGTACGTCCTCTGAAAAGGATGTCGTGCTCTACTCCAAAGGAGAAACCATCAGGTGCCTGTCCTGAGGATATATGTGCACGACGCATCTCACAGTCAGCGTCCCCACGCTGTGCCTCTCTGACCCTATGAATTAGTGGAGGGGTGACTGTGAGAGACTTAAGGAAGGCTGCTCCATCTCTATCCACGAAGGATATCTGCAAAGCGGCTAGCTGCTCTGTCTCCTCCTCAAGTAGCTGGATGCCCGTCCTCCTACTGAGGGCATCATCTACCACGTTCCCCTTCCCAGGAGTATATACTATCTCAAAGTCATAGTCCTTGAGGAACTCGAGCCATCGCCGCTGTCTCAGGTTCAGGTCCTTCTGAGAGAAGATGTACCTGAGACTCTGGTGGTCAGAAAAGACTGTAAAGCGCTCACCCATCAGATAGTGCCGCCATGTCTTCAGAGAGAAGACCACTGCTTCTAACTCCAGGTCATGGGTAGCATAGTTATACTCATGTGGCATCAACTGACGTGATCCATAGGAAATCAAGGCCCGCTCCGGCATCAGGACACACCCGAGTCTGGTCCCTGATGCATCGCAGTAGACTACGTATCCAACTCCCTCCTCAGGCAACCTCAAGATAGGTGCGCTGGTCAATCTCTGTCTCAGCTCCTGAAAGCTCTGCTGACATCTGTCTGACCACACAAAGGGTTTCACCTTCTTCGTCAAAGCTGAGAGTGGCACCACAACTCTGGAGAAGTCCAGCACAAATCTTCGATAGTATCCAGCTAGACCCAAGAAACTCCGCACCTCCGTCACGCTCCTGGGTGGCTCCCAAGCTAGCACTGCCTCGATCTTCGCGGGATCCACTGCAACTCCCACCTCAGAAATGACGTGCCCCAAGAAGTGGACCTCACATAACCAGAACTGGCACTTCGAGAGCTTTCCATAAAGCTGGTTCTCTCTGAGTGTGTCTAATACAACCCGCAAGTGGTTGGCGTGCTCCTCCTCCGTGGTCGAGTACACCAAAATGTCGTCGATGAAGACCACGACGAATCGATCGAGGTATGGCTAGAAGATCCTGTTCATGAGGCTCATGAACACTGCTGGAGCGTTGGTTACGCCGAAAGGCATAACCAAGAACTCATAGTGGCCATACCGACACCTGAAGGCTGTCTTCTGCACGTCCTCGTCTCGAACTTTGAGTTGATGATAGCCTGACCTGAGGTCTATCTTCGAGAACCACCGTGCTCCCTTGAGCTGATCAAAGAGGTAATCAATCCTCGGTAGCGGATTCTTGTTCCTCACTGTCACCTGGTTCAGGCGACGATAGTCGACACACAGTCGCAAGATCCCGTCCGCCTTCTTAGTGAACAAAATCGGGGAAGCCCAGGGTGAAACGCTGGGTCGGATGAACCCCTTTCCCTGCAAGTCCTACAACTGTACCCGTATCTCTCGAAGCTCAGTGGGGGCCATCTGATATGCTGGAGTGGATATCGGGGCTGTCCTGGGGTACAGATCAATATAAAAGTCTACCTCTCTACGAGGAGGTATCCCTGGAACGTCCTCAGGGAAGACGTCCGCATACTGATCCACCACTGCAGGAAAACTAGGACTCCGCACTTCCACAGCTCCTAGGATGAGGCTAACCAACTGATGAGTGATGGGATGTCCCCTCATCTGCGAGAGTCCCTCCTGTACTGCAAAGGCTCCCTTCTCACCGGTGAAGGTGAACCTGCTCCCTTCGGTGCGCACACATCGCACCTTGCACCTAAAACAGTCAATCTGAGCATGGACTATAGATAACCAATCCATGCCCAAGATGACGTCGTAAGGCCTCGACGCCACTACAAGAAGATCCCAGCCAAAGCTCTTGCCTCCTAGAGTAAGCTCACACTACCGACACCAGTGCGTAATCGTCGAGTCAGCTCCCGTAGGGGTCTCTAGCCATAAGGATCGAGCCAACGGCTCTGTCGGAATCTCCGAGCTCCGTACAAGGTCAGTGGCTATGAAAGAGTGACTCGCTTCTATGTCTATAAGAACTGCAGCAAGGGTGGAATAGACACAGATCGTACCTCGAATCATCTCTGGCGTGCCGTGGTCATAGGGCTCCGCTGCCTGGAGCTGTGCCTGTCTCTGCCCGCCAGCCCCCTGTGGTCGGGGTGGGCCTCCTGGTGGTGGTGGTGGCAGAGCCTCATAGCGTCGCCCACCACCTGCTGCTTGGCCAACTCCTCTGCCTCGTCCGCCTCCTCCTTGCGGACCGCCACAGTCGACCCTTTGCCTCTGCCTGGGTGGCCCCTCCACCATCTGCTGCTTCTCGGTACGACGGGTCGGGAAGTCACGAGCCATGTGGCCCTGCCCGCCGCACGAGTAGCACTGCCTACCTTTCGGAAGACTGGCTCCGCACTGTGTGCCCCACACTGCTGAGCCAGTGTCCTGAGGTCATCTGCGAGAGGGTCTGGTCTGCCTGGAACCCTGAGTCATCCGTCGGCTACCATCTGCCGAAGACTCTGCTACCTTCCGCCCTGTGGTAGGTCTCGCTGTGGACTCTGCCAGAAAGCTCTCGATCAGAAGGGCTCACTCCAGCACTCCTGCTTGGGTTGAGATGCTGAGGGATATCAGCGATGCCCTGATATTGTGTCTCAAACCCTTCTCAAAGGTCCGGGCCCGGAAGAAGGGGTCCCGTACCATGTCGGTCGAGTAACGAGAAAGATCGGTGAACCTCGCCGCGTACTGGGCGACCGTCAAGCTGCCCTACCACAGCTGAAGAAGCTCCTGAATGAGCAACGCTCGGAGGGTGGCTGGGACGAACTCTGAGCGGAAGAGCCTCTCTAAGTCCATCCAGATGAGAGAGGCCTCATCGTGCACCTGGAGCATCAGGCTCCACCATCGTCCTGCTGCTGCGTGCAGTAGGCTCGCCGCGAGGATCACCATGAGGTCTGCTGGTGTCCTCACTAGCCTGAAAACTCAAACAACTGCCTCCAGCCAGTCCTCGGCTGCCTGGGGGTCCGTCTCCCCACAGAACCTAGGTGGTCGCTGGCGCTGGAACTCATGCAGAGCTCCGAGGCATCGTGCATCGTCAGCGGTCGGCGCAGGAAGCATCGGGGGCTCAGCGGGTAAAGGTACCGCCGATGCCTCTACTGTCAACGGGCCCTGTACTATAACACCTGAGACTTTTATGTTATATAAATCATCAAAGGAATATTTTTCTACACAACACTTTCTTGGCTTGCTTTACACGCAATCGCGACCTTCCTCGATAGCTTTCGTCGTACGCAATACCGAGTTTCACTAAATAACAATATGCTAATAAAACTAGCCGTTATGAATAGTAATAACCACTTTTTGAAATTTTATAATTTTTATTTTTCAAAATGGACTTCATTTTTGGACTCAGAATATCAAATTTAGCCTAAGGTAAAATTTTGGTACTTTTCGGATAACTTTAATATTTTGATGAATAGTGAAAATTACTAAATTTTAATTAAAAACAACTTTTTTAATCAAAAAATTTAATAGTGATAAATTATGAATTTGAGTGGTTTTAAAGTATATTTAGAATATATTTTTACCACTTAATATAATGTTGGTCATTGAACACAATGTTACAATTAAACTGAACATAAACAAGTGTCAATCTTTTGATAGTTATTATCTCTTAAAAACACGCTTTTTGTTTTGACAGCGGGAATTAATTTTAAATTAATTTCTGCCAATTCTGTGTTTTGAATTTAGAAAAATGGATTCCATATTTGGAATCAGGATGTTCAAATTGTGTAAATAGGTAACTTTTATTTTTAGACATTTTGAATAATTACTGCGGTAAATATTTTATTTACCATGGTTAAGGGTAAATCCGGTAAATAAGGGTTAAAAAATAATATTATAATAATATTAAATTACCCTAAAACGTGTCTTAAACCTATTGGTTGATACATGATCGACCATGGGCATCTTTGGGTCGATTTTGGGACCCCATTGATCCACTTGTAAGTGATAATGACACTTTATTTTAATTAAGTTAAAATGAATACAAAAATGACACAAGCATATATCTTTTAGAAAAACAATTGTTACATAGGGTTATATATGTTGGATTTTAGATTATAAATATTCATTAGAAAGACAAAAAGATTTCCTACATAATGGTATTTTATTTGTAATTTTTAGACTTTAAATAATTTAATTTATTTATGACACAATGATGATGGAGTAATTATCTTATTAATGAAATATTGACATAATTGATGTTATAAACACCAAAATAAATGTAATTTAAGACTTTTTATGAATTCCACTAATTTTATAGGTTACTATGATATATTAGTGTTGCTTTAATCAACTTGGTTCGAACATATAATTCTGTTATGACTTTCACAAAAATCATATATCAAATAGTGTCAAAATTGACACAAAATAGTTTTTAAATCAAATATTATATTATTAATTGTTATTGTATTCTTAAAAATCTAAGGTTCGGCAAAATGACTTAGATAAGGATATATATTTTAATAATAAACAATTTGGGGTTCGTTTGGCATGTTATAGTAAGTGTATTAACCATATAGTGAAAGAAAACAAAAAGACATGGTAAAAGTTAAATTATTTAACTTAGAGTTAAATCTAATTGATAAGGTTAAAATAATACCCTAAACTTGTCTAAATCCTATTGGTTGATAGGATTTCGACCCTTCCCCACTTTATCTTCGAAATAAGACCCTTTGGAACCATTATAAACCGATTTTGACTTTAATATAAAATAATATTTTGAGATATTCCTAAGGTGCCCCTCTCCTCCCTTATAAAAGGGCACCTCCTCCCCCTCCTCCTCACACCAAATTGAGCACTCAAGCTCGGCCAACCCCTGCCATTTTCTCCTCTCCACTTCCCTAGAATAGTCCTAGAGGTCCTGTTCTTCTCCAAAGACCACTCTTAGTTCCTTAAGTGGAGGATTCAAAGAGGCGTTCCAAAGAAGAGGTAATATCCATTACCGATCTTTTCAATTTCTTTCTTCTTCAACTTCTTCTTCTTTAGTTGTTTCATGATGAAGTAATAACATCAGTATTACTTACATACTGATATGTTATTATAAATATGAAACAACCCTAATTCACCTTCTATCCATCCTACGGAAAAATGAAATCACCGCGCGTGCGTACGTACGGAATACCGTCTCCACGCCGTGGTGTAATCTATTTTTCCACCATCACTTTACAAGGATGGGTATAATGGTGTAATGAGTAACTATTTATGATTATTATAAAGTAATATTGATACTGAAATAATATATATATACTCCAATACATTTCCACGATCATAGGAACGATATCATCACTCGTGCGTACGTACGGAATACCGTCTCCACGATGTGATGCGACTCGTTCTACATGATCATCATTACATAGTAATTATATAAATGAATTGAATGAATAAATATGATATATGTTACACTAATACCATTCTGGATATAAGGTATCTATAACCTTGAAATAATAATAAGAATTTATTCGGCAAAACACGCGTAAGAACAAAAGGCAATAAAGACCCGAGTAACAAGTAACAATGAAATATTACTAACAAGAAGCTAAGAATATGACCATATATGATATCATATCAATATGTATGATTCTGGAATAAGTCAATAACATTATTTAAACCATTATACAGGAGCTTCAGACACATACAAGGCAAATTGGACCTAAGGTAAGGGAAATATCACAATCTCATTTTTATCCGAGATTGTTTATTCGTAAGTAATTACTGGGGTGTATTTTATCATCCACATCCATGTTTCATCAATATGTAATATTATTTCCATCCACCTACAATTGTTTAAATCCATTTTTACCCTTCGGTGAGTTTTTAGTAATATGTATGAAAGGAATCTTTTGTCGTTTTTCGTACGAGGTACTTTTTGACTTTTCTGAAAAAAGTACGAAGAATGTTTTTTTAACTTATACGGCATGAATGGATTTTTAAAACATTATTTCCAAGAAGATTCCTTTACAAGTTTTCAAGTTTATTTTTAATCAACTTCTTTTATTTTAAAGTTGTATGACATGTTATGAAAGGAAAAATGTTTTTGAAGAAGAAAGGATATTTTCCTCAAGAATGGAGTTCAAGTGTTTTATCAAAATTATTTTCCATCTAAGATAATAAAGGGTTCTGTTTTTATCCCTATTATTAAATTGATTTGATCATGTTGTGATGGAATTATTTTTATGAATTCCTTTATCTTATATGAATTGTTTTATGATGTCATGTTGTTTAAGAATCCCATTTTTATTACATGGGTTATGTGATGATGTAAGATTTATGATTATGTGGCACACATAAGAAAGGATTCATTATAAGATGGGTGGGACCTATATCTCCCTCCAATGCATTGGGTAAAGATTTTATATCTCATGAGATAGACATGGCTGGAACGGAAGGTTATTTCGGTTCAGTGATACAGGACTGAAACGAGGAGTGAACTCGGTTCAGAAAGGGACTTTGTCCACTAAGATAGTCTTGGCAATGAGTCATGACTAACAAGAAATGATTTTCCATGATTATGTGTGCATGCCACAAAGTTTCAAGTTTTATGTTATGATTATGGGGATCTCATTTTCACTTCTATGATTTATTCCATGTTAAGATATTATGATCTCTTTTGCAGGTTTTGATTTTCAAAAAGATATGATATGGTTTTTATTTCCTTTATTTGCCCTTGCTGAGCATTTGAGCTCACCCTTTTATGTTTTCTTTTCCCCAGGTCAGGAAGATGGATATTAAGTAGAATATGCTAAAAGGGACCCTAGATATGATGAAATAAATGGGAGACACTGTAGAAGATTTATGAACCAGTTGTTTATGTTTCCCAGTTTCTAAAGACACTATACCTATACGGTCCTTTGTGGTTTTGTCATATGTTGTAATAAGTGTGCTTCAATTTTGAAGTATTAACAATGTATGTAAAGTATGGGTCGTTATAGTTGGTATCAGAGGAAAGGTATAGTCAACCTTTGGAAACTAGGATGTGAAAGCCTTAGTAAGAACCCTAAGGATAAGTCTAAGCATAGAACACAATCTTAGTGTTTTAGAAATGGCCTTGAATAACCTAGGATAAGACCATAAGCATGAAATTTTTTTTTTCTTGAATTATGTGGTTTCCTATTATAATTAGTGTTTCTCACACTATTCTTCTTAGTTTTAGTCAATGTCTGGAACCTGAAGGAACCGTGTTAATGCGGAATGCGATGGGCAATGCAATGATTGTCCCCCTGAGCAACCAAACGATATGGGAGCTGGAATGCAAAATCTTGTAGCCATGCTCACACAACTTTCTCAAGCTATGAATCATGCAGGACTTCCAAACGAGCAAAGGAAGGAGCAGCATTCTGTTGAATCCTTCATGAGGCAGCGTCCACCTTCTTTCAGTGGGTCTACTGATCCATTAGTTGCTGAAAAATGGATTAGTACAACTGAAAAGATATTTTCAGTTCTTCAATGTTCTGAACATGATAAAGTCATCCTAGCAGTGTATCGTTTGGAAGGAGATGCTGATCAATGGTGGAATCTTATTAAGAATACGAGGCAAAGGGATGAAATTGAGTCTATGGAATGGGACGAGTTCAAGAACTTATTTTTCAATAAGTACTTCCCTCGTATTCTCCGAACAAAGATGGAGAAAGAGTTCCTTGAACTGAAGCAAAGGGATGATGAATCTGTTAGTACCTATGAAGCAAATTTTACAAGACTTGCAAGGTACGCTTCTGGTATTATTATCCAACCTGAGAGTAAGATCGATCGATTCTTTAGTGGCTTAAAACCAAGTCTTCGAAGGGCGTTAGCCATAAGGGACTTCAATAGCTACGAGGAAATCGTTCGATGTGCTCTCAAAGTCGAGATGGAGATTGGAGTAACCCATCAGTCACATGGGTTTGATAAGAAGAGGAAGATGGAATTAAAAGGAAACTCTAAAGAGCACACTGAAAAGAAGATGAACTTTCCCTTATGCTCAAAGTGTGGAAAGAAACATGGAGGGAGTTGTCTTAAAGGGACAAGTAAATGTTTTAAATGTGGAAAGGAAGGTCATCGGGCATTTGAATGCCGTGATAATGGGAAGAAGATGTCTAATGACGCAAACAAAGGAAGGGATACACAGAATGAACCTACTACACTTCAATGTTTCAAGTGCAAGGAGATGGGGCATTATGCCAATCAATACCCAAATCCAAGGGTTGATGATGATGGTCGACGTCAACAAAATCTTAAGGCTAAAGACAAAGGAAAGTCACATGCAATTTCTATCAGCGATGTGGAGTACGATAACGAAGTGGTGAAAGGTACACTTACCATCCACTCTAAAGTAGCAAATGTTTTATTTGATTCTGGATCCACCCACTCTTTTATTTCTGAAGACTTTTCTAAGGGTATCACCATATTACCTCAACAATTAGATGTTGAGTTAGCTGTGACAACACCTAATGGTACATCAATCGCATAAAAGTTTATAATTCTTCTCCGATCGAAGTTTGTGGGAAAGTGCTTCCTGCAAATCTTGTGATCCTTCCTTTAGTGGAATTTGATGTGATTCTTGGCATGGATTGGATTTCTCTACATGGAGCTCATATCAATTGCCAAAGAAGGGAAGTCACATTTCATATTCCAGATCAATCTACGATCATCTATCAATGCAAGGATGAACATAACCTTCCAGTGGAAATTCCTTCCATCTTATGGGTCATGATTCCACTAAATGAAGGTTATTTATCTCAAATGGTTGGAGAGAAACTTACGATTAAGAATATGACCATTGTACGAGAGTTTGATGATGTCTTTCCGGAGGAATTACCAGGTCTTCCACCAAATCGTGAAGTTGAGTTTTCAATAGAACTTGTACCGGGTGCTTTGCCTATTTCAAAGACACCTTATAGAATGGCCCCAATTGAGTTGCAGGAATTGAAGAAGCAACTCCAAGAGAATCTTGATAAGGGATTCATACGCCCTAGTGCGTCACCTTGGGGAGCACCTGTTCTATTTGTTAAGAAGAAAGATGGATCAATGAGACTCTGCATTGATTATCGAGAACTTAACAAGATCACTATCAAGAACAAATATCCTCTCCCACGCATTGATGACTTGTTTGACCAACTACGTGGAGCCCAATACTTTTCCAAGATTGATCTTTATTCAGGGTATCATCAATTAAGGGTCAAAAGGGAGGATATACCAAAGACGTCTTTCCGTACAAGGTATGGACACTATGAATTTATAGTGATTCCATTTGGTCTTACTAATGCCCCTGCTATCTTCATGGATCTAATGAATAGAGTCTTTAGAGACTATCTTGATCAATTTTTGGTAGTCTTTATAGACGATATTCTTGTCTATTCAAAGAGCAAGGAAGAACATGAAGATCACTTGAGAATTATATTGAAGACCCTGAGAAAGGAGAAGCTTTATGCCAAATTTACCAAGTGTGAATTTTGGCTTCAAAAAGTTGCATTTTTGGGTCACATAATCTCAAAAGAGGGGATATCTATGGATCCAGCAAAAACAGAGGTTATCGAAAGATGGTCGAGACCAACAACAGTAACTGAGATCCGAAGTTTTCTTAGTTTGGCTGGATATTATCGACGTTTTGTAAAAGATTTTTCACGATTATCTAATCCAATCACCAAGTTGACTCGGAAAGGAGTTAAGTTTGTCTGGACAGAGGAATGTGAAGAGAATTTCAAGGAGTTGAAAAGAAGGTTATCCAGTGCACCTGTGCTCACACTGCCTTGTAGTGGAGAAAGGTTTGTGATCTACAGTGATGCATCCAAGAAGGGATTGGGGTGTGTTCTTATGAAAAATGATATGGTGATAGCTTATGCCTCACGACAGTTGAAAATCCATGAGAAAAATTACCCAACACATGATTTGGAGTTGGCTGCGGTAATCTTTTAATTAAAGATTTGGAGGCATTACCTTTATGGTGAAAGGTGTGATATTTATACTGATCATAAAAGTTTAAAGTATATTTTCACACAAAAGGAGTTGAATATGCGTCAAAGAAGATGGTTGGAGCTGATTAAGGATTATGACTGCTCAATCCATTACCACCCTGGGAAAGCAAACAAGGTGGCAGATGCATTAAGTCGACAAGACCATGCTAGTTTATCCATGATGAGGATCACAAAAGATCCAATATTTATGGATTTACAAAGGATGGATCTTGGAATTATAATGGAAGGGGAAAAATCTTATCTTTCTCAAATGAATGTTCAACCATCTATACATGTGAAGATTAAATAGGCACAGAAAGAAGATGTCGAGTTACAAAAGAAGGTGAGAAATGTTCCTGAATTCAACCTTGATTGTGATGGGATAATAAAGTTCAGGAATCGGGTTTGTGTTCCTTCCATCCCCGAATTAAAGAAGGAGCTGCTGGATGAGGCTCATAGTTCTTCATTCTCTATTCATCTTGGAAGCACGAAGATGTATAGGGACCTGAAAGAGTACTTCTGGTGGGATGGCATGAAAAGAGATGTTGCTGAATATGTCTCTCGATGCTTGGTTTGTCAACAAGTTAAAGCTGAGAGACAGAAGTCTAAGGGGATGTTACAACCATTACCCATACCCGAATGGAAATGGAAAAACATCACTATGGACTTTGTCACAGGACTTCCTAAAACATCCAAAGGCAATAATGCTATCTGGGTCATAGTTGATCGTCTTACAAAGTCTGCACACTTCATTCCTATTAGAGAGGATTTCTCTCTAGATCAGATTTCCAGGATATATGTAAAGGAAGTGGTAAGATTGCATGGAGTACCACTTTCTATTATATCTGATCGGGATCCGAGATTTACCTCGAAGTTCTGGCGAAGTCTTCAGCATACTCTGGATACAGAGTTGAGTTTCAGCACTGCTTATCATCCCCAGACAGACGGTCAGTCTGAGAGAACAATTCAAACCCTAGAAGATATGTTGAGAGCTTGCTCTATGGATTTCAAAGGAGGTTGGGATAAACACCTACCTTTGGTGGAATTTTCTTATAATAATAGCTTTCACTCCAGTATTCAGATGGCTCCTTATGAAGCTCTCTATGGAAAGAAATGCAGGACTCCAACTTGCTGGGATGAAGTTGGGGAAAGAAAGCTATTAGGACCTGATCTCGTTGATGAAATGGCAGAAAAGGTCAGATCTATTCAACAACACATAAGAGCAGCTCAGAGTCGACAGAAAAGTTATGCCGACAACCGAAGAAAAGACCTAGAGTTTGAAGTGGGTGATAAAGTGTTCTTACGAATATCTCCCTGGAAAAGGGTTATGAGATTTGGAAAGAAGGGGAAGTTGAGCCCTAGATATATCGGTCCTTTCGAAATACTGGATCGTGTTGGGAAGGTAGCTTACCGATTGGCGCTTCCACCTAATCTCTCTCAAGTTCACGATGTGTTCCATGTATCTCTCCTGAGAAAGTACATACCTGATCCTTCACATGTACTCAGCTCAGAAGTTGTACCGCTGGAGCAAGATCTTTCTTATGAAGAACAGCCGATAGAGATTCTGGATCGTAGCGAAAAATTTCTACGAAACAAGACCACTCGATTGGTGAAAGTTTTATGGAGGAACCACCAACTGGAAGAATCTACATGGGAGCTTGAGGATATGATGAGGGAGAATTATCCTCATCTGTTTGTTACAAAGTGACGAATTTCGAGGGCGAAATTCTTTTTAAGGGGGGTAGAATGTAACACCCGAGACTTTTATGTTATATAAATCATCAAAGGAATCTTTTTCAACACAACACTTGCTTGGCTTGCTTTACACGCAATCGCGACCTTCCTCGATAGCTTTCGTCGTACGCAATACCGAGTTTCACTAAATAACAATATGCTAATAAAACTAGCCGTTATGAATAGTAATAACCACTTTTTGAAATTTTATAATTTTTATTTTTCAAAATGGACTTCATTTTTGGACTCAGAATATCAAATTTAGCCTAAGGTGAAATTTTGGTACTTTTCAGATAACTTTAATATTTTGATGAATAGTGAAAATTACTAAATTTTAATTAAAAACAACTTTTTTAATCAAAACATTTAATAGTGATAAATTATGAATTTTAGTGGTTTTAAAGTATATTTAGAATATATTTTTACCACTTAATATAATGTTGGTCATTGGACACAATGTTACAATTAAACCGAACATAAACAAGTGTCAATCTTTTGATAGTTATTATCTCTTAAAAACACGCTTTTTGTTTTGACAGCGGGAATTAATTTTAAATTAATTTCTACCACTTCTGTGTTTTGAATTTAGAAAAATGGATTCCATATTTGGAATCAGGATGTTCAAATTGTGTAAATAGGTAACTTTTATTTTTAGACATTTTGAATAATTACTGCGGTAAATATTTTATTTACCATGGTTAAGGGTAAATCCGGTAAATAAGGGTTAAACAATAATATTATAATAATATTAAATTACCCTAAAACGTGTCTTAAACCTATTGGTTGATACATGGTCGACCATGGGCATCTTTGGGTCGATTTTGGGACCCCATTGATCCACTTGTAAGTGATAATGACACTTTATTTTAATTAAGTTAAAATGAATACAAAAATGACACAAGCATATATCTTTTAGAAAAACAATTGTTACATAGGGTTATATATGTTGGATTTTAGATTATAAATATTAATTAGAAAGATAAAAAGATTTCCTACATAATTGTATTTTATTTGTAATTTTTAGACTTTAAATAATGTAATTTATTTATGACACAATGATGATGCAGTAATTATCTTATTAATGAAATATTGACATAATTGATGTTATAAACACCAAAATAAATGTAATTTAAAGCCTTTTTATGAATTCCAATAATTTTATAGGTTACTATGATATATTAGTGTTGATGTAATCAACTTGGTTTGAACATATAATTCTGTTATGACTTTCACAAAAATCATATATCAAATAGTGTCAAAATTGACACAAAATAGTTTTTAAATCAAATATTATATTATTAATTGTTATTGTATTCCTAAAAATCTAAGGTTCGGCCAAATGACTTAGATAAGGATATATATTTTAATAATAAACAATTTGGGGTTCGTTTGGCATGTTATAGTAAGTGTATTAACCATATAGTGAAAGAAAACAAAAAGACATGGTAAAAGTTAAATTATTTAACTTAGAGTTAAATCTAATTGATAAGGTTAAAATAATACCCTAAACTTGTCTAAATCCTATTGGTTGATAGGATTTCGACCCTTCCCCACTTTATCTTCGAAATAAGACCCTTTGGAACCATTATAAACCGATTTTTACTTTAATATAAAATAATATTTTGAGATATTCCTAAGGTGCCCCTCTCCTCCCTTATAAAAGGGCACCTCCTCCCCCTCCTCCTCACACCAAATTGAGCACTCAAGATCGGCCAACCCCTGCCATTTTCTCCTCTCCACTTCCCTAGAATAGTCCTAGAGGTCCTGTTCTTCTCCAAAGACCACTCTTAGTTCCTTAAGTGGAGGATTCAAAGAGGCGTTCCAAAGAAGAGGTAATATCCATTACCGATCTTTTCAATTTCTTTCTTCTTCAACTTCTTATTCTTTAGTTGTTTCATGATGAAGTAATAACATCAGTATTAATTACATACTGATATGTTATTATAAATATGAAACAACCCTAATTCACCTTCTATCCATCCTACGGAAAAATGAAATCACCGCGCGTGCGTACGTACGGAATACCGTCTCCACGCCGTGGTGTAATCTATTTTTCCACCATCACTTTACAAGGATGGGTATAATGGTGTAATGAGTAACTATTTATGATTATTATAAAGTAATATTGATACTGAAATAATATATATATACTCCAATACATTTCCACGATCATAGGAACGATATCATCACTCGTGCGTACGTACGGAATACCGTCTCCACGATGTGATGCGACTCGTTCTACATGATCATCATTACATAGTAATTATATAAATGAATTGAATGAATAAATATGATATATGTTACACTAATACCATTCTGGATATAAGGTATCTATAACCTTGAAATAAGAATAAGAATTTATTCGGCAAAACACGCGTAAGAACAAAAGGCAATAAAGACCCGAGTAACAAGTAACAATGAAATATTACTAACAAGAAGCTAAGAATATGACCATATATGATATCATATCAATATGTATGATTCTGGAATAAGTCAATAACATTATTTAAACCATTATACAGGAGCTTCGGACACATACAAGGCAAATTGGACCTAAGGTAAGGGAAATATCACAATCTCATTTTTATCCGAGATTGTTTATTCGTAAGTAATTACTGGGGTGTATTTTATCATCCACATCCATGTTTCATCAATATGTAATATTATTTCCATCCACCTACAATTGTTTAAATCCATTTTTACCCTTCGGTTAGTTTTTAGTAATATGTATGAAAGGAATATTTTGTCGTTTTTCATACGAGGTACTTTTTGACTTTTCCGACAAAAGTACGAAGAATGTTTTTTTTAACTTATACGGCATGAATGGATTTTTAAAACAATATTTCCAAGAAGCTTCCTTTACAAGTTTTCAAGTTTATTTTTAATCAACTTCTTTTATTTTAAAGTTGTATGACATGTTATGAAAGGAAAAATGTTTTTGAAGAAGAAAGGATATTTTCCTCAAGAATGAAGTTCAAGTGTTTTATCAAAATTATTTTCCATCTAAGATAATAAAGGGTTCTGTTTTTATCCCTATTATTAAATTGATTTTATCATGTTGTGATGGAATTATTTTTATGAATTCCTTTATCTTATATGAATTGTTTTATGATGTCATGTTGTTTAAGAATCCCATTTTTATTACATGGGTTATGTGATGATGTAAGATTTATGATTATGTGGCACACATAAGAAAGGATTCATTATAAGATGGGTGGGACCTATATCTCCCTCCAATGCATTGGGTAAAGATTTTATATCTCATGAGATAGACATGGATGGAACGGAAGGTTATTTCGGTTCAGTGATACAGGACTGAAACGAGGAGTGAACTCGGTTCAGAAAGGGACTTTGTCCACTAAGATAGTCTTGGCAATGAGTCATGACTAACAAGAAATGATTTTCCATGATTATGTGTGCATGCCACAAAGTTTCAAGTTTTATTTTATGATTATGGGGATCTCATTTTCACTTCTATGATTTATTCCATGTTAAGATATTATGATCTCTTTTGCAGGTTTTGATTTTCAAAAAGATATGATATGATTTTTATTTCCTTTATTTGCCCTTGCTGAGCATTTGAGCTCACCCTTTTATGTTTTCTTTTCCCCAGGTCAGGAAGATGGATATTAAGTAGAATATGCTAAAAGGGACCCTAGATATGATGAAATAAATTGGAGACACTGTAGAAGATTTATGAACCAGTTGTTTATGTTTCCCAGTTTCTAAAGACACTATACCTATACGGTCCTTTGTGGTTTTGTCATATGTTGTAATAAGTGTGCTTCAATTTTGAAGTATTAACAATGTATGTAAAGTATGGGTCGTTATATGTACCGAGGCCTCGTCGCTCGGCGGGCTGTCGTTGCGCTCTACTCTTGGAACCCTAGCTGGCTGCCATCGTGGGGCCATCCTGAAAAGGAAACAAGCGCACCATGGTCAGAACAATATACCTGGTGAGCTGACACAAGTAATCACAAAGAAAACTTGAAACACACATGCAATCAATGTTTTCGTGAATTAAGTCGGAAATCAGAAGTCAGGGTCCTGGTGTACGGATACGTCGGCCGCCGCACCAACACTGGACTCCCTGGACTGATAACCACACCCAATACGCTAAACACTATTGCTTCACACAGAAGAAATATCAGAGTATGCGGTATAACCGACCACCTATGATACCAATTTGTCACGACCCGTCCTCGGGGCCCATGTCGTGACTACCCCAAGCCCGCCTTCCATAGGTCAGGGGCTGGTGACTAGCACCAAGGTGTAAATCCCAGAAAAAGGGAAGGCATTGCCTTTGAAAAGTAAAAAAGCACCACAGAGTAAGCAAGCAGAAAAGTAAACACTAAGTAAAAACTGTAACAAGCTGTGCTGAAAGTAAAAAGGGGACGGAAATACAAGCCCAACTGTAAAGTACAACTGAAGGAAAAAACAACAACTGAAAAGAAAAGCCGCAGCGTCGAGCCGTCCTCTGGAAGTTCCACTTGAAGGGTGGGTACAGATAGCCTCCACAGCTCCTCGGTCCAGCCGTCCGCTCCGAGTGCGTCCCGCCCAGTGGTCCACCTCCAGGTACCCTCCTGCTCCGCACGCCTCCACCACGATCAGCGCTATCTGTCGTCTGAAACCAACATAACAAAGTGCGGGCATAGCCCGTGCAGGGGTGAGTATAAGCTACTCAGTAGGGACCCCGAGACCCCCGAAGGTCCTTCGGAATCCACAATGGAAAGATACAATCACGAAGTAATATCTGACACGGCTTAGGTATATGCCCATACATATACCTAAGTCATCAATTCCCGTTTGGCTCCAACGTCCGAGCCCAAGCACAACCCAGTCCACACAGGAAAGCAAAAACGTATACCCACACAGGATAGCACAACACAATCCACAAAGGAGAGTAGACAGTAATCCACATAGGATAGCTCAACACAATCCACAAAGGAGAGTAAACAGTAAATCCACACAGGATAGCTCAACACAATCCACAAAGGAGAGTAACAAAAGATTCATCTCACACAGGTATACTTCTTCGGATGATGATAAAGATGATCAATGATCCATCTAAGTCGTCGGACCCACAAAGGATCGATAGGTAACTAACCCCCGCAATGACCCACACAGGATCGGGCCCACACAGGACCTGTAGGCGCTGGCTCACACAGAACCGCTGAGTGCTGACCCACACAGGATCGGACCCACACAGGATCGGGCCCACACAGGACCTGTAGCACTGATCCACGTAGGATCGCTGAGTGCTATAGTCGTCGCAGTCCACTGAGGATCTCTGCACAGTCGTCGTCGCGGTCCACTCAGGATCTCTGCACGGTCGTCGCTGTCGAAGTAGCAGTCGCAGCCACCTCTAGGGTTCCCGCACACAGCAAGCTCGATCAGGAGGGTCCGCTCCACAAGACGAGAGGCCGATACATCAACTGTCACAAAGTCCGAAGTTGATGTATCCAAAAGTTCCGTATCGTCAACAGGAACTCAACGTCGCAGACGGCGCGTCAATCGGACGCCCGGTCTGAAAGTTATTGGTTTTTTCGTCCCAGGGGCCTGGTTGGTTTTTAAGGAAAATCCAACCTGACCGTACTCCACATACGTCCAAACCTCGGGTGGAGTGATCCAAAAGATCCATCTCACTTGGAGGAATTCAACAAAGCTGATGGCATGTCAATCGGACGTCCGTAGCTCAAGATATGAGCGTTTCCGCTCCGAGGGCCCGGTTGGTTTCGTGTATGAACTAACCCGGACGAACCCAAAGTTCTCCAAAACCTTGAGTGTAATATACCAAAACGACTGTCTCGATCCAAGGATCGTGTTTCCACTGGTGGCACGTCGTTCGGAGGCCCGTAGCTCATGTTATGGGCATTTGACCGAAAAAGGTCCGAAGACGGGTGGTCCGGGCCCGGGCCGACCCGGCCCGACCCCCCTGGGTTGGCCAAACCGGGTCGACCCGACCCAGCCGGACCTGGTCCGGCCCGGCCAGGGCGCGGCCCGGCCGGTCGGACTGGCCTGGCTCGGCCAGCCCGTCCTGGCTCGACCGAGTGGCCGCGTGACGCGGGGGGGGGGGGGAGCCGCCACCCCCGCGTGACACCCCCGCGGCACCCACGGGGTGTCGCCCTGGACGACCCGAGCCACGTGGGGGGGAGCCGCTGCCCCCGCGTGACAACCCCGCGACACCCGCAGCGTGTCGCCCTGGACAGCCGGACACGGCTTCAGCCGCGTCCCGCGCGCGCCAGACCCGCGCGGTCACGGGTCCGCGGGCGCCGCCGCCGCGGCGGCCCTGTCCGGCGGCGCGCCGGGGCGCCACCGCCTCTGGCTGCCGGTGCCGCCGCACCGACGACTTCTGCGGGCCACCGAAGTCGCTCTGGTGGTCCGATTCTGTTCCAGTCTGCACCGCTGCTCCTCCCGGGACTCGCTCTTCACTGCGGAATCATCAAACTTCCGTTGCGGCTCGTTCCGTCGTCGCCCGTCAAATCCGCACAACAACGAAGAACGACGGAGGGTTGTCGGGCCGTGTTCGTTTGGCCCACACCCTCCGCGTTAGAGATAAACATCGGGAGAAATATATTCAACACATGAATCAACAATTTTAATGGATAAAAATTGTTCTTATTGTCCGGTTCTTCAATTTTAAAAGAAACGATCACGAGAAAAATGAATTATTCACAACAACCCCTACCTCGTAGTCGTCGTCGTACGCACGTTCTTCGCGGATTTGTTCGTCGCGGAAGGAGGGGATCGTCGCATCGTCACGGAAGGGCGTCGCGTCGTCGCAGAATTCGGCGTTGAGTCGGCGAACTAAACGGACCAAGAAACAACAGATTTAATTTAATTATATAAAATTAAATCCGTGTTTTGTTAAAAAAAACACAAGGGAGATTTAATAGAATCCCAAAGTCTCTTACCTCAAACAGCTGATCGAATATTTCGTTGCGGAGGAAGAGACGTCGTAGAAGAACATTGCAGGAAGGGAACGTTGGCGTCGCGGAACATGGCGTCACGTCGTCGACTTCTGCGGGTTCAGCGTTCTTCGTCGGAGGTCGGCGTCCTTCGCATTCTTCGCGTTCTTCGTGAAGGAGCATGAAGGCTCAAGAACCTCTGACAAAATCTCTCAACGATTAATCCTCCAAAAAGACTTGTTGGTCTTATTTTATTATTACGCCAACAAACGAAAAAGGTAAGTAACGACCCATCAATTCGTTGAATTAATTCAAAGAAAGAAACCTCCCATTTAATTCATGAAATAAACCGCCCAATTAAATGGTGCGCTAAGGATTTAAGAAAATGAGTCAGTTGAATTTCATAATGACGGGTTTTCGCGGGTGCGTTACTTAGCGGAAAGAAACGGCGGGGCTCGTGCGGGCCCCACCTCACAAATATCCTACCAAGAGGGTAGGATATTTCTGAATAGCGCCCTATCTATTTTAACTCAGTTTAAGTGGCTTTCAAGTGACTTCAAGTGGCTTAAGTGAAATAAAATAAAGTTGTTGAACAAATTATTTTATTTTTAAACTTTAAGCCCGAAAATTAAAAACCACACCCGAGCAAACGCAACTCCTAAAGAGGCATTTCTAAGCAAATACCGGTGCTGCGATTTCATTGGTGCCCTCAGAATTCGATTCCGGGCACCGGTTCAAAAGTTAGAAAAACCCGCTCGTCCGTTCACTGAACGTACCCGAGCCAAACTTCAGAAAATGATTCCAGGCACACCGGGCCTCGGAATCAGGTGCCGTCAGAAACTGCGCTCTTGTAAAATTTCAAAGAAAATTAAGAAAAAAAATTGCTTGAAATTTACGGGTCTTTATAGATTGTTCTTCAACAATTATTTCATCTCACATATCATTTGTAGTCTCTTCATCATCATCAATATAAATACTACCCATATGACCAAGATTATTCTCTTCATGAGACTTTCCCTTAAGGCATTGGTTTTAAAAATGCCCGTACATTCCACATTTAAAACATTTAATCATTGTTGATGTCGTAGAAATACCATTATCCTTGTCCATGGTGTTAACTGAACCTTTTCCTTTGCACTTACTGGCTTTGTGTCCTTATTTTTCAAACCCAAAGCATCTTCCAGTTCCTTTGAAAAATTCTCTCTGATTCCTCTTCCCACATGACTTACATGAGGGAAATTGAACTTTCTTTTCTCTATGATCATCATGAAACTCCATCTTTCTCTTATTAGATGAGTTGGGATACTTACCAAAGTTGAGATTATTGATCATATTATGAGATTGCTGATTTGGAATAATAACGATTTTTGAACTTCCAAATCCCATTTCATTTGGTTTCTCATGAAGAATGTCATTCCATTGTCCATCATATCCTCCATTATCGTGAATCTTCCTATTTCCAGCCATTTTCTAAAACCCAAAAAGAATAGCGTGATGGGAAAAAATCATGCTAGGGAAAACAACATAATAAAGGGGGAGTATCATCAATATCTAAAATCTTAGTTTAAATTATAATATCGTTACCATAATCCTAGGATTATAACCTATACGTATACTTATCCTTAGGGATATCCCTAGACATACCTTAGAAATATCCCTAGGGATCTCACTGAAGTTTTCGTATCCTAGTTTTCAATGGTTAACTAAACCAAACCTCTGATACCAAATGTAGAGACCCAAAGATTAAAGTACATGGAAATTACATTACTTTTACGGAATACTTAATGCATAACAAAAACAGACACCAAAGGATCGTAATAGTTTAGTGTCTTTGGAAACTTAGAATATAATCTTCTAATATTTGTGAAAGATCTTCAACATCTCCCATAATGATATTCCTTTTATTTTATTACCTAAAACCTTTATTTATATCCAGGGGAAAAGAAAACATACAAAGGGAGAGCTCAAATGCTCAGTAATGGTAAGCATGGAGAAAATAAAACAAACCACATACACTTGAACTTTAAAACATGAACATAATATTTAAACATCAAAATCTTGAGTAATGACATAAAACATGGTAGTACTAAGGAATAGATCATAATGGATCATTAATCATGATAAAATAGCATGTGAATAAATCATTAATTGTGGAAACCATTAAGCACATGTTATGAAATCCATAGTAGTCAAGGCATTGCTGCCAAGACCATCTTAGTGGACAAAGTCCCTTTCTGAATCGAGTTCACTCCTCATTCCAGTCCTGTATCACTGAACCAGATTAACTTACCGTTCCATCCATGTCAATCTCATGAGATATAAATCTTTACCCAATGTATTGGAGGGAGATATAGGTCCCATCCATCTCAAAATGAAATCATTCTTACTTTTTCCACAACATAAACATAAATCATTCACCATAACCTAAAGAATAAAAATGGGTTTCATAAACATCATCCCATTATAACATAATCCATACAAAAAAATTCATATCATTTCATCATAATAAAAGTGAAACCATGTATATCATAGAGAAATTATACTTGAAACATACACATATGAAATAATTCCATCTTATATGGAAAATGGTTTTGATAAAACACTTGAAATGAATTCTTGAGGAAAATATCCTTTCTTCTTCGAAATCATTTTCTTTTCACAAAATGCCATGAAATTTTAAAAGAAAAGGATTTTGTTGAAAATAGTCCTTAAATCTTGTAGAGTAAGCTTCATGAAAATAAGGCGTTATGAAACCATAAAAATCTGTTCATGCCATATAAGTTAAAAAAACATTCTTCTCATACTTTTACTGGAAAAGTCAAAAAGTACCACGTATGGTAAAAAAAAGAAAGATTCCTTCCATAAGATGTGGTAAAAGTAAAAAAACAGGTAAAAATGACTTTAAACATAGATGGAAGAAAATTAAACATTTTATGGAAACATTTTGAGAACATATGGGCATGGATAATAAACATAACCCTAGTAAATACTTACGAATAAACAATATCAGATAAGAATGAGATTGGAATAATTACCCCTTACCTTAGGTTTGATATGCTTCGTATGTATCCGAACCTCCTGTATAATGATTTAAATAAAGTCATTGAATTATTACAGAATCATATTAATTGTTATGATATCATATATGGTTCACTTTTTACTTTATATTACTCGTTCTTTGGTAAATTCCATGTTAAAGCAGCATTTTGGGGAAAATCATTTTATTTATCGTATGTGTTTGGACTTGTTGTTAATGACATTATTATTACTTATATCATTATTTAATTACTTCCAGACTATAAATAATGATTTATATATCATATATATTTAGTATATATATATATAATAGATAGATAAATGAAAAGAAATACACCGTTCATGGAGACGGTAGGCCGTACGTACGCACGAGCGATGATATCATTCCCATAATTATTGGATTGAATTGGAGTGGATGATATAATATCTCAGAATCAGTATGATGTTATAATAACTATATATAGTTATTATTTACAACATTATACTCATCCAAGTAAGGTGATGTTGGAAAAATAGATTACACCACGGCGTGGAGATGATATTTCGTACGTACGCACGCACGGTGATTTCATTTTCCTTAGGATGGATAGAAGGTTAAATAGGGTTGTTTAATATTTATAATAACATATTAGTATATAAGTAATACTGATGATATTACTTTATAATGAAACAACTAAATAATAGGAAGTAGAAGAAGAAATAAACTTGAAAGAGTCTGTAAAAGAGATTACCTCTTCCTCGACGCACCTCCTTTAAAATTATTCTTAGGGCACTAGAGTTGGTCTTTTTAGAAGACCAGAACCTCTATGATATAACTAGAGATTTTGAGAAGAGGAATTGGTAGGGTTTGGCCGATATTCAAGGCTCAAAAGGGTGTGAAGAGAAGAGGGAAGGGGTGCCCTTTTATAAGGGAGGAGAGGGACACATTTGGAAAAACTTAAAATATTATTTTAGAAAAACTCATATTTGGTTTATAATAGCTCCAAATTGATTTATTTAGAAGATAAAATGGGTATGGGTTGAAATAATCTCAACAAATAGGTTTTAGACAAGTTTAGATTACTATTTTAACCTTATCATTTAGATTTAACTCTAAGTCAAATAATTTAACTTTTACCATGTCTTTTTGTTTTCTTACACCATATGGTTAATAAACTTAATATAACAAGCCAAAAAACCCCAAGTGGTTCATTAATAATATATATAACCTTATATAAGTCATTTGGAAGAACCATATATTTTGAGGAATATAATAAAAATTAATAATATAATATTTGTTTTAAAAACTATTTTATGTCAATTTTGACACTATTTGGTACTTGATTTTTGTGAAAATCATAACAGAATGATTAGTTCTAAAAAATTTAGTTAAATCAATAATAACATGTCATATTAACCTATAAAATTAGTGGAATTCATAAAGTCTCAAATAAAATTTATTTGGGTATTTATAACATCAATTATGTTAATATTTCATTAATAAGGTAATTACTGCATCATCATTGTGTCAAAAATAAATTAAATTATTTAATGTCTAAAAATTATAAATAAACTACAATTATATAGGAAATATTTATATATTTATAATTAATAATTATAGTCGAATTTATCTTATGCATAACCCTATATTAAAAATTTTTTAGTTATTAAACTTTGATTTTAACTATTTTAACTCTTCCTTAAATAAAATAATAATAAATGTCCTAATCTAATCCAAGTGGAACTAAATGGTTATATTTTATTCCTAAGGTTGTTTTTGGTCAAATTAAACTTATAAAGTAGAATTAGGACATGCGTTAGGGTAATAATATCATTTTTACCCTTAATTACCCTATTTACTTTTAACTGTGGTAAAGAAAAGTAAAAATTTACTATTCACCAAAAATTATTTTTATCTTATTGAACCACATTTTACTCATTAATATTAACCGTGTCTCTCAGATTTTTGAAATTCCATTCACAGAAGCGGTAAAATTATGTTTTATATAAATTTTCAAACTCTCCTAAGAGGTGGGTAAAAGACGGTGAAAAGTTCAATAAAATTTTTATATGTCTAAAATTATTATAAAACGACTCCAATTATTTAAATTGAACTTATATAGGTATTTTTTATCAATTTTTACCTAAAATAAATTTAAATAAAATAAATAATTATTTATAAAAATTCGGTTTTTAAATAGTAACCTAGTGTTTTCACTATTCATCAAAAATTAAAAGTTTTCAGAAAAATACCAAAAATTCACCCTAGGCTAATTTCGATATTCCGAATCGAAAAATGAAGTCCATTTTGAAAAATAAAATTTTAAAAAGTGGGTATTACTATTCATGGAAGCTAGTTTATATAATATATCATTGTTTAGTGAAACTCGGTATTGCGTACAACATACGCTATCGTGGAAGGTCACGATTGTGTGTAATGCATGCCAAGTCAGGGATGTGTGTAGTACAAGATCCTTTTGTTCTAAAGTACAACATAGGACATCGATGAAATTAAAAAGAACATTTTTCATAAAATCATGGGGTGTTACAAATATTATGGTTTAATAGGTTTTATGAATATGGATCTAAAATTATGAAAAAAATAAATGATCGTTATAATGTAATCTGTTGATATCGGTAAATTACATAAAACAAGTGCATCAATATCTTCATCTTCATGAATCATAAATAAAACTCTCATGGAATGATAATTGAATATTATAAATCTTTTTAGAAATTTTATTTCCCTATTTTTAATATTTTTCGAATGATTAATTTTAACAATATAACATGTATCAATATCACCATTATGGAACTTATGAGAAACAATCAAGGTTACTAATATTTTATGATGAAAATAAACAATAACTAAAAAATAAAGATAAAATTATTTATTTTAATTATTTTTTAGAAAGGTAATACATATGAAAATTATTCTGAAATAAGTTATTATAATGATTATTTTTATTAAATATGAAGTTAAATACCATTCATGGATACTGAGAGTTTAGGTAAAAGTTTTTTAAAAACTATTTTTAGGTTGGTTGAGTTATAATATTTCTTCAAAAGATTTATTCTTATATATTTGGTATATTTCACCATGTGATTATATTATATTATATTTTTATTTTTATTTCTATTTAGTTAATATTTTCCATAAATGACTCTCTAATGGGCTATTACATCAATAATTATGATACTTATAAGGGGTTTTCATGATTCAAATTCTTCTATTGAGTCATAATTTTTCCTTTTTGACTATGATTTTATAAGATTTTTTTCTTCTATCATATGATTATATTATATTTCAATATCATTATTTTTTTAGGGGAATTATATTTTCACAACAAAAACATTTTATTTAATTGATTTAATTATTCATAAAATTTAGCTGTGGTAAGAATAATTATCATCACCTCAAATGAATTATTTCTATTCCTTGTCAATATTAAGTATTGTAATAATTATTGTACTTATTTATATTTCAATAAAAATATGTATTATTTCAATTTTTATTTATATTTATGTTTACCAATTTTCAAATGTGATATTTAACACTCATTTTAATATGTTGGGTTCTATAAATGTATTTTTAAAATGTTGAAAAGGTTTTTCCTTTCTAAATAAAATATTTTAACTTCCACAACACATTTTTTCAGAATATATATTTATTAAATTAAAAGTATCCATTATAGATATTTATTTCTAAATTTTGTTTTTAAGGGGACTTCATTTTAATTCCTCAAAAATCATATTTCTAAAAGTGGTGCATAAATTCATCTATTTATGAAAAAGTTAAGAAAAGTTTTCATGACTCTTTTATGATTGAATTACATATAAATAAATAAATAAATCATATCTAACTCCAATTTAGGTATAAATTATGAATAAAGTTTCCAATTCCATTAAGAAATAATCCCTTTTGGTGATTGAAATTTACGTATCAGACAATCTTCTTTTGGTATCACATTTTGCAATGCCATCGGTAAGTGATATAAAATCCATTTTCTTTTAAAGGGTTTTCATGATATGATGAATGTTTTATATATTATGGAAAATATATGTGAGTATATTTAGGGGTGGGTCCTCTATCCCCCCCAAATGAAATATCTAATGTTTTATATCTCATGAGATAATGAATCATGTACAATCATGGATTTTCTCACAACTTAATTTTTTATCCATCTTGGGTATCCTCGAAAAATGATGATTTTATATTATTATGTTTATGACATAGTTTATTCTTCTTATATATTTACATGATATACAACATTTTTATGGCCTATGGTAATTTCTATTATCCATGGCCCATAATTATTGTCTCATAGTCTTATGACATAGTACGTGTTTATTCCTTTGAGGTCACATGTAATGCTATAATGGATTATGGAAAACTCTTTATGTTCTATGTTTTCTTAATATGATATTTCTCCCATGATCTTGTTTCATTTAATAAGATTTTTATACGAACCCATTATTATAACAACATTTTTCATGTTAGGAAAATGAGTATAATTTATGAGATATTTATAATGGATTATTTTGTGTTTAACTTATGGATAAATGTTCACAAGTATTGTGAAATAATTTTTTTATATAGATAATCTTAAAAGTCATTAAATATTTTGTTCATAGATTTGGTTATTATTTGAAATTTAATATTTAACTTATTAAAATTAAATAAAAAGATGACGTTTTTAGCCTAAAGAATCTTAATTGAACTTAGTATTTTTGGGGTTTTCATTTTGTTGAGAATCCATTATTCCTTATGATAAATAGATTTTAATGATTAAATATGTAATAACCCATACTTATGGTGGTTGAGTATATAAAAATTAATTCCTTATATTAATTATTAAGTTATTATTCCAAATTTTTGGTTATCTTATTCATTTCCTTTCCTATGTTGTTTTCATGGAATCCTACATAGTATTTTTACATTCACCCTTGGAAAAGATTTCCCCACACAAGTATTGTGTCTGTGTAGATGAGTAATTGTTTAGGATATGGTATTAGTGGATGAATAGATATTGTTTCTTATTAAAAGATGACATTGGGGGTTTAATTGTGATTCATTGGGTATAATTTTATATTTTTATAGTGTAAGTCACCATTGTTGTGGGATATTGATTTAGGATTACCCACATTGAGGAGGGGATCTCCATGTAATTTCTTCTATGAGTTTCAGAGGTATGTTAGACATATAATTCCATTTGAATTTTCCAATGTCAAATTTTTTTGTATGTGATGTGTCACATAATTATTGTGTATAGTATAGTTCTTTAAATATATATAATTTTTTTTGATGATTATTTTATAAATTAGAGATATGCATCTTTTAAAGGTTAATATAGGTTAAGGTATACCATATTGAGTGATATTATTACCTGATTATAGTCATAAGACCTACATTATTAGAGGTAGTCATGGGGTAAAAAAATATATATATTATGGTGTATATGGGACCCGTTGTGTCAACTCATGTTCAGTTGGAATTAAACTAGTTGATTATTAGGTTTGGAGTTTAGGGATAGTATTTTTGTGATCATTGTTTTTAAAATTTAGAGCAGTATATTTACGGGGTCTTTAGTTTGATTTTCAGACCACCAAAACAAGAATATGCATGGATATAGATGTATCCTTTCACCAAGACTCTACTAACTAGTTAGTAGAACCATAACACTAATACATAATTTCATTATATAAAAACATTTCTACCTACATCATATATAAATCATTTATGATATTTCATTTCCTTCATGTTTCATATAATCTAGATATGTTGGAAGAAGGGGAAAATGGCCAGGGTTCAGAAGGGTTTAGAAGCTCCACCACCATGGCATATCTAGTGATTTTGGATTCCCCTCATGTTAGTTTTTCTCAAACCCATCATGAATTTTCTGCATTTTCATGGATTCACTCTACTCACTGGAGATGAGGTTCATGAAGGAGCCCCTCATGCGGCTTCGATGGGAGTCAACCGTATATATGATTTTGTTGTTCATGAAGATGATGTGAGATCTGGTATACCTACGGTAGAGCCTTCTACAGTGAGGAGGACTAGTGCCCGTGTGTTGGTTCATTTCTCTAGTGTTGTGTAATGAAATTCCTCAGTAGTGATCAAAATGAACAGAAAGTATGAAATATTTTTGATGACTACTGTTATACATCAGCTTGTGTAACTGGGGACCCGTTCTTTTCAAACAACTTTAGAAGATGTTGCAGGTAATCACAATTGTGATACATCTTTTGAGGTTGGTTGACATGATTAATTGAAAACATGGCAGTGACATAAAGATGGTTATGTGATATTTGATCAGGACTTCAACAGAAGATTTTTTCTGCATGTAAAAGATGTTATTCTAGAGTGAATAGTAATTAAAGGTGATGCTACCCGTGTGATTTATAATAGAGACGCAATTCTATATAGATTTAAAATTTGTGAGCTCTTCATAATAGCTCATGTGGTCCCGCCATTTGAAGAAAAGTCTTTAAAAGCTGGTGAATTAGTTCGTAAACTGTCCTATATAAGGGGTTTCACAAATTTGAGATGTATCCCAATGGGTCAGGGTTTTTTTTCACATCATATTTTCCTTAGAGGATCTGAAGCAAAGGGCTTGGGGACTTGGATCAATTGAATTAATAATAGGTATGGTGTGCTTTCATGAGTGGGATTTCCATTTTAATCATTTTTCCATAAAAATATAAATCTCAAGTCTAGATCAAAATAATTTGTATTAATTGGATCTTGTGGAATCCTATGATCTTATTTGATATATCCTTTTTGGTGGGTGTTCCGATCAAAATGGATAGGAATACCGAAGTCATCAAATTTGGTCAGTTTTTTATGATTCTTGTGGATATTTATTTGAGTTCTTTCTTAGTTCATAATGTTGTTTTGTCATCACAGGATGATGACATATATTTAAAAGTTGAATTTGGAATGATTTCTTATTTCTTCTTAGAATGTCAGATTATTGGTCATGTTGAGGTAAAATGTCAAAGGAATTTTCCTTTATAATTTTTTTATTTAAAGGGACATCATAATGATTCTTGTAAGAAGAAATTGGGGAAACAAACCACATGTAATTACGTTGCCTCTGTTGGAAATATGCAACCTAACCTTGACAAATAAAATGTACAGGTTAGTGCTGATTCACCTCAAATGGATAAGGAGCTATCCTCGATGATGGCACAGATGACTGATGGGTTGGAGATGGCCCTGGTGCTTGAGCATAGAAAATGTTCCCAAACAGATGAGTGGAATCTTACTCCAGGGACGAATTTTGATAAAGAAAAGTGTTTATATGAATCCTCTACAATAATCAAGGGGAAACAAAATCTGAGTGATGGTGGTAATTTTTCATGATTTCAAGAGGAAATAAAAAAAATTAAGGGAAATTCAGGGAACTCATGGAATATGGGAAGATATAGAGGATGACTCTCCCAATATACCATCCTATAGCCATATTTTTCTCAAAGGAAAAAAGTTTTTGTGGATAGTTAGAGAGTGAATGAAAATATCCCCCTTGAAAGAAATAGACAGTTGTGGTTACACCACTTTTAAAGATGTCATCATACATGGAATGAAAAAGGTGTCTGACACAGTAGGTTTCACACCTTCCCCTTCAAAAGAAGGACACAAAATGACTTCTCCAACCCCCCACGAATTTCCTCTACACAATCCTCTTCTAAATTTTTAAAAATGGCTAGTGAAAATTTCTTGATGATCCTTAATACAAGTAAGTCCCGATCTGATTAGGAAACTGATGATGAATCTGAATATGGAAAGGACGTGTCCTATTATGATCTTTGACTCTTCCTTTTTTGTGGATGAGGGAAACCCATTTGTTTTACCCCACCCACTTCCATTGTACTTTTTCTTTTCATTTTAATAAATGGTCAGAAGCTTTTCTTTTGGATATACATTTTTCAGATAATCTAGATATGATCTAGTATTTATGGTTTTATCCTATAAAACAGAGGATGATATCCACTAAAAGTCATCTTGTGTGATGAGGTATGGTTATCATAATCCCATGTAATTAGTTAACCTATCCCCATATGTTACTGGGAGATGGAACATTATTTCATGAACTTGTTGGAGAAATAACATTTCCCTATAAGTTGAGGAAGATTCCATCCACATGTTTTTTAATGATGGTCCATTTTAAATATAATATTCTAGTTTATATTTATTTGGGTGAGACTACTCATATGATATATATATATATATATATATGTTGGGTGTATTCTAATAGTAAATAACTAATGGTTTTGTGAGGGATCCTAATCCTCATTTGATAGTGGTTTAACTAGAGTTTGATACTTTCATTTCCATCAAATTATAAATATCACTAAAAAAATTATGATTAATTTTTGTGATCTATAAATGGATTAATTATTCTATAGTAGATTATTTATTTATTGAACTCATGAAATGACTACTCTATGAGTGTTTTAGTTTGATCCCTCTTCTAGGAGAGAGTGTTATATGATTTTTTTGACCCTATAGAGGCCAGCGAGACTATGTATGAGTCCATATCGAGGCCCAAAGACATCATGAGGTGTTTTATGGACATTTCTCTAGATTAAATTGCATACTAACATTGGTTTATGAAGATCAATTTAGGTAACAGTAATTGGTAATTCATTGTGATTTAACACAACTCCACTTATTCTGGTGACCCTAAGTAAGTATTCAAAAATGGAGGATTCATATCAAGGACACGCCTTGGATTTGAAAATAGGTTATTTTTTATTTATGAAAGATACATTTATATTTTGAGCATACATCCATGTAGTAGATAGTGTAAAGTTCATGGATTTTTAAACTATAAGGCCTATATTCTGACCAGAAAGTGGTTTGGATGATGAGGAAATGGTGATAAATTCGTTTTAATTGGATAATTCATCGATCTAGTCCTAAAATAACCACATTTTTTAAATTAATTTTAAACATGAGGTGAATTAATACATAGTTTCATGAATATGTGCATGTTTTACCGCTATATTCAGGAATCAATAGGTATAGATCAAAGTATAATTCATGTAATCTCTTTATAGACAACCAAAATGGATGGTGCATGCTGAATTATTCTTATTATAACACATTCTCTAGAGTTCAAGGTTATATTGGGACCCCTAGCTATACACATTTTAGTTAGAAAGTTTTTACTAATGATGACCATAACTCACTCAATATTTGAATAATGTGAGTTTATCCTTAGTGAAGTAAAATGTATTTTAGTGAATCCATCATGAAAGGGATGACATCCAATGGTGCCTACCAAAAAATTAATTACCAAGTTTATTAATAAATGGAGATATATTTTTTTAGGTCAGGAAAGGACCACTGAAAACTCTGGATGTGATCTCCTCAATTGTGTTGAGTAGTTTCAAAACTAATGAAGTTATAAAAAATTACCATAAAAAATAGGTTTTCTTTATTAAAAGAGAAAATGGATGATAATTCATGTCATGTCAATGTTGAATAATGTGTGAATATAAAAAAATGTTACCCCATATATTTCCCTTGATGGGAGAATAACATATCAATCAATATGGATTCTGAGGATGATGTTAAGTAGCTACTAAGTGTAATTATGAACACCCATATGTAAATTATATAGAAAATGAGAAAAATACCTGTGTCAATTTGGGGATAATCCTATTTGGAATTAAAGGATATTACCTAGTTTTACCATAATATTATTATCTATATAGTAACCTATAATATCATGAATTCAACATTTATAGTGTAGAAATTGAAATTATTGAACTTTAAAATACGGTTAATTAATAGAATAGTTTTGTGAATTATTTTTCTACTGTTTAATGTTTTTAATATAGGTATATGAGCCTAGATGATGTTAGAGGCACATAGGAACCTAGCGTCAGATCAGATGATTCTAAAATGGATAGGAATTCATTTCTCACCATTACTCAATGGTCTTGGCCTCACACTCTTAATTTTTATAATAATGATCCATTATTATAATTTCAACTTAGTGGTCATCTATGAATGGATGTTCTCATTCGATCAACCTTAAGGGTTTTCCAAAAGTTTAGTAGCATTTTTACAACTTACCATGGTGGATAATCATTTTTTCTTGGTGATTATTATATGTATAATAATGGAAATCAAATGTGAAGACCACCTTGGTGATGTTTGTTCCTATATGTGTTATATCTATGGGATCATTGTGAGTTCATGCATAAAAAATAAAACACTTTATATGTGTTGGTTGTATAAGTTTCCTCGATAGCTTGGGGTTTTTGATTTATCTATTTTAGAAGGTGTTATATTGTGGTATGGAGTAGGTAAATCAAGGTTATTTGAATGGTTAGGATAATTTACTATGGATTGTAGCATATTGGGCTACCCAATAGGTAGTGATGAGGTGTGTGTAGTTTTTTTATGTTGATTTTGTTCTTGATATTTTTATTAGTATAATTCATGATTGGGTGAAAAAAACCTGATTGTCTAAAAGAGTTGATGTGAACCCATTAGAGATTAGGGATTTTAATAGAGTATTACCACTAATGGTTGTGAGGATGTTTCAGAAGAAGTTCTATATCACCATTGTGACATTTGATTGTGACATTAGTTTTTATTCCTTATAAAAAAAGAGATGAAGGAGAAATTAACATTGGTCTAAAGTATATTTCTTATTATAATATCTTTTATGGTATGTGTGAAATGTTTCTAAAGTGATTTGTGTTGGAGTGTAGCATATATGGGTTATACAAAAATAAAAAAACATGGACATACTCTTTAATGGTGGGTAGGGAAGTTAGATACCAAGAGATAACCTTATAGATGAGCCATATCAAGTAGGATATCAATGGTTCATAGATTATAATTTTCAAACATGTTAGGATGTCCATTAGAAGATAAAAGTATATTGGGTGTAAAGGCATAGAATGATTTTTATATAACAGGTTTATATTGCTGAAATGGTTTATGGTTGGAGATGAGTTGGAGCCAATGGTCTAAGTCATGGTAAGGGAAGATCATTTCCTAGGTTTTGGTGTACTAAGATCACATAGAGTCAGATTCCTTAAGGTAGAGGAAGTGCATGTGAGAGAAGATGGATTTATATATAGAGATTATTGTTTAAAATTATTTCGTAGCATCAATAGTTATTTACTTATAAAAAAATTTAAAGGTTAGGAGTATATAGTGATGTAGGTTTTTCTCAATTGTGACTAAGAATAATTTTGACCTTCTAAGACTTAGGACCACTCTAGGGGTAAAAAAGTAGATGAAACAAAGAAAAGGGCCTTGAAAAGTTTAATAATGGAACTATTGTTCTTTGTTTGCATTGTTCACCCCTAGTATATGATTTGGTGGATTGATAGGGATATTAAATTTTATAGGATTATTTATGTTTATTAATTAAATGAATATATATCCCTTTAGAATATGGTGGTGTGTTCTAGGCCTCTGAAAGTTTATTTTGAGCCTTTTTATATTTCTATAATATTTTTTATAAGTTTCAATGAGTCATAATGATG
Source organism: Viscum album (assembly GCA_963277665.1). Classification (NCBI taxonomy): domain Eukaryota; kingdom Viridiplantae; phylum Streptophyta; class Magnoliopsida; order Santalales; family Viscaceae; genus Viscum; species Viscum album. Next base: position 1,897,047,347 of record OY728150.1, read on the forward strand.
TTTTGAGTGTCATGAATCTTTAATAATAATATATTATAAAAAATATAATATTTTTACACACATGTGTTCATTGGAATAATGACTTTCATTTAAATCAGAGTAATGTATTAGGAATTTGTGACTACCCATGAGTCTATAAGTAGAATTTTACAGTATGGGGTATATTATTTTAGTTTGCATCAACTATTGTTGGGACTAAACCTAGTGCCATATTTTTTAATTAAATAAGATGAATCCTTTCTGTATTTTAACATATTTTTATCTAACATTAGGGTTAGTCACATTAATACTATAACTTTGAGAGAGAGAGAGACTAGGGGATTGCGGGAGATTTGGCGATAAATTGATATTCATATGGAATAATAATAGTATTCTACATCAGTTTCACCAATGCCAGCTAATACATATGCACTGTTCACCAAAACAAGTTCCAAGAACAAGTTAAGGATTTGTTATATGAAAATAACTTAATTATTTTTTAATTATTTTCCTATTTATTTATTTATTCATCGATTTCAAGAATTTAGACTTCTATTCATGATGTCTGAACCTCTTTAATATATTTATTTTCCATTCAGTGTATTTCATTGGTAGATTTTATGCAAACTAAATTTTTTTCCTATTATTATGTTATCTTTGTGGATAAATAAAGGGTTCCCCCCATCCATGGATTAGAACCCCTTAATGATAAAATATAGGGTTTATATTTTTATTCAAACCAATTATATTGTTTTTTGGGTGATGAAAATATAGCATGTTTAAGGAACAATGAATTGAAGTAATCTAACAGCAATGGTGGCTTACAATGTTACAAAGAACTCTGTCATAACTTCGTTCCAGACAAATTTCATTAGACGCATTGCTGAAGGTTATAACCACTGGTGGTAGTAGAAAAAGGCTATTTTATCTCAAAAGGATACAAAAAAGGCATAATGACATGGTAATATATAACCATGGACATGAAAAACTATATACCAATCCCCAGAGTGTGTTAAATGCTAGGTTCCCACACCATGTCATGGCACGAGGCATGCTTGACTAACAGGTCAACTGAACGCACTAAGTAGATTCTAATGAAAATAACCTACTAAGTGTAAATAACCAAGATTGATGTACATGAAATTACCTTAATTTTGTAGAATAATTAATAAATTAAATAATAAAATACCCAAATACCGTATTAGTTTAGAGTCTTTGGAAACTGGGAAACATAAAAAATTTGTTCAAAAAACATCTATATCATCTTATGTCTTATCCTTCATAACTAGAACCCCATTTTGAAACATCTTACATAATACCGTTATTCAAACCCTAGGTAAAAGAAACATAAAATAGGTGAGCTCGGATTCTCATTAAGGGTAAATAAGGGTGATATATAAACATAAACATGAGCATAAAGGTTATGAGAACGTGATCATGACATTTGAAGATCATTCCCAACATAAAAATGGAAAACATGAATCATAATGAAAATCAAGGATCATAATACATAAGATCATAACTGTAATGTAAGACATAAAATTGTGTCATACGCATAAACTTATAACATTGTGAAGATTTATAAATATTAACAGGATCACTTATTAAATTAAGGACATGAAACCACGCCCTTCCATAAACATATAGAAATGGAAACTAAGTCCACTCATAAAATTATGAACATGAAATTAGGTTAATAAAAAATATAAATTACTTATGAGTTATCAATATTTACCTAATCCAATATAGGAAGATATAGTTCCCACCAATCTTAAAACGAAATCCTTCTTACGTGTTCCACAAAAACATAAATTATTAATCATAACATAACCTAAGAAATTAAAATGGTTTTCTTAAACATTATTCCATAAAAACATAATCCAGGAACAAAAAATGGATTTCATAAATATCATAAACATAATAAAACCATAAGAATAATATGTATTAAAAAAAATGCCATCTTAGATTGAAAATAATTTCAAAAAAACACTTGAAATTATTTCTAGAGGAAAATATCCTTTCTTCTTCAAAAACATTTTCTTTTCTTAAAACACCATGAAATTTTCAAAATAAAATAATTTCTTTGAATATAACCTTGAATTTTTTTTGGATATTCTTCATGGAAATATGGTGTTCTGAAAGCATAAAAATCCATTCATGTCGTATAAGTTTAAAACATTCTTCTTGAACTTTTGACAAAAATGTCAAAAGTAATTCGTATTGGAAATTAAAGAAATATTCCATCCAAACTGTGTATTAAAACTCATAAATGGTTAAAAATGACTTTAAAAAACTTTAAAAGGATGGAATGGGTATTTTAGAACACATAATTAGGAAACATGGATGTGGATGATAAATATAACCTTGTAAATACTTGTAAATAAACAATCTCAGATAATAACGATATTGAAAAATTATCCTTTACTAATTAGTTGAACAGTATGCCTCATAAAATAATTAAAATTATATTCATATATAACCATCATAATAAAAATCATAAAAACTTTCATGGGAAGCATTAACACCACACAAAAGAAATAGGTGGTGTATAAGGCATACGTCCCACAGAAATAAAAGTGAGACAAAATAATCCCTTACCTTATGTATGATATGTTTTTTATGTTTCCAAAACTCCTATATATTGATTTAAATAATTTTATTGACATAATATTGAATCATATTCATTTTTATGATATCATATATGATCATATTCTCATCCATTTGTTAGTAACATCTCATTGTTACTCGTTATTTGGGTATTAACTACTTTTTGTTCTTATGGTTGTTTTATCAAATAAGTTCCAGTTCTTCTTCCAGGATTATAGTTAAATAATTTATATAATTATATATGTATAATATATATCATATTTATTCATTCAATTAATTTATATAATCATAATTTAATGAATATCATATAAAATGAATCACATTGCATTGTGGAGATTGTAAGTCATACGTACGCACGAGCAACGTTATCGTTCCCATAATTGTTGAATGGTATTAAAATGGAAAGAATATATGCTGTAAAATATTCCATATCTTGTTTTAATAATCATATATAGTTATTATTTCCATCATTATATCCATCCAATTATGATGATGGTGAAAACCCGACTATACCACGGTGTGGAGACAATAAGTCATACGTACACACATGAGGTGATTTCATTATATGTAGGATGGATAGAAGGTGGAATATGGTTATTATATAATCATAATAACATATAAGTATAAAATCTATACTATATCCATTAATTTTTAGAGGAAACAATTCATGAAGATAATGAATAAGAAGAAATAATTTGAAAGAATAGATGGAGGATATTACCTCTTTTTCAAAAAGCTCTATCTAGATCTCCTCTTAAAGGTACTTGAGTTGGTATTATAAAAATACCAGAAACTATATAATGTGAATAATTAATTTTATATGGAAATTGGTTAGGGGATTCTCAAGATTCAAGATTGAAATTAAATTGAAATTGTTAGGGAGGATGTGCCCTTTTTTAATTGAGGTGAGGGTAAGATTTTGAATTCCCAAAAATATTAATTTATAAAAAAATAAAAAAACATCAAAAAAAATCCAAAATGTCTTATTTTAGAAGATTAGATGATATAAGGTTGTAATTTCATTAACCAATAAATTTTAGAAATTTTTTTCTATCCATTTAAACCATTTCATTTTAATTTATCACTTAGTTGTTTTATTTCATTTTAACATGGGTAAAAAATATTTCAATATTTAAACAATGAAATATTTTCTAATTTGATGTCAATTAAATTGTAAATAAATCATTTAAAAACTTTTAGACCATATAATAATTATTAATTATTTTAAATTTTTTTTATTAGTTTTAAATAATTTAATAAAACATTACATTAACAAAACAACAATAATGTCAATTTTTTCACTATTCATTTCATTGATTTTTAAAAATATCGAGATAAGATGTAATCATAGAAACAAGTATTTTATTATATCCCTAATGGGTCAAGATAATAAATAAAATTCATTATAAAAATTAATTATCCCAAATTATTATTATTTTAATATTTTTAATAACATTTATTTGATATTTCCCTTAATAATAAATTATTGCATCAATATTGTGTAATTATTTAATATACTTATTTGTTTCATAAAAATTAAAAATAAAATATTAAAAAGAATATAAATGTATTATATTTCATAATAATACTATTATTTGAATTTATCTTATAGAAAATATAATATTAAAAAGGTTATACTTATTAAATTTTGAATGTGAAAACTTTCACATAAATTTTAATAAAATAATATAAGTGTCACAATCTCTTATACAATGCTCTAAATGGTCAGTAACTCAACCCATAGATGATCTTGGTATATATATACTCTACCAATATGATTTGATCAAATTTTGGGGTCTTTAAATGGATATTATAATTTAAATAAAAAATGTTTTATTGATTTCTCATTAACTAATTAATTTATACATCATCAAAGTATAAGTCTTTAAGGTAATTATTTATTTCCTAAAAATTATAAATAAATTACTATAAAAAATCAAAATATTTTAGATTTCAAATAATTATTCAAATAAATATTTATAATTTAATTTATCTTTTTTATAACCTCATATTAAAAATGAATTTGTTGTTATAGTTTGAGTGAGAAATATTTCACTTTTCTTTAAATAAAATAAATTAAATGTCCTAGTCACATCCAAGTGCGTTCGAATGGATACCATTTCGACCCAATGATGATTTAGGTCAGAAATTACTCATACAATGATATGAATACAAGTGTTAGGATAATTTATGATACTATTCTTACCATTAATTACCTGATTTAGCCTTTTACTGTATTAGTAAAAATTACCGAAGTTACTATTCATAATGCCAAAAAAATACTCTATTTACAAATTTTGGGCACAATGATTCCAAATATGGAATCAGTTTTTTGACATTAAAAAAAAATAAGTGCAGTAATTTATTTAAAATTAATCTCATTTTCGGAACGAGAGAACATATTTTAAAAGTTAAAACGTTGCAAAATATTGAAATGTTTTTACATCTTAGTTCAATGTAAAAATCATTTCAATGACCTACATTATTTTAAATGATAAAAATATATTTTATTTTTACATTGAAACCATTCAATAACATAATTTAACTGTATAAATTATTTTAATGAAAAAGTTGTTTTTAGTTAAAATTTACCATATTTTTACTATTCATCAAAACGTGAAAGTTATCAGAAAAATAGAAATATTTCATCCAAAGTAAATTTTTATATCCTGATTCCAAATAAAAATTTTATTTTTTAAAAAGTTATAAATGTTTCAAAAACTATATTTAAAATGGTGCGCCATCAAAAGGTGTCAAAACTGCATTTTTTAAAAAAAATTCCTTTATCCGAAAAATTGAATTTTTTCTTATATCATGTTTAGAAAAAATATAACATGAGTTTTAAACATTATAATTAATATATTAAATATATATTATATTAATAAAACACATGAATTGTGATTTTTTTATTTTATAAACTCACTTAAACAGAGTCTTACCTGAAATGAATTTTATCAAAAGAACTTAAAATTGTGTGTAACACAAGCCAGTCATAGTGTTTTGTATACTGAAAGCTAATATTGTGTTGAGTATAGTGAAATATTATCTTGTTATAGCATACAACACAAGACATAAATGAAATTAAAAGAATAAATCTCATTAAATCTCACGGTGTTACATTCTACCCCCCCTTAAAATGGATTTCTCCCTCAAAATTCATCAAGTTTATAAAAGGATAAAAACAAACATCATAAAATCTAAAAAATACATTAAAAAATAATATTCTAAAAATAATAGTTACCCAAAGTAAATCATAACTAAGTGTTTGCATAGAAGAATATAGGTGAATATTGGGAATGGAAGAAAAGCAAAAATAATCATACAAAGTGATAAATATCACAAATCATAAGAAATTTAATTATATATTGAATGTTAACAATCAAAAAACCATATACTAAAGAAACAAGAAAGAGGTCATTAATATCATCAAAAATGACGATAATAAGACACCCTTTTACATCACGATCCCTTTTCCTAATGTTGAATATTTTTCATGAGAAGATATACTTACTTGATTTCAGTAAAATCTCACCATTGGTTAAGCCTTGAAAAATTTACACTTCATATCTTATTCAAAGGAATGAAGTTGAATTTTTCATTCCTAAATTTTTAGCAAATCATGCAGTCCATTAATTGAATAATAGGTCATTCCATCTATTTTTATCATAACAGAAAATGTTAGAACAAGTTATCAAATATGCATAAACCAACATATATTTAGATAATAATTTTATCTCAAAAACTTTTCTGAATTTTAACTCAGTCTTTCAAAATAATTCCAAAGTCTGAAAATCCAAAACTTTAGAAAGAAGTTGTCTAAATTGGATTAACATTTATCTACCATATATCATAAGGTAGTTATTGGTTCTTAAATTCCAAACATTTGAATAAAATAATCATTCATTCTCTTTACCAAAAATCCTTACAGAAAACATGCATGTTTTCTTATTCATAAATCTAAAAAGCTGTAAACATCATCCCCGATAGCATAAACCACTTTTCAAAAAACCTTAATCAGTTCTGAGGAAATAATTACTGCCAAATTTACATATTCATGTCCATAATATCACTATCCAAATATCATTATCTCATCATCATGCTCATATTAAGGTTTATCCTTCCCTTAATCATTTCATTTAGAAAAACAAAAACTTATTACCATAGTCACTATTTATGTTTACCAGTACCATTCACTATATACTCATAAAAACTTATGTAAAAAATATATTGGACCAATACATAGATGTTTCATTATTCCATAATACCAAAAATTGATACTACAACATTATTATGGATTCCCATTACATAAACACTCAATAATTCCACTACTTCATTGTCGTATCCTACATCACCAATAATGATCGCATGAAATTTTCCATTTTCATTATCATTAAGAGATTGATGATATCGGTCATCATAGATAACCCTTTTATTAGAGAATTAGTAAGAATAATGCCCCATTTTCTGACAATTGTAGCATTAAATTGTGGGTGGTGCATTTTCCTGAGCTTTCTCTACATTCAATGGACTTTTTATATCACTTCAACACTCTTCAGATCTCTTTCTAGGCTTCCTAAACTTGATGAATATTCTTGTTCCTTTCAAGAATTACCCTGTGTTATCTTTTCAACAATTTTGGAAAGTATGAGGTTGTGACTTTTTCTTCCCTCTTTGTTGAAAACTGTTGGAGTTTACATTAAGCTCTATATTCCATTTCTTATCTCTAGAACCTTGAGAGTTACCAACTTCAATTTACACTTTTAGTTTACAATGAAATTATTCTTCATAGCTTCAAAATTACCTTATAGATAAAGCCTTTCAAGGATGAATTTTTAGTACACTAAAGAATCGATCAATTTTACTCTGATGTTGGATAATATACCAGAATTGTACCATGAAAGTCTTGTAAAATTTCCTTCGTATGAACCAACACATTCATTTTCATCTTTCTTAATCTCAAGGAACTTTTTATCCATCTTGGTTTGAAGAATAAGAGAAATTACTTATTGGAAAATAAGTTCTTGAACTTATCTTATTCCATGGATTCAATTTCATCCTCTGACTCGTATTCTTGATAATATTCAACCATTGACCACCTTTTCCTTCCAAATAATAGATTTCCAAGATTAATTTATCACGTTTTGAACATTGAAGGACTTAAAAGATCTTTCCAGTGGTATAGATCCATTTTTTATCCACTAATGGATCATAAGACGCACTGATAAAATTTATATGCTACCTCATAAATGACTCAATAAAATATTATTCCCTCCTATGATTATTTGGAATTCCAACATGATTTATAGCTTGTGTTAGAATAGTGATAATATTTTTCATTAAAGATCCCAAAAAATTTGGTTTCTCAGAAGTACAATCATTTCATTTCCCATTGAATTCATCATTAACATAGTTCCTTCGGGTTCCATCCATTCTCTAAAACCCAAAAAAGAATAGTGTGAGAGGAAAAACTCATTCTAGTAAAACAATATAATCAAGGGAAAGTAATTTTAATCACTAAAATCTTAGGTTTAATCCTATGTTATTCATGATCATTACCATAATTCTAGAAATGTAACCTATAATTATAGTTATCCTTATGACATCCCTAAGAATATCCATATAAATATCTCTAGGTATATCACTAAAGTTTTCACATCCTATCTTCCAAAGGTTGACTAAACCATCGATCTAATACCAAATGTAAAGATCAAACTTGAAGTATATGAAAATTACATTAATTTTGATGAATAATTAATACATTAAAAAAACAAAATCTTGAAAAACATATTAGTTTAGTGTCTTTGTAAACTAGGAAACATAAACAACTGGTTCATAAAATATCTACATCATATCCTCTCTTATCCTTTATAACTATAACCCCTTTTGACACATCTTAATTAATACCCTTATTCAAATCCATGGAAAAGAAACATAAAAGTGGTGATCTCAAATGATCATTAAGGGTAAAAAAAGGTGATATATAAACGTAAACATGAGCATTAAGGTTATGAGAATGTGATCATAACATTATAAGATCATACCCTGAATGTCAATGGAAAAAATGAATCATAAGAAAAATCAAGGATCCTAATACATAAGATCATGCCCTGAATCACTAGGTATCTCACTAAAGTTTTCACATCCTATCTTCTAAAGGTTGACTACAACATCCTCACACCTCTTAATCCACATTGAATCAACCAATATCTTCAAAAATAGATCCTCAAAATCCATCCCCTAATCTTAGCATCCTAACTATTAGAAAAAAGTAATCTATGGAAGACCTTTGGTGCATACCAAAAAGAGTTACCTGAATAAGAGGAGTATAAAGATATACTAGACAAGTCAGACTCAAGGAAATAAATTTTCATCTCACATGTTACTTACATGAGAAAAATGTTATGTTCATCAATTAAAACATTTTCATTATGTTTCTACTATACATTTTTATATTTTATATCATTAATTCCTTTATCATCATGGTATTTAAAACATTCAATTAATATTATTCCTTCACGAAGTTTATGATTTAAAATGATTCAAAGTGGCATGGGACACTTTGAATTTTTAAACATTATTTTTCTCACCAATAAATTTCTGGATATTTTAATTGTATTTCCATTAGATGAAATTATATAAAAAAATTCAAGGAAACAATTCATTTTTCTCTCCTCTGGTTATTCATGAACTTTTTCACCTATTAATACCATTTTCCACTCATTGGTACAAAAACATTTTTAGGAATTTTTTTTCAGAAATATCTTCATTATTTCTATCTTTAAGAACAGAACATAGTTTCTTCTAAAAAACATGTTTTATTAAACTATTTTTAAAAATGTTTTTAAAATTATTTGGTAAAGACATTTTTACCCTTATTTCTTTAAACAAAGTTTTAAAATGAATGTTCTTATCGCTTTATGAACATGGAAATTTTTAAACCTTTTACCTTGGAAAAATAATTTTATTTTTACCTCATATAGCTTGTACGGATTTACCCACCGTTATTTATTTTAATCATCATTTTCATGTTTAAAAGGATAATTTTTAAATAAAAAAAATTCAAAGGTGATTTTTAAAGATTTTTTTTTCAAAAGGATTTTCAAAAAAATGGGATATTTTCCTCAAGAAATTTTCTAAATGATATCTTTATAGTATTTATATTCATCAACAACAATGATACTATATTTTTACTTTACTTGGGATATGTTGTATTGATACCATCCTTATTCCTCCTCTAGTTTTTTTATTATTGACTTGTCCAATTAAATTATTCACATTCACTTCCATGATTCATTTTTTAGTCCCCTTAAAATATTCAATTTCCTATGACTATTTGACATTGAATTTTCCCTAAATATCCATATTATTTTCATGGATATGATTATTTCTAAAACTAAATACCATTTTCATATGATGTTCAATTTTAAAGTATTAGATTCATGGAATGAATCCTGGAATGTATGATATTATTTCAATGAATCATTGAGAGTATTAGATTCTTAGCATGAAGCCCTGATAGTAGTAGATTCTTGGAATGATTCCTTGATAGTATTATATTCTTGTCATGATGCCTTTAAAGTTTTATATTCTAGACAAGAAGCCTGTAAAGTATTAAATTCTTGTCATGTAGCCTTGAATGTAATAATTCCTTGGCATGAAGCCTAAGTGGTATGTTATAGATATCTATCATTATACATTCCTTCATTTAAATTATGTTATTATTTATCTATGATATTGTGTACTAAAATACCTATGGATGCATTTCATTTTAATTCATTGATTAAATGACATGTGTTTCAGTATCTTTCCATTCCATATTGATTTTTCCTTATATAGACATTTGAATGACATGTGTTTCTAGTTATTAATATGAAATATTATTATGAACTTCCTCCTCGGTTTTTTGAATACATGGTATGTGTGTTCAATTATTTACTATTCCATAATTATTACTCTCATTGATTCATTATTGATTCTTCTATATTTTTCCCTTACTGAGAATTTGATCTCACCCTTATTATGTTTCTTTTCCTAAGAATCTAATAAATTTACTGTGAAATATATGCAGGGATATACCAGTTGGAATCAAGTTATCCTTGATGTTATTAATTTAGAAATATAAATAAATTATGTTGTAATTAGTGTTTTAATTTGAAATACAAGACTCATTTATCTTTCTGGTTTACCAATACTACTAAAATCTCGGTCCATCTAGATTTTATTTCTTTTAATCATTCCAATATAATTGATAGAAGTCACTGTGTCTGATATTTCTAGGGTTGGTTCCCTATAGTTGGCATTAGAGGATGTTTAGTAGAAAACACGAGAACTAGATTTAGGAAAACATAGATTTAAAAACATAACATAAGGTATAATTTGAGTATAAGTATATAAGAGAATCTTATAATCCTAGTAATGTTGAGATTATATTTATATTACTAGAAATACATCTCTAACTAGATACTACAACTGGATGTGGTTCTGTAATAGATGTACCTAGGAGTAATAACTCTGACCATGTGTGATGGGCCTAACTCGGTGTAACCTAGTATACGATAGCGAGATTTACTGTGCACCTGGTTTGAAAATCCAGGGGGATTTGCCTAAAATAATTAAAATTTTATCTACACACCATTATGAAGGATTTTGAAAATGAATTACATAGGATAAACCTAAGGTGTCATGATTTTGAAATCATACAAATTATATTATGTATAAATCTTAGAAAAGTGAATGATCTATAACACCTGAGATTTTCTAAAAAAATAAATTGAATTAATTTGTTATTTTTGAAAAAAAATTCCATCATGAAACACTAATTTTATTTGGATTGTGTTATATGAAATATCATGTTAAGTTTTACATACCTGAAACACTTTGATTAGCTTGTGGTACATGTAAGACTAAGTTTTACGGACTTTTAAAGACACACATACTTTCAAAACTAAATTTTGTCAGATTTAGGAATTTTATTTTTAAAAAACATTAATTTTTTAATTTAGAATTTAAAAATTATCCTAGGGTGAATTTTTTGGGAATTTTCTGAGAAACATCATTTTTTATGAATAATAAAAAATATTGTATTGTAGTTAAAAATTTCCTCTTCATTTGAATAATTTTTAACATTAAATTATATTTTAAATTAGTTTATAATGTAATAGTAAATAAATTATACATATATTAATCCAATGTAGGTAATTTTAATATTTTTTACTTTTAAATTAGATATAAATACTTATTTAACTTTTGAACCTTTTACTTTAAATACTCGTTTTCTCGCCACATGTGCAAGATTAGCATTACACTCAATTTTCCCATAAAAATGATTTGAATTTTTAAAAAATGACATACATGGTTGTAATGAGTATAATATTTTTGTTCTAATAAGATCAAAATAAAGTTTTACCAAAAATATTATTGAAAGTGATTAAAATTAATTGCGGTGATTAAGGTAAAATTAATCTTAATAAGAGACTAAACCTTATTCTTAAGGAACAAAATGACTTGGAATGTTTCTTAAAATTTATTGGCATCCAATAATGCAACCATATACTATCTTGGTTAAACGTTTATCGGTTATTGGGATATTATTAAATGTATGTTCCCCATATTAATGTTTATGTAAAGAAAAAAAGAAAAAAAGGGAACTTTCCTTACCTTAAAAGTTTATAAAACATTGAGATATGTACAAAAATCATATTTTCGGTTTTACAAATCATTTTGAAATATAAATAGGTTATTTTTGTCACAATAATTTATTTTCAATTTTTTTAGTTGATATAGTTTCTTAAAATTCTTAAGAAACACCATTGTGGTGATTTTTTAGTTAATAATTAACTACAGTAAATGATACTATAAATATTAAGTGTAGTGAATTGATTGAATTATTGTATTCAATTATTTTCTATGATTAATATATAAATTTAAACATATTTAAATGCAGTATATTTTAATTCCATTATTATTTTGATATTTATAAAAATTAAATAAAGTCAAAAATTGACGTTATTGTTATTTTACAATAAATATTTTTTATTAAATTATTTAAAATTAATAAAAAACCTATATTCCTACAAGTTATTTTTAAGTGTTAAAAAATAATTAATACGGTATATTGTTGGACCATGTTATCTTATAAAATTAACATATTGATACATATATTATGAAAACATTGTTAGCACGGTTCAGGTTTATGTAGTGTTTGGCACGTCACATGTTCTTTTAAAAAAAATTCATTTCCAAAACAAGGGATTTTTATTTTATAAATTATGTATCATATTTATAATTTATTGTTTATATATTTTATAATAAATATCACTTATTTTAGTATTACTAGTCAAATTATTTATGTTATAAAACTCGATGCTTTAATAAAAACCAAAATAATAAAATTGGAGAATCACATAAGTTAAGGAACAAAATTATTAAAATGAATATAATTTTTCATGGTGTAGATTTTCTAGAACATAATTTAACATTAATCTATTATTTTTCTATTTTAGAGGTATTATAGGTAAATGATACCTCCCATTATTGAATACCTTTTGGTATTTTCAAGAGTGTCACTCCACCTCCATTATATAAAGGAAAGCACTCTAACCCTTCCTCACACCTCTCAAGAAAAATTAGATCATAAAAACTCTGAAAAAATAGTCTAAAAGAATCCCTAACTTCATTAAATAATTATCTATTTGTGAATAAAGAAATATCAGGAAGCCTTTTGGCATAAACCAAAAGGAGTTACCTGATTAAGAGGCAACATCTTCCGTCAATCCCCTTTCTTTTATTTTCTTTCTCTACCCCTCCACTATCATTATTCCATTATTGTATAAAAATAATAATATATTAAATATACTAGAATATTTTTATGATATGGTTTCAACATATTCTTACAAACACATCCATCTAAGGGATAACGAACATACTGTTTATGTGTACAGTGAACTGTCACCTCAATAAATGATGATTGTTTATTTTTCCTTTACTGCCTATCAAGATGGAAATTATGATGGAAAATCTGTTTATATATGTCATATATTATATCTATTATGTCTTTAGGATTATTTATTCAATTTTACAACAAAAATATTTTTACTTTCCAATTGGTTTAAATATGATAATTGCATTTGAGGAAGTGTGGACTATCTCCCCCTCAAAGCGATATGATTTCTTCACAGACTACATAGAATGTATTAATTATGGATTTAGTGAAATTATATGATATAAATAACATTATAATGATAATTTAATGATATATATATATATATATATATATATATATATATATATATATATTTTATTCATTTTAATTCCTAATTTCAATATGAAAAAATAGAAACGACGTTCAAGCGTACATACAGCTTACCGTCACCATCAATAGTGTATTCCATTTGATTATTCTATATTATATAGATTATTATTATACAAAAATAAAGAATATAAATTATATTTATATCATTTATTACATTCTTTAAATAATTATATATGTATATGTACCAGATATATAACAAATTAAGACACATGAGAAAAACAAATCAAATATTAACCAAAATGAAACCTTAACATAGGATTGTTCAAAAACAGTTTATATAAATTCATAATAAAACCATAAATGTAATGATATATAAAAATTTGGTTCTATAAAAGATTTATAATAAATTTATATTTATTAAATAGGTGGTTTTAATGAGTACGGAGAGAGTCAAGACATAAGGTAAGGGAATTTCTCCTCACTTTTATTTCCATGAGATACTTTCCTTATTCACCATTCACAAATTTTGTGTGGTGTATGTAATTTCCATGAATGTATTATATGTCTATTATACTTAAATTTTTTATTATTTACATATCTATTTTTTGATATTTCATTCATGGTGTTTACATTTCAAAAGTTACCAAATTGGTAAAATAGTTTTGTTATAATTTACCTTCTTTGAGACTATTGTTTTTTATGAAACTAAGTTATTTTTTAAGGTGTATATACTTCGATTTTACATGTTATATAATTAATATCATTATTTAATTGATATTTTAAGATTCATATAATTTTATTTTCTTACATGGAGAGTATGATCCCAAGCTACCAAGTGATAAGATCTTAATGAAACAATCTCATCACTTTTCAAGATTGTGTGTGTTAATGATCCTTTGATAAAATATTATGATCCATATCTCAAGAAAACCCATGATTTTCATTATCATATTTTTATTACATATATATCCATTTATTAGTACTATTTTTTACTATTTTTTACATAATAAAATTAATAATTGTTTCTAATGAAAATCTGACCGTATTTCTCTCTTCATTCGGAAATCTATTTTATTTCAAAAACCATATTTTAATAAAAAAAATAATTTTTTTTAAAATGATACATTAAGATAATTCTTATTGAAAAAATAGTTTTAAAAATTATATATGGTTTTTAAAACATAATTTAAGAGTTTTTAAATTATTTTTAAAAAAATGGTTTTTGAAATGTTTTCAATATTTCATTATAAGTTTTAAAAGTATTTCCAATGAAATTGTTTTCAAAAAAAATTCAAGAGTTCTTTATAAGTTTTAAAAGTATTTAAAAAAAATTCAAAACGTTTTCAGAATTTAGTTATAATCTTTTTAAGTATTTTCAAAGACATGATTTTCAAAAAAATTTCAATATTTATATATAAGTTTTCATTGTATTATCAAATAAATGGTGTTCAAAATGTTTTCAAGATTATTTTATAAGTTATTATGAAAAATGTTTTTCAAAAAACAATTCAACATTTGATTATAATTTTTTATGTTTATTTTAAATATAATGGTTTTTAAAATGATTTATTTTTTTAAAAACAGTTTTCCAAATAATAAAGTATATTTTTTTTAAGAAATGTATTTAAAAGGTATTTTAAAATTATTTCCCATCTTAGATGACATTCATTGGTGTTACTCATTCCATTTTTGGGAATTGATTAAATATTTCCATTCATATTCTTTTTCTTAATAGATGATGTTTTCATGGAATTATGTTTATGAAATTCATTTCTCTTTCATAGGATGTATGATTTTGAAACACACTTCTTTTCACGGATTATGTTTATGATTAAATTATTATGAAATATATCTATTTACATAGTTTATAATATTATTACATTTTTATAATACCCATTTCATTTCATGGGTTATGGTATGATTTTTTATGATCTTGTGGAACCTGTATGTATGATTTCATTATGAGATGGGTGGGACCTATATCTCCCTCCAATGAATTGGGTAAAGATTTATATCATATAAGAGAGACTAATGTGGTCTTGGTAATGAACCTTGACTACTAAGATAGACATGGGAGTGAACCATGAATATAAAGAGGGTAAGAGGAGTGAACTCATTCTTCTAAGATAGTCATGGGAGTGAACCATGACTACCAAAATGATATGGGGAGTGAAACTATACTAATAAGATGGTATTGGTAGTTATGACTTGGATACTATGGAAATCATATTATATGCTTATGTGTCTGCCAAAATTCCATGTTTTATTAAAATTTTATGAAATCATGGATTATGTTATTTATTTATATATGATTCATGTATTATGAACTTCCATGATTTATTCCATGTTTCATTTTTATCATCATTGACATGGAGGGTATGATCTTTTATTTTCGTGATCATGTTCTCATACCCTTATGTTCATGATTATGATAACATATCTCCCTTGTTTACCCTTACAGAGCATCTGAGATCACCCCTTTTTAGGTTTATTTCTACAATTTATGATGATATGTATTATGTATGATGTTTCTAAGATCATTTATTGTCATGAAGAACTTTTTGGGAGATAATTTATCTTTTTAATGTACTATTTTTTTGTTTCCATGTTTCTGAAGGCACTAGACCAAGGCATATATTTATAAAATGTTTAAAGTATTCTGATAAAGTTATATAATATTTATGTATGTTAAGATAGGGTAGTTATATTTAGTATTAGAGCAAAGGTTTAGTTAACCTTTGGAAATTAGGATGAGAAAACTTTAGTGAGATATCTAGGTATATTTCTGATGATATGTTTATTGATATCACTAAGGATAAATATAAAGACGAGTTAAAATTTAGGAAAATTTCTTGGTATTTTGGTAAATGATAGATTAAGTGGTTTACTAACAATACGTATCTATATAGATACGAAAAGTAGATGCGGCTCTTTAATAGATATACATAGGGGTAATAACACTGACGAGATGTGTAGGGGATAACTCTGGGTAATTTGGAACACGGCAATGGGGCTTGCTGCACACCTAGTTTGACATGACCAGGGGATATTCATTGGGAATTCAAAAAAAAATTCATGAAATATCATTAAGGATTTGAATAGAAGTTGGATATGAATAATAAAGTATAAACCTAAGGTGTCATAATTTAGATTATATAAGTGGTTTTCATGATTATGTGATTCCTTTCTATGATAATCATTTTTTACTCAATTATTATTTGTTGTAGTCAATGGATGGAATGAGAATGAACTAGATTAATGTTGAATATGATGGAAAATATATTTATGTATAGTAAAATGAGATTATCTATAGAGTAAAGTATATTGTGATCTTGAATTATCCATTTTCAAGGAACATGATCAACAACATGTAAGATAACCAACTCTTAGACTCACAAAAGAAGAGAAAAAATGATTTCACTGAGAGTTTAGGTAATGAAGTCCATAACAAAAAGAAGATCTGATTTCTGTTAGGTTAAGAATGTGGAAAGAATCACCTAAATTAATATCTTAGTGGAATAAGAAGTTGTTTTGAAAATGTAAAAGAATGAAAAAAGATATATAACTTCAAAGGAAAAATGAGTGATTCTGCTAATAAGATCAATGGAAATATTGACCTCCCTAATACATCATCAAAGGTAAAGTGATTTAAGTGTGGAATGAATTTTCATTATGAAATAAGGTTTCCTAATGGGAATGCTCCCAAAAAGAATCAGAAAGATAATATGATTAATGGTTATATTACTAATGATGATGAGACTATAGATGAAATGTGAAAGGAAAGAGGTATTAAATAAAAGGATTAGGTAACCTTATTATGTATTATAGATGAAGTGGAATAATTATTGTTTTTATTTGGATTCAAAAATATTCTTATATGAATGGTGAAATATACAAGGATTGTTCATTTGATTCTTTTCTCTAAGGATTTACAAGTTTTTGGTGAATGTCTCTAATGGAATGAAAAAGTGACTTGATAACAAGGTGATATTTTGATTAAGGGAAGATAACCCTTAACATGTTCCTTATTTTAAGATAATTTTATTTGTGTAAATATATGTTGGATATGAATAAGAAAATTGGATATTATTGATTACTTCAGAACTGATAATGGATCTGTTGATAAAGTAGTCTATATGATCATGGATGAAGTTTACAACTTCGTGGGTTTAAAGAATGTATCCAGGAATAATTGGAATAAGGAAAAATTCATACTTTCCAAAAGTATTTATGGTAATTTAGGTTAGTAACATGTTTTAAGGGAATATATTTTTATGATATTAACGTGTTTGGAATGTGATAACCATGTGGTACTTTTTGATATATGGGGGATTAGTGTTATGCCGATTTCATGCCTTTATTTATAATGTTTTGGATTTTTATATTTTAGAAGGGTTATAAAGTTGAAAATTTATGGAATTATTATGTTAAACTTTGAATGATTTTTGTGAAAATAAAGTATTATCTCACCACATGAAGATTTATTCATAATGGATAACCTTCTCTAGAAACATTCAATTGATTTTAATTGAAGAGATATGGGATGAATTATCATAGATAACATGATTGTTAATGCTTCAAGAATGAAAAAATTCATCTTCATTTTATAGAAAGAGAGATAAAATGGAATTTGATCAAGGTTTCAACAAAGGGAATGGTTTTTCTAAAATCATGTAAGTATATCTTCTCATGAAAATTATTTAAACTTAGGGAAGGGATCTTGAAACCAAAAAAGGTTATCCTAATAAACTTATTTTCTGATGAATAAAATGGTCCTTAAGATAATGTCAATTTTTTTATTGTTAAATTTTTCCTAAAAAAGTTCTCTATCACTCTTCTCTAGAACTTGATAGTTATATTTCTCTTCCATGTCCATGTTTTAACTATCCAATAATGTTATCCTATGTGGAAACCCAGCTATGTTTTACTCTATGTAATCATTATGGTTCTAACTTTTTTTGAAGGATGGTTTAGTGTTCATTTTTACTATGTGGGTTTCTATTAATGTAACTTAAAATTATCAAATATTTGATAACCTAGACTAATTTAATGTGTGAAATTAATTTTAATGGGGGTAGAATGTAATAGCTAGAGATATTTCGAATTTTTATTTTGAATTAATTTAATATTTTTGACTTTTTTGATTTTAATGAAACACTAAATTTATTTTTTCATCCATTATATGCAACATTATGTTAAGATTGTGTTGCACACAATAAATATATTAGCTTTTGGTACATACAAGACTGAGTTTTACCACCTTTTAATAATGCTCATTTTTTAAAACAGCATTTTGACACATTTATGAATTTTACTTTTAAAATAAAAAAAATAATTAAATCAGAATGTAGAAATTATCTTAGGGTTAATGTTTTGGATTTTTATGAGAAATATCATTTTTTTGATGAATAATGAAAAATATTGTGTTTTAGTTAAAAATTGCCTCTTTATTTAAATAATTATTGGTGCCAAATTATATGTTTTATTTATATATAAAGTCCAAATAGATCAATTATACAAATATTAATAAAATTTACGTCATTTTAATCTTTTTTTATATTGAAATTCTATATAAACAATTATTGAACTTTTGAAGGTTTTACTTTGAAAACCTGATTTGTCACCACATCAGCGGGATTAGCATTAATCATAATTTTCCCATTTATGTTATTTTAATTTTAAAAAAATATAACATAAATGGTTGTAATATTTTTTTCTAAAAATATAAAATTATTTTTTGAGAAAAAATATTAGTTAAAGTTATTAAAATTCATTATGGGTATTAATTTAAAATTAAGAAAAATAAGGGACTAAACCATAATCTTAAGGACCAAAATGACTTGGAAACTTGTCCAGAAGACATTGGATGAAAATAATTCAACAATATACCATATTTGTTCTAATTTTATGGGTTATTGGGATATTATAATATGTAATTTCTTTATATATAATGTTAAGTAAGGAAAAGGGAAAAAATAGAACATTTCATACCTATAAATTTATAAAATTTTGAGATATGTATAAAACATCATATTTTTTGTTTTAAATATCCTTTTGGAATATAAAAAGGTTATTATTATCATAATAAATTATCATTAATTTTTTATTGATGATTTAGTTACATAAAATTCATAAGAAATGATAATGTGAGGATTATTTAGTTAATAATTAACTAAAATAAATGATATTATAAATATTTAATGTGAAGTGAAATGATTGAATTATTTTCTGTAATTATTTTTTTAGATTAATATATCCTGATAAATATTTTAAAACTTAGTATATTTTAATTCCAACATAAATTTCATATTTTAAAAATAAAATTAACTAAATAATGTCAAAATTAACATTATTGTAATTTTATAATAAATGATATTTTATTAAAGGATTAAAATTTAATAAAAATCATATATTCTACGAATTTATTTTTAAGTGTTAAAAAAATAAATATGTTCTAATAAATGACCAAATGATATTTTATAATTAAAATATTGACTTATATATTATAAAAACTTTATTAGCATGATCTGGGTTTATGTAGTGTTTTGCACGTCAAATGCACTTGTTTTAAAAATAAATTTCCAAAACACATGAGATTTTAATTCTATAAATTAGATATTATATTCATAATTAATTGTATCTATATAGTATAATAAATTTCACCATTGTTTATTCTTAATGTTTAAATTACTTAGGATATAAAACTAGATGCTTTAATAAAAACCAAAATAGTAAAATTGGGGAATCTTAGATGTTAAGTAACAATATTATTAAAATGAACATATTTTTGAGTGTTGTTAATTTTTTTCGACAAAAAATTCAAATTAACTCATTATTTTTTTATTTATTTGGAACATTAGGAAAAGTATACCTCCCATTATGGAATACCTTTTGGTATTTACAAGAGTGTCACTCCCCCTCCCCTATAAAAAATAAAGTGCTCTACCCCCTCCTCACACCTCTCAAGACACATTGTCTCATCCAGCCTATGCCCAAATATCCTATCAAAATCCATCCCTTTATCATTTAATCCTATGTATTTTCATAAATCAATCCAATTAATCTTTTTTTCACAAACCAAATGGAGTTACATATTAAGATGTAACGTCTTCTCTCAAACTCTTTACTTTTTATTTTATTTCTCCACCCCCTATACACTCATTATTACTAGATTGTATAAAAACACCATTATCTTAAATATACTAGGATTTTTTTATTTTAATTATTAAACCTACACTTATATAAATTTCTATCTAATGGGTAACGAACATATTATTTATCTGTACGGAAAACTACCGCCTCACTAAACAATGATTATTCATTTTTCCTTTACCACCTATCATAGTGTAAATTATGATGGAAAATATTTTTATATATGTCATATATTATATTTATTATGTTTTTAAGATTATATAATCCTTTTTATAACACATTTAATTTTATTTTACATTTGGTGTAAATATGATAATTTTGTTTGAGGAAGTGTAGACTACCGCCCCCTCAAAGCGATGTAAAAAACTACGTGAAATATATTAAGGATGGGTTTTGTGAACATAATTATATATATATATATATATATAATTATTATTCTACATTAATCATATTTTATACAAATATATATATTTTTCATTTTATTTCTTTCTTTCAATACGAAAATTAAAATGGAAACCATGTACATACCTATGTACGACTTACCGTCTCTATAAACTTTGCATTCCATTTTTTAAATATATTTCTATAGATTATTAAATACACATATATTGAATATAACTGAAATTTATATCATTTTTTACATTCCATAAATAATTATAAAAGTATATTGACCAGATATATAACAAATTAAGACATATTTGAAGAACAAAGTGAATATTACCCAAAGTGAAACATTAACATAGGATTATTAACAAGTTGGAAATATAAGGTCATAATAAAAAAATATATAGCTATATATATATAATATATTTTTTAAAATTATTTATAATAGATTTATATATGTTATATAGGTGTTTTGAACATGTATGATGAGAATCAAGACATAAGGTAAGGGAATTTCTCCTCACTTTTGTTTCCTAAGATGAATGCCTTATTCACTATTCAATTATTTTGTGTGGTGTATGAAAAACACTTTAATGTACTATATTTATCTTATAAATATATTTATAGTTATTTACATAACCATTTTTTATCTTTATTTCATGGGATTTATGTTTCAAAATTTATAAAATTGGTAAAATAGTTTTGTCTCAATTTGCTTTCTTTGAGACTCATGTTTTGTTATGAACATAAATTATTTTTCAAGGTGTATATAATTAAATTTTACATGTTATATTATGAATCAACTTATTTTATTGATATTTTAAGATTCATTTAATTTCATTTTCTTACATGGATATTATTATCCCATGTTACCAAGTGATAAGACTTTATGGAAACAATCTCATACCTTTTCAAGATTATTAATGTTTATGCTTCATTTGATGTAATATTATGATATATATGTCAAGAACACTCATAAGTTTCATTATAATATGTTTAATAAAGATATAAACATATATTAGTACCATTGTTTCACTCTTTGGTACCCAATACAATAAATAAAAAAATTTACAGAAAATCTGACCGTATTTCCCTCTTCAGTCAGAAATTTATTTTATTTCAAAAACAATGTTTAAAAAATGTTATCTAAAATATATTAAAATGATACATGAAAATAATTTTGTTGGAAAAAGTTTTTAAAATTTATTTTATGGTTTTCAAAAACTTCATTTATATGTTTTAAAATTATTTTCAAAGAAATGTTTTTCAAAACATTTTTAAGATTTATTTAGAAGTTTTTAGTGTATTTTAAAAGAAATGGTTTTCAAACTATTTTCAAGATTTATTTATAAGTTTTAAATGTATCTTAAAATAAATTTTTTTCAAATCATTTTCAATATTTTTGTATAATTTCTTGAAATATTTTCAATGAAATGGTTTTTAAAATGTATTCAAGATTTATTTATAAGTTTTTAGACTATTTTCAAATAAATAGTTTTCAAAATGTTTTCAATATTTATTTATAAGTTTTTAAAGTATTTTAAAAGAAATGGGTTTCAAAAACAATTCAGTCTCCTTTTATACATTTATATTGTAACTGGTTTTCAAAAATTCCTTTAATCTTTCTTTATAAGTTATAAATTTTATTTCTAAGAAAATTGTTTTCAAAAGGACATATGTTCTTTGAAACCATTTTCGAAATAAGAAATGATATTTTCATTAAGAAATGTTTTTAAAAGGTCTATAATTTTTTATCATCTAAGATGAAATCTTTTAGTGTTACTAATTCATTTCTAGTGAAATTATTCAATGTTTTAATTTATATTCTTTCTCTAAATAGAACATGTTTTGATGGAATGATTTTTAAGAAACTAATTTCTCTTTCATAGGTTATATGTTTTTGAAATACCCTTATTTTCATGGGTTATGTTTATGATTAAATGATTATGAAACCTACATTTTTTATAGGTTATGATATGATTACATGTTTATAATCCCCATTTCATTTCATGGGTTATGATATTATTTTTTATGATCTTATAGAACATGTATGTATTATTTCATTATGAGATGGGTGGGGCATATATCCCCCTTATATCCATTGGTTAAAGATTTATATATCAATAGATACACAAACATAGTCTTGGGAATGAACCTTAACTGCTAAGATGTCTATGGAAGTGAACCATTACTACCATGATGGTATGAGGAGTGAACTCATGCTACTAAGATGGTCATGGGAGTGAACCATGACTACCAAGATTATATGGGGAGTGAACCCATACTACTAAGATGGACTTGTTAGATATTCCTTGGATATTATGTAAATCATATTATATGCTCATGTTTCTGCCTAATTACATTATTTATTCCTATGTTATGCTTTCATTGATTATGTTCATTATTTATTTATGATTAATGTCTTATGACCTACCATGAATTATGACATGTTTAAATTCTATTTGATCTACAGGGTACGATCTTCTATTTTCATTATCATATTCTCGTAACCATATTATCAGGATTTTGCTTACATATCTCCCTTTTTTATCCTTACTGGTCATCTTAGCTCACCCCTTTTTATGTTTCCTTCCACAGGTTATGAATATATGTAATAATTATTATGTGTCTAAGAAGTTTTCATGTCATGAAGAACCTAGTGGGAGATAATATAGCTCACCAATGTACCAGTTTTTTGTTTCCTAGTTTCCAAAGGCACTAAACCAATTATAGTCTTTGGGAACATGTTTATATAAGGTTTAAAATAGTCTTTTAGAATATGAAAACTTGTATTCCATGTGACAACAAATCATGTCTAGAAAGGCCACAGGTATTGAACCCATGACTGATGAATGGTAAGGGTTTCACTCCAACCACTGATCTAAGAAATGTCCTAGTTAATATGTCTTTTTTTAGTTAATCATTTTGATGAATAAATATTAATGATGAACTTATAGTGTTTCTTTTTCAGTTTATAGATTAATGTAGTAACTATATTGTGTTTGTAGCATAGTTAGATACAAATAGTTAGACTTTTTACTCTTTTATTGGCCTCACTAATCATTAAATGTTTATTTTAGTGCTGTAGTTATCAAAGTTAATTTTGGGATATCCATTTATTTAAATAATAGATGAATTTGAAATTCATCTAAGAATAACTAAACAATGAAATTGTGTTTATATAAATATATCATGTATGTATATTTCCTTATAACTTAGGCAATAAAATATTGACCCAACATTAAGAAAATTATCTTAAATTTTTTTTATCCTAGAAGCATATTTTTTGTTGAACTAATGGTCTTCTAAATCATTACAGATTTATGGATTTATGGCCCTCTAATTTCAAGTTAATCATTCACTAGTTTTTGATTTACGGCCTCAATCAATCCATATAAAATGTTTATGCTTTTCCTCCAATAAGGTATATTTACTTTCTACTAATGTTCTCTGACATAGATCCTTAGTTATATTTATTTCCTTGTGACCGTTGTACATACCATTATCTATTTTATAGAGAATTTCTTATGAATCCTTCTTATGATGTGGGATTTAAAAATAAGAAATATGAAACAATATATTACCAAGATCGAGATTCAATTGTGAGGGTACAATTTACTTAAGATGGGGATAATGTAACACCCCGAAAATCTAAAGCAGGAACCTTGTATTTGATAGTGTGTATAACACACGACATTAAGTGCATAATGGAATATAATATCCAAAGACTTTATAATATATTTACTATTTAATATATATTCAATATATTATATATATTTTAATTAATGTAACACCAATGTAGTGTGCATTATACACAATAATTAATTTCATTAATGGATTGTGTTACACGCAAGACCGAGTTTTACTGAAAAAAATATATTCTTTAAAATATTATAATTTAATATAATAAGACATAATAAAATGGTTGTTATGAAAATTATTAAATAACTTATTAAAATCCATGGTTTACAAAACTAATTCATTTATTAAAAATTAATTAGAAATTAATATCTAAAATAATTGAGTATAAAAGGAATATTTTTGATAAATAACAATTTTTATGCCCAAAGAAATTTTTTACCCTAAAAATTAAATTAATTAAAATTATTTAGTGATATTAATTTAATATATATATTTTATATTTAATTCAACATTATTTATATTCATACAATATATTTTATATGTATAACATAAGAACAAACCTAATTTTATAAATAAAAATATCTATTTTTATTATGTCCTTTTTACATATTTTAATGGAAAACCAATTTAAAATTAAATTATTAGAACATTAATAGATTATATATTTCAAAATAAACTTAATTATTGAAATAAAAATAGAAAAATTAGGTTAGGGTGAATTTTTTATATTTTTCTATTATGCTTCGTTTTCAAATGATTAATGAAAAATACTGACATTTAATTCCAAACTGCTTTTTCATATAATTTAATTATGATGGTAAATTACAATTTTAATTTTTTAAAGATTAATTAGATCATATTTTTATTAATTAGCCTAATTTATCTCATTCATATCAATTTTAATTTGAAATATAAAAATATAGCAAATGTTTGGATAGTTTACTTTAAAAACCTGCATTGCCATCCTATCTATGAGATTATATTTTAATTAATTTTTTTTCACTTAAGTGATTGGAATATGAAAAAATTAATTCCTTATTTGGAATTATAAAAACATATAATTTCTAATTAGTTCAATTTTTTTTACCAAAAATATTTGTGAAGGTAATTAAAATTAATTTCAATTATTAAGGCAAAATTAAGATTAACAATGGACTAAATCTTAATATTAAGGGATAAAATAACCTATACACTTATAAATAACATTTTAGATGGAAATATTTCAAGACAACCACCTATAAGGTTTCTTAATAGTCTATTATACTCTTGGGGAACAATTAATACTTGGAGAACACATAATTCTTTTTAAAAATACCAAGACTGTCCTTTCCTTGCACAATAAAAGGCCTCCACTTCTCCCACATCCTCACACCTCTCAATCCATTTTGGATTGAACAATTTCTACCAAAATATATTATAAAAATGAATCATATCATCCTAGAATCCTCCCCTTTTGAAGAAATCAATCCAATGAAATGGTGAAATTAAAAAGGAGTTAGCCAAATAAGAGGAATTTAAAGACACACGAGACAAGTTAGACTCAATGTAAGATATTTTCATCTCACGTTTACTTCTTTGAGATAAATTTAATTTTCACCACTTACTTATTTTTTTGGGGTATATACTAAACATTTTTATATATTATATAATGAATACATTTATCATCATGTTATTTATAACATTAATTTAATATTATTTCTTCATGAGGTTTATGATTTAAAATGTTTCAAGTTGGTATGGGACACATTAGAATGTTTAAATATTGTTTTCCTCAACAATAAATTTAATTATCTTTCAATAGTATTTCTATTATGGTAAATTTTATAACTATTTCACAATGAAACCTTTCATTTTTCTCTCCTATCGTTATTCATGACATATTTAAAGTATTAATACCATTTTACCAATCATTGATACTCAAAATTATTTTGAATATGTTTTTCTGAAAACCCAACAGTATTTGTCTCTTTATTCAGACAATATATATTCTTCTAAAAACCATATTTTATTAAAATATATTCAAAAAAATTAAAATTATTTGGTATGTCATTTTTACTCTTTTTGTCATTTACCAATGTTTTCAAAGGAATATTCTTGATTCTTTCTGAACAAAAAATTTCTCTAACCATTTACAATGAAAAAGGAAGTTTATTTTCACCTCGTATGACTTATACGGATTTACCCACCATCAATTATTTGTAGCTTCCATTTCATGTTTCAAAGTTTACTTCTTAAATAATTTTTTTTCTAGAGTTATTTTCAAAGAAAATTATTTTCAAAAGTTTTTTAAAAAAAGAGGAAATTTCCCCCCTGAATATGTTTGAAGGATACTTTTATAGTATTTAAATTCATCAATGAAAAAATACACTTTTTTTCTCCACTTGGGATATGTTGTATTTATACCATCTGTATTCCTCCTCTGGATGGTTTTGGATTTACTTGGACAAGGATAGTATTCACATTCCACCCCTTGATTCATTAGTTAGTCCCCATGAAATATTAAATTTCATATGGTCCTTTAGCATTTAATTTTATATAAATATCTATATCATTTTTCATGGATTTTATTATTCCCTAAACTATATATCTTTTTTTAAATGGTGTTCACTTCGTTAGTATTAGATTCATGACATGAATACTTGACAATATTAGATTCTAGTTATAAAACCTTAAATGTATTATATTTTTAGAATAAATCCTTGAATGTATTAGATTCATTTAAAAAAGCCTTGATAGTATTAGATTATAAGCATGTAGACTTAAAAGTATTATATTATTAGCATGAAGCCTTGAAAGTATTAGATTCTCGACATAAAGCCTTGGATGTAATAGATAATTGGCATGAAGTAGCGGTGATATGTTATAAATATCCACCATTATGAACTCCTTTATTTTTATTTAGTTATTATTTATCCATGAGATTGTGTTTTGACAAATCTATGGATACATTTAATTTCAGTTCATTGATTAAAAGTAATGTTTTTTAGTTTCATACCTTTCTCTATTAATTTTTCCTTATATAGTTATTTGAATGACATGTGTTTCCAATTATTACCATGAAATATTTTTTATGCACTTCCTTATGTTTGTTACATAGTATGCATCTTAAATTATTTACAATTCTATAATTATTACACTCAATGATTCATTATTGTTTCTACTATATTTTTACATTATTGAGAATTTGAGGTCACCCTTATTGTGATTCCTTTAACAAGAATCCATTAAGTGTACTATGAAAAATATTTATAGATATACTCTATGGTATAAAGTAATCATGGTTTTTATATATTTAGAAAGAGAAAAAATTATGTTTTAATTAGTGTATTAATTTATAATACAGGACTCATTTGTGTATCTTGTTTACCATGACTACTAAACTCTCAGTCCTTCGACATTTCATTCCTTTAAATCATTCCAATGTAATTGATAGTAGACACTGGCTCCAAGCTATCTGGGGATGGTTATCTACATCTATTAAATCGGGAAATCTTATAAAACCACCTACCTCAATTTTTAAAAACACCAACAATCAAAAAACGGATCCACCAACTGGAAAGGTAGAGGAAATAACGTGTTATTGAATCCAAAAATACTAAGCAAGATTCATGGTTTAACTATTATATAATTCTTGTTAAAAATCACGTAACAATAGGAGAGTGGTGATTTTAGGCAAATAATGTAAGGCTCGATGATTGAAACCCACCAAGGCGAATGCTCCATCAATCATCCAATTTTTTTTGGTTGAGTCAATAATATCCAAGATGGATATCAAAATTGTATGGATTGAATTATTAATTAAGGAGAAAAAAGGAATAACAACATTGGGGACTCAAGGGGATATGGTATTTTAAATAAAATTCCTCACCCTGTCGGCATCCTTGGTTTGTTGCGGGCCCTATTATTGGATGTTAGTGACCAACTGGATATATGGATGTTCAAAGATGAAATAAGGTATAACAAAACATCCACCATCTATCCATTGGCTATCCACCAGAAATTTAGTGCACTTTTTGTAGCGTATATTAGCCTTAGTCATACCACCGTTGAGCTGATGGACCACATTTATCTTTTCCATGTATAGGCATAGGTCCATAAACACACTAACTCCAAAATGCACTCCATAGAACCTTTAATGATTAAAAAGAAACAATAACAACTATAGATCAATAGCTATAGAAAAAATAAGTATATTATTTTAACTGAAAACAATAGTTGGGTGTGACATGAACAATTTAACTAATTGTCTGTATTGAATTTGATATTGTTACAAGTGTGGAATATATTTCAATATATTTCAATATAGCTCAAAACTGTTGTAAATATATAAAACCACAAAATATGAATTCCAATGAGAATGGGATGATCGTTCAAGTATAATATGTATAATAATGACTCATGTGTAGGGATCTTTGATATTTCCCTAATCAATGTCCAAATAAATGGATAATAGAGAGAAACATTCATTAACCATAGTAAGACCAAGGGATCATCATTGTGCTTTTGTAATCATGACAGATAAAGTTGAGGATCTATATAATATACTGGGTGGTACACTTAGTTTCCACTCAAATCCATTAATTAAATTGTAAGATATAAATTCAAGTCATTCCATTATTTTATTTCAATATTCAAAGAATGTAAAATTAAACCATGAACTATTAGTAGTAGAGTTTTTGTTAAAAATTACAGAGGAAATATAAAATAATCAAGGATATATAGATATTCCAATATTTTATTTGGTGAGTTAAGTAATTATAAAATCCTAGTGGTCGTTCCAATGGTTGAATTTGACATAAAACTATGGATATATTGACTGTCAAAATATATGTCTAAGATCAATAGTATAGAAAAGGATGTTTTAGATGTTTTGAAGGGATGAACTGATTTCATTTTCAAATGAGATATATCCTACCCTGAGTGTTTCATAAACTACCACCCATTTCCATTTTTATGAAATTTATTAGTGTTGAAGGGGGAGAAAAATAAAGTATAAATAATGGATATGTGGATATTTTTCAAGAATAAGTTGATGTATTTCCAAGATAATTACTTATAATTCCCCTAAAAAATAAGGTAAAGCTATCTATTAGAATCAAACCTTGATAAAATATAATATTTAAGACTATATATTGGATGGAATATGCAATTTTAGTGGAATTAAAGAAGAAACATCAAGATCGTTTGGATAAGGATTTTATTTTACTGAGTGTCTCTCATTAGAGATCAAATGTTCTATTTTTAAAGAAGAAGGATGGGTTAATGAAACTATTCATTGATTATAGTGAACTTAATGGGATCACATAGGAGAAAAAATACACTTCCATGGATTGATGATCTATTATACAAAATTCATGGGGCTCAATTTTATGCCAAGATTTTTTATCAATAGGGGTATCATCAGTTGAGGGTGATGAAAGGATATATTCCAAATAATATATTTTTAACAAGATATGCAATCTATATGTTTTTATGACCTTTTATTTAACTAATTATAATACCATATTTATGGATTTGATGGAAATAATCTTTAGGGATAATATTTATAAATTTTTAGTGGTCTTTACTGATGATATTATGATATATTAAGTAGTTACAAGGAGTATGAGGATCATCTAAGGTTAATATTAAAAATAAATATAAGGAGAACATTTTATAAAAATCTATAAGATGTGTTATTTGGTTTCCAAATGTTATATTCTTGGGAAATATAATAACCTGTGAAGAAATATCTCTTGATCCAACAAAGTCAAATTTCATAGTTCAATGGACTCATTCTAAAACATTGGATGAGATTCATAGTATCATTGGTCTCATAGGATATTATAAAAGTTTTGTGAAAAATATTTTTATTTTTTTCTAAACTAGTAATCAAGTGAACTCAAAATGGGGTTATTATAATCATGATAAAAGACTGTGAAGAAAATTTTTCAAGAACTGATGATGTGGTTGGTCAATGAACATGTGCTGACTTTACCATTTAATAGGGAAGTTTATTACTTATGTATCTCAATAGATTAATACACATGAATTGAATTATCCTATCAATTATTCTGAGTTGGATATATTTATATCAGAATTAAAGATATGGAGACACAATATTTATGGGGTGAAGTGTGATATATACAATAACCACCATATTATGATGTATATATTCACATAATGGGAATTGAAAAAGAGATAAAGGATATGGTTTGAGATTCTTAAGGACTATGATTAATCAATTCATTATCATCCTAGAAATTAAAAACGTTTTTTTGATGTGTCTTGACACCATCCGAATAATCATATTTAATTCAATAATTGATGAAATGTGTGAATCATGGGTATTATTTTCTCTGTATGAAAAAAGGATGGGGAAATATGGCTACATACAGACAAGTGGTTGGATCATGTAGATCACGTGAACCCTGATAGGATACATGATATCATGACCCATGGGAAGTTCATGAGAATGGGTCATGAGTTTCTAATGATCTATGAATGATCACACAAAGACCCTTTGGAAAGTCCCTCTGATCATAAAAGGAAACTCTGAAAATCCCTCCCATTATTAA
This sequence comes from Viscum album, assembly GCA_963277665.1. Taxonomy (NCBI): domain Eukaryota; kingdom Viridiplantae; phylum Streptophyta; class Magnoliopsida; order Santalales; family Viscaceae; genus Viscum; species Viscum album. The sequence goes on from OY728150.1 coordinate 1,897,078,919, forward strand.
GAAGGTTTCTAGAAAAGATCTGATGATCACTTGGAAGATTTACAATGTGCTCCTCTAATCATGTGACATATCAAGAAATATATGCCTAAAAATATCCAGATGTACCTTATAAAATAATGAAATAAAGCTAAAATAGTTGGAGACTTCATACGGTAGAATTTAATCAATTTTGTGTGTGATGGGTTATATGAATCGTGTGATCATAATTGATCAGGTGAAGGTTGTTCAACAAGCCATCTTGAACTTACAACTATCCCCAGACAAGTCTCCCTTGATCAAGTGAAATCCTTTTCAATAGGATACTTGATCACGTAAATACCCCTATAAATATCATCCCAGTCTTTCAAAATCCCTCTAACATGTCAACCTGATCATTCAGTGCATCACAGACAAGAAGAGTGTCTTTTCATGACAATTATTATCAGAAATTATGAGATCCTCTACTGATCATGTGATGCCCTGATGAATAAGAAATGGGAAAAGGGTGTAGGTCTTGTAAAATAATAAATAAAATATATAAAAGTAGGAAGTCTCACATAAAGGGAAGATATGTTAATTTTCATGTGAAGGGGTTACGTGACTCATGTGATCACCATTGATCATGCGAAGGGAATCTAACATACCAGCTTGATCTTGAGAGTGGCCTTTGACAAGACAACATCAACTCACCAAAGAACCCATACAAGTCTCTATTTATCATGAAAAAACATATTTAATAGGAATATTAATCTCATGAAGACTCGTAAACATGTCATCCTAGTATTATTAAGGATCATTGACAAGTCAACATGATCATGTGAAATTCCATTGATAGGATATAGGTCTAATAAATATGAAAATGACAGTGTTCTCATGGTCACTATTTGTCATGCAATGCCATGGATAACCCGCAGAAGGAGCATGCAAAGCGCATGATATGATAGTCCCCCCATCGACTTGATCCCATATTTTTTATATATTTTTCATGGAATGTGAAATATAATGGGGGAAGTGAGGCCTATAAATTCCTCCCCCTTAATGTAGAATTATGATACATAGAAACACATACCTGACAACACATTGGATTGTAGAAGAGTGGATTTATCAGAGTTGAAAACCATGCATTCGCAAGATTCTTTCACCAGGTAACAGCCAAGGAGTGAATTAATGGCTATGAAGAAAGTATATGAACTATATGGGATCACCTTATTGATCATGAGAATGACTTCTAGTGCACTAGATAGATTATGGAAAGGAGTTTTTTCATGTCTAGTTTCTCACATAGAACCTCAACAAGATAATTCTTGAAAAACAAATATGTGAAATAAAAGATGAAAAATATAAATGACATATATATTGATGTGAATGTTTCAAGTTCATGGAATGACCTATATAAGAGCTGCGACAACACCAAAACATATCATCCAAGACTTGAAAATTCCTCCAAACATGTCATCCAAGCCACACAAGATCATTTGGACATGTCAACTAAGTCTTAAAAACTTCTCCAGACAAGTCTTCCAAGCCTTAAAAATACCTCTAGAAATATTGATCAAGTCATCTAAATACCTCTAGAATTTTTATCCCTTTCATATGATTGCCTCCTAAAATTTCATCCTTGGTCATGCAACAACCCTGGATATGTTTTTATTAATCATGCGAGGACCCTTGGAAGTATCAGTCAGGTTATACAACAATCCTTCAGACATGTCTATCAAATCATACAACATGCCTCCAACATGTCTGCTTCAATCATAAGAATCACCCTAGGACATCCCATCCTTTCCATACACACTGAGGACATGTCGGGAATAAACTTAGGACATGTCTAACAGACAACTAGGACATGTCTAGCATATATCCCCAACATGTCAAGAATGTCATGTAGACACCCTAGGATAAAATATATTTGTTTGAAAGACAAAATTGGGTATACATTAGACTAAAATATGAGGACTCTAATTCCTTATATATATATAGGATATGTAGAACACCTTCCTAATGCCCAAAATCTAAACAAGAATCTACCTCAGTGTACGTCCCTTTATGTTTTAAACACTCCAACCCATAGAACCCAAAATATACCATGGTTTTATCATTATTCCTCATCCAGTAGTGGATTGAAAAGTGGAATGAACTATGAGGACTCTAATTCACACTATAATAAGGATACATAGGACACATAATTAAGTCCTAAGCACCAAACAGAATCTACCTTAGTGTAAGTATCTCCATGTTTCGAATTCCCCAACCCACATAAACCAAAATCTCCCATGGGTTTATAAATCTTCATCATCCATTAGTGGATTGAGAAGCAAATTGAACTCTGAGGACTTTGATTCCTACCCAAACATGATACATAGGATTCCTTCCTAAGGCTTGTTCTCAATATCAGACACTCTATTAGTTCCACCCCAAGGAATATGTATTGTATCCATATGAAATTATATTGATCAATTTTTATCCATTTTTCACACATATTATCCCCCACATGGTATTAGGGATTTAAAATAACCATATCATTAAAATCATGAATTTACCCCATCTAGGGAAACCTTAGTGTGTATGCCCCATTCAATGACGTGATGTGATTTTTCCCATATACGGGTATCCACCTCAGTGTAAATCCTAAAGGAATTTATGTATTGGTAAAACATTAGGAAATAACCCTCATAGGCATTAATAATATGTCCCCACACATCAATGAGTTCATGGAAACTTGTACTATGATGAATCGGGTTCTGGTTATAAACAAGATACAAATGACACCTTCATAAGGCTTGATCTCAATACTTGGTGATTGAGTTCCCTCAAATATGTCATATCAACATAACGTTATACCACACTACATAAAAAAAATATGTAGGTTTTGATTCCTATTATACACAACATACATGGGATACCTCATGAAGGTTCAATCCCATCCTCAAAATATTTATTACCTCCTTAGGTGGAAGTAAAATGTAGAGTTCCTTGTTATATGGATTCAAAAAATTTATAAGTAATAATTGGAAAATGATTAAGAAACAAGGATATATGCATATGTCCTCATTAACAGAGCCCCCCTCACACATAGAAGGATTCAACACCAGATCATTTTGTTAGGGTAAGCAGACATATATTTAGATTTGGGATATTTTTAAGAACATAGGTTAAATCTATAAGAAAGTTCCTAAAGAAGAAATAATTCCCGAAAAAGTGTTAAATGAGCATGACCTCCCATCCTCTCGACCTGTGTGATTTTCTAAGCGTTGTTGGTTATGAAACCCCAAATGGATTTCTACCTTTGGAAAGCAGGTCTTTACCAAATTATGGATGTGGGAACCATTATGAGTTTATATGAAATATGGAAATGGTAAACCAAATTTGAATGATTTTGAAACCATACTTTGACCCCCCACAATCAATCCTCAAATAAGAAAAAAATATGATGAACCTAGTATGAAATCATGTAATGAAAAAATAACTAAATAATTATAAGTTTTGAGAATCAAGCCTCATGAACCACAATGATAACCACACTTGTCATATTTAAAAGGGGACAAAAATTGTGAACCCAATGTGAATCTCTCAAATAAAAAAAATAATTGATTGATCATGAATAGGTACATTTTGTTTCTCATATTCTAATCAAATTAAAATGATAAACCTAATATGAGATCTTTCATAATTGGGATTATAATTAAATAATTACATTCTCATTATGAAAAGGGTACATGAGAAAAATGGACAACTCAGGGATATGAAAGTACAATTGTGTAACCTATTCATATCATATTAAGTATGTTTTATACTTACAATAATGTACTGATCAGTTCCCTTGCTCCTTATTGTCTTTGGGACTATAGATACTACTCTTACAAACAAAACCTTGACCCAAGATCATGTCTTTGTTGATCAAATGTGTCATGACCTGTCCCAAAGGGGCTCTTTTTGGGACTCCCCAAGACCACCTCCAATTGAGTAGGGGTTGGAGACTCATTATAAGTATAAATATCACTAACATGGGAGGCCTTAGCATAAGTATCTATACACAAACACACATATCCAGTCCTATAGAATGTTAAAATATAAAAAACCATAACAAACATTCATCGATAAATCTTAATCCCACAACCAGAGTATGAGAGGAAGTAAAAGAATGTAAATAGGTCCAAATACAATATCACTAAAAATATTATGAAAACAAGGCCAACCTGAAAGTAAAATTGGTACTGATATCAGAATACCACATAAACACACCTTGGTCTATCCTGTATTACTAAGCACCATTCAGTCCTAGTCCATAAAGGAATCTGTCAAAATTTTGATCATCCGCACAAGACGTGACACGTGTAGGAAAATCCCGTGAAGAGTTGAGATTAAAAATATCCAGAAGGACATCAAAAACACATAATGAATTCAAAAAGGAAATACAGTCATATCTACATGGGTATATGTCTACATCACATGTAACAAAAATATTCAGATATACTCAACAAAGACACGCCATCTAAAGTCAATTCACAACCATAGTATGTCATCCTATGATTATGTCTTGAACATTCCTGATAGCACTCATCTAGGTGAACACATTCATAAGTTTGGAAGCACTAATGATGTCTGTAAGAGAGGAAATTATCATCAGTTCTCCCAATTAGAAGAACATTATAAATTTATGAAGAGATACAATACACATATTAGGATCTCTCCCAAGGTCATGGGTTATACAAACAACTCAGTCTAAATTGACCCTCTAAATAGAGTATTAGTGAATGCATATTTGTTTTCTTGAAAATAAAATTAACTCCACCTATGGAATAAAGATGAATAATTTATCTCACTCCAGAAATCACCAAAGGATTCTAATAACATTATAAAATAAGTTCTCTTAAAAGGAAATTTTACCTATCTATATGATGCGATTCAATACTAACCTTTAGTTAAAAGGAGATTTGGAACTCACCCTAATAAAACACTACTAGGATACAGAGGGAAAGGGCTCCAATCATTGTTTTATAAAGTACACGACATGTAGAAAGGGTCATATGTAATGTCCCTTGACCCTGATCCCTACCCATGTAAACGGTCCATGTATCATGCATGTGTCCATGTAATAGTTCTTGGAATGTTGGCTACCAGTGGACTTTTTCCATGTACCAGTAGATATCTTTGCCGATGTACTTTTTGAGGTCTGGTCCACGTAGGGGAGTACACAGTGTGCACCAACCCATGTAACCCAACCCATAACCATGTACCCTCTGAGGTACACTCTGAGTTCACCAAAGGGCACCACATTCTACGTGACAAGGTCACATGCCATGTGATACTTATCTCCCTCCCATAACCCAAGTCATTTCCTGGGGCACATGGCATGTGGATCCAATTTACACATTGTGTAGTATAAATTTTTTCGAAATTTGTGAACCATAACATGCATTCTTTCCCAAGCCTCTGGTCTTTGATCCAGCAACCAACTCGCCTATAAATTGTGAATCAAGACTAATAGATTCATTCCATCCTCAAAAATCATGATTTAGTCCTTGGAATCAATTGGAAAATGGGATTGTTTTTAGTTCTTCATTGCGCACCAAGGAACATGAAACCAGGTATCCAAAAAAGTTCAAATTCATTGTCTCTTTCATCATCACACTGCCATCATGTTATTAGAATATCATATCTCTGATATCATATCATTTCACCAAGAAACGGGTGCATGATGATTGATTTAGTGGGATATGTTGAACCATGGTCCAAAAAAACTTGGTAAATGAAGATTTAGGGGAGAAATGCACAACCAAAAACATGAGGAATGAACCTCATCCAATGTTCATAATGGTACGAATCCATCATCGTTATTATAATAATGATGAATCAATAATCACAAAATAATTCTCCTCATAAAATTCCCTACATAATAAACCCATCATGTAAGATGACCGATCAATGAATCAATTTTTTGGTCGATTGATTCATGTTCTTCCTCAGCAAGTGTAGCTCATCCTCAATGTCCATATCTCCCTAGAGGATAATATGTGATGGTTAATTCATGTACCTCCTCTGCTGCGACATGTGGAAGACATAATGTACTTAGTATAACTGTGGATGTATGGATAAGTGGTACGCTACCTCTCCATCACTACATAGAATCTATAAAGGGCCAGTGAACCTTGGAGATAGCTTACCACCCTGGCATAATCTCTATAATCCACATTAAGGTGAAACATATAGGAACACCTGTTCTCCTTCCTCGAACTCCAAATAAATTTGTTTCCTATCATCATAAAACCTTTGATGGATTTGTATAGTCCTCATCCACTCCTAGTAGATATGAACCTTCTCGATAGTAGCTCGCACCAATTATGAGCCCATGAGTTTCAACTATCCTAGGTCAGTCAAGAAAAGTGGTGACCTATAGTTTCACCCTTACAAATATTTAAATGGTTTCATACTGATGGTGGAATGGTAGCTACTGTTGTACGCAAACTCTACAAGTGGTAGGTGATCCTCCCAACTATGGCCAAAGTCCAACATGAAATCTCACAACATGTCCTTCATAACATGAATTATCTGCTCAATTTGTTTCCAGTTTTGGGGTGAAATGTTGTGCACAAGTTTAACTAAGTCCCAAAAGCCTCCTATAATCCCTTCCATATCTAGGCTATGAAGTGATAATCATGGTTAGATATGATATTTGATGGAACTCTATATAGTCTGACTTTATCCAACACATAGAGTTATCCCACGCCCTCTACTGAACTCTTTTCCCAAATTACCAAGAAGTGGGAAAACTTGGTGAGTCAATCTTGGATCACTTAGATGGAATTATGTTCCCTATATGTATTTGGTAACCCTATAATGAATTACATGGATATCACATCCCACTTACATTATATAACATCTAGGGTTTGAGCTAAACCCGGTGGAACTTGGTTCTCATCCTCTACTTGATGAAATTTAAGGCATCTAGAGACAAACTCTACAACTGTTTTCTTCATCCCTGCCCATCAAAATGGAAATCAGAGGTCATTGTACATATTTTACACACCATGGTGTAAATCTAAAGGATATGTATGATAATATCTCATAACGTCTTCCTGTAATGTCATATTTACCATTATGCATCCTATGAACAGAATGACATGCTCCCCACCTTCAGAATATCCATCTAGATCATGTCTAGTGGATATAAAAGTATGTAGGGTCTCATAGTTGGTATCCCCAAGTTGTGCCTCCCTAACATGATATAATAGAAGAGTCATGACAAAAAAAATTGAGGTAATATACTCCATATCCATCCACAAATGATGACTACAATGAGACTAACTACCCTGATGCCTCATTTAGTAATTGTGAACAAGATCTCCTATAGAGTGCATCTATTACCACATTCCCCTTCCCAGGATTATAAACAATCACAAATTCATAATCATGAATGAAATCTAGCCATCTCCTCTATCTAAAGATATGATCTTTCTGATGTAATATTTACTTCATACTCTCGTGATCATAATAGTAGATAAACTTCTCACCCATCAGGTAGTGTTGTCACGACTTAAGTGAGATGACTACCACTGCTAACTCAAGATCATGGGTCATGTAGTTATGATAATGTGGTATGAACTAACATAAAACATAGAAAACCACCACCTTCCTCTACATCAAAACACAACCAAGAATTGTTCTTGATTCATCGAAGAACACTACATACTCAAAACGCTCCTTTGGAAATCTCAATATGGGAGCACTTTTCAATATCTTCCTCGACTTTTGAAAATAAAGCTAGCACCTTTCCATCCACAAGAAGGGCTTCCCCATTCAATTCAACGTGACCATGGATGTAGATATCTTGGAGAAATCAATTATGAATCTCCCGTAATATCCTACCAACCCAAGGATGATCTGCGTCTCTATTATTCTCTTGGGTGGCTCACAAGCTAACATTTCCTCATCCTTGGCCAGTTCCACTACCACTCCATCTAATAATATAACATTTCTAAGAAAATAGGTTTCCTGAAGACAAAACCAACACTTCGAGAGCTTCCTATAAATCTAGTGCTCTGGAATTACATCTATAACCATCTGCAAGTGTCTCTGGTGATCCTCCTCGGATTCCAAGTACATAAGGATATCATTAATGAACACTACCACAAACTAGTATAGGAAAGGTCAAAATACCTAGTTAATGAGTCCCATGAACACTTATAGGGAGTTATTCATTCATAATGGAATCACCAAGTACTCATAGTGACTATATTGTCATCGTAATTCCATCTTCCATATATCTCCATCCCATAATCACAATTGGTGATAGCCTGACCTAGGGTGAACCTTTGAGAACCATTATTCCCCTCTCAACTAATCAAAGAGGTTATCATTCCTTGTAAGTAGATAATTATTCTTCAATATCACCTAATTCATGAATTGGTAGTCTACACAAAACCTCAAACTCCCATCCACCTTCTTGGTGAACAAAACTGGGGATTCCTAGAGGAAACATTAGGTCTAATAAAGCCCTTCCTCTATAAGTCTTCTAAATGAACCCTCAACTCACATAGCTATGTGGGATCCATATGATAAGCTAATGCAGATATCGATGCCATCTCGGGGGTATATTAATGGGAAATTTGATCTCTCAATAGAGAGCTAAAACTAGGGAATCCTTAGGGAATTCATACTTATACTCCACCACCATTGTAGGAAATTGGGAACTCACAACATCCACTGCACCAAGGGTCAGAATAGCCAAATGATGAGTAATATACTACAATATCCTATTTATGAGTTCATAATATAGTATCTAGGTTTCCATTTCACTGGAAAAGAAGAACCTAGTTCCATCACTATAGACACACAACATCATTTTCCTGAAATAGTCAATATTATCATGAATTGTAGATAGATTTTCCATACCTAAGATGAAATCATAAGAACTCATCACTTATATAAAGATATACCAAAAGAACTCACTACTCAAATAGTTGGGTCACACTTCCATAATAAGTGTGTTATCACTAACTAATCTTCAGTATAAGTCTCCAAGCACAGGGTTTGAGCTAGGGGATCAATCAAAATCTCTAAGTATCATGAAAGGTATGTGTAAAGAAAGGAATAACTAGAACTTATATCTATTAGTAATATATCTAAGGTAGAAAACACATGGATACTTACTTAAATAATTGTAGGAGCCTCTAGGTTATAATAATTGACTGCTTGCAGTTATGCCTGCCTTTTTCCTCCAGCTTCATGAGCCTTCCATGGACCACCTGGGGGTGGTCATGGTAACACGTCAAAGCATCTACCACCTCGTACTTCTCTACCGGCTCCTCTTCCAAGTCATCTTCCTTGTATACCTGCATTCTCCTACCATTGTATCTACATAAGTGGCTTATCCATGGTTTCTATATCATTTTAGGGTGTGTTGGACAATCTCAGGTGAGATATCCCCTACCGTCACATGAGTAGAACCTCCTCTATCTGGGATGACTAGACCCACCATGTGAGCCCTAAAACACAGACCCTCTATCTTAGGAACACCTCCTGAAATATCTTGCACATCTCGGACCCGGATACTGGTGTCAAATCCCTACTGTTATGGTCTCTTATCCCATGTGCTCGCTACTAGAAACTACTGGATGTATCTGCTCATCCAATAAACTTTTTACCACCAAATCTTGATCTATCACCCCAACATGTATAAGAATTAATATAGAGATAAAATTGGCTCAGATGTCTCAACAGATACCTCAATCTTAGTTATGATCCCTAAATAACTATTCAAGAACCATATCTATCAAGTACCTATAGAGGTTTCTAAACCTCTATGAATACTCAACTGCTATCACGATTCCCTATGAGAGCTGAAAACATCCTAGACACGTACATCCCTTAGTGTAGCTGGATATAAATCCTCTATGAAAAGGATCTCAAACACTATAAATTAAAGATTCACCACATCATAATACTGGTTCCCTGACCCCTACCATCTCCCTATTGAGCCATGAAGAGGGCTCACTTTCAGGACAACCATCTTCTCTGCTAGTTTCCTAACCAGACAAAAAACTCAGGTCACTGCCTCAATCCAACCCTCAACTGCCTATGGGCCGGGATTTCCATGGAACCCAAGGGGTTTCAACCACTGAGACTTGTTAAATATGCTTAGCCTGCGCACCTCATCTTCAGGTACTGTGGGTACCATCAATATCTCAACATGTGGTATAGTTGGTGCACCACTTGGAGGTAGCATCTCTAGAACTGGTCTGTGTATCAATGCCTCATCACTAAGGGTATCATCCTTATGATCATGATATTGAATTCTAGTTGGAATGTGTTTTTAAGGCATCCTAAAATTAACAAGATATACCATAATCAATTAGTATTTATAGAGAGCTAACCCAAGAAGGACATGGAAACCACATCCCATTCCTATATGATGAATGTCCCATTGTTTTCCCTACAACATGTGTTCTCATGTACCAAGTCTAAAAGCATGTGATCAAAGTCTTAGTGTACAGATATGTCGGCTACTACTCCAACACTTGAGTCCCTAGCCTGAATGATGGGCTTGAAACACTTAACATTGTTTCCCCAAACCAAACTCACAGACTCTAGTCCTAAGGTAGAACCAATTGTGATCTGATACAACTCTATCATGAAACATCCCAAAAGGGATCGTTCCCAAACTCCCCAAGTGCATCTCCAAAAGACAATGGGATGGAAACTAGCATTGAGTATGCATATCACTAACATGGGAGGCCTTATCATAATACTTATTCACACACACACATCTCTAAGCCTATAAAATAGTAAAATGTAAAAACAATTGAATAATTGTGCCTGCATACATCTAAATTCCACAACCAGAGTAAGAGAGGAAGTAAAGGAATATAAAACAGGTCCAAATACTAGGTCATCATAAAGATCATGAAAATATGTCCAATCAGAAAGTAAAACTGGGTCTTCTGTTGGAATACCGAAGGAACACACATCGGTCTGTCCGGTCTCACTAAGCATCATATAGTCTTGTTCCATCATGGAATCTATCAAAAGGTCAATCACCTACACAAGAAATGATTTGTGTAGGAAAATCCCATGTTGGGGTGAGTATAACAAAGCCTAATAGGACACCCCTAACCCAAAAAGAATAAAAGAAAGGAAATACATACAAATCTACAATGTTATATGTCTACATAACATATAACCAGAATATCCAGATATATACAAAAAAGACACAGTATAAACATATAACACAACCATAGTATTACATCCTATGATTCTAGCATGAAGATTCCACATATCATTCATCCAAGAGAACAAAATTTAGAGTCTGATAGCACTGATGATGTTTTTCCGAGAGTTAATGATCATCGATTCTCACCATTAGGACCACACGCTTAAGGTCTGAAGAGATATGATACATAGATGAGTATCACTCCCAATCCAATGGTATATTCCAACAACTTAATATGGATTAAACTACTATGTAGATGATAAATTCATATATAGTGTTCATCATGAATACCCCATGAACTCCACCTATGGAATGAAGATGAATAGAGGATCTCACTCCAAGCCTTACAGAAGGAATCAAATTACTATATATATGAATTCCTTCTGAAGGGGTTGTTGTAATGTCATTAGGGGGTGATTCAATATTATTCCTCAGGAAAAGGATATGGGGAATGTACCCTAATGAAAATTTTGAAAGATATTGAGGACAAGTGAACCAAGTCATGTTTTATAAAGTATACAACATATAGAAGGAGTCACACATGGTGTCCAATGACCTCAAGTCCTGCCCATTTAAATGGACCACGTATCATGCTCATGTTTTTTTAATAATAAATAGTGTGGTAGATACCTATGTACTCTTCCCATATATTGGTACAAGGCTTATCTCGTGTACTTGTTCAAACCGTGTGTGTGTAGGGGAGTACACGGCGTGCTCCAACCCGTGTACCCCAAATAATGTCTATGTACTCTCTAAGGTACATGTTGAGTTCACCAAAGGGGAAAATAATACTTTTTATAGGGACACATTTCATGTAATACTTATCTCCCTCTTGTAACCCTATCCATCACTAGAGGGCCACACATCGTGTGGCTCTGAGTTACACACCGTGTAGTGTGGATTTTTTTTATAATTACATATCTAGAATATGTGTTCATTCCCATGCCTCCAGAATTTCATTCAATGACTAATTCACCAAGAAATCATGAATTGATCCTCATATATTCATTCCATCATCAAACAACATGATTCATCCCTTTGATTCATTCAAAAAATGGGATCGTTCATCACTCTTCATTACATGCTGAAGAACAAAAAATCAGATATCCAAAACCATCTGATTCACCACTGCTTCTACCATCACACCATCATCATGTTGATCTAATCTCAGATCTATGTTATTGGATCATTGTGCCAATAAATGGGCGCACAACAATCGATTCATCATGATATATGGAACCATGTTCCAAACAAAGAATTCCCGATGTGAATAAATAATTGGGGGAGAAATGCACAACTACAAACACGAGGAATGAACCGGGACTAATGCACATGTTGTAATCAATACGTTTCTAGTAAAAAACAATAAAAAATAAAAAATCAAATAGTATTTCTCTCGATAAATATCCCCACAAAATAAACTCATCCCACAAGGTGATCTATCTATGAATCAATCTGTAGGTTGATTCATTCACATTTATCATATAAATTAAGAATAGAAAATTAATCAAATCAGAAAAAAATTCAACCTCTATTTGGGTTGACTAATAAAGAATAATGGAGTTCTTTAATGATTGTTGAAGAGATCCTTTGATTATGTCTTACACCAGTCACTGATACTTGATTCAGTCATCATCGTTAATGGAATCTAGTTTGACGCCCTCCAATGGATCTACAATGATTTGCAGGGTTATATAGATAGCCTAGAAAATTTTCTATAAAAATTCATTTAAATAAATAAGTAGGTAATTTCATCAATAAATAAACAAATTAGTTTTATTTATTTATATTATTCATTATACGCCCATGATGACTTTTCAACAAAATCCCCTCACTAAAATGGTTAAGTTGATCCTTGAGTAAAACATGCATTATGAACTCAATTTTTCCCTCTTATTTTTTTATAGGACCATAATTAGACGTTATTATAATTTTTTATGAAAACTATGTTTCAATTACTTTTAATATATTAAACACATTTCAAACAATTATTCTGGTCATACTAGGCCTCAGAATCGCACATCATCTCCACACCTAGTCTAAAAAATAATCCATACACTATCCAAAAATAAAACATGGAAAATATGAGTCATTAAAAATGTTTTGGATCCTCAACCATGGAAGTAACCTCTACATGTCACAAAATTACCTCACCCACCCAACACCTTCAGCTTCAGGTGGTGAATTGTGTAGTTTGGAAACACCACCAACATGGTATGATCCTAAACCTTGTGGCTGCACGTAAAGGTCTCTAGATATTGAGGCTGAAAATCTTTTCATGTTTAGGTAAGTCTAAAGTTAAACTAGAGACACCTTTCACCATTGAAAATTGCATTGAAAGCATATCCCCAAGCATGCAAATCAAAAAATTCCATATCTAAGGAATTTTGATCCAGGAGTTAACTATAGATCCATCCCAGTTCATGAACCTATAAGGAGGGATCTTGTCAAATATTGTCACTAATGTCATCCTAATGATTCCCCACAGTCACCTGCTGAGGGGACCATCCAAAAAATTTCCACCCTTGAAACTCATTCACGAGTACCGATGAAGTAACATTGGGTATAGAAATTTCAGGATAAATTATAGTTGGATCATATCCACACTTTCATTGATGAACCCCATAGACATATTCCTAGGATAGTCATTGGCCAGGCTCATCTTCCCATCACTCTCTTCAATTATGCATGCATGTTTTTACAGTAAGCATGGGGGAGGCACATGTCAATGTTGTTGTTCATGAAAACCATTAGCACATTCTAATGGCACAAGGAATAAAGGAGTGGTCTTAAATTCCCTCTTCAATTGAAGATATCTACCAGTATATTATGGAGACTGGAATGTGTAGGGCCACATTCTTACACACACTTTGCTAAAGATTCACTATATTCTAGCAACAACTAAAGACCTCCATTAGTAGATTCCATCACTGGTACTAATAGAGGGAAATTCAAATATTCATATCCTGACATCCAGATAAATACATCCCCATTATCATTATGAATAGGTGGCTACTTCAGAGTAAGTGCACATTCTTTCTCTCGTCGAAGAGGAATAATGGTATTTTCCAATAACGACGAGGCATAAGACCATTCTCATATATTTATTGTAATTAGGGCTCACTAATCTATTTTGGAATATGCCTACAGATAGACACATGTTATTGTCGAAAATTATATTGGAATACTCAAAAAGAACATGACCAGGCACACATACCCATTCTGAATCGGGCACACCAATTGACTATAGAACATTCCTTGGGATGGGCTCATATTCTTATCGAAAAAGGCCATAAAAATAATCCAAAGGCATTGTAATGAGATCATATACCATCTTAAACCATGTTATTTATAGAAAAAATGGAAATTAAATTAGATTAGGATTGTATCTCTATAAATGGATCTACTCGGAATATTGTAGCAGCTCAAAAAATCCAGGTTCATATCCCTACATTCGTTGATTAATGACTACACCAACATATTCCAAAGGATATATAGAAGGAGGGTCATATTCTATATCCCATTCCATAGGTATTTCTCCATATTCTAGTAGGGAATGAATATTTGGACTATGATCATACAAATGCTTCGTCTATGATTGACCGGAATATTTTGGAAACCACACATAAGAAGTATTCTATTATTAAAAATAATACAAAATATCACCATAAAACTCCATCATCTTCTTATTAGTTGTCTCATAATCCCATGGAACCGAAAGATTATCAACATATTTCATAATTCATCATGTATTATGATCATATCCCTTATTAACTACAAAAGTTAGGTTGACATATTCCATCCACGATGGAAAATGAGACTCATATTCTTGATCTACACAATGCCTATGTCTTTGAGGCTATTTGATGTATATCTTCAACACCTCAAGGGACCGTCAACTATTCATCTGAAGAATAAGGTGATAATTACCTCGATATTCCTCTTCATGGTAGAGTAGAGATGTATCGTTGAGAATCTACTCCAAGAATCTATCATGGTCAACCTCCCCACAATGATATCTATCTTAGAAAATTAAATCCTCCCCTTTCCTAGACACCTCTGTAAAGAGAAGTTTTAAAAATTCAGACACCTTTATATAGATTGTTTCTGAAAACATTAGGGTTAAATATATATAGTGCCCCATAAAATATCCAAATCACTTAATTGTGGTAAGAACGAGAACCAAAAAAGCAACCTCAATTGTCTAAATAGGTGGAGGAATATAAATTTTATGAATAAGAAGAAAACATAGATATATGGAGATAGTGATCTAGAAAAAACCTCTCATCCATGTTCTAGTTCATCAGCACTTCGAACTATGTAATCAAAGATGAGATAGAGAATGAGTACATGACTTACCTATGAAAAAATATTTTGGAAACCCATCAGCAGTTGAAGGATAAACACCTCCCATACCAAGGATAGGAGGGTCACATTCAGAACATAAATACGCAATGTTTTCGGAAATACATGGTTGCATTTTCCATAGCCTAAAAGCCATGGATGGAAGAGCATGATAATCGCCTATGTTGTTTTTGTTGTTATATCACAATAACTCTCAAATGACTAATTTCTAAAGCCCTGTCAGATGTACATATCCATGTATGGGGAAAATATAGAGCATTTCACTTCACTATGTTCCTAGAATGACAAATCCCTCTAGATACGACATCCAATAATGTTATTGTTGAAGGAAAAAATAGGGAACCAGTTAATGAAAGTTCAAGTTGGTCAATATGAGAAAATACCCCTACTTAAAAGGTAAAAATGTGTCATCAACTAATCGAGAGGACTACCAACAAATTTCTATGTTGGGCCCCTAAAAAATGGGAATACATTTTAGTCATGGAATCTGAAGTTATTTCCAGGACAAAAACTTACATAGAAATTGACTATTATGTTAGGATTACGTTTAACCCAACTCATACATGATCACAACTATGATAAATCAAATAGATTGCAATAGAATATTCCATAGAATCAATCCAGGAGAAATCCCATCCCACAGAGTTGGGGAAATTTTTACCACCACCTCTACCCATCGGGTCATAAAACCTTGAGAGGATCTAGAAAATATTAGAGGCAGTTGAAAACCAACCATAACCCACATAGTTGGGGTCATTCTTATCTCAATCACCATCACCAGGTTAATCACGACCCAAGAGGGTCCTGGAAAAATTATTGGTAGTTCCAAATCAACCCCATTTTATAGTTTTAGGGGAATTTATATCTCAATTTCCATCATAGATCCATTAAATCCTCAAATGAAATCATCAAATTCCCAAAAAAAGGATAAAAAAAGTTCAATACCAGCCCAAAATAGTCCCAAACCCATAGTGCTAGGGACATTTTCATCATTATCATCACCGTAGAGGAATTAGCCTTCTATGTTTTGGATGTTAATAGTGATGGCTGACATCCCATCATTTCCTCTTATCATGAGACAATCCATTGTTATTCGGGGAATGTTCAAAAAATATGAATGAAAACCCCCTTAAGGTCATTATTCATAGGCCAAGATAATAGGAAAGTAAGTTAAAGGAAAAAAAATCTCATAAAATACATAATCCAAGATGGTCCAATATAACTAGGGTTTAGAGAAATTACCTCAATTAATCCCCTTATAGAGGTGTAAGCGATGAAGAATCGCCCTGTTTCTTTGATTGTAATGGGATTACTAAAATTTCATGATATACCTCAGGGAATGTCATCACAATCAACATAAGAGATGATTTGGATTAAAAAATGCAGAGTTATTCAATGAAGAAATCATAACTCAAGATGAGGGTGATTTGGATGCACTGCCTAAGGCTTCACATTTGTGAAATCAGAGAATTAGTCAAAACCTGGGACATCTGAACAATTAATTCCCACCACTATGTGGGAAAACTACATAACATAAATCGAAAGGTGTGTCTACATTCCACTCACCACATAGAAGATCTAAACTTTATTCCATGAAAAAATGGATATCACAATATGAGAATGAGATAAAAAATCATTGATAACACAATGAAGAATTACATAGGGGGAACATTCCCACTGGGTATCATATATTGAAAGAGATTAATATCCCACATCCCACACATCAGGAGATAGATAATCCATCTGAAAGGGTGGAATATAAGTGTTAGTCTAGCTCTAGATCTAGTCAACCAATCTATATAAATGATGAAGTTGAGGATGATTTTGACTTCCCTGTATTACGGTGGTAGACTCTCCCATATCAGGGAAATCATTCAGTCCTATAACAGATTGAGAATTCATGGAATATAGAAATCGAGTCCACCTTATTAAGACTTTACCACTCCCTATAGATAAGAGGCATCCCAGACTGTAGTACCACTGAAAATCCTCAATTCCATTAAATCCATGACGGGTTGAATGGAATCCATGGAAGGGAGACATGCAACCCTACAGCCTGAGAAGCATCCATATCCCGAATTGGTGGATGAAACATTTACCCAAATTAATTTCATCAACCCTACCTTCTCAACCATTGAAAAAATGTGATATCCATATTATTATCTCATTCACTTCATGTCCCAATGTGGCCCGATGATGGGCCCTCATGATTAGCAGGAGGATAACTAGCGGATATGTTTTATGCAAAATCGGGTGGGTACAACCTTCATTTGGTAAAATATCCTTCTAGTAGGATTCATTACAAGATGGAGAGGCCTTATTCATCAATTAATTTATCAATTTAACTCTATACTCTAGAAAATTTCACTTTTCAACCTTATAAACTAAAAACAATAAGAAAAAGATTGGGTTTCTGACTTCATCACCATATAGAAGGGTTTAAAAACTTCACTCATTATCCCTCTATATAAAGTAAAACTAATATAACTACATGATGAAAATATTTAGGATTTGTTTAAAACACATTAGATCCTGATGAAATATCTAGGTATATTCTGTGAGTTTGTTGAAAGAAAAAAATTCCTAGTGGTTTCCATTAAACGAATGTGGGACAAATCTCAACCAATGTCTTCAACACAGGGTAAAATGATTTGAAAAGAAGAAAAATCCACAATTACCCTCAAAAAATTATTATTTCCCATTTAAGAACCTATTAAGGCCCCCTAAATCATCTGTAACCTCGCCCTGAGTAGAAAAAAATCACCCTTGACCAGAAATAAAAAAAGATCAGGGTTGTCCATGATTTAAGGAACGAATGAATAAGGTGAATTTTTTTCCAAAATGATCAGGCCCCTAGTTATTTACATACATATATAAAAAATAACTTACTCGAACTACTAAATCCCAACAAAACCAGTGATTTCAACCTCACTGATAACCCTAACAACTTATTTTTTCCATTAGGGGCTACATCACACCATGAAGGATTGCTTCATCTTCAAATATATTTTTCAAATAATAGTTGATTCTGGATAGGAGATTCTAGATAATTCTCCATTATAGGTGACCTATGTAGTTGTTTCCCAACCAAAAGAAGAGGGTGATAAGAAATAAGTTGTAGACCAATTGGGATCGAATTTCAGTAACTCAATAACATGAAAGATATTTTTCCAAGATCATGAGACCCTAAGAGAATAGCTTCAGAAATAAATAATTATGTTTTCACCTAGGTATGAGACATCGAATACACCTCATGGAGGTGGATGTAATCATCATACATAGGAAAAGATGGAATTGTAATAGTCATATCAATATCCCACACAATCTCTAACTCTTGTAGATTTCCTTCCTTCAATGTATATAGAATGGATAATTCCCCTACTAAGTAGAATCCGCATTAGAAAAAGAGATCATTTTTTTATATTAACATTTTTAACATAACATATCCCTTATCCAGTTATGAATAAGACTCTTAGAATTAGTTCCTCATACCTGATTGGGGATTTGGATGTTGAGGATGTTGAAGTTGAGGATACAGGGGATGATACAAGAGTGTTAAAACACAATATTTTTTATTAAATCCCAGAAGATGACATATATGCAACTATAAACCATGGTCAAGAACTCTATTAATCCCAAAATAAAAAAAAATAGATTCTTTAGATCCCTCTAAGGGTCTACCAAGCCACGTTATCTTACACGACCATATTCTGAGGGTGTGATTATATAATCATCTAAAACAAAGGGGAAGGATGCTGTGACCCTCATCACTGGAAGTCGATACCCATTCAACCTCCTCTCATGAACTGGACCCATTCACCTTATACACTTTTACTCATGTTACATATAATAAGGATCATAACCACCTTGGGATGTGTAGACCTCTAGCATAAAAGTATGAAATTGTGAAATAGTTGGAAGTTTTCTTAGCCAAACCCTCAATCCAGGATAATCTCCACCTTTTAGGAAAACACATAGAGGCACCAACTGAATCCCTCAAGGGCCAGCATAAGTTAGAGATATATGTTTTTGTATCTGAGTTTTATTTATTTGATACTGTTCCCTTAGAATTCCATTTCACTACTTCATTCCTAGAATGGGATTATAAAGTAGTTTTCTAGGGACATATCATACCCCTATATGATTTTGGTTAACTCGAAAATGTCAACATTCAAAGTATTTTGCTTTAAAATGGTTTTGGGATAAACCTCATACTGATTCAGACACTCCAAAATTTTTCATATAGTAAGGGGAAATATCTCCAATAAAGATAACCATTAAAGAACATGATAAGAGAGACCAAATAACTCTTGGGATGGTGAAAATCAAGGATCAGTTTTGGGATTACACATCTAACATTGAGATCATGGTTATCTAAAAAGACACATCATACAATGTTCTACTTGGAAGAAATTAGATTCAGAGCCACATAGAAGTACCGTCAATATTTCATGAATTATTGAAATTCCCCATCAATGGGAAATTCAGTGTACTATATGGTGATAGTTCCCACTTTGAATCTTGAAGATTCATATATATTGAATATGATTTCTAAAAAAATGAAGGAAAACAAAATATGGTGTGTGATGATAAGAAGGAACATCACCCAGTGGTTTGGGATCACCTCTACGAATCCCTAGAGTCTGATTAATAGTAGTTATGTGCCACCTATAATCCTAATTGAGGTAGCAAACTTAATACCATATGTTCAATCTCTTATTTCCCAAAGTGGTTAAATAAAAGAAAGAAACCAGATCTACAATCTCATTGTGATAACTCTAGAAGTTCTGGATTACAATGTATCTTCCCATGGCCTCTCTTACCTGAATAATTATAGAGATGCACTCATATTACACACCATGTCTAAAAATGAATCCATGGAATTAGAGATGTAAGAAGAAGAGGATGAACTTTGGAACACCCCTCCTACCATTGAGGAATTAATCTCCATCACCATCAATGAGTTCGAGTAGGAGAATATTAGAATAAAATAAGACCCTTGTACTAAGTTGATTAGTTTCACTTTTCCTGTTGAAGAGAAGTAGATGTATATCTCATTTATAAGTAAAAGTTTATACTTTTTAGAAAAAATTATACAAAAAATCTCAGGTTGAATACCAATGTGTCTATGAACTATCAATGATTACCTGATGACCATCAAGGTTTCAAGAATGTATCCTAGAGAATGCAACCCTTTCATGCTATTAATGTTGAATTAGAAGTTGAAAAAACTGAACAGACCCCTTTTTTTATGGAAGTGATGTACCAAAATGGCTCACCAACATCATCCCCATTAAAAAAGAATAGGAAGATCACATACTGTATTTATTTCAGATACCTTAATTGACAGTACTTGAAGAATAATTTCCCACTGCTAATCATAGGTATTTTGATTAAAGAAACTACTAGATTTCAAGCCCTTTCCTTTATGGATCAATATTCAGGGTACAATTAGATAAATATAGCCCTTAAAGATAAGGAATAAATCTCATTCAGATCACCTAAGGGGATATTTTTGTATTAATACATTCCCATTGGATTGAATAATTTTGAAGCTACTTACCATGGTTCAATATGTCATATCTTTAATCCCTTCTTGGAATGAATGGTAGAGATTTTGTTGATGGACTTGTAATCAAATCTCAATAGTGATGTGATCACTTATTAATATTTAAACAATATTCAACATGATATGGAAGCATATTTTTAAAACTAATCCCTTGAAGTTTTCTTTTAGGTTAATTTCTGGGCAATTAATTTGGAATTTTGGCATGCCTCCATGGTATTGTGGTCAACCCTGAAAATACTAGTTAAATCCTAGTGATTTCACCCCCTTGGAATCTCAATGAACTGAGGGGGATCCAAGGGAACCTAACTTAATATAGGTATTTCATAGCTAACATGGCCAAAAAAATATCTCACATTCACTAAGTTAATAAAGAATTGAGTCATGTACCAATATGATGAGGGCTGATAAGAAGACATTGATAATCTCAAGATATGCTTGTTCCACCTTCCAGTCTTGATGCCTCCATTAAAATGAATTCCACTTATCTTATATGTGGCTTCCATGGAGTGGTCACTTTGTGAACTCCTCAAAAATAAGAAAGATGTGCGGAATGAAAACAACCTCTGTTACCTCGGTCGAATGATGCTAGGTATTATGACATGATATTCTGGTGTTGAGAAGAACTACCTCACAATCATATTTACAATGAAAAATATGATACATTACATGTAGCATCATGAAGTTTACTTGGACTCTCGTATTGACCCACATAATTAAATCCTTTTCCACCTTATGTGGACTAATATTTATTCTTGGTGGGCATTTATTCTGAAAATATATGACATCCTATTCATGTCACAAATGTTAGCTAAGGGGAAGGCCCCGACTCCTTTTCTTAAGGAATATCCTGACCCAAAAGGCACACTAGTGAACACTAAACTTCTAGAAGAAGAGGTTTTCTATACCCATGACACTCCCCAGACATAGAAGATATATTTTTAGGACACCACTTAAAGTCCCATCAAAAAAATGATAGAAGAATTTAAGCTCAACTAGGTTATTATTGAGATTTTATTTGTTTCCCAAACAAAGATATTTTTTCCTCCTCTTTCTCATTGTCTAAAAGCTTCAATGATAATTAGTTAGAATATCACGACATTATTTAAAACTTGGAAGTAGAACTATAGCTATATATTGGATAACTTAAGATAAAAGGGGATTTGTAGATAAATATAAAAGAAATAGGTTGTGAATATACCATGAAGAGGGAAGAATTAGCCCCACTCATCAGATATGTCAGAGGAATGATGACAGAGTTCCCTTTCACACCAGTGTTTCATCATGTCCCTCAATTAGTAAATGATCTTGTTTACACCCTATATAATGTATCTAGAGTTATGAATGACCCTGATTTGGATGAGTTTTTCTTCTACATCACACACTATAGGATGGTCTCATCAGCCATCTTCAATTATATGGAGGAAATCAATTGGAATAACACTTCCCCATGGCATGATGAAATGATATCCACCCTTCGATGGAAGGAGCCCATAGTTTATTAGATCCAAAATTGGACCCTCCCATTAGATCGAGTTGAAAGGTAATATAAACAACATCGAGTAGTGAATATTACCCTTTAGGATGGGTCAAATAAGAAAAAAACCTCTATAAATGAGGATTCGATGGAATCATCTTTGGATGTATAATAAATTAAGTAATTTCAGACTTCATGGAAGAATTCCATGAAGGATCCTTTATCGCACATAAATTAGGGACCAATATATTCCATCAAACCAGGAGGCTTGGTTACTAAAGGAAAAAAAAATATAGTACTATGCAAAATTAAACAAGAAATTTCATGCATTCTAGATTCATGAGAACTTCATCCATCAAACCACATAATTTATAAATAAGGATAATTTTTTTGGGTCATTTTAATACAGAGGTAGGATGTTGTTGGGTTATACCCCCAACCACAGTTCAGTAGTATGAGTACATTATTACTCCTATAGACTTCTTTTCCAATTAGGATGGGGAAATGCACCTTAAGGGTGCTAGGATGAAGAATATCGTTAACTTCATAAATTCTTATATAATCCCCATATTTAGAGTCCCACATGTGATATTAGTAGACAATGAAACCAAAATATATTCCAATGAATTGAATAAATTATAACAGAAGTAAAATATTGAATCAACAATTCATCAAGCTATCATGAAATGGAAAATGAAAAAATAGAGGACTTTAAGAAGTCTCTTTTCAATATACTCCAAAAGATGGTTTTTAAGGAAAATATTTCCTATCCAGAAAATATCCTTCATTATTTATGGTAATTACTTACCACCACATGTATTTTTACATAAGAAACTCCCTATTCAATGGTCTAAGGATTTGAGGTAGTGTTTCCCATAGAATTCCAGTATCACTTTCTTTGAATAGCTATCATTGGACAACTCTCAAACAATGAGAAATTGGAAAAATGGATCGATGAGTTGGAATGGATCAATGAGAAAAGGTTTTTTATATTTCAAACCTCTATGTCCATAAAAATCATATTGCACAAGACTTCAATAAAAAGGTTCACCTCCACTCATTCCTTCAATAATAACTGGTATTGTCTCTATAAACACCAATGATATGAGGAAAGAATCATCAAAAGATAGAACCTAAAAGGTAAATACCCTATATAATACATAATTTCTACTCCAATAGATCTTACTCATTGGTCACAATAGATAGGGAATGTGTTACAACCCCCAACAATGTATGAATTCTCAAAAATTAATTTTCCTAGAAATTTTCAAGAATGTATCATCTTGTTCCCATGTTGTTAAACTACGTGAATAATTCTAGTCACATGATGTTAAACTGCACAATTGGACCTACTCATATGACTTGAAACTACTAGACAACATTCTTCATTACAAAACAATGCTAAACTGCATAGATATATCCTTATCGCACAACCCTAAATGGAATGACTCATATTGTCCTAATCAAAAGAAATTTAACTATATGGAACCATATTTAGAACATAATGATATAGTTTAGTCTAACCCTATTTACAAAGCATAGGTTTCCTTGGGAAATAGGCTTAATAAGCCTCATATAAAAATCATGCAATGACTCTCATAATATGATTTCTTGAATTCTTCAATATAATTTATAGGGATTCTAGACTTCTTTTTCACATCGTGAAACCTTCAGCCTTATCACAATATATTAAACTATCTATTTTTCTAGAACTACATATGACTTGATTATCATTCTCATGAGATTATTAGAGATACCTAGATCCTATATTCTGGACTAGGCACCACATGATACAAGATTCTCTTATCCTTCTTTCAAATGCATCTATGTCGGAGAAAATTGAATTCCATTTCTTATTTTTCACACTGAGCATAAATCATGTGGGATTGGGAATTTTGGAAAGGGGTTATCTTCATGATCGATAAATATCAGTTCACTTCAGGGTTATAATATTCCATGATGAAATACCTTAAAAGTCACACTATAAGTCCTTTCCACATGATGTTAAACTACATGATTGAAATCTCTTGCAGGACATAAAATTGTGCATTAATAAGGCCCTCGACCAAGAGAACCACTACCCTTGGTGTATGTCTCCCGCCACACCTTTATTGAATAACTAAATATGGATTGATTCCCATAATAATAGGATATGTAGTGATTTCCATATATCTAATCATGGGTCCATATATAATAATTAATATGAGAACCCCCCCCCCCCCCATGTGTATGGGTCATACCTGTGTGGATATATCCCATTCAAGAGCTACATGTGGTTTGATTCCTAACATAACATGATATGAAGTGACACCCAAATCTCCAATACTAGGTTAATCCAAAATAAACATTATAAAAAAATTCCCCCTATAAAATGTTTCATACTTGAATTAAGAGTTTTCCACTCAACGACTACATGCAGATAGATCCCTTTTAGTATATGATACGTAAAAACACCAATATCTCTAATCCTTCGACCATCTATAATTATCAATGTGAAAAATTCCCACCCCCTATGTATGGATTAGAACTATGTGGAGAGTTTCCCATTCAAGAACTATGTGTGATTTTATTCCTGATATCACAGGATATATAGTGATGCTCAGATCTCTAATCCTTGGTCTAGCCATAATGAACAATAAGAGAAAATAACCCCTCTTCATATGTTCCATACCCACATAGAGAGTTCACTATTCAATAACTACATGTGTCTTGATTCCAACCATCACAAGATATCTAGTGACGCCCATATCTTAAATCCTTGGTCCATCCGCAATACTTAACTGAAAAAATTCTCCCTATGCATATGGATCAGACCTGTATGGATATTTTACCATTCCAAAAAAATGGTTTGATTCCTTCCATCATAGGTTTCCTAGTTATGATTGTACTTTCCAACCCATGTCCAGCTGCAATATAAAAATTTCCCCCCTCCCTACACATGGTTCATACTTTCATAGGGAACATTTATACTAGAACTATGTGTTTCTGGATTCCTACCATCCTGTATTATTGGGTCTATCCAAAACCTATAGAATGATACAAATTCCCCCCCCATATGGGCTAGACCTATGTGGGAAACCATTTGAGAACTATTCATGGCTTGACATCTAACCTTATAAGGTGTATAGGGAAACCCAAGGAATCTTAGACATAAAAGTAGAATATAACTCTATTTAAAGATAGCTAAGTCATATATACTCACTCTGCCTATGGATGAGTTATATATACATATGAATTTCTTGCGCTTGAGATAAATTGGTGTAACAAGGGATCCAACATATGGCTACCCTTCAATAAGCATATGCATGGATAAAATTTGTTACCTATATCTAAATTCCCCCAATGAGTGAAACAATTACCCAAGGATATATTTCACAATTTCATATCAGTTCCAACTTCCATACCATGTGATGTTAAACTAAAAGGAAAACATCCTTGACATATGATGTTAAACTGAATGATAGCTACATCCCCACTACATGATGTTAAAATGTGCAGATCATCACATATCATCATTCCTTATCAAAAGACCAAAAGAGAATGACATCAATCAACCATAGTATGGGGTTCTTCCATCATCTTTTAAGCACCTAGACCTGTAATTCACACTTCATTTCTTGGTCAACTCAGATTACAACAATCATTTCACAGCCCATGGAGTGGATAAGATATCCCTTTGGTTAACCATTTAAGAGTTGGATCTGTATAAGATAATTGACCTACCAACCAATGTCATCTTATCCCTATAGGAAGGTTATTATATTCCTTGTGCTCCCTGATGTCACCATAGTGGATCTTAGCACATAATGGTGTTTAGGGGAATCCTTAACATGATTTTCCCATATTGTTACTCTTCACCTGAGAACCTTAATCCACAATTTACAAAATTTTTATCTTCTACTCAAAAGGTTGTTAGATTACTCTTGACCTAGGGTATCTTAATCAAGTTGTTTCATAAAATTTATCTCATATCAGGTCCAAATTCATCATGAACTCAAACTACATGCTCTTTGGTCAGTGTTGTAAGACCGTAAACTTTATCCTTTGATAGTCCAAATCGCAAGATTCTAAACTTCTAATGAAGGAGGCATAAAACTTGTCAGTTTGAAACCCCACAAAGGGAAGCCTGAGAAAAAATAAATAATCTTCACACTAAAAATATCATATCTAGAGTTTTGGGAATAGTTAGAGCATAAGTAAACATGGTATAAATATCATGGGGCATACATTGAAGTATTCGTAAAAAATCATCTATGCTCATTAGACAACCTTTTCTAAGAAA
The DNA here is from genome assembly GCA_963277665.1 of Viscum album. NCBI lineage: Eukaryota > Viridiplantae > Streptophyta > Magnoliopsida > Santalales > Viscaceae > Viscum > Viscum album. Next base: position 1,897,105,797 of record OY728150.1, read on the forward strand.
AAGATATAGTAATTATTTTTTACATATCCTCTCTATGATAACATGTTCACTCTGAGGTGATGTGACTTTTAGGGTGTTCTAACCCCTCTTGGAAATTAAATTTTCTATGAAACACATTCATGCCTTTGATATTTGAGATGACACAACCACTTCATCAAGTTAGTATACTTCTTTTGGAACCCCATGAAACTTGGGCTTTCTTTCTCCTAGTTCTTCCTTAAAGTGAATTGGTAAAATGTACTATAAATCCAAAATAACCCCACTAGTATTCATTGTATAATTGAACATGAACAAAGAGATTTTTCATAGAGGATTCATTTTCCCAAGAAGGATCCCCTTTAATCCAGGAGTCATTGTCCTGACCATGTTGAATATAGGCTTTTTTCATTACTAAAGGTTGAACTGTACCCACTAGTACCCACATCCATTTAACTGAGATATTCCTAGACCATGATTTACAATTCCCATAACTTAAAAATTCAAGTGGATTTGACATCCTTGATGTTATGTAACTATGCGTTTTACCCTTTATCAATATAGGAATTAAATATTTCATTTCTAATCCTTTTGATAGACCACACCACATGACTCGAGTCCATGTGGATTAGGTCCAAAGCATCCCAATATGATTCTGAATAGCCCTAGTGTGTCAGGAGCATCCTTGGGTAGATTTCACTCCATACCTCAATTAATTTTCTCAATGTTTGAGTCATCAAAAATATTTCATGGACCCTAGAAAAGTGTGGGGCCCCCTCTACTAGTAAATTCATGTAAAACTATGGGATCATTCATAACGGATCTGACCCACAAATTAGAGGTGTCATATCATTTTAAGAAAGTAAAATCAATCTTTATGAGCCCTGGAAACATCAATGTAGAACTCAGCACCTTAGAGTGTTTTAGGTCTTCCTCATCATATCTTCTCTATTCCATATTAATCAATTCATGATTATGTACATCAAATTTACAAAAACCATATTCAAACTATCCAAGTGTATTTATCTTCCCATACATTTTACCATCCACTAATATTTTTTAAAGTGAGGATGTAGGGTATCATTACCCATTAGGAATATTCATTATTTAGAATACCTAAATCATCACAAATATTATATGGCCCTTGTAAAGAATTGTGGAGCCTTATAATTGACAATGAAATTACTTCCTATGGGCTTATGCATAAGGGAATCTGATCCACCAACTAGAGGCATCACCTCCTTCTAGGAAAGCAACTCTAATACTCCTGAGCCTTGGAAACACTACAGTGTAAATTTGACCCTTAAGGAGTTTTCCATTCATCCTCATCATATCTAACCCATTCTATAAGGTTTGATCTATAATACCATAAAATATAGTATCTTAAGGTTTGAGATAGAACACCTTGAACTAAATTTGAAGAATGTCCAAGAAACAGGACCATGAAATACAGTAGTAGAGGGTCAATCCTTGAAGACCCTATACTACAACAGCAGAAGTTCTAAGCTAGAATTCCCTAAACCAAAGTAAAATATGGTCTGAGATGGAAGACCCTAACCTTTATCATAAAAATGTTATAATTTTCAAGACTTAATAAATTAATTATAAAAGACACAATTCTCTTTATGTTGAAAACCCTAAAAGGTAACCCTTGGAAAAAGTCAAGTCTTTGCTCGCTGGATATACAGTTTGTGTGGTCCATGAAATATTGACCATTTATATAATTGAAAAGTAATAAAACATATATGTAAAAAACCCTAGAAGAGTGTATTCTAAGAAAAATACAAGTCCACTTCCACTTATCATTCCACCATATCAATATTAGGAAAAAGTTAGGACAATAAAAGACTATATAAAGCGTGTAAGGATAACTATGTTCCTTATAAAAACAAAACTATGATTTATATGTCCACTGACTTGGGGAGAAATTAGTGTGCTCTCCCTCTTTGACCTAACTTACCCTATTTATCCTATTTAAATGAGTTGATCCCGAGAAAACTAGAGAAGACACATCAGTGAAGAATCCCATGTCAATATGAATTCATGAGAAGTTCTCAAGTTTAATATGTTATGATTTAAGAACTCAAATCCAAGTGTTTTGGTTAACTTAGTATTATAAAAATTATGGGTACCATTAATGACACATATAAGGTCAATTCAGTGAAATGTCATACACATTAAGAATAAAATAAAGATATACAATGACATGTAAATTTTAGAAGATTTATTCGTTAATAATATGAAAAAGAAGGATGAATATTTGTATTTCATATCCTCTCCATGGATTCCATCAAAAAAAATTTTGTGATCAAACTAAAATAAAATTTAATCTGATGAATTTATCAAGTAATTTAGAGTCTAGAGAGAAGTTTTGATTGATAATTGAAGTGTCATATATCCCACATATTCTATTTATGTATGAGAATGAAGAGTATCTATAAAAGAGGAATACCACACATCACCTTTTTGAGTAGTATCTAATAGGAATGATGATGTTGAAATATCAAAATTTGAGTGATTTGTGATGTCATATTATTTTTCTATTTGCACTATCAAGTCATCTATATGGGTTTGTTGCTATGTGATTATATGGTGTCTCTATTCCATCAACTGTGAATCCTCTCTTATTAAATCAACCAGGGTGCTCCATCATCAAAATTGAGATATTACACCTTATTAATATCCAATTGTTTCTTGGTAAGGATAATTTGTCACATGATATCATAAAATGGATGAAAATCAATGGCAACTACACCCAAATGGTGAAAGAGTGGAAGAAGTCGTTCTTATTGACCACAAAACTCCTTCAAGGGAGCCTTGGTAATCAGGGTATGGATTTACCTCCATATTATCCTTCAAGATACTTGATTCTATAAAACAAAAAGGGTGGGAATGTCAGGAGGAATAGTATTTAAGCTGATAATGAAGTAAGATAAGATGATTAATGTTCTCTCGATCAATTGGTGTATAATGTTTCACTAGTATTTAAGGACCATCCTCCTTAAAAAATGTGTCCAACTAATGTGAACTTCATTACTATTATGAGATCACTTCCTTGGAGGATCCCCCAAGTCTCAAATAAACTCCATAACTTCCTATGGTAAGGGTTATGGTAAAGAATAGGGCTTGTCCACATTAATAATTGGATGATTTAATACACCACCCTGGTATAATTCTACCCAAGCTTAGTTATAGTTATAAGATAGAAAGACATTGGAATCGATTAGTGTGTGAATAATCCCATCATTGTTTTTATTTACAAGCCATCATGAGCCAAACAAATTCAATGATATGAAGATATCCTTCTCCCTATATGATATTTGAAGAGATAAGTGTAACCCTTTAAATACATTAAAATTAGTGAGAAACCCAATATGGGATATATGTATCATAAATAATTACCTTCTATATACATGATGCAATAACCCCATCCTAGAGGGAGATTTTATATGAACTCTCATTGAGAGAGGCATTTCCGTTATCTATAATTAGACTAGTTGGTGAAGAATAGAGCATGAAGTTGAAACAACATTACTAGATCAATATTCTAATAACCAAATCTGGACTGAGAATCATCACAAAAATCATGGAGATATTCAATATCATATGAAAAAATGAAGCATTATGGATTATAGATGTGTTGTGATATTTGTAACACTGGAATTTATCTCTTATCCATATGAATAAGAACTATAAGGGGTCACCAATCATTTAAGGGATGCTTCCTTGTTGGATATGATCAATCAGTTTATATATGCTTGAAATATTCATCACATCTAGAAAAATAAGGCACCCCTCTTCCAATTAACCACCCATTACTAACATACTTAATCAAATTCCCAAGTACCCATCATCAGACTAGAAAATACAACCACTTAAAAACGTGGATAAAAAAACTCTAGTAAAAGGATAGGGGATACCTCTGGACCCACCTGGTATCCCCATGAGTCATACTCCTCATCATCAAGGATGATATAACACCCTGATATTTTGTGGAAAATGTTTTTGAATTAATTTAATCTTTTTGATATTTTACATTTCACACAACACTGAAAATAGTTTATTTTATATTAAAGCACTGTGTTTGGATATAATTATATAAAAAATAAAGTTAATATTTCACTACATGCAACATAAATTTTATCTTTGTCTACATGGTACACCTAGTTTATCTTACGTTATATGAAACAATGACTTTCCTTGATGGCTTGTGTAAACCAATTAGCTCGTGTCCGAGTGGTAAAAGCTCCTTATTGGCATCCAAGAGACCCAGGTTCAAAATCGGGTGGAGGAGAATTTTTGGGTAACTGTAGTAGTTACTGTTCGGTACTGTAGCAGCCGGAACTATTTACCCGATTTGGGCCTTCAGGCCACCAGTTTGGGCCAACGGGTCTCAAGGGCCTTTGGGTCATCAAAGGCCTTCAAGACTTAGGATATTTAGGCCATGTTGACCATGGAGTAACCTAGTGCACATAGAACATACCCTAGAAGAGGATCAAGAGATACAAGAGTAGCAGCCACTAGAAGCAGAACTAACCGGATTGGAAGAATGAGAGGGTATGGAAGCCTCCATTGGGACCTAGCACAGTGAATATTTGTATGGGGAAATTATAGGTGATTAGAAATGAAAAGTGGGGTGCTAGGTGATCAATGACGCAGAAGCTGGGCGGGCAGTTCAAGTGGGCTGGGCCTATGGGTCATGTATTGGGCATGGTTTGCCTTTAGGCCTTAGGGTCGTGTATTTCGGGTTAGTCAGGCCTTTTGTCTTGGGCCTAAAAGTCATGTATGGGTTCCCCTTCAACCCTTAAAAGGAGTATTATCCATAATAAAATAAAAAAAGGACTTTGGGCCATTCGGGTGATGGCTTGTGTAACACGAAAGACTGATTTTTACCGAATAAATATATATAATTTAATATATCCTATCCGTTAAATTAGTATTAATAACTAACATATGAAAAATATATATTTTACACAAGTATAATATGAATTGATAGGTTAATTATTAATTAGAAATGAAAATATAAGAACTAATAGAAAATGAATGTTTTATTTTTATTTTTATGACCCCAAATTTGTTTTTCCTTAATAAATTAAATTAATAAAAATTAGTGTGTGGTGTTAATATAATATGTATTTTATATATTAAATACAATATTTTTGATATCATCTAATATATTTGATATATATAAGATAAGAACAAACCCAACTTTATGTTTAAAAATAATATTTTTATAAAGGAAGTATTAGAGCCTTTTAATAAAGAACCCATTTTAAATCCAATTTTTTGCACTTTTATGGATTTAATATGTCCAAATAAACAACATATTTAAAATATAGACATAGAAATTTGGTTAGGATAAATTTTTGTTATTTTTCTGTAAGGTTTCATTTTTTAATGAATAATTAAAAATATTGAATTTTAATTCAAAACTGCTTTTCCATCTAATTTATTTATAAGGTTAAATTATATTTTAAATTATAATAAAATATTAATAAAATAATAATTTTATAAATTAATCCAATTTTTTTAATTGGAATAAATTCACATTAAAATTATATATAAAAAATCAGTAATATTTTAGAATTGTTTTTTACTTAAAAAACTTGTAGTGCCATATCGTCTGCAGTATTAGTTTTAAAGTAATTTCTACCCATTATGTGATTTTAATTTTTAAAAATGTATTCAATACATTTAATAATACTAATTTATAATTTCTAATAAGTTCACCTGAATTTTTGACCAAAAATAATAGTGAATGTAGTTAGAATTAATTACATTGATTAAGGTAAAATTAAGATTAACAAAGGAATAATCCTTAATATTAAGGTCCCAAATGACCTATCCAATTATCCAAAACCCATTTTATGGCCATATTTAGTCCATAAAACATAAATTACGTATAATTTCTTGTTTTTATTACATTATTAGGTAAAAAATTGGGTTCACCTAACTTTTTTTAAAATGCCAAGTGTGTCCTTTCACATCGCTGTAAAAGGACACCAATTATCCCACTTCCTCACTCATATAAAACAAATTAGGTTAAAAAAATATCTAGAAAATAAACTTCTAAAAATTCCTCTATTACTCACTGAAAAATAATATTGTTCATAAATACTTTCAAAGAATCCATTTGGTGCAAACCAAATGGAGTTACATGATTAAGATATAACACCCTCTCTCAAGGTCCATTCTATTATTTCCATTATCAACCCCATATACACATATTATTCCATTATTGTATAAAAAACTAGTATAATAAATATACTAGGTTGTTTTATGATAAGGGTTATACCTACACTTACACACACTACCATCTAATGGGTATGAAACATATTGTTTATATGTACGGAAAACTACCGCCACACGAAATGATGATTGTTCATTTTTCCTTTATCGCCTCTCATGGTGTAAATTATGATGTAAAATATATTTATATATGATATATATGATATTTATAATATATTTAATTTTCATTAATTTTTATTTAGAACATACCCTTATGCTTTCCATATTGTGTAAATACGATAATTTCGTTTGAGGAAGTGCGGACTATCGCCCCCTCAAAGCGATGTGATTCGTTCACACACTACATAGAATGTATTAAGTATATGTTTAGTGAAAATATACGATATATATATATATAAAATAATAATTCAAATATAATTATATTATATACGTATATACATATACATATATTCCACTTAATTTCTTTATTTAAATGCGTCAATAAAGAGGAAGTAGTGTTCATGCGTTTGTACGGCCTACCGTCTCCATGAACGGTGCATTCCATTTAACTCTTATATATTATATAGATTATTATAATACTCATATAATTAATATTAATTATATTTATATATATTTTTACATTCTATAAATCCTAAAATAATTATAAGAGCCAAATCTATAACAAATTAAGATACAAGTGAAAAACCTATAAAATAATACTCAAAGCGCAACCATAACAAGGAATTGTTAACAAGAGGGTAACATAAAGTCATAATAAAACCATATATGGTATTAGATGTAATAATATGGTTATTTAAAAATATGTATAATAAAACTAAATTTATAATATAGGAGGTTAGAATGATTATGACTAGATTCAAAACACAATGTAAGATAATTTCATCTCACTTTTTTATATCCATGAGATACATTCAATGTTCACCACTATTGTTTTCTATGAAGTGTATATAATACCCATGAATGTATAATATGATCCATATAATTAAATTTGTGGTTATTTACACATACATATTATTATCTTTCTTTCATGGGGTTTATTTTTTAAAAGTTACCAAATTTGTAATATAATTTTGTCTCAGTTTTCCTTCTTTAAGACCCATGTCATGATATGCACCTATATCATTTTCATGAGGTGTATATACTAACTTGGAAATTTTATATCATGAATATGATTCATTTCATGATATTTTAATATTCCTTTAATTTTATTTTCCTAAATGGGTACTATGGTTCAAATCTACCAAGTGGTATGAGTTTATAGAAATAATCTCATCATTTTTCAAGAATGTTTATGATTATACTTCCATTGATGAAATAGTATTATAATTATTTCAAGAACATTAATGAACTTTATTATCTTCTGGATATTCATGTTATATCCATCTAATATGAAATTTTTCTTTATTTGGTACATAAGATAGCTAAGAATGTGTTTTTAATAAATCCCAACTTTACCCTCTCTTCGGTGGAAAATTTGTGTTTCTTAAAAAAAATGTTTAAAGAAAGGTTTCCAAGAATATTATATTATTATCCTATAACATTTGAATTATTTTTTTTACCCTTTTTTATTTTACCAATGTTTTCAATGGAATCATCTTTTCACTTTCTGAACAAGGAAATTTTTTAACCACAATACAATTAAAAAAGGAATATTCATTTTACCTCATATAAAATATACAGATTTTCCAACCATCATTTCTATGAAGCTTCATTTTCATGTTTAAAAGGTTAATTATTAAGAATATTATTTTAAAAGTGTTATTAAATTAAATGTTTTTTAAAATATTTTCAATATTTCATTATAAGTTTTAAAATTATTTTTTTCAAGGAAAGTTATTTTCAAAAGTTTTTTAAGTTTATTTTATTACTTTTCATTGAAATTAATATTTCAAAAATTTTCATGCTCCTTTTATAAATTTTTAAGGAAAAAGTGTTTCAAAAAATTTGCAATCTCCCTTTATATGTTTTCAAGGAAATTGGTTTTCAAAACATTTTTAGGATCATTTTATATTTTTTTCAATGAAATTGGGTTTTAAAAGTTTTCAAGAACTATTTTTATGTTTACAAAGAAAAAGGTTTCCAAAAGGTTTTCAAATGTTTATTTATAATTTTTCATGAATATTTTCAAGAAAATGGTTTTCAAGAGGTTTTATGTTATAAAGATCCTTATTCAAAGAATAAATGATATTCTTCTCAATAAATGTTTTCAAAATATCATTCCAATATATTTTCCATCTAAGATGACATCCGTTAATGTTACTCAGGCCCTGCTAGGAAATGATCCAAAGGTTCTATTCATATTATTTTGGGAATGGTTTATGTTTTGATGTAATGATTCTTATAACACCCATTTCTCTTCCATGGGTTATATTTTCATGAAACTAGGGTCTCTTCACATGTTGTGATTTGATGAAATGATTATAAAACCTATCCCTATTCCATAGGTTATGATGTTATGAAATTTTAATAATAAACATTTCATTTCATGGGATTATGAGAGGATGTTTATAAAACCCATATATTTTTAAGGGTTATGATATGATAAATGTTTTATTATCTTGTGGCACATGTATGAATGATTTTATTATGAGACAAGTGGGGACAATATATCCCTCCAATGAATTGGGTAAGGATTTATATCTCATGAGATAATTATTAGAATCAATTCGATGGGATTGATCCACTATATGAAGATGGGGAATCCTGATCCCTTACAAGAAAAGGACTGCGATTGGGGATTGTAGTGTGTCCCACCCAGTAGGTGTAGTCACCATGAATACGGAAGATGGGGAAACCCGATCAACTCTGGGAAGATGAAGAAATATGATCCACTATGGGAAGATGGGGAAACCTGATCACTTACAAGTAAAGGACTGTGATTGGGGATGGTGTTGTGTCCCACCCAGTAAGTGTAGTTCCCATGAAGTGACTTGATAAGTTCTATCAATTCTTATTGACTTATATAGAATACTGTCACATTTTTATTCATGCCTCACTTTCATATATTATTTATAACTTATGATTTCACACTTTATGTTCTTTATTTATGTGTGATTCGTGTCTTATGAACTACAATGCTCTATGAAATTATTCATGTTTATGATCATTGATATGAATGGATTGATATTTTAATGTATTATTACATTATCACACCCATATGCTCATGTTTATGCTTACATTTCACCCTTTTTTACCCTTTCTAAGCATCTAAGATATCCTCTTTTTATGTTTCCTCCACAAGTTTATGAAAATATGTATTAATTATGATGTTTCTAATAAGGGTGATAGTCATGAAGAACCTATTGGGAGATAATGTAGCTCTCTAATGTACTAGTTTTTATGTTTCCAAGATTCCAAAGACACTAGACCAATTACAGTCTCTGTTTGACTGTTTGTATAATGTTTAAAGAATTCCACAAAATTTATGTAATGTTAATGTATCGAAAGAATGGGTTGTTATTGTGGGTGTCAGATCAAAGGTTTAGGTAACCTTTGGAATCAGGGATGATAAAACTTTGGTGATATCCCTAAGGATGTTTTTAAGGATATATCTAGGTATGTATCTAAGGATAAGTCTAAGGATGTGCTATTGTTTAGAAGAATGTATTTGAATTTTGGTAAAGGATATAGTGAGTGGTTTTCTATAAAAAAAATCCATGTCTAGATACTACAAGTGGATATGGATCTGGCATAAATGTACCCAGGGTTAACAACTCTGACAAGATGTCTCGGGTCTGACTCGGGGTTATCTGGTATAAGAAAACATACCTTAGTACACACCTAGTTTGACACTTCCAGGGGGGACATTCTTTGTAAATTTGAAAACTATTCATGAACCATTATGAAGGATTTTAATAGAATACGACTATTAATAGACTAGGATAACACTAAGTTTTCATAGATTAAGTAAGGTTTCATAACTTAGACATCCTATAAGTGATTTTCATGATTTTTTGGTTACTCACTATGATAATCATTTCTTATTTAATGCTTTTAAATTTTATCCAATGGAGGGAATCATAAATGACAGGATTAACATTGAATGTGATGGAAAATATACTAATGAGAATTCAAATAGAATGAACACTTTAGTTAAGGATGTTGTGATATTGTCTAACCAGTTTTCAAGGAACATTATCAACAATGTGTACCTTAACTGTCACGAATCGTCCTCCGGGGCCCATGCCATGACTACCCCCATGACTGCCTTCTATAATTCATGGGATGGAAATTTGCACCAGAAAGGTGGGCATGGGGTAGTCAGGACACGGTCCCCAGGGGATGGTTCGTGAAAAAGTCGTATTAGAGGTGCTTTGGGAGTAGGTGTTGAGGGAGTTCTATAAATCCCCTCAGGCGGTACATCCTGGTGTGGTTGTCTACATGGAGACATCCTAAAATAAAATAGGTGTTCTATGATCAATAAGTTATACTTGTTGATCTGACTCAAAGAAAAACATAATAAAACTTTTCAAAACACACGCAATCAGTGTTTTCATGCACCGAGCTGAAAATCCGAATTCAGGGTCCTGGTGTATGGATAAGTCGACCATCGCTCCAACAATGGATTCCCCAAACTAAAAACCACACTCATAACACTTAACACTATCACCACATTTAAAAGATTAGAGTCCAAGTTCATTGGTAGAACTTAATCCTCTGATACCACTTTGTCATGACTCGTCCCCCAGGGCCCGTGATGTGACTACCCCAAGCCCACCTTTCATAGGCCTGGGGAGAGAGACTATCATTGAAAAGGCATTTCCCTATAATGGGAAGGCATTTCTTTTAAATCTATACAAACACACAAACCAAGAACACTACAAGAAGCAACCCCAAGGTAAACTGTTGTAGTAAAAAGTGTACTGAATGTAAAGGGGCTGGAATACAAGCCCAACTTAAATGTACAAGTACAATTGAAAAGAGAAAAATAGCTCCTGTATCATCCACCGAGGATCCTAACATAAGGGTAGGTATAGCTCACGATCAGTAGTCACTGCAGCATGTCATGTCAAAGGTCCACCTCCAAGCACTATCAATTCCTTCCTCCCTCAGCCTCGATCAATGTTCTTCATCGTATGAACAAAACACAACAAGGTGCGGGCGTATCCCATTAAAGGGTGAGTATAATGATACTCACTAGGGACCCTGAGACCCCCGAAGGTCTCCCAAAGTTCGAAAAAGGAAAACCCATAAAGAAAGACATCAACCACAAAGCACAGAGTATTCAAAAACTCTACTTAGGTATATACCCATTCATATACCTAGGTTATCAGGATACAATCACCTCATACATGAGGGAAGAACACCACAAAGGTAACATCACGAAGGTAAAATTACCACAAAGGTAACACCATGAAGGTTACACCAAGAAGGTAGACGTACCACACAGGTAACACCACGAAGGTAACACCACAAAGGTAAAAGTACCACATAGGTAACACCACAAAGATAACAACATGAAGGTAAATTACTCATCTCACACCTGGTATATAAGTAAGGCACAGAAGTAAAGGTGATTAGTCAAGAAGCTAGATCATATTATTCCATCGAGAGGCACTGCTGCTGATCATACAGAGTCTGAACCACATAGGATCGATAGTTACTAACCCCCTTAATGATCCACATAGGATCAAACCTGCTCGGAGTCGATAGGTACTAACCCCCACAATGAACCACATATGAAATTACCCACACAGAATCTCTGATCTCCCATCGAAAACCCTACTCAAAGGTCTGAGCCCTAATGAAAGGGTCTCATACCATGTTAGTGGAGTAGCAGGAGAGATCAGTAAACCTCATCGAGTACCGGGACACTGTCATGTTGCCCTACTGTAATTGTAGAAACTCTTTTATACGCATTGATCATAGAGTCGATGTGATGAAATATGTCTTGAAAAGGCCCTCAAAGTCTGACCAGGTGAGGGTCGCCTCATCATGTAACTGGATTGTTAGACTCCACCATCTCCAAGATACTCCCTAGAAGAGACAAACAGCTAGGATCACCATCAGATCATCTGGGGTCCCAATTAAGATAAAAACTCTGGAAACAGCCTCTATCCAGTCTTTAGTGGCCTACGGATCCATCTCGCCTCGAAACCTTAAATCTCTCTACTGATGAAACTCATGCAACGTGCTCAGTCGGTGTGCACACTCTACTGGTGGGGCTGGTGGCATCTAATGCCCAATGGGTTGTGGTGCTACTGGTGCACCACCCAATGGAACTATCACCATAAGAGGGCCCTGCACTGAAGCATCATCACTTGGTGGGCCATCATCGTGTACTCTCTCAGAAATCCCGGCTGGCGACTGGAACCAGAAAGGCAGGCTTGGGGTAGTCACGGCACGGGCCCCAGGGGACGGGTCGTGACAAAGAGGTACTTGGCACTATGGGAGGAGGTGTTGTGGGAGTTCCATCTGTACCCTCTGGTGGTACATCCTGGTGTGGTGAAGATGTACCAAGACCTATGATGCTAGCACTATTGGACGGGGAAGAAGAGGGTAGTGGAAGAGTTTTTTTCATGATGCCTCACTTTTCAGCAAGTGAAGGCCGAGCATCAGGTTCCAGTAGGCTAATCACAACCACTAGAGGTTCCATATTGGAAATGAGATGGTATCTCCATGGACTTTGTGAAAAGGCTTCCAAACACATCCAGGGAACATGATTCCGTCTGGGTGATCATTGAACGACTCACCAAGTCGGCCAACTTCATACCCATCTGAGAGCAGGGATCAGTAGAGGGCTTGGGACACCACTATGTACATGAAATTATACGATTTTTTGGGGTTCCATTGACAATAATCTCCGAATATGATGCACGTTTTACATCACGGTTGTGGAAGGGATTATAGGATTCATTTGGGACTTAGCTACGTTTGAGTACTGCCTTTCATCCACAGATGGATGGTTAGACGGAGCGGACCATTCAGACATTGGAGGACATGCTACGTACTTGCATCATAGATTTCAGACATAGTTGGTAGGATCTATTTTCCTTGGTGAAGTTTGCATAAAACAACATTTATCATGTCACCATTGATATGGCACAATTCAAGGCCTTATACAGTTGACCTTGTATATCACCTCTATGCGGGACAGACCCAGGGGAGTCATCACTTATGGGTCTAGTGTTGGTACGGGATACCACTGAGAAGGTGCAGATCATCCTGAAGTATATGAAGACTACACAGAGCAGAAAAAAGTCTTATACTAAAAGGAGACAAAGGCCCTTGGAGTTCGAGGAGGGAGACCACATCTTCTTATGAGTCTCACCTTGATGAGGTTTGCAGAGATTTGGCCGAGGTGGCAAACTCCCAATGAGTTTTATCTGACCTTTTCTGATACATTGAAGGATTGGAAAGGTAGCATACTACATGGAACTACCACCGTTGTTGGAGAGGGTGCATGATGTTACCCACATATCCCAGCTAATGAGATACATGCATGAACCATCTCACGTCATCGACCATGGTGAGCTGGACTTTGAGGAAGTGGTGATGTTTACGGAGGTTCCAGTGGAGATTGAGGATCAATAGGAGAGGGTCCTTCATGGATGATCTATACCTCTGGTGCACATTGACTAGTTGCACGAGAACCTCCAGGAGAAAAAATGGGAGTGGTAGGCTCAGATTCGTGCTCAGTACCCCCATTTTTTTCTTTAGTCTATGTTGTGTATTTTGAGGATGAAAAGCCCTAATGTGGGAAGAATTTAAAGACCCAGATTTCAATGTATTTTTTTAAATTATATCGAATTATTACAAGTATGTGAAAATTGAATCCTTGTGATTCTGAGGCCCTGTGTGCCCAGAATAAATTTATGAACATTTTTAAGGTACATTAAATAAAGGTGCGGGTGGATTTTTTTATTTTTTCAACTGGTTCTCATATTAAAAATCTAAGGGAACCATTAAATCCAAAATGCCATGATTTTCTTAATGGAGGATTTACTTAATCCTTAGTAAGTCGGGAGAAAAATTTAGATTTTGGACATTTGAAAAGAAAAATAAAATAACTTTTTTATTTTATTTCTTTCTTTGTTTTCCTCCAATGAATAAGTGTCTATGGTAGGACCAACAAAATTTCAAGACATTAAATGTCTTGACTCCTAAAATCCTTTGTAACAGCACCATTTGAATTAGGAAGGTTACTATTAAATGAACCCCCATTAATTCCAGGGGTGTTACTCACCCTCCCCCTCTCCTATTTATACGAAGCTATGGGAGAGGTATTGATACGGCTTCCCCAAGTGACGATGTTCTAATAATGTGTCGTGACGCCAATCACTTGGAGGATGGAGCTAAGTCCAACAGGTGGTGACGAGCACCACCGAACGACGAACACCGACTTTTCCTCAAGCACGGAGGCTCTCCAATGAACTTTAGGTAGGGATTTATTTTGTTATAATTTCAAGTGATTATCAAATACCTTTCCTCCCTCATGTTTTCAAGCTAACACGGAGGGAGTGGGTGAAATGAACATGTCCTAGACCCTACACTACCTTTTTTAACCTTACATTCCTCATGGAAGACTACTGGCGTGGTGGAACTGACCGACCACGATGGAGGCGGAACACCATCACGCGCCGCAGGAGGAGGCCGTGACACTATGCTGTAGCGGCTAGCACAATCCGACCAACGAGGTGGTGCGACATACCGGCGCGCGCTGCCGGTGGGAAAGGGTCATGGCCGAATTTGTGGCTAGTGAAGAAGGAAGTCGTCTTGAGCTAGCCATAGAAGGTAAGGGTGGAGCGGCGTGCCATCAGGCGCCGCTGGAGGAGGTCGTGGCTCAAAGCTGGGGCAGGTAGAGAATGGTGAGGCCCTGCACCATGCTGGGTTGGTGGAACCTTAGTCGGCCTAAACGGATGACTGTTAAGTGGTGGGGTAGTGCCCCACCTTCAGGCCGAAACAGCCCCACACCCATGGGGACAGTTGGGAAGACCGGTCTGCCATCTGGTGGACGTGGCCAAACTTGCGACCCAGTAGGCCAATGTGGGTGGGTCGAGCACCTCTCGAAGGACCGGGCCAAAAGTGGCTCGCGCCTGAAAACCGAACCGGGCTAACCCTTAGCAGTCCGGACTTGAGCATGGTCAGGTAAACCCCAGGAACCGTTGCGCCGGGCCAGCCTGACTAAGTCGGACCGGGGCTGGACCCAACCGAGTCGGACCGTGAGGGTCAGTGCTCAGAGATCCTATGTGGGTCAGCACATACTGATCTTATGTGGGCCAGATCTTGTGTGGGTAATTACGAGGGTTAGTACCTATTGACTTCAGGCGGGTCAGATCTTATGTGGATCATTGCAGGGTTTAGTACCTATCGATTCTACGTGGGTCAGACTCCGTATAATCAGCATTAGTGCCTCTCGATAGAATAATATGATCTATCTTCTCGACTAATCATTTATAATTATGTTCCTTACTTTATACCTTGTGTGAGCTAAGTCTTTTACCTTCGTGGTGTTATCTTCATGGTGTTACCTGTGTGTTACTTTTACCTTTGTGGTGTTACCTTTGTGGTGTTACTTGTGTGGTACTTCTACCTTCATGGTGTTACCTTTGTGGTACTTTTACCTTCGTGGTGTTACCTTTATGGTATTATTCCCTCATGTATGAGACAAGTATATCATGATAACTTAGGTTTATGTATAGGAATATACCTACGTAGATTTTTTGACTTCTCTGTGCTTTGTGGTTGAGGTTGTGATTCATGGTTTTTCCTTTGTAGAACTCTAAGAGACCTTCAGGGGTCTTGGGGTCCCTACTGAGTATCGTTATACTCACCACTACATAGGCTACGCCCACACCATGTTGTGTTTTGTGCAGACGAAGGATATCATTGATTGATCGAGCCTGAGGGAGCCATGACTGGACGGTGCTCAAAGGTGGACCGTTGATGTGACATGTTGTAGTGACTACTAATCGTGAGTTGTACCTACCCTTCAGGTAGGTTCCTCGGTGTATGATCCATGATATATTTTTATCTTTTCCATTGTACTTGTACTTTTCAGTTGGGCTTGATTTTTGGCCCCTTTACTTTCAGTACACTTTTTACTACAGCAGTTTACCTTGCGGTTGCTTCTTGTTGTGTTCTCGGTTTGTGTGTTTATACAATTTTAAAGGAAATTCCTTCCTGTTATAGGGATATGTATTTTTTATGCTAGTCGTCAACCCCTGGCCTATGGAAGGTGGTATTTGGGTAGTCATTGAAAAGGGCCCGGGGGACGGGTCGTGACATTAACCAACTCTCGATCTCACTAATGAAGACAATTAAGGGGTTCACTGAGAGTTCAGGTAATGGAGACCATGGAGGAAAGAATATTTGGTTTCCTTTGTGTCAATAATGTGGAAATATTCACATAAGTAAATGAATTATAGGAACAAGAAAGTGTTTTGACTATAGAAAAAAGGACACAAAGAAAGTAACTATAGATGTAAAATGAATAGTTCAGTTAGTGCATTAGATGAGAATGTTTTCCCTCCATAAATTATTTTCAATTTAAGATTGATTTATATTTTAAATGTATGGTAATTATGAAAGTAAATGTACTATGTGGAAGGCTCATGAAGAGAATCAGTAAGGTGGTACAAGTAATGTTTTTTCTATTGATGATGAAGAGACCATGAATGATATATGAAAGGTATGTTTTGTTTTAATCGTATTTTTTATTAACATGATTAAATTGAGTTTGATAAATGTTAAGAGATGATTCATATTTTATATTTTTGATGAAAAAAATAGTGTTACATTTTATGTTTAGAGATTAATGTATTAACCATATTTATTTTTAAGAATATTTAGATAAAATAGTTATACCTTTCATTCTTTTAGGGGCCTTAAGATCTACTAAAAAATTATTTAGTACTTAACGAATCGAAGTAAACATCATGAAATCCATTTCTTGAAGTAATGGATTCATTAGAAATTGATAAAACCAAAAAAAAGAATGAATATTTTTATATAAATATATCAAGTAATTATATTTCCTTATACTATTGGTCAATAAAATAATTACTCAGTGATAGGTTAATGATCAAAATTTTTTTGGTCCTAATACCATAATTGTAGTTAAAACGATGGCCAATTAAATCATCATAGATTTAAGACATTGTGGTCATCAACATTTCATTGATAATTCACTTGTTTTTTATTGATGACCTCAACCACTCCCCATAATTATCTACACATTTCCTCCATGTGTAATCTTTACTCCCAACCAGTGTTATCCTATGTGGAAACCTTGTTATATATTACTTTGGGTAACTATTATGGTTCCAACATTACATTTTTAATGGAGGTTTTAGTATTAATTTTTTTTTTCTGATGTGGGTTTCTATGAATGAAACATTAAATTATTAAACCATTGATAATATATAATAATTTCAAGGGTGAAATTAATTTTAAGGGGGGTAGAAAGTAACACCCTGATATTTTATGATATATTTTTTTGAATTAATTTAATCATCTTAAAATTTTTCATTTCACACAACATCAAAAATATTTTATTTTATATTAAATAACAATGTTTTTCTTGTGTTATATGAAAAAAAATCTAATCGTGCACTACACAGAACATAATGATTATCTTTATCTTCATAGCATCCCAAGGTTTTCTTGCATTACACGCAATAATTACTTTCCTCGATATCTTATGTAACATACACGAGTGGGTTTTAATAAATAAAAAATATTATTTAATTTAATATAGTCATTATATTAGTAGTAATAAATAAATTATGAAAAATATATTTATTACAAAAATATAATATATATTCATAGGTTACCAATTAATTGGAAATCAAAATATATTAACTGATTCAATATAAAGGATATATTTTTATTCTTTAGACACCAAAGTTTTTTTTAATTAATTTATTAAATTAGTTAAAATTTGTGAGTGATATTAATGTAATATATATTTAATATAATCAATAAAATATTTTTTCTATTCATCCAATATATTCTATAGACTTAATATAAGAACAAACCCAATTTTAGGCTTAAAACATTATTTTTATAAATGATGTTTTTCAACCATTAAATGAAGAACCGATTTTAAATCAAAAATTTAAAACTTTTATTGATTTAATATGTCAAAATAAATTTCATATTATAATTAAAAGCTTAAATATTAGGTTATGATAATTTTTTGGTATTTTTCTCTAATGTTTCATTTTTAATGAATAGTTAAATATATTGAATTTTAATTCAAAACATATTTTTTATCTAAGTTATTTATAAGGATAAACAATATTTTAATTTTTTGATAAAATTTTAATAAAAAAATTTATTTTTAAATTAATCCACTTTTTCAGTGTAATTATTTTCACATTGAAATTGGGTATAAAAATATAGCAAACTTTTGGGTGTTTTATTTACATTAAAAACTTGTAGTGTCATCTCGTCTTCCAGATTAATTTTATATTAATTTCTTCCAATTATATGATTTGAATTATTAAAAATTGATTCCATATTTGGAATCAGAATAATTTATAATTTATAATAAGGTCAACTTAAGTTTGACCAAAAATATTAGTGAACACATTTAAAAACAATTTCAGCGATTCAGGTGAAACTAAGCTTAACAGATGAATAAACCTTAAGCATCAGGTCCCAAATGACCTGTACGTTTATCCAAAACACATTTTATAGAAATATTTCAGCAATAAACCTTCCATTATATATTTTATTGGTTTGGTATGACTTTTTTTAGTTACAAACGTTGTTATTCCTAACATGTTTTTAAAAATGTCAAGTGTGTCCTTTCACTTCCCAATAAATGGATGCCACCTCTCCCATTTATTCACACCTATTTAAACACATATAATCTACCAATATCTTCCCAATAAACGTCCAAAAAATCCATAAATTCCTCCTTGAATCATCTATTTTGGTGGAAATCGTTCCATGTAATTTCTTGGTGAAAACTAAAAAGAGTTACCTAATTAAGAGGTAACACCATCCCTTAAGCTCCTTTCTTTTATTTTCATTATCCACTACTTAAACTCTTCTTATCCAATTATTGTATTAAATAAATAGTATCCTAAATATACTATAATGTTTTTATAATAATGGTTCAACCTACACTTATATACACTTCCCTGTAATGGGTAACAAAAATATTGTCTACGTGTACGGTGAACTACCACCTCACGAAATGATGATTGTTATTTTTACCTTTAATACATCCCATGGTAGAAATTATGATGTAAAATATATTTATATATCACATATATTATAATTATAATGTCTTTATTATTATGTAATTTTTATTTAGAAAATACCCTTAGGGTTTCATCTTATGTAAATGCGATAATTTCATTTGAGGAAGTGTGGACTACCACCCCCTCCAAGAGACGTCCTTCGTTCACACACTACATGGAAATTATTTAGGATATGTTTAGTGAATATATATGATATGTATTACATAATAATTCTACACTAATTATATTATATACATATATACATATACATATATTTCATTTACTTTCTCTCTTTCAATTCTTCAATAAAACGGAAGCAACGTTCATGTATACGTACGACCTACCGTCTCCATGATTGGTGTATTCCTTTTCATACTTATATTTTATATTGATTATTATAATACACATATACTGAATATTAATGATATTTATATCAATTTTTACATTCTGTAAATCATGAAATAAGAATAGGGACCAAATATATGAAAAATTAAGATCCAAGAGAAAAACCAAGTTAGCAATACCCGAAGCGTAACCTTAACATGGAATTGTTAACAAGAGGGTAGTATAATGTAATAATAAAAATATATATGGTATTATATATAATTCTATGGTTCATTAAAATATTTATAATAAACTTACAATTATTATACATGAGGTTTTAACAAGTATGATAAGATTCAAGACACAAGGTAAGATAATTTCATCTCACTTTTTTATATTTGTGAGGTACATGCCATGTTTGCCTCTATTTTCTTTTGTGTGGTATAAATAACTCACAAGAATATAATATATGGTTAATATAATTAAAATTATGGGTATTTACATATCCATTTTATGATATTTATTTCATGGCCTTTATGTTTTAAAATTTACAAAATTGGAAAATTAATTTTGTCTCAATTTTCCTTCTTTGAGACACAAGCCATGTTATGAACCTATAATTTTTTAATGAGGTGTATATAATGCCTTTGAAATTTTATATCATGAATATACTTATTTTCATGATATTTTTAGCTTCTTATAATTTCATTTTCCTAAATTGGGACTTGGGTTTAAAGTTACCAAGTGATAAGAGTTTATTGAATCAATCTCATTTATTTTTGAAATTATTTATGTTTATGATTCCATTGATGAAATATTATGATCCTTCCCGAAAGAAAACTCATTAAAATTCTTCTACTCTATATATTAATGTTAGAACAATTTAATGGAACATTGTTTTACACTCTTCGGTATATAATATAGTTAAGAAACAATTTTTTAAAAATCCTAACTTTACCCGCTCATTAGTTGAAAATATATGTTCCTTAAAACCCGGTTTTCTAAAAATGGTTTCCAATAATATTATATTATTATCCAATAATATTTAAAAAAATTAATCTTTTTATTTTTTTAATTATTTCAAGGTAATATTTTCATCTCATTCATAACAATCCATTTTCTAACCTCTTTAATTTGCGAAAGGAATATTCTTTTTACCTCGTACGACATGTACAGATTTAACCACCTCATTTCTATGAAGAATATTTTTCATATTTAAAATGTTAATTTTTACGAATGTTATTTTGAATGTAATTTTCTAATAAACTGCTTTCAATAAAAATTAGAGATATCTTTATATGTTTTAAAAGTAATGTTTTCAAGGAAATCTATTTTACAAAGGTTTTAAAAATTATTTTATAAGATTTAATGGAAAATTGTATTCAAAATGCTTTCAAGATCATTTTATATGATTTTAAGGAAAATGGTTTTATAAATGTTTTGAAGATCCTTTTATATGTTTTCAATAAAAATAGGTTTGAAGAATTTTCAAGATCTCTTTATATGTTAACAAAGAAAAAATATTCCAAAATGTTTTCAAATATTTCTTCATAAGTTTTCAAGATAGTTTTTAGGAAAATGGTTTTCAAAAGGTTTTATGTTTTAAATATGGTTTTTCAATGAATAAATGATATTTTCATTAAGAAATTTTTTCAAAATACCCTTCCAACTTATTTTCTACATAAGATTTCATTCGTTGATTTTAATCAAACCCTTATATGAAATGAGAAAAATGATCCATTCATATTCTTTCATAAATAGTTTATGTTTTGATTGAATGATGCTTAGGACACCTATTTTTCTTCCACGGGTTATATGATTTTGAAACTGATTTATCTTCATGGGTTATTCTTTGATGAAACGATTATGAAACCTATATATTTTTATAGGTTATGATGTGATGAAATGTTAATGATGTCCATTTCAGTTCATGGGATTATGATAGGATGTTTATAAAACCCATCAATTTCTATGGGTCATGATATGATAAAAGTTTTATTACTTTGTGGAACATGTATGATTGATTTTATTATGAGATGGGTGGGAACTATATTTCCCTCCAATTCATTTGGAAAATATTTATATCTCATGATATGATTATGGGAATCAAGTTGAAAGGCTTAATCCACTGTGGGAAGATGGGGAAACTTAATCACTTATAAAGAAAGGACAACAACTGGGGGTGGTGGTGTCTCCAACCCAGTATGTGTATTCAATATGAATATGGATGATTGGGAAACCCAATCCACTATGGGAAGACGGGGAAACCTAATCCACTATGGGAATATATATAAATACAATCCCTTAAAATGGAAGGACTATGACTGGGAATGGTGGCATGTCCCACCAAATATGTGTAGTTACCATGAAGTGCCTTGATAAGTTATATAAATATGTCTTTAATTATAAGGAATGATATCATATTTTTATGCATGCCACAATTCAATGTCTTATTTCTAAGTTATGATTTCATGGATTAATTTCTTTATTTCTATGTGATTCATGTCTTATGAACTGCCAAGATCTATTCCATTATTTATGTTAATGATATTTGATATGTAAGGTGTGATCTTATAATGTTATGATCATGTTATCGTACCCCTATTCTCATGTTTATGATTACATGTCTCCCTTTTTTACCCTTATTGAGAATTTGAAATCACCCTTTTTTAATTTTTCGTCCCTAGGTTATGAAGATATGTATTAAGTATGATGTTTCAAAGAAGGGTTATAGTCATGAAGAACCTAGTGGGAGGTAATGTAGCTTGATAATGCACCAGTGATTATGTTTCCAAGTTTCCAAAGGAAAAAATACCAATTATAGTATCTGGGAAACTGTTTATACAATGCTTAAAGTATTCCAAATTTTTTTTGTAATGTTAATGTACGTCAATACTAGGTTTTTACAAACAACCTAATAAGAACCTGCATTGTTATGAATTTATTAAGAATGGAATCAATGTGGGTTTATATTGGTTGGTCTATTCCCACTATAGTAGAGGAATATATTGATTAAATCCTTCAATGAAATGAGTGATATTTGACTCATCTCCCTCTTTAACTTATCCTTTACTATGGTGATCATGTACCTTTATGAGGTAATAGTTTGTGCGGGTTCATCCAAAACATTAATAGTGGGAAAAAATTCATAATACATCTCCCAAAGGGGAGGTTTTACTCTCAGTCAGTAGATATCCCAAAGCCTGATCCCTACTTCTCCATGGTATCAAAGGAATTAATGTCAGGACACCAATGGATAATATACAATTTGAGAAGTTCTGACTGATGATACATGAAAAAATGGGATGTCCATATCACCTCATAAAGATAAATGGTGTATAACCAGTCATAGAATTATAATAAAATATACCTAACCCAGAAAGGCCTTGCTCATTCATTAGGGAAGTTACCACTAGGTCATAAGTTCCATATAGAGTTCCAACTACATCTAGAATCATTCAAATAGGAGATGAGAATTATTGAATAACTTTGAGGAATTGGTTAATGGGAAAAATTGCCACCATATATAATTTTAGGGGAGTTATCTAACTTGTAAGACAACCCATGGAGTGGTTCTATGACCAATTGACTATCTTCAAAAATCACCCTTTAAATATAGTAAATTAAATATGATAGCTAGTGTAATGGAATACTGTAAGTGGTTGAAGGAATGGAAGCATCATCCATCAGACTGAATCCATGCAAAGGAAGTTTATGTTATAGAGGATACCTCTAAATTTTATATGGTATAATCCCCTTCAAAGCATCATTTTGGGAGAACACATGATACCAAGGGTCATAATTTTGATTCCCAGCTATCATATCCCTCTATATAGACACATTTTAAGATGTATGAGAATAAGAATTCATCTATAAAAAACAATAATCATATGTCAGATAAACTAGGAACCCTACCAAAAGAGGTTCGTATCATAAAAACCATCATGAAAATTGAATGAAACATAAAGGATTGGTGATCACATGGTCTGATATAGGTCTCAATAAATTCATGACCTGATATGGATCTCATGAATTGCATCACCCATAGATTATCTCACAATTGCATGACCCATGGATAATCTCATGACCACACAATCTATTATAAGACATGTGATTGTGTCACCCTCATATGGTCACAAGAAACATGTAATGATAAAGAAGTCACCCATTGAATCCATTAAATAATTTGAATCTCACAAAATAGTTATGTAGACAAAGGAACACATTATGGTTCGATAAAATTACTGTGAATTATTTATTGATTCATTAGAAAAAGTACTAATACAAGGAAACCATGTGATTAAATCTCGTGAAAATTTCTTGTGAAGAGGTCATGTAGAGTGACTCTTGTGAAGTGGTATTTTGAAATAGATCTTTTAGTGAGGTCTTGAAAATCTATTGAATGATGAAAGAAATCACAAGTGGTTTAGGAGTTTTATTCACCAGTAAAATGAATTTATTATCACTCCCTTTTTTATATCATGGCCTTTGAAATACCATTGGTCTTTTGGAAGACCAAACATCACTCGAGACATCAATTAGTGGAAGCCACAAGGGCTCAGGTGGTTATTTTCTCTCTTTAAAATAGGTTCCTTTCCCTTATGAATTCTCTTCAAAGGGGGTCATTTGTTAATGGATATAAAATGAGCATCATAATTTCTATAATTGCAGAAATACCTAAAGTATGAGTATTATTTTCTCTACACGACAAGGGAAGGAGTAGCATGGCTATATAATTACCAAGTAACTGGATCAAGAAGATCGCATAACCCTTGATAAGATACCTGAATACATGACCCTAGAAAGGTCATGATAATAGTTCATGAACTTCACAAAATTTTCATATGATCACATGAATACCCATTGGAAAGTCCCTCTGCTCATACAAATCCCCTCATAACATCAATCGTGTTATTATGAAGGCTTCCAGACAAGGACTAATGATCATGTAGAGACTGTTTGATGATCTCCTCTGATCATGTACATATCAAGTGATATATATTGGAAATCACATAAGTCCCCTTATAAAATAGTGAAAAATGCAGAAAAATGCAAATGATTCATGTGGTTAAAGATATTATATTTTTTATGCGAAGGGGTTATGCATCTCGTGTGATCACCATTGATCATAAGAAGACACTTCTATAAGACAACTTGATATACCAATGTTCCAGGTATAGGACTCCCTCAATCAAGATAAATCCTTTTAAAATAGTTACAAAAATATCATAAATACACCCAGACATTTCATTCTGGTCTTTTAAAAGCCCTATGACATGTGAATTTGATCATTAAGTGCATCATAGACAAGTAGAGTGACTTTACATGACAATTCCCACATGAATTCCTGATATTATATACTAATCATGTGATTCCTTGATACACAACCAATGAGAAAAGGGAAGTGGTTGTGAAAAATAAGGAATAAATGTTAGAAAATGTGAAATCCTTTTGCGAAGGGAACATATATTAATTTTCATGTGAATGGGTTACGCGAATCATGTGATCATCATTATTCATGAAAAGGGCCTCTAAAAACCAACTTGATCTAACAAGTGGATGAGACTGGACAACTTAATCTCGTGAAATTCCTTATAAAATTTTCCCTTAATCATGAAAAATCCTCTTTGACAGGTGTCCAGATCTTGCGAAGACACTGAAATATGTCATACTATTATTTTTAAGGCTATTTGACATCTTGAAATGATCATATGAAATCCATTTGATAATCCATGGTTCTAGTAAATATGAAAATGATAGAGTGTTCTTGTGGTCATTGTTTATCATGTGATACCATGTATGTCCCACAGTAGAAATATGTGAAGTATATGATATGATATTCCCTATAATTAATTGAACCTATATGTGTTATATAAATTTCTTTCATGATAGTGTATAATCAGGGTATTGAGGCCTATAAATTCTTCTCCCTTGGCACTAAAATATGACACAGAGATAAGGGATAGCGACTACACATGGGAGTGCAGAAAAGTAGACTTATCAGAGTGGAAAGATGCATAATATAAAGAGTCTTCCACTAGGTAAAACCTAGGGAATGACTTAATAATTATGTGGCATGTTTATTCACTTCAGATGATCACCCAATTGATCACATGAAGGAATTATGTTGCACAAGCTAGATTATGCAAAGAATTTTCCACCTCAAAAATATATTATTTGAAAAACATTATAGAATATATGTAATAAAGAATGAAAAATATGGAAGATGAATAGACTAATGTGAAGGAATCATGGGATTCACTTGACCTATCCATGTTAGGAAACAAAACCCCAAAATGTCGACCGAGACTTGTAATATCCCCCAGAAACATCTTCTAAGCCACACAGGATCCTTCAGAGATGTCAGAGAAGTCTTGTGAATTCATCTGGACATGTTGGCCCAGTCTTGGGAATTCCTCTATAAATATTATCCATGTCATGTGAATTTGTCCATACATTTTATCTAGATCAGGATACACCATAATGATATTTCATACTTTTTCATGTACCACCCTTGGATATGTCTGTGTTTATCACATGAAGACCCTCAGATGTACCAGCTAGGTAATGATACAATCCTCTCGACATGTCAGACAGATCATTCGATAGACTTACGACTTTTCTTCTTCAATAATGTGAATCACCCTTGGACATGTCATCCTTTCCAGATTGACACTCAAGATATGTCTGGTAGGCACTCAAGACATGTTGGGTACACCACTAGGATATGTCTAACAGACATCCCCAACATGTCAACCATGTCATGAAGACACCCTAGGATAGGATATACTTGTCTATTCGACACACTTGGAAATACATCAGACTAATCTATAAGGAATGTTATTCTTACTAAAAACAAGATATGTAGGATTACTTCCTAATTATTGATCTCTAAATTGGAATCCACCTCAGTATAATTCTCTCTAGGTCTCAGACACTCCAACCTGTGGACCCCAAACTCTCCTATGGGTTTATCACACTTCTTAACCCATCAGTGGGTTTAGAAGCAGTGTTAACTATGAGTAATCTAATTCGCTATATATGTAAGATACATAGGATTCCTTCCTATGGAATAATCACAAAAGGGAATCTACATTTGTATAAGTCCCTCCATGTTCCAGGTACCCCATCCCACAGAACCTAAACTCTCATATGTGTTTATCATTATTCCTCATCCATCATAATATTGATAATGGAATTGAACTATGAATACTCTAATTCTTATACAAATAAGATATATAGGATGCCTTCATATATCCCGATATCCATATCAAACATCCCATTTATTCTACTCTAGAGAATAATCCTATATCCATATGTAGTGAGACTGATCACTTTCTATTCCTTTTTTCTCACATCGATCATGGATTATGTGGGATTAGGGATTTGAAATAATCCAATAATTCACATTGTGAATTTACCTGATCTAGGAAAACCTATTTGTGTAATCCTTGTTTATTGAAATGATATGATTTCCCCCATTTAAGGGAATCCACCTTTCTTTGAGTCCCAAAGTAATTCCCATATTCATAAACCCTGATGTAATAACCCTCGTGGGCATTAATTAAATGTCAACTCCCATCAATAGGTTGGGTGAAAATCAAACTACGATGGATATAATTCCTATTATAAATAGTATATATAGGAAATTTTCAAAAGGTCTGTGTTGAATACCTTGGGCCTAAGTGACCTCACACATTCATTTTTGCATGATGTTTAACAATATGGATGACAGGAACTACATTGATTTTGATTCTTGTTATACACAAGATATGTAGGACACCACATGAATGTTCAAACCCATCCTCAAAATATCAATTGCCTCCTTTTGTGGAAGTAAAATACAAAGTTCCTAGTTATATAACTTTAAAATATAAAAAACAATCCATTTCTATGAAATAATAGGAAATGGATGAAGAACCTTAGATACATACAGGTGGTCTCATTAATAGAACCACCCTTTTACACATAGAAGGATTTAACACATGACCATTTTGTATG
Source organism: Viscum album (assembly GCA_963277665.1). Classification (NCBI taxonomy): domain Eukaryota; kingdom Viridiplantae; phylum Streptophyta; class Magnoliopsida; order Santalales; family Viscaceae; genus Viscum; species Viscum album. Next base: position 1,897,133,540 of record OY728150.1, read on the forward strand.
GGTAACCATACCCATATCTGGAATTGGAATAGATTTAAAAACTTATATTCAGTCTATAAGAATTTCCCAGAATAGGCACTAATCCCCCCAGGGTGTGAACAGCCCAACCTCACCTCCTCTCGACAAATGTGACTTCCTAAGAATCATTGGGTATGAAACCCCCAATGACTACCTAACTTTGGAAAGAAAGTTTGTACCTATTTATAGATGTTGGAACCTTTGTATGTATCTATGAAATATGGAAATGGTATTCCCAATGTGAATTATTGTGAAACCATACTTGGACCACACATTATCAATCCCAAAACATGAAATAAAGATGATAAACCTAGTATGAAAGCACTTAATGACATAATAACTGGACCATTATAGGTATCAGACTTAATGCCTCATAAACCCTAGGTATAAACACACCCATCATATTTTGAAGGAAATAATGTATTGAGTAGGGATTTTGAACGATTTATTATAATTATATTGGTTGAAGTTGATCCATTGATTGAGTACTTGGTAAAGATGGTCATAAAAGTCATAATGGAAGGAAAATCATCAATTTTATCCCAAATTATTTCCCAACCATCATTACTATAGTTGATATAAAAAGAACCAAGATATGAACCTAAGATACAATAGATGGTTAAAGATGTGTAAAATGTGATTTTTATGGTGTTTAATGTTGATCAAGATGGAGAATTGAGTTTTGGTACAAGGTTATGTATCATATCTATTATAGAGTAAAATTGGTGAATCACATAGCTCTTCATTATCTATAGACCTTGGAAGAAGTAAACTTTTTAGGGATTTATTAGATCATTATTGGTGGGATATCATGAAAAGGGATATTTTTTATTATACTACATGATTTCTGGATTGTCTGAAAGTGAATTTATTGTAACAACTACGCAAAGGAGTGTTGTAACCACTACAAACACCTGTATATATGTGGGGAAACATCACTATGGACTTTTTTAATGGCCTTCCTCATACATCCAAGGAGAATAATGACATATTGTTAATCATTAATAGATTATAAAATTATTCTCATTATATATCTATGCGAAAGGATTTATCATTTTATCCTCTTTCTCATCTTTATCTCTAAGAAATGGTGATCCTTCATGATCCACCACTACTAATTATTTCAAACTTTGATACAAGATTTACTTATATATTCTAGATGATCCTTCAAAAGGCTTTGAATACCAATGTAATCCTTAGTAAAATTTATTATCTAAAAAATGATGGGTGGTCTAAGAGGACTATTAAAACATTAGAGGACATGTTAAGGGATATATCACTTGATTTTCAAGTGATTTAGGACTGGAATCTTAAACTTTTTTAATTCTCCCATAACAACAATTTTCACTATTGTATTAAAATATTTTGTTATGAAGGACTCTATAAGACGTGGTGTGGAAGTCCAACATGTTGACATGATATTTGAGAAGGAAAACTATTATAATTGAACATTGTTAATGGCACTATGAAGAATATACAAGTGGTGTGGGATTATATGAAGGCTAATCATAGTCGTAAAAAGAATTAACCTAAAAACATAATGAAGGAATTATAGTTTCCTATTGGGGATCATGTATTCCTTAAAATATCAACATGGATAAGATTATTGAGGTTTTAAAAGAATTAAAAACGGATACCATGTTACATCAGACCATTTGAAATTTTGGATCATGTTATAGTACTTTCCTATCGTTTAACAATACCTCCAAATTAATCTGTGGTTCATAACTTCTTCCACATGTCTCTGTTGGGAATGCATATATAAGACCCAATACATATACTAGACACACATGGGGTGGAATTAGAACCTAACCAGTTATATGAATAAGAATCAATCTAGATTCATAATGAAGGGGAACAACTATTGAGAAATAATACAACCCAAAATATGAAATTATTATAGAGAAATGACAATTTAGAAGAAAAAACCTGGGAACCTTAAGAAGAGATGTAGGAAAAATAACCCCATTTTTTTTGGTAAGACAGAAATTTCGAGTTTTATGTTTATTAAGGGGGAGATTGTAATGGCCTAGAGAAATTAATATTAATAAAAGATATTATGTCTCACAATGATTGTTTTGTTATGTTTTATAATAGAATCCATAAAAGGATATTTACATTTAATTAATATAATATTTACTATACTATCTAGATATAATATATTTAGATAATTTAAAAAGGCCAATTCACACACTAATATAAACTCGATATGCCTGAATTCTACCATTAGGATCTCTCATGCTATAAAAATAATAAAAATAATTAGAATCATTAAGAATATGATTGATATTATCAAGGTAAGTGTAAAAACGTCATAGTTAATGATAATGTATAAGAATGATGGAGTATATATATAGTTTGTTATGGGAAAATTGACTGTTATTATCTAACTATTACTAGACTATTGGTTAAAATGATTATTGGTCGACATGACTTTTGGGAATTATGACCAATGGATATTATGATTGTTCGGAATTATGACTATTAAGCATTATGACCTTTTAGAATTATGGTGGTTAAGCATTATGACCAGTGGAATTAGTTTATATAATGTCTAATAATAATAGTTAATTTATGTAAAAGTGAAAAATAATGTCCTCACCCTGTAGGATCTTTCCTTTTGAAGCCAGTTTGTCATAACATGAGAGGGAATTACTACCACTATTATTCACCCTTAAACAAACCAAGGTAGATATAAATAAGTAAGGCTCAAGTGGATTTGACTACATGATATATTCAAGTGAGTGGAGATCATTAATAGAAAATGTTTAGTTAATCTACCCAATGAATGTTCCTCTATCACACACATAAACCTTATAGTGTATGCTAATATAATAAGGGCATATTTATCTAGACCTTAGTATTATAAAGCTATAATTTTCACTTCATAAATGAAATAGGGGTTTCATCAATTACATTTTCATTATTATTTTATTGAATAAAACACACATGAATATAATATTAATATTATTAATATATTTTTGGATACAATTATTACATAATTATATTTTTGGAAAATATTAAATATCAATTGAAATAAACTGTTATGATAAAATCAGTTATTTTAAATTAAATTTATTTTCATGGTATATTCTTATAATATTTATCTAAATATAAATTATAATATGATTTTATATTTTTTTAGATAATTTTTATAAGGTATGTAATTATGATTACATCAAAAAAATATTATTTTTCAGCAAAAAATTATTTAATTTTAAAGAAACTGATCTCTCATATTTAGAAACTTTTATAGAAAAACCCAACCATTCTCCCATTACTCTTCAATAATTAGACATAGAGACAAAATTTACCCTCAATTTATCCTATATAGTCTCAACAAAGAGTTAACAATGTTCCTAGAAGCTCATACATTGATTTAAGAAGCAATCTATCATAGTAAGAAATTATCACCCTCCCCTTTCCAATTCAAGAATTTCCATTGTTTAACCCTTTTTATTTGCAAATTATTAGGTTTCCTTATGTTCATAGTTATCCTTTATATCCCAAATAATGGGATAATGTATTCTTATATCATTAAACACATCCATGAACTTTAATTTACACTTGTTACACTACTGAAATATTCCATTGATTTACCAATCCATATTTTTATGAATATCCATCCCTATGTTCATTAAAGGATATTCATCGTAATATAACTATAAATTACTGATTAGGGATTTATTTATATAAAAATAAAATTAACTTCTCAAAGTATTAATATAAGTGAATTTTAATTTCTTTAATATTAAAAAACATTCATGATTTCACTTGGGTTATTGATGAAATGTTTTCATTTAATAAGTGATCTATGTAGAAAACATGAAACAATACATATGATGACTTCCCCTAGATGGAACTCCAATGGATTGGGTAATTAATTAATCTGTAGAGATAACAGGTTTATTATACGATGGTAATATGTTTTATGAAACCTTGGTGATGATCCTTTGTGATATGCTTATTAATGTCTCATTTTTTATATTGAAACCACATTTCCATGTTATGTATTATATACATATAATTTATTTTTCATGGTACACCTCATGTATTATCCATAATGATAACTCATGTTCCATTTTAATTTTTTATCCCTTGCTAGGATTTATTCTCACCCTCTCCTTTTTATTTATGTCCCTAGGAAATAGGTTTTGTTGAGGTGACCTAGGATGGATTAGTAAAGTAATAATTTGAGAGCATTTAAAAAATTATTTGAATGTTTAATTTTGTAATTAATATATTATTCATCTATTTTCTAAGACAATAAACCTCAAAGGATACTTGGATGTTATTAATAAAATATTTTTTAAGTAATTATTCTAAATTTTTTTATAAAAATGGAGAGTAGGCATAACCAAACACAATTGTGGAATTAAATACCGGAACCTCAACAGAATCAAGGGGTACCTTCCACATCCTTGAATGGAGTACCATCACATGTAGGATTAAAATAGTATTAATTAATCCCACAAGAGACTAACTAAATCAATAATACTTTGGAATACCTAAACATTATCCTTAGAACCTTCCCATGGGGGGTTACCAAACCTATTTATAGTAAAAAAATCTCACCCCTAATCTGATGCTTCATTATTAGGGAAATATAAAATAGTCCATCCTAAAAAAATTGGAAATATATTTTACTATATATAAAACATAAATCATCATTTTATATAAGGATAATAACTTTTAAGGGACTATCAATGTGACCTATTCGTAATCCTAGGTGATAAGATATAGAAAATATCATATTTTTTCAATAAATGGCCTATTTGTCTTTGTTACATAGTGTGTAATCCATGAGAATCCAACATAAGTGAAAATAAAATGTCCCAAACATGTATATTTTTCCAAAATGATATGAATTGGGAGGTATGAAACTTTTGGGACTCTCTTATGTATCAAGGATTTTATATCTAGTATATGATGAGTCATATGTCTTGGTGTATGGAATGTACAATGTTGAATATGAATTGTGAATTTTTTTGTGAATATATTGTTATAGAGTTGACATTTATGGATTATATAGGGTCATACATGACATGTGAATCATATAAAACAATAAAACATATACCACTATAACTTCCCGGTTCATATACCTGATACACACTACGAGTGACTTGGGCCAAATGACTTGTGGGACCCGTTATCCAGATCAGTGTCTAACTCAATGCACATCTATGATATGTTGTCCATTGTACATAGTGCGTAAACTGGGGAAACATATTTAAATCATTATATAAACCCCAACACCTCATATATATAGATATATAAAACATGATTTTACTGATCTACATAGCTTATTGTGGATTAAAATTCTAGATTCAAGTTTACTAGTTTCTTCATTAATTTATCAATAATTCCCATATCTAGTCTCTCCCTACATATATTCTTATGAAAATATCAGGTTGGCATCACCATAACACACCAAAATAATTGAATTGATGGTATTTTATCCCATCTATTCATATCTTCTCACTATCAAAGTCCATTAAAGAACTTCATAGCCACTACCACACCTGAATAGTTTCTACATACACCAAAATTAGTTAGATATGATGTAACAATGTCTCATCCTTATTTTTTTACTTCCTCCATTTCTATTTGGGTTAAAACATTATCCATTGTTAAGGTCAAAGTGTATTTTCTTTATTAAAAGGTAAAATTCATGGTATTGGACAAATGGGTTCAATTATTGGAAATCTTTTCCCTATCACTGCATTTATCATCACACTTCATCATTCATGTGACCACTAAAACTTCACAAGGATAAATATGATGATGGTGATGAACATAATAATAATAATAATATCATTATTTTCAATCAATTAATTCGTAACACAATATTATTCATTATTAAGAAAAAAGGACTTTGTTACTGTTATTTAATAATGAAATTCTTATCAAATAATTTAACATAAAATTTTAAACATAATAACTCAAATAATTTACATGGAAGAATATTCATCTCATGAAAATAAAATAATGTTCAAATTATGGATTCATTCCCCATGATACCACACCATATTTTTTTCATAAATACTTCACCAAATAATCAAGTATGCATAATGAAATTATGAAATTATATTCCATTATTTCATGATAAATAATCTATATTAAATAAATAATATAAATTCAAGTATTTTTATTCGGGATATGTGAATTATTATCATTATAGAGATTTTTTATTTATTACATAGATATTATTCATAAATTTAAGTGAGAGGGGGAGAATTAATAAACACATACAATAGAGAAAAAATTATAATAAATTCTTACTTAATTGGTTATTACACTGACACCTCAAAAATTTAATCATTGTTTCCATGTAATCTTGTTTTTTGATTTTATCTTGGATCCATGTGTAAATATTTTTCATTCTCCAGGAATGATCACCACCTTAGAATTCCCCTCAACACTCTATGATTATTTACAAGCATTAACATCCTACCCTATGAATATATTATAATAGGGTATATATAATTCTATATTATGTAAAGATTTTAAATTAATGAAATACCAATGAGGCTCAGTATAAGGCCCAACACCAGAGTATATAATTTATACATAGCCTTCGAAAAAAACCCTCTATTGAAGACAATTTCATTTCAAAAAAATTATCTGATATTTGGTATATGATATATTAAAATTTACACTCAAAAGATAAATATTTATATATTTAATAAATATTAAATATCCCTCATAAGTTTAGGGTTTTTGAAAATTTAAAAAAACATACCAAAGTAAATCACGACACTCTGTGATCAATGAAACTATTAAAAAATATAAGGTTATTTGTTATATGAAAATTACCATTTAATCCTTTTATAGTACATTTAATTTCTTAACTTAGAAGTGATCTAAGTTATATCCAAGATAAAAATTGGGTTGTTATAGTCAATATTTCATAGGTGATCTAGATGAAGAAAAAACATATGTAGGAGTTTTATTCCATTATATTTTTCTAATTTACTGATTCATTTTAGACATGTAATTAAATTTGAATTTCTAGTTCTACACGTTATTTTAATTAAAAATATAATGTGTTAACCAATAGTGTTAGATTCATAACCTAATAGAAGATCCTAAATTTTCATGAAAATATTGGAAATTTTTAATTGATTAATTTTTTAAATATTGGAATGATATTTATGTCAATGTGACATTTGGTGTGGTTGAAATAACTGAAAAACATATTGAAGTAAAAATCATAAAAATATTCTGATAGGAACAAGACACATAAATTTAAAATGATTTTTTTGAAATCACATAATAATATATATTATTAAATTTATTACTTGAAGGAATATATATCATTTAAATTTGAACCACAATCATTTAAAAAATAAAAAAAATTAATTTTTTATTAATTTAAGAGTTTCAAAACCCATGTCTGATAGAAAAAAATTAGAAAAAAATATGATTTGTTTTGAAATAATAAGACAATAACCAATGAATAATTTTTGAAATGTAAAATTATAAAAAAATCAATCTAATGGATATGTGAACTTAATGACAACATTTATGTTTTCAATTATTTAAAACTCATTCAAAACAAGCATTATTTAGTCAAAAAATAGAAAAATAATCATATACTTCTAGAAAATCATAGTAAAATAATCCTAAATTAATTTTTGTTGTCTGGGAATATAAGGAACATAATTATAAGTTTTGGTTTATCTGGAATGGATAAAAATTTATTTTTATTATTTTAAAAGTCTAAAAATGTGAATGGAATATTCAAAACCTAAAATCCAAAATTATTTATCATTTAATTTTAGCAAAATTATCATTTCATAATAAATTACATTTAAAAAGATATGACACATCAATATGACTTGTGGTGTATACAGAATTCCTATAAAGAACCTTTTTTAAGGTTCAAATAATCAATAAAAACATTAGTGAAGGGGTAAAACATAGAAAAAAAATAGAATTATTATAAAATCCTAGAAAAATTTCATTTAATTAATCTATGTATTGTTTTAACATTTGAAACATTATTATGATCAATGATTTTCTAAAAATTACTGAATTTATATTTAATTATTTTAAAAGTCTATAAACAATCTTGTAACAATCAAAACCTAACAAAAAACTAATTTATGTAAAATTGATGGAAAATTATTATTAATTATATTTTTAGATTTACAAGTATAAAACTCATAAAACTGAAATTTTTTGTTCTTGTAATGGCCATAATTATATTTTTAAACATCTTCAAGACTTTAGAAACACGCGTCTATGGGAAAAAACTTTTCAAATTTTCACAAAATATCATGAAATAATTGTAAAAGTACTATAGAATAATTTGAGATATATTGGAATATAAAATATTTCAATATTATTTTTATTTTACTTGGATTGATTGAATGGTTATTTTTTATTTTAAATTTCTAAAAACATTTTTGAAGTGGTAAAAACCAAGTAATAAATCCAAAATTTTCATAAAATCATAGGAAAAATATTGATGAATAATTTTTTACATATAAGAGTAGATGAATTATTAATAAGATGTGTGGTGATCATGAAATATAAACAAGTGAATTTTAAAAGGTATAGTAATAGACATCATGTCATTCAAATGTGTGGCGTAGTGAGAATTATTGAAAATGTTTTCATAGTTTAAAAATGATGAAAAAGTGATAATGTCAAAATATTGCAAGTGAACATTTATTTTCATGAAATCCATAGAAAATTATGACAAATTCATTAAATAATTATTGTATTAGACAATATATAAATCTACAATCTAGTGTTATGTAAATGGCTAAAAGTGTGTTTTAGAGAATTAAATTTCTGAAAATGTGCATCAAATTGTCGAATCCTAGAAACCATGGAATTACATTATACCATAGAAAAATGACTGTATATTAATTTTTGTACTTGTATTAAAATAATACACATTAATTTTATGTAAATTTTTCTTATAATAACCAAAAAAGAAGTTCTGTTAGATTTATAATTATGTTAAAACATGTCTTGTAGAGTTAAAACCATGCAAGAAACCTCAAATTGTCATAAATTCTTTGGAAAATGACTTTAATTTAATTTTTGAAATTTAGGAATAAAAAATATTTCAATACATCATTTTATTATAGTCTGAGTAACTAATTTATAGTTTGTTAAATAAATTTATTTTTTTAATGAAAAATATATATTTATATAGGTAAACAATCAATTGAGTTATATTTTTTTTCTTTTTACTAATATTTATTATAATTAATTTTACATTATTTTTTAAATGTCTTTTAGTTATGCGATGATGATTGGAGTTCGAAGAATTATTTTATGGAACATATCTGTTATATAATTATATAAATTATTCAATTAATTTTTTAGAATTTATAAATATCAATAAACTATTAAATTCATTATAATACATGTTTTTTCATATATAGTATGTTAGGTGGTGATTGTATATAAATTTAAAAAAAATTACTTTTGGTACTATAAAAATTTGTTGAGAAAGGTTCATTTCATTGACTATAGTGAAAAAAAGTTTGGTTTATATAATAGAATATAGAGGTTAAATCAAAAAACAAATGTTAACACTCTAGTCCATTATAAAGGAGCCTATATGGACATTCATGTGGTGGTCTCTATATCCTTTATGGAATAAGATATAATTTCCACCAAAATCAATCATTGTACATTCACTGATGGACATTTGAGATGGAATCTATTTATCGCTAATAGTCATTATTTTAGTTTTGGTTCTACAACATAGAAATCAATCTTCCATCATCACAGCCTTTATGCTCCTCTCAATTGACTTTTGGGAATTTATATTCGGGTCAAATTTTATTTCATTCATATTCTACCAACATTGATGTTTTTGTCTATTCCTCTAAAACTAATATTGTGTTGCAATGTTAGTGTATATATTGTCAATAATTTTTACTACTATGGTTTATGGTGGTTATATGACACAATGATCTTACTAAAAACTTTCTGAATTTGAAAATTCTATTGAATCATTTGGCATTGAAAATGCATCATGTCGACCTTGTTACATAGCATTCTCTGATTATTCATTATAGTTTCCCTATAGTGTATTCACTATTTTATGATATTACTATATTGTTACCATTTTCCTATAAAAATAAATGGAATGATAAACTCTTTCCCTTCTTCAATATTTTTGATCTCTCTAAAAACGCATTTCTATGGGTTTTTTATTTGGGATATTTATTATTTTACTATCCCACTAGCATGTGGTCTATTTTGATTTTCTATTCCCTTATAGTATTTGAAATATTTTTTTCATAATTGTTTTTTTGTAAAAATAACTTTTTAAATATATAATTATTTAACTAAATAAAAAAAATTAAATTTTAAAAATAATATATTTAATAAATCTCTTTATAAGTTTGTAATTAATTATGCCCATATGAAAATAAATACCATTCAATAATTTTTTAAATAATAAATAATTATTTTATGAACATTAACATTCAACATAGCTTGAACTCTCCCAAAATAAATATATTCAATAACTATAAAATAATTTTTTTTGAATGCCTGATAAATCTAAATCTACCTCACTTATTATTATAATTTTAATGAAAAATGATTTATATGTCATGAATTGAAATTAATCCATAAAATAAGAACAATTATTTTCTAATTATTTTAATTAACTAAATATATTGTGTACATGGGTAAAATTAATATATAAACCATTACATCTTATTCTTAGTTGCATTAGTTCTAACCTAGTGTGAAAAAATAAATATATGGAAACACATCAAAAGACTCATTGACAAATAGAGGATTTTTTGTAATAAAAACCATCCCATGAATGCAGTTGTGTATTGAAATCCATTTATCAAAATATATCTTATGAATAAAAATATATAACTATGTTATTATCTCTAAAATATTTTTTTATATTTATTTATCCTTTCATAAAAGTATTTTCTTCAATCACCATAGCTAAAATTTTTCTAATTTATTTCCATCTCAATAAAAGGGAAATATATATCTTTTTAAAAATAGGGAAGGGAAAATATAATAGCTCATGCCTTTCCGGCCCATTTCATTTCCAGTTTAGGTTTTGGAGCTGTTTTAGAAGAGGATATAGGAGGTTATGTGTTGGTTATAACTACAACAAAACTACAATAAAATTTTTAAGCCATAAAAGAAAGATTTATGGAATTTGATGGTTGTTTATAAGTTATGTGGTCATATGGTTTAGGGATTTTATACGATAGAGAAATGGATTTGGAAAGGTTTTATGTTGTAAAAGTTGAATTTACAACATAAATATTTTAAATATGGAGGCTTCTTATTTTTCATCGGAAAAGTAGTTTATGGCCGAAAGGTTAGAGTTACGACATATGTTTTATGGGACTATAAAATTTTCCATATAAATGTGTAATTTACACTGTATAGTGGGTGAGTTTTAGTTTTTTTATAAACCTTGTTTGACATATTCTCCTCTCATTTATCAAATCATCCATCTATCTTATTATGGATGAAACCTAAGAAATTTTTGGAGTAATTCTATCCCCAGTTTCTAATACATTGATCATATGTTTTGGTGGTGGTGTTTCAGAAATCAATGGTAATACCTTCTCCTTTTCTTAGTTGTTTCCACTTTTCTCCTCTCAGATATCTGCTATGGTGTTATATTTTTTATCATTGGGTGATTTAGACAGTGTTTTGATGATCCCTTAATGTGGTGTAGGTTGATCCATGGCTTCCTTGTGTGGTTGTTAGTTGTGGTTTGTTTCTTCTTTTCCCTGTGGTGTACAATGAGATCTGAAAGCTTCTTTAATGTAGGGTATCCTTTTTCTCTCCGTTATATGTGCTATAGGTGGGGATTACATTGTTTTTATTTTCATTGGTTAGATATTAAATGTTTTCATAAGAAATATAATTAACTTGAATAAATATAATTGATCGGTATGGGAGATATATTGCATGTTTTAACATCTTAGTTATTATTGTTGATATATTTATTCCATATGTTTCTAATAATAAAAATAATGGTTATTATGATCCTTCTTTTCACTGTAGATGATTTTCCTTAAGACCCTATCTGAGTTTTTGTGTGATCACATCTTGAATAAAAGGTTAAAGTACCTATATATGGAAAATAATGTGGTTCCCCACGGAATCTATTTTATGTGATAATAACCTTCTTAAATAAATAAGTAATGTAATGAAACACCCTGAATAATTTGTAAATGTTTGGATGTGTTTTTTTATATGAAGTTAATTTTTTTTGTTTACTTTTTTGTTACAGGTTGTTTTGTATTGATGTGGGTGATCGATTGGGTTGTGTAATGCATGGGATAAAGATGGAGTGGTTGGGTATCATAGATGTGATGTGGGTAGTTGTGCGATGTGGTGAACAATGGTGATGATGTGTGTGTTTTTTTGGTTTCGGGGCATAGAGGTTGTAGTGTGTAGTGGTGATGATGTGTGTTGTGCAGTGGTTATAATGAGTAGAGGTTATGGTATATTGTGGAAATGATCTGTGGTGCATAGTGATAGTGGTTCATAGAGGTTATGGTGTACAGTAGTGATGATGTGGCATGGTTATGTGTAGAAACATTGTGCCTTGTGGTGGAATGGTGCGATAAGGAAGTGGTTTTTATGGCTAGATGGTTTGGATGGTTTAGCACAACAATGACATTATGTGATGTTACCTAATTCTAGAATGGTATGATATACCACTTGAGTGTGGGGTAGGTATGAATGCATCCTAAATCACATCATAGATGTCTAGTATATGATGTGATGTCTTGTGATGTGTACGAAAATGATTGGACCACAAGATGTTCAGCATTGGGGTGTGAGAGAAGAAAATCATTAGGGAAGTGACAGTGAGGTTCCTTTATTTGTTATGATGTTAATTTTATATTACTATATTGAATACATTATTTTTTGAGTGATCCATGGTGAGGCTAAGTTTGGTAGTTAACCTTTTTTGTTCTTTTTGTGTCTACTATTTTTTCATTGGTGAATTAGCAAGCTATTTTTACATATGTACTTGCAACCTTGGGTATGATCCTAGTGATTATATATTTTATTCTCAATATACATATATAAACTATTTTTAAAAATTTTAGTATGGCTTTGGGGACTATTATTGGAATTATTAGCTCGGGTTTTGGTGTTGTTTTTGAGTTGTTGTCGTAGGACATTTATTTTTGTATATGTTGGAGACTTTTATTTATGTTGGTTCATTTCTATTTATCCATTTTGGAATGGTTTTGGGTTTACTTTTATATTATCTTCTTTAGTTTTTGCTTGTTCTTTATCCTATCTCCCAATCATGTTTTTTAGAGGCTAATTCCATTTGTGAGATTTTTACCCCTTCAGTGCTTATCTCCAACCCGAGGCCTACTGGAGATGGGACTCAAGGGTCATTATCTCTCATCTTTTATTGTTGAATCTTTGGAGGGAGGGGTTCATGAAATAGTGGTTTAAAAGGTATGTTTGTGATATTGTATAGAGTTTAGAGTTAGGAATTATGAGGTTTTCATGGGTTTATAGAGAAACAATGGGAGTTAATCTTAGTGTGTGACATAGGATAGGGAGATTGGCTAGGAGATGGGATTTTAGGGCCCCCATGATCTAGTTCACAGACTCTAAAATTATTTAAAAACCATGTAATGTGGTCATGTTTGTAGGGTAGAGACCTAGGAGAGGCACGTGCATCAAGATTTATTGTTTTTTTGTTTGAATTGGGTTTTTATGGGAATATAAAATGAATTAGATAAATAATCTGGATAAAATTACATGCTACCAAGCTTATAACATCTCCTTTATTTTCATGAATGGATCTTGTTCATCATATATGAGTTGTTTAGGTATTTTATATTTAGTTGCATGGTCTAGTTGATCATCAGAGGGTAGACCTGATAGAGGAGGAGGAGGCATGGCGTAGGACCTTGCATGGCATTCAATAGAAGAGTTTTGGAAAGTAGGAGGGGAGAATATCTAATTTGGAGATATATTACTTGATAGAGGATCTCAAGATCTCTTTTGGTCTGATCCAAGCACAAGATAATTTTTGGGTTCCACTATCAGTGAGTCAGTTGGAGAGACATGTGTGTCAGTGGTGGATGTTGTACCTTGGTGGTCATATGGAGGAAGATGTGTCATGAATCAAATTTTAGTCCAAGAGGTAGGATATTAAATCTATTTATAAAGGTATATTAAGTGTTAAGGATCTTGAGATCAATTTCGAGGACCTCCTACACTTTTATTTAGATGTTTTTTTAGATGAGGAGTCTATAGAACGGTGCCTAGAGGTGGCTTTGTGCCCAATGATCAAGTGTGTCTCCACTCAATTTATGTTATCTACATACCTTGAGGTGCATAAAAAGTAATTTTTTATCAAGAGGATTTTTTATCTAGGATTTTATCCTTCAGATAGTATCCAGTAGGGCTTCTAAAAAAGAATAGCTTCTAGAAGTGGATTACAGGTGTTTAGATAGTGAGGGTTCTAACCAGTGGAGAACATACCATGATAAGTGTTTTCTCATCATTCTAGGGAAGGTGACTCTCAAAAACCAATATAATGAATTTCATTTTCATACTATGTCTACATTGTACATGGGAACCGCTCAACCAAGTGTCCACATACTCAGGGAGGCCAGTATCAGGTGGGTGTCCAGAACCCTTTTTGGAAACTGTAATAGTTGCCTCCAAGGTAGTTTCAGTTGCTAGAATCATTGGTGGTTGTTCAGTATCCAATATAATATGTTGTTTCATGAATGTATACTCATAATTTTTCTCTTACATAGGTACCTAGGCCAAATTGCAGCTTGGGAGGCTATCAGTAGAGAGTAATAGGATATTATCACAGTTAGATGAACATGTTAGAGGTGATTTCACAAAAAAGGCAAGAGTTGTTAGAGGTATAATTAGTTCATCATATACTATTTTTTTACTTTCTCATATTTAGGTGACTCACAATCCTTTATTTATCCTACTTTAGTTCATATATTGGGGTCGGATGTGGGGAGACTTCCAGTTTCCCTGGTGTTATCAATGCCTGTTGGAGTTCAAGCTTCTTTGTTTAATGTGTTTCGAGGATGTACATTGTGGATGGGGTAGCACCAGTTAGTGGGAGGATTATGTTTTCTATAGATATAGCCATATTTCATTATCCATGGCATGGATTGGTTGTATTCTGTTCATCCATTCATTTAATATTTCTAGAGAAGAGTTTTTTCTCTAATGAGAAGGGACAGTGAGTGGTGTTCATTGGCATGTGAGGTTATAATATGGGTGGTAGTCTAGTGGAGCCAATTGTTTATCAGTAATTAGATCTATCAGTCGAAGATCAAGCGTGGGATGTTCCCAAAATTTTGTGGTAGTTCATATATTTTTTTTCAAGATGAGGTCATGATACTACCCCTTGAAGAAATGTCGAGTTAGGGATAGAGTTACAACTGGGTACATCTAGGATTTTGATATCTCCCAATATAAGGGATCTTACAAATTTTCACAAGATAAAGTTATAGGGTTTATAATCTAAT
Organism: Viscum album; assembly: GCA_963277665.1. Taxonomy (NCBI): domain Eukaryota; kingdom Viridiplantae; phylum Streptophyta; class Magnoliopsida; order Santalales; family Viscaceae; genus Viscum; species Viscum album. The sequence goes on from OY728150.1 coordinate 1,897,149,064, forward strand.
GTAGACGGGTTTCATCTGACCTGATGTGCTTCTTTAGGGTGATTTGGTGTTGTTCCCCAAGAATTTGGATGCTGATCTAAGGATGTGTATATACTACCATAGGTTTAATAGGGTAACAGTCAATAATTTTTAACCTCTTTCAAGGATAGATGATGTTTTCAATTAGATGAGATGGGTAATGGGTTTTCTAAGGTCGATATATAGTCAGGATATCACCAGTTGAGGGTAAAGGATGAGGATATCCTGAAGAATACCTTGAGTTGAATGTATATGCACTTTGAGTTCATATTCGTATCATTTAGTGTGAATAATGTACAATCCATGTTCATGATCATCATAAAATCTATTATATTAGATTTTCTAGACTATATTTCCATCATTTTCATTGATGATATCTTTATTTACTCTAAGTCATATGAGGATCTTGTTGATAAAATCAAAGTTATTTTATAGGTCCTCTGACACCACCAACTCTATGGGAAGTTTTCCAAGTGTGAGTTATGTCTTTGAGAAGTGTGTTTCCATTGAAAAGTGGTGTCACAATAGGGTGTGTTCATGAACCTATAAAATATCAAGGTAGTTGTTTCTTGGTAATCCCCCAAGAACATGGTAGAGGTTCATTATTTCCTTAGTCTCATAGGATATTATCAGAGGATTATACTCAATTTCTCTTATGTTGTATCCACTAATAGAATTGAATAAGCTGGACCAAAATCTGGTGGGGAGTGATCACTGCTAGAAATCATTTGGTTACTTGAAGAAGAAATTGGTTAGTTTTCTAGTGCTTAAATTTTATAGGGAGGTTGTGTTGTTTGATGTTTTCAATGATGTGTCCCATATGGATTTGGGATGTGTGTTTATATAGTAGATATTGATGATATCTTATGGTTCTATGTAGTTATATCCCCCAAAAGGTAAATATTTTATCCATGATCTGGAGTTGGAATCATTTTGGTTTACACTCAAATTTTTGTAGCTTTAATTCATTAGCAAGTGCTTTTCAATTTTCATTGACCATAAGAGCCTAAAATATGTTTTCTCTCATTGGGATGTAAATATATTCCTGTAGAGGTGGATGAATTTTATCCAAGATTGTGATTTTAATATCTATTACATATCAAGAAAGGGGAATGTGGTTGATTATGCATTAAGTCACAATTATCTATCACATATGGCTGTATAGTTTGCATCTATTTGGAAAGGAAGGGCCAGATGATGGACATATCCATATGTTATTCTAATAAAGATTATATGTTACATAGATGATGTGTGAGGGAGTTCTCCATTGGTTTAATAGCTCCCATTTAGTGGTAAATTAATGTGTTACAAAGATGTGTCTTAGCTTGATAATATAGCATTGGTTTCTAGGGATGAAAAGTCCAGTGTCTTAGTTTGTGGATAGGTGTCTAGTTTACCAATAGGATATAGCATAGAACCTTGTTTCTGTAGTTTTTTTAGAAGTTATTAGTTGTTCCTAAGTGAAAAGAGGAATACATATCAATGTATTTTACCAGTAGGTTGTCTTAGGCTTAGGGAGGATGTGATATAGTTTCAGTTATAGTGGATCGACTGAAAAATTTATCTCATTTTATAGTGATCAGTGGATTTAATGTCATCGATTTTTGGCAATGAGGTATGTGGATGATGTGGTTAGGCTTCATGGTATAATGAGGAACATTATATCCTATTAAAATCATCATTTTACCTAATGATCATAGAGGGTATTGGATCATTATTTTAGCTCCCAGTTTCACCTTATCACTACTTTCAACCCATAGAAATATGGTAATATGGAGCGCACCATCATGAAATTGGAGGATATGTTGAATTATTGTATCCTAGACTTTGGTGGATCATGGGTAAAGCACTTTCCTTTAGTTTATTTTTCATTCAAAAATATTCATCACTTCTCTTTTAGAATTTCCCCATTTGAGGCATTGTATGGGTGGAATGTTGTTCTCTATAATGATGGATGGAAGTTGGGGAGACAAAATTTCTTGGTCTTGATGAGGTTCTGAGAATGACCTAGAAGATCCAGCTAGTTCAAGAGAGGAAGATGGCGGTGTAGGACCATCAGATATCCAATATTGATCATAGGTGGAAGCCCTTAGAGTTTTGGGTTGGAGACCATGTGTTCCTGAGAGTCTCCCCTCAACATTGGTAGAGGAGTATGGGAGTAAGCTTTCTCCATGGGTTTTTGGACCCTTTGAGGTGTTGGGGTGTGTTAGTGAGGTGTCATATCAATTAGCGTTTCTTCCAAGGTTATAGAGAGTCCATGTAGTCTTCTACATGTACCAAATTTTATGTTACCTTTAGGATGACTCCCACATTATTGATTTGGGAGAGTTGGATATCAATAATGATGTGATGTTTGTAGAGTGTCCATTATAGATCCAAGAACTTAAAGAGAGGGTTCTATATGGATGAAACATACCCATGGATCATGTGTTGTGGAGGCATGTTATCCTAGAATATACCACATGGGAGTGAGAGACACATATGTGATCCTAGTACGTTGATTTTTTTGAGTTTTTCTTTTATCTATTCTTTTTTTCTTATGATTAGACGATCATATATTTCTATGATATAAGATGTGATGTTTCATTAGTGATGTTATGTGTTATAAAGATTTCATTATATGAAAATGGTAAAACATGATTCCTGATCAAAATGTGTTATACCTTGACATAATTAAAATTGTACCTGTGAGTCATTGTCTCCCTAAGAGAATAATATCATGACATGGAAGACAGAATTCACGTCTTTTTTACATGGGGAAGTATGGTGTGTTGGTTAGGCTAGTGGTTGGTCTGGGATATGGGGAGGATGAGATGGTTGTAAAAAAAATTGATGTGGTATGTGGTCGATTGTGTTTGGTAGTGAATGATGTGGTGTTGTTCCTGATGATAGGTGGTGTTATAGTTGAGTGGTGACGTGGTTGTGTGAAATGTTTTTTTGTGGGTGTCTCAATTGGTTGTGTTTGGATGGTGTCATGTTGAGGTGTAATGGTATCCTTGAAATGTATCTCACTAAGTGGTTTTTTGGACCCCTTTCTTTTCATCTAGTTAGGTTTTGATTCTGGAGGGAAAAATAATTTAATAGTTAACTAATATAATGTTCTCTTCCTTCCCTGCCAGTTACATTTTAGGTTTGGGTGTTAGAGGTGTTTCATAGTAGGATCTAGGAGGTTCTATAGAGGTTGGAGTAATAACATAACTACATCCAGCTTTTTATGTTGTAAAAATGGATTTATAGCATAAGATTCTAGTTTAGAGCTTGTGTGGTTGTTTGATTTATGGCTTGTATTTATCGGATGAATGGTCATGAAATGGGTTTATGTCGTAATGCGGAATTTATTTCATAATTATTTTAAATCCTAAGGCACCATGTTTTTAGTACAAAATTATTGTACGTCCTAATGGTTGGTTTTAAAGAGTATGTTTTTTGGGCCCATGGAATTTACACAAAAAATATGTAATTTACAACATAAAGTGGGTGTGTCATGGGTTTTTTTATAAACATAGTAAAATTTATTCTCCTATCATTCAATCACTCATCTCTCTATCACTATAGTTGAACACTAGTCAAATTTTGTAGGCCTTCTAAACCTGTCTCTTCCTGCTTTGATCTTGGGTTCTGATGATGATGTTTTGGAAATCAGTGGTAAGCCCTTCTCCCTTTCTTAGTGGTTTCACACATTCTTTTCTCAAAAATATGATGTGGAATTTAAATTACAGTTTGGGAGTGAGTTATGTAGTTTTGTCAGGATCCTATGATGTTTTGTAGGTTTATTTGTGGTTTCCTTGTGTGGTTGTGAGTTATAGGTTGTTTCTTCTTCACATTTTGGTGTATAGTGAGATAAAATATCTTCTTTGAGGTAAGGGATCCTTGTTCTCTCCCCTATATATGATATGTGTGGGGATTTAGTGGTTTTTATTTCCATTGGTTGGATAATATGTTTTGGAATAATAAATATAATTATTTTTCATCATTGGGATTAATAGGTATGGGGGAGATAATGCATGTTTTAGCTACTTTGTTATTGTTTTTAATGAATTTATGATTGATTTTGGTAATACTAAAAATGATAGGTTTTAGGAGCCTTGTCTCTACTATAGATGATATTCTTTGAGACCCTTTATGTGTTTCTATGTGATATCACCCTGAATAAAAGTTTAAAGAATGTATATATGAAAATTAAAGTGGCTTCCCACAGAATCTGGTTTGTGTGATAATACACATACCAAAAAAATAAGTAATGTAATGAAATATCATGAATAAATTGTGTAATTCAGTATGTTCTTTTCTTGTTATTTTTAGTTTATTTGTTGTGTTTCCTTGTGTATTATAGGCTTCTGTGTGGTGATGGAGGTTACTGGCTAGGCTATGTAATGTGGGGGTTGAGAATTGGTGGTTGGTTATCATATATGTGATGTGGAAAGTTGTGTGATGTGGTGCATAGATGGTGTGGTTAGCAGTGGAAATAATGTGTGGTTCATAGTGGTTGCGGTGGATAGAGATTGTGGTGCGTAGTGGTGATGATTTGTGGTGTGCAATGGTGGTGATGTGTGGTGTGCAATGGTTGTGGGCTGTAGATATTTTTGTGTTCATTGGTGATGATGTGTGGTTGATATGTGTTGTGGCCTTGTACCTTATGGTTGCATGGTGCGATGAGGATGTAGTTTTTTTCAAAGGATGGTTTGTTTGGTATATCACGATAAGGATTGTAGCACCCCGATATTTTATGATATGAATTATTTTTAATTTCTTTGATGTCTTGTGTTGTACGCTACACCAATATTATCTTGTGCTATATGCAACACTGTACTAGCTTGCAGTATATGTGACACTATTCTTGGTTTGTGTTTCACACAATTTCAAGTTCTTTTGATAGAATTCATTTCACACAACACTGAGTATATATTTTTTTTGATGTATAAATAAAATAATCTAGGATTATGTTATACGCAACACCAAAGGAATATTGCACTACATGCAACACAAACATGCCTTGCGTTACATGTAAGAGCTACCTTCCTCGATAGCTTGTGTGGTACACAATACCGAGTTTCACTAAAAAATGATATATTATTAAAATATTATATAAACTAGCCATTATAAATATTATTAACAACATTTTTAGTTTTATATAACATTAGCATTCGACTTACACAAGATATGATAGGAAAATCAATTTTTCAGATAAAAGAAGTATTCTTCAACAAAATGCAGTTTTACCACTTTTTGATTGTGCAACCATTTTAAATATAGTTTTAGACACTTTTATAAGTTATATTTGACAAGATAAAATTCTTATTTGGAAGAAAGAAATAAAAATTTACTTTGTATAATTTTTTGATATTTTTCTGAAAACTTTCATATTTTGATGAATAATGAAAGTATGCTAAATTTTAATTGAAAAAAACTTTTTTCATCGAAATAATTTATATGGTTAAAATATATTATTGAATGGTGTTAAAGTATAAATATAATATATTTTTATATTTTTAAACAATGTATGAAATTTTCATTAATTTTACATTGAATTCATTTGTAAAAACATTTTAATATTTTGTAATGTTTAAAACAAAACCCCATTTTTTCAACAACAAGATTAATTTTAAATTAATTACTGCAAATTTTTTGTCGTGAATTTTTAAAAATTAATTCCATATTTGGAATCAGAAGTTTCAAATTGGGTAAATATGTACTTTTTATTTTTGGATATTATGAATAGTAACTTTATTAATTTTTTTATTTACCATGGTTAAAGGGTAAATCTGGTAATAAGGGTAGCAAAATAATATTTTAATTATATTAAACTACCCTAACACATACTATAATCCTATTGGATGATATAATTCCGGCCATGGGCATCCTTGGGTCGATTTTGGGCCCCCATGGATTCACTTTGATGTGAAAATGACAATTTATAAGAATTAATTTAAACAAATGAAAATTATAACCTAAACATATATCTTTAACTAAATTGATTTTAATATATGTTTATATAATATATATCTATGTCTATAAATTTTAATTGGAATGATAAAAATATTTCCTACATCATAGCATTTTATTTATAATTTTTAGACATTAGATAAATATATTTATTTATGACACAATTATGATGTAATGATTACCTCATTAATGAAATATTCAAATAAATTAATTAATTAATATATAAATAAGATTAATTTTAATATTTTTTCCCATCCATGAATTTTCTATATATCATTACTGAAAATTAACTTTTTTTTATCAAAACACTTCTAAGGAGAAAGTGAGAAACCTCAAAGTCCATCAAAACAACAACAAATAACCAAAACAAAACAAAAACAAAAACCAGATCTGCCTCTCCCAAGTAACTATCTCATGTCAAAAAACCCTCACAAATGCATACCACTCAGCTAATTGTCCCACACAAGGGTGTGTGGGCCTGATACCGATGGCGTAGCCATTCCCTCTCAATCTTCCAAATCCAAATGGCATGAAAAGTTACAGGCTTCATGCTATGAACCCCATATGGATGACATTGACATATTAGGGATGATTTAATTCCTTTGGGTCTAAATAATAAGGTTTTTTATGAATTATTAAAAATGTCAAGTATGAATAGTATCCAAAATTAACATAATTCATAACTTAAAACATAAAATAGTTTATTAAATGATATTAAATTACTAAAAATTAAATATTCATCCAAATAGTTAATATAAGTCCAAATATTTCATAAATATCTTTTTTGTGGGTCTTTTGACATGATATGGTAATTATATTAACCCACAATGTGTAAATAACATGATATCACGGTATGATTAAAAAGGGTAAAATAAGGGTAAAACCAAAAAGATAAGGATAAAAAAATTTGAAAAAATTTCCAAAAAATTATTGTATGATAGGTATTCAAACCAACATCATGTTATCTTAGAATTAAATAAGTTTTAAACCATTTTAAATCTAAATTTAATTTATAATAATTCATTATTCTGGAACATTCCTAAAGAGCCCCTCTCCTCTCTTATAAAAGGGAAACTCCTCCCTCTCCTCTTCACTCTATTTTGAGCCTTCAATATTATCCAAACACTACACATTTCTCTTCTCAACTTCTGTAGTTAAATTATAGAGGTTCTGGTCTTTTCAAAAGATCAACTCTAGTGCCCTAATAGAAATTTAAAGGAGGTACGTCAAGGAAGAGGTAATCTCTTCTACCGATTCTTTCAAAAACATTTCTTCTTCTACTTCCTCTTATTTAGTTTTTTAATTATAAATTAATGAAATCAGTATCAGTATTATACTGATATGTTATTATAAATATGAAATAAACCTATTTCTCCTTCTATCTATCCTACAAAAAACAAAATCACTATAGGTGCGTACGTACGACTTACCGTCTACACGTCATGGTGTAATATGTTTTCACCACCTCCTTATATTGATGGTTATAATGGTATAAATAATAACTATATATTATTATTATAACATGATACAAATTCTGGGATATTATAGACCATCCAAATTAATATCATTTCATAGTTATGGGAACAATATCACCGCTTGTGCGTATGTACAGCTTACCGTCTCCACGACGCGATGAGATTCATTTTCCATGTTAACCATTAAAAAATGATTAAAAATTATATATAATAAATAATAATGAAATATATGACATAATAATTCTACTATATTTATGTATATAAATACATGTCATTTATATACTTCCATCCAATTCAATAAGGAAACGAAAATAGCGTTCATGCATACGTACGACCTACCGTCTCCATAAACGGTGTATTCTATTTCATCTATATATCTATTATAAATATATTTATATGTTATAGATATAAGATATATATATATATCATTTTTTACATTTTGGAAGTATGTAAATATGTATCTATGTATTCATATGAAGAATAACAAGTCAAAACATGTACGATAAATGAAACTATTATTACCTAAAATGTTGCTTTAACATGGAATTGAAAAATGAATGGGTAATATAAAGTCATAAGTGAATCATATATGACTTCATAAATATTATTATGGATCTTTTACAAATTAATAATATTTTTAAACCCACTATATATGAGTTTCATATACATATAGAAGAAATCGAACTTAAGGTAACAGATAACATTTCCAATCTCATTTTATCCGAGATTGCTTATTCGTATGTATCTATTGGGTATATATTTATCATACATGTCCATGTTTTCTAAAAATATTCTCATAAGATGTTAACAATTTTTCAATGTATGTTTAAAATAATTTTTACCCATTTTTGACTTTTACTACATGGTATGGAAGGAATCTTTCTTTTGTTAACCATACGAGGCACTTTCTGACTCTTTCGGTAAATGTACGAGGTGAATATTTATTTAAATTATATGGAATGAATGGATTTTTACATCTTATTAACACCTTATCTCCATGAAGCTACCTATAAACTATTTTAAGTTTATTTTCAACTAAATTCTTTTCTTTTACAATTGTGCGGCATTTTGAGAAAATAAAATGTTTTTTGAAGAAGAAAGGATATTTTCATCAATAACTAATTTTAAGTGGTTTATCAAAAATTATTTTCCATATAATATATCATAGTTTTATGTTTCTATTCCTATTATTACTTTGATTTGATTATGGTTATGATGGAATTATTTTTATGAAGTCCATTTATCTTATATGGATTATGTTATGATGGCATGATGTTTAATAATCCCATTTTATTTCATGGGTTATGCTATGATAAATGATTTATGTTTTTGTGGAACATGTAATAATGATTTAATTCTGAGATGAGTGGGACCTATATCTCCCTCCAATTAATTGGGTAAATATTTTTATCTCATGAGATATACATGGATTGAACGAAAAGTAAATCTGGTTCAGTAATACAGGACTGGAATGGCAGGTAAACCCAGTTCAGTAATAAACTTCTTCCACTATGAGGTCTTGGAAGAAATTCCTTGGCTACTATGAAAATCATATTTTTTGATTTTTATTTTTCAACAATTACATGTTTTATGAAAATTATATTCTATTATGTTTAATTTTCATTTATGATATATGGATTATATACTGCCAAGATTTATGTCATTGCTCATTATTTTTAAATTTAAACTTTACGTTCAAGTTTTTACATTCAAATGTTTATGAAATGTTTTATTTTCTCCATGTTTACCCTTAATGAACATTTTATCTCACCCTTTTTATGTTTTTTCCCCAGAATATAAATAGAGGTTTCAGGTAGTAAAAAAGGGGAAGATCTTTATGGGAGATTTTGAAGATCTTTCACCATGACTAGAATTTTGTGTTCTGAGTTTCCAAAGATAGTAAACTAATACAGTCTTTTGGAATCTATTTTTTTTCATGTATTAATTATTCTATAAAAGTAATTTAATTTCCATGTACGTCAATCTAGGGTCTCTACAGTTGGTATCAGAGAAAATGTTTTGTCAACCTTTGGAAACTAGGATGCAAAAACTTTAGTGAGATCCCTTGATATTTTTATAAGGTATGTCTCGGGATGTCCCTGAGGTTTAGAATAAGTATAGGTTACAGTCCTAGAATTATGATAATGATCATGAATATCCTAATATTAAATTTAAGTTGTTAGATATTTAAAGTAATCCCCCTTGATTATGTTGTTTTACTTTTATGATTTTTGCCTCTCATGCTATTATTTTTTGGTTTGAGACAATGGATGGAACCCGAAGGAACCGTGATAATGATAAATGCATTGGGAAATTCAATGATTGTCCTAATTAACCACCAAATGTAATAGGAGATGGAGTGAAAAATTGCATTGCTATACTTACATAAGATATTAATCATTCTAGAATTCCAAATGATAAGAGAGGAGAACAATATTCAATTGAGTCCTTCATGAAGAAACATCCAGCTTCTTTTAGTGGGTCTTTTGATCAACTTATTGCAGAATAATGGGTCAGTGCCATTGAAACAATATTTTCTAAACTTCATTGTTCGTAACATGAAAAATTCATTTTGGTTGTTTACTATTTAGAAGTTGAAGTAGACTAGTGGTGGAATCTAACTAAGAATACAAGGCCCCAAGATGAAATTGAATACATGGAATGGGATGAGTTCAAGAACATATTTTTAAATAAGTACTTACCTCGTATTCTTTGAAAAAATATAAAAAAGGAGTTCCTTGAGAATAAGAAAAAGAATGATGAATATTTAGGTACATATAGGGTGAATTTTACAAGGCTTTCAAGGTATGCTTATAGCTTTATGATCCAACATGAACATAAAGATGATTGATTCTTCAGTGGCTTAAAACCAAGTCTTTGAAGGGAATTAGCTATAATAGACTTCAGTAGATATGAAGAGATTGTGTGTTGTGCTATCAAGGAAGAATTGAAAGTTGGCGTTACATATCCATCCCATGGTTTTGACAAGAAATGAAAGATGGAGTTCAAGGGAAAATATCAAAACAATGGTGAAAAGAATATGAATGTTTCCTTATGCTCAAAGCTTGGAAAGAAGGATGGTGGAGATTGTCTTAAAGGGACTATCAAATGTTTCAAGTGTGAAAAATAAGGTCATCAAAGTAGTTGAGAGTCGAAGTAATGGGAAAAATGTTTCTAAAGATGTGAGTAAAGAAAATACTAAAGAAAATTCACCACCAATACTTCAATGCTACAAGTGCAAGGAAATAGGGCGTTATGCTAACCAATACTGTAATCCAAGGGTTGATGATGATCGACGTCAGCAACCTCTTAAGGAAAAAGACAAAGGTAAGTCACATGCAATCAATATTGGTGATGTTGAGTATTAAAATGTAGTGGTGGAATGATTAAGTGTTTATGTAATGGGATTTCAAAAAAGTCTTTTGGAATCTCATTTATAGTATTATGGAATATTATAATATTTATGTATTGGTTTATTGTGGTTTTCAATAATTATATGGAACCCGTAACCATGAAAAGTGATTGAAATATTTTTGGAAAGCACGTGATATGAACATAATGAAGGGATAATGTGATAATTAGATGTTTCATAGTATTAATGAGCTCATGGCTGATAAAAGTAAAAAGTTATATTATGGTTTGAGCATATAGATTTTTTTGGTACTTTTGGTGTGTGGAAATAGTTAATTTTGAGAGAACTCATGTGTTCACTGAGGTTCTATGGTAATTCATGTTATTATCATTGGTTAAAGAGAATACATGATTAAGGTATTCACATGTTAGGAATGTGAAAAAATTGAATAGCCTAATGAGTTATAAGATAAAAATGTTATGTCAATTTAGTTTACCTCCTTCTCAAGTTTTATATTTTCATCTTTTGGAAGGATTGCAATTTTATCCTTTTATGGATAGTAAAATTTATATTTATGTTGAAGTTTGGTAGATTAATGTATTATCTAACTATAGGTATACTTATGAATATTTAATAATCTACTATAACCTTTTTTTTGAGATATATGGAATGACTTATCATTCTATATTATGATCTACTAACACTTCAGGAATGACAAATTCAACTTCATTTCTTTAAATAAGATTTTAATTGGAAATTGTTTGGGGAATGACCAATAGGGATATTACACTAAAATCAAGTAAGGATTTCTCCTTGTGAAAATTTTTTTCTACTTCAGGGAAATGATCTTGAAAAAAAATAAAGTTATCATAGTACCCTCTTATCTGTTGAATCAGATGGTGCCTTAAATCATCACAGATTTATTACTTTCTGGTAGTTAACTTTCTCCGAACCTTATTCTCTATCACTATTTAGCAGAACATGATAGTTAGATTTCTCTTTCATATCTATTTTTTCACTTACCACCTATGTTCTAATATGTGTAAACCCAGTGATGAGTTATATTAGGTACATGTTTCATTTCTTACTTTCCATTTTAAAATGCAGTCTTATTATCCCTTTTTACGATGTGGGTTTCTATGAAAGAAACTTTTATGTGGAAAATCATTTATAACATCAAAAAGTTTTGAGGGCGATATTCATTTTAATGGGGAAGAATGTAACACCCTGATATTTTATTAAGTGAGTTGTTTTTAATTTATTAAATGTCTTGTGTTTTATGCAACACCAGGATTATCTTGCGCTATACGCAACACTTTATTTTCTTGTAATATATGCAACACTATTCATGGATTGTGTTGCCTATAATTTCATGTTCTTTTGATAGAATTCATTTCACAAAACATAGAGTGTATATTTTGTTCAATTTATAAATGAACTAAGTTTTTATTATGTTATATGAAACACCAAATTAATATTTCACTACACGCAACACTGACAAGGCTTGCGTTACATGCAAGAGCGACCTTCTTTGATGGCTTGTGTGATATAAAATACCAAGTTTCACTAAACAAAGTTATATTATTAAAATTTTATATAAACTAGCCATTATGAATATTATTGACCATATTTTTAATATTATATAACATTAGAATTCATCTTACACATGATATTAGAACAAAATCAATTTTTCAAATAAAAGAAGTATTTTTTTAAAAAAATGTAGTTTTACAGCCATTTGATGGTGAACCCATTTTAAAACTAGTTTTTGAAACTTGTATAAGTTATATATGACAAAATAAACTTATTATGTGGAATATAGATTTAAAATTTTACTTTGGATAAATTTTTGATATTTTTCTGATAACTTTCATATTTTGATGAATAGTGAAAATACGCCAAATTTTAATTGAAAACAACTTTTTTCATCAAGATAATTTATATGATTAAAATATATTATTGAATTGTTTTAAAGAATAAATATAATATATTTTTATATCTCAATAAAATTTAATTAATTTTCATTAATTTTACATTGAATTCATATGTAAAAACTTTTCAATCTTTTGCAATGTTTTAAACAAAAACCGATTTTCTTCAACAAAAAGATTAATTTTAAATTAATTACTACAAATTAGGTGTATTGAATTTGAAAAAATGGATTCCATATTTGGAATCATAAGGATAAAATTGTGTAAATAGGTACTTTTTATTTTTTCTCATTATGAATAGTAACTTCAGTAATTATTTTATTTTACACGATTAAAGGGTAAATCTGGTAAATAAGGGTAAAACAACAATTTTTTAATAATATTAAACTATCATAAAACATGAACTAATACTATTATATGAGATATTACCGACCGTGGTAATACATGGGTCTATTTTAGGACCCCATCGATTCACTTGGATGTGAAAATGACAATTTATAATAATTAATTTAAAGTAATCATAATTATAACCTAAACATGTATCTTTTACTAAATCAATTTTAATATAGGAATATATAATTGATATCTATGTATATAAATAGTCCTTGGAAATCTAATAATTTTTCCTACATCATGGTATTTTATTTCAAATTTTTAGATATTAGATAAATATATTTATTTATGACATAATTATGATGTAATGATTACCTCATTAATGAAAGGTTCAAATAAATTAATTTGTAAATATTAAAATAATTTTAATTTGAATATTTTTATGCCATCCCTGAATTTTTTGGATGAAATTTACATATTATGGATGAGTTAATTTCTTTTTTTTAAGTAATAAGGTTGTTATTAATTTTTAAAAAAGTCATGTATGAATAGTATCCAAAATTGACATAATTCATAACTTAAAACATAAAATAGTTTATTAAATGATATTAAATTCCTAAAAATCTAATATTAGTAAAAATATTTAATATAAGTCCAAATATGTCATAAATTACTTTTTTTGGGTCATTTGATTTGATATGGTAATTACATTAACCCACAATATGTAAATAAAATGATATCACGGTAAGATTAAAAAGGTAAAATAAGAGTAAAACCAAAAAGGTAAGGATACAAAAATATTCCGAAACTTTTCAAAATATTATTTTATCATATTTATTTGAACCAGAATCCTATTATATTATAAATAAATATGTTTTGGACCATTTTAAATCTAAATTTAATCAATAATAAATTAATATTTTGGAACATTCCTAAAGTACCCCTCTCCTATCTTATAAAAAGGCACATCCTCTCTCTCCTCTTCACTCTATTTTGAGCCTTAATGATCAGAAAAACCCTGAAAATTTATCTTATAAAATTATCTAGTTACATTATAGATGTACGAGTCTTCTCAAAAGACATTTTCTAGTGCCCTAAGAGGTATTTAAAGGAGGCGCATCAAGGAAGAGGTAATTTCTTATACCGATTCTTTCAAATTTATTTCTTATTAAAAATACTATTATTTATTTTTTTAATTATAAATCAATAACATAAGTATCAATAATATACTTATATGTTATTATAAATATGACAAACCCCTATTTCACTTTCTATCCATCCTACGAAAAATGAAATCACCACGCTTGCGTACGTACAGCTTATCGTCTCCACGTCGTGGTGTAATCTATTTTTACCACCACCTTACTTGGATGGGTATAATGGTAGAAATAATAACTATATATGATTATTATAAGAATATACTAATTATTATATATTATACACCATCCAATTCAATACCGTTCAACAATTATAGGAATGATATCATCGCTCGTGCGTTACATACGACTTACCGTCTCCATGACGTGATGAGATTCATTTTTCATGTTAACCATTAAAGAATGATTAAAAATTATACATAATAAATAATCATGAAATATATGAAATAATAATTCTACTGGATTTATTTATATATATATATGTTATTTACTAACTTCTATCTAATTCAATAAGAAAACGAAAACAGCGTTCATTCGTAAGTACGACCTACCGTCTCCATAAACGGTGTATTCTATTTCATCAATCAATATTATATATATATAATGAATATATAAGATATATATAAATCATTTTATACATTTTGGAAGTAATTAAATCATGATCTATGTAATCATATGAAGAAAACATGTCAAAGCGCGTACGACAAATGAAATGATTATTACCCAAAACGTTGCTTTAACATGGAATTGACAAATAAATGGGTAATATAAAGTTTTAAGTGAATAAAATATTATATAATAAAAAATATTATGGTTCAGTTACAAGTTAATAATATCTTTAAACCCACTATACAGAAGTTTCATACACATATAGAAGAAATGATACCTAAGGTAAGGGATAACTTTTTCAAACTCATTTTATCCAAGATTGTTTATTCATAAGTATCTAATGGGTATATATTTATCATCAATGTCCATTATTACTAAAAATATTCTCATAAAATTTGTACTATTCATATAATTATTTTTTAAGTAATTTTTATCCATTTTTTACTTTTACTACATGGTATGGAAGGAATATTTCTTTTGTTTATCGTATAAGGTACTTTTTGAATTTTCCAGAAAAAGTATGAGGAGAATGTTTTTTAAATAATACAGAATGAATAGATTTTTACATCTTCTTAATGCCTTATCTCCTTGAAGCTTCCTCTAATATATTTAAAAAAAATTTCAACTAATTTTTTTTCTTTTAAAATTGTGTGGCATTTTGATAAAAAAGATGTTTTATGAAGAGGAAAGTATATTTTCTTCAAGAACTAAGTTAAAGTGCTTTATCAAAATTATATTCCATATAAGATCACATAGGGTTATGTTTATATCTCTATTATTACTTTTGATTGATTTTGTTTATGATGGAATTATATTTATGAAGTCCATTTATCTTATATGAATTATGTTATGATGGCATGATGTTTAAGAATCCCATTTAATTTCATGGGTTAGGCTATGCTAAATGATTTATGTATTTGTGGAACATGTAAGAATGAATTCATTATGAGATGGGTGGGATATATATATATCCCTAAAATTTATTGGGTAAATATTTATATCTCGTGATATAGAAATGGATAGAATGGAAAGTAAATACAGTTCAGTAACACATGGCTGGAAAGGAAAGTAAACCCATTTTAGTAATTGACTTCGTCCACTATGATGGTCTTTTCGTAATGGAATCTCTAATAAAAAAATCATTTTATGTGCATATTATTTTTCCACAATTAAATGTTTTATGATAATTCTATTCTATCATGGTTAATGTTCATTTATGATATATTCCTTACTTACTGCCAAGATTTATGTCATTTCTCAAGATTTTGATGTTTAAAATTTACGTTCATGTTTTTATGTTCAAATTTTTATGGATTGTTTTATGTTCTCTATATTTACCCTTATAGAAAATTTGAGATCACCCTTTTTATGTTTTATTTTCCCTAGGATATAAAGAATGGTGTTATATAGGAAAACAAAAAAGGGTAAGATCCTTATGGGTGATGCTTAAGATCTTTCACCATGATTATAATTTTAGGTTCCTAGTTTCCAAAGACACTAAACTAATACGATCTTTGGGTGTCTGTTTTTTTCATGTATTAATTATTCCAAAAAAGTAATGTTATGTCCATGTACATCAGTCTAGGGTCTCTATAAAAACAATTTATGTGAGACGGGCCAGTTGTGGTGTGGTGTGGTTGTGTTAGTTTCTCAGTTTCTAATAGAATAAATTATAATGATGTATGAAATAAATAAATGAATGGGTTGGTAATTGAATATGATGTGGTGGATGTTGATGTGTAGTAAATTTATTAATGAATAAAATTTGGTGGAATTTATAATTGAAAGTGGGAATTTTTGTGGTGATGTGTGGTGGTGTGATGTGTTTCATATAGTGGTGGTAGTAGTTGTGGCTGTTAATGTGTGGTATGATTGTTGTAATGTGGTGTGTGCTGGTATAGTTTTTTTGAACCTATAGGTTGGGTAATGTGTGATATATGTATACCATGTATGTTTATTCTATTTATTTATATTCCCCACCCTAGTTGGATAACCTAACCAATGCTCAGAGGTTTTGGGTTCTGGGTCTTTTCCACCATATCAAGAATTTTGGTGATATGTAAGGTTGGTTATGCCCCCTTCCCCACTCTTCATTCAGTAGTGTTGACCCTAGAGTCTATACTCAAGATGTGTAGTGTTGAACTAATTGTCTTAGGGTAATATTTGGTTGTTTTGGCTATTGTGAGATGTGATAGGACACGTTTCTTTAGGTGAGATGTTTTTGGATGGTTGCGGTGTCTTCAGGTGAGATGTGATGTGATGTTACCTAATGCTAACACCAGATTATATACCTTACTATGTTTGGGTTGGTAGGGACGCATCCCAACCCATTTCAGATAGGGATGGTATGGGATGAAATGTGATGTGATGTGATGTGATGTGTATGGAAGGGATGGCAGCACAATAAATTTTATGTTGGGTTGTGAGAGGAGAAAATCAACAAGGAAGTAGTAGTGGGGGACCATGATTTATTATACTCTCGATGTTATATTACTATATTGGATGTGTGATTTAGTGAGTGATCTATAGTGAGGCTGATTTTGGTAGTTTACTTGTTTAGGTTCTTGTTTCTTATGTTGTTTGTTCACTGGCACGTTAACATTCTCTTTTCAAATGTGCACTTGATACCTTGGGTGCAGTATTGTTGTATATAAATTTTATGTTTCCCCTATGTATATAAACTATTTTTCAAGTTTCCAAGAGGACTTTGGCGACCAAGCTGGGCATTACTATATTGGGTTTTTGAGCTTCTAGAGAGTCTCTTTTGTAAGAACTACATTTTGGTATATGTTGGAGTCATTTAATGTACTGGATTATTCATGTTCACACATTCTAGGATGATTTTGAGTTTACTTTTAAATTATATACTATATTTTTTTGTAGTTTTCTATCCTATCTCCAAATAATGTTTTTTATAGAGGGTTATGCCTCCCATTTATTATATTTCTATACCATCGATTCATTTTTCCAACATAGGGTCTACTATATGTGAGTCTCTAGGAATTCATTATCTCTCTTACTTTATTGAAATATCATTGGAGGGAGGGGGTCTTTATAGAGAAATTATGGATTAATAATTGAATTAATATATACCACTAACGATTCAACCAATGAATGATATTTGGAAATGGTTATATGGGTAATTATTTACATTATGAATACATGTTATCAATTCATGTTATATGTTTATAATGATCTCAAGTATAAGAACCATTATACACACTCACATTTTTGGAACTTATAATGACCACACCGGATATAGTTTAATAGTATTATTATGGAATATCAAAATTATCATTATTCATGGGAAAAAATACAATCTATTTATATAATAAATTATTTAAGAACATTATCATATATTTCATAAAGAGTAAAATATAAAATATTAAAATACAAAAAAAATGTATATATAAAAATACATACATGGTGAGACAATACAAAGTACTCCATAAAGTTTATTCTAAATATCCAACTCTAACATACTCTTTTTTTCAATAGATCCAACTAGTAATTATCCCAATTGGTTATCTATCTAATGTAATTCATACCTTTATTGAGTTACAACATTGTCTGATGGTTTTAACAAGTTACCATATGTAGTTAAACTCTTTTCTATGATTTTATTTATCTTAGTAAAAATCCTCACTAGGTAATATATAAATATATATATGCATATTGCTTCATTTTCTTGATGGAAAATATATCTGGAAGATAACATTTATGTGTCTGAGAAAACTATCTCTTAATATTCTCTTTATTCGTGGAAAATATCCTTTATTATTTTAAGTATATTTTTAATTTCTACTTATTGTAACTCTTCCAAAATTTTAACACCCATAATTGTGTGTTAGATTTTTTTCTATTGAGTATATGAATGTGTTAATACTATGAAAAATATAGATATATTTCTTATGATGAACTTTAAGGTAGAATCCTTGAAGAATTAGGGATTGGGATTTAGTTAACAAAGTCACATATTTTGTGTCAGTTATTTATTCCTTTTTAATTGGTATAATTTTCTAAGTGTTTATGGGCAAAAATATTGTTCAGAAAGGCTAACCAGTCTGCCAGCTCAACCAAGCATACATGTGGGTGTTGCCTCAACCACAACTAGGTCACCATCCAGCAACCCAGTGTGAGCGGTAGTGTGTGTGGGTGAGCATATCTCCCATACTGGGAGTTCACATGAAATTTAAAGGTGTTCTTAGGTGAGTCACACAATGGGTTGGTGTGTCTAGTGAGGGTGTGGGTGCATCTATTGTGGGTGTCGACCCCACTGCTAGCTCAAATAGTGGATAGACAATTTAGCCTTATTATAAATATCCATACACTATAGGAAAGTGATTTGGGGTACAAATTTAGTATGTAACTATTCCTCTATAAAATTATATGATCATGACCACATTCACTCGATCAATTCAATTTGATTCATCTGATCATTCCTTTATTGTATCTTTAACCTCTTTCTCCCTTATCAGACTCTCTAACCCCTGGTTAAACAACATGATTTGCACCATATATCCTATTAAGATGTAAATACAAGCCTGATACACTCAACTCTCTCCTCCAGTGTTCATTATCCTTCATAAATGATGAAACAAAGGCAATTATGACTCACTCAACATCCCTAAGGCGTCCATGAAACTCTATTTTCATGCATCTGGTGCTTCAGAAAATTGATCCATTTCATAAATATGATCATGGGATACCATCTCATTAATACTATCATGTGAATAAAATTATTCTATTTCAATATGAAAAAAAATTCATGCGATCAAAAAATGACGATCATGAGAGCTATGAAAACATGATGTAGTTCACATAAAAAAGAGTGTATCCCATTTTTGCAAGAGCCACCCGTCATTTATATCTTCTACAATATCATGTCAATATAGATGAATACCAATAGTTATATTGAATAATAACATCTTATTAATGTTATCCAATCATTCAAGGCCTTCGAATCTGTCATGAAAATCTCTCATAGGTTCTCAAGGAATCCATCACATAAACAAACAGCGATTAAGTGAAGCAGCCGAGGAAATCACGCATAGACATAATATATTTCATGAATATAAAGTGATAATTTGAAGCTTAAAAATTCATCATATGAATCCCTAAGTGGTTTTAGAGATCCATCACATGAATAGACACTGATCATGTGACACCTTGGAGCTGATCATGCAAAGCCTCGGTAGCTTTCAATCATGCCATCATGTGAAGACTTCTTGTGATTGCATGATTTCGATCATGATAAGCCACACACCACATTATTTTAGCTCACATGGTATCTTACCCATGAAATGTATAAGTAACCTTAGTTACCTCTTCCTATATAGACCCCTCTCCCTTAAAAAGACACATTTTAGGGGTAGAGGGAGGATATCAAACATAGAATATTGGAGAAGGAAAATAGATAAAGGTATTCAGCTATTTCATTTTGAGGAATTTACTAGTTGAATCAAAATACCTAGTTTTGAGACTCATTTATGGTCATGTGATCACAATAATTCTTTATTGAATCACATTATAATTTAAATAAAATCATGAAAATCCTCTATGAAGAAAATCCTCTATTTGGCCATGAATGTCTATGGACATGTGTCCTCATCATGAAAAAAAACCTCCCCTAATTCATATCTTTGAGGTGCATTAGAACCAGTGGACATGAAATTCAACTATACACCCCATATTCCATGAAAACTCTTGACCATGCATGAAACTCCAATATGCATCCTCGACGCATGTTCGAAGAACACATGACCCCATAGAGATTATGTGATTGCATTATGATATTAACATCATGTGATGCTATCATGTGGGACTCTATTATATGTTACATTTATGAGGCTCATATTTGCACTTCATCTCCATGCAGAATTAATAGGCATATCCCTTGGTCTCATGATACCTATGTTTGTCCATGTAGTGTAAGCCCTCGACCATGATGATCACCCATGCTAATGTACACATACATACACCCTTCTCATGAGAACTATCCTTAGAATACATCCATTACATAAAATGAAAACACCCATGGACATGCACTCCTCCTCCCATTTAAATTATTTTTTATGTGGACTTGATCATGATACCCTTGGATAGGTTACTTCAACCCTCATACATATGCTCTTTGTCATGTATGTGATCATGGACATGTTTGAAAGACCCCATCATTTAACTCTCTTAATATCATATGATTTCTTGAATATCTAGTATTTTGAGTCCCTCAGGAGGACCTATAAATTCAAACATTTTCATGCTACATTACATTGAAATGTCAGTATTATCATGTGATATCCCATGGAAAGGTCAATTTGATCATGAAAATATATCTTGGAAAATTTAGTTTGATCATATGAAGACATCTTGGGAAAGTCATTTGGGTCATACGAACACATACCGGACAAGTCATTTGATCTTATGAAAGTCCATGGACATGTTAGATTGAATCATGAGAAGCACATTGGACATGTCAGCTTAGATCATGTGAATCACCATGGACATGTTAGGCAGACACCCTTCGAACATGCCTTCGATGTTAAACTGACAACCTGAACAAGTCAGGTAGAAAATCAAGACATGTTTGGAATACAATCAGGATATGTCAGACTAACACCCTGAACATGTTATGAAAACAATCAAGAACTCAGATTCCTATCCAAACACGATACGTAGGATGCCTTCCTAATGCCTGAGCTCCAATAGTAATCCATCCTAGTATAAGACAATAACCTTCCTGGACCTCAGTGAGAATAATAACCACTTAAAGTGAAATCGCCTATCCAAACCCATCATAAGGTCAGGAATGATTGAACTATGAGGAATTTTATTCCTATCCAAAAAGGATATGTAGGGAACCTTATAATGACCCAAACACTAATGGGAATCCACCCTGGTGTAAGTCCCTCCATATCCCAAATATCTTGAATCGAATCAATTATTCCAAAATTATACCATCTTTCCTCATCCATGAGCATACAATAAGTAGGATTATACACAGAAACCCTTTTAAGTTTAATCCTCGACCATGCCCTCATGTTCTCTTAACCCATCAGCATGTTAGGGATGAATTGAACTATGCGAAATCTAATTCCTGTCTTAGAAAGATACATAGGACACCTTCCTAAGGCCTGATCTTGAACTATATTATCCATGGGACTTTAAATCATACCTCTATAAGGGAAACATTAATGTGTAATCCCCATATAAATTTTCTCTCATGTGATGTGTCCAATTTTTTACTATCTATTTTCTATCACACTAAGCATGAATCGGGTATCCTTAGGGATCAGTGATGATTGTATGAATAGAATGATGCTGATTACCCCAATGTGGGACCTTTATTAGGATGTAATCCTCATTATATATCATCTTCACTCAAAGGGTCGTACTATTGATGTGGCAATTCCAGGAATCCTTACAAGCATAATTCTGGATCAAGGCCTCTATTATCACATCTTTAATGACACAACCACCCATAACCTGAACTATTTGGACACTAATTCTTATCTTAATAGGTTACATATGATTCCTCATCAAGCCTCAAGACCTATATTAATGTCCTTACCAAATCTTGTTAAACCACATGGTAGGGTCCTACAATATGACCTTAAATTATATTAAATGAACTATGTGGGTTTTGATTCCGATTCCCACAGGATACATAGGATGCCTTATAGAGGTTTTTTCCATCTGTAAGCCACCAATCACCTCCATGGATGACAATAAACTCCAGAGATTCTAAACATGATTGTAAACTAAAGAATCATAAATAAAGAAGAGAATCATGGGGAATCATGGAACATATAGTTGTACCTATTAACACATTGTCATCATTAGGTCATTAGCATAGGGTTAAATTGCCCCATATCAGGTCTTGGGAATGATTTCCTGAACAAATCATAAATATATAAGAGATTTTCAAAATAGAAAATAATTATACCCAAAAGGGTGAGATGAGCCTGACCTCCCATCCTCTAAAACAATATGAGTTCCTAAGCATCATTGTGTAAGAAACACCAACTAACCACCTACCTTGGAAGGAAGGTTCAATCCTTATAATGGATGTGGGAACCCTTTAGATATTCTATTAGATAAAAAATGGTAAACATGATGCAAATTATTTTTCAAACACCCTTAGTTACCAACAATTGACCATCAGGTAAAACCATCTGAGTTTATCAGGAAACAAAATGTTAAACCTGATGTGAAATTATTTAACTCGGTCATCCCTTTAATATGTTAAAAAGGATAGACTGCCTAGTCCCCATTAGATCATTTAGTTCCATGTTTTTTAGAAAACAAAATGGTGAACTTGATGTGAAATCAATTATCTTTTATGAAATTTTTTGCAGAAATAAGGCACCAACTCTTCACCATTTAACCATGGAAGTAATTTATCAACCATTTACTCTTATATATGATTATGGATTAATAAGGATCCTTGTTTCTTCACTAGGATTTCTACATATTCTATACAATACAAATGGAATTGAAATACGATCCAAAATATTTTGAAACAAATAGAAAAAATGTTAATTCTTGCAGAACACTTCAAGATGTTGTGAATAACCAGCCGACACAATGATTGTGGGTGTCGTCCACCATAGAATCCTTGGCCTCAAGGCCTCGATATAGGCCGTAACTGACACAACACCTCCAATTCCATTTGTTGAATGTCTTGGTCTGATAGTACCATATAAATGGATCCTTCTTGACTTTGGAGGAATATCATAAAATCCTGCATAGTATGAATCTCCACCATCCATATTTCCCAATATAGGTTGTAGAAGGGGATGTGGGCCTTATTGCCACATTCAACTGCATTGGGAGATTATCCCTAGAGCATAACAACACATACCTTCATTACCTGATGGAGGTGGATGATGAAGATTACCACATCAACTCAACCACTCAAGATATTCCTAGGAGTTCCCCCATCCATTCTGGTTATTTTCATCTACATATGACTATAATTACACAAAGGTATGTAGAGGTAGTTGTGACTACCCATACCATCCAATTTGGAGAATCAAACATGACAGCCTTATAACGGTATCTAAATAATAAAACTCCATAGTAGGATTATATCCTTATTAACTCCAATCTATATGAGGCCCACTAGTTTTTCTAGAAAGTGGCCTAGAATCAATCTAATAAAATTACAAGCCAGGAGACTCTAACTTCATCATAGAAATCCTGGGTGACTATGGAATCTGAGGGAGAACCCTGGCCCATAGGCTGGGGAAATTTCTATAATATTTTACCCTAGGATCGACTTAAATATGGGTGTTGACACATAGAATAGTAAAACAGGCCCCAACATACCAAACAGTACAATGGGAACTTACCCATTAAACAATATAGCTAGCATCATCCCATCAAATGGTGTATCAAGCATTGACCCATTAAATGAGATAATCTATTAAAATAGAGAACCTAATTTCTCATGTATCCATAAATATGATATCAAATAAATATAATGAATTCTCATCAGATCCAAATGAGAATACTTCTGAATAGTATAATCATACCCTTCTCCAACCATCTAATACACAATAGGTTGGACGATCGTGTTCCTTCGGCACAGGAAAAGAAAGGATCGATGGTATATTTAATGCATCTACATAATGTTATATTGACCGTGTTTGTATTTCAAAGGGTAATTTCAATAGAAAAAATAACTAGTGTAAATAGTGGATTCAGTCTCCAAGGTCCATATCGAGACTCCTGTCATCATTGACTCACCCTACCATTGGAAGAGGAAAGGGTGTTATCCAGGATTATGCCATCCATCCCCTTAAGGATGATAGGGTAATTTCTATAGGATAACAGATCACTAAACTCCAATAAGAAGGATCTCTAGGAAATATTTTTTGTAATATTTCTCGAATATCGTACTTAGAAGGATATACCATCACATTCCTGCATAGGTCTTCCTTGTAGTGAAGTTCTCCATCCCATAGGGCTGTGGGAATTTTCATATTTTCCATCCCACATCAGGTGAAATACATACATTCTTCTACCACACCTAGCCCATAGTGATAATGAAATTTTCAAATTCCCAAGACCACTAGATTATATGGTTGGGAGAATTTATTTATTTTCCACCCCCTCATTGTGGGTACTCTATAAATCATCCAACCTCAATAGTTGTTGAGTCAAAATGTATTTCGACTTTATCATTGATATTTTTGTTTTGGAAATCCCAGATTACATCTTGTTTTTCATATATGATGTATTCTTTTCATAATCACATATATAGTAATCATATATATTGTTTTCTTATCATAATCATATACAGTTTTTTTTACAATCATAATCACATATTTTGTTTTCAATAGTAACCACACATGTTGTTGTTCTATATCATAATCATATGTTTTTTGTTTTTAATCGCAATCACATATATTGTTTCTCATCATAAACAAATATTTTTTTTACAATCGTAATCACATATGATGTTTTTGTAACCATATGCATCATAACCAGGTTATGTATCATATTCATGTTATGCATCATAACCACATGCCTCGTAACCAGGTTATGTTTCGTATTCATATTATGCATCATAGCCATATGTATCAAAACTAGGATATACATCGTAATCACATCATGCATTGTAACAAGGATATACATCATAATCACATTTTGAATCGTAACCATGTTATGAATCATAACCATGATATAAATTGTTACAATGATATGAATCGTAACCACGATATGAATCGCTACCACGATATGAATCGTTACCATGATATGCATGTTATCCATGATAAGAATCATAACCATGTCATTTATCCTAATCACAATATGCATTTTAATTATGATATACATCATATCCAAGTTATGCATCGTACTCATTTAATGCATTGAACTCATGTCTTACTCCAATACCACATACATGTTTTTCATTATATTTCATCTTACTCATTCTTTCATACTTATCTACTTATTTTTTTCTAACTGAAATGATGTCATTGAGTTAGTAATATACTAATAAAAATGATGTTATTTATTTTGTTTTTTTGACCTTTATAATGCCAGGTGTCTAAGTCCCTATGATTTTTCCATAGAAATATGAACGTTGGAGGAAATAGGACCATTGGAACCTGAGGCCTGTAAATAGAAGGTCATTCGATCCAGAGTAAATAACTTTTTATACTTCCAAATTCTAGAGATAGACTGTGTGACATCTCTCTCGCCTTATGCAAAAGCCTTGAAATTACAAGACATGAATGGCTTGTTCCTATTTATTTAATTTCAATAAGTGCTTTGTTTTTCATCGTGTGACTGATCATTGTGATAACGATCAAGGGCTTCCTCGGATAGGAAGACAGTGCTATCGATCATCATATTTAGGGCTTTCAAGTATTTTAAAGATAAATGTGTTTATTACCTTCTAATTGAGGGATTACATGGATAGGAAGATAGTTGTTCCCATCATCATATCGAGGGCTTACCCAGGTGGTGGTAAGACATACCTTTTATCCTAAGTGAAAGGATACCCTAATTTTTGGGATAAAATAATTGTAATAAATGTTTTTTTTCACCTCCATTATAATAGAATGTGAATCATTTTATTTCTTATTTTATTAATATTCTTTTCTATTGTCATTATTTCAATTACGATTCATCCATTAAATATTATTTTATGAGATTCTATATGTTTTATGGTATAATCATTTACATTTGTTTTACTATGGTCATTATATTCAATTCAAATACAATTGTTTTGATAACCTATTGTATCTTATCATATCATATCCATATGATCTAGGACCCGTATGGTCATTTGTATTGGTTGTGAATTGTAATAGTTTAAGACCTATTAAACTAAGTTCTTTATTATGAGTTTAAATAAAATGTTTTTTAAACATACAATTCACTTCCCTCTTATATTATGCCATCTCATATACATTTACATATATATTAAAAT
Source organism: Viscum album (assembly GCA_963277665.1). NCBI lineage: Eukaryota > Viridiplantae > Streptophyta > Magnoliopsida > Santalales > Viscaceae > Viscum > Viscum album. The sequence goes on from OY728150.1 coordinate 1,897,175,823, forward strand.
CCAACCGTAGTTTCCACAAATCCTCTAGGAGAGTCTGGTTCCTCTCATTAGTGGTAAGACTCTACATCATCCAACGAAACCAATGATTCAAAACCAACCCATAACTAAATAAAGAATGAGGATCTACACACCCAGATGCCAAAATCATCCATGTTACCACACTAATAGAGGTATAGGTACCACATGGTAGAAGAAACATGGTTTCCCATCCTTTGATGAAAGAAGGAAAAAAGTATATTACTTCCCAAAAAACATATCCCCGAGTACTTTTACTGTGCCATGGATAATTTCTTGATAGAACTCCCAATAATGATTAAGATGAGTGAGGTGGGGTTGATAGGACATAATAATCAATTCCCCTACCATTAATATCTTGGGAATACATTAGAGAGTTTTTTTATCTTTAAATATTATCACAAGAAGTGGGTAAGTGAAGGCTTAATAGAGTTAGAGGATCCTAAAACTCATCAAATAGGCATAATTGTCATCCAAGATCCATCTAGAAAGTCACCCTCTAGACATATTACTACATGATACATCCTAGTCACATGATTTTAAACTACATTATGCATCCTAAACACATATTGTTAAACTTCATGACAAATCCATATTTTCCCAACATTAAACTCCCCAACAATGTCTTTATTGTATGATGTCAAACTGTAGAAAACACATTTCCATCATAGGATAATAAACTATGTGATATCTTAATCACGTAGAGATATATTCAGTATCATGTGGAAATTATAGTTTTCAGGATTACCACTAATACAATAAAATATAAATCTTATAAATATTACATAATAACCAATACCCCTTAGTCGCCTACTAAGGGTGTTATTTGATAGGTCACCTCCCTATTCACTCAGATCTAGATAGCAAGGAAATATTTTAGAATGTGGAAAGTTGTGGAACAGTGGGAGCATACTCATATCCTTAAAATCTCAAACAAGTAATGCTATCATATTTGGGATGCAAACACAGGGTGGTCACAGATCCATGTCCCTATGTATAAATCTCATCAACTTATTCCAATAGAATGAGGAGGATGGGAGGGGCCATACATCCCCACTTCAATCAAACACATCAACCATCATATCCTATCAACTCAGAGTATACAAGAATACATTCTTGTACATACCTTGTTGAATTTTTAGTACTTTTTGATAATGTTATATGAGATACAGTAGTATTTTCTTGTGATGATAAAGGGATGGGCACACATTACTATCATAATAGCCCAAAACAGTATCATATCCTTATTCCAAATGGGGGTCACCAAGAAAGTATGGCACATGCCTCAGGATATGCGCACATTCCTATCAAAAAAAGACTAGGGTCATACTTCAAAGGCACAAGACTGGGCACATATCCCTGTGCCAATTGAGGTTTTTTAGTAAAAAATGTAAATCATATCAGAGTAGGCTTATATCCCTACCAATAAATCTATTAATAATATTCTTGTAGCTCATGGAAGTCAGGCTCATATCCCTACATCCAGCTGATAAAAAACTGCACCAGCATCCTTCAGAGACTACATATGAGGAGGATCATATTCATTCTCCCATTATTAAGGTCTATCAATATATTCCTATAGGGAATACATATTTTAATCAAGATCATACACCAATTCATCCATGATTGACCGAAATATTCTTGAAACCACCCACAAATGGGTTCACATTCTTTCTAATGAAGCAGATTCTCATTGGAATATTCTAGAAGCTTCTTAGCAGCAAGATCATATCCCTATAACACAGTATGGTTATCAACATGTTTTGTAAACTATCATGTAGAAGACCCATATCCCGGGTCAACCCCAAAATGTTGGTCTGCATATTCTGACCAAAACACATAATGAAGTTCATATCCTTGATCTTCTCAATGTCAACGTCCTTGGGGATGTTTGGTATCCAAAACACCTCAAAGGTTCATTGAATATTAAATTTAATTAGAACTAGATGAATAATTTAATAGTCCTCCTTGTAATAGTGTATAGATGGATCCCAATGACTTCATTCCTGACATTTGATGTGGTCAACCTCCTCACAGTGATATCTATCTCGAACAATGAAATCATTTCCTTTCCTAGACACCTTCACATAGAGAGGTTCTCAACACATTGACACCTTCACACATATATGATCTTGAATCACCGTGGTTAATCGTGTATAGTTCCATATAAACCATCAGTAGCACTTCCCCAAAGCCTGTAGGAGACTGAAAGAGGCAACCTTTTGGTTCTTACCATGTGTAGAAACATAGCCCTGATGAATAAGAATATTACACTAATGTATATAGAGAGTTATCTGAAAAAAACCTACCAAAAATTTTCATGCCCATTTCCACATCAAATTATAAGATCATATATGGGTTAGAAGGGGAGTTAATTATTTAAAATAACCTGAAAATATATGTGAATTATTAAATATTAAAGGATATAAAATACCTTTTCAAGGATATGAGGGTCACCTTCAAATCATAAATAATATTTATTTTTATCCAAATATAGTTGTGTTCTCTATGGCCTGAGACCAAGGATAGGAATACCATAACAAATTCTTATGTGATGTTTATCTCTGCATCCTGAAAATTATACGACATATTGGAAATTTTCTATCAGATGAATGTATCTTAGGATGGGGAAAGTATGGAGAATTTTACATTACCCATTCCCTAGGGAAAAAATGTAGAGACCCGTAGCCTGACGTACATGGACATTACATTACATTTGCAGAATACTTAGTACATAACAAAAACACACACACAAGGATCGTAATAGTTTAGTGTCTTTGGAAACTCGGAACGTAATCTTCTAATCCTGGTGAAAGATCTTCAAAATCTCCCACAAAGATCTTCTTTTTTTTTACCTAAAACCTTTCTTTATATCCTGGGGAAAAGAAAACATAAAAAGGGTGAGCTCAAATGATCAGTAAGGGTAAACAAAAGAAATATCAATCACATAATTTTCATAAGAACATAACATTTTTGGAAATCTTAACCTGCAAAAGGGAGCATAATTTCATAACATGGGATAAATCATAGTAGTGAAAATGAAACCCTTACTTAAAACATTACTCATTGTGGCATACACACATAATCATAGAGAATCATTTCTTGTTAGTCAAGACTCATTGCCAAGACTATCTTAGTGGACAAAGTCCCTTTCTGAATCGAGTAATCCTCGTTTCAGTCCTGTTTCACTGAACCGGTATAACCTACCATTCCAGCCATGTCTATCTCATGAGATATGAAATCTTTACCCAATGCATTGGAGGGAGATATAGGTCCCACCCATCTCATCATGATACCATTCTTATGTGTGCCACAAAATCATAAATCATACATCATTGCATAACCCATGTAATAAAAATGGGATTCTTAAACAACATGACATCATAAAACCATTCATATAAGATAAACATAATTCCATCACAACATAGTCAAATCAATGTAAAAATATGGATAGAAACAGAACCCTTTATTATCTTAGATGGAAAATAATTTTGATAAAACACTTGAAATGAATTCTTGAGGAAAATATCCTTTCTTCTTCAAAATCAATATCTTTTCACAAAACATCATACAATTTTAAAAGAAAGAGATTTTATTAAAAATAGTCATGAAATATTTTGGAGGAAGGTTCATGAAAATAAGGCTTTATAAAACCGTAAAAATCCGTTCGTGCCGTATAAGTTAAAAAAAACATTCTTCGTACTTTTGTCGGAAAAGTCAAAAAGTACCTCGTACGGAAAAACGACAAAAGATTCCTTTCATATTCTTTACTAAAAACTCACCTAAGGGTAAAATTGGATTTAAACTATTGCAAGTGGATGGAAACAATATTACATATTGAGGGAACATGGATGTGGATGATAAAATACACCCCAGTAAATACTTACGAATAAACAATCTCGAATAAAAATTAGATTGTGATATTTTCCCTTACCTTAGGTCCGACTTGCTTTGTAAGTGTCCGAACCTCCTGTATAATGATTTAAATCATGTTATTGACTTATTACAGAATCATATTCATTGTTATTATATCATATATGGTTCTCTTATGGCTTTATATTACCCGGTCTTTTGTAAATTCATGTTAAAGTAGCATTTTGGGTAAAATCGTCTTATTTGTCGTTCGTGTTTTTAACTTGTAATTATTAATATGATTACTTGGATCATGATTAATTATATACAGAATGTAAAACATGATTTATATATAATATATATTCAGAATATACATATATATATAATATATTGTTAATGGAATGAAATACACCGTTCATGGAGACGGTAGTCCGTACGTACGCATGAACGCTGTTTTCGTTTCCTTATTGAATTGAATGGAATTAAGTAGATGACATACATATAAATATACGTAATTCCAGTATCATTATTATGTAATATATTTCATTAGAACTTATTATATATACTTTATAATCATTCATTAATGGTTAATCATTGAAAATGAATCTCATCGCGTCGTGGAGACGGTAGTCCGTACGTATGCACGAGCGATGATATCGTTCCCATGGTCGTGGAATTGTGTTTAAGTGTATGTATACTATTTCAGTATCAATATCACTTTATAATAATCATATATAGTTACTCATTACACCTTTATACCCATCCTATTAAGGTGGTGGCGGAAAATAGATTACACCACGGCGTGGAGACGGTATTCCGTACGTACGCACGCGCGGTGATTTCCTTTTTCCGTAGGATGGTTAGAAGGTTAATTAGAGTTGTTTCATATTTATAATAACATATCAGTATATAAGAAATACTGATGTTATTACTTTATCATGAAACAACTAAAGAAGAATAAGTTGAAGAAGAAAGAAATTGAAAAAGATCGGTAATGGATATTACCTCTTCTTTGAAGTGCTTCTTTGAGACCTCCTTTTAGGGAACTAAAATTGGTCTTTGAGGAAGACCAGAACCTCTAGGATGTTTCTAGGGAAGTGGAGAAGAGATTTTGGCAGGGTTTGGCCGAGCTTGAGAGCTCAAATTGGTGTGAGGAGGAGGGGGAGGAGGTGTCCTTTTATAGGGGAGGAGAGGGGCACCTTAGGAATTCTTAAAAATATTAATTTATAATAAATCTAACCCCACTTAAAAACCTCCAAAAATGACTTATATTCGAAGCTTAGATGAGATAGGGTTGTAATCTCATCAACCAATCAAATTTAGACATGTTTGGATCTTATTTTAAACCTTATCAATTAGATTTAACTCTAAGTTAAATAATTTAACTTTTACCGTGTCTTTTTGTTTTCTTTCACTATATGGTTAATACACTTACTATAACATGCCAAAAGAACCCCAAATTGTTAATTATTAATATATATATCCTTATCTAAGTCATTTGGCCGAACCTTAGATTTTTAGGAAGAAAATAACAATTAATAATATAATATTTGATTTAAAAACTATTTTGTGTCAATTTTGACACTATTTGATATATGATTTTTGTGAAAGTCATAACAGAATTATATGTTCGAACCAAGTTGATTAAATCAACACTAATATATCATAGTAACCTAGAAAATTAGTGGAATTCATAAAAAGTCTTAAATTACATTTATTTTGGTATTTATATTATCAATTATGTCAATATTTCATTAATAAGATAATTACTGCATCATTTTTGTGTCATAAATAAATTATATTATTTGATGTCTAAAAATTACAAATAAAATACCATCATGTAGGAAATCTTTTTAGCTTTCTAATTAATATTTATAGTCTAATTTATCTTATGTATAACCCCATATTAAAAATTATTTACTTATTAAACTTTGATTTTAACTATTTTAACCCTTCTTTAAATAAATTAATAATAAATGTCCTAATCTAATCCAAGTGGGCCTAAATGGTCATATTTTATTCCTAAGTTTGTTTTGGGTCGAATTAAACTTGTCCAATAGAATTAGGACATGTGTTAGGGTAATATTAATATCATATTTACCCTTAGTTACCTTATTTACTATTAACCGTGGTAAAAAAAATAAAAAGTTACTATTCACCAAAAAATTATTTTCATCTCATTGAACCAAATTTTAGTCCTTGATATTAACCGTGTCTCTCGGATTTTCGAAATTCCATTCACAGAAGCGGTAAAATTATGTTTTATGCAAAATTCAGTTTTTAACCTACCACTTAGTAGTTTCACTATTCATCAAAAATTGATGTTTTTCAGAACAATGCCAAAATTTCATCCCAAGCTATATTTCATATTCCGAATTCAAAAATGAAGTCTATTTTACCAAATTCATAACATAAGAGTTGAATTAATTAATTTTATAATTAAATCCCGCTGTTAAAACAAATAGCGTGTTTTTAAGAAACAATATCTATCAAAAGATTGACACTTGTTTATGTCTAGTTTAAATGTGAAATTACATCCAATGACCAACATTGTATTAAATTGTAAAAATATATTCTAAATATACTTTAAAACCACTCAAATTAATGATTTATCACTATTAATTATTTCGATTAAAAAAAGTTGTTTTTAATTATAATTTAGTAATTTTCACTATTCATCAGAATATGAAAGTTATCCGAAAAGTACCAAAATTTCACCTTAGGATAAATTCGATACTCCGAATCCAAAAATAAAGTTCATTTTGAAAAATAAGATTTACTGGATTTCAAAAAGTGGTTATTACTATTCATAACGGCTAGTTTTAATAATATTTTTATAGCATATCGTTGTTTAGTGAAACTCGGTATTGCGTACAACACACGCTATCGAGGAAGGTCGCGATTGCGTGTAATGCAAGGCAAGTCAAGGATGTGTGTTGTACAAGCTCCTTTTGGTGTAGCGTACAACACAAGACATTAATAAAATTAAAAAGAATATTTTTTTATAAAATCTTGGGCTGTTACATTCTACCCCCCTTAAAATGAATTTCGCCCTCGAAATTCGTCGGGGTTATAAATGGTTTACTATTTGAAAGTTTCTTTAATAGAAACCCACATCGTAAAAGGGAATACCAAAACTTGGCTTTAAAAACTAAAGTATGAAATGTAACGATTACCCAAATAAACTAATCACTGGGTTTCCACATAGGTGAAAATATGGATATGGAAGAGAAATCTAACCATCATGTTCTGATGGAGAGTGGTAGAGAACATGGCTATGGAAAAGCCAGTAATCACAAATCCATAAATTTGTGACGATCTAAGGTACCATCTGATTCATCAGGTATAAGATCACTAGGACAACATTTTTGGTTTTCAAGATCATTTCCCTAAAGTTGAAAATTTGAATTAGAATAAATACTCACTTTATTTTGATACAATATCACTGTTGTTCGTGCCTTGAACAATTTCCACTTCATCTCTTAAATAAATGAAGTTGAATTTGTTATTCGTGAAGTGTTAGCAGATCATGTGATAGAATGACGGGTCATTCAATCTGTCTCAAACAAAAGGTAAGCAACAGTTATTAAATATACATAAGTCATTCTATAGTGAGATTAATCATATATAGTTCCTAAAATGGACTTATACTTCATATATCATACTGCTTAATATAATAAAACTAGTTTCTACTAAACAGGGACTTCCTGTAGGTCAGTGGTAGGCGATAAAGGCCAGTCGCACTTCGGTTGTGGGTTCGATTCCTACAGCCTTGTCCGAAGCGATGGGCTGTCGCCCGTCCTGCAGGTTGTCCCTTTTTCTAAAACTACGTTACTATAACATCCCATCAATAATATCGAAAATCTTCTATCCTTAAACAATACTAACTTATGTCCAATATAATCCAGTCTAATCTTTAGGCTTATACATAATACTGCAGTCCACTCTCATAATATAGTGACAACGATCACCAGAGATTTAATACTGTCGTTGATCCCCACATATCATAAGATATGTCTTGTTGGTCACATTCCAAACATTCAAAGTCCTTAATCATGTATTCTCTTGAATACCTTAGTGAAAACATGAGTGCAATTAAAAGTTAATACTTTCCATATACCAAAATCCTCAAAATTCTATATACTCAAACCATGATATCACTTAGTCCTTATATCAATCATGAGCTCATGAATACTATCAAACATTTAATTTTCTCCTTATCCCTTCATTATGCGCATATCATCTACATTCCAAAAATATCTGAATAACCTTTCATGGATACTGGTAACATTAATCATATACTTTCAAAACACAAGGAAAGACAACAGTGTAACAATCCATAGATGTCTCTTTATTCCAAAATTACACATGATAAACATGTAATCATGCCACTACATTCTCAAACCATTGACCGAGCTTCAAAAATTCTTTCATCTCACATATCATTTGTAGTCTCTTCATCATCATCCACATAAATACTACCCATATGACCATACTGATTCTCTTCATGAGTCTTTCCCTTAGGGCATTTGTTTGCATAATGCCCATACATTCCACATTTAAAACACTTAACCATTTTTGATGTCGTAGCAATACCATTATCCTCATCCATGGTGTTAACCGACCCTTTTCCTTTGCACTTACTTGCTTTGTGTCCTTCTTTTCCACACCCAAAGCATCTTCCAGTTCCCTTGAAACATTCTCCTTGATGCCTCTTCCCACATGATTTACATAGGGGAAATTGAACTTTCTTTCCTCTATGATCATCATGAAACTCCATCTTTCTCTTATTAGCCGAGTCAGGAAACTTACCAAATTTTACTTTATTGATCATATTATGAGATTGCTGATTCGGCATAATAATGATGTTTGGACTTCCAAATCCCATTTCATTTGGTTGCTCATAAACAATATCATTCCATTGTCCATCATTTCCTCCATTATCGTGAATCACCTTGTTTCCAACCATTTTCTAAAACCCAAAAAGAATAGCGTGAGAGGCAAAAATCATGCTAGGGAAAACAACATAATAAAGGGGGAGTACCTTGAACATCTAACATCTTAGGTTTAATTCTATGATCGTTAGCGTAGTTCTAGTACTATAACCTATACGTATACTTAACCTTAGGGACATCCCTAGACATACCTTAGAAATATATCTAGGGATCTCACTAACGTTCTCACATCCTAATTTCCAAAGGTTGACTAAACCTTTCCTCTGATACCAACTGTAGAGACCCGTAGCCTGACGTACATGGACATTACATTACATTTGCGGAATACTTAGTACATAACAAAAACACACACACAAGGATCGTAATAGTTTAGTGTCTTTGGAAACTCGGAACGTAATCTTCTAATCCTGGTGAAAGATCTTCAAAATCTCCCACAAAGATCTTCTTTTTTTTTACCTAAAACCTTTCTTTATATCCTGGGGAAAAGACAACATAAAAAGGGTGAGCTCAAATGCTCAGTAAGGGTAAACAAAAGAAATATCAATCACATAATTTTCATAAGAACATAACATTTTTGGAAATCTTAACCTGCAAAAGGGAGCATAATTTCATAACATGGGATAAATCATAGTAGTGAAAATGAAACCCTTACTTAAAACATTACTCATTGTGGCATACACACATAATCATAGAGAATCATTTCTTGTTAGTCAAGACTCATTGCCAAGACTATCTTAGTGGACAAAGTCCCTTTCTGAATCGAGTAATCCTCGTTTCAGTCCTGTTTCACTGAACCGGTATAACCTACCATTCCAGCCATGTCTATCTCATGAGATATGAAATCTTTACCCAATGCATTGGAGGGAGATATAGGTCCCACCCATCTCATCATGATACCATTCTTATGTGTGCCACAAAATCATAAATCATACATCATTGCATAACCCATGTAATAAAAATGGGATTCTTAAACAACATGACATCATAAAACCATTCATATAAGATAAACATAATTCCATCACAACATAGTCAAATCAATGTAAAAATATGGATAGAAACAGAACCCTTTATTATCTTAGATGGAAAATAATTTTGATAAAACACTTGAAATGAATTCTTGAGGAAAATATCCTTTCTTCTTCAAAATCAATTTCTTTTCACAAAACATCATACAATTTTAAAAGAAAGAGATTTTATTAAAAATAGACATGAAATATTTTGGAGGAAGGTTCATGAAAATAAGGCTTTATAAAACCGTAAAAATCCGTTCGTGCCGTATAAGTTAAAAAAAACATTCTTCGTACTTTTGTCGGAAAAGTCAAAAAGTACCTCGTACGGAAAAACGACAAAAGATTCCTTTCATATTCTTTACTAAAAACTCACCTAAGGGTAAAATTGGATTTAAACTATTGCAAGTGGATGGAAACAATATTACATATTGAGGGAACATGGATGTGGATGATAAAATACACCCCAGTAAATACTTACGAATAAACAATCTCGAATAAAAATTAGATTGTGATATTTTCCCTTACCTTAGGTCCGACTTGCTTTGTAAGTGTCCGAACCTCCTGTATAATGATTTAAATCATGTTATTGACTTATTAAAGAATCATATTCATTGTTATTATATCATATATGGTTCTCTTATGGCTTTATATTACCCGGTCTTTTGTAAATTCATGTTAAAGTAGCATTTTGGGTAAAATCGTCTTATTTGTCGTTCGTGTTTTTAACTTGTAATTATTAATATGATTACTTGGATCATGATTAATTATATCCAGAATGTAAAACATGATTTATATATAATATATATTCAGAATATACATATATATATAATATATTGTTAATGGAATGAAATACACCGTTCATGGAGACGGTAGTCCGTACGTACGCATGAACGCTGTTTTCGTTTCCTTATTGAATTGAATGGAATTAAGTAGATGACATACATATAAATATACGTAATTCCAGTATCATTATTATGTAATATATTTCATTAGAACTTATTATATATACTTTATAATCATTCATTAATGGTTAATCATTGAAAATGAATCTCATCGCGTCGTGGAGACGGTAGTCCGTACGTACGCACGAGTGATGATATCGTTCCCATGGTCGTGGAATTGTGTTTAAGTGTATGTATACTATTTAAGTATCAATATCACTTTATAATAATCATATATATTTACTCATTACACCTTTATACCCATCCTATTAAGGTGGTGGCGGAAAATAGATTACACCACGGCGTGGAGACGGTATTCCGTACGTACGCACGCGCGGTGATTTCCTTTTTCCGTAGGATGGTTAGAAGGTTAATTAGAGTTGTTTCATATTTATAATAACATATCAGTATATAAGAAATACTGATGTTATTACTTTATCATGAAACAACTAAAGAAGAATAAGTTGAAGAAGAAAGAAATTGAAAAAGATCGGTAATGGATATTACCTCTTCTTTGAAGTGCTTCTTTGAGACCTCCTTTTAGGGAACTAAAATTGGTCTTTGAGGAAGACCAGAACCTCTAGGATGTTTCTAGGGAAGTGGAGAAGAGATTTTGGCAGGGTTTGGCCGAGCTTGAGAGCTCAAATTGGTGTGAGGAGGAGGGGGAGGAGGTGTCCTTTTATAGGGGAGGAGAGGGGCACCTTAGGAATTCTTAAAAATATTAATTTATAATAAATCTAACCCCACTTAAAAACCTCCAAAAATGACTTATATTCGAAGATTAGATGAGATAGGGTTGTAATCTCATCAACCAATCAAATTTAGACATGTTTGGATCTTATTTAAAACCTTATCAATTAGATTTAACTCTAAGTTAAATAATTTAACTTTTACCGTGTCTTTTTGTTTTCTTTCACTATATGGTTAATACACTTACTATAACATGCCAAAAGAACCCAAAATTGTTAATTATTAATATATATATCCTTATCTAAGTCATTTGGCCGAACCTTAGATTTTTAGGAATAAAATAACAATTAGTAATATAATATTTGATTTAAAAACTATTTTGTGTCAATTTTGACACTATTTGATATATGATTTTTGTGAAAGTCATAACAGAATTATATGTTCGAACCAAGTTGATTAAATCAACACTAATATATCATAGTAACCTAGAAAATTAGTGGAATTCATAAAAAGTCTTAAATTACATTTATTTTGGTATTTATATTATCAATTATGTCAATATTTCATTAATAAGATAATTACTGCATCATTTTTGTGTCATAAATAAATTATATTATTTGATGTCTAAAAATTACAAATAAAATACCATCATGTAGGAAATCGTTTTAGCTTTCTAATTAATATTTATAGTCTAATTTATCTTATGTATAACCCCATATTAAAAATTATTTACTTATTAAACTTTGATTTTAACTATTTTAACCCTTCTTTAAATAAATTAATAATAAATGTCCTAATCTAATCCAAGTGGGCCTAAATGGTCATATTTTATTCCTAAGTTTGTTTTGGGTCGAATTACACTTGTCCAATAGAATTAGGACATGTGTTAGGGTAATATTAATATCATATTTACCCTTAGTTACCTTATTTACTATTAACCGTGGTAAAAAAAATAAAAAGTTACTATTCACCAAAAAATTATTTTCATCTCATTGAACCAAATTTTAGTCCTTGATATTAACCGTGTCTCTCGGATTTTCGAAATTCCATTCACAGAAGCGGTAAAATTATGTTTTATGCAAAATTCAGTTTTTAACCTACCACTTAGTAGTTTCACTATTCATCAAAAATTGATGTTTTTCAGAACAATGCCAAAATTTCATCCCAAGCTATATTTCATATTCCGAATTCAAAAATGAAGTCTATTTTACCAAATTCATAACATAAGAGTTGCATTAATTAATTTTATAATTAAATCCCGCTGTTAAAACAAATAGCGTGTTTTTAAGAAACAATATCTATCAAAAGATTGACACTTGTTTATGTCTAGTTTAAATGTGAAATTACATCCAATGACCAACATTGTATTAAATTGTAAAAATATATTCTAAATATACTTTAAAACCACTCAAATTAATGATTTATCACTATTAATTATTTCGATTAAAAAAAGTTGTTTTTAATTATAATTTAGTAATTTTCACTATTCATCAGAATATGAAAGTTATCCGAAAAGTACCAAAATTTCACCTTAGGATAAATTCGATACTCCGAATCCAAAAATAAAGTTCATTTTGAAAAATAAGATTTACTGGATTTCAAAAAGTGGTTATTACTATTCATAACGGCTAGTTTTAATAATATTTTTATAGCATATCGTTGTTTAGTGAAACTCGGTATTGCGTACAACACACGCTATCGAGGAAGGTCGTGATTGCGTGTAATGCAAGGCAAGTCAAGGATGTGTGTTGTACAAGCTCCTTTTGGTGTAGCGTACAACACAAGACATTAATAAAATTAAAAAGAATATTTTTTTATAAAATCTTGGGCTGTTACAAAAAATCTCCATGGATATTCCATCCTACATTGTCATAACCATAAGATAAATCATGGGATTGAATTGCATGATCCATTGATAAAAACATTTTCCTCCACTAATTCCTTCAAGGAAACCTATATTTAACTATCAAAATCTAAATGATACGTATAATAAAATCTCTTAAGATTGAAACAAAATTAGAAGGAACTTTATCCATCCATAATTTCTATTCCAATGGAGAATTTTTTATCACCATGGATGGAGAGCGTACTATGACCCTACCGATGAAATATTTCTCAATAAATATTTCATGTGATTAATGACATATGGTCCTAGTCATATGACCTAAAACTATAACACATCATTCATCCTTACCACACAATGCTAAACTAAATGGACAGGTCCTTTTCACATGACCCTAAAAGGAACAAATCATATTTTACAAATCAAAATACATTAAACTGTATGACAACACCTTCATCACATGGAATTAAAATGTAGTCTTACCCTACATATCAAACATAGGATTCCCTAATAAACTAGATTAGGAACCCTCATGTCACAAAAACAGGATTCCTCTCAGGATATGATTTCCTGAATTCATGGATAGAAATGATGGGGATTCATGCCTTTTTTTTCACATCGTGTAACATTTTTCATAGTTGCATGATGTTAGATGGAATTTTTTACATCCCTCCCATTCAACATTAAAATACACCCAGAACTACGTACAACTTGATTCTCATTCCAAAGATATATGTATAGATACCTAGATCCTATATCTTGGACCAACCACTACATGATAAAATTTCCCTTGGCTTTTTTTAATCACCTCTATGTGGTGAAAGAAACAATTTCCATTCCATATTTCTAAAATAGATCATAGATGATTTGGGATTAGGAATTTTGGTAAGGGATTCCTTACATGATTAATACATATCACTTTATTTCAAGGTTATAATGGTCCTAAATGAAATACCTTAAAAGTCACACCATAAGTCTTTATCATATGATGTTAAACTACATATTCAAAATCATTTTAATGACATAAACTTGTGAATTACTATAGGCCTAGTTTGAGAGTACCACTATCCTTGATTTGGATATCCCACAACACCTCTATCTTAGAAATATTTGTGGATTAATTCTAATTACTGGAGGACACTTAGCGACGCCCAGACCTCCAATTATGGACCTATACACAATATCAATGAAAAACATCCCCCCTCTTTGTATGAGTAAACTTGTGTGGAGCAGTTCAAGAACTACATGTGGACTGATTCCTATTATTATAGGATAAGTAGTGTCATCTAGATCTACAATCCTAGTTCCAAGCACAACATCAAAGGAAAAAATTTCCCCTCTATATATGTGTTAGGATAGTGTAGAGATTTTTACTTTTAAAGACTACATGTGGCATGATTACTAGTACTGAAGGATATATAGTGATACTTGGATCTCCAATCATGTATCAAGATGCAACATCAATAGAAAATATTCCCCCTTATGCATGTGGTTTAGACATTCCTGGAGATTTTTCTATTCAATAATTATGTGTATCTTGACTCCAATTACTCTATGATATGTAGTGATGATCAGACCTCCAATACTGGGCCCAGCTACAACATCAACAGAAAAAAATACCCCTCTACATATGGGTTAGACCTGTATGGATATTTTTCCGTTCAATAACAACATGTGGCTTGAATTATGTTACTCTTGGATATGTAGTGACATCGAGATCTCCAATCCTAGGTCCATCTATAACACCAATGGAGAAAAATCCCACCTCAACATATGGGTTTGACCTGCATAGAGAGTTTTCTATTCCAGGACTATGTATTTCATAGTTCATGATATCATAGGGTATGTATTGACACTCGTATCTCCAATCACTGGCCCGACTATAATATAAATTATAGAAAATCACCCCTATATATGGGATGGAACTGTGTAAGAAACTATTTGAGAACTATTTTTTGATTGATTCCTACCATCATGTGATGCATAGTGATGTCTAGATTCTCCATTTCAGGACCATCCATAGTTTTCCACCACCCCCATTAATATTCCCTACATATGATTTAGATTATGCAGTGGTATCTCTTTAAAGGAGATGATTATGGCATGATTCCTTCCCTGATAATATTAAGGGGAAAACCTAAGGAAACTTGTACATAAAAATAAAATATACCTCTATTTAAATAGGGTTCTTTCATACAGACATGCCATGCATATGTACGAGTCAGATATATAAACATCTTACTTTCACAAGAGACAAATATATAAAAGAAGGGCTCTGGAATATGACTACACATCAATAATCCTATGCATGGATAAAAGGTGTTTCCTGTATCCAAATTCCCCCAACCATTGAAAATTGTCCCCAAGGATATCTTCCACAATTTTATACTGGTTCTTATGTCTGTTTCAAATGATGTTAAACTACTTGGAAAACATCCTTATCGCATGATGTTAAACCCATATAACACATACATCCTCACTACATGATGTTAAAATTTTTAGATCATCACCCATTTTCATTATTTATTAAAGGATCGTAAGAGCCTGAACCTTTCCAACCATTGTATTGGGTGCTTCCATCATCTTTTAAGAACCTCTACCCATAAATTAGACTTCATATCTTGAGTTCCTCGAGTTTCCAAAAACCTTTCACTTCCCCTTTAAATGAGAAAATATATCTCTATTTGACCATTCAAGAGGTGGATCTACATAAGGAATCTAGACCGACCAACTAGAGTCATCTTCAACCTAGAGGTAGGGATTTTCAATCATTGTGATCCTAGACATCATCGTAGTGGAGGTTGTCACCTAAGGGAAATTTATAATCATTTTTGGTATGATTGTCCCATTTCACAACTCATGACTTGAGAACCTTGAGCCATGATTTATGAAATTTACATCTCCTTCTCAAAAGGATGTTGGATTACCCTTGATAATAGGTATCAAAATTAGTTTATTTTGTAACATTCCCCTCATATTAGGTCCACATGCATTATGACCTTAAACTGCATGCACTTTGGTCAAAGTTGTATGACCTTAAAATTTAGCCCTTAATGGTCCAAATCGAAAGTCCCTAAAAATTTAGTTATGAATACATAAAAAGTTTTCGGATAAAACCATGAAAAGGGTGTATGGAAAAAAGAAGAAGTCTCCACTCTCTAAAATATTCATTTTTAGAGTTTAGTAAAAAGTTAGAGCATAAATAAAGAAGGAATAAATCTCATATTTTCCACCTTATGGGCCTAGTAAAAGTTGATCCATTCCCGCTAGACCCTATAGTCTAGGAAAATTTTAGATCAATGATTTATCATATCTCATCAACATGATAATGTGTTCACTAGGTTGTGACACAACTTTTAGTGTTCCCAAACCCTTCTTGAATATTATGTTTTCCATAAAACACCTTTCTGTATTTGAAGTCTTAGCTGACACAACTAGTTCCTCTAGTTGGTATCCTTGTCTTAGAACCTCACGGACCCTGGGCTCCCTTTCTCTTGGTTCTTCCCTATATAAAACTGGTCAGCATGTCTTTTTAATATATAAGGACCCTTCTAGTATTCATTGGGTAATTATACTCTTCCAAACATCTTGTTCTTAGAGGATTAGCCCTAGATAGAGGACCACCTTAAATCTAAGTGTTGTTGTCCAAGATGCATGGAATATGGGATTCCTTCATTACCAATTGTAAACCTTTACCCATTAGTTTCCACCTCCAGTTGAATCAGATATTCCTAAAACATGATTTAATATACCCATAATGAGACTATTCAAGTGGATTCGACATCCTTGATGTTAATTCACTATGTATCTTACCCTTTATTAAAGTTGGAATGTAAAATTTCATTCCCAAACATTTTGATGTCCCACACCATGTGATTCCAAACCACATGTAATAGGGCATAAGCTTCCCAATAAAAAATCAAAACTAGCCTAGGGTGACAGAACCATTCAAAGATAGCTATTTTCTCCATACCCTACTACATCATCTAGAAATTTGAGTCTTTACAAATCTTCCATGGACTTTGAAAAAGGGTGGGGATCCTCTTTTCTTGACCATGTATATAATTCGTATGGGATCATTAATTAGGGCCACTAACCTACCAACTAGAGGTATCTCCTCCTTGAAGGAAAGGAAATCTAATCGTCATGGGCCCTGATAACATTGCAGTAGAACATAGAACCTTATGGTGTTTTGGGTTATCCCGGACATGTATTCCCTATTATATATTCATTGATTCAAGATCTTGTACATTTTATTTACTAAACCCATATTCTATTTATCCTGGTTGATTTAGATTCCCAAATATTTTACCATCCATCAATATGATCTTTGTAAAATAGACATAGACCTTGGAAAAGAGTAGGGATCCCCTTTACTTGTCCATGCTTGCAATCCATGTGGGCCTATACATAAGGGTCTCTGACCTACCCACTAGAGAAATCTCTTCCTTGTAGGAAAGGAACACTAATACTCATGAGACCCAATAACACCACAGTGGAACTCAGTATCTTATAGTGTTTTGGGTCATCCATTAAATTTCTTCCCAATTTTATATTCATAGGATCAAACTCTTCAGTCAGGATTTATACAACCCATATTCCAACTATCCAAGTTGTCTCAATATCCATCACATGATATCAAGTCCTAGAAATGGGGATTTAAACTACATGGGACCCTAGGTCCTACTAGTAAGACTCTAAAATACATTGTTTCACAAGTCCTAGAAGACATAAATTCAACTCTATATCATTTTTCTCCCTTACCCCATGACATTAAACTACACAAAAGACATCCCTACCACATGATGTTAAACTACATAAAAGACATACTTAACAAATGATGTTAAACTACACAAAATAATTCTTGAACGTATGACGTTAAACTACATAGAATACTTCCTTACCGATATATGTTAAACTACATGAATAACGTTACTTCATAGATGGTCCATTTCACATGATCTAGATGGCCCGAGCTAGAATACACTAAACTAAATCATTGGAATGATATTGTTTTCAAGACCTTAAAATAACCAATTGAAAGAGACATAATGATTCCATGATTGAGAACCTGAAAAAGGAACCCTAGAAAAAAGTAGAGTCTCTGCTCGCGGGACATGTACTTTATATGAAACAAGAAATATTGAGCACCTATAAAATGGAAAATTCATAAAACATGTCAAGATAAAATCCAATAAGATGGAATCCTCATAAAAAACCATGTCTATGCCCACAAATATTTCCCCATATAAATCTTTATAAAATGATAGGGAAATGAAATACAAAGCTTGTAGGGATCATTGTTTTTACTTAGAAAAAATAAATTTATTCTCACTGGGTCCACTAATCTAGAAAAAATTAGATCACATATCTATATCTTAAGACAAACCTAAGGGTACCTAGTTATCTCATGACTTAAAACTAAATGATACTATTTTAGGACCTTAAAATACTCAAAGTGGCTTACTTTGTATGGAATGAAATGTGGAATGAGATCCAGATTTGTACAAAATCTCTACTAGAACATGGGTCCCTACACATGATTTCATCATAAAATAATGGCATTTCCTTTCCTACATATGATCTATATATACATTATGACATTCATTAAATATTTATTCATCTTTGAACCTATGTTTCTTATGCATGATCATGATCTACATAGGATCATTTCATCCCAAAACTACATACATATTGATTCTCATTCCATTGGGATACATAGTGACATCTTTGATTCTTTCATGGATCCAACCACAAATATTTATCATTCCTATATTATTCCATCCAGTTATGTGTAGTTACTCTGAAATTTAGAGTATCCATTCCCCAATACATGGATACTCCCTATCTTAGATTCATCCAATCACTCAATGTGAGGAGTCTCCTCTTAATAGAAACTAAAATATTTTAGTCAATATTCTCTCGAAAAATCCCCTCATAGGACTCTATATGAAAAACCATCATATGTTTAAAATATATGGTAAAGTTATATAATTTTACCTTAGAATGAAATTCTTTTAATTCCAAATGAATCATATTCTAAGGGAGACATTTCGTTGACAACCATCAATATGTTCCAGGAACTTTGTCATAAATTTTTTGAGAAGTGTGATGACTATGAAAACTACCAATATATTTTTCAAGAATAACTTTAAGGTAGAATCCTTGAAGAATAAGGTGTTTGGATTTTTTTTATAAAGTCACATATTTTTGGGCCCTTAATTATTTATTATTTATTTAGAATAATTTCTTAGGATTTAAGGTTAAAAATATTTTCCATCCAGGCTAACCAACCAGCCAACACAACCAAGGTCTCATGTTGGAGTCACCTCAAGCATGCTTAGGGATCCAACCAGCTAACCATTCTAGTGGCAGTGTCTGTGGGTGAATATAGAAATCACCTTGTCTCACACATGTAGGATATAGGAGTTCCTAGGTGGGAGATGCAATGGGAGGTCACAACCGTTGAGTGCATGGTTTTTGACCCCACTACTAGCTCGAATAGAGGATGAAACATTCAAACTTATTAAGCGAAACCAAGATTTGGGATAAATCAATGTGAGGTACAGATTTTTGTGTAGAACTGTTCTTGTATAAATTTTTTTTAGAAATGACCATAGTCACTTGATAAATTCATTATGAGTTTTTTGATCATGTCATTGGGTCATCTTAAACCTCTCACTCAGCCAGACTCACCGACCCCTAGTTCAATGTCATGAGTTGTACCCTACATCCTTTGATAGTTTTCATGAAATCCCAATACAATCAAACCTTTCCTCTAGTGTTCATCATCCTTCTTCATCGTCCAAACCAAGGAAGATGGTAATTTCTTTATGTCCCCAAGGCATGCATGAAAATCCATTTTTATATGTACAGTGCTTCAAACAATTGAGTTGTTTCATGAATATTTTTATGAGATACCATCTCATTAATTAAATCATGTGAACCACAAGAGGTTATCTCTTGATAAAAAAGGGTCATGCAATCAAAAAATGATGATCATGTGAGCTACACTAACATCATGTAGCTCACATAAAAAAGAGAGTCTCTCTTCATCTCAAGAGCCTCCCATCATTTCCATCTTTCATAAGTTCATGTGAATCCTGATGAATACCAATCATTCTATCATGTTACAACATCACATGAAGGCAATATGATCATACGAAGCCTCCAAATCTGTCATGAAAATCCATCTGATATTTTCAAAGATCTATCACATGAAATAATAGTGACCATGGGGAGTCTCTAAATCCATCATGGAAATCCATTAGTATTTTTCCATAGATTAATCGTATGAATAGATAGTGATCATTAAAATCTGTGGAATCCATCATGTGAATCCATCAATGGTTTTTCATAGATCCATCGCATGAATAGATAGTAATCATGAAATTTCTTATAGTTGACCTTGAGAAGCCTAGATATCCATTAAGCAATCCATAATGTAAAGCCTTCTTGTGAAAATACACCCCTACCCCACCTTAAGTTGGTTCTCATGGTGTCTTCCCCTTGCTAAGAGGTAGGAATATCGGCCACCTCTACCTATATAAAACACTACTCATTTAAAAAGTCACATGTCAGGGGGAGAGCTAGTAGATAAGATAGAGAATAGTGGATAAGGAAAACAAAGGAGGAGTGAAGGTTACTACCTTTGGATGAATTTTCTAGGTCAAATGCAAGACCCAATTGCGAGACTCATTTAAAGTCACAAGATCATAAGAATTATTTACGTGATCACATGATAATTTAAATAACATCATTTGAATACTATATGAAGAAAACCCTTCATTAATCCATGAAAATTTGTGTAAATGTATCACTATCATGGAAATACCCCTCCCTTAATGTGTGGCTTTGATTTTATTGAGAACTAGTGATCATGAAATTCGGCCATATGCCCCATATTCCCTGAAAACTCTTGACAATGAATGTGGATCCAATATGAAGTCCATGGTCATGTTCACAGATCCCCTCTTATAGTCCCTTAGAGATTATATAATTGTATGAATATATAAACATCAGGTTATGATCTGATGTGGGGATCTATTTTGTGATGCACATATGTGGCTCAAATGTGTGATTACTCTATTTGAAGAATTAATTGGTATAACCCTCAGTTTCTTGGTTAATATTTTCTTCCATGTGGTTCATGCCCCTAGTCATGAAAAACACCCATGATGATTTCTTCAGATACACACACATTTCATGTGAACTCTCTATGGCATGCAACCTTTCCATGCATTGAAAACACCCATGGACAAGAACTCCACCCTCCTTGTCAATTATTCTTCATGCTGCATTGATCATGATACCCTAGTAAAGTTTTCTTCAACCCTTATAAATGCACTCTTTATCATGAATGTGATCATGAAAATGTTCATGATACCAAGTCACATGACTCTCTTAAGATAATGTGATCGCATGAATCGTTGGTCTCGAAATTCCATTATGTGGAACTATTAATGCTAATATTTTCATGTGATGGTCCTTCAAAATGTTATCATTTTCATTCGATATCCCATGTATAAGTTAGTTTGATTATGAAAAGACATCCCAGACAATTATGTCCGATCATGTGATGAAATCCTGGACAAGTCACCTTTGTCACATAAAGACACCTTGAACAAGTTAGTTGATCATGTAAAAGTACCTAGATATGTCATATTAAATTATGTTAAAGGCACTAGATATGTTAGCTTTGGTCATGATATGCATATGGGATATGTCATCTTCGATCATGTGAAGCACCATGGAAATGTCACCTTTCATCATGTGAAGCACCTTGGACATGGTAAGAAGACACCCTTAGACCTGTCTACCATATTAGAACAACACCCTGAACATTTCTGGAATACAATCAAGACATGTCACACAAATAATCAAGACTTATTAGAACAACACCATGAACATTTCAGGTAGAAAATTGAGAAATTTCATAAAGACAATCAATTCATGTCGATCAGACAATCAAGACATGTCGGGCAGACATGTCAACTTCATGCGACAAACACACCTAAACATACACCATATAAACCATCATCCATGAACATTCGGCCAAGTAACACCTTTCTAAGGGGATTGTACTTAATGGGTTATTGTTAGACAATCATGCAAACATATTGGTGTCATGATCTCAGACGGTACCTCTATTCTATATGAAACACATTCAGCAGACCTTTCATGGTCGTCATCTCTCTTTATCATTCATGGGATAGAGATTGAATATGTGATAGGGGAGTCCATCTTGGTATAAGACCATAAATTTCCTAAACCTCAAGGATGAAAATACTTCCTTCAATGGTAATTAACTATCCTAACCCATCAGCAGGATAGGTGGAAATTGTACTATGTGAACTCAAATTTCAATCCAAATAGGATATGTTAGATGCCTTCCAAAGGTTCAACCACCAATAGGAATCTATCCTGGTATAATGATATAACATTCATAGATCATAGTGATATTGATAATACATTCTACTGTAATCACCTATCCCAACACATCAGAAGTTTGGGAATGATTGAACTATGAGAACACTAATTTCTATCCAATTGTGATACATTGTATGGCTTTATAAGGCTGAATCTCTAATGGGGATCAACCCTAGTTTAAGTCCCTCTATAACCCAAATATTCATGACTCATGAGACTCAATTATCCCATAATTCTACCATACATCCTCATCATTAATTGGATAACAAGTGGGATTATACACTGGCATCCTTTTAAGTGTATGCCCTGACCATGCCCTCAACTTCCTTAAACCCATCAGGGGGTTTAAGAAAAAATGAACTATGAGAACTCTGGTTCATATCTTAACAGGATACATAGGACATATTCCTAAGGTCTGAGCTCTATACCATATTCTTCATGAGATTAGTAATCAAACATTTTAAGGAAAAATTTAATGTGTAATCCTCATAAAAATTTTATCTCATGTGATGTGTCCATTCTTTTGTTATCTCTTCTTTATCACACCGAACCTGACTCATGTGGGATTAGGGATGAGTAATTATTGTACCAATAACATGATGTGGATTCCCCCAGTGTAGACCCTTCATTTTTATGTAATCCTAATTATATATGATCTTCATTCAAAGGGTCATACTCCTGATGGGGAAATTCAGGGTACCCTTACATGAATAATTCCCTCTCAAGGCCTCTATTATCAAATATTTTATGACATAGATTAATGTAACATGAACTATATAGACATTGATTCCTATCTTAATAGGATATATATCAGACTCCTCCTTGAGGATCAATCCCTATATTAACATCCATACCATATTACATTAAACTTTATGGTATGCTCTGGTCAAACGGTATTTAAATATGCCCAATGAACTACATGGGTTTTGATTCATGTTCTTACAGGATACATAGGACACCTTATAGATGTTAAATCTCATCTACAAGACATCAATCACCTCTCTGGATAGAAATAAACTACAATATATCATATTTTCCATGTATTATTTTTGGATATTATATGGGTTGATTTTGAGACTAAGAGCATATACGTCATGTAATTCCGAGGCCTGGGGTGTCGGGAACAATTTATTGAATAATTTTAAAATATAAAATTGTACGTGCATGCAGGTTTCCTAAAAAGGTGGAATAAATTCTAAATGTGTCCCTAGATCATAAATTTGAGGCACTGTTGGGTTTAGAGAAATTACTATACCTTAGTTGAGACCTAACATTGACCAGCACAGGTCAGCTATGAAAAGTAATTTTTGGACATTTTAAAGAATAAAATAAATTATGTTTAATTTTATTTAACATTACTGTACGATGGAATGACATTTCCTTTTTAATGATACTTTTTCAATGAATTCATGTTTATTTCTATAACCCAACCAATTCATCTGAAGTATAGAGAAATAACCTTCTTCAAGGAATGACGGTGGATAAGAGATCATATCGTGGATTGTCGCACCAAGGGAGTTGGAGAATCTCATCAATGATGGAAAAGTAACCAATTCTCATCAATACTGATCCAACTTGAGATAAGGAATTTTTTCTCCATTATTCCTCATTCTTTAATTCAACAACAAATGTGGACCTACCCATGAATAGGTTAATCTACGGTTTTATCATTCTTGTGGGATGGACGTGATTTTGGGTTTTTAATGGGAGATAAATCATTGTGATTATTTCTTCTTCGTTCTTTGTTATAATATGAATGAATTGAGGCTGACATGAAAAAAGGATGAGGTTCTTTCATTTGGGAATTATTGTTATTATTCTCTCTCTTGTTCATGGAATTCTTCACCATTGGACCCTCATGGTCGTAGCTCGAGTTGTTAGGAGGATCTAAACATGATCGGACCATAGATTTGTGGTAAGAAAAAACATAGGATAGATCAATGTAGCTCAAAACCCAAGGATTGTAGAGGAGATTTTGTTTCAGAGTATTTCCCACCGAAGGAGGAGTGGTGGCATACAAAAGTAGAGGGGGTGGTGAGATGCACCGACAATGGCACACGACAATAGTAGGGTGCAACGAAAATGACCCTGGGATGTTGTAGCAGGAGTTATGTGGAATTAGGTGGCTGTGGACCATGGTGGAGCTACAAATTTGATGGTGCACCACATGGACTAGACTCAGTAATGGGTTGGGTCAGGTGGGGTGGTGGGCCATCCTGGAAAGTCGGGTCTATCCAAAGTGGGTTTGGACAACCCAATTGACTGGGATGGACCCGATGGGTTAGGTCAATCGCTGGGTTGGGTCAAACCCAGGCAGTCAGAATAGGCCAGGGATGACTTTGGTGGTTGATAGAGCTTTCATGTGGCCACAACTGGTGGGTCACATTTGGCCATTACGACAGCTTGAGCTACCCCAACACGATCGACTTCAGGGGAGGTCAGGCTGGACGGTCGACCATGGATGTCATCCTCCCTGGTTGGTAGACTGATTCCCCTATCGATTCATGAGCTAGTGGAACCCCTTCTGAATTTTCAAACCCCCGTAACTTTCAAACTCTGCGTTCATTTGTAAAACCATCTACAATGTTTACACCCTTGTGATGAGATGTTTCTTTTGAGATATCCAAAGTGGGGTTTTCTGGAAGTGTGTGTATGACCTAATGTATTTAGTAGTAGGTTCTCTTGGAATGAGTGTTCAATTAGAGTAATCCTATGGATGGATTTCACATAAAAACTGGGTGTCTTAGGGAGACCGTGTGACTCCCAAAGAATATGTGTCTTATAGAGAATGTGTGTCTCATGGAGACTTTGTGACTCCCAAATACTGTGTGTCTTATAGATATTTTGTGTCTCATAGAGACTGCCAGACTCCCAAATATGGTGTGTCCTACAGAGACTGTGTTTCTCATAGAGACTGTGTGTCTCTTGGATACTGTGTGTCTCATCGGAGAGAGTATTTTTGGATATTCTTGATATATGGGTCATGGGAATATATCTTTAAGGAGATAAATGTACTATTCCTTCATGGTGTTTCCTTTGTGGTATTTCTTGTGTGGTATTTCATTTTTGGTATTACTTTGTGGTTTTGGGGTTCCTTACTAAGTATTTTATTACTCACCTCTGCACTATCTTTACCTTAATGTGTCATGTCTTATGAAGATGAGTGACCTTTTGTAAAATTCTAGGGTAGAACAGGACTGAATAGAGCTTTCTGAGTTTAGGTAGTCCAAGGAGTTCCTATGACTTCAATCAGTAATCCTAGTATGTTTTTTTAGGTTGGACTTTGTGGTTTAAAGACTTTTCTTTTTGTGGGAATGTATTCTGGCCCAGTTTACTTTACTACACATTACTTCTTTTCATACTCTGTTCGTTCAGATATTGTGTATGCATGGATTTTTTTTTACTTAGTGTTTTACATTTCAGTATTTGCGGCATGGAGACATGTGTGTTTGTACAGGTACATAGGAAAATTCCTCCCATTTGTGTGATATTCCTTCTCAGTTCTAGTCACCACCCCCTAGCCTATTAGAGGCGGAATTGGCATAGTCACAACATGGGATCCTCTAGAGAGGGTTGCGATAGAGTGGTATCAGAGGGTGTTGGTTCTAAAATAGGACCAAGAGTCTGTGAGTTTGGTTTGGGGTGACATTGTTACGTGTTTTGAGTTCTTATTTTAGGCCAGAGAATTTAGTGTTGGTGTGGTGGCCAACATATCCATACACCAAGACTCCGATTTCTCCTTTTCACTTGGTACATGAAAACATTGGTTTCATGAAAAAATAATGGTACATGCATCATATAGTAATGAGTTTTGTTTTCCATGTCCTTCATATGTATGCTCTCTAGATATACTCTATTGACCATGTTACATCTAGTTTTAATATAGGATTCCTCCATGTATACTTCCAACCAAGATTATGATGCATGACCATGAGAATGATCCACCAATCCATGAGGTGTTTGTACAGGGGCGTATACCAGAGATATCACCTACATATGGTTTTCTAGTGATACCACCACTCGTCGAGAAGTAATTACAACCCACATTACCAGTTGAGGATGCACGTAGACTAAGTGCATTTCATGAGTTCCAGTGGAAGCGATGTTTCAAGTTTCAGGGTGATCGATACCTTGATGTAGCTGGGGATTGGATGGAGTCAGTTACACATGTCTTCTTACTTGTAAGGATGCCTTTGGAACTGATGGTAGTCCATGACGTGAGTCTTTTCTAGAGATCAGTAGAGTGATGAAAAATCTTAGAAACCTAGACACATGATGGGACGACTCTGTCTTGGGTAGAATTCAAGTGTATCTTCATATAAGAGTTATTAATTGCTATGTTGCAATTAGTATGCATACATGAGCTTCTCTATATATAGTAGGGTAGTCTAACTATGGCAGAGTACTCAGAGGGGTTTACCGATATTTTGTGTTACTCCAAGGATATGGTATTAGAATAGTTATTCAAGGATCAGATCTTCAATCAGGGCCTATGCCTTGAGATCATGGCATCCATTATATCCCTTATCATTTCAACTTATGTTGGGGTACTTGAAAGAGCTCAGCTAGTGGAGAGTTTTCTAGAAGATTAGACACTAACAGTGGGAGCTAGAAGATGACACCAAGTAGATGAGACCTCCACAACTGTTAGAAGACAGTAGTCACAAGGACCCAAGAAGGTCAAGCACTTCAAGGGATGATCCCAAGGCATAGGATCAGTGGTGCAGGACACCCTGGGTGTCTTTAATTAGTCAAAGGACAATATTTGTTACATGCATAGAGATTGGGGATATATGGAATGATATTTCACAACCCATCGTATGACCAATCAAGAGATGGTTATGGGGCCTCCAAGGAAGAGGTAGAGAGTGCATCACGGTGGTCCACAGGGTGGCAGATGTGGAAGAGGAGCATGCAGGGCAATAGGATGTGGGGGGAGTTTTGTCGTACTACCACTTCCACCACGAGGTGGTCCATTATAGTCTGAGGGAGCTGGTGGATAGGGATGAGGCCATATTCAGGCGATGGAGTCTTATGACCCTAGGTCTCCAAGTATGATTTTAGGTACAATCTATGTCTTTTCCACGTTTGTTGTAGATTTTATATACATAGGTGATAACCATTATTTTCTTTCCACGAACCTTGTTTGGGACTCTAAGATTCTGATTGAACTGACAACTTGACCATTACCCTTAAAGACTCTTATGGGAGAAGATTCAATGATTACACATTGGTTTTGATAGTGGGACCTTTCTCTTGGAGGTGAGATTTGCAGTTTTCATCTCTTTATAGCGGTGTCTAGACCTTACGATGTCATTCTCAGTATTGATTGGTTATCCATAGTCTATGCTTAGATTGAATTTTTTAGGTACAATGTGTGGTGTGTCCATAGTGATTGGCCCTAGTTTTCCTTTATCAGTTAAAAGGAAACCCTAGTACAGGATGGACTCACACATAAGAGGGTGCAGCCGATCACACATCAGTTGGATAGCCTGACCCTCAGTTAGCATTGGTGCATGATATTTTCCACGTGTCATGGTTGAGAAGGTATGCCCATAACTCATCACATGTCATTTACTATAGTGAGATAGACATCGATGAAAGGGTGACTTTTACTGAGTGACCAGTGGTGATCAAGGATGGATAGGAGATGATCCTTAATGGGAGGTCAATTATTCTAGTTCACATTCAGTGGAAGCACAATAATCTCCAAAAGAGAACTTGGGAGCCGGAGGCTTAGATTCATGTTCAGTTCCCTCATTTGTTTGAGAAGCCCTTTTACTTTGGATTTCAGGGACATAAATCCCCAAGGTGGTGAGAATGCAACATCTTGGATTTTCCATATATTATTTTTAGATATTATATAGATTAATTTTGACACCAAGCACTGAGACAAAATGTGATTCTGAGGCCTAGGTTTCCCGGAATTTTTTTTTGAATAATTTTAAAATATTAGATAGCACACACACAAATTTTCCATGAAAAGTAAAATAACTTCTAAACGAGTGTCCGAATTAGATATATGAGGGCACCATTACATTCAGAGCAGTGACTTTACCTTAGTCAAGGCCTAGCATCGAATGATGTAGGTTGTCTATGAAAAGTAATTTTTGGACATTTTAAATAATAAAATAAATTAACTTTTATTTTATTTAACATTACACAATGATGCAGCGATGTTTCATTTTTATTAATTCATTTTTAGAGATTTTAGGGTTATCTCCATAACTCTGGAAATTCCTATGAATCCTAGAGAAAGAACTCTCTCCATCGAAGAATTAAGGATTGGAGATCGGATCATGGATCGTCACGCCAACGGAGTTAGAGGATCTCATCAACGACAACAAAGTAACTGCACCTCATCAATGACTGATCCAACTCAAGGTAGGGGGTTTTTTTCTTCATGATTACCCATTCTTGAATTCAACGGAAAATACAGACCAACTCCTGAACAGGTTAATTTGCGGTTCGATCGTTCTGGAAGGATGGGTTTGATTTTTGGGGTTTTCAAGGGAGATAAATCTTTGTGACAATTTATTCTTCTTTCTCAGTTATAATGAGAATGAATTAAGCCAATCATGCACAAAGTTAGACGTTCATTCCTTTAGGAATTATTTTTATTCTTTTATCCCCTATTAATGGAGTTATTCTTTATTTGACCCTTGAGGTCATGGATTTAATTTTTGGGAGGTACTGAATATGATCAGACCCCCGAATTGGTTGTATGAAAAAATTGAGGCTAGATCAATGTAGATTGTGACCCGAGGATCATAGAGGATCTTTTTTTCAGAGTTTTGACCATTGGGGGAGTAGAGGAAGCTCGTAGAAGCACTGAGGGTGGAGACTGGTGCATGGTGTTGGCCACATGACATAGCAGCACTCGTGTGGGATGCAGTG
Source organism: Viscum album (assembly GCA_963277665.1). Taxonomy (NCBI): domain Eukaryota; kingdom Viridiplantae; phylum Streptophyta; class Magnoliopsida; order Santalales; family Viscaceae; genus Viscum; species Viscum album. The sequence continues at coordinate 1,897,205,455 of OY728150.1, forward strand.
GTGGTGAATACATGGGAGCTAGTGGTTGTGGACATGGTGGTGCACCGTGTTTACCGAACCCAAAAAACGGGTCAGGTTGGGAAAGTGGGTCGGACCAACAAAGTGGGTAGGTCCCAATTAAATTAAGTCAGGCCCAACTGACTATGTTGGACCTAGTGGGTTAGGTCGAACCCCAGGATGGGTTGGACCCAGGTAGCCGGATCGGGCTACGGTCGACCAAACTATCACGCAGTTATGGCAGCTGGGTCGCGGTCGACCACCACGATAGCTGGGTCACGGTCGACCACCATGGTAGCTGGGTCACAGTCAACCACCATGGAAGTTGGGTCACAATCAACCACTATGGATATTGGGTCATATTCTAACCAGCTGGTCAATAACCACAGTTAGGGGACCGACTGCCCGGTCAGTCCACAAGCCAATGAAGCCCTTTCATAATTTTCAAACACTCGTAACTATCAAACCGGGTATCCGTTTTACATATTGTCTTCGGCTTTGGGACCCTTGAAATGATATGGAACTTTTGAGATATCCTAAGTGTTTTTTTGTTGAAGTGTTCCTATGAACTAATTTCTTGAGGAGTAGGTTCTCCTGGAATTAGTATGCTTTGAGATGAATCCTATGGATGGATATGATATAGATACAGGGTGTATCATGGATATTGTGTGACTCTCAAAGACTGTGTGTCTAATAGTGACCATGTGTCTCATGAAGATTATGTGTATTATCAAGAATATGTGTCTCATGGAGACTATATGTCTCATTGGGGAGAGTATATCTCAATATTATTGATATATGGGTTATAGGTTTATATATTTAAGGAGATCATTGTACTATTTCTTCATGGTATTTCATTTGTGATATTTCTTGTGTGGTATTTCTTATGTTGTATTTCCTTTTTTTGTATTTATTGTTTGTTATTTTCTATGTGGAATTTACTTTGTGGCATTCCTTTGTGGTTTCGGGTTACTCACACATGCACGATATTTTCCCACACGTGTTGTATCTTGTAAAGATGAGTGACCTTTTCATAGAGTCTAAGGCAGACCAGGACTTGATAAAGCTTTGCGAGTTTAGGAAGGATGATGTGTTCCTCCAACTTCAATAAGTAGTCCTAGAACACTTTTCTATAGGATGGACTTTGTAGTTTACATAATTTTCTTTTGGTGGGATTTTATCTTGACCCAGTTTACTTTACTGCACTTTACTTACTGTTATACTCTATTAGTTGGGATATATTGTATGAATGAATTTGTTTACATAGTGTTTTTACATTTCATCATTTCTGGATTAGAGACGTGTGCATGTGTATATCTGCTTAGGAAAATGCCTCCCATTTGTGGGATATGCCTTCTTGGTGCAAGTCACCATCCCCTGGCCTATTAGAGGTGAGCTTTGGGTTTTCATGGAATGAGCCCCTCTATTATGGGTCATGACATAAAATCTAAAGAGATAGAACATGGCTATAAACTAAAGCATCATAAAGTAATAAGATAAAAATAGTGAACCTATGAAACACATAGTTGTTCCCATCAATATATGGTATTGATCAGGTAATTGGAACAGAGGTAACCAGCCTCATATTGGGACTCTTGAATGATTTCATGAACATATCTTAAATCTATAATATATTCTCATAATAGGAAAAAATTCCCCCCAAAATGATGTGATGAGCCAGAAATCCCATTCTCTCAACCAATGTGAGTTCTTAAGCATATTTGTGTTTGAAAACCCAACTAACCACCAACCTTTGAAAAGAAGGTTCATTCCTTTTTATGGATTTGGGAATCATTTGGAGTTTTAATTAAATACAAATATATTGAACCTAATGAAAATGGTTATGCAATAAACCTAAATCACCCATAATCGAGCATCTAGACAAACCATCCGTTTTTTTGAAAACACAGACTTATATTCTATATTGAATATTATTATATGTAGAAAAATATATTACATATATTATCGCTAATGGGAAAGGAATTCTACTTATCCTAGAATTATCCTCATATTATTGGTAAAACATATTCTTGGAGAGATTTTTGACATCATACATAGAAAATTATCCTCTCATAGATTGTTCTATATTATTTCATTTCAATGACTAATCATTGTTTGTACATTGAAAAATTCAAGGATGTACCCTATATATATATTTATGGGTCTTTATTTCTAGAAAATAGTTTTTTCATTATGTGTTTATTGGAGAATATCTCATTCCATAATGTATTAACAAAATATTTTTCTAGTATCAATTTAATGATTATTATTGTTCAATTGACACATATTACCAAGAAAACTATGGAACTACAACTAACGTTTTTTAAAAATAAGGATTATATTTTTATAATGAAGTCCAAATCTCTTATGAACTAACCAAAATGGATCTTCCATGAACTTAATCTTTGTTTGAATCAATAAATATATCTTTATAACCTACATATTTCATTATATTTCTTTGGTGTCACAAATAATTTTAATTTTTTATATATTACCTTTACATGTTTTCCATTAAGTATTTTTATTTTTACATATACCTTATAAATATTATAATCATAATAAACAATTATGGAAATTAGAACAATGACATATCTTGTCATAAAAACTAGTGAAAAGGGTAAAATTCTCTAAGATAAGTGTGTATGATGATTTTTATTATTTTAAGTATATATATGGAATGGTTAATCATATTTTCTAATGATTAAAGTTTTTCACTATTGGATAATGAATGTGATGTTTACCTTTGAGTAGATGTTTTATAAGGATGCCAATTTCTTATTAAAGTTATTATAGTTTTTATCACGGTTGTATGACTTGGATGATAATATAAAATATAATGTGTTTCATTTAAGGGTAATTGAAAAAATTAAGATTAGGGGAGACCATTATTTTTAATATGAATTTTGGTTATTATGGTAGTAAATAATTCATGGTTAGCTGCATAGTTATAGAGATCTTGATTTTTTGTAAACCATTCAAAAATCCTCAAAATTTCACTATTCTTCAATAAAACCATTTATAGTAATTATTTTCATAACGTATGGTAATTTTTATGTTCTCATTTTTTTGTTTTGATGGACCATTATCATGGATTAAATACTTGACATTGAATCTTGGGTAAAATCATAATCTAGATTCACACTATTTTATTATTTATTTCTCTACCTAGATCTAGGACTGAAGTGAATTTATGTATTGATATATAGGATTATATATTGATTTTTTTCTATTATATCATGCATTTATTCATATATCTGATTAATTTAATATTATATAAATGAATTTGTGGATTTTACGACACAATTTTTCTAGGTGGTGACATTGATATTTTTTATATTATATGTTATATTATTATTTAATGATTAATTATGGTCAAATAATTATTTTAATTACATTATTTATATTAAAACATGGTATTTTGGAAAAATATGGATCTTACATAACAATTATTTTCTATAAAATTATGTTTTTTGAATCAATTAATGTCTAATATTTGGTAATTTTTATTAGATTGATTGGTTGTATTGATTGATAGATTTGGTGGGAATTTTCTTTAATGGAGATGTCTTATAAGTGGATATTGAATTATGATATAAAATATTGTTCTAGGGAAAATTTATCTTTTGATGGAATTTACCCTTAGTAAGTGTTAGTTTTGAAAATTTATTTCTCATGTAATTTGTTTTCTTAAACGTTTATGTTTCATTCATGGTAAAGTGGGAGCTTAATAATAATGCATTGGGATAAGAATATATAAGTTTGATCAATGTTCAAGAGTCCACCTTGTGGTTTTGGATTCAGACTTTGGGGTTTTTGATGACTGAACACACATTGGGAAACTAGTTGAGTGATGACATGATTTCATGTAGGTAAATGAATATTCATTCCATGTACCTAAATAGAATTTACTGATTAAAGTATTATCTATTTTTATTTATCATTAGTATATTTTATATGAAAAATTAATTTCTAGCATGTGCTTCAGAAAAAATGGAGTTTCTAAAAAATAATTAGGAAAATATGAAATTTCAATTGGGATTTTGAAAAAAAATTGAGTTGTTCTAAAAAATAGTTTTCAAGGATAAGGAAATGTTTATAAATTTATTTTTAATTAAGTATTTGATTTTATAAATTTCATAAAAAATTTATTATTAAAATGTTCTGGGATTTTATATAATGGGTTTAAAAATTCATTGATAAATATTATTGTTGCTTGGTTTGGACCATCACTTTAATATAGGTGTGTAGGCTAGCCCAACTATCCCATTAAAGAATGCGTGTTCTTTTATTTATAATAATACATTAGACCATATAATAATATATTTAATTTATTATTTTTCATTGATCTTACATAATATTAATTTATCACATATGAAAAATTAGGGTTGGGAAATCCTAATATTTTTGTACTCACCCCTTCATGTTCACATCAGTGGATATATAGGCATGATTATTCCTTGTGTAGGGTATGTATTGATTTTTTTTCTTTACTAATGGTGATTATTAGATCAATGTTATTGATATAGAAAACTAGGTGTCCTATAAATCATTCACTATATTTATATATTTTGTAATATATAGAGTCAATTAATTCAATTTAAAATTGGTTACTAGAATTTGAGATTAAACTATGATAACCATTTTGAAATAGATATTATTTAAAGATTTTTTTACAAAAAAACATCTTTTATTATTTTATTACATTATTTTAAAATTATTTTCTTAATATTTTATTTTATACATCATCTATATTTACATTCCTATAAAAATTTAGGAATTTTATTGAGGCTTATATCATTTTGATTTGGGTTTTAGGATTAAATTTCCCAGGTTGGGGTTACAAAAAATGCTATTACAGTGATTTTTTAGTAGACTCTTGGGAATCAATTTTACTATTTGAGGATATGATAGTAGTAAGGTGATATATAATAATAAAAACACATTGTTAAAAAAATTTTATGGGAGATTAAAAAGAGATGAGTTTGTGTAAAATGAAAAGATATAGATAACCTTGAAGGTAGTTATTGTTTTTTAAATGATAAAATGTGAAGGATATTAAATATAAAGGTTTATAAATCAAGTAAGGAATTTTGAAAATTACATCACAAAAATATGTCTTCATAAAGTAAATTATTTTTTAAAATAAAATATAATTTCTATAATTTTTGTATTTTTATATTTTAAATGTTATTTTGAAAATGGGTTCTTGGAATAATTTTTTTATTGTTATGATAATGTGATATGAAACTATATTAGATAATTGAATGATTATAAAGATACCCAAATATTATTTAAATATTTATTTATATTGTGATGATTAATGATTATGATATTATATGACTACAAATTATTTATATTGTGTTTCATATATTTATTTCACCTAAAGAGTTTTTTATGGGTGGGGATGAGGATTGGAATCTATAGTACTTATAAATCCACATACTATGGGAACTAATTTGAATGTTATCAAGGAGATTTATAATGAATATGTTCAGGATAATATAATAGAAATATATTAGGCCATGATGTTTCAAAAGAAGAACACACTATCATTTTATAGTGATATTGGATTAAATCAACTATAATATATGATAGAGACTATTAATTATATTATCTACCTGAAAACTCATGTGTTTATTATATATTTTATTTATAATAATGATCATCTAGTAAGTTGTGTAAGTCGATCAAATAATATGGGTTACATGAAGATCTTTAGTGGAAGGGTTTTCCAATTATTTTTAATTTAAAGTATTTCTTTATATAATTAATGTTGGATGTGGGATAGAAATTTCTAGATTTTGGGAAGGGAAATATATCAATGAAATAATATTCATTATATATTGTGGGCCTCTTGTAATATATATATGGGTTAGTGAGGAATGATAAACTTATAGAAAAAAATTTAAGATATCATTGAGACCATAGATATAGTTGAGGATAATTATATTGAAATTTCATAACTATATTTATACACTTATTTTTCATGATTTAGTGTAGGTGGGAATGAATGAATGATTATATTAAATCAATTTTTTTCAATGGTCAAGTGAAGTGATAAATTCCAATAATTATGAAAAATAGAAGTCAAAATAAATGTGTAGTATATCATAATTTTTACCTTCACATCTTTTCTAGAAGTTATGTTCATTAAAGTTATTATTCTACAAAAATTTTAGGAATACGAATTTATTGTGTATGAATACTAACATATACTTCTAGTGTTGGAATGTGGGATACCAAGGATAGATTTGTGAGGGTTTATCATGGAATATTTGGGGTCATATACAAAACCTTATACAAGGTTCAAAAATACATATCGAGTGAATAATTAAATTTTAGTTTTAGACTCATTCTAGGGTGTTATACTTCATCAAGAGGAGTGGTATGCACCAAAACATAGCTATTAAAATCTATTTACAGCTATGCATGGGAGAAAATTGATACTGATGAAAATACTTATACATGGTGAAGTATTATCTCTCTTTATTCCATAATTATATTTAATTTTTTAATGGTAAACAAATAAATTAATTCGTAATTATCAATGAGTTAATCATTCTATTTTTTATTTGATTTTATGTCATATTCAATGAGTATGAGTTCATTACTAGGTAATAAGAGTGAATGATGTTTCATGTGTCTATCCTACTCAACAATGATATTTAATATATAAGTATCCTAAGATTTATTTTCCATAGACATTGAAACACGTGATTTAATAATTGAGATGGATTTAAAGAGAAAATACACGACTCAAATCAACTGTTATATTCAAAGAGTTCTTTTCATTATACTAGATGACACTATCTATAAATTGAAGAGGGATATAGTATCCATGCCTCATGGGAGGGTAAAATGTTTAATGATTTTAAATCTATATATTATCATTTGGAAGGGATAATATTGAGATAAATGTATGGAATAATCAACCACCACTTCCAGTGGGGTTGGATTTGAATCCAAATCATTTCACAGTGGAATCCAAGGAGTTTTGTGAAATTTTATATTAACATAATTCTCGATAAATGATTTATTTATTTATCATAATACCACCTAAAACTAGTATAATTATGAGATATAATTGAGTATATAAATGATTATGTGAAGAGAGGATTTATTTAATCAATTTTTTCATATTTGGTAGTATTATTTCTTTTATTTCACAAGAATACTAAGGATATCTATGGATTATGTAAAAAAATTAAGATAGACTAGGTGATCATGAAAAAAATTTAAACTATATTGAATTAATTATTTATATGACCAGGTTAAAGAAAAATAATTGGTTTTATATAACCATCCCTCAATCATAGTATCATCATTTAATAGTAAATTAAGATGTTATTTTAAAAATCTATTTTTACTGTCGATATTTCTGGTTCATCAATACAATTAAAAATCATTCATCCTTTATAATGACATTTTTTAATGGTCATTGACTCTTATATATTTATAAAATATATCCACATAACCACATTTAAGGAAATATATAAATAATAGAGAAAATGGAATATACATGGAAAAAATATATATTATGTAGTCTATAACATACTGATACATTCTAACAATGAATCTACTTGTATAACATCATGGAAATATATGAAGTTACTAATGGATTAATTAAATGGGGGAAAGTAATTATATTAAATAAACTTAACTATCCTAATTATAAATACATGAATGATAGATCTAACCTAAGTATTACATCATCCAACATTGATGACTTTAAGACACTTCTTTTGAGTTAAAATGAATATATATTTTTTAGATTCACACTACCTCTAACACCTATATTTTCATATCTTGAGAATTAAAAAAAAATTATAAACTCTAACATATGGATTAGAAACAACTATAGAATCTTTTAGGCCATATCAAACTTCTATGTTTACCAATTTTCATATTATTAACTCTATATAAAATCCTTAAAAGATATTATTTATACTAAGAGAATTAATGTAAATCATGTCAATGATTTATGGAGAAATGGTATAAATTATAATCTATAAAGATCATGTTGTAATGAGAGACTTGTAAAGATATTTGTTTATTCAATTTTGGAAAAATTAGGTGTACAATGACCTTATTTGACAATGTAATGGGTCAAAAATTCCTCAATATTGAGTTTTGAGAAAACAAGACATGTGGTAGAAATATATTTTGGATAAAATTCCTCATTGGATTCATAGTGGGTGGACACTAAATTTCTAGTGGATAGAAAACAAATTATTGTATCTACCTTTATGGTTCAGATGTGGATACACTAGAAACATATTATCCCATCACATTTCTACACAATTCCATTAGAGATATGGTTGGAACCATTTTCCCCAATTAAAGGGGTATTTATTAGTTTGGAGGATTTTTTTAATTGAAACCATATCCTTGTCCCCTCTTCATGTTATAAAACATACCATTCCACATTCAATGTATAATTCCCCATAACATAATCAACCCTTGATTACATGATTTATAATAAGGGTTTCTTGTTCTTAAATTTTGAGGATTTTTTCATTTCAGAGTTTTAGATAATTATGGGTAAATATTACATATAAAACCCTTACGATAATGACTAAGAATTTTATCAATGGAACATGCCTTCTAAATATATAATTGTGTCATATTTAGTAATATAATATAATTCACAAAGACAACATGATAAAATAGACTACATTTTATTCAATTAATTAAAAGATTGATTTTATAGAATAAATGTTCCCATAAGAATTGAAATTATTACTATGGGACAAAAAAATGAAAATAAGATAATAGTAATAGAAAATTTTAAATCTCATAGATCCCCTAGAATAATGGCACTAACAAACAAAACTGTAGAAATGAAGCATAATATTAGTAATACAATATGTATTTATAAAATAAATAAATATATATATATATATAACATGGAGATAAATTATAATTTAATTAATAATTAATGAAATTTTATTTATTTGTAGAAATTAGGGAACCTATATGACTATCACAAATCAGACCATTACAACAGTAATCTGATCATTAAAATAGTAATCTTACCATTGGAATTGTAATCTGAACGTTTTGAATAGTAAAATGGTCATTAGAATAGTAACCTCAACTATGGAAATTTGAAACATTAATTATTTATCTTATAAAATGACAATATGGAATATTTATATCATAATACAACTAAATAAATGTTTTAAATGATAATATAAGTGTTTATATTTTTATAAGACATTAATTTTTTAAGGTTAATTTTTATAAAAAAATATAAAGATTTAAAGGAAATATTATTATCATTAAATGGTTTTATAAAAAATTATTAATTTTTATTATAATGATAATATAATTTTATGTGACCAAAATTTATTTTTAAAATGGTCTGACAATTGACCATAATATTAAAATATGTATTTTTCAAATAAAAAATGTTTTTATTTAAAAATTAAACGTTTCATGATTAGAAAATTATTTCATAAAATTGGTTACATTTATTATAATATACACATAAAAAATATTTAAGGTAAATATTTGGTTTTTTTCTAGAATAATTGACTTTGTGGTGAATAATGAAATACTATAAAACTTATATTTTATATTATAAGCTATAAAAATAGAATTTTGATTCATGGATGATATAAGCCCCAAGTAGTAGAAATCACATGAATTATTTATTATATATGGCCACAATATTCATTAGTATTGTAATTCCTGATTGAAAATATTAATCAATTGGTTATAATATTCAGAAACACCCTTCTCTACCCTTTATAAATACCATCCCCACCACCCCTTCTCCTCACAAATTCTAAGCCTATAATCCTTCCAAATTACTACACAATTCCCTTACTGATCCTCTCCCCCACATCCTAGTAAAACTGGTCTCTTCCAAAAACCATTCCAAGGATCCTTAAGGGATATCCTAAAAGGAGACAACCAAAGGAGAGAGGTAAACTCTAAACTAAATTTCCTTTAATTTTATTCTCCTTCTACAACCCCTATATGATCTCCATCCACCAAAACATAGTAACATTAGTATCATAAAAATACATATATTATTATTATTACGGAATATCGATCTTAAACCCTTCCTTATTTTATTTCTCATATGAAAATTTTTTCATAATATGGTTGGTTTACCGCCTCAATGAACAATATACGTTATTTTTATCCATCACATAAAATGATAGTTATAGAAAAAAATATTATGGTTAAATTTTATTGTAATAATTATATCATAACTCATATCATGTTCTTTCATGTTTTAAAAGTCATTTAATTAAATAAAATGAATCTTGTTCATGATAGTCGGAAAAATGACCTAAATGAACTAACCACATAACATTAATGTTTTTACTAAGTGAATCATCCCTATGTTATAAAAAAGGATATTTTGGAACATTTTAGTTTATGAAACGAAATTAATAAAATTTGATTTATCTTTTCGAGTTTCATTCCCATTTGAAAGGATCATTAATAATTTTCCACAAGTGATCTGACCTTGGAACTATGAAATGAACACCCTCAAAACACTGCAATTAAACATTATATCACACTAAAATAGTCATAAATAAACATAATAAAATTATAGTAAATAATATATATATTTAAAATGTTTTAAATTATTTAATTAATGAATCTATACAAATTATCCTAGATATTATGTGCAACTGAATAATGATTCTGGAACTTATGGTAAGGGATCTCTCGTAACCACCCTATTTTATTTGGGTAATGAACTTTATCTCTCTAAATCATATTCTATCTCTTTTTTATATATTTTAATGATTAAAAATTATTTATATATATCTCTTAAATATATACCTTTCTTATTATCCCTACCTTTTTTGGGGTAATACATGATTTAATTACATTTCTCAAATGTGTTCTTTAAAATCAAACATGATTAAGCTAATATTTTCTATCTCTTAACCCATTTATGTAACAATATTTTAAAATATTTATTCCCATTAATGATATAAATAATTAAAAGAATATTTTAGGGATAAAAATTCTGTTTTCCATCTAGTTTTTAAATAAAAATCAATATTTATTCTTTTGTTAAAGTCTTTAACTGATTCTATAAACCGCCATTTTTAATGTTATTTTCTACACCCAATTCTGTAACCTTTATCATGATATTTTCTTCAAATGAACAACATGTTTTGATATTTATGATTATTTATTCATATTTTAATGTATAAAATATTTAATTCCTTATTCTCTTTGGAATATTTATAAATATCCTTTGATTGTGATATGAGACAAGATTATACAAGCCAATTATTTCCATGGGTAATTATTATATATATGACTTACGTTTGATTTCTATTTGTGGCACACATATTCATGTACATATTATAATTTTTTTCCTATAAAATTATTCAATTTATTGGGCAATTTTTATGTCTCATTATATGATATGTATGAGAATAGAGAGTAATACTAATCCATGAAGTAACATTATCCACCATGTGATGTTTTCTTAGTAGTTATCCTTGACTTATGATTGTTCCATGTTATATGTTATTGTAAAATTATTATTTTGACATGATATAATGATTCCATGTTCTTTATATTATGATACCACATGTTTATTCATGATTCTTGTCTTCTATGATATCTGGTTTATCCTTCTTACTATCTGAAATGCTTCGTTATAATATTTATTCACTTAATGAGATTTTCATCTCATCCCTTTTGTCTACATATTCCCTAGTTTATCCAATGATGTTTTTGGGTATCAAAGAAACTTAGGATCTCATTATGGTGATTAAAATAAATACATTTTAGTTTAGTTTCATATTTATGTTTTATGTACCAATTATTCCAAATCCACTTGACCTTTGGATCCTTTGTTTTTAGATATTGGATATTTATGTTTAAAATGAGGAAAAAATATGTGTCTAAGGATTGGGTTGTTATAGTGTGTATTAGATAAAGTTATAGTTATTTATGTGGATTATGAATTGAATACTTTAGTGAGAACCCTTGGGATAAGTCTATGTACAGGAGAATACACTAGAATCTTGGTGAAGTATATAATGAGTGTTTTATAAGAAGTTGCATCCATGTGAGGATACTACAATTGGATATGGATATAGAATATTTTTACCCAGGTGTAATGACATAAAAAGAAAATAATGGGTAATAAACTGATCTTAACCTACTTCATGACAAATATTGTAGGTTTCATACCTAGTTTTGACACTCTCAGGGGAATTTATTTGTAAATTCACAGACTCTTTGTGAACCATTATGAGGGAATAGAATAGATTGTTTTCATTTAAAAATTGAAAGTGGAGTTACAATGGATTGAATATATTGAAAACTAGATACTCAAAATCTAAGATATACTTTTCATTTATAAGTAATTATTTATATTTGAATAGTTTCTATTTTTATATAATTTTTATTTTGATTTTTCTCATCTCTTTTTAAATTTTAGTTAATTGTTATAAATAGGAGAAATAATTCTAATAACCAATGTGATAGGAATTGTTATGATTTACCTAATGTGATGTCAAACCATATGGGAGTGGTATTCTAGAACATCATGGAAGTACTAGATCAGCTAAATCATGTTATGAATAAAAATATGAATCATTTTTATTGGCTTTCTTCTCTTAAGAAATAGAAATTTATGATTGAGTACTTAAGGAAAAATTCCACTTACCATTAGTGGATCTTCTAATACCCACATTATAGAAAAATGGATTAACTCCATTTAAAATATATTATCTTTCCTCCAATGCTAGGAATAAGAGAAAGATGTGTTGACTATTTATTGTATAAAGGGGAAGCTGGTCAGTGGTGAAAATTTATTGAGAAAATTTATTACAAATAAGAAATTGATTACATGGAATGGTAAGGATTCAAGAAAATATTTATTTAGTAAAAATTTTCACTAAACTCTTTATCTTAAAATATATATGGAGTTACTAGGATTGAACTAAAAGGAAGATGATTTTATCCATACATATGAGGTATAAATCACAAGTCTTGCATGGTATGCCTTCAACTTTTTCTTTAAAAGAGAAAGAAAGGTTTCCCACTTATTTAGTATATAAAACAAAATTCTACAAAAATATTTGGTGGTTCAAGACTTTGGAAGCTATGAATATATTGTTTTAGTTCCCTTAAGGTTGAGGTAGGGATTGGAAACTCTCAATGGTCTTATGGGGTGGGAGATAAAAATAGTGAAATGGGGTGTAATTTAAGTGGATCAAGTGATAAATACCATAGAGGAAAGAAAAATCAACTTCCCACTATCAAAAATATGGGAAGAATCATCCTGGAAACTATCTAAAGGGAACCAAAAGATGTTTCAAGTGTGTAAAATAGGAGAATATAGATAATCAATATCAAAGATAGAAAAAGAAACACACTACTATAATGGTGTAAAATAATGTTCAAATAAACACTCATCATACGGTATAGATTTTCAACTGGATAGAACAAGGGAATTATCTAATTCATTTCCCTTATCCAAGGGTGGTGAGAGAAAATAAATTATAGAAAACTCCAAGACCTAGATATAAAGAAAGGGAATATGTTATCACTATTTCTAAGGTGGATCCTAATAACAATTTTGTGATAGTTATTCATTCAAAAATAGTTAATTTACTTTTTGATTTGAATTCTATATATTATTCTATATCTGGAAATTTTGGTATAATTATTAATAAATAACCTCAAAATAAGGAATTTGGGTTATCTTTGAGAATAGGAAACTGAACAATTATTGCATCCCAAGTATATAACTCTTCCCCATCAAATTTATGTGGACTAAAACTGCCATAAAATATTTTCATAATTAATTTGTAGGAATTTTATGATATAATCAGCATGAATTTTCTCTCCTTATATAAATATAACATCAACTATAAGGAAAGGAAAATAACTATTCACATCCTAATTCATCCTCTAATTTTATTCAATTGTAAGGAGGAGGATGAATCTTATTTCGAATCATTACATCAAGTGTGGATATTATTTCTATATAAGAAAGAATATATAGATCAAATTAATGATACAATTGAGACAATTATTCTTGAATACATTCCCATTATTAGAGATTATACTATTGTATTTCATTAAGAGTTTCTTAGTCTTCCTCACAACCGAGTGTTTGAGTTCTATTAGACCTATATCTATACAAATATCCAAGTCTCCCTACATAATGGAAACTATTGAGTTAGAATAACTAAAGAATAACTTATAGGAGAATATTTATAAGGTTTTTATATACCTGAGTGATTTATAATTGGGTATATTATCCTTCTTTTTTAAGAATAAGGATTGGTTGATAATCATCTGCATTGATTATCATGAACTAAAAAAATCCTGATAAAGAAAAAGTATCCCCTAACATGAATAGATGAATTCTTTGATCAACTATATTTGGAACAGTATTTATCTAAGGTGGGACTTCAGTTCAGATATCACCATTTAAAGGTCAACAAGGACGAAATTTCAAATACTTTCATTCAAACAAGGTGTGGACAGAATGAGTTTTTAGTGATTCCCTTTAGACTCACTAATTATTCATAATCCTTTATGGGATTAATGAATAGAGTCTTTATATATTACTTTACCAAATTCTAGGTAGTATTTAAAGATGATATTATTATATACTCCAAATCAAATGAGAAGAATGGGAAGTATTTTAATAATATGTAAAATAATTTTCAATAAGAGAATCTATATTAAAAGTACAGTAAATCTGAGTTCTGGATGGAGGAAGCATCATTCTTAGGGCATGTTATCACCCAAAAAAGGATATATATGGAACCTTATAAGACAATTGAAATTGATGATTACCCCAAGACATCATGTGTAATAAATATCTATAGTTTTCTTAGAATAGATAGGTATTAATGATGATTTTTGAGAAAATTATTGTGATTTAAAAACCCACTAACAAAGATGAAATGGAAGGAAGTAAATTTTTTCTAGACTAATGAAAGTGAAGAGATCTTCAAAGAATTGAAAATTAAGCTTATCACAGGACCAACCCTTACATTTTACTCTTATGGGGAACATTTCATGGTATATATTGATGCTTCAAAGAAGGCCTTGGGTTGTATACTAATTCATGATGATAAATTGATAGCCTTTTCCTCAAGGAAGATTAAAGTCCAAGAGTTGTACTACCCAATGCTTTATCATTAATTAGTTATAGTGATCTTCATGTTGAATATTTGATGGAACTATATTTATGGGGAGTATTATGAAATATATAAACATAAGATTCTAAAAAATATTTTCACACTTAAGGATCTTAATATGTTCCAGGGATGATGGTTAGAGATGATCAAGGACTATGACTCCTAAATCCACTTCCATCCTAGGAAATCTAATTATGTGGTAGATTCTCTAAGTATAAATAATCTAGAAGCCTTATCAATGATGAGAATTGATAAATATCTAATCTTATTAGACTTTCAAATGATGGGAATGGGGATCATAAAGAAAATAACATCATCGTTCTTTTCTCATATGAGTACTCAACCCAAACTTCTGGATAAGATAAAGGATGCTCAAAGATATGATGTGGAAATATAGAATATGGTGGAAATTATAAGAAAATATAAGTCCTAAAAGTTAATAATTGATGAATAATGATTTGTAATATTTTTTCCATGTCTATGTTAGACATAAAATCATAATATAATAAAGTAGTTGTTGAATGATTCACATAGATCGACCATCTCTATCAACCCAGGGAGCACAAAAATGTATAAATATCTCTAAGAGTACTATTAGTGGGACAATATGTATAAGGGGCTCATATAATATACATAAAAATTCCTGGTAATCTATCAAGTGATGTTTAAAGCAGAAAGTCCAAGGGGGTGATGAAACCTTTACCCATGCCTACATTGAAATGGGAAAGCATCACTATAGACTTTTTCCCTAGTCTTCAGAAGACCTCAAAAGTAAATAATGTTATATGAATTTTGGTGGATATTCTTATAAATACAAATCATTTCATTGAAATTTGAGAGGACTTATAACTTGATCATCTTTCAAGGACATAAATCAATGAACTGTTGAGGATATAAAATACACCACTTTTAATTGTATCTGATCAAGATATAAGATTTAACTATAAGTTTTTGAATATTATCCTATATGTTCTAAACACTAAATTAAAATTCAATATAGCTTATCATCCCAAAACATATGGTTGTTCTGGGTGTAAAATTGAGACACTTGATGACATTTTGATATAATTCTTGATAGACTTAAAAGGAATATGGGATCAACACCTTCATCTCGTTGAATTTTCATGAAATAATAATTTCCACTAAAGAATCCAAATAGCGCCATATAAATCCCTATATGGGATGAGAAGTAGAATAACTACATGCTAGGATAAATAAAATTCAATATGTTGGGTCCATAAATGGTTTAGGAAATGGTAGAAATGATCAATACCATTCAGTAGCACACTCTGGATGCTCAATGTAAACATAAGATCTATACTAACAATCATCGATGATATACGATGTATTAGGTTAGAGATAAAGTTTTCTACCACATTTCTCATTGAAAGAGATCCATGGGATTTTGTAAAAAAGGTAAATCTATGTCCAAGATTAATTTTCCCCTTTAAAATTCTTTATCACATCAAAGTTGTGGCTTATCGACTGGAAATCCCACCAACCATGTCTCAAGTACAAGATTTCTTCCAAATATCACTCTTGAGGAAGTAAATAATAGATTTCTAAAACATATTGAATTCGAATGTGGTAAAGATATAAAATTATCTCTTATATGAGGAGAATCCAATGATGTTTTTGGAACATAGAGATAAAGTTATATTTAAAAAATACAACTCACTACGTCAAAGTACTATAGAGAAACCATAAGTGTGAGGAGGTGACATGGGAAATGGAGGAATCCATGAAGCATAAGTACCCTCGTCTATTTTAACCTTATTTTCTAAAATTAAATTTAATCTGTTAAATTTATTAATGGGGTAAGAATTTAACTACACAGAGTTTTATCAATGGAATTTCTATTCGGAATATGTAATTGTGTCATATTTACTAATATAATATAATGTACATCCATCGTATGATAAAACCAACTACATTTTATTATATAAATTTAGAAAATAAATTTAGAGAATAAATATGACCATACTAATTGAAATTATTATAATGGAAAAATATAGAAGAAAAGATAAAAATAATAGGAAAATTTAGATCTTCCCGATCCCCTAGAATAATCGCACTCACAAACAACATTGTAGAATTGAAGTAGAATATTAGTAATGAAATATGAATTTTGAAAATGATGATATATATATATAAATTTGAGAGAAATTATAAGTGAATAAAGAAGTGATGAAATGTGAGGTATTTATAGCATTTACATAACTCTTATGATTGTTAAAAAATGATCATTGAAATAGTTATCTGGCCATTAGAATAGTAATCTGACGGTTGGAATAGTAATATTATCATTAAGAATAGTAATTTGATCATTAGAATAGTATACTCATAAATGGAAATATAAAATAATTTTTAATTATCTTATAAAATGATAATATGGAATGTTTATATAATGATTCAAGTAAATAAATTTTTTAAATGATAAAGTAAGTGTATATTTTTGAAAAACATACTTGTAATATTTTTATTTTTATAAAAGATATAAATTTTTATAAGAAATATTATTTTCTTAAAATGGGTTTATAAATAATTATCATGTTTCATTATAAATACAATATAATTTCACGGTACCATAATTAATTTTTCAAAGAGAGCGAAAATTGAACATAATATCAAAATTGGTTTTTTCCAATAAATAATGATTTTATTTAAAAATTAAATTTGTAATAAATTGAAAATTATTTTTTAAAAATTGATTTCATTTCTAGAATATTCACAAAATTTTTTTTTTATGTTTTATTTTTATTACTTTTCAATATAATTCCATTTGTGATGGATAGTGAAATACTGTAAAATACGATATTTAACATCATAAGTTATATACATAGATTTCTGATCCATGTCTAATATAATAACTAAATATTTTGAAATCTCGTGAATTATTTAATATATATTTTCAAAATATTCATCCATATTGGTATTCTTAATCCAAAATAATAAACTAATGGTTATAATATTAAAAACTCTCCTTTCCTCCCCTTATAAATACTAACCCTCACCACCCCTACTCCTCACAACTTCTATTCCTGAGAACTTGAAAAGTTTCAACACAAATAATTTCCCAATCCTCTAAAACACATAATAGTGTAGTTAGTCTCACACAAACACCAATACAAGGATCCTTAATGGATTTCCTAAAATTAGACAACCAATTGGAGAGGTAAACTCTAAACTAAATTTATTTCACTTTTATTTATACCACCCTCATGTGATCTCCATCCACCAAAACATTTTGACATATGGATCATAAATATATTGATATATTATTATTATTATTATTATTATTATTATTATTATGGAATATTTATATTATACCCTCCGTTATTTCAATTCTAAAATGATAAAGTTGTTCACAATATGGTTGGTTCACCGCCTTCATGAACAATGTACCCAGTTTTTCTCTACTACCTTCAAGGATAGTTATAGAAACAATATTATGGTTAAATATTATTTCAATAAGTATATTATAATTAATATAAAGTTCTGTAATATTAAAATAATCATTTAATTAAATAAAATCAATCTAGTTAATGATGATCGGTAAAATGGCCTAAATAAACTAACCACATAACATAACATTTTTACTAAGTGGATCATCCTTATGTTTGAAAAAACTGATATTTTGGACAATTTTAATTTATTAATGAAATTAATATAATTTAATTTCACTTTTGGATTTGTGTTCTCATTTGAAAAGAACATTAAAAATTATCCACAAGTGATCTAGCCTTGGAACCATCAAACAAACACCATCAAAACAATGAAACTAAGCATTATATATCATTGAAATGGTTATAAATAAACATAATAAAATTATAGTATATAACTTTATAATTAAAAGGTTCTAAATTATGTAATTAATGAATATAATTTGATTTTACAAGATATTAAGTGTAATTGGAGAATGATTCTAGAACCTAAGGTAAGGGATCTCTCTAAACCATCCTATTTTCTTTAGGTTATCAAATTTCTCCCTCTAAGTAAATTTATCTCTCTATTTGATATTTTGGAATAATTATAAATTATTTATATATTTCTATTACATATACACCTTTCTTATTCTTCTTTCCTTTTATCAGGTAATACAGGATTTAAGTTCATTTTTAAAATGTGTTCTTTAAAATCAAACTCGATTAAGGGGATCTTTTCTATCCCTTAACCCATTTATATAACACAATTTTGGGGTATTGGTTACCATTCAATATTTCAAAAATTAAAGTAAAATTTTCAGGATAACCATTCTTTTTTACCTCCTTTTTAACGAAAATTCCATATTTATTATCCCTTTTATGTCTTTAACTAATTCCTTAAATCAACATTTTAAATGTTCATTTCTAGACCCAATTATCTACCATTTCTCATGATGTTTTTTTCAAATAAATTCCATATCCTTATACCTATGAATAAGAATTTAGATAAAATTTTATAAAATAGTCAATTCATTCTTATATCTAGAATCTCTTTGAACTCTCCTTTGATTGTGTTATGAGACAATATTTTGCAATCCTTTTATTTCTATGGGTAATTATTATATTTATGCTTTACATTTGATTTCAATATGTGGTACACATAATAATGTCTGTGTTATGATTGGTGTTCCTAGATAGTCATACAACCAATTGTGTAATGATTATGTTTCATGAGAGGAATTTTATGGTATTAGGGAGTAAACCAAATCAATGAAGAGAATCTATCCACCATGTGATGTTATCTTAGAAATTATCCTTGAATTATACTTATGTCATGTTATATATTGTTTCAAATTTCTTATGTTACCATGATCTAATGATTCCATGTTCTTTATATTATTCTCTTATATGTTTATTCATGATCCTTTTCTTTTATGATATCATGTTATACCTTCTAATACATATGAAATGATTTGTTATCATATTGATTCCCATATTGTGTTTTTTACCTCAAAAACTTTTCCTATATATTCCCCAGGTTATCATACGTAGTTAAAGGATATAAAAGGTATTTCAGAGCTCACTATGGTGATTAAAATAACGAAATTTTAGTTTAATTTAATATTAATGTTTTATGTACCTAGTATTGCAAATACACTAGGCCTTTCAGTCGTTGGTTTGTATTTATTGGATGTTTCTCTTAAAAAATGTGTAACAATATTTTTCAAAGGCTTGGTTCGTTATATTTGGTATCAGAGGAAGTTATAGTTATTTATGGGGATTAGAACTAGAATAATTTAGTGATAACCCTTGGGATAAGTCTAACTATAGGCGAATATACTGAAATCTTAATGAAGTATAGAGTGAGTGGTTTTTCAGTAATTACATCCATGTTGAGATACTATAATTGGATGTGGCTCTAGAAACATTATACATAGTGATAATGACCATGAAAATGGAAGAGTGGGTATTAACTCAATTATTTACCAGGTGCATGATAAAGAGGCCTTACTTCACACCTGGTTTGACACTCTTAGGGTATTTCCTTTGGAAAATTCATGAACTCTTTATAAACCATTATGTGAGACAAAAATAGATTATTAGGTATGAAAACATAATAGGTAATTTACCTTTGATAACATAGAGTGAGAACTACAGATAAGTTAAGATATAATTGTTGTTTTTAATTTATTACTTATATTTTCATAGTTTCCCATTTTATATAATGTTTAGTTTGAGTATTCTAATCAATTTTCTTATTATAGTAAATTGTGTTGAATAGGGGGAACCGTTCAAAAAACCAATTTGATAATAAATGTGATGATTTCACTAATGTGATGGATAACATTTTAAGAGTGGGATCCTTTAAATTAAGGAAGTACTAGCTCAACTAACTGATGTTATGAATAATAACATGAATCAAGTGTAATGAAATCCTTCTCCTAAAAAATAATGTTGTGGTTGTGTAATTTAGGTGACAAAGGCCTCATACATATAGTGGGTATTTTGATCCCCTCATCAAAAAATAATGGATTAAGTCTAATGAAAATATATTCTCCTTCCTCTAATATAACAACCTTGTTCTTTATTACACACTTAAACATGATTTATTACATAAACTCTTCACTTGATAAAAAAAGGAAGATCAAGTGTTATAGTGTATTTGGTTCTTAGGAACATTACATAACAACATACAACATTAAACACACAACATCTTTATTGAAAACTTCCTTTACATAACCACAACATTCCCTCGCACTTTTCATTTCATGGAATAACCAGAGGGAATACATGTGAAAAGTGTGATTTATAAATCCCAGTAAAGGAGTAAAAATGGAATAACATGAATAATACAATACATGTTAGGAAATATTCATATCAATGGAGCATAAATTAAATATTAACATAAAGGCATTATATATCATGATTAGCATAACATGAAAATGTGGCAACAACACTTAACATTGTTTTAGCATGAGCCAAGGCTCATTGCACATAGAGCATTAGTAAACCCTCATTGCACTTGAATTAGCATGAGAAAACCCTCATTGAACTTGAATTATCACAAATAAACCCTTATTTCACTTGATTTATCATGATACTATTCTTTACCTAATGCATTGGCGTGCTATCAGGGTGCGGCCTTCTTAAACATTTCATTTCATGCATAAGTGTGCCACATGGATCATACAACAAGGATTGATTAATCATAATCATTTATTCCACTATAAAGGAATGTGTAATTAATACATGGAACTCTATAATCAATATGTAAATGTGAATAAAGGTGAATAGCCATGATAGATAAAGGGGTATGGAATTCACTACACAATGACTTTGGCTTGGAAAATCATGGTGCAATTTCAGCAGCATAACAGCATGACATAAGAATTCATAAAAATGATTGATGGGAGAGAAATTGATGTCTCATCATATGTACATGAAATGGACTTTAAGGGGGTCATATATATACTTGTCCCAAAAAAATTAATGGAATTTATATTTATAAAACAAAATAATTTTTTGAATGTAAATGAGGAGAGAGAAATTCCTTATGGAATTTCAGCATGGTAACAGGTGTACAAGGGAAGAATTAATGAGATATAAAGGGGTATCCCATCATTAAAACATAAGTATGGAAGTATGTTGGAGGTGATAAATCATACACCAACATTTATAATTTAAAATAAAATGACAAAACAATATTAAGAGACTTGGATAAAATGGGAATGGAAGGAATCCCTTACTTGGAAGTGTGAACCCAAAGGATTGGGAGTGGATTTATGGAGGCTTCTTGGGAGATTGAGGAACCTTGGTAGGATTATATATATAGTAGATAAGAGTTTGGAAGAACTACAAATTCTTTGACTGAAGTGTTAGTTGGATTTTGGGTGGGTTTATATAGGAAAGGAGAGAGAATTCTTTGCTATTTAGGTTTGGGACACCACACATTAAACTAATCAAAACCCAAAACCAGACCATAGTTTTTCCCATGGTTTTTTCCAAAGGGTATTGGAAAAAATATATTTTATAAGTCCAACGTCTGAAATTCTTAAAATATTAGGCTTTCTTATGTGAAGGTGAGCCACACTCTCAACGATAACAATTTAAAAAGATAAACTATTTTATATGTCTTGGAGGGTCCACTTAGGCTTTGTAAAATAAATAAAATAAATCTAAAATAATATTATTTTAATTCCAAAACATATATTGGACAAAAATATCATTTATATTATTTTTTTACATCACTATTGGGTCATTATGATGTCATAAAACACATTATATATTTAAACGATATTAAATTTTTACCCAAAAATTCAAATGTCTCATAAAATTATAAAAAATTCACCATTGGATAATTTCGACATTCTAATTCCCAAAATAATATTCATTTTATCTAAATAATTTTCAAAATATTTTATTTTTTACTTTTAAAATAAAAACCGGCCTTTATTGAAAATTCATGGGTTTTGGCAAGAATAGCTTTCAAACCTTAATAAAAACCACAATTTTATTCATAAAAATTATAAGATCATTTATACTTAATAGAAAATAATTTTATAATAATAATATTTTATTAAAATTTTATTTAATTAAAAAATCTATTAATTTATCAAAATGGATTTCTAATTTGAATATTAACTAAAAATAATATTTGTGCTTTAAAAACTATATACAAAGTAACAATAATAAAATGAATTTATATTCTTTATTCTATAAAAAAATAATGCACATAATCATAGTGATAAGTTCTTGTTACGTAACCCCTTAAAACACCTGCATAATACCTTAGGGTAAGGTTCATGATGGTGACAAAATCTTGGGGTGGCTCAGATAACATCACTCGAGTAGTAATCTCTATCAACTTCCACTTTTCTCATAGGCGGTTCAGTTCAAGCTTAACATGTTGAATCGCAACTTTGGCTTGGTCAATATCAAATCCCAATGATGCCGCCTACTTGTCAAGATATGAAAAAATGGTCTTCTTATGAGACAAGTCTGTTAGATGAGACCATCACTTCTTTTTTCTGAGTAAATTCTATTTTTTAAAGCCATGTATTTATACTAATCATGTGATCGCTGTTCAACAGCTATATTAGCAATGATCACAATTCATAGCAGTGTTTTAAAAATAAAAAAAACATAAAACCAAGGATGTGAATATGTTATATAACCATATTACATAATAAGACATTTAATTAGATCAAGATGAATTTTCATTAATGAAATTTTGGGTCGTAAGAATCTTCCCCCCTTAAGAAATTTTTCCATCAAAATTTCATGTTCCCACACTAAAATAGATGTGAATAACTCTACTTCATCACTTCCTATGATTACCACATTGCTTCTTCAAACTTGTGTTTTTGTCACAACACCTTGACGAGGGGAATTGTCTTATTTCTTAGAAAACTTTCTCTACGATCTAAGATTTTCATTGGTTGCTCCTCATAAGAAATATTATACTATACCTATACTTCCTCTGAATATAGTACATGTGAAGGGTCTGGTATTTACTTCCTTATGAGGGATACATGAAAGACATCATGTACTTTGGACATGGTGTGTGGAAGTGCTAGTCGATAGGCCACATCCCTGACATGATTAAGAATCTCAAAGGGGCTGATGTACCTAGGACTTAACTTCCCTTTCTTTCCAAACCTTATTACCTTCTTCCATGGAGATATGAGTAGAAATACCATGTCTCTAACTTTAAACTGAAGGTTTTATCAATGGTTATCTACATAAATCTTATATCATCTTTGTGCTGCCTTGATATGTTGCTGAATGGTTTTTACCTTCTCCACCATTTCTTCGACCATTTCAAGTCCTAGAAGCTTATGTTCATCGACTTCATCCCAACACGTTGGTGTCATTCACCTTTTCCCATAAAGGGCTTCATATGGTTCCATTTGGATGCTTGAGTGGAAATTTTTATTATAGTAAAATTCAACATATCACATAAATAACTTATTTTATAGTTTTTTTTAATTTATTTTCCATTCGTGCTTTGTTTTGGGGGTTTACCAATCTTTTATGGAGGAATGGGTGAGTTTTCATGAATTGGGCCAAACCGTGAGCCCAATTCCATATTTAAAATAAAATTTGTTTCTTTTATAACTCATTCATTTTTCAACATTTTTTATCCATTAAAATTCCTACTTGTCCTCCCCTGATCTGTTAACACCAAAATTTAAATTTAGAGCCTTTTTAAATCCATAATCATGGAGGATTTGGGTTTTTATTTAAGAATTAGACCAACCAAAAGCCAATTTTCCAGTTTTAAATTTTTTTCTTTAATTTTTTAATAAATTATTAATTATAATGATTTTTTCGGTGATTATACCTCCCTCTCGACCCTATGAAGTCCAGGCGTGCTCCCATTGCCTTTTCCCCCCTCCTTAGATTTCTTTTAAATCACGACTTAGGGCAGAACTTCATTGGGTGCCTCAAATCGCCCAGAATTTAATAGGTAACTTTATCCCTTCTTAACTCTCTCAATTATTTCTATTTTCCCTCAATTATAGTTCCTAAATGACCTCCTAAATATTTTTCGAACAACCCTTGAATTTTGTCCGTTTTCAATTTCATCTAATATTGTTTTTGGAGTGATTAATTCAGGATACTTCAAGTAAGTCCATTTCTTTCCTCTTTCAAATTGATTAGGGTTTCCATTGTTTTTATTAGGGTTTATTACCTCTTCGGTGAAGTCCCAAATGACCCGGGGTTAGGGTTTCTAACCTAAGGTTTAACCTTGGGTTTTCTTTTCCAATTGTTATGGTTTTAGGTTTGATCTAGGTCCCTCTTGGTGCGGAGGTGGTGCGATTTGATTTTCGCACAAAGGATTCAAGGTTTTAACTAATTTGGTAGGTGATTTCATATTTATGAAATCTAAGTGAATTGAAATGCTGTTTTTATGACATTTTAATGTTCATTTAATTTTATTTTTTCTGTAAAAAATAGTTTTAGTGGCTTTTGTAATGAAAATGAATTTTAATGCCAATTTTAGGTGAAATTGGGGGTTTTTCATGGAAGTCTCTTGTAGGTTCTTTTGGGGATTCCCTATCACTACTTATTTAATTTTATTAGGACATAATAGGGATTAAAATACTGTTTTTAATGTTTATCCCTTGTGTTGGTTGCTGTGAAAGTTGGTTTTAATGTTGTTGAAAAACTTGTGAACTTTAAGTGTCATGTTTGTTTAAAAAAGGAAGTTTTACAAAGATTACATTTCTTGGTTCACATGGGGATGAACTAAAAATTGATATGTTGGTTTAACTGAAATTTATAAGGCTGAATTTTCTGTTTTGGTAACTTATAGGTGTTCATATATTGTGCAAAGTGGGGTTTTCAGGGAGTGTTGGGTGCAAAACAATGCGGGTTTTTGAGAAATTGTTTTATAGAAAATCAAAGTGTTTTGTTGTGTGTTTTAAATGGTATAAAGTGTGTATAGCTACCGTATTGTTTTTAAGTGACTAGTATTTGAATTTTTATATTAAAATGGATGCATGTAGCATGCTGAATTTGTTTGAGTACAAAGGGGGAAGCCCGGGTACCTAGGTGGGGTGGATGTGTACTAGTATGGCTAGGGGACCGGATGGGTTTTGTCCCTGTTTCACCTAGAATTTGGATAATGAAAACTCTAACTAAACTATGTGGATTATGATTGGGGACCACTAGTTTAAGGTTATGTTCCCTACTAGTGGCTCGTGCATGAGAATGGATTTTACTATGGTTACTTTACACTAAGGTATGAGGTATATGGGGCCCAAGACTATCTGGTGCCTAGGGGTGTTCTCAATTTTGTTTCTCATTGTGTTTGTGATATTTTCCATTTTATTTGGGTGTTTTTGGTAGTAATTTAAAGTATCTAACATGTCTATTTAAATTTGTGAACATTCTGACAATTTTAGCTTGAAAACTATTTTCAATTGAAAGTTGCATTTCTTGGATTTTATCACTGTCTTTCTTTGCGTACTAAAACTGCTTTATTTTTCACAATGTATTGCATCCTCATTGGAATAATTGGGTGGTATACTATTGGGATTAGTCTCAAACCCTTATTACACCCCTTGGTTGTAAGTAGACTTGGTTATGTTTGAATCGGGTAAAGTAAAGGCCAAGGGTGATGGCGGTTCAGGGTGTTAGTCCACATCGCTGGGGCGGAGTTGTGGAGATGACTTGCTGGTGATGACCCCCTTATCATGTGGAGTCCTTGGGGATGTCATTCTGTTGTCATTATTTGTATTTGGAAATATTTTATTGTCTTTAATACAATGTATTCAGTTCTGGTTTTTGGTTAAGCCTTGTTTGGCTTGAAAATTTCATATTTATATTATGGATTGTTTTACTGTGTTATGCTTTCATACTCAGGTAAATCGTTCCCATACCTAAATTAATGATACCTGGGCACTTGTACCAGCTCATGTGGATAGGGAATTCCCTTTGGGCCTTATCAAGGGCTGGGTTTAGTGCCAGTTTGATGGTGACCTGATCCAGTTCATGACAAAATGGTATCAGAGGAGGTTTTGGTTAACTCTTTGGGTCACATTTTTTAGGTAATAGTCGGGATAGTCTATAGTTAGGACTATTGGGACTTGGTAGTTCAGTTATGGGTAGTGTTCTTGATCACCATACCTCATGATGGGATTCGAGTCGCTAGGGGAAGTATGGATTTATCTAAGTCCTTTTGTTTTCTTGGTTTAATGATGATTAGGGGAAATGAAAAGAGAGTTGGGTTAATGGTATCTGTGAGCTCACAGGGCCTAGAAATCCATGTGGAGCCAGGGATATTCTCTAGAACACTCTCTATGATGGTGAAATGATTGTAATATGGTCGGAAACCATATTTCCAAGTCACCCACTGAAACTAGTTTCCTCTGGCATTGTTTTGTGCATTAGTTTTGAAATCTTGGCACTTTGGTTTCAATGTGACTTGGTTTTAAGAAGCGTAAAGTTTTTGTGAAATTATTTTCAAATAAGGAGGGAATGGTTTGGTTTATTAAATGAAGGAACTGAATTTTAAAAATTATTTTGAAATGGAAAATGGTGTGCTTACACCTCTTTTGAAAGTAGGAACTTTATTGAAGTTGGTTTTGAAAAGTGTTTCCAATAAAGATTTCTAAACAATAAAAGTGTGTTTTAATGGGATGAGATGTTTTAAAATTGATGTAAATAACTTTAAATTCAGTTCTTTTTTTAATGGTTGTGTCTTTATGAAATGTTTTGTAAGATGTGAGTTGGGATTTTGATCTCGTGGTTAGCGGTTTTGAGAAAAAGGATGTGTTGGTTGACCGTTTTGGTTTTGAAAAGTGGAAAGAATTTTTGTTTTAACCTTTGGTATTTTCGTGAGAAACCATATGCATGGGGTTATATGGGAAGATGTATGGTTGATGACATGATTGGATGAGTGTCGGGATGGATATAATGAGGGTGCCCAGTGTGGCATAGAAACATGCATGTGTAAGGCCCATGGGGTACCATTGGTGGATGCGTTAACCGCTGAACCATTTGTTTTCAAAGAAATGTTTTTAAAGAAAAACATGATGTCTGTATGATTTTTTTGGGATGGTTTATATTATTTGTTTTTGGAAAATGTTTATGTTGTGGGATGTTTTTAGTCCAATAACCCCTCATGTTCGAACTATGTTTTGGGTTTGTGTTTGGTCAATGAGATGGGTAGAAGGACCGGTTAGTATTCCCCTCTGAGATATGTTTCGGGACACCTTTATGGTGGATACCTTCATGTGTTTGGATCTGTTTTGTGGCAATTTTTGACCAATGGACCATCTTGATTGGGTCTTTATGTTCTCTTGTTGGATAAGGTATTCCCCCATTAAGGGTTAATGTATAACTGAAGTGCAACCTAGATTGTTTATCCATTGGAAAATCCTCCATTTGATCAATATAAGGAATTTTTTTCTCAAGATCTATAGATTGAGTCTACACCCATTCCTTTATTTTATTTTTATATCCTCTTGTAACGGTATAGTGCTCGAGGAATGTTGAAAGAGACCATAGTTTTTTAAGTTTCTTGATTTGTCGAAGGTGGATGTGGTCTAGGGTTGTTAGTGTGGATGACTATCTCGATGGTGTCCAAGAGGGCCTTTGGGTTATTCAAAGTTTCTTTGAAGAATGAGTTCATGTTAAACCACCGGTATGGAAAATATGGCCACGATAGGATATTGTGGCCACTTTCTATAATTGTGTGTTGTTTGGGGATGTTGTATAAGGTCCCTCTCCTTGTATTGTTTATATCAGTCGCAATGGTCATGTTCAGTGATGCCTTATGATGTCATGTGCTTGATTGACCGTATATGTGAAAGTCATGAAATCCTATGAGAGTCCCTGTTATGTTGTACGAATGTCTCCCTTGGTAAAACTTCAAAATATTATATTTTAGAGGAAGGTGA
The DNA here is from genome assembly GCA_963277665.1 of Viscum album. NCBI lineage: Eukaryota > Viridiplantae > Streptophyta > Magnoliopsida > Santalales > Viscaceae > Viscum > Viscum album. The sequence goes on from OY728150.1 coordinate 1,897,234,438, forward strand.
GTGTAGGTGTTCTTTACTTCTATTGTTTCTCACCTGAAGAAACAAGATGTGATGTGTGTGCATCTTGTTAGCCCTTGTTTCAGTTAAATATCGAGATGGGGTAAAGTGAGTTTGGAGTGTTTTGTGTCTAGAAAACTTATCTGGTATTGAGGTGTAGTTGTTGGTGGCACCGAAAGAATAATTCTCATTCAGTGGGTTTCCAAAGACTAACTATGAGGCCGAATATGCTTCAATCATTTGAGCTACAGCCATAGGTCTCAGAGAGAAGATGGCTCGTAGTCAGGGGAAATAACAGGTTCATTTAAAACCTTGTACAAAGTCTTATCATAAATATAAAATATAGGAAGAGTTTAAACCTCTGGTGTCATCATCTTTCTTCTGTTGTTCATGTTTGGTGGAAATAGTTGGATGGCCTTGTACCCATGTCATCACCCAATGTCATTCCCTCCCCCTTTGGTTTCCATTGAGTCTTTAGAGAATGGTTGGAATTTGGCTAGACAGGCTGAGAACATGGTTTGTGAATGTTTGAAAGTGACTGTGTGCCTGGAAGCCATGCGGGAAGACTGATCAGCACAGTTAGTTCACAGTTTCACAAACTGTGTGGTCTAACCGTGCGACCTTCCCAAATCTTGAAATTTTTGGGTTTTTCTATGCCGACCCATGTTGGTCAGTTAAGATGGTTGTTTCTTATAGTGGGTAGAACCACTATGATTCTCATCTATTTTGCTTCCGAAATTTTGAATGGAATTCTACCCTATGTACCAGGGATTCCGTTGAGGCCTCCCCCTATTATTGTCATGAATCTGTCTCGGAAAAAAAATTATTGGTTGTCTCTTATGGTGGGGAGCATATTTGTGTCCCCCCATACCAGTAACATAGATATATCCATGGTCTTGGCTTGGTGTAGATAGTCTCGTTCAGAGATATCTAGCTACCAAAATCCTCCTTGAGTAAATTTTGGGACTGGAGAGTGCCAATGGTTTAGTTAAAGTAAGTTAAGTGTAACCTTGTTCAAAGTTGTTGTTCATTTGGATGAATTGCTTGAGTCTTGTTCGGATAGTGGTTGAGGAGATTTTTTGGGATAAAGTATGAATGTGATTGATAATTTTAGGAAAGTGGTATATTCTTTGGTTGTGAGAGTAATCCTTTTTTAATTGATCACTAGAGGTGTTTTGGACTTTGGGGGCGAAACCTGGAAAGGGAGTACTTATTGGTTTCTCAGTTGGGTTTGGTTGTTTCTTTGACCTTGTTGTGACTTTCCGGGGCGAAAATATTTCAAGGTGGGGATAATTTTCACATAAATAACTAATTTTAGAGTTATTTTTAATTTATTTTCCATTCATGCTTTGTTTTGGGGGTTTCCCAAGCTTATATAGAGGAATGGGTGAGTTTTCATGAATTGGGCCAAACCGTGAGCCCAATTCGAGATTTAAAATAAATTTTGTTTCTTTTATAAATCAATAAATTTTCTACATTTTTTATCCATTCAAATTCTTACTTGGCCTACCCTGACCTATTAACACCAACATTTAAATTTGGATCCTTTCTAAATCCATAATCATGGGGGATTTTGGGTTTTTATTTTAGAATTGTGCCAACCTGAAAGCCCATTTTCCAATTTTAAATTGTTTGTTTAATTTTTTAATATATTATTCATTATGATGAATTATTCGGTGGTTATACCTCCCTATAGATCCTAAGAAGACCATTCGAGCTCCCATTCCCTTTTCCCCCTCCTTGGAGCTATTTGAAATCGAGACTTAGGGAAGAACTTCATAGGGTGTCTCAAATCGTTTAGAATTGAAGAGGTAACTTCATCCCTTACTAACTCTCTCAATTATTATTATTTTACCTCCATTCTAGTTCCTAAATGAAATCCTAAATAGTATTATAACAACAATTGAATTTTGGCTATTTTCAATTTTATCTACTGTTGTTTTTTGGAGTGATTAATTCAGGGTAATTCAAGTAAGTGAATCCATTTCTTTCTTCTTTCAAATTACTTAGGGTTTCATTTGTTTTTATTAGGGTTTATTACCTCTTAATTGAAGTACCAAATGACCAGGGGTTAGGGTTTCTAACCTAAGGTTTAACCTTGGGTTTTATTTTCCAATTCTTGTGGTTTTAGGTTTGATCTTGGTCCCTCCTGGGGTGACGGTGGTGCGATTTGATTTTCGCACAAAGGATTCAAGGTTTTAACTAATTTGGTAGGTGAATACATATGTATGAAATCTATGTAAATTGACTTTCTATTTTTATGACATTTTCATGTTCATTTAATTTTATGGTTTATGCAAAAAATATTTTTAGTGGTTTTTTAATGCTAATGAATTTTAATGCCAATTTTAGGTGAAATTCGGGGTTTTTCATGGAAGTCTCTTATTGGATATTTTGGGACTGCCCTATCACTAATTATTTTATTTTATTGGGATTTAATAGGTCTCAAAATACTGTTTTGAATGTTTATACCTTCTATTTGTTGTTGCGAAAGATAGTTTTAATGGTGTTGTGGAACTTGTGAATTTTAAGTGTGATGTTTGTTTAAAAATAGAAGTTTTACAAATATTACATTTCTTGGTTCACATGGGGATGCCATAAAAATTAATTTTTTGGTTTAATTGAATTGTATAAGGATGAATTTTCTGTTTTGGTAACTTATATGTGTTCATATAGTGTGCAAATTGGGGTTTTCAGGGAGTGTTGGGTGCAAAACAATGTGGTTTTTTGAGAAATTATTTTATGGAAAATCAAAGTATTTTGTTGTGTGTTTTAAATGGTATAAAGTGTGTATAGATAATGTATTGTTTGTAAGTGAACATTATTTGTGTTTTTATATAAAAATTTATGCATGTGGCATTCTGAATTTGTTTGAGGACAAAGTGGGAAGCCCGGGTACCTAGGTGGGGCGGATGTGTACTAGTATGGCTAGTGGACCGGATGGGTTTTGTCCCTATTTCACCTAGAATTTGGATAGAAACAACTCTAACTAAACTATGTGGATGATTATTGGGGAGAAATAGGTTATGGGTATGTTCCCTACTAGTGTCTCATGCTCAAGAACGGATTTTACTATGGTTACTTTACACCAAGGTATGAGGTACATGGGGCCCGAGACTATCTAGTGCCGAGGGGTGTTCCCAATTTTGTTTCTCATTGTGTTTGTGATATTTTACATTGAATTTGGGTTTTTTGGAAGTAATTTACAGTATCTAACATGTCTATTTAAATTTTTGAACATTCTGAAAATTTTTGCTTGAAAACTGTTTTCAATTGAAAGTTGCATTTCTTGGATTTTATCACTGTCTTTCTTTGCGTACTAAAACTGCATGCTTTTTCACATTTTATTGCATCTTATTTGAAATCATTGGGTGGTATCCTATTGGGATTATACTCACACCCAAATTACACCCATTGGGTGTAAGTAGACTTGGTTATGTTTGACTTAGGTAATGGAAAGGCCAAGGGTGATGGCAGTTCATGGTGTTATTCCCCATCGCTGGGGCGGAGTTATGGAGACGACTTGCAGGTGATTACCCCCTTATCGTGTGGAGTCCTTGGGGATGTATTTCTATTGTCATTATTTGTATTTATACCTCTTTTATTGTCATTAATCCAATGTATTCAGTTGTAGTTTTTTTTAATACTTGTTTGGATTGAAAATTTCAGATTTATATTATGGATTGTTTTAATGTGTTCTGCTTTCATACTCGGGTAAATCATTCCCATAACTAAATTAATGATACCCGGGCACTTGTTCCAAACCATGGGTATAGGGAACGCCCTTCTGGTCTTGGCACGGGTCAAGTTTGGTGCCATTTTTATGGAGACCATATCCGGTTCGTGACACAACCGGTGGAAGATATTGGTCCCATCCTCCTTTGAAGTCCATATAACATGATATTAACATATCTTCCAGTGTATAAATAGTTCTTTCCGATTGGCCATTAGTTTGAGGATGATAGGACATAATGAATCTCAATTCAGTGCTTAAATCATTTTGGAGACTTTTCCAAAACATTTAGGTGAATCTCAAATCAAGATCGGATATAATAGATAGTGGTACTTCATGCTTCCTTACCGCTTCTTTGATGTAAATACTTTAATATTGATCCAATTATAAGTCCTCTCGAATCACGATAAAGTGATATGTCTTCGTATGATGATCCACAACAACCCATATTTCATTATTTCCCTTGGATGTCCTTGGATTTCTAGTGACAAATCTATGGTAATGTTGTCCCACTTCCATGTTGGTATGGGTAGTGGTTTCATCATCCCCTTAAAATTTTTCCTCTCATCCTTCACTTGCTGATATACCATCCACTTTGATGTATATTCAGCAATCTCCCTTTTCATATTATCCCACCAAAAGTTTTATTGCAGATATCGATACATCTTTGTGCTCCCCAAGTGGATAGGGAAGGTTGATCTATGTGCATCATTCATAAGATCCTTCTTTATCTATGGATCCGATGGTACACATAATCGTGACCCAAATCTCACAATTCCATCCTTGTCAACCACGAACTCTCATGATTTCTCATTTCTAGTTGCTTCCACCTTCTTCATAATTTCCACATCTTTTCTTTGAGCATCCTTTATTTTCTCCATGAGGGATGGTTGAGAAATAATTTGAGAAAGGATTTATGATGTTCCTCCCTTAATTATTCCCACATCCATCATGTGAAAATATAAAAAGATTGGATCCTTTTAAATTATCATCATTGATAAATATTTAGGATCCATTCTACTTACAGTAGTCTCCACCTTGTTTGCCTTTCCAGAATTTTAGTGGATTGAGCAGTCATAATCCATGATGAGTTCTATCCATCTTCATTGGCGCATATTAAGATCTTTTTTGTGAATATATATTTGAGGCTCTTGTAATCAGAATATATATCACACCTCTCTCCATATATATGATGATGCCAAATATTCAATGCAAAGAACATATCCACCAACTCTAGATCATCTGTTAGAATGTTTTGCTCATGGTTTTTCAGTTTTCTTGAGGTGTAGGCTATCACTTTATCATTCTGCATCAACACACAACCCAGTCCCTTCTTTGAAGCATCACTAAATACCACAAAATGTTCTCCACTTATGGGTAGTGTGAGAACGGGTTCAGTGATAAGCCTCCTTTTCAACTCCTTGAAGCTCTCTTCGCATTCATCACTCCAAGAAAAATTTACTACCTTCTGAGTTAGCTTGGTAAGAGGGTTTTACAATCATGATAAATTTCTCAAAAATCGGTGATAATATCCAGCTAACCCTAAGAAGCTATGGATATCCGTTAACGATGTTGGACTCAACCACCCCTCAATTGCATTTGTCTTGGAGGGATAGATATATATCCCATTACTTGTGATGATATGACCATAAAATGATACCTCTTTCAACCAAAACTCACACTTTTCATACTTTTCATAGTGCTTCTCCTTTCGCAAGGTCTGTAGTACAGTTATTTATTGCTCCTCATGATCCTCCATTATTTTGGATTATATTAGAATATCATCTATATAGACTACCACAAATTTTTCAAGGTAATATCTAAAGACTCTATTCATAAAGTCCATTAATATTTTTGGTGTATTAGTGAGTCTGAAGGTAATTACTATGAATTATTAGTGCCCATATCTTGTACAAAAACCACTTTTGAGGATATCTTCTTTCTTCACCCTTACATGATAATATCCCAACTACAAATCCATCTTGTAGATGTATTGTTCTCCACGCAGCTAATTGAACAAGTCATAAATTTTTGGGAGAGGATACTTGTTCTTTATCGTGATTTTGTTAAGCTCATGATAATCGATGAAAAGGAAAATTGACCCATCCTTATTCTTGATGACGTGGACTGGTGAACTCCATGGTGAAGCACTTGGGCATATAAATCCTTTATATATATTCTCTTGTAGTTGTTTCCTCATCTCCTCATGCTCAAAAATAGCCATTCTATATAGAGTCTTGCATATTTACAATGACCCAGGTATAAGGTCAATTGATAATTCAACATCTCTTCTAGGAGGAAGACCAGACAATTCTTCGAGAAACACTTCAGCGAATTCCTTCACAATAGGCATGTCTTCAAGGATGGTTGCCTCCTTAGACTCAATCATATGAGCCAGTTACACATGCTCATAGGGCAGAAATATCCATGCTTGAGGTAATGGTGCTAAAAACGATTCATCTTCCTCCATACACTTGAATAGAATGGGGGGTCAATTCTCCATATGGATAGTGATTTACCTCTCATGTCTATTTATGTTGTCTTTATATAAGGAAAGCCAATCCATGATGATAATTTCATCGAATTCCACCAAAGGGAGTATGATGAGGTTTTATGGGAAGTTCACTCCACAAATTATGACAGGGGAGGAGTTATATTCATGGGATGCAATGATTTCCCCATTTTCCTTACTCACCGACATCTTTACTTCCATGATTTATGGTGGTGTTGGGATTGATATACTAAACTTTAGGGATACAAAATAATGCGTAGAACATTGAATGATAACCCTAACTTTCACATTTTGATTATGGTTATACCTTATATATTATAGACACTGGATGAGTACTTTAAACTATTAAACTTATAAATTGGAATCCAATGAAAAAAGGGATAAGTTATAAATTACTTTTATTTACTTATATTATGAATTTATTGGCTTCAATCTATGTTATCCATGATCTACTCTCTAACATATATTCTTAGGGGTATTTTTTTAATTCCATTAATAATAGTTCCTACTAAGCTTGTGAATATAACAAACAATATCCCCTGGAAGTGTCATAAATAAGAGTGTAGAAAATCCCATTTTCGTGTTACAGGAAACCATGGGTCAAGCCCGAAACTCCTTTTCGGGGTTTTCATTCCTAGGTACATTTGTGCTAGTGCCACCTCTACCTGCTTGTATCCAGACAGGGGTGTATTTTTTTGATAAACCACTTACTAAATACTCACCAAAACTTAGGAATTTTTATATTATACATAGTCTTTTATCTAAGGCTTCACTATGGTTTTCTAATCCTAATTCTAAAAATAACTAAACCTATCTTATGATACCAACTATAATAATTATACTCTTTATTACACACTTAAACATGATTTATTACATAAACTATTCACTTGATACAACAAGGAAGATCGAGAGGTCTAGTGTATTTGGGGCTTATGAACATTACATAACAATGTAAAACATGAAACACACAACAACTTTACTGAAAAATTCCTTTACATAACCACGACATTCCCTTGTACTTAGCATTTCATGGGATAACCTGAGGACATACATGTGAAAAAGGTGATCTATAAAGCCCAGTAAGGGAGTAAAAAAGGAATAACATGACGAATACAATACATGTTAGGAAATAGGCATATCAATGGAGCATAAAAGTAAAATGAATAAAAATTAATGATATAGCTTGATTATAATAACATGGAAATGTGGCAACATCACTTAACATGGTATTAGCATGAGCCGAGGCTCATTGCACATGGAGAATGAGTAAACCTTCATTTCACTTGAATTAGCTTGAGTAAACCCTCATTGAACTTGAAATAGCATTAGTAAACCCTAATTTCACTTGACGTATCAGGATACTAATCTTTATCCAATGTATTGGAGTGCTATCAGGGCACACCCTTCTTAAACATTTCATTTCATGCCTAAGTGTGCCACATGGATCATACAATATAGATTCATTAAACACAATCATTTATTCCATGAAAAATAAATGTGGAATTAATACATGGAACTATATAATCAATAAGTAAATGTGCAAAAAGGTGAATACCCTTGATAAAGAAATGGGCATGGTATTTACTACACAATGACTTTTGCATGGAAAATCATGGTGAAATTTTGGCTGCATAACAGCATGACATAAGAATTCATAAAAATGCTTGATGAGAGAGAAATGGGTGTCTCATCATATTTAAATGAAATGGAAAGTTAGGGGGTTATATATATACATTTCCCAACAAATGTAATGGAATTTATATTTATAATAAAAAATAATTTCTTGAATGTAAATTAGGAGAGAGAAATTCCATACGGAATTTCGGCATGGTAACGGGTGTACATGGGAGGCATTAATAAAGATAAAGGGGTCTCCCATAATTCAAAAATAAGTAGGGAAGTATGGGGGAGGTGAAAAATCATTCCAAAAAAATCATAATTGAAAATAAATGGATATAACAATATTAAGAAACTTGGATAAAATGAGAAAGGAAGGAATCTCTTACATGGAAGTGTGATCCCAAAGGATTGGGAGGGGATGAGAGAGGATTTTTGGGATCTTGGGGTGCCTTGGAAGGATTATAGAGAGATGAGGGCAGATTTTGTATGAAATCCAAAGGCTTTTAGTGAAGAGGAAGTGGGAGCTTGGGTGTGTATATATAGGAAAGGAGATGGAATTCATTATTATTTAGGTTTGGGACACCACACATTAAACTAATCAAAACCACAAACCATACCAAGTTTTTTGCCAATTGTTTTTTCCAAAGGGGAGTGTAAAAAAATATTTTATAAAGACAATGGCATGTATTCTTAAAATATTAGTCTTGATTATGTGTAGGTGAGTCACACTCTCAAGGAAAACAATTTAAAAAGATAAAATGTTTTATAAGTCTTGGAGGGTCGACTAAGGATTTTTAAAATAAATAAAATAAATATAAAATCAAAATATTTTAATAATAAAACATATATTGGCCGAACCTATCATTTATTGTATTTTATAACATCACTATTGGGTCATTATGATGTCAAAAAACACATTATATATTTAAAGGGTATTTAATTTTTACCCAAAAATTCAACTATCTTAGAAAATTATGAAAAAATCACCATTGGATAATTTCGACGTCCTGATTCCAAAAATAATATTAATTTTATCTAAATAATTTTCTAAATATATTAATTTTTACTTTTAAAATAAAAACCTAAATATATTGAAAATTCATTGGTTTTTTCAAGAATAACTTTCAAAGCATAATAAAAATCACAATCGTATTCATAAAAATTATATGATCATTTATACTTAAAAAAATTAATTTAATAATAATAATATTTTATTAAAATAATATTTTATTCAAAAATCCATTAATTTATCAAAAACTATTTCTTAGTGGAATATTAACTAAAAATACTATTTTTTCTTTAAAATAATTTACAATGTAACAATAATAAAATGAATGTATATTCCTTATTCTATACAAAAACATAATGCACATAATCATAGTTCTAGGGTATTATTACATAAACTCTGAAAATACCTGCATTAGAGCTTAGGGTAAGGTGTGCATTAGTGAAAGACTCTTAGGGTGGCTCCGATAACATCGCTTGAGTATTAATATCTATCAACCCATGGGTGGTTCTGTTTGAGCTTAACATGTTTAAGCTCGGCTTCGACTTGGTCAATATCGAAACCCAATGACTCCACCTCCTTTCCAAGCTCTGAAAAATGGGTTTCATACGGGGCAAGTCTACGAGATGAGGTCATCACTTCCTTTTTCTGAGTAAATTGGATTTGTTAAACCCTTATATTTATACTAATCATGTGATCACTATTCAAATTCTATATTAGCAATAGTCACAATTCTTAACAGTGTATTGAAAATCCAAAAACATAAAACTAAGGAAGTGAATATGTTATATAACCATGTTACATAATAATACATTTAATGAGATCAAGAAGAATTTTCTTTAATTAAAGTTTGGGTCATTACATCCAATGCTTAGAAAAAGAGAATATTGTGTTGGTTGTTTATCATATGGAGGGGTAAGCTGATCGATAGAGGAAAGTGATCAAGAAAACAAAGTCCAAAGATGAAATTTCTTCCATGTAATGGGAAGGATTCAATAAAATATATATTCAGTGAACATTTTAACCAAACTATTCTTATTAAAATGTAGTGATAGTTCCTTGGATTGAATTAAAAGGAAGATGAGCCTATTGAGGTATGAGAGGTAAACATCACAAGCCTTACATTGTATACCTCCTACATTTTAATCAACACTGAAAGTATGGTGGACCTCTTCTTCATTTTATTAAATCCATTTCGACCAAAATATTTTTTTATTCGAGACATTGAAAGCTGTTAAGATATATATTTTTTGTTCTCTTAAGGTTGAGATATAGATTGGTGACACTTAATGGTTTTATAGGGTGGGAGATAAAAAAAATAAAATGGATTTTAATTTCAGAGTATCATGGGATATATCCCATAGAGGAATGAAAAACCAACTTTCTACTATCAAAAGTATGATAAAAAGAATCCCAAAAACTATCTTAATGGAATCAATAAATATTTCAACTCTGGAAAATTGGGGTATAATTCTCATCGATGTCGAAGAGAGATAAATAACCAAATAATGCAACTAAATAAAAGATGGTTCACAATAATACTCTTCTTGCGGTACAGAGTTTCAACTACAAGAAACAAGTTCATTAAGAAATCAATTGTCATAAGCCAATGTTTGTTGGAGAAAATTTATAGAGATAATATTTACCTAATTTTTCATGTGTGTTTCAATGATTACATCCCTAAAAATTTAAAAAATTTAACTGATTTGCATCATTTTTGTATTTTTGGGGAATTTTGGGATAAAATATGAAAATTTCTTAATTCTGGAATTTTAACTGATTTTTATTGCTTTTTTATTTCGAGTATAAAATTTTAAATATTGATCACAATGGTGTGATTATTTTTTTTGGATTCCATTTTTTATTCAACTTCTTATTATGGTCTGAGAGATCATTCAAACTTCAATAGACCCAAAAACTCAATCAGGTTGAAAAATATTTATGGCTGACATAATGGACCCCACCACAGTGAATGAGGCATATATTGGTATACAGACCTCCAAATGAGTTGATTCTAAGTGTAAATTAAATATAAATCCAAGGATAATGATAAATTCAAATTTCATGGTAAAATGTTCTCATTAAGGAAAAATATTGAATTCTTTAAAATGAAAGAATATAAAGGGTCTCTTCAACTAAAAAAGTGTTCAGATGTAATTAGTTGATAAATTTTATACATGTGTCCAATGACATTGAAATTTTGAGGGTAAATAGAAACCTAAATTTAAAATAACTTTTAATATATATCCTTTATATTTTTTAAAGCTCTTGTGGGTATAATAACATTAAACTTTTGGTTGATATATTTTGGAGGAGAAATTTTATGTTCTTCCTTTTCCCTATTTTCTTCTTCTTAGTTTTGTAATTCCTTCTTCTTCCCCCTTCTTCTTGATTACCCTCCACATAGAGGGTGAAAATTATAAGTGATATGGGGAAGGTTAGGTTTTGATTTGGTAATTCTTGAGTTCTTACACATAATGGTATGAAATATTTTCACCCTTATGCGATGTTGATTTTAATTTCTAATATAACTTTTTATTATCTAGTATGATCATATTTGGTTTTAGATTCTGTTGTTGGAATTGCTCTGTTCAATGTTTATTTTCTCCATCCACTAGTTTTCGTATTATATATTACGTAATAGACTAGGGTTTAGTGGTTAATAAATTTGTCGTTTCTTTTATGTGTTGGATGGTTAGTGGATATTCTTGATAGTTCAGGATAAAAAAGACTCACACATGTATTGCCTAAGTCAAATTAGGGTATTTTATAAAACTATCTCACATATAAGAAGGGGAGTATACCAAGTTGAGATATTGTCAAGTTTTACACTCACCACCACCATTTTACCAAGGGAGCAAGAGGAAGCGATCATGGAATCTTACATTAATTAGCTTAATAGAAGAATATTGGATAAATTGGGACTATAGTAGAATTGAATTTTTAAAAATAAACTCATCCTACTCACCTACCTCATATCATTGTTTTTTATCACATTCTTTGTAAATTTTATTTTTAATCATTTACTTTACATCTTTATTTTATTTTATTTTTTATTTGTTTAAAAAAAAAAATTAAAAACAACTAATTTTCCTCTAATTAAAGGTCAAAGATTGGTTTTTGTGCACTCCTCTCTTGATAAAATATACACTAACCACTATTATTCATTTTACCTTAGGAAATATTTTTTGACACACCCCATAATAGGAATGTATAAAAACATGGTTCCATTTATAGGGAGGTAGTGCCAAAAATATAATTCTATTTTTTATAAGTATGATATATTATTTCATTTAGAAAAATCTAAAAAAACTATTTGTATCCATGATGTATTAAAACTATAATTATTCTTCATGGATTGATTAATCATAGGTTCAGGGTCAAATAGTTCATAATGTTTAAGATAACCTCATAGAAAGGGTTGATGAACTCACTATTTTGGTCAATAAAATATCGAATGGCCAGGTCACAGATCTCTTTCTTAAAGAACTAATAGAAATGATTATTCATGTAAAAACCAATTATAAATTATTGAAGTCTGAGGAGGAAGTACCATTGGATATTGGACCTCAACCTAAACCATAATTAGTACCGGTGGTGTAAAATAATTCTCCACTAATTTTCAAATAGAGAAGCCTGACTACCTACCTCTACCCAGTGAAATTCATCTCTAAGAGGCACGTTCCACTAAAAAAGAAATTGAAACCGAAAAAACTAAGGAAGGTGATGATTTCATAAACACATTACCTTTTTTTTGAAACTAAATTAACTATCACCTCTAATTTTTTTACGTTTTAGATTTATTCAAAACTTGTATTTACTTGGTGGATTACGAATAAAAGGAAGTTACAACTATTGTGGAATATATGGAGCTCCCTGAACATATTGAACATTTATTGGAAGGATTGCATGGGGAGATCCTAGTGGAATTTTCTGAGGAACTAGAGAAACAATATTATTAATTTTAAGGGGAAGAATTTGATATTAATTATTCATGTTATAATTTTATTCAAATATAATTAAACAATTACTTTCCCTTTGTCAATTATATTGATGCATCATACATTGAGAAACCACTAGAAAATGAAGAAAATGTTATGAAAGGGGAAATAAAGGAGGGGGACCCATTCTCTGTCCTACCCCAATAATGTAAGTTGTATCTCATTTAATTGGGGGTGGATTTTTTATACTATATACATGGAGTCATAAAAAATAAGTGAAATATAGAAAGAATAAGTTATAGTGGTTCATCTTAAAGAAACTCCACCCACCATCAGATTAGGGATAACCAATTAGAACTGCCCATCTGGAGGTAGTCAAAACACAAGGCCCACATATGGGATTAAACCAAGATCTATCCTACTATTTCTCATTCAATTTATATTTTATTTTTCTTCAATAAATTTCTTATGTTTTTGTTCTATGTTTTCTTACAGGGTTTCAGGGAGTAGCACTTATGAGTTTAACTCAACATTACACCACCAATAAGTCAGGTTGTACATATACATGACACTTTTTTGTGATTCAATTAAAAAATTTCTTAACTGTTAAATATAATTGAAGTTATTGAGGACACTACATCATTTACGTTTTGGGAATGTAACCTTTATAGCTTTGAATTTTTAAATTTATGTTTTTCAAAAAAAAAAATTTTTTAGATTTTGTGTGTGTTTATTTTTCATTTTATGTGTGATTTTGAAACTTTTGTTCTCAAATTATTATCTTTTCCATTTATAAAACCCATTTCAATTATTAAAACATTTATTCTATAAAACCAATCGTAAATGATTGGTAAAAAATACTTTTTTTAAATGAAAATCATTGATAATTTTAGGAAAATCCCCCTAATCTTTTAATCTCCGGTCACATCCCACTATATTTATCTTTGAAATCACATTCCCACGAGTCTTCTAAAACCTTTTTTCATAATACTTACATTCACCTCATTTTTTTAGAGAACCAAACCATGATTTATTTAACTATAATTTGATTTATTCCTGTCAAAACATGATGGTTTGAGGTACTTGTGTTTGAAATGATGGAGACATTTCATTGGTTTTAGAGCCCATTTTTTAGAGAATAGTTTTTATTATGTCATTAATTGTACATGTAATCCTTATAGGCCTTATAATCCATGAACATACTTTTAGGATAGTCACATTACATTCTAATTTTTCTTATCCAACCTCCTCTTGAAGTTAAATTTGAATATCTAATTGAACTTAAGTGTATGGGGAAGCTATTTTCTGTTATGATAATATATTTGGAGATAATTTGGGGGGAAAATGAAATTATTAAGTGATTTATTTTATACTAATAAAATTCATTGTGTTGATGTTTTTTCCTTTCTATATATTTCAAGGAAAAAATAATTTGTGCCTTTTGGGAGCTTCTAAAGGAGAAAGTAAGTGGTGCCTATATGGAGCATTCAATAAAAAAGGGAGAAGAGAAAAATAATTTTTTTATAAAATGTTGATAGTGTGGGATGTCCATGAGATTTTAAAATATTATTATATTTGATTTAAAACTAAGGGAAATGGTGAGGAGACCATACTTGAGTGAAAATGAGAATCAATCATTTTTATTCAAAAAGAGCCAACTCCTCCTTATTTGTCGTCCTAATTTCTGACATATAAATCCTACTAACAAAAATCCATTGAAAAACCCTAAAAAGTCCCCATAATAAACACATTTACTTGACTCACATCATATGAGGATATATAAATTAATCAAGCCAATTTTGACTCTTCCATGGGTTTAGATGGGAAGATCCTTATTGAAAATTGACATTTGTGAGATGAGAGAAAATTCAAGTGAGTTAGGTGTCTTTTGTGAATGGGAGGAGAAATGAAGTGTGAATATATTTAATTATCTGAATTAAGAACTTGAAATATTTTTTTAAGAAGACATGTTTTTTCTCTATTGTTTAAATTGGTGGATATCAAGGTTATGTGTTTTAAATTTTCTTTGATTTGATTTTGATGATTACATATCCATGAGTCCAATTGATAAGTGTGGGGGGTTGATAGATATGATATTTCCATTATTCTTCTTGTGTGTTTCATTTATTTAATCACTTAAAATTTAATAATTTTAACTGATTTACATTATTTTTGGATTTTTAGTGAACTTTGGGATAAAATGTAAAAATTACTTAATTTTGGAATTTTAAAATATTTTTTTCACTTTGGTATTTTTAGAATAAAATTTTCAATAATGATCCCAATAGTGTTATTCCTTTTTTAAGTCTTTCTTTTATCATGGGATACAACATCTTCTTTTAGACATAGATCTAATTCAAACTTCAATAGGTGAAAAAAATAATCAAGTTGAAAAATATTTATAACCAATAGAATAGGAACCACCTTAGTAAATGAGTTATATATCATCATAAAGACATATGAATGAGGTTATTACATGTGTAAATGAAATAAGACTCAAATATTCATGGGAATGTTAACTTTGATTAATAAATTATCTTATTAAGGTAGTCATTGATTGCCTCAAAGTGGAGGAAGATGAAGGTCTCTTCAAATAGAAAAAGTGTTCTTCATTAATTTGTGAATAAATTTTTCTATACATGTAAAATGATGTTAAAAATTTATTAGGTTAGATTGAAAACTCAATTTTAAATAACTTTTAAGAAGGAACCCTAGAAATTTTCAGAGGAATGGTGGGAATAATAGGAGAAACCTTATTCTTGATAGATTCTGGAAAAGAAATTTTATAATCTCATTTTCCCCTCTTTTATTCTTTTTGTTTTTCGATTTATTATTATTCCCATTTATTCTCAGATACACTTCACATTGAGGGTTAAAATCCTAATTGATTGGTGGAATGAGAGGTTTTATTTTTTTAATTTTTTAGATCTTTCAATTAATGGTATGAAATCTTGTCTCTCTTGTGCAAAGTTGATTACAATTTCTAATATATGTTTTTATTATCACGTATGATCATATTTAGTTTTAGATTCTATTTTTATATTTATTTAGTAAATGGTAAATTTATACCTCTAGTAGGTTCTGGTTTATATATGATGGAATAGACCTGTTCTTAGTGGTGAATTACTCGATGATAGTTAGTATGTGTCGGAGGGGTAGTGGATATTCTTGATTATTTGGGATAAAAAGGACCTGATTGGATGTTTCCTAATTCAATTGAGGGTATTTTCAAAAACTCTATCACACATAGGAAGTGGAGTAGATCAGGTTAATATCTTCTCATGGTTTAATCTCACCATCACCATTTGACCATGGGAGTGATAGGAAACGACCATGTATTTTCACTTTAATCATCTTAGTATAAGAAGACTAGATAAATTGGAACTAAGATAGTATTTCATTTAGAAAAAAGAACCCGACCTGATCACCCCAATTAAATCACTATTTAAAATAACTTTCCATGTCAAATTTTTTTCAATATTTTAATTTACAACTTTCTTTTGTTTTTTTCTTTCATTTGTTCTTAAAATAAAAAAAATCAAAAACAGTCACATTTTCCTCTAATTAAAGTTAATAGGTTAATTTTTGTGTGATACTATCTAGAGACAACCTATTTTAACCCTTATTCTATATTTTAACATAGGAAATATTTTTTTCCACACCCCAATATAGTCACATGTTAATAATCAATGATATACACCTCCAAGACCTAAATCAAAATGAAGGTAATATATTATCACTAATGCTAAGGAGGATTCTGATAGGGATATTGTGATAGGTACGATGTTTATTCATTTAAGAATAGAGAACATAATTTTTTATTTTGGTTCTATATATTAATTTATTTATTTATATTTTAGTTAACAATTCAAAATACACCTCAAAACATGGGGGTTGATCTATCTATGATATTAGAAAACTGAACCATTGTTTCATACTAAGTATATAACTCTTCCCTAGTCATTTTTTTTTGAATAATCCTCCTATAAAATATTTCCATACATCCTTCAGTTTAATTTTATGAAATACTCAGCATGTATTTCTTGTCCTTATATATATCCAACATAAACTTTCAGGGGAGGTAGATCACTCTTCACATCCCGATTCATCCGCTAATTTTCTAAAATTTTAAAGAAGATGATGAATCTCCTTTAAAATATTCATATATAGTGTATATATTATTTCCTTACAAACAAGAATATCTATATCAAATGATTGATTATAAAAAGAGATAATTATTCTTCAATACATTCCAATTGTGAGGGATTGTACTGATATATTCCATTAAGCATTTTTTAACCTTCCTTCTGACCAAATGGTTGACTTATCAATCAAAATTATACCTGAATCTATACACATATCCAAGTCTCCCTATATAATGGCCACCATTGAGTTAGAAAAATTTAGGAACCAATTACAAGAAATTGGTACTCAAGTTTCATATGCTTGAGTTCTTTATCATGGGGTGTGCATGCCCAATTTTTCAAGAAGAATAATGGATCAATGCACTTCTACATTAATTATCATAAACCCAAAAAGATCATGATAATGAACAAGTTTCAAATTCCATGGATATTTTAAGTGTTGGATCGAATATATAGTTCCCATTACTTATCTAAGGTGGACCTTTGGTCCATATATCACTATTTAAATGTCAAGAAGGATGATATTTCCTAGACTTTGTTTTGAACAAGGTATGAATACTTTTTGTTCGCAGTGATTCCCTTAGGACTCAATAATGCTTAAATATCCTTTATAAGATTAATGAATATAGTATTTATAAATTACATTAAACAAATTGGGGTAGTATTTATTGATGATATTCTGATATACTCCAAAATCCCGGAGGATCATGATGACTGTTTGAATATTATGCTAAAGACTTTGAAAAATTAGAAGATATATAAAAATTAAAGTAAATGTGAGGTATGTATAGAGGATTTATCATTATTAGGGAATGTTATAAGGGATATATGTGGATTGTTATAAGACAAATGCAATTGAGGAGTGTCCCCGAACAATAATTATAATAGATATCTATAGTTTCCTTACACAAGATGGCTATTACTGATGTTTTATGAGAAACTTATCATGATTTTGAAACCAAACAAAAATCAATATGACTTAGAAGGGATTAAATTTTTATAGACTAATAAATGTGAAGAGAGATTCAAGGAATTGAAAATGATGCTTATCACATCACCAGTCCTCACATTTCCTTAATTTGGGGAATATTTTAGGGTATATATTGATGTTTCATAAATGGTATTGGGTTTTATACAAGTACAATATGATAAAGTGATAGTATATTCCTAAATGTAGTTTAAAATATATTAATATAACTACCTAACGCCTGATCTAGAATTGGTTGTATTAGTCTTCACATTAAATATTTGCTGGAAATATCTTTATGGGGAGCAGTGTAAAATATAAACAGATCATAAGAGCTTAAAATATATATTCACATTGAAGGATCTTAATATATTCCAATGAAGATGGTTAGAGCTAATGAAAGACTATGACTTCTCAATCCACTAACATCCTAGTAAATCTAACAAAGTGGTAAATTCTCTAAGTAGAAAGGATATAGAAGACTTTTCAATGATGATAATTGATAAAGATCTAGTCATATTAGCCTTAAAAAGGATGGGCATGGGTATCATAAAGGAAGGAACATCGGCATTATTTTCTCAAATGATTACTCAAACAACCCTTATGAAGAAGGTGGAGTATTATCAAAGAGATGATGTGGAAATACCAAAGAACATGGGATATATAAGGTAATGGAATTCATCAAAGCTTAAAATTGATGAATAATGAGTTATAATATTTGGGTAATGACCATGTTAACCATAAAATCATAAGATAATAAAGGATCTATTGAATAATTCACATAGAATGACCTTCTCTATCCACCTAGGGATCATAAAAATATATTAATATCTTATAGAGAACTATTTTTAGGACAATATGAAGAAGGAGATCATGTAATATTAATCAAAATCCCTAGTATTTCATCAATTGAATTTTTAAAGGAAAAATTACAAAGTTATTATGCAACCGTTACATATACCAACATGAAAATGGGAAAACATCACCATAGACTTTATCACTAGTCTTCCAAAGCATAAGAAGCAAGTAATTATATTTGGATTATGGTGGATTATATTATAAAGACTTCTCATTTAATTTTAATTAGATAGGACTTTTCTATCAATGAAATTTAAATGTATACTTCATAGAAGTGTTGAGGTTTTACAGAACACCATAATTAATTGTATCTGATTGAAACTCAACATTTTCAACTACATTTTGGAAAATTCTCTAATATAATCCAAAACCTAACTTGAACTTCAATATATATTACCACCCCCAAAATAATATTTACTCTGACTAGACTAACTTGAAACTTGAATACATATTGAGAGAATGCTCAATGGCCTTCAAAGGAATATGGGATCATTACCTCCATCTTTTTGAATTCTCATACAATAATAGTCTCCACTAAAGAATCCAAATAGCTCCATATAAATCCCTACATGGGAAGAGAAGTATAATTCAAGTGTTCTAGGATGTTTTTGTAAAACATAGTCTTCTATGACCTGAAATGGTAGAATAAATTGCAGAAATGGTCAAGACTATTCAACATCACATATGAGTTTCTCAAAGTCAATAGAATAGTTATACTAACAATCATCGATCCGACCAGAAGTTTGAGGTCAGAGATAAACTATTCCTCTATATATATAAATATTAGAGAGTCAACATATTTAGGAATAAAGGAATGATAAGTAAAATTTACATCATCCCCTTTGATATTCTTTATCCCATTAGACTTTTGGATAACCGACCAGCACTCTAACCAACCCTTTCTCAAGTACAATATGTTTTCCAAATATCCCTCTTGAATAAGTACATACTAGATCCCTCACATGTGTTTAATTGGAATGTGGTACTTATAGAAAATTATACCTCTTATGAGGGGTATTAAGTGAAGATATTGTACCATAGAGATAAAATTATATACAACAAAAGAAATCACATAGTCAATGCACTATAAAAAACCATAAGTATGAGGAGGCGACATGGGAAATGAAATAACACATGAAGCATAAGTACCATCACCTATTTTCACCTTAGTATGTAAAATGAAATTTCAAGGATAAAAATTCTTAAGGGGTGAAAAATCTAAAGAACCATAATTTTATCAACAAAATTTCCCTTTTTAATATATAATTGTTGCATATTTTTTAATATAATATAATACACTTTTATCACATAAAAAATCAACAATATTTTATAATATTAATTTAAACATTAAATTTATAAAATAAATAAGGGCATAATAACTGAAAGTATTACAATAGTAGAAAAAATACAAAGTAAGATAATAATAATTGGAAAATTTGGATCTACTTGACCCCCATAATAATCACACTCCTGAAAAATATTATAGAAATGAAGTGGAATATTAATATTGAAATATGAATTTTGAAAATGAAAAAAATATATATAAATGAGATAGAAATTAAAAGTGAATGAGTAATGAATGAAATATGACGTATTTATAAAAATTAAGGAACCCATGTGACTATTAAAAATATGACCATTAGAATAGTAATATAATCATTGGGATAGTAATCTTAGAGTTGGAATAGTAATTAGATAATTGAAAATAGTAACTTGTTCATTAGAATAGTAAAATCATACATTTAAATGTAAAATAATATTTAATTATCTTATAAAATTATAATACGACATATTTATATCATGATACAAGTAAATAAATGTTTAAAATGATAAAATAATTGTTTATATTTTCATAACACATAAATGTTTTATTTTCATTTTTATAGAAAATGTAAAATATTTAAAATCATGTTTATTTTCATAAAATGGGTTTATAAATTAATATTAATTTTTAATATAATGATAATATAATTTTATGAGACCATAATTAAATTTTTAAGGGTTCTAAAAATTTGTCATAACAATAAAATTGGTATTTTTTAAATAAATATATATTTTATTTTAAAATTAAATTTCTGGTATTTAGATAATTTTTTTTGTAAAATGTATTTAATTTTTTGGAATCTACACAGAAAAAAAAGTTTAGGGTGGCTTTTTTTCAAAAATAGTTAAATTTGTGATAAATAATGAGATACGAAAAAATATGATATTTTTTTATTATAATATATATACATGATTTTTTTGTCATGTATAATTAAAGAACACATTATTTAAATATCACATGCATCATTAACTGTATATGGTCATAATATTAATCATTATTGGTTTTCTTGATCCAAAATATTAAACTAATGATGTTAATATTCAGAAACAAGCCTCTCCTCCCCTTATAAATACCATCCCTCACCACCACTTCTCCCCAAAAATTATAATCCTTGGATATTTCCAAATTTCATCCCAATACACTCCTATAAAACTCATTTATACTAGTATCATCCAAATAAAATTCTATG
This sequence comes from Viscum album, assembly GCA_963277665.1. Lineage (NCBI taxonomy): Eukaryota > Viridiplantae > Streptophyta > Magnoliopsida > Santalales > Viscaceae > Viscum > Viscum album. The sequence goes on from OY728150.1 coordinate 1,897,255,730, forward strand.
GAGCCTGAATGGGTATCCTAAAAGGAGACAACCAAAGGGAGAGGTAAAATCTAAACTAAATTTATTTTAATTTTATTCTTATTCTACCACCCCATATGATATTTTTACATTTAAATATAGAAACATTAGTATCCTAAATATACTTATATGTTATTATTATGGTTTAATATTCATCTTATACCCTTTCTTCTTTCATTTCTAGAATTAAAATGTTGTTCACAATATGGTTGGTTCGTCGTCGTCGTAAACAACGTACATCATTTTTCTCCACTACCTTAAAGGATATTTATTGAAGAAATATTATGTTTAAATATGATTATAATAAGTATATTATAACTTATTTCATGTTATTTAATGTTTTAATAATCATTTAATAAAATAAAATGAAGATAGTTTGTGACTATCCATAAAACGTCTTAAATAATATAACTGCATTATATTAACATTTTTACTATGTGAATCATCCCTATATAAAAACACAAAAGGCTATTTGGGACCATTTAAATTTCAGGAATGAAATTAATTCAATTTCATTCCAATTATTTAATTTTAGTCTCATTTTAAATGAACATCAATAATTATCCACAGCTAATCCGACCTTGGAACCATGAAACGAGTATCCTTGGAATAATGAAAATAAGAATTATATCTCATTTAAATGGTTATAAATGAACATAATAAAATTATAGTAAATAAAATATATATATTTTATAGGTTCTATATTATATTATTAATGAATATAACTTGATTGTTTGGGATGTTAAGTGCAAGGGAATAATGATTCTTGAACCTACCGTAAGGGATCTCTCCAGACCACCCTATTATCATAGGGTTATGAACCTTCTATCTCTATCTCACAAACCCTTTCTATTTTATGGTTTTTAATTATTATAAATTATATATATATATATATATGTCCCTTAAATATATTCCTATCTTATTCTACCTTTTTTATGGGGTAATATATGCTTAAAGTTCATTTCTAGAATTTTACCTTAAATTCAATCCTGATTAAGGGGGCCTTTTCTATCCCTTAAACCTTTTATGTAACACTCTTTTAAATTATTTATTTACATCCAAGATTTAAATAATTAAAGGAATATTTTATTTATAACCATTTTATTTTATGTCATGTTTTTAAAAAAATCAAATATATTCTTCCTTCAAAGCCTTTAACTAATTCATTAAACCACTATTTTGAAGGTTTATTTCTATATACAATTCTCTACCCTTTATTAGGAATTTTTTACCAATTAATACCATACTTTGAGATATATTATTCTTCATTTATATATGAATGTACAATATTTTTAATTACTTTTTATATTTGGAATCTTTATGAAATCTCTTTTGATTGAGATATGAGACAAGATTATGAAACTCATTTATTTTCATGGGTAATTATTATATTAATTCCTTACATTTCATTTCCATTTTTGTTACACATAATAATGTACATATTATGATAGGTTCCTAGATATATCACTTCAATTAATTAAGAATGTTTTATTTCTCATGAGATGATATGAATGGGGTGGGGATTAAATATAATTCATGTTGGGACATTATTCAACATGTGGTGTTCGCTTGGTAGAAAGACTTGAATTATTCTTATTTCCGGTTATTTATTTTAAAAAATGTTCTATTTTTCCATGATATTATGGTACCATTATCTTTATATTATTCTTCTAGAAGTTTATTCATTATACTTTTTTAGGATATGATGTTATGCCTTCAGAATTATATGACATGATTTTTTATTATGTTTATTATCTTACTAGTATTTTTAGCTCACCCCTTTTTCTATTTATTCCCCAGGTTATCCTATTTAGTTTTATGATATCAAAGATATTTAGGAGTTAATTTTGGAGATTAAATTAAAGAAATTTTATTTTATTTTTATACTGGTGTTTTATATACCTAGTTTTACAAAGACACTAGGCCTTTAGATCCTTGGTTTGTATTTATTGGATATTTATGTTAAAAATCATGTAACAATATGTCTAAAATTCTTGAGTCTCTTTAAATACAATACAAAGTGTATATTTATAATAATTTTCTATTTTTTCCACAAAATTGGATACCTAAATTTAATCTCATGATTCATTCAAAACATATTCCCTTCTTTTTATATGGATCACCTTAGCTGAACGATAAACATCTTTATAGTTCTTACTCATCCTTAATCCCTATGAAAAACATTCCAAAACGTGGTATGAGAATAAAAATATCATTATGGGATATTAAAATAAAGTAATACCATTAGTCCTCTAAAAAGATGAAACCCTATATGAATGTTTTTCATTTATAATAATATGATTTGAGATCAAAACAAGCACTTACTAATCTTGAAATAAAAGTCTATACCTAATGTCTATTGGGATCAGGTGTTGTATTTGTTTTCAATTCTGTGTAAATATTTATTTGGGGAATTTATATAAAGTGTTTATGATTTTATGTAACACCCCAAGCTTTTACAGTACGCTTCTCTTTGAATAATGCAATAGTGTGTGTTGTACGCAACATCGAGTTCTAACACACACCACAACTGATCAAACAAGCCATTATGAATAGTAATACCTAATTTTTGAAATTTAATAAATTTTATCGCTCAAAATGGACTTAAGTTTTGGATTTGGAGTATCGAATTTAGCCTAAGGAGAAATGTTTGTACTTTTCGGATAACTTTAATATTTTGATGAATAGTGAAAATTACTAAATTTTAATTAGAAACAACTTTTTTAATCAAAATAATTAATAGTGATAAATTATGAATTTGAGTGGTTTTAAAGTATATTTAGAATATATTTTTACCATTTAATACAATTTTGGTCATTGGAGATAATTTCACAATTAAACCGAACATAAACAAGTATCAATCTTTTGATAGTTATTATATCTTAAAAACACGCTTTTTGTTTTGACAGTGGGAATTAAATTTTAAATTAATTTCTGCCACTTATGTGTTTTGACTTTGGAAAAATGGATTCCATATTTGTAATAAGGATGTTCAAATTGTGTAAATAGGTAACTTTTATTTTTAGACATTTTGAATAATTACTTCGGTAAATATTTTATTTATCATGCTTAAAGGGTAAATCCGGTAAATGAGGGTTAAAAATTAATATTATAATAAAAACAAATTACCCTAAAACATGTCCTAAACTTATTGGTTGATACATGTCCAACCATGGGAATCTTTGGGTCGATTTTGGGACCCCATGGTGCCACTTGTAAGTGATAGGGACACTTTATTTTAATTAAGTTAAAATGAATACAAAAATGACCCAAGAATATATCTTTTAGAAAAACAATTTTTACATTAGGTTATGTATGTTGGATTTTCGACTATAAATATTATTTATAAATATAAAAATATTTCCTACATAATGGTATTTTATTTATAATTTTTAGACATTAAATATTTTAATTTATTTATGACACAATGGTGATGCAGTAATTACCATAATAGTGAAACATTAAAATGATTGATGTTGTAGATACCCAAATAAATATAATTTTAGACTTTTAAGGAATTAAACTAATTTTCTAGGTTAATATGACATGTTAGTAATGATTTAATTAACTTATTTTGAAGTAATAATTCTATTATAATATTTTAAAAAATCAATTATTGAATAGAGTCAAAATTGACATAAAAGAGTTTTTAAATGAAATATTATATTATTAATTGATATTAAATTCCTAAAAATATAAGGTTCATCCAAGAGACTTATATCATGATATTTGTATCATTAATGGACCACTTGGGGGTATCTTGGATGTATATAGTAAGTTTATTAACCATATAGTATAAAAATACAAAGAGACATTGTAAAAGTGAAACTAATTAACTAAGAGTTAATACTTAAAAATAAGGTTAATATAGTAACCCAAACCTCTGTAAATTCTATTGGTTGAGTTTTTTTCGACCCATCCCCACCTTAAACTTTAAATAATCCACTTTGGAGCCATTATAAACTTAATACAAATTTATTGTAAAAAATATATTTCTAGCTTTTCCAAAGGTGCCCCTCACCCCTCTTATAAAAGGGAACTCCTCCTTATCATTAACTCACACCTTCAAAGCCTTCTGGTTCGGCCAAACTCTGCAAAAATACTCTCTAAACTTCCCTCACTTCATCCTAGAGACCCTAATTTAGTCAGAAATCCAACCTAAGAGCCCTTTTGATCAAGTCAAAAAGAAGAACCCGAAGAAGAGGTAATGATTTCACCACCCTTTTCCAAGTTCCATTCTTCTTCCACTTCTTCCTTCTTTGTTATTACCATTATAAAATAATAACTCCAATATATTATATATACTGTGATGTTATTATAAATATGGTACAACCATATTCAGTATTCTATCCATCCTTTGAATAACATGACACCATACGTGCGTACGTACGGCTTACTGTCTCCACGTCGTGGTGTAATTGTTATTCAATAAATTATTATTTGGATGGGTATAATACTGATGTGTAACTCATGTAAATAATAAATATAACATGTTAATGATTCTGTATATATGATATACCATCCAATTATATATTATTTTAATATCAAAAGAATGATATTGTCGCTCATGCGTACGTACGGACTACCGTCTTCACGAACGCGATAAGATTCATTCTCCATCATATCCATTCAAGTATAATTCTCATTTGATGATTAATAATAGTATCTAAGGACTTTATATCATTCTAGATATGATTAAGATACAACCTATCCATGAAAAATATAGCTTACGTAACAAAACATATAAAAGAAAATGAGTAAGTTAACACCCGAAACAACAATAATACTAAGATATTATTAACAAATCAATGTTAAAAGATCATATATGATATCATATTAATGTATATGATATTTTATAATTTAATAAAAATTATTTCACCATTATACAGGAGGTTAACTTACCCCCAACCAAGGAAAGGTACAAGGTAAGGGTTTATTTCGCAATCTCTTCATTATTCGAGGTTGTTTATACGTAATAATCTACTGGGGCCTCTTTATCATCCACATCCATGTTTCTTAAAAATGTATTTCAAAATTTTTTTACTATTTACTATAATATGGGTTATAGTCATTTATACCCTTGTTTGAATTTTTATAAGAGGTTTATAAAATAATCTTTCCGTCGTTTTCCAAACAAGGTGCTTTTTAACCTTTTCAACAGAATTATGGTAAGAATGTTTTTTTAACTTATACGGCGAGTGCGGCTATTTTCCGCCATTATAAAATCGTCGAATCTTACCTTACAAGCTTATAAGAATATTTTCAAAGAAATTTTTTTATTTTATAGTACTCTTAAATGATTTCAATATAAAAAGATGTATCTCTCAGAAAAGAGTTTTGATTTAATCTATGTCAACATCCTTTGATGGATTTTATGCTTATTTGAAGCTGATTTATTATGAAACAAAACTTCCATATTGTATTGAAGGTTTTGTGATATTTTTGGCTATGGATATGTTATTTTTATAACCTTCATGGTTTATGGTCAAAGTATTGACATTTCGTATGCTATTTTTAATACGAATGTTTATGTTATGTTTAAACCTTTTCATATGGGAATGTATTGGACTTAATATGTGATGGGTGGAGCCCGCTATAGGTCATCGATGAATTGGTAGGTCTCATGAGACAAACTAGTGTCTTGGCACAAGGCCTTGACAAAATCTTATTTGTAGTCTTGGCACGAGACCTTGGCTATGTGGTTATGATAGTCTGATATTATACATTCCATCATTATGAAAGTGGTCATTGATATTGAATGTGATTATTCGATTAGTAGAATATCCATGTGAATAAGTAAATGGCATTATTTCATTTCATTTTTTCCATAATATGTTGAATTTAAAGTTTAAAAGTCTTTAGTTTTAGTTATACATTGCCTTAAATGTTTATTATTATTTATGAAAGTTTCCGCTATATTGTTATCCTTACTGGGCATTTGAGCTCACCCCTTTCAATGTTTTATTTTTCCCAGTATGTGAAGAAGTAATTTATGAATGACCTGTAGGGATAGTATGTGGGGATATGAGTGTGGACTATGAAGAAAAGATGTTGTTGTAGTTTTCATTTTTATGATGTAATGTAAGACTTATGAATATATCTAGTGTTTCCAAGGCAACTAAACTAATCGGTCTTTTGAGATTTGATCTTTCTTGTGATCATGCCAATGTTATGTAATAATGCACCGACTATGGGTAACTGGGGCCGGGGGGTTACAGTTAGTATCAGAGGAAGTTTAGTACAAACCTTGGAAGCTAGATTTAGATAAACTCTGATTAGAGCACATAGACCTAAGATGGACTTTGAGGATTAGTATAGAAGAACTTCCTAGAATTTTGGTATTATAGAGATTTTGTGAGTTTTCTGAGCAATACATCCATGTATGGATACAAGCAGGTAGAGGCGGCTCTGGAATAGATGTACCTAGGGGTAAAACCCGAAAACACTGCTTTGAGTTAGACTCGAACGGGAACTGGTGCTCGACAACGGGCCTTGCTGCACTTTTGGTTGCGACACTCTCGAGGGATATGCTTAGGATAACTCTCATTTTTTTAAAAATCATTATGAAGGGTTTATGAGTATATACTTCCTCAAATAAAACATTTTTTATGATTATGGATTATATACATAAATAGTTCAATTTATGTTAAGTGTTTTATAAGTATGGGATTATGTATTTTTATTCATAAACTGATCTAGTTTATGCCATTGTTTAGAAATGGTGCCTAATAGAAGAAATGGAAACCGTATCAATGCACACACTCTATATAGGGATTTCCCTCCTGTTCAAGATAATTATAGTGGAGCTGGTGATGCGACTGGTGTCGATCAGCTAATCACCATACTAGGACAACTCACTCAGGTTATGAATAATAACCTTACCCGTATGGAGCACCCTGATCCACAGTGTGGAGGGTCAATGTTAGATCGATTAATGAGGCAACAACCACCAACATTCAATTGGAGTACAAATCCCTTAGTAGCTGAGCAATGGATAAATTCCCTAGAGTAAATATTTCAGGCTTTGGGGACAAGTGAAAGGGAAAAAGTTATCATGGCAGTATACCGCCTCACTGGAGATATTGATCAATGGTGGTCATTGATTGAAAACACGAAGGAAGATGATGAAGTATCAAATATGGAATGGAGGGAGTTCAAAGATCTGTTTTTAGAAAAATACTTTCCTCGTGACCATCGAGCAGATATGGAAAGGCAATTTCTGAGTCTGAGACAAAAGGAGGATAATAATGTCGCAAAGTATAAGGCTAACTTTACAAGGTTAGCAAGGTATACTGGAGATTATATACGTAACCCAAGAAGTAAGATTGATCGTTTATTTGATGGGCTAAAACCATTTCTCCATCTAGGATTAGTCTCACAATCCTTCTCGTCGTACGAAGACATTGTCTCATGTGCTATCAAGATAGAAAAGGAATTCTCTAAGTATTTTGACTTTAAAGCAAAGCAAGAGAAGAAGAGATATTCTGATCAATCTGGGAATGGAAATAAGGGGAAGAAGGGAAAGGTTGAATATCCATCCGATGGTAAATGTGGGAAGAAACACCTTGGTACTTTCTTGAAGGGAATGGGTGTCTGTTACAAATGTGGTGAAAAAGGCCACCAAGCTCGTGATTGCAAAGGGAAGAAGGAAGCTACCAATGTTCAGTGCTACAATTGTAGGGATATGGGACATTATGTAAATGAATGTCCTAATCGTCAGGGGAACTTACATCAGAAAAGGCCAAGGGATCACAGCCAAGCTTTTGTTATCACTACTGTTGAGGTAGAAGCTCCAAAAGCCGTGGTGGCAGGTAATTTAATGGTTTCCTCAAGTTTAGAAAATTCATTATTTGATTCTGGATCATCGCATTGTTTCATATCTACCCAGTTTTCTAGGAAAATTAGATATTTCCAATTTTATTTAACAAGGGAGTTGTCAGTTAAAACTCCTAAGGGAAGTATCATTGCAACAAAGTTTTGTGAATCAGTCCCCATTAGAGCACATAAATGTTCTTTATCCGCTGATCTTATCGTCATACCTATGATTTAGTTTGATATAATCCTCGGTATGGATTTTATTTCGGAATATAATGCGAGGATTTATTGTAAGAAGAATGAGGTTACAATTTTTTATGATGATGATAAGGAACACCTTATCTTTAGAGCAGAATCATCACCACCTAATTCTTATCTAGATCCACCCCCAGTAGCTCAACTAAATTCAATTATTTGGGAGGAAGAGAATGCAATAACTATGGGTGAGGAATGGAATGTTCAAATTGAGGATGTACCTGTTGTGAAAGAATATGTAGATGTATTTCCAGAAGATTTACCTGGACATCCTCTAGAACGAGAAGTTGAGTTTTCCATTGATTTAATTCATGGATCAAGGACTATATCAAAGACCCCTTATAGAATGGCCACTGTAGAATTAGTTGAACTAAAGAAACAACTAGAGGAGTTGAGTAATAATCGATTTATTTACCCTAGTGTTTCTCCATGGGGAGCCCCTGTTCTTTTTGTTAAAAATAAAGATGGATCTATGAGGTTATGTATCGACTATAGGGAGATCAATGCTATAACAATAAAAAAACAAGTATCCCCAACCTCGTATTGATGATTTATTTGACCAACTGCATGGAGCTCAATAATTTTCAAAGATAGACCTTCGATGTGGATACCATCAGTTGTGTGTAAAGAAGGAATAAATTCTGAAGATAGCATTTCGAACCAGGTACGGGCATTACGAGTTTACTGTAATGCCTTTTGGATTGACTAATTCACACTCTGTATTCATGGATCTGATGAATAGAGTTTTCAAGTAATATCTTGATGAATTTTTCATGGTATTTATTTATTATATCTTGGTATACTCCAAAATATACGAAGATCATGAAAATCACTTGCACATTATCCTGAAGACTCTGAGAAGACATGAATTATATGGGAAGTTTAGCAAGTGTGAATTCTGGCTTCATGAGATTTCTTTTCTTGGCCATATTGTCTCTAAAGATGGAATCTCTATTTATCTTTCTAAGACCAGTGCAATCCAAGAATGTCCAACACCTACGAGTATAACTGAGGTACGCAGTTTTATTGGTTTGGCAGGTTATTATCGACGTTTCGTCCAGAATTTTGCCCGATTGGCTAACCCATTAACGAATCTCACACATAAAGGGGTTAAATTTGTTTAGACAAAATAGTGTGAAGAATGTTTCTGAGAACTAAAGAGAATATTAGTCAATGCTCCTATATTGACTCTACCATCGGGGAATGATGGGTTCGTTATTTATAGTGATGCGTCGAAGAAAGGACGTGGTTGTGTCCTTATGCAGAATGATAGGGTTATTGCCTATGTATCACGACAGTTGAAAATTCATGAGAAAAACTATCCTACTCATGATCTCGAGTTAGGAGCTGTGATCTTTGCTTTGAAGATATGGAGGCACTACCTCTATGGTAAAAAATGTGAGATTTATACTGATCACAAGAGTTTGCAGTATATTTTCTCACAAAAATAACTCAACATGAGGCAAAGGAGATGACTTGAATTACTCAAGGATTATGATTTCACGATACACTACCACCCGGGGAAGGCAAACAGGGTGGTAGATGCTTTGATCTGAAAAGACCATGGAGTTTTGAACAATATGATAATTGAAAGGGATCCACTTTTAATGGATCTCGTGAAGATGGACATGGGAATAACCAGGGAAGGTGAAACATCATTGCTTTTTCAAATGGTTGCCAAACCATCTTTACTAGAAAGGATTAATAGTTCCTCAGACTGATGATGAAGAATTTCAAAATAATATTAAAGCTGTGAATGATGGGAGATTGAGAGACTTTGTGTATGAAGATGGAATTTTGAAATTCTGGAAGAGACATTATGTTACCGATATAACTGATCTAAAAAGGGAATTTCTGGATGATGCTCATAGTTCCAATTTCTCTATACACCCTGGGAGCACCAAAATGTATAGAGATTTGAAGGAACATTTTTGGTGGGACAACATGAAGAGGGATATTGCTGATTTTGTGTCAAGATGTATGGTTTTTCAACAAGTGAAAGCTAGAAGGAAACATCCTGGAGGAGTCATGCAATCTCTTCCCATACCGGAGTCGAAGTTGGACAATATTACGATGGACTTTGTCATGGGGCTAATAAAGACTCATATAAGGAATGATGCAATATGGGTTATTGTTGATCGTCTTACCAAGTCAGCACATTTTATTTCTATAAGAGAAGATCTACCACTGGAACGTCTAGAAAGACTATATATTATGAAGTTGGGAGACTTCATGGAGTACCCCTATCGATTGTTTCTGATCGTGATCCCCTTTTTACTTCAAGATTCTGGAAAAGAATTCAAAAAGCCTTAGATACTAAACATCATTTGAGCATTTCCTACCACCCTCAAACAGATGGACAATCAAAACGAACTATTCAAACCTTAGAAGACATGTTGAGATCCTACTCACCTGACTTTCAGGGTATGTGGGATCAATATTTACCTCTAGTAGAATTTTACTATAACAATAGTTTCCATTCGAGTATTCAGATTGCACCATATGAAGCGTTATACGGAAAGAGATGTCGTACACCAATCTATTGGGATGACGTTGGTGAAAGAAAACTTGTAGGCCTAGAACTGGTGGAGGAAATGATGGAAAAGGTGAAGGTAATCCAAAATCACATAAAAGCATCTCAATGTAGGCAGAAGAGCTATGCTGATAATCGATGGAAGGATTTGGAATTTCAAGTCGGTGATCATGTTTTCCTGAAGGTATCTCCGTGGAAGGGAGTCATATGTTTTGGTAAGAAAGGTAAATTGAGTCCCAGGTACAACAAAACTTTCGAAATTCTAGAACAAATTGGGACTATAGATTACCGATTGGCAATGCCGCCAAGTCTCTCCAAAGTTCACGATGTGTTCCACGTATCTCTGTTGAGGAAATACATGCCTGACCCAACGCATGTACTCACCTATGAGGAATTAGAACTGGAACCCGATATGTCTTATTGCGAAGAACCCATCAAGATTATTGATATGAGAGAACAAGTACTAAGAAACTAGACGACGCGTCTGGTATAAGTTTTGTGGAGAAACCATAAGATGAAAGAGGCAACGTTGGAACCTGAGGAACTTATGATGAAGAACCACCCGAGTCTTTTCATGCGGTAGTATTCTAGAAATTTCAAGGACGAAATTATTTTAAGGAGGGGAGAATGTAACACCCCAATATTCTACGGTACGCTTCTCTTTGAATAATGCAATAGCGTGTGTTGTACGCAACATCGAGTTCTAACACACACCACAACTAATCAAACTAGCCGTTATGAATAGTAACACCTAATTTTTCAAATTTTATAAATTTTATCTCTCAAAATGGACTTCATTATTATATTTAGAGTATCTAATTTAGCGTAAGGTGAAATTTTGGTACTTTTTGGATAACTTTAATATTTTGATGAATAGTGAAAATTACTAAATTTTAATTAAAAACAACTTTTTTAATCAGAATAATTAATAGTGATAAATTATGAATTTGAGTGGATTTAAAGTATATTTAGAACATATTTTTACCATTTAATACAATGTTGGTCATTGGACATAATTTCACAATTAAACTGAACATAAACAAGTATCAATCTTTTGATAGTTATTATATCTTAAAAACACGCTTTTTGTTTTGACAGCGGGAATTAAATTTTATATTAATTTCTTCCAGTTCTGTGTTTTGAATTTGGAAAAATGGATTCCATATTTGGAATCAGGATGTTCAAATTGTGTAAATAGGTAACTTTTATTTTTAGACATTTTGAATAATTACTTCGGTAAATATTTTATTTACCATGGTTAAAGGGTAAATCCGGTAAATGAGGGTTAAAAAATAATATTATAATAATAAAAAATTACCCTAAAACATGTCCTAACCTTATTTTTAGATAATTTTCCGACCATGGTAATCTTTGGGTCGATTTTGGGACCCCATGGTGCCACTTGTAAGTGATAGGGACACTTTATTTTAATTAAGTTAAAATGAATACAAAAATGACACAATCGTATATCTTTTAGAAAAATAATTTTTACATTGAGTTATATATGCTGGATTTTCAACTATAAATATTAATTATAAATCTAACAAGATTTAATACATAGTGGTATTTTATTTATAATTTTTAGAAATTAAATAATTTATTTTATTTATGACACAATGGAGATGAAGTAATTACCATAATAGTGAAATATTAAAATGATTTGTGTTGTAGATACCCAAATAAATTTAATTTGAAACTTTTAATGAATTACACTAATTTTGTAGGTTAATATGACATGTTAGGAATTATTTAATAAATTTTTTTTGAAGTAATAATTCTGTTGTAATTTTTATAAAAATCAATTATTGAATAGTGTCCAAATTGACATAAAAGAGTTTTTAAACAAAATATTATATTATTAATTGATATTAAATTCCTAAAAATCTAAGGTTCGGCAAAGAGACTTATATCATGATAGGTGTATCATTAATGGACCACTTGGGGGTATCTTGGATGTATATAGTAAGTTTATTAACCATATAATATAAAAATACAAAGACACATTGTAAAAGTGAAACTAATTAACTAAGAGTTAATACTTAAAGATAAGGTTACTATAGTAACCCAAGCATGTCTAAATTCTATTGGTTAAGTGGTTTTCGACCCATCCCCACCTTAACCTTTAAATAATCCACTTTGGAGCCATTATAAACAGAATATGAATTTATTATAAAAAAATATTTCTAGCTTTTCCAAAGGTGCCCCTCACCCCTCTTATAAAAGGGCACTCCTCCTTCTCATTAACTCACACCTTCAAAGCCTTTTGGTTTGGCCAAAATCTGTCCAAATACACTCTCAACTTCCATAACTTCATTTTATAGGCCTTACATTAGTCATAAATCCAATCTAGTAGCCCCTTTGATCAAGTCAAAAGGAAGATCCCGAAGAAGAGGTAATGATTTCACCACCCTTTTCCAAGTTCCTTTCTTCTTCCACTTATTCCTTCTTGGTTATTACCATTATAAAATAATAAATCCAGTATCTTATATATACTATGATGTTATTATAAATATGGTACAACTATATTCAGTATTATATCCATCCTTTGAATAACATGTCACCATACGTGCGTGCGTACGACTTACCATCTCCACATCGTGATGTAATTGTTATTCAATAAATTATTATTTGGATGGGTATAATAATGATGTGTAACTCATGTAAATAATAAATATGACATGATAGTGATTCTGTGTATATGATATACCATCCAAATATATATTATTTTAATATCAAAAGAATGATATTGTCGCTCGTGCGTACGTACAGACTACCGTCTCCACGAACGCGATAAGATTCATTCTCCATCGTATCCATTCAAGTATAATTCTCATTTGATGATTAATAATAGTATCTAAGGACTTGATATCATTCTGGATATGATTAATATACAACCTTTCCATTACAAATATAGCTTACGTAACAAAACATATAAAATAAAACGAGTAAGTTAACACCCGAAACAATGATAATACTAAGATATTATTAACAAATCAATGTTAAAAGATCATATATGATATCATATTAATGTATATGATTCTTTTATAATTTAATAAAAATTATTTCACCATTATACAGGAGGTTAACCTACCCCCAACCAAGGAAAATTACAAGGTAAGGGTTTATTTCGCAATCTCTTCATTATCCGAGGTTGTTTATACGTAATAATCTACTGGGACCTCTTTATCGTCCACATCCATGTTTCTTAAAAATGTATTTCAAAAAAAATTACTATTTACTATAATATGGGTTAAAGTCATTTATACCCTTGTTTGAATTTTTATAAGAGGTTTATAAAATAATATTTTCGTCATTTTCCAAACAAGGTGCTTTTTAACCTTTTCGACAGAATTAAGGTAAGAATGTTTTTTTAACTTATACGGCAGGTGCGGCTATTTTCCACCGTTAAAAAATCGTCGAACCTTCCCTTACAAGCTTATAAGAATATTTTCAAAGAAAATGTTTTATTTTATATGACTCTTAAATGATTTCAAAATAAAAAGATATATTTCTCTAAGAAGAGTTTTGATTTCATTTATATCAACATCCTTTGATGGATTTTAAGGTTATTTGAAGCTGATTTATTATGAAACAAAACTTCCATATTGTATTGAAGGTTTTGTGATATGTTTGACTATGGATATGTTATTTTTATAACCTTCATGGTTTATGGTGAAAGTATTGACATTTTGTATGCTAGTTTTAATACGAATTTTTATGTTATGTTTAAACCTTTTCATATGGGAATGCATTGGACTTAATATGTGACGGGTGGAGCCCTCTATAGCTCCTCGATGCACCAGTAGGTCTCATGAGACAAACTAGTGTCTTGGCACAAGGCCTTGACAAAATCTTATTTGTAGTCTTGGCATGAGGCCTTGGCTATGTGGTTATGATAGTATGGCATTATGCATTCCATCATTATGAAAGTGGTTATTGATATTGCATGTGATTATTTGATTAGTAGAATATCCATGTGAATAAGTAAATGGAATTATTTCATTTCATTTTTCCCATAATATGTTGAAGTTCAAGTTTAAAAGGATTTTGTTTTAGTTATACATTGCCTTAAATGTTTATTCTTATTTATGAAAGTTTCTGCTATATTGTTATCCTTACTGAGCATTTGATCTCACCCCTTTGAATGTTTTATTTTTCCCAGGATGTGAAGAAGTAATTTATGAATGACCTGCAGGGATAGTGTGTGGGGATATGAGTCTGGACTATGAAGAAAATATGTTGTTGTAGTTTTCATTTTTATGATGTAATGTAAGACTTATGAATATATCTAGTGTTTCCAAGGCTACTAAACTAATCGTTCTTTCGAGATTTGATCTTTCTTGTGATCATTCCAATGTTATGTAATAATGCACCGACTCTAGGTAACTAGGGTCGGGGCGTTACATTTGATAATTATTATGGATTCATTTAATGACATTAGATTTCATGTTTGATACATTATCCTCATAAATATGATGATTGATTGAACCATTTTTAAATTTAAAAGTCATATATTAGGAAGGGTACAATATTTCCACAAGTTAAACCCAAAGTTTTATGAATAAGACTAGAATAATACAATTAAAAGATTAATTTTATGATGAATTTATTATAGAAGAATATTTGAAGGTTTCTATGAAAAAGGAAAGTATCATTATGAAGGAAGAAGAAGGCCATACTAGAATATAAATATATTTTATCTAATAATGAAGAATATTTTCATGAAAATATATATTTTCTTGGAATTATATGAGAATCTTGTGATATGGGATAGTATAATATTTTGAAATATTCATCCACTTTAGATATTATGGATATAATTTTAGTCATCTAATCTAGTCAATCTGGATCATTAGATCGAGCCTTTTTTGTGTTCTACCTCCAAAAATGTTTGAAATCTTATATTCCCTAGATTTCATGGTCGAACCATCATTGATCGAACACAAACCTATCATGGTCATTTTAATGCCAACATTGTAAAATTAATATATGAAGAACCTCCATGCATGCATTATATAATTTTCATATAGAAAAGAGTTCAAGGAATGCGCTACTCTAGAATGAAAATAGAGTTGTATGAGGTAGTTCAAGTATCCATTAAGAATGGATGAGTTCATGCTTCTAAAAAGAGACAAGGACAATTCAAATTATTCATTCACTATGAGGATAATAATTGAACACACATAGCAGGGGATTCCTTATTTCTCATTATATGTTTATTTGAGGATCACTGAGATATTTTTAGATTTATAAATATTCTTAACATCACTTAAATATCATATACTTGATATAGAATAAAAATTAAAATATTGTATTGGAGAGGTAGTTAAGTTTTTACAATAAATAATGTTGTTTATATCTAAGGAGGAGCTAATCAAATATGGCGAGAGATCTTAGTTTCAAGGAAATAGAGCTTTCATGAATGGTATTTTTTTGTGATGAAGAAACTTTTTCTTGGAAAAGTCACATGAAGAAGAATATATAATGTACACTGGTTTTGTTTTACACATCCAGTATTATGTGAAGTAAAATGATACATACCCTAAAAAAATTCGTCTTTAGTGAAGTATTGTTGAAAATTTTCATTATAGTTTGTGTGAGTAATTGAGATACTGTGAATATCTCCATGAAGAACTTGTTCAGTGAATCCCTACTGGTTTACTGAGATATAACATGGACCCTACTCACAAACACATACTATTTAAAGAATAATATAAGTGTATAGTGTGTTCATTTTTGGTTTTCGTAAATATATATTGATACCTAGTGAATATATATTTTTGTGAAAAGATGTGGAAGGAATTTAATATTAACGTATGCATGCTTATATACATATATAAATTCATAACTATTTGAAAACCTAATATAATCAAATTCAACCATATATACTATTAAACAAGTAATGATTAATATTTAATACTAATAAGAACACAAAATATTAAGGATAATAATATTTTCATGTTACCATGAAATTCATGCATGAAGTATCATTGACAAATTTTATGCACTAATTGCACACATCAAAGTGAGGCTGAGACTTCATCAGAATAAATAATATATCTTGACCATTGTTTCACTGAAGAAATTGTTTATGTATTGGTGAATATAAATAATTAATAAATACTAGTAATTTGAAAAGGATCGTAAGTTGTTACATGGTCAATTTAGATCCTACAAGATCGTGGAGGAAGACCAAGAGATTGTCCTATAGTGGATCAAGCATGAAAAAAGGAGGAGTCTTCCCATTAGTACCAGGAGTATGTGAAGTCTTTTGGTTGGTCCTAGGAGAGAAAGGAGTCTCTCAGTTGGATTCAGGGTAGAATAAGTCTTTTGGTTGGATCTGAAAGTAAAAGGAGTCTCTTGATTGGAGATGGAGCAGGTGAAGTCTTTTAGATAGAGATAAAAGTAATAGAAGTCTCTAATTTGGTGCTATGATAGGTGTAATCAATTTTTTGATAGAAACTATTCTATAACTATGGGGGGGGGGATAATATATTTCAATAAGGAGTGGGCTTTTCCAAACTATATAAATATGGTGTACTGATTTCTCTAAATTATTGAAACTACACACGCTGTGATATTAAGGGATAAAACTGAGTGGATCTAGAACCTAAACAATTTCAAGATTTTTAATTGAAAATAAAATTAATTTGTAAAATTGAACATTTGATTCACCCATATCCTCCCAATATATAATTCATACTAGGTAACTATAATTGGTATCATTTCATATGTTCCCTCTAAAGATCCAACAAGTACTCTAACATATGGAGAATCTTAGTTTTATCAATAGTCAAGGTGTTACCACCTTTTATAATGAGAATTATCTCATTTAGAGAAATAGTATATTGCCATACCTCCTATCACATGTCTTAAAATTTATAGATGATGTAATATTGGGTTTTCCACCCTTTTTTGGTTATAATATGACGCAATAAAATAAGATAAATATGGAGTTAGATGTGAAGGCTTAAAATTATTTCATGATGGATTTATCATATAAGGTATAAAAAAAGGTCATGTGCCTCAAAACTACCAATGAGATCTAGGAAAAAAATAGAAAGTAGTTATAAAAGAAATATACAAGTAAAATAATAGAAACTAAAATTTTGGAGGAGTATGTTTGAGGATATAAAAATGACGGATGAATAAAATATTGATTCCAATTTCACCAGAGTGAATGAGATAGTAGGAAACATTCTATGATTTAGTGAGATGATATATGACTATATCACTGTGAAAAAATTGATGTGTAATTTTCTAGATCATTTTGATTCAAAGATCTCATCCCTAGAAGAGAGATATAATTTTTCCCTTGATCACTACACAACATTTTCATAGCTTATAAGATGAAGAAAACTATAGATTTCAAGACGAAAGAAACAATTAAAATGGATTTTGAAGCCATGATAAATGTAAAAGTAAGAGCATTACATGATAAAGAATCTAAAGATTTATATTTTGATGAGGATGATGAAGAATTTAATAAAGTTACTTCTATTATATTAAAATTATTTAGAAAGGGAAAGTTAAAGGGAAGGAGTAATAAACTACTAAATCCCTCAACTATGGTCACTCTAGTTATTTTTATAAGAATTTAACAAAGAACAAAGTTAAAGAATAAAAATCTGAAACAAAGTCAGAAGATGAAAAATACCATAATCATGAATGGGGAAATAAGAAGAAGAACCACTTCATGAAAAAGAATATAAATCTTACGATCAGGAACAAACAAGATTCATCATCAATTTGTTCTTTAGATAAATAAATTGGTTACTTGGATCATGAAAAGAAAATAATTGATTCATCAATAAGTAGTGATTAAGGTGAAGAAATGATAAAACTTGAGTTAGATATTAAAGGAAATTTAGAATTATGTAAGGGACAAGTTATGTACCTTAAGAAAGAAAAGAAGAATTTTGATAAGGAAAACAAAATTTTAGTTTCTAAAAAGGAAGAACTAAGAAAGACGATAATAACCTATATTTATGATATAAATTAGTATAAATTGATGAATTATTATCCTGAAAAGGTGGTGAGTGATATTGAAGAAAATATTGCTAAAAAGGAAGCATAGTTTTTTGAAACTCAAGACATAAGTTTCATAGTTCAACATGAGTTTAACAAGGCTATAGAAGACATTACTAAGGTTATAGAATCAAGTGTAAAATATTTTTCATACCAATTAGAATAAAAATAATTGTAAACAAGGAAAATATATATTGAATTAGTTTTAAAATAGACACGTTTTATTTTGGAGTGTAGATGTGATAACTAAAGGTGATGATATATAGTCCATGAAAATAAAGAGGAAATATTACAAATAAAGGGAAGAGAATAATATTTCAAGGAGGCTATAACCCCCCAAGAAAAGTGAGTTTTAATTTAAAACAGGGAAAAAATAACACTGATATGGATTCATCTAGAACCAATATGGGAGAATAAAGTTTCAATGATTTTGTTGGTGTTTTGGAAAGCACGGTCACAAATCTTTTTCTTATGAGTTTTATATATCTTTACTTGTAAAGAGGTAAGAATAAATGGGGGTTTCAATTAAAAGATAATGAAAAATATCATACAAAGAATTCTATAACTCTAATATCTACACAAAACAAATGTCATATTCTAAAAGAAGTTTGTGGATGATGTAGTTTATAAGGTCACAAGGTTGAGCTTTGCATAAAAAATATTATATGGTGATGTTTCTTATAATATAAAAGGTAATAAGTTTTAAAATAAAACTAATGGAAATTCATGAGAATATTTTTAGATGATTGAGAATCACTAGAATATTTTTTATTTTGTTTTGGAACATCAACTGAAACTGGCTAAGAAATTAGAGGAAGTTGAGAAACATGATAAAAATAAACAAAAGAAATTGGTCTCCAAAAATGATGTAAAATTTGATGTGATGTTATCCAAATTTGGAAACATTAATATATATAATACTAAGGATGAAATATTTATTCATAATAAATAAAAAAAGATGGGAATAAAGAAGTCATTAAAACCAATTAGACTCAAAATAAAAGGAAGAATTAATATAAATCTTCCCATGTTGAGATTGATTAAAAAGAATGGACCATATTGAGATGAATATCTCAGTATTAATGTTTTTTTTTCTAATAATACAAGTCATCCCTCTTTATACACTATTTTTTATGTGCTTTCAAATAACAATAAAGGGAATTGAAGTAGGTTTTTTTGTAATCACTTCTGGATAACATGAATAAATTTTACTTTATAGAGTCTAATGAATTTAATAAAATTAAAGAAAAGAGTACATATCTTAAGGGGGGGAAAACATTATATGAATTTTTCATTTTACATAATTCTAGTAAATCAAAAAATTATAGAAATATTTCAAAACTAAAGGTTGAGTTATGTCAATCACACTTACATCCATCACTCTTAATTGTATTAATCATATAAATTTTAGGTCAATTCTTTTTGAGGCTATGATGCGACAAATGGGAGTTCATTTCTTTTCACATAAACTTTATAATTTGTTTATTGAAGTGCATGTAGTATTTTTCATTTATTTGAAAAAATATGAAAAATATAAAATAAATTAAATGATGCTTGGGATTTTTTATCAATATTCCTCATGAATGGTATTTTATGGAAAACCTAGAAAACCTTGGTTATATCTATCATATTTTCTACAATGGGATTTCATATGTACAATTGAAGTTGATAAACAATATGCCCTTTTTTAATAGAACCGTATGATATCATTCCTCTCTTAGAACCATGAGATACATGTGTAAAACCCCCCACTTATCCTTGGAATTTTGTTGTCCATATGGGGGAGAAATGTGTGAGTATACATATTAACTTTTAAAAGTGTGAAGGTATATTGGAAAAAATTATAGAGGGTGATATTCTTGTCCCAAGTATTGTATTTTTTGTCAATGATGTGTCAATTTTTGTTTAGTTAGTTGAGATGAAGTGGTGGTGTTTATAAAGTTATGATAGATTCATTTTATGTCATTAGATTTCATAATTGAGAAATTATACTTTTAAATGTAATGATTGATTGAACATCTCTTCAATGTCAAATACATAGACTAAGGAGTGAATGTTTTTTCAACAAGTGTCTATCCTTGATTTGGGTAAATAAGAATAGAAGAAGATCATGTAAATAATTATTTTCATAATGAATTGTCTTAAAAGATGATTTGAAGGTTTCCCTAAAAATGGAAAATAATTTAATAAAGGAAGAATAATTATATTCTATAATATAAATATATATTATCTATGCCTGAAGAATATTTTCAAGAAGAGATATAAGTTTGAATGGGATTATCTGAGAATTTGAAAATATGGGATAGTGTAATTTTGTGCACTATTCATCCATTTTAAATGTTACAGACATAACCTCAGTTGTCTGAACTAATTGATCTAGATCGTTCGATCGAGCCATCATCAACTTCTACCTATAGCAACATTTGAAGTCTTTTTTCACCAAAGTGAATAACCCCATGCATTCATACTACAGTTTTTCTACAATCAGGATTTTAAGGAATGCACTACTGGAAAATAAAAATAGAGTAGTAGATGACAGTTCGAGTAGTTGATAATCATGGATGAGTTTATTTTTTTTAAAAGAGTGAGAATGAGCATGCACATGATTATTTTTCCATGAGTAGAATAATTAAATTTTCATAACAAGAGATGCCCTGTTTTTTAGAATATTTTTATTTGAGTATCATTGATATCTTTGGAGATATAAAAAATTATTGAAAATATTTAAATCTGAGATACTTCACATGGCATAAAAACCAGATGAGATGCGGTGAAAGGATTTGAAGTTTTTCCTATGAATACGGAGGTTCATTTCCAAGGATAAGCTAGTGAAACATTTGGAGAACTATTATTTTTAGATTAATAGATATTATAAAAATGGTACTATTTCATGAAGAAGAAACATTCTCATGAAACAATAAAAAAAATAACAAGATATCGCATACATTTCTTGTGTTTTACACATCCATTATTATGCAAAGAAACCTGATACATAGCGAAAATTAATACTATTTTCATGATGTATTGTTACAAAAATCCATTCTGGTTTTCATAAGGAATTTAGATACCATTTATATATTCAAGAAGAACCTATTTAGTAAAGCCTCAATATTTTTCATGAAATTTACTAAGATATTGCATGAACCCTACTCACATATGCATACTTTTAAGAGAATAAGAGAATTGGATAGTATGTACAAACCTGGTTTCCATGAATATGTATTGAGACCCCATGAATATATATATGTGTGTGAAAAGTAGTATATGTATGTGAGAATTGGTCCACACATGAATGCATGCATGAATACATGGATACATAAGTGCACGATCTTTTAAGAACCCAAGATAATCACATTCAAACATACATATTTTGGAAAAGGGAAACTTGAAGAATTAATACTCTGAAAAACAAACAAAATAAGGATAATAATATTTTTACGTGACCAATAAATTAATAAATTAAGTATCATTGAAAAATTATGTGCACTAATTTCACACATCTAAGTGATTTAGGGACTTCGACCGAAGGTAGAATATATCCTAAAAATTTTTGCACTATGGAAATTGATTGTTTATATGTGATAAAAAATAATTGACCCCGCCTGATGACTTTTAAAGGTTAGTAAACTCGTAAATGGTCATGTTAACTCCTACAAGATCATATATGAAGATTAAGAGATAATCATATAGTGGATCAAACCGAAAAATGTGAAGTATTCTAGTTGGTTTTTGTAGTAGGTGAAGTCTATTATTTGGTGTTCAGATAAAAAGGAGTCTCTCAATTTGAGCTATAGTAGAATAAGTATTTCAGTTGAAAATAAAATTTGAAGGACTATCTTGCTTAGATTTGGAATGGTTGAGGTATTTTATTTAGAGATGGAAGAAAGAGAAGTCCCTCAGTTAGTTTTAGGATTAGTGTAATCACTAATCTAATATTAAAGAATATATAACCGAGGGGGACTATTTGCATCGAGGAGTAGGATTTTGCTGAACCGTTTAAATATTTTTTCTGATATCTCTCCATTTTTACAACTGAAAATGTTGTGATATTGAAAGATAAAATTTAGGAGACCAAGAACCATAACATGTTTTATGGATTGAATTAAAAATAAATAGAATCTTTAAAAGAAACCATGGATTTACCCCTCCCCTCTCAATCGTTGATTCATCTTTGGGTTTATAATATCTTTCATAAAACTTTTCATAAACAATAATATGGGAAAAACTAATTACTAAGGGTTCCTTGAAAGAAAAAAAAATCCTTAAAAGAACCTGTCACCATTAAAAAAATAAAAAACTCTTAAAATCATAAGTGAATTTTATTATTTTATAAAATCAAAATATTTATATAAAAACCCATCAACAACATGAAAATTTAATATATCCAGGGAAGATAATATAAATAATCACATGGATAAGAAAAATTAATTTCATAATGATAAAATTCATAATTATAGGTTTCATGATCTTTCGATCAAGGACTCATTCTAAGAAATTATGAACCTTAGCATCCATGCCATGTACCAATACTATTTACATACCATCAAGGCCTATGATAATATGTTTTATATATCATCATTTCATTATTCCAATAAATTGTAATTGTATGGGCTAATATACACCAAGAAATGCTGATTATATTTTATCTCATGAGATCTATAGATGCATTGAGGATTTAGCTATAATTAATCCCCACCTGTCACATAAATATTTTCAATTAATTTCTCATATATTGAATAAAAAAAATTATAAAAAATAATAATATATCGTGATAATAAATATTCCTATTTGGAAAACTAGAATATAAAATATTAATATTCTCCCTAATCAATAAAATAAAAAAACCTAATCATAATCCATCTAGAGAAATAATGTGGATGGTATCATTTATATAATTTACCATATGAGACATAAAATACATTAAAGGATTTTTACATTGATGATAAAATAACATTATAAAAGAATTAGAGTTATTCTTTCAAAAACAAGATAAGTATTCCTTTTCATTTAGAATCGTTTTAAAATTCCCAAAACAATGGGAAAAGGATATTAATTAAAAAACAGTAGAAGCTTTTAGAATAATATTGATAATGAATAATGGTTAGGATGGTTGAAAAAGAGGTCATGTGGTAAATGTTAAAAAAATTGTAATTTTTATAAAATAATAAAACTAATACATTCCAAAAACATTGAATGATCCCTTTTAAAATCATAGTAGATAATGTCAAAATATGTTACAGATGAAATTTAACAATCTTTTAAAAGAAAATTATAACATTATTGAAGCATTTAAATTAATATGTAAATTGATTTAACATAGTTTATAACATTGAAAATAACATTTTAATGATAAATCTCTTACCAATTTGAAAACTTTTGAATCAAAATATTATTAAACGATATAAGTGGAAATTGATTTGGAAAATGCTTTAGTTTTAGTAAATGAATTTTAAAAGATTTCTATATGGAAAAATATACATCACATAAATACAAACATGTAGTGAACATGACATGAGTCTCAATTAAAGGAAATTAAGATGATAAATCTATCACCTCGAGTTCGACTCACAACATAAGTTCATTAAATACGGTATAATAAACATATATTAATTATTTAATTGCTTAATAAACCTTTTCATTTTTATTCCCTTATCAAAATACATTATATTTTATTTATTATCTTATCTTACATTTTTACTAAATCTATTAAGTTCATGTCAGACCTTTTGAGGTCATTTGGTTCATAATCTCAGAACAACTTCAGTAGGATGACCATTGTCAAAGGAGTTATGGTTAAATCATATAAATAATATTAATCATGAAATAATTACCACTTTTACAACTTAAATATAATTTTATAACTATCCAAGAATGGGAGACATGAAAATTAATCACATCACTTTAGGGAGGTGGTAGTTCACACATACGCATGAGCAATTTTACCATTTTTCAACAGATGGAAAGGAAAGAAGGTAAGTTATATCATATCATTATAGATATATATGTAAACCATAAATATAATATTTATTCATTAATTAAATAATTATAATAATAATTTTTATGTGGTAATGAAAAACAAAACACATCACTCTTGTGGATGTGGTCGACCACACATACATACGAGCAACGTTTTCATTTCTCATAGGATGGAATAATATATTATAAAGTGTTTTAAAATCATAATAATATAATTTATGTATATTTAACTTATTTATGTTATCATATGATCATGGTTATAGAATATTTGAATTAGTAGGAAGAAGAAATAAAC
The DNA here is from genome assembly GCA_963277665.1 of Viscum album. Taxonomy (NCBI): domain Eukaryota; kingdom Viridiplantae; phylum Streptophyta; class Magnoliopsida; order Santalales; family Viscaceae; genus Viscum; species Viscum album. The sequence goes on from OY728150.1 coordinate 1,897,280,650, forward strand.
ACAAAAACACTTGGTTAAAAGTTATACCAATTACTTGGAAAACCTCATTTATCTTACACTATAATCCTTTTAGGATGGTATTTTAGTGTGACCATTACATATAAAACCTAGGGATAATGTTTAGTATGTTATTTCGGTTGAACCTAATTTATCTAAATTGATCAATATGTTTTAGGAATAGAGGATTGGAGGTTCCTTTTATAAGTGAGATGTGTGGGAAAATTATAAATACCTCAAATATTAATATATTTTAATTGTATAAGTCATGTAACATCGATCAAAAGTTCCATAGCATTGAATATAAGTAGTATATGGTCTAAATAAATACAATAAAAAAATTAAATGGTTTTATGTGCATTTTGAACCTTATTTCTTAGTTTAACCACTTTTAACCCTTTTGTCCTTAACAATAGTTATAAAATTTCCAATCTCTAAGGGTCATGAAAGTAATTTTAAAAACTCCAAGTGGACCATACACGGGCCATTCATGCTAGCCTAAAACATTTTCTATAAAATTTATTGATTTGTTAATTTTTCATTTAGAAAATAATTTTTAAATATTAAAGACAATATAAAGTCAATTTTCATACTATTCACAAAATTTGACATTAATAACATAATTATAATAATATAATTTAAATATAAATTCTTTAACAAACACATAACCTTTATAATTATCAAGAAATAATAATTCACCAAAAAATTATTATTTTAATTTCATTAAAACCATTTAGATTATCTTTTAACTTGTTGAACAAGTAATTTAATGTTTTTTCATAAACTTTATAAGTAATAAAACCATCCATAAAAAATTAAAATAAATTAATATAAAAATAAAGTTTATTATTAATCAATTTTGACAATTAAATTAATTTGTATATAATTTTTATTTATATTAAAATATTGAAAAAATAATAAGTAATATAGAGTTAATTTAGTTTTTTTAATGAGTTAGGGCCAAGTCCCCTTTTATAAACTAAAAAAGAAAGAACTCTTTTAAACTCGGCTGAGAGGTAACCCTTAAATGACTCAAAATCCTAATGGTAAAAATTATGAAACTAAGATGACATGAGGGCCCAGTGGCCCAATGGATGAACCATGGATCAAAATCCCTTTGTGATAAATCATTAACATATCATGTCACCGAAAAAACATCACACCATCCCCCCTATCAATGAAAATCACAACATGACACCAATCTAAAAGATGCGGTACACGGTAATACCCCGAGATTTTGTGAAATATTTTTTTGATTTAATTAATCTCTTAGATATTTTTCAACATTTATAATAGAATATTTTATATTTTTGTAGAGATATACACAGAACCAAGAAGATCTTGCACTACACGCAACACTTAGTTAGCTTTCCATACACGCAAGACCGAGTTTTACCGTCTTTTAAAGGAAAAACAATTTTAAAACTAAATTTGACACTTTTATGAATTATATTTAACATAAAAATCATTTTTGAATTCCAATATTTAAGTTAGTCTAGGGTGAATTTCTAGGTTTTTTGTGAGAAACTCCATTTTTTGATGAATAGTGATAACTAATTAATTTTAGTTAAAAATCACCATTTCATTTAAATAATTATTAACAATAAATTATATTTTAGAGTAAAATTAGATAAATTATACATCTATTTATACAATTAAGTTCATTATAATCAATTTTACATTGAATTGAATACAAAAAACATAATAAACCTTTTAAATTTTTTTACATTAAAAACCTGTTATTTCACCCCATCAACATGATTAGCATTAATCTTAATTTTCCCACATCTATAATTTGAAATTTGAACATACTATAAAAACAGTTTTAATTATTATTATATTTTTGGTCTAATATGATGAACTTAATTTTTTGACCAAAATTATTAGTGAAGGTGATTAAAATTAATTACGGTGATTAAGGTATGGTTAAGCTTAATAAGGAACTAAAACTTGATCAAAAGGACCAAAAATAACCTAGAAACAAGTCCAAAGTCCATTTCATACAAATATTTAGACCATATAACAACATGGTTCTAAATATGTGAGTTATTTGGATATTATTAAATGTACGTTCCCTATATAAATGGTTAAGTAAGGAAAAAGACAAAAGGGGAACTTTCCTTACCTTTAACCTTTATAAAACATTGATATATGTAAAAAAACATAATATTTTTATTTATACATATATTTTTTAAGATATATGGTTTATTATTATTATAATAATTTATCAATATTTTTTACAGATGGTTTAGTTACTTAAAATTCTAAAGAAACACCATTATAGTTATAATTTAATTAATAATTAACTAAAATAAATGATACTATAAATATTAAAAGTAAAATTAATTGATTGAATTGTAGTTTTTATTTATTTTTTGAGATTAATATATCATTTTACACATCTTTATACTTAATATATTTTAATTCCAATTTTATATTGATATTTTAAAATTAACATTAAATAAATAATGTCAGTATATAAATTATTATTATTTTACGATAAATGAAATTTTATTAAATGATTTAAAATTAATAAAAATACCATATTATGCCATGTTATTTGTAAGTGTTAAAAAATATGAAATATTGTCTATTAATAAACCGATTAATCTTTTATAATTAACATATTGACCCATATAGTGTAAACACGCTGTTGACACAGTCCAGGTTTAAGTAGTATTTTAGTGCATCATGTGAGTTTATTTTAAAATTAATTTCCAAAAAACATTGGAATTTTATTTTATAAAATATATATAATATTTATAATTTATTTAAAATATATTTTCTAATAAATCTCACTTTATTTTAGTCTTGATGGTTAAATGAATTAGATTAGAAAAACAGATTCTTTAATAAAACCCAAAATGATAAAATTGGGGAATATTAGAAGTTAAGGAACAAAATTATTGAAATGCACATAATTTTGTGTGGTGTAGGTTTTAATCAACCATGATTCCTATATAATCTATTTTATTTTCATTTTGGAGGTGTTTTATGTAGGGTATACCACCCATTAATGAATACCATTTGGTATTTTCAAGAGTGTCACACTCCCTCCACTATAAAAAGGCATGTACTCTACCAATTCATCACACATATCAAGCCCCTTGGATTGAAAAAACTCTTCAAAAATAATCTCCCCACTTCCCTATATTCCTCCTAGATTACTTCCCTTGTGAATAAGTCAACTCAAGTAAGCCTTTTGGAACAAACAAATAGAAGTTACCTGAATTAGAGGTAACGTCTTCTCTCAAGATCCTTTCATTTATTTTTTTATTCACCCCCTACAATATATTCATTACATTCTAGTGTGACAAAAATAGTTTATTACATATACTAGGACGTTTTTATGAAAAGTTTTATGCCTAAACTTACACATTCCTCTATCTAATAGATATTGAATATACAATTTCTATGTACGGAGAATTATTGCCACATGAAACGATGATTGTTAATTTTTAATTTACCACTAATAATGGTGGACATTGTGGTGAAAAATATATTTATATATATTATATATAATAATTATTCTGTATGTATTCTTCTTTTTTCCTTTTTACAACACATACCTTTTTATTTCCATTTGGTGGTAATATGATAATCTCGTTTGAGGAAGTGTGGACTACTTCCCCCTCAAAGTGATGTGATTCGTTCACACACCCCATGGAATGTATTAAGGATGGGTTTAATGAAATTATATATAATATATGATATATTAATTCTACTGGAATAATTATATATATATATATACATATGTCATTTACATACTTTCTTTCAATAAGAAAACAAAAATAGAAACAACGTTCATGCGTATGTTGGGATTACCGTCTCCATGAACGATGTATTCCATTTAATTATTATTTATGATATAAATTATTATAATATAAATATAATTTATATAACTGATATTTATATAATTTTATACATTATGGAATCATTATATGAGTATAAGGACCAATGATATAACAAATTAAGAAACATGCAAAGAAAAAAAGCGAATATTACCCGAAGTGAAACCTTAACATAGAATCGTTAACAAGAGGGTAACAAAAGGACATAATAAAACCATATATGGTAATAGATATAATAATATTATTATTTAAAAGTTATATAATAAAATTATATTTATTATACTGGATTATTTTATGAGTATGGAGAGTGTCAAGACAAAAGGTAAGGGGATTTCACCTCACTTTTAATTTTTTTGTGAGATACAAGCTATGTTCGCCGCTCTTTACTTTTGTGTGGTGTATGTAATTCCTATGATTGTATTCTATATATCTTATATATAAATTTATGTATATTAACATATCCATTTTATGGTCCTAAATTCATGGGGTATAAGTTTCAAAAGTTACCGAATCGGTAAAAATGGTTTGTGTCAATTTCCCTTCTTTGAGACTCATGTTTTTTATGCACCTAAAATCTTTTTCGAGGTGTGTATACATCTCTTTTACATGATATATCATGAATATAAATATTTTATTGATATTATATGATTCATTTAATTTAATTTTCTTACATGTATTATATGATCCTAAGTTACCAAGTTATAAGAGTTTATTGAGATAATCTCATTTCTTTTATAGGTTGTTTATGTTTATGCTTTCTTTGATGAAATATTATGATACATATCTCATGAACAATCATGATTTTCATTATCATATGTTTATTCAATATATCCTCATGTTTTAGTACTATTTTTACATACTTTTTAAATTATGATAATTTTTTTTAAGTAAAACTTGACCGTGTCTATCTTTTTCAGAAATCTGTTGTATTCAAAAACCATGTTTTCAAAAATGGTTTCAAAAATGTTTTAAAAATATACATAAAGAGTGTTTTCAAAGAAAAAGGATTTTAATTTTTTTTATTATTTTCAAAGCTTCATTTATATGTTTCAGATCTATTTTCAAAGAAAAACATTTTCAACATGTTTTATGTTATAAAAAGAAAATTTCAAAGAAGAAAGGATATTTTCTTCAAGGTATGTTTTTAAAAGATATTTCAAAATTATTTTCCATATAAGTTGAAATATATTTATTTTAATAATTACCTTCTAGGAAATTATTGAAAGGATTAATTCATATCCTTACTATTAACGGTTTTTTCATAATGTCATGGACTTTATAAAACCTATTTCTATTCCATGGGTTATATGTTTTTTAAATTCATTTCATTTCCATGGGTTACATGTTTATGAAACTTGATTATTTTAATAGGTTATGATTTGATGAAATGGTTATAAAACCTATCTCTTTTTCATTGGTTATTATGTGATGAAATATTAATGATATGCATTTCATTCTGTGGTTTATGATTTGATGTTTATAAAACCTATATATTTTTATGGGTCATGATATGATGAATGTTTTATTATCCTATAAATCATGAATGATTGATTTTATTATGAGATGGGTGGGACCTATATCTCCCTCTAATGTATTAGGAAATGATGGATGAATTGGGAGTATAAATGTAATGCATGAACCTATTTACATGTTTACAATGTTATGCATGGACCTGGTTGTATGTCCATAAGTTTATGACTGAACCTGATTAAATATTCACAATGTTATGTGTGAAACTGATTACATGTTCATGATATTATTCATGGACCAAGTTTCATGTCAATTAGGTGTTGAGTGAACCTGATTACGCATTCATAGTGTTATGCATGGACTTGGTTTAAAATCTATAAGGTTATGTGTAAACCTTATTACATGCTCACAATGTTATGCATGGACCTGGTTTCATGTCCATAAGTTGATGTTGGGGCCTAATTTCATGTCCTTATCTTAAAGAGTGAACCTTTTTTACTTATACATGTTCAAAATGTTATAAATCAACGTACATGAAACAAATTGCATGTTTTTTCTTATGTTATGCTTCCTTGGATTATGTTCATTATTTCATTATGATTCATGTATTTTGAACTGTCATTATTTATTATGTTCCATAATACATATGGCATGATCTTCAAATGTTATGCTCAAGTTTAATACATTTTTATTTATTTTATACTTATGAATTTTCTTTATTTACCTTTATTGAGCATCTAATCTCACCCTTTTCTTATGTTTCCTTTCCCTAGGTAATGATGAAGTGTTTTTGGTAGAATTACTAAAGGTGGAGATCTTTATGGGAGATTTTGATGATTTTCCCTGGGATAGATGATTTTTTTTCATGTTTCCAAAGACACTAAACTAGTATGGTCCTTGGGCCTGCATTTTTGTAATGTAATGAATATTCATCTAAAATAATGTAATATCCATGTATGTTAAGTCCGGGTCACTATAGTTGGTATCATGGTAAAAGTTTAGTCAACCTTTGGAAACTATGATTATAAAACATTATTGAGAACCCTAGGTATAAATCTAAGAATATGTCTAGGGATGTCTCTAAGGATAAGTATATGGATGAGTTAACATTTAGACAAATGTCATGGAATTTTATTTAAAGGATAGAGTGAGTTGTTTCCTAGAAATACATCCTTATCTGGATAATACAAGTGGATGTGTCTCTGGAACAGGTGTAGATAGGGGTAACAACTCTGACAATATGTTATGGGACTAAATCGAGGTAATCTAGTACACGACAATGGGCCTTGCTACACACCTGGTTTGAAAATCCTAGGGGATATGATTTTGGAATTTTCAAACTCCTCACAAACAATAATGAAGGATTTAAATTGAATTTGGTTATTAATAACAAAGGTGAAACCTAAAGTTTCATAGATTAAAGAAGTTTGAGCCATAATCTAGGAATCCTATAAGTACTTTTTTATGATTATATGGTATCCCATTATGATAAATGTTTCTCACACTCTACTTTATTGTTTTAGTAAATGGCGAGAACTATAAGTAACATCGTTAACATTGAATTTTATATGTGTGAAAAGTATAGGAATTTTGAAAATAGATTTCCCAAGTGGAAATATCATAAAGAGAATTAATAAGGTGGTATGATTATTGGTTATACTTGTTAGGATAAAGAGACCACAAATGACATGTGAAAGGTATGTGATGTTCTTCCAATATTTTTTATGTTAATCATAAGAAGAATGATTGGTTTGACATTGATGAACCTTAATACATGGTTCATATTACATATTATAGGAAATAGATATTAAGTAATAAGTTGAATAAACCTGAGTAATGGTCTAAGAATAAGTTTTTACTAATGAAGTATTTATGATTTAGAATTCAAAGATTATGAATCATGAAATATATAAGTATTTTTTGTATAAGTTTTCATTGAGGACTGAAAAGGACATGTTGAATGGTGATAATGACATAGAAATATGATTTTATGGGATAGTAATATTTTCAAATAAGGTAAGTTAACCATTAATAAATGTATGGTATTGATATAATCATGTGTAGACAAAGATATGATGGATATGAATAAGTAAAATGGACTGTACAAATTACCCTCAAACCAATTATTGACAAAGTGTTCTCTATCATCAAGGATAAAGTTTATAACTTCTTGGATTTAAATAATATATCTAGTATTCATTAGAATAAGTAAGAATACATGTTTTACAAAATTATTTATTATAATTACCATATTTCAAGGTAATATATGATGAGGTTATTCACATGTTTGGAATGTGAAAACCAAGTGGTAATTTGTGATATATGGGGGATCAATGTTAATAAGGTTTCATGAAATTATTTCTAAATCCTTGAATTTCCATCTTTTATAGGGGTTATGAGGTTTAAAATTTATAGAATTTTTAAGTTAAAAAATAGATGAATTGTGTATGATTAAAGTGTTATCTCTCTATATGAGGATTTATGCATATTGGATAGCCTGTTTAAACTACATTGTGTTTATGATAACTGATGGAAAATGGGATGGAATATCATAGATCTCCTGATCTGTGAGTACTTTAGGAATGATAAAAAAAAGTCACCTTATTTTTTATAGAAATAGGTTAGGTGGATAAAGAAATAATAAATGGGTGAAGTTGTCCAAATATCATGAAAGTATATATTTTAATGAAAATTATTCAACATTATGAAAAAAGGATATTGAAACCAAAAACATTATCCCAGTACATCTGTTTTCTATGAATTAGATGGTTCCATACATCTAATAATTATTTCTATGTAGTTTTTAACTTTCTCCTAACATTGTTTTTTATCACTCTCCATCAGAACACGATAGATAAAGTTTTCTTCCATGTCCATTTTTTCACTTCCCACATATGTTATCCTATGTGGGAATATCATTATGGGTTAATTTGGGTAACCTTTATGGTTCCAACATTCTCTTTTTAAGGGAAGTTTTAGGATTAATTTTTATGATGTGGGCTTCTATGAATGAAACTTTCAAGTATGAAACCTTTGATAACCCAAACGAATTTCGAGGGAGAAATTCATTTTAAGGTGGGTAGAATATAACACCCTGAGATATTGTTAAATATATATTTTTGATTTAATTAATCTTTATGATACTTTTCAGTATTTAAAATAGGTTATTTTATGTTTGTCTTTCGATATGCGTACCACCAAGTTGATCTTTCACTACACGCAACACTGAGTTAGCTTGTGATGCACGCAAGATCGAGTTTTACTATATTTTTTGGGACAACCAATTTTAGAACTCAATTTTTACACTTTTATGAATTTAATTTTTTAAAATAAACATCATTTTTCAATTCTTAATGTCAAAATTAACATAGGGTGATTTTTTGGTATTTTTCTGAGAAACATTATTTTTTGATGAATAGTGAAAATAACTACATTTTAATTAAAAACCACTATTTGTTTAAATAATTATAAATGATAAATTACATTTTATAGTCAAATTAGATCTATTTTTCATATATTTATATAATTAATTTCATTAGAATAAATTTTACTTTGAATTTAATATAAAAAACTTAACAAACCTTAGAACGTTTTTCTAGTTTAAAAACCTGTTATTTCGCCCCATCTAGGGTATTACCATTAATTTTAATTTTACCATTTTTGTGATTTTAATTTTAAAAATACCACATACAGGGTTTTAATCATTATTATATTTTTTGTTTAATAATATCAACTTAGTTTTTGACCAAAATGACTAGTGATTGTGATTAAAATTAATTACGGTGATTAAGGTATGATTAAGCTTAATAAGGGAATAAACCTTGATCAAAATGACCAAAATTACAAGAAAACTTGTCCAAAATCCATTAGATTCCAATATTTAGACCATATCCCCACATGGTTCAAAATTTATGGAATATATAGATATTATTAACTGGTAGTTCCCAATATAAAAAGATAAGTAAGGAAAAAGAAAAAATGAAAATTTCCTTACCTTTAACCATTATAAAACATTGAGATCTGTACCAAACATAATATCTTCGGTTATAAATATATTTTTTTAAGATATATGGGTTATTTTTATCATAATAATTTATCAATAATTTTTATAAATGGTTTAGTTTCATAAAATTCTTAAGAAATGCCAATGTGGGGATTATTTAATTAATAATTAACTGAAATAAATTATACAATAAATATTAAAAATGAAGTTAATTGATTGAATTATTATCTTTATTTATTTTTTTAGATTAACATATCATTGTAACATATTTAAACATAATATATTATAATTGAAATATTATATTTATATTTTAAAATAAACATTAAATAAATAATGTCAAAATTGATATTATTATTATTTTAAAATAAATGAAATTTTATTAAATGATTTAAAATTAATAAGAATAATATATTATAACATGTGATTTTTAAATGTAAATAAATATATAATATGTTCAATTAATGAGCCAATTAATATTTTATAATTAACGTAATGACCCTATAGTGTAAAAATGTTGTTAACATAACCTATGTTTAGGCATTGTTTTATTGCGTCAAGTGAGATTATATTAAAATTAATTACCAAAAAACGTGGTAATTTTATTTTATAAATTATATATAATATTAATAATTAATTGGATATATATTTTATAATAATCTGCACTTTATTTTATTCTTTATGGTTAAATTAACTGGAATAGAAAAGTAGATGCTTTAATAAAAACCAAAATGATAAAATTGGGAAATCTTAGAAGTTAAGGAACCAAATTATTAAAATACACATAATTTTGTGTTTTGGAGGTTTTAATCAAACATTATTCCTCTATAATACATTATTTTTTTTTGGAATAATAGGTAGGGTAGACCACCCATTAATGAATACCATTTTGTATTTACAAGAGTGTCACTCCCCCTCCACTATAAAAAGGAAATCACTCTACCACTTCATCACACATATCAATCCCCTTATATCAACAAAAATATACAAAAATAAGATCCCCACTTAACTCCATTCCTCATATATGTCTTCCCTTTGGTAGAAGGCAACTCAATGAAGTCTGTTGGAATAAACCAAAAAGAGTTACCCAATTTAGAGGTAACGTCTTATCTCAAACTACTTTCATTTATTTTCTTTCTTCACCCCTCCAATATGTTTATTACATTCTTGTGTGAAAAAACCAGTATCCTTCATATACTATTATTTATTTATGAAAAGTTTTCTACCTACACTTACACATACCTCCATCTAATGGATATCAAATATATTGTTTCTATGTATAGAGAATTACTGCCTCATAAAACCATGATTGTTCATTTTTCATTTACCACTAATCATGGAAGTCATTATGATGGAAAATATATTTATATATGTTATATAAAATAATTATTATGTCTTTATTCGTTTGTATTACTTTTTACAACACATACCTTTTTATTTCCATTTGTTGGTAATACGATAATCTTTTTTGAGGAAGTGTGGACACCGCCCCCACAACGTTCATGTGTATGTACAACTTACCGTCTCCGTGAACTGTGTATTCGATTTAATTTTAATTTATGATATAAATTATTATAATATATATTTACTGTATATAACTTATATTTATATAATTTTCTAAATTCCGGAATCATGATATGATTATAAGGACCAACGATATAACAAATTTAGACACATGCAAAGAGCAAAGCGAATATTTCCCAAAGTGAAACTGTAACATAGGATCATTATTGAGCAGGTAATATAAGGTAATTATAAAAACATATATGGTAATTGATATAAGAATATGATTCTATAAAATATTTATAATAAAAATATAATTTTTATAGAATAATCTTTTAAAATTATGGAGAGATTCAAGACACAAGGTAAGGGGATTTTATCTCACTTTTATTTATGTGAAATACAAGTTGTGTTCACCACACTTTCCTTTTGTGTGGTGTATGTACTTCCCCTTATTGTGGTCTATTTATCTTATATTTAAATTTATGGGTATTAAAATATCCATTTTATGAACCTACTTTCTTGGGATATAAGTTTCAAAAGTTACCAAATTGGTTAAACTGTTTTGTCTCAATTTTCCTTCTTTGAGACTCATGTTTTGTTATTCCCCTAAACTCTTTTTCAAGGTGTATATACTTCAATTTTACATGATATATCCTGTATATAAATATTTTAATGATATTATATTATTAATTTAATTTCGTTTTCTGACATAGAGAATATGATCCCCATTTCCAAGTTATAAGAGTTTATTGAGATAATCTCATTACTTTTCAATATTGTTTACGTTTATGCTTCCTTTGATGAAATCTTATGATCCATTTCTTAATAAATCTCACGAGTTTCCTTTTACTATATTTTTTAAAGATATCTTCATTTTTTAGTACAATTTTTAAACTATTTCTTGCTTAATTTATTTTTTTAGTAAAAATTGACCATGTCTCTCTTGGGTCAGATCTCTATTATATTCAATAACCATGTTTTAAAAAATGTTTTCAAATTTTTTTTCAAAATATCCTTGAAGAGTATTTTCAAGGAAAAAGGATTTTAAATTTTTATTATTATTTTAAAAGCTTCATTTATATGTTTTCAAATCTATTTTAAAATAAAAAGTTTTTCAAAATGTTTTATGTTATAAAAAGCAGTTTTTAAAGAAGAAAAAATATTTTCCTAAATAAATGTTTTTGAAATATATTTAAAAATTATTTTCCATCTAAGATAAAATATTATGATGTTTATAATTCCCTTATATAAAATTATCTAATGGTTAAATTTATATCCTTTCTATGAATGGGTTATTCATAATACCATGGTCTTTATGAAACTTGTTTCTCTTCCACAAGTTATATGTTTTTGAAATCTATTTCTTTTCCACTGGTTACATGTTTATGAAACCTACTTCTTTTGACGGTTTATTCTTTGATTAAATGTTAATGAAACATATATATTTTACATATCTTATGATGTGATGAAATTTTGATGATACCCATTTCATTTTGTGGGTTATGATTGGATTTTTATAAAACCTATGTTTTTTTTATGGGTAATGATATGATGATTGTTTTCTTAACTTGTGGAATATGTATGAATGGTTTTATTGTGAGATGGTTGAGACCTATATCTACCTACAATGAATTGGGTAACTATTGATGACTCATGAGTATAAATGTTATGCGTGAACCTGATTACATGTTCACAATGTTACGCATGGACCAGGTTTTATTTCCATAAGTTTATATGTGAACCTGATTACATGTTCTCAATGTTATGCGTGAACCTGAGTATATATTAAAAATGTTACACATGGACATGGTTTCATATCCATTATTTAATGCATGAACCTGATTACACTTTCACAATGTTATTCATGGATTTGGTTTAACATCCATAATATTATGCGTGAACTTGATTACATGTTCATAATGTTATGCATGGACCTAGTTGCATGTCTAGAAGTTGATTCTAGTTCCTTATTTCATGTCCTTAGCTTAATGAGTGAACATGTTTCTTCTTATATATGTTTACAAAGTTATCAAAAAAATTGCCTGCCATAAATTCCTTATATTTTCCTATGTTATGATACCTTGGACTATGTTATTTATTTCATTATTATTCATCTCTTATGAACTAGAATTATTCATTATGTTCTCAAATATATATTACATGATCTTAAAATATTATTCTCAAGTTTCATACCCTTTTGTTTATGTTATGCTCATGTATTTCCTTTATTTACCCTTATTGAGCATCTAAGCTCACCCCTTTCTTATGTTTTCTTTCCCCATGGTGTGAAGAAGGGTTTTAGGTAGAAGTACTAACTATGGATATTTTTATAAGACATGTTTAAGATCTTTCACTAGGATAGAATATTTTTTTCCCAAGTTTCCAAAGACACTAAACTATTATGGTCCTCAGGCATTAATTTTTTTAATGTGCTGAATATTCATAAAAAATGATGTAATATCCATGCATGTTAATCATGGGTCACTATACACACCCCCACCACCACCATGACCCGTTTAGTAATTCAATTTTTCACATAATATAAGGTCACTATCCACAATTTTGGAGGAGGTAAAAATGATTGGATCCAATACACCTATCTCTCTTTCCAGCCATCCACCAGGTGATGCTTGTGTGGCACTTACTAGCATCACCAGTCTGATGCACCGAAAACATAGATTGATCCAAAGATTGGATAGAAAATTGGTATGTAATCCCTCAATCTCAATTTAATAGACCAATGGGGTGTAATTCTTGACGATAAGCCCCTACATGCCAATCCCTTTAATCAAATACACCCACCTGGTAGTGTTTGCCTGTACTTCCAACTTGTTGCATCGAGCTGAACACATGGTCCTTGTCATATCACCTTCAGAATTATAATGACAATAGAAGATATAAAGACATACTATGAGATTATAGTAGGTGTTTGAGTTATTTTAAAGCATTATCCCATAATTTTAACCTTGATTAACTCATTTAACCCTTTACAGTGGTGATAAAATTTTACATGGTTACTATTCATTAGGAATGAAAATGAAATAAAATATATTACATAGTTAGAATATAAGGATTAAAAATAAGGAATCCATTTTCTATGATTTAATTTCCAAAATTTTTAAATAATTATTTTAATATAAATACAAAAAATGAAATGAATTTTTTTTTTATAAAAATATCATTCTTAAGTATAAAAATGATTTTATACCAAAATCATAAATAATGTTAATTACCATGGAATTAATTAGATTATGTTTAATTAAATTAAAATAATTTTATTTTAAAATAAAAAATGGAATGTTACTTTTATATTAATTAATTTAATATAAATAAATAAGTTTTTTTTCAAATTCAATATTTTTCGCTATCCTCCAAAAAAATAAAAAATTTCAAAAAAAAAAGCCACAAATGTTATCTTATGATTATTTTAACATGATAAATTCATAAAATAATCCAATTTTATAAAATAAAATTTATAGTAGTGGAATAAATTATTCATAATATCCGCACATAAAATAAAATAAAAACTATTTTGGAGGAAAATGTATTTTTGAAGTATAAACTGAATGAATACTCGTTATTTATCTAGTAACCACCATTAAATAAATGTTAATTTATTTGATTAAAATTATTATATATAAATTCCCTTAAAAAAATTCATCTATATTGAATAATAAAATTTATTTTGAGAAAAATATTATCCATATATAAATCAGTTTCTTGAAAAATATCTCACTTAATCTTATATGATCTTATTTAAAATTAATTTATCCATTCCAAGGAAATAATCAAAAAAAAATTTATTATGGAAAAATTTTCCACATATATTTTATAATTTTTTTAATCTTGTTTATACCCTCTAAGTCAATGGATATATTATAAAATTCATATTTTATTAATAATATTATAATAGTATATCATAGTTCATTTTAAAAAATATATTTCATGTGGTATATGAAATCAGAAATTTTATTATTTTTGAACTACAATATAGGTATGTAACAAACTCTCCCTTAAATAAATTGTGTCCCTTCAATTTTAATTTGATTCTCTCAAAATAAATTTATCATAACATAGTAGTAAAATCAAAAATAGACTTTATTGTGAACTTTAATTTCCAGGACATGATCATGAAACATGTTATTTAATAAAGTAATATACCACTAAAAGAATCATTTTTGAATATTATTTTCAAAAATCACATCTTTATATGGGATTGTTACTTTCCACATAAGACTCGATTCATTTGAGAAATTATTCTACCATTGAGATAAAGATTCAGTGAAAATATATGAAATTGATTTTTTTTACTACATATGTATAATTTGATCCTTTATTTTTTCTTTAATCATTTTCCAATTTTATCTCATTTCTTTCTCCATGAAATAAAAATTAAAGATGAATTATTCATATGTGAAGCACTAAATTCAACTTCTAAATTATCACAATATCCAAAAAAAATATGAAATTGTCTTTATTTGATTCCTATCAATTAATAAAAATTTAAAAAAAGGTACAAGTTAATATAATATCTAGTATATGAATAAATACTACATTAGTATCCAAATACCCAATAATAACACCCCATGTTCAACTTAAACCATTCCATAAATAACAGACCTTAAAAATATTCAAAATATTCCTAACCAAGTTCAAACACAAAAAACAAAAGAATTTTATCACATATTATTATAATATTAATTTAATATCCATCTCCAAACATCATTAATCACTCAAAATCTCATGTAAAAAATTTATATATTTATGAATCCTATAATATTCAAAATATGAAAATCATTTCAAAAAATAACCAAAATCACCTTAATTATATAACAAAGTAATCTATGATTTCAAAATACAACTCTAGATTTATTCCTCTAATAAAATTTTATATTAAACAAAAAAACATTGATTTAGATTAATCATATAATGTTCCCAGTATATTGAAATTATTTTAAAAAATATTAATCACTTAGTCACTAAATAAAATTTCAATCTCATGGTTATTTATACAATAAAACATATGTTCACAAAATGTAATAACTATTTTATCCAAATTAACTAAAATTACCTCAACTTCAAAGATCATATTAACTGTAAATGTTATCAATATATTTATAAATATCTCTATATAATATAAAATCATTATTATAAAAATAAATTTTTCACAAGTTAAATGTAAAGGTAATATATACTTAAAATTTTTAATAAGACTCAATAAATAACTCCGAAAGTACTCCAAATATAGAATAAAAAAATGGTATCAATGCTATTAAACTAATTATTATCCTTAAATTTATCAACCCTTAAATAAAATACCACCACATCATTAATCTTGAAATACTATATATAGACACTTAAATAAATATAATTTCTTCATAATTGTTTAACCAAGCATTATCTCCATATTCATTAACACTACCTATAATCAAAAATATGAATCATGTCCCAATATTCAAAAATCTCAATATAATCATATTTTAGACTTTAAACATAATAAAAACTATTAAATTGACTCATTACATCAATATTTTATTTGATGTTTCTTCATATTTGACGTTTAACCTTGATAATCATTTATTCATATATTCTTTCCAGTATCCTTCAAAATCCTTTCATTGAGGACATTTATTTTCCTAATGCTTATAATTCACACATTTGAAAAATTTTAATGTTCATTTTATACATTTATTTTGGTTCTTATTCCGACATTCATTACATCATGGAAGTTTAATAATTTTACCATTTCAATCTTTATCATCGGAAATTCTATGAAACTCAATTTTTTACTAATTTATGTAGTCAAGAAACTCACCTAAGTTAAATGTTTCAATCATAACTCGAGATATCTGTTTAGGTATAACCATAAGAGTTTTCACTATAGCTTCTATATTGTTTAGTTACTCATTCAAACAACCACTACATTGTACTTAGAATCTATTGATAACTTGGATCATGTTAGTTCCAACCATTTACATGAACAAAAATAATTTGTTCGATTATATAAAATAATATCATAATAAACCATATTATGAGGGGGATAAATTATAATATATCCTTAAACATGTATCCTTTTGTTAAATGACCATAATTATACATGGTATATTAAACTGTATGGTTATATAATAATTTTTACTTATTCTTAAATAACATATTTACCTCTAAATTAATTTAGACCTCCCTTCAATACAAACTATTAAACCCCATAACATAAACAACTATTAATTACTTGATTTATAAAATGGATTTCAATTTCTTAAATTTCAAATATATTTTTGTTTTATCATTTTAGAGAATGAGGGAAAATAATCAAAAATAAAACCCTCACAAAAAAAGTTGAAACTTCCACTCAATGTTTATTTTTTCAACAAAAACTAGATTATTAAATTTTAGCTTCCATTTTATACAATAAAAATTCCCTTCATTTATGATGGATTCATATTGATGGAAGATATATATTTTTATAGTTTTTACTTATCCTTAAACCCTTTGAAAAATATTTAATACGTTGTATGAGCACAAAAAGATCAATAGGAGATATAAAAAAGAAATGAAAACCATTAGTCCTTTGAAAAATTTGAAAAACCATATTAAAGTTTTCATTTTCTCATAATAATATTTGATATAAAAATAATAAATTACTTAATCCTAAAATAAAATTATTTAACCAATGATTTTTATAAAACATTTCATAAACAATTATGTGATCACAATCACAACTCATAAAGGTTTATTAAAAAAGAAATATGAAAATGTTTCCATGAAAAAAACATTCACCTTTAAATAATAAAATTTCATTAAAATAATATTCTCAATTTCATATCTTATGAAACCAAAATAATCCCATATATTCCCATTAATAACTACAACATGTAATATATCCAATTATAATACTTTAAATAACCACTTGGATAAAATAAATCTTATAATTACAGAATATATAATGTCAGTAATTATGATCTTGTTATCAAGAATTCATGCCAAGAAATCATTAACCTCACCTCCTGGGCCTTATTCCTAACCGTTTTTTATACTACCAAGGCCTCATGATAGGAAATTTTATATACTATCATGGTCTTGTAAAAAGACACTCTAATTATATAGGTCGATATCAGTCAAGAAATAAACATTTTTTTTTATCTCATGAGACTGCCAATGTATCGAGGGGATATCAATAATTGTTCCCTAACCATCACATACATATTTAAAATATATTCTTTATATATTAAATTAATAAAATAATACATAATAAATATGTATTGATTATAAATATCCATATTTGGAAAACTATCATATGAAATGTTAATATTTTCCCCAGTAAATAATTTAAAAAAACATGATCGTAAGAAATAAAATGAAATTAGTTGGATGGTATAATTTATATAATATCTCCAATTATTAAAAAAAATAATTTAATATAAGTTCACATATGTGAAAATACATTTACAAAAGTATTCAAATTCTTCTTTTAAAAACAAAAGAAAACGTCCTTTTCTTTTGGTATCAGTTAATAATTCATAAAACAATCACAGTCGGATTTTATTTCAAAAATAATAGAAACTTTTAGATCATTTTCAGTATCAAATAAAATCCATTATTAAGGTAAAATGTAGTCATTTAGGAAATATTAAAAAACATTATTTCTGTACTTTTTAAAAAAACCATCTGGGAAATATTGAAGATATTCCTTTCTAAAACATGGAAAAAAATGAAAAAGTAGTATAAATGACCATTAAAATTCATTGAGTAATAAAAAATAACATTATTTTAACATTTATAAGAACATTAAAATTAAAGAAAAATAATTTAAAACATTTGAAATAATGTTTTAATGAAAAATCACTTTCTATTTTAGTGTCTATTGAATCAATGTTAAAAAAGTATAGAAATTAAAAATAATTTTTAAAACACTTTAATTTTAGTAAATTAATGATAAATTATATCCATATATAATTATATACACCACAAAAATAAAACATTTGGTGACAATCGCATGAGAAAAAATGAAAGTAAATTGAGATGTTTTGAGGACTTTAGTTTCATAATCCCAAAATATAATTGGTGGGTTGACCAAGGTTAAAGGGGTTATCCTTCCATTTTCACATGAATAATAATAATTAAATAATTATCATTTATATAATTTAAATATAATTTTATATCAAACCATTAATGGTGTATATAAAAAATTAATTTCATCACTTCAGTGTAGGTAGTTATCCAAAACTACGCAGAGCGACATTATCATTTTTCAATAGATAGAAAGATAAGAAGCTCAGTAATATATTATATTTCAAAAATAATAAATTTTCATAAATTTAAAATATATTCACTAAATATGTAATATTAACCAGCCTTGTGAGGTAATGGCAAAAAATGAAACACATTTCTCCAAGGAGGTGGTATTCCACACTTATAAACGAGCGATGTTTTCATTTCCTATATAATGAAAAATGTGATGATAAAGGGATTTCCTATAAACATACTAAAGTTTAATTAAATGTAATATAATAATTTTTTTATATAATCATGGTAATATTTAATTATTTTTTTATTATAAATAAATATAAAATAACTTGGTTAAGAGTTAAACCACTTCTTTATAAAGCCTATTTTTTTTCTTACACATTAATCTTTCGAGGTTGATCTTTCCACGAGACCAAAACCTATAATATATGGGTAGGAAGGTTTGAAAGTTATTTTATCATAAATTTTTCAAGTTAAATGTCTCATCATATGTGATTTAAGAGTCAAACACCCCAAAATATTTAAAAAACACTATGTTCAATAATGTATATTACACGTAATATTAAGCTTAAATGAACCATTAAATATTATTATTTAAGTATTTTATTTATAGAATATCTAATGAATTGGTGGGTATGAATATTATTAACCACGTTATTAAATATATATTAATATATAAATCAATTAAAATTTATTGATTAATTCTTATAAAATAAGTAATCAATTTTTAGAAAGTCATTTTATACTTCAAATGTTCATTTTCTTCAAAAATAATTTTTATTGATTTTTTTGTGAGATAATATTATTTTAAATTTATCAAAAATTTATCAATTTTCTTTCATAATAATTATATAATTTTTTAAATAAACATAAAAAATTATCTTAGGGTGAATTTTTTGTATTTTCAGAAAAGATTGATTTTTCAGTGAATTTTGAAAAATACCGATTTCTTTAAAACTATCATTTATTTTCAAAAAATTGTAGAATTATGAATTTAATTTGATTTAAAATTAATTTAAGACACATTTGACTAGATATAATATAATTAATTAAATATAAATAATTATCATACATTATTTTGGTAAAATTTTATTTTTTTCCTTAATAACGCATTTTTTAAAAAATTAGTTTTTTAGTGCATAATGTGTTTCCATTTTAATTAATTAAAATAAACCATAATTATGAATGGTTTAAATGATATTATTATATTATATATATATATATATATATTAATTTAAATTCAAATAATTATTATTAATATTCATAAAGTTAATATATGGTCACCTTAATCTTGAAAAATTCATTTTTCTAAAAACTATTTTCATTACATTTTTTAGGTTTAATTTTAAATTAATTTCTACAGATTCTAGGAATTTAAAATTGAAATATAGATCACATATTTAAATTTTGGAGGTTCAAATTTTTTAAATATATTTTTTTAGCTTTGGTTATTATAAATAGTAACTATAATTAATATTTATCACATCGGTAATGATATATCGGGTAATTAAAGTTAAAAGTAACATTATAATGAACAACAATAACCCTAAAATTTTCATTAGATATATTGTATGAAATTTTTTAGACCTTAATCATAAAATATTACAATTTATGGGAATTTTTTCCCATTTTTTTTTGAAAATAAATTTTATATTATTTTATGTAAAGAAAAATACACAATGTCACTCTTTTGATTTTAAATTTTTCTTATATGTTCACATTGGGATAAAAATATGTTTGTTAAATAATACTATATATTATTTTGACAATAATTAAATTATATTTATGATTTTAATTTTTTTTATAATTTTTAGTGATGAGATAATTACCTTAAATATTTACACAAAACCGACATAATGCATTAGAAAGCAATAGAATAATCAATTAAATAATTTTAAAAACTATAAATGTAATTTTGTTTGGGTGAGTTATAGTGTATGATGAATTTTATATACATATATAGCGTATTAGTTATGTATTAAATATATCTTTTTTAATTATATTGTTATCTTATTGAATTTAAATTCAAATTAAATAAATAGTTAAAAGATGACATTAATGATATTTTATAATGATCTATAGTATATTACATGATTTAGAATTAAAAAAATACTATAATAATATAATTTAATGTGATATGATTTAATATATCATTAATTTTCAATTTATGGGTCAGTTTTCCTTTTATAGTTACTTTTTTTTACCCCTAAAGAGTAAAAAAACTTTAATATCATGGTAATCATCAAAAGTGTTGACAGGGGTTAAAACCAATTGATAATGGTAAAAACATCACCTAAACATGAATATATTTAATTGTAAGAAGTTATTTTCAATAATAATCATTCTATATTCAAATTATATAAATTCTTAGGCACATGAACACAAAAATTAATTTATATTAATTTTATACTTTATGTAATTGCAAGAGTGCTCCTCCCATTACTTTTAAAAGGGCACCTCATCCTCTCTCTTCCTCACACATTTTGAACACTATATTTTGTCCAATACCTAACCTAATACCTTTTCAAACATCCTATAAATTATCTATATTCTCTAAGATCATCAAAATACCAAACTATAGGTCTTAATGTGTAATCCATAGGGTATTTTCTAAAGAAGAGGTACAATGTTTAACTAAATGTTTCAGTTTTATTTCTTCTTATTCCTCCTAAAAAAATCTTCTAACCATTGTGATATGATAAAAAACATATCACATATACTGAGATGTTATTATTTTAACTTTTTAACCTTAATTTATCAACTTATTCCATCAAATTGTAAAGGAATTCATTATTCGTGTGTACAACATACTACCACCTCACGAACCGATGTAATTCGTTTTCCATCACCACCTCTCACTGATGGTTATAATAATGAATTTATTATATATATAATATTAATTAAATATAAATATAAATATAATATATCATCTATTTTCATACCTTTCAATCCATTGAAAATTTATACTATCATTCATGTGTACGTGTGGATTACTAACTCCATGAAGCGATGTGATTTTTTTTCATCACCGTATCACATGGATGGTGTATAAAATTAAATTTAAAAATATAATATTTTATTGATAATATAATCATAATTATATAAATATAAAATAATACTTACCTTGTTTATATTGTTTCATTTAAAAATGGAATCTTTATTCTTGCATAGGTGTGGCCTAATGTCTCCAGGATTGTAACATAATCTATTTGTCATATCTGTCTTTCATGATTAGTTTTAAAAATATAATTAATGAATAAAAATGATAATTGTATCAATATTATTATTCTAGTGATTATGGAAAGAATATCCCTTTGACCACAACCAACATACCAAAGTTATTTTGAAGTTATGAACTGAACATCATTGAAACACACGATGTGGACTTCATTGATTAACTGAATAAATATTTCATTAAAATAAATGAAATAAATTTATTAAGGATAATGGATTATATCTAAAAAAATTAATAAATAAAATAATTTACATAATTTAATTATACTAGTTTTAAAGGATATATATGTAAATTATAGACTCGAGGTAAGGGATTTCGTCTCAAACTCCCTTTATTGATGCACGTTTTAATTCCATACACCTAATTTGTTTAATATGATGCTTATAAAGAAGGAAATAGTTTCTTAACTAAATATTATTTTATTGGGTTATATCATTCCTTCATTTATTAAATTATATCATTATTAATTGTAAAATGACATTATTTATTTATGTTGTATTTCTACTTTTTTGTGTGGATATAAATTTGTTACACATAATTTCTCCATTGATTAATTCTAAAATTCAATGATATGATCTTTATAAGGGTTTATCTTCTCAATTTTTTTTCTTTGTTAAAAATGTTATGTTACATAGCTATCTCCTTTTATTATGGGTATATAATACCCCTTTTATATTTTATATTATGAATATCCTCATTTTCATGATATTTAATGTTTCATTTGAATTCATTCTTTTATGGGGCTTAATATTCATAAGTTATAAAAATGGATAGAATTTTTAGGATATAATATCATTTTATTAAAGGATTTTATATGTTCAAAATTATATTGAGATAGATCATATTATTATATATTTTTAAACCACATCTCTTTTATTCTCATCTGGTTATTGATGTTTTTAGATGTTTAATTTCTATTTCATCCCTTATTGATTTAATAAATATCAAGAATGTTGTTTCCTAGTCATATTGGTCTTGTAACTTATTTTAAATCAATAATATTTCTCTTACATATCTATTTTTTCTAAAATGTTTTCAATAATGTTATTTTATAAACATAAATTATTTCCAAAATATATTTTACATGATCTTTAACCATCATTTAAAATGTTTTAAAATGGAATTTCTTTATATTTTCTGCATGGATCAGTTTTGAATCACATTAAAAAAGTTTGAAAAGATAGTTTATTTATGATATTTTAAAATTGGAACTGATTTTCCTTCCATTGTGATAATTATATTATTTTAAGATTACTTTATATTTTTTCAGGGTTGTTTTCAAATAAAAATTTTTTCATAATATTCTGTGAATTTTTAGTTTTTAAAATTTATTTTTAAAGTGTAATATGAATTTCCTTCAATAATTTTTTTAATGATATTTTAAAGGTACTTCTATTCACAAAAAACAACAAATAATTGATGTTACTTATTCTCCACTAGGTATATATTTTCATGATACCATCCTTATTCATTCTCTAGATGGACTTTGATTATTTCAATGACATTTTTATGGAAACTATTTCTCTTCCATGGGTAAATCAAGTTATAAAATAACAATGGTTATTATTATATTCAAAAATAAAAGATTTAATTTTTTATTATTATTATATGTTTAATAGAAATTTTTTATGTTAATGGTTGGGCATGATATAGCTCATGATGATGGGTGATTCCGATATGGATCTCGGATGCACTAGGTAAAGGTCTAAAGTTTACCGATTATAGGTTTATCCTAAGAGATTATTTGAATTAACCAGGTAGTTTATACTATTTATAAGAGTAATTTTAAGAGTGATATGATAATTATTTTCCATGTTAACAAGAAAATTTATTTATGCTCGAATCAATTTATAATGTATTCTTTGCTAAAGGATTATTTTAACTTGCTCATGATTGTTAAATTATATGACTCTTATCATATGTTAAATATTTATTCTATTATTTATTATTTATAATCCATGTTTTTATAGATATAAATTCTCTTTTGTTATGATCATTAAATATTATTATTTCATCATACCATTATGATCAACTTATTATAATAGATGATATTGAATTATTAATGCCTATGTTTACCATTACTTTGAATTTTATCTCTACCTTATTATGTTTTCATTTTCCCTAGGTTATAAAGAGATATGTTAAATGAATTGTGTCTATAAAGGATTAATGAGTGAATATTTTAATGGGATATGATAAATAAATAATTTCGAATAATAAAATATTGTTATAGTGGGAAAATACTCACTTAAAAACAAGTGTATTGTTGTGTAAGAGTTTTTCAGAATTCTATAAAACTCAAAAACTAAAAGATACTTGGGTATATAAGTGAAACAATATTTCATTTTTATATTTTAAGTATTATATTGATGAAATTTGGTCACATTTTTTGGTATCAAATCCAATAATGTAATGATTATTCATTAACCACCGGATTCCAAGAGTACATTTTTGGGGCTATTATATTTGGTATCAAATAAGGGTTTAGATAACTTTTTATATTAGGATATTTTTATTTCAGGTTAACTTAAGAGTTATACCATCAGGGGTTTATAATTTTAAGGTTGATATTAATTTCAAAGTTCTATACACCTTTTTTGAGATTTTAATTGATTGAATTTTGAGGCGAATAATGATATTTTGGGAGATGTTTTATTGGGTTTGATTTAATAGTGAGGATTATTTCGGAAGGATTATGTTAAATTTTTAGGGATGTCATCTGAATGGTATGATACAACATTTGAGATTAAAATATTTCTTAATTTTGAGATTATTTAAGTTAATTGGGATATAGGGTTATTTATTTATGAGATTGCCTAATTTGAACCCTTTTTGTTATTATAAACTTTTGTTAATTAATGTATAATTTCTTTATATTAAGTTTTATACATTTTGGATATTATATTACCTTATTATTACAATTTCAATTATGGTTAATATATAACTATAGGATTAATATATTTTCATTATTTTGTTATTATGGGATCTATTAGAAGTTGATTTTAGTGCTTCGAGCATGAAAAATTCATCTTGAATACTCATTGTTTAGATAAAAATATGAGATTATAGTGGAATTTGATTAAATTATGAAATTATACTTATCAGTAAATTTTATTTTATTATGTTCATGGTCTATATAGTAAAGTAATTTGTCAGCACTATTGAAAAGGTCTTGAAACAAAAATGTTATCCTATTACACTCAATTATAATGGTTGTATGGTCTCTTTCACATCTTAATGGTTTATGGTGTTTTGTTCATTATCTTTCTCATGATCATTCACTTTACTGTGATCAATGTTCTCTATCAATTTAAATCATTATTTAGAAATTAATTTTTCCTCCATGTCCATATTTTCACTTCCCAATAATGTTATCCTATTTGGAAACCAATTTATTTGTTATTATAGATGACCTTCTTTTTTCCATTTTCCTCCTTTTAAGAGGATGTTTTCTTAACCCTTTTTACTATATGGGTATTCAAAAAAGGTATTTTCAAATAGAAAAACCTTGGTTACTAAAATCAAGTTAAAATTTTAAGAAAAATTATTAAAGGGGAAATAATGCAACACACTATGATATTAAAGGAATACTAGGTTTGATAGTGTATACAATACACTAAAACAAAACTAAAAAAACCAAGAAATATTATTATTAAAATGTTACAATAATAACATAGTAATCTAATTGGAGGTTATTAATAGAATTAACCATATTATTAAATATATTTATATGAGGGTCCTACTAAATAAAAATTTATGGATTAACTCTTAGTAAATAAGCGATTAATTTTTAGTAAAATCTATTTAGGATTCAAAAATACATTTTCCCAAAAATATTTTTCTTTAATTTTTTTAAGTGAATATTATAATTAATTTATGAAACCTTAATAAATTTTATTTGATTAAAAGGATATAATTTTTTAAAATATTCTATAAAATTATCATAGGGTTAATTTTTGATATTTTTCTAAAAAGATTGATTTTTCATTAAATAGTGAAAGATGCTGATTTGTGTAAATATTCCATTTATTTTCATGTATAAGTCCCATTATTCATTTAATTTTATCTAAAATTAATTTAATACCCATTTAACTACATATAATATAGTTAAATACATATTAATTAGTATTATATTTTATTTTAGTATAATATTATTATTGTACTTAAAAAATATTTTTCATAAAACTATTTTTTAGTGCATAATGTTTTTCCATTTGAATTAAATAAATTAATCTATAATTTTAAATTTTCTAAATGGATTTTATAGATTATATATATTAATATAAATTATTATAATGATTAATACTAGTTAAAAAGTTAATTTAAGATTATCTTATACTTGAAAAATAAGTTTTTATAAAAAAAACATTTCATCACATTTTTAGGTTTAATTTTAAATTAATTAATGCCAATTATAAGAATTTAATATTAAAAAATGGATCCCATATTTTTGAATTAGGAGGATTAAATTTAGTAACTATTTTCTTATTATTTTTGGATCATTAAGACTATTAATCAAAGTAAATATGTGTCACATCGGTAAGGGTAGATCGGGTAATTAATGTTAAAAGTAAAATGATAAGGACAAAAAATAACCATAATACATTACTTTAATATATTTTATGACAGGGGTCCAACCATATACATCCATTGTTTAAATTTATGGTAATTTATTCCATTTTTATTTGAAAATAACTTATATATTATTTTATGTAAATAAAAATAGAATATCACTCTCTTGCTTTTAAATTTATCTTCTAAGTTCACATAGAGAGAAAAATAAGTTGTGAAAAAATATATAATGTAAATTTGAGAATAATAAACTTATTTTTATCATGGAAATTTATTTATAATCTTTATTTATGAAATAATTACATTAAATGTTTACGCAACACTGACATAGTGCTTCTGTAAATAGTAGAAAAATCAAGAAAAAAAATTAAAAACACAAAACTAATTTTTTTGAGTGATTTAAAGTATCCCATGAATTTTATAGATATATAAAACATATTAGGTATGTATTAAAATTATATATTATAATTAAATTGTTATCTTGATGACTTTAAAGTCAAATTAAATGTGTAGTTCCAAAATTGAAATTAATGTTATTTTATAATAAAAAATATTTTATTAAATGATTTAAAATTAATAAGAATAATATATTTATCCAAGTGAATGTAATATGATTTAATAAATCAATCATGTTCCATTTTTGGGTCAATTTTCTTTTCATAGTAACTTTATTGACCCCTAAATAGTAAAAACTTTGGAATCATGGTAATTGTCAAAAGGGTTAATGGGAGGTTGAAATAATGAGATGAGGGTGAAAATATCACCCAAACTTGTTTGATTTTATTTTATAAAGTTATTTTTACAAATATTAATATTATATTAAAATTATATTAATTTTGAGATGCTTTAACATGAAAATTAATTTATATTAATTTAATACGTTATGTAATTCCCAGAGTGCCCCTCCCCTCACTTATAAAAGGTAACCTCATATCCTCTCTTAATTGAACATTTTGAGTACTCTATTTTATCCAAGAATTAAAAAAATTTCTTCCCATTCTTCTTCTCCATGACCTATAGGCATTGGTCTCATAAAAATACTAAACTAGAAGGATTAATATATAGGTCAAATGTGGTTTTATAAAGAAGAGGTATAGATTTTAACCAAATATTTTAGTTTTATTTCCTCTTATGCCTCATTTATAACCATAGTGATATAATAAAATAAAAGTATAAAATATTATAATATATTATTATGTTAATTTCTTAACCTTAGTCCACCTCAATATTCCATCAAACAGGAAGAGAAAACAACATTCATGTGTATGGTGGACTACCCCCTTGTGAACCGATGTAATATGTTTTCCATCACTACCTCTCATGGTTGGTTATATGATGAGTATAATTAATATATATGACACAAAGGATGTAATTAATAAGAACCATCCTAAAGGGTCGTCTTATAAAGGTACCCTAAGCCTTCCCCTAATAGGTTAGGGGATAATGATCAGTGCTGAGTAGGCATATCACACACAGGGAGGCCTTAACTTAATGTACCTCTTTTCATGAACACATATTCAATACCATACAATGCTGAAATATAAAAAAATGATAACCATACATGAATACATTGAAAATCCTACAATATGAGTATGACAAAAAATACTGAAAAGTAAACGGACCAAATAAAACCCTACAAAAAAGGAATGAAAAACTTGTCCAACTTGAAAGTATAAAAGGGGATAGTTTTCAAGGTAACTGTAGGAACACACCTTATTCATTCCAACCCAAAAATGTATACTTATTCATGGTCCCTCTAGGACTAATTAAATAGTCCAATCTTCTTCATAATACATGTCATATGTGGGAAAATCTCATGCAATGGTGAGAATAATAATACCCAAAAGACACCCTAAAATCACTATACATATAACTTCAAGAATTTCCATCATCCCATAATAGGAATAGGTCAATAAAAGATATAACAAGAATATAAAAATATTATCAATAGAGGTGACTATCCTCAATGTAAATTCAAAACCATAATTCAAATATAGGATTCTTGCTTGAAGGTTCCTCATAGCACTCATCTGAGAGGACTCACTCTATGAGTCATATTGCACTAAGGACATCCATCTGGGATATCATTCTCATAAGGTCTCTCCATAGGAAGTATATTCAAGAAATATGAATATAATGATACACATATAATGATCACACACAAGTACGTGGAGTATACCAACAACTCAATCTAGAATAACCCACTAAGTAGAGGATCGATACCCATGTAGTACTGGTAACAACAGTACAAAAAATGCCACCTAGGGTTAATATGATGATAGATGATCAAACACCAAGCCTCACAGAAATATTCCAACAACTATTTTCAAGAATAAATTACCTCTGAAGGGATCACCATCCTATCTACAGAACACCATTCCATACTAAACCCTCAGGAAATAGATCAAGAGAATGAACCCTAATGAAAATTTTCAAAGAAAAAGAGGAAAAGGGATATAGTCTTATTTTTAAGGTTTAAATAGTATTTACTAGCTATACACAACAATCCCATTGGCCCCAATGCCTACCCATATATCACTTCCCATGTCTGACTACACAACGTGTCTGAGTCTGTCTACTTTTGTCCATGTTTTTGTCCCTCTATTCGGGTTTGTCCCTGAGTACATGGAATGTCTTAGCCCATTTACTCTTTTATAAGTTATTTTTACATCTAAGGTACACACCAAGCCTCTAATTAAGGGTCTCATCCTATTTTCCAACTGTCACATACCATTTGATATTTATCTTTCTCACAAAAAACCAATTGTCACACAGGGGTCCCACATGACATGGAACTCCGGATTACACGCTATATAACTCTGGATATTCCAAAATACTAGATCTAGTAATCATTTCATGATTCAATTTATGGCCTCTAAACTATCCATGAATCATTATAGTAAAAATATAACATTTCTGGTCAATCCTTTTCATCACCACTCACTAGAAATCAGCCACTAAAATTCACAGAAAAACATTGTTCGATTATTGAATAACTTGTATTTTTTGAACCATCGGTCAAAATGAATACTGGCGATGAATTATAGAAGAATGATAGGAGAAATCCAAGAAATGTGTAAAAGATTAATGAAACTAAACTATGTTCTAGTTGGACTTGATTTTTTTTCATTAAAATTATGAATTATGGTCCAAATAAATGATTCTTCTAAATTTCCTATAGATAAACTTGTACCCACAATGTGATCGTTCTGTGAATCAATGCATTGGTTGATTAATTAATGTTTTTTATATGAATAATTAAATGTGGAAAAATACACATAAAAATAAACTACCTTGATTTGGACCAATCACTAATAAATAATGAATCTGCATCATTGTTATTGGTGAGATCCTTAATTCTGGTTGCACACCAACTGATAATCCACAATCTGGTATGACACCATCTGGAAATATCTCCTCCAACAATATTCTCTCAATTTTTAGGGTTGTGTGGATAACCCTAAAAATTATTTGTATCATCTTATTTATATAACATTTTAGGTTAAAACATCATGTTTAAATAAAATAAATTATTTATTTTATTTATTTTATGAATTCTACTGTGATGGAGATTCATGGAAACTACCAACGCCAACAAAGGTTATGTCACACATATTGTAAAACATACATTTTGAACTCAACGGTGGCCTCATATTTATAATTTGAGACTCCTTTTAGTAGTTATTTTACTTTTCTACTAAAACTGTGCATGTGTGATATTAATTTATTTAATATATTTCAAAAATTAATTTTGGGCACACTGGGTTTTAGAATCTCACATCATCTCAATGCCTCGCACCGAAAATAATCCATAAAATACTCCAAAAAAATACATGGAAAAATAAGAGTCATAATATTCTCCCCACCATGGATCATTACGCCCTATAAATCCAAAATAAAGGGCTACACCACGTGATGTGGGTACTGAGCACGCATCTGGGTCTCCCTCTCCCAGGTACTCTCCTGAAGATTCTCATGCTGCCACTGGACACACACTAGGGGGATAGATCACCCTTAAAGTATTCTCTCTTACCTATCCTCAATATCTAATAGGTAATAAAAATGGTAGCTTCATCCTTGATGTCCATCTCACCCCTATTGATAGCATGTGATGGGTATTGCATGTACCTCCTCAACTGCGACATGTGGAAGACATTGTGTACCTGGTATAACTGTAGTGGTAGAGATAAGTGGTATTCTACCTCAAAACACCATATAGTATTTAAAAAGGGAAATAAATATTAGATATATCTTCCCATCGTGTAAAAACCCTGGTAATTCATGTCAATTTGAGACCCTCAAGAACATGTAGTCTCTCTTTATATACACCAAAGGCCTTCTTCGTTGGTTTGCATTAGATTTCTAATGGCTTTTTATAGTCCTCAACTACTCTTGGATGATCTAAACCATCTATTTAGTGGTTCAAACCAACTCTAGTCCCATAAATTCTAACTCACCAAGGTTGTTCAAGTATATTGGTGAATTTCACAGTCGCCCAAACAAGGCCTTCAATGGTTCCATACCGATGGTGGAAGGGTAGATGTTTTTGTATTAAAACTCCACCAATAATACTTGATCATCTCAATTGTGATCAAAGTCTAACAAAAAATCTCACATCATTCCCTCCAAGACATGAATGGTCCACTCAGTCTGGCCTTTAGTCTTGTGTGAAAATATGTGCTTAGATGCAACTAAGCCCCCAAAACCACTTGTAATATCTTCCATAACCAATATGTGAAGTAAGCAATAGGGTCATAAACAATTATCATGGGAACTCTATAGATTTGAACTATCTCATACATGTAGATTTGTCCCAATCTATCTACTGAGATCTTCCCTCAAATAGCTAGGAAGTGTGTTGACTTGGTGAGTTGATCTATGATCACCCATAAGCAATTGTGTCCTCTGAACGTATGTGGAAACCCTATTATAAATACCATGTATATACCATCCCAATTCCACTATATAACCTCAAGGGTTTGATATAAACCTATAATAACATGGTACTCATCCTTCACATACTTAAAATAAAGACATCGAGAGACAAACTTTATAACTCCCTTATTCATCCCTAGCTACAAAAACTAGCATTGAAGGCCTTGGTACATCTTTTCCATACCTTGGTGTATCAATAAGGGTTATGTATGAAAATCCCTCAAACCCTCCTCTTGGAAAATCATTGGTACCATCATGTATCCTATGAAAATAATGAAATTCTCCACACCTTTATAAAATCTTTCATGAGAATGTCCAATGGATATCTAAGTATGTACGGTCTCACAGACGATATACCTGTGTTGTACCTCCATGACTCTCTATAAAATTGAATGGGTAAAACCCATCAATTGGAGTTAAATTTCTTCATTTCCATCCATAAACTATAAATATAATAAGTTCAATTACTTGGATGCCTCACCCAGTAACTGTGAACAAGATCTTCAATTGAGAGCATCTGCTACCACATTCCCCTTCCAGATATTATAGAAAATCTCAAAGTCATTATATTATAAGAACTCTAACCATCACTTATATCTCAAGTTAAGGTCTTTTTATGATAATATATACTTCATACTCTTTTGGGAATAATATACAATAAATCATTCACCCATTAGGTAGTGTTCACACATTTTTAGTGAAAAGACTACTGCTTCTAACTCAAGATCATGGATCATGTAGTTATAATCATGTGGTCTCAACTAATTTTTACCATAGACCATCACTTCCTACCTATGAATAAAATAATACCAAGCCTGATACATGATGCATCGTAGAAAACTATATACTCGACACCCTCCTCTCACAATATCAAGATGGGAGCACTCGTCAATATATGCCTCTAGTTTTAGAAAGTCTACTCGAACCTCTCTATTCACACAAAAGGCTTCCCATTTTGGGTAAAATATATCGAGGGATATGATATCCTAAATAAGGTGGATCTGAATCTCTGATAGAATAATATCAACCTAAATAATCTTTTCAATCCATCACACACTTGGGTGGATCCCAACTTAACACTACATCGACATCTTCCAGGTCCACTACCACACTATCTCCTGAGATAACATGTCCCAAAAAGTGTAACTCCTAAATCTTGAGTTGGAACTAAGTGATCTTCCCAAAAATCTGGTTCTCTGAGAGTATTTCCAAAGTCATCCTCAAGTGTCTCACTTTCTCCTCCCCAGATGTCGAGTATAATATGGTATCATCAATGAAGATTACTATGAACCAGTCTAAGAAAGGATAAAAGATCCAGTTCATGAGTCCCATGAACATAGTATGGGTGTACTTCATACTGAAGGTAATCACCAAGTACTCATAGTTACCATAGATACATATGAATATCATCTCCATTATATAATCATCTCATACTCACAACTGGTGATAGCCTAATCTGATGTCAATCATTGAGAACCATTGTGCCCCTCAAAATTAATCAAAGAGGTCATCAGTTCTTAGTATGGGATATTTATTCTTTACGATCACCTAATTTAGGTGATGGAAATCCACACATAACCTCAATATATATTATGTTTTCTTGGAGAAAAAAATTGGGGATACCTAGGGTGAAACATTATGTCTAACAAATTCCTTCCTCTACAAGTCCTCCAACTACACTCTTAGCTCGTAAATCTCTACATGAGATGTACAATATAATGGCACAGCTATCGGGGTCATCCTATGGTGTAGATCAATGAAAAATTATATCTTTTTGTAGAAATTTAATCTTAGCATGTCCTCATGAAATATTTCATTGTACTATTCCACCACAATCAGAAACTATGCACTCATAGCATCCACTACACCATGGTTCATTCTACCCAAATGATGAGTAATCGACTAAACCCTCCCATGCATGAGTCAATCCTTTATTTCTTGGGTTTCATTTTCACCCACAAAGGAAAACCTAGAATAATCTCTATGGACACACAACATACTCCAACTAAAACAATCTATATGGGAATAAAATATGGATAACCATCTCATACCTAATATGAAATCATAAGTACTCATCACTGCTACAAAGATATCTCAAAATAAACTCTCACCTCCAAGAGTCAGGTCACACCATTGGAACAAGTGTGTGATCATTGAGTAACCTACAATATGAGTCTCCAAGTGAAAGGGTTAGTCTAAATGATCATTTAAGATCTCTAACTCTATAACTAGATAAGTGGTAATAAAGGAATGACTCACACCTGTGTCTATCAGTACTATATATAAGATATAAAAGACACATATCTTACCTTGTATTATCCCCGGAGCCTCTGGTTCATAATCCTCGACTACATGTAGCTTCCCTCGCCCATATTTCCCAACTCCCTAAGCCTAGCGTGGAACACCTGGGGGTAGTGGTGGTAAAAATTATAAATGTCAACTACCTATAGTTTCTATCCCAATTCATCTTCCATGTCTACAACCCTATAGAACTAACAGTTCCTTCCACTACCTCTTCCTAAGTAGCACATTCACTATCTCTCTATCATCCATACAGTAGGTAGTAAAATACCACATAAGATGTCCCCTACCATCACAATAGTAGCACCGCCTCTCCCTAGGATGACTAGAAAAATCTTGTGATACCTGAACTATAAACCATATGTCATGGGATCTTCTTTTCAAATATATCTCACGTCTAGTTCCCTAAGTCTTTCATCAGCTCCCTACTTCCAAAGACTCAGCTCTTGCATACCCATTTCAAGAACTAACTATCTGTGTATTCTTAACTAGGAAACTCTTGACCACAAAATCATGATCTATCACCCCATCGTAGGTAGTAATTCATATAAGTATCACAAAGTATCATATGTATTTGTGTATTCCTCTCTCAAAGGTGAGATCCCAAAAGAATTGATCATGAACCATATCCATTGAGTACCTAGAGAGGTTATTCAACCTTGATGAATTCACATCCATAGTCATATTGCCCTACTAAACATGTATAAGTTCATGGATGCACAAATACATCAACATGTCTGTATAAAACTACTATGTGAAAAGTTTCTCAAACTATAATCGTGATAGATTCTCCTCATCATATAACAAGATCACTAAACCCCCACCATCATCT
Source organism: Viscum album (assembly GCA_963277665.1). Classification (NCBI taxonomy): domain Eukaryota; kingdom Viridiplantae; phylum Streptophyta; class Magnoliopsida; order Santalales; family Viscaceae; genus Viscum; species Viscum album. The sequence continues at coordinate 1,897,315,593 of OY728150.1, forward strand.
TGAAAAACTATGAAGAAGGATCACTTATAGGACCACAATAAGGTCTATAAATTTCTTGAAAATACAAAATACCCACTTCACTAATTCAATCCAATCCTCAGTTACTTGTGTCCTAGGATCACCTCATAACCTAAGGGTTAACTATCCCTAAAACTCATAAACAGCACTCAGCCTATGCACCTCATCTGCTGGTATTTCTGGTATTTTCTACTTCTTGAGATGTGTTTTTATGACTGTTGCACCACCTTGAGGTAACACCTCCTTAATAGGTCCCTATACCGAATACTTGTCACTAAGGGGGTCATCCTCAGGATCATGATACTAAATCCTAGCTGTAAATTGTCATGGAGGCATCTTGAAATAGAAACGATATACCATGTTCAATGAGTATATCTATAGAGATGACTTAAGAAGAACATGGAAACCACAACCCATTCGTATATGATTCATGTAAAAATGTTTTGCCTACTACCAGTGTCTATATATACCTAGTCAAAAGGCATGTGATTGGAGTCTTGGTTTATGGATACACTGGCCACTGCACCAACACTAGAGTCCCAAGACTGAAATCCGAACATGAAATGCATAATATTGTTGCCCCAAACCAAACCCACAGACTCTATTCCTAAGGTATAACTGATTGTCTCTAATACCAATCTATTATGACCCATCCTAATGGGGTCTATTCTGGGACTACTCCAAGCTTATTTCTAATATTCTAGGGGATGGAGACCAATGTTGAGTAGGCATATCGCACACATGGGAGGCCTTAGACTAATGTAAATATATGCATGCACACATCTCTAACCCCATATAATGATTAAATATAAAAATAACTGATAAAAATGCATGCATGCATCTAAAATCCCACTATCATTGTTTGACAACAAGTACTAGAAAGAAAAAGGGCCAAATAAAAGACCACCATAAAGGAACTTAAAACATGTTCAACCTAAAAGTATAGAATGAGGATTCCTTCAAGGTAACCATATGATCACACCTCCGTCTGCCTAAATCACTAAGATTTGCCTGGTCCTGGTCCCCCTTAGACTTCGTCAAAAGGATGATCATCTACATAAGACATGACACATATTGGGAAATCATATGTAAGGGTGATTATAAAAATACCCAATAGGATAACCTGAAATCACAAAGAATATAAAATCAAGAATAATAATCATATTATCATAGTTATATGTCAACATCATATATAATAGGAATATACATATATACTAAAAAAATACCATATATCAAGGAAAATTCACAACTATAAAGACAATATAGGATTCCTTCTTAAAATTTCCTCATAGAACTCATTTGGGAGTATACACTCCACAAGTCATATATTACTGCTAGAGTCCATAAGATATGATGTTCTCATCAGGCCTTTCCATATGAAGTACACTCTTTAAGTCTAAATAGAAAGATACATAGATTAAGGTCACATACAAGGTTATGAGGTATAAAAAAACTCAATCTGGAATAACCTACTAAGTAGTGGGTCGATTATCACATAATTTTGGTCATGACGATACCAAGAACTCCACCTAAGTAAAATATGATGATAGAGGATCTCACTATAGACCTCATGAAAGGATTCCACAAACTCCACCCAAGACTAAAGTACCCATGATGGGTTAACCATTCTATTGATTGGATGAAATTCCATATTAAACCCTTAAGGAATGGATCAAGGGAACACATCCTAAAAATGGACTAGGATAAAGAGGAAAAGTGATCAAAGCCTTATTTTAATGAGTACATGGAATGTGCTAGTAGTAAATAGCATGACCCTCTAACACTAGGTCCTACCCATGTATTATGGCCCATTCATGTGTACATGCCTGAGTACACAGTGTGTCTGAGCCCATGTACACCTGGCCATGTCTATATCTCTTTGGCCATGTCTGTTCTTGAGTACACATCATGTTTGATCCCATGTACTCCTATTCATTTCTGTATACCCTCTAAAATACACACCAAGGAACCAGGTAAGGTTTACATGTCATGTGACAACTTCCACACATTGTGTGATATTTATCTTTCTCATAGAAACATTAGTTCCACACAGGGAGTCCCACACTATGTGTAACTCTATACATGTTGTGTTAACTGATATTTTATAGAATAACATATCTGATTATCACTTTTTCATTCACTCCTATATCCTTTGATCTTTCCATTAATCATTCTTATAAATAATGAACACATTATTACAAGCCTGTTTGTTGCTGATCCCCAAAATATGGCCACCAAAATGCACTGGAAAATGGTCGTCATTCATCCCTTTCGCTATTACACACCTTCCTAAAACCAACGGTCTAAAATAAATCCAAAATATATCATAATAATTGTCTTATATTAATCACATCATAGATCTGAACTCAGATCTGCGATATTAATCTGTTTCACCAAGAAATGTGTGTGCAATGATTGAATTTCTGATATTTGTTGAACCACTGATCAAAATGAATATCATAAATGAAAGAATGAATAATGGTAGTATAAAACCAATAAAAATTCCAAAGATGAATTAAAATCAGACTTATTTTTGATATACTCAATCCATTACTGATAGAATGACGAATAAAGATCCAGATAAATGATTCTTCTAAATTCCTTATAGATAAACCCGTACTCTCAATATGATTGATCTGTGAATAAATTTGTTGGTCAATTGATTTGTGTTCTTTATAGGAATAATTAAACGGGTAAAATCCACAAAAAAACATTCTATATATATTTTTATCAATAATTGAAGAATAAAAAATCCACTTTGTTGTCACTAGAGAGATCCTTGAATCCTGTTGCGCACTGATCGATGATCCAAGATATAGTCCAACATCATCTAACAAGATCCACACCAACACACTTCTCTCAATTTGAAGGGTTATATGGATAACCCTAAACATTGTACATATAAGCGTATTTATAGAAAATATTAGGTCGATGTGTCACATTTAAATAAAATAAATAATTTCTTTTATTTCTTTTATTAATTCTCCCACGACAGCGCTTTATGGAAACTCTTGATTCCAACACAGGTTATATCATAGTCATGGTAAAACCCGTGATATGAACTCAACCGATAACTCATATTAAGACTCAATTTAGGAGTTATTTCAATTTTATATGAAAATTCATGTGCATGATATAAATTTATTTAATATATTTCAAAAATTAGTTCTAGGAACACCGTGTCACAGAATCTCATGTCATCTCAATGCCTAGCCCAGAAAATAATCCATAAAATATTCCAAAACAATAAATAGAAAAATAGAGTAATTATATTAATTATCCTTATATAAAGATAAGATTCCATCTATTTTCATAACCTTCCATAAATTGAGAAATTATAACATCATTCGTGTGTACGTGTGAATTACCACCTCCACAAAGCGATGTGATTATTTTTTCATCACCGCATCACATGGATATTATATATAATTTATTTAAATATATAATATGATATTTATAATATAATAGTAATTATAGGAAGAAAAAATAATACTTACCTTCTTACTCTCATGTTCATTGAAAAATTTAAACATTACTCATGTGTACGTACGACCTACTGTCTCCATGATTGTAATGTAATTTTCTTATCATAACCATATTTCATGATTGATTTTAAAAGTATAGTTAATGAATAAAAATAATAATTATGTCATTATTATTATTATGGAGATTATGGAATAATGATACCTTTAACCATGGTCAACATAACGCATTCATTTTGATGTTGTGTACCGAACATCTTCAAAACACTTGACATGGACTTAATTGATTAGAAAATGAAATGTGTCCTTAAAATAAATAAAATAAATATTTTAAAGATAAGGAATTAAACCTATAAATTTTATTGAGAAATAAACTAATTCATATAATTTTATTATACAGGCATTAAAGGAAATACATGGAAATTGTGGACTTGAGGTAATGGATTTCTTCTCAATTTTCCTTCCTTGGGGCATGTTTTAATGCTACATACCTAATTTATTTTATATAGTGCATATAAATAGATTTTACATGTAATATCATGAATCCTTCATACATAATTTTCTTTAATTTACATTTCAAATTATTTCACCTAAGGGGTTTGTACTTGAAAGTTACAAAGAAGTAGAAGTTTTATTAACTCAATTTTTATTAATTTAGTTATATAACTTATTCATTGATTATATTGTACCAATATTACGTGTAAAATAGAATTTTATAGATTTATTTTGTATTTAAATTTTTTTTGCGGATTTAAATTTTTTATACATAATCCTTCAATTTATTAATTCTAAAATTCAATGATATGACCTTTGTGAGGGTTTATCATCTCAAATTATATTCTTGGAGAAATATGTTATGTTATAAACCTATATTTTTTTACGATGTGTAAGTAATTATCCTTTGACATTATATATCTTGAATCTCCTAATTTTAAGGATATTTAATGTTTCATTTGAATTTATTCTTTCTTGGTACCTGTGATCCAAAAGTTATAAAAATGATAGGGATTTTTATGATACAATCTAATCTTATTTTAGGATTATATGTTCAGAGTTACATTGGGAGGGATCATTACACTTATTTTTATGAACCTAATATATTTTATTATCCTATGGTTATAAATGTTTTTATATGTTTAATTTCAATTTCCACCCTTATTGATTAAAAGAACATAAATAAATTTTTTTGTAAGTTATACTGATCTTGTATCTTCTTTTAAATATGTAATATTTCTCTTATATATCCATTTTTCAAAAAAAAAATAAAGAATATAGTTTTATAAACAAAAAATTAATTCCAAATATTTTTACATGATCTTTGAACTTCGATTAAAATGTTTTAAAATGGATTTTCTAAATTTATTCCTCATTGGTAACTTTTAAATCTCTTTAATTTTTTTGAAAACAATGTTTAATTTTAATGTTGACCAAATGAATAGATTTCCCTACCATTTTGAAAATTATATTATTTGAAACTACATTTATAATATTTCATGGTTATTTTAAAATAAAATAATTTTAACAATACTTTATAAATTTTTACTGATTAAAATTTATTTTCAAAGGTGAAAAAATATTTTACTAAAAAATATTTTTAATGGTATTTTAATTGTATTTCTATTCACCAACAACACAAACACTTCATGTTACTTATGATCCACTGGGGATATCTTTTAATGATACCATCCTTATCCTTTATCCAGATGGACTATGATTATTTCAAAGACATTTTCATGGAACTAATTTCTTTTTCAAGGGTAAATGAAGCTCTAAATGAAAAATAGTTATTACTATATTTAAAATGAATTCTATAATGTGTTATTATTATGTTATGGTTATTTTAAATTTTTTATGATGGTATTTAATCCCAATATAGGTTATGATGTTGGGTGAACATGATATATCTCTCAAATTAATTAGATGAATGGATGGAGTAAAACAATTATAGGATTCCCCTAACAGATTACTATAATTTACTAGGTAGGTAATTACATTTGTAAGAGTGGTTATAATAGTGATATGATAATGATGTTACTAGTTCTCAAAATGGATTATTTTTACTTGAATCAAGTTCTAATGTATCCTTTTCTCAGGGATTATTTTCACAAGGCTCTTGATTTTAGACTTATATAACTCTTGTCTTATTTTAAATCTTTGTGAAATGTTTCAAAATTTATGATCCATGTTTAGATGGATATTAATTCTATTATATTATGATAATTAATTTTTATTATGTCATAATACCCTTATTCTAAATAATTAAATTTAATTATTAATGTTTTTTACTCTTAATGAGAATTTGAGCTCACTCTTCTCATGTTTTCCTTTTCCTCAGGTTATGAAGAATGATATTAAATGAAATATGATTTTATAGGATTCATATGTGGAGAACTTTTTGCAATATTTTTAGTACTAAATGTAGAATAAGAAAATCTTGTTATTGTGGGAAAATTTTTTACTCAAATACATTCGTATTTTTAGGAAATAATTTTCCCAAATTCTCTAAAACTCTATACCTAAAAGGTCCAAGGGTATAAAATTGATCCAATATTTCCTTTTGATGTTGTAAGTTTTGTATGGTTGAAATTGGGTCAAATTTCTTGATTTCAAAACCATTAATGTAAATATTTTTCTTTAATCACTGTATTTTGGGAATGTAGATTTGGTTTTGTAATAGAGAGAGGAGAGAAGATGACCTTTTACAATTAACGTTGGTATAAAACCTAAAAATACATGAAATATTAATATATAATATTTGTCAAACACATGTAAATTGGATCCAATTTTCTATATTATAAAAGATAAGAAGGTTATGGAGGAAATAAATTCAACCAATAAAATTTCTACAAGTTTAATTATCATTTTTAACATTATATCTTACTTTAACTTCCTCGTTAAACTTTTCAACCTTAACCATGGTAAAAAGAATTTAGTCCCTAAGGGTTATAAAAGAAAGTTTAAAAATACCATGAGCCACATACATGGACCAATTATGATATCTACAATATTTTACCATCTGATTTAATTATGATAGGTTTTTTATGATTTTATAATTATTAAAAAATAATATCTAATCATTAAATTCTATTTAAATTATTTTTTGATAATATTTAAAAAAATACATAGATATTAAGATAATAATATAATTTAAATATAAAAACTTTTACCAATAATTACCATTAATAATTATCCATAAAATTATTGGGATTTTATAATTCACCATAAAAGTATTATTTGTTTTTTTAAGTCATTTAATTATTTATCTACTGGTTGTAGAAGTGTTGCATCACTGTTACGTAAAATTTCTAGATAAATATACCATCACTAAAAATTTTAAATAAATTACATCCATTAATATATATTTTATAAATAAATTTTATCATCTTCATTCATTCATATCTCATTTGTATCTATATATAAATCATGACAACATAATAAGTGGGAAATAGTGACATTTTTAAATTACCATTTACCTAAAATAATATATAATTCATAATCAAAAACAAGTGGGAAAAAATTAAATATTTTTAAATATATAATTATTATGTACAAACTAAATACATCCAACAAAATTAAATAATTTTATTGAGATATTTTAAATCTATATCCCATAATTTCAACCTTAATTAACCTACTTTACCGTTTACTATGGTGAAAATTTTTACAATGGTTAATAATCATTATCTATAAAAAGTAAATAGAACTCATTACAGTATTTTAATATTATAATTCCAAATATGATATCACTTTTCTAATATTTAATTTCAATAGATATTAAAAACAATTTTAATCTAACTATGTTAAATGATATGAAATATAGTATTTAGAAAAATGCCAATTTTAAGCATAAAAATGATTTTATACCAAAAATAAAATATAATATTAATTATCATTGAATTAATTAGAATATATATAATAAAATAAAACTTACTTTATGTTGAAACTAATCCAAAATTTAGTGTGCCTTTAAAATTACATGAGATAAAAAAATAAATGAAAATTTTTGCAAAATCGGTATTTTTCAACATTGACTTAAAAATAAATCTTTTCATAAGAAAATAAAATATTATTATTTTGATTATTTTAACATTAATATTTAAAAAATAATGTTTATTTTATTAAAAAAATTATAAAATTGTAATATATTAGTCATAATATTCATGTATGAAATGCAATAAAACCCATTATTGAAGAAAATTCATTTTTGAAGTACAAAATGAATCCATAATCATTATTTATATAGAAACCACCATTAGAAGAATGATAATTTACTTTATTAAAATTATTAAATTTACATTTAATTAAAATCATTCATCTATACTTATTAACTTAATTTACTTTGATAAAAATACTTTTCACATATAAAATATATTTCTAAAAGATAACTTCTATAATCTTATATGATCTTATTAAAAATGTAATTCTTGTTTCCTAGGATTTAATTAATAAATTTAATTAATAAAACCATTTAAAAATATATTTCATAATGTGGTTAATCCAATTCATATGTGATAATTCAATGGCTAGGTTATATCCATCATATTTTAATAATAATATTTTAATAGTATATCCCGGTTCGTTTTAAGCTCGATATTATGTGTAATGAGCACAATAAAACATAAAATTATTTTTAAAAAATATCATGGTGTTGCACCTTGGATCTCCCTCTTGATTTTTTTCATCTCCCTCAAATATTTATGAAATCAAGTGTCATTGTTTATGATTTTTTTTAATCAGTAAGACTATCATCATGAATCCTTAATCACTCATCTCTCTCACTACTACATGGTGTTTCACTTCAAATCCATAATCTAGATATTTATATAAGATTTTGGGGTTTTATCTGATTAGATAAATATCACTTAGGGCTACCACTTGAAAATTATTATACAACTAAGAATTATTTGGTCCCTAAGATTTTCCATTATTTTATTTGAGTTTTCATGTGTGATGTGGTGTGTAAAAAAATTATAATATTTAAAAATCCTAAATTGATTTTAAATTAGGTTTCTTAATATGAAATTTATTTAATAAAAATATTTTTATCCATGAAATAAATTCCTAGTATTAGGATTCTATGTCATATTCATTAAGTAACTTACACCTAAATTTAAGTGATTTGGAAATTTGGTGAGAACTCTTTTGTGGTATCCTTTTTATGTTATGACATAATAGACCTTATTGGTTTCTTAATAAACCATGTGTTGTTGAGAGGTGGAAAAATATAAGGCTATAATGGGGTAGTGATGGATAAAATTAAAATTTTATGGAAAGTTATGTGTGTGAGTTAACCGATAAATTTAATGTGTTAGGTTTCATTGGATGGGATGTCAACCCATGATGGTAGTTTTGTGAAGTTTTTAATTTTACGAAATGTTTATAAATATTAATGATATGAGGTGGTATATGTGATGTTATGACATGTATATTTTTTCTTTTATGTTTATATTATTGTATTTTTATATGGTTTTTTATAATTTCAACCATGGTGTCCTATATAATTTCAACTATATGCATTGCCAACCATTAATATTCATGTTATGCAATCAACCGTACTGTTAACCTTTAACATTTTTGTAATATGTTATTAGATGTAATGAAAATATTTTTTTATATAATATGTGGATGGGTTTAATGGAATCATTGGTTTTTTATAATACATATATTGTGTATTATTCCATCCTTTCTTATTCATGTTATATTATTAGCTATAAATACATCCTTAACCATTATTGTGATTTATCATCATGTTTCATGCCAACCTTAGTTGTTCATGAGATTTGGATCAGGTAAATTTTATAATTTTTTCATTTATGATATATGGTTTTGTTAATTCCACCTACATGATTATAACTATGGTGGTTGGGTGTAATTACATCCTAGGTATTATTGTTCATAAAATCTAGATGTATTTCCAACCATAATTCCTTGATGGATATGTGGTGAGTGTAAATTCAACCTTGATATCATTACCCAATGCATTTTTTGTAGTTTCATCCCTTATCATTTATATAACATTTCAGATATGTATTTACAATTGATATCATTGAGTTTATTAATTTGGTTTTTTGGGTGGATTATCAAACCCTTTTTATAAGGTTGATCAAGTAACATTTAGAGATCACTTAGGAACTCAGTATTAGTATAGAACCTTATGTTTTCTATAAAACAAGTATTTAATATAACTCATTAATCCTACTATTGTTATTAAGATTTTTTTATATTATTTTTATATTATAAAAAATATTAAACAAGTTGACGGTGAAAAAAAATATATAGAAACATTAAATGGAAACCTTTAGAAAATAGTTTCTAGGGAGAAGTAAGAATAATCATTATGAAAAATCCCTTTTATGGTCCCTTATTCTTCATAAATATATTAGTTCTCAATCCACTCCACCTTAAAAAACAATAATAACATCATTACCCTGAGATACCCCTCATTGACCTCTAATTTGATCACAAAAATACCTTAATCGTGAGTATGAGGTTCTTGTGTATTCATTTAGGAAATTTTAGTGCTCACCCCTGAACTTTAAGAATGAATTTCTAGTATTTTCTCCCAACTTTCAATTTAAGAGATGAATAACACAAATCACATGAATTTTGTTCACCAAACCACTCACTCACTTTATAACATATATCTAGCATATAAATGATAACTAGGTATTGGGAATCTATGATCATTCATGTATTAATATAAGTGAAAAAAAATGTGCAATGGGGGGTGGAGAGTAATGATTTCTAGCCCAAATACACAAAACTAACTACTATATTAATTATTGTCTAAATAAAATAAAATTTGAAATCATAATCAAATATCAAGAGAAAAACTTATGTTATTCCCTTATTATTAAACACCTCAATCGATTCTACATAGATATAGATTAAATAATTTTTCTAGTTAAGAAACATAGGAATTACCAAAAATTTTAAAATAGATTAAAGAAGTGGAAAAAACTACATACATGGATCTTGTCACCAAGAATAAAATTCCCTGAGGGATATCTAAATATTTATTAAGTTTCAAACATCGTTTATGTGAAAATTATTATTCCATATTTCATGTGATCATACTATGAATTATTCACATGTAAATGGGATCATTGAGACATTTATTCTTTCCATTATAAGCTTTAGTAGTGTGAGTTATAGATCCCTATATCTATTAAGTCTATAATCCATGTGGAATTATATTCTAACTCATGCCAGATTTGGTTAGGTAATGAATACTGAGAATCATCTATTTCCATCTTGGGTTTCATGTGTAACACATGTATCTATATCATCATCCATAACACAATATTTGATGCTTAATCTATGATAAATCATCTTGTGTATTTTTGATAGTCCTAAATCATAAGTGAACAATAGAAAATATGAGTTATTCAAATATAGATTCAATTTATTTATATGTGGGTCATGTTTAAATTGGAATGAACATCATAAATATATTTAATGGTTCATGTATAGGCCCAACAATCCATTATATGGTGTAGTATAAAAAACTCCTACATCATCTGATAACTCATACATTAATTAGGGTTTCTCATACATGGGATTCTATTTTTTCCATTTAATTATACATGAGTGTATTTTATTCTTATAGCGCTTCTATATCAGCTGACTTACACTTACACAGCAATCATAATTATTTTTTACTCTTATATATTAGGTCTAGGAAGGATTTATTCATATATAGAGTGCTTGAAACTCATTTTAATAAACCATGGTTTTTGTATTTTTTATTTATTTTTAACATGATCTTCAAATCCCATTATGAATCAATATTACACCTATAAAAACCTTAAAACCAAGATTTAAAATAATTTCCAAGTAAATTTAATCCATAATCTCAATTTATTCCCTATAATGAAAATGTTTTTAAATAACTATAATAGAATCCAAAATATCCAAATAATATGAATATGTTATATTTTTTAACTAATTTTAAAAATGTGGGGACAAAATAAACAAATTTAAATTATATATAAATATAATTTTATGATTTTTTAGTCCCTCACACTTGATATTTTCACTCCTTGAGAAAAAAATATTTTGATGTATAATTCATTAAAAACTACTTCAACATCAACTTACTTCACTTACAGATTAATATTACGAAATTTATTCATCTAAAAAATATTTATCACAAGTACACATTTACATATCATCTTATTAACCATTATATAAGACATTTTTACCCTTATGTATTGCAATGAGAATCTAAAACAATTTTTCAAATTTTTAGTTAGTAAACATATAGTAATAAATTATTACATTTACATATCTTAGAGGGTCTCACAAAATATTAGATTTCTAATGATAACTACATTTATATAGGAATTATTTCTATTACGTATCACAATGAGGATTTTCCCTTCATTGCATTTTTATTATGCATAGTGAAAGATCCTTATAAATGCTTCTTGTAGACCCTTATGTACTGAAGTAATTATTTTTTGTTTATTCAATCCTCTTTATTTTAAGTACCTTTTTATATGAATTGTAATAAACCTTATTCATTCTTGAAATGTTAGTCCATTTTCTATATTTTGGTTGGTACTATATCAAGGATATTATATATTTATTATTCACCATTATATATTAATACACGCCAAGAATGGGTACACTATTATTATGGGGGTTAATTCAGTGGTAATTTCTTTTAAAATTTATTTCACTTAGATTTTACGTACATAACCTATAATGATCCAATCCACTTAATATACCAATCTCATCCTTACCTAAATAAAACTAATTTTAAAATTGGAAAAGTTTCAAGAAATTTATATTAATTTTGGTCCCAAAATGGGAACCTACTCTTTATTGTGATCTAGAGAGTCTGAGTTAACAATTAATCACTATAATAAATCATTGATTATAGTAAGTAAGTAGAGATAATCCTCAACATATGTATTTCCCAAAACTTCAAAAGAATCCCCTAGGATTATAGACTAATTCTCGTTATTATAATATGATAAAAATAAATTGAGAATGGTATTGGGATAATTTAGGTTTCTTTAGTAATTTATGAAGATAATCTTCCTCTTGAATTCTTTAAGACAGTATAATAAGAATATACTCCCTTATTTAAAATATTAGACCTATAATAATCGTAGTTCAAACTAAATTTGTTGGAATTTATAATTTTAGGAAGAATTATTTTATGATCTACTTCTCAATTTCAAATAACTAATCACTCATCCTATTTATGTTTTTTTACTATCTCAATAACACTCATCTTCAGCCTTAATTTTTTCAACTATTCGTTATAGTCATAGATCTCTCTCTCTCTCTCTATCTCTTTGTAGTTATTTCAAAACTTCTCTCTATCACCGAGAATTATCAATATTAAATAATTAAACCAAATATAAAAATAAATTTTTGCACATATATTTTGGATAATTCTAAACAGTTAATTATGCAACATGTTCATCCATGTATTTCTGGAACCAACTATTCTGGTGGGCATGAACCCATGATCACTAAATATTACATTCTAAATTAATCAAATCTCTCTAGAGAAATTTTAGTAATAAAATTTCTATTTAATCTAACACAACTTCATATAACCTGATTTCGATGGAAACTACCTCAAATATCTTGGCTCTTTGAAACATCTCATTATTGTATAATAGACTTAATACTCAACTTTAGTAATAGAAATTACCATTTTCATGTGTTTTATTAATTCAATGTTATCATAACATTGTCTCATTTATATTCTATAAGAATCATGTAGAAATTATCAAAATTATAAATTATTTATAAACTGTAAGAGTCATGAATTTTTAGTAAGAAAAACATTTGTAAGAGACTTTATTTTCATTCCATTGAAAAAAATTAGACATTAATTGATTTTTTTAAGACATAGTCTACAACAAATTTTCAATAGAATCCTTAACTTGATCAAAATGATTTTATTATATTTTCAAAAGTGTTATGAAATTATATAATTTATTATGAACTCAATTCATAAGTCTTCACATAGATCTAAAGACTTATACAGATATGTCTTCAAAAAATTTATATAATGAAAATATTCTATAGAATAAATTCTTATAAAATTAAGAAAAGACTTACTCATAGCATTAAATCCATATTAAAACAATGATAAAAGTCTTAAAAAATAATTATTATCCAAATTTTAACCTTGTAAGAAATTTTCATAAAAATTACAATAAAAATATTACGAGGAACCAAAATTTTTTATTAAATTACAAATGTCATACAAATACTTCAAGTCGTGTGGATTTTTAACATAAACATCAGAATTAAAGGTTTCTACAAATAATACCTGAGCCTATTAAATTCATCTCAAGACTTCTCAAATTAACTCAAAAACATTCTAAATTGATTTAAATTATTCTGATACTTATTTAACAAAAAATACAATAATCTTACAATTCCATTGGGCTCTTAAATGTCCCCCTTTGGACTTGTTATCAAATATATTCAACATTGTTATCATCATATAACTATTTCTGGGAACCCAGAAATTATCATCAATGAACAATAAAATCATAGTATTTCTCCAATGAAAATATTCGTCAAGACACACTATTGGACAAGTCAATTTTCTAAGATAATTTAATCTCTTGGGGGTAAGAAAAAAAAATTTGGTGACTTAGATTCTCCCCCATAAATCCATAAAATAATTCAAATTTAATCTCCAGTATTTATAATAACCATAGCCTTAGGTCTAATATTAATTATAATATTTACTTATTCTCAATTTAAATATTAGAGTACATTTCTATCCCCCCTTTGATAATATAATCCAAATCATAGTAGGGGTACTTCTCATGCACTTTTAAGTGATAGGGGAAGGAGGTATATGAATTTTAATCCTTAACTAAGTAAACCAATATCTTGGTAGTTATTTGGTCATCACTTTTTCAATATTGTAATTTTTATAAATTTATTATATCTTCACATCTGAATTTTACACTTTTTATTTGATAAAATGATATTTTATATCAATATTCATTAATCATGATTGTTTCATGAGGTTCGTTGATAGTTATATAGTATATTTGTTATCATCATAAATCCTTATTATCCTATCAACTTCTACCTTAAGATTATCCAGTTGTAATTTCAACCACAAAATTTGTGTACATGACTATATTTTTGCAACATATTATACCTCAACTATTATTAAAGAAACTAAATTCTATGTTCTAATATTCCATCGCACACATATTTCACCAAGAAACAAAATCCCACCAAATTTAAATTTTCTATAATTATAGTCACCAACCCAATATACATATGTCAAACCAATAATATTAATTTCTTCACTTAATTTATACATCATTCCATAATTAATAGGCCACTTGACATATCAAAAAATATATTTTATAGCCAGCATATGAGGCTCCATAGGATCATTCTAAAATCTAGTATAAAAAATAATTGCATAAACTATATATGGTATTTACACTATTAGATACACATGACTATTAATAGTTTTTTTAAAATATTTCAAATTAACACTACTTATATACTCATATTTTCTCAACATATTTCTAACTTATATGGGTGTTGAAACATTTATTTAAACTTTATTACAAAATTTATTTAGAAATTTTCTCAAATATTGTAATCAACATTATGTGAAATATATAATCCTAGAAAATATGACATTTAACCCTATATGGACATATCAAAATTCATTTTAATATAAATTTAAAATTCCTCAAGGGTCTGTTCTTTATCACTAGAAAATATCATGTCATCAATATAATCTATAAATTATAGATTGCCTGTGTGAATCTCTTTAACATAATGGTTGTTATAAACCTTTCCTTTAATGAATTTAAATTATTTTAGGCAACTATCCACCTTATATTACCAAGATATAGTATCTTGTTTTTATCCATATAAATATTTTATCAGTTAACATAACATGTTTTCATCTCTGTTTGGAATGAATTTGTCACATATAAAAGTCCTTTCATCTAGATCACTATATAAAAAGGATAACATTACATCAATCTGATATACCTTATAGTGTTTGTGATATTCAACTAAAATAAATGTTCTCATTGATTCTATTATAGCCACTATATAAAATGAATCATTTATTTTTATCCTTTACATCAAATAATACAATTTGTATACTTATCTTGCTTTTATTATTGCCACCCCACCATTTTCATTTAGTTTGTTTCTTAACAATCACTGGGTACCTATAAAATTTTTTCTTCTATTCAAGGTATAATCTCCCATGTGTAATTATTCTCTTTTTGATCATTATCTTCATGCATAGATTGTATCTACTACCCATGCTTTACTACTTCTAAAACTTTTTGTGGCACAACCTCGGAAATGGGAGCAGTTTTATTTTCAAGCCTTAATATTTTTTTGTATACACAATATATTATTCATTACTAATGACATCTTATAAATCAATATGATTTTGGAATCTATGATTGCTGAATTTGTCATTTTGAAAACCTCTATCTTAATCATTGGATAGATTAGAATCAATATTAATAAAATTTGTCTCTTTCTCATATTCTTTATCTCGTTTTCCTAAAATCTATATTCTAACTGATATAAAATATTCAAAAACAACTTAATTTATTAAATCATTCTTGAAATTATTTTGAATAATTTTATTATAATGGTATTCTTAGAATTTTTTCATCATCATATTCCAACATTTGTAGAATCTACCATTTGATATGTAGCCCATGAAGATTCAATCCTATGAATTCTCTTCAAATATTCCCAATTTATTATTTGAATCTTCATGTAACATGGACTACCAAATAAATTAATGTAATTCCATGTTATATTTATATTATTAAAAATTTAATATGGTTTAATATGTATATTAATTTAGAATAAACACATTTTTTTATGTATATTATAGTACATAGAATTTCTCTCTAGAATAATGTATAGAGCATGGATTAAAATTGATTTTTTATTCCCCTATCAACCAAACAAATGTTCTTTTCTTATAAAACACCATTTTTTGGGAAGTGTATAATACACTGTATTGATTCATAATTCCATGTTTTGAGAGGTGTATTTGAAAATAATTACATATGTATTATTTGAAATTATCTTATCTAATATTCTTGATGCAGTCTCACTATTTTTTTCAACCTATTTTCTAATAATTTTGAACATAAAAAATGATTCTGGATTATGTTTTAAAAAAATGGCATTGGTCATATAAGTGTAATAATAATTTAATGTAATGAATAAAAGATCATCTCTATATTATTATTGTCTCATTAGACCCCACAAATTAGGATGAATTAGCCTTAGTGGTCTACTGGACTAAATTTTCTCATTTTTATGGGTTCTTTAAACCATTTTACCCTTATTATGTGTTGAACAAACAAAATATTTTTCCTTTTTATGTTAGGGTATATCATTCCACCACATCATACATTGGGATTATTTCCATTTTTCTTTTACAAAGTTTCCTAATACTCTTTTTCAATAGTTTTTCTCAATATTAGCACTCAGATAATAAGAATTAGTTAGGTCACAAATTTGGAATAAATTTCCACTTCTTCTTTCACTTTTTTTATATATCCTCGGTTATTATCACTCTTGTAGATGATTTATTTTTTTTGAATAAAAATTTACTTCCTTCATCAAATAATAAGATCAAATTTATGAGATTGTGTTTAATCCATTTAATAAAAAGAACATATTTTCATTTTCTTATTTTATCGTCTATATTCACAGTTCCAAACCCCTTAATTTTTAAGGATCTTTAATTTTCCAATTATATATGACCTCCATCATTTTTTCAATATTATTTATAATTTCTTCTATTGAAATGTGTGATGAATATCCACTCTCTTGAATCAATAGTCAAGTATTACTACATTCTTTTAAAGTAACTTCTATAATAAAATATTTTTCTTCATTATTTCCTAAAATAGATTTCTTTTTTTGAATATTTAAACTATCCTAGGAGAGTGTTCATACTGAATTTTTATTTATAACTTTCTTGACCTACATCCTCTTTGACTTGATTTTTTTCTTATTAGTTAAGAACACATTCAATTCATCCCTACTATAAAACAATTATATGTTGTACCAGTATAAATAAAATTTGTTCCCAAATGTCCCATAGCTCTTATAGTAATAATTTAATCTACATCTTCCATATTGATAAACGTTATGTTCAAAAAAAAATTCCACTGACCTATCATATATTTTTCTTTATTTTTTGTCAGTAATGTATAAATTATAGAGTTACTGTTCTCTTATATTGATATAGAAGTGGGTTTATCACCATTTTTCATTTTCCAAACATTTCCATATTTGAATTTAAACTTCACTATTTGTAGTGAGAAGTTATATTGATATTTATTAAGATAATTTTTAACCTTCTCATTTGAGATCACTTGTTTGATAACTTTTGATGACACTAATTTGATTTTAATATCCTTATTTAAGCCTTAAGTCTGATTATTCAATGTGTTCAGATCATCAAGATATATTCATTATGTTTTTATTCACTATTATACCATCAATATAAGTTTCTCATCCAATTATTTTACCATTTTTTATTTCTTAACAACATTCATCTAGTGCTTTTTGATTTCATAAAAATGAATATATTATCTATTAATAATCTATATATTTCCATCATTCTTATTTTCATCATCATTCTCCAATATCCTAATTTCCTTATTGAGTTTAATGTATTTCCGATGACCAATTTCATGATTAAATTTTAATATGTGCTCTATGTTAGTAATATAACATTATTCTTCTTCACTTATTACGGATTTTTCATGTTTTCCAACATGATTCATTAAGTTTTTGAACATATCTCTAACTTTTTTATGATTATCTTCTTGAATTTTTGTAATACTCTTAATCTTTACTCATAAAACTTATTATTTTTCTCCATGGAAAAATATTTTTATACTCAAATGATTTGGAAAACTCTTTTTAGTTTTCCCTAACATATTATTTATTGGATTCTAATTTTGATCATCATCCTAATGATCACTACTTCTCTT
The DNA here is from genome assembly GCA_963277665.1 of Viscum album. Classification (NCBI taxonomy): domain Eukaryota; kingdom Viridiplantae; phylum Streptophyta; class Magnoliopsida; order Santalales; family Viscaceae; genus Viscum; species Viscum album. The sequence continues at coordinate 1,897,334,104 of OY728150.1, forward strand.
ATTTGTAAAATTTATAGAAATGTGTCAAATTCCAGCACACTTGAAACACTCATGTGGTAGTTTTCCTTTATATTTTACTTTTCCTTTTCTAAATTTATTTGAGATAAGAGACATGAATCTCATATAATCATCATCATTTTATTAATCATCATTAGAGTCACAAGAGTATCCAACCTCTTCATCCTATTTTTTTTATTTATCAAGGATTCAAATTTCATTTCCTCTTTGAAGTTTTTTGTAATTTTTATGTCTTTACAATATCATATGTAATGATAATATTGTGAAATTAATCAAGGTTAAGATCATATATCAATTAAAATACTGAAATTTTAGAATAAAACCTATATGAAAAATTTCTCATTAGTTTTTAAAAAATTCTATAGTCTTCCATTTTTCTCTATAACCTCTGGTATTTATTACTATATCATTGACTATTTTTAAGAATTCATCAATGATTTCTTATTTATAAATCTTGAAATCATTAAATTTGTTTCTTAATATTTTCATTTCAAGTTATTTAACCTTAAAATGTCCTTCACAATTACATTAAAGTTAGTCCTAGATTTCTCTATTTATTTTAAGTCCCCTATCATTTATCTAGAAATTATTTTTATAGTGATATAAAAATAAAACTTCTTTCTTTCCCATCAACAAAAAAATTATCTTAACAGAAAATTTAGCTTCCATATTTCAAAAACCAATATTTTATGTGATAAAATATAGACTAACATTTTATTCTTCTATCCATGATTTCTTATGACATAAATAGTGGGAACACCCCTTCTATTCGTGGAATTTTTGTTGACTATAAAATAAAATCAAGGATCTGATAGAGTGAAATTGGGTTTGATCTCATACCATTTTATGTCCCCCTAGAATGGGTACACTATAGAGAGGAGGTTTATTAGTGATACTTTCATTTTAAATTTCTCTCTCTTCATATTAACCTAAACAATCACTAGGATCAGATCTACTCAATATATGAATCCCATCCATACATCAATGAAGATAAAATTTAAATAAAAAATTCTCACCAAATTTCAACAAGTTTTCATCTAACTATATTTACCTACTTCTTTATATTATAGTGATATTAAATCATATTCACCAATATAATGAATATATAATTACAGTGGGTAAGGAGGGATTACACTCTACATATTTTTTTATGAAAACATACACACTCCACCACTAGAGTTCATGTAATGCCCTGACCTCAGTTTCTAGGATCTGGTGCATTATTTTATTATAATATAATGATTACAAGAAATTCATATCCTGAAGGAACGAATTGTTTAGTAGTTATAGTAAAAAATATACAAACATAAGTTCAAAATTACAACTTGAAATGAAATAAATAATAGATGTTCTATTTGAAACATCTATGACTCCAAGATTATCCCTGTAAGTCATTCATAATATTCATCTTAACAACCTGGGGAAAATAAAACATAAGAAAGGGGTGATCTCAGATTCTCAGTAAGGGTATGCAATACAATATAAGTTATCATGAAAATAAACCCTAGGCATGGTGAACAACTAAAAACACATGCCTTTAAAAATATACTTGAGCATAATATGGTGGGAATGAAATTTAGTTAAATAAGGCCATTTAAATGATCATAAGATAATGAAACATAACCATTGATATTATATCAATCAAATAATCACATGTTTTATCAATTACTAATACCATAATGAGGTAATTCATAATGCTGGACATTTGAAACATGTTGTCAAGTACTTGTCCAAGACATCTGAAAATACTTGGGTAAGGCCTCAACCGAAACCCAATTCTGTTTTGTCTCATGAGAACTATTGATGCATCAAGGGGAAATAGAGGGCCCCAACCATCAATTTATTGGTCCAATGAATTATTCATATGAAAAGAGATAAACATAAACAACATGAAAATATGAAATAACTTCCCCCAATATGTATACATAAACACTAACCATTCTGAGTAGTATGATAAATGGTATCAAGATAGCACATCCACAGTCAAACTGATCATAAACCATTTAATACAATGTGGTATATAATAAAAAAAGATATTAACCAAAGAAATAAAAATTAAATAGTGGTTTTGATATAGATGAAAATACTCTAATAAAACCATTGAGTAATTTTTGAGATAAATACACTTTTACTTTTAAAAGAAGAGTTCTTTTGGAAAAAATCATTTCATAAACAAAAAAAGAACTAAGGTGGTTTTTCAATGATGAAAATTAGTGGTTTTAGAAAAATAATTGTGGTTTAAAATAGATATATAGAAAATTAACACTGAATTTATGAGTAGTACATAAGAATAATTAAGAATTTAATTAGGATTAAGAGGGACAAAGATAACCCAAAAGAAAATGGAGGTTCGGGTAGAAAACCCTTACCTTATGTCTGAACGTGTTCTTAACTTGACCATAAAATCCTGGATAATAAAATTAAATCCATTAATTAATTAATTAATAACATTTTCTATATTTATTTTATTTATTATAATTTTATTAATTTCGATTGTGGCCTTTTTTATAAGTTATAAGATATAAATTTATCACTCAGAAGCATTAGTTTCCTTGGCTTTCATGATCGGTATACTTGTATATGAGTATGGAAGTTCGTGTGGAAATGGAATAATTCTTCATAATTGAATTTATATGATACTAATGAAAATATAACAGATTAAATGATTATATAATTTATTTTTTTATATGTTATGATGATGAGTTATTATATAGAACATTAATGATAATCATTTTTATTATTTTGGTGATATTTCGATTATTATGAACTAGTTTTGTTGTATGAATTAGTATTATCTAGATATACTATTTTCAGAACATTAAATAAGACATAATACATATTTTATAGTATGTATTAACCATAAAAATGGTTCCATGACCATCCTTAGAGGAGAAATTGAAGAACGAAGGTTCATCATTCATAAAGGTTGTAAATCGACACCTCCAGGATGATGATTTCGTTTAAAAAGAGAGATAAAGTATTTTGAGGATGGATAATACATTAACATGATATAATTATAGTATATATATTATAATGGACTTATCATGATAATTTGTATATATGAGGTGAGGAGAAGATAATAAAATAAAATAAATTGAAAATTAAATTAAAAGAAAAAGGGAGAGGGCTTACCTCTTCAAATATCTTCCTTGAGAACCTCCTTAACTGAAGGGTTTTGGTATTTTGGAAATACCAAGGGCTCATGAACATGGGGAGTGACTAGGGAAGATTGTTTGGGTAGAACATTGATAAGCTTCGTGGATTAGAGGAGTGGGGAGAAGGGGGAGTTAGGGGTTGTTTTTATGGTGGAGAAGAGGGTGATTTTTGAATATCTTATTCATTATTTTATTATTTTTCTTAAGACATGAAATATTACTGATTCTTGTGACCAAAAATAGTAATAAGTGCATGTGAGTTAAAAAAAACTATGATTACATCATCCATACATCACCTATGATTCAATAAATCATGTATTTAGTATTTATAGTTAATTATCATATTTTAATATTCACTAAAAATTCAAGTATTTTAGAAACAAAAATTCACCAAAACCATTTTTAAATGTGTATAATTAAAAAATGGAATCAATTTTATCAAAATAATTTTTTAAATATGTGAAATTTAGTTTTTAAATAAAATCATTATTTAATTGAAAAATACATATTTTAAATTTAAAACTGATTTTCTAATACTTTCAAAAATTAACTAAGGTCTCATAAAATTATCCTAAAATCATCGAATAATAAAATATTTATTTATGAATTCATTTTATGAAAATTATTTTTATTTTAGATAATTTTTTTTTAAATTTTCATTAAATATTTATTACTCATAAAAATACCAACACATAATTATTAATTTTTAAAATATTTACTCTCATTTATAAGGTGCCTAACTTTTATTTATACTTACATGGGTGGGTTTACTATTCATAAGGGCCATATTACAATTAATAAGGGTGTATTACTATTCATAAGGGTTAAGTTACTATTCACCAAAAATTTAAGTTAATCCTATCAAACTCTAAATATCTTACTGATCACAACCATGTATGTTCATTTTTAGAAATTCAAAACAAAGAGGCAGAAAAATTATATTTAACGATTAGGTTATAATAACAATGTGTTGTTTCTTAGAAACTCAATGTTCCTTGCATTACATTCTATATTAAATTTATTTGTAAAACCTTGGGGTGCTAAATTCCTCCACCTTACAAAAATTTCATTCTTGAAATTACCACAATGTTACCTCATAAAAACATTTAGGTAGTTCTTCATCATAAGCTCCTCAGGCTCCCACATCACCTCTTTAATTTTATGATTTTTCCAATGTACCTTTACTAGCTGATTTGTCTGATTCCTCAACACCATCACTTTAGTGTCTAAAATCTTGATAGGATATTCATAGTAAGATAAGTCAGGTTCCAATTCTATACCTTCATAAGTGACTACATTTGTTGAGTCTAGAATGTAATTTCTCAACAATGAGACATGGAATATATTATTTACCTTATAAAAGAAAGGTGTCATTTCCAAATGATAATATATAGATCCAATTATCTCCAAAATTTAAAAAGTTCTAATGTACTTGGGGATCATTTTACATTTCTTTCCAAATATTATAACACCCTTCCATGGTGATAATTTCTGGAAAACGTGATCTCCGACATGAAATTCTAAATCCTTACATTGATTATCATCATAGAACTTTTGCCTACTTTGAGCTTATTTGATATGGGTTTGAATAGTCTTTACCTTTTTGGTTGTTTCCTACACAAGCTTTAGGACTACAAGCTTTATTTCACCAACTTCATCCCAACATGTTGGTGTACGACATCAATTTCCATGAAATGCCTCATATAGTACCATTTTAATACTTTAATGGAAACTATTATTATATGAAAACTATAGAAAAGGTAAATATTGGTCCCACATACCTTTAAAGTCAAGTTAACATGATCTCAACATTTCTTCTAATGTTAGGATCATCCTTTTTGATTTCCCGTTAGTTTGAGGATGATAGATAGTACTCAAATGAAGCTTAGTATCCAAATCTTTCTTGAGACGTTTCCAAAATTTTGATATAAATCATGGATCGCAATTAGACACAATTGAGAGAGGTTCTCTATAAAGTCTTACACCTTTATTGATATAGATTCTTGTAAGGTGCTCTAGTGTAAAATCTCCCCTTATAGTTAGGAAATGTGAATATTTGGTATGTCGATCAACAATTACCCATATTGAATTATTATTTCTAGGAGTTTTGGGTAATCTGGTGAACAAATACATGGTGATATCATCCCATTTCCATGTATGAATAGGTATAGGTTCCATGTATCCTATAGGATGTTTTCCTTCACCCTTCACTTGTTGAAAGACTAAAAAACTTGATATATAATCATCAATTTCACGCTTCAGGTTGTCCCACCAGAAATATTTTTTCAAATATTTATTCATATTAGTTCTACAAGGGTGTATAGAGAATTTCAAACTATAGATATAATAGAATAACCCCCTTTTTAGCTCGGTTATATAGGTAACACATAGCCTTATCCAAAATTTCATAATTCTATCCTCACACAAGAATTTTGGAAACTTCCCATCATTCACAGCTTTAATTTTTTTAGAATGTTATCATCATCAGATTGAGAACTTTTAATTATTTCTAATAAATATGGTTGGTCAACCAATTGAAAAATTAATGATACTTCACCTTCTTTGATAATTCCCATATCCAACCGTGCTATATCCATTTACATAGGATCCTTTTCAATACTTGTTTTGTTTTGAACTACATGATATTTCCTACCCAATGTATCTACTGCCTTATTTTCCTTCCCTAAATGGTAGTGTATGGAACAATCATAATCCTTGAGTAGATCAATCCATCTTCTTTTCCTCATGTTGAGTTCTTTCTGTGAGAAGATATATTTCAATATCTTGTGATTAGTATATATCTCACATATTTTACCATAGAGATAATGTATTAATATCTTCAAATAAAATATTACAGCTACTAACTCAAGATCATGAGTTGAAAATATTTGTTCATGAATTTTTAACTTCCTTGTTGTACAGTTAATAACTATATCATTCTACATAAAGACACAAACAAGTCCTTTCTTTTATGCATCACTATAAATAAAAAATCCACCATTTTCTGATGGTAAAGTCAATATTAGAGAATAAACTAACCTATTCTATAATTCTTAAAAAATTGTTCAAATTATTTTATCTATATTAACTTAACCCCTTTACAAGTAAGATTTTTCGAAGGGTTAGCTAATCGGGTAAAGTTCTGAACGAAATGCTGATAATAACCTACTAATCCAATAAAACTGCATACCCCGGTTATGTTTGTTAATGTAGGTCATTCCTAAATTTCCTTTTTCTTTGTAGGATCAACTAAGATTACATACATATAGAAAATATGTCCAAGAAAAGAAACTATTTGAATCCAAAATTCACACTTTCTAAACTTCCCATATAACTCATTTTTTCTAAGAGTCTTCAAAATAATGCACAGGTGATTTTCATGATCTTTGTAGCTTTTGGAGTATACAAATATATCATCAATAAATACCAAGAATAATTCATAAATATATTCCTTAAAAACTCTATTCATTAGATCCATTAAAATAGAGGGTTAGTTATTCAGTCCAAAAATAATTACTATAAACTCATAATGCCCATACCTAGTTAGGAATGTTGTCTTTGTAATATATTACTTCCTCAAATGCAACTTATGATATTAAGATCAAAGTAAATCATTGAAAAATATTGGGCTCCATGAAGTTGATCAAATAAATCATAAATATGAGGTATGTAATAATTTTTCTTTATTGTAATAGAATTGAATAATTTATAGTCAATGCACAGCCTCATGGATCTATCTTTCTTATTGAAAATAGAACAGGGGATCCCCATAGAGAAACACTAGGGTGTAAAAATCCTTTATCACTCAATTCCTCCAGTTATTTATTTAGTTCTACTAATTCCATTGTGACTATTCTATAAGGATTCTTTGATATAGGCCTTTCACCATGAATTAAATCAATAGAAAACTCAATTTCCCACTTTAGAGGATGTCAAGGTAAATTCTTTGTAAATATATCAATGTATTATTTCAAAATAGGTACATACTCAATTTGAATATTTCTTTCCTCACCCATAGATATTATTTTATATTCCTCTAGAATAATTATATTCAGTATAGCTACTGGGGTTGGATCTAGATAAGAACCAAATGACGATGTTTCTACTCTAAATATAAGGGATTCTTTATCATTATCAAAAGTTAAAACTTCCTTCATCTTAAAATAGATTCTCACATCATAACATGAAATAAAATTCAAACCAATAATTATATCAAAGTCAATCATGGGTATGGTGATAAGTTCAACATATAAACCATGATTATGTGTCATAAGGGGGGTCGGTCGACACATCTTTGGTGTAATGATACTTCCCTTTGAAGTTCTTACTAAAAACTCCTTTATTAAATAAAATTAGAAATGTATAACTTTTATGGAAATATGGGAAGATATAAAAGAATTTAATGGTCTAGAATTAAATAAATCATTGACTAAGTTTAAGTAAATGATAAAAGTACCATTCACCACATCATTTGGAACGTCAACTTCAGTAGTTGTGATTGTATAAGCATGGCCTTTCTCCCTTGGCCCTCTCTAGGGATTGTTTCCTTGACACTTAGGATGATTATTGGCATAATGTCCCATGTATTTACAATTTTATCATTGAAAATTAGTGTCTTCTTTCTCTCCCTTTCAATTTCAATAGTGGTGTCCTCTTTCTCCACATTTTTAAAATTCTCCTTTTCATTTTTAAGTAGGCTCTATGGTGTTTCTTTCCACAAGTATAACATGTTGGAAAACTCCCATTTTTATTCTTCCCTTTATCCATTATTTCCTCCACCATCCTCTTCTTATCTTTTTTTTCCTTAAAGTCCAATGACTTAGAGAATTATTTCTCTTTCTTGATAGCACATGAGACTATATCTTTGTATATTGAGAAACTTTTGGAGAATAGTTCCCTTTGAAGTAATGGTTTTAAAACATAAAAAAATTGATCAATATTTCTCCTTGGATTATATATATAGTCCACAAAATGACTTTATAATTTTGTGAAGTTATCTTCATACTTGGAAATATTCTCATCCTCTTTTTTCCTCAGATTCAGAAAGTGCCTTTCCATATCTGCTTGTTGTTCATGAGGAAATTATTTTTATAAGAATATTTCCATAAAGTCCCTCCATTCCATTTCTTCTATTTTTCCATCCTAATTCATGTTTTGAATTAATGAAAACCACTTATCCACATCTCCTGATAGATGATAAACATCCATGATAACATTCTCCCATTCGTTACATCCCAAGATGAGAAATATCTTCTCTAAGGAACTGATCTACTAATCCTTCATGAATGGATTTGTAGTCCCATTGAACGATGAAGGTTGTTTTCACATAAAGCAGCCTATAATTTCTCCTCCACATTGTGGATTAGGATTATCCATATAATAAATGTTATTGTTCATTACATGAGTCAATTTTCCTAGTATAGTTATAAGTTATTCAACACCAGTCACAGCTTCAGAACCCACATCGTTATTTTTCATAGGAGGGAAATTACTACATGTGATACGTGTGTTCATACAGTTTCCATTCTTTCCAATAAGCACCATTTCTAAATTATTGAATATGATAAATTAGGTTATGAATCATAATTTATAATTTCAAACTTGAAAAAAAATATAACATAAATTTAAATTTTATGCATGTCTAGTTTCATAATCATAAGCAAGGTTACATTAAGGACATATTTAAATTTAAATCCTCTATAATGGTTTATAAATAAAATGTAAATTATATAATCATATCCCCAGGGAGTGTCATACCAGATGTGCATTAAGGATTGTTTTTGTCTACCAGGTTACCCCGAGTCAAGCTCAGAACACCTTTTTGGAGTTGTTACTCCTAGGTACATCTATACCAGAACCACATCCACTTATAGTATTAAAACAAGGATTTATTTTATAGAAATATCCAGATAATCTATACCTTACCAAAATTATAGGATTTTTCTATATACTTATACACAAAGTCTATCTTAGGGTTTTGTTCCCTAATCTAAGTTTTCTAAATCTTGTTTCCAAGGATTCTACTAAACATCCTCTAATAAGAACTGTAAGGCTTTGACCCCAGTTTCTTAGAGTCATTGAATTAGGTTATTTCATTATAATGATTTCAAGAAAGTTTTATTCTGAAGGAAGGAATATTTTATTAGTTTTGGTAAATAATATACAAACACAATTTTTACATTACAAATTGAAATGAAATACATAATAGAAATTTTATTTGAAATATATATGAATCCTAGATTATCCCTACAAGTCATTCACAATATTCATCTTCACTACCTGGAGAAAATAAAACATAAGAAATGGGTGAACTCAAATGATCAGTAATGGTATGTAATACATTGTATGTAATCATGAAAATAAACACTAGGCATGGTGAACAACTAAAAACATATGCCTTTAAAAATATACTTGAGCATAATATGGAAAGAATGAAAGTTGATTAAATAAGGCCATATAAATGATCATAAGGTAATGAAACATAACTATTCATATTCTACTAGTCTAATAATCACATTATTCATCAATTACTAATACCATAATGAGGTAATGCATAATGCCAGACATCTGAAACATATTTCCAAGGCCTCAGCCAAGACGTCTGAAAATACTAGGGTAATGCCTTAGCCAAAACCCAATTATGTTTTGTCTCTTGAGGTCCACCGATGCATTGAGGGGATATAAATGGCCTCACCTATCACTTGATAATTCCAATTCATTCCTTATATGAAATGGTATAAACACAAAAAACATGAAAATATGAAATAACTTCCCCAGTCTGTACACATAAACACTAACCATTCTGAGTATTATGGTGAATGGTATCAAGAAAGCACATCCATAGTAAAACTAATAATAAACCATTTAATAAAATATTTTATATGATAAACATAAGATATTAACCTCAATAATTCATAGAAATTCAATAGGGGTGTTGAAATAGACAAAAATACTCTAATAAAATCATCGAGGGATTTTTGAGAGAAATACACTTTTACATTAAAAATAAGAGTTATTTTGGAAAAATAATTTCATAAAACCAGAAATTAACTAAGGTAGTTTTTCTAAGATGAAAGGAGTTGTTCTAGACAAATAATTTTGTCTTAAAATAGATTATATAGTGCACTTGTAAAAATGTAAGCATTTGAGAAGTTCCCTTAAATAGAGCTTTTTTATCAGGAAGAATTGATAAAGATCTTTAAAAAACATTTAATTCCCCATAAACTAAAGAAGGGTTATGATTGGTAAATATATATATATAACATTAAAATATAATTAATGGGTATTAAATAAGAATAATTAATAATTTAATTTGGATTAAGCGAGACAAAGAGTAACCCAAAAGAAAAATGAGGTTCGGGTAGAAAACCCTTACCTTATGTCCAAATATGTTCTGAACTTGACCTGAACATCCTAGATAATAAAATAAACTTAAATAAATTAATTAATTAATTAATAAACTACTATATATTTCTTTTATTTATTATAATTTTATTAAGTTCATTTATGGCCTTTTTTGAGTTATAAGATGCAAATGTATCGCTCAGGAGCGTTCGTTTATTTGGTTTTCATGATTAGTATACTTGTATATGAGTATGGAAGTTCATGTGGAAATTGTATAATTACACATGAATTTAATTTATATGATACTAATTAAAATATTAAATATTAAATGGTGATATATTTTATTTGTTTATATGGTACTAATATGAGTTATTAGATAGAACATTAGTGATAATCATTTAGATTATTTTGGCGATATTCTGATTATTACGAACTAGTTTTTTCATGTGAATTAGTATTATGTGTATATACTATTTCCAGAAAATTAAATGAGACATAATACATATTTTATAGTCTGTTTAAACCATAAAAATGGTTTCATGACCAGACTTTTAGGATAAATTGATGAATAAAGGTTCGTCGTCCATGAAGGTTGTAAATCTGTAATCTCATACGATGATTTTGTTTTTAAAACAAGTGAGAGAGAGAGAGATAGTAGTTTGAGGAGTAGTATTCCTTTAACATGATATAATTATATTATATATATTATACTATAGTTATAATGATAATTTGGACATATTAGGTGAGGATAAGTTAAGAAAATAAAATAAATTGAAAATAAAATTAAAATAAAAATGAAGAGAGTTTACCTCTTGAAATATTATCCTTGAGAACCTCCTTAAGGGAAGAGGTTTTGGTATTTTGGAAAGAACAAGAGCTCCTTGATGTAGGGAGAGATTAGGGAAGATTATTTGGGTAGAAAATTGAGAAACTTCAAGTCTTAGAGGAGTGGGGAGAATAGGGAATGTGGGTGGTTCTATAGTGGAGGAGAGGGGTGATATTTGAATATCTTACTCATTGTTTTATTATTTTTCATAAAACAAGAAATAGTATTGAATCTTATGACACAAAATAGTAATAATTCCATGTAGGTTTGAGACAAGAGTTCATACATCATCCATACATCACCTATGACTCAATAAATGATGTATTTAGCATTTATCGCTAATTATCATATTTTACTATTCACTAAAAATTCATGTATTTTAGAAAAATATAAAAAATTCACCATAACCATTTTTCAATGTTTAGAATTAAAAAATGGACTCAATTTTATCAAAATAATTTTATAAATATTTGAAATTTAATTTTTAACTAAAATATTTATTTACTTCAAAAATGCAGATTTTAAATTTAAAACTGCTTTTATAATACTTTCAAAAATTAATTGATGTCTCATAAAATTATCATAAAATCATAGTATAATAAAATATATTTTCTTGTAATACACTTTATGAAAATGAATTTTATTTTAAATAAATTTATTAATTTAAAATTGTAATTATATATTTATTACTCATAAAAATAACAACACTTAATTATTAATTTTTAAAATATTCACTCTCATTTTTAAGGTGCCTAAATTTTATTTATACTTACATGGGTGAGGTTACTATTAATACGGGTCATATTACAATTCATAAGGGTACTATTCATAAGGGTTGAGTTAATATTCACAAAAAATGTAAGTTAATCCTATCAGACTCAAAATATCTTACTGATCGCAACTGTGTATGTCAATTTTTTGAAATTCAAAACAAAAAGTTTGAAGAATTATGTTTAGCATCTATGTTGTAATAATAATGTGTTTTTTCTAGACTCAATGTTGCAGGAATTACATTATATATTAAATTTATTTTTAAAAACATGGGGTTCAACACTTCAAACGGACTCCTACCGATTAAAATATGATTAGAAAAAACTAAAAAAGTTATTAGGATAATTTAGGATTCTTCATCGACTAATGATGTTGATCTACTTCATTAAGACATTAAGATAGTTTGATTATAATATACTTCATTCTTTAATATATTGAAACTATGAAAATAAGAGTTCAATCTAGAATAATCATCCTTTCTCACTTTATAAAGAACCAATTGATAGTCTACTTTCAATCTTGAATCCATGGTCACTTATGATCTATATGTTTTTTATATTTTTAGAACACCCAAATTAAGTATATGTATTTTATATTTTTCATTAAATTCAAGGATATATCTACTTAAAATAGTTTTTCTTATGCTCCCCTTATCCATGAATTATTAATATTCTAGAGTTAATTCAATTATGAAATTAAATTCCATCTTATAAATTCCAGATAATTTTCATAATTGAATCATACAATGAGTTCCTCTATTTCTTTCCTTTGTTATTTTCTTACATGGAAATTCTTCGAGGATCTCTAAAATTTAAATTTTTATTAATTTTATGTAGATATTGAAATTCATGTAATAATCATCTCATTAAATATTCTATAATTTCATATAATCATAATCCTCAAGACACTCCCTTAATTAGCTTCATGGAATGAATGATATAATAATAGTAAAATACTATGTATACTTATCTTGATTTATATAAAAATCATTTTCTTGTGTTCTATGAATTAAATATCATTAAACCAATATCCCATTTATCCTTTATAATTATTTTTTATAAATTATATAATTTCTAATTTTTCTTCAATATGATTGAGTCTTCAATTTTCAAGAGGTAAAACACTTTTTAAGCCACTTTATTTCCATTAATTTCTTAATTTTTTGACCAAAATTGAATTTCATAATATATATTAATTTTTTAATTTTCATTATAAGTCTTACAAGGCTCAAAAAGTATTATGATATTTTTAAAAGTCTTAGAAAGTAGAAAAATTGTTCTAAACTAAGATTAAATGACTTACATATAGATCATATGTAATAAATCAGAATTATATCAATAATATTTCCCTTCTTATAATTATTTCATATAGAAACACATAAAGAACACACAAAAAATTATAAATGAAGAATGAATGAAATAAGAGGTATTTCTAGAAATTAAGGAAACTATACCAATGGAATAGTAACTTGAACATTGAAATAATAATATGACCCTTATGAATAGTAAACTGGACAATAGAATACATACCTCAACTATGAAAATGTAAATAAAATTTAGCTATCTTATAAATCAAAATATGATATGATTATATCATAGTATAAGAAAATAAATGTATTGAAAATGGTAAATTAAGTGTTGGTATTTTTATAAAATATAAATGTTTACTTATAATTTTATAATTAATATAATATTTAAAAAAATATTTATATAAAATAGATTCATTAAATTATATTTTTTTCTTATGATTATAAGTTAATTTTATGAGACCATAATTAATTTTTCAAAGTTTTATAAAATCAATTATAATTTTAAAATTGATATTTTTTTAGTAAGTGATGATTTTAATTAAAAATTAAATTTATCATATTTGGAAAATTATTTTCATAAATTTCAGTCCAATTTCGAATTCTAAACAATGAAAAATGGTTTGGGTGATGTTTTGTAGTTTTATAAAATAGTTGATTTTTTATGAATAGTGAAATACGGTAATTTACGGTATAAGATAAATTGATAAATTATTGAGTCATGGATGATTTTTGGATGATGTAAGCATCATTTTTTAAAACTAAGATGCATTAGTTACTTTATTTAGTCAAAATAATCCACACTAATCATATTCTTTGTAACGACCTGACTCTTTGGCAAAGGTACAGATCATTAGTTTTGCTTTCAAATATTTCCTTTAAGATTTCTTAATGTGTGTACCATTCTAAGGAAGGTTCAGGGAGGGTCCAGGGCTTGTTTGGAACCTGGGAGTATGAGATTTGGAGTTGCAGGCTGAGGCGCATGGTTTGCACACGACATGAATAGTAAAGTCGCACGGTTTGGATAAACCATGCAGCCCTGCATTCTGGAGGCAGTGAGGTGCACACAGTTTGTGCACGGTTTGGTAAACCGTGCACCTAAACCGTGCGACCCTGATCTGGGTAAAAATTTATAATTTTTCCCTTAATTTTATTTAAGCCTAAAACCCATTCTTTCTTCTTCCCGCGGACAGAACCAGAGGGGAGCCTCCTTTGAGCTCCAAAACCCTCTCCTCACTCATTCTCTTGTCGTTTCTTCCCCCGGTGTCCATTATTCGATCCTTCAAAGGCATTGGATCACCCATGGTAAGGCTAAACTCACACACCCCTTTCTCCTCGGCAAATCTTTCCTACCGTTGTGTTAGTTTGATGCAGGCTCATCTGCCCTATTTTCAGGGCATTGGACTAGAACTTAGATCTCTTCTAATCTACTTCGAATCTGAGGTCGATATCGAGAGATCCTACATCTACATTCCAAATCTAGTTGGTCATGTGTTCTCTTTTTGGGTTTTCTTCGTTCTTGATTTTATTTTGTCATGACGTGGTTTTATTTTTTCCAAACCCCTTATTTATATTGACTGCTTACTATCTAAATGACCCTTGTGATAGGAGGGTAGGGGAACTACCCTCATTTGGGTGTTTGGGTACCGTATGACCCTGGTATGGACACCCATAGGTGTTATACCTTGATTTCTATCCCTTTTTCACCTTTGGACCTCATGGGTATGTCTTGAAAGCCATTTTCCATGTGAGGCAAATGGGATGGTTTCGTTAGGGCTTGGCTAGGATGAGTTAGCCTAAACCCCTTTTATTATTTTAAATGCATGTTTTCTTGAAATGTAATTATGTGATATTGTGAGATGGAAATGCCATGCTTTATTATTATGAATGTTATAAGAAGTGTATGCCTTCTAACCTATGCTAATTAAATGATTAAGCTTCAGGCCAGGATTAGATTGTGAGAGCTCCCCTATGATACGGCTTCAGGCTAGGGGAAGACCGTGAGAGCTCCCCTAATTAAATGATACATCTTCGGGACAGGGGTAGACTGTGAGAGCTCCCCAATGTTACGGCTTCAGGCTAAGGGTAGACTGTGAGATCTCCCTTGAATGATTATTAATGTTGGGCTAGGGTAGGATTGAGAGCACTGCCCCTAGGTTAAACACACCCGTGAGTTCCTTCCTGGTCCTACCCAACGTATTATATATATATATATATATCAAAATAATCAAGTGATTCATACAGACATACCAGCCGTGAGATGAAGCAGGTAGACCCGCCAGGTGTCCTTCTGGAACCTGAGCGGGATGGTTTCTTATTTATTGTTTTACTTACTTGCACTCTATTTATCACTATTACTGCGAACACCTATTTGGATTACACATAAACATCGTTGGTGGTGGCCTACTGAGACTTGTCTCACACCCTACACGAGCGGCCTCCTGGGCACCCGTGTAGACTTTACTGCCGCAGGTACTAGTAGGGTCAAGGCCCCAGCCGCAGGTGGTTGATACTTGTACATTCTAGCTGGAGTCCTAGAGTAGAGGACCGAGCTTGGCTAGGGATGCTCGTGGGATACTTTTTATTAATTTTTTACTACTTGTAGCATGCCAGTCTTTTGTTTACTTTTGTATCAGCATTCCATGCATCCATATTGTATCAGACACTACCTATGATGATTTTTTATGTTATACAGGGTTACTTTACTTTTGTTGTTTGGTTTGTATGTTTCCCCTTTTCTCCTTCTTATCCATTGTTTGTGCTTCTTCTAACTATTACTTTGTTACTATTCCACTGTGTACTCTGATATGGGGGTACAGTCTCCCCACTGACTTACCATTACACCCCCGCTGCTATTCGGCAGCCCCTGGCCTATGGGGAGACGAGCTAGGGGTTATGTGGCCAACCGGGCTCGGGGCTCGGGTTAATGGGCAGCCGGGTTCGGGATGTCACAAAGTGGTATCAAAGGATTTTCTTTCTTTCTTTCTTTACTATTTGGAGAGAATAGACTTGGATAATGGGAACTCTTAGAGACTTAGTTATAAGCTATTCTTGGGCATCGCGAACCCATGTATAGGGTAAAGACTAAGTTTCCTAAAGTATGTTGTTATTGATTCTGCTATTTACTGTTGATACCATTTCACCATTGGGTGCTTCACATGTTTTGCGATGTTATTGAGATTTTCAATGTTAGGATTTGGATTTCATGGTCTGGCCCGATGAAATGAGGGTTCTGCATTAGAACATGTATCACGATAGGCACAATATGATTAGGCCATGCATCTTGCCATGCGACGTTTAAATTTTCAGTGATCATTGCATGTTGTTTATTTCCATACCTTGTTGATGTGTGTGAAACTGTGCTAATCTTCCTTTTAGGTTGTGAATTCAGGAATGAGGTGGTTTTAGTGGGTTCCACTCTTTGGTTCATCAGGTGTATGGGCCCCTATGGATCATAAAATGACATTACAACTAAACCAATCATTTTCTTAAAAGAAAATTAAAATACTTAATTAGCACAAGTAAATGAGAAATAAAATCCAAGTGTGTGTTATCTTTCAGTTCATGAGGAGTATGGGACCTTATGGGCTGGGAAGTTCCATATCACTGGATTTGGAAATCTTGAATGTTTTCTTGTCGTGCTAAGAACCCTTTTCGGTATGGATAGGTGATATTAGGGGTAGGAAGGATTAGTACCTGTCCTAGCTTCTAGAGTTTAACCTTTAACTTGTTGGTTTCTTCTTTTTGAGATGTTCATTTGACATTGTAGCACTATGTCTCCAAGACGTCCTTAAGTCACGCGTGCTGAAGGCGATGATGATCACATTCTTGAGGTGGCGGGTCCTGAGACGCCATCCGATCTTTCTGTCGAGCCACCTATGGCTCCTCCTGTTATTCCTGAGATGGGTGCTGATGCCCATTTCTATTAGAGCTTTTTGCGTTTTATGTAGAGTATGCAAGGTGGAGTGTGATCTACCCATAGTATGGCAGAGTTTACCCGCAAGTTTTAGTCGCAACATCCTCTTACTTTTACGGGAGATGGCAGACCAATTGCTGCGAAGTCCTAGTTGGAGGCGATTATTGGAATTTTGGGCCTCAACGATGAGTCATATCATGGTGAGATCACGTTAGATACCCCTTTAGGTATCTGTTTATGGGGCATTCATCGTTTCCAGAATTGTCCCCTCGAGGTGGGTGGTTACCTCTTCGTGTGGAAACTGTATGTTTTGGATATGACAGGTTTTGATATAATAGTCGGTATGGATTGGCTAGCTTTCTATAGATTCCGGATTGACTTCTATCATCGGAGGGTGACGTTTACGTCACCGGAGGGAGACAAGCATATGCATAAGGGAGAATGGGATCTTAGTGCGACACGAGCAGGACCAGAGTTCCATATGTTAGGTGGTGTCATGGCACAGGTTTCCAGTCTTTATCTCGATGACCAAGGGTTACAATCCTTTATTTATCCTCCCGTTGTGGAGCACTTCAGTGATGTCTTCCCTAATTATTTCTATGGCCTACCTCTGATGCGAGAGGTGGAGTTTACTATTGATATTATACCAGGAGCAGCACTAGTGACCATTCCTCCTTATAGGATGGAACCTAAGGAACTCATGGAGCTCAAGAGTTAGTTGGAGGACCTGGAAGAAAAAGGATTTATACGTCCCAGTACCTCTCCTTGGGGATCTCTGATCCTTTTTTCCAAGAAGTCAGATGGTACCCATCGTCTTTGCATGTATTACCGTAAGTTAAATCAGCTGACTATTAAGAATTGGTATCCTTTACCTCGAATTGACGACCTCTTCGATCAGCTACGAGGAGCGAAGGTATTTTCAAAGATATATTTGAGGTCAGTATATCACCAGGTGCGTGTTAGGACTTTAGACATACCTCGCACAACGTTCAGGAGCAGGTATGGTCTCTATGAGTACCTAGTCCTGACGTTTGGGCTTACGAATGCACCTGCAGTGTTTATGGCTCTTATGAATCGGATTTTTCACCATTACCTTGATTATTTTGTGGTTGTATTTGTGGATGATATCTCAGTCTATTAACGCTAGAGACACGACCATGCAACCCATCTCGAGATCATACTGAATACGCTAAGAGATAATTGGCTTTATGCTAAGATCAGTAAATGCCACTTTTGGATAAATAAGGTTCACTTTTTGGGTCACATTATTTTTGAGTCTGGAGTTTCAGTTGACCCTAAGAAGGTGAGTGTTTTAGTCTCTTGGGAGCAACTTAAGAACGTCTTTGATATCAGGAGTTTCTTGGGGCTTGCTGGATATTATAGGCAGTTCATTCAGGTCTTTTCACGCCTAGCAGCACTGCTTGCAGATTTGACCAAAAAGAGGGTGAGATTCAAGTGGTCAGAACCTTGTGAAACAACTTTTTAGGAACTGAAGGGCAGACTAACTTCGGTGTCGATACTGATCTTTCCAGAGCCGGGCAGGGATTATACAGTCTATTGTGATGATTCAGGTATCGGGCTTGGAGTTGTCTTGATGTAGGATGAGCGAGTCGTTGCGTATGGTTCTCGTCAGTTAAATCCTCATGAACGGAATTATCCAACCCACGACCTCGAGCTCATAGTGGTTGTACATGCATTACGCTGTTGGAGACACTATTTTTTGGGAGAGTGTTTTGTGGTATTCACTGACCACAAAAGCCTCAAATATATCTTCACTCAGCAAGATCTAAATCTCAGGAAATGCAGGTGGGTCGAGTACCTGCAATCTTTTGATTTCGAATTTGCCTACACTCCTGGGAAAGGGAATTCAGTATCCGATGTGCTGAGTTGGAAAACTCAGTCACAAGTAGTTTGGGAATCTGATGAATAGTGGAAGCTGATGGCCGTATTTTCAGAGATGCACGTTGAGGTTCAGGAGGATCAGGGTCAGACTGTTCTCTCAGCCTTAGAGGTAACATCTACTCTTTTGGAATGGGTTAGGTAAAGACAGTTATCGGATCTAGAAGGCCTTGTTTTACAAGAATGTGTCATTTATGATGCCCATACAGATTGGACCATGGATGAAGGTGATACTTTATTGTTCCATGGGTGTGTATGGGTCCCAGCAGACATCAGAGAGGAGCTGATGAGGGATTTCCGCACCTCAGTATGGGCAGTTCACCTAGGAATCACCAAAATGTATCGTGATTTGCGAAGACATTACTAGTGGCCTAGCATGAAGCGGGAGATAGCTGGTTTCATCACGTGTTATTCCACCTTTCAGCAGGTGAAGGTGGAACATCAGTGTTCGGCTGGGCTTTTTCAGTCATTGTCCATTCCAGAGTGGAAATGGGACGATGTTTCTATGGACTTTGTAACGGCTTTACCCAGGTCACCCCATGGCAATGAGGCGGTATGGGTTATCATCGACCATCTGACGAAGGTCACACATTTCTTACCTGTGTGGGAGACCTTCACAGTTGATGACTTGGGAAGGCTGTATGTCAAGGAAATAGTGTTCCTTCATGGATCACCTTGATCTGTTGTCTCAGACAGAGATCATCATTTTACATCTCGGTTCTGGCAGGGTTTATAAAAGGCCTTGGGTACGCAGGTACTCTTGAGTACGGCCTATCACCTGCAGACTGACGGATAGACTGAGCAGACTATACAGGTACTAGAGGATATGTTACGTGCTAGAGTTCTCGATTATGGAGGTTCATGGGAGAAACACATTCCTCTAGTCGAGTTTTGTTATAACAATATCTTCTAGGATACCATTGATATGGCTCCCTATGAAGCCTTATATGGTAGGCCTTGTCGCTCGCCTTTGTGTTGGCTTGAAGCAGGGGAGGTAGTTTTTCTAGGACCACATCTTGTGCAAGAGACTACCGAGAAGATACAGCTTATCAAGAAGCATATGTAGACAGCTCAGTCTAGATAGCAGTCCTATTCTAACAAGCACTGACGACCTCTTGAGTTCAATGTTGAGAATCGGGTTTTCTTGAAGGTCTTTCCCCTGTTAGGGAAGAGACGTATTCGGAAGAAGGGTAAGCTTTCACCGAGGTTCGTATGACCCTTTGAGGTGGTGAAGAGGATTGGACCAATAGCTTGCCAGCTTGCACTTCCGCAGAGATATCAGGACATGCACAATGTTTTTCATGTATCTCAGCTTCGCCGGTACTTTTCAGATCTGACTCATGTGTTTCATCCTTATGAGGTTGAACTGGATATGGATTCTTTCTTCAAGGAGTATCCGATGCGAATTGTCGACCGGAGAGTGAAGACACTTCGAGGAAGGTCCGTTCCTCTTGTACGGGTGCTATGGAAGGACCGTCAGGTACAGGACAAGACCTGGGAGCGGGAGGCTGATATACGATCTCAATGGCTGGAGCTTTTCGCTGGTGACACCTCTTTACCCTCAGAAGGCCAACTCAGGGATGAGTTGCATTAAGTAGGGGAGGTTGTAACGACCCGACTCTTTGGAAAAGGTATGGATCATTAGTTTTTCTTTCAAATCTTTTCTTTAAGCTTGTTTAATGTTTGTAACATTCTAAGGAAGGTTCGGGGAGTGTCCGAGGCTTGTTCAGAGCCTGGGAGTTTGAGATTTGGAGTTGCATGCTGAGGCACACGGTTTGTGCATGACATGAATAGTAAAGTCGCATAGTTTGGATAAACCATGCAGCCCTGCATTCCGGAGGAATTGAGGGGAACACGGTTTGCGCACAGTTTGGTAAACCATGCACCTAAACTATGCGACCCTGATCTGGGTAAAAATTTACAATTTTTCCCTTAATTCTATTTAAGCCAAAAACCCATTCTTTCTTCTTCCCATGGATAGAACCATAGGGGAGCCTCCTTTGAGATCCAAAACCCTCTCCTCACTCATTCTTTTTCCATTTATTCCCCCAGTGTCTATTCTTTGATCCGTCGAAGGCATTGGATCACCCATGGTAAGGCTAACCTCTCGCACCCCTTTCTCCTCGGCAAATCTTTCCTACTGTTGTGTTATTTTGATGCAGGCTCATATGCCATATTTTTAGGGCATTGGACTAGAACTCAGATATCTTCCAATCTACTTCAAATCTGAGGTCGATATCGAGTGAGCCTATGTCTATAGCCCTAAGGTAGGTGGTAATGTGTTCTCCTTTTGGTTTTTCATCATTCTTGAGTTTAATTTGTCAGGTCGTGGTTTTCCTTTTTTCAAACCTCTTATTTATATTGACTTCTTACTGTCTAAATGACCCTTTGTGATAAGAGGGTATGGGAACTACCCTCATTTGTGTGTTTGGGTACCGTATGACCCCGGTATGGACACCTATAGGTGTTATACCTTGAGTTTTAGCCCTTTCTCACCATTGGACCTTATGGGTATGTCTTGAAAGACATTTTCCATGTGAGGAAAATGGGATGGTTTGGTTAGGGCTTTGCTAGTATGTGTTAGCCTAAACCCCTTTTATTATTTTAAATGCATGTTTTCTTGAAAGGTGATTATGTGATATTGTGAGATGGAAATTCCATGCTTTATTGTTATGAATGTTATAAGAAGTGTATGACTTATAACCTATGATAATTAAATGATTAAGATTTGGGATAGGGGTAGAATGTGAGAGCTCCCCTATGATACAGCTTCGGGCTAGGGGCAGATCGTGAGAGCTCCTCTAATTAAATGATACAGCTTCAAGCCATGGGTAGACCGTGAGAGCTCCCCTATGTTATGGATTCGGGCTAAGGGTAGATTGTGAGAGCTCCCTTGAATGATTATTAAGGTTGGTCCAGGGGTAGGATCGAGAGATCTACCCTTGGGATAAGGACGTATGTGAGTTCCGTCCCGGTCATACCCAATGTATTATATATATATATATGTATATATATAAATTTTTATCTCTAAATAAGTAGGTGATTCATACAAACATACCAGCCATGAGCTGAAGCAGGTAGACCCACCAGGTGTCCTTCTGGAACCTGAGCGGGATGGTTTCTTATTGCTTGTTCAACTTACTTTCACTCTATTTCTCACTATTACTGCGAACACCTATTTGGATTACACGTAGACATCATTGGTGGTGGCCTACTGAGACTTGTCTCACACCCTACCCGGGCAGCCTCCTGGGCACCCGTGTAGACTTTACTGTCGTAGGTACTAGTTGGGGCAAGGCCCCAGCTGCAGGTGGTTGATACTTGTACATTCTAGATTGAGTCCCAGAGAAGAGGACTGATCTTGTCTAGGGATACTCATGGGATACCTTTTGTTCCTTTTGTACTACTTGTAGCATGCCAGTCTTTTGTTTACTTTTTTATTAGCATGACATGCATCCATATTGTATCAGAAACTGCCTATGAGGCTTTTGTATGTTATATAGGGTTACTTTACTTCTGTTGTTTGGTTTGTATGTTTCCCCTTTTCTTATGCTTATCCATTGTTTGTGCTTCCGATATCTATTACTTTGCTCTTATTCCACTGTGTACTCTGACATGGGGGTACATTCTCTCCACTAACTTACCATTACACCCCCGCTGCTAGTCGGCAACCCCTGACCTACGGGGAGACGAGCCAGGGGTTATGTGGCCAACCGGGCTCGGAGCTCAAGTTGATGGGCATCCGGGTCCGAGATGTCACATTCTTGATCCAAAATAATAAAATAATGTATAAAATAATGTGAAAACACCCCTCTACACCACTGTAAATACTACCCCTCACCTCCTCCTCTCCTAACACCTTCCATGATTTGAGCCTTGTCCGAATTCTACCCAATACTCTTACCAAGACTCTACCTCCCTCAAATTATCCATTGGTATCAAAAAAATACCAAACCCTTTGTCATATGGAGGTTCTGAAGGAGTAAAAATTCAAGAGTAATCCTCTTTCTATTTCATTTAATTTCTTTTTATGATCTTCTATTTTATTATTATCTTCACACCTCCCCTTATCCAAGTGGCATGATAAATACGTTATATTTTATATACTATAATGTTATTATGTTTATAGAAAACCCCATCATCAATTCTCTTCCCCTGTCCTTTTGTTCTAAAAATGAAAACATCTTTCATGATGTGTTAATTTATCATATTCAAGGATGAATAGTTTTAAATTTCCATGACCTCCTTGAAGGCTGGTCATAAAGCCATTTTTATAGTTAAAAAATATATAATATATTTATTAAAACCTTTTTAATGTTATGTAAAAATTATATATATACATATATATTTTTGTGATATTAATTAATAAACCAAAAATAGTTCGTGATGATCAAAAAATTTCAAAAAAAATTCTAAATGGTTATCATTAACATTTTATCTAATGATTAATAATCACACCAAATAATAAAATGAATAATATAACCATTTAATCTTATATACTCTCATTAATAATATATAACTTCAATTCTTGATATATATTCCTATTTCACATTATCTTTAATACATTTATTCAAGTAAACCAATCATGAAAACTAATGAAACGAACACTCCCAATGAAGAAATTTTATCTTATAACTCATTAAAAAGGAAAAAATAAACTTAATAAAATTATAATAAATCAAATATATGTATATAATATTATTAATTAATTAATTTATATATTTAATTTTATTATCCAAGACATTAATATCATGTGAAGAACCATTTCAACCATAAGGTAAGGGATTCTACCTGAACCTCCATTTTTCCTTCGGGTTACTCTTTCTCTATCTTTAACTCAATGTAATTTTTATTTATTTTTTATTAATTATTATAAATTATGTTTATATATTCCAAAATCATATATCTATATCATATCATCATTATTTTGTGGGGAAATACTTGTTTTTCTAAGGTTCCCTTCTAAATTCTTCCCAATAAGCAAGCCCGGTTAAAGGGAACTTCCCTATTTCTTATCCAATTTCATGTACACTCCATAAACAGCTTTAACCCACCATTATTTTTCTAAAATAACACATTTTATCATGAAAAACTATATTTTATAATTTATAGTTTAATAAAAACAATTATTCCTTTTTTATTTTAAAGAATCTTTAAAATTTTCCTTAAATCGCACTAAAATGTTTTATTTCTAAAGTTTTTTAAACAATATTTTTAAATTTTTTCACTTCTGTTTTACATAAATTGTCATTATGTATGCCTATTTTACCTTATTAATTTACATGTATGATTTAAATCTATTCTATCATGAAACCCATTATGATATTCCCTTTTGACATTCCTTTTGATGTGATTATGATACTCAATTCATTCCATGGGTAACCCTTATGTTTATGTTTGATTCCTTATGTATGGTTCACTATTTTTCACACATATTCATGAACATGTTATGATTAGTGTTCCAAAATATAACTCTAATTCATTGGGTAATTTTTAGTATCATGATACATCATATGCAATGATCTTGGTGGATAGCCTTAACTCATGGTTCATGTGCGACAGTCTTGATGGTTTGCCTTGACTCATGCTCCTCCATGTGCAATGAGCCTTGACTCATACTTATGTCATGTTTTATTTTACTTACACATTAATATGATTCCATGAATATATTATCCAATGTTCTCTATGTTATGATTCAATATGTTTATTTATGTTTCATGACTTTTTATGTCATCATGTTAATCCTTCTAACCCATGTGCTAAGCTTTATTCTTATGTTTATTACCTTACTGGGATTTTTATCTCATCTACTTGTTCATGTATTCCCCCAGGTTATCCTATGAAATTTTAAGGTCTCAATGGAATTTATTATATTTTTATGGAGATTAAATAAATTTCATTTTTATTTTGGTTCCATGTTTTCAGTTTTGTGTACCTAATCCTACAAAGACACCAGACTTTAAGATGGATATTTTTATTTAATTTTTAATTATGGTTAAAATCATGTGATAATATATTTAATTGGATCAGTTCACTATAGTTGGTATCATATGATGGTCTATTTATTTTTAGAAATTGGGACAAGAGAACTTTATTAAGAATCTGAGAGATAATTTTATCACCATAGATAACCTTGATTGAAAATTAGGGTATCACAAGTTAGGATATACTTTTCATTTACAAGTTTTTCCTTCTATTTTAAAACTTTCCTAATTATATACTTATTTGATAAATATTAAATCCCTCACAAGTTTTCCTGATAATATGTTAAAAAAAATTCAAAGGAAAAATTTCATAGAGAGGGAAAAATGTAACGAACAAGAATTCTATCAATGAGATTTCCATTCTTATAATTATTTCATATATAATCACATAAAGAACACACACAAAAATTATAAATGAATAATTAATGAAATAATAGGTATTTCAATAAATTAAGGAACCTAAACCAATGAAATAGTAACTTGACCTTTGGAATAGTAATATGAGCCTTATTAATAGTAAATCATCAAATATAATAGTAGCCTCACCTATGAAATTATAAATAAAATTTATCCATATTATAAATTAAAATATGATATAATTATATCATAATATAAGTATATACATGTTTTGAAAATGATAAATTATGTATTGGTATTTCTATAAAACATAAGTGTTTATATATAATTTTATAATTAATATAATGATTAAAAAGAAAATTTATTTTCATAAAATAGATTCATAAATTAATATTTTATTTCTTTATTACTATAAGATAATTTTATGAGACCTTAATTAATTTTTTAAAATGTTATAGAATCCGTAATAATTTTAAAATTAGTATTTTTTAGTAAATAATGATTTTAATTAAAAATTAAATTTCGCATATTTATAAAATTATTTTCATAAAATGGAGTCCATTTTCTAATTCCACATATAAAAACTTTTAGGGTTAATTGTTGGTATTTTTATAAAATAAATGATTTTTTGGTGAATATTGAAGTAATGTAATTTACAGTATAAGCTGAATACAAGAATTATTGAGTCGATGATGTTTGGATGATGTAATAACCATTGGTTTGAAATAAAATGT
Source organism: Viscum album (assembly GCA_963277665.1). Classification (NCBI taxonomy): domain Eukaryota; kingdom Viridiplantae; phylum Streptophyta; class Magnoliopsida; order Santalales; family Viscaceae; genus Viscum; species Viscum album. The sequence goes on from OY728150.1 coordinate 1,897,360,414, forward strand.
ATTAGTTACTATATTTAGTCACAATAATCCACATTATTCATAGTATTGATCCAAAATAATAAACTAATGAATAAAATAATGAGAAAACCCCCCTCTCATCCACTATAAATATCACCAATGGCCTCATCATCTCCTCACACATTCCAATCTATGAGCCTTATCAAAATTCTTTCCAATACTCTTCCAAAGTCTATTCCCAACATCCTCTATCCCTTGTTCTCAAAAAAATACCAAACTATTTTCCCTAATAATTTTCTCAATGTGGTGAAATTCAAGAGGTAAAATCTTATTTATTTTTCTATTAATTTCTTTTCAAGTTGTTTTATTTTATTATTATCTCATCACCTCCCCTTATATAAGTGAAATTATAACTATATTATATTTTATATACTATAATGTTATTTTTTTATTGAATAACCCATCATAAATTCTCTTCCCCTCTCATTTTTTGAAAAATGAAAACATTGTTCGTGATGTTCTGATTTATCACATTCAAGGATGATGAGTTTTCAATTTCTATTACCTCCTTTAAGGCTAGTAATAAAACCATTTTTAAGGTTAAATTTTTTTTAATATATGTATTAAATTCTATTTAATATTATATAACCATTATATATACAAGATATTAATTAATAACACAAAACTAGTTCCTGATGATCAAAAAAATGCTAAAATAATCTGAATGGTTATCATTAACATTTTATATAATGATTCATCCTCACCCAAAATAAAAAAATGACTTATATAACCACTTAATATTATATATGTTAATTATTAACATATAAATTAAATTCTGTATATCTATTCTCATTTCATGTGATCTTTTATACATTTAGTCAAGTGAACCAAGCATAAAAACCAAGGTAATGAACACTCTCGAACATAGAAATTGTATCATATAACTCGTCAAAAAGTACATAAATAAACTTAATAAAATTATAATAAATAGAATTAATGTATAAAAGGATATTAATTACTTAATTAATGTATTTAATTTTATTTTCCAGGAAAATAATATCAAGTGAAGAACAGTTTCATACATAAGGTAAGGGATTCTACTTGAACAGATATTTTTCTTTTAGGTTACTCTTTATCTCTCTTTACCCCAATTTAATTATTTTTTTATTTTTTATATAATTATTATAAATTATGTGAATATGTTCATAAATCATGTATCCAAATCATATTATCCTTATTTTATGGGGAAACAGATGTTTTTCTATGGTTCTCTTCTCAATTATTCCCGATAAGGAAGCCCAAATAAAGGGAACTTCTAGATTTTTTCCCATTTTCAGGTGTTCTCCATAATATATTATAAACCAAAATTATTTTTATAAAATCACTCATTTAATCATGAAAACTATAATGTATTATTTATGGTTTTATAAAAACAATTATTCCTTTTTTGTTTTAAAAAATATTTAATATTTTCTTTAAATCACACTAAAAAGTTTTATCTATAAAGTTTCTTAAACACTATTTTTACATTTTTTTCAATTATATTTGACATATATTATCATTATTTATTCCTATTTTCCCTTCTTAATGTTCATTTATTATTTAAATCCATTATTTTATGGACACCATTATGATATTCCCTTTTGATATGCCTTTTGATGTGATTATGATACCCAATTATTTATATGGTAACCCTTGTATTTATGTTTGATTCCTTATGTATGATTCTTTATTTGTCACACATATTCATAAAAAAGTTATGATGGGTGCACCCAGATTGTTCTCCAATGCATTGGGTAATTTTTAGTCTCATGAGACGTCATGTGCAATGGTCTTCGTGGTTAGACTTGACTCACGCTCCTCCATGTTCAATGACACTTAACTCATGCTTATGAAATGTTTTATGTTTCTTACACATTACTATGATTCAATGAGTATATAATACCATGTTCTATATTTTATTATTTAATATATTTATTTATGTTCCATTAATTTTTATCTCATCATATTATGCCTTCAGAACCATATTCTAAGCTTTATTCTTAGGTCTGTTACCTTAATAGGCATTTTATCTCATCCTTTTGTTCATGTATTCCCCCAAGTTATCCTATGAGAATATATGGTCTCAAAGGAATCATGTGATATTTATTTAAATTACATAAAAGTTTTTTTATTTTTATTCTATGTTTTCAGTTTCATGTACCCAGTCCTCCGAAGACACTATAATTTATGATCCTTGGTTTGTATTCAATGGTTAATTACACTTAACATCATGTAATAATTTTTGTAAAAGACTAGGGTCGATATATCATAAGTATTACACAAATATTCCATCAATTAATTCCAATAGAAAAAATTCGTATTATGTATACATAAAAGTTTTATAAAATTAGACAAAGTCTTACTAAGATATCAGAATATTTAAGAAAACACTAATTAATGTCCTCTGATGTGATACTAAGAAAAATTTAAATCTAAAAATATAACTTCTTATAGAGTCATAAAAATTTCATTGGAGTATCTAAAGAGTCTTATAAAAATAATAAATGTCATACAAAAACTTCCAGACTTTTCCTTTTCAACCTCAACTACCAAATTCTAGATTTCTACAAATAATCAAAAAACCTATTTAATTCATCAAAATAATTATCAAATAATCTCAGAGAATTTCTATGTATATTCTAATGATTCTCATGCTTAGGTGAGAATAAATTCTTTTATTTAAAAATTTATTAGTCTTATCATATATTATGTGAGGTTTTTGAATTTTTCACATTTCCAATTACATCGTATCAAAAGTCTTATCTATTGAAATGATGATTTTTTACTTTTTCATATTTCAGTATACTTTAAACATATTGATGTGATATATTTTGGGATTTGAACCTCCTAAAATTCAAATCCATCTATCTTCTAGACTCTTTATTTATATAACTTTGGAATTCTTTAATTCATAACAAGTACATGTGAAGATGCCTTCAGATATTATCTTCACAATGTATAACATCCAGAACTTATCTTAAGTTTCAAATATTTATCACATAATTTCAAATGTATTATGAAATTATTTTAAATTTTACAAATCTCTTAAGAATCATTTCTGAAGCATTACAACATGTAAGTACTCAACACTAAGTGCTTTAATGGTTCTCAACTGACTCAACACTTTATTCTTTCCATTGTACTTATTTGACAAAAAACCCGTTAAATTTTCTCTAGGAAGCTTCATCAAACTCAAAAAAATCTATTATAGACATTGTTGTCCTCATAAATCATCACTTATCATTTATTATCATGTAATATCAACTCAATAATCCTTAAATTTATAGGCTACTTTCACACCACCAAACAATATATCAACTTCATTTTCATGCATTATGCTCTTCCTTCATCGCCCAATGTCAACATATATTTACTTTAATTATTATTGACATATTGAAAAGAAATACAACCAATGAATATCTCCTTATCATATTCCAATTTGAAACTTTAATCTAACCCTTTGTAATTATTGTTGATATTGATTTCAATTATGATTTAAATAATATCCTCCCGCATATTGATAATAAATAAAAAGTTCAAAGAGTATGGGAAAGACTTATTTATCTCATGATTCACCTTTTAGTTGAAATATCATCTTCTCTTATTATATAAATTGGCATACTAATTTACTTGAGAGAATGATGAAATCACATTTCTCTTAGTAATGCACAATAAACTAGTCAAATCTATGTCTATGTGGGCTTGTTCCATATATAAAATAATAATTGTAAATCCTGACATCAATGTTGTCTATAAAATATTCCCATCATGTAATTTCATCTCAAATATCTCTTCTTAGGGGTCATTCATGTTGTTTTGTAAATAATCACTTGTCCTAATCATCAAAAAACACATTAAAAATATTGAAGTGTTTGAATGTATCACTGCTTAAATCAATATTGTCTCCTAATATTAAATAATAAATCTCTCCCCATTAATAACATATTTCATTCTTTTCATAAATATATAAGAGAATGTGATCAACATACCTAATTAATTGAAAATTCCAACGCATTATAAAAATTACAATTTCATATGAAATAATGTTATTATAGTGTCTTATATTCTTGTTATTTTCCCCTAAATGGATACAATCCCACATTATTTATCATGGATTGTATTTTTATGAAATAACTCCAACTATATCATTTTACAAGAAGGAATTATAATCACTCCATGATGGAAACATCTTCATTTTGTAATGTATTTTTAGTCTTCATCCAGTTCTCCCACTAAATATATCACCTTAAATTCCCAAAAATGAATAAACAAACACATTTTACAATGGAATAAGATGTATTATTAATAGAAACTTAGAAATATCACTATGTTTAAGAGTTTTCCTCAACTATGATTCTTCTTTATTTCTATATCAATGTTTTATTGAACATTTCATGTGTATACTTTTGATTTTCAATGAAGTGTTATCATTTGGTAGCATATTTTTCTTACCTATTAAAATAAATTACTTGTGTGGAAATCACTTCAATACTTTGGCTAGTAAATAATGTGGAGTTTTTGGTTAAAGATATGTAATTCTCAATAAGTCTTCTTGATCTAGTAATATAATCATGAAATCCTTTGAGATATGGCCAACATTATTTCACTTTCTAAAAAATCACTATGAGGCCATGGGTCATCACCATTTGACAACCTGTCATGAAGTTAAATTCAATCATGTTGAGTTACTTATTTTCCATTAAAATATGAATTAATTTGGGATTTATCCATTTTTATTTCAATATCAATTGAGTTGTTCAACTAGTCATGAATTCATTAGAAATTTTTTAGTATTCTTGGATTTTTCACATGGTTTATATAGATTTATTTCCACTAAAAAATAACAATTTCATTCATAGATTGATTATATAAATTGTTTCATTATCTTTCTTACATCAATAATGATTTCCATGGGCTATTTTTAATGGTCCTTGGTATAAAGTCATCATACACAATCAAATTGTGTTATTTCCCTTAGAGTGGTACCCTTCTTGGTCTTCTTGTGAATGATTTGTTTTATATAGTTATTTTGAAAACAAAAAGAGGTATAATAATATTTATTTATCCATTTTTAGTATCTTTTTTCTTCTTCTTCTATTCACAATATATTCTACATGATTAATTTTTCCAATACATCACTCTTTAATACTATGACCAATTTGATTTCATATACCATAGAGATCCTATAAGATATTAAATCTATTAACGATAAAAACATTCGTACCTTTCCATTATTTTTCACAAATTTAATCTATTTTTACCCCTTGATATAGGTTTCCCTTCTCTTCTATTTTTTTATATGATATAATAACAATCATGTTCATTATATCTAAACATCCTAAATCACTAGAAATGGATAACCATCCTAGTACGTTTCTTTTAAAGTTAATTCTAGATAGTATTGATTACATATTTATTTTATTTTATTTTATTCTATATTTTGGATTCTATTGGGGAAAACGTTTTTATACTTATTTACATTCACTAATGATGTGGTGGTGGGTTTCGCATAGTTATTCTCTAAAAAAATTTATCTAGAGTGTGAATGATGACCTATATTATACATCTAAATAGAATTAGTGTAAATAATATTTTCTAGAAAAAATGGATCCTTTTTCTTAGAGAATTCATGTGATTTATCATTAGATAATACCAATATATTCGTAACCAAAGATAGAATAATTTTAATATAAATATCCTCATCAGAATAGGTTATGGAAACAACCATTCTGTCAACTATTTTTAACGACTCTCCATGAACAATTTCTAAATTTTATAATTTGACATAAAGCTTAAGGAATTTCATATAGAGAATATATATTTTCATCCTCTACTAAATTCATTTTATCTTCACATTCATTATTTATCAATATAATATTATTATCATTTTTTCTATAGATTATTTTATATAATTTCTATAGTCCTTAATAAATTAATCTTTGATCCATAATTGTAAATCCTTGACATAAATGGTAGATTTTGAATTTATTCAAAATCATAGATATTATATTTACAAAAATTTATTATCTCATCTTTCTCATCAATTGAAAACTAAAAATCAACTTCTTCTAGGGTGTATTTTTCTATTTAAAATGATAAAATATATTTTTTGTATTTCATATTTTTTATATGAGTTTTATGATTTCCCAAACTTCATGAAAATGATTCATCTATCAATTAACATCCAATTTTGGTTGTAATTTTTCATCCTATAGGTATTTGAAAAAAAATACAATATATATATATATATTAACCTCAATGGGGAAAATTTAGAAATAATCATAAATATTTGGAATAAAAAATACTAAGTGGTTCACTAAACAAATATTCTTCACAGATTAAACATGATTCGTCAAGATAACCATTAATAGGTATGGTAAACATAACACCACTCTGATTACATGAAACTAGTGATGAATCCTATATACCCTTTTTACTGGTAAGGAAAATATCATCTTTATAGATGATATCATATTACTATTCTTTATGGTATTTTTACAAACCCTTAGGTTTCTATTAAAATTAATTGAAACTATCTTCTTCATATTAGGAAACTTAGAATCTTCTTTAAATTTTCACTTCATGTATAACCTATAAAAACAATTGGGATAAAATATATATCTATTACTATTTTTGAATCACCTCATATGGTGAGGATTAATTAGTGTGAAATTTTTACCAAATTATATTTTCCTTTTAACTTTGATACTCAATAATTGAACCACTATTATTAATTAAGATATATATAGATCTTATTATGTTCTCCAAAATTTAATTCACACTACATGCATGATATAAATTAAGGAATTAAAACGTATATGATTATTATTAGGTTCATGTAATGGACTATATTGTTCAAAGTAAAATGGAAAGTGGGGGTGAATTGCCTTTTAAAAGTTCGAAAAAATTAATGAAAAGAAAAAATTCAAAGAAAAATAATTTGGATATGATGAAGTGATAAAGAGATAAATTTGATCCCTGATTATAATGAACTAACTTGGGGGATTCATCCAACAGACTCTTGATCTGACCTACCACATACCTTAGGAGTTTCCCCAAGCCCCCTAGATAAGGAAAAAGAATAATGGTTATCAACATAACTGTTGGGGATGGTTTCATCATCAAGAAACCAAATAAAACATCCAATAATGGAATAATAATAAAGATATAGAGATAAATACCAACAGTCATATCATATTGACAAAAATTTAATACAGATTAAAAAACTACAATGAAATCTCAAAAAAATGGAATAGGAGACCAAAGAGGCCAAAATAAAAACTTGAGCCAACTGGTTCTATAAAACCGAAGGTCCAGACACCATATCCTTGTGACTCAAAAGTCCATACCACGATCCCAACAACCAATGGATTCTCAAGGAAGATGTAACTATATCTAAACCAAGAGCTAAGACCTAAAGAAACCTACATGATACATGATGACTAAATACCCACCAATGTGAGTATGTACATTATTTTTAGAAACATTCCATGAGATATTTTTCTGAAACCATTCCAATTCCAAATTCAATTATTTATTTTTAAAAAACAACACTTTTGAAAATAAAGCCACACATGGTTTAAAAAATTTCCAAATAATTTTAAAAAATATTTATTTAAAACCATTTCCTCCTTTTTTTTTCTTAAAATATTCTACACAACCATCATAAAGGTAAGTAGTAAAATAAGGAAAATAATAATAAAACACAACCATGGAAGGATAAAAATAATGATAATAAGTGTATGGAACAAAACTAGTAATTATCAAGGCTATAACATAAGGGAATAAAGATTTTAAGAAAGTCCATACAGGTAATAATAAATACATAAACCAATATACATAAATAAAGGAATGGTATATGATATATAGCATAAGGAAAATTCATAGGGATGAATGGTATGCCATAAAATACATAAAGTGGACCTACTTATGGAAAGTAAACCATTACACATCCATCAACTGAATCACTCTAATAAGCCTCCTATATGATCATCCCAATAGCTAGGTGTCATATGAAACTAGGGGGATATTCAATACATAAATCTCAACTATACCAGTAATGTCCCACTACTTCCCACTTAGAAACCACAAGTTCCTCAAGAAATAACTATAGGATGTGGTCTATGAACAAATAAATCATCACATGATAATAAAAAATCCCCAAGGGATAACACCATAATATTTTCTTTACCACCTCACATAAATCCCTTAAAATATCACCAATACATAAGCATAACATGAATTATAGCACAAACATCCATCACATGGATTACCATAACATCATTAATAAGAACAAGGTAGCTCAATAAGGGAACAACATCAATAAACACAATATAAATTGCCAATCATGACATTATCTTATCATATATATATTATAAATTTGGAAATATCTTTTTTTTAAATTGAATACAAAAAAATGCAAATGAAATCATAATCACCAAAAAACACAAACAAACAACCCAAGGAAAACACCATTTCACTTAATAAAAAACACCACCCTTTAAAACATGGAAATCACTTTAAACACAAAAAAGGGAAACCCACTTTGAAAACCTAATTTGTCTTAAAACCCAATGAACAAGTGTATTTCTCAATGAAAGCCATCTGGGGAATTTTTTCAAACATGTAAAATGCTTAAAATACCATTTGAAAACCAAGTTACATTGAACTAAGTAATTCATCCATTTTTTCTAAAGTAAAAACCCACCCAATCATGGAAAACCTTTGAAAAATATAAAATATATATAATATAAATATTCACATAAATTTAAAAACACTTTTATGGAATGAAGAATATAAGAAAATATTTAATAAAATGCAATGAAATGGAAACACACACCTCATATTCTAGAATCATGTCACCTTTGAGAAAATCCACAAGATTAGGTCTCAAATGAGCCTTAACAACCCCAAGGAAGTAAAGACCAGTTTTAGAAAACCCCATAGGTATGTAAATCATCTAAAAATGTGCACTAGTGTTAGAGGAGAAGGGTAAAATTAGAGAATCCTAAATAGGGAAGATAAGGAGGCCATAATATCTTGAACTGGGTGAAGAATCACCATGAAACCACCTTTAAATTACATTGGAGGAGATTTAGATAGGTAGATAACTCCATGAAAGGAACCTAGTATAGGGGAAAAGAAATAGGGAATCCAAGTGAAGAAACCCCACATAAAAAAGGAACTAAAAATAAAAAAATACCCCTCTTTGAGTGGGTTGTATGGTTTACCCACATAGTTAAACCAACAGTGTGGTAACCATGAAGATTTCTATTGTCCAAGGATACACGAGCTTCACACATAGGTTCCATGGTTAGTTTAACCATGTTCCTTAACTATGTGACCTAGAATAAGTCCTAAAATTTCACCCTTATTATCCCAAAATTTCTATACCACGAGGGGTTAAACCATCCAACAATTACCAACACATAAAATTGACACTTGGGGTGTCACAAACTCCCCACCATACCCATTTATTCCCCCGGAATGTATTGATTCATGATGATATTATGACTAAAAATTCACAACCCGCCCTCCATAAAGCATGTTGAGTTGAACGATGAACCTCTAGAGAGGTCCCTAGGAAGAAACTCCCAATAAATAATAATTTTTCTAAACAAAATCACTTGATCCACAAGGCTACTGAATGTATCTAAGAAAAACAAAACCACATTCATCAATACAAGAGATAAAAGGAAATAGAGGTTGGGAAAGAGTCTCCCCACTATTTATAAATCTCCAAAATGGTGTAACAATATAGAAAACCTCAAATAAAAAACTAAACTATGATAAAATGTATCCAAAAAGTTCTAAATAACACTTAGAAACAAGTTCTCAATTTATCAAAGTAAAAAAAAACCTTAAACAACTCAACACTCACAAGGACAATCCTTCAAAAATCTTAACACTTACCTCCACAAGGGATAACCTCAATTCATGACACAAAAAGAGATGAAATGGTCCCATGAATAGGGTCACTATACTGCATGAGTAATCTAAGACCTTAACTTAGAACATCGTCTCACAGTAAACATGAGAAATGAGCATTATCAAGTGATTAAAGACTCTAAGGAAAAATTCATCCTAATTACCCATGTACTGACCCCAATTTCTTTTACTCCCACATAAATAAGAAACTAACCATAAAATAGGTCACTATATAGTAGACCACATAAGGATTCAAAATAAGACATCTAGAAAAAAAATTAATACTTTCACCCAAGCTCAAAACCCAAGGCTTCACACAAGATAGATGATAAGCACACAAACTTCATGTATTCAAAATAAAAAAAATAAAAAATAATTTCACAAAAACACCCCCATTTGGATTAAATAAAAAACCAATTTAAAATTACTTTTATAGACCTCATCCCCTTTTTTAAAACACTGTGAGATGATTGTTTTCAAAAATATGTGTAACTAGACAAACAAATTTTGTAATTTTTAAAAACATTTTCCCAAAAAAAAGTGAGGTAATAATGCCTTTATTTTCCTAAACCAGTTTCCAAATAATTACCACAATCCAATTTTAAAGTGAATTAAAGCACCAATCACCCATTCCATTAAGTAAAATACCAAAATTTACACTTTTAAATGGTTGAATTCCTACTTAAACACATTATTTCAAAACCAATATCATGATGTCTATTTCAAAAAAAAATATTCCAAATGATTTTTCACAAACCAGAAGAAATTTTTTTCAAAAACTAAATAATTTTCCTTTAAACCCCTAAATGAGCTTAAAACACCCATTTAAAATTTTACAACATGACCCAACCAGGGACAAAACATTTTAAAATATAAATCTCTTTTTAAAATAATTTTTCAACCATGTCGAATTCTCTTGGAATATTTAATAACCACTTGTATCACCAAAAAAACTTTTAGAAGTTTAAAAACACACCTCTCATATCATTTTATGGCCTAAAGGAGGCCAAACCCTATTTAAAATGCCACATAAAATTCTAAATCAACTTTTAATACTTTTAAATACATTTCCTTTCAAGTAAAACTTGAAATTCCCAGGGAAAACTATGTTTTATGAAAAAAAATCACACTGATCCCTTTTAAAAACCCAACAACTCTAACTAAAATGGTTAAATATTAACATTATATAATTTTAAAAACTACCAAACACTTTAGGTTTAACATAAAACCAACCACCAGTTAAATAAAAACGTGGGTTGGGGTCCATCACCTAACAAATAATAAAAAATTACAAGACTCATGGTAACCTCTAAATCCACATAAAGTTTGAGTGACATTAAGAATAGAAAAGGTAAAATACTTATAAGTGAATTAAACCATAAAACTAAATCTATTTGGAACAAATAATATCTCTTCCATCAATAATTATCTAGGAAGGACTTAACAACCAAAAAAATACATGATCCCAACTTCCCATGCTCCTAAAATAAAACAAGTAGTCCTATAACCATGGAAATAAAAAACACCCTTTCAAAACATCCTTTTGAAAACAAATTTCAGAAACCTTTCAAAATACCATTTAAAATATCACTTTTTTCTACCGATATCTTCCCAAAATATCAACCCATTACTAAGACCCACCTACCCAAAAATTTATTTAAAATAAGGGTCAAACCCTTATCTTTTAAAATATTCAATTAACATTTCATAAAAGTAAAGATCTCAACCTCTAATCCAAAATAATTTCAACACTCCTTTTTGAAATAAACCATCTAATGGAAAAAAATTCATAAACCTATTCTTAAAACATTTACTTTAATAATAAAATGTTTCACAAAATTCCAATTTTTTAACTAAAATGTCTTTTCACTCATAAAATTTTTCCATAGCTAAGTTTCAAAATTAAACACAATTGGTTTTAAAACCACCAAAAAAATAGTTTTCAAAAAGGAAGCATCTAAATTCTACAAAAAAATCTCCCAAGGTACAAAACCAAGAACACTTTTCAAATCAAACCACATCATATTGTATCACTTACGATAAAACCTCGGTTAAAACTCCCATGTATGATAACATTCCAATGGTTTACCCTATTGGATTAATTCCAAAAATAAAGGTACATAAAAACAATTCTGAAGTAGAAATTTCACTATGCATGGTTTGCATGCATAGTTTATTAAATCATGCCCCAATAGTTTAATAATAATTTTCATGGTTATAGATCCATGTCGCATGGACACCAAATGGTTTACCAAAGAATTCATGCTAATCATGAAACCCTGTTAAACTCACCATTTTTCCTATGAAACCCAAATAATCCCCGAAAATCACTGATAAACTTAATAAATATCAAAGAATCATCTCAACACATCAAATATCTATCAAAACATCTACATTATAACTCAAGATCAAGACTCAAGCCCTATACATCGATGGAAAATCGTTGTTTAATGCAACTAGGCACTAAAAAAACGCTTCTTAGTAGCAGTTTGTTAGTGGATGTTATAGTACCTACCATGAATTAAATCCATTTAAAAGAAATATAATATAGAGGTGGTTTTATAAAATCACATCTATATTTTTATTTTTTTTAATAATTAGTGGCGGTTTTGTAAGAACCTATTTTTTTACTCATGTATGGATCCTTTATTTTTTCATTTAAATATTTACTTTGGACCTAATATAGATGAATAATAAGTTTGTGAAGGTTCTGAGGGTGTCTCGGGATTTTTCAGAGCTTGGTACCAATCTTTTTTGGAGAAAAGAGACTACGTGTATGGTTTAGTATGAACCGTACAAAATTCCGTATGGTTTGGAAAACCATGTGGATCGTATTTTTCAGACAGAGCCACCTCCTACAGTTAGTGCACGATCGTGCAGACTAACCATGTGAGTGTCCCTTTTTTCCTAGGTACTCGTGCATGGATTGCCCATGTTTTGAAAAACCATGTGGACAAAATGTGCACAGGCTAATTTTCTGGCTAAATTTCTAGTTTTTCCCTTAATGATCTATTAAGCTCCCTCCTTCCTCCATAATCTGAGTTTATGTGGTTTTGACCTATTTCTATCTCAATTTAGATCTTTTTTAAGGCCAAATCTAGGGATCAAGATGTCCCCTTTGCCCGACATCTGATCGAGCTTCCGTTCTTCACGTTGGATGTGCAACGGTAAGTACTCGAGTTCTCTTTAGCTATTCTTCTTCACTCTTTCTCTCAACCTAAATATCTCTATGTGAGTGTTTTCCCCTTTTCTTAGATCTACTCCGATCCAAGGAAAATCAAGGGCTGATATAGGAGGATAAGGATCATACAATCCTAAGGTGGGTGGTATATAACTTATCCCTAAAGTTTTTTTTTAATATTTGTGTGGGGCCCACCGATTTCATCAGAAAGCATTTCTTAGATTTACATGCCATGATTATACTTTTTAGAATCATATTGTTTTTATATTTCTTAATATGTGATTATTTTTTAGCGGTTACACCCACAACTCAATCCGCCTCATGTTGAAGGTTATTCCATATTTGGGTTTTTAGTGTTTTTGCACGTTTCAGCCACCATTCGGGTGTGCCATTTCTTGACCTTCCTAAGGTGATCCGTTTAATAATAAATTACTTGTTATTAATGATAATTTCATAATGGCATCTACCATGTATTCTCACCACTTGACTCGCCTAAGGTAAGTGCTTCTAAATAATTATTAAATTTGAAATGTGAAATGGAAAGTGTACTAAGTATATAACTCGGTCTAAGAAAATAAGATTGAATAAAACATACTTGTCTATAGCACCCCTCCAGTGTTAATGGAAGGTAGAAGAGTGAACCTCTCTAATTGAATATGACTTTGTGGTTATTTAAGACTTGATTAAAAGGATTGAATGTTGCTTGGCATATCCACACTAACGGATGACAAGGATTGGACCAATAAATAAATGTTTGCAACTCTACTTGACCTATCCAAACTAATGGAAGCAAACACTTGAACCTAATGAATTACTACATGATTACAATATCAAATAGGAATGGACTGACTCAAGATCGCCTTGGATTCTGAGAGGAGAATACATTGGGACTCGGGAACCCCATTCTAATTCAAGGATGCGGTTTGCTTAGGTTGATACCCACCTAGATACTAGTTCTTCTTTATTCCTCAAATTCCTGGTATACTACGGTAGGGTCCTTTTTATTATTACATGATACCTCAGATACACTCCTTGGATCCAGTATTTACTAGTAGGTGTCATGGTGAAAGCTTATAGGGCCCAGTCATTTCTTAGCCCCATTTTACCTTGGACGATCACCTTGGAATTGGTAGGGGACTTGTTGTGGAATTCATTGGATTAAACTCCTTAGATTACACTCTTACCCCTTAGCTAGACTCAGATATTACTGATTTAGCATTTTGTGAGTTTTAAATTACCTATTTTATTACCCTGGAACTCCCTCACTAGATATCTTTATTAGTTTGCCTTGTTAAATCATGGTACCTTCAATAATTATACTATCATTAGGTGATGTCAGTGCTGGCTATGCCACATGTGACATATTAACATTAAATGGTGTTTACTAAATTAATGAATTGGTTACATGTTTAGTTACTAGCTAAGGTCTGAAGAAGGTATTGGGGTATTCAGTTATATTGTATCGCTTTCATTACTTTATATATTCATGCCTACACACTACTATATTCCATTACATGGTCTAGATGTTATATACATCATGGGTGGTGGCCAGTAGCGATTTATCTCACACCCACTCTAGGTATCGTTTGGTACCCGAAGTAGATTACATGGTTGTAGGTATTGAAAAAGGTAATCATACAGCTTCCAACACTTTATTGCATGTTGATAGGATTGATCTTGATAGAAGATGACCGAGTAAGATCTTAGGATTCTTGAAGTAGACTTGTTTTCTTCTACTTGTGGAACAAGTTATGTCTGATGTCTTGTATCCATGTTTTCCAGTTTTCTAGTGACATGTCATTACATAATCATTTTGTTAGTTGATACAGTTATTATTATTCTCGGTTATCTATTTCATCAGTTTGCATCCGTTGTTTATTTATATTGCTTTGGTTGTTTACTATTCCTTTATATTCTTTCCACTATGCTATACTCTGCTAATGAGTGAATAGTCTTCCCATGAACACACACTATGATCTCACTACTAGCCGGAAGCCTCTGGAGTTTGTAGAGATGCGCTTGAGGCCATGTGGCCCACCGGTCTCGGGGAACTAGTTAAGTGGAATTCAGGTACGGGACGTCACAAAGTGGTATCAAAGGTTGTTTCTTTTCTTACTATAATATTTGTAGATAATAGATTGGAGAATAGGAATGCATGGGACTTTTTCATAATCTATTCTTGGGCATCGTGAACCCATGTTCAGGGTAAAAACTACGTTCCAAAAATTAGAATTTTTATTCTGCTTTTTCCTATTACAGTTGATATTATTTAACCATTCGGTGACACATATGATGTGTGGTGTTGTTGATTATTACTTTGGTTGAGAATTTATTTCATACTTAGACTAATGATATGGGGGCAAGGATCATTGTTACATGCATCATTATAGGCACCTAGAATTAACATTTCATGCATATTTCCATGAAATATAGGTGCATTTCACTAATTTTCATTGATTGATATGCTTGTGATTGTTGAGTGATGTTTTAGTACCCTCGGTTTGAGGTATGTGGCCTTTTTTATGTATTTTTATGTGTTTAAAGTGCATGGGATGAGTTTGGAGACTTTTAAAGGGGTGCACGGTTTGAGCACGGTTAGTGGAAACCATGAGTATTCTCCAAGAAACCATGCAAAAGAGATAGTAAGCTTCGCATGGCATGTGTACGATTTTCCAAACCATGCGAGGAAACCATATGGACCCTTGATCTGGAGGTAGTAGCATGTGCACGGTTAGCGCACGGTTTTCCAAACCCTGCAGGTTAACCATGTGGCCACTTAAAAATAGGTTTACAATTTCCTGTCTCCCTCGGGCTTAACCTATTTTACTCCAATATTCCTCTCACTCGAGCTTCAATCAGGATTTCTGGTTCTCAGGGGTTTTAGGGGCTCTCCCACTCGATTTGGAAGCGTTTTGAAGAGGTTTCTTGGCGGTTGGAAGGAGGTTTCTCCCGGATAAGTCTCTCTTATTGTTTCTCTTGTGTTTTCCTCTAGATCTTCTCTTACCACTTTCTTAGTTTTCTATATCTACACATTTTGTGTGTTGATATAGGGTTTTGGTTGCATTGGATGATATTTTTAAGGCTTTTTAATGATATGGAAGGGGATCTAGAGAGGTTTCGGTGGTGAGTTTTCCAGATTTGAGGCGTGGTTGTTCGTGGGCCGATTTCTCAGGAAACCGAAAGGTAGGTGGCTTCTCTCTCGAATCCAATTGTTTAGAGCTAATGGTTTTGGTTAAAATTAATTTTTTGTCCATGAAATTAATTGTGTTTAATGTGAAAAATTTGTTAGAAATCCTTTGGGTGATGTTTTGGGTATTTTTGCAAAAAAAGGGTGTTTTATGATGAAATGTTATTCTTGTGGATTTTAAAATGGAGATTTTAAAATGGGATGCTATGGTTGTTTTGTGAAAATGATTGAGGGAAATGTTTTTCAATAAAAGGGTTGTTTTATTGAAATGTTGTTTGGCATAGAAAATGGTTTTTAATAAATGGGTGATTTATTGGAGTGAGTTGATATGCAATTGTAACACCCGAGACTTTTATGAGAAACATTTTGTTTTTAAATCATCAAAGGAATATTTCACTACACAAAACACTAGATTGGCTTACTTTACACGCAAACGCTTCCTTCCTCAATAGCTTGCGTCGTACGCAATACCGAGTTTCACTAAACAACGATATGCTATTAAAATATTATTAAAACTAGCCGTTATGAATAGTAATAACCACTTTTTGAAATTTTGTAAATTTTATTTTTTAAAATGGACTTCATTTTTGGATTTGGAATATTGAAATTAGCTTAGGGTGAAATTTTGGTACTTTTCGGATAACTTTCATATTCTGATGAATAGTGAAAATTATTAAATTTTAATTAAAAATAACTTTTTTAATCGAAATAATTAATAGTGATAAATTATTAAATTGAGTGGTTTTAAATTATATTTGGAATATATTTTTACAATTTAATACAATTTTGTTCATTGGATGTAATTTCACATTTAAACCAGACATAAACAAGTGACAATCTTTTGATAGTTATTATCTTTTAAAAACACGCTATTTGTTTTGATGACGGGAATTAATTTTTAAATTAGTTAATGTAACTGATATGTATTTAATTTGGTAAAATAAACATCATTTTTGAATTCATAATATCAAATATAGCTTAGGCCAAATTTTTGGTATTTTTCTGGAAACTTTTTTTTTGATGAATAGTGAAACCACTAAGTGGTAGTTAAAAAATCTGAATTTTTCATAAAACATAATTTTACCACTTCTGTGAGTAGAATTTCCAAAATCCGAGAGACACGGTTAATATCAAGGACTAAAATGTGGTTCAGTGAGATGAAAATAATTTTTGGTGAATAGTAATTTTTTACTTTTTTTACCATGGTTAAAATTAAATAGGGTAATTAAGGGTAAAAGTGTTATTATTATTACCCTAAAACATGTCCTAATTCTATTAGATAAGTTTAATTCGACCAAAAACAACCTTAGGAATAAAATATAACCATTTAGGCCCACTTGGAATAGATTAAGACATTTATTATCAATTTATTTAAAGAAGGGTTAAAATAGTTAAAATCAAAGTTTAATAAATAAATAATTTTTTAATATAGAGTTATACATAAGATAAATTCGACTATAAATATTCATTATAAATATAAAAAGATTTCTAACATAATGGTATTTTATTTATAATTTTTAGACATTAAATAATTTAATTTACTTATGACACAATGATGATGCAGTAATTATCTTATTAATGAAATATTGACATAATTGATGTTATAAATACACAAATAAATGTAATTTGAGACTTTTGATGAATTAAACTAATTTTCTAGGTTAATATGACATGTTAGTAATGATTTAATTAACTTTTTTGGAACTAATAATTCTGTTATGATTTTCACAAAAATCAATTACTAAATAGTGTCAAATTGACATAAAATAGTTTTTAAAATAAATATTATATTATTAATTGTTATTTTATTCCTAAAAATCTAAGGTTCATCCAAATGACTTAGATAAGGTTATATATATTAATAATAAACAAATTCGGGTTCGTCTGTCTTGTTATAGTAATTCAATTAACCTTATAGTGTAAGAACATAAGAAGACACGGTAAAAGTAAAATTATTTAACTTAATGTTAAATATAAATGATAAGGTTAAAATAGGGACCTAAACTTGTCTAAATTCTGTTGGATTATAGGATTTCGACTCATCCCCACCTTATCTTAGAAATAAATCAATTTGGAGCTATTTAAAACCGAATTTGGCTTTATAATAAAATAATATTTTTAGTTTTTCCAAAGGAGCCCCTCTCCTCCCTTATAAAAGGGCACCTCCTCCCCCTCTTCCTCACAACACTTTGAGACTCCAAGCTCGGCCAACCCCTGCCAATTTATTCTCTCCACTTCCCTAGAGACATCCTAGAGGTTCTGGACTTCTTCAAAGACCAACCCTAGTGCCCTAAGAGGAGGTTAAGAAGAGGCGCGTCAAAAAAGAGGTAATATCCATTACCGATCCATTCCAAATTATTTCTTCTTCAACTTATTCTTATTTAGTTTTTTCATTATTAAGTAATAACATCAGTATCACTCATATACTGATATGTTATTATAAGTATGAAACAACCCTATTTCACCATCTATCCGTCCTACGGAAAACAAAATCACCGCGTGTGTGTACGTACAGAATACCGTCTCCACGCCGTGGTGTAATCTATTTTCCTCCACCACCTTACCTGGATGGGTATAATAGTGTAAATAATTACTATATATGATTATTTTAAATTTATATTTATTCTTAAATAGTATACATACACTCCAATACAATTCCACGATCATGGTAATGAAATCATCGCTCGTGTGTACGTACAGAATACCGTCTCCACGATGTGATGTGATTCGTTCTACATGATCTTCATTGCATAATGATTATATAAATGAATTTAATGAATAAATATGATATATATTACATTAATACCATTCTGGAAATGATGTATCTATAAACTAAAGAGAAGAATAAGAATTTATTCGACAAAACACGCATAAGAACAAAAAGTTATAAACACCCGAATAACAAGTAGCAATGAAATACTACTACTAAGAAGCTAAGAATATGACCATATATGATATCATAACAATTATTATGATTCTGGAATAAGTCAATGACATTATTTAAATCATTATACAGGAGTTTCAGACACTTACGAAGCAAATTTGACCTAAGGTAAGGGAAAATATCACAATCTCATTTTTATCCGAGATTGTTTATACTTTGGTATTTACTGGGGTGTATTTTATCATCCACATCCATGCTTCCTCAATATGTAATATTATTTCAATACACCTATAATTGTTTAAATCCAATTTTACCCTTCGATGAGATTTTAGTAAAAGATATGAAAGGAATCTTTTGTCGTTTTTCGTACGAGTTACTTTTTTACTTTTCCGACAAAAGTATGAGAAGAATGTTTTTTTAACATATACGGCATGAATGGATTTTTAAAACATTATTTCCAAGAATCTTAATTTACAAGTTTTCATGTTTATTTTTAATCAACTTCTTTTAGTTTAAAATTGTATGACATGTTAAGAAAGGAAAAATGTTTTTGAAGTAGAAAGGATATTTTCCTCAAGAATGGAGTTCAAGTGTTTTATCAAAATTATTTTCCATATAAGATAATATAGGGTTCTGTTTTTATCCCTATTTTTACATTTATTTGATTATGTTGTGATGGGATTATTTTTATGAATTCATTTATCTTATATGAATTGTTTTATGATGTCACGATGTTTAAGAATCCCATTTTTATTACATGGGTTATGCAATGATGTATGATTTATGATTTTGTGGCACACATAAGAATGGTATCATTATGAGATGGGTGGGACCTATATCTCCCTCCAATGTATTGGGTAAATATTTTATATCTCATGAGATAAACATGGCTGTAACGGCAGGTTAAACCGGTTTAGTGAAATAGGACTGGAACGAGGAGTGAACTCGGTTCAGAAATGGAGTTCGTCCGCTGAGATAGTCGTGTAAATGAGTCTTGACTACTAAGAAATGATTCTCTATGATTATGTTTGTATGCCACAAATTTTCATGTTTTCAATTATGATTATTGGGATTACATTTCACTGCTATGATTTATCCCATGTTATGAAATTATGATCTCTTTTACAGGTTAAGATTTCCAAAAGTTATGTTCTTATGTATATGATGTGATTGATATTTCTTTTGTTTACCCTTACTGAGCATTTGAGATCACCCTTTTATATGTTTTATTTCCCCAGGTCAGGAAGAAGGTTATTAAGTAGGATATTCCAAAAGGGACTCTAGATATGATGAAATAAATGGGAGTCAAAGTAGATGCTTTATGAACCAGTTGTTTATGTTTCCCAGTTTCTAAAGACTCTATACCTATACAGTTCTTTCCTAGTTTTGTTATATGTTGTAATAAGTGTGCTTCAATTTTGAAGTAATAACAATGTATGTAAAGTATGGGTCGTTATAGTTGGTATCAGAGGAAAGGTATAGTCAACCTTTGGAAACTAGGATGTGAAAGCCTTAGTAAGAACCCTAAGGATAAGTCTAAGCATAGAACACAATCTTAGTGTTTTAGAAATGTCCATGTATAACCTAGGATAAGACCTTAAGTGTGAAATTTTATTCTTGATTATGTGATTTTCCTATTATAATTAGTGTTTCTCACACTATTCTTCTTGGTTTTAGTCAATGGCTGGAACCCGAAGGAACCGTGTTAATGCGGAATGTGACGGGAAATGCAATGATTGTCCCCCTGAGCAACCAAATGTTATGGGAGCTGGAATGAAAAATCTTGTAGCCATGCTCACACAACTTTCTCAAGCTATGAATCATTTAGGACTTCCAAACGAACAAAGGAAGGAGCAACATTCTGTTGAATCCTTCATGAGGCAGCGTCCACCTTCATTCAGTGGGTCTACTGATCCATTAGTTGTTGAACAATGGATTAGTACTACTGAAAAGATATTTTCAGTTCTTCAATGTTCTGAACATGATAAAGTCATCCTAGCAGTGTATCGTTTTGAAGGAGATGCTGATCAATGGTGGAATCTTATTAAGAATACGAGGCAAAGGGATGAAATTGAGTCCATGGAATGGGATGAGTTCAAGAACTTATTTTTCAATAAGTATTTCCCTCGTATTCTTTGAACAAAGATGGAGAAAGAGTTTCTTGAACTAAAGAAAAAGGATGATGAAACTTTTGGTACCTATGAAGAAAAGTTTACAATACTTTCAAGGTATGCTTCTGGTATTATTATCCAACCTGAGAGTAAGATCGATCGATTCTTTAGTGGCTTAAAACCAAGTATTCGAAGGGCCTTATCCATAAGGGACTTCAATAACTATGAGGAAATCGTTCGATGTGATCTCAAATTTGAGATGGAGATTGGAGTAACCCATCAGTCATATGGGTTTGATAAGAAGAGGAAAATGGAATTCAAAGGAAAATCTAAAGAGCACACTGAAAAGAAGATGAGCTTTCCCTTATGCTCAAAGTGTGGAAAGAAACATGGAGGGAGTTTTCTTAAAGGGACAAGTAAATGTTTCAAATGTGGAAATGAAGGTCATCGGGCATTTGAATGCCGCAATGATGTTAAGAAGATGTCTAATGATGCAAACAAAGGAAGGGATACATAGAATGAACCTAATACACTTCAATGTTACAAGTGCAAGGAGATGGGGCATTATGTCAATCAATGCCCAAATCAAAGGGTTGATGATGATGGTCGATGTCAACAAACTCTTAAGGCTAAATAAAAAGGAAAGTCACATGCAATTTCTATCAGCAATGTGGAGTACGATAACGAAGTGGTGAAAGGTACACTTACCATCTACTCTAAAGTAGAAAATGTTTTATTTGATTATGGATCCACTCACTCTTTTATTTTTGAAGATTTTTCTAAGGGTATCACTATATTACCTCAACAATTAGATGTTGAGTTAGCTGTGACAACACCTAATGGCACAACAGTCGCATCAAAAGTTTATAATTCTTCCCCGATTGAAGTTTGTGGGAAATTTCTTCCTGCAAATCTTGTGATCCTTCCTATAGTGGAATTTTATGTGATTATTGGCATGGATTGTCTTTATTTATATGGAGCTCATATCAATTTCCAAAGAAGGGAAGTCACATTTCATATTCCAGATCAATCTATGACCGTCTATCGATGCAAGGATGAATATAACCTTCCAGTGGAAATTTCTTCCATCTTATGGGTCTTGATTCCACTAAATGAAGGTTATTTATCTCAAATGGTTGGTGAGAAACTCTCGATTAATAATATTCCCATTGTATGGGAGTTTGATGATGTCTTTCCGAAGGAATTGTCGGGTCTTCCACCAAATCGTGAAGTTGAGTTTTCAATAGAACTTGTACCAGGTGCTTTACCTATTTCAAAGACACCTTATAGAATGGCCCCAATTGAGTTGCAGGAATTGAAGAAGCAACTCCAAGAGAATCTTGATAAGGGATTCATACACCCTAGTGCGTCACCTTGGGGATCACCTGTTCTATTTGTTAAGAAGAAAGATAGATCAATGAGACCCTGCATTGATTATCGATAACTTAACAAGATCATTATCAAGAACAAATATCCTCTCCCTCGCATTGATGACTTATTTGACCAACTACGAGGATCTCAATACTTTTCCAAGATTGATCTTCATTCAGGGTATCATCAATTAAGGGTCAAAAGGGATGATATACCAAAGACAGCTTTCCGTACAAGGTATGGACACTATGAATTTATAGTGATGCCATTTGGTCTTTAGAGACTATGAATTTATAGTAATGCCCCTGCTATCTTCATGGATCTGATGAATAGAGTCTTTAGAGACTATCTTGATCAGTTTGTGGTAGTCTTTATAGACGATATTCTTGTCTATTCAAAGAGCAAGGAAGAACATGAAGATCACTTGAGAATTATATTGAAGACCCTGAGAAAGTAGAGGATTTATTCCAAATTTACCAAGTGTGAATTTTGGCTTCAAAAAGTTTCATTTTTGGGTCACATAGTCTCAAAAGAGGGGATATATGTGGATCCAGCAAAAACAAAGGTTATCGAAAGATGGTCGAGACCAACAACAGTAACTGAGATCCGAAGTTTTCTTGGTTTGGCTGGATATTATCGATGTTTTGTGAAAGATTTTTCACGATTATCTAATCCACTCACCAGGTTGACTCAGAAATGAGTTAAGTTTGTTTGGACGGAGGAATGTGAAGAGAATTTCAAGGAGTTGAAAAGAAGGTTATCCAGTGCACATGTGCTCACACTGCCTTGTAGTGGAGAAAGGTTTGTGATCTACAGTGATGTATCCAAGAAGGTATTGGGGTGTGTTCTTATGAAAAATGATATGGTGATAGCTTATGCCTCACAATAGTTGAAAATCCATGAGCAAAATTACCCAACACATGATTTGAAGTTAGCTGCGGTAATCTTTGCATTAAAGATTTGGAGGCATTATCTTTATGTAGAAAGGTGTGACATTTATACTGATCATAAAAGTTTAAAGTATATTTTCACACAAAAGGAGCTGAATATGCACCAAAGAAGATGGTTAGAGCTGATTAAGGATTACGACTGCTCAATTCATTACCACACTGGGAAAGCAAACAAGGTGGCAGATGCATTAAGTCAACAAGACCATGCTAGTTTATCCATGATGAGGATCACAAAAGATCCAATATTTATGGATTTACAAAGGATGGATCTTAGAATTATAATGGAAGGGGGAAAATCGTATCTTTCTTAAATGAATGTTCAACCATATATACATGTGAAGATTAAAGAGGTGCAGAAAGAAGATGTAGAGTTACAAAAGAAGGTGATAAATATTCCTGAATTCAACCTTGATTTTGATGGGATAATAAAGTTCAAGAATCGGGTTTGTGTACCTCCCATCCTCGAATTAAAGAAGGAGCTACTGGATGAGGCTCATAGTTCTTCATTCTCTATTCATCCTGAAAGCACAAAGATGTATAGGGACCTGAAAGATTACTTCTCGTGGGATGGCATGAAAAGCGAGGTTGCTGAATATGTCTCTCGATGCTTGGTTTGTCAGCGAGTTAAAGCTGAGAGACAGAAGTCTAAGGGGATGTTACAACCATTACTCATACCCAAATGGAAATGGGAAAACATCACTATGGACTTTGTCATAAGACTTCCTAAAACATCCAAAGGAAATAATGCTATCTGGGTTATAGTTGATCGTCTTACAAAGTCTGCACACTTCATTTCTATTAGAGAGGATTTCTCTCTGGATCAGCTTGCCAGGATATATGTAAAGGAAGTGGTAAGATTCCATGGATTACCACTTTCTATTATATCTGATCGGGATTCGAGATTTACCTCGAAGTTCTGGCAAAGTCTTCAGCATACTCTGGATACAGAGTTGAGTTTCAGCACTGCTTATCATCCTCAGACATATAGTCAATCTGAGAGAACAATTCAAACTCTAGAAGATATGTTGAGAGCTTGCTCTATGGATTTCAAAGGTGGTTGGGATCAACACCTACCTTTGGTGGAATTTTCTTATAATAATAGCTTTCACTCCAGTATTCAGATGTCTCCTTATAAAGCTCTCTATGGAAAGAAATGCAGGACTCCAACTTGCTGGGATGAAGTTGGGGAAAGAAAGCTATTAGGACCTGATCTTGTTGATGAGATGGCAGAAAAGATCCAATCTATTCAACAACACATAAGATCAGCTCAGAGTCGACAGAAAAGTTATACCGACAACTGAAGAAAAGACCTAGAGTTTGAAGTGGGTGATAAAGTGTTCTTACGAATATCACCCTGGAAGAGGGTCATGAGATTTGGAAAGAAGGGGAAGTTGAGCCCTAGATATATTGGTCCTTTCAAAATACTGGATCGTGTTGGAAAGGTAGATTACCGATTGGCGCTTCCACCGAATCTCTCTCAAGTTCACGATGTGTTCCATGTATCTCTCCTGATAAAGTACATACATGATCCTTCACATGTACTCAGCTCAGAAGTTGTATCGCTAGAGCAAGATCTTTCTTATGAAGAATAACCGATAGAGATTCTGGATCGTAGCGAAAAAGTCCTATGAAACAAGACCACTATCTTGGTGAAAGTTTTACGGAGGAACCAACAATTAGAAGAAGCTACATGGGAGCTTGAGGATATGATGAGGGAGAGGTATCCTCATCTATTTGTTACAAAGTGACGAATTTTGAGGGCGAAATTCATTTTAAGGGGGGTAGAATGAAACACCCGAGACTTTTATGAGAAACATTTTGTTTTTAAATAATAAAAGGAATCTTTCACTACACACAACACTATATTAGCTTGCTTTACACACAACCACGGCCTTCCTCAATAGCTTGCGTCGTATGCAATATCGAGTTTCACTAAACAATGATATGCTATTAAAATATTATTAAAACTAGCCGTTGTGAATAGTAATAACCACTTTTTGAAATTTTGTAAAATTTATTTTTCAAAATTGACTTCATTTTTCGATTCGTAATATCGAAATTAGCTTAGGGTGAAATTTTGGTACTTTTCGGATAACTTTCATATTCTGATGAATAGTGAAAATTATTAAATTTTAATTAAAAACAACTTTTTTAATCGAAATAATTAATAGTGACAAATTATTAAATTGAGTGGTTTTAAATTATATTTAGAATATATTTTTACAATTTAATACAATGTTGTTAGTTGGATGTAATTTCACATTTAAACCAGAAATAAACAAGTGTCAATCTTTTGATAGTTATTATCTTTTAAAAACACGCTATTTGTTTTGACGAAGGGAATTAATTTTTAAATTAGTTAATGTAAATGATATGTATTGAATTTCGTAAAATAAACATCATTTTTGAATTCATAATATCAAATATACCTTAGGCCTAATTTTTGGTATTTTTCTGGAAACTTTTTTTTTGATGAATAGTGAAACCACTAAGTGGTAGTTAAAAAAACTGAATTTTTCATAAAACTTAATTTTACCGCTTATGTGAGTATAATTTCAAAAATCAGAGAGATACGGTTAATATCAAGGACTAAAATTTGGTTCAATTAGATGAAAATAAGTTTTGGCGAATAGTAACTTTTTACTTTTTTTTACCATAGTTAAAAGTAAATAGGGTAATTAAGGGTAAAAGTGTTATTATTATTACCCTAACACATGTCCTAATTCTATTGGATAAGTTTAATTCGACCAAAAACAACCTTAGGAATAAAATATGACCATTTAGGCCCACATGGATTAGATTAGGACATTTATTATCAATTTATTTAAAGAAGGGTTAAAATAGTTAAAATCAAAGTTTAATAACTAAATCATTTTTAATATAGAGTTATACATAAGATAAATTCGACTATAAATATTCATTAGAAATATAAAAATATTTCCAACATAATGGTATTTTATTTATAATTTTTAGACATTAAATAATTTAATTTATCTATGACACAATGATGATGCGGTAATTATCTTATTAATGAAATATTGACATAATTGATGTTATAAATACCCAAATAAATGTAATCTGAGACTTTTTATGAATTAAAATATTTTTATAGGTTAATATGACATGTTAGTAATGATTTAATTAACTTTTTTCTAACTAATAATTCTGTTATGATTTTCACAAAAATCAATTACTAAATAGTGTCACAATTGACATAAAATAGTGTTTAAAACAAATATTATATTATTAATTGTTATTTTATTCCTAAAAATCTACGGTTCGGCCAAATGACTTCGATAAGGTTATATATATTAATAATAAACAACTTGGTGTTCGTTTGTCTTGTTATATTAAGTTTATTAACCTTATAGTGTAAGAACACAAGAAGACATGGTAAAAGTAAAATTATTTAACTTAATGTTAAATCTAAATGATAAGGTTAAAATAGGAACCTAAACTTATCTAAATTATATTGGATGAGATTATTTCTACCCATACCCACCTTATATTTGAAATAAATCAATTTGGAGCTATTTAAAACCGAATTTGGATTTATAATAAAATAATATTTTTAGTTTTTCCAAAGGAGCCCCTCTCCTCCCTTATAAAAGGGAACCTCCTCCCCCTCTTACTCACACCACTTTGAGCCTTAAAGATCGGAAAACCCCTGAAAATTTCTTCTCTCCACTTCCCTAGAGACATCCTAGAGGTTCTGGTCATCTTCAAAGACCAACCCTAGTGCCCTAAGAGGAGGTTAAGAAGAGGCGCGTCAAAAAAGAGGTAATATCCATTACCGATCCTTTCCAAATTCTTTCTTCTTCAACTTCTTCTTATTTAGTTTTTTCATTATGAAGTAATAACATCAGTATCAATCATATACTGATATGTTATTATAAGTATGAAACAACCCTATTTCACCATCTATCCATCCTACGAAAAATGAAATCACTGCGCGTGCGTGCGTACGGAATACCGTCTCCACGCCGTGGTGTAATCTATTTTCCTCCATCACATTACTTGGATGGTTATAATGGTGTAAATAATTACTATATATGATTATTGTAAAGTGATATTGATTCTGAAATAGTATACATACACTCCAATACAATTCAACGATCATGGGAACGATATCATCGCTCGTGCGTACGTACGGAATACCGTCTCCACGATGTGATGTGATTCGTTCTACATGGTCTTCATTTCATAATGATTATATAAATGAATTGAATGAATAAATATGATATATAGTAAATTAATACCATTCTGTAAATGATTTATCTATAACCTAAAGAGAAGAATAAGAATTTATTCGACAAAACACGCATAAGAACAAAAAGTTATAAACACCTGAATAACAAGTAGCAATGAAATACTACTACTAAGAAGCTAAGAATATGACCATATATGATATCATAACAATGAGTATGATTCTAGAATAATTCAATGACATTATTTAAATCATTATACAGGAGGTTCAGACACTTACGAAGCAAATCAGACCTAAGGTAAGGGAAAATATCACAATCTCATTTTTATCCGAGATTGTTTATACTTTGGTATTTAATGGGGTGTATTTTATCATCCACATCCATGCTTCCTCAATATTTAATATTATTTCCATCCACCTACAATTTTTTAAATCCAATTTTACCCTTCGGTGAGATTTTAGTAAAATATATGAAAGGAATCTTTTGTTATTTTTCGTACGAGGTACTTTTTGACTTTTCCGACAAAAGTACGAAAAGAATGTTTTTTTAACTTATATGGAATGAATTGATTTTTAAAAAATTATTTCCAAGAAGCTTCCTTTACAAGTTTTCATGTTTATTTTTAATCAAATTCTTTTAGTTTAAAATTGTATGACATGTTAAGAAAGGAAAAATGTTTTTGAAGTAGAAAGGATATTTTCCTCAAGAATGGAGTTCAAGTGTTTTATCAAAATTATTTTACATATAAGATAATATAGGGTTCTATTTCTATACCTATTATTACATTGATTTTATTATGTTGTGATGGAATTATTTTTATGAATTCATTTGTCTTATATGAATTGTTTTTTGATGTCACGATGTTTAAGAATCCCATTTTTATTACATGGGTTATGCAATGATGTATGATTTATGATTTTGTGGCACACATAAGAATGGTATCATTATGAGATGGGTGGGACCTATATCTCCCTCCAATGCATTAGGTAAATATTTTATATCTCATGAGATAGACATGGATGGAACAGCAGGTTAAACCGGTTCAGTGAAACAGGACTGGAACGAGGAGTGAACTCGGTTCAGAAATGGACTTTGTCCACTAAGATAGTCTTGGAAATGATTCTTGACTACTAAGAAATTATTCTCTATGATTATGTGTGTATTCCAAAAAGTTTCATGTTTTAAGTTATGATTATTGGGATTACATTTCACTACTATGATTTATCCTATGTTATGAAATTATGATCTCTTTTGCAGGTTAAGATTTCCAAAAGTTATGTTCTTATGTATATGATGTGATTGATATTTCTTTTGTTTACCCTTACTGAGCATTTGTGCTCACCCTTTTGTATGTTTTATTTCCCCAGGTTAGGAAGAAGGTTATTAAGTAGGATATGCCAAAAGGGACTCCAGATATGATGAAATAAATAGGAGGCAAAGTAGATGCTTTATGAACCAGTTGTTTATGTTTCCCAGTTTCTAAAGGCTCTATACCTATACGGTATTTTCCTGGTTTTGTTATATGTTGTAATAAGTGTTCTTAAATTTTGAAGTAATAACAATGTATGTAAAGTATGGGTTGTTATAGAAATGGAATTGGTTGATTGCATGTGGTTGTGACCTTGATGGGTTATATGCTTGGCATTGGCTTGTTTTGAATGTTGTGTGGAAGTGGAGAGAAGTACCACTATAAAAAGGGGATGGATAGTGGAAAGAAGGGCCACCATCAAGGATAAGTGGATGGGAAGTACCGCTTGGTGTGAATGGGTGAACGAGCTAGACGGTAGCTCCACCATTTGGTTGTTATGGTTTTCTTGTTGTGCATTGCTTTACAAGATGGAATTGTTGTGATAATTTGTAAATTATGTAATGGCTTTTGGCATGTTTGGTTGGAATTCCTTTTGTTGCTTGGGTTGGATGTGATGGCTTGGTAAGGGCATGTTTGGATTATAAAAATTGTTGCACTTGTGGTTTATTTTATATAAACTGTTTTATATAAAATTGATAACGGTTTTATCCTAGTGGTGTGTTTAGGAAATTCATTTGGGGAAAACCTACTGAGTTTTAGTACTCACCCTCTGCTTTGGCATGTTGGTGTCTTTGCAGATGTTGTGTATCATGACGTGGGAAAAGGTAAGGAATCACCCTCCTTTAGTGGAGCATTGTGATCCCTTGGTGGAGCTTAGAGCGTGGAGCTTTGTGTGAAGTTGTGGTGGTGTCATGGCTTGTGTGGTGTTTGGTTGTTTAGTTTCGGTAGTGTACTCTGATGTTGTGTGGAAATGTCTGGTTGTATTGGTTTTGAGTTGTGTTGTGGAACAACTTGGTGGACTTTTGGGAATTCATGGTTGGGTAATCTATTTGATATGCATCATATATTGGTTGTTAGTGGATTGTTTGGTTGGATTTATCTTAAGGGAAAATCGTTCCCCAATTTGTTCTCAGAGCCCTTGGCATTTATTTCCAGCCTTTGGCACCTTGGGAACGTCGCTTAAGGCCAAGTAACCCTCACTGCCTCCTCAAGCCAATGAGGTAGGAGCGGGGTGTTATAAGTGGTATCAGTTTGTTCGGTCCTTTGGAGTTGATTCTCAGATTTGGTGTTGACATTCATTGTGATATATTCCTTGAGTCGGGATGGTATCAAGGCATAGGATTGTCAGAACATGGAATGTATAGTATAAAAGGACTTAGCTAACCCTTTTATACTGAAATTCAAGTTACCAGGGAGTTGGGTACAGAAGTGTTTTGGACACACTTATAGGCATTAAATATCTCATTGTCATGGGTGTAGCCAATGAGATGAGCATGACATGCATGGTAGAAATGACTTCCCACTAGGATGCATATTTCATTGAGGTATAATGATTTATGATGTGATATGAATGTGTGAAATTTTATTGTGAATAAATTGGTATTTTGAAAATGGTTTGGTTTTCAAAAGGGTGAAACATGGAACATGTGAAAAAGTTGGAAAGACCTTTTGTGATAGTGTTGTGTAATTTGATTTGAAATGGGATTTCGTGATGTATATGAAAGTGAGACTCATGGTTGTTTGTTTTCTTTTTATAGAAATGGCACCGGGTAGGCGTCATAGAGACCAACCAGAGGAGGCTGCTGAGAATGTGGTAGCACCTGAGCCTCAGGTGAACCAGCAGCTGCTGCAAAGTATAGTTCAATCTTTCCAAGTTGTGGAAATTATGAACAAAGTGGATGAACCAAGTCATGTGGATCATGCGGTTCAGTTTCAAAAGCAGAATCTACCCATCTTCAGGGCTGATTCAGAGCCGGAGAGGGAAGAAGCATGGTTGAATAGAATGAACAAGATCTTCGAGTTCTTGGGAACCCTGGTAGAGTTAAAAGTGAAGTTGGCCATGTATATGTTGGAATATCCTGCCCTTCAGTGGTGGGAGTTGGTAGTACAAGTGGGGAAGGACTAGGGTATGATGTGGGAAGGCTTTGAAGAATTGTTTCATAAACAATTCTACCCACATACGTTCAGAATTCAGCGTACGAATGATTTCTTTAGTTTGAAGAAAGTGCTTATGTCGGTGATGGAGTATGAAGCTAAGTTTATGAACTTAGTGAGGTTTTCACCTGAGGTGGTGGGTAGCACTTCATTGAAGGAAAGGATCTTTGAAGCAGGGTTAAGGAAAAAATCCTTTCAAAGATAGTGGTGTTGTGTATAGATGATTACATAGAGATGGTGAATAGAGACTCAGTGGTTGAGTAGTATTTTTTGGGCGCTCCGGGTGGAGGAAGCATGGTGTTACCCATGGGGAATAGTGGGAAATCTAACACTGGGTTCAAGCGAAGGGGGGACACTTATTCCCAGGGTGGGAATATGGTATATAAACTGATGGCAGGATCGATAAATCTTCTTCTGAAGCCCTAGAGCAAGCCGAGATGTTTTCAATGTGGTTCTACAAGCCACATCAAGTGGGATTGTATGGCACAACCTTGAGAATGTCATAATTGTAAGAAGATAGGGAACCTACAGCGTTATTTTTGGAATTCTCCAAGGTCAGATGTGTGTGACACTTCTCAGGGATCGCAGACGTCGTATGCTTTGACGAGACGGAGACAGCAACACACCTTTCATCAACAGAGTAAAGTGGGTCATGGTGATTCTTGGAACACCACGATACCTCAAAAGGGAAGTAAAGATCAAGGTGTGGTAAGAAAACATGTGTTTGGAGCTGATAAGGTTGTGGTGGATGATCAGTCGGGACCATCCACTGTGTGAGGTACTATTCTTTTGAATTCTACCTTGATGCAAGTGTTGTTTGATATGGGTGTTTCATAGTCTTTTATTGCTGCACGTGTGGTTGATTTGCTGGGTTTAAGGGTAGAAATGATGCCCTCCATTTTGAAACATCAAACTCCTCTGGTTCTAAGAGAGTGTCGAGCCTTTTTGTGTAGAGCATGTTGTATCGTTGTGGGTGAAGTTGAGCTATTGTGGAATTTCTCAATGCTAGAGATGGATGGGTATGATGTAATCCTAGGAATGGATTGGATGGTGGTGTTTACGGCTCACATTGACTATGATGAGCGAACAGTGGATTTTATGACACACTATGGAGTTAAATATCTCTTTAGAGGAGAGGGGCATGAAAGGCAGGGTGCAACGGGTTTGTTGGCACCAGCATTGGGTACGTCATCGTATCAGTTGGTGTTGTTGTTGTTGGAATCTGTAGAAGGTTTTGAGAAGAATGTTCTTCCAGCAGTGGTAGATCAGTTCATGGATCTCTTTCTTGAAGAATTCTCTGGGTTACCTCCTCTAAGGGAAGTGGAGTTTACGATTGATCTCCTTCTAGGGACCAGTCCGATCTCACTTTCGTCTTATCGGATGACACCAGCTGAATTTTAGGAATTGAAAGTCCAGTTGTAAGAATTACAAAACAAAGGGTTTATCCTGCCTAGCACGTCTCTGTGGGCAGTGCCGGTGTTGTTCATGAAAAAGGCAGATGGAAACATTGACTCTATGTGTTTATTATCATAGACTTAACCAAGTTATGATAATGAATATATATCCACTTCCTCGAATTGATGATTTGTTTGATTAGTTGAGGGTATCCAAGTGATTCTCCAAGATCGACCTGAGGTCGGGATATCATCAATTGCAGGTGAGGAAGGATGATATTCCTAAAACAGCTTTTAGAAGTAGGTATAGACATTATAAATATGTGGTTATGCCCTTTGGTCTAACGAATGCGCCAGCAGTGTTTATGGAATTGATGAATCAGATATTTTAGAGATATATGGATTCATTTGTGGTGGTGTTTGTAGATGATATTTTGGTGTATTAAAAGACAAGGGTGGAGCATGAGCAGCACTTAACAACAGTGCTAGGATATTGAGATATCATATTGTATGAAAAATTGTCAAAGTGTGACTTTTGGATACGGGAAGTTTGTTTTCTTGGCCATGTGATTTCTAAAAGAGGTGTTTCAGTGGATCCAGAAAAGGTAGAGGTCATTATCTCCTGGAAACCGCCAAAGAATGTGTTTGAGATATAGATTTTTCTTGGTCTAGCTGGGTATTATCGGCGTTTTGTTCGTGATTTTTCATGGTTGGCTTCGATGATGACAGCTTTGATAAGGAAGAATGTTACTTTCTAGTGGAATGAGCAGTGTCAGCAGTGTTTCGAAGATCTAAAGGATCATCCTACATCAGCACTAATCTTGGTTTTCCCAGAACCAGGAAGAGGGTATGTGGTGTATTGTGATGCATCGGGATCAGGGTTGGGGTGCGTTCTCATTCAAGGGAATCATGTGGTTGTGTATGGCTCATGGTAGTTGAGGGTGCATGAGAAGAACTACCCAACTCATGATTTAGAGTGGGCAGCAGTGGTCCATGCTTTGAAAGTGTGGCATCATTATCTCTTCGGTGAGAAATTCACGGTATATACAGATCATTAGAGCTTGAAGCACATTTTGTCACAAAGGGATTTGAACTTGAGGAAAAGGAGAGGGATGGAATATCTTCAAATGTTTGATTTTGACTTAATTTATACACCAGGAAAGGGAAATTCGGTGGCGGATGCATTAAGTAAAAAATCATATGCTCAGGTGGTAAAACAGGCATCGGACTAGTGGCAGTTGATGTCGGTTATAGCTGATATGTGGTTGGAATGTGAGGACCAGGGTGATAGAGAGGTCTTATTTCCAGTTTTGTTGATTCCTAACTTGGTTGGCCTGGTTAAAGAGGCACAAATATCTGATTCTGAGTGTGTGACCATGGGGTCTAAACTCAATACTGGGGAGACCATTGAGGGTTGGAAGCTAAATGGAGATTCAGTTTTGTGTTTTCAGAATCGGATGGTTGTACTAGTTGCTTGTCAGGAAAATATTCTCAGGGCGTATAATCATTCCAGGAGGTTTGTTCATCATGGAATTCATAAAATGTATAAAGCGTTGAAAGCATAGTTCTGGTGGGCTGGTATGAAAAGAATAGTGGATGATTTTTTTTGAGATGTTTGACTTGTCAGTAGGTCAAGGCAGAGCATCAGAGGCCAGCAGGAATGTTGCAGTCTTTACCTATCCCTATTTGGAAGTGGGAGCAGATAGCGATGGATTTTGTTACAGGTCTCCCAAGAACGGTCAAAAAGCACGATGCCATTTGGGTGATAGTGGATCGGCTAACGAAGTCGGCCGATTTCATTCTAATCCATGAATCTCATACGGTGTAGGATCTATCCAAAATCAATATCGGGGAGGTGGTAAATAAGAATGGTTTTCCAGTTACTATTGTATTATATAGAGATCCGACATTTAAATCTTGTTTCTGGAAATCCTTACAGTAAGCCCTTGGGACACAGTTGACTATGAGCACGGCGTATCACCCTCAGACGGATAGTCAATCCGAGATGACAATACAAACTCTGGAGGATATTTTGAAGTCTTGTGTCATGGATTTTGGTGGCTCGTGGGTGGATCACTTTTCGTTGGTTGAGTTCTTGTACAATAACAGTTATTAGGCATCCATACAGATGGATCTGTTTCAAGATTTGTATGTGCGGCCATGTTGTTCTCCACAATGTTGGGTGGAAACAGGTGAGTCCTCGATAGTTGGGCCAAGCCTTGTCCAGGAGACTACAGAGAAGATCAAGTTGATCAGGAAGAGAATGGAGATGGCTCAGAGTCGTCAAAAATTGTATGCGGATCATTTTGTACGGTCGTTGTCATTCGAGGTGAGTGATCATGTTTTCTTGAGGATCTCTCCTAGGTTGGGACATCGTCGGTTTGGAAAGCAGGGAAAGTTATCTCCAAGGTATATTGGACCTTTTGATATTCTTGAGAGGGTTGGTGAGGTGTCTTATCATTTTTCATTTCCACCTAGGTTCAGTTTGGTGCACAATGTGTTTCATGTGTCGCAGTTGAAAAAGTATCAGCCAGATCATGAAGATGTGATTCCATGGGATCATGTTGACCTAGAACCGGAAGCTTCGTTGGTGCACGTGCCAGTGTGGGTTGTGGATAGGAAAGAGAAATTCTTGGATGGTAATGGAATCAGTTTAGTTTGTGTTTTGTGGCAACATGGTCATATTCAAGAGGAGACTTAGGAGTGGGAGAAATATATGGTCAAGTAGTGGCCCAAGATTTTTCGACAAAGGGTGGGTTCACTACTATCTAAGGACGGAAAGTCCAATGGTGGGGAGAATGTAGTACCCCCGGTTTGGGGAATGTGGCCTTTGTTTATGCATTTGTATGTGTTTAAAGTGCATGGGATGAGTTGGGAAGAGGTTGGGAGAGTTTGGAATGGTTTTGGATGAGTTTAGAGACTTTTAAAGGGGTTCACGGTTTGAGAACGTTTAGTGGAAACCGTGCGGATTACCTAAG
This sequence comes from Viscum album, assembly GCA_963277665.1. Taxonomy (NCBI): domain Eukaryota; kingdom Viridiplantae; phylum Streptophyta; class Magnoliopsida; order Santalales; family Viscaceae; genus Viscum; species Viscum album. The sequence continues at coordinate 1,897,396,068 of OY728150.1, forward strand.
AAACCGTGCAAAGGAGACAGTAGGATTCACACGGCCTACGCATAGTTTTCCAAACTGTGCGAGGAATCCATGCGGACCCTTTCTCTCAAGGAAGTAGCGTGCGCACAGTTAGTGCACAGTTTGCCAAACCGTGCAGGTTAACCGTGCATCCACTTAAAAATAGGGTTATAAGTTTCGAGCTCCCTCAGGCTTAACCTATTTCACTCCAATATTCCTCCCACTCAAGCCTCGCTCAAGATTTCGGGTTCTCAGGGGTTGGAGGTACTCTCCCACTCGATTTAGAAGTGTTTTGAAGAGGTTTCTTTGCATTTTGAAGGTGGTTTCTACCGGGTAAGTCTCTCCTCTTGTTTCTCTTGTGTTTTCATCTAGATTTGCTCTTCCCTAATTATTGGTTTTCTAGATATACTCTTTTTGCGTGTAGATATAGGGTTTTGGTTGCCTTGGATGATGTTTTTAAGGTTTTTGAATGATAGGGAAGGGGATCTAGAGAGGTTTTGGTGGTGTGTTCGTCAGATTTCAGGTGTGGTTGTTCGTGGGTCAATTTCAAGGGAACCCTAAAGGTATGTGGCATCTCTCTCGACTCCACTTGGTTAGATATAATGGTTTTGGTTACAATTAATTTGTTTTTCTTGAAATTAATTGTGTTTGATGTGCGAAATTGGTTAGAAATCCCTAGAGTGATGTTTTGGGGATTTTTGGGAAAAGGGTGTTCTATGGTGAAATTATATTCTTGTGGATTTTAAAATGGAGATTTTGAAATGGGATTCAATGGATGGTTTGTGAAAATGATTGATGGATATGGTTTTCAATAAAAGGGTTGTTTTATTCAAATGTTTTTTGGTATGGAAAATGGTTTTCAATAAATGGGTAATTTATTGAAGTGAGTAAATATGCAATGGAATTGGTCGATTGCATGTGGTTGTGACCTTGATGGGTTATATGCTTGGAATTGGCTTTTTTTGAATATTGTGTGGAAGTATCGAGAAGTACCACTATAAAAAGGGGGTGGATAGTGGACGGAAGGGCCACCATCAAGGATAAGTGGATGGGAAGTTCCGCTTGGTGTGAATGGGTGAACAGGTTGGACACTAGCTCCATCGTTTGGTTGTTATGATTGTCTTTTTGTGCATTGCTTTTCAAGATGGAATTTTTGTGCTAATGTTTAAATGATGAGATGGCTTGTGGAATGTTTGGTTGGCTTTCCCTTGGTTTCTTGGGTTGGATGTGATGGCTTGCTAAGGGCATGTTTGGCTTATGAAAATGGTTTCACTTGTGATTTATTTTATATAAATTGTTTTATATAAATGTGCTAATGGTTTTATCATAGTGGCGTGTGTAGGGAAGTCATTTGGGAAAAACCTACTAAGTTTTAGTACTCACCCCCTGCTTTGGCATGTTGGTGTCCTTACAGATGTTGTGTATTGTTACGTGGAAAAAGGTAAGGCATCACCCTCCTTTAGTGGAGCATTGTGATCCCTTGGAGGATCTTGGAGCATGGAGCTTGGTGTGAAGCTGTGGTGGTGTCATGTCTTGTGTGGTGTTTGGTTGTTTAGTTTTCGCAGTGTACTCTGATATTGTGTGGACATGTCTGGTTGTATTGGTTTTGAGTTGTGTTTTGGCACAACTTGGTGGTATTTTGGGAATGTGTGGTTGGGTAATTTATTTGACATGCATCATATAGTGTCTATTAGTGGATTGTTTGGTTGGCTTTGTCTTAAGGGAAAATCGTTCCCCAATTTGTTCTCGGAGCCATCAGCATTTATTTCTAGACTTTGACGCCTTGGGAGCGTCGTTTAAGGCCAAGTAACCCTCACTGCCTCCTCAAGCCAATGAGGTAGGAGCGGGGTGTTGTAGATGTTGTGATAATTTATTTGTACTTGTATTACATGGGTTGAAATTGAGTGACTACATATCTCAATTAATGAGGGGTATGGGCCCTCATGGGCTGGGATTACTAATTTACCGAGTTGAGCCATTATGTTATAATAGGGTGTCATTTCTGGTGATAGGTGTATGGATACTGATTCATCAGAAATGGTTCTCTATTACAAAGTAAATCCTGAAGTCTAAAATGAATTTGTTGCACATACTTATCCCCCCTCATCATATATATGAAAAGTAAAGTAGTAAATCAAGAAATTAACTACAAGATGAAATAAAACTTATACTTGATCACTTATCGATAATTAGCTGTATAAGCAGGTAGTTTTGGGTGGTATTCTTTGGGTATTGAGTTTTCATGCATTCAATTTCTGATAGTGATTCTATCTTATGCTTCTAATCTTGTTTTGAGGTGTGTGATGGGAATTTGTAGACCAATGCTGCCATGACGTCCTTGTGTCATTCTCCATGAGGGTGGTGATGACCATGCTCTAGCCATGGTGGGCCCTGAGCCGCTAGTCTTACATTTAGTAGTGCCACTTGAACTGTAATTGAACAGGGCACTAATTCTCAAGTTTGTGATAGTTTTCTATGTATTATTCATTCCATGCAAGATTCTCTATGGGTTTCACAAATAATGGATGGTCTGACCTGCATATTCCAACAGTAGCATCCTCCAACCTTTTCATGGGATGGCGGTTCTTAGGCTGCTGAGTCTTGGATAGAGGTCATGTTGTCTATATTTGAGAATCTTGAAAAGCCTCAAGAGTGGAGAGTAAATATTTCTATATACATGGTTTTTGATTTGGCCAAGAGTTTGTGGGATGTGGTTACCCATGACAGTCGTCATCAGGGAATGTTATGGGTTGATTTCTAGAATTACTTCTATGATTAGTTCTTTCCTTAGGCACTGAGAGCTGATAGATCTAGAGAGTTAATGTATCTCAAGCAGGGTTCTATGTCAGCTATGGAATATTAACCACATTTCACTGATTTACAGTTCTTTGAACTGCTTCTATCCGGTAATTATCTTTCGTGTGCTAGACGTTTTAATGATGGGCTCTAGTATGCCATCCGAACTTAGGTGAAAGTATTTCACCTTCCTAATTTTCCTGCAATAGTTGATTAGGCCCTTATCACTGAGCATAACCTAAGGGGTGAAACAAGTACTGGGTTTAAAGGATCAGTGTTGCATCAGGCCAGTAGTTCTTCCAGTGTCAGGAAACATTCCATTGTGGTTTTTTGTCAGGGTAGTGGTAGGCAGAGTATCCAATTTGATAGCTATGTGGTGTGTCATCAGTGTGGAATACTAGGTCATAATAATCCCCAATGTGATAGATACCCTATGGAGTGCCAAGCTTGTGGCCATATGGGCCATCTTCAGCGTTTCTGTAAGACCTTTCCACCAACTTCTAGTGAAAGGGGATCAGCATTTTCTCCACCTACAGGAGTGAGTTCTTTTGCATCATTTCAGGTGTGGAGTTGGAATAGAACTGATAGGTCTTTCCAAAGAGGAGGTCATGGTTGTGGTAGCCTAATTCTTGATCACCAGTACTGATAGTAGAGAAGTCATGATTGTGGTATTCAATCGGTTTCATAGGTTCATGGATCAAGTCAGTTGCATTCTTTATAGTCGATACCCAAGGATCAGTTTGTGGGACCATCTACAGTATGAGGTACTATTCTAGTAGCCTCTACTATTTTATATGATTTGATTGATACAAGTGCTTCATACTCTTTTATTTTTGTATCTATCTTGGAATTTCTCATATTAGAGATACAATATCACTATGGTGTAATGAACCTTGTTACACTGTTGGGAATACAGACGGAGGGCATTCTCCAGTGTAGGGACTATCCCCTTGAGGTAGGTAGTTACCCTTTATTGTGGAATATATTTGTTCTCTAGATGCTGGTATTCCATTTCATTCTTAGTATAGACTATTTAGTCCACCATCAAGCCTTTGTTGACTGTTATCGCCACAAGGTCTCCTTTACATCACCAGAAGGTAGAAGTTATCTTTTCAAAGGTGAGTGGGATGTCTAGGCTGGGAGAGATGGACTGAAGCATCATGGGATAGGTGAACTGACTACCCAGATTGCAAATATTTTCTTTGAGGATCAGGTTTTTATTCAAATTGATTTCCCTTCAGTAGTTTATTGGTTTAGGGAAGTTTTCCCAGATGAATTTTCTAGATTACCTCCTAAGAGAGTGGTAGAGTTTACAATTGAGCTTGTTCAAGGATCAACTATGGTGTCCATTTCTCTATACAGGATGTTACCTACTAAGATTCAGGAGCTCAAGAGACAGATAGAGGACCTAGAGGCCAAAGGCTTTATTCGGCCTAGTACATCCTCTTGGGATTCACCCATTATTTTTTCTAATCATGAGGATGGAAGTCTTCGTCTATGAATGGATTACAAAAGATTGAACCAGATTATAGTCAAGAACCGATATCCACTTCCTCGAATAGATGATCTATTTGACCAGCTTCAAGGAGAAAAGGTGTTCTCTAAGATTGACCTGAGATTGGTTTATCATCAGGTATGAGTGAGACCATCATACATACCTTGTAAAACTTGTCTTAGCAGGTATGGTCTGTATGAGTATCTTTTAATGTCATTTGGTCTTATGAATTAACCTTCCATTTTCATGGCTTTGATGAATAGGGTTTTCCACCCCTATTTGAACTATTTTGTCATGGTCTTTGTGGACAAAATCTTGGTGTATTCTCGTACTCATAAAGACCATTCCAAACATCTTGAGATCATTCTGAGTACACTAAGAGAGCATCTTCTTTATGAAAATATTCTTAAATGAGACTTATAGATCAATAAGGTCCGATTATTGGGTCATATAATCTCAGAATCATGAGTATTGTTTTTCCCTAGAAATGTTAGTGTTGTAGTTTCTTGGGAGAATCCCAAAAATTTGTTTGATATTAGGATATACTTAGGGATTTTTGGATATTATAGGTGTTTCATACAGGACTTATCATGTATTTCTTCCCCTCTTAATGAACTTACAAATAAGGGTGTTAAGTTCCTGTGGTATGAAGCATGTGAGAAATCCTTTCAGTAGCTAAAAGGGAGGCTTGTCTCGGCACCGATTCTAATTCTTCCTGAACCAGGAAAAGGTTATATCATCTTATCCAATACATCAGGCATTGGACTAGGAGCAGTGTTGATGCAGGAAGATAAAGTAGTTCTGTATGAATCTCAGCAGTTGAGACCTCACGAGAGAAATTACCTGATGCACGACCTTGATATAGCAGCAGTTGTCCATGTCTTACGTTCCTAGAAAAACTATCTTTTAGATGTGCTCACTACTGGAATTCCCGTTTTTTGCAACAGGCTATTTGCGACGGGATCCTATTGCAAATAGCCATTTGCGATGGGCCCCCGTCGCAAATACTCGTTGTAGAAAACGGCTTCGCAACAGATATTTTTTGCGACGGGCCCATCACAAAATATATATGTTGCGATGGGACTTTTACCCATTGAAAAAAACCTCTTGATTATATACATTATTTACCCAAAAACCCTTTTGCGACGAGCCCATCTCAATTAGTTTTTGCGACATAGAACTTACCCATCCTAAATAGCATTCCGATTATATACATTATATACCCATAAACCTTGTGCGACGGGCCCGTCGCAAATAATAATTGCGACGGGCCCGTTGTTCTGTAGTAAATACTAATCTTAAAAAAATATATTTTACTTATTTGCGATGGGGCCCAATCGCAAATACTAAAATTAATTAAAAATAATATTAAAATTGTGATTAATAAAAAAATTATATTATTATTATAAAAATAAAAAAAAATAAAAAAATATTATTATTATTAGTAAAATAAACAAACATTAAAAAATATAATACTAAGAAAATATATTTAATAAAATTATGATTAATAAAAAATTAATATTAATATTATTAAAATAATAAAAAATTATTAAAAGTTTCAATATTTTCACAAAAATATAAAAAAAATCATAAAATATTATTATTATTATTAGTAAAATAAGAAAATATTAAAGAATATAATACTAATAATAAATAATAAAATATTAAAAAAAATATGCAATATTTCCACAAATATAAAAGACAGAAACTTTAAATAGTTTATATTATTACAAAACATGAATTCAAATATTTTTAACATAAAAAACAAATCACTGGGGGTCATGTGGAGGAGATGGAGGAAACTACATCCCTAAACTACGAGTCAGATGGCGCATGTACTTCATCTACTCGTGATACTCCTGTTGTCGTCGCTGCTCCAATTGACGCAGGTCCTCCTCGTAATGCTGCTCCTACAGCTGCTTCCGCTAACTCATCTCTTCATGCTGCTTCTGTAAAGTCTCTATAAGCTCAGCCTAAGTTTGCAACTATTCCTGATACTGTGAACCAGAAGATGATGTCTCTCCACGAGCTCCTCTCGATCTGGATGTCGACATCGAAACAGTACCATAATAAGTAGCAGGAGTCAAATGAGAGCTAATACCAACTACTCGGCCCTTCTCAAAGCCATACTGAGTCGCCTGCATTCATGCCACCTCATCGAAATGGTGAGCACCAGTCTGCTCAGTCGTCTCGTCCTGACCCTTAGCCTGTGTCTGAGAGGTCTCAGCCTCATATGACTCCTTCAATTCCAATTTAAAATTAAAATTGTGAAAATATTATATGCAGTTAATTTTCAAACTAAAAATAATAATACTAACCACAATCTGACGATGGCGATCACCTCTAATCTCTCCAGTGGCTGGATCACTGTACATCCTCTGATAAATGTCAAACTCCTTAATATTGGGATGCTCGACTGCCTGCAAAAATATAAAATACACTATTTATATTTAAAGTTATATAAAATATTTAAAAAATATAATTACCAGATTCTCTCTATGCGAACTGAATGTACGGCTACCTGCTCGATGCGTAACCTCCTATCTCCCCTGGTTTTTCCGTCCCACTGAAGATCTCCTCTAAAATCCACCACCCAACCAATGTAAACATGATACATCCCAAACATGAGATGAAATGTACTCTGGTCGGTGAGCTCTACACGACTCATCAAATTCTGTCACTCCTGCTTTCTTAATGGTTGTCCTTCTCAAATTGTGCAAAAACTGACGGAAACGGTAATGCATAGAAACCTGCCATGTCGCGTGGATAGCGCCGCGCATGCTATCATCGATAGGATACCATAAACCCTACAAATAATTTATAATATCAAATTATTAATAAAGTAAATTTCAAAATAAATATTATTTATTTACGTACCAGCCAATGATGGAACATGTCGCGTCGCACATCAACGGGAATCTATTCCCATCTGATCCATGGCTGAGAAAAATAATTGCGCAAGATAGCGCTCCCCTGTCCAATAGCTAAATGCACAAAACTGTGAAAAAGTAATAAATAATAAAACAATTAGTATATATATATATAAATAAATGAAGGATAACGAAAATATATAGGTTACCATACCTTTGTGTGTGTGGATCGAAACCAAGATGTGGACATTTCTCGGGGATAGGGTCAGAAATCATCAGTTGTGCGAGACCCTGCCCCCTCTGCATACCCCCTGAACTGCTAGTTGGCTAAGGGTCAGATGTTCCAAAATCTCCCTCATCCAACGGTAGGTCAGCCTCCTGCAACTTGTGAAATATATCTGAGTCCATCTGAAACACAAAATTATTTTTGTTAGCAGATAGTTGAAAATAACTATTTAATATAGATATATATTAGTTTTGATTATAACCAGCATTTAACTGTGTCAATTTTCATCTTCATCCTCTTCTCCATAGCTATCAATTTCAATGTCTTCATCTTCCTCCTCAGCATCATCAATATCTATATGAGTTTCAGTTTTAGCATCTCTTTTCATTTTAAATTCATTTGTAACATCATTAACATCTTCATCACCATAGATCCTTAATTGTGGGGTGTCATCATCGATATTCATGTCTCTTTGTGAATCAGATGGATTTTGAGCAGTCTCTTGAAAAATTTCAATTCTTTCCACTTCAGTGGAACCACATTCAGTTTGAGTAAACTGACTTTCCCGAGATTTTATTTTTATTATGCTCCACCAATCGCTTAAGTCTCTTGAAGTAGCAGATTAATTTGCATAATAAATTTGATGTGCCTGTTGAGCCAGTAAAAATGGTTCATTTACTGCAAGAAGACTTTTATATTTAATATCGACGATTTCATGAGTCGGGTGAACACGCAAGCCTCTCTCAGTATCCAACCACCAACATTTAAACATTGTTATGTGATTATGTCCTAGATAACACAGCTCAATAATTTCATCCAAAATTCCATAAAAGTCAACTTCAGTTTCTCTGTGATGTTATCCTCTCAAGAAAAATCCATTTTTCATTGTTTTTTTTATTCCTTGTATGCATGTGTATGAAATCAAAAACCATTCACCACATATTCATTATAATATTTAACCATTTTGGATGGTCGGTTACTCAATATACATAGTCACTTATCAATTTTATCAGCATATTGAGAAACCTAAAATTTTTTAAAACAATTATAAATATAATAAATAATAAAAGGAATTGATATTAAACCATCAATAATTTATGTTACCAGTTTTTGAAACCATTGAGAAAAAAAAAATTCTATGCGTTCTTCAAGAGCAGCTGCTGTAATTTGTATAAGTTGTTTCTTGATATGATTATCATATAACCTATAAATAAAATAAGTTTAAATACTATAACATAAATTATAGAATAAGTGATATAAGTACTCATAGGACAAATGATGTCATTTCTTCACAGGTGAGCAGAACATATTTATGAGCTATATGATGTTCATCATCTGAAAGCCATCGTTCATGAACTCCACCGAAACCAAGATTTGGCTGATTAGAAACTGTTAATTGATTATACATTTTGTCATTAACATTCCCCTCATTTTTTCCCATGTGATTGTGTTTTGAGGGATATTGAGATTCAAAATAATGAGAGCAGAAAAACAAAACTTCCTCTTACAAATAAGCTTCAACAATTGGGTCTTCAACTAATGCTTTGTTACGTACTTTCTTCTTCAATTTCTGCATGTATCTCTTGAATGGGTACATCCATCAAAACTGTACTCGACCTATGAATTTAGCTTCATGTGGAAATTTTAATATCATATGTTCCATTGAGTCAAAGAAAGCCAGCGAAAAGATTTTTCCAGTTTACATATAATTATAACAACATCTTCTTCCAGTTTGCTTAGCGTATCGTAGTCTGTTGTCGCTGCACAAATGTCTTGAAAAAATATGATATGTCTTTTATCGAATCCCAAATCATAGAATTCAACAAACCATTGAATCTAATCAGCATTATTCTTTCCATTATAACATGACAATAATGACTTTTTAATCCAGTAATATAACCACTCTTAACACATCTGCCCAAATTTGAAGCATAGCCATCTGGAAGTCTCAAATATGAAATACACTGAAAAAATAATAAGAGACTCTCTTTGTACACTGTATAAGCTGCTTTTGGCTTCATTAACCTCTGTGATCTAACATTTTCAAATAGTTCAAGTTCTGGTCGCCTGAAAATTTGGGCAAGATATAATCATGCCTTTACAGTATCTTTGGTCTTACCTGGTGTATCCAAAACTGTACGAAATAAATTATAAAAATAGTTCTTCTAAATATGAATAACATCCAACATGTGGTAGACCGACAAATCAGACCAATATGGAAGATCCCAAAAAATGCTCTGTTTTATCCAATTATGTTCTTTCCCAAAGACATGAATTTTCAGTTGGTTTACGGTTGGTCCAAATGTGATGGGAGGTAATTAAAATACAACTAATTTTAACTCTGTACCAGAGATCATCTTTGGAGGTTCATCCCTTTCAATTTTACTTTTTCTGAAATAAGATTTGTTCCTCTGAAAAGGATGATCAGTTGAAGGAAATATACAGTGACAATCAAAATAGCATGGTTTTTTTTCATTAAAGATCATAAAGGCTTTGTTTTCTTTCATATAGTAAGGATATGATTTTGGACCATGTGTACTCCAACCAGATAACATGTCATATGCTGGAAAGTCATTAATCATCCACATCAATGAAGCTTTTAATATGAAATTTTGTTTCGTAGCAACATCATATGTATTGACACCATCACTCCACAATGCATTTAACTCATAATTCAATGGTTTCAAATAAACATCAATATTATTTCTCGGATGTCCTGGGATTAATAGAGTCAAAATGATATAAGTAAACTTCATCAACATCCATGGAGGAAAATTGTACGGAGTTATAAAGACATGCCAACATGAATACTGACTACCATAAGAACCAAACGGATATAAATTGTCAGTAGAAAGACCCAATCGCACGTTTTGGTCTTCTATTGAAAAAGACGGATACAGACGGTCAAAATGTTTCCATGAATCACCATCAGATGGATGATTCAAGCTTATATCAGTTGAAATATTGGTTTTGTGCCATGACATCATTGATGATGTATTATGAGACATAAATAAATGCTGCAATCTAGGTGTAAGGGGGGAATATCTCAGCTGTTTTTATGGAATCGATCTAGACTTCCCTGGTTAAGATTCTTTATACCTCGATTGTCCACATGTGGCACAACTATCCAATGACTCATTTTCTCCAGAATATAAGATGCAATCATTTGGAAATGCATGAATCTTCTGATAACTAAGGCCCAGATTACGAACCAGCCTCTTGCTCTCATAGTAATTTTCAAGAAACACATTTCCTTTAGGTAACAGTATTTTAACCAAATAAAATATCTGATCAAAACATTTGTTTGACATTGCATTATCTGATTTAATAGCCATAAATTTTGCAACCATTTCTAATTTGATTATCTTGTAACCAGGATATAATTCATCCTCAGCAGACCTCAACAACTCATAAAATTCAGATGGTTCCAACTCAAGAGTTAAATCAATATCATCATGAGTTTTAGTTTGTTGCACATATGGACCTGCAACATCATGTACTAAATTTTGGAACTATGATGGATCCAGAATCAAGTTATTAGGATCTTCTCTCAAACTTCGTTCACTGTGTTGATACCAAAAAACATAATCTAGCTAAAAACCAAACCGCAAGAGATGTCCCCTAACCTTGTCAATTGTGTCAAACATTATCAAAGCACACTTTTTACAAGGACACTTAATTGTGCCTTCTGAAACATATTCTAGTTTTGATGATGCAAATGCTAAGAAAGCTTCAACACCCTCAATATATATAAGATTTATTACTAATTATTACTATTTATTAGTATTTTAGCAATACATAGCAATACTTAGCAAAATGAAAATTTTTTGAATAGTGATAGGAAATTTAGTAATCATCATTGTGGAGATGATTACAAATTTCCCCTTCATTATCCAAGCAGTTTTCATTTACTAATTATTACTAATAAAAAATTATATTATCAATATTTATAAAAAATAAATATTAATATTATTAAAATAAAAAAAAAATATTAAAATATTAAAATTATCAATATTCACAACAGGCTTTGCTCTATTCTTAACATGTTCAAATCTCAAAGAGTCGCCAATTTTTAGGTCATGCGCAATAAAAAGTTTGTGTCACCCATGTCCAATGTAAACTCTATAATTTTCCTTGCATGGTTGATCACCTCATAAGTTGTGTTGCAATAGGACAACCAAATTAATGTCGTTCTCATCTCTAAGAATCATATTTCTCCATTTACATAAATCATTCTTCCTTAAAAATTTGATGGGACATCAGTATCTTTCCCTTAAATTTTCAAGGAAGAATGGTCTATATAAAGGGTCATGTGAGATAATTCTTATAGATGAGAAGGGCATGACTTGGGTCATCCTATTGCAACGCTACTTGCAAGGTGATCAACCAAGAAAGTAAAATTATAGATTTTACATTGGACATGGCTAACATAAATGTCTTAGTGTGCATGACCTGATAATTGGCGACCCTTTGAGATTTGAACATGTTAAAAATAGAGCAAAGCCTATTGCGAAAATTGATCATTTTAATATTTTATAAATTTTTTAATATTTTAATAATATTAATATAGTTTTTTCATAAATATTTATCATATAATTTTTTTATTAGTAATAATTAGATATAATTATATTTACTATTTATTACTATTTATTACTATTTGTAACTAATTATTACAATTTATTACTAATTATTACAATTTATTTCTATTTATTATTAATTATTCCTAATTATTGCTAATTATTCCTAATTATTGCTATTTATTTATAATTATTGCTAATTAGTTCTAATTATTCCTAATTAATCCTAATTATTGCTAATTATTACAATTTATTCCTAATTATTGGTAATTATTGATAATTATTCATAATTATTTCTAATTATTGCTAATTATTACTAATTATTACTAATTATTAGTAATTATTACTAATTATTAGTAATTATTAGTAATTATTAGTAATTATTACTAATTATTAGTATTTATTAGTAATTATTACTAATTATATCTAATTATTACTAATTATTGATAATTATTCGTAATTATTCATAATTATTCGTAATTATTGCTAATTATTTCTAATTATTCCAAATTATTTGTATTTATTGCTACTTATTACTAATTATTACTAATTATTACAATTTATTACTAATTATAACAATTTATTACTAATTATTACAATTTATTCCTAATTATTCCTAATTATTCCTAATTATTCCTAATTATTGCTAATTAGTGCTAATTATTCCTAATTATTGCTATTTATTTCTAGTTATTGCTAATTAGTTCTATCTATTCCTATTTAGTTTTAATTATTGCTAATTACTGAGAATTATGGCAAATTATTGCTAATTATTAGTAATTATTAGTAATTATTCTTAATTATTCGTAATTATTCCTAATTATTCGTAATTATTCCTAATTATTCATAATTATTCATAATTATTGGTAATTATTCCTAATTATTGCTAATTATTCGTGATTATTCCTAATTATTGTTAATTATTCGTAATTCTTCTTAATTATTTCTAATTATTCGTAATTATTGATAATTATTGCTAATTATTCGTAATTATTCCTAATTATTCCTAATTATTCCTAATTATTCCTAATTATTCCTAATTATTTTTAATTATTCCTAATTATTGCTAATTATTCTTAATTATTCCTAATTATTACTAATTATTCTTAATTATTCCTAATTATTCCTAATTGTTGCTAACTATTGCTAATTATTGCTAATTATTCCTAGTTATTGCTAATTATTCCTAATTATTGCTAATTATTCCTAATTATTGCTAATTATTACAAATTATTACTAATTATTCCTAATTATTGCTATTTATTTGTAATTATTGCTAATTATTCCTAATTATTCCTAATTATTGCTAATTATTCCTAATTATTGCTAATTATTCCTAATTATTGCTAACTATTCCTAATTATTCCTAATTATTTCTAATTATTCCTTATTATTGCTAATTATTGCTAATTATTGCTAATTATTGATAATTATTCCGAATTATTGATAATTATTCCTAATTATTGACAATTATTCCTAATTATTGATAATTATTTCTAATTATTGATAATTATTCCTAATTATTGATAATTATTGCTAATTATTACTAATTATTGCTAATTATTCCTAATTATTGCTAATTTTTCCTAGTTATACCTAATTATTGCTAATTATACCTAATTATTGCTAATTATACCTAATTATTGCTAATTATACCTAATTATTGCTAATTATACCTAATTATTGCTAATTATACCTAATTATTACTAATTATAGCTAATTATTTCTAATTATACCTAATTGTTACTAATTATACCTAATTATTACTAATTATATCTAATTATTACTAATTATATCTAATTATTACTAATTACCCATAATTATTTCTAATTATGACTAAATTCCACTAATTATCTATAATAATCTCTAATTATTGCAAATTAACACTAATTATTAATAATTATCACTAACAATATCAATTTCTTACTAAAAATAAATGTAAATAAAAATCAATTTAAATCTAATTTAATTACAACTAATAAACAACAATTAAAATTAATAAAAAAATTAAAATAAATATAAAAAAATAAAATATAAATACCTTAAACTTTGATATTCGGAAGGTGTCGGTGCCTTCCAATTGCTCTCGTATAAAAAATTTTAACTAAAAGAAATTTTTTCCTTGAAACTGTAGAATCAAGAGAGAGGGAGAAGAAGATCTGAATGATTTGAAAAAAAACGAATGGGGGTATATATAGGTTAGATTAGTTGTGACGGGGTTAGTTGTGACGGGCCCCGTCGCAAATACCCTCGCCCACATTAATTACAGTCAGCGGTTAAAAGGGTATTTGCGACGGGTCCCATCGCAAATACCAACTGCCGACATACTATTTGCAACGGGCGGCTTTGCCCGTCGCACATAGTATTTACTGCTGCCGGGATTTTGCAATGGGGCCCGTCGCAAATACCCTCGTCCTCATTAATTACAGTCGGCGGTTAAAAGGGTATTTGCGACGGGACCCGTCGCAAAAGTCCGGCGGTGGTACATACTATTTGTGACGGGCAAAGCCGCCCGTCGGAAATAGTATTTACCGCCCTGGGCTTTTGCGACGGAGATGCGTCCCTGTCGCAAATACCCCTTCCCGCGTTTTGGCGCACAAACCGTGCCAAACCTATTGCGACGGGTTGCCTATTCTCGTCGCAATTAACCTACTATTTGGGACGGGAAAAGACTCACATCGCAAATACGTAGTTCGTCAGACCATTTACGACGGTATATATTCTCGTCGCAATTGCCCCGTCACAAAAAACCATTTTCCCATAGTGACGCTTTGTGGTGTATACAGATCACAAAAGTCTCAAGTATATCTTTTCCCAGTGTTACTTGAACCTCAGATAGCGTAGATGGGTCGAAAATCTACAATCCTTTGATTTTGAGCTTTCATGTATGCCTGTAAAGAGAAATGTGGTTGTTAATGCACTGAGTCAGAAAACTCAAACGCAGACCGTACAGGAATCCAGTGATGAATGGAAGTTAATGGCCCTCTTTTCTAAACTTCATATAGAGTTTCATGACAGTCACGAGCAGTCTTACCTCTCACCCTTAACAATTACCCCCTCCCTCCTTGAGAAGATAAAGAGTATGTAGTTTTCAAATCCTAAGTGTATGGTTCTCCATGAGAGTATATTAGGTGATAACCCACCTCCAGATTGGTCTGTGGACAGAGATGACGTCATGCATCTATGTGGATGTATCTAGGTTCCAATAGATATGAGAGAGGAGTTGATGAAAGAGTCTCATGCTTCTCTATGGGAAGTTCATCCAGGAATCCCGAAGATGTATCAAGATATGCGACTCCATTATTGGTGGCCTAGAATGAAACATCATATTTCAGGCTTCATAACTAGGTGTTCCACCTGTCAGTTGGTGAAGGCGGAGCACCAGAGACCTACAAGCTTGTTACCGCCGCTTCCTGTCCCGGAATTGAAATGGGAAGATTTTGTTATGGATTTCTTAGTCGGATTACCTAGGACGTTGATGGGTTGTGATGTTATCTGGGCGGTCATTGACTGACTAATGAAATCATCCCACTTCAATCCTATTTAGGATACTTTCTTAGTTGATGAACTGGGAAGACTGTTTGTCTGTGAGATCATACGACTACACAAGGGTTCCTCATACTATCATTTTAGATCGGGAATCTAGTTTCACATCATGGTTCTGGAAGGGTTTGTATAAATATTTGGGAACTCAGGTTCTCTTAAGCACATATTTTTACCCTCAGGCTGATGGATAATTGAAATGGACCATACAGGTTCTAGAGGATATGCTCCTAGCATGTGTCCTTAATTTCAGCTGTTCTTGGGAGAAGAATATCCCTCTCATCGAGTTTGCTTATAATAACTGATTTTAGGCAATATTTATATGGATCCTTTTGAATCCTTATATGGTAGGCCATGTCATTCACCCTTGTACTGGATAGAGTCAAGTGAGGCAGCCCTACTAGGTCCTCATCTTGTTCAGGAGACTTCAGAATAGGGTCAGTTAATCAAGAAGTGTATGAATACTTCTTAGTTTAGAAAAAAATCTTATGTCGATCGTCTTTAATGACCTCTTGATTTCAATGTTGGGGATCGTGTTTTTATTCATGTATTTCCCAGGCTAGGGAATAAAATGTTAATGAAGCAGGGAAAGTTGTTGCCTCATTACGTCGGGTCGTTCGACATTCAAGAGAGAGTTGGGCCGGTAGCCTATCAGTTGCTACTACCTCAGAGGTATCGTTCCATGCACAACATCTTTCATGTCTCACAGCATCGCCAATATCATGTCGACCCATCTCATACTTTTGATCCTGAGGAAGTTGAGTTACATGTCAATGCTTCCTTTGAGGAGTATCCCATATGCATCGTTAACCGAAGCACGAAGGCTCTATGTGTCATGTATTTCCCTCTCGTATGGGTGCTATAGCAGTACAACTGAGTTCTATAAGAGACTTGGGAGAGGGATTTTGATGTACGTTCCCAATGTATAGATTTGTTCTCATATAGTGTTCTTTTACCCTTGAAAGGAGAACTTGGGGGGTGAGTTATTTTAAGGGGGGATGACTGTAAGAACCCATCTCGGGTATGGATCCTTTACTTTTTTGTTTAAATATTTACTTTGGACTGAATATGGATTCCTAATGAGTCATTAAAGTTATTGAGGGTTTCCGGGTCTTTTTCGGAGCATGAAACCCATCTTTTTGGAGAAAACAGAATCTGTGCTTGGTTTATTGTAAATCGTGCGGAATTCTTTATGGTTTGGAAAACTGTGCGGATGGTGTTTTTTTGGACAGAGCCACCTTGTATGGTTTGCACACGACCGTGCAACCTAACTGTGCAATCACCCCTTTTCCCCAGGTACCCATGCATGGGTTGTGCATGGTTTGAAAAACTATGAGGCCCAAATCGTTTGGGTAGATCCATCCTGCATGGTTTGTGCACGGTTTGTCAAACTATGCTGACAAACCATGCACATGCTAAGTTTCTGGGTAAATTTCTAGTTTTTAACTTAATGATCTTTTAGGATCCCTCCTTCCTCCCTAATCCAAGTTTATGCAAGGTTGACCTATTTCTCTCTCAATTTGTAGCTTTTTGAAGGCCAAAGATAGGGATCAAGAGATATCCTTCATCTAGCATGTGATTGAGCTTCTGTTCATCACATTGGATGTACGATGGTAAGTACTCGATTTCTATTTAACTGTTCTTCTCTTTCCCTAAACCTATATATTTCCATGTGATAAATTTTTCCCTTTTCTTAGATCTACTTCGGTCCGAGGAAAATCAAGGGCCGATACTAGAGGAGAGGGATCATATAAACTTAAGGTGAGTGGTCCATAACTTATCCCTAAAGTTCGTTGTTTTTGGAATGTTCGTGTGGGGCTCACTAATTTCTTTAGAAGCTGTTTCTTAAATTTACATGTTAAGATTATACTTGTTAGAATCATATGGTTATTCCCTTTCTAAATATGTGATTATTTGTTAGCGGTTACACCCACAACTCAATCTACCTCATATCAAAGGTTATTCTATATTTGGGTTTTTAGTGTTTTGGCACGTTTATGCCACCATTCGGGTTTGCCTTTTCTTGACCTTCCTAAAGGTGATCCTTTCCATAATAAATAGATTTTTATTAATAATAATTGTATAATGGCATGTACCATGTATGCTCACCACTTGACCTGCCTAAGTTAATTGCTTCCAAATGATTATTAAATGTGAAGTGTGAAATGGAAAGTATTCTAATTATATAACTTGGCATGAGAAAATAATATTGAATAAAGGTTATATGTTTGTAGAACCCATTTTCATGTTAATATAAAGTAGCTAAGTAAACCTCCCTAATTGAATATGACTTTATGGTTAATTAAGACTCAATTAAAAGGTTGAAATGATACTTGGCCTATCCACTCTAATGGATGACAAGGCTTGGACCAATAAAGAAATGGTTGCAACTCTTCTTGACCTATCCAAACTAATGAAAGGAAATACTTGACCCTAATGAATTACTACATGATTACAATATCAAATAGGAATGGACTGAATCGGGCTCTCCTTGGATTCTGAGAGGAGAATACCTTGGGAATTGGGAACCACATTTCAATTAAAGGATGTGGTTTTCTTATGTTGATACCCACCTATATTATAGTTCTCGTATATTCTTTGGATGACCAGTATAATACCGTAGGGTCCTTTTATTGTTATATGATACCTCGGATACACTCCTTGGATCCAGAATTGACTTGTAGGTGGCATGGTGAAATCCCATAGGGCCCTGTCTTTGCATAGCCCCATTTTACCTTGGACGATCACCTTAGAATCAGTAGGTGCCTTATTGTGGAATGTCTTGTATTATACTTAAAATGACTCGGCCTTAAAACATTTCATAATCTTGAATTAAATGAATAATTCACATTAAGGATCTTTTCAGGTTTAGATTTTTAGATAATTAGGCCATAACTATTACATATCAACTTGAATATTACAAAGTAGAAACTTATACTATAACAGATTTTTCAAAATAATAAAACTCTTTAAATAAAACAAGAGTTATTTTCTTGATATAGATCTTCTTGAATACTTCTTTTCTATTACCCTTCCTTATAACCTGTGAAAAACATTTCAAAAACATGGGATGAGAATAAAAAGCTCAGTAAGGGTTATAACATAAGGAATGGAAACATCAACCCATCAATAAATAAAAATCAATGAAACCATAATTTTCAATCATAACAGACCTTCTGAAAAAATAATATTTATGAATAACACATAGTAATCACAAATAATAATAGTAACTTGTGGCATACATATCATTCCTACATTGTAGCTATCACAGCTACATAGGGAGTTACATTTGGAATACCCATCACAGTATATTCCCTAAATCTCTTAGGAGAAACATTCATGTTTACCTCTGTCACATTACCCAACACATTAGAGACCTATCTCGGGCTCATCCACCCTAGTTTTATCATGGAACCACCCGTATACATAAAAATTCCAATGAACCATAACATGTTCGTAACACATAAAATAAAGATAAAATTGCCACATTTCAATCACAAGATATCATTTAAATATATTGACAAAACAAATCCATTATCAAATCCATTTTCAATATGAAAATACATAAAATATTATATGGTATTTTTTTCCTTTTAAAAAATTATGGCTTGTTAAGGAAGCCAAAGATCAAATAATACTCGCAGCGGCGAAAAGGTCGTTGTGACCGCGTACTTTAAAATAAACATTATTTTTTTTCATTTATTAAAATGCCTTGTAGAAAAAGATTACCTTTGAATGAAATGAAAATTAAAATGTGTTTATACAACATATAAAATAAAATCGTGTATTAATACAAAATAAGTCTCAATGAAAGGAGGTTGAGATGAAGTCCCTTACAAAGACGAAATCCTTAGATTAAGGATAAATCAATTACATAATTATGTGTGACAAATATAAATACACCCAATATAAGTGGATATTATGTGTAAAACTATCAAAGTTCTTCCACACATATTAATAGCATGACATAATCAAGAAGTAGAGGTTTAACCCAAAGAATTGAAATTGGTTAAAGAAGTTCCCTTGTAGAAATTTGATAGCCTAATAGCGTCACTTTAAAATTTAAAAAATTAGTTGATGAGAGATAAAAGGGTATCTCATTAATTGGACATAAAATTTACAGCAATAAGGATATATAAGAACATATCCCAACATAAGAATATGTAAATTAGAAGACATAACAAAAAGAAGTATTTTTTAAAAAGAGGAGGTTGAAAGGTTCCCTTACCGATTTGGGTAACTTTCGAAACGTACACCCCATGAAAGAAGGATCATACAATGAAGATTTAAATTCCCATAAATTAAATTATATTACACAAATAATACAATCATGGGTAGTATATACACCACACAAAATTAAATAGCGGCAAGTGTAGCATGAATCTCACGGGAATAAAAGTGATATGAAAACCCCTTACCTCGTTGTAATCAATCGAGTTGTATGACCAAAAGATAATAACCACCGAATGAATTACAGAATAACATGAATATAAAGGGAATGATGATAATATATATAAAATGGCAGTACATAATACAGCACATCAATAAATAAGTGGTGAACAATGGAAATCTCGTGGAATTAAAAGTGAGATAAGAAACCCCTTACCTCGTTGTCCGACTTGACTTGCTCGTATGTTCCTTATTCTTCCTGAATAATAAACTTAAGTTACTTTATACTTTATTAAGAATATTTTTCATGTTTATTATTCCTTTTATATTACTTATTACCTTTCTATAACAATTATTTAATTATTTTATCTCATATCAGACATTTTTCCAATGTTCAGAACTTGAGTCAAAAATGAACTTGTTATAATTATAAATTGTCCATGTGGTCAAAAGTCCATTATCTCCAGAATAATATTCATCATTTAGATGTAATATATATATCATATATATATCCAATATATATATATATATATATATATATATGTATTTGTGTGTGTGTGTATTTATAATAGTACATAACATTTGGAGATAATAAATGAAATGCACTGTTCTTGGAGACGGTAAGCTGTACGTACGCATGAACGCTACTTTCATTTCCATTTAATATTTTAATGAAATGAAAACATAGTGATTCATAGTTATATTATAATTTTATTATAATATGTATGTCATATATGTTACATAATTTCATAAAGTATATCCTTTATACGTTCCACGTATGGCATGAACGAGTCATATCACTTTGAGGGGGTCGTAGTCCGCACTTCCTCTAATTAAATTATCGTGTTTACCCATTATGGGAACCATAAAGGTATTCTATAAAAATGAAAATACATAAGCATAAAGAAAAAAATAAATATCATAAATATCATATATAGATATACTTCCATCATAATGGCCACCATCAGAAGTGGTAGCAGATAATTGAACAATCCTCATTTCGTGAGGCAGTAGTTCATCGTCCACTGAAACAGTATGTTCTTTACCCATTAGATGGAGGTTTATATAAGTTTATCTCAATTAATTCTCGTAAAAACATCCTTGTATATTTAGGATACTGTTTTTGTTATAAAAGAAATGAATAAAAAGATTTTAGGGGGTTGGAGAAGTAAAATAAAACAACATAACTTAAGATAAGATGTTACCTTTAAATTGGGTAACTCCCTTTGGTTTGAACCAAAAGGGTTTATTGAAGTAATTTATGCCTAAGTTAAGGCTTATAGGATAAATAGATGGATCTTGGGAGCTTATTGGAGCAGATTTTGGACAAGACAATGGCTTGAGAAGTGTAAGAAATGGGTAAGAAGTGAGGGATTTTTATAAGGGAGATGAGGGGGTCTTTTGGAATGTTTGCAAATATTATTTTATTATATAATGATTTTCGGTTTCTAAAGGTCCCAAGAAACATTAGATTCGAAGATAAGGTGGACCATGTTCGAAATAAAATCATCCAATAAGAATTAGACATGTTTTGGATAATGTTTTAATTCTTATCTTCTTATTTATTTAAATCATTCATTAATGACGTAAACACTGCATCATCATTGTATCATAAATAATTTTATTTATTTGATGACAACAAAAATTAAAAAAATTAACATGATGTAGGAAATATTTTTATATTTCCAATAAATATTAATAGTTGAAAATATAACATATATAACCCCATGTAAAAATAGTTTTTGTAAAACAATACATGTTTATGACATTTTTTTTTACTTTAAATAAAAAGTTATTAATGTCATTATCTTACACAAGTGGCTCCATGGGGTCCCAAAATTGACCCATGGAGTGTCTTGGTCATATATGACTCATCCAATGAGGTTAGAATAAGTTTAAAGGTAATTTTATATTATTTTTACATTATTTTTACCTTAAATTACCCTAATTACCTTTAATCGCGGTTAATAAAAGTAAAAAATTACTATTCACCAAAAATTATTTTCATCCCATTGAACCAAATTTTACTTACTAATGATAACCATGAATGTCAGATTTTTGAAATTCAATTCACAAAAGTAGTAAAATTTCATTTAAACGAAAAATTCAGTCTTTTTAACTATTACTTAGTGGTTTCAGTATTCATCAAAAATTGAAGGTTTTAAGAAAAATTCCAAAAATTCACTCTAAGATAAATTTGATATTCCAAATTAAAAAATGATGTTTACTTTACAAAATTCAATAAATATAAGTTTAATTAATTAATTTTATAATTAATTCCCATCGTCAAAACAAAAATCGTGTTTTTAAGAAATAATAACCATCAAAAGATTGATACTTGTTAATGTCCAATTTCAAAGTGAAATTACTTAAAATGTCCAAAATTGGGTTAAATGGTAAAAATATAATCTATTTAAACTTTAAACCCAATTAAAAAGTTAATATAACCATATAATTAAATTATATTAAAAGGTATATTTGAATTAAAATACAATATTTTTCACTATTCCTTAAAAAATGAACTTTATCGGAAAAAAATCCAAAAATTTACACAAAGTAAATTTTGATGTCCCGATTATAAAAAAGGATTTTATTTGGTCGAATAGAATGTATGAAAGTGAAGAAAACTATATTTAAAGAGGGTTCTCCATCAAAATGTGGTAAATTGACCTTTTAAAGAATATTAGAGTATTTATGCTTAAAATCGAATTCTTTTATATTTTAAGCCTCTAACTTTTATTGGATAAATGTAAAAACATTTAGCAAACATATATAATAATATTTTAGTTAGATATTTTTATTCCCGTAAATACAATTACTAGGCATTAACTACCATTTAAAATAATAATATTATATTGTTAGTGTGCAAAGTAAGATTTCAAAGAAACTCATTGTTGCGTATCGGGTACGCTATCAAACATAGAAAAACCTTTAAAGTAAAATTAATATTTAATTCAAAAATATTAATAAATATAAAAATTTCATATTCTTTATTTATCCGAGATGTTACAATGCTCCTTGTATTACACTCTTACCCCTTAGATAGACTCTGATACTACTGAGTTAGCGTTACGTTAGTTTTACGTTACCTTGGTTATTACCCTGGAACTCCCTCACTAGATATCATTGATGGGTTTCCTTGTTACATATTGGGACCTTCACTACTTATAGTATCCCTAGGTGATGTCAGTGACAGCTCTGCCTCATGTGACCTATTAAAATTAAATGGTGTTTACTTAATTAATGAATTGGTTACACGTTCAGACACCAGTCAAGGGATGAAGCAGGTACTTGGGTATGTAGTTATATTTTACTGCTTCCCCTACTTTATATATGCATTCCCACACACTACTATATCCCATTACACATGCTGGATATTATAGACACCGTTGGTGGTGGCCCATTGATATTTATCTCACACCCTCTCTGGGAACTGTTTGGTACCCAAAGTAGGTTACATGGTTACAGGGATTAACAAAGGGAAGAATACAGCTTCTAACACTTGATTTCATGCTGATAGGATGGATCTTGATAGAAGATGACTGAGTAGGATCTCGGGATGCTTGGAGTAGCCTGGTTTTCTTTTACTTCTAGAACATGTTATTCCTACTGTCTTATATCCATGTTTTCCAGTTTTCTAGTGACATGTCATTACATCTTCATTTTGGTTAATTAATATAGTTACTGTTTTTCTAGTTTATCTATTGCATCAATTTTCTTCCACTGTTTATTTATATTTCTTCTGCTGTTTACTATTCCTTTATTTTCCTTCCATTATGTTACACTCTGGTAATGAGGGCATAGTCTTCCCACAGACACGCCCTAATCCCACACTGCTAGTGGGCAGCCTCTAGAGTTTAGGGAGATGTACTTAAGGCCATGTGGATTATTGGGCTCAGGGCACCCATTAAGTGGAATCTGAGTCCAGGATGTCATAGGTTTTAATTAAACTACTGCTAAATGTTTTAAAAAACACTAATTCCTCCCCCTCCCCCACTCCCTCTACACAACCTCGACCCATTTCCACCCCTCCCTCCCCTGACCCCCTCCCTTATATTCCCCAGTGGTGACCCCAACCCTGAGACCCATATTCCCCCCACCCCTCTAACCTACCACCTACCTTCTTGTTTGATACACCAACTCTTGTGACGCTCCCTTCCGAACCTGGCCCCATGACCCCCACCCCCCTCCAACCTCCCTCTCCTGGGATAGATGTTCTCCTCCTCTCTGGTGACGTGGACCCCCCCCCCCCTCCCGACCTCCCTCTCCCTAGGTCAGTTTCCCTCCTTGGTAGTGACATAGACCCCCCTCTGACATCCCTCTCCCCGGCTCAGATCCCCTCCCTAGAAGCAACGCATACCCCCCTTAAAGTTTGAATCCATATATATTAATTAATATTTTTTTAATAACTATATATCTTACATTTTATTATGATTTTTCTAATTTTAATTTGATAATAAATGCTTTAAGATTTATTTATTATAGTTTTATACCATTATCATTATTTCATAATCACTCTTTATTTTTATTAAAAAGTAATGTAGTATATATTCTTATAATAGATGAATGTTTATTGAAGTTTCATGATTATCCTTTATGATTTATTTATCATGTAATCACTCTTTATTTTACTTTTTGATTATGAAATTTCTAATTAATATAATTTGTTATAATCACTCTGTAGTTTATTTATGAATTATAAGGCTTTTCCATGAGAGAGTATGAAATCAATATGTTGAATAGTAAAATGATTCATATGAAGAATAGATGGGGTTATATAACACTATAATCTGTCTTCACATCATTTATATGATAATACAGGACAAAAATCATCCACTTAAGATACTCACAACTTGTAATAAATTATCATCATGCCTATTTGATGAAAATTAGGTTAAATAAGTCACATTTTCTTTAAATAAAAATCATTAATCCTTTTTAGAACATAATTTCCTTATTTATTATATTCTCTCCCCCCAAATGAAAACAATTTACTATTAGTATCCTTCAACATGCCACTTATATAATATTTTTGGTCCCCCAAGATGGTTTGTCTTGTGTGTTTCATAATTATAACTATTTATACTTGTCAGTCCCAAATTTTATAGTTTATCATAAACATTTAATTCTATAATTGATATTCAATTATTCATTAAATATCATGATGTAACATGTTTAATTTCTTACATAAGCACCTTATACTTTTATTAGATATTGAAAAGATATTTTAATTTGAAAATTATATACTGAAAATTACTCCTTAAGCATGTTTAGATTAATTATTTTATGATTTGAGTTCTTTTTTATTTCATTAAACCATGTATATTTAACAATGACATATATTTAAAATTTTACAATTTCATCACTTTACATCGAGATAAAAATATTATGAAGTAATATTAATCTTCAAAATACTATAATTATAATGTTGTTTAATTATAAAAAACCTTCTTATAATTTTCATTTGAACCATTAATAAATCAATATTTGAATTATTTTAACTATATATCTCATGCTTTAATTCATTTCATCTTTCCTTATGCAATTTTATATTGATATGAAAAAATCATTTTGGAGTAACAATTAGTTTTGTTTGATATTAATTTTTTTTTGGATTAAGACATAGTATTTTGGTGTTGTAGAGATAGGGTTTGAAAAGACACATGCATTAGGATTTCCTACTATATAATACTGTGTAAATGTAAAAGTGAAAATAAAACACATGTTTCAGTATACCTTTTATGGTTTCTTATTATTATGTTACCAAGGAGCTTACAATTCAGGTATAAATTTTTTCACATTCAAATGAAATTGTAGTTGAAATATTTATGGTTAGTGCCAAGAAGATATTTTTTATATTCTTTTGAAATGAATGAAAATAATTCATTATTGATATGTTTCATTTAAATAATTAATTTGAATACCCCTACATACATTCTACTATATGCTTTCATGTTTTTCCTAACATTGTAAATTCAAAGATACTCTCACTGTGGATTTTTCACTCACTCATATAATAGTTTCATTCCATGTTTATTATATATTATTTTAATATCATGGTTTAAATCCTTGTTTACTATTTTTTGTTTTTATTTTTTTAATTCATACTCAACACATTATTTTTAAAAATAAAAAAAACTAATCCTGTGTGATTCCATGGGGGAAGACTTGTTACTATAATGGAAGAATAGTTTACATTTTTTTGAAGAATTTTTATATTATAAATAAATATATATATATATATATATAATAAATAATAAATATATACTTTTTGTATTTATAAAACACTTGTATATAAATTTTCAAACATATGTACTATTTTAATCAAAATACTGATTTAGTTGAATAAATTTTAAAAAAAAATAGTTTTCTTCACCTATTAAAATTATATCCATAAAATGGGAATTTTATTTTAGATAAATATTATAATATTATGTAATAATTTTAGTTTCTATTTTGGGAATAAATTTATAATTATTATTATTAATTTTTATGTCCATGATAATGATAAAAATTTTATTTTTGGCGAATTTTTAATTTATTTTTTGTAATATTTAAATAATAAGTTAGATTGATCTATTTTTAATAATGGCACTATAATTATGTTTACAAAAATATATGATTATATTAATAGAAATTTTATTAGTAATCAATGCATTATAATATTAATAAAAAATAATAGTAAAAATATCATTTTTCTATAGAAAATAGTTTTCCAGTATATAAAATGTTGTATTTTAAATGTTTGTTTTATCATGATTATAAATTTTATTACATTAAATTCATAATTACAAAGAATTATCATCACAAAAATTTAGTTATAGAAGTTATTTTATATATTTAGTAAAACATAGTTTATATAGGTAAAAACATGTTACCATAGTAAAAATTTAAAAAAAAAGAAAATAGTAAATATATAAGAACAAATAATTTTATCTTTACCAAGAAAGACATGTCATCTTCCAACTATCAATTTATAAATAAAAATTTGATATATTTTATAATTTTCATGGGTTTTCTTTTTTCTAAAATGTATTATTTTATATTTATGTTTAATTTATATATTTTTACTATTTTTTATATAATATTTTTTTCTTATAGAGTTAAATTATTTTTTTCAAGTTTGGGTGGTTTGTTCAAAGCTGCTCATGCTCAAGATAGATTAGACTTCGAACCTACAAATAAGATAATATAAATAAGTAAATGCATCAATAATTCATAAAACCATCATGAAAACATGAATTATAACTACTTATTTAATTAATTTAGTCATCATTTTATCTATTATTTTTAATTTAATTTCCATATCATTTTTATCTAATAATTATTCTTTTCACAGATCTTTTGGGAAGTCAAATATTTCATTAAACTATTTTTAAAAATGAATAAAAGAGATAAAATTTTTCTTCCTTCCAATGTTACCATTTTTTCTATTTTCATAGGCTTTCTTAGTTGAACTTCTAACACTGCATATTGATTCGATGTTATTATCTAGAAAAAAATTCTCAATGTTGAAATTTAGAAGATTATAGGAAGATTTTGTGCCCATCGTGGGGACTTCTCATTATATAACAGGCACATGATCTTCCTCTTTTCTTTTGGATTTCAAAAATGAGAAAAACAATCGACTAATAATGTCAAGTCAGTATACAATGTTGTAAGTTTAACATATAATGAATATGAAAATCATGTTAACATTGGTAGTTAGAATTTTTTTGAGACTTTGGGATCTATAAGAATAAGTCGCACCACAATCTGACACATGATGTGATCAGTATGACTCTAAGTTCATATTTTTATTTAAAATTAAAATTAATTTTATTAAAAAGGAAAAGTCACATACTCAGAACTAAGTAAACATATTTTGATTATTTTTATAATTTAAGATAAAAATATATAAGTCATTTCTAACATGTATTAATCAATCACACCCCAATATAATACTTTATGTGCCTGTTATGACTCAAAGTTTCTTTTATCAGTTTAAAATCAATATTTTAGTTTAAAAAGTTTCATGAATTAAAAACCAAGTAAATGAACTCTAATTTCCTTGATAATTTAGGAAATAAATTCAAAAATCATTTTTGGTGTATAGAAATTGTTTTCACATCAAAACAATACATGATGTGATCTGTATGATTCAAACTGCATGTTTTTGGTTTAAAATGACAATTTAGTAAAAGAGAGAAGTGACATACTCAAAACTAAGAAAATGAATTTGTATTGTTTTGATACTTTAGGAAAATGATCCATAATTCATTTGAGACATTTAAGAATTATACGCACCTCAATATGTTGCATGGTGTGACCGGTATGACACCAAGTGCATCTTTTTATTTAAAATTTACATCAATTTTATTAAAAAGTACAAATGAACTAATAAAAACCAAGAAAAAACATTTATATTGTTTTGATAATTTAGTAAAACGATCTATAAGTTGTTTTTTATGTGTAGGAATTAGTCTCACCTCAATCTGATACACGATTTTTTCGGTATAGCTCCAAGTGAATCTTTTTATTTAAAATTGACATCTATTTTAGAAAAAAGGACAACTGGCCTACTCAAAAAAGGAAAAATGAATTTGGATTATTTTTATACTCTTGTAAAATTATCCATAAGTCATTTTTTATGTGTATGAATCATCCTTACCTCAATATGATACTCGATGTGCCCGGTATGACTCAATGTGTCAGTTATTAGTTTAAATCAACATTTTGGTTTAACAAATGTCACTCAATGAAAACAAAGAAAACACGACCAGATTTAATTTATAATTTAAAAAATAAATTCATAATTCATTTTTGACAAGTTTGAATCATTCTCACTTAAAAATGATATATGATGTGATCGGTATGAGTCAAAGTTCGTATTTCCAGTTTAAAATGATAATTTAGTAAAAAAACACTAGTGACATACTCAAAACTAAGAGAACACTTTTTTATTGTTTTTATAATTTAGAAAAATGTTCCATAAGTCATTTGAGATATTTATGAATCATCTTCACCTCAATCTGACACACGGTGTGATTGATATGACTCTAAGTGCGTCTTTTTATGTAAAATTAACATCAATTAGTAAAAAGGAAAGATGACCTTCTCAAAACCATGAAAAAGAATTTTTATTGTTTTTATACTTTATAAAAATGATCAATAAGTCATTTTTTATGTGTAGGAATCAACTAAAACTCAATCTGATACATGATGTGCCTATTATGGCTCCAATTGTGTCTTTTTATTTAAAATTTAAAATCATTTTAGTAAAAAGGAAAATTATCCAACTCAAAACCAAGAAAAAATGTAATTATTTTTTTGATACTTTATTAAAATGATCCATAATTAATTTATGATTTGTAGGAATAAACTACACCTAAATTGGATGCATTATGTGCCCAGTATGACTTAATGTGTTCGTTATTAGTTTAAAATCGACATTTTAGTTCAAAAAGTTTCACTCATTGAAAACCGAGAAAACGAACTCAAATTTTCTTGATAATTTAGGAAATTTATTCATAAGTCATTTTTGACATGTAAGAATTGGTATCATATAAAACCAATAAACTATGTGATCGTTATGACTCAAAGTGTGAGTTTCCTGTTTAAAATGACAATTTAGTAAAAATGATAAGTAGCGTACTCAAAACCAAGAAAACACATTTAGATTGTTTTGATACTATATTAAATAATTCTATAAGTTATTTTATATGTTTTGGAATCGTCCCCATCTCAATACGACACACGATGTGACTGGTATGACTCAAAATGCATCTTTTTATTTAAAATTGACATCAATTTTAGTAAAAATGAGAAATAACCTACTCAGAACTGAGAAAACGAATTAAAATTGTTTTGATACTTTAGGAAAACATATAATAAGTAATTTTTGATGTGTATGAATCAATATCACCTCAATATGATACATTATGTACCCATTATGGCTCTAAGTGTGTCTTTTTATTTAAAGTTGACATCCATTTTAGTAAAAAGAACAACTAACCTACTCAAAACTAATAAAACACATTCATATTGTTTTGATACATTAGTAAAATGATATATAAGTCATTTTTATGTTTAAGAATTAGATACACCTCAATCCCACACATAGTGTTATTGGTATGACTCCAAGTGCGTCTTTTTATTTAAAATTGATATCAATTTTATTAAAAAAGACAAATGACCTACTAAAAACCGAGAAAACGCATTCAGATTATTTTATACATTATGAAAATGATCCATAATTCATTTTTGACATGTAAGATTAAAAAGAACATCAATATGATACATGATGTTCCCAGTATGGCTCCAAGTGCATCTTTTTATTTAAAATTGACCTTAATTTTAATAAATATGATAATTGACCTACTGAAAACTAAGAAAACACATTCAGATTATTTTTATAATTAAGTAAAATGATTCATAAGTCATTTATAATGTGTAGTAATCAATCACACATCATTATAAATTATGGTTTGACATTTATGTCTATAAATGAGTTTTTAGAGTTTTAAAACACTAAAATGTGTGTGGAATAGTCAAATCCTTATAAAAACCCTCATATTTATGAAATCATGGGATAACCACTGATGAATTGTTTTTTATCTTTAAACTAAGACAATAAATCAATAAAATGTATTTTTTGGTCTAAATTACTTGGTAACCACTTCATAAAAGAACATATTCCTTTAAAAACAATTTCATGGGGGTCAAAACCTAGAAAACGATGTCGTATTTCCCTAAAATAAGGGGACAAAACCTTATAATTAATTGTAAAATTTAGGAACTAAATGTACATCAATTCGAATAACGGTTTTCCCATGATGGACGTAAATGTGTTTTTAGTATTTTAAAAAACTAAAATGTGTGTGGGATGATCAAAATAATAAAAAAATTACCTCAGATTGATGTGAAATCATTATAAAACCACCGCAAAGTTGTTTTTCAAATATAATACATGCTTTGATATCAAAGTATTTAAAAAATTTATTATGTCAAGTTCAAGCACACCGCACATCACTTTAAAAATAAATTAGAGTATTTATTTATCTCTTTTCAGTTTCATGTGTTGAATCTTATCTTAAATAGGTAAGTATATGTTTTCAAAATATTTTGAATTATATATTATTTGTTTTATGTTAAAATTTATTCTTTTTTATTAAAAAAATAATAAATTTTATGTGAATCATTCGGAATAAATTTGGTGTTTTATCTTTTTCATTTATTTTCTTAAATGTTCTAGTTTTCATTTTAGGTGGAAAATGTTGGCAGTAGGCAAGAGGTTAACCATTCTGTTCAACAAAATTCTCTTGTTTTTCTACTATAATTATGATTTATTATGTTTAGTTTGAATTTTAGTTTTCTTTTTTTTTAATGTTGATGAGATGGTGTGGTCAGTTTTAGTTGATGAGATGATTTGGAGGCATACAGATCCATTGGAGGTCGTGACGTGGATGAGGTATTGGTTGACATATGTATGGGTTGGCTGAGATTTAGGTTATGATGATTATGTATATTTTTATATATGGTTATGGATATATGATATATATATGATGGTTTTATCATATATTCAGGTTTTAGTTTATTTCTTGTCATTTTGTTATTAAATAATTTAAAAAACTAATTTAGAGGTGTTTTTTAGTAAATTAAACTAAATATATTAAATAAAATATGTTTAGTGGTGATTAATTGAAACTGTTGCTTATGAAAATTGTCATTAATATGTTCATTGGTGGTTAGTTTCATTTTATCTATATTCTACTAGATTTTTAAAAAAATAAAAGAACCACCTATAACTATTCCAAACACAACACATAAGAAAACCGCCATAAAATAAAAAAAATTCTTTTAAATGACTAGTGATTGTGAAATACATTGTGGTTTTATTAACCATAGCTATATAATTAGGCAATGGTTTAAACTGCCACTAGTTTACAAAAAACTGTTGCAAATGAACTTTTTTAGTAGTGAAAAGTTTGTTGGGCCCTTACACACATACTATAATATATTCCTGGCAATAATACTAGTCTCTAGAAAATCCAGACAAACCCAAAATAACAAAGAGGGTTTCTCAGATACAATTTTTTAATGAACTAACTACGGACGTCCTTCTAGTGGATTCCCGATCCATCCCACCACATACCAAGTATCATCCCCTATCCCATTGGGATGAATATAAGAATCAAGGGTATTAACATAATATTTTTGGATAGTTTCACCCACAATAAACCAAATAAAACATCCAATCATGGAATAAAAATAAATAAACAATGGTAAAATCCAATGGACATTTCATATAAATAAACATTTAATACATATTCCAAAACTACAATAGAAGTTGAAAGAAATGAAATGGAAGACCAAAGAGGCCAAAATCAAAACATGAGCCAACTGTTTCCAAAACATTGAAGGTTAAAACCCCATCTCCATGTGATTCACTAGTCACCACCAAAATCCTAACAACCATCCACTTCCCAAGGAAGATAGAACCATATCTAAAAAAAGATTCAATACCTGAAAAAACATAAATGATACATGAAGACTACATACCAAACAATATGAGTATAAAGGGTGTGATTCAAAGCTAGTATGATACCATAATGAGGCCAATTAATTATTTTTATAAAATAAACCCAAACTTATTGTTTAAAAATAATGTATAAAAATAGGTTTTCATTTTCCTTTATATGATATAAGAGTAAAATATACAAAGATTATTCACTTTATCAAAGTACACCATTTTTAAAAATATTCTATAAGTGATTTTTTCAAAACCATTACAATTCTAAAGACAGTAATTTCTCTTTAAATTACTTCACTTTTGAAAATATACCCACAATTGGTTTAAATTTTTTTAAAGAATTTCCAAAAAAACTAGCACTTTGAAACCATTTCCTCTCTTCTCCCTTAAAATATTTTACACACCCATAACAAGGGTAAGAATGGAAACAAGGGAAATAATAATAAAAACAACTATATAAGATTAAAAATATTTCCAATAAGTGGATAAAATAAATCTAGTCAATATGAAGATGAAGACAAAAGGGAATAAACACATCAAGCAAGTCCATTCAAGTCATAAGAAACACACAATCCATTATACATAAAAATAGTCATAATATATATAACATATCATGAGGAAATACCACAAGGACTAAAGGTATGGCATGAGAAACATAAAGTGGACCTACTACTGGTATCTTAATGGTCACATAGTCGTCAACCAAATCACTCTAACCTATCTCTTCAATGACCATACCACTAGCCTGGTGTTATGTACAAATAGGTGGATAATTATTGTTTCAATATCAACTAGCCTATAAAGGTCCCACTGCTTCCCACTTTACTACCTTGGGTTCTTTATAGAATAAATAAATGAGGTGGGCTGCAAACAAAAAAAATCATCACATGATAGTAATAAACCCCCAAGGGATAACACCACATCTGTGTCCTTCCCCCTCACATACATCCCTTATAATGAACAAAATACATAAGTATAACATGAATCACCTAAAAAATATCCATCAAATGGATTAACATAACATAAAAAACAATAATAGGGTAATTAATAAGGAAACAACATCAATCAACACATTATAAAGTGTTAGGGCCTTTATCTTATTATATATTTCTTATACATTTGGAAATCCTTTTTTAAGAAACTTTGGAATCTAAACATAATTACAAAGTAAATCATAATCATATACAATCATAAACAACTACCCAAATAAAACTTCATTACACTTTATAATATAACACCACCCTTTAAACACAAAAAGAGAAAACCACTTTAAAACCCCATTTGGATTAAAACCCAATGAACATGTGTTTTTTTTTCAATGAAACCCATATTTTTTATTTTATTAAACATGTAAAATAAATAAAATACCATTTGAAAACAAATTTTCATAGAACTAAGAAATTCAGCAATTTTTTGGAAAATTAAAAC
This sequence comes from Viscum album, assembly GCA_963277665.1. NCBI lineage: Eukaryota > Viridiplantae > Streptophyta > Magnoliopsida > Santalales > Viscaceae > Viscum > Viscum album. The sequence continues at coordinate 1,897,429,900 of OY728150.1, forward strand.
CCACCTAAGCATAGGAAACCTTTGAAAATCAATACTAGATATCATATACATATTTACATTAATTCAAAAACACTTTTAAATCATCTAGAAGTCAAGGAAATCTTTAATAAAAGGTAATGAAATGGAAATACTTACCTCATTTGGTGTAATAATTTCACCTTCGATGAAATATACCAGATTTGGTCTAAAAGGTGGTATCACAACCCCTATGAAGAAAAACCCTAATTTTGAAACAATCATATGCATGAAAATAATCTAAAAATGGATACTAGGTTTAGAGGAGAAGGATAAAATTTAAGAACACCAAAGAGGAAGGATAAGGAAACCCTAACCTCTTGAACAGGGTGAATAATCACAAAGAAACCTCCTTGAAATCACCTTGGAGGATCTTTTTAAAGGTATGGAACTTCTTGGATGGTTCCTAGGTTGGGGGAAAAGAAATTTTGATTCCAAGGGCGGAAACCCCACTTAAAAATGATTAAAAATGAAAAAATAACCCTCTATGAGTGGGGTTCATAGTTGACCTATATGGTTAAACATACCATGTGCTAACTATGTAGATTACCACTATCCAAGGGTTCATAGGCTTAAAAATAATGGTTCACCTCTAGTTTAACCATGTGCCTTAACCATGAATCGTGGAATAAGTCCCCAAATTTTACCCTTTTAACCCAAAACATCTCTAACTCGGGAGGATAAACCATCTAAGAATTATTAAAGAATAAAAGTGACACTTTGTGTGGCACACTATTATAAAAGATAATATAAAATTTAATTAAGTTACCATACACAATGGAAAATGAATATATAAAATTTATGAAATTATGCATGTTGAGATCGGATGATGCAATTCATAAATTTAATGATAGAGGAAACAAGGTTTGATAAAGTTTTTAGGAAATAACCCAGTGTTAGCCCCTATATATCCTCCCCTCAGGAAGAGAGGTTTTTATTATTCCCTTGATTTTAATTGAAATCAAGATACTATGACCTCCCTTGATTATTGATGTGAGAAGCAAGAAACCTACCTCACTTTCTCTAATAGTAGTAAGCTCCAATATCCCTTGTTTTTCACTGGTTATTGTAAGAAACCCATTGCATAAGGTGGTATAATAATAGAAATTTTTTCTTGGTATAAATCCATTATAATACCACTCTTTTATCTATCTATATTTATATATACAATTTAGGGGTGAGATAAAGAGGAAATGTGATGAGATACTTTGTGATTGAGAATTAAGAATTGGCTCTTAATCTATTTTTGAAGGATTCCAATTCAAATGGTTACTCCACCAAACATATTCATTCCTCTAAAATCCTCTATTTATAGCCTCCAAGTCTTTAAGGAATATTTTTTAATTCTTACTAATTATTAATCCACATCAATAACCAATTTAATTTCATGGGTTCTATGGGAATTTTAAATTTAAAATTTCATAATTGGAACCACCAGCTAGCTAGACGATCCCACTAATAATCAAGTAGGCTTTTTAGGATTATTCTGGATCTACTTTATTCAACTAGCTATTCTGGGTTGTTTCACTGGATAACTGGTGGACTTCTGGAGTATATGATGCTTCTGTCAATTTATGCCAACTATGGGGTGCATTACGCAAGACACCTGGTGTTGCCTTCTAGTTACATCTTCAATTTTTTGGCCCTTAAATATTATTCTAAATCCTTCATTAGACACTATAACTTCATTCTATAGATTCATCACATCCATTGTTTCTTTAAACATGATATTTTAGCCTCTTCAAAATGTCAATTGAATTATTAAAGATACTTCAAATTATATTAAATCGAATGTGAAATAAATTAAATGAAACTATTAGATAGATAGATGAGTTTTTTATTCATGAAATCATCATGAGAGATATAGAGAGGTACAAAAATCTCCCACATTTTGATGATCATAAAAACTTAATATAAAATTATATATTAACAGTAAATTAAGTGTGAAACAAGTACCAAAGATATTCATGATATAAATATATATATATAATTGATAAACAAGATACTTTCAATATAATCAAGATATAAACATAACAAAACTTTAAAAAAATTATCCTCCTTCAACACAAAATCTTCCCATAAATAAACAAGAGACATCCCCCCATTTTAATTACAAAACACTTCTACATAATAATCAAAAACATCTCACCCTTTGTGATTGTCAAAAAAAAGTTGGAAAATGACCCTATACCCATGTTTTCCAAAAATCAGGGGTATAGGTATTTATGGGAACTTATACTAATGTTTTTTTGAAAAACCTTGGGTATAGGGTTTTTTTCAAGACCTATACCCAGAGTTTTTGCAAAACCTGTGGGTATAGGCATGACCTATGCCCACGGTTTTGAAAAATTGTGGGCATAGGGTTTTTATAAAAATATATACCCATGGTTATCCAAAAACCTTCAGTATAGGCCATGCCTATACTAACGGTTTTCCAAAACCATGGGTATATATTTCCTGTTTTAAGGAGAGACAAAAATTATGCAGGACAAAAAGATCTATGAGAACACCTATTGCCATGGTGTTCCACCTATAGCCACAATTTATATATATATGTATATATATATCTATCTATAATATAATGTGGTGTAGTGTTTAGGCACGTGAAATGTATATAAGCGGTCCAAGGATTGAAACCCGCAGCTGGTAAATTTTTACACTTATACCCACAGTTTTGAAACTATGGGTATAGGGTTAATGGAATAGTGTCATACACCTATTCCCACAGTTTTAAAACTGTGGGTATCGGATTTTCAAATCATGGATATAGCTTAGAGATATACTAACAGCTAAACATGCCATGGTTCTCAAAACCATGGGTATAGGTTCCTTTTCTAGTAGTGAAAACATAACAAGGAAGGGAAAAAATATATTTATATCAAGAAGGAAATAGCACAAAATGTAAATCAATAGTGAAATTCGATACAATATTCCCCTTAATGATTATTAATAACTTAAAGAATAATATTATAGAAAAAGGTATATTAAACATAGAAAATTCATAACATATAAATAATTAAATCCCAAGAGATGGATTGAATATATAATAGTATTTATTATATCATCTCAATGAATAATACATTCATATAATATGGGAGATGAAAAAAATAAAGATAACATAAAAAATAAAAAGATTAAAACGAAATTTGAAAAGGATATTTGATAAATAAATATACTGATGTTGAGAACAAGATCCATAGGAAGAAGGAAAGTGAAAAACAAAATAAATATTAAAAATAATAAAAACTTATCCTATTTTAAGAATAAGAACACATATAAGAGATACATAGAGAAGAGATATTCAAATTAATTTCAAGTGGTGAAAAGAATATTTAAAACAACTAAAAAGATGTTCTTATGAGATAATTTTTTTTGAAAATAAGAAGTTAGGAACCCCTATAATTGGTACATTTAATCTCTATAGATCATCCATTTAGATAATGAACTATTTCAGATTTGGATAATGTTTGAAATATTTTTAGGCAATATATTTGATATATCAATGATTTTCAATAGTAAAAATATGAAAATAAAAAAATTTAGGATCCTTTTTATACCTTGGTAAATTTATGTTCATCCATATTAAAAAATAAAAAATTTGATGTTGAAATAATATTATGTCCAATAATATTTGAAAATAATGATTTAGGAACCCAAAATTATTTAGTATGTGATTTTATATGATTTTTAAGAAATGAAATATGAATATATTTAAGAATTAAATATCTTTTATTTTTTAAATTGCACTCAAAAATTAGATTCCCAATTTTTCAATAATTATTAATAAAAAGTTCTTAAGAAAACTCTATTAAAAAGGTATTAATTTTTGGATGAACTGAAATTAATTAAAAAACAAAAACCATAATGATTTTTTCAATTCTAAGAACCCATAATCAAATAATGATATTAAACACCATGGGTGATTTGAGTGAGAGTATTTTTCAGATATTTGATATGAGATTCTAAGTTCCCAACATTTGGTAATTGTTTTAACTTCAAAACAAAAACATCATTGTCTTTATAAATAATATATCTTTTATTAAGAACATTTTTGTATTTCATTGTAATATATTTAAATTTAGAAATAAGTTCATTATAGAAATTCTCAAGTTCATTTTATTTATTAGAAGATAAATAAGAGGAGGAATAAGAGGAAGATGAGGAATAATAAGGATAAGGATAAATACAAGAACTAAAATCATCACCTTCCTTGAGATATTCCATTATGAATTTATGAATTCAGTCGCTTGAGGAGGTTGAGTCCATGGAGTCATCTCTTACACTCCAATTTGAGTATTTTTGAGATGTTTTTTACTTTTTTATTTTATTTCAATATCTTTTTGTAGATGGAAAATTATGGCCTAATATAACCCTTCTTGTTTCTTTCATATCATATAACATCCATTTCTTAATTTTCTTTCCTTTTTTGAATGGTTGAAGGGTTTATTTTTCCTTTTTTCTCTATTCATTTTATTGGTCAAGAGTTCAATCTTGGTATCACATTTGGATGAATCACCATCACTAATATATTTAAAATAAATTTTTATTTTGGATCCTTTGGATTTTGTTTCTTCTTTTTCTTATTTTTTAGATTTATTCTTCATGGTAATTTTTTATTTAATATGTGATCTAATTAGTTATTCAAGCAGCATATTTTTTATATAATTTTAATCTTATATAGATTTAAATTTGGGTATCTATGATCTATAAAAGACCCAAATAATCATCTTTACTAAATTTTCCTTATAAAAACATCGCCAATATACTTTCAATCATTTAAAATGTAAGAAAAAATATTAAATATATTGGTAATAGATTCATTTTGATTCATTGTAATTCCTTAAAATTATTTACTAAACGTTTCCAATCTAGTTTTATTAGCATTATTCATGCCTTCATTTATGATTTATAAAACATTAAATATTTCATAGATGTTCTTTTAAATAGATATTTAGTTAAATTCATTTGGTCCAAGTCTGAAATAGAAAGAGTTCGTGGATTTTCCATTAAGTTCAAAAGTTGAAATATCTTGTAGAGTCCAATTACCATCTATTATATTTATTGGAGTGTATCCATCATAAAAATTTTATAAATAGGATAAACTATGATACTAATAAAGGTATATATTTGATTTTACTAATAAGAGAAATTATAACCATTAAATAAAGTATCTTGTCCTAAAGAATGGCCTTTGGGATCATTTTAAAAATAATAATAGGATTCCATTAAAAATATAGAACATTGAAATCGTTTAATATTTTAAAACAATTAATTATAAAACTTGTATATTTTAGAATAAAAAATATCTCATTTTATACTAATTTTTGTTTTGATTAAAATATAAATATAGAAGGATTAAATTTTCTTTTAAAAATTAAAACATTAAATGCAAAAGACAAATTAAAAAAACAAAAATTAACAACATGATGAAGAGATAAAGTGATAAATTCGATTCACATTATAAAAAAATAATATATTCATGAATTAAGTGAGTATAAACAATGAAAAAATGGATGTATCAAATTTATTAAACTATGTTTATTGAGATTATATGAAGAAATGTGTAAATTGAAAGAGAGAACAAACACATTTTGGTAATGGGGTTTAGTAATAAATCAGTGTGAGGTTATACATCTCCTCCCCTCTAGATGAGATGTTTTTATTATTCAATTGATTTCAATAGAGATAAATAAACCACATCCCCCCTTGATTTTTGATTATGTATAAACAGAATAGGCTCTATTACTTTAATGTTAGTAAGCACCTTTCTCCCATTATTTTGGCCAGTTGAAGTTAGAAATATCTTATAGAAGGTAAGATGAGAAGAGAAATATTTTCTTGGTTAAAATCCATTAAAAACAAATCTATTATCTATCTATATTGATATATGAAATTTATATGAGAGATATTTTAGAAAGGTTATAAGGGCCTTTGAGATTTATAATTACGAATTGTCTCTTGAGAATATTTTGAGATTGGAGAGAATTACTAGAGAACCATTGTTGAAGCATTCCAATTACACTTGTTATTCCACCACACTTATTAAAGACTCCATGATCCTATATTTATATCTTCTGAATCATTAAGAAACATTCTATAATTATTACATATAATTAATCCATGTAAAAATCCAATTGAATATCATTGGATCTACATGAATTTGATGTTTTTACTTGTATAATTATCCCCACCGACTAGTCAGACGATCCCACCAACTATCAGGTAGGCTAGTTATGATCCTCATAACTCTTCCAAATTATAACTTCAATATGGATGAATCTTAGAGTGAGGTGAAAAAATATTTTCATATATAAATATTACATCATTTTAGAGGAATATTCAATATATATCATTACAACCCATGCCAAAACCATAAAGGTTTAGTGTCCTTGGAGACTATATACACAATATTCTTCTTTCATAAAATATCTTCAAAATTTCCTAAAAATATCTTACCACATAGTAATATTCTTAGAAATACCCTAATTAAAACGTTTATTTATAACCTATGGAAAGGAAACATAAGAAAGGGTGAACTCATATGCTCAGTAAGGGTAAACAAGGGAGATATCAATTGATGATCATATATAAGTATAAGATGAAAATAAGGGTATGATGTTATGATCATAAATTACAAAGTTCCAACCCAATTTATCATTGATCATAATCATGAATTCTGTAATAAAAATTTATCATTTAAAAGACATGAATAATAAGAGTGATAAATCATTATTAATCAATCATGAACCATGAGTTCAAATCATTAGCATAAAAACATGTCATAAAAGTGAAGAATAATCATAGGTAATGAAACCATTTCATATGATAAGGTTAAATATCGATTCCATAAAATCATAGTGCATTAGTAATAAATATCTATTTCCCATATCATAAGATATTATGAATCCCAACCTATTTCCCATAGTGGATTAGGCAGGCCTATATGTTTTCCATAGTCGATCGAGCTCATAAACTAACTCCCCATAACTAACTCATGAGATATAGAGTTTTACCCAATGAATTAGAGGTATATATAATTATATTCCCACCCATTACCTAATTAAAACCATAAATATTTGTTTCATAATATCATAAATCTTTCATCATATCATTATAACATAACTCGTGGAAATAAAATGGATTTCATAAACATTTCATCATTTCATCATAGCATAACCCATGGAAAATAAATGGGTTTCATCAAAATTTCATCAGCATAATAATAAAACATACATAGAAATAATAAATATGGTATCATTGGATAATATCCCCAATAATATATAATTAAAATCAAAGTATTTTATCATAGATGCAAATTACTTTAAAATATCACTAAAATATATCTTTAGGAGAATACCATTTTCATTTTGAAATTACTTATTTAAAATCTAAAACATTATAAAATTTTATAGAAAATATTTTATTTGAATATAATAATAGAAAATTTTAAATAAAACTTTAAATATTTGTGAAATTATGATTTAAATATATTCTTTTCATTCCATGTATGTTAAAAAATATTTATTTCAAATTTTTTGTAAAAAGTCAAAGCAACATCATTTAGAAAAAGATAAAGAATATTCATTTTAAAAAAATATAAAAATTAAAACATGGGTAAAATTTAATTTAAACATAATAGGAAAATAGTAAAGTATTCTTTGAAACATTTTAAATAAAACATGGTCATATAAGAAAAATATTCTCGACCAAAGAGGAAATAAAGTTTGTTTTCCTAAAAAACATTTTCCTAATTATTTTAAGTACCATAGAGATGAAAATGGTACTAATTATTTATAATTTCATGAAAAAATATAGTATAATACAATTAAATTTATTTATCAGATAATGATTATATAATTTTCTCAATGTAAATTCATGCATAAATAGACTTGATTAAAATTGGATTGAAACATAAATCTCTTACCTCAAGCCTTGTCTTTCATTGTGCGCATTTAAACCTCAGGTATAGTAAATACAAATTTATTATACATGAATTTTATATTGTTAATAATTTATAACACTCCTTATAGGATTTACTTATAAAATATTATTACCCTTTTATTAAAAAATATTTATTAAAATCACTATTCTGGATGATAACTGCTTCATTTTTCATGGATAATTTAATTCGGCAATCACGATCCTTATCTTTTGATCAGGGATTAGTCATATCAAGAATTTTTATAATTTAATGAGTATAAAATTTAATAATTACATACACTTTTATAATTATTTATATAAATTGGTGATGAAATATGAACTGCATCACTTCATGGAGACGGTAGTGTGTACGTACGCACGAGTGATGTTTTCATTTTTTCAATGGATGGAATGAAAGAATTGTAAATAATAATTCACATTTACATAACCAAAATAATATAATATATATCAAATATATTCATTAATTCCATCATTTTAACCATAAATATGAATTGGTGATGAAAAATTAAATGCATCACTTGATGGAGGTGGTAGTCCACACATACACATGAGCAATGTTTTATTTTCCCATGTGATGGAAAGGAGGAGGATAATGGTTGTTAAATAATCAAAATAAAAATTAATTATATTGAATATAATTAACAAATTATATTTAATATACTTAATTAATTATTCTATAAGAGATACTATAAATTTATAAATGGAAAAATAGGAAATACAATTCAAAGTACTCAGTTAAGAGTTATACCTCTTCATTGAGTAACCGGTTTGGATTACCCCTTAAGCCTTGAAAAAAATGGTATTTTATAAAGAAAAAAAGCTATATGAAATGGGTAAGGATTCTAGGAAGGTATTATTTCAGTTTTTTCTAATCTAGAATGTTTAAAATGTGTGTGGAAGAGAGGATAAGAGGTACCCTTTTTATAAGTGAGAAGAGGGGCACTCTTGGAATTACATAAAGTATTAAATTAATATAAAATAAATTTTATAATAAGGTGGATAAAAATTGATATATTTCAAATATATGATGAGTATAAGAAAAAATTATCTTATACAATAATATTTATACATGTTTAATATATGTTTTAACTCTTATCTCTTAGTTTTAATCCATTGTTAATCCTTATAAAACTTACTACAATATCAAAGTTTTCTACACATTAAGATTAAATAACGTTACCTTAAAAATAAAATAGACCCATAAATGGGCCATATTTTATATTATTAACCATATATTATTCACTTCTTCAAATATAGGATTTTCATGAACTTAAATTTTTTAATAAAATAGTGTTTACTATAAAATATCATTAATGTCATTTTTGGTTCTATTCATTTACTTTGACCATAAAATCATCAAGATATTTATGAAATTTGAATATAAAACATTCAAACATCCTGAATATGTTATATGTTAAAAAAATAATGGAACAAAATAAGTAAAAAAGTTATTTCTTTAAATATTTTTAAAATAAATTATTTTATTTTATATAAATTGAATAAATATTTTGTCGACGTTACTTAAGCATTTAAGGTAATTGTTCAATAACTAAAATTGAAAAAAAAATACTCTGTCAAAAAAATAATTCAAATTTAAAATAAAAATTTATTACCCAATATAACCACATTTTATCCTTATAAAAAAGGATTGGAGATATTAGAGTCAAGAGGGTGGCATTTTGTATTTATAATTTTTAAATAAAATATAAAGGTCGTAATCAGTGGAAAATGACAAAAAGTGGACATATTTTAGAAACTAAGATATTATTTGGTTGAAATACCTTAAAAAATAAAATTTGGATAGGTTTAAGTGGTATTTTAAACATTATATTTATGTTTAACCCCTTAAAAACCAATTGTATCCTTAACTGGCGTAATGACCTTTTCAATTTTAAAGGGTTATGATTTTACTATTGAGGTAAAAATAGGATCATAAATGGATAAGGGATTATATTTTTGACTGTTTATCATTATAAATATCCTTTTAAATTATATTTAAGATTTTTTAATAAAATACATTTTACATAAAATGCTATTAATGTCATTTTAAGAACAATCCATGTAATTTCACTTTGAAAACAACATGACAGTAACAGAATCTAAATATAAGACATTTATCCATCAATAATAAATTATTATTAAATATAAAATTTTTATGACACCATAATACATACAATAAATATTACTCTTTATGTTTTAAAAATCATTCACTTTATTTTTCTACTACTTACACAAGCACTATGTCGGCGTTGTATAAACATTTAAGGTAATAATACTATAACTAAAAAATTAAAAAAAAATATAGATAAATTAATAATGTTAAAATTTAAATTTAAGATTCATTTATAACATATAATTATCCATATGTTAACATATAAAATAAATTAAAAGCAAGAGACTGGTATTTTGAAATTTTCTTTACTTAAAATAATATAAATCTCATTATCAAGGAAAAATATGACCCAAATTCCATATATTTATATTTTTTAGGGATATAGTTTAATTAAACCAATAAAATTAAATAATTTAAAATTTTGGATTTATTTTGAGACCTTATATCATGGTTTAAACCCTATTTTACCCATTTTACCCATACCGAGGTCACAAATATTTATCGTTGTTACTATTAATAATGACCAAAAATAAAATGGGCCTATTTAAAAAAATTTAGTCGCCTGATTCCAAATAAATTATCAACATTTCAATATTCAATATCTATAATTTTTAGAACAAAATTTTAATATAAATAAGTAAAATGCAATGAAAAATGGTTTTTAGAAAAATGCATTTTTAAGCATAAAAATTAACTTATATCAAAATAATGAAAATAGATAATTTAAATAGAATTATTTATACTATTATAATTAAAATATATCATATCTAACCTTAGGAGAAAATAAAAAATATAATGGGTCTTTTTAATTACTTTATTTAATGAAAATAAATGAAAATATTTGAAAATTTGGAGTTTTTCACTGTTCGCTGAAAAATCGATCATTTCAGAAAAACAACAAAATTTTAAACTAAGTTAATTTTGATATGATGATTTTTAAAATTATAATTATTTTAATAAATAAAATTGTAAAAATTTTAGAGATTAATTATAATTTCTATACACAAAATGACATAAAAATCACTTTTGAAGAAAATACATTTTTAAAGCGTAAAATAACTTCACTAAAAAATGAGTGCTTATTTACAATTAATTAATCAGAAATTTTTTATTTATTAGAAACATTATATATTTATTTCATAATTTTTTTACTCATATTCATACATACCAATTTAATGTCTATTTTATAATACTATTTTTATAATATATCTCAGTTTTCTTAAAGCTCAGTGTAGCATGTTAAGAAAATTACCGAGCTTATTATTATTTTAAAATAAATTTTCATGGTGTTACATTATTCACCCTAAATAAATTTCACCATAGAAATTTTTATCTTGGTAATAAAATTTTTAAAATTTGGAAATACCATTTTTGAAAACCCATATCTTACAAAGTGATAATAACACCTCTTTTGAAAATAGAAAGTGGGAAACATAAAGGTTACCAAAAATAAAACATAATCAGGTTCCTAGATAAGGATAAAATTGATGGGTAGGTAAAATATAGTCATATAATAGAAAACAAACTTCCTAGTACTAATAGATAAGGATATAGAATATGGTATTGAGAAAGTTAATGAATAGAAACCCATAAATTAGTGAGGGGTGAAAAGACCTTAAATTCATTAGAAATAATGGTAAAAGAACAATATTTTTATTTCAAGATACTTTTACTAAATTTCTGGGAATATTTTACTATCAAGATATAGAGCTTGATTAAATACACTTACTTTATATTTTTTCACAATTTCATACTTTTTTTGTTCTTTGATGAATTTCCACTTCATCTCTTACTTCAAGAAATGAAATTTCAATATGAATTTTTTCATGCCTGAAGCAATAAAATTTACATTTAATGGATCATAAGATCTATAAAATAATGAAAATACATTCCTTTTGTCTCTATATATATACCAAAACCAAAATGGTTAGCACAACTCCTCTACTTGTTTCTTAAACTTCACTAATTATATAGTTTTCAATCTATAGGGAGTTTTTAATATAGGTCGTCTATCGAGGATTAAATCAATGTAAAACTCGACTTCACACTCTAGTGGATTTCTTGGTAATTCTGTAGCAAATGAATCAATATATTCTTATACAATAGTTACACCCTGAATTTGAAGATTATATCTTCCATATTTAGATTTTTTCTCTCTTCTTCCCCAATAATCTTATTTAGAATATATAATGGGAGTGGATCTAGACATGACTCAAATAATGAATTATCTAATCTAAAGATAAGTAATTGTACATATTCACCATGAATCAAAATATACTTCTCCTTGTAATAAATTTTTGAATCATATTTTGAAATCTATTCCATACCAAGGATTGTGTCAAATTCAAATATATGTATGATAATAATGTCTGCAAATAGGTTACATGCATGTTTCATAATGGAAACTTCCTGACACATCCTTATTATAGTGGGACTTTCACTGGGAGTTTTGATTGAAAATTACCTTCTTAAGGTTCTAGAGAAGTATCTAATTTTCATGGAAAACATGGAATACATAAAATAGTATGAAGATATAGAATCAAATAAATAATTATCTATATTTTTGGGATATTAATAAAGTACATTACATTGCATTAATGGGAACCTACACCTTATTTATAGCAATTTCATAGTCTTTTCTTCCTCACCTCAGCCACTTCTATGGAATGTTCCCTTGATGATTTAGAAATTAGTTTTAATAATGCCCCATTTATTTGTAGTTAAAGAACTGGATAGTGGTGGTATCTTAATTTCCCTTAAATTTATGAGCCATATGACCCTTGTTATTTCAATTTTAATAAACTCTCATTCCCTTCAACCATTTTCCAAGAAGTTTCATTCTATAATTTTCAAAAGATGTAAATTTCTTCATAAACTTATTATTTAATGCATTCCATTTTTCTTGGTGTTCATATGACCTCTTATTCTCTTTACTCCCCTTAAAAATATTGGATCTAGATTATTCCTTCTCTATTTTTTGTTACATAAAACTATTTCATCATATGATGAAAAGTTTTGAGAAACGATTTCCCTTCAGAGACATAGATTAATCCCTTCAAATAAATTCTCAATATTTCATTATATATTGTGTAATAAATCCGTTTCATACTTGGATAATCATGTAAAGGTAAAATTCTACTCTATAACATTTTATTCTTCCTTTTTATTTAATCTAAGTAAATTTATCTTCATTTCAGACTATTACTCATTAGAGAAATATTTATCAAAGAATGTTTCATTAAAATATGTTCATTATATGTTTTCTATTTCATCTTCCTCCTTTTTATTCTATATCAATGACCACCATTGACAAAAATCACATTTGAGATAATATACAACAAGTATAACATTTTCATTTTCTTCACATCTAAAGGCCTTAAATATATTTTCATGATAATCAATAAATTTCTTAGTTAACATATAATTAGTATTCCCACTAAATGATGGGGTTTTATATTACAAAAATCAATCCAACATAGGAGGATCACATTATGGAACATTATAATGCTCTATTTAAGAAACGTTTTTTCATAACCTAAGTAAGATTATCTGTTATAAAAATGATATGATCATATCCAATACCATCTGTAATGGCTTGATCACCATGGTAGTATATACATATTCCATGTGTATTTATACCCTTTTTGTTCTGGTCATTATTTATAAAAAATGGCATATACTGGATTAGCTCATGAAATTTTGAGTTTTAAATAATAATGTATAATTCTAAATTTGATGTAATGTTTAACATAAATTGGAAATTTCTGCATTTTTATTATAACAATATTAAATGTGGTTTCTTTGAGGATATATTTAAATCATAATAATATTTTATAATCCTTTATAATGGTTTGTAATAAAAATATTAATTATCCAAAGAATATCTCATGAGATTGCTAAACTAGGTGTATAGTAAGGTCTGATGTTGTGCACCAAGTGATGATCAAGTCAAATTTAGATGCACCCTTTTGGGAGTTATTACCCCTAGGTACAAATGTACCAAAGGAACAACCACTTGTAATATCTATATAGGGATGTATTTCTAGGAAAAAACACATAATATTTACCTTACCAAGACTTTAGGATTTTATTATATACTTATCCTTAAATTATATTATATGGTTATGTTTCCTAATATATTGTTTCCTTAATCTACTTACAAAGGTTTCTACTAAACTTTCTTTGATACCAACTATAATAACCTCAAATCTAGTAACTCACAACTAGTGGTTACTTTATTACATGGAATATATAAAAGGGGCTAAATCCTAAAGGACCAATTAGTTTTTTAGTTTTAGAGAACCATATACAGGCATGAAACTCATTTTAAATTTATAATGGAATATAAATCATATTAATAAAGAAAATTCAGTATCCTTGAACTTAGTCAAATAATTATTCTTCATGTCATTACGAAAAGAAACAAAATAATAGTGAGCTCAAATAATCAGTAAGGGTTACATTGAAAAAAAGTTATCATGAATCAGTAAGGAATAATCAATATAGAAAGGAAAATAACTGAACACATATTATTTTTAATCACTAACTTTACATTTATGATTAGGTAGGTAATATTCAATATGGAAAGGTAAATAACTTTAAACACATTCCATTAAATCAATAACTTGAGAAAAAAATGAATTCATGGATAATTTCAATGCAATAATCTCATGGATAATAATAAATAAATTCTAAATGTAGGAAAAGCTTAATATTAGACATCATCATCTCCAACATCATGATATATATATTTTCAAAATCTTTCACAAGACAGTTTAAAACTATGGGTAAAAACCCATTTAATTTTTCCAGTGGATTTCTCTCACGTGACCTGTCAATGAAATGTGGGACTATATAATTCTAGGTCCCACTCATCACAACATATCCAAACCATTTATCGTATATAAAATTATTTATTTAATTTATAAACCATATTCCTTATCAAAAAATATCCATATTGAGTGAATAATATATATTAATTAATATTTCCCCAGTTTATCAAATAAATTTCAAATTAAACACCTTATATAAAAATGGTATGCAGTTTAGAAAATAATAATTTCTATGATACAAAGAATGTGTCTATTATAGAGAGATATAATTTATAATGTAAAATAATTACACAAAATTTATTATCTCCAGAGAAATTTAACAATCAATAAATTAATCAAGAAATGAGATGTGACCATCGGTTCGTTAGGAATATAGGTTTTCTCAATAAAATCTTGAAGTTTGGGAGAATAAATGGAATGGAAGTGAAATATTAAAATAATATATCATAAAATATTTTTCTTTTCAAAATAATTTAAAATGTATCAAATACAATACATTTATTTAAATGGTTATAGTATAGGGGAATCTCATCATCACTGTATATGTTAATACAGCTTTCCTTTTGATTTTTTTTTGAAAACATGCTTTTTTTAAAAATATTATAAATATACCTTCAAAACCATTTTTACGAGTCAATGAAAACCTAAAATTTCCTCAATAAATCATTTGAGTAATTATAATTATCCTTTAATACAATTTTGAAAATTATGGTAATGTAAAAAAACATATATGATTTAAAAATAAATAAAAACAATTTTTATTTTAAATTTTTTTTCTTGATTCAAGTACCAAAGAGAGTAAAATTTGGAAAAAGATAAGGAAATCCTTAAAAATCTAGTGGATAATATAATTATTTGAGCTTATGAAGTATAAATGATAATATTCCTTCAATAAGAGTAAAAGAAATCCCAAAAGAAAGTGAGATTGTAAAATAGATTCTTACCTATTTGGTAACATTCATATTGTAACCCATTTAAAGGATAAACATAAATTGAAACATTAACCATCATTAATAAATAAGTATTTATGTTAAATGCATCAAATTTTTAGTATATATACCACATAAAGTGAATAGGTGCATATTGACACATATGTCTAAATAGAATGGAAATTGAGATTAAATCCCTTACCGCGTGCTTTCAATTAGTTGAACATATGTTAACCTCATGTATAATGGTTTTAATAATTTTATTAATTTTAAAAAATCATATTAATATTTATAATATCATATATTATCCTCTTATAACATATTACCACCCATTTGTTAATAATTTTTTATTTTTATTATTATTTTGGGTGTTAATTTCCATGTTGTCTCATGTGTGTTTTGTCATGAATGTTATGGGTTTTGTGTATAGGATATAGTTCAATAATATACATACTGATATTAATGTTATAAATATCATATTTACTCATTATATATATTTTTATAACTATTTTTAAAATTTGGACAAGGAAAATTAATCGCATCGCTTCGTGAAGATAGTAGGTCGTACAAACGCACGAACAATGATATCATTCCCTTAATGGGTGAAAGGGTAATAAAGTGGATGATATATTAATTTTATATAATTAATATCATGTCACATTTATCATATATCTTCATTATTTTCATCATTTTAACTATCCATGTTAGTTGTTGATGGAAAACAAATTACATCAATTCGTGAGGTGGTAGTCCACTATACACACAAACAATGAATTTGTTTCCTATTTGATGGAGAAAGAGATGGATAAATATTATTACAGAAACATAATAACATCTCATTATATATTATATACTATTTTTATTATATTTTATGTTTTAACACATAATTTATGGTTGTAAAAGAATAAAGAAAAAAATATCTTTATTAAGACGATCACCTTCTCTTAAAGAAACCTCCTTTGGATCTCTTCTTAAGGACCCCAGGGTTGGTGTATTGGGAATAAAATCACCTGTATAATTTTTATATATATTTTTTTGAGATATTCTATCATGGTTTTGTGGAACCAAATGTCCTTATATTTGTGAATAAATGAAGGGAGGAAGTTTCCTTTTATAATTGATGATGAGTGTCATTTTTGTAAGTACCCAAAACTATTCAATAATGGTAAGTCACTCTCTCACCAAGTGCATATAAAATTTATAAATAATGGCTTGGATGTATTATAAGGATTATAAAAATCTCCACAAAATAAAAATAAACATTTTTTAATCATGTTACTCCCTTATTCTCTAAGTTTACTTACTTTTACCATTTTTGTTTTCACTGTGGTAACTAGTCTTTTAACCTATGTAATTTAACCATTAAGAATGAAATAAATTGAGAATTATTAGATAATTTGTAACAACTAATTTTAAATATTAAATAAAATTTATTAAATAAAAATTATATATATTTTAAATATTAATTTTAATACAAGTGTATGTGACATGTAAACCTCATTTTAACCTTAACCGTGATAATTGATTTTCAATGTATTTACTAATCATTATGACTAAAAAAATAAGTTGAACATATTATGAAATATTAATTTTTATTATTATAAATATATAATATATTTTATTAATTTCTAATCACATAAGTGTTATAATTTACTTTAAAACCAAACCTGCAAATCAAGACGAAAAATAGTTTTTACATAAATTCATTTTTCAATTATAAGATGATCTTATATTAACTATATGAATAATAATAATCATAAGTTGGATTTAAATTCATATATTTAGATATATAATCTATAATTTAAATTTAAATCAATCGTCATTAAATATTATTTTAAATAACAAAAATGGTTAGGCATTATGATTTTTTAAACAAAAACAGATTTCTAGAAAAAAACCAGTTTGTTAAAAATTATATATTTTACCTCAAAAAGATATTATATTTATTTCTATAAAATTTATATTTAATAAATTGTTAATTAAACATATTATTACACATTATTATATGTAAAAGGTTTAATATTTAATTACTATATTTTTAATTACTCGTAAAATCTTATTTCTAAAGAAAAATTTCAAAAGTTCATTCAAGACTTATTTTTACCTAGTAAGTTCAAAATAGATATTAATAATATAAAATTTTAATTTTTGTTCACTAAATATTAAAATGTTCATTTTATTATATTTTTATAAAAATATGATGTTCATCTACTATGATTGAGTCTCATATGTTATGTGTAGTGTGGAAAAAAGGGGAAAAGTGCGTGAATACTTATGGGGTTAAATGGATATCAATTGGATTACATATTTTACTTTGATTTATCTAAGTAGGCATGTTCATAAAGGTTTTAATCAATTTAATTTATAATGATAAAAAATTCCATTTACTCAATTACATGATTGGGTATTGATATGATGATACATGGAGGGGTCTTTCCTAGTTGCATGAGGGAAAGGGGTTGATATCTTACATGTTCGAGACACCCTACTATGATTAGGAGGATGTATATATGAGATTATGGGTGGGAGGAATACACACAATAGGTACTTAATGAGTTTTATGCCCTTTATATTTATGATTCCCTATGTGTTGTTAAGAAGTGTATATGTGGTTATGTGATTATGGATATGTTGCGATGCATTGTGTGGTGGTGTAATAGTGTATATTGCTAGTATTTTATGGTATGAGGGTATTTACTATAGTGGTTATCTATAGAATTGGGTTAGGGTTTATGATTAGTTATTTTTGTTGTTTTATTATTTCTTCTCTTGTTAGTTGGTGAGGGGTTATACAATTGGATTTCTTCTGGTTTGAGTTTGAGTAGTCTCAAAACTTATATGTGGGTGAAATGATAAATTTGTAGGACCTTTTATTATGTTGATGTTGATGATGGTTTTAGTGTTAATGATATTTCATGTTCTTTGGTTATGGAATCAATTTGGGTTCATGGTTATGGAAATGGTTGAACATATTGTTAAAAATGTAGGAGATGGTGGTAAATGATGTTGGATGTGAGGCTTGGTGATTATATCTATCATGATTTTTTATTCGCTAATTTATGGTTATATTTTGAATTTTTGGTATCACTCTTGAATACTATTGAATATTTATTTCACATGGATATTGATCTATTTTTTGGGATGATCCTACAAAGTACTCCCAAGGGATTACCCCTACATAGTTTGGTATGTGTTTTCTATCTAGAATGATGGGGATTAATGATTCTCTTTGAGTGTATTGGATAGAATTGGTAAATAAAATTTATTTTTGATATTTTTTAAATATTCTTCCCTTATTTTTATATACTATAAATATAGGTGAAATTTGGGTTATGTAAATTTATTTATAGAATGAAATTTATTTAGAGTTGATTGGTGGGTATTATTATTCTTATTTGTAATTTATAAGTTTAATGCCCCCCTGTATTGATTTTTTATACCCTCAGTACTAGTTAACAACCTAGAGCCTATTGGATTTAGTCTTTGGGTACCACTCTATATTGATTAAATCCCCATAGGGTCTCTATTTTGGATGGGTCACTACAATGTTATATCAAAGAATTTTTTTGAGAGTTAAGGTGGATTTTAGAGTGAGGAACATGTAAGGACTGTAGGGTATTAGTAGGGAAGTAGTGAAACTCAAGAATAAAATGTGGTGTAAACCAAGTTACTAGCTAGAAAATATATATCCAGATCCACCCTATGATCTAAAACAAGTACTTTTAAAACATATCAAAATTTATTTGTTTAAAGTGTAACCATTTTTGGGTAGAAATCATATGTATTTACATGAATCTCTTGTCATTAGTTTGATTCTATATTCATTATTCTATTTTTATCTAGGTTCTATTATTATGTTTCTATATTTTAGTAATTGATACTTTATTATTATCAAATCAACATGATTTAATTAATTTAGGGTAAAGTGGAATGGTTATTAACTATAAAATTTTGTCTCCATAAACCAAATTGAACCTTGGATGTGTTGTTCCAATGTTTTCCACCACATTTTTTCTCTTAAGTTGATTTTAATTTATTATATATGTATATATAATGTTAATATACTTCTATGATTTATATAATTTATAGTAAATAATGCTTAAAATTACTATATATATAAAATCATTGAATTTAAAAGAGGCCTTATAAAATAATTTACTCTTAATGAAAGCCAAGTTTTTTGGATGAAATCATTATTTTAATTACATTTTCTGGAGTATTTTAATTCTTCTACATCATGTTGTGTAATTTGATAACTTACACACATGATACACTATATTTATATGTTAAATATTTATTGAAAGATTGTATTTTTTCATTTATTCTTATAATTCATGAAATAATTGAATAATACATAATGAAAACCTAATCGATTTAGCAATAATTTTTAATAAATGAAATTACTTATTCACTATAAAAATGATTAAAATTTTTAATAATAGTTTATTTATGTGTTAAATATTGAGATATAAATTCCATTCCATGCTTATATTATGAATATAATAGTATTCCAATTTAAGATTAAGTTTTCTTTTTATAAATTTTTCATGTGAAAAGAAGAGTAAGTATGAAAAACTTGATATATAAATAATGTTGTGTGTTGAGTTTACCATACCTAACAATGGAATTAAAATTATGTTACCCTTTATGAATTATAAATGCATGATTTATTAGTAATAAGATAAATAAATATT
Organism: Viscum album; assembly: GCA_963277665.1. Classification (NCBI taxonomy): domain Eukaryota; kingdom Viridiplantae; phylum Streptophyta; class Magnoliopsida; order Santalales; family Viscaceae; genus Viscum; species Viscum album. The sequence goes on from OY728150.1 coordinate 1,897,450,424, forward strand.
TTTTTAGCATGATCAATAAGAGGCGTGAATGTGAAGAATGTGAAGTTTCATTTTATAATATGAATACATGTTACCTTAGTGGTATAATGGTTAAAGAATTTTTAGTTTGATAATGTCAAAATTAATGAATAATAACATAATATATGAAGTTCATTTTATTTCCTAGAATCATTTTTTAAATATTTTTTTGAATTTTGAGTTGTGATAGATCAAATAAGTTGGGGTGTTTATTATTATCTGTTATTTGATGATTGTTTCCCAAAGGTGTTGAGGAGTTTTTCTAGTAAAATTTTTCATAAAAATAAAAATTCATAATATAAATTCTAATTAATGTGAAGCTTCCTCATAATTAACATTATTCCTAGAAGTTCAATTTTATTTTCAAAAAAAATTATGATGAGTAAATTTATCCTGGTATTTTATACAACTTTTATTGTGTGGTCGTGATGCAATTAAATTAATGGATTCACCTTCCATGAAATTTTAATCATATAATGTTTGAAATGAAAATTTATTTTACAAAATTAAAATTTTACAATGATGCTCATAACAAATGTCCATGATTCTTATGTAAATAATTATTAAAGGTAGATTTGTTATTTTATTTTTATAGTTGGGTTTATTGTGGTTAGTTGTGTTTCCTTTATTACAACTTGTGATGGAAGGGTTGGAAATTATTGTAACTGGTTGGGGTGTCAATATGTGTTGTGTAGTGGGAATTATGTCCATTTCCTTAATGAGAATGGGGAGTTATAGACTATGAGATAGAGTTGGTATAATGTTTTGTTTGATTGATATGGGTGATGTGATAATTTAAAGTGTCATGTGGATGATCTAGTTTGGGAGGGTTGTATGTGAGATGTTATGTTTTCTATGAAATGCTTGTATTCAATGAGATATTTATATGTGTTTCATGGTTTATTCTTACCCTTTTTAATCGATCCTAATTATTCCATTAATAATCCATTGAGATATTCAGAATGGGAAGTAGAAGGGAAAATATTGGGGTAGATAATTTCATTTATTTTATATATAGAAAGTATTGAAGTGATCTGGTGTATATTATATCCTAGATGTTGAGGATTGGTTAGAGGGAGTTGAAGTTTCATTTAATTTGGTGAATACTTAAGATGTATTTCGAGTTGTGTTATTAATCATCTTTTTTTTAAAGGTAAATCAAATATAGTGGGAGATTAATCATAGAAAACTTGAAGGGATTTCATAGAATATGTTTCTAGGATTATCAAATAAGTATTTATTTTCATGATTTCAGAATCTTGATTATATAAAATATCATCATGATATTTAGTAAGGGAATGAGATTTTCTATTGCTTTAGGTCTAACTTAATTGATCTATTAAGTTGGTTTTCAAAATTTCTACCTAATGAGAGAGAAAATTCACAACATTTTGAGTCTGGATTATGCCCAATGTTTGAACAATATATTGTACATTATCATTTCATATCATAGGAAATGGTAAAAGATAAAGAAAAGATTAAGGAGATAGGTTTAACTATTATGGAGGATACTAGATAAGGCCCCTCCTATGTGGTTGGGAAGGTTGAGATGAATAATTAAATTTATCAGACTCAGGGTTTATGGAAGAAGAAAGTGAGGTGTTCTTATAGATCTATATGACATATTAGTTACCTAGAATTTAATATCATGGGTTTCCCTATTTATGGTGAGTTGATATGTTTTAGGTGTGCGATTATGGTGCATTTTCCCTATGGATACCTAGATATTCAATATGTTTCTTAGACTTTAGTATATATTTTATTATATTCATGTCCATGGGTGTTCTTTCTCCATTCACTAATTTTTTTTTGTGGATTTAGATCCTATTTAAAAGTTCAAGTTTCTTGATATTTAATATTTGATGGAAATGTGTTTCATTTTAAATTCTTGAAACTGTTTTTAAAATATTTTTTAATTAGTAGGGAAATTGTTTCTTAAGGGTACATATATTGAAATATACTTTTCTTGAAGGGAGTATCTTATGGATATTTTGTTTTCAGTAGGGTGGATAGGTCTCTCTTTGGTTTTCATGATGGTGAAATTCTTGTTTGATGGGTTTATTTCATGATTATGAGGTTCCCCTATTATTTTTATTCAGATATTGTGACTCCCCGTGGACATGAATGTCTAATTACATTACCTAAATAAAAAAATTCTTTACAATACATTCCAATGATTTTTTAGGTTTATAGTTATAAAGAATTTTAAAAAAATAAGCTAACAAAACTCATTTATTTTTTAACTAATGGACATTTTTTACACTATATAAGTAAACGATTAATCCTTAATGAGTCTTCATCATTTCTCACAAATTTTCTAGAAAATATTCACTTCTAGACACATCATGTGTATTAATTTTATTTGTTACCTAGATAAATGGATACATAATAAAGGGGTTAGATCAAATGCTCAGTAAGGGTAAAAATAAGAAAAAAGTATTAAGAATCATAAGTGAGCATATAATCAGAAAATTGGTATAAAAAATAGATAATAAAACCATAAAAAATCATAGATCAAAAATTATTATTCATGGTATAGGAATTGGAAAATCATAATACATGAATCAAAAGTGTGTGAAAACGTATGATAACTATCATAATCCATGAGAGGGTAACATAGGCATTAGAATAATCCTAAAAGTATAAAATAACATGGAAATATAGAATAATGAGATTCCTATAAATATGAAACAATTATAGAATGGAAAAATATTTTGAGAAAACTCATTATGACAATGGCTATTTGAACAAACTATTATATCCAAGCATAAAAAATTTGATCAAACTCATTATGCTCAAGCTTGTGTGAACAAACTCATTATGTCCACTCCTAACTATCTCAGGAGATATCAACTTAAATAAATGAATTTAAGGGTTATATAGGACCCCTTAAATCATTATCCATACATTTATGTTCCATATAAAATAAATCAACATCATATTATAATGAAATAAATAGAAATAAAATGGGTTTCATATCCTTTTTAAATGGAATCACATAAGGAAAACATTCATATTTCCATAAATAATTTTCACATGATATACCTGATGAATATTAATGGGTATCCATATATATTAATTAAAACTCTAGGTAAATTATAATTAATCAATATAATATATCATATGGTGTTTACACCATATTGAGAAAGGGTATATGGTTAAGTCAATAGTTTCCCAAATGAATCTATGTATAGCAACTAGGTGAACACCCTCCAATCAAAGGAGTCAAAAATAGGGAATTCCTAGAGGAATGGAATTGGTAGAACAATTATGGTTATATATTGAATTTTATTAAGAATGATAAAGGAATTGATTGATCATTTCTGTTATATATGTTTAGTTTTTCTCATTTTTGAAATCATGGGTAAAGAATTAATTGGTAAATGAATAATAAATTTATAATAATTATATAATTTTAAATTAAAAAGCATAATAAAAATGATCACTTTTACATGATAATACTTTTAAAATAAACTCATATAAAAATATAAAAATTATTTACCTTTTGATCCATCAGTCATGGGTAATAATATTAAAAATTATTATAAATATATTATTTTAAAAAACTATTAAAAATATGTGTATTTTCTTATTTTTATAAGGAAACTCTAAGAGAAAGATATAACATATTATTTTAAAAGTTAATTTTTAAATATGATGGAAATAAAAATCTTGAGATGTTATAAAACATTAATTTTATAAAATATCCCATAATTGAGTAATGAAAAATATATAAAGGTTTTATAGAGAAAACATGGAGTGGAAGATAAAATATTTTATTTTTAAAGTATGAAAAAACTTTTTAAATATTTTTAAATACCCTTATTGAAAATATACATAATAAAAATAGTATAATAATTTAATTTTGAAAATATGAAAATATAATAATAATGATCATATAAAATAATCCATATTATATTTTCCAAAAAGAGAGGATTACATTGATGGTAAAGAAAATATATACATTGATGAAATGATCTATTCGAAAGAATATAAGTTTTTCTTTCAAATATAAACCTTTTTTAGAAGGTATTTAATTAAGAAGAATTATATGAATTAAAATAATTAACATAACTAGAAAAAAATTGGGGGATAAAATGGGCTTTGAATATCATAATCATGTAGAGAATTTATTACTCAATCTAAAAAGACTATGAGTCGAGAAACTTTTTACGGCTTGAGTAAATTTTAAATCAAACCCCCTTGAGTGAGAGAGAGATTTAAATTGAACTTATAATACCAAAAATTAAATATATTTCATGGTTTTATCAATCAAATATGATACATATACACCATATAAAAAATCAGGGTCATAATACAAATGTGTCTCGAAGAAATAAATTTAAGATAACAAACCCTTGCAACATTTCTAATTTTCAATTCAAAACATCATGAGAGAAAGAAAATGAAATTGAATGTTGAATAATATTAAATATAATATATTAATGATAAAAAAATATTAAAGGGTCATTATACTCACCATTATAATGAATACATGGTGTATAATAAGAAATGTGTATCAAGAGGTAAAAATTGAGACAAGAAAAACTTACATTGTTCCAGATTCAACTTGTCCAAGAACCTAAACTCATGAATAATCAAATTAAGTATATTATATTTTTTATTATGAAATTTTTTATCAATATTTAATTTAATATAAACCATTTATATTTATATTCTATTTATTTTTAATATTTATTTTTCATAGGTTTGTGTGAAAATTGAATCGATGGTGGCTTATTTTAGTAATTTTAGAGATTGAAGAAGATATTTTAATAATAATATAAATGAATAATATAAACTTTTTATATATATAAAACAAACATTATTTTATTATTAATTTATAATAATATGAGTATTTAATATCCTATAGTCATCCATGATAAAGTCTTATAGCGTAGTTTATGTAGGTGGTTAAACCAGTCCAAACAATAACATGTTATAACATAATGGGTGAGTATGGTTATGGAAGTGTATAATATCATTATAACAAAATAATAATGATATTTTTTATTTTTTTATTTGTTGAATAGTATTTTATTTGTTTTCGGTAAATAATTAAAATCAATTTTAAAAATGAAAAATGTTACTTAGTGAAGTGGTAGTCCGCACAACGCACTGTTAACATTTACTTTTCCCAAAGAATATAAGGAATGAAGGTGGATTATAATTAGTATATTCATAATCATAATTATATTATATATTTCACATTTATTATTCAATTACATCCTTATACCTATTGAAGAGAGGTGGTGGAAAAAAATAGATGACATCACTTCATTAAGGCACTAGTCTACACAAATGCATGATCAATGTTCTTTTATTTTTATAAGTAGATGGGAAGGAATGAATAATAGAATTGAAATAAATATGAAAACACTTAATCATAATAATGATACTATTTTCAAAATATAAATATGGTTATCATAGTATTTAATGGGAAATAATATGGAGAAACAATTAAGGATTATATAATACACACTTTGGAACCTTGAACTTTGTCTTGAAAGTCTCCTTGGAAATTGAGATATTAGGCAAAATTATGGTGACCGTGGGATTTATAATGTTAAAAATAGTTCAAGGAGATCAAAATTGGGTAGGGTTTAATGGAATATTTTTAAGACTGTGTGTATTTGAGATGGTTCTAGTGATCTCTTTTTATAAGTGAATAAAAGGGGAATTTTGTGGACACCCATTGTTTTTCAATAATGGAATGACATTGTTCAAGGGTTAATGGTACAAGATGTGTGAAATAATTGGTTTTTAGGTGATATAAGGTCAATAAATCCTATACCAATTATTTTCACATGTGTTTTAAATATGGTTCAAGTCATTTACTATTAGGTTTTAACATTTTACCATTTTTCATTTTTACCTACGTTACTAGTTTGTAACTAAATAATTTACCTATTAATAAAAATATAAGATAAATAATATTACCAAATTTAGGTTTTTTGAAAATAATTTTTTTTACATTTAGTATAATTATATTTTTAAATAATATAAATATAACTTTAAATTAAAACATTCTATATATTGAAAAACAAATTATAGAAAAATGATGTTTTAACTATTATGTGTTCTTAATATCATTTATCATTTATTACCAATAAAATTTGTGATAATATAATTATATATTTGTTTAAAAATAATATTATATTCATTATTTAAAATATATTAATTTTATTGATTTTATAAAAATTATACAAAGTTAATAAAATAATTCTTTAAAAAATAATAGTTTCACCATTATCATGGTAATTAACTGTAATATTAGTAATCTCATTTTTATGTTAGAAAATTAAATTCACCGTACCAAATAAAATTTAGGTTCAAATGTAAAATGTTAAACACATTTTTTTATATGAAATTCTTACTTTTTATGAAAACTTGTTTTTAATATAAAATAAAAAAAATAGTTATTAGAGAAAAATATGACCTAAGTTTCCAAAATGATAAATATGGGTTTTATAAATTAAAAATATTATATTTAAATTATTTAAATTACTTATTAAATATATATATTATATAAAATGGTTTTTATAAAATTTTAAGTCATTATTTTGTTAATATAATGTCATAAAAGTGACAATTTTTAGCAAAATTGGTATTTTCACTCTTTATATATAAATCAATTATTTTACAAAAACCTAAAACATTAATCCTAATATAATAATGACATTATTAATCCAAAAATAATTTTTTTTATATTAAAATTCAAAAAAATTTAAATTTATTTTTTAAATGAAAAGATAATATATATATATATATAAAGAAATACTACTTTATTGAAAAATGATCTTTTAAAACTTTATGTATTATTAATCCTATTTTGTATACATTTATAATTTATTGCAATATTTTTATCTAATTCAAATTTTATTCTTATTATAATTTTCATATTTAATATGTCTTGGAAAATTTTATTTTAATGTTTCATGTGAAATAATATATTGATACAATGTTTATTTGAAGGAAAAATATATTCTAAAATCTATAGGTGTTACATTATCCCCTCTTTAATAAATTACACCCTAAAAATTTAAATTATCACATACTAACAACAATACATAATGAAATATAAAGATAATAATGACTTAATATGTAGATTCTAAGAGATAAAAATGATTCTATCTTAGATAATTCTTGTTAACATATCTTTTCCCTCATAGTAGGAATATATTAAGACTCTCTACCATTTATTCCAAATATATATCTATGCCTAAGTAATAAAATTTTCTAGAGACATACCATCCAAAATTTTATTTCTAGTGTACCATTTCCATCCAAAAAATAAAACCTTAATGATTATAATAATATCCAATACAATTATAGTAAACAATTATAATCATATGAAAGCTTCATCCTATGTTTCATTCTCTAATGACATCTTTATTTCAACCATTGATATATTTTTTTTAATATGTCATAGTTAGTGTATCCTATAACTCTCTTGGTTCAACCTAGTTTTATTTAGGTTGTTTTTGCTCATATTAATTTACCTAAATCCTTAACATAATAAATCACTCATAATGGCTTGTAAAGAGAATTTGATTAACCAAATAATTTCCCATATGATTTTCTAGATTGGTGTGTAGTATTATGCCCACTCATTATAAACTAGGGTAAATATTAGTTGAACTCAACCAATATTTTTTGAGGTGATTACTTATAGGGTAGTTTATACTATAGACATATTCACCTTCTAGTATCCATACAAGGATTTAGATTCTAGGTGTACAACATAATTTCTAATTTATCAAAACATTAGGATGTTATCCTATACTTATGCTTAACCCTTATAAATATCTATAGGGTTTTCACTAAAATTATCTTATCCTAATCCCAAAAATATTCAATAATACCTCAACTAACCTAAATGTTAATCTATACCATCAAAATTATTATCAAACTTAACATATCAACCATTAAATTATCTTAAACTAATAACCTAATCTCCAAATTCATCTTAACTATACTTTGATACCAACTATGAAACCCCATATACATGACCACCTAATTACATAGATTAATGAAAATATTTCATTAAAATAAATTTATGAGATATTTTAGATTTAGAGTTTTAGAGAATTTGGACAGAACAAACCTAACAAAACTCATGTATTTTTTAATTAATAGTCATTTTAAAATTATATAAGTTACTACTTGATCAATAAAAATTCTTTAAAATCTCCCAAAAATTATCCACACAAGATAATCTTCTAGAAAAAATCATACATATTACATTTATTGATAACCTAAGGAAATGAAACATGATAAAGGGGTGAGAACAAAATCTCTATAAGGGTAAACATAAGTGATAACCATCAATGATCATAAGTGAACATAAGATTATAAACTAGGTAAAACCTTGTTACATAAGAAAATTATACCCAAAAAAGAAAATATCAATAATATAGAGTCATGGAATAATATGTATAGAATCATAAGACATGAAAAAAAAAATTGTGAAAACATATATCAGAAACCATAAGGTATAAGAGGGTAACACGTGCATAAGAATAATCATAAAAGTATGGAATAATATGAAAATATAGTATAAATAGCTTCTAAGAAATACTGAAAAATAATATCATAGAAAAACCTTGTGATCAAGCTCATTATACCCATTCCTATGTGAAAAATATTATTAGATCAATGCTAGAAAATGTGAGAAAACTCATTATGAGAATTCATGTGTGAAAAAACTCATTATTTCCAATCCTAACTATCTCATGAGATGTAATATTAAACCAATGCATTTCATGGTGATATAATACCCCACCCATCAACATCTATACATGTTTGTGACATAAAAAAATCATCATCATGTTATAATGAACCCATGGAATGAAAATGGATTTCATATCCTTTTCACATGGATTCACATAAGGAAAACATTCAAAATTCCATCAATAATCTTAACATGATATTCCATTGGAATATAAGTGGGTATACAATGATATTCAATAAAATTCTAGGAATATAAAATTCAATAAATATAATATAAATATTAGGTTGTAATAATACAAATATAAAACAATAGGGGGGGAATTGTGTCTTTTCAAAATCTCGGCAAATTATGATTTGAAAATCTCATAGAAATTTATACATATATATAGTGTTCTGTTATGAAATGTTTATGATCAATGAATAAATAGAAATAATGAAAACATCAATTTTTTAGTGGTCCATGTCACAAACATCCCCTAGTCCACTTCACCAATGCTCTCATTGCGAGCTTAGTGAATTTCACTAGAAAGTTCCTCTTATCATAAGACCGTCAAATCTACAACTTAGTGCAGGAAGTTTAAACATTTACAATCAAGGATGAATAAAGAATTTTAGTTCCTTAATATGGAACTGTTTTTTCACATCATAGAATAAGAAGTTGATATTTAAACTAAAACTGAGTACGATCATTTGATGCTATAATAAATCAAAATATTTTAATTTATTGATGGTTTGGTTTGATCTTCACAATTTCAATAGGAGCAATTCATAGTATATGGTTCTTCTTATTTAGAAATGAAATTATTCAAGAAAGAATAATAATGATGAAATCCGGGTTGCAAATGATCTTCAATATGAATATTAAAAAACAATATATGTAATATTACAGCAGTACGAGGTTAAAATGTATAAAACTTTCAAGAGTAGCCTCTTTAAAAAATAACAAAGTTAATCATTATTTTCAGTAGCACTATAAAATGTATTTATACAAATGCAGTCATATGTATGAATTTTACATCACCCATAATTCAAAAAGAGACACTGGTAGAATATATAGAGCAGATTACTTGATATGGTATCATATATCCAATAATATCACTTGATAGAACGTGGATATTCAAATCTGAATTAACCAAGGGAAGAGTAACTTCCCTTTTGAATAAGAGTGATTTCCTCCAATAAATAAAGTTCTTTGAATTGGTTATAATGATATTTGAATCAGTATTTAAATTTATCAACATTGTTACATGAATTTTAAATAAAATCATATTAATAAAGTTCCAATGATTAATATTCAAACTTGGGGTTCAACTGCGTAGTGTAGGGTTCCTTTGCATAGCGTACGGTTCCTTTGCGAAGAATAGGGTTCCTTCCAACGCATAGTTTCTTAATCATAAATTCATCTACACGTAATATAGGGAACAAAAGTAATGTATGGATGATGATCCATATGTTTATCCATTCAATGTAAGATTCTTAACCTAACATTGATTAACCATATGTTCATTCTTCCAAACCTAGGGTATGAATAGTGATTCTAGATTCCAACATAGTGTTGATAGTCTATACGTTTATCATTCCTCTAAACATAGGTTTGTTGATCCATACATTTAATATCCAGCATGGGGATGATGAACTATATGTGAACTATTTAACATAGCGTATGGATGATGATCCATACGTTCATTTACTATATTTAGGGAATGAATAGTGTTTCCATAACACATTCAGAAGCTCTTCATTCCATCAAATATATAAATAAAAACATGATATTAATTCCAAAAACATACATAAAAACATTATTAGAAAAAAAAATCAGGGGTATTTGTGAGCATCAAAATCAATATTTATCATAGAGTATTGTTGAGATAATACATTCCCAACAATATACCCCTTTTTGATGATCATAGAATTCAAAAAATAACTATAAAAAATATAGGATTTGTAAACACATTTAATGAAAATATTACATTTTCTCAAAATTATTTCAATTTAACAAAACTATTTCGATGTAAAATATTTCTCCCAAAAATATGTGTTTCTCAAATATTCTCTCCCTTTTTATGATATCAAAAATAAATTTTGAAATAGAAAATGATATAAGCTATAATTAATAATGCACTGAAATGTAAATGAATGGTATAGACTACGTGGTAGAAAAATAATACATGTGATATAGTAGTGGAAATTTGAACATAAATAAAATAGAAATAAAACTAGAAAATATTATAAAACACACAAAATAAAAAATTAAAGTAAAGTTCAATACATATCAAATGTTTTGAAAAATTTATGAGTACGTACCAGAGTTAACTTAAAAAGTCTTAAAAATGTGGGGCTCCTGTCAGAATGGTGGTCTTGGTTAGCATATGCATGGGTGGTAGTTGCATCCAGATGAGGAATGGTCTTAACAACACTATGAAACCCAAGAATCTTCACTAAAAGACTCTAAAAATGGTTTTTGAAGGCATTTTTTCATTACTTAAGCAAATTCATCAAATCTTTCCCAGTCTTTAAGATTTCCACAAAATTCACCTTGACAAACTCATTCACTAATTATTTAGATTTAATAAAATCAGTTAATCTATCCCTTACTTAATGAAGGATATGTCCTAACAAGGATTAATTTGATGTCAGCAGACTTATAAAATCTCTTTAATTATCCAAAAGAATATTCAATATAACACTATCACACTAAAGAGTGTGTATTCAATTATTAAATTCATCGATCATAGTAGTTATATCTTCAAATCTCCTTATCAAGTCAAGAGAAGTGGGTTGAGGTGTAGAGGTTGGTGCCTGATGATTATCCTTGATAGATTGTAATTATCTTCCCAACAACTACTTTAGATCATCAAATTCTAGCTTATTTAAAGATTCATCTTTCAAATATCTGAATTATCTACCAAAAGATCTGATAAACTCTTCAAGATCTCCAAAAAATAATATTTTCTAGAACTTCCCTTAATTTATATTGAAGTACCTCAAACTAAGATCTTGGAACTATAGAACTTATGAGTTCTTAAATACTTTTCCATTTAAATTTCCAATTTTTTTCTTAAAGTAAGATTCTGATCATTTACTTGATTAAAACATTGAACAAGCTCTTTAGTATCTCCTTCCATTGTGTTATAAGACTCAGTGGATTGTGCTCTGGTTTTTCCAATTTCCATCAAATCCAAAATTTGATCTTCCTCCTCTCTTAATGCAGATCCTCCTAAATCAACCAAATCAACAATAACTAAATAAAGATTTACCGGACCATCCTAATCATCATTATAATCAATTTATCTGTACTAATCATCCCCTTGAGAAACTTCTTCAACATTTTCAGTTATATGATCCTCCTACTCAAAAAGTTATTCTTATCTAGGGTGGATAACTACCAATGGCTCAGAAATATATATTGAAATTATTCTTCAATGATGAAGACCTTCCGGATCAATTTTCAATTCTTCTTCTTCATGAGGTTCTGGTCTCACAAAACCAGCAACATAACTGCTCCCCCTAAGCACCAGTTGTTAACCATTCTTATTCTTTTATGCCAACTAGAAAAAGATAATCGTAGGAATCACTCTAAAAATCCCAGTTTCATTAAAGTTTCAACATTGAGAATATTTTTGTGGTGACATCTCTGACTAAAAGAGATGTCTCTTATCTTTCCCATCCTTAGAAACAATAGGGATAGACTCCATCCATAGGGGTAAAAACCCATCTTTGCATCCTTCTGACAGTAATGTTTCAGATACCTTAACATATATCTACTTAATTTCATCTTAATATTTTTCAATAACAAAAATAGATTATATATATCTTGAAAAATAAATTTCATTAACTCATTCATTCTTGTCACTATTCTACATAGAATGAATTTCAATTGGACTCTTTGATCGGAATTAAGATCTATGACCATCATTTTCTTGATAGTTCTAGTTACAAAGAGAGAAAACATGATACCCTCTAATATGTATTTCTCATCTCCTATGTTTTATAGATCAAAATAAAATTCCCCCTCATTGGGACATGGTAATTTCTTATCAATTTAAACTAAAGAGATAGAAAACATGTCGTGATGAATCTTAGACAAAATTGTGCCTTCATCAGATCCAAAACTAGAATAATCGTTTCAAAAAAACAATTTTACCTATAAATAAAAAAAGGAATATTTAAATTACTAAAAATGAATTCCAAACCTTAAAACCTTATAGAATCCATTAAAGAGATATATTTTTGATTCATCTAATATAAATCAATTACTTTTCCCTGAAAGAATTATCAATATTTCAAATGACGATAAGGCTCACTTAGACCAACATCTTCAACTCTTCTGAAAGTTTCCATTTCTGAAGATTCGAGGAGTGATTATTCAATGGTTTTGGGTTTCATTAAAATGTAAATAGAGAAGCTATATAAACTGAAATGATGTTGAGTAGGAAGATTGAGAGAAGGCAAACGATTTTCTCACACTGATTGAGAATGTATTCATTAAATTTTAATTTGAAAAGACAAATAAAAAATAAATTGAAATGAAACTCTCTTAAAATCTAATCAATATGTAACCGGAAAAAAAATCAATAAAAAATTAAACAAAACATATACAGTTAACTTAAAATAAAAACATATAGATTTGGAATAAAATAAATGAACACATATTAATTTAAAATTAAATATTTCTAACTCCACTTTCATAAAATCAAAACTTTCACTGGGAAGTGTTTTAAAAACAATATCAGCTAATAGATATTTAGTACGTAAAAATTTTAAAGATATATCCTTTTTAAGAAAATGGTCTCTTAGAAAATTATTTCTGATATCATTATTATTTGTCCTATAATGACTTATAGGATTTTTTGAAATATTTATAGCACTAGTATTATCATAGAAAATAGGTATATTATTAAAATTTAGTCCAAAGTTTAATAGAGTGTTTTTTATCAACAGTATTTATGCATAGCAACTTCTAGTAGAAACATAATCTACATCGGCTGTTGATAGGAAAATTGGGTGTTTTTTCTTAGTCAACCATGATACTAAATATTTTCTTAAAATTTTATAGGTTCCTAAGGTGATTTTTCTATCAAATCTACATCCTCAAAAATCAGAATCTAAATATGAAATTAAATTAAAATCATAAGTTTTGGGGTAAAGAATATTTTGAAAAATAAATCCTTTTAAATATCTAAAAATTATTTTAATAGTAGTAATATGAGATTGTTTTGGATTTGATTCTAATATAGAACACAAACATTCAGGGAACATAATGTATGATCTACTAGCAGTAAGATATAACAAACTACCAATCATTCCTTTATATAACTTGTTGTCAACTTGTTTTCTAGCTTCATCCAAATCAAGTTTTAAATTAGTACACAAGGTAGTTATATATTTCTTATTTTTCTCAAGTCCAAACATTTTAAATAAATCAATAATATATTTACTTTTATTTTAAAAATTTCCATGATCATTTTGATAAATATGAATTTCAAAAAATAAATTCAATTATCTCATCATACACATTTCAAATTCCTTTTTCATTAGTTTTGAAAAATACTTACCAAGATTTTTATTTTTTGAAATGAAAATAACATCATAAATATAAATTTGTATTAATAAAATATTATAATAAATATTTTTCTTAAAAAGTTTTGGATCATCTAATACAAAATTAAATCCATTTTTCAAAAGAAACAACTTAATCTTTCATACCAAGCTCTAGGTGCTTGATTAAGGCCATAGAGAGCTTTAGTAAGTTTAAAAATAGAATTTTGTTTATAATGGTTCTCAAAACCAGGAGGCTCTTTAACATAAATTCCATCTATTAAATATTTATTTAAAAATGGCATATTTAAAATCCATATAATATATAATTTAAAATTCATATTACTTGCATAAGATAAAAAGATTTTAATGGATCCTAATCTAGCTATAGGGGAAAAGTTTTCATCATAATTTATACCTTCTTCTTAATTATATCTTTTTTCTAATAATCTATATTTATTTATGTTTATTATCCCTTGATAATCCTATTTATTTTTGTAGATCCATTTGGTTCCTATTATTGGATAATTGGATGGTCTTTCTAAAAATTCCCAAACTTCATTTCTAATGAATTGGTTTAGCTCTTCTTACATTGAAAACATCAAACTCTCATCTCATAAGGCTTACTAAATAGATTTAGATTTTAATTGATATATAAAGGTAGATAATTTAGCTTGGTTTCCTAAATTTCTTCTAGTTCTAATTTTGGTGTTTATGTCTCTTATGAAAGTTTCTAAATGATGGTTCATTAATGTTTTATACTGTCTAAGCGAGAGACCCTATGGTTCTTTAGTTTTATATTCTTCTAAACTAGATTGAATTTTGTTTATATTATTTTCAATATTATATTTTGGTGAATCAAGTCTCATGTTTTCAAAAGAGTCAGCAATATCATCTATTTGATCTATCTTTTTATTGAAAGGTTCAGTTTCATCAAACTTCACATGAACTGATTCTTAAAAAATCCTTGACTTTTTATTAAACACTCTATAGGATTTAAAATTGGTATAATATCCTAAAAATATTCCCTCTTCATCTTTTGGATAAAACTTACCAAGGATGTATTTAGTATTCAAGATATACACCTTACATCCAAATACTTTAAATTACTTTACTTTATATTTTCTGTTATTCCAAAGTTCATAGGGTGTCCTTTTAAAAATAGGTCTTATTAAAACTCTATTCATGATATAGTAGGTTATTCTTACAACTTATACCCAAAAATAGGTTGTAATACTTTATTCATTTAGTATAGTATTTTCCATTTCTTGAATAGTTCTATTTCTTCTTTCAAGAATTCCATTTTTTTTGAAGTGTACGTGGTGCAGAGAAGGTCTGTTTAATACCTAGGTTTGAAAAAAATAATAATTAAACTATTGATTCTAAAATTATCCACCATGATCACTTCTTAATTAAATTATTTAAAAACCTTTTTCATTTTGAACAATTTTACAAAAACATTTAAAACAAGTGAGTACTTCACTTTTGAGTTTTAAAAAATATACCCAAGTAAATCGAGAATAATCATAAACTAAAACATAGACATATAATTTAACATCTAAGATTTTTAATCCGAATTATCCAAAAAAATCCATGTGGATAAGTTTTAATAGATTAAATGTATCAATTTTTTTAATTTATTTGAAATAATATTTTTCTTGTTTGTTGATTTGGCATGCATCACAGAATCTATCATATTCAAACTTAAGACTAGAAAATCTGAAACTAATAGTTTCTTAGATAATTTATGTAAAGAATATATATTTTAATTTCCAAGTATTTTATTCCAAATCCATCACTCATTTGCCTTAGTATTCAAACAATTCACTTTCTTCTTACATAGAAAATTTAAATCCAAAGTATAAATATTGTCACTTTCTGGTGATCTAAATTTAAGCAATTTATCTTCAAAAATAAAGCAAGAATTATTAGAAAAATCAAAATAAAAGTTATAATTGTAATGTTTATAGATTCTTATCAAATTTTTATTTATCCCTAACATATACAATACTTTTTTGATTGATATAGTCTTTGGATCTCCAACATTTATAACTCCAACAATATTTCCTTTTTCATTGTCATCAAAAGTGACTAGACATCCATTCATTTGAGTCAATGTTTGGAAATTTTATGAGTCCCCACTCATGTGTCTAGAATAAGAACTATTAATATACCATTTAGCCTTTTTTTTCTATGGAATTTTTTCTGCAAAAGAAATTAAACATATTTTTTGGTACCCATATTTTCTTGGATCCAACAGTATTTGGGAGAAAAGATCTAAGAATCCAGATCTACTTTATATTTCTATAATTTATATAATTTAATCCATACATACTTTTAGAAATAAAATCATTTTTAATACCACTAATTTGAGTATTTCTGAAGTAAAAAATTATTAGTGTAATTACCTTTTATTCCAAAATAATAGCAGGTGGAATTTTTTGAATTGGGAAAAAATAAATTTTTTATAGATTTGATTTTTCACCCATACCTCTTATTCAAAAAAATTCCCTTTTAATTACATTATTTCCAATAATATCATTAAGATTAATTTCTCCTATAGTTAAAAAAAGAGAATAAGTTTTATAACATTCTATGCCATCTTGTAATTATTTTATCCTTTTTTCATGATCGATATAGTGTGATATAGATGGATTAAAATTTTAAATTAATTCTTGATGTTGTTTTATCATTGTGTCTCTTTCACCTAAAATAGCATTGATAATATTTTTCAATGATTTGTGTTTCTATAATAAAGAATCATATTTATCTTCATAGGTACTTATCTTAACCCCCCCCCCCCCATCCACTGTGGCGCGTTTCATCCCCTAGATGTTCTTAGATCTGTTCAGATCTGGTTTTTTGGCGGGATTCGAAGCTTGCGGCAAGACCTGGTTTTTTTTCTGGTGCCTTGCGGGTTAGAAGCTTATTCTCTCTACAGACAGACTGCACTTCCCTCACCTCTCATATCAGGTTTTGGAACTAAGCACCACTGGAGTGGATCTGCTAGGTTCTTTTTTCGGTTGGTGGTCATTTTCTCTTGCAATGGTAAAGCTTCCAGCTAGTTTGGTTTCATTGAGAGTTTTATGGAGGACTGGGGGAGGTTCTCAGTTTATTCCTGCTCAGGATTTATGGATGTTTTCTATGGTTGTTTGGTTTGTTTTCCCCCACAACGTTTGTGTCTTGGTTGATGAAAGACCGAGCTCATTTTTTTCTTGTCTTTTGGGTTCTACGAGTTCTTGAGGAGCAGACCTATTTATGGATACTGGATTTTCTTATTGCATTTGGTGCGGCACTCCATTATTGGTGCCACTAGGTGGGCAGCCTCGAAATAGGGATGGGTTTGTTGACACACATCATCCAGCCATGCGTCATCACATTGATGAATGGATGGGTGCCTCACCATGACATTTTCTCAGTGTTTTCTATCTTTTTTCTACATTGCATCAGGTTGACATTGTTGGAAGTTCCATTCATGATTTATCGGGTGGGCAACTCGAAAGAGAGATGGGTGTGCTAGAATCCTTCATCCCGCTCTCCTACACTTTCTTTGTTGGTTGGAGAGGTGCTTTTCCTTGTTGTACTACAAGCACCATGAAACTCTTGGCGGAGGGTGTGACGCATTTTCTTGACTGATCTCAATATAGAAATGTCTGGCGAGGAGCTGATGAGGATTTCTAGTTCCCTTTTGGACATTTTCTTCTTTTGTACTTATTGGACTATTTTTTAATTTTGTCTTTAAGGCATTTTTCCCTTATTTTAATAGGTTCCCTCTTTCCCAAACAGAAAATAGGCTCTATCATTTTAATTCAATTGTGGGGGAATTTCCCTCAAATTTTTAAAAATTATTATGATACTTCCATTCTGTCCTTAATCATTCATCTTTTAGTTGGGGGAAATTAGGTATGATGTGACCCAGTTTTTTATATTCAAAGCATCGAAATTATCTAAGTTATTTTTAATCCTTTCTAAAGGATTTTATAAAGCCACTTTTATTCTTATAAAAATTATTGAATTTTTTGGCTAGTTGTGCCAATTCCATTTTAGAAACTGACGAGTCTGAATTTTTATCTGTTTTGACTTCTTGTTCTGTTTTTCAATTATTCTTCTAAGATGTCACTTTGAGAGAAATATTTTTCTATTTTACTATAATCTTTTGATCTTCAAATTAATATTTCATATCTTCTTCATACATAATCAATGTTCTAATCAGTTCCTATATAGTTAAATTCTTGATAGGTGATGACTGTTGGATAACCGTAGATATGCCATTCAATTTTGAGGGTAGTACTCTAAGTACATTCAGTGCTTGATCAGATTAATTTATAGGATTTCCCAAGGAAGTAATATTGTTAACAATAGTTATTAACCTTCCATTAATTTGTGTAATTATTTCACTATCAAATATTCTAAAGGTTTCAAACTTTATAATTGTTGTGGAATATCTAATCTGTCTGATGTTTTTTGTTCCTTTATAAGCAATTGAAATAGTTTTCCACATTTCATAAGAATTAGGTCATTGTGAAACATGATTAAATTAATCAAGTATATGTCTATAGATAATAGCATTCATTTCCTTTGAATCGATGTCATATTAAGCCTCTCTTTTGGTATTCAAAGTCATTGGTTTTCTAGGAATCACATAAGGAGTAATGATATTTGAATATAATTTTAATCCAAGATTCTTCATATAGATAATCATTATTGATTTTTAGTATCCATATTTGTCACCATTAATGTATGGATCACAAACCATTTACATTACTTCTTTAAAATCATCCATTCACATCTACTTTGTATAAACCTTATTCATTTCATCTTGCTATAGATTTATCCCAAAATATCACTAATAATACCAATTATTAGGTTAGAAAAAAAATTGCACAATATGGGTTTTAATTATGTCTTTTAAAAAATATTGACATATTCTGGTTTGAAAATATCTTTGAGATTTATGTATATATGCATCATTCTCTTCTGAAATGAGTTTGATCAGCAGATAAACAGAAAGAATGAACACAATAATTTTATAGTGGTTCAGGGCATAAAGATACCCTAGTCCACTCTAGCAATTCTCTCTCTATGATCTTGGTTAATTTCATTAGAAATGTCCTCTTATCACAAGACCATAAAATCCACAACTGAGTGTGAGAAGTTGATACCTTTAAAATCAAGGATAAATAGAGACTTATGGTTCATTAATAGGGAACCAGTTATCCACAATATATAATAAGAATCTGATATATAAACCATAACAATGTGTGATTAGTTGATAATCCAATAAATCAAAAGAGTTTGATTTGTTGATACTTCAGTTTGATCTTCACAATTGCAGCATCAACAATTGACAGTAGATGGATCTTATTCTTCCAAAATCAAACTATTCAAAAATGAATAATTCTGAAGTGATCATGGTTGAAAATGATATTCAATGAGAATATAAAAAAATAGTAGTAGTAATTTTATAGTAGCATGTGGTTGAAATGTATATAACTTTCATGAATATCCTCTTTTAAAAATAAAAAAGTTGATAATTTCTTGCAGTAGTTTTGTAAAAGATATTTACATGAATATAGTCATATGTGTGAATTTTATATCATCCATAATTCTAAAAGATACACTATTAGAATATATAAAGAAGATATCTTGATATGGTATCCCAGATCCAAGAAAATGTCTTGATAGAACGTGGATATTCAAATCTGAATTGACTAAGGTAGTTGTAACTTCCCTTAAGAATATGAATGATTTCCTTTGATAAATATATTTCTTTGAATTGAGTATAATGATATTTTAATCATCCTTTAAATCTGTCAATATTGTCACATGAATTTCAGATAAAATCACAGTAATAAATCTCCAATGATGAATAGTCAAATGTAGGGTTCAACTGTGTAGCGAGGTTCCTTTCCAGGGAATAGGGTTTCTTTTCATAGCATAGGGTTCCTTTCAATGCATGGTTCATTAACCATAATTTAATCTGCATGTAACGTAAGGAATAAAAGTAACATAGGGATGATGATCCATATGTTCATCCTTTTAGCATAAGATTCCAAACATAGCATTCATTAATCATACTTTCATTTTTCCTAACATAGTGTATGAAAATTGATCCGTATTTCAATACAGGTTTGATATCCCATAAGTTTATCATTCCTCTAAACATAATGTTTTTGATCCATATGTTTAATATCCAGTGTATGGATGATGATCCATATGTGAACTATTCAGCATAGCATAGGGATGATGATCCATACGTCCATTTACCACACATAGGGGATGAACAGTGTTTCCATAACACATCTCATATCTTTTCATTCCATTAAAGATATACATAAAAACATGATATAGATTCCTAAAATGTACTTAATACAACTTTATTATAAAATGAACAAGGGTATTTGTGAGCATCAAAATCAATATTTATCACAGAGTATTGTTTAGATAATACACACCCAACAAGAACAAGTGGTATTAACACCATATAGATAAATGGTATATGATTATGTTAACAATTTCTCCAACCAATTGGTGTGTGGAATCTTGGTGAACATACTTAAATCAAATAAATTAATAATAGGGTATTCGCAAAGAAAATACATTTGAAGAAGAATTTTTTGTATACATCAAAGATTATTGGGAATGACAAAGTTAGTGATAGATTATTTCTCTTTTGTTGATTTAAAATTTCTTATTTATGAAAACATAGTTAAATAATCTATTGGTGTGTGAAGAATATTTTTAGAAGAATATTCAAAATTTACTTGAAAAATAATGAAGAGAATTTTCATTCTCCATAAAAAAAATTTAAATAAAACCCATTTAATATTGAAAACATAATTTAATTTTTAAAATAGTTGATAATGGGGAATAATATTAAAAATAAATTTAAATTCATTCTTTTGAAAAAAAAATTAAAAAGTTTTTTATTTTTAATTTTTATAAAGAAATCATAAGTAACCAAGTCTCCAATTTCTTTTGAAATTTCATTTTCAAAATGGTTGAAAAGAAAAATATTAAGATATATTTAAACATTAATTTTTAATAAATCTCTAATAACAGAGTCTTGAAAAATATTTAATGTTTTCATAGAGAAAATGAGTGGATTTAAAGATAAAATATTTTATTTTGAAAGGATGGAAAACCTATTTAAATATTTTAAAATTTTATTATTGAAAACCCACATCATAAAAATTTAATTGTATTTTTATTTATAAAATAAGTAAATAGAATTATTAGGATCATATAAAATAATTCATATTATATTTCCCAAAGAGAGGTGATAACTTTGGTTGGAAGGAAAATATGTACATGGAGGAAAAGATTCATTAAGAAGAATATGAGTTATTCTTTATTATGTCATACTTTTATTTGAGAATGTATTTCATCAAGGAATATAATATCGATGAAAAGAAGTTACTTACCTAGATAAAAAAGATAAAACACCATAGGAAAAAGTAATTTGGATGATAAATGATCTTAGAATATCATAATCAAGAAGATAATTTATGACTTGAGTAAAAATAATTTTAGTCTAAAAAACAATGATAACTCGGGTAGAATTTAAATAAAAACCCTTTAATGAGAGATAGAGATTTAAATTGAACTTATTATACCATTAATAAAATATAATTCATGTTGTAACTAATAAAATTTTTATAAAACAAAACATATAAATAAAATTAAGTGCAAAATAAAAACGTGTCTCAAAGAAAGAAAATTGTGACAATAAACCATTACAGTTTTTCTAATTCTAGAGTCAAAGCACCATGATAGAAAAAATATGTAAATAAACATTGAATATAATAAAATATAATAGAATCATGGTATAAAAAATTAAATGGTAATTTGATATATAATTTCAATGAAAATATGTTTTATAATAAAAAATATGTCTTAATATGTAAAAATTGTGACAAGAAACCCTTACCTTGTTCTTGATTCGTTATCCACATGTGCCTAACATCCTTAATAATCAAATTTATTATATTAAATATATTTTTATAAACCTTATTAATATTTAATTAATTTATATAAACTATTTATTATCATATTATTTTTTTATTAAATATTTTTTGTTATGTTTGAGTGAAAATTGAATCTCTATCAGCTTATTTTAGTAATTTTAGTGATCAAAGATGATATTTTAATAATATTTTGGATAAATAATAAAACCTTTATGTAACCATAAATAAATTACTATTTTATTGTTAACTTATAAAAATATTATTATTTATGATCCCATAGATTTCCAAGATAGAGTTTTATAACATAGTTCATGTGGGTGGTTAAAATGGCACAAATAATAACACATTATAACTCAATGGGTGAGCATGTTTATGGAAGTGTATAATATAATTATAAAATAATAATAATAATAATTTTTAAGTTTTTTGAATTTTTTGAATTATATTTTATGTGTTTGGATAAATAATAAAATTCAAGATGAAAAATGTTACTTCATGGAGGCAGTAGTCCGCACAGCGCATGGGAATCATCATCATTTCCTTATGAATAAGGAGGAATGACGGTGGGATATAATTTTATCTCCATAATAATAATTATAGTGTATATTTAAAGTTTATCCTAAAATTATGTCCTTATAATAAACAAATAGAGGTTTTGGTGAAAAACAAAATACATCGCTTCTTGGAGGCGGTAGTCCGTACAAACATGTGATGGACGTTCTTTTGTTTTTCTAAGGGGGTGAATGGAATAAATAATGGTTGTTAAATTATTATAATAACACATCATTATATTCATAATACTTATTTAATTATATTAATATATTAAGGGTAGTTTATTAGGGTAATAAATAAGGTGTAATGGTTAAGGAATAAGTAATACTCACTTTGGGACCTTGAACATTCTCTTGAAAGTATCCTTATAAAGGAATGGATTAGATAAATTATGGTGACCAAAAGATTTAAGAAATTAAATAGATATATAGAAGAGTGATATTATTTAGGGTTTCATGTAAATTTTTAATTTTATGTGTAGCTTTATAAGGGTGGAAGTGGTCCCCCTTTAAAAGTGAATAAAATTTTACTTTTGTGGAAAATAATTATTGTTTAATCATAAAATGACATTATTCAATAGTAAATGGTTAAAAAGTAATATATAATCGATTTTTGGGTGATATTAAGTATATAAATCATATACCACTCATTTTAACACATGTTTTAATCATTTTTGAGTCATTTACCATTAGTTTTTTACATTTTACAATTTTTTTGCCTAGGTAACTTGTTTTTAACTAAGTAAATTTTCGTTTTAAAAAAATATGATAACCCATATTACCAAATATGGGTGTTATGAAGATAAATTTAATCTAAATTTAATCTAATTTAATTTATATATATAATAAAAAAAACTTTTAAATTAAATTATATTATATATAAAAACTGTTTTTGTAGAAAAATGATATTTTAAATATTATGTGATATTATTATCATTTATTATTGATTACCAATTAGATGTTAGTTAATATAATTTGATATGTGTTTAAAAAAATATTATACTCATTATTTAAAATATATTAATTTAACGAATTTTATAAATATTAAAAAATATGAATGAAATGATTCATTAAAAAACATTTTCACTATTGTCGTGTGATTAGCTCTAATATTAGTAATCTCAATTTTTTTGATTAAAAATTAAATTAAATTTTTTTAAAAAATATGAAAATTCTTATATAAAATATGAAATCCATTTTTTAGATTATATTCCTACTAGTGATGAAAACTGATTTTTAATATAAGCAAACAAAAATAGTTTTTAGAGGAAAATATAACTTAAGTTTCCAAAATTATAAATATGGGTTTTATGAATTAATAATAGTATTTTTAAATGATTTTATTACCTATTAAACATATATATGTTCTATAAAATAGTTTTAATGAAATTTTATTCCATTATTTTTTAAATATAATGTCATTAAAGTGTAAGTTTTTATCAAAATCGATATTTTCACTATCCAACTAAAAAGAAATTATTTTTGAAAAATATCAAAAATTCATATTAAGAAAATATTTACATGATTTCTCAAAAAATGAAGTTAATATTAAAAAATAAAAGTTCTGTAATTTTTAAACATATATTTTAAATGATAATATATATATATATATTAGTTAAAACTAATTTTGTTGAAAAAATACGTTTTAAAACATTAAGTATTCATAATCTAATTTTTCAACAGAATTATAATTTATTGTTTTATTTTTATATACTATAGGTTTTATTCATGTTATATTTTTTATCTAATATTTTTTTGTATCATTTTAATTCAGTTTTCTTTTTATGAAACAAGCTAACGATGCATTATTTATTTAAGGGAAATATAAATTCTAAAATCTTAAGGCGTTGCGGATATGATGCTCGGGAACCACACTCCAAGAATCTAGTGAGAACAAACATATTATTTAATACATAAATATTGAAATACACTAAAGCGACACAAAAATAACTGTCTATATTTAAAATATCAACAACAAAAAAATATAAATTCACTTACACACCAAGGACCTTTTTGGGTAAGATATTTATAGAGTTTTGAGAAACACTTAACTAACATAACTCATATTTTTCCCATAAAATGTAAAATTTTACAATTACTCAATAATTTGTTATTCTATAATAAGTCATCAACATCTCCCCAAATATTTTTCAGGAAAGATTATCTTCTAGACATATCATATTTATTACTCTTCTTCTTAATCTAGGGAAGTGGAAACATAAGAAAGGAGAGCTCAAATACTCGATAAAGGCATATATCAGGGCCTGAATAATATATCATAAATAAATAAGAATCAAATATTTCTATATAAATGATCACATGATATTGAAATAAATTCATTAATTACATAAAAATATAAAAAATAACATTGATAAAAATAAATTATATCAGTGTTATATAATTCATAATGATGGACATTTTAATCTTACCGTCAAGATTTCAGCCAATACATCATACTTACCATCAAGAATCTATCCAAGACATCATGATTATAATCAAGAATTTATCAAAGTAATCAGACCTACCATCAAGACCACAACCAATACATTATACATATTATTAATAACATATCCAAGACATCATAAATACCATCAATATCATAGCAAAGATGTCATTATTAAATGGGTAAACATACACCAAATAACTAGACATGATTATCTCATGATTCCTACTGATGCATCAAGGGGATATAAAAAAATTCATCCCACCCATCACTTACATATGTCCAATGCATTCACCATAAAAATAAATGGATAAACAATACAATTCATAGTCAACTTTCCTTACTAATCAATCCATATTGTAAAATAAAAATATGTGATGCAAATACATTACCCAGTGAATTAATAAAATAACATGATTAAAATCCATCCATAAAAATAGGGTAGATAGTGTTATTAAAACATATCCCATTTGAAATATAATAATAGAAGATGATATTGACATAGATGAAAAACACATTTATTAGAAGAAAACATTGAATAGAACCATGCAAGAAAGGAACGTGAATTAGATCATTTGGTACCATGAGTTTAATCCCACAAAATGAAAATAGTATAAGAGAATTTAGATGGTAATTCATGAAAAATAACTCCCCATGAGATAAAATTATTTTATGATAAATAGGGAAAAATATTTTAAATTGTAATAGTATTTTTATGCAACATTTTTAACAATTTTGTAAAAATAAGAAGTTATGAGTCACATTCAAAAGGAATTTTCAAGAAAATTCTTAGAAAAAATTAAAATAATATTTAGAAAGATATCCCAACAATGAGACCTTGAAATGTAATAAATTTTATTTCAAAAAATGTGAAGTATAAAACAAAATATATAACCTTGAAAGGAAAATTATTTTTAATATTGAAAAACATTGTCACATATTAACTTGGAAAACCCATCCAACTAGGTTTCAAACCGAAATGTTGCAAGACCTGAAGGGAATTTACAATCCCCATGGGATGGTGACAAGCACTCAGGAATTGAACAATGAAAAAATGGAATAATTTCACCTAATCTAAAATAATATACATGGAGTATATATATAGTGTAAAGAAACAATGAAAGAAAAACTAGAATAAATAAATGAAATAACCAAAGAAATATATTGGTGGAGATACAAACCATAATTCCAGGATAAAAACACAAAGGTATAGTTGAACTAGAAAATAACTACTCCATGTGACACATGAGAGACACCCCCTATCCCACCACTAACTACCCATACCCAGCTGACATAAACCTCACCACCTTACTATAGTGCCTTGTCTTTTCCTACCCCAAAAGACAATACAAGGTCTACACATTCCTAAAGGAACGTTCATGTTTTAAACTAAATAGGATTATTAGTATCCTACCTGGGTGTTCAATATCAAGTCTCTATACAATAATCTAAGTGTGGTCAATTTTTACAGAGAAAGTTTATGTTAATAAGTTAACCATTTTTATATAAAAGTAATGCTAAAAATTACCCTTTTTTCAAAGTTCTAAAACAATACCATGAAAAACATTTTTAAATTATAAATCCAATAAACCATTTACTTTTTATCAAATCATGTATATAAAATATAAAATAGTACAAGTCAAATAGTAATGGTAAACATTCCTAGTAACACAATAGATAATAATAGCTAAAATACTCATACTATTAACAAGACTAGTACACAGTCAAGTTCCTAGGACACTTGTCCTAAGGAATATAGGAACCCACCATGAGTAAACCCCTTACAATGTCAAGATAAATTACCTAGAACACTTTTACTAGGGAATAGAGGAGCACACCATGAGTGATCCCCCATAAAATGTCAATATAATATACCTAGGACACTTAGCCTAGGGAGTAGAGGAAAACCCCCAAAAGTAAACCCCTGGATAATACCAATAGATGAGTCCCAATGCTAACCCTTCCACCTAATTACCCAAGTCATATCATGTGTTGCCTTTATCAAATCATTTCAAAAGGTCTAATCACATTTCATAATACACCTACAAACAATCCTTTTCATCAAAAACATGCTTTGAAAACTGATTTAAAAAATCTATTTCGCAATTATTTGAAAAAAACTTCTTTTACCAAAATGAGGGGGAAAACAACTTTTATAAAAAACCATTTATAGACAAAAAATAAAAAAATAACTCCAATTCATTTAGAAAATCTTTCATCAAATCAATAGCTTTGAATGTTCATCTAGCATAGGCTAGTGACGGAACCACCTACCTTAAAATCATGTCACACACCAATCGTAACAGGATCCACACACTGGAAGGAATTCATAAATAGTGAACTGAGGCCCTAAAAATGATTCTAAAATCTTATAATTGAATTAATGAAGAAAAAGGTTCAATAGATAGGTTATACTAATACATACTTCAATAAATTCATTCCCCACACCACAACTAATGCAAGGACCCTCCCATAAGATGATCATCCAATGGATCTAGAAAGGATATGAGAAGCATCATCGCATGATCAAAAATCTAAAAAAACATAGCCTTACATAACTGTAAAATAAATAGAAACAAAACCCATGAAAATAAAACAAACCTATCAAAATAGAAGCAACCAACTGATCCAAAGATCAATCATTGAATGGAAGAACTCAAAAGATCAGAAACCTTCCATAAGTATCTAGGAGATACCTAGGTTTTTTAGGGGGAAATAAGATAACTGAGAGGATTTATGGGTGATATGAAGATAGAAACCCATTGGCTAAAAGGTATTCATGTTGTGAATGAGTGATTTATGATGAAAATCTCCCTTATTTCATTTATGTTGAAAAAGGCATCACCTTCTTTTAAAAAAATAGATGATGAATTCATGAAGGGAATTAATTTCAGGGCATGAACCTTTTAAAACCTATAAAATGGGAGTTAATAGGTTATTATATAAAATAAACTCACATATTGAATCTATTTCATGGCATGAACTAAATCTATAGCCAGCACCCAACATAGCCCTTAAAGAAAACTCCCAAAACTCCTCAGATTATCTCTGATGCCCTCTGGAACTGAGTAATGTAATATTAAATATTAAAAGAGAGTATAAATTTTACCATGATTTTATAATTCTACCCACTATAATAATTTACACCCCCAAAAGGTCACATGGAATAAGGGTTTTAAGGAAATAGGTGAGGCCATTACTTCTTCACTAACGATTAGCGCTCCCATGTCTCATGAGAATCTGATAAATTCCACCCTAAAACTTTAAAAAATGGAATATAATTCCCATAAAATAATTCCATATAAGAATAAATGATCTCCACTGGTATATCCATAAAAAAATATGGTTCTCACTCAATAAATTCCCAACTCAAAACATGGAACAAGGTAGGATGGTTCTTCTGGAGCCATGATATGTGGAAAAAATCATGTATGCCTATTAACTAAGCCAGTAACACTGACTGATAAGCAACCTGACCAAGATGTTTAGTGGCCTCAAATGGCCCAATATATCAAAAACCTATATTTCTATTTTTTCTAATCTTATGATGACCTAACCAAGGATAGTATTTCTAGAAAACATGGTCACCAACATAAAACTCCAACGGATGAAATTGATGATCCTCATACGATTTTTCCTAACTTTGAGTTATACCCAGGCATCGATGTATATCCCAAATCCTTGTTGATGTCTCCTGAATGAGACTCAATCCCATAAGATAGTCATCTCCCACCTATTCCTAATAAAGATTTGACATGCATGGGTGGCCATAAAAGGCCTCAAAGGGTTTCATTTTGATCATTGATAGGTAACTATTACTATAAGAAAACTCAAATAGTCTTAGATAGAATACCATGGACCATAGAAATCCAATATGTATACATAGAGCATATCATCCAAAATATGAATAGAATTATATGTTTGACAATCAGTCTCTGGATGGTATGTTGTACTCATCCTGACCTAAGTCCATATTGCCTTCTGGAGACTCTTCCAGAACCTAGAAGTAAACCTAGGATTCCGTTATGAGATAATATCATAGATAACCCCCTAAAACCTCATGATCACTTAAATATATAGCTTACCCAAATATTCAACCTTAGTGGTGTCCCTAATTAGAATAAAATGGTATTATTTCATCAATCGATCAGTCACCACCTAGATAAAATTCTTCACTCGGGGATTCCATGGAAATCCAACAGGAAATCTATAAAAACTACATCCCATTTCCAAACTAGAACCAAAAGAGGGTGGATAATACCATAATACCTTGGGTGCCTTATCATTATCTACTAGCAGGTGTAATAGTGAGACACATAATTGGACGATATTTCACTTCATACCCAGCTGCCAGAAACAACGCATCAGGTCATAATACATATTTGTAGCACCAGGGTTAATGACCCATGAATAATGATGGAAATATTGAATACCTGAATTCATTATTGATTATGGAAATAAAAACTGATTCTTAAAGTTCATAATATCATCATAAGGGAGATACCAATAAGAAATGGCTTCCACACTATAAAAAATTTCCCTAATTCCTCTAAACTCATCATCATGTTGTTGAACCTGTATAATATACTTGAGGAGGGATGGTGATAGCTAAACACTGGTTATAACCATAACTAAAACATCCTCCCACACATCTGGATTCAACTAGGTGAAAATCCCATCAAGTTCCACTCTTCCTTTGATTCCAAAACAACATATGGTGGAACCTTCCTACTAAGAGTTTAGGCAAAGATATTCCCCTTCCCTAGGGTGTAAGAAATGTTGAATTAAAACTTATATAGTTATTCTAACCACTACCTATGTCTAGTATTTAAGTCCTTATAAGAAAATTCATAGCTCAGACTCCTATAGTTAGAAAATGTTGTGAACCTCTCCCCAAAAAGATAGCAGTGAAAACACTTAAGCACATGCATAACTTCAGAAACCTCCAAATCATGAGTGGGGTAATTTTTCTAATGGGATTGAAGCTGATGAAAGAGATATTACACAATGTGATAATCCTTCATAAGCACACAACCCACACTAGTGACCGAAGCATCATAGTATACAACATACCCCTTACTAGGCTTAGGTAAGATTATAATAGGATCTAATGTTAGAAGTCATTTCAATTACTTAAAAGATGTCTAACATTTAGCATCCTGTGTGAACTTCACCCCTTTGTAAGAGCAATCAAAGGTGGTCACAATGTTGAGAAATTGTTGATGAACCATTGATATTATCTAGCTACACTTAAGAAGCTTCATATCTCAAATTTGTCTTGTGTCTCTTCCCATGACAAGACATCCTTCGCCATATCAAGATCAATTGATAGTCCATGTTTAAAAATCATGTTCCATATCACTAAAGGAATTTCAACTTTTTGCGAAGATCTATTTGTGATGGGAGTAGGAAATGTCACAAATAGTCCTTCAAAATAGACTATTTTAAATGGGAATTTTGACTTGTTGTAATTAGTTGATAAAAAATAGGTATTTACAATGGCCCATCGCAAATAATTTTGGCGTGTCGTATGCACCAAAGCGCGAGAAGAGTATTTAAGATATGGCTAAACCCATGTCTTAAATTCTTTACCCGGTTTTCTATTATCTGTAATGGGGATCCACTCCCATCAAAAATAAAGTGTCAGTAGGATAGTATTTGTGATAGGACCCATCATAAATATTATTTTTTACTGCCACCTCAATTAATAATTACCTCACTATTTTCCACAGGGATCTCGTCACAACATATCTGACCTATATATACCCCCCTAAATTTTTTCCATTTACAAATTCTCTAAAATTCTATGACCCTCTCTTCACTGATACTTTTTAGTTTAAATTTTTCAGATTTTTAATTATTATAAGGGATCAACATTCAAGTTTTATATCCACTGAAATATTTAGTTTCAAGTATTTTTTTTATTTTTTTATTTTATTTAATATTCGTAATAATTATTACTGACTGGAAGTAATTATATTTAATGAAAATTAATTAGTTCTGTTTGAATTAATTATTTATAAATATTTAGTTTTAATTTTCATTAATGTTTTTAATTAAAATTAAATAGTTTAATTTTCATTAATTTATTTTAATTATTTATAATTTGTAATAATTATAGGTTCCGATCACAGTGGAAGCACGGGAGGGAAGGTTCCCAACTTTGATTTTTTCCATATTCAATGAACAATCTAGGATCTATGTGATGATGGACACCATGATCTAACTAATTGAGTCAAAGAAATAAGAAAAATGAATAGAAACTTAGAACCAAGAGAGAGGATCAACATATATTGTTTATAATTAATTTAATTAAATAAGAATTACCTCCAAGGTTTATTCTTTATTAATTGATTCATCCTACTATAGATCCGTTGTGCGCCTTCATTGCATTATAGAGATTAAGGGTAGATCTCCTCTAGTAGTGATCCACATGTGCTCTACAAATCTCTGAACATCACCAAAGGAGTATTTGGGTGTTAGTATATAATATCTTTGCACTTGAATCATCCTCCTTTGATCTATTTGAGAACTACTTCCAAAGTGTTCTCCTTAATCAGGTGTAGGAGGATCGCTCTTGTTCTTGAGAGAATTCTTGGGGAGGGAATAACTCTCTAGGCTCACGATATTTTATCCAAATGTTGTGTACAACACAATGGGTGTTTCTTAGATCGCCCTTGGATACTAATAGAATAATATAACTAGGAATTTATTTTACTAGTGTAATAATAAAATTATCTGCACAAGTGAATTTAATTATTACATTAATCCTAGTGAAACCCCCATGTCAAATAATAAAATCATTATTATTATCTCCTGACATGCTCATAACTTGAGAGGTATAATTAAATATTATTTAATCAAATAATATTCAATATTATTATTTCTCATAGGACCAATAATCTCGGTCTGCCAATCCTCCTTCTGCCCATTATATATTCTCTCTAATAATTGGTCATGGAATAAATTCGATTAGGAATTCATGAATAATTATTAAAACAAAACCGAGTATAATATTTATTCAAATTGTGAAATAAAAAATTATTTAACTAAGATTCTGGATACACTTAGTGTGTGACCCTCTAGGCCTCTTTCTCAGTGGCATTAGGTGGAGTAGCCTAATTTCCAAGGTTAGAGATTAGTAATACTCCAAGGAACCCATAGATAAGGAAGTTAATGCCAGAACGACATGTCCCATCATATGAATGTGTACCGTATAATATAATATCTTTATCACAATATCTCTAATTGAGTATGTTGCATGCTAGTGCCATCAACCTATATTCTCAATATCTCTTTCTTTGACTTTCTAGAAATATAAATTACCTATACAACACCATGTCCATGAATTTAATTAGGCTATATCATTTCTTACAAAGGGATTGAGATATTAACTTCCATTATTGAACAGAATGGATAAATATATTCTCATGTTATTCATTAATTCAATATTACTCGTGATGAACCCAACGTATAATACCTCACTACGAACATATATCATCATGGTTTTCACTAATACATCAAATTAGATGACTCATAATATCCATTAATAATAATATTAAATTATTAGGAACAATACACATGTCTACAGATAGGAACATCCAATGACACTTATAAATGTGGATTTCCTACTGACGGGTCTCATTCTCATAATATCCTGCTAGATATCACCAAGGGTGTACACCATGAGAAGGTGCCTCAAAGTCCGATGATTCTCTACCTCTGATAGAATGTATCATTTATGTCCCTCAAATGATATCATCTAGGCATATAACATATATCTAAGAATAGTGTCATAGCACTTCTGGGTTCTCATCATAGTGGGGAACTGCTATGACCTTTTAGTGCGACAACTACTCTTGGGATATTATCATATACAATGTTACGTGGAATAATAATCATGATGTGATAATAAGTTTATTAATATTAAAATACCATGAATATAAGTTATCATAAAGAAAATAGAAGCTGGTTATGGGGCACCAACTCTAATAAAATCCGACTTTCACTAGATCCAACTACTAACAACCTTCAATATACCAACTCTCACATTATACTCATGATTCTGCGGAGATAAGACTTTAGTTAAGAGTTCTACCATGTTCTATTTTTTGGATACTCTACTCACTTTGAATTCACCCCTCTGATGAAAATCCCTCAAGAGGTGATACTTTCAGAGTATATTCTTTATTAATTGATGAAACCGTGTCTCTTTTGTAAAATCCAATGTTGTAGTATTATCACAATAAAATGTGATAAGGTCTTTACTCTTAGGTACCACATAAAGACCCTAGAAAAATTTATGAATCCAAAAATATTCCTTGGATACATCAAAAGTAATTATATACTCAGACTCCGCTATAGAATCGGCGAAAACTAGCTACTTTGAACACTTCCATCTCACATATCCTCCGTTGAGATTGAAAACATGTCCTAATTGTGACTTTATATCATTATGATCTATCTAAAAACTATCATTATCTTACCCTCTGAAGACAAGATCCTCATCCCCTACATACACTAAGAACATATCCTTAGTTCTTCTCAAATACTTAAGGATAGCCTTAATAGCAGCCCAATTTTGTTCTCCTAGATCTTCTTGATATCTTCCTACCATGCTCAATGCATAGGCAAAATCATATATAGTATATAACATGGAATACATGATTTATCCTATCATCAAATCATATGGGATCTTACTCATTCTCTCTTTCTCTTGTTGTGTCTGGGGACACGTTTTCTAGAGAAAGATGTAAGCCATGTGACACTGGAACCAATCCCCTCTTTGATTGTTCCATACTAAATCTCTTTAGTATCTTGTCAATATATGTACATTGACTTAGTCCAAGAAGCCGCTTAGATCTATAAAAAATTATCTTTATCCCTAGAATGTAGGATACTTATCCTAAGTCCTTCATCGAGAAGCACTTGTTCAACCAATCCCTAGCTGACTATAAGACTAGTATATCATTTCCAATAAATAATATGTCATCAATATATACTACAAGGATAATGACAGCATTCCCATTAAGCCTTTTGTAAACACATGGATCAAATTTGTTTTTAATGAAACCAAATTCTCTTATAGATTCATCGAATCTAATGTTCCATGACCTGGATGCTTGCTCCAATGCATAAACGGATCTCTGCAACTTGGAAACCCTTTTGGTATCACCCGATGCCACAAACCCTTCTAGTTGTTTCATATAGACATCTTCCAGAAGGATCATGTTAATGAATGTATTTTTTACATCCATTTTACATATGTTATAGTCATGCTAATATTCTATGGAAAGTATGATTCTGATGGATTTAAACATGGAAACTAGAAAAAAGGTTTCATCATAGTCAATTACTTAATGTTGTTTGAATCCTTTATTCACTAGCCTTGCTTTATAGGTACTAACTTTACCTTCCATGCCCATTTTCCTTTTTTAATACCCATTTACATCCAAAAGGCTTTACATCAACTAGTGTATCAACCAAAACCCGAACTTGGTTATGATACATGGAATTCATCTTGGAATTCATAGCTTTTATCCATCTTGCAGCTTCTGATCTCTCTATTGCCTCCTTTTAGGAGATAGGTTCATCATTTAAAAAAAATAATGATTCACCATCCTCGGTGACTAGAAAACCATATCTCTATGGTTCTCTTACCTATCTTATACTCATACATAGTACTTATGATTCAGGAACTA
Organism: Viscum album; assembly: GCA_963277665.1. Lineage (NCBI taxonomy): Eukaryota > Viridiplantae > Streptophyta > Magnoliopsida > Santalales > Viscaceae > Viscum > Viscum album. The sequence goes on from OY728150.1 coordinate 1,897,485,375, forward strand.
CTTCTTCCACAGGGACCTTTGGAACTTGTTCCTATACCAACTCATGTGTATCTTGAGCACCAAATTTATCAAATTCAATCTTGCTCCTACTATCATTTTTATGTATGTACTCCCTCTTAAGAAATATGGCTTGTCTAGAGATAATCAATTTCTTATCTGAGGGTTGTATAGGTAGTATCCCTTTGTTTACTTGGGATACCCTATAAATATACACTTCATGCCTCGTGGTGCTAGTTTGTTTCATGAGAAATCCTTAAAAAATTAATCACAACCCCATACATGTGTAAGTGACAAAATGGGTTTCTTTCCACTCCATAACTCAAAGGTAACTTCATTTTCTACCTTAGTTGGTACTTTATTAAATTTTTATGCCATAATTTTTAATGCATATCACACTAAAAGGATAACAGAAGATCTGTATGACTCATCATCGACCTTACCATGTCCAATAAGGTATGGTTTCTTCTTTCACTAACACCATTACATTATGGTGTATAAAGTAGAGTAAGTTGAGATAAAATCCCAAAATCCTATAGAAATTTTATGAACTCTTGTTTAAGAAATTCTCCACCTCTATCTAATCGAATATTCTTTATCTCCTTGCCAAGATTATTCTATACTTAATTTTGAATTACTTGAATTTCTAAAAGGACTCATACTTATACCTCATCAAGTAAATATATCCATATCTAATCAAGTCATCAGAAAAAGTTATGAAGTAAGAATATCCACCTCAAGATTCTACTGGAAATGGTTCACACACATTAGTGTGTACCAATCCTAGAATCTATGTGTTCTTTTCACCCTGTCCACCAAATAGTGGATTGGTTATTTTACCTTGTAAAAAAGTGTGACATCTATCAAGTGTTTTTTAGCTCAGAAGAATTTAAATAACCATCTTGATAGAGATTTTTCAAATGCTTCTTTTTTATAGGACCAAGATGGTGATTCCACAACTGGTTTTTATACGAGTCATGTGAACATGATTCATTATTTATTTCCAACACTTATTTTTCATAATTTAATACATAAAGACCATTATTTAAATGTGCCATACTATAACATATGTTTTCCTTATAATAGAAACAAATTTTATTTCCAAACATGAAAATAAACCCATATGTATCTAAAATTGATACAGAAATTATGTTCTTGGTAATAGTTGGTACATAATTACAATTACATAAAACCAAAATCATCCTGGTTGGAAATGAAAGGTGGTAGTCACCAATGGAAAGACCATCTAGCCTCACACAATTGGTAACCTACAGATCCACCTCTCCTATTGAAATTTTTAGAAATCTACTTGGTTCTTTCATTTGGATATAGATGTGATAACCACAAGCTATAGTTAATACCCAATGTGTAGAAATTTAAAGGTTTAACTCAATAATTAATTCACCTTTGGCTTCCCCTTGCCTCTAAGTGCATTTTCTCTTCCAGTGGCCTGACTTTCCACATGAAAAATGCACTATCTCCTTTTTCTTGTCCTACCTTTGGATCTTCTACTTCTTGGTCAGACGGTGCTTGGGGATTTGGAATGTTTATAGGTCTTAGTCCCTTTTACCCAGTCCTTCCTATTCTTATTCACCATAAGGACTATGGGTTTGTCACGCCCCATATCCTTATCCACTTAGAGAATCAGGGTTAAAAGTTCTGATAGCCTCTTCTCATTATTTCTCATATTATAATTCACAATAAAAATAGAGAAGGCCTTGGGTAGTGATTAAAGTATGAGATATGTACACAAATCATCCGGGAAGTTAATCCCTAAGATGTTCAGACATTCAATATATCCAATAAGATTGACTACATGAGGAATAGCGGGTATAGACTCCCCAAGATTAGTTTTGAACAAATCATTGGAGATATCATACCTCTCTTGTCTTTCTTTCTCATGATAGAGATCCAAAATGTGATAAATCATGATATAAGCATCCATTTACTCATGTTTCTTCAAGAGACCATTGGACATAGATGATAGTATGAAGCACTGAACATATGTAGCATCATTCATATGTTTCTCGTATAGAGGGAGATCTTCATAACTTATCTCATTTCTAGGTGAAACTGGTAAAGGTTCTTCCAACACATATATTTTCCTTTCATGGTGAAGGATGGCTCATATTCCCCTTTTCCACTCCTGCAAATTAGTGCTAGTGATAAGGTTTTACTTCTCTACTATGATCGTAGTGATATTTTTGATGTCATTTTTAATGTTATTTCTACAAATAAGATGAGAATAATTTTAGTACTTTATCTGATAAAATTTTATACGAATAAATAAAATTATATTTATTAGTCTCCCGCTATTTTTTTCCCTCACCATTTGTAAATCCATGAACCCGCACTTCTGAATTTAATACTAAAATATTATGTTTATTTTTTTTATAAGAGAAAACATAAAAATAAACATTAAATTATACATCTGAGGACCTTTTCTGGTCTAGGTTCTGGTGAATTAGACAAAAACATACATACATTGAATCAAAGTTTACAAAAATAATTACAAAATGGCTAATTGGATTCATCTACATAAGCACCTTAACTATCCTTTGAACTTATAAGGAATCCTGTGAATTTTTTTTCAAAACTTGGGATGAGCATAAAAATCTCAGTAAGGGATAAAAGAAGGATAGAAAATGGTATTCCATAAATACTTATACCCATATGAAAACATCTTCACAAAGACATAATTTTTACCCATAAAGTGTCATGTTCATACTTTGTGAAAACATAGAAAACATAAATAAAACATGTAAGTAACATAGGGAATTACTTAATTACAACTTTAACCCTCATAGATACTATATGATTTCTAACCCTCATGATTACCATACAATGTAACCCTCACAGCTACCTTACAATGTAACTATCACGGCTACCTTATGGTGTAACCATTACAGTTACACATGGAGTAACCATACGGATGACCTCCAATATAAACATACCCAATAAATTGAAGGGATATATAAGTCCCAACCTTCTCATAAACAATGACCAATAACCATATTATAATCATAAAACATGGATAATTTCATAAAAACAATGCTTTTGAATTTTGTAAAATAGATTTTTAAAAGGATATTTTTAAGGAAAAGTCCCTTACAAATATCATATATTCGATGTGATAATTAATAGAATGAAATTAATATTCATATACACTATAAATAAACATAATAAAACATAATATAAACAAAATTAATTACACAAATAATCTTAGTACCACATAATCAATGAAATATAAGGTTATCCCAAAGAATAGAAAATTGGGTTAAGAATTCCCTTACCTCGTGTTCATCTTACATAAAACTTGTTTAAACCTCTTGTATAATGGTTAAAAGTGTGTTATTAATATTTTAAAGAAACATATTAATGTTTATAACACCATATATGATCATTTTATAACATCATTCAATGCATTTATTTATAATATTTTTGTTATTTCCATTATTTCAGGTGCGTGCTTCACATGATTTCCATGGTTGGTTGGTAAAGGATTTTCTTATAGAAGGGAAGAAAAAATACATAAGTGAAATGAAATGGTATTAATATGTTTCCAGAATATTAAATGATTATATAAATCATTTTTTTATATGGTATGAGGATGAATCATTTGATAAATCCTTATTGATATCTATTTAGATCATTTTGGCGGTTCTTTGATAATCACGAACTAGTTTCATTATAAAACCTAATATTATGTATATATGTTACATTCAGAACATAAAATATGTTATATGATACACTTTAAAATCTTTTTCAACCATTAAAATGGTTTTATGACAAGTTTTCAAGGATGTAATGGAAATTGAAAACACGTCATCCACGATGTCGGTAAATCTACGCATCACGGGTGATATTCTTATTTTTTGAATAAGAGGGACAGGAGAAGGATTATGGGGATGAATTGTTCCATAAACATGATAAAAATAAAGAATATACATAATTATGGATATTTAATTACTCTTTGATAAGGGGAGCTGAAGAGAGTATAGGAAAATAAAATAATTGAAAAGAAAACACATGAAAATGAAAGTTGATTTTTACATCTTGATCCCTTCTCTTTGAGATCCCCCTTAAGGACTTTTTTTGGAATTTTAGTGATACCAAAAGTTCTTGGACATGGGGAAGATCCATGGAAATAATATTGTGAATAAATCATACAATTATCAAAGCTTTAGAGGTGTGAGAGGAAGAGGGTGTGAGGGTGGTTTTTATGGTGGATAAGATGAGGGGTTTTCCATTATTTTAATCATTAGTTTAGTATTTTTTTCTCAAGACTATGAATAGTATTGATTAATGTGACCCAAAATAGTAAAGAGAGCATGTGAGTTCAAACCAAGGGTTATTACATCATCCATGATGCTAGTAATAGTGTATTTAACATGTAATGTATATATACAGTAAATTATCGTATTTCACTATTCATAAAAAATTCAAGTATTTTGTAAAAATATCAAAAATTCACCCCAACCATTTTTCGACATGTTGAATTAAAAAATAAAATCCATTTAATTAAAATAATTATCTAAATATGAGAAATTTAATTTTTTAAAAAATCATAATTTATTCAAAAAATAAAAATTTTAAAACTACAACTGATTTTATAACACCTTGAAAATTTAATCATGGTCTCATAATATTATCTTATAACCATAAGATAATTAAATAGTAATTTATGATTACATTTTATGAAAATAAATTTTCATTTAAATTATTTAATTGATCATAAAATTATAATTAAATACTTATGACCGACCAAAAATACCAATACTTATATAATGATCATATTGTCACTTATAAGATTACTTTTTATTATACAATCATTGGTGAGGTTACTATTAATTTGGCCGATTTACAATTCATAAGGGTACATTACTATTCATAAGGTTCATTTTCTATTCACCAAAAATCAAGTTGGTTCTATCAGACTCCAAATAACTTAAGGATCACAACTGTGTATGTCAGTTTTTTGAAATTCAATTCACATAAGTGTAAAAATTATATTTAACTACTAGGTCACATAGTATTTAGAATCTCATTTAAGCATAGAGTGTTTCCTTCTAAAATATCATGATGTAACACGATTGGCTCTAGAATATCCTATTGCTTGGATATTCTAGTGTCAAGGATCCATATTCCATTATTATCACCCCAACTTTGGCTGGTTAAGCAACTTGAATGGTTTTAGATAGGCATTCCAAATTCTAACTGCATTAACTCACAATTCATTGATCTGTTACATGGACTCCCCAATCCTAAAATCAATAATTTCTATTTCCTCAACATTTTCCTCTCAGTTACACCAAGTCCTACTTTGGAAGTTATCCCTTGATTCTAACCAAGTTAAGTAAACCCAAAACCTCAAATTAGAATTCCCTCATAATTGAAAGCACCCCAACTTTGGTTGGTCAAGCACTTTGAACTATAGTTCAATCCTAACTGAAGTAATGGAAGGTTATACTGACTTTATATTTTATTGATGGATTTTATCTTTTATGCATAAATTTACAATTATTATCTTTATCACATTATTTTTAATATGAATTGGGATTAATTAAGTTATTAACCATGTCCTTAGATAATATTTACACATAATCCAGTTTGTTTTAGTTCCATCTTGCATGCTTGTTAATTTATTAATTATGTGATCATGAAAAAACATCTGTAATGAATAACCAAGAAAATGACAGAAATATAATAAAGGGTTTGATCATGATCTTGTTCTAATGGTTAGTTTATCTAGCAATTGATAAACTAAGTGTTGACATAGGGGAGAAACATCTTGAACCATTTAAGGTTTGTATTTACAGCTTTCCACCTGTCCACCTTTGTATCTCCTTGGATTGGTTTCACCTCGCCTCGTAACTTGAATAACCTCCACTAGCTTGGGAGCTCCATCCATTACATACATGTAGGTGAGGGGTAAAAGGAGGTTTAAATAAAAGAAACCATGGTCACACAGGACCTACATATTAATGAGGAGAGAAGGCATGCAGGCCAACAATTTAATATAATAATAAATTAAAAGGAAAAAAATCGCATACAAAGGCCTAGTTTTTCTCAGGATCATCCACATGCATGCAACAAATTATGCATTTAATAAAACTAACATTCAATTATTTAATAGTTCTTATTTAAGATAAATCGTGCTCGAAACGATTAATTATTATCTTTAATTAATAAGTCATTTTATCTTATTCCATTTTTGAATTTCCTTGAGATTCGCATCCATTATAATTTTAAACAAATTTAAATAAATTTAAAATTAACCTTGTATATAAATGTACCTTGGAGGTAACCTGGTGAATACCCATCCAAATCTACTCAACATGTATTATAATTGTATAAAATTTATTCTTTGTGACATATAGCATGCATGACTTATCACATACTTTCATGATATGTACTTAAAAGATGATTACATGAATTAAAAGACTTTTTAGTAATGTATCATGCTTTAATTCACGTAAATAATAACTGTAATACAACTTATACATGATATGCAGATATGAACATTATGAAGATATTAATATTTTAATTATGCATAATTTGGTAAAAGTACACAAGTTATAGATTCGATCTACACAGCATGTACTACCTTCAGTGTCTATATGAAGTACATGCCTAGGGACTCGGCGTGTGAGGCATAATTCAGAATTCTTGGAGTACACAGCGTGTCCAGTGGGTCACATGCCATGTTGACTCCATGTTACACAATCACTGATCCACTAAGTTGTGTATGAGATATACGGCCTGGGCCTTACCTAAAAGGGACTACACGCAGTGTCTAGTGGGCTACATGGCATGTAGTCTGGATGATCGTGCGCCAGTCTGTCTTGGTCAACACGAGGTGTAAGAATTAACTACACTGCGTGTCTTTCATGTAAACATTTTGAGTAATTTTTGAATGACTCCTGATGAATTTAACACAACTACAGGACGTGTAATTCTGATTACACGGTGTGTACAATTGTGTTACATGGACAGAATCCTTGGCACCTCCAAATGAAATCCTCAATATAATTTTAATTATACAATTAATCGTTTATGTTAGATCTTTGAGAAACGAAAGAGGAAGAAACAGATATCGTCATTCATATTAAAAGGAACGATTAAACTTGAATTAAAAAACTAAATTATAAATGAAAAAATCACCAATGATTATTAAATAATTATAAATAATAATATACCCGCTTTGATACCACTTGTAGGTTCCGAGCGTAGCGGAAGCATGGGAGGGATGGTGTTCAAAATTTATTTTTTCTATAATCAATGAACAATCTGGGATCTATGCGATGATGAATGTCGCGATCCGCAGAATTGAATCAAATAAATAAGACAAAGGAATAGAAACTCGGAACCAAGAGAGTGGATCAGCATATATTGTTTATAATTAATTTAATTAAATAATAATTACCTCCAAGATTTATTCTTCCTTCATTGATGTGTCTGACCACAGATCTATAGTGCACCTTATTTCCATTGTAGAGATCAAGGGTAGATCTCCACTAGCGGTGATCCACACGTGATCCACGAATCTCCGGAGGTTGTAGAATGAGTCTCCATGTGCTAGCACAGAAGATCCTTACGCTTGTATTGTCCGCCTTCTATCGCCTTGAGAACCACTTCCAAAGTGTTCTCCTTGATCTGGTGGAGGATGATCACTCTCGTTCTTGAGAGCGTTCTTGGTGAGAAAAGAACTCTCTTGGATCGAGAGGTTTTCTCTAAATGTTGTACACAACACAATGGGCATCGCTTAGCTTTCCCTTGGCTAATAAGAGAATAATATAACTGGGTATTTATTTCACTAGGGTAATAATAATATAATCTTCACAAGTGCCTTTAATTATTTCATTAATACTAGCGAAACCCCCATGTAAAATAATAACAACAATATTATTATTTCCTGACATGCAATTAACCTGCGAGTTATAATTAAATATTAGTTAATCAAACAATATTCGATAATATTATTTCTCACAAGATCATCAATATCAGTCCTCCAATCCTCCTTCCGCCCATAATATATTCCCTCAAATAACTAGTGATATAATAAATGTGATCAAGCATACATGAATAATTATTAAACCACAAATGGGAAAAATATTTATTCAACTTGTTAAATAATAAATTATTTAACTGAGACTTTGGGTACACTTAGTGTGTGATCTTCTAGGCCTCTCTCTCATGGCATTAGGCAGAGCAGCCTAAAGTCCAAGGTTAGCGTCTAGCTACACGCCAAGGCACCCATAGGGAAAGAAGTTAATGTCACGACAACATGTCAACTCATACGAACATTTATAGTGTAATACAATCCTTTTTTCACAATATCTCTAATAGAGTAGGTTGCATGCCAGTGTCATCAACCTATATGTTCGATATCTCTTTCTTTGACTTTCCGAAAATAGAACTTGCTTATAGAACACCATGGCCATGGATTTAATTCGGCTATATCATTTCCATCAAATGGCCTGAGATATTAACTTATGTTAGTGAATAGAGGGGATAAATCCTTTCTCACATTATTCATTATTATAATATTACTTGTGATGCACCCAACATACCCTACCTCGCCGCGAACAGCTTTTGTCACGGTTTTCGTCAATACATCAAAGTACGTGACTCATAATATCCATTAATAATAATCTTAAAGTCTAAGGACCAATACACACATTCGCAGATAGAAACATCCAATAACACTTATAAATGTGGATTTTCTATTGTCAATTCTCGTTCTCATAATATCCTACTGGATATCAGCAAGAGCATACACCATGAGAAGGTGTATCAAAGTCCTATGAGTCTCCACCCCTGATAGTTTGTATCATTTGTATCCCTAAAATGATATCATTCAGCCATAGAACATATATCTAAGAATAGGGTCAGAGCACTTCCGGGTTCTCATCATAGTGGGAAGCTGCTATGACCTTTTAGTATGATAGCTACTCTTGAGACATTATCACATACAATGTTACGCAAAAGAACAAACATTATGTGATAAGTAGCTTATTGATATTCAAAAGCCATGAATATAAGTTATAATAAAGTATATAGAAGTTGGTTCTAGGGCACCAATCCAACAATAATTAGATGTAATTAATAACAATTAGTTGTAATCAATAAAAAAATTAATAATCAGTGATAATCAGTAATAATTGATGGTAAATAGTCATAATTGGTGGTAATTAGTAATAATTAGTAATAAATTATATAAATTAGTAAGAAATTGTTATACATTAATAAAAATTAATGTTAATTAGTGATAATTAGAAATAATTAGTACTAGTTAATAATAATTAATAAAAATTAGTAGTAATTAGTGGTAATTAGTAATAATTAGTGGTAATTAGTAATAATTAGCGGTAATTAGTGATAATTAGTGTTAATTAGTAATAATTTGTAAAAAATTATAAAAATTAGAAATATATTGTTTCAAACTAACAAAAAATAATAAAAAATAATGTTAACTAGTAATAATTAGTTATAATTAGGGATAATTAGTGATAATTAGTAATAATAAGTAATAATTAGTAAAAAATTGTAATAATTACAAAAAATAGTAATAATTAATAAAAAATAGAAATAATTAATAAAAATAATAATAATTAATAAAAGTAGTAATAATTAATAAAAATTAGTAATGATTAATAAAAATTAGTAATGATTAATAAAAATGAGTAATAATTAATAAAAATTAGTAAACAATTGTGTTGATTATTAACAATTATGAATAATTTGGAATAATTAGGAAAAATTAGGAATAATTAGACAAAAATTTATGATTAAGAATAATTAAGAATAATTAGGAATAATTAGGTAAGAATAACTAGATTAATTAAAAGTAATTAGCAATAATCAAGAATAATTAGTAATAATTAGTAATAATTAGTAATAATTAGTAATAATTATGAATAATTAGGAATAATTAGGAATAATTAGTAATAATTAGTAATAATTAGTAATAAATAGTAATAATTAGTAATAATTAGTAATAATTAGTAATAATTAGAAATAATTAGTAATAATTAGTAATAATTAGAAATAATTAGTAATAATTAGTAATAGATAGAACTAATTAGTAATAATTAGTACTAATTAGTAATAATTAGTAATAATTAGTAATAATTAGTAATAATTAGTAATAATTAGTAATAATTAGTAATAATTAGTAATAATTACTAATAATTGGTAATAATTGGTAATAATTAGTAATAAATGGTAATAATTAGTAATAAATAGTAATAATTAGTAATAATTAGTAGTAATTAGTAATAATTAGTGGTAATTAGTTAAAATTAGCAATAAATCAATATAATTAATAAAAAATGGCAATAATTAGTAAAAAAAATTGTTATAAACTAATAAAAGTTGGTAATAATAAGTGGTAATTAGCAGTAATTAGTAATAATTAGCAGTAATTAGTCATAATTAGTTGTAATTACTAAATATTATCGGTAATTAGTATGAAATTGTTATAAACTGATGAAAAATATTAATAATAAGCAGTAATTAGCAGTAATTAATAATAACTAACGGTGATTAGTAATAATTAGTAGTATTTTGTAATAATTAGAGATAATTAGTAATAATTAGCGATAATTAGTAAAAATAGTGATAATTAGTAAAAATTGTCGGTAATTATTAAAAATTAGTAATAATTAGTAAAAATTAACGGTAACTAGTAAAAAGTAATGGTAAATAGTGATAATTAGAAGTAATTAGTGATAATTAAAGTTAATTAGTAGTAGTTAGTGGCAATTAGTAATAATTATTTGTAATTAGTAAAAATTAGTGGTAATTAGTAAAAATTAATAGTAATTAGTAAAATTTTATGTTAATTTGTAAAAATTAACTATAAGTAGTAAAATGTAATGGTAATTAGTAAAAAAGTGATAATTAGTAAAAATTAAAGATTAATCGATATAATTACTAGAAATTGGCAGTAATTAGTAAAAAATTGTTATAAAGTAATAAAAATTAGTAATAATAATTGGTAATTGGAGGTAATTAGTAATAATTAGCAGTAATTAGTAATATTTAGCAGTAATTAGTAATAATTACCAATAACTATAAAAATTATTGGTAATCAGTTACAATTAATGGTAATTAGTTAAAAATAGCAGTAATTAGTATTAATTATTGGTAATTAGTAAAAATTATCGATAAATCAACATAATTACTAAAAATTATCAGTAATTAATAAAAATTTGTTATAAACTAATAAAAGATATTAATAATAAGTGCTAATTGGTAATAATTACTAATAATTAGAAGTAATTAGTTATAATTATAGTTAATTGGTAATAATTAGTAATTATTAGTAAAAAATTGTTATAAATTAATAAAAATTTGTAATAATAATTATAATTAGAACTAATTAGTAATAAATAGTGGTAATTAGTAATAATTAGCGGTAATTAGTAATAATTAGTGATATTTTGTAATAATTAGCAGTAATTAGTAATAATTAGTGGTAATTAGTAAAAATTAGCGGTAACTAGAAAAAATTAATGGTAATTAGTAAAAATTAATGGTAATTAGTAAAAATTAACGGTTATTAGTAAAAAGTAATGGTAATTATTAAAAATTGTAGTAATTAGTAAAAACTAGCAATAAATCAATATAATTATTAAAAATTAGTTGTAATTAGTAAAAAATGTAAAAAAACAAAAAAAATTAGTAATAATAATTGGTAATTAGTAGTAATTAGTAATAATCAGCATAAATTATTAATAATTTCTAGCAATTTGAAAAAACAAATAGTTGTAATTAGTAAAAATAAATGGCAATTAGTAAAAAAAATTATAGTAATTAGTATTAATTTTTGTTAATTATTAAAAATTAGTGATAAATCAAAAATAATTATTAAAAGTTATCGGTAAATACTAAAATTTTGTTATAAACTAATAAAAATTACTAATAAAAAATAGTAATAAGAAATAATTAGTGCTAATTATTTATAATTAGTGGTTATCAGTAATACTTAGCATTAATTAGTAAAAAATTATTATAAATTAATAAAAATAATAATTAGTAGTAATTCGTAATAATTAGCAGTAATTAGTTATAATTAGCTATAACTAGTAATAATTTGTAGTAATTGGTAAAATTTAATGGTAATTTGGAAATATTAATGCTAATTATTAAAAAAATAGTGATAATTAGTATTAATTGGCAGTAATTAGTAAAAATTATTTATAACCCCATATAATTATGTAACATTTGTGGTAATTAGTAATAAATTCTTATAAACTAATAATAACTAGTAATAATTAGTGGTAATTAGCAGTATGATATTATGTGTTGATGGAAGTAGGAGGAGGATGAGGAGATATGTCGATGGCATGACATAATTGACATAAATTGGTGTAATTAAAAATTTGGAAATGGTTGGTGTAAATCGATTTCATCACCTGGTGATTGTAAAATATATGATTTTTACCTTTTAGTAAATCATAGAATTTTCTATCTTTAGGTGATTAGAAATGAAAAATTTATGTTAGTCACCTCCAAATTTTTCATTAGGTCACCAGAACTGGGATAGACATGATGTGGCGTGTTAACGGTAGAAGTTGTTTCATAAGGGACAATCAATCATAAAAAATTTATTTATTTTATATTTTTTAGATTAATATGGAGTAAAGAAGTAGAAAATAGTCTTTATTACATGATCATGATTGGATAAATTATCATAGGAATCCAAATAGTTCTCGTATAAATCCTTTATATGTTGAGGGTATTGAAACTTTTTTATCATTTTCATCATCAAAATTAGAAGTTGTTTTAGAAAGGACAATTATGTATCCATGCGAGAAATGTGATCTGATAAGGTTTTCACATTTGACAACATTGGGGATCATATATTGTGATTTTATTTTTGAAATGATTATGTTTTTTAGTATCAACATGATGAATTTGGTTCTATAGAATATACTAATAATTTGGTTCTAGATCCATCACAGTTTCAAAATTTAGTACATGATGTGGTTGGTCCATCTCTTCAACAAACTAAAACTCAGGATGATATTGATTCAACTCCATAGTTGGAACCATCCCAATTTTATGAGTTGTGAAATTCATCAAAGGATTATTTATATCTAGGTTTCATGATAATAAAATTTTAAGTGGTTAAAAAATTTATGCCTATTAAATCAGATAAAGGAATTTCAAATAGATGCTTTGATCAGATATTATATTTGGTTAAAGCATTGTTTCCTAAAGGAAATGTGTTTTCTATAAATTTCTATGAGAGAAAGAGCCTTGTTTGTAATTTGGGTCTTAATTATCAGAATATTCAGGCATGTTAAAATTATTACATCTAATATTATAATGAAAATAAGTCATTAGTCAGTTTTTCTATATGTGGAAAATCAAGGTATAAAGAGGATCAACTAGGGAAGTATAGATTTATTCTTATAAAAAAAATTGTGGTATTTTCTGATTACACCCAAATCATTGTGTTTAGAAATGTCTCTGAACACAAAGTCAGTGATTTCATGGTTCAAAACCAATATTTCAATTGGTAAATACTTAAATCATACTACTGATGGTGATTCATGGAAACATTTTGACCAAGTACTTAGGTATTTTGATTTAGAAGCTCAAAATGTGTGATTGGTTCTTTATACTATTGGTTTATGTCCATTTGGTTCTTATAGTAGTAAATATTGTTTTTAACTCCATAAAATTTACCTCCTTAAATTTTGATGAATGATCCATATATCTTTTTGACCTTATTAATTATAGGACATCTGAAAAAGAATATTGATTTTTTTAAGGCATTGATAGATGAGTTCAATTTATTGTGGAGTAATGATGTCAATACGTATGATGTTGTAGAAAAAAAAAATTCCTAAAGAAAGATGCATTGATATGGATAATTAGTGACTTTCCAGCATATGGAATGTTATCTGGCTAGAGTACACATGGTCCAAAATCATGTCCATGATGTATAAGATACAATAAAGAATATGCTCATCAATGGAAGAAACCATTGTTTATTTGACTGTCATCGATGATTTCTTCCTACTGATCATTTTTTTGGATGAATAGATATCATTTCATAAAAGTAACAATTGAAAGAGATGGACCTATAAAAATGTTATCAGGTATTGATTTAAAATCCATTGTCTCTTCATTACCTCTCATTACCTTTGGACAGACTATAAACCAACAAAAAATATATGGCTTTGGTAAAGAATGTAATTGGATTAAATGAAGAATTTGTTGGGATCATCTATATTGGACTAGTTTTTCGGTCTATCCCATGTTGGATTTAATGCATATTGAGAATAACTCTTTTGATAATATATTTATATAGTTTTGGACACTCTCATTAAGACCAAAGATAATGTAAAATCATGATTAGATATTTCCCAAATTTTCAAGTGACCAGAACTTGAACTATTTGAAAATGGAAGATCAAAGAAGTTAATGAATCCAAAAGAGGATTATACATTTTCCAAAGAAAATCATTTATTATTATTTTAGTGGATTGTAGATTTGAGGCTTCTAGGTGGTTATGTTTCCAATTTGGCAAGATTTGTTAGAAATGGTTATACTGATGTATTATAAATTCATGACTATCATGTTATAATGGAAATAAATATACTGATTGGATTTGAAGGTTTGTTTAATTATATGATGTGGGATACAGTAATATAAATATCATTTTTTCTAAGATATTTGTGTGCTGAAAGAAGACTATGATTCACTAAGTAGACTGTAAGAAGATGTTGTTTTAATTTTATGTAAACTAGAAAAAATATCCCCATTAGATTTCTTTGATTCAATAGAAAATTTTATATTACATTTGTCTTATGATGAAAAATGGGGAGGTCTGATACAGTTCTGATTGATGTACCCATTTGATAGATAAATACGGAAATTAAAGAAAAAGGTACATAATAAAGTATCATTTGAAGGATCAATTGCAGAAGCTTATTTGTAGAAGTAAATTTATTCTTTCCTCTAATTATTTTCAATGTGAATATCCCTAAGAAGATAACTTCATGGGTTGTAATGAGGGAAATTTTGATGATGAAATGAACAATCAATTATCATTTTTTAAGAAACCTGAACTTGGCTTTGGTGGAGTTCATGAATGATGGATTTTAGATGATGAACATCATAGGGCTCATACATATGTTCTGTTCAATTGTGAAATAATGAGGCCATTTTTATTATGAGTGCTCCTATCACTTATTCTATAATATTTTTTATAGTAAATTAATATTATTTTATTTATATATTATATGATAATCATATCAAGAAACAGTTTCCACAAAGTATAGCATCTTCTCTTAAAGAACCTCAACAAAATAGTTTTTCCTACTGGTTTGAAAAATTGGTAAAATAAATTGGTTATGTTTTAACATATAAATTCAATTTATTACTTGTTATATTGATAATTGTTTTACAATTTTTCAGGTATCTCAAAAAGTTGATAAAATTGATAATCGATTGTGTATATTGAATAGCCCACCATCCAAAATGGTTAAATCTTATAATCCATATGTGTGAATGGTTTTTGATTTCATACACATGCATATGGGGAATCAAAACAAAACATTGACTAATGGTGTTTTCTTATGAGGATCTCATCATAGAGAATGTGAATTTGAATTTTACGGAATACTGGAAGAAATAATTGAACTATGTTATTTAGGACAGAATTACATAATGATGTTTAAATGTTACTGGTTGGATACGAAGAGAGTATTTCATGTTTATCCATGCCATGGAAACATTGATATTAAATATAAAAGTCTTATTGTAGTAAAAGAACCACTTTTATTAGATTATCAATAACATCAAATTTATTATGAAAATTATTGTGCTACTTCAATAGAGTTAAGTTATTGGTAGTGAAGAATAAAAATAAAATCTTAGGAAAATAAGTTTATCCAAAATGAATGTGGTTCCACTGAAATGTAAGGAATTGAAATTTTTCAAGATACTACTCCAAATCCAACTTTTCCATGAAGGGACATGAATATCAATGATGAAACCCCACAGTTAAGGGTCAATGATGATGATGATTTCATTAATGTAAAAAATGAATTTGAAATGGAAATATATGATGAAACTGAAACTCCTATGGAAATTGATAATACTTAGGAGGAATATGAAGATATTGACATCATCATATATGAAGATGAGGATGGAGATGAATATTGACAGAGTTAAATGCAAGTTATAATCATATATAACATATATCTATATATAATAGTTTTTTGAAACTATTTTATAACAACAACCATTTCATTTTTTGGATGTACTTGGATATGTTTTGTGAGTTAGAGGAGGCTGATCTACATGGTGACGAGCGTGATTTTGCATCATTTGGCCCTCAGACTGCTAGTGGTTCAGTGACTACTCGGAGGGGTCATGTTCTTGTGAGATTGATGATTCCTAACCCTATCCTCGAGTGACGTCCATGTCTTGACTTCAATCCACACATGTGGAGGTATGTTTACTTGTGTATTTTAGTTAGTTTTTATTAATTATCATTAATTTATTTATATACTAATTTTTTTGATTATTTGTTCTATTTTTCACATATTTTTTCATATAGCTATTAGACAGGGGAGTGCTATATTGAATAATTATTTTTCTAGATCATGGGTGACATAAGATCAGTTTCCCATTGATGTTCAGTAATTTATGTTCGAGCATTGGATGGTACATAAATAAATAATAGTTATTTTTAAATTTATTTACTTAATAACTAATATTATTAATTATTTGTAGGGTTTATGGTATCTCATTGATTATAGCACATGGAACTCTATCTGGGAGTCATGAGAGATCTGAATGTGTGAGAATCTCTATCATTTTTTCAAAATATGAGTAGGATGACCATGTAGAAAGTAGGAGTCATAGAATTTGATCAGTCTTATTATGCCCACCGACCATATTACAACTCATCTTAGGTTTGGAATGGATTATGTTCATATTGGATGGGAGATATTTTTTAGAGGAGAGAATAATTAGGTTGATAGAATTGTGGGAGGTAGGAGGTAACGCATCAAGCTGGTAGTCATACATTCAATACGCATCAGCGACATATGGTAAGTACTTTTTTAATAAATTATATAACTTTAAATGTAAACTGTTTATTTTATACTCATATAGGATGTCAAAAACCCCAATATTATAGAGTTAGAGGATATATAGTGATCCTGTCACTAGAGAGATTAGAGGTGATCACCAGCATCATATTATGGTTAGTATAATTTCTTTTTGAGTTTTAAAATTAACTGTAAATAATATTTTAAGTATTTTAATTTTAAATTAAAATTAATGGAGTCATATAGGGTCACGACATCTCATACACGGGATGAGAGTCATACCGAGATCGGGGATCAGATCTCTAGTGTTGTAGGATTTGAGGATGTAGCATGGATACAGAAGACTCATTATGACTTCAAGAATGGATAAGTGTTGGTATTGACTCTCTATTGATGCTTGAGAGTTATTAAGGTTCCATTGCGATGTCATCGTGCAGCTCGAGAGGAGTTCATGGAGATTTATCATCATCTTCTGCACAGTATGAGGAGCATCTGTGAGCTCAGGGGGATCTTATAAAGATTGTGCATAGTGAGTAGGAAGAGCTCTGTCAACATTAACAGTAGCAACAAGAAATGCATCGATGGCAGCAGCAGCACAAGCAAATGATGGAGGACATGCAATGTCTGAATCATAGTTTAGGGATGGGGTTCCCTCCACCATCTCCTCAGACTCCTCAATCTCGTCCAGATGACCCTTCCCCTCAGTGATTTAGATACTTTTTCTAATAAACATTTGAATGTAAAAAAATTGTAAGGTTTTTATTAATCCATATATTTACATTTCTATATAGTATATTTTTTATATTGTTGTAAATATTGTGTTTTTTATTATTTTGTCATTTTATTATTTATTTATTATTTTTATTATTTTATTATTTATTTTATTATTTTATTATTTATTTTATTATTTTATTATTTTATTATTATTTTATTATTATTTTATTTTATTATTATAATTATTATTTTATATTGTTGAAAATATTATTATTATTTTTTTTATAATTTTTTATTATTTTAATTGTATTTTTATTATTTTTATTATTTTTTATTATTTTATTATTTTATTATTTTATTATTTTATAATAATTATTATTATAATTATTATGTTATTAAATTTTATTAATAATAATAATTATTATTATTATTATTTATTTTTTTAAGTTTTTTTGACGAGCTCATTGCAAAAGGGTTTTTTAAAAACCTGGATAAACTATTTGCGACGCCGTTTTCTACAATGGGTCATTTGTGACGAGACCCCGTCACAAATGCTTAAATTTACAATTCTGTATGAACTTCACTTCTTGGATCCAGAAACTGTATTTTGATAGATTCCCAAAAAGATGGTGACTCCTCATGATTTCTAAAACCAGATTCGTATGATGCTTATACTCATGCTTAGAGATCAAATAAACCAATATATCATCCATAAACACAATAAAAGAGATGTCAATACTAATGGAATATATGGTTCATCAAAGATATAAAAATTATGGAGTGTAAGTTAGACCAAAAGGAATCCCAAGATATTCATAATGGTTAGACCTTCTCCTGAAATAGGTCTTCAGTATATCATACTCCAAAACCTTGAGCTGATGATAATTGAGTTGAAGCTTTATTTTTGAAAACCACTCCCCCTATTTGACTAATCAAATAGGTCTTCTACACAGGGTAAAGTATATTATTCTTAATCATCACTCGATTCAATTTTTGATAGTCCATGCACAAACGAAGTAACCCATTTTCCTTCTTAACAAATAGCACAAGGGTTTCCCATGGTGAAATTCAAGGGAAAAAAACTTTTCTCCATCAGATCATCCAAATTGATCTTGAGCTCTTTCACATCCACAAGTTTCATATGATAATAAGGTATAGAAATTGGATGTGTACCCAGCACTAGATCGATCAAGAACTCTACCTCTCTCTCTAGAGGAAGACTAAAAAATAATCTGGGAATACATCATATAAGTCCCTAAAAACAAGGAAAGATCACCAAGAGATGAAACAGCATAAATCTCAACTAAAATGGCAGAAAACAAACTCTCGAGCTCTAGGTAAGAAGATCATGCATGAATCGACCTCAGATCCCAATCTCCCTGAAACACCCATGATATCCCATCAGTAATAAGGAATGAAACATGATGATGATAAAAATAAATCTCATCATAATGATAAACTAGTCAATCCATCTTGATGATAATGTCGAATAGATATAGATTGATAAATAAGAAGTCACAGACCAACTCCAAGTACACTATTGAAAGAGAATAAGATAGAAATTGAAACCCTTTATCCTTCCTTTTTCTAAGAGGTTTCTCCATTTCCATAAAAAAAGTACATGATCCCTATTGTAATTTTTTGCATAGAAAAAAAATGGGAAAATATAAATGAGTGTGAGGAACCTGTATCAAAAAAATAATTTGTTATAGAATATGAAATGAAGATGGTACCTCTCATCATAGCTAGGAAAATTTCAACCTCTATTTGAAACTCATCCATTGTGTAAAAGTGCTTAAATACTAAGGCCTATGGATGGAGCACTATGGACTTTAAATATTCTTATTTTACTGCATTGGGATTTGGATATGAATATACCTAGTCATGAAGGGTCATAGAAATAGCCTAATAAAACCTCTAAAAATGGCCCTAAATACCACAATCATTACAAGCCTTCAGGGTTACAGGAAAATTATGTCAAGGGTGACCTACCTTGACACACTAATAGAAAGTAAGGGGCACACTACTAGTTGATGATAATGGTGTAAAGGAGGCCCATTATAGATATCCACCTCCACTGCCCTTATAATTGTCATGCCACTTCTTCTTTTTCACCTATGTGCCACTAAAACTGCTACTAGGTGGAAGAGAAGGGATCGAGTAGCATGTCCTCCCCTCTATATCCATTTCCTCTATCATGGTCTTGTCTACTATATTAGCATAGGTGGATAGTTTTATCATAAATACCTATGATTGGATACATGTTTGTAAACCTAATTGTTACTTCTAGTCATTCATCTAATCATTCACCACTCCCTCTGGAGAAAAATGAACCCTCCTGGAAAAATAGTTAGTGTATTCTGACACTGAATTCTCTCCCTACTACCAAGAGAGAAACTCTAGATATTTTTAGGTCGTTAGAGACTCTGGAAAAAGATACTGAAATAAGAGGGTCTTAAAATCCTTCTAATATAATCCCATGTACCAATTTTCCTATACTATGGAATCTCACCACCACTTATTGGGACCATCAAGTATAAATTTCACACACTTTACCTTGATAGCCTCATGTGTATTTAGGAATTCAAAGAACTTATCGATATTTTCAACCAATTATCCTTCTCTCGGGGTTCATTAATACCCTTAAATGATGGGGGTTTATCACAAGGTAACTCTCAAGATCTATCTTTATCAAACTAAGCTCTTGGATGTGCCTTAAATTCTTGGTTCGGAACTCATGGTATATTTTGATCCAGGGAATAAATTTACCAAATGATAGAAACTATAGGGTTCTGATCTAAAGGGCATTCCCTATAAGATAATCTATCGCCACACCTACCTATGGAACCCATGGAGGACATCATAGAGACATAATTCTATACACTAGAAATAAAAGAAATGATCAAACAAGAAGATAATATTAGATTAAACCAAAAACTTATAATAATAAAACTAAGATTCTGGTCAAAACCCAACACAGGAGAGACACATCCCAACATCCCATTGTAACTTGAGGCTTGTCACGGAATGAATTTTCCAGGAACTCACCACAATCTACCTATCAAATCCAAATAATCCTATATCTTATCAAACAACTTTCTAAAACTAACCATAA
Source organism: Viscum album (assembly GCA_963277665.1). Lineage (NCBI taxonomy): Eukaryota > Viridiplantae > Streptophyta > Magnoliopsida > Santalales > Viscaceae > Viscum > Viscum album. The sequence goes on from OY728150.1 coordinate 1,897,506,282, forward strand.
CCTACCCTATGATACCATATTGTCACACCCTGCCCTGGAAAAATCAGCCAACTAGGTTCTAAACTAGAATGAGGCAAGACCTGAATGGTGTTCCTGATCCTAACAGGTGGGAGACTAGCACCTGGGCATCAAAAAAAGACAAAAGGTAATTATTTCACCCTATCTAAAATAAGATACATGGAATATATATAATGTAAAAATAAATAGAGGATAAAAAACTAGAAGAAATATATTTCGTAACCAAAACATACCATTGGTACTTTATGGAAAGCTGAGTGAAATAACAAAAAATATTTTGTCATTTCCAATTTAGATGATTAAACCCATTTCAGAAACCAAATGTGCACTTATGGTGTTTAATATTTCAAAAAAAACTTGGAAACATGGTTTTATCAAAGTAATACTTTCCATAAATATGATGAAAGTTTTGAAATCATGAAGAAAACCCATTCCATTCATTAAAACACTTTTCCATAATTTATTTACTTAATAATATAATAAAAACAGGTGTAAAAACAATCAATAAATCATGGATTTCAATAAAAAGGATTGAACATTGGGTAATCTACCTTAAACGGTGTCACCTTCAATAATGGAAACCCAAATATAATTCAAGGAGGTTCAAGGAATACTAGAAAATAAAACAAACACACTTACTAAAATTCTACCCAACACTACTTTCAAATTGAGATAAATGAAAACCATGAAAAGAAAACAAACACACTTATAGAAAAAGAAGTAACCAACTGAGTTGGAGATAGAGCACCAAATGGGGGAACTCATAAGAATGGTATCCTCCCAAAATAACTTGGTATATACCTAGTATTTGAGTGATAGAAACACAAGCCTAATGAGAGGAGTTATAGGTGATCAGGAGATAAAAACATTCTAGGAAGAATGGATTCATGTCATGAATAAAAGATTTAAGATGTGAATATAGTATATTGCATGTACATAAAAAAAGATGTATCCTTACTTTAAAAACTAAGATAATGAATTCATGGAGTAAATCAATTTCAATTCATAAACCTTTTTCATGCCTTAAACTTGGAGTTCATGGCTTCTCACACAAAACAAACTCACATAATGAATTCAGTTCATGGTGTAAACTAGTTCTATAGCTAGTGCCTAGAACAACCCTTAGAGAAAACTCTTTGAACTCCTAAGATCAACTCCAAAACCCTATTAACTTGATTAAATCACTCTTAAACATCAATAGATAGTGTACCTTTTACCAAGATGTTACAAACACCCTTATTATAATGACCTCGACTCCAATAACCTGAAGTCAATGTCTTCATCGTTACATTGGTGCTAGATACGAGTGATCTCATCCTAAAGGACTAAATAGTTTAGTAGTTTTTGATAAATAAATACATAAATTATTCCAATTTTACATTGGTATTATAAAAATAAAACATAATAAATAAAAAAATTGAATGATCTACATCCTAGAAACTCATTCAAATATTTTTTCTTCATATCCTAGGGAAAGGAAACAAAATAAGGGTGATCTTAAATACTCAATAAGGGTTACATATAGTGGAATATATCATGAATAAATAAGTAAAATTTAATATGTAAAGATAAATAACTAAAAACACATTCCATGTAATCAATAACTTTGGAATGAAATAATTCGTAATCAATATGGTAAGGTAACTAACTGAACAACCATTCCATTTAATCAATAAACTGGGAATAAGATGAATCTAGAGATAATATTACTATGAAAATATCATGGATAATAATAATAACTAAATTATCAATGAAGTAAATTCTTAATTATTAGACTTCATGATATCATTCATCCTGATAACTCTAATTTCAATACAATTCACAAGACAGTTTAAAACTACGGGTAAAATCCTATCTAATTTGGACAACTAATTGGTATTGTGAGACCTATCCATGCATCGAGTGGTTATCTATAACTTCAACCCACCCATAACTACATGTCTGAAGTATTCCTCATATATCTAATAATTTATTTTATTCATGAATAAATATTCCATATCATCAAATATCTATATTGAGTAAAGAATATATATTTATCAATATTTCCCCAGTTAATCAAATAACTTTCAAAGTAAAACACATATGTAAAAATTGAATATGGTTTAATAAATAATAATATCCATGATAAAAATAATATTTATATTTAATATAAATTCAATTTTCAATGAAAAATGATCACAGGAAAGTGATTGTTTCAAGAGAAAGTAAACAAACATAAAATAAAGTGAGATTGTACAATTATTTTTACATCTTTGCTAACTTTAAAATTTAACAAATTGAAGAATAAACTTGAAACAAAACGTTAATAATAATGAATAAATAGGTATTCATGTTAAATATATTAAATTATCAGTATATACACTGCATAAAATTAAATAGGCTCATGTTAACAAATATTTATCAATGAAATGGAAATTGAGACAAAATCTCTTACCTCATGCTTTGTTTTACTTGAACATGATTTATGCTCATGTAAAATGTTTTTAATCATTTTATTAATTTATATTAGAACCATACTCATATTTATAATAACATATATGATCCTATTATAACATTTTACCACCCTTTTGATAATAATATTTTATTATTTTCTTTGTTTTGTGTATTAATTACCTTGTTTTCTCATGCATGCTTTAGCATGAAGGTTTTAATTCTTGTATATAGGATACAATTACATCATATAAAGAATTATAATAATGTTATAAATACAATATTTACTCATTATATACATTATTATAACAACTATTGAAATTTTTTTATAGAAAATGAGTCACATCGATTCATGGAGACGGTAGGTTGTACGTATGCACAAGCGATGATATCATTCCCTTAATGAGTGAATAGGTAAGGAAGTGTATGATATATGAATTTTCTAGAATTTATATCATTTAATGTGTGTGTGTGTGTGTGTGTGTATATATAATATTCATTTAATTTATCCTTATTACCTTCCATGTAAAGTGTAAGTGAAAAAGAGATCGCATCGCTTCATGAGGCGGTAGTCCTCCATATAAACGAGCTGCATTGTCATATTTTAAAAGTAATGTATATTAAGAAGTTATATATGATATTATAATTATGTTAGTATAATAATATAATAAATTTCATATAAATATTTTAAATCCATCATTATATCCAACCTTGAAAGGTGGTGATGGAAAACTGATTACATCGTTTCGTAAGGCGGCAGTCCGCTGTACACATGATCAATGGTTTCATTTACTATTTTATGGAAGAGGAGATGGATAAAATTCAGGAACATAAAATAATAACATATAATTATATTTAATATACTAATTTTATTTTATAATCATGGTTTAATAATATTTTATGTAGGTGGGAGAAGAAATAAAAAAATCTTGTTTAAGAACGTTGTCTCTTCTTCAGAACACTTCTTTAGGTTTTCACCACAATAATTTTTATATTTAATTTTTTATTAACCCAATTCCTATAGGATGTTGGGATAGGATTTTAGTAGGTATTTGGGTATTTATTGGCTGAAACAAAGGTTTTTGGAAATGTGAAGAGGAGAGGAGAGGGGGTGGCTGTTTATAAGTGGGGGAGAGGACACACATGGAATTTTTTAAAATATAAAGTGATACCCATATTTTTATCATTCAAAAAGACCCATAAATGGGTAATTATAGACCCTTATAAGTTATAAGTTCTAAATAGTATCATCCAATGGGTGTTGTAAATGTTTTAGGCCATTTTAACCCAAAATGTCTTAGCTTAACCCCCTTGTAAACCCATTTTTACCTTAACTGTGCTAAAAAAATAAGTTGAAATTATTATATAATATAAATTATGATAATTAAAAATATTGAATTCGTTTTTCTCAATTCAATTCACAGTTGTTTCAGAATTTAATTTAAAATTAAACCTGCAGACGTGTTGAAAAACGGTTTTTTCAAATGAAAACTTTAAAAATTTTAAAATTTTGTTACATTAGAATTCAATATGAAATGGATTATAATGAAATAAATTAGTTAAATTTTAATATAATTTTACTAATTTTACTTTAAAATAAATTTAAAATATAATTTAACCTTCCAAATATTTTAAATGAAAAGGCAATTTTCTATAAAAATCAGCATTTTCACTATTCATCAAAAAAGTAAAATTTTCAGAAAATTATCAAAAAAATCAAACAATGATATTTTTGAAATTTATATTTCAAAAATTAAGTTTATTTAGTAAAATAAATTTTATAAAAGTGGTAAAAAATCATTTTAAATTCTATGCACAAAGCAAGAATAAACCACCTTTTAGAAAAATAATTTTTTTCAGAAACCATTTATTTTTCTTTAAAATGATACTTATTTTATTCATAATAAATATATAACCATTTTATTTATTTCATAAAAATATAAACCATATAATTTTCATAAATTATTTATTCTTATTCATACCCACCATTTAATGAGAGGGTTTTAACTATAACATTTTAAATAATAATATTTTAATAGAGTATTGTGTTTCATTTAAACCTAATGTTTCATACATCACAAGCTATCAAAGAAATGGTATTTATTTAAAAATAAATATATCCTAAAGTCTTTATATTTTACACTCTCTTATAATATTGATTTTTCATTTCATATACTCTATCAAACATGATGTTCCGATTTTAAAATATTAGGGTGTTACATTCTCCCTACCTTAAATAAATTATGTCCTCATAATTTGATTTTGCGCTCAAAAATAAAGGGTCTAATATTTGAATATTACTTTTTTTGAAAAAAAACAATAAAAAAAGTTAATAAAACATCCCCTTAATAAAATATAAAGGGAAGTAAAAAAGGTCGTATTGAATAACACATAAATAGGTTCTAAGTAGGAGAACCTTATGAATCGATCAATTTCCACTTCATATCTTACTCCATGAAATGAATATCCAATAAATATTGTTTTATGATTGAAACACTAAAATTAAATATTAATTGATCATAAGATCCATAAAAGAGTGACATGTTTTTCTTCCTATCTTTAAATATTTTCCAAAACCAATATGGTTAACAAAAATTTATCTGATACAATACATCAATCTCTAAACCTCATTAGTAGCACCACTGGTTCAACATTAATATTTATCAATAAAATAATTTAAATAAAAACAATGAAATATTAACCAGAACATTACGTGGTGTAGCGGTAGGTGAGGCACTCATGATGCCTTTTGTTTGTGGGATCAAACCCCCATGACCTTTTCAAATGTGATGTGTTGTCACCCAACATATAGGTTGTCCTTATAAAACTATATTAATATAATTTATATAATGTTCCCAAAGTGTAATAATCCATAATTACCTCGAAATCAAAGATAAGATAAACCCTAAAGGTTACCAATACCTTTAAAATTATGCCCACAAAATGTAATGGAATTTTTCCTTAAATAACTTTTTCACTAAAACATATACTAAACCAATGGGTTGAGTTTCCATAAATCTCTCCAAAAATATCCTTAATCTTGGTATACTTGCATAACATAAAACCTAAAAATATGTGCTTAGTATTTTTAACTTATAATCAAACTTAAACTCATAAACATATGATGGTATCTATAATATTTTATTTAATATTTGATGAATACATATTCTTCAATAAATTATCATAATCCTTAAATGTTTCATTATTATTATAACAAAAAATACCATTAGTAAAAATACTTCTACAATTTACTTATTGAATCCAAATACATAAATACTTCAACCATTTTACTTTAATATAGGTCTTTCCTTGGGCTGGGGATTAACCTTTAGAAAAGGGCATTGACTTAGATAATTCCTAAGTTCCCCACATTTAAGACAATAAACTATAAATGGATCCCTAGGATGGAATTTATTTACATCCATCTTACTCTTCATTTTTACTTGGAACTTCAATACTTTGTACCCTTATTTTGCACACATAAAATAATTTACCATCCCTTTGAGGCACTTTCCTAAGGGTAAATTTCCACATTTCTGATAAGAAGTAAATCAAGACATGTTTTCTCCATGGTCTCCACAACTCAAGCTCTTAGAGACCTTTATCCTTCTCTTCTTTAGTGAGTCCTAAAGTTGGTTAACATATAGGTTTTTGATAATATTTTTAGGTAACCGATTAAAAATAATCATGATATCTTTCACTCCTGCAATCATCCCATTTGGTTTCTCATAATCACTAAATTTTTCTTAACATCCAATGTTAACATGATTATTTTAGGTTCCATCCATTGACTAAAACCAAAAATAAAAATGTGAGAAACAATAATCATAATGGGAAAACCATATAATAATTTAAAGGATGTAAAAAATTAGGACACCTTATTTTCATTCTAAGACACCGTAGGATTATCCTAGATATTCATTTTCACCATCTATTCAAATCCTTTATAATGATTTGTAAAGGAAATGTGAATTATCATAAGCATATCCCTCAGGAGTGTTAAACCAAGTGTGCAGTAAGGTCTGTTTTCTACACTAGGTGATGATATGGTCAAGCTCAATGCACCCTTTTTAAATTTATTACCCCAAGGTAAATTTTTTGTGAGAATAGCATCCACTTGTAGTATCATGTATTGTTAAGAAAAAATTAATAATATCTTCCTTACCAAAACTTTAGGATGTTCTTATATACTTATCCTCAAAGTCTAACATAGGTTTATGTTCCCTAATCTATGTTTTCCTTAATCTAGTTCCCATGGTTTATAATGAACTTTCTCTGATACCAACTCTAACAGCCCCAACACTAATAGACCAGATCTAATGCCCACTTTATTACATTGTCACTAGATATAATTTATCACATCCCAAAGGACTAAATATTTTAGTAGTTTTTAATATCTATATATATACATGATACCCATTTTACATTGGTGTTAGAAAAATAAAACACAATACATATCAAAAGTGAATTATTTTCATCCTTGAAACTCATTAAAATATTTCTTCTTTATATCATGGGGAAAGGAAACAAAATAAGGGTGATATAAGATCCCATATTTTTTTAGGTATGTCCCTCTTTGAGTTTCCATTTAACCTATTATGTTTTCATTTTTATTTGTCTTTGAACATTGGTGGTTAAGTCCATTTTTTAGAATGGAAAGAATTTTCTAAGGTAAATGACCTAAAGTTCAGGGATGTTTTTTTTTGAATTAATTAATTTTGGGTAAGGGTGTCAAGGGTTTACAAGAGTTCTATATAGTTTGGAAAGATTTTTATGTGGTTAGGTATTTTTCTAAAGAACTAGGATGAAATATATCTTCTAGACACTTTAACATCATAAATATATTACACAATGTGAATTTGTTGCTATGAAGATGTTGAGAACTGGTTTAGGTTGTGAAATGGTTAAACACCATGAAACTATTATGTGATGTGAAATTTCTACTGGGAAGAATCTATGTACTAGTTCAAGTTATGAAGTAGTTATACACCATGAAACTTGTTCAAATTTTTAAATTCTTGATCAAGTTTATTTTAACCCTAGGTGATGATTTTTTCATTGTAACTCATAAATTGAGAAATACACAACATGAAAGGATTACATTTCATGAATTTCTCAGGTTCTATGTTTATAATTAATGTCATACATATGTTTTTTTTACATCCACATGAATCTCTTCTCCCTCAAACCCTAGGAATACTCTATGGAATTTTAGAGTGTTTTCTTCCCTTTTGGACATCTTGATCAAGTGTATGATTCCCAGTTAATTGTTTTGATAATGTTTTTCCATCTCTTCTATTTATTTTAGTTATAGCGGTGGAATATCTTAAATGTTGTTTTTTTAGGTTTTGATATTTATCTTGTGTTATCTTGGTTTTCTTCATGATAATTATCACATTTTTCCTTTGTTTTCATTAACTTTTAGAAGTATCTCCTTTATCACCAAATAAAGTTTGGTGAACTAAAACAAAACCCTATGGTATATTTCTATTTTGTTCAAGTATGTTCAATATTATTTGGTTGTATCGACAGAACGTGATAATTAAAAAACTAAATAATGTTTAATGAAAATATTTTTTTATAATTATACATAGATCCCTTTGGATCCAATGGTTTTGATACCTAGATTTTAGATACCTATCGGGTAAGTCGACCCTTGAATAATAAAGAACTACCTAATGAATTAAAGTATATTTTAGCATTACATGAGACCTCAAGTGATTTCTTGAGATAGATTCACCTTGTAAAATGGATTAATTGTTTATTGGAATGACTATAAATGTTTTATATGATATGTTTGTGTGCACCATCATGATAATGGTTAAGAAAAACTTGATAAGTGAAAGGGTTAATTGAAAGATAAAGGGTAATTGGTTGAATTGAACCTTGTGTATTATGATGTTATATGTGTTATTCTTACTGTTATACTTTGTCATGTGATTCATGATGAAATGATTATATAAAGATCCTCGACTAGTTATGTAATAATACTTATAGGTCTTAAACTAGTTATGTTGTAATTCTTATAGGGATCGTCCCAATTATGCTGAAATGGTTATATAAAGGGTCTAGCCTGATATGATCTTATATAAATGGATTAGCCCAGTTATGTTGTAATTATTACAGGACTTGGCCTGATTATGCTATGATGATTATACATAAGGCCTTTTTCAGTTATGTGGTGTTTCTATGGACTTGTGGTTGTGGTTGGTATAGTGGTGCTACAAGATCAAAGATTTTCCAACGCGGTGTCGAAGCAGGTTGTTTGTTATATTGTATTAATTTTTTAATTAATACACTTATTTATCTCTTTATTTCATGCACTTATTATCAAACTAGTTTTTTAGACATGGTGGTTTTGACCTACTGATTTTCACTCACACTGTATTCAGGTCATCGTTTAGTACCCGATAAGATTACATGGATGAAATATTAGACAAGGGAAATGGACCTTGTAGTTGATTGTTGCTTGCTAGATGGTTTGGAGCTTGCAGACAGGACCGACATGGTGTTTGGAATCAAGGTGTTTTGAGTTTATTTGAGTTAGCATGGTCATTTATTTTTATTACTTTTAGTTTTACATTGAGATGTATTATAGCCTAACAATACATTATTCTTTATTATTTTATATATTTTGTTCTTCCTTTATCTTCCAGTCATATGTTTTATTGTTTCTTCTATTTCTATTACTCTAATATTTATTATTGTTGTTTATTTCCATTATACTTTAACTCTATGCCCGGAGTTATAGTCTCCCCACTATATTCTTTTCACCCCTGATACTAGTTGGTATCCACTGGCATATGGATAGGCACACCTAAGGTCCAGTAACCAACCTAATTTGTCCATGTGAGAGAGTTCTATAAAGGGTGATGTTACAAAGTGGTATCAGAGGATCTAGTTGTTATTTTATATTACTTTATTATTTAGGAAAGGTGAAAATGAGAATATAATGTTTCATGTCTTATAAATGAGCTTGTGCATGGGTGTAGTTAACCCATGTGCACGGTAAAATCCATGTTCCCGGAGATGGGATTATTCTTCATGATGTTCACTTGTTATGGTTGATGTTATTTCACCTTGGGTGATTAACATGTTGTGTGATGTCACGAACAAACCCGGGTCGATGCTGAACCGGTCACCCGAGCCAATATGTGGGCTGGCCCAAGGGCATTCCCAGTCCCGACGGGCTGGAAACTAGTGTTGGGAATCAAAAGATACATTTAAGAATGATTTAAGACCAAAATAAATAACCATGACTAGATAAATAAATGGTATAAACTGAAAATATAGCAAGACCAACAAATTAATATCAAATAAATGAACAACTGATTCAGTTACAATATACAACCAAAAAGACTGAAAATAAAAATAAGAAAAACTAAACCACTGCCATGTGATCTCCATGTGACCTCTTGTTCACCACCAACCATAAGACCATCCTTTCTCCAATAATGAGCAACTAAACTAGGAGAACCTGAGAAAAAGAAACTAGCAACTGAAAAAATAAAATTGGCATGATCACCAAAATTCTCATTAGGAATTCCAAAGATAAACCATGTGATCCAAGTGTTTCCTTTCCCAACATAGTCCATTAACACTAGTTTGAAATATAGTAAAAAAAATACTTTTTCCACAATTTTAATAAACAACCATAACTTTCCCTTTTTGAAATCTGGCACATTCCACCTTCCATTTCTAAAACAAACTAATATTTTATAAATAAAACCTAAACCAAAAGATACTAAGGCTGTGTTGAAAATAAATAGACAGGGTAAACAGAAAAATAAGTGTAGAAAAATACTAAGAAACAAATAAAGAAGGTAACCAAGAAGAATAAAAAATAACCATGGGTGATCTAAAACATCCTTAGAATACCCCTATACGCACTCAGTTTGGAACAACCTATCGACGTATGGTGAGGCTCCTAAGTCAATAACCAACTAGCTTCCCTAACCTGGCCTCACTAGTGGCACATCCCTCATGTCCTATCTACAACTTCAAGATGGTATTAACCCGTCTAATCGGGCCTAGAAAGAAACTGTCACTCGATCATCTAAAAGACACCCAAGAACCCATGGTGGTAGTTATACTATGTAAGTAGGATTCCCCTATACACATGACTCACCTTACCTGCCATCACCGCACTTGCCTACCCCAAAAACAGACACCACATATATGATAACCCGTGAAGGGGAATCCTAGATAGGTGTGCCCACTATATTTATATGAATATATTCATTTCACATAAAAAAAGGTGCCAATTGGGCTGCTATACAATATAAACATTCAAAATGTTTCACAAGATGCTTTGGTTTCCAATAGGGTGCACACACTTTCCAAATCCCATTCCTTTTTAAAAATCCACACAAGCACCACTTTTGAGTTGGAAGTGCCAAATGGGCCTTTAGCTCGGCTAAACTAAATGCATTTACCAAAACATCCTACAAACACTGCTTTCATATTTACAATTCCAAATGGTCCCTTAAGTTCCTAACACACACCCAAACATTTCACAACTACCAAATGGGCCTTTAACCTTTTTAAAATCACACAAAACTTGTTTCAATGCAAAATGGTCCAAATCATGAGGAACACATTTAAAACCATTTTTATAAATCACACAAGGGGACCAAATTTATTTAAAAACTAAAAGGAATATAATAAACTGAGCTTTAGAGATGAAATTACTTGACATGTACCATATTCATTTAAGGGAACATCCATCTGTACACCTAGTTCACCCATGGATGTGCCAACATCAAATGTTACACTCCAACATCCAAGGAAGATACTCAAAATCATTTTCACAAAGTCACCATTAGCTTTCAAACCAAACCCAAATGCACACCAAAACACCTTTTACCCATTATTCTCATTCCAAACATCATTTAATAAATCATTTACTCATTTAATAAAACATTTCAAAAGAACATAATAAATATTTACATTAAGATTTTACAAATTTCACTTGATAATTCTATTTTAAAATAAATTTCATATCCAAACACTTCAAAAAAAAATTTCACACCACACTCATAAATTATAAAACATGCTAAAGAACACATGAAATCCTAATAAATTCATCAAGCATCGTTTAAGAACAGAATCACCTAGACATAATCAAAGAATTATTTTAAAATCTATTTTGAACAATTTTAACCAATATAAAAACAATACAATAAGTTAACTACGATACTTATAGAGTTGCAAATGAAATTTAAAAATTAATTTAAAACACACAAGTGTCCATGGGTTATGCCGAAAAAGAAAAAGATATAAATTCCTACCTTGGTGGTGCGAGAAATTGATGATTCTTAAAAGGGAGGAAGACAATGCTTCACAGACCACCCTCACACCCTAAAGTCCAAATAAAAATGAATTACACTTAAACCCTAACCATTAGAGTTCGGAAAAATTGAAGAAAAAAACCCATGAATGGGAAGAAAACGTACTGATTGAGATGTTACCAGTGAGAGGAGGTGTAGTCGGAGGAGCGTTGTCAATGAGGGAGGGGGCACCAGCGAGTTGCACTACACAGGGGGTGCGGCTAGAGCCGATTTGTGCCGAAAAGATGACTTCGAGTGAGGGGGGCGTCGCGACTAGGAAAGGCAGTGCAGCTAGAGTTGTCATGACCCATCCTCGGGGCCCATGTCGTGACTACCCCAAGCCCGCCTTCCATAGGCCAAGGGCTAGCGACTAGCACCTAAGGCATAAATCCCATTAACTGGGAAGGCATTTCCTTTATAAAACATAAACACATCCAACCAGAGTACAAATAGAAGTAATACACTAAGTACAAAAGAAAGTACTGAAAATTAAATGGTCCAGAATACAAACCCAACTGAAAATTACAGCTACAACTAAACAAAAGTACAACAGAAAAGACTAACAGCTGGAAGATAGAGCAGCTCCTGGGTCGTCCACCTCGGATCCTACCTAAAGGGTAGGTACAGATAGGCTCCTCAACGCTCTCACCCGCCAACCTCCTCCGAGTATCGTCTCGTCGTGAAGTCCACCTCCGGTTACAGACTCATCGTGAGGTCCACCTCCGGGTACCGACTCGTCGTGAGTTCCACCTCCAGGTACCGACTCGTTGTGAGGTCCACCTCCGGGTACCGTCCAGTCCTCGTGCACTCGGTCTCTGTCAGCGATGTTCGTCTTCTGCATCCAACACAATAAGGTGCGGGCATAGCCCATGTAGGGGTGAGTATAATGATACTTAGTAGGGACCCCGAGACCCTCAAGGTCTCACTAAATCCAACAAGTATAACCACAAATTAGGATCTCAGTAGATAACCCTCACTTAGGTATAAGCCCATACTTATACCTAAGTTATCAAGTAACCCATCTCAATCGTGAGGAAACACAAAGGTTATGAAATCAACTGATAACCACTACTTAGTTATATGCCCATACATATACCTAAGTTATCAAGTGACCCATCTCAATCATGAGGTAAACACAAAGTTCATTGACTCAGCTCAAACCAGGATTTTATTCATGATGTCCAAACCACAGCTGTTGGAGAACTCCTCCTCTGTCGAGTACAGTGGTCCTGTCATGACTCTGAGGTGCTACTCTCTAACCTTATACTATTGAGGTACTCCTCATGTTGAGTACCGCGGGTCTGCACCCAAACACAGTAGTGCTCCCCGCCAGTGGTCTGCCACCCAAACACAGTAGTGTTTCCCCTAATAGTCTACTGAGGTACTCCTCCTGTCGAGTATCGTGGGTCTGCTGCCAACTACCAGGCGCTCTTTCCTCCATGGGTATGCCGCCAAATACCGGTTGCTCTGTCCACTAGGCTAGTCAACTCACTCCAAGTCGAATCGGTCAAACAGTCGTCAGGTCCACAGCTACTAGGTCTCTGCACTCCGTATGCTCGTCTCCAAAAGGATCCGCTCCAAGAGCTACTGGTCGATACTCCAAGTTTCACAAAGTCACACTAAGAAGTATCTCAAAGGACCGCCTCATCAAATGGGTCTCAACGCAACAGACGGCGCGTCAATCGGACGCCCGGTCTATGAGTTATTAGCCTTTTCATCCCAGGGGCCTGGTTGGTTTGTGTACGAACCAACCTGACCGTATTTCAACTGTACCCTGAACTCTCATAGGATATACTCAAAGGTATTGTTTCTCAATGAGATTACCAATGTCGTTTCTGGTTCGTCAAACGGATTTCCGGTCTGAAAGTTATTGGCTTTTCCGTTCCAGGGGCCCAGTTGGTTTATAAGCTAAAACCAACCCGATCGTACTCCAACTACGTCCAAACCTCAGGTGAAGTATGTCAAAAGATCTTTCTCATCAAAAGAATCCAAAAAAGTCGAAGGAACATCAATCGGACATTCGGAGCTCAAGTGATAAGCTTTTCCGCTCCAAGGGCCTGGTTGGTTTCGAGTTCGAACCAACCCAGTCGTACTTCAAATGACACTAGTTAACCAAACCGGTCACACCATTGCAATCCATACGAAAAAACACACGAGATGGACTACCCATTGGTCTAAAATGGATAGCCGGTGAAAAATTTTCATTTCACCACAACACGCGCGAACCGGGCCTCGTGGGGCCCACGCCTCGACCTCGACTTAAATATCCAAAATTGGTCTTGAAAAATCCGTCTTAATTCCAGGGTCACAATGTCGCAGACGGTTCGTCATTCCGACACCGTATGAGAGAGATATGTCTGATACAAGATCCCGTAAAAATAATATTATTATTATCATTCGGTGTTTCATGTACTGAGCCACGAACTAGAATTTAGTATCCAACATTATACTTGAATCAACCATATTAATGACAGGATTACATCGCCACTGACGTCAAGCCAATCGGACATCGCACGAATGAGTTATAGCGGGTCAAAGATTTAATAATAATATTAAATCTATTATTTTTCGAGCGCTTCGAGTACCCAATCCAAAAACCCGAAAAACACATCCAATATTGGAATCACAAATTCCGTCTTGAAGTCAGGGTTGCACTGTCGCTGACAGTTCGTGAAACCGAGATCACACGAAGAAGTTACGGACAAAAAGGTGTTTTATCATCAAAATTAATAATACCGGTATTATATTATTAATTTTAATTGATTTCTTTCAAATACCCCATGTCACGCACCACCCTTCTTCACGCATGGCCAGCATGCCCTCCCCCCTTGATTCCTTCTCTCCTTTTTTTATTCATTTAATTGTATCTTTTATTTTATATCATCATTAACATATGTTTCTTCTCTCTCCAATCTAATTCCTCATTCACCATCTTGTTCTCCCAAATAGCACCCCAATCACCCAGCCTCCTCCCACACGGCCAGAACCGCCACCACCTTCGGCTGCCCATACAGTTGCGCCTCCAGATCCTTCCGCACTCCATTCCGACTTCGATTTAACTTGGAAAAATATACGAACGCATATCCTTGATCCTCGGGATGAGATCTTCGCGTCTGTATGTCACACTCAAGGAAACTTTGAGTTTCCAGCTTGCTTAATTATTTGGGGATGAATAACACGCGAAGAATGCACGGACAATGAATAAGGAAAGATCATGGTCAAAGTGCAGATCGATAGCCGTGTTAGTTTGGCCATCGTTTTTTAGAATCAAGAACATGGGGAATTGGAAATTAAATATTTATCATGCTTCAATAATTTCAAATTCAAGATAAACAAGAAGAAAATTAATTCAATCAATTGTTTATCAATCCGCGAATTAATTTATTTAATTCGCGTTCATCATGAAAAATTTAAACTGAGGTAAGGAATCCACAAAGATATATCCTAAAAATAAACGCTCAAGATCGAGGGTATAAACCACATAAATGAGAAATATACAATATTCCCCTACCTCAACAATTGATGTTGAATATCGGGCGTCGCGGTAGATGGCATCGGAGACCGGCATCGCAGATATTGTTTGAAGATTCCGTGGACGTTGGGGTGCGTCCGAGGAGGAAACAGTGTTGGCGACAATGCATTCTTTGAATTGTAAAGTGTTCCTCATCGAGGGATAATGTCCTTCTTCGGAGGCATTCTTCGTCGAAGAGGGTGGTGTTCTTTCTTTGAGAGAAGAACCCCCTTCTCTATTCCTCCAGAGCTCTCACCAAAATCTCAACCCAACAAATGCCCAAAATAAAATAATAGCTAAGCTATTATTTTATTCTCACAAGTATTTCAAAATTCAAACAACTTAATTTAATTAATTTAAGAGTTAGAATTCATTGATTGAATTGTGTTGGAAAACATTTAAGAGGGGAAGAGGAAGAGGAAGAGTCCTCATAAATAAGAGGGGAGTTTAAGGAGGGTTAAAAGGGATTTAAGGGAATGTGAAAGTTTGGGGCTCGTGTGGGCCCCACCTCACTAATATCCTCACAAGGGTAGTTAGGTTCTCCCACCCCAACTCCCCCATGAAGGATATAACCACTTAGATTCAAAAATAAAATTGTTCCACAATTTTATTCACTTCATATTTAATCCACAAATTGAAACATCTCCTCCCGAGAAAACGCAACTACGGTAAAGGTCCCCTTAAACAATTACTAGCATTGCGAGTTCATCGGTGCCCTCATATTTTAATTCCGAGCACCAGTTCAAAAGATAGAAAAACCCGCTCATTCATTCACTGAACATACCTGAGCTAAACTTCGGAAATTGATTTCGGGCACACCGGGCCTCGGAATCAGGTGCCGTTAGAAACTGCGTACTCGTAAAATTCCAAAAAAATTAAGAAAAAAATTTCCATTAAATTTTCGGGTCTTTACATTACTCCCACCTTAGGGCTTTACGTCCCCGTAAAGCTTCAACACACACTAGGGGAAAAAAAGTGGTACTGAGCACGCATCTGAGTCTTCCACTCTCATGTGATCTCCTGGAGGTTCATGTGATGTCAGCAAAAGCACACAAGAGGAAGCGATCGTCCACATAGGACCCACTCCTGTCGATCCTTGATCTCTACTGGAACCTCCGTGAATGTCACCCTGACATCGATGTTTGGCTCCCTGTGGTCGATGATGTGTGAAAGGTCATGCACGTATCTCCTCGACTGAGATATGTGGAAGACGTCGTGCACCTAGTGAAACTATGGTAGAAAGGTCAAGCGGTAAACCACCTCGCCTACTCTGTTGGGGACCTGTAAAGGTCCGATGAAACGTGGAGTTAACTTGCCGCCTCGGCCAAATCTTCGTAGACCTCATCATGGTGAGGCTCATATAAAAACGTGGTCTCCATCCTCAAAATCTAGAGGCCTCTGTTCCCTGTTTAGAACTGAAAACTCAAAACTCCTGTTACCACAAGGGTAAGGTTGGCTGAATCAAGAGTGATCGGCCGCACCCTCCTATTCATGAGTTTATCATGTGCTTCATGGGGTTTCCTTTTCACCGACCAAAGAAAACCCATCCCATAATTGTAAGTAAACCACAACCTTTTTCCTAATACATTCAATCTGTTTATGAACTGTGGTTGCCTAGTCCATACCCAAACTAACATCGTAAGGCCTCGATGCTACCACCAAGAGGTTCCAACCGAAACTCTCGCCTCAAGGTTCATATCACACCATCGGCGTAAGCATGATTATCGAGTCTCCTCCCAATGGTATCTCCATTGGTGAGGGTCAAGTCAACGGTTTAACCAGAAACTCTAGGTCTAGAACAAGATTCGTGGAAGGAATGATTGGTACCTATGTCTATTGATATAGTAGCTCGTAGTAGACACAGACCGTACGTCAAATCATTCTTAGATCCCTTAGGTCACACTCCTTGACTGCATGCAGCTGTTTTCTTCCCCTTCCCTCCAGCTCCCTGAGCCTGGTGGGGACTACAAAGACGGGTGGTTGTAACATGTTGAAATGTACACCACCTCATGCTGCGCTCCTAGCTCTACTTCCACGTCTGTTGCTCTACAGATTCATCTGTCCTTAACACTTCCTCTTCTTGAAACATTTTACACGCCCAAGTCTCTGAGACTGGCGCCAATTCCATGCTCTTCCACTGCTAACATTCTTTAGCTGTATCCGTTCAGCCAAAGAACATTCAACCACAAAGTTCTTCTCTAGATCTGAGGTACGAGCTCTAAAGCACTGATCTTATCGTAGTCATCAAGTACCAAGAATGATCGGTACGCCTTGATAAATACTCAACTACCGACGTGTCTTCCTGCCGAAGCTGTATAAGCTCTAGAAAACTCTCAGCCACCTCTTCAAGCCAGTCCTTAGCCACTTGTTAGTCAAGATTGCCTTGGAACCTGAGGGGTATCTGATATTGAAACACGTGTAAGGCACTAAGCCTACATGTGTCATCTACTGGTACCGCCGGTTGAAACTGCTGACCAACAGGTAGTGATATAGCTGGCACACTACCCGAAGGTACTAACTCAGGCATCGGTCCACGCATCGAAGCCTCATCACTATACGGACCAACCTCATGGCCACTCACTGGAAAAAAACTGGTAGCTAAGTCCACCATCCACTCTACTGGTGTCTCAACTAGGCAGAAAACTCTAGAAATCGCGTCCATCCAGTCCTCTGCTGACTGGGAATCTGTCTCACCTCGTAACCTCAGAGGCCTCTGCTGCTGGAACTTGTGCAACGCGCTCTGTCGGCGTGCACCGTCCGCTAGTACAACTGATGGAATCTGCTACCCAACGGGTGGTGGTGCTTTTGGTACACCACCCGAAGGTGCCAACATAGTAGAAAGGGCCCTACACCGGAGCCTCGTCGCTTGGTGGGCCATCATCGTGTACTATCTCAGAAATCCAACTAACTGTCTACGTGGAGGCATCTTGTATAGATGCGACATGGTCAAACGATTTAAACCTGGTGAGCTGACCTGGTTGAGCTGACTTAAGGAAAACTTTCGGAAACACACATGTAATCAGTGTTTTCATGCACTAATTCGGAAATCAGTAGTCAGGGTCCTGGTGTATGGATATGTCGGCCATCACACCAACACTGGACTCCCTGAACTGAAGACCACACTCGATATGCATAACAATATTTCTTTAAAGAAAATAATTATCAGAGTCCTGAGTTCTGCGGTAGAACTGACTCCTCTGATACCAATTTTTCACAACCCATCCTCGGGGCCCGTGTCATGACTACCCCAAGCCCTCCTTCCATAGTCCAGGGGCTGGCGACTAGCACCTATGGTGTAAATCTTGTTAACTGGGAAGGCATTTCCTTTATAAAACATAAACACATCCAACCAGAGTACAAGCGGAAGTAATACACTAAGTACAAAAGAAAGTGCTGAAAAGTAAATTGGCCAGAATACAAACCCAACTGAAAAGTACAACTAAAACTGAACGAAAGTAAAATATAAAGGACTAACAGCTGGAAGATAGAGCAGCTCTTGGGTCGTCCACCTCGGATCTAACCTGAAGGGTAGGTACAGATAGGCTCCTCAACGCTCTCACCCACCAACCTCCTACGAGTACCGTCTCATTGTGAAGTTCATCTCTGGGTATGGACTCGTCGTGAGGTCCACCTCCGGGTACCGACTCGTCATGAGTTCCACCTCTGGGTACCAACTCGTCGTGAGGTCCACCTCCGGGTACCGTCCAGTCCTCGTACACTCGGTCTTTGTCAGCGTTGTCCATCGTCTGCATCCAACAAAACAAGGTGCGGGCATAGCCCATGCAGGGGTGAGTATAATGATAATCAGTAGGGACCCCAATACCCTCAAGGTCTCACTAAATCCAACAAGTATAACCACAAATAATGATCTCAACAGATAACCCTTAATTAGGTATAAGCCCATACTTATACCTAAGTTATCAAGTAACCCATCTCAATCGTGAGGAAACACAAAGGTTATGAAATCAATGGATAACCACTACTTAGGTATATGCCCATACATATACCTAAGTTATCAATTAACCCATCTCAATCATGAGGTAAACACAAAGGTCACTGACTCAGCTCAAACCAAGATTTTATTTATGATGTCGAAACCACACCTGCTAGAAAACTCTTCCTCTGTCGAGTACAGTGGTCATGTCACGACTCCGAGGTGATACTCTCTAACCTTAGACTGCTGAGGTACTCCTACTGTCGAGTATCGCAGGTACGTACCCAAACACAGCTGTGCTCCCCGCCAGGGGTCTACCGCCCAAACACAGTAGTGGCTTCCCTAATAGCCTACAGAGGTACTCCTCCAATCGAGTACCGCGGGTCTGCTGCCAACTATCAGGCGCTCCGTCCATTGTGGGTCTGCCGCCAAATACTGGGCGCTCCGTCCACTGGGCTAGTCGACTCACTCCAAGTCGAATCGGTCAAACAGTCACCCGGTCCATAGCTACTAGGTCTCCGCACTACGTATGCTCGTCTCAGGGAGGATCCGCTCCACGAGCTACTAGTCGATACTCCAAGTATCACAAATTCCCACGAAGAAGTATCTCAAAGGACCGCCTTGTCAAAGGGGTCTCAATGCAACAGACGATGCATCAATCAGACGCCTGGTCTGTGAGTTATTAGCCTTTTTATCCTTGGGGCCCGGTTGGTTTCATGTACGAACCAACCCGACCGTATTTCAACTGTACCCCGAACTCTCATAGGTTATACTCAAAGGGACCGTTTCTCAATGAGATTACCAACGCCGCTGCTGGTTCGTCAAACGGACGTCCGGTCTGAAGGTTATTGGCTTTTCCGTTCCAGGGGCCCGGTTGGTTTCTAAGATAAAACCAACCCGAACGTACTCCAACTGCGTCCAAACCTTAGGTGAACTATGCCAAAAGATCTGTCTCATCAAAAGGAATCCAACAAAGTCGACAGTACGTCAATCGGACATCTGGAGCTCAAGTTAAAAGCTTTTACGCTCAGAGGGCCCGGTTGGTTTCGGGTTCGAACCCACCCGTCTGTACTTTAAATGACATCGGTTAACCAAACTAGTCACACCATTGTGATCCATACAGAAAAAAACACGAGATGGACTACCCATTGGTCCAAAACGGATAGCTAGTGAAAAAGTTTCATTTCACAACAACATGCGCGAACCGGGCCTCGTGGGGCCCACGCATCGACCTCGACTTAAATATCCAATATTGGTCTTGAAACATCCATCTTAATTCCAGGGTCTCAACGTCGCATATGGTTCGTCATTCTGACACCATATGAGAGAGATATGTCTGATACAAGATCTCGTAATAATAATAATAATATTATTATTCAGTGTTTCGTGGCCCGAGCCACGAACTAGAATTTAGTATCAAACATTAGACTTGAATCTACCGTATTAATGATAGGATTACATCGCCACTGATGGCAATCCAATCAGACGTCGCACGCATGAGTTATGGCGGGTCGAAGATTTAATAATATTATTAAATCTATTATTTTTCGAGCGATTCGGGTACCCGATCCAAAAACCTGAAAAAGACATCCAATATTGGACTCATAAATTCCGTCTTGAAGTCAGGGTCGCACTGCTGCTGATGGTTCATGAAACCGAGATCGCACAAAGAAGTTACGGACAAAAGGGTGTTTTATCATCAAAATTAATAATACCATTATTATATTATCAATTTTAATTGATTTATTTCAAATACCCCATGTCACGCACCACCCTTCTTCACGCATGGCCAGCACGCCCTTCCCCCTTGATTCCTTCTCTCCTTTTTTATTCATTTAATTGTATCTATTATTTTATATCATCATTAACATATTTTTCTTATCTCTCCAATCTAATTCCTCATTCACCATCTTGTTCTCCCAAATAGCGCCCCAATCACCCAGCCTCCTCCCACACGGCCAGAACCGCCACCACCTTCGGCTGCCCCCCCCCCCCCATCTGCGCTTCCAGATCATTCCGAACTCCATTCCAACTTCGATTTAACTCATAAAAAAGATACGAACGCATATCCTTGATCCTCGGGTCGAGATCTTCGCGTTCGTATGTCGCGCTCAGGGAAACATTGAGTTTCCAGCCCACTTAATTATTTGGGGATGAATAACACACGAAGAATGCGCTGACAATGAATAAGGAAAGATCACGGTCAAAGTGCAGATCGATAGCCGTGTTAGTTTGGCCATCGTTTTAGAGAATCAAGAACATGGGGAATTGGAAATTAAATATTTATCATGCTTCAAGAATTTCAAATTCTAGATAAACAAGAAGAAAATTAATTCAATCAATTGTTTATCAATCCGCGAATTAATTTATTTAATTCGCGTTCATCATGAAAAATTTAAACCGAGGTAAGGAATACACAAAGATATATCCTACAAATAAACTCTCAAGATCGAGGGTATAAACCACATAAATGTGAAATATACAATATTCCCCTACATCAACAATTGATGTCGAACATCGGGTGTCGCGGTAGATGGTGTCAGAGAACGGCATCGCGGAGATTGGTCGACAATTCCGTGGACGTCGGGGTGCATCCGAGGAGGAAACAGCATTGGAGACAACTTGTTCTTTGAATCGTAAAGCGTTCCTTGTTGAGGGAGAATGTCCTCCCTCGAAGGCGTTCTTCGTCGAAGAGGATGGTGTTCTTTATTTGGGAGAAGAACCCCCTTCTCTATTCCTCCAGAGCTCTCACCAAAATATCAACCCAGCAAATGCCCAAAATAAAATAATAGCTAAGATATTAATTTATTCTCAGAAGTATTTCAAAATTCAAACAACTTAATTAAATTAAGTGAAGAGTTAGAATTCATTGATTAACTTATGTTGGAAAACATTTAAGAGGGGAAGAGGAAGACGAAGAATCCTCATAAATAAGAGGGGAGTTTAAGGAGGGTTAAAAGAGAGGTAAGGGAATGTGAAAGGTTGGGGCTCATGTGGGCCCCACCTCACTAATATCCTCACATGGGTAGTTAGGTTCTCCCACCCCAACTCCCCCATGTAGGATATAACCACTTATATACAAAAATAAAATTGTTCCACAATTTTATTCACTTCATATTTAATCCACAAATTTAAACTTTTCCTCCCGAGTAAACGCAACTGCGGTAAAGGTCTCCTTAAGCAATTACCGGAGTTGCGAGTTCATCGGTGCCCTCGGATTTCAATTCTCAGCACCGGTTCAAAAGATAGAAAAACCCGCTCGTTTGTTCACTGAACGTACCCGATCTAAACTTCGTAAATTGATTCCGGGCACACCGGGCCTTGGAATCAGGTGCCGTCAGAAACTACATACTTGTAAAATTCCAAAGAAATTAAGAAAAAAATTTCTTTGAAATTTACGAGTCTTTACAAGAGTAGGGTGGAGCAGGGGGTCAGGTCGCACTCGAATAGGGCGGAGCAGGGGGGTCGCCACCGAAAACAGGACAGAGGTAGGAGGGCGCACCGAGATTTAGGATGGTCTAAGGTAGGGTGCAAGAGGGGAGTTCTGGTGGGTGAGGGAGAGGTGTTGGAAGCAGGTTACGTAGGGGGTGTGCAGCAAGTCGTCACACCAAGGGGAAAATGGGGGTGATGGCTAGGGTTAGGAAAAAGAAGAAAAAAATAAATAAAAATAAAATAAAAACTAAAATAAAACAAAAATAAAAGTGATACTAATAATAATTACACTTATAATATCATAATTTTAACAATAAATTTGATAACAATAATAATAATTCAAATATTAATAATAATCGTTTTTCTTAATAATAATAACAATAATTATAATAATCATAATCATAATAATATAATTATTATCATTATCATTAATCATTCTATAAATTTTTTATTTTTATTTTACAACTAATTTTATTATTTTTAGACACTGAGCAGGTCGTGCAATTTGGCCACACGGTCTTCCAGACTGTGCGCCTACTGTGTGCCAGCCAAAAACACTCCTAGAAGTTTTAAAATATGAAAATATTACCTGAGACTCAACCCAAACCTCAACTGTGAAAAATTCAAAGACAATTAATAATAAAATATGAGGTATCTGAGGCCAGGGTTTGACTATTCTCCCCACCACAGACACTTTCGACCCCCAGAAAGTCACCAAGATGAAATTCAGTCCAAATTCAAGTCCATGCCCCATCAAAACTAATAGGAGACCAAAAACCTTGGGGTGACTATTCATTCCACAAGTCACACCTGACCAATCAAGAAGAAACCACAGTATAAAAACAAGATTATAACATGAGGGGGTTCTCCCCACCACAAGGACTCAACTAGCATGGGAGTTTCAAAACCAAACAACACCACCACCTCAACCAGGAACTAGGGAACTCCCAACCCAAACTCCTTAAATTTTCCTGCACAACCAAACCATCCCACCAAGAATTAAATAGGAAACCTGGTACGAGGGAACCCAGAAAACTAGGACACTGAGACAAGAGAACAAACACAATCCATCCTCTATATTAACTGAAAAAAAAACACCCCCAACAAGGCTGGGAACTCCCGACAAGAACTTCATCCAACTCCCCTAGCATGAGCGGAACCACACCACTAGCAGAATCAGATTCCCAACACCATGGGAAGCCCACAAATGGAGATTTGAACCAAACAACAGACCCAAACACACCTAAAAACATCGAATATTCCTCAGGAACTTACATCTCCAAACGAACACAGCTAAATTGATATCAACCTATACAAGGTCCAAACACACTTTAAAAAAATGCATGATTTAGGAAACCATATTCAGAAAAATAGGACTATTTGGATTATAACAGAACAAGTTCGTCATAATATCCCAAGAAAATTATAGGCTTACAATGGCGGAAAAACCTCAATAGAAGAAAAGAAGGAATAAAATTCTTTAAATGTTCATATCCCAACATGAAGCACAAAACTCGAAGCGAGGCTTCACACCCCCGACAACTTCTGACTGTGTATGAGCTTCACCCCTAGACCTGAGGTTGGGGATTTCATGGTTGAAGCATATCCTGCCTCAAATTTAGGTACGAACATCCCACAGTCACAACTCATTCTTCAAGAAACACTTCCTATTGGGATTCTCCCGGTGACCCGAATGGCCGCATCTAGTGCAGGACTTTAGAGTTATGTGACATGACGACTTTAAATTCTCAATAAGAGGTGTTAGATTGCCAACCACCACTAACTACACCCCCAAGAACAATCTCTTTAAGGTGGTAAATGTAAACTTTCCCCAACCAATAACCCTACCTAACATCACGTAACTCTACCACCTTCCTCAACTCCACCTCCTTGGGTATGAACCCTCAGAAGAAGGTGGCCTCGAACATTTCTCATGTCAACCAAAATTTTAATGAATATGGAACAACCAACTTCCACTAGTCCAAAACAAGACTCTTGAACAACTCCAAAATAGAAAAAACTCTAATAGCCTCAGGAGTTCCCAACACCCTGAAGACACGCTCTACCTCTTCAAGCCATATATCAACCTCTAAGGGACTTATAACACTGAAAAATATAGGCAACACCAACAAAAACTCAAGAAATGGGAATGACTCATTAGAACCTTGAGGGACCTTTCTGGGAGGCACATTCTGAACAGCACAAAAAACACAAACCAAAACCGAAATCAAATTGAATTATAATTAAAAGCAACATCCTGATCCAAAAAACTGGCTCAAAACCCAAAAAAATACAAACACAACCAAAAACATTTCTTTCAAAATCCACCATTTTCATTGAAATTCCAAAATTTCTTTCTTCTAAGGCCACTTCCCAAATACCAAACCCTAATTTTTAAACCAAAATAAATTTCCAAAATCATTTTCACCTTCAAAATCACTTTAAAAAACAATTCCAAGCCTCTAATTTCAAATACACACCCAAGTAATCCCACGAACCATTGCACATGTGTTCATCCACTTTCATCTATAAGTGCCAAAATGCACTTTCCAAACATACCCTCACATGTGAAAACGTTCATAAGGAGTACCCTAGGTTGCACCCAAACCACTTATTTACCAGTTTAAATCCATTTAAAGGAAAACATTTCCATTTAAAAGCCATTTTCATTTTAAAAAACACCCTTACACCCACCAAAACCAAGATAAGTCACAACTCACACCAAAATACTGGAAGGAGGGACTATCATCTATGTCTAACTCAATTATTGGGTAGTGGTTCATGGCCCAAGTAGGTCATAACACTAAGAGGAACTTGAACCATGCACTTTGACTTCACAAGGGTCACCACTCCATGTGGGGTAACAACGTGACATCGGTTCACCTCCATTGCCATCCCTCGATCCAAAACAAGAACAAAATACTCGAATCCCAGACTAACCCTGGTAACATGAGGATCAGTGTGAGCAATAATTTTCAACGCTCTTCCCGAACCTACCTCTTGAGTCTTGAAATTCCTAATATCCATCTACTAGACACCCTAAATAACAAGGGTCTACTCTGATACCTTTTTTTCATGAACAAATTCAATTCGACCCTGAACCGGTCACCCGATCCGGTCTACGACATGTTCCGAAGGGCGTTCCCAATACCCATGGGATAACAACTAGTGTCGGGCATCAAAAAAATAATGTGTGAATGATTTATGACCAAAATAAATAACCAGTACTAGATAAATAAATGAAAAAAATGAAAACGCAGAAAGACCAACAACTGAATCTCAAATAAATGAACAATTGATTTAGTTATGGGATATAATCAAAAACAATGAAAACCAAAATAAGCAAAACTAAACTAATGCCATGTGATCTCCATGTGACCTCTTTGTCACCACCAACCATAGGACCGACCTTTCTCCAATAATGAGAAACTAAACTAGGAGAACCTGAGAAAAAGGAACCTGCAACTGAAAAGATAAAATAGGCATGAGAACCAAAATGCTCAGTATGAATGCCAAATATAAACCATGAGATCCAAGTGTTTCCTTTCCCAACACAGTCCATTAACACTAGTTTAAAATATAGTAATAAAAATAAGTTTTCTGCAATTTTAATAAACAACCATAGCTTTCCCTTTTTTAAATCCAACACACGCCAACTTCCATTTCCAAAACTAACTACTATTTTATAAATATAGCCCAAACCAAAAGATACTAGGGATGTGTTGAAAATAAACAGATAGGGTAAACAGAAAACTAAGTGAAAAAAAAATACTAATAATAAAATAAATTAGGCAACCAAGAAGTATAAATAATAACCATGTGTGATCCTAAACATACCTAGAAGACCCATGGATGCACTCAGTTCAGAACCACCTGTCGGCATATGGTGAAGCCCCTTAGTCAATAACCAACTATATTCCCTAACCTAGCCTCACTAGTGGCACATCCCTCATGTCCTGTCTACAACTCCAGGAGGGTACTAACCTATCTAATCGAGTCTAGCAAGAAATTGTCACTCGATCATCTAAAATACACTTAGGAAGCCATGGTGGTAGTAATATTATGCAAGTAGGAAGCCCCGGAATGCATGACTCACCTTACCTTCCATCATTGTAGTTGTCTACCCCAAACACAGACACCGCCTATACGATAACCCATGAATGGGAATCCAGGATAGGTGTTACCACTATATTTATATGTATATATTCATTTCAAATCACGAAAGGTTCCAACCGGGCATCTATACTATATAAACATTCAAAAAAATTCACAAAACACTTTGGTTTCCAATCAGGTGAACACACTTTCCAAATCCCATTCATTTTTAAAAATAAAAACATACAAAACTTTTGATTTGGAAGTTCCAAATGGGCCTTTAGCTCAACTAAACAAAATTCATTTAACAAAACATCCTACAAACACTACTTTTATATTTACAATGTCAAATGGGCTCTTAAGTTATGAACACACACCCAAATAATTTACAACTACCAAACAGGCCTTTACCCTTTTTAAAATCATTCCAAAATGTGTTTCAAGGACAAACGGGCCAAATAATGAGGAACTCATTTAAAAACATTTTTAGAAATCACACAAGGGGACCGACTTTATTTAAAAACTAAAATCCATCTAAGAAATCAAGGTTTAGAGAGGACATCATTTTACAAGTACCATCTTCATTTGAGGGTACATCCATGTGTTCACCTATTTCACCCATGGATGTGCCAACATCTAATGGCACACTCCAACATCCAAGTAATATACTCAAAAGCATTTTCACAAAGTCACCATTCACTTTAAAACCAAAACAAAATTCACACCCAAACACCTTGAACCTGTGATTCTCATTTCAAGCATCATTTAATAAATCTTTTAATCATTTAATAAAACATTTAAAAAGAACAAAATAAAGGATTACATCAATATTTTACCAATTTCACATGTGAATTCCATTTTAAAATTAGTTTTATATCCTAACACTTCATAAAATACTTTCGCACCACACTCATAAATTATAAAACAAGATAAAGAACACAAGAAAGCCTAATAAATTCATCATGTAACATTTAAGCACAAAATCACCAAGACATAATCAAAGAAATATTTCAAAATATATTTTGAATAATTTTAACCAACATAAAAAGACTACAATAATTTAACTACAATACTTATGGAGGTGTGATTTACATTTAAAAATTAATTTATAACAAACAAGTGCCCATGGGTTGTGCAAAAAAGGAAAAATTCAGAAATGCCTACCTTGGTGGCATGTAAAATCAGTGATTCTTCAACAGGAGGAAGAAAATGCTTTACAGAACACCCACACACCCTATAGTAAAAATAAAAACACATTACACCCAAACCCTAACCATTAGGGTTCGGAAAAATTAAAGAAAACCACCATGAATGGGAAAAAATACTCACGGAGATGTTTCCGGTGAGAGGATGTGCGGCTGGAGGTGTACTACCAATAAGGGAGGGGGCACCGGCAAGTTTCACTGCATAGGGAGAATGGTCAGAGTGGATTCACACAGGAAATATGGTTGCCGGCGAGGGGGGTCGTGGCCCTGAAGGGTTGTGCGGTCAGAGAAGGGGGTCAGGCTGTGCTGGAGCAGGGCGGAGAAGGGGGTCGGGCCACATCGAAATAGGGTAGAGCAGGGGGGTCATCTTTGGAAATATGTCGAAGGTATGAGGGCGCATCGAGATATAGTCCAGCCAGAGTTAGGGTGCAAGAATAGAGGTCTAACGGGTGAGGGAGAGGCGCTAGAGGCGGTTCGCGCAGGGGGGTGAGCAACAAGCCATCGCACTAAGGGGAAAATGGGGGGTGACGTCTAGAGTTAGGAAACATTTAAAAATAAAATAACAACTAAAAAAGTGATACTAATAATAATTACATTGATAGTATCATAATTTTAATAATAAATTTAATAACAATAATAATAATTCTAATATTAATAATAATCATTTTTCTTAATACTAATAACAATAATTAAAATAATAATAATCATAATGATATTATTTTATTATCATTAATCATTCTTAAAAAAAATTATTTTAAAACTAATTTTATTATTTCCCGACATCGAGCAGGCCGCATGGTTTGGCCGCACAGTCTTCCAAACTGTGCGCCTACCATGTGCAGGCCAAAAACTCTCCCAGATGTTATAAAATCTAAAAATATTACCTGAGACTCAACCCTAACCTCAACCGGGAAAAATTCTAATCCAAGGAATAATAAAATAGTAGGTATATGAGGTCAGGGTGTGACATGTGATGATATTGTTTCTTGAGATTTATAATAATAGCCTAGTTTGGAATGATATGAGTATACATGAATCGTGATAGGAATATAGGAATATATATTGACATGCATTTTTCATTATAGGGACATATTTATTTCATGTGATATATTTACCTGTATGAACTATAAAATGGGATACCTGTAATGTCAGATAAATGAAATGAAAGAACTATTATGTTATGCTAATTCACTTGTTAATCCATGTTTAGAGAGACCACGAGCTATTTTTTCTCTATTATTTCCACATGTTGAGGTTTACCTTGTTGTTATCCAATGTTTTAAGAAGTCTGGTTGACTCGTAGAGAAAATTTCTTCTTTTAATCTTCAAATTGAGCATCATGAGAGTGGAAATTAGCACACTCCTAACACAGCTGAACTAGATCTTCATGTAGCTTCTGAGGATTAGATAGATTTTCATCTTCATGATTGCTTCCTGAGGGTAATAAAATCCATGTAAATGGAGACTTTTTGCACTATGCCTTCGATGTTTGAGAAGACAAGAGAGATTTAGCTATAGCATCTGCCTATGTTCATTGGGAGTAGAGTCTTCTAGGAAGCTGAGTTCTGGATCAAGTTAGTCTAGATGATATTCAAGAAACTTCAAACACCTATAGATAGGATGGTGAATCTTTCTGCGTACATGCTTCTTGGACCTACCAACCATCGGTGGTACATTCTAGTGAAAGTTGGAAAAAAGGAGAGTTATCCTAAAAGTAATTTGAGGTGAAGTTTTTGAGCCACTTATATATAGAGATGTTGATGGATGAGAAGGCTCATGAGTTCATGCTCCTGATGTAGAAGGGAATGTCGATGATGGACTAGACTGGATATTTCACTGATTGGAATCACTCTATGTAATCTTTAGTTAAAATGAGATCTCCAGGGTGAGATGTTTTCAATATGGGATTCACTATAAGATCAGGTCACTGGTGATCATTTTTAACTTGAGTGGCTTTTTGAACATGATGAATCAATATCTCATCACTAAATGAAAACTGAGAGAGGCCCCAAGCAGTGGCTAGGTTGTTTCGGTAGGGAGACCTAGGAGATCATCTTTTGGGGTAAAGAAGAATCATTATGATAGTTATTGAGAAGGAAACAGTGGGAAAAGTATCCAAGTCATGGGAAACCATCTCAGGACTATATTATTTTGCAGTTTAGTCAATATGGAAAGTTTTTCCACAAGGGGACTTAGTGTCTGTAACCTAATTTGGAGTTTCATGCTTGTAGTTGGTTGGGTCACCTACAGAGGTTTTTAAGGGAATCCAATACTAGAGCATTAGTAGGGGGTCATTAAAAGTACTACATTCTAGGAAGGACTAAGCTTCCCTTCAATAGACTGGTATCTAGAATTTCACTGGACGTTCAAGTTGAGGTAGGGGATGCGGCACTATAGTTCAAGAGTGGTTGTACCATGTTGAGGGAATAGAATGGGGGAGTCATACTAGATCCTAAGGTAGAGGATCAAGTCATCTACAAGCTATGCAGTATAATATGAATAGTGTGGACGTAGGAAATTCTACCATCAGAGGTATGCCTCTTGTATCATCTACCCTTACTTTTTTTTGTTTGATATATGAGAATATCATTCCTTTTTATCTTATCTTTTTTTTCAAATGGTTTGGCTTGGTTGTGTAAATTTAGGATAGGGTCTTGACCATCGACACACTTTTGGAAGTTCGGTTAGAGAATATCAAATGTTACAGGGCTTTTTTTCTATAAATTGGTGGTTGAAATTTCTTTTGGGAACCATTTGTACTGAAAATGATAGGTTTAAAATTGATTTTGGGTATGGATTGGTTATTTCTATACTAACAGTTACCTCTCTATATCTAAAAGGAGCCAATTTTTTTCACCAGGGTGAGTGGGATCTTCAAGCTAGTCATGCATGACCAATTTAGTATAGATTAGATTATCTCATGTATAATATAATAGGTCTTACTCTGGATGACGGTGGAATGTAGAAGGATAATTTTCCTTTAGTGGTAGAACATTTTTAGGATATATTTTCCACAAAGTTATATAGCTTTCACCTGAGTGAGAGATCAATTTTATGATTGAGTTGGTCTTGGGAGTAGATCTAGTTTTTATCCCTCCTTACAGGATGGAACTAGAAGAGCTTTTGGAATTGAAAGTTTAGTTGGAAGAACTGGAAGAAAAAGGTTTCATGCGTCCTAGTACATCACCATGGATTTTTTTAGTTCTTTTCATCTAGAAGGATGGTGGAACTTTGCACTTATGAGTGGATTATTGAAAATTAAACCAGATGGAGGTCAAGAACCAGTATCCACTTTAACACACTGATGATATCTTTTTTTAGTTGAGAGGTGATAATATCTTCTTAAAGATTGATTTGAGATCAGGATACAACTAGTTTAGGGTGATACCATTATCCACACCTCATACTAATTTTAGGAGAAGGTATGTACTGTAATATTTCGTAGTGATGTCATTTGGTCTAGAGAACACAATAGTGGTATCCATGTCCTTGATGAATAAGATGTTTCATCCTTTTTTGATCAAATTTTGGTTGTTTTTTTCAATGACATCTTAGTGTAATTCTAGTCTGCAGACGAGTAATCCCAACCTCTTGGCATTGTCTTGAGTACATTGAGAGAGTATCATCTTTATGTTAAGAAAACCAAATGCATTTTCTAGATTGATAAAGTGAGATTATTGGTCCATGTCATCTCAAAGTAAGGATTGTTAGTAGACCCAAAGAAGGTCGTATCCATGGTATCTTTTGTTTCTCCCAATAATCTCTTTGATATTATGAGCTTTCTAGGTTTAATAGGTTATTATCAATGTTTTATCTAGGACTTTTATCATCTAGAAGCATTAATGTCTAGGATGACCAAGAAAGGGGTGAAGTTTGTTTGGTTAGATTATTATGAGATAGATTTGTAGGAGATGAAAGGAAATCTGACCTCAATACCTTTCCTTGATTTACCTGTATTGGTGAAACATATTCCATGTACTATGATGTATCTAGAGTTGGACTAGGAGTATTTCGGATGAAGGAGGATCGAGTGGTTTCTTATGGATCCAGGCTACTGAGACCACATGAGAGGAATTACCATACTCATGATCTAGATTTATATATGGTGGTACATGCCTTGAGATGTTAGAGACGTTATCTTATGGATGTGAGGTTTTTGGTGTACACAGACCACAATAGCCTCAGGAACATATTTTCTCAACAGGACCAAAACCTTCAGCAAAGAAGCTAGGTCGAGTATATGTAGTCTTTTGAATTTGAGTTTTATTATACACCAAGAAAGGTAAGCATTGTTGTCGATTCCATTAAATGTAAGACAGAGATGGAGGTAGTGTGGGGGTCTTTTAATGAGTGACGGATGATAATACTATTTTCATATATTCATCTAGATGTTCATGAGTTGTAGGGATGAGTATATTGGACTTTGAAATCTATTAAACCTATGATTTTGGACTAGATCAAGAAGGATAAGTTATTTGATCTGAAGAGCTTAGTTATGAGAGAAACAATACATGGTGGGGAGCCACCATCAGGATGGTATCTTGGTAGCTTCAATTCTATTATTTTTTTGGGTCAAGTATGGGCTCTAATGGGATTGTATGAGGATTTGATGAGTGAGATTCATTATTCTAGGTGGATGGTACATCCTATTTTAGAAAATATGTATCATGGTCTTCATAGGAAGTACTAGTGGCTAGGGATGAAGAAGGAGGTAGTGGGATTTTTGGTGAGATGATTCACCTGTCAGTAGGTGAAAGTTGAGTATCAGAGGCATGTTGGGTTGTTAAAACATATTTACATTTCATAATGGAAATGGGATTATGTCATTATGGATTTTGTGATAGGATTAACTAGGAAAACCCATAAGAATGATGTATTATGGGTGATCATAGATCAACTAACAAAGTTATCCCACTTATTTCCTATTAGGGAGACCTTCACTGTTGATGATATGGGTAGTCTCTATATATAGAAGATAGTTTGGTTGCACGGTGTTCTAAGGAGTGTCATTTTTGATAGAGATCCTCATTTTATGTCTCAATAATGGAATGGTATTTCGTAAGCTCTTGGATTGTAGGTTCTTCTGATTATGGTCTATCATCCTTAGAATGAAATTCAATATAAACAGATTATTCATATTCTGGAGGATATGTTACGAGCCTATGTTTTAGATTTCATTGGTTCATGGGAGTAGTATTTGGCACTCATGGATTTCACGTATAAAAAAAGCTTTCAGGCATCAATCTAAATAGAAAATTTTGAGTCCTAGTATGGAAATCTTTAATGTTCTCCTCTTGTTTCGTTGTAGGAAGGCGAGTCAGTTCTTGTTGGACCTAGTCTTATATAACAGACTTCTAATCAAGTTTAGTTGATCAGGATGTGGTTGGTGACTCCACAGAGTATAAATAAATATTACACAGAACACTAGAGACAACCTTTAGAGTTTGAGGTTGGTTATCATGTTTTCCTTTAGGTGTTACCTATGTTGGCGAAACATTGTATCCAAATATGGGGAAAGTTAGTATCCAAGTTTTTTGGGTCATTTGATATAGTGGAAAGGATTGACATAATGGTGTTCCAAGTATCCCTTCCACAATGCTTTAGTTCCTTGTATGATGTGTTTCCTATGTCACAAATTTAGAGATATCATCCCTACCTTTATCATGTGGTAGATATTGATGAAATCAATCTTGGTGTATATTCTTCCTTTGATGAGAATCCAATATGTATTGTTGACTATGATGAGAAGTATCTATGGGAAAGGACCATACCTCTAGTTCAAGTGTAGTGCCATCATGTGTGGGTTCAAGAGGAGACCTGGGAGAGGGAGTCTGATATATGAGTATAATGGCCAGACTTGTTCACTGAGACCCCACAGTGATACTTGGATTATCTTGGGGATGAGCTATTATATGATGGGGAGGTTGTAAGATCCCATCTGTTTCCAGGTATATCTTTTTTTTAGTTGTTTTTGAACCAATTACTTTGGGTTTTTCTTTCACCTTTAAACCTTGGTGGTCGAGTCCCTTTTTGGGAATAGAGAGAATTTATAGGCGAAAATAACCTAAAGTCTAGGATTTATGTTTTTTTTGAATTAATTGAGTCTGGAAAAGCATGTAAACGGATTATGAAGGTTCTACATGGTTTGGAAGGCTTTGGAGGTGGTTCAGGATTTTCTTAAAAAACTATGCTAAAAGATATCTTCTAGACACTTTCGTGTTGTTAATATATTACACGATGTGAAAATGTTTTAAGGAATATTTCATGAACCGGTTCAGAGTGTGAAATTTTTACACACCATGAAATGGTTACATGACTTGAAATTGATTACGAGTAGAATTTGTGAGATAGTTTAGGGTTTGAAATAGTTACACGCTGTGAAAATTGTTCACATCTTGAAATGATCTATCAAGGTTATTTTAACACGATTCAACAAATTTTTTAGTGCAACATGTATATTGATAAATACACAATGTGAAAGGACTACACTCTATGAATTTATCAGTCTCTATGGTTATAATTCATATCATGCATATGTTTTATTTCTCATCCATGTACGACTCTTATCTCTCAAACCCTCATAAGTCTCCATGAAATTTTGGAGTGATTTCTTCCCTTACCGACATCCCAATAAAGTATATGATTCTTAATGTTTTTTTACTATAGGTTCCCAATCTCTTCTGTTTTTATTTTTTGTAGTGATTGAATCTCTTGAATTCAGTTTTTTTGGGTATAGATCTTGATATTTGTTTATCTAGGTTTTCTTCGTGATCATCATCACCTTCATCCTTTATTAGTGTTACCTGTTGGAATCATTTTCTTGATCACTAGATAAAGATAGATGGTCTAAAACAAAACCCTATGGTCTATTTCTATTTTGTTCAAGTATGTTCAATATTATGTGATTGTGTCAAAAACAATGTTCGCATTAACAAACTAAATAAAGGGTAATGATAATATTGTGTTTAGACTTCTCCTTGGATCACTTTGGATCCAATAGTGTTGCGACCTAGATTGTGACTACCTATAGGTTGAGACTACCCATGAATAAGATAGGACTGTAAAATGGATTGAAGTATGTTTTAGAATGACATGATACCTTAGGTGATTGCTTAGGATACATTCACCTTGGAAAATAGATTACTTGTTTTTTAGAATGAATGGAAATGTTTGATATGATATGGTTGGGTGAACTAGAATGATAATGGTTTAGAAAAACTTGATAAATGAAAGGGGTAATTGAAAGATAAAGGTTAATTGGATGAATTGACCCTTGTAGCTTATGATGTTATATGTATTATTCTTACTGTTATAACTTGTGATATGATTCATATTGAAATACTTATATGAAGGACTTAGATCGATTATGTTGTAATGTTTATAGGGCTCAGTCCGGTTATTTTGTAATTTTTTTAGGGCTCTTACTAGTTATACTAAAATGATTATATAAAGTGCTTGACCTGATATATTGAAATGATGATATAATGGGTTTGGAATAGTTATTTTGTAATGTTAATAGGTCTTGTCCTAGTTATGTTATAATGCTTATACAGATAGATTTTCTTAGTTATGTGATATTTCCATGGACTTGTGGTTACAGTTGGAATGGTTTTTCTACATGCTTAGAGATTTTCCAACATGGTTCCGAATCAGGTTTCTTATTATATTTTATTAATTGTTTCATTAATACACCTTTTTATCATTTTATTTCATGCTCTTATTATTAAACTGGATTTTTTAGACATGGTGGAGTTGACCAACTAATTTTTACTCACACCCTATTTGGGTTGTTGTTTGGTACTCAATAAGATTATATGGATATAGGTTTGGACAAGGGTAGGGGACCTTGCAGTTGATTGTTTCTTGTTAGATGGGTTGGATCTTGGAGAGAGATCAACATGGGATTTAGAACCGAGTTCTTTGAGTTTATTTATGTCAGTATGGTCTTTTATCTATATTACTTTCAGTTTTACATTTATATTGTTGGATCTAAATGGATATGAGATGGCACAAATACAAGATGGGGTGAATTGTATGTGTAAAAATTTCTATTAAAACCTTTAAGGAAGATTCTTAGATTAAAAGGACTTAGACTAAAATAATTCACAATACCTAAAAACAAATGTTCGGACTGACTCTTGGTCCGATGAAATTATTATTATACCATAGGTTATAAAACAATTGTATTCAGTTTGAATACAAATATCAGAGTATATAATGTGTAAATGATTCTACCTTATAGTGTATAGAATCAATACTAAAAATTATAAACTGTAACAGAAACAATTACAATATAAAATAATACCAATAGAAATAAGAAATAAAATAATCCTCTTTCTATTACAATAATCAGTGGAAAATTAAATGGTATTACAATTCTTTTACCCCAAAGAGTAGGGTATCCTTTCACCTAGGATAATAGTCTTGTCTTACCCACACCAGTAATCCCTTGATACGATGATCAGTACATTCATCTTGATATCCCCACAAGACCTTAACTTTACAGGTAATCGGTACCTCTATCTTTTAAACAATTAAAAGCCCTCGATAAAAAGATCGGTCACATCATCTACCTATCCTCAGAAGCCCTCGATCATTATCACTTGATCGGATGCAAAAATAAAAAAAATCACTTATTGAAATACAAAAACTAAGAACAAGTCATTCACTTTTTTTAATTTCAAGGCCTTCATAGGAAAAAGGAGAGAAGTCACACAGTATCTCTCTAGAACTTGAAAGAAGACAAAGTTATTTTCTCTAGTTCAAATGACCTCCTATATATAGCACTCAGGATCTAATAGTTACATTTTCTCCAATGGTCATATTTCTCTGGAAAATTTAGAGGGACTTGGACCCTTGGCATTATAACTGTCATATTGAAATAGAAATCATGACATCATTATGATTAGTTTATAACTAACTCCATGACATCATTTTGGTTAAAAAATATATATATTAAAATGATCACATGAGTATGATTGATATAGAATATGTGTTTTGATAAATTAATGAAAACATGCATGTGATAAAAGTATAACATGAGTACGATTAATATCACTTGTATGATGATAGGTATGAGTAAGATTATCAGTATGAATATAATTCAAAATACTGATATGCTACAAATTGGTTACAATGCACATTGTGAGTATGATGGTCAGAGTCAGTATGAAAAACAGAGTGGGTATGATTAAATAGTGAGTATAATAAAATAGTGAGTATGATGAAATAGAAACCATAATCAAAGTAAATCATTTATTTGAAAATTGAGTATAAAGAGATTTGTGATTTCCAAAAAAAGATATAAAATTAAAAAATAAAACTTTTTACTTAACATAGATACATTCTATCGTAACATTACGTGATTCTTTATTATTTTATTTACTCATTTCTTCCATTACCATCAAGTCGTATGCTGTATTGTTTTTGATATTTATATTACTCTAATATTTATTATTATTGTTTATTTATGATGTATTATAACTCTGTATCGAGGTTATAGTCTCCCCAATATATTATTTTCACCCCCACTGCTAATCACCAGCATCCAGTGTATAGAGATTCATTCTTGAGGTCTAGTAACCAACCTGATTTAGCCATGTAAGAGAGTACCATATCGAGGGACATTACAGGTGATCTCAAATGCTCAATAAGGGTTACATACAACGAAGTATATCATAAATAAATAAGTAATATTCAATATGGTAAGGTAAATAACTAAAAACACATTCTATTTAATCAATAACTTGAAAATTAAATAAGACATAATCAATATGGTAAGGTAACTAACTGAACACCCGTTCCATTTAATCAATAAACTTATAATGGAATGTATATAGAGATAATATCACTGTGAAAATATCAGAGATAATAATAATAATTGCATTATCAATTAATTAAATGCTTAATTATTGGAATTCATGATCTCAGGCACTATTATACCTCTATTTTCAACACATTTCACAAGAAAATTTAAAAATTTGGGTGAAAACCCATCTGATTTTTCTAGCTAATTTATCTTGTGAGACTCGTTGATACATAGAGGGGATATCTATAATTGGTCCCCACCAATTCATGTCTGGATAATTACTAATATATTGAATAATTGATTTAATTCATGAATCAATATTTCTTGTCATCAAATTTCCATATTGAGTAAAGAATATGGATTTATCAATATTTCCCCAATTAATCAAATAACTTTCAAAGTAAAAATCATATATAAAAATTTTATAATATTTAAGAAATAATCATATTCATGATAAAAAGGCATATATATATATATTTAATATAAATATAATTCCCAATGAAAATAAGAAAGTGATTTTTTCAAGAGTAAGTAAACAATCACAAGAGAAAGTGATATTGTACAATAATTTTTACCTCTTTGGTAACATTAAATTGAAACCCCTTGAATAATAAACATGAAATAAAACATTAAAAATCATGAATAAATAGTTATTTAGGGTAAAGATATCAAAGGGTTTGTATATACACCACATAAAACTGAATATGTGCATATTAACAAATATGTCTCAATGAAATGGAAATTGAGACAAAATCCCATACCTCATGATTTTCTTAAGTTTAACAAGATTTAAAATTTTATATAATGGTTTAAATTATGTTATTAATTTATAAATAAACCATAATAATATTTATAATATCATATATGATATTATTATAATATTTTACCACCATTTTTTTAATAATATTTTATTATTTTCTTTGTTTCGGGTGTTAATTGCCTTATTTTCTCATACATTTTGGTCATGAAGGTTCTGGTTCTTGTATATAAGATATAAATACATCATATTAATAATAATAATATTTTTATTAATATCATATTTACTCATTATATACATTATTATAACCATTCATGAAATTTGGGCATGGAAAATGAGTCGCACAACTTCGTGGAGACGGTAGGTCATACGTATGCACGAGCGACGATATCATTCCATTAACAGGTGAAAGTGTAAAAAAGTGTATGATATATTAATTTTATATAATTTATAACATGTCATATATATTACACATATTCATTAAATTTTTCCTTATTACTTTCCATGTAAAGCGTAAGTGAAAAATGAATTACATCGCTTCGCGAGACAGTAGTCCACTATACACACGAGCGATGCTATCATATTTTAAAAGGAATGGAAATTAAGAACTTATATGTTATAATATAATTACATAAGTATAATAATATCATAAATATCATATAAAAATGTTAAATCCATTAATGTATCCATCCTTGAAAGGTGGCGATAGAAAATGAATTACATCGATTCGTGATGTGGTAGTCCAATATACACACGATCGATGGTTTCATTCCCCATTTGATGGAAGTGGATATGGGTAAAATTAATTCCATTAACATAATAAAATATCATTATATTAATTTTACTGATTTTATTTTATAATCATGGTTTAATAATATTTGAATTAGGTGTAAGAATACCCAAAATAAAAACTGTTGTTTAAGAATGTTACCTCTTCTTCAGACAACTTATTTAGGTTTGCATAAAAATACCTCATAGGTTGAGTTTATAATAAAAAAATTACTCTAATATTTTTTATAGGATTAAGGAATGTATTTGGATAGGTATTTTCTAAAAAAAATGGTTTTGTAAGCGTAAATAGGAGAGGAGATGGGGTGTCCTTTTATCAGTGGGGGAGAGGACACACATGGAATTTTTGAAAAGATAAAGTTATAAACATGTTTTTATCAACAACAAATCCACCAAGATAGGCCATTGTCGACCCTAATAGGTAATTAAGCCTCTATATGGAAATCCAATGGGTTTTGGTAAATTTTTACATCATTTTTAACCCTTGTCTTTTGAGTTTAACCCCTGATAAACCCATTTTTCGCTTAACCATGGTAATTAATTTTTACTATTTTCACTATTTATTATGGTCCAAAAATACATTTAACTCATTAAATAATATAAATTATTCTGACTAAAAATATGTAATCCTTTTTTTCCAAATTTAATGCACAAAATTAGCATAACTGGATTGGAAGAATGAGAGGGTATGGCAGCCGCCATCGGGACCAGGCACTATGCAGCTTTATACGGGGCAATGCTAGCCGATTAGCAATGCAAGGTAGGGAGCAAGGTGATCAATGACGCAGAAAGCTGGGGATGGGCAGTTCTAGTGGGCTGGGCCTATGGGTCATGTATTGGGCATGGTATGCCTCTGGGCCTTTGGGCTATGTATTGTGGGTTTATCGGGCCTTATGCCTTGGGCATACGGGTCATGTATGGGTTCCACTTAAACCCTTAAAAGGGGGACTATCCATAATAAAAATAAAAAAGAATGCCTTCGGGCCATTCAGGGGGTATTTTTATTATTCATCAAAAAAATAATCTTTTCTGGAAATTCTCAAAAAACAACCAAGGATAATTTTGATAGGTATATTTTAAAAAATAAATTTTATTTTTTCAAATAAATTTTATAAAATTAGTAAAATTTTATTTTAAATTATGTGTGCAAAGTGCGACTAAACTGCCTTTTAGAAAAATATAGTTTTTTAGAAACCATTTATTTTTATTTTAAATAATTATTATTTTATTTATAATATTTATATAACCATAGAATTTATTTTATACATGTATAAATCATATAACTTTCATAAATAATTTATTTGTATTCATACTCACAAACTTAATGGCTAGTTTATGAAGATCATGTTTTAAATAACAATTTTTTAGTAGAGTATTTCATTTCGCCTAAAACCGATGTTGTGTGCATCGAAAGATATTGAAGTGATTGAATTTATTTAAAAATAAATATATCATAAATTCTTAGGGTGTTAAATTATTTTATAATATTTTCATTTCATTTAATATATGATATGGAACATAATGTACCTCTTTTAAAATCTTTGGGAGTTATAATTATTGATACCCACATCATAAAAATGATAATAAAACATTCTTTTGAAAATACTTAAAGTGGAATTAAAAGATAAAAAAATAAAATATATATTTGTGATTAAAAATAACAATGGAGAATATTTATGGAATAAAAAATTGACATGGAGGAGAAATGTCCATTAAAGAGGATGAGGATTATTCTCAACAACATTTCATCTTTATAGAGAATAAAATCCATAAAATAATAAAAATTCATGTAACAATATTTAAAAAAATATTTCATGGGGAAGAAATGTAAATCCATATAAAATGAATTGTAAGTACAATATAATTCTATCATAAGTTATAATTTACCCAACTTATAAGAATAATGTTCAATAACAATGATCATAGCCCAATGAATGAAAATTGAGTTAGAAAAAAACATATGGATTTCGTAACACATAGATAGAAAGACATTAAAAAAGATTACTATTATTATATTTTTAAATAACTTTAGTTTTATGAGAGGAATTCATAAGTTATTATATACACTACACAAAATAAAACAATTGGTAAATAAAATATATTTCTCAAGGAAATAAAATTGAGATAAGAAAACCCTTATCATTTACTCCCAAATATGATGAAATCTCACTAAAATATTTTATAATTAAAATAAATATCTTAATTAATTATTTAAATAAATTATTAGTATCTATTAACTTTTATATTATTTCATTAAAATCATTCACTATACATATATTAGTTGGTCAATGTTTATTTTCATCAACTGGTGTTAGTAATTTTGATTATATTGTACATGTTTTATAATTGAGATATTGATACATGTTATTTTATAAAATTTAATCATTAAAAATTTATTAAAGGTACTTGAAAATAATTTCCAAAATGATTTATAATGTTCTAATATAATTCTATGAGACTTTCTATTATGATTCTTGAATATGAAATCAGTTTTGATATTATTTCATAAAATTTAATGATATCAACAGATAAATCTATAATGATCTTTGGTTTTTGTTCAATCCTTTCTGAACCATATTAATTAAAATATATTACATCCTAATATAATATATATTCATCAAATATATTTTATAAACAACCATGTGAGGAGAAGTTTGGTGGTTAATGGATCCTTTTATAAATCTGATTAGTGTCCATTTGTTTAATACCCATGACATTATATTAATGTTATAAAAAAAACCTGATCTAAAATCCAATCAAACACCTATCCTGGTCTTCCACATGGCCCAAAGGGTATTCTTGATCCCCATAGGATATCAAATAGTGTCTAGGAATAATAAAAATGCCTTTTAGAATGGTTTTTTATGAATTTAAGATAAAAGGACAGTGGAACGTTAACATATAAGAAACCAAAATAAATAAACATTCCAAATAGGTCATAACCAGTAACATTGATCTAATCAATTTTTAAAAATAGTAAACATCATCCATAAATATAATAATAAAACATTGAATAATCAATTTTAGTAAACATAATAGAAAACAGCTACACAGAGAGGTCATCTTGGCCAATACAACCCTAACTAAAAAGAAAAAAACTACAAACCAACTTGATCCAAGATCAAAACCATATCTATGCAACCACCAATGACTCACCACCAACTTACTCACCCCAAATTGGACTCAAGGAATGAAAACTGAATCTAATGAAAAATATGAAACCTAAAATATATAGGTGTGATCTAAAAATTACAATAGGTCACCAAAACCTTTCTAGTCTATGAAATTTATTTCATAAGTAAATTCATAAATTCTAGATTGAAAATAAACTATAAAGTTGGATTTTCAATTATAAATTATGAAAAACCAAAATGAGTCCATAATAACTTTTCAAAATGTTTAATTGTTTTTCTTAAACTGGAAACATATGCTTTGAAAACATTTCCACCAACCCAAATCATTTCAAAACCACACACCCATTAAAATTTGTCAAAAAAACCATTTGTTTTATTTAAATGATAATGAACACTTAATAAACATTTAAAAACAACCATTTTTAAATCCACTTTAAAAACCCACAAAAGTTTATTTAAATTCAAAATATATTTTTCAAACATCTTTGAGAAGTTGTTTTCCAAAGAAAATGACCCAACACACATGGGTCAAATATAAAAATTCAGGCACCATATATCACAAGGCATATAACAAACATAAGAAAATATGGACTCCACAATAATATAAGCAAGGGTAAGTGATATAATAAAGAACTATATCAAAATACCCTACAATAACAGGTGATAAAGAAATTAAATGTGTCATGGGATCTACCTAGGATCCCTCATCTGAGACACATGTAATTTTTTTAATATTTTTATCACTCACATATCAATTACCATCATATGATGAAATCCAAACTACAAGTCATCCAACTATCCCACACAAGCCTCATTGCAATGACCCCCCCCCCCCTCATATCCCTAGTTCCTAGCATAATTAGAGGGCCTATTTTGGCATGTAAACCAACCAAGAAAATATAATTATAGATATCCCACTTAGTACCCAAATTTCTATGACTAATAAATAAGTGAGGTTAAAGAACATACAACCCAAGATTAACAGGCAAGGTATAAGAAATGTCTAATCTTCACCCCTAACACCCTTAAAATTAATTTCCCCACATATACCCTATATACCTATGACATGTGAAAAAAAATCAAAAACAAGGGGAGAAACAACATCAAAAAGTAATAAATAACCCACATTAAGGGTAAAACAATTATGGGGGAAATCAAGGGGTGTATTTTACAATGACCATTTTAAACCAAGGTTCCAAATTGGACTTTAACATCATAACATGGCTTGTAATGTAGAACCCTTTTTCACAATTCATTAAACGCTACTTTAAACATTTTTAAAGGTTCAACAAAATCACTCACACCATTTAAACATTTCAAATATACCCTTAAAACATCATTATTCTTATTTGAATTTCAAAATAAGGCTAAAGGCCTACCATTTCAATCAAACACATTTTTAAAGAGCCATTAAGGTGTTTATCACAATGGGTAGACCACTCACTTAATTAAAATCACCATTTGAAATTCATAAAAGGTATCCCTTATAAATAATTTGGCATCCAACACCTCACTTTAAAATGGAACTCTTTTTAAAACATAGTTTTCACTCATTAAAAACCAAAATTGGATAAAAATCTAACACACACCATTAAAACCATTTCAACAAGCCTCATAGGTGATTCACAAAATCTTAGCACATGAAAACATACCATTTTAAACATGAAAACATGGAATTTATAAGAGAACCCATTTATTACAAGTGAAAAACACAATAAAATGGTTTAAAATCATCCCGAGGATATCAAATATATACAGATTTTCATAAAAAAGAATTTGAAAAGAATAAGAATAATTTAAATTACAAAAT
Organism: Viscum album; assembly: GCA_963277665.1. Classification (NCBI taxonomy): domain Eukaryota; kingdom Viridiplantae; phylum Streptophyta; class Magnoliopsida; order Santalales; family Viscaceae; genus Viscum; species Viscum album. The sequence continues at coordinate 1,897,550,534 of OY728150.1, forward strand.
GAAACAATTTCATATAAATTAATACCTTAAAAAGATTAAAACCAAACCAAAACTCTTTAGAATGTTCTTAATTCAATGGATAGCACACAAACAATGATGGAGACAACATATAATGACCCTAGATACCAAAATCATCAACATTAGATTCACCCAGAGCCCTAAAATCGGTTATAAAAGTTCTACGATTCATAGGGGGGACAAAATCCAAGAGGATATGGGGGAGGGAGAAATAGATAAATATATGAATATTTACCTTAAAACATCTTGTAATCCCCAAAGGAAAACTAATAATTAAATAGGGATGATTTTGTAACTTCTCCTTGGAACCGAAGTAGTTAATTGATGCATATAAGGGAGAAGAGGGGTGAAAATATTTTTTTATTATAAGAGAGTATTTTAAGAAATTACAAAAACATTAACACTTTGGAAAGTTGTATGGTTTGGTTGTGTAGTCTTCCAATCCATTAATTAACTGTGTATTGGACACTTCTATGTGCAAGGACACCCATGTAGTTTTGGGGTACCACTTCATAGTTTGACAAGACATGTGGAAGTTTTTTAAAATGGATATATCATCATGATAGACCCTTCCCATGAACATAACATAGTTTCTCCTAACCATGCAGGCTAACTTTGATTCTCTTATAAAAACTCCAAAAATTCAAAATTCTAGCCTAAAAACTATCAGAACCCAAAACAACCCAAGAGTAGTTAAAATATAGAAAATTAAGCTCTATATTGATATGTGGGTGTCACAAATGTAATGTCACATTCAAAGGAATGTGCAACCAAAGTGAAAAACAATTGAGAGTGGGTAAGCCTTGTAGGATAAATCCCTCTACCATTTATTCAGAGACATGTTTTTAATATGTTTTAGGTATTTTACCCTTATTTTTACTTTTTACCATAATATTTTTTATCATGGTATCTCATTTTTTACCATTGGTAACTTATTTTTATGGATAAAAATAAAAGTAAACATATTAAATAATTTTGATATTAATATTAAAAATATGGTAAATATTTTATAATATTAAATTTCTAGAAAAGAGAAAAATAAAATCTAAAATAATAAGTGTACAATACTTTAATTTAGTTTTAATAAAAAAATACTTAGGATGAAAAATGTAAATCATAAGTTTCTAAACTAAATTTAATATTTTAAATGTATTATTTTACTTATAAAATATATATTTTATTAGAAAAATGGTTTTATAAACTTTTATTTAAGTCTTATATATTAATGATGTCACAAAATTCATGATTTTTGTAAAAATGGTATTTTATACTAATCACCTAAAAAATCAAACTTTTTAGAACAATACCAAAAACTCCCCACAAGAAAATTTTTATTTTCTTAATTCAAAAATTATTTTCTTTTATAAATTTAATATTCAAAAAGTTTTAAAATATAATTTATAAATGGAAACATCAAATATAATGAAAACTATTTTGATAGGAAAACGACTTTTTAAACATTAAGTGTTCTTAATATTATTTTTTAAAAATTACCAATTAAATAAGTGTTAATGTATTAGTTTTTTGTCAAAAATTTTTATTATGATAGTCGTTTAAAAAACTTAAATTTAATTTGATATGATAAAAATACACAATATACAAAGAAAATATATAATTCGTCAAAAATAGGCCTTTTAGCGTTAAATGGGTTTAATCAAATCCTGTTGAAAAAAATTATTTATCTTCTAACTTATAAATTTATTAAATTAATTGATATTATAACACATAAAATTAAAATTTAAAATAAAAATAATTATATATAATTAATTTAAATAAATCATTTTAACTCCCTTTTTTACATGGGGTTTTACCCTTTTGTAATTTTCTTAATGATATTTCACATTTTATGCTCAAGATGTATTAATGTTTATCTTAAATTATAAAATATAATGCAAATAATTTTATTTTAGTTTTGTGTGGGATTAAACTTATTTAACATGGTATTAATTTAAAGAGAAATTGATAATAAAATATCAAGGTGTTATATTCTACCCCCTTAAAGAAATTATGTCCTCGCAATTTTAATTATTATTCACTAATGAAAATGATTTGGGGATATATGATCGAACAAACTCATGATATAGTCATGGGTTATACTCTAGAACATATGTTTTTATTTATAATATACATTTATTGATATTCTCAACCATTTTTTCCAAATAGGCCTCCTAAACAATCTTTATGTTTTATGAGTTTCTTAGAGACATACCTTTCACAAAACCATTTTCATTATACTTTTTCTGACCAAATACTAAATAAAAAATAGTTATCTTAATTACAAAATAATTATATTAAATGATTATATGAATATGAAAACTAAATCCTAAGATTTCTTCTCCTATGAAACCATCACTTCCACCCATGATACTTTCGATTCAACTATGATATAATTATATCAACCTATAAATCCTTTAGTTTTACCTAGGTTGTCCTTGTTCATATTATTTTTGGATCTCTAACCTGACAAGTTATATATTTCATCCCCAAATTCCATTTAAATACTTTATAATGGTTCATAAATATCATGTGATTCAACCCAAAGTGTGCCTACCATGAGTGTCAAACCTAGTGCACAGTTAGTCCCACTTGTCATGCACTGAGAAAAGACCGATTCATTACCAAAAAACTATTACCAAGGTTATTACCCCTATGTGTATCTATGAATGAGCCTGTATCCACTTTTTTGTATCCTAACAAGGATTTATTTTCTAAGAAACCATCCATTATACAATTTAACATAATATTTAGATGTTTTTTATATATTTATATTTATCCCTAGGGTTTCCATTATTGTATTACAGAAAAAAAAAATTATAATTAAATTAAGAAATTTATTACTATATCATAAACCTAGAATTAATCAAAACCTATACTCTAGGAATTAAACTTAACCATCATCCCCAAACAACATTAATCGCATGCTAATTAATACATACCATATTCATGTGTACTCCCAAAATATTTTAATATTTTTTCAAAATAACTTGAATTTCATTAACATAATATCACATTCCAAACCTATGGTCTACCTATAGCTTGATCATTCACTCTTCTTAACCTCTAAAATCATATAAACCCTACTTTGATACCAGTTTGATGCCCTATACCCATACTCCCAGAATCTGTTGTTAATAAATATTTCTTTTACATATCATATTTGAAATCCATTAAATCATCCCAATCATAACCATCCATATTTACAATGTCAACAAAAAATATTTATTCACATACACATCAATGACCTTTTAGGTTTAAAGTTTCAAAGAGTTAGGGAAAACCATTCATTAAAAAAATAAATATCTTCTCCATCTAATGGAAATTTTCCCATTACACCATGAATTTATTATTCAATAAGAAATCATCAACATATAAAAAAAATTTATTCACATTATACCATTTTATACATATAAGATTTATTAATTTATATTAACTTTGGAAATGGAAGCATAATGTTAGTTGGAGTGAGTATCTCAAGAGGGGGTGAATTGGTTACCCAATTAAAATTTATATTTAAAATATATTCATTTAAAAACCCCATATTTATTTAAAATGTCCTAGTTAATCAATATAGCAAATAGTTATAAGTTATAATATTTAAAAATATTTCTTAAAGAGTGATTAGTTATAGGGTAATTAATATAAAATATTACATGGTACTTTGAAAATTATTTACTTAATTAAAATATTATAAAACACTAATAAATATTAACTATCAAAATATTAGTTTTTGTTTGGTTAAAATAGTTTTAGTTTTAAAAGAAAAAATAAAGTAAACAAAAACACACATAAGAAATTTAAAATGAGTGGTTCAATATCAAGATCAGACTTAATCCTCTCCACATGGTGATCACCTTCCACCAAGAAATTTATATAAAATAAACAAGTTGATCCACAACCTGGATTAGGTTGTACAGTAGTTTACATCTTTCTAGATCACACATGACCTCTTCTACAATTATAATATTGGAGTAAAAAAACAGTCCGCACAAGGACCTCTACCACTATTATCCATGGAAAATTAGATAAGAGAAGTTTGTAAAGATACCAAGTATCTTCCAGTTCAGTATAAGAGATAGTGTGTGTGTGATAAAATAGATTATACACACACACTGTTCAAAATGAAAGAAAGTAAAAATAATAGAGCAACTAAGAGTGTAAAGGAATATAAGTGCTCAGTTTATATGAAATGAAGCTCATGACTCCTTGATAGTATTTTGAAATTTATTCTGAGTTAGGATCTATTAAAATTTTTATAAAAATAGAGTGTCGTTGACTCTTATTCTTTCCTGGAGGAAGGATGTTGATGTGTAGAAGGTTCAAGTTCCTCAGTCGAGTGTAATATCTTCTTGTTCTTACAATGTGGTTCAACACTATGAGTGTGTTCATTAAAAACAAGATCTCAACTTTATATCAGTCTGCTTCACACAAGCATCCACTATACCACAAGGGGGAGCCTACTTTATTTCTTAACAATGGTAATAGGAAGAATATCCACATGTATCTAGATATTTTGTTCCCTTGTACATCATGCCTGACATCCTCTTTAATGTGTTCTATCAAACATTTAAGAGAAAATAATTACAAATAATACGTGGAAATAACTTCCATAATATATCCATTAGAATAGTTCAAAATAAGTATAAGTTAGGAAAATATTACCAGTGTATTAGACTGGTGGTGAGTCGTCTTGGCGGTGACTCATGTGTCTGGTACTCTGGCGGTGTCTTGGATGATGTTGAGTCATCCTTCTGGTGGTGAATCCCCTAGTGATAGGTCAGCTAGACGGTGTTTCATAATTTTTCAATTTTTATTATGGTGGCATGAAATCCTGATGGTGTCTCAAACTTTGGCATTTTTACACTCTGGCAGTATTTTGTCTGACGATGTCTCGAACTTAGAAAAAATTCCATGCTGGTGGTGAGTTAGTCTCGATGGTGTCTCATCCTTAGTAGGGACTAGTGGTGACTCATACTTAATCAAATTTCATCACCTATCTCAGACTATGAAATAGTTATAGAAAATAAGAAACACATTAATATCATTATAATCATGATTTTGTGATCATTAAAACTAGGAGGTCAATAATCAACCCCTTTCTTATTATCACAAATCATGGAATAAAAGTCATCATAAAGATAAAACATGATATCAAATGTAAGTGAAAAAATAAAAATCATGATGTATCATTCACAGTATGTGAATATGGTATCAGAGATAAAGAATAATAGAATAAAGTTTTATTATAAAATAGCATAGGGAAAATAAGTAAAAATGGTATTAAAGTTAAAATATAAACATCTTGGTACAAAAACACTAATAAATAATAAATGGTACAAAAAACAGTAAGATTAATAATAAATTCCCTAGATTTATCCCCCTTTGGGATTATCACAATGTAAATATTAGTAGAATAAAGGCAGAAAATGTAGTAAAAAAATATGAATAATATAATAATAGTTATCAAAGTTATTCAAAATGATTATCAAAAAGTTATTACAAACCAGGTCCCATAAAATAAAAATTGTCTAAACTAACAACAAACAAGTTCAATATTTTTCAAAGGGGTCCATTGGTTGTTTTTCATTATCCTTGGTTTTTCCTTGATCTGAGGCAGTAGGGTCAGCATGAGATAGAGTAGATGGAATACAAGTTGGAAGTCCTATTAGAGCTCGATGATGATCCTTGACAATAATAATTGGCCTCAACTGATGAAAATCTTGGGAAGGAGGTATAGGTGAAGGTTGGAATCTAGAATGCAGAGGTGTAAGTGGGTCTCTGGTAACTCCTAGTCCAAAGGATAAATAAGGATTAATGGGAACCGCTTCTGGAGAAACAACTTCTTGGACATGAACATAAAAAAGGGATTCATGGGATTTATAAAATCCGTTATAATCTAGCCACATATTTCTATTTCACTAAATAAATCACCCTTCTCTTCTATTAAATGACTCAACACATGATTAATCTCCTTAAATTGTCTCACTTGTTCCTTAAAGGCCTTAGTAACAGGGGAATCCTTAAATTTTTAGCTAATAACTTTAAATTATCATCCATATCATGATTTTTATAAATCCTTGAGAGATAAAATTTTATTGACTTAGTAATGGTTTCTCTTTAAACATTCATATATTTGGTATACTTTATGATCATCATATGATCATGCTCAATTCCTTTCTCAAAATTTCTCATAATATTCAATTGGATCACAGGTTCTCCACTAGAAGTATCACACTATAAACTCTTCTCTGACAAATATTGGGATTTTATCAACATCAACTATAGGAGGTGTTGTGGAGGTAGATTTTTCTGAGGAAACATTTTTAAGACTCTTCAAAATCATATCCAAATATGTAGTAAATGATGACTTCAATTCTTCAAGCATATTCTTGAAAAATTGAACCTCATCACTGATTTGTATGTTCTCAATATCTATCTCATAAATATGGTGCATCATCTTTGGTTTTATGTAGAAAACCACCAATTCAAAGAGGTATATAGCATCATTCTGACTAATATTGTTCTGAAGAGGTGATTGATTCTTCAAACACTTACTAAAATCAGAAATCATCTTTGCACCAAATGCATATAATTCACTCTTTGTGACTACATCAATCAGTATATAAGAATGAGTTGGAGCAGCAGGTTTAGGAGGAGAAGGTCTTTTAATGAAACAATTTATAACAAACCATCAAAATCAACTTGAGCTGTCATATATTCCTTGGGATATCCTTCATTTCGAACCTTAGGTCCACCATCCTTTGGTGGACTCCTCACATAATTGAATGTACCCCATTATTCCATCATAGGATCAAACCATATTTTTTAAGGAGCACTAACATAAATGTCAATAGAATATTGTTCAACAACTATAGAAATTAGGGGAGGAGTTACCATAATAAATGCAGGTACATGTGTAGTAAGGGTAGTAGTAGCTATCTCAACACTTCGAGCACCAGAAGCCTGTTCACTTATTATAACTTCTTCCATCTAGATATCATATTTCTAAACACCTGAGCTCTTTAAATCAAATTTTTGGCCAAAAATAGGTTCAACTTCTGAATGACTATTAACTAAAGGTTCATTAGTAGCCGCATATATCAACTGTAGATCACTTCCTTGTTTATAAGAATTCATCTCTTTCTCACTCTTCTCAACCACATTCTATTCAATAGTATAAAACACACTCATATGTTCCACAATTAAAAAATTTTAAACTATTTAACCATCACTAGCTAAACTAATTACAGTTCCATCACCATCCTTATCCTTTTGAAGTAATTACAAGGATGTGTATTTCTCCCACTCAATAAGTTTATCTTTCCTTTATGGATCCACTTCTTCATGAAGGTCATATCTATTACTAAAAACACTTGGTGAAGAAATTAGTTTTGAAGGAATCACTACATATTTCCTTTTAATTTTTCTAGGTGAACTATCAGGTACATAATCATCATCATTATCATCATCACTTCCATTTTCATGCTCATCTCCATTTTCATCACTATTATATTGTTCTTCTTATTCTTATTAATTACTTCCATTCTCATTTATATCATCTTCCTCAGTGGACTTGGAACTTTCGAATTGATCCTCACCAGAGACCTCAGTCTCATCTTCATCACTTTTTATAAGATTTTCTCTCTTTCGAAGCCTCCTAGGTGGACTAGGATCTCCATGTGTAATGGTAGAAGATTTTGGATAAAGGTATAGATAACTTAATTTATCAATAAAAGGGTCTTTCTATTCTTCTCTCGAGGAAGAAGCATCTTCATCCTCATCTGACTAAATAACAACCTCATTAGGCTACAATCCTGGGTCAACAATATCCCTACGTCCAGTAGGATGATCCACTAGGTTAAAATAAGCATATAACTTCTCATTGTCTCTAACGCACTATCTCTTATATGTATTCCAACTTATTATCATTATTTAATAGATAACCCTTGAAATAAAGAAACTACCACATTCAACAACAATTTCTTCATCATCTGAGACAAATCCTTTTTTCCTTTACCATGGCTGAAATAATCTTTGGATAAATCAACAATTTAGACCTTAAATAGGGGTTTATCATATTTGATAGATGAACCATGAGATATCTATGAAAATTTATCATCGGTTCTTTTTTCATAAGACTTAAAAAATAGAAATCTTGATATATCAAGGTGTAAAAACCATATTTTTTGGGGAAGAGCATATTTTGAATAAATTTAAAGATCCTCCTAAACTCCATATCTAGTTCAGCAGCTACTATTCTTATTATTGTACCATCACCTATCAGTTCTTTAAAATCATCTTCATATATAAATAAGTCATTTTCCTCGGGAATATATCCTTGATAATCATCATATATTCCTTCATGATGAAATCTCAAACATTTGGCCCATTTTTTTGAATAAAATATTAATATGTGACTTTAGACTCTATATCTCATCTAATACTCTTCCTCCTCATTGAATTCAAATTCAAAATATTGGAAAAAATCATGAACAGGTTTTGGATAAAATGGCCTTTCATTCGAAGAAAACCAATCCAACTAACCTTGGTCTTGAATAACTTTGAACACTAGTGACTTTCTTGACAATAGCCATTTCAAATCAAATTCATTATCAGCTACTATAACTCTATTTGTAAGTTTGGGGTGTAATGTTTCTATAGCATCCAGCGCACTTGACTTTATATTTTCCTTCTTATCCAATATCAACTCGCTAGAGAAGACTTATAAGGGTGATTCATTATTGGCATACATATTGGTTTGGAAATCTCATTCAAAGGCTAGGAGAAAAGTTATAGGTTTGAAATTTGAAAGAAGATAGGTCACTCGGGGCTCGAGGGAGAAAGATACAAGAGTATCACATTGGGATAAAGGTATTTTGGAAAAAAATAATGTTGTTTCTATCATTTTTTAGTTAGGTAAATAAAAAAGTTAAAATCAAAGATACTGAAAAATTGAAATTGAATTGATCATCACAAAAATATATGAATTGGGTTATAAAATAGAAATAAACCATAAGAAATTAAATAAAAGGTTCAACTTGAGAAACATAAGAAAAAATTCACAAAGACATGATAGAGAAATGACATGAAAAACCAATGGTGTGTAAATTCAATGGTGTTTCAACCACAACGGTGAGACAGAAAAATGGTGAGACAACCCAAAGGCGATATAAACACAATAGTGTGTCACCCAAAGGTGTTTTACCTAACAGTGTGACACCCAATGGTGTGTCACCCAACAGTGTGTCACCCAACGGTGTGTCACCCGACGGTGTTTCACCAGATGGTGTGTCACCCAACCATGTGTCACCCGATGGTGTGTCACCCGATGGTGTGTCACCTGACGGTGTTTCACCCAATGGTGTGTCACATAATAGTGTGTCATAGAAAATTTAAACTTAATCAAAATTAATCATCCCTAACACATGTTTTATATAGTTCATTCTCTCCGAATTTAAAGGCTTAGTAAAAAATATCATCTAAATGATGTTTTGTACCAATAAACTCAATAGTGACATCCTCTTTTTGAAAATGGTCTCTCAAAAAGTGATATCTTATATCAATGTGATTTTTCCTAGAATGATAAATAGTATTCTTATAAATATTTGTTGCACTTGTATTGTCACAGTTTATGGGGACATATCAGAATTGATATCCATAGTCTAGTGGAGTGTGCTACTTCCACAAAATTTGTGCACAAAAACTTCCTGCAGCTATATATTCAACTTCAACAGTTGATAATGCTACAGAATTTTGATTTTTACTACACCATGAAACTAGATACTTGCCCAAAAATTGATATGTTCCAGAGTTTCTCTTTCTATCTAACTTTCATCCTCCAAAATCGGCATCATAATAACTCACTACATCAAATTCTTGTCCTCTAGGGTAAAACAATCCTAAATTGGTTGTATACTTGAGGTATTTAAAATTTATTTTAACAAAAAACAAGTGTGAATATTTTGGGGTTTCTTGAAAATTATCACACATATGCACACTAAAAATTATATCTAGTTAGATTTTAGTCAATTAGAGAAGACTTCTAATCATACTTCTATAACTAATTTGATCAACTAGTTTCCCAGCTTCATCAAGATCAAATTTATGGGTGGTTCTCATAAGAGTATCACTACTCTTAGTGTTAACCAAGTTAAAATGTTTTAAAATATATTTTTTATATTTAATTTGATTTAAAATAATTTCATCTTTATTTTTAAATATTTGAAATCCAATAAAGAATTTGATTTCACCCATTAAACTCATTTCAAATTCATTTTGTGTCATTTTAGAAAAATCAATAAAAATAAAATTTCTTTAAATTCCAAAAATAATATCATTAATATATATTTGTACTACCAAAACAAATTTTTAAATTCATTTTATAAAAATAGTAGTGTTTGTTATTCCTTTTTAGAATCATTTTGAAATCATAAAATTGATGAGCCTATCATACCAAGATCTAGGAGCCTCTTTTAAACCATATAAGGTTTTGTTAATTTAAAAACTAGATTTTGAAAATGGGGATTTTGGAAACTATTGGGTTGTTCAAAAAAACATCCTCAACTATAAAATCATTTAGAAATGAACTCTTGACATCCATATGATAAATTTTTAAATCTATATGATCAGAATAGGAAAGAAGGATTCTGATGGATTCAATTCTAGTGATTGGGGAAAAGGTTTATTCATAGCTTATCCCTTATTTTTTAATATAACCTTGTGAAATAATTATATCCTTGTTTCAAACTATAGTTCCTTAATCATCAACCTTGTTTCTAAACACCCATTTAGTTCCAATAGTCAAGGTTTCCTTGGGTCTATCTACAAGTTCCCACACTTTGTTTCTTTCAAAATTATTTAATTATTCTTGTATGGATATTACCTAGAATTCATCATTAATAGCTTCAATGATGTTCTTAGGTTCAAGTTGATATAATAAATCTTGATGTTCAACCCGATTTATTATATAAGCTATAGTTTGTGTTCCTCTATGTATGCCTCCTAAAATAGTGTCTAAAGAATGGTACTTAATGGTTCTAACATATTTAGAGAAATATGGAGTAGTTACGTTTGTATTTTTAGGTTCAGGTTCTGCAAGTTCTAGAAATTATTTAGAACTATATTATTTTTATGACTATTTGACAGCAAAATCTAAACTTTTAAAATTTAAGTTTAGATTTGAAAAATCATCCTCAAGGATTTCTAGAGATATATTAGGTTCATGTAGATCAGTTTCATCAAATTTGATAAGGATGGATTCTTACATAGTGTTGGTATTCATATTAAAAAATCTATAGGCTTTTCAAGAGATTGAATAACCAAGAAAAAGTTTCTCATCACTTTTGGAAGATTTTTTTTACAAATTAACCTTTTTGTAAAGAATAAATACTTTTCAACCAAAAACTATAAAGTAATTAACATCAGGTTTCCTATTTTTCCAAAGATGATAAGGGGTATTCTCAAAGATATGTCTGATCAAGACTCTATTGATAATGTATCATACTATATTGACATCTTCTTCCCAAAAATAAATATATAGATCATAATCATTCAACATGATTCGGGCTATATATTATAAAGGTCTGTTCCTTCTCTCTACAACTCCATTCCGCTGAGTGGTCCTAGTAGTAGAGAAGTTATGAGTGTATCTACTTTGAGAGAAAAAAGATCCAAAATCTTGATTTTCAAACTCACAACCACGGTCACTTCTTAAGGTATTAATTCTAAGTCCACTATTATTTTCTATATACTTATCATACTTGGTAAAGTAATATAAAACTTCACTTTTGTTAACTAGAAAGTATACCCAAGTATACCTAGAGAAATCATCTACAAGAACATAAACATAATGCTTCCCATTTATGATAAAAACTCTAGAAGTTCCAAATAAATTCATATAAACCAACTCAAGAGGCAAAGAAGTTAACACTTATTTCTTTGATTTAAAATAAACTTTGTGATGTTTCCCTTTTTGGAATGGGTTATAGACTTTATCAGTTGGGAATTTGAGCTTAGGTAGATCCCTAAATAACCATTTTCTAGTAATCTTTCAAAGTGACTGAATGTTGTAATGGCATAATCTCCTATGCCAAATATAATATTATTTGTGAAAGGAACTTAAGCAAGAAATATTTTGTAAAGATAAATAATTTAACTCAATAACATAAACATTATCATTTCTAAATGCATTAAAAATTAAATCATTTTTAGAATAAAAAACATTAAAAGAATCATTCTAAAATTTAAAATAAAATCCATCATCACAAAACTGTGAAATAATAATCGGGTTATATTTAAAACCATAAACATATAAAACATTTCAAATTAAAACTAAATTATTGTTACTAATTTGGCATAGGTCGATGATTTTTTCTTTATAATTTCCACCAAAGGTATCATGACCACCATAAAATTTAATAGGGATCTATAAGTATGAATAATCTCTTGTAATATGCCTTCAATAGATATTTTCCAAGTACTATAGACTTATATAGGAGGTATTCAAACAATTTTCCTACAAAACAAAATGTAAATAAGAAATAACCATGGTACCCAAATATCTTTGGGTCCATAGATGTTAGTAATCAATGATTTGGGAACACACATTTTCCTAATGGGTTTCCTATAAACAGATTAAAGGATTTTAAAAAAAATACTATATTTGGTCCTTTAGATAAATAGTTTATAGAAGAACTCTCTAGTTTGGACTTAGGAACAAAATTACTCTTTATTGTTCTTCTTTGTCCCGGTTGGTATCCAATTTCAGTTAAATACTTAGATGAAACTTGGTTACCTAAAATTTGAGTAAGCTTTTCTCTACCATTTGTAAAATTTTCTAGATATTTCTTCAATTTATCATTTGAAAGTTTTAGTTTAGTATTCTCTTTGAGAAGTTAATAATTTTTCTCTTTTTCAATAGATAGATCATATTTACTATCAGAAGTAAAAGCATGTTTTCTTTTGATAGTTTTATACTTATCCTTTAATTAATTACATGTATCCTCTAACATATTTAAATTATCAAACAATTCTTCATTATACATTTCACTATCACTAAGTTCATTTTCAAAAAAATTAGAATCATACATAGATGACACAATAGGTACAACTGGTAAAGTAGACACGGTAGGTACCTTAGTAATGCTTGTCATGAACTACATGTTTTCTCTATTAGGTATCTCCTCGTGTGAAGAATCTGAATCACTATAGCTATCCTTAGAAGCCCTCCATGAAGATTTCATGTCTTTATTATATCTTTTATCCTTGTCCTCATAATTATTTTTATACTTAAACTTTGGATAGTCTTATTTTATATGTCCTCTTCTCTTACATTCATAAAAGATAACTTCTTTCGAATCATCATCCTTCTTTTAAGTCTCTCTTCCATGTTCATTTGCAATCATACTTCCCTTTGTAGTTTATCTTTCTGAAAAAAAAACTTCCTATAAAATTTCTTAAATATTTTGGCTATGTGAGCTATCTTATCATCATTTTTTTGAGGTGATTCTCTATTACTAGAACTAACAACTTGAATTTTTTCTTTCTCCTTTTAATTTTCTTTTTTACTTCTGTTTAAATGTAGTATTCTTAAAGGATATTGATATTATTTTAGGCTCTTCATCTTCCATGTGGTTTTCTTTTAGCTCTTCTTCATACATCATAAGCTTTCCAATCAACTCCTTAACTATAATCTTTCTAATATCACAATATTCTCTAATGGAGACACATGTGCCTCTTTATCTTTTAGTTAGACATCTCATCAATCTCATAATCTAGTCTTTATCATATACTAGTTTTCCAAGTGAGCTTATTATGTTGAAAAATTAATTAAACCTAAGGTACGTAACAGAAATAACTTTATCATGATTCATTTTAAAGTTATCATATTTAATATTATAAGTATTAAGCCTCATCTCCTTAACATTGGTAGTTCCTTCATGGAAAATAGAAAAAGTTTCCCAAATATCATAAGAAGTTTTATATGTAGATATTCTATTAAACTCTTCATCTCCTAGGGAATAGTATATGGAATTCATGGATTTAAAGTTATTATTGTAAGCTAATTTTGTTGCATAATCCTAAGTACTTATAGCAGTATCAGTTATAACATATTCATCTTCTATAGTAAACCAAATATAAAAACCCATTCTTTCTATATGCATTCTCATATTAATTTTCCATTTAGCATAATTGTTTCCATTAAATAATGGAGGTCTGTTTGTAGCAAAACCTTATTATCGATTATCTATATTTAAATAATTAAATTTATAAATAACATAAATTTAAGATCTTTAAGGTACAACTAAATTCACAGTTAAAAATAATTTAAAAACATTAATACCAAATAAAGAAAACTTTTGATACCAAATGTTGGTAAGAGTGATTATATCAAGAGGGGGTGAATTGAGTACCCAATTAAAATTTTTATTTAAAATGGATTAATTTTAAATCCAAAAATTTATTTAAAATGGCCTAGTTAATCAATATAGTAGATTGTTATAAGTTTTAATCTTTCAAACGCTTTCTTAAAGAGTGATTTATTCTTGGGTAAGTAATATACAATATTACTTAGTCCTTTGAAAATGATTTACTTAATTAAAAACTTTTAAGAACAATAGTAAAGATTAACTATCAAAGTATTAGTTTTTGTTTTTTTAAAATGGTTTTAGTTTTAAAATCATAAATTAATTAAATAAAAACACACCGTATTAATTTGAAATAAGAGGTTCAGTCTCAAGCTGATACTTAATCCTCTCCACTTGGTAATTATTCGAGTTGGTTCCCTAGAACCAATTTATTTTTAATTTATTATAAGCATATATTTATTGGATGGGTATCAATAAACTCCTTATCACATCATGATTGTTTTTCTATGTAACATTGCTTGTGATAATGTCCCAAGAGTAGAAGTCACACTAAAAGGTCATAGCAGTTCCCTACTATGATGAGAACCCAGAACTGCCATGATACTATTCTCGGATATGTGTTCTATAGCCAGATGATATCATTTAAGGGACACAAATGATATAGGATATTAGGGGTGGAGACTCATGGAACTTTGAGGCACCTTCTCATGGTGTACTCCCTTGGTAATGTCTAGGAGGATATTATGAGAATGAGACTTGCCACTAGGAAATACACATTTATAAGTGTCATTGGATGTTCCTATTTAAGGATGAGTGTATTTGTACTTATACTTTAATATTATTATTAATGGGTATTATGACTTGCACACTTATATGTATTATTGAAAATTGTGATGACATATGTTCACGGTGAGGTAGGATATGTTGGGTGCGCCATGAGTAATACTGCATTAATGAATAATGAGAGAAAGGATTTGTCCCTTCTATTATATAAAGTAAGTTGATATCTCAGTCCCTTTGATGGAAATGATATAGCCTAAATAAATCCATGTCCATGGTGTTCTATAGGCATGTTTAAATTCCAGGGAGTTAAATAATGAGAAATCGAGTACATGGGTTTATGAAACATGCATGCAACCCACTTTATTAGAGATATCAAGACAAATGGATTATATTACATGGTAAGTGTCCATATGAGGTGATTTTTCATTGCGGAATTAACTTCTTTCTTTATGGGTTCCTTAGTGTGTTTCTAGACACTAGCCTTGGATTTTAGGCTACTCTGCCTAATGCCGCTAAGAATGAGGTTTATAGGTTCACACACTAAGTGTATCTAGTATCTCAGTTAAATAATATATTATTTATTATTTAATAATTTCAATGAATAATATTCCTAGTTGTGGTTTAATAATTATTCATGGATGTCTGATCGCATTTATTTCGACACTAGTTATTTGAGAGAATATAGTGTGGGTGAAATAATTAATAAATATTTGTTCTCTATTTAGTGAATATAATATTTATATATTTATTGGTTAATAATGAAGTGATATTAATTTAATAAATAAATAGTTATTATTCAAGGTTCAATAAATACGGCGGAGGATTGTCAGACTGATTCAAGGGTCTGGTGAGAAATAATATTAAATATTATTTTATTAAATAACATTTAAATATAACTTTCATGTTAATCACATGTCATGGAAATAATAGTATTTTTTTATTATTTGACATGAGAGTTTCACATGGAATAAAAAATTAAGTAATGAAAGTTGTACTAATTGTTTATTATTACCTAGTGAATTAAATTTCCAGTTATGTTATTATTTTCTTATTAGCCAGTGACAAGAGATAGCTAGCTAATTGGTTGTACACAACAAATTGGAGAAAAATATCTCAATCCTAGAGAGTTCTTCCCTCTCTAAGAATTCTCTCAAGAACGAGATAGATCCTCCTCCATCGGATCAAGGAGAACATTTTAGAAGAAGTTCTTGAGGTGATCAAAGGTGGAAATCACAAGTGAAAGGATCTTCTTTGATAGCACCCAAACACTCCTCCAACAATGTCTGAGGATACTTAGAATACATATTAGTCACTGCTAGAGGAGATCTACCCTAGATCACTACAACGCAATGAAGGCGCACTGCAGATCTATGGTTGAATGCATCAACGAAGAAAGAATCACCTTGGAGGTAATAATTTAATTTAATTAAATTAATTATAAATAAAATATGTTGATCCAATCTATTGGTTCCAGGTTTCTATTCCTTTATCTAAATCATTGACTCAATTCTGTGGATACTAGAATTCATCGTCATATTGATCCCGAATTGTTCATTGAATATGGAAAAAATCAAAGTTGGGCACCAGCCCAAGCGTACTTCTACTGCGCCCAGAACCTAAAAGTGGTATGAGAGGGAAAATATTATTATTTATAATTATTTAAATAATTCATTTATGATTTACTCTTTAATAATTTAGTTTTTCAATCCAAGTTTAATAATTCTTTTAAATCTGAATTACGTGGTCTATTTCTTTCTTTATCGTTTCTCACATATCTAATAGAAATAATTAATTTTTTGATTAAAATTAAATCAAGGATATAATTTAGAGGTTCCAAGGGTTCTATCCAGATAACACAGTAGTACATGTTGTATAGTCAGATCTACATGTTGTGTAGTTGTGTTCAATGCATCAGGAATAGTTCGTAAATTACTCAACCTGTGTGTATTAATGACATGCATTGTAGTAAATTATTACATTGTGTGTTGACCAGGAGACATTGGTGCATGGTCAGCTGGACTACACACCATGTGGTCCACTGGACATGGTGTGTAGTCCCTTTTAGGTCAGGTTTAGGTTGTGTATCCAATACATGTCTTAGTCGACCAGTGATTGTGTAATGCGGATTCAACACGGCATGTGTCCCACTGGACACGTTGTTTACTCTGAAGATTTCTGAAGTGAACCTCACACATTTTTTCCCTAGGTGTGTACTTCGAATGGATGGTGAGTAGGGTACACCCCATGTAGTCTGATCTACAGACCATGTACATTTTTTAGATTACACATATTTAAAATTTATTATTATATTATGTAACCCTTGAGACATGTACCTTCGTGTGGGTGTAAATCTAGGACACAACATGTGATGGGTGTTTGATATGTCTGTGTGTGTGTGTGTGTTTAATTGACATATGTGTAATGTTCAAAGATCTTCACATCATGTATAATTTTTATTAAAATTATAATTCTTCATGCATGGTACATGTCACAAAGAATAAAATGTATACAAGTATAATACATGTAGGGTAGTTTTGGATGGGTATTCAATGCGTTTCCTCTAAGGTACAAGTTATGTACACAGTTAATTTTAAATAAATTTATTAATTTGTTTAAAATTATAATGGATGAGAATCTAAAAGAAATTCAGAAAAGGTTTAAGATAAAAGGATTGATTAATTAAAGATAATAATTAATCAATTTGAGCGTGATTTATCCTAAATAGGAACAATTAAATAATTGAATGCTAATTTTATTAAATGATTAATTCATTGCATGAATGTGGATGATCATGATATAGACCAGACCTTTGTATGTGATTGGTTCCCCTTTTAATCTATTATTAAATTAAATTATTGGTATGGGTGTCTTCTCTCCTCATTAATATGTAGGGACTTCATGCCCATGGTTACTTTTACGTAAACCCCTTTTACCACTCACATGTGTGCGAGTAAAATCATATGTAATGGATGGAGCTCACAAGCTATTGGAGGTGGTTTAAGTTAGGATTCGAGGTGAAACCAGTCCAAGTAGATACAAAGGTAGACAGGTGGAAAGCTGTAAAAATGAACCTAATTGATTCAAGGTGTTTCTCCCATGGGAAAATGGTTAGTTTATCAACTGGTAGATAAACTAACCATTATAACAAGCTCATAATCATACCCTTTATTTTATTTTTTTTCATTTTCATGGTTTATTCATTATAGATGTATTTTTGCGATCATATAATTAATGAATTAAAAAAACATGCAAGATGGAACTAAAATAAATTGTCTTATGCATAAATATTATCTATTACATGGTTAATCACTTAAGTTTATTCCACTTAATATTAAAAAGTATGTGAAAATATAATAAATTTAAATTTATGCATAAAGGATGAAATCCCTCAATAAAATATTAAGTCGGTATATCCTTCCATTACTTTGGTTAGAATCAAACCATAGTTCAAAGTGTTTGACCAGCTAAAGTTGGGGTGAATTCAATTATCTAAGAATTATAATTTGAGGTTTTGGGTTGATTTAATGTAGTTTACGTCACAGGTTGACTGCCAAAGTAGTACATGGTGTAACTGGGAGTCAAAGGTTGAGGAAATCCAAAATTAAGGATTTTATGATTGGGGAGTCCACTCAATGGATCAAGGATCTATGAGTTAATGTAGTTGGCATTTGGAATACCTATATAAAACCTCTAAAATTGCATGACCATCCAAATTTGGTGTAATTTGAAGCGAAATATGGATCCTTGCTTCTAGAATATCCCAGAAATAGGATATTCTGAAGCCAATGGTGAGGGATATTGGGTTTCGATAAAATAGTGGGAAACTAATGAATATGTATTTATTTATTTTTCTTAATTTTAATAGAAAAAGTACTAAAACTCTGTTCATCTTATTTGTAGATATGGAATTAAAAAAGACATCAAACATATTGTAATGATCCATACACAAGAGGGAAAACCTTCTCATCGGCACTAATTTATTGGAGTGGAAACGGTGCCTTCGGTTCAACCTTCTCCATGAGAGGAAACTATATGTATGGGAAGAACCTTTACCAGTTGCACCTAGAAATGAGGTGAGTGATGAGGATCTCTCTATGTATAAGAAACATATAAATGATGCTACAGATGTTTAGTGCCTCATGCTATCATCCATGACCAATGATATCTTGAAGTGACATGAGGAAATGGATGATTATAGCATGATGTCTCACCTTCAGGATCTCTATTAAGAGAAGACAAGACAAGAGAGGTATGATATCTCTAATGATTTTTTCACCACTAATATTGGAGATTTTTCACCAGATGGGCCACATTTAGCCAAGATTATTGGCTACATTGAACATCTTGACATCTTAGGGATTAAATTTTTGGATGAGTTGTGTACATATCTCATACTATCATCACTTCCCAAGACCTTCTCTAGTTTCATTTTGAATTATAATATGAGAAATAATGAGAAGAGTCTATCAGAACTTATTACTTTAATTTTCCAAGTGGATAAGGACATGGGGTGTGAAAAACCTACATCCTTTATAGTGAATAAGAAGAGAAAGAATAAGGCAAAGGGGGCTAAGATTTATAAACAGTCTAAATCCCTTGAGCATCGTCCAACCAAGAAGAAGAAGATCTAGATGCAAGGAAAGGAAAAGGAGTCAGGGTTTTTTGCATGTGGAAAGTCAGGACACTAAAATAGGAACTACACCTAGGGGCAAGTAGAAGCCAAAGGTTCATTTGTTATTGAGTACAATCTTTCCATTTCTACACATTAGGTATTAGATGTAGCTTGTGGTTCTCAAATTTGTATTCAAATGCAGGAACCAAGTAGATTTCCTAAAATTTATAGAGGAGAGTTGGATATGTGATCTACCAATAGTCTGAGGATGGATGCTCTTTCCACTGGTGACTACCACATTTCGTTGTCGACTGAGATGATTTTTGTTTTACATGACTATTATTATTTACCAAGTGTTTCTAAGAACATAATTTATGTATCGAGTTTAGATATAGATGGGTTTATTTTCAAATTCATAAATAAATTTTTTTTCTTTTATAAGGATAGCATATGTTATGGTATGGAACATTTAAATAATAGTTTGTATGTATTGAATTTTGAAAACCAAGTGTTGGAAATTGATAACGAATCAATTTCACATGACTCATATAACACCCAGTTCTAGAATCACCATCTCATTCATGTAAACAAGAATAATTTGAAAAGTCTCTATAAATATGGTTATTTAAAATCTTCTAAGCTAAAACCACTTGATATATGTCATGCTTGTTTACAAGGGAAAATGACCAAACAAACATTTGGTGGATAGGGTGAAAGGGTCACAGAGATTCTAGGATTGGTACACACTGATTTTTGTTGACCATTTCTAGTAGAATCTAGAGGTAAATATTCTTACTTCATAACTTTTACTAATTAATTGAGTAGATATGGATATATTTACTTGATGAGGTATAATTCTGAGTACTTTGAGAAATTCAAGGAATTCAAGAATGAAGTAGAGAATCATCTTGGTAAGAAGATAAATAAGCTTCAATCATATCAAGGTGGATAATATCTTAACCAAAAGTTCATCGACTTTATATGGGAGTTTTGGATTCTATCTCAACTCACTCCACCTTATACACCACAGTGGAATGGTGTTAGTGAAAGGAGTAATTGTACCTTGTTGGACATGGTATGTTTGATGATGAGTCATTAAAATATTCCATTATCCTTTTGGGGATATTAATTTCAAACTGAGGCATACAGATTAAACTGAGTACCAACTAAGGAAAAAATGGAATTCCATTCGAGTTATGGAGAAGAAAGAAACCCATTTTGTTGCATACACATGTATGAGGATGCGAGGTGTTTGTTAAGGCTTTCATAGGAAACAAAATAGCACCCTGGGGAATGAGGTGTATCTTTATAGGGTATCCCAAAGAAACAAAGGGATACTACCTATACAACCCCTCGGGCAAGAAATTAATTTTCAGCAAACAAGTCATATTTCTTGAGATGGAGCACATCCTCCAAAAGGATAGTGGGAGAAATATTAACTTCGATCAAGTTGATTCTCAAGATACACATGAGTTGGTATAGGAACAAGTTCCACAAGTCCTTGTATAAGAATTAGTTCCTAAAACACAAGTACTAAGTAGGAGTGTAAGAGAGGTAACGGAACCATAGAAATATGATTTTCTTATCCCTGAGGATGGTGACTCATTATTGTTGTATAATGATGAACCTCTATCCTACAAGAAGGAAGTAGAGATCATAGAAGTTACAAGATGGCTTGAAGCATTGAATTTTAATATGGATTCTATGTATCATAACCAATTTTGGGTTATGTTTGATGCGCTATTTTATGTAAAGCATGTTGGATGTAAATGGGTATTCAATAGGAAACTAGAAAATGGAAGGTAAAGTAAGTACCTATAAAGAAAAGATAGAGGCTAAAGGGTTTAAACAGCATTAAAGAATTGAATATGATGAAACCTTTTCACGATTTTCCATGTTTAAATCCATAAAAATCATATTTTCCACAGCAGATTACCATGAATATGAGATTTGGAAGATGGATGTAAAAGTTGCATTCCTTAACAGGAACCTTCAGGAAGATGTCTATATGACACAACCAGAAGGGCTTGTGACACTAGGTTATAACAAAAGGGTTTTCAAGTTGCAGAGATCCATTTATGGATTGAATCAAGCATCTAGGTCATGAAACATTATATTTGATGAATCCATAATAGAATTTGGTTTCATTAAAAACAAATATGATCTATAGGTTTGCAAAAGGTTTAATGGGAATGTGGTCGCAAACCTAGTAGTATATGTTGAGGATATATTACTTATTAGAAATGATATAATGGTCTTATAGTAAATTAAAAACTATTTGAACAAGTGCTTCTCCATGAAGGACTTAGGAAAAACAACCTATATTCTAGGGATCAAGATCATTCGCGATAGATCCAAGAGGATGCTTTAACTAAGTCAAAGTACATATATTGACCAGATACTAAAGAGATTTGGTATGAAACAATCCAAGAGGTTATTGGTTCCAATGTCACATGGTTTACATCTTTCTAAGAAAATGTGTCCCCAAACACAATAGGAGAAAGATAGAATGAGTAAGATCTCATATGCTTCAATGATAGGATCTATCATGTATGTCATGTTATTTAATAGACTTGATGTTGCCTATGCAATGAGAATATTAGGAAGATATCAAGTAGATCTAGGAGAAAAACAATGGACTATTGTTAAGACTATCCTTAAGTATCTGAGAAGGATTAATGATATGTTCCTGGTGTATGGAGGAGACGAGGAGCTTGTCATCAGAGGGTATGATGATTCTGATTTTTAGACAGATTAGAATGATCTAAAGTCACAATCAGGATACGTTTTCTATCTCAATGAAGGATCTGTGAGATGTAAGAATTCAAATAATCTAGTTTTTGTTGATTCAACAGTGGAGTCCAAGTATATAGTGGATTCTGATGCAACAAAGGAATTCATATGGATTCAGAACTTTATCCAAGATCTTGATGTGGGACCTAGTAGTAAAGACCCTATCACATTTTATTGTGATAATACTATAGTGGTGGTTCATTGAAAAGAACCAAAGTCACATCAACAGATAAGGAACATACTCCATAAGTGTCACCTCTTAAGGGATTTCTATCAAAGGGGTGAAGTTGCAGTGAGAAAATTATCCACAGATAAGAATGTGGCGGACCCCTTGACTAAAGTCCTATATCATTAGAAACATGAGTATCATGAGAGAGCTAGCAGACTGAAGGTCCTTAGAAGTTGTCTCTAGAACAAGTGGGGGTATATTGGAGTTTGTTCCCTAGAACCAACTTCTTTATACCTTATGATAAAAGATATATTCATTGGATGGATATCAATAAACTCATTATCACATCATGATTGTTCTTCTATGTAAAATTTCATGTGATAATGTCCCAAGAGTAGTTATCGCACTAAAAGGTCATAGAAGTTCCCCACTATGATGAGAACCTGGAAGTGCCATGACACTATTCTTAGATATATGTTCTATAGCTGGATGATATCATTTAAGGGATACAAATAATATAGGGTATCATGGGTGTAGACTCATAGTACTTTGAAGCACCTTCTCATGGTGTATTCACTTGGTAATGTCCCGGATGATATTATGATAACGATACCCACAAGTAGGAAATCCACATTTATAAGTGTCATTGGATGTTCCTATCTACATACATGTGTATTGGTCCTTGGACTTTAAGATTATTATTAATGGGTATTATGACTCATGCAATTAAATTTATTGGAAAAAACCATGATGACATATGTTTGTAGTGAGGTAGGATATGTTGGGTGCGTCGTGAGTAATAATGCATTAATGAACAATGTGAGAAAGGATTTGTCCCTTCTATTCCATAATGGAATTTGATATCTAAGGAAATTTTATGGAAATGATATAGCCTAAATAAATCTGTATCCATGGTGTTCTATAGGCAAGTTCAAATTCTGGGAAGTCAAAGAATGAGAAATCGAGCACATGGGTTGATGGCACTTGCATGCAACCCACTTAATTGGATATATTGAGACAAAGGAATTATATTACATGGTAAGTGTTCGTATGAGGTGAAATGTCATTTAAACACTAACATCTTTCTCTATGGGTGACTTAACCTGTTTCTAGATGCTAACCTTGGACTTTAGGCTACTCTGCCTAATGCCACTAAGAAAAAGTCCTAGAGGGTCACACACTAAGTGTATCCGATATCTCAGTTAAATAATATATTATTTATTATTTAACAAGTTAAATAAATATTATTCTCGGTTGTGGTTTAATAATTATTTATGGATTTCTAGTCACATTTATTTTGAAACTATTTATTTGAGAGAATATAGTGTGGGAGTAATAATTAATAAATATTTATTTTCTATTTAGTGAATATAATATTTATATATTTATTGGTAAATAATGTAGTGATATTATTTATCAAATAAATAGTCATTATTCAAGGTTCAATAAATATGGTGTAGGATTGTTGGACCGAATTAAGGGTCTAGTGAGAAATAATATTAAATATGATTTTATTAAACAATATTTTAATATAACTTTTAAGTTAATCATGTGTCATGGAAATAATAGTATTGCTGTTATTATTTGAACTGAGGGTTTTACATGGAATAATAAAATAAGTAATGATACTTGTGAAAATTATTTATTATTACCTAGTGAATTAAATTCCTAATTATGTTATTATTATCTTATTAGCCTATGGAAAGAGATAGCTAGCTAATTGGTTGTACGCAAGGAATTGGAGAAAAATATCTCAAGCCTAGAAAGTTCTTCCCTCTCCAAGAATGCTTCGAGAACAAGAGATATCCACCTCCACTAGATCAAGGATATTTCTTTGGAAGAGGTTCTCATGGTGATCAAATGTGGACATCACAAGTACAAGGATCTTTCATGATAGAACTCAGAGACTCCTTCGGCGATGTCTGTAGATATTTGGAACATGTTTGGATCACCAATAGAGGATATCTACCCTTTATCTCTACAACACAATGAAGGTGCACTGCATATCTATGGTTAAACACATCAATGAAGAAAGAATCACCATGGAGGTAATTATTTAATTTAATTAAATTAATTATAAACAAAATATTTTTATTCTCTATCTTGGTTTTGGGTTTCTATTACTTTTTCTAAATCCTTGATCAATTTTTTGTATACTGGAGTTCATCATTTTATTGATCCCGAATTGTTCATTAAATATGGAAAAAAATAAAATTTGGGCACCGGACCAATAGCACTTTTTCTATTCCTGGAACCTACAGTGATCACCTACCACCAAGTAGTTTATATAAAATAAAAAAATTTATCCACAACCTGGATTGAGTTTTAAAATAGTTTACAACTTTCCAAGTCACACATAACCTCTTCCAAGTTATACATGGGAGTAAAAAAACAGGTCGCACAAGGGTTTCTACACTGTTATCTATGGGAAAGTAGATAAGAGAATTTTGTGAAGATATCAAGTATCTTCTAATTTAGTATAAGAGAGATTTTTCGTGTGATAAAATAGATTGTGCACACACACTGCTCGAAATGAAAGAAATTAAATAGAATAGAGAAACTAAGAGTGTAAAGGAATATAATTTCTTGGTTTGTATGAAATGAAGCTCATGACTCCTTAATATTATTTTGAAATGAATCTCAAGTTAGGTTATCTTTAACTTTTCAAAAAAACAGAGTGTCGCAGACTCTTGTTCTTGATTGGAGAAAGGTAGTTGATGTGTAGAAGGTTAGGGTTAATCTGTTGAATATAATCTCTTCTTGTTCTTTCTATGTGGTTCAGTTATTTGAGTGTGTTCAGTAATCCTGAGCTATCAACTTTCTATTGGTCTTCTTTACATGAGCATCCACTACACCATAAGAGGGAGCCTAATTTTTTTCTTAATAGAAGCAACATGAAGAATATCCACATGCATCTGAATATTCTATTTCCTCATAAAGCACGTCTGACATTTTCTTCAATATGTTCTATCAAAAATTTAATAGAAAATAATTAAAAATAAAAATTGGAATTAAACTCTATAATATAGCCATTATAATAGCTCAAAATATGTATAAGTTAGGAAAATAGTAGCGGTTTCTTAGACTGGCGGTGAGTCGTCTTGGCGGTGACTCATGTGTCTAGTGTTCTGGTGGTGTCTCAACTAACGGTGAGTCATAATTCTAATATTGACTCCTTCGGTAGTTGGTCAGGCTGACAGTGTCTCATACTTTGTCAATTTTTCATTACAGTGGAATGATGTCCTAACGGCATGAAATCCTGACAGTGTCTCTAACTTTATCATTTTTACACTTTGGTGGTATATCATCTTGTGGTGCCTTAGACTTAGTAAAAATTCCATGTTGGTGGTGAGTTAGCCTTAGCGGTGTCTCGTCCTTAGTAGGGACTGGCGGCGACTTGTACTTAATCAATTTTCATCACCTGTCCCAGATTATGAAATACTTATAGAAAACAATAAACTCATTAATATCATTATAATCATGATTTTATGATCATTAAAACTAGTAGGTCAACACATAACAATGGTGAGATCGAATTATTATAAGGGTAGCTAGAAAATCATAAATAATATGGTAGGAATAATGAATAATAAAATATTGGCATATAATTGATCACATGAGCTTGAAATAAATCCATGTATGAAAAAATGGAATGGAAAACAATATATTATTTCATGGTGGTAGAATTCATAATGACAGACATATTAATCTTTTCATCATAATGACAGTCAAGATATATTAATTATCTTCAAGACTGTATCCATAATATCATAATTATTATCAAGATCGACACCAAGAAATCATACATACCATCAGGATCGTATCCAATATGTTATACTTATCATTAAGACCACAACCAAGGCATCACACTGATCATCAATACCACACCCAATACATCATTAATAAATGGGTATGCATACACCAAATTCCAAAAATTGTTTGTCTTGTGATACCTACAGATTCATCAGTGAGCTATATAATTTCAATACCAAAAAATCACATACACACGTCTAATGCATTCACTATATAAAGAAATGAATATAAAATACAATGAATAATCACTATTCCTTAGTAATCAACAAACATTTTTATTTTAATAATAAAAATATGGGATATTTATACTATCCCCAGTCGATAAATGGAATATCATGATCATAATCCAAATAGAGAAATAATATTGCTGATATTATTAAAGAATATTCCAAGTGAAACATAATAACTTTGAAGGATGTTGTCATAGATAAAAAAACATAATTATAAGT
The DNA here is from genome assembly GCA_963277665.1 of Viscum album. Classification (NCBI taxonomy): domain Eukaryota; kingdom Viridiplantae; phylum Streptophyta; class Magnoliopsida; order Santalales; family Viscaceae; genus Viscum; species Viscum album. The sequence continues at coordinate 1,897,577,534 of OY728150.1, forward strand.
AGAACACATCAAATGTATCCATGTAATAAGGGATCAAGATTTAGATTATTTGGTACCATGACTTTAATCCCCCAAAATAAAAATAATATAAGATAATTTATAGGTAGATTAATTAAAAATAACTCTCAATGAGATAAAACCATTTCAATATAAATAATAAAATATAAGTTAAATTGTAATTTTTTTAATAAAACATTTATATAAATTTCATAAAAAAGATGATGTTACGATACAAATTCAAACTATATTTTAAATAAGGTTCTTAGAAAACATTTTAAAAAATATTTAAAAAGATTTCCCAATAATGGGTCCCTAAAATTAAATCGTGTTTAATTAAAAAAAATTGTATTGGAAGATAAAATATAAAAACATAAAAGTAAAATCCTATTTAATATTTAAAACACCTTTACTAAAAACCAAATCTTAAAAAGGATAATAAAAAATTCTTTTGGAAAGTGGTAAATATAAACATAAAGATCACAAAATAAAATACATATTTTGTATTAAAAATAAGAAAGAAATAATTTTTTGGAATGAAATAACATTGACAAGGAGGAGAAACGTCCATTAAAGGGGATAAGGATTATTCTCAACATCGTTGATTTTTTATAAAGAAAGAAATCCTTAAAAGAATAAGAAATTATGTAAAATTTATTCAAAAAGGAGTTCATGATAAATAAATACAAATACATATTAAATTAAGTGGAAGTAAAATATAATTCAATAATTAGGTATATTTTTCCAAACTTATAAGAATAAGGTTTAAGAATTACACCCATAACTCAATGAATGAAAATTGATTCATAAAAAACCCTTATAAGTTTAGTAACACTAAGATCAAAATCCCTTGAAAAAGATTACTTTTATTAGATTTTTAAATCCATTTAATTTCATGAATTGAATCCATAAGCTAGTATATACACCCCAAAAAATAATAAAGTTTTCAAATATGTCATATGTCTTAGGGGAATAACAATTGAGATAATAAACCCAATAAATTTTACTCCTGACATTCATAAAAGATCTTAAATATCCAATATAATAAGAATAAATATCATAATAACTTATTTTAAAACCATATTAATATCTATTACCATTTATATTAGTTAATTATTGTCATTCACTACACATGTATTAGTTATATAATATTTGTTTTCATCATTGGATGTTTTCAATTTGTAGGTTTTTTTACATGTTTTGTAATGGAGATATTGATCCTTATTGTTCTGTAAAAGTTCACCATTATAATATTATAAATTTTACTAGAATATAAATTACAAAATAATTTATAATAATACAAAATCATTTCATGATAATTTTAGTAATGATTCGTGAAGGTGAAATTAGTGACGAGCATGTGTCAATTAATTTATCGATATGAACAGATTACTTTATAATAATTATTCATTTTGTATCATCAATTGAAAACCATATTAAATTCATATATTACCAATTAATATCATATATATTAATAAAATATATTATATTACTATCCATGTATGGGGGTTTTGAAAACAAAATAAATTTTTCAAGGAGGTTTTAGTATGCACGTAACATGAGATTTTCTTTCATTTTCGAATAACTATAATTATTAATATAATGGATAATTTATTTTTATATGTTATTAATTATATCATAAATTATTTATTTATTCATAAAATTTATATTTAAAACCATTCATGTAAGGTGATTATGAAAAATTAAACACATGAACCATAGAGGCAGTAGTCTGCACGTACGAATGAGTGAAGTTTTCATTTTTCAACAAATGAAAAGAAATGGAGGTATATAATGATTTTTATTTTCAGAATTATAATTATATAATAAAATAATATTTACACATTAGTTAAATTATTATAAATACACATTTATTCTGGTGGTGAAAAACAAAACACATCGTCCATAGAGGTGATAGTCCGCACATACACACATGTGACATTTTTATTTTTTGAATCATTTAGAGGATGGTATATAATGATTATTACATAAACATACTAAAATTTAAATATAATAATGATAATTATGTAATTATTTTAGTTTGGTTATTATATATTTGGTGTAGTTAAAATAATAATTAAAATAATATAAATGAAAAAGTTGTGGTTATGAGTTTTTATATTACCCTTTAGGATAAATCCTTAAGCATTCCTAAAATAGTCTTTTAGTGAGACCAAAATATCTTGTACATGGGAAAGATGTTTAGAGAGTAATTATATCAATTTATGATCAATATAAAGATATTTTTATTGAGGAGAAGTGGGGTTTTTTCGGGATCCAACTATAAGTGAGAGTGGTCACACTTTTGTTAAATCTCATAACTTTATATTAGTGTTATGTCGTTTTTATTGGAAAGTGGCTCAAATAGTGTCAAATAATGGAAATGTGGTAACCCTTGGTATATAATTATCTCAAACATTACTTTGGAGACATTATTTTAACATGTTTTAGATCTTTTAACCTTATTTGAACTTTTTTACTATAATTTGCTTTTACCATGGTAACTCATTTTATTACCTCAAAAACTTATTTTTAGGGACAAAAATAAAAAGAACATTATGAATTTTTTTTATATTATTATTCAAAATATGGAAACCATTTTATAATATTAAATTTATAAAAGTGGTAAAAATTAATTCTAAAATATTAAGTGTATATCACATAAAAAATAGAAAAACTAATAATTCGGTTTTAAATTTTAATCATTTAATTCTAATTTATAATTAATATTTAAAATATATAATATTAATTATTAAATAAATATTCTATTAGTAAAATGTTTCATAAATTTTTAATCCATTCCTATACCCTAATTTTTTAACAAAATTCAAAGTATTTGTAAAAACAGTATTTTATAAAATCCACCTAAAAATAAATATTTTGATAAAAGTCCCAAAATTTCACCCTAAGATAATTTTGAAATGATTAATTAAAAAAATATTTCCATTCAGTAGAATTAAAATTCTAAAAATTCAGAATTTATATTTTAAATGAAAACATAAAATATAATGAAAATTTTTTTTATAGGTGAATGACTTTTTTAAACCTTAAGGTTTCATAATATTATATCATATCAATTATCAATTGAATAAGTGTTAGCCAATTTTTTGTACATTGAAACATTTTTTTATAATAATCCTTAAAAAATGTTTAGTGTATTTTTATATGATAAAAATACACAACATATAGAAAAATACAATTAATCAAAAAATTAGCCTTTTAATACAAAAATATTTTAAACACATCCCATTGAACTTAATTAGTAATGTTATAACCATTAAATTTATTAAATTCAATGATATTATAACAAAATAAAATTATTAATTAAAATAATAATAATTTTCTAAAAAAATTAAATATATAATTTTAATTATATTTTTATTTACATGGTGTTTTACTCTTTTTAAATTTTATTGATGATATTTCAAATTTTATTCTCAGAATGTATTAATGTTTACCTAACATACTAAAATATTACACATTTCATTTTATTTTGTTTCTACATGTGATAAAATCTATCCAACATATTATTTATTTAAAGTAAAATTGATACTAAAATCTCATCGTGTTACATAAACACTTGATTAATGGTGTTGGTAGTGCGATTGTTCTATTTGAGAGTTATATCCTAGGGGACTATTTGGTTTAGCTGTTATAGTTTTCAATTTTGGGTTTAGTTTTGATTCATGGGTATGAGAATAATTTGGGAGGAATATAATATATCAGTTTCAGCCTTTTTGGGATGTTAGTTTGTGTGTTTTTGTGTTAAAGGTATCGAGATGATGTATGTGGAAGGAAAGGTAGAGTCAGAGTTGATATTTCAGCTAGATAGGTGAGGTAACAACATGGTCATGAGTGATTCATAGAGAAGGTATAATGATAAGATAAGTGATATCAATGGTGTGTGTTATTGTTTTTTGGATTTCTTTGGATACAATATTGGAGTGCTTGTAGAGTTATTGATTTCTTTAAGGATGGTCCTTGCAATGTGGTTATCATTACTACAACATGGATCCTAGAGTAGTTGATTTTAAGTTTCTATCTTTTTATGTGTTATTATGTCATTGACCAATTCTCTATTATGTAGCCTTAGGGGTTGGGTTTCATGGATCTAACAATTTTAAGTGTGTTTCATCTTGTTGACTTGGTTGAATTGTGGCCCGATTCAAGGAGTTTTATGTTGCAACATTGCAAGGGACCATGCATGATTGTTATCTATTATAATTATTAGATCTGACGGTTTTATTAATATTAAGAGGGGGTATATGTGTTTTTATTTACTATATTCTCATATCTTGAACCCAGTTCATTGTGTTCATCACCCATTGCACCATGATAGTGTGTTTTTCTAGTATGGTTATAAATTCGGAGGTCCCTCCATCATCTATTCTATTCCTTGGTTTTCCATGAACCTTGGTGTAACACTAGGATATTTGATTATGTAATTCTGAATTAAATATTACTTTATTTTATAACATACATTATACAAAACACTGGAAAAAATGAGTCAATACATATTATAATAAACCTTCAATAAAAAGAAAGATCACAATCAATTAGGATACTTAAATTGTATTAATTTGTTTTTAATAATGAAATTTAGTAATTAGATAATGCATAATTATTGTGATATAATTAAAATAATTCGATGTTAAAAGGGGTATTTTACAAATAAGTGTTTTTAAAAGTTTTTTATTTTAAAAAATTGATCAATTTTAAAGTAATTAAATATATTAACTAACTCATTAACACCCAATTAATTATAAGTTGATATGATGAACACATAAATCATGGAAGGTTTATTTTTCTATTAAACTAGTTTTTTATTTATTTTTCCTATAAAATTAAAATTTATTAATTTTATAATATTAATTTAATTAAATGGTAAATATTTTTAAATTCATCATGTCAATATTATATTAGGATTAATCTTTTATATTTTTTTAAAAAGGATTATTTTTTGGTGAATGATGAAAAATAAATAATTTACAAATACAATCACTTTATGGAATTATCATAACATAAGAATGAAAATAATGTTTATGAAACTATTTTAAAAGACCAAATATATATTTAATAAGTGATATAATTAATTTTCAAAAATAATTTTTAACTTCTAAATCTATGTTTGACATTTTATAAATCAATGTCATGTTTTTATTCAAATAAAAACTATTTTAGTTCTTCTATATTAATCAAGTTTTTGCAATGTTCCTTTTGGTTTTGGTTTGGTTTTATATTAAAATAAGTTCCTATTTATTTAAAATAATCCAATTAATTCCATTTAAAAAAATTATACAATATTTTGGTATAAAATCATTTTTATGCTTAAAATGAGTTTTATTCTGAAAATGGGTTTCGTTCCATTTTGAAAACATATACTAAAATTAATTTTTACCACATCAAGAAATTGAAACTTAAAATTTTAATTACATATTTTAGATCATAAATATGGTACTGATTTTAATTTAATTTTTAGTCATAATTAATACTTAGCATGGTAAAAGTCTGTCACCATATTAAAGGTTAAAAGGGTCTACGAATGGGTTAAATTAATAGATAAGGTTTCAGATATCTATAAAACAAATTTAAATGTGATTGGATGAGTTAATTTCATCCTTAAATTATTATATATTGTAAATTTTACTATATTGGAGTTACCTTCCATGATAAATACATTTATTATATTTTAAAGAATTTAATATTTAAAAAGTTTCCACTCCCCACACTTATAAAAGGATGTGTCCTAGCCTCACTTATAATCACAAAAAAAATCTCACTTATATCACTATATAACATTATAAATACCCTCTTGACACCCTTAGTCACAACATATATTTTCTGATATTCCCAAAATACCCATACAGGAATCTTTATGATGTAAGACAAAGGAAGATATCCAAGGAGGAGGTATAAGTGTTAACAGAATTATTTCAAGTTTATTTCTTCTTCATCCACAATAAAATAAATTATAACCATCATAATATAATTAAATTAGTATATTTATTATAATAAACTATTTTTATGCCTATTTAATAACTATTTTCAACCTCCTTTCCCTTTAATGGGAAATGAAAACATCACTTGTGTGTAATTGTGGAATATCAGCTCCATAAAGCAGGGGATTTCATTTTTCATCACTACCTCACATAGGTACTTATAAATTTGTAATTAATCAATATATATTATATTTATCACATAATCATTATTTAAATATAATATATTATCAACCTTTTTACCCTCACATCCATGGGAAAATGGAAATGTCGCTCTTGCGTACATGCAGAATACCACCTCCACAAAGCAAGGAAATTCATTTTTCATCACCACCTCACACGAATTTCCACAAGGATGGATTAAATAAATAAATATGATATTTATTATATTATTATTATTATATAATGTTAAACCCTTATCTATATTAATTTTTATTTATCCATTTGAAAACTGAAAATGTCATTCATTTGTATGTGCGGACTACTCCGCAATGAATGATGTCTCACACTTTTCATAATATAATTACACTAATGGTTTTAGGGATTTATTTTATATATTAATGTGATATATATGACATTATTTACATTATATAGGTGAAAAAATAATGACCAAGGTTCATGTACCATAATCATCGAATTGAAACATGCATTAGAATTTGGATTGTTAACACCAAAAAATTGTTTTTAACAAAGAATTATAGGTAAATGGGTAGAAATAATATTTGAAAAAATGATATAAATAAATATATATATATTAATATTAACATTATATAGATTTATAATAAATATAAAATTATTGTACTATAGTTTAGAATGCATTCGGCAAATCAAGAATCCAAGGTAAGGGTTTCTCATCTCAAACATCCTCCATTGAGGCACAGTTTCAATTAAATACATATTTCTATTATATGGTGTATATGAAACCTATTTTAAATATTATATCATTATAAACACTTTAATAATGGTAATTAATGTTCCATTTCATGTTATATCTTTTATAAGGTTTTGATTCATGTGTTCTAAAATTCATAACAGTTCTAGGTCACAATTTTGATTCTTTGAGACATTTTCTATGTTGTGCACCATTATTTTTGTATATAGTGTAATCACTACCCCATTAATATATTTTGAAACTATATATGAGTGAATTTATTGGATTTATATATAAATATCATGTTCTATAATTCAATGTCTTTTTATTCATGAGTTACCAAAATCATAAGGTTTTATTTTATAATAACTTTTTTTATTCAGGATTGTTTATATTTAAATTTATATTGGATAAATTATAGAATATTTATCTCTTAAATACCACCTATTTTATTAACCTATATTAATTTTTGTGTTTTACATGACTTTTATTATTTCCACCCCATTTCCTTCCAAAATTAATTACGCAAATGTTTACAAAAAAATTGACCTTATTTTTTCACTTTGATTGGAAATCATTTTCTTCCATATCTATATTATTTAAATTGATTCAAGAATGTTCTTCTATAAATTCCAATGGTTTTTCATGGACTTTTTCAAATATGTTTTACTTTTTTTATAATTTTTTAAAAAATTAAACTTTTAATATTTTTTGAACGTATCATATTTAACCTTTTAAAAGAACAATAAAATAATGTTTTATTTTAACATTTACAGCTCAACTGCTTTTTCCCTTATTTAGAATCAATATTATTTATCAATATTCCATAGTTTTTAAAATAAAATAAAATTTCCATTATTTTGGGAATTTTTATTTCCATAATTCTTTCAATATAAAATGATATTTCTTCTTGTTTTCAAAGTGACATCTAATATATTTTTAAAGGTGTTTTTCATCTATGTCAATAACCATTAAAGATTCTTATGTTTCAATATAATTATGATATAATGATACTATAAAACTTATCTATCTTTATATATTATGATCTTGTTATTATATTTATTGACTGGGGAAAATATTGGCATTCTATATGTTAGTTTTTAAATATTCATGTATATTAAAAGGCATATTGATTATGTATTGTATTTCATATTCACTGCTTCCATATGATTAATGCATTAGTATTAGTAACTAAACTATGGGGAGAAATATTATATATCCATTTGATTCATCAGTAGTTATCATTAGAATAAATATCTTGGTTATTTGGTGTATGCCTTATGTAATTATGTAGAATTACTTGGAAATAATCATTGAAGGTAAGATTGTAATGTCAGGCATTATGCATTCTATCATTATGAAACAAGGTATTATTATCAATTTAATTTTTTATGTTTCTATATAACCTAATCATATTTTACTCTTTCTAGATATTATTTATATGACATATTTTATTGATTTTTATCTCTTCTATATTATTCACATCATATTTAATCTATGGTATATTTTTTTGTAACTTTCCCTTACTAATAATATGTTCACACCTTTCCTTATGTTTCCATTTACTTGGGTTATAAAGAAGATTAATACATATGATATAACTACAAGGGTATCTTGTGTGCTGAATTTTTTACGGGATATTAAATGCATATTATGGAATAAGAAAATTTGGGTATACTTGAAAAAATTCCCATTCATTAAGAAAGATATGGGTGTTTTAGGTAATTACTTTCCTAAATCTCCAAATCTATAATCCTAAAAAAGAATTGGGTATATTAGTGAATCAGTAATTTATTTAATTTCTTATTTATAGAAGGTCAAAATTAGTTCACTTGAGTTGGCATTACATCTAATAAGTAAAGAGTTTGTCTTTTATCAACAAATCTAGGTGTAGAGGATCGGGCTACTATAGTTGGTATTAGAGCATGGTTGATATAACTTTAGAGGTTCGGTTGTTATTATATGATTATAATTTAAAATATTTTGAAAACATGAGGGGTTAAAATAATTGATTGGGATCAAAAGATAAATGTATTATAAAACCATAATAGTTTATACAATATTTATAAATATATTTATTTTTGGCCAAATCAAAAGATTTATATAAAATATGACTTGGTTAAGGATATCTTAGTATCCATCCTCTTCATAATGTGTTTTATTATGATTTCATTTGATATTATAAAACTAACCATTTTTGGTTGTATTGAATTTTTGGAACTATAAGAAACCAATTTAATGGTGGATTTTAAGGAAAATGTGGTGGTTATTGAGACAAGTAACCAAATAGGATAAGAATTGTAGTGAAAACTCTTATAGTTATTCCAAAGCAGCTATATCAAGTAATGTTTAACATCCTGATCCTAGGTGAATTTCATGACACACCAAATAATAGAAAAATATATTTTCCTGTAATTTTAGTTAATAATGATTTTAAAACCTTGAAAAATTAGTTTACATAAATAATAAGCATGATATCTTGTTTAATATGCAACACTAAGATTTAATATAATTGAGATGTATTATAAAAATATTATTATTTAAATGTGATGTAGTTGTTGAATTAGTGAGTATGAATATGAATAACCAAATTAAAAAATATATTTATATTATTCCTACTCAATAAAAATATATTCAATAATTCTTAGGAAATGAGCACTCAATTTTTAGTGAGGTCATTCTATGCTTTAAAAAATAATTTTCTTCAAAAATGGTTTTTATTATATTTTGTTTTTAGAAATTATAATAAATTTATACCACTTTTAGAAATTTTATTTTACAATACTAACTTCATTTTTAAAATTATAATATTAAAATTATCTTAAGGTGAAATTTTTGGATTTTTTTGAAAAGCTTTATTTTTTAGTGAATAGTGGAAAGTGCCAATTTTTGTAAAACTCCCTTTCATTTTAATTTGAAAGTGTAATTATGATATTAATTTGATATTAAAGTAACACAAGTATTATTCAATTATATATAATATAATTAATTACATGGGAATGGATATTATACTTAATTTTGGTATATGTTTATTTTTCAGCTTAAAATTACATTTTTTCTAAAAAAATGTTTCCAATTGCGTTTTACGCATTTATATTAAAATTAATTTATGAAACTTCTAGAAATTTTATATTGAAAAATTTATTCCATATTTAGAATTATTATTTTAAATTTTTTAAATATTTCCTTTTTTTATTATGAACAATAACCTTGGTAAATATTGCTACTTCGGTAAGGGTAAATAAAGTAATTGAGATTAGAAATAATATGATAAAGACTAAAAATAACCATATAACCTGTATTTAATATATTTTATGAGTGGTTTTAGAAAATATTAAACCAATATTTTAATTTATGTAATTTTTTTATATTTTTTTTTCAAATTACATATATATTATTTTATATAAATATAAAGTCAAAAATATCACTCCCTTTCTTTTAATATATAAGAAATTTTGTGAAATTGATAAAACAAACTTATGATTTTTTATAAATATTTGATTTAAATATAAATTATTTCTATTTATAATTAAAATTTATTTTTAATTTTTATTTATGAAATAATTACCTTAAATTCTTACATAACACTTACTCAGTGCTTGTGAAAGCAGTAGAAAAATCAAGTTAATAATTTTCAAAACTATAAAAGAAATATTTTTTGGGTGATTTAAAGAACAACACAAATTTTTAATATAAATATAACATATTATATATTTTTAAGAGGTTTATATTATAATTTTATTGGTGTCGTGTTGTTTTCAAATTAAAATTATGTGAATAGTTCATAAAATGACATTAATGGTATTTTAGGTTAAATAATATTTTATTAAATTATTTAAAAATGATAAAAATATTTACATAATGTTATTATGATTATAAATTTTTTAAAATGTTTTCCCTTTACCATTTATTATACAATTTTAACTTTATAAGTAAAATTATTACCATTTAATATTGAAAAAGTCATTACCACGGTTATGGTTTAAATTGGTTAACCAATGGGTTAATCTAAAAGATACGGTCTAAAATGATATCAAAACCTATTAAATTTTTTTTTTTTGATTATATTAATACAATATACTCCTTATATTCTATTAAATTTTATTTTTTAACCATTTTACAAGAGTTAGACACATATTATATTATAATATTTCATGTATTTCCAAAAACGACATTAATAAAAGTTTATAAAAAATGATATTTTATTAAATAATTAAAAATAAATAAAAAAATATATTTGGATAATTGAATGGAAATGGTTTAAAATATAAATCATGTTCCATTTATGGGTCATTAATCTTTTTATGGTAACATTCTTGACCCTTAAAGAGTAAAAAACTTTGATATTATGGTAATTGTCAAAAGGGGTAATAAGGGGTTAAAATAAAAAGATAAGTGTGAAAACATCACCTAAACTTGTATAAATTTTTATTTACTTCAAATAATACTCACCATATCTTTTATATATAAATTTATATCCATTTGATCTAGAAAATTAATTTATATTAATTTAATACTTTAAGTAATTCTAAGAGTCCCCTCTCCTCACTTATAAAAGGGCACCGCTTCTCCTCTTTTACTCACACTTGTTGAGCCATATAGTTCAAAAAAATATTACCTAATTATCTTATCAGATTCCCTAGAAATTAATTTTTGGTTATTTCCTTATTCGAATACCATTCTAAGGGTCCTTAAGAAAGGATCTAAAGGAGGTCTCCCGGAGAAGAGGTGATCATCTTACCTGACCTCTTTCAATTTATTTCTTAATCTACCACCTCTAAATTAATGTTATTCATAATAAAATAATAAATTAAGTATTATAAAGATGAAAAAAATATTATTATCATTAAATCATCATTACTAAACCTCTTTTCCCTCAAATTTGAAGTGAAAGTATCGCTCGTGCGAACATGTGGACAACCACCTCCACGTAGCAATACAATTCATTTTTTATCACCACCTTTAATGGATGGGTATTATGATAGGTTTAATGTTATAAATTATATTTATAAAATTATTATTATTTTTTAATTATAATATCATATTTTTATTCTTACCTTCCAATTCTTTGGAAAATGGTAACGGCGCTCATGCATACGTGTAGACTATCACCTCCATGAAGCGATGTGATTCGCTTTTCATTTACTATTTAAGTGGATAGTAATAAGGATATATTTAATATATATATATATATATATTATTTATAATATAATAATGATTTTTTAAATTTGAATAATTATTTACCTTTCTTTTGTTTCATCTGTTGAAAAGTGAAAACATTATTCATGTGTACGTACAGCCTATCGTCTTCATAAACAGTGAAATTTATTTTTATATATCTAATTTTTATGTAAGACTATAAATATATAAATAATTTATATATATGATATTTATATCATGATTAAAATTATATATAATTTAACTATGATCAAAGTATAAGGACTAGAACTACTGAATCGAAGTTCTCATGAAATATGAAATAGTTAACACCTAGAAATGATGATTTTAATAAGGAATTATTAATAAATGGGTGTTGAAATGTTATAAGTGGATAATATATGATATTATAAGTGTGTAAATTATTATTTTATATAGTTATAATAAAATTAAATTTATTATACAATAGGTTATATTTATTTTGAAGGAAGTATAACTTAAGATAAAGGTTTATCATCTCAAATTGTCTTCTTTGGGATATATGTTATATTTTACACCATTATTCCATTATAAGGTGTGTATATATCTATTTTTACATGTTATATTTTGAATATAATTATTATAATTATATTTAAATTTTCAAATGATGTTATTATTTCATGGGGATTATGATTAAAAAGTTACAAAAGCGATAAGGGATTTATGTTTCAATCTCATTTCAATCGAGATTGTTTATACATGAATTTCCATTTAAATAAATTATATGATCCTTTAATGATAAATACATTTTATTTTATTATCCTCTATTTATTTATTGATAATACATTTTTACTTTAATTTTATTCTCTTTAAGTACTCAAGATATTGAAAGAATTTTTTTTAAGAAAAAAATGACTTTATTTCTATCTTCGGTCGAAAAATCTTTTTCTTCCATGTACATATCTTATAAAATATTTTTCAAGAATCTTTTTAATATTATAATATTATATTTTTAAATTCATTTTTAACCATGTTTTACTTTGTAAAAAAATTATAAGGAATGTTCTTTTCATTTTCCAAATTAGGTGCTTTTAGATTTTCTCCAAAAATGTGGATGGAATATTTTTTTTAACATACATGACATGAATAGAATTTCCATCCATCATAAATTCTAAAATATTTTAATCTTCCTTTAAAATTTTCCTTTTATTTTTTAAATAAATTTTTTTCCCTAATATTTTGGAAATTTTTAGATTTTAAATAGGTGGTTTCAAAGTGAAAATGGTATTTTTCTCAAGAAATGTTCTAGTGATCTTTTAATGAATTTTTAATATGTGATAACAACCTTAGATATTAATTGGTATTTATTGGGGACATGATCCAATGATATAGTAATTATTATTTCTTTGGATGGTTTATATTTATGATGATGAAATGTTAATGAAAACAGTTTTCTTTTCCATATGTTAAGTTATGTCTAATGTTTTTATGATTTTACGTTATACATATGAATGGATTTATGATTGTGTGATTGGTGAAACCAGAATTATATTCCCTCCAATTAATTGGGTAAAGATTAATGTTCTATGAGATCAAAGGGTACATGGTAGGTTATCCAAATCCTGAAGAAAGAGGGTACATGGGAGGTTATCACAATCCCATAAGAGGGCACACATGAGGTTATCCCAAGACCGAAGCAAGTACATGGTTTTTTATCCCAAGAATAAAAATTAATTAATATCTCTGTTGGTATCCTTGAAATGATATTTATATGATTATGATAATTCCACACTTTATACCACTCTTTTATGACATGAACTTATGCCAATGTTATGTTCTCATAGCTTATGTTATTTGATACCTTTATGATTTATGTCTAATAAACTTCCAAGATTTATTCCATGAATAATTTTTATGGTCTAAGAATTATTGGGTATGATTTTAGAAGGTTAATCTCATGTTCTCATACCCATTATGAGCATTTTATGTTTAAATGATCATTGATATCTCCCTTTATTAACCTTACTGAGCATATTATCTCACCCTTTATTATGTTTTATTTTCCCTAGGATATGAATAAAATTTTTAAGTATGATGTTTCTAAGAAGGGTTCTAGTTATGAGTAACTAATGAATTGTAAAGACCCGTAAAATTCAAGCAAATTTTTTTCTTAATTTTCTTTGGAATTTTACAAGAACGCAGTTTCTGACGGCACTTGATTCTGAGGCCCGGTGTGCCCAAAATCATTTTCCGAAGTTTGGCTCGGGTACGTTCAGTGAACGAACGAGCGGGTTTTCCTAACTTCTGAACCGGTGCTCGGAATCGAATTCTGAGGGCACTGATGGAATTTCAACACCGGTATTTTTTTAGAAATTCCTTTTCTGGAGTTGCGTTTGCTCGGGTGTGGTTTTTAATTTTTGGGGTTAAAGTAAAGAAATAAAATAAAAGTGGTGCAACACTTTATTTTATTTTACTTAAATCCACTTAAAGCCACTTAAAGCTGCTTAAGCTGAGTTGAAGCGGATAGGGTGGAACCCAAAATATCATACCCTCTTGGTAGGATATTTGTGAGGTGGGGCCCGCATGAGCACCACCGTTTCTTTTCCTCTAAGTAACACAGCCGCAAAAACCCTCTTTAATGAAAGTCAACCGTGCGTTTTTCTAGTTAAGAAACTCCTCATTAATTAGGCGGTTAAATCGTTACAATTAATTCATTGAATTAATTGTTTGTTTCTTTTCTTTTGATTTTCAAACATGTCATGTGCGTTAATAAAATTAGATAACTCTTATTTTGTTTCTATTGGAACTGGTGGCATGGAGAGGATTTGAAGGAAAGCGTTCTTCTTCGACGAAGAACGCGAAGAACGCGAAGAACGCTCCGACCTCTGACGAAGAACGCCAAACCCTCGGAGATCGACGACGCGACGCCATGTACCGCGACGTCAATGACGCTTCTTCCGTGACAATCCTTCCGCGACGTTTCTTCCGCGACGATCCTCTTCTTCCGCGACGGTTAATTCCGTGACGAGCTTGCGTTCGATGACAACACTTGAGGTAGGGGTTTTATTTGAGAATACTATTTATTCCCATGATTTTTTCCTTCTAAAACAAAGAACTCGGATCAACTCATCATCAAGTTGATCTGCGTTTGTTTTTATATGCGGGACGAGAAGTTTTTATTTACGGGAGTTTCTTTTGGGAACTAGGTTCAATTTTAATATTAAAAATGTTCCCTTGTTATGATTTCATGTGTTGAATATTATTCCCAATTGTTATCACCTAACGCGGAGGGTGTGGGCCAAACAAACTTGGCCCGACAACCCTCCGCAGTTTTTTGTTGATGCGTGGATTAACGGCGTTTGCGAAATGGGATCAGAATGGTGATTGGAGGCCTTCGCAGCAAATTTTGGATCCCGGGAGACCTGTAGGTGCAAACCGTAGGCAAAACGGACCACCGAAGCGCGTCCGGTGGTCCGCGGAAGTTTCCGCCGGCGCGGCAGCCAGCAAAGGCCGGCCGCCAGGAAGCAGCGGCGCCCGGCGCGCCGCCGAGAAGACCTGCCGCGGCTGAAGCCGCGGCGGCAGCAGTGCGGTCCCGTGACCGCGCAGGACCGGAGGAGTGGGACACGGCAGCCCGGCCGTGTCTGCTGGCAAGGGCGGCCCCACGCGGGGTCGCGTCTCTTCTTCACGTGGGGGCAGCATGCCCCCCGCCAGCAGCTCGGCCTTAATAGTCGAGCCGACCAGCCAGTTCGGGCTGGGTCGCGCCCAGGCCGGGCTGGGCCACTCTGGCCGGGTCGGGCCGGGCCGGGTCGGGTCAGACCCGGACCTGGGTCGGGTCGACCCGGTTCGGGCCGACCCCGGGGGGATGGGTCAGGTCAGTCCGGGCCCAGACCCCCCGTTTTCGGACCTTTTTTGGTCTTTTGCTCATAACTTGAGCTACGGGACTCCGATCAATGCACTGTCAGCGGCAATGTGATCCTTGGATCGAGACGGTCGTTTTGGTATATTACACTCAAGGTTTCAGAATACTTTGGATTCAGCCGGGTTGGTTCGTACACGAAACCAACCGGGCCCTCAGAGCGGAAACGCTTATAACTTGAGCTCCAGACGTCCGATTGAAGTACCGTCGACTTTGATGGATTCCGCTAAGTGAGACGGATATTTTGGCTTACTCCTCCCGAGGTTTGGACACAGGTGGAGTACAGTTGGGTTGGTTTTGACTTAAAAACCAACCGGGCCCCTGGGACGAAAAAGCCAATAACTCTCAGACCGGGCGTCCGATTGACGCGACGTCTGCGACATTGAGTTCCTGTTGACGATACGGAACTTTTGGATACATCAACTCTTCACTATGTGTCAGTTGATGTATCAGCCTCTCGGATCGTGGAGCGGACCCTCCCGAACGAGCTTGCTGTGTGCGGGAACCCTAGTGCTGGCTGTGACTGCGACTGATGATGAAGACTATCGTACTGGAATCCTACGTGGGTTCGACGATGAAGACTATCGTACTGGAATCCTATGTGGGTTCGACGATGAAGACTATCGTACTGGAATCCT
Source organism: Viscum album (assembly GCA_963277665.1). Classification (NCBI taxonomy): domain Eukaryota; kingdom Viridiplantae; phylum Streptophyta; class Magnoliopsida; order Santalales; family Viscaceae; genus Viscum; species Viscum album. Next base: position 1,897,594,088 of record OY728150.1, read on the forward strand.
ATGTGGGTTCGACGATGAAGACTATCGTACTGAAATTTTATGTGGGTTCGACGATGAAGACTATCGTACTGGAATCCTATGTGGGTTCGACGATGAAGACTATCGTACTGAAATCCTATGTGGGTTCGACGATGAAGACTATCGTACTAGAATCCTATGTGGGTTCGACGATGAAGACTATCGTACCGGAATCCTATGTGGGTTCGACGATGAAGACTATCGTACGGGAATCCTATGTGGGTTCGACGATGAAGACTATCGTACTGGAATCCTATCTGGGTTCGGCGATGAAGACTATCGTACTGGAATCCTATCTGGGTTTGACGATGAAGACTATCGTACTGGAATCCTATGAGGGTTCGACGATGAAGACTAGCGTACTGGAATCCTATGTGGGTTCAACGATGAAGACTATCGTACTGGAATCCTATGTGGGTTCGACGATGAAGACTATCGTACTAGAATCCTATGTGGGTTCGACGATGAAGACTATCGTACTGGAATCCTATGTGGGTTCAATGATGAAGACTATCGTACTGGAATCCTATGTGGGCTCGACGATTAAGACTATCGTACTGGAATCCTATGTGGGATCGACGATGAAGACTATCGTACCGGAATCCTATGTGGGCTCGACGATGAAGACTATCATACCGGAATCCTATGTGGGTTTGACGATGAAGACTATCGTACTGGAATCCTATGTGGGTTCGATGATGAAGACTATCGTACTGGAATCCTATGTGGGTTTGAAGATGAAGACTATCGTACTGGAATCCTATGTGGGTTCGACGATGAAGACTATCGTACTGGAATCCTATGTGGGTTCGACGATGAAGACTATCGTACTGGAATCCTATGTGGGTTTGACGATGAAGACTATCGTACTGGAATCCTATGTGGGTTCGACGATGAAGACTATCGTACTAGAATCCAATGTGGGTTCGACGATGAAGACTATCGTACTGGAATCTAATGTGGGTTCCACTATGAAGACTATCGTACTGAAATCCTATGTGGGTTCGACAATGAAGACTATGGTACTGGAATCCTATGTGGGTTCGACGATGAAGACTATCGTACTAGAATCCTATGTGGGTTCGACGATGAAGACTATCGTACTGGAATCCTATGTGGGTTTGACGATGAAGACTATCGTACTGGAATCCTATGTGGGTTCAACGATGAAGACTATCGTACTGGAATCCTATGTGGGTTCGACGATGAAGACTATCATACTGGAATCATATGTGGGTTCGACGATGAAGACTATCGTACTGGAATCCTATGTGGGTTCGACGATGAATATTATCATACTGGAATCCTATGTGGGTTCGACGATAAAGACTATCGTACTGGAATCCTATGTGGGTTCGACGATGAAGACTATCGTATGGGAATCCTATGTGGGTTCGACGATGAAGACAATTGTACCGGAATCCTCTATGGGTTCGACAGTGATGACTGCAATGCTTGTATCCTACGTGGGTCCCGGTAAGATGAATCAGTGACTACATCTGATCATCTCTCTTACTTTACAAATGATGTGTACCTGTGTGAGATGAATCTTGTGTTGCTTCCTATGTGGAATGTTTTATGCTATCCTGTTTGGGTTTACGTTTTGCTTTCCTCTCTGGATTTACGTTTTGCTTTCCTGTGTGGACTGGGTTGTACTTAGGCTCGAATGTTGGAGTCGAACGAGAATTGATGACTTAGGTATGTGTATGGGCATATACCTAAGTAGAGTCGAATGTTACTTCGTGATTGTATCTTTCCATTGTGGATTATCCTTTGTGGATTCTGGGAGACCATCGGGGGTCTCGGGGTCCCTACTGAGTAGCTTATACTCACCCCTGCACGGGCTATGCCCGCACTACGTTGGGTTGGTTGCAGATGAAGGACAGCGCTAATCGTGGTTGAGGCTTGCGGAGCCGGACTGTACCTGGAGGTGGACCACTGGGCGGGACGTACTCGGAGTGGACAGTTAGACCCGAGGAGTTTTGGAGGCTATCTGTACTCATCCTTTTGGTTGGACTTCCAGTGGATGGCCCGACGTTGCGGCTTTACTTTTCAGTTGTTGTTTTCCATTTCGAGTTGTACTTTACTTTCTGTTTGGGTTTGTATTCTGGCCCACTTACCTTTCCACACTTACTGTTGTACTCAGTTTTTACTTTGTGTTTTCTTCTGCTTGCTTGCTCTGTGGTGTATGTTTACTTTACAAAGGCAATGCCTTCCCTTTTTACCGGGATTTATGCCTTGGTGCTTGTCACTAGCCCCTGGCCTATGGAAGGCGGGCTTAGGGTAGTCACGGCACGGGCCCTGAGGACGGGTCGTGACAAATTGGTATTAGAGGAGTTCGGTTCTACCACAGAACTTGGGACTCTGATCTTTTTCTATGTGAAGCAATAGTGTTAAGCATATTGGGTGTGTTTATCAGTCTAGGGAGTCCAGATTTGGTGCGGTGGCCGATGTATCCATACACCATGACCCTGACTTCTGATTTACGACTTAATGCACGAAAACATTGATTGCATGTGTGTTTTAAGTTTTCTTTGTGATTACTTTGTGTCAGCTCACCAGGTATACTATTCTGACCGTGGCGCACCTGTCTCTTTTCAGGATGGCCCCACGATGGCAGCCAGCTAGGGTTCCTAGCGTTGTGCGTGGCGAGATCCCATCGAGCGACGAGGACTCGGTACAGGGCCCTTTGACAGCTAAGGCACTGGCAGTACCTATACCCGCCGAGCCACCGATGCTACCAGCCCCAGCCGCTGATGATGCATGTCGCCTTAGTGCACTGCACGAGTTTCAGCGCCAGTGACCACCCAGGTTCCGTGGGGAGACGGACCCTCAGGCCACCGAGGACTGGCTGGAGGCAGTTGTACGGGTTTTCATGTTAGTGAGGACACTAGCAGACCTCATGGTGATCCTCGCAGCGAGCCTCCTGCACGCGGAAGCAGGCATATGGTGGAGCTTGATGCTCCAGGTGCACGATGAGGCATCTCTCTTCTGGATGGACTTTGAGATCATCTTCCGCTCGGAGTTCATCCCAGCCACCCTCTGTGCGGTGCGCATCCAGGAGATACTACAGCTGCGGCAGGGCAGCATGACGGTTGCCCAGTACTCGGGAGATTCACTGATCTCTCGCGCTACTCCATCGATATGGTACAGGATCTGTTCTTCCAGGCCCGGACCTTCGAGCAGGGACTGAGGCATGAGATCAAGGCCTCGATTATCTCCCTCAACATTCCGATGCAGGCAGAGGTGTTGGAGAGAGCCCTTTTAGTGGAGAGTTTCCTCGCCGAGCAGGCACCAGCGGCAGGACCCTCTGTAGGACGACCCGTAGCAAAGTCTTCTGCAGCTGGCAGTCGACAGGTGATGCAGAGGTCCAAGTGGGCCAGACCTTCAGATGGGCAATCACAGGGTGATGATTCGGTTGTGCGGGACACACGAAGAAGAGCCACCTACTCGAGGAGCAGGAAATGCTATGCATGCGGCGGGCAAGGTCACATGGCTCGAGACTGCCCGACTCATCCTGATGATGAACAACAGGCGGTAGAGGGACCTCCCAGGCAGAGGTTCGACCATGAAGGTCCGCAGGGAGCAGGCGGGCGAGGCAGAGGAGCTGGCCGAGCAGTGGGTGGTGGACGACACTTTGAGGCCTTACCACCACCACCACCTGGGAGACCACCCTGACCGCAGGGAACAGATGGACAGGGAAGACCTCAGCTTCAGGTAGCTGAGGCCTACGATCATGGAGCTCTGGGAGCAGATGGACAGGAGTGGGACTAGCTCCAGACCTGGAGACTTTTGTTCATGTTTCTTCTAGCTCTGTTGATGTTTGTTTGATGTTGCTTTGTGTCTTTGTACTTAGAGCTGCAGAAATAAAAAGACACCTTTCTTTTGGATTTTACCTTCCTGTCCTCTCTTTGTGTTGTTACTAAGAGGTTCCGGTTTAAAAAAACAATTGACTTGACCCTCACTTGAGATACCTACTGGAGGAGACCCATTGACCACACACTGATGCCGACAGTGTGAATCAACCCTTGGAGGTGAGAGTAACGGTTGGATCTCTTAGTAGTAGTGTCGAGGCCTTACGAAGTCATCCTTGGTATGGGATTGTATCATCCATGACGGGATTGACTGTTTTAGGTGAAGAATGTAGTTCATCCAGGGGATGAGACCGGATTTCTCTTCTCAGCAAAGAAGAAATCTCAGCAGCTCGAGTAGGACCAGAAAGGTCCAAGTCATCCAAGAGCGGATGAGGACAACTCAGAGCCGGAAAAAGTCTTGTTCTGGCAGGAGGCGGAGACCACTATAGTTCGAGGATGGAAACCACGTTTCCTTACGGGTCACACCTCGACGTGAGTTATGGAGATTTGGCCGAGGCGGCAAGTTGTCTCCATGCTTCATCGGACCATTCCAGGTCCTCATCAGGATTGGCGAGGTGGATTATCACTTGGATCTACCACCTTAGTTGCACTGGGTGCACGACGTCTTCCATGTATCTCAGCTGAGGAGATACGTGCACGAACCGACGCATATCATTGACCATGGGGAGCTAGGCGTTGATGATGGGGAGACTTTTACGGAGGTACCAGTGGAGATCGAGGATCGACAGGAGTGGGTCCTACGTGGATGGTCGATTCCTCTTGTGCGCATCAGATGTCAGCACGGGAACCTCCAGGAGAGCACTTTGGAGCGGGAGGCTCAGATGCGTGCTCAGTACCCACCTTTGTTTCCCTAGATTATGATGTATCTTTACGGGGACGTAAAGCCCTGAGGTGGGAGTGATGTAAAGACCCGTAAAATTCAAGGAAATTTTTTTCTTAATTTTCTTTGGAATTTAACAAGAACGCAGTATCTAACGGCACCTGATTCTGAGGCCCGGTGTGCCCGAAATCATTTTCCGAATTTTGGCTCGGGTACATTCAGTGAACGAACGAGCGGGTTTTCCGAACTTTTGAACCAGTGCTCAGAATCGAATTCTGAGGGCACCAATGGAATCGCAACACCGGTATTTTCTTAGAAACGCCTTTTCTGGAGTTGCGTTTTCTCGGGTGTGGTTTTTTAATTTTTGGGGTTAAAGTTAAGAAATAAAATAAAAGTGGTACAACACTTTATTTTATTTCACTTAAAGCCACTTAAAGCCACTTAAAGCTGCTTAAGCTGTGTTGAAGCGGATAGGGTGGAACCCAAAATATCCTACCCTCTTGGTAGGATATTTGTGAGGTGGGGCCCGCACGAGCACCGCAGTTTATTTCCCTCTAAGTAACGCACCCGCGAAAACCCTCTTTAATGAAAGTCAACCGTGCGTTTTTCTGGTTAAGAAACACCTCATTAATTGGACGGTTAAATCGTTAAAATTAATTCATTTAATTAATTGTTCGTTTCTTTTATTTTGATTTTCAAACATGTCATGTGCGTTAATAAAATAAGATAACTCTTATTTTGTTTCTGTTGGAACTGGTGGTGTGGAGAGGATTTGGAGGAAAGCGTTCTTCTTCGACGAAGAACGCGAAGAACACTCCGACCTCCGACGAAGAACGACAAACCCTCAGAGATCGACGACGCGACACCGTGTACCGCGACGTCAATGACGCTTCTTCTGCGACACTCCTTCTGCGACGTTTCTTCCGCAACGATCCTCTTCTTCCGCGACGGTTAATTCCGCGACGAGTTCACGTTCCACGACAACGCTTGAGGTATGGGTTTTATTTGAGAATAGTATTTATTTCCATGATTGTTTCCTTCTCAAACAAAGAACCCGGATCAACTCATCATCAAGTTGATCCACGTTTGTTTTTATATGTGGGATGAGAATTTTTTATTTACGGGAGTTTCTTTTTGGGAACTAGGTTCAATTTTAATATTAAAAATTGTGCCTTGTTATGATTTCATGTGTTGAATATTATTCCCAATTTTTATAACCTAACGCGGAGGGTGCGGTCCAAACAAACATGGCCTGACAGCCCTCCGCAGTTTTTCATTGATGAGTGGATTAACAGCGTTTACAAAATGGGATCGGAATGGCGATTAGAGGCCTTCGCAGCAAAGTTCAGATCCCAGGAGAGTCGTAGGCACAAACCGCAGGCAAAATGGACCACCGGAGCGCGTCCGGTGGTCCGCGGAAGTTTCCGCCGGCACGGCGGCACCGGCGGGAAGCGGCGGCGCCCGGCACGGCGGCCGCAGTGCGGTCCCACGACCGCACGGGAACGGAGGAGCGGGACGCGGCGGCCCGGCCGCGTCCGCTGGCAAGGGCGGCCCCACGCGGGGCCGCGACTCTTCTTCACGCGGGGGCAGCACGCCCCCCGCCCGCGGCTCGGCCGTAACAGCCGAGCCGACCCGCCGGTTCGGGTCGGGTCGCGCCCAGGCCGGGCCGGGCCGGGTCGGACCCGGACCCGGGTTGGGTCGACCCGGTTCGGGCCGACCCAGGGGGGATGGGCCGGGTCGGTCCGGGCCCAGACCCCCCGTTTTCGGACCTTTTTCGGTCTTTTGCTCATAACTTGAGCTACGGCCCTCCGATCGATACAACGTCAGCACCGATGTGATACTTGGATCGAGATGGTCGTTTCGGTATATTACACTCAAGGTTTCGGAATACTTTGGGTTCGGCAAGGTTGGTTCGTACACGAAACCAACCGGGCCCTCGGAGCAGAAATGCTTATAACTTGAGCTCCGGACGTCCGATTGACGTACCGTCGACTTTCATTGATTCCTATAAGTGAGATGGATCTATTGGCTTACTCCTCCCAAGGTTTGGATGCAGGTGGAGTACGGTCGGGTTGGTTTTGACTTAAAAACCAACCGGGCCGCTGTGACGAAAAAGCCAATAACTCTCAGACCGGGCGTCCGATTGACGCGCCGTCTGCGACGTTGAGTTCCTGTTGACGATACGGAACTTTTGGATACATCAACTCTGGACTATGTGTCAGTTGATGTATCAGCCTCTCGTATCATGGAGCGGACCCTCCCGAACGAGCTTGTTGTGTGCGGGAACCCTAGTGCTGGCTGCGACTGCGACTGACGATGAAGACTATCGTACTAGAATCCTATGTGGGTTCGATGATAAAGACTATCGTACTGGAATCCTATGTGGGTTCGACGATGAAGACTATCGTACTGGAATCCTATGTGGGTTCGACGATGAAGACTATCGTACTGGAATCCTATGTGGGTTGGATGATGAAGACTATCGTACTGGAATCCTATGTGGGTTCGACGATGAAGACTATCATACTGGAATCCTATGTGGGTTCGACGATGAAGACTATCGTACTGGAATCCTATGTGGGTTCAAAGATGAAGACTATCGTACTGGAAACCTATGTGGGTTCGATGATGAAGACTATCATACTGGAATCCTATGTGGGTTTGATGATGAAAACTATCGTACTGGAATCCTATGTGGGTTCGACGATGAACACTATCGTACTGAAATCCTATGTGGGTTCGACGATCAAGACTATCGTACTGGAATCCTATGTGGGTTCGATGATAAAGACTATCGTACTGGAATCCTATGTGGGTTTGACGATGAAGACTATCGTACTGGAATCCTATGTGGGTTCGACGATGAATACTATCGTATTGGAATCCTATGTGGGTTCGACGATTAAGACTGTCGTACTGGAATCCTATGTGGGTTCGACAATGAAGACTATTGTACTGGAATCCTATGTGGGTTCGACGATGAAGACTATCGTACTGGAATCCTATGTGGGTTCGACGATGAAGACTATCGTACTGGAATCCTATGTGGGTTCGACGGTGAAGACTATCGTACTGGAATCCTATGTGGGTTCGACGATAAAGACTATCGTACTGGAATCCTATGTGGGTTCGACAATGAAGACTATCGTACGGGAATCGTATGTGGGTTCGACGATGAAGACAATTGTACCGGAATCCTCTGTGGGTTCGACGGCGATGACTACAATGCTTGTATACTATGTGGGTCCCAGTAAGATGAATCAGTGACTACATCTGATCATCTCTCTTACTTTACAAATGATGTGTACCTGTGTGAGATGAATCCTATGTTGCTTCCTATGTGGGATGTGTTATGCTATCCTGTGTAGGTTTACGTTTTTCTTTCCTGTGTGGATTTACGTTTTGCTTTCCTGTGTGGACTAGGTTGTACTTAGGCTCGGATGTTGGAGCCGAACAAGAATTGATGACTTAGGTATATGTATGGGCATATACCTAAGCAGAGTCGAATGTTACTTCGTGATTGTATCTTTTCTTTGTGGATTATCCTTTGTGGATTCTGGGAGACCATTGGGGGTCTTGGGGTCCCTACTGAGTAGCTTATACTCACCCCTACACGGGCTTTGCCCGCACTACGTTCTGTTGGTTGCAGATGACGAACAGCGCTGATCATGGTTGAGGCTTGCAGAGCAGGACAGTACCTGGAGGTGGACCACTGGGCGGGACGTACTCGGAGTGGAAGGTTGGACCCAAGGAGTTGTGGAGGATATCTATACTCATCCTTTTGGTGGGACTTCCAGTGGATGGCTCGACGTTGCGGCTTTACTTTTCAGTTGTTGTTTTCCCTTTCGAGTTGTACTTTACTTTCAGTTTGGGTTTGTATTCTGGCCCACTTACCTTTCCGCACTTATTGTTGTACTCAGTTTTTACTTAGTGTTTTCTTCTGATTGCTTTCTCTGTGGTGTATGTTTACTTTACAAAGGCAATGCCTTCCCTTTTTACCGGGATTTACGCCTTGGTGCTAGTCGCCAGCCCCTGGCCTATGGAAGGCGGGCTTGGGGTAGTCACGGCATGGGCCCCGAGGACGGGTCGTGACATGAATATTCATCTATTAAGATGTAATATCTATGTATGAAATGTATGGGTCACTATAGTTGGTATCAAAGTAGTATTTAGTCAATATTTAGATATTAGGATTAGAGAACTTTAGTGAAAACCCTAGGGATAATCCTAAGTATAATATAAAATCTCATAGTTTTGGTAAGGTATGGATTATGTGGTTCTCCTAGAAATGAATCCAAGTATAGATACTATAATTTTATTTGGTTTTGGAATAGATACATCATGGGGTAATAACTCTAAAAATATTTGGTCAATTATATCTCAACCATCATTATGGTGTATGGTGAGTTTTCCCTTACTGTAAACCTGGTTTGGAAATCTCGATGGATATTCTTGGGTTAATTCACATTTTATTTATGAACCATCATTATAGATTTAAATATATGATGATAATGTATTATCTAGGTTAAATCTAATGTGTCATATAATGAAAAGAAGGTTTCATGATTTAGATATCCTATAAATGATTTTCTATTATTATGATTGTTATTTCTCACAAAATTATTTTTGGTTTTAGTCAATGGTTGGAACTAGGAAAAGTCATGTTAACACTTAATGTGGTGAAAAATGTGGTTATTCTGAGAAACCAAATGGGATTATTACTATAGTGAAAGATATTGTGATTATTCTTAATAAATTATCACAATATATGATTAAAAACCTTTATATTAACCAAATCATAGACTTTACAAAGAAAAGAATAATGGAGTTCCCTGATATTTGTGTGGTATAGACCATGGGGGAATGAAGAATTAATTTCCTTTATGTTAAAAATGTGGAAATAGAAACCCAATATAATTTATTGGAGGAATAGGAAAAAAAATTATGTGTGTAAAAGAAGAGCATAAAGAAATGAATTTTCAATGAAAAATAAGGAGTTTTTTAGAGGGAAATAAATTTCATCATAGAGATTAATTTATAGTTTGTTATCTTGAATGTGGGGAACCTGGTCATTATCTAAGTCAATTCCATATTCTAAATTTTAACTCCAAGTCCAAGGAAAGACCTATTTTATGCTAATCATTGAACTAAAATGATTGAAGTGTTTATTTTTTGGGATTCTAGAATTATGTTGTAAAAATATTTTAATCAATGGTATTTTGTTTATAATAATCATAAAACATATAAGGATAGTTATATAGTGGTTTTTCTTCAATTATTTGAAACAATATATTGAATAGTATAGATGACATAGAAAATTGATTTAGTGGTAAGAAGATACTTTTGGAAAATACATGATTAAGGGAATGATAACCCTTAATATGTTTCCAATGTTGATATAATAATTTTTAGTTGATATAAAGAGATAATTTAATTTGATAAAGTAAAAAGGGGGTAGTATTTGTAACCTTGAAATAATTTAATGAGTTAATGATAAAGTAATTCAGGAAATCTTTGATGAAGTTTGCTGAATTTTTTGATTTAGAGAATATAATCAATAGTCTATGATTTTATTTGGTTAATAAGGATTGTGTTATTTTTTGGAGTCATATACGTTTTCATTAACATTTTATAGTGATTCAGGTTATTAATATATTTTAATAGAATATATGATCAAGGAATTCACAGGTTTGGTATGTGACATTGTTAGTTGATTTATATTGTCTGGGGTTAAATTTTAAATCTTGAAAAAAAAATTGATCGAATATTTTGGATTTTTGGGTTTTGAATTTGGTCAGCTATACTTTGGAGGAGTATTAAGGATAACTATTTATATAATTGATTAAGTTTAAGCTTGGGGTTATTATTGAGTTTTTAAAGATTAATATATTATATTAGATAACTTGTAATAACCATTTTAGTTTTGTTAAATATTTATAGAAATAATGAATTATTTTCCATTATTTTATAGATCTTATAATCTATTAAAAGTTAATTTTAGTTATTTAGGAATGAAAATTTCATCTTAGAATAAGTGATAAAGTGTAAATTCATCTAAGCACAAATAAAGGAAGAAATTGGTCTTATGAAATGGAAGGAAATCAAGTAATTAAATTTTCTTGTGTTCAATATATTGATAAAAAATGAATCCCTCTAATTTATATAAAGTATCTTAAAATAAAAAAAATTATCCATTTATCTTTAATTTTAATGAATTTATGGTCTTTTCACCCCTTTCTAACTTGTGGTTTTATGTTCGTTAACTTTATCATGACCATGTTATTTTTCACTCTTCATCACTGTTTGGACATTAGTTTTTTCTTCATATCCATATATATTCTCACTTCCCACTAATTTTCTTCAATTTTGAAACCTATTTATGTGTTTTTCTAGTTAAACTTTTTATTTCTCTTTCCCTCTTTTTGAGAGGAAATTTTATTAACCATTTTTATAATATGGGTTTTCAAAAAGTATTTTCAAATGTCAAACCCTTGATTACATAGATAAAGTTGAAATTTCGAGGATGAAATTTATTTAATGGGGTATAATGTATCACCATATAAATTTAGTTTAAAAGAATAATAATCATGATAGCTTTCTTAACACGCAACAACAAGCTTTAAGTGAATTGAGGTGTATTATAAAAATACTATTTTTTAAATGTGACCTAGTTATTTAGTTAGTGGGTATGAATATGAATAACCACATTATGAAAAATATTTATAGTAGTCCTACACAATAATAATTTATTGAATAATTTTTAGTAAATAATCACTCAATTTTTAGTGAAGTCATTTTATGTTTCAAAAATGCATTTTATTCAAAAATATTTTTTATTATATTTTGTGTGTGGAAATTATAAGTAATCTCTCAATTTTTTAGAAATTTTTTTTAAAAAATAAAGATAATTTTTAAAATCCTCATATAAATATTAAATTAGGGTGGAATTTTGTGATTTTTCATAAAATATTGATTTTTTAGTGAATAGTGGAAAATGCTAATTTTTGTTAAACTATCTTTTCTTTTAATTTAAAAGTATCATTATTATTTGAATTTGATATTAAATTAATACATTTATTCTTTAATTAGATATAATTTAATTAATTACATAGAAATCATCATTATGCTTTATTTTGGTATATGTTCATTTTTGGGCTTAAAAATACATTTTTTTCTAAAAAATATTTTTCATTGTGTTTTATGCATTTATATTAAAATTAATTTCTTAAACTTCTAGAAATTGAATCTTTAAAATGGTTTATATATTTATAACTTGTAGGTTCAAATTTTTTAAATAATTTCCTCTTAATTTTTTCATTATAAAATGTAACCTTAGAAAATATTGTCACCTCGGTAAGGGTAAATCAAGTAATTAAGGTCAAAAATAATATGATAAAAACTAAAAAAAATCCTAATACTTGTCATTAATATATTTTATAGATGATTTTTAACCATAATAATCCAATATTATAATTTATGGATTTTTTTCCATTTTTCAATGAAAATTACTTATATAATATTTTAAGTAAATATAAAGTCAAAAATGTCACTCTCTTGCTTTTAATATCTATAATTTTTTTAATATGGATAAAAAATACTTATTCTCATATATAAATGGTTATTTTAAAGATGAATTAATTTTTTCATAGTAATTTATTTTTAATTTTTAGTGATGAAATAATTACCTTAAATGCTTACACAACGTCGACTTAGTGTTTGTTCAAGCAGTAAAAAAATCAAGTAAATAATGTTAAAAACTATAAAAGTAATATTTTATGGGTGAGTTAAAGCATACCAAGAATTATTAAGATAAATAAAATATATTATATATGTTCTAAATGTATATGTTCTAATTTTATTTCTCTCATTTTGTTTTCAAATTCAAATTATGTGAATAGTTCTTAAAATGACATTAATAGTATTTTTTGTTAAATCATATTTTAGTAAATCGGTTAAAAATCATAAAAATATTAAAATAGTATAATTAGTATTATAAATCATATAAAATATCATCCCTTTTCCATTTATGATCCAATTTACATCTTATAATTAAAATTATAACCCTTTAATATTGAAAAATTCATTACCGCGATTAAAGTTAAAATTGGTTAAATAGTGGATTAATCCAAAAGATATGGTCTAAAATGATTTCAAAACCTATTAAAATTTAATTTTTTTTAATTATATTACAACTATATAATCCTTATCTTCAAATCCATTTCGTTTTTGAACAATTTTACAAGATTTAGACGTATATTGTATTATAATATTTCATGTATTTCCAAAAATAACATTAATGATATTTTATAATTAACAATATTTTATTAAATGATTAAAAATTCATAAAAAACATATCTTATACCAAGTTAATTATATATGGTTTAAAATATTAATCATGGTCCATTTATGGTCCACTTTTATATTTATTGTAACATTCTTGACACTTAAAGAGTAAAAAACTTTGATATTGCGGTAATTATCAAAAGGGATAACGGGGGGTAAAAATAAATAGATAAGGGTGAAAACATTATATAAAATTATCCAATTTTTTTATTTCAAATTATAATCACCATATCTTATAAATATATCAATTTTTATCCACTTTAACCTGAAAATTGATTTATATTTATTTAATACTTTAAATAATTATAGGAGTTCTCTTCACCTCATTTATAAAATGGCGCCTCTTCTTCTCTTTTCCTCACACACTTGGAGCTATATAGATTGAACAAACCGTACCCAATTCTCTTATTATATTTCCTATTCATGAATTATAGGTTCTTTTATTCTTAAAATATCATTCCAATGGTCCTTAATAAATAATCTAAAGGATGTATCTCGAAGAATATGTAATCGTCTTACATGGACTCTTTTAATTTATTTCTTCTTCTATATCCTTTAAATTTTTGGTATTCATCATAAAATAATAATTTAAGTATCATAAATATACAAAAAATTTATCATGATCATTAAACCACCATTTTCCACCATCTTTTCATCAAATGGTAAGTTTAAGTGTTGCTCATGCGTATGTGGGTACTATCAACTCCACATAGTTATATAATTCATTTTTCATCACCATATTTCATGGAAGGGTATAATGATGGGTTTAATTTTTATAAATAATATTTATAGAATTATTAATATTCTAGATTTATGATATCAAATATACCTTCTTACCTTCTAATTCATCAAAAAACGATAACATCACTCATGTGTGCGTGTGGACTACCACCTCTATAAAGCAATGTGAGGTATATCTTTTCTCAGTATAATCTGAATCTAAAGAAATGTAGGTGAATGAATTTTATTTAGGATTATGAATTTGACATATACTATACCTCAGGAAAATGGAATTTTGTGGCTGACTCTTTGAGCATGAAGTCGTGGAAAGATGTTGTTCGGGAGTCCAAAGATTCTTAGAGGGTGATGGAGTAGTTGTCATACCTACACTTAGATGCAAGGGTGGTTGATGGTAAAGGTTGATTATTTCATATAACAGTATAGTATTATATGATTAGTTTGGTGGAGGAGTCTCAATGGGTATAATAATAGGCAGATGTGATACATGATCGTGTTGGCCATGGTGATGCTCTAGAAGGATGGTCGTAGGATGTTCAGAATCAGATGTTGTTTTAGGGGATGATGTTTTTTCTAGTAGAAATTCATGAGGGAGTTCTTCATGGGTTTCAAAACTAACCCTTTTTAGTACACTTGGGGGTATCAAATATATATTATGGCTTGAGGATGTAGTTTTGGTGGCTCGGGATGAAACAGGCGATGGAAGAGTTTGTGGCTCAGTGTCTGGTTTTCCAAAAGGTAAATATTGAGCATTGTATTCACGGTGGTTTGTTACAGCCATTAGATATTCCTAAGTTGAAGTATGAAGACATATTAAAGGACTTATTCATAGTAACACCATGATCTTGGGGTGTTTTTGATGCTATCTAGGTGATCATGGTCTGGTTGAAAAAATCATCATGCTTTCTTGAGATTAGAGAATCGGGTGTCATGGATGTTTTTGTGAGGAGGTATGTAGATAAGGTGGTGCGATTACATAAAGTTCTAAGGTACATTATTTCAGATCAGGATTCATGTTTTACCATGTAATTATAGAGGGGATTGTAGTATCCTTTTGGTAATCAGTTACTTTTATCCCAACCAGGTTAAATACCCTAACAAGGGGGTGTATCGGATTATGAAATATTAAAAAATATTCCTCTTTGGATATTTTTTCTTTTTAAAAGAACTCTATTCTCTCTCCTTCCCCTAAAAAATAATAAATGGAAATTATAAAAATAATAGGACACAAAAAATTTTACTCTATTCACCCTCACTAGGCTACATCCAAGGAGAATACAAAGTAAATATGTCAATGTACCAAATCCATTAAATCATAATGTTGTTACAAGGTTCAAAGTGGACTCACTGTCTCTCCTGAATTATAACCAATCACAATTTGAAAGTTCAATTCTCTCTCAAATAAAGTGTTCTCACTATTCCTTCAAAATATTCTTCTTTTGATCACCTAAATCCACTAAATAATCATACATATGTAAGTGTACCATGAAGCCCCTTTTTCTATCAATAGATGAAACACACTTCACCACATAGTGATTTCTTTGTAAAGAGTCCTTTTATGAAATATTTTTCTTCTTACATGGTCTTATTTAAACCCTTCATGAAATTACTTTCACCACATTGAATAGGTGAACCATGAATTGACTACTTCATAGATGTATGACACCTCATGAACTAGTGCTCCTTTTCAAGCTACAATGCACCGCAAATTGAACTTCCTTTGAGAAATACATCTTCACAAACTCAACTCCTTCACAAATTACTTTTAAAAATAACTGAATCCTTCCAATGATGATTCTCTGTAATGTTTTTTTCCTACCTAAGTAAGTTATTAAGGATCCTTTATATAGTAAAAGAAACCTAAAAACTCTATTAATAAAAATTATTATTAACTCCCTTGCGATTTATCCTTTACCATGATTTATACTCATTATGTGGTTCTCATAGCATAAAACACACCTTATGGTGAACTGTGAAACATCACATTCGACCAAAAATGATTAAAACCCTTTGTAGTGACCTCAAACTCACCGTCTTCGACTACAAAAAATAATAACCCTTTTCGGTTTATATAGCATTTTTTCAAAGTGGTTGAATTGGTGTTGCCAATTTTTCTTTGCAGTTTCACGTAATTGTTATTTGGTTCGCATAGAAAAAACTCATATAATGTCAGGATTACTTGGTAAAAAAACCACCGTAAACTATTTTAGGTACTATGTAGTCCACCAATTTTCCTATATGAGAATCCTTCCTTTTCTATAAAACAAATCCCACTTTTTATTCCAAAAAATATGGAAAACACGGGGAAACTATGCCACCTCCAAACTCCTACTTCTATAATAACCATAATTGAATATTTTCAAATAGTTTTTTCATCATAAAAAACCAACCTAAAAACACTTAAATGGAACATTGAGGCATTTTTTTCCTAAAATATTTTTATTTTGGTTTATTTAAAATACTTAAAAATAGATCAACCAATTTTGTTGACAAACATATACATATTGTATGTTGTAACTGATACACGCATTTTGTGACACCATATATCAATCATAGATTTACTAAACACATGCACTAATCCCACATGAGTCAATATAGGCATGAAAAGAAAGAGTGGTATGAAAATTTCATCAATGAACCGTGTCATTATTGATACCATCTAAAAAACTTTTCTTGATACCAACTATTCTTAGAATCCAACTTGAACACAATGTGTGGAACATGATAAGAAGACATTATTCATCCACACATTTGTAAATTTATAGAATCTCAAAATAATATCTTGATTTATCATCATTAAAAAACATCTCTAGTGTCATCATATTTCAAACTCCCCCTGCTTTACTGTTCCCCCAATTAGCTTCTCCCCCTGACTTGATCAGGACATTTTCTCCCCCTTTATCAATGAATCCAAAGGTGTATTTTGTAAAATATTAACCATGTTAATGAATAAATATCAACACATAGTGTAAAAACACACCATACCTTGAGGATAGGGGGTTCCCACATCCACATTATTCAAGTGTGGGAAGTCGACTGAACTCCAAGAGCTAGTTGATATCATTCAAACTCTTATTTAGGTAAGTCCTTTTCCATAATATCTACAACCTGTAGGCATATACTCCAACTTCACAAGCCCGTTCTCCACCTTCTCCTTGATAAAATGATACTTGATTTCAATTTTCTTTCTCCTTGAGTGATGGAAAATATTTTTTCTAATATTTATAGAACTTGAATTATCAAAATGGATTTCAAACAAATACAACACTTCAACTCCCATATTTTCAAGTTGTTTCTTCATCCACAGTAACTGTTTTCAAGATTGAGTAACTACAATATACTTATATTATATGGTGCCTAGATAAATGAAATTTTTTAATTCTTATCCAATGAATACACAATTTTCCAAGATAGAATACACCACTTGACATTAATTTTATATAATTTGTTGAACCAGACCAATCTGCATATATATAACCCAATAAATCTTACTGAGTTTTTTTATTATATAGAAAACTAAAATCCACCATGCCCTTGAGATACAAATGTATTCTTTTCACTTCAATTAAGTGTCTTTCCTTGGGAATATTTTGATAACATTCCATCTATAATGTAGAAAACACAATTTTGGGTCATGTCATTGTTAAATACAATTGGATCCCAATAATATTTATTTATTCAGTTACATTGACTAGTTTTTTATTATCATCTCATGATAGTTTCATCTAGGTATCAACTATATTTTTCATATCCTTATAATTCACCATTAAAAATATTCTCAAAACCTCCTCAATATATTTTTATTGAGAAATGAATTTGTTATTAATTCCTTTAATCACTTCTAAACTAAGGAAAAGCATCACCTCTCCAATTATTTATATTTTAAACTCATATTTGAATAATTTTGAAAATTCTTTGCACCATGGTTAATTCTATCCACCAAAGATAATGTCATATAAATACACCAGCACCATCATCCTTTGATTACTCCGATTTTTTAAATAGATATTTTAATTAACTACCCCACATTGAAAACCGATCTTCTTCAAATACTGATCAAGTCTTGAATACCATGCTCTTAGTGCCTACTTCAATTTATATAAATCCTTATTCAGATGAAAAACTTGTTTCTTATCTTCATGAATAATAAAAAATATTTGGATATTCAATATACACATATTATTCCAAAACCCCATTCAAAAATACTAAATTTACATTCATCTATAAAACTTTAAATTTCTTTTTCAATATTATGGATAAGAATAATCGAATTGTATTCAGTATTGTAAGAGGTTAAAATGTCTCATCTACATCGATACCCTCAATTTTGTATTATCCCTTTCACACCATCCATGAATTGTTTTGAATTATGATTCCATCTTTATTCAATTTTTTCTAGAAGACCCATTTGATCTAGATGACATTTTTATCTGTCATTCTCAAAAGAATGTCCTTTGTTTGTTTTTTTTTTGATTTGGTCAAGCTCTTCATTAATCACATGTACCCAATTCCCATCTATTATAGCTTCTTCAAAACACATTGGATATACCTATGATATGAAAAATGATTAATTTAGTGTCTTCATACTCCTTTCCTTCATTGGGGTTTTATAATCATAAATTATGTTTTGCCTATCAATTTCAACATGGATATTTGGTTTTTTGTGTAGATACATGTCTATTTTCATCCTTCTCATCATCTGGAACTTCCTATAAATATACCTCAGGTACTTGAACTCCTATTGATCTAATTATCTCTTCATCAATAACCTCCTAATATTTTTTATGGATTTACTAAAGATTTTAATAATTCTCTACCAAAATAACATCATTACTCTCTATAGATTTTTTCATCCACTTATTGAAGAATTTATATACTTCATTTTTTACTAAGGGTCTAAGAAATATCCCTTTATCTTCACATGATTCAAAATTATTTTGTTTACCCTTAATGTGAATAAAACACTCACTTCCTAAGACTTGAAATTACTTCAATTTCAGATTCTTTCCATAACACAAATCATATGGGATATTCTATTCATTTGGACACAATAAGGATCTATTATAAATGTTTAATAATTCCAACACTGATTATTTACAAAACTTCTCTGGAATTTCTTTCTCAAAAATCATATTTCTATCCATATTGTTGACAATATAATTTCTTATGTCAAACACTCCATTTTTCTTAGAAGTTTTTATAGATGAAACTTGATGCCTTATCCCATGTTTCTTAAGATGATCCTCTAATTGGTTGTTTTTGAACTTTTTTCCATTATCATTTCATAACATTCAGGTTTCTTGGACCAGTATCTTTTCAAATTCCCTCTAATAATCTGTTATGTAACTGAACACCTCTAAATTTGGGTGATAATTAAAACTCATGGAATTATAGTAAAATTATCAATAAAGAACACATAATATCTCTTTTTTATTAACATATTTTGGTTAAATATGTCCAAACAGGTCAATATTCACTAGTTCAAGCACTCTTGTTGACCTTTCCTCTTTTTCCTTTTATATATTTCAAGTGATATTTCCTTATTGGAAAGAATCAAACATATGAGTGCGATCACATTATAACCTAGGGAGATCTCGGGTAGCATCACATTTCACTAGATCTTCCAATGAAGTTTGGGTTAGATGACCAAGATGTTTATTCCACCGCCCATTTATCCTTCCTTGGATAGAAAAAACATATCTTTTTCTCAACTCATAAGCTAGAGATTCTCATTTATTCACTTTCCCTAAAAAACAACTACACCATATTTTCCCTTGATTATAAACACATTATTGGTAAATCTTATATCATGTCCCGAGTCACAAAGTTGGATGACACTTAACAACTTGCGGTTGATACCTTCAACATCCAAGACACCAGCCTGTCTCATATATTTTCCCCCAAACATAGATTTTACTAAACCAATAATCTCAAATCCTTCATTATTTCAATATCTAACATCACATTACTTGTCATACTTGATTCATATCACCAAATGCTTATATCCTTTTATATGGGAGGTTTATCCACTAGCAATGATCCATATTCTAGTGTGATTTGATTCTTTAAAGGTAACCACTTCTTTCTCAGCTCTTTTCTTTTTAATCCATTTATTCAGCTTAATACTAAAAGTTGAATGATATTTTTTATCTTCCTATGAGTACTATGAAACAACTTCATATGTCAAAGCTACAAATTAATTTTTCATTTTCATCCCATTCGATAATACTTGATCTACTACTTACGGCCACTTTGAATCTATTTCAGCACATTTCTCTACATTATTTTTGATAAATATATGGCCATGTGTCCAAATCCCCCACACCAAAAAATAGTGAATATTAAAATCATTCTTGGAATATTTAAATCTATTTGGATTCATCTATTTCTTTTGATCACATCAAAACTTATTAGTTATGGAACATACATTTTTGAGAATGTCTCATATTCCCACAATAATAACACCTGATATGATGTGAATTCCTATGTTTCACTTCTATATAACTGGTTTTCCCTTAGGTTCTATAAATCTTGGGATTTTAATTCATACTCAAATCAATTTTCTACCTCAGATTCGATGCTTATGGTCTGACACTAATCCATATTTCTTTATAATTTTTTTCAATCCTCATACTAGTTATGTTCTTTTGATGTGTTATTTTCTTCTCTAGACATTCCTTTAACTCTTTTTTGGACATATGATCTTTAATTTTCCTTTTTCAGTATCCTATGTGACCTTATTTTCATATATCATACCGGGAGTCAAGAGTTTCTCATAATCTCTTACCTTTATTCAAGTATAATAAATTCCTCCTTGAGTTATTTGATACATTTGACTCGAACTTTTATTATTCTTGTAAAACTATTGATAACCCTATTCTATTATTCAACCTTAACCTTGTAATCGATAAATTTATCTAATATTTTTTGTATTTTCATATATGATCTTTTTAATTTCATTTTTCAACTTAGACTTCTCTTCTTCTAGATGTCGCATATAGAGTATAGCATCATGAACCACTCTATTGTCTTTTTTTGTTTTGTCTCTCCAAACATCTATCTCTTCAATCGTAGCTTCTAATTATACCTATAGATGAACTCTTCCTTAAAATTATCCTTCATCATTTTCACTTTCTTATATTTTTTTGGTAATTTCCCACAACTTCCACCATATCATTTTTTCCATTATCCTAGTATTATTCTATCTCTTATGCATCATATTCTTTTCAACTATCATTTTCTCTTTGAAAGTATATTATTCTTTCTGATGAAATTTCACTTAGTATATTTTCTTCTTTTTTAACTATCTAAAGTATTATTCTTGGGATCTTAGTCATCATTATCATCATATTATTGAAAAATTTTGGGATACTTTGTTGAAATATGTCCAAAATTTCCTTAATGAAAGCATGAAAGAGGAAGTTTCCCTTTAAATATTATTTTACCCTTTGAATATTCAAGGAAATAAATTGCATAACCTCATCCATAGTGTCTTATTCCTAACCATATTATATAGTGAGCTTATTCATGGACTTGAATTCTGCCTCTTTATAATTCACTTTCTCCACAAACTTATTATCACCATTTCTAAACTTTTATGTGATAATATTTTTGTGTAAGCTATCTAATGTCAACTCTTTTGGATCTATATCTTCCAGCATATAAAATTTTGGATTGAAATATGGTGTAATTATTATCAAGATGCAATTAATGATCTTTACATCTTTGAGAATCTCTTCAATACTAGTCATTTCTTCCATAAAAACATTTACATGGTCAAAGAATGCATTGAAAAAACTCATTGGGGTGTGTTATCAAGTCCTCATATTTGTTCTACAGAACCTAAAATTTTGTTTCACATAATTTTGAATCACCTTTGTATAAATTTACTATTTTTTTCCCACATGTTATGTGATGACTTACATGACATTACCTCTATGTAGATTTCATTAGATAGGGATCCCCCTAAGGTATTGATTCTTCTTCTTTCAGCATCTAATTTTATTTATTCTTCTTTGGATAATGATCCACTATCCATACTAACTAAAATAGAAAGAATTGTAGTCATAAACACATCCATACCTAACAATAAAAAGTAGTGTTACATCTGATACTTCCGTGGTTGAAAATTTGGTTTCATTGAAGATCACAATCCCTTTGTGATTAATAAATTCCATTTCCTCTACTGAGAGAGAGGTTGTGACTTTAAACCCAATATCATACACAAATTTTTAGACCAATCGGGTTAAATACTATGAGAGGGGGGTGAATCAATGTATGATAGATTAAAATATCTTACTCTTTGGATCTTTTTTCATTAAAAAAACTCTTTTTTATATCCTTACCATATAATAGAATAAATGTAAATTAAAACAAGAATAGGACATAGTAATTTTAACTTATTTCACTATCATTGGCTTATATCCAAGGAGAATACAAAGGAAATGTTCCAATTTACCTAATACACTAAATCACATTATTTTTACAAGGTTCTAAGTAGATTTACTTTCCCTTTTAACTCACAAAAAAATCACAATTTGAAATCTCGTTATAGTGACCCTCTCTTTTAATACATTAACATTACATAAATTTTTTAGAATATTTAAAACATTATAAAAACAGACATCCAAAGTCCATACTAGTCTAGTGCCTTTGGAAACATGGAAACATAAACACTGATACATAAGTGAGCTACATTATCTCCCACTAGGTTCTTATTAACTATCACCCTTATTAAACACATAAAATATAATACATATATTCATAACCTAGGGAAGGAAACTTAAAAAGTGTTGAGATTAAATGATCATTAAGGGGAAACAAGGGAGATATGTAAGAATAATCATGAGAAAAAGGGTATGAGAACATGTTTATGGAAATAGAATATCATGCCCTATATATCAAATATCATATACATGAATTAAGGCATAAATCTTGGAAGTTAATAAGATATAAATCATAATGAGATAAAGAACATAATCCATGAAAGCATAACATAGGAATAAAACATGTAATTGTGGTATACATATAAGTATATATAATATTATTTCTATAGCATCCAAGTTATCACTTCCAAGACCATCTTAGTAGTATAGGTTCACTCCCTATACCATATTGGTAGTCATGATTCACTTATGTGGCCATCTTGGTAGCATGAGTGCACTGCTCATACCATCTTGGTAATAATGGTTCACTCTCATGGCTATCTTAGTAGTCAAGGTTCATTCCTAAGACCATCTTATTCTATCTCATGAGAAATAAATCTATACCCAATACGTTGGAGGTAGATATAGGTCCCACCCATCTCATAAATCATTAATACATGTTTCACAAAATAAAAAACAATCATATCATAAAACATGAAATGAAATGGGTATCATAAAAATTTAATTATATCATAACCTATGGAAAAATATATAGGTTTTATAATAATTTTATCAAAATAATAAACCGTGAAAAGAAGAAAGTTTCAAAATCATATAACCTATGAAATAGAAATAGGTTTCGGAAGCATCATTCCATCAAAACATAATCCATTAAGAGAAATAATATGAAAGGAAACACAAAATAATTTCCCTATAAAGGAATGAGTAACACCAATGGATGTTATCTTAGATGGGAAATAATTTTTAAATATCTTTTAAAAAAATTTCTTGAGGAAAATATTCTTTCTTAACTGAAAAATGCTTTTTAAAAACACAAAACCTTTTGAAAAAAAATTTCTATAAAAAAGCATTGAAAACATATATAGGAATTATTTAAAACCATAATATGTTAATAAAATCCTTTTTCCTTGAATATAGTATTCAAATATATTTTTAAAACATTTTTTAAAACATGGTTTTTGAATACAATATATTTCTGACCAGAGAGAGAGACGGTCATATTTTACTTAAAAACGTTATCTTAAGTACCAAAGAGCAGAAATGGTAATAATACATGGATATATCTTGAATATATATAGTATAATAAAACTCATTGGTATTCTTGAGATATGGATCATAATATTTCATCAATGGAATCATAAACATAAATAATCTCGAAAAAACAATGAGATTGTATCAATAAACTCTTATAACTTGGTAACTTGGGATCATACTCTCCATGTAAGAAACAGAAATTAAATTAATATTAAAATATAATTAAATAAATTAAATACATGATATAACATATAAAATGTAATTATATACACCTCAGAATAAAATTTAGGTTTATAATAATACATGAGTCACAATGAAAGAAAATTGAGACAAAACTATTTTACCAATTTGTAAACTTTTGAAACTTAAACCCCATGAAAGAGAGATCATAGAATAGATATGTGAATGCCCAAAAATTTACTTATAATATAAATAGAATAAAATCAGGTTTATTTCATACACCACACAAAATTAAAGAGTGGTGAACATAGCATGTATCTCATAGGAATAAAAAATGAGATGAAATCTCCTAACCTTGTGCCTTGACTCTCATCGTACTCATTCAAACCACCTATATAATAAATATAAATTTATTATAAATATTTCACAGAACCATATTATTATATATAATATTATATATGGTTTTATTATGACCTTATATTACCCTCTTGTTAATCATCATATGTTAAGGTTTCACTTCGGATAATATTCTCTTTGTTCTTAGCATGTGTTTTAATTTGTTATATATTTGGTCCTTATAATTATATCATGATTACAGAATGTAAAACATGATATAAATATAATTTATATTCAGTATATTTTTATTATAATAATATATAATTATGAAATGGAATACACCAATCATGGATATGGTAAGTCGTACGTACACAGGAACGTTATTTCTGTTTTTATTGTCGTATTGAAAGAAAGAAAGAAAGTGACCTATGTTTATATATGTATATAATATCATTAAAGTATAATTATAATTTTATATATTATATAATTTTAATAAACCCATCCTTAATACATTCTATGTAGTGTGTTAATGAATCACATCGCTTTGAGGGGCGGTAGTCCACACTTCCTCAAACGAGATTATCGTATTTACACCAAATGGAAAGTTAAAAAGATATGTGTTTTAAAAGGAATACAGAAGATTAAATAAATAATAAATATAATATATAAAATATATAAATATAGTTTCCATCATAATTTACACCATAATAGGTGATAAGTAAAATTGAACAATCATTGTTTAGTGAGGCAGTAGTTTGTCGTACACATAAACAGTATGTTCATTATCCATCAGATGGAGGTATGTGAATGTTTAGGTTGAAAATTTAGAATTAAAAAATCCTATAATATTTATTATACTGGTGTTTTTATACAATAATGTAAAAAATAAAGTGGATGGGTGGTTAAATAAAATAAAATAAAGGACTTGAGAGAAGACATTACCTCTTAATCGGGTAAATCCTTTTGGTTTGTGCTAAAAGGCTTCCTTGTATTGCCTTATGCCCAAGGTAAGGATTATAGGAAGAAGAAAGGTATGTAGGTAAGTTTATTGGGTATATATTTTACAAACTTAATATGTTTTAGAGGTGTAATAAGAGGGAGAGGTGGTGGCCTTTTATAGGGAAGGAGGAGTGGCACTCTTGTAAATATTTGAAGAGAGAATTTCAACCATGTTTTTCATGTTGAAAGTGGATATAATAATGATCAATATCCAATAAAAGGAATTATATGGTATAAATATGTCCATTAAATGGATTTTGGACAACTTTTAAGGTCGTTTTGGGCCTTAAGGTTATGTTTTAGTCCCTTATTAAGCTTAATTTAACCTTAATCGATGTAATTAATTTTAATCACTTTCACTAATCTTTTTGGTAAAAAACTAAATTGAAATTATTGGAAATTATAAATTATGATTATTAAAAATATTTATTCCATTTTTTCAAATTCTAATAACATAATTGGTAGAAATTAATGTAAAATTAATCTCGTAGTCAGGTCGATAATGCGGGTTTTTAAAGTAAAAATGATCAAAATTTTACTAACTTTTTATATCAAATTTCAATGTGAAATTGGTTCTAATTACCAAAATTGGATAAATTTATAAAAAATAATCTAATTAAACTTTTAAAACAAATTAAAATATAATTTAATCTTATAAATAAATTATACAAAAAAGCAATTTTAAATTAGAATACGGTATTTTTCATTATTCATCCAAAAATGAAGTTTCTCAAAAAATTCCCAAAAATTCACCCTAAGATAATTTCAACATTATAAATTTAAAAATAAAGTTTATTTTATAAAATTAAATTTCTAAATGTGTATAAAATTAATTTTATTATTAAAATAGTTTCATTCAAGAAAATGGTATTTTTAAACATTATAGGACTTTACCAATAATCATATTTTTCATTATCAATAAGTTTTATTTATATAAAATAATTATAAAAAATATTTAAAAAGTATCTATTAATATTCATATCACTAAGTTTAACGGCTAGGTTATAATTATCTCATTTAAATAATTATAATAGTAAAATGGTGTTTCATAGAAACATCAATGTTACATGTAACTTACACCAAATTGGTGTTGCATGTAAAATATACCAAGTCAATGTTAAATGTAATTTACACTGATTTGGTGTCATATAACATTCACTGAGTTGGTCTTGTGTAACATATTCCAATTCATTTTCATGTGAAAGGAATTTTTGACTTAGTGCATTGAAAGACATAAATGAAAATTTATTTTATTCGGGAAATAAAGTCCATAAAAACTCAAGGTGTTACATTCTACCCCCATTAAAATGAATTTTTCCCTCAAAATTCATTAATCATGTATAAACAAATGAGGATAATTATTCTTCGTCATCTCCTCAAGTTCCCACGTAGCATCCTCTAACTAGTTATTTCTCCACAAAACTTTGACCAGGTGAGTGGTATTGTTTTATAGGACTTTCTCTGTACGATCTATAATTTCAACAAGTTGATCCTAGTAAGAAAGATCCTTCTCCAGTGGTATGACCTCTGGGTTCAATAAAAGTGAAGGGTTAGGTATTTACTTCTTTAGGATAGATACATGGAACACATCATGGACTTGAGAGAGATTTGGAGGAAGTGTGAAGTGATATGCTATCATCCTAGTATGATCAATAATCTCAAATGGAATGATATACCTAGGGATTATTTTCCCTTTCTTCCCAAATCTCACAACTTTATTCCAGGGTGAGATTCATAGAAACACATTTTCACCAACTTCAAATTCCATATCACACTGATGGTTATCAACATAACTTTTTTTGACTTTGACCTACTTTGATATGCTACTGAATGGTTATAACTTTCTCTAACATCTCTTCAGTGATCTCAGGCCCCCGTAGCTTTATTTATCCAAATTCTTCCCAACATATTGAAGATACACATTTCTTACCATAAAGGAATTTGTAAGCTACCATCTGAATTCTTTAGTGAAAGCTATTGTTTTAATAATACTCAACTATAGGAAGGTGTTAATCCCAACCACCTTTGAAATCCAAAGAACAAGATCTCAACATATCTACTAGGGTTTGAATTTTTATTTCAGATTGACCATCTATCCGAGGATGATAAGCAGTGCTAAAACTCAATTCTGTATCAAGTTCTTACTGAAGACTTCTCCGGAACATTGAGGTAAACCTAGGATCCTGATCTGATAAAATAGAATATGGTACTCCATGAAACCTTACCACTTCCTTAATATATATCCCAGAAATATGATCTAGATATAAGTTTTCTCTGATAGCGATGAAGTGTGCTAACTTAGTAAGGCGATTAACTACCACCCATTTAGCATTAAACCCTTTAGAGGTTTTGGGTAGTCCAACAAAAAAAACTATATTTATTTTCTCCCATTTCTATTCTGGTGTGGGTAATGGATGCAATATTCCTTTAGAATTTTTTCTTTCAGCCTTAACATATTAGCATACCAAGCACCGAGAAACAAACTCTGTGATATCTCTCTTCATGCCATCCCACCAAAAGTATTATTTAAAATATCTATATATATATTAATACTTCCATGATGAATATAGAATGAATAACTACGAGCTTCCTCTAATATCTCCTTCTAAAAATATGGTATGGAAGGAACATATACATGGTTCCTGAATCTTATCATTCCATCTTGATCAAGGTTAAACTTCGAAAAAAAAAATTACTTTATTTTTTTGTTCTTCATCTCCCTTCCACACCTCCTTAATCATCACTTAGATTTAGGGTTGAACATTCATTTTAGAAAGATAAGATTTTTACCATTCATTCAGGATTTCTAGATCCATACTTTACAAATCTAGAAATATTGGATCATTTTTTATCCTCAACATGGATAAGCTGACATGATCCTTTCAAGTCAAATCATTGTCCAGTCTATTCGTATTCCCAATATGGTAATGTATTGAATAGTCATAATCCTTTATCAACTCTAACCATCTTCTCTACTACATATTCAACTCCTTCTATGAGAATATATATTTTATAATTTTATGATCAGTATATATATCACAATCTTATCCATAAAGATAATTCCACCATATCTTTAATGAAAAAATTACCACTGATAAATCCAAATCATGAGTTGGGTAATTTTTCCCATGAATTTTCAACTACCACAAGTCATAAACAATAATCATGTTATTCTGTATAATAACACATCCCAATCCCTTCTTGGATGCATTGTAATAGATTACAAACCCTTCTCTATTATAGGGTAATGTAAGAACAATTTTACTTACTAATGTTCTCTTTAGTTCCTTGAAATTTTCCTTACATTCATTTTTCCAAGGGAACTTGACACCCTTCTAAGTTAACTTGGTTAGGGGATTAGATAGTCATGAGAAATTATCCATAACCTGTCGATAATACCCATCTAAACCAAGAAAGATATGGATATTAGTCATTGTGGTTGGTCTAGGCCAGCATTCAATAGCCTTCATCTTTGATGGATCTATTATTATACCATCTCTTGGGATTATGTGACCCAAAAATGAAACATTTTTCAGCTAAAACTCACACTTTGTAAATTTTTCATATAGCTTCTCCTTCCTTAGGGTCTTTAGTACAATTATCAAGTGATCTTCATTCTTTTCCTTTCTATTTGAATGTATAATAATATCATCTATAAATAATACCATAAATTGATCAAGGTAATCTCTAAATACTCTATTCATTAAATCCATGAAGATAGTAGGGGAATTAGTAAGACCAAAAGGCATCATTGTATATTCATAGTGTCTATACCTTGTATGGAATTTTATATTGGGTATATCCACTTTCTTGGCCCTCAATTTATGATATCTAGAACGAACTTAAATCATGGAAAAGTATTGATCTCTACGCAACTGATCAAACAAGTCATCAATATTGGGGAGAGGATACTTATTTTTGATCGTGATCTTGTTCAAATCTCATTAATCAATGTAGAGCCACATTGATCCATCTTTCTTTTTCAAAAAAAAAGAATATGTGTTCCCTAATGTGACACACTTGAATAAATGAATACCTTATAAAGGTTTTCTTGGAGTTTCTTCTTCAATTACTACAACTAAAATAGATCCATTCTGTAAAGATTCTTGGAAATTTATGTTAAACCAGGTATAAGTTATATTGAGAAAACAAATTCATGTTTTGGTGGAAGACTGAGAAACTATTCTAGAAATAAATCAAAAAATCCCAAAAATAGGAATATCATCGATGTTAAATTTCTCCCCAATCATTTGAGATAAAAAAACCCTTTTTAATGGGAATTAAGACCCATACATTGGATGTAATCTCCACAGTAAGTTCATACTTACCATCACATGGATGTATGATCATAGGAGGGTTTGAAATATCAAAATTAACTTACCTTCATCGATAATTGATATGGTATTTTTGTAGGTAAATCAAATCCATGAATAAAATGACATAAAATTTAACCAAAGGAAAAATGACAAGATTTGAAGGAAGCACATTCCCACAAACTTTAATCGGAGAGGAATCATAGACTTGAGACACAATCATCCTACCATTAGGGGTTTGCACTGCTAATTCCACATCTAATTGATTTTTTGTAATATTAACATCCATAGAAAATTATTTACATATAAAATAGTGGGTAAATCTATAATCAAATATGGAATTATTAGTTCTAGAGTGAAACATAAGTATACCTTTAATTACATCATTATCTCACCCCTCATCAAAAATAGATATTTCATGAGATTTCCCCTTGTCCCTAATATTAAGAGGTTATTGATGTCGATCATCATCACCAGCCCTTGGGTTTAGGAAGGGGTTAGCATGATGTCTTTTATCCTTACACATGTAGCACTAAATCATGGGAGGTTCATTCTGTGTCATTTTTCCCCATTCACAATGTTAGCTAACTTCTTCCAATCACTTTGGAAATAAAATTCCTGATGTCCTTCCCTTACAACTTAAAACATTTATTAGACCCATTAAGGAAATTTCCTCAATTATTCTTCCCACACTTAGAGAATAAATAGAATATCATCTTCTTCCCTTCATGGTTTTTAGATTTTCCTTTGAACTCCATATTCCTCTTCTTATCAAAACTATGAGATTGATACATGACTACAACCTCCATTTAAACCTTTATTGTACAACACACAATATATTCATAGATTCTAAATTATCTTACGGAAAAATCCCTTTTGAAACTTGGATTTAATCCACTTAAGAACCTATCAACTTTACTTTCAGGTTGGATAATAATTCCTGAAGTGTACCTTGCCAGTATCGTGAAATTAGCCTCATAGTTACCAATAGATTCCTTATCCCCTTGCTTCAACTCAAGGAACTCTTTATAAATCTTGGTATAAAGAATTATAAGCAAGAACTCATTGAAAAAAATTTCTTGAACTCATCCCAATCCATGGATTCAATCTCATATTGCTTCCTCGTATTCTTGATTAGATTCCACCACTGGTCTGCTTCGCCTTCTGATTGATAGAAAACCAAAATAACTTTCTCATGCTTTGAACACTGGATAATAGAGAATATATTTTCAGTAGTACTAATCCAATGTTTAGAAACAAGTGGATCAGAATACCCTCTAAAATAATTTGTAAGTTTCCTCATGAAAGACTCAATAAAATTTTGGTCTCTCCTTTTCTCATTCAGAATCCCACCATGATTCATATCTTGAGAAAGTTTTGTGAGCATAGAAATATGAATTTTAATTCTAACTCCCATATCATTCAGTTTATCGGGAAGAAAATTGTTGCATTTTTCCTCATAATCAACATTAATGTGGTTCCTTTGGGTTCCATCCAATGACTAAAACAAAAAAAAACATAGATTAAGAAACATCTATCATAGTAAGGAACCACATATTCATGAAAATTAACTTATATAATGTCTAAATTATGACACCTTCCTTAATAAATGGTGCCTTAGGTTTATCCCAAGTTATTCATAGCCAACTTATTTTTAAATCCTTTATTATGGTTTATGAAGAGTTTGTGAATTCCCAAATCATATCCCATGGGAGTGTCAAATTAGGTGTGCAGGAAGGCCCATTTTCGTGTACTAGATTACCCCAAGTCAAGACCAGAACATCTTTTTGGAGTTTTTACCCATAAGTACATATATTCAAAATCCACATCCACTTATAGTATCCAGATAGGGATGAACTTTTAGGCAACCAATCACTCTATCCTTCACCAAAATTCCAGGACATTTCCCTATACTTTTCCTTATCCTTAGACTTATCCTTAGAAATTTCATTAGGGTTCTCACTAAGGTTTTCTCTTCCTAGATTCCAAAGGATAACTAAACCACTGATTTGATACAAACAATAGTGACTCTCTATTTTCATACATTAACATTACATAACTTTTTTAGAATACTTAAAATATTATACAAGCAGGTTCCCAAAGACTGCAATAGTTTAGTGCCTTTAGAATCATGGAAAGATAAACACTGATACATAAGTGAACTAAATTATCTCTCACTAGGTTCTTCTTGAATATAACCCTTATTATACACATGAAACATAATACATATCTTCATAACCTAGTTAAGGAAACATAAAAAGGGGTGAGCTAAAATTTTCAATAAGGGTAAACAAGGGAGATGTGTAAGCATAATCATGAGTATAAGGGTATGGGAACATGATCATGAAAATAGAATATCATACCCTTCATATCAAAGATAATATACATGAATCATGGCATAAATCTTGTCAGTTTATAAGATATGAATCATAAGGAGATAAAAAAAATAATACATGAAATCATAACATAGGAATAAAATAAGGAATTGTGGAAAACACATAAGAATATATAATATGGTTTTCATAGTAGCCAAGTCATCACTTACAATACCATCTTGGTAGTATAAGTTCACTCCTCATACCATCTTGTTAGTCATGAGTCACTCCCATAGACATCTTAGTAGCATGAGTTTACTCCTCATATCATCTTGGTAGTCATGGTTCACTCGCATGTCCATCTTAGTAGTCAAGGTTCATTCCCAAGACCATCTTAGTCTATCTCATGAGATATAAATCTTTACCCAATGCATTGAAGGGGAATATATGTCTCACCCATCTCATAATGAAATCATGAATACATGTGACACAAAATCATAAACAATCATATCATAACCTAAGAAATGAAATGGGTATCATAAATCTATAATCATATCATAACCTTTGAAACAATATATAGGTTTTATAATCATTTTTTCAAAAGCATAACCCATGAAAATAAGGGGTTTTAAAATCATATAACCTGTGAAAGAGAAACGAGTTTCATAAGATTCATTCTATAAAAACATAATCTATTAAGAAAAATAATATGAATGGAAACACTGAATAATTTCCCCAGAAAGGCTTTAGTAACACCAATGGATGTTATATTATATGGGAAATAATTTTTAAATGTCTTTTAAAAACATTTATTGATGAAAATAACCTTTATTATTGAAAATAATTTTTTTTAAAACACAAAACCTTTTGAAAATAGCTTTGAAAACTTATATAGGAAGAACTGAAAACCATAAAACGTTTTTAAAATACTTTTTCTTTGAATATGGTCTTTAAATATCATTTGAAACATTTTTAATAATATGGTTTTTGAATATAATATATTTCTAACTAGGGAGAGACAACAGACATATTTTAATTAAAAACATTATATTAAGTACCAAAGAGTGGAAAATGGTACTAATACAATTATATAGCTTGAATAAATAGTGGATAAATAATTCATGAGTTTTATTGAGAGATAGATCATAATATTTCATCAATGTAAGCATAAACATAAACAATCTCTAAAAAATGAGGATATTGTCTCAATAAACTCTTATAACTTGGTAACTTGGGATCACACTCTCCATGTAAGAAACATAAATTACATGAAACTGAAAATATAATTAAATAAATTAAATTCATAATATAAAATGTAAAATGAAATTATATACACCTCAAAATATAATTTAGGTGTATAACAAAATGTGAGTCTCGATGAAAGAAAATTGAGGAAAAACTATTTTACCGATTTGGTAACTTTTGAAACTTAAACCCTGTGAAATAAAGATCATAGAATGGATATGTTAATAACCAAAAACTTAAGTATAATATACATATAATAAAATCATGGTCAGTATATACACCCCATAAAAGTAAATATTGGAAAACATAGTATGTGTTTTATGGGAATAAAAAGTGAGATGAAATCCCCTTACCTTGTGTCTTGACTCTCATCGTACTCATTCAAACCACCTGTATAATAAACATAAATTTATTATAAATATTTTAAATAACCATATTATTATATCTAATACCATATAATGTTTTATTATGACCTTATATTACCCTCTTTTAACCATCATATGTTAAGGTTTCACTTCGGATAATATTTTCTTTGTTCTTCGCATGTGTCTTAATTTGTTATATCTTTGGTACTTATAATTATATCATGATTCCATAATGTAAAACATGATGTAAATATAATTTATATTCAGTATATTTTTATTATAAAAATTTATATAATATATAATTATGAAATGGAATACACCCTTTATGGAGATGGTAAGCCAGACGTATGCATGAACATTGTTTCCGTTTTGATTGTCGTATTGAAAGAAAGAAAGAAAATAACCTATATTTATATATGTATATAATATAACTAAATAATAATTATAATTTTATATATATCATATAATTTCACTAAACCCATCCTTAATACATTCCACGTAGTGTGTGAACAAATCGCATCACTTTGAGTGGACGGTAGTCCACACTTCCTCAAACAAAATTATCGTATTTACACCAAATGGAAAGTAAAAATAAATGTGTTTTAAAAGGAATAAATAATATTAAATAAATAATAAAAATAATATATAAAATATATAAATAGATTTTCCATCATAATTTCCACCATGATATGTAGTAAGGAAAATTGAACAATCATCGTTTAGTGAGGTGGTAATTCATTGTACACATAAGCAGTATGTTTGTTATCCATTAGATGGAGGTGTGTGTGAGTGTAGGTAGAAACATTATCATAAAAAATCCTATTATATTGATTATACTGGTTTTTTTATACAATCATGGAAAAATGAAAGTGTATGGGTGGTGAAAGAAAATAAAATAAAGGACTTGAGAGAAGATGTTACCTCTTAATCGGGTAACTTCTTTTGGTTTATGCCAAAAGGCTTCCTTGTATTGACTTCTACCCAAGGAAAGGATTCTAGAAGGAAGGGAGTAATGTTGGGAAGTTTATCGGGTAGATATTTTTCAAACTTAATAGGTTTTATATGTGTGAATAAGAGGGATAGGTGGTAGCCTTTTATAGGGAAGGAGGAGTGGTACTCTTGTAAATATTTGAAGAGAGAATTTTACCCACATTTTTCATGTTGAAAGTGGATCCAATAATTATCCAAATATGATAAAAGGGATTATAGGGTCTAAATATGGCCATACAATGTCTTTTGGACAAGTTTATAGGTAATTTTGGTTTTTAAGGTTATGGTTTAGTCCCTTATTAAGCTTAATTTAACCTTAATCGATGTAATTAATTTTAATCACTTTCACTAATATTTTAGGTAAAAAACTAAGTTAACCTTATTATATATTATAAATTATTATAATTAAAAATATGGAATATATTTTTCCAAATTATAATCACATAATTTTAAGAAATTAATTTAAAATTAATCCAGTAGTCGGGTCGACAATGCGGGTTTTTAAAGTAAAAATGATCAAAAGTTTGCTAAGTTTTTATATCCAATTTAAATTTAAGATTAGTTAAAATTACCCAAATTGGATTAATTGATAAAAATATAATCTAATTAAACTTTCAATTCGAATTAAAATATAATTTAACCTTATAAATAAATTATATGAAAATGTAGTTTTGAATTAGAATATTTTATTTTTCACTATTCATCCAAAAATGAAATTTCTCAGAAAAATTCCAAAAAATCACCTTAATATAATTTCAAAATTATAAATTAAAAAATGAAGTTTATTTTATCAAATTATATTTCTAAATGTCTATAAAATTAATTTTATTATTAAAATTGGTCTATTTTAGAAAAAGATATTTTTAAACATTATAGGATTTTACTAAAAATCAAATTTTTCATTATAAATATGTTTTATTTATATAAAAAAATTATAAAAAATATTTTAAAATTAGTTATTATTATTCATATTATTAAGTTTAAAATATATTTTATAATTGTCTCATTTAAATAATTATAACAGCAAAACTATATTTCATAGAAACATCAGTGTTGTGTATAACATACACCAAGTCGGTGTGGCATGTAATGTACACCGAGTTATTGTTCCATGTAATGTATGCCAAGTTGGTGTCATGTAACTTATGATTATTTGGTTTAGTGTAATATATATAAATTTAGTTTCATGTCAAAGTAATTTTTGAATTAGTGAATTGCAATACATAAATGAAAATTTAATTTATTCGAGAGAAAAAAATGTCCATAAAAAATCAGGGTGTTACATAACTGCTCTCTCAACTGAGTTATGCTCACTAATCCTTCATAAGATTAATATTTTTATTACTTGGATCAAGTAAAAAAAAATTCACACATATTTAATTATTTTATAAAGATACATATTCACCCATTAGATGAAACCAACTTCACCACATAGTGATTTCTTTGTGGAGAGTCCTTTCACAAAATATTTTTATTCTTCTACGAACTGTTTTAAACCCTTCATTACATTCCAAGCATCACATAGGATAGGTGAACCATAAAATTACTTCATTGAATATGGATGACACCTCATGAACCACCGCTTATTTATAAGATACAATTTTCCATAAACTAATCTCCTCCACAAATTGAACTTCCTTTGAGAACTACCTCCTTCATGAAATCAAATCCTTTGCAAACTACTTTCATAATTTTCTAAATTCTTCCAAAAATAATTCCCTATAATGTGTTTCCCTCTATCCAATAAATAGATTAAGGGTTTTTATATTGGCAAAGAAACTCAAAAAACCTTCTAATCACAATTATTGTTATCTCCCTTGAAATTTATCCTATACCACAAACTAAACTCATTGGATGGTTTTCATAACGTAAATATAAATGCCCCGAACCTAAACTCCCAAATTTGGTACTGAAATCATAAACATTACATTTTTGTATTTGAAACTGATGAAGGTGGCCTATTTTTTCCATCATAACTTATAATATCAAAAGTTAATATTGGATCACTTATATTCTCAAAGACCTTTTAGGTTTAGAGTTTTAGGGAATTAGGAAAAACTCTTACATAAATAATACCCATATCTTTAAATGATAATTTCTCTCACATGACCCAAATTTTCTTATTTCACGTTAAGTTATCATCATCATCCATATGAAATACTTTTAAATATAATTCATTCAATATAATTCTTGATAACCTATTGAAAAGGAAACATAATAAGGGTGATCTCAAATTATCAGTAAGGGTAAACATAAGAATTAACAATTAAAAGTCACCAATGATAATAAGAAGTGTATAAGGGTGTGACGACATAATCAGAGTGCGTGAGAAAATAATAAAAAAACTCATATCCATCAATAACTAAATCATAAATCATGAAAACATGGAATAAGTCTTTAAAAAGGAAATATTCATGAGAATAAATAATCATGGTCCATTTGATATCAATTTTCATCAAATGAAACATTATAAACCCATGGAATTCATAGATAAAATATTTTGGTATCTTGGAACATTATCATCATAGAACCCTTACAGAACCCTTAAAATTGGAATAACCATATTAATGACTTCCAATATAATTATCTCGAGAACATAATCATTACCCAATGCATTAGAGCACTATATGGGAGCACCCATCGTAGAGGCTATATCAGTCTCACCCGATTCTATTTAGGTGCACCCATATTATATAATGTCCAAGAACCACAATATAAATAAAGTACATAGAGGTTGAATTTTATAGTAAAACTCATAAAAAACCATTATTATTTTCTGAACATGATTAACCCTTAGAAAATAAATTATTTCCATAATAATATCTTTGAAATAGTCTTAATCCATCTAGAGAAAAAATGAGGTTAGTATCATTAAAAAATATCCTCATTAAAGAATAAGTAACAAAAAGGTTTGTTTATGTTGATGAATGAGAATACCATTAAAATATCATTGAATAAATTTTGAGGAAAATGACCTATTAATTTTGAAAAAACACTTTATAAAACATAAAACATTTTTAAAATACTTTTCTTTTAAAATAACCTTAAAAACATATAAAGGAATATTTAAAAATAATTTAAAACATTTCTTGAGTAAAACATCCTTTCCATTTTGAAAAAGACACTTTTTAAAACCTAAAAAATTTTAAAATCATTTTATTTGGAAATAAACTTGAAAACTTATAAAGTAATCTTCAAATAACAAAATGGTTATGATATTGGAATATTATGTTCATGTTGGGCATGTTAAAACAAATATTTCTTTCATATTCTTGGTAAAATATAAACGGAAATTATTTGGAAAAAGATATAAGATTCCTTTAAAATAATTTTGTAAAAAGTAAAAAATGAGTAAAAATTTCTTTACTAAATAATTTTAATAATGTTAAAAAAATTGAAATTTTTTTTGGAAAATATGGTTTTAGAAAAAAAGGGTTTTCAAGGGAAGAGATAAATAAAGATAATTTTTCATAAAAACATTCTTTTGAACTATTGATTACATAAATAGAGAAAAATGAATGGAAAATATGTATTCTAATTTTATAAAAATAGGATAATAAAATTAATGAGTTTATTAATAAATTGATCATAATATTTTCTCATTAGAAACATAATCATAAATAATCCCTATAAACGATGAGATTGTAACATAAAATCGTTACCACTTTGGTAAATTTGAATTGTAATCCCCATGAAGGAATAAAATTAAATAAAACTTAAAATATCATGATAAAACATAAATAATTCCATTTTATTACATATCAAATTTTATTTATATCCATCTCATAAAATAATATAGGTTCATAACATAACATTTGGCTCAAGGAAGGAAAATTGTGATAAAAATCTCTTACCACATTAGAAACTTTATAATCATAAACCCCATGAAAGAATAACATTGAAAGAAAATTAGAATATAATTAAAATAATTATATTCATGATATAACATTTCAAATTATCTTTATATTCACCTCATAAAATAATATAGGTTCATAACATAATATATAACCCAAAGAAGAAAAGTTGTGACAAAAATCCCTTGTCTCTTTGGTAACTTTTGAACCGTAAAAACCATGAAAGAGAGATACTAAAATGAATATTTAAGTCCCCATAAATTTCATTATAATAATCATAAAATACATTCATGGGTATTTTATACACTACATAAATGAAATAGGTTGTGAATATGGTATGTGTCTCACAGAAGTAAAAAAGTGAGACGGAAATTTCTTACCTTATCACTCGACTTCCTTCATACACATTAGAACCTCCAATATAATAAATATAATTTTATTATAAATATATTATATAACCTTAATTATATATATATATTACCATATATTATTTAATTTTGATCATTTATTACCAATTCCTTATTAAAATTCAGTTTTGGGTAATAAATGCTTTATTGTTTGTATATGTTTTGATTTGTTATTTTCAGTCCTATTACTTTGACCATGGTTCCATCATATCCAAAATAATATTAAATACATAATTATCATATTTATTCATCAATTATACTTTTAATACAAATCATGAAATATTTTTTTGAGAAAATAAATTTTTTACGATCATGGAGACGGTAGGTTATACGTACGCATGAGTAATGTTTCCATTTTTAAATGATCATTATGGAAAGAAGGTAATTAATATTTTTTATTTTAAAAATATTTTTAATATAATAAATATAATATTATTTATTTTAATATACTTATACATGTCATCCATGTGGTTTTTTGATGAAAAAATAATGTCGCATCTCTTTGTGAAGGCGGTAGTCCACACGTACACGAACGATGTTATCACCTTTCAGTGAGTGAAAAGGTAAGAAAGAAAATGATATATTATATTTCAAGAATGATAAATATTTCATTAATATCATAATTATTTCATTTATATCACATAAATTCATTAAATTTATCCTTATTATCATCCATGTAAAGCGTTAGTGAAAAACAAATCACATCACTTTGCGAGATAGTAATCAGTCGTACACACAAGTAACATTATCGTATCCCCTATGGAATGGATAGTAAAAAAGGTATGTATGATATAATGAATTAAAAGGTATAATTATGTTATAAATATCATATTCATACTCTAGTTCCATCATCATACCCAACTATGATATGTGCTAATGGAAAAACAAATGACATCAGTTCATGAGGTGGTAGTTCTTCGTACACACGAATGATGATTTCATAACCCATCTGATGGAAGTGGAAATGGTTGTGGGTCATTATCTCAACATAAAAAATCTAATTATATGTAAGGTACTAAATTTATTATATCATCATTTTTTAATAATAATTGAAGGATGTTGTGGAAGAAATAAAATAAAAATGCTCGTTGAAGAACGTTACCTTCTTTAGGTAACCTCATTAAGTTTGCACCAAAATCCTTCCTAGGTTGGTTTTCTACCCAAAATAATGATTATAGGAAGATACTAGAGAATTTTTTAAGAGATTTTTGTAGGTATTGGATGAAATAAAAGGGTATTAATGTGTGAAAAGGAGATGCTAGGGGTGGAGTTTTATAAGTGAAGTGAGTGGCACAATTGTAATTTTTTAGGAGAAAAAATGTACCCACGTTTTTCACATTCCCCAAGGATCCAAAATAGATTATTATAGATCCTT
The DNA here is from genome assembly GCA_963277665.1 of Viscum album. Lineage (NCBI taxonomy): Eukaryota > Viridiplantae > Streptophyta > Magnoliopsida > Santalales > Viscaceae > Viscum > Viscum album. The sequence goes on from OY728150.1 coordinate 1,897,634,181, forward strand.
AGACATTATAGGGTCTAAATATTCCCATTAAATATATTTTAGACAAGTTTTTAGGTTATTTTAACTCTTATATTTTTAGTTAACTCCTTAATAAACTCATTTTTACCTTAACTGTGGTTATTAATTTTTACTATTTTCACTATTTATTTTGGCAAAAAATTATCTCAACCTAATTAGATAATATAAATTATTTTTATTCAAAATATGGAATCCATTTTTTGAAATTAAATTCACATAAGTGTCAAAATTTAATTTAAAATTAAACACACAAACACGACGAAAAAATGGGTTTTCAAGAAGTGTATTTTTCAAGGAAAATATGATTTTATATTAACTATATGAATAATAATTATTATTATATGAATTTAAATTTAAATTTATTGATTTATAATATAAAAAATTAATTTATAAAATTTCTCATTATGTTTTATCTTAATTAACTAAAATGGAGAAACAATATGCATTAAAAAATAGTTTTCAGAAAAATCATGTTTTTAAATAAAAAAAAAACTTATACTAAAATCCAATATGAATTTAATTCAAAAGTAATTAATTGAATTAAATATAAATAAATAATTTTTATTTTTATTGAAATAATATTCAAAGTATAATGTTACTTTTAAATTTCTTAATTTATTGAAAGGAAATGACATTTTTACAAAAAAAACAATATTTTTCACTATTCACTGAAAAATCAATATTTTCTAAAAAATACCAAAATTTCACCCAAAGTAAATTTAGATATGATTATTTTAAGAATTAAGCTAATTTTATCAAATAAATTTTATAAATATTCAAAAAATTAATTAGAATATTTTTTCATTAAAAGCAATAAAAATCATTTTTGAAGAAAAATATTTTTGAAGAATAAAATTACTTTACAAAAAACTGACTGATTATTTTCTAAAAATAAATATATAATATATTTTTATTAAAAAAATTATACATATATATATATATCAATAATTAGTTAATATTATTCATACCCACCAATTTAAAGGCTATGTTATAATGATTATATATATTGTGGGTCGTTTAAGCTTGGAGTTGTGTGTCGAATACACTATAAAAAATAGTATTATTTTATAAAATATTGGGGTGTTACATCCCCATCCCCATTTTCTAAATTGAATCCCCACAAGATGAACTTTATCTCATTAATCAAAGGTTATACATTTTAGAATACCTTTTTTGGAAACCCACATCGTAAAAAGGGTTAATAAAATATCCTCTTAATAAGAGAGAAAATGACATATGAAGGCCATATGGAATAACACATACTAGGTTTTAAAATAATAGAACATAGGTGTGAAGTGAATATTTGGACATGGAAGAAAATCATAATGCCAAAATAATGATATGGAGTGACAAATGTAACATCTTATTACCGATCTATCATGTATATCTTAAACCTCATCCTGATTTTCCTTTTTTGTTGTTTTTATAGGGTTAAGAAGGAATTGGGAGGATACTTATAATGATGGAGTCATAGATTTGTTAGACTCTTGGCTTTAATCGGTGGTTTCTTCAGGCTGTAGGAGGATTTCACGACGTTTAACTAGGTTACACAACTTGTAATGGTTGCTGGGTGCAAGCTGTGAAAGGGATGAATGCTATGAAATATTACACGATGTGATGAATGGTTACAAATTATGAGTTATTAAAATATCATATTGTTAATCTGAGGTGATGGGTTTTTTGGTGTACTTAAACACCATGTATTTTACAACATGTAAAGGAGTTACACAAAATATAATTCCCCAAGCAGGGACATTTTAGGGCATCATTCAGGTTTTGGGTTCCCATTGGACCACCCGTTCTCCTTTTCACTTGAACAAAAGTTCCTCTCTAGTGATTTTTGGATATGTCATTCCTTATAAATAAGTCTGTTCATCATTTTATCTTCATTATGGTTGTGGTGCATCTCTCTGAATGAGTGATCTTTACTCTTCTTTGTTTCTATTGATCGTGGTAATTACCTAGAGTTGTGTTATCAGATTTGTTGGTCTAAATTGGTGTTTCTTTATGTCTTCTTCTAGATTCATTGTGCAATATCATTCTGAAGTTCGTTCCTTTTTTGTTTGTGGTACATAGGGTGTTTTTTCTTGAGTTATGTGGGTTTCCTCCTTTTCTTCAACCCCTTTTTTCTAAATTGGATCAATCTTGAGATTTGGATTGGATTCTACAACCTTCTTTGATGTCGTTAGGTTTTCATTGAGGGTGGATCTCGTTGTGGTCATGTGAGAACTGAGTTTTGACATAGGTGGTTCCATATCCAGCTTGTGTTTGATAAACTATATTATTCTATTTTTATAAATTGATTTATAAAAAAATAGTATGAAATTTTCATTATTTTTTGTGTGTGTTGGAATGAGATTTTGAATAAAAGTTGTTTTCCTTGGTTTTTGATAAATGACAAGAAAGGGGGTTTTTTCAAATCATTGAATGATTTGTGAAAAATAAGCAGGTATGGTTACCCAATTAAATTTTTATTTGCATAAATGGTTTTGAAATGGTTTTCAAAACATTGAGATGATAATGAAAATAAGCACATGGGTTGCCTTGGGTACTTGGTGGAAGGTTTAGCTTGAGTCCATCATCCATTTTGGGGGTTCACTTTTTGGATGTTCCTCTTATCCTAGAGTATATATTATTAGATCTAGGTATGTATATAATGTTGGGGTTTTATAATAGTGTATCCCTAGTCCTAGAGTCTATATAATTTGGCTTTAGGTACCACAATGCTTTATTCATAGATTTTTTGGTATGAGTAGTCTTCTGCCTGACATGTTGTATTCCTTCATGTTGTGATGCCTATACTACTACTGTTGTTTTGTATTTCTTGTATTTGTACTATTTTAACCTTGATATTCATATTTATTCTTTTGAAATATGATATGGAAAATATGCTTTGAAATTGATATACCTGCTTTTGTTTTAGAACTGTGATAAAGAGAAAATTTTTACCATGTTTTCTGTAAAACTTATTTACTCCTTATAATTACATGTTTTATTTAAAATGAGCATACAGGAATTGTTATATAGAGACTTGTTATGGAAAAATTTGGTGGGATCATATTGATCCTATTAGCTCACACCTTGTGAACCTCTTCGGTGGTGTGTAGACCTATGTATGTCTTCCAATTTAGGGAAAGGCAAGGCGTTGTAGTGAGGCGGAAAGGTTTTGTATCAGTTGGGTTGGGTAGATGGTAGTGAAATGGTGGTAGTTCATCCACACCATCACATGGAGTAACTATTTGGTTTTGGTCCTTTGCAGTTGGACTTGTCTCTTTGAGTTTTTGGATACTTTTATAGTTGTTTGTTTCCTCTGTATTTCTTACAGTTATGGTGTATATTTATTGGGGTTTTGTTGATCCTTCTTAATTCATGTATATATATTCCATGATTTTTTTCAGGTTGGGAGAAAGCATTCCCCCTAGTTTATTGTTCAATGCCTGGGTACTTTTCACTAGCCCGTGGGGATCGGGAACGCCCTTCAGGTATGTGACAGGTCAGGTTGGGTGACAGGTTTGAGGGAAACCTAGGTCGGTTCATTAAAGTTTGGTATTATAAGAGGTCTGTCCTCAAGAGTCCTTATCTTGGGATTCCTATTAGACTGCAGATAGGATTGATAATACTTGAGAGGTATGTTGTGATAAGTGTCTGGCTAGCTCTTGTCATGATGAGACTCAAGTTTCCATGGGATGTTGGGATATGTGAATCTAGTGTTGGTTTTTTTTTAAATCTCAATTTTTGTTTATGGGTTTTCTGGTTTAAACTGATATTTTTTCTATTTTTTTATCATTCTTATGCTTCAGAGTGCAGTAGTATACCTCTGAGACATCTTTCATGAGTTATATGGGAGGGTGCAGCTAATGATTCTTAAGGGAATCTTCCAATAGATCAGAATCTATTTGAGACTATCATATGGGAAGTTTATCCTATTGATCAAGATATACCACGAGTTCATAACACAGTTTTTTGAGGTATATCCAGGAGATAGAGGAGAGATAGATCGATCGTGATAATTCTTGTGCGAGAAGCCACCATCCTTAAAAGGAATTAATGAGCCTCAAGAGGTGGAGGATTATACGGATAGGATCAATCAAATATTTGAATTCCTGGAGACACCTAAGAATATCAAGGTGAAGTTTACAGTGTCTAGTATCAAGGGTTCTGGTAAGTGATGGTGGGATTCTATGGTCTAGGCAGATAGACACATGGACTTGAAGCAGGTATTTATATTGAAACTTTTTACCTATTCGAAGATGGTAGACAGAGCTATGATGGCATAGATGGATATAGTGGGATAGTTTTTTTTCCCACCCCTTCTCTTCTATCTAGTGGCATTTTTAGTGGCATGCATGGTAAGAAGAAGAAGTGGAAGGATTGTCACAGAAGTGGTGGAGGTGGTTCTCAGTAGCGAGCCTCCTACGCACCATCTACTACAGCTAGCATTGTGCCTCTGAATTTATATCAGTGTGGCAAGGTCAAACACACCATGAATTTTTTTCTTATTCTTTAGAAGATGTGAAACAATTGTGGACGTGCTTCTCATTTACAACACTTATTTCAGGCTATGACTACGCCTCATTATGGTCAAAATTATTTAGCTCTAAAGGCTACTGTGGTGTAGTAAAAAGATTCAAAGAATATAGGGCTCCAGCCACATGACTTAAGAGTGAATCGCTTTCACACAGTATATGAGTGTCCAATAGAAGTCGATGTAGGTCCGGCAATAGTGAGAGGTATTATCCTTATTTAATATTCCATAGAAATTTCTTTATTTGACACTGGTTCCTCCCACTCATTTATATCTTCAAATTTTATTGATATTATTAAAATTCCAATATAATTTATGTCCTTTATAATGGAGCTAGAGACACATCTTGATAAAATAAGAGAACAGGGGTTTCAGTGTCCTTGTTCATTAATGATAGCTGATACGGATTTGATATGGGATTTTTTCATTCTTGATCTGGATCAGTTTGAAGTCATGATCAGTATATATTGGCTTGTCTCTCATTAAGATGAGATTTATTTTTATCATTGGTGTGTTTTGTTTCTTGTTGTGGATGGGATCTCTCGTGTGTTTTAGGGGGATTGGGACCTAAGGTCTGGTTATTTAGGACCATCTCTCCAAGATCTCAAGAGTTTTTTGTCTGTTATTACAAGTTATTACAAGTTATCCCAATGACATTTATTCTATTGTTGATATTCCCATTTTTATTCAGTACTTTTGTAACATTTTCCTAGATGACTTCTTAATTCTTCCTCCAGAGAGAGAGAGATAGAGTTTACGATTGACCTGGTGCTAGGTACGCAGCCGATATTTCTTTCTTATTATCATATGGAACCAGTAGAGATGAAAGAGATCAAGATTCAATTAGATGACCTACTATGAAAAGGTTTCATTCTCCCTATCATTTCACCTTGGGAAGCCTCTATGCTCTTTTCCAGGAACGTATATGGTTCAATTCTATTGTGTGTGTACAATCAGAAGTTGAATCAGGTGATAGTTAATAAAAAATATCCTTTTCCACATGTGGTTGATTTTTTTTATTATTTAAAGGGGGAAAAGTGGTTTACAAAGATTGATCTTTAGTCAAGTTATCATCAGCTCAGAGTTTGGGAGTATGATATACCGAAGATAGATTTCACAAGTAGGTATGTCCATTATGAATACATTTTATGCCTTTTTTATAACTACCACTCCTGTAGTTTATATGGATTTAATGAATTAGATATTACATAAATATCTTGACACTTTTTTGGTAATGTTTGTGGATGATATTATGGTTTATTCGAAATATGAGTGTGAGCACAAGCACCATTTGAGTTTGGTTATGTAAATTTTGAGAAGTCATTGTTTGTATGTAAATATTTAAAAATTTAGTTTCTAGATTCAAGAAGTGAAGTTCTTAAGGAATAATATTTCTGAATATGGATTATCAGTTGATCCTGAGATGGTGAAGGTTGTCTAGTCTTGGAAGGAACCACAGAATTTCTTTGAGATATGGATCTTCCTTGGTCTTTCTAGATACTATCGATGGTTTGTAAAGGATCTTTCTAAATTGGAATCACCTTTGACTGATCTTACCAAAAAATCGGTAAAATTCACATGGTATTAGAAGTATCGTTCTTCTTTCTATGAACTGAAATGACTTCTGAAATTAGCTCTTATTTTGATCTTACCTAAGCCCGCTAAGGGGTATGTAGTGTTTTTTATCCTTTTGGTGCTAGTTTGGGATATGTGCTTATGAAACATGACCATGTGGTAGCTTATGGATCTCTTCAGATTCAACCACATGATAAGAACTACCCCACTCATGATCTAGATATTTCTATATTTATGCATGTTCTTAAATGTTGGAAGCACTATCTTTTTGGGGAGAGGATCACGGTTTTCTCTATTCATAAGAGTTTGAGTTATATATTTTATTAGAAAGACTCAAATCATAGATAGAGATAATGGGTAGAATACCTTCAGATTTTTGAATTTGATATCACCTACACCCCGAGGAATGGTATTGTATTTGAAGATGCTCTTAGAAGGAAAGTATAGTCATAGGAAGTTCTGGAATCAAAGGAGGAGTGGAACCTTATGGGTATTTTCACTCAGTTTTACTTGGAATCTCAGGAGGATGTTTTAGTTATGGTTATGACCAGTGTTTATTTATCATCATCTCTCCTATAGTATATTTTTCAGATTCATAAGTAGGATGATAAGTTAAGTGAAATTTGGTAAATCCATTATGGTGGGGAGACCGTTTCTATTTGGTCTCTTTCTTTAGATGTTATGCTCCACTTTGGGAACCAGGTTTTCATCCCAGCATCTGTGACGATTTTAGTCTTATTTAATTGTCACATATCTTCATGGGTCATTCATCCAGGAACTGTGAAGATGTATTATGACATGTGACGATGGTTCTAGTGTCCAAGTATGAAGCATGGAATTGTAGATTATGTATCATACCGTTACACCTTTCAATGGATAAAGGCAGAGCACTTGAAACCCTCTGGTTTTCTTCAGACTCTTTCGGTGCCGATCTGGGAATTGGATGAGGTATCCATGGATTTTTTTTTATTTACCACTGACTCCCCTATGGAGGAATTCTGTCTGGGTATTTATTGATTGGTTGATTAATTCTACTCATTTCATTCCGATCAAGGATGCCACTAAGGTTGAATATCTGGGTAATCTATATATGCATGATATTGTAAGGTTTCATGGAATTCCTTTTTCTATTGTTTCAAATAGATATCTTGGATTTACCTCTAGGTTCTATAGGAGTCTCCAAGATGTTATGGGAACTCCATTCAAGTTGAACACAGCTTACCATCCATAGAAGGACAGTCATACAAATCAAGTAATTCAGATCATGGAGGATATGATTCGTGCCTGTGTCTTGTATTTTAGTGGATCATGGGATATCTATCTAGGATTGGTTGAGTTTTTTTATAACAATATTTATCAGTCATTGATAAAAATTTATACCTTTGAGGCATTGTATAGTTACCCGTGTAGATCACCTCTTTGTTGGGATGAGGTGGGTGAAGTAGCTTTTGTTGGACCAAGTTTGGTTCAGAAGATGTCTGTGATGATTCATGATGTACATTGACATCTAGTTATAGCCTAGAGCTGACAAAATCGTATGTGGATTGGTTATGTCATCCTCTAGAGTTTTCCATTAGTGACTAAGTTTTCTTGAAATTTTCTCCTCAGTTGGGTCATCGTCATCTTGGAGAATAGGGAATGTTGACTCTGAAATATGTTGGACCATTTAAGGTCACTGAGCGGCTAGGACAAGTTGCTTATTAGTTAACATTTATGATTTAGTTGATAGGTATTCATGATTTTTTCCACATGGCTCAATTCAGGAAGTATCATCCTGATCCCACTCATGTTCTAAGTTTGGAAGAAATTGAGTTAGAGCCAAATGTTTTTATTTTGGAGAAACTAGTTGAGATCTTTGACTCTCAAGTGAAAGTCCTACGCAAGAAGTCAATTTTGTTGGTATGATTTCTATGGAAACACAGATCAGATTCTCATGAGACTTAGGAATGCAAGTCATTAATTAGGGAGTAGTGTCCTTATCTTTTTCTATGGATTACATCTTCCACATGAATTCTCGGGGATGATAATTCTTTGTGGTGGGGAGTTTTTAACAACCTATTATTGATCTATCATTTATGTCTTTAACCTCATCTTGGTTTTCCTTTTTCGGTGTCTGTATAGGGACGAGAAGGAATTGGGATGATACCTATAAGGGTGAAGTCACAAATTTGATGGACTCTTGGCTTTAACCGGTGGTTTATACAAGTTGTAGGAATATTTCATTCTATGTAACTAGGTTACACAATGTTTAATGGTTGTTGGGTGCAAGACATTAAAGGGATACATACTGTGAAAGGTTATATGATGTGATGAATGGTTACTTGTCATGAGTTATTTAAATATTGTATTTTTAATATGAGGTGATATATTTTTCAGCATAATTAAATACTGTGGATTTCACGATGTGTAAAAAAGTTACATGTCATGTAATTCCCTAATCAAGGAAGTTTTAGGGCACCATTAGTGTTTTTGGTGCCCATTCAACCGAAATTTCTCCTTTTCTCTCAAACCAAAGTTCCTCTCTAGTGATTTTTGGATACATAGTTCCTTTTAGATATATCTATTCAGTATTTGATCTTCATTGTGGTTGCAGTGCATCTCTCTGAGTGAGTGATCTTTTCACTTCTTCATTTCCATTGATCGCGGTAACACCCTAGAGTTTTGTTATCAGATTTTTTGTTCTGAATTAGTGTTTCTTCATGTCTTCTTCTAGATATGTGGTGTGATATCATTCCAAAGGTTGTTCCTTTATTGGTTGTGGTATGGTGAGTGTTCATTCTTGAGGTATGCAGGTTTTCTCCTTTATTCCAACCCCTTGTTTTATAAATTGAATCAATCATAAGATGTGGATTGTATTATAGGGCCTTTATTGATGTCTTTGGGTTTTCATTATTGGTGGACCCCATTACGGTAGTGTGCGGTCCAAGTTTTGAGGTAGGTGGTTCTGTCTCTAGCCTGTATTCGATAAACTGTATTGTTTCATTTTTATAAATTGATTTATAAATAAATTGGTATAAAATTGGAATGATTGTTTGAATGTGTTGGAATGAGATTTTGAATAAAAGTGGTTTTTCCTTTGTTTTTGATAAATAGAAAGAAAATGGGTATTTTCAAAGCATTGAATGGTTTTTGAAAAATAAGTAGGTATGGTTACCATATTAAATGTTGAATTGAATAAATGGTTTTGAAATGGTTTTCAAAACATTGAAATGATTATGAAAAAAAGAAAATGGGTTCCTTGGGTACTAAGTGGAAGGTTTATCTTAAGGCCATCATCCATTGTGGAGTTCAATTTCTAGGTGTTCCTCTTGTCCTAGAGTATAGATTATTGGCTCTATGTACATATATGATACTGGGGTTTCACACTTTTGGGTGTCTCCCTAGTCTTATAGTATAGATAATTGGAGTTACCATAGTGCATTGTTCATAGATTTTTGGGTACGAGTAGTCTGCTGCCTAACCTGTTGCATTGCTTGGTGTTGTGATGCCTGTGTTGCTACTGTTTTTCTGTATTTCTTTACTTTTTACTTTTTTATCCTTGAAATTAATGTTAATGATTATGAAAGATGATATGGAAAATGTTCTTTGAAAATGATATACCTGCTTTGGTTTTAGAACTATGATAAAGATGAAATTTTTACTATGTTTTCTATAAAACTTCTTTACTGCTTATCATGCCATGTTTTATTTAAAATGTGCATAAAAGAATTTTTATAATGAAACTTTTTATGGAACACCTATATGGGATCCTATTGATCCTATTAGTTCACACCCTGCGCACTTATTCGGTGGTGTGAAGACCTATCCATGTCTTCCAATGTAGGGAAAGGTAAGGTACCATAGTGAGGTGGTGAGGTTTTATATTAGCTGGGTTGGGTAGTTGGTGGTGAGATGGTGGGATTTTTTCCACACCATCACATGGAGTAGATGTTTGGTTTTGTTCCTTTGTATTTAGACCTTTTGGTTGGAGTTTTTGGTTAATTTTATAGTGTTTTGTTTCCACTATATTTATTATAGTTATAGAATATATTTATTGTATTTATAATGCTCCTTCATTATTCGTGTATATATATTCCATGTTTTTTCAGGTTGGGATAAATCATTCCCTATGGTTTGTTGTTCAATGCTCGGGTGATTATCGCCAGCCTATGGGGATTGGGAATGCCCTTCGGGTATGTGACAGATTGGGTTGAGTGCTAGGTCTGAGGTCGAACTAGGTCAGTTAATTACAAAAAATATCATTGATCACAATAAATTAAATGATCAAGAGAAATTTAACAACCACAAAACCATAAACCAAATAGGTGTGAAAATTTTCATTGATATCATCAGAAATGATGGTAATAGGAAAATATTTTGTTTTAAGATCATTTTCCTAGATTTTAGGAATTCATTTTCCATATAGACTAAGAAAATATGGAAGTATATTTACATAATGTGTAGGATTTCATCCTTTTGTCAATTTCAACCATAATATCATCTTTTTTATCTAAATGATGATTATTCAAGATGATTTTTTCATGCCTAAAGCACTAAAAATCAACTTTTAAAGGATCATATAACCATAAAAGGGATAACAATATATTCCATCAGTATTTATAAATTAACCAAAATCAAAATGATTAGCACATGGTAAGATAATTCCAAAAATGATTAAACCTTCATATGATGAAATAATATATTAATCTCTAAAATTCAATAATAATACGCAAATTTCAAACTAAATCATTCCTAAATAACATCAAAATTAAAGATTATTATAACCTCAAATGTTATCTTATACCTTTTTTATTTTAATCCCTAAAATATGGTGATATAATTTTGAATTAAAATTAATCACTTAGTAATAAAATCACTTTTCAATCCTGTGGTTATCTATATGAAAAAACTTGTGTTCTCAATATCTAAGATCACATAAACCCTAAAGTATATCAATGCCTTAAATATTATTTTCACAAAAATTAAATTAATAACTCATGTAAAACCATAGTGTCACAAATACTTCAGCCTACTAAAACATCTCCTAAAAAGTTATAAATCACTTTAAGATCTAATCGTTTAAAACCTCAAAGGGGTGTATAAGACTGTGAAATTATGGTAATCCTTAATCTAATAGAATTATGATGGTATCCATAAATATTAAGATAAACTAACATGAAATCATCCTAATCTTAAAATTTATTTAAACCTCTCTTTGATACCAACTATAACAGTCTCAGACCCACACTTTCAAATTCAACATTGAAATCATAAACATTACATTTTTGTCTTTGAAATCAATTAAGGTGACCTAATTTTCACCATAAAAAACTTAAAATATCTAAATTAAATATTGGATCACTTAAATTCTCAATATACTTTTAGTTTTATAGTTTTAGAGGATTAGGAAAAATACTTACATAAACAATACCCATGCCTTTAAATGATCATTTCTCCCACTTAACCTGACTTTTCTTATTTCACATTAATTCATCATCATAATCTATATTAAATACTTCTAAACATAATTCATTAAACATAATTCCTGAAAAATTGGGGAAAAGGTAACATAAGAAGTGTGAGATAAAATTCTCAATAAGGGTAAATATAAGAATTAACAATTTAAATTCATAAAATAGCATAATAAGTGCATAAGGGTATAAAGATATAATCATAGTGCATGATGGAATCATAAAATAACTTATACCCATAAATAATTGAATCAAAAATCATGAAATCATAACATAAGGGTTTAAAAAAGGAAAGAATCATAAGAATCAATAATCATGAGACATGTGATGTCAATCTTTATCAAATGAAACATTATAAACCCATGGAAAACATAGATAAAAGTTTTTGGTATTTGGAACATCATCATTATAAAACCCTTAAAATTAGAATAAACATATGGCTAACTTCCAATATAATTCTTTGGAGAATATAATCATTAACCAATTAAGTGGAGTGATATCTAGAAACACCCATTGTATAAGTTATATCAGTCTCATCCTGTGCTATATGGGCACACCCATCATTTACAATTTCAAAGAACCACAACATGAATAAGGTACATAGATCTTAAATTTTATTATAAAACTCATAAAAAACCTTTAAAGAAATGGGTACCATGAAAATATATTCGAAACATGATTAGCTCATGGAAAGGAAATGGGTTCCATAACAATATCTTTGAAATTATCCCAATCAATCTAGAGAAATAATGAGTATTGTGTCATTAAAAATAAACTAATTGGAGCATAAGTAACAACAAGGGTTGTTTATGTTGATGAATGTTAATACCATTAAAATATAATTCAAGAAAATTTTAAGAAAATAACACTTTAATTTTGAAAAAAAACTTTTTAAAACATAAAACATTTTGAATTTTTTTGTTTAAAATAACCTTGAAAACAAATAAAGGAATCTTTAAAATTTATTTAAAGCATTTATTGATGAAAATATACTTTCCCATTTTAAAACCACTTTTTAAAATATAAAACATTTTGAAAATAATTTTCTTTTAAAAAAACTTGAAAATTTATAAATTAATATTTAAATAAAATAATGGTCATGATGGTGGTAAATTCCATTCATGTTGTACATGTTAAAACAAATATTACTTTCACATTTTTGGTAAAATAAAAATGAGAATTTTTTAGAAAAAAACATGAAGATTTCTTTCAAAAAAATGTAAAAATTATAACATTGGTAAAAATTTATTTAATAAATAATTTGAATAATGTTAAAAACATTTTTGAAAAAAAAATTGAAAACATTTTTTTGGAAGAAAAATGGTTTTCTAACAAAGAGAGAAATAAAGATTATTTGTCATAAAAATATTATTTTGAACACTTAAGTACATAAATAGAAGAAAATTAAGGTAAAACATGTATTATCATATCATAAAAATAGAAGAATAAAATTCATGAGTTTCTTGAGATATGGATTATAATATTTTATCATTAGAAACATAATCATATACAATTCCGATAAATGATGAGATTGTAACAAAAACTCTACCACTTTGGTAACTTTGAATTGTAAGCCCCATAAACTATCAGATTAAATAAAACTTAAAATATCATGAGAATAAATAAATTAATGATATTATATATTAAATGGGATTCATATCCACCTCATAAAATAATATATGTTCATAATATAGCATTGTTCTCAAGAAAGGAAAATTGAGACAAAAATCCCTTACCACTTTGGAAACTTTCGAATCATAAACCCCATGAAATAATAACATTAAATTAAAGTTATAATATCATTAAAATAATTATATTCATGGTATAACATTCCAAAGGGTCTGTATATGAACCTCTTAAAAGAATATAGGTGCATAACATAACCTATGTCCCATTGAAAACAAATTGTGACAAAAATCTCTTACCACTTTGGTAACTTTTGAACCGAAAACCCCATGAAAGAAAGTTCATAAAATGTATATTTAAATACCAATAATTTATATGATAAGAATAATAAAATAAATTCATGTTTAGTATATACATCACATAAAATAAATAAGTGGTGAATATGGCATGTGTCCCACAAATGTAAAATGTGAGATGGAAATCCCTTACCTTAAGTCTCTATTTAATTCATACATATTCAAACCTCTTATATAATAAATATAAGTTTATTATACATATATTATAGAACCATAATTATATATATTATACCATATATTATTTAACAATGACCATTTATTACCTTTTTATTACCAATTCCTTGTTAAAATCATGTTCATGTAATAACCACTTTGTTTTTCATATATGTTTTGATTTGTTATTTTCGGTCCTCTTAATTTGAGAGTGGTTCCATAATATCCAAAAATAATAATCATAAAATAAATATCATATTTATACATAAATTATATTTTTAATACCAATCATGAAATATGGTTTTGAGAAAAGAAGTGTGTTGCGATCATGGAGATGGTAGGTTGTATCTACGCATGAGTAACGTTTCTATTTTTAAATGATCATTATGGAAAGGAGGTAAGTAATATTTTATATTTACAGAATTATAATAATATAATAAATAAAATATTATTTTATTAAATATACTTTTATATATCATCCATATGGTTTGATTATGAAAAGAGAGAGTCATATCGATTTGTGAAGGCGGTAGTCCACACATACACGAATGACGATATCATATTTTAGTGAGTGAAAACATAGGAAATAAAATGATATATTATATTTTTAGGATGATAAATATGTCATTAATATCATAATTATGTCATGTATATAACATTTATTCATTAAATGTATCCTTATTATCTTCCATGTAAAGCGTTAATGAAAAAAATCACATCACTTCGCAAGGCGGTAGTCCGTCGTACACACAAGAAATGTTATTGTATCCCCTACAGAATGGAAAGTAAAAAAATTTATATATTATATAATGAATCTAGAGGTATAATTATGTTATAAATATCATATATATACTTTATATCCATTATCATACCCAACCGTTAGATGTGGTAACGGAAAAACAAATGACATCGGTTCGCGAGGCGGTAGTCCGTCGTACACACAAATGATTATTTCATAAACCATTTAATGTAAGTGGAGATTGTTGTAGGTCATGAACATAAAATAAAAATATATCAATATATTTAACATAAATATGTTATTATAACATCATTTTTTAATAATAATTGAAGAATTTTGAGGTAGAATTAAAATAAAAATGCTCATTGAAGAATGTTACCTCTTTTTCGGGTAACCTCCTTAGGTTTGCACCAAAATCTTTCCTAGGTAGGATTTTTTTTTAAACTAAGGTATCTAGTATTATAAGAGTAAATTTCAGAATTTATTTTTTAATTTTTTGTATGAATAAATTTTTTTTAAGGTTTTAAGGTAAGAGGAGAGGGGTGGGCTTTTATAAGTGAGGTGACTGGCACACTTATAATTTTTGAGAAGAAAAAGGTGTACCCACATTTTTTACATACCACAAGGGTCCCAAGTGGAGTATTATAAAGTATAATACATTATATAGTCTAAATATTTTCATAAAATAGATTTCTAAAAAGTTTTTAGGTCATTTGAACCCTTATCATTCTAGTTTAATCCCTGTTAAAACCAT
Source organism: Viscum album (assembly GCA_963277665.1). Classification (NCBI taxonomy): domain Eukaryota; kingdom Viridiplantae; phylum Streptophyta; class Magnoliopsida; order Santalales; family Viscaceae; genus Viscum; species Viscum album. The sequence continues at coordinate 1,897,649,377 of OY728150.1, forward strand.
TTTTATCATAACCATGATAATTAATTTTAATTGTTTTCACTATTAATTTTGGTAAAAAATTAAGTTAACATTATTATATAATATAATTTATTTTTATTCCAAATATTTAATCTTTTTTTCCAAATTCAATTCACATAATTGGAAAATTTTAATATAAAATTAAACTAGTAGACGTGATGAAAAAGAGGGTTTTCTTGAAGTTTATTTTTCAAGGAAATTATTATTTTATATTAACTATATGACTAATAATTATTATTATTATATGAATTGAAATTAATATTTATTGATTTATAATATATAAATTTCATTTAAAACACTCCTCATTATGTGTAATCTTTATTAATTTAAATGAAGAAACATTCTGCATTTTAAAACAGTTTTCAGAAAAATCCCATTTTTAAATCCAAAAACAAACTTATACTAAAATCCAATATGATGTTGATTAAAAATAAAATAAGTGGATTAAATAAAACTAAATAATATTTATGTTACTTAAAATCATATTCAAACCATAATGTGACTTTTAAATTTCTTAATTTATTGAAAAGAAATGGCATTTTTTACAAAAATTGGTATTTTCACTATTCATTGAAAAATCATCATTTTCTAAAAAATTCCAAAATTTTATCCAAATTAAATTTTTATATGAATATTTTAAAATAAATTATCAAATATATTTTAAAAAAAATTAAAAAAATTAATTATTATATTTTTTCATGAATAGAAATAAAAATCATTTTTGAAGAATATAATTACTTTACTAAAAATTGACTAATTATTTACTAAAAATTTATAAATAATTTATATTGATTATGAAATTTATATATATATATATATATCATAAAATAGTTGATACTTTTCATACTCACCAATTTAATGGCTAGGTTATAATGATTATATATATTGCAGGTCATTTAAGATCGATGTTGCATGTCAAATATGTAATAAAACTTAGTTTTATATTCTAAAATATCATGGTATTACATTAAAAAATACCTTGAGGTGAACCCTAAAATACTTCCTTCTTCCACAAATGATGAACACCCTTTGCAGCGACCTCAGACTCACCACCTTCGATTGCAAACGATAAGCACCCATTGTGGTTCACGTATCATTTTTTCTATGAAAGTGAATTAACATTGATGATTTTTATTTATAGTTTCTCATAATTTATATGTGTTTTTCATAAAAAAAACTCATATGTAGTCAATATTCCTTTTTCTAAAATTCACTAGAATTTCCTTTAGGTGTTATGTGGTTCTCCATTTTTCCTATATTGGAATCCTTTATTTACTATAAAACAAATCCTAATTTCTATAACCAAAAATATAAAAAAATTGGGAAATTGTGACACCTTCAAAACTCTTTCTTTGATAAAAATAATATTTGAATATTTTCAACCGACTTTGTAAATAAACACAACAAACACAACTAACCCAAAAATACTGAAACAAAACTTTGAGGTATTTTTTAATAGTTACACCTCAACACTACTTTTCACCCTTAGACAGATGGGAAGATGGAGTGGAATATCCAAACTCTGGAGGATATATTATAGGCATGTATCTTAGACTTCGATAGATCTTGGGAAAAACGCTTACCTTTGGAAGATTTTTCTTATAACAACAGCTATCATTCATTCGTAGGCATGAGCCCATTTGATGCTTTGTATTGGTAGTCGTGTCGTTCTCTATTGTTTTCGGCCAAGGTTGGGGATTTGTGAGTTCTTGGTCCCCATGAGGTGAAGAGAACGATAGAGAAGGTTCAGGTTTTTCATGAGAGGATTAAGGTGGAACATGTCAAAAGGAATTCTTATGTCGATCATAGGAAGTGGAACTTAGAGTCTGATATTGGAGACCATGTGTTCTTGAAGGTTACCCCTTGACATGGGCAGTGGAGGTTTGGTAGGGGAGTAAGATCTTTCCCTGATTTGTTGGGCCTTTTGAGTTGGGGTGCATTGGAAAAGTGGATTTTCAATTGGAACTCCCGCCACAACTAAACCGAATTTAAAATGTCTTCCATTTATCTCATATCCATTTATATATTCACAATGACACCCATTTAATTTACTAGGGAGGTTTGGATATTAAGGATGAAGCGGCATTCATCGAGAGGCTAGTGGAGATCCAGGTTCATTAGGAGAAGGTGCTACAAGGATGGACCATTCCTTTGGTTGATGTGTTATGGAGGCATGGTGTCCTAGAGGAGAGTACTTGGGAGTGAGAGATAAAATTGTGTGCCTAGTACTGTGAGTTTTTTTGAGATTGTCTTGTTTCACCCTATTTTTTTCTTGACGATGTGATGTTTTAATCTTTATATTTTATGAGATGAGATTATTCCAAGAGGATGTGATGTATATTTTAAAGATTCGAGCATGTTAATAGGGGGTGGAATAATTCTTAATCAATACATGTTATAATTTGGCATGATTAAACCATCCGGATGATTCAATTCCGACTAAAGAGGATAATATCTTGACATGGAAGATGAAATTACTTGAATTTTTTACATGGGGCTATGTTTTTTGGTGGTTGTGGTGATTTTTGGCATGGGATTTTTGGGTTATGAGGTAGTTTTTTGGATTGTTATGTGTAAAATAGTAGGTTTTTGATTGGATGAAATTGTGTGGTGTTGTTCCTGGTGGAGTGGATGATAAAGTGATGTGGTTATGTGGTTGTGTGGGATGTATGGTGGACATTTTAATTTGGATAGTGGTTTTGTTCAGTTATAATGAGATCCTTGAGAGGTATCTCATAGTATATTTGTTCAGACCTCCTTTTCCTTTTCTTTTTGGGTTGGTTTTGATTATCAAGGGAAAAAATAGTTTGAGAGGTATTTGATGTGATGTTCTGGACCTTTCATATCATTACTTTGTGAGAATATGGTTCCAGAGGTGTCTGGGGGAGTGTCAAGGAGTTATAAAGGGAGGAGATGGCTAGAGATTCTTGTTGAGAAGGATCTCTATGATGTGGAGCCTGGGGATATAGTACAAAGGTGTATATTGTTTCATAGTAGGTTCACCTAAAATGTAGGGGGGCTCTAGAGGAGTTTTAAGGATAATTCCATTTTTGGGGGTAGTTGTGTTGTGGATATTTGTCTATGACATAACCCTTATCGACATATGGTGGATACATCATAGAGACCCCAGCTTCGTCATAGTGGTTCGAGGTGGATATTTTAGTTATTCTACCAAAATTAACACTATTGTGCTGTGGAGAGGGGTTGTAGTGTATCCCCTTCTTCAGTTGTCGAGGGTATGAAATGTAGAAGATTTGTTTGTGTCGTGGTATCCTCCATAATTTTCCGGATATACAATGTGGATATAACCAAGGATCTCAGAGGCCAGTTTGACCATCCTGGCAGTGGCATGGTCCTCCCCACTGTGTCATAGTTCTTTAATTTTCAGATTCACTACGGCATGGTCCAAGAGGCTATGTCATGGTCTTCTGTTTTGCAGACTCGGTATAAATTATTAAATCCCCTCAAACCCAACCAATTTTCCAACTTTTCTCTCATTTCTTGTGTGACCTAAGTGCTTCCTAAAGAGTACTTTAACACCCCTTTCAGTGTCTTTCAACCCCAGCCTTGTAGGATCGATCTGTGGTGGTTTTGGTGAGTTCCCCTCTTGTCCATCCCCCTATTTTTCTAATGTTTCTTCATTTGGGAAGTGTTTTATCAAGATAAATATCTGGTTTTAGTGTTATTTATATGGTATAATTATTTTTTTGTTGTGTTCTAGGTTTTTAAGGGTTATCTCATTCATTGTGGTGCTCAGTGGTGGCCTTCCTTTTGTTTCAACCTTGAGTAGTGGATCCAAAATCTTTTTGAGGTAGGGTTCCTTCATTTATCATTTAATTATATCATGTGGGAAGGTTTATACTCTTTTTTATCTTTGGGAATATTTTTTTCATCAGCCTAATAAAGATAATGAAATTTTTGGTTGAAATTTAAGGGGAAGGATAATGATTTGCATGTTTTTACAGCCTTTTGATATTATTTATATTGAGATTATTCATTATTATTATACCACTACAAATAATGGGTGTTTGGAGCCTATATTTGTGCTGAATTGATATGTATCTTAAATCCCTTTATGTGTGATTATTGTGATGACACCTTGAATAAATAGTTAATCACTTATATTCAGATAAATAATTGGTTGCACATATAAATGATGTCTTGTGTGAGAATGCCCTAAAATAAAGAAGCGTAATTGATGTGATAAGTGATTTTTGTGTGGATATGAAATGTGTGGTTGTGGCATGTAGGGATGATGTGTTGTGGTGTGTCTGTGTTGTGGGAAGTGATGTTCAATTGTGATGTGTTGTGGTTATGTGATGAGTTTTTGTTATGATATATGGAGGATGAGAAAGGAAATGGTTATAATGTGGGGATGTTTTTCTTGATGAGGATGATGGGAAATTTTCTTATGTGGTTTTGTGTTGTGTTAGTCACCCGAGCAGTGTTAGAATTAAATGATAATATTGAAATTGAAATGGCATGGGCTGGTTTGGTTAATGGGGTAAAAATAGATAATGAATGAATTAAAAATGGGAAGTTTGATTGAATATGGTTGATGTTTAATGTGTAATTAAATTTAATGAATAATGAAATTAATGGGATGGATAATGGAATTGGTTGGTAATTTGAAATATCAAAAATGACTTAAGTTGAGAAATATGATAAAATATGAAATGTGGCTTGTGTCATGTTGTGTGGTGTTGTGCATTTAGTGGTGACAGAAAAAGTGTCAGTGTTGTGAGGTTGGGTTGTGATGTTGTGAATTGTTTAGTTATTTTTTTAACTCATAAGTTGTTCTTGTGTGTGGCTATATATTTACATATATTAAATGTATGTTACTTGTGATTTTTTAAACGCACCCCACCTGCATCGAGCACTATATGACGACACCCATATATTTGGGGGGTGTTTTTTCCAACATCCTGATGGTGAGGATGGATGGATGGATAGATACACACTCTTTTACACTCTCTCTTCCAAATGATGATTACATGCATGAGTTGTGATGGACAGAAGTCAAAAGTGTATTGTAGTGATGTTTGATGAGGTGATGAGATGGCTTATGGTGGGGGTCATGCATGGTCGGAGGAGGTAATAAGGTTGATGTCCTTTATGATCATGATATCCTACTACTCTGGTTATGATTATGGATGATATATGATGTGATGGTCTAGGTTTTTTAGGGTGAGATGTGATGTGATGGCCTAGGTTTCTTCAGGAAAGATGTGATGTGATGGCTCAGGCATATTAAATTGATATTCTATGTGATGGACCAGGTGTTTTCAAAAATATGTGGTGTGATTTTTCATTAAACATGGGGTGTTTGGCATGATTTTATGTTCAGGAGATATTGGAGCATCAGGATATATGACATTGAGGTATGAGAGTAGAAAACCAGTAGGGAAAGCGATTCAGGTAACCCTTGATCGATATGATTATTTTTATATTATTATACTTGGATGTGTTATTTGATGACCATGCTGTTTTAAGGTTGATATTGTTTAGTTGACTTGTATATGTGATGTTGGTTGTGTTTTATTCTCACTGGTGCATTAGTATGCTATTTTTACATGTTCATGAGAGACTTTGGTTACCCTACTGGGTATACTTGTATGTTCACCCTACATATATACAAGATGTTTTTAGGTTTCTAGGAGGAATACTAGGACCATGATGCACCGTTCTAGCTTCTAATTTGGAGTTATTGTCATGTCTCTACCTTAGATTTCCTTTTGGGTATTTTATTTGGAGACTTATATTTACATCCATTTCATTTATAAATTCATTATTATATTTTTTGGTTTCCTTTTTATATTATGTCATTGATTTTCTTATAGATTATTTATCCTATCGCCCGATCCTATTATTATAGAGGGTAATTCCTACCATTTGTGAGATTTTTATACCCTCGGTGTTGGTAGCCAACCCGAGGCCTACTGGTGGAGGGACTCAGGGGGTTATTATCTCTCTTCATTCATTGTTATCCTAAGAGGGGTACCTTTAGAGGGAGGGGTTGTGACATTTATACTCACCCATGAATAGGTTTTATTCCTACACATGCTCTATCAGTGCATGTGATTAATAACTTTATAGATGGTCATGGTGGATGTGGAGCAGGTGTATCTTATTCATATATGACACCTGGAGATGCTTGGACACCACAGTGAATTTCATATTGGCAGATGATAATGATATTTGGAGGTGATTATAGTAGTCAAAGTTCATGTTTGGAGTTAGATTAATGCATTATATCTTGATCTCAGTTGCTACTATTGGATTTACTTTTTAGTAGTTGAGTGTGTTTATTTCCCCCTTTTTTCATTATGGATTATGTACTGGTATATCTTTGTGTCTGTAGAATTTATCATATGTATTATATATAATTCAGGTAGTTTTATATATCTTTTCATCATCATTATATCTTTTTTGGAGTTGTTCAATATATATATGTTCATTAAGATAATGTCTCCCATAATGTATGAGACTCCTACTCAGTTATATTCACTATCCCCTTGCCTATATTATGTAAGATTTGGGTGGTGTATTAACTTAAATGACCCAATATGGGGTCCTGGTGGGTCGGTTCATGTTAGAGTTTTATTAATGTGGGTTTTTATTATAGACAGTGTGTGATTTAACAGTCATGGGAGAACTGGTTTAATAATTTAGGGATATATTTTTAAAAAGTTCTTCATTTCAGTTATTAGACTAGGGAGACCAACAATGGTACGGTGACCAACATATCCATTATGTTCAATATGATTTGTTAGCTAATTTTCCAACATGTGGAAAATTGAGGTATAAATATGTATAGGAAGTAAAGTCCATATTTTATCCTATTAAACAATTGGGGTATTTTTCAATTATATCTATATTGTAACATCTATTTATGTCTCACAACATTGCATCATTGATGACATGGAATAGATCCAATGTTTCTTTCAGTAAAAACATAAATTATCATTATGATGGTGATTCTTGGAAACACATTGATTAGGTGCATTCACCTTTTTATTCAAAATCTCATAACTTATGTTTGGGTCTTTCTACTAATGTTTTATGTCTATTTGGTGCTTACGGTGGTCAATATTCTTTTTAGTCTATTTTCATAACTTTTTTTACTTATATCATTGGATATCGATGAATGGACTATATATATATATATTTATCATTACTAATTCTAGTACATCTAAAAAAGAATATTGATGTTTACTTTAATTCATTGATTGGTGAATTAATTTTATTATGGAACGATGGTGTAACTACATATGATGTAATTGTTGGTCAAAATTTTATACTCAAATCTACATTAATGTGGAAAATCAATGACTTCCTATTTTATGGTATGTTATCTAAAAAGAGTACACATGGTCCAAAATAGTGTTCATATTTAATATCTAACAAAAAATAAGTTATTCTCTTCAATGGAAAAAAAATCCTTGTTTTTCAACTATCATCAAATATTTCTTCTTACAGAACATTCATTCCAATGGAATAGAAATAATTTTAAAAAAAGTAGAACTAAAAGAGGAAAACCTCAAACAGTTCTCTTAGGTATTCAGGTAAAATATATTTCCTCTTCATTACCTCCTATTACTTTTGGACCAACTATAAACTGATAAAAAATAGGTGGTTTTGGGGGAGTTCAAAATTGGATAAAGTGAATTATTATTTAGGAGTTGTCATATTGACTTGATTTTCTTATTTATCACATGTTAAATGTAATTAATATTGAGAAGAATTATTTTGATAACTATTTTATACTGTGTTGGACACTCCTGATAATACCAAAGATACTATGAAGGTACTCTTAGATCTTACCCAAATTTACAGTCATCTTGAACTTCAGTTATTTGAAAATGAAAGACCAAAAAAAATAATGAATCTAGAATTATTTTATGTACTTTCTAAAGAAAGTGGGTTACTAATTTTTTAGGGGATTAAAGATTTGAGGTTACCATATGATTATGCTTCAAAATTATCTCATTGCATCAGAAATGGAAATATTATTGGGTTAAAAAGTAATGATTTTCATGTCATCATACAAAGATTACCTCCTATTAGCCTCATAGGGTAGTTTAATTATTCAATATGGAATGTGTTAACTGATATTTCATATTTCTCTTGATACATTTGTGAAGAAATAATATACTATGATATACTAAGTATGCTAGAAACAGATGCTATAATTTTATTCAAATTAGAAAAAATATTTACATTATCTTTGTTTTGATAAATGGGACATTTAACATTGAATTTGTTGTATATAGATAAATATGGAGGGCTAGTACAATTCTAATGGATGTAACCATTTGATAGATTTATTCCAAAAATGAATAAGTTACTTAACAGGGCATTATCTGAAGATTCAGTTGTTGAAGCTTTCTTGCATGTGAAACTTTAAAAAAATTCTATTATTATTTTCAATCTAAATATCCTTCAAAACATAATCGAATAGGTAAAATTGAGAAAAAATTTAATGATGTAACTGGCCAAATATTTTCAATATTTAATCATCTTGAGCTTTTTTTGCTGGTCATCATGAATGATGGCTTTCAGATAAAGAATCACACAGAGCTCATACATATGTTCTGATCAATTGTGAAGAAAATACATGATTTGTACAGTAAGTGATATTTTACTTATATATTTTAAAATATTTTTTAAAAGTAAATTTATATTAATTGTTTTGTAGATTATATGATGATCATATTCAAAAAAAATCACACAAATTACCCCCAACTGATCTTAAATAATGTCGACAGAATAATTTTTTATATTAGTTTCAAAGGATGAAAAGTTAAATTGATTACAATCAAACATATGAAATTAATTTTTTATTTTATATATTTTTTATTTTATATATTTTTTATTTTTTGTATCCAGGTATCAAAATATCAAAATAAAATTGATAGTCAATTATATGCACTAATTATTCTACCATCCAAATTGGCCAAATATTATAATTCTTATGTGGTTAATGGATTTAGATTTCATAAACGCACATATAGTGAATCCAAAATGTAAATGAACAGTGATGTTTTCTTAAAAGAATGTCATCATAAATAAAGTGAATTTTACTTTTATGGGATGGTGGATGAAATAATTGAGTTATGTTATCTGGAATAGAATTACGTAACAATGTTTAAATTTCATTGGTTTGATACTGATTGAGGGTTACATGTTCATCCATGATATGGAATCATTGATATTAAAAATAAAATCATTCTTGCAGCAAATGAACCATTTTTACTGGCATGTTAAACACACCAATTTTATTGTTCAAATTATTGTGCTGTTTAAGAGAATAAAATAATGGTAAGTCTAGTAAAAAATAAATATCATCAGTTTATGAAAAATTAAAGTGGTTTTAGTGACTCTATTTTTTCCATGTAATAATTTCAAATATTCTAGGAATATTTTCAAAGTCAGATGCTAAGACGGTGTGAGATTCTGAGGTTCGATAATCCAAGTACTGATATTATAAAACTATTAAATATATTATATCACATGTGTATATTTTATAAAATAATGGAATAAATCCTAAATTGAGTCTTGGATTGGAAATATGAGGCTGTTGTCGAGTTTGGAATGTGAGTTTTACCCTATGTGTGACATAACCTTTGTCGACATAGGGTGTTTGGCTTGAGTTCCATCATGGAAGAAATAATTAAAAAATTATTATTATTATTATTATTATTATTATTATTTAAGTGTATAATTTAAATCCAAAACCTATTAAACCACTATAAATATATGGTTATGTCCAAATCATAGGGTTAACCACATAACACTGAGATTTGAGAAGAGTTGTTGGAGGAGATCTCTTGGATGAGAAAAAACCAAATTGTGGATCGATGATCAGTGTGTGTTCAAGTAGTAGATCTCACCAATGATGACGAAAGGGAACCGTTCTTCACCAAAAATTGATCTAAAATCAAGGTAAAACATTTTATTTTTTTTGTTTAATCCCCATTTATAATTTGATATGAATGGGAATTGATCCCTCCTAAATTAATTTTTGAAATGATCTTTGTTTTTTTTTCAACGATTGATTTTTCTCTTCCTGGATCAAGGAATTTGAGATTTATTTATCCTTATTCATTCTTATGATTTGATAATCCTATATTCATTGGATTCTGTTGATGATGTCCAAACTATCATAACATGATTCAATGGGGCCTGGGCCGCCACTCCCTAAGCCTGCCTCTAATGGGCCAGGGGCTGGTGACTGGCATCAAGTAAGAATATCACATATATGGGAGGCCTTTACCTAAATTACCTATATGAACAAACCCACAAAAACCTTCATGAAACAGTGTAAATATATAAAAAGTTGGAAACTAAAATGCATGCATATATCTATCCCAAACTAGAGTACAAAAAAATGTTGAAAGCGTAAAAAGGGAAAAACACACTCCCACCAAAAACTGTAAAATCATATGTTTCTAACACTTTTGTCAGGGTGCACCACCTCACATCATCGTTGATGGTGGTGCCTGAGTCTTTTTTCCCAAACTCCCACTTTACAAATTTGGGTTTCATTCATCACTTATTCAAGATGTCTACTCCTTGATCAAAATGGAATTATGGGATGTTGTTCTATCCTTCCATGTATTCCTCCTTAGAATTCATCGCCTTGTTCAAGTATCCATTATAGATTAAGATGTTGTTTTTAAAACTTGTTCATAGTGCCATATCTCTGTGGACGCTATTTAATTATGTTGCTTATGTCAGAAAATTCGAAGGGATGAAGTTATGGAAGCAACCTTCAGTCAGGGGAGCAGTCACGCTGAGGCATTTGTGGTATGTCTTGATGTTGGAACACTAAAACACTTGTTTTCTTCCTCACCAGAGGGCTTCTCAAGTGTGAGGAAACCTGATGCTTCCCACATTGATCATTGGGTATCTTATTTCATAGTCATGTCTCTGAGGTTTTCATCAACATCCCTTGTTTAACATGGGGTATTCCATGTGTTTAAAATCTATTGAAGACAGATCAAGATAATCAGAACACTAATGAGAATGGGTCATATGGGTACATACCTAGAAGGTAGCACCTGGAAGATTTACCAGATGGATAGATCAGAATGCCCAATCAGGGTGGACCTAAGGAGTGGTGTGTCCCACAAAGGGAATATTTCACACCATGAAGTCTGATCTGGACACCATTGAGGGTGGATTGGACAAGGTGTATCCCTAGAAGGGGGAACCAATGTTACCATTGGATGGGATTGAACCTCAGGGAGGATTCCTACATACCATGTGTAGAAGACAGGGACCAAAACCCAAAAATTTCAAAAGGGTGATTCAGGGATTACATGTGGTTAGCTACCCAGGTGCTGCAAAAAATCAGTGATGATGTAGGTGACCTTACCGTGATATGGGTAAGGTGGTGGAATAGATGGATGAGGCTTATTCATGGGTATCTGCCTGAGTGCTACTAAGAAGTGGCAATGATGGATGGCCTAATATCACTGGGATTTGGCAGCCCGGATGAGGATCGGGGTGGATATGGAGGAAGTGTTTGAGGGAAAGGATGAATTAGATAGAACCGAACTGAAGATGATGGTGTTGATATTGAACATCGGGGATGTTTCCTACATATCCCATTGGTTGTTAATCAAAGTAAATGTAGTTTCTGATGGGGAAATGAGACACCTAAAGAGGAGGCTTGTGAAAATGGGTGCATGGATGGGGACCTGAAGGAAGTGAAACCCCTGAGCTAGGGAATGATCTTCCTGAAACACAAAGGCTTAAGGGAGAGACCAGTATGGGAAATGGATGATGGGATTGAACCTCATAGGGGCTTCCTATGTACCTCATATAGAATACCAGGATCAAAGTCCATGTAGTTCAGGATGGGGCATAGAATTAGGGTGTACATAAAGGATATTGACCCGAATACATGCCAAGGCTTACGTATGGTTAGCATACCATCACAAGAGGTACACTCTTGGTTGGAGGGGTATGATGTGCAGGGCTTATGAATGGTTAGAATCCCGGAAAAATGGTACATGTGGTTGGGTTGTACATAAAGGAAAACAACCCTTAGACATGTTGGGGATTACACATGGTTAGTTCCCCATCTGGATGGATCAGGACACCCTGGGGAGGTGGATCCAAGAGATGTGTCCCAAAAATGGAAGATATCACATCAGGATGATACATCTCTAGAAGGGAGAACCAGAGTTTACCATTGATTTGGGTTGAACCTCAGGGGGGTCTTATGTACCATGTATAAAATATAGGGATCAAAACCCATGTATTTATAGGAAATAAAGTAGCCCATATTTTAACGTCATGTGGGACAAAAGTGAATTGATGTGAAGTGGTCGGGAAAGATGGATGATGGGATTGAACCTCAAGGAGGATTCCTATATAGCCTGTGGAAGATAGGGATCAAAGTCCATGTAGTTATGGATAAGAAAGGGGAATGGTGCTTATGAATGGTTAGAATTCCAAAAAGGATTTCATGATCACCACTTTCTCTAAGCCCACTTGAGTCATGATCAGTTTGAGAAACAAGAGGTAGTAGAAAACCTGATGATTGTGTCGCGAAATATGTGGCCACGAGGAATGGTGAAGATTGGGACTTACTCCAAGAGGGAATCCCAAGGAGGGTGATCTGATGTACAAGGAGGATATTTTCATCATATAGGGAACACCCTATCAAGGTATGTCATGGATTACATAGAAACTACCTGAGGTGCACATAGAGAAAAAACACAAAGGGAAATAGAAGGCATATTGAAAGGGTGGGAAGTGAAAGTCTCTCGATCACATACCCTCTTTAGTCCTATCATACATTTCACATATGTGGTGATCACAACTTAACGTCATGTGTTGAGGATGAGGGGTGATTGGTAGTTTAACATCCTGTAGCTCAGATAATGAGGACTTTCTCCTCACCCATTGGACTTACATAACTTGTACCAACCCACACTTCGGGTAGAGGAAATCACAAGTAATTATAGGTGTTAAAGAGATGGAGGAGTGGCCAATAGAGGGGTCCATGTTAGTGTAACTATTAGAATAAGAAATAGGTGTTAGTGTACCTATGAGAAGAAGCATGAGGTAGGGAAATGCAATATAGATCACCGATCGAGGAACTTGTAAATCACTGCGCACAAGCCTGGAGGGCCACATGGAAGAGGTGCATATAGAATAGGGATGTTGAAAATAGGGGGAGCATGAACATAGTGCCTTATAATAAAGACAACACATGGAGCATAAAGGAAGGGTCGCATGCAATATTGTAATCTTTCACACAAATTCAAAGTTTCGCGTAAGTTTTGACTCAAGCGCGTAAAGGGAAGGGGTCCGAGCACAAGATGTGTTGCACAAGGGTAATCCTTGCATGTAATAGGTATAATTTTCATGCACTTTACTTGGTAAAAATTGAAATGGGTGAGGTTAAATCCCTAGTGGTCCTTCCTGTAACACCCCAAGATTTCATAGTACGTTATCTCATTAAAGTAATTCAATAGCTTGCGTTACACGCAACACCAAGTTCAAGCGCACCACAACTTACCAAACTAGTCGTTAAAAAAGAGGTTATGAATAGTATTAACTAAATTTTGAATCTTATATACTCTATATAATTTTAACACCCATATTATGTGTTTCATATACATAATATGAGAACAAATTCAATTTTTTAGATAAAGGAAGTATTTTTCAAAAATGCAATTTTACCGCCTACTAATGGTGAACTATTTTTAAATGAAATATATGACACTTTTATATTAAATTTGAAAAAATAAACTTCTTATTTAGAAGTGGGACATAAAAAATTAGTTTGGATAAATTTTTGGTGTTTTTCGGATAACTTTCATATTTTGATGAATAGTGAAAGATGCTAAATTTTAATTGAAAACAGTTTTTTTAATCAAAATAATTTATAGTGTTAAATTATACATTTGAATGGTTTTAAAGTATAATTATATTATATTTTTATCATTTAATAAAATTTAGGTCATTATAAGTGATTTTACATTTAAATTTGACATAAACACATGTCAATCTTTGATAGTTTTTACTTTTTTAAAACCCGCTTTTTGGTTTTGACAATGGGAATTAATTTTAAATTAATAAATTAAACTTCTATGTTTTGAATTTGGTAAAATAGACTTCATTTTTGAATTCGGAATATCAAAATTATCTTAGGGTAAATTTTTGGTATTTTTCTGAAAACTTTCAATTTTTGATAAATAGTGAAAAACACTGCGTTTTTGTTTAAAATCAACTTTTTATTTAAATAAGTATTTATTTTATTTAAATTTATTTAAAGTAAAAATAGATAAATAATACCTATATTAGTTCAATGTAATTAATTGGAGTCATTTTATAATAAAATTAGATGTATAAAATTTTATTGAATTTTTTAACATCTTTTACCCACCTTCTAGGCACGTTAGCAAATTTGCATAAAACTTAATTTTACCGCTTCTGTGGGTTGAATTTCAAAAATCTGAGAGACACAGTTAAAATCATTAAGTAAAATTTGGTTCAATAAGATGAAAATAATTTTTGGTGAATAGTGACTTTTGACTTTTATTTACCACGGTTAAAAGTAAATAGGGTAATTAAGGGTAAAAATGATATTATAATTACCCTAACACATGTTCTAATTCTATTGGATAAGTGTAATTCGACCAAAAACAACCTTATGAATAAAATATTATCCTCTTTGGTCCACTTGGATTAGATTAGGACATTTATTATTATTTTATTTAAAGAAGAGTTAAAAGTTTTAAATTCAAAGTTTAATAAATAGCCATTTTTTAATATAGGGTTACACATAATATAAATTCGACTATATATATTAATTATAAATATAAAAATATTTCCTACATAATGGTATTTTATTTATAATTTTTAGAAATTAAATAATTTAATTTATTTATGACACAATGATGATGCAGTAATTACCTTATTAATGAAATATTAAAATAATTGATATTATAAATATCCAAATAAATGTAAATTGAGAATTATGATGAATTCCACTAATTTTATAGGTTAATATGACATTTTAGGGTTTATTAGATTTTTTTTCAAAGTGATAAGGTTTTTATGACTTTCAAAAAAACATAATACCAAATACTGTCAAAATTGACATAAATTAATTTTTAAAACAAATACTATATTATTGGTTGATATAATATTCCTAAAAATATAAGGTTCATCCAAAGGGATTAAATAATATTATATATGTTATTAATGAACCAATTTAGGTTCTCTTGGAAGTTTAGAGTAAGTTTATTAACCATATAGTGTAGGAATACAAGAAGACACGGTAAAAGTTTAACTATTTAACTAAGAGTTAAATATAAATGATAAGGTTAAAATGGTAACATAAACTTGTCTAAAACCTATTGGTTGATATTATTTTTACCTATAACCACCTAAGGCTCAAAATAAATTCATTTTGAGCCATTATAAACCGAATATGATTGTATAATAAATTAATATTTTAATTTTTCCTAAAGTGACCCTCACCCCTCTTATAAAAGGGAACTTCACCTTCTCTCAAAATCACACCTCCAAAGACATTTTTATCAGCCAAACCATGCCTAAATATCCTCCCAACTTCCCTCAAATCAACCTATAGTCCTTACATTGATCATAAAGCCAACCTAAGGAGCCCTTTTGATCAACTCTAAAGGAAACACATGAAGAAGAGGTAATAATTTCACCACCCTCTTTCAAGTTCTTTTCTTCTTCAACTTCCTCTTTATTTGTTGTTTCCATACCAAAATAATAACTCCAGTACCTCCTACATACTTTTATGTTATTATAAATATGGTACAACCATATTTTTTATTATATTCATCCTATAAATGACAAAGTCACCATATGTGTGTACGTACGGCTTACCGTCTCCACGTCGTGGTGTAGTTTGTTATTCAAACACTACATTATTTGGATGGGTATAATAATGAGTATAACTGATGTAAATAATAAATATAACATGTTAATGATTATTTATATATGATATACTATCCAATTATATATGATTTCACCATCAATATAATGATATTGTCGCTCGTGTGTATGTATGGATTACCGTCTCCACGATGCGATGAGATTCATTTCCACATTCACCATTCAACGATGATTATAAAAATATATATTATTAATAAGTATGTAATATATGAAATAATAATTCTACTTAATATATATATATATATACTTACATATATCTTATTCACTTACTTCCATTCAATACGATATGAAAACAGAAACAGCGTTTATGCGTACGTACGACCTACCATCTCCATAAACGGTGTTTTCCATTTCATATATCTATATATTATGCATATTTATATTATAAATATATATATGATATATATAAATCATGTGTTATATTCTGTAATTATGTAAATCATGATCTAAATGATACGATCAAGAATAACAAGTTAAAACATGTACGATAAAGAAAGTGATTATTACCTGAAATGTTAATTTAACATGGAAATAATTATTAAATGGGTAGTTTAAAGTCATAAATGAATCATATATGATATAATAAATATTAATATGGTTCTTGTATAATTTAATAACATAATATGGTCATTATAAATGAGGTTAAACAAACCCTCAACCAAAGGAAAGTGCAAGGTAAGGGTTATTTCCTCAATCTCATTATTATATGAGATTATTTATGTGTAAGTATTTACTGGGACATATTTATCATTGATACCCATATTTCATAAAAAAAAATTCAAAATGAATCTTTTAAGGTTTTATGGGAGGGTCTATTTAACTAGATCATCATTTTAAATGTTTTAAAGATTTATCTTTCTAGATCCTTTTAATTAATGTCCATGTTTTCAAAATGATTTTAAGGATTTATTTATATGGACATAAATGTTTTGAAATGATAATTATTTTAAAAAGTTTCAAAGTGGTATGGGACACTTTTATTCAAAAATATATTTTAAATTACTTCTTTTATAAATGTGTGACTTTTAAATGATTTCACAAAAAGGGATATTTCTCTCAAAAAGTTTTACTGATCATTTTTAACTATGTTAGCATCCTTTACTGGATATTATTCTTAATTGAGGTTAATTTATTATAATACAATCTTCCATATTGTATTTAATGTGTTATAATATGTTTGAATGTGAATGTTCTATTTTAATACCATTCATGGTTTATGGTTAATGTATTGACATTTTGTATGCTGGTTTTAATAAGAATGTTTATGTTATGTTTCAACTTTTTCATATGAGGAATTCAGTGGACTTAGTAAGTAACAGGTGGATCCTGTTATAGCTCCTCGATGCATCGGTAGGTCTCATGAGACAAACTAGTGTCTTGGCACAAGGCCTTAAAAAAATTATTTGTAGTCTTGGCACAAGGCCTTGACTATGTGGTAATGATGTCCGACATTAAGCATTCCCTCATTATGAAATTAGTTATTACATGTGATTATTCGACTAGTAGAATATCCATGTGCATGTTTATATGGTGACATTTGATTTATTTTTTCCATATTACGTTCAAGATTATTTTTAAAAATGTTGTTATTTTTATTACACATCTTGCCTTAAAATTTTATAGTTTCTGCTAAAATATTTACCCTTACTGAGCATCTGAGCCCACCCCCTTTCTTATGTTTTATTTTCCCAGGATTCCAAGAAGTGTATTACAATTGATATTTAGGGTTAAGATAAAGGTAATAATGGCATTCTAAAAGAACTATATATATTTTATTTTATGTTTGAAATTTTAATGTAACATTCATGTATGTAATCTATTTTCCAAGACTACTAAAATGATCGGTCCTTTGGGACTTGATTCCTTGTAATCATGTCAATGTATTAAAATAATGCACCAGCTCCGGGCTTCTAGGGTTGGGGCGTTACACTGTCCGAAGGGGGACCCATGGGAGACCTATCATGCAAGATCCAGTACCTTGGCATGATGACTTTTACGCAGTTACAGAAGGGGTCTTCTTACATACATGGGAGCGATAGTTCAACTTCCAGAGTGTTTTATTTTTAAGTTAGGGGTACCCCTTTATTTATAAGTGAAAATATCGGTGGCGGAACACAAGGTGATCTACACGAAATAGGAATATTGACATTATATCGGATGTACAAGAGGTTTGCGTGATGATCTATAATGTTTCACGTCAACTTGGCTTCTTTATTGCATCTGACTTTTCCATTTTTGGGAGCTCAGAGCACAATATCCCCTTTAACGTTGTATTGGGCACATAAGAGGTTTTTTCATGGATTCCAATCTTGTGTGAAAGATTCAAATCATCTACGTAACTCCATTGGGGTCCTTGGGTTTGTTCACATAATCAAAATATGTATTTGGGTTTCTTAAATATGTCAATCTATGGCCTCAAGTAGAATTCAGCACCAACAAATGCCCCCCCCCCTTAGAATCCGAGTTGAAATGGAACTAGAAGTTCAGGCTCCAAGGGTATAGACAATGAGCATAAAACATTTCCAGTGGTGCATGAAAAACGGCTGACCTAGAGAATAAGGCACCTTGTGTGTCCACTAAATACCTGGTCCACGCCTATAAATATATGGAGGTCCAAGTACTATACCTTGAATTTACTTATGATAGGAAATCCGTTCTCATGTGCGAATGTTCCTTCATTATGCATGAAAACTCTTGAATCTAGTGTTTACTTTACGTGCAACCACTGGATCTTGCATGCTTCTAACTTAGCCTGATTTTCTTACATAAATGTCATCAATATTGGGCACATTCATCTGTCTTGTGCACTAAACCCACATCTTTTGTGAAAATCCCTTAATTTGTGTGTGACTTCAATGTGATGGTTAGTGAATAGATTGACATTGGTAGGGAGGATTCTAAGGATTATTATGTTGAATGAAGGGTTGAGATGGCTACAAACCCTCAAATTCTTCATGTGAGAAGGGTGTTATCCAAAAATAAGATGCTTCTAGGATTGTTGATGTAGGATAAAAATGATTATGTCCTATGTGATATCCTTCCACTGTGGAACTTCGGCATTCTATAGGAGGTATTGATGCTAGGATTTGAGACCAACTCATCATGGTCATGGGTTACATGAAAGGATAACCTTTCATGGTTCAACATCATGAACAATGTTCATCATGCTAGGGAAACTAGAGATATGGATCTTTACATCCTGAATCCAAAAACCAAGATTGTTATAGGGGAGAACCAGTTTCTGAAGACTTCCCCCACCCATTATGACTGCACTTTCAAGAGCGGTATCACTAATGAGACTATGGGTTGGCAGAAATACATGGACTTGATGTTTAAAGGAAAATTCACTAGAGAATGGGCATAGGCGTACTAGGTATACTAGACATGCGAGGAGTTCAGGGAGGAGCTTCGACACATCGGGATTTTTGAAGTTATGTGGACATCACAATTCCATTTCTACCACCAAAAGGACTTGGTGCTAGAGCTATTCATCCTATGGTATCCTAACACAAAAACTTTCCACCTCTACCATGGTGAATTTGGCATCAGCCTTTGGGACATCCATTGCATCAAGGAATCCCTCTGGAAGGGTTCTAATATGATTAATTCTTACTGAAAGAGAATATTTGGGGTGATAGGGTGAGAACCCATATTCTGACATGACATCTATTGGACTTGGAGAAGGAGAGACTAAAGATCAAGAACATCCTAAAGAATATATACTATCTGGAATGGTACAACTTTTTTCTCAAGAAGGACCATAATTTGAGGATTCCTAGATGAGGGAAGTAGTGTATGACCACGTTCTAGAGGGTAAAAGAGGGATCATACTAAGTGGTCCTAGAAACAGGTGAATACCAATCATGAGGCTTTAGTGTGAATGAAATTCAAGACCCGTATGTGCGATATTTTGGGTTCCTCACTACCTTCCTGAGTGGGTGGATGCTGCTAGTGAGGGACACATGGATGGGGGTCTATCTAGGGACATTAGTGATGGATAGGATCATGGAAGCCATCTATAGGTTCTACCTAGGAGTGCCTATGTCAGCTAGTTTGTAAAGAATTCTGGAGCATATCACAAGAGAAAGTACGCCTGGGAGAATATTTGGACCATTTCAAATTATCTATGGCTAGGCCGTAGCTCACTATGGTGTGTATGATTTCCCGAATGTCATCCATCCTCTGGGAAATGGCTTGTGACCAAATTTTTTGAACATTGCTAAGGTTCAACCTCTAGTACTTAATGAGGAGGGGATTAATCTGAGGATTGGCAGTCATGAAAACTTCAAATTCCACCCATTTCAAACCCTGGTTGGTCAAATGGTGGACACCTTGCGAGGCTTCTAGAGAAGAGGGAGTACTTGCAGAGTATCAGGGGTGGTGTGCTGGTGGGCCATATTGATGGGAAAATCCTCTACAAACCCTATATACCATCAAGGATTACAAGGTCATTCGGGTTCATGCATCAAATTCCAAAAAAGGTGCATATATAGGTTTATGAAGAGAGTCACCCCTACATCCTTCACTAATTGTGGATCATGTTCACAACTTATGGATTTGGTGAAGTAATTACCACCACCACCCCCCCCCCCCCACACACACACACACACACTGATGTTGATGCTTTCCTATGAATAGATTATGCTGACCACTAGGTGGTGGCGTATCTAGAGAAAATTATGCAGAAATTCATTCATCAAATCAAGGAGGTAAGTGTAGAGTCTGGATAGTGAGAGAAAAAGAAAGGTTCCGCTAGGGATGTGAGACCAAAGGCAAGCTAGCTGGCTAGGATGACACAAGTTGGAACCTCAGCGGTAGGAGCATCGCAAGGTGCGGTTGTGCCTCCACCCTCTAAAGAGGGGTGGTCCTATATGAGAAATCATGGACCAGCTAGGGAACTTCCTGGGAAGAAACTGAGATACCTACTATAGCTGACCGTTGATGCCATTTTCCCATCCTTATGGTCGTCTTGGAGAATGGTGCGAAAAATTCTATGTTCAAAATCCCTATTCAAAAAAACTGGTGCGCACTAGACTCAACCTTTAGAAAATTGGGAATATTCAGGTGGTGTTCAAGGTTGAATTCCATCACTGACACGCGTACCTAATATCCATGGATGTTTATGAATGCCAAAAGAGGTGGTATGAAGAACTGCATCTCTTGGTGAAAGTGATGCTCAGCCAGGAGCATGACCCGAAGGAGCTAACACCCGATAATGAAGATGATGATGTAGAAGAGGAAGAAGGTGATGAGAAGGAAGAGTAAGTGTAAGAGTAATAAGAGGAGGTTGAGTATGAGGAGCCTCGAGGAATATTGTCCCATCAAAGAATCCCATGTGAGAGCGGCGAAATTGTAGGATCTGATGTGGAATTGGAAGAATATCTCGATGTAAGACCTAATTCCCATCTCTCTTGGTTTATTCTCTTTTCATAACTTAGATCCACTGACCAAACTCTACCCTATTTAGGAACACATTGATAGTGGTGATCAGGAATCTCCTGCTGTAGGGGGTGAAAATATGCTGATAATCTTGGAAGGACATCTCCCTAAGCTTGCACCTGGGGCTAAACAAGGCGGAGAACCAACCACAGCTAAAGTGATCAGTAGTTAAACAATAGGAGGGGCCAAAGTGAAGACCTCAGAGACCCAATTTGTTCCCACTATCTAGAATAATGTGATTCCAATTATCTAGTTGACAAGAACTAATGGATCTCCCATGGTGGCAGCTCCTGTAGTGACTCAGGAACTTGACCCTACTGCGCTTAACTCTTATAAGTCTCACTCTTTATAGACCCAAATCTATTATCTGCAAACTCGACTGATCAAAGTATTCATTCTACATGTAGTGGTCACAATACTGGAGGCTTGAAAAACCATCGAGTTTGAGACATATTCAGGGGTTCCCCTGATGATTGTAAATATTCATGAAGAACCTTCCATTCAAACCGATTCAGTTTTGGAATTCGGTGGGTAGGAAGTTATAGCTATAGGTGATGCCACTTATAAGGTGGAGCCTAAAAATAGATAGAGAAAATAAGAAGAATAAATGAGTTAGGAGGGTCTACCTCATTTCATAGAGCCCAGTCCATCAGAAAGGATGTAAGAGGAGGACCCTACCACTTAGCTTCTGGGCATTTTTCCTGAATACAGACCTGCAGATCCTAAAGAGATGAATTATTCTGACCCTGATGTAGCCTAGGAGATCCATATTACATGATTCAAGGCATGTAAATATGTCAAATGCTTCCTTGGGAAACTAGAGGTGGAATGACTGAGCTGAATGGGGTCACTTCGCACCTGGCTGTGCTTTCTCTATGCCAGAGGGGTGGATGCATGCCATCTTTATATGATGATCCATGATTATCTTTATGAGAGGATGTGGGAGATATCTAACACTTAGAAGCATCTTGGTGTAGGAATAAAGTTGTGAATATCCTGAATTTCCATGAGTATGATCAAGAAATTTGATGCCTCAATGAGAAAATGAAAAACGAGCCACATTCATCGCAAACTAATACAAGCTTATTGAACTACTGAAATCCCAGCTAGTGGAATCTTAGGAGAAGGTGGTGCTAGAGAGCTGTCAGATGGATGAACTCCAAGTTTCATGGGAATGAATGTATATTAGGTATAATGAGATTTGATCCATATCTTTTAATGAAGAAAGGGAGCTTAGGGAGTGGGAGGAAACCCTGGAAGATGCACACTAGAAAGTAGTGAAACTAAAACAGTTTGTCGAATGGGTTGATCCATAAGTGTCTTATTCTAGAATAACTCATGAAACATACTTTTCTTCTTATATTCTTACCCTAAACTACATGCATAGATTTATTGTTTGATTTTTTATTTTAATCAATGTATCTCAATCATAACTATGAAGTAACTAGCAATCAATCCCTAAGCTCACGTGGGTCATATTTGGTGTGAGAAATAAGGAATGACCATATAATCATCCACTTTTCATATGAGATAACCAGCTAACCATTGAATACCCAGGGTCTGTTATTTTTGACTAACCGCCTAAAGTATTCAGGTTGAGAGAGGTCGTGACTGGAGGATAGAGTTCCTGGAGCAGCCAACTCGCCTTTCCCAACATGATCTAGCACATGAGCGGGGTAATTCTAGGGGCATTGGAATCAATCTGAACAAAGGGGAATGAGGAGATTGAATCACAATACCCAAAATTCGAAACATGGTGAGGGTGGAATGATGATGGAGGATAACTTTTGACCATTTTCGAGATACAGTATCCATATCGCATATCATAGGATTAGAAAAAGAAAATGAGGGTTGACCACTGACTGCATTCAAAAACACTAGGTTTAACTAAAAAATTCATCCAATATCTTCTAGAATGTTGTCTCAAAGTGATAGGTGAGCCATGAGGCCAAGAATCCATGTTGTTTGGGGGTCCCTTAAAATGTGAAATAGGATGAGGATCCGAAAATGGGGAATGCAAAGCGTGGGGTGGTGTGATGGTTTGTTCGAATGGAGTCCAACACTCTTGAAATTATGCCACGATGAAAGCACATTGGTTTCAGTGCATTGGAATGAAAAAAGATCAAACCGATCTTCCAGGGGGAATCATCTTGGATGCCGAGTGACAACTGAAGATATGAACAATGAGTTAGATGGCCAATAGTATGGGATAAGGCCACACAGGATGAGGGCCTGGGGTTCTTTGTAGTTTTACATCGTGAAAATGAGGATGATGTATATGTAGTTTAACGTTGTATGGTAAAGAATATGCATGGAATAGTTTAATGTCATATGATAAGGATGGTGTACATAGTTTAATTCCATACTTCCTGGACCCTATTCAATAGTTTAAAGTCATGTTACATAGACTGGGAGCTCCTAGTTTAACTACATAGATTTCATACTATAATTGGGTACAAAGGGCCAAGTGGGTTGATGAACCTATGGTTGGGACTAAGGAAAATTCCAGGGTGTCACTACATATCCCATAAGTATGGGAATCAATCCGTATGTGGTTCTTGAAGAATAGTGTGATTAGAGACCAACACTAGTGGGGAAAATCCTCTTTGATGGCGAGGAAGATGAAGCATCCCACAATTATCATGGGGAATCCTGAATTTTTCATGGTATGGTTTCAGTTTAAAATCATGCACTGAGGATGAAGGAAAAGGGGAAATAATACTGAGGTTAGACCCAAGATCGATGATTCGGGTGTTCTTATGTATACTGCAAGGGAGATAATCAAGCCACGTGTAGTTCTTGAAGGCAAGCGTGGAAAGTGGCCAATGCCAAAGGGGGTTATATCCTCTGAAATGATGACAATACAAGTTGTTACATAGTTTAATGTCATGCGAACTTGGACAATAAAGATCTCAGTTTAAGGTCATAGAGTTCAGAAAATAAGGTGTACGACTCTCCCATCCAAGTATAAAACTTATCAAGGACCCCTAATCCCACGTGATCCATGCTCGGTGTGGGAAACAAGGGGTGGAAAAGATATTTACTACACATAGAATCACACAATAGGGGAACTGGGGTGTGGAGTCAAAGGTGACCCATGACACTAGTCTTCCTACTCAACATGTAAAGTTTCATAGAGGGATGGTACCAAGAGTATTGAAGTTTCATATGGACATAAGGATATGAGAAGGAATGTGAATTATGAGACCAATATTTTGGACGCGATAGAGATTGGCATAATGATGGAGGATAACTTATGACCATGTTTGAGACATATTATCCATATCAAGTTGCCTGGGATGGGAATAAACATCTAAGGGTCAGCCACTGACTGTATTTAAAATGTAGAACCTAGCTCAAAAGGTCGTTCAAGATCCTTCGAGATGTTGGCCCAAAATGGTAGGCGATCCTAAAGGCCGAGAATCCATACCATTAAGGGGTCCTTTTGGATGTGAAATATGATGGAGACCCAAAAAAAGGGGCACATAAAGCATGGAAGTAGAATGAAAGCATGTCCATGTATAATTCAACACTCTAATCCCCACACCACAACACATATGAGCACATCGATGAGGCATAATAGTAGTAAAGGGACTCAATCAAGGAAAAAAGACTCAAAATGAGTAAAGGAAAAGGAAAAGTGGGTTGATGAACCTGGGGCTGGACCCGAAGACAAAATTTATGGGTATTCCTATGTATCCTACAAGGGAAGAAATCAAGTCACACATGGTTCTAGAATGCTCTGTAGTTTAACATTATGTGGTAAGGATGAATAGGGGAGAGGTATCCCAAAGGAGGAAATGTTTATGGAATGGTAAAGTAACTTTATGTGAATAAGGACCAAGAAGGTCCCATGCCACACTATTCACAATCCCAAAAGAGAATTCGGGCTGAGGGGCCACAAGAGAAATTGGAGGATGTGGGGATGGACCCAAAGACAAAATGTTTGGGAGTTCATACGTATCTCATAAGTATAGTAATCAAACCATATGTGGTTCTAGAATGTTGTGTAGTTTAATTTCATGTGATAAGGATGGATAGTAAAGGGAGAGATCCCTAAAGGCAGATATGTGATGTGGTAGTTGTAAACCCGATGTGAATGAGGATAATAGAATTATGCACCACACCACGTGATCTCCAGATACTAAGGTTGAGAGGCCAAAAATATGATAGGATTTGTGGTACCTGGGGCTAGACCTAGGGAAAAAATGTTTGGGCATTCCTACATATCCTGTAAGGGAAGGAATCAATTCACACGTAATTCTAGAGTATCGTATAGTTTAGAATCATGTGGTAAGGATGAATGTGGAAAAAGGAAGTATTATTAAGGGATCTGAACAATGCGGTTGTTGCAAACCCAATGTGAATTAGGACCAAAAAGGTCTTGTACACACCATGAGCTCCTAAGGAAACCTCGGGCCGTGAGGTCAAAAATGGAAAAACTTGGGACTGGACCTAAGGAAAAAAATTTCATTCATTCCTAAGTATCCCGTGAGGGCAGGACCACATATTATTATGTAATGTCATCTAGTTTAATGTCATGTGGTAAGGATGATGGGTAACAATTTAATGCTATGTGGGATGAACTAAAGGAAAATGGGGCTTACAGTTTAACATCATGTAGGAAATCCAATGCAGTTTACCATCATGTAGGACAATGATGTTGGGTATTTTTATGTCTTGTAGCTCATACATAATAGTTTAACGTCATGAAAGATGGGAGAGATCCTCATACGAAGGACCTCTTGAGGAATTTAGCATTGATCTGAGGAGTGATATGCTCTCCATCCATGCTGATCAAATAGTACACACCGTTAGGGTAAACCTTGTGAATGATATAAGGTCCCTCCCACTTGGGACTCATCTTGGGTGGTTTCCAACTGGGTATAATCATTGTTCTTAGGGCCAATACCATGTCACCCTGAAGGAAGGAGTGGGGGAAACGTTTTTATTGAAATCTCTGACTATATTGTTCTGATGTCTCTCCAGATTGTGCAGGGCTCGGAGCAGATTCTCATTGATGGATCCTAACTCTTACAGATGGACTTTCTCTATATTTTCTAATGCCTTCTAATCATAGACAGCTATGTGGAGTGATGGAAACTGGATCTCTATGGGAAGGACTACATACACACCATACACTAGGGAATATGGGGTCACCTAGCTAGAATTATAAGTTGTCGTCTGATAAGACCAGATAGCATTGGGGATCTTGTTTGGAAAACACTTTTTATTTTGACCAACCATATTTTGAAAAATTTTAGATATGGTCTTTTTGAACACCTCAATCTTCCCATTTTCCTATGCATGATAGCGATAAGTATGATTAGACCGGATGTTTTACTTAGCGTATAATTTCCTCTTCTCAACTGCTCGAAAGTCGGTTTTTTTATAGGTGAGGATGTTGTGATGGACTCCAAGTCGGTTGATGATGTTGGAGCTCACGAAATCAAAGATAGAATTTTCCTTCACTTCCTTGAGCATAATCACTTCTGCCCACTTGGTGAAGAAATTTGTGGTGGTCAGAATGAACTTGCACTGGCGAGTTGTTGCTGGTGGATATGGCCCCATGACATCGAGCCCCCAGAACAAAAATAGAAAAGATTACTTAGTAGTGTGTAGGGGTTTAAGTGGACAATGAACAAATTTGGAATGGATCTAACATGAGTGACACCTCTTGGATAACTCAATACAATCGTGGACCATGGTGGGCTAGAAGTATCCCAACCTTCGAATCTGGAGGGAAAGTTTTGACCCAGTATGATGATCTCATTGGGAATCGGCATGGAATTACTACATAACTTGAGAGATATCACCTCCTTGAAATAAATAGAGGATCACTCTATTGAACCCATGTTTTTAGAGTATCCGTTCATGGTTGGGACCACTTTGGAGGGTGAATTTCACTGCACACCGATGGATTCACTCACTTTTTGCTCTGTCTGTCTGGATATTTCTGTGTTGGAGGTATTCAACAAAGGGATTCGTCTAACCATGAGTTTATTCTAATATGGTAGGGAGAAATAGAGGTCTCAATGTAGAGGCATTGGTGATATTATAGCCTAACTACTGACTTTCATCAACACCTAAATGACAGGAGTGATGACTCTTTGATCCACCACATGGATAAATAGGTCATTCTAGTTAGGCTCTACAAGAGAAGCGGTAAGTCTGGAAAAGGCATCGGTTCAGCCATTTTTTGACCTTATAACTTGACTAAAATCAGGACAAGAAGGTATTTGTTCCATTATCTATCGAGCACACCCTAATAAGGGAATGAGCTCTGGCTTTCCAACAATGTAGTCACCATTTATTTTCTTGATGAATAGCTCAGAGTCACCCTTCACATATAGGCAGGGAACATCAATATCAAGATACAACTCAATACCAGTGATGATAGCCTAATACTATACCTCATTATTGGTGCAAACTTCTAACAATAATAATGAATATGGAAAGACCACTTGTGTTGGTGTAATGAAGATGATACCCAGGCCTACTCTGTTGAGTCTAGGATCATTGAGCCTTCTGCTAGTAGGGATTCTTGAAGTGCCATCGAAGTGAATCTTCCAACATGGAATATCCTGATCCACTAAGAGGATGGACTCATCTGGGAAGTTAAGATCTGGAGACTACTCTGGAGGGGCTGGATGGGCGGCTAGAAAATCTGTTAATGCCTGACCCTTGACAGATTTCTATGGAATGAACCTAATGTCGAACTGCTGAAGGATCACTACCCACTGAGCTAGATGTCCTTTTAACATAGTTTGGTTCATAATATACTTCATTGGGTCCATATGGGACACCATTAGTATCTTGTTGTGTTGTAGGTAGTACCACAACTTCTGCACTGCAAAAACCAATGCGACGCAACTCTTCTCGATAGAGGAATATATGGACTCAGTGTCAAGGAGCATGTGACTGAGATAGTATAAACTATTCTATGTCCCTTTGTTATTCTTATGAGTGAGAAGGACATTGAGGGACCATTCTAGGTTGGTAACGTAAAGTACCAGTGGATTACTTGAGATAGGTGGCATCAAAACCATAGGCTAGAGCAAATAATTTTTTATTTCCTCAAAGTTATTTTGACATTATTCATCCCACTGGTGGATGAAACATTTATTCATGATCTGGGAAAAGGTATTACACTTTCCAAACTAATTCACAATGAATCAGTGTATGTAGTAAAAGTGTCCTTGAAAGCCTCAAATCTCCAGAATGTTGCTTGGAGGAGGCATGTGACTGATAGCCTTGATGTTATATAGATCATTCTCGATGCCTTTGTACCTGATAACGAAGTTGAGAAACTTTCTAGAGGTAACCCCAAAGGCACACTTTAAGGGGTTCATCTTCAGATGATGAGATCAGAGGAAGTCAAACACTTTCTCAAGATCTATGAGATGGTCCTGATGTTGGAGGGATTTGACCACCATATTGTCCACTTAGCATTCCACTAATGTCTCAAGGATCGGTTTGAATATGTGGTGCATAGTGTGCTGATAGGTGGGTCCTAAATTCTTCAGATCAAAAGGCATTACCTGATAACAGAAGGTACCTTGCAGCACTCTGAAGTCAATGGACTCTTCTTTCTTAGGGGACACTCTAATCTAATTGTATTTGAAATACTCATCCATGAAGGAGAGATCTTGAAACCTGATGGTGGCATCGATCAACAACTCTGCCATAGGAAGGGAAAAATAATCTTCGGGAAGTGACGGTTAAGATCTCAGAAGTCGATATAGACCCTGATTTGTCTGTTATTATTCCTGAAGGGAACGATATTTTCCAACCATTTGGGGTACTAGAAATCCTTGATGAATTTGGATTTAATGAAATTATCAACTTCAGCCTAGACCATGGCACCATGAGAAGGGTTAATCTTCCTAGGAGGTTATTTGAACCCGTGGTGACTTACTTGGATACCAAGATGGTGGAAGGAGACCTGGGGATCCAATCCTGGAATCTAGTCATAGCTCCAGGAAAATAAATCCTGATTTTTCTTCAAGAAATCCACATACTGTTGTTTCTCTTCTTTAGGCATAGCTATGCTAATCAGTATTTGTCTCAGATCTACATCGGTACCAAGATTCACCTGTACCAACCCATCAATGGTGGTGGATACACCTTCCTCAAATATAGGAGGAGCATCCTCCAAATCCTCTCCATCACCCACAGCTAGAGGATCATCATCAAGGGGAAATTCTTTTGGGTTAACTGACCTTGATGGAATGTTGGTTCCAGCCTGAGCGGCGGTGAAATCTTCATCAGGCGACCCCTGCACTACTGAAACCATAGTAACAAAATATGTTGACCTAATTCCATCATGCCTTCGACCAAGGGGCTACTCTTGATGATATCAAAGTAGTATTAGTGTATTGGTTTGAGTCAATTCAACCCATCTCAGCTGAATAGGTAGGTATGGAATATAGTTGTCACTATGGGGAGGACATCCCAATACCGTATAGGGGTAGGGGTTCTAGTATCACCCAATCCTGGTTCGTATAGGAATATGATGTGATCTTTAGGTGTTCTTTGTATCTAGGAACATTCTTCCCCTTATCTCACCAATGACAAAGAAGTGTCCCAAGTATGGGGTTGTGGCTTCCAACTGGTGAATCGGGAGGATAAATTCATCATCCAATTTTATCCACGGGCCAGATAAAAGAGTAGTGTGATCAACCTCATTGGTTTGAACCCACTCGTCCTTGCTCTTATAATAGTCGGCATCTAAATAGAAGGCTTCACAAGAGATAAAGGGAGATGCATCACCCTAAAGTAAACCCACTTGACCATTAAGGGAGTACTTGAGGCACTGGTGATATGAAGAGGGAACTGTCGCATGCAGATGGAGCCAGGGTCTACCCATAAATGCATTATAGGTGGTTTCCTATGAGCCGACCTTGAATTCAATGCTGGAAATCAAGCCACTGAACTGAGTATTCAGAAGAATCTTTCCATATGGCCTCTGTTTGGTCCAATCATAACCCTAAATTTTTAGGTTAGATGGATCCAGATCTGCCTCATACATCCCCAACTTGTGGAGCATTCAGGTCAGGATGAGATTGATCTCAAAACCTATGTCGACAAGGAAGAAGTAGACATCCATGCCATTAAGTTGGAATTTGACATACAATGGATAGATATTCCCCTACACTAGGGAGCCTTCATCTTCTCCTGATAATGAGATGATGTCTTGACATTATGCATGCTCGGATTCCTTAGCATGGAATAATTCTGTAGCTACTACCTCTATTTTTTAACGCCCTGACCCCAATTACCCAGATTCGGTGCATTATTACATAACATTGGCATGATCACAAAATATCAAGTCTCGAAAGACCGATTAGTTTAATAGCCTTGGAACCACTAGATACATTCATAAATTTTACATTACATCATAAAGTGAAAACTACATCAACATTTTTTCTCCACACTCATATCCCCTTATACTATCCATGCAGGTCATTCATAAAATACTTCTTCACATCCTGGGAAAAATAAAACATAGAAAGGGGTGAACTCAAATGCCCAGTAAGGATAACAATATAGCGAAAACTTTCATAAATAAGCATAAACATTTAAGGTGTTTTATAACTAAAACAAAATCCTTTTAAACTTAAAATTCAGCATAATATGGTAGAAATAAAATGAAATAATTCCATTTACTCATTCACATGGATATTCTACTAGTCAAATAACCACATACAATATCAATAACAACTTTCATAATGATGGAATGCATAATGCCAGAATATCATAACCACGTAGCCAAGGCCTCGTTCCAAGACTACAAATAAGATTTTGTCAAGGCCTCATGTCAAGATACTAATGTGTCTCATGAGGCCAACCGATGCATCGAGGAGCTATAGCGGGCTCCACCCGTCACTTATTAAGTCCAATGCATTCCTCATATGAACAGGTTTAAACATAACATAAACATTCGTATTAAAACTAGCATACTAAATGTAAATACTTTCTCCATAAACCATGAATGGTATAAAAATCACACATCCATAGTAAAAAATATCAAAAAAACTTCAATACAATATGGAAGTTTTGTATCATAATAAATCAACTTCAAATAAACTTAAAATCCATCAAAGGATGTTGACATAGATGAAATCAAAACTATTTGAGAGAAATATCTCTTTTTTTGAAATCATTTAGAAGTCACATAATTATAAAATAAAACATTTACTTTGAAAATATCCTTATTATCTTGTAAGGTAAGCTTCTAAGATTTTATAACAGCAGAAAATAGCCGCACTCGTCGTATAAGTTAAAAAGAGACATTCTTACCTTAATTCTGTCGAAAAGGTTAAAAAGGACCTTATTTAGAAAACGACGAAAAGATTCATTTATAAACTTATTATAAAAAGTCAAACAATGGTATAAATGACATTAACCCATAGTCTATAAAATATTAAGAATGATTTGAAATACATTTTTTAAGAAACATGGATGTGGATGATAAAGAGGTCTCAGTAGATAATTACGTATAAACAACCTCGAATAATGAAAAGATTGTGAAATAAACCATTACCTTGTACTTTTCCTTGGTTGATGGTAGGTTAACCTCCTTTATAATTGTGAAATAATTGTTATTAAATTATACAATAATCATATACATTAATATAATATCATATATGATCTTTTAACATTGCTTTGTTAGTATTATCGTCGTTTCGGGTGTTAACTTACTCGTTTTCTTTTATATATTTTGTTACATAAGCTGTGTTTTTTATGGATAGGTTGTGTATTATTTATATCCATAATGATATAAAGTCCTTAAACATTATTTTTAATCATAAAATGATAATTATAATTTCATAGATACGATGGGGAATGAATCTCATCGCGTTCGTGGAGCCGGTAGTCCGTACGTACGCACGAGTGACAATATCATTATTTTGATATTAAAATAATATATAATTGGATGGTATATCATATATAAAGAATTATTATCATGTTATAGTTATTATTTACATGAATTAAACATCATTATTATACCCATCCAAATAATAGTGTATTAAATAACAATTACACCACAGCGTGGAGACGGTAGGTTGTACGTATGCACGTATGGTGACATGTCATTCAAAGGATGGATAGAATGATGAATATGGTTGTACCATATTTATAATAAAATCACAATATATAGAAGATACTGGATTTATTATTTTATAATGGAAATAACAAATAAATAATAAGTTTAAGAAGAAAGGAACTTGAAAGAGAGTGTTGAAAACATTACCTCTTCTTCGGGTTCTTCCTTTTGATTTGATCAAAAGGGATACTTAGGTTGGATTTATGGCTAAATGAAGGCCTATAGGATGAATTGAGGATATTTTAGAGGGTATTTGGGTATATTTTGGCCAATCCAAAAGGCTTTGTAGGTATGAAGATTTGGTTAGAAGTGGTGTCCTTTTATAAGGGGGGGGGATGGGCTCTTTAGGAAAAACTTAAAGTATTAATTTATAATAAATTCATATTCAGTTTATAATGGATCCAAAGTTGATTATTCAAAGTATAAGGTGGGTATGGGTCGAAATCCTTTCAACCAATAGATTTTAGACAGGTTTGGGTTATTATATTAACCTTATCTTTTAGTTTTAACTCTTAGTTAATTAGTTTGACATTTACCATGTCACTTTTTATTTTTATATTATATAGTTAATAAACTTAATATATACATCCAAGCGACCCCCAAGTGGTCCATTAATGATACACCTATAATGATATAAGTCCTTTGGATAAAACTTAGATTTTTAGGAATATAATATCAATTAATAATATAATACTTGTTTTAAAAACTCATTTATGTCAATTTTGAGAATATTTAATAATTGATTTTTTTTTAAGTCTTAACAACTTTATTAATTCGATCCAAATTCATTTAAGCAATAATAACATGTCATATTAATAAATAAAATTCTTTTAGTTCATCAAAACTTTAAAATTATATTTATTTTAACATTTATAATACCAATTATTTGATTCTTTCGTTAATAAGGAAAATATTGCATCATTATTGTGTCATAAATATATTTAATTATTCAATGTATAAAAATTATAAATAAAATACCATTATGTAGGAAATCTTTTTATATTTCTAATTAATATTTATAGTTTAAAATATAACATATATAACCCTATTTAAAAATTGTTTTTCTAAAAGATATATGCTTATGTCATTTTTGTATTTACTTTAACTTAATTAATATAAAGTGTCCTTATCACCTACAAGTGGCTCCATGGGGTCCCAAAATCGACCCAAAGATGCTAATGGTCGGACATGTATCAACCAATAAGGTTAGGACACGTTTTAGGATAATTTATTATTATTATATTATTATTTTTTACCCTTATTTACTGAATTTACCCTTTAACCATGGTAAATAAAATATTTACCGAAGTAATTATTCAAAATGTCTAAAAATAAAAGTTACCTATTTACAAAATTTGTACCAACTGATTCTAAATATGGAATCCATTTTTCTAAATTCAAAACACAGAAGTGACAGAAATTAATTTAAAATTAATTCCCGTTGTTAAAACAAAAAGCGTGTTTTTAAGAGATAATAACTATCAAAAGATTGGCACTTGTTTATGTCTGGTTTAAATGTGAAATTATGTCCAATGACCAAAATTGTATTAAATGGTAAAAATATATTCTAAATATACTTTAAAACCACTCAAATTAATAATTTATCACTATTAATTATTTTGATTAAAAAGTTATTTTTAATTAAAATTTAGTAATTTTCACTATTCATCAAAATATAAAAGTTATCTGAAAAACACCAAAATTTCACCCTAGGCTAACTTCGATATTAAAAATCCAAAAATGAAGTCCATTTTGAGAGATAAAATTTATAAAATTTCAAAAAGAGGGTATTAATATTCATAACGGCTACTTTGATTGGTCACGGTGTGTTAGAATCTCGATGTTGCGTACAATGCAAGATATTGCATTATTCAAAGGGAAACGTATCATGGAATATTGGGGTGTTACAATTTCAAACTGGAGGGGGTTTTTCAAAGCCTATTTGAAGGATTCATGCATATCTTCTGACAGGAAAAGCGACTCAATTATTGATATATTTGTAGGAATTCTGGAAAGGTTCTTAAGCACATCATACTTTCATGCTAGGTTTATATTTCTTCCAGTAGGGGGTCTCTTTGTGGAAGGAGGTATGATGGGTGCTGCTAGTCAAACTAGAGGATTCTGGATGGTGGTGGGGATTTATTGTTTCTTACTAGATGAACAATGAAAGAAACTACCATCTAATTGTCAAACAAGTTAGGTCTGTCTATAGCTGAATGAGGCTAGTCATGATGTGGTCGCAGCGACTCTACCTGATCAAGGGGAACAAATAGCAGTGGTCGTGAATTTGATGAGACAGGATGAGAGGATTGTGCACGCTGATCTCTACACTGAACCTTTTATCTAGTCTCGGTATCATTCACATCTTGGCTGGAGGAACTAGCCTGAGAATTCTAACAGTTCATATATCTATGTTTACATCAATGATGGTGTTTACTGGGAACATTAGGAGGATCTACCTGACACTCCTCATCACTGGGAACCATGTATGGGTCCACCAGATCAATGGTATTTTCTGAGGCATACTCCTAGTCATCACTTGAAGAATCCTCCATTATTGGGTGAATCCTCGAGGAAATCCCCATTTCTAGGGGCATAAAGTCACCAAGAATACGAAACTGATTCAGCATTGGTAGGGGGATTTGATTTTCCTTACATCATCAGTGTCTACTCTTTCGAGAGATATAAGGCTAAGATATGGATATAGCAGTGGTATTTGTGGAAGGTGTAGTGCCTTTGGTAGGCTCGAGTCGATTCAGGTGGGCACTAATGATTTCGTGGGCATGAGCGACTAATTTGTGATCTATCCAATCGTTATATTTTTTAGACCCATGATTGGAGATCTACTGCCAATCACTCTCATTATCACTATCTAGCTTTTTGGATACACATGCCACCTATGCTAAGTCCAGAACCAACCTGACCACATTATTTTCGACCTGGTCCTGAAGCTAGTCCTTGAACACATAGCACTACTTGAGGGTATGTCTAAGGAATTGTTGATAGGGGAAATAGTTGGGGAGATCAATTAGATTATCCTCTTGGGGTATTCTAAATTCTAGAAACTATAGTATTTCCTAATCCAAAACACTCTGGAAATATCCAGAGACATGATATTCTTTGAACGAGTGGGTCCGGTTCCTCCTATCTGGGAAAGGGACCCTAGGAGCCTAGCCCTGATGAAGGGATGGAGCCTAATAAGGAGGTGGAACCTGATTGTCTCTCCTAGGTGATAGTGGTGAATTATGTGGTGGTGCCTACTAATTATGAGGTGAGTGATGTTGAACCTGAGGCAAATCCTGAGGCTAGGTCCCTCAGCGAGGCTATGGAGGAGGCTTTTCCAGCAAAAAATCTAATGGCTTGGGGGGATCTACCTATATAGCGAAAGTGGTCACAAACTTGGATACTCTTCTTGCATGGGCTATGGGAGGAAATGATCATTCCTATTTATCCTTATTCAGGTATTCCTCTAGGCATTGAACCTTATCATAGAAATCCCAAAATCCACCTGCGAAGTTCTAAGTGATGAGAGAAGGAACCAGTTTAGTCTTTATGTTTCCCACACACATTTTCAATAGCTACTCTTGAGTCAGTGGAATATATAGGGAATATTTGAGGCCCTTCCACCTAGTAATAAAGTCTACAACACGCTCATTTGGACATTGATTTCACTTGAAGAGGTCATCAATACTAGTCTTGTGAGTGGTGGAGCTGAACCGTTACAAAAACTTCCTTAGAAGATCCTCCCAACTAGCTACAGACCTAATGGGAAGTTGTCTATACCATAAGAACATGGTCCCTTCTAGTGTTTTTACTAAGAACCGAAGATTGGTGGCCTCTTGTTGTGTTGGATTTCCCATAATGGGTCAACACCTTGAGATGAAGTGTTCGATATGATGTAGAGGGTCACCCATTCCATTAAAGGGGGAGAAGGTAGGGTTCCCAAAGACTGGGGTGCTGGAATACCATCCATCCATGCCAGATATGTATTTACATTAGGTTTGATCACTGCCTATTGGGTTTCAAGGGCCTCAAGGTGAGTGATGTGATGGGCCATTAGATCATCCTAGAAAGGGTTCCTATCCTTGTGAGTATCCCTGAACACCAGTGCGTTGGTGGCTTCTTCAACATGATAGGCAGTCCCATCGGCTCATGGAGTGGTTGGTGGAATGACCTGAGGAGCTTCTAGATGGATGACCTACGTAACAGCTTGGGGAGCGACATGGATAACAACCTGAGGGGCTATTGGGGGAATGTCTAATGGAGTTGGGGTAAGGTTCTCATGTTGCTCAGGTGGATTTGGATATGTATACCATGGATGATTTCCATAAGTTATGTCCTCTATCCTATCGAAATATATAGGGTTTTCGAGATCAATAAGAGGAAAATCGTCTAGGGGAGCTTGTACCTACCCCTTTTTCCCTGGTGGAGGATGATTGAGATCATATCGAGGATCACCATAGTATGGACGTCGCTCTGAAACGCACTCATTAAGGATCTCATTAATGAATTTTTGCTATTTTGTGAGATGCTGGAGAAGCATGGCCTTCTTGGGATCCTCCACCATTTTCCACACTAAACCAAATAGGTCATAGGGATTAGCAGTCCTAGTGTTCCCTTTTCCCTTATTAGGGTCCTAGATGAGGGGATATGACTTGGTGGGGTCTTCAAGGCCAAGTAAGTGTATTTTATGGTGATTTAAAATTCTTGTAGGATCCAAAAGGTGTTGTAAAATCCCTAGAGGTAGGTTTTCTTCGATGATTCCTACCTCGGTTTATTTCTCTATGAGATCGTCCATGTTTACGGTGATGACACGTGGCGGCATATCCTCAGTATTACCCAGCAAGTTGGGTTGGTGTGGGATAGGAATAAAGTGGAGGGAAGCATACTATCCCCAACCACAGATATGTATGTGTGGAGACACCACCTTAATGACTCGGTGGAGCACTATGAAGCTTTGAATGCATCATTGTTAAAGAGCCCAATGATGGTCAAGCGACACAGGGTTATTATCCATAGGAAGCGTTGCTGACTCAACAAGGCAGCATTGCTGGCTGATGTCATCATAATTTTCTTGGCTTTTTGGATAAGCCAATTGATGATGAAGAAGATGTAAGTGTGTCATCCCTAGGGTTTGATAGAAATACATGACTTCATATGGGCAAAGTGTCCCCAGAATGCTGAATTTTGAAGTAGAGGATGGCCAAAACATCTCGGGAAGATGGTCCATAGCTAGAATGTCTCAAAAACTCCTTCATTCGGAATCATGATTCTGCCATTGGTTGCCTCATTCTTCAACTAGGGTTGGACGAGGAACTGGTAATGGTACTGATATAGATTGTTGCGGCAGCGGGATAGTTAGTGGAGAGTACGATGTGTGGGCTGACAAATCGCTGCATAATGGGTTGTCACCTGAGGATTGTACTGACTGCATCACCACATCCCTATAGGATGGAGTATCTACTGTGGATTCCTATGTCAGGGTGGTGATAACTGGTGTAAATTTTAGGAAGTGATCATCATTCAATGGTCCACATAATAACTCTTTATGATCTCTGGTTGAGGTAGAGAATGATCCTAGTGACGAAAGAGTGGATTACATGTCCAGACCCTAAAATAGAGTCAAATATTCCTCCTCCTGCATAAATATATATATGAATGGACTCAGGGATCTGGTGTATTTAACTTTTTTAAAGGATGAATCTTAAACACATGGTTCCTGCCCTATACTCTAATATAGAGGATCGAGTTGAAGGCTTAATCATTGAATCACACTCTGCTTAAGAGTCTAAAAAGAGGACTGGATTGACAATAATCTGGCACTACGCAGGATTCTTCCTTCGGTGGTGATAGATCTCCCTTCTACCCCAGAACAGTTCCTTAGGGAAGGGTAAATCCTTTACATGGGGAGGACCTCCATGAAGGATGGTTCTAGAGCTGGAAGGTCCTCTTCTAGATCTGGTAAGAACATGGAATAAACCTCCATAACTGATGTCGTTAGAGAGGGAAGGACCCCCACTCTAGGTGCTAATAAGGACATGGGGAGGGACTCCATGTTGGATGAGAGAGTGGGGATAACCTCTACTCTGATGCACTGGGGTGCGAGGGGAACCCAGAAGGATGTTGAATGGAATAAGGGGAGGACCCCCATGCTAAGTGTGGGATGTGTGGGGAGGACCTCCTCAGTTAGTAGTGCTGGAGTGGGTAGGGACTCCGCTGGAGATGGTGAGAACATGGATGAAACCTCCATGCTAGTTGGTAGTGGTGGTATGAGGAGGGCCTTCATAATGATCAATGAAAACATGTGGAGGACCTCCATGTTTATGGGTTGCAGGGCTAGGAGGACCTTCGCGTTGATAACCTAAAATATGGGGAAATCTCTATACCTGGGATCATGGGCACGGGGAGGACCTTCATGCTGAACATCAACAAGATGGAGAGGACCTTCGCTCGAACTGAAAATAAAGGCATGGAGATAAATCCCATGCTAGGTGTGATATTGGGGAGGACCTCCATAATAGATGTCAATGGTATAGAGGGGACCTCCTTACTAGATTTGGATGTCGCAGGTTGGCCTGTGATGACTATTGCTCGCACTAGAAACCAGAAGATTCATCCCGGCCTATCCGTGGGGTGGCTAGGGTCTCAATACCAATCAAGCATAGAAATTACCCTAATCTATAATAATAGGGAGATGATATCATGAATCATTGGTGGAATGGGACACTAAATTTTTAGAAGATGACGCCCCCTAACAGGCTTCTTCTTGAACTTTCACCTGACATTGGAACCAGGTTAGTCGAGTTAGGGAAGACAATGCAGGGGTAGAGACCACCTATTACTCAGCCTAAGAGACCGAATGGCGACATTGACGTGGCCTAGTGGGATCCCTATTGGGAGGATCTCGGGTGACGGTTGAATCCAGGATGACTCGAGTGTCCCTTACCTCATTGACATAGGGGAATGAGTCATAGGAATGTTCTTGGGAGAGGCTCCCAAAACAATTGGACGTTATAGTGGGGAGCACTGGCTCCTTGTGCAGCCCTTGGGGGTGAAGGTGATGATGAGGCATAGAGGTCTCTAGATCATGCTGGTCCATATCCCTCATTGGGATGACCCCCTCTTATTCATATCGTCAAATGATAGTATCAATCACCCTCCTCTAGATGATCTCGGAGGGTGAGATGGGGTGTGGGAACCCAAAAGATGTGGTTTTGGATCACATAGTGGTGGAGGTGGAGCCATGCGGGACTACCACACTGGCATTTCCCCTACCCCTGCATTTGCGAGTGAGAGGTGACTGGTTTCCTGTGGTTATAGCTTGGGTCTTACAAAGAATGAAGATTCAGAAATCATCACATATGTTAGGAAAACAATTCCCAATTCCCCAGCATCATTTAGTCTTACATGGTTGGAGAGAAAGATCCACACTAACAATGCCACATATCGGAATGCCCCATGATCAACTGCCCTAAATTCTGGTGAGTTTCATGTCAGGCCCACTATTTTCTTGGTGGGACCTAGTGCTAGATATCAAAATCTGGTGAAATTTTCATCTGCTGATGTATTGGGCGCTACTAATCTCCATATTTGGAGGAGAACTAGTTCACGTCAGGTTCACCATTTATGTTTCTGACGCTTCCATTGGGGTGAGCCGCCTCACATCATCGTCGATGGTGATGGATGCATCTGTTGCCCTGCATTCCCATTTTCTAAAGGTGGGTGGAATTCATCACTTCTTTATATATGTCTACTCCTTGATCGAATAAGGATGATGTGATGTTGGTCTCTACTTCTATGGATTCTTCCTTGGAATTTTTCACCTATTCTGGGTCTCCCTTATAGATTAAGATGTTGTTCATGAAAATGGATCCTGGTGCCATCTCTCTGTGGAAGCTGGTTAATTATATTGCTTCTTTCAGGAAATTCCAAGGGGTTAAGTTAGGGTAGCAACCTTCAGTCAGGGGATTAGTCATGATGAGGCATCTATGGAATGTCTTGATGTTGGAACACTAAAACACTAGTATTATTCCTCACCAAAGGTCTTATTAAGGGTATATAAACCCAAGTATTCCCATATCAATCATGGGGTATCTTATTCCAAAGGCATGTCTTTGAGGTTTTCCTCAGCTTCCCATGTTTAACACGGGGTATGTCGTGAGTTTAACATCTAGAGAAGACAGATCAGACTGATCGAAACACTGATGAGAGTGGATCAGATTGCTACATTCCTAGGAGGGATCACCTAAAATGTTTACTAGATGGATGGATCATAATTCCCAATGAGATAATATCTGAGGAGTGGTGTGTCCCACAAATGGAAGATTTCACACCGTGAAGGCTGATCTAGACACCACTAAGGGTGGATCAAAGAGGGAGCACCCCTAGAAGGGGGCATCAATGTTTACCATTGGATGGGATTTAACATCATAGAGGTTTCTTATAGACTCTTTGTGGAATATATGGATCAAAACCCACATAGTTTGAAAGGGTGATTTGGGGCATACATGTGGTTAGATACTCGGGTTCTTCAAAAAGAAGGTATGATGTAAGTGACCTTACCATGATAGGGGTAAGGTGGTGGAACGAATGTCTAAGGATTATGCATGGGTATCTTACTAGGTCCCACTAAGGAGAGGAAATGATGTATGGCCTAATCTCACAAGGATGTGGTGTCTTGGATGAGGATCAGGATGGATATAGAGAAATTTTTAGAGGGAGATGATGAATTTGATGGAACCAACGTGAATATGAAAGTGTTGGGCTTGAACCTTGGGGAAGTTTACTACATATCTTTATGGTTGGGAATCAAATTCCAAGTTGTTCCTGATGGGTTGATGAGACACCTGAGTAGGAATCTCATGAAAATGGGCACATGGATGGGGACCCAAAGGAAGTGGAACCCTAGGATAGGGCATGATCTTCCTAAAACATAAAGGCTCAAGGGAGAGACCAAGATGGGAACTGGATGTTGGTCTTGAACCTCATGGAGGCTTCCTACATACCCCATGTAGAAGACAAGGATAAAAGTCTATGTAGTTCAATATGGGGAATAGAATTAGGGTGTACACAAAGGACAGTGACCTAGAGACATGCTTGGGATTACGCAT
The DNA here is from genome assembly GCA_963277665.1 of Viscum album. Classification (NCBI taxonomy): domain Eukaryota; kingdom Viridiplantae; phylum Streptophyta; class Magnoliopsida; order Santalales; family Viscaceae; genus Viscum; species Viscum album. The sequence continues at coordinate 1,897,691,008 of OY728150.1, forward strand.
GGTTAGCAACCCATCACAAGAGGGATACTCTTGGTTGGAGGGGTAATATGTGAGGGGATTATTCATGGTTATAATCATGAGAAAAATGGTACATGTGGTTTGGGTGTACATAAAGTAAAACAACCCTTTGATGTGATAGGGATTATGCATGGTTAGCATCCCATATGGATGGATAAGGACACCCGAGGGAGGCGGATCCAATACATGTGTTCCAAAAAGGGAATATATCACATCAGGATGGTATATACCTAGAAGGAAGCACTAGAGTTTACCATTGATCGGGGTTGAACCTCAAGGAGGTTTCATACGTACCCTGTAAAGAATATTGGGATTAAAACCCATGTAGTTTGTGGAAAGAAATAAGCCCACAGTTTAACATCATGAGGGATGAAATTGAATTGATGTGAAGTGGTCAGGATAGATGGATGTCTGGCTTAAACCTCGAGGAGTCTTCCTACATACATTGTGGAAGACAGGGATCAAATTACACATAGTTCCAAATAATAAATGGGAATGGATCTTACGCATGTTTAGCGTCCCAAAAAGTATGTCATGGTCATTGATTTTTTTTAATCCCACTTGAGTCATGCTCGGTGTGAGAGACAAGAAGTAGCGGTTGGCCTGACGATCATGTTGCGAATGATGCGGCCACGAGGAATGGTGAAGATTGGGACATACTCTGGGAGGGAAGCCTAAAGAGGTTGACCTAATGTATGAGGCGTATATGGACATATTATAGGGAACACCCTGTCAAGGTATGTTGGGGCTTACGTGGAGACTACCCAAGGAACACATAGAGACAAAGCACAAAGGGAAAGAGAAGGCGGATTGAAAAGGTGGGAAGTGAAAGGCTCTCGGTCCCATCCCCTCTCTGGTCCTATCAGGTTTTTCACATATTTGGTTATTATAGTTTAATGTCATGTGTTGAGAATGATGGGTTCTTGGAAGTTTAACACCTTGTAGCTCATATGATGAGGACTTGATCCTCACCCCTTGGACTTATATAACTTGCACCAACCCACACTTGGGGGAGGATAAGTCACAAGAAATTATAGGTGTTAACGAGGTGGATGAGTGGTCAATAGAGGAGCCCATGTTATCATATCTATGTGATTAATCAATAGTTGTTAGCATACCTATACGAAGAAGCATGAGGTAGGGCAATGTAACATGGATCACTGCTCGAGGAACCTGGAAATCACTACACACAAGCTTGAAGGGCCTCACAGAAGTGGTGCATGAAGAATAGGGATGTTTCATGCAAGGAGAGATTAAACATGGTTCCTTATAATAAATACAACACATGAATAAAAAAGGAAGGTTCATGTGTACTATTGAAATCTTGTGTGCAAATTCAAAGGTTGCGTGCAAGTTTGGAGTCAACCGCATAAAGGGAAAGGGTCTGAGTGAAAGATGTGTTGCACAAGGGTAATCCTTGTGCTCAAGAGGGATATTTTGCCTGCACTTGACTTGGGAAAAATGTAAATGGGTGAGGGTAAAACCCTAGCGGGACCACCCTAATGGGGACCCATGGGAGACCTTTCGTGCAAGATCTAATACCTTGGCATGATGACTTTTTCCCAGTCATGTAAGGGATCTTCTTATGCACATAGGAGAGATGGTTCGACTTCCAGAGTGTTTTTTTAAGGGAGGTGGTTCCCCTCTATTTATAGGTGAAAATATTAGCATTGGAGTGCAAGGTGTTCTATGCAGAAGAGTCCATTTTATGTCATATTGGGTGCTCAAGAGGTTTCACAATGATCAGTACTGTTGCGCACCAACATGGATTCTTTAACACATATGACTTGCCCATTTTCAAGAGATATAAGTGAAAGATACCCTTTTATGTCATATTAGGAATGCAAGAGGTTTGTGCACTAATGATACTCTTGTACACAAGCTTTAAATATTGCGCGCAACTCCCTTGGTGTCCTCAGGTTTTTTATGAAATCAAAATATGCCTTTGGGTTGCTTAAATATGTCAATCCATGGCCTCAAGAAAAATTCAGTGCCAACAGCATCCAACCTACTCATAAGGAGGGGATCATTTTCAAATGAAACTATTGTAAATCTCCTAGTCCCAGCTCTAGTAAACACCTCGATTATTCTAGCTCACTAAGCTTCACCTGTCTTGGGTCCTCTGGAGACTCTGTCAAAAGGCATGGGGTCTACACAAGACATAAGACCTAAAGGAAAAGCCCATGTAGGGGTGAGTATAAAAATAATTAGTAGGCACCCCAAAAACCTAAAAGAAAATATAGAAACTAATAGGAAATAGTCCACTCAACCTAGCTATAGGAAACTCAATCGAGATAGAAACTCCATATTGAACCATCCTCGATTATACATGACTAGTCAGTTTAGTCCTAAAGGGGTGTCAACCTAGACATGTGACAACATCGAAAGAACTCCCATAATCGCCCAAATATAATCATCAAAGACTCCAAGTCTCATGAGGTTCATACCTCATATCCAGCTATAGGATTCTACTAAATGATCTAAAGGTAACACATAACTAGGAGAACACACTCTATAACATCATTCATCCCAGATGACACTTGTACAAGAGATAAACTCCTTCTAAAACAACTCTACCATTCCTAATGGTATATCAGAGAGAACATGCTCCGTCGAGAACAACCGACAAGGTCAAACTCAAGTGCCTAGCATTAGAGGTCCTTCCATCACTAACCTGCACCCTATGGAAGGTTTTAGGAACCCAAGTCAAGAGTTCCTCCCCTCACCACTGCACACTGTTGTGGGAGCACTTATCTAGACTATGCACCATACGCATCATCTCTAATGAGAGAGAACGAAGGAACCTGAACCATGCCACTGCCATGCAGTCGAGGGAGTACTAGATCCTAACTAACCCATGAAACCTCTTTTTCTCCTGAATAGAGTGTCCAACACCTCATTCCATCGAGGGTTCACTAACCCTAACCAGGTACTGCACATAACTAGTTGAGGGACCCACTCCTCAAAATTGTACTCAACAGTCAAGGGAGCTCCAACTCTAATGAAGGACCCACTCCCCACCGCTACTCAAATATGGAGGAGTACTACTCTGTGGGTGAGAACCCGTATCCTGGAACAATAGGGGATTACTACTATAATGATAGAGGAATTGCACCATGATACAATAGGGGAGTACAACTATGTGGATATAGGACTCTCACCCTGATATGATAGGGTAGTACCACTCTACCATCAAGATTACTATGGGGTACTCACACCCTAACATTATATGGGAGTATTGACCCCCGGTATAGAGGTTCCTCTCCCTGGTACAACAAGGTAGTACCAACTCTTTTGTAATAAAACGTATAGAGTACCCTCACCCTAGAATGATAGGGGAGTTTTGACTCCAAGGATAGAAGATTCACACCCTAACACGATAGGAGAGTTCCCACTCTATCTATACTTCACATCTAGAGGGATTGTGCCCTGACACAATAGGGGATTACCAACTCCAAAAATAGAGGACCCGCACCCTAGTTCAATAGGGGAGTACCAAATCTATCTAGATAATGAGTATAGAAGGATCGCGCCCTAGCATGGTAGGGGAACGTTATCTCCAACTAAATGAATGATACAGGGAACTAACACCCTAGTCCAACAAGGGAGTACCAACACTGTAAGAACTACCACATGGGTATATAACCTACACCCATGACATGGGGAGTCTCATCTCTAACAAAGCAGAGAGGTAAGGGAAACCCACTCCCTAGTCCCAGCATCTCTCTCTAAGAACTACATCAATCTTTAGCATCATCCAAGCACCACTGAAAGGAGAATCATGATTATCATACCTCACATCGCAGTACATCCATGGGTATGGGACCCACACCCTAATATAATATGGGATTACCACTCTAATGACCCAAAGAGTCTAGGGGACCCACATCCTAGGGAGAAAGGGAAGGGTACCGACCCCAACGTCAACCCAGTGATCCACCCTGATCACTACCCAAGGTTAAGCATCGCTGCAATAGTATCATTCTTAAACCATGCCACATCGTATCTCATAGGATGAAACAGAGGCCACCATTTCATTATACATGAAAATATGCACAATATATTCTACTCACAATCTTGAATCTGAGTTCTAGAGAAGGAGATATGCAAGGCGGAAGATCTCAAGAAGATCCCTAATAAAGTACACGACGTGCACTGGAGACCACATAGCACGTGAACTCACCCGTACACCTAGATGTGTCTCCCATTCAAATGGATTGTCTTGTCCATGTAATCATACATGATTTGTATAATATATACATGGTGTGTCCCACTACACCCGGCCTCAGTCCGTGTTCTTCCTCCACACAGCTCAGTCGTCCGTGTGTCTCACACAGTGTGTACCACTGGATACATAGTGTGTCCAGGATAAGAGGACACTTGGCCTTATAGTTTTACCATTCCCATTTCTAACATCCTATGTTTTTGTACTTTGTCCATGTAGTTCTATTGGTCCATGTACAACCACAAAAGTACCCAATCCATGTCCTTTGGCCACACGACATGGGGTCACTACATGTCGTGTAACCCTAGTAAATAGCATGTAGTCCCCAAAATTCATCTTCTTTCTGAAATGGGAAGGACACACAAAGTTTATACTAGACTACACGGTATTTATATGGTAATTCTAGATGGTAATTACCTTTAGACTCACTCGATTCACCCTGGTTTTCCCCAAAACCTACAGATTGGCCTATGAGGGATCTCTAGCATTCATAATAGGGCTCTACAACCTTAAAACAATGCATAACGAAGGGGTTTGGGACTAAAACTAAAATATTCTTACCTTAAAGGTGAAACACCAAAGATTAAAGTGTAAAATGATGCTTGAATCATGTTTCTCCTTGATCTGATGACAATCGGTGTCAAGAACGGAGATTGGAAGCACCTCGTCGCTTTGATTCACCTCATTTTCCATCAGTCGACCAAAGGGGGAGGGAGAGGAGTCACCTATCCTGTTTCATGCACACCAAGGGGTGTTAGGGGTAGATTTAGGTGAAATAATTAATTAAAATTTCATTTAATTAAAAATTCCATCACATGACGCCCCTCCAACTCACCCTCAATCAAGCGCCCGGTGTAGACAACTTTATGTCATGCCTAGGGTAAACACAACGTTCTAAACTGAACCACAGTCTCATAATTCCAATTCGAGACTCCTATCATGATTTATTTCACATTTCAAAGGAAAATTTGTGTGTAGACAAAATATATTTAATATTTTTAAAATCAATGTGTCGAGGATCTTCGGGCCCCGGAATCTAACACTAACTCAGCACCTGGCTTTAGAAATATTCTTATAAATATTCCAAAGTATTATAGGTCAAAATCTAAGTCATTAAAAAAACAATCACAGTCATCAATAAAGTATCATTTTGTTTCATGTTCCTTTTTAACTCCATTATTGGCAATCTTCATCGGTATTTTGGCCGGTCGGTGATTTGATGATAACCATGAAAACCAATCATTCTTCATTATTCCTTTGACGGAATGGATCATGGACACGGGTTTGGTCTTGGGTTCTAGAGATGTAATGGATGCATAGTAATGATGATAGAAATCCAATGATAGGTCTGTTAATAGTGGATCAATAAACTGGATTGAACAGATCTCTCTAAGAAAGCAGTGGATGGTGATTCTGAGAAACGCGTAGTTGGAATACAGGCACCGACAATAGTGGGGGTCTGATGAAGTATGGGCAGAGATGTTCCCATGGGATGGTCCCTTTGGTGCAGTAGAAGATGTGGGATAGGGGTAGCGTGTTTTGTGTCAGGGGAAACCAGTGCAAGGTTGGTGTGGCGATTGCTCAGTGGCACATCCGATCGAGGTGGCTATGCAAGATAGGGACTTTATTTATAGTGATCTGCATATGTGTCACATTTTGGGTTTGATTTAATTTGGGGTTCATATTACCCATTTTTTCATGATGATAATTATATAATTGATATATTAATATATTAATTTTTCTTGATGAGAGAAGGTGTGGTGCGCCACCTTGAGAGGGTAAGGGGACCTCCTGTGCGTGACACAACATGGAAATGTGGGGTTGGGGGGATTTCTGGCTCCTTCATCATGATATATTATTATTATTATTATTATTATTATTAATAAATCTTTTTTCAGATGTAACTTCTTTATATGGTGTCAGAATGATAACTTCTTTATATGGTATCAGAATAATGATCCATTTGCGGCATCATGACCCTAATGTTGAGGTGACTGATTCAAGACCAATGTTGGGTACCTTTTTGGACTCATTTCTTAGGACAACAAAGCATCATTCATATGTGTTTCGATAAAAATGTATTTTTACTGGGTGTCCATTTTTGGAAAGTAAATAGAATATCCTAAGTATTTTTTCATGAGGATCGCAATGGTGTGATATGTTTGTCCATTAATGGTCGTTTGTGGTGAAATATTGGTGGATTTATGATTTATCCCATCAAACCAATGATGAGTCTTGTGCATTCATCAATATTTTTCAAAACTATGATTTTGGATCACAAGAAGCCTATCTTAAGTAGTTTTCTGTATATGATGCAATGGTGGCATTTATTTTTGAATCAGAGGTACGATGTGAGGTTTCATGAGAGTGATTGTTCTTTTAGTGACATTTGACCGATGGCAGTGATCAAGTGTGATCAGATAGATTCTGAGGATGGAACTCCCTTGGTGCACTAGATCACAGGTCCCCCATACTCTTTACACAGGTACATTCAGAACTCCCCAATACTACAGAGGGTGTGTGTAAGAACACGGATCTTCTTTTCAAGTATGTTTTTCTTTTTCTAGTGTTTTTGAGGAAAATGAGGAGTTTTTTTAAATTTTTTAAGTACACGTCGTGTACTTTATGAGTACACACCATGTATTCGGTTACCGCGGGTAGACGGGTGCTAGCCATGTAGCGACCATGCACACGGTTGTGTGTGGTGACCTGGAGACCGCCTAATGTGGGGTCCAGTAAAGGCAAGTACACACCGTGCACTTCTGAAGTACATGTCGTGTACTTTTTTTTCATGAAACGTACCGGGGTCGCATCTAATCACCAGAAAGGCCTTCTTCTCGACTTAGTCCGTCTGAGAGAACCCATACAGCCACGATCTTCCTCTGAGCCCCCCGACCGAGCATCCAATCTCTGATTTGACCGCCGTCAATTGTGTTGGGATCGCCTTGGTAAGCTCTTCCTTCTTCTAGAGATTTGTTTCATGATTCCTCCTCCTTCTCAAGTTATCCATGGTTGAATGTTTTGAGAATTTTTGAAGATCTACCGTGTTATTGGGTGATTCAAGGCTTGAGGTTCACGTATAGAGATATTCCAACACTGAGGTAGGTGGTTTGTGCCTTTCCATTGAAATTATTTGAGTTATATGTGAAATTTTGTCCAATACCCTTGAACGGGGTGTTGCGTGTTTACCGTTTTAACCCTGTTAATTTCCTTCTATGCCGGTATGTGTGATTTGAGTTTAATTGGATACAAATAGGTTTGATTGATATGATTTGGAAGTGTTCCCCATGCATGTTCTATTTACGACCATTTGGTCCTGTTTATCCTGTTAGGCTTCCTTGATGTTTTCACATGCCTAGTACTATAGGATGGAGTGATTATTTTATCTAACATGCTTGATATGTTGTAGACTATTTATCCAATTAGTTCTTGAGGTTTACCTGGCCGTATTGCATTGCTATGCTCGTTTGGCTTACACAGGGCCATGAGAACCTAGTGTAGTAGACTATAAGGGGAATTAACTATGTGAGATTCGTCAGAGAGTCTGTAACCACTTTTGACTATAAGGTAAATTGACCATGTGAGCTTCCTCAGAGAGTCTTTATCACTTTTGTCTATAAGGGTAATTGATCATGTGAGCTTCCTCAGAGAGTCTTTATCACTTTTGACTATAAGGGGAATTGACTGAGAGTGCTTCCTTAGAGATTCTTTGTAGTATCCTTATAATTGAACCAGAGGGGATAGGTTGTGTGTACTTCTCATAGGGTTACATGAATGGATTAGATGCTTACTTGATGTGTGGAATTGAATGCTTTGAACTGTGGAATTGTTTACTACTGATTACTTCCTTGTTTACTAATCTTTTACTTATTACCTACCATATATATTCACTGACTATTAGGCATAGATCTTTTGGTGGTTTCCTATTGGGATTAGTCTCACACCCTGTTTGGGTCATGCTTTTGAGCCCAAATAGATTATATTATTGTAGGTAAAGATAAGGGCAAGCGCCCTTCTACTTCATGAGTTTGACTGCTTTGGAATTGGTGAGCATGGAACCAAGTTAAGGCTTGTGATGCTGAAGAGTTGTTATCTATTTCCTTTGTACTTGGTTTAGTACTATTTTTATTCTAGCATTGTGGTTTGTTTGGTTTTTTTCTTAGATATATGTATCATGCATCATTTATATATGTGCTCCAGTTGCTTCTTACTTTCAGTCTTCCGCTGTTTACTGTTGTATGGTATGTTTACTGCTCCGCTATTGTATATCTGTTGATTACTTCTATTGTGAACTCTTCCAATGAGGGTATAGTTTCCCCACTATCACACCTAAGGCCCTCACTTCTAGTCAGAAGCCTCTGGCGTTCAGGGAAATTCACTTGAGGCCATGTGACCAACCGGGTACGGGGCGCCTCTGGGTGGCTTCCGGAACCGGGACGTTACAAAGTGGTATTAAAGGAATTTATTTCTTCTTGACTTGCTATTTGGAGACTATAGACAAGGATAGGAAGGAATAGGTACTTGGTAATAATTTGTGTCTAGGCGTAGCTAACCCATGTATAGGTAAAATCCAATCTAACTTGTTATTGAAATTTTTCTGATTTTTCACTTTTACAGTTGATTTGATTTTAACATTGGGTGATTCACATGTTTTGTGTTGTTATCATTGATGTTATTGAGGTTCTATTTCTTTTGCAACCCGATGATATGAGGGTATGCCATCTCATGCATCATATAGGCACTTGCTAGAAATCACATGTCATGCATTCTTTCCATGCCATTTAGGGTGCATTAGTGATTACATGTTGTTGTGATAGATGTTGTGCTAGATATTCTTACTGTTGTGATAGATGCTTGATAGAATACATGTTGTTTGATAGGTTATTGTTTGTGTATGGTTTTGTTTGAATGAACACCAAACTTTGGTTCTTGAGGTGTTATAGGCCCTCATGGACCAGAATTTGGTGGATCATTGCCTATTATGTTTTTTTATAACATGTTTAAGATGACAGGTTTTGATTCACATGGAGTATGGGCCCTCACAGATTAGAATTTGGCACTTTAAATGTTCGTTTTAGTGTTTTTTTAGGTTCCGGAGTAGTTTATGAGGCTTACTGTCTTGAAAAACCCAGAATACACAGTGTGTAATGTTGAATACACACCATGTGTTCTTATGTTCGGGAATAAACTATTTTTATTAAGTAAATGTCGTGTACTTTATGTACACGCCGTGTAGTATATAATTGTTTCTCGTAATGTGTGGGCAGAGACACGGGGTATAGAATCTTGGTAGGACACGCCATGTACCGTATGTACATGTCGTGTTGTAGAACTGTGTAACTGGTTGTGTCACTAACAACACAGGTCAGTTGAGTCTCTTCTTGTACACACCATGTCTGGCATAAACACGTTGTGTAGTGTGATCCATGTATCTGGTCGTGTCACTAACAACACGGGTCGGTGAAGCTCTTCTAGTACACGCTGTGTAGTCTTCTTCTAGGATAACTGTGTGGGTTAGATGTTTAAGAGAAATCAGGCAGGGGAAGAGAATCCAAGTACATGTCGTGTGTTAGGACAACACGCCGTGTGTATGGGATGTTACATGACTAGTTTTGGCAGAATTAAACGCCCATGTGAAAGGCTTCAGGGAACATGTTGTGTAGTCATTATACATGCCATGTATACATGTTTTGGAAAACTTAAATGATTTATTTCTCTTGTTCCCTTCTTACACTTCAAAGTTTTATTCCCTGTTAATCTTGATCTAAGATGTTCACTTGGTTGTGCAGAGTCAAGCCACCGAGACATCCTCTGGTTGTACACCAGTTATAGGGAGGTGATCAGACACCATATATGGTTGATCAGGGACTGCTGGAAGATCCTCCAATTGTGCCATTCTTGGAACCAATAGTTATACCTGATATAGGTTCCAATGCACATTTTAGGGAGAGATTTATGAGTATGATGCAGACCTTTGAGGGGGCACCGTCTCCTGCACCGTCGATGCCAGAATTGATGAGGGTCTTTCAGCCGCAGCATCCTCCCACTTTCTCAGGGGATGGAGGACCCTAGGCTACAGAGTTATGGCTAGAAGCCACATTGATGATCTTCGAGCATCTGGAGATGCCTCCATAGAGGAGGGTCAATCTTGCTACCTACATGCTTCGAGACTCCTCCAATAGGTGGTGGGATGTGATCTCACAGGCAGGACGACAGCATAATATGTCTTGAGATGAGTTTCAGTGCACTTTCTACAATTACTTATATCCGGATATGTTGAGGGCCAATCGAGCCCGAGAGTTTATGAGTTTGGAGTAGGGTACTCTTTTTGTTTTGGAGTATTCCTCTCGCTTCACCGAGCTGCAGCGCTATGAACCCTTTTAGGGGGAGATGAGTTGTTCCTTACACGGAATTTTGAGGATTGTCTCAGGTAGGATATCTGATCTTAGTTGAACATCTTCAGGTTCACTTCAATATCTTCTATAGTCAACCAGGCACTGATCACCGAGCACAATCTGAGGGATTCTGGAGCTGGGAGCCAGGTCGGTTTGGTGTCCATAGTTAGTTCTCCACCAGCTGATAGTAGGAAGTGTTGTAGAGATATTGCATAAGGATATCTAAGTATGTGGGATGCATCTTCTGGTATCCAGGTGGTGTGATACTAGTGCGGGAAGAGCGGACATATGAGGCCACATTGCCCGAAGGACCCAGTGGAGTGTCGATCTTGCGGTAAGATGGGTCATCTTCAGTATTTATGTCAATTCTTTTCACCAGTAGCTGGTGACAGGGGTTCTTCTATGAATCCTCATTCAGGAGCAGCACCACCAGTTCCTTACTAGTCTAGGAACTGGAGTTTTTCCGACCGTTCATGCCAAGGTGGAGGTTGTGGCCATGGTATCCAGTCACCTGGTTTTCAGTGAAATCAGGGAGGATCAGCTCAGAGTGGTTAGTCAAGGTCATAGGGCTGTGGTATGGGCCAGAATTTTGTAGTAAAGCAGACCTAGCAAGAGCAAGATCCTGGACCTTCTACAGTTCGAGGTACGATCTTATTTTCCTCAGTTTTAGCTTCTTCTCTTTTCGATACAGGGTCTTCCCATAGATTTATATTTGTTGTTGTTGTGGAGAGCCTTGGGCTCTGTATATTTTATTCTATTTATGTATTGATGTTGGAAACTTCATTGGGGACAAGAATGGATAGTTTATGATAGTTCAAGGAGTTCCCTCTAGAGGTTGGTGGGTGTCACTTTTTATGGGACCTCTATATTCTAGAGATGATGGGATTTGATGTCATCCTTGAAATGGAATAGTTAGTTCCCTTCTAGGCAGTCGTCGACTGTTATCATCATAGGGTGAGTTTCACATCACCAGAAGGCATATCATTTCTTCATAAGGGAGAATGGGATGTCCAGGTGAGTAGAGTAGGACCTGAGCATCATGGGTTGGGAGGAGTTACAGCCCATATTTCTAGTCTATTTCTGGATGACCAAAGGACTTCAAAGATGGACATTACTCCAGTGGTGGATCATTTCAGATATGTCTTTATAGATTACTTTTAAGTTTTTCCTCTGGATTGTGAGGTAGACTTTTCTTTTGAGCTCGTTCCAGGAGCGGCCTCAGTGTCCATTCCTCCTTATAGGATGGCTACACCAGAGTTACAGGAGCTCAAGAAGCAGTTGGAGGAGTTACATGAAAAGGGTTTCATCTGACCCAGTACTTCTCCATGGGGTTTTCCTATCCTATTTGCAAATAAGGTAGATGGTACCATCAGGCTTTGTGTGGATTATTGGAAACTGAACTAGTTGATGGTCAAGAATCGATATCCCTTGTCGAGGACTGATGATCTCTTTGATCAGCTTCAAGGAGCCCAGGTGTTCTCGAAGATTTACTTGAGATCCGGTTATCATCAGTTGCGTGTTAGACCATAAAATGTACCTCTTACAGCCTTTAGGAGCAGGTATGGTGTATACGAGTATGTGGTTATGTCGTTCGGTCTCACGAATTCACCTGCAGTTTTCATGGAACTGATGAACCGATTGTTCCATCCATACTTGGATTCTTTCATGTTTGTCTCCGTGGACAATATCTTGGTGTACTCTCACACTCGACACGACCATACTACCCATCTTGAGATCATTCGGAGTACACTGAGAGAGAATCAGTTATATGATAAGCTCTCAAAATGCCACTTTTATATGGACAGGATTCACTTATTGGGTCACATTATCTCAGAGTTAGGAGTATCAATCGACCCAGAGAAAGTGAGAGAAGTAGTTTCCTAGGAGAAAGTAAAGAACATATTTGGGGTACGGATTTTTCTAGGGCTGGCTGGTTACTACAGACATTTCATACAGGACTTTTCACGCTTAGCAGAACCACTGAAAGGTTTGACTAAGAAGGGTGCAAGGTTCTCATGGTCAGATTCTTGTAAGTCATCCTTTCAGGAGCTGAAAGGGAGATTGAATACAGTACTGATACTAGTCTTACCAGATCCAGGAAAGAGCTATAATATTTATTGTGATGCTTCAGGTATCGGGTTGGGAGTTGTGCTTATGAAGGGGTAAGGAGTCGTCGCGTATGGGTCTCATCAGTTGAGGCCACATGAGAGGAACTACCTGATGCATGATATCCAGTTGTCTGCAGTTGTTCATGCTTTAGGTTTTTGGAGACATTATCTTCTGGGAGAATATTTTGTGGTTTTCACTGACCACAAGAGTCTCAAGTATATCTTCACTCATCATGACCTGAATCTGAGACAGTGAATGTGGGTTGAGTACCTTTATTACTTTTACTTTGATCTTGCCTATACACCTAGGAAAGTCAATGCAGTGGCTGATGTGCTGAGCAGGAGGACTCAGATACAGGTAGTTTAGGAGGCCAGCAATGAGTGGAAGCTTATGGATCTGTTCTCTGAGATGCATTTGGAGGTGCACAACAGAAAGGGGAATACTTTTCTTTCTTCTGTGGTTGTTACCTCTACTCTTCTTGATCAAGTGAAAATGAGGTAGCTATCAGATTCTGAAGGCCTAGTCTTATGGTAGATTGTGTCAGGAGAGGACCCTATTCTTATATGGACAGTAGGCGAGGATGATATCTTGTGTTTTTAGGGGTGTGTATGGGTGTGATCCGACATACGCGAGGAGCTGATGTGGGACTTTCATTCCTCAGTTTGGGTAGTTCATCCTGGTGTCACCAAGATGTATCGTGATCTACACCATCAGTATTGGTGGCCTGGTATGAAAAGAGATGTTTTTGGTTTCGTTATGAAGTGTTCCACCTGTCAGTAGGTGAAGGCAGAGCATCAATTACCATTAGGGCTTTTTCAGTAGCTACCCATTCCCGAGTGGAAGTGGAATGATATCGTGATGGATTTCGTGATAGGGTTACTAAGGTCTCCTCAAGGGAATGTTGTAGTATGGGTTGTCATTGACAGACTCATGAAGGTTTCTCACTTCTTTCTGATCAAAGAGACCTTCCGTGTTAATGATCCAGGATGGTTGTACATCCGGGACATTGTGCCCTTGCATGAAGTTCCACACTTCATTGTTTTAGATAGAGATGCACGTTTTACTTCTCAGGTCTGGCAGGGGCTTCAGAGGGCTTTGGGTACACAGGTACTTTTGAGTACAGCTTACCATCCCTAGATAGATGGTCAGTCTGAGCGTACGATTCAGGTGCTTGAGTACATGCTACGAGCATGCATTCTGGATTTTGGAGGTTCTTGGGAGAAGTATATACCTATTTTGGAGTTTGCCAACAATAATAGTTTTCAAGAAACTATTCAGATGGAACCTTATGAGGATTTGTATGGTAGGCCATGTTGATCACCCTTATGTTGGCTAGAGTCAGGAGAGGCAGTTATGTTGGGACCTCATCTTGTTCAGGAGACCACGGAGCAGATAGAGTTGATTCAGAAGAGGATGGATATTGTACAGTCTCAACAGAAGTCTTAGGCTGATCGATGGAGATGACCTCTAGAGTTTTAGGTTAGAGATCAGGTTTTCCTATGTGTCACATCGAGGTTGGGACATAGTAGGATTATGAGACAGGGTAGGATTTCGCCGAGGTGCGTCAGGCCATTTGAGGTTTTGGAGAGAGTTGGGTCGGTTGCCTATCGGTTTTAGTTACCTCAGAGGTACCGGGCTATGCATGATGTTTTCCACATTTCTCAGCTTCAAAGTTACTTCTCAGACCCATCTCATGCTTTCTAACCCGAGGAAGTTGAGTTGGAGGTGGATGTATATTTCAAGGATAATCCTATCCGGATTATTGATCAAAGTACAAAGTTTCTCCTTGGTCGGTCTGTTCCTCTAGTACGAGTGATATGGTAGCATGGGTGAGTACAGGTTGAGACTTGGGAGAGGGAGGCCAATGTACGATTGTAGTGGTCAGAGCTGTTCAGAGTTTCTTCTTCTACGCCGCCTTTCTAGGGAAATTCGGGGACATATTTCTTTAAGGGGATAAGTTTGTAAGAACCCATATCTTATTTTTAGGTATGTTTTTCTTTTTCTGGTGTTTTTTGAGGAAAATGAGATGTTTTTGGAAATTTTTGAATTATACACCGTCTACTTTATGAGTACACGTCGTGTACTCGGTTCTGTGTAGCGGCCATGCACACGGCCATGTGTGGTGACCTGGAGACCACCTAATGCGAGGGCCGGTAAAGGAAAGTACACGTCGTGTACTTCTAAAGTACACACCATGTACTTTCTTTTTTTTCATTAAATGTATCGGGTCATGTCTAATCACCAGAAAGGCCTTCTTCTCGACCTAGTTCATCTGAGAGAACCCATGCGGTCATGATCTTCCTCCTAGCCCCCTGACCGAGCATCTGATCTCTAATTTTACCGTTGTTTATTGCATTAGGATCGCCTCTATAAGCTCTTCCTTCTTCTAAATCTTCGTTTCATGATTCCTCCTCCTTCTCAAGTTATCCTCAGTTGAAATTTTTGAGTGTTTTTGTAGATCTACTATGTTCTTGGGCAATTCAAGGATTGAGGTTCACATATAGCGATCTTCCAACATTGAGGTAGGTGGTTTGTGCCTTTCCGTTTAAATTCTTTGAGTTATATGTGCAATTTTGTCCAATACCCTTGAACAGGGTGTTTTGTGTTTACCGTTTTAACCCTGTTAATTTCCTTCTATGCTGGTATGCATGAGTAGAGGTTAATTGGATGCGAATAGGGTTGATTGATATGATTTGGAAGTATTGGCCATGCATGTTTTGTTTATGACCGTTTGGTCCTATTTATCCTATTAGGATTCCTTTATTTTTTTCTCATGCCTAGTACTATAGGATGGAGTGATTATTTTATCTGACATGCTTGATATGTTGTAGACTATTTAGCCAAGTAGTTCTTGAGGTTTACTTGGCCTTATTTCATTGCTATGCTCGTTTAACTTACACAGGGCTGTGAGAACCTGGTGTAGTAGACTATAAGGGGAATTGACCGCGTGATCTTCCTCAGAGAGTTTGTGACCACTTTTTACTATAAGGGGAATTGATTATGTGAGCTTCCTCAGAGAGTCTATAAAAAAATTTTACTATAAGGGGAATTGACCGTGTGAGCTTCCTCAGATAGTCTTTATCACTTTTGACTACAAGAAGAATTGACTGAGAGTGCTTCCTCAGAGAGTCTTTGTAGTATCCTTATAACTGAACCAGAGGGGATAGGTTGTGTGTACTTCCCAGAGGGTTACCTGCTTTGATTAGTTTCTTACTTGATGTGTGGAATTGGATGCTTTGAACTTTGTAATTGTTTACTGCTGAGTACTTCCTTGTTTACTACTCTTTTACTTATTTCCTACTATATATATTCACTGATTATTAGGCACTAATATTTTGGTGGTTGCCTAATGGGATTAGTCTCACACCCTGTTTGGGTCATGCTTTTGGGCCTAAACAGATTATATTGTTGTAGGTATAGATGAGGGAAAGCATCCTTCTACTTCAGGAGTTTGACTACTTTGGATTTAGTGAGCATGGGACCAATCTAAGGCTTGCGATTCTGAGGAGTTGTTATTTGTTTCCTTTGTACTTGGTTTAGTACTGTTTGTATTCCAGCATTGTGGTTTTTTTGGCTTTTTTCTTAGACATATGTATCATTCATCATTTATATATGTGCTCCAGTTGCTTTTTACTTTCAGTATTATGTTGTTTACTATTGTATGGTGTGTTTACTACTTCCGCTATTGTATATCTGTTTATTACTTACGTTGTGTGATCTGACAATGAGGGCATAGTTTTCCCACTATCACAACTGAGGACCTCGCTGCTAGTCGGTATCCTCTGGCATTCGGGGAAATGCGCTTGAGGGCATGTGACCAACCGGGTACGGGGCACCTCTAGGTGGTTTTCGGAACTGGGATGTTACAATGTGGGTTCTCAATCTAAAGGAGTGGAACTCTACCATCTTTGAGCTTCAATGGGGTGTGGGTCCTCTATAGGAGTGATTTCTCCCTCAGTTGTGGAGTGAAATGGCGAGGAGTTGGGCCCTCCACTCAAATTCTTGAGAGGTTATGTGAGATTCATGGATAAAAGATAGTTTCTCCCTTGAATGTAGAGTGTAGTGGAGAGGAGTAGGCTCCTCCACTCAAATTCTCTTACATTTTTTCTTGATGTTGGGCATCAGAGATGGACCTTTAGATCTGAAAGCTAAGTCGTCATTCTTAGATGGGTTGTGGAGATATATATATCTTTCCTCTCTTCATTTGGGATTCTTGTTGAGCATATCTGGGTTTATTATTATAGTTTCTATCTTATATTCTGGTTGACATTTCTTGGTAATTATGAGCTGAAAACTCTCGTGATGCTTCATTTTTAGTGATTTTGAGGTGTTTTGTTGGGTATTTATGTACACACATCTGGATGGGATTTACTTGCATATATTGTGTCTTATGAAAATGAAATACAGATTAGAAGTGACTATAGTGGACCTGGTATCAGTGGATCTTAGAAGTGTGTGGTTATGTCGACCATGTTCTATAGTCGGACTCTGGGATCTTGATTCGAGTTCTCCCTTTCTCTACTATTTACAGTTATTATCATTTTTGGTTTTCCCTTGTATTTCTAGTGGAGCATGTATTTTTCCCCTTTATATCATTTTTATTATGATTTCTTAATATATTGTATTTTCTAAGATGTTATTTCATGCATTTTTACATGCTAGATGTTACTTTCTTTTATATTCATCTACACTTTTTCATGGATATGGTTAAGTATGTGCATATTGATAAAATAGGAAACGTCCTCCCATTTCATTTATGCCTTCTCAGTGCTTTTCATCATCCCCTAGCTGATTGAAGGTAGGCAAGGGGTTGTGATGGCTTTGCCTTCCACCTTCTAGGAGATCCCTAATAGTTTAGGTCATTACATAGTGGTATCAAAATAGTTCATTCATTAGGACAGTGTTTAGAGTAGTCCCATTTATAAGGAATTAGTTGGTATACAGGGAAACAATGTCAGAGTGTCTCAAGTGTAGCTTTCAAGTCTAGGAATCTAATGTTGGTGCAGTGGATGATGTATTCATTCATCAAGACTCTGACTAACTACTTGTCGAATCGGCATACCGAGACATTTATTGTGGGGAACCATTGGTAAATGAATCATATAGGATTTATTCCTTTAATTTTACTTCTTGATTAAGCTCTCTAAATATTCTCTTTGGTTATGGTACATCATGATAACTTTCAAGGTGCTTCCACAAAGATAGGCAGCTGAGTTTTCAAGATAGTGTCGTAACGACAAACAGTTGAGAGATGAGGACTCAATTTAGGGACCCATATATGAGGTGTTTTTTCTTAGAGAGCACTGAGAAGTGATACCACCTATTGAGAAGTTCATGGACCCTCCTCCAGTGGTCTAGGTATATGATCATCCACATGTTGAGCAGTGGATAGATCTGGTAGGATAGGATGATGGTACACATAGTCTTAGCATGTTACGCAGGTTCCAGCAATAGATACCTATGGGAACATTCTTATTTTAATGATCACAAATCATGTTTATTTTTTTTTAATAATTTTAATGTTTTATGATAGTAAATCATTTTTTGGCCAATTTGTGAAATTTTTTATTAGTGTTTATCTACTATTAGTTTAAAAATTCTACCACCAGTTATAATGATCTACCATCAGTTAAGGCATGCTATCATTTGAAAATGGGTCTATCGCTAGTTCAACTCTCTTACCTTCTGGTACTGTTATGGATGAGATAAGTTATTTTTAGTGAATATACCACCACAATAAATGGTGTTATATTTGGTGCCCATGGAATGACTGCCCGATCAATTTACCACCAAGTAAATCTACCGCTAGTCTGTGCTATCGTCTACCTATGTTGCCTTCAATTCAATGGTACTTTCAGTAGCCTATACTACTATCACCCAGTGCTATGTCATATCAATGGTACTACCACTATAATGAATCTACCATTATTAAGAGAAACTGTTAGATTAATCTACCACCGTTAAAGATCAACTGCCAAAATAATCTACCACAAAGATGATCTACCACCAGTAAGGAGATATTTCCAGTGAAACTTCCTCCAGAGTGTTATCGTAATTGTCCAAAATTAATTTTGAAAATTAATTATCCAATATATATTTTAATAATTTATTATTGGATAGAAGCATGTCAATTTAAGAATTATTATTCTTAAACAACTCCACAACTATCTTAAAGACAAATTCAGTATTTTTTAGATCTATTGATCAATACAAGGATCCTGATTATTTTAATATTATCCTTCAATAGATGATTAGACTCAGAGTTTTATAAATTCAATAGAACCACCCTCATCTGAATATATATATATAAGAGAAACATATACAAGAGATACACACATGGTAGAGAGACACATACATGAACACAAAATATTTGACTCACACACGCTGAGACAAAAAGGAATAAGAGATACATATGTGTGGATGTTCCCAAGACATTAACAAACTGAAATTAGAAGTTATTTTAAAACTATCATGACCCTCAGTTTTTTTGTATTTCCTATGGAACTTTTTCGAGAACTTTATAGAGAAAAATACAAGGACTTTAGAACAACTGAGATGTGATTGAGATTTTGAGAACCTTTCAAAAGATCAAATTATATTTCTAATATTTTTGTTAACTGGGTGTGTTCATAAATTTTAGGGATTTAGTTTTTAAATTGATTTTTAAACATTAATTTTATTGGAAACTCATATCACCCCCCCCCCCTCTTGATTTGTCCACTTTGACCAACATTTGGTATTAGAGGACTTTTAAAATATCTTTTCACTATGATCTAGTTATATTTAAAGATCTTAAATTTATTTTTTTATATAAATTTAATTCTTTATATATAATCATAGACAATAAGGAGTTTCCAGTAATCATCCTTCTTATTTTTATAGAAAAATTATGTTTAATGGAAAATCAAAATGAAGATTCATTTAGAAAGTATGGGATTTTATATCTAGATTATAATTGAAGATAAATATGAAAACCCTCAAACTGTTAAAGATGCTTGGAGTGATTCCACTAAGGTAGAATTTGACAGTAACTATAAAGTTATGAATGATTTATATTATATATTAGGAGAATATTATTTTAATAGAATATCATTATGTTCTACTGCTTTTAATATCTGGGATACCTTTCTTTATCTCATAAAGGAACAACCAATGTTAAAGAAATACGCTTAAATACTTATACTATTAAATATGATAACTTCAAAATAAATTCATATGAATCTATTTATGATATATATCTCAAGTTCAATGAGATTGTTAACATGATTCATTCCATTTGAAATAAAATTTTTGATAAGGATCAAGTCATGTGAATTTTAAGATGTCTTCCAAACAGATGGAGAGGAACCACTATTTCTATAAGGGAATCATGTGATATAAGTAAGCTACTAGTAAAGGAACTCATTGTAAAGATCATGATGTATGAAGAGGAATTAAAAGTTAACAATGTAGAAGAAGATGAATCCAAAAAATAATTTTGTAACTTTTAAGACTTCTAAATAAAAACAAAAAGAGAATATCAAAGTTGAAGGTTCAAGTGATGAGGAATCACCATCTGACAGTGATGAATAAATCGAACACCTGGCTAGATGTTTTAATAATTTTTACAGAAAGAAAATTTCATTCAAGAAATTAAATTATAGAAGAAAGTATAAAAATAAAAGGAATTATATAAAATATTGGATAAAGTATTATTCATCCAATGAATTAATCTGCTACAAGTGTAAAAGTAAAGGACGCATCAAAGTAGACTATCCCAAGATCAAGTTTAAGAATAAGTATGAGGATAAAGAAAAAAGTAATAAAAAGACTATAAATTCCACCTAGAGTTCCTTAGTGGATAGTTTTAGTGATTCAGACTCGAGTAGAGAAGAGAAAAATGATAAAGCTAATATGTGTTTCATTACAAACACATCCAAGGTACTGAATGTTTTTCCTGAATCCCCGATACATATTTATATTACTTATAAAACTGAAAATAATGAAGATAATATGTCTAGTGATGAATTATTCAAATATTATAATATTTTGGAATAGGTTTTTAATGAATTAAAATATAAATAAAAAATCTTAAAGAAGCATCATGATATATTTGATCACTTTAAAACTGATCTCACTATAGAAAGGGGTAAAAATGTTCAACTATTTAAGGAAAATAATGAGAATAAATTATCTAATGAGAAAATAAAGAAAGATATTTATATATTCACTAATGGGAGGAAAACACTAACCCATATGCTTGGAAAACAAAGTACTCCTAAATATACTACTGTGATTGGATACCAACCTGGATAGAGGAAGATATATAAAAATATATTTGTCCCAAGTTCCAGTTATACCAGTTCTGATAGTATTTCTTATTTTATTATACCTAATAAAGTTTTTGTTTATTAAATTTTAATATATTCTTATAGGAAACTAGTAAAACAATTATGGATTCTTAAAGCACTTAGTGATAATATTTCTGGACCCAATAAAATATGGGTACCAAAATCATTTTTGGTTTATATCTTTTGTAGGAACCATACTTAGAGAGTTCAATAAGAAATTATGGTATTTGGATAGTGGATTCTCCATAAATATGACTGTAATCTACTCATGTTTCAAGAACCTAATCAAGGTAGATGGTGGAAATGTCACTTTTGGTGACAATTCCAAAGGTAAAATTATTAGAATTGGCCAGATCAGTAACTCAAGTGCATCATTGATTTTTTAAGTTTTATTTGATAATGGATTGAAGTATAATATGATCGTAATTTTAAAATTGTTTTATTATATTTTTCATGTTAATTTTGAAAACAATTATTGCAAAAAAAATTATTCTAAACATGATTTAGTTTTTACTACTATGAGAAATGAAAATGTTTATGATGTAGATTTATATTCCTTATTTTATAATAATTTTTCAATTTTAAGTGTATTTCATAAAGAATCTTGGATTTTTTATAGGATACTAGGACTTTCAATATACAATCACTT
Source organism: Viscum album (assembly GCA_963277665.1). NCBI lineage: Eukaryota > Viridiplantae > Streptophyta > Magnoliopsida > Santalales > Viscaceae > Viscum > Viscum album. The sequence continues at coordinate 1,897,712,734 of OY728150.1, forward strand.
ATAAAGCTCACTAGTAAAGGTATAGTCAAAGATCTACCCAAGATATAATTCCCAACTGAAAAAATATTTAATCATTTTCAGAAGAGAAAACAATATAAAATCTATTTCAAATTAAAGAAAAAAGTATCAACTTCTCAACTTTTAGAGTTGGTTCACATGGATTTTTTTGAAACTTATAGATTTTATAGTTTAGTAGTAAAAAATTATGCTTATATTATACTGGATTATTATTCAAAATATACATGGGTGTTTTTCCTTACACATAAAAGAGAATCTCTTTCTTATTTTTTAAATATGATAGATCTACAGAAAATCTTATTAGACATAGAATTAATACCTTAATAAGTGATCATGGTCGTGAGTTTTAAATCAATAGTTTGAATCATTATGCTCAAAACATGGCTATAGTCATAAATTTCCTTCTCCTAGGACCCCATAGTAGAATGGTATAGTAGAGATAAGAAATCAAACCCTTTAAGAAATTTCCCAAACCATGCTCAATGAGTATGATTTACCTATATATTTTTGGACAGAAGCAGTGAAAAAATATTGTTATATAAGTAATATAGTTTAACTAGAACTATTTAAAGAAGATCCCAAATGAATTATGGAATGGTATAAAACCAAAGGTTAATTACTTTAGAGTTTTTGGTTATAAAGTCTTTATACTCAACACAAAAGAGAATCTATACAAGTTTACTTCCAAGAGTGATGAATGAATTTTAATTGGATATTCAATATCTAGTAAATCATATAGGGTATTTAATAAAAGGACTAAGATTGTGTAATAATACATACATGTAAAGTTTCATTAGACAAATTCATATGAGCCTAAGACCCCTTTATAAAATTTGGAGGATGTCTTTTCAAATTTGGACATTAATTCTGGTAGACTTCCTATAAATAACTCTCCTAGTTATGATGAAAATCCTAAACCCAAGATTGTAGATGAGAATTATGTGTAAAAAACTTATATTCCTAGAGTTTTTAGGACTCATAGATATCACCATATAGATTCAGTTGCAGAGGACCAAGATAAAGAAACTCAGACTAGATCTTCTCTTAGAAATCAGGTTGAACATCAATATTTATTTTCATATCTTGAATCTAAGAATATAAATGAGGCAATTAATTATGAATTATAGGTAATGGAAATGAAATAATAACTTAATGAGTTTGAAAGAAATAAATTCTAGGAACTAGTTGATAGACTTAAATAATACCTAACTATTGGCACTAAATGGGTGTTTAGAAATAAGGTTGATGAGTCATACATAATAGTTAGAAATAAAGAAAGTTTGGTTTCATAATGATATAGTCAAGAATAAGGTATTGACTATAAGAAAACATTTTCTCCAGTATCTATACTTGAATCCATTAGGATATTTCTTGCCTATGCATTGCATTTAAATTATATAAAAATGGATGTCAAAAGTGCATTTTTAAATGGTTATATAGTTGATGATGATTTTGTGGAACAAGCCCCTAGATTTCAAAACACTCACTTTTCAAAACATATTTTTAAATTAAAAAAAGATTTATATGGTTTAAAACAAGCTCCAAGAGCTTGGTATGATGGGATCAACTCATTTTTTATTTCAAAAGGTTTTACTAAAGGGATAGCTGACCCTACATTATTTATTAAAATAATTTTAATTGATGTTTTAGTTGTAAAAATCTATATTGATGATATTATTTTTAGATATTTAATAAATTATTTGTGTACTGATATGTCACGACATGACCCAACAGGGCTCAATACGCGACTCCCCAATCCCGCCTCTAATAGGCTAGTGGCTGGCATCTAGCGCCGAGTAGGCTATCACACACATGGGAGGCATTAGCCTAAGGTACCTGCACACACACACCCACATACACCTCTATGAAACAGTGCAGAGATATATAAAACTCAAAATAAAATGCATACACACATCTATCCCAAACCAGAGTGCAACACCATTACAAAAAGGGAAAAACAGGGCCCACCAAAGGAAACTACAAAAGTGTCCAACCTGCTCAGAAGGAGGGAAAACACTGCCAAAAACACCTGCCACTAAGCTCCTCAGCACAGCTCCAGTAAACAACCCAGTCAAACCCTCTCACTAAGCTCTGCCTACTCCGGGTCCTCCTGGAACTCCATCGAAAGGCCTGTGGTCTGCACAAGACACAAACATGTACGGACAAAGCCCGTGCAGGGTTGAGTATAACAATACTCAGTAGGCACCCCAAAAACCCAAAACAAAAGAGATAAACTGAAAGGAAACAGTTCGCTCATCCCAGCCATAGGGAACCCAGATGAGAGATAAACTCCATCTTGTGACCATCCTCAGCTAAACACAACTAGTCAGCTCAGCTCAGGTGTATTCCCATACATATACTGTGAACAATCCAGATATACTCAACTCACGCACCGAGCCACATGAGGTACCAACCTCATCACCAGCAATGGTTCACAATTAGGAGAGCACACTCCATGATCACTGCCATCCCATATGATACTCATATGAGAGATGCACTCCATCGGGTCCCACACAAACATCTCAGACGCTCACCCAAGAGATCACGCTGGTCGGATATCGTCACTGAGGAAACCTCATTGAAACAACATAAACACAAAACTCCTCAGATAGGGGATTTCTCCTAGGGTCTTCTTGGGGATACCAGAACCCACACCGGTATACGAAGATCTCACAGATAGGGGATCACTCCCAGGGTCCGCTGGGGGATACCACAACCCGATCTGGCATTCATAGATCTCACAGATAGGAGATCACACCCAGGATCTGCTGGGGGATACCACAACCCGATCTGGCATACGACAGAAACACGTCACTCAGATAGAGGATCGTCACCCATGTCACAACGGTCACAACGATACCAAAACCCTATCTGGTACATCTCACGCTGTAGGGGGTCAAACTGACGATACCACAATCCTACAGAAACCACATGCTGAGTAGGGGATCGTATAACCAATGATACCACAACCCTACTATAATCCCCATGCTAAGTAGGATATCGTATACCCGACAATACCACAAACCCTACGGGTTTAACCTGCTAGATAGGGGATCACTGCCCGTCGATAAGCGGTCACAGCGATACCAAGAACCCGATCTAGGGAAACAATGCTATAGGATCTCACTCTGGGCCCACCGGAGGGATGTCACAACTCTAATAGATTAAACATCTCATCGAGAGGATCACAAACCTATACTAAGGTCGTGATGCCACGTGAACCCTTGTAGGAATGAACTAAGGGAGTACCCTCAACCATTGTTGGTCCAAACATCACTAACTTGAGTGACCTGCCTCAACGCTACCCCGCGCACCTCCAAGGCTGATACCGAGGCCACCATCATGATCCATGCGGAAAAACACACAAGATAAGATGTTTACTCGCTCTGAATAGACAACTGGGGAAAAAGGCACTATTCACCTAAGCCAGCCCGTGTGGGGGCCACACTACGATCTTGAAACTCATCAAGTGGATCATACCACTGCGATCCCCTCGGAAAAATACACAGGATCGACTACTCGATCATCCCAAACAGACACCCGATGAAAAAGGTATTATTCACCAAAGCCATCTCAGGTGGGGCCCATGTCTCGATCCCATAACTCATCAAATAGATTGAACCATTGTGATCCTCTCAAAAAAACACACAGGATAGACTATTCTCTTTCCAAAATCAGACACCTGGTGAGAAAGTTGTGTTTCTCCGTAAACGCCCAAACCCGGCCTCATGGGGCCCACACCCCAAACTCGGTCCCAACACCCTAAAACCAACAAGAAAAGTCGGTCGCACCATCAGGCCCTCAATTCCACTGATGGAACTTCAATCAGACGCTCTGGGTAGAAGATACAATGGCCTAAAGTCAAATAAAATAAAATATTATTATTTTATTCGACGTTTCAAGCTCCTGGGCCATAATCCCAAAACTTTAAACTCCCAAACCCACCTCAAAGGGTTAACCTTTCCACCAGGGTCGCGTCGCCACAGATGGAATGCCATTCCAACCTCCAGGGAGAAAAATATGAGGGTTTTAAAACTCTCATATACAAGAAGAGGGTTGGCCTGCGCCGGCCGACCCAGCCGCCGCCACCGCCGGCTACTCCGGCCGGCGGAACGCGCTTCCGCAGCACGGCGCAGCGTGTGCGCGTGGCTGGAAGACCCCCACTACGGGGGTCTCCAGTGATTGGAACCGGACCGCCGCGGTGCGGTGGTCCCGGTTGATTCTCGCAGCCCGCCACTGCGGGCCGCCGCCGGCGAACCTTATGAGGGCCGTCGGGGGCACCTCAGGGGTCCAAACGCGCATCTGAAGGCATCTGTACACCCCTTGGGACCAGATCTACACATATGCAGGCTCAAAACAGATAAAAACCAACCAAATCAGGATCCAGGATTTTAAAACTCAAAACTCCTACCTGTTGGCTGATCACCGAAGCTTCGGGTGCAGAACGAAGCCCGTGACACCCTGAAGCTCGATCCGCTGACGATCGGCGCTGAAAACGGATGTTTACAGGTCGAATTGACGAAGAACGGAGGAATATGGGGAGGTTTTCATCTCCTTCATAGAGGAGAGTTGGGGGGGAAGAAGGCTTGATTTATTTTCTTTTTTTTAATTAAAAACTTCATTTAAACTCCCCGCCAACACGCCTCCGACCCAGCACCCAGTGCTGACTAAAATTATGTCACGCCTAGGGTAAACACAGTGTTCTGAACGCAATGGTGGACTTGGATTTTTGATCTGAAACTCTGTTCATAATTTATTCAAGCTGACGCTCATAAATAAACTTTTCCATTTTTTATGAAAACGCCCCTAGTGGTTTTTCTCACAATAGACCTGCGCCCGCAAAGTTTATACCCCGCCTAGGGTAAACGGCATGCTCCGGACACAAACATCTCCTCAGATTCCCATTCTGAGCTACCGTTTAGGAGATAACACACCCCCTCCTTGTGCATAGTATAAAAATACTTAATATTTTTATAAAATTAATTTTGGGCACACCGGGCCTCGGAATCACACGCCGTCTTCGCGCCTAGCTCTGGAATTGTTCATAGAAATATTCCAAATTCTGAAAGGGCCAAAACCCAAGTTGCTACATGATATTTCAAAAATTATGCATAATGAATTTGAACTGACTTTAATGGGTGAACTTAAATTCTTTCTTGGTTTTCATATTTTTCAAAAAAAAGATGTAATTATTTTAAATCAAAGTAAGTACACTAAAGATATTTTAAAAAAATCATGGATAGTACTAAATATAGTGATACTTATATGAGTACTAGATGTGAATTGGATCTTTATGAAACTAGAAAACCGGTCGATCAATCCACTTATAGAGGTATGATTAGAATCTTACTTTACTTAACTGTTATGTGGATGAATATTATGTTTAATGCGTGTATGTGTGCTCATTTTCAAGAAAACCCAAAAGAGTCACATTTACTTTCTATCAAAATAATTTTCAAATTGATCAAAGGTATAACCAATTTAGAACTGTTTTATTCTAGAGGATAATCATTTTAATTTGTGACTTATTTGGGTGTTGATTTTGATGGTTGTAAGTTAGACAGAAAAATCACCTATAGAACATGTCACTTTTGGGGAAAGACTCTAGTTTCCTAGTGTGGTGAGAAATATGATTTTATTACATTATCCACTACTAAAGCTAAGTACATAGCTGAAAAAAGTTGATGTGCACAGATTCTATGGATGAAACATACTTTACTATACTATGGTTATTGCTGAAAATCCATTTTTTTGAATTTTGAAAAACACTTTTTGGCTAAGTGATAACCCACGGGTACAAAATCACTTTGAGGCTAAGTGAGAACCAGCAATACATCACAATTATCTATAGATGGGCTGGGAAAAGAACCTTGTCTAGGACCAATCCCATCCAAAAAACACCACAAAAACACATGGACATCACTTTATGGCTAAGTGTGAACCGAACAAGAAAAATGAGATGCAAACCCCAAAATTAGACTACCTTCACTAGAACCAACCAAAACCATCCCAAAATTCCATGAAACCTTTGAGCCTAACCAGTATGGGGTTATACACATAGGAACAGTGCAGTAAGAGAAGAGGAGGGATAATGAACAGTAGATATGAAGCAAAAGTAGTAAGCCACACGGGGAAAAACAATGCCAGAGAAAGACCACAAGAAATCCAGAATGCAGATTCCCAGATGCAGAACCAACAAATTAGGGTGGACAACATCATAGGCTTCATTGACAGAGCTCCAAATGTGGAACTAGGGGATCGTTGAACCGAGAGGCTGAGAGAAACCTACCATCACCATCCAAAACATCATGAAATCCTTTGGAGTCGTACGCGAAGGATCATGAGGCAATGGAAGGAGTAAACAAGAACACACTCAAAAATCAAGGCACAGAAATCGCAACAGTATCCTACACCACAAACTAGACCCTCTCGAACCACTTTCATCTGTTAATGCACCTATGAGCGATCAACACCTTTGCTGCCCATGAATGCAAGGCGTCGATCTACGAAGGTGAGAGAGATGGGGGTATCCGGTAGGGAATCACCGAAAAGGGAGCGAGAGGCCGTGAGGATGTCTCCTTCTGGTACTTCGAGAAAGCCATTGATAGTACAGACTCACAGCGGCGAGATTTTGTAGGACAATGAGTCTTCAGATCTGGTTCGCGCAAGGGGGAGGATGGTCCAGGGTGGGGTGAGAAGTCGATGTAGGTCATGAGAGGGAAGTCATGTCCAAGTGCCGGTGGACCTAGCCACATAAAAACTCTCCTCCTAGAAACTATTCACACCAATATACACGGGATCAGAGGGCCGAAGGACGTGCTCGATGGCAGTGACCTCACGGCAGCGGGATCCAGGAGGGAGGTCATTGCGATCGGCACCACTCGGGGAGGAGTCACAAACAGCGCCACACGGGGAGGTTGTGGGGTCTTCAGCGGCGATAAGAACTAGGGGCAGCTGCTGGGTCGGGATCCATACTTGATCCCATCTCGGATGAAGCTGGCAGCGGGTGGGATGAAGGCGGCACAAACCCTAGGAAGTGGAACCCTAGGTTTCTTCAGGGAGATCTCTCACACAATGCCCTTTACGGGATCATCATTTCTCCAGATAACATGGTTAACCATGTGTTTCATTAAAGAACCAAACATATTGATATAAGACGTCACTTTTTGAGATGAAATTTTCAAAAGGGTGATATAACTCTTGAGTTCATAGGTATTGAACATCAGCTTGCTAAAATATTCACAAAACCCTTAAACTTCAAAATATTTAAATATATCATACATGAACTTAGAATGATAAGTTTTTATTAGTATATTATCCTAATATTAATTATATTTTTGATAGAAAAATCAAAAATTTGGTGATCAACCATTGGTGATCGGCCATTGGTAATATACTATTGATAATCGACCATTACATCCTACTGTCATCTGGTTTCTACCGTTCTGGTTATTCTATTTTAGTGATTCCATTATTATTCTATTGATCTTGTTATTTTTTAATTTTTTTATTAGGTTTATTTATTTATTATTATTTATATTTACAATTTAAAATCCCTAAATGATAATATTTTACCTGAAATCAGAGTTTGGGAACCCCTTTCTTTCATGTTCCTCCTTTGAACCTTCCCCACTCCTTTCAATCTTGACCCATGACCATCCAACTTCCTTATTCCCTTGATCTATTGATGGAATTTTGATATTAAAGTTTCATTTTGTGTCATATCCTAAGGAATCACACCCCTCAAAGAATTCATTATGTGAATCCAGTCAGCCTGTTGTCGAACTAAAGAATCCCCAACTCTCTTCTCAAGTTGTCATTGTTGAGAAAGAGATAGATCTTGAGTGGTTGGTTTTGAGAAAATCACTCATGTTTAAATTGATCTAGGACTAGGGATGGGTCAAATGGTTTTTGAGGAATGATTGACCATTCTACCCTAGGTTGGTTCACCAGTTTTATCCATTTATAGAGTACAATTTTAGTCAGAAAAAAGATGTTGTTACGACTATGATTGATTGGAAAACTGACTTTTTTCAAAGTCATGAGAAAGGTGCCTCAATGTTCCTCATAAATGCATGTTATATGAATTACAATGATCTATTCCTAATAACAGTGAGACTTTATTGTATGAGTATTCTTTTTTATAATTAACTGGGAATGTTACTGTTTGAAGTCCTACAACTGTAGAGCTTGATGGTGAGTTTCTTTTTTTGTTCAAGTTCATTCAGAACGTTATTTATTCCATAAAGGGGGGATTTAGAATCATGAGGTATCAAGATATATTTTTATTATTTCTTATGAAAATTAGAGATAAGATAAATATATGTAGGTGTTTGATGGTCCATATGATAGAGTTGAGTAAGCCCTCTTCTATGTCAAATTCCTTGGTCTAACATAAGTTAATTTCTTCCATGATATAATATAGAGATTTAGTGCCTAAAGGTAAAGAAAATATGATCAAATGTGGTGTTTTATGCTTAAGTCAGGTGACTTAAAAGAGGATAAGGGTTAATTGGAACCCTCAGTTGAAGAAATGGGTTGATGACAATGACAAGATATATGAGGAGTTCAATACAGTTCAGCATCCTACCAAACCTAGAGAATTATTTGAACCTAGATTGGATCCAAATGATGTTATAGTATATTCCTCTCATGAGGAAGATGATGAGGAAGTTAAAGAATAATAGTAAGCCATAACTGAGGAAGAATGGTCTATATCTATTTCTGTGGAATTGGGAAGTGACCTAGATGTGGATAAGATTCCTTTGTTATATTTTGGAGTAGCTAGTCCTCCCCTTTATATTCCTAATGGAGAGTATTTGTTAAGGTAAGATGATGAGTCAAAAGAGATGGAAGTATCTAATAGTGATCAAATTTTCAAGTCTTATTCTAAAACATTTGAGGATGTATTAGTTATATCAGATTAATTCAAATATAATGTTGATGGAGGATATTAGGATGATGAGTCTCATCCTTATCAGCCTATTACTGAGAATATAAGATCTCCCGGTGGTTATTGGAAGGGTAGAGTACCTTCTGCTTTAGCTAGCTATGACTCCAGTGATAGAGGTGATCCAGATGTTTAGCCTCCCAAAAGTTGTGTGATCCATCTACCTCTAATAAAGATAAGGATAGAGCACCTACTAAGGGGAATAAATCCCCAAGATCTTATCATATTGGTTTGGACTACTTAGAGTCATAGTATGATAATAGTGGTGGTGATGAACATGTCATTCCATCAGAACATGGTGGACCTACTATTTTGATTGATTAGAGGGATCATTAGTAGAACTGATTGATCTGGTAGGTTAGTTAGAGGCTTTTCCTTGTAGTGATCTTGATGTAGAGATTTGATATAAAGATGTTGTTATGCCTAGTTATTAGAGTAATCCTCCTCCTCCTTCTTCTCATTCTAGGTATGTGTCTAGAGATGGTTTGGATGCCTTTAAGGCCATATTATTGTTATATCTTGGTCGAATTCTTAGGTCTTCTTCAGGATAGGAGTTCAAACCCAGTGAAGAGGATACTGGGATGATAGTAACCTTATTAATTAATTATATTCATCCTAGAATGTTCTTAAATATGGAACAGCTAGATATTGAGAATAAGAGGTTGGAAGAGCATATGGATATTATTTAGAGAACCATGGAGGACATGAGTGTTGGCTTTACTAGGAGGTAGATCTCTCTTTTGGAGAGTTTAAAGTTTCTTTATAGTCCTATAGCATATTCTTCCATAGCTCTACCTCCTCTTAATCTAGGTTCATTGGATGAATATTTGATTGTATTCATAGTCAAAGAGGATTTTCATGCAGTAATGGATGGTCTTTATTCTTCTCACCCTGAAGATATTCTTTAGATCAAGTCACATAGTGAGCATATTTATAAGTTAGTAAGATGATGTTTAAATTGGGAAATAAGTGATATTATTACTAAAGCTATTAAGTGTTATCCTTCAAGGATTTACAAAAAGCATCAACTTAATACTCATTTTATGTTTTTTACTAAGAACCTAAGAATGTATCCTATGACTGGGGACTTCAAGGAGTAGGTGAATTAGATAAAATATTTGGCACCTATTCTCAATATCTTTATGGAATAGAATAATGACTTCACCAAGATTATGGAGCATGGTGGAAGAATTATCACTCAATTTATTGAGCTAATAGAACCTTTTTTGTATACCACCAGGACCATAGTCATTGCTCTAACAGATCCTAATCCATCCATTCACATGAAAGGATCCATTTATGCACCATTATCTATATATTTATATACTACCACCATTATAGTGAGTCCCTTAAGCCTTAACCCTATTGAAGCTATGAGAAAACTTAGACTTGTGGCTGCTACTGGCGTTGTCTTTTGACCACCTACACCTCCAGCTCCCCCTACTTCCTCTTGTGCTCCTCCTACCACTAGAAATGGAAAAGAGATAGTGGATCCTATCTCTCTCAAAAATAAGGATTGATCTTTAGACTTTAAATAGATTTTGATAGGTATTTTTTTGTCTTGTGATCCCTTTTTGTGATCTAATCTCTTGACTTCGATATATTATTTAAATCCTATTTTATTCACTTTTATGCCTATTATTTCATTTACTATTATATATATATATATTTGATAATCCCAAAAGGGGGTGTGGTGTGTATGGTGTTTTCTTGTGTATAATTACATATACCTAAAATACACATTGATAAATTGAGATAAGAAGGATATCTTTTATTCATATCTTAAATAATTCAAATATGATTATAAATTTCAAAATTTGTGACCATAAAAATGGGGGAAAATGTTGGAACCTCCTTATTTTAATGATCACAAATAATATTTATGTAGTTTTTAATAATTTTAATGTTTTATGATAGTAAACTATTTTCTGGCCAAGTTTTGAAATTTAGCTAAGTGTTGATCTATCATTATTTAAAAAGGTTTACCTATAGTTATAATGATCTATTTTCAATTAAGGAATTATACTATTTGTGGACTAGTCTACTACTTGTTCAACTCTCATACTGGTAAGTGATGCTACTGCTAAGACAAACTAATGTTGATTTAATCTACTACCGCATTCAATGGTGCTACAGTCAATGAAAACAGAACGACCGCTTGATAAATTTACCATCAAATAAATGTATCATCAATATATCCTACTATTTCTCTATGATATCGTCAGTTCAACGGTACTTCTGCTAGCTTATGTTATCATTGCTCAGTGCCACCATCAATTCATTAGTTTTTCCACTATAATGAATCTATCGTTTAGAATATATATCATTAGATGTATCAATTTCTGATGAATATCTATTTCCAGAATGATATACCACCATAATGATTTACCACTAAGATGATCTATCACCAGTAAGGAGCTATCACCAGTGAAGATACCACTATAGTGCTACCGTAGCTGTCCGAAATTAATTTTGAAAATTAATTCTACAATTTATAGTTAAAGTATTTAATTTTGGAAAGAAACAAATGTATTTAATAATGATTATTCTTAAACAAATTCATGGTTTTCTTAAAAAAATCAGTCTTTTCTGGATCTGTTGATCTGTATGAGGATCCTAATTATTCTAATATTATCCTGTAATGGATAATTGGACCTGGAGCACTATAAATTCAGTATAACCATCCTCATTCGCATATATAAAATAGACACATATAAAAGATATACACATGTGATATAAAGACACGTTCATGAACACAAAATCTCTAAATCACACATGCCAAGACAAAAAAAGAATAAGAGAAGCATATTTTCATAAGATCCTAGGACATTCATAGACTGAAATTAGAAGTTTTTTCTAGAAATTCATGACCCAATATTTTACTGCATTTCCAATGCAACTCGTTTGATCTCTTTTTAGAGAAAAATCCATGCACTTCAGAACAACTACTGCTATTCGGGTTGAGAATCACTGCATTTCATCATTTCTAAACTCTTTCTCTTTCCATTTATTATTTACATTTGATATTTTTTTTACTCTTTATATTTGTAAAACAAAGTCTCTTATGCTAAATTGAAGATTCTTGACACTCTCTCTCTATATTCTTCATTTGTATTCCCATGAACAACTATGGAAGAGGTCTTGTGTGACCTAGTATCTTGTTTCTATACCACATATAATTGTGGAAGAGGATTTGTGCTTAGAAAGCCTTGTGAGATGTTTCATTTAATACCCAATCCAAGTCATGGATCAATTTATTTAATAATAAACTGCTAGGTAGCAGGTGATTTCCAAGTGGAGGGGATAAAGTCTTATCTTGATATTGAACACCTTATTAAAATTCTGGTGTGCTCTTTATCTGTTCTATTTTCTTGTTTTTAAATCAAAAAAATTTCGATTTTATTAATAGATAAAATGAACTTATCTATGATAGTTAACTTAAATTAGTGTTTTATATACTATTCATGATATGGGTAGATTTTTTTCTAAAGTTAGAGTATTTTGAAAAGTATTTTAACTGAATTTTGATTGATATTTAGAGAACCTTTTAAAAATATAAAATTATATACTTATACTATTATTGTTAGTTGAGCATGTTTATCAATTTTGGGGATTTAGTTTTTAAAAAAAATTAAAAAGAAATTTTATTGGAAGCTCAATTCACCCCTCCCCCTATTGAGTTTTCCACTCTTACCAAAAATACCACTGAGGTTTCATGGTGATCCATACTCTCAGATAATAGAGTATTAGATTGAGGTGGTGGTCTAGATTTTCTAGCTTGTGTAGACCTCAACTGATCAGATAGTTTCACATGTGAATGGTCTTCTTTATGGAGTAGAAGTTGGTTCTGGCTTGTACGGAACTCAACTGATTGGATAGTTTCACATGCGAATAGTCTTCTTTATGGAGTATCAGTTGGTTTTGATAGTAACTATGGATGAAACACTTAGGTCACTTTCACATCATAGGTTTTAGAGATAGAAACTTCCCAGGTTTCATGGTGTTCCAGGTGCCCATTTTCTCATATAGTAGGAGATCGGCACAAGCCTATGGTGTGAAATACCTGCTTGGATAGGACCTCTCATGATGGTGATCTTGGTGGTGAGGCATCTCCAAGGTGAAATATGACATCAATAGAGCCCTATGTTGGTGATGTTAGATGTTAATTCAAGCATGTAAGGAATAGGGGAACTTCCCCCAACAAGATGCATCCTTGTGACACGATTTAAAACTGTGTGGGTGAGTCAGTACTTCCCAAAGTGGATAGTGTCGAGGGGTGGTGGACAATTTCCTTTCACTAGTATGTTTTTAGATGTTTTGATGTGATAAGATGTCGGAATAGGCCCTGGTTAAGGAGGATAGTTGTGAAAGGTAAAATATGTCTTTAAGAATAGAAGGCTTATGAACCTAAGGTTTCAGGTGTGATCAAGGTATGACCTGTGTCTTCTCTTCTCTAGCTATAGTTTTGGTATGTGGTCACAAGCCACATTTTCATGGATGTAGTCCCTATTCAATGACTAGAAATAGTAGTATTTCCTTTTACTCAACCCTTTTGTTCAGAGTATCCCATAGAGAGGATCAGTGATCGTGCACTTCTAACAATGTGACTCTGGGAGGAGAGAGAGCCCCATGTTGAATATTTTCATAGCTGGCTATGAGGCCCAATGATTTTTTCTGTAGTATAGACTAGTTTCCAACTCTTCATGCCTAGATGACTGTTACCAATGGGTTATAGTGTAACTGATTTAAAGGGATGGATTTTTTCTTCTTGGACAAGAAGGAATCTCAGGAAGAGCAGGATGAGATCATTTATAGGAGGATATAAGTGATTCCTTATCAGTTTTCTAGTATGACCCTTGGAGGAGCTAAGGCTATGAACTTTAAATTCCTACAATGCTGGAGAGGTATGAGGAAATCTTCCCTAAGTATGTTCCAGGTTTACATCCCCCTCAAGAGTTTTCTTATACATATAATTTCACTAGGGATGGACCAGTATCTATGATAGCATATAGGATGACCCAATGTCTCTAAGAGAGATGGAGATGTGGTTGGAGGATTCTGTAGAGCATGGGCTTATTAGACCCAATGTTTTTCCCTTGGTCATCCCGGTGTTTTTTTCTTAGGAGAATGAGATCTTGAGGTTAGGTGTGGATTAATGTCAGCAGAATCATGTGACTACCATGGAGGAGTATCCACCCTCAAAAATTGATTAATTCTTTGACCAATGGTTTGGGGTGAAGTGGATTTAGGAGTTTGACCTCGGGATAGGTTATCACCATCTCATAGTTTGAGAGGAGGATGTACCAAGTGTGGATTCCTAGAGATACTACAGTAACTTTGAGATCTTGGTGACAGCCTTCAGCATGTTGAGAACTTTGGTAGAGTTTGCAAGACTTATAATATGGATCCTTAACCCTTTTGGGATATGTTCATGTTGTCCATATGTGATAACACCCTCATGTACTCGGCATCAGAGGCAGAGCACGTGAGATACATGAGGACAGTTTGGGACATGCTCCAAGAGAACCATTTTTATGGGGATATCTCATAGAGTTAGTTCTGAATTTGAGGGGTCCACTTCCTAGGCATATGTATTCTCATACATAGTTTTGATAGTGGAACCAGCAACAGTTGAGGTTGTTCTAGCTTGAGGGTCACCAAAAGGTGTGGTTGTGGCTGCGGATGTTCACAATGAGATTTTTCATCCACTATTTATGAGTGAGGTGATAGAGTAGTTGACCTCTTTATAGTTGGACCTTTAGAATTATGGTGGTGTAGTTTACCTTTATTTGATGGTTTTTACCCCACCACTTCTTCAACGTGTTAGGGAGGTTCATATTGGAGATACCAACTGTGAGATCTAGAGAGGCCATATATCTACTGGACATGATCATGATGGTTTTTTTTATGGAGGGAGCATGTAATCCTTATTCAAGTACAGACAATGACACAAATTCATAGTGAGAGAGTATGTGTTGAGGATGTTTATTTTTCTTATAAGTACATCCAGGAGAGGAGAGGATGTACCGGAATCCCTTGGAATCAAGCAAGTAGAGAGTTCAAACACCTATACGGGTAGGAGGTAGTTCAGCTCCATGGAATTATCTCGACGGTTTTTTTAGACCATGATGCTAACTTCACATCATGATTATGGAGAGGATGTAGGAAGCCCTTGGGGATCAGTTGTGTTTGATTGTTCCTTTTCTCCCCCAGGAATATGGATAGGTAAGGTGGACCATTCAGGTTTTAGGGAACATGTTTTGAGTTTTTCATGTTATTTTTAGGTCATAATTGGTAGGATCATCTAACATCAATGGAGTTTGAGTATCACAACAGTTACCACTCCACCATCAGTGTAGAACCATTTGAGTTCATGTATGTGAGACCTCACAATCCGTCATTGCATTGGTCATATCTAGTAGGGGATAGAATTTAATGGCCTAGAGTTAGTTCTAGAGATGGTAATAAAAGGTAAAGTCCATCTAGGTGTGGATGATGATTGCTCATAGATATCAGGATTCCTTTCTGAAGTGATGTTGATGTTGGCCTTTGGAATTCAATGAGGAGATCATGTGTTCTGATAGATCTTACCGTGTCAAGGATCATAGGGATTAAGTTAGGATGGTAGGCTTCTCTGGGGATCATAGGCCCTTTTTCAGTTACTGTGATGGTTTAGTGAGGTGACGTACCACTTGAACTCATTACCACAGTTGGACTAGGTGCTTGGTATATTCCATGTGTTATAAATAAATAGATATATGTATGAATTGTTGCAAAAATTCGATCAAGGTAAGATGGAATTTTAATATGGAGTTACCCTTCGTGGTTAATTGTTCTCTTGGATTTGTGTTTTTTGACAACACAGGAAACCATAGGGAGAGCTCTTGGGTGTAGGAGACCCAGTTGAGAGCTCATTATCCATGCTTGTGAGTAGGATTTTGATTTTTATAATGAAAATCCTTGAAGTTAGGGATAGTATAATGACTTGTTTTTTCTTGTATAATACTTTGGAATATTTCTAGGAATATTTTCAAATTCAGGTACTGAGACAGAGAGATATTCCAAGGCCCGGTAATCCCGATAATGATATTATAAAAATATTAAATATATTATATCACACGCACGTAATTTTTTTGAAATAATGGAATAACTCTCAAAAGGAGTCTCCGATAATAAATCGGAGACCTTTGTTGAGTCTGGAATGTAGTTTTTACCCTATGAACAACATAATCATTATCGGTGTCGGGTGTTTAGGTTGAGCGTCATCATGGACAAAATAATTAAATAAATTAATTATTATTTATTTAATTATTTAATTTAAACTCAAAAATTAATATAACTCTATAAATATATGGTTATAGCCAAATCAAATATTTAACCGTATAACCCTGATATTTGATAATATCCATTTGGATGAGATCTCTTGGATGAGCGACGATCGGAACGTGGATCGAAAATCAGTGTGCAGTGGGGTTATGGATCTTTCCAACGACGACGTCACATAACCATTCTTCACCAATGATTGATCCAAACATGAGTTATGATGTTTTATTTTTTTGGTTTAATCCCCATTTATAATTTGAGATGAACATAAATTAATTCACAAATTTATCTTCATTGGTTTGTCAATGATTGATTTTTCTCTTCTTAAATCCAGGAATTTGAGATTTATTTATCCTTTTTGATTATTGTGATTTGATAATCTCATGTTCCTTGGATTCCATCGATGATTTCCAAATCAAAGCGACCATCAATCAAATCTCATTTTATTTCATTTTTCTTTCTTCCTCCATTCTTGATGTTCGTAATCGGTATTTTGGTTGGCCAGTAATTTGATGATAACTAGGAAAACCAATCATTGTGTGTTTATCATTTGACATAACGGATCATGGTTATGGATTCAGTCTCAGGTTCTGGATGCACAAAAGAGGTGCAGTGAAAATAACAGAAATTAGATGATAGTTCAGGTAACAATGGATCTATGAGTCGGATTGATAGAATCTCTCTAGGGAAGCAATGGATGGTGATTTCAAGCAATGGGTGTCCAGAATTTGACCATCGATGACAATAGGGGTCTGACAAGGTGTGGGAGACAGTGTTCCTACGGGATGGTCTATGTGGTGCGATGACGATATGCAAGATGGGGGGAAGAGTTCTATATGTTGAGGTAGGATTGTTCAAGGTTAGTTTTGTGGTGGCTTGAAAGCACATAGATCATCGAAGGGAGCTCTAGTCAAGGTGGCTATACGAGATAGGGGTTGCACGTATAGTGATTTGTATGTGTGTCTCATTTTGGGTTTGATTGAATTTGGGGTGTATATCACCCCTATTTTAGATCATGAGGGTTAAATAATTAATATATTAATATATTGGGGGGTTGTGGTGAAAGGGGGTTTGGGGTTTGGGGCGGGAGTCACAGGGTCAAGTCCTTGAGCTAGTTTTATTTCCTCGCATGCGTTGTAAATAAAAAATATTAAAATATTAAAATATTAATTTTTATTAATGAGATATGGTGTAGGGAAGCACCTTGAGAGGGTTACGGACCTTCTGTGCACCACCCAGCATGGAAATGGTGTAGGGGTGGTAATTTCCTACTCCTTCATCATGATATATATAATAATTATTATTAATATTATTAAATATTGTTTCAGAAGTAACTTCTTCGAAAGGATTTGGAATGATGAGACGTTTGCATAATCATGACCCTAACATTAAGGAAATTAATTCAAGACCAATGTTAGGTAACTTTTTTAGACTCATGGCTTGGGCCCACAAAAGTGTCGTTTGTATGTGCTACGACAAAAATGTGTTTTTTTACCAGGTGTCCATTTTGGGAAGTAAATAGCCTATCCTAGGTATTTTTCCATGAGGATCTCAACAGTGTGATTTTTTTCCATTCATGATTGTTTTTGGTGACATATTACTGGATTTATGATTTAGCTCGTTGGACCAATGATGAGGCATGTTCGTTTGTCGGGCTTTTTCAAGACTTAGAATTTGGATCACGAGTAGCCTATCTTGAGTAGTTTTCTACATAGAATGTGATGATGACATTTTTTTGAAATTAGAGGTATGATGTGAGGTTTTATGATTGTGATACTTCTTTTAGAAATATTTGAACAATGACAATGATCAGGTGCAATTAGAGAGATGTTGGGGTTGAAACTCCACTGGCGCACCAAGGCCCGGGTCTCCCATACTCTTTACATAGGTAGAGTCAAAACTCCCACATACTATAGAGGGTTAAATTCCCCTATTTATAAGAGTGTAACTCCCCCATATTTGAGCTTTGATGGGGTGTGGGTCCTACATGGGAGTGAGTTCTCCCTCGGCTGTTGTAACGACCCGAACCCAGAGCCCCTCCACTGGTTCCCCATACCCAGTTCGCCACATGACCTCAAGCGCGTTTCCCCGAACACCAGAGGATGCCGACTAGCAGCGAGGGCCTTGATGAGTCGGTGGGGAAACTATGCCCTCATTCGGTAAAGTATACAGTGGAAGAACAACCATTCACCATAACGGAACAATAAACAGCATACAACAACTGAACTGAACAGCGGAAGCAATGTATAAAGTAATGATGATGCATCATGGTACATATCTCTATCGAAAGCAGTAAACAAACCAACGTGCTGAAGTACATCTGAAAACAAAGTTCAAAATAAAATAAAGTAAACTCCTCAGCATCGCAATCCATGGCTCGGTCCCATGCTCTCTAACTCCAGTGCAATCAAGAACCTGAAGTAGAAGGGCGCTTTCCCTTATCTATACCTACAGCAACATAGTCTGCTTGGGCCCAAAAGCATGGCCCAAACAGGGTGTGAGATACAATCCCAGTAGGCAATCACCCAAATATTTGTGCCTAACAGTCAATGAATACATGGCAGTAATAAAACAAGAAGCATTAAAGAGGAAAACACAAGAATCTACAATCCACAGTTCCAACAAATAAAGTTTACAAGTAAACAGCTAGAAACAATAAGGAAAAACGTAACCCTCTGGGTAGCTCTCACAGCCTAACCCCTATGGTTCAACCTATAAGTACTAGCAACCCTCTAGGAGGCACACAAAGTCTCACCCCTTCTGGTTCAGATATGAAATTAATAATAGACTCTCTAAGAAAGCACTCACTGTCAATTCCCCCTATAGTCTCATATCATACTAAAGGCTCTCTGGGGAAGCACTCAATGTCTCATTCCCCCTGTGGCCCACGTAGAGGAACTACAGACTCTCTGGGGAAGTACTCATCGTCAATTCCCCCTGTGGTCTCACATCATATTTAAAAGACACTATGGAGAATCCCTTATATCAATTCTCCCTATGAACTGCTACACTAGGTACTCACAGTTTTGTGTGGAAAAAAACATGCTCAGTGCGCGTACATCATCCAAGTAAACCTCAAGAACTACTTGGCTATCAATCTAAGGATCAACAGCAATAATAAAGCAATAGTTCCATTATCCTACAACTAGGCATGGCAACTGGCAAATGCCAAAAAGTAAAACAAGCATGGAAAGCAACCTGAGCACAAAACAAAGTACTCTACTCACAATCATAAACCTCTACTACAACAATCAAGAAAAGCAGGTAACATCAGGGGAAAAACAGGAAACCCACAATTCCCCACCCAATGGAATTTGTGGAATTTTCACAAAAATACTCATCGAATTTCAACAGAAAGGCACAAACCACCTACCTCGATTCTAGTAGATCGATATACATGAACCATGATGATTGATTCCCCTTTGAACATCATATATCTGAGAAAATGCACAAAATTATCAACCCACGATAACTCAAAAACAAAGAGGAATTAGAAAACGAAGCTCAAGCAGAAGGAAGATCTTACCGCTGTGATTCCAACGCAATCGATCGTGATCGAATCGGAGAACGGATGAGGATACGGGAGCTCATCAAAGATTCGGCCATACAGGTTGCTCTCGGATGAACGGGACCTAGAAGGATGTGTTTCTGTGCGTCAGGCGCGACCCCGGTCCATTTAGTGAAAAAAAAAGTACACGGTTTGTACTTTTAGAGTACATGGCATGTACTGGGTCATTTCCATACTCCGCCAAAATCGTCCCCCACGTCACCCCTACACACCATGTGTATGGCCCGGGGACGGCCTGCACACGGCTTCAAGCCGGAGAAGAGTACACGGCGTGTACTTTGAAAATTTCTAGAAAGTTCATTTTTCTTAAAAACTCCAGAAAAAGGAAAAACACACCTAAATGAAGGTCCAGGTTCTTACAAACTTCCCCCTTAAATAAATTCATCCCCGAATTTCCCTAACGTGGCGTAGAAGAAGAATCCCCAAACAGCTCCAGCCACTGCAATCGTACATCGGCCTCCCTTTCCCAAGTCTCGTCCTGTACTCGCTCGTGCTGCCATAGCACCCGTACCAGAGGAACAGACCACCCACGGAGAACCTTCATACTGTGATCGACAATCCGGATAGGATGCTCCTCAAACAATGCATCCGCTTCAAGCTCAACCTCCTCTGGTTGAAAGACATGAGACAGGTCTGAAAAGTAGCGTCGGAGATGAGAGACGTAGAATACGTCGTGCATGGCCTGGTACCACTAAGGTAACTGCAGCTGATAAGCAATTGGCCCCACCCTCTCCAAGACCTCAAATGGCCCGATGTACCATGGTGAAAGCTTACCCTATCTCTGAATCCTCTTGTGTCCCAACCTCGGTGAGACACACAGGAAAACCTGATCCCTGACCTCGAACTCGAGAGGTCGTCTCCGCTTATCAGCATAAGACTTCTGTCGAGACTGTGTTGTAGCCATCCTTTTCCGAATTATCTATATCTGTTATGAGGTCTCTTGAATGAGATGAGGTCCTAGCAAAGCTGTCTCTCCTGCCTCCAGCCAGTATAAGGGTGATCGGCATGGCCTACCGTACAAAGCCTCGTATGGTGACATCTGAATGGTCTCCTGGAAACTGTTGTTATAGGAGAACTCCACCAGAGGGATATGCTTCTCCCAAGAACCGCCAAAGTCTAGAATGCAGGCTCGGAGAATATCCTCAAGCACCTGGATCGTGCGCTCGAACTGGCCATCAGTCTGGGGATGGTATGTTGTACTTAAAAGTACCTGTGTACCCAAGGCCTTTTGAAGTCCTTGCCAGAACCGAGAAATAAATCGTGCATACCTGTCTGAAACAATAGAGTGTGGAACTCCATGAAGATGGATGATCTCTCTGATGTAAAGTTGTCCCAGATCATAGACACTGAAGGTATCCTTGATCGGCAAGAAGTGGGAAACCTTAGTGAGCCTGTCGACGACAACCCAAACAGCATTGTTTCCCCGAGGTGATCTCGGCAACCCGGTCACAAATTCCATCGCAACATCGTTCCACTTCCACTCTGGAATGGGTAACTGTTGTAAAAGTCATGCTGGTCGCTGATGCTCTTCTTTCACCTGCTGACAAGTAGAACATATCATGACAAAACCAGCAACATCTTTCTTCATACCTGGCCATCAGTACTGGCGATGAAGGTCCCGATACATCTTGGTGACACCAGGATTAACTGCCCAAACAGAGGAATTAAAATCCCGCATCAGCTCCTCGCGTATGTCTGCTGGCACCCATACGTGTCCCTGGAAATGCAAGATCTCATCCTCGCCCACTATCCATCCAGGAAGAGGATCCTCTCCTGACACACTCTCCCGCAGGACTAAGCCTTCTGGGTCTGATAGCTGCCTCATCCGCACTCGATCAAGAAGTGTAGAGGTAACAGCTACGAAAGATAGTAAAGTCTATCATTGTCTGTCGTGCACCTCCATATGCATCTCAGAAAACAGATCCATAAGTTACCACTCATTGCTAGCCTCCTGAACTGCCTGAATCTGAGTTCTCCTGCTCAACGCATCTTCCACTACGTTGCCCTTTCCCGATGTATAGGTAAGCTTGAAATCAAACGACTGAAGATACTCGACCCACCTGTGCTTCCTAAGATTTAGATCACACTGAGTGAAGATATACTTGAGACTCTTGTGGTAAGTAAAGACCACAAAGTGCTCTCCTATAAGATAGTGTCTCTAACAGCGTAAGGCATGAACAACATCTACCAATTATAGATCGTGCATAGGGTAGTTCCTCTCATGTGGCCTCAACTGCCGAGACCCATACACAACAACTCCATCTCCCTAAATAAGCACAGATACCAGCCCGATACCTGAAGCATCACAGTAAACAGTGTAGCTCTTGCCTGGATCCAGTAAGACTAGTATCGGTACTGACGTCAACCTCCCTTTCATCTCTTGAAAGGCTAACTCACAAGAATCTGACCATAAGAACTTCGACCCCTTCTTAGTTAGACCTGTCAAAGTTGCTTCCAGATGAGAAAAGTCCTGAATGAAGTGTATGTAGTATCCAACCAGCCCTAGGAAGCTCCGTACCTCAAATACGTTCTTCGGATGCTCCCAGGAAACTACAGCTCTCACTTTCTCTGGGTCCACAGATACTCTTTCCTCAGAGATTACGTGACCCAAGAAGTGAATCTGATCCATCCAGAAGTGGCACTTAGAGAGTTTATCAGAAAGCTGATGTTCTCTCAGTGTAATCAAAACGATCTCAAGATGGGTAGCATGGTCGTGTCGAGTATGAGAGTACATCAAGATATCTTCCATGAAGACCATGATGAAAGAGTCCAAGTAAGGATGGAACACTCAGTTCATCAGTGCCATGAAAACTACCATTGCATTCATGAGACCGAACGGCATAACTGTATACTCGTATAGACCATACCTGCTCCTGAATGCTGTCAGAGGTATATTTGATAGTCTAATGTGCAGCTGATGATAACCAAACCTCAAGTTGATCTTAGAGAACACTCGGTCTCCTCGAAGCTGATCAAAGAGGTCATCGATCCTCAGAAAGGGATATCGGTTCTTGACCGTTAACTGGTTCAGCTTCTGATAGTCCACACAAAGTCGAAGGGTACCGTCTACCTTCTTCGCAAACAGGATAGGCGAACCCCAAGGAGAAGTACTGGGTCAGATAAAACTCTTTTCATGCAACTCCTCCAACTGATTCTTGAGCTCCTGAAAATCAGGTGTGGCCATCCTATAGGGAGGAATGGACACAGGTGCCGCTCCTAGCACGAGCCCGATAGATAATTCTACCTCACGCTCCGGAGGAAAACCTGAAAATTCCTCTAGAAAAACATCTCTAAAACGATCCACCACTGGAGGAAAGTCCAAATGTGAATTCCCCTGATCATATAGATAAATACTAGCAATTTGGGTTGTCACCCTTCCTAACCCATGATGCTCGAGTCCTACTCGACTCGCCTAAACGTCCCATTCGCCTCTACGAAGAAAAGATTCACCCTCTGGTGAAACGAAACTCACTCTGCAGTGATAACAGTCGACGACGGCCTGGAAGGGAACTAACCAATCCATCCTGAGGATGAAATCATAGCCTGTCATCTCTAGGATATAGAGGTACCATAAGAAACGATACCCTACAACCTCGAGAGGGCACTCCCTACAATGGCTTACACTAGATGTCCTCATCCCCAAAGGTGTGTCTAGTGTTAAAGAGTCGGCAGAAGAAAAGATGCAGAGCCCAAGGCTCTCCATGAAAGAAATAGAGATAAATCTATGTGTAGAACTAGTATCGAAAAGGGCTGAAGATAAAACTGAGGCTACCAAAATTTTACCTCGAACTGTAGAAGGGTCGGGATCCTGCTCTGGATAAATCTGCTCCACAGCGAACGACTGGCCTACACTGCGGCCCTACGTCCCTGGCTAACCACTCTGAGTGGAACCTCCTTGCTGGTGCTGAGGGACTGGTGGCTGACCGCCACGGCCTCGACCTCCACCTCAGCCCGAATGGCCGAAAGAACTCCAGTTCCCTGACTGGTGAGAAACTGGTGGTGTTGCTCCTGAACGAGGAGTCATGGAAGAACCCCGGTCACTATCTGTAGGTAAGAAAACCTGGCAGAAATGCTGAAGGTGACCCATCTTGCCGCAAGATCGGTACTCCACGGGGTCCCTCTGGCACTCCGGCCTCGTGTTCCCCGACCGGCCACACAGGTAGCATGTCACCTATCTACCTGATGATGCATCACACTTCCTCGGATCACCGCACGTAGACTCCCTACGGCGCTTCTTGCTGTATTCTAGAGAAAAACTAGCTCTGGAAGCAGAACCGCCCTGGCTTGCAGCTTCGGAGTCTCTCAGATTGTGCTCTGCAATCAGTGCCTGGTTGACGATGGAAGTGATGGAAGTCAGCTGGAAGATGTTCACCTGCGATCGAATATCCCTCCTGAGACCATCCTCAAACTTCCTTGCTAAGAACACCCCACTTTCATCCTGGAGGGGTGTGAAATGATGCAGCTCAGTGAAGCGAGAGGAATACTCCATGACAGAAAGAGTACCCTGCTCTAAGCTCATGAACTCCCGGGCTCGGTCGGCCCCCAGGGTCTCCGGGTAGAAGTAGTCATAGAACACGCACTGGAACTCCTCCCAAGCCATAGCCTGCTGCTAACCCGCCTGTGAGATCACATCCCACCACCTCTTGGTGGAGTCTCATAGCATGTAGGTAGCGAGCTTGACCCACCTCTCTGGAGGCGTATCCAGATGCTCGAAGATATTCAGCATGGATTCCAGCCATGACTCTACAGCCTGAGGTCCTCCTTCCCTCGAGAACGTGGGAGGATGCTGCTACTGAAAAACTCGCATCAAGTCTTCCATAGTCGTGGTAGGAGGCGGTGCTCCCTGGAAGGTCTGCATCATTCTCATGAAGCCTTCCCCGAACTGCGCATCAGCACTTGCAACTGGTATAATAGCCGGTGCCAAGGCTGTCCCGACTGGAGGATCGGTAGGAAGTCCCTGATCAGCCCTGTCTAATGTCTGATCACTGCCTGACGACAGACGTACGACCAGAGGATGTCTCAGAGGCATAGCTCTAAAAGATCAAGAGTACACCTTAGATTAGGAAAACAAGAACAGAGAACACAAGAGTACATGACGGAAATAGGGGAATGAAAACACACAAGTCTACAAAACTCGACTACACGGCGTGTATAAAAACTACATGGCATGTCTTCTTAAGCCACTGACATGGGCATGTAATCCTTCCCTACAATTCATGTACACCTCAAACTACATAGCGTGTTTGACCCCACACACGGCGTGTACTTGAAAACTATTCCCCTGCCCGAGTCCCTTACACGGCTAACCCACATGGTTTTCTTAAACTGATACTACACGGCGTGCTCCAAAAGCAACACAGCGTGTTTGAGAGAAGGTCACGCCAAACCGTGTTGTTTGTGACACAACCGGGTACTTGGAAGGGACTATACAGTGTGTTTTGTTCCAACACGGCGTGTGATACTCGAGCTTCCCCGACCCGTGTTGTTAGTGACACGGTCGGGTACACGGCTCATTACTGCACGGCGTGTACCTAACATACACGGTGTGTTCCTAAAGTTACTTTCACGACACCCTGTTTTTCTCACACGGTCAGTGACACAGCCTGAAAACTACAAGGTGTGTATCCAAAAATTACACATTGTGTATTCTAGGTTTTTCTAGGCAGTAGCTTGAAAACTGCACAGAATGCCAGAAACACTAAAGACAAGGAAAAGAGGTGCCAAATTCCAATTTGTGAGGGCCCATACTCCCTGTAAATAAAATCTTGGAATCTACTACAGTCAAATACAAGGGAAAAATAGATCTTTAACATAATAGCAGTTATTCTATCAACCATCTATCACAACAGCATGCGTACTCTACACGAAGTCTATCACAACAGCATGCAATCGCTAATGCACCCTAGATGGCATGGCAAGAATGCATGGCATGTGATTCTACAAATTCCAATATTATGCATGAGATGGAATACCCTCATCTCATTGGGTCTCAATATAAATAGAACTAAAATATCAAAACAATAATAGCACAAGTCATATGAATCACTCTAGGTGAAGTCATATCAACCATAAAATCTCAAAATTAGTAAACTGCAATTAACGAGGTAGTATGGATTTTCCCTGTACACGGGTTAGCTACTCCCGAGCACAGATTAATACCAAGTACAGAGTCCATCCTATCCCTGGATAAAGTCTTCAAATAGTAAAGAAAGAGAAAATAACTCCTTTGATACCACTTTGTAACGACCCGAACCCGGAGCCCCTCCACTGGTGCCCCATACCCGGTTCGCCACATGACCTCAAGTGCGTTTCCCCGAATGCCAGAGGCTACCGACTAGAAGCGAGGTCCTTGGTGAGTCGGTGGAGAAACTATGCCCTCATTCGGTAAAGTATACAGCGGAAGAACAACCAGTCACCATAACGGAACAATAAACAGCATACAACAACTGAACTGAATAGCGGAAGCAATGTATAAAGTAATGATGATGCATCATGGTACATATGTCTATGGAAAGTAGTAAACAAACCAACATGCTGAATTAAAACTAAAAACAAAGTGAAAAAGAAAACAAAGTAAACTCCTCAGCATCGCAAGCCACAGTTCGGTCCCATGCTCTCCAACTCTAGTGCAATCAAGAACCTGAAGTAGAAGGGCGCTTGCCCTTATCTATACCTGCAGCAACATAGTCTGCTTGGGCCCAAAATCATGACCCAAACAGGGTGTGAGATACAATCCCAGTAGGAAATCACCCAAATATTTGTGTCTAACAGTCAATGAATACATGGCAGTAATAAAACAAGAAGCAGTAAATAGGAAAACACAAGCAGCTATAATCCACAGTTCCAACAAATAAAGTTTACAAGTAAAAAGATAGCAACAATAAGAAAAAAGGTAACCCTCTAGGTAGATCTCACAGACTAACCCCTATGGTTCAACCTATAAGTACTAGCAACCCTCCAGGAGGCACACACAGTCTCACCCCTTCTGGTTCAGCTATGAAATTAATAATAGACTCTCTGAGGAAGCACTCACCGTCAATTACCCCTATAGTCTTGTATCGTAATAAAGGATCTTTGGGGAAGCACTCAACATCTCATTCCCCCTGTGGCCCACATCGAGGAACTAAAAACTCTCTAGGGAAGCACTCATCGTCAATTCCCCCTGTGGTCTCATATCGTATTTAAAAGACACTCTGGAGAAGCCCTTACGTCAATTCTCCCTATGGTCTGCTACACTAGGTACTCACAGTCCTGTGTGGAAAAAACATGCTCAGCGCACGTACATCGTCCAAGTAAACCTCAAGAACTACTTTTCTATTAGTCTAAGGCTCAACAGCAATAATAAAGCAACGGTTCCACTATCCTACAACTAGGCATGGCAACTGGAAAATGCCAAAAAGTAAAACAAGCATGGCAAGCAACCTGAGCACAAAACAAAGTACTCTACTCACAAGCATAAAACTCTACTATAGAAATCAAGCAAAGCAGGTAACAGCAGGGGAAAAATAAGAAACCCACAATTCCCTGCCCAAGGGAATTTATGGAATTTGCACAAAATACTCATCAACTTTTAACAGAAAGGAACAAACCATATACCTCAATCCTAGGAGATCAATATACGTGAACCACGATGATTGATTCCCCTTTGAATGTCATAGATCTGAGAAAACACAAAAAACGCTCAACCCACGATAACTCGTAAATGAAGAGGAATCAGAAAACGAAGCTCAAGTAGAAGAAATATCTTACCGCTGCGATTCCAACGCAATCGACCATTCTCAAATTGGAGAACGGATGAGGAGACAGGATCTTGTTGAAGATTCGGCCGTACGGATCGCTCTCGGACAAACGGTACCTAGAAGGAGGTGTTTCTGTGCGTCAGGCGCGACCCCAGTCCGTTTAGTGAAAAAATTACACGGCGTGTAATGGGTCCTTTCCGTACTCCACCAAAATCGGCCCCCACGTCACCCCTACACACCGTGTGTGTGGCCCGGGCATGGCTTACACACGGCTTCGAGCTGGAGAAGAGTACACGGTGTGTACTCAGAAAGTGCACGGCGTGTACTTCGAAAATTTACAGAAAGTTAATTTTTCTTAAAAACTCTATAAAAAGGAAAAACATACCTGAACGAAGGTCCGGGTTCTTACAGCTGTAGAGCACAGTGGCAAGGGGCAAGCCCCTCTACTTGGATTCATGAGAGGTTATGTGAGATGCATGTCTAGGAGATAGTGGCTCCCTAAAATGTAGAGAATATTGGTGAGGATCGGGCCCCTCCACTCATATTCTCTTACGATTGTGCATGATGTTGTGTATCAGAGATGTACCTTTTGAGATGCATGATGACTTATAATTATTAGATGGACTGTGGTGATATTGATCTCATTTCTCTCTTCATTTGTCTTTTTATCATATAAGGGTTATTTTGATGGTAATTGTCTCGTATTTGGATTAAAATGTATTGGTAGTGATGATCTGACTACTCTCTCAATGCTTTGTGTTTGGTGATTCTGAGGTGTCTTACTAGGTATGTATATAATCATCCCTACATGGGCTTTTCCCAGATGTATTGTGTCTTATACAGATGACATACAAATTATCAATGACTATGGTGTATGATTCACACCTATTGTGGGGTTTAAAAAAAAGAAATATTATAATTTTTCTAATGCAGTGCAGTAGCTAACCAGGGTCGTCTCACTTGAGGAACCTTTCAGTTTGTTCACTTACTTCTTCTTAATCACCTAAGTTGTCTTTTTTTGTTATATAATAAAAATAAAGTATATTTTTTGGGTTTTTGAATAATGACATGCAATAATGAAAATTCTAATTTATACTAACATGAAAATAATACAGAATGAGTTAAGGTAAGAAAACACTTGGTCATGGGTTCAGCCTTGGATTCAATCATCATTCTCCTTTATGTTTTTTATTTTAGTTTGATAGAACAAACATGAAATATCATGTTTGAATTACTATTATTTATTTAGAAATTATGGAATTTCATTGAATACCTAATAACACTTAATTTCACCTCCTCCTTTAATCAAGGTTGATGACACTCCTTAGTCTAGGAAGTGTCATCTTCTAGGACCCAACTCAATCGATTTTGTTTCATCCATTGATTAGATCAAATCATATCGTACAAAGAATTAAACAATGGAGAGAGGGGGAAAATATTTAAATAAAAGAATAGAGATAGATTGAGTTGCATGTCATTAGAAGTAGTCACCACATCAAGGACATTCACCTCATCCATGTATGCTACTAAATTCTATCTATAAACTTAAAATTAAACTTTAAAAAAATTCATGAATACCATGACCTCCCCCCAGGACAAGCCTTGGGGTAAACCTCTCATTTTAGAGATTAAGATATCACAATGGTGGGTTGGATGGAAGGAGAAGAGAAATAGAGATAATAAAATAAAATAGAAAGAATAGTGGATGAATAAAATAAAAATGGAAGAATGGGGGATGATAAGAGAGAGAATAAAATAAATATAATTTATATAATTTATAATGAGAGTAATAATTATTATTATTATTATTATTATTAAGAAAAGAATTTTTATTTAGGAAGAGGAAGAGAAAGAAGAAAATGAGAAAAGAAAAATAAATTTAAAAATAAGAATATTAAAATAAATATAATAATAATATTATTATTATTATTACTACTAATTATATTAATTATGATAATACTAATAAAAATTTAAAACAAGAATAATTAGAGAATAGGATAAAATTGGTGGAAACAAAATTAAAAAAATGCATGATTTTATTAGAAATTTAAATTACCATTGAAAACTAAAACAAAAAATAAAATTAAAAAATGAAGGAGAAGAAAAAATGGGGGAGGAAGAATATAGTGCGGTGCGGATCCTTAGTGGAGATCTCCTCCTTGGTGGTCGACTGATGGTATGGGATGATTTTGAAATGAGGTGTTTGCCTCCTTTTATTGGCTAGAATTTACCTTTGCAATTTTCCAAGTGTTATCCCCATTAAATGGTCGATTAATGCATTTACTCCTTCATAAAAATTGTTCATAAATTTATTTTGTGTATCCCCTAAAAATTTCAATGTATTTTCCCATGTTTAGAGATATTTATGTTAGTTTTACACTGAGAATTTATTCTGCCCAGGTAGGATCTCCATATTCCATATCTCTGGATTATAATGCATTAATGGCCTTGAAAATGGCCAATTAACTCGTGGAAGACTTCATAAAAGTTGTTCACAAATTTTTTTCACGTATCCCCTTCAAATTTTAGCATATTTTGTTCATCCAATCAGGATATATGGTCCCAATATCAAAAATTTCCAAATTTGTGAACATTTTTTAAGGGACAACTTGTAAACTAGTTTTGGGCTTCCAAATGGTGGGTTTAGCTTTGGGTCTAGAATAATGAAATGAATCATAGGATGTATAGAATCTTAAAAAGAAATAATTTCATGATTTTGATTAATATAGAAAATGTTATGTCCTAAATACATAAATAATTTAAAGAAGTTAAAATCCAAAATATGTCATTTTTTCAATTAAGCTCATAATACCACTAAAACCATAAAATATGACAATTAACCTTAAAATACCAATTTTTTGGATTAAAACATTTAAAATTTCCCAAAATTTATTGAAATTTGAATAAAATATTACAAATTATTTTGGTCTGTCAAATACCCCCACACTTAAACCATGTTTTTACTCAAGTATAAAATCTCAACAAGAAGTTAAAAAGGACACCAATGTTACCAATATTCAAATTAAAAATAAATAAAATCAAAAAAATACAATTTCAAACCAAATTATTAAAAATTCACATAGAATGTTAATTTAATTACTCAATTTTAAAATAAGTAATCAAATCAAGTATTTTACTTTTTCCCATAGAAAATTATGGAACTTATGTTCTCATTCATTCAAGTTCCTCAATTCATTATTATTAAACATTCCAATTCATTATTTACCTCGCTTGAATTTTTTTCACTCATATGTCATGATAAAATTCAAGTATATTTATGCCCATATCATGAGAAAATTCTCCTTATCTATAACCTATAAAAATAACTTATTTCTCCAATTTATAAAGATAAAAGGCACACAAAATCATGAGGGCTTATAATCAAGGTTCAAATGTCTCTGAGGCTTGAGGTTTGTAGGAATTGATGTTTTAAAAATAAATATCAAAGAGGAGGTTTTATCTCTTAAACAATATATCATTATATTCAAAGTAAAAGTTTTAATGACATTCTCCCCTTTAATTTATATCAACTCCTAACTTCCTTAAAAGTCCAAATTAAAGATTATGATCAGTATAAGAATAAGGAATTATTTGTTCCCTGTCTTGAATATATATATTTTTATTTTTATACCTTTTTTCCTTTTTCAAATAACCTTTACATTTTTTTCTTTATTTGAAAGTTATGATTAGAATGAACATCACATCCAACACCTAAAAACCCAAATAACAACCCAAGTAATGGTCAAGTAATGGTGATTTTTGGTTTACCAAAATAACAACACATTTTTCTCATTTTTTGGTTATTTTTGTCATTTTAATTTTTTTATTTTCAATGGGGGAAAAACAATAGAGTATAATGAATGATTCAACAACCTTTTACTATTTCCACAATAATCACCCCCAGACTTCTTCCTTGCAATGTAAATCATCCCATTTACCATGATTCCCTTCACCCCCACACTTTAACTTTAAAATATCATGAAAATACTAAGAGGGGGTTAGGAATGATAAAAATAGATTGAAACATGTCTCATTCCTCTAAAGGGAATTCATGGTCTCTATGGGATAAATAATGATTGATATAAAGGTGGTATTTTTAGGATAAGTGGTTATCAAAATATTCCTCAATAATTTTAAATGTTTTTTTTTCACAGTCATAGATTTGAAAAGTTCAAATGAAAGTTTTGGAAAGTGGCATGTCCCAATATCAGTCAAGAAATATACTCAAGATAAAATAGGAAGTACTTGATCTATAAAACCTCTCAGGGATGGACATATGATTTTAGAATATCACTCAAGACATGATTAACAATAAAAAATCAATTCAAGAAGATTTTAAAAATTCAAATCATGAAAAATGGTTAAGAAATTTCATTTAAATGGATCAATTAATTCCTTAAAATCATGAGTCCTTATTTTAATATCCATGATTCACTGTAATCATTAAATTTTCCATTTTACTCATTCTATCTCATTAACATTGAAATATAAAACATGTCATCACAGTATTCCAAAAAACTCATGTATCCTAGGCAAGTTAAGTAAATCATAATCCAAGTTTGGGAATGAAATTTCACTTTAAAGCTCATAACATGATTTGGGAAAAAATTTAAAGAGTTTGAAAGATAAATAATAAAAGTGAACTCCCTTTTCCCACAAAGCTTGGTCCTTCTCCTTCAATGGTTGAGGCTGCCTTCTTCTATTTATGAACCTACAAAATAGAACTACCCAATTAAGCACAAGGATCATATCATTTAAGATCAAAAAATATAGGATGGAGTGGGTTGCATGATGGAATAGTTCCTAAGAGTGAATTTGAAATCTAAATTCCTATAAAGCATGTAAATATAAATCTTGGTATGATCTCCCAAGCGGACCCTGAATTTTTACTACCTCCAGAGGGAAGTACTGGTTGTTATCAAAAGTCATATGGTGGATGAAGCTTCTTTGAATTGAACCACCTCATGTGGATTTTATCATATTATGCTTCATCTTTGCTGGTGAAGAATGATCCATGGATAGAGTACACCATATCCTCTCCATTCACAATGAGGTATAGCTTGTATGTAGGGGGTAAGATGAAGTATGAACCATCCCCCTTCTTGGTTTCTACTTGTGAAAACTCCTTCTTCTCTTACAGTGGTGGATTCCTAGGGGCTGCATGTATTGAATTATTAAAGGGAGAAATGTAGGTAATTCTACTTGAATAAAATTTGAATTTGAATTTTTAATAAGTAATTTCTCCCTTTCAAAATGAGTAGCCTCTTTTATGATTTCCCTAGTCTCAGCTACTTGTATCTCCTAATGGGGCTCCTCGAATGTATGTTCATTGAAATCAGGATGCTCCATGTGTTCCTCCATAAGTGCAAGTCCAGGTTCTTCATCCTATTCTAAGTCATAGAAAATATTATCTGAATATGAAAATTCAAAATAATGGGAAGTGATACACAATTCAGTTTAAATAAAATCATAAGGGATAGGGTATGAGAAAAGATAAACTCCCTGTCTTGGTTTAGATTCAATCAATTCATTATTAGTAAGTGCCTCTTGAAGTAGATTCTCAGTGAATGGGGGTAGGTATTCAGGCTCCTCCATATTTACTTCAAATTCCACCATTTGGGTGGTGTATTCCTTCAGTGGTTCTCACTATTTTTTATTATAATGTGTAGGGAAATCAATTAGTTCCTTGCATTCATTCCAAAATTTATCTAGTTCTTTTTGATCTCTCATATTTATCTTAGAAGGCAATTCTTCCTATTTTTTCTCCTTAGGTAAGACAAGTGGATCATCTTTTGGTTCAGGTTAAGACTGAGTTTTAGGTTCTTCTGATGATTCTTGGAAGTATGTAGTTATCCAATCCATTTTTCCGTAGAGATCTTGCACCTTTTCATCAAGATATTGAATATCATACTTGAGTTTTTGTTTTTCCACTTACTCTTGGAAATATTCTGGTGGAACTTCTTCAAAAGTTTTGGGAGGAAATGAGGAGTAATCTTCTTGTGTTTTGGACACTTTTTTATAGAATTCTGGGATGTAGTCCTAGAATTTAGTGAAATATCTAAAAAATCCTTCAACCACTGGTTACTCGAGGGTCTCCTTGAGATCCTAGATGAGGTCCTTGAATTCATTCTCCTTGAAAATTTGGCTCTAGGCCCCCGTGATCTATCTATCCCATAATGAAACACCATATTTTATAGACCAGTGTACTTCCGCAACTGGTTCTTGCACCTGAGAGTAATTGTTCCATGTATTGAAAAAATTATCATACGAAAACATCATGGATTTTTTTTCATTTTTATTTTTATAAAAGAAATTAAATATATATAAAATGTGAAATGGAAAATATAAGTAAATCTATGATTGGATCTCCGGTAACGAAACTAGTTTTGACACATGTCTTCCATGGGGCATGGAAAAGGCAATATTATAATTTTTTTTAGTGAAGAACGGTAGATGACTAGGGTCATCTCACTTGAGGAACCTTTTATTTTGTTCACTTACTTATTCTAAATCAACTAAGCTATCAATTTTTGTGGTTTTTTTATCTAATTAAAATAAGGACAATATTTTTGGGTTTTTGAATAATGACATGTAATAATTTAAATTATAATTTATACTAATATGAAAACTATACAGAATGAGTTAAGGAAAGAAATAACTTGGTCTTGGGTTCAGCCTCAGATTCAATCATCATTCTCCTTTATTTTTTTGATTTCAGTTTGATATTCCAAACATGAAATCTCATGTTTGAATTACTATTCTTTATTTAGAAATTGTGGAATATCATTGAATGCCTAATCACCCTTAATTCCACCTTCTCCTTTAATCAAGGTTGATGACACTCCTTGGTCTAAGAGGTTTCATATTAAAAGACCCAGCTCAATAGATGTTGTTTCATCCATTTATTATATCTACTCCTATCATAAGAATAATTAACTAATGGAGAGAGGTAAAAAATATTTAAATAAAATAATAGAGATAGATTGAGTTTCATGTCATTGGCGGTAGTCACCACATCATGAACATTCACCTCATCCATGTATGCTACTCAATTATATTTAAAAACTTAAAATTAAACTTTAAAGAAAATTCATGAACACCTTAACCTCCCCCTAGGCCAATCCTCATTTTTGAGAGTAAGAGATCACAATGGTGGAGTGGATATAAGGAGAAGAGAAAGAGAGAGAATAAAATAAAATATAAACAATAGTGGATGAATAAAATAAAAATGGAAGAATGGGGGTGATAAGAGAGTTATAGAGAGAGAGGAAGAGATAAAATAAAATAAAATAAAATTATAAAATTTATAAAGAGAGTTAAAATAATAATATAATAATAGTAGTTATTATTATTATTAAGAAAATAATTTTTATTGAATAAGGATAATAGAAAGAAGAAAATGATAAAATAAAAATAAATTTAAAAATAAGAATGCTAAAATGAATATAATAATATTATTATTATTAATTATAATTATATTAATTATGATAATACTAATAAAAATTAAAAAGAAGAAGAATTAGATAAGAGGATGAAATTAACGGAAAAAAATTAAAAGAAATGAATGATTTTATTAGAAATTTAAATTACAATTGAAAAATGAAACAAAAATAAAACTTAAAAATAAAGAAGAAGAAGAAATAGGGTAGGTATAATATGGTATTTTATGGATCCTTGGTGGATATCTCCTCCTCAGTGGTCGACTGATGGTATGGGATGATTTTGAAAGGAGGTGTTTTCCTCCTTTTATAGTCCATAAATTCCCTTCGACATTTTATGAATGTTACCCCCATTAAATGACTGATTCATGCATGGAATCCTTCATAAAGGTTTTTTATAAATTTCATGTACAAATCCCTTCAAATTTTAAGCTTATTTTTCCATGTTTAGAGAGATTTATGTTTGTTTTACTCCAAGAATTTATTCTACCCAGACAGACTCTCCATATTTCATATCTTTGGTTTATCGTGCATTAATGGACTTGAAAATGGCCAATTCATGCATGGATTCCTTCAAAAAAGTTGTTAATAAATGACTTTAGAATCTCCCCTACAAATTTCAGCATATTTTGTCCATAAAATCAGGAGATATTGTCCCAACATCAAAAATATCTAGATCTATGAACAGTTTTCAAGGCCCACCTTGTGAGCTAGTTTTGGGATTCCAAATGGTAGATTTAGCTTTGGATACAGAATAATGAAATGAATCCTATGATGTATAAAATCTTAAAAATAAATAATTTAATAATTTATATTAGTATAGAAAATTTTATGGCCTAAATACAGATATAATTTAAAGTAGTTAAAATCCAAAAAATATGTGATTTTTTCCAATTAACCTCATAATACCACTAAAACCATAAAATATGACAATTGACCTTTAAATAACACTTTTTTTAGATTTAAAACATTTAAAATCACCCAAAAATGATTTAAATTTGAATAAAATATTGCATATTATTTTGGTCTATCAGTGGACCTGGTATCAGTGGAACTTAGTAGTATGTGGTGATGTTGACCATGTTTGGTGGTCGGAATTTGGTATCTTGATACGGGCTCTCCCCTGCTTTACTCTTTATAGTTATTGTCAGTTCAGGTTTCCCTCTATATTTCTGGTTGGGCATTTATTTTTCCCTTTTATATCATTTGTATTATGTTTTCATACTCTGTTGTATTTTATTAGAAGTTATTTCATGCATATTTACACTTATATGTTATTGTGTTTCATATTCATCTGCACTTTTTCATGGAGACGGTTGGGTGCGTGTGTACTGGTAAAATAGGAAAAATCAACCCATTTAATTTATGTATTCTCAAATCTTATCTCCATCACCTAGCCTATTTTAGGTGAAGTTAGGGTTGTGACGGCTTGGCCATCTGTCATTCAAGTGGGCCCTAGTAGTTTGGGTCATTACAGTGGTATTGTTGAAGGGAAAAATATTGAGATTTTTTAAGAAACATCACTGAATATGTCTCTTAATCAAATAGATACAAATATTAATTATGAGACCTCACGGTTAAGGGTTGATGGTGTTGATAGTGTTAATGACATAACCAATTTATTTGATATTACAAGGGATGATAAAAGTAAAGCTCATATGGAAATTGATGATGTTGAAGAGGAAGATAAATACATTAACACTAATGAAATTGAAGGGGAAGATGAAGATGAAGAATGATGTGATATTTTTTTCAATAAATATTTGTTAGTTTTTTATATTTGATATTTTTATTAAAAAATCTTTGTAGATAACATTATTTCCACCCAATTGGTTTCAAAAAAAGTTTTTAAAATTTTTAATTTATTTATATTTTTTATAGGGAATGAAATTTTTTTATAAAAATAATTATATGGTTCAAAAGGCTCAAGATAATTATGATTACATGATTCTTAACTTGATTGGGGGTGTTCTTCCTAGTGATGAGCCTTCTGATTTGTCATCCGAGGGTGTTGACCCAACACTAACTACTAAGAGGGGTTGAGGCCTTGCACAATTGATGATTATGGATCTTATTGTAGTGATACATTCATCCCTTGATTTTGATCCTCATCGAAGGAAGCAAGTTTAAATATGAATTTTATTTAATTTTCATTTAATTTATTCTATTTATTAACTATGTTACTGGTTATTCTGATAGTGTTACACTGAGGATGGCGTTGGGTCTGGGAGCTCCTCTCCTCCGGCTTCGCAATGAAGGATAGGCTTTCAGTATGGGGTCTTCATCATGGTTATTCTGATCATAATTGGAAAAGAGACTAAGCAATCCAGGTATGGACACTTTGTTTGAATTCTCATTGAAATTGACCTTGCTTATGATCTATTTGATCCTCATTACAGGCAATATCAAACTTGAACTGTCCATCTATTTTGAGTGGCTTTCTAGTTTTTGTGGCATCTGTGTATGTATTGGACACTCTGATGAGGAGTGTCATAGAAATAAGAGTGTAGGAACCCCTGAACAATTCAATAAGCATTCAGACATTGGTATGAGGAGGAGTAAGCTGGTTTTTAGGAAGAAGGACATTGAACCCAGTAATATCGCAACTAAATCATTTTCTGATGTTGTCAAGTAGGGTTTTATTGAGAAGACGACACCTTGTTATGGGGTTGATATGATCACCCATGTTACACCTCCTGCTATGGTTCAAATCCCTATTTTTATTGATCAAGGTACCTCTCAAAGCTCTGACCTTTCTGCTCTCAGAAGTGACAAGGGACGTGTTTTGGAAGATGTTGTTGTTTCACTTGTGGGTGGAAGTGGCTTGATGACATCCTGGGCCGATGTGGCTGCTGAAGAAGAAAATAAATTGGATCGTGAAATTCAATTGGATCACGAGGATATAATACAGGATGAGGTCAACTTTGACATGATACATGAGTCACTTGTGTCTAAAACCAAAAAAGGAAAGGCCAAACTGGTTGACGATGCGGGCTTTCAGTTGGTGATGTCCAAGAAATATATAACTCCTTTACAGCATGAGGGGCATGAAAAGAGGCTTGTGCACAACACAGATCTAACACTAAAGGGTCATTTAAGTCCCTCCTTGGAGGTAACCCCTCATACAAAAATCATGAAAAGTGCTGACAAGTAGCCTATTCCCTTGAAGATTGAGCACTCTATTGCTCCCTCTTGCAGGGTCACTGAGAATGTCGGGTGGACCTATCTGCTCCATTTTACTGATTTAATGAAAATTTCTTATTTGTATTTTGGTAGAGCTATTAATGAAGAGTGTGCAACCGAACGGGTAAGGAATTCAAGCATTAGCACTCCAAAAGGACAAGAAGGTGAAAGACCGATTGAAGGCACCATCAAGGAAGCAACACAATGGTATTTTTTGCAACTTGAGGTGACCTTCTCATCAATGGAACAGGAGGTTTTTGTTATAGAAACTATATGGTGGTATAGATTCTATTATATTTTAATTTTGAAGATGGATTTTTCTCCAATCTGGAAAATGGATTTTTGTGATTTATCTTGTAAATTCAGGGTATGCTCTACTCCTGAGGTTTCATTCTCATCGTCATCAGAAGATGAATGTGTGGCACCTCCAAAGATATGGAGGTGTGGTCGACATCCAAAAGGAAGAGGATGATATCCAAGGAATTTGGGATCTATATGGATTGTTTAATGTTGGACATTGTATGTTGTGTAGACTTGTCACCATCCCATCTTGTATTTCTTACTTTTTATTAATAAACTTTGAAGTCATGGATTTGAACTTTCCAAATCCATGGTTGGGCTATTTTGAGTACTGATAATTCTTATTTTCATGGTTTTTCACATCTAGTCATTGGTTAAGCTACACTATCACATATCTGAGCAAGGGATGTGCCGGCTTTTATCAATGCTAAGCACAAAGCGCTTTTATTAGTGCTACCTAAAAGTGATGATAAAAGTTTTTAATAAAAAATATTATTAATATATATATATATATATAATTATTATATTTATATTCAAAAATAATGTTTATTTATATACATTAATTAAAAAATGCATGTTTATAATTAATATATTTTTTTTAATAATTCAAATATATATATATACTGTTTTAAAAAAAGTATTAATATTATAAATATATATATATATATATTTAAATAATTATAAAATTATAATAATTTTATAATTTTATGTAAATAATTTTTAAATATATTTATTTATTATTATAATTATATAAATAAATATATATTTAAATAAATATATGTCTCTGATGAATTTGATCAATAAATATATATGTCTAGAGATAATGATGATATTCATGGACATGATTGACGTTATTTATGTTCATACATTAATGTGTGGATACGTATAATTGACGTTAAATGATCATAAGTTTATTTGTGGACATGATTGTGGGTTGTTATGTTTAATATTAATATTGATTATATTATGATGATGCATGCATATGTTATGTATTCATGACTCATGAATGTTTATACATTGACACCCTTATTAATCATTCTTTCTATATATATGTGATGACTTGTTTTTTATAATCTAAACCTTATTAGGTATGATTCATTCATGTTATACACATTAATTTATTATGTTCTCATAAATACTTATAAAATTAAAATAAATATATTTATTATATTTATAATTATAAAATTTTAATTATATATAAATACTTTTTAAATATATATATTTATAATTATAATTATAACTAAATATATATATTTAAATAATTATGAAGTTATAATTAATATATTCACTATTAGTTTATAAATATATATATATATACATTTATATTTATAATTATAATTATAAATATATTTATTTATTTAAATAATTATAAAATTATAATAAATATATTTATTATATTTTATAAATATATATATTTATATATTAATGAATATATATATATATATATATAAACTATGAAAATATGAATAATCAGTACTCAAAATAGCCCATCCATGGATTTGGAAAGTCCAAATCCATGACTTCAAAATTTATTAATAAAAAGTAAGACATACGAGATGGGATGGCAACAAGTCTACACAACATACAATGTCCAGCATTAAACAATTCATCTAGATCCCAGATTCCTCGGATATCGTCCTCTTCCTTTTGGATGTCGACCACGCCTCCATGTCTTTGGAGGTGCCACACATTCATCTTTCGATGACGATGAGGATGAAACCTTAGGAGTAGATCATACCCTGAATTTCTAAGATAAATCATGAAAATCCATTTCCAAATTGGAGAAAAATTCATCTTCAAAATTAAAATATAATAGCCTCTGCACTACCATATAGTTTCTATAACTGAAAGCCTCTGGTTCCATTGATGAGGTCACCTCAAGTTGCGAAAAATACCATTGTGATGCTTCCTTGCTGATGGTGAGATACTGGTAAATACTGGCGAGGATAAGGCTAACAATGGGAATCCCTCATTAGACTCTTGCTCTGGTAGAAACAATATTACTTTTCTTGAAATTTTGAATATATCCCTTAGCATGGACGTTTTTTGGAAGGAATTCGACAATGTTTCACCTCTTTGAGTTGATGATCCTTCAGCTATTAATGTTCTCAAAGATACTGGGGATCAAGACAGTGTGTCCCATAATGAGGATTCATCCAGTATGGATGATTAGGATTTAAACTAGAATCCACCCAAGTAGTGGAATAGAGGACGTCACCTGAGAGGTCGGGGTGGCTCACAAAGAGGTGGAAGGCATAATAGACGTTGATTGTTGGTTGATTCATGTCTGGTGGTATTGTCCATGCCATTTTCGCATTGCAACTCTTCCTTTATGTAGTTAACTTTTTTAAATAAATTTTTCAGGATCATGGATTTTAATGCATGGTTCGCACTGTTTGGTTATACATAAATATATATTTATTTA
Organism: Viscum album; assembly: GCA_963277665.1. Classification (NCBI taxonomy): domain Eukaryota; kingdom Viridiplantae; phylum Streptophyta; class Magnoliopsida; order Santalales; family Viscaceae; genus Viscum; species Viscum album. The sequence continues at coordinate 1,897,753,679 of OY728150.1, forward strand.
AATAATTATAAAATTATAATAAATATATTTATTATATTTATAATTTTATAAATATATATATATATATAATTAATATATTTATTATATATAATTACCAAGAAAGTTTAGGATCTGAGCGTACTTGATCCTAAAAATTTATTAAATAAAATAAAAGTGCAGACAAACAGACCATACAAGTGGTACAAAAAAACTCCAGCAAATACAAGACATCAAGAAAGAAACACCCAAGATGGATTAAAATCCCAAAAAAAACACTTATAACCCAAAGGCCCAACAAAAGGTCCACACAACCATGTGCCCTGTGCACATCCCAAAGTCAATCAAATCTCCTTTTCTGTAGATCCTCTCCCGACTAATGAATGCCACCTAAAGTTCAAAAAACACCCCTTGTCCATACGCATCTACAATGATTATCCATACCCCAACCTCATCCCGAGGCCATCACCCCCTGAAGTCATCGTTCCCACCAAATGTGTCCTAAAGTCACCCAGAACCCAAGGTCCTCACGTGAAAGCGGTCATCAGAGGTTCTCCCATGTTCCATTGCCTCTAGCCAGCAACCATCCGAACTCACCAGCCTTCACCTGGCCCATCCCTACCTTTATGAGGTCACCAGCAACACTGATAGTCACCAACATAAAGAGTTGCAGACCACCAGCACAGTGCCTCAGCTCCAAGCACCACCCACATAGCGACTCGCATCCAATCTCTAGCCAGATCCCAGAACCTGAGCATCGTTGTCTCGATGTCATCATCCTCCCGAGCTTCACCCAGCTTCTCAAGCCACTTCGATCCTGGTCAGCACCCAAATTTGTATCACAAACCTTATCACCAGTGAAAGAAACCAAATACCCATAGACCAAGGTCGCCTCGGCCCACGCATCACCATTGTCGGCACCCAAGTTGCTCCACGGTCCACCATCACCAGCCAAACTAGCCCACAAAACGCCATCCGCCCCAACAGCTAGCGGACCAGCAAGGTCCCGCCATCGGGATCCCAGATCCGCAAACTTCTGATGTCACCGACGGAACCCTGCACCACTAGTACACGCCTGACTGTTGGGGCTCAGAGCCCGGCGCCGCAGCGAAAGCCGTCGTTGCAGAAAACACACAAGAGAAGATTTCACCCAAAGGCTTTTTAACACCACACCTGAAGGATTTTTAACAACACACCCGAAGGCATTTTTACAACGCAACACCGACACCATGAACATACCATTTTTGTTGTACCACCGATCATCACAACCGGGACACGCCACTTGATCTCCGCAACCAAGAGGACTTTCGATACATGGCACCTTCATGAATCTCTTTGCACGCCGTCGTCGACGATTCTCTCTCCATCGTCGCACGTCGTCATCTTCACGCACATGCTTTCATTCGTTGTCATTGACATGCCATCATCGTCGGTGTCATCACCTCTTCTTCATTCTCACCATCTTCACTTCACACTAGTTACCACAAACGCGGAAACCCCTTCCTCGTTTCTCTCTTGGAGGCTGCATCTTTGCCAGCCCACATTCCAAACATGCTACCACATCCTCTTATATAGACTCCCAGCCCATATCTCCATTTAATGCAGTCAACATTCATAATTACATCATTATTCCATCAATTAATAATGAGAATAACTCTTCATTAATGTTGGGAGAAAATCCTCCATTAATGTTGAGAAAATTCCTCCATTAATATTTTCTCTCTCCTCATTATTCAAAATTTTAAATCATCAATCCCAAAAATCTCCACCATGATTTAAATTTAAAATACTTCACATTAATCTCCACCATCTAGGTATCTGTGATTGTCGGCTCCACTAAGCTCTGAATGTCAACCAATGAATGGAACACGCCGCATGACACCTGCGGCCAAGAAGACTTTTGATATTCCAGCAACACCGCTGATACCGCCATCATTTCCGATGACATCTGAGACTTGAGTCCTTGATAAGCTGCTCCACCAGATGCTTGTCACCGTGTTCTGCAACTGAGCACTGCAACCAATCCTATGATACCACTGTTGGGGCTCGTGGAGCCCGGCGCTGCAGCAGAAGTCGTCGTTGCAGAAAACACACAAGAGAATATTTCACCCGAAGGCTTTTTAACACCACACCCGAAGGATTTTTAACAACACACATGAAGGCATTTTTACAACTCAACACCGACACCATGAACATACCATTGTTGTTGTACTACTGATCATCGCAACCGGGACACGCCACTTGATCTCCGCAACCAAGAGGACTTTCAATACATGGCACCTTCAAGAATCTCTTTACATGCCGTCATCGACAATTCTCTCTCCATCATCACACATCATCATCTTCACGCACATGCTTTCATTCACCGTTGTTGACACGCCATCATCGTCGGCGTCATCACCTCTTCTTCATTCTCACCATCTTCACTTCGCACCGGTTACCGCAAACGCAGCAACCCCTTCCTCGTTTCTCTCTTGGCGGGTACATCTTTGCCAGCCCACATTCCAAAACATGCTACCACATCCTCTTATATAGACTCACAGCCCATATCTCCATTTAATGTGGTCAACATTCATAATTCCATCATTATTCCATCAATTAATAATGAGAATAACTCTTCATTAACGTTGGGAGAAAATCCTTCATTAATGTTGAGAAAATCCCTCCATTACTATTTTCTCTCTCCTCATTATTCAAAATTTTAAATCATCAATCCCAACACTGACCGTGCACAAACTATCAGGTTGTTGCCCTGTAACGCCATCATCACCTATCGCCAGCCAGTCAAAACACGGGCCCATGCCCCGGTCATGAAACCACCACTTCAAAACACACCGGCAGCAAATCGTGGTCCACCCGCATCCCCCAAGAGACTGCATCACATTGAAGGAATCAAAGTATGAAACCCTCCATTCCATCCCCAAGAGAAAGAATAAGCCCAGATCTAAGCAGATCTGATAAGGAATCCACCCCTTTATCCATCGTCACCAGATTTGTTCTCTGTCAGGGTTTCATCAGCAACCGCATCTATCAAAATGCCTTCATCATCCCTTCTACTTGAAACAGACCTCAAAATCTCATCCCTTTTGAGAGGGTAGCAGAGGGAAAACATTTTTTTGTGCCCAACCACGTCAATAGAGTATTGATCATCCTCACCATATCTGAAGCAATCGCCTGAAATTGATAGAGAGAGAATCTCTCCTCTAGTGAGAGAAGCCATTATTATATATAATTATAAAATTATAGATATAATAAATATATTTATTATAATATTATAATTATTTACATAAATATATATCCATTTAAATAATTATAAATATAATAAATATATTTACTATAATATTATAATTATTTATATATATATATATATTTATTTAAATAATTATAAAATTATAATAAATATATTTATTATATTTATAATTTTATAAATATATAAAATTAATATATTTATTATATATAATTATAAAATTTTAAATATAATAAATATATTTATTATAATTTTATAATTATTCAATATAATAAATATATTTATTATAATTTTAAAATTATAATTTTCATATAATAAATATATATTTATTTATAATTATAACTATAAATAAATATATATTTATGTAAATAATTATAAAATTACAATAAATATATTTATAATTATTTTATAATTATTTATATATATGTATAGTTATTTATAATTATAGTTATAAATATATTAAATATATTTATAAAATTTTATAATTATAAATATATATATTGATAATATTTATAATTTTATAAATATATATAATTATATAAATACATACAAATATTTATAAATATATTTATTGTATATATAATTATAAATAAATATTTATTTATTTATAGTTATAATTATAAATAAATATATATATAATTATTATATATATAATTTTATAAATATATATAATAACATAAATAAATTATTAACATTAGATCTTTATCAGTGATTTTTTAGTGCTAATAAAGATATCCCTTTATTAGTGCTAAAAAGCATTGATAATATTATTATTTATCAGTTCTATAGTTTTAGCGCTGATAAAGACACGTTTTATCAATGCTAAAAGAACACTGATAAGGTATTGTTTTATCAACGCTTTCAATTTTAGCACTGATAAAGTGTTGTTTTATCAGCGCTTCCAATTTCAGCGCTGATAAAACTACAATTATTCGGTGCTTTTTAGAAAGCACTGATAAAAGGCTTATCCCTTTTTTTAAAAGAACCCTAATCGGATGCCTTCTCTTGCACACCTTCAAGTTCTCACGAAATTTGATTTTAGTCACGCCACTGCTATCTCTAAACCCCGTTGTCACCCTGCTACCGCTCTTGTAGAACCACACTAGTGTTATCACGTTGCCACTCTCATCGAACCGTATTCCCTCCGTTTTTGCTCTCGATGAACCCCATTGCCGCCTCACCAAACCCCATTGCCACCTCACTGAATGCCACTATCGGCGCATCTTTATTGTTACTTTGCTGGATATTTTTGACGAATCAAAACCCTAAAAACTAAAGGTATGTTATTCAAATCTTGTTTTTATTTATTTATCAACTGATTCGCTTCATGGTTCACTTTTTTTTGTTATTCTTGAACAATAATGTGTGTGGCACCCCCTTTATGTTATTCTTGTGAAATTTTTTGTGTCTCTAGTTATGGTCATAGATTGTTGAAAGTTAAATATGATTTTAGTAAATTCATATGATCTAGTTATGTTATGGGAAATTTTGTTTGGAAAGTTTTTATATAGTTGTGATGAATGTGATCTACCAAAATTTGGATTTTATGTTTTGGGTATAATTAATGATCTTTTAGTATAAAAGTTTTTATAGGAAGGAGTTTGAGTGTTAATACAGTAATGATGGTATTTGGGTTTATTCAAGAGATAGAGGTGAGGATGAGAAATCATTGGAATTTTTGGGGAAGTGTTCCGATAATAGTTTATGTTTCAATGATTTAGTAATGTATTATAGATTCCTATAGTAAATCATTTAAATTTGTTAATTTTTTTAGTCATTAGTTTTTAAGGATTAGTTAGTGTAGGGGGATTGTGAGTTAGGGTACCCTATATTCATTATAATAAAAAATATTCTTTGATTTTCTGACTTGGAAGGATGGTTTTGATTTAGGTAACTGCTCTGTTTTTTGTTTGGGTGGGTCCTTAGTTACTTTTGGTATGTGTCCATATTTAGACAAAGATACTTTGAATAGGGTTATAATAGTCAAATTCATATTAATCTAAAGGTTTTAACACAACATAATTAGACACTTTTAGGTATTAGTAATGTCATAAAGGAGATTCAGTGTCAAATTAAAGCAATTAACCTACAATGGGTGAATTTCAAAAGATACATGGTTGCCCAAACTATGTATTGCAATATAGGTTTTTTTTCTTGATTAGTGCTCAGTTTAGCTAATTGAGAATTCAAATCATATATTTTGGGGAAAATGTCATCATTCTTACTTCTTTCAATTATAATGATTTTATAATTGTGTTGTTTTGGTGAATACTTTCATTTCTTAAAATATGGAAAAATAAATGTATTTTAATTTAAAATATAAAGTTAATTTTGGAAAATATAAATCTTTTTAAAGTGAATATGGATGAAAAAATCAGAAATTTTTAAGGTGGATTTCATGATTTATTTTCAAATGATTAGGGAAAGACGTGTTTGATTTAATAGACTTATAAGGAATTCAAGGTTTTCATGATTTTTATTTTATAAAAAGAAAATCATGTGGATAGTGTAAGACATAATATTCCACTATAATAAACATTTAATTATAATATAAATTATACAATACATGTTATTTTATTTCATTACTATAATGAAAAACAAAACTACAAAATTAATGTAATGAACCAACTCAGGTCAACTTGTAATGTCACCCGAGTCAATTTGTCACAAGGTCTGAAGTATGTTCTTGATCTCCACAAGATGGAAACAAGAACTGAGGGAATAAAACACTACTGAGAGTGGAATTATAGGAAGCAACCCGAAGGGTGACATAAGTTTCATGTGGACACTAAGAAAGTAATTCCTTGGACTAATGAGAGAGGAATTCTAGGAGGCAACCTGAAGGGTGACATAAGTGAAAATGTTACCATGTAATCCAAAAATTGGTGTCCTATGATAATCCCTAATATGAGAACATGTGGTAAAATGAGTAAGAAATTTGGTAACCCTAGTTGAATGTGGATATAGAACTTTGGTTGGTAAAGTTCCAACCTCTTGAATTAAGTTGGGAAAGTTCAAAGGGATTTTTGAAAAAGACCTTTGTATCCTAATGTTTTTCATAAAAATAGTTGTCTATGTGATTTTTAATAAAGTACACCCATTTAAAATTCTCAGTTTATATCCCAAAATTTCAAAAATAAAATATTTCCCTATATTTATTCAAAACTATAAAAGTCAATTTTAAATTCCTAAAAGAGTTAGAGAAGTATTTCTATCCATTCAAAATTCCACTTTATAACCCCTTCTTAAATTTCAAATTCTAGTTTACACACAACATTTTAAATCTAGTCACTTTTTTCATTTAAAAAAAACATTTACACACATCATTGTATTAAATCTCTTAGGTCTCATGTAATGAACCTAATTTTCTCAAAGGTACGGATTGTTGTTTTAAAAAAATATAATAATTTCTTTTTTTATTTTTGAAACCATTATTGTATTCAATATATGTATTTTCTATTATTAAAAGGGTTTTCAAATAATATATATTTTATTTTTTTCAATTATTATATTAAATAGTTGTATTTATAAATTTCCTTCAATAAGTTTTTGTTTTTGATCATGTTGGGTGATAAACCATTTTTCAATCTTTCTGTTTTCTTCCAAGCAATTCATGAGATCCATCTTCAATTGAACATATTTTTTGTATTTATTTTGTTATATGTTTATATTACCAAATCAAATAGGATGGATATGAATAAATAATGGATGGATGTCAATTGTATGACAAAAGAGTATGAAGATGGGGTGAAAGAGTTTATCAAGTTTGCAAAAGATCATGCATATGACCCTTCTCAAATCCTTTTTCCATGTTTATGCTATTGTTATTCAATACTAATTAGTGCATAGGATTTGGAAGAATACTTGATCTGTCATAGAATTTATCAAATTTATAAAAGTTGGAATAAACACGGGGGAAAGTGAATGTAGGTAGTGACTGGGATAACATAGCATTTTATGGATTATCTAATATGATTACAAGTGTGGATAATGAAGAAGACTTTATTGATGATGTGATTATAGGTGTGAATGATTATGAATATCATATTGAGGAAATGACAAGTATAGTTGAATATGAACTTCGTAATTACCCAAAATTGTTTGAGAAGTTAAAGAGTTATGTAAAGACATCATTTTATGTTGGTTGCACTAAATATACAGTATTGTCAGCCATAGAGAAATTGTATAATTTGAAAGCAGGCAATGAATGGAGTGATGCCAGTTTTATTGAACTAATTTCTCTCTTGAATTATATGATCCCAAAAGATAATGAGCTCCCTATCTGAAAATATGATGCCAAATAAATACTCGATAGAGGGTAAAATCCCTTGAGCCTTTAAAAAATGAGAGTTCAATAATCAAGTTATATATTTTTTGTAATATACATTATGTTACCTCATGTTATTATATGTACTTATGCATTTATGTAATCTAAATTAAATGTTAAACCAATTCTACAGATAATGAATTATTCATGTGTTGGTGCCCCCAATCCTGATGAATGATGAGTTTCTCAACCTGCTGATACTACCAGTGAAAAGTAACAACGACCTTCTACACGTGATGGGGCTCTCAATCATGAGGAACAACAAGTTTCTCAACCTGATGCTCCCAGGGTAGAGGTACAGTGACCTTATTCACAAGCCGATGATACCGATCCAGAGGATCAACATATTGATGATGTTAAATTTGAGTAAATGGTAGGCAATGAAGGACCGATGATGTAGAAAAAACATGAGCATCGTAGTGTAACGGTGTTAGCAAAAATTATTAAGGCAAAAATAAAAGGTATCAAATTCGAGGTCATATGGAATGTGCGGGGTTAGGATATTAACCACAAAAAAACCATGTTCAGTAGTTACATTGGGCTCATCACTCGGCAACACATGTCGATTGATGTACCTTCATGGAACAATGTTGTGCCCACACTTAAGACACTCATTTGGAAAAATATTATGGTAATATTATGATATGATTTCTTTATTTTTCTAAAATATCAAATAATGAAACAATGACTTACTCTTCATCATCTTTTACAGAGTGAATTTATAGTATATTTCACCTATAAAAAATTGTATTGATGCTTGTTGGAAGGATTCATAGTGATTTTCTCACAATTCTAATGATATTTCATCTTAAAGATGTTGAAGGGAAAATAAATCTTCACCCACCACTTATGTATGCACACCTGATAACCCAAGAATCATGGGATGGGTTTACTAATCATTGTGCAAAGATGCCTTTTCAGGTACATTTTGTCTGGTAATAAATTGTTTGAAAATACGTGTATTCATCACTTTGATTGAGAATTTTTTATTTATGAAATATCAACTAAGTACTGAAAATAAGGAATGTGTAGCAAAACCAACGTACCTATACCGTAGAACAAGTATGGGGTATGCTTCACTTGAAAATTGGTATATATTTTAAATCTACCATAATACTTTTATTTGATATAAAACAAAAGTATAATTATGTTCCTATGTTTATATACAGATTGATGAATCCAAATCCAAATTCACTTCCATACCACATCATAAACTATAGAAGGAGGCATGTGTCAATAAATATGAGATATTAATAGATGAAAACACATAAAAAGTGTGGGAAACATGTGTAAGTATGACATAATAAAATTTTGTTTTGATTTAAATCGTTATTACATTATAATGATTACTTATTTTTCTATATTGTCTATCTGATATAGTCATAGGAATCATCAACACCTGTACCGAATGAGCACCTACTATCGGTGGTCTTGAAGCGGACAGAACAATATGGTTGTGTTAGAGGTGTAGGTTTTGGGGTGACACCCCCAAACATATTTTGATAAAAAAACAATATGAGGATAAAGATAGAGAATGGAAGAGATGAAAGCAAGATTAGCTACCCTTGAAGAACAATTTCATTGGAAGACTGAGTTGCTACAAACTGATATGGGGGGAATCAAAGAGAAGAAACAACTCAAGAACAACTAGTGAATTATAATCCTGCTCCACCCCCACCCCCACCCCACTAGATTTTAGGTGAACCATTACCATCAAAGAGCTATCTTAGTTGAGGTAATCAATATTCAAGTAATTTTTTCTATAAAATTTGAGTCAAAAAAACATTGATACCTTTACTATACTTATATTTTATAGGGTAAAAATGACTATGATTTATATATATCAACACACACTCATCATCTTGTTGTGAGGGTTACTGTGTTCAATATCCAAGATGATAGTCTACACAATAGGCCACTTCCAACAGGTCATGTGAGAGTGATGGTTACTATATCTCATAATCTAAGAATTAATCTACCTATTCCAGTTGATGATGAAGATATTCATATGGTTGACCAAGCTGTTGGAACATTTATCACATGGTCGTCAGATCTTTTAAAAACACATGTTGACAAGAAGGTATTAATTTTCAATTTATTTTTCATGCTAAACCTTAAACAATTAATGAAAAAAAGTATAAACCAATGAATGTTATTGAAGAAGGACAAACGGAAGGGGTGAAATGAAAGGTCTACTCAAAACCATCTAAAGGATAAACCAACAGATCAAAAAGATCTCCCAAAATCACCTTTACCTCACCCGTTTAATATCTGCATTTAATTACATTGAAGGTTCATGCAGATAAAAATTAACGAAATGGTAATAGTCATATAGTTGATTTTAAATAAAAAATGTACATAGAGGAAGTTATAGACTATACTGATTTTGATAATATAAATGAAATTCTCAACTATTAATGGCTAAGATCCCCATTTGTAAGTGTATACATGAGGTGTATTTTTATGATTTTTTTTCAAAAGATGATATATTATGTTAATTATGACTAAATACAGTTCATATTTTTTTGTAGTCATGTATATCAATACCAATTGAAAGGATTATCCCATGAAAAATAAATTTGGACACATTAGTCCTCACGTCACTTCTACAGAACAAAAAATATAGTCAACAAAAATGGATGAAATAGTGGCAGACATGTCCAAATCATTTGAAAGTAGAATTACAGATGATAGACTCTTATTAATACCAATTATGCAGGGGTAAAACTCTATAATTTAATAATATCAAATATATTTTCATTTCTATCATTACTTATTCATTTTGTGTTTTTAGAAAACATTGGATGCTCCTTACGGTAAATTTGGATACTCCAAATACTTATTTCTTGGATTCACAACATAGATACCTAATCGCACCATAATTCATTGTTTCATTTTCACCCTTGCACCACTGTGATAAACTAGTTTTGTATTTAAAATTATAAAAATAATAACAAATTTCACTTCATGTTTGATTAAATTATTTTGTTTTTATCACTTATAAAAAGTTCTATGTTACTTGTTTTGATAATTTCATTGTAGGTGGAGGTGATTTGGAGGGCTCGTGATAGAGTTCAAGAAAAATGGGTCGAACTGTGCAGGATCCAAGCACATCAGTGGACTCAAAAACACACTTCTACTAAACCATACATCCAAATGGGATTATATTTTGTGTTTTGGTCCAAAATTCAATAGGATAAAACATTTATGAAGGAATCCAAGACTAATTCGGTCATCTGGTGGCCCATCCAGAATGATTTGTCTAAGCCACTGAATTTGAATGAAGTAAAAAGTGATGTGTTGTGTTCTGTCGATATCTCAAAATATAGATGTCCAAATGGTACCAAATTTTCAATGGAGATATTCAGGAGTTGGGGCTATAACTTTTTAATTTTTTTCAAAGTAGGATAAGACTTTCTGGAGGTCAAAAACTATGGTACAAGTGGTTTCTCTAAATCTAGGTGATCAATACCACCTTCTAATTTTCCTATAAAATGATACCTTGGGATCCCCATTTTAAATTTCTACCAGGAGGAAAAGCTCTAGTATTTTGGATACCCAAATGATTCCTCTCTTCATCCAAAAAGTTATGGAGGCCCCTATCTTCATAGGGGGGTCAAGGATGGAGGCAAAGTTCCACCTGATCCTCCTCCTCCTCTCGATGGCAAGCTAAACAATGGGCGATCATTTCAAGGGAGATACACATACTTGGGAGGGAGTTCCAACACTTTTTCTTATACTGGTTTTGTTTAATTTTTGTGTTAAATATTTCACTTATGTTTAATCTTGATGCTCTTCTCCTTTTAATACATTTCTTTTGTTATAATTAAGTGAAACACTTTTTATCTCAACACCGACTGGATTGATATTTCAAGTGGGGATCTTGGGTTGTTCTGATTAGACAACACAAGAATACTTTTTTCTCATAGATAATCATGAGATTTTAGTATGCTTTCATATCCCTTATTCCATGATTGAGTTCCAAACCTTGACATCGTGATTATTGTGTCAAGGGTTGCTTCTCTATACATCGTTTTAAGAGGCAAGAGGGGAATCAAGATCTTTTCAACCCTCAACAAAATAATTATATTAAACCATATAAAATTTTCAGAATAATGAACTATCCAAGATGTGTAGTGAACTTTAAATGGACTCCTTCTCTCATAATTCTTAAAACACCACCTTTATTTATCAACTATTAAACTCTTTAAATTAAGTTATTTTCTTAAAACTATTTTCTAAACAACCCCCCTTTTAATACTTTTTATTAAAAACACATACTCTAAACCTATCAAAGATCCTTGAGAGATGACCTAGGTTATACCCTGGACTATAAAATCATCTTTAAATTATAATAAATTTGACATTTCATGATAATACATTCAAATTTTGGCACTGTTTTCGGAGAACGCTTTGGGTTTTAGTGCGTGTTTTTTTTAATTTTTTTGCATATTTATTTGTTTTATCTTATACCTTTACCTATATTTTTTGTGTTATGATTAATTTCTTATGTAGTTTTTGTGCATTACTAATTCTACTCCAGGAGATTTACCCCCCTTTTGAACCTGAATCGGAGAGGATCCTACATCAGCAACACCGAGACGCATAAGAGAACACTTTGAAGGAGGATACACAAAACATTGAAACTCTTCTTAATCCTTCTTCTTCTTCTTCTTATGGAACCAACATAAAAACTTAATTAAAATTGTATATTATTTCTAAAAACAACCAAAAATTAAATGAACTAATGTAACCTGATTTTGATATCCAACCCACCTATATTCAATTACAAGTCGAGGCACCCAAATTTAAACTTAAATCTGGTTTAATTCATTTATTACCAAGATTCCATGGACTCATGGGAGAAGATCCATATAAGCACTTAAAATAATTTCATATTGTGTGTTCTATATTAAAACCTTATAATGTATATGAAGAACAAGTAAATCTTAGAGCATTCCCATTTTCATTAGAAGACAGTGTGAAATATTGGTTGTATTATGTTAATTTTCCAATTAGAGGTTGGGCAGACATAAAATGTCTTTTTCTTAAAAAATATTTCCCTGTCTCTCAAACTATAATAATAAGGAATGAAATTTTTGGGATAAGACAATCATAAGGGGAAACACTTCATGAATATTTGGAAATATTTAAGAGGTTATGTTCAAGCTATCCACACTACCAAATAAGTGATCAACTTTTAATTCAGTATTTTTATGAAGGTTTAATTACGATTGATTAAAAGATGACTGGTACTACTGCAAGTGGTGCACTAGTTGATAAAACCCCAATTTTTTCAAGGACACTAATTGAGAACATGGCGTAAAACACTGAACAATTAGGTTCAAGGTCTAGTGTACCCATTAGAGGTGTCCATGAGGTGAAAAGTACTGAGTTTGAAAAGAAGGTGGACATGAAGTTTGAAGAGGTAAGTAACCTTCTTTTACAACTTTCTCTTTCCCAAGTTAAATCTCAATCTCCTCCTCCAATCCATTTTGGTATATGTTAATCTGACATGCACTATTCTAACCAACTCCCCCAACTTATAGAAACTTCTGAGAGTTGTGAGGCAATCTTCCTAGGATGCCCCTTTATCAAACCCTTTAGGAAAGAACCTTACTATCCATCTAACCCTGAGTATAAATACAACCAAGCCTATAGTCAAGGAGGATATTCAAACAAACCTCAACCCAAATGCCTTTCCAACAACCCCCTCCAAAATCTGAGTCTACCCTAGAATACATGATGAAACAAATGGCTTCCAATAATCTCTAATTCCAACAAACCACCCAATCTCTCATACAAGACCTAAAAACCCAACTAGGCTAACTAGATAACTCAATCGGGGAAATCCAAAGTCATGGGTCGGGTAAAATACCTTCTCAACCACTTATCAACCCTAGGTATAAGGGAAATGTTAGTTCCATCACCCTTAGGAGTGGAACTCAACTTAAAAGACAAATGACCCCTCTTTTATATTCATCCTCTTAAGAGTAAAACACCATCCCAACTATTGAAATTAGTCCAAATGTCGAAAAACCTTGTCCTGAGAGAATCCCTTCTAAAGGAAAGAGTGTGTTTGTTGATGAGTCACCTAGCCTAATCATTCCTCTTCCATTTCCTCAAAGGTCCACCCAACAAAGAAAATAAAAATAAACTGAACTCAATAAATAAATCTTGAAAACTTTCAAAAAAATAAAGTTCAACATTCCATTGATCAATGTCATGAAGCAAATTTCACGATATGCCAAGTTTTTGAAGGAAATGTGTACACATCGAAGATAAATTCATGGGGATAAAAATATGAGCTTGGGGAGGAATATCTCAGCATTGTTAGTGTCATCACTTCCTAAAAAATGCAATGATCTGGGTTCATTCTCAATTTCATGCACCATAAGGTATTATTCCTTTTCCAATGCTATGCTTGATTTAGGTACTTCTATAAATGTGATGTCTCACTCTATTTACTCTTAATTGAAGGTCAAGGAACTAAAGCCCACTGGAACTATTGTTCAATTAGAAAATCGAAGTACATAACACCCTTCTGGTGTGTTAGAGGATGTTCTTGTGAGGGTGGAAAATTTAATTTTTCCTACTAATTTTTATGTTCTTAAAATGGAAGATGATAGGATGAATGGACATGCCCCGATTATATTGGGGATACCTTTCCTAAAAACTTCCAAAAACATAATTAATGTTCACAATGGTATATTATTTATGGAGTTTGGTGGTGACATTGTCCAATTAAACATCCTTGATTCCATGAATTACCCCTTGGAAGAACATTCCTCTCTCTGTGTTAACTCTATATATATACTCCCTTCCCCTAAAAAAGATTTTTTTCATTCCCTTGATCCTATTTCTGAGTTTTCATCATTGATTGAAATTATAGGAAATGAAACATACATATAATGTTGTACCAGTTTAGAAAAATGTCATGCATGTTTATTAATTGATGATTTCTTGAATACTGAGGATCCCATGACCATCAATGATACTGTTAAGCTTGTAAAATCTCATTCCTCATCTGAGTATGATTCTATTGAGATGTTAGATGAGATTAGTGACCTCTCACTTTCACACTCCCAATAATCCAAAATCCACCAGAATTGGAACTTAAAAAATGCATTAAGATTTAAAATATTCCTACCTTGAGAATGGAAACAATTTTCCTTTCATAATTTCTAGTTCACTCCCTCCTAAGCATGAATTGTGACTACTTGAACTTTTGTGGAAGTATAAAAAATCTTTGGGATGGACACTTGCAGACATTCATGGTATTATCCCATCAATTTCCACACATCATATATTGTTAAATGATGAGGCTAAACTAGTGATGTAGTCCCAATGTCGACTAAACCCAAACCTCCTAGATGTTATTAAAAAGGAGGTAACAAAATTATTGGTAGTTGGAATCATTTATCCCATCTATGATAGCCAATGGGTCAATCTAGTTCAAGTAGTTCCTAAAAAAATGGTCTAACGATAATTAAAAATAAAAACAATGAATTGCTTCCAACTCGTGTGTAGAATAGTTGGAATGTCTGTATAAACTATCGCTGACTAAACCAACATGCTAGGAAGGACCATTTACCATTATCGTTCATTGGCCAAATGCTTGAGATACTAGTAGGGAAGTCCCATTACTATTTTCTTGATGGGTATTTTGGATAATTTCATATCGATATTTCCCCTAAGGATCAAGAAAATACAACCTTTACTTTCCCCTTTGGAACATTTTCATATAGAAGGATGGAATTTGGTCTATACAATGCTCTGGGTACTTTCCAGCAATACATGGTTCGTATTTTTTTAGATTACCTGGAGAATTGTATGGAATTTTTCATGGACAATTTCACTATTTATGGATCCTACTTTGATGAATTTTTGAGTAGTTTAGGTTATGTCCTATGTCACTGTATTGAAAATAATCTCATATTAAATTATAAGAAATGTTATTTCATGGTGCGATAAGGTATATTATTGGGACATGTCATTTCGGTGGATGGTATCCAAGTAGATAAATCAAAGGTGTATATCATTTCTTCCCTACCATTCCCCAAAAATGTTTGGGATGTGTGGTCATTCCTAGGTCATGTTGGATTTTACCATCGTTTCATTTGTGACTTTAGTAAGATTGCACTCCCCCTCTCTCGATTGCTTCAAAAAGAAAAGGAATTTTTTTTGATAAAGAATATGAGTAAGATTTTAATAAATTGAAATGGAGTCTAACATCACCCCCAGTAATCCAACCACCTCGGTGGTATTTACCATTAGAACTCATGTGTAATTCCTCTAACTATATAGTTGGGGTTGTCTTATAAAAATGGGTTGATCAAGCTCCATATGTCATTGCTTATGCCTTACATACTTTAGACCATGCCCAAGAAAACAACATCACAACTGAAAAATAATTACTTTCCATTGCTTTTGCTTTAAATAAATTTCAGTCATACCTTTTAGGTTCCAAATTCATTGTGTTCTCAAACCATGCAGCCCTCCGATATCTATTTAAGAAACCAGAAGACAAACCATGTCTCATTTGCTGGATACTCCTCCTTCAAGAATTCAATCTAGAAATTAGAGATAAAAGAGCAGAGAATATGGTGGATGACCATATCAGTAGGATCCTCCTATCCTCATACATTGAATCATCTCCATATATTCCTATAAATGATATGTTTCATGATGAGAAATTTCACCGAGTGCACGATGTTATTCCCTGATATGCTGAAATTGTAAATTATTTGATAGCATCTTGTATTCTGATTGATTTCAATAAAAACCAAACTGATCATATAAAACATGAGTCTCATTGGTATATTTTGGATTACCCCTACCTTTGGTGAACATGTAGTGATCAAGTCCTTGGTCATTGTGTTCCTGATAGTGAGTTTCATCGTGTCTTAAGGTTTTTCCACACTCTTTCTTGTGGGGTCCACTTTGGTCCTCAACAGACTACTCGCAAGGTCCTCGATTCTAGTATCTTTTGACCAAAACTATTTCACTATGCCCATGATTTATATAAATCTTGTACACATTATCAAAGTATGGGGAATATCTCAAAAATAAATGAAATTCCACAACAGCCTTTTCTCTTTCATGACATTTTTTATGTTTAAGGAAATGACTTTATGGGTCCATTTCCCCATTCCTTTGGAAACTTTTACATTATTATGGTAGTATATTCTATGTCAAAATGGGTAAAAGCATACACCATAAGGGATGATGATTCCAAGGCTATTGTGTAATTTTTGAGAACCCAAATTTTTTGTAGGTTTCGATTACCTAGTTTTATCATTAGTGACTAGGGTTCTCATTTCTGTCATCGTATAATGCAATCACTTTTGCATCAGTATGGGGTCGGGCATCGAGTGTCTACTTCTTATCACCCACAGATTAATGGTAAAGTTGAGGTGTCGAATAGAGAGTTAAAATAGATTCTTGAAAAATGGTTCAACCCAATAGAAAAGATTGGAGGCTTAGACTCGATGATTCATTTTGGTCTTACTGTACTGCTTTCAAAACTCCCATTGACATGTCACCGTATTGGCTAGTGTTTGGAAAGGGTTGTCACCTTCCTATTGAGATAGAGCACCAGGACTACTTGGCCATCAAAGAATGAAATTATAATCTTTCTGGTGCAGGTACTCAAAGGAAGTTATAGATTCAAGAGCTAGAGGAAATGAGAAAATATTCATATGAGAACTACAGGATTTATAAAGAGAAAACCAAGGCTTCCCATGATCGTCTCATCCTTCATCATCAATTACAAATTGGGCAGAAGGTCCTCCTTTATAATGCAAGGATAAAGTTACATCCAGGTAGGCTTTATTCTTTTTGGTTTGGACCATACATTTTTACTAATTTTTATCCATTTGGTGTTATTAAGGTTCAAAATGAAGAAACACAACAAACGTTCATTGTCAATGGGTGGCGGCTAAAGCACTTTCATGAATCCATTCCGGAGTCCCTGAAGGAGGAAATCCATGTTCAAGAATCAATCTAGGAATGAAACCCATCAGGTTTTTTCCTTCTTTCCCACATTATCTTTTATTACAGTGAGGAAAATGCATGCTCTAGGTGTGGGGGATGGGTATATTCCTGGGTTAGTTAGGAATTTTCATTATCTTTCTTTCTTTTTATCTTTTTTTCTTACTGTATAGTATTGTCACCCCCCCCCACTCTTATGTTGGAATGTTAATTTTTTATTACCACTTTATCATGGAAAATGTTTCCTGGTTAATCATGGAAGTTATTGAAAATATGTGTGGAATTATTGTATTTCATGTTGTTTTAACATTAAAAAAATCTAATGAAATGTGTATTTCAGTAAGAATTCAATATTGTGGTGTGACTTTATCTTGAAAAATGGTTTTTTTTCGATGATATAAATGGTTGTATCATTTTGAAACCATTGAGAAGAATGGTACCCTTTATGTGAATGGTTTAAGGGAAAATTGTGTCACTTAATTTCTTCACACATCTTTACACCCAACCATGAAGTGTGAAAATTTATTACATAATAGAAAGTAAATATAAGTTAGGTTAATTTTTCTCTACTTTTGAAAATGATTTTACCATACATTCTTTCCTTATCTAATATATTTCATTACTGTACCAGATTGATCTATGTGTGTTTACACATTATCCAACTATTGTACGCCCTCAAAAAACCCAAAAAAATCAAAAAAACAAATATACATTGAGGGGAGTGATAAAACTTACAACATATGGGGATATATTGGTTAGGAGATTATGGTTTGACTTTTGGGAATTCTTAAGTGAGTGGGTCTTGAAATTTTATTACAAAGGATGTAGGGTAGGTTCAGTGGAAAGAATCATGTAAGTAGACAAATTTTAAAATAAATTATATTTACTCAATAGAAAGTAGAATAAATATCATGCAATGGTTTTCACACAAAACTATAGAATTAGTAACATTATTAAATTTTTAATTATTTTCTTCAATTGGTATCATGCATCTCTTTGAATTTCATTCTGAAATAATTTTTGAGACGTATTTTTCCACGATCACTGAGAATAACTCCTCGGTATGATTTTTTATTTTATCACATTTCTATCAGGGAAAAAAATTCATTGAATGTTAAATATTAATGAATTTTAGAATATATCCATGCATAATTTTTTGAAATTTGACTTTATCTAGGAGTTCAAATGTTTATATGTTGGGGTGTGATCACACCGTGATTCACTGTTTCATTTTCACCCTTACATAACCGTGTTAAACTAGTTTTATATTGAAAATTATAAAAATAATAACAATTTTCACTTCATTTTTTATTTAATTATTTTTTATCACTTTTAAAAAGTTAAATATTACTTTTTTTGATAATTTCATTGTAGGTGGAGGTGATTTGGAGGGCTCATGACGAAGTTCAAGAAAAATGGGCCAAACTGCGCAGGATCCAAGCACACCATTGGACTCAACTGAACATTTCTACTAAACCATGAATCCAAATGGTCTGATATTTTGTTTAATACTTCAAAATTAAATGGTATACAAATTTTATGAAAGAAACCACGCCCAATTCATCCATATAATGGCCCATCCAGACTAATCTATCCAAGACACCAAATCTACACTAATTCAAAAGTGGTGTGATGTGTTCTATTGATATCTTGAGTTTTAGTTGTTCTAATGGTGCCAAATTTTCATTGAATATAGTCAAGAGGTGGGGCTATAATTTTTTTAATTTTCTTGAAATTGCGATAATACTTTTTAGAACTCTAAAACCATGGTCTAAATTGTTTCTCTAAATATGGGGCTCAAAACCACCTTCCAATTTTCCTATAAAATGATACCTTAACCTCCCCATTTGTAAGTTTTTCCAGGAGTAAAATATATGGTATTTTGGAGACTCAAAGGATTTATATCCTCATATAAGAAGTTTTTTAGGCCCCTATCTTCATAGGGGGTCAAGGATGAAGGCAAATTTTCACCCGAGCCTCCTCCTCCTCTTGATGGTGAGCTAAATGGTGGACGGCCATTTCAAGGGAGTTCTGAAACTTTTATTCTACTAGTTTTGTGTAATTTGTGTGTTAAATATTTCACTTATGTTACATATTGATTCTATTCTCCTCTAAATACAATTATTTTGTTATGATTAAGTGAAACACTTTTTATCTCAACACTGATTGGGTTAAGATTTCAAGTGGGGATCTTGGATTGTTTTGATTAGACAACACAAGAATCATTTTTTATCACACATAGTCATGATATTTTAGTATGATTTGGTATCCCTTATTCTATGATTGAGGTCTAAACCTTGATATTGCAATTGTTGTGTTAAGGGTTGCTTCTTTGTGCATTGTTTTAAGAGGCAAGAGTGGAATCAAGATCTTGTCAACCATCAACCAAAGAATTATATTAAACCATATAAAATTTTCAGAACAATGAACTATCCAAGATGTGTAGTGAACTTGAAATGGCCTCCTTATCTCATAATTCTTAAAACACCACCTTTATTTATCAACAATTAAACTCTTTAAATTAATTTATTTTCTTATTATTTTCTAAACAACCCCCCTTTTAGTAATTTTTATTAAAAATGCATACTCTAAACCTATCAACGCTTCTTGAGAGATGACCAGGGGTCTAAACTAGACTATAAAATCATATTTAAATCATAATCAATTTTATGTGTCATGAAAATGCATTAAAAAAAATTCACCATTGCTGGGGAGCGCTTTGGTTTTTAGTGTGTGTTTTTTTTAATTTTGTGAATATTTATTTGTTTTATCTCATACCTTTACCTATATTTTTTGTTTTGATTCATTTCTTGTGTAGTTTTTTTTCATGACATGTTCTACTCTAGTAGATTTACCCCCTTTTGAACCTGAACTGGAGTGGATCCTACATCAGCGACACTGAGACGCACAAGAGAACACTTTGAAGGAGGACATACAAAACATTGAAACTCTTCTTGATCCTTCTTATTCTTCTAGAAGCAACATCAAAACTGAATTAAACTTGTATAATATGGATGAAAACAACCAAAAATTAAATGAACTAACCTCACCCTATTTTGATATCCAACCCACCTATATTCAATTACAAGGCGAGGCACCCAATTTTGAACATAAATCTGGTTTAATTCATTTATTACCAAGATTTCATGGACTTATAGGAGAAGATCCACATAAGAACTTAAAATAATCTCATACTATGTGTTCTACATTAAAACCTTCTAATGTAGATGAAGAATAATTAAAGCTTATAGAATTCCCATTTTCATTATAAGACAGTGCGAAAGATTAGTTTTATTATGTTAATTCACCAATTAGAGATTGGGCGGACATGAAACGCCTTTTTCTTGAAAAATATTTCCCAACCTCTCGAATTAAAATAATAAGGAAAGAAATTTTTGGGATAAGAAAAACATGAGGGGAAACACTTCATGAATATTGGGAAATATTTAAGAAGTTATGTTCAAGCTATCCACACCACCAAATAAGTGATCAACTTTTAATTTAGTATTTTTATGAAGGTTTAATTCCTATTAATCGAAATATGATTGATGTTGTTGTAGGTGGTGTGCTAGTTAATAAAACCCCAATTTTTTTCAAGGACCCTAATTGAGAACATGGTGAAATACACTCAACAATTTGGTTTATGGTCTAGTGTACCCGTTTGAGGTGTCCATGAGGTGCAAAGTACTAAGTTCGAAAAGAAGGTGGACACAAATTTTTAAGAGGTAAGTACCCTTCTTCGACAACTTGCTCTTTCCCAAGTTAAATCCCAATATCCTCCTACCATCCATTATGGTATATGTTCTTATAACACTCACTATTCTGACCAATGCCCCCAACTGAGAGAAACTTTTGAGATTTGTGAGGCAATCTTCCCAGGACACCCCTTGAACCAGTCCTTTAGAAAAGAAACTAACTATTCATCCAACCCTGGGTGGAAAGAAAACCAATCCAATAGGCAAGGAGGGTATTCAAACCAACCTCAACAACCATGGAACTAACCGGGGTAGAGTAGTCATCCACCACCACCCATAAATCCTCAACTACCCCAAAGGTCTTTCCAACACCCCCTACAAAATTCAAACCTAGCTTATAAGACATTATGAAACAAATGGCTTCCAACAATATCTAATTCCAAAAAACCACCCAAGATTATATACAATACCTAAAAACCTATCTAGGAAAACTAGTTAAATCTGTAGGTAAAATCCAAAGTCATGGGTCGAGTAAAGTACCTTCACAAACACTTTTCAACCCTAGGGATAAGGGAAATTTTAGTGTCATCGCCCTTAGGAGTGGAACTCAACTTAAAATAAAAATGACCCCTCCTTTAGAGTAATCCCCTCCTAAGTAAAACAACATCACAACCATTTAAATTAGTCCAAATGTTGAAAAACCTTATCCTGAGAGAAGCCCTTCCAAAGGAAAAAGTGTGTCTCTTGATAAGTCACCTTACCCAACCATTCCTCTTCCATTTCCTCAAAGGTACACCCAACCAAGAAAACAAAAATAAATTGAACTCAATAAATAAATATTGGAAATTTTCAAAAAAGTGCAGGTCAACATTCCATTGATCGATGCCAAGAAGCAAATTCCATGATATGCCAAGTTTCTAAAGGAGATGTGTACATATAAAATATGAATTCATGGCGATGAAAAGGTGAGATTGGGTAGGAATATATAATCATTTATAGAGCCATCACTTCCTACAAAATGCAATGATCCAGGTACATTCTCAATTTCATGCATCATAGGGGAGTATTCCTTTTCCAATGTTATGCTTGATTTA
Source organism: Viscum album (assembly GCA_963277665.1). NCBI lineage: Eukaryota > Viridiplantae > Streptophyta > Magnoliopsida > Santalales > Viscaceae > Viscum > Viscum album. The sequence goes on from OY728150.1 coordinate 1,897,776,011, forward strand.
GGTGCTTCTATAAATGTGATGTCTCACTCTATTTACTCTTCATTATAGGTCGGGGAACTAAATCCCACTATAATTGGTTTTCAATTAGAAAATATTAGTACATCACACCCTTCTGGTGTGTTAGAGGATGCTCTTGTGAGGGTGAAAATTTTAATTTTTCCTACTAATTTTTATGTGCTTAAAATGGAAGATGATAGGATTAATGGACATGCCCCAATTATATTGGGAATACCTTTCTTGAAAACTATAAAAACAATAATTAATGTCCACAATGGTACATTATTTGTGGAATTTGGTGGTGACATTTTCCACTTAAACATCCTTGATTCCATGAATCACCCATCATAAGAACATTCCTCTCTCTGTTAACTCTATATATATACTCCCTTCCCCTAAAAAAACTTATTTTCATTCCCATGATCCCCTTTATGAGTTTTCATCATTGATTGAAATTATAGGAAATGAAACATGCATAGAATGTTGTACCAGTTTAGGAAAATGTTATGCATGTTTGTTAATTGATGATTTCTTGAACACTGAGGATCCCATGACCATTGATGATACTACTAAGCTTATAAAATCTAATTCCTCATCTGAGTATGTTACCATTGGGAAGTTAGATGAGATTATTGAACTCTCACTTTCACACTCACTCCCATAAATCCAAAATCCACTAGAATTGGAACTTAAACAACTGCCACAAGATTTAAAATATTCCTATCTTGAGAATGGAAACAAGTTGCCTTTCATCATTTCTAGTTCACTCCCTTCTGAGCGTGAATTGCGACTACTTGAACTTTTGAGGGAGTATGAACAAGATTTGGGATGGACACTTGTAGACATTCCTAGTATTATCTCATCAATTTACACACATAATATATTGTTAAATGGTGAGACTAAACCAGTGAGGCAGTCACAACATCGACTGAACCCAAACCTCCTAGATATTGTTAAAAAGGAGGTAACAAAATTATTGGCAGATGGAATCATTTACCCCATATCTGACAGCCAATGAGTCAGTCCAGTTAAAGTAGTTCCTAAAAAAATTGTTCTAACATTAATTAAAAATTAAAACAATGAATTGGTTCCAACTCGGGTGCAAAATATTTGGCATGTCTGTATAGACTATCATCGACTAAACCAATAGACTAAGAAGTACTATTTACCATTGTCATTCATTGACCAAATGCTTGAGAGACTAATAGGGAAGTCCCATTACTGTTTTCTTGATGGGTATTCTGGATACTTTCATATCGATATTTCCCTCAAGGATCAGGAAAATACAACCTTTACTTGCCCCTTCGGCACATTTTCATATAGAAGGATGTCATTTGGGATATTCAATACTCCAGTTACTTTCCAGTGATGCATGGTTAGTATTTTTTTGAATTACTTGGATAATTGAATGAAAGTTTTTATGGAAAATTTCATTATTTACGGCTCCTCCTCTGATGAATGTTTGAGTAGTTTAGGTTCTATCATATTTCTTTGTATTGAAAATAATCTCATATTAAATTATGAGAAATTTCATTTCATGGTGCAACAAGGTATAGTATTGGGACATGTAATTTTAGAGGATGTTATCCAAGTAGATATATCAAAAGTGAATTTTATTTCTTCCCTACCATTCCCCAAAAATGTGTGGGATGTGCAGTCATTCCTAGGTCATGCTCGATTTTACCATTGTTTCATTCGTGAATTTAATAAGATTTCTCTCCCCCTCTCTCAATTACTCCAAAAAGTAAAGGAATTTGTTTTTGATAAAGAATTTGAGGAATATTTTAATAAATTGAAATGGATTCTCACATCACCCTCAGTAATCCAACCACCTTGGTGGGATTTACCATTTGAGCTCATGTGTGACACCTATAAATATGCAGTTGGGGTTGTCTTATCAAAACAGGTTGATCAAATTCCACATGTCATTACTTATGCCTTACGTACTTTAGACCCTTCCCAAGAAAACTACACCATAACTGAAAAAGAATTCCTTTCCATTGTGTTTGCTTTGGATAAATTTCATTTATACCTTTTTTGTTCCAAAGTCATTGTGTTCTCAGACTATGCAACCCTCTATTATATCCTTAAGAAACTAGAAGCCAAACTATGTCTCATTCGCTGGATACTCCTCCTTTAGGAATTCAATCAAGAAATTAGAGATAAAAAAGGAGCAGAGATTGTGGTGGATGACCATATCAGTAGGATCCTCCTATCCTCATACATTGACACATCCCCCTATATTCCTATAAATGACATGTTTCCTAATGAAAAATTTTAGCGAGTGCAAGATTCTATTCCTTGATATGATGAAATTGTAAATTATTTGGTAGCATCTTGTATTCTAGCTGATTTCAATAAAAACCAAACTAATCATCTAAAACATGAGTCTCTTTGGTACATTTGGGTTGACTCCTACCTTTGGTGAACATGTAGTGATAAATTCCTCATGCATTGTGTTCCCGATAATGAGTTTCATTTTGTCTTAAGTTTTTTCCACACTCTTTCTTGTGGGGGTCACTTTGGTCCTCAACGGACTTCTCCCAAGGTCCTTAATTCTAGTCTATTTTGGCCAACACTATTTTGGGATGCCCATGATTTCTATAAATCTTGTCCACATTGTCAAAGGATAGGGAATATCTCTAAAATAAAAGAAATTCCACAACACTCTTTTCTCTTTCATGACATTTTTTATGTTTGTGGAATTGACTTTATGAGTCCATTTCCCAATTCCTTTGGAAACTTGTATATTCTTCTGGCAGTAGATTCTCTGTCAAAAATGGGTAGAAGCATGCACCACAAGGGATGATGATTCCAAGAATGTTGTGTAATTTTTGAGAACCCAAATTTTTTGTAGGTTTAGATTACCTAGTTTTATCATTAGTGACCAGGGTTCTCATTTCTACAACTACACAATGCAATAAATTTTTCATCAGTATGGGGTCGGGCATTGAGTGTCTACTTCTTATCACCCATGGACCAATGGTCAAGTTGAGGTGTCAAATAGATAGGTAAAACAGATTATTGAAAAAATGGTTCAACCCAACAGAAAAGATTGGAGTCTTAGAGTTGATGATTCATTATGGGCTTACCGTACTACTTTCAAAACTCTCATTGACATGTCATTGTATCGGCTAGTGTTTGGAAAGGGTTTCCACCTTCCTATTAAGATAGATCACCGAGCCTATTGTGCCATCAAACAATGAAATTCTAATCTTTATGGTGTAGGTACTCAAAGGAAGTTACAGATTCAGGAGCTAGAGGAAATGAGAAGAGATTCATATGAAAACTCCCGGATTTATAAGGAGCGAACCAAGGCTTCCCATGACCATCTCATCCTTCGTCATCAATTCCACATTGGGAAGAAGGTCCTCCTTTACAATACAAGGTTAAAGTTAAATCCAGGTAGGCTTTATTCCCACTGTTTTGGACCATACATTGTTACTAATGTTTATCCATTTGGTGTTATTCAAGTTCAAAATAAAGAAACGAAACAAATCTTCACTGTCAATGGGCAGCGGCTGAACCACTTTCATAAAGCCATTCCAGAGTCCCAGACGGAGGAACTCCTTGTTCAAAAAGCAATCTATGAATGACACCCGTTAGGTTTTTTCCTTCCTTCCCACATTATCTTTTATTACAGTGAGGAAACTGTATGCTCTAGGTGTGGGGGATGGGTACATTCTTGGGTTAGTTAGGAATTTTCATTGTCTTTCTTTATTTTTCTCCTTTTCTCTTACTGCATAGTATTATCACCCCCCCCCCCTCATTCTCCCCTCTCACTCTTATATAGGAATAAGGATTTTTTATTCCCACTTTATCATGGAAAATTATGCCCACTTAATCATGAAAGTTATTGAAAATATATTTGGAATTCCCATATTTCATGTTGTTTTAACATTAAAAAATCTGATGATATGTGCATTTCAGCAAGAATTCAATATTGTGGTGTAAATTTATCTTGAAAATTGGTTGGTTTTTGATGATATAAATGGTTGTATCATTTTGAAACCTTTAAGAAGAATGGTACCCTTTATGTGAATGGTTTAAGGAAAAATTGTGTCACTTAATTTCTCCACACATCTTTACACCCAACCATGAAGTGTGAAAATTTCTTACTTAATAGAAATTAAATATAAGTTAGGTTAATTTTTCTCTAATTTTGAAGATTATTTTTCTATACATTTTTTACTTATCTGGTCTATTTCATTACTATACCATATTGACCTGTGTGTGTGTACCTGTTATCCAACTATTGTACACCCTCAAAAAAACCCAAAAAACCAAAAAAACAAATAAACATTAAGGGGGTGATGAAATGTAAAACATATGGGGATATCTAGGTCAGGAGATTATGGTTTGAGTTATGGTAATGTTTAAGTGAGTGGGTCTTGAAATTTGATTCCAAAGGATGTAGGGCAGGTTTGGTGGAAAGGATCATGTAAGCAGACAAATTTTAAAATAACTTATATTTACTCAATAGAAAGTAGAATAAATAGCATGAAATGGTTTTCACACACACATGGATAATTAGTGACATGATTAACTTTTGAATTATTTTCTTCAATTGGTATCATGTATCTCTTTGAATTTCATTCTGGAATAATTTTTTAGATGTCTTTTTCCACGATCACTGAGACTAACTCCTCAGTGTTATTTTTTCTTTGATCGCATTTCTATCGAGAATTAAATTTTCATTGAATGTTAAATATTCATGAAGTTAAGAATATATCCATGCATAAATTTTTGAAATGTGACTTTAACCAAAAGTTCAAATGCTTAGGTGTGGGGGTGTGATCACACCATGATTCACTTTTTCATTTTCACCCTTACACCACTGTACTAAACTAGTTTTGTATTGAAAATTATAAAAATAATAACAATTTTCACTTTATTTTTTATTTAATTATTTTTTTTTATCACTATTAAAAAGGGAAATGTTACTTTTTTTGATAATTGCATTGTAGGTGGAGGTTATTTGGATGGATCATGACGAATTTCAAGAAAAATGTTCCAAACTATGCACGATCCAAGAACACTAGTGGACTCAACCGCATTTTGCTACTAAACCATGCATCCAAAGGGTATGATATTTTTTCTGCTCCAAAATTAAATGGGCTACAACTTTTATGAAGGAACCCAAGCCCAATTCATCCATCTGGTGGCCCATCTGAACTAATCGATCCAAGCTTCTGAATCTACACTAAGTCAAAAGCGGTGTGATGTGTTTTGTCAATATCTCGATTTGTTGTTGTCCAAATGGTTACAAATTTTTGGTGGATATATTTAGTAGGTGGATCTACAACTTTTTAATTTTCTTCAAAGTGAGATAAGATTTTCTGGAGGTCTAAAACCACGGGTTAAGTGGTTTCTATAAATATAGGGCTCAAAACCACCTTCCAATTTTTCTATAAAATGATACCTTGGGCTCCCCATTTGCAAGTTCGGCCAGGAGGAAAATCTCTGGTATTTTGGAGACCCAAAGGATTCCTCTCCTCGTACAATAATTTTTAGAGGCCCCTATCGATTAAGTGAAATGCTTTTTATCTCAATGCTGATTGGGATGATATTTCAAGTAGGGATCTTGGGTTTTTTCGATTGGACAACACAATAATCCTTTTTTCTCACACACAATCATGATATTTTAGTATGCTTTGGTATCCCTTATTCTATGCTTGAGGTCCAAACCTTGACATCACGATTATTGTGTCAAGGGTTGCTTCTTTGAGCATCATTTTAAGAGGCCAGAGGGGAATCAATATCTTGACAACCCTCAACCAAAGAATTACATTAAACCATATAAAATTTTTAGAATAATGAACTATCCAAGATATTTAGTGAACTTGAAATGGCCTCCTTCCATCATAATTCTTAAAACACCACCTTTATTTATCAACTATTAAACTCTTTAAATTAATTTATTTTCTTAAAACTGTTTTCTAAACAACCCCACTTTTATTTCTTTTTATTAAAAATGAATACTATAAATTTATAAACGTTCCTTAAGAGATGACCTAGGGTCTTCCCTATACTATAAAATCATCTTTAAATCATAATCAATTTGACATGTCACGACAACCTGTTCAATACCCAAAAAACTGACCACACATGATGACATTTCTAAATTTGTAATACACTACATCTGACATTTTAGAACTAAACTTCAAGTTATATATTTTATATTATGTTTTAATGAGAATTCTATTATGATATGGAGATGTTTAAATATCATGAAAATCATGGCATGAAGATAGTCCATGTGAACAAGAATACTGAAAAGTTCTACAACTAGACAAGTATCAGGGTATATATAAAATATTTCATAATCCAAATGCATATCAAAACAAATTACTTATTTTTATCAATATTTCTACAGTGTTTGAAATAAACAAATGGAAAATATTATGGTTATTATATTTGTAAATTTATGATAGAGATCATATTCCATCAACAAACTAGCATCCCCAAATAGATATTTTCAAAGATAATTACTATTTCATTTAAAATATTTATTAATCCTTTGGGTATTTATATTTTTCAAATACTATTATGACTGCTGAAAATAATCATATTCAAAAAATGATATAGATTTTCTTAGAAATGAATGGGCATCATATCAGATCACAGAATGTACACAAATAGCATGAAGATGTGACTTTTATAGAAGTAATGGATTGATTCATATTTATGTTTACTTTATTTCTTTTTAGTATTACTCACATAAGAATTTTTTTCTTATATAGGTGGATTTATTTGTTCAAGTTAGGCTGGTTTGTTTGAAGATGCTCGTGCTTGTGAGAGATTAGACTTCAAGCCTGAAACTCAGAGTTCAATGAGAAGGTAAATGTTTTTTTAAATATAATATGTTTTTTCCATAATATTATTTTTTATCTAATACATTAACATAATCTAAATAAAATGTTTGATTACTCATGCAAGAAATGTCTTCTCCCTCAAAACCTTTTCACCCCTGCAGTGTTGGAATTTATCACTTTCCTTCAAAGTCAGTGGGGGGAACTTGAAGGAAATTGATAAATGTCAACACTGTAGGTGGATTATTTTGTTCGAGTTGGGGTGGTTTTTTCGAATTTGTTAATGCTCCTTCTAGACTATAACTGAGATGATAACAATAAGGAAATGAGTCAAGAATGTATACAACCATCGTGAAAAGGTGAGTTCTTGCTACTTATTTAATTATTATTTTCATTATTTTATCTATTATTTGTAAGTTAATTTCTTTGTCATTTTTATCTAGTACTTATTTAGTATTTTTCACATATCTTTTGATAAGTCATATTTTTCTTTAAACTATATGCAACAAGCCACAAAAGAGATAACATGTTCTATTCTTCCAATGTTACCAAACTTTTCATTGCTTTTATTTGTCGAACTACCAACACTGCATATTGATTTGATATTATTAACTAAAAAAAATTTCTCATTATTAAAAACCATAAGATTAGACGAAGGTATTTTGGCTAAGAACATCCACTCAATATGCAGTGTTGGTAGTTAGACAAAGAAATATAATAGAAATCATGGTAATATTGGTATATAAGATTGTTTTGATACTTTAAGGAAGTGATCTAGAAGTCATTTAGAACGTTTAGGAATCAACGACACCTCAATCTGACACACGGTGTGACAGGTATAACTCCAAGTGCATCTTTTTAAATAAAATTGACATTAATTTTAGTAAAAAAGACAACTAACATACTCAAAACTGAACAAATGCATTAATATTGTCTTGATACTCTAAGAAAATAATCTATAAGTCATTTAAGACATGTAGGAATTAGTTTCACCTCAATATAACACACATTGTGACCGGTATGACTCCACGTGTATCTTTTTATTTAAAATTGTCATTAATTTTAGTAAAAAGGACAACTCACATACTCAAAACCAAGAAAACACATTCATATTGTTTTGATATTTTAATACAATGATCCATGAGTCATTTTTGATGTGTAGAAATCACTCACACCTTAGTATGATACATGATGTGCTCGATATGAATCAAAGTGTCAGTTTTCAGTTTAAAATTGACATTTTAGTTCAAAAAGTGTCACTAACTGGAAATCAAGAAAATGTACTCAGATTATCTTGATAATTTAGAAAAATTATTTATAAATCATTTTTTATGTATAGGAATCAGTCTAATATCAAACCAACACACGATGTGACCGATATGACTCAAACTATGTGTTTCCAGTTTAAAATGACATTTTAATAAAAAATACAAGTGGCATACTGAAAACCAAGAAAACACATTCAGATTATTTTGATAATTTAGGAAAATAATCCATAAGTCATTTGATACATTTAAAAATCACCATCATGTCAATTTGATGCATGGTGTGACCGATATGACTCAAAGTGTCTCTTTTTATTTAAAATTGACATTAATTTTAGTAAAAAAGACAACTCACATAATCAAAACCGAGTAAACTCATTTGGATTGTTTTGATACTTTAATACAATGATCCATAAGTTATTTTTGACATATAGGAATCAACTGCACCTCAATCTGATACACGATGTGCTCGGTATGACTCAAAGTGTCCGTTATCAGTTTAAAATTAACAATTTAGTTCAAAAAGTGTAACTTTCTAAAAACCATAAAAATATGATCAAATTGTATTAAGAATTTAATAAAATGATTCATAAGTCATTTTTGACATTTAGGAATCAGTCTCATATCAAACTAACACAATAAGTGACCGATATGACTCAAAGTGTGTGTTTCCAATTTAAAATGACATTTTATTAAAAAAGACAAGTGACAGACTCAAAACTGAGAAAATTCATTCAGATTGTTTTGATTCTTTATAAAAAAAATCCATAAGTAATTTGGGATGTTTAGGAATTAGATGAACCTCGATCTATTTCACAATGTGACTGGTATAATTTCAAGTGTGTCTATTTATTTAAAATTGACAATAATTTTAGGAAAAATAACAAGTGACATACTGAAAACAGAGTAAACACATTAGAATTATTTTGATACTTTATAAAAAAGATCCATGAGTCATTTTTTATGTGTAGAAATCACTCTCACATCAATCTGACATAATGTGTGACTGGTATAACTCCAAGTGTGTCTTTTTATTTTAAATTGACATTAATTTTAGAAAAAAGAATAAGTAACATATTGAAAATTGAGCAAACTCATTCGGATTGTTTTGATACTTTAAGAAAATGATAAATTAGTCATTTTTGACGTGTAGGAATCACTTACACCTCAATACAACACATGGTGTGACTGGTATGACTCCAAGTGTGTCTTTTTATTTCAAATTGACATTAATTTTAGTAAAAAGAACAAGTGGCATACTAAAAATGGAGAAAATGCATTCAAATTGTTTTGATAATTTAGGAAAAAGATTCATGATTCATTTGTGATGTGCAGGAATCAACCGCACCTCAATCTGATAAACGATGTAACTGGTATGACTCCAGACGTGTCTTTTTATTTCAAATTGAAAATAATTTTAGGAAAAAGAACAAGTGACATACTGAAAACCAAGAAAACACATTATGATTGTATTGATGCTTTAGAAAAATGGTCTATAAGTCATTTTTGATGTGTAGGAATCAACCGTACCTCAATATAATGCATGGTGTGACCAGTCTGACTCCAGGTGTGTCTTTTTATTAAAAATTAACTGCAATTTTAAGAAAAACATACTGAAAAATAAGAAAATGCATTTGTATTGTGTTGAATCATTAGAAAAACAATCCATGAATCATTTTTGATGTCTAGGAATCAATTGTACCTCAATCCAATGCATGGTGTGACCGGTATGATTCAAATTGACTGTTATTAGTTTAAAATTGACATTTTAGTTTAAAACATGTGCCACTCACTAAAAACTAAGAAAACACACTCTGATTGTATTGATAATTTAGTATAGTGATTCATAAGTCATTTGTAACATAAATGAAGAAGTCTCACATCAAACCAACGCACGGTGCAACCGGTATGATTCAAAGTGTGTGTTTCTAGTTTGAAGTGACATTTTAGTAAAAAATATAACTGACATACTAAAACCCAAGAAAGAATATTCAAAATGTTTTGATACTTTATAAAAATGATCCGTAAGTATTTTTTGATGGGTGGGAATTAGCCGCACCTCAATTTGACGCATGGTGTAATCGATATAACTCTAAGTGTGTTATTATTTAAAATTGGCATTAATTTTAGTAAAAAGAAAAATTGACATACTCAAAACTAAGAAAACGTATTCGGATTATTTTGGTACTTTAGGAAAATGATCCATAACTCATTTGTGACATGTAGGAATCAACCACATCTCAATATGACACACATTGTGACTGGTATAACTCCAAGTGTGTCTTTTTATTAAAAATTGACATTTTATTAGTGTATTCTTTCATATTAATTTTTAATTTATTTCTTTATAGTATTACTACCATAAGTTTTTTTTTCTTATATAGGTCGATTATTTTTCTCAGGTTTAGATTATTTGTTCGGCAACTAATACCATAGGCTAACATTTTTTTAGAGGGGATCACGGGAACCAAAAGATGAAACATTAATGTTTTTAAATGTTTGTGGATAATTGTAGATATAATTATATAAAATATTGTTTGAAATGAATATAATAGTTCTTTTTTATATTCAGTATGTCAAATTTATTTCGATTAAATTATATATTTTGTATACACAGGTTACAGGTTTTTGTTGGGTGTGTTGTTATATAAACAACACATTGCATCATGTTGGGCCTTTATTAGCGTTATCGAAAGCGCTTATAAAGGGGACCGCCCCCCGCCCCCAATAGTGTTGAGGATAATAGTGATTTTTTAGCACTATTAATATCCATTTTTCGTGTTGTTAAATGGAACTTCTATAGTAGTGATAGTGCTATTTTGAGGAACTATTTTTCTACTCCATCAGTTTTTTGGGATTGGGTTCCTATCAAGTTATGTCATCATATGTCTGGGCACTATTTAGTATGTATAAATAATTTTTTTATTTAAAATTTATATAATTTTTAGTTTACTATATTATTAAATATTTTCATAGTTTATGGTATTTTATTGATGGGAGAATGAGACCCACTATTTGGGAGGTATGGGAGGCATGCATGTGTGATCGCTTCCATCAATTTTTACATAGCCTTCAGAGGAGAGATATGTAGAGAGCATATGTGACTGTATTTGATGAGTCTTGTAGGCCTCATCATCCTGATTACATCCCCATTCAGACTTGAGAGGGATTGTTCACATACTGGCTTTTAAGAGGAGATTTGATTCTAGTCGACAAAATTGAGGGACAGAGGATGTCACGCACAGAGCTTGGATTCGTACTTTTAATATACATAATCAACATTTGGTAAGTAATTTTATTTAATAATTATATATATGTATTTTTAATACAAAATGTGTATGATAAATTTATGTTGTCTACAGTTGATTCAACCATTACAGAGTTTGATTTGTACAAGAAGATGTATAATGATAGTAGTACTGGACAAATTATCAGTGATAGATGACAACATATTATGGTTAGTATTTTTTTAGTTTTTTAAATTAACATAATATAATTTTTTTGATAATCTTAATTTATATTTATACAATTGTAGGAGATATGAGACTAAGATTTCTTGTATACGTGAGAGTCAGGTCGAGACAGATATCAAGGATGAGGCCTTGTGCAACTCATGTTTTGATGAGGTGACTTGGATACAGGCGATGGTGACTGGTGTACAGAAAGGCCAAGTGATCGGTATAGGTTCACGATTGACCTCAACTAGTTATTATGGGACTGAAGTGATGGAATCATATGGATCTAAGGTAGCAGTGTCGTCATCACTATCATTTTTTCTTGTGGGGTATGAGGCGAGGTTGCAATCTTGGAATGAGGTTATACAAAGATTTATCATTGAGCATGAAGAGAAGCGACAACAATAGGAAGAGCAGCAACAGCAGCAAGAAGATAATTGATGTCAATAGGAGTAGCAACACAATGATATGATGGAGTATATGCACAGGCTTAAATGTGGTTTAAGGATGGAGTTCCCTTTTCCAGTTAGACTAGATCCCCCACCCCCTCAGTGACATTATTATTGTATTTTTTTCTATGTAACATTTCATGTAATATATTAGTTTTAATTTTATAATGAATGTTTGTTTTTTGTTTTTGATTTTTTTTATTGTTTAGTGTATTTTTTCATTTTTTTATTTATTTGTGATGTAATTGGTATCATGTCACAAATAATCATAGAAAATAGTTTTGTGCAATGAAATGTCGATTCTGCTGCAAATATTTTTTATGACGGGATTTGGAGTCCATTGCAAAAAAATATTGATAAAATATTTGTTGCAACAGAAAAAATAATTTGTCACAAATAGTATCTCTATGAGGTTAATTGCAATGATATGACACAAATAATAGTATTTTCAATTCTCTTTTTTCAATGAACTATTTACAACAGAAATCCATTGCAAATAACTCATCACAAAAAAGTGATTTTCCTGTAGTGATAGGTGGTTTTGTGCATTTTCCTTTTCTTGACACACCATTCTTGCTTGGGCTTTCCAGATATGATTCTCCCTAAAATTATTTTTGTTTTAGAAGCTTATGATGAGTCCTTAAATAGATTGATAAAATACATAGACTCATGATTTGTTTTTTTTAAGAAAAGATGTGAATGTTATGTGTTTGATAAGTTTTTTCCTAAATGGAATTCTTGAGGAGTTTAGTATCTTAATTGGTGTTTGGGATTCTATATGTTTCCATGTGATTGAATTAATGGATTAAGGTATTGTTTTACTTGAATTTATGTCCCCTATGTATTTTTATGGGTTTGTCTTGTGAATCTTAAGCTTTTTATTTGTGATTTGGGCTTACAAATATTTATTAATCATTTCATGAGATATTGTGGATGTGTACGCCACATGAGTGATGTTTTAACTTAAAGTTTGATGTCTCACAAATTAAATTAGGGTTTGAATGAGCACTGTCATGGGTGCCCTCAAATGATTAGTGTGATTTTGGGGTACTTAGGTGCAGCAGAGTGGCTGACCAAGTTCATCTCTCAAAGGAGGAAGTGAATTAAAACAACTTTTTAGAGGTATTCTAAAAATAAAAGAGAATAAAATTAAAACACTAATTAAAAGGATTGGGGTTGTTTATATTTTATAAATCTATAAGAAGTTTTCTAGAAGAATATTGCATTTTTTTTGTTTTTAATTTTGAAATGAAGTTTGATTAAAAAGACACAACAAGAAGATGTTTTTTTCAGAAAATATTTTAAAAGGCGTAATCGATCTAACTATACCTATTCACTTACTTATTAATCATTATAATTTAAATCAATATCCACTTAATTATGATCCCCTAATTTTTTAACCCTCGAACCCTACGGGAGTTAACTTAACCACAAAGATGAAATGAATTAAACCCTATGCTAGTTTCAGAACATGCAATCGTAGCACCCTACTTTGATTGTTGTTATAAGGTTAGATTATGGTCAGTGGTTAATTAGAGAACATATCCATTCTTGAAATGAGGATAAATTGTGTTTAGGGATTATATTTGAACTCTACAAATTTATCCCGTGTGGTCTTGTATAACCGATTAAGATCGCGCTCTCACAATTTACACAAAATCTCAACCTCGTGTGTTTTTGTGTTAATTATTCAATTGCTTACTTAGTTTCTTAAAATTTAAAAACACAATTCATGGATCATATTAAGTGAATTATAGTAGCTCAATGAATCAAAATAATTAAATGAATAAGGATATAGGTCGATCGATTACTAAAAAGAACTACTCTTCCATGGGCGGTGTAGTCATTGTGGAGACGTTTTGCATGAGCAAAGGATTGAAAGGGTAGAACCCAATCTTGTCTCCACTCTTGATTCCAAACCAATTAAGAAGATTAATAGAAGAAGAAAAGTTAATAATAAAGAAGATTATTTGAAGAAAAATTCAAGAAACAAACATGAAAGAAAAGAAATACAAAGAGGAGGTGGGAGAGGAGAGCCTTTTTGGAAGAGAGGTTTACAAAAATCCTTACTTCTTCCAAGAGTTGTGAGGGTCTCCCAAGAGACACCCTTTCGTAAAAAACTTCCCAAAGTCTTGAACAAACCTCCCAAAGAGTTAAAACCCCCTTTAAATAGAGTTTGTGAGGGCTAGGGTTACATAACTTTTTAAGTGTGAAATGAAAAACTCGGACAAATATTTTATTCCAAGTTTCACCGCCTAGTTGACCTTCAAAAAGCGTGAATTGTCCGGTCTTCCAGAAGGATGATTTGTTCCACATCTTGTCCCCAATATTTCCTCAAAATTTGGGCTCAATAAAAACCCATATGAAGAAGATATAGCCTAAATACATAACCCATGTCTATTCTGTCGAGTCTAGCCCACCATTGTCTTAATGGCCCATTTACTCCATCCAAATGCACTCTTTAGCTCTAGTGTCCTGAATGAGAGTTGTAGAAAATTAAGTTAGGAACACTATTAAAAAATATTAAGTTCAAATAATAAATATTAAAATATTTATCTTCAAAATACTACAGTACATTTTAAAAGGGTAAAACTGGGATTTTCATCAAATTTTCAAATGAATGATCTAATCCCAAATATTTCATAAATGAATATATTTAGCACAATGTGAGGAAATTATATCATTTATTATCAATAAAATATTCAAAAAAATAGTTTTTTATCAACTCCCCCACACTTACCCTTTTGCACTCCTGGGCAAAACCTCATGTCAAGTAAACATCAATATCAAATCAAAACCAATTTTAAAACACATATCCTTGAGATCAAACAATTACACACCAAGAAACAAAATATATCATGCCTCATAAAAAACCATTATCTCAAGTTTTTAATTTAAATCATTCAATATATTTCCACTTTATTTCTCCTCCCATGCACAAAACACTTACCTCGCTTGAATTTTCTCTTATCACACAAATATCAATTTTTTTTTGCAATGTCTTTCTCATCCAAACTCATGAAAGGGTAACCATAGGCTTGATAAATTCCTAAATCACCACCCGATGTGAGTCAAGGACGTATGTTTATCATGATGACTTTTCAGGGTTGTTCTGTGGCTTTCGGTTGGTAGGATTTAGATGTGAAAAATTATGAGGTTGAATGAGTAGGGCTTGACTCTTTTTGAAGAAAAATTACATTAATCTAATTTTCACTTAAATATGGTCTTCTCCTCAATCCCCATACTATCAATTCAGCTCCATCATCATGAAAAGTCATGAAAATTTTACACTATTCATCATTTCAGCATCAAAATTTTCAATCTTCTCAAACATGATTTTCTTGAAAGCTCCAGATAGGCACAGATTTCCACCTCAATTAGAAGCTCCAGAAAAGGCACAGCTTCACTTGTCATGAAAGATCCAGAAAATCCACAACTTTCAATATAATTACTTTCTTCAGCAGCAAACACATCTCTTCATAATTTAATTTTCCACCCAAAGTATCACAAAATGTGGTAGCACAACACAAGATAGATTCCTCCACACTTAAGCTCAACTAGATTATGCAATTTCACTTCAAGAGTTGGTTGGATAGGGAAAATTGGCTTGTAATGTGGCTAACCTAACAGGCTGTGCATGGATTCTAAGGGCTACAAGGATTAAATTTTCAAGGTAGGCCATTATAAAAAAAGGATTCTTTGAAATAGGGGCTTTAATATCAAACAAATGCCTCAATCATTTAAACATAAGTACCTCAAACCCTCAAGTTTTGACAGGAATAGATCAAATTCTAGTTAAATCAAGCATGGTTTGGTTCTCTCAAGAAGTGAGGAGAATGTAAAGAATATGAAAATAATGGTTCAGAAGCCTCACAGGAAAGTGATTTCGTCAGATGTGGCATGAGATTTAAAATTCAGTGTACTTTTCAATAAATTACTAAATATTTGAACTTGAAATAAAGTCATTTCAGCATTCATTTAAGCTTAGTTTCAAGGGATAAATTGTTTCACTCATTGATATGCATTTCAAAATTGTGATGAGAATCATTTCAGCTCAAAAATTTCAAAAACACAAAGAAAATTGAAAAATAAACACACACAATTTGAAAAACACACAATTTTTTTTTAAACAGGAAAACAATTGAAATTACTAAACTAAAAGGTTTCATCCCCCACACTTAAAATATTGCATTGTCCTCAATGTGAACCCATGAGATGATATATCCACATTAAATGTATAATTTAAATAGGACAAATAATAACAAAGTTAAAGGGTTAGGAACAGCCTGATGTGATCAAGTGATGATGGGGTCATGCAGTGTGATAAAATCCACTGCATCAGTAGGAAGTCCCTCAATGTATCTCTTCAAACATTGCCCATTGACTGTAAAGATCCTTCTTGTGTCCTCTTGTGTGATCTCCACTGCACCATAAGGAAAACATTAGTCACAACATAAGGACCTAACCATCTGGAACGCAACTTACCAGGCATCAGCTTCAGTCGTGAACTATAGAGAAGGACTTTCTCTCCAACATGAAACTCCCTTTGTTGGATCATTCTATCATGAGCTACTTTTGATCTTTCCTTGTAGAGCCTTGATTTCTCATATGAAGACAATCTAATCCCCTCAAACTCTTGAATTTTCAACTTCCTTTGGATTACATCTTGGTCCAAATCCATGTTGCATTTATTTATAGCCCAATAAGCCTGATGCTCAATTTCCACGGGGAGATGACATGCTTTCCCAAAAACAATCTGAAATGGGGACATACCAATGGGTGTCTTGTATGTTGTCCTATAAGCCCACAATGCATCATCCAAATGCTTTCTCCAATCCTTCCTATTTGGCTGCACAGTTTTCTCCAAAATTTGTTTCAAATCACGATTTGAAACCTCAGTCTGGCCATTTGTTTGGGGGTGGTATGGTGTTGATGTTTTGTGTGTCACCCCATACTTTCGAAGGAGGGAAGCAAAATTCCTATTGAAAAAGTGTGTCCCTTGGTCACTGATGATGGCCTTTGGTACTCCAAACCTGCAGAAAATTTGAGCCTTGACAAAATTCACTACAACATGAGAATCGTCAGTCCTGGTGGCCTTGGCCTCCACCCATTTACTCACATAATCAATAGCAACCAAAATATACAAAAATCCAAATGAACTAGGAAAAAGACCCATAAAATAAATGCCCCATACATCAAAAATCTCACATAATAGTATGGGTTGTTGGGGCATCTCATGTCTCCTAGAAATGTTCCCAGTGTGTTGGCAATGAGAGCATGACTTACAAAACACATGGGCATCATAGAATAAGCTAGGCCAATATAATCCAGAGTCTAAAACTTTCCTAGCTGTTCGTTGGGGTCCAAAGTGTCCACCACAAGAAAGTGTATGTCAGAAATGCAAAATAGACTCAAACTCGTGATCGGGAACACACCTCCTAATGACTTGGTCACTACACATGCGCCAGAGGTAAGGATCATCCCACACATAAAAACTACTCACTTTTTAATTTTTGGACTTGATGCTTCTTCAAATTTGTAGGGATTTCAGAGGAAACAAGGTAGTTAACTAAATCTGCATACCAAGGATGCGTACCTGAGATGGAATAGAGATTCTCATCAGGGAAAGTGTCCTGAAGTGGTACCTGGTCCAAGGTGTCATCCTCTAGTGTGTGAGTAAGCCTACTCATGTGGTTCGCCACTAAGTTTTCTAACCCTTTTTTTCCTTTATCTCGATGTCAAACTCTTGAAGAAGGAGCATCCAATGGATAAGTCGTGTCTTTGCATCTGGCTTCTTCAAGAGGTACCTCAGAGTTGCATGGTCAGAAAAAACAACTACTTTAGAGCCCAATAAATATGAACGGAATTTATCTAAAGCAAATATGATAGAAAGAAACTCCTTTTTCGTGGTTGTGTAGTTTGATTGGGCTGAATCCAGTGTCCTCGATGCATAGGCGATCACATGTGAATGTCCCTCCACCTTCTGAGATAAGACAGCTCCAACCGTGAAGTTGGAGGCTTCACACATAAGCTCAAAAGTAATCTCCCACCGTGGGAGCTGTATGATAGGTGGAGTGGTCAGAAAATTCTTTAGCTCATAAAAGGAAGTCCTTCAAGAATCATCAAACACAAAATCAGAATCCTTTTGAAGTAATCGTGACATAGGAAGAGCAATATTACTAAAATCTTTGATGAAGCGCCGATAAAATCCTGCATGACCTAGGAAAGATCTAACATCACGCACACATGAGGGATAGGGTAAGGATTAAATAATGTCTATCTTAGATCTATCAACCTCTATCCCATGTTTTGACACTACATGACCTAAGACAATGCCATGCTCTACCATGAAATGACATTTTTCAAAGTTCAGGACCAGATTCTTCTCAATACAACGATTCAGTACCTTCCCCAAACTATTTAGACATTCATCAAATGAGGATCCATACACTATAAAATCATCCATAAATACCTCCATGCAGGTGTCAATAAAATCAGAAAAAATACTCACCAGGCATCTCTGGAAGGTACCTGGGGCGTTGCAAAGTCCAAATGGCATCCTCTAGTAGGAAAATGTTCCAAAGGGATAGGTGAATGTAGTCTTCTCCTGATCCTCCGGAGCTATATGAACCTGAAAATATCCAAAAAAACCATCCAAGAAACAATAGTGTGTCTTCCCAGCTAGTCTCTTAAGCATCTGATCAATAAATGGGAGGGGGAAATGGTCTTTGCGAGTGGAATGATTTAGTTTCCTATAATCAATAAACACATGCCAACTATTTTGTACCCTCATTGGAACTAACTCATCTTTCTCATTTTTAAAAACAGTAACACCACTTTTCCTAGGCACAACCTGAATAGGACTTACCCACTGAGAATCTGAAATGGGATAGATTATACCTGCCTCAAGTAATTTTTCAACTTCTTTCTTAACAACTTCCAAAAGTGTTGGATTAAGTCTCCTTTGTGGTTGCCTCACCGGTTTAGCCACATCCTCCAAAATAATCCTATGCATGCAAATGGAGGGGCTAATACCTGATATGTCATCCAAGGTCCACCCGATTTCCCTGATGTTCTCCCTCAAAAGATTCAAAAGTTTTTCTTCATGTTCAAAAGGGATATTGTTAGCAATGATAACAGGTAATTTGTCACCACTTAATAAGTATGAGTATTTGAGATTTGGTGACAATGGATTGAGTTCTAGTGTGGGGGGTGGTGTATGGATGGAGACATAGAAGGAACTGAAATATGTGCACAAAGAGCATCAGTATCAGAATATACATCATCAAAATCAGAGAATAAAGCATCAAATCCATCAGCATACTCTACAGCCATATCATAATCACAGTTAACATGATCAAAATCAGAATATGACTCCATTTCAAAATCAAATCTTAGAGATTCTTGTTCCTTAGAAACAGGTGTGGAAGTACTCTTAGACATCAAACAAGAACCAATACTCATAATCTCCCTAAGCATAGGACAATCCAATTCCATGGTTTTTTTACTTGGTGGTTCAAAATGGGAGATAAAAAATGCATAATGGTCCTCTGAGGGGTACTTCATGGAATCCATAACATTAAATATCACAACTTCATCCCCAAATTCCATGGAAAGTGTACCCTCATTGACATTTATGATAGTTTTTGCAGTTTTGAGGAAAGGTCTACCTAAGATAATGGGGGCATGAGAACTTACCTGATCATCCTCCATGTTAAGCACGTAGAAATCTGTTGTAAAGATCATGTCTCTTACCCAGACAAGTACATCCTCAAGGACTCCCACTGGATATGTCGTAGCTCTATTCGCCAGTTGCACCACTACTCTCATCGGCTTCAACTCACCAACCTATAAAGAAGAGAATACAGAGTGAGGCATCACATTTATTGAAGCTCCTAAATCACAAAGAGCATCAGAGAAGTGCAAATCCCCTATGGTACATGGGATGGTGAATGTATTGGGATCCTTGCACTTTGTCGGCATTACTAGAGTTAGTGTAATGAGTGTTGAGACATTCTTTCCAAGGTTGATCCTCTCATTTCCCTTGAGCCCTCTTCGATTGGTAAAAAGTTCTTTTAAGAATTTGGCATACCTTGGGATTTGTTTGATGGCTTCAAGTAGAGGGATGTTGATCTCAACATGCTTTAATGTGTCCAAAACCTCTTTTTGCATCACCTCTTCAGCCATCTTCTTGGTTTGAATAACCCTGTTTGGAAAAGGAAGGGGTTTAGGAGGAACATCATCAATCTTTTTCTTACCTTTATCTTTCTCCTTGGATTGCTCATCAGTTGATGTGGAATAGGGCTTCTCCAAAGTTGAGGTGAATCCCGGTGGAATGGTAGGTGGATAAGTTTCAGTTGTTTGCTTCCCACTTCTCAATGTGGTGGAACTAACATTCCCCTTTGGATTTGGAGTGGGTTGGGAAGGTAGATTTCTGGAATTCTTACTTACAAGTTCATGGAGGGCGGTGGCAATCTGGCTCATTTGAGTCTTCAACTCCCTCAGCTCCGAACCTTGACTCTTCAGCTCATTCTGTTGATTAAGAACAATTTGCTTCAAAAGATCATCAGTGTTAGAATCTACCTTTGGCGGGGGATTAGCTTGTTGCTGGCATGCTGATGCTTGGGCTTCAAATCTCCTTTGGGGTTGTTGGAAACCCTGCTGGTAAGGCGGAGGCTGCTGGAAGTTTTGTTGAAAGGGTGAACTTTGTTGTTGTCCAGAGTCATACCTCATGTCCGATTGATCCTTCCACCCTTGGTTATATGTTGGATCAAAATTATTTTGGGGATATGGTTGTTGTTGTTGCTGCTGATATGGTCTCCCAGGGAACACTGCTGCACAATCTTCTGTTTCTTAGAGTTGTGGGCAACAGTCAGTTGGGTGGCTTGTCTCAGTGAAAATACCACAAGGCCTTGAAGGAGGGGCTTGGGATGTCTTTTGAGCCAAAGAAATTTGCCTCACCATAGTGGTCAATTTTTCCAGCTTGGTATCAATCAAATGACTTTCAAGAGAAGAAGGACTTACCTGATGTACTCCCCTGACATGTGGTGTACCTCTATCGCTAAATTGTTGGGAGTTTTGGGTCATCTTGTCGATCAATGCACGTGCAGCTACTGGCGTCTTGTCCACAAATGCTCCTACTACTGCGGCATCCACCATGCTTCTCTCCATAGGTGTGAGTCCTTCATAGAAGTACTAGATGAGTAATTGCTCACTGATTTGGTGATGTGGGCATCTTGCACACAACTTCTTGAATCGCTCCCAATAGTCATACATTGACTCCCCTTGTGCTTGCTTGATCCCTGAGATCTACTTACGAATGGAAGTGGTCCTTGATTCTGGAAAAATCTCTGTAAGAAAATATGTTTCAAATCGTTCCAACAAGTTACATCTTCGGGTTGTAAATAATACATCCAGTCTTTCGCAGCTCCATCAAGTGAGAATGGGAATGCTCTTAGTTTGATTTGATCTTCAGAGACATTTCCTAGGTTTTAGGGTTGAGAAAACCACATTAAATTCTTTCAAATGTTTATTGGGATCCTCACCAGAGAGGCTATGAAACTTTGGAAGTAAGTGAATTAACCCATATTTTAGTTCAAAGTCCGATTCGAGATTTGGGTATGCAATACAATTTGGTTGATAGTTAATATCAGGTGCAGCCAATTCTCGAATGATTTTATTAAGTTCATTTCCATTATTTTCATCCATTGGTTCTTGTTTTATGGTTGAATTTGAATTGCTTCCAATTTCAATGTTCTGATATTGGAGTAATTCTCCAACTGGTTGAATGTTGAAACTCCCTGTAGACTGAGAATGTCTGATTCGAGCCCTAAGGCTACGTTCAATCTCAGGGTCAAGATCTAAGAGATCTTTGGGATTAGTTCGTGTCATAAATCAATGAAATATGAAAATAAGGAAATCGGGCCATAGTAAAATAAAAATTAGAAGTTTTAGTTGATGGTCCAAAAAGAGGTAGAAGAAAATAAAAGAAGAAAAAAAATCAGATTGGGTAAAGAAGGAAGAAAGAAGAGAGGAACAGAATAAAATGTAAAATAAAATAAATACCTCTAATTGGTTGAAATAATTACTTACCTCCCCAGAAACGGCACCAATTTGAATGAGCACTATCGTGGGTTCCCTCAAATGATTAGTATGATTTTGGGGTACTTAGGTGCAGTAGAGTGGCTGACCAAGGTCGTCTTTCAAAGGAGGAAGTGAATTAAAACAACTTTTCAGAGGTATTCTAAAAATAAAAGAGAATAAAATTGAAACACTACTTAAAAGGATGGGGTTGTTTATAGTTTATAAATATAGAAGAAGTTTGCTTGAAGAAGATTTCATTTTTTTTTTGTTTTTAATTTTGAAATGAAATTTGATTAAAAAGACACAACAAGAATATGTTTTTTTAGAAAATATTTTAAAAGGCATAATCGATCTAAATATACCTCTTCATTTAATTATTAATCATTATCATTTAAATAAATGTCCACTTAATTATGATCCCCTAATTTGTTAACCATCGAACCCTACGGGAGTTAACTTAACCACAAAGATGAAATGAATTAAACCCTAGGCTAGTTTCAGAACATGCAATCGCAACACCCTGCTTTGATTGTTGTTCTAAGGTTAGTTTATGGTCAGTGGTTAATTAGATCACATATACATTCTGTAAATGAGGATTAATTGTGTTTAGGGATTATATTTGAACTCTACAAATTTATCCTGTGTGGTCTTGTATAACTGATTAAGATCGCGCTCTCACAATTTACACAAAATCTCAACCTCGCGTGTTTTTTGTGTTAATTATTCAATTGCTTACTTAGATTATTAAAATTTAAAAACACAATTAATGGATCATATTAAGTGAATTACAGTAGATCAATGATTCAAAATAATTAAATGAATAAGGATATAGGTCGATCGATTACTAAAAAGAATTATTCTTCCATGGGCGGTGTAGTCATCGTGGAGACGTTTTGCATGAGCAAAGGATTGAAAGGGTAGAACTCAATCTCGTCTCCACTCTTGATTCCAACCCAATTAATAAGATTAAGAGAAGAATAAAAGGGAAGAACACAGAAGATTATTTGAATAAAAATTCAAGAAACAAACATGAAAGAAAAGAAATACAAAGAGGAGGTGGGAGAGAAGAGCCTTTTTGGAAGAGAGGTTTGCACAAATCCTTACTTCTTCCAAGAGTTTTGAGGGGCTCCCAAGAGACACCATTTTGGCCACACCTTCCCAAAGCCTCGATCAGACCTCCCAAAGAGTTAAAACCCCCTTTAAATAGAGTTTGTGAGGGCTAGGGTTACATAATTTTTTAGGTGTGAAATGAAAAACTCGGCCAAATATTTTATTCCAATTTTCACCGCCTAGTTGACCTCCAAAATGCATGAATTTACCAGCCTTACAGAAGGATGATTTGTGAAACATCATGTCCCCGAGCTTTCCTCAAAATTGGGGCTCAATCCAAGCCCAGATGAATAAGATATGGCCCAAATACAGAACCCATGTCTATTCTGCCGAGTCCAGCCCACCATTGTCTTAATGGCACATTTACTCCATCCAAATGCACTCTTTAGCTCTAGTGTCCTGAATGAGAGTTGTATAAAATTAATTTAGAAATACTGTTACAAAATATTGAGTTCAAATAATAAATATTAAAATATTTATCTTCAAAATACTACAGTACATTTTAAAAGGGTAAAACTGGAATTTTCATCAAATTTTCAAATGAATGATCTAATCCCAAATATTTCATAAATGAATATATTTAGCACAATGTGAGGAAAATATATCATTTATTATCAATAAAATATTCAACAAAATAGTGTTTTATTAGGGTTCTTAGTTTTCAAATTGCTTTCAAAATGGTTTTTAAATGAGATTCCAAAAGAAGAAGCATCAAGGCCCTGAATACTTTTCTATAAATGTGTTACACCCTGAATGGAATCCCATACTATCTTGGTATGTGTGAGCTTAAGGATTGATATGATTTATTCTATTGTTATGGATATTTAATAGGGGTTTTTCATTAGTGGGTGTAAGAAGGTGGGATGAGGATGTGATTGTATATGTTGATCGTGCATGAGATTTTATAAATGTTACCTCACAAGTTCTCACAAACATCATGAGGATCCTGGATGTTTTAGTGGGGGGATTGAGGGGCAATTATTATATATCCACGATGAGACTCAATAAATACTCTATGGTATGGGAGGTCATGGGGGAGTTCCACCTGTGAGGGTAGGTTAGAGTAGCTGGTTGATTATAAACTAGGAATGCATCGATAGACCAGCAGATGATTCCACCCAAGTATATCTAGGATCATCTCAACAAATGTCTAGGAATTGTCCATGACTATCTATCCTTTACTATTTCCTAATTACTGCTCTCGGTTTCATTTCCATCCATCTTTTTATTATTCTCTTGTGATTTTTTCTATTAGTTCCACTTTTATACTATGGTCATGTCATACTTGTAACATTTCCATTACTTCTTCTATTTTATTATTTTACTAGTACTTGACTTGTACTATTATTACATTTCTGGTTTCATTGACTTAGTTCGTTTATTTGGTTGATGCTTCCTTTTTGGTTAATTTAAAGTTCTTTTGATGTGGTTTGAAAGTGTTTTTAAAAGAGGATTTAAAGGGGTGGATTTTAAGAGTCATTTAAGGAAAGGTTTTCAAAAGTTCCTTTAAAGCATGTTTTGGGTTTTAAAAGCTTGTTTCTGGGAAATCTCATGGGTTGTTTTCTTTCAAAGATAAAAATTTTCTATCATTATTTCAAACTGTTATTTATAATTTGTGTTGGTAAAGGAAATGCATGAACTCTCCACTAAGTTATTATGCTCACACCCAACTTGTGTCACTCAACTTTAGTAGACTTAAGCCTGTTTTGCAGGTTCGGGTTCAGTTCTTGGTCACTTGTGGAGCGAGTTGGTATTAAGGATGGATGGTGACCTTGGAGATCACATGGAGATCGTGGTGGGTGCTTTGGTGTATTTTGTATTGTAAATGTACAATCCATGTCGACCTATCTGTATTCTGGATATTGTTATAGCCCTATTTCAGTTGTATTTATTTTGAGAAATTATGGATTTTTTCCCTAGTTGAACTTCGTTTGGTTTGTTATCATTCTACATATGCTTAATTTTTTTATTGTTCATGGATCTCTGATGTACAGAGTGGTCATGTCAAATTTCTTGGGTATGTCAAGGGCTGGCTCGAGCGCCCAAATTAGGGGTGGATAGGGTTGGTTCGTGACATGTCTCCTTTATATATACCATAAATTTTGTTTAATATATTACCTTTATTTTCTTATATCTCATGACTTTTGAAATTTATTTTTCATAAATCAATGAAAGGAACAATTCTTTCTTGGTCACCAACTTCAATGCCTTTGTGATTTGCATGTGAAAGAGTTATATCCAAGACATTCATTCTAAGAGAGAGAAGATAGAGAACCATGCATCCCAACCTTTCCTGTTGAAGTTTTGTGATACTCAGTAATAAAGTAAAGCCGCATCCACATCATCTTCAGAAAATAATCTCATATAGATATTTGAAGGAGGATCTAATGTTCTCATACTAATTGAAAAGTCTAGTTATTAAAATAAAACACTAGGAGTGGGGAAAATTATTATACGAATCTCATTTAATTTTTTTCACTTTTTAAGTGTTGCCTTTGATGTTGATTAGAACACAATGATCCATAAATGTTGTACCCACTCAATGAAAATGATTGAAGAACGAAAGAAAACCAAAAGGAACATCATGATTCTTGTGATATGGTTAGTACTTGGTATGTAATGGATGATATCCTGCAACATGTGGCTTAATTTTATCAGGATCAACCAAGCAGCAAGGTAATAACCATGAGTCGCTCATACAAAGTGCATCACACAATGTTCTTATGCCTCACACACATATACAATCGAAATGATATTCAACAATAAAGAAGAATGATAAAATAACATAATTTTTGACACTTCTACCTCACATATCTCATGTATTGAACAATATTATAGTTGTGTGAGTTGTAACGCCACAGATCTGGATGTCACTCAACTGGTGTCCCGTACCCGATTGGTCACATGGCCTCAAGCACATTTCTCCAAACGCCAGAGGCTGCCGACTAACAGTGGGGGCCTAAGGTGTGATAATGGGTAAACTATTCCCTCATTGGTAGAGTGTAACACAACAGAATAAATAACAATACAATAAAGAAATTAGTAAATAGAATACAACTGAAATAAACAGCGAAATACTGATAAGATAAATAATCAAGTATTGTTTCATACAAAAGATGATGCAGAATGTTATATGTTCTAAGAAAACATCCAAAACAAGTACACTGCAGTAATACACAATATATGTCTCAAAAGCACAAAAGAAACAAAAAGATATTATGAAGCATCGCAAGCCTCAGCTCGGTCTCATGCTCTCCTACTCCTAAGTAGCACATCAAGTACCTGTAGTAGGGCGCTTGCCTTGATCAACACCTGTAATCATATAATCTGTTTGGGACCAAAAGCATGACCCAAACAGGATGTCAGACTAAATCCCAAAAGGCAACCACCCAAGGTATGTGCCCATCTGTCATTGAATATATATAACAGGCAGTATACAATAGTGAAAGCAGTAAACTATGGGTACTCAAAATCAAGAACAATAGATGTCTCGGAAGACAATGTAAATAAGTATAAGTGCAGACCGAATCCAAGTTGTGCTTTGGCTTGGAAAATGCATCGTAAGTCATCCATTTCATTATTCAAGTCCATTGGATTATATAAAAGTCTTAAGGCCCATCCTAGGCCTAAAAACCCCCCGTATAAAGGTAACCGAAAACTCATGACATAATAGTCATTTAATCATTTAATCATTTGATCATTTAATTATTTAATCATTTTTCAATAGAGTCTGGCCTGGGTATCCCTCAATGGATCCTAGGTTCAATAGACATTTTAAATAAGACTCAATGAGCCCGACCACCCTATCTGTGGTTCGCTCACAGCCTTTTCATAATTAACCTCTTAAGCTCATACATTTTCTTTTAACTGAGACAATGGTTCACCCAAGGTATATAAGGTGTAATTAGTCACATGAGCTCGACCTTGTCTTTTAACTGAGATTGTGGCTCGTCCATTGCTAATTACCCCTTCTTAATAATTTCATACAAGTAACCACATGTAAATTAAACTATGACATGGTTTTAACATATTAACCCACATGGGTAGGTTCATAGTTTGAGCAAAACATTCCAAACATGCTTAAACAGGCATAAGCATAACATGGGGCAAAGGGGAAATCACTAATCCCAAACCCTTAATCAATTCAACATAATTTATCACAATTTCAACTCCATTATAAATGTAATTCATACTTGAAAACCCAATAGGGGAAACAAGGCATGCCTCATAGGCAACCTCGTCCAAACGGCTATAAACGATCATTCCAAGGGAAACACACCCATGGGGTGACCCTTAATCAAGGAAAACAACCTAATTCATACTTTAAAACACTTATTTGGTTACCTAGACACCAATAGGAAAAAATAAGGGTAAATTATAAATCAAGAAACACCCTAAAAATGGGCACGCAACACTCCGGCATATATAAACATCGTGACAATTCGTGAAAGGCACAAGACCACCTACCTCGTACTCGTACGACTCTCCCCGTCTAGCATCGAGCTTTGATTCGACCTAGAATGGAGTAGATCTACAAAATGAGAAAAAACACTCAACCTTTGATAACTCAATCGAGAGAAGAAATTAGGAAGAAAGGATCAAAAGGAATCGAGCACTCATCGAGGGGATTTCAATGGATCTGATGGTGTTCGAATCGAGCATCGGAAAATGAAACGGTAGGAAAATTCCCATTCGGATTTCCTGGGTGTGCTGCTCGTCGAAGGGGGTTTGTTTCTGTCCATCTGGAAAAACGACGCTACTACCCGACTTAATAAAAAAAGTACACAAAGTATACTTGAGACTACACATCGTGTCCGTACAACTCATAGCCAGACCATTACATGGTTGTGTACTATGATTACATGGCATGTAGCCCTCCATACACGATGTGTACATAAAAGTACACAGCGTGTAGTCCCCAGTCACGTCGTGTAACAGGCCTGTAGCCGTCCCTTGACATCTTTTTCCCCATTTTCTTAAGTATAAACTGAAAAGGAAAGATGTGTGCCTCAAAGGAAGAACCGGTTTCTTACAAACTTCCCCCCTTAAATCAATTTGTCCCCAAATTTCCCTTTCAAGGGTGATGAAGAAATATCTAAGAACAACACCATCCACTATGATCGTACGTCGTTCTCCCTCTCCCAAGTCTTGTCATACACTCGATCATGCTGCCATAGCACTCGTGCCAAAGGAACAGACCATCCATGAAGAACCTTCATGCTACAGTCCATAATATGAATGGGATACTCCTCAAAGGACGCATCTTCCAGCAACTCCACTTCCTCAGGCTGAAAGGTATGAGACGGGTCCGAAATGTAACGTCACAACTGAGAAATGTGGAAGACGTCATGTATAGCCCTATACCTCTAAGGTAACTACAATTGATAGGCAACTGGCCCGACCCTCTCCAGAATCTCAAATGGACCGACATATCTCGGCGAAAGCTTACCCTATTTTATAATCCTCTTATGTCCCAATCTCGGTGTGACACGTAGGAAAACCGGATCCCCGACCTCGAACTACAAAGTTCATCTGTGGAGATTGGCGTATTATTTCTAATGAGATTGCGCGGTAGTCATCTGCTTTCGAATCAATTGAACCAACTCAATGGTCTCATGGACAAGACGAGGTCCCAGCATCACTGTCTCTCCTGCCTCCATCCAACACAAGGATGATCGGCATGGCCTACCGTAAAAATCCTCATATAGAATCATCTAAATAGTATCTTAGAATCTATTGTTGTAGGAAAACTCAACAAGGGGTATGTGTGTCTCCCAAGAACCCCTGAAATCCAGGATGCATGCCTGAAGCATGTCCTCCAGCACTTGAATTGTGTGCTCTGGATAGCCATCTTTCTAGAGGTGGTAAGCTGTGCTCAAAAGCACCTATGTACCCAAATCCCTCTATAGACCTTGCTAGAAATGAGAAGTAA
Organism: Viscum album; assembly: GCA_963277665.1. Taxonomy (NCBI): domain Eukaryota; kingdom Viridiplantae; phylum Streptophyta; class Magnoliopsida; order Santalales; family Viscaceae; genus Viscum; species Viscum album. The sequence goes on from OY728150.1 coordinate 1,897,805,114, forward strand.
AATGGGCATCCCTATCTGAAATGATAGAATAAGGAACCTCATGTAGTCGTACAATCTCCTGAATGTACAACCTCCCAAGCTCATCAACATTGAAGGTTTCCTTGATCAGTGGGAAATGTGAAACCTTTGTAAGCCTATCAACCACAACCCAGACTGCATCATTACCCCAGGGAGACCTCGGTAAACCCGTCGTGAAATCCATCATGACGTCATTCCATTTCCACTCAGGAATGGGTAGCTACTGCAAAAGTTCTACTGGTATTTGGTGTTTTGCCTTCACCTGCTGACAGGTGTAATATCTCAGGACAAAACCAGCTGCATCTCCCTTCATATATGGTCACCAGTACTGACAATGTAAATCCCGATACATCTTGGTGACACCAGGATGCACTACCCAAACTGAAGCATGAAAACCTTGCATCAGCTCCTTGTGCATGTCTACTGAAACCCATATACGACCCTGTAACCGTAGAACATCATCCTCGCCTATGGTCCAACTAGGAGGAGGGTCCTCTCCTGACATACTCTCCCATAGAACTAGGCCTTCAGAATCCAATAGATTCCTCATCTTCACTCTGTCCAGTAAGGTAGAGGTAACAGCTAAGGATGTAAGAAAAGTCTTCTCATGCCTGTCGTGCACCTCCAGATGCAACTCAGGGAACAACACCATCAGCTGCCACTTGCTACTGGCCTGATCCACTGCCTGTATATGAGTCCTCCTGCTCAGTGCATTTTCCACTGCATTTTCTTTCCTAGGCATGTAGGCAATCTCGAAATCAAAATACTGAAGGTATTCCACCAACCTTCGCTGCCTCAAATTCAGATCACGCTGAGTAAAGATGTAATTGAGACTTTTGTGGTCTGTGTACACCAAAAAATGATCCCCTAATAAGTAATGTCTTAAACAGCATAAAGCATGAAAAAATGTGGCTAACTCGAGATCGTGTGTCGGGTAGTTCCCATCATGTGGCCTCAACTGCCAAGACCCATGAACAATGACTCGATCCCCCTACATAAGCACTGCTCCTAGCCCGATACCCGATGCATTGCAATACACAGTGTAACTACTACCTGACTGTGGAAAATCAGTATTGGTGCTGATGTTAATCTCCCTTCCAGCTCCTAAAAGGTCATCTCGCAAGAATCTGATCATACGTGCTTCACACCCTTCTTCGTTAAGTCCATCATCGGTGCTACTAAACATGATAAGTCCTGTATGAAATTCTTGTAGTAACCAGCCAGTCCTAGAAAACTCTTCACCTCAAAGATGATCTTGGGATGCTCCTAGGTAACTACTGATCTTACCTTATTTGGGTCCACTGATACTCATGTCTCTAAGATGACGTGACCCAGGAAGTAAATCTGATCCATCCAAAAGTGGCACTTTGTGATCTTAGCATATAACTGATTCTCTCTCAGTATACTCAAAATGATCTCAAGATGGGTGGCATGGTCGTGTCGATTATGAGAATACACCAAGATATCATCCACAAAAACTACAACGAATGAGTCAAGATAAAGATGGAACACTTTGTTCATCAGTGCCATAAAAACTGTAGGCGCCTTCATGAGACAAAACGGCATGACCAAATACTCATACAGACCATACCTGCTCTGAAAGGTTGTGCGAGGTATGTCTGATGATCTAACATGCACTTGATGATAACCAAATCTCAAATCGATCTTAGAGAATACCCGAGCTCCTCAAAGCTGGTTGAAGAGATCATCTATTTGTGGAAGAGGATACCAGTTCTTAACCATCAACTGTCAATTTCCTATAATCCATGCATATCCTGAGGGTATCGCTCACCTTTTTCGCAAAAAGGACCGGTGAACCTCAAGGAGAAGTACTGGGTTAGATGAAACTCTTAGCCTCCAAATCCTCTAGCTACCTCTTGAGCTCTTTAAACTCAATCGTAGCCATCCTTTAAGGAGGAATGGATAATGGTGCAGCTCCTGGTACTAGATCTTTAGAGAACTCTACCTCTATTACTGGAGGTAAACTTGAAAATTTTTCTGGGAAGACGTCTCTGAAATGATCAACCACTAGAGGAAAATCCATATGATGTGTCCCCTGGTCATCCAGATATAAATTGGCAATTTTTGTTGTCATCCCACTCGACCCACGATACTCGGGTCTAGATCGGCTCGCCTGGACATCTCATTCACCCTTGTGTAGAAACGATCTTCCCTCTGGTGACGTAAAACTCACCCTACGGCGATAGAAATCGACAAAGGATTGAAAGGAGACTAATTAGTCCATTTTGAGTATAACATCAAATCCTATCATCTTTAAGACATAGAGATCCCAAACGAAGTGATACCCACCAATTTTAAGGGGGACTCTTTGTATTGTCGCACACCTACTGTTCTAATCCCTAACGGAGTGTCTAGTTTCATAACATCATTAGAAGTAAAAACACGGGGCCCTAAGCTCTCCACAATGGACATGAATATGAAACTATGTGAAGCACCTCTATCAAAGAGTATAGAAGCTAAAACGGAGGCGACTAGAATAGTACCTCTGACAGTAGAAGGTCTAGGATCCTGCTCCTGCTGGGTCTGTTGCACTGCATAAATCTGACATGTACTGTAGCCCTAAGACATTGTCTGGCTACCCTGAGCTAACCCACCCTATTTTCGATGAGATCTTGGGGTCTGGTTACCATGGACACGACCATTACCTTGTCCTGATCAGCCTGACGTGTTCTAGTTCCCATATTGTTAAGAAGCGGTTGGCCCTGTTCTTGAATGTGGAGTCTATGCAGACCCTCTCTCACTAGCCGCTGGAGGAAACGTCCTGCAAAAATACTATAAATTGCTCATCTTTCCACAAGATCGGCACTCGAATGGGTCCATTGGGCACTTAGATTTAGTATGCCCAATTCTTCCACACTGGAAGTGCCTCACCTAGCTACCACAAGATACATTCTGAGTACTAGATTATCCATGTGTAAACTCCAAATGATGTTTACTACTACCGATCAAAACAGTACCAGATCTTGGTGTCGAACCACCCTGGATCGCACCTCTTGATTCCCTCTTATTCCACTCGGTAATCAGTGTCTGGTTCACTATAGAAAATACAGTAGTCAGTTAGAAGATATTCACCTGTGAGCGGATGTCGTACTTGAGACCATCCTAAAATTTCCTAGCCTTTGACATATCGTCACCCATCAGAATAGGTGTGAAGCGCTAAAGCTCAGTAAAGCGGACAGAGTAATCCATAAATGATAAAGCACCTTACTCCAGATGCATAAAATCATGAGCTTTGTCAGCCATCAGCATCTCGGGATAGAAGTAGTCATAGAAGACTATCTGGAAATCTTCTCATTCCATGTCCCGCTGACGCTCTATCTGTGTGGTAACATCCCACCACCTCTTGGAGGAATCACGCAGTATATAAGTCACGAGATTGACCCTCCTTTCAGGAGGCATCTCAAGATTCTCAAGGATCAATAACATGGCCTCTAGCCATGACTCTGCAGCCCGTGGTCTACCTTCCCCAGAAAATGTGGGCGGATGCTGCTGTTGGAAAACTCATGTTAGGTCTGCCATAAACGTGACAAGCTGTGGTGCTCCCTGAAAGGTTCGCATGAACCTCATAAAGCCTTCACGGAAAAGTGCATCAACACCTTCGTCTGGTATAACAGATGGTGCTGCAACTGGCACAACTGGAGGGTCCACTGGTAACCCATGTCCTACCACCTTCGGGGTATGATCATCTTCACTCTCCTGGCGCACAACTAGAGGTCGTCATGGGGGCATGACTCTGCAAGTTCAAGCACACGCATCAGTTCAAGATCATTGAGGTTCGCAGTTCAAAAGTGCAAGAACTAAACAAGAGAAGAAAACCCTCAAGGTTACCAAAACAGGAGTACACGGTGTGTAGAAAAACTGCATGGCGTGCACACCCAAGCTCCTACTCGGGCATGTACTACCATCAGCCTGGGCGTGTAAACATCCCAGGTACACGGCATTTCATCCTGACACATGGTGTGTACTCAAGTTCTCCCTCCTGGCCATGTAACTCCACATGGCCAGAGTCACACGGGGTCCGCCTAATCAAAACTACACAGTGTGTATCTACCATACATAGCGTGCACTAACCAAAAACCAACAACCCGTGTTCTCCCTCACATGACTGGACACACGATAAAAAAACACATAGCGTGTTCTAAAAATACACGAAGTGTACTTAAAAAGACTCTTTCCTCCTGAATAGAATAACACGTGGCATGTGTTCATAGCATCATACGCCGTGTTTTCTGGGTTTCTGGATAGTACGCCTCTAAAACTTCCCCAGAACCCCTATTTTTGAAAAGTAAATCAATAGTGTGCCAAATTCCGATCTATGGGGGGTCATATTCCCCATGAATCAAAGCTTGGAATCCACATATTGCACATAACAACACAATCTATATCCCATGGCCGAAACATGATCCACCAAATTCCAATCCAAGAGGGCTCATACTCCTCAGGGACCAAAGTTTGGCGTCCATCCAATTCAACCATAACACATACCAATACACCTATCACAACAATAGACATATCTATTATGGTAACTATCACAACAACATGCATATCTAGCACAACATCTATCACAACAGCATGCGATCAGTAATACTCCTAAATGGAATGGAAAGAATGCATGACATGTGATTTATAACAAATGCTTATATGATGCATGATATGGCACACCGTCATCTCATCGGGTTGCAATAAAATAGAACCAAAATGATATCAATAATAACATAACAAAACAAGTGTGTCACCCAATGGTGAAATCGAATCAACAAAAATAGCTCAAAATCTAAGAATTACAATTTCATTTGAGGTAATTTGGCTTTACCCTATGTGTGGGGTAGTTACTCCCAGGCACAGCTTAGTACCAAATCCCTTGCATTTCCATCTCTGTCTATCGTCGCCAAACAATAAAGCAAACCAGAAAAGAAATCCTCTAATACCACTTTGTAACATCTTGGATCCTGATGCCACTCAACTGGTATCCTGTATCTGGTTGGTCACATGGCCTCAAGCGCATTTCCTCAAACGCTAGAGGTTGTCGACTAGCAGCGATGGCCTAAGATGTGATAGTGGGGAAACTATGCTCTCATTGGAAGAGTGTAACACAGCGGAATAAATAACAATACAATTGTGGAAGTAGTAAACAGCATACAACTGAAATAAATAGCGGAATACTGATAAGATAAATAACCAATAATCATTCTATACAAAAGATGATGCAGCATGTTATATGTTCTAAGAAAGTAGACAAAAAAAGTACACTATAGTAATACACAATATATTTCTCAAAAGCACAAAAGAAACAAAAAGAAACTAGGAAGCATCATAAGCCTCAACTCGGTTACATGATCTCCTACTCCTAAACAACACATTAAGTACCTGTAGAAGGGCGCTTGTCCTGATCAACACTTGCAATCATATAATCTGTTTGGGTCCAAAAGCATGACCCAAACAGGGTGTGAGACTAAATCCCAATAGGCAACCACCCAAAGTATGTGCCAATCTGTTAGTGGATATATATAATATGCGGTGTACGATAGTGAAAGTAGTAAACTATGGGTACTCAAAAGCAAGCACAATAGTTGTCTCGGAAGACAATGAAAACAAGTATAAGTGAAGACCAAATCCAAGTTTGTGCTTTGTCTTGGCAGACACATCATAAGTTATCCATTTCATTATTCAGGTCCATTGGATTATATAAAAGTCCCAATGTTCGACCTAGGCCCTATGACCCCTCGTATAAAGGTAACTGTCAACTTGTGACGTAATAGTCATTTAATCATTTAATCATTTAATCACTTAATCATTTAATCATTTGATCATTTGATCATTTAATCATTTAATCATTTTAATTATTTTCCAATAGAGCTCGGCCTGGGTATCCCTCAATGGATCCTAGGTTCGCTCGGCATTTTAAATAAGACTCAATGAGTCTGGCCACCCTATCTGTGGCTCGGTCACAGCCTTTACATAATTAACCTCTTGAGCCCTTCCATTGTCTTTTAACTGAGACAATGGTTCACCCAAGGTATATAAGGTGCAATTAGTCACATGAGCCCGACCTTGTCTTTTAACTGAGATTGTGGCTCTCTCATTGCTAATTACCCCTTCTTAATCATTTTATACAAGAAGCCACATGTAAATTAAACTATTACATGGTTTTAACATATTAACTCACGTGGACAGGTTCACAGTTGGAGCAAAACATTCCAAACATGCTTAAACAGGCATAGGCATAACATGGGGCAAAGGGGCAATCACTAATCGCAAACCCTTAATCAATTCAACATAATTTATCACAATTGCAACTCCATTATAAATGTAATTCATACTTGACAACCCAATAGGGTAAACAAGACATGCCTCATAGGCAACCTCGGCCAAACGGCCATAAACGGTCATTCCAAGGGAAATGCACCCATGGGGTGGCCCTTAATCAAGGTAAACAACCTAATTCATACTTTAAAACACTTATTTGATTACCTAAACACCAATAGAAAACAATAAGGGTAAATTATAAATCAAGTGACACCCCAAAAATGGGTGTGCGCCACTCTGGCATATATAAACATCATGACAATTCGTGAAAGTTACAAGACCACCTACCTCGTACTCGTACAACTCTCCTCATCCAGCGTCGGGCTTTGATTTGACCTAGAATGGAGTAGATCTACAAAACGAGTAAAAACCTTCAACCTTTTGATAACTTAATCGAGAGACGAAATCAAGAAGAAAGACTCAAAAGGAATCAATCACTCACCGAGGGGATTTCAACAAAACTGATGGTGTTTGAATCGGGCATCGGACGATGAAACGGGAAGCAAATTTCTGTTCAGATTTCCTAGGAGTGCTGCTCGTCGAAGGGGGTTTGTTTCTGCCCGTCTGGAAAAGCGATACTACTGTCGGATTTAATAAAAAAGAGAAAAGTACACGACGTGTACTTGAGACTACATGTCGTGTCCGTATAACTCCTAGTCAGACCATTACATGGTCGTGTACTAGGATTACATGACATGTAGCCCTCCATACATGGCGTGTAGTCCCCAGTCACGTTGTGTAATAGGCCTGCAGCAAGCCCTTAACCTCTTTTCCCTCATTTTCTTAAGTATAAACTGAAAAGGAAAGATATGTACCTCAAAGGAAGAACCGGGTTCTTACATGAGTCAATATTAACCACTAAGTTGAACAAAGTATTCTATTAGGTGAGATACCTTTGATAATTATTTCACATGAAACTCTTCATAAGTAGGTGCGTTGAATAAAATTCAGATAGCACCTTATGCAACTCATGGTATGTCTCACGAAAAACTCAAACTTTTACCCAAAAAATAGTCTTTCTATGTTCTTAGAACTCTTTCACCAACTCATAAAAAATGTTAGGCTTGTTTAACACTTATATTGATAAAAACAATCAATATTTTAAAATAGAGACCATAGTTCAAGCAAATAACTTAATCAGGAATGGATTTCATAGATTACTCTTGAAATAGAAATTCTTGACACCATAGTAGATGATAGTGTGATATTTTTAGAGAATGCCATCCCTTGGTGACAGGCATTCCCATGATAGTAAAATTCTTAAATCACCTTCCATATAATCTCACTAATGGTCACTTTACTCAGCGACTCGCACACCATCTTCCCTCAGTTGCCACATTTTACCAGCTCAACTAGTTCTTTTTTCCATCACTCGCTTTCATTTTCTTTTATCATTCACTTTTCATGCATTAAACCAACGCCCAACCATCATTACATCTCTCTCCCCCATGCATGCATTTTCACCGCACATCATTTTTACCATCAATTATATGTCAATGTTGTCCTCCAATGCATTTTTAACTCTCCCTATTCATCCTTTCTCATTTCATCTACAATAGTGACAATCAATTTTAGTATCAGAAAAGGTGTATAGGGTTGGTTTATAAAACAACTTAAAAAAATAAAGGGAATTTGACTCGAGTTAAAACATCATTAGATGATATGTTGGGAAAAAATCCATAAAGATAACTTTGCATTATTTTTTGGGTTGATTGTGTTTGTTGACAAACCAGGTTGACAAGGCTAGTTGTGGAGTTCCAGCATGATTGTTGACCTAGTATGGTGACAAAACTTCAAAACAACAGTATGGAAGTGGTAAAAAAATTGTGTGTACAAGGTGTCATTGTTTCCTAGTATTTACCATATTTTTAGACCACAAAAATTAGGCAAAGGCGGGATCGGCCTAAGGGAAATCCTAGAGATCCCCTAGGATTAGGCAACACATGGGCAGGGGCAACACATGGGCATGGGCAACACAGCCCACCCCACACTTTCACTCTGGTTGCTTTATCCTATCGGAAACCCTATACCCATCCTAGCTTCATCGATTGTCTCCTCATTGGCGCATCTTCCCCACTCCCCTGAACCTGGTGTCTTGCGGCCTCACCTCAGCTCACCTCCCTCTCCCTCCGATGTCGCTCCGCCTCATCATCTGTGTTTGCGTGGACGTCGATGCTGACGCATCCCTCCCCTACCTCTTCCCCCATCGACATGTTGTTACTAGCCTCCCACCTCACTCGTCTGATGCTTCCCTCCCTCCCCATATCCCTCCCCTCGTCGCATCCATGTCAATGGTTTCCCTCACCGCTCCGACGTCTGCCCTTCCCCCTTGTAATGTCTGACAACAAGGACTAGAATACCCCCTCTCGTCACCCGATTCGAGTGAAACGTGAGTGAGAGGTTTAATTTGATTTGTTTTTGTTTCATTTAAGTTTATTTTTGTTTAATAGTTATATAACCATAATTAACTATTTTAACAGATGGAGTTATTGCAGATGAAGCTCTTTTCAGAAACTGTTTGGTTTTTGGAATTTCTGAATGCATCTTCGGGTAAGTACGCATAATGCTTCCAATCCTTTCCATTTAATTTCAAGATTATTTGATTTGTAAATTATTTGTTTGAATGATTGATGAATTTTTCATTTTAATATAATCTTCATTCACAGACAATTTGATATCTCAATTCTCACATATGATTTTTAGTTTTTTCCTTTCCAAGTTACAGTTTTCCAAAAGCAGTGAAGTCATTATTTTGTGTCATGATTATATAAAAATATGTTTTGCAGTTTTTGTGTTTTTGTCTTAATATACATATTATTATGTAAAAGGGAAACATTTTAGATGCTCATCTTGGGAAATGATATTGTCCAGGCTAGCCCTGGGCAAAGGATTCTCACAGAGCATTTTTGGGGGACCACATAGCGCCAAAAGGAGTTCGTGGTGATTTTTCGGCAAAGGAATCTGGACCACATAAGAGTTTGATTATGTGAACTACGTAGCAGGTATGCGGAACCGCGAGTGGTTGATGGCGCATTGGATCTTCCCCGACTACCTCTTTTGTGCTCTGAACTCCCGGTCAGCTGTTCCCTTCCAGGTCGGACTGGGAGCGTCTGATTCAAGGAGTTTTTGGGCTTTGCAGTCCGGCGGTCGTGGATCTCCAAGCGTCTCCCTCTTCTTTTAGGGTTTTGATCCCCTTTCCTCTTCAATCTCTGTTTTTTCTCGTTTTCCCTAGGGTTTTAATCCCCGGTTCTATTCCGTATTTGGTTCCATGCTTCGATGCGGCATTCAGTCTTTTCGGATGTTTTTGTGTTTTTGTGTTTTTGTGTTTTTGCAACGGGTTTGGTCTGATTTTCTACTGGTTGTTCACTACGGGTGTGGGTCGTCGGCATGAAGGCTTCGGTGTGAGTTTCTTGAGCGGCTTGTCGGTTATGGATCTTGTTCAGCGGTGGGGTGGGTTCCGGTGGTGTCTTAGATGGCACCGGCGTATTGTAGTTTGGGCTGATGTGAATGGCGCGTCAGGGTGTTCTGCTCGGGTGGCTCCTGTTCGAAGTCTGATGGTCGTCAACAATGGTGGTGTGGCGTCTCTATCAGCGCATTTGTTGTTTCGAGGTTGACTGTTATGGAGGCGAAGGTGTTGGATTTCTTCTACGTCAACAGTTCTAGGGTTTCTTGCTGTTGTTTCGGCCTGGAATCGCCCGTTTCATTCTCTGCTCTGGATCCAGAATTCCCCTACTATCTCTGAGGTGGAGCTGTGCATAGGAGTTCAAGGGTCTTTGGGATGTGAGTTTGAGCGGGCGGCATCGGGATGAAGACGGTGAAGACCACTCGTTTCTCGACGGCGTGGATGTGTTCGGCTCCGGCGTTGATGGTGGTGGTGGTTGTCAGTGTGTGATCGACGGTGATAGCGGGACATGGGCTGGCTCGTGGTCGGATCATGGTGGTGTTTGATCAGTTTTAATTTTGAGTTTTGGAAATTTTCTCGCGGTTCTTTGAAATTTGAATTTTCAATGGGTGGATTTTGCAGTTGTTGAATTTGTAACGTTTGGGTTTGTTTTGGTTCACACTTACCCTTTAAAAGTGTCTTTTAAAAATAAAAATATAGATTGTGGGTAAAGGACCTATAATCACTTGATTAAATAGAGCGAATTTCATTAGAGATAATTATCGCTGGGAGAATTCGGCTAAGTCCGAAAGCAATTCATAGAGCAGTTAAGCTCGAGAAGGAGGCAGTCCACAAAGAAAGCTCAATTCATGGATGGTGTTTTCGGTGCACTGTAGTTCGAAAAGGTGAAGGAGTTCGCGAGGTATCATTCGTCCACAAGGCAAAGGCATCTTTCGAAGCACTCACACTACGTGGTGCAAGCGTTTTCGCGAAGGGTTTAAAACAGCTCGCGGATGAACAAAAACAGTTCGTAAAAAGTCACTTCGCAATGCAATTGTCACGCAGTGAAGTGTATTTCATCTATTAGGTAAAAACAAAGCTTTATGACGCACTTATGTCTGAAACAATTCTAAGGTGTTTCAGATCAATAGAAGAATCATTTGAATGAGCAGTGTGCAAACTTCAGTTGAGAGAGCAGTGAAATTTCAAATTGTGAATGGTTGTAAACTAGGAGGGACAATGAGTCCGCTCTGAACCATGTAACAGCATTGCGATTTAGTGGATTTGATATATGGGCACATTGTTTTTGTATGCTCCTTGAACATAGCTCGATGATGTTGAACCAAGTAAAATTGTTATGCCTTATACATGTTTTAATTCTCATTTATTCTATGCTACAGGAAGGAGAGAGGAGAGAGTTGTGTTTAACGATGAAACAAGATCCAAAGAGACGGTTGTTTTAATTTGTCATGCCCTGATTCACCCCCCACTCTCAGAATATTTAACCTAGTTGGGCTAACATGATACTCCAGACTTCTTTGTATTGATAGAACTGCATCATGGTTTGACTTTAAACTCATACTATTTAGCTTTGATCTTAGATGAACTTAATGGGGAAAGATTTTGAGGGTGCTTTGTGATAGGAAAATTTCTTTGAAATGGAAGGATGAATTTTATAAAATTGTTATTAGACCAGCTATTCTATATGGTAGTGAGTGTTGGTCTTTAAAGGGACACCTTCAATAAAAAACAAGGGTAACAGAAATGAAAATGCTTAGATAGACATGTGCACATAATAAAATGGATAAGATTGGAAATGAATGTGTTTGAGAGAAAATTGAACTTAATTATAAATTCACGTTTAAAGAAATAGAGATAGACCTAAAAGGACGAACTCTTAAACAAATCATTCAAGATGATCACGTTCCAAATTGTTTCAATGAAAATATGATCTTCAATAAATTGATTTAAGGCTTGTTTGTTGTTATTCAAGTCTCATTTTCACCTTTTTCTTATCAGCTTTGTCTAAAACTCATGTTTTCCCCCTATCTTTCTCTTCTCTCACTCTATTCCATGATGTCTCATATTATTCTTTTTATTTTATTTTTATTATTTTCTCAAACTTCAATCATCAATATCTCCTACAATATTGATCGGATTGGCGCGTCGTCGGTGTCGTTGGGTTCGTCTTGATGAGAAGATTTTTAAATATATTTGTGTTTACAAAAGCAACTGGTTTCAGTGGTGCAGTTAAACTCGGACGTCAACCCTCGTCGTTGGTCGTTGCACTTAAGGTAGGAAGCCCTTAACTTTTGCACATGTAATATACAAGTTATTAACATGATTTTTTGTGTGCGTTTGTAGGTGTAGGATTCCCTTACCGTCTTCCCTTTAAATTTAAAAATGTTTTAAGTGTTTCTTTGATAAATTTAATTATGCATTCTTAAATGAAATGTTTAATATGTTAAATGAATTTTTTAATAAACAATGTCATGATTTTATAATAAAACCCCTCAAATGATGTGCATTATCTTCTAAACTAAAATTATTGATTAGTGATTTAAATCATGCTTTGGATTAATGCTTTGGATGGTTATCTCTTTGCTTTTTGTCATGTCGTAATAAAAATTGAATGGGTTGAATTAAATAAAATTGCTTGCACATGATGACCTGCCTTCTTTGAATGTTTAAATGTCATGTCTCAACTTGTTTACCATGTTCAATATGACTTGTTTTCCTTGAAGTTTTAAAAGATTAAATTAAATGGAACTTATTAGAATGGCACAATCACACATCTTGTTATAATTAAATAAGCATGGTTTATGTAAAATGTTTCAATGATATGATTTGAAAATATCCAACGACATGTTTTATGGTGGTTGCAAGCCTTGAAACGAATTGTTTTGGATGGTCTAAACTAAATCCTTGTTTATCTGATTCAATTATTTATAGTAATTGTGATATGTGGGATCGTGACGTCATGTCGCAGGCACAACTAGATAAATTGAATAATTCCTATTAAATTATAATTGTTCATTTTAAACCGCCACTTGGATCCCCTTGGGTCTATAAGCGTGGAGACTCAAACCAACGGCCACCCAATTGGTGTGTCAGTCTTGGACATTATTAAGACTTGTTCTGTTTGGCTTTAAAGCCCTACAATAAATTTGGATAAATTGTTTAATTGATGCCTTAGACTTCAAGTTGACATAATAATAAATTGTGTGATTTCTTATTTACTTTTGGCTAATCTGATAAATTAATATATTAACGATCTTAGGGTCAAATGATTTATTAAACAGATTTGATATAATTATGATGATAATTAGGAACCTGAATTAATAAAATGAATTGGTTTGACAAATGATAATTTTTTATAAATTGATTGTTGTGTATTATGAAGATAAATCTAGTATGTTTGATACTAGAGTTGTGATTTTGTTTACTTAAATTTTGAGCTATATGATATCGATGTGATTGATACCTGAGGGTTTGATACTGATTGACATATTGAGTTTTGTCTGGATATGACACAAGTTTAATGTGGACGTCTGAGGGCTTGGCGCATGTTCTTTCGTACTGCCAGAGGGCAAGGCACACAAATACTTTATGCCCGAGGGCAGAGTATTTGATTATATGAGATGTCTGAGAACTCATGATTGGTATTGACGTCTGAGGGCTAGGCGCATTGGTACTGAATGCTTGAGGTTAGAATATATGATTATGTCATATGCTTGAGGGCTAAATGCATAGTCACATGACGTCTGAGGGTGAGATTCTAATTATGCATGAGAGCAAGGTTTTGATTAGCCTGAGGGCAAAGGCCGTATGTTATGGTATATTCTGAGTGATTCATCCTGATGCAAGAGGATCTACCCACAGATATAGATATTCAGCTTAGGTCGAAGCAGGTGGTATGAGACAAGTGTTTGTTTAGGATCTTGAACCAAGTTGCTATTATTTAATTTTTATAATGTGTGATTGTCATTTATTATTAATTGCACAAAATGAATTGGACTAGACATCGTTGATACCGACCTACTAAGATTTATCTCTTCTGACACCGTTTGGCACCCGAGTAGATCTTCTTACTTGCAGATCTTTGGATTCATTGCTCGTGTTGTGATGTTGTGTTATGTACATGGGAACTAGAGAGCACAAGACTGGACTCTTGCTCAAGATGCTCGAGGAGTTGACAATTAGATTTTTTTTCTTTTCTTTTATAAATTTGCACTGCTTGTACTTGTAGCATCATCTGTCATACATGCATTGTTGTAAATTGGTTGACCATTTTTATTCAGATATTAAACTATTCTTCTATTTGTATTTCTTTTATTACTGTTTCCACTACTGATTGTTGTATTAGTATTATTATACTGTTGTGCGATTTTGATCTAGAGGGTATAGTCTCCCCACCGTACCATCAATAGACCTTCACTACTAGTCAGTAACCTCTGACGTATAAGGATACACACTTGAGATCATGTGACCCACCGACCCGACCACCATCTTAATGGTCAGCCGGATTGAGACGTTACAAAGCCTTATTGAAAGTGTTATATATGAAGTGAGAGAAAATAGAATTTCAACAAGTTAAGGTTTGACAAAGAACTCCATTCAGCATTTGAGAAGGCTTTCAAGAGCGGTATTTGATAACCATAAGTTCAACCTTGGACCATGCATGTAATTGTCTTATTTGTTGTGTAGTGTATATGATTGAACTAATTATAAAGGAGAAAATGTTTTCCGGACGGGGGCAGGTCGGGTTACAAACAAGTGAATATGTTTTGTTTCAACAAAGAATTAGAAGAAGTTGGAGACAATGGTTGTTTCAAACACGCAGGGGGGCTTATCAAATCCCATCAGCTACCTAGCATGCCAACAGAAAACAAAAAACAGTGACTGCCCTCCACTGTCAAAATTCATCTTCCCCAAATTTAACAGAAAATGAGAACGTGACAAATTACAATGCGACAAATGAAAGCTTTAGATTTGGTGAATTAAAACAAGCATGCATGTTTTACAAACAGCGGACCATAAAAGGCAGTCCCCGGCCATATAAGAATAAACCAACCTACTGGAGAGGAAATAAAATGGTAACTAGGGTGCAAGGAAGCACAAAGGCAGAAAACAATTCAATAGGGCAGCAGAAACTGAAAGAGGCTTCAATATAACCTGCTTCAGCCAGCCAGCAAGTAGGAGAAGTGGTCGTCACAACAACGAAGGCCATGCCCATCAGCAAAAGATTATTAATAACATGAAGCTCACTGACAAGCTAACAAAGTTTTATTGTAACTTTGCTAGAGAGCTGCAGCATACCTCCGAATCAAAAAATAAAAAACAAAAAATTAAAAAATTAAAAAAACATGAAACAACTTACAAATATTAGCTGCAGCTTCAAGTTCTTGCAGGAAGATAAACCCTGATAATATCTTTCATGGTGGTTCTTTTCCTGCAGGTCGGGCATTTAGTCTGGGCAGCTATTGCAGTTTTGATGCATGTCTTGCAGAATATGTGACCACACTTCGTAGTCATCTCTTCAACCAACTGCCCCATGCATATTGGACAACTAAAGCCTGGATTATTAGGCGGTGGAGGTGACTTTGTCCTCGCACGAGATGCCACCTCATCCTGCCCCTGCCATGTATTCATGTTAACCCCATACAGATCATCTATATTTAAACAACAAATCAAAAGCAAATAATATGAACTATTGATACAGAAGCACTAGTGTGTGGAGAAGTGACAGTAATACCACTGAGTTGCTGCCTTCCAAATTTATGTAAAGATCGCAATTTATAACGGTCTGCTTTGCTGGGGGGACTTTCCTTCGCTTGCTGTGGTTATTGCAAGCGCCTCTGGTTTGTACTGTAACAGAAACAAAATTAATGCATGCATACATTTATGTGTCCGCCATGCAAAGGCAAATTAAATGGAAAATGAAGATTAATATATGGCAACATGTCAAACACACCATAAACTAAAATATTAACTGATGGGTTTCAAGGTGAGACAAGGAATTCTATTAGCAACTGGTATCTCGGTACAACAGAAGCAGTAGAAGAGGGAAGAAGAACGAGCAGAGAAGAAGAAATCCCCTGGGATCCCGCTCCCCAAGGCCCTGGCCGCAGCCCCAATCTGCCAAGCAGACTCTCCGAAAATACAATATGCGCCCCCTCTCCAGCCACCCCCTCCTTATTCAATACCCCTCCAACTATTAACAGCCCCCTAACAACTATATACTATTATTACTGTAGAATAATAAAAGTTAAAAGAGGTAGACCCGAATCCCCAAAGTCCTCTCTAAAAGAGGTCTTGAGATTCTTTTATAATAAATAATAAAGACCACATCGGACCACAAAGTCCGATGTGGGATGCAGACTCCAACAATTACAATACTACCCCTGACTAACAACCACTACCCCTAACCTATCCCGTCGCAGCAGCACCCAGCCCCAGCAGCATCCCCTCCATTCCGTGTTCCTATCATTCTCGCCATCTTGAAATACCACCTTGTCCTCAAGGTGAGAAATCTTGATGACCAGAATTGAACAGCCAAACAAAAAGACATCTTCATCGGTGGAGGCTCTGGAGGTGGAGGTGGCCTTGGCAACCATGCAGCTTTGTTTTCCCAAGGTTTCCATAGAATCGCTTCATCCACTAGAATGTGAACCACACGATATATTCCCTTCCTCAAATGAATTATGGAGAAAGCTGGCTCCCATATGCGCACAGCATCACCGAAAGACTGGTTTGTATAACTTCCTCTACTAGTGCCGCTAGCCTCACTTCCACTGGAAATGGGTGAAAATCCCCAACTTTTAGAAGCCAGATCTCCTGAAAGAACCTTTTCATGTGCTGCAGGTCAAGCTCCCTTTGGCCTAGCAACGGATATTGTCATTCCACAGTTGTCCGGCTTAGTGCTGGGAATTTGGTACATGTTCACCGATTCAGGAGGGTCCCTGTGCCCTCCAACCTCAGGTACATCTGCCAACACTCCTGTTTGTACATTGGTAACTTCAAGGAGAGTTTCTTCAACAGCTTTGTCATTAACGGAATTGTTCTCCAGAAGCCACCTGCGTTTTTGCAAACCACAACTGGAAACATTTCCTTTGTCTCTTAATTGTGTTCTTCAAGACTAGAACTAGCTTCGAATTTTACCTCAACCAGCTGTACGGGTGCGGAATCAAACTGCTCCTGCATCTGAATATCCAATAGTCTTTCCCTACCATCCAAACCAGCCACATTTCTCAGACTTCACCTCTCAGCTTCCAGTTTCAGACCGTGTTCTCCTTCCTCAACTATGACCAACTTTCCCTCACTAGCATCCCATGCAGAACTCTCAGCCTGGATCATCATTAGCTGTGCTATGGCTACCAACATTTCCTGCATTTGGATCTCCCGTCTCTGAATACCGGACTTCAACTCTGAGACTGTTGTTTCAACTGCTGTGATTCTACTCTCCATGTGTGTGGGCATAAAGATGCAGCGTCTTCTTCCAATCCCACCCCCCCAATCAAAGAATGGCTGCATCTCCTTCCAATTAATCCAGATCAAGAACCCCTTTTTTGACTCTCACTTGAATCCACCCCAAACCAGCGGTGCAAGCCCTCTCAATGAATGCTCTGATTGATAGATTTCAAGGTGAGAGAGAGGGAGAGATAAAACCAAGGAATTCTATTAGCAGCTGGTATCTCAGTACAGCAGCAGCAATAGAAGGAGGAAGAAGAAATCCCCTGGGAACCCGCTCCCCAAGGCCCTGGCCGCAGCCCCAATCTGCCAAGCAAACTCTCCCAAAATACAATCCGTGCCCCTTCTCCAGCCACCCCCTGCTTATTTAATACCCCTCCAACCACTAACAACGCCCTAACAATCATATACTATTATTACAATACTGCCCCGGGCTAACAACCACTCCCCCTAACCTACCCTGTCGCAGCCCCAGCAGCAGCCCCTCCATTCTGCATTCCTATCATTAAACTTCTCCCTTACGAGGGAAAAAAAGTCACGGGTGGGATGCTGATTTCGATCAAAGGGAAGAGGGAAAATTCACATGGATTGGCTGAGATCTTCTTTCACGCCATTCTTTCGCAAGCTCTGGGTGCTTCAATGAAGCTGAGGGCACCCATTATGAACAGGCTAGTTTTAATTTTCGTTGACAATGGTTCCACTCGCAATTTTATTGCAAAAACCCTTGTTAAGGAATTGAGTATGGTCTTCACTGTGATACCCCCACTTCTAGGACAGAAATCAGGAAAGGGGAAATAATTCAGTGAAATGATGTTTGTCGAAATGTAACTGCAATTGCCGGAACTGAAACTTACTAATGACTGCTTACCTTTTCCACTCAGGGGGGCAGATGTCATTTCGGGCATCAAATGGGTGGTTTCGCTCAACATTGTGAAAGATAATTGGAATGAGATGTTTATAATATTTCATTTAGGATGGGAATTGGTACACGGTATAGGGAATCCCTCCAACAGATAACCCAACAGCCAGGCTCCAATCATACTCCATGATGGAGGCACTTTAAGGTCATCCGATGCCCCCCTTTGGTTATTCACTTTCTCGTATCTATTTATCAAGATGTTTTTGTAGAGATTATCACTTTAGAACCCATCCAGTCACACACCCATGTCATTCCCCTTTTACCCAATGCAACTCCAACAAATATTAGGCCTACCTTAGACCTACCAACTTTCTCAAAAGACCAGGGTAGAAAATCAGGTCAGCACCCCCTTGGGTTTTATCCATCGAAGGGAAGTGCTCCCTTCCACAAGCCCTGTACGTATTTCCCCCAACTTGATCTATAAATAGATGGACTCTGTCTCACTTGAGAGGCATGATTTTTGGTCCCTCTCGGAGTCAGACCCTAAGAAGCATTTCAAGAGTGGCCCCCCTCTTTACCTGAAACGCTAGTTGGCCCCTGTTGGCACCCAAGGCATGCCCCGGCCACTTGCCATCCCTCTGCCCAAGTGCACCCTAGGCAACCTGCCAGGCCCCTACTGCCCAAGCAATTTTGGTGGTTGTCTGGTTATCACACCATATGTGAGCAGATTTCTGCCGAAGAAAGTCAAGCTCCTGAAGGAGTTGCCGAAACCAAAGGATCTCTGTAGTGACGGTGGTCATGGCCCGGTACTCAGACTCGGCACTGGAGCGGGAGACGACCGTCTGTTTCTTGCTGCGCCAAGAGGTGAGGTTGTCTGCCAAGAATATGGCAAACCCAGAGGTAGAGCGCCGAGTAGCAAGGCAACCAGCATAATCAGCATCACAAAAGGCCTCAATATGCTGATGAGGATGCTGGGAGTAGCGGAGATCACGGGCAGGATCTCGCTTGATGTACAGAATCCCAATGAGAGGTGGTCGGATGCTCCATAAATTGACTCACTTTGGCAACCGCACAGGAAATGTCGGGTCGAGTCATGGTGAGATAATTGAGTTTACCCACCAACCGACGGTACCGCTCGGGATGTGGATACAGTGCCGAGGCATAAAGAGACCGTTCCCCAGGCTCCAGAGAAGTGTCGACAGCAGTGACCTAAGTCAATCCATCATCCTGCAAGATATCCAACGCATACTTCCGTTGGCAGAGGGAGATGGTGTCCGAAGAATAGGAAACCTCGATGCCTAGGAAGTAGGTGAGAGGACCGAGATCCTTAGTGTGGAAGTGCTGGTGAAGATGGTCCTTGAGATGGGTGATACCCACAGAGTTGCTGTCGGTGATGATGATATCATCCACATACACGACCAATAAAATGCAGCCATGGGAGGTCGCCCTGTAGAACACAGTGTGGTCCTTCATGCTGCGAGAAAGCCCAAAGTCGGTGACGACCGTGCTGAAGCGGCCGAACCAAGCACGGGGAGACTGCTTGAGACCGTAAAGAGAGCAACGGAGCCGGCAGACTTGAGATTCAGCGCCGGAGGCAGAAAACCCAGGGGGCTGTTGCAGATAAACCTCTTCCTCACGGAAGCCATGGAGGAAGGCGTTCTTGACATCCAATTGATGAAGAGGCCACTAATGATGAGCGGCGAGAGAGATGAATAATCGGACGAAGGTCATCTTGACAACTAGTGAGAAGGTATCAAAGTAGTCAATACCGTAAGTCTGGGCGAAGCCTTTGGCCACAAGACGGGCTTTGAGGCGATGGAGAGTGTCATCAGGATTTAGCCGGATTGTGTAAATCTATTTGCTTCCTACCGCCTGTTTGCCTGCTGGAAGGGGGACAAGATCCCAAGTGTGGTTTTCTTCCAGAGCCTGTAATTCATCCCGCATTGCAGCTAGCCACCCGGGGTGAGATTTGGCATCACCAACCGTGCGAGGAATAGAAACTGTCTCCAGAGCGGACAAACCCCTGTAAGAAGATACAAAGAGAGGAGTATTCTGGCAGGTGCATGTACCTTTTCGTAGGGCAATGGCCAAGTCCTCGGGTGGCGGGGCAGGAGCAGCTGACGAAGCGGGAGCGTCGGTGTCATTGGCCGGGACGGGGGATAAAGGCGATGGACGGCGGGAGTAGACCTGACCAAAATGTGTGTCAACAGGGGTGGACATTGGTGGAGGGTGGATGATTAGAGGAAGACAATCATCGATGGCGGGGTCAGGAGAAGGAGAGGGAAGGGAGAACGAAGAGTTCTCAACAAAGGTAACATCGGCCGAGATGACATACCGCCGGAGGTCGGGGGAGAAAGCAGCGATATCCACGCTGAGTGCGGGAGTAGCCAAGAAAAATGCAGCGGAGAGATTTGGGAGCGAGTTTGGAGAGCCCTGGACGTGTGTCTCGAACGTAACAGAGGCATCCAAACACGCGAAGGGGAAGGGAGTGAAGAGGGAGAGAGGAGAACAGAGCCCGAAAAGGAGTCTCCCCTTAAGGATAGAGGAAGGAAGACGGTTTATCAGGTAGGTGGCGGTAAGAATGGCATCGCCCCAAAAATGCAGTGGTACCTGTCGGTGGAAGAGGAGGGCACGAGCAGTCTCCAGAATATGTCTGTGTTTCCGCTCGGCCACTCCATTCTGCTGGGGTGTATCAGGACAGGAGGTCTGATGAAGGATGCTTTTTGTCTGGAGAAATTGCTGAAAGGGAGTGGAGAGATACTCACGCCCATTATCCAAGCGGAGACATTTTACAGAAATGGAGAATTGGTTTTGAACTTCATTGTAAAAGTTTTGGAAGGTGGAAAACACTTCGAAGCGTTCACGGAAGAGGTAAAGCCAAGTCATTCGCGAATAATCATCGATGAAAGATATATAGTATTTATATCCCATATTACTCGAAACGGTACAAGGACCCCAAACATCTGAATGAACCAGATCAAAAGGGTGTGAGGTCCATGTATCCACGCGAGGAATGTATGTAGTGCGATGATGTTTCGCAAAAGTACATGACTCACAATGAAAAGAAAGATGTCGACTGAAGTTAGGAAGAAGCTGATGAATGGTGGATGCAGGCGGGTGTCCCAAGCGGGAATGAAGATCCAATGCTCGAGAAGAGGCAGACATGCAAGCGAGGGGTGTCGGGCCATCGAACATGTAAACCCCGTCCCGAAGCCGACCTCTACCAAGTTCTCGGTTCGTAGTCTGCTCCTGAAACACAACACCAGAAGAGATAAATATGGCAGCACAGTTATAATCTTTTGTCAGCTTACTGATGGAAAGAAGATTAAAGGGATTGCGGGGCACGTGGGCCACAGAGGATAGGTGTATCGATGGAGTCAGTGAGCATGCGTTGAAGCCCGCAACGGGGATAATGGAGTCATCAGCGACGGTGATGGCTGATGAACCGGCATAAGGGCAATAAGAGGTCAACATACCAGCATCTCCGGTTAGGTGGTCGGAGGCACCAGAGTCCAACATCCAGGCAGGGGAGCGACGGCCGACAAAGGCAACGGAGCGAACAGAATGGGCCACAGAAGCCGAGGATGGACCGGGTCCGACAGAGTCCCGTGGATCATGAGTCAGCCGAATGTCGGCCATAGACAGGTCCAGTGATGGGGGAAAGGTGGAGATTGTCGAGGATGCCTCCTGGACCGCGGTCTGTGCCTGTCGCGGGCGCTGGGATGGACATCCATGCAGGACCCAACATCGGTCGATCGTGTGGCCAACCTTGCCACAATGTTGACAGAGGGGATGTGGACGATGGAGTATACAACGGAGTATTCCGATGTGGGACTCGGGAATACCCATAAGAATAAAAAAGGGTTTAACAAGATAAATATCCATGAAATTGAATGCTCAACCAAATGTGCATGAATTATAATCTACTATCGATGATCTCAAAAAAAACTCTTGCGAAATTCACCTAAGGCGAAGAAACTCTAAATAAAATTTTAGGTTCTCAACGGCCCGTAAAGAATCATTTTGGTTTTGGTTTTTCGAATAATGTTGGTTCTTCCAACAAAAGAACTTTTGTAAAAGGGGTTTTGCAAAACAAGTTTTGTAATTATTCTCGTAAAACCGAACATTTAATTCATGAATGTAATTGCAAAAAAGCTCGATACAATAGACCAAAAAGTATATATCTTCATCTCATATCTCGTCTAATAAATTGTATTCAAAACAAATTTTGGTACCAAAATCTTTATTAGCTAACATATGCGGACCAAAAATCTAGGTTACCAAAAAAACATAATTTCTTAATTCTGTAGGAAACGCATCTAAAGAGTAAAAAAACCTGATAGAGGATACATGACTTTCGATGACGATTCAAGAAGTAAAATCAACAGTATAGGTATCATCGGTTTTCTCAATTCAACACTTATAAAACATGTTTTATTCATTGATAGTTTAAAACACAATTTTCTAATCATTTGTCAATTGTGCAACAATGGTTTTAAAATCTCTTTCGAAAATGATTTTTGCAAAGTGTTTAATCTCAACGGAAAACTTTTGTTCACGGCGTTTCGTTATCAAAATGTTTATATTATAGATTTAAAATTTAAAATCCCTTCTCAAAATGTTAAATATTTGAGCGTTCAAGATAGTGAATCTTGGTTTTGGCATAGACATCTTGGACACTATAACACGCATACACTCGTTAAGCTCAACTGACATCAACTTTACGAGATTTACCAAAATTGCATTTAAAAGATAATGTTGTATGTGAACCCTGCCAACTTGATAAGCAGCACAAAACTTCTTTTAAACCTAAACAAGCATCAACCTCTAAAGCCCTTAGCTTGTTCACCTTGATTTTTTGGACGAAAGTCGAAAGTATTAGAAGCAAATCATATTCTTTTGTGATTGCTAATGATTATACAAGATTCATTTGGGTTTTTTCTTGGCACACAAAAATGAAGCTTCCAGAGTTTTCATAAGATTCCCCAAGGTCGAAAATGAAAAACAGAACAAAATTATTTCCATTCGAAGTGATCATGGAGGAGAGTTTGATAACAAAGAGTATGATGGACTTTGTGCTTCACAAGGTTATAATCATACTTTTTCCGCTCCTAGAACACCTCAACAAAACAGGATAGTCGAAAGACAAAATTGAACTCTTCAAGAAATCTCAAGATCCCTCTTGAACGATTTCAAACTTCCTCAATACTTTTAGGCCGAAGTGGTCAATACTTGTTGTATCATAAACCGTGTTCTCGTAAGACCCTTCCTCAAAAAGACCTCTTATGAACTTTGGAAAAATAAATTCTCAAAGTTGGATTTTTCAAAGTGTTTGGATGTAAATGTTGTATTCTTAACACAAAAGACAACCTAGAGAAATTTGATCCAAAATTTGATGAAAGAATCTTTCTTGGATACTTACATCGATACTTTTGGGCCGAAGCGATCAATATTGCTTGCTATATCATAAACTGTGTTCTCATAAGACCTTTCCTCAAAAAAAAACCCTTATGAACTTTGGAAAAATAAATTCTCAAAGTTGGATTTTTCAAAGGGTTTGGATGTAAATGTTATATTCTTAACACTAAAGACAACCTAGGGAAATTTGATCCAAAAATTTGACGAAGGAATCTTTCATGGGTACTCAAACTCAAGTAAATCCTCAAAGTCTTCAATAAAATAACCAAATCCGTTGAAGAATCCATTCATATCAAATTTGATGAAAATCTTCCTAAATTGTGCATCTTTAGTCTTCTCAATGGCCTCGCTCTTGAGTATGCGACGACGGCTACTGAGATGCTCGTCATGTGCTGCAATATTTACATCATCTGTTGTTGTCTTTCAGAAGCGGACGACGAACCAGAAACTTGGTAGAGGCCAGCTTTGGGACAGGGTCTACATGTTCGATGGACCAACATTCGTCGTCTGCACGTCTGTCTTTGCCCGTGCATTGGACATTCATTCCCGGTTGGGACATCCACCTGCCTCCACCATTCATCAACTATTTCCAGATATTAGTCAGCATGTGTCTTTTCATTGCGAGTCTTGTAAATTTGCGAAACATCATTGCACTTCATACATTCCTCGAGTGGATACACAGACCTCAAAACCTTTTGATCTGGTTCATTCAGACATTTGGGGTCATTGTGCCATCTCAAGTCAATTAGAGTATAAATATTATATATCCTTCATTGATAATTTTTCACGAATGACTTGGGTGTACCTACTTCGAGAACGGTCTGAAGTGTTTTCTACTTTCCAGACTTTTTACACTGAGATTCATACACAGTTTTTCATCTCTGTAAAATGTCTCTGCTCGAACAATGGACGCGAGTATCTATCCACTCACTTTCAGCAGTTCCTTCAGGCGAAAGGCATCATTCATTAGACCACCTGTCCTGATACACCCCAGCAGAATGAAGTGGTCGAGCGGAAACATCGACATATTCTGGAGACTGCTCGTGCCCTCCTCTTCAACCGACAGGTGCCTCTGCTATTTTGGGGAGATGTGATCCTTACTGTTACATACCTTATCAACCATCTTCCTTCTTCTATCCTTCAGAGGAAGACTCCTTTTCGGACTCTGTTCTCTATCCCTCACTCACTTCCACTTCGGGTATTTGAATGCCTCTGTTATGTTTATGACACTCGTCTCGACCTCTTCAAACTCTCTCCCAAATCTCTTCGTTGCATCTTCCTCGGCTATTCACACACTCAGCACAGATATCATTGTTTCTCACAGGACCTACAGAGGTATGTCATCTCTACTGACGTCTCGTTTGTTGAGAGCTCTCAGTTCTCCCTTCCCTCTCCTCATCCCGATGCTGTCATTGATGATTGTCTTCCTCTCATCATTCACCCTCCTCTGGTGTCTCCCCCTGCTGATCCCCGTTTTGGTACGGTCTACTCTCGTCGCCCATCGACTGTATCCCCCGCATCCTCGCCGACGACAACATCGTTCCCGCTTCGTCCGAGGCTCCTGCCCCGGCACCAAACGACTTGCCCATTGCACTCCGGAAAAGTACTCGCTCTTGCCAGAATACTCCTCTATTTACATCTTCATATAGGGGTTCGTCAGCTCTGGAGACTGTATATATTCCCCGCACAGTTGGCGATGCAAAATCTCACCCGGGGTGGCTACAAGCGATGCGGGATGAATTACAGGCTCTTGGAAGACAACCATACTTGGGATCTCGTCCCCCTTCCGGCAGGCAAACCGACGGTTGGCAGCAAATGGATTTTTACAGTCCGCCTTAATGTCGATGGCACTCTCCATCGCCTCAAAGTCCGTCTTGTCGCAAAGGGCTTTGCTCAAACATATGGTATTGACTATTTTTATACCTTCTCTCTAGTTGTCAAGAGGGTCTTCATTCGATTATCCATCTCTCTGGCCGCTCATCATCATTGGCCCCTTCATCAACTGGATATCGAGAATGCCTTCCTCCATGGATTTCTTGAGGAAGAGGTTTATCTGCAGTAGCCCCCCGGTTTTTGTGCCTCTGGTGCCAACTCCCAAGTCTGTCGACTTCGCCGCTCTCTATATGGTCTCAAGCAGTCTCATCGTCTGCATCCTATTGGTAGTATATGTGGATGATATCATCATCACCGGAAGCGACTCCACTGGAATCGCTCACCTCAAAGGGCATATTCATCATCACTTCCACACCAAAGATCTTGGCTCTCTCACATACTTCCTTGGCATCGAGGTCTCCCGTTCTCCGGACACCATCTTCCTCTGCCAACGGAGATATGCGTTGGACATTCTGCATGATACTAGGTTGACACAGGTCACCGCCGTTGACACTCCTCTTGAGCCTGGGGGAATGGTCTCTCTATGACTCCTCGGAACCGTATTCACATCCAGAAAGGTACCGTTGACTGGTGGATAAACTCAATTATCTCACCATGACTCGTCCAGACATCGTCTGCGCTGTTGGCAAAGTGAGTCAATTCATGAAGCATCCAACCACCTCACAGTGGAATATTGTCCTCTGCATCGCCAAATACATCAAGAGGGACTCTGCTCGTGGTCTTCGCTACTCCCACCACGCTCATCTGAATATTGAGGCCTTCTGTGATGCTGACTATGTTGGTTGCCTTGCTACCCGAAAGTCTACTTCTGGGTTTGTCGTTTTCTTGGCAGGCAACCTCATCTCTTGGCGCAGCAAGAAACAAACTGTCGTCTCCAAATCAAATGCGGAGTCGGAGCATCGTGCCATGGTCATCGTCACTACGGAGATCCTGTGGCTTCGTTCATCTTCTACAGGAGCTTGGCATTCCTCAGCAGACATCTGCTCATATCCGATCTGACAATCAAGCAGCCACCAAGATTGCTTCAAATCCTGTCTTCCATGAACGCACAAACATATCGAGGTGGACTGTCACTTTCTTTGCCACCACCTCAAACACAACCATGTCAGCTTTAGCTACATCCCAATGGCGGATCAGCTTGCCGACATCTTCACTAAAGGACTCTCAGGGGGTCGCCTGGCCTCGCTCAGTTCCAAGCTGGGCATCCACAGCATCTGCGACCCAGCTTAAGGGGGAGTGTGTATAACCTTGTCTGATGTCATCTTTCTTTTGTGGGACTCGTTGTCCAAGTTGGGCATGTCCAGCTTAAGGGGGAGTGTTAAACCCTATTTTTATTATTCTGGGTAAATCTGAGTCTCACATCAGAATACTCAATCATGTATTCCTTTTTCTCAATCTATAAAAGAAGGCATCCGCCTCACCATGAGGTAAGGAGAATTCCTCCTCTACATTAACAAAATCTTTATATGTTTTAAAACAAGCCATTCAGGCTTGGTATAAAACGTTAACAAGTTTTCTTTTATCAAATGATTTCAAAATGGGAAAAGCGGATTTGACATTATTTCTAAAAAATGTTTCAAATGATTTTTCAGTCGTTCAAATCTATGATGATATAATTTTTGGATCAACAAATGAATCTTTTTGTAATGAATTTTCAAATCTTATGAGAAAAGAATTTAAAATGAGTTTTATGGGTGAATTAAAATTCTTTCGTTGTGTTCAAATCTCTCAAAACGAGGATGGCACTATTCTAAGCCAAAGCAAATACACTAATGAACTATTAAAACGTTTTGACATGGATCATGCTAAGGAAACAAGTGCATGATAGGAATACAAGGGGGTGCGGCGGGAGAATCTGTTTTAACTGCATGGGGGGGCAGGGGGTATGTCGGGACCCTGGGGGAGTTGTAATCGCATGGGGGCTAGGGGGAATATGCTGAGATCCTGGAGGATCCTGGGCTGTTTAAAAGGGGAAGGCTGGAGAAGGTAAGTGAGGGGAGGATTATTTTATTTAGGGGTTGTTAGGAATAAGTGAGGGGTTGTCTAGGTGTAGAGGTCGTGGGTGTCACTGCCAAGGGGCAGTGTTGAACTTTTCCTTTATTAGTTTGTTAGGGTGGTTGTTAGTTGTTAGTAAGTTGTCAGCTGGCTGGATAGCTGGGTTATAAATAGGAGGGGTTGGCTGTAAGAGGGGGATACGATTCATTTTTGGATTTCCAGCAGGTTGTTGTGAAAGGAGACCGATCTTGGGAGGTCACCCAGCTGCTACGAGGAGTGGTCTTCTTTCACAGCAACCAACTGAAAAACCAAGAATGAATAGTATCTCCCTCTTACAGCCAACCCCACCTATTTATAACCCAGCTATCCAGCTAGCTGACAACTTACTAACAATTAACAACCACCCTAATAAACTAATAAAGGAAAAGTACAACACTACCCCTCGGCAGTTGCACCCACAGCCTCTACACCTTGACAGCCCCTCACTTATTCCTAACAGGGGGTGCTTAGCAGATAGGCCGAGTGGGTTGGGCGAGAGTACCGGAGGGACTCTCGAGTTCTACTCTCCTTCCATCCACCTTACCCCGCTGTATTTCACTTCTTGTTTTCTCAATTTACAAGTGTTAGTCCTCTGTTTCTATCATTGGTCTGACCTGCCGTCGACTCGCATTCAAGGAGGTGCACCCTGCGAGATAGCACTCTCAGGAGAGGACCAATGTCCACGAAAGCTTCTGAGGGCTGAGAAACGCCTTGTTGTTCTTCCCAGTTCCAAGAAGT
The DNA here is from genome assembly GCA_963277665.1 of Viscum album. Taxonomy (NCBI): domain Eukaryota; kingdom Viridiplantae; phylum Streptophyta; class Magnoliopsida; order Santalales; family Viscaceae; genus Viscum; species Viscum album. The sequence continues at coordinate 1,897,833,253 of OY728150.1, forward strand.
CGCGCGCCACTGAATCACGTACTAGCGAGGCACGCACAGGTGGATTTCATCTTGATCGAAGGCAACACCCACTGGAAGATCAGCTCTGGTGCGCACTATAGGAAGATGTTCGGATCTTCACCGAAGGCAGCAAGCTCCGCCGACAACAGTCGTTCTTCCTCTGCCACCCAGAGGTGCACTGTTGTTCTCACCCTGCAGGGCCACGAACTGCCGATTACGTTCGTGGGGAGGAGCGCCCTGCTGATCTCACTCGCACGGGCAATGACGCACCATCGAAAGGCAGCGCGCTAACAGGGAAGAAAAACAAACGCAACTCACGCCTAAAGGCAACGAGCCCGGCCGCACGACACGCACAACAAGCTTCGACACAGAGGCGTTGTGACCTGTTGTTCATCATCTTCTTCCCTGAGGCGCGCACCAGCCTCATAGTGATCCTTTTGCACAACGCATAACTAGCCTTGAAGCAGCAGCAGTGCAAGATGTCTCAAACGACTCAACGCGGCTATTGGATTTCCTCGCACATGGAAAGTCCGATGTAGGAGCTCCAGTCAATTATGGCCAGACTGACCGACTGGGAGGACGAGTGGCAGGCAACCCAGTAGGTGATGATGTCGGTACTTTCAAGAAACGCTCCTGAGACTTGGATCACCCTGGTTGAGAATTATTTTTTGATCCATCAAATTCCAAACGTGATAAAGGTATTGCAGGCACGACTTTGTATGTCAGATACATTTGGAAAGTGGCTTTTATCGTTGCAAGAAACTACGCCTCACCTCGCGTGGCCACAACTCAAAGAAGCGCTTCTCTAGAGTTTTAGAAGACTAATTGTGGTAGCCATTGTTATTTCATCTACCTAAGCTAAAACTTCTTCCATCGAACAAAAGGCAAATTTTGGATTAGTGATTTGTGTCAGGACCAGCGCAATGAGTTTGTCGAGCTCTCAGTGCGCCAGCCCTTGAGCAAATGGTGACAGTAGAAGACAGCGAGCTATGTTTGAAGTTCACCTCTACAACAAACGATGAAGAGATGTTGCATTTACCTGATTGTCGACCCTCTGCCTCCTCGAGATGGTACTCTGATGGTCAACGATGTATGGCTAACCAGCGAGGTCAGTTCACAACACGTGCAGCCGTTGTAATGTTCCTTTATACCAGGCAACTGCTTCAACAAAGACTAGCTCCTCGCGAGCCTTTGTCTGATGGCCAGAACACAATCCTTCCTCTTGGTGGTGACCTGCCAACAATTACTTCCCTGTGCTTCAACCACAATACATCAAGCCTTCAACCTCAGGGACACAACCACCACCTTGAGGACAAGGTGGAATTTCAAGGGGTGGCAGTGATAAGAATGCAAGGGGGCTGTAGCTGGGGGATATGTTGTAACTACATGGGGGCCCAAGGGGAATATGCTGCTGGGACCTGGGGGGAATTGTAACCGCATGTGGGGCCAGGGGGAATATGTTGAGATCTAAAAGGGGAAGGTTGGAGAGGGTAAGTGAGGGGAGGACTATTCTGTTTACCACAACCCGGCCAGACATTATGTTCAGTGTTTGTCTTTGTGCTCGTTTTTAATCCAATCCTAAAAAAACGCACTTAAAAGCTCTTAAAATGATTTTTCATTTTCTAAAAGGTTCTAAAAATCATAGTTTGTTTTATCCTAAAGAAACCTCTTATGTTTTTCCGATGCTAATTTTAGCGGACATCAGCTAGATAGGAAAAGTATAAGTGGGACTTGTCACCTTCTTGGACACTCCATCTATTCGAGTAGTAAAAAGCAAAATTTAGTTGCTCTTTTACAACCAAAGAGGAATATATAGTCACGGGGAATTGTTGGGCCCAAATTATATGAATAAAACCAACTCTTAGATATTGGGCTAACATTTCTTCATGTACCAATTAAATGTGATAGTTTTGGTGTCATAAGCATCAGTTTTGGTGTCATAACATTTCTAAATCTTTATCTTTTCCCTCTTCTTCACCTCTTTATCTCTTTTTTATTTTAATCTTAAATAAGTGTTTGTGATCATCAAAAAAGGGAAGATTATTAAACCGTTAATGTGTTTTTATGATCACAATCACTAAGGCAACCTTTGTTTTGAGGGTTTCTTGGTTATAGTGTGTCGCACCTCGACAAGGGTGTTTATTTTATTTTATTTTATTATTCGCTTCGCCTTAAATTCTTTTTGGTTCGGTTTGAGTCGCGAACGATTTTGTTTTTTTTTTATTTTAAACTTAGGATAAAAAGTGCGTGTTTTGGGCCTGACATCTTTGGACGCACGGGTGGAGCGCGACGTCGCGCGGCTTCGCCCATGCAACTGCGTGGTCCTTTCGTTAATTTTATTATTATTAAAATGATATGAATTCTTTTTATTAGTGGTTATTATTATTATTATTATTAATGTTTGACATAAATTTTTATTACATAAGTTTTATTAATATTATTGTTATTAATGAGGTTTATAATAATGATTATTGTTATTAATAATAGTACTAAATTTTCATTATTACAATTAGAATTTATTGAGGCTTTTATGGAGGTATATTAATGCTTTATTTATTTGTTTATTAATTATTATTATTTTTATTTCCTTCTCTCTAACCCTAGCCCCCCCTTATATATATACTTTTCTTTTCTTTTTTCTCCCCGCGGGAGCCGCCGCACCCTGCCCCGCACCTCCTTGCAGCAGCGTGCCCAGCCACCCTCCTGGTTTTTTTTCCCCTTCTTCACGCAGCACCATCTGAGTCTCCTTCTCCTCTTCTCCATCACACAGCAACGCCTCGGCTTCTCCCCAGTGCGCCATCTGCACCTTGCGGCCCTCAATACTCGGCCAACCCCCTGCATCCATCTCCCGCACCCTGCTGCCTCCTTCGGCCCGCACGACACCCCCTCTGCCTCGCTTCCTTCGCCGCACGCCGCACCGAGCCACCTCGTCGCTGCCCACCTCGCCCTCCAGCGGCCTTCCGGCGCCCCTGCAGCGCCTCCTCCCGCCGAAGCCGCTCTCTCTCCATCCCCAATGCGCAGGCCCCTACACTCCTCCTGCGCACTCCTTGTGCGACGCCCCTGACTTCCTCCGGCGCAGTAACCCCCCATCCCACTTGTTTTCTTCTTCTTATTACCGTAGCAGTGCCCCGCCTTATTTCTTGCCCTGCACAACATCCCTCCCTCATTTCTTTCCTCAACGCACCAGGACCCCTTCATCGGCTCGCCTCCCTTATCCGCAGCTCCTCCTGAGCGGATGCACTGGCCTTTACCCTGTCTTCCTGGCCTCCCATGTCCGCTGTACTGGCTTCTCTCCCCTGTTTGCATCGCTTCCCCTAGCTGCATCACTGAAATTGCCCTCCAGTCCGCCTCGCCTAGGCCCTCAGCCAACTGTTCACACCCCGAGCCCTCCACGGTTTCCCCCTTGCACGACTCCCGCACACCACTACCCATACACGGTGACCGGCAGCACCCCCTTCCCCCGGCCGGACCTCCCCTGCTCGTCGCGGCCAACCCTCTTCCCCTGGTAAAGTTTGTTTAGTTTTAATTTTAATTTTTACTTTTATTATTAGTATTGTTATTATCAATATTATTAATGTTATTTTTACTTTTAATATTAGTATTATTATTCTTAATATTCTTATTATTATTATTATTATTCTTACTATTATTATTATTATTAATATTGTTATTATTACTGATATCATTAATTTTATTATTACTATTAATCTTACTATTGTAATTATTATTATTATTAGTATTTTTAATTATTATTATTATCATTATTATTATTATTTTTATTCTTATTATTATTATTTTGTTGTTATTATTATTATTATTATTATCATTAATTTTATTATTAATATTAATATTATTATTATTATTATTACTATTATCACTATTAACATTGTTATTATTATTGTTATTTTTTTTCTATCATTATTATTAATCTTTATATTGTTATTATTATTATTATTATTATTATTATTATTATAATTATCTTCATCATCGTACTCTTTGTGGTTCATGGGTTTTAATTGATGGTTGATTTTTATTTGTTGGTTTAGGATTTTTAGGACCCGCGCAGGGCGTTTCCGAGTGAGCGCCACCGCCGCGCCTTGTATTTGAGGTTCCGTCGTCGCCGCGCTTTGGTTTCAAGGTGAGCGCTTACTCCCGCCGCTTGGTTTCGAATGCTCTGGTGAGTTTTGGATGTGTCTGAGTCCTTGGTTTTGTTTATGCAGAGTTTTAGACTTGGTCACGTAGTCTCGGACACACGTCGTGTCATCGCGCCTTGCTTCCAAAGTCGTTTTGCCGTCGCGCTTGGTTTTGAGGTAGGTTCCCTTTGCACTGCTTTTAAAATTTAAGTTATATTATTTCATGCTGTTTGCGCACTCTAATTGTTCAAAATCAACATTTCATTAATTGTAATAGATATGAGATAATATGCGATAATTAATTTTTAATATAAGATGGTTAATTTTTAAATGGTTAATTAATGTCAAAAGGAGCCGTTTATTTTATACACGACATATGAAACATCCTTTTGACGAGCGGACACCCAATAATGAAAGAATGCCCGTTTGGCTTTTAAACATAATTCACAGAATGTAAAACAGAGTTCTGGTTTAATGAGAAATGATTTCTTTTGAAGCATGGACAAATACTTGGTTCGTTTGAGAAATTGCCCGGTTGGCTCTTAAAGTTTATTTGGAAAAGAAAATGGTTTGGTTTGGTTTATAAAAATACTGGCAACCTGTGAAGTAGTGTTTTGTGGATTCTTCAAATAGTTTTAAACTGGTTTTGGTAGTAATTGTGAACTGTATTAAATGCCCGTTTGGCACTTTATGGAAAGCGATGGAAATGTTTTTATAAAAACCCTCTTAGGACGACTCTCATGCCTTGGTTGCGATTGATTGTTTGGGAGGCCACGCTTAGAGGCTCCCGGGTACTTGAGTAGAAAAAAGCATGAGGTTGTCCCATGGAGTGGCTCGGGGAATGCCTGTTGTTCTTTATATATATAGATATATCTGATTGGATGCTCGGTTGGCATCGGTTGGCTCACCCCCCTTTTTCTTAAACACTTGAGACATGGGAATCTGGCATATTGAGAGAATATTCTAAGAACGATTGCTGCACTGGTAGGTTATGGTACTGACCAGTGGCCCATAGTAGGTGGATATATTGGGTTTATTGCTATGGGATTTGCCCTCGACCTGCCTGTGAGTGGATGGTCGAGCGTGTTGTGCGTTTTGATTTCATCGTGACATGTCAATAAGGATGATTTCTCATGTATTGGTGTCTTCTGGTTTATTCTCGATCTCCTAGGTTCACCCATGTCTATTCAGCTTTTGTAGCTTGCAGTAATGATTATGATGCTCACGTGTATACCTACATTGCCCTTACTGTGTGTTTTACTTTGTGCATTCTGGTGTATTGTTTTCTTTGGAAAATGGTTAATTGCTCCTGATTCGGTTTCTAAAAAAATTGTTTTCAAATAAAAGTATTTAACCCCCTTTGTACAAATTTGAAAACTTAAACATCACTTTCCCTTTTTCTGAAATGTCATTGGCACTAATGAAATGAACCCAAATTTTGAAATGGCTAAGGGCAATGGTTCGTACTTTGTTTTTAAGTAAAATGCTTAGAAAATCATACTTTTATAAATTGTAGTTCAAACTTGAAATGATGTTTCTTTTATTTTAAAGGTAGTGCATTGGGAATAGATATCGGGCTAGCCTACTGAGTTTTAATACTCACGCCTATAGTTCTTTTCTGTTTTTAGTGTTTGTGCAGGCTATAGTTTGAGTGCGCTCGCCTAGGGCGACGCTTGATCGTTGAGTCGGAGAGCGACCCGCGAGGTCGTACGGAGCTTGTTCGGACGTCGTGTTTGGTTAGTTTGTTCTCTGTTTGTTCTTGTTTAGTCACTTTATTTGGTTATCTTTTCTGCGCTGCTCTGTATTATTTTCACGGTCTTATTTATTTATATTGGGCGAAATCGTTCCCACGGTCTCTAATGATGCCCTGGCGCTTGTCGCCAGCCCGGGAGGATCGGGAACGCCTCTCGGGCCATGTCGCGGACCTGCTCGGGTGACCGGTTCAGGGTCGACCCGGGTTGGTTCGTGACAAAATGGTATCAGAGGCAGGTTTGCTCTTAGCAGACCTCACTTTTCAGAGCGCCCTTTGTTATTTGGGATATCAAGGTAAATGGAGTAGGATTGTCGGGACTTGAAGGGTAGGTGCGAGAAGAGCGTCGCGAACTCTTGCCCGTACCGATCCTCAGGTTTCCATGGGAAGTCCAGTTTAATTGGTTTGTTTGGGTTTTTATAGAAATGTTTTGCGATTGGGATACGACAAAGGGAGTTGGGCCATTAGTTCTCCTAACCCGCGCGGCCTGGCAAGCCATGTGGATCTAGGGGCATGGTCCAAGAAGGCTCTCTGTGTCAGTGGCGTGTTTGGCATATGGCCGCCAACCATATGGTCAAGTCACCCACTGACACTAGTCCCCTGTTTGATTTGTTTTGGGTTTCCGTTGATTTCTGAAAGTGGTTTGAATCAGAAAAGTTGGTTTTGAAAAAAAAAAAAAAAGTGTTGTTTGAAATAACATGTTTAATTTGTGGATTGTTTCAAAAGGAGTGGTATAAATGAATTGTTTTTGGAAAAATGAAGTTGCTTTGTTTTGGCCTTGGTGTTCCGATGAGTACTCACATGCATTTTGGTGTGTTGGAAATGTGGATGGATGTCTGGTATGGTGGATGGATGCCCTGGGTGGCACAGATACATGCATGTGAGTGAGACTCTAAGGGATATCAATGGTGAGGGTTTAAGTTACCAAGATTGTTTTAAATTAAAGATGTTTTCAAAGAGAAAATTTTTGACGTTATGATAACTTGTCTTCTCGGATTTTGAGCTTGTCACCTATGTAGTGTTTGGTTTTGAGGTTGTTATTCATTCGTTGAGTTGGCGTTGATTGAGTTTTTGACCTTTCCTTGTCCAGCGGTTATCCCTTTGAAGCTTCGATGAGTGATTGTAGTGCGGTTGATCAACCTAAGGATTTTATGCTTGAGTTTCGGAAGCTCGATCCACCTCTCTTCTATGGTCAAGCAGACCCTTCCGTGGCAGAGGAGTGGATGCGGAAGGTTGAAAGGGACTTTAGCCTCATTGAGTTGCCCGAGTCGTTGAAGGTCAAGTTTGCGACCTTCATGCTTGAAGGTTCACCGTGGATGTGGTGGAAGTAAGTGTCTCGGGACAAGCCCCGTCAAGAGGTTACTTGGGAGTTTTTCAAGGCCTCGTTCATTCGCCAGTATTTCTCTGAGGAAGATAGGGTGAGAAAGGGGATGGAGGTGTGTTGTCTGCAGCAGGGCGACAGATCCGTGTCAGAATATTTCCAACGCTTTGTGAAGCTAGTACCTTATGATTCAGAGTATGCCACAATTGACCCCGTGAAGGCTCGACGCTTCGAGGCGGGTCTCCGCCCTGATTTACAGTCGAAGGTTTCTGAGTCCAACCTGACTTCTTTTGTTGATGTGGCGAGACAAGCTTTTCGTATCGAAGCCGCGATGGCAGGAGTGCTCGAGGTAGTCCTCCCTCCTTCGATCCCTGTGAGCACTGGTGAAGGTTCTGGAAAGGAGATGAGTAAGCAAATGGAAGTGGATGGATCGGGTCGTGGAATCAAGAGACCTCGGGATCTTTCATCAACCTCTTCGGAGCGAGAGATTGTTGTGTGTTATCAGTGTGGCAAGCGGGGTCACAAGAAGTCATCGTGCCCAAGCGCTCCGAAGCCCTGCCAGGCGTGTGGACGTCTGGGTCACTTGCGACGATTTTGCCGGGGCGTTGCAAGAAAGCGTCGCAGGGGAATTTCTCAGAATTAATGTGCTATTGGGTCTTTTGACGAACTTCGCCTTTCAATGCTGGTGTGTTTTTAATTTTAAAATCTTGTCCTTTCTTTTGTCAAATCAAAAGATGTATGTTTCTTGTTGGGATTATCAGAACCTGACTGCGAGGCAGAAGATGCTTCATCCATCAGAGCTCCAGCCAAAAAGGTCTCGGAGTGAAGCCGGCGCGTAGTCAGGAACCCCCCGGGGGAAAAATTTTAAAGAGTCCGGTTAAAGTCGCGCCTCTATCGTCTTGGTGAGATAGTTTTGGTGTTGTTGCTCTGGTTTCTCTGTCGTTGTAGTTCTCTCTTGTCGCAAAGTGCTCGACGGACTTATCCCTCACGTAACGTCGGGAATTGTGCCTTTTGGATATAAGTTGCTGATCAGTGACTTTGCGTGGACCACTGATGTAAATCAGTTGCGGCCCTGGTTTGTGTCCATCCCGAAGCGATGGGTCATGAGTAGTCGTACGTCGCAGTTTTAGTGATTTGATCCTTGGGCCCACCCTCCCCGCCCATGGGGTTAGGGTTTTAGTTGCGCAAAGTATCCATTTGAGCTTCTATCCCTTTTGGACGTGAGTAAGTGGTTTAAAGGTCCTTGCTGTGTTCTTTCTAGCTGGAGTAAGGTCTCGTGCATGTCTAAGCTGGTTTCCCGTTTGGTCGTTAGTTGGGCGGTTCTTTATGGTGGGGAGACCCACCATGAGTCTCTTTGGATTTTCTCTTAAATCGTTATCAAAAGCTAGTCGAGTTCTTATGGTGGGGAGCCCGTTCGGGCCTTCCCTATGTTGGTGATTTACTTTGGGCAATGAGGTTCAGTCCCGCTGGTAGTCGTTGTGACATCCTTGGTTAAGAGGTTGGACCGTGTCCTGTGAAATCCTTAGGTGTTGATCGATCGGCTAGATAGTGTGGTGGCTTTCCGGGGGCGGAAAGCGTTATGGTGGGGAGAATTGTCGCACCTCGACAAGGGTGTTTATTTTATTTTATTTTATTATTCGCTTCGCCTTAAATTCTTTTTGGTTCGGTTTGAGTCGCGAACGATTTTGTTTTTTTTTTATTTTAAACTTAGGATAAAAAGTGCGTGTTTTGGGCCTGACATCTTTGGACGCACGGGTGGAGCGCGACGTCGCGCGGCTTCGCCCATGCAACTGCGTGGTCCTTTCGTTAATTTTATTATTATTAAAATGATATGAATTCTTTTTATTAGTGGTTATTATTATTATTATTATTAATGTTTGACATAAATTTTTATTACATAAGTTTTATTAATATTATTGTTATTAATGAGGTTTATAATAATGATTATTGTTATTAATAATAGTACTAAATTTTCATTATTACAATTAGAATTTATTGAGGCTTTTATGGAGGTATATTAATGCTTTATTTATTTGTTTATTAATTATTATTATTTTTATTTCCTTCTCTCTAACCCTAGCCCCCCCTTATATATATACTTTTCTTTTTTTTTCTCCCCGCGGGAGCCGCCGCACCCTGCCCCGCACCTCCTTGCAGCAGCGTGCCCAGCCACCCTCCTGGTTTTTTTTCCCCTTCTTCACGCAGCACCATCTGAGTCTCCTTCTCCTCTTCTCCATCACACAGCAACGCCTCGGCTTCTCCCCAGTGCGCCATCTGCACCTTGCGGCCCTCAATACTCGGCCAACCCCCTGCATCCATCTCCCGCACCCTGCTGCCTCCTTCGGCCCGCACGACACCCCCTCTGCCTCGCTTCCTTCGCCGCACGCCGCACCGAGCCACCTCGTCGCTGCCCACCTCGCCCTCCAGCGGCCTTCCGGCGCCCCTGCAGCGCCTCCTCCCGCCGAAGCCGCTCTCTCTCCATCCCCAATGCGCAGGCCCCTACACTCCTCCTACGCACTCCTTGTGCGACGCCCCTGACTTCCTCCGGCGCAGTAACCCCCCATCCCACTTGTTTTCTTCTTCTTATTACCGTAGCAGTGCCCCGCCTTATTTCTTGCCCTGCACAACATCCCTCCCTCATTTCTTTCCTCAACGCACCAGGACCCCTTCATCGGCTCGCCTCCCTTATCCGCAGCTCCTCCTGAGCGGATGCACTGGCCTTTACCCTGTCTTCCTGGCCTCCCATGTCCGTTGTACTGGCTTCTCTCCCCTGTTTGCATCGCTTCCCCTAGCTGCATCACTGAAATTGCCCTCCAGTCCGCCTCGCCTAGGCCCTCAGCCAACTGTTCACACCCCGAGCCCTCCACGGTTTCCCCCTTGCACGACTCCCGCACACCACTACCCATACACGGTGACCGGCAGCACCCCCTTCCCCCGGCCGGACCTCCCCTGCTCGTCGCGGCCAACCCTCTTCCCCTGGTAAAGTTTGTTTAGTTTTAATTTTAATTTTTACTTTTATTATTAGTATTGTTATTATCAATATTATTAATGTTATTTTTACTTTTAATATTAGTATTATTATTCTTAATATTCTTATTATTATTATTATTATTCTTACTATTATTATTATTATTAATATTGTTATTATTACTGATATCATTAATTTTATTATTACTATTAATCTTATTATTGTAATTATTATTATTATTAGTATTTTTAATTATTATTATTATCATTATTATTATTATTTTTATTCTTATTATTATTATTTTGTTGTTATTATTATTATTATTATTATCATTAATTTTATTATTAATATTAATATTATTATTATTATTATTATTACTATTATCACTATTAACATTGTTATTATTATTGTTATTTTTTTTCTATCATTATTATTAATCTTTATATTGTTATTATTATTATTATTATTATTATTATTATAATTATCTTCATCATCGTACTCTTTGTGGTTCATGGGTTTTAATTGATGGTTGATTTTTATTTGTTGGTTTAGGATTTTTAGGACCCGCGCAGGGCGTTTCCGAGTGAGCGCCACCGCCGCGCCTTGTATTTGAGGTTCCGTCGTCGCCGCGCTTTGGTTTCAAGGTGAGCGCTTACTCCCGCCGCTTGGTTTCGAATGCTCTGGTGAGTTTTGGATGTGTCTGAGTCCTTAGTATTTTTAATTATTATTATTATCATTATTATTATTATTTTTATTCTTATTATTATTATTTTGTTGTTATTATTATTATTATTATTATCATTAATTTTATTATTAATATTATTATTATTATTATTATTATTATTACTATTATCACTATTAACATTGTTATTATTATTGTTATTTTTTTTCTATCATTATTATTAATCTTTATATTGTTATTATTATTATTATTATTATTATTATTATAATTATCTTCATCATCGTACTCTTTGTGGTTCATGGGTTTTAATTGATGGTTGATTTTTATTTGTTGGTTTAGGATTTTTAGGACCCGCGCAGGGCGTTTCCGAGTGAGCGCCACCGCCGCGCCTTGTATTTGAGGTTCCGTCGTCGCCGCGCTTTGGTTTCAAGGTGAGCGCTTACTCCCGCCGCTTGGTTTCGAATGCTCTGGTGAGTTTTGGATGTGTCTGAGTCCTTGGTTTTGTTTATGCAGAGTTTTAGACTTGGTCACGTAGTCTCGGACACACGTCGTGTCATCGCGCCTTGCTTCCAAAGTCGTTTTTCCGTCGCGCTTGGTTTTGAGGTAGGTTCCCTTTGCACTGCTTTTAAAATTTAAGTTATATTATTTCATGCTGTTTGCGCACTCTAATTGTTCAAAATCAACATTTCATTAATTGTAATAGATATGAGATAATATACGATAATTAATTTTTAATATAAGATGGTTAATTTTTAAATGGTTAATTAATGTCAAAAGGAGCCGTTTATTTTATACACGACATATGAAACATCCTTTTGACGAGCGGACACCCAATAATGAAAGAATGCTCGTTTGGCTTTTAAACATAATTCACAGAATGTAAAACAGAGTTCTGGTTTAATGAGAAATGATTTCTTTTGAAGCATGGACAAATACTTGGTTCGTTTGAGAAATTGCCCGGTTGGCTCTTAAAGTTTATTTGGAAAAGAAAATGGTTTGGTTTGGTTTATAAAAATACTGGCAACCTGTGAAGTAGTGTTTTGTGGATTCTTCAAATAGTTTTAAACTGGTTTTGGTAGTAATTGTGAACTGTATTAAATGCCCGTTTGGCACTTTATGGAAAGCGATGGAAATGTTTTTATAAAAACCCTCTTAGGACGACTCTCATGCCTTGGTTGCGATTGATTGTTTGGGAGGCCGCGCTTAGAGGCTCCCGGGTACTTGAGTAGAAAAAAGCATGAGGTTGTCCCATGGAGTGGCTCGGGGAATGCCTGTTGTTCTTTATATATATAGATATATCTGATTGGATGCTCGGTTGGCATCGGTTGGCTCACCCCCCTTTTTCTTAAACACTTGAGACATGGGAATCTGGCATATTGAGAGAATATTCTAAGAACGATTGCTGCACTGGTAGGTTATGGTACTGACCAGTGGCCCATAGTAGGTGGATATATTGGGTTTATTACTATGGGATTTGCCCTCGACCTGCCTGTGAGTGGATGGTCGAGCGTGTTGTGCGTTTTGATTTCATCGTGACATGTCAATAAGGATGATTTCTCATGTATTGGTGTCTTCTGGTTTATTCTCGATCTCCTAGGTTCACCCATGTCTATTCAGCTTTTGTAGCTTGCAGTAATGATTATGATGCTCACGTGTATACCTACATTGCCCTTACTGTGTGTTTTACTTTGTGCATTCTGGTGTATTGTTTTCTTTGGAAAATGGTTAATTGCTCCTGATTCGGTTTCTAAAAAAATTGTTTTCAAATAAAAGTATTTAACCCCCTTTGTACAAATTTGAAAACTTAAACATCACTTTCCCTTTTTCTGAAATGTCATTGGCACTAATGAAATGAACTCAAATTTTGAAATGGCTAAGGGCAATGGTTCGTACTTTGTTTTTAAGTAAAATGCTTAGAAAATCATACTTTTATAAATTGTAGTTCAAACTTGAAATGATGTTTCTTTTATTTTAAAGGTAGTGCATTGGGAATAGATATCGGGCTAGCCTACTGAGTTTTAATACTCACGCCTATAGTTCTTTTCTGTTTTTAGTGTTTGTGCAGGCTATAGTTTGAGTGCGCTCGCCTAGGGCGACGCTTGATCGTTGAGTCGGAGAGCGACCCGCGAGGTCGTACGGAGCTTGTTCGGACGTCGTGTTTGGTTAGTTTGTTCTCTGTTTGTTCTTGTTTAGTCACTTTATTTGGTTATCTTTTCTGCGCTGCTCTGTATTATTTTCACGGTCTTATTTATTTATATTGGGCGAAATCGTTCCCACGGTCTCTAATGATGCCCTGGCGCTTGTCGCCAGCCCGGGAGGATCGGGAACGCCTCTCGGGCCATGTCGCGGACCTGCTCGGGTGACCGGTTCAGGGTCGACCCGGGTTGGTTCGTGACATAGTGTTTAGACATTATCCTAAGGAATCAACGAAAGCTTCAAGAGGAGCTTGGAGGACCATTTCCAAGGTCTTCACTGCCAGGCTGCACCAACTACCAAGAAAGAGGCCACCGGCCAACCGAGGGTGATGAACAAAACCACCATACCACGAGAAGTACCACCGGCTACCGGTAGAGCTCACCGGCTACCCGGTGGAGTCCACAGGCTCCCAAGAAGCTTCAGCAATGGCAGCGGCTTCCCGGTGGCATCGGACCGACTACCCGGTGGTGTCGATCCAAATCTGCCAAAGAGCATTAAATGATGGTTTTAAAGCGTTGACTACACTCATTAAAGCCTTAGCACGACCCAAGGTACCCCCGGCTCCTATGAAGGTTATAAGTATACGTCTTTGAAGGCTTAGATCTTAACAATGAACGTCTACGACAACTAGTTGCCCCCAAACGATTCTTGATCGATCCACAGCATGCTTTTTCAAGAGATCTCCATGCAAGTTTCAATTCTCAAAAGGCAAATCAGGCTTCAACAACTTCAATCCAATTTCATTTGACTCCCTTAAGCCTTTTTCTTGCTCCCTTGTAGTAATTTCTTAAAAGCTCTTCCCCTCTTGCCTTTTCTCTCTCTCTTAATCTTTCATTTTCTTCTAAATGCTCTAGAGAGAGTTGAGTGCTTTGTAAAGGGTTTGTAAAAACAAACCTCCATCTTCTTCATCTTCTTCTTAGGGAGCTCACCGTCGTTGAAGTGGGGGTTTTTGGTTCTTGATTTCTGTTAAAACCAAGGGTCTTCTTTTTGGTTCTTGGTTCGCGTTAAAACCAAGGGATTCTCTTCTTCTTTGAATCTTGGTTTTGCGTTAAACCAAAGGAGCAATATAACTCTCACAAGTTTCAATTCTCAAAAGGCAAATCGGGCTTCAACAACTTCAATCCAATTTCATTTGACTCCCTTAAGCCTTTTTCTTGCTCCCTTATAGTAATTTCTTAAAAGCTCTTCCCCTCTTGCCTTCTCTCTCTATTAATCTTTCATTTTCTTCTAAATGCTCTAGAGAGAGTTGAGTGCTTTGTAAAGGGTTTGTAAAAACAAACCTCAACTTCTTCATTTTCTTCTTAGGGTGCTCACCGCCGTTGAAGTGGGGGTTTTTGGTTCTTGATTTCTGTTAAAACCAAGGGTCTTCTTTTTGGTTCTTGGTTAGCGTTAAAACCAAGGGATTCTCTTCTTCTTTGAATCTTGGTTTTGCGTTAAACCAAAGGAGCAATAGAACTCTCACGAGACTTCTTGAGGGTGCTCACCACCATTGAAGTGGGGGTTTTTGGTTCTTGAGGGTGCTCACCACCGTTAAAGTGGGGGGGTTTTGGTTCTTGGTTTTTGTTAAAACCAAGGGTCTTCTTTTTGGTTCTTGGTTCGCGTTAAAACCAAGGGATTCTCTTCTTCTTTGAATCTTGGTTTTGCGTTAAACCAAGGGAGCAATATAACTCTCACAAGCCTTCTTGAGGGGAGGAGACGTAGGGGCTCATTATTGAGCTATTGCCGAACTTTTTTATCAAAGTGTGAATTTTTAATTTCAACAAATTATTTTCCGCTACACTTTAATTTCTGATTTGCTTGCTTTACTTTGATTATTTTATTCTTAAATCGAAAGCTTACATGATATTCATTTTCTTTTATAGCATCATTTTAAAATTGTTTGTAAAAGGCAATTCGCCCCTCCTCTTGCCTTTTTATCTTCAAACTACAATTTGGTTATGGATGTGATAAGATGTGGCTGAGATATGGTCGTGAATACTTATCCACCTCATTTTGCACATTTTTTATTCTCGAGGTATTTTCCACCAAAACTCTTTCTTTGACATGCTAGAGCGAAATGGAATTGTCGAGCACAAGAATCATAAGTTTTTCAAGTTCATTTATTACACATGAAGGTACCTATAATTTTCTCAAGTTTCGATATCATTACCGCTGCAAATCATTAATCGTATTCCATTTTTTCATCCTTGAGAGAGAGACATCATGTCATGTCCTCCAACCCATGGTCTAGCCTCACTCATTTTTAGATTGTGTCTGAATCTCAAGCACTATATAATGTCAAATGATGTGACCTTTGTCAGGAACACCCCGTTTGAGTCCATTATTGTTCCACGGGAGAGTACCGTCGCCGATTTAGAAGTTCAGCTACCTTTTTCTATAACACTTATAATTCCTTCTCACAGCATCCTAAGTTTGATCATCTCTGCATCGGCAATCTCCTTCCCATCAACTCATCTAAGCTAGCTCCCTTTGAGGCTAGTGGGACCCATTTCGGTCGTGTCTATGCCCGCCACAAACATGATCCACCTCTAGCACAGCGATCTTATGTCGTCGGCGGTGATATGTTAAAAGTTTCATCACCTACCACTAACTATCTCCCTGTTACATTGCAAAAAGACACATGTGATTACCAGCAACCTCCGGTATTTTCTCACTTTTATAAAGGACTCTTTGTCAACATGGCTGCTTTTGGTGGATTGATATCATCAATGTCAATGCAGATGACTCTCTTAATCGGCTAAAGGTTTGTCTCATTGTCAAGGAGTATACTCAAACATATGACATTAAACACTTTATCAAATTCTTTTTGGCTATCTATTTGGCTACCTCTCATTAGTGGACCCTACGTCAATTAGATGTAAAAAATGCTTTTAGGCGTGATTATCTTAATGAGGAGGTTTATATAAAGCAACCTCCTAGGTTTTTTTGCTCAAGAGCAGTAGTCCTTCAACAATCTTTACATAGACTCAAGCAATCCTTGAGGAGCTAGTTTGGTCGGTTTTATACCATAGTGATAA
The DNA here is from genome assembly GCA_963277665.1 of Viscum album. NCBI lineage: Eukaryota > Viridiplantae > Streptophyta > Magnoliopsida > Santalales > Viscaceae > Viscum > Viscum album. Next base: position 1,897,849,320 of record OY728150.1, read on the forward strand.
ATTGTAGACTTTCTCAAGGTCACAAGGATTTGTCAGTGTTCCATCATCAATTGGTCGCTGAAAGTATTTTGTTGGCGGTTTATGCAAATGACATCGTGATAACAGAGTAATTTTGCAAGAAAATTTTGTAATAATTAATCAACTCGAGTTCTTCTTTCATCGGTACCTTAAACCTACGGATTTTGGTCTTCAAAGGTAGTTTCCAGGCATTGAGGCCTCTCGATGCAGGAGAGTTATCTTCTAATCTCAGAGGCTTGTTTTGGATTTATTACATGAGATGAGGATGTTCGATATTGACGCAGTTGATACCCCTCTAGAGCGAGGCAAGAGGTTTCTTATGTCAAGAGTGAGTTATTCCCCTCACCTGAAAGGGATCGCAGATTGATCAGCAAGTTGAATTATTTAACCATGACCCAACTTGATATTACAAGTGCAATGAGTAAAGTGGGTCAGTTCATAGAAGATTCGACGAGACTCTACTGCGATGCAACACTTTGCATCGGCAAATAAATCTAGAAGGAACTTGGTTTGTTACATTTTGATCATGAGCATACCAACATCGAGGCATTTCATTGGACGTGTCAAATTTTGCACTTAAACTTGTGGACCTAACCTGATTTTTGAGAGAACTGGGACTTTATATGAAGAATCAAAGGAGTGAGGTGAGACACAAGTTCAAAAACAACACCCATGAGGAAAATGGTTGGTGGGTTTCTTAACACTCCATCCTTGATAATGATTCATTCATTCCTTTGTATAGCCCAATGATAATTAAATGCTATGTTCATGCAGGCTAATTTAACAGAACAGTAAAGATCTTGCATTGCTTTATTGTGTCCACACATCCTTCTTTGACATTGAATTTTGTTTCTAGACCTCATTAGTCACTGCAAAGCTTTGGAAGTCAGGATAAGGGTCCAAACCGAGCGATAATAATTAGGCTGCATTTGGTTTTTGAAAAATGGTTCATGTTTCCATTTTCTAAAAATGCACTGGATTATATTAATGGAATAAATTTTTACTAAATGGAAATGGAGAAGGGATTTTTGAAAAACAAAAAAAAAAGTTCATTTCATTTTTCCTGGAAAATGAAAATACCAAAAACAAAGTTAATAACCCTGTACTTTATTAATTCCCACAACTTTCTAAAATATTTTCTAACAAAATTTATCACACATTTTTGGAAAATGAAAACAGAAAAAAATTCAAAACCAAACGAACCCTTAGTTTCCCTAAACCGTTGATTTTGTATTGCTGCAGAACAGGTAAATTTGGCTTCAGAACTGCATATGAAAAAGATTTTTAATTCAAAAAAAACAAAAAAAATGAAACAACCGTGCAATGCTCATCCCTGATACAACAAACAGACCAGTTATTGACATTTTTCTAGACCAGTTATTGATTATCTAAGTATAGAAAATAGAAGAATTACCAGGATCAGCATCACTCTCAAGGGTCCTACTCCGGCCCCTCGTAGCTTTTCTTTTAGCCTGACAAGAGTTGCACACACTAAGCATAATAATTGACCAAGCTTGTTGAAGGAAGACTTCAAGACATAGCAGACAGACGGATACTGTGGGCCTACTTCAGCAAAAGCTGATGGAGAGGAAATGAGAACATCATCATCAACAGCGTCAACATCAATCAAAGCAGGTTGTACTGAATCTCGTGCTTCGGGCCAGCTTTGTGCTGAAGTCCCCTCCTGATCCAGGTCCCGACCTGAAGTCCCCCCCTGATCCTTGCTTTCGGTTGAAGGCAAAGCATTGAGGTCAAGACGTAAGGGGATTCCCCGTTCCTGAGAATCTCGCAAGGTCCTTGACCCCCTACTGCCCATGATACTGAATAATTTCAAGTGCAGGAACTGTAAGATCAATGGAAATCAATTCAAATCCCAACAAATTGTAGACAAGCACGGCCATTGAGGCTGTGATTGGTAAGAAGGATTTTGAACTTGAGAACGAGGAAAGGAGAAGAAAGGCACATTTTAAATTAAGGGATTTGGAAGAATTTAAGTTCCTTGAAAAATCAATTTTCATTAAGTTGCGTAAAATGCATTCCCGAGGGGGGGGGGAATTTGTGGGATTCTTGTTTCTGGTTATGGATAATATTTTCTACATTCATTTCATAAAAATGTATTGAATTATGTAAATGAAAACCAATTTTTAGAAAATGAAATATGATAGATCTTTGGAAAATGAGATAAACTTGTTTTGGCATCTTCAGTGAAATGACAGCATTTTAGCATGAAACGCTTATGCTTTCATGTTTTCTTTCCGCTTTTCAAAACGTTTCCTAACATGTATTCTAATACATGTTTGGAAAATGAAAATAAAAAATGTTTTCTAAAACCAAACACAGCTGTAGGAAACAGCTTATTTTTATTTTTATTTTTGACAGAAACGATCTCACCGCATCCCATTTAAAACCAATAGATGCACGAGTGAATAGTAAAGGTAAAATAGAACAGTAGCGTTTTATCAACCGACAAATATTTAACGTTCTGAACCCTGGCAACACCAAAACAAAATAATAGAGTTTTCAAGGCCATCATCCCAAGCATCACGGGAAAATGATACATCCAAGGAATCCCCTCGGCTTTCGTCAAACTGGTAACCATCAAAAACAAACTCGCGCATATGAAATCGAAAAAGCGTAATTTCAGATGGATCGATAACCCTAGACCATCAAAAACGGAAAATGAGATCACCGGTCCGTGGATAAGAGAAAGTGATGAAGAGATGGAAGAGGAAGAAGAATTTACCGGAAATGCGAATCTTCGGCTGAGCAGCGGGATTAAGTTTATAGAAGTGCGGAAGGCGCAGGAATTGAAGAGGCTGACGTTTGTGAGAGATAATGCAGCTTCTCCGGCATCAGGAAAACCGCACCGAGGGGCCGAGGGGCCGAGGGCAGGTCTGTGTGGGCGCGGGCGGAATTGGACACGTCATCTTCTAAGTACACTAAGTGAGTTTTTCAAAAAAAAAAATGTCTTCTGCTTTCCAGATGTTTAAAATGTTATGAAACGGGATTTTGACCCTATCGAAACTGTGAAATATTTTTGAAATCTGAATCTCGTTGTAGATTTTAAACAAACTGGGATGTTGATTAAATGTGAGAGTGATATTTTATATATATAAATCAATAGTTGAATCCGAATAAAAGATTTAATACTTGTTTGAAATCTGAACTCGTTTATTAACCCATTTATTTTTTTTATTTAATTTATTATGTTTTTTAGGATGAAAACTCGAGCTTAAACCGGAATGTAATATCTTTTTATAACATTATAATAATAATCAAGATATATCACAGCACATGCAAATTAAGAAAAGTTCAGGGTGTGGCGGAGACCTTCTGGTGAGGCTCCTTTCGTGTGATCGTGTGCGATCCTTTCTCCATTCAGGCTTTCTTCTTCGGTTCTTGGTTTCGTCGGACATTGGCGGGTTCGTTGTCTATGGATTGCGGGTGTGTTGGTTTTCTCATTGTCATTTTCCTTTTTTTTTTAAGACAATGCCTTGGTCAATGACCAAGACATAAAATATTATTAAAAGGGAAAGAAAAAATTACAAGAGTCTGAAGGAGGAAATTTTATTACAATCTTTTTCATAAAAAGGAAGAAGCTCAACCGGTAAATCGTCACTCCACGTAATGTCCTGGTTGATACCTTTGTTGGCTAGACCATCACCCACCACGTTTGCTTCGCGATAGGTATGTGTGGCAATGTAGCTAATCTCCTGGAGCGAGCGGAGACAATTCTTCCAACGCGCTGTGAGAGACCAAGCAAGGTGAACCACACCATTCCAAATAGCTTGGATGATGGTGGTGGAGTCACTTTCAATCCAGATATTATTACATCCTTTAAGCTTAACAAAGTTGACAACGTGAATCACCGCCATCATCTCAGCCTCCAGGGCAGAGACAGATCCACAACCACCAAAGAAGCAGCCATGAATATGCCTATGAGAGTCCCTGAAGATGACTTCACAACCCATGGGGCCAGGATTACCTTTAGAAGCGCCATCAACATTGATTTTAATCCAACCAGGAATCGAAGTTTGCCAGAAAACTTCAAGGAAGCGCTTTGGTGGACTGTAGATCCCGTTGACTCTAAGCCGACGCAGGATGACAAAATCACCAACCGTGTTAATCAGTGGCGATAGAGAACGAATTGGTTAATCAGTGGCGACGTCTTATGCTACCAGAGAAGGAAGAATCACCGATGTGTTGCCTCAAAAAACGAAGATGTTTTCTAAAGCGGCGGATGTCACTGCTCATGGTAGGCAAACTTATCATTGATCGACTTTTCAACCTGCTTGCTATGAAGAACACGTTGTGTCTGTATGGCGTTTGGAGGATGGAGTAGTTATTTGTGAGATTGGATCTGGACTTTTGGTGTTCGAATTCTTCAACGGAGATGACAAAAAGAGGGTTCTTTTTGGAAGACCATGGTCATTTGACAACCACATGATAATTATGGAAAACTTTGAAGATGATGGAGATATTTCAAATACGACTTTCACGAAATCCCCCTTATGGATTTGAGTGGCCGGTATCCCTTTCGGGGGAAGATCTGAACGAATCATTAAATAAGTTGAGAATCATATTAGTGAATTTATTGAATGTGATAGATATGATCCTATACACTGTGGGCCTTTCGTCTGGATCAGGGTCATTGTTGACATTAGAACCCCTCTTATTAGAGGTACCTTTCTCTCCATGGATGATTCAAAGATTTGGATCTCATTTGAGTTTGAAAAGATGCCCATTTCTCCTTTTTTGTGGTCGCATCGGCCACTCTGAAAAGGATTATGCTATCAAAACAACAGATAGTAGCGGGAATATTGTCATGTAGTTTGGTTCTTGGGTTCGTGCTAAAAGCCACAGAATGCCCTACGTATCGGAGCTAGAAAAATACAGGGACAGGGAGAAGCTCGCTAAAGCCCTCGGTGTCCATGATGCAAATGATCAAAATAAGATTATTAGCCTGGGGCCGTCGTGGTTTCCTATGGTTTTCAATGACGTGCTACAACCTAAAGAAACCGGGATTTTGGCCCACCAAGATACCCCTCAGGCCGCTGAAAACTCTTTTGACGGTTCAAATAATAATGTTCACCTGGGAAGGACGTTATTAGTGGTGGATCAATATAGAACATCGAAGGATACCCTTAAACCACCTCCTGGGCCAAAGCAAATATGTAGGGAACCACCAGACCCAGGTCCCAGTCTGAAGCAAATTTGTGCTGAACTTCCAGTTCCAATTCCTCCTACAAGTTTTGAGTCTCCAGTGATCGCTTTATAGGATGGAGAAGACATGAATGGGATAACGTCGACAGGTGTTAAAAAACACCAGACGTGGAGAAGGATAGTTAGAGGGGAAAGGGGTGTTGATCCTATCATTACTGAGTATGGTGAGCACAAACGGAGATTGGAGACTTGTCAGATGATCGAGAGCCTCCCAAAGAGGTGGAAAGCAGCGGGTAAAAGAATATTTCTCGAGATTTCAAAGGCGGAGACAAGCATGTCCCAAGCCCACCTGGAGTGATGAAAATCTTGTGTTGGAACTGTTGGGGGCTTGACAACCCCCGAACGGTTCGTACACTCTGGTTTTGGAGTTCAAAATACTGCCCTGACATAGTTTTTATATTCAAAACTATGTTGGAAAACAAGGATGTTGGCCTTCTGGGTTCGAAGATTAGTTTCAAGAACATCTTTCCCGTTGGAAGACAGGGGCACTCTAGAGGTCTTTGCCTCTTCTAGAAGGAGGACAATGGTGTTAAGATTACTATTTTTTTCAAGTAATCACATTGCGACGATTGTTGTTGTTATGGGATCCCCGTCTTGGTCTTTTGTTGGATTTTATGGGTGGCTTGGTAGTCAAGAAAAATGAAAATCTTGGAACCTGTTGAGTCGTGTAATGATACAGAGTTTAATAAATGGAAATATAATATAATCATATGAAATCAAAACACAATGAACTACTAAGTACTATGTGACCTTTAAACATAATATTGTCACTTCTGTGATTTGAATTTCAAAAATCTAACACACACAGTTGCGATCAGTAAGATGTTTGGAGTTTGATAAGGCAAACTTAATTTTTAGTGAATAATAACTGACCTTTATGAATAACAATGTTACCCTTATGAATAGTAATACGACCCTTATGAATAGTAAATCATCCAATTGAATAAGTAACGTTACCAATGAAAGTATAAATAAAATTTATCCATCTTATAAGTGACAATGTGATATAATTATATCATAGTGTTGATATTTTTGTAAGTCATGTATATTTAATTACAATTTTATGATTAATTTAATAATTTAAAAGAAAATTTATTTTCATAAATAAGTATTTTGATGACTTATGATTATATGATAATTTTAAGAGACCTTGATTAATTTTTCAAAGTGTTGGAAATGCAGTTTTAATTTTTAAAAATTTTATTTTTCAATTAAATTATAATTTTAATTAAAAATTAAATTTCACATATTTAGAAAATTATTTTCATAAAATGGAGTTCATTTTTGAATTATACACATTGAAAAATGGTTGGGTGAATTTTTGGGTTTTTTCTAAAATACTTGAATTTTTGGTGAATGGTAAAATACGGTAATTTGTTGTATATATACATTATATATTAAATACACTATTTATTGAGTCATGGTTGATGTAAGAACTTCGGGTTAGAACTCACATGCGCATATTACTATTTTTTGTCACAAGAATCAATACTATTTCTTGTCTTGATAAAAATAATAAAATAATGAATAAAATATCGAGAAAACTCTCCTCTCTTACACTATAAAAACCACCCTCACCCCCTCTTCTATTTACTCCTCTCAAGCCTTGTGCCTTGTCTAAATTCCACTCAAATCTCTCCCTAAGCTCCTCTACCACATCCATTAGCCACTGGTCTCTTCAAAAGACCAAATCTTATCCCCTAAAGAGGTTCTCAAGGAAGATATATTCAAGAGCTAAATTCCTCTTTTCATTTCTTTTATTTTCTTTCAAGTTCCATTCTTTTATTTTTCTTTCCTCACCCCCTTTAATCCAAATGTTATGATAAATATAGTACCTTATATTTACTTTAATTTTGTAATGATAATGGAATAATTCATCATTATCTCTCATTTCCCCTCCTTTTATACTAGAAATGAAAACATCATCCGAGATGTGTTAATTTCTCATATTCAAGGATGACGGGTTTTCAATTTCTATTACCATCTTCAATTCTGGTCACAAAACCATTTTTATGGTTACTAGAATATATGTATTATATTTAATTTAAGGTTTTTGAATCTTTTGTTCACATGATATTAATTTATAAAGAAAAATGTGTTCAATGTGATCAAAAAACCGCCAAATAACCAAAACAGTTATCATCAAAGTTTTATATAATGGTTCATCTTCACTTCAAATAATCAAATAAATTTTATAACCAATTAATCTACTGGATAATCACTAATAAAATATAACTCCAATTCTGTACAACCATTCTCATCTTACATGTTTGTCCTTACATGTATATAAGTAAACCAATCATGAAAACCAATGAAACAAACAATGAAATTGAACCTCTTAACCCATCAAAAAGGTAATGAATGAAATTAATAAGGTTATACTAAATCAATTAAATAACAAAGAGGTTCTAGAAATATTAATTAATTAATTTAATTTGGTTATCCAGAACATTAAGATCAAGTGAAGGACACCATCAAACTTAAGGTAAGAGATTCTACCCAAACCTCCATTATCCCTTCGGGTTGCTCTATCTTTCTTTTTACCCATATAAATTTATCCTTTATTTTCATGTACATATTATAAATTATGTTTATATTCTCCAAAATCATGTATCAAGATCCAATCATCATTCTCTTTCAGGGATATACACGTTTTAAATGATTCTCTCCTCAATTCTTCCTGATACACAAGTCGTTTTAAGGGAACTTCTCGAATTCTTACCCAATTTAAAGTGCAATCTATCATCTGTTTTAATCCACCATTGTTTTTTATAAAATAATTATTTTTATTATGAAAACATTCTTGGTTCACTTCTGATTTTATATAAAATATTATGCCCTTTTCTATTTTTAAATGCTCTTTAGTATTTTCCTTAAAACCGCACTAAAATGTTTTAATGCTAAAATTTCTTAAATACTCTTCTTACATGTTTTAACTTTTGTTTAACACCAGTTACCATAATATATTATTATTTTACCTTATTAATGTTCATATATGTTTTAAATTTATTTCTTTCATGGACACTTGTATGATACACCCATTCATTATGCTTTATGACATGACGATGATACCCATTTCTTTCCATGGGTACCCTTATGTTTATGTATGATTGATTATGTATGATTCTATATATGGAAAGCATATTCATGAACATGTTCTGATGGGTGTGCCCAAATAGAACTCCAATTCATTGGGTAAAATTTAGTCTCATGAGACTTTATGTGCAATGGTCTTAGTGGTTAGCCTTGACTCGTGCTACCTCGTGCAACGGTCTTGGTGGTTAACCTCGACTTATGATCCTCTATATGCAATGAGCCTTGAATCATGATAAAGTAATGTTTTATGTTGCTTCCACATTACTATTAATCCATGTTTATATGATCCCATGTTTATATGTTATGATTTCATATGTTCCATGCCTTTTTATATCATTATGTCATGCCTTCCAACCCATATGCTAAAGCTTTATTCGTATGTTTATTCCCTTACTGGGCTTTTTAGCTCATCCCTTTTTTCATGTTATCCCCAGGTTATCCTATGAGTATGTATGAGTGCAATGGAACTCAGGGGCTCTTTATGAATACTAAATAAAGAAATGTTATATTTAGTCCCATGTTTTAAGTTTTATGTACCTAGTCTTCCAAGACACCAGACTTTATGATCCTTGACTTGTAATACAATGCTTTACTATTTGTAAAATCATATAATGATATGTGTAAAAGTTTAGGGTCACTATAGTTGGTATTAGAGGATGATCTAGTTATTTTTGGAGACTAGGAATAGAGCACTTTAGTGAGAACCTTAGGGATTAGACTAAGTATAAGAAAACATCCCTAAATTTTGGTAAGTATAGATTAAGTGATTTATCAATCAAATACATCCATATATAGATATGAACAAGTGGACATGGCTCTGGTACAGATGTATCTAAGGGTAAAACCTGAAGATATTGCTTTGAGCTAGACTCGAGTGGGAACTAGTGCACGACAATGAGCCATGTTGCACTCCTATTTTGACACTCCTGGGGGATATTCTTTGGTAAATTCATAAGATTAGTACGAACCATTATTAAGGGAACAAAAGAAAAGATCCCATAAAAATATATGTTAAGAAACAGATCAAGGATAAACTAATTTGAAACATAAGGAATCACAAGTTAGGATATACTTTTCCTTTAAGAGTTTATCCTTTTATGTTTAAAATTTCCTTTTTATGCTTAATAGATAAGTATTAAATCCCTCTAATTGTAGGTTCTTTTTATTAGTTAATGACAGGAAATAGTAGAACACATTCCAACAATCAATGTGATAGGGAATGTGAAGATTTCCCTAATGATATGACAAATATGATGGGAACTGGTGCTTAAAACATCATAACAGTACTTGCTCAGCTGGCTCAAGTTATAAATAATAACATGAATCATGTGGAACACCCTCCTCCTCCAAGGAAATAGAAAGTTGTCTTCGAATCCTTTATGCGACAAAGGCCTCCCATGTTTGTGGATCTTCTGATCCCCTCCTCATAGAACAATGAATTAAATCCATTGAAAAAATATTCTCTGTCCTCCAGTACTTAGAAGAAGAGAAAGTCATGATGTCAGTCTATCATTTTGATGGGGAAGTTGATCAGTGGTGGACACTGATCAAGAATACAAAGTCACAGGAGTAAATTGATTCCATGGATTGGGAGGAATTCAAGGAAAAAAAATTCAATAAATATTTTCCCCGAACCCTCTGTATCAAGATGGAAAGAGAGTTCCTCATACTTAAGAAGTAATATGAGTCTATCATGGCATATGAAACAAACTTCACAAGGCTTACAAGATACACCTCTATCTTTTTCATGAAAACTGAGAGAAAGATAGATCGCTTCATTAGCGGACTAAAGCTGAGTCTATGAAAAGCGTTGGCGATTTGTGACTTCAACAGTTATGAAGAGATTGTTCGTTGTGCCCTCAAGGTTGAAATGGAGATCAAAGACACTCAATGGTCTCATGGTCCTGGTGAAAAAAAAAGCAGAAAATGGAGTCTAATATGGGTGGTTCAGTCTCATGATGGAAGGAAGATCGAACATCCCACATGTCAAAATTTTAGGAAGAAGCATCCTGAGAACTGTTTACAGGGAACTAGAAATTTCTTCAAATGTGGATGAATGGGACATATTGCTAAGAAATTCCAGAGGTATATGAATAATCCCACTAATATGTAAGAAGAAAGGAAGGTTTAGATCAATGCTTATCCTATAGTGTAGTGCTACAACTGTAAGGAGCATGGGCATTATGTGAACAATTGCCCTAATCCAAAGAAATCAAAAACAACCTCCAAGTCAACAAGAAAAGGATTATGCTATCACTACTACTGAGGTGGAGCCGAAAAACGATGTGGTGACAGGTAAACTAGTTATTAATTCAATAATAATGAATGTACTATTTGATTATGGTTCTATGCATTCTTTCATGTCTTATAAGTTTAGTAGAAATATTCAAACACCACCTCAAAATTTAGAGGTTGAGTTATCTTTGAGAACAAAAAATGGGGAAATTACTGAATCCAAAGTATATAACTCCTCCTCGGTTAGCGTTTGTGGATTGAAACTCCCAGAAAATCTCATCATACTTCCTTTAGTGAAGTTTGATGTTATCTTGGGCATGAATTTACTATCTTTATACAAAGAAAATATCAACTGTCGGGAAAGGGAGATCAATCTTCACATCCCAAAGCATCCTCCAATTATTTACAAGTGTAAGGAGGAAGATGAATCTACTTTATAATCATTGTCTCAAGTGTGAATATTAATGCCTTATGAGTAAGTATGTCTAGCTCAAGTGATTGATACAAAGGAGATGATACTTCTCAAAGATATTCCCATCGTGAGGGATTACACTAATGTATTCCCTGAAGAATTGTCTGGTCTTCCTCCTGATCGAAAGGTTGAGTTCTCAATTGAACTTATTCCTGGATCTCTACTTATATCAAAGACACCTTATAGAATGACCACTGTAGAGCTGGAAGAGATGAAGAAGTAGTTGCATGAGAATATAGAGAAGGGTTTTATATGCCCGAGTGCTTCACCATGGGGTGCGTCAGTCATCTTCATCAAGAAGAAGGACAGATCAATGTGCCTCTACATTGATTATCATGAGCTCAATAAAATCACGATAATGAACAAGTATCCCATGCCATAGATAGATGACTTGTTCAGTTAGCTTCATGGGGCCAGTTATTTCTCTAAGGTGGACTTTAGGTTAGGATATCACCAATTAAAGGTGAGGAAGGAAGATATTCCTAAGACTACTTTTCAAATAAGGTATAGATACTATGAGTTCACAGTGATTCCCTTCAGACTCACTAATGCTCTGACAATATTCATGGATTTAATGATTAGATTCTTTAGAGATTACCTCAATAAATTTGTGGTAGTCTTTATTGATGATATTCTGATATACTCTAAGTGCAGGGAGGAACATGGGGAGCATTTTAATACCATGCTGATGACTTTTTGAAGGGAGAAACTTTATGAAAAGTATAGTAAATGTGAGTTCTGTATGGAGGAAGTATCATTCTTGGGGCATGCTATCACCAATAAAGGCCTTCCAAGAAAAAGGCAATTGAAGAGTAGCTTAGACTAACATCTGTAATGGAGATCCAAAGCTTTCTGGGTCTAGCCGGGTATTATTGACAATTTTTGAAGAACTTTTCAAGATTATCAAACCCAATGATAAAGATGACACAGAAGGGGATGCAATTTTTCTGGACTCAAGAATGTGAGGAAAGCTTTAAGGATTTCAAAAAGAGGCTTATTACTATGCCAATACTCACACTCTCAACAAGCAGAGAACTCTTTGTGGTGTATAATGATGCTTCAAATAAAGGCTTAGGATATTTTCTGATGAAAAATGATAAAGTGATAGCCTAAGCCTCGAGGTAGCTAAAAATCCATGAGCAAAACTATCCCATTCATGATCTGGAGTTGGCGAGTGTGATCTTTGCATTGAAAATCTGGTGGCATTATCTCTATGGGGAGAAGTGTGATCTATATACTGATAATAAGATTCTAAAATATATATTCACATAGAAAGAGATTAATATTCACCAGCAAATATGGTTAGATATCATCAAAGATTATGACTTCTCAATCCACTATCACCCTGGTAAGGCAAATAAGGTGACAAATGCTCTAAGTAGAAAGGATCCTGCATCTTTATCAATGATGATAATTGAAAAGGATTCAATCTTCTTGTATTTTTAGAGGATGTACATGGGAATAATTAAGGGAGTAACATCATCAATCCTTTCTCAAATGATTGCTCAACCATCCCTCATGGAGAAAATAAAGGAATCTCAAAGAAAAGATGTAGAAATTTTGAAAAAGGGTGGAAGCTATTAGAATTGGGAAATCCCCTGAGTTTAATACTGATGAGAAAGGAGTTGTAAGATTTAGATCATGATTATGTGTACTATCCGATCCAGGGATAAAGAATGAGCCTTTGAATGAAACACATAGCTCAACTTTATCTATTCATTTAGGGAGCACAAAGATCTATCGAGATCTCTAAGAGAACTTTTGGTGGGGCAATATGAAAAAGGAGATTGTTGAATATGCATCAAAGTGTCTGGTATGTAAACAAGTGAAGGCTGAAATATAGAAGTCTAAGGGGATGATGAAACCACTACACATACCAACATGTAAGTGGGAGAACATCACCATGGACTTTTTCACTGGACTTCCAAGGACATCTAGAGGAAACAATGCTAAATGGGTCATTATAAATCATCTTACAAAGATAACTCACTTTACTGCAATTTGAGAGGACTTCTCATTAGATCAACTTGCATGGAGTACCACTATATATTGTATCCGATAGAGATATGAGATTCACCTTTAAATTATTAGAAAAGTCTCCAACATTCTCTAAGCACTGAACTGAACTTCAGTGCAACCTATCATCCTCAAACTGATAGCCAATCTGAGCAAACTATTCAGACACTGGAAGATATATTAAGAGCATGTTCTATGAACTTCAAAGGAGGATAAGACTAACATCTTCCACTGGTTTAATTCTCATACAATAACAATTTCCACTCTAGTATTCGAATGACACCATATGAAACCCTTTATGGGAAAAGGTGAAGAACGTCGACATGTTGGGATGAAGTTAGTGAGTGTAAGATGTTAGGACCTAAAATGGTTGAAGAAATGGTGGAGATGGTGAAAACCATTTAGCTATACATCAAGGTAGCCCAAAGTCGAGAAAAGAGATATGCATATAATCATTGACAAGACCTTGAGTTTAAAGTTGGAGACATGGTATTCCTCCACATATCTACATGGAAGAAGGTCATGAGATTTGGGAAGAAAGAAAAGCTAAGTCTTAGGTACATCGACCCCTTCATGATTCTTGATCGTGTCAGAGCTGTGGCCTATCGACTAGCACTTCCACCTACCATGTCTAAAGTACACGATGTCTTCCATGTATCCCTATTAGATAAGTACATAGCAAATCCTTCACATGTACTATCTTCAAAGGTGGTGCAGTTGGAGAACGATCTTTCTTACGAGGAGCATCCAATGATGATCTTGGATCGTAGAGATAAAATTCTACTCAACAAGACTACTAACCTGGTCAAAGTATTATGGTGGAACCATAAGTATGAAGAGGCAATATGAGAATTGGAGGAGGCAATGAAGGAAAAGTACCCACACTTATTTATAGCTTAGAATATAAATTGAAAATTCGAGGGAGAAATTTCATAAGGGGGGAAGAATGTAATGACCCAAAGTTTAATCAATGAAAATTACCTTCTTATAATTATCATATAGTATAATCACATGAAATCACAACACAATGAACTAATAAGTACTATGTGACCTTTAAACATAATATTTTCACTTATGTAATTTGAATTTTGAAAATCTGACATACACGGTTGCGATCAGTAAGATGTTTGGAGTCTGATAAGACAAACTTAATTTTTGGTGAATAGTAATTGACCCTTGTGAATAGTAATTTCATCCTTGTGAATAGTAATACAACCCTTATGAATAGTAAATCATCCAATTGAATAAGTAACCTTACCAATGAAAGTATAAATAAAATTTATTCATCCTATAAGTGACAATATGATATAGTTATATCATAGTGTTGGTATTTTTGTGAGTCATGTATATTTAAATACGATTTTATGATTAATTTAATAATTTAAAAGAAAATTTATTTTCATAAAATTTATTCATAAATAAGTATTTTTATGACTTATGATTATATGATAATTTTAAGAGAACTTAATTATTTTTTCAAAGTGTTAGAAATACAGTTTTAATTTTAAAATTTTTATTTTTTAATTAAATTATGATTTTAATTAAAAATTAAATTTAAAATATTTAGAAAATTATTTTCATAAAATTAAGTTCATTTTTGAATTATACACATCAAAAAATGGTTGGGGTGAATTTTTGGGATTTTTTTTGAAATACTTGAATTTTTCGTGAATAGTAAAATACGGTAATTTGCTGTATATATACATTATATGTTAAATAAACTATTTATTGAGTCATGGATTATGTAAGTACCTTGGTTTAGAACTCACATGAAAATATTACTATTTTTTATCACAAGAATCAATACTATTTCTTGTCTTGAGCTAAATAATAAAATAATGAATAAAATATTGAGAAAACTCTCCTCTCCTCCACTATAAAAACCACCCTCACCCTGTCTTCTCTTCACTCCTATCAAGCCTTATTCCTTGCCTAAATTCTGATCAAATATATCCCTAATCACCTCTCCCATTCCCCTCATCCCTTGTTCTCTTCAAAATACCAAATCCTATCCCCTAAATAGGTTCTCAAGGAAGATATATTCAAGAGGTAAATTCCTCTTTTCATTTCTTTTATTTTCTTTCAAGTTCCATTCTTTTATTTTTCTTTCCTCACCTCCTTTAATCAAAATGTTATGATAAATAAAATACCTTAAATTTAATGGTATTTTGTTATGATAATGGAATAATTCATCACTATCTCTACTTTCCCCTCCTTTTATACTAGAAATGAAAACACCATCCGAAATATGTTAATTTCTCACATTCAAGGACGATGAGTTTTCAATTTCTATTAACATCTTCAATTATGGTCATGAAAACATTTTTATGGTTGAAACAAACTATAATATATGTATTATGTATAATTTAAGGTTTTGAAATATTTTGTACACATGATATTAATTTATAAAGAAAAATGTGTTTGATGTGATCAAAAAACCGCCAAGTAACCAAAACAATTATCATTAAAGTTTTATATAATGATTCATCTTCACTAAAAATAACCAAATGAATTTTATAACCAAGTAATATACTAGATGATCACTAATAACATATAAATCCAATTCTGAACAACCATTATCATCTTACATGTTGATCCTTACATGTATATAAGTAAACCAATCATGAAAACCAATGAAACAAACAATGAAATTGAACCTCTTAACCCATCAAAAAGGTCATGAATGAACTTAATAAGGTTACAATAACTAAATTAAATAATTTATAGGTTCTTGAAATATTAATTAATGAATTTAATTTATTTATCTAGGACATTAAGATCAAGTTAAGGACACCATCAGACTTAAGGTAAGAGATTCTACTCGAACCTCCATTATTCCTTCAAGTTGATCTATCTTTATTTTTACCCAAATGAATTTATCTTTTATTTTCATATATATCTTATAAATTATGTTTATATGATCCAAAACCATGTATCAATATCCAATAATCATTATCTTTTTGGGATATACATGTTTTTAAATTATTCTCTCCTCAATTCTTCCTGATACACAAGTTGTTTTAAGGGAACTTCCTGAATTCTTACCCAATTTAAAGTACAATATATCATATGTTTTAATCCAAAATTGTTTTTATAAAATCAGTATTTTTATTATGAAAACCTTTTTGGTTCACTTCTGGTTTTATATAAAAGATTATTCCCTTTTATATTTTAAATTCTCTTTAGTATTTTCCTTAAAACCGTACTAAAATATTTTAATGCTAAAATTTCTTAAATGCTCTCCTTACATGTCATCACTTCTGTTTGACATCACTTACCATGATATATTCTTATTTTACCTTATGAATTTCTATGTATTTTTTAAATTCCTTTCTTTCATGGACACTTGTATGATACTCCCATTCATTATGTTTTATGACATGATTATGATACTCATTTCTTTCCATGAGTACCATTATGTTTATGTATGATTGATTATGTATGATTATATATATGAAAAGAATATTCCTAAAAATTTTATTATGGGTGTGCCCATATAGAACTCCAATGCATTGGGTAAATTTGAGTCTCATGAGATGTTATGTGCAACATTCTTGGCGGTTAGCCTTGACTCATGCTACCATGTGTAACAGTCTTGGTGGTTAAACCTGACTTGTGCTCCTCTATGTACAAAGATCATTGAATCATGATAAAGTCATGTTTTATATTTCTAACACATTACTATGAATCCATGTTTATATGATCCTGTGTTTATATGTTATGATTCCATATGTTCCGTGCCTTTTTATATCATTATGTCATGCCTTCTAACCCATGTTCTAAAGCTTTATTCTTATTTTTATTACCTTAATAGGTTTTTTAGCTAATCCCTTTATTCATGTTATCCCCAGGTTATCCTATGAATATGTATGAGTGCAATGGAAGTTAGGGGATCTTTATTAATATTGAATAAAGAAATGTTATATTTAGTCCCATGTTTTAAGTTTTATGTACCGAGTCTTCCAAGACACTGGACTTTATGATCCTTGGCTTATAATATGATGTTTTACCATTCTTGAAATCATGTAATGATATGTGTAAAAGGCTAGTGTTTCTATAAGTCAACTGCAGAACTCTCTCCCTAGTCCTCTGCTAGTTGGGGTAGATTTTAATGAGGCCGTTCTTCACCATGAGAAAGAAGGGGCACACATCAAGAGTGGTGTATCTATGGAGGACATTAGGAATTCTCTTTTGTTGAACTCTCTTCATGATCATAGGTTTTATGGATCTCTATCTACTAGTAATAGGGGTAGATCAATGAAGAATCGTATTTCTGAAAGGATAGAAAGATTCGTGGGGAAAGATTATTATAAATGTCTTTTTCTTGCCTTCTCTATTGTTCACCTGCCTCTGGTTTTATCTGACCATTGCCCGATCATCTTGTCTACGATCTCTCAGGGGGAAAGGAGGAGGCATGTGTGTGCCTTCCTCTTTGAAATTATTTGGCTCCAAGACAATAATTGTGAGGAGATGGTTCACTTGGCATGTGAGGGGACGAATCAGTTCCTGACCTCTAATTTATGTAGTACTGTGTTCTATTTAAAGAAGTGGAGTTCAGTCAAATTTGGGGACTTTGACAGATGAATTAATGATACAAAAAAACTGCTTGAAGAGGATCCTCTCTCTCCCTTGTTGTGATTCCATTCTGAGAGATATTTTTTTTTCTGATAAGGATCTGAATGCATTGTTGAGGGAAAGGGAGAGCTTTTGGTTTTTGAGGGCAAGAGAATCCCATATAAGGGACGATGATAAGAATACTACCTTATTTCACCAAAAATCATCTATAAGAAGGAGGAAAAAATGTATTTCTCAACCTAAGGATTGGACTGGAAGGGTGGTTCATGACATTAATGATATTCACTCCATTATTTTGAATTTATTAAAAAACCTCTATAAGGCAAAAATTATTGACACTCCTTCATGTCTGACTAGTTGCATTCTGAGAATCATCACGGAGGGTATGAACCAATAGTTGGATAGGGATATCTTTGATGATGAAGCTCTCAGGTATCTTTATTTTATTCATTCTATAAAGGCTCTAGGTCTATATGGGTTCCATTCACTAGTTTTCAAATTATTTTGTCCCATTTTTGGGCCTGATGTGGTTGCCATGATAAGGGAGATGTGGGAAGGAAGAGCCTCACTTGAGTCCTTGAATGAAAATCTTATTAATATCATTCCAAAAACCCATTTTCCTCAGAAAATCACAGAGTTTCAACCAATTAGTTTGTGCAATGTTGTCTATAAAGTCTACTTTAAGATCTTGGTGGCCGGGCTAAGAGGACTCATCCCCTTCTAGTTTATAAAAATCAAAGTGCTTTTGTCCTAAGGAGATCTATTACTGATAATGAAGTCATTGCCTATGAATTATTCCATTCTATGAAGACCCATTCATCTTAAAAAAAGTTGTTATAGTAATGAAATTAGATATTATAAAGGCTTACGATAGGGTTGAATGGACTTTTCTTGAACCCATTCTTTTTTAGGTTGGGATTTGGGACTAAATGGATTTTTAATATCATGAATTGTGTTACTTCAGTGTTGTTCAGAATTAATATTAATGGGGCCCTTTCAGAGATTTTTAAACCCTCAAGGGGATTGTGTCAAGGGGATATGCTCTCTCCTTATCTTTTTATTATGGTGGTTGACATCTTTCTCATCTTCTCTTAATCTCGGTGGAGCAAGGATTCATCCATTATGCCAAGGTATGTCGAAATTACCCCCTATTTATCATCACTTCTTTGCAGATGATAACCTCCTCTTTGCGCGTGCTATCCCACAAGAATGTGTTTCAATTCTGATGATCATTAATTTGTATGAAAGGAATTTTGTGCAATGCATTAATCCTTTAAAGTCTAAATTATCCTTCAATAAAGGTGTGTTACAAGCAAAGAGGAAGGAGTTGTAGTGGGTGTGTGGGTTTCATCTGGTTGAAAAACATCAAAAATACATGGGCCTTCTGACCCTTATCGAAAGATCTAAGAAACAAGTGTTCACTTCGATTGTGGAAAGGGTAGATAATGTGATTTTCTTATGGTCTAGTAGAAATATTTATATTGTTGGGAAGTAAGTCCTCATTAAATCAGTGGCCCAAGATATTCCTTCTTATGCTATTTAATTATTCAAATTTATAGAAACTCCTCTTGATCATATCCACCGTTTCTTGGCTAACTTTTGGTGGGATTCTCATAATGGAAAGAACAACACCCATTTGGTGTCTTAGTATAAACTGTGTGTTTTTAAGTTCTGTGGAGGTATCGACTTTAGGAATCTCAAATTGTTTAACCAGGAACTATTGGTGAAGCAAGTATGGATCCTTTTATCCCATCCAAATTCCCTCTTCTCAAATTTTATGCATGAAAAATACTCCCACACACTAATTTCTTGCATGCCTAGCTGGGGTCGCGACCTAGTTTTTTTAGAGAAGCATGTGGGGTGATAAATATCTTCTTGATAGTGGTTTTGTGTGGATAATTGATTATGGTAATGATGTTAGTTTTTTGGAATGAACTATGGTTGGAAAATAGCATCAATCTGAGATTTTCTTTGAGTGTTGTATCGGGTTTCAAAAATACAAGGGTGCACGACCTGATCAACAACTCTTTAGAGGAGTGGTATCGGGGAGATATTTGTATCTAGTTTAATGAGAGCGATCATCAACTCATTTTTAGTATTCCTCTCACGTCAATAATGGGTAATGATTAGTTTTGCTGGACATGGGAATTTTTTGGAAGGTACTCAGTATGTTAAGGCTACAAACTATTGGTTCATGGATTGACTCAGGTTCATTCAGAAGATTGTTGGAAGAATATTTGGTTTCTCATTGTACAACCCAAGGTAAAATTATTTTGGTGGAAGGTTTGTTCTGGTGTCCTAATAACTCATGACTTTCTGGTGAGGCGACATCTAGTGGAGGATGGTGTTTTTCCTATGTGTCTTCAAGATGTGGAATCCCCTTTGCATGAAATTATCTTCTGCCATGGGGTGGAGGGGGTGCAGAAGGAATGGATGTCAGACTTTCATAAGTTATTTTATTTATCCATTGAGTTGGACCATAACTTCAATAAATGGGTGTTCTCATTGGAACTGAGAGTGGAGGGGCTGATGTGCACAATTGATTGGTTGGTTTGGACTAGAAGAAACGAGCAGATCTTCCAAATTAAGGTGGATTAAGATTTCTTATGGGTTGAGAGGGCCTAGTAATGGATAAATTGTTGTAAGGTGAATGATTTTGTGTCCTCTGTGGTTCACATTCGGCATGATTCATCTTGCTGGACCCCTCCCCCTGAGGGATTTGTCAAAATTAATATAGATGCGGCCATTTCTACTAGTTCAAGGGTGGGTGTTGGGTTCATTTCTTGTCAAATTGATGGCCAGGTGGTGGAAGATCATTTCATGGAAATTCAAGCCTCTTGGGATGCACTCAAATTCAAGTAGAAAGCTGAGAAAGAAGGTACCGACAAGTTTCTTATTGAAAAATACATTAACTTCAAGATGGTTGATAAACAATATGGAGTTGGATAAAGTTAATGAAATTTTATTAATTGCAAACAAATTCTTTTCCCTCAAAATTAATGAGCCAAAACATTTCTAGGTAGGTGCAATCATTTTTAAGTTTCCACATGTGTGGAAATAATTTGGTAAAACACTTATTAAAAAAGTGAGGATATTTACTTGGAGTAATTGCAAAATATTATTCACATTGAAGAATAATCCATGTTTAGAGACATGGGAATGACTTCAAAATTTGATGTTAAGGTTAATATCATTAAGGGAAATACACTAAAATACTCTTCCTTGCATGCCAAGAAGAAAATTCTACAATTCAAGAATAAAGAAAACCCTTTCAAGAATAAAGAAAAATGTTTTTTCTATTGATAGAGTTAATATTTTCATTATTTTTTATGTCTGTTTCAATGATTTAATCCCTTCTAATTATTCAATTCGATCTGATTTGCACCATTTTAGTATTTTTGGTGAATTTTGGGCTTAATTTTGAAAATTGTTTAATTCTGAAAATTTAGAAATTTTATGGATCTTCTATATTTTGGGAATATCTTTTACAATTTTGATACAAATTAAGTAATTATTTTTTTAGGCTTTATTTTTTCATGGGATTAAAGTTTTTATTCTGGACCTAGATTCAATTTGACACATAATGGCCCATAAAAATAAATCAATTGGACAATGTTTGTTGACCGATAGAATGAACCCCATGTCAATTATTGAAGCATATATCATCCTACATAACTCCAAATGTATTAGAAATAATAATCCTATAATAATCTTCAAATTAAATTTCATGAATAAGTTTTTTTCATTAAAGAATCCATTTAATGCTCCAAATTGGAGGTAGTTGAGTAGTCTCCTCAGACAGAAAAGTATTCATCAGTAATTTAAGCATAAATTTTTGGAAACTTGTCTAAATCCAATGAGATTTTGTGGTAGAATTAACAAGAGATAAGGAAACAATTTTTATGAATAAAACTTCCATATATTATGACATTTACTATGATAATTGAACTCAATATTTTGGAGGATTGAATATGGAGGGAAAATTTTCCACCCCTCAAGCTTATAAATATGAGTGTTTACTTTAATTCAAAGTTGTTGAAGAAGGTGGAACATGGGATGTGCTTGAGTATTGGAGTATTTAATTTATATATATTTTCTCTTTTATTTTTTTTCTTAGTTTAATTATGATCTCTTCTTCCCCTTCACATGGAGGGGTAAAGCCTTTGAGTGATCGAGGAAAGGAGAGTTTCACTTTTGTAATGTCAAAGTCTTGTGATTAAATGTAAAAATCTATTTTTCTATTAAATTATTTATATTTATAGTTATTTAAAATTAAATTAATGAAATTTTATTTTAAGTTTTGGTTTTATTCAATTTTTATAGCTTTTCTTGAAGAAATTTAAACTCCTTCTGCCTAGTGCATTTTGTCTCGATTGAGCAGATTGTGTTAGGTGGTGAGTGTCTAACAATTGTTGGAACATGTGTGGAACTAGTGAATAATTTCTAGATTTTTAAGGATAAAAAATTATTGATTTGGAATTCCCTTAGTTGTTTTTTATTTTTTTATGAGATTCCATGCACATAGGAGCAGGTTCCATTACTTTCTTCAACCAAGGGTGATTGATAACTCAATTGGGGAGTCTTTCATTTACCATTCAATAGTAAGAGAGGGGGAATGATATTTACGAATATGATTAAATTGAAAAGGGTGATACCAACCTAACACAATCACTATCTCTATCCATTAGTGTTCAAACTTTATTTTAATTGCTTTCTTTCTTTTAAAAAACAAACAATTTCAAAAAAAAATCTCACTTCTTTCTCAAATTTTAAGATAACAACTTGATTATTGTGTGCTCATATCTAAAGACAACCTAGGTTACCCACTTTAATACATTTTAACTTATGAAATATTTTTTTCCACACCCCATGATAGGAATGTTTCAAAAATTGGCGCCATTATCGGGGATGTAATGTCAAAATTTTCTCTCTTTATTTTATCTTTTCTTCTTTTCTATTCAAAATTGCATTAATAGAATCTAAAACACTTATCCTTTCCCCATAGATCTAGAAATTGAAAGACCCTTGTTTAATAGACTTATAAACCTTAATTTTTAATCTAAATTTGAGGACATTTCTCTTGTAGGATCGAGTGAAACTTCAAGTGTTGACTCCAAGCCTGTCATCATGACTGGAAATCAAAACCCAACCCTTAGAGACCTATGTTCACCAAAATTCCTTAATAAAAACAATAAAATTGTCATGACAGTGTTAAAAAATTATTTTGAGATGAAACCTAACATGATTTAATTACTTACAAAGTTTCATGGCTTGACAGGTGAAGATCCAAACAAATATATTAAAGAGTTCACACATGTTTGCTCTACTTTCAGACCCATGGAGTATCTAAGGAATAGGTAAAGTAAAAGGCATTATCGTTTTCATTGGAAGGATATGACAATGAATTATTGTATGACCTACAACTTGAATATGTGAATGATTGGAATGAATTGTTAAAATTCTTCATGAAAATATTCTTCCCCACCTATAGAAGCACAACCATCAGAAAGGAGATCTATGCCATCAGACAGTTATACAAAGAAACCCTTTACGAGTACAAGATTTAAAAATCTATGTGCCAGATTCATACATCAAGAAATTAAGGTGCATCAATTTATTATTTTATTTTATCAAGTATTACTGGATAATGACAAAAACCTTTTGGATGCATCATTAGGAGGCACATTATTTGACAAGTCACCAGAAGAATCTAAGGGCTTGATTGAGAAGATCTCTCGAAACTCACAATAGTTTGGTAAAAGAGGTACCAACATAAGATGAATTCATGAGGTGAAAACTTCTTATCCATCACATTTATGGGAAACTAAGATTGATAAGACAACTAGTATAGTGAGACATATGGCCCTGAAGCAAATGAGTGACCAACAAGCACCGACTAAGGTATGTGGTTTATGCTCATCACCTGATCATTTCACTAACCAATGTGCTAAAATACATGTAATGGACACTTTTGTGGTGACATTTTAGCTGAGGAAGTTCCAAAAAAATCAAATATGGTGAGAAACTAACCAAATTCAATATGGATTTAGAAATCAGAAGAATCAAGCTAGGCCTCCATACCCAAACCAATTTCAAAACCAACCCCCATTCCAGCAACAATTCCAAAACCCACCACCATTTAAAAAAAATAAACACCATAACAATCATTCTTACCACCAACCACCCACTTTCCAAAGTCCCTATTATCATCCATCCACTAGTGCACAATGCCTAATTTAGAACCAACAACAGATTTCTAAGATTGGGGGGTTGAAAGACACCATAAAAGATTTTTACAACAAGTTAAAAAGTCTCATGGAATTCCTAACCAAAAATCATGGTAAAATCCCTTACAAAACAATCCCAAAGCCAAAAGATAATGTCATCATGATAACAACAAGAATTCGAAAATAACTCTCACCACTATCCACCAATGATCCTGAAATAAGACCACCTAGGCAAAGGGAGAATTAAGTTGGGAATTCAGAAAAAATGTATAGTAAAGAGTATAAGAAGGAGGAGGAGGAGAAGGATAAGACAAAGAGGAAGAGAAAATAAATTCCATTGCAAAGGAAAAAAAAGAATTACCCCCAATATTTTCATCAAGGATGATTGAATTAAAGAGATTGTAGGAAAAAGCACTTCAAAAAGAAATTTCGAGAACCTTATAGAAAATGGAAATAAATATCACTCTTATTTAAGAACTAAAAAAATTCCAAATTACACTAAATTTTTTAAGGATCTTTTCACCAAGAAGAGGAGACTTCAAGGAAATGAAAGGATCAACTTGGGAAGAAGTGTCTCAGCCCATGTCACACCACAATTTCCAACCAAATGTCAAGATCCAGGGATGTTTTTCATTCCATGCACCATTGTTTATTTAAATTTATATAATGATTTGTGTGATTTAGGTACTCCAATTAATGTATTTCCTCACTTATTATACACTTATTTATTTATGGGAGACTTGAATCTCATAAAAGTGGTGGTCTAGCTTGCAAACATATCCACAGTTTTTCTAGTAGGAGTTCTACAGGATATCCTGGTAAAATTCAAAGATCTATTATTCCCAGATAAATTATATATATTGAATATGGAAAAAGATAATATCTCTTAACACTAACCCATAATTTTGGGTAGACCTTTCTTTAAGATAGTAAAAACCATCATCAATGTCCATGAAGAGACACTCACCATGGAGTTTGGAGACAACACTGTCCACTTCAATATTTTTGAATCCATGAGGCACCCATCAAATGATAACTCCATATTTTCACTCACCCATGAAGTTAGTACTAAACCCATTGAATAATCAGGAATGTTCCATGAATTATTAGCCTTAGGAGATACTTCTTCCATTGAAAATATCATTAAACACATGGATACCCAAAATGATTAAGATTATGATTCCATGTGGGCATAAGAGGTAAAATATGATTTATTTGATGATTTCTTAAATGAAGAGGAAGATGATATGGTTTATTATGTGTAGGTGGTCTAACCTTTGGAAGTGGGGAATGTTAGTTTAGTTTCATCCCTTGATCAACCCCCTGATCTGAAATTAAAACCACTCTCCACTGATTTGAAATATGTGTACCTTAGGAAGGGAGAGAAATTACCAGTGATAATTGCTAATAATATAGCTATAACCCAAGAAAAATAATTTATTGGTATTTTTAGATAGAATTTCCAAGTAATAGGGTGTATCTTAGGTGATATACCTAGAATAAACCCAAAAATATTCTCACATATAATTTTTCTTGAGGGAGATTCCAAATCTATCAAACAACCCCAAATAGGGCCGAATCCCACCTTGATGAAGGTTGTCAAGAAAGAGATCAAGAAGCTCTTGGAATATGGGATCATCTATCCCATCTCATATTCATAATGGGTTATCCAAATTCATGTAGTTTCAAAGAAAACTGGACTAACTACTATGAGCAATGAAAAGAATGAATTAATCCCTACAAGAATTCATAATAGATGGAGAGTGTGAATTGATTTTAAGAAGTTGAATCAGGTCACTCAGAAAGATCATTTCTCTATCCCCTTAATTGACCAAATGTTAGATAGATTGATAGGGATAAGTCATTATTGCTTTTTGGATGGATTCTCAGGTTATTTTTATGAACTCATTGCTCCTAAGGATCAAGAGAAGAAAACCTTTACTTGTCCCTTCGGTACTTTTGCATATAAAAGGATTCTATTTGGATTATGTAATGCTCTAGGTAAATTTTAGAGGTTCGTGGTAAGTATTTTTTCTGATCACATTGAAGATTTATTAGAGGCGTTCTTAGAGGATTTCACAGTTTTTGGAAATTTCTTTGACCATTGTTTGAAAAATACGGAAAAAGTTTTGAAAACCCATATTGAAAATAAACTTGTTTTAAATTTTGAAAAGTGTTATTTCATGGTTGAGATAGGAATTGTCCTTGGGCATGTCATTTAAACAAAGGGCATTGAAGTGGATAAATTAAAAATTAAAGTGATAAATTGATTTCCTTACCCAACTTGTGTGAAACATGTTAGATCATTTTTAGGATATTCAGGATTCTATAGGAGGTTTATCAAATATTTTAGTCAGATTTTTCTCCCTATCTCTAGATTGATTTTGAAAGATGTTGATTTTGATTTCAATGGTGCGTGTAGAGAAGCCTTTTATGAGTTGAAGAGGAGATTGATTACACCACTCATGATGCAACCACCAAATTAGGAAGAACCATTCGAGATACTTTGTGATGCTTCCAACCAAGCAGTTAGAGCAGTCCTTTCTTAGTGAATTGAGGGTAGGCCACAAGTCACTTACTATTCATCAAGAACCTTGGATGTGGTTCAATTCAATTACATAACCACATAAAAGGATTTTTTGCAGTTTTTTTACTTTTAAAATATTTAGATCATATATTTTTGGAACTAAAGTCACTATGTTTTCTAATCATGAAGCTCTTAGGTACTTGATAAAGAAGGCTGAGGCTAAACTAAGACTAGTGAGATGGATGTTACTACTGAAAAAGTTCAACATAGAAATCAAGGATAAGAAGGGATCTGAGAACTAAGTGGCTGATCATTTAAGTAGACTACCCAACACTACTGAAGCTGAAATCCCAGAAAAAGAACCATTGAATGATCACATTCCAGGAGAGAAGTTATAGTTGGTTACAGGAGAAGTTCCTTGGTATATTGACATGATCAATTATTTGGTAACATCTTAGGTCCCGTCTCATTTTAATTCTCACCAAATTCACAAACTAAAAGCTAAATATAGATATTACATTTGGGATGATCCATTTAATTTGAATATTTACAATGACCAAGTGATAAGGAGATGTCTTTTTGAGAGTGAATTTAGATCCATATTAGATTTTTGTCACACTTTAGCTTATGAAGGTCACTTTGGACCTCAAAGTATGGAAATTAAGGTTTTAGAATGTGGAATTTACTGACCCAACCTTTTTAAATATTCTCATGAATTTTACAAAAGGTGTAAAAAATGTCAATTTTCTGGAAACATTTCAAAGAGAAAAGAAATGCCCCGACAACCACTTAATTTTTGTGAGATTTTTGAATTCTGGGGGATATATTTTATGGGACCTTTCCCAGTGTCATTTGGAAATTATTATATCTTTCTTGTAGTTGATTATGTTTCCAAATGAGTGGAATCAAAAACCACCAAGACTGACGATGCTAAACTTGTTTGTGATTTTGTTAGGTCTAACATTTTTTATAGGTTTGGAGTGCCTAGATCCATCATCAATGATCAAGGGACTCACTTTTGTAATATGATAATGGATGATTTTATTAAGAAGTATGGGGTGCATCATAAAACATCAACTCCCTATCACCCATAGAAAAATGTTCAAGATGAAGTGTCTAATAGGGAAATCAAAGGAATTTTGGAGAAGAATGTTAAACCAAATAGGAAGGATTGAAGCCAAAGGTTGGAATAAATATTATGGGCTTACATGACAACCTAAAATACCTCGATTAGAATGAGTCCATATAGTATGATTTATGGGAAAAATTCCACCTAACTGTGGAATTGGAGCATAAGGAATATTAGGATGTGAGGAAGATGAATTTGGATCTTGAAAGTTCTGGGAAAGAGAGAAGACTGCAGTTGCAGAAGATGGGGTAAATTAGAAGGGACGCTTTTGAAAATTTCAGGATTTACAAAGAGAAAACAAGATTGGATCATAAAAAGATAATCCAACCAAAATACTTCTATCCTGGATACAAATTGTTATTATTCAACTCAAGTCTCAAGTTGATGCCAGGTAAACTTCATTCCAGGTGGGAGGGTCCATTTATAGTTACTCATGTATAACCTTTTAGTGCTGTGAAAATTATGAAGTATGGAGAGAAAGATCCATTCATTATTAAT
This sequence comes from Viscum album, assembly GCA_963277665.1. Taxonomy (NCBI): domain Eukaryota; kingdom Viridiplantae; phylum Streptophyta; class Magnoliopsida; order Santalales; family Viscaceae; genus Viscum; species Viscum album. The sequence continues at coordinate 1,897,877,336 of OY728150.1, forward strand.
GGACATAGTTTGAATAAATTTAATGGGACCATTCCATTAGATCCATTGGGAGAGATCACACTCCTTCAACCTGATTATCAATAAAATTCATTAGGTTGTACCTCTCTTTTACACTTTCTTTCATGTTTTGATTCATTTTAAAATCTTCTTAAATGTTAAATTCATTTTAATGAATTGAGAACATTTGATCATTTAAGTGTGAGGTAAGGAACCTTTTATAGTTTAGGATTTTAATTTGTTGTTTGTTTTTCTATTTTCAAAAAAATATGTGTGTGCTTTTAACATTTTTGTGTCTTTATTTTTCAATTTTTGTGTGTTTTTGAAAATTTTGAGCTGAAATGGTTATCATTTACATTTTTAAAACCCATGTATATGAGTGAACTAATTTCTCCCATGAAACTGAGCTTAAATGAATGCTGAAAATGAATTTGTTTCAAGTTCAAATATTTTGGAACTTCATGAAAATTAATCTGATTTTTGAATCTCATGCCACATTTCACCGTCTTTATCTTTGAAATCACTTTCTTGTGAGAATTATGAACCATTTTTTCATATTATTTTTATTCACCTCATTTTTTGAGAGAACTAAACCACACTTACTTTAACCATAATTTTATTTATTCCTGAAAAAACTTGAGAGTTTGAGGTACTTGTGTTTTAAATGATTGAGGCATTTCTTTAGTTTTAAAACCCCATTTTCAAAAGAATCCTTTTCATTATGGACTTCCTTGTATATTTAATCCTTGTTTTCCTTATAATTCATGAAAAACCTGTTATGTTAGCCACATTACAAGCCAATTTTACTTATTCAACCTACTCTTGAAGTGAAATTTCATGATCTTGTTGAACTTAAGTGTGGGAGGAAGTTGTCTTGTGTTATGCTACCTCATTTGGTGAAACTTTGGGTGGGAAATAAAATGATGAAGAGATGTGTTTTTTTGCTGAAAAAAAAATCATTTTTTTGAAAGTTGTTCCTTTTTTGGAGCTTTCATGATAAGAGAATCTATGCTTTTTCTGGAGCTTCCAATAGAGAAAGAAAGTTGTGCCTTTTCTAGAGCTTTCAAAAAAACTATGTTTGATATGATTAAATTTTTTTCTGATTAAATGATGAATGGTGTGAACTTTTATTTATTTTTCATGATGATATATCTGATTTTCTACTAAGGAGAGTGAGGAGGATACCATACTTGATTGAAAATTAGAATCTTACAATTTTGATTCAAAAAGATCCAAACCATCCTCATTTGGACTCATATTTTTTTTGAAATATAATCTTACCAACCAAAAGCCACAAAATAACCTTGAAAAGTCCTCATGATAAACACGTGTCCTTAACTCACATCGGGAGGAGAATTAGGAATTTATCAAGCCTATGGTGACCCTTTCATGAGTTTGGATGAGAAAAACTTTATTAAAAATTGAAATTTGTGAGATGAGAGAAAATTCACATGAGGTAGGTGTTTTGTGTGCATGAGAGGATAAATGAAGAAAAAATATATTGAATTATTTGAATGGAGGACTTGAAATGATGGTTTTTGACGAGACATGATATCTTTTGTTTTATGGTGCGAAATTGGTGGATCTCATTGGCATGTGTTTTGAATATGCTTTGATTTGATTTTGATGTTTACTTATCCAGGAGTCCAAGTTCTAAGTGTGGGGGAATTGATAGAGTTAATATTTTCATTATTTTTCACGTGTTTTTCAATTATTTAATCCCTTCCAATTATTCAATTTGAGATGATTTGCACCATTTTATTATTTTTGGTGAATTTTGGGCTTAATTGTGAAAATTATTTAATTCTGTAAATTTATCAATTTTATGGATATTTGGTATTTCAAGCATATCTTTTACAATTTTTATCCAGATTGAGTTATTCATTTTTTAGACTTTATTTTTTCATGTAATTCAAGTTTTTCTTATAGACCTAGATCCAATTTGATTCACAATGGACCAGAAAAATAAATCAAGTGGACAAAGTTTGTTGGCTGATAGAATGGACCCCACATTAGTTATTGAAGCATATCTCAGCCTACATAACTCCAAATTAAGTTATTATATATGGATTGAAAATATTAATCTGATATAAATCTTCATAATAAATTTCATGAATAAATTTAGTCATTAAGGTATCCATTGCATGTTCCAAATTGAAGGTAGTTGAGTAGTCTCCTCGGGGAAAAAAGTATTCATCAGTAATTTGAGCATAACTTTTTGGAAACTTTTCTAAATTCATCAAGACTTTGTGGGAACATGAATAGGAGAGAGGGGAAAAAATTTTATGAATAAAACTTCCCAATATTCAGCCATTTACTATGCTAATTGAACTCAAACTTTTGGAAAATTGAATCTGGAGGGAAAATTTTCCACCCCTCAAGCCTATAAATATGAGTGTTCACTTTCATTTAAATTTGTTGAAGAAGTTGAAAGAGGAGTTGTGCTGGAGTATTGGAGTCTTGAATTGATCTTTATTTTATATTTTTTTTCTTAGTTTCATTATGCTATATTCTTCCCCTTTCAACTGTCTTCCCCTTCACATAGAGGGGTAAAGCCTTTGAGTGATCGAGGAAGGGGGTGCTTCACTTTTATAATGTTAGATTATTGTGATTTAATGTAAAACTCTATTTTTATATTGAATTATTACTATTTTAAGTGATACACAATTCACTCAATGTTATTTTATTTTGGGTTTTAGCTTCATTCATTGTTTATAGCTTTGGTTGAAGAACTTTAAACTCCTTCCGACTAGTGGAATTTGTCTCGATTAAGCAGATTGTGTTAGGTGGAGAGTATCTAGTGATCGTTGGCATGTGTATGGAACTAGTGAATCATTTCTAGATTTTTAAGGATGAAAAATTTCTGATCAGGGTTTTCCTTAGTTTTTTGGGATTTTTTATGAACTTCCATGCACATAGGAGTGAGTTTTATTTCTTTCTTCAACTAAGGGTGATTGATAACTCAATTGAGGAGTCTTTCATTTACCACTCAATAGGAAGAGAGGGGGAATGATATTTACAACTATTATGACACTGAAAAAGGCGATCCTTCCCTAACCCTATCACTACGTTCATCCTTTAGCGTTCAAAATTTATTTTAATTGCTTTATTTCTTTAAAAAAACAAACAATTTCAAAAAAAATATCTCCTATTTCTCAAATTTTAAGCTGACAACTTGATTGTTGTATGCTCCTCTCTAGAGACAACCTAGGTTACCCACTTTACTACATTTTAACTTAGGAAATATTCATTTTTGTCACACCCCATGAAAGGAACGTGTCATCTGTGGAAAACCAAGGCATCTTGTAAGAGAATGTATTTATTAAAATAAAGTGAACAAACTTGCTAAAAATATGCTGATTGAAGAAAATTTAGTTGTTATGATATCCGAAGTCAATATGACTTCAATGAATATGGGATGGTAGCTTGATTATGGATCTATGATTCATGTGTACGAGGATCATTCAATGTTTAAAAAATTTGACAAAAGTACTATCGTGAAGGAAGTACACCTTGGAAACAATACATGCATCAAAGTTCTTAGTTAAGGAAACATGAAACTATATTTCACTTACGGGAAGAACCATACTCTTCCAAATGTTCCATATATACCTAATATCTAAAAGAATATTGTCTCTATTTATCTTCTATATAAGAAGGGGTTTTGAGTTTCATTCGAATTCGATAAGGTTATCTTATCAAAGGGAGGTATGTTTGTGGGGAAGAGGTATTCACGTGACAACATGTATCAACTATCTATTGATAATATGATTGGATCTCTTACTTATTTTATTTAGTCATCCAATTTATGGAATGATCGTTTGACACATGTAAATTATAATTCATTAAAATTAATAAATAAGTTAAACTTAATTAATTTTGGAAATGAATTTAATATATGCGAAACATGTGTAAAATCTAAAATAATTAAAAAATCATTTAAAATTTCTCAAAGAATCTTGATATATTATAATTATTACATTATGATATTTGTGAATTAAATAGTTTGTAACTTAGGGAGGAAAAAGATATTTTATTACTATTGTTGATGATTGTAGTAGATATTTATATGTATGTTTTCTTAAAACAAAATATGAAGTCTTTAATATGTTTAAGAAATATAAATCTGAAGTTAAAAACCAATTAAACAAAAGGATTAAAGTAGCACACTTAGATAGGATTGGTGAATATCTTATGAATGAATTTAATGATTTATGTGAAGAATATGGTATAATTCATTAAAGCACCGCTCCTTTCACACCTCAACAAAATGGCTCAGTTGAAAGTAAAAAATCATACTTTAGTTTAAATGGTAAACTACATGATTAATAAATCTAAGTTAACATTAAATTTATGGAAAAAATATTTATTATCTACATGGTATATTCATAATATAATTTCATCTAGGAAAACTAAATTATAACATCATGAAATTCAAAATGAAAGAAGGCATAATCTTTCATATTTTAAAATTTTGGGGTGTTTATCCTATTATAGAGTTCATAATCCTAAAAGAACTAAAATTAGTCCCATGGAAATTAAATTTAATGTCATGGACCTCTTTGGTCCATTCCTTTTTTAAAATTTTGTGTTTGAGGTTTTCTGGGAGGCCAAACTGTCTTATCCCTAACACTGCCAAATTTCTAGTTCTGTGAACAATATCATTAGTGAGACAAATGTGAATAGTGTCATCAATGAGTCATTTGTACTATCGATGTCGGTGTTTCATTTGTATTGTTGACATCGGTGAGTCATTTGTACTATCAGCGTCAGCGAGTCATTTGTACTGTCAGCGTCCACAAGTTATTTTTACTGTCGGCGTCGGTGAGTCATTTGTATTGTTGGTGTTGGTGATTCATTTATACTGTTAGTATCGGTGAGTCATTTGTATTGTCGGCATTAGTGAGTCATTTGTACTGTCAGCATCAGTGAGTCATTTGTATTTTCATCATCGGTAGGTGAACAATATTTCCATCCATTAGTAGGTGTACAGTGTTTCCAGCCATCAGTAGGTGTACAATGTTTCCAACTTCCTACAGTTTTACCCATTTATCATTTTATTTGAAGAAAAATGCATTCAAGGCCTTGTTTTAAGGTATTTAAGGTCGATTCAAAGCCCATAACTCATATATTAATTTTATTAAGGCTCAGGATGCCTTTACTTTGTCAAACCGCATGGTTTAATACAATCTTATTTTAATGGAAAATCCACCGTATCTTAAACCGCTACTCCGTTAAATCTACTAAAGGGATAAGATATATTCCTCCCTTGTTTTACCTTCTTATTCCCTAGTGTGAGATGCTCAAACCTTTCCTTATTCCCATTATAGTGGTGTGATCGAACCTTAATCCTTGGATCGTTTCCCCTTGTAATTTTTTCCTACTGCATGCGCACCCCCTGTTTTGGTGCAAGTAGCAAGTGTCGATCCATAATCGATCATAGGTATGATCTACCTCTGTTCTTGTGTTTTCTTCGATCCTTATTCTCCCATTTCTCCTTTACATGTTATGGAATGTGATCTCCATGCTTCTAATGGAGTTTTATTGGGTGTCGGTTAGTGCGGTCATGCTGCGAACTCCTCAGGTGGATGTAGTTGTCACGGGGGAGACAATCGTAATACGTTGTGTGGATCATTCTCGTATAAATAATGTTAAGAAAATTTTAAGGTAGGGGATTCTTTGATTCTCTATTCTTTTACATGAAACTATAGAGTTAGCATGTTTTACCCCACTGGATCACAATGGAATTGACATAATAAATATTTGAACTAGATAAATAAATTGGTATCGATCGTATGTTATTTCATCTTGTTTTTATAGATAGTGTGATATCTATGCTTTCCTTATTTAGCATTTTGTTCTTGGTGGAAATTGGTAAAGAACATAAAATGGGATTAATTGTAAATTAATTGTCAAATATAAAGAGGAATTTTAATAAATTTGGTTGTTGTTATTGTAATTTGATGTTAATAAAATTGATGCAGTAAGAATGTTTAATTATTTGTGATAGCTTAATATTTAGGTTTCCCATAGTTGGAACCTACAAATAATAAATTGGTTAATTCCAGATGGATTAAATAATCATATTTTTGATAAAAATATAATTCATGGTAGGGTTCTGAGTTACCCACTTGCTTGTAAGGACGAGTGCCTTGTGCTTTGGAGCCTTGAGAGATCATTATGTTTGAAGGTTGGATGCCTTGTTTGAGGGCCAAGATCCCAGTTGATATAATGGTTGTTTTCTTGATGTTTGTGTTGAGATGTGATCTTGGATAGCTTTGTGATGTGTGGGGGTAGGGAGACCCATTGGTTATGGCATCAGTTGATGCCTAGAGTGATGAGATGCATCGGTTTATGCATGAGGGTGTCAGGGAGGACACTGAAGATGATGAGACTGGTTATATGTGAATGATTGTATGTTTGCTAAATCTTGCTGGTTTTTTTATCTTCATTACTTTCCTCACTGCTCAAGGCAACTGGTTTTTCTACCCTCCTTCCAAAGAGAGGCAAAGACACGAGGGCTATGTCACATGATTTCCATGTTTAGATTCTCGAGGTAGGATGGGTCTACGCTCTTACTATAGGTGGTAAAGACTTGACGGGTAGTTCACCTACTCACCGTGTTGATCCCCTTAGGTTGGAATCTTAGTTTTTATTTTCTAGAGTGCCTAGAATTATGGAAAGTAATAATGTTTTTAATAAATGATTGAATAAATGATGTTATCCCATAGGGGTTGGAGCTTGCTGGGATGCAATGTTAAGGTTTCAATTTAAAGGAACAATGGACTTTTAGTGTGATGCTAATGAAATATAATGTGGAATTATTAATGGTTAATTAATGTTTAAATAATTAATTAATAGAAAGTGCATCTGATAAAAAGGTAATGAAGTAATGTAATAAAACTCTTTAAATGGATGTGTTCTTATATGATACCTAGTCTTAGCAGTGGCAGTCAGGAGTTCGAGATACATTAGCTGTAGTTGAGTTTAATACTAGGTTATGCCCATAGTTTGGTTGTGAGATATTGTATATTATATACTTTTTGTGTTTCTATATGCTACTCTACCTCGTTAGTTAGGGAAACTGACACCCTGGGGATTCTGAACCCTGGGTGGGTGTTTCCCCAACATTTCGGTGGGAGTATGGATAGATGACTAACCCCTTTGGCCTTGCTCTCTTCTCTCGGTAGTTACTTGTGATGGTAGGCATATCAGTTATTTTTCCCTATATGTGTCTGTAGAGGGTTGTAATGGATTATGGTTATTCACACACATATATTATAGATATAGTTTCTTATGGACTACTATAGGTGTAACGTGTATAGGTTGTGATGGCTTGAGGATCCTTACTCAGTGTATGAGCTATAATAGATTGAGGTTTAATACTCGACGTATGATACATGTTATGCGATCTACGGTGGCTCCCAGAAACTACTTGGTTGATTTGGTTACATGGACGTGGTGGTTTTGTTGCATGAGGTGCATATTATGGTGCTACACCTAGGTGTCTACATGCAAGACTTTTTGGAGAGATATGCTTAGGACATGTGACATTAGGGAAAAACATAAAACTAGTGGGGAAGTGGTAGCAGGGTACCCTTGATATTATTTATAATATTATATACTCTTGTATGCAATACTTGGTGAGAGTAGCCATGGTGAGTCTAGGAACTTAGTATACCTGTTTAGGCGACAAGTTAGTTTCACTTGTTGTTTACTATGCTTTAACATACTTCTTTACTTTTGCACGAGAGGCTCCAGGAATGATCCTACTGAGTATACTATTATACTTACCCTACGTATATAAAAAACTGTTTTTCAATTCACTTGGAGCATGTTGGAGATCAGGCTGGGTACTACTAGATTAGGGTTTCAAGAGATGTTTGGGCTTCATGGTTGCTTCCATTTTTTACTTTCTTTTGGTACTTGCAGTTTTCTCTTCTAGTTTTAGTAGTTTTGCATGACATTACATATGTGTAATTGGGATTTCTTTTATATTGCAGTCTGAGTTGGAGTTATTTGGTGTCTGTATTATCTCTCTCTTTCGTATGTGTTCTCTTAGAAGTTAATGCCTCTCATTTGTGTCTTTACTATACCCTCGGTGCTAGTCACCATCCTGGGGCCTACTGGAGGCGAGAATTGGGGGTCACTATCTCCCTTCTTACATTATCGGCCCAGGAGGGGTACACCTTGTGGGGAGGGGGTCATGGCAGAGTGATATCAAAGCTATGGTTGAGGGATATGATAGAGTTTGGTGTTAAGCATAGGTGAGGTTTCATGGGTTGGTAGGGCAACAGTGTCGGTTAAGTTTAGCAAGTGATGTCTTTCCAGAAGAGGTTGTAACATTACCCCCTCGACGAGAGATCAAGTTTGGGATTGAGATCTATCCAAGAGAGTCTCTTATATCCATGTCTCCATATAGGATATCCCCTTTTGAGTTATGGAAGCCACATATACAGCTTGATAGTTTGTTATAGTGTGGTTTTGTTCGATTGAGTGTGTCACTGTGGGGTGCACCGGTTTTGTTCATGAAGAAGACTGATGATAGTTTGTAGTTGTGTATCGATTATCATCACTTAAATAAAGTGATAGTAAAGAATAGCTATCCACTTCTACATATTGATGATTTATTTGATTAGTTTAAGGGTTCAAGTTAGTTCTCGAAGATCGATTTGTGGTCAGGATATCATCAGATGCGTGTGAAGGATGCGGATATCCCGAAGACTACTTTCCGTTGTCGTCATGGGCATTACAAGTTTGTTGTAATTCCGTTCAGTGTGACAAATGTTCTAGATGTGTTCATGGGTTTGATGAACGCTGTGTTCTATGAGTTCCTAGATAAGTTCATGGTCATTTTCATTAATGACATCCTTGTGTACTCCGCGTTTGAGGAGGAGCATGCAGAGCATTTTCATGAAGTTTTGGGAGTTATTTGTCAACAAAAACTATTTGGGAAGTTGTCAAAGTGTGATTTTTGGGATCGATAAGTTTGTTTCTTTGGTTATGTGGTGTCCCAGTAGGGAGTAGCTGTGGATCTATCAAAGATAGAAGCAATTGTGCCTTGGGCTACCCCCAAGATAGTGGCAGAGGTGTGAAGTTTCCTTGGTCTCGCAGGATACTACAAGAGGTTCGTAGCTGATTTATCTCGGGTTCCAACTCCTTTGATATAATTGACTAGTAAGGATTAGGCGTTCTTGTGGACTGATCAGTGTTAGGAAGCTTTCGAGTATCTAAAGGTGAAGTTGGTCAGTGCTCCAGTTCTTTGTCTACCAGCAGATGGAGTTTAGTTTGATGTTTTTTGCGATGCTTCACATCTGGGGTTAGGATGTGTTATAATGTAGTAGAGATCATTTGTTTCTTATGGATCTTGGTAGTTTCATCCCCATGAACATAACTATTCCATCCATGATCTCGAGTTGGTGGCCATGGTGTTTTCTCTGAAGTTGTGGAGACATTACCTCATTGGCAAGCGCTTTGTGGTTTTCACCGTTCATAAGAGCCTGAGGTATATTTTCTCCCAATGTGACTTGAACTTGCGGCAGCATCAGTGGATGGAGTTATTATAGGAATATAACTTTAAAATCTCATATACACCTAGAAAGGGGAATTTTGTAGCAGATGCGCTAAGTAGTAAGTCATGTAGTGATGTAGTGTGTGAATCTGGTGGTTCTTGGAGAGTGATGGAAGAACTTTAAACACTACATCTCGATATGGGAGAATTTAGGGGAAGAGGTTGTCTTTTTTAGATGATGGTGCAGTCATCTCTAGTGAAGCAGGTGGAAGAGTATCAGTTGGGAGATCTCGAGATGGAGGTATAAAGAGACAAAGTTGTTTGCGGTGAGGACCCTAATGGTTAGTATGAGAATGAACAACACCAAGTGTTGTATCAGGGAAAACTTTTCCTTCCCTTTTCAATGTGTGAGATATTTCTGAGATAGTTCCATAGTTCACCTTTAGCAGTAAATCCTGGTGTGACAAAGACATACCAAGCCTTGAGGAGTCAGTTTTGGTGTCTTGGGATGAAGCATGCAGTTGCGGAGTTTGTGTCTCCATGTCTGGTCTTTCAGAAGGTGAAGGCCGGGCACCGTGTCCCCGGTGGTTTGATCCAGCCATTGAACGTTCCTCAGTGGAAGTGGTAGGACATCTCAATGGAATTTTTTACTGGTTTACCTCGAGCTCAGAGAGTCCATGATGCTATTTGGGTGGTAGTGAATCATTTAATGAAATCATATCACTTCATAGTGATCAAGTATTCAAGATCAGTGGAGGTTTTGTCGAGGCATTATCTGGAGGAGGTGGTGAGACTCCACAGAGTCCCGAAGATGATCATTTCTGATCGAGATCCTTGTTTTACCTCCATGGTGTGGAGAGGTCTCCAGTGTACTTTCGGTTCTTAGATATTTCTTAACACTTCTTTTCATCTATATATAGATGGTTAGATAGAGTAGACCATCCAGAATCTTAAAGACATGTTGCGTTCTTGTGTCCTAGATTTTGGAGGTTCATGGATGATGCACTTACCCTTGGTGGAGTTCTCTTACAATAATAGTTTCCACTCCATGATCGGTATAGTGACATTTTAATCCTTGTATGGACGACCTTTCCATTCTTCCTTGTGATAGACTAGAGTTGGAGAGTCAGCAATTATCAGATGGAACCGGTACAGAATAGGATAGAGGTGGTTCAAATGATTTGTGAGAGGATGAAGGCACTGCAAGATCATAAAAAAAATCCTATGCTGATCAAAGGAGGAGACCTTTGGAGTTTGATTTTGGGGATCAAATGTTTTTGAAGGTGACTCCCCATCATGGGAAAAGAAGTTTTGGTCATGGGAGTAAGCTCTCTCCTCAGTTTTTTGGGTCTTTTGAGGTGTTGGATCATGTTGGAGACATGGCGCATCAGGTAGCACTTCCCCCACAGATGAGATGGATACATGATGTTTTTCATGTGTCGTAGCTTTGTCTTTATCTTTATAATGACTCTCATGTCATTGATTGGGGTGAGATCAACGTTGACGATGATGTGACCTTCAAGTAACGACCTGTAGAGATCCAGGACCGCAAGGAGAAGGTGTTGTGTGGGCATTTTATCTACTTGGTTCGTGTCTTGTGGAAACACAGTGGCGTGGGGGAGAGTACAAGGGAAATTGAGTCATAGATACATTCTCATTAACCCAAGTTGTTTGATGTTTAACTCTTTTCATGTAATAATGTTCGCTTTTTGGTTGTAAACCTTTCATGTTTATGAGATGGATTTATTTTGTTTCTTTTTGTGGATTGATCTATTTTGAGAGGTATCTCGATGGGTGGTTGTTCAAACCCCTTTTATGTTTCCTTTTAGGTTGGTTTTGAATTCTCAAGGATGATAATGTTTTGAGAGGCATCTGATGTAATGGACCGAACCTTCTCGATCCATTCCTTTTCTAAAATTTGGTGTTTGATGTGTTCTGGGAGGTCAAGGTGGCTTATCCCCAACACTCTACCAAATTTCTAGTTCTGTGAACAGTGTTATCGGTGAGACATATGTGAACATTTTCATCGATGATTCATTTGTACTGTTGGTGTCTATGAGTCATTTGTACTATTAGCATCGGTGATTCATTTCTACTATCGGTGTCGGGGAGTTATTTGTACTGTCGGTGTCAGTGAGTCATTTATATTATCTGCACCAGGGAGTCATTTGTACTATCAGAGTCGGTGAGTCATTTGTACTGTCAATGTCAATGAGTCATTTATACTATCAGCACCGGTGAGTCATTTGTACTATCTTCATCAGTGATTAATTTGTATTGTCACTATCAGTGAGTCATTTGTATGGTCGGTGTCGGTGAGTCATTTGTACTGTCGGCATCGGTGAGTCATTTGTACTGTCAGCGTTAGTGATTCATTTGTACTATCGGCGTCAGTGATTCATTTTTACTATCGGTGTCGGTGATTCATTTGTACTGTCAGCATTGGTGAGTGATTTTTACTATTAGCGTTAGTAGGTTTATAGTGTTTCCAGCCATCGGTAGGTGTACAATGTTTCTAGCCATCAGTAGGTGTATAATATCTCTAGTTTCCTATAGTTTCGCCCATTTGGTGTTTTCTTTGATGAAAAAATGCATTTAAGGTCTTGTTTTAAGGGATTTAAGGCCGATTCAAAGCCCATAACTCCTATCTTAATTTTACTAAGGCTTAGGATGCCTTTACTTGGTCAAACCACATGGTTTAATATGATCCGCTTTTAATGGAAAATCCAGCGTATCTTAAACCACTGCTCCGTTAAATATACTAAAGGGATAAGATATCTTCCTCCCCTGTTCTACCTTCTTATTACCTAGTGGGAGATGCTCAAACCTTTCCTTATTTCCATTCAAGTGGTGTGATCAAACCTTAATCCTTGGATCGTTTCCCTTTGTAGTTTCTTCCTACTCCATGCGCACCCCTTATTTTGTTTCAAGCAGTAAGTGTCGATCCATCATCGATAGAATGTATGATCTACCTATGTTATTGTGTTTTATTTGATCCTTCTTATATTTTTTCTTCTTGCCATGTTATGGCATGTGATCTATATACTTCTAATAGAGTTTTCTTGGGTTTTGGTTAGTGCGGTCATGCTGTAGACTCCTCGGGTGGATGCAATTGTCATGGGGGAGGTGAACATAATCCGTTGTGTGGATCATTCTCGTATAAAGAACATCAAGAACCTTTTGAGGTAGGAGATTAGCTGCTTCTCTATTATTTTATATGCAACTGTAGAGTTAGCATATTTTATCTCACTAGATCACAATAGAATTGAAATAATAAATATTTGAACTGGATAAATAAATTAGTATCGATCGTATGTTATTGCCTCTTGTTTTTATAGATAGTGTGAAATCTATGATTGCCTTGTTTAGCATGTCTTTCTTGATGTAAATTGGTAAATAACATAAATTGGGATTGATTTTAAATTAATTGTCAAAGATAAAGAGGCATGCAAATGAATCTGGTTATTGTTGTTTTAATTTTATGTTAATCAAATTGACGCAGTAAGCATGTTTAATTATTTCTGATAGATTACTATTTAGGTTGCCCGTAGTTGGAACCTACAAATAATAAATTAGTTAATTCTAGAAGGATTAAAGAACTGACTGTTTGATAAAAAGATAATGCATGGTAGGGTTCTGAGTTACCCTCTTGATTGTAAGGCTGAGTGACTTGTGCTTTGGACCCTTAAGAGATCGTTATGTTTGAAGGTTGGATGTCTTGTTTAAGGTAAAAGATCCCAGTTGATATGATGGTTGTTTTCTTGCTGTTTGTGTTGAGATTTGAGCATGGATGGCTGTTGTGATATGTGGGGGTAGGGAGGCCCATTGGTCGTGGCAATAGTTGATGCCTAGAGTGGTGAGATGCATCAGTTTATACAAGAGGGTGTTGGGGAGGACACCGAATATGATGAAATAGGTTGGATATGAATGATTGGATGTTTGTTGAATCATGTTGGTTTTTTATATTTATTACTTTTCCCACTTCTCAAGGAAGTTGGTTTTACTACTCTCCTTCCAAAAATAGGCGAAGACATGCGGATTATGCCACATAATTTCCATGTTTAGCTTCTCGAGGGAGGATGGGTCTACGCTCTTGCTATAGGTGGAAAAGACTTGATAGGTAGTTCACCCACTCACCGTGTTGATCCCCTTGTGTTGGAATCTTAGTTTTGATTTTCTAGAATGCCTGGAATTATAGAAAGTAATAATGCTGTTAATAAATTATTGAATAAATTATGTTATCCCATAGGGGTTGGAGCTTTCTAGGACACAATGCTAAGGTTTTAATTTAAAGGAACATTGGACTTTGGGTGTGATGCTAATGAAATATAATGTGGAATTGTTAATGGTTAATTTACGTTTAAATAATTAATTTACATAAAGTGAAACAGATAAAAAGGGAATGAAGTAATTTAATAAATCTCTTTAAATGGTTGTGTGATTATAAGATACCTAGTATTAGTAGTGGCACTTGGGAGTATGAGAGATGTTAGCTGATGTTGAGTTTAAGAATAGGTTATTCCCATAGTGTGGTTGTGAGCTATTGTATATTCTTTACTTTTTGTGTTTCTATATGCTACTCCACCCCATCAGTTAGGGAAACTGACACCCTAGGGATTCTGAGACTTGGGTGGGTATTTTCCCCAACATTCCAATAGAAGGATGGATGGTTGACTACCCCCTTTGGCCCCACTCTCTTATCTTGGTAGTTACTTGTGCTGGTAGGCACATTGGTTAGTTTTCCCCATATATGTGTGTAGAGGGATGTAATTTCTTATGGTTATTCACACACATATATTCTAGATATAGTTTTCTATGGACTACTATAGGTGTAACGTGTATAGGCTGTGATGGCTTGAGGATCCTTACTTGGTGTATGGGCTATAACAGCTTGAGGTTTAATACCCGATGTATGATACACGTTATGCGAGATGTGGTGGATTCTGGAAACTACCTGGTTACTTTGGTTACGTGGATGTGGTGGTTTTGTTACATGAGGTGCATGTTGTGGTGCTATGCCCAGATGTCTGCGGGCAAGCCTTTTTGGAGAGAGATGCTTAGGACGTGTGACATTGGGGAAAAGTGGAAAACCAGTTGGGAAGTGGTAGTAGGGTACCCTTGATATTCTCTATAATATTATATACTCTTGTATGCGATACTTGGTGAGATTATTCATGGTGAGGCTGGGAACTTAGTATAATTGTTTAGTTGTTGAGTTAGTTTCACTTGTTGTTCACTGTGATTTAGCATGCTTATTTACTTTTGCACGAGAGGATTCAGGGATGATCCTACTGAGTATATTGTTATACTTACCCTACGTATATATAAACCGTTTTTTAGGTCACTTGGAGCAGGTTGGAGATCAGGCTGGGTACTGCTAGTTTGGGGTTGTAGGAGCTGTTTGAGCTTTATGGTTGCTGTCGTTTTTACTTTCTTTTAGTACTTGTAGTTTCCCTTCCAGTTATAGTAGTTTTTCATGACATTACATATGTGTACTTGGGATTTCTTTTATATTGCATTTTGAGTTGGAGTTGGTTGGTATTTGTCTTATCTCTCTCTTCTTCATGTGTTCTCTTAGAGATTAATTTCTCCCATTTGTGTGTTTACTATACCCTCAGTGTTAGTCGCCAACCTGGGGCCTACTGGAGGCAGGACTCAGGGGTCACTATCTCCCTTCTCACATTGTTGGCCTAGGAGGGGTACACCTTGTGGAGAGGGGGTCATGACATTAAAGGTGTTTTTTTGTTATGTAGAAAATATCAGAGGATATAAAGTTGTGGATTTGGAATCCAATTTCATTATTGAATCAATAGATATAGAATTTTATGAAAATAAATTGTATAAATATGATGTGGATGAGGTTATTCCTCACACCCCTTTATCTTGTACTCTATTTATTTAAAATACAATAGTAGATAATAATGATGATTTTGGAGTTGAACCTAAATGGATTACAAGACCCAGGAAGGAGAAAAATCTACATCTGGACTTTATTTCTCCCAATTCCATAGTTTTCCTTATCGAGGGAGTTCAAAATAATCATCTTATAAATAAGTATCCCATGGTATCAACTATATATGATAAACCAAATACATACAAAGAAGCCAAAAATTCTAAGTATGTTTCTTTTTAGAGAGAATAAATTAATGATGAAATGGATTCCATTATGAGGAATAACACTTGGGTCATCGTGGATTTAGAAAAAGGTTCAAAACCTATAGGTTTTAAATGGGCTTTTAGAAATAAGTGTAATTCCAATGGTAAAATTCAAGATTTTAAAGTGAGATTGGCTGCCAAAGGTTTTAGACAAAAAAAGGATTGGTTATTTTGATACTTATGATCATGTAGCTCAAATTATTTCAATATGGTTATTGTCTATGTTGGATTCAGTTAATCATTTATATTCCCATAAAATGGATATTAAAAATTATTTTCTAAATAGATATTTCAATTAATATATTTACATGGAACAACCAAAATGATTTATTTTACAAGGTAATGAAAAGAAATTATATAAACTAGTTAAATCTCTTTACGACCTTAAACAAGATTTGAAGCAATGACATGAAAATTTTGATTCTATTATACAATCTAATGGTTTTATTCATAAAAATACATATAAATGTGTTTATTCAAAGTTTACAAAAGAATATGGAGTTATCATGTATCTATAAGTAGATGATATGTTATTTTTTGGAACTAATATGATTGGTGTAAATGAGATAAATAATTGTTTATGCTCTATGTTTAAAACGAAGGATCTTGGAGTAGTTGATAATATTCTAGGTATAAAAGTTAGAAAACATAGTAGGGGTTATTCTTTAAGTAAGTCTCATTACATTGAAAAAATGTTAAATAAATTTAATCATTTTAGTTTCAAAGATGCTAATACTCCTTTTGATTCCAGTGTGAAACCATTTATGAATATGG
This sequence comes from Viscum album, assembly GCA_963277665.1. Lineage (NCBI taxonomy): Eukaryota > Viridiplantae > Streptophyta > Magnoliopsida > Santalales > Viscaceae > Viscum > Viscum album. The sequence continues at coordinate 1,897,893,774 of OY728150.1, forward strand.
GCATAGTCGTAACACAGATTGAATATGCCAGTGCAGTTGGTTCTTTTATGCATGTAATGAATTGTACTATATATGATATTGATTTTGCAGTATGTAAAATGAGTAGATATACCAGTAATCATAGTGTGAATCACTGGAAATGTATAATGAAAATATTTTTATACTTGAGGAAGGCCAATGATTTAAGTTTATACTATAATGATTATTTGGATGTATTAGATATGACACACCAATGTGATTTGGATTACTAAAATTGGAGATAATAAATCTACATATAGATTATGGTTTACTACTGAAGGTTATGTTGCTTCTTGAGCGGGAAATAAACAAATATGTATTTCACATTCGACCATGAAGTCAAATGTGGGAAATAGGTTGAGTGGATTAAGTATCTATTACTAAATATTAATTTATGGCCTAATCCAATGCCTCCTATTTCTATTCATTGTGATATCAAATCTATTGGGTTTTTTTGTCCATCACATAGACATGAAAACGGAATAAAAACCCAAAAAGACATGATCTATTTTTGATATAATCAACATGTAATAAATGAAGAACATAAATGTGCATACCTGGATAGCCAATATAGTAATATCTAACAAGTTTTCTTGATAAAGATCACTGGAGGAACAAAAAAATTCCACCCACCTCCGAGAGATTACTCCGGACTGCGAATCCCAATCTCAATCAGAGGACTTCCGTACACTTGAAGAGGTGGTAGTGTCTTCACCGAAGGTGATGAACCAGCTATGAGAAGAAAGATAACTTTGTGAGGCTTACCCAAAAAAAGATGTTTACAATAGGAGGGATCACATCCCTTTAATCATATAGTTATCCATGATGTGTTTCATTTAATGAAATGTGTTGTCCGTATTCAATATATCTATATAAATTTATTCATATTACCATTAATTCATTGAATACTATTCAATGAATATATAAGACTTTTAGTCCATTCATAACAAAATATTATCAATGAAATCAAATGGAAGATAAATACACCTAAATTAAATATTCCATTAATTATTTTAGTGCATATTCAATAGTCTCCCATTTACACTAAAATCTATGAAGACTCTGTGAAAAAATTCAGAACTCTTTGTGAATCCATCAAAAACTCTTTTTAGATACGGTTTCATTACACCCTCTTCATTTTGTAACAAACAATTTGTCCAAAACTTAATCCCCATTTAGAGACCTAACTTTGTTACATTGTGGGCCTTAGTAGTATTGATAATAAATATGAAATCTATATTTCAAACACTAATAGAAATTTGACTATTTGTAATGGGTCATTTGCAAAGAACAAATGACCTATTGCAAATAGTCCCCGAACTTAGACTATTTGCAATGGAAGAAACTATTCTGTCACAAATAGTTTTGGTGAAGATTCTCGCCGTTCAGCTCCAAACATATTTGTGACAGACTACTGCTTTCATTGAAAATGCCCATCATCTCAAAAGTATTTGTGATGAAATTCAATTTCCATCACAAATACTTTTGATTGAATGACTATATGTGGCAGAATTAATTCTATCGCTACATAACCCCTTCTTCTTCATCCTCTCTTCTTCCTCCTCTCTCACACAACCAGTACGACTCCTCCCCTCCTCCACACCATGCCACCGCACTATCACACTACTCCACCGGTCCCTCTCCCACACAACTGCGACACAACGCCGCCCTGGGTCGCCTCGCTCAGATCTGCTAGGTACAGACTCCGGTTCTGTTCTCCTTCATTTTTTTTTTCATATTTCAGTTCAATATTATGAATATTAGTCTGGTCAAAACCTAGGTCAATCAATTTACCCTTTTTTAAAATTTATTTTATATTTAGGGTTAATATAAATTTATTGGTTTCTATTTAGGTGTTAATTGTTTTTTCAAGAGTTGATTTAATTTGATTTTAGGGTTTATATATATATATATTTATTTGGGTGTCAATTGTTTTATAACAATTTTATTCCAAAATTGATCACCGATAAAAGTGATCCACTGGTTTTGGATTTTAGATTCTATGGATAAATGGGACTGTGTACACCTGAATTGTTCACCCAAATATAACATTATAAGGGAAGTCAAATGTCCATGAATACAAAGACTTCCCTTATAATGTCATTTCATGGATAAATGGGATTGTGAAACAATTTAACACTCAAAATTGATCACTAAAATCGTTTTATAATTCTTATAATTCTTATATTCCAAAATAGATTTCTATTTGGGTGTCAATTATTTGATTTTAAGGTTAATTCATCTTCAAAATTATAAATTAATTATATAATTCTTGTATCATTATATTTTGGTGTTAATTGTTTATGTAAGATTTGATTTCATTTAACAAAAATTCATTTATAAGATTTTTTTATAAAAAAACGTTAAAAAATTAGTTTAATAAAGAAACAATAACAATTTAAAATATGTTATATTTATTAAAAACTTATTTAATAAAAATTAGGATAATATTTTGTAATACTTTTTTTAAAAATATTACAAATACAAAGAATTATATTTTTTTTAAAAAATTATTAATTATTGAAAATGTAGTATTAATTTAAATATTTAGTAAAAATTATTAAATAATTTATAATATTTAATAATTACCAAGTCATTATTATTAATAAATTGTAAATATTAGTGTTAATTATAAAATGATAATAATAATTTGTAAAAAAATATAAAAAATATAACTATTATAAATTCACAATAATTTATATAATTGTTGTATTAATTAAAATAATAAGTATTAATAATTCGTATAAATGTTGTAAAAACACCCGATGCACAAAAATGTTATAATTCCTCTAGGGTAAAAATTATTAATTCAGAAATTATTAATTCAAAATAAATATCAATTCAAAATAAATATTATTTAAAAATTATTAACTAAAAAATTATTTATTAAATATTTATATAAATTATTAATTAAAGATAATCAAATTTATTTATAATCAAAATTAACTATAAGTAAAATTAATTATAAAATATATATATACATATACATATATATGTTTATATGGATTTGATATATGTGTATTTGTTTAAAAAAGAGTTAGAATATATATTTGACGTGTTTATATTAATTAAGAAATCATGATATATATAGTAATTATTAAAAATTTAATAATAATTTAAATAATTAATGATAATCATTACATAAATTATAAAAATTAATAATTAATTATTCAATATTATTAATAAATAGTAAATATTAGTGTTAGTTACAAATTATTATTAATAATTTCAAAATTTGAGGAAATTAAGAAAATATGTAAAAGAAAAAACATGAAATACTAGTAATAGTTAAATATTAGTAATATTTATTAAAAAATAAGATATAAATAATAAATAATTAGTATCATTTAACAAATAATTTTATAAACAACTAAAAATTTTAAAAAATATTTATAATAAATACTACTTTTTTATCAAAACTTGCCAAAAAATATAAAAAATAACAACTATTAAAAATTCACAATAATTCATGTACATGTTATGTTAATTAAAATAATTTGTATTAATAATTTTTATGAATATTGTAATATATATATTTATATATGTATATAAATAATATTAATAAAAGATTAAAAATGATACTCACGCATGCGATGTTACCAAGCACTAGATGCTCATAAATGTTATCTTAAGCCTAGGGTAAACCCAACATCCCTGATCTAATGGTGGTATCATATTTTTGATATAATACAAAATTACAGAGATACTTCAATTTTTTGTGAGAAATTATAATAAAAATGTTAAATGAGATTACCATCGTGCATGATGCTACCAAAGCCTCAACACAAAAATGATATGTCGTGTCTAGGGTAAATCCCACATCCCAGACCTAACAATGGTCTCTGATTTTTTATAAGATAAATAGTTTGGGTGATACTTTAAATTTTTATAAGAAATTATAATAAAAATATTAAATTTATTACCCTTGCATGCGATGTTACCAAACATCTGACACACATAAATATAATGTCGCGTCTAGGGTAAACCCCAAATCTTAGATCCAACGGTGGTCTCTGATTTTTTATACGATACATAGTTTGAAAGATACTTTAAATTTGAATAAGAAATTATAATAAAAATATTAAATTAATTACCCTCACGTGTAATGTAGCTAAACACCCAATGGTCACAAATGTTATGTTGTGCCTAGGGTAAACCCCATATCCAAGACCCAACGGTGGTATCTGATTTCTTATACGAGACATCGTTCAAGATATATTCTATTATTTTCAAAAAATAGCATTTCTTATATAATATATTTAATATTTTTATTCTATTTTTGTCGATCCTCTACGATCCTCGTAATCCAGTGCTAACCCAGAACCTCATTCTGATCATATTCCATAAAATATTTCAAGGTGTTAAAATATAATAATAATTTACAACTAGTCTGAGTGATTGATGATAATTATTCATATTTCTATTATTTTTTTAAATAAATATGGATTCAGTAAGTAGATTTCAGTTTCTATTACATGATCATGATTGGATAAATCATCGCAAAAATCCAAACAGATCTGATATAAATCCTATCTACATTAATGATGTTGAAACCTTTACATCATTTGCATAATCAAATTTCGATTTTATTTCTAAAGGAACAATTAAATATACATGTAAAAAATACGATCTTAGGATATTCGAAACGTTTGAAAATGTTGGACTTCATCTTTTTCATTTTGGTATTTGGAAAGATTATATTTTTTAGTATCAATATAGTGAAAATAATTTAGTAGAAAATATATTTTTTTTGGTTCTAGATCCATCATTTTAGAATTTAGTACATGAGGCTATTGGTCTGTCTATTCCTGAAACAACAACTTGGGATGATATTCTAAATCATGAATCAGAACCTTCTCAGTTTTAATTTTTTTTTAAATATACTGAGGAGGCCTTATATTTGGGATGACAGATAAGAAAACTTGAACCTATTACAAAATTTTTATCTATTAAATCGGATTTTGGATTGTCAAATAGTTGTTTTGATTAGATTTTATCTTTGATTAAATCAGTGTTTCCTAACATAAATACATTACCTATAAGTTTCTATAAAAGTAAGAGGTTAGTTTATAATTTGGGTCTTAGTTATTATAAAATCAGTGCGTGTTCAAATGAATGAATCTTATATTATGGTGATTATGAATCCTTGTTTAATTGTCCAACATGTGGAGAATAAAAGTATAAAGAGGCACGATAATGAAAGTCTAGAGTTACTGTGAGATAGTTGAGGTATTTTCCAATTACACCTTGTTTATGTCATTTATTTATGTCTCACAACATAGCTGGATTGATGACATGACATAAATCAAATATTTCCATCAGTAAAAGCTTAACTCATCCATGTGATGGTGATTTATAGAAACACTTTGATCAAATTCTCCCTTCTTTTACTTCAAAGCCTTGTAACATATGACTGTACCTTTCTACTAATGGTTTTTTTCCATTTGGTGATTACGATAGTCAATATTCTTGTTGGCCTATTTTAATTACTCCTTACAACTTATCTCCTTAGATATTGATAAAGGAACCATATATATATTTGACGCTATTAATTCTAAAAAATACAAAGAATAATATTAATGTTTATTTGAATCCACTAATTGATGAGTTAATTTCATTAAGTAACAATGGTGTGACTACATTTGATATAGTAGTAGATTATAATTTTATATTCAAGGTTGCATTATTATGGATGATCAGTGACTTTTCAGTGTATGATATGTTATCTGGATGGAACACACATGGTCTAAAATCATGTTTGTACTACATGGATGATAACAAATCACTTGTAACACCCCAAGAAATTACAATATTTTCATGTTAGAATAAATATTATTTTGCCTCTCTTTATATGCAACACCATTTTAAGCTTGAGTTACATACAAGACTGAGTTTTACGACATTTTAATGGCGTACCTATTTTAAAATTAAATTTTGGAAATTTTATAAATTTTATTTTTCAAAATAAACTTAATTTTTGAATTTGTAATTTCAAAATTATATTAGGGTAAATATTTGGTATTTTTATGAGAAGATTCATTTTTTATGAATAGTAAAAATATTATGTTTTAATTAAAAATGGGGTTTTCGTTTAAATAATTATTAGTGTTAAATTATATTTTAAATTAGTTATTAAAGTCGAAATAGATAAATTATACATATATTAATCCAATTTAGATCATTATAATCATTTTTATATTGAAATTATATATAAACACTTATTGAACTTTTGAATGTTTTCACTTTAAAAACCCGTTTTCTCGCCACATCTGTGGGATTAACACCAATATTAATTTCCTCACTTCTGTGATTTTAATATTGAAAAATAAAAATACATGGTTTAAATCAGTAAAATATTTGTGGTCTAATAATATGAACTTAATCTTTTACCAAAAATATTAGTGAAAGTGATTAAAATTAACTACGGTGATTAAAGTAAGATTAAGATTAATAAGGGACTAAACCTTAATATTAAGGACCAAAATGATCTGGATACTTGTAAAAAATCCATTTAATGCCAATAATTAGACCATATCCATAATGTTTTCTAATTATATGGGTTATTTAGATATTATTAAATGGAAGTTCCCTATATAAAAGGTTAATTAAGGAAAAGGAGAAAAAGGGAACTTTCATACCTTTAACATTTATAAAAATTTTAGATATGTAAAAAACATAATATTTTAGGTTATGCATATATTTTTGAAAGATAAATGGGTTATTGTTATCATAATAATTTATCAATAGTTTTTAGATATGTTTTAGTTACTTAAAATTCTTAAGAAACACCAATGTAGTGATTATTTAGTTAATAATTAACTAAAATAAACGATATTATAAATATTAAAAGTAAAATTAATTGATTTAATTATTTTATTTATTTAATGTTTTAGATTAATATATCATTTTACACATATATAAACTTAATATATTTTAATTCCAATATGATATTGATATTTTAATATTAAAATTAAATAAATAATGTCAAAATTGACATTGTTGTTATTTTATAATAAATTAAAATTTATTAAATGATTTAAAATTAATAAAAAACATAAATTATTCAAAGTAATTTTTAAGTGTTAATAAATATTAAATATTGTGTTTTAATGTACCAATTTATCTTTTATAATTAACATATTGAACCATATATTGTAAAAATGTTGTTAACACGGTCTGAATTTAAGCAGTGTTTTAGCATGTCACATGCACTTGTTTTAAAATTAATTTAAAAAACACATAGGTTTTTTATTTTATAAATTATATATAATATTAATAATTCAGTGGATATATATTTTATAATACATCTCACTTTATTTTAGTCTTAATGGTTAAATTAATTAGATTAGAAAACTAGATGCTTTAATAAAAACCAAAATGATAAAATTGGGGAATCTTATAATTTAAGGAACCAAATTATTAAAATTCACATATTTTTGTGTGTTGGAGGTTTTAAAAGAAAATTATTACCCTTTAATATATTATTTTTCCATTTTTAAGGAACTTTAGGTAAGGTGGGCCTCCCATTAATGAATACATTTTTCTATTTACAAGAGTGTCACTCCCCCTCCACTATAAAAAGGAAAGAACTCTACCCTTTCCTCACACCTTTCAAGACACTTTTTCTTATCCAAAATCTGCCCAAATAGTCTCCAAACATCCCTAAACTATACCCAGAATCATCCATTTTGTCATAAATCCATCCAAGGAAGCCTTTTGGTACAAACCAAAAGAAGTTACCCGATTAAGAGGTAACAAGCTTCCTTAATATTTTTAGTTTTATTTCCATTATCCACCCCCTAAAATATTATTATTATATTATTATATAACAAAAAAAGTATATTAAATATAATATTATGTTTTTATGTTAATATTTTTACCTATACTTACACACACCTCCATCTAATGGGAAATAAATATATTATTTCTCTGTATGGCAAACTACTACCTCACGAAACGACGATTGTTCATTTTTTACTTTACCACCTATCATGGTGTCCATTATGATGGAAAATCTATTTATATATGTTATATATAATATTTATTATGTATTTATACTTATTTAATCCTTTTATGAAACATACCTTTAATACTTCCCATTTTGCGTTAATACGGTAACATTGTTTGAGGAAGTGTGGACTATCGCCCCCTCGAAGCGATGTGATTCGTTCATGCTATACATGGAATGTATTAAGGATGATTTTAAAAAAACTATGTAATATATATAACATAGATATTATAATGGAATTATAATATAAATATGTATCATTTATTTTTCACTCTTTTTAATACAACAGAGAAATGAAAGTAGCGTTCATTCGTACGTATAACCTACCATCTCCATAAATGGTGCACTTCATTTCCAATCTCTAAATATTATGTACTACTATAAATACATATATAATGAATATATATTATAATTAAGTCATTGTTTACATTCTTGATATTATTAAACCACGATCTAATTAATAGGAACGACAAATCACAAGTTAAAAACCTACTCGAGAAAACTAGGAAATTAACCCCTTAATAGTGAAATTAATGAAAGTTTGTTTACAAACGGGTAATGAAATATTATAAGAAATTAATATATGATATTATAAAAATTATTAATATTATTTTATAAGTTAGTATCATATTTTAAACCACTATATATGAGGATAAATATCACTCAACAAAATTAAGTTTAAGGTAAGGGATTTCGTCTCAAGTTACTTTCCATTGGGACTTATTTTTGTTATGCACCGATTCACTTTTATTTGGTGTATATATTTCCTTTTTACATGTTATATCATGAATATAATTATTATCATGATATTATAAGTTCCATATAATTCACGAGGAATTATTATTTAAATGTTTAAATGTGGCACGAGACACATTGGAATGTTTAAATATTATTTTCCCTTAAGAATGTTTTAATTTCAACTACCCTTGTTGTTACTTATCCTCCTCCAAGTTATTATTGACAAATCAATATTCTTTATTAAATATTTATATTTGATAAGGAACATTATTATTTTATATATGAGGAATGATTTGGACTGGTATAATACGGGTGGGGCTTGGTTATAAATAGCCCCTCGATGCATCAGTAGTCTCATGAGATGAAATAGTTGTTCAAATATGATGGGTTTTTACCAGATAGCTAAACCATCTTGTGAAAGGTCTTGATGGTACTAGTTACATGCACCTAGAAAACATTAATTCTAATAATTAATCATTTCCCTCATTTAGATTCAGTTATTATTCATCTATAATATTTTGCATCGACATATCTATGGATACATTTCATTATCAGTTTATTGATTTAGATGGCATGAGTTTTAGTTTCTTATCTTTTCATATTGATATTGCCTTATCTAGTTATTTGAATGGAATTTGTTATCAGTTATTTACCTTTCCATGTTAATTTATTCCTATTAATTCATTATTTTTTCTACTTTACTTACCCATACTAAACATTTGAGCTCACCCTTATTATGTTTCCTTTCCTTAGGTTATGAAGAAGAAATATTTGAATAAGCCTTTAATGATTCTATTTTTTTCTTTTTATTATGTACCATGTTTGTATTTTCTATTACCCAATGTATTATAAGTATCATGTATGTAATATGTCTTTCCAAGACTACTAAAATGATCAGTCCTTTGAGATTTGATTCATTGTAATCATGACAATGTAATAAAATAATGCATTGGTTCTGGGCTTCTGGGGTCAGGGCATTGTAGTTAGTATAAAAGGAAGTTTAACATCAACCTTGGAAAATATATTTAGAAAAATATAGATTAGGGAACATAACCCTAAGATATAATTTGAGGATAATTATAGAAGAACGTCCTAGAATTTTGATAAGGTAGATTTTTGTGGGTATTCCTAGTAATACATCCATGTTTGGATACTACAAGTGGATGTGGTTCTAGCATAGATGTACCCAGAAGTAATAACTCTGAAAAGGTGTTTCGGGCCTGACTCTAGGTAACATGGTACATGACAATGAGACTTGCTATGCACCTATTTTTGACACTCCTAGGGGATATGCTTAGAACAATTCACATTTTTCTTGCAAACCATTATGAAGGATTTAGAAGTAAAGATTTCCCCAAAGTAGCCAAAGTTTATGATTATAGGATTCATGATGCATAAATTTATGTGTCATACCATATTTGGAATTATACATTATGTTATTATTTAATCCATTATATTCCATTATTTAGAAATGGTGCGTAGTAAAATTAATGTGAACCTCACTGATGCAAGTGATCCAAAGAGTAAGAAGGATTAAATATTTCATGGTCTTAAGACAATATTTCAAAGGGAAATAGTATCCCAAACATTATAATCATATGAGGACATAGTATCATTTAATAATGAGATGGGTAAATAATTACCCAAGTCATATTATTTCGAAGGAAACAAAGACAAAAATAGGTCATCTGAGCACCATGAAAAAGGTAATGAGTTGATGAAGACGAAGGGAGATAAGAATTTTCCCACATGTGATAATTGTGTAAAGAAATACTCTGGTACTTACTTTAAATAAATGGGAGTTTTTTTATAAGTGTGAATAAAAATGACACCAAGTTATTGATTTTAATATAAATAAAGAATATTCCAATATTAAATGCTTCCACTATAAGAAGATGAGACACTATGCAAATCAATGTCTCAAGCGTCAAAGGAATATACCCCAAAAGATGCTATTGGATAATGGTGAAGTTATGATACTACCAAAGATAAATAGGAATGATTAAAATGACTATTCAATAATTATATCATTTGAATATTTTATCAATGATTTACTAGTTATAGGAATTATAGAATATATTAGAATTGTACTGCATTACTTTTTTGTTAAGGATTTGAGATCATATGATGAATGGTACCAAGAAAAGTGATTTAGTAGTAATTTAATTTTTTTAGAAAACATATGATTGAGGGAAATAAAACCCTTAATGTGTTCTTGATGTTAATATAATGATGAATAAATGATTTATTTGGATAAGTGTTGACTACCTTAGAACTTATTAATGACTTGTCGACAAGTGGTATATTCTATCATTGATGGAGTTTACAACACTTATGGATTAAAGGAATATATCCAATAACATGTGTATTACTTAAGTAATAAGGAAGAATTCATGTTTCCAATAATGTTTTATGGTAATTTGAATTATTAACATATTTCAAGAGGATACACGATGAAGTTATCCACATGTTTGAATGTGAAAATTTAGATCTGCTTCATGATGATTAAAGGATAATGATAAGTTTATTTTGGAAATTTAGTGACCATATTTATAAAGTATTGTATCACAATATTTTATAAAAGTTAACCCTTTATTAAATGGTTGATCATTTGATGAGATTTTAGAAGCTAATATATTACTTCACTATACGAAGCATCTTGTGCAAAGGCAGGAAACAGAAATAGTTCAAGGTAAACCAAATGATAAGAATTTGTTTATAAAATAAAAATGTATATTTACTTATATTTATAGAGATTTAATGAATTCCTAAACTCTATAAAAAAGGGGTTTGAATAAAAAAATTTGTCTTAGTAACTTATTTTCCAATGAATCAAATGGTACCTAAGATCATCGTGGATTTATGGCCTTCTGATTGTTAACATTCTCCTAACTGTGTTCTCTAACACTCTACATTAGAACTTGTTTATTATAATTTTCCTCTATATCCATGTTTCTATTTCCCACCTATGTTATCCTATGAGGGAACATAGTTATGTGATCGATGTACTCTCCTTTCTCTTTTATTAAGAAGATATGTTATTAACCCTATTTACAATGTGGGTTTTTAAAAAAATAGTTTATCTTCAAACATCAATCCCTTGATTACCAAGATAAAGTTTAAATTGTGGGGAATAAATGTGACTAATGTGGGGATAATGTAACACCCCAAGATATTACAATATTTTTATGTTATAATAAATATTATTTTGTCTCCATTTATACACAACACCATTTTAAGTGTGCATTACATGTAAGACTGGGTGATGGAGATCATCTCTCTCAAGAATGGAGAGCATCTCTCTCATCAAAGTTATGCCCATTTTCTGAATGGGTTCTTTCCGAGGGGGGACGATGGCATCGTTAGCCATTATCAGATGTTTTCACTATGTGGAAAGCAGCGGCTTTCGACTGTTCTTGATGATGACCTTGGTAATCGAGGTGATGAAATTCATCACTCTACTCATTTTTTGGTTTTTAAAACTGATGTTGAGGGAATATCACAGGATGATTTATCAAAGCATGTTGGTGATGAAGACGGAGTGAGCCGACAATGTATTCTGACGCCAGATCTGATCCGGCGACGATGGATGGTGAGGGTGGCGAAGCCTGACTTCACCCAATAGTGTAGAGATGAAATCATGACGGTGATGGGAAGAAGACGACTGCGATCGGAAGGATCCGACTACAGATCAATGTTGGATCTCGTTGATCTTGGGTTCCTCATGTGGATGGGTGCAATCTGACAACGATCGGACTGGCATTTTTGGGACCCTGGTGGCTATGTTCTTCCCAGTGGTGGTGTGGAGACCCGATGGTGGGGTTGGTCGGTGATCATCCAGAGAGGTGGGTTTCTTGCAGATCCAGTGATGCAGGTGATGACATTAAAAGGGAAATGTGGATTTTGACGACTGTTTGAGCATGATGATGACGTTGTGGCCCGGTGGGGAGGTTCGTTCCGCCGCGTTAGATCCTCATGGGATGTGAGCCGAGGAAGACCTAGGGTGGATCATGGCTACCTCGCGCTGCATGTGGGCTGCTGACTTCTCGGTTGTGGTGTTGTGTATCAGCACAATGACTGCGCGTATTACTTGTTCAGGATGCGAGATTTGACCTCGGGATTCTGGATCCTTGTGATCGGTTCTTTCCTGTCTGTAGGTGCGAGGGATACCTTAATTATTGGGTTGAGGCGACTTCGGGTCCCATATGTGCTGGCGATAGCGAGGGGGTTGTTGAATATGAACAGGATCTCGGGACATGGTCCTTGTGGGTGCGTGGTAAAATCACGTGATTGTGATCTTGGGTTGCGCGCTGATGACACGGGTTGGGCCTTTGTTGGCCATCTTTGTGTTGATTTTCTTTTCTAGGGATTTTGTTCAAGTTGTCGTGTGGGTGGTGTTAACCTGCCATCTTATGTTTAGTGGCGCTTGTGCCACGTTTCTGTATCATTGTGTGTTTTAATTTTTTTAATAAATTTTTGGGATCGGGTACGCTCGAATCCCGAACTTTCCTGGTACATGTAAGACCGGGTTTTACTGCATTTTAATGGAATACCTATTTTAAAATTAAATTTCAGAAATTTTATAAATTTTATTTTTCAAAATAAAATTAATTTTTAAATTTTTAATGTCAAAATTATCTTAGGGTGATTTTTTGGTATTTTTTGAGAAGTTTCATTTTTTGATGAATAGTAAAAATGCCGCGTTTTAATTAAAAATGGGATTTTTGTTTAAATAATTATTAGTGTTAAATTATATTTTAAATTGGTTATTAAAGTTTTAATAGATAAATTATACATATATTAATCTAATGCAGGTAATTGGAATCATTTTTATATTGAAATTAGATATAAACACTTAATTGAACTTTTGAACATTTTCTCGCCACGTCTGTGAGATTAGCACTAATCTTAATTTTATGTGATTTGCATTTTGAAAAATGGACATAAATTGTTGTAATAAGTAAAATGTTTTTGGTTTAATAATATGAACTTAATTTTTGACCAAAAAGATTAGCGAAAGTAATTAAAATTAATTATAGTGATTAAGGTAATATTAAGCTTAATAAGGGACTAAACCTTAATATTAAGGACCAAAATGACCTGAAAACTTGTCCAAAAGACATTGGATGCAAATAATTTGACAATATCCCTAATTTATTATAATTATATGGGTTATTGGGATATTATTAAATAAAATTTCCTTATATAAAAGGTTAAGTAAGGAAAAAGGAGAAAAAAGAAATTTTCTTACCTTTAACATTTATAAAACTTTTAGATATGTAAAAAACATAATATTTTCAGTTATACATATCCTTTTGAAATAAAATGGATTATTATCATCATAATAATTTATCAATAATTTTTAGATATGGTTTAGTTACTTATAATGCTTAAGAAACACCAATTTAGTGATTATTTAGTTAATAACTAACTGAAATAAATGATACTATAAATATTAAAAGTGAAATTAATTGATTGAATTATTGTATTTATTTAATTTTTTAGATGAACATATCATTTTAAACATCTATAAACCTAATATATTTTAATTCCAATATGATATTGATATTTTAAAATTACCATTAAATAAATAATGTCAAAATTGACATTATTGTTATTTTACAATAAATAAAATTTTATTAAATGATTTAAATTAATAAAAATTATATATTATTCCAAGTGATTTGTAAGTGTAAATAAATATTAAATATGGTCTATTAATATACCAATTTTTCTTTTATAATTAACATATTTACCCATATATTGTAAAAACATTGTTAACACGGTCCAGGTTTAAGTAGTGTTTTAGCGCGTCACATGCGCTTGTTTTAAAATCAATTTCCAAAACAAATAGGATTTTTATTTTAAAAATTAGATATAATATTAATAATTCAGTGTCTCTATATTTTATAATACATCTCACTTTACTTTATTCTTAATTGTTAAATTAATTAGATTAGAAAACTAGATGCTTTAATAAAAACCAAAATGATAAAATTGGGGAATCTTAGAAGTTAAGGAACCAAATTATTAAAATGAACTTATTTTTATGTGGTGGAGGTTTTAATAGACCATTATTAACATTTAATACATTATTTTTATATTTTTTAGGAACTTTAGGTATGTTAGATCTCCCATTAATGAATAGATTTTGGTATTTACAAGAGTGTCACTCCCCCTCCACTATAAAAGGCAACCACTCTACCCTTTCCTCACATCTCTAAATCCACTTTGGATCATCCATAATCTACCCAAATAATTTCCCAAAATACATACCATTGACCTTGAATCCTCCATTTTTAATAAATCCATCCAATTAATCCTTTTGGTGCAAACCAAAAGGAGTTACCCGATTAATAGGTAACGAACTTCCTTAATATTTTTAGTTTTATTTCCATTTTAAACCCCCTAAAATATACTTGTTATACGATTATATAAAAACAACAGTATCATCAATATACTATGATGTTTTTATGTTAATATTTATACCAACACATACACACACCTCCATCTAATGGGCAACGAACATACTGCTTCTGTGTACGACGAACTAAGTCCCCACGAAATGATGATTGTTCATTTTTTACTTTACCACCTATCATAGTGGCCATTATGATGGAAAATATATTTATATATGTTATATGTGATATTTATTATGTATTTATACTTATTTAATACTTTATAACACATAAATTTAATACTTCCCATTTTTCATTAATACGATAACATCATTTGAGGAAGTGTGGACTACCGCCCCCTCAAAGCGATGTGATTCGTTCACATTATACATGGAACATATTAAGGATAATTTTAATAAAACTATGTAACATATATAACATATATATTATACTTGAATTATAACATACATATTTATCATTTATTTATCATTCTTTTAATATGATAAATAAATAAAAGGAGTGTTCATGCGTACGTACGACCTACCATCTCCATGAACGGTGCACTTCATTTATAATATCTAAATATTATGGACTACTATAAATAAAATATATACTGATAATTAAGTCATGTTTTAAATTTTGTATATGATTAAATAATGATATAATTAAAAGTAACAACAAATCACAAGTCAAAAACCTATTTGAGAAAACTAGGCAATTAACCCCCGAAATAGTGAAATTAATGAAAGTTGTTAACAAACAGGTGATGAAATATTATAAGAAATTAATATATGATATTATAAACATTATTATTATTCTGGTATAAGTTAGTAACATATTTTAAACTACTATATAGGAGGATAAATACGATACAATAAAAGGAAGGTTAAGGTAAGGTATTTCGTCTCAAGTTACTTTCCATTGAGATTTATTTTTGTTATGCACCGATTCACTTTTATTTGGTGTATATATCACCTTTTGATATGTTACATCACAAATATAATTATTAAAATGATATTATAAGTTTAATTTAATTCATGGGGAATTATTATTTAAATTTTTCAATGTGGTATAGGACACATTGGAATGTTTAAATATTATTTTCCCTCAAGAATGTTTTAATGTCAATATCCCTTATTGTCAGTTATCCTCATCTGAGTTATTATTAATAAATATATATTATTTATTAAATATATATTTTATAATTAAATTTTTTTATTTTATATATGAATAAATCTTTGGACTGGTACGACATAGGTGGAGCTCGGTTATAGATAACCCCTTGATGCATCGGTAGTCTCATGAGATGAAATATTTGAGAAATTTAGATGGGTTTTTACCTGATAGTTAAACTATCTTGTGAAAGTTCTTAAAGGTACTAGTTCCATGTATATAGGAAACATGACATCCAATAATTAAGTATTTACCTCATTTAGATTCAGTTATTATTCATCCATGATATTTTGCATCTACATATCTATGGATACATTCCATTATCAGTTTATTGATTTAGATGGAATGAGTTTTAGTTTCTTAACTTACTATATTGATATTGCCTTATCTAGTTATTTTAATGACATGTTTTATTAGTTATTTACCTTTCCATGTTAATTTATTCCTATTGATTCATTATTTCTTCTTCTTTACTTACCCTTACTGAGAATTTGATCTCACCCTTATTATGTTTTCTTTCCCCATGTTATGAAGAAGAAATATTTGAATAAGTGTTAAAGGATGCTATTTATTTCTTTTTATTATGTACCATGTTTGTATTTTCAATTACCCAATGTATTATGGGTATCATGTATATAATCTGGCTTTCCAATACTATTAAACTAATCGTTCCTTTGGGATTTTATTCCTTGTAATATTGATAATGTAATAAAATAATGCACTGGATCTGGGCTTCTCGGGTTGGGGCATTACAGTGTTTATGCTTGGTAATGGGAGAAAGTTTAGTTATTTTGACTATCATCAGAGATTTATTCCTATGAATCACCCTTTTCGAAAGAATATAAATAATTTTACAAAATTTAAAATTGAAATAGATGAACCTCCAACTGTGCTCTCTTGTAATCAGGTAAAATATATTGTCTCTACATTACCTCCTATTACTTGTTGACCCACCATAAATTAAAAAAATGGTTTTGGGAGAGATCATAATTGGATAGAGCAGAGTATTTTTTAAGATCTTCCATATTCATCTGATTTTTTGGTTTGTAAAATGTTAGATATAATGAATATTGAGAATAATTTTTTTGATAACATATTTTATACCATGTTGGACACACCTGGTAAGACAAAGGTAATGTGAATACACAGTTAGATATTGCCCAGATTTGCAGACATCCTGAACTTTAATTATTTGTAGAAGAAAGATCACAAAAATTAATGAATCCAAAAGCATATTACTCACTTACTAAAAAAAATTGTTTATTATTATATCAATAGATTATATATTTGAGGTTACCAGATGGTTATGCTTATAATTTGCCTCATTGCGTAAAAAATGAGCATATTATCAGGTTAACAAGTCATGAATATCATGTCATAATTGAAATATTACTACCCATTGGTCTTAGAGGGTTGTTGAATTATTCAATCTGGGATGATTTTACCGGAATATCATATTTTTTCTGAGATATTTGTTTGAAAACATAAGATTAGGATGCATTTAGTTTGCTGAAAAAAGATATTGTTTTAATTTTATGTAAATTGGAGAAAATATTCCCACTGAACTTCTTTGATTCCATGGAAAATTTAATATTTCATTTTCAATATGAAGTTAAATATGGAGGGACAATACAATTCTAGTGGATGTATCTATTTGAGAGATGTATGCAAAAATTAAAGAAGAAAGTATGTAAAAAAACATTAGTTGAAGGGTTGATTGCAGAAGTGTACTTGCAGGAGGAAATTTTAAATATATGCTCTTATTGTTTTTAGTCAGAATATCATTCAAAACATAATCTCATGGGTCTGAATGAGGAAAATGTTGATGATGTCATAGACCATCAGTTGTTAGTTTTTAATCATTCTGTAC
Organism: Viscum album; assembly: GCA_963277665.1. Classification (NCBI taxonomy): domain Eukaryota; kingdom Viridiplantae; phylum Streptophyta; class Magnoliopsida; order Santalales; family Viscaceae; genus Viscum; species Viscum album. The sequence goes on from OY728150.1 coordinate 1,897,911,979, forward strand.
TTGGTTTTTTCAGTTATCGTGAATGACGTCTTACAGATGAAGAACTGAAAAGAGATCATACATATGTTCTATTGAATTGTGAAGAAATAAAGTGACTTGTACAGTAAGTAATATTTTATTATTATTTTGTTAAATATTTATAAAAGATACCATTATTTACATTAACTTTTTTTGTAGAGTATATGATGACCATATCAAAAAAAATACAAATTACATCTGTTACTCTTGAAGAATGTCATTAATTTTTTTGCATATTGCTTCCAAAGACTAAAAAGTTATATTGATTTTGATGGAATAATAAATCAAATTTTCAATGATATCTATTTCTAATAATTTTTATTGTTTACAGGAAAAAACATGAAAATAAAATTGATATTCAATTACGTGTGCTAAAAAACCCTCCATTTAAATTAGTAAAATATTATAATGGGTATGTGGTTAATGGATTTAGATTCCATATATGCATATATGGCGACTCAAAGAAATCAATGAATAGTGGTTTTTTTGAAATAATTCCATTATAAAAAAGTGAAGTTGACTTTTATGGTATGTTGGTTATCTAGGACTAAATTATGTAACAATGTTTAAATGTCACTGGTTTGATACTGATCGAGGGGTGTGAGTTCATCCATGACATGGAGTTATTGACATTAATTATAAAATTCTTCTTTCATGAAATGAGCCATTTATGTTGGAGCATCAAGCACATAAAGTTTATTATGCAAATTACTGTGATGTTTTGAGAGATTTGAAGGACCGGTGGAGTGTGATAAAAATTAAATCACATGAAAATCAGTTTATTGAAAATGAAAATGGTTATGTGGAAGTGAAACATATTGAAAATTTTCAAGAAACATCCCAAAATATATATCTTACCCAATGAGATATAAATATCGATGATGAAACCCCCAGTTAAGGGACGATGATATAGATAATGTTAATGAAGTAAAAAAGAATGTTGAAAATGAAAGTCACATGAAAGTTAACGATGATGAACATGTGGATGAAGACATTGATATCGATGAAAATGATGAAGAAGATGGTAATTGATGTATTATATTCAGTTATTTAGTTATAGGTAATTATTATATTTTGATATTTGTATTAAAAATCTGTTATAGGTAAGATTATTATTTTATGGTATTTATTAGTTTTTTATATTTGATATCTACATTAATAATTTATTATAGGTAAGAATATTTGTTTTATATGGCTAGAGATGATCCTGATGATCTATTTCATTCTCTCACTGATGTCAAACTTCCTATTGATGAGCCTGATTTAGTTGATCCTCAGCATGGTACACCTATTAGGAGGGGGTGAGGTCTTGCTCGATTGATGATTCCAGATCCTATTCTAGAGATATGATCATCTGTTGATTTTGATCCCCATTTATAGTGGTATGTTTAATTGTTTAATATATTTATTTTATATTTATTTTTTTATTAATTTTGGTAATGATTTTATGATTTTTTTATTTTCACAACTTTTCACATTTAGCTGTTGGGGAGACTGGTGTGATTCTGAGAAATCATTTTTCTGAGCCATGGGTCTCATGGGACCTGGTTCCCATCACCATGTGTCACCAGATATTCGACCACTAAATTGTACGTTATTAAATAATATATAATTTTTAAAATTAATTTAATTACTAACATATTTTTATTAATTGTCTTGTAGAATTTATTTTCTTCAATTCCTGATATCCTGATAGATCCTATTTGAGAGGAATGAGATATTTTTATACATGAGCGCTTTCACCAGTTTCTACATAACCTCATAAAGTGAGCAAGGGATAAAGTTTGTGATACTATTTTTGACCAGTCTTGCATCTCTTATCGACCTGACTATATCTCAGCTTAGATATGGGATGGATTGTGCTCCTTCTGACTAGGAGAGACTTTTAAGAGGATGTCATCATCTGGACGTCAGAGACGAGGGAGGCAAGAAGTCACACATAAGGTTGAAAGTCATACATTTAGCATACATAGATGACATATGGTAAGTGATATTATTTATTAATTTATATATAAATTAACTATAACATGTTTGTTATATTATACAGGCCACTACTGAACCATCTATTATGATGTTTGAAGTTTATAAGAAGATGTATATTGATCCCCATATAGGAGAAGTTGCAGGCGAACAACATCTCCATATTGTGGTTAGTAGTATTTTTAAAAATTTCATGGATATTAATTTTATTATTATTCTAAATTATCATTATATTTAAAGGAAATGTATGAGGATGTGACTTCTCATTCATGGGAGAGTCAAGCCGAGAGAGAATAAGATGCCACTGGTGATTCAGGTTTTGATGAGGGGGCCTAGATATAGGAGACTTTGTAGGATGTCAAGAAAGGTCACATGATTGGTATTGGTTCTCAACTGACACATATGAGTTATTATAGCACTTCTGTGATGGCATCAGTGAGCGTGGAGGGAGATTGAGGAGAGTCATTGTTGATGTCATCGTTCGCTGTATAGTTTGAGGAGAGGTTGAGAGATCATGATGAGATGATAAAGTAGATACAGAAATAGCGGGAGGAAGAGCATGAGAAATAACGTCAGAGAGATGAGCAGATGTTGGACTATATATGGGGACTTGCGCATGACGTTTTTATGGAGTTTCCTCCCCCTGGTCCTTCGAGTGATCCTCCTCCACCTGACAATAGTTGATGATTTATAAAGTTTTGTGAATATTTTTTAATTTGGTATAACAAACATATTATGTTTGAAATGATGTATTACTTTTATGTCTATTTTATTTTTTAATTTTTTTAATTTTTTTTAAAAAAATTAATGATTTATAAATATTTGTATTTTTTTGATTATTTTTAAATTTTTTAATGTTTTAACTTTTTTTAATTAATTTTAATTTTTTTCATTATTTTTAAATATATTTATTTTTTTTTAATTTTTTTAATGTTTTTTAAATATATATATTTTTAATGTTCTTTAATTATTCTTAAAAAAATTTCATTAATTTTAAAATTTTAATTTATTTTAATTATTTGTAAGTATATTTATTTTTTAATTTTTTTGATTAATTTTAATTTTTTTTAATATTTTAATTATTTTAAAATATATATATTTTAAAAAAAGAAATTAATTTTAATTAATTTTTTTTGAAAAAATGATTATTTGCGATGGATAGACAATCCATCGTAAATAATCAATTGCGAGGAACCATCATAATTGTTTTTTTAAAACAATTATGACCCTTATTTGCGATGGTTCATCGCAAATAACCACAATTGTGATGCTGTTTTTTTACCACAGTGCATTAGCGATGGACTTCTGTCGCAAATGAATTTTTGCAGTAGTGTTACGTCACTAATAGTCTGTCATAAATAATAAAAACTTTAGTAATGATTGAATTAAACAAAGTGCAGCCTCTAGAAAAGAATCAATGATACTCAAGCTACTAAGGGGTCTGGTGTGATATCCATCAAACATACTCATATCTCTGTACAAACATATCCACCATTAGATGCATCATATACATTGTATGCATACCTATATAATCATTTTGTCTATAACATCAAGTGACCACTAGAAATGAAACATGTTAACCTAGTATATTCATCTCATCTTTTCATGATTCTTTGAAAAAGACTGACTAAGTCAATGAATACATCTCATGTCATTCATCTAACAGATGAGCGCATCACATGCCCCTCATTAAATTAGTTGAACACATCATATGTGTCTCAATTAATCATGACCATGCATTTCCTTTGTCTTATTTAATGAAGGGTCAAATGTCTTGTCACAACCCGCCTTCTCCAAGATGAGGGAAAGGATAACAAGATTCCTTTCCCTTCCTGCTTCAAGGTGAAGGAGAGATAATGACCCCTGAGTCCCACCTTCAGTAGTCCCCAGAGTAGCAACTAGCACCAAGGGTATAGAATCTCACACAAATGGAAGGCATTACCCTTTTTATAGAACAAGATCGAGAGATAAGATGGTAAATACCAACAACACCAAGGACTAAAGATAAAAGTAAAGCCCAAAAATCCATTCCCATATGCATGTTCAAGATAAACTTATACAAATTATAAGAAAAATTCTGAAGGAAAGTACCAAAAGAAAGGAAAAGCAGCAATGAAAACTGTCCCGACGCCCGAGATAGTAAGGCCTGACACGATCCTCAAAGTCCTCCTGGAAACTTGAAAGTAGTTTTATATATGTAGGGTGAGTATACAGGTATACTCAGTAGGGAAACCAAAATCTCTTGTGTATAAGTGGGGTGACATTCTAATGCCCCATGAGAAATAGAGGTAACCAAAACACCTAGTAAGGAAAATTGTCCACCCAGCCTTACCAAGGCACACTCCCCAAATAACACAAGTTGGGTAAAATAATAGTAAAAACACATTTATATTTGGGTACCCCACACCACTTTCCCACTGGTTATTTAGAACATCTTATGTATCAGACCTCCCCCACAAGTTCCACTATAGTCCCACTTCCGCCCCAAAAACAACCATATGGGCCATCCCAACCACACATTTATCCCACCCGCAGACACCCAGGCCACCACAACCACACATAACCATGCCCATAGACACCTAGGCCATAATAACCACTGCCACACCTGAAGAAACCTAAGCCTCATCTTGAAGACACTTGTGAAACAAACCTGCCCTCACACACCTAGGACAATCCACCACAACACACCTTGCCTAAAGATTCTTGGGAAATAATGAACCTCAGGTCATCACAACCTACCCGAAGAGTCTTGGGCTACCTGGGAGAGGGAGAAGAAAGGAGAAAATAACCAACTACTCATAGGAATGTTGGGGAAAACACCCTCCCCCATGAAATGTGGGTGTTCATCACAAAGTTCTCAACATAGGTGGGGTGAGTATAAGAAACATAAGAACTAAATTATATACTTATAGGTAATCAAGAACTCATCCCAACCTAAGGGTATCGAAACCAACAACCAGCTTATACACAACCACTCTTGCTGCTATCCCTACACACACAAGTACACCACAACCACAATCAGAGAACAACCCATTTATGAAAAAGAAATAGTTTCCCATCATACCAGTTCTCATTATCATTTTCAAGTGATCACATTTAAATATTTCTTTACAACTAGGAAACTAATAGGCATAACCATAAGCCAACACAAAAACTGAAAGAAAACAACCAAGCATGCGTTTAAGCATTTACTCCTAGTTCTCTTGTAAATAACAACATCAAAATGAGATCTGTGAGATCGCTCGAAGTACTGGAACCAATCCAAGCCTTGACTTACCAGGTCCAGAACATTTACCACCGGCTCCACATGACCTCAGATTCACAAACCAACAACCTCTCAACCAGAGATTCCATTCCCCTATACGTCACCCAAAAACATTAAACAAAACAACCATGCATATCACCATAACAGAGCAAGGGAGTTTTCAGATTTATCCAACACCATTTATTAAGTTCCTTCTTTCCATTTGGTTAACCGGGGTGATCACATAAGGGTTATTATCCATCAAGAATCTATTTAATCAACCAAGTTTACATGATTAATCAGTTTCCATGTTACAGTCATTCAATCACAAGATTATCAAGAAAACAAAGCTTCATTAGTGCGCAATAAAGGACCACCAACAACCATGATTTTTAGTGGACATGATCCTATATAATTTACAACATAAAAATAAAGGTAAAACACAATAAAATCATCAACTTCCCCACCCCTTCATTATTTAAAAGTCCATTTATTATCTTCATTAAAGTTGGTTTCATCTACATCCTGAGGGAACATAATCATACCCACCCCACATGATGCAAGAGAGATGAAGGAAGAACCCCTACTTGGATGATCAAGGATCTAAGTTTTATCATTGCGCCAAGAACTGGGGTCACGCGACAGGAATCTCTAAGAAGAACTGAATAGAAGGGTTCTCACATAGGCACAAATCATCTCTAGAAGAGGGACTCCAATTGCACCAAGGTAAAAGAAGGATACCAAGGAATAAGAAGATCTAGGTGTGATAAAAGGTCCGATCCTAGAGTTATGGGATGTGGAATCTCGAAGTGCTTGAAAAATGGATTGTGATTTGACCATGGGGTTGGGCGGTTGCACATGTTGGAATTAATTGAGATTTAATAATTCCCTCGGAGACAATGAGACATACCATCTCATGATGGAGATTTGATAGGTTATATTTAAAATGATAAAAATGCACAATAGGGGTGTAATTGGAAACACGACAAGGATGTGAAACTGATTAAAAAGACACATGTTTTGGTAAGTCAAGGGTTGCCCCAGTCTTAGGGGATTTAAGATATCTTTTACCAGACTTAAACAATCTTAAACCACTTTAAAATATGTATTAAAACTTAAAATAGGTGTTACAAAAGGGAACTGGAAAGGAAAACCAACACCCCATAGTGACACCATTTGGATGCAGCACCGATCGGTGGCATCGATTGGTGACACCATGGTGACACCCTACCACCGACGCCATCCTAACTCATAGATGGTGTCCAGGACACCCCAAAAACAAGAATTTGACAAATTAATGTGCCAGGAAGGTCCAGAACATTACATCATATACCTCTAAAACTATTCTCTCCCTATAGAATTCAAGAGTAAACCTGAAGAAATGAGGTCTGAACAACCATCCCTTAATATAAATCTTAGGAGTAAACCACCCTGTGTTGAAAACTAAAGGGAAACCTCAACATCTAGGAACACCTCTCTAATCTATCTCTTGAACAACTATGGAAACACTAAGTGACCACCCAAAAACCAATAGTCACACATCCTGATTCATGGGTTAGAGAGCTCCTTCCTCCATGTCAAGATACTATTTTCTTTGGGCGGCACTGACTCACCCACACAGGTTTAATCTTATATGCACTAATGCACCTTGATTAAAAATTAGGTCCTCCCTTACCCACACATTAGGACTTTTCATACACATTTAGAGAGCAAAGGAAACAATTCATATCAGAGTTAATAAGGTCAATAATTACATCATAGTAAGGCACAAAGTAAACACATCAAGGAAAACTAAGAACAACAACTCAAAATAGATCCGGTTACTAAGAACGAATCTATGATTCTTTCTCCAAAGTACTGTCCTCGAGGCCACCATGCATCCATAACACACGAACCAAGGTAATGGTCCATCCATGAAGCACCTTCTCCTTATGATCCTTGATTCTCACCAGTCGCTCCACGAAAGTCACATTGTCCTCGATATCCAACTCTCCCCAGTTGAGAATGTGGGAGTAATCATTTATATACCAGTAGAGCTAAGATACATGAAAGACATAATGGATCCTCTCCAATCAAGGTGGTAACGCCAGATGATAGGCCACCTCACCGACTCATCCCAACACCTTGAAGGGTCTGATGAACCTAGGAGAAAGTTTACTCCCCCTGCCAAACCTCCACTATCCACGCTGAGGGGAGACCTTTAAGAACACCTGGTCCTCAACCTTGAATTCTAAGGGTATACTCCTATGATCGACATACAAATTCTTATAGTCCTAATACGACTTCATCCTTTCACGCACAAGTTGAACCTTCTCCGTTATGCTCTGCACCACCTTTGGGCCAAGAACACCTGCCTCCCCAACCTCCATCCAGCACACGGGTGAATGAAAAAATCTTCTATAAAAGGCTTATAATGATGCCATGCCAATGGTAGAGTGATAGATATTATTGTAAGAAAACTATAACAGAGGAAAATGTCATACCCATGATCCTCCGAAGTCTAGAACACACGATCACAAAATATCCTCCAATGTCTGGATAATCCTCTCTATCTGACCATCTATCTGAGGGTGGAAAGAAGTGCTAAGGTATAGCTGGGTTCCAAAAGAACATTGTAATACCTTCCAGACTCATGAAGTAAATCATTTATACTGATCCAAAATGATGGATCTGGGAACTCCATGCAGCTGCACGACTTCACCCACATACTTCTATGCTAAGGAATCCACTGCGCTTGACTCTTTAACCACTAAGAAGTTAGTTTATTTCATTAATCGGTCCCCCCACTACCCATATGGAATCAAAACCTCCCTTATCCATGGGTATTCCTATAAATAAATCCATTGGGATGTCATCCCAATTCCACTCAGAAACGTCTAAGGGCTGCAACAGACTGCCAGGAACACAGTGTTCAACCTTCACCTGCTGACACACAAGGCACTTTGTCACAAACTCTGCCACTTCCCGCTTCACTCTAGGCCACTAAAACGGACCTCTCAAGCCTCAATACATCTTGGTTACTCCTAGATGTACCTACAGGGGTGAGTTACAGAACTCACCGAGAACGTCCTCATGCATTGCCACCGAGACATACAACTTCTCATGGAACACCATCTGATTCTGACCATCCTCCAACCATCCTTCTAGAGCATTGCCCTAGTCAATGCGATCACGTATCACATCAGTCTTTGAGTCTCCCCATTGAGACTCCTCCACCTGTTGTACCAAGGAAGATCACACTATCATCTGAAACAAACAACCTCTACCATTTTCCACTCTCATGCTCAGATGTAAAGCGACCAACTCCTCCATCTCTTTCCAAGCATCTTATGACTCCCGAACCACATCCTTCCATGACTTCCTACTAAAGGCATCGACCACCACACTCCCCTTTCCTGATTTGTAGGAGATAATGAAGTTGTATTCCTAAATAAACTCCATCCACCTTTACTGCCGCAATTTTAGGTCTCGCTAGGAGAAGACATACCTTAGCCTCTTGTGATCTGTGAAGAGCACAAAGCATTCCTCGACGAGGTAATGCCACCACATCTTTAGAGTGAATACATTCGCTGCAAGTTCTAGGTCGTGGGTGGCATAGTTATGTTTGTGAGGACATAACTACCTAGACCTATAAGAGATCACTCCCCACTGCTGAATCATTACACACTCCAAGTCTAGAACTAAAGCATCATAGAACACTTCAAACGTTACCCCTTCCTCTGGAAACCTCAGCAGTGGGGCACTGACCAACTTCCCTTTCATATAACTAAAATCTACCTGACACTAATCACTCCATACGAAATCCTAGTCTTTTCTGGTCAAAGTTATCAAAGGTGCTGTAACTTGAGAAAATTTGGGTATGAACCTTTGGTATTAACCTTCCAGACCCAGGAAACTACAAACCCTCTTCCATATTATTGGGTGTTTCCCAAGAAATAACCACTTCTATATTTGACGAGTCCACTAATATTCTCTACTGGGACACCATGTGTCCAAGGAAGTGCACCTCTCATGTCTAGAACATGCACTTGGACAACTTCCCATAGAGATGGTGGTGTCAGAGGACCTCTAAAACTGTCCTTATATGCTTAGCGTGATCCTCCTCTAACTTTGAGTAGATCAGGATATCATTAATGAACACGACCGTGAACCAGTCCAGATAATTGCAGAAAATAGAGTTCATGAGCCCGATGAACATAACTGGTGCGTTCGTAACACCGAACGATATGAACACAAACTCAAAGTGCCTATACCTGCACTTGAAAGAAGTCTTCAGGATGTCACCTTCTTTCACCATCAACTGGTGATATCCAAACCGTATGTCGATCTTAGATAACCAACTTTCTTCCTTCAACTGGTCAAAAAGATCATTGATCCTCAAGAGGGGGTAACAGTTCTTGACCATCACCTGATCCAGTCTTTGGTAGTCTATGCACAGCCTGAGACCACCATCTGCCTTCTTTGCAAACAAGACTAGAGCACCCCATAGAAATACACTTGGTTGGATAAAACCCTTCTTTATCAGGTCATAAAGCTGAATTTTCAACTCCCACAATTCAGAAGGCACCATCCGATAGGGAGACATCGAAATCTGATAGGCATCGGGTTGTAAGTCGATCCCGAACTCAACATCACATTGAGGGGGTAGGGTCATAATCTTTTCAGGGAATACATCCAGGAACTCACTAAAAATACCCATAATTTACACCATCTCTGAGTTTGCTTATTCCACTGATAGCTTGACTATAAAGGAAAGAAAGGGTTCCACATGCCGATTGCCTTCCTGAAAACCCTGCTTGCCAACAAAAGCCACACACCGGTCGCCCATATATGAGAACATGACCCTTCTTCGGAAGTAGTCAATAACAACGTAAATATAAAAAATCCATTCGATGCCCAAGATGATATCATATGACTACATTTTTTGAAAAAAGTGATCCCCACCGGACTGATGTGCCCCGAACATCTGTCTGCATCCTCAAAAAACATCAAATAGGATGATATGACCTCCAAATAGCGTACTCAACACCAGGGGCATGGGAAGTCTCTCTACGTCTATACCCAAGGAATGAGCTAGAATGGGTACAAAAAAGGAGTTCAAAGCTCCAGAATCAAACAAGGCACATGCAATAGTACTAAACAGACTAATTGTACCTCAAACGACCTCTAAACCTGCTTGAATTGATGCCTATGCAGTGTAAAACTTCCCACACCCAACTCCTCTACCCCTAGGATATCAGTCACCTTCCCAAACACGCCCTAGGAGAAGTCCCTAAGGATTTACCTGAGGTTGGCCTCCTCCTACAAAATCTTCTCTCGGAATGGTAGGGGCTTGTTGTTGCTGCTGAAAAGGTATAACTGGAAACTGGTGGTGCTGAGGTGGGAAATGAACCTGGACACCCACACCATACTACACTCAGACAGGGAACTGATTCTGAAGATACCCATGTATTCCATAGTTAAAACACCTTGGTCTTTGGCCCATGGAGAAAGGGCGAGGACTGGAAGATCGGAACTGGAACTGCTGAGGCCTACTCCCCGTCGGCCGAAACCTGGAAGGCTCTGATACTGGAGTCCTACTGATGGTGACCTTACCCTTTCAAGAACTCAACTGGATCCCCTCTCAGAGAACAACTCCCAATGTGTGCATGATCTCCACTACTTTATCCTTCTTCTGAACCTCTAAGTACGTCGATAGAGTGAAGGGAGTGACGACATACTGTAGAGAAGGTCGGATCACCTCCTTGAAGTGTCTTGCCTACGACTCCTCATTTGAAAAGTGGCCCAGAGAAAAACGAAGTAGATCCTTGAACTTGATCCCTAACTCCCTTATCAATATAATCCCTTACTGAAGGGAGAGAAACTCCCACCTATTTTCAGACTTCATCGTGGAAGAAAGGAATTCTTCCCGAAACTCCTTCTCAAAGTCAGTCCACAAAACCTCAGATTCCTTATTCCCCCAAAGATAAAGTGTACAATAATGATGTTCCAATCCCCACATCTGGCTCACAGCCAGAGGATCCCATTACCCTATTAGATCCCAGATCAAGTTGAAAGTGATCACCAGCTCCTCGAGCCATCTCTCTGTCTCCATGTCCGAGACGCTACCCTCGTACTTTCTGAGAGTCTGCTGCTGGAAGGCACAAAGTGTCTTCTTCTACTAGTTTTACTCCTCCACTTGATTAGCCCTCCGCTGATTAACCAGATCAACCTGCTGGGCCTCAAACACCCACACTACTCATGGACGTTATCTAGGTTCCATAGCTGAAAAAGCAACAAGAAAATCCTAAGCCCGAGTAGTGTAGACAATTCATTTTAAATTTTGCTTAAAATTTTATTTATTTTAAATTACCAAAATACCCATGATACACAGGAATCCAAGTCATTATGACGCATGTACCTTCCCTAAGGTCTCTAACCTGCAATTAGTGTAACCTCACATAGTCATTTAGTAGGTCTAGAGTCCTTGCATTGGATCACGGGGGGACCTAAAATCCTGTGTCCTAACCTATCTTTTCTGGCTTATTTTACACACCAAGATTTCCTAACACTATTTCCCTACTATCCCATATAATCCTTACTCGGCCTAACCTTTAACTCCATCATATCTCTCAACCATCATCTCTAATACCATTCTGTCATGACCCGCCTTCTCTATGATGAGGTAAATGACAACAAGATGCCCCACCCTTACTTATTCAAGGTGAAGGAGAGATAATGAACCCCGATTCCCACCTTCAGTAGGCCCCGAAGTGGTGAAAAGCACCAAGGGTATAGAATCTCACACAAATGGAAGGAATTACCCTTTTTATAGAACAAGATCAGGAGATAAGATGGTAAATCCCAACAGCACCAAGGAATACAGATAAAAGTAAAGCCCAAAAATCCATTCCCATATTCATGTTCAAGATAAACTGATGTAAAGTAAAAGAAAAACTCTGAAGGAAAGTACCAAAAGAAAAGAAAAGAAGCAACAAAAACTGTCCCGATGCCTGATCTAGTAAGGCCCGACACGGTCCTCAAAGTCCTCCTAGAAACCTAAAAGTAGTTTTATATACGTAGGGTGAGTATACAGGTATACTCAGTAAGGAAACAAAAATATTTCATGCACAAGTGGGAATACATTCTAATGCCCCATGAGAAATAGAGGTAACCAAAACACCTAGAAAGGAAAACTATCCACCCAGCCTCACCAAGGCACACTCCCCAAATAACGCAAGTCAGGTAAAATAATAGTAATAACACATCAATATTTGGGTACCCCACACCACTTTCCCATTGGTTATTTAGAACATCTTACACATCAGACCGCCCCCACAAGTCCCACTACAGTCCCACTACCGCCCCAACAACAACCATATGGGCCATCCCAACCACATGTTTATCCTGCACACAAACACCCAAGCCACCACAACCACACATAACCACGCCCGCAGACACATGGTCCACAACAACCATTGCCATGCCCAAAGACACCTGGGCCTCATCCCGAAGACATTTGGGAAACAAACCTTCCCACACAAACCTGGTCCAACCCACCACAACACACCCTGCCTGAAGAGTCTTGAGCCATAATAAACCTCAAGCCGTCATAGCCTGCCTGAAGAGTCTTGGGCTACCTAGGAGAGGGAGAAAAAAGGAGATAATAACCATCCACTCATAAAAATATTGGAAAAATCACCCTCCCCCATGAAATGGGGGTGTTCATCACGAAGTGATCAACATGGGTGGGGTGTGTATAAGAAACACAAGAACTAAATTATATACTTATAGGTAATAAAGCACTAATCCCAACCCAAGGGTCCCAAAACCAATAACCAGATCATACACAACCACTCTTGCTACTATCCCTACATGCACAAGTACACCACAACCACAACCAGAGCACAACCCATTTCTGAAAAAGAAATAGTTTCTCATCATACTAGTTATCGTTATCATATTCAAGTGATTCCATTTAAATATTTCTTCACTATCGAGCAACTAATAGGCATAACCACAATCCAAAACAACAACTGAAAGAAAACATCCAAGTAGGCATTTAAGTATTTACTCCCAATTCTCTTGTAAATAACAACATCAAAATGGGATCTGTGAGATCCCTCAAAGTACTGGAACCAAACCAAGCCCCGGATTACCGGGACCAAAACATTTACCACAAGCTCCACATGACCTCAGATTCACAAACCAACAACCACTCAACCAGATATTCCATTCCCCTCTACGTCACCCACAAACATTTTACTGAACAACCATGCATATCAACAGAACAGAGTAAGGGAGTTTTCAGATTTAACCAACACCATTTATTAAGTTCCTTCTTTCCATTTGGTTAACCAAGGCGATCACACAAGGGTTCTTATCCATTATACATCCATTTAATCAACCAAGTTTATGTGATTAATCAGTTTCCATGTTACAATCATTCAATCACAAGATTATTGAGAAAACAAAGCTTCATTAGTGTGCAATAAAAGACCACCAAAGACCATAATTTTTAGTGGACATGATCCCATACAATTCAAAACATAAAAACAGAGGTAAAACACAACAACATCATCAACTTCCCCATCCCTTCATTCTTTAAAAGTCTATTTATTATCTTCGTTGAAGTTGGTTTCATCTACGTCCTGAGGGAACATCATCATACCCACCCCGCATGATGCACAGTAAATTGAGATGAAGGAAGAACCCCTACTTGGATGATTAAGGATTGAAGTTTTCTCATTGCACTAAGAACTGGGGTTGCACGATAGGAAACTCCAAGAAAAACCAAATCGGTGGGATATCACACAGGCACAACTTGTCTTTAGAAAAGGGACTCCAAGCGCACCAAGAGAAAAGAAAAAGACCAAGGAAGAAGAAAATCTGGGTGTGATAAAAGGCCCGATCCTAGAGTTACAGGATGTGGAATCTTGAAGTGATTGAAAAACAAATTGTGGTTTTCCCATGGGCTTGGTGGTTTCACACGTTGGAATTAATTGAGATTTAATAATTCCCTCGAAGACAGTGATACAGACCATCGCACAACGGAGAGTTGATAGGTTACATTTAAACCGAGAAAAATGCATAATAGGGGCATAACTAGAAACATGACAAGGTGTGAAACTGATTAAAAGGACACATGTTTTGGTAAGTCAAGGGTTTACACACTCTTAGAGGACCTGAGATATCTTTTACCAGTCTTAAACCATCTTAAACCACTCTGAAAGAGGTATTAAAACTTAAAAGAGGCGTTACGAGAGGGAATTGGAAAGGAAACTCGACACCCCATAGTGGCACTGTTTGGGTGCGACACCCATAGGTGATACCATGGTGACACCCTTCCACCGACACCCTCCTGAATCACCGATGGTGTCTAGGACACTGAAAACACCAGAATTTGACAAAGTCATGGGCCAAGAAGTTTTGGGCCATTACATGTCTTTACTTGTCATACAAGTGAAAAAATCCTATATTAGTTGCACTCTAACCGATGGCATGATTGACAACATACCCAACCACCCCCTGATTAAATATGTTCATATTTTGACTTGCATAAGTAGGGTGTCAAATCATGAAGGTTATCAAGCTAGGTATCTCAATACTAAAAAATATTCCTTTAACAGCACTGGTATTTATTAGTTATAGAAAAAAGCGTTGATAAAGGTTCCCTTTACCAGCGCTAAAAAAAACGTTGATAAAGGGTACCTTTTATCAGTGCTGATAAAAGGTACCCTTTATCAACACTTTTTTTAACACTGATAAATGATAATATTTATTAGATATTTTCTTTAGCATTGATAAAAGACGTCATTTATCATCGCTTTATTTTTTGTATTGATAAATGGCAGATTTTATCAACACATTTTTAACACTGATAAAAGTTCCGAATAAAATGAAATAATTAAACAAATAAAAATTAAAAATGAGTAAATTAAAAAATATATTAAAAAAATTATTAATTAAAAAATTATTGATAAAAATGAATAAATTTAATATATATATAATTTATAAATATTAATAAATAATATATATTAAATATATAGATATTTAAAATGAATAAAATGAAATAATTAAATAAATAAAAATTATAAATTAGTAAATTAAGAAAAATATTAAACATTTTATTAAATAATTATTAATAAAAATGAATAAATTTAATATACATATATATAGATTATAAATATTAATAAATAGTATATATTAAATATAGATATATAAAATGAAGAAATTGTAATAACTAAAAAAATAAAAATAAAAATAAATAAATTACAAAATTATTAAAAAAATTATCAATGAAACAATTATTAATTAAAATGAATAAGTTTAATATATATATATTATAAATAGTAATAAATAATATATATCAAATAAAATATAGAAAATTAATAAAATGTAATAATTAAAAAGATACTAACATATTATTAATTTTTAATAGTTTTTATACATAATTTTTCATTAATACATTTAATATAGAGATATATTAATATATATATATCAATGTATATAATATTTCCTAAAATATGATTTATATAATACAAAATATTTATGCTTACATTAAATAAGTTGTATATTTAGTAGTATGTAATTAAAAATTAATATTAATTAAAAATACTGATTAATTGCATCGAGTAATGGATATTATTGAATTTC
Source organism: Viscum album (assembly GCA_963277665.1). Classification (NCBI taxonomy): domain Eukaryota; kingdom Viridiplantae; phylum Streptophyta; class Magnoliopsida; order Santalales; family Viscaceae; genus Viscum; species Viscum album. The sequence goes on from OY728150.1 coordinate 1,897,927,856, forward strand.
ATTTTATTTTTCAATTTAACATATATAAAATGTGTGTTACATTGACTTCACACACATATATTTAATTAATGCATTTTTATATATAATTCATACACAAAAATATTTACGCAATTAATGAAATCTTATATAAAAACACATACACCTAATATTTATGTAATTTATTTAAATTTTAGTATTCATTTTAGAATTTCATTATAACATGATACATTAAATATATTATGTTTTTAATCAGTAAATTTTGTTTATTTATTTTTAATATTATTACAGTTAGGTATTATTTATTCATTTTTAATATTTTTTAATATTTTATTTTTTATTTTTTTTAGAATTTAATAATTTTATATTATTTATTTATATATATATTTAATATGTTTTAATAATTTCAATATGTATTCATATTTATTTCAATATATATCCATATTTTGAAAAAAGATGGATTCTCTCTCATATGGAGAGCTTCTCTCTCTATCCCTATATGGTGATCATTCCAAAAATTACACAAAATTGATTACATGTGATGATGATCAATCTTAGTGTGATGTTGTTGGGCACAAGGATCTCTTTGAACTATGTTTTCCATGCTTGAATATTAACCTTCTTAAGTTTTATTCAGTTATAGTAGGAAATCATGACTGTTCTGGGGATTCTAAATCCCTCACTTCTAGAAAATCTTCAGTTATAGACATCAATGAGCCCCACTCACTGGTGGGGATGGATGGTGGTCTCTTCGAATGGGTGTGATGGGCAATAAATTTTGAGACATCCTTGGCATGTGATTCCTGGATGATGAATTTGGGATGGACTGAGTGGGATGATTCACTTTTCTACCAGTAAGAATGGTGAGCCGATCGTGAATCGATGATGAAAATTTATGTGGGTGGTGGGGAGCCGTCTTGATGTAATTAGTGATTTTATTGTGATTTTACAACAACTTTTGGTGTTCCTTGGATGACGAAGGGGGCTGGCGGCAGAGGCACTATGGGGTGAGGTGGGACCCTGGCGGAGGAGATGACGGAGGCCAAATGGCCGGGAGTGACGGTTGTGGGATCCTGGCGGCTATAGATCCGGTGTGGGATGGGATGCTGTGCGAGGCGAGGACTTCTACCTGGTGTTGAACAGGCTGGCAGAAACATTGGGTGCAAGGGGAGGAGGCTCGTGAGCTGGAGGACAACCTTGTCAAGGCTGAAGGCACCTTCAGGAGAATGTTCAGGGTGTGATAACAGCCGATTATGGGACCTCGGGCTGCGGGGGGTTGACAACGACCTTAGGGGGATGATCTCGGGATGCACGAGGCTTTACAGGCTGGCAGACAATGATAGGGATGGAGAAAAGTGTGAGATGTCTTCAATGGTAGTGGTGCATGGATATGCCGGTGAGGACCTTAGTGAATGACCTTAGGATGTGGTGGAGCAGTTGTGGAGCTGTTGGCTTTGATCTCGAGACACGTTTCTGGGGTAATTTGGATACAGGCTGGCATGTCGGCGTGTTTTGTGTTGGCCATTTTTTTTCTTATAGGAGACCAATGTGGGCATATACGGTATGAGATGCTTGGGCCTTTACAATGGGAGATTTTTAGCCTTTCCTTTTTTGTGGATGAAGACATCGCTTTCAATGGTCTTCTTAGGTGGTGTTGGTTTTCCACTTTCATGTTTGGTGGTACTTTATTGTACCACATGCTTTATGTTGCTGTACTTTTATTTTATTTAATAAATTTGAGGAGAGAGCATGCTTGAAATTTCCTGGCATATCCATATTTTTTTAATAATTTATATTTAACTAATAAAACTTATCCATTTTTTCAATATTTTTAAAGTGTACTTTTAATTATTCAATTTCACTCTTTTTTGACATGCATGCATTTAAGATTATATATTCATTAATAATGTTAAAAATATATTTTTAAATAAATATTTATAAATAAATATATTTATAAAAGTATATTTAATATATTTATAAATTTATATATTTATAATTGTTGATAAATAAATATTACTTAAAAAAATATTTATATACTTATAAATAAATAATTATATATATTCAATAAAATTGTAAAATTTAAATAAATTTATTTAAATAATGAATATATTTAGTATATTTATATTTATATTTATATTTCTATATATTTATTAAATATATATAATTGTATAAATAAATAAATATATATATATAATGATATAAATATATAAATATATAAATATATAAATATTATTTTTTTAAAAATTATTTATATAATTATAAATAAATAATTATATATTTAAATAATTATAAATTATAATAAATATATTTAAATAATTAATATATTTACTATATTTATATTTGTATTTATACACATTTATTATATATATATATATATAAATATATATAATAATATAAATATATTTATAATTATAAAATTATAATAAATATATTTGAATAATGAATATATTTAATATATTTATATTTATTAAATAAATATATATAATTATAAAAATTTATATAATGATATAAATATATTTATAATTACAAATAAATAATTATATATATATTTATAAATGTATATTTACTATATTTATAAAATTATATATTTATAATTATAAATAAAAAAATAATTTATTTAAAAAAGTATTTATATAATTATAAATAAATAATTATATATTTAAATAATTATAAAATTATAATAAATAAATATATAATTATATAAATATATTTAATTTTTTTATTTGTAACTATAATTATAAATCCTTTATCAGTGCTTTTTTGGAAGCGCTGATAAAAGTTTACCCAATCTATTTAAAGAAACCTAACACACTGCTTTTGGTTGCAATATCTCAAGCTTTCATGGAAGTCCCATGCTGTCGGCGATCCTCCTCAAATTCAAGGCTCAAATCGAGGCTTGAACAAATCTAAGGCTGGAATCAAGGCTCAAACGAATCCAAGACTCAGATCAAGGCTCAAATGAATCCAAGATTTCGCGATATATCTACTTTCTCTTGGATGAATCAAAGCTCAAATCCAAGATATGTTATTTTCTACTCCTAAATTCAATGTGTGCGCTGCTTTCCCTTATTCTTCAAGCCTTCCACTTGCTGTTGCTGAAGGTTTTTCATCATCTACGATATACCTAGGTAGGCATATTTATATTTTCTATGTTTCCTAATTTGTTTCATGTTCTTGGGTGTTTGAAATTGGTTTCTCTAAAATTATAATTGTTATTTGGGTTTAATTGGATTTAAATATTCTTGTTTCTCAAGTTTTTAAGAGATTATAATTGATTTCCAATTGAATTCTTATGGATTTGGCTTTGTTTTTTCATCTCCATTCAAAGGATAAATTATATTTTTGGCCAATAAAATATTTATAATGGTTTTCATAAAGTAATTTTTTTGTTTTAAAAATATTTTAAGTTATTTATGAAATCTATTCGGGTAATTTATGAGTTCATGACATTGATTAATTGGGGTTTCCTTATTTTAGAAGTTTTCTTATGTTTTATTTTGTTCTTGTGTTATTTATTTATTTCCAATGTTATGGATTCCTCTTTTCTTGTTTTATGCTTATACACATATGTATTAGTGTGTGTATGTGTATTAGACACATGCACGTATTCACATGAAAATATGTGAATATTTGTATTGAGATCTATTTAGATATGTATGTGTGTAATTGCATATGCTTATAACATTTAAAGAGAAGTTTTTTTTAAACACATTGATTAAATTTGGTTTTCTTATATAAGTTATTAAATAGGGGTTTTTAAATGTTTTTTTTTCATTTGAAAATAGTATTTAGATTACCAATTTTTTTAAATGGCCTCAAGAAAAATGATTCCCTTTATAGCTTTCAAATGGGTTTTCAAAATGAAGCATGGTTTCAATTATGTTCTTAATTGTGGGTTGTTATTGTTAATGGAATGGATGATTTCTATGTGTATTGTTTTGTGATTTTCACATGGTAGACCATAGATAGAATGGTAAATAGATGGGTGTTTCTCTAGCTTAATTTAGGTATTAACTAGGTGTTATTTTCAGTTTCCTCGAGAGGCCCGAGTTGCATTACTTGTTTTGGTCACATAGTTGACTAGTATTCTATGAGTGGGTCAGTTACCTTTAGAACCTATAGGTTAGAGCTCCTCCCCATGTGTTATGGATTATACCTGTGATATTATATATATACATTTTGGTCCCCACTTTCACTTTTATGGAATATTTTAATCATTTCCCTTATTTAATTTTATTCCACACATCTTATACACCTTAGTTTCTTATTTGGATTTGTTTTATTTATTTATTTCAGCTTAGTTACATTTCATTATACTGGGTTTTACTTATTAGTTCTATTTATTTAAAATCAAATCCACAAATCATTTCTAAATGTGTGTTTTTAATAAATAAGGACCCATCTAAGGAAAATTATTTTCAATTGATTCTTTTATTTTAAAAGGAAGAAGAAATAGTTTAATAAAGTTTTCTAAATGATTGTTTAAAATATTTTTCATTTTTAAAGATTTATTTTAGGAAAATATCATCGTTGTATTTTATTAAAATAATAAAAACATAATATTCATATGATTTCAAAGTGAAAAAATGAGGTTTTCCCTTAAAATGAACTAAAATTTATTCGGTGTTTTGAAACTCATGAAGTGATTTCAAAGTGAACCTATAAGGTTTTAAATATTTCAAAGTGTATATATTTCTATGGAAATAGTTTTAAACTTTTTATTTATCATTAATAGTTTTTGAATATGATTTTAAAAATTTTCACTTGATGCTAACAGTTTTTATAGAAAAGCAGGTCCGTATCCCATTAAGTGTTTTGAAAAAATAAGAGGTCAATTTTCATGTGGAATTTTTAAAAAATAAATTTCAAGTGGGGAAAGTGGGGTTTTAAAAATTCAAAATGTATCCTTTTGAATTTTGAAAGTGGTTTTGAGATGAGATTTTAAATATTAAATTAAGATACTGGGTATCAGTGATCATTTTGGAGGAACTCATAGGATAACATCTACCATAGTGGAGTAATTCCTTTCTTAAATTAAATTACCCATTTTCTTCAAAGCATACTTAAATTATTTAAAATAATTAAACATTGGGTTCCCCTTATTAGAATTATCTATAACTTTCACCTTTGATAATAAATATCTTATGTGTATTTATTTATTTTTTTGTATAAAATGAATATTTTATGAACCTAATAGGATGGATATGAATCAAAAATGGATGCATGCTAATTGTATGAAAAAAGAGTATGAAGATGGAGTTAAAGAGTTCATGAAGTTTGCAATAGAGCATGCATACGACTCTTCTCAAATCTTTTTCCCATGTTTATGTTGTTTTTATTCAAGAAAATTTAGCCAGGAAGAGTTGGAAGGACATTTTATTTTTTATGGAATAGATCAAATCTATAAATGTTTGACTAAACCTGGGGAAAAACAAAACATGCACACCGATTGGAATGATTCTGCAGTTTATAGATCATTTTATATGAATACAAGTTTAAATGATGATGGAGATCACATGGAAAAAATGACAATGGTAATCAAATATGACCTTTATGATTGTCTAAAGTTGTTTGAGAAGTTAAATAAATATGATAAGATACCATTATATACCGGTTGTACTAAATACACAACATTGCCATCTGTATTGAAGTTATATAATTTGAAAGATAGTAGCAGATGGAGTGACACCAACTTTATAGAACTACTTGGTCTCCTAAATGATATGATACCAAAAGAAAATGAACTTCCATGTCAAAAATATGATGCCAAACTAATTATATATTCAATGGACATGATCGCCAAAAACATATATGTTTTTTCAAATGATTGCATATTGTTTCGTAAGGACCATGAATCACTCATAAAATTCCCTAAGTGTGGTGTGGATCGATACAATAAAAAAGAATCAAGTCCTTCAAAATATGTATGATAATTTCCTATCATTCCATTACTTAAAATACTATATGTATGTTAGGAAATTGTAAGACAATCAATGTGGCATGCCAATACAATAATTAAAGATGAGAACCTATATCATCCAAAAAATTATCCCCAGAAAAAGAAAATTGATTATGAGTATCATAAATTTGAAAATGAGTTGAGAAACTTTCGTCTTAAATTATCTAAAGATGAAATAAATCCATTTGGTGTAAAAATTAGTACTCACAATATATGACCCGTCATGTTGGTAAATTATAACTTTCCACCATGGTTATGCATGACACACAAATACATTATATTGTCTCTGCTTATATCTGGACCAAAGAAACTCGATAATGATATTGATGTCTATTTGGATCTATTTATCGAAGATCTTAAATTGATGTGGGATACATGTATTACAATGTATGATGCTCATATAAATGAAGAATTCACATTGGGGTCCATGTTGTGCGGTGTGATAAATATCTTTCTTGCTTATGGAATTTCTTTAGGATATAGAATTAAAGGAATGTTGGGGTGTCCCATTTGTAAAAAATACACACACTCAGTTTAGTTAAAACATTCCTTAAAGAATATGTTTTTAAAATGTAGGAAATTTTATCTTGATGACATAAATACTGAACCTGGATAACAAAATTCAATGGGAATACTGAACAAGGTAAAACATTATCTCCATTAATGGGTGATCAACTATTTGATAAAGTAAAATATATTGACACTGTTTTTGGTAAACCATTTTTAAAAACCTAATGAAACCAGGTTGAAAAAAGAGATCAAATTTATTTGAATTACCATATTGGAATTTTTTATATGTCAGAATTTGTATTGATGTCATGAATGTAGAAAAAAATATATTTTATAATGTTATTATCACATTACTAAATATTTCTGAAAAAAATGGCATTAGGGCTAGATTAGACATGATTGACATGGGGATAAGGGAATATTTGGCACTAGTGAAGGGTAAAGGGTAGACTTTTCTTTAGCAGCTTACACTCTATCTAGATAGAAAAAATTGAAATTTTTAATATTTCTTAATGGTATAAAAGTTCCATAGGAGTATTCATTAAATATCAATAATGTTGTGTCAATGACTAATTTGAAGTTATAAGGACTAAAATCAAAATACTCTCATGTTTTGATATAAGATTTGATGCATTTTTCATTATGTTTCATTATGCCTAAAAATGTATGGCATACATTAACCAGACTTTGGTTCTTTTTCAAATCTATATGTAGTAAATTTATAGACCCATGGAAGTTTCCAATCATGAATAAGGAGGTTGTAATCATATTATGTGAATTAGATATGTTCTTCCCATTATCATTATCTGATATAATGGTTCACTTTGTTAGAGAGTTTTGACTATAGGGTCCCGTCCATTATAGATTGATGTATCCCATAAAATGGTATATAAATATTTTGAAAAGGTATATCAAGAATCAAAGTCATCCAGATGGTTGTATTACAGAACAATATATTTTTGAAGAAGCTTTTGAATTCTATACCAATTAACCATTAGATGTTGACAACATCAGTCTCCCAAAGTCTTGTCAAAGTGGATGTCTTATAGACGAAGGGATTTATAGAATAGATATTGTTACAAATACTATCATAGATCGGGAGAAATAACACCTTTAAATTTTACAAAATAGTGAATATGTTGATTCATATGTTGAATCCCATAAAGCAATTCTTAGAGGTTTGAATCCATCAAGGGCTGGAGGATGGATATAAAATACATATAATCAAAAGTTTATAGGATGGTTCTGAGATCAAATTTATAAGTAGTTATATAAAAATATGAATTCAATTTCCTAACAAATTCAATGTCTAGTCAGGGGACCAAATGAAAATGTTACATCTTACACTATTTTTGCATGCAATGGTTACATGTTTTATACAAAATAATATGATGACTACAGTATGATGAAAAATAGTAGATTTACACTTATGGTGGAAGCAATGAACATATCTAGTTCCAAGGATATAAATCCAATTTATTCAAATATTTCATATTTCATCACTATCAAACAGATATACGAGTTAGATTATACAACATTTCAAGTTCCAATTTTCCATTGAAAATGGGTTGACAATAGGAGTGGAGTGAAAGTTTCTAAAATGGGATTTGTGAAGGTGAATTTTATTATGAAAGGGGAAAAGGATGATACATTCATAATAGATTCACAAGTAGTGTGATTATTTTATATCTTAGATCCAGAAAATAAGAATTGGTCGATTTTCTTGCTGGAAACTAAAACAACTGTAGGGTTAGATGAAAATTCAATCAAGGATGCCTCTTTTATTGGGATATCATAACGAGTTAATTCCAGTCCCAATGCATACAATGTATTATATGTTAGGGGGATCGACAATAGGGAATTTTGATTCTTAATAAATGATCTAAATCCCTTCAACCTTAAAAAAAGAGAGTTTAATGAGAAGGTTAAAGTGTTTTTTAATATACTAATATTTTCTTCAAAATATTATATATTCTTTACTACATTAACATAATCTAAGTTAAATGTTTTACTACTCATGTAGAAAATGTCTTTTGTATAGGAAAATGTTACCAATTCCAATGAAGAACAGACTATTGATACTGAAACTACAGAATTATTTGGGGATCAACAACATTTTGATAAAGAAAAAAACAAGAATGATGAAACATCACAATGTTGAATAAAATTATCAAGGTAATAAGTAAGGGTATAAAATTTTAGGTTGGTTGGAATAAACAAGGCCAACCTGTTGACCCCAACAAGTCAATGTTCACTAGTTATATTGGGGTAATAACAAGGATGGATGTGCCGATTGATATAGATTCGTGGTTCCACATCTAACCTATAATGAAGGAAACTATTTGGAAAGATATAATGGTAATGTTATGATATACTTTCTCTATTTTACTGAAAAATTATATAATGAAACATTGATTTAATTTTCATTATTTCTTACACATTTCATTCATTTTATAATATTTTTATAATAAATATGTCTTAATGGAAATTGAAAAAACCCATAGATTCTTCCATAATATTCTTACCAAGTTACATCTTAGGGATGCTGAGAGGAAAATAATCCCCACCCACCAGTTAGTTATGCACACATTATAAAGTAAGAAACATGGAATGATTTAATTAGTCATTACAAATAGAAATCATTTTAGGTGCATTGTAGTCAATAATATATTATTTGAAATTATTTATTTTATCCAATTTTATTCAAAATTGTTAATTTATGAAATATAAAAAAAGTTTTGAAAATAAAGAACATGCATAAAAACCAATGTACCCCTATCACAAAACAAGGATAGGGTATGCTTCATTAGAGAAGAAATTAGTATATATTTTAAATCAATAATAAAAGTTTTATGTGATATGAAACAACATATGTTCCTTTTTTTATATTCAGATTGATGAATCAAAATCTAAAGCCACTTTCATCCCACATCATATGCTATGGAAGGAGGCTCGTGTAAATAATGAGGGTAAACTAGTTGACAAAACAAAAAAGTAGTATGAGAAATATGCATAAGTGTGAAATAATATTAATTCATTATGATTTATAACAGTATCACATAAAAATATCTATTTATGTTCATATGTTTTTATACAGTTTAGACACAAAAATTGACAGTGACCATACCAGAAGAAAAACTACTTTTAGTAGCTTTGAAGTGGTTAGAACAATATGGTTACATTATAGAAGTAGGTTTTGGAGTGTCTCTTAAAACATATTTTGAGAAGATAAAACCACAATAAGATACGTATAAGATGATGAAAGGTTTGTAGACACAAATATATGATTTTTAAGATATTGTTGTCCATTCTAGTTTGGCATACCAATATATGATAAAGGATCAAAGCGAACCGGTGATGGAACCAAGATTCGTACATGAAGAACCAAATGACCCTACTGTCTTTGAGGCTAGTCATTCCCCTTAACTGCATACCATACCCGAGGTAATGAATTTTTTCATTACTCTTTATCCTAAATTGGAATCAAACAACTTATGATAAATTTATATTAATAAAATTTTGAAGGGTAAAGTTGTATGTGGTTTCTATCTATCAACACACATGCACCACCTTATTGTGAGGGGTACATTGTATAATATCCCAGGAGATAAGAAACATAATAAAGAACTACCAAAATATCATATAAGATCATGTATTGAGGTAGATCAAGAGATGGCTGTTGAGTTTCCCATTCCACTTGATGATATGTATATTAAAATGGTCAATGATGATATTGGAAATTTCTTAGAATGGCTGTCTAATCTTATAAAGATACACGAGGTATGTATTTAACAATTTTTTTCTTATAAAAACCTATAACAGTTGATGGAAAAAGGTCTTAAGTGAGGTATGATATTACAGATGGATAAATTAATGGGGAAATGAAAGGTCAGATCAAGAGAATCTAGTGAATCGACCAAGAAATCAAAAGGACATTCTGAGAGTGTCTTCTCCCCACCAGTTCCAGAGAAACATTTATTATCATCAAAACTTCATGAAGAGACCACATTTAAAGATGAAAATATTTCTTACATTCCATATGAAGAATAAATATCTGTAACTTTTATTACATACGTAGTTTGTCTCAAGATTATAAATGAGATTCTCAAGTTTGAATGGTTGGGAGTCTTAGTTGTGAATACACACATAAGGTACTTTTTCATAATATGTTTTTCTAAATAATGATCTAATATTTTCATTGAAGTTAATAATTATTCATATTTTATATAAGAATTTATATCACTAAAATATAAAGGGGAAACTGTGCGAAGCTTGATTTGGATTCATTAATACTTGTATAATTTCTACGTAAGAAACTTCTTTAGAGAAGTAAAAAATTGATATGAAGAAAAATGAGATATACAGTGCATTTGAGAAAAAAATAACTGATGACAGACTTTTTTTGATGCCTATAATACAAGGGTAAAATTCTAAAATCTAATCACATAAAATACATTTTTTATTTTTTTCATAACTTATTTGTTTTTGTTTTTTAGGCAACACTTGATGTTGATTGTAGTCAATCTAGATTCCCCAAATATTGATTTTTTTGGATATAATGAATAGATATCCAACAAACAGACCACACATGATGTGTATTGTGAATTTTTAATACACTCCAATCAATATTTTATAGATAATATTCAGATTATATGATTTGGTCTATGTTTTAACAAAAAAAATTTATGATAGCGTGGTCTCTAAATACAAGCTAAATCATGGAATGAAGTTGGTGAATGAACATAAAAATCCTTCAAATTAATTCAAATGGAAACATTTTAAGGTATATATAGAAATATTTACCTATAAAATCATATTTTAAAACAATTTACTAATTTTGGTTAATGTTTTTATAGTTTCTGAAGCAAGATAATGACAATTATTATGAATATTATGTTTGAAAATTTATGAGAGAGATCATGAACCATAAAAAGACCAACATCCCTAAAGAGGTAATTTTCAAAGGTAATTAAAATTTCATTAAAAATATTTCTTAATAGTTTTTTGTCTATATTTTCTTAGTACTACCAATATTACTGACAAAATTCATACTCAAAATAAGAAGTAAATTTGTTTAGAGATTAGTGGGAAACATACATGGTGTCAAAATGTCTGCCGATAACAAATTTAGGCAATTAACTACTATTTTTGTGATATAGTATATTCTATGACCTTAGAAATATATTTGGGGTGTGAAGCATTAGTATAGGAATGCTTATAAATTATTTTTTATTTTTTTCTCAAGGAGGAGTATAATGGAGTAAATCAATTTGTTTAAAAATGAGTAGAAAACATAGTGTTAGAATTTATACAGACATCACGAAGAAGTGAATTCCTACTACTTATTTAGTTAATTTCTTCATCATTTTATCTACTTTTTTTAGTTAATTTCATTATCATTTTTAAAATAAAATTAAACTAATTCCCTCTATAGGGTTCCATCATGGGTGGTGGTACATGATAGCAGAAAATAATAATACAATGGTTTCACTTTGGTGGGTGGTAAAATTATTTGGGCTATTCGATAATCAATTTGATATATGATATAATATAAATAATTCTAGTAAAATCCGTAAAAGTAACAAATCAAGTTTACATTAGTGAAATATATTGACTAAAAATGATTCTTTTAAATGCACATGATGTGAAATTAAATCATCCCACCATTATATCACCTAAAATCTCATAATTATTACATGAGTATAGGTGTTTAACCTATCCTTATTATGTATATAGATACTTGTTCATTGACTCACCATCAAATATTTTTCCACTGGTTCGTCACTAATATGCATGTACACATTCATTATGTAAAACGATCCATGTTCACAAGCTCATTAATAAAAAAATCATCATCAATCTCAATAAGAAATACATGTGAATAGGTATGTTCCCATTTTTATGAAAAAATAACAATGATGATATGTTATAATTTATCATCACCCATAATATTTAAACGTATATACTAATCTATAGCACAATCCAAGAATAATTAATGGACGTGCTTGATTTTAGTTTCATTTGGATGCTATAAAGTTCTATACTGATGTTTAATATTATAAAAAAGGGGTAAAAAATTTATAATGGAGTTTAGTGTCTTATAAAAATACATAATGAGTCACACTGAATTTTTTTCCATCAAAGAAGTTAAATAGTTTATCATGGAGTTTATGCTCTCTATAATAGTGAAAGGGAAAGATAGATTTTATTTTGTTCCATAAAAACTCAAATATAAATATTTATTTTAGTTCAATCAATGAATGATAATAGGTTTACACTAATGGTTAATGTTTTATAGGAATAAATAAAGAGACACACTAATGTTTAGTATAATCTAGGAATATTTAATGTGTTATGCTAGTTTTTTTTATAGAAAATAAGGAGGAAAATGTTTATATATGAGTTTTACACTAACCCAAAAGGATAAAAGTTTTTATGGGAATTTTTTTGTAATGCATGAATGTTATGTTATTGTAAAGTGGTTAAATATATCATGTTTTGGGATTTATCTTCTAAAATATCTCATATGTATCCATAGTGGGTGAATCTAAAATGTTATTGTTTGGAATCACAGTTTAAAACAATGGGACTAGGAATGAATTAATTCATATTTATGTTTAATTTATTTCTTTATAGTATTACTGACATAAGAATTATTTTCTTATACAGGTGGATTATTTTTCTCAAGTTGGGGTGGTTTGTTAAAAGCTGTTCATAATCATGAGAGATTGGAAAGAACATGTCCCTTTCCAATGGAAGAGGAAACTCCATGCTGCCTGAAACATTAAGTGTTTGAGGTATCATGATGTCACACCCACCACATGGAGAGGAGGTATGGTGATGAGGTTCTCTAGAATCCTCTAGAAATATCTTCATCTGAATATTCCAAACTTCTTTGGAGTATTTTGGAACACCCCCTTGGGCCTTGAAGGCTCCACATGAGAGCTTGGGGAAGACCAAGTCCCATGACAATGAGGTTTCCTCTTCCATCATAATGGAACATGTTTTCTATTTTTTGGATTTTTTAGATAGTTAGAAGAAAAACAAATATCATATACTCAATTAACCACACCTCAATCTGATACATAGTGTGCACGGTATGACTCAGACTTTATGTTTTTAGTTTGAATTTACATTTAAGTTCAAAACACACATCCCATACTCAAAACTGATAAAAATCATTAATATTTTTTTGATACTTTAGGAAAACCATCCATAATTCATTTTTTTATGTGTAAAAAATTATCCACACCTTAATTCAACACATGGTGTGTTTGGTATGACTCAAAGTGTGTCTTTTTATTTAAAATTGACATTAATTTTAGTAAAAAAAATTTGACATACTCAAAACCAAGAAAACACATTCATATTGTTTTTATACTTTATAAAAACAACCCATATGTCATTTTTTACATGTATTAATCATCCTCACATCAATTCAATACATGGTGTGCCTGATATGACTCAAAATGTCTATTATGAGTTTAAAATTGACATTTTAGTTCAAAACATGTGTCACTCACTGAAAAATGAGAAAAAAACTCATATTGTATTTATAATTTTGTAAAATTATTCACAAGTCATTTGTGATGTATAAGAATCATTCTCACATCAAACTGACACACAATGTGACTGATATGGCTCAAAGTGCTTGTTTCTAGTTTAAAATGAAATTTTAGTAAGAAAATAAGTGACATACTCAAAAATGAGAAAAAAAATTAGATTATTTTCATACTTTAGGAAAATTATCCATAAATTATTTTTAACATGTAAGAATTAGCCTCACCTTAATTTGGCATACAGTGTGGCCGCTATGACTCCAAGTGTGTCTTTTTATTTAAAATTGACATTAATTTTTGTAAAAAATACAAGTGACATACTCAAATACAAGAAAACACATTTATAATATTTTTATATTGTATTAAAATGATCCATAATTCATTTGTGATGTGTATTAATCAACCACACCTCAATCCGATGCTCGGTGTGACCGGTATGACTCAAAGTATGTGTTTTTATTTGAAATTGACATTAATTTCAGTACAAAAGACAAGTGACATACTCAAAACTAAGAAAATGCATTATAATTATTTTCATAATTTAGGAAAGAAATCCATAAGTCATTTTTTACATGTAGGAATTTTCCGCACCTCAATCTGATGCATGATGTGACTGGTATGACTCAAATTGTGTCTCTTTATTTAAAACTGACATTAATTTTAGTAAAAAATAAAAATAACATACTAAAAATAGATCTAACACATTATTATTGTTTTTATATTGTATAAAAATTATCCATAAGTCATTTTTTACAACTAGGAATCAATCTCACCTCAATCCGATACACAATGTATCCGGTATGACTCAAAGTGTCCGTTATTAGTTTAAAATTTACATTTTAGTTCAAAAATATTCAGTCACTAAAAACTAAGAAAATACACTAATATTATCTTTATAATTTATTAAAATTATTCATATTTCATTTGTGACATGTAGGAATCAGTCTCACATCAAACCTACACACGATGTGACCGTTATGACTCAAAGTGCGTGTTTCCAGTTTGAAATTACATTTTAGTAAAAAAAACAAGTGACCTAATAAAAATGAGAAAACAAATTTTGATTGTTTTTATACTTCAGGAAAACTACCCATAAGACATTATATACTTTTAGGAATCATCATCACCTCAATATAATTCACGGTGTGTCCGGTATGACTCCAAGTGTGTCTTTTTATTTAAAATTGACATTGATTTTAGTAAAAATGACAACTTATATACTCAAAACTAATCAAATTATTTCATATTGTTTTGATACTTTATGTAAATGATACATAAGTAATTTTTTATTCATTGGAATCATCTTCACCTCAATTTTATGCATGATGTTCCTAATATGAATCAAAGTGTTTGTTATCAGTTTAAAATTGATATTTTAGTTCAAATAGTGCCACTCCCTAAAAAATAAGAAAATGTAATTGGACTGTATAGATAATTTATTAAAATGATTCATAATTTATTTGTGATATTTAGGAATTATTCTCACATCAAACTAACACATGATGTGACTGGTATGACTCAAAGTGCATGTTTCCAATTTAAAATGACATTTTAGTAAAACACACAAGTGACATACTCAAAACTAAGAAAACACATACAGATTGTTTTGATACTTTAGGAAAACAATACATAAGTCATTTGGGATGTGTAGGAATTAGATTCACCTCAATCTGACACACGGTGTGACCGATATGACTTCAAGTGCATATTTTTATTTAAAATTGACGTTAATTTTTTTAAAAAGAAAACTAACATACTCAAAATTGATAAAAAACATTAGGATTGTTTTTATACTTTAAGATAATAATCCATAAGTTATTTGTGATGTGTATGAATTATACTCACCTAAATTTGATACAAGATGTTCTTGATATGACTCAAAGTGTCCATTATCATTTTAAAATTGACATTTTTGTTCAAAAAGTGTCACTCACTAAAAACTAAGAAAAAAAATTCAGATTGTATTTATAATTTAGGAAAATGATTCATAATTAATTTTTGACATGTATGAATTATTCTCACATCAAACTGATACATGATGTGACCGGTATGACTCAAAGTGTGTTTTTCCAGTTTAAAATGACATTTTAGTAAAAAAAAGTGTTATACTTAAAACTAATAAAATGACTTTATATTGTTTTTATACTTTATAAAAATGATCTATAAGTCATTTGGGACATGTAGGAATCATCCTCACATCAATATTATGTACGGTGTGACCGGTATGACTCCAAGTGTGTATTTTTATTTAAAATTGACATTAAGTTTAGTAAAAAATACAACTAACATACTCAAAACTGAGAAAAATAATTCTTATTGTTTTATACTTTATAAAAATGATACATAAGTCATTTGTGACATGTATTAATTATAAACACCTAAATTTGATACATGATGTACCTAGTATGACTCAAAGTGTCCATTATCATTTTAAAATTAACATTTTAGTTCAAAAAGTGTCACTCACTGAAAATCAAGAAAACACCCTTGGATTATCTTTATAATTTTGTAGAATGATTCATAATTTATTTGTGATGTGTAGGAATTATTCTCACATCAAACCAAAACATGATGTGACCAGTATGACTCAAAGTTCATGTTTCCATTTTAAAATGTCATTTTAGTAAAAACTACAAGTGACATACTCAAAACTGAGAAAACACATTCAAATTATTTTAATACTGTAGGAAATAAATCTATAAGTCATTTAGGATGTGTGTGAATAAAAAACACCTAAATCCGATGCATGTTTTGACTGGTGTGACTCCAAGTGCGTGTTTTCAATATATAAGTGTCATTTTAGTTTAAAACATGCATCACATCACCAAAACCGAGTAAACAAGATCAAATTGTTTTATCATCATTTTATCTGCTATTACTTAATTAATTTCCTTATAATTTTTATATTATACTCATTTAGTTAATTTTCATAGAGATATTTCTTGAAGATGAACAAGAAATGGGGTGACACGAAAGAATCAACTACAACTCAATCTGATACACAATGTTCCTGGTATGGCTCAAAGTTTAGTTTAAAATTAACACTTTCTATTTAATTTATTTCTTTATAGTATTAATAACATAATAATTTTTTTCTTATACAAGTTCATTATTTTTCTCTAGATGAGATGGTTTATTCAGCAATAACATGAGTGGGGGTTAGGGGC
The DNA here is from genome assembly GCA_963277665.1 of Viscum album. Lineage (NCBI taxonomy): Eukaryota > Viridiplantae > Streptophyta > Magnoliopsida > Santalales > Viscaceae > Viscum > Viscum album. Next base: position 1,897,945,027 of record OY728150.1, read on the forward strand.
CAAAGATAAAGGAACATTAACGTTTTTGAATGTCTCTGATAATTTGTACTGATTCTTGTAATTGTATAAATTGATATTTGAAATGTATATAATATAATGTTTTTTTCTTGCATTTTTTTTCTAATTTTTTTTTCATTTATAATCTGTATTGACCTATCTACTATTTCTGGTGCTATCTATATTGTACCTGTGCTATTTGTGGTATTGTAGTGTTCTATAAATTTAGAATCACACTGCAGTATGCCCCTTGATCAGCATTTTTACAGTGATGATAAAAGCCTAGGTCTTTTAATCATGATATGGTAGTCAATGCTTCTCTAGCACTGATAAAGGCTAATCTTAGCGATGTTAAAGGCATGTTTTGTAGAAGTGTCTCTATAATGACCCAACCATAAACATTACATATTCTAGAGTTTTTGAACTAGAATTCAGATTCTTAAAATTATGAGGATCTTTTTAGTTTATAGTTTTAGATAATTAGGATATACTCTTTCTAATTAAACCCATACATTATAAGTGGACACTTACACTTAGTTTCCATTTTTCCCACCAAACAAAGGTCTCTAAAATAAAACATGGTTTCTCATTATGAAAAATCTTTATTGTTTTCTTTTCGATCTCATCCTTGTCCCTGATCTCCCTTAAACCCCATAAAAATCATTTTAAAACTTGGGATGAGCACAAAAATCTTGGTAAGGGACATAAAACTAAAAAAAAAATCTCTAGTCCATGAATACTTATGAACCTGTGATTTTTTTCACAAAGTTATACTTTTCACCCATAAAACTCAAGCTCTTTAACTTACCTCATGAAATCATAAGTTTCCTGTGAAACTTTATATCAAACATAAATCATAAAGGTAATTTTTTGTATCATCTCCATATCATTATTACATATACTGTAGCTCTCTCGGCTACACAGGGGGTAATTATCATAGTTACATTTGGAATAATCACTATAGTACATTCCCTTAATCTCTTAGAAAAAACCCTACTGGTTAACTTTGTCTCATAAACCAATGAATTAGAGAGGTATAACGGGATCACCCACCCCCAGTTTATCATGTAACTACCTATACTCATAAAAAAATCCCAAGAACCAAAATATAAGCATAATACATAAAGCTTGCATAAAAGAACATTCTTCTATTTTGAAATCACTTTTCATTTTTACAAAGCCACACTCATAAATGAAAACACTTTATTTGAAAATAAAAGTGTAAACTTATAAATTAATCTTAAAAACATTAATATTAATGAAATTGTGAAATTATGTTCATTCCGTATATGTTAAAAAACATTTTTTTTGTCTTTTGTAAAAATAGTTGAAAGAGTAACTTTAAAAGTAGTTTTTAAAAGAAAGTCCCTTACATAAAACCAGAAAAAAATCTCCTTTGAAAACATTTGAGAGAAATATGAAAATTCCCATTTTAAAAAATCATTTCCATATTAATACATTCATAAAAACCATTTTGAAAACATGGACATGAAAGAGAAATATTTATAAGAATAAATCATTAAAATGTTTAAAAATATGTTTTAGTAAAAGAGTCCATTAAAAATATCATATTATTGAAGTGATAATTAATCAAATGAATCAATTACATGTATTCACTATTAATAAACATCAAACAAGTGGAAATAAAACATTAGATAATCAAAATTAAATTCACATATAATCATATCTTGACATAATCAATAAAGTATAATTTTAACCCAATGAATGGTAATTGAGTTAAGAAATCCATACTACTTTGTAATAAGTTGAATCATATGCCAAATGAAAGAGTTAAATTTTAAAAAACTTTAAATATAATTATAATAAATAAATTCATGATATAAGATGTCAAATGAGAGTTATATACACCTCAAAAAATAATATAGGTTCATAACATCAAAATATGCCTCAACGAAAGAAAATTGAGACGAAGTCCCTTAACACTTGGAAACTTTTGAATTATAATCCCCATGAAATAAATAAAATAAAAATAAACTATAAATATCATGAATATAAATATATTAATTATTTAAAAAACAATAAGGGTAGTATATACACCACATAAAAGAAATAAGTGGTGAAAATGGTGTATGCCTCATGGAAGAAAAAGTGAGACAAGAATCCCTAACCTTGAGTCTGAATCATCACATAAAATATTTATATTCATGAATAATAAACTTTGGTTAATTATTTAATTTATTTAAAATCTTATTAAAGTTTATTATTACTTTTATATCACTTATTATCATGTTATAACAATTACTTAATTATTTAAGTTCATGTCAGACATTTTGTCGATATTCGGTACTTGATTCCAAAATGAATTTGGTATGATGTCAATAGCCAAAGTGGTCATAAGTCCATCATCTAAAGAATAATATTCATGAAATTATTATAATTTTTATATATAAATTATAATTTTAAATCAAACCATTAAGTATGGTTATGAAAAATTAACTACGTTATAATCATGGAGATGGTAGGCCATACGTACGCATGAGTAACGTTTTCATTTTTCAATAATCATTATAAAAAGAAGGTAAGTATTATTTTATCTTTACATAATTATAATAATATAATTAATATCATATTAATAATTTAAATATACTTATATATATCATCCATATGATGTGATGATGAAAAAACGAATCACATCACTTTGTGGAGGTGATAGTTCACATGTACACACGAACGACATTATCATTTTTGTGTGTATGAAAAGATAAGAAAATAAATGATTTATTATATTTTAATAATGATAAATATGTCATTAGTATCATATATAAAATTTAATTCCATTATTATAACTAGTATTGAGAGACAGTGATGGAAGACAAATTATATCGTTTCGCGAGGCGGTAGTTTGTCGTACACACAAATGATAATTACTTTCTATAGTACCCACAGTTTGAGGTATTTAACATTTTTATGCATTTTATGTGTTGAAATTGGTTGGGTAATATTTTGGAGAGTTTCAAAAGGTTTTGGGAAGGTTCAAAATCTTTTCTAGGGGTGCACGTTTTGAGCATAGTTAGTGGAAACTGTGAAACAAACCTAGGTAATTGTGCATAGTGGGGCAGAGGCAAAGAGGTTGACACATGGTTAAGGCATATGGTTTCAAAACCATGTGTTCAGTCCAGGTAAAACATTCTACTTGAGGAAATGTGATTTTTCATGTTTGGTGCATGGTTTTTTTAACCGTGCGATTCGACTGTGAGGGGAACACTTCAGGGCAGTAGTAGTCACACGATTAGCACACAATTTATCTTACTGTGTTAGATAAACGTGCATATAATAAAAAATTGGGATTTTAAAAAATGGGATCACTTAGGATTTACCATAAATCACCCATTTCCTCTCCCACTCGAACCCCACTTGTGATTTTCTTTTCTCAGGGGTTAGGGAACCTCTTTCACTCATCTTGGAGGCGTTTCAAAGGATTTTCTTAGTATGGTAAAGGCAATTCTCCTCTAATAAGTCTCATTTCTTGGTTGTTTATTGGGTTTCCTTAGATCTAGTTCTCTATCTCTCTTGTTTTTCTAGATATACATCTTTATGATGTAGATATAGGGTTTTCTTTTCCAAAAATGGTGAGATTTGTGCTTATTGATGTTAGGTAAAGGGATATAAGGTGATTTGGTGGAGGTTTCACCCAGTTTCGGTGTGTGGTTGTGCTATGAGTTGATTTCAAAAAACCCTAAGGTAGGTGGATTCACTCTCATCTCCATTTTTATATAATTAGAAGTCTTTAATTTCAAATTAATGGTTGTTTCTTTAAATTTTTGATGTTTGTGATGTGCAAAGCTTGTTTGACACCCATTTTTTTTGATGTTTTTTGGATTATGGAAAAAATGGGTTATTGTCATGTATTGTTCTTGATGTTGTATTTTAAAATGATAATTTTAAAATCATTTTCATGGAGGATTTTTGGGGAATGTTTTGATAAAATGGTTTTCAATAAAAAAGGTTGTTTTATTGAAGTGATATTTGACATGGATGTAGTTTAAGGGAGTTTTCAATAAATATTGATTTTATTGAAATAGTTATGGCTTGTGTAGAATTTTTTTATTTAATTAAGGGATTGTTTGGTTTGGAAATTGTGTGTTGATATGGTTTTCGTAAATATTGATTGTTATGATTGATTACATTATGTGGTATAAGCATGGATTGGATGGGATGGATAGTGGGTGTGAAGGACCACCATTAAGGATTGGAATGTGGGTGTGAAGTACCACTATAAAAAGGGGACGAGGTTGGATGTGAAGTTCATTTGTCAATGGTAACTCTGATATCATGTGGAAAAGTATAATTATGGTTGTGGTAGGTGTACGAACTCACATAATTTTATTGGTTTTTCTAATATAGAATGAGTAATGACATGTTGGGTTGTTTTCCTTGGAATTGTGTGATTTGGGTGAATTGCTTTGGGTAACGATGTGTTTGGCTTGTTATCAATTGTTGAACTATTTTAATGGATTTATATAAATTATTTTATATAATTGTGCTCACATGTTCTATCCTAGTGGAATGTGTAGAGAATTCATTTGGGGAAAATCTACTGAGTATTATTACTCACCCCTTGCTTTGGAACTTTGGTGCTTTTGTAGATGTTGTATTTTGGGACACAAGTAAAGGTAAATCATCTCATTTACCTAGAGGTTCATTGTAATTCTTGGGTGGTATTGTGGTGCTTGGAGTATGGATCTTGGAGTAAAGGTGTGGAGTTGTGTTATAGTTTCATTGGGTCTTGTTGTTAGTCTTCCACTTGATACTCTGATTCTGAATTATTGTGGTTTAGTTGTATTGGACTTTATGTATTTTTATGGAATGGTTTGGTTATATGGTTTTCTCTTGGTGATGTGTTGTATTGGTTCACTTTTTTGACATGCATTATGTAGCTGCTGTTGGTGATGGTTCATTGGCTGGTTGTTTTTATTTTAAGGGAAAATAATTCCCAAGTATTCTTAAAGCCCTCGGTATTTATTACCTTCCTTTGTCACCTTGGGAATGTCACCTAAGGCCAAGTAGAATTCCACCACCTTCTCAATCCAATGGGGGGGGGGGGGTACAAGTAGTATCAGCTTTTTTAGTCCTTGACATACAATTAAATTTGATATTGTTCAGTCTTGGAATTAGTTGTCGATCTTGGTGTTGAAATTTTTTCTTGGTGTATTACTTGAGTTGGGATGGTAGCAAGGAGTAATATTGTTAGAACTTAAAATTTATAGCATAAAAGGACATAGCTAACCCTTTTATTTTGAACTTAAAGTTACCATGGAGTTGGATACATAAGTGTTTTGGAGACCTTATAGGATAATGATCTCATTGTTGTGGGTGTAACCAATGAGATGAGTATGGAATTCATGGTATAAATGACTTCCCACTAGGATTTTATATTTTATTTGGCATAATGATTTATGTTTTGGATGTGAATGAATTTAATTTTAAAAAATCTAGAAATTGTTTTCAAATGTGTAATTTTAAAAAATGAATGGTTGTGGTATTTTGAAAATGGTATATTTTCAAAACAAGGTGGATTTTTCAAAAATGGTTGAATGTGGGAAATATTGGATTTTTTAAAGAATGGTTGTGATAGATGAAATGTAATTGAACTTGAAATCACAATCCTTCAGTTTCTAGGGAGTGAGACTTATGGTGATTCTTATCTTGATAGAAATGGCACCAGGTAGATATCATAGAGACCAAATGGAGGACTCTGTAGAAAATGTGGTTGCACCTGAGCCCCAAGTGAACCAACAACTAGTTCATAGCATAGTGAAATCTTTCTAAGTTGTGTAAAGTGAGAATATAAGCAATGGGCCAAAGGATGTGGATCACTCAGTTCATTTTTAGAATTAGAATCCACCCATCTTTAAGGGAGATTCAGAACTGTAAAAAGAAAAAGCATGGTTAAATATGATTAATCAAATATTTAATTTCTTGGGAACCCTGACAGAGTTAAAAGTGAACTTAGCGATATAAATATTGGATGATCTTGCATGACGGTGGTGAGAGTTAGTGGTCCAATCTTGAATGGACCAAGGTATGACATGGGAGGGTTTTAAAGAATTGTTTAACAAATAATTCTACCATCACACATTAAAAATTAAGTGTACAATAGACTTCTTCAGTTTGACGTAGGAGAAGCTATCAGTGACGGAATATGCAACTATGTTTATGAACTTAGTGTGGTTTTCACCCAAGGTGGAGGCTAGTGTGTCCTTTAAGGCACAAATATTTTAATCTAGATTGAGGTAAGAAATTTATTCCAAAATTGTGGTGCTATGTATAAGTGATTATATAGAAATAGGGAATATATAATTAGTGTATTAAAGGGATATCTTGGGGGATATAGGTAGGGGAAGCATGTTGGTACCCATGGGGATCAGTGGGAACTCTAACGTCAAGATCAAGAGGAAGAGGGGCACTTATTTTTAGGGTGGAAGTATGACTCAGAATCTAATGATAGTATTGGTGAATCTTTCTATGAATCCTTAGAGTAGGACAAGATGTTTTTAGTGTGGTTCTACAGGCCACATGAAGTGGGATTATATGACACAACCTCGAGAATGTCACAATTTCAAGCAGATGGGAAATCTTCAGCGTTATTGTCATAATGATCCGAGGTCGGGTGTTCGTGACACTCCTCAAGGGTTGCAGTCATCCAATGCCTTAATGGGATGGGGGTGGTAGCATAACCCTCATCAGTAGATTCGAGTTAGTCATGGTGATTCTAGGAATACCACGACTCCTCGGTAGGGGAAGTTTCAATAGGGTAATAAAGAGAAGAGTGTGTAAAGCAAACAGTTGTTTGGAGTTGAGCAGGTTGTGGTAGATGATCAGTTGTGACCATCTACGGTGCGAGGTATGGTTCTTTTTAATTCTACATTTATGAAAGTTTTTTTTGATATGGGTTCTTATCATTCTTTTATTGCCTCTCATATTTTTTATTTGTTGGGTTTGTGTGTGAAAATGATGCCTTATGTTTTGAAACTTCAAACTCCTTTGGGTCGAAGAGAGTGTCGAGCCTTCCTATGTAGAGCATGTGGTATAGTTGTGGACGAGGTTGAGTTGATGCAGGAATTCTCAGTGCTTAAGATGGATTCATATGATATAGTTCTAGGTATGGATTGGTTGGAAATGTTTAAGGCCCACATTGACTGTTATATGTAAACTGTTATTTTTACGATGAGTGATGGTGTCAAGCATATCTTAAAGGAGAGTAAAATGTGAATGTGGGTGCATAGAGCTTGTTGGTTCCAGTATTTGGCACAATATCATATTATTTATAAGCTTTGTCTTTGGAATCGATGGAAGAGTTTGGGAGAAATAGTTTTTTGGCAGTCGTTGACCATTTTTTGTATGTCTTTCCTAAATAATTCTTAGGGTTACCATGATAGAAGTAGAGTTTATGATTGATCTCCTTCTAGGGACCAATACTATCTCACTTCTATCTTACCAGATGACACAAATAGAATTAAGGAAATTGAAAGTGTATTTGTAGGATCTAGAACACAAAGGGTTCATATATCCTAGCACGTCTTCATGGACATCGCCAGTTTTTTTTTGTTAAAAAGGTAGATGGAAATATTCAGATATGTGTTTATTATCCTAATATTAACCAAGTTATGATAAAGAATCAATATACACTTCCATGTATTTATGACATGTTCGATCAGTTGAGGGGATCTCAGTGGTTCTCAAAGATTAGATTGCGATCAGGATATCATCAGTTGTGGGTGCTGAAAGAGGATATTCCCAAAATAGCCTTCAGGAGTAGATATGTCCATTATGAGTACGTGGTTATTCACTTTGGTATTATGAATGCACAAAAAATATTTATGGAATTGATGAATTAGATGTTTCAGAAATATTTGGATTATTTCATGGTGGTATTCATGGATTATATACTGGTGTATTCAAGGACAAAGATGGAGCATGTGAAACATTAGGAAGTAGTGTTGGTAATCTTGAGAGACCATTGATTTTATGCCAAATTTTAAAAGTGTAAATTTTGGATATAAGAGGTATGTTTTTTGAGCCATGTTATTTCTGAGAGAGGTGTTTTAGTGGATCTGAAGAAGATATAGGTTTTTATCTCTTGGAAACCATTGAAGAATGTTTTTGAGGTATGAAGCATCCTCGTTCTAGCTGGGTATTATCAATGCTTTGTTCATGACTTCTCATTATTATCTTCACCGATGATAGTTTTAACAAGACATAATGTTCCATTTCAATGGAATGAGTAGTGCCAAGAATCTTTTGAAGAGATTAAGGATAATATTACATAAACACCAATATTAGTTTTTGCAAAACCAGGGAAAGGGTACATGGTGCATTTTGATGCATCATGATCAAGTTTGGGATGCGTTCTCATACAAGGGGATTATGTGGTTCTATACGGGTCACAAAAGTTGAGGTTACATGAGAATAACTACCCAACACATGATTTGGAGTTAGTGGTAGTGGTTTATAATTTGAAAATTTGCAGCCACTATCTCTTCGATGAGAAATTCATAGTGTATACTGATCATAAGAGCTTGCAGCATATTTTCTTGCAAATATATTTGAATTTGAGATAAAGGATATGGATGAAGTATCTACAGATGTTTGACTTTGACTTGATGTACACACTAGGTAAGGTAAATTCGGTAGTATATTCATTAAGTTAAAATTCATATGCTCAAGTGATGAAACAAGCATCAAATAAGTGGTAGTTGATGTTGGTTATAGCTGCTATGAGATTGGAATCTAAAGACTGGGGTGATGTAGCCGTTTTTTTTCCGGTCTCATTGGTTACTGACTTGGGTGGTTTGGTTAAAGAGGTACAGATCTCCGATTTAGAGTGCATGTCTATGAGGTCTAAAATCAATGGTGGGGAGACCATTTAGGAATGCAAACTTGATGGGAATTCAGTTTTGTGCTTTCAGAATTGGAAGGTTTTACTGGTGTCTTGTTAGGAACAATTCCTTAGTGATTACCATCATTTGAGATGGGTTGTTAATCCTATAATCTAGAAAATGTATAAGTAATTGAAAGCATAGTTTTGGTGGCTAGGTATGAAATGGAATGTGGCCAAGTTTGTATCAATATTCTTAACTTGTCAGAAAGTCAAGGCAGAGCATTAGCGACTAACAAGTATGTTGTAGTCTTCACCTATCCCAGTGTGGAAATGGGAGCATATAACGATGAATTTTGTTACAGGTATCCCAAGAATGTCCACGAAGTGTGATTCCATATGGGCGATAGTGTATCAGCTCACAAAGTCTCCCCATTTCATCCCTATTCATGAATCTCATACAGTGGAGGATCTATCCAAAATCTATATCCTGGAGGTGGTAAAGAGGCATGGTGTGCTAGTTTCAATTGTATGAGATAGAGATACAAGGTTCACATCTCATTTCTGGAAATCCTTGCAGCAAGACCTTGGGACTCAGTTGATGATGAGTATGGCATATCATCCTCATATCAATAGGCAATCCAACAGGAAAATACAAAAATTTGAAGATATGTTGTAGGATTATGTGATGGATTTTGGAGGCTCATGGGAGGAACAATTTCTGTTGGTGGATTTATCTTACAATAAAAATTATCAGGACTCCATAAATATGGATTCGTTTGAATAATTTTATGAGAATTCATTTCCTTATCTACTATGTTGGGTGGAAATAGGTGAGACTTAGATGGTTGGGCCGAGCCTTTTCCAAGAGATGACAGAGAAGATTAATTTTATCAGGAAAAGAATGGAGATGGTGCAAAGTCATCAGAAATAATATGGAGACCATCATCGATGACCATTATCGTTCAAGGTGGGTAATAATGTGATCTTGAGAATATCTATAAGGTTGGGACATCATCAGTTTGGAAATTAGGTCAAGTTATCTCCGAGGTATATTAGGACTTTTGAGATAATTGAGTGGGTTGGAGCGGTGGCTTATCGGTTGGCCTTGCCACCATGGTTCAGTGCAGTGCATAATGTGTTTTATGTGTACTATTTGAAAAAGTATCAGCCATATCAAGATCATGTGATTCATTGGGATCATGTTGAGCTAGAGTTGGATGCTTATTTGTTGTACATCCTAGTGTGGATTGTGGATAGGAAAGACAAAGTCTTACGTGGTAAATGCATCAGCCTAGTTTTTGTTTTTTGGAAACATGTTCAGATTCAGGAGGAGACTCAGGAGTGGGATAAAGAGATGGCTAGGCAATGGCTTGATCTTTTTTGGCAAAGTGACGGTTCTATACTTTTTAAGGATGGGAATTCCAATGGTGAGGAGAATGTAGTACCCCCTAGTTTGAGGTATTTAACCTTTGTTTATGCCTTTTTATGTATTCAAAGTGGTTGGGTAATGTTTGGGACAATTTGGAAAGGTTTTAGGAAGGTTTGAAAGTTTTTTTAGGGGTTCATGGTTTGAACACAATTAGTGGAAACTGTGGAAAAAACCTAGGTAATTGTGCACAGTGGGGCATAGGCAAAGGGGTGGGTGCACAGTTAAGGTGCACGATTTACCAACCGTGTGGCCAACCCAGGTAAATCGTGCTACTTGAGATAGTGGGATTCTGCACATTTGGCACACAATTTGTCTAACCATGTGATGCAACCATAAAGGGTACACTTCAGGGTAGTAATAGTCACACAGTTAGCACACAGTTTGTCTAACTGTGCGAGCTAACCATGCATGACATAAAAAATTGGGTTTTAAAAAAATGGTATCACTTGGGATTTATCCTAAAGAACCCATTTCCTCTCCCACTCGAACCCCACATGGTATTTTCTCTTCTTAGGTGTTAGGGAACCTCTTCCACTCATCTCGGAGGCATTTCAAAGGGTTTTATTGGTGCATTAAAGGCGATTATCCTCTAATAAGTCTCCTCTCTTGGTTGTTTTTTGGTTTTCCTTAGATCTAGATCTATCTCTCTCTCTCTCTCTCAGTTTTCTAGATATGTATCCATTTCATGTAGATCTAGGGTTGTTGTTGCCTAAAATGGAGAGATTTTTTATTTTTGATGTTAGGGAAAGGGATCTATGGCAATTTGGTGGAGTTTTCACCTAGTTTCAGTGTGTGGTGGGTCATTTTTTCTAAACCCTAAGGTAGGTGGCCTCACTCTCATCTCCATTTTGATAGAACTTGATAGATTTAATTTCAAATTAATGGGTTTTACTTAAAATTGATGATGTTTTTGATGTGCAGAGCTTTTTTGACACCCATTTTGTGATGTTTTGTGGATTTTTTAAAAAAAGGGTTATTTTCATGAATTCTGCTTGATGTTGGATTTTAAAATGATAATTTTAAAATCATTGGAATGGAGGATTTTTTATAAATGGTTTGTGAAAATGGTTTTCAATAAAAAGGGTTGTTTTATTAAAGTGATATTTGGCATGGATGTGGATTATGGGAATTTTCAATTAATGTTGATTTTATAGAAATAGTTATGGCTTTTGTGGAAATTGTTGAGTTTCTTAAGGTATTGTTTGGTTTGGAAATTGTGTGTTGATGTGGTTTTGGTAAATATTGATTGTTGTGATTTCATGGATTATGTGGGATAAGCATGGGTTTTATGGGATGTATAGTGTGTAATAATGACCCCTATCAAGGGTTGGAATGTGGCCATGAAGTACCACTATAAAAAGGGGATGGGGATGGACATGAAGTTTCACCATCAATGGTATCACCGAGCTCATGTTAAAAAGTAATAGTATGGTTGTGGTAGGAATTTAGACATGAAAAATTATATTGGTTATACCAATATGGAATGGGTAATGATATGTTGGGTTGTTTTCCTTATAATTGTGTGATTTGGGTGAATTGCTTTGGGTAACGATGTTTTTGACTTGTTATCAATTGTTGAACTATTTTAACGGCTTTATATAAATTGTTTTATATAATTGTGCTCACTTGTTCTATCCTAGTGCTTTGTCTAGGGAAGTCATTTGGGGAAAACCTACTAAGTATTATTACTCACCCCCTTCTTTGGAACTTTGGTGCTTTTTCAGATGTTACTCACCCCCTTCTTTGGAACTTTGGTACACTGGTAAAGATAAGGCATCTCATTTCCTTAGTGGATCATCGTGATTCTTGGGCGGTATTGTGGTTCTTGGAGCATATAGATTAGAGTAGGGATATGAACTTGTGTCATAGCTTCATTAGGTCTTGTTGTTAGTATTCTGCTTGGTACTCTGATTCTAGATTATTTTGGTTTAGTTTTATTGGTCTTTGGGTATTGTTATGGAATGGTTTGGTTGTATGGTTGTCTCTTGGTGATGTGTTGTATTGGTTTGATTTGTTGACATTCATTATGTAGTTATGGTTGGTGATAGTTTTTTGGTAGGTTTGTTTTATTCTAATGGAAAATTGTTCCCCAATTGTTCTTGAATCCCTTGACATTTATTGCGAGCCTTTAGCGCCTTGGGAATGCCGCCTAAGGCCAAGTAACATTCCACTGCCTTCTCAAGCCAATGTGGGGGGGGGGGGGTGGGGGGTACATTAAATTTTCCCATTTGATGGAATATGGATTTAGTTGATTATATTAGAATAATAATATCAAAACATATTTAGAATACTATATTTATTATTTCATCATGTTTGAATAATATTCAAGGATTTGAAAGAAAAAAATAGAAACACTTAATTAAAAACAATACCTTTTCAGAAATTCTCCTTTGATTAACACCTTAAGATAACTAAGGGTGGTATTATGCATAAAATAAGAGATCTATAATGTGGGGAGGGATTATACGAATGGATTTTAGTAGATATTTTACAAATCAAATAGGTTTTTAAGTGTGAATAAAAGATAAAAAGGGGCGACCTTTTATAAGAGAGGGGAGGGACACTCTTGGAATTCTTCAAAATATTAAATTAATATAAATTAATTTTATTTTAAAAATGGATCCAAACTAATTTATTTAGAATATAGGATGATTATGGGTCTAAATAACTTTATCCAATGAAAATTAGATAAGTTTTTACTATTTTTAATCCTTATTTTTAGATTTAACCCTTATTTAACCTTTTTAATTCTTACCATGAAAACATGTGTTTTTACTTTTTAAGGGAAACATTGTTACTATAAAATGAAAAAATAACCAAAAATGGTTAATTTATGAAATGTTAAACATTATTCTAATTAGTTGGACAAATTTTAGATTTTTATGATGTTTATATCTGTAATGTCTTGGATTTTCCATGTATTATTTTTAAATATTTTATGGATTGTTTTAGAGACCAGACACTGAGATGGCATGCAATTCTAAGCCCAGTGTGCCAATAATAAATGTTTGAAATATATTAAATATATTAAATAACATGAACATGTAGTTTTACTAAAAAATTGGAATAAATTCTCAATGGAAAACTGAATCAAAAATCTGAGGGCACCATTGAGTTCAGAATGACAGTTTTACCCTAGGAATGACTTAAATTTTTTTGGTATGAGTTGTTTGTGGAAAATTCATCACGGGGGTTTAAATGAATAAAATAATTTAATGAATTTTTTTTATTTCATTTTTACTAATGTAATGACTAAAAATCTTTAAATATATTGTTATATAGGTTTTTTAGGGTTAGCCACATAACCCTAGAAACATTAGAGAGATGTCGTAGAGAGATTTGAGGATTCTTTCTCAGAAGAATGATGACAGATCATGGATAGATGATCGACACAACCTCAGATTCAATATATCTTTCAAAAAATGATGAAAACATATTCATTCTTCATCAGTGATCAAACCAAATTGAGGTAGGGCATGCGTTTTATTTGGATTTATTCCCCATGTCACGACCCGTCCTCGGGGCCCGTTCCATGACTACCCCAAGCCCGCCTTCCATAGGCCAGGGGCTGGCGACTAGCACCAAGGCGTAAATCCCAACAAACAGGGAAGGCATTGCCTTTGAAAAGTAAACAAGTACCATAGAGTAAGCAAGCAGAAAAATTAAACACTAAGTAAAAACTGTACAAGCTGTGCTGGAAGTAAAAGGGGCCGGAAATACAAGCCCAACTGTAAAGTACAACTGAAAGGAAAAACAACAACTGAAAGGAAAAACTGTAGCGTCGAGCCGTCCTCTGGAAGTCCCACCTGAAGGGTAGGTACAGATAGCCTCCACTGCTCCTCGGGTCCACCTGACCGCTCCGAGTACGTCCCGCCCAGTGGTCCACCTCCAGGTACCGTCCTGCTCCGCACGCCTCCACCACGGTTAGCGCTATCCGTCGTCTGCAACCAACACAACGTAGTGCGGGCATAGCCCGTGCAGGGGTGAGTATAAGCTACTCAGTAGGGACCCCGAGACCCCCGAAGGTCTCCCGAAATCCACAAAGGAAAGATACAATCACGAAGTAACATCTGACATGGCTTAGGTATATGCCCATACATATACCTAAGTCATCAATTCCCGTTCGGCTCCAACGTCCGAGCCCAAGCACAACCCAGTCCACACAGGAAAGCAAAACGTATACCCACACAGGATAGCTCAACATAATCCACAAAGGAGAGTAAATAGTAAATCCACACAGGATAGCTCAACACAATCCACAAGGAGAGTAAACAGTAAATCCACACAGGATAGCTCAACACAATCCACAAAGGAGAGAAACACAAGATTCAGCTCACACAGGTATACTTCTTCGGATGACGATAAAGATGATCACTGATCAATCTAAGTCGTCAGACCCACGAAGGATCGATAGGTAACTAACCCCCGCAATGACCCACACAGGATCGGGCCCACACAGGACTTGTAGGCGCTGGCTCACACAGAACCGCTGAGCGTGGACCCACACAGGATCGGGCCCACACAGGACCGGGCCCACACATGACCTGTAGCACTGATCCACGTAGGATCGCTGAGTGCAGTAGTCGTCGCAGTCCACTGAGGATCTCTGCACAGTCGTCGCCGCAGTCCACTGAGGATCTCTGCACGGTCGTCGTCGGAGTCCACTAAGGATCTCTGCACAGTCATCGCCGTAGTCCACTGAGGATCTCTGCACGGTCGTCGCTGTCGAAGAAGCAGTCGCAGCCAGCTCTAGGGTTCCCGCACACAGCAAGCTCGTACGGGAGGGTCTGCTCCACGAGCCGAGAGGCTGATACATCAACTGACACAAAGTCTGAAGTTGATGTATCCAAAAGTTCCGTATCGTCAACAGGAACTCAACGTCGCAGACGGTGCTTCAATCAGACTCCCGGTCTGAGAGTTATTGGCTTTTTCGTCCCAGGGGCCCGGTTGGTTTTTAAGGAAAAACCAACCCGACTGTACTCCACCTACGTCCAAACCTCGGGCGGAGTATGCCAAAATATCCGTCTCACAAAGAGGAACTCAACAAAGCTGACGACACGTCAATCGGACGTCCGTAGCCCAAGATATGAGCGTTTCCGCTCCGAAGGCCCGGTTGGTTTCGTGTACGAACCAACCCGGCCGAACCCAAGGTATTCCGAAACCTTGAGTGCGATATACCGAAACGACCGTCTCGATCCAAGGATCGTGTTGCTGCTGACGTCGGGTCGTTTGAAGGCCCGTAGCTCAAGTTACGGGCATTTGAACGAAAACCGCCCGAAGACGGGGGGTACGGGCCCGGGCCGACCCGGCCCGACCCCCCCAGGAGTCGGCCGAACCGGGTCGACCCGACCCGGTCTGGTCCGGCCAGGGCACGGCCCGGCTGGTCGGACCGGCCTGGCCCGGTTCGGCCGAGCGGCCGAACGGCCGGGGCGCGCGGGGCGCCGCCCCCGCGGCCTGGTGGTGTCGCGGCCCCCCGCGTGGGGCCGCGCTGAGTCATGGACGCGGCTTCAGCCGCGTCTGAGGGCACCGGACCGGCGCGGCCGCGAGTCCGCGGGTGCCGCCGCCGGCGAGTTCCGCGGGCCACCGGGATCGTTCCGGTGGTCCGATTCTCTTCCCGTCTGCGCCATTGCTCCCCCCGGGACCCGTTATTCACTGCGGGATCGTCAAACACCCGTTGCGGCACGTTCCGTCGTCGCCCGTCAAATCCGCACAAAACGAAGAACGACGGAGGGTCGTCGGGCCGTGTTCGTTTGGCCCGCACCCTCCGCGTTAGAGATAAACAAACGGGGGAATTTTGTTCAACACATGAACCAACAATTTTAATAAAATAAAATTGTTCGTTTGAAACCGGTTCTTTAACTTTTTAAAGAAACACTTACGGGAAAAATAAAAAGGGGTAATTCCCAAAATAAATCCCTACTTCGTTGGTCGTCGCGCGCGGGCGTTCTTCGTGGAAAAGCTCGACGCGGAAGAGGGGGATCGTCGCGTCGTCGTGGGGAGGCATCGCGTCGTCGCGGAATCCGGCGTTGAGTCGGCGAGCTCAACGGACCAAGAACAACAGATTTAAATTATAAATAATTAAATCTGTGTTTCGTTTAAAACAAAAAAAAGAAGAACCTTGAGAGGAAATCCGAAATCACTCACCTCAAATGGTTGGTGATCGGAGATCGGAGCGGGGAAGAACGTCTCGGACGGAAGCGTCGTCGATTTCCGGGTTCGGCGTTCTTCGCGTTCTTCGCGTTCTTCGCGTTCTTCGCGTTCTTCGCGTTCTTCGCAATGGATAAGAAGATACAAGGGTCCTCTCAAATCTTCTCCAC
The DNA here is from genome assembly GCA_963277665.1 of Viscum album. Classification (NCBI taxonomy): domain Eukaryota; kingdom Viridiplantae; phylum Streptophyta; class Magnoliopsida; order Santalales; family Viscaceae; genus Viscum; species Viscum album. Next base: position 1,897,961,612 of record OY728150.1, read on the forward strand.
ACACAAATAACCAGAGGTCGTGCATTGGCCTTATTTTATTATTACGCCAACGAATTTGAAAACTGGTTAAGAAACGACTAATCAATTCGTTGAATTAATTCAACGAAAGAAACAACCCATTTAATTCACGAAATAAACCGCCCAATTAAATGGTCTGTTAAGATTTTAAGAAATGCGTCAGTTGACTTTCATAAAGACGGGTTTTCGCGGGTGCGTTTCTTAGCGGAAAGAAACGGCGGAGCTCGTGCGGGCCCCACCTCAAAAATATCCTACCAAGGGGGTAGGATATTTCTGGATAGCATCCTATCCGGTTTAACTCAGTTCAAGCCGCCTTTAAGTGGCTTCAAGTGGCTTCAAAGTGGCTTAAGTGAAATAAAATAAAGTTGTCGCAAAATTATTTTATTTCTTAACTTTAAGCCCGAAAATTAAAAACCACACCCGAGAAAACGCAACTCCGGAAGAGGTGTTTATAAGCGAATACCGGCACTACGATTTCATCGGTGCCCTCAGAATTCGATTCCGGGCACCGGTTCAAAAGTTAGAAAAACCCGCTCGTCCGTTCACTGAACGTACCCGAGCCAAACTTCGGAAAATGATTCCGGGCACACCGGGCCTCGGAATCAGGTGCCGTCAGAGACTGCGCTCTTGTAAAATTCCAAAGAAAATTAAGAAAAAAAATTTCCTTGAAATTTACGGGTCTTTACATTACTCCCACCTCAGGACTTTACGTCCCCGTAAAGATACATCAAAAACTAGGGAAACAAATGTTGGTACTGAGCACGCATCTGAGCCTCCCGCTCCCAAGTGCTCTCCTGGAGGTTCCCGTGCTGCCATATGATGCGCACAAGAGGAATCGATTGCCCACATAGGACCCGCTCCTGTCGATCCTCTATCTCCACTGGGACCTCCGCAAAAGTCGCCCCATCATCCACGTCTAGCTCCCCATAGTCAATGATGTACGTTGGGTCGTGCACGTATCTCCTCAGCTGGGATACGTGGAAGACGTCGTGCACCCGGTGCAACTGAGGTGGCAGAGCCAGGCGATAAGCCACCTCGCCAATCCTACCGAGGACCTGGAAAGGCCCGATGAAGCATGGAGACAACTTGCCGCCCCGGCCAAATCTCCGCAAACCACGTCGAGGTGAGACACGCAAGAAGACGTGGTCGCCATCCTCGAACTCTAGTGGCCTCCGCCTCCTGTCAGCATATGACTTCTGCCAGCTCTGTGCTGTCCTCATCCTCTCCTGGATGACCTGGACCTTCTCTGTCGTGGCCCGGACCATCTCTGGTCCCACAAGTGCTGACTCCCCAGGGTCTGTCCAGCACAAAGGAGATCTGTAAGGTCTGCCATACAACGCCTCGTAGGGTGCCATCCCGATGGTGGAGTGGTAGCTGTTGTTGTACGCGAACTCCACCAAGGGTAGGTAGTCCTCCCAGCTGCGACCAAAGTCGAGGACACATGCACGGAGCATGTCCTCGAGGGTCTGAATGGTCCTCTCCGTCTGACCATCCGTCGAGGGTGAAAGGCGGTGCTCAGACGTAGCCGCGTCCCGAACGCATCCTGCAACCCCTTCCAAAGCCGGGAAGTAAAGCGAGTGTCCCGATCAGAGAAGATAGTCGATGGCACACCGTGAAGCCGTACAACCTCCTGAACGTAGAGACGCCCCAAGCTCTCCACTGAGCCCTGCTCTCGAATGGGTAAGAAGTGTGCCGACTTGGTGAGTCGGTCAACAATCACCCAAATGGAATCATGACCTCTGGAAGTGCGTGGAAGTCCAGTCACGAAGTCCATAGATATCCCGTCCCACTTCCACTCCGGGACCTCCAAGGGCTGTACCAAGCCTGCTGGTACCTGGTGCTCTGCCTTCACCTGCTGGCAGGCGAGGCACCGTGAAACGAACTCTGCCACAACCTTCTTCATGCCCGGCCACCAGTGCTGTCGTCTGAGATCCTGGTACATCTTCGCTACTCCAGGATGTACCTCCAAAGGAGAAGTGTGAAACTCTCTCAGAACCTCCTCTCGTAAAGCGACTGGTACCAAGGTACGTCCTCTGAAAAGGACATCGTGCTCTGCTCCAAGGGAGAAACCATCAGGTGCCTGTCCCGAGGATATCTGTGCACGCCCTGTCTCACAGTCAGCGTCCCCACGCTGTGCCTCTCTGACCCACTGTAGAAGTGGAGGAGAGACTGTGAGAGACTGAAGGAAGGCTGCTCCATCTCTATCCACGAAGGATATTTGCAAGGCGGCTAGCTGCTCTGTCGCCTCCTCAAGTAGCTGGATGCCCGTCCTCCTGCTGAGGGCATCGGCTACCACGTTCCCCTTCCCAGGAGTATAGAATATCTCAAAGTCATAGTCCTGGAGGAACTCGAGCCATCGCCGCTGTCTCAGGTTCAGGTCCTTCTGAGAGAAGATGTACCTGAGACTCTGGTGGTCAGAAAAGACTGTGAAGCGCTCGCCCATCAGATAGTGCCGCCATGTCTTCAGGGCGAAGACCACTGCTGCTAACTCCAGGTCATGGGTAGCGTAGTTCTGCTCATGCGGCCTCAACTGACGTGATCCGTAGGCAATCATGGCCCGCTCCTACATCAGGACACACCCGAGCCCGGCCCCTGATGCATCGCAGTAGACTACGTATCCAACTCCCTCCTCAGGAAAACTCAAGATAGGTGCGCTGGTCAACCTCTGCCTCAGCTCCTGGAAGCTCTGCTGACATCTGTCTAACCACACGAAGGGTTTCCCCTTCTTCGTCAATGCTGAGAGTGGGGCCGAAACTCTGGAGAAGTCCGACACAAATCTCCGATAGTATCCGGCTAGGCCCAAGAAACTCCGGACCTCTGTCACGCTCTTGGGTGGCTCCCAAGCTAGCACTGCCTCGATCTTCGCGGGATCCACTGCAACTCCCGCCTCAGAAATGACGTGCCCCAAGAAGTGGACCTCACGTAACCAGAACTGACACTTCGATATCTTTCTATAAAGCTGGTGCTCTCGGAGTGTGTCTAGTACAACACGCAAGTGGTAGGCGTGCTCCTCCTCCGTGGTCGAGTACACCAAGATGTCGTCGATGAAGACTACGACAAATCGATCGAGGTATGACTGGGAGATCCTGTTCATGAGGCTCATGAACACTGCTGGAGCGTTGGTCATGCCGAAAGGCATAACCAAGAACTCATAGTGGCCATACCGACACCTGAAGGTCGTCTTCTGCACATCCTCGTCTCGAACTCTGAGCTGATGATAGCCTGACCTGAGGTCTATCTTCGAGAACCACCGTGCTCCCTTGAGATGATCGAAGAGGTCATCAATCCTGGGTAGCGGATACTTGTTCCTCACTGTCACCTGGTTCAGGAGACGATAATCGATACACAGTCGCAAGCTCCCGTCCGCCTTCTTGGCGAACAATATCGGGGAAGCCCAGGGTGAAACACTGGGTCGGATGAACCCCTTGCCCTGCAAGTCCTCCAACTGTACCCGCAGATCTCGAAGCTCAGCGGGGGCCATCCGATATGCTGGAGTGGATATCGGGGCTGTCCCGGGGTACAGGTCAATATAAAAGTCTACCTATCTACGAGGAGGTAGTCCTGGAACGTCGTCGGGAAAGACGTCCGCGTACTGATCCACCACTGCAGGAAAACTGGGACTCTGCACGTCAACTGTTCCCAGGATGAGGCTAGCCAACTGATGATTGATGGGCTGACCTCTCCTCTGCGTGAGTCCATCCTGTGATGCTAAGGCTCCCTTATCGCCGGTGAAGGTGAACCTGCTCCCGTCGGTGCGCACACATCACACCTTGCACCTAATGCAGTCAATCTGAGCATGGACCATAGATAACCAATCCATGCCCAAGATGACGTCGTAAGGCCTCGACGCCGCTACAAGAAGATACCAGCCGAAGCTCTCTCCTCCTAGAGTAAGCTCACACTGCCGGCACCAGTGCGTAATCGTCGAGTCTGCTCCCGTAGGAGTCTCTAGTCGTAAGGATCGAGCCAACGGCTCTGTCGGAATCTCCAAGCTCCGAACAAGGGCAGTGGCTATGAAAGAGTGACTCGCTCCTGTGTCTATCAGAACTGCAGCAAGGGTGGAATAGACACAGATCATACCTCGAATCATCTCTGGCGCGCCGTGGTCGTAGGCCTCTGCTGCCTGGAGCTGCGCCTGTCTCTGCCCGCCAGCTCCCTGTGGTCGGGGCGGGCCTCCTGGTGGTGGTGGTGGCAGAGCCTCAAAGCGTCGCCCACCACCTGCTACCCGGCTAGCTCCTCTGCCTCGTCCGCCTCCTCCCTGTGGAACGCCATGGTCGACCCTCTGCCTCTGCCTGGGTGGTCCCTCCACCGTCTGCTGCCCCTCGGTACGACGGGTCGGGCAGTCACGAGCCATGTGGCCCTGCCCGCCGCACTCGTAGCACTGTCTGCCTCTCGGAAGGCTGGGTCCGCGCTGTGTGCCCCGCACCGCTGAGCCAGTGTCCCGAGGTCGTATTCCGGAAGGCCTGGTCTGCCTGGAACCCTGAGTCATCTGTCGGCTACCTGCTGCCGAAGACTCCGCTATCTGCCGCCCTGCGGTAGGTCTCGCTGTGGACTCAGCTAGGAAACTCTCGATCTGGAGGGCTCGCTCTAGCACTCCTGCCTGGGTCGGGATGCTGAGGGAGATCAGTGATGCCCTGATCTCGTGTCTCAATCCCTACTCGAAGGTCCGGGCCCGGAAGAAGGGGTCCCGTACCATGTCTGTCGAGTAGCGAGAAAGGTTGGTGAACCTCGCTGCGTACTGGGCGACTGTCAAGCTGCCCTTCCGCAGCTGAAGAAGCTCCTGGATGCGCACCACACGGAGGGTGGCCGGGACGAACTCTGAGCGGAAGAGGCTCTCGAAGTCCGTCCAGATGAGGGAGGACTCATCGTGTACCTGGAGCATCAGGATCCACCATCGCCCTGCTTCTGCGTGCAGTAGGCTCGCCGCGAGGATCACCATGAGGTCTGCTGGTGTCCTCACTAGCCTGAAAACTCAGACGACCGCCTCCAGCCAGTCCTCGGCTTCCTGGGGGTCCGACTCCCCACGGAACTTGGGTGGTCGCTGGTGCTGGAACTCGTGCAGAGCTCCGAGGCGTCGTGCGTCGTTAGCTTCCAGTGCTGGAAGAATCGGGGGCTCGGCGGGTAAAGGTACCGCCGGTGACTCTGCTATCAACGGGCCCTGTACCGAGGCCTCGTCGCTCGGCGGGCTGTCGTCGCGCTCTACTCTAGGAACCCTAGCTGGCTGCTGTCGTCGTGCCATCCTGAAAAGGAAACAAGTGCGCCACGGTCAGAAAAATATACCTGGTGAGCTGACACAAGTAATCACGAAGAAAACTTGAAACACACATGCAATCAATGTTTTCGCGCATTAAGTCGGAAATCAGAAGTCAGGGTCCTGGTGTATAGATACGTCGGCCGCCGCACCAACACTAGACTCCCTGGACTGATAACCACACTTAATACGCTAAACACTATTGCTTCACATAGAAGAAAGATCAGAGTCTGCGGTAGAACTGACCACCTCTGATACCAATTTGTCATGACCCGTCCTCGGGGCCCGTGCCGTGACTACCCCAAGCCCGCCTTCCATAGGCCAAGGGCTGGCGACTAGCACCAAGGCGTAAATCCCAACAAACAGGGAAGACATTGCCTTTGAAAAGTAAACAAGTACCACAGAGTAAGCAAGCGGAAAAAGTAAACACTAAGTAAAAACTGTACAAGCTGTGCTGGAAGTAAAAGGGGCTGGAAATACAAGCCCAACTGTAAAGTACAACTGAAAGGAAAAACAACAACTGAAAGGAAAAACTGCAGCGTCGAGCCATCCTCTAGAAGTCCCACCTGAAGGGTGGGTACAGATAGCCTCCACTGCTCCTCGGGTCCACCTGACCGCTCCGAGTATGTCCCGCCCAGTGGTCCACCTCCAGGTACCATCCTGCTCCGCACGCCTCCACCACGGTCAGCGCTGTCCGTCGTCTGCAACCAATACAACGTAGTGCGGGCATAGCCCGTGCAGGGGTGAGTATAAGCTACTCAGTAGGGACCCCGAGACCCCCGAAGGTCTCCCGAAATCCACAAAGGATAATCCACAAAGGAAAGATACAATCACGAAGTAACATCTGACACGACTTAGGTATATGCCCATACATATACCAAAGTCATCAATTCCCGTTCGGCTCCAACGTCCGAGACCAAGCACAACCCAGTCCACACAGGAAAGTAAAACGTATACCCACACAGGATAGCTCAACACAATCCACAAAGGAGAGTAAACAGTAAATCCACACAGGATAGCTCAACACAATCCACAAGGAGAGTAAACAGTAAATCCACACAGGATAGCTCAACACAATCCACAAAGGAGAGAAACACAAGATTCAGCTCACACAGGTATACTTCTTCGGATGACGATAAAGATGATCACTGATCCATCTAAGTCGTCGGACCCATGAAGGATCGATAGGTAACTAACCCCCGCAATGACCCACATAGGATCGGGCCCACACAGGACTTGTAGGCGCTGGCTCACACAGAACCGCTGAGCGCGGACCCACACAGGATCGGACCCACACAGGATCGGGCCCACACAGGACTGGGCCCACACAGGACCTGTAGCACTGATCCACGTAGGATCGCTGAGTGCAGTAGTCGTCGCAGTCCACTGAGGATCTCTGCACAGTTTTCGCCGCAGTCCACTGAGGATCTCTGCACGGTCGTCGTCGGAGTCCACTAAGGATCTCTGCACAGTCGTCGCCGTAGTCCACTGAGGATCTCTGCACGGTCGTCGCTGTCGAAGAAGCAGTCGCAGCCAGCTCTAGGGTTCCCGCACACAACAAGCTCGTACGGGAGGGTCCGCTCCACGAGCCAAGAGGCTGATACATCAACTGACACAAAGTCTGAAGTTGATGTATCCAAAAGTTCCGTATCGTCAACAGGAACTCAACGTCGCAGACGGCGCGTCAATCGGACGCCCGGTCTGAGAGTTATTGGCTTTTTCGTCCCAGGGGCCCGGTTGGTTTTTAAGGCAAAACCAACCCGACCGTACTCCACCTGCGTCCAAACCTCGGGCGGAGTATGCCAAAAGATTCGTCTCACAAAGAGGAACTCAACAAAGATGACGGCACGTCAATCGGACGTCCGTAGCTCAAGATATGAGCGTTTCCGCTCCGAAGGCCCGGTTGGTTTCGTGTACGAACCAACCCGGCCGAACCCAAGGTATTCCGAAACCTTGAGTGAGATATACTGAAACGACCGTCTCGATCCAAGGATCATGTTGCCACTGACGGCGGGTCGTTTGGAGGCCCTTAGCTCAACTTACGAGCGTTTGAACGAAAACCGCCCGAAGACGGGGGGTACGGGCCCGGGCCGACCCCCCTGGGAGTCGGCCGAACCGGGTCGACCCGACCCGGTTTGGTCCATCCAGGGCACGGCCCGGCCGGTCGGACCGGCCTGGCCCGGTTCGGCCGAACGGCCGGGGCGCACGGGGCGCCGCCCCCGCGGCCTGGTGGTGCCGCGACCCCCCGCGTGGGGCCGCGCTGAGTCATGGACGCGGCTTCAGCCGCGTACGAGGGCACCGGACCCGCGCGGCCGCGGGTCCGCGGGCGCCGCCGCCGCCGCGGCTTCAGCCACGGCGGCCTGTCTGGCGGCGCGCCGGGGCGCCGCTGCTCCCGGCTGCCGGCGCCGCCGCGCCGGCGACCCGCGCCGCCGGCGAGTTCCGCGGGCCACCGGGATCATTCCGGTGGTCCGATTCTATTCCCGTCTACGCCATTGCTCCCCCGGGACTCGTTCTTCACTGCGGGATCATCAAACATCCGTTGTGGCACGTTCCGTCGTCACCCGTCAAATCCGCACAAAACGAAGAACGACGGAGGGTCGTCGGGCCGTGTTCGTTTGGCCCGCACCCTCCGCGTTAGAGATAAACAAATGGGGGAATTTTGTTCAACACATGAACCGACAATTTTAATAAAATAAAATTGTTCGTTTGAAACCGGTTCTTTAACTTTTTAAAGAAACACTTACGGGAAAAATAAAAAGGGGTAATTCCCAAAATAAATCCCTACTTCGTTGGTCGTCGCGTGTGGGCGTTCTTTGCGGAAAAGCTCGACGTGGAAGAGGGGGATCGTCGCGTCGTCGCGGGGAGGCGTCGCGTCGTCGCGGAATCCGGCGTTGAGTCGGCGAGCTCAACGGACCAAGAACAACAGATTTAAATTATAAATAATTAAATCTGTGTTTCGTTTAAAACCAAAAAAAGAAGAACCTTGAGAGGAAATCCAAAATCACTCACCTCAAATGGTTGGTGATCGGAGATCGGAGCGGGGAAGAACGTCTCGGACGGAAGCATCGTCGATTTCCGGGTTCGGCGTTCTTCGTGTTCTTCGCGTTCTTCGCAAGGGAGAAGAAGATACAAGGGTCCTCTCAAATCTTCTCAACGTGCAAATAACCAGAGGTCGTGCATTGGACTTATTTTATTATTACGCCAACGAATTTGAAAACTGGTTAAGAAATGACTAATCAATTCGTTGAATTAATTCAATGAAATAAACAGACCATTTAATTCACGAAATAAACCGCCCAATTAAATGGTCTGTTAAGATTTTAAGAAACACGTCAGTTGACTTTCATAAAGACGGGTTTTCGCGGGTGCGTTTCTTAGCGGAAAGAAACGGCGGAGCTCGTGCGAACCCCACCTCACAAATATCCTACCAAGGGGGTAGGATATTTCTGGATAGCATCCTATCCGGTTTAACTCAGTTCAAGACTCCTTTAAGTGGCTTCAAGTGGCTTCAAAGTGTCTTAAGTGAAATAAAATAAAGTTGTCGCAAAATTATTTTATTTCTTAACTTTAAGCCCGAAAATTAAAAACCACACCCGAGCAAACACAACTTCGGAAGAGGCGTTTCTAAGCGAATACCGGTGCTGCGATTTCATCGGTGCCCTCAGAATTCGATTCCGGGCACCGGTTCAAAAGTTAGAAAAACCCGCTCGTCTGTTCACTAAACGTACCTGAGCCAAACTTCGGAAAATGATTCCGGGCACACCGGGCCTCGAAATCAGGTGCCGTCAGAGACTGCGCTCTTGTAAAATTCCAAAGAAAATTAAGAAAAAAAATTTCCTTGAAATTTACGGGTCTTTACACCCCACTCTTAATTTCTGCAATGAATGAAAATCAATCAGTGAACAAATTGATTTTTGGATCAGTTTCCTTATGGGATGGGATTTTTTTGTGGGGATTTATTAAGAGAAAATTTTGTGATTAAAATTTTTATGGATTCTCTTGTCATTATAACATCAACGAACCAAGATCAACACAAACATCGATTGAGGTTCGTTCCTCTCGTATGTTCTTGTGCTTCTCTCCCCCAGTTCTGAGATTCACTACATACATTATTCATTTGACCCAAGGTTTGAATATTATAGATCAATTTATCATTGAAACCCCATTTCTTAGCACAAAAATATGATATCATAGATCTAGGATTGACATGAAATGATAGAGGTGCAACGATGGAGATAGAGAGATTCAGATGACAAATGATTCCTGATTTTGAGTTCTTCAACACAGAATAAAGAAAATAGATTCAATCTATTTTGTGAGTAGATATGGTGACGAAACATGTTGATTTAGTGATGCAATGGAAAAAATATTTTGGATCTTGATTTTTTCAGCATGGAAGTCGACGGATCGGAGGCCAGAGGATCGACCGAGGTGTGCAGAGGAAGATATGAGATTTCAGGAAAACCCCGCAGAACATGGTGTGTAATATAGGATTACATGGTGTGTGGGCCCCTCTGAGTGGAGGTTAGGGTTTTGGGTAGTAGATAGGTATCACAAGACATGTGGACCCTCCCTGTATACTCAACATGCACTTAGGAAGAACATGAAAATGGGGTGGAGTACACAGGTTTCCTACACAGTGTGTACTCCCCCACATAGGCATAGGGTGGACTGAGTACATGGTCTATGCCATGTAATAATACATGGACATGGGTATATAGGATGAATACATGTACTAGCACATGGGAAGAGTACATGGTTTCCTACAGAGTGTGTACTACTATACAAACACAGTTTGATGACACAAGATGTTTACATGGGCATGACCTGAGGTCAAGGGACACAACGTGTACCCCTTATATACACTGTGTACTCCCTTAAAGAGTGCTTGAGGCTCATTTTTTTCTTATTTTGGAATATTATAGGTTTATTTCATTCCCTTGGTCCTTTACCTTGAGGGTATAGTGTGACATTAGATCCACATCACTGAATTGTGATCCCCTCTAGTGGCCGAGTCTCAGATAGATTCTTGACATCCCTATGTGAGACTGGAGTGTGATCCTATATCATCCTTATTTTAAAAATTGGAGTTTTTGGAATCAACATGACCTACATGAATAGAGCGTTGATCATCCATATTTTAGGCTGCATCAGTAGGGTTGGTGGAATCATTGACATATGATCCCCTACACATTAAGTTGATCCAGATTGGGTTCATGGTCTCCCCAGCGGTTCTGGGCATGACCCCCTACTAGTGTATCAAAGTATTCTTAGAATAGTTCATTCTATTTTTGCAGCACCCAATGATCTAGAACTCTTCATCAAGAGTCTTCGATGATAGCATGGCTTGCAGAGTGAGTTCTCCCAGAATGAGCATTACTTTGAGCAGAATCCTGTGGATGATAGTTGGTTATGAATGCCTAATGGCATGGTGTCTTTCCTATGCATATCTAGTTTTTTATTATAAATTGATTGTTATATTTTGTATTAATATGACTACACTTTTTGCTTTGTGTTTAGTGTTTTTAGGGTTTCCTAATGAGTATTGTTATACTCATCCATGTATGGGATTTTCTCACACGTCTCGTTTCTTGTGCAGATGATAACCCTTTTGATGGTGTCTTGGGAGTACAGGGGGTGGGTAGACCATGGTTGGATATTGACCAAACAAGGTGTTTACAAGGAGCACACTTTTGACTTAGTCCTCACCCTTAGAGAAGGTTGGACTCTTTACATTTTTCTTTGGGATTGTTTTTTGCCCCTTTTCTGTTTTCAGTACTTTATTATCATACTCTATTGTGGGATCTTAGATGTATGCATTAATTGTTTATATTTTTTTACATTTCATAATTGTGTGGTCTTGGATATGTGTGCATGTGTATATGTACTTTATGCTAATGCTACCCATTTGTGGGATATGCCTACTTGGCATTGGTCTCTAACCCCTGGCCTATTGGAAGTGGGTTTGGAGTAGTCATGAGCCAGACCTCACTGGGTTGGGTCTTGAAAGAGTGGCATTAGAAGAGGTTGGTTCTACTTTAGGATCAGGAGTTAGTGATATTGGTTTGGGGAAATAGTGTTTAGTATTTTGAGTTCGGATTTCAGGCTAGGGATTCCAGTGTTGGTGTGGTGGCCGATGTATCCATACACCAGGACTCTGATCACCTTCCTTTCAACTTAGTACATTTAAACATTTGGTTGTGGGGAAATTTTTTTGGTACATGCATCATATAGTAATGAGTTGTGGTTTTCAAGTCCTTCTTGATTTAGCTCCCCATATATACTCTTTTGACTATGGTACCTCTTATTTTATCTTAGGATGACTCAACATAGATATCCAGCTAGGATTCCACCGCATGAACAACAAGATGATCCATTTAGTGATGAGGCATCTGTATAGGGGATTGTACCAGAGACATAACCTCCATGTGGTTTACCATCTATACTGCCACTTGTTGAATAATAGCTAGTACTAACACTAGCAGCTGAGGATGCACACATTCTGAGGGTGTTGCATGAGTTTTAGAGGTAGCGACCTACTGGGTTTCAAGGTGATCCAAACCCCTAAGTGGCTAAGGTCTGGATAGAGGCATTCACTTGCATTTTTTTCCTTTTGAAGATTCCTATTGATCAGATGGAAGTCTTTATAATGAGCCTTCTTCAGGGCTCTACGGGGTGATGGTGGAGCTTGGTGACTCAATCACATGATGAGAAAACTCTCTCATAGATAGACTTCTAGAATCACTTCAGAGAGGATTTATATCCAACCATGTTGTGATCGGTTGGCATATAAGAGTTTCTGCATTTACACTGGGGCAATATGATCATGGAAGAGTTTTCAGTGGGGGTTACTCATCTCTCACGTTACTCCTTGGATATGGTACGAGACTGGTTCTTCAGGGTTCGGACCTTTGATAAGGGATTGTGTTGGTAAATTAGGGAGTTAGTGGTATCTCTTATAATTTCAACCTATACTAGAGTGATTGAGAAATCCTTGTTGGTAGAAAGTTTTCTACTAGAGTAGACACTAGTAGTGGGAGCTACTAGTGGGAACCTGGTAGTTGATACCACGACAGTAGGTAGCCGATGGTATCCATAGGGATTCAAGCAGATTATATGCTTCAGGAGGCAATCCCAGGACTCAGGTTTATTGATGTGGGGCTCTCAGGGTGGATCTAATCAGCCAAGGGATAAACAATGTTTTTCTTGCGACATTCAAGGACATAAAATGAGATTGCCTGACCCATCGTACAACTGACCAGGAGATGGTTGAGGGTCCACTGAGACAGAGATAGTGGTGGGAGAAAGGTGTTATGTAGGGTGGTAGACCTAGAATAGGGTAAAATAGGGTAGAAGAAGGTGGTCATAGGTTCAACCTATTACCACCACCACCCCCAGGTGGTCCATGCTATGCTCAAAGAGATGGTGGGCAGGGATGAGGCCTACTATAAGCTATGGAGGCCTATGACCCTTAGGCTCTAGGGACAATAAGAGGTACGATCTGTATATTTTATACTTTAGATGTAGTATTGATATACATAGGTGCTATCAATTCCTTCATTTCCACTTCTATGGTTCAAGGCTTAGGGATTCAGGTTGATCTTTTGACCCGATCTTTGCGATTGGAGATTTCGACGGGCGACAAATTAGAAATTTCACACTTGTGCTGATAGTGCAACCTAATGATTAGAGGTGATAGTTTTGTATGAGATCTCTTTTTTTCAGCAATGAGGCCTTATGACATTATCTTAGGTATGGAATGACTATCTATAGTTCGTACCCAGATTTACTATTTTAGAAAAAGGATGCGGTGTGTCCACAGTGATGGAATAAGGTTTTCCTTTGTGGGTGAAAAATAAACCTTGGTAGAGCAAGAAAAGCTCAGGAGTAGGAGAGTATAGTCTATTATTCACCATTTATCCAGTATAAATATAGGGGCAGTGGATTATTTGGGCTATCATTTTATTTTAGTTGTGGTAGAGTACAAGGACGTATTTCCTGAGGATGTACCATGTTTACCTCCCCACCAAGAGGTAGATTTATGCATTTAATTGAATTCTAGGATGACACTGATATCTACACCAACATATCAGATGGCTCCTGTAGATCTTCAAGATCTGAGGATATAGTTGGAGGACTTATAGGAGAAGGGTTTCATGAGACCCAGGGTTTCTCCTTGAGCAATCCCAATGTTTTTTTCCAAGAAGGCATATGGGATATTGAGGTTATGTGTGGATTACTGGTGCTTGAACCAGGTGACTATGAAAAAAAAGTATCCACTACTGAGAATTGATGACCTCTTCGATTAGTTGAGAGGGGAGCGATGGTTCTAAAATATTGACATCAGATCAGGCTATCAATAGTAGTGAGTACGGGATGAGGATATATTGAAGACAAACATTAGATATTGTTATGGTCACAATGAGTACTTGGTGATGCTATTTGGAATGAATAATTCCCTAGTAGTGTTCATGAGACTCATGAATTATATCTTTCAACCTTTCTTATACTGTTTCATGGTATTCTTCATCGATGAAATCCTAGTGTATTCAGCACCTGAGGAGGAGCATGTGAGACACTTGAAGATGGTCCTAGACACACTTTGAGAGAACCATATTTATGGGAATATCTCAAAGTGTTAGTTCTAGATTCTAGAGTTCCACTTTCTAGGACATGTAATCGCAAAGTATGGAGTTGCAGTGGATCCAGTAATGGTTAAGGTAGTGCTTTTTTAGGATCCACCCAAGAGTGCTACCGAGGTGTGAAGTTTCCTTGGATTGGTTGGGTACTATATGAGGTTTGTACCCGACTTATCCAGAGTGGAAGCACCCTTAATAGCCTTGACTAAGAAAGGGAAGCCTTTCATGTGGATGAAAAAGTGTCAGTAATGATTTTAGGAGCTGAGGAAGAGGTTGAAAATCACCCCCATCTTGAGGTTACCCGAGGAGGGTGTTGAGTACGTAGTGATCTACAATGCATCGAGGACCAGACTTGGTTGTGTTATGATATAGAGGTAAGTAGTTATTACCTATGGTTTATGCCAGTTGAGACCATATGAGCATAAATACACAACCCATGACCTTGAGTTAGTAGTGGTAGTTTTTTATTAAATATGTGGCAATGCTACCTGATGGGTGAGAAGTTTATCATATACTATGACCATAGGATTATCAAGTATATCTTCTCTCAAAAGGATCTTAACTTGAGACAAAGGCGATGACATGAGTTCCTCCAAGACTAGGAATTTGAGATTGTCTATACTCCCAGGAAGGGTAATGTGGTAGAAGATGTGATCAACATGAGATATTGTTCTCAGTTGTTGGCCGAGGAGTCATAACAGTTAGCCTCATTATAGTTATCCTTTGTGAATAGGGATAATGCTTAATATCTTTAGTTGATGGTTGTTACCACACCACTTCTACAGCGTGTTGGGAATGATCAATGTAGAGATATTGACTATGTGACCTTACATAGTCAGATTTTCACTAGACATGCTTCCGATAGATATTCTGAAGGTGGGGAGCATGCTATCATTTTTAGAGGATGAACAATGGTACCTTTGGAATTGCAGGAGGAGGTGTTATGAGAGTTTTATACACCTCCTTTTTAGTACATCCAGGTGTGTATAAGATGCACCAAGACCTACAACATCAGTTTTGGTGTCCATTAATGAAGAAAGGAGTTGACAATTTTTTCTCTCAATGCCTTACTTGTTAGTAAGTGAAGGCTGAGCACTAAGTTCTAGTGGGTTTAACCCAACCCCTTTAGGTTCCAGAGTAGGACGGAATATCCATGGACTTAGTGACAAGATTAAAATGTATTTATAGGGGAAATGATTACATATGGGTGATCGTAGACTGACTCCCCAATTTGAACCAATTATTAGAAATTCGAGAGCATATTTCAGTAGAGATCTTGGGACATTTATATGTTTAGAACATAGTCTGATTCCATGAAGTTCCATCAATGATTATTTTTTATCATGATTATATCTTTACATCCTGGTTGTGGAAGGGATTATAGGAGGATTTTGGGACTCAGTTATGATTGAGGACAACATTCCACCCATAAACTGACGACTAGACTGAGCAAATAATTTAGGTTCTGAAGAAAATGTTGTGATCTTTCATGTTAGAATTTGGATAGAGTTGGGAGGACCACCTACCCTAGGTGGAGTTTGTGTACAACAATAGATACCATTACCCATTGGTATGATGCTATTTGAGGCTTTGTATAGGTGACCATACATGTCACCACTTTGTTAGATTGATCCAAGTGAGTCAGTAGTCGTGGGCCCAAAGTTGGTGCGAGATACTACAGAGAATGTGTAGATCATCCAGGAGTGGATGAAGACTATATAGAGTTGTCATAAGTCTTATGTTGATAGAAGAAAAAGGACTTTGGAGTTTGAGGAAGGATACCATGTGTTCCTATGGGTTTCAACTCGATGTGGATTATAAATATTTGGCTAAGGAGGAAAGCTATCTTTGAGGTTCATCAACCCTTTCTAGATATTGTGTAGATTTAGTGAAGTGGTATACCACTTAGCACTACCTCTGTAGTTAGACTAGGTATACGATGTCTTACACATGTCGCAGCTGAGGAGGTATATGCATGAACCATCACACATTATCGACTAGGGTGAGCTAGAAATAGAGGATGGAGTGACCTTTACTGAGTACCCAGTATAGATCAAGGATAAGTAGGATAAGATCCTTTGTGAGTGATCAATTCATTTAGCATGTTTCTAGTGGTATTATGAGAATTTCTAGGAGAGAATATGGGAGTAGGAGGCTTATATTATTGCTCAGTACCCATATCTTTTTGAGTAGACCTTGTTTTGGATTTACAGGGACATAAATCCCCAAGGTGGGGAGAATGTAATGTATTATATTTTTTATTTATTATTTTTAGATATTATATGGATTGTTTTTTAGACTAGGAATTAAGTGGTCATTCAAATTCCGAGGCTCGGTATGCCTAGAATAAATGTTTGAAATATATTAAATATCACACACATGAAGTTTTTTTTGAAAAAGTGGAATAACTTCTAAACAGGTTCCCGGATCAGAAAATTGAGGGAACCTTTGAGTTAAAAATGATAGTTTTACGCTAAGTGATACTTAATATTAGTTAGCACATATCATTTACGGAAAAGTCATCACGGGAATTAAAATGAATAAAATAATTTAATGAAATTATTTTATTTAATTTGTGTTAATTAAATGAATAATAATATTTAAATATATTTTTATGGAGTATTTCTAGGGTTAGCGGCATAACCCTAGAAAAATTGGAGAGCCACTGGAGAGAGATTTGAGGATTCTCTCTCAGGAAAATGATGAAAAATCGTAGATCGACAATTGATGAAACCTCAAATTTGATGTACCTTTCCAATAATGATGATGACATATTTGTTCTTCATAAATGATCAAAATGAATCAAGGTAGGGCATGTGTTTTATTTGGATTTCTTCCATGTTCCTAATTTCTATAATGAATGAAAATCAATAGATTAATGGATTGATTTGCAGATCGACCACCTTGTGGGATGAGATTATTTTGCATGGATTTAGTGGGAGAAATTCTTATGATTAAATTATTGATGGATTTGATTTTTGTTCCAAAAATAACAAACCAAGATCGACAAAAACATCAATTGAGGTTCGTTTTTCTCATTTGTTCTGGTGCGTCTTTCCCCTAGTTCTAGGATTCACCACAGACATTCCTTGTTTGGACCAGGGTTTGACTATTACCGACCAATCAATCATTACACACCCTTTTATTAGTGCAATGATATGATATAATAGATCTGGGATTGACATGGAATTATTGAGGTGTGATGATGGAGATGAAGTGATTCAGACGATAGATGATCCCTGCTTTCATGTTCTTTGGTGTTCTTTGGCACAGAATGAATAATGCTGATTCAATCCGTTTTGTGAGAAGATATAGCGATGAAACATGTTGATTTAGTGATGGCATGGAAAAATAAGGTTGAATATTCAGTTTCACAGCTTGGAAGTCTACAGATTGAAGGTTGTAGGATCATTTGAGGCGTGTAGAGGAATATCTAGGATTTATGGAAAATCCCAAAGAACATGGCATGTGGCCCCCCCTGAGCGGTGGCTAGGGTGTTAGGTAAAATATAGGTATCACATGGTGTGTTTCTTGGCCTAAAATATGTGTGGTTCCTCCCTGGATACTCAGTGTGTTCTTGGGAAGTACAATGACATGGGGTGGAGTACATGGGTTTCCTACATGGCGTGTACTCCCCCACACCGACACAGGTTGAACCAAGTATATAGATTAAGCTGTGTAATGATAAACAGACATGGGTATACAGGCTGAAGCCATGTACTAGCACACGGGTAGAGTAAACGAGTTGCCTACATGACATGTACTACTACACATACATGATTTTATGACATGGGCTATTTACACAGGCAAGACCTGGGGTCAAGGGACATGGTGTGTACCCCTTCTACACACCGTGTACTCCCTTCATGAGTGCTTGAGGCTCTTTGTTTTCTTAGTTTGGACTAGTGTAGGTTGAGGGAATTCCCTTGGTATATACCTTTATAATTATGTCCATAAAAGAAAAGATAATTCATCCTCAAATATCATTTTCACATAAAAAACTTAAGGGTTATATATCACAAACTAAAAAATTCTTCCAAAGTACTCCCATAATCAAAAGAGTATTAATACTTTTAAACATTTCATCATCCTTATATCTAACATAACTCTTGAATTCCTTGTATGTGAACATCTTAATAATTAAAAATTCTTTATAATCCCTTAACCATGATTTTCCACCTTATTACTTAATGATTATTTCCTACAAACAAAAACACGAATCATATCCTAATATTTAATAATGTTAAAACATGAACCAAGAAATAATCCACACCTTTCATATTCCATTTTAAGTTTCCTTATCTTCAAATGTAATGAAATTAGGTATTCCTAAATAGATATATGTATGTTTCTATTGATCCCATTCATGAGTCTTCTTCCTAAGACATCAATTTTCATTATGACCATACTCCCCACATTTAAAACATTCAATTGATAACCTAGGAATAACTTCTTTCCCATTCATGGAGTCAACTGAATGCTTCCTTTTTCCCTTGGTAGATTATTTCTTTAGGATCTCCTTTACCATATTTAAAACATATTCCAATCCCTTTAAGACATTTTACTATGTGTTTATTTTCACATCCTTGAAACATATGTCATTGAATATATTTTTCTTTATGATCATTATAACATAAACTTCCATAGGGATTCATTTCTCTCATATATAATGCATTAGAAAACTCACCAAGGTTTAAGTGGTTAATCATTAGTCATAATGGTTGGTTTACAATAACCACAAGAGTTCCCATTACAACTCCTATTTTATTCGGTTTTTTATTTAGAGAACCACCACATTTTCCTTCACATCCATTGTTACTTTGGTACCTTCTATATCCAACCATTTACTAAAACCAAAAAGGTTAGTGTGAGCAATAAAATCATAATATATCATCTTATGAGGATGATAAAAACTAAAATATCCTTATTCATGTTATCTAAAACTCACTCAATTTATCTAAAATAACTATGACTATTCCTAACATGATAACCATTGTGGTTATGTATGACTTGTAACTTATGATTAAATAATATCCTAACCTATAAAGTTATCTAAACCATCTTTTGATACCAACTATAAAGACCCAACCTTAAACATTACATATTCTAGATTTTTTAACTAGAATTCAGGTTCTTAAAATTTTGAGGATCTTTTTAGTTTAGAGTTTTAGAGAATTAGAAAAAACACTTACAAATTAAACCCATACATTAAAAGTGGACACTTATACTCAACATCCATTTTGTATACCAAACAAAGGTCTTTAAAATAAAACATGGTTTCTATTTATGAAAAATCTTCATTGTTCTCTACTTGATCTCATACTTGTCCCTAATCTCCCTTAAAACATATGAAAAACATTTTAAAACTTGGTATATGCATAAAAATATCAGTAAGATACATAAAAATAAAGAAATCGTTAGTCCATGAATACTTATAAACCCATGAAACCATTTTCACAAAGTTATAATTTTCACCCATAAAACATAAGCTATTTAGCTTACCTCATGGAATCATAAGTTTCCTGTAAAACTCCATATAAAACATAAATCATAAAGGTATATTTTTTCATCATTTTCATATCAATCTTACATATACTGTATCTCTCTCTACTATACAGTGGGTAACCATCATAGTTACATTTGAAATAACCACCGCAATATATTCCCTTAATCTCTAAGGAGAAACCACATTAGTTAACTCTATCTTATTAACCAATGCATTGGAAAGATATAATGGGATCACCTACCCTTAGTTAATAATGGAACAAACCATACTCATAAATAATTTCCAAGAACCAAAACACAATCATAACACATAAATCTTTCATAAAAGAACATTCTTGAAGAAAATAAATTTTCCATTTTGAAATCACTTTTCATTTTTACAAACCCACACACTTATAAATGAAAACAAATTATTTGGAAATAAAATTGTAAACTTGTAAATTAATATTCTAAACATTAAAGTGTCATGAAATTATTAAATTCCATTCATTCTGTATATGTTAACAAAATCATTCTATTTGGATTTTGTAAAAATAGTTGAAAGAGAAACTTTAAAAGAAATCCCCTTACATAAAACATGAAAAAATACCTTTTTGAAAACATTTGAGAGAAATAAGAAAATTACCATTTTAAAATAATCATGTCCATATAAATACATTCATAAAAACCATTTTAAAACATGGACAAGAAAGATAAATATTTATAAGAATAAATCATTAAAACATTTAAAAAGATGTTTTAGTTAAATATTCCTTCGAAAAAATCATATTATTGAAGTGAGCATCAATCAAATGAATTTATTACATGTATTAACTATTAATAAACATAAAAAAGTTGAAATAAAACATTAGATAATCAAAATTCAATTTACACATAATCATATCATGACATAATCAATGAAGTAGAAGTTTAACCCAATGAATGAAAACTGAGTTAAGAAATCCCTGCTACTTTGTAATCAGTTGAATCATATTCCAATTGAAAGAGTAACATTTAATAAAACTTTAAATATCATGATAATAAATAAATTCATGATATAAAATGTCAAAGGAGAGTTATATACACCTAAAAAAAGAATATAGGTTCATAACATCAAAATATTCCTCAAGGAAATAAAATTGAGATGAAGTCCCTTACCACTTGGTAACTTTTTAATTATAATCCCCATGAAATAAATAACATCAAACAAAACTCTAAATACCATGAAGATAAATTTATTAATGATATAAAATATAATAGGGGAAATATATACACCACATAAAAGAAATAAGTCGTGAAAATGTTGTATGCCTCATGGAAGAAAAAGTGAGACAAGAATCCATTATCTTGAGTCCAAATCATCATGTAAAATCTTTATATCCCTGAATAGTAAACTTAGGTTAATTATTTACTTGCTTAAGAACCTTATTAAAGTTTATTATTCCTTTTATATCACTTATTATTACATTATAATAATTACTTAATTATTTAAGTTCATTTCCTCTATAAAATAAGGACATTAGTGGTGGTTTTTTCATGTACTGACAGTGGTTTAAACCACCGATAAATAATATAGTAGTGGTTTTTAAAACCACTTAATATTGAATGGTCGCTAGTCATTTAGCAGTGATTTCTTTAATTTCATTGTGGTTTTGTTATGTGTATTTTTTAGATCATTTAGAAGAAGTTTCATGTTTATTTAGTGGTGATTTTTTTTATAAAAAAATATATGGGGGGAATATAAATAAAATGAAACCAACCACCACTGAAAATATTAGCAAAGATCGAGTATAACCAAAACTAAACATATTTTAATTAATGTATTTAGTGGTGGTTACTAAAAACCACCGCTAACTCATATTTTTTAAATATTTAATAAAAAACTGTAAATATAAAAAAACTAACACACAATAAACTAAAACATAAATGAATGATAAACCCATCATACATACGTCATACATCTAGATTCATATATACAAACATCCACAGTCATCATAACTTCATTCATAGTCAACCCATACATCTATCAACCAATACCTTAGTCATTAATATATACATATAAAATATTTCCAAAAATAACCCATGACCAATATACATCCATTTAATGACCTATAATGCATCTGTATACCTCCACATCATCTCATCAACTAAAACTGACCACATCATCTCATCAAATATAACAAAAAATAAAACAATAATTAAAACTAAGCATAATAAATAATAATTATAGTAGAATAATTGATAAAATTTTAACATACCATAAAAACTAAGAACCATCATGAATTCCTTTTGAATAATGTCATGGATTAGAATAGTTAACCTTATACCTACTGTTTACATCTTCCACCTACAATGAAAACTAGAACATTTAAGAAAAGAAATGTAAAAGAGAAAAGACATAGAATATATTCAGAACGCTTCACATAATTTTTTTATTTTATTATTAAATAGAATAAATTTTAACATAAAACAAATAATTTATAATTAAAAATACTTTGAAAACATAAAATTACCTATTTAGGATATTATTCAACACTTGAAGCTAAAAAGGGATAAGTAAATATTCGAATTAATTTTTAAATCGACATGCGGTGTGCTTAGAATTTACTTAATAATTTTTTTAAAGACTTTGATATAAAAAATTCCTATATTTCAAAAATAACTCAGTAATGGTTTTCCCATAATTCCATGTTAATATGAGGTCATTTTCTATGGTTTTGACCGTTCCACACATGTTTTAGTGTTTTAAGACACTAAAAAAACATTTACAGTCATCCTGAAAAAAAAATAATTTGAAATGACATGTCGTCGGTTCCTAAATTTTAACATTCAATCTACAGTCATTGTCCCATGATTTTAGGGTAATCCGATATCATTTTCCTGATTTTGACCACCTCACACTTGTTATTAAAGGATTTTGTACCATTAAGAAGTGTTTAATGGGTAATTTCCACCACATCACACATTATATTGATGTGTTGTTTATGAGTATACATAAAAAATAACTTATCAGTGGCTTTCTCAATATTTTACATCAATTTGAGGTCTTTTTTTATACTTTTGACCATTACATGCATGTTTTAGTGTTTTAAAACACTAAAAATGTGTTTACGACCATCTCAGGAAAACTATAATTTGGAATGACATTCTGTCAGTTCTTAAATGTCAAAATTCAATATACGGTCATTTTACTCTGATTTCAAGGTGATCCAACATAGTTTTCCTAGTTTTGATCCCCCAACACATGATTTTAAAGGATTTTTTACCTTTAAGAAGTGTTTACTAAGTAATTATGACCACACTGCACATTGTATTGACGTTTTTCTACACATACACATCAAAAATAACTCAAAAAGCTTTTATAATGATTTCAAATCTACATGAGGCTATTTTCTATCGTTTTGACCATTCCATGGACATTTTAGTGTTTTTAAAAACTAAAAACCTGTCTATGGCCATCGCAGGCAAAGCATAATTTGGAACAATGTGCTACTAGTTACTACATTTCAAAATTAAATCTACAATTGTTTTACCCTAATTTTAGGGAAATCTGACATCGTTTTCCAACTTTTGACCCCCTGACACTTTTTTTAAAGAATTTTGTACCTTTAAAAAGTGTTAACTGAGTAATTCCGACCACACTGCATGTCGGATTTAAATTTTTTCTATTTTTACACATAAAAAATAACTCATAAGTGGGTTTACCATGATTCTATTTCAATCTAAGGCTGTTTTCTATGATTTTCACTGTTCCATGCATGTTTTAGTGTTGTAAAACACTAAAAACGTGTCTACGACTACCCTAAGAAACCAATAATTCAGAATGATGTACCGTTGCTTATTAAAATTGAGAATTCAATCTAAAGTAGTTTTCCTCTTATTTCAATGAAATCTGATGTATTTTTCCTAGTTTTGACCTCCCCGATACATGTTTTTAAAGGCTTTTATACCTTTAAAAAGTGGTTACTGAGTCATTTAGACTACACCGCATGTTGGATTGGCATGTTTTCTGCACGTACACATCAAAAATAACTAATAGGTGGTTATTCCATGATTACATGTCAATATGAGGGTTTTTTTCTATGGTTTTGACTGTTCTATACACGTTTTAGTGTTTTAAAACACTAAAAACACATTTATGGACATCCTAGGAAAACCGTAATTTGGAATGATGTGTCGTCACTTACTACATTTTAAAATTAAATATACAGTATTTTTTCTCTGATTTAAAGGAAATACAACATTATTTTACTAGTTTTGACCCCCATGACACATGTTTTAAAGGCTTCTGTACCTTTAAGAAGTGGTTACTGAGTCATTCTGACCACGCTGCACATCGTATTGATGTTTCGTTTGTGAATACATGTCAAAAATAACTCAACATTGTTTTTACAATTATTTAACATAAATATTAGTTTTTTTCTATAGTTTTGATCATTACAAGCATGTTTTAGCATTTTAAAACACTAAAAATGCGTTTACAACCATCTCAGGAAAACCGTAATTCAGAATCAAATGTCATTGGTTCATATATTTAAAAATCTTATATACAATAATTATACCATGATTTTAGGACAATCTAACATTTTTTCCTAGTTTTGACCCCAAAAACATATTTCTAAAGGCTTTTGTACCTTTAATAAGTGGTTACCAAGTTATTATGACCACACTGCACATCGTATTGACGTGTTGTCTATGCATACATGTCAAAAATAAATCATCGATGGATATACAATGATTTCACATCAATATTAGGTAATTTTATATGGTTTTAACCATTCCACACACATTTTAGTGTTTTAAAACACTAAAAGCGCGTTTACGGCCATCCTAGGAAAACTGTAATTTGGAATGATGTGTCATCGATTCTTATATTTCAAAATTAAATACATGGTCATTTTACCCCAATTTAAGGGAAACATGACATCATTTTCCACGTTTTGACCCCCAACACTTGTTTTTAAATGATTTTCTACCTTTAAGAAGTGTTTACTGAGTCAAAACCAAGAAAAAAAGCTCGTATTGTTTTTAAACTTATAGATAATGATCTATAATTCATTTTTGACATGTTGGAATAAACCATAGATCAATAAGGCATAATACGTGGTCAATATGACTCAAAATATTTGTTTTCTATATGAAAGTTTCATTTTAGTTTTATTTAAGGATGTTGTATATGTTCTTTTCAAACATGTTAATGATTCATGGAATTTAGAATTTACCTTGACAGGATGAGCTATATGGGAAACAATTTCCTTAGGGATCATGCTGGTTATCCACTGAAATATAGAAACTAATGATTTTCCATTTATAATCACCACTGATCCTGTTTTTTCCTTTAAGAGTCTTGTTCTTCAAATTTTTCTTTCAATCTTGTAATTTCTATTTGTGATTCTTGATCAACAACACTACTTGAATCCCCATCGGGTATACCAGTAATGGATGACACCACCCTACCAAATATAGTCGATATAGTAGGCCCCTAAACCATCCCCCATACACATCCGGGATACTCCTTAAAATGATTCAAAGTACATCGTTATGGGAAATTGATGATGACTATGAAGGTTTCACATCCCATAATTATTGAATTTTAACTTGTTAATACACAAAAATATTAACAATGATTTTTTTAAATATCTAAAATTCATAATATTATCTAATTAATAAATTTTTAATTACTATTTATTATTATTTCATTAATATAAAAACATAATAATGAAAATTATATTGTAACAAAAAACAATCTTTAAATCCAATTAATTGGGGTCGATTAGATGTATCAAATGATGCCAAATTGGTATTATTTGATCCATGTAGCTAGCCCCATTTAATTAGGTTTACGGATTGTTAGTTATTATAATATATTTTTCATTATCATGTTTTTATAATAATTAAATAATATGAAACGGTAATGAAAAGTACTTACTCCAACATATTTGGTAGGGTCATTTACAAAACTGCCATCAGGTTTTGTATAAACTTTAAATAATATCTCTGTTTGGCCAAAAGAGTTACTTAATTCATTATGCTTTATAGAAAAATGTAAAAATTTCGAAAAAAACTTGAGTTATAATAAAATTATATAAATAATAATGAATAGAATATAAACCAAAATTGTTCTTTTTCACAAAAACCCCTGAGACCCAGCGATGTGAGGAATGACTTGCTTCTCAGGATTCATAATATTTTTTAGATAATTACTAAAAAAATAGAAACATTAATAAAAATTATAATTTTATTGTGTTTATGTTATTAAGATACTGTAAAATATGCAATTACCTCATGATATGTATCTATATTGATACCAACAAAGTGCTTAACCACTGCTCATGAGAAATACCTTCAGGTACTTTCTCATACATATGTCATGAGCTTAGAGAAGTGTCATTAAACTTATTCCATAATCTCCATTTAAAACCTCTCTATTTCTTGCCTAAATTTTTAAAAATCCATGGGTGTGAAATGGAATGAGGAAAATTAAATTGAAAATACATCTATAAATAAAAAACATAACACTTTATTAGTATATTACAAAATTTTACTCATGTATTTTAAATTATTTATCAAGGAGTATTAAATTAATATTAACTTTACTTGAGTATCAAAGACCTCATTCTTCCAAGTTGTAGGAATATTCCTCCAATCTTTATAATTAATGGGAAAGATCATCATCTCACAAATAAGATTCCCAAGAATCTACTCATAGATTTCGACAGCGTCATCGGTAGGCACCTTGAAATCATTAAATGAAATGATAATCTTAAAGTTCTTTAGGTTCTATACATTTACCATGTTCATATTTATATCCCTTATATGGTTGTATTTATCTATTTGATAAATTTATTAAACAATTAATAAAATATATAGTTTTTTTTTTGAAAAATTACATATATACCAGTAACAATAACTCGCCAATATCCCCTTGATGGAAGGGTGACCAACTGCTCCATCACTAGAGGTGAATCAGGTGGTGTGCTACCAATGACATATGAGGAAAAAACCATCTCACTAGTAGTCTTGGGTACAATGAAATCACTAGGATCCATAGAAGATAATGATAGTGGTGGCGTGCTCCGAGATGCTGATCGGCTAGGATTCTGAAATTTTTTTATTCTCAACATTCCTAGATTTCAAATGGTTAAGGTATATTAAATGTATAAAAAATGAAAAAATAAAATATTTTTATAAAAAAGAAAAAGAAAAACTTGAATAATGTATATATGTATGAAACACTTATCAATGAGAAATTATAATATATTTCCATTACAAATTTATATATTCAATTATCTTCATCTTCATTATCTTCATTGTTGTCAACCTTCATTGTGATGAGTCTTTCATCTTCATTGTCAATTTTTATTTTATATTGTAGAAGCATGATTGTCTCTATAGCTATAACTAGCTTTGATAACTACAGAAATCAGGATTTTTTGTATCCCAAAATAATAACTTGACACTACGATATCTTGTGACATAGTTTATTTTAGTCTAGCTTGCAAATTATTGCATTAATGAAATATAGAATATCTTCTGGTAAATGTAAATTAATTTAAAAATCAAGGATAAAACCCAAATCATCACCAAGATAATCAAAATTCCATTGATAAAAAAATCAAGGATAAAATCCAAAACATCTCACCAATCAAGAACCACTAAAGAAACTTCATCTACTCTAGGTTCGAAAATAATATGACCCAAAACCGATAACCATCATTATTTTAAAATGGAACTATACCTATATAAAAAAAGTAATCACCCTATAAACTATCCTAAAATAACAAATTTCACCCTTTTCCTCAAGAACTTTCTGGAGAGAAAAATAAAAATAATACAAAATATAGTCTCAAATAAGCAATACTCCATGACTCGAATCAAATGAATCCAAATTAAACCAAGAAACATGCCTAAAAATAGAACCCACTATATTTAAAACACTGTTAAAAAATTTCCCATTTCCCCTTAAAATAAAAAATTTAAATAAAGGGATCGAAACAAATTTCATAAATGTAAATATAAAATAAAAATGTGTCCCCCTTTTTAAACATAAAATATTTTTGTCTCATTTAGAAAACCTGAAAAAATTCATTTCTAAAACTCCACTTCCTCTTTAAAATACCACTATAATTCCATTATTAAATCATCTATGGTTATTTAAAAATATTTTCAAAAACCATTCACATGAAAACCCTTTTTTAAATTCTTTTTACAACCCAAGAAGAAACCAACTTTGATACTTAAAACACCAACCTTTAAAACCATTAATTTTTTAAAATAATTTAAGGAAATAAAACATAATTAAATATTAAAATTCCCAAAAATGTTTTAAAATATTTAAAATAACACCAAATAATTTTTTTAAAAATATTAGAGTCCTAACCAAAGTTTTTCTCAAAACTAAATTTCATTTTGGATCTATCACATACAAAATAACACTAAAGAAACTATTAATTAAACAAATGTTTTAGAATTATTGCATTATTATAAATTATTTTAATTCATAATTACTAATTATAAAATAAAATATATAACTAAATATTAAATTTGCAACTTATTTTCATTCTTAATATTTATAACATAATATGAAAATTCATAATAATCAAACATGTAACTTAATAATATTCTTAACTATGAATCATTATTCTAATTATTAAACATTCAATTTTATTATACATATAATTTAATATTCATAACTAATATTAACCATGAAATTTATTAATATTCCAGAGAATTAAACATGAAATTTATTGATATTTATAATAATTAAACCCACAATATAAACAATAAATAAATTCAAAACCCTATAGGAACCAAAATCCCAATATAGTGACCCTCTATTTTCAAACATTAACATTACACAACTTTTGAGGAATACTTAAGACATTAAACAAACAGACATGCAATGACCGTACTAGTGTAGTGCCTTTGAAAACATAGAAATATAAACACTGGTACATAAATGAGCTACATCATCTCCCACTAGGTTCTTCTTGACTGAATCCCTTCTTAGACAAATCAAACATAACACATATCTTCATAACTTGGGGGAAGGAAACATAAAAATGGATGAGATCAGATGCTCAGTAAGGGTAAATAAGAAATATATGTATGAATAATCATGATCATAAGGGTATGAAAACATGATCATGAAAATAGAAGATCATACCCTCTATATCAAAGATCATAAACATGACTCATGGCATAAATCTTGATAGTTCATAAGATATGAATCATAAGAAAATAAAGAACATAATCCATGGAAGTATAACATTGGAATAAAACATGTAATTGTGGAAGACACATAAGTATATATAATTATTTCCATAGTATTCAAGGAATTGCTGCTGAGACCATCTTAGTGGAAAAAGTCCTTTACTGAACCGGGTTAACACTCCATTCCAGCCCCGTATTACTAAACCAAGTTCACTCCTTGTTCTAAACCTGTAATAATGAATTGATTTCATTTCTCATTCTAGCCCTATAATACTGAACCAAGTTCATTTCTCATTCCATCCATGTCTATCTCATGTGATATAAATCTTTACCCAATGCATTGGAGGGAGATATAGGTCCCACCCATCTCATAATGAAATTATACATACATGTTTCACATGATCATAAATAATCATATCATAAACCATGAAATGAAATGGATATTATAAACATGTAATCATATAATAACATGTGAAAAAATAAAATTTTCATAATAATTTCATCATAAACATATCCCATGAAAAGAAGCAGGTTTCAAAATCATATAACCTGTAAAAGAGAAATAGGTTTCATAAACATCATGTCATCAAAACATAATCCATTAAGAGAAAGAATATGAATGAAAACATTGAATAATTTTCCCAAAATGGTATGAGTAACATCTTAATATGTTATTATATATGGGAAATAATTTTTAAATATATTTTAAAAACATTTCTTGAGGAAAATATCCTTTCTACATTGAAAAACATTTTTTAAAACATAAAGCATTTTTGAAAACATTTTTTTTGAAAATAGATTTTAAAACTTGTAAAGGAATATTTGAAAACGATAAAATATTTTTAAAATAATTTTTCCTTGAAAATGTTCTTCAAGTATCATTTGAAAACATTTTTTAAAACATGGTTTTTGAAATAAAACATATTTCTGACCGAATAGAGAAATATGGTCATATTTTATTAATTTTTTTAATTATAATAAGTACAAAAGAGTGTAAAATGTTAATAATACATGGATATATATTGAATAAATAGTGTTTAAGTATAATAATGAGTGTTATTTAGATATGTATCATAATATTTCATCAAATAATCATAATCATTAACAATCTCAAAAAGTGATGAGATCATTTCAATAAACTCTTACCACTTGGTTACTTGGGATCATACTCCCCATGTAAGAAAATTAAATTAAATGAAGCTTAAAATATCATCAAAATAAAAATATTCATGATATAACATGTAAAATTGAAGTACATACACCTCAAAAAAGAATTTAGATGCATAAAAAAACATGAGTCTCAAAGAAGGCAAATTGAGACAAAACTATTTTACCGATTTGGTCACTTTTGAAACTTAAAACCCATGAAAGAAAGATCATAAAATGGATATGTAGATACCCATAAATTTAATTATAGTAATAATTTATTACATCCGTATTTAGCATACACACCACAAAAAGATAATTACTGGTGAATAAAGCATGTATCTCACAGAAATAAAAAGTGAGATGAAATCCCCTTACCATGTGTCTTGACTCTCATCATACTTGTTAAAACCACCTATATAAAAAATATAAATATATTATAATTCTTTTAAACAACCATATTATTATATCTAATACCATATATGTTTTGATTATGACCTTATATTACCCGCTTTTTGATAATCCTATGTTAAGGTTTCACTTTAGGTAATATTCGCTTTGTTCTTCTTATGAGTCTTAATTTGTTATATCTTTGGACCTTATACTCATATCATGATTTCTAGAATTTACACTATGATGTAAATATAATTTTTATTCATTATATGTGTATTATAATAATATATATAATTTAAAAGTTTGAAATGGAATACACTGTTCATGGAGATGGTAAGCCATATGTATGCATGAATGTTGTTTTTGTTTTTATTGTTCTATTGAAAGAAAAAAAGAAAATGAAATATATGTATATATATATAACAACCCTACTCTTTATTACATATTTAAACATGATTTACTACATAAAATTTCACATAAGACAACTTCGAGGATCGAGAGGTCTAGTGTCTTAGGAAATTAGGAACATTATATAACAATTTAAAACATAAAATATGACATCTTTATTGAAAGATTATTTTAAATGACCACAAAATTCCTTCGTACTTAGCATTTCATGGGATAACCTGAGGACATACATAAGAAAAGGGTGATATATAAAGCCCAGTAAGGGAGTAAACAAGGCGCAACATGAAGAAAATAGTACATGTTAGGCAATAGGCATATCAATGAAGCACAAGAGAAACATGAACATAAAGTAATGATAGAGCATGATTATCATAACATGAAAATGTAGCAATGACATAAAACATGATATTATCATGATCCAAGGCTCATTGCACATGGATTGGCATGATTAAACGCTCATTGAATTTGAATTAGCATGAGTAAACCCTCATTTCACATGGATTAGAATGAGTAAACCCTCATTGCACATGGCGTATCATGATACTAAACATTACCCAATTCATTGGAGTGCTATCATGGCACACCCTTTATAAACATTTCATTTCATGCATAAGTGTGCCACACATATCATATAATATGAAATCATTCAATATAATAAGTTATTTCACGATTAAAGATTTTTGAATACATACATGTAATTACCATTCAAAATGTATATGTTCATAAAGGTAAATACCCTTGATAGAGAAATGGGTATGGTATTCACTACACAATGATTTTGTCTTGGAAAATTGCAGTACAATTTTGGCAGCATAACAGTGTGATATAAAAATTAATAAAAATGGTTAATGAGAGAAAAATGGGCATCTAATCATATTCACATAAAATGGATAGTAAAGGGGTCATATGGATACTTGTACTAACACATGGAATTTGGAAATAGAAGGCATAAAATAATACATAAACTTGAAGAAAAAGAAGAAATAGAATAACTCTTATGAAATTTGGTATGGTAATGGGTGTACATGTGAGGGATTAATGAGAGATAAAGAGGACTCTCATTATTAAAACATAAGAATGGAAGTATGGGGGAGGTTTTAAATCATACCCTAATATTTTTAATTGAAAATAAAAGGGTATAATAACATAAAGAAACTTGGACCAAAATGAGAAAGGAAGAAATCCCTTACTTGAGTGTGTGACTTCAAGAGATTGAGGATGGGATTATTGAGATATTGGGGCACCTTGGGAGGTTTATAGAGAGATTAGGGAAGACTAGGGATGTTTTCCAAGGGTTTTTAGTGAAGATAAGTGAGATATTGGGTGAGTTTATATATGAAAAGAGAGGGGAATTCTTTAATACTTCACAAACTTAGGTTTTGGAATCTATATAATTAAATATTCAAAACCACAAACCAACCATGGTTTTTGACCATGGTTTTTTCCAAAAGGGAGTTTAAAACATTATCTTATAAATCTAATGGCCGAAATTATTAAAATATTCAGCTTGATTATGTGGAGGTGAGTCACACTCTCAAGGAAATTATTTTAAAATGTTAAAATATTTTATAAGTCTTGGAGGGTCAACTAAGGCATCATAAAATTAATCAAAAAAATATAAAATCACATTATTTTAAAGGTAAAACATATATTTTCCAATTATAACTTTTATAGTATTTTATTACATCACTATTGGGTCATTATGATGTCATAAAACACATTATATATTTATACAGTATTTAATTTTTACCCAAAAATTCGATTGTCTCAAAAAATTATGAAAACTTCACTGGTGGATAATTTTGACATCCTGATTTGAAAAATAATATTCATTTTATCTAAATAATTTTCTAAATATGTGAATATTCACTTTTAAAATAAAAACTGTCATTTATTTTAAAATTGATGGGTTTTGAAAAAAAAAACAGTTTCCAAACCATAATAAAAATACTTTTGGCTTCATAAAAATTTTATGATAATTTATAAAAATTATATAATAATAATATTTTATTAAAATATTATTTATTCCAAAAAATAATTAATTCCAAAAAATAATTTCTTTAATTAAAAATACAATTTCAGTTTTATCATATGAAAATATATTTTTTATCAAACTGAATACTTAATCATTTATAGAGTAAAAACAATAAGGAATATAATAACCACTTATAATTAAAAGGATTTTTGTTATAAAACTATTATAATAACAATATTAATAAAACCTTAGTTTAATAAAATAATTTATATATTTCTAAAAATTACCATTTTACCTGAAAAATTAATTTATCTAATTTATTATATTTTTAAGAAAAAATATTCTCATAGAGGAATTGATGGAATATGACTTTTATTTATAAAAGAGATCAGACAAAAAAAGTAACTAATTCCTTTTTACATAACCCCTTATAACACCCACATAATACCTAAGGGTAATGTGTGTGATGGTGACAGACTCTTAGGGCGACTCAGATAAAATCACTCGGGTGGTAAAATCTATTAACTTCCTCTTCTCCTGTAGACAACTCTGTTCAAGCTTAACATGTTAAATTTCGACTTGGTCTTGGTCTAGAGAAAATCCCCGTGATGCTACCTCCTTCTTGAGCTCTGAAAAATGGGCTTTGTATGGAGAAATTTTACTGGATGAGGCCATCGCTTCCTTTTTCTGAGTAAATTAGATTTGTTAAAGCCCTATATTTATACTAATCATGTGATCACTACTCAACGACTATATTAGAAACCTTAAAAATTATTAACGATATTTTAAAATCCAAAAACATAAAACCAAGGAAGTTCATATGTTTTATATAATAATTTTACATAATAATACATTTAATTATATCAAGAATAATTTTTATTAATAAAATTTTGGGTCGTTACAATCTTCCCCCTTAAGAAATTTCACCTTAGAAATTTTCTTTTCCCACACTAAAACAGACAAGGGTAACTTTGCTTCATCACTTCCTCCGATTCCCATGTTGCTTCTTCAAACTTGTGGTTTTTCCACAACACCTTGACGAGGGGTATTGTCTTATTTTGTAGAACTTTTTCCCTATGATCTAAGATCTTCACCGAATTATGTTCATAGGAGAGGTCATTATTCAGTGGTACCACCTCTGAATTGAGTACATGCAATGGTTTAGGTATATACTTCCTCAAGAGTGATACATGGAATACATCATGTACTTGAGATAGGTTTGGTGGGAGTACCAGTCGATAGGCCAGTGCTCCAATGCGATCAAGGATCTCAAAAGGGCCGATGTACCTTGGACTAAGATTTCTCTTCTTCCTAAATCTCATAAATATCTTTCACATTGATATACAGAGGAATAATATGTCTACAAAATCAAACTCTAGGTCTCGTCGATGATTATCAGTATAGCTATTTTTTTTAACTCTAAGCAGATTTAATGTGCTAACAGATGGTCTTAACCTTCTCCACCATTTCTTCAACTATTTATGGACCTAGGAGTTTTCATTTACCAACTTTATCCTAAAATGCTGATTTTTTTCACCTCTTCCCATAAAGGGCTTCATAAGGAGCCATTTAGATGCTTGAGTGAAAACTGCTATTGTAAGAGAACTCAACCAGAGAAAGATGATGATCCCATCATATTTTGAAGTCCATTGAGCATGATCTCAACATGTCCTCAAGTGTTTGGATAGTCCACTCATATTGGACATTATTTTGAGGATGATAAGCCATACTGAAGTTCAGCTCAGTATTCAGAGAATTTTGGAGACTCTTCTAGAATTTAGAGGTGAATCTTGGATCTCAATTGGATATAATCGATAGTGATACTCCATGAAGCCTTACCACTTATCTAATGTATATCCATGCCAGTTGATCCAATGAGAAATCCTCTTGAATTGAAATGAAGTGTGTAGTCTTTGTAAGACGATCCACAACAACCCATATAGAATTTTTTCCTTTAGATGTCTTCAGAAGTCTAGTGAAAAATTACTTGGTAATGTTCTCCCATTTCCATGTTGGTATGGGTAATGGTTACATCATCCCCTTAGACTTCTGCCTCTCAGCCTTCACTTGCTAACACACCATACACTTTGATATATACTCAGTGATATTCTTCTTTATGTTATCCCAAAAATAATTCTCTCGGAGATCTTGATACATATTTGTGTTTCCTGGGTGAATGGAGAAATTCGAACTATGTGCATCATCCAAAAGTTCTTTCTGTAAATTCGGACTTGATGGAACAAATAGTCTTGACCCAAATCTCACAATTCCTTCTTCATTAACATTGAACTCCTAGGATTTAACTTTTCTGATAGTTTCCACTTTCTTCTAAATTCCCATATCATTCTTTTGAGCATACTTTAACCTTTACAAAAGAGACGATTGAGAAATCATTTCTGAAAGGATTTATGATGTTCCTTTTTTTATGATTCCCATGTCCATATTCATCAAATCTAAGAATATTGGATCCTTTTCAATTATCATAAATGAAAGAGTTGCTGGATCCTTTCTATTTAGCATCTTCCACCTTGTTCGCTTTACTAGGGTGGTAATGGATTGAGCAGTCATAGTCTTTGATCATCTCTAACCATATTCGTTGGCACATATTCAACTCTTTCTATATGAATATATACTTGAGCCTTTTGTGATCTGTATATATTTCACACTTCTCCCCAAAGAGGTAATGTCGCCAAATTTTTAAAGCGAATATTACTAAATCTAACTCCAGATCATATGTTGGATATTTTTTCTCATGAACTTTTAATTTCATTGAAGCATAGGAAATGAATCTGTCATTTTGCATCAACACATAGCCCAATCCATTCTTCTAAGTATTACTAAATTCCAAAAAAAATTCTCCAATTATGGGTAGTGTGAGAACAAGCACAATGATAAGACTCCTTTTCAACTCCATAAAGTTATCTTCGCATTCATCAATCTAAGAAAACTTGAATCCCTTCTGAGTTAGGTTGGTAAGAGGGTTTGACAATCATGAGAAATTTCTCACAAACCGGTGATAATATCCAGCTAACCCAATGAAGCTACAGATATCCGTCACAGATGTTGGCCTCGACCATCCCTCAATTGTATTTGTCTTGGAGGGATCCACATATATCCCATTTCTTGTGATGATATGACCCAAGAATGAGACTTCCTTCAACCATAACTCACAATTTTTGTACTTTTCATAAAGCTTATCCTTTCGTAAGGTCTCTAGTAAAGTACTTAGATACTCCTCATGCTCCTCCTTGGTTTTGGAGTATATTATAATACCGTATATAAAGAATACCACAAATATTTCAAGGTAATTTCTAAATACTCTATCCATCAAGTCTATAAAGATTTATGGAGCATTAGTGAGTCCAAAAGTCATTATTATGAATTCATAGTGTCCATACCTTATACAAAAAGTAGTATTAGGGATATCCTCCTTCTTCACCCTTACTTGGTAATATCCCGATTGAAGATCCACCTTGGAGAAGTATTGTGCTCCACACAGATAATCAAACAAGTCATCAATTTGTGGAAGAGTATACTTGTTCTTTATCATGATTTTGTTGAGATCATGATAATCAATGCAAATGTGCATTGAACCATCCTTCTTCTTGATGAAGAGGACTGGTTCACCCCATGGTGAAACACTTGGGCATATAAAACCTTTATCCAGATTCTATTGTAGTTGTTTCTTTATCTCCTCAAGCTCCAAAACAACCATTTTATACAGAATTTTGGATATTGGCAAAGCTCCAAGTATAAGATCAATTGAGAATTAAACATCTCTTATAGGATAAAGACCAAGAAATTCCCCAAGAAACACTTCAACGAATTCCTTCACAATAGGCATGTCTTCAAGGATGGTTTCTTCCTTAGACTCAATCATCTGAACAAGATACGCATGATCATAGGGTAGTAATATCTATGCTTGAGATGATGGTTTTAAAGAAGATTTATCCTCCTCTTTGCACTTGTACAGAATTGGGGGTTGATTCACCATATGGAGAGTGATTTACCTATCATGAAAATTTATGTTGGATCTATATAGGGAAAGCCAATCCATGCCAAGAATTACATCAAATTCCACCATTGGGAGTATGATGAGGTTCTCCAGGAAGTTAAATCCACAAATTGTGATAGGGGAGGAGTTATATTCATGGGATACAATAATTTCCCCATTTTCCATTTTCACCGATATCTATACTTCAATGATTTTTGGTGGTATTGGGATTGTTCTACTAAACTTTAGGGATATAAAAGAATTTATAGAACCAAAATCAAAAAGTACGTCTTCTATTCTTGAATGAATAACTAGCGTACCTGTTACCACTTTGTTTTCGGGATTTTCTTCAGTGGTAGTGATGGAAAAATCTATCCCTTGCTACCTTAGAGGTTGTTGGTTGCCTCCTAAAACCCTTGGATTAGGGAACTGGTTTTCAAAGTACCCTGGTTCTTTGTAGTTGAAGGAATGAACAATGAATTGAGAGTCGAACAGAGCATTCCTCTCCTCTATTGCAGTAATGGGTTTTTATTATCAGAAATTAATGGACATGTTCCCTTCTCTTCCACACCTAAATCATTTCTTCATCCCCTTAAGGAAGTTTCTAGGGTGCTTCTTTCCACACCTTTGGCAAGTGGGGTGATGTAATTTCTTAGCACCATTGGATTTATCCATCAGACTACCAGAATCAAAGTCCACTTTCCACTTCTTATCCACATAATACCCATGAGATTCTCTAATCTCTATTTCAACTTTGAGGGAAAATCAGAAAATTTCCTCATAGTTATCAAAGTCATGGATCGCTAGGGATTTCCGTAGGCTTAGTTTTAACCCACAAAATAAGCGATCAACCTTTCATTAAATGGTAACGAAAAATATGGAGGCATATCATGCAAGCCTTGTGATGTTTTCCTCATACTCTCTAATGGATTCATTGTTTTTTTCTTGAGGGCAAGGAATTCCCTTTCCATCTTAAGTCAGAGGGTGCAAGGAAAATATTTATCAAAAAACATTTTTCGAAAATCCTTCCATTCCAATGCCATGATCTCTTTATCAAGCTTCATATTTTTTATCAATGTCAACCATTGATTAGATTCACCATCCATATGATAAGTATCCATAATAACCTTCTCTTGTTCAGAACATTGAAATATGGAGAAGATATTCTCAATGGATTTGATCCATTGTTTGGCGATTGAGGGATTAGATGATCCAGTGAAAGTAGGAGGTCTTTTTATCATGAAGATCTCGATTATGGATTGTTATTTCTTAGGGGGGGTGAACGATCCTCTTGACCCATGTTTCTATTCAAAATTTTTGTTAACTGAGAGAGTATCATAAAAAAATTTGTTATTCCCACTCCCATCGGATTGGGTATCTCATTAGAACAGTCATCACATTGATTTTCGCATCGGTTGTTAGACCAAGTCCTCATATTACTGGAAATTTAATGGAATAAAATGAAAGTTAGGGGTAACACATAAAAAAGAAACCAATGAAAAAAGATATAACTTATAAATTACATTTATTTACTTAACTTATGAATTTATAGGCTTTAATATATGTTAACCATGATCTAATTTCCAACATGTATTATTAGGGGATTTTTTTATTCCCTTAATAATGGTTCATACTAAGCTTATGAATTTACCAAATAATATCCCCCGATATTTTTGAACCAAGAGTACAACAAGGCCCATTGTCATGCACCAGTTCCCGTTAGAGTCTAGCTCAAAGTGGTGTTTTCAGGTTTTACCCCTAGATACATCTGTGCCAAATCCACCTCTACTTGTTCTTATCCAAATAGGGATATATTTTATTGATAAACCACTTAATATATACTCACAAAAATTTAGGGATTTTTTCTTATACTTAGTCTTATTCTTAAGGATTTTACTAGGTTTTTCTAATCCTAATCATAAAAATAACTAAACCTATCATCTGATACCAACTATAACAAACCTTCTCTTTATTACATATTTAAACATGATTTATTATATAAAAATATACATAAGACAACTACAAGGATTGAGGGGTCTAGTGTATTTAGAAATTAGGAACATTACATAACAACTTAAAACATAAAATATGACATCTTTATTGAAAACTTCTTTTACATGACCACAACATTCCTTCGTACTTGGCATTGTATGGGATAACCTGAAGACATACATAAAAAAATGGTGAGCTATAAAGCCCAGTAAGGGAGTAAAAAAGGCATAACATGAAGAATACATTACATAATAGGAAATAGGCATATCAATGGAGCACAAGAGAAACATGAACATAAAGGCATGATATAGCATGATTATCATAATATGGAAATATGGCAACAACATACAACATGATATTAGTATGATCCAAGGCTCATTTCACATGAATTAGAATGATTAAAACCTCATTAAACTTGAATTATCATGATTAAAACCTAATTTTACATGGATTAGTATGATTAAATCCTCATTGTACATGGTGTATCATGATACTAAACATTACCCAATGCATTGGAGCACTATTAGGGTGCACCCTTTATAAACATTTCATTTTATGCATAAGTGTGCCACATGGATCATATAATATGGAATCATTAAACATAATAAGTTATTACACAATTAATAAATGTAGAGTAAATAAATTTAAGTACCATTAAATATGTATATGTAAATAAAGGTGAATACCATTGATAGAGAAATGGGCATGTTATTCACTACAAAATGATTTTGTCTTGGAAAATCGCGGTGCAATTTCAGCAGCATAACAACATGACATAAAAATTCATAAAAATGATTGACGAGAGAGAAAGGGATATCTCATAATATGTAAATGAAATGGAAAGTAAGGGGTTCATATAGATACATGTCCCAACACATGGAATTTGTAAATATAAGGCGTAACATAATAAATAAACTTGAAGAAAGAGGATAAATAGAATAACTCTTACGAAATTTCTCCATGGTAATAGGTGTACATGAGAGGGATTAATGAGATATAAAGAGGCCCCTCATCATTAAAACATAATAAGGAAAATATGGGAGAGGTGAGAAATTATACCCCAACATTTTTAATTTAAAATAAAAGGGTATAACAATATAAAGAAACTTGGACAAAAATGAGAAAGAAAGAAGTCCCTTACTTGAGTGTGCGACTTCAAGAGCTTGAGGAGGGTCTTATTGAGAGCTTGAGACACCTTGGGAGGTTTTTATAGAGATTATGGAAGATTAGGTACGTGATAAAAGGGTTTTTAGTGAAGAGAAGTAGGAGTTTGGGTGGGTTTATATAGGAAAAGAGAGGAGAATTCTTTAATATTTCAAAAACTTAGGTTTTGGAATCTATATAATTAAATATTCAAAACCAAAAACCAACCAACAGTTTTTGCCCATGGTTTTTATCAAATGGGAGTGGAAAAAATTATTTTATAAATCCAATGTCTGAATTTATTAATATATTTGTCTTGCTTATGTGTAGGTGAGTCACACTCTCAAGGAAATCATTTTAAAATGTTAAAATATTTTATAAGCCTTGGAGGGTCCATTAAGGCATCATAAAATTAAAAAAAAAACTAAAATCAATTTATTTTAAATTTAAGACACATATTTACCTAATATAACTTTTATAGTATTTTATTACATCACTATTAGGTCATTCTGATGTCATAAAACACATTATATATTATACAATATTTAATTTTTACCCAAAAATTCGATTGTCTCAGAAAATTATGAAAAATTCACCATTGGATAATTTTAAAATAATGTTTTGAAAAATAATTTTCATTTTATCTAAATATTTTTCTAAATATGTGAATTTTTACTTTTAAAATAAAAATTGTCGTTTATTGAAAATTGATGGGTTTTGATAAAAACAGTTTCCAAACCTTAATAAAATCACATTTGGCTTCATTATATTTTTAAGAAAAACTATTCTCATAGAGGAATTTATGGAATAATAATTTTATTTTTAAAAGGTATAACACAAAAAAATTAACTAATTACTTGTTACATAACCCCTTGTAACACCCGTATAAGACCTAAGGTTAAGGGGTGCGATGGTGACAAACTCTTGGGGCAGCTCAGATAACATCGCTCAGGTGGTAATCTCTATTAACTTACACTTCTCCCATAGGTGATTCTATTCAATCTTAAAGTGTTGAATCTTGGATTGGGATTGGTCTAGAGTGAAGCCCAGTGATGCTACCTCCTTCTCGAGCTCCAACAAATGGGCTTCGTATGGAGCAATTCTACTGGATGAGGCCATCACTTCCTTTGTTTGAGTAAATTGGATTTTTTAAAGCCTTATATTTATTCTAATCATGTGATCACTTCTCAAAGACTATATTATGAACAATAAAAATTCTTAACGGTATTTTAAAATCAAAAAATATTAAACTAAATAAGTGAATATTTTTTATATAATCATTTTACATAATAAGACATTTAATTAGATCAAGATGAATTTTTATTAATAAAAGTTTGGGTTATTACAATATATATATATGTTATAATTAAAATAGAATTATTATTTCATATATATATATATATATCATATAAGTTCACTAAACCCATCCTTAATACATTCCATATAGTGTATGAATGAATCACTTAGCTTTGAGGGGGCAATAGTCCACACTCACTACTACAAACACGACCTTTATCAGCGCTAAAAATGGCCTTTATCAGTGCTAGAAAAGCACTGATAAAGCCAGCGTAGATAAAGGGGGGGGGTCCCCTTTATCAGCGCTCCGAAAAGCGCTGATATAGGACCCCTTTATCAGCGCTAAAAAAAAGCGCTGATAAAAGGGGTCTTTTATCACCGCTAAAAAAAAGCGCTGATAAAAGTACCCCTTTATCAGCGCTTTTTTTAGCGCTGATAAAGGGGTCCTATATCATCTCTTTCGTTTTAGCGCTGATAAAGGACCCTTTTATCAGCGCTTTTAAAAAAGCGCTGATAAAATTTAAAAAAATTTAAAAAAATTTAAAAAAATTTAAAAATACTGCCAATCGGGGGGGGGGGGGCTTTTATAGTGCTTGAACCCCCCCTTTTACAGTGCTTTTCGGCCCCTATACAACACCCCACACACCCCACGCACCCCCCTCCACCCTTTAACAGCGCTTGCTCCAATATTCCCCATGCGCGCGCACCCCTGCCTCCACCAGGATTTGAACTCGAGACCTCCCCCCTGCGCGCCTAAACCCTTACCACTACTCTATTTTGATTTGGTTTCCAATTCATGATATCTCTATATATATATATTTATATATTTAGTTATATTTATTCGTATAGTAATATATATTTATATTAATATATATATATAGTTATATTATAATATATAGTTATATAGTTATATTATAATATATATAGTAATATTAATATATATATAGTGGTATTAATATATATCTATATCTATATATATATATATTTAGTTATATTTATTCGTATAGTAATATATATTTATATTAATATATATATATAGTTATATTAACATATATATAGTTATATTAACATATATATAGTTATATTAACATATATATAGTTATATGAATATATATGAATATATATTTATATAGTTATATTAATATATATATAGTGATTTTAATATATATATTTATGGTGATATTAATATATATATTTATAGTAATACTAATATATATATATGTAGTTATATTAATATATATATAGTTATTAGATTAATATATATATAGTTAGATTAATATATATATATATAGTTAGATTAATATATAGGTATATAAATATTCATATATTGGTATTTTAAATAAAATGGATGTTAGTTATTATTTAGATAAAGCTAATATATTTTATATGTAAATATATTTTATTATTTATATTTATAATTAAATTTTTAGGTGTGAATATTTAAAAAATATGAATATATTGTTATATATTTGATTATAAATAGCAGTGCATTATAAAAAATTATAAAATTTCAAAGACATAATATCAATATTAATGTAATAGCTTGGAATAAATTCATACCCCACCAAAAAAATCCAATAATACCCCCTTAAACAAGGGTGAAAATCCACAAAATGTTAAAAAATCGGGGTACCCCGACTAAAAACTCAGTTTTAGAGGCCTTTTGGGCCTCTTTTGGCCTCTAAACTCGCTTGACTGGGGTCCCCCTGAGTCACAGCGATGTAGAGCTCATCGCAGGCTTCGATTTGATATGTGGTAGAGCTCAAACGGACACCCAGATCAAAAGTTATGGCCCTTTGAAGTTTGAGTTGCGTTTTTAACATATTTTGGATCTTTTTTAAATTTTTTAAATTTTTTTAGTCCTCAAATTGTTATTAAATGACTATTACTCCATAATTATTATCAAAATATTAATTAAAAATATTTTTTTAATTTTTTAAGAAGTCATTTTCACTAAATATCTTATATATTAATTATAATAAGTGCAAATGTACATTTATACTTATCTAAAATATATTTAAAAATTATATATTATATTTATATAACAATATAACTATATTTATATATTTATATATTAATATATATTAAATTTTTTTTGAAGCCGACCCTTTATCAGCGCTAAAAAAAGCGCTGATAAAGGCCCCCCTTTATCAGCGCTACTAAGCAAGCACTGATAAAGTGGGGCCCTTTATCAGCGCTACTAAGCAAGCGCTGATAAAGGGGGGACCTTTATCAGCGCTAACAAAAGTGCTGATAAAGGGGGGTCCCTTTATCAGCGCTTTTTTGAGCGCTGATAAAGTGGGGCGCTGCGAAAAACTGTTTTTGTGGTAGTGACTTCTTCAAACAAAATTATCATATTAACACCAAATGGAAAGTATAAAGATATGTGTTTTAAAAGGATTATAGAAGCTTAAATACATAATAAGTATAATATATAACATATATAAATATATTTTCATCATAATTTCCACCATGAGAGGTGGTAAGGAAAAATGAACAATCATCATTTTGTGAGGCAGTAGTTCTCCGTACACATAAATAGTATGTTCGTTACCCATTAAATATAGGTGTGTGTAAGTGTAGGTATAAATGTTAGTATAAAATCATCCATGTATATTGAATATAATTATGTTTTTATAAAATCATAGAATAAAGAGAGTGTATGGTGTTGATAAAGAAAATAAAATAAAGGAGTTTGAGAGAAGTCATTACCTCTTAATCGAGTAACTCCTTTTAGTTTGTGCCAAAAGGATTTCTTGAATTGATTTATAAAAAAGGGGAGGATTATAATAGTAAGTTATGGATTTTGAGAAGTGTATTGGGTAGATATTTTATGAAACTAAGTGTTTTGGGAGGTGTAAAGAAGAGGGAGAGGTGGTGGCCTTTATAGGTAAGGGAAATGACACAATTGGCATTTTTGAAAACAAGTTAGGTGTACCCACATTTTTACCTAAAAAAAGTCATAAAAAACCAAAAAAATGAATAATGGAAGGTTAATGTCCT
The DNA here is from genome assembly GCA_963277665.1 of Viscum album. Lineage (NCBI taxonomy): Eukaryota > Viridiplantae > Streptophyta > Magnoliopsida > Santalales > Viscaceae > Viscum > Viscum album. The sequence goes on from OY728150.1 coordinate 1,898,005,567, forward strand.
AATAATTTCCTTCCAATGGGTTTTGGACATGTGTCTAGGTCTTTTTGGGTCTTAAATTTAAGGTTTAGTACTTTGTTAACCTAATTTTTCTCTTAATCGTTATAATTAATTTTAACCACTTTCACTAATATTTTTGGTCAAAAAATAAGTTCAAATTATTATTATTTATAAATTATTATGATTAAAAATATGGAATAATTTTTTCTAAATTATAATCACAAAATTGGTAAAAATTAATTTAAAAATAGTTCAGTTGATGGGACGACACTGCGGGTTTTTAAAGTAAAAATGTCCAAAAGTTTGCTAGGTTTTTATACCCAATTTCAAAGTGAAAATGGTTCCAATGAAATAAATTGGATTAATTTATAAAAATATGATATAATTAAACTTTTAAATAAATTTAAAATATAATTTATCCCTATAAATAAATTAGATGAAAAAGCAGTTTTGAATTAAAATTCATTATTTTTCATTATTCATCTAAAAATGAAGTTTCTTAGAAAAATCCAAAAAATTAAACCTAAGAAAATTTTGACATTATAAATTAAAAAATGAAGTTTATTTTATCAAATTAAATTCCTAAATTTATCTAAAATCAATTTTATTATTTTTCACAGAAGGATATTAAAAGTAGTTCATTGAGAAAATAATATTTGTAAACATATAAGGACTTTACCAAAAATTATATCTTTCATTATCAATATTTTTTATTTATATAAAACCATTATAAGACATATTTTAAAAGTATTTATTACTATTTATATTGATAAGTTTAATGGATAAGTTATAATTATCTCATTTAAATAATTATAACAATAAAATGATGTTTCATAGAAACATTGGTGTTGTATGTAACGTACACGAAGTCGATGTTGTGTGTACCATAAGCCAAGTTGATATTCCATGTAATATACACTGATTCAGTTATATGTGAAGGTAATGTTTGACTTATTTCATTTCAGGACATAAATGAAAATTTAATTTATTTGAAAAGAAAGTCCATAAAAACTCAGGGTGTTACACTCAAAAATATTGAAAATTTACCACATTGCACGATTTAGCAGGTGAAATGATGGATTGAGCAGTTATTTTTAGGGATTAATCAGGAGTGGACTCAAGGGGGAAAGTGAGTGATGGTGAGCGCTTCAATGTTGAAAGGGAGAGTTTGGGTGTGGGGATTAGGGAGCAGAGATGGCGGGGAAAGGGGCGTGATAGTGAGGGCTAGAGGGAGAGGGGTGGGGGTGGGGGGTGCTCCAGGATAAGGGGAGAGCATCCAACGGTGAGGGGGAAGTAGTGAGGGATAATTGTGAGTAATATAGGTAGATAGGGAATGGGTTCTCAGGGAAGAAGGGGGGATCCACGACCAACGAGGGCTTAGGGGAGAAGGGGGGAGCGACCACCAGTGAGGGTTCAGGGGAGAAGGGGGGAGCAATGGTGGAACTAGGAATTTATTGGAGAGGGGGAGAAGGGGGATCACTGACATGAGGGATAAGGGAGGGTAGGGGCTCGATTGGGGGGGGGGGGGTCTCTAGGAGAAGGGGTTGGGGGTCGAATTTAGGTTTTTTGAAAACATTTAATGGAAGTTTTAATAAAACCGCCGCTAAATGTTAAAATAAAAAAAATATAGCGGTAGTTTACTATAACCACTGATATATTATAAATTTTTTAAATGTGATTTATTTAGTGGTTATTATTAAAACCACCATGAATAAACCACCGCTAAGACCTATTTTTTTGTAGTGGTTAGATGTTTTGTTGATATTTGGTACTTGAGTCCAAAATAAATTTAGTATGATATAAATAGTCAAAGTGGTAATAAGTACATCATATATAGAATAATATTCATGAAATTATTATAATTTATATACATAAATTATAATTCTAAATCAAACCATTAAGTATGGTTATGAAAAATGAACTACGTTATAATCATGGAGACAATAGGTCGTACGTATGCATGAGTAACATTTTCATTTTTCAATGATTATTATGGAAAGAAGGTAAGTATTATTTTATCTTTAAATAATTATAATAATACCATAAATATCATATTAATCATTTAAATATACTTATATATATATCATCCATATGTTGTAGTGATGAAAAATAAATGACATCGCTTCATGGAAGTGATAGTTCACACATATGTACAAATGACATTATCATTTATCTATGTATGAAAAGGTAAGAACATAAATGATATATTATATTTTTATAATGATAAATATGTCATTAATATACTCTATAAACTTTAATTCCATCATTATAACTTGTTTTGAGAGATGGTGATGGAAAATGAATTATATTGGTTCGTGTGGCAGTAGTTCATCGTACACATGAATGATAATTCTTTTCCCATTTGATGGAAGACGGATTTAGGTGATGATATTAACACAATAAAATATCATTATATTTCTATACTATAGTTATTATTTCATAATTTTTGAATAATATTTTAAGGATTTGGAAGAATACACAAAACATAAACACTTAATTAAAAACAATACCCTTTCTTCGAACAATCTTCTTTTCTTAACACTTTAAGATAACTAAGGGTGTGTTTTTAATAGAATAAACTATGTATAATGTGGGGAGGGATTATATGAAGGTATTTTAGTATATATTGTTTGATAAAAATAGGTTTTTAAGTGTGAAGAAAATATAATAAAGGGTTACCTTTTATAAGAGAGGGGAGGGACACTCTTTGATATTTCCTTTAATTAAACACTTAATGCATCATCATTGTGTAAGCCTTTAAGGTAATTATTTCTCTCCTAAAAATTAAAAATAAATTAACATGATGAATATAAACATTTTATATTTAAAAATACTATTTATATTCAAACATATTCCCTATATAATCCCATATTAAATTTTTTTCACATGTTAAAAACTAAAGTATGACAAAATTGACTTTTATTTGAATAAAATACTATAAATGAATTAAAGTCATTAAAGTGGCCCCAATATCTCAAAAAATTGTCCCAAGGATTATTTTTTTTTGAAAATAAATCATCCAATAAAATTAGAAAAAGTTTTTGTGTAATTATCTATTATTTATAATATTATTTTTACCCTTATTTACCCGATTTTCCAACAACTATGGTGATAAAAAATACTAAAGTTATTATTCATATTATAAAAAAGGGATGTATTTACTAAATTTTTACCTTATTATTTCAAATATGTAATCCATTTTTCAAAATTACAAACACATAATTGGCTAAAATTAATTTAAAATTAATCCCATTGACGGGGTGAGAAAATAGGTTATCAAAGTGAAAACTTTTAAAAGATTGAAATGTTTTTATTTCCAAATTCAATGTAAAATTGATTCCAATGAAGTAAATTGTATTAAATTATATAAAATTTATATAATTATACTTTAAAATAAATTAAAAATATAATTTAACATTATAAATTATTTAGATGAAAAAGTTGTTTCAATTAAAATGCAGTATTATTTACTATTCATTAAAACATAAAACTTATCAGAAAAATACCAAAAATTAAACCAAAGTAAATTGTGATATTAATATTTCAAATAAGAAGTTTATTTTTTCAATATAATTTTTAAAAGTGTCCAAAACTAGATTTAAAATAAGTGCTCCATCAAAAGGTAGCAAAACTGCATTATAGAAAAATACTTCTTTTATGCGTAAAATTAGATTTGATCTTATATCATGTCTATAAAATAAATAAGATAAATGTTAAAAATTATATTTAATATAATATATATATATTTCATTAATATAATACAATAATATTGATTCTTTTATTTATTGGTATAAAACACACTTGTACACATTTAAATAGTTTTTCAGAAACAAATTTCCTTTTATTTTAAAGATAATTTTACATTAATTTATAATTAATTGGTAAAATAATTTTATATAAAAGTTTAAACCATATTTTAATAATTTATTTAGTACTATTCATACCCATCATTTTAACGACTAAGTTATAATTATAACATTTAAATAATAATATTTAGTTGTTCATTTAAGCTTGATGTGGCATATCATGTATGCCATCGAACATAGTATTTCTTTTTTAAAAACTTGGGAAGTTACAGTCTCACCAACCTTAGGTAAGAAGGTTTGATAACAAGCACAAAACCATAAGTATATCTATTATTGTATGATATTCCATGAGATACACTTTAGCGAGTCAGTCTAAGTAATAAGTATTTACCTATTACTTCATGAATCTCTTATTTTTATCTCTTATAAAACACTTTGTAATTAGTATAAGAATCAATTCAGGATAATATTATCATATAATCACAAACCATAATACTATTTGATAACCACTATTTATGGATAACTCATAGTTTTACTTTGATGGGATATTTATCATTTGACTATTCATGTAAAGTAAATCACAACACACATGAATGAATGATAAATGGTGATTTCCTTTATTATAATTACATGATATGTTTACAACCATTACAAACAATATCTTAAGTGTTTAATATCAATAGATTATGCATTAATCTCATGTTGTTTCTATAGTAATGGTTTTTGAATATTACATACATATGTAATTTATATCATATCTCTATGTGACCATATGATAAAATACTCCCACTAATCTCTTAGTGAGTAAAATTTGAGAAGCAAGTTAGTTTGAATAATTGTGAGACTTAGGAATTATATTCCTTAAGTTAAAACCTTCAAAACTATATTCAATATCCTCAACTTCATAACTCAAATTTTATGATTTAAACTTTTGTTGTCTACTTATAACTATTTCTATGTTCATCATCATCATCAATTATGAAATTATTCCATCAAACTTTCTCTTTGAGGTCAATGTAACCATTTACAATTTTTTATCTAGATTATAATAAAAAAAATTAGGATAAAGTTATATTCACTTCATTATGGTAAACACATGTATCCATTTACATTTTACTTTACCATTATATCCTAAATATTTTAGGAAATCAAGTGAATTTAAATTTGTAAAAAAGATAGAATAATAGTGATATTTACTTAATTGCAATAACTAAATGTAACTATTTATATTTTATTTATTTCCATATCCTAAAACTTATTTCAGGATACCAAGTATAATTGAATTTCTCATGATAAATAAATATAACTCATTTTATTTATTTATCATTACATATCCTAATTTTTTTTAAAATTAAGTGAAGAATAAATTTTAATCTTAGTCTGGTATAATCCCTTAGTTAATAGTGATATTCAATTTATCACAATAACTATTTAAATTTTTATTTACAATCACATATCCTAAATATTTAAGATATAATGTAAATAATAACTTAAACTAAATCACATACAATATTTTATTTGTTAACTTTGAACTTCTATAATTGCAAACATACTCCCACTAGCCTCTTCGATACTATATTCTCTTCAGAATATCTTGTTAATTCTCAACACAAACTATTATGTGTTTTTTGAAATAAAACTTATTTAATTTTCATTGTAATACCTAAAAAATAAATTATTGTTTCCATATATCATATGGTATTAATATGTTTAAAGCATTTACTCCCAATATAAAACTTAATTAAAACATTCCACTGATGGGTGGAAGGAATATCTTCCTTAGATTTTAATAAACTATATAAACACTTTATCCAAAATAAAAAAATTATCATAATATTGTTTTCAAAATATGTTATAAAAATACTAATGAATCATAAACCTAATGTATAAAATTAGTCATATCATATTATTCATAACGAATCTTTGTTAACACATCTTATCACATAAGATAAGTGAGATGAAGATACACATCCTTTACTTGGATTCATACGATATTTACTCATTCCTTTACTTTAAAATCCTTGATGTATCAACTTATTTCTTCATATCTTATATGTAAATTACAAGATCTACCAAATCCATACATGATTTTGAACCCATGTATATTTTTAACACTTTTAAAGTATACATTTGGTATCTCATACCATTTAAAAATCAAATAATAAATTTTTATAACATTTATACTTGATATGAAAATTACATAGAGTTCAAAAAATCCTTAAGTTATTTTAGATAATCCAATCATATAGAATCATTACTTATTCTAAATAATACCCTTAGGATTCAAATAACCTTAAATTGATTCTTGAAGAAATATTATTGGACTTTCAACTAAATTTATTCTCATGGTTTGAACTTTTACCTATTTGTAATGCCAAAATAATACAAGAATTTAAACATCATATGTCTAGTTTATTTTCTCTCATCACTTTGAAAATATCAGGTAAAATTTTCTAGAACTCATTCATCACGTTGATACATTTTCATATATGAAAACGAGATGAATTCCTTAACAAGAATATGCCTTTGAGTCTCTCTGAGTCATTATCCTATTCAATCATATTGAATATCATTTACATAACCAATCATATTGAGTCTGTGAGTAGACTATAAAATTCCTTAAGTCATTCTACATTAAATTCCTTTGAAACCCTAAGTGAATCTTTCTATGTTCTACAAACATCAAGGTTCACTTGTTAAATAACTTCAACAGTTGGTTACTCAGGAAGGAAATGTTCCAACACAAAGAATATTTGTATTGATAAATAACTTTTATTAAGATACCAGTCTTATGAGATTCTAAATTTAGGATTCTCACTATGAGTATTTATTTAAAAGTTTAGTTAGTTGATGATGATTATTTTATATATAATAGGAATTTTCATCAGATGAATATCATATATTATGTTATTTCATTGAGTAATTTTAATGATAGTGCTCCCACTAAAAATGATGAACCTAGAAATAATATCCATTTAGTAAGATAATATTCATATTTCATCAAGCAATGAATTTTCTTTGGCATGAAATTCATTACTTTAGTGATTTAGGTAGGGATTCATCCCAATCACAATAGTTTTGAATCTTTGATAATTGATTGGATAAACCTTTATCAAAATAAATAATATGGAAATAATAAAATTTATTTCTCTAGTATCCCAAACCTTGGGGCTTCTTAGCTAAGTGTAACCCAAATAAAAAGCTAAAAACATGCTAACAAAGGATAATATAGGGGTACCCCTATTTTGTTTTAAACTTCCCAAAGATGTTCTAATGTTACCTATCACTTGGTTTCCTTACACAATATAATCCAAAGGCTTCTTTATCATGAAACTACCCATTTGGATGATCAAGGTACTGAAAAGTGTCCCCTTAGAAGGAATCTCACACTTAGTATTTTGTGGAGTTTAAAATTTTAAAGTCTCACTGATTTAATATACATCATATACATATTAAATTCATAATTATTAAATATTATGTAATCATTATATTATCATGTTTTATTATCTTTTGTGTATGAATTCTTCTAACAATTTAGTTTTTAGAATCCTTATTCCAACTACCAAATTAATGTGTTCACACCACATTAATGTGAAAATCTTTACACAGCCCATAATATGTGTTACTCACCCAAAAAATAGAAGTCAAACATATTTATACATATATGAATGAATCATATGCATAAGGTATATGGACTCTTCATGTAAAGTCATAGAGATATAAAAAATTGAAATTCTTCACATGTGCAAGCTCAAATTGACACATATCCAACCCCATTCACTTATCCTTTGACAAGGCATAAGCTTCTAGGTAAGTAGGTGGCTCGACCCCAAGTCCCTCTACCTAGGGACACTTTACCCAAGAGATAATCCAATTCATAATATATCTAACACTTAATATGCACAAACTATATTTAAATTTTTTCCAAGGTAACAACTTCAATTTCAAACCGAGGTCAAGTTAGATGAAAACTAAATTTTATAGAGTTATACCTAGTATGTAATGCAAGGATCTATCTCATAGAACCAATTTAACAGTTAAAATAAATCACATAATTTCATAATATAAATAATTTATAACTATGAATAATGTAGGGAATACTTTAAATAATGGAAAAATTCAAATATTTAAACATGATATATCCATTTATAAACTATTTATAAATAAAATCTAATTATAAACCTTTTTTATAAATTAGCTAACATTATGAACAATCCATAATTTTGAATATAAATTAGCTAATTATAAACCCTTTCATAAATTATCTAAAAATATAGACATTCTATAATTTTGAATATAAACTCTTTTATACTCAATTTAATATGAACTCTTTAATTTTATTTATTATATGACATTTCAAGTTATTATTTAAACCTTTGATCAAATCAATAGTCAAAAACTTTTTGATTCAGTTTAAATGATATCTTTAAATAGGGACCCCTTTTAATTCAAACAACTTCAAATTAATTAATTATTGAAAATTCATAATTATTAATATAAACACCTTTTATATTTCAAATGTATTTATGAGATTTATAAACTCTTTTATAAATTATTTTTACAATATTTAAATAAAATATTTATTTAAAAATCACAAAGATGACATATAATTTTAGGTAAAAAGGTTTTAATACACTTTATTATGATTTAAAAAATTTATAAATCATATTAATATGAAAAGGAAATCCTTAATATTAAATATTTAATATCAACAAAATATTTATAATAAATGTTTCAAAAACATTTAATCGTTTAACCATAAACATTTTATAGTCAATTAATTTATAAAACCTAATTTATAAATTTTAAAAACATTCTATAAAATCATTTCATTATTTATAAACAATTTATAAATAATCTAATTCAATTCCAAATAGAATTTTATTTATAAATAAATAATTTATTTATCTACCAAAACATTTTTTATAATTACTTAAAATAAGGCCCATTTTAATTTGAACGACTTCAAATTATTTATTTATGAATGATTCATAATATCAAATATAAAATTATTTATATTTTATCCTTAATTTATAATTTATAACCCTTTATAAATTACCCCTTATGGATCTTAAATAAACATTTTATTTTATATCATAAGGCATACTAAATAATTTGGTAAAAAACATTTTAAAAATTAACATTTAATATTTGGAATATTTTGTTAATAAATGTTTTCATAAAAATTTATATAATTAATTATAAATAATTTATAATTAATTAATTTATATACCATTTATAAATTAAGATATTCCCAAAATACCATGTACTATGATTTATAATAATTTTATAAACCATACATATTTGAAAAGAAATGTATCACTTAACCATAAAAATTTTATAGTTAAATAATTTATAAAACACTTTTATAAATTTTTATAAATATTTCAAAATATCTTTTCTATTATTTATAAAAAATTTATAAATAATATAATTCAATCCATAATTAAATTACTTTGATTAAAATAAATACTTTATTTATTTTTCATAAATAAGAGTAGCAAATATAAACTTTTCATATTTGGAAAAGGATAATAAAACAAATTTTATTAAGCCAATATTATTAAAGTATTCCTATTTAATAAACTATTTTATAAACATGATTAACCTAAATAATTAAATAAAACTTTTATTTAATTATTAAAAATAAATATGAAATTTTAGATTTATTTCCAGGCTTGAAATATTCCATTTCATAATTTTTAAATCATGTTCTTCATAAAACAATTAAAATGGACATGTTGATTTGTTAAAGAAGCCTATGCTCTGATACCACTGTTCGAATTTCATTTTCCATCACATGGACATGGAAATTGAAGAAAAACCCAAAATAATATGATCTATCTTTTACTGGATCAACATGTAATAAATGAATAATATAAATACGTGTACTTGGATAGCTAATGCAGTAATCTCCAATAGGTTTTCTCGATAAAGATCGCTGGAGAAACAAACAAATGCTTCCTACCTCTGAGGAATCACATAGGCCCACAGATCCTAGTCTCAATTAGAGGATTACTATACACTTGAAGAGGTTCTAGCATATTCTCTGAGGGTGATGAAAAAGCTATGGGAAAGAAGATATATTTGAGAGGCTTACCAAAAAAAGGTTGTTCTGAAAAGAAGGAATCACATCCCTTTATATGGTTTTCCATGATTTCTTTCATTTAATGAAACATGTTGGCCATATTCAATGTATCCATATACATTTATTATTATTTCCATTAATTCATTGAATCATATTCAATGAATATACAAGCCTCGTAATCCATTCATAATGGAATAATATCATTGAAACCACATGGAAGATAAATACAACTAAATTAAATATTCCATTAATTATTTTAGTGCATATTAAATAAAGGAAATAATCTCATGATCATATAGTCTCATGTATAATATAAATTCTAGTAATATACATTTTAGACACAATTATGTGAGATAATTGTTACAAGATGGTACTATAACAATTTTTTATGTGAGATTGTGTAAAACCTTTGTGGTCCCATTTATAAAATCTTTATAAAGAGGGATTATGTGTGTAAATAATAGAGAAATGGGACTAAAACCCACTAAATAATAATTTGGTAATGGTAAACCAACACTTTTATTAGGTATATCTTGATTAATGTGTTCAATGGGTAAAAAAAAGTTAACATAATGTTTGTTGATATTAACCATTTGTCTCAATATATTTTATGTCAATATCAACCATTATGATTAATGTTTGATCAATAAAACTCAATGAAACATTAAGACTCTTAGATTTATGTGGCAGTAATAATGAGGCAAGATAGTAATGTTTCGCCTATATGAACTTAGAAGTGGTGCAAATTCTTATAGATCTTTAGGGATTAACTTCCAAGAGAGTCCATGAAAGTATCAACCCACATTTCCATAAGAGTGTTACAAACTTTAAATTCTATGATGAATGAAAAAAATTATATGTGTTTTTGGATATGTTCACTAAAATATACATTCATATGATGCATGTAAATTAATATAGTATGTGTACGAGTGTGTGTGTGTGATGCATGTATGTTTCATACAATATATGATATCGTGTATATATATAATGCACATAAAATCATGTATAAGATACATGTATTTTGAGAAAATATTGCATATGATGAAATCTTAAATATTTCCACCTTGATACATTATTCTTCCTATATAGTTTCCATAAATATTAATCCATTATGAATGGATTAAAATATTTTCATTAAAACATTGAACACATTTAACAAATGTGGTGTATATCATGGAACTTACATTATAATACTCAAGTTATTATAGAAATGTTCTTTATGAATTGGATATCACATATAAAAGGAGAAGAGGTTCCCCTCGATTTTAGTCTAACTTGAGTGCATTTGTTCGATGGTGATTTGGATCACCAGTCACATGTAAAGTTCCATAAGTTGTCTTCCTCCTCGTAGCTTGATTATCACCCTTAGTAAAGATGCTAAAACCTCTTTAAGTGTATGAGAGTCATCCGATTGAGATTGGCATCCAATGGTTTGTGTACCACCCTCAGAAATATATTTCTTAGATCAATAGATCCCCATGATCTTCCAAAAATGTTCTCACCGATAAAAGAAAGAATAAATCGTTATGAAAGTGATACGAGGTATGCTCTTTTTATTTATTTTTCATATAACATTCATGTTGATAATGTTTTATGATAGTTTTTAATTGTGTAGGTATTACTATACTTCCAAAGGATCATATAATGATCCAAAAAAAACTCCAAAAGTGGAATTGTAGTGAGACTACTCATTGGATAAATGTGCATTTGTTTCTATTTATGAAAAACAGATAATATGGAACGTTACTGGTTCAACTTTGGTTAGGTTTTTATTATATGATGTAAATAAAAAAATAAATGATTTAATTCATTAAAATGATGGAGTTAATCTTTTTACTTGACCAAGAGAACCGGATTCTTCTTGATTTGGTCATGTTTAAATCACTAGTTTTTGAAGTTGTAACACGAGTTACAAAAATAAAAGAGCTATGTAGAGGTAGTTGGTGTTTAACTTTATGTATAAAGTTATGCAACGGTAAATGGGTTTTGTAAATCATTTACACTAATAAGAGAAATATGATTCAACATTGACATTTTAACATAGAGTTTTCAAAAACTTACATTACAATGTATGTAGAGGGACTTTTAACATCGATTTTATAAAAAACTGACATTAAAAGTCTTTCTAATGTCAGTTTTTTATAAAACCGATGTTAAATTTTTTTACTTTTGACATTGATTTTTTTTTGTAAAATTGATTTCAAAACCGTATTTTAAAATTATTGACACCATTTTTTTACTAAAATTGACATAAAAATATATATATATTTTTAACTTTTGACATAATTTTTTTATTAAAAACTAACATTAAAACTGTCCTTATTGGACTTCTTAATATAAGTTTCATACATAAATAATGTCAAATGTAAAATTCCACTTAATGTGAAATTGAGATTTAATTTTTTTGTAGTGAACTTTTTAATTTTTCATTTTCTGCCAAAAATTTATTATACCGTGTTACACCTTTTCAAGTGTATTTTATATGTTTTCAATCACCACACTTATTGATTTCTGATATACTCTTTTGATTCTCACCGTCTTTCCACTAGTTATTCATTCAATGATTTCAAAATGGTATTTATAATTATTCTCCCATTAATTAATTTAATTATGATTATTTTCATCTATCGATATACTTGTTAATGATTCATTTTTTTATGATGAAAGATACTTCCTCAGATCCAGTTAAAAGTATAAAAATTTCACATGATATTTATAGGTTAAAGTCTAGAATACCTCATAAACCACAAATTTAGATGCCTCAGGAGTTCTTCCCTTCAAAGAAAATTATGTCAATGGACACTCCATCAAGCATCAAAATTAAATTGAAGCATTATCATTATTTTTCTATATTATGTTTGATTTCTACAATGTTATACTTTATCAATCTTGTATTTTCATCTAAGTGAGTTAAATCTTTAAGTTAAAGCTTTATATTTATATTTTCTAAATTTTATTTAGTTTTTTTCAATTTTCCACTTCATTAATCATGTATTTTCATCTAGGTAATAAATGAAAATTGAAATATTTTAAAAAAATTATAGATTTTAGACATCAATTTTTTTTATAACTGATGTTGAAAGTGACTTTAAAAATTGATTATAGCACAAAACCAACAACGAAAGTCATCCAGTAGCACTTTTGACACCAGTTATAACAAAAAATGACGTCAAAAGTCATCTATTGGAACTTTAGATGCCAATTATTAAAAAACCAATGTTGAAAGTCTTTTATTTTTTATAAAAAAATAAATTTAATATCGGTTTTAGTAATCAACATTAAAAATATATTTACAACATCACTTGGAAAGTCATGGACTCAAAAACCAATGTCAAAATCCAAAAAAACTGATGTTAAAGGTTGTTTTTGTACAAGTGTACGTAAAGGTAATTTGAGGTTGTGTAAAGGTAATATTGCTTTAACTTATGCTGGCGGATTATTGAGATCTTATCTTTATGCAAATAGTTTATTTAAAGGTAAAATCTATCTACCTTTACATAGATTTGCACTATGTAATGGTATTGGCCTCTTATCTTTATACAAAATGTCTGTGTAAGGGTCAAGAAATATTACCCCTATAAAAAGTGTTTGAATAAGGGAAATGGGAGACTGCCCTTGTGAAAATAGGGATTTTTCATAAGGGTATATAGAAATTTCAAAAAAAGAAGTTTTGAAATTTTTTCTTATGATTTATAAAATGATTATAATTCATAGAAAATAGTATTTTGAGAATATTTTAATTTATAAAAGGTTTATATATTAAATAGTTAATTTTTTTATAATTAAATATACTAATATTTATGAAACATTTATCAACAAAATATCCTAAATATTAAATATTAATTTTTAAGATACCTTTACAAAATAATATGGCATTCTTTATGATTAAAAAATATATTGTTTATTTTGAAATCATAAAGGGTAATTTATAAAGGGTTATAAATTATATAATAATGTGAAATATAAATAAGTTTATATTTAAAGTTATGAATTGTTCATAAATAATTAATTTTAAATTGTTTAAATTAAAAGGGGCCTTATTTTAACCACATCAAAAGTAGTTTTTAATATTTTTCCCATGTTCAAATAATATTTAAATATATGATATTTGAATTATGTAAAATGTTTACATAATAGATATTGGAATATAAAATTGTTTATAATTTATATAATATCAAATATTTAAAGATTGATTCCATATATTACTGATTATGAATTGTTTATAAATGATGAAAATGTTTTATGGAATGTTTATATAATTTATAAAATGGTGTTTTATAAATTAATTAAATTTAAAATATTTATGGTTAATGGATTAAGTTTTTAGAAACATTCATTAAAAATATTATTTTAATATTAAATTATTAATATTAATAATATCATTTTTACATTAATATTGTTTATAAAAGTTATAAACCATAAAAAAGGATATTAAAACCTTTACCCTAAAATTATATGGAATTTTTATAAATTTTAAATAAAGTCTTTATTTGAGGATTATAAAATCGATTTATAAAATACTTTATAAATCTCATAAATGAAGATAAAATATTAATTTGTTAATATTTATAATTATGAATTGCTTATAATTAATTAATTTAAAGTTTTTCAAATTAAAAGAGAACTTATTTATAGATACTATTTAAAATAATTTTTGATAATTAATATGATTAAAGGTTTAAATAATAAATTGAAATTCCATATAATAAATATTATGAAAGGGTTCATATTGGATTGAGTATAAAAGATTTTATATTCAAAATTATGAAAAATCCATGATGTTAGCTAATTTATAAAGGGGTTTATATGTCCCAACCCACTCTTCATTGATACCCGTCCTAGTATAGTAGTGAAGAGAAGAAGCGACCCCCCTAATTCCCACTTCCAGTAGGCCTTGGGTTAGAGGCTAGCACTAAGGGTGTAAAACACTTAAATGGGAGACATTACCCTAAATATATGAAAATGGTTGAGTGAGAAGATAAAAACCACTTAAAAACTTCATTACATAATATAAATGAAACCAAAACATCCAACCATGTATGCTAGGAAATAAAAATAAGGTTTAAAAGTAAACACCCAAAAGAAATTTAAGGCAGCAACTCCACAACACCTCCGATCTCCAAGCTAGTGATACCCAAAATGGTCCCTGTAACCCTCTTGGAAATATGAAAAATAGTTTATATATAAATAGTGTGAGAATATCATGTATAATCAATAGGATCATACCCAAGGTATATCATGAAAATGTAAAAATAACATACTAATGCACTAATGAATAAACAATATAACTATTATGAACCAAGCCAGGGTGCCATCCAACCTGACACCCGAACCAATACATGGCATGACCCGAAGGGTGTTACCAATCCCCACGGGCTATAAAATAATGCCTGGGTATCAAAATGACACTTTGGGAATGATTTTACCCATTTATATAATAAAAAACAACTGACAGTAATAAGCATCACAATAACCGATAACCACAACCAAATGAGGTACACCAATTTTTAGATTCAAAGTTTTAAAACTTTAACCAAAAACAAAAGTACTAAAATGGAATGGTAACAAAAATACTATCCTAAAAAACCACCATGAAATAATAGGGACATCACCATCAAGCCACCACTACCAAAACCTACAAGAAGGGGAACATTAGAAACCAATTCTACCATCACCACCATGATACATCTTTCCTTTACCTGGGTCATACATAACAAAGTATAAATACAAAAAAATATGTATGTATGGTGTGAGAAAAATCCTAGTAGTATTCCACCTAAAATAAATATTCCATGCTATAACATTAAAAGGCAAATCAACATACAAATTTGTATTTTACATGCACACCAAAATAATTTAGAAATACATTTCATACCACTTTCACAATTTATGAAACCCATTTGGAAATGAAACAATAAGAACACATATGGAATCCAACCATTTCCATGGAAAAATACCCTTTCAAATTCAAACTCACATCAAAACTATTTTATAACATTCTTAATATCACTTTTATAATTCAAAGACACATTTAAGGTGCACAGCAAAGAATCCAACATGAAAAAAATCCATTTATCTTAGAAAATCCACTTTTAACACATTTTAACCATTAAATCTATTTTAAAACACATTTTTTACCTTTCACACAAGGAATAAAATATATTCAAGAAAAACACAATGAAGTACACTTTAAACATGACCACTCTCCTTTAGAAAACCCATTTTAATCACATGTGCATCTCAAAACTTTTCAAAAACATGTTTAACACCATAAAATTAATCCATATAACACATTTAAATAATCAATAAAGTAATAAAAAATCATCTAATAATGTAAAAGCATGGAACCAACTACCTCTCACTTGTAAACTTTTGGAATCCAGTGTGAAACCACAACCACACCACCACAAGACCCTATAAAGGAAAGATCAAACAAAAACCACCATTATTTCACTCAAAAACACAATATTAAAACCTATTTAGGTCAAAAAACCCATTGTAAAACAAGAACCCAAGAAATAGGGAAGAAAAACCCTAGAAAGAGAGATAAATCAAGGGAAATGAGACTTACTTGATGATTCCTTGAAGAACCAAGGACAAAACCACCAAAGGATTGATGTTCAAGAGGTCTAAGAAGGATCATAAGAAGCTACCATGGATGAAAATCCCATATGGGGTATATGGGTAGTGATGTAGGGTTAAAATTGAAGAGGAAATAAGAGTAATTTTATAGTTTTTAATAACCTAGACAAGTCTCATGGTTATCCCGCACGGTTTTTGAAATTGTGCTGCAACTTTTCACCCCTCACTATCTAATAGAAACAAGCCACATGGTTTTCCAAACCATGAACCAATAGTGTGGTTGACACTATACAAAATGAACATTTTCTACATGGATTTTTGGGTGAGAGAGAACAATTTCCCCAAACCATGCACCAACCATGCACCACCTGGTATCAAGATTAAAATATCCATTTTCACCAAAAACTAAAAGGGAATCCCAAGGAAAAATGAAATACTGTAAATAAACAAAATAATACCTTGAAATGAAATCATGGATGTGACAATTATCCCAGCCATGAAAACTTTCCACCCTCAAAAAGTCACTCCAAAGTTTGATCAGAGAATGAAAATGAGTACTGCTCCTCAACCCAAGACTTTCGATTCCATGTATCATGCTCATCACTACTGTGCTTCCAAAGAACTCAGAAAAACTAAATAGACTTCCCACAAAGAAATTTCTCTTGAGAATCTAGAATCCATATCGGCCACTCAAACATAGATATATTAGGCTCGAACTCTAACTATTCTCAATCTAGCACATGGGATGGCTCCAGGTTATACCTTTTTAGCTGAGAGACATAGAATAATTCATGAATTGAAGTAAACTAAGAGGGAAAAGCTAACCCGTATGCAACCTTACCTACTATCTCAATAATATCAAATGGTTCAACATAACTCAACCTTATTTTCCCTTGGTTACCCAAATTATGGTGACCCAGGCAAGGTGCCACTTTTAGGAACACTCAGTCACCCATAGAAAACTCCAAAGCTCGATGCCTTTGATCAACATAATACTTATAGTAACTATGCTCCATCAAAACCACTAAATGATCAAATTGAATTTATTAGAGGTTTCATACATAAGTATTGGTCCCAATAATGAGATCTCAACCACATTATCCCAACACAAAGGCTGCCGACATGACAGAACACGAAGTTCCTTAAAAAGATCCATTTGAATTGTGTATTGATAACTATTTTTATATGAAAAATCAACCAATCCCAAAAGGCTATCCCATGAACCTCCTAAATCTAACATACATTAATAAAGCATGTCTTCCAAAATCTAATTTACCCACTCCATATGACCATCTATTTGAGGGTGGTATGCCATGCTCAACTTTACCTATGACTCCATCACCTTCTGAAGGCCTTCCCAAAACTGTGAGGTAAAATGGGTGTCCCTGTCTAATACAATTGCTGATGGAACACCAAAAAGCCTCGCAACCTCCTAAAAATATAACCAACCCAACTCATACACCTTGGATGAATCCATTATTGAAATGAAATGGGATAATTTGGTTAGATGGTCAATTTATACCCAAATGGAATTCCTCCTCTGGGGTTTATGAGGTAATCCAACAATAAAATACATGGAGATATCATCCTACTTATAGGTATGGATAGGTAGTGTCTGAAGAAAAATGGAGGGACTTTAGTTCTATAATTTAGCATAATGAAATGTATAACACCACAATAAAAAGTCATCTATGTCCCAACTCATACCTGGAAACCAAAACTTTGGAAGTACATCATAAAACATCTTGGTGGAACCAGGATGAATAGACCACTGAGACTGGTGGGTATCCTAAAATACCATCTTCCTCAATGAAAACGACACCACAAAGAGACCCTTGAAGAAAAAAACTCCATCGGGAGGCAAAGACCAATCCCAAGGAATCTACCCACCATTTAGAAACTCCATATAATGCTAGAATAGCTTATCACTTAGCTTCTCTTGCCGAATAAACTCCATAAGGGAAGGTGTCAGCTAAACACTGGTCAAGAACACACCTCCACTATGTTCCTTGGTTTCCAGGTGCATTTGAGAAAAAATCCTTATCAAATTAAAATCATCACTAGACTCTTTTAATGCCTAAAATTACACTTTCCTTCTCAAATAATCTTCCACAAAAATAACCTTACCTGGGGTATAGATTATATAAAAATAAAACACCTGAAGGTACTCAACT
This sequence comes from Viscum album, assembly GCA_963277665.1. Lineage (NCBI taxonomy): Eukaryota > Viridiplantae > Streptophyta > Magnoliopsida > Santalales > Viscaceae > Viscum > Viscum album. The sequence continues at coordinate 1,898,024,214 of OY728150.1, forward strand.
CAATAGTGTTGCCTCAAATTAAAATACTTTTTGGGAGAGAATGTAGGATAAAATCTTATGATTTGAATAAACTATAAACTTCCCCCAAAAAATATAATATAACCACATATTCAGGGCATACATCACTACTACTAACTCTAGGTCAGGAGTTGGGTAATTATTTTCATGTGGTTAAAGTTGGAACAAACCATAAACCACCACATGGTCATCCCACATCAGAAAACACCCAAGAACCATACTTGAGGAATCAGAATAGACCATATATCTCTTTCCAGATTATAGAAAGATCAAAAAGGGGTTGTGGTCAACTACCATCTTAGCTCCTCAAAGGATTCCTGACACTCTGGACTCCAATTAAACTTTACCCCTTTCTGGGTAAGTGCTGTCATGGATGAATCAAGTTGAGAGAAATCTCAAATGAATCAACTATAATACCCCATCGGGCCCAAAATATCATGATCTCAAAAACATTCTTTGGCTGTTCCCATGAAATAACTGCACTAATCTTCTCTAGGTCCACCAAAACCCCTTGTTTCGAGATCACATGATCTAGAAACGTCACCTCTTTAATCTAGAAGGTGCACTTATAACGCTTTACATAGAGATGATTATCCTGAAGGGCACCCAACACAATTCTAAAATTTCACTCATGCTCCTCCTCGACCCTAAAATAGACTAGGACGTCATCCATAAATACCATGACAAAGGAATCAAGATACTGGTGGAACACCTTATTCATGGTTCCATAAAGACTACTGGAGAATTTTTCAATGTGAAAGGTATAACCATGTACTCAAAATGGTCGTACCTACTTTAAAAGGAAATTTTCAGAACATATGCCTCTCTAACATTGAATTGGTGATACCCAGAACACAATTAAATCTTGGAAAACCACCTTTCCCCCTTAAGATGATAAAAAAGGTCATCAATATAGGGAAAAGGGTACTTGTTCTTGATCGTTACCTTGCTCAGTTTCTGGTAATTGATGCACAACTGAAGATATCCATAATTATTTTTCACAAATAGAACTGGGGTGGCCCAAGGTAATATGTTCGGGTGAATAAATCCTTTGGATTGAAAATCATCCATTTGTACCTTTAATTCCCTCAAATCGGTGGGGACATATGGTATGAGGGAAGTATATCAATTGTATTCCCAATTCCAAATTAATAGAGAACTCCACATCCCTGCCTGAATGGCCTGAAGACCTTATTTTTTTTATTTTTGATAATCCACCTTTCAAGGGGAAGGGTGGAAACCTTATAAGGCCTGAAGGCTTAGAGACAATTACATGACCCATAGGTCTTAGAGTAAATCACCTAGACAAGACAACTTGGAACTTCTCATCCCCAACACATGTCATGAAATCAACACTCCACCTTCACAAGACTGGTTGATTGGCTGTCCTATATAGAGCTGAATAGGCCTTGTACCGATGGAAATGCCATACCCTCTAATTCTTCCAAATCCAGTTATCTATGCTTTAGTGAATGCGCCTGCTCTGAATCCTGATCTGGAGCCTTGTTCTTTGTAGTCAATTCATGTGGCCTAAAGGTCTTGGGGTGGCCCAAAGGCCTTGAGGTGGCTCGAAGGCCTTGAGGTGTCCTGAAGTCCTTGAGAGACAACTAGACCAGAGGACTTGGGTGGCCCGAAATACTTCCAGGATCTGAGGAAAATATCGATGGCCCAAAGTCCTAGATGGATGAATAGTTTAGGCTGCTACAGTACCAAACAATACCTACTACAATACCTACTACAGTACCTGCTATAGTACTTGATATAGTACCTACTACTATACTTGCTATAGTGCCTGCTATAACACCTTCTACAAATTCCTACTACAGTACTTGCTACAATACTTCTATAGTCTGAAAATATGTCTCCGCCTATATTTGATCTTGGGTCACTTGGATGCACTTTCCGAGTCTTCACAAATCGGGTTGAGGCTCATGTGCGGATAACTCCACATCCCTCTCTGGAAGAAAACCCAAGAAATACTCTAGAAAAACCTCTGGGAACTCATCTACCACAATATAAATTTTCAGCTTGAACAAGAATAACCGAGATTGGATCTCTCGCTGCAACCCCATCTTGAAATTTTAAGCCTCCAGCTACTAATTGGAAACGATCTCAGGTGCATACTGTACTAACTTTTCAAAGTGGTTAGCATACTCCATCACAGTTTGGTCTTCCTGGATAAGCGCAAAAAACTATTAGGACTTGGTGAAATCTAAAATATTTGGACAATACTGCTCATTGAAGATGACCTTAAAGTCCTTCCAACTCATCTATTCATGCTTCCCAACTTTCACCGCCGAGTCCCACCACTTCTGACTGGGAACTTCCACAAAGAACGAATCAATCTTCACTCTAACTGACTTAAGAGTATCAAGAAACTGAAAAATAATTTATATCTTATCAATCCACTCTTATTCTTCCTGGGGATCCACAATACCTCAGAAATAAGGAGGCCTATTCTTGAGGAACTTCTGAGATTTGTCCCTTACAGGACCTAGTTTGGATTCTCTAACTAGAGCGGGACCAAAGTCCACTCCTTGGACCAAATCTTGGATTTCCTAAACCACTAATTCCAATAATATCTAATCAATTTGTAAGAGAGAAATATATCTGGACTCTTCCCATAGTCACACAAAAAGTCTTCAGGGATGAATCTTACTATAATAAGCAATAACTACACAAAAAACCATCAATAAAACCTTTCTTAAAATTTCAAAAAACAACAAGAAATACTAACACTTTAATAAATAAAAACATGACCAAATCCATCACAATAGTAAGACCGAACAAACCACTTCACCCCACCCAGTGTCTATATATAGTCTTCAGCCTGTATATCTCACCTAGAGGAGAAGTAAAAATAAATACCAACAACCCATGGTGACTCAAGTTTTGTCATGAGGTGTGTTATCTATACACCCCAATTGAAACCAGAACCCTAAGACCCTACAATCCTAGATCCAGTATATCTGGACTCTTTCCCCAAATAACTTGACCAAAAAAGAGCATAACATAGATTTGATACCATTTTTTCATGAACCAAGCTGGGGTTCCATCTAACCCAACACCCAGTCTGATCTATGGAACGACCCAAAGGGAGTTACCGATCGCCACAAGCTGGAAACTAGTGCTTGGGTATCAACAATACACTTTGGGAATTATTTCAACCATTTATATAATCACAAAAAAATGATAGTAATAAGCATTAAAATAACTGATAACTACAACCTAACGAGTTACAACAATTTTAAAATTCAAAGTTTTAAAAATTTAACCAAAACCAAAAGTACTAAAACGGAATGAGAACAAAAAGACTCCAAAAAACCTCCATACAATAAGAGGGACATTACCCTCAATCCATCACCACTAACACCTATAAGAAGTGGGACACTGTCAATCAGTTCCACCATCACCATCACAATACACCTTGAATTTACCCATGTTATATATAATAAGGTCTATATACACCTAAATTTATATGTAGGGTGTGATCTAAATCCCAGTAGGATTCCACCCAAAATAAATATTCCATGCTATACCATTAGAAGGCAAATAAACATGCACATTTCCATTTTACACACAAACCAAAACCATTTGAAAATACATTTTCACTAATTGCACAATTTATAAAACACATTTGAAAACTCAATAAGAAGAACACATATTGAATCTAACCATTTCAATGGGAAAATACCCTTTAAAATTCATACTTACATCAAAACCTTTTTATAATATTCTTCACATCACTTTCAAAATTCAAAGACATATTTAAGGTGCATAACAAAAAATCCAACATGCAACAAAACCAATTTCTCTTGGAAAATACACTTTCAATACATTTTCACCTTTAAATATATTTGAAAACACATGTCACACCTTTCACATAAGGAATAAAACATATTCAAGAAACAATACAATGAATAACACATGAAACATGACCACTCTCCTTTAGAAAAACCATTTTTATCACATGTGTATCTCAAAAATTTTCAAAAACAAGTTTTTCACCAAAAAAATAATCCATAGAACACATTAAAACAATCAAGAAAGAAAGAAAAACTCATTTAATAATGTAAAACCATGGAACCACCTACCTCACACTTGTAAAATTATGACATCTAGTGTGAAACCACAACCAAAACACCACAAGACCCTATAAAGGTAATATCAAACAACAACCATCGTGATTTCACTCAACAGAACAAGATAATACCCTCTTTAGGTCAAACAACCTAATGAAAAACAAGAACCTAATAAAAAGGTAAGAAGAACCCTAGAAAGAGGGAGAAATCGAAGTATTTTAGAATTACTTGATGGTTCCTTGAAGAACTATGTCCAAAACCACCAAAGGATTGATTCTCAAGATGTCTGATAAGGCTTGGAGGAAGCTACTAGGGCCAAAAATCCCATATGTGGAGGATGGGAGGTGATTTAGGGTTAAAATAGAAGAGGTTGAAAGATTAATTTTCCACTTTTTAATGACATGGACATGGTGAATGGTTAGCCCAAATATTTTTCTAAACCATGGAGTAACCATGTGTCCCTCACTGTCTAAGAGGAACAAGCTACATGGTTAACCCACACACTTTTCCAAACCATGTGGTCGCCACTATAGAAAATGAACATTTTCTTTATGGTTTCTTGAGTGAGGTCACATAGTTTCCCCAAACCATGTGCCACCTACTGTCAAGACCAAAATCTCAATTTTCACCAAAAAATCAAAGGGAGACCCAAAGAAAAATAAAAGACCAAAAATATACAAAATAATACCTAAAAAAATTATGAATGTAGCAATAACCAACAAGAATCTATATAGGCCATCTATCTATCCAAACCTTACCATGGATCACTCACCAAATAATGTAAACAAGTATTAAGACAAGTGTCCAGTCACACAAACATTTTTTAACCCTACTTTTGAAAATCACAATCCACTTAGATGTTTATATATTTCTAACTTTTATACTTTCCAAGTTATTAAGATTTTTTGTTGGAAAAATTTATGTTTTATCGAATAGTGATTATCACTTTTATCAGATAGAGTTTTGTTAAGTATACCAGACAAACATATATTTTTTACATTAAATGGTGATACATCTATTTCATGTATACATTTTTAATATTAAAATGCATTGATTTTGTTAATTGTATTGATATTACATGACTTTACACTTAATATATTGTTCACATTTGGAAGGATGCATTTTTTTGTGGGAAATGTGTGAAATAAGCAAAAATAAACCATAATTTTCACTAAAAGATGGATTCCTATGATGAGGGATGCCTATGGAACACTTCCAGTGGTTGAAACTGAAGAACTGAAGAGAAAGAAGGCTTCCAAATCAAGAATTACACAATTCACACTATGAAAACATTACACATCATGAAACATTAAAATATGTGAACCCAAGATAGGACATGAAGTAGAGAAAAAAAATAAAAAAGAGGATCCTATACATTTCATGGTGTGACACTACTTTCACACTATGAAAGTTGGTTGGCAAATCTAATTTGGAATGTTTTGATGGGATTTTCGATAGAACACCCAAATAATGGCCCAGAACGACCATTTAATAATGAGAAAGAACCGAACCTATATTATTGTCCACATTAATGATGAAATAAATACATAATTATCCCTAGGGAATTCTATAAATAGAAATTTTCAGTACTGCTACCAGGAAATATTCTGAAGACCAAAGCTTGGGGTGAGAAGCTGTGTTGTACAGGGTCCTCACTAGTCGACATCTCTGATTTCTTCATGTTTTCTTTTTTTCTTTATTCCTTCCTCCTTACTCTATTATCACTAGGATGAGCGGGTAAATGACTCATTATTCTAGGTTAATGTAGTTAAAGGGGGAACATGTTGTTGGATTTTTTGTATTGTCATTCATGTATTAGGGTTTCTGCAACTTTTAATAAACTTATAATAATTTTTTTTCTTTCTATAATGACCATTGATATTTGAAATTGAAAGAACATTTTAATTTCACAACTGATTTTCTATATTTTCTATGCATGACCATTTTTTAATTTAGGGTAATCAAGTTTAACATTAATGTTAATAAAAACTTGATTTGTTAACGCCCTAAATTACCCAACCATGGGAAAAGTTGAATTTCTACATTGAGGAGGGTATTTCATGACCATTGAATCTACCTCATCCCAACTATGACACTAATACTAAACAATCATTTAATTTATAAATACAATTTCACCTAAACCCTAAAACTGAAAAACCATGGCATGCCTTCAAATATGATTTTTCAAATAAATAAATTCACTTTCAATTCTCACTTTATTTAAAATGTTTTAAAACCCAAATCTAATTCATAACCATTTATTAAAATCAATCAAATAAAATAATTTTATTTAAAAACTTAAATAAACTAATTTTATTGTCTCATGAGTTTTATCTCCAATAGTTGTTATATTCAATTTAATTAATTAACCACACCTATCTGAGTTTTTATAAATTTTTATTTTGATTATACCCATAGGGAAATAATGATGCCTCACGGGGTTTTCAAAACTGGAACCATTTTTGGGTATGGTTACAAGTTTTTTTAAGGTTTTTAATTTTTAATTGTTTTATTTTATCTTATTTGTTTTACATTGGGTATTTTGTATTGAAATTTTCAGATTAAAATCATTAATGCAAAATTATGACACTCGGGAAAAAGTAAAATAAACCATAAAGTTAAATCCAAATTATAAAACAAGCCCAAATAGAAAAGTAATCATGACTATGTTAGGTGAAAATATCAATCAAGTTATTAGGGTTCTTCAAAGAGATTCAGGGCTAGGTACATTCACTGATTATGAGCATCCATCTAATACAGGACTACAACCGAGCATCCTGGAACCACCTATTATAGATAATCATTTGGAAATCAAACATGAAATCATCTAGATGATCTTGAATAGTTTTAAATTCATCATAATACCTCATGAATATCCAAAAACACATCTAAGAAGCTTTCTTGAGCTTGGCAACACCTTCCAATTCCCAAATGTCACAAGTGATGCTGTAAGGCTTCGGCAGTTTAGATTTTCATTGAGAGTTAAATATCATGAGTGGATTAAAATTTTTCTCACTCATTTCATTAAAACATGGTATGAGTTTTTAAGTAACCTTCTTACTATTTTCTTACCACCTTCTAAGTATATGGAGATATGGGTAAACATTCTAAACTTTAGTCAATTCGAAAATGATTCTATCTACTCTGATCGGGAATGATACTAAGATATGTATAAAAAATTACCTAATCATGGTATTGAACTATATATACTAATAAAAATGTTTTATAATGTTTTTTCACAGGGAAACATGTCAATTCTAGAGAATTCAGCAGAAGTATCACTGTACGACAAACTACTTCTCCACAAAATGATGATTGTTCATTTTTACTTTACCACCTATCATGGTTTAAATTATGATAAAAAATCTATTTATATATGTTATATATGATATTTATTATGTATTTATACTTATTTAATCCTTTTATAACACATAAATTTAATAATTCCCATTTTTCATTAATACAATAACATCGTTTGTGGAAGTGTGAACTACCGCCCCTCGAAGCGATGTGATTCGTTCACACTATACATGGAACATATTAAGGATGATTTTAATAAACCCATGTAAAATATATAATATAGGTATGATACTAGAATTATAATATAAATATTTATCATTTATTTTTTATTCTTTTAATACGATAGAGAAATTAAAGTAGCATTCATGCGTACATACGACCTACCGTCTTCATGAACTGTGCACTTTATTTCTAATCTCTAAATATTATGGACTACTATAAATACATAAATACTGAATATATATGATAATTAATTCATGGTTTAAATTTTTTATATTATTAAATCATGATCTAATTAATAGGAATAACAAATCAAGAGTCAAAAACATACTTGAGAAAACTAGGCAATTAACCCCCAAAATAGTGAAATTAATGAGTTTGTTAACAAACAGATAATAAAATATTACAAGAAATTAATATATGATATTATAAACATGATTATGGTTTTGGTATAAGTTATTAACATATTTTAAACCACTATATATGAGGATAAATACCACATAAAAAATAGGAAGGTTAAAGTAAGGGATTTCATCTTAAGTTACTTTCCATTGAGAATTATTTTTGTTATGCACCAATTCACTTTTATTTGGTGTATATATCACCTTTTGACATGTTATATCATAAATATACTTATTATAATGATATTATAAATTTCATATAATTCACAGGGAATTATGATTTAAATTTTTCAATGTGGTATGGGACACATTGGAATGTTTAAATATTATTTTTCCTAAAGAATGTTTTAATGTCAACAACCATTGTTGTTACTTATACTCATATGAGTTATTATTGATAAATAAATATTATTTATTCAATATGTATATTTGATAAGGAAAATTATTTATTTTATATATAAGGAATTATTTGGAATAGTATGACATGGGTGGGGCCCGGTTATAGATATCCCCTCGATGCATCAGTAGTCTCATGAGATGAAATATTTGTCCAAATTAGATGGGGTTTTACTTGATAGATAAATCGTCTTGTGAAAGGTATTCATAGTACTAGTTTCATATACCTAGGAAACATGGATTCCAATAATTAATAATTTCCCTAATTTAGATTTAGTTATTATTCATCCATGATATTTCTCATCGATATATTTATAGATAAATTTCATTCTCACATTATTGATTTAGATGGCATGAGTTTCAGTTTCTTGCCTTGCCATATTGATATTGACTTATCTAGTTATTTGAATGGAACATGTTATTAGTTATTTACCTTTCCATATTAATTTATTACTATTTATTCATTATTACTTCTACTTTACTTACCCTTACTGAGCAATTGAGATCACCCTTATTATGCTTACTTTCCTAGGGTTATAAAGAAGAAATATTTGAATAAGTATTCAAGGATTCTATTTTATTCTTTTTATTATGTACCATGTTTGTATTTTAAATTACCCAATGTATTATGAGTATTATTTATATAATATTTATTTTCAAGACTGCTAAACTGATCGGTCCTTCGGGATTTTATTCCTTGTAATCATGACAATGTAATAAAATAATACACTGCCTTCAGGCTTCTGGGGACAAGGTGTTACAGTTGGTATTAAAGAAATTTTATTAGCAACATTGGAAACTAGATTTAAAAAAACATAGATTAGGTAAAATAACCCTAATATATACTCTGAGGATAATAATATAATAATAACCTAGAATTATGGTAAGGTAGAGATTTTGTGGGTATTCTTAGAAATACATCCCTATTTGGATACTACAAGTGAACGTGGTTCTAGAAAAAATGTACCTAGGAGTAATAACTCGGACAAAGTGTTCTAGGACCAACTCAGGGTAACATGGTACCTGAAAATGGGCCTTACTATGCACTTGGTTTTACGCTTTTGGGGGATATGCCTAGGATAATTCACATTTTCCTTGTAAACCATTATAAAGGATTTAGAAGTAAAGATTTCCCCAAATAGCCAAAGTTTATGATTTTAGGATTCACGATGCATAAATTTATGTGTTATACCATATTTGGAATTATACAATATGTTATGATTTAATCCATTATATTCCATTCTTTAGAAATGGCACATAGTAAAAGGAATGTGAAACTCATCGATGCATGTGATCCAAAGAGTAAGAAGGATCAAATATTTCATAGTCTTAAGACAATATTTCAAATGGAAATAGTCTCCAAAACATTATAATTGTATGAGGTTATAGTATCATGTGGAAATGAGATGGGTAAATAATTACCAAATTCCTATTACTTTGAAGTAAATAAAGACAAAAGGAGGTCATTTGAGCACCATGGAAAAGGGAATGAGTTGAAGAAGATGAAGAGAAAGAAGGATTTCACACATGTGATAATTGTGGAAAGAAAAAATCTGGTACTTACTTTAAGGGAAGGTGGGTTTTTTTATAAGTGTGGATAAAAAGGACACCAAGTTCTTGATTGCAATATAAAGAAAGGAGATTCCAAGGTTAAATGCTTCCACTGTAAGGAGATGAGACACTATTCAAATCAATGTCTCAAGCATCAAAGGAATATACCACAAAAGATGTTATTGGATAATGGTGTAGTTATTATACTACCACAAATAAATAGTAATGATTAAGATGAATATTAAATAATTATTTCATTTGAATATTTTATCAGTGATGTACTGGTTATAGGAATTATGGAATATATGTGGATTGTATTGCAATACTTTTTCATTAAGGATTTGAGATCATATGATGAATGGTACTAAGAAAATTTATTTAGTAGTAAGCTAAATTTTGTAAAAAACATATGATTGAGGGGAATACAACCATTAATGTGTTTCTGATGTTAATAAAATGATGAAGAAATGATTTATTTGGATAAGTGTTGGATACCTTATAACTTATTAATGACTTGTCGACAAGTGGTCTATTCTATCATTGATGGATTTTACAAAACTTTTGGATTAAATGAATATATCCACTAACACATGTCTTACTTAATTAATAAGTAAGAATGAATGTTTTCAATAAGGTTTTATGGTAATTTGAGTTATTACCATATTTCAAGAGGATAAATGATGAAGTTATTCACATGTTTAGAATGTGAAAATTTAGAACTGCTTTATGATGATTAAAGGCTAATGATAAGTTCATTTTCGAAATTTAGTAACCATATTTCTAAAGTATTGGATCACAATATTTTGGAAAAGTTAACCCTTTATGAAATTGTTTATAATTGGATGATATTTTAGAAGTTAATGTATTACTTTACTATACGAAGCATCTTGTGCAAAAGACATGAAGTGGAAATAGTTCAAGGCACAACCAAATGATAAGATTGTGTTTATAAAATAGAAATCTATATTTAATTATATTAATAGATATTGAATGAATTACTCAACTCTAGAAAAAAGGTTTTTGAATAAAAAATGTTGTCTTATTACCTTATTTTCCAATGAATAAAATGCTCCCTTAGATCATCATGGATTTATAGCCTTCTGATTGTTAACATTCTCCTAATAATGTTTTCTAGCACTCTCAATCAGAACTTGATTGTTATATTTTCCCTTTGTATCCATGTTTCCATTTCCCACCTATGTTATCCTATGATGGAACCTAGTTACGTGACCAGTGTAATCTTCTTTCTCTTTTATTAAGAAGATTTTTTATTAAACCTATTTACGATATGGGTTTTTCAAAAAATAATTTATGTTCAAACATTAATCCCTTGATTACCAAGATAAAGTTTAAATTATGGGAATACAATTTAATTAATGTGGGGAGAATTTAACACCCCAAGACATAAAAATATTTTTATGTTATAATGAATATTATTTTGTCTCTCTTTATACGTAACACTATTTTAATCTTGCGTTACACACAAGACTGGGTTTTACCACATTTTAATGGTGTACATATTTTAAAATTTAATTTCAGAAATTTCAGAAATTTTATTTGTCAAAATAAACTTTGTTTTTGAATTATGAATTTCAAAATTATCTTAGGGTGATTTTTTGGTATTTTTTTTGAGATGTTTCATTTTTTTTGATGAACAGTAAAAATACTATGTTTTAATTAAAAACAGGCTTTTCATTTAAAAAATTATTACTAGTAAATTATATTTTAAATTGGTTCTTAAAGTCAAAATATATAAATTATATATATATTAATCCAATTTAGGTTATTATAATCTTTTATATATTGAAATTAGATATAAACACTTATTAAATGTTTTGAACTTTTTCACTTTAAAAACACGCTTTCTCGCCACGTCTGTGAGATTAGCACTAATATTAATTTTCTCAATTATGTGATTTTGAATTTTGAAAAATGAAAATACACGGTTATAATCAACACAATGTTTTGGTATAATAATATGAACTTAATTTTTTACCATTTTTTTTGAAAGTGATTAAAATTAGAGTGATTAAGGTAATATTAAGTTTAATAACGGACTAAACCTTAATATTAAGGACTAAAATGACTTGGAAACCTATCCAAAAGAAATTTTATGCTAATAATTTGACCATATAACCAATAGTTTTGAATTATATGGGTTATTGGGATATTATTAAATGGAAGTTCCCTATATAAAAGGTTAAGTAAGGAAAAAGAGAAAAAGGGAACTTTTCTTACCTTTAGAATTTATAAAACTTTTAGATATGTAAAAAACATAATATTTTCAGTTATACATATCATTTTTAAAGATAAATGAGTTATGATTATCATAATAATTTATCAGTAATTTCTATATATAGTTTAGTTACTTAAAATTCTTAAGAAATTCAAATGTAGTGACGATTTAGTTAATAATTAACTAAAATAAATGATACTATATGTCATGACCTGTCCCCCAGGGCCCGTATCATGACTACCACAAGACCGCCTTCCATAGGATAAGGGCTAGTGACTTGCACCAGAAAGGCATATCCCTAAAACCAGGAAGGCATTTCCTTTTAACCTGCAAACTCACACATCCAAGAACACATCAAGATACAATCACAATAAACTATATAGTAATAAGGGTGAGTACAGTAAGAAAAAGGGGCCAAAATTCAAGCCCAACTGGAAAGTACAAGTAAAACGGAAAACATATCCTGTGAACACCTACTAAGGATCCTACCTGAAGGGTAGGTACAACTCTCGAACGATCATCTCTACGGTACATCTCGCTTAATGTTCCACCTCCGTGTAGACTCTAGCCCTGGTACCCTCATTCTCGATCAACGCTGTCCACCATCTGCACAAGAAACAACAAGGTTCGGGCGTAGCCCATGCAGGGGTGAGTATAACAATACTCAGTAGGGACCTTGAGACCCCCAAAGGCCTCTCAAAATCCACCAAGAATAAGCCGCAAAGCAAAACCATAATCACAAAGCATGAAACAACAATCAACCCTACTTAGGTATATGCCCACACATATACCTAAGTTATCTAGTATACCCATCTCATTCATGAGGAAACACAAGACCCAACTCTTTAGCCAAAAGCTCAACTATCCCACGAAGGGAAGTATACCATGAAGGTAACACCACAAAGGTAAGTGACACAAAGGTAATGACACACAGAAGAATACCACATAGGTATCACCATGAAGGTAAGTACCATAAAGGTAATGCCACAAATAAGATTACATTAAATTTATCACCACACAGAAGAATACCACAAAGGTAAATACTTAGCTCACACTAAGTATAACTTAAGTACAGAAGTATAGATGATTAGCTGTATTTCTAGATAATCTTACTTCGTCGAGAAGCTCTGCTGTTGACCCACGTAGGATTGAAGATGACCCACATAGGATCTGAAAATAACCCACACAGGATCTAGAGATGACCCACACAGGATCGGTATGCACTGACCCACACAGGATTGCTGAGCACTGACCCACATATGATCTGTAGACTCCTCAAGTACAGCCAGCCACAGGGTTCCCGCACTAAGCGCACTTGATTATGGGAGGATCCTTTCCTTAAGCCATTGGTCTATACTTCAACTACCACGAAGTCCCATGAAGAAGTATCTCAAAGGACCGCCGCATTATAAGGGTCCCAACGCAATAGACGGCGTGTCAATCGAACGCCCGGTCTGTAAGTTATTAGCGTTTCTCTTCTGAGGGCCCGGTTGAATTCGAGTTCGATCCAACCTGGCCACACTACATATTTATCTAAAACTCAAGTGGAGTATATAAAAAATACCATCTCAATCCAAGGAATCCAGTGCCGCTGACAGTTCATCAAACTGACACATGGTTCTCAAGTTATGGAAAAAGGCATATATAGGTACAGATTGGCCTCGGTCCGGTCCGACCCGACCCGGGTCTAGCCTTGATGGGCCGGGATGTGGTCCAGTCCGGCCCACAAAGGGGGTGGTTCGTCCAACTGGGGGCGGCCCGATGGGTCGCCCGCGGTGCGGCCTGCGGCCGGGGTGGCCCGCCATGGTGGGGTCCACCCTAGATGATAACCAGGAAAGGCACCCCCAGATTTCTGAATGGCCAAATGGACATTCGGTTTTGGCCATCCCGACGGCACCACGTGGCACTGCCTGTTGGCACATGGGACCTGCTGGAGTAGTCCCGCTCGACATGACGTGGCCGACCGGCGGTTCCGACCGTCTTCCCCCTTCCAGCAGTGCAACAACACCACTATCCTCCCACGACCGGCTGGGTGCTGGCTGCCCTTCGGGTGCATCATTGTGGCCAAGCAACTATGACCTCCTCCTCAGCTGGCAGCACGGATGTGCGCCACCATGCCTCCACGGGGCCGGCTGGCCTACTGGCCGCTCACCTTCTCCGTCGTGGATGACATGTTGTGGCCTCCTCCACTACCGGTGGCGCAGATGTGCGCCACCCTAGTTTCACGTGGTCGACCAGCGTGTCGGCCACCGTCCTCCACCGCCGTGGATGACGGGCCGCGACCTCTTCTGGCGGTGCGGTTGCGCCACCACCACCATCATGGTCGGATGGAGTTCCAGCCACTGCCTTGTGCCCTACCGGCGTCGGTCACCGACGACGCAGTGCCGATGGACTTCCACTCATCCTAGAGTTCACCCACAAAGAACACATTAACATAGAGGGGGCGAAGGGATAGGGCCATGTTTTTTTGACCCACACCCTCTACGTTAGATCGATAGCAGGTGGTTCAAGAGGATTTGAATCAAAATAAAACCACAAAGAAAAATATAAACACTTCCCTACCTCATTTGTTCATTAGAGTTGGCATAAGGAAGAAGATGAAGATTCCAAAGTTCATCGCTCCCACAACACGCTCCTGATCTGAGATCGAGTTTCATCCTCATTCTTCATCTGGAGAATGTTCTTTGTTGGAGGATGTTATTCCTTTGAGAATTCTCCAGAAAAAGCCTCCTGTCCCATTCTCCAATGGAAAAACAATCCTCAAGAAGATTTAATAAAACTCTTAATTAACAAGTTGATTCATTAATTTTTAGAATTAATGAATCCCATTAATTGAAGGAAAATGTGGTTACACATTTTGTGTAACTGAGAATTTAATGCCCAACATTAAATGCCTGAACACCCTCGTGTGGTCCCACCTCCAAGATTCAAATGAGAGGTTTCATGAAATAAAATAAAAGTTATTATTTTATTTTATTATTTTTCTTTTAACTCTCCCACGAAAATTTGAAAAACTAACTCCCACCCTCAACCTAATATGGTCAAGGTGAAGATCTCCTTAAGTGAATATCAACACTGCGAGTTCAACGGTATCCTCAGTTTTCAATTCCGTGCACTGGTTGAAAAGTTACAAAACGCCGCTCATGCGTTTACTGAACGTACCTGAAAAAAGTTCAGAATTTCATTCTAGGAACACTGGGCCTCAGAATCACACACCGTTAATTTTCGCGGTCTCATAATATTTCCATATAATTAAAAAAAAATTACATGGAAAATTCCGAGTCTTTACATTCTCCCCA
This sequence comes from Viscum album, assembly GCA_963277665.1. Lineage (NCBI taxonomy): Eukaryota > Viridiplantae > Streptophyta > Magnoliopsida > Santalales > Viscaceae > Viscum > Viscum album. The sequence goes on from OY728150.1 coordinate 1,898,039,716, forward strand.
CCTTAGGGATTTGCGTCCCTGAAATCCACAACACAAACTAGGGAAACAAGTGGGGGTACTGAGCATGAATCTGAGCCTCCCACTCCCATGAGCTCTCCTATATGTTCCTGTGCTACCAACGTATTTGCACCATAGGTATCGATCGCACAGATAGGACTCTATCCTGTCGATCCTCAATATCTATTGAAACCTCCAAAAACATTGCCCCATCATCTAAGTCTAGCTTGCTGTGGTCGATGATGTGGGATGAGTCATGTACGTATCTCCTCAGCTGGAATACATGGAAAACATCATGCACCTGGTGCAATTGAGGGGGAAGAGCTAGGTGGTATGCCACCTCACCAACTCTACTGAGGACTTGGAAGGGTCCGATGAACCTTGGAGATAACTTACTGCCCCAGCCAAATCCCCGCAAACCTCGTCAAGGTGAGACCTGTAGGAAGACATGGTCACCATCCTTAAACTCAAGAGGTCTCCATATCCTATCAGGATAAGACTTCTGCCTGCTCTATGTAGTCTTAATCTGCTCCTGGATGATCTTCACCTTCTCCATGGTAGCCCGTTCCATCTTTGGTCCCATGAGTGCTGACTCCCCTGGGTCAGTCCAGCATAGAGGTGATCTGAAAGTTTGACTGTACAACACCTCGAATGGTGCCATACCGATAGAGGAGTGATAAATTTTGTTTTATGTGAACTCCACCAAGGGAAAGTGATACTTCCAACTGTGGTCCAAATCAATGATTAAAGCACACAACATGTCCTCAAGGGTTTGAATGGTCTGATATGTCTGAACATATGTCTAAGGATGAAAGGCGGTGCTCAATCAAAGCTGAGTCCCGAATTCCCCCTGTAACCCCTTTCATAGCTGGGAAGTAAAACGTGCATCACGATCAGAGACAATCATCGAAGGCACTAAATGAATACTTACAATCTCCTACACATAGAGGCATCCTAATCCCTCTACTGATCCTTGATCTTTTATAGGTAGGAAGTGGGTCGACTTGGTTAGTCGGTCAACAATCACCTAGATAGAATCATGACCCCTGAACTTGCATGGAAGTCCTGTCACTAAGTCCATGGAAATTCCATCCCACTTTCACTCTATCACCTCTAGTGGCTAAAATAAGCCCGCTGGAACCTGATGCTCTACCTTCACTTATTGACAAGAGAGGCACTGTGAGACAAACTCTGATACTGCTTTCTTTATTACCGGCCACCAGTGCTGACACCAAAGATCCTGGTACATCTTCGCCACTCCTAGATGTACTTATAGAGGGGATGTATGGAACTCCCTCAACACTTCCTCTCGTAGTGCCACCGGTACCATAGTACACCCTATAAAGAGGATGATGTGCTCCCCACCTTTAGAAAGTCCATCAGGTGCCTATCCTATGGATATCTGAGCACGTCGAGCCTCATAGTCAATGTCTCCAAGCTGTGCCTCCCTGACTCGTTGAAGGAGTGGGGGAGTGATTGTCAGAGACTGAAGGTAAGCTGCTCCATCTCGATCCATGTAGGATATCTTCAAAGCGGCTAGCTGCTCCGTTGTCTCACTCAACAACTGTAAACCAGATCTCCGGTTGAGATAATCTGCTACTACGTTCCCCTTCCCAGGAGTATAGACTATCTCAAAGTCATAGTCCTGGAGGAACTCAAGCCAACACCACTATCTCAGGTTCATGTCCTTCTGAGAGAAGATGTTCCTGAGACTCTTGTGATCAGAGTAGACTGTAAAACATTTGCCCATCAAGTAATGTCGCCACATATTCAAGGAGAAGACCACTGCTACTAACTCCAGGTCATGGGTAGCATAGTTCTTCTCATACTGTCTCAGCTGTTGAGAACCTTACGTGATCACTGCTCGCTCCTGCATTAGGACACATCCAAGACTGGTCCTTGATGCATTGCAGTAGAATACATACCCAATGCCTTACTCTGGTAGCCTCAAGATGGGGGCACTCATCAGTCTCTACCTCAACTCCTAGAAAATCCGTTGGAATATCTCTGACCACACGAAGGGTTTCTCCTTCTCTATAAATGCTGATAAGGGTGCCAAAACTCTGGAAAAGTCAGGCACAAACCTCTGGTAGTAACCGGACAAACCCAGGAAACTCCGCACCTCCTTCACACTCCTAGGTGGCTCCCAAGCAAGCACAACCTCAATCTTCACTGGATCCACCGCAACTATAGCCTCTGAGATGACATGTCCTAGAAAGTGAACCTCTCAGATCTAGAATTGGCACTTCGAAAGTTTACCATAAACTGGTGCTCTCAGAGTGTGTCCAGAACTATCTGCAGATGATAGACATGCTCCTCCTCTATAGCTGAGTATATCAGGATGTCATCGATGAAGACTACCAAAAAGAAATCGAGGTATGGCTGAAAGATCCTATTAATGAGTCCCATGAACACTGCTAGGGTGTTGGTCACACCGATTTGAATAACCAAGAACTCATAGTGGCCATACTGACATCTGAAGGTCGTCTTCTACACATCCTCATCTTGTACCCTAAGCTAGTGATAACATGATCTGCGGTCTATCTTCGAAAACCACCGTGCTCCCTTCATCTGATCAAAAATATCATCAATCCTCAGTAGTGGGTACTTGTTCTTAACGGTATCCTGGTTCAGGTGCCAATAATCCACATAGAGTCTTGAACTCCCATCATCCTTCTTGGCGAACAAAATCGGGGCTTCCCAAGGTGAAACATTTGGCCTAATAAACCCCTTCTTCTGCAAGCCCTCCAACTATACTCATAGCTCTCGAAGCTTCGCGAGAGCCATCTGATATGCTGGTGTAGATATCAATGCCATCACAGGGTACAAGTTGATATAAAAGTACACCTCTCTACAAGGAGGTAGACTTGGAACATCATCATAGAAAACATCAGCGTACTGGTCCACCACTACAGGATATCTCAGACTCTCAAAATAAACCGCTCTGAGGGTAAGGCTAGCCAACTGATATGTGATTGGATGCACCCTCCTCCGGGTGAGTCCATCCTGTACTACAAAGGTTCCCTTCTCACTGGTGAAGGAAAACCTAGTCCCATCCTCACGGACACACAACACTTTGCATCTAATACAGTTGATCTGATCATAGACTGTAGATAACCAATCCATACACAAGATAACATCGTAAAGCCTCGACGCCACTACTAGAAGATCCCAGCTGAAGATCTTTCCTCCTAGAGTAAGATCACACTACCAGAACTAGTGTGTAATTGTCGAATCATCTCCTGTAGAAGTCTCTAGCCATAAGGAACGAGCCAACGACTCCACCAGAATCTCCGAGCTCAAAATAAGGGCTATGGAAATAAAAGAGTGATTGGAACCTATGTCTATAAGTACTGCAACTAAGGTGGAATAGACACAAATCATACCTCGAATCATATCTGGAGTGCCGTGGTCATAGGACTTAGCTGAATGGAGCTAAGCTCGTCCCTGTCCACTTGCTCCCTATGGTTGGGGTGGACCACATGGAGGTGGTGGCAGTAGAACCTCAAATCACCGCCAACCACCTACTACACAGATAGCTCCTCTGCCACGTTTTCCTGCTGCCTATGGACCTCCTCGATTGAATCTTCACCTCTTCCCAAGTGGTCCTTCAACCATATTCTGGTCATCCGTTTGGAAGGTTGGGAAGTCGCGAGCCATGTGACCCTACCCGCCATATGAGTAAAACCACCTGATCCTTGCTTATCCTGCTCTATCTCTAGAGCCCCTCACAACCAACCCTATATCCTGCGGTCTTCCACCTATAGGTCTAGTCCTCTTGGACCTCTGCATCATCTGTCTACTACTAGATGTAGATGTCTCTTCTACATGACTTCTGGTGGTGGGTCTCGCTGCTGGTTACTGCTCAGTAAATAAGATCTCTACTAAGAGTTCTTGCTCTAACTCCCCCGCCTTCATCGGGATGGTGAGAGAAATAATCGAAGCTCTAATCTACCGTATGATCCCTTGCTCGAAGGTACAGGCCCAGAAGAAAGGGTTCCACACTTTTTCATAGGAAAACTTGCTGAGAAGCCATGCTATGATGGAGGCATGACATAACGATGTTGATGCTGGGAAGGGGTTATTTTATGTAGTTCTGTCCTGGGTGGTAACCCCCTTGTTTCTCGGATTTTGTTTATGTATCTATGTCCGTGAAGTCTTGTTTTTTCTCTTTTACCCTTAAAAGGTGGCTTATCCAAAATCAATAAAAATTTAGGCCTTCAGGACATTCAGTCAAAGTAGTGCAAGAGGTTGGTGAACCTCGCTAAATACTGAGCCACAGTCATGATTCCCTACTACAGGTGGAGAAGATCATGTATACGCATAGAGAGTAAGGTCACTGGGATGAACTCTGCCTTGAAAAGGCTCTCAAAGTCCACCCATATGAAGGTGACCAAATCATGAACCTGGAGCATCAAGCTCCACCATCTTCCCACTGCTGCTTAAAGAAGAATGCCAGCAAGGATCACCATGAGAACAACTAGTGTCCCTACCAGTCGAAAAACTCTAACCAAGACCTCTAGCCAGTCCTTGGCCTCCAGTGGATCTATCTCACCCCGGAACCTCAGTGGCCTCTGGCACTAGAACTCGTGCAACGTGCTCAATCAGCGTGCACCCTCTACTTCTGGTGCTGGTGGCATCGACTGCTCAACGGGTAGTGGTGCTGCTGGTACACCACCCGATGGTACAACTACCGTAAGGGGGATCTGCACCGAAGCCTCATTGCTTAGTGAGCTGTCATCGCATACTCTACCTAGAACCCTGGATGACTGTTTGTGTAGAGACATCTTGAAATATACAGGTGTACCACAGTCAATAAGTTATACCTGGTGAGATGACTCAAAGAGATCACAAAGAAGATTTTTCGAAAACACACACGCAATCAATGTTTTCATGCACTTAGTTATAAATTAGAAGTCAGGGTCCTGGTGTATGGATACGTCAGCCGCCTCACCAACACTATATTCCACAAACTAAATACCACACTCATCACACTTAACACCATTGTCGAATCAAAAGATCAGGGTCCAAGTTCTCCGGTAGAACCGGATCCTATAATAATAATTTGTCATGACCCATCCCCCAGGGCCCGTGCCGTGACTACCCCAAGCCCACCTTCCATAGGCCAGGGGATGACGACTAGCAATGGAAAGGCATATCCCTAAAACTAGGAAGACATTGCCTTTTAACCTGAAAACTCACACATCCAAGAACACAACATGATACAAGCATAGTAAACTATATAGTAACAAGGGTGAGTACAGTAAGAAAAATTTACCAAAATACAAGCCCAATTAGAAAGTACAAGTAAAAATAAAAAGAGATCCTGTGAACACCCACCAAGGATCCTACCTGAAGGGTAGATAAATATCTTGAACGATCGTCTCAGTGGTACGTCTCGCCTAATGGTCCACCTCCATGCAGCCTCCATCCCTGGTACCCTCATCCTTGATCAAAATTGTCTGTCCTCTACACAAGACACAATAAGGTGCAAGCATAGCCTGTGAAGGGGTGAGTATAATGATACTCAGTAAGGACCCTGAGACCACCCTAAGGTCTCTCAGAATCCAGCAAGAATAATCCACAAATCAAAACCGTAATCACAAAGCACGAAACAACAGTCAACCCTACTTAGGTATATGCACATACATATACCTAAGTTATCTAGTATAGCCATCTCATTCATGAGGAAACACGAGGCCCAACTCTTTATCCAAAATCTAAACCATCCCACGAAGGGTAGAATACCACAAAGGTAACACCACAAAGATATGCACCACAAAGGTAACTTCACACAGAAGAATACCACATAGGTATCACCACGAATGTAAGTACCAAAAAGGTAATTCCACACAAAATATTACCATAAAGGTATCAACACACAGAAGAATACCACAAAGGTAAAAACTCAGCTCACACTAAGTATAACTTAAGTATGAAAGTATAGATGATTATCTGTATTGCTAGATCATCTCACTTCGTCAAGAAGATCTACTTTTGACCCACATAGGATTGAAGATGACCCACACAGGATTTGAAGATGACCCACACAAGATCTAGAGATGACCCACACATGATCAGTATGCGATGACCCACACAGGATCACTGAGCCCAGACCCACACAGGATCTGAAGATGACCCACACAGGATCTGTAGACTCCTCAAGTATAGCCATCCACAGGGTTCCTGCTCTAAGAATGCTTGATTTCAGGAGGATTATCTCCTCAATCCATTGGTCGATACTTCAACTACCACAAAGTCCCACGAAGAAGTATCTCAAAGTACCACCACGCCATAAGGTACCCAACACAACAGACAACGTATCAATCAGATGATTGGTCTGTAAGTTATTAGCGTTTCTGTTCTGAGGGCCTGGTTGGATTCAGGTTCGATCCAACTCGGCCATACTCCATTTTTATCCAAAACTCAAGTGGAGTATACCAAAAGGACCGACTTGATCTAAGGAATATATTTCCGCTGACAGTTCATCAAATGGACACTCGGTTCTCAAGTTATGGCCAAAAGGCGTATCTTAGTCCAGATGGGCCCGGGTTTGGTCCAACCCGGCTCGACCCAGCCTGGGCCGACCCGAATCAGGTTCGGCCCAGATGGGCTGGGCCACGGCGGGCCCAGCCCGCTCGGCTGCAGTCCGGTCCGGCCCACAAAAGGGCCCGACCCATGGTGTGGCCCACGGCCGGGGTGACCAACCGTGGAGGGGTCCTCCCTAGCCAACACCCGGGGGAGGCACCCCCCAGATTCCTGAACGCCCAAATGGCCATTCGATTTTGGCCTTCCTGGTGGCGCCACGTGGCACCGCCTGCTGGCACACGGGACTCGCCGGAGTGGTCCCGCTCGGCGTGATGCTATCGGCCAGTTGTTTCGGCCGACTTCCCCCTTCCAATGGCACAACGATGCCGATGTCCTCTCGTGGTTGGTTGGGTGCCGGCCGCCCTTCGTGTGCACCGTCGCGGCAAAGCAGCCGCATCCTCCTCCTCAGCCGGCGGTGCGGTTGCACTGCCACCATTATCGCAGTCGGTCGGAGTGCCGGCCGCCACCTTGTGCCCTGCCTACATTAGTCACCAGCGACGTGGTGCCAATGGGCTTTCGATCATCTCGGAATTAACCCGCAAAGAACACGTCAACATAGAGGGAGCAGAGGGATCGAGCTATGTTTGTTTGACCCGCACCCTCCACGTTAGATCGATAGCAGGTGGTTTAAGAGGATTTGAATCAACGTAAAACCCTAAAGAACAATATAAAAACTTTACTACCTCATTCATTTGTTGGAGTTTACATGAGGAAGAAGATGAAGATGCCGATGTTCGTCACTCCCGCAACACGCTCCCAATCCGAGCTCGAGCGTCGTCCTTGTTCTTGATCCAGAGAATGTTCTTCATTAGAGGATGTTCTTACTTTGAGAATTCTCCAACAAAATCCTCCTCTCCCTTTCTCCAACAGAAAAAAATTCTCAAGAAGAGTTAATAAAAATCATAATTAACAAGTTGATTCATTATTTTTTAGAATTAATGAATCCCATTAATAGAAGGAAAATGTGGTTACACATTTTATGTAACCAAGCATTTAATGCCCAACATTAAATGCCTGACCACCCTCGTGTGGTCCCACCTCCAAGATTCAAATGAGAGGTTTCAAGAAATAAAATAAAAGTTATTTATTTTATTTTATTATATTTCTTTTAACTCTCCCATAAAAATCCAAAAAACTAACTCCCACCCTCGACCTTCTGCGGTTGAGGTGAAGGTCTCCTTAAGTGAATATCAGCACTGCGAGTTCAACGGTGTCTTCAGTTTTCAATTCTGAGCACTGATTCAAAAGTTACAAAATTCCGCTCACATGTTTACTGAACGTACTCGAAAAAAGTTGATAATTTCATTCCTGGAACATTGGTCCTCGGAATCACGCACCGTTAATTTTCACGGTCTTGTATTATTTCCATATAATTAAAAAAAATTACTTGGAAAATTCTGGGTCTTTACACTATAAATATTAAAAGTGAAGTTAATTGATTGAATTATTATATTTATTTAACTTTTTAAATTAATATATCATTTTAAACATATATAAACCTAATATATTTTAATTCCAATATGATATTTATATTTTAAAATTAACATAAATAAATAATGTCAAAATTTTCATTATTTTTATTTTAAAATAAATGAAATTTTATTAAATTATTTAAAATTAATAAAAATAATATATTATGAAAATTGATTTGTAAGTGTTAATAAATATTAAATATGATCTATCAATTGACCAATTTATCTTTTATAATTAACATATTGATCGATATATTGTAAAAACATTGTTCATACGGTCCGGGTTTAAGCAGTGTTTTAGCGCATCACATGCGCTTGTTTTAAAATTAATTTCCAAAAAACTTGATATTTTTATCTTATAAATTAGATATAATATTAATAATTCAGTGTATCTATATTTTATAATACATATCACTTTATTTTAGTCTTAATGGTTAAATTAATTAGATTAGAAAACTAGATGCTTTAATAAAAACCAAAATGATAAAATGGGGAATCTTAGAAGTTAAGGAACCAAATTATTAAAATGAACATATTTTTTATGATGGAGGTTTGAATCGACCATTATTACCCTTTAATCCATAATTTTTCCATTTTTAGAAACTTTAGGTAATGTAGACCTCCCATTAATGAATACCTTTTGGTATTTACAAGAGTGTCACTCCCCCTCCACTATAAAAAGGAAATCACTCTACCCTTTCCTCACACCTCTCAATCCACTTTGGATCATCAAAAATCTACCCACATAGCCTCCCAACATCCATATCCTTGAACTGGAATCCTCAATTTGGGAATAAATCCATCCAAGTAAGCCCTTTGGTAAAAACTAAAAGGAGTTACCTGATTAAGAGGTAACCCACTTCCTTAATCTTTTAGTTTTATTTCTATTATCCACCCCCTAAAATATAATTATTATATAATTATATAAAGAAACCAGTATCATAAATATACTATTATGTTTTTATGTTAGTATTTCTACCTAAACTTACACACACCTCCATCTAATAGACAACAACCATACCGTTTCTATATATGGTGAACTACTGCCTCAAGAAACGATGATTATTCATTTTTACTTTATCACCTATCATAGTGGAAATTATGATGGAAAATATATTTATATATGTTATATATGATATTTATTATGTATTTGTACTTATTTAATCCTTTTATAAAACATAAATTTAATAATTTCCATTTTTCATTAATACAGTAACATCATTTGAGGAAGTGTGGACTACCGCCACCTTGAAGCAATGTGATTCATTCACGCTATACATGGAACATATTAAGGATGATTTTAATAAACCTATGTAACATATATAACATATATATGATAATATAATTATAATATACATATTTTAAATTTATTTTAAATTTTTTAATTTGACAAAGAAATAAAAACAGCATTCATGCGTACGTATGACCTACCATCTCCATTAACGGTGCACTTCATTTCTAATATCCAAATATTATGGAATACTATAAATACATATATACTGAATATATATGATAATTAATACATGGTTTAAATTATGTATATTATTAAATAATGATCTTATTAATATGAACAATAAATCACAATTCAAAAACCTACTTGAGAAAACTAGGCAATTAACCCCTAGAATAGTGAAATTAATGAAAGTTTGTTAACAAACAGGTAATGAAATATTATTAGAAATAAATATATGATATTATAAACATGATTATGGTCCTTTTATAAGTTAGTAACATATTTTAAACCACTATACAAGAGGATAAATACCACACAACAAAAGGATGGTTAAGGTATTGAATTTCGTCTCAAGTTACTTTCCATTGAGACTTATTTTTGTTATGCACCGATTCACTTTTATTTGGTGTATATATCAACTTTTGACATGTTATATCATGAATATACTTATTATAATTATATTATAAGTTTCATTTAATTCATGGGGAATTATTATTTAAAATTTTCAATGTGGTATGAGACACATTATATTATTTAAATATTATTTTTCCTCAAGAATGTTTTAATGTCAACAACCCTTATTATTAGTTATCCTCCTATGGGTTATTATTGGTAAATCCATATTATTTATTTAATATTTATATTTGATAAGTAAAATTATTTATTTTATATATTAGGAATGTTTTGGACTGATACTACACAGGCGGGGCTCGATTATAGATAGCCCCTCGATGCATCGGTAGTCTCATGAGAGGAAATAGTTGGCCAAATTAGATGGGTTTTTACCCGATAGCTAAACCATATTGTGAAAGGTCTTGAATGTAATGGTTCCATTTAACTAGAAAACATGGAATCCAATAATTAATCATTTTCCTCATTTAGATTTAGTAATTATTCATCCATGATATTTTGCACCGATATATCTTTGGATACATTTCATTCTAATTTTATTGATTTAGTTGGAATGAGTTTCAGTTTATTTCCTTGATATAATGATATTCCCTTATTTAGTTATTTGAATGGATTTTTTTATCAGTTATTTACCTCTCCATGTTAATTTATTCATATTTATTCATTATTTATTCTGCTTTAATTACCCTTACTGAGCATTTGAGCTCAGCCTTATTATGTTTCTTTTACCTAGATTATGAATATGAAATATTTGAATAAGAATTAAAGGATGATACTTATTTATTTTTATTATATACATTGTTTGTATTTTCCATTACCCAATGTATTATGGGTTTCATGTATATAATCTGGAATTCCAAGACTACTAAACTAATTGGTCATTTAGGATTTGATTCCTTGTAAATATGCCAATGTAATAAAATAATGCATCGGCTTTGGGATTTTAAGGTTGGGGAGTTATGGTGTTTATGTTTGGTAATGGGAGAAAGTTTAGTTATTTTTAATATCATCAAATATTTATTCCTATGATTCACCCTTTTCTAAAGAATAGAAATAATTTTACAAAATGTCAAATTAAAAAAGATAAACCTACAACAGTGATCTCATGTAATCAGGTAAAATCTATTGTCTATGCATTACATCCTGATACTTTTTGACCCACCATAAATGAAAAAATGGTTTTGGGAGAGATCATAATTGGATAAAGCGGAGTAATTTTTGGGATCTTCCATATTGGTCATATTTTTTGGTTTGTAACATGTTATATGTAATGAATATTGAGAATAATTTTTTTGATAACATATTTTATATCATGTTGGACACACCTGGTAAGTCCAAAGATAATGTGAAGACATAGTTAAATCTTGCACATATTTTTAGACATATTAAACATAAATTATTTGTAGATGAAAGATCACAAAAATTAATTAATCCAAAATAATATTACTCACTTACTAAAGAAAATCATTTATTCTGTCAATAGATTAGAGATTTTTTATTACCAGATGGTTATGCTTATAATTTGTCTCTTTGTTTTAGAAATGGGCATATTATCGGGTTAAAAAGTCATGAATGTCATGTCATAATTGAAATATTAATACCTATTAATCTTATAGGGTTGTTTAATTAATAAATATGGGATGAGTTGACCTAAATATAATATTTTTTCGAAGATATTTGTGTTGAAACATCAGATTAGGATCTATTGAGTTTGTTGGAAAAAGATGTTGTTTTTAATTTTATGTAAATTGGAGAAAATATTCCCACTATACTTATTTGATTCCATGGAAAATTTAATATTTCATTTTCAATATAAATTTAAATCTGGAGGTCCATTATAATTCTAGTGGATGTATCTGTCTGAGAGATGTATGAAAAAATTAAAGAATAAAGCATGCAACAAAGCACCAATTAAACGGTTGATTGTAGAAGTGTACTTGCAGGAGGAAATTTCAAATATCTTCTCTTATTGTTTTCAGTAGGAATATCCTTAAAAACATAATCACATCGGTCTCAATGAGGCAAATGTTGATGATGTCACAAACCATAGTATTCTATGAGTGGGTTAGTTACCTTTAGAAACTATAGGTCAAAGCTCATTCTCATGTATTATGGATTATACCTGTGCTATTATATATATTTTTTGGTACCCAATTTAAATTTTATGGAATTGTTTCATAATTTCCATTATTTAATTTTATTCTATACATATTCTAAACCTTAGTTTTTATTTGTATTTGTTTTATTTATTTATTTCAGTTTAGTTACATTTCATTATACTGGGTTTTACTTCTTAGTGCCATTTCTTTAAAAACAAATCCACAAAGCATTTCTAAATGCGTGTTTTTAATAAATAAGGAACTGTCCAAGGAAACCGATTTTTCAATTGATTAGTTTCTTTTAAAAGGAAAAAATAAATAGTTTAATAATGATTTATAAATAACTGTTTAAAATATTTTTCCCTTTTAAAGATTTATTTTAGGAAAATATCATGGTTGGATTTTCTTAAAATAATAAAAACATAATCTTCATATGATTTCAATGTGAAAAAATGATGTTTTCCCTTAAAATTAACTAAAATGTATTTGGTGTTTTGAAACTCATAAAGTGATTTCAAAGTGAACCTATAAGGTTTTAAACATTTCAAAATGTACATCTTTCCATGGAAACAGTTTCAAAATTTTAATTTATCATTAATGGTTTTTGAATATGATTTTAATTTTTTTTACTTGATACTAACAATTTTTATAGAAAAGGGGGTTCATATCCTATTAAGTGTTCTGAAAAAATGTGGTCAGTTTTCATACGGAATTAAAAAAACAGATTTCAAGTGGGGTTTAAAAAATGAAAAATTATTCTTTTGAATTTTGAAAGTGGTTTTGAGTTGAGATTTTAATTTTTAAATTAAGATACCGGGTACTAGTGATCATTATTTAGGATTTTAGAGGATAAAACCTACCATAGTGGAGTAATTATTTTCTTAAATTAAATTACCCACTTCCTTCAAAGCATATTTAAATTATTTGAAACAATCGAACATTGGGTTCCCCTTACCAGAATTATCTATAACTTTCACCTTTGATAATGAATATCTTATGTGTATTTATTTATTTTTTGTATAAAATGAATATTTTATGAACATAATAGGATGGTTATGAATAAAAAACGGATTTATGCTAATTATATGAAAAAAGAGTATGAATATGGAGTTAAATAGTTTATCATGTTTTCAATAGAGCATGCATATGACCCTTCTCAAAATACTTTGTCCATGTTTATGTTGTTTTTATTCAAGAAAAAATAGTCTAGAAGATTTGTAATAACATTTAATTTTTCACAGAATAGATCAAATCTATATGTTTTGGACTAAACACATGGAAAAATAGAATTTGCACACCGATTGGGATGATGTTTCAGTTTATGGATCATTTGATATGAATACCAGTGTAAATGATGATGGAGATATCATGAAAGAAATGAAAAAGGTAATGAAAGATGACCTTCATGATTGTATAAATTAATTTTAGAAGTTAAATAACTGTGCTAAGAGACCATTTTATATCGGTTTTACTAAATACATAACATTGTCAGTTGTATTGAACTTATATAATTTGAAATTTCGGAGTGGATGGAGGGACACTATATTTACAGAATTACTTGGTATCCTGAATGATATGCTACTGGAAGAAAATGAACTTCCATTTCAAACATATGATGCTAAACAACTGCTATCTTAAATGGACATGATCTAAAAAAAAACATATTTTTCCAAATTATTTCATATTTTTTCACAAGGACCATGAATCACTCATAAAATTCTTTAAGTGTGGAATGGATCGATAAAAGAAAAATGAATCAAGTCCTTGAAATATGTATGGTACTTTCATATCATTATATTATTTAGAATACTATCTGGATGTTATAAAACCATAAAATAATCAATGTGGCATGAAAATACAATAATTAAAGATGATGACATACGTCATCCAACAAGTTTTCCTCAGTGGAAGAAAATTGATTATGAGTATCCTAAATTTAAAAATAAGATGAGAAACTTTCATCTTACGTTATCTAAATATGGAATAAATCCTTTTGGTGTAAAAATTAGTACTCATAGTAATAGACCCTTCATATTGGTAAATTATAACTTACGATCATGGTTATGCATGAATTGAAAATACCTTATATTGTCTCTACTTATATCTGGACCAAAGAAACCCAATACTGATATTGATGTCTATTTGGATCCATTTATCAAAGATCTGAAATTGATGTAGGATACTAGTGTTACAATGTATGATGCTCATATAAATGAAGAATTCACATCGAGGGCCATGTCATATGGGGTAATAAATGAATTTTATGTTTATGGAAAATTTTTAGGATATAGAATTAAAGGAATGTTGGGGTGTCCCATTTATGAAAAATTCACACTCAGTTTGGTTAAAATATTCCTTGAAGACTATGTTTTTCGGACATAGGAAATTTTTACCTCAATGGCATAAATACCGAACCTGGATGGAAATATTCAATGGGAATACTAAACAAGGTACAACACTATCTCCACTAATGGGTGATAAACTATTTGATAAAGTAAAAGATATTGACACTTTTTATGGTAAAACATTTTCAAAAAACCTTATGAAATCAGGTTGGAAAAATATATTCAAATTTATTTTAATTACTATATTGGATTTTTTTTGTATATCAGATATTTTATTGATGTCATAAATGTAGAAAAAACGTGTTTGATAATATTATTGGAACATTACAAAATGTTCTTGGAAAAATAAAAGATGGCATTAAGGATAGGTTATACATGATTGAAATGGGGATATGGAAAGAGTTGGAACTGGTGAAGTGTAAAGGGAAGAGTTTTCTTCCTCTATCAGCTTACAATCTATCCAGATAAGAAAAAATGCAAATTTTAATTTTCCTTAATGGTGTAAAAGTTCCAGAGGGGTATTCATAAAATATCAATAATGTTGTTTCCATGACTAATTTAAAGTTACAGGGAATAAAATCACAAGAAATTCATGTTTTGATACAATATTTTATGTATGTTTATTTATATTTTATTCTGCCTAAAAATGTATGACATATATTAACCAGACCATGGTTCTTTTTCAAATCTATATGTAGTAAATTTATAAACCCAAAAAAGTTTCCAATCATGAATAAGGAGGTTTCACTCATATTATGTGAATTAGAGATGTTCTTCCCACTATCATTATTTGATATAATGTTTCACTTGGTTATAGAGGTTTAATTATGTGGTCCTATCCATTATAGATGTATATACCCCATTGAATGATATATAAATATTTTGAAAGGATATGTCAAGAATCACTGTTTTTCCAGAAAATTGTATTATAGAATGATATGTTGTTGAAGAAGCTTCCGAATTCTGTATCAATTTCCCATTAGAGGTTGACAACATCAGTCTCCTAAAGTCTTTTCATAGTGTATGCATTATGTGAAAAGGAATTTCTAGAAGATTTTTTTTACAAAGACCATCACAGAGCAGGAGAAAGCACACCTTTACATTTTACATAATAGTGAATATTTTGATCCATATGTTGAATCCCATAAATAAATTCTTATATATTTTAATCCATCAAGGGCTGAAGTATGGATATAAAATACACACAATCAATAGTTTATAGGAAGTTTATGAGATCAAATTTATAAGTAGTTATCTAAAAATCAGAATTCAATTGTCGAAGAACTTTGATGGCTAGTCAGAGGGCCAAATAAAAATGTTATATCTTACAATATTTTTGTATTTAATGGTTTCATGATCTATACAAAATAATATGATGACTACAATACAATGAAAAATAGTAGAGTTACACTTGTGGTGGAAGTAATTCACATATCTGGTTCCAAGGATATAAATCCAATTTATGTGAATATTTCATGTTTCATCATTATCAAATAGATGTACAAGGTAGATTATACAACATTTAAAGTGCCAATTTTCCATTTCAAATGGGTTGATAATAAGAGTGCAGTGAAAGTTAATGAAATGGGATTTGTGAAGTTGAATTTTAGTATGAAAATGGAAAAGGATGATCCGTTTATAATGGAATCACAAGTAGTGTGATTATTTTATATCTTACATCCAACAAACAAGAATTGGTCAATTTTCCTACTGGTAACAAAAACAACTGTTGGGTCAGATAAAAATCCAATCAAGGATGAATCTTTCATTGGGATATCACAAAGAGTTCATGCCAGTACCAATGTAGACAATGTATTATATGTTAGGGGGACCAACAAGAGGGGATTTGGATTCTTGATAAAGGATCCAAATCCATTAAACCTTAATAAAAGATATTTTAATGAGAATCATAAAGTGTTTTTTAATATACTATGATTTTCCTCATAATATTATATGTTCCTTACAACATTAACATAATATAATTTAAATATTTGACTACTCATGCAAAAAATGTCTTCTTCATATGACAATATTACCAATTATGAGGAAGAACATACTATTGATACTAAAACTACAAAATTATTAGTGGATCAACAACATGTTGATGAAAAAAATAATGATGAAACATCATAGTTTTGAATAAAATTATCAAAGAAATAAGTAAGGGTATAAGATTTGAGGTTTTATGGAATTAACAAGGCCAAACTATTGAATTCAACAAGTTAATTTTCATTAGTTATATTGGGTTCACAATGAGGATATATATGAAAATTGATATATATTTGTGGTTCCATGTCCAACCTGTAATGAAGGAAAAAATTTGGAAAGATATAATGGTAATGTTATGATATATTTTATCTATTTTTATAAAAAATTATATAATGTAACATTGATTTGATTTTCAGTATTCCTTGAATATTTCGTTTATTTTAGAATATTTTCATAATAAATATGTCCTAATGTTCCATTTGAAAACCCACAAAGGCTTCCATACTCTTCTTACCAAGTTACATCTTAGTGATTTTGAGGGGAAAGTAAAGCCCCACCCACTAGTTAGTTATGCACACATTATAAAGTAAGAAACATGGAATGATTTAATTATTCGTCACGATGAGAAATCATTTTAGGTTCATTATAGTCGATAATAAATTATTTGAAAATATTTATTTTGTCCAATTTGATTCAAAATTGTTAATTTATGAAATATAAAAAGAGTTCTGAAAATAAATAACCTACATCAAAACAAATGTACCCCTATCACAAAACAAGTATGGGGTATTCTTTATTAGAGTATATTTTGGTATGTATTTTAATCAATAATAAAATTTTTATGTGATATGAAAAAATATATGTTCCTTTGTTTATATTCATATTGATGAATCAAAATTTGAATCCACGTTCATCTCATGTCATTTGCTATGGAAGGAGGCTCGTGTAAATAAGGTGGGTAAAATAGTTGACAAAAACACAAAATTAGTATGGTAAACATGTGTAAGTATGAAATAATAGTAACTAATTATGATTTATAATAATATTAAATAAAAATATCTATTTTTGTTCACATATTTTTATATGGTTTAACACAAAAATTGACATCCACCATACCAGGAGAAAAAAACACTTTTAGTAGAATTGAAGTGGCCGAAACAATATGGCTGTGTTAGAGAAATAGGTTTTGGAGTATCTCTTAAAACATATTTTGAGAAGATAAAACCATAAGAAGATACATATAAGATGATAAAAGGATTACAGACACAAATAGATGACTTTTAAGATATTATTATCCTGTCTAGTTTGACAGACCAATATATTAGAAAGGATCAAAGCTAACTGGTGATAGAACAAATATCCATACATGAAGAACCAAATCACCCTACTATATTTGAGGCTAGTAATTCCCCTCAACCACATACCATACCCAAGTTAATAAATTTTTTCATTACTCTTTATTCTAAATGTGAATCAAACAACTTTTGATAACTTTATATTAATAAAATTTCAAATGGTAAAGTTTTATGTGATTTCTATTTGTCAACACTCATGCACCACATTTTCGTGAGGGGTACAATGTATAATATCCTGAGAGATAAGCTATAGAATAAAGAAACACCAAAAGATAATATGAGAGAATAGATTGAGGTAGCTCAAGAGATGACCTTTGAGTTTCCCATTCCACTTGATGATCTGAATATTACAATGGTTAATGATGATATTGGAACTTTCATAGCATGTATATCTAATATTATAAAGATACATGAGGTATGTATTTAAAAAATTCTTATAAAAAACCTATGATAGTTGATGAAAAAATGTCTGAAATGATCTATGGTATTATAGATAGAAAAAGTAATGGGGAAATGGAAGGTTGGATCAAGAAAATCTAGTGAATCAACCAAGAAATCAAAATGATCTTCTGGGTGTACCTTCTCCCCACTAGTTCCATAGAAATATTTATTATCATTACAACTTCATGAAGAGAACAAATTTAAAGATGAAAATATGTCTTACATTTCATATAAAGAATAAATATCTATAACTTTTGTTGTAGATGTAGTTGGTCTCAAGATTATATATGAGATTCTCAAGTTTGAATGGATGTGAGTCTCAGTTGTGAATAAAAACATATGGTACTTCTTCATAATATATTTTTTCCAAATAGTGATATAATATTTTCATTGAATTTAATCACTATTCATATTTTCTATGAGAATTTATATCACTAAAATATAAAGGGAAAACCATGAGAAGCATGATTTCGATTCATTAATACTTGTATCATTTCTATGTAAGAAACTTTTTTAAAGAATTAAGAAATTGATATGAAGAAAGATGAGATATACAGTGAATTTGAGAAAAAAATAACACTTGACTGACTCTTTTTGATACCTATAATGCAAGGGTAAAACTCTAAAATCTAATCACATAAAATATATTTTTTATTTTTGTTTTTTAGGAAGCACTGGATGTTGATTTCAATCATTCTAGATACCCCAAATATTGATTTTGTTTGGATCCAATGCATGGATATCCAACAAACTGACCACACATGATGTGTATTGTGAATTTATAATACACTTCAATAAATCTTTTATAGATAAGATTCAGATTATATGATTCAGTCTGTTTTTTAACAAAAAATTTGTTATGATAGAGAAATCTCTGAATATAGGCTCAATCATGGAATGGAGTCGGTGAATGAACATAAAAAGACTAAATATTACTTAAAATGGAAATAGATTAAGGTATATGTAAAAATATGTAACTATAAAAACATATTTCAAAATAATTTACTAATTTTTGTTAATGTTTCTATAGTTTCTGAAGTAATGAGAGAGATCATGAACCATGAAAAGACCAACATCCCTAAATAGGTAATTTTAAAATGTAATTACAATTTCATTAAAAATATTTCTTAATCATTTTTTCCTATATTTTCTCAGTACTACCAAGATTATTGACAACATTCATACTCAAAAGAAGAAGTAATTTTTTTAGAGATAATTTGGAAATATATATGGTGTCAGAATTTTTACCGACAACAAATTTAGGTGATTACCTGCTATGTTTGTGATCTAGTATAGGTTATGACCTTAGAAATTTATTTAGGGTGTGTATAATTAGTATAAAAATGATTATTTTTTATTTTTTATTTTTTTATCAAGGATGAGTATAATGGATTAAATCAATTTGTTTAGAAATGAGTAGAAAACATGATATCATAATTTATACATACATCTTGAAGAGGTGAACTCCTACTACTTATTTAGTTAATTTATTCATCATTTTATCTCCTTTTTTTAGTTAATTTCCTTATAATTGTTAAAATAAAATTAAACTAATTCTCTCTCTAAGGTTCCATCATGGGTGGTGGTATATGATAGAAGAAAAGAATAATAAAGTGGTTTCAGTTTGGTGGGTGGTGGAATTATTTGGGCTATTAGATCATCAATTAGATACATGATATAATATAAAAAATTATTTTAAAATCCATATATGTAACAAATAAAATTTACGTTAGTGAAATGTATTAACTAAAACTGATTCTTTTGAATGCATAGGATGTGAAATTAAATCATCCCACCATCATATCACATAAAATCTCACGATCATTACATTAGTAGAGGTGTTTAACCTATCCTTATTATGAATATAGATACTTTTTCACTAGATAAACATCAAAAACATTTTCCATTGGTTTTCTACTAATATGCATGTACACATTCATTATATAAAATGATACATGTTCACAAGATCATTAATAAAAAATTTATTATCATTATCAATAAAAAATACATGATAATAGGTATTTTACCATGTTGATGAACAAATAATGATGATGTTATGTTAGAGTTTATCATCACCCAGAAAATTGAAAAGTATATACTAATATATAGCATAATCCTAGAAGAATTAATGTATACGTATGATTTTAGTTTCATTTGGATGATATAAATACCTATAAAGATATATAATATTATCAAATGGGTAAACAATTTATAATGGATTTTAGTGTATTCTAAAAATACATAATGGATCACAATGAAGTTTTTTTCTATCAAATAAGGTAAATGGTTTATCATGGAGTTTGTACTCTCTATAACATTGAAAGGTAAAGATAGATTTTATTATGGTCTATAAAAACTCAAATATAAATATTTATTTTAGTTTAATCAATGAATGATAATAGGTTTACACTAATGGTAAATGTTTTCTAGGAATAAATAAAGGGAAACACTAATGATTAGTATAATATAGGAATATGTAATGTGTTATGCTAGTTTTTTATAGAAAATAATAAGGAAAATGTTTATATATGAGTTTTACACCAACCCAAAAGGATAAAAGTTTTTTGGGAATTTTTTGCAATACATGAATGTTATGTTATTGTAAAGTGGTTAAATATATCATGTTGTTGGGATTTATCTTCTAAAATATCTCATATGTATTCATAGTGGGTGAATCTAAAATGTTATAGCCTAGAATCATAGTTTAAAATAATGGGACTAGGAATGCACTATTTCATATTTATATTTAATTTATTTATTTATAGTATTACTAACATAATAATTGTTTTCTTATATATGTGGATTATTTTACTCAATTTGGGGTGGTTTGTTCAATGTTATTCAGGGTCATGAGATATTGGAAAGAACATGTTCCTTTCTGATGGAAGAGGAAACCCCATTCCACCTAAAACATGAAGTGTTTGAGGCATCATGATGTCATGCCCCACCACACGGAGAATAGGAATGTTTATGAGGTTCTATATAATACTCTAGACATATCTTCATCTCTACTAGGTTTCAGAATATTCCAGACTTCTTTGGAGTATTACGGAACACCCCCTTGGGCCTTGAAGGCTCTACATGAGAGCTTGGGGAAGGCCAAGTCCAATGACAATGAGGTTTCCTATTCTATCATAATGGAACATGTTTTATGTTTTATGGATTTTTAGATAGTTGTAAGAAAAATACATATCATATACTCAATTAACCAAGCCTCAATCTGATACATAGTGTGTAAGGTATGACTCATACTGTATGTTTTTAGTTTAAAATTTATATTTTAGTTCAAAAAACACATCCCATACTAAAAAATGAGAAAACTCATTAATATTGTTTTTATAATTTATGAAAACCATACATAATTCATTTGTGATGTGTAAAAATTATCCACACCTCAATATGACACATGGTGTGTCTGTTATGACTCCAAGTGTGTCTTTTTATTTAAAATTGACATTAATTTAAGTAAAAAAGACATATGACATACTCAAAACTAAGAAAAAACATTCATATTGTTTTTATACTTTATAAAAACAATCCATATGTCATTTTTGACATGTAGGAACCAGCCTCACATCAATCCAATACATGGTGTTCCCATGACTCAAAATGTCCATTATTATTTTAAAATTAACATTTTAGTTCAAAACATGTGTCACTCACTAAAAAATGAGCAAAAAATAAGATTGTATTTATAATTTATGAAAATGATTCATATGTAATTTTTGATGTATAGGAATCATTCTCACATCAAATCGACACACAATGTGATTGGTATGACTCAAAGTGCTTATTTCCAGTTTAAAATGAAATTTTAGTAAGAAAACAAGTGACATACTCAAAACTGAGAATTCTTTTTGGATTGTTTTCATACTTTAAAAAAATGATTCATAAATTATTTTTAACATGTAATAATTAGCCTTACCTCAATATGACATACAGTGTGGCCGCTATGACTCCAAGTGTGTCTATTTATTTAAAATTGACATAAATTTTTGTAAATAAGAGAAGTGACATACTCAAATATGAGAAAAAAATTAATAATATTTTGATAATGTATTAAAATGATCCATAATTAATTTGTGACTTTTAGTAATTAAACACACCTCAATCTGATGCAGGGTGTGATAGGTATGACTCAAAGTGCATGTTTTTATGTGAAATTGACATAAATTTTAGTAAAAAGACAAGTGAAATACTTAAAACTAAGAAAAAACATTATAATTATTTTCATACTTTAGGAAAACAATCCATAAGTCATTTTCAACATAGTTTCACCTCAATCCAATGAATGATGTAACAGGTATGACTCAAAGTGTGTCTTTTTATTTAAAATTGACATTAATTTTAGTAAAAAATAAAACTAACAAACTAAAAATAGATCTAACACATTTTTATTGTTTTGATACTGTATAAAAATGATCCATAAGTCATTTTTTACATATAGGAATCAACCTCACCTCAATCTGATACACGATTTACCTGGTATGTCTCAAAGTGTCCGTTATCAGTTTAAAATTTACATTTTAGTTCAAAAAGTACCACTCACTAAAAACCAAGAAAATACACTCATATTGTCTTGATAATTTATTAAAATGATTCATATTCCATTTGTGACCTGTAGGAATCAGTCTTGGATCAAACCGACACACTATGTGACCATTATGACTCAAAGTGCGTGTTTCTAGTTTAAAATGACATTTTAGTAAAAAACAAAAGCGGCCTAATCAAAAATGAGAAAACAAATTTTGGATTGTTTTTATACTTTATGAAAACTATACATAAGACATTGGGTAAATGTAAGAATCATAACCACCTCAATCCAATGCATGATTTGACTGGTATGACTCCAAGTGTGTCTTTTTATTTAAAATGGGCATTAATTTTACTAAAAAAGACATCTTACATACTCAAAACTGATCAAATGCTTTCTTATTGTTTTGATACTTTATAAAAATGATACATAAGTCATTTTTGATTTGTAAGAATTATATTCACCTCAATCTGATGCACGATATTCCTGGTATGAATCAAAGTGTTCGTTATAAGTTTAAAATTTATATTTTAGTTCAAAGAGTGTCACTCCCTAAAAAAAAGAAAATGAAATCATATTTTCTTGATAATTTAGTAAAATTATTCATAATTTATTTATTGGATTTAGGAATTATTCTCCCATCAAACTGACACACGATGTTACCGGTATGACTCAAAGTGCGTGTTTCAAGTTTAAAATGACATTTCAGTAAAAAACACAAGTGACATAATAAAAACTAAGAAAAAAAATTCATATTGTTTTGATACTTTATAAAAATTATCCATAAGTCATTTGGGATGTGTAAGAATTAGATTCATCTCAATCCGACACATGGTGTGATCATTATGACTTTAAGTGTGTCTTTTTATTTAAAATTGACATTAATTTTTTTAAAAGACACTAACATACTCAAAACTGAGAAAACACATTAGGATTTTTTGATACTTTAATAGAAAGATCCATAAGTCATTTGTGATGTGTATGAATCAGCCTCATCTAAATACAATACATGATGTTCCTGGTATGAATCAAAGTGTCCATTATCTTTTTAAAATTGACATTTTAGTTCAAAAAGTTCCACTCACTAAAAATTAAGAAAACACACTCAGATTGTCTTTATAATTTAGGAAAATGGTTCATAATTCATTTTTTATGTGTTTTAATTATTCTCACATAAAACCAATACATGATGTGACATGTATGACTCAATGTGCGTTTTTCCATTTTAAAATGACATTTTAGTAAAAAATAAAAGTATCACAATTAAAAATAATAAAATGAATTCATATTGTTTTGATACTTTGGAAAAATGATCTATATGTCATTTGGGGAATGTAGGAATCATCCTCACCTTAATACGATGTACGGTGTGATTGATATGACTCCAAGTGTGTATTCTTATTTAAAATTGACATTAAGTTTAGTAAAATAGACAACTGACATACTCAAAACTAATAAAAAGCATTTAGATTGTTTTGATACTTTAGAAAAATGATCCATAATTCATTTTTGACATATAGTAATCAAACACACCAAAATCCGATACATGATGTTCCTGGTATGACTCAAAGTGTCCATTATTAGTTTAAAATTAATATTTTAGTTCGAAAAGAGTCACTCACTAAAAACTAAGAAAAAACCCTCAAATTATCTTAATAATTTAATTGAAAAATTCATAATTAATTTTTGACATGTAAGAATTAGTCTCATATCAAACCAACACATGATGTGACTGGTATGACTCAAAGCACGTGTTTCCAGTTTAAAATATCATTTTAGTAAAAAACATAAGTGACATACTCAAAATAGAGAAAACACATTCAAATTATTTTTATACTTTAGAACATTGATCCATAAGTCATTTGGGACGTGTGTGAATCAACCAAACCTCAATATGATGCATGGTTTGACTGGTACGACTTCAAGTGCGTGTTTTCAATATTTAAGTGTCATTTTAGTTTAAAATGCGCATCACATCGCTAAAACCGAGAAAAGGAGATCAAATTGTTTTCTCATCATTTTATCTTCTATTACTTAATTAATTTCCTTATCATTTTTAACTTATACTTATTTAGTTAATTTTTATAGGGATATTTATTGAAGACAAAAAAGAAATGGGATGACATGTAAGAATCAACCGCAACTCAATCTGGTACACAATGTTCCTGATATGACTCAAAGTTTAGTTTAAAATTAACACTTTCTATTTAATTTATTTATTTATAGTATTAATAATATAATAATTTTTTTCTTATATAAGTGCATTTTATTTCTCGAGCTGAGATGGTTTATTAGACAATAAGATGAGTGGGGGTCAAGGGCCAAAGACAAATGAACATTGATGTTTTTGAATGTCTGTGATAATTTTTACTTATTCATGTAATTTTATAAACCAATATTTGAAATGTATATAATATAGTGTTTTTTTCTTTTATTTGTGTTGCAAATTTTATGTCATGTATAATCTATATTGTACCTGTCTCTGATTTCTAGTGCTATCTATATTGTACCTTTGCTGTTTGTGGTGTTGTAGTGTTTTGTAAATTTAGAAGCACACTATAGTATCCCCCTTGATCAGCATTTTTCTAGTGCTGATAAAAGCCTAGGTCTTTTAATCATGATCTGGTAGTCGATTTTTCTCTTGCACTGACAAAGTCCAATTTTAATGTTGTTAAATGCCTATTTTGTATAAGTGTCTTTATAAGGACCCCACTTTAAAAATTACATATTCTAGAGTTTTTGAACTAGAATTTATATTCTTAAAATTCTGAAGATTTTTTCTGTTTAGAGTTTTATATAATTAGGAAAAAATCTTACTAATTAAACCCATACATTACAAGTGGACACTTACACTCAGTATCCATTTTCCCACCAAACAAAGGTCTTTAAAATAAAACATGGTTTCTCTTTATAAAAAATCTTCACTATTTTTTTCTTGATCTCATCCTTGTCCCTACTCTCCCTCAAACCCTGTGAAAAACATTTTAAAACTTGTGATGATCACAAAAAGACCAGTAAGGGACATAAAAAGAAAAAAAAGAGACCACTAGTCCATGAATACTTCTAAACCAATGATTTTTTTCCACAAAGTTATACTTTTCACCCATAAAACACAAGATATTTATCTTACCTCATGAAATCATATGTTTTCTATAAAAATTTATATCAAACATAAATCATAAAGGTAACTTGTGGTGTCATTTTCATATCCCTTTTAAATATACTGTATCTCTCTCGGCTAAACAGGGGGTAACCATCATAGTTACATTTGGAATAACCACCATAGAATATTCCTTTAATCTCTTAGAATAAACCCTATTGGTTAACTCTGTCTCATTAACCAATGCATTAGGGATGTATAATGGGATCAACCACCCTTGGTTTATCCTGGAACTACCCATACTCATAAAAAATTCCCAAGAACTAAAACATAAACATAACACATAAATCTTATATACAAGAACATTCTTTAAGAAAATAACTTTTCTATTTTGAAATGAATTTTCATTTTTACAAAGCCAAACACTCATAAATTAAAACACTTTATTTGAAAATAAAATTGTAAAATTATAAATGAATCTTTAAAAAATTAAATATTCATGAAAGAGGGAAATTCCGTTCATTTTGTATATGTTAAAAAAACATTCTTTTTGGATTTTGTAAAAATAGTTGGAAGATTAACTTTAAAAGTGGGTTTTAAAAGAATGAACCTTACATAAAACCTAAAAAAATCCATTTTGAAAACATTTGAGATAAATAAGAAAATTTCCATTTTAAAACAATCATTTCCATATAAATACATTCATAAAAACCATTTTGAAAACATGGACATGAAAGAGAAAGATTTAGATGCATAAACCATTAAAACGTTTAAAAGGATGTTTTAGTTAAAGAGTCATTTGAAAATATCATATTATTAAAGTGAGAATTAATCAAATAGGAATGGATTCTAGGAATTTATTTGAGTATAGATTTTCCAAATCAAATAGGTTTTGAAGTGTGAAGAAAAGAGAAGAAGGGGTTCCCTTTTATAAGAGAGGGGAGGGACACTCTTGGAATTCTTTAAAATATTAAATTAATATAAATTAATTTTATATTAAAAATAGATCCAAAATAATTTATTTAGAATATAGGATGATGATGGGTCAAAATAACTTTATCCAATAAAAATTAGATAAGTTTTGACCTTTTTTTAATCCTTATTTTTAGATTTAACCCTTATTTAACCTTTTTAATTCTTACCATGAAAACATGTGTTTTTACTCCATTTTAATTCTTACCGTGACAACATGTGTTTTTACTTAGATAAGATCGGTTCTAATTTAGGATCAGGAGTTGGTGAGATTGTTTTGGGGAAATAGTGTTTAGTGTTTTGAGTTCATATTTCAGTCTAAGGGTTACAATGTTGGTGCGACGGCTGACGTATCAATACACCAAGAATATGATCACCTACCTTTCAAATCAGTACATCTTAACATTTGATTATGGGGAAATTTGTTGGTATATTAATCATATATAAATGGGTTGTGGTTTTCATGTCCTTATTGAGTCAGCTCCCTAGATATAATCTTTTGATCGTGGTACATCTCATTTTATCTCAGGATGCCTCTATATAGATATCCAACCAGGAATCCACTACATGACCATGTGGATGATCCTCTTAGTGACGAGGCATTAGTATAGGGTCTTGTACCAAATATAGAACCTCTGGGTGGTTTACCAACTATACCATCACCCGTTGAGAAACAGCTAGCACCAACACTACTAGTTGAGGATGCATGCATGCTGAGTGTGTTGCATGAGTTTCTGAGGTAGCGACCTCCTAGGTTTTGGGGTGATCCAAACCCCCAAGTGGCTGAGGACTGGCTAGAGGTAGTCACTCACATTTTATGCCTTGTGAGGATTCCTATTGATCATATGGAATTCCTTGTAGTGAGTCTTCTTAAAGGCTCTACAGGGCAATGGTGGAGCTTGGTGACTCAATCACATGACGAGACAACTCTCTCTTAGATATACTTCAAGCATAACTTTAGAGAGGAGTTATATCTAGACACATTGAGATCAGTACGCATATAAGAGATTTTTCATTTGCAGCAGGGTAGTATGATCACGGAAGAGTATTTAGTGAGGTTTACTCATATCTCATGTTACTCCTTGGATATGGTATGAGACTAGTTATTTAGGGCTCAGAACTTTGAGCAAGGTTTACACTGGGACATCAGGGAGTTAGTTGTATCTATTAAAATTTCCACTTATACTAGAGTTCTTGAGCTTGCCTTGTTGGTAGAAAATTTTCTAGCAAAGTAGACACCAGTAGTGGGAGCTAGTAGTGGGAACCCGATAGTTGAGACCTCAGTAGCAGGTAGCCAATGGTAGTCACAGGGATCCAAGTAGGTTAAATGCTTCAATAGGTGATCCCAGGACTCAGGGTCAGTGGTGCAGGGATCTTAGGGTGTCTTGAATCAGCCAAGGGACAAGCAGTGTTTCTCTTGTGACATTTAGGGATATCTGGAACAAGATTTCCCAACCCGTCATATAACTGATCGAGATATGGTTGAGGGAACACCGAGATAGATATAGAGGCAGGAGAAGGGTGATACATAGGAAGGAATATGTGGATGATGGTCCAATAGGGTAGTAGGAGGTGATCTAAGGTTCAACCTATTTCCAACACCACCCCCAGGTGGTCTATGCTAAGCTCATGGAGTTGATGGGCAG
This sequence comes from Viscum album, assembly GCA_963277665.1. Classification (NCBI taxonomy): domain Eukaryota; kingdom Viridiplantae; phylum Streptophyta; class Magnoliopsida; order Santalales; family Viscaceae; genus Viscum; species Viscum album. The sequence goes on from OY728150.1 coordinate 1,898,068,118, forward strand.
GGATGAGGCTAGCTGCAAGCTATGGAGACCTATAACCATACGGATCTAGGTATAATAAGAGGTACAATATTTTTATTTTCTCTTTTAGCTATAGTATTGATAGACATATGTGTTATCCATTCCTTCATTTCCACTTCTATTGTTTAAGACTTAGAGATTCTAGTTGAGATTTTGACTCGATGCTTACGGTTGGAGACTTCGATGGGCGGTGAATCAACGATTTCTCACTTGTATCGATAATGCGACCTAACACTTGGAGGAAAGAGTTTTGTATGAGATCTATTTGTTATAGTAATGAGGCCTTACGAACTCATCTTAGGTATGGAATTAATATTTATAGTTCATGCCCAGATTGACTATTTTAGGCAAAGAATGTGGTGTGTCCACAGTGACAGAACAAGGATTTCCTTTTTGGGTGAAAAAGAAACTTTGGAGGAGTATGACAGGCTTAGTCATAGGAGAGTACAATAGATTACTCAATAGTTAGCCAACATAACTTTGGGGTAGTGTATTATTTGTGATATTAGTTTCTTGTAGTGGTGGCAGAGTATGAGGACGCCTTTCTAGAGGACGTACCATGTTTACCTCCCCACTGAGTGGTATATTTATTCATCAACTTATATTCAAAGATGACACTGAAATCTATGCCAGCATATCATATGGCTCCCATAGAACTTTTAGAGACAAGGATGTAGTTATAGAACTTGTAGGATAAGGGTTTCATGAGACCCAACATTTCCCCCAAGTAGTCCCAATGTTATTTTACAAGAAGGTGGATGATAGATTGAGGTTATGTGTGGATTACTAGTGCTTGAACCAGGTGACTGTGAAAAATAAGCATCCACTACTGAGAATAAAAGACATATTCTATCATTTTAGAGGGGAATGATGGTTCTCAAAGATTGACCTCAGATTAAGATATCACTAGCTATGAGTACAGGATAAGGATATATCAAAGATGACCTTTACATGCCTTTACGGACACAATGAGTACTTGGTGATGCTGTTTGGCATGAAGAATGACCTGTAAGTGTTCATGGGACTCATGAACTAGATCTTTCAACCTTTATTAGACCAGTTCATGGTATTCTTCATTGATGAAATCCAAGTGTATTCAACATCTTAGGAGGAGCATGTGAGACACTTGAGGATGGTTCTGGACAGACTCTAAGAGAACCAGATTTATGAGAAGCTCTCGAAGTGTTAGTTATAGATTCAGGAGGTCCACTTTACAGGAAACATCATCTTAGAGGTTGGTGTTTTAGTGGATCCAGTGAAGGTTAAGGTAGTACTTTCTTGGGATCCATCCAAGAGTGCTACTAAGGTGCATAGTTTCCTTGGATTGAATGGGTACTATAGGTGGTTTGTAACAAAATTATCCCTATTAGAAGCACCCTTAACAACCTTGATTAGGAAAGGGAATCATTTCGTGTGGATAGAAAAGTTCCAATAGTGCTTTCAGTAGCAGAGGAAGCGGTTGAAAAGCACCCCCATCTTGAGGTAACCTGAGGAGGGTGTTGAGTATGTAGTGTTCTGCATTGCATAGGAGACTAGACTTGGTTGTGTTCTGATGTATAAGCAAGAAGTTATTTACTATGGTTTATTCCAGTTGAAACCACATGAGAAGTACTAAACAACCCATGACCTTGAGTTAGTAGTGGTAGTTTTTGTATTAAAGATGTGGTGACACTACCTGATGGGTGACCAGTTTATCATATACTCTGACCATAGTATTCTAATGTATATCTTATCTCAAAAGGATCTTAACTTGAGACAGAGGTGATGAATAGAGTTCCTCCAGTACTATGACTTTGAGATTTTCTATACTCTTAGAAAGGGGAACATGGTGGTAGATGCACTTAGCATGAGATCTTATTCTTAGTTATTGGATGAGGCATTAGAGTATTTAGCCTCATTGTAGTTATCCTTTTTGGATAGGGATATAGCTTCATATATTCAGTCGATGTTTGTTACCCCACCATTTATATAACATGTTAAGGATTATCAACATGGAGATATCAACTATGTGACCTTATATACTCAGATATTCATTGGAAATACTCTCGATGGATATTATGAAGGTGGGGAGCATGCTGTCCTTTTTAGAGGATGAATAGTGGTACCTTTGGTGTGGTAGGAGGAGGTGTTATGAGAGTTTCATAAATCCCCTTTTGTGGTATATCCGGTTGTGGATAAGATATACCAAGACCTTAGACAATAGTTTTGGTGGCCAAACATAAAGAAAGGAGTTGAAGAGTTTTTCTCTCGATGCCTTAATTGTCAGCAAGTGAAGGATAAGAACCAAGTTCCAGTGGGTTTAACCCAACCCCTTGAGGTGCCAGAGTGGAAGTGGGATAGAATATCCATGGACTTCATGAAAGTTTTACCAAGTATGTCTAGGGGACATTATTATATCTGGGTGATCATAGACCGACTCACCAATTCATCCCAATTCATAGAAATTTGGGAGCAAATTTCAATAGAGAGCTTGGGATGCCTCTACATTCCAGAGAAATTCTGACTCCACGGAGTACCATCAATGATTGTTTTTGATCACGATGTTCACTTTGCATCCCAGTTGTGGAAGGGATTATAAGAGGTTTTTGGGACTCAGTTATGCTTTAGTATAACGTTCCACCCATAAAATGATGGCTAGACTGAGCGTATCATTAATGTTCTGAAGGACATGCTACGAGCTTTCATGTTAGACTTTAGCTAGAGTTGGGTGGACCACCCACCCTTGGAGGATTTTTCATAAAACAATATCTACCATTCCCCATTGATATGAAAACATTCCAGGATTTTTATGGGTGACTTTATAGGTCACCACTTTGATGTAATGATCCAGGTGAGTTGGTACTCGTGGGCCTAGAGTTGGTGTGAGCTAATACAGAGAATGTGAAAATAATCTAGGAGTGTATGAAGATTTCACAGAGCCATCATAAGTCTTATATTGATAGGTGAAAGAGGCCTTTGGAGTTTGATGAAGGAGAACATATGTTCCTATAAGTTTCAACTTGATGTGGATTATAGAGATTTGGATGAGGCTTCAAGTTATCTTTGAGGTTTATCTACCCTTTCCAGATACTGTGTAGAGTTTGTGAAGTGGCGTAAAACTTAGATCTACCTCCATAGTTATACCGGGTACACGATTTCTTCCACATGTCGCGGCTAAGGAGGTACGTTCATGACCCATCAAATGTTATCGACTGGGGTGAGCTGGACATCAAGGATGGAGCGACCTTTGCTGAGTAACCAATAGAGATTAACGATCAGTAAGAGAGGATACTTTATGGGTGATTGATTAATTTTTCATGTTTCCAGTGGTAGCATGAGAATCTCTAGGAGATCATATGGGAGTAGGAGTCTCAGATTCATGCTCAATACCCACATCTTTTTGAGTAGCCTTTTTTTGGATTTTCAGGGACGTAAATCCCCAAGGTGGGGAGAATGTAATTTCTTATATTTTCCATTTATTATTTTCAAATATTATATGGATTTTTTAGACCAGAAGCTGAGAGTTCGTATGATTATGAGTCTCGGTGTGCCTAGAATAAATGTTTGAAATATATTAAATATCATTCACATGTATTTTTCATGAATAAGTGGAATAAATTCTAAATGGGTTCCCAAATCAGAAATATGAGGGAACCTTTGAGTTCAGAATGGCAGTTTTACCCTAGGTGAGACTTAAAATTAGCCAGCACATGTCGTTTGTGGAAAAGTAATCACGAGAATTGAAATGAATAAAATAATTTAATGAAATTATTTTATTTCATTTGTGCTGACGCAATGACTAAAAATATTTAAGTAGATTGTTGTGGAGTATTTCCAGGGTTAGATGCATAACCCTAGAAACATTGGAGAGCTTCTGGAGAGAGATTAAAGGATTATCTCTCTAGAAAACGATGATGGATCATGGATTGACAATCGTTGCGACCTCATATTTGAAGGATCTTGCTAATGACGTCGAAGACACATTTTTTCTTCGTCATTGATAAAACTGAGTCAAGGTAGGGCATGTATTTTATTTGGATTTCTTCCCCATTATTAATTTCTGTGATGAACTCAAATCAAGTGATGAACGGATTGATTTGTGGATCGACCGACTTGTGGGATGAGATTATTTTGCAGGGATTTAATGGGAAAAACTACTATGATTAAATTATTGATGGATTTGATTTTTTTCTTATGATACTAAACCAAGATTAACACAAACATTGATCAAGGTTTGTTCCTCTTGTTTGTTCTTGTGCTTCTTTCCTCCAGTTCTGTGATTGATCATAGGTATTATTTGTTTGGACTGAGGTTTGACTATTACCAATAAATTTATCATTACACACCCATTTCTTGGTGCAATAATCTGATATCATAGATCTGGGATCAACATGGAATGATAGAGTTACAACAATGGAGATGAAGCGATTCAGATGAATTATGATTCCTGATTTCATGTTCTTTGGAGTTCTTTAGCACAGAACAAATAATGTCGATTTGATTCATTTTGTGAGTAGATTTAGTGATGAAACATGTTGATTCATTGATTTAATGGAAAAATGTGGTTGGATCTTGAGTTTTGCAGCTAGGAAGTCTATGATTTGAAGGACAAAGGATTAGACGAGTCATGTGGAGGAAGATCTGGGACTTTTGGAAAATCTCAAAGAACATGGTGTGTGGGCCACCCCGAGTGGTTTCTAGGGTTTTAAGTAGGATATAGGTGTCACACAGTGTGTGTCCTAGCCTACACGGTGTGTGGTCCCTACTCAAATACTCAATGTGTACTTGTAAAGTTCACGAACATGGGGTTGAGTACATGGGTTGCCTACACGACATGTACTCCCCCACACAAACATGGGTGGGACCAAGTACATAGACTAAGCCATGTATTGATACATAGACATGGGTACATGGGATAAATAAGTGTATTGGCACATAGTTATCCTACACGGGTTTCCTACATGACGTGTACTACAACACAGACATGATTTGATGGCATGGGTCATTTACACGGCCTAGACCCGGGGTTAAGGGAAATGGTGTGTACCCCTTGTACACGGCATGTACTCCCTTAAAAGAGTTCTTGAGGCTCTTTGTTTTATTAGTTTGTACTAGTGTAGGTTAAGTTAATTTCCTTGGTCCTTTCCCTTAAGGGTATAGTGTGGAATTACATCGACATCATTGGATTGTGATTCCCTCTAGAGATTGATTCTCAGATAGAGTTGTGGCATACATCCATGATACTGGAGTGTGATCCTCTATTATCCTTAGTTCCCTAGTTAGAGTTTATAGAATCAACATGACCTCACTAAGCAACATGTTGATCTTCCATTTAACAGGACACATCATTAGGGTTGGTGGAATCATTGACGTACGATCCCCTATGTAGCGGGTTAATCGAGATTAGGTTCGTGGTGTCCCCCAGTGGTTCTGGGTGTGACCCCTATCTATGTATCAAATTATTCTTAGAACAGTTCATTCTCTTCAGGAAGGGCCCAATGATCTATACCTCTTCATCGAGAGTTTTCGATGATAGCATGGATCGTAGAGTGAATTCTAATAGAATGAGTGTTGCTTCGAGTAGAATCCTATAGTTGATGGTTGGTTAAGACCACCTGATGGAATGGTGTATTTCCAGAGTATATATGGTTGTTTTTGTTATAAATTTATTGTTATATCTTGTATTGAGATAACTAATCTTGGTGATCCATGTTTAGTGTTTTCAGGGTGTCCTACTGAGTATTTTTATACTCACCCTTGCATGGGATTTGCTCGCACATGTCGTGTCTTTTGAAGATGATGACCCTTTTGATGGTGCCTTGGGATGATGGGGGTGGGGGGGGGGGGAGGGTGGAGTGTAGCTGGATATTAACAGACTGAGGTGTTTTTTGGGAGTATACTTTTGACTTAGTCCTCTCCCTTGGAGCAGATTTAACTCTTTACAGTTTTGGTTGGGCTTGTTTTTGGACCCTTTTCTATTTTTAGTACTTTAGTTTTGTAATATATTGTGGGATCTTAGATGTATGAATGCATTGTTTAATTTATTTTACATTTCATCATTTTGTGGGTTTGGAGATGTGTGCGTGTGTACAGGTACTTTAGGCTAATGCCTCCCATTTGTGGGATATGCCTACTCGACACTGGTCTCCATCCCCTGACCTATTGGAGGTGGGATTGGGGTAGTCACGGGTCAAACCTCGGTGGGTTGGGTCATGAAAATTTTATTTAATAAAATTTTATTTATTTTAAAATATCATTTATGTAAATTTTGACACTATTCATTAGTTGACTTTTTTAAAAATATCATAACAAAATTATATCTTTGAAAAAACTCTTTTAACACATGAAAAACATGTCAAATTAAATTAGAAAACTTGTGGATGATATTAATTATCTAAAATTATATTTATTTTAATATTTTTTATATCATTTATTTGATATTTCATTTAATTAAATAATTATCGCATCATCGTTATGTAAGATTTTAAGGTAATTATTTATCTTCAAAAAATTAAAAAAAATTACCATGATAGAGATAAACATTTTATATTTGAAAATAATATTTATAGTTGAATATATCCCCCATATAACCCCATATTAAAAATATTTCACTTTTTAGAAATAAAAGTATGATAAAATTGGCTTTTCTTTGAATAAAATACTATAAATAACTTAAAGTCATCCAAGTGGCTCCAAGAGCTCAAAAAATCTGGAAAATAATTATTTTTGTTGATAATAACTCATCTAATAAAATTATGAAAAGTTTTAGGGTAATTTTATATTATTTATAATATTATTTTTACCCCTAATTACCCGATTTACCCATAATCACGGTAATAAAAAATATTAAAGTTACTATTCATATTTTAAAAAAATAAAAGAGAACTATTTAATAAATTTTAACCTTATAATTCCAAATATGGAATCTATTTTTCAAAATTCAAAACACATAATTGGATAAAATTAATTTAAAATTAATCCCGCTAACGAGGGTGAGAAAATGAGTTATTAAAGTGAAAACATTCAAAAGATTGAAATGTTTTTACATCCAAATTCAATGTGGAATTGATTACAATGACATAAATTGGACTAAATGATATAAAATTGATCTAATTATACTTTAAAAATAATTAAAAATATAATTTAACATTATAAATTATTCAGATGAAAAAGTTGTTTTCAATTAAAAAGAAACATTTTTCACTATTCATCAAAACATGAAACTTGTAATAAAAAAAATTCAACCAAAGTAAATTTTGATATTATGATTACAAAGAGGATTTTTTTTTCAAATATAAATTTTAAAAGCGTCAAAACTATATTTAAAACAAGCTCACCATCAAAAGGCAGCAAAAATGCCTTTTAGAAAAATATTTCTTTTATGCGTAAAATTAAATTTGTTCTTATATCATATATATAAAACACATAAGATTAATGTTAAAAATTATACTGAATATATATTATATATATATATATATTATTAATATAATCCAATAAGATTTATTTTTTTTATTTATCGGTATAAAACACACTTGTGCACATTTAAATAGTTTTTCAGAAAAATATTTTCTTTTATTTAATTTTTTTAAATTAATTGGTAAAAGAATTATATATACATGTGTAAAACATATTTTCATAATTCAATTAATCATTTTCATACCAGTCATTCTAATGGCTAGGCTATAATGCTTACATTTAATTAATAATACTTAGTTGTTCGTTTAAACTCGATGTGACATATCATGTATGCTATCAAAAATAATATATTTTTTACAAAATTAGGATATCAAATTATCCCCACCCTTTTTAAATTACATCCTATCAATTTTGAATTTGGGTTCAGTACTATGGTTTTAATTTTCAAAATAACTTTATTGAAATCACACATCAGAAAAATGATTAATGAGACTTCCACTTTAAAATAAATAAAGGGATGTATAAAGGTCACCTGAGATAAAAAATACTAGGGTTACATGTAGAAAAACATGGATATGGAAGATAAAAAAATCTATCAAGTTCTTATGGAGTGTGATAGAGAACACGGTCATGATAAATTTAACAATCACAAAACCATAAATATGTCATGGGTTAAAAGGTCATTGATTTCTTAGTAAGAAAATTAAACGGATAATGTTTTTATTTCAAGATTATTTTCATAGAGTTGTGGAATTATTTTAATACCTGAACTAATAACATAAGGAAATATACATAACTGATAATTAGAGTTTCATCCTTTAATAAATTTCCACTACAAACTCATATTTTTCTCCAAATAATGAGTATTCAAGATGATTTTTTTACACCTGAAGTAATTAAATCAACTTCTAGAGAATCGAATAGTCCAAAACATATTAACAATATATTTATCCTATTTTGAAACATTAAACAATACCAAAATGTTTAGGATAAAATAGGATAATTCCCTAAAAATAATAAATCTTTATATGATGAAAAACTACATTAATCTCCAAAATTCAACACTAATATCCAAAGTTCAATGTAGACCATTTGATAAATATATGTACTTAAAATTACTCAAAAATATCCATAACATTTTTAAACTCAAAGGTTATCTTATACCTCTCATTTTTCATCAAAAAATTTAATATCACATAATTACCATAAAATCAAAGATCACATAAACCCTAAAGATTGTCCATAACTTTATAATTATGTCCACAAAAGAAAAGAAAATTCTTCCTCAAATATCAATTAAACATAACAAACCTAAGGGATATATATAAAACAAACTAAAAAATTATTCCAAATTACTCACATAATCAAAAGAGTATTAAAACTTTTAAACATTTCATTATCCTTAGATCTAACATAACTCTTTAATTCATTGCATGTATGCATCTTAATCATTAAACATTTTTCATAATACCTTAACCATGATTTTCCATCTTAATACTTAATACTTATTTCCTAAAAACAAAAATATGAATCATATCCTAATATTTAATAATGTTAAAACATGAATCAATAAATAATCCATACCTTTCATATGTCATTTTTAGTTTCCTCATCTTCAATTATAATGAAATTAGGTATTCCTAAACAGACATCTGTATGTTCCTATTGATCCCATTCATGAACCTTCTTCCTAAGACATCGATTTTCATAATGACCATACTCCCCAAATTTAAAACATTCAATTTATAACCCTAGAATAACTTCTTTTCCTCTCATGGAGTCAACTGAACGCTTCCTTTTTCCTTGGCATATTATTTCTTTATGATCTCTTTTACCAAATTTAAAACATATCCCAATCCCTTTAAGATATATTCCTAGGTGTTTCTTTTTACATCCTTGAAACATATGTCATTGAATATATTTTTATTTATGATAATTATAACCTAAACATCCAAAGGGATTCATTTCTATCATATATGATGCATTAGGAAACTCACCAAGGTTCAAGTGGTTAATCATTAGTCCTAATGGTTGGTTTAGAATAACCATAAGAGTTCTAATTATAGATCATATTTCATTTGTTTTATTAATCATAGATTCACCACATTTTCCTTCACATCCATTTTTAATTTGGTTCCTATTGGATCCATCCATTTACTAAAACTAAAAAGGTTAGTGTGAGCAATAAAATCATAATATATCGTCTTAGGAGGATGATAAAAACTAAAATATCCTTATTCATGTTATCTCAAACTCATAAAATTTATCTAAAATAACTACGAATCTTACTACCATTCCAACCATTGTGGTTATGTATGTCTTTTAACTTAGGATTAAATAACATCCTAACCTTTAAAGTTATCTAAACCATCATTTGATACCAACTATAAGGAAATAACCTTAAACATTACATATTATAGAGTTTTTTAACTAGAATTAAGGTTATTAAACTTTTGAGGATCTTTTCAGTTTATATTTTTAGAGAATTAGAAAAAAAACTTAAAAATTAAGCCCATACATTACAAGTGGACACTTATACTTAACATCGATTTTTTTACACCAAACAAAGGTCTTTAAAACAAAACATGGTTCTCTTTATGAAAAATATTCACTATTTTCTACTTTATCTCACACTTGTCCCTAATCTCCCTTAAAACATATGAAAATCATTTTTAAACTTGGTATGAGAATATAAATCTCAATAAGGGACATAAAAAGAAAGAAACCGTCAATCCATGAATACTTATAAACCCATGAAAATATTTTCAAAAAGTTATTCTTTTCACCCATAAAACATAATCTCGTTAGCTTACCTCATAAAATCATAAGTTTCCTATAAAACTCCATATCAAAAATAAATAATAAAGTTAACTTTTGGAATCATTTTAATATCACTATTACATTTACTGTAGCTCTCTTAACTACACAATGGGTAACCATCATAGTTACATTTGGAATAACCACTAAAATATATTCCCTTAATCTCCTAGAAAAAACCATACTGGTTAACTCTATCTCATTTCTAAATGCATTAGAAAGCTATAATGGGATCACCTACCCTCAATTTATGATGGAACCAAACATACTCAAAAATAATTTCCAAGAACCAAAACATAAGCAAAACACATAAAACTTTTATAAAAGAACATTCTTGAAGAAAATAAAATTTTCATTTTGAAATCACTTTTAATTTTTACAAAGCCACACAATCATAAATGAAAACAAATTATTTGAAAATAAATTTTTAAACTTGTAAGGAATGATTCAAAACATTAAAGTGTCATGAAATCATGAAATTCCAGTCATTCTATATATGTTAACAATTTTTTTTTTGGGATTTTGTAAAAATAGTTGAAAGAGAAACTTTAAAAGAAAGTTCCTTATATAAAACCTAAAAAAACCCATTATAAAATCATTTGAGAGAAATAATAAAATCACCATTTTAAGAAAATCATGTCCATATAAATACATTCATAAAAAACATTTTGAAAACATGGACAATAAAGGTAAATATTTAGAATAATAAATCATTAAAACATTTAAAACATGTTTTAGTTAAAGATTCCTTTCAAAATATCATATTATTGAAGTGAACATTAATCAAATGAATCAATTACATGAATTAATTGTTAATAAACATAATTTTTTTTGAAATAAAACATTATATAATCAAAATTTAATTCCAAAAATAATCATACCATGACATAATCAATGAAGTATAAGTATAACCCAATGAATGGAAATTGAGTTAAGAAATCCCTACTACTTTTTAATCAGTCGAATTGTATTCCACATGAAAGAGTAACATTTAACAAAACTTTAAATTTTATGATAATAAAATAATTCATGATATAACATTTCAAAAGGGAGTTATATACAATTCAAAAAATAATATAGGTGAATAACATCAAAATATGCCTCGATGAAATAAAATTAAGATGAAGTCCCTTACCACTCAGTAACTTTTTAATTATAATCCCCATGAAATAAATAACATAAAATGAAACTCTAAATACCATGAAGATAAATGTATTAATGATATAAAATATAATATAGGTAGTATATGCACCACATATAAGAAATAAGTGGTGAAAATGGTTTATGCCTCATGGAATAAAAAGTGAGACAAGAATCCCTTACCTTGAGTCCGACTCGTCACATACAATCTTTATATCCATGAATAATAAACTTAGGTTAATTATTTAATTTTTTAATCAGATTATTAAAGTTTATTATTCCTTTTATATCACTTATTATCATGTTATAACAATTAATTAATTATTTAAGTTCATATCCAATACAAAAAGGGAATTAGTGGTAGGTTTTTCATGTATTGGAAGCAATTTAAACTGTTTCTTAATAATATAGAAATGGTTTTTAAAACCACCACATATTGCATATTCACTATTCATTTAACAGAGATATCTTTAATTTCATGGTGGTTTTTTATGTGCATGTTTTGGATCATTTAGCATTTATTTCATGTTTATTTAGTAGTGATTTTTTATAAAAAAAATATCTGAGGGGAAAATAAATAAAATGAAACCAACCACCACTGAACATATTAGCGACGATTGAGTGTAACTGCCACTAAACATATTTTAATTAATGTATTTAGAAGTGATTATTAAAAAATGCCGCTAAATCATATTTTTTTTAAATATTTAATAAAAAACTGTAAATACAAAAAAAAAACTAACATGAAATAAACTAAAAAATGAATATATAATAAACCCATCATATATATGTCATGAATCCAGAGTCATATATACAAACATCCAAAGTCATCATAACCTCAGTCTCAGTCAACCCATACATCTGTCAACCAATACCTTAGTCATCAATATCTATATATAAAATATGTCCAACAATAACCCATGCCCAATATACATCCACATCACGACCTCTAATGCATTTTTCTGCCTCCACATCATCTCATCAACTAAAACCAACCATTTCATTTCAACAACTATAAGAAAAAAGAAAACAAAAACAAAAAATAAATATAATAAATAATAATTACAGTAGAATAATTGATAAAATTTTAACATACTATGAAAACTAAGAACTATCATGAATGTATTCTGAAGAATCTCATAGATCAGAATGGCCAACCTCCTACCTACTGCCGATATCTGCCACATATAATGAAAACCTTAACATTTAAGAAAAGAAATGTGAAAGAGAAAATACACATAATATATTCAGAATTCTTCACATAAAATTTGTTATTTTTTTAATCAAATAGAATACATTTTAATATAAAAAATAATATATAATTGAAAATACTTTAAAAGCATAAAATTACCTATTTAAGATATTATTAAACACTTGAAGATGAAAATGGATTAGTAAATATTCTAATTAAGTTTTAAATCAATGTGCGATGCGATTGAAAATTACTTAATAAACAAATTTTAAAGACTTTGATATAAAAATGTTCTATATTTCAAAAATAACCCAGTGGTGGTTGTCTCATGATTCCATATAAATATGAGGTTGTTTTCTATGGTTTTGACTGTTCTACACATGTTTTAGTGTTTTAATACATTAAAAAACATTCATAGACATCCTGGAAAAACAATAATTCAAAATGACATGTCGTCATTTTAAAATTCAATCTATAGTCATTGTCCCATGATTTCAGGGCAATCCGACATCGTTTTGCCTGATTTTGACCCCCTGACACTTGTTTTTAAAAGATTGTGTACCATTAAGAAGTGTTTACCAAGTAATTTATACCACACCACACATTAGATTGATGTTTTGTCTATTAATACACATAAAAAACAATTTATCATTGGTTTTCCCGTGATTTTACATCAATTTGAGGTCTTTTTATATACTTTTGACCATTCCATGCATGTTTTAGTGCTTTAAAAGACTAAAAATATGTTTACATCCATCCTGGGAAAACCATAATTCAGAATGACATTTCATAGTTTCCTATATTTAAAAATTAAATATATGGTCATTGTACTCTGATTTCAAGGTAATCCAACATAGTTATCCTTTTTTTTCTCCCCCGACGCATGATTTTAAAGGCTTATATACCTTGAAGAAGTGTTTAATGAGTAATTAAAACCACACCACATGTCAAATTGATGTTTTTATACAAATACACATCAAAAATATCTCAAAAGTTATTTTATAATGACTTTAAATCTATGTGAGGTTTTTTTTCTATCATTTTGACCATTCCACACACGTTTTAGTGTTTTTAAACACTAAAAACCTGTTTACATCCATATCAGGAAAATCATAATTTGAAATGATGTGCTACTAGTTTTCACATTTTAAAATTCAATCCCTTGGTTTCAAGGAAATATGACATTGTTTTCCTAGTTTTGACCCCCCGATATGTGTTTTTAAAAGATTTTGTACCTTTAAGAAGTGTTTACCGAGTAATTCTAACCACACCACATATCAGATTGACATTTTGTCTATGTGTACACGAAAAAAATAACTCATAAGTGGTTTTACCTTGATTCCAAGTTAATCTAAGGTCATTTTCTATGGTTTTTACTATTCCATACATGTTTTAGTGTTTTAAAACAATAAAAACATGTTTACGACCATCATAAGAAAACCATAATTTGGAATGAGATACCGTTGCTTCCTAAATTTTAAAATTAAATCTAAGGTAGTTTTCCTCTAATTTCAAAGAAATCTTATGTCTTTTTCCTAATTTTTACCCCCAACACATGTTTTTAAAGGCTTTTGTACCTTTAAGAAGTGGTTACTGAGTCATTCAGACTACACCACATGTCAGATTGATGTGTTTTCTATGCGTACATGTCAAAAATAATCCATAGGTGGTTATACCATGATTAAATGTCAATATGAGGTTTTTTATATGGTTTTGACTGTTCAATGCATGTTTTAGTGTTTTAAAACACTAAAAACACATTTATGGACATTCCATGAAAACCGTAATTCAGAATGATGTGTCTTCACTTCCTACATTTTACAATTCAATATACAGTCTTTTTCCTCCAATTTCAAGGAAATCCAACATCATTTTCTTGGTTTTGACCACCATGACACATGTTTTTAAAGGCTTTTGTACATCTAAGAAGTTGTTACTGAGTTATTACAACCACACTACACAGAATATTGATGTTTTGTTTATGATTACTGGTCAAAAATAACTCAAATGTGGTTTTATAATGGTTTCACATAAATTTGAAGTTTTTTCTATGGTTTTGACCATTCCACACATGTTCTAGTGTTTTAAAACACTAAGAAGGAGTTTACTGCCATCCTGGGAAAACTGTAAATCAAAATGAAATGTTATTGGTTTATATATTTTATAATCTAATCTATAGTCATTATCCCATAATTTCAGGGAAATCCAATATTGTTTTCTTGGTTTTGAACCCCAACACATATTTTTAAAGGCTTTTATACCTTTAAGAAGCGATTTCCGATTAATTCTTACCACACCACACATCCGATTGACATGTTGTCTATGCTTACATGTAAAAAATAACTCATTGGTGGATATCCAATGATTTTACATCAATATGATGTCGTTTCTATGGTTTTGACCATTTCACACACATTTTAGTGTTCTTAAACACAAAAAACACATTTATAATCATCCCGAGGAAACCATAATTCGGAATGACATGTCATCAATTACTACATTTAAAAATTAAATATATGGTTATTGTCTCCAAATTTAAGGGAAATATGAAATTTTTTCTTAGTTTTTACCCCCAATACTTGTTTTAATGGATTTTATACCTTTAAGAAGTGTTTATCAAGTCAAAACCAATAAAACAAACTCATATTGTTTTCAAACTTACAGATAATTATCTATAGTTCATTTTTGACATGTAGGAATCAACCACATGTCAATCCCACTTAATATGTGGTCCGTATGACTCGAAATATGTGTTTTCTATATAAAAGTGTCATTTTAGTTTTATTTATGTATTTTTATGTGTTCTTTGCAAACATGTTAATGATCTATGAAATTTAGAATTTATCTTAGTAGGATGAGCTACAAGGTTGTAAATTTACTCAGGGATCATGTTGGTCAGCCACTAAAATATAGAAAATAATGCTTTTCCAATTAAAACTGCCATTGATCCTATGTTTTCCTTTAATAGTCGTGTTCTTGCACTTTCTCTTTCAATCTTTCAATTTCTCTTTGTGATTTTTGATTAAAAACACTACTTGAACCCCCATCAGGTGTAGCACTAACGGATGATACTTGCCTACCAAATATAGCTGAAGGAGTAGGATAAAAACCCATCCTCTATACATGTCTGAGATGCTTCTTCCCTAAAATGATTCCAACTTCATCATTATGGGAAACTGGTAATGATTGTGAAGGGTTCACATCCTATAGTTCTTGAATTTTAACCTGTTAATAAAAAATATTAACAATGATTTTTTAAAATATCTAAACTTTATAATAATATCTAATTAATAAAATTTTCATTAGTATTTATTATTATTCCATTTTTATAAAAAAAATAATGAAAATTATATTATAACAGCAAACAAGCCTTAAATCCAATTAATTAGGGACAACTAGATGTATCAAAAAATGCCAAATTGGTATCATTTGAACCATGTAGCTAGCCCCATTTAATTGGGTTTAATAATTTTTAGTTCTTATAATATATTTTTTATTATCATTCTTTTATAGTAATGAAATAATATGAAATGGTAATGAAAAGTACTTACTCCAACATCTTTGGTAGGGTTATTTATAAAACTGCCATCAGGTTTTGTATACACTTTAAACCACATATCTGTTTGGAAAAAAGAGTAACCTAATTCATTAGACTTTATAAAAAAATGTTAACAATTTAGAAAAAAACTTGAGTTATAATAAAATGATATAAATAATATTAATAAAATACAAACCAAAATTTTCTTTTTCTCAAAAAACTATGAGACCTAGCGATGTGAGGAATGAATTGATTCTCACAATTCATAATATTTTTTAGATAATTACTAAAAAAATAAAAACATTAATAAAAATTATAATTTTTTTTGTGTTTATGTTATTAAGATACTGTAAAATTTTCAATTACCTCATGAGATGTATCTCTATTTATATCTATAAAGAGCTTCCATTACTCATGAGAAATAACTTTAGGCACTTTCTCATACATCTATCATGATATCAGAGAAGTTTCATTAAACTCATTCCATAATCTCCATTTAAAACCTCTCAATTTCATGCCCAAAATTTTCAAAGTCCATGGGTATGAGATGGAGTGAGGTAAATCAAAATGAAAATACATCTAGAAATAAAAAACATAACACTTTATAAGTATATTATAAAATTTTAATCAAGTATTTTAAATTAGTTATGAAGGAATATTAAATTAATATTAACTTTACTTGAGATTCAAAGACCTCATTATTCCAAGATGTAGTAATATGCCTCCAATATTTATAATTAATGGGAAATCTCCTCATCTTGCAAACAAGCTTACTAAGAATATTCTCATAGATTTCGACATCGTCATTAGTAGGCACCTCGAAATCATCAAATGGAATTATAATCTTGAAGTCCTTTAGGTCCCATACATCTATCATGTTCATATTTGTATCCCTTATATGGTTGTCTTTATTTGTTTGAGAAATTCATTAAACAATTGATAAAATATATAGTTTTTTTTGAAAAATTACATATATACCAGTAAAGAAAACTTGACAATATCCCCTTGATGGAAGGGTGACCAGCTGCTCCATCATTGGAGGTGAATCATGTTGTGTGCTACCAATGAAATATGAGAAAATGACTATCTCACTAGTAATATCGGGTAAAAAGGAATTACTAGGATCCACATAAGATTAGGGTAGTGGTGGCAAGCTCCGATATGCTGATTGACTCAGATATTAATTTTTTTTATTCTTAGTATTCCATTATTTCAAATGGTTAAGGTATATTAAATGTATAGAAAATTAAAAACTAATTTTTTTTACAAAAAAGAAAAAGAAAAACTAGAATAATGTATATATGTATGAAACACTTATCTATGATAAATTGTACTATATTCCCATTACCAATTTATATATTCAATTATCTTCATCTTCATTATCTTCATTGTTATAAACCTTTATTATGACGAGTCTTTCATCTTCATTATCAATTTTTATTTTATATTACAGAAACAAGATTTTCCCTATATCTATAACTTTATTTGATAATTATGAAAATCAAGATTTGTTGTATCTCAAAACAAGAACTTGACACTTTGATATCTCGAGACATAGTTTCTTTTATTCCAGATTGAAAATTATTAAATTCATAAAATATAAAATATTTTTTGGTAAATGTAAATTAATTTAAAAATCAAGGATAAACCCCAAATCATCACCAAGATTATCAACATTTAATTGATAAAAAAATCAAGGATAAAACCCAAAATATCCCACCAATCAAGAACCACCAAAGAAACTTCATGTATTCTAGGATAAATAATAATATGACCCAAAACCAATAACCATAATTTTTTTAAAATGGAACTATACCTAGATGAAAAAAGGTATCACCCTATGGACTATCCTAAAATAATGACTTTCACCCTTTTCCTCAAGAACTTTCTAGAGATAAAAATAAAAATAACACAAAACATAGTCTCAAAGAAGAAATACTCCATGACTTAAATCAAATGAATCCTATTTAAACTAATAAATATTCTTAAAAATAGAACCCACTACATTTAAAACTCCATTAAAAAATTTACGATTTCCCCTTAAAATAAAAAAAATTAAATATAGGGATCAAAAAATATTTCATAAATGAAAATATACTGTAAAAATGTTTCCCCCTTTTTAAACATAAAATATTTTTTTGTCATTTAAAAAACCTAAAAAAATCATTTTTAAAACTATAATTCCTCTTTAAAATACCACCATAATTCCATTATTAAATCATCTATGGTTATTTAAAAATTTTTTCAAAAATCATTCACCTGGAAAACTTTTTTCAAATTCTTTTTTCAACCTAGGAAGAAACCACCTTTGATACTTATAACACCAACCTGAAAAACATTAATGCTTTAAAATAATTCAATTAAATCAAATATAATCAAATATAAAAATTTCTAAACATGTTTTAAAATATTTAACATAACACCAAATAACTTTTTTAAAATAATTGGAGTCCTAACTAAAGTTTTTCTTAAAATTAAATTTTATTTTGGATCTATCACATACAAAATAACACTAAAGAAACTATTAATTAAACAAAAGTTTTAGAATTAATAAATTATTTTAATCTATAATTACTAATTATAAAATAAAATATGTAATTAAATATTAAATATGAAACTTATTGACATTCTTAATGATTATAACATTATATGAATATTCAAAATAATCAAACATGAAAATTAATAATATTCTTAAATATGAAATGTTATTCTAATTATTAAACATTCAATTTTATTATACATATAATTTAATATTCCTAACTAATATTAAACATGAAATTTATTAATATTCCAGATAATTAAACATGAAGTTTATTGATATTTCTAATAATTAAACCCATGGAATAAATAAAAAATCAACTCAAAAGCCTATAGGAACCAAAATTTCAATATAGAAACCCTCACTTTTCATACATTAACATTACATGACATTTTAGGAATGATTAATAAATTAAAAAATATGCCCAAAGACTGTACTAGTCTAGTGCCTTTGGAAACATGGAAATATAAATAATGGTATATAAATGAGCTACATCATCTCCCCCTAGGTTCTTCTTGATTAGAACCCTTCTTAGAAACATCAAATATAATACATATATTCATAACCTAGGGTAAGGAAACATAAAAATGAGTGACCTCAGATTCTCAGTAAGGGTAAACAAGGTAGATACGTAAGCATAATAATGAGCATATGGGTATGAGAACATGATACTGAAGTGAGTTCACTCCTCATTCTAACCTTATAATACTGAACTAAGTTAATTTCTCATTATATCCTCGTAATACTAAACCAAGTCCATTTCTCATTCCATCCATGTATATCTCAAGTGATATAAATATTTACCCAGTGCATTGGAAGGAGATATAGGTCTCACCCATCTCATAATGAAATCATACATACATGTTTCACAAGATAATAAATAATCATATCATAACCCATGAAATGAAATGGGTATTATAAACTTGTAATCATATAATAACCTATGAAAAAATACATGTTTCATAATCATTTCATTATAAACATATCTTGTGAAAAGAAGTGGGTTCCAAAGCATATAACCCATGAAAGAGAAACAAGTTTCATAAACATCATATCATCAAAACATAATCAATTTAAAGAAAAAATATGGATGAAAAAATTGAATAATTTCCACATAAATGCATGAGTAACAATTACCGATGTTATATTAGATGGTAAATAATTTTTAAATATATTTTAAAAACATTTCTTGAGAAAAATATCTTTTCTACATTGAAAAACACTTTTAAAAACATAAAACATTTTTAAAAACATTTTTCTTTGAAAATAGATTTGAAAACTTATAAAGGAAGCTTTTAAAATAGTAAAACATTTTAAAATACTTTTTCATTGAAAATGGTATTCAATGATCATTTTAAAACATTTTTGAAAACATATTTTTTGAAATAAAACAAATTTCCGGCTGAAGAGAGAAATATAGACAGATTTTTTTAAAAACATTTTCTTAATTATCATAAGTAAAAAAGAGTGGAGAATAGTACTAATGCATGGATATATATTTAATAAACATTGTATAAGAAATATCACTAGTTTTATTGAGATATTTATCATAATATTTTATCAAATAAGTATTAGTATTAACAATCTCAAAAAGCGTTGAGATTGTTTCAATAAAATCTTACTACTTGGTTAATTTGTATCATACTATATATGTAAAAAATGTAATTAAATTGAGATTAAAATTTAATTAAAATAAATATATTCATGATATATCATGTAAAATTGATGTATATACACCTAAAAAAATAATTTAGGTGCATAACAAAACATGAGTCTCAAAGAAGGCAAATTGAGACAAAACTATTTTACTTATTTTGTTAATTTTGAAAATCAAACCCCATGAAAGAAAGAAAATAAAATGGATATGTAAATACCCATAAATTTAAGTATAATAATCATTTAATACATCCATGGGAAATATACACACCACACAAAACTAATGAGTGGTGAATAAAGCATGTATCTCACAGAAATAAAAGGTGAGATGAAATCCCCTTACCGTGTCTTGAATCTCACCTTACTTTTTCAAAACACTTTTATAATAAATATAAATGTATTATAAATATTTTACAGAACCATATTATTATATTTAATATCATATATGGTTTGATTATGACCTTATATTACCTTCTTGTTGACATTCCTATGTTAAGGTTTCACTTCTGGTAATATTCGATTTGTTCTTCGTATGAGTCTTAATTTGTTATATATTTTGACATAATACTTATATCACAATTTCCAGAATGTAAACCATGATATAAATATAATTTATATTAATTATATATTCATTATAATAATCTATATAATATAGAATTATGAAGTATAATACACCATTCATGGAGATGGTAAGCCGTATGTACGCATGAACACTGTTTTCGTTTTTATTATCATATTGAAAGAAAGAAAGAAAATTCCATATATATATATATATTATAACTGAAATAGAATTATTATTTCATTTATATATATATATCATATAAGTTCACTGAACCATCCTTAATAAATTCCATGTAGTGTATAAATGAATCACATCACTTTGAGGGGGTGGTAGTCCACACTTCCTCAAACGAAATTATCATATTTACACCAAACATATTGTATAAAGATATATGTTGTAAAAGGATTAAAAAATGTTAAATAAATAATTAATATAATATATAACATATATAAATAGTGGGACTATCATAATTTCCACCATGAGAGGTAGTAAGGAAAAACGAACAATCATCGTTTTATGAGGTTGCAGTTCACCGTACACATAAATAGTATGTTCATTACCCATTAGATGTAGGTGTGTGTAAGTGTAGGTATAAAAATAATCATAAAAAAAATCCAATTATATTTAAGATACTAGTGTTTTTATACAATAATTTAATAAAGAGAGTGGATGGGTGGAGAAAGAAAATAAAAGAAAAGAGTTTGAGAGAATTTGTTACCTCTTAATCAGGTAACTCCTTTTGGTTTGTGCCAAAAGGATTCCTTGAATTGATTTATACCCAATCAGAGGATTCTAGGAGTAATATATGGATTTTTATACGTTTATTTGGAATATATTGTATGAAAATAAGTGTGTTGAGAAGTTTGAAGTAGAGGTAGAGATGGTGGCCTTTTATAGGGAATGAAAAGGTCACACTTGGAATTTTTGAAAAAAAGTGAGGTGTACCCATATTTTTACCTAAAAAAAGTCATAAAAACCAATAAAACTCAATAATGGAAGTTTAATGGCCTAATAATGGCCATAAAACGAGTTTTGGAAAAGTTTCTAGGTCATTTTGGGTCTTAAATTTAAGGTTTAGTACTTTGTTACCATAATTTTTCTCTTAGTCATTGTAATTAATTATAATCACTTTCACTAATATTTTTGGCCAAAAAATAATCTTACATTATTATAAATTATAAATTACTCTAATTAAAAATATGGAATACATTTCTCCAAATTCTAATCACATAAGTGACAAAAATTAATTTAAAAATAATCACGATGACAGGACGACACTGTGGGGTTTTAAAGTAAAAATGTCTAAAAGTTTACTAAGTTTTTATAACCAATTTCAAAGTGAAATTGGTTCAAAAGACTTATATTGGATAAATTTATAAAAATATGATCTAATTAAACTTTGAAATAAATTTAAAATATAATTTATCTTTATAAATAAATTAGATTAAAAATTATTTTTGAATTAAAATTCATTGTTTTTCACTATTTATCCAAAAATGAAGTTTCTCAAAAAAATCCCAAAATTTCACCCTAAGATAATTTTGACATTATAAATTAAAAAATGAATTTTATTTTATCAAATTATGTTTCTAAATGTATCTAAAATTAATTTAATTATTTTTCACATAAGGATATTAAAAGTAATTCATCAAGAAAATAATATCTTTAAACATATAAGGACTTTACCAAAAATTATATATTTCATTATCAATATATTTTATTTATATAAAACCATTATAAACAATATTTTAAAATTATTTATTACTATTCATATTAATAAGTTTAATATATAGGTTATAATTATCTCATTTAAATAATTATAACAATAAAACGATGTTTCATAGAAACATCAGTGTTGCATGTAATGTATGCCAAGTTAGTATTGCATGTAACATATAACAAGTTGATTTTCTATTTAACATACACCGAGTCGGTACCATGTGAAAGGAATGTTTGAATCATTTCATTGCAAGAAAAAAATGAAAATTTAATTTATTCAAAAATGGTCCATAAAAACTCAGGGTGTTACACTAAAAAATATTGAAAATTTACCACAATGAATGATTTAGTAGGTGCAACGATGGATTGGGTAGCATTTATTAGGGCTCGGTCAGTAGTGGATTCAAGGGGGAAAGAGAGTGATGGAAAGCGCTACAAGGTGGAAAGGGATAGTTTGGGTGTGAGGATCAGGGAGCAACGATAGAGGGAAAAGGGTGTGACAGTGAGGGCTAGAGGGAGAGGGGGTGTTCACGGGAGAAGTGAGAGCATCCAATAGTCATGGGGAAGTAGTGAGGGGGGATTGGTGAGGAATCTAGGGAGATAGGGGAAGGGTTATTAGGGAATAAGGGGGGGGGAGTGGCCTGTGAGGGGGGAGCGGTGACCGGCGAGGGCTTAGGGGAGAAGGGGGAGCGACCGACGAGGGATGAACAACAACCAATGAGGGTTTAGGGGATAAGGGGGAGTGGTGGTGGCATTGGGAAGCAAGAGGTGAGGTGTATAAGTGGGGAGCATCGATTTGAGTGATCGAGGAGGGTTTGGTGGCTCATGGAGAAGGGGGAGGGGGTCAAAATTAGGTTTTTTGAAAACATTTAGCGGCGGTTTTAATAAAACCATTGCTAAATGTTAAAATAAAAAAATATAGTGGTAGTTTAATATAACTACCTCTATATTAATTTTTTTTTTAAATTTGATTTATTTAGCAGTGGTTATTAAAACCACTACGAATAAACCACCTCTAAGACCTTTTTTGTAGTGGTTAGAAGTTTTGTCGATATTCAGTACTTGAGTCCAAAATGGATTTGGTATGATATAAATAGTTAAAGTAGTAATAAGTAAATCATATATTGAATAATATTTATTAAATAGTTATCATTTTTATAAATAAATTATACTTATAAATCAAAACATTAAGTATGGTTATGAAAAATAAACCATGTTATAATCATGGAGACGGTAGGTCGTACATATGCATGAATAACGTTTTCATTTTTCAATGATCATTATGGAAAGAAGGTAAGTATTATTTTATATTTAAATAATGATAATAATATCATTAATATCATATTAATCATTTAAATATACTTATATTTATATATCATCCATATGATGTGGTGATGAAAAATAAATGACATCGCTTCGTGGAGGTGATAGTTCATACGTACACACGAACGACATTATAATTTCTTTGTATATTTAAAGGTAAGAACATAAATAATATATTATATTTTCATAATGGAAAAAATGTCATGAATATAATATATATACTTTAATTCCATCACTATAACTATTCTTGAGAGATGATGATGGATAATGAATTATATCGGTTCGTGCAGTTGTAGTTCATCATAGGCATGAATGATAATTATTTTCCCATTTGATAGAAATGGATTTAGGTGATGATATTAGGATAATAAAATCTCAGTATATTTTTATACTAGAGTTATTATTTCATAATTATTGAATATTATTTGAAGGAGTTTGAAGAAGAAACAAAACAAAAACACTTAATTAAAAACAATACATTTTCTTCAGACAATCTCATTTTCTTAACACCTTAAGATAACTAAGGGTGGTGTTTCGCCTAAAATAAGATCTATATAATGTGGGGAGGGATTAAAGAAGGTATTTTGGTAGACACTGGCTGATAAAAATAGGTTTTTAAGTGTGAAGAAAAGATAATAAAGGGTTCCCTTTTATAAGAGAAGGGAGGGACACTTTTGGAATTCTTCAAAATATTAAATTAATATAAATTAATTTTATTTTAAAAATGTATCCAAACTAAATTATTTCAAATATATGATGATTATGGGTCTAAATAAATTCATCCAATGAAAATTATATAAGTTTTGTCAAGTTTTTAATCCTTATCTTTTGGCTTTAACCCTTATTTATCCTTTTTAATTCTTACCGTGACAACGTGTGATTTTACTCTTTAAGGGTTAACATTGTTGCTGTAAAATGACAAAAAATGGATCATTTATTAAATTTAAAATTTTATCCCAATAATTTGGAATAATTTTATATTTTTATTAGTTTTATATCATTTAATAAAATATTTTTTTAAAAATATCATTTATGTCAATTTTGACACTATTCATTACTTTACTTTTTGAAAATATCATAATAAAATTATATATTTTAAAAAAATATTTTAAAACATCCCTAACATGTAAAATTCATCTAGAAATTTTTTGGATGACATTAATTATCTCAAATAATATTTTTCTTAATATTGTTTATTTTATTTATTTGATATTTCCTTTAATTAAATAATTAATGCATCATCATTCTATAAGCCATTAAGGTAATTATTTCTCTCATAAAAATTAAAAATAAATTAACATGATGAATATAAACATTTTATATTTAAAAATAATTCTTATAGTTGAACATATTCCCTATATAATCCCATATTAATTTTTTTCACTTATTAAAAACAAAAGTATGATAAAATTGACTTTTATTTGAATAAAATACTATAAACGGAATAAAGTCTTTCAAGTGGCTCCAATAGCTAAAAAATTTGGCCCAAGTATGATTTTTGTTAACAATAACTCATACTATAAAATTAGGAAAAATGTTAGTGTAAGTATCTATTATTTATAATATTATTTTTTCCCTTATTTACCTGATTTACCAATAACCATAGTGATAAAAAAACTAAAGTTACTATTCATATTGTACAAAAATAAAAGGGATGCATTTACTAAATTTTTACCTTATTATTTAAAATATGGAATCCATTTTTTAAAATTCAAAACACATAATTGGCTAAAATTAATTTAAAATTAATCCCATTAACGGGGTGAGAAAACAAGTTATTGAAGTGAAAACATTCAAAAATTGAAATGATTTTATATCCAAATTGAATGTAAAATTAATTCTAATGACCTAAATTGGATTAAATGATATAAAATTTACATAATTATACTTTAAAACCAATTAAAAATATAATTTAACATTATAAATTATTTAGATAAAAATGCTATTTTCAATTAAAACATAGTATTGTTCACTATTAATCAAAACATGAAATTTATCATAAAAATACCAAAAATTAAACCAAAGTAAATTTTGATTTTACTATTTAAAATAAGAAGTTTATTTTTTCAAAATTTAATTTTTAAAAGGGTCCAAAACTAGATTTAAAATAAGTGCACCATTAAAAAGTGGAAAAACTGTATTTTTATAAAAATACTTCTTTTATGCATAAAATTGGATTTGATATTATATAATGTCAAGAAAATAAATAAAATGAATGTTAAAAATTATATTGAATAGATTATATATATATTTCATTAATATAATCCAACAAGATTTATTCATTTATTTATTGGTATAAAACATACTTGTACACATTTAAATATTTTTTTAGAAACAAATTTCCTTTTATTTTAAAGAAGGTTTTACATTCATTTATAATTTTTTGGTCAATGAATTTTATATACAAATTTAAACTATATTTTCATAATTCAGTTAATCCTATTCATACCCATAATTCTAGTAACTAAGTTATAATGATAAAATTTAAATAATAATATTTAGTTGTTCATTTAAGATCGATGTGGCGTATCATGTGCATTATCAAACATAATATTTCTTTTTAAAAAACTCAGGATTTTACAGTATCACCAACTTTAGGTAATAAGGATTGATAAAAAAACACAACCATAAGTATATCTATTATTGTATGATATTCCATGGGATACACTTTAGCAAGTCAATCCAAGTAATATGTATTTATTTATTACCATATGAATCTATTATTTGTATCTCATATAAAACACTTTGTGATGAGTATAAGAATAAATTCAAGACAATCTTATCATATCATCACAACCCATAATACTATGTGATAACCATTATTTAGGGAGAAATCATAGTTTTTACTTTGATTAGATATTTTTCATTTGACAGTTCATGTAAAGTAAATTGAAACACACATGAATGAATGATAAATGGAGATTGACTTTATTACAATCACATGATATGTTTACAACCATTACAACCAATATCTTAAGTGTTTAATATCCATAGATTATACATAAATTTCATGTTGTTTCTGTAGTAATGGTTTTTGAATATTACATCTATATATAATTCCTATCATATCTCTATGTGAGCATATGATAAAATACTCCCACTAATATCTTAGTGGGTAAAATTTAAGAATCAAGTTAGTTTGAATAATAGAGAGACTTAGGAATCATATTACTTAAGTTAAAATCTTTGAACCTCTATTCAATATTCTTAACTTCATAACTCAAATGTTATGATGTCAACTTCTATTGTCTACTTAGAACTATATCTATTTTCATCATCACCATAAATTATGCAATTATTCCATCAAACTTTCTCTTTGAGGTCAATGTAACCATTTATATTTTTATCTAGAATATCCTAAAATACTTTAGGATAAAGTGACATTAAGTTCATTATGGTAAACACATACATCCATTTACATTTCACTTTACCATTATATCCAAAATATTTTAGGAAATCAAGTGAATTTCACTTTGTAAATAATCTATAATTATAGTGATATTTACTTTATTAGAGTAACTAAATGTAGCTATTTATATTTTCTTTATTTTCATATCCTAAAACTTATTTCATGATACCAAGTATAATTCAATTTCTCATGATAACTAAATATAACTCATTGAATTTATTTATCATCACATATCCTAAAATTTTTATAACATTAAGTAAAGAATCAATTTTAATCTTAGTCCAATATAATCCTTTAGTTAATAGTGATATTCGCTTCCTCACAATAACTATTTAAATCTTTGTTTACTATCACATATACTAACTCTTTAATATATAAAGTGAATAATAAATTAAACTAAATCATGTACAATATTTTATTTGTTATCTTTGAACTTATTTAATTTCAAATATACTCCCACTATCCTCTTAGACTCTATATTCTCTTCATAATATTTTACTATGTATCAACACAAAGTATTAAGTGTTTTTAGAAATAACACTTATTTCCTTTTCATATAAATACCTAAAAATAAATTATTGTTTCCATATATCATATGGTATCAATTATGTTTAAATAATTTACTCCCAAAATAAGACTTAATTAAAAAATGCCACTGATAGGTGTAAGGTACATCTTCCTTATATTTTAATAAACTATATAAACACTTTCTCCAAGATAATTTTTTTTATCCTAATATTATTTTCAAAATATGTTATAAATATTGATGAATCCAAAACCTAGTGTATAAAATTAGTCATATCATATTATTCATAACAAATCTTTGTTAAAGCATCTAATCACATAAGAGAAGTGAGATGAAGATACACATCCTTTACTTAGATTCATATGATATTGACACATTATTTTTCTTTCAAATCCTTGATATAACAACTTCTTTCTTCATCTCTTAGATGTAAATTATAAGATCTATCAATTATTCACATGATTTTGAACCCATGTATATTTTCAACACTTGTAAAGTATAAATTTGGTATCACATTCCATTTCAAAATCAAATAATCAATTTTTATAACATTTATACTTGATATGTACATTACATAGAGTTCAAAAAATACTTCAACTATTTTAGATAATACCATTATATAGAATCATTAATTATTCCCAATAATACCCTCAGGATTCAAATAACCTTAAATGAATTATTGAAGAAATATTATTGGACTTTAAACTAAATTTATTCTCATGGTTTGATGCTTTACCCATTTGTACTGCCAAAAAAATAAAAGAATTTAAACATCATATGTCTAGTTTATTTCTTCTCAACACTTTGAAAATATCTAGTAAAATTTTCTAGAACTCATTAGTCTTGTAGGAACATTTTCATATATGAAAAAAGATGAATTCCTTACCCATAATATGCCTTTGAGTATCTCTGAGTCATTATCCTATTCAATAATATTGAATATTATTTACAAAACCGATCATATTGATCTTGTGAGAAGATTATAAAATTCCTTAGGTCATTATACATTAAATTACTTTGAAACCCTAAGTGAATCTTTCTATATTCTACAAAAATAAAGGTTCACTTGTTTAATAACTTCAAAATTTGGTTACTCAGGAAAAAAATTTTAAAACATAAAGAATATATATATTACTAAAGAAATTTTATTAAGGTAACAATCTTATGAATTACTTAATTTAAGATTCTCACTTTCAGGATTAATTTCAAAGTTTAGTTAGATGATGACGATGATTTTATATATAATAGACATTTTTATCAGATGAATATCATGTCTTATGTCATTTCATTATGGACTTTTCATGATAGTTATCCCACTAAAAATGATGACCCCAGACATCATATCCATTTATTTATCCAATATTCATATTTCATTAAGCAATGAACCTGATTTGGTATGAAACTCATTACTTTAGTTATTTAGGTAGGTATTCATCCCAATCAAAACTGTTGTGAATCTTAGATAATTTAGTGGATAACCCTTTATCAAAATTCATCATATGGAAATAATGAACTTTATTCCTCTGGTATCCCAACCCTTGGGGTTTCTTAGCTAAGTGTAACCCAAATAAAAATCTAAAAACATGCTAATAAAGGATAATCTTGGGGTACCCCACTTTTGCGTGAAACTTCCCAAGGAGGTTCCATTGTTACCTATCACTTTATTTCCTTGCACAATATAATCAAAAGGACATTTAAGCAGGAAAGTATCTATTTGGATGATCGAGGTACTAAAAAGTGTCCCCTTGGAAGGAATCTCACACTTAGTATATTGTGGGGTTTAAAATTTTCAAGTCTCACCGATTTAATATACATCATATACATATTAAATTAATAATTATTACATATTATGTAATCATTATATTCTCATGTTTTATTATATTTTATGTATGCATTCTTATAACAATTTAGTTTTTAGAATCCTCATTTCAACCACTAAATTAATGTGTTCACACCACATTAATGTGTAAATCTTTACACAAACCATAATATGTGTTACTCACCCAAAAATAGAATTCAAACATATTTATACATATTTTAATGAATAATATGAATAAGGTATATGGAATATTTATGTAAATCAATAAATATATACAAAATTGATAATATCTACATGAGTAAGATCAGAGTGACACATAACAAACCCCTTTCACTTATCCCTTGAGTAGGCGTAATCCTCCAAGTAAGTAGGTGTCCCAACCCCAAGTCCCTCTACCTAGGGAGAATTTACCCAAGAGATAATCCAATTCATAATATCTCTAACACTTAATATGCACAAACTATATTTAACAAATATTTCTATGCTAACAACTTCAATTGCAAACCAAGGTCAAGATAGATGAAAACTAAATTTTATGGAGTTGTATCTAGAATGTAATGAAAATATCTATCTTCTAGAACCAATTTAAGAGTTAAAATTTATAACCATGAATAAATTAGGGAATAATTTAAATAAATTAACAATTAAAATATTTAAACATGAGATATCTATTTATGAACTATTCATAAATAAAAGATAATTATAAACCTTTTTTTATAAATTATCTAACATTATGAACAATCCATAATTTTGAATATAAATTATCTAATTATAAACCCTTTCATAAATTAGCTAAAAATATATACATTCTATAATTTTGAATATAAAATCTTTTATAATCAATTCAATACGAACTCTTTCATTTTATTTATTATATAACATTTCAAGTTATTATTTAAACCTTTGATAAAATGAATAATCAAAATTTTTTTGATGCAGTTTAAATGATATCTTTAAATAGGGAACCCTTTTAATTAAAAAAATCAAATTAATTAATTATGGACAATTCATAATTATTAATATAAGCACCTTTTTTATTTCAAGTAAATTTATGAGATTTATAAAAACATTTATAAGTCATTTTTACAATCTTTAAATAACCTCTTTATTTAAAGATTACAAAGATGACATATAATTTTAGGTAAAAAGGTTTTAATAAACTTTATTATGATTTAAAAAATTTATAAATCATATTAATGTGAAAAGGACATTCTTAATATTAACTCTTCAATATTAAGGAAATATTTATAATAAATTTTTCAAAAATATTTAATCATTTAACCATAAAAATTTTACAGTTAATTAATTTATGAAACCTAATTTATAAATTTTACAAACATTCCATAAAATATTTTAATTATTTGTAAGAAATTTATAAATAATATAATTCAATTCCCAATATAATTTTCTTTATAAATAAGAAATTTATTTATCTACCAACTGGATTTTTATAATTACTTAAAATAAGGACCATTTTAATTTTAACAACTTCAAATTATTTATTTATGAATGATTCATAATATCAAATATATACTTCTTTATATTTTGTTCTTACTTTATAATTTATAACCTGTAGGATCGAATATATAAAGATGAGATGCTCAAATACAATAGGGGGGGGGGGTGAATTGTATAATTTTAAAAATTCCTTTGGAAATTTTAAAGATAGTTATGTTTAACATGGTTAAACAAGGAAATTATCAAAACCTCTAGTTCTACACACTTACTTGATTCAGGAAATATGATTTTGAGAAAGCAATTCTAGAAAAGTGATTCCGGAAATGAAACTTAATGAAAGTTTACAATAATGAAGATTCTACCTTAAATCGTATAGAATCTAACTAAATCAGAGTACAAGTATAAGGAAGTATACGATAGTTATACTTTCCTCAACAATACAAATGCAGTGGAAAACTTGTAACAGAATAAGTAACTGTAGGTAGTCTTTTAACCCAAAGAGAAGGGTATCCAAAAACCTTGGATAAAGGTCCCTTGATTTATACTTTCAAGAAAGTCTATCTTACCCACACCAGGGTAATCCCTCGTTACGAAGATCGGAGTCTGTCTTGCTATCCCCACAAGCCCTCAACTTCAAGGTAGTTGGAACCTCTATCTTCCTCAGTGAGGAATCCCTCAACTTCAAGGTAGTCGACACCTCTGTCTTCCTATCCCCGAAAGCCCTCGATTGTACACAACAACAATCGGAGTCGCATAAAGAAAATATGAACAAGAAGTTCAGTATGCACGAAGCAATGAAAGTCTCTCTCTAGAAATCACTTTTTGCAACATGTAATTTCTAGTGTCATAAAACAGTGTGGAACTCTTTTAAATGAGCTCCTATTTATAGGCACGACTTCAATGGTCAGCTCCCTCATCTAACGGTCATATTCTTTCTTGAATTTCGGAGGGACCTGTACACGTGTCACTCAAACAATGGTTAGTTAGTAACTGAAATCATGAAATCATTTTATAACAAAAAAAGTGTAAGCAAAACATGTTTACATAACTAAAATCAGATATTTGGAGTATAAGAAAATATGAAAGTTCATAGTCTAACCAAAAATGAATTCGGAGTCTAAAATAAAAAGTTATTCGGAACCCAAATTCTATAGAATTCCGAAGTCTGATTTTTAAGGAAATTTAGAATCTGGATTCATAAGAATTTGGAACCAGAACTTACAATGTTCAGAGTCAGAGTTCATGAGAATTCAGAGTTAGAACTCATAAGAGTTCGAAGTCTGAATACAGAGAACTCGGAGTCAGAACTTAGAGAAGTTCATAACCAGAATTCATATTCAGAATTCAGAGAAAGTTCGTTTCCAGAATTCATATTCATAATTCAGAGTCAAAAATCAGAAAGTTCATAATCAGAATTATGATTCAGAATTTGGAGTCAGAACTCAGAAGAGTTCATATCCATAATTCATAGTCAGAAATCAGGAGAGTTCATAACCAGAATTCTAAGAATTCAGATCCTAGAACAGAATGATTTATATCTAGGTATTTATAGGATTCTGAGGTTTTGGTTTCAATCCGAATTTTATACTTAGGAAAAATATGAACTGGACAATGAAACAAGGTAAGGATAAATTTCCTTGGGGAAGGGAATTTTTACTTATATAAGTAAAACACAGGATAAAAATAGATTTTCCTTGAGATAAGGTGTTTGTGATTTTCAAAACAAGATAAATGGTAAAGTCATAAGGAAGCATTAATGACTCAACGATATCCCCCTTGAATGAAGGAATGGAAAAGTCATAAGAAAAACCTTATTGACTCAACAATATCCCCCATTTTGGAAAGCACAAACATCCTTATGAAAAAGAATAAAAGGACTTAGAAAATATTTTTATAGACTTTTCAAATAAAACTTATCTCCCTTTTCTCATTGGTAAAGATGAATACGACTAACTCCCCCTTGGGCTTTGGAACACTAAGGATCGTATTCTAGATTTCTGGAATGAGAATTTTCATTTGAGTGTGAAAATATTCGTAATGAGAACTCCCCCTTTTATATACTCCCCCTTAGGGATATTTCTTATATACTTAGAATTCTTTTTCCTTCCCCCCCTTAGAATTATTTTTCCTTCTCCCCCTTTGTGATTTTCAAAAAGAGTTTGAATGAATGGAAAAACAATATAGTACCTAAAATATTAGTACAAACAACCAAACAAAAAAACGAGCAACCACAATTTCATTGATATTGGAAGTATTCATACAAGGAAAAACAGATACAACAAAATATCGGATTAGGTCTATTTTTCTTCTTTTTTCCTTGGGTATTAGCTTCTTCACGATGGTTTTAAGATTCTTGAATTCCTTGTGATCTTCCTCAGCTTTCTTCTCCAGAGCTTTGATTCTCTATTTCTGAGACTTAAGAACTTCTGCTTGAGCCTTCAGCAACTCATCTTTCTTCACAAGCTTCTCTTTAATCTCAATCTGGAGATCTCTTTCCTTCTTCTAGCTTTGAGATTCATAGTTCAACTTCCCATTCAAGTATTTCACCTATTGAATCTGAGTATTTTGTTCAAGATTTATATTTTCCTTAAATATTTTTGTAAGATCCTTTATTTTGGTGTCTTCCATATCAAAATATTACTTGACATATTCTTGAAATTGATCAAGCTCACTCATTTATTGAATTGACCTCTTTGACCAGCTGGCTATCTTCTTACATGACTTTCTGTGAGCTTCGTAGGCTATGAGGAAAGTTTTGAAATATGATTCCTTCTTGAAATACTTGTCCATCACCATGGATATCGAGTCTGATTTATAATTAAGAGAATGTTGAAGCATCTAAAATCTAGAATCTATGATTGAAAAAGTCAGAATGGACCCGACAAGCTTCTTCAAGGATTGTTCAACAAAATCAAGACCAAGCAAAGATGATTTAGAATCTGAGACTCTGCTTAGTGAGGCTTGTTTTTCTAACTCAACAAGATTCCTCTTTGAAGTTCCAGAAACTTCCTTCTTATTCAATATAGATTTTCTAGGAGTATCAACAAACACTTGTTTACCCTTATCAATTCTCAGTACGACTTCCTCATCAGGGGATTCATGCTCACTGTCAGACAGCTGCACAACTCTTTCTTCATCTACTTATTCTTTCTGATTTCTTGCCTGAGCATCCTCAGGATGAATGAAATCATGATTTAGAATTTATTCTTCAGAAAATTTATCAACTTCTTCTTCAGATTTATCTTCACCCTTCTCTTTAGCCTTCTCTGGAGTGGCAAGATTGGAGGACTCGACTTCAGAATTCTGGAGTGACAATTTTTCAGATGGTGTTCCCTTGTCTTGATAATCTTCAACTTCCTGTATAAGATCATCTATGTTACCACTCCCTTATTTTTCTTATTCTTCTTCTAACTCTTCCACTTCTTACACTTCTTCCACTTCTTCCACTTCTTCCACTTCTTCAACAAGTTTTTCTTTAACTTTTTCCTAGGTGAATAAATTCTTCCCTAGAGTCTCAGGTAAAGGCTCTATCAAGAAAGATTGAGGCACTAGAATATTCTCAGATGATAGTTTAGTATCCTTCAAGAGATATTGCACAATCTTGGCCTCATAAATTTTCTTCTTAAGTTTCTTCACTTTGTCTTGGTTCTCAAGCTCTTCAGCAGTTGATTCTTTCAAGTCCTTAGCCTCATCAGGATCCAAACCAAACTGTGGCTCCCCTGCTTTTCTATTATTCTTATCCTCCCTCCATTTTTCTACAACCTCATCTGGGTAGGCTTTCTGATTCTTGGGTTTAGGAGGTGTGGATTGGACTTACTTATATTTAGGAGTTTTTACTTCTACTTCCACTTCCTTTATCTTTCTTTTCTTTCTATCCTTCTTTGATGGTTCAGCTTTTTCAGCATTTTCAGGAATGACTTATGCCTCTTCCACTAGCAGATCATAAAATTCTCTTGTTTCATTAGAAAATCCCATATTCATTATCTTAAAAGTGTAATCACTTACAAGCATAACTTTACAATTCCTTGTCTTGGAACTGCAAGGGATCTTGAATGATTCAAGACACCGAACTATCAGCTTGGAAAGTAAGGAAGAATACATAATAATCTGAGCTCTCAAATTCCCATTTTTGATATTCTCTATCGTAATGAGAATGTGCCTCATCAAATTGATTTTCCTTAGATTTACCAAGAAATCCAAGATATATATGTCATTTTTCTTTAAGGTGTCCTTATCACCTTTTCTTGGTATGAAAAAACCTTGAACCCATAACTGCAGGATCCGATTGTTGATAGATAAATGAGAAATTTTGCGGTCTTGACATCAGATAGTCCAAGACATTCCAAAGCTTTCACCTTAATAAAACTCCCTTGAACATCCGGTAGTTTGTGAGAGCAAAACCCAGCTTCCCCTTCATAAGATAACTCCACCAATCTATCAGCCTTGGTTTATGAGAGTTTATAAGTTTTTCTATAACTCTTGAAGGAGAATTTTTCTCTGCCATCTTCCTTAAAGAAAGAAACTGACTCATAAAATTATGTAATTAAATTCGGATACACAACATCCTGATCTCCTATCTTTGATGTGGATACACTCTTCTATCCATTAAGCCTGATATTCTTTGATATAATAGAGTCGTATTTGAAAAAGTTAGGATGGACCAACCTTTCCCCGTACACATGAAAATTAGTGATTGTCTTCACGGTAGACATATCTTGAGAAGAGGATTCTACAAACATTCGGATTAGAGGAACTTTGGGAGATTCAGAATGGACTTAAGAAAGGGGGCATGACTTCAGCATGCGAGAGCTTAAAAACCAATGTGGGACAACCCTTTGGGGGTCCTTTATATAGGGTATGGAGGTGACCTTTCATCTTCCAAATCCAATATAATGGTTGAGAAACCTCCTGATCAGATCTAACAATTGATATGATAGACGCAAGGAAAAAATTGGGTAGGATCTGATCTTTTGAGGTTTTTAAGAAAAACTAGAATATTAGAATTTAAAATACAAAAGAAAATACCAGCAATGAAATAATGACTATGAAAATTTAAGAAGGAAATCATACCTTTCAGATTTCTAGGAAGATTATTCGTAATAGGTGATATTTTTCTTGAATAACTTTAGATTAAACCAAATTTGACTATGAAAAACTTATTAAGAAAATTCTAACGTTGAAAATTTTATTGCAAATTTTTTTTTGAGTAACAAAATTCCACTACGAAAATTTGAGTACGAAGATTTCCATTACGAAAATTTTGAGTACGAAAAATTATCATTATAAAAATTTCAGGTACGAAAATTTTCATTAAAAAAATTTCAAAAACTAACTATGATAATTTTGAAAAAAAAAATTAACTATGAAAATTTTCATTACGATAATTTTGAAAAACTAACTATGAAAATTTTCATTATGAAAATTTTGAAAAACTAACTATGAAAATTTTCATTACAAGATTTTTTGAAAAACTAACTATGAAAATTTTCATTATGAAATTTTTTGAAAAACTAAATACAAAAATTTTCATTAAGAAATTTTTTGAAAAATTAACTATGAAAATTTTCATTACAATATTTTTTGAAAAACTAACTATGAAAATTTTGAAGAACTATCAAACAAATGTACTCCCCTTATGAAAATGAGTTTATTACTGTAAGGATATTGGTGTAACAAGAAGTTAATAAAGGAAGATAAACTTATGGTTATCATTCCTAACTTCTTTTTAATGTATTCAAATCTATCAGAGGGTAAAGATTTAGTGAAAATATCAGCAAGTTGATCTTGCGTTCCGATAAACTGAAGAATGATATTGCCTTTTTGTGTGTGATCCCTAAGAAAGTGATGCCTAATATCTATGTGATTTGCACGAGAGTGATGTGAAGGGTCTTTAATAAGAGAAATGACACATGTATTATCACACAAAATTTGTGTTTTGGTAAAACTCAATCCATAGTCTATGAGTGTGTGTTGCATCCACAACACCTGAGAAGAATAACGTCCAGCTGCTACATATTCAGATTCAGTAGTGGAAATTTCTACTGAGTGTTGACTCTTGCATGACCAAGAAAATAATGAATCTACTAAGAAATGACAAATTCAGGATGTACTATTTCTATCCATTCTACATCCACCAAAGTCAGCATCTGAAATTTTTTTTAAAACAAAATCATTTCCAGAAGTATAAAAGAGTCCTAAATCCATGGTTCCCTTTAAGTAGAGAAAGATTCTTTTCACTGCCTCTAAATGATATTCCTTAGGATTGGATTGATATATTGCACATAAGCATACTAAAAACATTAAGTCTGGAGGACTAGCTACCAATTAAAGTAGACTTCCTATCATACCTCTAAATGTTGTTTGATCTACTGGTTTCCCAGCTTTATCAAGATCAAGTGAATTTGAGGTACCAATGAGAGTACTTATACTCTTAGTGTTGTCATATCCATACTTTTTAAGAAGATCATTTATATACTTATGTTGGGATATATAGATTCCTTCTGGTTTTTGAGAGATTTGAAAACCAAGGAAAAATGTTAACTCACCCATCATACTCATTTCAAACTCATATTTAATTAGATCCGCAAAGGAATTAGTTAAATATTGCTAAGTTGAACCAAATATTATGTCATCAACATAAATTTGAACAATCAAAACATTTTTATTATCTTTATTTATAAAAAGGGTTGGATCTGCATTTCCCTTAACATAGTTATTTCGAAGAAAAAATCCTGTAAGTCTATAATACCAAGCTTGAGGGGCTTGTTTAAGGCCATAGAAAGATTTGGTAAGTCTAAAAACATGATCAGAATGTTTTGTATCTTCAAAACCAGGTGGTTATTCAAAAAAGACTTCCTCTTGAAGATAACCGTTAAAAAATCACATTTCACATCCATTTGAAAAAGTTTGAAATTGAAGAATGCTGCAAAGTCAAGTAAAATATGAATAGATTCAAGTCTAGCTACTGGAGTATAGGTTTCTTCATAGTCTATTCCTTCTTGTTGATTATATCCTTTAGCAACTAATATAGATTTATTTCTTACAATGATTCCATTTTCAACACTCTTATTTCTGAAGACCCACATTAAACCAATAACATAAGTTTCCTTAGGTCTTTCAACCAAGGTCCAGACTTTCTTCCTTTCGAATTCATTTAGTTCATCTCACATAGCTTTAATCCAATCATCATCACATAAAGCTTCATCAGTGATTTTTGGTTCTAATTAGGAAAGGAATGTCAGATGTTCTACTTCATTTCTTAAGGAACTTCTAGTCCTCACATGTTTATTTACATAACCAATGATGCTATCATTAGGATGACTCTTTAGAAACAACTGATTTGGGTTTTGTAAAACCTATTCATCAACATAGGGTAGAAAATCTTATAGGGTAAATGTTTTAGAAGTATATTCTTGAACATTTTCCTTATCAGAAGGATCTTCTATCAAAGTTTGAAAATCATTTTTTGAAAACACATATGAAGATGTAGGTAGGGGTTGTTTAAAAACAAAAGGATCGGTTTTATCAAATTTCACATGCACTGTCTCTTCAACAGTACAATTATTTTTATTGAAAACTCTATAAGCCTTAGAAGTTGGGGAGTAGCCTAAGAAAATTCCTTCATTAGATTTTGGTGTGAATTTATAAAGATTATATTTAGTATTCAGAATGAATGCTTTGCAACCAAAAACCTTAAAGTAGGAAAGTCTAGGTTTTCTACCATTCCATAACTCATAAGGAGTTTAATTAAGAAAAGCTCTAATCAAAACTCGATTTATAGTATAATAAGTAGTACTTATAGCTTCATCCCAAAAATGTTTGGCTACAGAATATTCACTCAACATGGTTCTTATTATCTCTTGAAGAATTATATTTCTTCTTTAAACAACACCATTCTGTTGAGGTGTTCTAGGTGCTGAGAAGTTATGAGTAATGCCTTTTCCACTACAAAAAGTTTCAAAATCAGAATTTTGAAATTCTCCTCCATGAACACTATGAATAGTTTTCAATGGAAGGTTTTTCTCATTTTTAACTTGGGCTCTAAAACTTTTGAAATAAGAAAAAGCTTCAGATTTCTTTGCTAGAAAATAGACCCACGTAAATATAGTGTAATCATTAACTAGAACAAATACATAATACTTGCCCCCAATACTTCTAGTTTGTGTAGGAAAAAAGAGATCCATATGCACTAACTTTAATACATCAGTAGTTGTGACTTCACCAAATGATTTAAATCTTGATTTATGTTTCTTTCCATATTGACAAGGGTTACAAACTTTATAAGAATCAAATCTAAGCTCCGGTAGATCCTTAACTAATCTTTTCTTAGAAAGTTTGCATAAGTTCCTAAGGTTACAGTGAACTAACCTTCTATGCCAAAACCAAGAATGATCTTTCATTTCACTAGGTCAAGGTAGATCTTTGCTCCTAAGGTCTTCTAAGTTTAGCGTATGAACAATCTCTTGCCTATGGGCAGAAAGAATAAACTCTTCCTTGGAATTGTGTACTAAACACTTGTCGTTCCTAAAATTCACAAGGTAACCTTCATCATATAATTGGATTATTCTAATGAGGTTGTTCTTAAGACCCTTAACAAACAAAACATTTGAAATCAAAGTTTTTCTAAGAAGAACAATATTACCTATACCAATAATTTCTCCATGAGCATTATCTCTGAAAGTTACTTTTCCTTCTTTCATTTTGATAATCTTTTAAAAATAGTTTTTGTTACCAGTCATATGTCGGGAACACCCACTATCCATGTACCATGTATTACTATTGGTACTTTCTCTATTTTCCTAAAAATAAGAAAATTTAGATTTTCAAAATCCAAACTTACTTGGATCCAGAATTCTTAGAAAGCAAAATTTTCAGCACCCACATCTTCTTAGAAAAATAGGATTTATGAAATTCTAAAGACTGGGTTTTGTTTAAGGAACAATTTTTTTCCCAGTGTCCACCACACTAACACTTAGTGCAGAATGGAGCACTTTGAGGAACAAAAAAATTGTTACTAAAAACAGGTTTAGAACTAGTATAACCAAAACCAGAACTATTCCTTAGAGGTCGGATTTGGGAATACACTTTATCAAAATTTTCCTTACCTAAGGTAAAGTTTGGCGAACACTTCCTTAAGGAAAATATTTCAGATTTGAGTTTAATAACCAAGTTCTTGTCTTCTAAAACATTTTATTTTGAACTAGAGCTAGGCTCGAAAATATTTTTCTTAGAAATTACATTTTCTAGATCTTTAGAAAGTTTATTCTTCTCAGAATTTACTTCCTCAAGATTTTTTTAAATAATTTCAAAATCAGTATTTTTCTTATCAAGATCTTTAGAAATATGTGATATCTCCTTAGTAAGAATTGTATTCCTAGAATTTTCCTTATCAAGTTTTTTCATGAGTTTTGAATTCTCAATCTCAAGAAGTTTGAAAAACCTTGAAACTTCTTTATAGGTAGGTAAAGTATTATCTTCATCAGAAGAAGATTCTTCATTCGAAGAGTTATAATATTTACTATCATTAGAATTCAAAGATATATTTGTCATAGATTTAGCATTGTGTACCTTATCCATTAAACAATGATTGTCAATAGGTAGTCTGGATATTAGACCAAGATTCTTCTGTACAGAAGATTCATAATCCGAAGATTCATCTGAAGAGTCACCACCACTGACACTCTAGGTGTCATTAGCTTTCAAGACTTTCTTAGCTGTATCCTTGTAATACTTCTTTCTATTTTTCTCAGAATGCCTTTCCTTTCTTTCTTTTCTTTTAAGCATGGGGCAATCAAGACTTATGTGTCCAGCTCTCTTATCAGGTATTTTATATCCTCCAGTAAGCATAAAAAAATTATCAAAACAAGTATTGATAATGAAAGTCTTCATACGATCTCTCCAATACTCATAGTCATTTCCATCAAAGATAGGTGGTCTAGTTGGATTGATATTGTCTGTAGAACCAACATTGATTCCTGCCATCTTTAAGAAAATTATTTCCACACAAAACTTGTTAATAGAAAAAGTTTGTAAACAAGGAAAATATTCCTGAGAAAGGATAATAAAGAACTAGAGTAACTCTAAGAAAAAATGAATCTGAACTATATGAATTCGAAAAAATGATTCCAAAAAATATGATTCTGAAAAAACTTAAGAAGAAGATGAATTCTCTTATGAATCTAATCGTGAGATTAATTCAAATTGAACTGTTGCTTTGATACCAATTTTAGGATTGAATATGTAAAGATGAGATGATCAAATACAATAGGGGTGGGGGGTGAATTGTATACTTTTAAAAATTTATTTGGAACTTTTAAAGATAGTTATGTTTAACAAGGTTAAACAAGGCAATTCTCAAAACCACTAGTTCTACACACTTTCTTGAATCATGAAATATGATTCTGAGAAAACAATTCCAAAAAAGTGATTCCATAAATGAAACTTAATGAAAGTTTACAATAATGAAGATTCTACCTTAAAGCGTATAGAATCTAACCAAATCAGAGTACAAGTATAAGGAAGTATAAGATAGTTAGACTTTTTTCAACAATACAAATGCAGTGGAAAACTTGTAACAAAACAAGTAACAGCAGTAATTCTTTTAACCCAAAGAGAAAGGTATCCGACAACCTTGGATAAAGGTCCCTTGATTTATAATTTCAAGAAATTCTATGTTACCCACACCATGGTAAGCCCCCGATATGAAGATCAGAGTCTGTCTTACTATCCCCACAAGACCTCAACTTCAAGGTAGTTGGAACCTCTGTCTTCCACAACAAGGAAGCCCTCAACATCAAGGTAGTCGACACCTCTATCTTCCTATCCCCAGAAGCCCTCGATTATACACAGAAACAATTGGATTCACATACAGTAAAACTGAACAAGAAGTTTAGTACACATGAATTAATAAAAGTCTCTCTCAAGAAATCACTTCAGCAGCATGTAATCTCTAGAGTCATCGAACAATGTGGAACTCTTTCAAATATACTCCTATTTATAGGCCCAACTTCAACGATCGACTCCCTCCTCTAACGATCATATTCTTCCTTTAATTTCAGAGGGACCTATACACATTTCACTCAAACAATGGTTAGTTAGTAACTGAAAGAACGACATCGTTTTATAACAAAACGAGTGCAAGTAAAACATGGTTACATAACTAAAATCCAATATTTTAAGTGTAAGAAAATATGAAAGTTCGGAGTCTAACCAAAAATGAATTCGGATTCTAAAATACAAAGGTATTTATATTCTGTTTTCTAGGAATTCAGAACCTGAATTCTATAGAATTCTGGAGTCTAAATTTCAAGGAAATTCAGAATCTAGATTCATAAGAATTCAGAACCAGAACTTAAAAAGTTTTGGAGTTAGAGTTCATGAGAATTTGGAGTCAGAACTCATAAGATTTGGGAGTCTGAATATAGAGAACTTGGAGTTAGAACTTAGAGAAGTTCATAACCAGAATTCGTATTTGGAATTCTGAGTCAGAACACAGAAAGTTCGTATCCAGAATTTGTATTCAGAATTCAGAGTCAGAACTCAGAAAGTTCATAATCAGAATTCTGATTCAGAATTTGGAGTTAGAACTCAGAAGAGTTCTTATCCAGAATTTGTATTTATAATTCGGAGTCAGAACTCATGAGAGTTCGTAACTAGAATTATAAGAATCCGGATCCTAGAACAAAATGCTTCATATATAGGTATTTATAGGATTCCAAGGTTTTGGTTTCAATCCAAATTTTATACTTTGGAAAAATATAATTTGGACAATGAAACAAGGTAAGGATAAATTTCCTTGGGGAAGGAAATTTTTCCTTATAGAAGTAAAACACAGGGTAAAAATAGATTTGCCTTAAGATAAGGTGTTTGTGATTTTCAAAACAAGAGAAATGGTAAAGTCATAAGGAAACCTTAATGACTCAACAATCTCCCCCTTGAATGAAATAATGGAAAAGTTATAAGGAAAACCTTATTGAATCAACATAACCCATTTATAAAATAATACTTATGGATCTTAAATAATTTTTTTTATTTTATATCACAAGGCATACCAAATAATTTGGTAAAAATTATTTTAAATATTAACATTTAATATTTTGAATATTTTTTTAATAAATGTTTTCATAAAAATTTATATAATCAATTATAAATAATTTATAATTAATTAATTTATAGACCATTTATAAATTAAGATATTCTAAAAATACCATCTACTATGATTTACAATTATTTTATATACCATGCTTATTTGAGAAAAATGTATCAATTAACCATAAAATTTTTATTGTTAACTAATTTAT
The DNA here is from genome assembly GCA_963277665.1 of Viscum album. Classification (NCBI taxonomy): domain Eukaryota; kingdom Viridiplantae; phylum Streptophyta; class Magnoliopsida; order Santalales; family Viscaceae; genus Viscum; species Viscum album. Next base: position 1,898,111,528 of record OY728150.1, read on the forward strand.
AAAAAAAAAATATAAAATTTTATAAATATTTCAAAATATCTTTCCCATTATTTACAAACAATTTTTAAATAATATATTTCAATGAATAATTAAATTAACTTGATTAAAATAAATACTTTATTTATTTTTCATAAACATGAGTAACAAATATGAACTTTTTATATTTGGAAAAGACTAATAAAACAAATTTTATTATGCCAATATTATTAATATTATTCATATTTAATAAAATATTTTATAAACCTAATTAATATTAATAATTAAAATAAAACTTTTATTTTAAATATTAAAAATAAACATGAAATTTCATATTTATTTCCAGGATTGAAATATCCCATTTCATAATTTTTAAAACACATTCTTTATAAAATAATTAAAATGGACATGTTGTTTTGTTAAAGAATCCTACACTCTGATACCACTGTTCGACTTTCATTTTCCATCACATGAACATGGAAACTAAAGAAAAACCCAAAAAAATACAATGTATCTTTGACTAGATAAACATGTAATAAATTAGGAATATAAATATGTGTACCTGGATAGCTAATGCAGTAATATTCAAGGATTTTTCTTAATAAATATCACTAGAGAAACAAACAAATGATTCCTACCTCTGAGGGATTACACTGACCCATAGACCCTAGTTTTAATTGGAGGACTCCTGTATACTTGAAGAGGTGATAGCGTCTTCTCTGTGGGTGATGTACAAGCTACGGGAAGGAAGAGAGATTTGAGAGGCTTACCCAAAAAAAGTTATTCTCAAAAGAAAGAATCACATCTCTTTATATGGTTATCCATGTTGTGTTTTATTTAATGAAACACATGGGCCATATTGAATGTATCTATATATATTTATTCTTGTTTCCATTAATCCATTAAATCCTATTCAATGAATATACATGCCTTGTAATCCATTCATAATGGAATATTATCATTGAAACCACATGGAAGATAAATACACCTGAATTAAATATTCCATTAATTATTTTAGTGCATATTAAATAAAGGCCATAATATCATGATCCTATAGTCATATATATAATAAAAATTCTAGGAATATACATTTGAGACAAAATTATGTGAGATAATTGTTACAAGATGGTACCATAACAAATTTATATGGGAGATCGTGTAAAAGCTTTATGGTTTCATTTATAAAATATCTATAAAGAGGGATTGCATGTGTGAATAATAGAGAAATGAGACTAAAATCCACTGAATAATAATTTGATAATGGTAAACGAACAATTTTATTAGTTAGATATCGATTAATGTGTTTAGTGGGTAAATTTTTTTTCCATAATATGTTTGTTGATATTAATTATTTGTCCCAATATTTTTTTTAAAATATCACCAATTATGATTCTAGGTTGATCAATAACTCTCAATGAAACATTAATAATCTTAGAGTTATGTGGTGGTAATAATAAGGCCACATAGTAATTTTTCTCCTATGTGAACTTAAAAGTGGTGCAACTTCTTACAAATCTTTAGGTTTTAACTTACAAGAGAGTTAATGAAAGTATCAACACACATTTCCATAATAGTGTTGAAATTTTTTGATTCTATGATGAATGAAAAAAATTTATATGTGTTGTTGGATATGTGAACTAAAATATACATGCATATGATGCATGTAAATTAATATTATATGTGTATGAGTGTGTGTGTGTGTGATGCATGTATGTTTCATATAATATATGATATTATGTATATATATAATTCACATAAAATCATGCATAATATGCATGTATTTTTCAGAAATATTTCATATTATGAAATATTCAATATTCCCACCTAGTTACAGTATTCTGGCTCTGTGGTTTCCATAAATATTAATCCATTATAAATGGATGAAAATATTTTCATTAAAATAGTGAACACATTTAACAAATGAGGCATATATCATGGATCTTACATGATAATACCCAAGTTATTATAGACATGTTCTTTATAAATTGGATATCACATATAAATGGAGAAGAGGTTCACCTCATTTTGGGTTTGACTTGATTGCATTTGTTCGATGGTGATTTTGATCACCAATTCCATGTAAAGTTCTATAAGCTATATTCCCCGTCAGAGCTTGATTATCACCCTTGGTGAAGATGCTAAAACCTCTTCAACTGTATGGGAGTCCTCCGATTGATATTGGGATCCAACAGTTGATGTACCACCCTCAGAAATATTTTTCTTAAATCAATGGATCCCCATCTATCCATCCAAATTTAAATTTTTATTAATCCATTTTGAGGGAAAATGGGAAACCATAGTTCACAAACAAGACCATTACGTGCTAAAAGAGCTCAAAAATTATTAAACACGAGACTTAAATTACTTGAGTTAGCTACCCTATAAAGTTCCCATTGCAGCAGACTAACCTGTATTTTTAGGTCCTCTCTGATAAGCTCTTCAAGGTGGGTGAGAATCCTCTCCATTTTCTGGATGAATTCCTTTGAGTTGATTATGCTCTGATTGAATCCTCGGGCCAGTATTCAGTCTTGTTTATCTATCCATAGCTCTTTCTCCTCTTTGGAATCAACTTGCAACCTTCTTTCATAAATTCTTTTGATCTCCTCTTCTGAGATGTTGGGTTGGACAACTTTTTCTAAAATTTCTTCCTTGGAGTGCAGAATCAATTTCAAACACTCCATAGGTTCTCCACTTTCCCCCTTCATTAGGGCTTTGATTCCATTGTTCCTGTCCTTCTTAGCCAACCTTGTATCCATCAGCTTTGGAAAATTAAAGTAATCCTTACGTCCCTTTGATTTTTTCCCTTGAACCACTATACATTTCCCTGAATCTCAAAATCCTTTTTCCCTTTCTTCCTTTGAGGGCTATGATGCCTTTTCCCTTGAAAGCAGTCCATGCTATCCACTAAGAGTTGACTATAGCTGTCAGATAATGAAGAGTCTTCCTCTTGAGGAAGGGGGGGGGGGGGGTTCTTGAACCTCCAAAACCTCAAATAGGTTTCCTATCTTAATCCCCGAACCTTCTTTGATGCCCCTATTCTTGCACATAAGCTCCCCCTTTCCTATTTTTTTCTCCCATTCATTATTCTTTCCCCCATTCCTAGCCTTTAATTGAAGTGTCGGGTTATCATGTTTTATGATAGTTCTTACTTGTCTAGGTATTACTATATTTACAAAGGATCATATGATGATCCAAACAAACTCTAAATTTGGTATTGCAATAGGGCTACTCATTGGATCAATGTGCATTTGTCTCTGTTTATGAAAAACACATAATATGCAATGTCACTAGTTCAAATTTGGTTGGGTTTTTATTATATGATGGAAATAAGAAAAAAATTGATTTAATTCATTAAAATGATTGAGTTAATCTATTTACTTGATCGAAAGAACTAGATTATTCTTGATTTGTTCATGTTTAAATCACTATTTTTTGAAGTTGTAATGTATGTTTTAGAAATAAAATAGCTACATAGAGGTAGTTTGTGTTTACCTTTATGTAAAAGTTATAAAAAGTTAAACAAGTTTCGTAAAAAAATTACACTAATAAGAAAAATATGATTCAACATTAACATTTTAACATCGAGTTTTCAAAAACTAATGTTACAATGCCTGTATAAGGAATTTTAACGTTTATTTTACTAAAAATAGAAATTAAAAGTCTTCCTAATGTAATTTTAATGTTATTTTTTTAGTAAAACCAATGTTAATTTTTTTTTACTTTAACATCGATTTTTTTGTAAAATTAATGTCAAAACCATATTTTAAAATTATTGACATCATTGTTTTACTAAAATTGACATATATATATATATTTTAACTTTTGAAATATGTTTTTTATTAAAAACTAACATTAAAACTATCCTCATTGTAGTTTCATACATAACTGATGTCAGAAGTAATATTTCACATCACATGAAATAGATATTTAATTTTTTTGTAGTGCACTTTTTAATTTTTCAGTTTCTGCCTAAAATTTATTATACTGTGTTACATTTTTTCAAGTGTCTTTTATATTTTTCCAGTCTCAACACTTATTGATTTCTGATATAATCTTTTGATTCTCAACTTTATTCCACTAGTTATTCATTCAATGATTTCAAAATGGTATCTATAATTATTCCCACATTACTTTATTTAATTATGATTAGTTTCATCTATCGATATACTTATTAATGATTCATTTTTTATGATGAAAGATACTTCCTCATATCGAGTTAAAATTATAAAAATTTCACATGATATTTATAGTTTGAAGTATAAAATACCTCATAAACTATAACTTCATATGCCTCACGAGTTCTTCCCTTCAAAGAAAATTATGTCAATGGACATTGCATTAAGAATCAAAATTAAATTGAAGCTTTAGAATTCTTTTTCGAGATTTTATTTGGTTTTTAAAATGTTAAACTTTATCAATCTTGTATTTTCATCTAAGTGAGATAAATATTTAAGTTGAAGATTTATATTTATTTTTTCTATATTTTTTGTAATTTTTTCAATTTTCCACTTCATCAATCGTGTATTTTCATCCAGGTGAGATATGAAAATTGAAATATTTAAAAACAATTATAGATTTTAGACATCAATTTTTATTATAACTGATGTCTAAGTGACTTTCAACATCGATTATAACACAACACCAACAATAGAAGTCATTTAGTATCACTTTTGATGCCAAATATAACAAAAACTAACATCAAAAGTCATCTATTGGCACTTTCAATGCAAGTTCTGAAAAAAAACCAATGTCGAATGTCTTTTATTTTTTATAAAAAAATAATTTTAATGTCAGTTTTAATAATCAACATTAAAGATATATTTACAACATCACTCGTAAAGTCATGGCCTCAAAAACCAATGTCAAAACCCTAAAAACTGATGTTATAGGTCTTTTTTATATGAGTGTATATAGAGGTAAACAGAGGTTGTGTAAAGGTAATCTTGTTTTACCTTATGCAGATGGATTAATAATATTTTATCTTTATGCAAATAGTTTATGTAAAGGTAAAAGCTATCTACCTTTATTTAGATTTTCACTATGTAAGGGTCTTGGCCTCCTACATTTACACAAAATGTCTGGATAAGGGTCAAGGAAGATTACCCTTAAAAAAGTGTTTGCATAAGGAAAATGGGAGACTACCATTGTGCAAAATAGGGATTTTGTGTAAGAGTATATGGTAATTTCAAAAAAATGTTTTGAAATATTTTGTTTTGATTTATAAAATGATTATAATTGATAGAAAATAGGATTTTGAGAATATTTTAATTTATAAAAGGATTATAAATTAATTAATTTTTTTTATAATTAACTATATTAATATTTATGAAACATTTATCAATAAAATATCCCAAATATTAAATGTTAATATTTAAGATACCTTAACCGAATAATATGGAATGCTTTATGATTAAGAAATAAATTGTTTATTTTGAAATCATAAAGGGTAATTTATAAAGGGTCATAAATTTTAGAATAAGGAAAAAATATAAATAAGTTTATATTTAAAGTTATGAATTGTTTATAAATAATAAATTTTAAATTATTCAAATTAAAAGGGGCCTTGTTTTGAAAAATTATTTCTACCACATCAAAAGTAGTTTTTATAATTTTTTGTAGTTTAAATAATATTTAAATATATGATATCTGGATTATGTAAAATATTTACATATTAGATATTGTACTATTTGTTTATAATTTATATAATATCAAATATTTAAAGAGTAATGCCATATATTACTGACTTTGAATTGTTTATAAATGATGAAAAGGTTTTAGGGAATGTTTATGAAATTTATAAAAGGGTGTTTTATAAATTAATTAAATGCAAAATATTTATAGTCAATGGATTAATTATTTTTGAAACATTAATTAAAAATATTCTTATAATATTAAATTATTAATATTAATAATATCATTTTCACATCAATATGGTTTATAAAAGTTATAAACCATAACAAAGGATATTAAAACCTTTCACCAAAAATTATATTTCATTTATATAACTTTTAAATAAAGTATTTATTTGAGGATTATAAAATTAATTTATAAAAGATTTTATAAATATCATAAATAAAGACAAAATATTAAATCATTAATATTTATAATCATGAATTGCTCATAATTATTTAATTTGAATTTTTTCAAATTAAAAGGGAAATTATTTAAAGATATTATTTATACCGCATAAAAAGAAGTTTTTATGATTAATATGATTAAAGTTTTAAAAAATAAATTGAAATTTCATATAGTAAATAATATGAAAGGGTTTATATTGGATTGAGTATAAAAGAGTTTATATTGAAAATTATGGAAAATCCATGATGTTAGATAACTTATAAAGGGATTTATATTTCGTGACCCACTTCCATTAATACCCATCCTAGGCCTGTAGTGAAAAGAATGAGTAACCCCCCCAAGTCCCGCTTCCAGTAGGCCTTGGGTTAAAGGCTAGCAACGAGGGTTTGAAACACTCAAATGGGAGATATTACCCTAAATATATGAAAAAGGTTGAGAGAGAAGATATATACCACTAAAAAACTTCGTTATATAATATAAATTAAACCAAACCATCCAACCATGTATGCTAGGAAATAAAAATAATGTTTCTAGAGTAAATACCCAAAAGAAAACTAAGGCAGTGACTCCACAACACCTCTGATATCTAAGCTAGTGATACCCAGCATGGTCCCCACAACCTTCTTGGAAATATAAATAATAGTTTATATATACATAGTGTGAGCATATAATGTATACTTAGTAGGACCATACCCAAGGTATCTTGTGAAAATGTAAAAATAGCATACTAATTCACTAGTGAATAAACAATATAACTTTCATGAACCAAGATGGGGCACCATCCAACCTGACACCCGACCCGATCCATGGCATGGACCAAAGGGTGTTCCTAATCCCTATAGGCTATAAAATAGTGTCTTGGTATCAATAGGACACTTTGGAAATGATTTCACACATCTATATAATCACAAAAAACTGATAGTAATAAGCATCACAATGACTGATAACCACAGCCAAACGAGGTACAAAAATTTTTAGATTCAACATTTTAAAAATTTAACCAAAACCAAAGGTGGTAAAATGGAATAGGAATAACCATACTATCCTAAAAAAACTCCATGAAACAATAGGGACATCACCCTCAAGCCACCACCATCAATACCAGTAATAAGGGGAACACTTGAAACCAATTCCACTATCACTACCATTATACATCTTTCCTTTACCTGGTTCATACATAACGAAGTATAAATACATAAAATGGTTTATGTAAGATGTAATTCAAATCCTATTATAATTCCAACTAAAATAAATATTCCATGTTAAAATTTTATAAGATAAATCAACATGCACATTTATATTTTACACGCACAACAAAACCATTTAGAAATACATTTTTTACCCCTTGAACAATTTATGAAACCTATTTGGAAACATAACAAGAATAACACATATGGAATCTAACCATTTCAATGTGAAAATACCTTATCAAATTCATAATCACATCAAAAACCTTTTATAACATGATTCACATCAATTTCATAATTCAAATACACATTTAAGGTGCACAACAAAGAATCCAAACATGCAACAAAAACCATTTATCTTATAAAATCCACTTTCAACACATTTTCACCATTAAATCTCTTTGAAAACGCATTTTTCACCTTTCACACAAGGAATAAAACATATTCAAGAAACAAAACAATGAGGCACACTTTAAACATGAACAATCTCCTTTAGAAAACCTATTTTTATCACATGTACATCTCAAACCTTTTAAAAAACATGTTTTAAACCACAAAAATAATCCATAGAACACATTTAAATAATTAAGAAAGCAATCAAAAATCATTTAATAATTTAAAATCATGGAACCACCTACCTCACCCTTTTAATTTTTTAGAATATAGTGTAAAACTACATCCACACCACCATAAGAACCTATAAAGGAAAGATCAAACAAAAACCATCATAATTTCACTCAACAACACAATATCAAACCCTATTTAGGTCAAAAAACCTGCTGGAAAACAAGAACCCAAGAATGATGGAAGAAGAACCCTAGAAAGAGAGAGAAATTGAATGAAATGACACTTACTTGATGATTACTTGAATAACCAAGGCCAAAACCACACAAGTATTGATTCTAAAGAGGTCCAAGAAGGATTAAAGGAAGCTCCCATAGATGAAAATCCCATATGGGGTGGATGGGTTGTGATTTAGGGTTAAAATTTAAGATATAACAAGAGTAATTTTACACTTTTTAATGACCTAGATATGTCTCATGGTTAGCCCACACAGTTTTCCAAGCTATGCAGCAACTTTTCATCCTTCACTATCTAAGAGGAACAAAACACATGGTTAGCCCAAATGGTTTTCTAAACCATGCACCAACCATGTGGTTGCCACTATCCAAAATTAACATTTTCCATGTGATTTTCTGGGTGAGGGAGAACAGTTTCTCCATACCATGCACTAACCATGAACCACCTGTTGTCAATCCCAAAATCTATATTTTCAACAAAAAACTAAAAGGTAATCCCAAGGAAAAATGAAATACCAAAAATAAACAAAATAATACCTTAAAAAAACCATGGATGTGACAATTCTCCCAACCATGAAAACTTTCCACCCTCGGAAAGTCACTCCAAAGTCTGGTCAGAGAATAAAAATGAGTACTACTCCTCAACCCAAGACTTCCACTCCCATGTCTCATGATCATAACTACTGTGCCTCTAAAGAACTCAAACAAACTGAATAGAATTCCCAAGAAGCACTTTCTCCTGAGAATCCACAATCCATATTGACCACTCAAACACAGATATATTAGGCTCCAACTCTAACTATTCCCAATTCATCACATGGGACAAATCTGAGTTATACCTTTTTAGCTGAGATACATGGAACATTTCTTGATTTGACATAAAATGAGAGGGAAAATCTAACATGTATTCCACCTTACCAAATCTCTAGATAATATCAAATGGTTCGGCACACCTCGCCCTTAGTTTCCCCTACTTACGCAAATGATGGTGACCCAAGAGAGGTTCCACTTTTAGGAACACTTGGTCACCCAAATAATACTCTAAATATTAGTGCCTTTGATCAAAATAAGACTTATAGTTACTCTACTCCATCAATAACTTCTACCAGATCAACTTGAATTTATTAGAGGTGTTCTACAGAAGGCTCATCCCCAAAAATAAGATCTCACCCACCTTAGTCCAACATAAAGGTGATCAACATGATCAAACATAAATTTCCTTAAATGGATCCATTTTAGTTGAGTATTGGTAATTATTATTATATGAAAACTCAACCAATCCCTAATGGATATCCCACATACCTCAGAAATCCAACACACATGACCAAAGCATGTCTTCTAAAATTAGATTCACCCACTCCATATGACCATCTATTTTAGGGTGGTATTCCATGATCAACTTAACCTATGAATCCATCACCTTCTGAAGGCCTTCCCAAAATCATGAGGTAAAATGGAGGTCCCTATTTGAGACAATTGCTGATGAAACACTGTGAAGACTCACAACCTCCCAAACATATAACCAAACCAACTCATCCACCTTGGCTGAATCCTTGATTGAAATAAAATGTGATGATATGGTTAGACATTAAATTTCAACCCAAATGGAATTCCTCCCCTGGGGTTTATGAGGTAATCCAACAATAAAATCCATGACGATATCATCCCACTTACAGGTAGGAATAGGTAGTGGCTAAAGAAAACTAGAGGGCCTTTATTTCTTTTATTTAACATGATGAAATGTATAACACCAAAATACAAAGTCAGCTATGTCCCAACTCATATATGGACACCAAAACTTCTGAAGAACATCATAAAACATCTTGGTGGAACTAGGATGAACAGACCACTAAGACTGGTAGCTATCCTACATCACCACCTTCCTCAATGACAACGACACCACAAAGCGACCCTTGAAGCACATGACTCCCTTGGGAGACAATAACCAATCCCAAGGAATCTCCCTACCATTTAGAAACTGCCTATAATTCTATAATATCTCATCACTCAGCTTCTCTTTCTGAATCAACTCTATAAGGGAAGGTGTTAGTTGAAAATTAGTCATGGAAACACCTCTACTGTGTTCTTTGGTTTCCAGGTGAATCTGAGAAAAAATCCCCATCAAAGTCTAATCATCACTGGAATATTTCAATGCCTACACTAAAAATTTCCAGCTCAAAGAATCTTCCACAACATTAATCTTTTCTGGGGTTTATATTATTTCAAAATAAAACACCTAAAGGTACTCAACTAAATAGTGTTACCTTAAATTTAGATCTTTCTTAGAGAAAATGTAGGCTAAAATCTTATGATCTGAATTAACCATAAAATTCTCCCCAAAAATATAATTTAACCACATATTCAAGGAATTAATAACTATTTATAACTCCAAGTCATGATTTAGTTAATTATTTTTATGTGTCTAGAGTTGGAGAAAACCATAAGCCACCACATGGTCATCCGACATCAGAAAACAAGAAAGACCCATACTTGAGGCATCACAATAGACCACATATCTCTTTCCAGATTCTGAAAATATAAAAAAAGGGTTTGTGGTCAACTACCACTTTAGCTCCTCAAAGGACACATAACACTCTTTCATACATTCAAATTTTACCCCTTTCTGGGTAAGCACCGTCATGGATGAATCAAGTTGAGATAAATCTCAAACAAATCAACTATAATACCCTGAAATTCCCAAAAATATCCTGATCTCAAAAACTTTCTTTGGATTTTTTCATGACATAACTACCCTAATCTTCTCGGGGTCCACCAAAACCACTTATTCCAAGATTACATGATCTAGAAACTTCACCTCCCTGATCCAAAAGGTGCACTTATAAAGCTTTACATAGAGAGGATGATCCTGAAGGGTGCGCAACACAATTATAAAATGTCACTCATGATCCTCATTTGACTCAAAATAAACTAGGATGTATTCCATGAATACTATGGAAAAGGAATCAAGATATTTGTGTAAAACCATATTCATGAATTCCATAAAGACCGTTGGATCATTTTTCAACCCAAAAGGCATAACCAAGTACTCAAAATGGTCGTACCTACTTTAAAAGGCTATTTTCGGAACATACACCTCTCTAAATATGACTTGGTGATACCCAAAACACAATTCAATCTTGTAAACCACATTTCCCCCTTAAGATGATGAAAAATTTCATCAATATAGGGAAAAGGGTACTTGTTCTTGATCGTTACCTTGTTCAGTTTCTGGTAATCTATGCACAACCAAAGAGATCTATCAGCCTTTCTTGCAGATAGAACCGGGGTGACCCAAGGTGAGTTGCTCTGACGAATAAATACTTTGGATTAAAAATCATCAAATTTTTCCTTTAATTTCATCAAATATTTGGGGTAAATACTTTATGAGGGAAGAATATCAATTATATTCTCGATGCCAAATTAATGGAGAACTCCACATCCTTCTCTGAAAGAAAACCCAAGAAATCCTCTGAAAAAAAATCTAGGAACTCATACACCATAACATAAGTTTTTATCTCGAATAAGAAGAACTGATATTGGATCTATGTCTACAACCCCATATTGAAATTTTGACCCTTTAGCTGCTAATTGTAAATGATATTAGGTGCGTACCGAACTAACTTTGCAAAGTGGTTAGCGTACTCCATCACGGTCCGGTCTCCCTATATAAGATCCAAAAAATCCTGGGACTTGGTGAAATAAAAAATATTAGGCCAATAATTCTAATTTAACATGACCTTAAATTCCTTACAACTCATCTATTCATGCTTCCCAACTTTCAACACTGAGTCCAACCACTTCTAACTGGTAGCTTTCAACAAGAACGAATCACACTTCACTCTAACTGAATTAGGAGTATCAAGAAACTCAAAAATACTTTTTATATTATCAATCCAATATTATGCTTCCTAGGGTTCCATAATACCTTGAAAATAAGGAGGTCTATTATTGAGGAACTCCCAAGATTTGTCCCTTCCAAGACCTGGTTGGGATTCTCTAATCGGAGAAGAACCATAGTCTGCTTCTTGGACCAAAGCTTGGAAATTCCAAACTAATAATTCAATTAATCTATAATTGATTGGTGAGGTATAAATCTCTATAGAATATTCCCATAGTTTTACAGGAAGTATTTAGGGAGGCATCTTACTACAATAGCAATAACCACATAGAAAACCATCAATACAACCTTTTTGAAAATTTCTAGCAATAACAAGAAATACCTACACTTTTATAAATAAAATCATTACCAAATACATCACAATAGTAAGACCAACCAAACCACTTCACCCCACCCAATATCTATATATAGTATACATCTTTTACATCTCACCTATAGGTCACACTAAATACCAACATCCCATGGTGACTCAAGTTTTTTCATGATGTGTTTCGGCCAGACACCCCAATTGAAACCAGAACCCCAAGCCCCAAAAATCCTAGCTTCAGTCTATAAAGACTCTTTACCCAAATAACATGACCCAAAAAGATCATAACCTAGATTTTATACCATTTTTTCACGAACCAAGTTGGGGTTCCATCTAACCTGACACCCGACCTGATCCATGGCATGGTTTAAAGGGTGTTACTGATCCCCATGAGATGGAAACTAGTGTCTAGGTATCAAAAATAAACTTTGGGAATGATTTCACCCATTTATATAATTACAAAAAAATGATATTAATAAGCATTAAAATAATTGATAACTACAACAAAATTAGGCACACCAATTTTCAGATTCAATGTTTTACTACTTTAACTAAAAATAAAAGTACTACAATGTAATGGAAAAAACGAGCCTCCCAAAAACCTCCATGCCACAAGAGGGAAATCACCCTCAATCCACCACTACCAACATATACAAGAAATGGGAAAAAATCAATTGGTTCCACCATCACCACTGTAATACATATTGTCTTTACCTAGGTCATACATAACAAAGTCTACATACACCTAAAGGTGTATATGGGGTGTGATCCAAATCCCAGTAGGATTCCACCCAAAAGAAATATTCCATGATATAAAATTAGAAGACAAATCAACATGCATATTTCCATTTTACACACACACCAAAACCATTTGGAAATACATTTCACAGCACTACACAATTTATGAAACCTATTAGGCAACACAACAAGAAGAACACATATGGAATCCAACTATTTCAATGGGAAAATCCCCTTTCAAATTCATACTCACATCAAAACCATTTTATAATATGATTTAAATCAATTTTAAAATTCAAAGACATATTTAAGGTGAATAAAAAAAATCCAACATGAAACAAAACCAATTTCTTTTGGAAAATCCACTTTTAATACATTCTTACCTTTAACTATATTTAAAAACACATTTCTCACCTTTAACATAAGGAATAAAACATATTAAAGAAACACCGTAATGAATAACACATGAAAGATTACCACTCTCCTTTAGAAAACACATTTTCATCACATGTGCATCTCAAACATTTTCAAAAACAAGTTTTTCACCATAAAAATAACCCATATAACACATTTAAATAATAAATAAAGTAAGAAAAACTCATATAATAATGTAAAAGCATGGAACCAGCTACCTCACACTTGTAAACTTCTGGAATCTAGTGAGAAACCACAACCAAAACACCACAAGACCCTATAAAGGAAATATTAAACAACAACCATCATGATTTCACTCAACAACACAATATCAAACCCTTATTAGGTTAAAAAACATACTGGAAAACAAGAACCCAAGAACAAGGGAATATAAACCCTAGAAAGAAGGATAAATCAAAATAAATGAGAATTACATGATTATTATGTGAAGAACCAAGGAGAAAACCACCCAAGTATTGATGCTCAAGAGGTCCAAGAAGGATTGGAGGAAGATACTTGGGAAGCAAATTCCATATAGGGCGGATGGGAGGTAATTTAGGGTTAAAATAGAAGAGGTCACAGGAGTAATTTTCTACTTTCTAATGACCTAAAAAGGTCAAACAGTTATGCCAAATAGTTTTCCAAACCATGTAGTAATCATGCATCCATCACTTTCTAAGAGTAACAAGATATATGGTTAGCCTACACACTTTTCCAAACTGTGCACCAATAGTGCGGTCTCCACTGTAAAAAATGAACATTTGATGCATAGTTTCCTAAGAAATGGCACACAGTTTCCATAAACCGTGCGCCAACCATGTTCCACCTGCTTTCAAGCCCAAAATCTTCATTTTTCTCCAAAAAACTCAAAGGTAAACCCAAAAAAAAATGAAAGACCAAAAATAAACAAAATAATACCTAAAAACAAAATCATGGATGTGATAATAATAAAAAATAATCTTGATAGTACATCTATCTATACAAACCTCACCATGGATCACTCACCAAATAATGAAAACAAGTAGTAAGATATGTGTCGAGTCAAACAAACATTTTTTAACCCTACTTTTGAAAACCACAGTCCACTTCCTTAGATGTTCATATATTTTTAACTTTTATACTTCCCATGTTCTTAAGCTATTTTATTGGAAAAATTATCATTTTATCGAATGGTGATTATCGCTTTTATCAGATGGAAATTTGTTAAGTATACAAGATAAACATGTATTTTTTACTTTCGATAGTGATATATCTATTTCATGTATACATATTTATTATTAAAATGCCTTGATTTTGTTAATTTTATTGATATTAAATGAATTTACACTTAATATATTGTTCATATTTGAAAGGACACATTTTTTTGTGGGAAATGAGTGAAAGAATCCAAAATCAACCATGATTTACACTAAAAAATGGATTCCCATGATGAGGGACGCCTATGGAACACTTTCGGTGGTTGAAACTGAAGAACTGAAGGGAAACAAGGATTCTAGAGATAGAATTACATAATTCACACCATGAAAACATTACACATCATGAAACATTACAAGACGTGAACCCAAGACCAGACATGAAGTGGATAAAATAAAAAAAGAGAGGATCCTATACATTTTATAGTGTGTCGCTACTTTCTTTTTGTGAAAGTTGGCTGGTAGGTCTAATTTGGAATGTTTTGATGGGATTTTCAACAAAACACCCAAATAATGGCCTAGAACCACCATTTAGTAATGAGAAAGACCGAAGGCTAAATTATTATCAACATTAATGATGAAATAAATTCATTATAATCCCTAGTGAATTCTATAAATAGAAAGTTGCACTACTTCTACTAGGGAGGATTCTGAAGGCCAAAGCTTGGGGTGAGAAGCTACGTTGTGTAGGGTCCTCACTAGTCAACATCTATTCTTTATTTATGTTTTTTTATTTATTATTTCCTCATTAATCCCTTATCACTAGGATGAGGGGGGGTAAATCCCTCTTTATTCTAGGGTAATATAGACAAAGGGGGAACTTTTCATTGGATTTTCTGTATTATCATTCATATATTAGGGTTGTTGTAACTTTGAATAAACTCATAACTAATTTATTTTCTTTCAATCATGACCATTTCTATTTAAAAAAGAAATAAACTTTTAATTTCACAACTAATTTTCTGTATTTTTTTAGGAATGTCCATTTTTGAATTCAGGGTAATAAGGTTTAGAATTGGTATTGAGAAAAACTCAATTTGTCAACACCCTAAACTACCTAACCACATAAAAAGTGGAATTACTACATTGAGGAGGGGATTTCATGACCATTAAATATACCACATTCCGACTTCAACACTAATATTGAACAATCATTTAATTTCTAAATCCAATTACACATGAACCCTAAAACTACAAAACCCTCTCAGGCCTTCAAATCTATTTTTTCAAACAAACCAATTCACTTTTGATTCTTGATTTCTTAAAACTATTTCCAAAACCCAAATATAATTCTTCCCACTTTCTTAAAATCAGTTAAATAAATTCATTTTATTTAAAAACATAAATAAAATCATTGTTTGTCTTGTGATTTTGATCTTAACTAGATGTTATATTCATTTTTATTAATTAACCACACTTGTATGATTTTTTATAAATTTATATTTTGATTAGCCCCATAGGGAAATAATGACGCCCTGTGGGCTTGTAAAAACTTGCACCATTGCTGGGGATGGTTACAAGTTATTTTTACTGTTTTTAATTTTTAATTATTTTATTTTACCTTCTTTTTTTAAATTGGGTATTTTTATTTCAATTTTCAGATTAAAATCATTAATGCACAATTATAACACTTAGGAAAAATGAAAATAAATCATCATGTTCAATCCCAATTATAAACCAAGCCCAAAGAGAAAATCCATCACCACCATGGTAGGCACAAAGTTCAATAAAGTTGTTAGGGTTCTTCAAAGAGATCCGGAGCTAGCTACATTTTCTGACTACGAACATCCATTTAACACAAGACTGCAATTGAGCATCTTGGCACCTTCTATATTAAAGAATAAATTCTAAATCAAACATGCCATCATCCAGATGATCCCTAATAGTGTGAAATTCATCGTACTACCTCATGAAGATCCAAACATGCATCTAAGAAGCTTTATTAAACATTTAGACACCTTCCAATTCTAAAATCTCTTAATTTACATTTTAAGGATTCGACTATTTAGATTTTCATTGAGAGGTAAAGATCTTGAGTGGATATTGAGTTTTCATGCTCATTCCATCACCACATGGTATGGGTTGGTAAGGAACCTTATCACTCATTTCTTAATACCTTCTAAGTATATGGATATATGAGTAAAAATTACAAACTTTAGTAAATTTCAAAATGAATCTATCTACTCAGATTGGGAATAATACAAATATATGACTTGAAAATTTCCTCATCACAGTATAGAACTATAACTACTAATCAAAACATTTTATAATGGGTTTTTATAGGGAAATGAGTCAATTCTTGATGATATAGCTAAAGGATCACCGATAAAGAAATAACATAAGGAGAGATATAACTTACTAGAAAAATTGGAGAGCAATAACTTCCAGTGGCAAGGTGAAGGGGAACAAAAAAAAGGCATTCACATGATTAATAACAATAATGACCAGATGGTGGCACAAATAGAATCCATGGAAAGAAAAATAGATGTAATGATGGATATGTAGAACCCCTAAGGTATGTATATAGAGGACACAAATTATATTTATTATAATAGAAAAAATCAATTTTTGGGTTGGTGACTACAACAACAACAAGGGAAAGGTTACCAATAAAGACCATAAGAATACTAGAAACAAGCACCCAAAGGGCCTACACTGATGAGTCGAGTCCATATATTGGAAGAGACATTGGCCACATTTATGACCACAACTAGGGTAACAATAAAAGATATAAAGGAAGACTCAGTGAACTAGAAGGACTCATTGTGAAATCTAAAGCATCAAGTAGGGAAAATCATAGAATTTCTTAGAGAGAGGCCAAGGGGATCAATTCTTAGTTGAACAAAAGTGAAACCATGTGAAAATTTGAAATTCATTGCTCCAAGGAGTGGAATAATCACTTAGGATCAACCCTAACCAAACAAAGTACAAGCTGAAAAGGAAGATAAAGAGATGGAAAAGAGTTAGGAAAAATTAATTTAAGAATTTTTAAAATAATAACCATTACAATATAATCCATGACTTCCATTTATAGAGTGACTATCACAAGTGAATATTGATGCGAACAAAGTTAAATTTTTGGAACACTTTTAAAAATTGATTATTAATATCCATTTAGAGAGGCTTTTTCAAACATGCCAACATATGAAAAATTTATAAAAGTGCTTGTGAAAATCAAGAAGAAGTTGGAGAAAAATTAGCACCATTTCAATCACATGAGAGTTTTTGACGATGATATTAAATGACCTACCTAAGAAGCAAAAGATCCAGGTAATTTGTAAATTACTATCTTTATTACAGATAATAAATTTAGAAAAAATTTGTATGACTTAAGTGTGAGTGTCAAAATCATGTCATTCACCACTTTTAAAAGTATGGGACTAGAAGGATTGAATCCCGCAAGAGTTTAAATTTAATTGGAAGATTCATCAGGGAAGTATACCCAAGGGTTTATTGAAGATGTCATGATCAAAGTAAATAAATTCTACTTCCCAACTAACTTCTTAGTGCTAAATATGGAAGAGGAGTGGACACCTATGATTATGGGAAGTCCATTTATAGCCATTGGAAAACACTAATTGATGTAAAAATAAAAAAAATTCTATATGATATTTGGTTATGAACAATTAAGTTTTAATATCCATTGGGAAATGAAGAAATATGATGTAATAGAAGATGATGAGTTAAAAGAAGAAAAAATACATGAAGTTGATGATATTATTGAGGTTGAATAAGTGCATGAGGTGGATACTATTGTACAAGAAGATACTAAAAATAAAATTAATGATAATAAGAAAGAGAATCCAAGATGTTATATCCTTAACACTGTAAGAGCGATCGACTGCACCATGTTTGAGAAGATCCAACATGTATGGATGGTGCATGACCTTCCTTTCAGTTCTTCATGTTTAAGGAAGAAATGGTGGATCAGACTAATGGAAATCAAGCAAGTGATACTGGGAGGAATAATTAATATATTTAAAGAAGAAGGATATGGGCTGACCTATGTGGACATGTCACAACTAATACCATTTATATACCCCAACTAGGTAAAATATTTCAAACAATATATCACGTGAGCTGAATATGAAGGAGGTAAGGTTTATCCAATGATGTTAAAAAAACATCTTCTGGGTGTCAACTCGAGTTTCTATATTTTTTCTTTATTTATTTTCTATTTTTAGATTCACACATGAACTCACCCCAAAATTTTCAAATTTCATTGATTATGGATTGTACTTTCACTTTTTTATTTTTTATTTGTAGGACCATCAAGACCTTAATAGACAGGAAGTAGTAAGAGGCATACAAAGAAGCTGTAAGAAAAATTCACACCATGAAACACATTCAAGTCATGAAATCAAGATAGTACATGTCATGAAACCAATACACATCATGAATTTGGTGCAAGAAGAACCCATGAATCCATTTTTTAAGCATCATTAAAAATGGGAGTAAGCATTTTAATTCATAATTTGTCTATTGTATTCCCAACATTCAATTATTTTAGAGATTTTCACTGCCAATTGCATACCTATACATGATTCTTATTTTAATCAACTAAACTAGAATACATAAACAACTTAGGATATTTTCCATTCCATGGTTTTTAAATTTCTTTTTCAATATATTTGAATGAGAAAAATGGGGAATTTTTTTTAGATATAAACATGTGGTTTGGATTTAACAAATCATGATTTAAGAAATTAGATGATTTTCATAAAAAATTTTTTCTATAAATTATCCTACATTGAATTTATAATATTTTCATTAATTGATTTAATTATTTGTATGCATTTTCATGAGTATTTTTCCCAATCATTCATATTATTCCAGAAATATTCACCATGACAAACATTTTCCATTCTTTCTTAAGTATATTTCTTGAGAGACTCGACCATATTATCTTCTAGAACTTGTTTCGAATCTTATCTAAGTTATGACTGAAAAAAGTCACTTTTAATATTATTTAGGCCTTTTTTAACCATTTATACTTATACCCACCTCACATTAATCGTTTTTAATCCCATAAAAGCCATGAACAATCTTGGTAAGAAATGAACTGAGTAATAAGTCTATTTTATCCATTTATAACTTCCTCTAAATATATTTCATAATATTTTAAAAAATAAGTGTGGGGGAAATAATTTCCATAGTGGATAGGGATATATCACATTGAGAAGATATTTCTAGAGTTTTTCTTGAGATTTGGGGAGAGGCCATGATATTTTTTTCTACTTTATCATCATTCATCTCTCTTAATAAAAAAATGAAAAAAATTGTGTTATGTCTTAGGAGGATAAAAAATCACCATTTTCAGAGAGATGATATTTTGATTGTATTCGGTTAGGTGGTAGATGTGAGATTTTTCTTAAAGAAATTTTTTGAAAAAAATAGAAGAAAAGAAAAAAAAATAGATCAAGAGAGTAAGATTCATTCATTGTGATTTTTTTTTCAGAAGATCACTTGGAGTTTTTTAGGGGGAAGATAGAGATGAAATATATAGAGGGATATTTTCATCAAGTTTATCTTTTTATATCATGAACTATGATTTATATTCAAACCTCATTATTGAGCTTCACTTTACATCATTTACCCACCCACACTAAAGCCTCAGAGATGTTTAAACCTTTCTGAAAACTCTCATGATTAATTATGATATATATCTTTATATAGTGGAGATTCTATATTACTATCAAGACTAAAGAAAGTGATGTGTTCTTGTGGTATGTGATGAACTCTATTCATAACTGTACCTTGAAAATGAGAAGAAAAAAATTCAAAGTGAGGTAAATTTAAAATGACATGCATATTAATGATGCATTGAAAAATGAAAATGGGTGAATGAAAAGACTTGGATATTTTAAAATGGAAAAATTAAAACACTTTATTGATTTTTTTATTTGAAAGATAAGGTGTTCATGAATTTTCCCTATGTCATTCTTGAATATTTAGTTTCCCATCTAATCAATTTATTTTATTGACATTGAGTTTAAATCATGGTAAGGTGAGTGAACTTTATAGTATGTTGAGGTTTCATCTATGAGGAAAAGTTTGAAGTCAAGTGTGGGGGATTTGATACATCTATTTCATGTATACATTTTTAATATTAAAATGAATTTATTTTGGTAATTTTATTAATATTACATGCCTGTAAACTTAATATATTATTCATATTTGGTAGGATGCATTGTTTTATTAGAATTTAGTGAAAAAATCCAAAACAAACCATGATTTATACTAAAATATGTCTTCCCATGATGAGGGATTCATATGGAACACTTCTTAGGGTAGAAACTAAATAACCATATCGAAATGAGACTTAAAGAGCTAGAATTACACAATTCACACCATAAAAAAATTACACATCATGAAACATTACAAGATGTGAACCCAAGAAGAAATGTAAAGTAGTAAAAAGAACAAAAAATATGATCCCATACATTTCATGGCATGTCACTACTTTCACACCATAAAAGTTGGATGGTAGGCATGGTTTGAAATATTTTGATGGGATTTTCAACGAAACACCCAAATAATGGCCCATAATGACCATTTAATATCTGAATAGACTAGGGAATCCATTATTAGCCACATTAAATATGTTCTTAATGAAATAAATCCTTAGTTAATTATATAAATAGAGATCTATGCTTCTAATACAAGGGAGTATTATAGAGACCAAAGTTTTGGCGAAAATTTGCACTGTGTAGGGTCCTCACCAGTTGATGTATCTACTTTTATTATGTTTTATTTTTCTTCCTTCCATCCTCCTTAATCCCTAATCACTAAGATGAGGGGGTAAATCTCACCTTGTCATTGAGTGATTTATCCAAAGGGGGATGCTTCATTAGATTTTCTTTATTTTTATCCATGTATTAGGGTTGTTGCAACTTTGAATAAACTTCCAATATCTTTACTTTATTGCTATCATTTCTATTGATATTTGAAACTAAAATAACCTTTTAATTTTAAAATTGGTTAATCTAATTCAGGAATGACTATTTTCAATTTAGGTTAATTAGATTTAAAATTGGTATTGAGAAAAACTTGATTTGGAGATTCTCTAAATTACATGATCATGGGAAAAGTAGAATTGCTATGTTGAGTAGGGGATTTCATGAACATTGAATCTAACTCATCCTGAATATGATACCAATATTAATAAATCATTTAATATATGAATCTAATTACACCTGAACCCTAAAACTATGAAACCCTGAAACACCTTAAAATTTTATTTTCCAAACAAACCAATTAACTTTCAATTCTTACTTTCTTCAAACTATTTCTAATACCCAAATCTAATTCTTAAAATTTCTTAAAATAAATTAAATAAAATAATTTTCTTTAAAAGCATGAATAAACTAATTATGTTATCTCATGGGTTCGACTTAGACTAACTTCTATATTCAATTTAATTAATTAATTTCACTTCTATGAGTTTTTATAAATTTTTATTTTTTTAGCCCCATAGAGAAATAAATATATCCTATAAGTTTGCTAGATGAATATATATAAAGTTTACCAGATGAATGTTTACAGATTCTATACTGATAGAGTATAAAAAATTCCATTGGAAAATGTTCTACAAATTTTATTGAACTGACCTTATTGGATGAAGACCTTGAAGTCTACCAGAAAAACTTTTTTCAAACCTATTTGATGAATAACTTTATATATTCTACCATAAAAAATTATTTTATTTTTCCAAACAGAACATTACATGAAATATAGTAGTGTAAATCATGATGATTGTCAGATGAATATATTGTGTTTAAATTCTTAACTAAAGAATGATTTTATCTGATTCCATTAAAAGAAACTTCAAGAAATGAAGAACATGACTGTTGGAGTTTTCCTATTAATAGAACCACATGTTTGAGGAGAAGAAATATTTTTCTTTTTCAATATAAACAATATAAATTTGTTAAAAGGTGTTTGTAACTTGTTGTTACTTGAGTAAACTTCATTGTAAAATTTAGAGTGTTTTTCTTAAGGCATTCATGTGTAAGGTTATCAATGTAAATTGACTTAAGTTTTGATTTTTTAATTGTTGCATATGGTATTATTAATCAAGGGATATCATGTGTTAGACTCCTTATGTACTAATCATGTTTTAATGATCAAAAATCCAATTCAACCTGGTTAAATCCTATAAATTATATCAAATCATGTGTATTAATGTTTAAAGTATTATCATGCTTTAAGAAGATCCTTTCAAGGTATTAATTGCTCTACATTCAGTTTAATTACATTATACTATCTTTTGACTCACTTTATAATGATTTCTATGAAAAATGATTAAGTCTAATCCATTCTATGATCATCATTGCTTAATTCTGAATACAGGTATCCTGAAAAGTCAAAGACACCGTGAGTCTGCCAGTGGTTATGCCTTTCTGCAAAAGTGAAGCAGACACCGTGAACAAGACACCGTAAAAAAGACACTGTGAACAAGACACCGCGAACAAGAAACCATGAACAAGAAACCGTGAACAAGACACCATGAACAAGACACTGTGAACAAGACACCATGAAGCAGACACCGTGAACATTGAGACACAGTGACCATGAGACACCGTGACCATGATACACCGTGACCATGAGACACCATGACCATGAGACACCGTGACATTCAGACACCATGAAATTCAGACACCGTGACCAATTCAGACACCGTGTGAAGGAGACACCATTTCCATGACATACTGTGACACCGTTTCCTAATATATTTTGTCGTCTTTCAATTTAATCTCTAACGGTCATATTTGAATATTCTTATGCAGCAACATAATTAATGTTTCTTTGTAGAAATATCATCGGATAGTACGCGGTACGAGGTACAGAATACATGAAACCTGTCAGCATCAACACATGATTTCCAAGATAAAAGAAAAGTACTACCCAGAAATAAGATATGCACGAGAAAGAAAACCAAGCAGGCATGAGCACCATAATTAAGAACACACTTAGAGAAAACCTTTTAAAGAAAGGCCTATTGAATGAAACTTGACACTGGTGAAGAACACACAAAGCATTTTTGAAACCCAGAACCGAGAACATCTTTGCACTGTCAAACCTCACAAAGAACACAAGCTGAATCACGATACTCTGTTTTACAGAAAAGGACTCAAATTCTGCATCTGCTTCATCTCAGAAGTCCAGAGCTACAAAGACCAACACTCAGAGCACTTCTAAACCTATCTTAATCTTTCTTCTCTATTGTGTATCTTTTATTAACTTTATATTAGAGTGTGTATCTGTATAGAAACACACTCTTTCTCCCGCATTAAACTAAAGGATACAAGATATCCTTACTCAAAAATTATTTTAATCTTATGTATACCCACTGATAAGTGTGTAAGATGTCCCTGTGTTGCCTGGTAGTTTGTACCCACGAAGAACTATGGAAGAGGTCCCTGTGTGGCCTGGACAGTCCTGCGTACTGTTGTTGACCCCAATCCAGGGTGTGGATCAAGTTTATTTATATAAACTGCTTGGTGGCAGGTGATCACCAAGTGAAGTGGATTAGGTCTTGTCTTGAGAATGAACCACTTGTTTCATATCCACTGTACTACTTAATTTAGTTTTCTATTTTTTACTGATTTTTTATATAACTCAGAAATCTATAAATTCACTTTGATAGTTAGTCTTGGAAAGAAGTTATAACTGTTTTGTCTTAGTAGAATAGCTTCCAAAGTAATATTAATAATTTATATTAAGATTACTAAGAACTAATAAATATTCTAAGAAGTTATTCAAACAGTCAAACTCTTATAACCGTATAAACTTGATTAACTGGGTTGTATCTAATATTTTGGGGAAATATTTTTTACAGAAATTTTTATAGTTACTCAATTCACCCCTCCCCTCTTGAGTAATCTACTTCAACCAACATTTGATATCAGAGGATGTTTATTAGGACTCTGTGTAATCTTATTCAACTATAATTGTAGTTGTACTTTAAATATTTTTAAATTTATTTTATTTCTAAATTTCTATCTCTTTTAACATAATACTTTATTATGGATAATATATTTGAAGGTGCTGTAACCAACAGACCACCATTCCTTAATAGAACTAACTATGCTCAATGGAAAATTAAAATGAAAATGCATTTAGAGAGTATGAGTTTTGAAATTTGGTCATCCATTATAGATGAATATAATATTCCTACTACTGATAGAATAACACGAGATGAAACTACCAAAAATGCCTACAATAACAATTGAAAAGCTATGAATTCTTTATACTGCTCCTTAGAAGATGAATAGTTTAATAGAATTTCTGCTTGTAAAATTGCCCATGAAATTTGGGATACACTGTCTGTCTCACCTGAAGGAACATCTAGTGTAAAAGAAATGAGAATTAATAATTATACTATTAAATATGATAATTTTAAGATGAAACCTGATGAACCTATCTCTGACATGTATCTTAGGTTCAATGAGATTGTCAACACAATGATTTCTCTTGGAAGAGAAGTCACTGCTAAGGAAAACATCATGATAATTCTCAGATATCTGCCTGACAGATGGAGGGGAACCTCTTTCTTTATTAGAGAATCATGCAACATCAGAAAACTACCTGTAAAATAACTCATTGGGAAACTGATGATATATGAGGAAGAGATGAAAGTCAACAAGGAGGAGGAAGATGAGCCAAAGAGGAAATCTATTGCATTTAAGACCACCACCTCTAAGCACAAAGACAAAGGGAAAGTGGAAGATTCTATAAAAAGTTCCAGTGATGAGAAATCATCATCCAACAGTGATGAGTAAATGGCTCAATTATCTAGAAGATTTAAAAGATTTTATAAGAAGAAGAAATTTTTTCAGAAATCCTAACTTCAAGGGAAAATATTACCAAAAAGGAAATTAGAAGAAAGACTGGAAAAGAAGTGACAAGACTGATGAAATTTTCTGCTATGAGTGTAAGCGAAAAGGACATATCAAGGATAACTGTCCAAAGCTCAAGTACAAAAAGAAATATGAGGAAAATGACAAGAAGTATAAAAAGGAAATGAAAGAAACTTGGAGTGCTTCTAAGGACAGTTCAAGTGACTCAGAGACATCACATGATGAACAAGATAACAAATCCAATATGTGTTTTATTAAAAACACATCTGAGGTAACAATGGACTGCTCTATACATAATTTATATTATTCTAAAGATGAGAGTGACTCTGAAAATATGACTAATGAATAAATGTTTGAATACTATAACATGCTTGAGAGAAAATGAAATGAACTAAAATAAAAATATAAATCATTGGAGAAACAACATGCTCTTACTGTGACTATTAAATCTGAACTCACAACTGAAAAAGAGAAAAATTCTCAACTGCTCAAAGAAAACAATGAATTAAAAATGTCTAATGAGCAATTGAATAATGACCTTAAAAAGTTTACTAATGGAAAAATATCCTCACTCAAATTCTAGGAAAAAAATTTCTCCTAAATACAACACTGAAATTGGTTATCAACCTAGAAAAAGAAATACAGGTAGAAAAAATTTTGTTTGATGATCTAGGATATATAGTTTCACTCCCAGTTCTGGACACAAATCATCTAATTCAAGTTATGATACACTATCTACTGTTTCAAGTTTTTCTGGACCAAATAAAGTCTATTTTTCAAATACTCTACGTAATTCTTATAGGAAACCTATGAGGAAAATATGGGTTCCCAAAGCACTTATCACTAATATTACTAGACCCAAACAAGTATGGGTACCAAAATCTATTTTTGCTTGATCATTTTGTAGGAAAGCTGCTTAAAGAGTTCCTGTAAAATTCTATGGTACTTAGATAGTGGATGTTCAAGGCACATGATAGTAGACTACTCATGCTTCAAGAACCTAATCAAAATAGATGGAGGACATGTCACATTTGGTGAAAATGCCAAAGGAAAGATTATTGGCCTCGACCAAATAGGTAAATCAAACTCATTTTTAATTTCTAAAGTACTGTTTATTGATGGATGAAAATATAATCTGTTTAGTATCTCACAATTAGTTGATGATTGATTTCATGTTATATTTGAAAATTATGCTTGAAATTTCTTTAATTCTAAAGGCAAATTAGTATTTTCTACATTAAGAAGTGAAAATGTTTACTCTGTTAACTTAGATTATTTAGCTTCTCAAAATGTTTCATGCTTAAGTGTATTTCATAAAGAGTCTTGGCTCTGGCATAGGAGACTAGGACACTGTAATGTTCACTCCCTTATAAAGATAACTAGAAAAATCTTATTTAAAGACTTACCCAAACTTGAGTTTCCAAATTACAAAGTGTGTAATCCTTGTCAAAAAGGAAAACAACACAAAGTTTCCTTCAAACCAAAGAAATAAGTGTCAAATTCTCAACCTCTAGAACTTGTTCACATGGATTTGTTTGGACCATCTACAGTTTCTAGTTTAAATGGGAAGCACTATGTTTATGTTCTTGTAGATTACTTCTATGGATATACTTGGAATTTCTTTATGGCTCACAAAAGTGAATCCTGCTCTTATTTTACTAAATATGCCAAGTCTGTAGAAAATTTTAGTGGAATTAGAATTAAATCATTAAGAAGTGATCATGATCATGAGTTAAAAAATCAAGAGTTTGAATCCTTTTTCTCACAAAATGGTTATAGTCACAATTTCTCTGCCCCTAGAACACCTCAACAGAATGGAGTTATAGAAATAATAAATAGAACCCTGCAAGAGATTTATTGAATAATTCTTAGTGAATATGACCTACCTATTTATTTTTGGGCTGAAGTTGTCAATACAACATGCTACATAATCAATAGAGTGTTGATCCAACCTATTATTAAGAGAACTCCTTATGAGTTATGTAACAATAGAAAACCCAAGGTTAACTATTTCAAAGTTTTTGGTTGTAAAGTCTATATCCTTAATACTAAGGACAATCTTGACAAATTTGTATCCAAAAGAGATGAAGGTATCTTTTTAGGATATTCCTTGTCTTGTAAAGCCTATAAAGCATTCAATAAAAGAACTAAATGTGTGGAAGAATCTGTTCATGTCAAATTTGATGAAAAAGATCCAAATGATCCTAAAACCATTCTAGAGAACCTAGAGGATGATGTATCAAATAAGAACATTAATCCAAAATCTTTAGACCATTCTATGAAAGAATCTGTGAAAACTTCATGTTCTAGAAATTCCTTAGAATCAAGTCACAATGAACCTGAATCTGTTGATGAACCTGAAATCACTAGTCCTTTCTTTTATAGAGTAGTTAGAAATCTTAAGAACCATCCCTTAGATGTTTTTGTAGGAGACCTAGAAAAAGGAACACAAACTAGAGCTTCTCTTAGAAATCAGGTTGAACATCAAGTCTTCTTGTCACAAGTTGAACCTAAAAACATTAATGATGCTATCAATGATGAATTTTGGGTGATGGCTATGCAAGAAGAGATTAATCAGTTTGAAAGGAACAAAGTTTAGAAACTAGTTGAAATACCTAAGGACACATTCACTATAGGAACTAAATGGGTGTTCATAAATAAGGTAGATGAAGCTGGTAACATAGTTAGAACCAATGCTAGATTAGTTTCACAAGGCTATATTCAAGAAGAAGGAATTGATTATGAAGAGACCTTTGCACCAGTAGCTAGAATTGAAGCCATCAGAATCTTTCTTGCCTTTGCTGCACATCTGAATTTCAGACTATATCAAATGGATGTTAAAAGTTCATTCTAAAATGGGTATATAGATGAGGATGTTTCTGTTGAACAAACCCCTAGTTTTACAAACCCCCATTTTCCAAATCATATTTTTAAACTATCAAAAGATTTATATGGTTTAAAGAAAGCTCCAAGATCCTGGTATGATAGGTTGAGTACTTTTATTCTTTCCAAAGGTTTTAAAAAAGGAATAGCTGATCCTACCCTTTTTATAAAACGAAATTCTAATGTTGTTTTAGGTGTTCAAATCTATGCTGATGATATTATTTTTGGATCTTCAAAAAATTCTTTATGTGTTGATTTTTTTAAAATGATGCAAAATGAATTCGAAATGAGTTTAATGGGTAAACTAAAATTCTTTCTCAGATTTCAAATCTTTCAAAATAATGATGGAATTATTTTAACTCAAATTAAATATACTAGAGATCTTCTAAAACATTTTGGATTGGATAGTACTAAAATTAGTGACACTCCCATGAGTACCACTTGTAAGTTGAATCTTGATGAAGATAGAAAATCTATTAATCAAACCACTTATAGAGGAATGATTGGAATTTTACTCTACTTAACTGCTAGTTATCCTGAAATTATATTTAGTGTGTGTATGTGTGCTTGTTTTCAAGAAAATACTAAAGAATCTCATTTAAATTCTGTAAAGATAATTTTCAAATACCTCAAGCATACAACCAATCTAGGGATGTTCTATCCAAGAAGAAAATCATTTGAATTAGTTAGTCATTATGATGCTGACTTTGGTGGCTATAAGTTAGATAGAAAAAGCACCTCTGGAACATGTCACTTTTTAGGAAAGTCACTAGTATTATGGTGTAGTAATAAACAAAATTCTGTTGCATTATCCACTATAGAAGCTGAATACATCGCTACTGGAAGTTGTTGTGCAAAAATTTTGTGGATGAAATATACATTAATAGATTATGTATATCAATTCAGGCATGTACCTATAAACTGTGACAACACAAGTGCTATTAACATCTCTAAAAATCCTGTTTCACATTCTAGAACAAAGCATATTGATGTAAGACATCACTTTTTGAGAGATCATTATCAAAAGGGTGATATCACTTTGGCATTCATTAGTACTGAATATCAACTTTCTGATATATTCACCAAACCACTAAATTCTAAGAGAATAGACTACATCATACATGAAATAGGCATGATAAAACTCAAATAGATATCTTACTGTTTCATGTCTTACTATTTTATATTTTACTATTTCATGCTTAAGGTCTCACATTTAGTGCTTCGTGATTACTGTCTCACCATAACGCTTAGTTACTGTTTCACCATATTACTATCTCAACGTAATGCTCAGTTACTGTCTCACCATATTACTATTTCACCATAACACTCAGTTACTGTCTCACCATATTAATTTCTCACTGTAACACTCAGTTACTATCTCACCATAACATTCATTCTCTATCCCTCTGTAAAGATTATTTATGATTTTTTTTAATTAAAAACCTGTATCGCGATAATTATTCTTTTCCCCTATTTACTTTCCCGTGCTTTTATTTTTGCGATGTTTGGTATTTCTAAATGATAAAGTAAAGAAAGTATCACTCGATTCTTTACTCGGGCTTTCTTCTATTCACTCATTTAGAACCCTTCTTCAAACCTACAACCCTTTTCTCTCTCTCAAACCTTCGGTGGATGCCCAGGATGAAACACCCTTCATCATCGACTCTTGAGAAGCGCAGCTCAAAGAACAAGAAAATTTCACCTAAGATAGCACCCGAAGGACCTCTAAACCCAAATCTGGAAAACCGAGTTTTTGTACCTAAAAAAGAGGTTTTCCCCAATTGGCTTCTGTCCATTAAGTCTTTGGTTTTAAAAGTGTTATAACAGTAAGGCTAGTTAGAGTGGTTTTTGAAGAAAGATAGACCTATCTATCCTAAGTTGGTAGCTCAGTTTTATCAATATGTTCAGTTATCCTTTGAGTCTGAAGACAGATATGTTGTGAGCAACTTGATCAATGGGTAGATATGCTCATTATCTTCGAGGTTATAAGATGCATGCCTTAGGATAACTCATGAAGGAATCTGTGAGGATTATCAGAGAGGACCCCCACCTTCAACCAAATTCTTTGATCTGGAGGATTCTTTGAAAGCCTTAACTAGAAATGGTACCCAGAAGAGATCCATTTCTACTGAACTAGATGGATAATCAAGGCTTCTGTTCAAGTTTATACAAAATATGGTTAGTCCCAAAAAAGGTGATTTTGCTGTTTTGAAATATCAGGATGTGTTTCTGATTCATCTTATGAAAAATGGGCATAAGATCAACTTGTGAAAGTATATCAGTCACCATATGTGTGATATGATCAAAGTCACATCCAAGTCAACTTCCATATTTTACTCTCGGCTTATCTCAGCCGTGCTCCATGCCAAAGGATTAGTTGGACCTAATGAGGAAGTAATTAAGGATTGTGAATTATGCCTCTCAAAATACACTATCAAGAGAATGAAGATAAATTGGAATCCTTGGAAAAACGAATGGGTGAAAGACAATGATAGAGTTTATGAGAAATTAAATCCAATGGAACATCCATCAAGACCAAGAAATATTTTTGATCCTAATTTGGAACCAGATGAGATTGTTGAGTACTCTTCTGAAGAATAAGAAGAGGTTTTTGTTCCTCCAAAAGAAACTGTTTCTATTGAGGAAGACAGTACTCCTGTTCCTCATGAAGTTCTTGAAGAAGAAGGCCCTGCTCCTAAAGATTATTTTAATCTGGAAGATCAACCTAAGGTTGAAATAGTCTCTGTTTCCAAAGAAACTACTAATAATTCCATAGAAGAACCTAGAGTGGAAGAGCTACCTGGTATGCAAGAAGCTAATCTTGAGGAACTCAAAGTGGAACAATCTGCTCCTAAAATCATCCCTTCAACTGAAGAAAGGATGGAGCTATATTTTTAGCTGACTAGGCAGGAAATGGGTGAAGAACCAAGAGATGTTTTTGTGGATTTAGATAAAGACCCTAAGCCTCTCAGTCCTAAGAAGGATGCAACCATTGAGGGGGAGCAACCCCCAATTCTGGAATCTCTTGAAGTACCAAATCCAGTTGATCTGAACCCTGTAGACACTCAATATAAGTTCCCCAATTTCTATGATTTGGATGACTCTTATTAAATATCATAAAAAGGACTTGACCTTTCCTCTTTGGTCCAGTTGAAATCAGTCTCTAATATAGCCCCTTTAAAGGAACCTGAAATCATATCAATACCTATTTCTGAACCTTCATCAGACCAATCATCCTTAGTGAGTAAGGATGATCTAAAGGAATTTGGTGCTACCCTTTTTTCAGGTGTTGAAAAAATACTGAATTCTAAACCATCTTGTGTGACACATCTAAGTGAGGGATATGCCTCATTATTGTTAGAGAAAGTTATCTGGTAGATTCAACCTAAAATGCTTCATGAGATTGAGGAAGTTAGAGTTGAAAATAGGATGCTTAGTGATGAAGTGAAGACTCTGAGAGGTATGATCAAAGAAATGAAGAAAGAGATGCATTCCAGACCAAATATTGTTTCTCCTACTATAGAACCTACTATTACTCAATCCCCATAGGATGTTGTGTCTCAGAATCAACCTAATTTAGATTCCTTAGATGAAAAGGTTGCTAAAAGGAACAAACAGACCATGAAGGAGATGAGATAGATTGTTGTAAATCTTAACAGATTCACTGATGAATATACAGGGTGTCTTCAAAAATTGATGAACCAACTGAAATATCTCACCACTACTATCAATGCTTCTAAAGCCCCTGGTTAATCCTCTAAAACTTCTTTAGACAGTGAATTACTTATAATAGTGGTCAAATAAGAGCTTCAGACTGTGCTTACTGGTTTCAATGTATCTTCTCTCTATGAAGTTATCAAGAATAGTGACTGAGTTCTTGATCTAGTACAAATCCACTCAAAAATTGCTAATGATTCTCAGTAAGAGATTTCTAAGAAAGTGGATTTCCACTTCAAATGAATCTTATTAAAGACTGATATGACAAATCATTTCAAGTATCTTGTGAAAAATCTACAGATTCCTCCTGTGACTCAAGCTTTCAGGACCCAAGTCCAAAACCTCACAGAGTTTACTCAATTGTTGGATAAGTTTATAGAAAATAAGGATTATTTTGAGACAGCCATACAATATGGTGGGGAGATCATTGCAGAATTAATTAATCTCCTGAGGCCTTACCTTCATATAGAGAGTACAACCATTGTTGCTCATGTGACTGCTCCTCTAAGACCTGGTCTGCCGACCTTCACCTCTGCCCTAACCTCCACCACTATGTTTTTCAGCCAATCACTGATTCAGATACGGCCTGTGATCCTTGATCAAAAACTGAATCAATCATCAACAACTACTACTCTAGCGCCATCTATTTTTGAAGGCCTTACTTTACCTTCTCTATCAACCACCTCACTCCCTTCTTCTACCTCGACCTCTGATCATACGGATTCCTCTTTTGCTACTGTTGCTAAAGGAAAAGAGAAGGCTATCCCATGAAGAAGAACAATGATTACTCCTTTTTTAATAGGAATGAAGTTGCTTTTTCTCTTTTCTGTTTGTACCAAACCTTATTTGCTTTAATGAAATGGTAAATTTTTCATGAATCCTCTTATTCTATCCTTTTTGATAATCCCAAAAGGGGGAGAAATATCTATATGTTGGACATTTATCTTATCTCTATATCTATAGTTCACTCAAATATACACTTTAAATCTTCATGATTTGTGATCATAAAAAATGGGGATATTGTTGGACTCCTCATGTACTAATCATGTTTTAATGATCACAAATCCTATTCAATCGGGTTAAATCTTGTAAATTATATAAAATCATGTGTATTAATGTTTAAAGTACTCTCATGCTTTAAGAAGAGCCATTCAAGATCTTAATTTCTCTACATTCAGTTTAATTACTTTATACTATCTTTTGAATCACTTTATAATGATTTCTCTGACAAATTATTAAGTCTAATCCATTCTATGATCATTACTGCTTAAGTCTGAATATAGTTATCATGAAAAGTCTAAGACACCGTGAGTTTTCCAGTGGTTATGCCTTTCTGGAAAAGTGAAGCAGACAATGTGAACAAGACACCGTGAAGCACACACGGTGAACAAGACACCGTGAACAAGACACCAGGAACAAGACAATGTGAACAAGACACCTTGAACGAGACACCGTGAACAAGACACCATGAAGTAGACATTGTGAACATTGAGACACCGTGACCATGAGAAACCGTGACCATGATACACTATGAACATTGGGACACCGTGACCATGAGACACCATGACCATGAGACACCGTGAACATTAAGACACCGTGACCATGAAACACCATGACCATGAGACACCGTGACCATGAGACACCATGACATTAAGACACCGTCACATTCAGACACCGTGACCAATTCAGACACCATGTTAAGGAGACACCATTTCCATGGCATACTGTGACACTGTTTCCAAATATATTTTTTCATCTTTCAAATTTAATCTCTAACGGTCATATTTGAAGATTTTAATGCACTGACATAATTAATGTTTCTTTGTAGACATATCATCAGAAAATATGAGGAATGAGGTACAAAATACATGAAACCTATTGGCCTCAATACATGCTTTCCAAGATAAAAGAAAAGTGATGCCCAAAAATAAGATATGCACGAGGAATAAAACCAAGCGGGTGTGATCACCATAATGAAGAACACACTTAGATAATTTTTTTAAAGAAAAGCCTATTGCATGAAACTCGACACTGCTGAAGAACACATGAAGCATATTTGAAGCCCAGAACCAAGAACATCTTCACACTGTCAAGCCTCATGAAGAACACAAGATGAATTGCGACACTATTTTTTACAGACGAGGACTCAAATTCTGCATTTGATTCATCTCAGAAGTCCAGACCTGCAAAGACCAACACTCAGATCACTTCTAAACCTATCTCAATATTTTTGATCTTTTGTGTATCTTTTATTAAATTTCAAGAAGAGTGTGTATCTGTATAGAAAAACACTCTATCTCCCGCATTAAACTGAAGGATACAAGATATCCTTACTCAAATATTCTTTTACTCTTATGTATACCCACTGATAAGTGTGGAAGAGGTCCCTGTGTGGCCTGGTAGTTTGTACCCACAAAGAACTGTGGAAGAGGTCTCTGTGTGGCCTAGATAGTCCTGCATACTGTTGTTGACCCCGATCCAGGGTGTGGATCAAGTTTATTTATATAAACTTCTTTGTGTAAGGTGATAACCAATTGGAGTGGATTAGGTCTCGTCTTGAGACTAAACCACTTGTTTCATATCTGTTGTGCTACTTAATTTAGTTTTTTCTGTTTTACTGTTTTTCTATATAACTTAGAAATATCTAAATTCACTTTGATAGTTAGTCTTGGAAAGAAGTTATAACTATTTTTTCTTAGTATAATAGCTTCAAAATTAATATTAATAACTGATATTAAGATTACTGAGAACTAATCAATCTTCTAAGAAGTTATTCAAATAGTCAAACTCTTATAACTGTATAATCTTGATTAACTGGACTGTATCTAATCACTTGGGGAAATATTTTTTACAGAAATTTTTATAGTTACTCAATTAACCCCTCCCCTCTTGATTAATCTACTCCGACCAACATCATGTTTAGAGAGATAATATTTTATTCTGATTGATCTAATTAAGGGTTCCCGAGGCTAGGTAAATAGATTTGTGTCTGATATTTTAGATCAAGGTCTTCCAAGGTATAGAAGAAAGAACTTACAATAGGGTTAATACCATGGATACCTTAACCCATGTTACATACTTATTTTACACAATAGGTTAAAGTTTGGATAATTTATTATAAAGGTTTTATAAGTTTTTATTATGTACTTTATAAATTTTTATTTTACTTGATTTTACAAGTTTCTATTTCTATTGTGCATGTTATAGAAAAGCTTATACTATTTGATATAAACTCTTTCTAACTCTATTTATAAAGTGTAATAGTATAAAACTTCATGTGATAAATTTTTTTAAGGAGGTAGGAAAATCACAAGTTTTATTTTTATAAATTATAATCCACCTCACTCTTGTAGTAAATTGTATACTCTTTTAATTCTACATTTGGTATCAAAGTTGGTATCTACTTGTTAAAAACTTGATTACACTAAATATATTTTGTAGAAAATAACATCCTTTATTCTAAGATGGTAGTTTTTTCCATTGAGACACGTGAAAATCTAAATCCAAGCAGACGACAAATCTTTTATGGTGATGATTATAAGTATTAGAGACATAATATTAGGATTTTAATTTTTAGTACTAGTGTAGATAATTTTATCATGATGATGGGAAGTTATCATATTCTTGATAAGGTAGTTAATACTTCTAATAAAGAAGATAATGTAGAATATCAACTTAATTACCATGTCGAAAATAATTTTCTATGTTCAATGACTATAAATATATAAATTAATATTTCATATTGTGAAACTATTTAAAATATATGGAAGAAACTTGAAGAGAATAATTTTAGAACATCTAAATTTATGGAAACAAGAAGAGAAATGTTATGTGAATATTATCAAGCTTTTATTTTCTACCAAGTGAATCAGTTTCCTAGATGTATCAAAATTTTATGACTATAGTAAAAGGTCTATAATCACTTGGAGATAAATATTTGATAAATGGGAAGTTGGTTGAGAAGATAATAGATATTATTAAAAAATAGTAGGAATCCAAACAAACATGTCTTGATGGTACTAATCATCTTAACAAGTTAAGTTTAGATGATTTTATTGGAACTCTCATGAAATATGAGAGTATATTAAAAAGAAATGTTAAAAAATAGAAAAAATAATTGGGTAGCCTTTTCCTCTATATCTACAGCATCTAAGAAAACTATATCATGTGAAATATTACCAAATATTTTAAGAATAATAAATTTAAAGTTGAGATAAAAGTAGTTCATCAATAGAAAATGATAATGATCTTTATAAACTTTCTAAAATAAAGAATAGAATCATTGGTAAGAAATAATTTCATTATAAATACAAGAACCATAATAATGAAAGAAGTGATAAGAAATTCACTTATGAAATGATCTGTTATGAATTAAATAAACCTGGTCATATCAGGCTATATTGTACGAGATTTAAAAATAAGGATAAGAAAGATAAAATTCAAATAAGTTTTTCAAGAACAAGGGTAAGAAAATTTTGAAATATTCAGACACTCAGAGTGAAAGTGGTGGATATATTTCCTTAGAATGTTCTTCAGATAATAACAGTGAAGATAAACATGTTTTGGGTTTTTATACAATAATTTTGAAGACTAAACAATCTCTCATGGAAAATTTATTTTCTTAATCCCTTAAAAATTTAACCTTAAATACTAAATATCCTAATTCAGATGATGAATATTCTACTTATTCAGAAGAAGAAAATTTTATTACATCTGATGATGATAAAACTATACCTAATTTTTAAGAAAATATGAGATATGTTACTTTGTTGGTGAAAAAAATAAAGTTATAAAATACTATAAATATTATAATGTATAACTTTCCAAATAAAATTATATATTGCAAAAAAATTCCTCAGAAATTTCAAATCTTATTTCAGAATTAGATAAAAAATATAGTTCTAGTTCAACTAAATAAGATCAGAATCTGGTTGTGAAAATAAATTTTGAAATACTTAGTTTGAAAGAACTTTTATCAAATTTTACTTTATGGAATAAAATTTTAACAATCTATAATGACAATTGAAACCATATAAAAATACCACTAATATTAGTTATACTACATCAAAAACATATTTTCAAAATAATTACATTGTTCCAAAAAGTACACTTATCTGTATAAAATTTCAAAGAAGTGTAAATTATAAGAATAATATTTCTTTAAATAAGGTTTATTTTTTTGGATTTCATAAAGCATATATCTCTAAATAATTAATAGTTCTCCATGTTAAAAAGTTTCACATATGTGAATTCCAAAATTTCTTTTTGTTAATAATTTTTTGATCCAAACAAGTTTGGGTAATAAAATCCTAATTTTTCTATTTTTGGGTACAATTTCTACCTACTAAAATTCCTTTTAAAAAATAAAAAATGGGGATAAATGGAAAAAGTTTAATCTTTTGGGAGAAAGGAATAAAGCTAAAAAACTTTTAAGTGATGTAAGTTAAGAGAGTGAGTTTTCAAAGTTATTTTTTAAAATTTCCTCTTGAAAAATGTTGTGTATTGGGATTTTTAAAAAGGGGGAGATTATTGGGTCGAAATAACACTTTCTTACCTTGATTTTGAAAACCAAAATCCACTTCCTTAGATGTTTATATATTTATAACTTTTATACTTCCCAGGTTCTTAAGTTTTTTTGTAAAAAAAAATATTGTTTTACCGAATGATGATTATCACTTTTACCAGATGAAGTTTTTTTAAGTATACCATATGAAATTGTACTTTTTTACATTAGATGAATGAATATTACATTCATTTGATGAAGTTTTATAAAGTCTATACTGAAAAAATTTAAAAAATTATACTAGAAAATGTTCTACAAAGTCTATCAGACTAACCATATCGAACAAAGACCTATAAGTCTACCCGATGAACTTTTTTCAAACATATCAGATGAAGAACTTTATAAATTCTACCATATTAATTCATTTAATTATATCATATGGAACATTAAATGAAATGTATTGGTGAAAATCATGATGTTCATCGGATGAATATGTTATGCCTAACTTCTCAAGTAAAGAAGGAGTTTATATGATTCCATTGCAACCACCTCTGAGAAATACATAATATGATCATTGGATTTTTCCTGTAAAGAGAGTTTCATGTTGGAGGAGAATAAATCTTTTTATTTTTCAATATCAACAATTTAAATTTCTACAAAGTGTCTATAAATTCTTTTTAATTGAGTGTGTTTCATTAAAAACTTTAGAGAGTTTTTCTCAAGGTATTCATGTGTGAGGTTGTCATTGTAAATTTCCTTAAGTCTTGATTTTGAAATTATTGTGTTTGATCTTATTGATCGAGGGATATCAATTTTAGGGAGATAGGAGGTTATTATAATTGTTCTAATTGAAGGTTCTTGAAACTAATGAAACAAAGTTATGTCTGATATTTCTATTAAAGGGCTTCAAAGGTGTGGAAGATAGACCTTATGATAAGGTTAATATCATGGATACCTTAAGTCAGGTTACAAAATTAATTTAAAAAGAATGTTAAAGTGTGGATAATTTCATAAAAAGGTTTTATAATTCTTTCTTATGTACTATAATGACCCGAAATTTTGAATAAATCTTGTATCCTAATTTTGTGTGTTATTTTATTTTTTATACTCAACAAAACTGTTTCATTTGATAAAATGAGTATAATTAAAATGAGACTGTTGCGTTTTGACTGTTATATGAGTATTGGTCAATATGACCGTTGGAAACTAAATGTTGCGATTATTGTCTCTAAATACAAGTGATCTTGGTTAATTAATATATAAAAAAGATTAGATGGACTCATACAGTAGTCTCGGGCCAATCGAAGCCCATCTAATAGAACTTGGGAAGGAGGTAGCACCACAGGGCTTTGCTCTAGACCAAACCCAAGCCGAACTTCATCATGTGAATCTAGAACGAAATATCCTTCTCGAGAAGTTCAAAATGATAAAAATTACTACTCGTGCAATGTTGGATGAGCCGCCCTCAGATTCTATCACCTTAGCACACCTTACACTTAGGTCCTATGTTGGGGTTATAAGGGGCTATGTAAGGAGACCGTAACTACTTTTTGTAATCCTTTGAGATAAATAAAATTGTGTTTTCTTCTTATGGTGAATTTCGTAAATTTTCAAATGTTCGGATAAACTTAGGATGTATATTATTGATGAATTTTAGAAAAAGGATATTTTAAAAATGTTTATTTAAACCTTAAATAACTAAAAATTTGTAATGATTTTCAAAAAATGTTCTTCTAAAATTATGTTCAGTACAAAATTTAGAGTCTAATAAGATCAACTTAATTTTTGATGAATAATAAATTATGAATAGTGATTTTATGCTTAGGATTAGTAATGTGACCAAATGGATTAGTAATCTCACTTAAAGGAAGTATTAATATAATCTAGGGACCTTGATTAAGTAATGTGATTCAATTAAATAGGTAAATAACTGTTTCAGAAATTATTAGTCAAGTATTAGTTTTTTTCAGGTGAACAATGTTTTTTAATTAAAAATTAAATTAAAAATATTTTGAAAATTATTTTTATAAAATGGACTTTATTTTTGAATTTAGAACATCGATATTATGCTAAGGTAATTTTTGGGGATTTTTCTGAAAGAAAATGAATTTTCAGTGAATAGTGTATTTATTTAAAAATTAAATTAAAAATACTTAGAAAATTATTTTTATAAAATAGAGTTCATTTTTGAAATAAGAGCATTGATATTTGGTTAAGGTGAAATTTTGGGATTTTTCTGAGAAAGTTGAATTTTCGATGAATAGTGAAAATACAATTTTTAAGTAACGGGTGTTTAATGACATCATTAAATGATGTATTAAGTATTTAATCAATATGGTAGACTTATGAATAGTAATATAAGGTATGAGGTGTCCCATGTGGCCAATACCATGGGAAAATTCCATGGGAAAGCCCATGGTTTTGCCAATACCACCAATGAGGTGTCCCTTGGCCATTAATGTTTTGTCCCCTAACTTTCCCTATAAATACCCACCATTTCCTCCTTTAGTTTTCACTCCCAACTATCCCCCAACGAATATCTATTCTCATTACCTCCCAAGTAGTCCTCCCAAGGTTCCCCCAATCCCTCAAGGTCCCAACCTTTGAGTTTTAAGAGTTACGTTTTAAGGTAAGGGATCCTACCTCTCTCTTCCTTCCAAGTATTCTCTTTTATGTTATTTCATTTATGCTCCATGTTCTTATGTTGGAGGATGTTATTTTATATTCATACTAATTTCCTTTTAATTTTCATATGATGAGAGACCCCCTCTTTCTCTCATCATTTCATTTTATGAATGTTTAAGTGGCACCGTTAGGCTGCTGAATTTTTAAGGGATTCTTTCACCCTTCTCGTTTTCAAGTTATATTTTCATGTTAAGTATTTCAAGTTCCTTTTTATTTTTTTGGGGTATGATCTCTATATCTATCATACTGATATTTTATGTTCATATGATGAGATACCCTATTTGATCTCTTCAATTCATTTTTTTGATGTTTTAAGTGACGTCGTTAGTCTGCCGAATTTTCATAAGAGAAATCTTATTTTTGTCTTCCTTTCATGTTCTTTGTTTCATATGTTATATCATTCAAATTTCATTAACATGTTCTTAAATCCATTATATTCTGTTCCAATACTCTTTTATGTATCATTTATGAGTGGGCGACCCATGTACCCTCTCTTTTCAATGTTTTCTAAAACCCTGTATCATAGCCGTTATGCTACAGAATTTTCGTCTCAAAATGTCTTTCTCTTTTTCAAAAATTATTTTATTTTATTAAGTGAATACTCAAAGATATTTCTTTTACAGGGGTATTCACATATATATAAAAGTTTTCTATTTTAATTCTGGGATTTACATACATGATACCACTTTCCTTTTTCCGTGGGTTTAAAGTGACATAAAGATCACGTCTTTAAAGTAGTTTTTAAAATGTGATGACTATGAAATGAAACCCATTTCTTTTATGCTATATGGGTTGTTTATGAAATGTTTGATGATGATATATGTGGCTCACATGATAATAAAGACAAATTTAAGGGTGCGCCCTTATAGTGCTCCAATGCATTGGGTAAAGACTTAATCTCTAGATATGGCCATTATTAACGACGCCTTGGTGAATAACCTTGGTAATTTTTAATGACACCTTGGGGATGGACCTTGGTGAAACGGAAATGATTGTCTATGTTAAATGTTTTAGAAACATCTTCAATTTATGAAACACATTATTTTTATTATGATATTCCTCATGATCTCTTTTTCATGCCTTAAAGTTATTTTTCATGACTTTTGATGTATCTCAAGTTCACATGTAAAATGTTTCCCTTGTTTCCCTTACTAGGACTTCTTCTCACCCTTTCCTTTGATGTATGCTCCCAGGTTATGAGATGTTGTAATGAACTAGGATGAACAAATGAATAAGCCTTTCAAGTATTTAAGAAGAATGTTTTATGTTGTCATGTATTAAGTTCCTGGTTTCCAAGACATTAAACCTTAAAGAGCCTCGTTTTTGTGTAATGTAATGAAATTTTATGTGATAAAAAGGTGGGATGTTATATGTACTTTATAAAATTTTGTTTTACTTGTTTTTACAAGTTTCTATTTCTACTGATCAAGTTATAGAAAATTTTATACTATTTGATATAAACTCTTTCAAACTCTATTTATAAAGAGCATCAGTACAAAACTACATCTGATAAAATTTATTAAGGAGGTTGGAAAATTTGTATGTTTTTTATAAACTACAATTCACCCCCATATTTTAGTAAATTTTATACTCTTTTAATCCTACAATAATATCAAGAAAACATCAATAAAGATGCCTTTCATCCACTTCCCCCATTGAGTTGCCACTCTCACAACCACAATATCAAACATCATGTTCTTTCATACCTAATTACATATCCTCACTATATATCAATCCATATCAAATGTGTCTTAGGTCATAAACCTACCTACCCTAGCCTCACACAGGTACCAACAACTTATGCTGGCATTAATGTCATCATGCACATATCTTACACCACTCCTACATTATCACCTTTATCATCACACATCCATCCACAACCACATATCTAGAGTAACAGGGTATCATAAACATGAAGTAAATTAACATCATTCAATATTATTACCATAGATTACCCCCACTACAAACCACATCCTATTGTCACTAGAAAATGATTGTGTTATTGATCACATCAAATTAGATGTATATTTTTACTAGAATTTCTGCAGTATAACAGGAACCCTTGGTTGCATCTCAATGAATACTTAGATAATTAATTTTAAAAGAGTGTTTTAATTATATAAAATGATATTTAATTTTAATTTAATGGGATTTTTTGGATCAAGTATTAATCATTCATGAAAGAACACTAAAAAAATGAGAATTTAATGAGATTATTGGTTGTGATCAACCCAAGGGAATCCTATGATGTTTATCCTTCATCAATTTAAGATATAGATTTTAAATCTTCTTAATACCAAGTTTGAAACACCTATAATAATAATTTTACTGATTTTATACTAGGAAACCTCCTAGGGTTCGGTCAAAAACACAAAATTATTCACCGACTACCGTCGATGATTGAGTGATTTGTGTTCGACTTCATAACCAAAACTCACTAAGGAAACACAATAAAAACTCAATGTGATGTCTAGGTATATATGTTATTTTAGTTTGATTTCATGAAATAAATGTAAATTTCCATAGAAATTTTTATTTTAATTTAATCCATTAATATGAATCATACAATCACTATAATCGAAAGAGGGAAGAAGAAGTTGTGAACAATGTGTGATATATCACGTGAATGGGTACCCCCCAAACATTATCATGTGATTTTGAGTATAAAATAACAATAAATAACTCAATTAAACAATAATATTAAATTAATATAACCAACATAAATACCTATGATTTAAAATATCATTCAAATAATACAAATATGAAGCTTTAGAATTACATCACATTCCTTCTCAGGTGATCACAAAAAGTTCAGCACTCTATGGAAGAAGATCAATCCATATATGAAGAAGAATAATGACCCAATCACTCAAAACTCTCCATATGGTCGATAATACTTTGTAAATAATGGAGAGGAGGTATTTTATTAACAATTACATTGAAATTCCCACAAAATAAGTCAAGTGTCTAAGGGACTAAGTGACTATTCAAGGAAAAATTTCTCCCTCCACTTAGTGCAGATGGTTTACTGACTTAAACATTAAGTCTTGACATGAAATTTATTGGATATATGGACCTTATATTTAGTCTAATGGATGTGGAATCATCTAAATTAGAGGTTTTAATCTTACTATATGGCCCAAATATAGAACGGTGGTCCATCTGCCTCTCATAGATTTTCTTCTCTTTGTGGGCTCTATTGGGA
Source organism: Viscum album (assembly GCA_963277665.1). Classification (NCBI taxonomy): domain Eukaryota; kingdom Viridiplantae; phylum Streptophyta; class Magnoliopsida; order Santalales; family Viscaceae; genus Viscum; species Viscum album. The sequence continues at coordinate 1,898,154,974 of OY728150.1, forward strand.
CTCTTATGATGAGATATAGCTCTGAGTCTAGTTGAAAAAAATTATATCACAATAAAATTTTCATCCTAAAAAAAGGAATTTTTAAATTTTGGATCAGTGAATATAATGTTATGATAAAAATACCATCATTTTATCTAATTGGGTTAATATGTAATTGCGTCTTTTTAAGTATTTTTTCAACAAATGAATCCAAAATATATATTGAGTACAAAAGGCTTTAAAAATGGGATGTTAAAACCCATAAAAATATAATTAATAAGTATAATGGTGATAATATATGATGCATAAATGTTGAATCACACCCCCACACTTAAACCTTTACACTCCAGAGAAAAGTCTTATATCCTAATCAAATCCCATTCTTAAATCAAAGGTTATAAAACTTCCAATATTATTTTGAAATGAAATCCATCATTTCTCATTTATGAAATCAATTTTCCTATCATTATATTTATGTCACATTAAAATTCGTTCAAATTTATTTTTTAACCCATGCAACACGTGTCAACCCACCTCACTTAGAAAATTTATCTCTTCATTACAGGTACATATGAAAGTGGAATTATGCTCATTTCCCAAATATCATGTGATATTACTATATTATTGATGAGATCCTAAGTTATATATTGTTAAAAAATATTGTGATACTCATGAATACTTCCTATAGGTTGTTCTAAGGTTCAAGGGTTTGTAATATTTTATGTTTAAAAATTAGAGGTAGAAGAGGATTGTTTAATCTCTTAAGTACAAAGAATAAAAAAATTCAGAAAGTGTTCTGAGTGAATGTACTCACTAAACCCCTCTAAGAGTGTATCACTTCCAAATCACTCTCCCCTTTGTTAATTTTGTTTGGGTCACAACCAAGAAGTTAATAATAATGAGTAAACTTCCTCTCTTATCTATTTCTTTTTCTTTTATTCAACTTATTTTTTTCAATGTACATAATTATTATGTTATATCTATATATTTTAGATATAAAAAGGGAAACATGTGTAAAAAAATGATAGAATATGTATTGTAAACCCACTACCCAAAAAATGTAGCCAACCTTCCAATCAACCCATAACAATGAATCCTTCCCTAGAATTTCCATAGAAACACCCTACCACTCACTAAAAATAAAACAATAATGTAAAAATGATATGGGTTGGTAGGGATAAATTATCTTGTAATGTGGGTTTCCTAATAGGTATTTCATGGTCTCTAAGTCTTAATAAGGGTCAAATTTCAAGGTGGCCCAAAATATAGGTTAATTATACAAAGTTATTTTAAATGAATGATGACCTCTATCATGAGTATATCACACTCAAATCTTATGGATTCAAATAAAATAAAGTAAATTTATGGATTATGCATATGATTAAATACCCTCAAGATAGTTATTAAAAGAAATAATATGGAATAAATGGCTTATAATTTCTCTTGGGAAAGGGATGAAAAATATTTTTTAGTTTTAATGTGGAATGGGTTTTAAAAATCCACTAACTTATAAGAATTATTTGAAATTAAAAATTCTAGAAAAATATTCCATATCAAGATTAATTTTAAATAAATTTCCCAAAAACCAAAGAGTTTCCCACATGATCTACTCAATCAAGAAAAATGATTTTTCATATTATATTTAAGATCAAAGAAAGAAAAAATGGAAAAATAATTTTTTTAAATATATACACACACATCATGTAAAAATAAATACACAACATGTGGTTTTTTGAATTTAAATTTTAACCCCCCTTACACATAAAAACTACATTTTACACAATGTAATAACTTTAAATAAATAGACAAGTAAATAAAGGTGGGGAGAAGGGACAACCTGTGAAGTGGTTTCATATGTATCATCCATCACCTGAATTTACTCCACCGAATGATTTTAAAAATCCTTATAGAAGTGTTTAAGTCTCTTCCCATTTATGGTAAACCTTATACCACTCTAATTATGAAAAACCAATATTTCACAAAGAGGTTAAATGTTGGTAATAGTATAAGAACTAATCCATCAGGAATGAAGATTACTTGGGTAGAGTTTTAGCCTAGAATTGTACATTTAAACCTTCTCACCAATATGAAAATTCCCCTAATGAATATATCATTATAGATAGCCTCTTTATTATTTTTATCAATCCAAGAGTTTTCATATGAATTGCATAAAATTTCTTATAACTCATGAATATGTAACTTCTTACGCTCACATGTATATGAGAGGTTCACATCAAATTGTTTAATAGCCTAATATTCATGGTGATATAACTCTATAGGGAGGTTATAATACTTTCCAAACACAATTATATATGGTGACATTCTGATTTTCGTTTTAGAAGCTATGTGTTATTCCCAAAGTTCATTATCCAAGTGCAAACTCCAATCTTTCCTATTGGGTTGTACCATTTTTTACAAGATTTGTTTAATTTCCCTATTTGAAATTTTATCTTATCCATTAATTTAGAGGTTATATACAGTGGAGAATTTATGAACAACCCTATAATTAAAAATAATGATTTTCATGTTGTGATTAAAAAAATTTGAACCCTGATCACTAATGATGACCCTCAGTAAACCAGAACTGCTAAGAATGTAAGATCTCAAAAAGTCTACAACAAATCAAGGTTCATCGATCCTAGTAGCCTTTTATTCCACCCTTTTATAGACATAGTCAATAACTAATAATATGCACACAAATCCAAATAAATTTGTAGAAGTCCCCATGGAGGAAATTCCCCATGCATTAAAGATCTCAAAAAATAACATTGGTTTTTGGGGAATTCCATTCCCCTTAGAGATATTACCTATGAATTGAAATCATTTTCATGAATTACAAAACTGATGGGCATATCTATATAATTTTGGCCAATAAATTCTAGAGTCAATGTCCTTTTTAGTTGTATATTGAGATCCAAAGTGGCCCTAACTAGCTAGAGTGTTTAAGAAGCTCAAAATAAATGTAATCTCATGGCTAGGAAGATAATGATGAACCACCTGGTCACTATTAATTCTATACAAGTATGAGTCATCCCAAATGTTATATAAGGATTCATGATTAATTATTTGGGAATGTGAAATGCTAAAATCTATAGGGATCCTTAATGCTATTAAAAAATTCACAGTGTTTGCATACTAGGGGGTAAGGTCCACTATATCACAAAGGTTCTCATCGAGAAAGAATTATCAAATGGGTAGGGAGGATTCATCATGATGGTATAATGGTGTGTAAATCTTACTAATGTGGTCCTATAACACATTTTCCACTAGTATCTTATCTATAATCTCTCGGTCAAAATCCTAGAGGAGGAGTATAAACCATATGAGGTGAGTCTTATATTTGGGTTTATTAAGGAGAAATTGAGGAATAATGTGATTATAAAACATAATAAATTTTGACCCAATAAGATATTAATGGAATTTATTGAAGAAAAATATATATAAATAAGTTCATTTTTGGTGGATGTATAATTTTCTTGGGTAGGGTCAAGGGAATGTGAGACATACACAATGGCATGAGGATCCCTCTAAACCCTTTATAATAAAACAACCTCAACTAAAAAGTTAGAGGCATCACAAATAAGTTCAAAGTGAAGATACCACCATGGTGGTTGGATTATTAGAGGTAATGTGAGACTTATTTTTTAATGAATTAAATTCATCCTCAAAATTTCTATAAAAAAACTCAGATTCTTTTTGAAATAATAGAGACAAAGGAAGTGTGGTAATACAAAATTCATTAATAAATCGAAGGTAAAAACCATAAATACCCAAAAAATATCTATAACATCATGGTTAAGGTGAACACTCTTTTAAATGTTTAAGAGGCTTTACTTTGGGTTGGGGGGGGGGTCGAGGCAATCTTGGGTTTTTTTAAAGGACCTGGGATGGGCGCTGGCTATAGGAAATGGTTCACACCATGAATTTTATTTTCAAAATATGAATTACTCATGGTAAAAATTCATGATTCCAGTTTAGGAAATGAAAAAATTTCATGATTTGAAATTTTTATTCCTGTCGTGGATTTGGGTTTTTCATTTTTAAATAAAGAAGATGATTTTTTGGCATATATTCCATAAAAATAGTTTAAAATTTTAATTTTTAATTCAATTCATTAATTTATATGTGTTGAGAATCCCACACCTCTCTCATTCCCCTTCCTCCTCTCTTTTTTGAACCCTAGGGTTACACTAGGTGATTTTGGGTGGATCCAACCCTTCCAGGATTCTCCAAATAGTTATTTGATATTTGAATTGGATGGTTTCTCATATTTTGGTAAGTGTGATCATACTATCTTATATTTCTTATTGATATATTGGTTTGTAAGTGGTCTTAGGCTATTTTATTATAGTATATTTATCAGGATTTTATCTAATTAGATCCTTTGTAGATTCCTCTATAAAAATTGTCTTCAAAAATCCAGTTCTTATGTTGGTTATGGTGCGTCATATAGGATTCTTGAGGTATGTGTTGATCTAACTTATCCACTAACCCTTTAACTTTTGGAATTAAATTATAAGATATTAGAATCAATATTAGGGCCTTCTCTCATTGCTCCATCCCCTTCCCTTTTTGATGTGTGTGTGGATCCTGTTATAGGTCTGGCACTGGCTACAGGAGTGAGTTCAAACCATGAATTGTATATTGAAGATGTTAATTACTCTTAGTACGAATCTATGATTCTAGTTTAGGATGTAAAAATTTTTTATCATGTGAAAGTGATATTCATGTATTGAATTTTGAATTTTGGGTTTTAAAATAAAGGCTACACATTTTTCATGCCTAAAATCCATCATGGGAGTTCACACTGTGAATTTGTAATTCACATCATGAAAAGTTTATGTCCAATGGATTTATATGTCTTGGGAACCCCATGCATCTCTCATTCACCTTACTTCTCTATTTTCTGGACCCTAAGGATGCACCAAGAAATTTTGGGTGGATCTAACCCTTCTGAGCTTCTTCAATTAGAACTTTGATCTTTGGGTTAGTTTTTTTCTCTTATTTTGGTAAGTGTGATCATTATTTATTATATTACTTCTTGATCTCTTGGTTTGGAAGTATTCATGGTCTATGTTTTTAGATTCTATTGATATCAATTTTGTATCTTTCAATCCTTTTTATATTTATCTATGTGATTGTCTTCTGGATGCCAGTTTTTGTGTTGGTTGTGGTAAGACGTTTGATATTCTCGAGCTATGTGTTGATCAAACTTATTTTTCAAACCTTTTTCTTATGTAATTTGATTCTATGATGTTATAATTAATTTTACATCCTCCCCTATTCTCTCTTTATTCTTTTTACCTTTTTAGTGTGTGTAGATCCCGTTGTGGGTAGTGTGAAACCCATGCTTAAGGTATGTGGTTCTATCTCTTTTGATCCTTTGTAGATTATTAAATGTGATTATCTTATGTAGGATAGTTATTATGTTGGTTATGGTGTGGCGTGTGAGATTCTTGATGTATTTTTTTATCTAACTTATTTTTCAACCCTTTTTCTTATGGAATTCAATTCTAAGATGTGATAATTAATGTTAGGGCCTCCTCTCTTTGCTCTTGCTTCCTTTTACCTTTTTAGTGTGTGTGTGCGTGGATCCTGTTGTGGGTGGAGTGTGACCCATGATTGAGGTATGTGGTTCCATATCTAGCCTATTTGGATAAACCTTAAATTCTCTTGATTTATTAAATTGATTTCTAAATGAATTGGTATGATTTTTTATTTTTTATTTGTGTGTAAATGGTTTTTTTATAAATATAGTTTCACCCTCATTTTGGTGAAAGAAAATATATTTTGAAATCATTGTGAAATGAGTTTCTAAATCATGTTTTTATGAATAAATGGTTCTATGGAATTTTTTTTTAAATGTAAAATACCTTTGAAATTTATTTGATATTTGACACACAAGGGATCCTTGGGTAGTTAGGTTGAAGGTGTGGTATTGGTCCTCATAAATTGGTATTGTATAGGGGTTCACTTTATAGGGATTTCTTCAATTAATATATTATAGATGCATTGTCTCTAGAAATTGATTGAAATTATAGAGGGTTCACTTTCTAAGGTGTTCCTCTATTCCCTAAACTTTGATTCATGGGTTCTAGGGACTTTATGTGCACTAGTATTTGATTGATATTGAGGTATGAGTGACCTATATTTCCTTACTTATGATATATTTAGGGTGTTGTAATTTTTGTGTTTAATTTGTACTAATTGGTTTGATATGATATGACACATTCTTTTATAAATTTAACCGTATATTTAAAATATTATTTAAAACAATTTTACTTGGCTTTGTTTTAGAATTGTGGAAAATTGGGAAAATGTTTTCCATGATTTTGATATAAAATATTTTAACTTCTTATCATTCCTTGTGTTATTTTAATATGAACTAGGAATGTATTTTATCTGATGTGGGAAAGGTAAATGTGGCACATTTATTTGAATAGGATTATATCAACTGGGTATGGGTAGATGGTGGTGAGATGGTGAGACATTTCCCATTTATCACACGGTGTAGCTGTTGGCTATTTGGGTTGTCCTTCTAGTTTTTTTAGACATGTAATTTATTTTTTTCCTAGATACTTTTGAGTTGTATCACTTCTGTTTTCATTCTTTTTGTTGGCCCATAAGAGATTATTGGCCCCTCTCTAGTTTTAATAATTAGAAATCATGTCAAATAGTGTCTAATCATTCTAATCATGTTTATTTAAGTTTAAATATATTTAATTATGATTATATATGATCAAATATGTATTTAACACATTCTATGTATATTCATGTAATATTACAGTTAAAATAGAAAAATTGGCTAAGTATGAGTCACTGACACCGACAGAACAAGTGTGACACTGACAACACAAACTAGCTCACCGATACCGATGGAGTAAATGTCTCAACGATAGCTCAACTAAGACACTGACAGAAGGAATGTATCACTGACAAAAGGAATGTTTTATAGGAAGGGGAATGTCTCACCGATAGAAGGAATGTCTCACCGATAAAAGGAATGTCTCACCGATAGAAGAAATGTCTCACCGACAGTACAAACTGACTCACCGATAGACGACTCAACGATAGTAAAAATGAGACAGAATGACTTGCTAATAGAATGAGTCACTGATAAAAAAAGAAGTAATCACTGATTGAAGAATCCAATGGCATAATGACTCACCGATAAAGGAGTCATCGACAGACTGTTTAAATTTTATTTTATTTAAAATTATCTCTAATTGTCATATTTGAGTGTTTTAATTATTTTGATTAAATTAATACTTTTTGCAGAAAATATTAATTGGGATGTCAGAAGTATGAGGTACAAAACCTACCCAAATCATGCTTATTTTCAAGCTATATAATTTAAAATATAAAATCATGCGAGATGAAATACATACACTTATACATATATTAGAGGACTCGCACGAGAACCCATACTGAACCTACAAACAAAAGGAATAAGAACACATGAGGAATTATCATTCTTGATCACTGAACATAAAGGATAACTTACTGTGCACCAAAGTTCTGAAACCTCAAAAAGAAAAAAATAGAACCAAAGGAATAGAACTTCATCTTCTTAGAAAACCAAAACACAAAGCTTCCTAACAATATATTTTTAGTGTTTATTTATAGAAGAGGACTCATGATTCAAATATGACACATCCAAAGAATCTAGAGCCGTATTTCACAACACATAGAGCCTTATAAACTCTATCTATTTATTTCATGCTCTGTTGTGTTCATTTTTACTACATTTCGAGTAGTGTGTGCATCAGTATGTTAAACACAAACTGTCTCCTACACAGAACTAAATGATACAAGATATCCTCACACAAACATCTTTTTACACATGTTATATCCCATGTAGAACTGTGGTGGAGGTCCCGTGTGACCTGGATATTTTAGTTACCATGTAAATTGTGGTAGAGGTCTTGTGACCTAGACAGTTTGTATACTGTTGTGTAAAACCCAATTTAGGGTGTGGAGAAAAGCTTTATATATATATATATATATATTTATTAGTGGAATGTGATCATTAAGTGGATTGGACTAAGTCTTGTCTTGAGACCGAACCTCTTGTTTTAATCCATTGTATTTTCAAATTTAGTTTTCTCTATTTTAAATCATATGTTAGAAAACTAAGTTTCACTTTGATAGTTAGTCTTGGATAACATTTATAACTATTTGGGTTTAGTAAATTAGTTTCAAAAGTTATATAAATATCTCATATTTTTATAACTGAGAAATAATCAATCTGTTTAGAAATTAATTAAATAGTCAGACTATTATACATTTACCACTTTGATTAACTGGGTTGTCTTTTTCTTAAATTGGGGGATTATTTCCAATAAAGTTTTTAACATATATTTTTTAGAAACTCAATTTACCCCCCCTCTTTAGTGTCCTACTCCGACCAATATTTGGTATCAAATTTTGTTTTTAAATTACTATTTTTTAATCTTTTCAACTTCTATTTTAGTCGTGTTTTAAAGATATCTAAATTTCTATGAGTTCTAAATTTTTAGATATTTAAAATCTTATTATTTATTCTTTATTATAGATAATAGATTATAAGGTGTTTATACAAAGAAACCTCCCTTTTTCAATGGAACTAATTATTCTCAATGGAAAATTAAGATAAAAATTCACTTATAACATATGGGTTTTGAAATTTGGTCTTCCATTTTTGATGAATATAATATTCCTGCTACTGCCTAAAATACTTGGGATGACCCAAATAAGACTTCTTATAATAATAGTTTCAAATATATTAATGCATTATATTGTTCTTTTGGAGATGAAGAATTCAATAGGATTTCTACATGTAAAATAGCCCATGAAATTTTGGATACCCTAGCTGTTTCACATGAAGGAAACATTAATGTTAAGGAAATGAGACTTAACACATATACTATTAAATATTATAACTTTAAGATGATGCCTGATGAACCTATCTCTAACATGTATCTCAGGTTCAATGAAATTGTAAATACTATCATCTATTTGGGAAAGGAAGTTACTGCTAAATAAGAAATCATGCAAATTCTCAGATGTCTACCAAACAGATGGAGGTGAACTTCAGTGTCAATAAGATAATCTTGTGATATCAGTAAATTTCCCATTACGTAGCTGATAGAAAATTTGATGATGTATATAAGGCCCCAGCCTTAAACCTTACTTAATATTGAATTAAATGAATAATTCACATTGAGGATCTTTTCAGGTTTAGAGTTTTAGAGAATTAGAACATAACTATTACATCTTAAAAGATTAAAAAGTAGACACTTCTACTAAGTCTCCATAAAAAAAACTCTTAAAAAGAAATATGTCTAGATTCCATGTTTTAGATAGCATGAAATTCCCTTGATCCCATCCTTGACCTTATTCCACTTTAAGTCCTGTGAAAAACATTTCGAAAAACTTGGGGTGAGCATAAAAAGCTCAGTAAGGGATACACAAAGAATGAAAACTGTTAGTTTTTCAAAATCAAGTAAACCATGTATACTATATCAAAGTAATACCTTCACCTTCATGAAGTAGTAAGAAAAAATCTTCACTGAATAAAGTATCATTACTTACCTTTTTGTAACCAAAGGATTACCATAAAACCCATATAAAGAACACATAGAATATATATAAAGGTAACTTGGGACATAAACATACTTAAGTGGAATAACCATACGGTTGACTTCCACACATATCACTTAATGGAATAGCCATACGACCAATTTCCATACATACTTAAAGGAATAGCCATACGGCCGACTTCCGTACCCAATGCATTGGAGGTTATAACGTAACCACCCGTCCTGGTATTCACGGCACCACCCGTCATATGGTTTATAACGTAACCATCCGTTAAAATGTCCAAGTACCAATATAAAATCATAAAACATAAAACCAATATAAAGGAATGAAAACATTTCCACATTTCAATCACAATATATAATAAATATATTCACATAATAGAATCCTTTTTCAAAACCATTTTCAATACCAAATTACATAAAAGAGTATATGGTATTTATTTTATTCTAAAAACATTACAGCTTGTTGAGAAAGCCAAAGATCAAATAATACTCGCGGCGGCGGAAAAGGTCGTTGTCACCGCGTACGTTAATAAAAACATTCCTTTTTGTCGTTTAGTAAAACGCTTCGTAGAAAAAGATTCCTTTTGTATAAAAGTAAAAGTCAAAGGAGTTTATACACCGTATAAAAGAAAGTTGTGTATAAAACGAAATCTGCCTCAATGAAAGGAGATTGAGACGAAGTCCCTTACCTCAGGTCCGACTTGACTCGATCGTTCTTTAACGTCCTGAATAAGAAACTTGAGTTAATTTATACTTGATTAAGAACCTTTTTAAAGTTCATTATTCTTTTTATATCACTTATTTCCATGTTATAAACATTATGTAACCATTTAAGTTAATAATGTTTGTTTTGTCAATATTTGGTTCTTAAGTCGAAAGTTGTCTTCTTACAATTACATGTTGTTCATGTGGTCAAAAGTTCTTTATATCCAGAATGAAATTCCCGATTTGGATATAATATGTATCATATATATCCAGCATATACATGTATTTATAATATTACATAATCATTTAGAGGTAAGAAATGAAATGCACCGCTCATGGAGACGGTAAGCCGTACGTACGCATGAACGCTACTTTCATTTCTTTGTCATATTAGTGGAATTAAAACTAAATGAGAGGTATGTATATTTTAATTCCAGAATTATATTCATCATTTAGATATATCATTAATTATATATATATATTATATACATGTAATTATAATAGTACATTACATTTGGGGATAAGAAATGAAATGCACCGTTCATGGAGACGGTAAGCCGTACGCACGCATGAACGCTACTTTCATTCCTATCTCATACTTTAATGGAAAGAAATAATAATTATATAGAGGTATATTATAATTCCAGTATAACATCATATATAATAACTTTAAATCCATCCTTTACACGTCCCACATATGGCATTGACGAATCACATCACTTTTAGGGGGCGGTAGTCCGCACTTCCTTAAATGAAGATATCGTGTTTACCCACAATGAAAACCATAAAGGTATGCCAAAAATGAAAAATACAGAATATTAAAGAAAACATAAACATATTATATATCATATATAAAAATAGTGACATCATAATGGCCACCCTTGAAGGTGTTAAATGAGTATTGAACAATCATCGTTTCGGGAGGCAGAATTTCGCCATCCACGGAAACCGTATGTTCTTTAACCATTTGATGTAGTTGTGTGAGAGTGTAGCTCAAATAAATATTATAACAAAATCCTAGTATATTGAAGATACTGGTGTTGTTACAAAAGAAGTAAATAAAATGAGTTTAGAGGGTTGGAGAAGCAAAATAAAACAAATGAACAAGAGAGAATGAATTACCTTTAAAAGTGTAACTCCCTTTTGATTTGAGCCTAAAGGCTTCCTTTGAAAGGATTCTGCCCAAAGGAAATTCTCTAGGATGAGGAGAGGGATGTGGAGAGAGTAATTGGGCAGGGGTTGGCCGAGCCAAAGTCTTGAGAAGTGTGTGAAATGGGGTAGAGGTGGGGGCCTTTTATAAGAGGAGAGGAGGGGCACTTTTGGAAAGTAAAGAAATATTACTTTATTTGAAGATGTGTTTCGGTTTTAAAAGGTCCCACATTGATATAATTCGTGGATAAGGTGATAAGGGTTCGAAATCCACTCATCCAATTGGTTTTGGCCATGTGTAGGTTTTATATTTTTCATTATCTTTCCATTTTATTTAAATCGTCAAATAATGATGTCATCGCTGCATCATTATTATGTCATATATAATTTAATTTATTTAATGTCTAAAAAATTATAAAAAAAAATACTATGATGTATGAAATCTTTTTATCTTTCCAATGAATATTTATAATAAAAAATATGACTTGTATAACCCTACTTAAAAATTGTTTTAATAAAACATATCATGTTTGTGTTAATTTTACTTTTCCATTAAATAAAAATATATTATTGTCATTTTCCAACTAAAGTGGCTCCATGGGGTCCCCAAGTTGGCCCATGGCTTGTCTTGGTCGGCCATGACTCACCCAATAGATGTAGGACAAGTTTCATGGTGTTTTCACATTCTTATAATACCATTTTTACCTTAAACTACACTAATTACCTCTAATCGCGATTAAAAACTTAATAAGTTACTATTCACCAAAAAATTATTTTTATCCCATTGAACCACATTTTACTTCTTAATGACAACCATGTATGTCGGATTTTCAAAATTCAATACACATTAGTGGTAAACTTTCATTTAACTGAAAAATCAGTTTGCTTGATTACCACTTAGTGGTTTCACTATTCATCAAAAATTGGAGTTTTTCAGAAAAATACCAAAACTTCACCCTAAGCTATATTTGATATTCCGAATTCAAAAATGAAGTCCGTTTTACAAAATTCAAAACATATTAGTCACATTAATTAATTTAATAATTAATTCCCGCTGTCAGAGCAAATAGCGTGTTTTTATAAAACAATAAGTATCAAAAGATTGACACTAGTTTAAGTCTGATTTCAAAGTGAAATTAATTCCAACGACCACTATTGGATTAAATCATAAAAATATTTTCAAATTTTACTTTAAAATGAATTCAAAATATAATCTAATCATATAAATAAATTAGATTAAAAAGAGGTTTTGAATTAAAATACAACATTTTATACTATTCATTAAAAAAAATGAACATTATCGGAAAGATACCAAAATTTTACACAAAGTAAATTTTGATGTCCCAATTCTTAAGAAGAGTTTTATTTGGTCCAATAGAATGTATAAGAGTGAAAAAAACTATATTTAATGATGGTTCGCCATCAAAAGGCGATAAGTGAACCTTTAGTGAAAACTAGGGTATATATGCCCTAAAATTGAACTCTTTCCGTATTTTAAGCCTTTATCTTTTATTGGGTAAATGTATAAACATTTAAAAACATATCTAATCATATTTTAGTTATTTCTATCCATTCCCGCCAGTACAACGGCTACTTGTTAACTAACATTTAAAATAATATTATTTTATTACTAGTGTGCTACGTAAGTTTCAAAGAAACTCATTGTTGCGTATCGGGTACGCTATCGAACATATCAACCCCTTTAAAATAAAATTAATATTTAATTCGTAAATATTAATAAATATGAAAATTCTTTATTCTTTATTTACCTGGGATGTTACATCCTTCCCCCCTTTTGGGAATTGCATCCTCGCAATTTTATTCACTTATCAAAATAAGTGGGGGTATTTATCCCTCATAGCATTTTCAGATTCCCACGTTGCCTCTTCAATCACATGGTTTTTCCGCAAAACCTTTACCTGATGAATCACCTTATTCCGTAACACTTTCTCCCTGTGGTCAAGAATCTGGACCGGTTGTTCCTCATAAGATAGGTTCTCTTCCAGCTAAACTACCTCTGGACTCAAAACATGAGATGGATCTGGCATATACTTTCTCAAAATTGAAACATGAAAAACATTGTGTACCTGAGATAAACTCGGAGGTAAAGCCACTCGGTATGCAACTGATCCAACTCTTTCCAGAATTTCGTATGGTCCAACCAACCATGGACTCAACTTTCCTTTCTTACCAAATCTCATCACACTTTTCCAAGGAGAAACCTTGAGAAAAGCATGATCACCTACCTCAAAAGATAGATCCTTCCTCCGGTTATCCGCATAACTCTTCTGCCTGCTCTGAGCTGTTCTCATGTGTTTTCTGAATCAAATAAACTTTTTCTGCCATCTCTTCTACCAATTTTGGTCCCATCAGCTTCCTTTCACCCACTTCATTCCAAAATGCTGGAGTTCGACACCGCTTCCCATATAATGCCTCAAATGGTGCCATCTGTATACTGGAATGAAAACTGTTATTATAAGAAAACTCAACCAAAGAAAGATGTTGGTCCCAACTTCCCTGATAATCCATAGAACAAGCTCGTAGCATATCCTCCAATGTCTGGATTGTTCGTTCTGACTGCCCATCTGATTGAGGATAAAAAACTGTACTAAAATTTAATTCAGTACCCAATGACTTATGAAGGCCTTTCCAAAATTTAAAAGTAAACCTGGGATCACGATCCGATAAAATGGAGAGAGGAACTCCATGTAACCTGACTATCTCTTTAAGATACAGACGGGAAAGTTGATCAAGAGAGAAAGTATCTCGTATAGAAAGGAAATGAGCAGATTTGGTCAAGCGATCAACAATAACCCAGATTGCATTATTACCTTGAGATGTCCTCGGTAATCCCACAACAAAGTCCATGGATATGTTTTCCCATTTCCACTCTGGCACTGGTAAAGGCTGAAGCATCCCTTTCGGTAACTGCCTCTCTGCTTTAACCTGTTGACATGTTAAACACTTCACAGTAAAATCAGCAATGTCTCTTTTCATTCCATCCCACCAGTAATACTCCCGCAGATCTCTGTACATCTTAGTACTGCCAAGATGAACTGAAAACAGGGAACTATGAGCCTCACATAACAACTCATTCTTCAACTGTGAATCACAAGGCACACATAACCTCTTCACAAACCTCAAAACACAAACACAAACTTATCCAAGAACTCATAGAAAATTTTATTCATAAGGTCCATGAATACAATAGGTGCATTGGTTAACCCAAAAGGCATAACTACAAATTCATAATGGCCATATCTAGTACGGAACGCAGTCTTCGGAACATCTGCTTCTTTTACTTTCAACTGATGGTACCCCGACCTCAAGTCAATCTTCGAAAAATACTGAGCTCCCTGGAGCTGATACCACTTCATTCAATGGCCCAACATCTGCTGAAGTTTTTGCAAATGATTTTACCACCCCTTTCTGCTTGTAGTCTAGCTGCATTCCCCCAGTTGAGTTCTTCGTTGGACACTCGTTTGCATAATGACCCATTTCATTACACTTAAAACATCTTACCGTTGGCTTTTCATTTCCTGCTTGATCATCTTCCTTACAGTTACGAGCAATATGACCAGACTTACCACACCGAAAGCACTTACTAGACTTGAATAAACATTCTCCAGGATGCATTTTACCACACTTCTCACAGGATGGATATTTGGTTTTCTTACCTCCTTGCTTCTTTGATGAATTCTTCCCCTTTGCCTGCCAACTAGACCTCTTATTCTGTTGTTTGTCATAGAACACCTGATCATCGGCAAACTCCATTTCTACCTTCTCCGCACATCGAACAAGTTTTTCATAAATTTTGAACTCACGAGAAGCTAAATCCCTTCGATACTTTGGATTTAACCTTGAGTAAAAATGGTTTATTTTACTATCAAGATCTCGTATGAAGTTTGAAGCATACCTTGCCAATCGAGTGAACTTTTCTTCATAAGCAGCCACTGAATCATCCTCCTGCCTCAATTCTAGGAACTGTTTTTCCATCCTAAGACGAACCACCTTAGGAAAATATTTCTCAAGAAACATACCTTTGAATTCGTCCCAGTGAAGATCCTCAATCTCATCACTATCCCTTATATTTTTCACCATCGACCACCACTGATCAGATTCACCTTCAAAACGGTAAACAGCAAGACTAACCTTTTGATGTTCTGAACACCCCATGACATCAAAAATCTTCTCCAGTGCTTTAATCAACCCTTCAGCTTGCACAGGGTCAGATGATCCTCTGAATGATGGGGGATGTTGCCTCATGAAATGTTCCACCACTGACATGTTCCTCTGCGGTTGATCTGGCTGATCTCGTGCATGTATACCACCACCATTTATATCCTGAGTCAACTGTGCCATCACTGCAACAAACTGTTCAGTTCCGATTCCGACCATCTCAGGTTGCTAATTTGGAAGGTTGTCTTCCTCCTGATGTCGTCCCAACATAGCTGCTTTGTTTCCTCTGCGGAAAACCATTCTGAACACCGAAATATCTTAGGCGAAGCAACAAGGTAATCCGTAAATGCTATATCATTTCAATCATATTATAATTTAACACTTTTCTAATTCCTAAAGTTGTCTAAACCGACCTTTGATACCAACTATAAGGCCCCAGCCTTAAACCTTACTTAATATTGAATTAAATGAATAATTCACATTGAGGATCTTTTCAGGTTTAGAGTTTTAGAGAATTAGAACATAACTATTACATCTTAAAAGATTACAAAGTAGACACTTCTACTAAGTCTCCATAAAAAAAAACTCTTAAAAAGAAAGATTTCTAGATTCCATGTTTTAGATAGCATGAAATTCCCTTGATCCCATCCTTGACCTTATTCCACTTTAAGTCCAGTGAAAAACATTTCGAAAAACTTGGGGTGAGCATAAAAAGCTCAGTAAGGGATACACAAATAATGAAAACTGTTAGTTTTTCAAAATCAAGTAAACCATGTATACTATATCAAAGTAATACCTTCACCTTAATGAAGTAGTAAAAAAAAATCTTCACTGAATAAAGTATCATTACTTACCTTTTTGTAACCAAAGGATTACCATAAAACCCATATAAAGAACACATAGAATATATATAAAGGTAACTTGGGACATAAACATACTTAAGTGGAATAACCATACGGTTGACTTCCACACATATCACTTAATGGAATAGCCATACGGCCAATTTCCATACATACTTAATGGAATAGCCATACGGCCGACTTCCGTACCCAATGCATTGGAGGTTATAACGTAACCACCCGTCCTGGTATTCACGGCACCACCCTTCATATGGTTTATAACGTAACCACCCGTTAAAATGTCCAAGTACAAATATAAAATCATAAAACATAAAACCAATATAAAGGAATGAAAACATTTCCACATTTCAATCACAATATATCATAAATATATTGACATAATAGAATACTTTTTCAAAACCATTTTCAATACCAAATTACATAAAAGAGTATATGGTATTTATTTTATTCTAAAAACATTACATCTTGTTGAGAAAGCCAAAGATCAAATAATACTCGCGGCGGCGGAAAAGGTCGTTGTCACCACGTACGTTAAAAAACATTCCTTTTTGTCGTTTAGTAAAACGCTTCGTAGAAAAAGATTCCTTTTGTATAAAAGTAAAAGTCAAAGGAGTTTATACACCGTATAAAAAAAAGTTGTGTATAAAACGAAATATGCCTCAATGAAAGGAGATTGAGACGAAGTCCCTTACCTCAGGTCCGACTTGACTCGATCGTTCTTTAACGTCCTGAATAAAAAACTTGAGTTAATTTATACTTGATTAAGAACCTTTTTAAAGTTCATTATTCTTTTTATATCACTTATTGCCATGTTATAAACATTATGTAACCATTTAAGTTAATAATGTTTGTTTTGTCAATATTTGGTTCTTAAGTCGAAAGTTGTCTTCTTACAATTACATGTTGTTCATGTGGTCAAAAGTTCTTTATATCCAGAATGAAATTCCCGATTTGGATATAATATGTATCATATATATCCAGCATATACATGTATTTATAATATTACATAATCATTTAGAGGTAAGAAATGAAATGAACCGCTCATGGAGACGGTAAGCCGTACGTACGCATGAACGCTACTTTCATTTCTTTGTCATATTAGTGGAATTAAAACTAAATGAGAGGTATGTATATTTTAATTCCAGAATTATATTCATCATTTAGATATATCATTAATTATATATATATATATATTATATACATGTAATTATAATAGTACATTACATTTGGGGATAAGAAATGAAATGCACCGTTCATGGAGACGGTAAGCCGTACGTACGCATGAACGCTACTTTCATTTCTATCTCATACTTTAATGGAAAGAAATAATAATGATATAGAGGTATATTATAATTCCAGTATAACATAATATATAATAACTTTAAATCCATCCTTTACACGTCCCACATATGGCATTAACGAATCACATCACTTTTAGGGGGCGGTAGTCCACACTTCCTTAAATGAAGATATCGTGTTTACCCATAATGGAAACCATAAAGGTATGCCAAAAATGAAAAATACAGAAGCTTAAAGAAAACATAAACATATTATATATCATATATAAAAATAGTGACATCATAATGGCCACCCTTGAAGGTGTTAAATGAGTATTGAACAATCATCATTTCGGGAGGCAGAATTTCGCCATCCACGGAAACCGTATGTTCTTTAACCATTTGATGTAGTTGTGTGAGAGTGTAGCTCAAATAAATATTATAACAACATCCTAGTATATTGAAGATACTGGTTTTGTTACAAAAGAAGTAAATAAAATGAGTTTAGAGGGTTGGAGAAGCAAAATAAAACAAATGAACAAGAGAGAATGAATTACCTTTAAAAGTGTAACTCCCTTTTGATTTGAGCCTAAAGGCTTCCTTTGAAAGGATTATGCCCAAAGGAAATCCTCTAGGATGAGGAGAGGGATGTGGAGAGAGTAATTGGGTAGGGGTTGGCCGAGCCAAAGTCTTGAGAAGTGTGTGAAATGGGGTAGAGGTGGGGGCCTTTTATAAGAGGAGAGGAGGGGCACTTTTGGAAAGTAAAGAAATATTACTTTATTTGAAAATGTGTTTCGGTTTTAAAAGGTCCCACATTGATATAATTCGTGTATAAGGTGATAAGGGTTCTAAATCCACTCATCCAATTGGTTTTGGCCATGTGTAGGTTTTATATTTTTCATTATCTTTCCATTTTATTTAAATCGTCAAATAATGATGTCATCGCTGCATCATTATTATGTCATATATAATTTAATTTATTTAATGTCTAAAAAATTATAAAAAAAATACTATGATGTATGAAATCTTTTTATATTTCCAATGACTATTTATAATCAAAAATATGACTTGTATAACCCTACTTAAAAATTGTTTTAGTAAAACATATCATGTTTGTGTCAATTTTACTTTTCCGTTAAATAAAAATATATTATTGTCATTTTCCAACTAAAGTGGCTCCATGGGGTCCCCAAGTTGGCCCATGGCTTTTCTTGGTCGGCCATGACTCACCCAATAGATGTAGGACAAGTGTCATGGTGTTTTCACATTCTTATAATACCATTTTTACCTTAAACTACACTAATTACCTCTAATCGCGATTAAAAACTTAATAAGTTACTATTCACCAAAAAATTATTTTTATCCCATTGAACCACATTTTACTTCTTAATGACAACCATGTATGTCGGATTTTCAAAATTCAATACACATTAGTGGTAAACTTTTATTTAACTGAAAAATCAGTTTGCTTGATTACCACTTAGTGGTTTCACTATTCATCAAAAATTGGAGTTTTTCAGAAAAATACCAAAACTTCACCCTAAGCTATATTTGATATTCCGAATTCAAAAATGAAGTCCGTTTTAAAAAATTCAAAACATATTAGTCACATTAATTAATTTAATAATTAATTCCCGCTGTCAGAGCAAATAGCATGTTTTTATAAAACAATAAGTATCAAAAGATTGACACTAGTTTAAGTCTGATTTCAAAGTGAAATTAATTCCAACAACCACTATTGGATTTAATCATAAAAATATTTTCAAATTTTACTTTAAAATGAATTCAAAATATAATCTAATCATATAAATAAATTAGATTAAAAAGCGGTTTTGAATTAAAATACAACATTTTATACTATTCATTAAAAAAAATGAACATTATCGGAAAGATACCAAAATTTTACACAAAGTAAATATTGATGTCCCGATTCTTAAGAAGAGTTTTATTTGGTCCAATATAATGTATAAGAGTGAACAAAACTATATTTAATGATGGTTCGCCATCAAAAGGTGATAAGTGAACCTTTAGTGAAAACTAGGGTATATATGCCCTAAAATTGAACTCTTTCCATATTTTAAGCCTTTATCTTTTATTGGGTAAATGTATAAACATTTAAAAACATATCTAATCATATTTTAGTTATTTCTATCCATTCCCGCCAGTACAACGGCTACTTGTTAACTAACATTTAAAATAATATTATTTTATTATTAGTGTGCTACGTAAGTTTCAAAGAAACTCATTATTGCGTATCGGGTACGCTATCGAACATAGCAACCCCTTTAAAATAAAATTAATATTTAATTCGTAAATATTAATAAATATGAAAATTCTTTATTCTTTATTTACCTGGGATGTTACAATGTATGAGTAAGAATTAAAGTTTAACAAGGAGGAGTGGGACGAACCAAAGATAAAGTCAGTGGCTTTCAAAACCCCTACTTCCAAACATAAAGAAAATGAAAGGATTCAAAATCATTCTGACAGTACAAGTATTGAAGATTCACCATCAGATAGTGATGAGGAAATGGATCAATTAACCATAAGGTTTAAAAAGTTTAATATAAAAAAGAAGTTTCTTAGGAAGCCCAACTACAAAGGTAAATATAATAATAAGGGAAATTGAAAAAAGGATTGGAAAATAAATTATAACTCAAATGTAATAGTTTTTGATGAATTTAAGAGAAGAGGGCATGTAAAGGCTGATTGTACTAAGTTAAAATATAATAAGAAACATGATGAAAAAGACAAATATATAAGAAGGAAATGAAGGCCACCTTGAGTGCTTCTGAGGATATCTTCAGTGAGTAAGAATCATCACATGATGAGAAATGTGACAAGGAAAACATGTGTTTTATGACAAACAAATCTGAGGTAACCCTTGAGTCCCCTGCACAAAATTCTTATTATTTAGGAGATGAAACTAATTATAAAAATATGAATAATGAAAAAATGTTTGAATACTACCAAATAACTAAAGATACATGAAATTAATTAAAGTATAAATATAAAATTTTTAAGAAACAATATTCTCTCACCTCTACTATCAAATTTGAGCTTACTATAGAGAAAGAAAAGAATGCTCAATTACTTAAAGAAAATAATGAGCTTAAGTTATACAATGAGTAATTAAAAAATTATTTAGAATATTTTACCAATGAAAAATATATCTTTTTTCAAACTCTTGGTAAACAAGTTACACCTAAATACACTATTGGTATTAGCTATCAACCTGGTAAAATAAATTTTTTCAAAACTAATTTTTTATCAAAATATGGAAAATATTGTTTTATTCTTAGTTATGGAATTTTTTTTCAAGTTTCAATCATGAAACATATTCTACTATTTCAATTTTTTTTTACCAAATAAATTTTATTTTCCTGATACTTTATAAACTCTGTATAGAAAACCCATGAAACAAATGTGGGTTCCCAAATCTCTTATTACTAATTTTATTGGACCCAAAAAAATCTAGGTACCAAAATATTTTCTTGTCTAATCCATTTTTGTAGGAACACTGTTTGAAGAGATATTATATAAGTCTATGGTACTTGGATAGTGGATGTTTAAGACACATAAAAAAAGATTATTCATGCTTCAATAATTTGATAAATATTGATGGTGGTCATGTCACCTTTGGTGATAATGCTAAAGGAAAAATAATTAGCCTTGGAAAAATTGGAAACTCTAATTCAGTTTTGATTTCCAATGTACTTTCTATTGATGGATTAAAGTACAATATGCTTAGTATCTCTCAGTTTCATGGTGATGTTTTTAATGTTAAATTTGAAAATGATGCATGCAATGTCTTTAATTCTAAAAATTAGTAAGTATTTACAACCTTTAGAAATGAAAATGTGCATCCTGTATACTTAGATTCCTTAGTGTCTAAAAATGTTTCCTACCTAAGAGCCTTTTACAAAGAGTATTTTCTATAGCATAGGATATTTGGACATTATAATATTCATTTTCTTAGAAAGGTTACTAGTAAATGACTGGTTACGGATCTACCCACACTTGACTTTCCAAATGAAAAAGTTTTTAATCCTTGTCAAAAGGGTAAAAAACATAAAATATCTTTCAAACCAAAGAAACAAGTTTCAACTTCTCAACCTCTTGATTTGGTTCACATGGCTTTGTTTAGACCATCTAGGGTTTCTAGTCTTAATAGGAAGCACTATGTCTATGTTCTAGTAGATGAATTTTCTATATAAACTTAAACTTTCTTTCTTGCTCACAAAATTTAATATTGCTCTTACATTATTAAGTATTTTAAAATAGTAGAAAACCTAAGTGGACTTAGAACTAAAACCTTAAGAAGTTACCATGTCTGCAAGTTTGAAAACCAAGAGTTTGAATCTTTTTTCTCAAAAAATGGTTATAGTCACAACTTCTCTACTCCTAGGACACCCCAACAGAATGGTGCTGTAGAAATAATAAATAGAACCTTACAAGAGATAACCTAATCTATGCTTAATGAATATGACTTACCTATCTATTTTGGGAAGAATATGTCTATACAGCTTGTTATATAATTAATAGAGTCTTAATTAGACCAATTCTTAAGAGAACCCCTATAAGCTATAGAACATTAGGAAACCCAAAGTTAGTTACTTAAAAGTTTTTGGTTGAAAATTTTATATCTTAATAAAAATACAATCTTGAGAAATTTTTATCCAAAAGTGATGAAGGAGTATTTCTACGTTATTCAATCTCTAGTAATGTCTATAGAGTATTTAATAAAATAACTAAGTGTGTGGAAGAATCTGTACATGTCAAATTTGATGAAACATACCCACATGAACCCAATATCTCTCTAGAAAATATTGAGGATGATCTGTCTAATTTGGACATAAATGCAAAATCATCTGACCCTGCTGTTAAGCAACCTATTAAATCATCCAGTTCTAGAAATTCTCTAGACTCTAGTCACTATGAACCCAAACCAGCTGATGAACCTGAAATAGCTGGACCTTCTTTTTTAGACCCACATGAATCCTTAAAAACCATCCTTTAGATGTTGTAGTTATAAACATAGATAAAGGGACACATACTAGAGCTTCTCTAATAACCCATGTTGAATATCAATCCTTTTTGTCACAGCTTGAACTTAAAATAATTAATGATGCAATCAATGATGAATTTTGGGTAATGGATATGCAAGAAGAACTGAATCAGTTTAAAAGAAATAAATCTTAGAAACTAGTGGACTGACCTAAAGACACCTTGAACATATGCACAAAATGAATCTTTTGAAACAAAGTAGATGAAGCTGGTAATATTGTAAGAAATAAAGCTATATTTGTTGAACAAGGATATAGTCAAGAAGAATATTTTCACTATGAAGAAAATTTTTCACCTTTTTATAGACTTGAGGCCATTAGAATATTACTTGAATATGCAGATCATATTAATTTAAAAATATATCAAATGATTGTTAAGAGTGAATTCCTAAATAGATATATAGTTGTGGATGTTTTTTTGAACAACCCCTTGGTTTTTCAAACCCTCATTTTCTAAATCATGTTTTTAAATTAATAAAGGCTTTATAAGGTTTAAAACAAGATCCAAGAGCTTGGTATGATCGACTAAGTAGTGTTCATATTTCGAAAGGTTTTACAAAATATATAGTTGATCCCACTATTTTTATAAAATTAATTTATAAAGATGTTTTAGTAGTTCAAATTTATATAGATGATATTATTTTTGTATCTTCTAAAAATTATTTATGTGTTTATTTTTCAATAATTTTGCAGGGTGAATTTGAAATGAGTTTAGTGGGAAAACTCAAATTATTTATTGGATTTCAAATATTTCCAAATAAAGAAGGTATTATTCTAAATCAAAGTAAATGTACTAGAGATATTTTAAAAAGGTTTGGCTTTTATGGTACAAAAAGTAGTGATACTCAAATGAGTACCATCTATAAGTTGGATCTTGATGAAAATGGTAAATCTTTTGATCAAA
Source organism: Viscum album (assembly GCA_963277665.1). Taxonomy (NCBI): domain Eukaryota; kingdom Viridiplantae; phylum Streptophyta; class Magnoliopsida; order Santalales; family Viscaceae; genus Viscum; species Viscum album. Next base: position 1,898,178,677 of record OY728150.1, read on the forward strand.
CCACTTATAAAGGAATGATTGGGAGTTTACTCTACTTAACCACAAGCCAACATGATATTATGTTTAGTGTGTGTATGTGTTCTCATTTTCAAGCTAATCCTAAAGAGTCTCATTTAACTACTGCTAAAATAATGTTCAAATACCTCAAATATACTACCAACTTAGGATCATTTTATCCTAGAGGAAAACCATTTGATTTAGTGAGTTATTATGATTCTGATTTTTGTGGTTGAAAGTTAGAAATAGAACCTCCAAAACATGTCACTTTTTGGGCAAGTCTCTAGTTTCATGGTGTAGTAAAAGAAAAATTATGTTTCATTATCTACTGTTGAAGCTGAATACATAGCTTCGAGTAGTTATTGTGCTCAAATTTTGTGGTTGAATTTTTTTTTACTAGACTATGGATACCAATTAAACATGTACCTATAGATTGTGATAAGAAAAGTTCTATTAACATATAAAAGAATCTCATTTATCATTATAGAATGAAACATATTGATGTAATACATCACTTTTTGAGAGATCATTATCAAAAAGGTTATATAGCTCTGGAATTTATTTCCCCAAAACATCAAATTGATATTATATTCACTAATCCATTGAACTTTAAGAGGATGAGTTACATCAGACAAGAATTAGGTATGATTAATTTATAAGGACCTTATATTGATAACTCTATGTGAAAAATGAGTGCAGATATCATACTAACACTGACAATGTCATACAGAAAATGTCAGGTTGACACCAAAACATGGTCATGCCGATACCAATAGTGTCATGCTGATAGTGTCATGCTGACACCGATAGTTCCATGCCGACACTTTGTTATTCAAAAACAGATAGAGTAATGCCAGTATTTTCATGATGGCACTAATAGAACCCAATGTTTTATTTGTTTTATGTTTTAACCAAAATGATGATGTTTCATTCATTTTTTTAACCCAATTTATGAATTTACGATCCCTAAGTCCTATATAATATAAATTTGAGTTGATTCACTCTAATAATCACCATATCCTTTAACCCTTACACTCTCATAACGTTTCTCTTTACCCTCGAACTTTCACCTCCCAACCTTCAAACCGATCCATTTAATTGGTGAGAGTAAAGTGCGCACTCGAAGGAGGATCTAGATACAATTCAAAACCTACTAAGAAACAGAAAGGAAAGTTGAGTAGATCTAATCTTGTCAATTCATCTCTTTTGAATCGTGTAGTATCACCAAAAAAGGAAGTTCTTGTTGAATGGATATTGCAAAGTAAGCCTTTGTTGTTAAGGGTGTTGTAGAACCAAGGATGGATAAACTAGTTTTCATATAATGAGAGGCCTTATTACCCGACTATTTTCCATGATTTTTATATGAATGCATATTTTCTTCTATAAGGACGTGAGGTATGCTAGGTTAAGTCGGTTGTAAAAGGAAAAATAAGTTCATCTTCTTCTAGGTGTTGGGAAAAATTACTTAAGGTACCTCATGATGGAATCTATGATTACTACCAAGGAACTTATCAACCTGAAAGTGGTATGTTCTTCTATGAGACAGCTCTGAAGGATCTAACTAGAAATGAAGAGCATAGGAGGCCTATAGCTATTGAACTAGATGGTGAAAGTAGGCTGCTATTTAAGTTTATTCATCATCAGATTTGTCCCAGGAAAGGGGACTTTTCTTCATTTAAGTATTAGAATGTGTATTTGGTGTTTTTTTTGAATAAATTAGTTAAATTTAACCAGTGAAGATATATGATAGTGAATATCAGTGAAATGATCAAGCCTTATTGCAAGATTAATTATCTTTTCTACCTAAGAATGATATCTTCCATGCTACAAGTGAAAGGTTGTGTGGGTGAAGATGAGGAGACAATTTCTTCTTGCAATGGAATCTGTTTGAGAAAAAAATATATATAAAAGGATGAAAATTCATTGGAACCCATAGAAAAAGGAATGGGTTGGATTTGAAGAAAAATATTTATGAGAATTTTAACCTTGTTGACCATCCAACAATGGAAAAAGATATAGTGGACCCTTGTCTAGGATCAGAAGATGTTGAACCTATATATTCAGATGAATAAGAAGTGGACACTCCTAATAGAAAATAAGGTTATTCTATTGATGATAGGAGTGGCCCAGATACAATTGAAGCTCCAAGGGGAATGTCATATGTACCTTCTAGTACACCTATGGCCTTACCTTTAGATGAACCAACTATTAGTGACAATGGTGATGAGGAGACATAAGTGTTTAGAAGTATTGAGTATGTGAGTAGATCGAGTGGTTCTGAAGATGAATTTGAAGATAATGGAGAAGCAGAAAAATAATAAGAAAAGGGAAGTGTCTCTGTAAGTGAGGAAGAGGAGGAAGAAGGAAATTAAGAACATGATAATAGAGTTAAATAAGATGATTGAAATTATAGAGATGAAGAAACTGATTAAGGAAGTGGAAGTGACAATGGATACGATCTTCCTAGTGATGATTAAGATGAAACCATAGAACTAAATGTTCCTATGGACAAAGGAAATAATTTTAACCCCCTGGTAAGGTAGAATCTCTTATTGGAGAAGAGAAAATAGTTGAAGATGATGATGTAATGGATGATCAGATAGTATCTTCAACACAGTTGGTGTATGCTATAAGAATACCTCAAGTTGAGAGGGAGCCTCATGTAATGAGAGATCAAGTTGATGGGGAGCATCAAGCTGGAAGAATGAGACTTGACATTCTCACGCCTTTATATGATGATATTATGTTTTAATGGGAAACGAATCCTGGATATGTAGCTCTTAGTTTAGACTATGAAGATTCAGATGATGTGGTTTTTATACCTATTATAAGAGAATCCATGGCTCGGACCCCTCCTAGTGACTATTTAACTAAGGCTGAATTTGAAAGGTTTATGGAAGAAATGTGTTCAGTTGTTAGGTAATCTTTTAAAACTAAAGTTTTACCAATGCCTACTAAAAGTGATGAGGTAAATTATTTAAAGGATTTTATTGAAGAGATGAAGTAGTTTTTTCTTGTTTCTCATCCTCCAGTTCATAATTTTTTTATAAGTGAGACTAATGTTGTCTTAGTCTCAAAAAAATTTATAGTAGAGATTCAACCAAATTTAATTTTGATAGCTGAAAAAATAGTTGATAATAACTCCAAGTTGGAAAATGAGATGAGTACCTTGGTTCCTGCCATAAAATGTATCACCACTAAGTATACAGGATTTTTGGAAAATGTTCTTAAATATTTATAGTCACACAGCTCATCTCCTACTATTCATTCTACCTCTGCTCAGCCTTCTCAATATTTGGATAGTGAAGTAGTTAGATCTGTGGTTAAAGAAGAGCTTCAAGCCTTGTTTGGTGCCTCTGGTTTAGAAAGTCTTTCTAAAATTGAGCATAACACTGATTGTGTGCATGATATGGTCAATATATACTCTAAGAGTTATGAAATTTCCAATGCTCATATCATAAAGAAAGTGTACTATTAATTCAATAGGATTTATATAAAAAATTATCTAATAAGTCATTTTAAATATTTGGTAAAGAATTTGAAGTTTCCCCAATGATAAGAGATTTTAAGGATCAAGTTCAAAAAATGAAGGACTTAACACCTCTTCTTAACAAGTTCATAGAGAACAATGATGATTTTGAAAAGGCAATGCAATATGGTGGGGAGTTAATCACAAATTTCCTCAATATGTTTAAGCCTTATCTCCATGTTTAGAGTAAATCCATGGTGGTTTCATCTGCTGCACCTATCAGACTGGTTGCCTCTCCTTCTACATCAGTGCCTCCTACTCCATAGTTTATGTCAATTACTTAGGATTTGATCTAGTTATAGCCTATCATCATATATCAGATCAAGCCTTGTTCTTCAACTAAACCTACCCTTGCCCCTTCTGTTTCTGAAGCTGTTATACTTCCTCCCTTGAGAATTCATTGAAATCATCCAGTCTCTAAGCCTCCATCCACTAAACCTACTATTTATCTTTCTAAAAAAGGAAAGGAAAAACTGTATCCCCATACGTAGTGTGGATAAGTTTTTTATAGGGATGAGTTTTTGTAATCTTTGTTGTATTTCATTGATATTTTGTACTTACACTTTACTATGTACTTTCACTATCTATGAAATTTTGTGATATTTCATTTCATCCCATTGATACCTATTTTCATTCTTGTTTTTCATCTTGAATATTTTTTTGGTCTTTTTGATAATCCCAAAAGGGGTAGAACCTTAGAAATGTAATTATCTTTTTTAAACCTCCTTAAGATAAAGGGGGAGAACATCAGACATTATTTATTTTACCTCTAAACCTTATATCTATTTTGAGCAATTTCATTTTTGTATGAAAATCAGTAATGGGAGATAATAAGTGGGATGATTATATTAATCATCAACTAATTATAATTTATAATGCCATGATTTGTGATCATAAAAAGGGGGTGGTTGTTGGCCCACAGGATATGTTGGTGGCTCTCTAGTTTTAATAATCCCAAATCATGTCAAATCATGTCCAATAATTTAAATCATGTTTATTTAAGTTTAAATATGTTTAGTTATGACTATCTATGGTCAACTATGTATTTAACACATTCTGTGTATATTCATGTTATAAGATAGTTAAAATAGAAAAATTGGCTAAGTATGAGTCACTGACACCAACAGAACAAGTGTGACACTGACAACACAAACTGACTCACTGATACCAATTGAGTAAATGTATCACTAAAAATTTATCTAAGACATAGACATAAGGAATGTCTCACTAATATAAAGAATGTATCATCAATAGAGGAATGTCTCACTAATAGAAGTAATGTCTCACTAATATAAGGAATGTATCACCAATAGAATAAATGTCTCACAGATAGAAGGAATGTCTCATAGACAGAAGGAATGTATCACAGATAGTACAAACCGACTCACCAATAAACGACTCATTGATAGTAAAAATGAGACACCAACAGAAGGAATGACTCACCGAAAAAACAAAATGAGTCACTGACACATTGATTCATTGATGCGTTGAGATACCTAAAGAATGACTCACTCATATAATGAGTCATTGATACCAATAAAAGGACTCACTGATAGAAGGAGTAACTGACAGAATGACTCGTCGATAGAGGAGTCACAGATTGACTGTTTAAATTTTATTTTATTTAAAATTATCTCTAACAATAATATTTGAGAGTTTTAATGATACTAATTAAATTAATTATTTTTTCAGACAAAATTAATTGGGATGTCAGAATTACAAGGTACACAACCTACCCCAATCATGCTTATTGTCAGGATGAAAAATTTAAAAGAGAAAATCATGCGAGTTGAAAGAAATACACTTAGACATATAGTAGAGGACTCATAAAAGCACCCATACTAAACCAACAAACAAACAGAAGAATAAAATATGAGGCATTCTCATTCTTACTGACTGAACACAAAAGAGAACTTGATGTTCACCAAAGTTCCAACACCTCTGTAGCAAACAAAATAGAACTGAAGGAATAAAACTTCATATTCCTAGAAAACCAAAACAAAAACCTTCACGACAATCTGTTTTCAATGCCTATTTCTAGAATAGGACTCATGATTCACATCTGATACTCCAAAGATTCCATAGATTAATTTCACAACACATAGATCCTTTTAAACTCTATATCTTTATTTCCTGCTTTGTTGTGTGCATTTTTTCTAAAGTTCGGGCAGTGTGTGAATTTGTCTATTAAACACACACTGTCTCCTGAACTAAACTAAAGGATACAAGATATCCTTGTACAAACATCTTTTCACACCTGTTATATCCCATGTAGAACCATGGTAGAGGTCCTGTGTGACCTGGATGTTTTAGTTCCCACGTAGAACTATGGTAGAGGTCTTGTGACCTGGATATTTTGTATAATATTGTGTAAACCCTGATCTAGGGTGTGGATCAATGGTTTATATTTATATATTTCTTGGTGGAAGGTGATCACCGAGTGGAGAGGACTAAGTCTCAGCTTGAGACTGAACCTCTTGTTTTAATCCTCTGTGTTATCAAATTTAGTTTACTCTATTTTAACTCATGTTTCTGAAAACTAAGTTACACTTTGATAGTTAGTCTTAGATAGTATTTATAACTCTTTTGGTTTAGTAAATTATTTTCAAAAGTTATATAAATATCTCATATTGTTATAACTGATAAATAATCGGTCTTTTGATAAATCAATTAAATAGTTAGACTATTATAAATTTACTACTTTGATTAATTGGGTTGTCTTGTTTTTAAATTGGGGGATTCTTTCAAATAATGTTTTTAACATAAATTTTTATAGGAACTCAATTAAACACCCTCTTGAGGGTCCTACTCTAACCAACAATTTGATTATGGAATATTTATTTTATGGTATTATTTATATATATACCATGTATCTTGTTTAAGGTTGGGAGAAATCATTCCCATTGGTTATTGTTCAATGCCTGGGTGCTAGTCGCCAACCCATAGGGATCAGGAACTCCCTTCAGATCTTTTCATGGCCTAATTTGGAGCCTATATGGATGGGATTTTTGGTCCAGGTCATGATAATATCACACCTCACAAACTAATTTTAGAAATGGAAGGAAGGAAATTATTTTAATATTTTATTTATCAAATTGAATTACCTTAATTGAAATAAAATTCCCATGAAATATTCCTCAATATACCATGAAATTCCATTTCTCATAATTTAATATGATATATTTTCAATGCAGTAATGGATAAAAAAAACTAGGTGTGCAAAAAATCAAAAAAGAAAGATCCATAGACTATAAAATCGTCTATAAAAACTTTAATAAAATTTTCAGGGAACTTAGAAAAAATAATCAACATATAATGTTGATAAGTACTAGTATAATTATAGAGAACAAATGACGTCTTCCTATTTTAAAATGTTTTGAATAGATAGGTAATTTTTTTATTAATCCTCAAGGGATATATGAATTTGAAAATAACATAAATAGTCATCAAGGAAATAATAGTGAGACTTACCATCCAATCTTTCTAACATTTATTCAATGAAATTTAAGGGAAAGTGGTCCTTTTATATGTCTTGATTTAGTCGATGTTAGTAAATATAGGCTTGCCAAATATTTTTCACACATATTAGAACCAATTCATTCCTTTTATTTGAAACTACTATTATTCCAATTTTTTGAGGCATAATTTTCACCAGGCTAACCCATGCACTATCAGATATGGAATAGATGATCTTGAAAGCAAGTAACTTACTAATTTCAAATTTTACTTCTTTAAGGAGGGTTAGATTTAAATGTAATTAAACTTGATTTATAGAATCAAATTCATTATATAAAATTATATGGTGCATGAAAATATATGAGATAATCTTTAGAATATGATCCTATGTATATATTATCACCTTTTTAAACTCTCTAAAATGGTCTAGTAGTTGTGATTCTTTCTCTAGAGAGTGGTTGTTGGAAATAATTATGGGTAATTGTTCAATATCCTAAATATATGTGTAAAATTAGATATAAGTAGTTTTAATTCCAACACCATCTATTTTTGGATGAAGGGAAAGGATTTAGGGGGAGTGAGGTCCATGAAAATGTCTATCTGATCACGCTTATTCTCTATGGACAGATAATAAATGGAAATAATATTTGAAGAATAATCAATAGTCTTGGGTACCTCAAAATGAACACACTTATCAATTAAAATAAAAAAATCATACTTTTTCAAACTCACATAACACTCAAAGAATGAAGTACAATAAAAATCATGAAAGTGTGAAAATGAAGGAGAAGAATTTGAATGTGGGTTGAGAAAAGAATATTGTGTGTTTGTCATCTGGGAGTACTTCCATTGAATTGATAAGAAGAGTGGATTGCTACTTAGTTGGTTGTTTTATACCTTAAAGGACATTTGAACTTTCCTTTTCTCCATTGAACTCCATGAATAAAACCCCATTGTGAATTTTGAGGATTTTATTCACCTTTTTAAGAAATGGACTTCCGAGTATGAGAGGATTATGTCCTTCGGGGTTAGTTATCTTCCATATTAATCACATATAACTATACTGGGAAAATGAGTCTCTTCACTCTTAGGAGGATGTCCTCAACCACTCAAATTATGTGTGTTGTTCTCAAGTTTTCAAGTTTCATGACAATGTCCAATAGTTGGATATCTCTAACCCATAGAGAAGTATACAAAAAGTGATGCATCACATTAATCTAAGTAACCAAATCAAACATTACATTAGAAAAAAAAAGACTCTCCTATAGTAAAAAGGTGTTATAAAATTACTTGAATCTATACATTTGGTTGAAATTTTTATTTTTATCAAGGCTAAGACATTCTATCAAAGGTTGAATCTCTAATTCCACTCTAGTCACCGTCTATAGGTTTAAAGTTATTTTAACAAAATTCATATTGAGGAATTTTTCAAATTGTGTCCAAGAGAGGAGTATTAACTGGTACCTTTTCAAATGTATCCATGATATCTTTTTCAATTTAATTATCAAATGTTTTTTTTGGATTGAGAGAGACTTTGGGGAAAAGGAAGAGGAATGGATTTTTCAGGGGAATCCTCAATGATAATTTTTTTTGTAACACCCTAAACTAAACCACCAGGTCTGAACCAGAGAGCCACAAGACCTCATGTGTGCCTCCTCATACTTAATAGGTTTCCAACTAGTAGTGAGGGTTTGATCATTATTAGTGGGGACACTATAACCATAGTATTATATCCCTACACCAATAATATAAATAAAATATCAATATTAGTATACCAATTATAATATCAAGAGGAATACTAAAACATCATAAAGTAATATCATACAACACAAATGTTATAAAAATAAATAAATGTGATTCCAAAGGGGAAATCCAAACCAGAGTATAAAGTGAAGACATATAAATAAATTAAGAAATACTATAGAAAACCCTCTAGAGTTCATCCCAGTTCTACTACTAGCTCTATGATTCTTGGATTAATAATATTCCACTGGTCCCTTTCCCTTTCCTAGATCTCTATACATGATGTTTTCACATGAATCAAGATGCCCATGTAGGGTGTGAGTAATAAAACCTAGTAGGACACACCAATGTATCATTAAAACGTTTATGTAAGTATAACATGTGTGTTCCATGATAATCATAAATGCATAAACAATCATAAAAAATCATATACCAAGCACCCATGTGATAACTAATGTACCACGAGCCCCCACCACACTTAGAATCCATATCAGAAGGATGATCAAGAATGTTATAAGTGATCAAGAACTAGATAAAAGGTTGGAAACATATCACTCAGAAACCTCATGGAATTGAGTGAGAATAATGCTTGACATCCACAAGGCATCAAGTTTTGGATCATTACTTAGTATTATCAAGGTATTGAGTTTGTGCTGGGATATAAGGCTATCATTATCCTACCCCATACATGGGTCCACCATCGTCATTATCACACGTTGTGTTCACTCCCCTTCTAAGGCATAATCATACCAAAATGATTCACCTGTTATGATTAATAAGATAATACCTCCAAGGCATGTTAAATGCAAACAACATGGTATAAAATAATAATACAAGAGTAACACATCATCATGAAAATATAATAGCATCATATAACAACATGTGGAAAATATAAAACACGGTAACAAGGTATTATAGAAATAATCATGGAAACAAGGATCATATATGGGCATCATGGGACACACATACACACATAAGAAAACATCATCAAACATAGAAAACAATCAATTACAACACAATATTAAATCAAGGAAACAAAAGTAGATAAGAGACTCAAATGGAAAAGAACTTCCCACCTTAATATTTTTGAATAAGTACTTCAATTTTCATCAAAATATCGAAGTTAAAACTGCATTGTACAACTAGAAAGAAAATTCTAACATGTTAATGATGTCTATATTGGGTTATGGTCCATTTAAGAAGAGGATTATAAAGAGATACCTAAGGAGATTATATTTCAAGAAGCTTTCTTCAGAATTATATACCTCACAGATTTTTTCAAATAAACTAGTTATGTTATATGTCAAAGAAGAGGGAACCAATTCAATGGATCTATCATCAATTCAAGAACAGATCATGAATTCCTCATTAATTATAAAATATAAAATTGGTTCTATAAAATTAATATCAATATAATTATAATACATCAACAAAAAAGAGATCTAATATTAGATTCAAGAAGAAGAGAGTCTCAAGATGATCAAACTAAGGAAACTTACTTAGAAATGTCCTTTGTTCATAAGGGATCAAGCTCCAGTCAAAGGGTTATTTTTGACATGTTGAGTCCACCAAAAATATACCAAAGTATCATAAATATATTATAGTTATATCATCGATATAACATCAATAAGAGGTCTAGGAAGATGATTCATAAACACATACCCATAAAACATCCATAATTGATGGCACATCTTGATCTGATCAAGATACACCCTCAAAATTTTAGATCTATAACTGATCTATGAATAAAGGAAGAATTAACCATCAAATAATCAATGAAATCATAGATCCATCATATATCCATGCTCATCTCTCAATTAGAGAGTGCGAATTAACTGGATCCTGAGCTAATTATCTAAAAAAGGTATGCATTTCACCAAGTTTATTATCTACATTTTGTTCTAGGTATGAATGTCTTGCCTCATGATCTCCTTAAGTGGGTGAAATTGTTCATGTAACAAATTGTTATGCATTTTGATACATGTTGGCCATTAACTCATGAGAGATGATGGGAGTTTACACCACTAGGGAACCAAAAGATACAAAATATATCATGCCACAATCCATGGGGACAATTACCTCATAAAAGTTTTAAATTATCAAATTTTCTCTAATTCTGTAGTGGGGGAAATAAGAGAAAAGTCTTTTGAATCATTCCCAATGTTTATGAAGTGTCTCTCCTTGTAATTTTCCAATGAAAAAATTTATTTTCCAATCAATGTAGTTTATGAGTAAGGGAATAAATTTTATAAAAATAGTCATTTAAGATCATTACATTTGATAATTATGGTAAGAAAATATTATATCTAGTCTTTGGCTACACCATTAAGGAAAAAATGGAAATCCCTAAACTTTATGAGGTCCTCAGACAAATTTTGTGATTTCATGGTAGAGAACACTATATGAAACTACTTGAGATGTTTGTGAGGATCCTCACCAGGAAGACCATAGAATTTAGGATGGAGGTGGATGAGTCCCGATCTCAACTCATTGTTGGATGCTTCCTTGGGGGTATTGGATGCATGTAGGTTGGTACTCTACATCATTGGTGGTTAGTTCTTATATGACCGGGTTATTTTTATCAATTTTTTTAGGGATTTGATTAGGTCCACTTTTATATTGGTTTAGTTCCTCTTGAGGTTCCATAATGGGATACTATATGTTACTTTATTACCTAACTCTATAATACCTAATTTTTGAGTGGAACGTCTTTTCAATTTCTGGGTCAATTTCAAGAAACTTTTTCTTTCTAGATATTATTAGGAAATAATGATGTCAAGTTTTTTTTATTTATTTTTATTCATGTTGAATTATGGTAAGAAATAAAACACACTTGATAATGAAGATGAAAAGAAATAAAATAAAATAAAGAAAAAACTATTTTACCAAACAAGAGAGAAGAAGAGAGAGATAACACACAATAATAAGCAGAAAATAAAAAGGTAAGGGGAATATTTAAAGGGGTAAGAAATAAAAAATAAAAGAAAGAAATAAAATAAAAAAGATCTTAAATCCTTGAAAATTATGACAAAGTTTGATTGCGTTGTTGAGCACATCAAATTATATGTTTATTTTTACTAGAATTTCTACCATATAGCTGAAACCCTAGGTCATCTCTTGATGGATCCTTAGATCATTAATATTAAAAGAATGATTTAATTATATTAAATTATAGATATTTTTATTCAATGTGTATTTGGGGATCATGTATTAAGAATGCATGAAAGAACACTAAATAGAAATGATAATTTAATGATATGATTTATTATGATTAACCTAAGGAAATCTCATAATGTTCATCCTTCATCACATACAGAGATAGGGTTTAGATATTTTAATCCCTAGTTTGTAACACCTATAACTATAATGATATTTATTTTATACTAGGATACTTCCTAGGTTTAGGTCGGAAATACAAAATGATTCACATGATATCGCCGATGATTGAGTGATTCATATTTCACTTAATAATTGAAAATCACCAAGGAAACACATGAAGAGATCAATGTGATATCCAGATTTGTATGTTATCTTAGTGTGATACCATGAAATAAATATACATGGACATAATATTTATTATTTTAATTAAATCTACCAATATGAACCACACAAACACCACAATTGAAATGGGGAAGAATTTGTGAACGATGTATGAAGCATCGCATGAATGGGTAACCTTAAACATGATAATATGAGTTTGAGTATGACATACCAGTACAAAACTCAATTTAAGAACATGAGAGGATCAATATAAATAATATAAACACTTGGAATTTAAATTACCATTCAAATAATATAAACATAAAGCTTAGTAATTACATCATGTTCCTCCCTGGGTGATCATAAGAAGTTTAGAACTCTATAGAAGGGGAGGAATCCATATATGAAGAAGAATAAGAATTTGAAATGCACCCAAAACTCTCCCTATGGTTAATAATCCTATGAAAATTAGGGTGAGTATGTCTTTCATAAACAATTACTTAAGATTTATGAAAAATATGTCAAGTGTCTAAGGGATTAGGTAACTATTCAAGTTAGACTTTCTCCATCCAATTGTTATGGTTGGTTTATTGAATTAAACACTAGAAATTGACTTGAAATTTGGCGTAGATGTGGGACTTCAAACTAGTTATCCAATGGATTTTTAATAAGGCCAGTTTGAGGTATGGAGCCAAAGATATGAACTATATGTAGAGTAATAGTCCAATCCACCTCTCCCAAATTTTCTTCTCTTTGTGGGCTCCATTGGGCCTCTTTTGAGCTCTGGGTCCCAGTGAATAAATTGAATCCTAATGAAATTTTCAACCTAAAAAAAGTAATTTTCTAATTTGGATTAGTTTATATAATTTTATGATAAAAAAACCAATGTGTTTTCTAATTGGTTTAATGTGTAATTGCATATTTTTAATCATTTTTTCAACAAATGAATTAAAAATATATATTACGTAAAAATGATTTAATAAGAAGACACTAAAAACTAAAAAAAATTAATTCAAAAGTATATGGGTGATATTATATGATATATTATCATTCGATGATAAATCACCACCAACTATGCCATTATCGGTCAGTACTCACCACAAACTGGGTACCGTTGCCACATACTAATACCGAAAGAAGATTGGGGAAGAGGGGGTAATCAATCATCCATTACTCACCATCTATAATTTTGGGGAACACCCCCACAAAAAACTGGGTATTGATACATACTAATCAATTCAATTATTGCGAGTATAAAAGTAACATGGAAGTAAAAGTGTACACACACACAAATAACACACATGCCTGACTTAAATGTTTCACATCAATAATTCATCATATTAATCTATAAACAAAACCAAAATATTGTTACCACATTACACCACCACTAAAATAAAACTCCACCACACTAAATAGCCACACACAAAACCCACTTTACTTTCTTTCAACTACAGATCCAACATTTTTCTAGATTATTACATTACCATCCACCATTTGTTGATTAATCCATTAAAATTATGTGATGGATCCTCAATTTCCTAGTGATCTCAATACTTCAATTCACTAGGGTTTCCCCCTATTTTATTCATAGTGGTGGATCCTCCTTGTGGTGTGCTATCTTTTTCTCCCTCCATATATTCAGACTAGAATCCATGGAAATTCTACTCGTCCTTTCCCCTCTTTATACGGATCTAGTTCAGGACCTCATGATTCACCTTCAGATTTGGTGTTGGTGGATTTTTTATAATGGTACTGATCTTGGTGGATAAGATAAATGATTTATGGCTTGAATCAGCATCAGTATCGACATTTGGTGTTGGGTTCTTAGGAGGTGGTTCAGATGTCATCACTTTATGCGAAAGGAGTTTGTAGTGACAAATAGTGCTATATGGGAATGGTTCTCTTCAGATATAATATCACTCAACATTATTTTACTTTTATTGGGATATCAAATATTGATACTCTCAAGTGGTCCTTCCCTAGCTATGGTGTGAAGTTCCTCATAGGAGACAAGATTACTAGCTTGGGCATGCTCATCTGGTGGTGTTGATGAGGGGATCCACAACACTAGTTCAAGGATATCTATTCACGGTGGTGGAATCTAGAGTTAGTGTTGGATATTTGTGTTGGTGTAAGTGTTGAATGAATATAATAGTAATACCTTTATGGTTGAATGGTTTTCTCAAGTGTGGTTCAATAGGAATACACACTGATTTTTGGTACTATTTTTATGTTGGGTTATAGATGACTTTGAGATCAATGTATTTTGTCTCATGGAATTTGGACGGAGGTACAAAATTTTAAAGGTTATACTAGTTGGGTGTCCTAAAAATAGGGATATGTGCGCTGAAACCCATTATTCAACCATCTTTCCTCATATTGTGATATATGGATGACCACCTTACTATCGATTTTTTGCACAATTTTTTAATTTTTATTTTTCATTGAATCATATTGACAATGAAATGAGTTTCTTGCAATAATTTTTGAGTGGGAGTATGAAATATAGATAATAGTGATGAAACTTATCATCTAGTTCTTCCCCCATAGGTTAGTGTGGGTTGGAGGTGTGGTCTCCCATATTGTGCTAGACTAGAATGATACAATTTCTTGGCTGGGGGAGCAATGTATTATCTTCAGTTGATCCCACTGTTGCATTGTTTAGTAGGGGGTATAATACTTTTTATAGTGGTTTTATTGACATTTTATTCCCTTTGGATACTCAGGACCATGTTAGGACCTTTCTGTCATGCTTATTTAAGTAATTTTTGTGTTTGTGGCATGTAATGGGTTTCCCTTTACCCATTCTAAAAATAGGTTTATTTTTTATGTTCAATAAAGGGGGATTGACCCTCAAAACATTCAAAAAAAAATCCATTTAACTTCAAATTGATGATAAACTACTATATCCAACCATCATATTTATTTCCCATTTGAATCCATTCTATTCGTATAATTCAATTTTTTAAATCAATTACCATATGTAAATTCTAGTCCACTTTTATTGAATTTCCTTCCCACAACATTACACTTTTATCATTAAAAATTTCATATTTCATCACTACCAAACTATTAAATAAAGGAACTATACAATAACCCATCACATATCTATAAAAATCTAACTGTTCAAATTGACCATCTCACCGTAATGGATACATATCAACCACCATGCTTCCACTGACCACAACACATCCTACATCTAAACTGGTCACCATCATCTTCAAAAAATCCCCAGAAGGCCACACAATAACATGGTATAATAAAAAACATACTAGAAATACACAAAAACATATTTAAAAACCATATAAATCAAAATTTATTTAATGGTTGTTTCCTCATTAATTCATTATCTTGCACATGGGTATTTTCACAAAGTTTCCATATTCGAAATCAACCAAATCATTAGACATATATAACTTATTTGCATTTTATGAGTGGTGGGTTTAACACAAAAATGTTCTCAATATATAGAAATGTTTTAAAATTCATAGTATCCTCAATATTCATTTCTCAACGGGTTATATGTTTTAAGATAAAACAATCAACAATAACAAGGAAATAGATAAACACAGGCGATCACACCCATTCCCTTACAATTTAATTTGATTAAATTAATTATATTCATTAGTTAATATACACCACACACACACTGGAAAAAAATCATGATAATTAAATAGATACACAAAATAAGAGGAGAACATGGATTCCTTACCTAAAAAATAAGTTAAAAAACACACTGCACAGAAAACATTGGAAAAAGAAGATGGTTTCATCAAATATATATCACTAAGGTGAGGGATTAATCAATCATACAAAAATTATCAATAAAGATTAATATTAGAGTAAAAAACTCCTACCTCAAATGTGATACACTACCATAGAAAATAGAGAGGGAACCAAGATGTATAATATTCCCAGAATGACAAGAAAGAAGGCTTTAGGTCAAAGGTAGATGACTCTAAGGAACAAGAGAAAGGTTTTGGTTCATCTAAGCTTGAAGGAAACAAGAAAAAAACTTAAAATATAAAATATAATACTTTAAGATACCATATATAGATCCTAAATAACTCTAAAAATTAACATGGCTAACCTTCCTTTTTAATTGTTATGTAATTCAGTTTTATTCAAAACACATGAAACAAACCATTTAAAACCATGAACTTTAAGGAATTAAAATAATATATTTATCCCAAAAAAAATTTAAAACATTTATTTAAACTTTATATCCCACGTTTTATTTTAAAATAATTTTTTACATCTTTTTTTAAAATCTAGGCATTTTGAAAAATAGGGAAATTTTGAAAACTATTGAAAAGATTGTGTGAAGGGATAAACTGAATGGATCTAAAAAACCAACCACATTAAGGGACCAACTAGCCATAAAAGGAACCAACTAACCACATGAAATAACCAATTGAGTATATAAAGGAACCAACTGAACATAGGAAGAAACCAACTAAACACATAAAAGAACCAACCAACTGCGTGAAGAAACCAACCGATCACAAGAAAAAACAAACCGACTACTTGAATAAACCAACCAAATGTATAAAGAACCCAACCGAACACATGAAGGAACCAAATGATAATGTGAAGGAACTAGACGAACACATGAAGAAACCAATCATCTATATAAAGGAACCAACATACCACATGAAGAAACCAACTGACTGTATGAAGAAACCAAAAGACCACATGAAGGAACCAATCAACCACATGAAGGAATAAGTGATTTCCCATTTAGTAAAGTGACCATGAGAGAAAAATTATAAATTTAAAAAAGTTAAAAGGTATTTAAAATCTTACCAAAACTTAAAAACAATGTTAAATCATAAAGGAAAGATTTTAAGAAACCATATAATTACATCAGATACCTGTCAACTAATTCTCATCCTCAAGAATCAAAACAGAACCTATAAAGAAAATGGAAAGAAAGTCCAGGAAATCAATCATGAGATACTTCTCAAGGATCTCACTATAACAAGAACACAATCACACATTGAGGAAACAAAACACATATCCAAGATACATCATCAACCAAGGGATAGAGTTAATCTCATATAAATCATAAGGATAAACACACCATCTTAAAAAAAATAAAACAAGAAAAGTTAATCTACCAGAAAGATCAACCATAAAATAACTAGAGGTATTGAGCATGAATTTGTGACTCCTACCCCAAATTACTCTTCTACACTCCACCATACCTCCATAACACATGAACCTATGGGATAAATCACCCATGTAGCCCCTTCTCCTAATTATCTTGGATCTTAACTATCCACTCCAAAAACATCATGTAGTCTTCGATGTACAACTCTCCCTAATCAATGAAATGGGATTATTTATGAGGATAATAATGAATTTGGTACACTTGGAATACTTTATGAACTCTATCAAGAAATAGTGGGATAACCAATCAATAATCTACCTCACCAATGTATTCTGACACCTCGAAAGGCCCAATGATCCTGAGAGAAATCTTATTACCTCATCCAAACCTATGTTTCCAATGATGAGGGGAAACATTGAAGAACACATGCTATACAACCTCAAACTCTAAGGGCCTCCACTTACAATACACATAGTCCTTCCAAATATCTTTCTTTACCTACACCCACTCTTCAACCACCTAGATCTTCTCTGTTATGATCTACACTACATCAGGACCAAAGAATGCTGAATCCCCAAACTCATTTCATCATAAGGGAGAATGAAAGGAATTCTAATAAATTTCATTGAATAATTCCATACTAATGTAAAAGTGATAGTTTTTTTGTTATAGGAAATATCAACTAATGGTAGGTGTTTCACTGATGATCCTCCAAAGTCCAAGATGTAGCCCTGAAACATATCATCTATCATCAAAATGGTATGACCTCTTTTCTCATCTATCTGGGGATGGAAAAAAACTATAAGTAATATCTAAGAGAAAAAATAATATTGTAATATATTGGGAATTTCAATCCAAATTTAGTTGATCATAAGGAGACAATTGGAAGGAGAGTTTCTAGAAGTTCCAAAATTTGTTTAAGTGAAGGATGAAACAATGATTTCCCTTTAGATTTTTGGAATGAGGTTTATAAAAGGAGATGTTTTAGAAGGGGTTTCTTATGAATTTTATCAGTTTCATGTGGTATTATTCTAGAAGTTTTAGCTTGACCTTCTAAAATATGGGGTGTTTAGTTTGCTATGTTTTTCTGGTTTACCAAAAGGGTAAGTCACATGAAAGATTACTACTAGAGATCAGTAGTTAGTTCAATGAAATGATGAATTACCAAACTTTTCAAAGTTCAGTGCAACTAGATGACTAGATTGAATTATCTGTATATGGGGGGGCACTTATGTTTAATAATTATATAAATGGTGTGTTGAATACAAGTGATTAATTTTATTATTGAAATTTCTAAGTTGCAATATTTCTTCTAGAGAAATGAAATGTTATAATAATTCTCCTATATACATAGGACTATATTTCTGAACCATGTAAAATAAAACTATCCTTTACTTGTTTACATTTACTTTAAATTACATTAATTTTACATCTATTTGAGTGAATAGGGCTTATGTATGTTTTAATTTAATGCAGTGATTTGGGTAAACATTGTTTCTACCAAGTTCTATAATATTAAGGTGGGAGATATTATTTCATAAAAAAATTTCTCCAGGTGATTTCAGAACAAATTTTTTTATTATTTTTTAGAAGTATAGTTTGGTTTGAAGGATTTCTCTACAAGTTACATCACAATAAGCTTATCAATAGGCTCAATGATTTTCTCAATTCATGTAACATTATTTTGATCATAATTTTTTCAAATATCAGTAGGATTCATTGTTTTTTAGTAGGATGGAATAAAAATAAGGAAAGGATAAAATAAAAAAATATATAATAGATTTTAGTTTTTAGAAACTAAATATAGAATATAACCTCATTTAAAAATCTATGAAGCTTCTGTTAAAGGGTGTCAAAGTGGAATTAATGGAAAAAAGGAAAATAGGAAAAGATGGATCGAAAGTCCTTTGGTATGATATAAATGTATTTAGTCTAAAACATGTCTTTGAATATTAAGAAAACCATAACATAGATGATGGAATCCCTAATAGATATGTATGAGAAACCTATAGCACTAAATAATTTTTGTTGAATGTGAATGTTATTCAATATGAGGTTATTAAAATAAATATTTGTATCTTATTTTTTAAATGATTTCAACTTGATATCAATCTAGATGGTGTCTATAAAGGTAACATTTACAGATGATTTTTAGACATTTGTTTTGTTTTTATCCTAATCAAAGTTACATGAATTCGCAGTTACAACTTTGAGTATTTTAAACAAAGAGAATGATTTGGAATTCATTAATGTTTGGAACATGATTCTCAATGAGGATATCCAAAGTAAATAGAGTGCAACATATTTAAATGAAGTATTGAATATGGAAGAAAGATGTTACTCACCACATCAAAATAATCAAAAGTAGAAAATGTGGAAATTAAGTAAACTAAGTAGAGAGTAGTCTTCTAGAAGCATGCCTATATATTGGTATTGTGGAAATAAAGGTAACTTCAAGAAATATTTTCATGATAGGGAGAAAAATTCAATAATTACTTCTTCTAAATAGTTGAGCATGACAATGAAAAGTAGAGTGAATCTACTTGAAAATGTTTCTACAAAGTTGGAATCTTCGATTATAGAATCTAGACCTTTATTATATTCTAAATGATGGAAAGTGTGTTTATCAAGTTATGTTTAAAAAAATAGAAAATTTCATATTTATGATGATGAATATCTTGATATTATAAGAAAGGGAGAAGTGAAAGTGTAGTTGAAAAATTAAAGTTTTCTTATATCAGAGGATGTTCAACATGCTTGATGAGTTAAGAAGAACCCAATTTAGTGGTTTAGCTATATAAAGAAGGTTTTAGAATGATATTTGAATAAGTAGTTAGGAATATAACTTAGGGTTATCTTTTCATATCCAAAGGTATAAAATACGGGTCATTATATATGACCTAAAGGGTAGTAGGAGATAAACTCACTTAAATGACTTCTTCCAGAAGTTTAAAACTTTATAATCACTATTTTATGTACCTTAGTGAGAAGAGTATGAGGATTCTAGAACATATAGGCCTAATGAATATGGATCAGTCAAACTTAAAAAGATATAAGAATTATATACTCAATAATAAACATAAGGTGTTCTTAAATATTTCTAAGAGGAAAATAAAATGATAGAAGTTATAATTAGGCCATATATATGTTTGGGTACTTTCCCCAATACCTCATTATGGAAAAGATAAGTACTTTGTTTCCTTAATTTATGATTTAATAAGAAAAGTATTAGTTTACTTTATAAAACAAAAAATTAAAGTTTTTAGAATCTTTGTTCAATGGAAGAAATATGAAGTGTCTAAGACCAGACAATGATGGTGAGTTTACTAGAAGGAGTTTCCAGAACTACTGTAAGAAAATAAGAATATGGAATGAGATGATTTTTTCAAGTACACATTAATAGAATGGTGTTTTTGAGAGAATGAATTAGGTTTTTATGTATTATAAAAGAAGTATGCTTTTATATTTTAGAATTCCTAAGGTTTTTTGGTCAGAAATAGTAGGAACAAAAACCTACTTTATAAATATAAGTCCTTCGGCACTAGTTGGATAGAAACTACTATAATAACTTTGTCTAGGTAAAGTTTCTTAAGTATCTCACCTAAAAGTTTTTAAATTTTTATCCAATATACATGTTTGTGAAAAAGATAGAGATAATATTAAAGTTAAATCTTGAGAATCATTCTTTATAGGATATGGAGATGAAGAATTTTATTTTTATATTTGGGATGGTGAAAATAAGAAAGTTTTCAGAATTCAAAACGTGTTATTTAATTAATAGATCTTTTGGAAAGATTGAAACTTGAAGGGAAAATAAGTTGTGAATGAAAATTCACCTTCAGTTTAAGTTGATCTGAATGGTGGTTCTAGAGGATCACATTTTCTAGAATGTTTAGGTGCATCTGAATCTAATTGAATGGGTCATATTTTGGAAGGGAGTTTAGAAGAAATTTTATAAATTTCATAATGAAAACTAGTGGAAGATATATTCGAAAGCTCATAAATTTTGAATCTTGTTCAAAAGTTTTGTAAGTTGGAGTTATATAAGGAGAAGTTCCTGAATTTGAATTTCCGGAATAAGATGATTAACAGGTTAATGTGTGATGATCTTTAAGGATCATAGGTTTAGTGAAAAGATATAGATATAATATGAGTTTCTTACTACTAATGAATGTAGTAGAACCAAAGAGTTTGTAATAATCAACTTCATTGGAATATTTCAAAAGGTAGAAGTAAGAAATTCAAGAGGATTTTGACTCACTAAAAGTGAATAACACCTAGGAGATAATTTAATTACCACTGGGAAATAAATATCTTGAGAATAAGTGGGTATTATATTTTAAAGAATAATCTTGTATAAGTAAGATATATAAAGCTCGTCCGATTTTTAATGGTTTTCAATAGAAGGATGTAATCAACTTCTCAAATATATTATCTCCAGCAGTAAAACATACTACCATACAAACTATTTTATGTTTGATTGCTTCAAAAAGTTTTTTACTTGAATAAATGGATGTGAAGATTTATTTTCTTCATGGGGATTTAGAGGAAGAAATTTATATGAAGAAATATATTGGTTTTATGGACAATCAAAATCAGGGCTTTGTGTGAAAACTAAGAAAGTGTCTTTATGGTTTGAAATAAGAATCAATATTTTGTAACTAGAAGTTTGATTCATTCATGGAAGAAATGGATTTCTTATGAAGTAATTTTGATCATTTTTGTTATGAGAATAATTTAAATAGAAATTAATTTACAATCTTACATTTTTACATGGATGATAAACTATTGGTAGGTCTGAATATTCAGCTGATTTGGAAATTGAGTGGGGACTTATCAAGAAAGTTTGAAATAAAAAATCTTGGTGAAGTAAAATAGATCTTGCTAATTAGGATTTAATATGATAGGAAAACCAGGAGACTGTTTTTTCACAATAGGAGGATATCTATAAGATCATTAAGAGATTCAAAATGAGTGGATGTGAGCTGGTTTCAAATACTCTTGATGGTCACTTTAAAATTTTGAATCAATAAGAACCATGAAAAAAATAATAGATGGAGTACATATTTAATGTTGTTTATTCCTCCATAGTTGGAATCACAATGTATGTTATGGTGTGTACACACTCATATATTGCTCATGTAGAGTGGTTAGTCAGTTTATGAAAAATCTAGGAAAGCTTCATCTGGAAGCTATTAAATGGATTATTTGGTACCTCAAAGAAATGGGAGTAATGGATCTTTATTTTAGATATGGTGATCTTTTACTTGGGTTTTTTTATTTAGACGTTGGGGGTGATTTATATTCTCATAAGATCACAAATGGATATGTTTACACTTTAGTAGGAACCACAATGAGTTGTATGTATTGGTTACAACTAATAATAACACTTTCTAAAATGGAAGAAGACATGTAGTTGTAACTGAAGTAAAGAGATAGTATGGTTATGAAATTCAGTTGAAGAACATAGTTTTAGTTAGGAAAAAGGATTTCTCTACTATGATATTCAGAGTGTAATTAATATTTATATAAATCACATGTTTCATTAAATAACTAAACACATTGATCTGAAGTAACATTACACCCAGAGGATGATGGAGGATGGTGAGTTGGATTTATGAAAGGTTGTTAGAAAAAAATATAGCCGATATGATTACTAGGATTTTGGGTCCGTAAGTACCAAGGAAGAATAAAGGATTAGTAAGACTTGGGTGAACCAAAGGATATGGAGGAACATTGTATGCAACAACAATGGAAGGTATGTTTCAGAAATTTAATGTGATATTGTGATGTTTTATTTAAAGCAGCATTCAAGTAGAGATTGTTGGGAATGTGAATATAAATTAAGTTGATCATAAGAAGACAACATGAATGAGGGGTTTCATAAGTTCCTATTTTTTTTTTAAATTTAAGGTAGGGACAACATTTTTTTCTCCAGATTTTCAGAATGAGGTTTAAAGAAGGAGATGTTTCAGAAAGGGTTTCTTATGATTATGCTCAGGTTTAGGTGGTTTTGTTCCAGAAGTTTCAGATTATACATCTAAAATATAGGGTTATTATTATTTTTTGTGTTTTTTGGTTTAAAATAAATGTTATTCACTTGAAATATTTCTATAAGATATTAGTAGTTGTAATAGTGAAACTAATGGATGCCTACACTTTTCAAAGGTCAGTACAACTAGATAACCAGATAAAATTATTTATATATAGGGTGTGGAGCCACCTGTGTTTGATAATGATGGAAATGGTGTGTTTAACACAAGTTATTAGTTGTATTATTATAATATCTAAGTTTTAATCATTATTTCAGAGAAATGAAATGCTATAATTCTTCTCTTATGGACGTAGGGATGTTAGTCCAAACCATATTAAATAAACTTATTCTTTACTTTATTATATTTAATTTACATTTCATGAATGTAACATTTGTTGGATAGAATAGGGAAGGAGTGTAGTTCACTTTAAATTATTTAGGTGAACTTTGTTTCTACCATGTTGGAACATTAAGTTGGGAGAGTTTCTTCCAGAATTAGATTCCATTAGATGATTCTGGAATGACCACTTCTAATTATTTTTCAGAAGGAAAGTTAGGGTTGAAAGAATTTTATACTTAATTATCTCAAGAAATATGAGGTAAAATGAGTGTATAAGTAAAATAAAATGGTCTTCGGTACCCCATGGAGTCTTATAATCTCATCCACATACCACCTCACCAGAGTACTAAAAACATTTGACTCCCCAATTTTTGGAAAATGGGTTGACTTCATCTGTTGGACCATGATCACCCAAACAACATCACAACCTCCCCGAGACTAGGGTAATAAAGTTAATAAAACAATTGAGATTTCCTCCCACTTCCACTTGATAACATCCAATGGTTTCAAAAAAAACTACAGGAACATGGTGATCTACTTTCACCAATTGAAAAACCAGACATCCTGCCATGAAATCTGCCATTGGCCACTTAATCCTAGGCCACCAAAGCTACCTCCTCAATCCATGGTACATCTTGGACACAATCATATGTATTTATAGGGGTTATTTTTGAAACTCTTGAATAAATACCTCATGCATCTCCAATGGAAGAAACAACCTTCCCTGAAATAACATCTAGTTATGGCCATCCTATGACCACCCCTTTAGAACATCACCATGTCTGACATGGTCATGCATCACTTCTACTTCTGAGTCTCCCCACTAAGACTCCTCCACCAACCACACCAAATATGATTCCACTATCATTTTATATATAAAACCTCTTCCACTAAATTATTTTACATTGAGATGCATCAATTCAATCCCTTCTATTTATTTAAATACTTCCTCAGACTCCCAAACAACATCTCCTTGACATTTCCAACTTAGTGTGTAAATGACTATATTCCCCTTTATTGGGATGTAGAATATCTCAAAATCATAACAATAGAGAAAATCCATCCACCTCCGACAATTCAAGTTCAAATATTCCTGTGAGAAAATAAATCTTAGACTCTTATGGTTTGTAAAGACCACAAAATGCTCACTGATGTAGTAATGTCACCATAAATTTAGGGAAAATATAATGCCCCAACCCCAGAAGCTCAGATCTAGTTCATTATTTTATTAAATTTTCATAATTATAAGGAATAAAATCCATAAGGATCAATTAGTTTAGTAATATTGTAAGACTAGATTACATTCTTGATACCCATAATACATTTGGAAAAGTAAATAAAACATAATACAATATAAAATGAAATAAATTGCATTTTTGAAAGATTATTCAAAGTTTTATTCTTCATAACCTGGGAAAAGTAAACATAAGAAATGGGTGAGATTTGGTTCTCAATAAGGGTAAATAATAAAATAGAAGTTATCATAAACATAAACATTAGGCAAGGTAAATAACAAAAATACACGCCTTTAAAAATAAACTTGAGCATAATATGGGGTGAATGAAAGCTGAATAAATAATTCTATAATAAAACATAACTATGGATATTATACTAGTAAAATAATCACATGGAATATTAAATACTAATTTTGTAATGATTTAATGAGTATTCCGAACATCATAAACCTATCGTCAGTGCCTCATCCAAGACTTCTGAAAATACTAGGGTAAGGCCTTGGCCAAAACCCATTTTTTTGTCTCATGAGACCTACCGATGCATCGAGGGGCTATAGTAGGCCCCACCCATCATATTCTAAGTCCAAGGAATTACTCATATGTATAATAATAATAATATATCTTTAAATAAAAGTGTCTCCTACCACATTGAAATATTTTAATCATAATCATAGATAAAAATACTCTAATAAAATCATTGATGAATTCTTAGGGAAAATAATATTTAATCATTCCAAAGTGTCTCATACCACTCTGAAAAATTTAATTCTTAATCCATATAATATAATAATAATAAAAAGACTCATGATTTTATATATAAAATTAAATTACATACACAAAATAAAATAAATAAGTGGTAAACAAGGCATAATATCATAAAAGTAAAAGTGAAACGATAAAAACCCTTTTTACTTGGAAAGAATAGTTCTTTTGGAAAATAATTTGTATTTTTCATAAAATCAGATTATAAAAATTTATATCCCAAAAAAATAAAATTAAAGGAAATTAAAATTATATTTTAGACATAAATTATGTCCCACTGAAGTGAAATCATGTAAAAATAGTTTTTAAGAAACTTTAGAAATAAAACATTTTAGTGCGATTTAAGGAAAATATTAAAGAGATTTTAAAGAGAAAAATAATTTTTGTTGTCATAAAAATAGAAATGAACCAATAAATATTTTCATGATAAAATGTGTGATTTTATAAAAATAATAATGGATTAAAATATATTATATAGCACACTTGAAAATGAGTTAGAATTCAAGAAGTTCCCTTTAATCAGGCTTGTTTATCAGGAAGAATTGAGAAGGGAACCATTATAAAACATGTATATACACATAACAAAATGATGATATTATTTGTATATATGAGTTTTAAACATATAAACATAATTTAGAAGAAATATACAAAAAAAAATAAGAATAAAATTTTAGCAAATGTAGAGAAATAGTAACCCAAAGGAAAGACGACCGAACCCCTTACAACTTTGTAATCAATCAAATCATATTACCCCAAATTAATAATCATAAAATGATACATTTAATACCATGAAAATAAATATATTAATGATATTATACATGAATGGGTAGTATACATACACCATAAACAATAAATAGTGGCGAATAATGAATATCTCACAAAAATGAAAGTGAGATGAGAAAACACTTATCTTATGTTCGAATGAGTTCTGAACTTGACCTTAATTCCATAGATAATCAGATTAATTCTATTAATTAATTAATTAATAAACTTTTATACATTTATTAGATTAATTATAGTTTAATTAATCTCATTTATGGCCTTTTTGATAAGTTATAATCTTGAATTCTGTCATTCTAGAGTGTTCAATTACTTGATTTTCACGATCGGTTCGCTCGATTATAAGTAATTGAGTTGATGTAAAATGGGTATAATTATAAAGAATTGGAATTAAATGTTATTTATTAGTATAAAAAAGTGAAAACTGTATTATGTATTATTTTTTCCCATATATGAGGATGAATCATTAGATAACATGTTAATGATAATCGTTAAGCTTGATTTTAGCGATTTTTTTATCACAACAAATTAGTTTTGTTCTATTATTTAATATCATGTATATATAATGGTTATAGAACATTAAATAAGATATAATACATATTTTATAATATGGTTTAACCATAAAAATTGTGTCATTACCATCCTTGAAGGATAAATTTAAGAATGAAAGTTTATCGTCCATGAAGGTTGTAAATCGGCACCTCTCAGATGATGATTTTGTTTTTAAAATAAGAGAGAGATAGAGAGAGAGAGAGTAAGGATATTGATGATGGGTATTCCATTAACATGATATAATTACAGTATATAGATGATATTGGAGTTATCATGATCATTTTAATAGAGGAGGTGAGGATATTATAATAAAATAAATAACTTGAAAAGAAAATAAAAGGAAAAGGAAGAGGATTTTACCTCTTGAATACTCCTCCGTGAGAGCCTCCTTAAGGAAAGGGGTTTTAGTCGTTTAGTAAGACCAAGATCTCCCATACGTGGGGATATACTAGGGAAGGGTATTTGGGTAGAACTTTGACAAGCTACAAGGCTTAGAGGAGTGAGGAGAAGAGGGGGTGAGGGGAGGTTTTTATAGTGGAGGAGAGGGGTAATTTCTCATTATTTTATTCATTATTTTATTATTTTGCTCAAGGCAACCAATAGTGTAGATTCTTGTGACTAAATAGAATAATAAGTTCATTTGAGTTCTTACCAACGGTGATTACATCATCCATGACTCAAGTAATAGTGTATTTAGCTTATAATGTATTTACACTTAAATTACCATATTTTAGTATTCACTACAAATTCAAGTATTTCAGAAACAATTCAAAAAATTTACCCTAACCATTTTTTGACTTGTAAAATTCAAAAATGAACTCCCTTTTATGATTTTTTTTCTAAATATGAGAAAAAATATTTTTTAATTAAAATCATCATTTACTCAAAAAAGATACAGTTTTTAAAATTAAAACTGATTTTATAACACCATAAAAAATTAAAAAAGGTCTTATTAAATTGTTCTAAAATAATAGGAAAAAAATATTTATTTTTTAATACATTTTATGAAAAAGAATTTTCTTTTAAATCAATTTATTAATTATTAAATATTTATTACTCATAAAAATACCAACACTTAATTATTAATTTATTAAAATATCCACTCACTTATACTATGATATAATTATATCATTCAATAATTTATAAGGTTCATAAATTTTATTTATGCTTTCATGGGTGAGGTTACTATTTATTTGGCTAATTTACTATTCATAAGGGTCATATTACTATTCGTAAGGGTACATTACTATTCCAAAGGGTCAAGTTACTATTCACTAAAAATGTAATTTGATCTTATCAAACTCTAAATATCTTATTGATCATAACCGTCTATGTCCATTTTTCAAAATTCAAAACATAGAAGTAGAAAAATTATATTTAACGGATCGGTTATAACTTTCTCCTATAGATAACAATGTTTTGTTTTATAGAGACTCAATATTGCATGTATTAAATTCTATATTAAACTTATTTTTAAATCCTTGGTGTGTTATATTCTTCCATACTTAAATAAATATCATCCTCAAAATTTTAAATTTACCTTTAAAAGTTAATTTTTGATACTTGAAAATTCCATTAGGTTAAACCCACAATGAAAATAGGGTTAATAAAATATCCTCTTAAAAATAGTTTAAGGTAAATGAGGTGGTCACCACAAAATTATGGTTTCAAATAGAATAAAATTAGTGGGAAGTAAAAACATAGACTTGAAAGAGAAATATATCCATCAAGTTCTATTGGAGAATTATAGAGTAGATGGTTATTAGAAAGTTAATTATCACAAAACCATAAACTACAGTTATGAAAAAGTTCATTGATATCATAAAAAATTAAGATAATAGGAAAAATATTTTATATAAGACTATTTTCCTAGAGTTGAGGAATTATTTAACTCTATAAGAGTATAAATATCAGTTTCTATTTTATAGACACAATACCATCCTTTGATTGCATCTTGAACTATCTATACTTCATCTCTTAGAACAAGTTGTGTCTTCTGGTGAAGTAATACATTAACCTCTAAATCCTTATAAAATTATAAAATTAAACCATTTCATAAATTGTTAAACTTTTACAAAATATCATGATCCAACCCTTTAGAAAAAATGTCCCTAAATTTCCATAATGAACTTATTAATCAACATGAAGTGGCTATTAATAATCACATACCAACATGTGAGTGCATTATCCTTGTATTATCTTGAATAATAGTAATAACTTGAATTACCATTAAACCTTATTGAATAAATTTATCCTTCCTTATTCATTATGTAAAACATAGGAAATTAGATATATTATTTATGTGAAAAAAATGTTGTAGACTCTACCACTTTGTCGAAAGTCCATTATTTAGATCCAAGATAGTAAGTGAAATCTAATTTACATTGTCCAAATCAATCATCTCTTTATTAAAAAATTGATATCTCGGTATCGGGAACATATTAAGGGTTATATTTCCCTCATGCATATAATTTCCAATAAGTTTAAATCACTAATGAGTCACTTTTCTTGGTATATTTCATCACACAACCTCAAATCCTAAATGAAATAGTACCATAGTATAATCCTTATATATTACATAATTCTTATAACCAGTAAATCATTGATAAAATACTAAATTGACATGATTCTTGAATAAAAACATAAACATATTAATCATTTTTCTTCATCCAAGGTAGTATCATAATCTTGATCATGATCCCCAGTCTTCGTTTGTGCTATATTCCTTTGACACTTGGGATATTGATTTGCATAGTGCCCCATCTTCTTACAGTTTAAGCATTAAACATTGTAAAATTATTTCCTTTCCTTGAAATTATGAGAATGATGGAATTTTTATCCACACTTTAAGAAAACTCATTTTCTTCTTAAGCAAATACCAAGGTGTTTCCTTCCACAATTATCACATTTGGGAAAATACTTCTTTCTATTCTTCTATTTATCTATATTTTTTCCAACTATCCTCTTCTTCTCTTACTTCCCTTTTAATCCACAAGACTTGGATAATTTATTATCTATCTTGTTAGAACATGATATTATTTCCTCATATTATGGGAATATTTGGGAGACTACTTCCCTTCAAAATATTGGCTTAATCTCATAAAATAAGTTATCATTCTTACTCTTCTGGTCACATGCATTGGTGAGGTTCACATTATTTATGATAGGCACCATTTCTAAACAATGTAATATGTTATATTAGTCTATTAATCATAATTCATAATTGAAAACTATTAAAACACTTAATATATATTGAAATCATATGCATAACTAATCTCATAATCATAAACATGGTTTCTTCGAGGACATGTTTACTTTTAAATCCTTCATAATGGTTTTTAAATAAAATGTGAATTATCTTAAGAATATCCCCTAGGAGTGTCAAACTAGGAGCATAGTAAGACTCATTGTCGTGTACCAAGTTACCCTAAGTTAGGCCTAGGACGCCTTGTCAAAGTTGTTACCCATACGTACATCTGTTCCAGAACCACAACCACTTGTAGTATCCAGATAGGGATGTATTTTCTAAGAATACCCACATAATATCTACCTCACCAAAATTATAGGATGTTATTATATTATTATCCTCAAATTATATCTTAGGATTATGTTACCTAACCTATGTTTTCTTAATCTGGTTTCTAAGGTTACTGCTAAACTTCCCTTGATACCAACTGTAACACCCAGACCCTAGAAGCATAGAGCTGATGAATCATTTTATTACATTGGCATGATTACAAGTAATAAAATCCCAAAGGATCGATTATTTTAGTATACTTGGAAGACTATATTACATTATTTACACCCATAATACATTTGGAAAATTAAATAAAACATGATACAATATAAAATGAAATAAACTAAATCCTTGAAATATTATTCAAAGTTTTCTTCTTCATAAACTGGGGAAAGTAAACATAATGGGTGAGATATGGTTCTTAGTAAGGGTAAATAGTTCAACATAAGTTATCATAAACATAAAAATTATGCAAGGTTAATAACAAAAACACATTTCTTTAAAAATAAACTTGAGCATAATATGGAATGAATGATAGTTGAATAAATAATTTCATAATAAAACATAACCATGTATATTATACTAGTATAATAATCACATGGGCTATTAAATAATAGTTTTATAATGAGTGAATACATATTTAAGACATCATAAACCTATCTTCAAGGCCTCATCTAATCCTTCTGTAAATACTAGGGTAAGGTATCAGCCAAAACCCAATTCTATTTTGTCTCGTGAGACCTACCGATGCATCAAGGGGATAAAGAGGGATAAAACTATCACATGATAAATCCAATTAATTACTCATATATCTAATTAAATATATATTTAAATCAAAGTGTCCCATACCACTTTGAAATATTTTAATCATAATCATATATGAAAATGATCTAATAAAATCATTGATAAATTCTTGAGGAAAATAAATTTTAAACATTCCAAAGTGTCTCATACCACTTTGAAACATTTAATTATTAATCCATATAATATCAAAAGAATAAAAAAAACTTGTGATTTTATATATGAAATGTTAGTACATACACCACTTTCAAGAAATAAGTTGTGAATAAGTCATAATCTAATAGAAGTAAAAGTGAGATGAGAAAAACCCTTTTACTTTTTTTAGGTTGGGATCAAAGCCTCATTTATTATTAAAGGAAATAAAAAACTCTTTAGCTGGGTAGAGGGAGACCCATTACATATCCCGAAGTCCTGGTGGGAATTTATCCCACTACATGGCCTATAGGATTATTTTTTTAGCCCGAGGCCCATTCTGTGAATAGTAATGCTACAGTACCCGTGCTGCTATAGTACTGCATAGTAACAGCCGTTGATACAGTACTCTGCCGCCGCTACAGTGACCTACCACTACTACAGTTCTCACCATTTCTATAGTACTGCTACTGCTATAGTACTACTACAGTACCTATGCCCAATGGGTTTTGAACCCCAAATTTTCATGTAGAATTAAGGGGTGTTTACCACTAATTCAAACCCCAACTACAGAAAAACCCTTTTACTTGGAAAGAAGATTTCTTTTGGAAAATAATTTGTATTTATCATAAAATAATACTGTAAACATGTATATCCTAGAAAAGAAAAGGAAAGTGTGTTTAAATTACATTTGATGCATAAATTATGTCCCACTGAAGTGAAATTATGTTAAAATAGTTTTTAATAATCATTAGAAATAAAACATTTTAGTGCGGTTTAAAAAAAATATTTAAGAGAGCGAAAAGGAATGTTTGTTTTTATAAAAATAGAAATGAATGAATATAAATTTTCATGATAACAATTTTGATTTTATAAATATAATTATGGCTTAAAACAGATTATATAGTACACTTGAAAATGGGTAAGAATTCAAGAAGTTCCCTTTAATCGGGCTTGTTTATCTGGAATAATCGAGAAGGGAACCATTTTAAAACATGTATATTCCTATGAAAAGGATGATATGATCTGGATATATGAGTTTTAAACATATAAAATTAATTTATAAGAAATATACAAAAATAAAGAAGCATTACATTTGAGAAAAGGTAGAGAAAGTGTACCCAAAGGAAAGACGTGGGTTTGAGTAGAATCACTCACCACTTTGTAATCAATCGAATCATATGACCCAAAATTAATAATCATAAAATGACACATTTAATACCATTAAAATAAATATATTCATGAAATGATACATAAATGGGCATTTTACATACACCATACACAAGAAATAGTGTTGAATAATGAATATCTCACAAAAATGGAAGTGAGATGGAAAAACCTTTACCTTATGTCTGAATGAGTTCTGCGCTTGACCTTAATGTCCTAGATAATCAGATTAAATCCATAAATAAATAAATTAAGAACTTTTTATACATTCATTATATTATTTATAGTTTTATTAAGTTTATTTGTGGCCTTTTGGAAAAGTTATAATATTGAATTCTATTGTTATAGAGTGTTCATTTACATAATTTTCATGATCAGTTCGCTCGATTATAAGTAATGGATTTGATGTAAAATGGGTATAATTCTCAAGAATTAGAATTAAATGTTATTTATGAGAATCCATCAGTTTAAATGGTATTATTTATTTTTTTTTCCAAATATTAGGATGAATCATTAGATAACATGTTAATGATAATCATTTAGCTTAATTTTAGCGGTTTTTCGATCACAATGAACTAATTTTGTTCTATTATTTAATATCATGTATATATAATGGTTCCAAAACATTAAATAATATATAATACATATTTTATAATCTTTTTCAACCATAAAAATGATTTCATGACCATCCTTGAAGGATAAATTGAAGAACGACAGTTTGTTGTCCATAAAGGTTGTAAATCAGCACCTCCTAGATGATGATTTTGTTTTTAAAATAAAAGATAGAGATAGAGAGAGAGAGTGATTAGATTGATTATGAGTATTCCATTAACATGATATCATTCCATTATTTAGATTATACTGGAGTTATCATGATAATTTTTATATAGTAGGTGATTATAGTATAATAAAAGAAAGAACTTAAAAATAAAATAAAAGGAAAAGGAAGAGGATTTTACCTATTGAATACCCCTCCTTGAGAACCACCTTAAAAGGGGGTTTTGGTCTTTTGGTAAGACCAAGAGATCTTGGATATGGGAAGAGACTAAGGAAAATTATTTTGGCATAACATTGATAAGATTCAAGTCTTAGAGGAGTGAGGATAAGAGGGGGTGATGGTGGTTTTTATAGTGGAGAAGAGATGTAATTTCTCATTATTTTATTATTTTTCTCAAGAAAACCAATAATTTTGATTATTTTTACTAAATAAAATAAAAAGTGTGTGTGATTTTGAACCAAGGGTTCTTAAATCATCCATTACTAAATGAATAGTGTATTTAACTTATAATGTATTTATACTATAAATTACTATATTTTACTATGCACTAAAAATTCAAGTATTTCAGAAAAATACCAAAAATTAATAGTAAAAATTTTCCAATGTGTAGAATTTAAAAATGAAATCCATTTTATGAAAATAATTTTCTAAATATGATAAATTTAATTTTTAATTAAAATCATCATTTACTTGAAAAAAATACAATTTTTAAAATTAAAACCAATTTTATAACACGCTAAAAAATTAACAAAGTTCTTATTAAATTATCCTAAAATAATAGGAAAAAAAATATTTATTTATGAATACATTTTATGAAAGTGAATTTTCTTTTATGTTCATTTGGCCTATTTACTATTCATAAGGTTTATATTACTATTCAGAAGGGTACATTACCATTATAAAGTGTTAAGTTTCTATTCACCAAAAATGTACAATTATCCTATCAGACTCTAAATATCTTGTTGGTCGCAACCATGTACATCCAATTTTAGAAATTTAAAACATAGTAATAGAAAAATTATGTTTAACAGTTAGGTTATAACTATGTCCTATAAATAACACAGTATCATTTCGTAGAGACTCAGTGTTGCATGTATTAAATTATATATTAAATTTATTTATAAATCCTTGGGGTGTTAAAAAAATTATTATTACTAATAACTCTAGATCACAAGTGTCGTAGTTATTTACATGGGGACACAACTTCTTAGACCTATAAGAGATCAATTCCCTTTTCTACATCAATACATATCCCAATTTTATATGAGAAACATCACAAAAGACCTCAAACATCACCCCTTCCTCTGGAAACCAAAGCACGGGGGTGGCGATCAACCTCTCCTTTAGGTAGTGAAAAGTTTCTTAACATTAATTATTCTAGATTAAAGTCTGGTATTTTTTGGTTAAATCTATCAATGGGGTTTCAGTATGATAAAATTCAGAAACAAATAACCAGTAATAGCCTACAAGGCTAAGAAAGTTTCAAACACCTTCTGCATTCATGGGTACTACCTAAGAAACAATTGCCCCAATCCTTAATTGGTCTACAACCACACCCTAACGAAACACCACATGTCTATTGAAATGTGCCTCCTTAGTTCAAAACTTGAAATTGAGAAACTTTTCATAGATTTGATGGCGTTGAAGAACCCACATGACAACTCTATGATTCTTGATGTTCTCCTCACTATAAAAAACTTACATTTAACAATTTTTTAGCTATGTTTTCTCAAAACATTACTAATGTTCAATTTAGAAATGTTTTCATGAAAACCTAGCTAAATTAGCAATATTTTTTTGAAATGTTTTAAAATGTTGCTAATTTTTAATTTAGGAACATTTTCTTAAAAAATTGGTTAATTTAGACACATTTTTAAGGAAACGTAGCTAATAATATTTATATGCATGTGTATATATATATATATATATGTTTATAATATATTAATAATATATCTTTATTTATTATTATTAACAATATATATTTTATGTACTAATAATATATTAATAATATATATTCTATATATAACAATAATATATTATATATATAATAATATTATATATATATATATGCAATAATATATTTTATATACAATAATATAAATATATATATATATATTGTATACTGTATATGTTAAAAATAATATTGTATATATTTTATATTTTATATTGTATATTATATGCAATATATATTGTATATAAAATATATTATATTTATATATTGTACATATATTGCATATTGTCTATATTGTCTATATTATAAATTTTATATTTTATATATTAATAATAATATGTGCGTATATTTTATTTATTAATAATATATATTGTATATTTTATATATTAACAATAATATTATATATATATATATATGTTTGTAATATTATATATATGTTTGTAATATTATATATAAATATATAATATTTGTTTATATATATATATACAATATATATTTTATATATTAATAATATTTATGTTTATATATATGTGTGTTTATAATATATTAATAATACATTTTCATTTAATATTATTAACCATATATATTGTATATCTAAGAATTATAATATATTAATAATCTAGATATTGTATATAATATATTAATAATATATTTTTATTTATTATTATTAACCATAATATTTGTGTATATATATGTTTATAATATATTAATAATATTTCTGTATATATATATATATGTTTTTATTTATTATTATTACCAATACATATTAAATATATAATATATTAACATAATCTTAATATATATATATATATATATTTAATACTAGATATTAATAATATAATATTTTAATAATTATGTTGCGGTAGTCCCACATGGAAATTGATGTGGGACTGGCATATATTTATTAAGGAAAGAGAGGGAGGGAGTGAGTGCATAGGGGTGAGGGAGGTGGGGGTCGTCAGGGCTAACGAGTGGCGTTAGGGTTGATGGGGGTGGGTGAGGGTCGCTAATCGGTGGGGCTGGCAGGGCAGTTGATGGCCACAAGGAGTGCATGGAGGTGGGAGGTAGTTGATAGTTGTTGTGGGGTGGGAGGCAGTCGACAATTGCGGTGTGGCGGTGGCAGGAGGCGATCGGTGGAAGCACGTGAGGGTTGGTGGTAGGGTCGACAGTTATGGGGAGTGTGTGGGAGAAGGAGGTGGTCAGCAGGGATGACAAAAATAAATTCAAAATTCAATTAATTTATAATTCCCAGTGTTTCTGGAAACGTTGGGAAATTAATTAATCTAGTTAATTAGTGACACCACATTTACCTTTGTTTTTCAAAAACATTGGTAAATTAAATGCATGATCCCAATGTTTCTAAAAACGTTGGTAAATAAAATGAAATTACCAATGTTTCTAGAAATTTAGGTAGATGACTGATTCATGAGATTTATAAACAAATCAAATTATTGATGCCACATTTACTTAAGTTTTTCAAAAACATTAGTAAAATAATTAGCTACATTTATAAAAATCACTAATGTAGAAAAACGTAACTAAATAATGTTTTTATTATAGTTTCCCCTCTGACTTGAAGTATATAAGGATTTTTTTGATGAACATGACTACGAACTAGTCTAGAAACTCACATAACATAGAGTTCACAATCCCCATGAATACATCAGGTATGTTCGTGACACTGAATGACATGAACACAAACTTGGATTTCCCATACCCACACCAAATGCATTCATTGGGATATCCTCCTCCTCCTCCCTCATCTTTGTGATTTCCAAATCGTAGATCAGTCTTATAAAACCAAATTCCCCCCTTTAGTTGGTATAAAAAATCATTTATCCTTAGAAAGGGGTTGTTGGTCGGAGTGGAAACTCAAGAGGGGGTGAATTGAGTTCCTAATTAAAATTTATGTTAAAAATTTATGCTAAAGATCCCCCAATTTGGAAACAAACCAGTTAAGTAAGGCAGTAAAGATATAGATGTTTAGTTGGTCAACAAGTTTCTCAAAGAGTGATTAGTCCTCAGTTGAATCAGTGTACCACACTTATTCAACTTTTGAAATAGGTTTACTGAATTAAACACATACACACAATAACCAGAACTAACTATCAGAGTCAATGTAAAATATTTTTCTATTAGTGAAATTATAAGCAATAGAAAATATAAAAACAGAGTATTTAAAAAATATAGAATACATCAGAGTTAAACAAGAGTTTCAGTCTCAAGCCTAGACTTAATCCTCTCCACTTGGTGATCACCTGCCACCAAGTAGTTTATATAAACAATAAACTTGATACACAACCTTTATTGGGCTTTACAACAGTTTTTACAAACTGTCCAGGGTTCACACCCTCTACCATAGTTCTTAGTGAAAAAAACAATCCAGACCACACATGGTCTCTTCCATAGATACATGTAGGAAACAAAGTGTAAATAAGGTTTGATGTGAGGATTTTTAGTATCCTCCAATTCAATCACAGGAGACAGTCTATGTAATAGAAAAGCACACACTTCTCAGAAATGTAATATAAAGAACACAATATATCTAAAGTTATAAGAATTGAGTTTATAAGGATCTATGTGTTTAGATTTCCACTCTTGACTCCTTGGAGTGAAGAATTTGTAGTTCGAGTCTTTTTCTAGAACTTGTCTCCAAAAACAGAGTATCGAAACACTAGGTTCTAGATTTCAGGTACTGAGTGTTCTGCTTCTTGGGTTGACGTTGATTTGATGAAGCACATAAGACCATCTTGAATTTGTTCTCACAAAATTATCTTCTTGATGCTCTTGGGTTCATAGTGAGGGTGATGGTGTGCTTCTTTTTTTTCTTCAGATCTAGCATGTAGTAACTCTCTCTTTGGTGTCCTCTATTATTATTATCTTCCT
The DNA here is from genome assembly GCA_963277665.1 of Viscum album. Lineage (NCBI taxonomy): Eukaryota > Viridiplantae > Streptophyta > Magnoliopsida > Santalales > Viscaceae > Viscum > Viscum album. Next base: position 1,898,216,930 of record OY728150.1, read on the forward strand.
TGGTCTTTTATTTCATATTTGAGGTCCAACAATTGGAATAAAAAACCATGTTCGGTCTTCCTCATACCTTGTACTATCTCCAGATACGGTCTCTTGATATGTCTACAATCGACATTAATTAATGTCAAAAGCATTAAATTTACCAAATATGACCATTAGAATAAATGTAAGAAATTGAAAATGTATGGAGTAAAAGAGTGGGTATCGGAAGGTTGGTAACAGTAGCCTTCTCAGTGGTAGCCTCCATCTGTAGCTTCATCAGTAGCTTTATCAGTAGACTTGATCAGTATGCTTCATTGGTAGGCTTCATTAGTAGGATTCATTGGTAGGCTTTATAACAATATCCTTTGAGCGATAGACTGGTGGTGATGAACTTGTATTGATAACTCAGTATTAAGTTTTAACATTAGTAACCTCCCAGTGATAACCTCTATCAGTAACCTTCCAGCAGTAACCTCAATCGGTAACCTTCCAGCGGTAACCTCTATTGGTAACCTTTATCGGTAACATTCCAAAGGTAAACTCTATCGGTAACCTTCCATTGGTAACTTATATTAGTAAACTTTATCAGTAACCTTCCATTGGTAACCTTCTAGTGGTAACATCTATCAGTAACCTTCAAGCAATAACTTCTACCGATAACCTTTATTGGTAACCTTTTACTTAGAGAAATTTTGCACTGTAAACTTAATCGATAGAACAGTGAGATTAAAGATACATAGTTATCACTTGATTGAAACTATAAATATTAATAAAACATTATTATCATAAAAAGGAATAAAGATTTGGGATTATCAAAATATATTCTAGATTATCAAAACAGGTGAGTCCAACAATCTCCCCCTTTTTGATAATCACAAATTATGTTAGTGGAAATTTAGATTTAAGTATTATTGAATTAGGGTTAAGCACATTTGCTAATATATTCATAGGTGTGAGTGTACATATATTATGGATCAGTAAAATTAAACCATGTTTATTAAGGAAAATATAGCAGATCATAGATGCAAGGTCCCTAGTCTTATTCTCCCCTTTGTGATTAACAAAAAGAAAATAAGACAAAAAGAGACAAAAGAGGATTTTTTTATTAATGAAGCAAGAATACAATATACAAAAATATTTCAAAGATCCCTATCAACTAAGAAATCCCACATTCAATCCACATCAAAAATTTTCAAGGGAGATTTGTCTTTGGAAGATAAGGAGGTAGGTCCAGAAGATGGAGGGATAGGCTGAGGTATGGCAGTGAACAGTGTAGGAGGAGCTGTGACAAAAGAATCAGTAGACCGATAATGAGTGGATCTCTAAGGGATCATAGGGGTCAAACTTCTAATGGATTGTGCAGGATTCATCAAAGGGGAAACACTGGTAGAGACTGAGTTAACTGAGGGAAAAGGTAATGCTGGAGGAACAATAATGGGAGTGCAGTTCACATGGAAGAAGGGAAAAAGAAGATTCCTAAAGTCCATAATGATGCTTCCTCCTCTTTCCATAGATGAGATAAAATCATCCTTATTCTCCATGAATTTCTCCAAGGCAGGAGTCAATTCTCTAATCCTTCTAACTTGATCCTCAAAATCCTGAGTGACAGGTGGGATCCTCAAGTTTTCCAACATCAGCTTGAAGTGACCATCCATTTGATGCTTAGTGTACACCATTTTATAGTAGAAATAAACTTTCTATTTGATAGAATTCTAATCTTGAAAAGCATCCCTCAAATAATTACCTATAATTTTTTGAATGTCACTGGTAGTGGAAATGACCTGAGTCATAGACTGAGGGTCTGAGGTACTTGCACTAGAGATATTTTCCACTTCTTCTTTGACAACCGATCTAAAAGATTCTAGATCAATAGGAGGAGATGCTGAAGAGGAATCAGATCCACACAGAGGTGAAATTATAAAATCCACTGTATCTTTAAAATACTTGGTCAGACCACTGATCAATCTTTTAACATCATCATCTTGACCACTCACATGTTCCTCCATAGACTTCTTAAATTCCTCAAACACAGTGACCATCTGCTGAACAACACTCTTCAAATACTTAAGGTCTTTGTCCACTCGAACCATTGAAGACATATAGGAGTCTAAACTCTCAATTGAGTGTTTCAAAGATTCCATAGACTCTTCCAAGTTTCTGACTTGATTCTAACATTCCTTCACTTCATGTAGCAAATTTGAGTGAGAGGTAGAAATTACTCTTTCTAAGGCAGATGAAAAAACTTCTTGATTGAGAGCCATTGTTCTCTCTATATCAATAGATCTCTCATAAAATTGTCTCTTAAAATCTGATTTTAATGATTCTAAATCACCCTTCTTCACATAATCTCAATCTAGAAGAACTAATGGCTGTACAATAGTAGTCTCTGAAACCGAATGAATTGGAGGGATTCTGTCAGGCTTGTCATCCTCAGAGTCTTCATAGTTTAGGACTAAGACCATGAATCCAGGATCTTCTGACCAATCTTCTATTCCATGAGAAAAAACAATGAACCTAGGGAAATAGGTTCCTCCCCCTCACTTGGAGAATTCTCCTGATCAATTACATTTTCCTCTTCTATTCCTACTTGATCAACTACAGAAAAAGGAGAGTCCATGGCTACTTCTTTAATAGAATCTTCAACCACATCCCTAGTAATTTCAGCTTCAACAGATTCAACATCCTCTTCCTATTCACTCTCTACCACTTCTGTATATCCTATCAAGGGACTGAGACTCAAACATTCATCCTCACTTTCAGCAACATTTGTCTCAAATTTCTCAAGATCAGTGTCATCTTCACCCTCCTCCTCTGAGGTATCTCCAATAGTAATATCTCTTAAGACATTCTCTTCTTTTTCTTCACTGGTTTCCTCATCATCCCTGTCCCTTATGACAGTCTCTCTTATGGGAAATCTCTTTGGTGGGATAGTCTCACCAAAGGATACAAAATTTTAATGAGGACTTGAGGGAAGGTTAGGATCAATCTTGTCATCTATAGGAGAATCCTCTTTTACTTGCATAACAACAACCTCCTCTTCTTCATCTGAGTATACTAGATCTACTTCATCAGGATTTAAACCTAGACATCTCTTATTCTTTGTCCTAGTAGTATGGGTAACATGATTAAATTCCTCATACATATTAGACTCATCATTCACCCATTTTATTTTCCAAGGGTTCCAGGTTAACTTCATAAACTTACAAATCATTTTGGTAATGCAGAATTTGTCCCTTACAGCTATTATTTATTCTTTATTTCTAGCAACTCCTTTCACTTTCAATATCAAGGATATCAACTTGGAATGAAACAAAGAATTTTAATTGGAACTAGGCTTTGTCATATCGTCTAACTGAAACATCAACAACCTAAATAGATTTATCTTTTTTCCATGATTCAATAAATAAAAAATAAACATGTCTTGATACTTTAAGGTGGAAAATCCCCCTCTCCTGGGACTCAAAACATGCTAAATAAACTTTAAAAGTAGCATGTATTCTTCTTCCATTTTAGCAGCAATCACCTTTCTAGGGATTCTATTCCCTATTAGCTCAACCAAAGCCTCTTCATAACAGAAATACTCACTGGTGGGAGGTACCACTCCAAAGTAGTAATAAAAAATTACTTCATGTGGGACTCTTAAGCATTCATACCATTCACCAGAGGAGAAGCTCACACTTACTCTATTTACTTTTGAAGACATTTGGTTCTCATCCTCGGACTATTCAAACTTCAGAAACTCATAAAATACCTTGACTAGATTCGGGTAGTATGGCCCATTGTTATTTGCAAAACACTCTACCCAATCCTGAGCTTCGAGTGTCTTCAGCACCAGAGACTTGCTCGATAACAACCATTTTGAACTTAATTACTTTTCAACCATGATTTACATCTTTGAAAAATGTGAATTGATTAGGTTTTCCACTACCTTGCTTCCACTACTAGACCCAGCTCGAGGTCTATTAGGGTTTGGCGCATCTTTTTCATCACCAACCATCAATCTCTTAAATCTTTCAATTGTGATCTAGAGTGGTTCGAGGGTTTCAGAAGAAGGTCAGGTTCCAAGGTTAAGGAGCATGAGGTTCGGGAGCAAGAGGTTCGGGAGAGGATTGAGGTGGATTGAAGTGTGGTTTGTACTTTATTTTTATCATTTTGGGATCTAAAAAAAATCAAGTAAAAGAAATAAATAATAATAAAAATGTTTTGGATTCTAGCAGAAAAATGAAAAGTCCCAGAAAGGTCGACTATCTGTAAGGTGTCAATGGTGAGTTGAAACGATGAGGTCTAACAGTGAGGTCTTATTGGTGAGGTCTAACAGTGAGGTCTTATCAGTGAGGTCTAACGGTGAGGTATTATTGGTTAGGTCTAACGGGGAAGTCTTATATTAACATTTAATCATACCTAACTCATGTTTGATGTAATTTAACCTCTTAAATCTCAAAGGATTTGTGGATATATCAGCCAATTGGTGTTCAGTGCTAATGAATTTAAGAGTGATATCACCTCTTTGATAATGATATCTCAAGAAGTGATGTCTCACATCAATGTGCTTTGTCCTAGCATGCGATAGTTTATTTTTAGAGATGTTAATAACACTTTTATTGTAAAAATTTATTGAGAAATGTTTGAATTGATATACATAGTCTAGTAACATGTGTTTCATCCATAGAATTTGAGAACAACAACTACCAGCAGCTATATATTCAGCTTCGGCAGTGGATAATGCAACAGAATTATGTTTCTTACTACACCATGATACTAGTGACTTGCCAAAAATGTGACATGTTCCTAAAGTGAATTTTCTATCTAACTTACAACCAGAAAAGTCATCATATGAATAACTTATTAAATCAAATTATTGTGCTCTTGGATAAAATTGTCCTAAGTTTGTAGTATGCTTGAGATATTTAAAAATACTTTTAATAGTAGTTAAATGAGATTCTTTGGGATTGGCTTGAAAATGAGCACACGTGCATACACTAAACATAATATCAGGCCATCTAGCAGTAAGGTAGAGAATACTCCAAATCATACCTCTGTAATTGGATTGATCCACTGGTTTACCAGTTTCTTCAGCATCCAACTTACAAGTGGTACTCATAGGTGTATCACTACCTTTATTACCATCTGAACCAAAATGTTTCAAAATATACTTAGTATATTTACTTTTATTTAAAAAAATACAATTTTTATTTTGAAAAATCTGAAATCCAAGGAAAAATTTTAGTTCCTCCATTAATCTCATTTCAAATTCATCTTGCATCATCTTTGAAAAATTAGTACATAAAGAATTTTTAGAGGATCCAAAAATAGTATCATCCACTTAAATCTATACTATTAAAAAATCTTTGAAAATTATTTTTAAAAAAATGTAGGATCAGTTATTACTTTAGTAAAACCTTTTGAAATAAGAAGAGAACTAATTATGTCATACTAAGCTCTAGGAGCTTGTTTTAGACCATATAATGCTTTAGAAAGTTTAAAGACATGATTTGAAAAATGGGGATTTGTAAAACCGGAGGGTTGCTCAAAAAATACATCCTCAAATATGTACCCATTTATAAATGCACTTTTGACATCCATTTGATAAATTTTTAAATTTAGATGATCTGCATAAGCAAGTAGTATCTTAATGGCCTCTATTCTAGCTACAAATGCAAAGGTTTCCTCATAGTCTATTCCTTCCTCTTAACAATATCCTTGTGCAACAAGTCTAGCCTTTTTTCTAACTATGTTTCCAGATTCATCAACTTTATTTCTAAACACCCATTTAGTGCCTATGGTCAAAGTGTATTTACGTATTTCTACTAATTCCCAAACTTTGTTTCTTTCAAACCGATTTAATTCTTCTTGCATAGCTATCACCCAAAATTCATCATTGATAGCATCATTAATATTCTTGGGTTAAATCTGTGAAATAAAGACTTGATGTTAAATTTGGTTTCTCAGAGAAGCTCTTGTTTGTGTTCCTCTATTTAGATCACCTACTACAACATCTAAAAGAAGATTCTTGAGGGTTCTAATAACTCTATAAAGGGTTGGACTAGTCTTATCATGGTTGTATATAGGTTTAGATTCAACATTTTCAGATTCTAAAGAATTTCTAGAACTAGTTGTTTTCACTAAGGGTTCACTGTCTTTATCATTAAGTTCCAGAATTGACATATCTTCCTTAAAATGTTCAAGAGAGGTTTTGGGTTCATGTGGATCAGTATCATTAAATTTTACATGAACTGATTCCTCCACACATTTTTTTCTCTAATTTAATACCTTGTAAGCTTTACTAGAGATTGAGTATCATATTAAAATTCCTTCATCACTCTTGGAATCAAAATTTTCAATATTATCCTTAGTGTTAAGGATAAATAATTTTCAACCAAAACCTATGAAGTAATTAAACTTAGGATTCCTATTATTCTAGATATCATAAGGAGTTTTCTTAAGAACATGCCTAATTAAGACTCTATTGATGATGTAACAAGCTGTATTAATAGTATCATCCCAAAAATAGATAGGTAGATTATACTCATTTAGTATAGTATGGGAAATCTCTTGAAGTGTCCCATTTATTCTTACTACAAATACATTTTTTTAAGGTGTTCTAGGAGTAGAGAAATTGTTATTATATCCATTTTTTGAGCAGAAAGTTTCAAACTTCTGATTTTAAAACTCACGGCCATGATCACTTCTTAGGGTCTTAATTATAAGTCCACTAACATTTTCCACAAACTTGGAATATTTAATGAAGTAAGAACATGCTTCACTTTTGTGAGCTATAAATTATGCCCAAGCATATCTAGAAAATTCATCTACAATAACATAAACATAGTACTTACCATTTAAACTTGAAACTCTAGATGGTCCAAACAAATCCATGTGAACCAACTCAAGAGGTTGAGAAGTGGAGACTTCTTTCTTTGGTTTGAAAGAAACTTTTTGTTTTTTTCTTTTGAAAAGGATTAAAAAATTTGTTGTGTGGGAATTCCAATTTAGGTAAGTATCTAACTAAACCTTTCCTAGTTAGTTTCCTAAGTGAGTACACATTGCAGTGTCCTAATATTCTGTGCCGTAACCAGGATTCCTTATGGAAAGCATTTAAACATGAAACATTTTACTTAGATAAAGAGTTTAAATCAACATCATATACATTTTCATTTCTAAGAGCAGTGAATATGAAATTATTTTTAGAATTAAAAACACTACATGCATCATTTTTAGACTTAACATTAAAACCATAATCACATAACTAAGATATACTAAGTAGATTGTGTTTTAACCTATCAACAAAAAAGACTTTTGAAATTAATATAGTATTAGGGTTACCAATTTTTTCTAAGACAATGATCTTACCTTTAGTATTATAACCAAATGTAACATGTCCACCAGAAACTTTAATTAGGCTCTTGAATCAGGAATAAAATCTTGCCATATGTCTTGAACATCCACTGTCCAAATACCATAGATTTTTTATAGGATCTCTTTAGACAATTTTCCAATAAAACAGATTAAGTATTGGGTAACTTTTGTACCTGGATTTTCTTGGGTCTAGAGAGGTTAGCAAGTAAGGATTTGGGATCCCATACTTGTCTCACAGGTTTCCTATAATCAGCATATATGTTTTGAGACATGAACACTTTGTTAGGTCCTTTAGAAAGGTGTTTTTAAAAATATGGTCCAAAACTTGAACTAGCAGTGAACTATCTAGATTTTGGAACAAATATATTTTTAATAATCCTTCTCGGTCCTAGTTGATATCCTACACTAGTTGTGTATTTTGGAGCAATATATTTTCCTATAAACTGTTTCAATGTATCTCTACCTGTAGTAAACTTCTCAAGATATCTTTTTAATTACTCATTCGATAATTTAAGTTCAATATTTTCTTTTAATAGATGAGAACATTTTTCTTTATCAATATCCAAATCAGACTTATAACTGTCATTTAAAACATGTTGTCTTTTCAATAATTTATATTTATCCTTGAGTTCATTAAAGTTATCCTCAATCATTCCACATTATTCAAATAGTTCATCCTTAGTCATATTTTCATCATTAATTGATTCACTTTCATTCCCAAAATGGTAAGAATTATGTATAGGGGAATTGACTGTTAACTCAAATGTTTCTGTCATGAAACACAAGTTTTCATGTTTGTTCTTTTCAATATCAGAAGTTTCAGATCCACTAGATATATATTCTAAAGCACTCCAAGTATCTTTCATAGCCTTTTTATATCCCTTTCCCTTGTCTTCATATTTATTCTTAAATTTCAGCTTGGGGAAATCAGCCTTCACATGGTACTGAGTGTATTGCTTCTTGGGTTGATAGTGATTTGATGAAGCACAAAAGATAGTCTTGAATTTGTTCTCCCAAAATGATCTTCTTGAGGCTCTTGGGTTCACAGTGAGATCACTGGTGTGCTTCTTTTGTTCTTCAGATCTAGCGTGTAGTAACTCTGTCTCTGGTGTCCTCTGTTATTCTTCTCTTCCTTGGTCTTATATTTTATATTTTAGGTCTGACAATAAGAATAATAAAACCACGTATATTCTTCCTTATACCTCGTACTATCTCCAGATACACTCTCTTGATATGTCAATAATCAGTATTAATTAATGCCAGAAGCATTAAATTTACTAAATATGACCGTTAGAATAAACTTAAGAAATTGACAAAGTATGGAGTACAGAGTGGGTATCGGTAGGCTGGTAATGGTATCCTTCTCCATTGGCCCAAAGACCTTCATTTTTTATTGATTTTGATAATCCACCTTTAAAGGGGTGATGTGGAACCCTTACAAGGTCCGTAGGAATAAGTATTACATGGCCAGTTGGTGAGGACTCCTTAAGTTCATCCAAGAGACCCGAGATCAAATCTAGGCGGGGGATAATTTATGGGTTACTGTAGCAGTAATGTATCGGTAACCTTCCAGTGGTAACCTCTATCGGTAACCTTTATCGGTAACCTTCCAACAGTAACCTTCCAGTGGTAACTTCTATCGATAACCTTTATCAATAACCTTATAACGGTAACCTTCTAGTGGTAACCTCTATCGGTAACCTTCCAGTGGTAACTTATATCGGTAACCTTTATAGGTAACCTTTTACTTAGAGAAAATTTTTACTATAAACTTAATCGATAGAATAGTGATATTAAATATACATAGTTATCACTTGATAGAAACTATAAATATTAATGAAACATTATTATCATAACAAGGAATCAAGATTTGGTATTATCAAAACAAATTCTGGATTATCAAAATAGGTGAGTCCAACAGGGGTAATAGTTCTTAACTTTCACTTGATTAAACTTCCTGTAGTCCACACCATAGACTTATACTATCATATTCCTTCTTGTAGAAAAACACTAGAGCACCCTAAAGAGACACACTAAGCTATATGAAGACCTTCTATAAATCATTGATATGGAGTCTCAAATCACATAGTTTCATGGGTTCCATGAAATAAAAATACATAGAAATCAGAGAGGAACCTAGTTGTAACTATCCCAAACATGAAATCATACCAAGGGGTTAGTGTCACAACCTCATCCAGGAAGACATAGAAAAACTACTCAACAAATCTAGGGGTCTCTACTCCCTAGTCCTCCACTAAAAACTCTACCAACTGAGATAAAAGGTGGTATGCATGTCTGTCATCCATCTAATAGATCTTCTCACCAATGAATTCCTCTCAACGACCCTCCACATCTTAAAATGTGACTCTACTCCAAAATATATAAAAAACTTCATGTACAGAGTATAAAAAATCCATGTCAAGTATGAAATGTTATGATTGTATCTTCAACAAGAAGAAAATCCCCATCAACTGATACTACACCATCATCAATATATATCCCTAGGACACATCAAACAAGTAAGTTCAGACTCTAACTGGTGTGAATTTTTCCAAGGGAATTGGAATCCTCTCCACCTCTAGTCCTAATGGTCAAACTACATCTGATGATACAAAGGATTATAAATCCCTAGAATCAAACAAAGTATAAGTTATGGTGGATGATAAACTTGTCACACCTTGAACAACCTCAAGTCCCTCTAGAATTGGAACCTCCATAGCATGCACCTCCTTGCACCTAACTCCTCTGACTTACTTTTATCGACCTCTATGGCTACATTTTGGTATAGGTAATTTAGGATGAAGAACATAACGAGGCTTACCTCAACTAGCATCATCTCATCTCTTCTACTGAACAAATACCGATGGCCTCTGCTGATGATGCAGCTAAAGAGGGGCATGGAATCCCAAACCAAAATAACCTCCCTAAACATTGAAGCATTGATCCTGATGGTGACCATAACCTCCATAGGCATAACACATGAATAGGAACCCTCTAATAGATGCTCAATAACCACTGGATATAGAAAAACATGAAGCAATATTCTGTGATCAACTCCCTATAGATCAAAACCTTGACTAATCTAACATTTATGATCCCCTTCTTGAAGCTCTACTCTTCAAGAAGCTATGATGAATTCCCTCTCTAGGCAGTCCTCCTTATGAGTGCATTCACTTTATCACTTACACCTTCTGCATTGCTAGATATATATGAAGAATAAATTTGGTTAATGAATATAGGATTTATAAATGCAACATCTCCTCAAGATGCTGTTATCTAGACTCATTATTTAGAAAGAGGTCAAGATAAAAATAAAATAAATCATTAAATTTAATCTTGAGATATTGAAACCTCATAATCCCATACTGTAGGGAGAGTAGGTCCTTATTCTTTTCCACTTTTATCATTGATAAAAATAAACCTAGACCGAACTCCTTCAATAATTCATCCCAAGAAACAGCCTCATCCTTCTTCTATCTAAGGTTTAACGTCCACCACTAGTGTGCCGCTCCCTTATCTAGCTGACTACCAATGAAATACAGTACTTATATTGGGCCCAAATAAAAATAAATCCAATATCAATATCCTCTATCTAATTCTTTATCTCTAGACCAAAGACACTCCCCTAATACTTTTCTAGACTTTGAATCTAGAAAGCATGAAACCCCCTCTACCATGTCTCATCCTCCTCTATTGGGTTGATCCTCCAATGATAAACTTGATCATCTTGATAAACCTCTACCTCCATAAATACATGCGAAATAAAAGTAGGATATATCTATGAAAAACACAATAGAAGGAAGATTAAGCTTACTAGCATGAAATTTATGTATATCAATCAATTAAATCCATTTCAATTTCTGAAAATACCTCATTAAACCACAAATTAAAATAATAATGATACATATAACTCCCCTGATCCTCTAAACCAAATCTGTATTATCAAACCTAGGTTGTTCAGTAAGCTTGAGGTCCTTACATTGCTTCACAGGAGGCCCTAAACACCCATGTCCTAACCAGTCTCCTTTACTAAATCACACACTAAGTTTGACTAACATCGTTTCCCTACCATTACTATATAATCATCACTAATGCCCAATACTAAACTCTATCCAATCACTCAACCAAAACTATTGAAACCACTATTTCATGAACCTCCCTCCACTATTACCCCTCCTAGGTTGGTATTGGAGAGAATAATTGAACCCCAGGTCTCGCCTCCAACAATCCACAGGTTGGAGACTAACACCCAAGGTGTAAAACACTCAAATAGGAGTCATTACCCTCGATATATAAAAATGATAAAGAGAGAAGATAAAAAACCATCAAATAAATTCATCACATGATATAAAAGAAACAAAATCATCCCAAAATATATGTATTTAAATAAAAATGACTAAAATTTAAATAACCAAAATAAAACTTAGGAAAAAACTCCACAAAATCTTTGATCTCTAAGATATTAATGCCCAGATCAGTCACTATAACCCTCCTAGAAACATGAAAAACAGTTTATATGTATATGGGGTAAACATAACATGTATACTTAGTAGTATCATACCCAAGGTCTCCCATGAAAATATGAAAAGATCATATTAATGCACCAGTGAACAAACATCAAAATCAATAATCACCTAGATAGGTCATCTATCCATATCAACCTCACCATGGATTACTCACTAAATAATGTAATAAAATAGTAATATATAATCAAGAAAACCTAGATAAAGGCACCCCATATCCAATTCACCCATTGATTTGTTGATCCCATGCCCCAACATCAACATCCTATGCTCTCATCCATTCCATGTCATCTCACAACCATGCATTAAACCATCTTAGATGTGGATAGATTCACAAACCTACCTACTCTAAACTCTTATAGGTTCTAACTCCCATGATGGCATCAATATCATCATTCACATCTCTTATGACATTATTTCATCATCATCTAAATTATGACACATCCATCCCAACCATATATCTAAAGTAGTAGTGTATTATAAATGTGGAGGAACTCAACCTGGTGCCCTCCTCCTACCACACATGACCCCCACTACATATCATATCTTCTCTTTATGAGGATTTTTTTCTAATTGCACCATCATCAGTTTGTACTCACCACAAACTGGGTACCACCACCATGAATTACTACCAAAGGAAGAGTAGGGAAGAGGGAGGTGGGTAATCAGCCATTAGTTACTTACTATCCAGATGTCGGGGAAAACACCCCTAAAACATTTGGGTGTTAGTATATAGTACTCGACACAGGTGAGGTTCCTATAAAAGTAATGTAAAATTACAAGTAGACACACAAACATACACATAAAAAACATGAAAAACCAACCAAAACGTTTTACTTAAACACTTTATCCTATTAATCTATCTATAATACCATACTATTGTTAACACATAATTCCTCCACTAAAATAAAACTCTACCACATTAAATAGACACACACATAATCCAATTTCCTTTATTTCAATTATAGATACGACTTATTTTTAGATTATTACATTACCAATCAATGTTCATTGATCAATATATTTAACTTCAAATTGATGAAAAATCACTATCCAAACTGTGTATTTATTTCCCATTTGATTCTTGCCTATTCATAATTATTTAATTCATTAAACCAGTTACCTAATATAAATTCCAGTCCACTTTAATTAAATTCCTATCCCACACCATTACCCTTTAATCATTACCAATTTTATATTCCATCACTACCAGGAAATTACATAAAGTCACCATATAACAACACATCATGTCTCCTGCTAAATCTAACATCATAACCCAAACATCTCACCATAACAACCATATATCACCCACTACACTTCTACTACCCAAAAAACATCTCGTATCTGAACCAGTCACCACCACGATCACACAATCACCATAAAGGCTACATAATCACAAGGTAAACATCAAACATACTAATAGTACACAATAAAAACTTTCCAAACAACATAAAACCATAATTTATTTAAAGGTTTTTTCCATATTAATTCAACATCTCGCACATGGTTATTTTCACATATTTTCTACATTCTCACTCAACTGGTTCATTAGCCACATATAAATTCTTTACCTTTTATGATTTATGGGTTTAACATGAAATTTTTTCTCAATCCATAACCAATATTTAAAATTCATAGTATCAACAATATGAATATCACATCAAGTTATATGTTTTAATAGAAAAAAATTAATAATAATAAGAAAATATATAAACACATGCGATTATACCCCTTCCCTTACTATTTAATTTTATTTAGTTCATTATATTCATTAGTTAATCTATACCACCCACTCATTGGAAAACAAAAGCATTATAATTGCACATATTCACAAAATAAGAGGAGAATAAGGATTCCCTACTTGGAAAAGAAGTTCCAAAACACATTACACTGGAAACAAGGTAAAATAAAGATGATTACACTGACTAGATATTGTGAAGGTGGAGGATTGATCAATCATACAATAATTTTAGAGAAGTGAGGAATATTAAAGAGAGAAAAAAATCCTACCTCAAACATAACACACTATTTTAGAAAACAGAGAGGGAACTAAGATGACGAACATGAATGGAATCATAGGCATGAAGGATTTTGGTTAAAGGTAGATGACTCCAAGGATCAAAAGTAAGTTTTTGGATCATATGGAATTGAATAAACAATAAAAGTTGTGAATGAATGAAATATCACAGTTTATGATGATAGATGTATATCCTATAATAACTCTAAAAATTAAAATGGTCAACCTTCCTTTTTAATTATTATTTAATTTGGTTTAATTTAAAACACATAGAACGACTCATTTAAAACCACAAGATTTAAAAAATTAAAATTCTAGATTTAATACCAATATAATATATTTTTTAAAAAATATTCAATATTTAAATACCACATTTTATGTTAAAATAATTTCACACATCAATCTGGAAAATATGGACTTTTTAAAAAACTAGGAAATTTTGAAAACTGTTGAACAGATCATTGGTTATATGGGTCCAAGAAATCAATTTCATAAAGGGACCATCAACCAAAAAAGTAACCAACTAACCACATGTAGGAACCAACTAAATTCAACAAGATACTGACTGATTATATAAAGAAACCAACCAACCGCATGAAGGAACCAATTGACCCCATAAAAAACCAATTGACTATAGGAAGTAACCAATAGACTATATGAAGAAACCAACCAAGCACATGAAGGATTCATATGATTTCATAAAGGAACCAAATAACTGAATGAAAAAACAAAATGATCACATAATGTAATCAAACAAATTCATTAAGGAACCAACAATCTTCATGAAGAAACAAATTGAATGCATGAATGGACCAACAGATTGCAATAAGGAACCAAATAACCACACAAAGAAACAAGTTACTACATAGTCAGTCAATTGATCATGAACTAAAAATATAAAAAATTTAAAAAAACTAAAAATGCCCTAAACACCCTCTTGAAACTTCAAAGCCTTGGGAAATCACAAAGAAATAGTTTAGGAATCTAGGACATTAAATTATAGTTAGCTTTTATTTATGAATTATTCATAAATATTTATCACATGTTTAAATATTTGAATTGTTAATTTATTTAAATGTCATTACCTACTTTATTCACAGTGATAAATTATTTATATTATGAACATGTATGCTTTAATTTAACATTTAATATAATTCTCAGAGATAGAACCTTTAATTTTAAGCTAGGCACAACACCATAAAATTTATTTTTCATCTAAATTGGCCTCATTTTTTCAGTGATGTTATTAGATTAAATTTATTTTTTGGTCATTTTTTATTCATATTAAGAGTTATATATATCATGAATTGGATTATATCTAGAGTAAATTCTCCTTGGTGAGAGAGACATGTGGTTAGACCACCTAATAACCTAGAAAATTATGCACTGTTCTAGAAAGTTGAATGGGGTCGGCTATCTATCGCTTAGGGATTATTCGTGTATAGATTATCAATTTAATGTAACATTATTCCTTTACATGAAGAGTTCATATACCATATGAATATAGTGTATTAAAATATTTATGAATATGTTTGACTTCTATTTTTGAGTGAACATATATTTTGGGTTATGTAAAGAGTTACACATTAATTTGGTGTGAACACATTAATTTGGTGGATGGAATAGGTATTCCAAAAACTAAATCATTAGAATAATGCATATAAATGGGAATAAAACATGATAAGATAATAATTAAATAAGATGTATTAATTATGAATTTAATATGCATATGATTTATATTAAATTGTGATGCTTTAAAAAGAAAACCCCTTAAATATTAAGTGTGAAATTCCCTCTAGGGAAATACTTTTCAAGACCTTTATCATCTAACCAGATAGTTTTATAACAAATATTTGTTCTCCAATATTACCTTGTGTAAGGAAAGAAAGTGATAAGTAACATTGGGGTATCCTTGAATAGTTTCATGCCAATATAGGGTGCCCCTGGTCTGTCCCTTGTTAGCCTATTTTTGGAATTTTCTTTAGGTTTAACTTCACTAGAAAACACCAAGGGTTGGGATTATAGAGGAATATATTTGATCATTTCCATGTTATGGATTTGGATAATGAGTTTTTCACTCAACTTTCCAAGATTAAAAAATGTAGCTATTAGGATGAATCCCTACCCAAATATATAAAGTAATGAGTTCCACACCAAAGTGGGGTTGTTTCTTAGTGAAATATGGATCTTGGATCACTAAATGGACATAATGTATGGGGTTATCAATTTTAGTGAGAGAAATATATTTAAAATTAATTAATTAAAACATATAAGATATGATATTGATAAGGTAAAAAAATTGTAGATAATCACATCGTCATCATCAAACTTTTATAATCAATCCTTTAAAAGGAGAATTTTAATGTAACTCCTAAGACTGGTAGATAAAATTACCCAAGACTATTACATATATTATTAAAAAAAATTAACATAAATACCCAATAAATACAATTTCTGTATCTAGATTATAAATGCCTTTGGGAGACTAGCTTCATAAAACATCAGCATGAATATAAAATACCACATATTCTTTTTAAATTACATAATGTTCCCCTAGATCCCTTTGAGCTTCTAAAACTATATAAGCTAACATTGGAAAAAATAAACAAAAGGGGTAGCCTATAAATCCCAATAAGGTAATAATAATGATAATGAAGCATAAAATATGAGTCAAATGTCATAACATGATATCATAAAAAACAATGTTCATGAATAATCATAAGAAATCATGACTATAAAACATTGTATCATAAACAAATCACGATTACATGAATTTTAAAAAGGGTTTCACATTCTTGTATTCCCATTATATTTTAGGATTATAGTTTTATAGTATTAATAAAACCATTAAATTATATAGGTAACACATACACATAATGACCATTTTTCAATAAAAATAGAATTCTTAAGTTTGAAATCTTGTTTTATTCATGACACACTAGCTTTGTTTAAGTCCAATTTCCTTAATTAAAAGCTATAATTTATAATATTTCCTACTCATACTTAATACCTATGAAAAATATTTGAAAATGTGGGATGAAAGTAGAAATATTAGTAAGAGATATAAAAATAATGGAAACCCGTTAGTTAAGTGAGAAACATGGAAACCCTTAAAATGTTTACCTTTTTCACAATAAAACTTTGAGCACATAAATAAATCACATCCACATAATAAAACTGAAAATTTCTTAAATAAAACCTTTAAAACCATTAGTAAGCACAACAAAACCGTGAATTCATCGTGAGAAATATGATAAATCATGAAAAAATTTCTTTGAAAAACATACCTTTCACCTTTAGAAGTTCATAAATGTTCCTCACCTAAAGAAATCAAAATATTTCTATAAAAACCATTATCTAGAATAGATTTTGTATCTTGGATAATCATATTAATATCCTATGTTCACTCATTTTTAACCTGTGTTAGAATAAATAAATACCAATTAATTCCATAGGAGTAACCTACCTAGTTATATCCCTTATTTTTTGCCTTCAAAGACTATTCATTACCCAATGCATTGGAGATCTATATCAAGATCAACCATCATTATGAGATATACCAGGATCAGTTGTAATAATATATGATTCTCAAGTACCATATCATGAATAAAAAATGCATAATATTTCATTTTTTCATCATAAAAACCTTTAAAAACTCATTTGAACCCTTAATCAAACCACTTTATATTTGAATTAAAAATATGTAAAAATATCCCTTTCTTTGGAAAAAATTTTGAAATGAAAAATCACAAAAAAATAATATAAATTTAATTTAATTTTTAAAACAATGAAATTTTAAAGAGTAATATTTATAAAAAATAAAGGACATGAAAATGAGGAAATTATTCCCATGTTGTATATGTTAAATTTTTTTTTGAGCTTTGGTAAAAACATAAAAATGAATCATATGATAAATGTTAAAAAAATTGATTTTTAAAACATTTTAAAGAAATTAAAAATTAATTGAAAATGAACTTTAACATACTTTTAAGTATAAATAATTGAATCCTGAAAACATTTAAAAGAACTTAAACATGGAGGATAAATATTTGAAAGGATAAAATAGGGTTAAATAAAAACCCCTTACCATCTGTCTCATCTAGATTTGTATGTTCCATAAAAACTAAATAATAAAATTATATTATTTTTCTAATTTATTAATATATTTTTTTAATTTTTATTACATTATCATTATTTATTTTATTTCATGTATTACCATAAATTTTTTAGTAACTAAATAAGTTTATTTTATGTTACGCTTTTTGAGGATGTTCAGTTTATAATCCCAAAACAACTTCGATAGGTTGACCCTGGTCAAAGGATTAATTTTTTAATAATATAAAAATTTTTAATCCCGAAATTTTAATCAATTTTATACATTAAATAAAATTTTAGAATAATACATGGATGGAATATATGAAAAACTAATCGCATTTCTTTGTAGAGGGGGTAGTCCACACGTACGCTTGAGTGACGTTACCATTTTCCAAAAAATGGAAAGGTAAAAATGTACATAATATATTTTATTTATAGAATAAAAATTATGTTATTAATATCATATATATTAATTAAATACACCATACTATCCACCTATGTGAGGTGGTGGTGAAAAACAAAACACATCGCTTCATGGAGGTGGTAGTCCACACGTAAACACAAGCGATGTTTTTATTTCCCATGGGAAGGAAAAGGAGATGAAAAAGGGTTCTAACAAATAATAATAATTAAATTTTAGTGTATGGAAGACAATTATGTTATCATATCAACATGGTTATAGAATATTTTAATGATGTGGTTGAATAAATAAACATGAAAACACTCGGTTAAGAGATATACCTCTTCTTTGAGAAGCCCCATTTAGCTTGAACCTTAATCCTTCTAGGTTGGTTTTTGGTGAGACTGGAACATATAGGACATGGAGAGGAAAATTTTTAAGGGGTTTTGGTAGATATTTGTTGATATAAATGTCTCAATAGGTGTGAGTAAAAGAGGATATTTCCTTTTATAAGTGAGGTCGGTAGAAAACTTGTAAATACTTGAAATATTAATATATAATATGTGTCTAACTCTTGAAAAATTTCTCCAAAACACCTTATATTATAATATAAGGATTATAAAGTCAAAATATAATAATAAAATCAATTTTATATAGGTTTAGGTGTCATTTTAAACCTTATATGTGTGTTTAACCCCCTAATCGACCTTATTTAATCTTAACCATTGTAACACATTTTTCACTCTTTAAGGGTTGTAAAAGTAATTTTATAAAAGAAAAGTGGTGTATAAATGAACCATGAATGATATGATCAATAATTTTATATAAAATTGAGTAAATATAGGTTTTTTATAATTTTATAATGATTCAAAAATAATTTTTAAACATTAAATACCAATTAAGGTCAGTTTTAGGACTATTCATATATCTTGACTTTAAAGGAATAAGTATTACAATTTACTTCAAATATAAATGATTAAAACATCAATTGTACATTAAAATCGTACAATAAATTATTTATACACCATAATTCTTCCAAAATATATTATTTTTAATGTTTTTAAAATCATTTAATTAATTTTTCTACTACTTGCATAAGTGTTGTGTTGGCGTTCCATAAGCGTTCAAGGCAATTATACTATATATAAAAATTAAAAAATAAATTAATATCATAAAATTAATTTATTATTATTAAAAATAACAATTTATAATCATTATTATATTATTTTTATCCCTATGAAAACATATTAGAGATATTAAAAATGAGAGAGAGAGTGTGATATTATGTATTTTTTCTTAACTTAAAATAATATTAAGGACATAATCAAGGTAAAGTGGAAAAAATTATATATTTTAGAATTTAGGATGTTTTCGGTCTAATTAAACCCATAAAATGAAACAAATACAGGTATTAGGTTTTTTTTGATACCATATACCATAGTTTTAACCTCAATTCACATATCATACCCATTACTCTTGTGATAAATTTATACCATGATTACTATTTATTATTAATGAAAAAGAAATTGAACTATCTAATAAATTTCAACCTACTAATTATAAATATGAAATAATATTTTCAATATTAAAGTTTTGGAAGTAGCATAAATCAATTTTAATATAAGTGCACAAGATACAATGAAAAACAATTTTTCAAAAAATGTGTTTTTAAGTATAAAATGATTTTATAACAAATAAAGTATAATATTGATTTATATGAAATTAATTAGATTTTTTTTAGTTAAATATATATTATATTATTTTAAAACCAAATACATAATATAATGATACTTTTAAATTACTTGATTTCAATAAATTAAATTACTATTTTGCGAAAATAGTCCTTTTTCATTATTCTCTCAAATATCATTATTTTTAGAAAAATCCAAAAAAACCCATACTAAGACTATTATGACATGACGATTTCAAAAAAAAAATTTATATTTTTTAAGGATAAAAACTTTTAAAAGTGGTATAAATAAATTATAATATTCACACACAAAATATAATAAAAATTATTTTTGAAGAAAATGTGTTTTTAAATCATAAAATTACTTTATTATCATTCCTTAACTAATAATCATAACTAAATGAATTTTAATTAATTAAATTGTATATATAATATATTGTGGGAGTGTATTCCCTATAACCAACTCTTATTTGTACATTTATTACCATTACATGTATATAGTTTGATATATTCATGTGCCTTTTCTTACAATAATAGCGTTGATACTTATGTGTCCACCATTTACATGATAATGTCCTTGGATTATGTGTCATATAAAAAGGTTATAGAATTTACCACATATAATTAGAACCTAAATATATTATTAAAATGATCTTAAATATATGGCATGTGGTCTTGATACATCATACTGATGGGATGCAGAATACATCCAACTTTTAGGTGTTAGGGGATCATAAACATTGAGACTTATTCTCATGAAGTTCACACTTGGTGATATCGAATAGATAGGACCATCAGAACTGAGCCGCCAATAGTAAAAACACATTTTTTTGGTGTCATTGGTTTTTCTTATATATAAACATGTGTATTCGTATCTCAACTTGAGATCATTATCAATGTGTACCATTTGATCACATACTTTGATATACAAAAAAATCATGAAATTTATGTCACAGTGAGGTATCTTGTATTGGGTGAATCATTGATGGTATTTCATTGGTTAAATTATAAAAATAGAATTTTTTTTCTTTCTAGTTAATGAAGAGATGTCTCATGGGACCAGGTTGACCATGATGATAATATCTTCATTAAATCTATGGTCATGGTATAAGAAGGTAAATCCATCTAGTAAGGTCATGAAATATATAAAGCATAAAAAGTATAATGACACAAAGTGTGTATCTTTATTTATGATATATCATGATAAAATGAGATTATATTATATAAATAATTTTTATATGAGGTATTCATAGATATTAAATTCTTTATATCCTTAAGGGCCATGATGAGTTGCTAGAATCAGATTTTGTTCTGTGAGTAAGACTCACTGCTATTGAGATAAGGGCCTAGAGGGTCCCAAAATAAATGGATATAATGACCTAATATTTTTATACATAGATATTAAATCTTAATAGATTAATATTTTGAACATTTAAAAAATATATACATGATGAATGTAAAATTTTAGCATATTTAGAGATTAGATACACAATATTCTTATTTAATGAAATATCATCAATATAAAGATCTTCCCAAATCATAAAATTTATATACATACCCTATTTAAGACCTTTCTTTATAACTCGGGGAAAGTAAACATAAGAAAGGGTGATCTAAAATTATTAGTATGGGTAAACAAGGGATATATCTACATAACATGAGAATAAGGGTATGAGAATATGATAATAACATATAAAAACCATTCCCTTCATATAATAGATCATAAAATTGAGTCAAGGAATAAATCTTAGAAGTTAATAAGACATGAGTAATAAGGGAATCAAATTACATAATCCATGAGAGCATAACATCGTTATAAGACATATATTTGTGACATACACATAAGTATAGAAAACCTTATTTTTAAGATACCCACTAAGTAATTCATAACATGTTGGGCTTGGGATAACCACTCATGTACTTTCTTCAGCTTTGGGACATCCTCCCATGTAACCTGTTTTTAGGCTTGGTATAACTTCTCGTGTACCCTGTTTTGGTCTCAGTATAACCTCTTGTGTAATCTTTGATCTCATAGAACATTAATCATTACCCAATGCATTGGTGAGAGATATAGGTCCCACCCATCACATAATCCACAAATTTTTGTTCCACTAGATCATAAAACATTCTTCATATCATAACCCATATAGAGGAAATGAGTTTCATAAACATTTCATTATAGCATAACCCATATAAAGGAATTGAGTTTCATAATCATCTCATAAATTCATCATATCATAACCTTTCAAAAAGGAAAAAGTTTCATAAAAATATCTTTATAAAAATCATAAATCATCCATAGAAATAATAAGGATAATATCATTGGATCATATCCATATTAAAATTTAAGTAACATCAAAAGATGTCATCTTAGATGGAAAATTATTTTGAAAGATCATTTGGAAAATTTCTTGAGGAAAATAAACTTTCCACTTTGAAAAAACTTTTTTAAAATCCAAAAATTACTAAAATATTAAATATTTTTTTAAATAACCATGTAAAATTGTGAAGGAAGATTTAAACCATTGATTTTTATGATATCAGAAAATACTGTTCATTCCATACATGTTAAAATGGATATTCCTTTCACATTTTCAGTAAAATCCAAAAGGGACTTGTTTGAAAAAATACAATAAGATTCAAATTAAACCATTTTTTAAAAATAAAACCTGGGTAAAAATTTGTTAAAAAAATAATTGGATAATAGAGAAAAAATTATTTAAAATATTTTTAGAAAACATAGACATGGAAGATAAAGGGTTTCCAATCGAATAGAGAAATAAATATGTTTTTTTTCATTAAAAACATTATTTTTGGAATCCCGAGTAGATAAAGAGAGGAAAATGAAAGGAAATTTTTTTAATTTAAATAAATAAGTATTTTATAATAAGATTCATGAGTTTATTGAGATTTATATCATAATAACTCATTATTGGAAGCATAATTATAAAAAAATCTCTATAAGTAATGAGATCATAACATAAACAATTTTACCCCTTTGGTAAATTTTAAATGATAAGTACCATGAAATAAATAAACTTATATGGATATTTATATATCATAATTATCATGATAAGATTCATAAAATACTTTTATGGTCAGTATATACACCACATGAATGAAATAAGTGGTGAATATGGCATGCGTCCTGCAAAAATAAAAGTGAGACAACAAATATCTTACCTTAAGTCTCGAATTTCTTCATAAACATTAAAAGATACTATATAATAAATACAGTTTTATTATAAATATATTAAAAAACCATAAGTATATATATCATTCCATATGTGATTTACTTATGACCTTTTATTACCTGTTTATTAATAATTCCCTTTTAAAATCAAGTTTTAGTTAATAAATGCTTTATTTTTAATGTATGTTTTCATTTTTATTTTAGATAATTTTAATTTAATCATGGTTACATAATATAAAAAGTATTAAAAATTATATAAATATAATATATATTTATTATATATTTATTTATACTAATCCAGAAAAGTTAGAGATTAAAAATGAATTACACTATTCCTGGAGATGATAGACTGGGTGTATGCATGAATGTTGTTTCCATTTTCTCGATGAATGGAAAGAAAGTAAGGTCAATAATATATCAACTTTTCATAAATATTTTCATGTATTATATATTAAATATATACATTAAATTTATCCTTATTACCTTCTATGTAATCAAAATTGAAAAATGAATCACATCACTTTGCGAGGGGATAATCCATCATACACAGGAGCCACATTATCATATTCCCACATAATGGAAAGTAAGAATGTATATGTGATATTATAAATCCTGAAGTATGATTATTTTATTAAAATCAAATATATAATTTTTTAGATCATTATATCCTTACATGAGAGGCAGTGATGAAAAACGAATTACATCGGTTCGCGAGGTGGTAGTCCGTCGTGCACACAATATATGATTTCGTTTCCCATTTTATGGAAGATAAGATAGATATAGATAATTGAATTCATAAAATATTATTATATTTGAGATAATTATGTTATTATATGAGCATGTTTTAGGAATATTTGAAGGATTTAGATGAATAAATAAAATGAAAATGCATGGTTAAGAACTATACCTCTTCTTTGGAGAACCCCTTTAGGTTTACACCTAAATCCTTCTTAGGTGGGTTTCATAATAAAAATAAGGCCTCTAAGATGTGTTTATGGAATTAATTAATGTATATTGGTAGGTATTAGAAAATTTTAAGGGTTTTTTAAGTGTTAAGAGGGGAGATGGGGTAATTTTTTATAAGTGGGGGAGAGGACACACTTGGAATTTTTTAAAATAAAAAGGTGTACCCATGTTTTAATAATGAAAAAGGATAAAAAATGGATCATTATAGAACCTTAGATTATATAAGGGTGAAATATTTCCATAAAATGGGATTTGGAAAAGTTTTTAGGTCATTTTACCCCTTATCTTTTTAGTTTAACCCCAAGATAAACTCGTCTTAACCATAAATATAGTAACTAATTTTTACTGTTTTTACTATCAAATTTGATGAAAAATTAAGTTGAACTTATTATAAAATATTAATAATTATTAATAAAAATATAGAATCCATTTTTTCCAAATTCCATTCATATAAATTTAAAATTTTAATTTAAAATTAAACACGCAGATGCAAAAAAAGAGGTTTTCCAAAGATAAATTTTTCATAAGTATAGAAAGTTTTTATATAAAAATTAAATATAAAATTTATTATAATGGACTAATTTATATTAATAAATATATAATTTAATCAATTATACTTTTATAATCATCTTAAAATAAAATGGATCTTGTAAATTCATTAAACGAAAAGGTAGTTTTTAATAAAAATGAGTATTTTTTTTCTATTTATCAAAAAATTAATCTTTGCATAAAACTATAAAAAATCCAACAAAATATAATTTTGAAATATAGATTTAAAAAATGGATTTTATTTTTTAAAATAAATTTTCTAAAATTTTAAAAAATTACTTTTATTATTCTTTCACTCAAATTAATAAAAACATTTTTTTGTGAAAATAATATTTTTGAAACATATAACGACTTTACTAAGAAATAATTTTTTATCAATAAGATTTATTTATATAATACCATTATAATTTATTTTTTGAATGTTTTTATTCCTATTCCTTCTTACAATTTTAATGGCTAGGTTATAATGGTTACGTTTAAATAATAATATTAATAGTATATTGCGATTTGTTAAAACTCGGTGTTGTGTGAAACCCAAGATATCAAAGAAATTAAATTATTCAAAAAATATATTACATAAAAACTTAAGGTGTTACATTATACCCTATTAAAATTAATTTCACCCATGAAATTCATCACTTTGATACAAATAAATATGGATACTTCTATCTCATCATATCCTCAGGATCCTATGTAGCTTCTTCAAATTGGTGGTTTCTCCACAAAACTTTGGCCATGTGAGTGGTCTTGTTTTGTAGAACATTCTCTTTATGATCCAGAATCTTCACCAGTTATTATTTATAGGAAATATTATTTTCTAGAAGTACAAAATCTAAGTTAAGTACATGTTAAGGATCAATTATATACTTCCTCATAATAGATACATAGAACACATCATGAACTTAAGATAGGTTCGACGGAAGCAATAATCAATAAGCTACCATCCTAATATGATCAATAATTAAAAAGGGACAGATATACATAGGGATTATATTTCTCTTCTTTCCAAATCTCATTTCCTTCTTTCATGGAGAAATTATTAGAAACACTTTATCACCAACTTTAAATTCTATATCACTCCAGTGATTTTTAATATAACTTTTTTTCTATCTTTTTACTACCCTTACGTGTTGATGAATGGATCTAAACTTCTCTTCTATTTATTAATCCAAAATAGGTCTCAATAACTTTATTTATCTAACTTCTTCCCATTACATTATATTTCTAAACTTCTTTCCATAGAGGGATTCATAAGGATCCACTTGAATTCTCAAGTGAAAGCTATTATTGTATGAAAACTCAAATAGAAGAAGGTGTTTCTCCCAACTACATTTGAAATCAATTGAACAAGATACCAAAATATCCTCTCAAGTTTGAATTATTCTGTCAAACTGACTATATCTATGAGTATGATATGAAATAATAAAACTCAACTCTATATCATGAGCTTGCTAAATATTTCATGATAACTTTCAGAAAAACCCCATATCCTGATCAGATATAATGAAATGTGATACTTCACAAAGCCTTACAAATTCCTTAATTTATATCCTAGAAAGTTTATCTAGAGAGAAATATTATCTGATAATGATTAAGTGTGATGACTTTTTAAGGTGATCAAATACAACCCATATATCATTATTCCCTTTAGATGTTTTAGGGATTCTGATGATAAAATCCATGGTGATGGTTTCCCATTTACATATTCGTATGGGTAATGGTTGTAACATACCCTTATACCTTTTCTCTCAACCTTAAATTTCTGACATACCAAGAATTGAGATATATATTTGTTAATGTTTCTATTCATGTTTTCCCACAATAAATACTCTTTCACGTAGGCTACTAGTAAGAGTTACACCTTTTTCAACCTTCGGTTATGCGTTTAAACCCCCACAACCTTTTCAGATTCGACAGGTTGTCACCCAAAATTCAGATTATCATTTTTCCCAAACTGTATTAATATAATTCCTATAACATTCTCAAAGTAAAATAACCATAATTACCTCAACATAATAGAAAATATATACCCATAAGGTTACCAATAAATTTAATATTATGTCCAAAATATGTAAAGAGATTCCTCTTAAAATAAAAATTTCACTAAAACATATACAAAACCAAAGGGTTATTTTTTCATAAATGTCTTAATTGTGATAAACTCCCATCATGTAAAAACTTAAAAGGGGTGTTAAAGACTTTGAACCTATGATAAAACTTAAACTCATAAAATAATTATGGTATCCATAACTCTTAAGTTAATCTTTCATAGATAAATATATGATTTAAAAAGATAATTCACCCTTTATTCCTTAATTAATCTCCTATCATAGACAAAAAAATATTTCCATTTGAAGTCCAAGTTCATCCTTACACAATTAGATGATCGTAATTTGATTCATAATATCAAATGTGATTTTCTTATTCTAGAATCTATATAGAGAGAGATAAATAATGATTATAATCACATCAAGACCCACTAAAGGATGATAAATAATATTTTAATAGGGCTCCTTCATACAAAATAAAACATGAAATTCCCAACTAAGGAGTGGAGGATAAGTGTTCCCTAATTATGATGATTCACTTCAACTATTGTGTTTGAATAATATTTCCCTTTGTAATTTGTCTTCAAATATTGTTGTGGATTATCATCCTCACTAGACCTTAGATTATGGTATTTATTCACATAATTATCTTAATACATGTATTTGAAACACTGGAGTGTGGGTGGTTCATTTTGTGGAACTTTCTCTTTATTCATATCATTAGCTATCTTCTTTCCATCACTTTGCTATTTATCCACTATATGAAATTTCTTTCCACACTTAAAACATTTAGTAGTGCTCTTAATACAATTTCCTTCATGTTTCCTTCCACACTTTTAGTATAAATGAAATCTCATATTCTTTTCTCCATGGTTTTTAAAGTTTCACCTGAATTTCATCTTTCTTTTATTATAAAAACCATGTGATTAATGGGTAACTACAATATCCATTTCAACCTTGATAGAACAAAAAATGATTTCTTTATATCTACCAATTCCCCTTATGGATAATTCCCTTCCGAGACTTGGTTTTAATCCACTGAATAATCAATCAACCTTAGTTTCAGGTTGGATGATAATACCAAAATCATACCTCATAAGTCTTGTGAAAATTTCTTCATAGGTACCAAAAGATGCATCATCCTTCTATTTTAGATCAAGGAATTCATTCTCTACTTTCATAAAAAGAATATAAGTAAAGTACTTATTAAAAAATAGGATCTTAAACTCACCCCACTCTATGGAGTCAATTTTTTTTATTGCCTCGTATTCTTGATTATATTCCACCATTTATCCACTTTTCCTTCCAAATAATATAAAAACAAAATGATTTTTTCATAATCCAAACACTAGAGAATGGAAAATAAATTTTTAGTTGTATTGATCCATTACTCAATAACTAATGGACTAATAAAACTACTAGAAGCAAGAGAACATTACTTCATGAAGGATTTAATAGAACATTGTTCCCTCATTTTCTTTTTTGGAAGGTCAACATGATCCATAGCTTGAGAAAGATGTATGATCATAACAATGAGGTTTTCCATTCCTGATACCATAACAGTTGGTTTCTTAGTAGGATAATCATTGCATTATCAGTCACACTCAACATTAACATGGCTTCATTGGGTTCCATCCATCGACTGTAACCAAAAAACATAGTGTAGGAAAAAATAATCATATTGGGAAACCACATAATCATGAAAAATAACTTATAATATATATAAATCATGAAAACTTACGTTAAATATATGATACATTAGGCTTAACCTAGGTTATTAATGGTTATTATTCAAATCCTTCGTGATGGTTTGTAAATAGTTTTTTGAATTTCCAAAACATATACCTTGTAAGTGTTAAACCAGATGTGTAGAAATTCCCTTTGTTTTGAATTAGGTGATGATTGAGTCTATATCAATTCACCCTTTTCAGAGTTATTACCCCTAGATAAAACTATATCAGAGCCACATCTACTTGTATTTTGAATATATGGATATAATTTCTTAGAAACCACTCGCTTTATCCTTCACCAAGATTCTAGGATATTTTCCAATACTTAAACTTATCCCTAGACTTATCCTTAGACATATCCTTAAACATATGCTTAAACATATACCAAGGGATTTCACTAAAGTTTTCTCATCATATTTTCCAAAGGTTAACTAAACCTTTCCTTTGATACTAACTATAAGGACCTAGGATTTTTATATATAGATATTATATCTCAATATATCAATATTCAATACATTTTAAAAATACACCCTCGAGGAATGTAAATTTTTAATGTATTTGGAGATAAGATACAACATCTTCTTATTTAATTGAATATATTAAACATTGTAACACCTCATTACCTTTTTTCTAGGTATGTTATAATCTTTTATTTTGGTTTCCTTTCTTGTCAGATGAGTATTTACGACCATGAATTGGGAGGATACCTGTAATGGTGAAGTCGGAGATTTGTTTGATTTTTAGAATAAACCTATATTTTTTACTATTTTTTGGGTAGTTACATGATGTGTAATGATATTAAACAATGTTTATTAGCTTCTAGAAAAACCCATGAGTTGGATGTTACAACATGAGAATTTCACATGTCGTGTAAGGGTTAAATATTGTGTAATGTGAATTTAGGTTTTTAATTAAAAAGTCAATGTATTCTTTATTATAACATAAAATAAAAGGGTTTCATGACATGTAAAATATTTCATCCTATTTAATTCTCCAATTTTTATATTTTAGGGTTTCATATGAGTGTTTGAGGCTTCATACTCTTTTTTATATTTTTTCTCTTAGCCAGAGCTCTTACCCTAAGCATTTTTGTGTGACTACTTTCCCTCCAGATAGCTTCGTTCAATGATTGATTAGAAGGGATATGTGATTCATCTCTTTAGGTAAGAATTTACTCTCGATTTCTCTCTTTTTTTAGTTATGGAACCATTTTCATTAGGGATTGATAATTTAATCATGTTTTCTACTAATCATTTTTATTTTCCTATCGCACCTTGTCTTTGTAAGGAAATATTGTTGTTTTCAATCCCTATGGTCAAGGCGGTTAGGTTTTCTATATATTTGAGGTAGGTGTATCTATTCAAGTTTTCTATTTTATTAAATTTATTATAGTTATTATTGTATCATTGGGATTTGAAAAATAATTTCATGTATTGAAATTGAAAAAGGAACGGGTTCAGGTTTGAAAGGGGGTTTTTCCTTAGAAAATAGAGTTTCCTTGATTTAAAATGGAAAATGGATTTTCAAATTTTGAAGAAAATTTTCTTGAATTTTAAATGTTTTTATAAAAATGTAAACATAGTTTTTAAATATAAATTGACAAACATTACATTTTAGGAACCTTGGGTGTGTCGAGAAAGAGACACGAGTAGTCTTAGTGTGTGTGACACCACTAGGAGGTAACATATCATATGTTGATGGTCTACAGAGGTCCTTGATGTTAGTTTGATCCAACATTATTCCTTTTTAGGCTCGTGAGTGTCTAGTACATTTTGTCCCATAGTCTATATCCCTACTGGTAGGTGCATTATTGTTTTTGAATGTTTATTGAATGATAGTTTATTTCATGGATGTTGGATCACATGTACATTTATATTTTGACACATTTACTTGATTTGTTTCATAATTGGCATGTTTTTTGTTTTGGAAAATATGACATGAAATTTGTGAGAACTCAAGGGTTTTTTGAGAAATGATTTTAAATTGGTTTATTTATAAAATTATTGTTAAATTTTTTTGTTTTAAACCTAGATCTTGTGAAATCTTGTTATTAGAAATTGTATAGATTTCTTGGTGGTATCCTACTGGGATATATTTCTCACACCCTACTTCTACCCTTTTGGAGTTCATAGACCTTGTTTAGCAGTACATAGCTAAAGGGAAGGGAATTATGCATCATGTTGGATTTTATTTACATTGTTGTTTTGGTTTAGGGATGTTTTGGAGGTGAAGGTTGGTCACATGTAGACAAGTTTTTCTAGACTTGTCATACTTACTAGTTCATCATGTTTAGATTAGTTGTATCTTCCTGTTGTTTCTTCTCTGTACTCTTGTTTTTTTTGTCTTGTTTTCCTTATATATGAGACTTGTTTTTTATCTTTTTTTACCTCATCCTGTAATGGGATGACTTGGGTGACTGGTCTGGTTAATTTGGGTTGGTCCATTACAATTTGGTATCGAAGGGGTTATTGAGCTTGAAGAGTGTTATAATTTTCTAGGTTTGTTCTGTGTATTGGGTAGACATGAGTAGAATTATCAGAATTTAGACATTGGGTGTGGAAAATGTGCTTAGCCATCTCACTCTTGTGACTAAATATGAGTTTCCATTGGTGTTTTAAAAGTACTTACTGAGTCCAAGACCTTGTATTTTCATTCATTTGAATAAATTTAATGGATTTTTTAAAATTAAACTCTCTAAAAAGTTTGGGGACTTAGTGTGTGTATGGTTGTTTGAATAAACTAAGTGGGGGAGTTTATTTATATGGGATTGTTCCTTTCTAAAGGTGTTTCCATTTTATGATAGAATCCATAACTGATTTAAAATTATTATTGTTTTAAAGCATTATTTTGGATTATTTATTTTGGGTTCAATGGTTTTGAAGTTTTTCATGACTAATTGGTTATTTTATTTTGTTTAACAAACAATCCCTCATAGAAAATATCTTATAAATAAAAGAGGGGAATCCATGAGGTAGGTTCCACAAATGGATCCTTCAGTGGACACCTCTTTGGTTGAAGTAGTGATCCATACCATTCAGACTATGGGGTCTGTAGGTGTTGTGAACTCAGGACGAGTAGTGGATCTTGGCTTTAAATTTACCAAGCATCATCCACCTATCTTCCATGGTAAAAAAGGACCACAAGATTCATAGGAGTGGGAAGGCTCTGGAGAAATATAAGAACATCGTTCTTCTATCGATGAAGAATATCTTTGACGAAGAATGTGAAGATGCCGGTGACAACGCTTCTTCCTCGGCTTATTCCTCAGAACCCTTCTTCTAACATGGGACTTCTCCGACGACTCTTCTATCTTCCTCTTCATCATCAATGGACCGGCGCATGAGCTTGGAAGTGGAGGCGTACGGTAAACGACGACAGCCTCGTATTCCCCCACGACGAATGAATACCCGACAGTTAAAAAGGTAGGGGTTTTACTTAAATTTTAATTGAATAAAAAATGTTCTTCATTCTTCATTGAAACCATGTTTATCTTTGGCCACATGATACAACTTAACGTGGAGGGCGCGGGCAGAACGAACACAGCCTGAAGACCCTCCATTGATCCTCGTTGTTTTTCGATGGAGACGGTGACAGAAGAGGTGGCGACGACTGAAGAGGACCGCGACAACGGGTGTCACGCGAAGAGCGAAAGACTGCGACCCGCAACCGCGGGCCACTCGGCTGACGAAGAACCGGCCGGCTAAAGCCAGCCTGACCAAAGAGACCGCGAGGCCACAAGGGGCGCCAAATTGCGGAGGACGACGACCCATGTTCTGCGGTCCGCTTCGGCGGTGAGCCAGCCAACCACCTGTCGGCCGGGTTGATGGAGGCCGCGGCACCTGTAGCTGTCGCGCAGAAGGACCGCAACCCGCCCGTGTGGGCCGATTGAGTTGGGAAGACCGGCTAGCGTCGGACAGCTGGATAGGAGGCCAGCGCCACTCGGCGCCGCCGGTTTGGGAAAGCAGGGGGCTACCACCCCCCTGCATCGCTCGGCCAGCCGGGCCGAGCCGCGACCCATCTGGTTGGGCTATGCTACGTCGGGCCGGGTCGGGCCGCGCCTCACCGAGCTGGGTTGCACACCAACGGGCTAGGCCGAGCGCTTCACCCAGCCGTTTCGACACCAGTTGGGTCGAACCCACCAAAACCGGGTCGACCAGACCCGCCAGACCACTTGGCTTAACGGGCCATACCCGTTTCGCTTAAATACGAATAACTTCGCGACCGTGCATCCGATCGATGCACCGTCTACGACACTGGGATACTTGTGACAAGAATATCCTTTTTAAATACTCTTAGTGAGTTTTGGAAGACTTTAGGAAATGGCTGGGTTGGGATCGAGCATAAATCCAACTGGGCCCCTGGAACAAAAAAGCCAGTATCACTCAGACCGGACGTCCGTTTGACGAACCGTCAGCGGCGTTGGTAATCTCGTTGAGAAACGGTCCCTTCGAGTACACCCCATGGGAGTTCAGAGTATATTTGAGTTACGTTCAGGTTCATTCGTACACAAAACCAACCGGGCCCCAGGGACAAAAAGGCTAATAACTCACAGATTGAGCGTCTGATTGACGCGTCGTCTGTTGCGTTGAGAACCTTATGACATGGAGGACCTTTGAGATACTTCTTTGTGGGAATTCGTGACACATGGAGTATCGATATGTAGCTCATGTAGTGGATCCTTCTAGAGATGAGCATACAGATTATGGAGACCTAGTAGTTGGCTGAGACCTGATGACAGCTTGTCCGATTCGTTTCGGAGTGACATGACTAGCCCAGTGGGGAGCACTACTGTGTGAGGTGGAATACCCATGGTGGAAGAGCGCTACTATGTGAGGTGGTAGACCCGCGTTACTCGATAGAAGGAGTACCACTGTAGGCTATTTGGGGGAGTGCTACTGTGTGAGGCGGCAGACCAATGGCGGGGAGCGCTACTGTATGAGGCGGCAGACCCAAGATACTCGATAGGAGGAGTAACTTAGCAGTCTAAGGTTAGTGAGTAGCACCTCGGAGTCGCGACATGACTATTGTTCTCGATAGAGGAGGATTTCTACAGCAGTCGTGGTTTCGACATCATGATTAAAATCCTGGTTTGAGCTGAGTCAATGACCATTTTGTTTTCCTCATGATTGAGATGGGTTACTTGATAACTTAGGTATATGTATGGGCATATGCCTAAGTAATGGTTATCTGTTGAAATCATACTTTTTGGTTTATACTTGTTGTATTTTGTGAGACCTTGAGGGTATCGGGGTCCCTAGTGAGTATCATTATACTCACCCCTGCCCGGGCTATGTCCGCACCTCGTTGTGTTGGATGCAGACGACGGACAATGCAGACGAAGTCCGAGAGCGCCAGGACGGGACGGTACCCGGAGGTGGATCTTATAACGTTTCGGTACACGGAGGAGGTTGACCGACATGGAGTGCTGAGGAGGCCATCTGTACCTACCCTTTTGGTAGGAACCCTGGAGGACGATCCAGGAGCTGCTTCCACCTTCCAGCTGTTTGTCCCTTTTTAGCTGTACTTGATTTTCAGTTGTATTTGTACTTTACAGTTGGGCTTGAATTCTGGCCCCTTTTACTTTCCAGCACATTTTCTGTATACAGTTTTTCTTAGTGTTTGCTTCCACTTGTACTCTAGTTGTGTTTTCACATTTTATAAAGACAATGCCTTCCCAGTTTTAGGGAATTACGCCTTTGGTGCTAGTCGCCAGCCCCTGGCCTATGGAAGGTGGGCTTGGGGTAGTCATGATTCGGGCCCCGGGGGACGGGTTGTGATAAATTGGTATCAAAGGGCATAGATTCTACCACAGAACTTAGTACTTTGATATTTTCTTTCTGTGAAGAAATAATGTTAAGGGTACTAAGTGTGGTTTTCAGTTTAGGGAGTCCAGTGTTGGTGCGGGCGGCGGAAGTATCCATACACCCAGACCCTAAATTTAGATTTCAGACTCAGTGCACGAAAACACTGACGACATGTGTATTTTAAAGATTTTTCTTTAAGTCATCTCAAACCAAGTAATCTCACCAGGTATAATCTTTGACCATGTCGCATCTATTTCTTTTAGGATGCCTCCCCGCGGACGACCAGTTACAGCCCCGAGAGTTTTACGTACTGACATGCCATCGAGAGACGAGGCCTCAGTATAGGTCCCTCTTCTAATTGAGGCACCAGTGGTACCACTTGTCGTTGGGCCACCAATGCCACCAGCCCCAACAGCAGAGAGTGCATGCTGCTTGAGCGCGCTGCACGAGTTCCAGCACCAAAGGCCACCAAGGTTTAGGGGAGAGACGGACCCACAGGAGGCCGAGGATTGGCTGGAGGCTTTGGTGAGAGTCTTTAGACTGATAGGGACACCAGCCAACTTCATGGTGATCCTTTCTGCCAGCCTCCTTCAGGCAGCAGCAGGTAGATGGTGGAGCCCGATGCTCCAGATGCATGACGAGGTGACACTTCTATGGGCAGACTTCGAGAACCTATTTCAGGTGGAGTTTGTACCAGCCACCCTTAGAGCAGTGCGTATACAGGAGCCATTGCATCTGCAGTAGGGAATCATGACAGTAGCATAATACTCAGTGAGGTTCACAGACCTCTCACACTACTCTACAGATATGGTACGATACCCATTCTTCAGGGCCCATACCTTCAAGCAAGGGCTCAGGCGAGAGATTAGAGTTTCAGTTGTTTCTCACAACATCCCGACGTAGATAGGGGTGTCGGAGCGAGCCCTCATAGTGGAGATTTTCCTTAATGAGCAATCTCTAGTATTGTGACACACTATTAGTCGACATGCAGCGGAGTCTTCTATAGCAGGTAGTAGACAGATGACGCAGAGGTCTAAGAGTACAAGACCCACAGGTGGTCGACCGCATGAATCAAGATCGTGTGTGCGAGGCACCCGGGGTGGAGACATACTAACCAGGAGTTGACAATGTTACTCCTGAGGTGGGCTTGGTCACATGTCACGTGACTATCCGACCCACCATGCAGACAATCAGCAGATAGATGAAGGACCTCCCAGGCAGAGGCAGAGGATCGATCGAGGTGGTCCGCAAGGAGCAGTCGATCATGGCAGAGGAGCTAGTCGTGCAACTGGTGGTGGATGAAGCTTCGAGGTGTTTCCAGCACCACCACCAGGAGGTCCACCCCGACCATAGGGAATGAGTGGAAATGGGAGAAAACAGCTTCATGAAGCTGAAGCATATGACTATGGAGCTCCGGAAGCTGGTGTATAGGAGCAGGACTAGTTCCAGGCATGGAGGCCTTTGTTCTTGGTGCTTCTAGCATCCTTGATGTTGTTGTTTGTGGTTGATATGTGTCTTTGTACTTTGAGCTGCAGTAATAAAAGAAACTTTTCCTTGTGAAATTTGGTTTCCTTCTTTTTTGTGTGGTTAATAATAAGAGGTTCAGGTTAAAATTGTTGACTTGACCCTCACTTCTAAGATTTTTACTGGAGGGGACCCAGTAAACACACACTGATGCCGACAGTGTGACTCAACCCTTGGAGGTGAGAGTAACGGTTGGCTCTCTTGGTAGTAGCGTCGAGGACTTACGACATCGTCCATGGCATGAATTAGTATTATTCATGTCAGGATTTATTGTATTAGAAAAAGGATGTGGTTCATCCAAGGGATGAGACTAGATTTTCCTTTTCGGAAAAGGATAAATCTTGAAGCTCTTGTAGAACATAGGTGAAGAGGGGTGAAGTTGAGTTCTTATAAATGGCTAGTCTCACCCATAGTTTGTCGAGTGAACGATTTACAGTTTACTCTAATCTCAATAGTCTTAGGTGTATCTTCTCTTAGAAGGACCTAAACCTAAGGCAACGGTGATGGCTTAAGTTCCTCCAGAACTATGACTTCGAGATAGTCTATAATCCTGGTAAGGGAAACATAGTAGTGGATGCTCTAAGCAGGTATTCAGGGATTCAGCTGCTAGGAGAGGTGACTGAGAAGCTGGCCACGTTGTTGATATCCTTTGTGGATAGGGATGGTGTAGCCTATCTATAGTCACTCCTCCAATTCTTCAGCAGAGTAGGCGAGGTGGCTTACCGCCTGGCCCTTCCACCTCAGTTGCACTAGGTGCATGACGTCTTCCACGTATCTCAGCTGTGGAGATATGTGCACGACTCGTCCCACATCATCAACCATGGGGAGCTAGACATCGATGATGGGGCGACTTTCATGGAGGTCCCGGTGGAGATTGAGGATTGACCGGAGCGGGTCCTACGTGGATGGTCGATTTCTCTAATGTGCTTTCGCTGGCAGCACAAGAACCTCCAGGAGAGCACATGGGAGTAAGAGGCTCGAATGTGTGCTCAGTACCCCTTTAGTTTCCCTAGTGTGTGTTGTATCTTTATGGGGACATAAAGACCTAAGGTGGGGGTAATGTAAAGATCCAAAAATTTCTAGGAATTTTTTTTCTTAAATTATTTTGAATTTTACGAGTCTGCAGTTTCAGACGACACCTGATTCCGAGGCCCGATGTTCCCGAAATCAATTTCTGAATTTTGGTTCGGGTATGTTTAGTAAACATACATGCGAGTTTTTCTATCTTTTGAACTGGTGCCCAGAATTGAAATCTGAGGACAGTGATGAACTCACAACGCCGATATTTTCTTAACGGGGCCTTTACTGCAGTGGCATTTTATGCGGGTTGAAAGTTAATTTTTGGGGATTTAGAATAAATTAAATAAAATTGGTGTGCATAATTTCATTTATATTTGGTAGTTATATCCTATAAGGGAAAGTTATAGGTGGGGTCCACACCCACATAACCTACCATGAGAGGATAATGTGAGGGGGGCCCACATGAACCCCTAACCTTTCAACTTCCCTTAACTCCCCATTAACACCCACTTTAATTAATTTGACAACTCCCCCCTTAATTAATGTGATCTCTTCACCTCCCTCTCTCCCATTAATTTTTGCTAACACTTTTTAATTAATGAATTGAACTCTTTAATTAATTAATTAAAGTGTTTGAATTTTGAATTCATGTGTGAATAAAATAATAGCCTTCGCTATTATTTTTATTTGGTACACGTTGTGTTGAGAGAATTTTGGGAAGGCTCTAGAGAAAGAGAAGAACATCGTTCTTCTTTCGACGAAGAATATCTCTGACTAAGATTGTGAAGACCCTGGCGATGATGCTTCTTCCTCGACTTCTTCCTCAGAACCCCCCTTCTGACGTGTGAATTCTCTAAAGACTCTTCTATCTTCCTCTTCTTTGTCAACGGACCGACACACGAGCTTGGAAGTGGAGGCGTATGGTGAACGGTGACAACCTTGTCTTCCCCCACAACAAACGAACACCCGAAAGTTAAAAAGGTAGGGGGTTTATTTCAATTTTAATTGAATAAAAATTGTTTTTCTCTCTTCGTTGAAACCATGTTTATCTTTGGCCATATGATACCGCCTAACGCGGAAGGCGCGGGCTAAATGAACACGGCCAGACGAGCCTCTGTTGATCGTCGTTTAATTTCGATGGAGACGGTGACGGAAGAGGTGGCAGCGACCGAAGAGGACCGCGACACCAGGTGTCGCGCGAAGAGCGAAAGACCGCGACCTGCAACCGCGGGCTGCTCGGCTGACGAAGAATCGGCCGGCAAAATCCGGACGGACCGAAGAGACCGCGGTGCCACAAGGGGTGCAGTGCTGCAGAGGACTGCGGCCCGCCCGTGCGGGCTGCTCGAGCCGGGAAGACAGGCCGACTTCGGCCTGCCGGATAGGAGGGCAGTGCCGCTTGGATCTGCCGGTTCGGGAAAGCGGGGGACCGCCACCCCCCCCCCCCCCCGCATCGCGCGGCCATCCGGGCCGAGCCGCGACCCGCCTGGCCAGAACATGACGTGCCGGGCCGGGCTGCGCCTCCCCGGGCCGCGCCGCGCCCCAACGGGCTGGGCCGTGCGCTTCACCGGGCTGGTTCGACACCAGCCGGGTCAGACCTGCCAAAACTGGGGCGACCAGACCCGCCAGCCCACTGGGCTTAACGGGTCGTACCCGTTTCACTTAAATACGAATAACTTCACGACTCTGCGTCTGATCGATGCGCCGTCTACGACACTGGGATACTAGTGACGAGATGATCCTTTTTCAATACTCTTAATGAGTTTTGGACAATTTTAGGAAATGGTCGAGTTGGGATCGAGCGTAAATCCAACCGGGCCCCTAGAAAGGAGAAGCCAATATCACTCAGACTGGACGTCCGTTTGACGAACCATCAGCGACATTGGTAATATCATTAAGAAACAGTCCCTTTGAGTATACTCCATGGGAGTTCGGGGTATAGTTGAGTTACTATCAGGTTCGTTCATACATGAAACCAACCGGGCCCCCAGGACAAAAAGGCTAATAACTCACAGACCGAGCATCCGATTGACGCGCTATCTGTTGCGTTGAGACCCCTATGACGTGGCGGACCTTTGAGATACTTATTCATGGGACTTCATGACACTTGGAGTATCGACCAGTAGCTCATGGAGTGGATCCTCCCAGAGACGAGCATACAGAGTATAGAGACCTAGTAGTTGGCTGAGACCTGATGACTGCTTGTCCGATTCGTTTTGGAGTGACTTGACTGGCCTAGTGGGGAGCAATACTGTGTGAGGTGGCTGACCCATGGTGGAGGAGCGCTACTATGTGAGTCGGCAGACCCTTGGTACTCGATAGAAGGAGTACCTCTATAGGTTATCAGGGGGGCGCTACTGTGTGAGGCGGCATACGCATGGCGGGGAGCGCTACTGTGTTAGGAGGCAGACCCGCGATACTCGACAGGAGAAGTACGTCAGTAGTCTAAGGTTAGTGAGTAGAACCTCGGAGTCACGACATGACTACTGTGCTCGACAGAGGAAGAGTTTTCTAGCATCCATGGTTTCGACATCATGATTAAAATCCTGGTTTGAGTTGAGTCAATGACCATTGTGTTTTCCTCATGATTAAGATGGGTTACTTGATAACATAGGTATATGTATGGGCATATACCTAAGTAATGGTTATCTGTTGAAATCATACTTTTTGGTTTATCCTTGTTGGATTTTGTGATACCTTGAGGGTCTCGGGGTCCCTATTGAGTATCATTATACTCACCCCTGCACGTGCTATGTCCGCACCTCATTGTGTTGGATGTAGATGACGGACAGCGCTGACGGAGTCTGAGAGCACTAGGACGGGACGGTACCCGGAGGTGGATCTTTTGATGTTTCGGTACGCAGAAAAGTCTGACAGACATGGAGTGTTGAGAATTCCATTTGTACCTACCCCTCAGGTAGGAACCCTGGAGGAAGATCCATGAGCTGCTTCCACCTTCCAGCTGTTTTTCCCTTTTTAGCTGCACTTGATTTTCAGTTGTATTTGTACTTTACAGTTGGGCTTGTATTCTGGCCCCTTTTACTTTCCAT
The DNA here is from genome assembly GCA_963277665.1 of Viscum album. NCBI lineage: Eukaryota > Viridiplantae > Streptophyta > Magnoliopsida > Santalales > Viscaceae > Viscum > Viscum album. The sequence continues at coordinate 1,898,256,874 of OY728150.1, forward strand.
CACTTTTTCTGTATACTGTTTTTCTTAGTGTTTGCTTCTGCTTGTACTCTGGTTGTGTGTCCATGTTTTATAAAGACAATTCCTTCCTAGTTTTAGGGAATTACGCCTTTAGTGCTAGTCACCAGCCCCTGGCCTATGGAAGGCGGGCTTGGGGTAGTCACAATTCAGGCCCTTGGGGACAGGTCATGAAAATTGGTATCAAAGGATGTCGGTTCTACTATAGAACTTAGGACTCTGATATTTTCTTTTTATGAAGAAATAGTGCTAAGGTTACTAAGTGTGGTTTTCAGTTCAGGGAGTCCAGTGTTGGTGCGGTTGGCCGACGTATCCATACACCAGGACCCTGACTTCTGATTTCCGACTCAGTGCAAGAAAACACTAACTGCGTGTGTATTTTAAAGAGTTTTCTTTAAGTCATATCAAAACAGGTCATCTCACTAGGTATAATCTTTGATCCTGTCACATCTGCTTCTTTTAGGATGCCTCCCCATAGATGACCAATTAGAGCCCTGAGAGTTGTACGTACTGACAGGCTGCTAAGAAACGAGGCCTCAGTAGAGGGCCCTCTTCCAGTTGAGGCACCAATGGTACCACTTCTCATTGGTCCATCGATTCCACCAGTCCCAACAACATAGATTGCATGCCGCTTGAGCACGCTGGACGAGTTCCAACGCCAGAGGCCGCCAAGGTTTAGGGGAGAGATGGACCTGCCTGCGGCTGAGGATTGGCTAGAGGCTGTGGTGAGAGTCTTTAGACTGGTAGGAAAACTAGCCGACATCATGGTGATCCTTGTTGTTAGCCTCCTTTAGGCAACAGTAGGAAGATGGTGGAGCCTGATGCTCCATATGCATGATAAGGCGACACTTCTATGGGTGGAATTCGAGAGCCTGTTTTGGGTGGAGTTTGTACTAGCCTCCCTTTGAGCAGTGCGTATACAGGAGCTACTGCATCTGTAGTAGGGCAGCATGATAGTATCACAATACTCAATGAGGTTCACAGACCTCTCGTGCTACTCTAAAGATATGGTACGAGACCCATTATTCAGGGCTCGGACCTTCGATCAGGGGCTCAGGCGAGAGATTAGAGCTTCAGTTGTTTCTCACAGCATCCCGACGCAGATAGGGGTGTTGGAGCGAGCCCTCCTAGTAGAGAGCTTCCTTGCTGAGAAATATCCAATAGTGGGACACACTACTAGTCGACATGCAGCGGAGTCTTCTATAGCTGGTAGTAGACAGATGACGTAGAGGTCCAAGAGGACCAGACCCATAGGTGGTCGACCGCATGACTCAGGATCGTGTGTGCGAGGCACCCGAGGTAGAGAAAAACTAACCAGGAGTGGGCAGTGTTACTCCTACGACGGGATTGGTCACATGGCATGTGACTGTCAGACCTGCCATGTAGACGATCAGAAGATAGATGAAGTACCTCCCAGGTAGAGGTAGAGGTTCGATTGAGATGGTCCGCAAGGAGCAGGAGACCGTGGCAGAGGAGCTGGTCGTGCAGCTGGTGGTGGACGATGCTTCAAGGTGTTACCACCACCACCACCACCAGGAGGTCTACCCCGACCACAGGGAATGAGTGGACATGGGAGAGAACAACATAAGGTAGCTAAATCATATGACTATGGAGCTCTGGAAGCAGGTGTATAGGAGCGGGACTAGTTCCAGGCATGGAAGCCTTTGTTCTTGGTGCTTCCCGCTTCCTTGATGTCGTTGTTTGTGGTTGATATGTGTCTTTGTACTTTGAGATTCAGTAATAAAAGACACTTGTCCTTGTGACGTTTTCTTTCCTTCTTTTTTTATGTGGTTAATAATAAGAGGTTCCGATTAAAACTGTTCACTTGACCCTCACTTTTGATATTTTTACTGGAGGGGAACCAGTAACCACAAACTGATGCTGATAGTGTGACTCAACCCTTGGAGGCGAGATTAATTGTTGGATCTCTTGGTAGTAGCGTCGAGGCCTTAGGACGTCGTCCATGGAATGAATTAGTATCATTCATGTCAGTATTGACTGTATTAGGCAAAGGACTTGGTTCATCTAGGGGATGAGACCAGATTTTCCTTTTCGGCAAAGGATAAATCTTGCATCTCTTGTAGAATGTAGGTGAAGAGGGGTGAAGTCGAGTTCTTACAAATGACTAGTCTCACCCATATTTCATCGAGTAAACAGTTTACGGTTTACTCTAATCTCAATAGTCTCAGGTGTATCTTTTCTCAGAAGGACATGATCCTGAGACAACGACGATGGCTTGAGTTCCTCCAGAACTATGACTTCGAGATAGTCTCTACTCCTGAGAAGGGAAACATTGTAGTGGATGCTCTCAGTAGGTGTTCAGGCATTCAACTGCAAGGAGATACGATGGAGCAGTTGGCCGCATTGTTGATATCCTTTGTGGATAGGGATGGTGCAGCCTATCTGCAGTCACTCCTCCAATTATTTAGCAGAGTAGGCAATGTGGCTTACCGCCTGGCCCTTCCACCTCAGTTGCACCGGATGCATGACGTCTTCCACGTATCTCAGCTGTGGAGATACGTGCACGACCTGTCCCACATCATCAACCATGGGGAGATGGACATCGATGACAAGGCAACTTTGACGGAGGTCCCGGTGGAGATCGAGGATTGACATGAGCGAGTCCTACATGGACGGTCGATTTCTCTGGTGCGCTTTCCCTGGTATCACGGGAACCTCCAAGAGAGCACATTGGAGTAGGAGGCTCGGATGCGTTCTCAGTACCCCTTTAGTTTCCCTAGTGTGTGTTATAGCTTTACGGGGGTGTAAAGCCCTGAGGTGGGGGTAATGTAAAGACCAGGAAATTTCAAGGAATTTTTTTTCTTAAATTCTTTGGAATTTTACGAGTCCGCAGTTTCTGACAACACCTGATTCCGAGGCCCGGTGTTCCCGGAATCAATTTCTGATTTTTTGTTTGGGAACGTTCAGTAAACGTACTTGGGGGTTTTTCTATCTTTTGAACTGGTGCTTGGAATTGAAATCAGAGGACACCGATGAACTCGCAGCGCCGATATTCGCTTAAGGGGACCTTTACTACAGTTGCGTTTTATGCGGGTTGAATGTTAATTTTTGGGGATTTAGAATAAATTAAATAAATTTGTTGTGCACAATTTTATTTATATTTGGTAGTTATATCCTACAAGGGGAAGTTATAGGTGGGTCCCACACCCACATAACCTCCCAGGAGAGGATAATGTTAGGTAGGGCCCACATGAACCCTTAACCTTTCAACTTCCCTTAAATCCCCATTAACACCCCCCTTTAATTAATTTGACAACTCCCACCTTAATTAATGTGATCTCTTCACCTCCCTCTCTCCCATTAATTTTTTCCACCACTTTTTAATTAATGAATTGAACTCTTCAATTAATTAATTAATGTGTTTGAATTTTGAATTCATGTATGAATAAAATAATAGCCTTAGCTATTATTTTTATTTGGCACACATTGTGTTGGGTGAATTTTGGGAAGGCTATGGAGAAATAGAAGAACATTGTTCTTCTCTCGACGAAGAATATCTCCGACGAAGAACGTGAAGACGCCGTCGACGACGCTTCTTCCTCGGCTTCTTCTTCAGAACCCCCCTTCTAACACGGTACTTCTCCAACGACTTTTCTATCTTCCTCTTCGTCGTCAATGGACCAATACACGAGCTTGGAAGTGGAGGCATACGGTGACTGACGACAACCTCATCTTCCCCCACGATGAACAAACACCCGACAGTTAAAAAACTAGGGGGTTTACTTCAATTTTAATTGAATAAAAATTGTTCTTCATTTTTTGTTGAAACCATATTTATCTTTGGCCATATGATACCGCCTAACGCGGAGGGCGCATGCCGAATGAACACGGCCTGACGACCCTCCATTGATCCGTGTTTTATTTAGATGGAGATGGTGATGGAAGAGGTGGCAAGGAACGAAGAGGACTACGACATGGGATGCCATGCGAAGAGTGAAAGACCGCGAACCACAACCACGGGCCGCTCGGCTTATGAAGAACCGTCCGGATAAAGACGGCCGAACCGAAGAGACCGCGGTGCCACAAGGGGTGTCGTGATGCGGAGGACTGCGGTCCGCCCGTGCGGGCTGCTCGAGCTAGGAAGACCGGCTGGATAGAAGAGTAGTGCCGCTCGGAACCGCCGGTTCGGGAAAGTGGGGGGCCACCCCCCCCCCCCCCCCCACATTGCTCAGCTAGCCGGGCTGAGCCGCGGCCCTCTTGGCCTGGCCACGCCGCGCCGGGCCGGGCCACGCACCACCGGGCCACGCCATGAATCACTGGGCCAGGTCGCGCCCCAACGGGCCAGTCAGCACGCTTCACCGGGCCAGTTCAACACCATCTGGGTCGGACCCACCAAAACTGGGTCGACCAGACCCTCTTGCCCACTGGGCTTAACGAGCCGTACCCGTTTCGCTTAAATACGAATAACTTCGCGACCGTACGTCCGATCGATGCGCCGTCTGCGGAACTGGGATCCTCGTGATGAGAAGGTACTTTTGAGATACTCTTAGTGAGTTTTGGACGACTTTAGAAAACAAACATGTTGGGATCGAGCGTAAATCCAACCGAGCCCCTAGAACGGAAAAGCCAGTATCACTCAAATCAGACGTCCATTTGACGAACCGTTAGCCGCATTTGTAATCTCATTGAGAAACTGTCCCTTTGAGTACACCCCATGGGATTTTGGGGTATAGTTGAGTTACGATCGGGTTCGATCGTACACAAAACCAATCGGGCCCCAGGGACAAAAAGGCTAATAACTCACAGACTGGGCGTTCGATTGACACACCATCTGTTGTGTTGAGACCACTATGACGTGACGGACCTTTGAGATAATTCTTCATGGGAATTCGTGACACTTGGAGTATAAAACAGTATCTCATGGAGCGGATCCTCCCAGAGATGAGCATACGGAGTATAGAGACCTAGTAGTTGGCTGAGACCTGATGACTGCTTGTTTGATTCATTTCGGAGTGACTTGACTAGCCCTGTGGGGAGAACTACTGTGTGAGGTGGAAGAACCATGGCGAAGGAGCACTACTATGTGAGGCGGAAGACCCATGGTGCTTGAAAGAAGGAGTACCTCTATAGGCTATCAGGGGGAGCGCTACTGTGTGAGGTGGCAGACCCATGGCGGGGAGAGCTACTGTGTGAGGTGGAAGACCCGCGATACTCGACAGGAGGAGTACCTCAACAGTCTAAGTTTAGTGAGTAGCACCTCAGAGTCGCAACATGACTACTATTCTCGACAGAGGAGGAGTTATCTAGCAGTCATGGTTTCTACATCATGATTAAAATCATGGTTTGAGCTGAGTCAATGACCATTGTGTTTTCCTCATGACTGAGATGGGTTACTTGATAACTTAGATATATGTATAGACATATACCTAAGTAATGGTTATCTTTTGAAATCATACTTTTTGGTTTATCCTTGTTGGATTTTGTGGGACCTTGAGTGTCTCGAGGTCTCTACTAAGTATCGTTATACTCACCCCTGCACAGGATACGTCTGCCCCTCGTTGTGTTGGATGCAGACGACGGACAATGCTGGCGGAGTCCGAGAGCGCCAGGACGGGACGGTACCCGGAGGTGGATCTTATGAAGTTTCGGTACACAGAGGAGTCTGAAAGACATGGAGTACTGAGGAGGCCATATGTACCTACCCTTCAGGTGGGAACCCTGGAAGACAATCCAGGAGCTACTTCCACCTTCTAGATGTTTGTCCCTTTTTAGCTGTACTTGCTTTTCAGTTGTATTTTTACTTTACAGTTGGGCTTGTATTCTGGCCTCTTTTACTTTCCAGCACTTTTTCTATATACATTTTTTCCTAGTGTTTGTTTCCTCTTGTACTCTGGTTGTGTGTTCACGTTTTATAAGGATAATGTATTCCTAGTTTTAGGGAATTACGCCTTTGGTGATAGTCGCCAGCCCCTGTCCTATGGAAGGCGGGCTTGGGGTAGTCACGATTCGGGCCTCGGGGGATGGTTCGTGACACCTATACAGTTGTTTTTGACAGAGGATTGAGGTTCAAATCTATCTTATGAAAAGTTCTGAATAAGGCAATGGGTTCCTAGTTGAAATTGAACATGGATTATCATCCATAAATGGATGGATAGACTAAGAGCGATATCCATGTTATTGAGGATATTCTTCAGGCTTGTGTTCTTGATTTGGTGGATCTTGGGATGATCATTTTTCTTTTGTCGGGGTTTTCCTATAAAAACAGCTATTAGGATTAGAACTGGATGACACCCTTTGGGTATTTATATGGGTGGCCATGTTGATCTTCCTTATGTTGGGTAGAGTTGAGAGAGCAGTCCATGGTTGGGATGAGTGTTGTTCAAGAGATGATAGGGGTGGTGTTGTTGATCCAGAGGTGTTTGATAATGAAATAAAATCATTAGAAATCTTATACAAATATCTTCATCAGTTTCCAGAGTTTGAGGCTGGTGATTTGGTCTTTCTCAAAGTCTCACCTTGCTTGGGACATCATCGGTCAGGTAAATAGGGTAAGTTGGAACTGAGGTTTGTGGGGACCTTTGAGATCATTTGGAAACTAGGGAAGGTATCATATTAGTTGATTTTACCATCTATATTGACTTATATAAATGACATGTTTCATGTTTCTCATTTGAGGAGGTATATATGAGATATTTACCATGTGATTAGATTCGAGGATGTTGATCTTGAGCCTGATACCACTTCGGTTGAGAATCTAGTTCAGATTGTGGATCGACAGTATATGATATTACATGGTAAAATGACCCCCATCTAGATACTATGGTAGTGAGGACCATATCTCCATGATATGTGAGTGTGGGAGTTATTGATGAGGAAACAATGGTCTTCTGTTTTGACAAATCCAGGATCTTTATCACTTTTCGAGTACATAAATATTTTTTGATTGAGATATTGTAACACCCCATTACCATTCTATCAATTATGTTTTAATCTTTTCTTTTGGTTTCCTTTCTCATCGGGATAGTATTTAATACCATGAATTGGGAAGATACCTATATTGGTGGAGTCAGATATTTATTTAAATTTTAATCATAAACCTATAGTTTCTGCTACTTTTTGGAAAGTTAAAAGACATGTATGGACTGCCAGAAAGATCCCATGAGTTGGATTTGACAGTGTGTGAATTTCACACATCATGTAAGGGTTATAAATCATGTAAAGTGAAAATATATTTTTAATTAAAAAGGAAACATATTTTTTAGCATAACTTAAAATTAAAGGGTTTCATGATGTGTAAAATATTACACACCGTGTAATTCTCTGAATTGCATCTTTTAGAGTGTTTTATAAGTGTTTGAGGCTTCATCCTCTTTTGCAGATTTCTTCTCTCAGAGAGAGGTCTTACCCTAAGTGTTTTTGGGTGACTCATTTCCCTCCAGATCAATCCATTCAACAATTGATCCGCAAGGCTAGGTGCTTCATCTCTTTAGGTAATTCTTTCCTCTTGGTTTCTCTCTTGTTTTTTGTTGTGGCACCATTTCCGATATGGATTGATAATCAGATCATGTTTTTTGTCAAATGTTTTCAGTTTCTTTTCATTCCTTGTCTTTTGAAGGAATATGTTGTGGTATTCAATCCCCACGGTCAAAGTGGTTGGGTTTTATATATCCATGAGGTAGGTGGATTTTTTCAAGTGTTCTAATTTCTTTAATTTCTTATAGTTATTATTTTTTCTTAAGTTTTGAAATGGAATTGTATGTATTAAAATTGAAAAGGGAATAGGTTCACATTTGAAAAGGGGTTTTTTATTTGAGAACTTAATTGACTTGATTTGAAATGGAAAATGGTTTTTAAAACATTAAATTTTATTGAATTGGATCTGAAATGGTTTTATAAAAATGTGAGCATGGTTTTTAAACAAAAATTGATAAAATTTGCAAAACAGGAACCTTGGGTGCATCGAGAAAGAGACATAGGTAGCCTTAGTGTGTGTGACACCACTAGGAGGTAACCTCTTATATGTCGGTAGTCTATGGAGGGCCTTGATGTTATTTGGATCCAACCTTATGCCTTGTTTGTCTCATGAGTGTCTAGTGTGTATTGTCATATAGGCTAGAGCCCAGATGGTAGGTGAATTATTATTTATGGTTGTTTATTGCATGATATTTTATTTTATAGATGTTGGATCACATGTATATTTATATATCGGTATCTTTACCTTCTTTGTTTCATAAATTTCATGTTTATCATTTTGGAAAATATGACATGAAATTTTTGAAAACTCAAGGACTGTTTGAGAAAGGTTTTTAAATTGTTTTATTTATAAAATTCCTATAAATATATTTTATTTTAAAGCTATAGATTGTGCATTCTTATTATTATAACTTGTATATATTTCTTGGTGGTATGATACTAGGATCTATTACTCACACCCTACTTCTACCCTTTGGGTGGCCGTAGACCTTTTTTTGTAGGACATAGTTAAAGGTAAGGGAATTCTATAGCATGATGGTTCTATTTACACCATTGTTTCAGTTTGGGGATGGTTTGGAGGTGATGGTTGGTCACATGAAGACTATTTTGTCTAGACTTGTCATAATTTCTGGTTCATCCTGTTTGGATCAGTTGTATCTCTCTATTTTTTCCACTTTTTACTCTGGTTGTTTGTCATATTTTCTTTATATATAAAACTTGTTCTATTATCTTTGTTTTACCACACCTTGTAATGGGTTGACTGGGTTGATTGATATGGTTAATCCAAGTTGGTCTATTATAAACATCTACCATAAAGATCTTCCCACACAGTACACTTCATTGACATACCCTACTTAATACATTTATTTATAACCTAGGGAAAGGAAACATAAGAATTGGTGAGCTCATATTCCCAATAAAGGTAAAAAAAGGGAAATATCTATATAACATAGGAAAAATAGTATGAGAACATGATAATAACATATAAAAACCACACCTTGTATTTCATATATCATAAACTTGAGTCATGGAATAAATCATGGTAGTTCATAAGACATGAATCATAAGGGAATCAAAATACATAATCTATGATATCATAACATTGGAATAAGACATATATTTGTGGCATACAAATAATCATAGAAAACCTTACGTCAAGGCTACCCGCCAGGATATTCATAAAATTTTAGACTTGGGATAACCACATATACACCTACTTTGATATTGTGATAACCTCACATGTATCCTATTTTTATAGCTTTGAATAACCTCTTGTTTACCCTCTTTCAGTCTTGCGATAACCTCTCATGTACCCTTTGAGATCATAGAACATCAATCATTACCCAATGAATTAGAGAGATATACAGGTCCCACCCATCTCATAATCCATAAATTTATATTTCTCAAGAGCATAAAATATTTATCATATCATAAACCATAAAAATGAAATGCATTTCATAAAAACTAAATCATAGTATAACCCATATAAAGTAAATGGGTTTCATAATCATCTCATCAATTCATCATAACATAACCCATGCAAAAGAAATAAGTTTCATAAAAATATCTAAATCATAATCATAAATCATCTAGATAAAGAATAAAATATCATCATTGGATCATATACCCATTAAAACTTTATTAACATCAAAAGATGTCATATTATATGGAAAATGATTTTAAGAGACCACTTGGACCATTTCTTGAATAAAATAACCTTTCCACTTTGAAAACACTTATTTCATATAAAAAATTCCTCAAATATTAAATATTTTTTTAATATAACCATGGAAACTTTAAAAGTAATCTTTAAACTATTTATTGGCCATAATGGTGGAAAATACCATTCCTGCCATACACATTAAAATCAGGATTCCTTTCCCAATTTTGTTAAAATCTAAAAGGGAATTATTTAGAAAATGGAAAGAAGATTCATTTAAAAAAAATAAAAATTAAATCATGGGGAAAAAATATTTAAACAATCATTTTATAATAGTGCAAAAATTCTTTAAAATATTTTTAGAAGACATATACAAGAAAGAAAAAAGGTTTTCGATTGAAGAGGGAAATATAATATATTTTTACTTAAAAACATTATTTTGGAATATTGTGTATATAAAGATAGGAAAAATAAATAAAAACATGTAATTTCAATAAATAACCATAATATAATAAAAATCATTAGTTTAGTAAGAGTTATATCATAATATCTCATTATCATAAGCATAATCATAAATAATCTCGCTAAATAATGAGCTTGTTACATGAAACTTTTATCACTTTGGTAACCTTTGAATCATAAGTCCCATGAACAAAAGAAGATTATATAGATATTTATAATCCATAATTATCATGATAATAATCATAAAATATATTCATGTGAAGTATATACACCACAAAAAAAATTAACAAGTGGTGAATATGAAATGTGTCCCACATGAATAAAAGTGAGACAAAAAATACCTTACCTTAAGTAATGAATTCCTTTATACATGTTAGAACCTTATATATAATAAATATTAGTTTATTATAAATATATTGAAGAAAAATAATTATATATATAACACCATATATTATTTACTTCTGACCTTTCATTACCCATTTATTAACAATTCCTTATTAAAATCATGTTTCAGTTAATAATTGATTCATTTTTCATGTATATTTTGGTTTGGTATTTTTGGTTCTTTTACTTTGATCATGGTTGAATAATAAAAAAAAAATTAATCATGATATAAATATTATATATATTCATTATATATTTATTTATAGTAATCTATTACAGTTAGATATATAAAATAAATTACATCATTCTTGGAGATTGTAGGTTGTACGTACGCATGAACATTGTTTCCATTTTCTCAACGAATATAATAAAAGAAAGGTAAATAATATATAAAATTTTAAAAATTATTTATAAGTCATATATATCACATATATTAATTAAATTTATCCTTATTACCTTCCTTGTAAATCATAAGTGAAAAATGAATCACATCGCTTCGTGATGTAGTAGTTCACCATACACATGAGTGACAACATCGTATTCCCACAGAATGGAAAGTGAGAAGGTATATGTGATATTATAAATCCAAAATTATAATGATGTTATTAATATCATATATATGATTTAAATCCACCATTATATCCTTTTTTGAGACGTGGTGGTGGAAAACAGTTTACATCGATTCACAAGATAGTAGTCCATCGTACACACGATCAACAGTTTCATTTTCTATTCAATGGAAGAGGAGATAAATATTGATAATTCCATTAATATAATATCATATTAATATATTATATATATTTATGTTATTATATCATTATGGTTGAATAATATTTTAAAGATTTATATGAATAAATAAAAATTAAAATACCTCGTTAAGGACTATGCCTCTTCTTTTGAGAACCCCATTACGTTTAGACCAAAAGACTTCTTAGAAGGGATTACTAATAAAAATAAGGCCTCTAGGATGTGAGGGAGGTAATTAAGGAATTTATTTGGAAAGGTATTTTCTAAAAAAATGGTTTTGTAAGTGTGAAGAGGAGAGGATAACAAGTGACCTTTTATAAGTTGGGGCTAGGACACACTTGGAATTTTTGAAAAACAAAAAGGTGCACCCATGATTGAAACATTCCAAAAGGCTATAAAATGGATCAATATATAACCTTAGATTAAATAAGGTCATAATATGTATATAAAATGGTATTTGAACAATTTTTAAGTTATTTTTCCCCTTATCATTTTTTAACCTCTGGAAAACCTGTTATCACCTTAATCATGGTAATTAATTTTTACTATTTTTACCATTCATTTTGAAAAAAAAGTTGAACTTATAATATAATAATAATTATTCTTATTAAAAATTTGGAATCCATTTTTATAAATTCCTTTCATAGAAGTGAAAAAATTAATTTAAAATTAAACCTACAGAAGCGATGAAAAAGTGGTTTTCTAAAGAGAAATATTTTATAAGTATAAAAAATTTTAATATAAAAATTCAATATTAAATTGATTAAAATAAAGTAAATTGGATTAATAAATATATAATTTAACTGATTTTAATTTTAAAACCATAATAAAATAAAATATATCTTGTAAATATTTTAAATGAAAAGGCAGTTTTTAATAAAAATCCATATTTTTTTCACAATTCATTGAGAAATTCATCTTTACAGAAAATTATAAAAAAATAAATAAAGGATAATTTTTACATATAGATTTAAAAAATGAAGTTTATTTTTAAAATATATTTTCTAAAAGTTTAAAAAATAACTTTTATTATTTATTCACTAAAATTAATAATTTTTTTTTAGAAAATAGTATTTTAAAAACATATAATTAATTTACTAAAAATTAAGTACCTTTTCATCAATATGATTAATTTATATAAAACCATTATACTTAGTTTTTAAAATTTGTTTATTCTTATTCATGCCACTAATTTTAAAATCTAGGTTATAATTATCATGTTAAAATAATAATATTAATAGTATATTGGGGTTCATTAAAAATTGGTGTTCTGTGTAACACAAGATATCAATGAAATTAAATTATTTAAAAAATATTTCATAAAAAATCAGGTTGTTATAGTGTATCCAAAATTTCCACCTATTCAGATGAATACGAGTTTAGAACAAAGTGAGCCCTACATAAAAGGGTTAGTAAACATCTAAGTATAATAGATCACAAGTAAAATAATTCAATTATATTATTCATGTTTAGAATAATAATGATTGAATTTATTTCTCAAGGTATTCACAAGTTATTTAAGTATAAAAGTGAATATGAGAAAATATAATTTTTCAAATGAGCATTACATATTCAAGGTTCATTAAATTATTTGGGGAGATTATGAGGTACGCTAATGGTTTTTATTTTATCACGTGACATGTAAAAGTGTTACAATTTGGCGATAAAAAATTTATGATAGTTATGACAAGAATAACTATGTCATAAGTGAGAAAAAATAATCTAAAATGAAGGTTATAAATTTATAGGGACAAAATGGAAATTTTAGAAAGTATAATATAAGTATAAAATCTCATTTTAGCCTCTTGAATATTACTATACATAATTTACATGAATTTAGAGAGAGGGTCTATCATATACTCTCCTCTAAATCTTATAGAGAGAAAGAATCTTATGGAAGGGAAAGGACAAATAAATCCCATTTTCTCGATTGATTTTGTGTTCTTCACATGATCGATGGAATGTTATAAATCACTTTGGTTTCCCATTATAGAACTTGAGAATAAAATATCAATGATCCAAGATTTGTGGTGCAAATGTGTATGGTCTAAAGAATGCCTAGTTTAAAAACTTTGAGCCACAACATGTTGACAGTGAGAGAATGAAATCAGTGATTTCAAACAAACACGATACCATTTATAGTTTCATTTTATTTTGTTATTCATGCTTAAATTAAATTTCAAATGATCCTTTGAGAAGTTCAGGTAATGGGTTTTTATATTTGGTATTTTTAACATGAATCAGAACCCAAAATTTTATATTATGTATTTTTTACAATTTCATTGTGCCCCGGGTTCCTTTAATTTATATTGGAGGGAATGTGCAATTATTTAAGTCAAAAACTTCCAATTTTTGATTAAATTTTAAAATATTCAGAAAGAGGGTTTTGATATAGTCCCAACACAACTAATAGTGCATTTATTTGAGTACATATGGACAAGATATGGTTAATCAAAGATCAATAGATTTTAAGCATCAAATGTGCTGAAAATTAAATGTTTAATTTTTTTCGACATTTAAGGCTATTAGTGTCATGAATTTATGGTTGGGATGTGTTACAATCATGCTACGTGTTGGCTGTAGATACTGGTAACTGGAAGGAGTAGTCTGGTGGAAGAAATCTTATTATTCAAGCATGAAATATTTGGATGAATGTCACATAAATATTATTTGAATATCCTTTCATAAGGTGTGAAGAAAAAACGAACAAATTTTTTTGGCGGGTGGCCAAATGCCACCCTTGTTGAAAGAATTTTTTCAACAATAAATGGGGTGGTTATCCATTGAACTAAATATATATATATATTATAATATATTATAATATATTATATCTTATAATATATTATAATATATTATATCTTATAATATATTATATATATTTATATTGGTTTTTTAAATGTAGATTTCCTTTTAGGGTCTGCAATTTGCACTAGACCAGGCTTATAGTCGGGTTTCCCTAACCCGGACCAGACTAGGCCAGTTTGGATCCGGCCTATCCGACCCATGAAGCCTGTCACAAGCCCTAAATTAATATTTAAGGATACACTTTAGGTTAAAACGGGCCTAAAAATTTGTAGAAAAAATTTCAAAAATTATATTTTATTGTGTGGAATTTAATAAAATTATCTTGTGTGTCATTTGATGTATCAATAATTAATAAAAAAATTATTCAAGTTAAAACATTAAAAATACAATCAAATTGAATTTTGAAAATTTTAATTTTAATTATGTATTATAATTTCATGTTGACTGATCATGAGTCGAGGCCAACTTGTTCATATTTGGTTTATTATTTATTTAATTTAATTAGGGAATTTGAGTGATAAAATGTAATAATCATTTTTCTTTTGATGATCTAAATATCATCCCTCCCTATTTAAAATTTATAAGGCCTTGAATGTCCATATTTGAGTGATAAAATGTAATTTTATACCACAAGTTCCCCTCAATTGCATGTGAGTAATTATTGTAAAAATCGGGGGAGTATGTGGCGACACGGTTCGAGTCAAGAGTTGGTGTAAACCAAAAAAGTGAAGTGCATAAGAGTTATGGGTGCTACAATTTGAGTTAGGTATCCACTCAAGGAATTTCCCTAGGGCCTCAGTTAATCCATTATTTTCTTGATGGATTAACCAATAGTTAACGACTCATGATTACTTCATTGTTTATTTATTTATCATTTGCATGGTTTATTATTTTTTGAATGCATATTTATTACACATGATCACATAGTATTATAATAAACAAGAATAAAATGGACATGTTTGGTGAATTTTTGTATTTAAATCATGGTTAAATTGTGAGTGTAATCACATATAAAATTCATGTAAAATAGAAAAGGATTTCATTTGTTGAGATAAATTAAAATATCCTTTAAAGAAAATATTAAGTCCTTAAATGTCTTTCATCGCTTGAATTTAGACAAAAATGATTGTTTAAGATACTTTTCATATGTAGTTGAGGGTGCCTCTTAATACCAGGGAATTGTTATAAGAGTGGTGGGTCAACATAACTAAATTTAGCAGAAAAGAAGTAGTTATAGTTAGATTTTTTTTACTTTAGAGGAAAAGTAGAGAAATACAAGGTAATCGTTTGTAAGAGATGATAATCTATTCAATAGATCAAGGAGCTACGCATTAATGTTCACTGATACAAAATAGATCTTTAATAGCGGTGACCTTTATTAGTGTTTTCTATAGTGCTAATAAACGTACCCTTTATCAACAATTTATTTTTAGCACTGATAAATGTCATCCTTTATCAGCACATTTTTAGTGCTGATAAAAGTATCGAATAAAATGAAATAATTAAGTAAATAATAATTTAAAATGAGTAAATTAAAAAATATTAACAATTTAATTAATTAATTAATTATTGATAAAAATGAATAAATTTAATATACATTCATATAAATTATAAATATTAATAAATGGTATATACTAAATATATAGATATTTAAAATGAATAAAATTAAATAATTAAACAAATTAAAATTAAAAGAGTAAATTAAGAAAAATATTACACATTTTATGAATTAAAAAATTGTTGATAAAAATGAATATATTAAATATATATTTATATAAATTATAAATATTAATAAATAGTATATATTAAATATCTATATATAAAATGAATAAATTGTAATAATTTAAAAAATTAAAAATGAATAAATCATAATAAATAAACAAAAAATTACAATTTAATAAATTACAAAATTATTAAAAAAATTATTAATGAAAAAATTATTAATAAAGATGAATAAGTTTAGTATATATATATTAGATATAAATAGTAAAAAATAACATATATTAAATATAAATATAAAAAATTAATAAAATGTAATAATTAAAAACATATTAATGTCTTATTCATTTTTAATAGTTTTTATACAAAGTTATTCATTAATACATTTAATATAGTAATATATTCTTATATATATATATATATCAATGTATACGATATTTCCTAAAATGTAATTTATATAATACAAAATATTAATACTTACATTAAATAAGTCATATATTTAGAGAAAATGGTTTATAATTAAAAATTAATATTAATTAAAAATACTGACTAATTGCATAGAGTAATGGACATAATTAGATGTTGTTTTATTTTTCAATTTAACATGTATCAAACTTGTGTTACATTGATTTTACATACATATACAAAATTAATTCATTTTTATCTACGACACGCACACACAAATATTTATGTAATTAATGAAAGCTTATATAGAAACACATACACCTAATATTTATGTAATTTATTCAAATTTTAGTACTCATTTTAGAATTTCATTATAACATGTATGATACATTTATTATATTATGTTTTTAATCTATAAATTTTTATTATTATTTGTAAATATTATTATAGTTAGGTGTTATTTATTCAATTTTAATATTTAATATTTTTTATGTTTTTTGAATTAATCATTTTATATTATTTATTTTTATATTTATATTTATTATTTTTAAGTATTTTAAATATGTATTCGTATTTAAATCAATATATATATATCCATATTCTTTTCATAATTCATATTTAATTAATAAAACATACCCATTATTTGAATATTTTTAAAGTGTACTCATTTTTAATTATTCAATGTCACTTATTTTTAAAATGCATGCATTTAAGATTATATATTCATTAATAATGTTAAAAATATATTTGTAAATAAATATTTATAAATATATTTATAAATAAATTTATGTATATTTATAATATTTGTAAATTTATATATTTATAATTATAAATAAATAAATTTTATTTTTAAAAAATTATTTATATAATTATAAATAATTAATTATATATTTTTAAATAATTATAATGTTATAAAAAATTTATTTAAATGACGAATATATTTACTATATTTATATTTATATTTATATTTATTTATTATATATATATATAATTATATAATTATATATAATGATATAAATATATATATTGATATAAATATATATAATGATATAAATATATTTATAATTATAAATAAATAATTATAAATATATTTATAAATATATTTATAATTATAAATAAAAAAAATATATTTTTTAAAATGTATTTATATAATTATAAATAAATAATTATATATTTAAATAATTATAAAATTATAATAAATATACCATTATATAAATATATTTACAATTGTTTATTTATAATTATAATTATAAAAACTTTATCGTCACTAAAGTTTTAACGCTGATAAATATAACTTTTATTGACGCTTCTTTAACACTGATAATGATATCTTTTATCTTTGCCTATTAATTTAGCACTGATAAAGGTCTCCCCAATCTATTTAAAAGAACCCTAACGACGGTTGATTCAGTCTCAATTCTCATGATTTTGCATAAATTCCACTGTTATTGTCGCTCTCCCTCCAGGATCTCACTGCAAAATCAATACTAGAATCCAAATTATGTTATTTTTTCCTCCTCAGTCATTGATTACTTGTTGGGGTTCTGCAGTTTTCATTATTGTGGTGTTATCTACCATGATGAACTCTACTTATCTTCTCCTACAACTCTAGTCGTGATTGGTCTCTCTCATTCTTCCTCATTGTTTCCATTCTTATTGCCACCTTCACTGATGGCTTTTTCCATTGTTAGCTCTATCATTGTCACCATCACCACCATTATCTTGAACTTCCCATTTTCTCCATCCTCTACCACTGCTTCTATTTGATTGTTCTCCATGGTTTTTAATCATAGTTTTAATTTTTTTCACACATCCAAAGTCTGTTTTATTTGATTTTTTTTCTTATGGTGTTCTTGAATGATTATTTGATGAATGGGTGTTATAAATCACGTTGATTTACTTATAAATGGTTGTTTAAGGTATGATGAGTAGGTGTTATCTTTGACTGAATTATTATTTAATGAGTGTTAGGATAACTAAGGTATGTTTAATTTTCTTGAATTATTATTTAACAGATGTTATATATGAGGAATTATCATTTTATGAATGTGTGTCTTGACAATCTTCTAATGATTTTTTACGACATTTAATGTATGTTTAATTTTCTTATTAATATTTTCACAACATGTAAGATATGTTTAATTTACCAAATTTGTGTTTGGATGATCATTGGATGTTGTTTTTATGCATTATGAAGGGTGTTTTGAAGGTATAATGGATTATGGAGCTTGAATATGGAGTATTGATAATATATATTTAAATGATCATCCTGGTAAAGTTTTTATTGTGTTGATTGTGTAATTTTAGTATATGGTAAGTTAGTTTATTATTAAGTTTTAATAACAAAAGAATAATATAAGAGTTTTTTAGAGTTATCCCTCGTTTATTGTCCATTCTATAGTTTAATATTTATATACAATTTATCTGGTAATTTTCAACTTTACCCTCATGAGGTACTATAACTATTTCATTAATAAACATCACTTCCCTAATGTCAATTTCTACATCATCTCTAGTCATAGAGTACACTAATATTGATCATTCTAAAATGATATAATAAGGATAAGAATATTGAATTTTATTTTGAATATAATTAGAAAAAATTAATCAAATAATCTTCCTATTTAATCATGTTTATAGTATACACCACTTCATATTTACTACATGAAGTGACATTTTCATTTTCAATATGATGTATGAAATCATATGCCTCCTTTTGAATCCTCATCACAATCGATAACTAATATATTATTCCTAATGTTATTTTATAATTTATATTTGTTTATATATTTTAAAAATAACAATTACAAAATTATATAATGAAAATAATGAAAATTTGAGTTTTATTTGTGGTAAACCTTTTAAAATCAATATTAATATTTTTTTGAATTTTTTCTAAATGGATTATAATTGAATAAGTATCAGGTGAAAAAAATTTCTTAAAATATGTTGCCTTTATTTTATTTTTGAAATAATTTTCATTTCTATGATTTTATTTTTATTTATAAAGGTAAATTTTAATTTATTTTTTCAAAAAATATATATTTTTTACTTGAAATTTATTATCAATGATAATGAATCATAGTTGGATTACAAAACTATGAAAAATTAAATAATATTATGAAAGGATTGAAAATTATTTAGAATTTTCAAAACAAAATTTTCCAAAAAATGACATGTTTCTCTATCTTTGGTTTAATTTTTTAAATATAACAGAGTTTAAGAGTATATAGATTAAAGATCATTTAATTTGTCATGGTTTTAATACATGTTACAGTCCATGGATTTGGCATAGAGAAATTGGGTATAATTCAAGATCTATTAATAGTGAAGATTATCAAGTTTGATTAAATTGAAGAAATTATTTTTTATATTAAAGTAGTAGAAATTGAGAAGACACCAATGATCACACACTTATATAGTGAAACTAAAAAACCAGCTTATCTAGGTTGTAGAAAATTTATGGTTTCATTAATGAATTTCTAAATCAAAACTTTGGTAATTTTTTGGATAAGGTATTAAGTTCTTTATTAAGTCATATCTCATCCCCTTTCTTGTACCAAACTATGAGATTTCAAGGTATGGATCCCAATCTAATTGGAATATAGAAAAATCAGACCAATAGTTTGATTTGGTTCCCACTTTTTTAGTTTCAACTAATGTTTCTGAGTTTGAATCTCATGGTACCTTTGATGTGGTTATTTATAGAAAGAGATAAATAATTTTTTCTCCTCTTATGATTCAAATGTTAACCTATTATTAGTGAAATGATTTGAATGTATGGTAACAACCATGGTATAAACTTATGGTATGATTAGAATAATTCACTAAAATGAATTAAATTAGTTACATTTAACTATAATGGTTTCCTAGTTAGTACACAATGACTTGACTTACATGTGTATTTTTGAGAGTTACTACTTTGAACATATAGCCAAATATATGAATTTTTGTATATTTTAGGGGCCCTATTAATTTTTACTTGTTTATTTTTATACTCACTCCCTACACATGAACCTCAGTGGACCTAGAGCGCTTATATTTGAGATACATGTGAGGGAAAATTACTATTAACATATCTTAGAGTTGATACATCTAAGTGGGGATGAGTTGATGTTCTCATGGTAGTGTTAGGCACCTTTTACCATTTTGATATGAGATTTGAAAATTTAAATTAATATGTGGTAATTTAAAAATTTTTAAGGAGACAACTGTCATCCTCACCAGTTTCATCTCCCAAATAGTTATTAATGAATTTTGTTTCTTGAGACTCACCCCCATCTACTCTATGTTTCTTGAACTACTCTGAGTAGTAGTCATCCAAAATGATCACTGGTACCCGGTTGGGATGACTACAACTTAGAGTAGTTCAATAAACATAGGTGTATGTAAAAAATATATGTAGGATGAGTCTCAAGAAATAAAATGGAATAATAAATTTTCAGAAGATGAAGTCGATGATGATGACAGTTGTCTATAACATTAACTTTTGGATGAATTTAGAGGATAACACCTACCATTGTGTAGTAATTTTTTTCTTAAATTCAATAACCTATTTCCTTTAAAATGGATTCATTTTAATCATTTGATAAAAGATTATTAAGATGGAGTTAAAGAGTTCATCAATTTTACCTTGTTGTTATTTAAGAAAAATTAAATGTTTGACTAATCATGTAGACAATGTCTTCTGTACATGATGATGTTACCAATATTGAGGAAGAAAAAACTGTTGATGCTGAAATTGTATAATTATTAGGGCATAAACAAAATTTTGACGAAAAAAAATAATGATGCAGTGTCACAATGTTGAATAAAATTATCAAGGTAAGATGTAAGGGTATAAAATTTGAGGTTGGTTGGAATCAATGTAATCAACCTGTTGACCCCAACAAGTCAATGTTCATTAGTTATGTTGGGGTCACAATGAGGATGAATGTGTCGATTGATATTGAATCACGGTGCTACGTCCAACCTATAAAAATTGAAACCCTTTGGAAAGATATAATGGTAATGTTAAGATATAGTTTCTCTATTTTATCAAAAAATTATATAATGAAATGTTGATTTAATTTTCAGTATTCCTTTTAGAGTTCATTTATTTTAGAATATTTCCATAAGAAATTTGTCTTAATGGCAACTAGAAAATCCCATAGAGGCTTCCATATGCTTCCTACCAAATTACATATTAGGGATGCTAAGGGGAAAGTAAATCCCCACCCACCAGTTAGTTAGGCTCATATTATAAAGCGGGAAACATGGAATGATTTCATCATTCACCATGATGAGAAATAATTTAAGGTTCATTATAGTCGATAATATATTATTTGACATTATTTATTTTATCCAATTTGATTCAAAAAAATTAATTTATAAAGAATAAAATAAGTGATGAAAATAAAGAACATGCATAAAAAACAATGTACCCTTATTGCAAAGCAAGTATGGGGTACACTTCACTAGAGAAGAAATTAGTATGTATTATAAATCAATAATAAAAGTTTTATGTGATATGGAACAACATATGCTTCTTTTATATATATATATTGATGAATCAAAATCTGAAGCCACTTCCATCCCACATCATGTGCTATGAAAGGAGGGTAAACTAATTGATGAAAACACAAAACCTGTATGGGAAATATGTGTTATTATGACATAATAGTAACTTTTTAT
Organism: Viscum album; assembly: GCA_963277665.1. Lineage (NCBI taxonomy): Eukaryota > Viridiplantae > Streptophyta > Magnoliopsida > Santalales > Viscaceae > Viscum > Viscum album. The sequence continues at coordinate 1,898,278,679 of OY728150.1, forward strand.
GATTTATAATAGTATTATATAAAAATATAGATTTATGATTATGTTTTTTATATAGTTTAGACACAAGAATAAGAATTAACTATACCAGAATAAAATATACTTTCATTAGCTTTTAAGAGGTCAAAACTATATGGTCATATTAGAGGATTACGTTTTGGAGTGTCTCCAAAAAAATATTTCAAGAAGATAAAACCACATGAATATATATATAATATGGTGAAATTATTCCAGAGAAAAATAGATTCTTTGTAAGATATTATTTTCTAGTTTGGTTTGGAATACCAATTTATGAGAAAGGATCAAAGTGAACCGGTGGTGGAAAAAATATCCCCACATGAACCAAATGAACCCGCTAGATTTGAGGCTAGTCATTCACCTCAATCACATACCTTACCCGAGGTAATAAATTTATTCATTACTATTTTTCCTAAATGTGAATCAAATAACTTCCAATAACATTATATTACTAAAATTCTACAGGTTACAATTGTATGTGATTTTTATCTATCAATACTCATGCACTTCCTTGTTTAAAGGGGTACGATGAATAATATTTTGAGAGAAAAGATACACCTAAAAAACTCCCAAAAGATCACATGAGAGTTGGGATTGAGGTAGCTCATGTTCTGAAATCTAATTTTCTTTTTCCACATGATTATCCATATATTACAATAGTCAATGATGCTATTGGAACATTCATATCATGGTTATCTAATCTTATAAAGATACATAAGGTATGTATTTAACAAATTTTTTTATATAAAGAACCTATAACATTTGATAAAAAATGATATAAAGTGAGGTATGATATTATAGATGGATAAAGAAATAGATAAATAGAAGGTTAGACCAAGAAAATCTAGTGAATTGACCAAAAAATCAAAATAATCTTCAGAGAGTACCTTCTCCCCACCAGTTCCATAGAAACATTTATTATCATCACAACTTTATGCAGAGACCAAATTTAAATATGAAGATGTGTCTTATATTCTATATGAAAAATAAATATACAGAAATTTTATGATAGGCGTTGTTGGTCTTGAGATTATAAATGAGATTCTCAAGCATGAATGTCTAGGAGTCTCTATTGTGAATACATACATAAGGTACATTTTCATAATACTTCTTTCTAAATAGTGAACTAATATTTTTAATAAATATAATAACTATTCATATTTTTTACAGTATTTTATATTACTACTATATAAATGGAAAACCGTACAATGCATGATTTGGATTCATTAATCCTTGTATCATTTCTATAGAAAAATTTGAATATTGATGAAATTAAGAAGAATAAAGATGAGCTACTCAAAGAGTTCGATCAAAAAACAATAGAAAAAAAACTATTTTTTATGAATATAATTCATATGGAAAACTCTATAATCTAATCACATAAAATATATTTTTTATTTTTTGTAGTACATATTTATTTTTTATTTTTTAGGTAGCACTGGATGAAAATTGAAATCAATATGGATACCCCAAATATTTATTTTTTGGATCAAATGAATGCATATCCAACAAAACTACCACACATGATGTGTATTGTGAATTTTTAATACACTAAAATCAATATTTTATATATAAACTTCAAAATGTATGTTTCAGTTGGTGTTTTAGCAATAATTTTTTTATGATCAGATAGTCTCTAAATATAGAATAAATCATGACATGAAGTCAATGTATGAACATAAAAAGCTTGTGGATTACTACAAATAGAAAAAAATTAAGTTATATATAAAAACCTTTAACTATAAAAACACATTTTAAAATAATTTACTTGTTTTGGTAAATGTTTTTATAGTGTCTGAAGCAAGGAAATGAAAATTATTGTGGATATTATTTTTGAAAATTTATGAGAGAGATCATAAAACATGAAAATACCAACATCCCTAAATAGGGAATTTTGGAAGGTAATTAAAATTTCATTAAAAATATTTCTTAATCATTTTTTTCTATATTTTCTCAGTAATACCAAGATTACCGAAAACCTCCATACTCAAAAGAGTAAGTAAATTTGTTTAGAGATGAGTGGGAATCATAAATGATTTTACAATGTTTGCTGACACCAAATTTTAGTGATTACATGTTATGTTTTTGATCTAGTATGAACTATGACCATATAAATATATTTTGGGTGTAAAATATTAGTATTATAATGCTTAAATTTTATTTTTGATATGTTTTTAAAGGACATGTATAATGGATGAAATTAATTTGTTTATAAGCACCGACCTTAAAACAATAAAATTGTTGGAAAATGGTGGAGTCGAAGGTGGAGGCGGGGACCGAGGTAGAGGAGGCAGAGGCTAAGACTAAGACAGAGGAGGAGATGGAGTGTTGTCTTGCAAATAATAAAATTGTTGGGTAATAGAGTGGAATGGGGATCATACCAAGGTTGTGTTTGAGAACATTTTTTGAAAATTTCACAGAACAATTTTCACTAAATATAAGATCCACTATACAAGTGTTTTAGGTTTATTATTAAAAAAATGTTTTCACCACTTGTTTAAGTAATTTTGTAAATGAATTTAAGTGGGAGAACTTTTTTTCAGAAACAAGAAAACAACACTTATTTTTTCAAACTGATTATCATATGCTACAATTTATATTAGCACATTCCAAGTACTATCAAATATTATTGAAGTGTGAAAAAAACCCCTCACTAAAAAAAACTAAAAAATAACAAAAAAATAGATACAAGTGTTTGGCTATGGATTCTATAAACTGTAAAGAAAGGGTCTCAGTAGCAGAGCTAATAGTCACTTGAGAGTCATACAACACCAATCCAATCATCAAATAGGTATATAATCCAGCTCAAATATTTAAATAAATATGTGTGTAATAAACCACTGTAGCTAGCAGGTGTATGAGAGAAAAATTCTAGGAAAACAAACATTGATAGATCATGGTAATCGAGGAGGGATTGTATCAAGGGAAACCTGACATCAAATGACAATAAACAATTTTATGAATAAATCCATGAAAATAAAAAAAACCTCTTCAAATAAAATCACGAAGCACTGAGAATCCAAATGATGACCCCTTTAAAAAATAAGCCAGTATCATAATCCAAAGCCTCTAAAAAAATAAATAAATACAAAAAATCATCAACAAAATCATAAATTTCAAAAAAAGAAAAATGGTGTGGTTTCACTTTAGTGGGTGGTGGAATTATTTTTTCTATTCAATCATCAATTATATGCATGATATAATATCAAAAATTCCAATGAAATATATACAAGTAACATTTATTATGAATGTTCACATTCATTATGTAAAATAATCCATGTTCACAAGATCATTAATAAAAAAACTCATTATCATTCTCAATAAAAAATATGTGAGAATAAGGATATTATCCTTTTGATGAAAAAATAATGATGATGTTATGTTAGAGATTATTATCACCTAGAATATTGAAAATGATACACTAATCCATATCTCAATCTAGGAATACTTAAAGGATGCACTAGATTTTATTTTCATTTAGATGCTATAAAGGGTTATATTGATGTTTAATACTGACAAATAGGGGCAAAAAATTTATAACATAGTTTAAAATCTTCTGAAAATATATAATGGGTCGCACTAAAGTTTTTTCCATTAAATATGGTAAGTGGTTTATCAGGGAGTTTGTACTCTCTATGATGGTGAAATGGAAATATAGATTTTATTATGTTTTATAAAAACTCAGATGTACATGTTTATTTTAGTTTAATCAATGGAAACTAATAGGCTTACACTACTGGTTAATGTTTTCTAGGAATAAATGAATTTTATAACAAGGATGATTCACTCACGTACTATGATCATGCACTCAATAAATATGATTCACTCATGATGATGTAATTTTTTTATTCTACAATGCATTTAACATTCTGGGTTATCAAACTGCAATATTGTTAGATGAACCAGAGTGTTGAATCCACTACAAAATAAAAAGACACAGTGGAATCAACAATACCTCAAAGAAACACACAGTGTACCAGGTATGACTCAAATTGTGTGGTTTCAATTTAAAATTGATGTTTTATTAATACATCAATTCATATTTATATTTAATTTATTTCTTTATAATATTTCCAACATAAGAATTTTTTTTATTATATAGGTGGATTCTTTTGCTTGAGTTTTGGTGTTTTGTTCAAGGTTTCTAATGCTCGTGAGATATTGGACTTCAAGGCTGCAACTGAGATAACAACAACAAGGAAAAGAGTAAAGAATTTATACAACCATCATTAAAACAAAGAAAATTAACTTGTATTTTCTTGATAATTTTGGATAATGATTCATAAATTATTTGTAAAATGTAAGAATTGTTCTCATATAAAACTAACACAATATGTGACTGTTATGACTCAAAGTGTGTGTTTCCATTTTAAAATGACATTTTGGTAAAAACAAAAGTGACATACTCAAAACTAAGAAAACACATTTATATTGTTTTGATACTTAAGGAAAATTATCCATAATTCATTTGGGATGTGTAGGAATTATCCTCCCCTTAATCCAATGCAAAGTGTGACCGATATAAGTTCAAGTGTGTCTTTTTATTTAAAATTGACATTAATTTTAGTAAAAAGACAACAAACATACTCAAAATTGATAAAACTAATTCTAACCGTTTTGATACTTAATAAAATGATCCATAAGTCATTTGGTATGTGTAAGAATCAGTCTCACCTCAATCTGATAAATGATTTTTTTATAATGACTCGAAGTGTCTGTTATCAGTTTAAAATTGACATTTTAGTTCAAAAGGTTTCATTGATTGAAAACTAAGAAAACACACTCATATTATCTTGATAATTTAGTAAAATTACTCATAATTAATTTTTTACATGTTCGAATCAGTCTCACATAAAAATTACACACAATGTGAGATGTATTACTCAAAGTGTCTCCAGTTTAAAATGAAATTTTAGTAAAAAACGCATGTGATTTACTCAAAACCAAGAAAAAAATTCATATTTTTTTGATACTTCAATAAAATGATCCATAATTAATTTTTGATTTATATTAATAATCCTCGCCTCAATGTGACACATAGTGTGACCTGTATGACTCCAAGCACATCTTTTTATTTAAAATTGACATTAATTTTAGTAAAAAAGACACGAACATACTCAAAACTGAGAAAATGTATTTTTATTATTTTTATAATTTAGGAAAATTATAAATAAGTCATTTTTTATGTATAGGAATCAACTTAACCTTAATTAGATACATGATTTTCCTCGTATGAGTCAAGTGTATGTTATCAATTTAAAATTTACTTTTAAGTTCAAAAAGTGTCACTCAATGAAAATCAAGAAAACATGCTCATATTATCTTGATAATTTAGGGAAATGATTCACAATTCATTTGTGATGCATATGAATCAGTCTCATATCAAATTGACACATTATTTGACTGGTATGACTTAAAGTGTGTGTTTCCAGTTTAAAATGGAATTTTAGTAAAAAACACAAGTGACGTTCTCAAAATAAATAAAAAGGATTAAAATTGTTTTTATAGTTTATTAAAATGATAAATAAGTCATTTTATACATGTTGGAATTATACACGCCTTAATATGATGCACAGTGTGACCAGTATGACTCCAAGTACATCTTTTTATTTAAAATTGACATTAATTTTAGTAAAAAAGGTAAATTAAATAATCAAAATCAAAAAAATAATTAAAATTATTTTTATAATTTATGAAAACAATCCATAATTCATTTTTTACATGCAGTAATTAGGCTGAACTCAATCCGATACAATATGTTCCTGACATAAATCAAAGTTTCCGTTATTAGTTTAAAATCAACATTTTAGTTCAAAAAGTTTCACTCAATAGAAATCAAGAAAATGTGATCAAATGTTATTTATAATTTATAAAAATGATTCATAAGTAATTTTTGATGTGTAGGAATTATTCTCACAACAAACCAATACATGATGTGACTGGTATGACTCAATGTACGTATTCCCAATTTAAAATGACTTTTTAGTAAAAAACACAGGTGACGTAATAAAAACCAAGAAAAAAATTATTATTGTTTTTATACTTTAGTAAAACTACCCATAAGTCATTTTGGATATTTAGTAATCAGACTAACCTCATTATGATGTACGGTGTGACTAGTATGACTTCAAGTGCGTCTTTTTATTTAAAATTGACCTTAATTTTAATAAAAAAAGATAACTAACATACTCAAAAAATAATAAAACACATTTGGATTGTTTTAATACTTTAGTAAAATGATCCATAATACATTTTTTGACATATAGGAATCAGATTCATCTCAATCTGATACACGATGTGCCCAACATGAATAAAAGTGTTTGTTATGGGTTTAGAATTTATATTTTAGTTCAAAAAGTTTCACCTACTAAAAACTGAGAAAATTCACTAGGATGATCTTTATAATTTATGAAAGTGATTCATAAATAATTTTTTATGTGTAAGAAATAATATCACATCAAACTAACACATGATGTGATCGGTATAGCTCAAAGTGCGTGTTTCCAATTTAAAATAACATTTTAGTAAAAAAAAAGTGACGTACTCAAAAAATGATCAAACACAGTCGGATTATTTGGATACTTTATAAAAAATCCATATTTCATTTGGGACATGTAAGAATTTTTATCACCTCAATATGAAGCACGGTGTGATCGGTATGACTCTAAGTGAATCTTTTTATTTAAAATTTACATTAATTTTAGTAAAAAAGACAACTGACTACTCAAAACCAAGAAAAAACATTTTTATTAATTTTATAATTTATTAAAATTATCCATAAGTCATTTTTTATGATTAGGAATCATCCTAAACTCAATATGAAACATTATGTTCCCGATATGAATCAATGTGTATGTTATCAGTTTAAAATTGATATTTTAGTTAAAAAAAGTTTCACTAATTTAAAACTAAGAGACATGATCTAATTGTCAAGATAATTTAGGAATAAAATTCATAAGTCAATTTTGATGTGTAGGAATTATTCTCACATCAAATCGATACATGATATGACCAGTATGACTCAAAAAGTGTGTTTCTAGTTTAAAGTGACATTTTATTAAACAACAAAAGTGATGTACTCAAAATCAAGAAAACACATTTGGATTATTTTTATACTTTATAAAAATAATCCATAAGTCATTTGGGACATCTAGGAATTAGCATCACCTCAATATGATGCAGATTATGATCAGTATGACTCCAAGTGTATCTTTTTATTTAAAATTGATATTAATTTTAGTAAAAAAGACAACTAACATACTGAAAACTAAGAAAACACATTCAAATTGTTTTGAAACATTATTAAAACAATCCATAAGTAACTTTTAATCTTTATTAATCATCCTCACCTCATTATGACACATGATGTTCCCAACATGACTCAAATTTTTCGTTATTAGTTTAAAATTGACATTTTAGTTCAAAAAGTGTAACTCACTATAGAATAAGAAAATACGCTCGTATTTTATTTATAATTTAGTAAAATGATTTATAATTCATTTTTGATGTGTAAGAATCAGTCATACATCAAATTGACACACGATGTGACCAGTATGACTCAAAGTGCGTGTTTCTAGTTTAAAATGACATTTGATTAAAAAACACAGTGATGTACTCAAAATTGAGAAAAAAATGTTTGGATTATTTTTATAATTTGGTAAAATAATCCATAAGTCATTTGATACATATATTAATTAGATTCACCTTGATCTAATTAATAGTGTGACTACTATGACTCCAAGTGCATCTTTTTATTTAAAATTGGCATTAATTTTAGTAAAAAAGACAACTAACATACTCAAAACCTAGAAAATGAATTTGTATTATTTTTATACTTTATTAAAATGATTTATAATTCATTTGTGACATTTATTAATTATCTTCACCTCAATCCAATACCTGATGTGTCTCGCATTACTCAAACTGTCTATTATCAGTTTAATATTGATATTTAAGTTAAAAAAGTTTCACTCATTCAAAACCAAGAAAACAAACTTGGTTTTTATTGATAATTTAGGAATATGATTCATAAGTAATTTTTGGTATTTATGAATTATTCTCAATTCAAACTGACACACGATGTAACCGGTATGATTCAAAATGTGTATTTCGAGTTTAAAATGATATTTTAGTAAAAAAAAACACAAGAAATATAATCAAAATCAAAAAAATGAATTTGGATTATTTTTATACTTTAATAAAATTATCTTTAAGTCATTTGGTATGTGTAGGAATTATAACCACTTCAATCTGATGCATGGTGTGACCGGTATGACTCCAAGTGTGTCTTTTTATTTAAAATTGACACTAATTTTTGTAAAAATGACAATTGGCATACTTAAAAATGAGAACAAACATTTATATTATTTTGATAATTTATGAAAATGATCCATAAATCATTTTTGATGTGTAGGAATCAAATTCACCTAAATCCTACACAATATGTGCCCAACATGACTCAAAGTGTTCGTTATCAGTTTAAAATTGACATTTTAGTTTAAAAAGTGTCACTCATTGAAAACCGAGAAAACATTCTCGTATTATCTTGATAATTTTTTAAAATGATTCATAAGTTTTTTTTATGTAATAATCAGTCTCACATCAAACTGACACACAATATGACTGATATAAATCAAAGTGCGTGTTTCCATTTTAAAATTAAATTTTAGTAAAATACACAAGTGATGTACTGAAATCCAAGAAAACACATTCATATTGTTTTGATACTTTTGGAAAATGATCCATAAGTAATTTGGGGTGTGTTTGAATCTGACACACTTCAATCTGATGCATAGTATGATCGATACAACTCCAAATGCATCTTTTTATTTAAAATTGACTTTAATTTTTGTAAAAAAGACAACTGACATGCTCAAAACTGAGAAAACGCATTTATATTATTTTTATACTTTATGAAAATTATTTATAATTAATTTTTAGGTTTATAAATCATTCCTAACTCAATATGATTCACTATGTTCCTGACATGACCCAAAGTGTTCGTTATTAGTTTAAAATTTATATTTTAGTTCAAAAAGTGTTACTCACTAAAAATTGAGACAACACACTTGGATTATCTTGATAATTTAGTAAAATTATTCATAATTTATTTGTGATGTGTAGGAATTAGTCTCACTTAAAACCAATACACTATGTGATTGTTATGACTCAAAGTGTGTGTTTCTAGTTAAAAATGACATTTTATTAAAAAACTAAAGTGATGTACTCAAAATTGATAAAACACATTCATATTATTTTGATACATTTGAAAAATAGTCCATAAGTCATTTGGGATTTGTGGGAATTAACCTCACCTCAATCCGACGCACGGTGTGACCAGTATAACTCAAAGTGTGTCTTTTCAATATATAAGTGTCATTTTAGTTTAAAACATGCACCACGTCGCCAAAATTGAGAAAATGAGCTAGGATTTTTTTATTACAATTCTATCTACTATTGATTAATTATTTTCCTAATCATTTTTATCTTATACTTATTTAGTTAATTTTTAAAGAGATTATTCTTGAAGATGAACAATAAATGGTGTGACATGCAAGAATCAATGTCAACTCAATAGGATACACAATGTTCCTAGTATGGATCAAAGTGTAGTTTAAAATTAATACTTTTTTTAAGTTATTTATTTATATTATTACAAACATAAGAATTTTTTTTATATAGGTGTGTTGTTTTTCTCGTGTTGGGGTGGTTTTTTCTTTTATATAGGCATTTTTGTTTTCTATATAATAGTGTTTTTTTCTTGTATTTGTGTTATATATTTTATTTCATTTAAATTTAGTATTTATATATTATTTTTATAATTTCTAGTAATGTTTCTATTGTCTTAGTGTCATGTTAAAATACACTTATGTATTCCCATTTATCAGTACTATTATTTATCACTGATAAATGAATCATTTATCAGTGCTTGTAGAAGCACTGATAAAATCCTCATTTATCAGCTCTTAAAAAAGAGTTGATAAAGGATCTATTTATTTGTACTTCTACAAACAATGATAAAGGGGGCCTTTATTAGTGTTAAATAAAATCATAGATAAATGGGGGTTTTTTATCACTGCTATTACAATCACTGATAAAGGGTTCCTTTATCAGTTCCTTTTTAACACTCATAAAGGACACCTTTATCAGTGATTTTATAGCACTGATAAATGCCTAGGAATTTTAATTTCACTTTGGTAGTCAATTCTTATCTAGCACTCATAATGGACTTTTTAGTTCTGTTAATGGACTTTTTATATTATTGTTGGTTAGTTATCCAAAATCTGTCCTTAGACTCTCAGAGTAGGGGAGATGTCATAGTTCAGTCTATAAAGAGAGGTTTAAGGATCCTTTCCACTAGAATACTAAAGAAACTGAGTGTTTTGAATCTAATAGTTGAAGGATTATAGAATTTAATAAAATATTAGGAGACATTTAAAATTAGAAATTTGAAAATTTTCACTGGTAATAAAGATAAAGTATTAATCTACAAATTTTACATGTTGTAGATCAAATGGAAACCACCACCGATTCAATTTCACTACGATCAATATTTGATAAAGAAAATATGCTGACTGACCATAAATTTCAAGATTGGTACAAGCGCTTGAGAATAATACAATATTTTGAAAGAATTTTTTATTTGTTGGAATCCCCATTACTCATTAATCCTCCCTAGGGGGTGAGCAAGGTGAATAAAGAAAAATATAATAAGCATATGGATAATTCACTAGATTTATGGTGCTTTATGTTTTCATCTATGTCCTATGAGTTTCAAAAAATGCATGAGGATAAATATTATTTCCAAATACTTTCTTATCTCCAAAAGTTATACTTGGAGAGAGATTAACAAGAAAGATATGAGATATCTAGTGCTCTATATATATATATATATATTCTAACAGAAGGGAATAATTTAGAACCTCATCTGCTCAAGATTATCAAGTGCATTGAGAGACTGGAGACCCTTAGGTTCAAAATAAACTAATAACTATCAATAAACCAAATTATTTCCTCTTTACTACCTAGATTCTTGAAATTCATCATTAATTATAATATTAATAACATGAATAAGTCACTTTGAGAATTGTTGGATTTATTTTTCCAAGATAGTAAGGATATGGATAATTTAAACTCTTTAGTCCTTATATAGTACAAGAGGAGGAATGGAAAGGATAAAGTGTAAAGGGATAAGTCATAGTCCAAGACATTGATGTATTGGCCTTCTAATAATCCAAAGATATAGAGGGAGAGTAATGAGTAAGAAGTAATCTGCTTTTCATGTGGAAAGAAAGGCTACTGGAATAAGCATTGAATAATTAGGAAGAAGTAGCAGGGTGGGGGTTTTGTTTTAGGTATATTTTTTATTTAATACAATATTTTTATATCTACAATTTGGTATTGTATAAGTCAAGTGGTTCACATATTTGTATTTAAATACATGAACCAAGTAGATTCAAGACAATTATGATAGGTGAAGTTTATCTCTATGTAGAAAATGGTGCGATACTAGAAACATTAGCAGTGAAAGATTATCATATTACTTTGCTTTTTGGAATGATTCTTGTACCGAATAATTTTTATTATATACCATATTTTTTTAGAAACATAATATCAGTGTCAAATTTAGACACTATGAGATTTTATTTCATGTTTTGAAATAAATTTTGTCTTATTTATAAGGATAACATATATTATGGTGTGACACATCTTAATAAAGAATAGTATATAATTGAACTAAAAAATTTAGTTTTGGTAATCAATAATAAATCCAGTGATAATGACTCATATCCTACCCACCTATGGAACTTGATGATAGGTCATGTAAACAAAAAGTGTTTAATCAAACTACTTCAAGTAGTGTATTTAGAATCTATTGAGTTAAAACCATTGGATTCATTTCATTCTTGTTTACATGGTAAAATGAATAAATAAACATTCATTGGGAAAGGAGAAAGATCTAAAGAACCATTGGAATTGGTTCATACTGATGTATGTGGTCTATTCCAGTAGAGGAAAATGGTGTTTTTTCTTACTTCATTACTTTTATTTATGACTATAGTATATATATATATATATATATATAATGAGGTATAAGTCAGATCCCTTTATCATGTTTAAGGAATATCCAAATGAAGTAGGGAATTAAATTGGTAATAATATTAAGAAAATGCGCTCATAAAATGGAAGAGAATATCTTAACCAATAATTAATTGATCATTTAAAGGATCATGGGATAGTTTTCCAACTCACTCATTATACACCTCAGTATAATAATGTTAGTAAAAGGAAGAATCAAACCATACTTGAGATGGACATATTAATGATGATTCATAAAGCTCTACCTTTATCCTTTTTTGTATTTTCATTCCAGATAGTGACATATACACTAAACTGAGTTCCAAATAAAGTTATATATGGGAGTCCATATTAATTATGGTATATAAATATCTAGTTTTTAATGTATACATGTGGGTGGATTTGAGGATTTTTTCAAGATTATACTTAGTGATAAGTTAGAATCTTGAATCATGAAGTGAATCTTTATAGTTTTTTTAAGGAGTCTAATGGATATTACCTATATAACCCTTCAAATAGAATGGTTATTGTGGAAATAAATTCTATATTTCTAGAAAGGAAACACATTTCTTATGGAAATAACGGGATAAATATTTACTTTGATAAAGTTAATGCTCTAGATGCCTAAGATTTGGTATGAGAATAGTCACCACAAGAGACGGTGGGAGAAGAAGAAGTTCCTGAGACACAAGTACTGCATAGGTTTAATATCGAGGCTAGGGAACCAAAAGGTTTTAATTTTCTTGTCACCAAGTTAGGTGAAACATTACTCCTAGATAATGATAAACCTTTAACCTATAAGGGTGCATTGGATTTAAAGGGTGTTTATAAATAGAAATAATCCATACAATTTGAAATGGAATCCATGTACCAAAATAAAGTTTACATTTTGGTAGAACCCCCAGATGATGTAAAATATATTATGTGTAAATGGGTATTTAAGAAAAAGATTAACATAGATAGTCAAGTGAGTACCTATAAGGAATTAATAGTAGCAAAACGTTTCAAGAAATTTCAATACATTAATTATAATGAAACCTTCTCACTAGTCACAATTCAATAATCCATCAAAAATATTACTTGTAATATCATCCTTCTATGATTATAAAACTTGGTAGATAGATTTAAAAAATAATTTTCTAAATGTAAAGTTGGATGAATATTTCAAAATGAAACAATATGAAGTGTTTATGATGTCAAAGAGTGCCAATAAAGTATTCAAGCTATAGGGATCTATTTATGGATTGAATAAGATGTCATATTCATGGAATGTTTTTTAATTAGGAATTTAAATAAGAATGAAAGCATGCCATGTGTCTTCAATAAGGTTAGTGGTAGTGACATAATTTTTCTAGTATCATATGTTGATAACATATTGTTAATGGGAAACGAAGTATAAGTCTTATAGTTCATGATGAATTGGTTAAATGAATGATTCTACATGAAAATATTATATGAATTATCCAACATTATAAGGATATATATATATATATATATATATAGATCTTAGAGGATTATTAGGCTAATTTAAAGAACATAAACTGATAGAGTAATCAAACGGTAAAATATGGAGCAATCCATGAAAGGATTATTACCAGTTTCACCTGTCATAAATATCTCCAAGAAGAAGTTTTCATAGACACAAGAGGAGATTGAAAGAATGAGTAGAATTAATTATGCTTTTATAGTGGTATATATCATGTATACCATGTCATTTTTATGGGATATTCTTCGTTAGTATAGTACTTCCAAACCCAACCCATAATCCCTTCAAGGGTTACATCCTAAAACCAATTATTGATAAGAGGAGTGGACCATACAAGCTTATATGTTAGACACCACTCTATGAAGAAACCGATGTGGGGTTGAGTTTATACCCAAAAAACCTCCCCTTAAAACAAATAACACATAACTAGGCCTTCATTTCAATGATAATATTTCCGATCCAAATAATCTTGAACTTGCATCGTTGTTTCTATCCTCACTAGGACATGCCATCTGCCCATTATTACCAGATAGAATTTCAATACAAGCCACCACCATGGATCCAAATGCTCCAAAATGAGCCATAATTATCATTTTCGAACTAGTTTAGGGCCAGTAACATCACACACGGGCTACACCATGGCTCATATACCACTTATTGGGGTAGATTACTCATTATGCCTATCTTTCTATGCGAAAAAGAAAAACCCTTTTGGGGTTCTATCCTAAAATAAATTAGTTATTGGAGGAGTTGTGCATCCAAGATTATATATTATCTACAAATCCTTGTGGAAACTGATGTGGAATTTAGTTTTCACCCAAAATTTATATACTAGGTTTGATGTTTTCTTTACTTTAAGAATAGTGGGAAGATAGTAGGGTAATATAGGAGTACTAAAAGGGAAGTAATCAGATTTTTTTTAATAGTACTTGAATAAGTACAAGGAATTTAAACTTGATAAATGGAGAGAATGAAACATTAGTTCTTGAAGGAGATAAGAACTAGTCTTCCTATTGATAAATTTGATATAATATTATAGTATGGATAAGTTAATGAGCAAGATATATCATTAAATCCATTAGTTTCCATATCCAAAAAATTATGAGCATGTTGTATCTTCTCATGTATCTAAAGAAGTGGTATAAAAATGAAACAATTTTTTCTAGTTGTTGGAATTGTACCTAGAATAGTACTATCCAAGATATTGGGATTATGATAGAGTAAAAAATGAATATACTCAGAGATTTCATTTATTGAGGTATTTTTCACTCAAATAGGTGAAGTGATAGTAATTAGAGTATCCACAAAGGATAATGTGGAAGAACCCCTGATTAAATTCACAACTCAACAGAAGCATGATATAATCATGTGAGAGATAACAACTTGAGAATTGGTAGCAGTTGGATCTTGTAAAAGTGTGAGTATTGTGAGATTGGGTTACCTAGACCCAAATCCTAAAAATAACCTTTTCATCACAAAAAAAATCTTTGATAATTGGAGTTCCATTAAAAGGGATATGCTTTTATCAGTGGTAAAAAGAAAGCACTGGTAAAGGAACCCTTTATCAGTGATTTTTGTTTAGCACTGATAAATAAGTCTTATATCAATGCTGAAACTAAAGCACTGATAAAGGGGGCCTTTATTAACGCTTTAGTTTTAACATTAATAAAGGCCATGTAGCTGCTTTAAAACTACAACAGCCCTTGGAACAACCTTATAACATCAAACTAAATTAACAAACATATAGGAATATAAATATAAAGAAAACTAGATTGAAAAAAATATAGAATTTTACTATCATTTAAATTCAAAATTTACATACAAAATATTTACATTGATGGGGTATTTATAATTAATAAAAAAATTACAACCAAAATAAAAAATCATAACTCTTATAATAGAATTTATCTAAAGATAAACCCCTCTACAAAATATTGTCCTGTAATAAAACAAATGTTGATTTTAGTAACAGTAAATAAAAAATAAACCAATTATAATTTTAATGTTATATAATCCATATATGATAAATTATTTTATTAATTACTGTATATATTAATGATATTATTAGTTATAATATTAATTATATTATTAATTATTATATTATAAATATTATAGTAATTATTATTTTTTAATTATACTAATAATTAATAATTATACTATTAATTATTAATTACATTGTTAATTAATAATCTATATGAATTATATTGTTAATTAATGAATATATTAATGATTTTTAGTCAATTCTAATATTCCACTAATTAATTATAGAATGTTTTCTAGATGTTTGAAAATAATATAAGCTCATTTTCTCAATTTTGGCTATACAACATTCATTTTAAACTAAAATTACATTTTTATATTAAAAGCACACACTTCAAGTCATACTAACCACATCATGAGTCATATCGTTGTGTGGTCGATTCCTCTATGATACAAATGAATTATGGTTCGTTTTCCTAAAGTTTGAAAAAAAATCCAAGCTTATTTGCTCAGTTTTGACAATGTGACAAGAGTTTTAAACTAAAATGAAACTTCTATATTGAAAAAATAACTTTGAGTCATAACAGACACATTATGAGTCCGATTGATGCACGATTATTTCATACACATCACAAATAAATCATGAATAATTTTCCTAAAGTTTGAAAATAATCTAAGATAATTTTCTTGGTTTTGGATATGTGATGCACATTTTAAACTAAAATGACACTTCTTTATTAAAGACACACACTTCAAGTCATACCTTCTACATCATGTGTTAGATTTATGTGTGGCCAATTCCTTCATATCACAAATTAATTATGGATTGTTTTCATAATATTTGAAAACAAATATGAGCTCATTTTCTTAGTTTTGGGTATGTGACATTCATTTTAAACATAAATAGCACTTCTATATTGAAAACACACACTTCCAGTCATACTGAAGACATCATGTTTTAGATTTATGTGTGTTCAATTCCTATACATCACAAATTAATTAAATATTTTTTTACTAAAATTTTAAAATAATACGAGATTGGTTTCTTAGGTTTGGGTAATGATGCTTGTTTTAAACTAAAATGACACTTTTATATTTAAGACACACACTTAAAGTCATACCAAACATATCATCTGTTTGATTGATGTGTGGTTGATTCTTACATGTCAAAAATGAATTATGGATCATTTTCCTAAAGTTTAAAAATAATATGATATTTTTTTCTTGATTTTGGATAAGTGATGCGTGTTTTAAACTAAAATGTCACTTTTATATTGAAAACAAAAAATTCAAGTCATATAGACCACATCATGTAATGGATTGACATGAAGTTAATTTCTACATGTAAAAAATTAATTATGGGTCATTTTACTAATTTTTTTAAAAAATTTGAAGTCATTTTCTTGGTTTTGGACACGTGACATGCATTTTAAACTAAAATAACACTTCTATATTAAAAACACACACTTTGATTCATATCAAACAAATCATGTGACATATTTATGTAAGGTCAATCAATATACATCAAAAATGAATTATGGATCATTGTAATAAGGTTTGAAAAAAATCCTAGCTCATTTCCTTAGTTTTTCCTATGTGTTGTACATTTTGAATTAAAATGGAACTTCTATATTAAAAACACTCACTTTGAGTCATATCTACTACATTATGTGTCATATTGACATGAGTTTAATTACTACACATCAAAAATGAATTACGAATAACTATCCTAAAATTTGAAAACAATCCTATCCCATTTTCTTAGTTTTGGCTATGTGACATGTGTTTTAAACTAAAATGGAACTTCTATATTGAAAACATTCACTTCAAGTCATAACTTCTATATAGTGTGTTGGATTCATGTTAGTTATATTATTTCATATCAAAAATGAATAAAACGTCATTTTTATAATTTTTAAAAATAATTCGAGCTCATTTTCTCTGTTTTGGCTATATGATGCACATTTTAAACTTAAAAGACACTTTTATATTAAAAATATGAACTTCTAGTCATACCGACCACATCATGTGTAAAATTGGTATAAAGTTAATTATTATATATAGAAAATTAATTATGGATCATTTTACTACATTTTGAAAACAATATGATCTCATTTTCTTGGGTTTTTCTATGTGATGCATTTTTTAAACCAAAATGACAATTTTATATTGAAAACAAGAACTTCAAGTCTTGTTGGTCACATCATATATCAGATTTATGTGAGGTCAATTACTACACAACAAAAATGAATTATAGTCCATTTTTCTAGTGTTTAAAAAAAATCCATGTTTGTTTTCTTGGTTTTTTATAGTAACATGTGTTTTAAACTTAAATGGTACAGTTATATTGAAATTACACACTTCGAGTCATACTGACCACACCGTGTGTCAGATTGACGTGTATTCAATTACTATACATCAAAAATAAATTATGGATCATTTTACTAAAGTTTGAAAATAATATGATCTCTTTTGGTCATTTTTGTCTATGTGATGCATGTTTTAAACTAAAATGACACATTTATACTGAAAACATGCACTTCAAGTTATACCAATCACATCAAGTGTATGATTAATGTGAGGTCAATTCCTACATGTCACAAATAAATTATGGATATTTTTCCTAATTTTTTTAAAAAATACAGGATCTTTTTCATGATTTTGTCTTGTGAAGCATGTTTTAAACATAAATGACACTTTTATAATAAAATCACATTCTTCAAGACATACCAGTTACATCATGAATTAGATTGATGTGAGGTCAATTAAAACACATCGAAAATGAATTTTTTATTGTTTTTATAAAGTTATAAAATAATATGATATTGTTTTATTGGTTTTTTTCTATGTGATGTGCATTTTAAACTAAAATTACACTTTTATATTGAAAACGCAGACTCCAAGACATACCTGTTGCATTGCACGTTAGATTTATGTGCGGTCGATTCCTATATGTCGCAAAGGTATTATATATCATTTTAATAAAGTTTTAAAATAATATAATTTTGTTTTATCTATTTTTTCTAGTGAAACGCGTTTTAAAATTAAATGACACATATATATTAGAAACACCCACATTGAGTCATACCAGTCACATCATGCATCGTACTGAAGTGAGGTCAATTTATACACATCAGAAATGAATTATGGATCATTTCTTTAACGTTTAAAAATAATCTGATATTTTTTCCCAAGTTTTGGATATGTGATGCTCATTTTAAACTAAAATGAAAATTTTATATTAAAAACACACACTTAGAGTCATACCAGTCACATCGTGTGTTAGATTGATATGCATTCAATTAATACATGTCATAAATGAATGATGGATAATTTTAATAATGTTGGAAATAAATATGAGCTCATTTGATTAGTTTTTTTCTAGTGACACATATTTTAAACTTAAATTACACTTTTATATTGAAAACATGTACTTTGAGTCATACTGACCACATTGTGTGTCATATTGATGTGTAGTCAATTTCTACACATAGAAAATGAATTATGTATTATTTTACTAAGATTTAAAATAATATTATATCATTTTCTTAGTTTTGTCTGATGACATGAATTTTAAATTTAGATGACACTTTTATATTGAAAAAATGCACTTCGAGTCATATCAACCACATAATGCGTTAGATTAATGTATAGTTAATTCATAAAAATGAATTAGGGATCATTATCCTAAATTTTAGAAACAATATGAGGTCATTTTCTTGATTTTGTCTATGTGATGTGCGTATTAAACTAAAATGAAACTTTTATATTGAAAAAACACAATTTGATTCATACTAGACTGATTGTGTGTTAGAGTAACATATAGTCAATTCATACACATCATAAATGAATTATAAACAATTTTCCTAAAGTTAGAAAATAATATGAGATCATTTTCTCAGTTTTGGACATGTGTTTCATGTTTAAAAATAAAATGAAACTTTTATATTTAAAACAAACACTTCAAGTTATACTGAAAACATCATGTGTTGGATTGATGCATGGTTAATTACTACACATCACAAATGAATTATGGATATTTTTCCTAAATTTTGAAATCAATCATATATCGTATGGTTAGTTCTTTCCACATGAAACATGTTTTAAACTAAAATAATTTTTTTTATTAAAGTCACAAAAGGAAAATGATGAGGCTATGAGCATGGAAGTACCTTCCATAGAATTTGGTAATACATACTTATATTTTTAGGTAGAAGGATCCTTTACCCATTTCCCTATCACCGTTATCTCAGTTGTAGCCTTAAATTCTAATCTCTCATGAGCACGAGCATCTTCAAAAATGTTACTAGCTCTGTCAGAATCTATATAATGTAACCCTCCATTATAATTCTACTTGAAAAAAAAGTCAAAAATAATATATAATCATTAAAATACTAATTATTCACATCAAAAATATATCTCTAAGATCATAGCCTATACTATATCATAAACATAATAGGTAGTCACCTCCACTTGATGTTAAAAGACATTTTGTCACCATGTACTCTACCCATTCATATATAAACATATTTACTTGTCATTTTGAGTTAATAGATTATTAAAAATCTTGGTAGTACTAAAAAAATATATAAAAACAAATGATTAAAAAATATTTTGAAGGAAATTGTAATTATCTTCAGAAATTACCTGTTCGGGGATGCTAGTATTTTTATGGTATATATTATCTTTAATAAATTTCAAAATGTAATATTTGAAATTGTTGTCATTATTTTTCTTCAAAAACTATAGAAACATTGTCCAAAATATTTAAATTGTTTTCAAATATGTTTTTATAGTTAAATATTACTATATATACCTTAATTTGTTTCCATTAGAATAAATGAATAGGCTTCTTATGTTAAGTCACCAACATCATACCATATTTTTTCTTAAAATTATAATCTGCCTTATAATAATATAACTATAATTAAAATACAAATTGAAATATATAATTTGATGTTTATCTATAAAATTTTTATTTAAGTGCATTAAAATTTCACAATACACATCATGTGTGGTCATTTTGATGGAAATTCATGCATTGGATCCCAAAAATAAATATTTGGTGTATCTAAATTGATTGTGATGAGCATATGATGACTCCAAAAAAAATAATGAAAAAAAGAAAAATATATTTTAAATGATTATATTTTATACTTTAAACCATGTATTTTTGGTATAAAGATGAGTCTATCGTCTGTTGTTTTCTTTTTAAACATCTCACTTAGTTCATCTTTTTTTTTCAATTTCTATAAATTCAAAAGAAAGTTTTTTCATAGAAATGATAGAGGTATTAATGAGTCCAAATATTAATTAAATGGGTTTTACCTTTACATATTAGTAATATATATTCATTTATAAAATATGAATAGTTATTAACTTTATTGAACATAGTAGAATATTTTTTGGAGAGATGGATTATGAAAATGTACCTCATTTGTGTATTCACAACCGTGACTCCTAGCCATTAAAACTTGATAATCTCATTTATAATCTCTAGAACAACCATTCCTGTAATGAAATATCTAAATATTTATTCTTTATATTCAATATAAGACATATTTCCATCTTTGAATTTTTTATCTTCATGAAATTGTAATGTTAATATATGCAGTAGTGGAACTGACAGGGTGAAGGTACTCTTAGAAGGTTCTTTTGATTTATTGGTTTATTCACTAGATTATCTTAGTCCAACCATCCATTTTCCCTTTGTTTTACCCATCTATAATACCATACATCATTTCAGAACCATTTTCATCAACTTTTAATGGTTTTTCAATTGAGAAAAATTATTAAGGACATATCTCATGTATCTTTATAAGATTATATAGATATTCTATGAAAGTTCTAATAACATTATAGACTGTGGTAACATTTATATCATTAAGTGAAATAGGAAACATGGCACATAGCTCATGAAATAATTAAATCCCCAATCTCATGTGATCTTTTAGAAGTTTTTTATTGTGTAACATGTCTCTTGGGATATTGTACGCCATACCTCTCACAATAAGGTGATTCATGTGTGTTGATAGATATAAATCACAAACAACTTCAACATATAGAATTTTAGTAATATAATGATATTTTAAGTTTTTTGATTCAAATTTAGGAGAAAGAGTAATGAAACAAACTAATTACCTCAGGTAATATAGGCAGTTGAGGGGAATGGATAGCCTCAAATCTAGTGGGGTCATTTAGCTTTTTATGTACTGATTGTTTCTTCCACTACTAGTTTGCTTTGATACTTTTACATATATTGGTCCACCAAAATAGACTGGACAACAATATATTTAAATGCATCAATATTTTCTTGTATGTTTTTCATCATTTAATATGTATCTCCTTGTAACTTTGTCTTCTCAAAATATTTTTGAGGTGACACTCTAAAACCTACACCTCTAATACAACTATATTTTTATGAAAGCTTTAAATATACTAAAATTAGTTTTTTTATTTAGGTATAGCTGATGCCAATTATTATTTCTAAACCATATTAAAACATATTAACATAAATATATATTTTTATGTAATATTGTTATAAATCATAATGAATTGCTATTATTTCATACTTACACATGATTCCCATAATTCTTGTGTGTTTTCATCAACTAGTTTACCCTTTCTATTTATGTAGTCCTCTTTCTATGACACATGACATGTGATAAAAGTGGTTTTATATTTTTATTCATCAATCTTCATATAAAAAAATAAATATATGTTGTTTATATCACATAAAAATTTTATTATAGATTTAAAAGAAATACCATTTTCTTTTCAAGACCATCCTTAATTTATGGTATGGGTACATGGGTTTTGATGAAGATTTATTATTTTCAGAACTCATTCACTATTTTATAAATTATATTTTTTGAATAAAATTGGATAAAAAAATATTTCAAATAAAATATTATTGATTATAATTCACCTGAAATGATTCTTCATCATGATGATTAATAAAATATTTTCATGTTTCCTAGTTTATAATGTGTTTATATGTAAATGGTGGGTGAGGGTTTACTTTCCCCTCAACATATCTATGATTATACTTTGTAATAAGTATCTAGAAGCCACTATGTGCTTTTCCAGGGACTATTAAGACAAATTCATTGTGTAAATCATCTAAAATAAACAAAATATACAAGGGTTGCTGAAAATTAAATCAATATTTCATTATATAATTTTTTGTTAAAATAGATAAATTTTATCATTACATTACCTTAATATCTTTCCACATTGTTGTCTTAAATGTAGGCACAACATTATTTCATGTATCTATATCAATTGGTACATGTATTCTCATTGTGATCCTAATGTAACTAATCAACATTTCCTTTTGTGGTAAAAAAGTTGGTCATGTTCATTCCATCCATCCTAAATTTTTATACCTTTGCTTTTTTCCTTGATAATTTTAGTTCAAATGGGGATGATACTATTTTTTAATTTTTTTCATCAACATCTTGTTGATCCCCTGATAATTTTTTAGTTTTAGCATCAACAGTCAGTTATTCCTTAGGACTGGTAACATCATTGTGTGAAGAAGTCATTTTCTGTATTAGTAATTAAACATTTAATTTAGATTATGTAAATATAGTAGTGAACACATAATATTATGAGTAAAAATTTATTATATTAAAAAACAATTTGACATACTCATTGAACTCTTTTTTTAAGGAAGAGGGGATTTGGATCCTATATTGAGTATCCAAATCCACTCTTTGTGGTCCCCTCTAATATACAAGGCATTATCTACATTAGGACCACCATGAAATGATTTTGATATCCCAATGAAATGGTCATCCTCAATTGAATTTTCATATGACCCTATAGTTGTTTTAGTTTCTAATAAGAAAATTGACCAATTCTTGTTTTCTAGATTTGAGACATAAAATACCTACACTAATTGTATTTCTATTATAAAAGGCTCATACTTATACCTTTCCACATTTAAATTCACCTTCATTAAGCCTAATTCATTTAATTTCACTAAACTTTTGTTTTTTACCCATTGGAAATATAAAATTATCACTTGAAATGTTATATAATCCAACTCATATATCTGTTAAATGAAGCCAAAATATGACATATTCATATAAATTGGATTTCTATCCTTGGAACCAGATATGTTCATCACTTATTTCATAAGAGTAACTCCACTTTTTTCATCATACTACATTAATATTGTTCCTTTTTATAGAATTTATAACCATTAATTAAAAAACTAGTGTAATATATAACATCTACGTTTGGTCCCCCAAACGACCATCAAAGTCATTCAATAATTGATTTTGGATTTTTAGATAATTCCTTATAAATATGATCTTGGAACCATCCTATAAACTATTGATTAAGTGTATTTTATATCCATACTTCAAAACTTGATGGATTTAAATGTCCAATAATCACTCTTTGTTCTTCAATGTATCGAGCAATCTCTACACTATTATGTAAAATGTAAAGGTGGGATTTCTCCCACTATGTAATAGTAATTGTAATAATATCACTTTCAAAAAACTCTTTGTCTATAAGGAGTCTATTGTGATGAGATTTTATGACATCTATGGTATCAACATCAGATAGTTAATCAGTAAATAATTCAATAGATTCTTTAATAATATATCATTATGCAATACAACCTTCTAGAATGATTTGATTCTTGAAATACCCTTTTAAAATCCCCATTTACCATTCAATGAGGTACATCCATATACAAGGGATATGACCACATATTAAATCTCCCTAACCAAGTGAACTAATAGGTGGACCATTATATCAAATAATGATGGTGGGAAGAACATATCTAATTCATAGAATATGAATCTAATCTCTTTATTCATGGTTGGTAACTTCTTTGGGTCTATAACTTTAATAAACATGTCTTTGAAAAAGAATCAAAGTATGGTTAATTTATGTCATACATTTTTTTGAAGAATGAAATGTAAATTGATAGACAACAAATCCTGTATCAAAACATGAATGCCATGTGATTTATATCGTGTAACTTTAAATTAGTCATTGAAATGGAATTATTGATATTTGATTAATACACCTATAGAATTTTTACACCATTAATAAAATTGAAAAATATAAATTTTTCTTGTCCAGATAGAGTGTAATCTTTTAGAGTAATAAAAGATCATATTTCACCCTTTATAGGTGCCAACTATTCCCTTATCCCCATGTCAATCATGTCCAACCCAGCCTTGATGCCATATTTTGTTTTTTCAGGAACATTTAGTAACATTACAACAATATTATCAATTAATTTTTTTCTAAATATATTACATTAAGAAAATTATTTACATACAAACAATTCTAAAACAACAATTCAAAGAAAATTGATCTCTTTTTCCAAACTATTTTCATAATGTTTTATTTAAAAGGTTTACCATAAATAGTGTCAATATATTTTACTTTATTTAATAGTTGATCACACATTAGTAGAGATGGTGTTGTACCTTGTTATATATTCCCATCTAATAGTGTCATCCATGACTATAATTTATGTCATCGAGGTAAATAATTTCAATGTCCTAAAAATAAAGTCTTCAAGGAATATTTCAACCTAACTAAGTGTGTGTATTATTCAAAAATGAGATGCCACGATATTCCTTTAATGTTGTAGCGTAATAAAATTCCATAAGTAGGAAATTAATTTATCATCTCATACAACATGGATCTCAATGTGAATTATTCACTAATATGAGCATCATAAAATTTAACACTTGTATATCATATTAATTTTAGATATTAGATCAATGTTTCCAAATATACATCAATATAATTACCAAGTTGTTTTGGTCAAGATATAAGTAGAGATAACATAATATATTTTTGCTTCATGCATAACCACAATGGTAAGTAATAATTTACCAACATGAATGACCATGTACTGTAAGTACTACTCTATACACCAAAAGGATTTATTAAATCTATAGATAACTTAAGATTGAGATTTATTGGATCATTTTTAATTTCAGAATACTCATAATCAATTTTCTTCAACAGAGGATAGTCCACTGGGTAGTGCAATTTCCCATATTTAATTCTTGTATCTATTTTCCATATCAATTATCTAGTTGTTTTCTGACATTCATATAGTCATCTGAACCTTGAATGATATTAAAGTAACATATAAGTTTAAAAGAACATTATCTATGATTATTTTATCGATTCACACCACACTTATGGATTTTTTTGAGTGATCCATAGTCCTTGAAAAAAAACATGAAATCATTTATAATGGCATGTATTTTTTCATAGATCATTTCATTGAATGTAGAATTCATTTAGCATAATATACTTGATAAGGAAGCTCATTTTTTATGGTATAATATCATTTAGGAGACCAATAAGATTTGTAAAGTTGGAGTCACTCCATATGGTACTATATTTCAAATTATATAACGTCAATCTAGCTAACAATGTTGTATATTTAGTGAAACTAGTCTTTTAGAACAACTATTTAGCTTCTCAAACAACAATTTACAATCACAAAGGTCATTATTAATTTACCTTTTTATTTATTCCATATGATCTATATCATCATTTACACTAGTATTCATATCAAATGATCCATAAATTGTAGTATCATCCCAATCAGTATATACATTCAGTTACTCTCCATGTTTTGTAGTAGTGTATTTTATTACCATAATATTGTTGATACTTCTGCGTCCATTATTTACATGGTAACGTCCTTAGATTATGTTTCATATCAAAATGTTATACTGGTTCCCAACTATAATGAGAACCTCAAGATACTATGAAAAAAATCTTAAATATATGTACTATAGTCTAGATACATCATCTTAACAAGACACAAATGATGTCATACTATCAGGTGTTGGGGGATCATAAGCATTGAGACTTCTTCTCATGAAGTTCTCACTTGGTGATTTTGAGTAGATAAGATCATGAGGACTGACCTATTAATTGGAACATCACACATTTTGAGTGTCATTGGTTGTTTTTATCTATGAATATGTGTATTGGTATCTTGATTTGAATTTTTTTTCAATGTGTACCATTTGATCACATACCTTGATGCAAGAAAAAAACCATGACATTGAATTTATTTTGAGGTATCATGTGTTGTGTGAGTTATTGGTGGTATGAAATTGGATAAATGATCAAGATAGAATTTTTTTCATTCAAATTGATGAATATATATCTTGTTGGTTAGGTTATCCAGGATGGTAGTACCTTCATTAAATCCATGTACATGGTACAAGATGGTAAGTCTTTATGGTAAGGTCATAAAATATATAGATAATTAAAAGGATGACGACACAATGTGTGCATGTTTCTTTATGAGATATCATGAGAAAAAGAGATTATATTACACAGAGCATGTTCGTAGGAGGTATTCATAGCAATTGAAATTATTTATATTCTTAGAGGCCATGATGAGTTACTAGAATATTCTCTTAGATTGTGGGTAGGACTCAATACTATCAAGATACGGGTTCATAGGTCCACACACTAAGTGTATCCACAAGTTCCACTTATTTGGATGAATAAAAGTTTAGGATGAGGTGGGACCCAAGTCTGGGGGCTAGTAAACATTCTAGTGTAAAAGATCAAAAGTAAAACAATTCAATTATATTATTCAAGTATATAATAATAATGATTGAATTTATTTATCAAGGTGTTTAAAAGATATTTAATTATAAAAGTGAATGTGAAAAAATATAATTTTTTGAACGAACATAACACATTCAAGGAATGTTAAATTATCTAGGGATATGATGAGATGAGTTAATGGTTCATATTTTATCATTTGATATGTTTAAGTATTACAAATGGATGATAAAATACTCATGAAATTTATGAAAAGTTAATTCAGCCACAAGTGTGAAAAATGGTCCAAAATTAAAGTTATAACTTTTTAGGGACCAAAATGAAATTTTGAAAATTATAACCTAAGTATAAAAGATAATTTTTTCCTCTTGAATAATAATCTCCATAATTTGTATAAATTTAAATAGATGATCTATTATTTTCTCTTCTCTTAAGATTTGTGAGATAGAGAGAGAATATGAAGGAAGAACAAGAGTGGATTGGTCCCACATTCTTGATCAAGTAATAATTCTTCAAGTGATCAAAGGGATGTCATAAAGAAATTTTATTTCCAAAACTAGAACATGGGAATCAAAGATCAACGATCAAGGAGTTATGGTGAATGTATGGAAGATCTAGTGGATACCTATATTTGCACCTTTTAGCCATAACATATTGATTGTGAGTGAATCAAATCCATGATTTCAAATGAATAGAGTTCCATTTATTATTTTGTTCAACTTTTTTATGTATGATTAAATTGACTTTCACATGATCCTTTGAGAAACCTGAGAAAGTGTTTTTATAGATTCGGTGTTTTTAACATGAATCTAAACTTAAAATTTTAAATTACTTATTTTTAATGCTTACTCTATACCCTGATTTCCTTCATAATCTACTTATTTTATTAAAATAATTTATCAATAGTGATTAATTTAATAAATAAAAATAAAAATAAATTGCATACATAATTTATTTTATGGAAAATATCTGTTTTACCATTAAAAAAATTATCTTCATTTCCTTCATAATCTAATTATTTTGTGGATGTGCCCTGCTTTTTCCTCTTATGATCCGCCCAGTTGGTGAGGTCTCTCTAAGTGCATCCAAGATACCCAGATTCAAAACCAGGCGGAGGCATAATTTCGGGGGTACTGTAGCAGGACTGTAGTAGTTACTGTTCGGTACTGTAGAAATCGGAACTATTCACCTTGGGCCACCAGTTTGGGCTTGGAGTCCTTAAGGCCTTTGGGCCACCCAAGGCCTTCAGGTCAGTAAGGCTTTCGGGCCACCTCAAGGTCCTCAGGGCCACCTGATTTCCAGTTGCAGAGACATATTCTACAAGGAACCACTCCAGAAGAGGAAATAGCAGGGAAAATCCACGAGAGAAGGGCTAGATGGACTTTGGAAGATTGAGAGGGTATGGCATTTTCCATCGGTACTGCGCCTGTGCACCCCTTCACATGGGCATGCTTACCGAACAGTCAAGCAAAGGTGGATAGATGATCACGATGCAGATGCTGGGGAGGATCAGTTTCAAGTAGTCATAGTCTGTATGATTTCCTTAAGACCTACGGGTCATGTAACATCTCCAAGCCTACGGGAAATGTAATTCCTAAGCCTATGGGCCTTATAAGGGTTACCCCTCATCCCTTGAAAGGGGGTTATCAAAAAATCAATAAAAAATAAGGCCTTCAG
This sequence comes from Viscum album, assembly GCA_963277665.1. Lineage (NCBI taxonomy): Eukaryota > Viridiplantae > Streptophyta > Magnoliopsida > Santalales > Viscaceae > Viscum > Viscum album. The sequence continues at coordinate 1,898,307,498 of OY728150.1, forward strand.
TCCATTCAGTCAGTATGATCAATTTATGATTGATTATTCATTTTATTAAGAAAACAAATTATATATATATTTCATAATTCTGTTATTTCTATTCACACCCACCCAATAAACAAATAGTTTATAAGATTTATATTTAAATAATAATATTTAAATAGTATATCATAGTTTTTTAAGCTCAATATTTTGAATACCACATGCTATTGAATATATTATATAAGGAAAATAAATTCATAATTCTTGGGGTGTTACAATGATATAAAGAAGATAACATCATAAGATCATAACATTATAGGAATCTAGAAACATCATAATACATGAAATCATAAACATAAGTTGAGGCTCACTATCGAGACATAATAATATGGTGGAAGGATTCCCATAATGAGGTTTAATACCTAATTCCAATCATATCATATCAAGAGAAATAATCAATTCCCAATGCATTTGAGTGTTATCTGAGTGCACCCATCATAACATGTACATGCATATTTTTGTGATGAGAACCCAAAATTTACATAATTTTTAAATTGTTTTTAATAATTTATAACTCCTTATTTTAATTAAAACTGGGTTAATTCGTTGATATTTTTTACATATTATAATTTTGGACTATTTAAAAATGCCTATAATATTGATTTTCAGTAATTTTTTCATTTTTTGGATTTAATTTGGAATTTCATAATCGTGGAATAAAAATAATGATAAGTCTTTAAAAATGATCATTCATTGTTTAAAATAATCAATAATTAAAATTTGAAATGGATCACATATAGGTTTGTAATCATTTTTATTCATTTAAAATTAATTGAAATCCATGAACCAATTCAATAATTTTTCTATAAATAATTGTTAAAAGGCTAATAATATGATTCTAATTATTTATATCATTTCAAATTAAATTGAAAAAAATCCAATACTAAAAATATATATTTTTGAAATGTATATTAAAGATAAAAAAATTCAAAGTGGGTAAAGATTTCATGAAGAATACTTTTGTATCTGTACAACTCCTGTAAGAAGAAATTTTCATACTTCCATGAAGAAGTCCACAAATGTAAGGATCATCTATGCCTACCCAAAAATTTACAATGGGAAATTATTCCATGCACTCCCCCCCTTATATGAATCATATTTTGTGATAATATTTCTTTCATTCCCTTATTTATCAGTGAATAATCAATTATTCCTTGATCCATATTGCTTACATTCACAAACTTCCATGTGAAGTAAATCCAAGGCTTCTTTGAGGCATTAATCCATGACAAATCATTCACACCATCTTACTTCCCTGATTTACCCTTCATCCATGCAGCACACCCATAGACCGTGTGCTTCTCCCAATCAACCGTGAAGCTGATATTCCATATGTGAAAATACCAGTTGATCATTCATGATATACTGATCAACCATATGAGAGAGATTCAATCTTTTATTCTAAATATGAGAATCGAATGTGGATGAGGATAATTAGAAAAAACTAAAATTAATAATTGAATTAAAGATGAGATTTCATTAGAGATCAAAGGATAATAATGAAGAAGTGTGAATCAATATCATATTTTTATTAGAGAATCACACTAGCATGAAAAAGATTGTTGACCCGCATATGAAGAATCAAAGCCACTGCCTGTTGAATATGATTTCAACCATGAGAGTTTTGAAACTTCTGAGAAAAAACTACAGACCTTGGTTTTCTCCAATTTATTGAAGGTCAATCACAATGAATTATTGAAGTTGAAATAGAAAGATAAAATATCAATTGAATAATTAAGACACTAGTTTCAACCCTCGACCAAATAAAAAAGAATGAGGATGAGATCCAAATATGAGTTTGATAGATAACTCACAATAGGAACTGAAATCGAAGATTATTTTCCAAAGATGAATTTCCAACAATGATATTACAAAATTCTTGCACAATTCAAGCTTCGATTTATGAGAAATATTTGATCCAAGTCGGATGATGAGAATATATCAATATGATGAATCCCATGATGAACTGAAATCCATTGAAGAACCATCAAACAAGACTAAATATTTTCAATTGTTGGGTTTTTTCTTGTATAGGGACATATTAAAGAATGTTATAGGGATTAAAAAGTTCCCCATCGATGTTTTTAAGGTCTCACACATGGAATATGTTTGTATCCTCAAATAAATCTCCATAAAATGATATGAATATTTTCCTAAGCCTGGGTTAAGAATCAATGAGGCTGAAGTGATGACTCGGCCAACCTCGCACTAATAAATACCAATTGAAGGAGATAAAGGGACTGAGTGATATCAAGTCAGACTCAAATAGGGAAAAGATATGGAGATATATGGTAGCAAGGTCGATGATAATATAATAAAAGTATGATTATCTTGAAGTTGACTCATTTAAATAGGAACTGAGCTTGAGTATTATCATAGAAGACACTAAATGAGTCCAAAAATATGACAAATCATATCTTTAATAAACTTTATATCATGATTTATTACAAAATTACACATTATAAAATCCCGTAATATCATTAAGCCAAGTGTGTTCAGTATATTAGGTATATATAATAAAAATTTTCAATAGAAATATAATGAAATTATTGAAAAATTCATTAACATGCTCCTAAAAGTTCATCTTCTTCTAAAACTGCATTAGATAACCTGGAGATGTACATAATAAAGGGGTGAGATATAAATCCCAGTAAGGGAATAAAAAAATAATGTAATAATGAAAATTATTACATGTGATCAAATATTCATATCAAGGTAATATAATAAGGGTTAGAATCACAATCATGAACAACAAGGCATGATATAACATGACAACCTAACAACAACATGAGAATGTGGAAACAACATAAAACATGACATCATAAACACAAGTCAAGTATGAACACAAAGACAAAATACCATAGTGTGACTAGGATAACCTCCCTAACACCATAAATGTTATCCCATGAGATTAAAACATTACCCAACATGTTGGAAGGATATATAATTTCGGGCCCACCCGTCATATTCAAACCATGTACATGCATAAGTGTTCCACATAGATCATTAAATATAGGATCATATTTTATCAAATTTACTCCAAATATTAAATAGTGTGGTATGAATAAATGTAATCACCCAATAAATTAATTATTGGTACATATAGGTGAATTCATTTGAGTGTAAATGGGGACGAGTATTCATAAAACAAATGTTTGGAATGGAAAATTGTAAGATAATTTCGGCAGCATAATGGGGAAACTTAAAGATTAATGGGAGATATTAATGAGAGTAAAAATTATCTATAATCACTTGGAAATCATAAGGGAAGTAATAAGTATCTTTGAAAATATATCCAAACATGAACAAATAGGAAAAAGGGAATAATATAAAAGAGGTGGATGAATAAAGAGGAGACAAAGAGGATCCCTTACCTTGAGTGGGTGACTCTAAAAGATTGGGAGGAGCTTATTGAGATTTTTGGGGAACCTTGGTAGGGATATAGAGAGGTAAGTGTAGATTTAAGTCATTCTCCAGGGTCTTTGAGTGAATATAAATGGGATCTTGGGTGAGTTTATATAGGAAATGATAGGAGAGTTCTTTATTATTTTCTAAACTTAGGTTTTAGACACTATATAATAAATTAATCCAACCCACAAACCATCCCATATATTTTCCCCATGTTTTATAATAAATAATATTAGATTTAATTATTTTATAAGTATAATAAACTAAATCATTAAAGTAATTTCATTATTCATGTGGAGGTCAGTAATGTTTATAAAGAATTCATTTTAAAACCTTATAATATAATATAGGTTTTGGGAGATTTATTAAGGGTTTATAAAATTAATAAAATAACCTAAAAAACACATTATTTTAAAGGGGAAATATAATTTTGGTTGAGCATACTATTTATAATATTTATTACATCACTTTTGGGATTTTATGATGTCATAATACATACAGTATATAATTTTTACCCAAAAAATTTGGTTGTTTCATAAAATTATGAAAAAGTAACAGTTGGATAATTTAAATGAGTTGACTTAAAAAATAATATTTATTTTATCAAAATAATTATATAAATATTATAATTTTAAATTTTAAATCAAAATACCCATTTCTTCAAAAATACTAATTTTTTACAATAACAGTTTTCTGATCCTTATAAAATTTATATTTGACTTTGTAAAATTATATTATCATTTATATTTAATAAATATTATTCAATAATAATATTTTATTAAAATATAATTTATTTAAAAAATTATTAAATTTATCAAAAAGAGTGTCTTGATTGAAACTATATATTTCCCAAAAATACAGTTTGTGTTTCATCATATCAAAATCTAATTTTTATCAAACATATTATTTAATCATTTAAAAATTAATATAAAAAAGGGATAAATATATTCATTTTTTATAAAAAATAAAATATAAAAAAATCATATTGTTAGGGTCAAGAAACAAATTTCTTTATTACAGTAGTCAATTCCCGAATGGCAAGGTCTACAATGGTGAAAGTTTTATGGGGTGGTTCGAAAAAAAATGGTTTGGGATGTGATCTCAACGAGCTTGGAATTCTCCCATAAATATTTTTTCATGCTTTAGTTGTTGAATCTTGACATGGTCTTGGTCAAGGTAAAATATGAATGATTCTTTCTTCCTCAAAATCTCTGATAAATAGTCTTTATAGGGTATGATCCTACCGGTCAAGGCCATCACCTCCTTGTCTATGTCAAATGGACTTTATCATAACCCTTTATATACTAATCTTAATAGCCACTTTATAATGGATTTATTATAAACAATTATTACGATTAATGGTATTTTAAAATTTAATGACCATATAACAGCCCAAAATAACCAAATTAGTGAATTTGTTTTCTATAACTTCGTTTATTAATAAGGAATTTACTCATTTAAAAAGGAAAATTTAATTTATAAAAGTTCGGGTCATTAAATTATTACCCCTTAAGAAATTTCACCCTAATTTTTTTTATTTCAGACACTAAAATAAATGAGTATACCTATTTGTAATAGCCTCTTCTGGTTCCCACATCACTTCCTTGAGCTTTTGGGTTTTCTATAACACTTTGACTAGGTGATTTGATTTGTTTTGTTGAAATTTGTCTCTTCGATCCAAGATATTTATAGGCTGCTCCTAATATGAAATATCATTCTCCAATGGTACCATATATAGATTTAATACATCTGAGGGGTCTGGTATATACTTCCACAAGAGGGATACATGGAACACATCATATAATTGAGAGAGGTTAGGTGGGAGTTCTAGTTGATAGGACACTACTGCGATGTGATCAAGGATATAAAAGGGGATGATGTATCTAGGACTAATCTTTCCCTTCTTTCCAAACCTGATGAATTTCTTCCAAGGTGATATACAAATGGACACATTATCTTCAACCTCAAACTCCAGGTCTCAATGATGATTGTCAACATATATTTTCTATGGAATTTTTGTGGATTTTATATGAAGGTGAATGGTTTGAACCTTCTCTATCATCTCTTGGATAAGATTAGGTCCCATTAGCATCTATTCTCCAACTTTATCCCTTCATGTCATATTCTAAAACCTATTACCATATAGAGATTCATAAGGTGTTATTTTAATGTTAGAATGGAAACTATTGTTATATGATAACTCCACTAGGGGAAATTACTGGTCCCAACATACTTGGAAATCCATTGAACATGATATTATCATATCCTCTAGAGTTTGAATAGTCCTTTTATAATGACCATCCATATGAGGGTGATAAAAAGTGATGAATCTCAGTTATGTATCTAATGTCTATTGAAGGCTTCTCCAAAACCTCAAGGTAAACCTTGGATCATGATCAGAAACAATAGAGAGTGAAACTTCATACAGTATTATCACTTGCCTCATGTATATATTTGTGAGTTATTCAAGAGATAAATCTTCCTTGATAGCTATAAAATATTTTGAATTGGTAAGGTGATCGACTAACTCCTAGAGGTCTCTATTTCCTTTAGGGATCCTGGGGATTCCTATGATGAAATTCATGGTTATTTTTTTCCATTTACATTCTGGAATTGGAAATGGTTGTATCATACCATTAGAATTATTTTGTTCCATGTTGAATTATTTTTATACCAATAATTGAGATAAAGACCCTATAATCTCTTTATTCATGTTATCCCACCAAAATTTTTGCTTCAAATATATATACACCTTAGCAATCCATGGATGAATAGATAAGTATAAGCTATGAAAATCATCTATAAGTTCCCTCTTTAGTTTTAGTTTTTATAGGAAACATATCTGGGTTCCAAACCATATAACCCCAACTTCATAAAAGTTGAACTCTAGAATATTTGTTACCTTATTCTATATTAACTCGTCATCTTTTTTGTCATATTTTATGCTCTCAAGAATAGATGGTTGAATATTTATTTGATAAAGTTATGATGAGGTTGCATTTATTATTCCCATATCTATCCTTTTCATGTCCAAGAATATTGGTCCCCTTTCAATCCTCATCATGGATAGGGTTATTGGATACTTTCTACTCAGAGCATATGTCACTTTTTTTTCTTCCTAGGATGGTAATGGATTGCAAAACCAAAATCCTTGATCAGCTATAACCACCTTAATTAGTGAATATTATGCCCATTTTTTGTGAATATATAATCGAGGCTTTTATTATATGAATATATGAAACACATCTCCCTATAGAGATAATGATCACCACACCCAATTCTAGATCATGGGTTAGATAGTTCTTCTCATGGATATTTAATTTGAGGGAGTCGTAGGTGATCACTTTTTCTTATTTTATGAGTATACACCCCAATCCCTTTTTGGACACATCATTATAGTCCATGCCTTCCCAAATGGGGGTTAATGTGAGCACATGTGTAGTAATTCTCCTATTATTAGGATCTTTAAAGTTTTATTTGCATTCATAAGTCCATAAAAACTTGAATCCATTTCGAGTAAGCTTAGTTAGTGGGATTTAAAATCATGCAACGTTTATCAAAAATCAATTATAGTACCCAGCTAATCCAAGGAAACTATAGATTTATATTACAGATGTTGGTGTAGACCATTCTTCGATTGCCTCTATTTTTTGAGGGATACATGGATATCCCTTTATTGGTGATAACATTCCCTAGGAATGTTACATTATTTAGGTATAAGTTTAACGGTATACTAAAATATTCTTTAGGAAACAAATCAACATTTTCCATTACAATGGTCATGTCATCAAGGATGATCTGTTCCTTATTCTCAATCATTTGAGCTAGATACGCTTACTCATAAGGTAATAATATCCATTCTTGAGATGATTATACTAAAGGAAATTCATCCTCCTCCTTACACTTATATAGAATCAATGGATTATTTTTGATACATAGTGTGATTTCCTTCTCTCGAAAAATTATGTTTTCAATATACACCAAAAGAAAATCCATGCCTAGAATAATGTCGAATTATGATAAGGGGATTATCCCGTTTTTTTAAATGAATCACATAAATTTAGACTGGATATGAGCTATATACTTGGGATAAAAAAGTTGAACCATTTTTCATCATTACTGATAACTCAAATTCCATGTTTTGAGGTGGTTTTTGAATAGTTATACCAAACTTTTGTGATATGAAATAAAGTGTAGAAAGAGAATAAAGAAGTATATTCACTATTATTGAATTAATAACTAGCATACCTATCACCACTTAATTATCAGGATCCACCACATAAGTTTTGATGGCATAATCTTTCTCTTGTTCTCTAGGCATTGGAGGTTGTTTTCTTCAGTTATCATAAAAAACCCTTGGCCTAGGGCATTGATTCACATAGTGTCATTATTTCGTTTATTTGAAACATTATAAAATAGTTTAAGGGTTAAAAAAATTATTCATTTATTCTATCACATTGGTGGGTTTCTCTTGTCAGTAATCACTAGCTAGTGCCCTTCTTTCCCACACCTAAAGAATTTTTTGGCCCCCTAAGCAATTCTCGAGATATTTCTTCCCACATTTTTGAAAAGTGGTATGTTGTAATTTCTTTACACTATTAGATTTCACCATCATTCCACTATAATAAAACTTCATTTTCCACTTCTTATCCCTATGGTAACCATGAGATTAGTTTATCTCCAATTTTACTTTGATAACTTATCAAACAATTTCCTCATAGTGTTCAATGTCCCAAAGGACTAAGACCCTATATAGACTTGACTTTATCCAACCAAAGAAGTAGTAAAATTTACTTTTGAAGGTAATGGAAAAGTTGTAGGTTTATCATGAATGTCTTGTGAAGTTTCCTCATATGTCCTAATGTATTCATCATCCCTTTTCTTAAGTCTAAGCAAAACAGTCTCCATTTTAAGTTGGAGAGTGTATGGAAAATGTTTTTAAAAAAACATGTTCTAGAATTCCTTTCACTCCATAAATTTGATCTTCTCCTTGATATTTTTATTTTTAACCAGTTTCCACATTGATTAGATTATCCTTCTGTATGATATATAACTATAACAACATCAACTTTATCAGATAATTGAAGGTTGAAGATGATATTTTAAATGGATTTGATTGATTTCTTTGTGATTAAGGTATTAGAATATCCAATAAATCCTAAGTCCTTTATCATATAAAGGTATTAATTTAAAATTTCTCTTTCTTAGGGGTATTTATAAATTCTTCATGATTTAATTTTTGGTTCAAAACATGAGTTAACTGAGAAATTATTTTCAAAAAGTTCATGATTCTTACTCCCATCAGGTTGGCCATCTCATTTGGGCAGTCATCATATTTCCCCTCACATTGATTATTTACTCAGTTCTTCCTATTTACAACCATAAAATAAAAATAAAGGAGAAAATATGGACAATTATTTTTAAGATATTAAAAAAATAAAAGGAAAGATGTTAATATTGAAGGGATAACTCATAATTGACATATATTCTTTAACCTATGAATTTATATGTTTCAATCTAATTTATCCACGATCTATTTCATAACAAAAAATATTATGGGCATTTTTGTTCCCTTGATAATGATTCATAAGGATATTGTAAGTTTACTAAAGCATATCTATTGGGATTATCAAACTAGGTGTGATGTAAGTACTATTTTCATGCACTAGATGATGATCAAGTCCAACCCAATGCGCCCTTTTGGGGGTTATTACCCCTAGGTGCCTTTGTGCCAGTACCACATCCACTTTTGGTATACATATAGGGATGTATATTCTTGGAAACTACTTAATATACACTTTACCAAAATTTATGTATGTTTTACTATGTTTAGTATTATACCTAATGCTTTTGCTAGAATTTTATAATCCTAAACCCAAAAATAACTAGACTATACTCTGATACCAACCAAGGTAACCCATATCTTTAATACACTTTATTTCAGGATTTGTTAAATAAAGGTACACATTATACATTCATAGAAGATTGTGAATCATAGTGTATTTGTGAAATTAGGTACATATAATAACAACTTTCTATAGAAATATAATGAAACTATTGAAAACATATTTAACATACTCATAAATTCCATCATTCTTCTAAAATTACATGGGATAACCTCATGACGTTCATAAGAAATGGGTGAGATATAGAGACCAGTAATGGAATAAGAAAATAATTTCATAAGGTAAATTACTACATGTGATATACTAGGAATATCAAAGTAACATAATAAGAATGATAATCATAATCTTTAACAATGATCCATGATATAACATGATAGCATAAAGGAAACATGGGAATATGGAAACAACATAAAACTTGACATCGTAAAAATAAGTAAAGGATAATTTACAAGGAAACATAAAATAGTGTTATTAGGATGACCTCCTACATACCATACATGGAATATCATGAGATTAAAACATTACATAATTCATTGGAGGGATATATAATTTTGGTCCCACCCATCACATTCATATCATGTACATGTATAAGTGTGCCATGTATATCATTCAACATATGATTTTATTTAATAACATTTAATTACATGATTAAGGGGTGTGGGATGTATACATAGAAGTATAAAATCAATAAAATATAGGTTCGTCTGGGTGAATACCCTTGAGTGTAAATTGGGATGAATATTTACAACATAAATGTTTGGCATGGAAAATCGCAGGATAATTTTAGCACTATAATAGGGATACTTAAAGATTCATGGGAAGTATTAATGAGAGTAAATGTGGTATCTCATCACTTTTAAATCATAAGGGAAATAAGAGGGATGTTTAAAAACATATATCATGTAAAGAACTGACCTGGGTTACCCTCAAACCTAGCACCAGGCCCGTTTCATCACATACCTGAAGGGCGTTCCAGATCCACACAGGCTGACGACAAGCACTCGAGCATCAAACAAAAAACCAGATGGAACAAATTTTACCAAACTAAAAAAACACAAGGCATATATATACACAAACAAAAAAGTAAATAGTATAAGACTAATGAATATATGCCATAACTATAATAGTGGAAACTAAACAACTGAAAAATTAGCCAAACTCCAAGATACAAGTCCAACTGAAAAAGACTAGAAATAAATAGCTACTCCAAATGATGGCATGGAAAAACTATCTACCATAAAGACATTATATCCCTAATAAGTCTTATAGAAGATGAAATCCTTAGAAAACAATAAGGCCATAGATCCCTTATCAATGACACATATTCCCAAGTCTCATGAGAATATGATATGTGTTTCTATAGAATTCTGACCAGCAGAATCGACTTCCGACACAAGGTTTTCACTTGAGAGTCAATGATCTAAAATGGTTTCTCAGGAATAGAAACATATATCTCTAACTCAATTTATTCCCATATCAGAATGTCATAGGGATTAGGATGATACTTCCTAAGATGAGATAGGTGTAAAAAATCATGAATAATCATCATATAAACCAGAAATGATAACCGATAAGAAACCTATCTGAGCCGCTCAGTGAACTCAAATGGTTCAATATATCTTAGAGCCAACTTTCCTTGTTTTCTAAGTCTATGGTGACCCAACTGAGGATAAAATTTCAAGAAAACCTAGTCACCTACATAAACTCCAAAGGATGAGGTCTTTGATCCAAATATGATTTTTGTCGACTCTAGGATGTAACCAAACATCAATGTACATCTTGAATCTTCGAGAATTTTTCCTAAACCAAACTTGGTTCAACCAAAGCTACTTCATCCACCTCATCCCAAAAAAGAGGTGATTTTCATGGGAGACCATACAATGCCTCAAAGGGATCTATTCTTATCAATGATGAATAAATGTTGTTGTAAGAAAACTCAGCCTGTCCCAAATGTCTATCCCATAATCCACCAAAGTCAAGAACATAGGAACGAATCATATCTTACAGGATCTGAATTACTTGCTCCATATGACTGTCTGTCTATGGATGGTAAGTTTTGATCAACTTGACCTGAGTTCTCATTTCCTCTTGGATACTTCTCCAGATCCTCGAGGTAACCCTAAAATTCCTATATGAAATAATGGTGGATGTACTCTTATGTAACCTGACAAATTCCTACACATAAAGCCCACCCAGATCTTCAACCTTAGTAGTATCCTTGATCAGAATGAAATGAGAAGACTTTGTAAACTAATCAACGACCACCCAGATAGAATTTTTACCTCAAGTATTTCATGGCAATCCAATAAAAAATCCATGGACACCTCATCCCATTTCAAGATCATCACTATAAGAGGTTGAAGAAAACTATAGGGTTTCAAGTTCTATTTCTTTATCCATTAGTAGGTTTAATAGTGGGACACATAATCAGCAATGTCACACTTCATAGCCATCCACCAAAATTTCCATATCATGTCATAATGCATCTTCACAGTGTCTATATGAATAAACCATGAAGAGATGTGAAAATTAAATAAGACTAACTCCTCACAGATGCTGGGATGACAACCTGATCCCCATAGTGGAGCATACCATCTAAAGAAAGAGACCAACCAGAAATAGTCTCCCCACCATAAATTCTTTCTTGAACTCTAATAAACTCATCATCCTACTGCTAAATCTAAAAAATAAACTCTAGGAGAGATGATGATAATTGAAAATTGGTCAAAACAATACCTGAAACATCCTCTTGAGCATCTGGGTGAAACTGAGAAAAAATCCCCATAAGATTCCACTCCTCCTTCAATTCCAAAATGGCACGTAATAGTACTTTCATGCTAAGAGCATCTGTAACGACGTTTCCCTTCCTTGGGGTGTATAAAATACCAAATTCAAATGTTTTAAGGTATTCTACCCATCGTCTCTATCTGATATTTATGCACTTATGAGAAAATATATAACTCGCACTCTTATTATTAGATAAGACTGTGAATATTTACCGAAAAAAGATAGCGATGACAATATTTAAGCACATCCATAATTGTATAAAGATCTAAATCATGAGTGGGGTAACTATTCTAATGTTTCCAAAGATAACGAGATCCATAAGATACCACATGGTTATATTACATAATAATACATCCCAAACTAGCACTGGAAGCATCAAAAAACACCACGTACCCCTTACGAAGCTTCGATAAGATCAAAATAAGAGATTATGTTAGAAGTCATTTAAATTCATTTAAAGAAGACTAGAACTTCTCATACTAAGTGAATTTATCCTCTTTCCTTGTAAGACCAGTAAAAGGTGAAACCAAATTAGAGAAATACTTAACAAACATTTGGTAGTATCTACCAAGACCAAGGAAGCTCTGAATATCAAAGACATTTTGTGGTTCCTTCCCTGAAGAAACAACCTTAACCTTCTTCGGATCAACTGATAATCCATGTTCAAAAATCTTGTTCCCTAATAGCTTAACTTCTTGAATCTAGAAACTGAATTTCAAAATATTTCCATACAAATAATATATTCTAAGAATTTCTAGAACCAAACTCAGATAGTGATCATGATCATGATAAAATTTCTAATAAACTAGAATATCATCCAAAAAAAACCAAAAAAGTGTCATGATATTGATGGAATATATGATTCATCAAAGTCATAAAACTATAGAAGTGTTAGTCAGACCAAAAGGCATCATAAGATATTCATAGTGGTCATACCTACTCCTGAAAGCTGTCTTCAGTATATTAGACTCCCAAAATCTGAGCTAATGATAACATAACCAAAGATAAATCTTTAAGAAACACTTTTCCCCTTTTAATTGATCAATCAAATCATCCAAACATAGAAACGGATATTTATCCATAATTGTTACCTGATTCGATTTTCGATAGTCAACACACAATCAAAGTGAACAATATTATTTCTTGGAAAATAGAACAGGGGACGCCCAAGGAGAATCACTAGGGTAAATAAAAACTTTTTCAAATAGGTTTTCCAGTTGAATATTGAGTTCTTTCATCTCTATTGGTGTCATAAGATAAGAAGGTATTGATATCAGCTGCATACCTGGCACTAGGTCAATCATAAACTCTACCTCTCTTTCTGGATGTAGATTAGAGAAGTCATATAATAAAACATTAAGAAATTCTAAAAGAACAATGGGAAGATCAATGACATGAGAGACATCATCAAAATAAAAAACAACAGTAGAAAAAAAAACTCTTGAGCTTTGGGTGAGAAGGCCCTGTATGACCTGATCTCGGATCCCACTCCCCCTAAAACACATGAGAGCTCCCATCAGTTGCAATAAAATAGACACACTGATGATAAAAATCAACATCATCTCAATGAGAGACAAACCAATCCATACCGAAAATGATGTCAAATAGATCTAGATCAAGAATGAGAAAATTCTAGACCAAATTTGTATCATCTATCATTAACAAACAAGAAGGACACAAAAACCCTTTCCCTCTTTCTAAGAGGTGTCACTAACTCCATTATAAAAGACATAAGTTTTGTTTGAAGTTCAAGAATATCAACAAAACATGAAGATATAACTGAGTGGGAGGAACCAGTATCAAATAAATCAATTTATATTGAAGATGCAATAAGGATAGTACCTATCACTATCATCAGACTGCCATCGACTTTCATTGGACACTCATCTACTGCATGAAAGTGATTCACTTCTGAGGCCTGTGGTTGGATCCCTATAGTCCTTAAAGCTTCTGACTACACCATAGTATCCTTTAGAGCCGACAAACCCTGAACATAATGTGGTGCAGTCATAGCTTGATAGAAGCACTGTAAATGACCAAAGTGTACACAACTATGGAATGTCTTTATGGGCATAGAAAAAGAGCATCTGGTGTGTACGACCTTGCCACATTGATAGAAAGTTAGGGTTACACTACTAGACATAGTAGACGATGTGGATGAGTCTTGTTACTGAGACCCACCACCACCACTTCTACAATGATCCTGCTACTTCCTCTACTTCCCATGAACATCATTGAAGTTTCCACTAGAGGGAAGATAAGGGTTGAGAAAACCAACTTTTCTAGCCATATCTATCTCTACCATCATATCTCTATCAACCATCTCTACATAGGTAGATAATTTCAACATAATCACCCTCGATTTGATATCCGGTTGCAAACCCTATAGGTATTTCTGAGCCTTCAACTGGCCATTGTTCACTTTGCCCATAGCAAAATGAACCACCTCAGAAAGCTGGTTGGGGTATTCCAAAACCAAACGCTCTTCATTTTTTAGATATAGTAACTCCATATACTTCGCTACCATTAGTGATTCTGGAAAAAGCTTCTGAAAGAAAAGAGTTTTGAAACCCTTCCAATCCAATTCCACGTGTCTATCTGTCTGGAACATAGAATCCCACCATCGCATGTCGGAACCCTCGAGTCTGAACACTACATACTTCACCTTAATATTCTCAGGCATCTCATGAAATGACAAGATTTGATCAATACTATACATATATTCCTCCACATCTTGAGGTTCAATCATTATTTTAAAGGATGGTGGCTTCTCACACAAGAACTCTCATGACCGATATATCTCTCATCCAGATCCTGGATATACCTCAATAATTGCGTTCTGAACTCGTGGTACATCATGATCGATGACACGGACTTCCCATATGATAGTCTCAATAAGATTCTGATCTATAGGAAGATTTCCTTGTGGAGAGTCAGCTACAACTTCCTAAGGAACTTTTGGAAGACGTCTCAGATGCATATTGTTGCACACCGAAAGATAAGAATGATTAGACAACATATTAAATATCATCTTAAACTAGAAAATCCATAAGAATAAACTGATATTTAAAACAAAAACCAACACTAGAGACACATATCAAAAATTCCCATGGTAACTTGAGTCTCACCATGATAAGAGATGGACATGCACTTATCGCAATATACCTCTCAAGTCCCAACAATCCTACCACCAGTATAACAAACATCCCAAGACAAGAAATCATTAGTACATACTACCTCTAATACCAAATTGTAACGAACCAACCTGGTTTACCCTCAAACCTAGCACCCAAACCATTCCATCACATACCCGAAGGGAATTCCTGATCCCCATAGGCTCGTGACAAGCACCTGGGCATCAAACAAAAAACCAAAGGGAATGATTTCAACAAACCTGAATGAAACAAAAGGAACATATATACACAAATAAAAAGGAAACAATTGAATAATAATTAATATATTCCATAACTATAAAAAGATAGAGGAAAATAAACAACTACAAAAGAAGCCAAACTCTAAGAGACAAGTCCAACTACAAAGGACCAAAACTAAACAACTACTTCAAATGATGGTGTAGAAAAACTCCAACCATCTCACCTCCAGATACCCAACCCAACTGACACAAAACCCCACTACTTCACTATAACGCCTTACCTTTCCCTAAAATGGAAGACATACAAAGGTCTACGCACCACCAAATAGGTGCACAGGGTGTGAGGTAATAGGATTAATAAGATTTCATCCAGGTGTTCCATAATAGGTCTCTGTATAAAAAATATTGTATGCTCAATTTAAACAAAAAATGACATGATAAGAAATAAATAAATTTAATATAAAACATGGTAACCATTTCCCTTTTTATCATAGTTCTAAAACAAAAGCAGGTATATGAATTTCAAAGAACATTTTTCATATTATCTATCACAAGAATCAACATGCATGTCAAGGCCAAAATAGTCTGAATAAAATAAATACAAAAACCAAAGTAGTAGCACAAGTATCACAATACCAAGGAATAAAATAGGCCAGGAAGCAGACCACACGTACCAATTAATCTATGAAACAATACACTGTGGTACTAGAATCTAATAATCTACACTCTAGGACTAGGGAGATGCCCCAGAAAGTGAAACCCCAATATCACATACATTATTAGTCTAATAATATACACTCTAGGACAAGAGGAACACCCTAGAAAGTCAACCCCCACAATAGATGATGTCCTCAAGCTAAACCTTCCACCTAGTACCCAAGGTAACCCATGCACTCATTTTCACAATCATTTCAATGTTTCTAAAACCATTTCACAAAACAATTTTCAATGCTTTAAAAATACCCCTTTATTCTTTCCATTAGTCAAAACTAAGGAAACTCACTTTCATTCAAAATTCCTTTACAATACACACAAACAACCATGCCAATTTCATACCAATTTATTTATAAACCAATTTTCAAGAATGGAATGATACAATTTGTCAAACAGAGGCTAGATATGGAACCACCTACCTCAAATCTCAAGTTGCACATGCCCACAATAGGATATTCCAAAAATGAAAACCCAAGAATTTCAATGAAGGCCCTAAAATCCAATCCACACATCTTAAGATTAATTCAATTGAGAAATATATTTGGGGGAGGAGAGAAAATATCACATACCTTGACAATGAATGCCCGCCACACCACAACCAACAAAGGAACAACCTTCGGAACAAGATCACACGATGGATCTTGGAAGAAGACAAGAAGAAAACCAAAATTAGACCAACGGATCTGAGAACTAAACCCAAGGGTGCTACCATGATCAAGTATAGTGAATAAGTGGAAATATAACTTACCTTGAGAGATGTTATGCAACCGTAATGAAGATGGAATACCGATAAAATTGATCAGGAAGGGATGGTGTCTACAAAAAATGTTTAAGTGGAGTTTTGGTTCGATAGAAAAGGAAAATGAATGATCTAATGGGAACAAAAAACCTGAGTGGTTCCCTAAAACATCCCTTCTCGGGGAATTACACGACGTGTAATTTCTTTACACACCGTGAAATCCACAGTGTTTTAAGTACATCGAGAAATCCATTTTCTCGGATTTAAAATCTATTATTTAAAATATTCATGATGTAAAACAAACCTCCACAAAGTGTAGACATTAAAATTGTGAATAATTTAATGACTTGTACTCAGAAACACTTACACGTCGTGTAACCTAGTTACACAGCGTGAAATCCTCCTTCATCCTGTAGAAAAATTCAATTAAAGATAAGAGTCCAACAGATCTATGAATTCACCATTATAGGTATCCTCATAATTCCTTCTTAGTCCTCTATATACAACAAGAAAAATGAGAACCATGATGAGGTCGAGGATGTAATTGATAGATCAGTAACAGGATGTTACATACCAATATTAACAAGTGGGAAAAAAGGTCATAATATAAAGAAGGTGCATGAATAAAGAGAAGAAAGAGAGGATCCCTAAGCTTGAAAGAAGCTTCTTGGGAGCTTGGGGAACCATTTCAGGGATATATAGATGAAATATAAGAGTGATATAGTTCTCCATGTTTTTTGAGTGAAGAGAAATGGGTGCTTCGGTGGGTTTATATAGTAAAAGTGATGGGTTTTTTTATTATTTTGTAAATTTTGGTTTTGAACTCTTTATAAGAAATTAATCCAAAATACAAACCATAAAATAGTTTTTGACCATGGTTCCTTCAAAATAGGAGTATATTTCCTTATTTTATAAGTCTAAGAACATAACCCATTAAATTAATAACATTAGTGATGTGGAAGTAAGTCATGTTTATAAAGAATTGATTTTTAAAACCTTAAAATATAATTTAGGTTTTGAAGGATTCAATAAGGGTTTATAAAATTAATAAAATAACCTCAAAAAAACATTATTTTGAAGGGGAAACAATATTTTTTCCAAGTATACGCTTTATAATATATATTATATCACTTTTTGGCTTTTATGATGTCGTAATACATACCATATAGTTACACCATATTTTTTTCTTACCCAAAAATTTGACTATCTCATTATAAAAAATTAAGTGTTGGATAATTTTGAGGTGGTTATTTAAAAAATAATATTTATTTTATGAATATAATTATATATATATATATATAATAATTTACACTTTTAAATTAATATACCTATTTATTGAAACATATTGGGTTTTTTGACACAAAAATTTTTCTGAACCTTATAACAATCACAATTGACTTTATAAAATAATATTATCATTTATATTTAATAAATATTATTTAATAATATTATTTTATTAAAATATAATTAGTTTCAAAAATTATTAAATTCATCAAAAAGAGTGTCTTGATTGAAAATATATATTTTCCAAAAATACAATTTATGTTTCATCGAATCATAATCTAATTTTTATCAAACTCATTATTTAATAATTTAAAAAGTAATATTAAAAGGGTTTCAATATAATCATTTTTTATAAATAATAAAATATATAAATTCATAGTATTAGGGTCTAGATACATAGCCCCTTATTACACAATAAAATTCTTTAAGGGTAAGGTGTGTGATTGTGATATTTTTGTGGGGTGGTTTGAAAAATACGGTTTGGATCACAATCTCGATGAGATTGAACTTCTACCACAAGAAGTTTTATTCATGCTTTAGTTGTTGAATATCATCTTGGGCTTGGTAAAGGTTAAATCCCAGTGATTCTATCTCCCTCAGAAGATCTAATAAATGGGCTTCGTAAAGCATGATCCTATTGGTCATGGTCATCGCTTCCCTTATCTATGTCAAATGGAATTTATCATAACCCTTAATATAGTAATATTAGTTGTCATTGTTTAATGTCTATATTATCAATGGTTATGATGATTAACAGTCTTAAATTTGACATACCATATAATGGTCCAAAATAACCAAAGCAGTGCATGTTTTTTCTATAAATTCATTTCTTATTAATGAATTTACTCATTTTAAAAGGGAAATTTCATTTATAAAAGTTTGGGTTGTGAAAAGTAAGGTTGAAAAATCCATGTTGATGATGAAGATAAACTATCCATGTTTGAAACTAGAAGGAGATAAACCTGATATGGTGTTTGAATCTTTTGTGTGTTCCCTATGCTAGTTGAAGACAATGAGACCTTATCACTCTACAACAATATGGTTACAATCCTATTGATGTCTACATACCTGTTATTTGAAATAATTCCCCAGTGAAGCTTGGTTAGTTGAGATGGGTCTATTTAATGAATAGGTTTGCATATCAAGCTTGATGATTGACCTATCACGATTTTAGGTTAATATTTTTGGGGATATTGTGCTCTGATCAAGCCACCAGATAGGTCACCACCATAGAAACTTTTATGTCACTACTCAACACTTGTTAGATCCCAATCCATACCCAAATCCAAACCTTTAGATTACCTTACAAATTTATTCTTTTGAGACACCTGCTCTACAGTATAAAGTAGTCCCTTCTTGGTAGATAGAGCATGCCGAACTTTTCACCCTATCTGCTCCCCGTATTTTTTCCAATATGGATATTTGAAGAAAAAAAGTCCATTCCATTAATGATCAAAGCTCAATTAATCTATATTCATGATCAAGAAACATACAATGAAGGATCACCAAAATTTCTATGACCATGTTTGGCATTTGAACACACAAAATTAGTTTAGGCCCAAGTATAGACCAACCCCATTTCAAGGCCTAGTATTAAATACCCATTTTTTCAAGACCACTTCAAGCCTAAATTCACATCCTGGGGCCCAAGCCTACCCTCATTTAACTCACATCATCTGACATGAGCATCACGTATCCATATCATATGAGCACACTGAGTGGGGAATGAATTCCACTACGGTCATAAAACACTAAAGTATTTCATAATATAATAATTCTCTAAGGATTATGTATCTCGATCTTGGTAGGTAAATGATTTTATGAGAAATAATTGAATAATTATCAAATGAAGAAATATCAACAATAAAATTGTGCACATTGTGGAAATATAGAGAAATCTAAATGGGCTTAGAATGTGAGGAATAACTTGGAATTACTGGTTTTTTTGGAGTTGAATATCATTCTAATCATGTGAAGGAGAATGTAGGATTGAAAAACCCTAAGAATTTATTTAATAGAAAATATTATACAATTGAGTAGAAGTTTTTTCAAATTGGGTTGATCAAGCTATTATTGGATATTATTGCTTTCATATATTTCTTTCTGTAGTATATCTCTAATGATGGAAAACTGAGCCATTAGTATCCAAGCTAAGAAGATTCCTATTATTTTATATTAGTAAATTTGATATTTTAATTGAATATATCTTGTGTTAATATCTGGATTTATTTTAATTTTTATATGAAATTTTATTTCCTTAATTATATGAATTCTTAATTTATCTCCACTCTTCTAATGGATTGCACACATATTCCACTTAGGTTTTATCTATTACTTGTGACTATGAGTAGTGGCTTGATCTAAGAGTAATCAAATATTTCTGATCAATGGTTTTGGTAAGATTACAAGATACAATGATCATTTTACTCTCTTATTCAATCCAAAATAACTAGAGGATGGTGATCAAGAGAGGTTACACTTGATTAGAGAGAAGACAAGGGAGTAAATTTGGAATTATGATTTAGTAGGTAAAGTGTGGGGGTCTTCAAGGTTAGGAAATTGTTTTTAATATTTAATTTAAAATCAAACCAATTTTACCATTATTTTCACTCACATGTAGAACCCCTAAAATAATAGAAAAACACACCCATAATGCTCTCCTCTTCGGAGACAACCCGAGTCCCACTATAACCACATTTAAAACTTGGCTTTAAATTTTATTTGATGGAGGTGCCATGATAGGACACATGTCAACCAAGATTCATTATCGGGGAGGCTAGTGTTGTGTCTTAATTAAAAAAAATGAGTTCAATAAATTACAATATCTAGTTCATCTCAAATCATTGGGTTTGACCAAGAGGTTGCAAGAACTATATTGGAAAGACTCAAAACACTAAAAATCACTGAATAAGTGGAAATAGAGTTTTTCAAAATTTCATTGACTAACTCTCCTACTTCAACTTCTTCTTTAATTATAATTATTATAGGTAGTGAAAACATGGAAGATAATCCTTCTCAATTAAATATTACTTTAAGATAAATGTATGAACCTAATTTAAAAATTAATAATCAGATTCTACAAATTAACAATAAAAATAACTTTGAGTTTAAAACTAGAATGATCCAATTACTTCCAAAGTTACATGGCATGTAAAGAAAGGATACTAATTGACATCTAAGATAATTTAATAACATTTTCAATAAATTCAAACTTATAAGAGTCTTAGAAGAACAAACCAGTTAGAAAGTGTTCTTATTTGTAGTGTACCACCCTGAGTTCCACTTAATGGTACCCTGAGATGGTGAACCACAATATCTAAATCACGCCTCCCCATATTCCAGAGGCTTCCAAATAGCTGCAAGAACCTAGTGTGTGACCATGGGGAGACTATTACCTCATAAATCAAATTGGATCACAATGGTATAAGAAATAAGGAATAGTGGAAGAAGAAACTACAAGGAAAGTACTAGTAATCCATCATAACGAAAGCAGTAATATGAAATAGACAACATAAAAATAAAAATAAGAAATTGTACAAGATAAATAAACTAAAGGATAAAGCTAAAAAAATAAATAGATACAAAAAATGGTGATGATCATGATGTCATGTAACTAAAAAATGAGTACACAGGGAATAGGGTATACATGCATATACCGCATGCTATACAAAAATAAAAAAGGGGAAAGGTTTTTACTACTAACATCATGAGAATAGGCTTGATACCTTTCTCCCATAATCCATCCTATAACTTTTAATCAAGCATTGGAAGTAAAATTCTTCCCTTTATCTATACCTGCAATCATAAATTATTCTTGGGTACTAAAGGTGGCCCAATAAAGAAGTGAGATATACTCAGTAGGTCACCACCAATGGTGTCTAAATCAATCCAGTTCATATAACATAAAAATGAGAAATGTTATATTAAGAGTAAAGTCATGGAAATAAATGTATAAATAAATATTTTTTGAGTTTAACCTAGATACCTGACCTCCACTACTAGCTTCGGCCTAATCTAGATGTCTCTAAACCAAGGAACCTATATAGATATGGTAGGGTGTGCATATGTGTCATCATAATTATATCATAAAGTGTGGAATGATCCCAAGCTTGTTAATTGGATTAGAGGATGCATCCATGGAATATTAATCAATCATTACATGATTAAATGGTAAGGAATCATGTGTTAACCATGAAAAACATATGTCAAATATATTATGGAATACTAATCCCATCCAAGGTGATCCACAAATGAGTCCCAAGGGTCGTTGCAGGAGCTCCCAAAATACCCAATACCTTAGAGTTCATCCAAGGTGACCCATAAAAGGAAGCCCTCATACCACTCTCAACATGGTGTAATTATAAACCACTGATCCCATATTGGTTATCTCATATAGGGGACTAAGTCTCACCTGAGGCATGGTATAACCATCTTTCAAATGGCCCCATCCAGGGTGCCTCCCCTAGGGAACTGATGCCACTCATGGGTATAATAAACCTCTTGAAGAGACTATATAAGGAAATCCAATTATATATCATGGATAATCCAACAGAACCAAGTACCAAGCATTGTGAATCCATCCATGATGTCATTAAATCAGGAATCGTGTTCTCTCTTAGCCTGTAAGAAGAAAATATATAGCAACCAAGATCACACATCATAATAAATTCATTACAAGTGAATCAATATTAGTAATCTATCCAAATAATTTTATTCAATCCAAGAAACCATGTCATAAGTCATATAACAAAGATAACTAAGACATAAACCCCATAGTATAAGGAATAAGAAATAAAGTATGAATCACAAAGCAGAAGGCTTAAGGTATAACCAATAAGAATGGGCCTAAGACATGGGAAATCCAAGGGCCTAATTCAGGATCGTTCAATTATTAATCAATTCAATTCATCACATTAATGCATTCATAATAAGTGGGACACACATCAAGAGGTGTTTACATAATATGTGTTAATAAGAATAAACATGGGAATATGGCAAAAGAAATAATCAATTAATCATAGATCCTGAGAAATATAGCTATAAACATGATGAGTTAAGTCATAACTCATGGAATACCATTCATCTTAATTCAATTAATAAATTTAAGGCATTTATCATAGGTGAAACACACCTAATAGGTGTTCAAAAAACTTTATTTAAATGGGATTAAGGTTAAAAGGAGGAATAAAACCCCTTGAAGTGGCTAAAGTCTTTGAGATCAACCAAAGGGTTGATTTTCCACTCACTAGGGTCGTACTAGACATGGAAAGGCACCCAATTTAATTTATTTAACAAATTAGAGGTGTCACTAGAAGGTTCTAGTGTGTGTCACAATGACACACCATATAAAAAGTGATGAAACACTAAGAAAGAATCTAGATCTCCTACCTTATGTGTATAGATGACCAATCATCCATTGTTGGCCCTCAAATCGAGCTATAAAGGAAGAATATAAGAAAACGTCAAATACAATGAAAATTGGGAAAATGATTGCACACTAAAATAGTGAAACAAGGGATAAGAGAAATGAAGAATGGAAGGAATAAGAGTGTACATATTACCTCAATCATTCCAACACATTCAGTGGAAAAAGGATTGGAGTTCATATTAAGGAGGGATCAAAATCCCTAAAGAGAGGAGTAGGAGAGCTCTCAGAAAACTTCTAGATGAGAAAAATTAAGGGGGAGAAGAAAGAGGGATTAAAAATATTTTAGGGAAAAAACCATAATTTTCCATTAATTTACTAGACCACATGGTTGGCCAAACTGTGCAAGAACCATGTTCCCTATTCTACTTATAAGGGGACTTGGAAAACATAGGTGCACAATTTGGATAACTGTGTGCTAGATATGTGAAAATCCATTATCCATGTGGACCTATAGCTCTGCATGGGTGTGTTCCCTGCTCCACATGGTTTCAAAGAGACCATACAACCCCATTATTCCTTATACTAAACTCCCATATGATTATGGAAATCATGCGGTCTAGGATACATAGTATCTTATAATCATGCGATCTAGTCTTCTTCTCCTAGTTTTGGGGATCTAGGCTCCAAACAAGCCTCGAACACCATCATGACACCAATAACTCCTCCAGGAAACATTATAAGGTCCAAATCAGGGAATTAAAGCTGAAAAACAATGGTACATAACTTTAAGAAAATCCAGGACATTACAACCTCCCCTCCTTTAGGAAACTCTTCCTCGAGTTTCCCTTCCAAGGGTAGTAAAACATCATCAGAGAAAAGTTTTAGCCACTCTGTGTGTACATCGGCCTCCCACTCCCAGGTCTCTTTCTGTACACGACTATGCTACTATAGAATCCGGACCAGTGTAACTAACCTACCATAAAGATTCATCATGCTCTGATTAATGATATGTGTCATATACTCCTTAAATGACACATATTCCTCAAGATCAATATCCTTGGGGTGAAAATAATGAAATAGGAAAAGATGATACCATTAAATATTTAATAAATGGAAGTTTTAATTCAAGGCACAATGCATCTAAGGTAACTTCAAATGATGGGCTATCAGTTTGAATCTTTCTACTATCTCAAAAGGCCAAAAAAACCAAGGTGATAACTTTCCCTATCTATAGATTCTTTTATGACCCAATCTAGGTGATTCATGCAGAAATATCTGATGTCCCATGTCAAACTCTAGGGGTAGACGATGAAAATCAGTATAAGACTTATTTCTGGACTAAGATGGAGTCATATGCCTCTGAATCAGTTGTACTTGCTCTGATGTCTCCTGAACGAGATAAGGACTCAGTAGTGCTGCCTCACCTGCCTCTAACTGACATAGAAGTGAACAACATGGACTACTGTAAAGGGACTCATATAGAGTGATCTAAATCATTTTTTGAAATATTTTATTATAGGAAAATTCCAAAAGAGGTATATGTTTTTTTTCATGAACTTACAAATTCAAAGATACATGCCTGGAGCATGCACTCTATCACCCGTATCATCCACTCGAACTGCCAATCAGTCTATGGGTGATAATATATACTCAATAGGACCTATGAACCTAGTAAATTATGCAACACCTTCTATAACCATGAGGTAAAATAGACATCATGGTCTGATACAATAGAACATGGAACACCATGAAGAATCACAATCTCCCAGATGTATATACTCCCAAGATCATCAGCTGAGAAGGTCTCCCAGATTTATAGGAAGTGTGTGACCATGGTTAACCTATTGATGATCACCCATACTGTATCATTACCTTGAGGTAATCTTGGTAATCCCCTTACAGAATCCATGGTGACTAAATTTCATTTCTACTTAGGAATGGATCTATAAAAGATCAGCAGGTCACTAGTGCTCAGCCTTCACCTACTAATAGGTGTTGCACCTAGTGATAAAACCCATAATCTTCCTCTTAATACCTAACCACCAATACTGACGGCATACACATCAATACATCTTGGTAATCCCATGGTGAACTTCCCAAATAGAGGTGTGATATTCCCACATCATATCTTCCCATATATCAGTATGAACCTAGATACATTCATGAAAGAGTGGGGTATTGTTCCCATAAAAAACCTAACCAGGAGGTGGGTTATCACCATAGATACTTTCCCTTAAGACTAAGCCTTTAGGATCTGATAGTTGTCTTATCCACACCTACTCCAAAAGAGAGGATGTCACTGCTAGAGCTGCTAAAACAGGTTGCCCGTGCTATTATTGAACCTCCAGGTGCATCTTATAAAATAGATTCATCATATACCACTCACATATAGCCTCTTGGATGGTATGTGTTTGAGTCTTCTAGATAAAGTCATCATCCATGACATTTACCTTACCAAATGTATAAGAAATCTCAAAATCAAATAACTGAAGATATCCTACCCACTTGTGTTGTCTCAGATTTAAGTCCCAATGTGTGGATATGTATTTAAATTTTTTTTATCCATGTAAATAATGAACCACTCACCCAAAATATAGTTCCTATAACAACATAAATCGTGGACTACTATAGGTATCTCAAGGTCATGTGTAGGGTAGTTCTACTCATGAGGTATTAGCTGGTGGGGGCTGTATACAATAACTCGATCTTCCTACACCAGTACTGATCCTATCCCGATACCTGAAGCACCACATTAAATAATATAGCTCCTTAGTTATGGCAGATTCAGGATCATCACTAAATCAGTCTCCCCTTCAACTCTTGAAAGGTTGTCTCGTAAGCATCTGACCTTATGAACTTCATGCCCTTCTTAGTCAAGATTGTAAGAGGCACTTAAGGGCATGATAAATCTTATATGAATCTCTTTTAATATAATGATAGCTCCAAGAAACTGTATATATCGAACACAATCTAGGGTTTCTCCCAAGAAACCACAATTCTCACCTTCTCTGGGTCAACAGGTACACCTTTCTATGAAATGATATAACCCAATAAGTCAAACTTACAGATCCATAAGTGTGATTTGTTGAGAGTTTCATAAATATGATTCTCTATAAATTTATTAAGCATGATCTCAAGGTGATTAGTATGGTCATTTCTAGTCAAATAATACACTAATATGTCATTTATGAATAACACTACAAAAGAATCTCAGTACATGAGGAAAACTTAACTCATCAGAGGCATAAAGACTATTTTTGCATTTATATAGACTAATGAAATGACCTGATACTCATACAAGCCATACATGATCCGAAACATTGCACGTGGTATGTATGATGGACTCACACCCACCTGATGGTATTCTGACCTCAAAATGATCTTATAAAAATCCATCGCTCCTCGAATCTTGTCGAAGAGGGAATCTATACAAGGCAGGGGATGTTGGTTCTTCATTGTAATCTAGTTCAGTTAGCGGTAATCCATGCACAATATGAGGTTACTGTCCACCTTCTTGGAAAAAATGATAGATGAACCCCAAGGCAATGTGATGGGTTAGATAAAACCTTTATCCTTTAGATCTTCAAGATGCTTATTGAGTTATTATAACTCTGTAGGTGTCATCCTATAGGGAAGAATAGAAACTAGTGCCACACATAGTACTAACAAGAGAGTGAACTCAACCTCTCTCTCAGAAGGTGAACCAAATAAATCATCAAGAAAGATGTCCCTGAATGATCCAGAATATAAGGGAATTCCACAAATTACATTCCCTAATCACTAATAAAGAGATTCTCCATTTGGTCTATCACTCTACCTAGACCCTAACACTCATGTCCAAGTCGACTAGCCTAGATATCCAATTCACCCTTATGAATATATGTGCTTCTCTCAGGTGATGTGAAATACACCCGCCGACAATAACAATCTATGTGGGATCGATAAGACACTAGCCAACCCATACCAAGAATGACATTAAAGAAAGGAATATCAAGGATGAAATAACTCTATAAGATATGGTGCCCACAAAACTTAAGGGGGAACTATTTGTACTAATGTATACTCTTTGATCTGGTCCATAATGGTGTATCAAGAGACACAACACCACTAGAGTATTCTATCTCTAGGCCCGAACCTTCAATAATCATATAATATATAAAAGAGTGTAATGCACCTGTATCAGAAAGGGAAGAAACTAAAGTAAAGGTTACCAGAATAATACCTTGTATAGTAGAAGGCCCAAGACTATTCTCTTTATGTGTCGTCTATATTGCATAGATATTTCATGAATCATGGCCCTGAGATACTACCTAACTAGCATGGGAAGCTTTTCTTTGCTGATGATGATACTTTGAGACCTGAGAGCCTTGACCACAACCTCCTCTTTGGTATGATCAACCAGTAGAATACCAACTCCCATCCTAACATAGAGTCTCTACACTTGTACCCGAAGGAGGTGTCATTACAGATCCCTGCTAACTAATCACTGGAGGAAAAGATCTACAAAAGCACTAAAGGTGACCCATTTTTTCGCAAGCTCGACACTCGATCAGGTTCCTCATACATTAGGTATTTTTATGTCCTAGCCATCCACACTAGTAACACACCACATGGTTATTGGTACATGTCACCTGGATGGAATTTCCCCCATGTTCACCCTCAAAAAGATGCTTCATACTTCTAGATGAACCATCACCCTACCTCAGAACTGAACTACTGTAGCACCCCTATTTTCAAGTAAGTAACCCTTCATTTATTATTTTTAAGTATATAATGTTTTTGGGTAAATTTTTGGATTATTTGGAAACCTTTTGGAATGTATTTGGGGATTTTTTATAGGTGAGCGATTTGAGAATAGTTTGTGGAAACCATGAAACACCTACAGAAAACCATGAATAATAAGACATAGTTTAAAGGAAAGGCGGATAGGCAGACACATAGTTTGTCCAAACCATGTGGCCACCTAAGAGAAACCATGAACAGTGAGGTAGTGACATTTTTCATAGTTAGTGCATGATTTTTCTAATCAGGCGATCCAACCATGTGAGGTTCCCCTTGAGACATAAACTAGAACAAAGTTAGCACACGATTTGTTTAACCATGTGACTAACCATGCACAATTTAGAAACAAGATCCAAAAAAGTGTATCTAAGTTTAGATTAATAATTAACCCCTATTTTTTCCCCAAAATCCCCAACTAAAGATTTTCTCCTCCAAAAGATAGTATAGGCTTCCCCATCAATATTCAAGTGATCTGAAGGCTTATCTTAGTGCATTGAAGCCAAATTATCATGATAAGTCTTCGTTTATGATATTTTTTGGTGAGTTTTCTAATATCTAATGCTCCCCCTCTCTTGGTTTCTAAGATCTAGTCTACTACGGATATATATAAGGTGGTTTATGCTAACCAAGGTTAGATTTTTCTTTTTTGATGATAGTAGAAGAGACCTAAGGAAGTTTTTTGAGATTCAACTCAATTTTGTGGCATTTTCATGCCATTCTTCATTGTCATCATAAATTCATGAGGTAGGCGACTTCACTCCTGACTCCTCTCTTTATAAATTGAAGGCTTGATTTCAAATTTATTATTTTTCTTGAAATTTGTTGTGAAGTTGATGTGATTTACTTGTTATAAACCCTCTATAGTAACGATTTATAGAACTGTGGAAATTGGGGATTTTTGTGGAAAGTGAGATCAATTATTTGATTTTAAAATAATGGGTTTTAAAATTATTGTTTTTATTCGTAGAAAAGTGTTTCAAATAAAAGGTTGGTTTTATTGAAATCATTTGTTTGAAAGGTTTTCAATAAAAGTAAAATTTTATTGAAATGGTTGAAATGGTTGTTTTGGCATTGGTTTGGGCATGACGGTTGTGAGGGTTCATGTGTGTTTGGGATGAATAATGGTATGAAGTCTCATCCATTAATAGTGGGATGGATAAGGGTAAGGAAATTTACCCCTCAAATGGTTCATTAAGTTAAAACTTAGTTAAAGAATGTATCACCACTCATGAGTATAAGGAGGTACAGGTTACATGCATGGTTGGATGTGTAGATATGTGGAATGGAATTACTTATGCCAAAATGGAACTTGTGAAATAGTTTTAAAGTCTTGTTTGGTTTCTTTCCTTAGAAATTTGTTGGTTTTGAGAAAACTACTTTATCCTAGAAATTATTTTATATCATGATATAAACTATTTTAAAGTGTTTTATATTAATTTTTTTATATAAATTTTCTAATATGATATATCCTAGTGGCATGAATTGGGAATTCATTTGGTAAAAACATACTATGTTTCATTACTCGCCCCTTATTTAGCACTTTGGTGCTTTTCAAATATTTTTTACCAATACATATGAAAAGGTAAAGTATCAAACTTCTCTATTGGTGTTTTATGATAATTGGGATATATTTTTTGGGTTGGAGATTAGAGCAGGTTGGGAGATTGGAGTAGTGTATTTGGAGTCTTTGGAGTTATGAGTTTTGTCTTCAACTGTGTACTTTGATATTGTAGTCTTCTGCTGTGGTACTTGGTTCTAGTAGAATTTTAATATAAATGGTTTTACATTAAGTTGTTTTACATTGTTAACATTCATAATTTAGTAGTTTTTGTTAATTTGTGTTTGGTTTGGTTATTTTATTTTAAAAAGGGAAAATTTTCCCCCACTTGTATTGAATCCCTTGGAATTTATTTCCTACCTTTAGTTCCTTAGGGATGTCCCTTAAGTCTAATTAATATCCTCCCACCATATCAAGACAATGAGAAGGGGTGGGTCTTTATAAGTGGTATTAGTTCTGTTGGTCTCGGTCCTTCCAATTATCTTTGTGAAACAAGTGGTAATCAATTCTATCGGTCTTGGAGTTAAAATTTATTCTAGTTTATTATTAGAGATGGGATGGTAGGAAGGAGTAGGATTATCAGGACTTGAAATGTAGATCCTAAAAAAGACATAGCTGATATTTTTATACTGAACTTCAAGCTACCATAGAGTTGGGTACATAAGTGTTTTAGAGACACTTATAATATTTGGAATATTATTATCATGGGTTTAACCAATGATATGAGTATGAAATGAATTGTAGAAATGACTTCCCACTAAGATTGAATATTTCATTTTTAGTAATGATTTTGTGCAATGTGTTTATTTTCAAAAAATGTTGAGTTTTTTTTTCAAATGTTATATTTTTAAAAAGAACATGATTATGGTATTTTAAAAATGGATTGATTTTCAAAAACAAGTTGAAATTTTTCGAAAATGGTTGAAAATGAAAATATTGAATTTTTTAAAGTATTGTTGTGGTAAATGTGATGTGGTATAATTTGAAATGGTTAAGAATTCAGCTGATAGAGAGTTATAATTGTGGCGTTTGTTTATTTTTTAGAAAACGGAACCTGGTAGGCATCGTAGGAACCAACTGGAAGAAGCTATTGAGAATGTTAGTGCACCTGAGCCATATGTGAACCAACAGCTGATTCATAGTGTAGTCCAATATTTTTAAGATATTGATATAAGGAATAGAAGGGATGAACCAAGGAAAGTGGATCATTTTGTCCAGTTCTAGAAGTAGAATCCACCCATATTTATGGGTGATTTGGAACCAGAAAGGGTGGAGGTGTGGCTGAATAGGATGAATTGTATACTCAATTTCCTTGGCACACTAATAGAGCTGAATTTCAAGCTGACGACATATATTTTGGAAGAACTTAAATTCTAGTGGAGGGATTTAGATATTTAGGTTAAATTAGACCAAGGCCTTTTATGGGAGTATTTTGAAGAATTGTTTAACAAACAATTCTATCCTCATATATTATGAATCTAAAGAACGATATACTTATTCATCCAAAAGTAGAAAAATATTTCTATCATGAATTATGTAGATAAATTCATGAATTTAGTGCATTTTTTACATGAAGTTGCTTCTTGTGTGTCCTTGAAGGCACACATATTTGAATCAGGCCTGAAATAAGAGATTCGCTCAAAGATTTTTGTGATCTTTATAACATATTATACATAGATGGTAAATAGAGTGACAGTGGTAGAAAGGGACATCTCATGAGCTTTGGGTGGAGGTAGCATGTTGATACCTATGGGAAATAGTTATAACTCTAATGCTAGTAGCAAGCAGAAGAGGGAAACCTATTTCCAAGGTGGAAGTACAACTCAGAATTAAATAGTTGGATTGGTGAACCTTCCTCTAAAACCAAATAGACATCCTGGATGTTTTCAATATGGTTTGTTTGACCACATGAATCAATAATGTACATAACCACCTAGATCATTACATAATTTCAATTAGATGGGGAATCTTTAGCACTCTTGTCGTAATGTTCCAAGGTCATGTGTTCAGGACACTTCTCATGTGTCACTGACATCATATGCTTCGATGGGGAGAGGGTCAAAGAATACCTCTCATAAGTATAACCAAGATATATATGATGATTATAGGAATACCATGACTCCTCATCAAGGGAAATATCAATTGGGTAATAAAAAAAGTATCTTTAGTAAGCAATACATGGAGCTGAGCAGGTGATTATGGATGATCAGTCTGGACCATGTACAGTGCGAGGTATAATTTTATTGAATTCTACCCTTATGTAAGATTTTTTATATACAGGTGAATACCATTACTTTATTTCTTATCATGTTATTGATTTTATAGGTTTAAAAGTTGAGATTATTCCTTCTATGTTAAAATTTCAAACTCCTCTTAGTCAAAGAGAATGTTGATCTTTTTGCGTAGAGAATGTTCTATAACCATTGATAGATATAATTTGATATGGAATTTATCTTGGATTGAGATGTATGTATATGATATAATCTTGGGTATGTATTGTTTGACAACATTCAAGTATCACATCAATTGTTTTACTAGAAATTTCAGTTTTGCAACTAAAGACAACATTGAGAATCTATTTCAAGGAGGCCAGAATGTAAAGGTAGGTGAAAACAATTTTTTGACACCAAAATTTGGATGAATATCATTATATTTGGTAGTTTTAACTTTCTAATTGATTGAAAAGATCAATAAAAGTTGTTTTCTAGAAGTTTCGTAATATTTTCCTGATGTTTTTCTAGATGATTTATCAGGCTTTCCACCTATGATGGAAGTAAAGTTTATGATTGATCTTCTTTCAGAGACCAGTCTTATTCCCCTTCCATATTATCTGATGGAACCAATAGAATTAATGGAATTGAATGTGTAATTGGAATAATTTTAAATCAAAGGTTTCATTCATCCGAACACATTTTTGTGGGTTTCACCGGTATTTTTTGTCAAAAATATGGATGGAAGTCTTCAGTTGTGTGTCTGTTATCATAAGATTAACCATGTTATGATAAAGAAAAGGTGTCCACTTCCATGAATTGATGATTTGTTTTTTCAATTTAGGGGAGCATAGTGGTTCTCCAAAATTTACTTGTAGTCAGGATATCACCAATTTCAAGTTTAGAAGGAGGATATCCCAAAGAAAACTTTCAGGAGAATATATGGTCATTATGAGTACATGGTAATGCCTTTCGGTCTTACTAATGAACCAGTGGTCTTTATGGTATGGATGAATCATATATTTCATATGTATCTAGATTATTTTATGGTGGTGTGTGTGGATGAAATGTTGATTTATTCAAGGACAAGGGCTGAGCATGTGGAACACCTTGTGAAAATGTTGGGAATCTTATGGTCCATCATTTGTATTCAAAATTATCAAATTGTGATTTTTGGATACAAGAGTTACATTTTCTTGTCCATATAATATCTAAAAGTTTTGTTTCTATGGATCCAGAGAAGATAGAAGTTTTTATCTCTTGGAAACCTCTAAATAATTTATTCAAGATATAAAGTTTCCTTGGTCTAGTTGGTTATTATAGATGATTTGTTCATGATTTTTATGACTATCCTTACCAATTAAATCTTTGAAAAATATAAATTTTACATTATAATGGAATGAAGAATGTAAAAAGTCTTTTCAAGAGAATAGATTTCCTCTTATATCAGCACCGATATTTATTTTTTTGGAATCATGTCAAGGTTATGTGGTGTATTGTGATGCTTTAGGATCAGGGTTTGGATGCGTACTCATGCATGGAGACCATGTTGTTGCATATGGATCATGAGAGTTATAATTTCATGAGAAGAACAACAAACACCTGATTTGAAGTTAGCTATCATAGACCATTCTTTGAATACTTGGCGTCATTACATATTTGATGATAAATTTACCATTTTTATGAATAATAAGGGTTTTAAACATATTTTCTCATAAATATATTTGAATAAAAGATAGAGAAGATGAGTGGATTATCTCAAAATGTTTGACTTTGACTTGATGTATAAAATAGTAAAGTAAGATTCAGTGGAAGATGCATTAAGCAGAATGTCATATGCTCATTTGAAAAAAGAAGTTTAAGATGCGTGGAAATTAATGTCAATCCTAGCCAATATGCAATTGGAATGTAAAGACCAAGTTGAAGTTATGAATTTATTTCTAGTTTCATTTGTTCTTCATTTGGTAAAGATGGTTAAAGAGGCCCAGACATCTGATGTAGAATGTGTGACTATGATGTCATAACTCAATGGTGGGGAGACCATTGAGGGTTGGATGCTAGATGGGATTTTAGTGTTGTGGTTCAGAAATCAAATGGTCGTACCTATGGATTGTAAGGAATATATTCTTCCTGCTTACCACCATTCAAAATGGTTTTTTCATTCTAGAATAAAAAATATTTATAAGGATTTGAAAGCACAATTTTGGTGGACCAGTATGAAAAGGAAGGTGGCTGAGTCTGTTTCAATATTCTTAACTTGTTAGCAAGTTAAGGAAGAAAATCAGTGACCATTAGGCATGTTGTAGTCTTTACTAATTATAGTTTGGAAATGGGGGAAGATGGTTACAAATTTTTAAATAAGTATCCCAAGAATGGTTCAAAAAAACGATTCTGTATGGGTGATAGAGGATCATATCATAAAGTCATCCCATTTCATCCTTATTTATAAATCTCATACGGTGGAGGACTTGTCCAAAATCTATATCTAATAAGTATTAAAGAGACATGGCATACCCATTTCGATAGTGTTAGATAGATATTTGAGGTTTACATCTCATTTCTAGAAATAATTATAGAAATACCTTGGAAATCAGTTGATAATGAGCATGGAATATCATCCTCATATGTATGGAAAATCCAAAAGGATGATACAAACACTGGAAGACATGTTGCGGTCTTGTGTAATGGATTTTGGTGGCACATGGGAATAGCACGTTTTGTTAGTGGAGTTCTCATATAACAACAGTTATCAAGACTTAATACATATGGATCCTTTTAAATCATTGTATGAGTGTCATTTTAATTCTCTACTTTGTTGGGTGGAAATAGGTGAGACTTAATTGGTTGTTTTGATCCTTGTATAAGAAACAATGAAGAATATTCAGTTGATTAAGAAATTGATGGAGAAAACATAGTAATTAAAAAATATATACAGATCATCGTTGATGACTGTTGTCATTTGAGGTGAGTGATCAAATTTTTTTAGGATATCTCTAAGGATTTGAAATCTTTGTTTTGGTAAATAGGTCAATTTATCTCCTTAATAAATATTCCCTTTTGAGATACTTGAATGGGTTGGTGAGGTGGAATATCGGTTGGATTTTCCACCACAGTTCAGTGCAGTGAATAATGTGTTTAATATATCTTGGTTGAAAAAGTATCATCATGATATTAACTATGTGACTAAATGGGATCACATTGAGCTAGAATCATATGCTTTGTTGATACATATCCTAGTGCATATTTTGGATAAGTAAAAAAAAGTCTTGCATGGAAAAAGCATCGGTCTAGTGAGGGTTTTGTGTGGAAACTTGGTTATATTTAGGAAGAGTCTTGGGAGCATGAGAAAGAAATTTTCGATCAATGGCATGAAATATTTTGATATAGTGGTGGTTTTATACTTTCTAGGCACGAAAAATACAATGGTGGTGAGAATGTATCACATCCATTTTCAATTATGTAACCCTTAATTTATTTTTTTAGTATATAAAGTGTTTGGGTGAAGTTTGGGAGGGTTTAGAAACCTTTTGGAATGTATTTGGGGATTTTATATTGGTCCATGGCTTGATCACAGTTTGTGGAAACTATGAAACACCTACATGAAACTGTGTATAATGACATAGGAGCTAAAGGGAAGGCACACAAATAAGCACATAGTTTGTCCAAACCAAGTGGCTGCAGATGAGAAACTGTAAAAAGTGAGGGAGTGACCTTTTTCATGGTTGGTGTATAGTTTTTCTAACCATATGGGCTAACCATGTGAGGAATCCCTTTATATAGAAGATGGCGCATAGTTAGTGCACAATTTGTCTAACCGTGCGACTAACCGTGTAGAGTTAAAAAAAAGATCGCAAAAAGTGGATCTAAGTCGGGATTATTAATTAACCTCTTGTTTCCCCCCAAAACGTCCCTAACATGGGATTTTATCCTCCAAAATGTTGTAGAGTCTTCACTCATTGATCCAGAAGCAATTCAAAAGAATATCTTGGTGCATTGAAGATAATTTCTCATGGTAAGTCTTCATTTATGGTGGTTTTTAGTGGTTTTTCTTAGATCTACTTCTCCCTCTCTCTCAGTTTATTAAATATAGTCTGTTGCAGAAATATCTAAGGTGGTTTATGCCAATCATGGTTAGATTTATATTTTTTGATGATATTGGAACATATCTAAGGTGATTTTTTTGGAGATTTAACCTGGTTATGTGGTATTTTTGTGCATTCTTCATTGTCGTCATAAATTCTTGAGGTAGGTGGCTTCACTATCAACTCCTCTATTTAGAACTCGAATGATTTATTTAAAATTTATTTTTTTCTTAAAATTGGTTGTGAAATTGATGTTATTTTCTAGTTGGAAACTCTCTCTAGTGATGGTTTATAGAATTGTAGAAATTGGGCAATTTTTTGGAAAGTGAGATTGGTGATTTGATTTTAAAATAATTATTTTTAAAATGATTGTTTGGTTTATTTCATGGAAAAGTGTTTTCAATAAAATGTTGGTTTTATTGAAATGGTTTGTTTGAAAGGTTTTCAATAAAAGTACGGCTTTATTGAAAAGGTTGAATTGGTTGTTTTGGAATTGGTTTTGGCATAATGGATGTGTGGGTTCATATTCATTCAAGATGAATAAGGTTATGAAGTCTTCCCCATCATTAGTGGGATGGATAAGGGTCAGAACTTTCCCTTGTCAAATGGTTCATTAAGTGATGGCTTAGTGAAAGGATTACTCACCACTCACGAGTATCGGGAGTTCCAGGTTACATGCATGGTTGTATGTGTGAATATATGGAATGGAATTAGTTATTCCAAAATGGAACTTTTGAAATGGTTTTAAAGTATTTTTTAGTTTCCTTCCTTGAAAATTGGTTAGTTTTGAGAAAATTGTTTTATCATGGAAATTTTGTTATTTATAATATAAACTATTTTAAAGTGTTTTATATAAATGTGATAACATGTTATATCCTAGTGGAGTGAGTAAGGAAGTCATTTTGCGAAAACCTAATGAGTTGCATTACTCACCCTTGCTTTGGAACTTTGGTGCTTTTGCAGATATTGTTTACTAGGACACAAGAAAAAGTAATGTATCATACTTCTCTAATGGTTATTTGTGATACTTGGGTTGTTTTGTGTAGTTAGATCTTAGATCAGGCTGGGAGATTTGATTAGTGTCTTTAGAGTCTTTAGATTTATGAGTTTTGTCTTCCACTATGTACTTTGATATTATAGTCTTCCACTGTGGTACTTAGTTCTAGTTGAATTTTTATATCAATGGTTTTACCATAAGTTGTTATAAATTTATTTCTTTCATCATTTAGTAGTCTTTTTTAAGTTGTGTTTGGTTGGTTTATTTTATTTTTCAAATGAAAAATTATCCCCCACTTGTATTGAAGCCCTTGGCATTTATTTCCAGCCTTTGGTGCCTTAGGGATATCGCTTAAGGAAAAGTAATATCCTCCCTCATTCTCAAAACAATGAGGAGGGATGGGATATTACAACTAACCTGGCTCACAATGCTTTATTTCCTTAGGTTCATATCTATAATAAGGTCATGATTCATTATTTATTTAATAGTGGTCAACCGGAAGGCGTTCACTTCTGATCAGACATCGTACACAACCCCATCCTAAAAACGTATCACAGTCTCCAACTCATCACCAGTTAGATTCAAAGAAAAACACTAAAGCTCAGTTAAGTGAGTAGAATACTCTAATATGGTCATAGTTTCCTACTGAAGTTTTATAAAATCCCCAGCATGGTCCACTCTTAGCATCTGAGGAAAGAAGTGATCATAAATGTCTATTTGAAAGTCTTCCCCGAGAATACCTCGATGATGCTCATCTTGATAGATAACATCCCACCACTTCATGGTGGAGTCATCTACCATGTAAGTAGTGAGATTGACCCTCCTATTTAGAGGTGTCTCAATATGGTCAAATATTGACAACATGGCCTCTAGCCATTACTGAACAACCTAAGATCCCCCATTCCCTGAAAAAGTGGGAGGGTGTTGCTGCTAAAACTTCTTGGAGATATATTACATAATAGGGATAGGTTAGGGAGCACCCTATATGTAAGAACTCAGATCTTCATTTTAGGTATGGATCGTGTTTTGGGTTATTTTTTAGAAAAATGTAGAATTTGGAAATTTTCTAAGTACACACTGTGTACTCTTAGGTACATGCCATGTACCTAGTTTCTGTGGGTAGTCATGTACTGGGCATGTAACAGACAAGTACATGGACGTGTGGACCGCCTAAAGTGGGGTCTGGTTAATGCTAGTACACAGTGTGTACATAAAATGAACATGTTGTGTAATTTTCATTTTATTTGATTAATCATACTAGGGTCACATCTCATCTCCAAAACTCTTTTCTTCTTCATGTGTCTCGTACGGAAGAGTGACGTATGCCCGGGAATATTTGAGCACCTCTCGTTCCTTCATCTGAGCTCCAATTGAGATGCTTTTGGGTGTGTTGGATTCTCACTGGTGAGTTCTCTCTTTCCCTAAAGTCACTCTTCTGGATTTCTCCTCTTTCTTGAGGTATCTAAGGTTGTACATTTTTAATATTTTTGTAGATCTACGATGTTCTAGGCTGATTCAAAGGACAAAATTCAAGATTGTTCATAATACAAAGTTGAGGTAGGTGGTTTTTTTCCTTTTGGAGTTTGTCTTTGAGTTATATTTTCCCAAGTGCTGATTACCAATGATTCGAGTATTTTATGTTAAGGAATTGAACCCTGTTACCATCTTCCTTAGATTGATTGATAAATTAAGAATTTTCATTGATATATTATGCTAAATTTCATGTTTAGGGGACACATTGTGGGTGTGTTTCCTTTTTTTAAGGTTTATGGTCATTTGGTATAGGTTTATTATGAGGAAGACCTTATTTCCTTGCCTTGCTTGTTAGGATGGAATTTATTGCTTATTTCTACTTCTTAAATGCCTATGTTATGAATTGTAGATACTTTGCCTGGTAGTAGTTGAGATTACTTTGGGTTGTTGTATATCATTTGTGTATGATTGTATTACACAGGGCGCTGAGAACCAGGTGTAGTTAGATCATAGGGGGAATTGATGTTGAGGGATTCCCCAAAGTGTCTCTTATATTTACATTGTAAGACAAAAGGGGGGATTGATGGTGAGTTCTCCCTCAGAGTGTCTATAGTATACTGTTACGAGACTACAAGGGGAATTGACATTGATTTATTCCTCTGAGAGTCCATAGTTTATCATTAAAAGACCACAAGGTGAATTGATGGTGAGTTCTTCCTCATAGATTCTTTGTTTTTGTGAGACCAAAGGGGTTAGACTGTGTGAGATTTCCCATAGGGTCATTATATCTTTATTGAATTGATGATATGTTAAACCAGAGGGGTTATACTATGAAAACTTTCTCATAGGGTTGTGTGTGAATGGTTGATTGATTGTGATGAGCCTGTCAAGCCAAAGCATAAGCTTGGACTCGGTCTTACTTGATTTTCAGATGGTCTTCTGAGACATCTGTTTTTATTTCACACAGGGGATACATAGCTTAGTCTATATACTATAATTTCCTTATTCAATAGTTTGGATAATTAATAAATGTAAATGAATGTAATTTGAAACTGAATGATTGTTTTCTTTTGAGTACTTCCTTGTTCATTGCTTTATTTTTAATATTTCCTTCTATATATATTCACTGACAGTTAGGCACATACCTTTTGGTGGTTGCCTACTAGGATTCATCTCACACCCTATTTAGGTCATGCTTTTCGACCTAAATAGATTATATGGTTACAAGTATAGATAAGGGTAAGACCCCATCTACATTAGGTACTTGATTATTTTTGGAGTTGGAGAGCATGGGACCAAGCTGAGGCTTGTGATGATATTGGAGTTATTTACTGTTTTCAATACTTTGGTTTTAAGTGTTTTATTTCCAGCATTGTGAATTGTTTAGATTCTTTCCTAGAAATATGTTACATGCATCATTTATTTATGTGCTCCAGTTGTTTATTTACTATTAGTCTTTTGCTATTTAATTTTGTTGTATGGTATTACTATTTCTATAGTTGTTTATTATTTTTATTCCAGTGTGTTGCTCTACCAATGAGGGCATAGTTTCCTCACTATCACAACCAAGGCCCTCACTACTAGTCGGTAGCCTCTGGCGTTCCTGGAAATGTGCTTGAGTCCATGTGACCAACCAGGTACAGGTCACCTTTGGGAGGCACCAAGATCTGGGATGTTACATTATATAAATTCCATAAATTAGAAGAAGCTATGACATAACTGAGTTTCATCACCCAGTAGAAGATAAATAAGAGGTGGCTCATGTGTCACTACATGAGGCATCATGGGTTTCTCAGGACTCACCACCACTAGAGCATGCTTGTTTCAACTTTATTGGCATACAAAATGAGGACATTGTGGTTTCATAACTCTATATTTTCTAGGAACACATAAGATTTATAATAGATAGGGAAAGAAAAAAAAGGAGGAACATGAACAAGACCTTCCTATAATGGTTCTAACCTATATGCCTAATCCTAAAGCCAGGTCTAGGTTGTAAGTAATGGTTGTAATAAGATCACAGGAAACACATCCTACTAGACACTACAAAGGCTAGGTCAGATTCATGGTCTTTTATTACACATATAAGATGACCATTTCATTCTAAAGGTTATAGTTATTTTAAATTTATGCTCATTTTTTTATTTAAATATCTTTAAATGGTTGAATTAGATGGGACCCCATTTCCAATTTATAAGGGCCCATACACCTTATAAATTGGAATGTTTCATCCACTTAATCCTAACCATAACATGTTCCAACCCATGTGATCGATGGTCCATGGATCAACGTGTCATAACTGACTACTTAAAAAGTCTTCTTTAACCTATACAGGAAAACACTGTTAGGTTAAGGCAGCCAAATTAAGTGTAAATTATGTTTTCTCATTTCTAAAAGGAATTTTATAACATTTCCATATATAATAAGAAAGGCACTATTAATATGCGACATGAAAATGCACACAGAAAGTAAGTATGGAATGACATAATGCATGGAATTTTAGTCCTATCGTGCCTAGCACAATGCATGAATTTGATACACCCTATTATCATTGGAACATGGTAAAAACCCATTATGATAATAATATCATCAATAATAATGGAACAAAACAAGTGTCTTACCCAATGGTGAAATCAGAAAAACTATAACAAGCACCAAAATGAACTGCATTAACCCATCCCATGTAATTTGGGTTTCTCCTATACATGGGTTTGTTACTATCAGGTGCATGCTCATTACCAAATCCCAATACTCCTAATCTCTTATCTAATACCCAAGTAGTAAGAAACAAGTAAGAGGACATTTGATACCACTTTGTATCATCCTTACCTGGGTTCCACATAACGGTTCCACAAGATAGTGATCCACATTACCTCAAACACACCTCCCTATACACCAGAGGCTACTGAATAGCAACAAGGGACTAGGGTGTGACCATACAGATATAATTTTATCATAGGTCAAAGTGGAGCACAGTGGTATAAGAAATAAGGAACAATAGAAGCAGACACTATAAGTACAGGATCAGTAACCCGCCATAGCAGAAGCTGTAATAAGAAACATAGAACAGCCAAATAATAAAAAAAATCATCCAATACAAATAAACAATAGGTAGAAGATGAAAAAATAAATAGAATAAAAAAATAGTGATGATCATGATTTCTTGTAACTATAAAAAATGATTACATAGGGAATAGGGGATACAGATATA
Source organism: Viscum album (assembly GCA_963277665.1). Classification (NCBI taxonomy): domain Eukaryota; kingdom Viridiplantae; phylum Streptophyta; class Magnoliopsida; order Santalales; family Viscaceae; genus Viscum; species Viscum album. The sequence continues at coordinate 1,898,349,423 of OY728150.1, forward strand.
TACCACATTCTATAAAAAAATACAAAAAATGGAAAAATATACTACTATTAGTATCAAAAGCATAGGCTCAGCCTAGTCTACTTCCCATGATTTTGGGGATCCATGCTCTGAAAAAGCCCTGACCACCCTCGCGATTCCCATGAATCCTCTAGGAAACATTACAATGGACAAACCAAAGAATTAATGAAAAAAAACATTATGAATCTTTGTGAAAAGATGGGATGTTACACTCTTCTCCCCTGAAGGTTCTGCAGAGGAGTGGCTCTACAACATCCAACTTGGAGAGATCACCAACTGGAATGAACTATACAAGTAATTCCTCCAAAAATACTTCCATACATAAAGTAGTTCTTAGATGAGGAAGTAAATATATTTAATCAAGAAATCAAGGGGATAAACTCTATATGAGTACTAGTAATGATTTGAGAAGTTAACAACATCCTTATCACACCTGCCCCATGTCTATAATCACTTATTGGTATAATTTTAACAAGTTTTAATGGATAGTTACTGAAACCTACTAGATTGTTCCTCTATGGGAGAACTAATCAAAAAGTCTCCCACTAAATATAGAGAGATTATCGAGAGGATCTCCCAAAATTCTCAGCAATTTGGTATGAGAACCACGCCAAGGGTAGTATATAAGATGAATAGTTATCACTATCATTTATATGAAAAACATTTAGAATACCTAACCTATTTTGTTAAATAGTTATTTTTGAAAAACATTTAAGAAAAAACAGCCTCAAAACACCCTCTATTCTACCAAAGTTTTTACTCTTAGGACCATTACACTAATATATTCCCTCAAGTTCAAGCAACTAAAATTTATGATGTCATGTACCAAAGATAATACCAACAGTAACCAAGATACTATTTGGTAAGTATATATTATTCCAATACTTAGTTTAGAGCTAGGAACCAACAACAAAAGTGACCACCCTTTCAGAAAGGTTTTCAACTACTGTTCCACCCACCACCCTTTAAAATGTTGAACTCTCGAAATTATAAAATCTACCAATCGAGTAAATCACAAGAACCCTCAATAGAGGACCTAATGAAACAAAATGTAAAATATAACTATTGAATTCTAACTTCCACCAATGAATTGAAAAATCAAGGAAATGTATACTTCCCACTTAGTTAATTCCTTACCTCGAGATAAATGTTAGTTCTATCACATTAGGGGGTTGAAAGAATCTATAAGACAATGAAAAATCACTATCTCAAGTTGAATTTAGAATTGGAAATCCCACCAAACATGAAGAATTTATTTTCAAAAATCAACATAAAGGAGAACCACATGTAGAGACACCCCAATGAAGAAATATAAAGGAAAGGCAAAAATAAAGAACCTAATCACCCTAACACCCCTTTAATATAAACTTTTATATTATTTATTCAATGAAATAACCACATGAGGATTGATCTATTTTTACATTAAATTATTCTGAGTTGTTATGTTTCCATAAATACAAGATTGAAATATTTGATGACATGATTCGATTAGGTGAAGCTATTGAAACACCTAATGTTGTTGATGAATCTGTATTTTGAAAATAAACTCAACTTGGAAACTATTAGGTGTAGTGATGAGAGTTATTTCTATGAGAGATATTTTGATAATTTACTCAAGAATGACAATGAAACTTCTACTTTACATGTGTAAACTACAAGCATGGATAATATCAAGTTAAAAAAATTACTAGAAAAACCCTTGAACTGGAATGAAACTACTGCTACTCAATTTGAAATATACTTAATTAAAGGAAAATAAGAAATTGACTGTCATAATTTCAAACAATTTAAATCCCACTCAAGAACACACCAAATTTTAGAGATTCCAAAACAAAACATTAGGGCCCTATGAATGTCCCCTTGTAGATTTTTCTTGGAAAAAGATTATCATTTTCATGTTGAACTACATTATAGGGCCTACTGGGCTGTCATGAGAGTTAACCTAGAATTTGGAAAATCTGGAGGATGGAGGAAGCTACAAATGATGAAACTTTAGGAGTTAAAGATAGAATCATACAAGGATATCATGTTGTATAAAGAGAAGTCCAGATCTTTCCATGATAGACTCATTCCAAAAAGAATATTGGAAGTGGGTGATAAAGGGTTGTTTCACTCTTTAAGAATGAAGTTCATGATTGGTAAAAAATGTTCTAAGTGAACCGGGACACACATAGTGACTAACACTTAACCATTTGAAATAGTTTAGATCAAAGGAGAAAACTAAAAACACCCATTCAAGGTGTATGACCAACAATTAAAGCATTAATATGAATATTTCTTGAAAGAACCAATGGATGAGTCCAAACACCTCCCTATTTCTATTGAAAATCATTGCTAGGTTGTATCTTTCCTCAACATTAGTCTATATAGATATAAATTTTAACTCTATTTTCCTTGATAAATATACACTGTAATTAATTATAATGGTTTTTAAGATAAGTGTGGGGGATAGGGACTAAGTACCTTAATATGTTTTTTCTATTTTATTATTTCTAATTTTAAGTGTTTTTAGCCTTAAATGAAATAAATCAGAAAAAAAAATTATAAAAAATTTAAAAATGGGATTCTGAATCTATTTTTAGTATTTTCACATAGTTTTTGCATGTTTTTTGTTTTAATATTTTTAGAGAGTAAATAAAAAAACTTCTATGTTTGTAAATTTTTCACAAATCTATTTTTATATAGTTTTTTTTTGTGTTTTTTCAAAATTTCTTTGAGTTAGATGTTGTCTAGTCTAGTTTAAATATCATGCTATAGTGGAGAGAGTTCATTGATTTTGAAATTTTGAGAGTTAAATGATTTCTGAGTGAATTTACCATTATTTTTATGGAAATGTGGTCTTAAAACTGAGAAAAGGATCCTGAGTGATAAGATCTTTGTAAAATAAAAATTATAACACATGGTCAGTATATTTTTGAACTTTATCTGAGGTAACTTGAACTCTGTGGAAAAGAACACCCCTAATACCTAACTCAAAATAAATTTATACTAGTCCTTTGAAATTGTATTAAAATGGATAATTGAGATTCCATAATGAATCTTTAAGAAATTAGACACTAGGTGTGAGTAAGATCCATTTTTTATCTAATAAGTTCCTTTTCATGGTACTTTCCACATACATGACTGAGAAAATTCAAATAATAATAATAAGTGTCTAATATTAAAAAATGAATTCATTCGTGTGAAGGGAATATTGAACATAAATGATTAAGAGGACGATTGACTTATAATAATTTCATTTGGATTGTGTCAATGAAGTGGAAATTTGAATAATGTTTTAAGAAACTTAGGAGAAAAGGATAAATGGATGTACTTGTTAATATTTTGACTCAACTTAAATATAATTTGTCTCACTCCATAAACTTGTAATTTTCTTGAATTTAAGTGAGATAATGAATTTAAATCATAGAAGAGACATGACAATTCAAACAATCGAGATATATATGATTTTATTTTTCTCTGGTTTTTGTATTAAATCTTTGTAGGAATATCTTTTCAAAAAAATAAAATTCAGTCTATTGTCTAGGAGTGCAATAGTTCAAGTGTGAGTGAGTGACAAGAGCCCAACATTTTAAAAAATAATAATAATTAATTTTCATTGTTTATAACCCCTAATTTAATTAAAACAGGGTTAATTTATAGATTTTTATCACATTGAATAATTTTGGATTTTATTGAAAAATGGGTATAATATCGATTGTTAACAATTTATTCATTTTTTGGATTTAATTGTACTTTCCATGATCTTGGAATTAAATTGATATGATGATTTTGAAATCAATATTTCATTGTTTAAAACATTTGGAATTAAAATTTAAAATGGCTAAATATGGGTGTATAATTATTTTTGTTCATTTTAAATTAATTGGAAATTAGGAACTGATTCAATATTTTTTTTGTATATAATTGTTAAAAGCCTAATAATTTTATTCTGATTATTTATATTATTTAAAATTAAATTTTAATAATAGCATACATTAAAAAATATATTTGTTAAATGAAAATCAAAGATAAAAAATTGCAAATGGGGTAAGTCTTTCATGAAGCATCCTTCTGTGTCTAGAAGGATCGTTCATGCTTGCCCAAAATTAGAAAAAGGGGAATTCTTCTGTGCACTTTTCCTCATTTCATGAAGTATCTCCCATGAGAATCCTGCCTCCGTGCCCTTCTTCATCAATGAAAAGTCAATTATTCATGATGAAATGACCGATTGCACAGGGGAGATTCATGTTTCCAGTCAGAGAAATGACTATGGATGAGGATCACCAGATGAAACCGAAACTGAGGATTAAATTAAAGATGTAATTTTATTTGATATTGAAGGAGAACAATGATGAAGTGTGAATTGATCTTAGATTTTTATCAGAGAATCAAACTAGAATGAAATATAAAACCAATACGCATATGAACAATCGAAGTCGTCACATGTTGAAGATGATTCTGGCCATGATAGCTTACAAAATTACAAATAGGGAGATCAAATCTTGACCAAAGACAAATGAAAAAGAATTAGGATGAATGAAGAATCCAAGTTTTATAACTGATTAACTGTAGGAGATGACATCGAATATGATTTTCGAAAGTTGATTTTGAGATGGGGAAGTGAACTCAATTATCACTTTTTTCGATCTTTGATTTGTGAGAATGATTCGATCAGAGTTGGTCAATGGAAATATATATATATGATGAAGCCCTAGATGAATTGAAATCCATTAAAGATCCATCAATTGAATGAATTTCAATTGTTGGAGTTACAGAAAAGGTGTATATTGAAATTCTAAAATGAATCTCCACCCTTTTGATATGAAGATGATCCTAATCCTAAGTGAAGAACTGATGAAAGCTCTCTGAAACTCCAGTCATACCTGAGCAACAGATGACGAGGCATCTTCAAACTTGAAAGGACCAAACACGACATTAAGATGCACAAAATCAATCCCAGACCAAGTGCAGACCAAGCCCATTTCAAGGCCCATTATTGAAGACCCATTTTTTTAGGACCACTTCAAGCCTAACTTTTCATCTTGAGGACCAACCCTTAACTCATATCAGTCAACATATACATCACTTTTTCTCATCACATGATCATGCTGAGAAAAGTATGAATTCCTCTATGTCTGTGGTGTACTAAAGCATTTCACCCTCTGATATTTATAGAAGGATTATGAAAATTGATCCTGGTAGGTAAATTATTTTATGAGAAAAAATTAAATGATGCTCACATGATAAAATATATACCATTAAACTGTGCTTGTGGTGGAAATACTAGACTCAAAATTTGGGGAATAATTTAGAATTTATAGGTTCGTTGGAGTCATATCTCATGCTAATAACATTGTGGAGAATAGAGGATTGAAAAAACTAGATCATTTATATAATAGGAACTATTGTTCAATAGAGGAGGGATATTTGCCGATTGGATCAAATAACCCATAATTGCATCTTCTTTGATTTGTTCATTTCTTTCTGCTGTATGTCTCTAGTAATGAAACACTAATCCATCAGTGGATGATATGAGAAGATTCCTCTTCCTATTAATGAACATAATATTTTAATTGAATATATATTCTAATAATATTGGGATTTATTTTAATTGTTTAGATGATAGAATATTTTATTTATTCTATGAATTCTTAATTCATCTCCCATGTTCTACTGGATTTCAAACATAGACAACTTATGTTTTATCCCATACTTGTGATCATGAGTAGTAATTTGTTTTAAGAGTGATCACGTTCATGTAATATTAATGGATATATTGATCCTTATACTCCCTTATTCAAGTAAGAATAACTAGAGGAGGGTGATCAAGAGAGGTTTCACTTGATTAGAGAGAAGATATGAGAGTGAATGTGGAATTTTGATTTAACAGGTAAAGTGAGGGGATATCCAAGGTTAGGATTCTATTTTTAATATTGAATTTAAAACCAAATCAATTCCACCACTATTTTCACTGACACACAAAAAATATAAAACAAGAGAAAAACAAACCCATGTCACTCTCATCTACAAAGACAACTCGAGTCCCACTATAACTATATTTAAAATTTGGGTTCAAAATTTGTTTGCCATCAACCCCAATATAGGATCCACATTGGTGTTCCACCCAAGGTAATAAAATAAAAGGCATGAAAATAAGAAATACCCATGGAAAGTAATGGGTTACATAATCTTTCCCCAATGCATAATAAAAGGATATTTCATAAAGATTCCAAAAAAGAAGAAGGAATTAAATATTCTGGACATCCATATTTGAATCAATAAGCATAGGTCTCAAATATGTAGTTCATTTGAAAATTCATGATAAAGGGAAGATAATTGGGTATAAAAATAAACAATTAAAATAGTGTTTTCAGGAATCAGTAAGACTTTTAATGAAGGTAAGAATATGGTCTTTTATTTGAAACCAGAGTTAAACCAAAATGGTTAATCCTAAATCAGTTCTCATTTTATAAAATCATGAATGGGGAAAATACTTTAAAAGAGTGTTAAATGAATGGATTAAGAGATAGAAAAGGCCCCCCTTAACCAAGTTTGAATTTAAAGAAGGCATTGAGAAATGAACGTAAGGTATGTATAACCCCAACAAATAAAAAGAGACTAGCTAGGTAAATATGTTAGAGACATGTATATAGAATTTAGAATCATTCCATAATGTTAAATAGAGATATAATGTGATTGAGAGAGAAAGTATCACAACCTAAATAAAAGAGTGTAGTTTAGAGACCTAACACTAATGGTTATATTTCTCTAATGTTCATATTTCCATTTATAGTGGTCAGGTAATGACCAAACCCTAATGGTCATATTTCTCTAATGGTCATATTTTCCTTTTCAATGGTCATGTAATGACTGGACCCTAATGGTCATATTTCCCTTTACACATTATATATACTCACCATTATCATACCACATCATTCACTACTTCACTTACAAGGTTCTGTACTGCCCTAAATAATGTCTATCATATTCATGACATTTCCCTTTATTTTTAAAATATTTATAGAAAAAGTGATATTCATGAGGGAATTCAGGCATGTGGAGTTTGAATTAGTGTGCACATTATTCTTTTTCATTTATCTCCATGTACTATTCCCAAATATTCTAGTCCATATTATTTCTTGATGTGTAATTTTCCTATTAAATGTTAAATTTTTTTATTTCATCTATTTTAAAACATAATAAAATAGTCATAGTGAATCATGAATTCTTTTACTAATGGATGGAATTTCAAGACTATTGTAACAACATAATAAATACCCTTAAAGAAATATTCTATGTGTTAAAGTAGTTCCTTCATGAGTTACCAAGTGTTGAAATTTTTCAAAAATTGAATCTCTATATATATGGAAGTATAAAATGATTCAATACACATTTCAAAGGCATTAAATACAAAAATAACATAATGAATTTTAGTCTCCACTCATATACTCAATATGATTGGGTAGACTAATGACCTAGTGAGGCAAAAAAATTCCTTAAGACTTATTATGGTTATGGAATTTATTCTATTTTCTATATGTAAAATTTATGAGAAGATGAATGAGTTCAAGAAAATTTTACCTCAAATTATAAAAGTGTTGAGAATAGGTAAACTAGTATTATATTGTCTATGTTTTGGTACTATATAGAAAATATAAGTGAGTAAATTTTAAAACAGGAAGAAGATAAGTTAGTTGGAAAAGTCCAAAAATGTTTATTCATAAAGATAACTAAGGCCATTAAACCTAGGGTTTTTAGAAAAGGAAGAGTGATAATTCCATAAGATGTGATTATCTTGAATACCTAAATGAGCTTTATGAAACTCCATGGAATGTCCACATCAGGTATTAATTCTATAGAAATTGATTATTTTATTTTGAAGTGTATATGATACTAAATGTATACTTTAAAATTAGTGTTAATATATATGAGTTTAAAATAAAAAGAATATTTGATAGATCTTGTAGTTTACATCCAAGAGATGAAGCATGAATTTGTTATATCAATGATTTTAATGTAAAGGAATATGTCAAGCTCAGATGAATCTAAATAAAGTATGTGTATATTTATCTCATTTCTATTATATGATAAGACATGTTTTTCCTTACTAAATATTTTTTATGAACAGAATAAGATGATTAATTATATACACATACTTTAAGATTCATTGGATTATATAACATTTTTTGAGAATAAGATATGGATAAAAGTGTTTTATCTAGGATAATTTTTTTATCCAGTATATTGAAATATGAGGGAATGTGTTCCCACCACCCATTAAAGGTATATTTTAATAATTTATTATTTTCAAAAAGAAAAATATTTCAAACACATAGAATACCATATATGATATGGAATAATAGTTTATTTGTTAAATGTTCTAACTTAGAGGAAATACATGTTATTTACCAACCAAATGAAGTTTGTATTGAATCCTAGAGAGACATTTTGAGAAGAATACAATGTCTAAGAGGCTGGTGGGAGTATGTTTGGACTTAGATAAATTCAATAAAATAACAAATAAAGAATTTTACTAGTCTAAGACTGAGTGATTTTTCACTTAATATCCAAAAGATTTAGGGTATGTGATGATAAAGAAAATTTAAATAGTTACATTTAGTTACTATAATAAAGTGAATATCACTATTATTATTTATCATTTATAAATCAAAATTCACATTATTTTCTAAAGTATTTTAGGATATAATGGAAACAAGAAATGTAAATGATTACATGTGTTTACCATAATGAAGTGAGTGCCAATTTATCCAAAAAGATTTTAGAATTTAATAGATAAAAATATAAATTGTTACATTTATCTCAAAGGGAAAGTTTGATGAAAAAATTTCAGATTGGATAATGATGATAAGATTAGAAAAAATTATAAGAAGATAATAAAAGATAGCATTATAACATTTGATATTATGAAGTTAAGAAGTTTGAATATGGGTTCAGAGAGTTAAAAATTAGGAATAATGATTCCTAAGTCTCATTGATATTCAAACTAGCTTACTTCATAAATTTTACTTAGTAAGAAGTCAATGTGATTATTTTATTAGATGGTCATATAGGGATGTGATAGGAATTACATATAGATGTAATGCTCAAAAAACCATTACTACAACAACAACAACATGGGGTGTATATAAAATATCTAGATATTAAATACATTATATATTGGTTGTAATGGTTGTAAACATATAATTTCATTATAATAAATGAAATCTTAATTTATAATTCATTCATGTGTATTTTAATTTACTTTATAAGAACATTCAAATGATAAATATACCATCGATGTATAAAAATTTTAGTTATACATAATAGATGATCATCACATATTATTATGGGTTGTGATGATATGTTAAGATTATCATGAACAAATTTTTATACTCATTACAATGGGTTTTATACGAGATAAAAAGAATAGATTCATGATGTAATATATAGAGACTTATTACTTAGACCGACTCGCTAGAGTATATCTTATTGAATATCATACTTTTATATATATACTCAAGGGTGAATGATTATTTTTAATCCTTATTACATGAGGTTGGTGAGATACCTAGCATGATAACATTTTGACTTCAAAACCCTTCTTACGCAAGTCAAAATATGAATTTTTCTATTACGGGGGTAGTAGGGTATGTTACTGATCATGTCATCGGTTGGAGTGAAACCAAGATTTGATTTATCCACTTGTATGATAAGTAAATAAATCTATCTCTATATTGAATTATATTGAGGAAATAAATGGGAATTCTTAGTTGAGTCAAATGTGACATGTTCAAATAATGAGATTAGTGACACATGACATACTCATATGTTAGATGAATGACATGTGATGTATTCATTGACTTGGTTAGTCTTTTTTAAAGAATTGAGAAAATGTGAGATAGATTTACTAAATTGAAATGTTCTATGTTTAGTGGTCACTCGATTTCATGTATGCAAGGATTTTATAAGAATTCATATGATGTATATGATACATCTTAGGATGGACAAGGTCATATAGAGATGTGAATATGTTTGATGAAAATCGCATCAGGCCCCTTGGTAGCTTAAGTAGCCCATATTCTTTTCTAGAGGTTACTCTTTTCTTATATATATTAAATATGGATTTCATATTTGTTGTTATTGTTTTTATGACCCATGGGTTCACAAAATTAGTATAAAACCCCCCATTTTTAGGTACTTTACCATTTTCTTATCTATTTATTTTATATATTACTTAGGTTGAGTTTTAGAAGTTTATAGGTAGTTTTATAGTGTTTTGTAAGGGTATTTAAGGGTTCTCAATTTGATCATGACAAGGTAAAATCATGAAACTTATCTAGGAAACTGTGCAAGAGATTTTGGGAGTCACTTGGTAAGTTCATATTTGGCACACAGTTTGGCCAAACCATACAGGTGTTAGGTGAAACTGTGAAAGCAGAGATAGATAGGAAAAACATAGTTAGTGCATAGTTTTTCAAATTGTGTGATGGGGTGGTTTAGAGATAGTATAATTTCAATTTTTTGCACACAATTTCCTAAATCATGTGTCCCAAACATGTAAAAAAATTATTGTTTTGAAATTTTGAATTTAACTTGGTTTTAACCCCAAAACCCTCATTTTTCTTCTCCTCTCTTAGACTCTCAAACTTTTATCCTTCCTTAATTATTATTGGTAGTTACTTTTGACCCAAAATAAAGTTTTTAAGGATATAAGTGTGTTGGATATACATAATCAATGGAAAGTATTAATTTTGTCTCTTTCTCTTTAGATCCCCTCATCGTCTCACACCTGGAACATTAGATCTAAATCGTTAAGGATAAATTTATGATTCGTGATGTGTTTTGATGAGAACTGATTGTATCTATTGAAGTAAAGGTGTTGTCAGTAACCATTTTGTTGTGAAACATCTAATTTATTAAGTTTTTAAAGTTTATTTATAGAATAGGTAGAACCATAGGTTCTCTGTCAAGGAGTATTGGAGGTTTTAAGTGTGTATATTTAATAAAAAGTACTAAAAGAGGGGGGATGTTTTGAAAACTGTTTAAAAAATAATATGAATTAATTAAATAATTAAATAGTTGAAAAATAAAGGTTGGATTTTTAAAATTATTAGATAAGGATTTTATTTAAAGTTTACTACACTACTTTTCTAGTTCATTGTTTTGAAAATTACATATGGTTTAATGGAATCCTTTGGTTGTGGGTAATCAAGATATCTATTCCCCTCATGACTTTTAAAATTATTCACAAAGAACAAACCCTTGACATATTTGGACCTCAATCATGGATTTAGGGATTCAAAATAATACTAAAATTTCATTTCTGTGTGATAGAAAAAAAATATTCTTTTGTTTTCTAATTGTAACAACCCAAGAATCCCACTTGAAATCTCAACCCAATCGGCGTTGAGATAAAACATGATTCACTTGATTAAACCAAAATAATGCATTCAAATAAGAAACATGTTAAGATAAAACATAAATGAAATGTTTCAAAAAAAAAGTACACAAAACCAATAGAATAACAAGTGATGGAACTCCCTCTCCAAGCATGTGTAGCTCCTTTTAAATGCCCGCTCATTGTTTAGCTCACCATCGAGAGGATGAATCTCAGGCAGAACTTCAACTTCATCTTTAATCTCCCAATGAGGATAGGGGGATCCATAACTTCTAGGATAAAGATATAAATCTTTTGGTTCTAAAAAATGAAATATATTTTCCTCTTGGTCCAACTTAAAAATGGGGTGCCCAAGCTGGAAATTTATAGGCAATGTGAACAGTGGTTTTGGGAACCCATATTTCGAGATTCCACTTGGATCATGGTTTTGGGAGACCATACATAATTATATATATTTAGAAAAAACTAAAAAGATTTTACCCACATAGTTAATATCTCCAAATGAAATTTTTAATTGTTTTTAGGCTTACAACTTGAGATACATATGAATTAAAGAAGTGGCTTTGAGACTGTGAATAATGAATAGTCTCTTCAATGATGGCACATTTTTGGAATCCAAATGGATAAATTGGGATTGATAATATTATATAAAAATTTATCCCACATATTTGGGAATTAGTGTACCGATTTTCACCCCAATTGGATTCACATATTAGATAAATTATAAATTTTATTCCATATATGTGCTTGGTATCTTACACAATTTGGCCAATTTTATTTGAATTTTATCAAGGGATCTCAAAATAAACTTCTCCTACAACATAATCATAAAAATAAGTAAATTTAACCTATTTAAAAGTGATAAAAATTAACTAATTGAAATAAGCATGAAGTTAAATTTGTTATTATATAATTAATTTACAATAAAATATCAGTTTAATATGGTTTTATAAGGGTGGAAATGAAACAGTGAACTGCAGTGTGATCAGTGAGCCCAAATATAGAAGTTTCATAGTGTCATTATTTATTTTCATCACCAATTGATAGGTATGTGTATTCTCTATCACCCCATTGTTTATGGAATTATAAGTCTTATATTTTTAAACTCTCTTACTATGATTTTTAATAGAACACCCTTGTTGTTTATTGGCTTGAAAATCTTGGTTTCTCTAGATTTAAGAAAAAAATACTACTTGTTTTTTATATGGTTTGTATCTTAAAGGATTTTTTTTGATCCATGTGGAATAACTATTTTTAATTATTGTGAATGAAACTTGTATTTAAATATATTTTTGGAAAAAGAAAAGTTTTGTTTTTCTAAAAAAAATTCTGGAATGTGGTTATGGAATACTTGTTGGTGTGTGTTCATATTACATTATATGAGGCATTGTTGAAACAAATTTATTTCTTGGAGTTGAATATAAAAAACATGGTATTATCACCTTGTGAAAACTTGGTTAAGGACATATTACCACTCGTGAGTATTGGGATTATCATTCGATATGCATGTGTGGGTGTGTGTGTGTGTGTGACATGGATGGGTATTTAATTAGAAGAGAAAGAAAGAAAAAACCAATTCAGTAAAAAAAATTCTTAAAATTTTTTATTATGGTAAATTGTTTCTATATTCTCAACCTCTATTTTATATAAATTGTGTGCTAAATTGTTTCTAGTCCTAGTGACATGTGGGTAAAGTCTACTGGGGAATTACTATTGGGTATGTTTACTCACTAAAGTGCTGATATTTTCATTAATTTTACTCTAAATTTCAATGATTTATATCCCACCAATTTCATATTTTGTAGGCAATTGTCACATTATGAGGTTTTTAGAATAAATTGAGCTTAATTATGAAATAGCCTAATTTTTTTTTTATTTTTACCTATTTTTATTTACTCTTATATTTTATCCAAAACATTTTATGTATTGATCCAATTTGAAAAATTATTTTTTGTAGTTTTATATGATACTTGGGTTACATTTCATAAAAATGGACTTGGATTTGAATCTAACAATTTTTGGACAAAAGGAGTATTCAATTCAATCATTAGAATCTATTCTCAAATCTAGATACTTTCAAAGATGGGCTAATATCTCCCAAATTTTCAAACTAATTAAGTTGAAATTTCACATAAAGAAATAAAAAATTTCTAAGAACAATTTATTTAACTGTTTATGAATGTGAGTCTACCTATTTCAATGCCGTAAATGCATTGGAACTCAATGTATGGTAATATTAATATTCATCCTATCAAAAAAGGTTTTTTGTAATAAGTATCTAATAACTTCCGATATATTTGTCCAAATAATCTGACATTTGGTGGACCAATAAATAATACAAACAGGAACAACTTTTAAGAACAACCCATCTCCAAATTCATCTATTAAATGGTGATACCACATGAAAAATTTATAAGGATAATTTTTTGTGACAATTTTTTCACACTTTATCCTATAAAAATGTAACCCCTCTTCCATTTAAATGAGTTAGTAATTTTCGAGTAGATTTTTAGAGGATATTATACTATAATAGTCTACTATATTTTCAATATATTTTGGTTTGGTTTTATTTCTAACATATCTATTTTTTTCTTTTCACTTTTTTGTTCTTCCACCATACCTCTATAATACTCATGATGGTGAGTAACTAACCCTAGGCATAGGTTTGGGAGATGTTTTCTCAATGTTCTTAAATTTTTGTTGTTTGAATCCTTATTTTAATGATAAAAAAATCATGTTTATTATGTTATTAATGAGTTTTATGTTTTATGACAACATTTTATATTATAAGTAAGATTGGTGAAAATTTGACTAAGTTTTGGAAAGACTCACCACTAGACATGACTCACTACTAAGGATTCCATAAGAATGAAAATTCTGCTAAGTATGGGAAAGAACCACCATTAGTAACAAGTCACAATTGAAATGGATTTTTGGATAATTTTTGAGATCACCTACCACCAGAGGCTAATCCACAATCATAATTTACCTACTAAAAAGATAATATTTTTGACTAAGTTTTGAGATCACCTACCGCCAGAGGATGACTCATCATTAGAACTTAGTCACCTCCAAATTTGTAAAAGTGTTGAGATATGCTACCATCAAAATGGAATTGTTGAAAATTGTTGAGATAACCTACCATTATTCTGACTCACTATTGGCCTGACTCACCGCTATCTCAAGTCACTACTAGAGTTATCTCACCATTTGAAAGAGTCACTGCCACTATTTTTATTAATTTGAATTAAATTATTCTAACAACTATATTATTGAATTTAATTCCAAGAGTTATTTTAATGATTTCTCTTAAACTATTTCAGGAATTCATTAATGTGTGTTTCAATCGTCTAGTTTGAGGAGTAGAGGATCCAGATGATTCTTCTTTCATGATAATATTAAATGAAGTGGTAGACTTCTGCATGCGGTGATATATTGGGAGACACAGACAGATATAGATATATACATGTACACATGAAGTGAGATGAAACTATATTTTAAGAACCTAAAGAGTGCCACTTACATAGAAATTACAAATTTTATGTTGCCTACACACATTTTTGATAAAGTATATGATAACAAATATACAGATCCTTTACTACACTCATAAAAAAAGAGTTCATGGCACTCTATTCTACTATGATTTTTAGATACATGACTCGAGGTACTATTCAAGGTACATCCAAGGAGTCACAAGCTTCAAATCACACCAGACCCAGAAACAATATCTTGTTTACATATTTTATTTGATTTATCTATTTATTATCTTTACATTAGGATAATTGTGGGTTTAGTCTATATTTTAAACACACACACACACACACACACACACTATATCCAATAATTTAATTTAAAGATACTTGATATCTTCTCTATTATATTTTCCTTTTCTTTCCTATAGTGTTGTTTAAGAGGTCCCTATGTGGTATGTGTTTATTTTATTCAAACAGGTATTGTGGAAGAAATACATGTGAGTATTGGATATCTTGTATTTTTTATACCTGATCTATGTTGTGGATCAAGATTATTTAATTTAATCTACTTGGAAACAAGTGATTTTCAAGTAGAGAAGATTAGGTCTCAACATGAGACTAAACCTATGTATTTATTATGCCATGCATTTTTTTATTTATAACGATCAAACTAAATTTATGTGAAACTGTAAACAAAACCACTACTTTGATATTTATTCTTAATTAGTGTTTATATGAGGTTTTGATTAAGTAAATTGATTTCAATATTTAAAGTAATTTACATGATTATTTTAAAAAATACTTAATCAATCTTTGAGAAATATTTTGAAGGATCATAACTTACAACGATCTGCTATTTTTATTAACTGGGTTGTTTTTAATTTAAATAGTGGATTTTATTTAAACTTGTTTTAAAAGAAATTTTTATTGGGCACCCAATTCGTCCCCTCTTAATATACTCACTCTGACCAACATTTTGCATCAAAGATTTTTAAAATATTTTCAACTATGATTTTAGTTCTATTTTAAAGATAAAAAATTTATGTCAATTCTAAATTTAGTTCTTTAAATGGATAACAGACAAGAAGGTTATTCTACCAATATAACTCCTTTATTTAATAAAAATAACTTTTCTAAATGGAAAACAAATATGAAAATTCATATTGAAAGCAGGGGTGGGTCTACTATATAAGAAAAATATAAATTACCTATGACTGCTAGAAATACTTTGGATGATGCTACTAAACTTGCTTATAATAAAAATTAAAAAACCATTAATTCTATTTACTATACCTTAAGAGATGAAAAATTTAATGGGATATATTATAGTAAAAAATATTATGATTTTTGAGATACATTATCTATTTCTCATGAAGGGACTACTAATGTCAGAGAAATGAGAATGAATACTTATACAATTAAATTTGATACATTCAAGATGAAACCTGATGAGATGATTTCTAATACATATCTTAGGTTTAATTAAATAGTAAACACAATGAGTTCCTTGGGATATCTAGTGTTAGAAAAAGATCAAATTATGTGATTTTTGAGATTTCTTCTAAAGAGATGGAGATGGACATCTATTTCAGTAATAGAATCCTATGACATCAGTAAACTACCGATAAAGGAATTGATTGGGGAGTTAATGATGTATGAGGATGTGCTTAAGGTAAATTGTGAAGAGGATGATGAACCTAATAGAAAATCAGTTGAATTCAGGAATACTACATCAAAATAGAAAGAGATAGAAAAAGTTCAAACTAAAAAATCCAATGATGAGGAATCACCAGCCGATAGTGATGAGAAAATAGACCATCTGACTAAAAGGTTTAAAAAATTCTAAAAAAATAAGAATTTTTTTCAGAAAACCAAGATATAAGGAAAAATATTATAATATAGGAAATTGGAAGAAGGACTAGAAAAGTGATAACAATTCAAATGATATTACATATTATGAGTGAAAAAGAAAAGGACATGTTAAGGCTGACTATCCTTAGTTGAAGTATAAAAAGAAGTAGGAGGATAAGGATAGAAATTATAATAAATCAATGAAATCCACATGGAGTGTCTCTAAGGACATCTCTAGTGAATCATACTCAACTCATGAAGAGAATCTCAATAGAGAAAATATGTGCTTTGTGACAAATATATTTGAGGTACCTATTATATCTTGTATACTTAATTATGATCATTTTGAAGATGAAAAAAACAATGATGATATGTCAAAATATTAAATGTTTGAGTATCTCCATATTATTGTAGATAACTTTAATAAGATCAAAGAAAAATACAAAATTTTTCAGAAACAACATGTTTTATTTGCTAGTGTTAAAACTGATATTATAGTAGATAAATAGAAAAATGATCAATTATTAAAATAAAATACTAAAATAAAATTTTCAAACAAGAAATTAAAGAAATAATTAGAGAGATTTACAAATGGAGGAGAAACTCTCACTCAAATTCTAGGTAAAAAAATTTCTCTTAAATATATTACTATTCTCGGTTACCAACCTAAGAAAGGAAGAATTGTTAAGTGCACTTTTGTTCCTAAATCCACTTCTAGAAATTATACTACAGGTTTTTATTCAAGTAAACCTATTAACGTTTTTATTTCGAATAGTTTATAGTCTTCTTATAGGAAACCCATTAAGATAATATGAGTTCTTAAATCCCTAGTAACAAACATATCTCAACCCAAGAAAATCTAGGTACCAAAATCATTATTGGTATATTTTTTTTGTAGGACAGGTTCTTGAAAATATCCTATAAAAATCTATGGTATATGTACAGTGGATGTTCTAGGAATATGATAGAAGATTACTCTATTTTCAAGAACCTGGTAAATATTTATGGAGGTCATGTCAGCTTTGGTGACAATGCTAAAGAAAGATCATTGGCCATATAAATATCAGTAACCCAAAATCAATTTTACTATCTAAACTACTTATTTTTATGATTTAAAATATAATCTTCTTAGAATCTCATAACTATTTGATAATGGTTTTTATGTAAAATTTAAAAACAATGCTTGTAATGTTTTTAATTATAAAAATGTTTTAACATTTACTTCCTTGAGAAATTAGAATGTTTATGCTATTAATATTGATTCTTTAATTTCACAAAATGTTTCTTTCTTAAGTTCCTTTCATAGAGAATACTATCATTATAATAGGAGACTAGTCCACTATAATATTCACTCACTTAGAAATCTTACTATGAATGAGTTCTTTAGGGATCTGACCAATCTTGAATTACCAAATGAAAAGGTTTATAACCCTTGTCAAAAGGAAAACAATATAAGATATCATTTAAATTAAAGAAAGGAGTTTCAACTTCTCAACCTCTTGAGTTGGTTCACAAGGACTTGTATGGACCATCCAAAGTTTCCAGTTTAAATGGAAAGTAGCATGTATATGTACTTATAGATTAATTTTCTAGGTATACTTAGGTTTTTCTTATCTCACAAAATTTAAGATTTATCTTATTTTACTAGGTATCTTAACCCTATATAAAACCTTAGTGGACATAGAATTAAGACCTTAATAAGTGACCATGGCCATGAGTTTGAAAATCATGACTTTGAATCCTTTTTTCCACAAAATGGCTATAACTATAACTTCTCTTCTCCCAGGACCCATCAACAGAATGGAGTTGTATAAATATGAAATCAAACACTTCAAGAGATATCCCAAGCAATGATAAATGAATATAAATTACCTATCTACTTTTCGTAAGATGCTATGAATACAACCTACTATATAATTAATAGAGTTTTAATTATATCTATCTTGAAGAAAAACCCTTATTAAATTTGGAATAATAGGAAGTAAAAGGTTAATTAATTTATTTTTTTTGGTTAAAAAATATTTATTATTAACACTATGTATAATCATTACAAGTTTGACTGTAAAAGTGATGAAAGAATATTCCTTGGTTATTCAACCTCTATTAAATCCTATATAGTTTTTAACAAAAGAACTGAGACTATAGAAGAGTTTTCCAATTCCAAATTTGGTGAGTTGAATCCATATAAACCGAAAACCCCTTAAGAAAACCTTAATGATGATTTTTCTACATTGAACATAAATTACAAACCTTCTGATTCTACTGTAAAACAAGTAGAAAAATCATCCAGTTCTAAGGGACTTCCATAAATTGAACCTATAGAGGACTTTGAGGTGACCAAAACTTCTTTTTCTAGAGCTATTAGGAATATTAAATACTATTCTTTATATGATATTGTTGGAGAACTAGATAGAGGTAAAAACACTAGAGGTTCTCTAAGAAACCAGGTTGACATCAATAATTCTTTTCAAAACTTAAACCAAATAACATCGATGATGCAATTAATTATGACTTATGGGTAATTAATATGTAAGAAGAACTTAATAAATTTGAAAGAAATAAACTTTGGGAACTTGTTAATATACCTAGAGACATTTTGAATATAGGCACTAAATGGGTGTTTATAAACAAGGTTGATGAATTAGGCACAATAGTGAGAAATAAGACTAGACTAGTTGCACAAGGTTATATTTAAGAAGATTGTGTCGACTATGAAGAGACCTTTTCACCCGTAGCCAGAATTGAATCCTTTATAATACTAATTTCCTATGCAGCACATCTAGATTTACAAATATATCAAATGGATATAGAAAGTGCATTCTTTAATGGGTATATAGTTAAGGATGTTTTTTTAAACAACCCCTGGATATCAAAATCCTAATTTTAAAAATATTGTTTTCAAGTTATCAAAAGATTTATATGGTTTAAAACATGATTATATATCTTGGTATGATAGGCTCAAATCTTTTCTTATTTCAAAGATATTTTCAAAAGGTATAACTGATCCTTATATATTTATAAAAATAATTTCAAAATATGTTTTAGTTGTTAAAATATATGTATATGATATTATTTTTGGATCTTCTAAAAATTATTTATGTACTGAATTTTAAAAAATGATGCAAAATGAATTTAAAATCAGTTTAATGGGTGAAATTAAATTCTTTCTCGGTTTTCATATTTTTTCAAAATAAAGAAGGAATTATTTTAAATGAAAGTAAATCTACTAAAGACCTTTTTGAAACATTTTAGTTTTTGATAACACTAAGATTTGTGACACTCTTATTAGTACCACCTATAAGTTGGATATTTATGAAGTTAGAAAATCAGTGTATCAAACCAGTTATATAGGTATGATTGGAAGCATTCTCAACTTAGCTTCTAGCCAATATAACATTATGTTTAGTGTGTGTATGCGTTCTCATTTTCAAGAAAATACAAAAGAGTCAAACTTAGTCACTATAAAAATTATTTTGAAATAACTCAAATATAAAACCAATTAAATATTGTTATATCTTTGTGGAAAAAATTTTTACTACTTATTTATTTAGATGATGATTTTGGTGGTTGCAAGTTAGATTGAAAAACCACCTATGGAACATGTCTTATTTTGGGTAAGTATCTAGTATATTGGTGTAATAAGAAACAAAATTAAGTTTCACTGTCTAATAGTAAATATGAATACATAGCTACAGGTAGCTACTATGCTCAAATTTTTTAGATGAAACACACATTACTAGACTATGGATATAAATTTAGACATGTCCCTATAAATAGAGAAAATATAAGTGCTCTAAACATTTCTAAAAAAAATTTATCTCACTCTAGAACAAAAAACATTGATGTATGACATCACATTTTGAGAGATAATTTCTAAAAGGGTGATATACCTCTTGAATACATTAGTACTGAACATCATCTTGCTGATATTTTCACTAATCCCATGAATTCTGAAAGAATAAACAACATCAAAAAAGAATTAGGCATGATTAATTTTGGTTGAACTTAATTTTATGGAAACTACCATTAGAGTTTTACCCACCATTGTAGTTTTTCCCATCATTTGAGTTTTACCTACCATTTTAGATTTACCCATCATTGGTGTATTAACCATTATTGAGCTTTACCCACCGTTGGTATTTACTTTCTATTGTCAAATGCCATGGCATTAGTTTTTTAGCCACTGTTGATAATTTATCTTTATGAGTTATTTATTTATTTATTTTTTAATTCAATTCAAATATTATTTCTATTTTAATTTTATGAACCCCTAAATCCCTAAATGATATAAATTATAAATTTTTTTAATTATAATGCTCACTCCCTCACACCTTTCTCTCGAGCCTTATCATGAACCTTTATCTCCCAACCATAATACTTCTTTTGCATTCACCTGAACCTTATAAATTTATCACCATGGTTAGAGTGAAGAGATCTATAGTTACTTCTCCGAACAAGTCATGTTGTTCAAAGAATTGGAAAGGAGAGTCAATCCATCCAATTTTTGTTGAGCTAGTGAACCCAGATCTTGCTAAGCGTACAGTGGTACCCAAAAAATAAGTTCACGATGAATGGTTACTATCTATAAATTCAATGGTTCTTAGAGTTATTTAAGACCAGGGATGGGTAGAATGGGTTTTTAAAACTAGAGGCCCTTCTATCCTAGGTTATTGCACCAATTATATCAGCTTGTCAATTTTAGTTTCGAGGAAAATGAAGAATGGGTAAGAAGTAGGATAAATGGATGTAAATTTTTATTGTTTTAAAGTCAATGGGATTTGTGTTCGAGATTTAGTCATGAAAGAGTTTCAAATGACTATCAAGGAGCTGCTCTAAGTGACTATGATTGATTTGTTTATGAAGATTCCATGGAAAAGTTTACTAAAGATCTGATACTAAGATTACCATTTACTAATGATCTTGATGGTGAAATTCATTTAATTTTAAATTTTATCCAACATATACTATGTACAAGAAAATGTTATTTCTCTATAATGAGGTACCATGATGTTTATCTTCAATGTATTATGAAAATAGGAAAAAAGATCTATATGTGTAGATACCCGATAGTTCACTTGATGGAGATATTCAATCTATCTTCCATATCAAATTACCTAATTCATCCTAAGTTTATTTCAGCCATCCTAGAGGCCAAATTATTGGTTAAGGAAGGTGAATAAACTATAGTGAACTATGAAGTTTTTTGCATTACAAGGTTTATTTGAAAAAGGATAAAGATAAGTTAGAATCCCTAGAATAAACAATGGATTTATGATGGTGAAAGGTTGTATGATGATTTAAATATGGATCATCACCCTTCCATACCAATGAATCTTGTGGATCTGAGATTAAAGACAAATAAGGTGCTTGAGTATTCTGATATGGAATAAGAGGAAGTTTCTAACTTTGGTGATGAGGAACATGATTTCTTAGTGGATAAAGTTAGTGACCCAAAATTTCTTAAGATATCCCCTGATATATCTTATGGTGCCCTTGTTCCACCTAGGTCTCTCTCTATCCGAGATAATCTCTTGAAAGAAGGAAGTGAGGAAGAAGAAACATAATTTTCTAGTGAATAACAATTTAAGAGCACTTCCAAATCCTATAAAGAAAATGGGAGTGGTGAGAATGGTGATGAAGATGAATAAGAAGGAGAAGGAGGAGGAGAAGATAAGGAGAATGGAGATGAAAATTGGGATGGAGATGATAGCAATGGAGTTTCTAACCTTGATGGTCCTATTGGCTGCAATGGTGTTGAGGATGTTGATATACCACAAACACTTATCTCTTATCCACATTTTTCAATTTTATCTAGATATTAATATAGACCAAGACTAGTTAAATATGTTTATTGATCATCCAAAGATGATAAGGAAACATCATTTGAGGGGGAGGAATCCCAAAGTCTATAAAATCACCTTATTGATCCTAATTTTGATAGTGTGCCTATAGATAATGTGAAAAAGGTTGACGAGAATTCAGTTACTGATCAGTCATTTGATGAGAATATGGAGGATGAGCCTACTATTACTAAGGTTTCTTTTGTCAGACAAACATCTTATGTGTAGAGATATGTTGAGCAGTTGAGTGTTGTATCTTCTATTGTTGAATATACTATTTCTATCTCTTAAATTGCTTAGTCTCATAGTAAATCGTATATCAGTTTGATGGACCCAATGATTGAATAATGAGATAAGTTTTCTGGGTATGTAATACTTGGTATAGAAAACACTGATTCAGATGAAAATGGAAGTCCACCAAATCATGGTGGACCATTTAATCAAGAAAAAATGGATTATAAGGGATCAATGGTATATCTGATTGATGTTGATGGTGAGTTTTAAAGGTTTTCTTCTAACGTTCCTTCTAGATATGAGTCTGCAGAGGCACCTACCATTGAGAGAGTTCTAAATCCTTACCTATACCTACCTATTATCTAGATCCAGTTGATTTTGTCACCAAAGGTGACTTAAAATCCTTCGAAGAGAGTATTCTATCTAATTTTGGTATGTTGTTAAAAGATAAACCTCACATGGTTACCAAGATTAGTGAAAAATATTCAAGAAATTTGTTAAGGATTGTGATTCAGTACATTCAACCCAAAATGATGTTTCACATTCAAGAAGCTGAGATAGAAAATAAGAGGTTAGAAAAAGAGATGGAAATTTTGAGATCTACAGTGGATGAGATGAGGTCTTCCTTTGAATATTACATGAATGATTTTCTAGAGAGGATGAATAATATTTATTCCATTACTTATTTGTCTAGTGATCCACTTCCTCATTTTGGTGTTCAGGTGATCAGGTCAGTAGTTAGAGAAGAGATTTGTGCTACTTTATGTGATATACCTGACCCACTTAGGAAAGTTTAATAAAAATAAGACATAATAGTGATCATGTGCATATGATGGTTAGAGAATATATAAAGTACATAAAGGCTAATAAAGAAAAATTTATAAAGGCTATAAAGTATTATCCATCTCAAATTTATACTAATCATGAGATGAATGCTCATTTTATGTTCCCATAAGAGAACCTAAGGATGAATCCAATTAATAAATATTTAAAGAATAAGTCAATCAGTTGAAGGTGATGAACCCAATGCTCAATTTATTTATGGAAGAGAAAAAGGATTTCTTTAATGATATAAAAATGGGTGGAAATATTATTATGGAATTCATAAATCTAATAAATCCCTTTTTCATGTTTCTAGAAACACAATGGTGTCTTAGGATTATATTATCATCACTACTCATCTCACCCCTTCAACTTCTCATCTAGAGATTTTTAGACTAAGTGTTACCAGAGATCCAAATGAACCCTTTATTACTCATTTCTAGCCTTTCATTTTGACTCCCAGAGAATCATTCTAGTATCTTAGGCCTATCATTATAATAAATACTCCTTCTCTATCTATTGTTCCTACAACCAATTCTAGAGTTACCTCATCTTCTGATATTATTCCTTCTACTAAATCTTCTTGTTCTGAAAAAGGGAAGGGAAATTATCCTCCTGTTCTTCCTACCCAGATCAAAAAACATTGACCTTATACTTGCTGTCATTGAAGGGTATTATTTTGTATAAATTTTTGTTGTCTCTTTTTTGGATATCCTTCAATTGATTTTATTAATGGGAATTCTATTTTTATTCCTATTCTATTCCATTTCATTTACTAGTTGATTTTCACTTTTTCATAACCTCAAAAGGAGGAGAAGAATCTATGGGATTTATTTATTTCTTTATATAGTGGTATTTATTTGATACATTTTTAATGATATTCCTTATGATGCCATATACATGTAAATTATTTCCTTTGATACCATTTTTTCTTTGATACTATTTACCATCTAATTACTTTTAATACCATGTGTCTTTTCTTTAAATTTGATACCATGGTTTATAAAATTCCATGATTTATGATCATAAAAGAGGAATATTGTTGGGACCATTGTTTTAATGGTCACAAAATAATGTTTGTTTTGTTATTAATTAGTTTAATGTTTTATGATATCATTTTATAATATAAATAAGATTGGAAATTTTTTGACTAAGTGTTGGAAAGACTCATTTTGAGACATGAATCACCATTGAGGATGCCTCAAGAATGAAAATTCAGCTAAGTATAGGAAAGACCTACCGTCAGCAATGAGTCACCATTAGAATATATTTTTGGCTAAATGTTATGATTAACAACTTCCATAGGATGGCCCACCATTAGACTTTACCTACCACCAAGATAATATTTTTAAAGAAGTGTTGCGATCACTTACCGTCAGAGGATGACTCACCACCAGAATATAGTCACCTCCAAATTTTGAAAAGTGTTCAGATAACCTACCATTAGAATATACTTTTGAAAAAGTGTTGATATAACCTACCATCAACCTAACTCACTACTGGCTTAACTCACCGCTAGCTTATGTCACCTCTAGAGTTGTCTCACTGTTCGAAGGATTCACCACCACTATTTCTATTAATTTGAACTAAATTATTATAATGCGTATATTATTGAATTTAATGACAAGAGTTATTTAATGATTTCTCTAAAAATATTTTAGGAATTAATCAAAGCATGTTCCATTTTTCGAATTTGAGGAGAAGAGGATCCAGATGATTCTTCTTGCATATTACTATTAAATAAAGTAGAAAAAACCCCTCAAAAAATGATATGTTTGAGATACATGGATATACATAGATATATACATGTACACATGAAGTGTGCTAAAACCATATTGCAAGAACATGAAGAGTTTCAATTACTGAGAGCTTACATGTTGCATGTTTCCTGGACTTGATTGTAAGAAAGTAGATCATAATGAATATAAAAATCCTTTCTTATAGTCAGAAAAAAAGTGTTCATGACACTTAGTTATATTGTGATTTTCAGAAACATGACTTGATCTGCTGTTCAAGCTATATCTAAGGAGTCAAAAGCTTTAGAGCACATCAGACCAAGCAAAAATATCTTCTTTACATATTTTATTTTCTCTATCTATTTATTATCTTCACATTATGAACAATGTGCGTTTACTCTATATTCTAAAAATGAACACTACCTCCTATAATTTAACCGAAATATACTCGATATATTCTCTACTCTATTTAACTTTGTTTTCCCACGATGTTGTGGAAGAGGTACATGTGTGTCTTCTGTTTATTTTATTCCCATGGGTATTGTGGAATAGATCCCTGCATGGCCTGAAAAACGTTTCTATTATATACCTGATCTAGGTTGTGGATAAATATTATTTAATAGAATATTCTTGACAGTAGGTGATTTCCAAGTGGAGAGGATCAGTTCTCATCTTGATACTGAACCACTTGTATTTATTCCGCTGTGTTTTTGTTTTATTTTATTTATAAATCTTAATCTGGATTTGTTTTAAGCTATAAACAAAACCACTACATTGATAGTTAGTATTAATTAGTGTTTATATAAGGTTTTTATTAACTAAATTTATTTTATAATTCAAATTAATTGGAATTATTGTTTTAACTGAGACTTAATAAATATTTGAGAAATCTTTTAAAAGATCAGAACTTATAGCGATCAACTATTTTGATGAACTTGACTATTTTTAATTTAACTAGGGGATTTTATTTAAATTTATTTAATAGAAATTTTTATTGGGAACTCAATTCACTTCCCTCTTGAGATACTCACTCCGACCAATGCTTTTTCTTCAATTCTCAATGTTTATTTTATATAAGTAATAGGATAGTGGATGTATTGAGGGTTGATCTTATGATTGTCACCATTTCAATATATTACCCACTGTTTTATTCTATTCCCTTCCAAACATCAATTCTTCCATTATCTCAAGTAATATTTTCATATGATGGAGTTGAGTGTGTTCGAGGGATGAAATGAAATGTGGTGGATCTAGGTCTTAAAAGGTTTCAAATTCTTGATTGAGGTGTGTTCATTAATATTGTATATTGGAGGAGGTGAGATTTGTCATACCAAAGAGATCTCTTAGGCATGCTATGTTTCACATTAAAATCATGGGATAATAGTTCATATTTGATGGGATGAATTAAAAATAATAATTTAGACAATAATAATGAATAACGATGAAACCTGATAAGTCGAACCTAGGTACAAGTTATTTCTTGCTAACATTTTTTTAGTTTTTACTGTCTTATTTTATTTTCCTGAATTTCATAATTACAAAACCCTAATTCTATGAATTAGGAATAGGGAGTAATTTTTTTCTATGGATCCTCTAGAGAGATGACCTAGGTTAGCCCCTATACAACACTTATTGAAAAATAATAAATGTTTTGAGAGAACGTATGAAAACAATCATAAAATTGGACTCATTATTGGGGATCTAATTGGACTTTCACTCAACATTTATTTTCATTTTGTGAATATTTTTTTTCAAAAAAAATCTATAAAAATATCTTTACATGGTGTATTAAAATTTTTATTATTATGTATGAAAGACTAATCTCAAGTGAAAAAATAGTAAGAAATTCAAAATGAAAAAAAATCTCAACTATAAGAATTAAAGAGGATATACAAAGCCTATAAAGATAAATTAAATGGATAACTGAATATGTACACACATCATAAAAACAATAGACAAAACAATATTAAGAACCAGTGGTGAAAAAATTATCCCAAATCATTATTCATGTTGAAGAACCTAGGGAGGACTTTAAAGAATTAAAATAAGACCCATTCAACCTATATAAACCATTATAAAAATGTGTTTCTAAAGAATACATACTAACTAATATATATATGGGAGATCAAGATGATTAAGATGAGTATCATTCATATTTTATAGAAACTGAAAAGGTAAGTTATTCTCCCATATATATCAATGAAAAATCAGGACCTCTCTACCACTAACTTTCTTTGAAAAAAGACAATGAATATAAACCTAATGAGAGAATGTTTTTGGTGATCATGCCTAAAGAGACCAAGTTTCATGAATTTTTACTTGCAGGGGAATACTTATATATCGAGTCTTATTATTTTAATTATGTTCAAATTGATATTTTCACTAACTAACATTTCTCTAATATTGTGGATAAAAAAGATACTGTTGAGTAGGACCTAGATATTGAGGAAGATTCCACACAAGTAGTGGTAGAATAAGAAGATATAGATAATCATGTGGTGATTCTACTACCTCCACTACATCAATGTGTATATCACATAGAGGAGGATTCCAAAAAATTCAATTGGGGTCACCCATATCTTATTTTCCTTTTACCTATACTCTTTAATTCTCTCTTTATTATCTTATGGGGATTTGGATATTTTTTATTTTATTTGGGGTTTCCCATTCTTGGAATCCACTTATGGATATCGAGGAAAATAACATGTGGTAGTTTATCTCAAAGAAACCACAACACCATCATACTAGGGACAAAATTATAGAACTTCCTAACTAGGGGTAGTAAAAACTTAGCACCAACTTGAGGGGTCAAACAATGCTCTATCATTGTTGGCATAAAAAATTTCATCATATTCAATTTTCCACATGACCGATGATACTATAATAACTTTGAAAACACATGTATTTCTTGAGTAAACATGTTTCTCCATTCATGAAGAAAAATCATATTAGACTTCTATGTTCTGTAAGACTACTAACTTATTTAAGGATATAGATTCCTTAGAAAAATTACCTAATTTGGTGGTGCATTGGTGACAACCTCCATCCATAAGTAGGACTTGGATTTTATAAATTCTTGATAAAAATGATTTGATGAATTAATACACATTTTAAGGGTATTCTGGGAACCTTTTGGCACAAAAAGCATCCTAATAGGGTATATACACCACATCCATGGTGCAGTTCACTCCACATGCGTCGATTTGACTGCTTGCAGATCAAAAATGGACTTATGGGTCAAAATTTATGGACATTGGAAGTGATAATTTTTAATTAATTGGGTTATCATTCAAGTCATGTAACACCTTGAGTTTTCAAAAGAGAAAACTATGTTTGATAGCGTATGTGATACACGACACCAAACCCAAACAAACAATGATTATTAAAATATGAACATTTTAACATATCCATTAAATTTGTGGATAGGAATAGTATTAACTAAATTGTTAAATATAAATATAAATTTCCTACTCAACATATATATATATATATATATATGTGAATTCTTAGTAAATAAAGACTCAATTTTTAGTAATTTCAATTTATTCTTCAAAAATTATTTTTATTTATTTTTCTAAAAAATATCATAATTAATTTCTAGAACATGTAGAAAATTATTTTTATAAAATGAAAATAATTTTTGAAATTATCATATCAAAATTAACTTAGGGTGAAATTTTTGGATTTTTCGTAAAACATTTATTATTAAGTGAATAGTGAAAATACCAATTTTTTTTATAAAACTATCATTTTATTTTATAAATTAAGTAATTTAGAATTACCATTATTATTTAAATTTTATTTGAAATTAACATAAGTCTTATATATTTATATTTAATCTAATTAATTAAATTTAAATAATATTTACGCCAAATTTTAGTATAAGTTTATTTTTAGGCTTGAAAACACATTTTTTCTAAAAACTGTTTTGAAATACATAATGTTTCTCTTTTTTAATTAATTAAAAACAACCCCTAATAGAAAATCATTTAAATTAAATTTATATATCATATATCTATCATTATTAATTTAAATTCATAAAGTGAAGATTACTAGTAATAGAGTTAAAGTAAAATTATATTTTCCTTGAAAAATGAATTTTTCAGAAAAAACTACTTTCCATTGTGCTTGTGGGTTTTATTTTAAATTAAATTCTTCCTCACATATGAAATGATTTTTATAAAATTTATTCCATATCTGTAATAATCATAATTAATATTAGGTAATAAGTTTAACCTATTTTTTGGACAATATAAATAGTAATTGTAGTAAATATTTATTTCCACAATAAAAGAAAAATATGTTAATTAAGAGTAAAAATAATTTAAGAATGACTAGAAAAAATGTAACCCCAATAGTATGAATATATATATTTTCATTTCAATATAATAATTATTATATTTTTTGTTTTATTTTTATAAATAACTAATAAATAATTTTCATAAAATTTAGATTTCAATACGATAAAATACAAATTGCATTTTTTAGTAATAAGAAATTTCAATTAAGAAATCCCTTTTTGAAGAATTCATGATTTTTTAAAATAAATTATATTTTAATAAAATAATACTAATAAATAATTTTTATTAAATTTAATTGATAATATAATTTTTATAAAGTCAAATGTAATTGTTATAATGGTTCAATAATTATTATTGATAAAAAAAAATTTCTCAATAAATGTAGATTGTTGTTTTAAAAGTAAAAATTCACATATTTAGAAATTTATTTTGGTAAAATAAATATTATTTTTTGAATCATCATGTCAAAATTATCCAATAGTGATTTTTCATAATTTTATGAGAGTTGAATTTTTAGGAAAATATTTAATAAGGTATAAATATACAGTGTGTCTATAGGGAGACTATGACCTCATGTCATAGTTGAGCATAATAGATATAGAATAACTAACAAATAATAGAAGCATATGTAAATGGAAGGCATAACATAAACATACACTATAAAAATAGGATCAGTAACCAAACACATATGAAGAATGATATAAACTTCCAAACACTAAATAATAATAAAAAATAGTAAACTGAAACATATGGAAAAGATAGTGATATCAAGTCTCTACAAAATAGAGAAAACATATACACATGATATCAGGTAGTAAATATATTACATGGTATATAAAATGGATAAAAAGGTCAAAATATATCTAAGAATCTTGAGCTCCAGCTCGGTCATCTTCTACTAGGCTCCCATATCATGTCATGAAAGAAGTCATGCATCTTTAATAGGTCCCTTCCCCGAATCTACACCTACAAACATATAGTCTACTCGAGTACCATTGGTGACCCAAATAGGTTGTGAGATAAACCCAGTAGGCCACCACCAATGGTGTCTATAAACATCCAATTTTTTTATATAACATGGTGGTGTGCAGTTATAATAATTAAAAATAATAATAATAGCTTTAAATGGGCCAAATATGGTTCCTAAAGGAAAAATAGGATGACACTAGCTACTTCAGCCCATGCCGAAATATCTCTAAATGAGTTACCAAGGGATGAAATTACTTATATCACAAGATTAGGGGACATCATATTGAGTAACACAATTTAGGGTCACCATTCCCAGTATCCCAAGAATAGGGGACACCATACCGAATATCACAATATAGGATTTCCATTCCCAATATCACAAGAATAGGGGACACCATGCCCATTATCACAATATAGGGATTCCATACCCAATATCATAGTATAGGGATGCCATGCCCGATATCACAGTATAGGGACACCATGCCCAGTATCACAGTTTAGAGACTCCAAGCCTGATATCATAGTACATGAATGCCATGCCTGATATCACAGTATAGGGACCCCATTGCCATATATATATATATATATATATAACATGAACATGATTCGTCATGAACATTTAACATAATTATTGAGTATCAAAATTCCCATTATAATTCACAATTTAATTAGTCAAATAGTATTTACAACTATTAACCTTTATTCGAACAAGGGCATAACCATTGCTCCATTTAGTCTGGTGACGTGGTCATACCACTCACAATCAATTCAATTCACTATAATTATCTCACTTAGGAGTCACTCTAAAACCATTTATAATATGGATTTTCTATTTATGTATTTTATATTATCAAGTTAAAACCATGGTCACACCTAAAATGGTGGAAACAAATGAAGGGACATAATCCAACATGAATAAGGGATCACTAAAACACTTCTATCCAAGGAAATGAATTAAACATGAATACAATGTATTTTTAGAGAAACACAAGGAGAATCTGGCATGCACTGAAATGAAAAATATTATAAAACATTAATACTTGATGGATACATACTATACCACCCACCTTGAGCTCAATGTACTCTCATCTTCCAGTAACGATCCTTCTTTTGGCCTGAATCGAGAGAAAATAGAATAATAGATGAATGCAATGAAAATTGGGCATATGATCCTACATCAAGATAGAATTATTGATGGAAATAAAAACAACAAATATATCAAAATTATTAAAGAACATACCAGTGTCTATCTAATGATATAAATGAAGACCAAATTAGAGTCCAGATGGATGAGATATTGAAGAACCTAGCTTTTGGGAGGAAGGAGTACAAAATGGGAGGAAAACCTCCTTCCCACTATAAAATAGAATAAATGAGAATATTGGTTGAAATTATAATGATTTCATATAATTTTGGTATTTTTTCCAAAATATATGGATCACATGGTTTGGATTCAGGATTTTCCAAACTTTTTTCCAACCGTACACCTCCCACTATCTAAATAGGGGCCCACATAGTTTTATGCGAACATTTTTTCAAACCATGCATAAACCATGTGATCCTACTCTGCTAAAAACTACATAACAATTGCATGGGTGTTCGGACCTTATATCATGGTTAGGTAAAACCATGAACCTTACTTTCCCCTTCGAAACACCCTGTATAGTTAGGTGAAACTATGTGGACTGGCTTTCATAGTTTCTACTAACCATGTGGCATAGTTTATTTTTCCACTTTCTAGGGTTCTGAGCTCAAAAAAAGACTTATAGACCTCTGTAACCTCTAAAAAATCATTAGTCATACATATTCGATCAAAAAACAATATTTAGACCAAAATTTAAAGGATCAGTTCCTCATACAAAAAACTGATTTCTTATAGTCTTCCCCCCTTAAAGGAACTTTCCCCTGAGTTCACCTTACAAGGGTAGTGAAACACTATAAGTGAAAAACTCTATCCATTGGGCATGTAAATCAGCCTCCCGCTCCCAAGTCTCATCCTATACATGGTCGTTTTTCCATATCACCTTCACTAAAGTAAAGGACTGGTCTCTTAGAGACTTTATGATCTGGTTGATGATGCATATAGGATACTCCTCAAAAGAAGCATCATCATCTTGATCTACATCATCAATATCAAATGTATGAGATGGGTCAGCATGATAATGGAAAAGATATGAAACATGGAAGATGTCATGAATGACACAATACCTTTGAGGTAATAGTAACCAATTGGCTATCATCCTGACTCTCCAAAATCTCAAAAGGCTTGAAAAATCAGGATGATAACTTCCCATACCTTCATATTCATCTATTCCCAAGTCCGAGTGATAACCATAATAAAAAAAATCCACACCTTAAACTCGATAGGCCATCGATAGTGATCAACATAAGATTTATGTCTTTATTTAGTAGTATACATACACTTCTTGATCAGCTAAACTATGTATGAAGTCTCCTAAATGAGATAAGGACCCATTTATACTGCCTCTCCAACCTCTAACCAGCACATGGGTGAATGGTATGAACAACCATATATGGCCTCATAAGTATCCATATGTATTGTCTCCAGATATTTATTATTATAGGAAAACTCAAAAAGAGGGATATGCTTATCCCAAGAACCTTCTAAATCAAGGAAGCATGCTCGAAGCATGTCCTTCGACACCTATATTGTCCATTCCGACTATCCATCAGTCTAAGGGTAAAAAATTGTAATCAGATGTTCATGTATACCCATATCTCTCTGTAACCCCTACCAAAACCTCAATGTAATGTAATTTAACCTATCTGAAATGATAGTATGAGGGACCCCATGTAGCCATATGATCTCATGAACATATAGTCTTCCTAGCACATCAACTAAGAAAGTCTCCTTTATAGGAAGGATGTGGGCTATTTTCATTAGTCAATCCATGACCACCCAAACCGCGTTGCAACCTCATGGTGAAAATAGTAAGCCAACAAAAAAGTCTATCATAATATCCTCCCATTTCTATTATGGGACTAATAACAGCTATAACAAGTTAGCTGGCCAATGGTGTTCCACCTTCACCTACTGAAAGGTGGAACACCTAGTGATAAAACCTCCTATTTAAAGTTTCATCCTTGGAAACTAATACTATTAGCACATATCATGATACATCTTGGAGATACCTGGGTGAACTGCCCACTATTAAGCATGTGACTCATGAATCAAATACTCTATCATATATGTGGGAACCCATATATTCTCTTGTATATGTAGGATGTCATTATCTTCATTTTTCTAATTCAAATGTGGGTCCTCACCAAAAATACCTTCCTATAGTACCAAGACCTTAGGATCTAAAAACTACCTCATCTTCACATTCTCTAGAAGTGAATAGGTCACTGATAGCGATGCCAGTACATACTGTCAATAATGGTCTTGCACCTCAATGTGAATCTTAGAAAATAGATTCATAAGCCATCATTCACTGCTGGATTCTTGAATAACCTATGTCCTAGTCGTCCTTCTTATAGCATCAAAAATAACATTTCCCTACCCATTCATACAGGAAATCTCAAAGTCAAAGGACTATATATATTCAACCCATATTCACTGTCTGAGATTCAAGTCTCACCGTGTGAAAATATATCTAAGGATTTTGTGGTCTGTAAACACCAAAAAACACTCCACTAGCTGGTAATGCCTATACCAATGCAAGGAAAGTACAATAGCAGGCAACTCAAGATTGTATGATGGGTAATTTCTCTCATGAGGTCTCAACTACTGCGACCCATACACAACGACTCAATATTCCTACATCATAACTTCTTCTATCACAATACATGATGCATCAAAATGAATTTTATAGATCATGTCTAGCTTTAGAAGAACTTGATCAATGATGAATTCAATATCCCTTTCATCTTTTGAATGGTTGTCTCATAGGATTCAGAACATATAAACTTCACACCCTTCTTAGTTAATCCTGTAAGAGGTGCTACTAAGAGTGAGAAGTACAATATAAAATGTATGTGGTGAATAGATATCCCCAATAAAATAATATTTCAAATAAATTCTTGGAATGATCCTAGGTAACCAAAACTGTCACATTCTTTGGTTCAACTAAAACTCCTACCTTTGAGATAATATGACCTAATAAGTGAACTTTTTTGATCTAGAAGTGACATTTAAATAGCATAGCATACATCTGGTTCTCTCTCATTGTATTCAAAACGAGCTCAATATGAGTGGAATGATCACTTTGAGTATGAGAATACATAAATATTTCATCAATAAAGACCTCAAAAAAGGAATCTAGATATGTATGGAAAACCCTATTCATAAAATATATGAAGACGAAAGGCGTATTTCTAAGACTGAATGACATCAATAGATACTCATATAAGCCGCAATGACTAGGGAAAGCCATATGTGCAATATCTAAAGTCCTGAATTGAACCTGATGATAGCTTGATCTCAGGTCGATCTTTGAGAATAACCCCTCTTCCTTGAGATGGAAAAAATATCATCAATTCGAGGTAATAGATATCCATTTCTCACTGTAATATGATTTAACTTTCGGTAATATATGCAAATCCTGAGGATTCTGTCCACTATTTTAGAGAAAAATGCCAGTGAAATACAAGGGTAAGTATTGGGATATATGAAATAGTTGGCCTCTGACCCTCTAGCTGCCTCTTGATCTCCTACAACTCCATAGTAGCCATCTTGTTGGGAGGAATGTATACCTGTGCAGATCTAGGAACTAGTTCGATAGTAAAATCTACCACTCTCACAAAAGGTGGTCTGGAAAATTCATTGGAATAAACATCCATGAATTGGTCAAATATAAGAGGGAATTGAATATAATGTAGTCCATTATAATTCATAAAAATATAGAAATTTGTGCAGTCACTCTACCTAGTCGAAGATGCTTTGGTCTAGCTCTGCCTTCATGGACATCCTACTCTCCCTTGTAAAGATAAGTATCACCCTTTGGAAATGTAAACGACACCCTCCGATGATAAAAATACAAATAGGAATGATAGATAACCAACCAATACATTCTAAAAATGACATCAAAACCATTCATCTCGAGGAATAATGGGTCTTATAAGAAACAACGACTACCTATCTCAATGGGTAATCCTTTCACTAGCGTATAATCTTTGAATGTATACCCAAAAGGGTATCAAGCATCATAACTCCACTAAAGAAATGAATAATGATCCCAATTCTCTCCACAACAGGCACATACATGAAGGAATATGATGCACCTGTATGGAATAAGTAAGAAACAATAGTAGAGGATACTAGAATAGTACCTCAAATAGTAGATATTACGGAACCCTTCTCCTTCGGTATAGGATGCACAAAATAGATACGACCTAATTCCTAGCCCTATACAACACCTTGAATACCTAGAGTTGGTTTGCTATGTTGGAATTGTATATTAAAATCCTGAATACCATGACCATAGACTCCTCTTATTCCTATATAGCCAGTAGCACTCCATCTAACTGCTTGGAAATGTGCTACTGATATTTTTCTTTAAGGTGTAACTAGAATAGATCATATCCCACTCAACACATATGGTAAGGTCCTGTAGAAATGGTATAGATGCCCCAATATTCCACTACATAAACACTCGATAGGGTCTATGGGACAATAGGTACTATTATGTATAGGCTTCCCACACTAGTGAAAAACCACATAACTATCAGCAGGTGTCACTTGGCTGTCGTTGCTCATGCACAGAATCTCAAAGATTTGCTTCTGACAGCTAGAAGAAACACTACCTTATCTAGGTCCTAAATTTCCCTATATCACACTATTAGATTCACTTTGGTTTCACTCAGTGATAAGGGTATGTTTCACTATATCAGATACAATATTCAATCATAAAAAATTCACCTGAGAATGAATATGATGTCAAAGGATATCCTCAAATCGTCTCGCTTTCACTAGCTCATCATTAGTATAGATTGGTAAAAAGCACTGAACCACTATAAAATGATCTTAATATTCCATAACTATCATAGAAACCTACTATAGGTTCATGAACTCCCTATAATGATCAACCCTTAGGGAATCAAGAAAGAAATAATCAAATAATGTCGACTAGAAATCCCTCCAAGTCACTTCCTGATATTGACCTTCCAGATTCAGGATATCCCAACAACATTTGGTAGATACTTAAAGCATAGAAGTTTCAAGTTTCAATATCCTAATAGGATATGTCTTGAGATTCTATAATATAGATATAACCATCTTGAGCCACAGGTCGACAACGTATGGTCCACCATCCCCAAAAAATATGGGTGGATGCTGCTACTAAAACTCCCAGGTGAACTCTATTATAGAAGGGATAGAGTATAAAACTCCCTAAATTTTCTTCAAAACCTAGAGAAAGTATACTCCAAACCTAGAATCATCTTCCTCATAGAGAATAGGAAGAGGTGCCTTAGGATGAAATACTAGAGGCGTCACTGGTGAATCAAGACCCACTACCGCTGAAGCACAGTCATCACCACCCTCCTAGGGTATGATCAGATGGCGTTAGGGTGTAATTTTTCTAAAAATGCCAAACACACACCTCAGATAAAATTTTATAATGGAATAATCCATAAAAAAAAGAATATAAGAAGTACAACGCCTTTCTTTATAACATTCCCACCCCCTTTCTAACTCAAAGAGTAAAGACTCGGTGATAATAACATTTTACAGGACATAAGAGAGACTACCTACTACCCACTAGTAAGTCCAAGACTGGTTCAATCTCTCTATTTTTTCTTCTATTCCAATTTAAAATTATAGTTATAACACAATATTCTTTAAATGGTTGAATCGAGTGGTTCGCCATTCTCTAATCCATAAGATACCATACACCTTATAAACCAAAATGTGGTATCCACTTAATCCATACCATAACACGTTCAAGTCTACGTGACCAATGGTCCATGACTCAATGTGCCACACTTGAATTCTTAGGGTTTTTGCTATAGCCTAAACTAGAAAACACTATTTAGGTTATGGTAGACACTTTAAGTACTAACCATGTTTCTCATTTTCTTATAATAATCATTATCCAATAAAGTTTTTATTTATAACTATCAAATCACTCCTAGAAATCATAGGCAATTCAAACAACATAATGATCCTATATGGCATGTCATATGCATGACATTTGAATTTCTTACAAGGTGCCTAAAATGATGCATGATCAATGATTCCTTTCCCTCATCTCATCAGGCCAAGGATAAAATGAAATACTCAATAAAAATAACAATAATAACCACTATATAGCCTGTGAGTCACCCAATGGTGAAAGGATGTGAACTATAATAGGGAAAATATAGAACAACAATTCTTATTTTAGGAAATTCGGTATTTAACCGAAACATAGGTTAGCTATGCCTAAGAAAAACTTATAACCAAGTTTCAAAGCATTCATAATCTCCTGTCTATTGTCTCAAAATACTATGACAAGAAAAGAAATACCCTTTGATACCACTTTGTGACATCCTAACTTAGGTTCCACTCAAAGGTTCCCTAGATCCGATGGGCCAGATGGCCTCAAGAACACCCCGCTGTATACCAGAGCCTGCTGAATAATAGTGAGGTCCTAGGGTGTGTCTGTGGAGAAAATATTCCCTCATGTTAGAGTGGAGCATAGTGGATATAGAATAACTAATAAATAACAAAAGCATATATAAATAGAAGGAACAATGGAAACAAACACTATAACAATAGGACCAGTAACCCACCATAGTGGAAGCATGATATAAACATCCAAGCACTAAATAATAATAAAAAATAGTAAACTGATTCATATATAAAAGATGATGTTGTCATTTCTCTATAAAATAGAGAAAACATGAATACATGGTAGCAGGCAGTCAATATAGAACATGGTATACAAAAGGAATAAAAAAATACAAAATATACCCAAGAATCTTGAGCTCCATCCTGGTCATCTACTACTAAGCTCCCATCCAAAGAAATGAAAAAAGTCACACATTTATAAGAGGATGCTTCCTCTTATCTACACCTACAAGTATATTGTCTTTCCGGGTACCATCAACATCCTAGGTAGGGTGTGAGATAAACTAAATTTGGCACCACCAAAGATGTCTATAAATATCCAGTCCATGTATATAACATGGTGGTGCACAGTTAAAATATTTAAAAGTAGTAATAATAACTATAAATGGGTCAACTCCGGTTTCTAATGGAAAACCAGGATGACACTACTTACTTCAGCCAATGTCGGAATATCTCTTAATGAGTAACCAAGGGACGAAATGGAATGTATCAAAATAGTAGGGGATGTCATGCCCAGTATCATAGTATAGGGTTTCCATGCCTAGTATCACAAGAATAGGGTACACCATGCCCTATATCACATTATAGGGTCGCCATGCCCAATATCACAAGAATAGGGGATACCATGAAAAATATCACAGTATAGGGTCATCATGCTTAGTATAATAGTATAGGGACGCCATGCTCAGTATCAAAGTATAGAGACTCCTTGCTTGGTATTACAATATACAGATTCCATGATCGATATCATAGTATAGGGAAACCATGACCAATATCATAGTATATGGACGTAATTCCCTGTATCACAATATAGGGATGACATGCCCATATATATATAACATTCACAAGGGTCATCATGACTATTTACCATAATTATCAAGGGTCACCATACCTATTACAATTCAAAATTTATGTAATAGTAAAATAGGTTTTACAACTATTGACCTTAATTCTTACAAGGGCGTAATCATTTTTCTATTTAGTCATGTGACGTGGTTGTACCACTCCATCAATTAAATTCATCATAATTATCTAACTTAGGATTCATACCCAAACCATTTATAATATGGTTTGTATAGTTAATAATTTTATATTATCAAGGAAAAACCATGGTCACACCTAAAAGGGTGGAAACAGATGGAGGGACATAACCCAACCAGAATATGGGATGACTAGAACACTTCTATCCAAGAAAATGAATTAAACATGATTAAAATGTAATTTTAGAAAAACATATTGAGAATCAGGTATGTGGTGAAATGGTGTATATTATAAAATATCTATTCTTGAGGGATAAATACTAGACCACCTACCTCGATCTGGTATGTGGTGAAATGGTGTATATTATAAAATATCAATTCTTGAGGGATAAATACTATACCACCTACCTCGATCTCATATTACTCTCCTCGTCCAGTATCATCCCTTCGTTTGGACTAGATTAAGAGGAAACAAAAGAATAGACAAACACCATGAAAATAGGGCATATGATCCTACAATAAGATAGAATCATTGAGGTAAATAAAAAAAATCCAAGATAAATAATTAATGAAAATATCAGTGGATATCTAATGAGATGAATTGAGATCGAATAAGAGTTAGGATGATCGAGATGCTAAAGAACCTATTTGGAGGGGGTGAGTAGATAAAAATTGGTGTAAAACCACTTTTCCACTGAAAAATAGAACAAATGAGGAGTTTAAAATATAACGATTTAAAGGAATTTTTTTAATTTTGAAAAACATATATCTGGGGGGTATAGTTTGACCACATAGTTTTCCTAACTGTGCACCAAACGTGTGCATCCCACCTCCTAAGGAGGGCCCCTTCATGGTTTCATGTGCACATTTTTCCAAATGGTGTGATACGAATCTACTAAAAATTAAAGACCAACCACATGGGTGTGAAAACTTAGGTGTATAGTGAGGGAAAATTTTGCACCCTACTTTCACCACTAAAATGCCCTGTATGGTCAGGAGAAACTATGCAGAATGGATTATCTGGTTTCTACTAACTCTGTGGCCCAGTGCATTTTTTCACTGGCTTGGGTTCTGAGCATCGAACAAGATCTATACACCCTCATAACCACTGTGAGCTCCTTAGGAATCCATATTAGGTCCACAAAAAGAGTTAGAACAAAATTTAATGGATTTGTACGTCATACAAAAACCCATGTTCTTACATATTTATCGTTTTTAATATCATTTGGATATGTTTTCATGAATTTATAAATATCCATCTACCATTCAGTTGATTTTACAATAATTATAGATAATTTATACCCTCTCATTATAGAATTTTACCAAGTCGTTACTATGTCAAAATTTAGTAAGTGACCTCTCTCTCTTCTCTTCCATTCAAGAAAATTCATTGTATTTAGATATTTGAATATCATTTTATTATCTTTTCATGAATTTAGAAAGATCCCTATACTATCTAATTGATATCCCAATAATGAGATATTATTTATCCACTCCATCCTCCCAAGGCCTTTAAATTTTTTTTATAGCATAAGACCCCCCTTTTAAGGGAAGAAGGGGAAAACCTAGACATCATAGACATAAAACAAACACGACCTGAAGATCTTAGAAAATAAAACTTAGACTGACAATAGGAGGTGCCCCTCCCCCATATATGAACATGATGATGCTCTCCTCCAGTGAAGGACTGAACAACTATCAAGTGTCCTGTATCAAAGCATAGGTCCGATCTGATGGATGTTGGCATACCCTCTCAACCATCTAAATCCGTAAAACCTACACAGGCAAACTGACTACTCTTAATCCTCATTTGGGCTTGTCCCATGTCATCGAGTCTGGTTGAAACTACATTCCAGGTCTCTAATACCAAACAACATCATCACACAAAACAGTCACCAATGAAAATACGTCAAAGACAGATCCACCTTCATTCAGAAAGCTTGAAACCCAAATGTTGGAGCCAGACGAACACCCCGCCATGAACCAATAGTCTCCCTCCCGCCACTGCCGTAGTGAGAACCCAAAGAGGCAGACACTCCTAGGTGCACAATGTCCGGCCAGTGCCGCCCAGGACTGGAAGGCTCAACATCCGCACCTATGAAGCATCACCGAAGGGGGGTCCTAGCCAAACTGAATCAGAAGAGCTGATCTAGGCATGAGACCGGGTAGATCAGAACCACGGAAGAACCCTCACCAGAGGCCAAAACATCAAAATTGTGGAAATCCAGAGAGGAACAACGAGGATTGGTGGGAGAGCCCGATGGCACCAATGCCTCAATAACAGCATCAAACCCAACAACAACAAAAACCAGAAAAACACTATCAGACAATTCAGAACCTCCAACAAAGATGATGCCAAGAGATCACAACCCTCCCCACTCTGAACCACACCGGCTCCAACACCAAGACATACCAGGAGACGAATCCGAGGCCATGTCAGAGCTGATGTCAAGTTACACGCCGCCGAGAACCACGCCAATCCTCTTAAAAAAAAAAATGGTCACACCACGCCAGACCGAGGCCTCACCAGATCTGGGCTAAGCAACTGAGGCCACACCGAATCCGTAACCAGGTACCCAAAGCAAGCGGAGCTAAGGCCACACCGAGATGACGCACGCCCAACCTCCTTAGATACGAGAGATGTAGGAAGGCTGGAGCTGGCGACAATCCACTCCAACGCCAGCTGAGAACTGGGAAGCTGACGTTGAGCCGCACAGGGCTGCGTTGGAGGAGAGGATGAGATTCCTGTCGATAAGGAACCCTAGCACACGAGAGGGGGAAAGGTGCCGCCGCTCAGAGGCCCATGGTGAGAATTCCATCATTTATCATTTACACTATGTTTGGTTATATTTTAGTAAAAGAAAAGAAATGATTTGATAGTTTATAAAAGAAAAGAAAATAAATGAAATGATTCTGATTTCTCTCCTTGTGTTTGGATCCATAACTTAATAAAAGAAAATAAATGATTTGGATTTCTCTCCATCATGTTTGGTGACAATTTTTAAAAGAAAAGAAAAGAAAC
This sequence comes from Viscum album, assembly GCA_963277665.1. Lineage (NCBI taxonomy): Eukaryota > Viridiplantae > Streptophyta > Magnoliopsida > Santalales > Viscaceae > Viscum > Viscum album. The sequence goes on from OY728150.1 coordinate 1,898,391,841, forward strand.
TGTTTTGGTACAAATGACACAAATAACCTTTGTTTAAAAATAACACATACACATGGGATTAAAGGGCATACTGGCTGAATATAAAAAACCAATATCGATTAGATCCACACGGACACCACACCTACCACCATATATTAATACAAATTATAAAATTTAAAAAAATTAACTAAATATAATCAAAATTATTTATATAATTTATTAATTCAAAGTTATTAATTCCAGGTAATCAAAATTATACAATCCAAATAATTAATTAAAAAATTAGTAATTAAAAAAATTATTAATTCAAAATAATTATTAATTAAAAATAACTATTAATTCAAAATAATTACTAATTCAAAATAGTTATTAATTAAAAATTATTAATTCAAAATATTTATTAATTCAAAATTAGTTATAAATTATTTATATAAACTATTAATTCAAGATAATCACAATTATTTATATTCAAAATTTTCTATAATCATAATTATTTATAAATTATTTATGATTATTTATATATGTATAATTAGTTATAATAAAAATTATTTATATGCACATTATCAAAATTATTTATATTTGATTTTTATTATTATTTATAAAATATGCTGAACTTAAAAAAATCATTATTTATAAATTACATCGAACAAAATATTTAGATACCCATGAAAATATTGTTTGTTGTTGTTATTAATAATGAAAAATATGTTCATTAATATAAATATTAATTCAATAAAATAATATAACCATGAATAAGACAAACATTTATCTTTTTTATGAAATTCAACGCACCACAGCTTTGAATTTATCGAACAAATATATTTTATTTCTCATTACAATGAGTGTGTATAAATTATCAAGGAAAATATTATAACCATGCATGTACTCCACAAGATATTTCATAATGACCTCAAACATTTTTAAAAATTAAACATGAATAAAGAAACAATTCAAAGTATTTAAGCCGCAAACATAAAATAATCATAAGACAACAAATTAAATGATAAAATATGACAACATACAAGTATCTAATCAAATGATAACATTATATGACATTTAAAAATAATAATAACCAAAACATCTTTCATTGCAAACACAATATGTCATAACTCAAATAAATGACATTTTTTGAAACTAATAGTTACCAACGATTTTGAGGATCATTCATCCTAGCATCTAAAGCCACCTTCCTAAACTCCACTGGGAAATTTAAGAATTGACTTGTCCTCTCTAGCTTCTTGGTAAGAAACAGATATGCCTTGGTAATAAATTCTGGAGCAATTCCTATTTCCTGTAGTGCCTGATGCACCTCTCCACCTGGTAACAAGCCTTGAGGTCTCGCCAAATATGAATTTCCCTCCCTCATAACAGATAAAACTTCATGCCATGCCGTATTTAGTATTTCAATGTCTTTTTCATTACCATCTGAGCTCTTTCGTTTCCTTTTTTTCATAATATTTTCACCTGGAGAAGGCACTGCATCTGAATCTACATTTGGTGAGTTGATTTTTTGCAAGTTCGCTGCATTTTGAAACATCATTTCATCAATCTCTTTAATTGTATCTTCATTGGTGTTATTGGATGAGTAGTTCCACTCTTGCACTTTCTCTTTAGTGGTTTGAGCGTCTGCACATGTCGCTCTGTCTTTTCCAAAAATTTCAGCAAGTTTCTCATAATTACCAATGGGAGTATGCTTCCATTTCTCAGCATAAGGCTTTACCTTTTATGGGAATATATATACACACACACAAGAAAAAAAGTTTTATAATTGTACATAGTTTTAATTTTAATGAAAAAACATAAATTAAATTAAATTACAATGCATACCTCAATCAATGTCTTACATACTTCAGGTTCAGCAGTAAACATTTGCGAGATTGGACTCCATGCAAAACTGCTAGTATGCTTAAATAAATCATAACATTCCGCAAAATGTTCTTTAATTATCTTTAGTCGATTCTTTATCTTAGCCTTATCTAAAGATAAGTTAAACTTCTCTCGTAGTTCTTTAACAATATTATCATATGCCGAAGTATTGAAAGTACCATTGACCCTATTCCCTTCAACATGTTGATGATAAAAAGAATTGTAAATTTAAAGAATAATTGTATTATATAAAATGTACCTTAAAATATGGGCGAAATCTTCCACTATTGAGTATCACAGGAGAAACTTCAGATCCATCAGGTTGGCATAGAAATTTATCTTCTAATGAAATCATTGCTCTGAAAAAAGCATGAAAATGTCTACTTGTTGTTTCACCGAATCGACGAAAAAAAGGAAACATTTCTATTTTTTACATTATGTGACAGGATATAAAGACATTTTTCAACTTGTTCTTTAATTGTTGAAAACTTTGTTGGTTTCATACCACCATGAATTTCAAGCATAGAACACAAATTTGAAAAAGCATGTGGCCCCATACGAATTATATTACGAAAATCATTGTCACATTTAAGTTGATCCATGAGTTTAACATGGACTTTTTGACGTTTCACATAATCAGTGGATTGGTTTATCTGTTTTTTTCGAAGATAGATTTTACGGGAATACCAAAATACCACTACATGACATATAAGTTCAACAACTGCTATCTTCCGACTTACATCCCATTTAATCAAATGATTATTCAATGCTTCATCTTGTTGATCCATAAGGCCTACAATTTTTTTAAAAACGATTCAATAAAATTTATTTAATGAAACCATATAAATAGAGATACATGTAATTGACAATTCAAATATAATTGAATATGACAAGTAGAAAATAAACAATTAATATTTCATATAAAAAATTACCTTATAGATTTTCTTTAATATAATTTATGAAAGTATCTTTATAACATCAATAGTCTATATTAAATAAAAATATATATATTTATAGATAATGCATTAATAATATTCATAATTTTACTTATTTGTATAAATAATAAATTTTATAATACAACCTTATAATAAACTTGTATAATACATTATAAACTATATAAATCATAAATTTTGTAATATAACAAAATAATAAATCTATGATAAACCTATGATAAACCTATAACACAAATATGATAAACATGTAGTACAAAATATGAAATATAATTGACAATAAATTTATGATAAACCGTAAATTTTGTAATATAAAAAAATAAAAAATAAATAAATTTTGTAATATAGAAAAATAAAATTGATAATAATTAATATAAATAATGTAACAAAATCAATTTTGTATCAAAATAAATTTTGTAAAAAAATAAAATATTGTAACAAAATAAAACAATGTAACAAAATAAAATAATGTACCAAAAAAAATTTAAATCATAAACTCTGTAATATAACAATATAATAAATCTATTATAGCACAAATATGAAATATAATTGATAATAGTTAATAATAATTAATAAAAATTTGATCTTGTGCAATTTTCAATATTATATAAATTAATATGACTCATATATCAATAAATAATCACAAGTTGTTGATTGTAATGTACTGTTTTTTCTTATACTCACCTCAATATGTATGACTATTTGTATTTGCATTACATAAATCTCTAAAGAAATAATATATTCATATTTTAAAAAGCAATCTTTTACTGCAACTGAAAAAAATGTTTCAAGTATAAATTATTAATTTCAAAAACAACCAATTGTAAATCAATTTATCATTAAAAAACAAAATATAAGAATTGAAATAAATAAATTACTTACAACAATGTAGAAGATGAAAGCTGCGAATGGGTGAAGATGAAGTGGACTGGTTGAAAACTGGATGCCGAAAAATAGTAGCCGGATGATGGAAAAAAATTAATTTCAGAGTAATAACAATAGACTTGAAGGAGAAAATAGGGTATGCTACACCAGTGGAAGAACGAGACGATGGAGATGGAGCGACAATGTGAGATGGGGAGGCAGTACGAGTTCTGGCTGTTTATATAGATATTTAAGGGCAATATGAGAAATATATAAAATAATTGAACGGAATCAACTATTTCTCCCCGAATCGTCCCGATTTTGGGATGATTCGAAACCCGCTGAAATCGCGTGCGGGAGAGAAATCAGTTTCTCTCCCTTCTCGACCCCTCGCATTTCTCTCCATAAACCTTGGATTTCCAAACGACAGATATGGATTTCTATCTTTCGGTGTCTTTTCTTTTCCGTCCATTTCTCCCCTACAAAACGAGCACTTATTCTCTGTTATTATATAATTTTACTAATGGAAACTTCAACCCAAAACTTCATTTTAAAGTAAGGTTACTCTAAAATGGAGTATGAACAGTGAAATTAACTCCAACACATTCAATTCATTTCCCACTCTAAAAATAATATTCTTTGGCTATCCCAAAATTTTATATATTAAAATAAATATAAATCATTGATTGTGTTGATAAAAGGACTAAAAAGTAAAAAAAAAACGGATAGCGCATGAACAGTGCAGTGCCAAATTTGGCGATGCACTGTAGCAAATCTTCAATTTGGCGCAACAAATGGCGGTGGGTTGGAGGGCGTTTTTATGCTAAAATAGCGTTTATGACGCTGCGTTAGAGATGGTCTAAGTTGTTACTATATCAAAATTTATTAAGGGATCTCCTCTCTTCTTTTCCATTCAAACACCTTCTTTGTATTTAGCCTTTTGAATATTAATTGGTTATATTGTAAGGGAATTATAATGATTCCTCTACTATCCAATAAATTTCCTAACAATGAGAGATCATTTATTCCCTCTCATTATAGCATTTAACGAATTTGTTACTGTGCATAAATTAATAAGGGTTCCCCTATTTCTCCTCTTTATTCAGGAACTTTATTTATATAATTCAATTTGTATTCAAATTACTATTGATGGGATATGATCTTCTACATCCCTATTACTTTAATTATTATTTCAAAGTGATGAGTGAAACATTTCACTCTCATTAATTCCTCCCATGATTCATTATGTACACTACGGGAAAAAGGGATTTTTGAGATGGGAATAAATCCCGTCGCAAAAGGTCCATCCAAGAGGTCATTTGCGACGGGAGTAACGACCCGTCTCAAATAACCAATTATTTGCGACGGGATTTCGTCTCCCGTCGCAAATAGTTTGGTGCAGATAGCGCGCCAAATCGGACGAAAGTTATTTGCGACGATGGGATCCTACCGTCGCAAATAGTTAAGTATTTGCAACGAGGCTCGTCGCAAATAACCGACGGGGGTTTATAGCGTTTTGCGACGGGACACCTTTTGTGACGGGGCCCGTCCCAAATAACTGGCAGTGGTTTATAGCCTTTTGCGACGGGATGTCATCCCGTCACAAAAGATGTGTCGGTAGGGACTATTTCTGACGAGTTCCGTCGCAAATAACTTTTTAACCACCGATAGTAATTAATGCGGGCGTAGGTATTTGTGACGGGTCTCGTCGTAAAAGATACTATTTGCGATGGGATACCCGTCGCAAATAATCTATCCTATGTATACCCCCATCCATTTTCCTCTCATTCCTCTCAAATTTTAGATCATGTGTCTCTCTTAACTCTGTTTTTAGAGAGAGAATTTTTCTAAGTTATTTTTTTTGTTCACGAAGAAGTTGTGACGTCGTCTGCATCAATAGAAAATCAGTCTTAAAGATATTTATGTTTTTTAATTTATTATTTATTTCATTTTTTTATGTTATTTTTTTATTGTTGATTAGTTGTAATTAAATTAAATTTATATTTTTTTGTCATTAGTATTTATTTGTACTAATAAATTGAAATTTTTAGCATTAATTTTTAATAATCAGTAGTAATTAATAATTATTAACGATAATTAGTAATGTATATAATTAATTTGTAGTAATTAATAATAATTGGTAATAAATATCAATAAATAGTAATAAATAGGAATAATTAGTAATAATTAGGAATAATTAATAATAATTAGGAATAATTAGAAATAAATTTTAACAATTAATAATAATGAGTAATAATTTGGAATAATTAGCACTAATTAGGAATAATTAGCAATAATTATGAATAATTAGCAATAATCAGTAACAATTAGCAATAATTAGTAATAAATGGCAATAAATAGCAATAATTAATAATAATTAGTAATAAATTGTAATAATTAATAATAAATTGTAATAATTAGTAATAAATACTAATAATTACAAATAATTACTAATAAATACTAATAATTAGCAATAAATACTAATAATTAGGAATAATTAGAAATAATTAGAAATAATTAGCAATAATAAGAAATAAAATAGCAATAACTAGAAATAATTAGGAATAATTAGCAATAATTAGGAATAATTAGTAATAATTAGCAATAATTAACAATAATTAAAAATAATTAAAAATAATTAGTAATAAATTGTAATAATTAGTAATAATTAGGAATAATTAGGGATAATAAGAACTAATTAGAAATAATTAGAAATAAATAGCAATAATTAGCAATAATTAGGAATAATTAGCAATAATTAGGAATAAATTGTAATAATTAGTAATAAATTGTAATAATAAGTAATAATTAGTAATAAATATTAATAAATAGTAATAAATAGTAATAAATATTAATAAATAGTAATACTTAGTAATAAATAGCAATAGTTAAAAATAAATAGTAATAATTAGTTATAAATAAGAATAATTTGTAATAATTAGGAATAAATACTAATAATTATGAATAACTACTAATAATTAGTAATATTTAGCAATAATTAGTAATATTTAGCAATAATTAGTAATAATTAGCAATAATTAGGAATAATTAGCAATAATTAGTAATAATTACCAATAAATACTAATAATTATTAATAAATATGAATAATTAGCAATAATTAGAAATAAATAGTAATAATTAGATATAATTAGATATAATTAGATATAATTAGTTGCAATTAGTAATAATTAGTAATAATTAGTAATAATTAGTAATAATTAGATATAATTAGATACAATTACATATAATTAGATATAATTAGTAATAATTAGTAATAATTAGATATAATAAGATATAATTAGATATAATTAGGAATAATTTGTAATAATTAGCAATAATTAGTAATAATTAGTAATAATTAGTAATAATTAGATATAATTAGATATAATTAGATATAACTAGATATAATTAGTAATAATTAGATATAATTAGATACAATTAGATACAATTAGATATAATTAGTAATAATTAGTAAAAATTAGTAATAATTAGCAATAATTAGTAATATTTAGCAATAATTAGTAATAATTAGCAATAATTAGCAATAAATATGAATAATTGCAATAATTAGTAATAATTACTAATAAATAATAATAATTACTAATAAATACTAACAATTACCAATAATTAGAAATAAATAGTAATAATTAGATATAATTAGATATAATTAGATCTAATTAGTAATAATTAGTAATAATTAGTAATAATTAGTAATAATTAGATATAATAAGATATAATTAGATATAATTAGATATAATTAGATATAATTAGATATAATTAGAAAAAATTAGTAATAATTAGTAATAATTAGATATAATTAGATGTAATTAGTAGTAATTAGGAATAATTTCTAATAATTAGTAATAATTCGATATAATTAGTAATAATTAGATACAATTAGATATAATTAGAAATAATTAGATATAATTAGTAATAATTATATATAGTTAGATATAATTAGATATAATTAAATATATTTAGATATAATTAGATATAATTAGTAGTAATTAGTAATAATTAGTAATAATTAGTAATAATTAGTAATAATTATTAATAATTAGTAATAATTAGTCATAATTAGTAATAATTAGTAATAATTAGTAATAATTAGTAATAATTAGATATAATTAGATATAATTGTCCTTGCTTGGTTGATCACCTTACAAGCAGCGTTGCAATAGGACAACCCAAGTCATACCCTTCTCATCTATAAGAATTATCTCACATGACCCTTTACATAGACTATTCTTCCTTGACATTGTTTGGAAAAAATAATGATGTCCACTCAAATTTTTAAGGAAGAATTATCTATGTAAAGGGAGCGAGATGATTCTTAGAGACGAGAAAGACATTACTTTGGTCATCCTATTGCAATACTACTTGCGAGGTGATCAACCATGCAAGGACAATTATAGAGTTTACATTGGATATGGCTGACATAAACTTTTTATTGCACATGACCTGACAATTGGCGACCCTTTGAGATTTGAACATTTTAATAATAGAGCAAAGCCTATTGCGAATATTGATAATTTTAATATTTTATATTTTTTTTATTTTTAATAATATTAATATTTATTTTTCATAAATATTGATAATATAATTTTTTATTAGTAATAATTAGATATAATTATAATTAGTAAACGAAAACTACTTGGATAATGAAGGGAAAATTTGTAATCATCTCCACAACGATGATTACCAAATTTACTTTCATTATTTAAGTAGTTTTCATTTTGCTAAGTATTGCTAAGTATTTCTAAATTAGTAATAATTAGCAATAAATAGTAATAAATAGTAATAATTAGTTAGGAACAGTTAGAAAGAAATTTTAATAAATTTTAATAAATTCCAAGAACCTGACACAATTTCCAGTGGATTGACGACACTCCTTTTGCTCGATGACTTTTATCCTTTCAAATCTCACTGACTCAAAAAAATATGAAAAATGTGATGCTACATAGGCATATTAAATCTCGTATACACGAGATTGGATATACATTCGTCGGATCATATTTTTTATAATGTTTTCAGACTGTGACAGTTGGAAGAAGACGATTCATCGACGAAAAGGGGGCTCTTTTATCCGAAAGCTCATTTACTTGCATCTTTCTCACACTGAAATCACAATGAAGAATCTGGTCAGAGATACACATATTCATTCTCATGCATATGAGAATGAATATGCGTACCTCTGACCAGATTCTTTATTGTGATTTCAGTGTGAGAAAGATGGAAGTAAATGACCCGTCCGATAAAAGAGTAGTCGACAATCCACTGAAAATTGTGTCGCCTTTAATTAATGGTAATTATTAAGAAGTAGTAGTAATTATTTATCTTCTTTTTTCAGATAGTATTTTTATAATTTCAAATTATTCAAAAATAATGATGATTTTATACTTTGTAGAAAAATATGGAACAAAAAAGTCGACATCAGTCATTATTAGATGATCGTGCTTGGATAAATCAACCCATAAATCCAAATGGTTCTAGTTTAAATCCTATATATATTGAGGGTTTTGAAGATTTCTTAGAATTTTCATAATCAAAAACAGAATATGTTTCAGAAGGCATAATTAAGTGTCCTTGTAAAAAATGTGCTCTGAGAACATTTGACACATTTGAAAAGGTTGGGGGACATCTCTTGTGCTTTGGTTTTCAACCAGATTATGTTTTTTGGTATCAACCTGGTGAACACAGTTCCATAGAAGATACTACTAACTTCATTCCGAATCCATCAAAGTTCCAAAATGTAGTACATGATGTTGCAGGTCCATCTGTTCAACAAACTGAAACTCACGATGATATTGATATAACTCTTGAGTTGGAACCATCTGAATTTTATGAGTTATTGAGGTCTGCTGAGGATGCATTATATCCTGGTTGCAAGATAAGAAAATTAGAAGCGGTTGCAAAATTTATGGCTATTAAATCAAATAATGCAATGTCAAACAAATATTTTGATCAGATATATTATTTGGTTAAAAAATTGTTACCTGAAAAAAAATGTGTTGCCTGCAAATTACTATGAGAGAAAGAGGTTGGTTCGTAATCTATCCCTTAGTTATCAGAAGATTAATGCATGTGAAAATGATTGCATCTTATATTATGGTGAAAATGAGTCACTAGATAGTTGTCTAACATGTGGAAAATCGAGGTATAAAGAAGCTCATCCAAGAAAGTCTGGACCGATTCCTGTAAAACAGTTGTGATATTTCCCCCTTACACCCAGGCTGCAACATTTATTTATGTCTCATAACATAGCGTCAATGATGTCATGACACAGAACCAATATTTCAACTGGTAAAATCTTGAATCATCCATCTAATGGTGATTCATGGAAACATTTTGATCATATACATCCTTCTTTTACTTTAGAAGCCCGAAACATGCGATTGGTTCTTTCTAATGATGGTTTCTATCTATTTAGTTCTTATGGTAGTCAATATTCATGTTGGCCTATATTTATAACTCCGTAAAATCTACCTCCATGGATGTTGATGAAGGAACCCTATATCTTTTTGACATTATTAATCTCAAGACATCTGCAAAATAATATTGATGTTTATTTGAAACCATTGATTGATGAGTTAAATGCATTGTGGAGTAATGATGTTAGTACATATGATGTTTCTGTGAAACAAAATTTCACATTAAAAGTTGCATTGATATCGACGATTAATGACTTTCTAGAATATGGCATGTTATCTGGCTGTAGTACACATGGTCCTAAATCATGTCCTTATTGTATGAAAGACAATAAATCCTTTATGCTTGTCAATGGAAAAAAACCTTGCTATTTTGACTTTCTTTATAGATTTCTTCCAACCGATCATCCTTTTCAAAAGAACAAATCTCATTTCAGAAAAGGCACAATTGAAAGGGATGAACCTCCAAAAATGATCTTAGGTATAGAGTTAAAATCAGTTGTATTTTCATTACCTCCCATCACATTTGGGCCAATAGTAAACCAAAAAAAACATTCATGGATTTGGGGAAGAACATAATTGGATAAAACGAAGCATTTTTTGGGATCTTCCATATTGGTCTGATTTGTTGGTCCGCCATATGTTGGATGTCATGCATATTGAGAAGAACTATTTTTATAATTTATTTCATACAGTTTTGGATACACCAGGTAAGACCAAAGATACTGTAAAAACACGATTAGATCTTGCCCAAATTTGTAGGTGACCAGAACTTGAACTATTAGAAAATGTCAGATCACATAGGTTAATGAAGCCAAAATAAGATTATACACTATCCAAAGAGAGTCATTTATTATTTTTTCAGTGGATTGTAGATTTGAGACTTCCATATGGCTATGCTTCCAATTTGGGAAGATGTGTTAAGAATGGTCATATTACCGGATTAAAAAGTCATGATTGTCATGTTATAATGGAAAGAATTATGCTGATTGGATTCAGAGGTTTGTTGAATTCTATGATTTGGGATTCGATAATAGACATATTATATTTTTTCAAGACATTTATGCAGTGAAAACTGACTATTATGCACTAAGAAAACTAGAGGAAGATGTTTCAATAATTATATATAAACTAGAAAAAAATCTTTCCACTTACTTTCTTTGACTCAATGGAACATCTGATATTAAATTTTCCACATGAAACTAAATGTGGAGGTCCAGTACAGTTTTTATGGATGTAACCATTCGAGAGATGAGTGTAGAAATTGAAGAAAAAAGTACGTAACAAAGCATCAGTTGAAGGCTCAATTGCCGAATCTTATTTGCAAGAGGAAATTGCTTTTTTTTGTTCTGACTATTTTGAATCTGAATATCCATAAAAAAACCGCATGGGATGGAATGCGGGAAATGTTAATGATGAAATGAACAATCATTTAGCAGTTTTTAATCAGCCAAATCTTGGCTTCGGTGGAGTTCAAGAACGATGACTTTCAGACGATGAACATCACAGAGCTCATACATATGTTATGCTCAACTATGAATAAATGATATCATCTGTACTATGAGTGCTTCTATCACTTATTCTATAATTTCTATTACAGTATGTAAACTTATTTTATTTGTAAGTTATATGACAATCATATCAAGAAACAAGTTCCAAAAATTACAGCAGCTGCCCTTAAAGAATGCAGACAAATTTTTTTTCTCAATGGTTTCAAAAGCTGGTAACATAAATTATTGATGGTTTAATATCAATTCATTTTAATATTTATTATATTGATAATTGTTTTACAAATTTTCAGGTGTCTTAACATGCTGATAAAATTGATAAGAGACTGTGTATATTGAGTAACCCACCATCCAAAATGGTTAAATCTTATAATGCATATGTGGTGAATGGTTTTCAATTTCATACACGTGCATATGGAGAATCAAAAAAAAACAATGAACATTGGAGTTTGTTTGAGAGGATCGCATCATAGAGAAATTGAAGTTGACTTTGACGACATTCTGGATGAAATTATTGAGCTATGTTATCTTGGACAAAATTACATAACGATGTTTAAATTTCGGTGGTTGGATACTGAAAGAGGCTTGCATGTTCATTAGACTCATGAAATCGTCAATATTAAATATAAAAGTCTTCTTGCAGTAAATGGACCATTTTTTACTTGCTCAACAGGCACATCAAATTTATTACGCAAAGTACTGTGCTATTTCAAGAGACTTGGGTGATTGGTGGAGCATAATAAAAATAAAATCTCGGGAAAATCAATTTACTCAAACTGAATGTGGTTCCACTGAAGTGAAATAAATTGAAATTTTTCAAGAGACTACTCAAAATCCATCTTTTTTACAATGAAATGTGAATATCGATGAGGACACCCCACAATTAAGGGTCCATAGTAAAGAAGATGTTAATGATATTACAAATGAAATTGGAATGACAAGGGATGATGAAAGTGAAACTCATATGGATATTGATGATGCCGAGGAGGAATATGAAGACATTGAAATCGTTAGATATGAAGATGATGATGAAGGTGAACATTGGCATAGTTAAATGCTGGTTATGATCATAACTAATATATATATATATAATAGTTATTTTCAACTATCTACTAAAAACAATAATTTTGTGTTTCAGATGGACTCTGATCTATTGTGTGAGTTAGAGGAGGTTGAGATACCTTTAGACGAGGGGGATGTGGGATCATCTGACCCTCATCCTACTAGTGGTTCAGGAGGTATGCAGAGGGGGCACGGTCTTGCATGACTGATGATTCCTGACCCTATCCCTAACCGATGTCCATGTCTTGGCTTTCATCCACACACACAGAGGTATGATAACATGTATATTTTAGTTAGATTTCATTAATTTATTTATATATATACTAATTGTTTGATTATTTATTCTTTTTTCATAGTTTTGCGCATGCAGCTGTTGAATAGGGGAGCGCTATGTTGCACAATTATTTTTCTCAGCCATGGACCACATGAGAACGGATTCCCATTGATGTGCAGCTCAGCATGCATAATCAATGGATGGTACATAAATAAATAATATTTATTTTGAAATTTATTTTATTAATAACTTGATATTATAAATTATTTATAGGGTTTATGGTTTCCCATCGATGATAGCATGCGTGACGATATCAATGCAGCATGGGAGGTGGCTATGTGTGAGCGTTTGCATCAGTTTTTGCAAAATTTGACAAAGACGACCATTAAGAAAGTAGGAGTGGCAATATTTGATGAGTTGTGTAGAGCCCACCGACCAGAGAACATTCTATCTAAGGTTTGGGATGGATTATGTACACACTGGTTGGGTGGTGGATTTTAGAGGAGGTCTTCATTGGGTCAGTAGAATTGGGGGAGACAGGAGGTGACACATCGAGTTGGTAGTCGTACATTCAGTATGCATAGAGAGTATCTGGTAAGTTTTTTTTTTAAATATTTTATATAACTTCAAATATAAGCAATTTATTTTATATTCATATAGGCAGTTGAGCATCCCGATATTACAGAGTACGATGTTTATTGGAGGATGTACAGTAATCTAGCCACCAGAGAGATTAGAGGTGATCGCCAGTGTCAGATTGTGGTTAATCTTATTTTTTTCAGTTTGAAAATTAACAGCATATAATATTTTCACAATTATAATTTCAAATTGGAATTGAAGGAGTCATATGAGGCTGCAACTTCTCAGACAGAGGCTGAGGGTTAAGACGAGGCGACTGATCAGACCAGTGCCCACCATTTCGATGAGGCGACATGGATACAGGCGACTCAGTATGACATCGAGAAGGGCCGAGTAGTTGGTATCAGCTCTCATGTGACTCATGGTACTTATTATGATACTGTTGGGATGTCGGCGTCCATCTCAATAGGAGCTCGTTGAGAGGCATCTTCTTATGGCTCACAATATCAGGAGCAGTTTTGAGCTCAGAATGACATTATAGAGAGTTTGCAGAAGCAACAAGAAGAGATGCGTCAGCAGCAGCAGCAACAACAACAACAACATGAAGAGGAGATGCGTCGATGGTAGCAGCAGCAGCAGCATCATGAGGAGGAGATGCATCGATGACAACAAAAACATCACGAGCAGATGGAGTACATGCACCGTCTGACTCGTAGTTTAGGGATGAAGTTTCCTCCACCAGCTCCTTCAGTTCCTCTACCTCCTCCAGAAGACGACCCCCAATGATTTTTTATGTCAAAAATATTTAAATTTAAATTTTTTGTAATATGAACTATTTATAGTTTCTGTCTTTTATATTGGTGCGATTATTACATAATTTAATTTTTAATATTTTATGATTTTTTTTGTGAATATTGAGAAATTTAATATTTTTTTTATTTTAATAATATTAATTTTATTTTTTCATTAATCATAATTTTATTAAATACATTTATTATTATTATATTTTTTAATATTTTTTTATTTTACTAATAATAATAATAATATTTTATGATTTTTATATGTTTTTGTGAATATTGAGAATTTTAATATTTTTTATTATTTTAATAGTAATAAATATAATTTTTTAATAATCATAAAAATATTTTATGATTTTTTTATATATTTTTTTGAATATTGAGAATATTGATATTTTGTATATTTTTTTATTATTTTAATAATATTAAAATTAATTTTTTAACAATTATAAATTTATAAATTTTATTTTTTTTAAAATTTATTTATTATTTGTGACGTGATCTGTTGCGACGGGATCCCGTTGTAAATTGTATAAATAATTTTTTCTTAATAAAGGTATTTGCGATGAGATTACGAGCCCGTCGCAAATACTATTTGTGACGGGCCTGTCACAAATAGTCTAAAAAAATATTTTCAAAAAACATTTGTGACGGGATTACGGGCCCGTCGCAAAAAAGTATTTGTGACGGTCCCATCACAAAAGATATTATATATATACAAAGTATATAATTGGAGACTTATTTGCGATGGTGAAGTTTCCCATTGAAAAAAATATTATTTGCGACGGGCCCATCACAAATAATATTTTTTGCGACAGCATTTTCTACAACAGGCTATTTGTGACGGGGCCCCGTCGCTAAAGCCTATTTGTGACGGGATCCCATCACAAATAACCTGTCGCATATACCTTGAATCCTAGTAGAGTATCCCTATTATACTGTCAAAATGATCCTGTGAATTTTCCATGCCATGTTTTTATTCTTGAACCCACCTTGTATTATTCCTATTAATTCAAAAATTTTCATATTGGATTATGTTCTTACATATCAATCATACTTTCCTTTTGACTTCCATGTGATGATTGAGCTATTTCTCTATTATTGAACTATTTTATGAATCTACATGTACTGCCATTACATTTCCAAAATGTCTCTATGATTTTCCATACTAAAAATTTGTGAGGTGTACACTCATACCCATTTTCATTCAAGGGTATTCACCTAGTTGTACCTATATATAATTGATTTGGTACTTATTTGTATATAACCTACAATACTTAATCATGGTATTAAACGTGATTAAATATGTTCTTATGTTTTATGATCTATGTGACACACTTATGAATGTACATGATATGAAAGTGATGGGTGTGCCCATAATTATATAGTTCTCCAATGAATTGGGTAATGTTTTAGTCTCATGATATGTGATGTATGAGATTAGGCAGTGATCATAATCCATTAGGATACTTTTTACGTCATGTTATTATGTCTTGGAGGTTACCCTTGACCTATGTTTATGATTTCATGTTTAAAGTTGTTTCTATATCATGCTACCTTTATGCTACCATTCTAAATCATGCCTTATTTTTCCTGCCTAGGATTATCACCCCTTTTATGTTCCATTTAAATTCCTATTATATATAATTTAATGTTTTTTCATGTTATGATTTATTTATCCCCTTACTAGGATTTATATCTTACCCCTTTATTAGGCATGTCCTAGTTTATCCACTATAGTTTTAAGAATGATAGAATATTATGAGCATGTTAAGGAAGTTTTCAATAATTCCAATCTACCCATTTTTTAAATTTGTTGTGCAGTGTACCTAATTACCCAAAGAAACTAGGATTCTTGAAATTGCAGGCTGTACTAAGTGTATTCATATGTAATAAATCATGAATTAATATGTAATAAAGACAAGTGTTGTTGCAGTTGGTATCAAAGGGAGGTCTAGTTATTTTTGGGACTAAGATCGGAAAACTCTAGTGAAATACTTAGGGATAACAATAAGTATAGGAAACAAATTCTTAAGTTTTGGTAAAGTATAGAGTATTTGGTTTCGAATAAAATACATCCCTGTCTGGACACTACAAGTGGATATGAATCTATAAAAAATATACCAAGGGATGAAAACCTTGAAAACACTTTTTTGAGCTTAGCTCGATTAGGAATCTGTGCATGACAATGTGCCTTGCTACACACCTAGTTTGACATTCCCTGGGGACATGCTTTGGTAAATTCACAATCTTATTATGAACCACTATTAAGGGAACAAAAATACCCATAAGAGTCAATGTTATGAAATAGATCATGGATAACTTAGATTGAATCCTATAAATTCATAAGTTAAGAAAATAGATATAATTTATCATTTATTCCTTTAATGTTATTTCATTCTCATTTTTATGTTTAATAGTTTAAAAGTAATCATTTTTAATTTTACCTTTATTTTAGTAAATGACTAGAAATAGGAGGAACCAAGTAAATAACCAATGTGATGGGAAATGTGATGAATTATCAAATGAGATACCTAACCTGATGGGATCTCAAGTAAGAAATCTCGTGATTATTCCTAACCAACTATTAAAAATTATAATCAACAACTAGAACATAGTTGAATGTCCAAAGATATAAAAGAAGATGAGGATGACATATCAACGGAGTTCATTTGATAAAGGTGATAAAGGTAAGATGATTCAATTTCCAGCATGCAAAAAATGTGGAAAGTGAAACCAATGTATGACACAAATAAACTCAAAGGTTGTGAAAAAATATTGTATAAAGTAGCTATTTTCTGTAAAAAAAAGAGTATGATATAAGGGACTAAATTATATCCTATGGCACCCTTTTTTATTCAATGTATCATGTGTGGAGAATATGAGAATTATCTGAGTGAATTACTTAATCCAAGGGTTAAATCCTAGACTAAGGATATATTATCTAAAAATAATTGAAGTGTAAGGATTTAAGTGTTTAGGTATTAGTATTTGAGAATTATTTTGTAAAAGTAGTATATCAATAGAATTATGGAAGTATGAATCATGAAACATCTAAATATTGTTCCACAATTGTTTTTCATTAAGGATTTGAAACACATGTTGAATGGTATTGATAACCAATAAAAGTGATTCAGTGATAAAGTAATATTTTTGAGAAGACATGATTGAGGTATTGATAACCCTTAATATGTGTTTTATGTTGGGATAAACCTAAAGAGTATTTGGATGATATGTCTAAGTAAAATCTAATGTTTAAAAGCATTGATACCATTTTTGGAGATTTATGTGATGGAAGTTAAGCATTATTAATGATATTTTGGGAAACATATTAGAAGATCATTTTTTTTATTTTGAGGTGATTAATGATATTTAAGTAGATATTTTATTGGGTTGAGGTATATATAACCATTCAGCCTAATATAAAGGATTATTTGAGAATAATGATATTATTTTTTTATAGGTATAATATAAAGGGTATGAGACAACCTTTTAGGTTAAAACATTCTTTAATGTTGAGTTTGCTTGTGTTATTTTTGATATAAGAGTATTTATTTAAGGAATGATCTATGTCAAACCTTTGCTATTTTCTGTTGAATTTTGTAGATTAATGTGTTAAGGTTTATTCATTTTCGGTATTATATTACTTTATGCTAACCATTTTGGATTTAGTAAATATAGTAGGAATAACTTGATAATATTTTGTGGATTATGTGATCTGTTAGAAGCTTATTTTAATACTTCAGGCATAAAAAAATTCATCTTGAGTACTCATCATTTGGAAAAAAAGATAATATTGTAATGGAAATTGATTCAGGGATGAAATTATACAAGAAATTATATTTTCTTATGTTCCTAGAGTAAATGGTAAAGGAATTCATCAACTCTATGAAAATAATATTGAAACAAAAATATTATCATATTATGATCATTTCTGATGCATTGTTGGTCTTTTCACCCATCTTAGATTATGGTTTTGTGGTCATTGACTTTATACAAACCATGTTATTTATCACTTTCTATTATTTATTGTTCATTAGTTTTTTTGATGTCTGTATTTTCACTTCCCATTAATATTATCATACTTGGAAACCTAATTATGTGATGATCTTTGTACTTCCCTTTCTCTCTTTTCAAGTGGATGCTTCATTAACCCTTTTTACAAAATGGATCTTCAATAAATATATTTTCAAGTGTTACAACATTTATTAATAAGATCAAGTTAAAAATGAATTTTTGAAATTTAATAAAGGGTGCAAGAATGTAATTCTCCAAGTTTTTAAAATAGAAACCTATGCTCGATAGCATATGCGATACGCAAAAATGAGCCCAATCAAATAATGATTATTTAAATATGACCATCTTAACATAGCCATTAAATTTTTGAATATGAACACAATTAACTAAATTATGATATATATATATATATAAATTTAATAATCAAAATAAATATATTTATTAATTCATAGTAAATAATCACTCAATTTTTAGTAATGTTATTTTATTCTTCAAAAATACACTTTCTTCAAAAATGATTTTTATTTATTTATATGTAAAATATATTATAATTAATTTACAGAACATTTAGAAAATTTATTTGATAAATTTAACCTAATTTTTTAAATCAATAAATAAAAATCAACTTAGGATTAATTTTTTTTATTTTTCAGAAAATATTTATTTTTTAGTGAATAGATAAAATAACTTTTTTTTGTAAAACTATCAATTATTTTGATAAATTAAGTAATTTAATAGTCTCATTATTTTTTCAATTTTATTTTAAAGTAACATAAGTGTTTTAGTTATATTAAATCAAATTACTTACCTTTAAATCATATTTATACCAGATTTTAGTATAAGTTTATTTTTAGGCTTGAAACCACATTTTTCATAAAACTATTTTAAAATGTATAATGTTTGTCCTTTTAATTAATTTATAATAACCTATAATGGGGAATTTTTTAAGTTAAAATTATGGATAATATACCTATCATTATGAATTAAAATTCATATAGTGAATATTTCAAGTTATATAATTAAAGTAAAATCATCTTTTACTTGAAAAAAATGTTGTTTTCAAAAAAACCGCTTTCCATTATGCTTGTAGGTTTTATTTTAAATTAAATTATCTAACCTATATGAATTTATTATGATAAAATGTATATTATATTTGGAATAATAATAATAATTAATATTATGTAATAATTTTAACTTAATTTTTGGACAATATGAATAGTAACTATAGTAACTATTTATTACCACGGTGAAGGGAAAATATGTTAATTAAGGGTAAAAATAATTTTAAAAGGACTAAAAAAATAACCCTAAGGTTATGAATATTTATATTTTCACTTCACCATAATAATTATTATATTTTTTTTCATTTCTTTATAAACAATAATGAAATTATTATGATAAAAATTAGATTTTAGTGTGAGAAAACACAAATTGTATTTTTGTGTAACAAACAATTTCAATTAAGATATTCCTTTTTGATGAATTCCTAAATTTTAAAAATAAATTATATTTTAATAAAATAATACTACAAAATAATTTTTTTTTAAATTTAAATGATAATATAATTTTATGAAGTCAAATGTAATTGTTATAAGAGTTCAAAAACCATTATTGAAAAAAACCCAATATTTCTCAATAAATGTCATTTATTATTTTAATAGAGAAAATTAAAATATTTAGAAAATTATTTTTATAAAATAAATATCATTTTTATAATCATAATCCTGAAATTATCTAACAAATAAATTTTCATAATTTTCAGATAGAGTTGAAGTTCCAGGTAAAAATTAAATACAGTATAAATATATGGTTCATATTATGACATCATAATAACAAAAAAGTGATGTAATAAACGATATAAAGGGTATCCAAAACCAAATATATGTTTCCCATTTAAAATAATATGTTTTTAATGTTATTTTATTAATTTTATAAATCCATTATGAATCAACCCATACCTATATTATATTTTAAGGTTTTAAAATCAATTATTTATAAAGATGACTCACATCGACATCACCAAGGGTAATATTTTAATGAGTTTAGAACAAGGAATTATAAAATAATTAAAACCATTCCTATTTGAAAGAAAAAATGGGATTTTTTTTGTCTTTGATTATTTTACTGTATAGATTTCAAAACCTAAGTTTGGGAAATAATAAAGAACCCCCTCTCTTTTCCTATATAAACCCACCTAGGACCCAATTAATCTTCACTAAAAAAACTTATATCATGTTCTTAATCTTCCCTAACCTCTCTAGAGACATCTAAAAGTTCCCTAATCTATCAATAATCTCCTCCCAAGCTTTTGGAACCACCCCCTCAAGGTAAGGGTCCTCTCTCTCTATTTTCAATTCGAGCACCTTCTTGGTATTTAGCCTTTTTAATCTCATTTGATTATGTTTTAATGACTTTATAAATATAAATATACTATAAAATTTATGCAACAATAATTATATATCATTTATAACCTCTCATTATATCATTTTTCTAAGCTGTTACTATGCCAACATTTAGTAAGGGACCCTTCTCTCTCTCTTCTTTTTAATTTAACCAGCTTCTTTATATTTAGCCTTTTGAATCTGATTTGATTATGTTTTCAGGACTTTTTAAAGATCCATATACTATAAAATTTATTTTAAAACAATTATAGATCAGTTATCCTCTCTCATTATATCATTTTCCTAAGTTGTTACTTTTCCTAAATTTAGTAAGAGACCTCACTCTCTTCTTTTCAATTAAAGCACCTTCATTGTATTTAACCTTTCAAATGTCATTTGGTTATGTTTTAATGAATTTATAAAGATAAAACTAATTTAACATTTCTTTCACAATAATTATATACCATTTAACCTCTCTCATTATAACATTTTACAAATCCATTACTATGCCAAAATTTAGTAAGGGACCTCTTTCTCTTTTTTTCAATTCAAGTATCTTCTTTGTATTTAGCCTTTTGAATATCAATTTTTTAAGTTTTAATGATTTTATAAATATCCCTATAACATATAATTTATGTAAAAATAATTATATATCATTTATACTATCTCATTATATCATTTCTCTAAGCCATTACTATGCTGAAATTTAGTAAGGGTCCTCTCCCTCTTCTTTTAAATTTAGGCACCTTATCTGTATTTATAATTTTTAATATCATTTGGTTATGTTTTAATGAATTTATAAATATAACTATACTTTTTTATATATTTACCAATAATGATATATCATTTATCCCCTCTCATTATAGCATTTTCCTAATCCGTTACTATGTCGAAATTTAGTAAGGGACCACTCTCTCTCTCTTTCAATTCAAGAAACTTATTTTTATTTATCCTTTTGAATATTATTTGGTTATGTTTTCATGACTTTATAAATATCACTATAATATCCAATTGATTTCCCAATAATTATATATAATTTATCCTCTCTCATTATATAATTTTTCTAATCCATTAATATGTCAAAATTTAGTAAGCGGCATCTCTCTCTTCTTTTCAATTCAAGCACCTTCTTTGTATTTAGAATTTTTATTCTCAATTGGTTATGTTTTAATGGATTTATAATTATCTATACACTTTAAAATTTATTTACTAATAACTATATATAATTTATCTTCTATCATTATAGCATTTACCTAAGCTGTTATTGCACTGAAATTTAGTAAGGGATCCTCTCTTTATCCTCTTTATTAAAGAACCTTATTTATGTAATGTACCTTTTAATCAAATTATTATTGATGGGATATGATATTACACATAAATATTACTGAAATTATTATTTCCAAGAGATTAGTGACCCATTTAACTCTCATTAATCCCTCCCATGATTCATTATGCACCCTTTTTATGCTACTGATATCATCATGTGATTTTTTCATGCCAAGTTTTTATTCAAGCTCTCTCCTTGTCTTATGACTATAAATTCCCAAATTTTCATGTTTTATTATGTTATTAAATACACCTCATACTATTATTTTTTACTTACAGGTGATTATATATTCATTCCTCTCTTCTTGAACCATTTTATAAATCTTTATGTACTGCCATTACGCTACTGAAATGTCACATCAATTTTCTAGGTAGAACATTTTTGAGGTGTATACCCATACCCATTTACAATAAAGGGTATTAATATATTTGTACCTATAGTTAATTGATTTTATAATTCCATTTATGTAACCCACAATCCTTATTCTTGGTAATAAATGTGATTAAATATGTTCTTATGTTATATGATCTATGTGACACACTTATGAATGTACATGATATGAAAGCGACTGGTGAAACTAAAATTATGTACCACTCTAATGAATTTTGAAATTTTTTATTCTCATGAGATGTCACGTATGATATTAAGAACTTAATCTAATCCATTATGAGTCTTTTTCCACCATTTTATAATTTCTTAGTGCTTATCCTTAACCTATGTTTATAATGTAATGTTTAAAGTTGTTTATAAATTTACCATATTTCATTTATGTTAACATTCTATATCATTCATTATTATTCATGTTTATGATTATCACCCCTTTTATGTTCTATTGAAATTCCTATTGTCTAACATGTAATAATTTTTTCATGTTATAATTTTTTTATTTCTTTACTGGGATTTATATCTCTCCCCTTTGTTATGTATGTCCCAAATTTATGCCAAATAGTTTTAAGAATAATGGAATATTATGACAATTTTAAGGAATTTCTCAATAATGTTGATGTAAACATTTTTTTAAGTTGTTATGTAATGTACCCAATTACACAAAGAAACTAGTCTTCTCTATATTCTGGGTTTTACTAAGTGTATTATTATGTAATAAATTATTAATTAATTTATAATAAAGATAAGGGTTTTCATAAGATTCTCACCCAACTCCTTTACCCATATCGTGTAGGTTCAACTTAAGTGACTAACCTACATAACTATTAGCACATGCAAGTTGAGTTTGTGGGACACACCTGCGCGACCATCCCTAATGCATAGGTTTGTCCTACATGGATAACCACACACACATCCAACATGCGTGAACCAACTGTGTGAACCACTAGTGTGAGTAACTTTCTTGAAACACATAATTTTCCAAAGGTATAATATTTTTCTATAAATAGACCCCTAGGGGTCCTCATTTGACACTCTTGTAATATCTAAAGATGGATTGAAGCTCCGCTCACCCAAGTATCTTGCAAAAGTTCCCAAAAATATCTAGTAGATTTATAAGATTACAAAATAAGATATAATTAACAAAAGTAAAGGTACTAGAGTTATTGAAAGGTTTAAACACCAAGTAACTATTATAGGAACCATTTTCTCCTTTGTGAGAAACACTTAGGAAAATTTCCCCTCCCTAGATCAAAACTGGAACGCCACCCTTCCAAGAGAACCCAAGGAGACCCTTAATGTTTAGTGTAAATTTTTACCCAAGTGGTGCTACATGGGAAACCCAACACTTGATAAAATTATCTTATCTCTCCCAAGTATCACCTGGGTGAATACCAATATAGCTTTCCGAGGTATCACCTAAGAAAATTCCAACTCAACTTTCCTAGGTATAACCTGGGTGAATCCCAACACAGAACACCCAGGTATCACCTGGGTGAGTCCCAATACAACTATCCTAGGTATAACTTAGGCAAGGACCAATCCATATTTCCCAAGTATTGGTTGGGAGAATCACCCCTGATCCTAGAGTCATCCTAATACTATAAATAACAGGGAATCCCTTTACCTAGGAATCCTATCTAAAGTAGACAAAATCCAAACCTTCTCCAAGGCCTCCAGATGTGTATAATAAAAACATGGGATACACCATAATGTCCTCTTGATCATGAATTATTATTGTAAATTAAGTCTTTCATTTTTCCTATATAATAGGTAGGATACTTTGAATATTCAAAATCATAAATACATATGGTAATAAGGATTATAGCCTCAATTATGGTGGAGTAAAATTTCTCACTTCAGGAAGTGAAATTTGTTTTCTAAAAAGTTAAGATAATTGAGAGGTGTATGTGTATCCAACAGATACATAAGTCCCAAGGGTGGGTTTTTAAAAAAGGTAAGAATATGAGAATGGTTAAAACCTATATTTCTTTCAAACAAACCCGCCGTTTCCTCACTCTCATCCACCAATAGACAAGGATTTATATGGTAACCCCTCCCAGAGTAAGCCCCTAACTTTTATTATAGGGTATCATATCCCTCCCGACATCTATATCATCACCCTCATCCACCAGTGTATAAGGTTGAAAGTTAAATGTGGGTTTCTAATTTAGTTATAAATACCTTCACAAAAATGATTTTAAAATGTGGATATCTTACACTATATATTTTTTATCAAAACAATAATGACTCATGTGAACTTAGAGATTAGTAGTTATCATGATACTATCAAGATCAAAACTATTGAATGGGCCTCCTTAATTTGTGTAAGACCTAACACCTCTAAACTATGTGGTCTTTGATTATCATTTTAATGATATACATAAGAAGCCTCCCTAAGGTTAAAACCAAACACTTTTAATCCTTTACCATCCTTATTGGGCCATATTTATTGCAAGATCATGACCCCACCTGGAAGGATATATCCTTTCTAGGTCCTTTTTAACTCTCCCTCATTAACTCAAATTCATGGTGAAATTCATCTCATCCAGATAATTTTTTGATAGGATTAACCATAAAGGGATGATAATGCAAAAGTCCTATGAAATCATTTTCTAGGAACCTTTCACCTAGGAATCCTTTCCACATGGCATTAAACTGCATGGTATAGTCCTTGTTGCATGAATCTAAAAATTACGATGTGTCCTATTAAGTCACAATAAACTATGTGGTTTCTGATTCCTTTCACAAGGATATATAATAATCCCCTCTCATGGGACCAATCCCAACATCAAAACTCAAAACACTTCCATAGATGGAAATAAAATATACAGTTACTGATTCTGAGATTTTAAATCATTATTCTTCAATTTAAAGAATGAGTGAGGAAATTAATAGATGATATGGAGAAGCACTAATACATGAATATGGATCTCTCAATAGAGAACCTCAGATACTTATAGATGGTTACATTGATGGAGAACCTTTGATATATACAAATGGTTACTCCCACATGAATATATGGTTGATTATGGATGTAAAGGATGATTGAACTTATATTCAGTTTTATAAAGGATTCATGAATATGACTTAAATATATAAGAAAGTTCTGGGTTAGAAAATAATTCCCCCAAAAGGGTGTGATGAGACTGATCTCACATACTATCGACCAATATAATACCTTAAGAGGCATTGAAAAAATAACCAATGATAAAATTAATTTATAAATAAGTTCAATATCATGTATATAAGAATCATTGTGTGTTTTTGGCTATACAAATAAACCTTATTGGAAATTGAGTCCAAAAAAGGGATGAAAAAAAATCCTCTTTTCCCTTTCCCTTTATTTTTATTTATTTTTAATATGTTTCATTTTGTTTAATATTTCCTTGTATTTTTAATGTTTTAATAACTAGTATATTAACTCAAGTATTCTACTAAATAATTAACTTCAGTTGCATATTTATTTATAATTATTTTGTTTCTCTTATCATTATATTTTATTAATATTAAATGAAGGGTAGTGAAATTTAAGTGTTATGGGAGAATAAAACTTTATAGATGATTATTTGTTTTTTTTATTTTATTTTTTAGGATATTTTAGATTCAAATAATATTCACTATCATATTTCAAAAATGAATAGATTTTGAGAGGTTTTTCTTGATTTTTTGAAGAAGTGGATATTAAATTATTATTGATGGGGACACTTTTACCAAGAATTTCATTTTCAATCACTTATATGAGTTTTGGATTTTTTTTAAATATATACCCATGAAACACTAAATTAAATATTTATCCTAACCTATGTGGTATTATGAACCATTCCTACATATTCTTCCAAATACCCGCACTTTCTTGAGAGAAACTTGGATTTTTCATGTGAAATAGAATTTGTAATTTTTTTCTTTCAATGATTTAGATTTCATAAAGTGTTTTTGAAAGGATTGAGTATTTTTTTAGAAATCCATTTTTTAAATTCATAGATACCTTTATATCTACCCTTTTTAGCCCTTAGAATCTATGAATTGACTTATCAATCTAAGGCACATTTCAAGATGAATTATCCTTACCTACATTCACTCTTAATATATTTACATGGATATTTCGAGTTTGAGTGTGGGGGAATGGACTTTCTTGTGTTTTAATTGGGTTTTACTTCATTTTTGGGTGGTGTGAGGTGTGTTTCTACATTTTAGGAATTTTAATGGGTATGATTCAATTTTATTCACCGTGATTCATTTATATTATATTTTTCTCCAAAAAAGAGAAAAATAAAAAAATAAAAAAATAAAAAAAATGGTGATGAGATAATTTTTTTTATTATAATTAATCTTGTGACACATGTACCACTAAAATTTTATGGGAGTAAAATTTCATTCATTTCTTGTATTAAATATTTATCTCATACTGCATGATAAAAACAAAAACTAAAAATAGAAAAAATTAAAAAAATTAAAATAGGGAGAATTAGGACGAATTCATTAATTCTATTCACTTTTAACTCACGTAACATGTTAAAGGAAGTGTGATGTACATTTATAATGGGTATTGAGGGATTTATTTCCTATGTTTTCAATTGAATATCCACATAATTATACTTAAGATTTTAACCACCTATTTTCAGCCTTAAATTTCTATACATTTTTATCCACCAACCCTTAAACATTGTATTCTCTTTGAAAAGTCCTCATGATTGAAAATATTTTTATTTATCTCAGTAGGGAGAGATGATAATTTCTATGAGCCTATGATGATACATTCACTTTATATATGTGAGCATAACTCTAAATTTTATATCTCTTTAGTGAAGAGTAACATAACATTTTAATGCGGGATATGTGTGATTGGAACATGAATGGAGTTTTGAGTTTGAATGAATTTATATTTTAGAGAATAAAATGAAAGAGGATAGTTTTTCATAATTTATACCTAATGGAATTTTATTTTGTAAATGATTTTTTAAATTTTCTCACTATTGACTCTGTGTGGATTTTTATTCAAACATTAGATAATTTCTCAAGAGTGGAATGTCTAAGTATGGGGGAATTTACAAAGTCAATATTTTCAATAATTTTACTTTGAATTTCAATGTTTTATATCCCACTAATTTCATATTTTAAATGGAATTTTCACATTTTTAGTTTTTAGAATAAATTGATCTTAACTATGAAAATGGACTAATTTTGGATTATTAACTTTATTTATTTATTATATATTTCCCATAATTTTTTTATTGATCCAAATTGAAAAAATATTATTTTTTGGATTATATGTTTATTAGGATACGTTACATAAAAATTCACCAGAATATGAATCCAAAAATTTTAGGATCAAAAGGAGTATTCAACTCAGGCCTTGGAATTTATTCCCAGATCTAAAAACTTTAAAATATGGGCCCATATCTCCAAAATGGATGAACTAATTGATATGAAATTTCACATTAAGAAATAAAATATTTTTATGAATAATTTATTTAACTATTTACACATGTGATTCTTCCCATTTCAAGTCCATAAATGCATAAGAACTCAGTGCATGGGAATATAAAGAGTCATCCTATCCAATAAATATTTCTTGAGTAAATCTATCAAAAAATCATATAAACTAGTCAAAATAAGTTGAAATCTAGTTTTAAAATGTAGAATATATATTATAATAAATTTTAAGAATAAAATTTTTCCAAATTAGGCTGTTAAATTGGTCTATCACGTGAAAATTTTCATAGGATAATTTTTAGAGCTAAAATTTTCACCCTTTTGCCTATAAAAATACATCCCCTCTCCAATTTAAAGGATTTATAAATCCTTGAGTTTATTTTTTATGGATATACTGTTTTAATAGTCTAATAAATTTTTAATATATTTTAGTTTAGTTTTCTTCCTCTCATATCTATTTTTTTTTCTTTTCACATTTGTGTTATTCCACTATGACTCTATAATACTCAGAGTGGTAGGTAACAAAATTTAGGATTGGCCATGATATATGTTTTATTAGTGTTTTTTAATTAGTTTTATTTAATTCTCAATGTTTATTTTCTATTTGTAACAGGGTGGTGGGTGTTTTTAGGGGTTATGTGGTGATTGTTCAATATTTAAAGATATTACCCACTATTTTATTATATTCCCTACCAAACATCAATTCCATTCCTTCTCTTGAGAATTCTCTTCATACAATGGATTTGAGTTCATTCAAGTGATCAAATGACATATGATGGATCCATGTCTTAAAATGTTTCTAAATTTTGATTGAGGTGTGTTCATCAATCTTGAATATTTTAGGAGGTGAGATTTGGTGTGCTGAAGAGACATATTAAGCATTATAAGTTTCAAACTCAATGTAGAGGATAATAGTTTATGTGTGATGGTATGAACTATAAAATAGAATTTAGATAATAATAGTGGATAATTATGGAACCTTAGAAGTCAACTCTTGGAACAAGTTATTTCTTACAAAAATTTATTTAGTTTTTTCCATATTATTTTATGTTCATATATTTCATCATTATTAAACACTACTTCTTTGAGTTAATAATAATGAGTTATTTATTTATAAGGATCATTAAGTGAGATGACCTAGGCAATCCCATATTCTCAACTTAATAAAAAAATATTTTGAGTGTGCACATGAAAAAACTCATCAATCACCCCTACATATTCACTTTGGTGCGTATGTAGACATAATTATTCAGAAAATAGGTAAAGGTAAAGTATCATAATTCTCTAGTGGAGAATCTTGATATTACTTTCTCAGGATGAAGGTGGATCTTGGAGTTTCTTTTTGGAGTCATTATAGTGATTCCAATTTGTTGTTGTTATATCAATAAATCCTTTGGTTTCTTTGAGTATAGTGTTTTACTTCATCGTTATTACCCTGATATTTTATCTTTATTAGTAATTATTTATGTTGTATAATTTTTACATATGCATCATATAGTTGGTTTGGTTTATTGTTTTTATATTGTCAAGTAATGTTTTATCTTTAGGGAAAATCATCCCCAATATTTTATAAATCCCTTGAAATTTATTTTTAGGGTTGTTGAAATACCAAAGGTGTTTTAGAAACCTATTAGTTTTTTTCCATATCATCATCATGGGTTTATCCAATGGGTGTAGTATATCATGAATTAATATTGATACTTACCACTAGGACTATATTCTTCATAATGTGTTCGATGATTTTTGAAAACTAGTTTTAATGATTATTACCTATATTGGTTTGAAATATTCCAAGACATCAGTTTCTAATGAGTGATGAATAAGTAGTGTTTTTTTCTAGTTATAGATAAATGAAAATAGTTAAACAACATAAAAACCCAAAAGAAGAGGTCATGGAAAACAAGGTTTCACTTGAGCCACAAGTTAACCAACAACTTATTCAGAGAATTTTTCAATATTTTCAAGTTGTTGAAAATGGAAATTGAAATCAAGAACCAATAAAAGTGGATAATTATGTAAAAATTCAGAAATAGAATCCGCCAATATTTTAGGGGGATTAAAAAACTAAAAAGGAAATAGTGTTCCTTAATAGTGTGAACTCAATTTTCAATTTTCTTTGGACCCCAGCTGATCTAAAGGTAAAGTTAATAGTTTACATGCTAGAGGATCTTGTATTCCAATGATGATATTTATCTATCCAAGATAAATTTGACCAAATACTTACATGGTAGGAATTTTAATAATTTTTTTTAAAAAACCAACCCCACACCTTTAATATAGTCAGTACGACAAATTTATTTAGCCTAAAGAAATAAAATATATCAGTGATAAAATATGCATCTAAGTTTATAAACATACTTCATTTTTATATTAAAGCATCTATGAGTTCATCCTTGAAGGAATATATCTTTGAATCTATACCAAAATCATAAATTAGTTCTTTGATAGTTATGCTATGTATTACGAATTATTCAAAGATGGTTAATAGAGAAATAATGGAAGAAAATGATATCTATAGATATATGGATAGAGGAAGTATGTTTATCTCCATGAGACCAGGTGGAAACTCTAATACTTTCAATAATAAGAAGTGGGAAACTTGATTCCACGGTGGTAGAGTATATCAGAACCAAACCATTTAATCTATAAAATTTCTACCTTAACCAAGTTCTAAACCTAGATGTTTCCAATGTGGTTTGTTCGACTATAAAAATCTAAATTGTATGACACCATCTAGATCGTGTCACAAATGAAATAACATGGGACATATTTAGTGTTATTATAATAACATAACCACATTTGCTATTGGGAATATATATCATGTGTATCAGGCATCTTATTCATTGATGGGATGATCATTTCAAAAAAAATTCTTGTACTTACAACCAAACAATCCAAGGTGATTCTAGGGACACCCTAACCCCCTAGAAAATTCAACCACAATAGGAAATAAAGGAATAATGGGGAGTGAGTGAGTAGTTATATGATTTATAATATATAATCATAGAAGAAACTCAGGTCCTTCGACTATATGCGGTACCATTCTTCTTAATTCAACTCTTATGTAAGTTTTGTTTGATTTTGCTGCATCCCACTCTTTTATTTCTTCATGATCTATTGATTAAATTGGGTTTTAAATTGAGATGATTATTAATGTGATGAGTATCCTTACACCTCTAAGGTAGTGAGAGTGTAAGGTATTTAAATGTGAAACTTTTTCTATAACAATTTATGAAGTCCAGTGTGATTGAAAATTTTCTATTTTAGACATGTATTTCTTTGAATTGACCATGGGAATAGATTAGTTAGTTTATTTTAAGGCCTATATTGATTGTTTACATGATGGGTAAAGTTTATATCTATTTATAGGATATTTCATCTCTTTAAATTAGGTTTTTATTTAAAAATTTGAAAAGTTGGAACTTTAACACCAATGGTTAGAACTATTTTTTATCAATTAGGATCAGTCACTTTGGGGACTAATAAAATAATTGAGACCATAAATTTCCTACCATTATGGACCAATATCCAGAAACATTTCCCAAATATTTCACCTATTTTACACCTAAAATGGATGTATAATTTTAAATTTATATATTCCATGTACCAATCCTATTTCACTTTCATCATATAGATTAGAACCAATTGAATTGAAGGAGTTGAAAGATCCAATTATAAGAATTGGAAGGTAAATGGTTCATAATACCATGTATGTAACATTGGGATACTCTAGTTCCTTTTTTCAAGAAGGCATATGTTTTTTCATGACTTTGTGTTGATTATCATAAGATGAATTTGACTACAATAAATAATAGGTATCCACTACCTCAAATTAATGACCTTTTGATCAAATGAAGGGATCCCAATGGTTCTTTAAAATTGATCTGTGCTAAGGGTATCACCAACTCTAGGTTAGGAGAAAGGATATACCAAAAACTAATTTCATGAGTCATTATA
The DNA here is from genome assembly GCA_963277665.1 of Viscum album. Classification (NCBI taxonomy): domain Eukaryota; kingdom Viridiplantae; phylum Streptophyta; class Magnoliopsida; order Santalales; family Viscaceae; genus Viscum; species Viscum album. The sequence goes on from OY728150.1 coordinate 1,898,423,650, forward strand.
TTAATTATTAATATGTAATAATTCCATTTGTTCTTATAAATTCATCAATGACTTTCATGAAATTGATGAACCATGTATTTCGCCAGTACCTAGACTCTTTCATTGTGGTATTTTTTGATGAAATTTTGGTGTATTATTGAGTTACGAAATAACATGAAGATCATTTATAGATATTCTTAATCATATTTCATGATCTCAAGTTGTATAAAAATCTATCTAAATTTTATTTTTGGATACAAGAAGTTAACTTCTATGGCCATGTGATTTCTAAGAATGGCGTATCTGTAGAACCTAAAAATATAGAAGTTGTTATATCTTAGTAAACTCTATAGAATTTATTTCAGATACATAAATTTATAGTATTATTAGGTTACTGTCATAATTTTTTTCATGACTTATCATGAATCACATCTCTACTTTTCTCATGATAAAGGGAAATCCATTCCATTAGAGTGTGGATTTCCAAAAATCCTTTTTGGAGTTTAAAGTAAGGATTAGTTCTATACCAATTATTGTTTTTAAAGAACTTGGGATTGGATATGTGGTTTATTATGATATATCTTGTAATGTCCTGGATATAGGTATCCCATTCATTTATGATTTTTTTGGAATTAGAGGTGTTTGGAGATGGTTCCAAGGATATTTTTGAAAGAACCATGGTATAGATATCTTCTACACCATAGATCCTTAGCTACACTATAAGGGCAGTTATTGTGATGTGTAGAGCTTAAATGTGGTATATATGGGGTCAAGGGATGAGATTCATAGTCACTAACATTTTTGGTAAGGATGCACCATGGGGGTAGGATCTGGTGTAGCCTCCCTTCATGACAAATGAGTTTTGTAGCGTGATGGTCTTAACTGCTTCATAGTACCTCCCTAGGTTTATAGAATCTGCAATTTTTAGGGTGTCATGTTCCTAAAATGCACATTTTACTAGTAATTCTTCTACATGGCCCCTTCAGTTGTGCCTTAGTCTATTCTATTTCAGCTGGTTCAATGACATATTCAAGGGGGATATGTTGTGGTGTTGTGTTTTTCAAAATTCCTATAAATACAAAAACCCCCATTTGAACCCCTTTATCCCAAGTTTCTATCTCCAACTCTAGGAACCCTAGATATATTTTTAACATTCTTTGAATCCCCTTTTGATCAGATTCAATCCTCAGATTCCGATGTTCGATTTGTGGTAAACTAAGTTGATCTGTTTCACTTTTCTAGTAGTTTATTCCATGTTTGATCTTATTTCCTCCAATGATTTCTTTCTATTATATGGATATTGATATCTATCATTATAATATAGTTTCTTTGATGTATTTTGGAGTACTTATGGAACAATTTTCTTGGAGGTGTGTAAGTTTCTTTGTGGGAGAGGTGATAAAAGATCCTCATTATTGTTTTGTTCTCACAAAAAGAACATTAAAATCCTTAAGATAGGGGATTTGTTACTTATACTCTTATATATGTGAAATCATAAATATACTATGATTTATATTCTTTGGGTGGTGGTGTAATCAACCCTAATAAAGGATAAAACACATTAATAAATAGTGATTTATAGTTGGTGATCACATGTGTTCCTCCAATATGATAACAACTTGCCTAATATTTTTCTAGATAGTGTGTTATCTATGTTATGCTTATTTATCATGTTTTTCATGCTTGGGTTAACATGATAATTTGATGAAAAATGGTTAAATTATGTAAAACTAGCAATTTTTGGTTGGAAAAATAATTAAGGAGTCATGTTTAATGAATCCTTACATTCTTTTAATTTGAAGATAATAAAATTAATTCTAAGTTCATATTTAATTGTTTTATTTCTTCTATATGTTAATAAAATTGGATATATAATGGAAAGATGGTAATTATTGTTAATGGTAATAATAAAGAGTCATGTTAATGATATGTTCTTTATTAAATTTTAATAAAACTATAAGTTATGCTAGAGAGCATGTTTAAATAATTTAATATATTTTTATAGCTAATTCCTTATGTTAACCATAGTTATAACTTATGATAATTGAATTTTTCAATAAAAATATGGTAATAAAAGTGATTTTTTAATAAAGATAGATGTTTGGGTCCAAATGATCCTGTTTTCATGTGAAGGCTGAATGCCTTATTTTAGGGACTAGATGACCTGTTGACCCTATTGTTGTTTTTCCACCCTCTATGGTGCTCTGTATGTGAGCCTTGATATTCCATGTTATGTGATACTGAGATGGTTGTTTCATGACAATATATGGGTTGATAGGTTTGGTTTTGGGATAGTAGTTGACACATGTGAGTTGTGATGCATGGTGAGATGTATTATGGTGCCGAGGATGGAACTGGGATTATTGGAATAGGTTGAATATGGTATTTTCTATTATTTCACTAAATGTAGGACAATTTCTTATTAAAAATCTATGATTGAGTTTCTTAGTTACCTGCATTACTTTCCTCACTGCTTGAGGTTGATAATTGTGTTTGGTTATCTATGTTTTCAGGTAAATTAGGATACTTCCTAGAGTACCTAGAATTATGGAATGGTAAATGAATAATAATGTTTAATAATATTTTAACCCATGGGGTTGGTTCTTATTAGAATGAAAAAGATTTTAATCTTGAGAAACTATGGAATGAGTTCGATTATTCTCAGAGGAAATGGGCTTCACTATGATTGTTAATGAAATTTTATTTTGATTAAGGCTAACTAAGGGATAATGAATTAATTAATGTAAGGTAAATTACTAAAAATAAAGAAAAAATTAAATTAAACTCCTTGTTTAGTTATGTACTTAAAGTATATATAGTTCTTAGAATTGGTTGCAGGGTGTCTGAGAGACAATAGATGTATTTGAGCCTAAGACTAGGTTAATTACCAGAGTGTGGTTGTGATCAATATTACATCCTATATGTTTTATAATTTTATAAACTAAACCACACTTGTTGGTAGGGAGACTGAAATCTAGTGGACTCTGGGAGGGTGTCTTCCCTAACATTTAGGTTAACGAGGAATGGATGGCTGACTACCCCCTCTGGTCCTGCTCCATTTCCTTGCAGTACTATGTGATGGTATGTATGGTGGTTAGTTTTCAACATACATTTGTGTCGAAGGATGTAATGGATTTTGGTTATTTCCAAAACAAGTATATCTAGATATAGTATCCTATGGATTATTATAGGTACGATTTTTATGGTTTGTGATTGATTGAGGTACATATAATGTCCCATTTTTTTTGAAAGTGTTGTTTTACAATGCAAACATGAATTTTATGTCTGTTGGATAGGCCAAATTAAATTATATTTTTTGGAACCTAAAATTGAGAGTTTAAATGAATTTTTATATCTTTTTAGATATATTTTGTGGCTTGTTGAGTTTCTTGATATTTTGAATTGGTTTTAGAAGCATCAGGCTCTGAAAACCCAGTTTGAAGAAAGACAGACAGAGGTGCACAGTTGGCACATGGTTTTTCTAACCAGGAAGCCAAAATCGTGTAGAATGTTTTGTTAAGGGAAATGATTTAATAAAACCATGAGGCCCATTCTAGGAAATTTTGAACTGGAGTGCATATGTGTAGAGTTACCTGCATGGTTGGTGAACAGTTTTTCAAACGTATGTGGCCAGACCATGAAAGGCTCTTCCTCTTTGGACAGTAAGCACTATGTGGTTTTTACAGGGTTTTCCAAACCATGAAGTTTTTTAAATATAATAAAATGACCATTCCCCCTACTTCTTTAAGAGGCTTCCCCTATCTTCTTTCTTCCCACACACAACCCCTTCCTTTAACCGTGGAGCTCTCCCTCTCCCTCTTCTAAGATTCAACCTCTTTCATCCATCCAAGATCCGATTCAAGCTCCATTAGTGGTATTGGATTCCTATTGGTAATGAATTCTATCCTCTTGATTTTATTCCTCAATTTTCTCTCCATACGGAATGTTAAATCTATGTGAAATATTTTACCCCATTTTAAGGTGTTTGTCTAAAAATTATTTTTATTCTAATAAGAATTTAATTAGAGGATGATATCTAATGAGAGAGTTCCTATAATTATGGGGCAGGTGGCATATATATTTCTCATAATTTACGGGTGTTGTGGGGTGTGTTATTAAATACACACATGTGGGTTTTCTGGGTGAAGCCCTTTATTAATTAATTCTATTTTTTAAGTAATAATTAATTTTTTGAGATGCTGATGTCCATTCTCTTGATTATTTATAAATGTATTAATATGGTTATGGGTATTTTGACCAATTGGGAGGGTTAATATGGTGGTTTAGTTTAATTAATTAAATGTGATATGATTAAATTGCTTCCATGTGAATGTTTTGGGCATGACCCATGTTACTTGGGGTGATGTTGATCACTAAGAATGAGCCAACATGGTTCTTCAGGTTGAGGATGTGGCTCAAGATACATGGTCTGATGTTAATCACTAGGTTAAGGTGAAATGGTTTATCAATATTGTAGTGACGAGGTCACCAGGATGAGGGAATGGACCATGAGACATGGAATGGTGTTGACCATCGATATTTGGTCACCATAGTTCACATGTGGCAATGAGGTTGTCCGATGGTGTGTCTTAGGAAATTTTGGTAATTTTTACTTATTTTTTTTGGATGAAGTTTCCTCTGGAGTCATCTACACATAGATAGGAATTTGTTGAGGTTGTGTGTACCATTCATTGTGGGTGGTGGCCTCCATTGATATAGCAACATATGGGATAATGTTAACCATTAGTTATTAAGGAGGTGATCACTGTATAAATCCATGGAAGATTGTGTTTGAGACCATTTTTTGGGGGCAGAGGATCACCATTATATTTATTTTTATGGGAAAAGATTATTGGAGGAAGGATATTTCCATGCCTCAAGATGTCAGGATATTGATATGAAAATTATTTATTATATATTCAAAGATGGATATCGTCTTGCCTCAAGATGGTGGGCTGTTGAGATGACATTGACTTTTGAACGGAGGACTAGGGGACCTGGGATATTGTTTCGAAGGGAAATAAATTACCCAGGAACCCTTAGATGAAAAAAATGGCTAGAAAATAATTAGGTAGTCTATCCTTTTCATATTGGGAAGGAAATTTCATGATTAAATCAGTTCTCTTCAGTTTCACCATTACTATTTTGATGGAGAAGAGATGTTCAGACACCTTTATTTGGGGATAAACTTGTCTTGGCTTGATGGGTGATTTTGGGGGGTCAAATTTCTTACACAATCACTAATTTCAGGTTACCATTGTTGTTATTAACTGAAACTCCCAATGGTTCCCACATTCATAACTAGGTATAGACCTTCTGACCAAAGGTAGGTAGTCAATTGGGGTTTCAAACCCAATGATGATTAGGAACTCACATTGGTTTAGAATATGGGAGGTCAGTATCATCACACCCTTTTTTGGGAGTTATTTCCTACTATGAGACTCTCTTATATATTTAAGATATGTTTGAGAATTTCTTCCAAACCCCGATATGGGACCGATTTCCCTAATAGAATGATCATAGGTTAACCCATTTTATGTATAGGATAAAAAAGGATCTCATTAGTTAATCCATCTATATGCATCCAAGGTTCATCATCTATTTCCTAGTAACAAATAGTTGTTTGTATGCTGATGCTTGATAACCAGGTGCTTCAGAATTTTCTACCATGTAAGGAGGTGGTTAATATTTCGAGGAGGGGATTTATCCATTATGAGCCATCCTGCATATCCTGTTTATTACATGAATAAAAAACCACATAATTTTTTAAAACCCATGAGGTTTAATTTCATGCAGAAAGGACATTTGTGTGGGAACTCAGGAACCAGATATTTAATCTAGAGTCTTGAGGATACGTCCCATGTATCTTAGTTATAGTAGGAATTAGAGTTATCATAGTTTGATCATTCACTTAGGACAGTCCCCAAGGTAGATTCCATTTATGTGGGGGTGTTTTATATCATTCCACTCATCAGGGTTTACATACTGAGATTTCCCTGGTTAGTGGAGATTCATGATGTGAATGATCTGACCATTGAAACTCCCTAAGACCACGTGAGCTATGCTTAGTGTGAGAAATAAGAGATAGAAATTAATTAGTCTCACTATATATGGATGCAGGTCTTATGTACTAGGATGAACCTTTGGAGGTTTATATATAGATCAGACCTCAGAGAGCATCCTAATTATCTTGGTTATGGTAAGAATCAGAGTCATCACAGTTTCGAGAGTTTCTTAATCCACTAATAGTTATCCCATGCGAATTATTGGGTACCAATGGTTGAAATGTTGGATACATGAGGGGTCTTACACCAAAGTGCATTCCAATTGGAGCTTAAGCCTTAGGAAGGAGTCCTACGTATCTTATTTATGGCAAGAACTGGATTTCTCATAGTTTAGTTGATTGGGGATTACACACTGAGGTCAACCTTATTTGTGAGATATATCATATTATACCTCTAGTCCGGGCTTACATGCTGATCTTTACCTTTACTTTATATAGGCTTATGATGTGGATGATATGATCATTTCAACTGCCTAAGCCCATGTGAGCTATAATTGGTGTGAGAAACAAGGGATGAAAAGTAATCACTCTCATTGCTTATGGATATGTGACTTTTGCACCGAGACGTACCTTGGGATATTTTATATGGAGCTCGGACCTAAGAAATTCATCCTACATATCTTGATTATCTCAGGAATCAGGGTCATCATATTTTGATTGATCGAGGATTACACAATAAGGATGGACAATTTTATCAATACCTAGGTTGCATAATTGACCAGGCCTTCTTATCTACCTGACATGCGATTATTGTCTACTTGACATGCCTTGATTGTATGCTTGACATATCCAAGTATATATTCCTAACATTTACAAATAAAATCACATGATCTAGTTGAATTGTCCTAGGGACATCGCATAACCTAGATGGAATTTCTGAAGGCTATCTCATGATCAAGGATGACTTTTCCAGAGTACATTGTAAGACCCAACCAGTTTTTCCTGGAATCCATCATGTGATTTTGGATGGATTTATTTGAGGGAATCACATGATGCAGCTAAATTTACCTGGTGTCATCATGAAATATAGATAACTCATTGGGAGGTAATTACAAGAGTCAATGTGACATGTATGGAGGGTTATGCATGATCTAGGGTTATATGTCTAGAGGGTGCTGCAAAATATAGCTGACATGTCTAGAGGACATCATGATTTCTCTATAGTGTGTCTAGAGGATGTCACAAGAGCAAGTTGATATACCCAGGTACTATCACGAGACTCAAACGACATGTACTAGTGCCACCATCTGAGTTAGGTGACATGTATGCAGGATATTTCGAGGCCTAGATGAGATCCTGGAGGGTTTCTAGAGACTCGAGTGGAATGCCCAGGGGGTGCCATGTAACTTTCTTTAACATGTCCATGAAACATCACATGATCCAAATAGTACACCAAAGGAGCATCACATGAATTGGGAATCATATCCTAGTGTTGTTTCATGACCCAAAAGGTTAATGAAAATTGTGTGAGGATTATCATATGTGTACTTCCCTTAAGTATTTATTATTTTTAGTATTTATTATTGCCTTTTATTTCATATTCTTTATATTTTTTTAAAGTTATATTTTTTAAGTCTCTTATGTTTTAAAATATATATGGGATGTATTTCAAATGTCCCTCTATAAGTCCTTCACATGATCTATGAATGATCATGTGAAGTTCTTGTGCATGATGCATGATTTCTCTGGTTGTTCTCTAGATGTCACCTGATGAAAAACTTCATGATCGTGGGATCAGTAGCTCTGATAAATCAGATCTGATTCTTGGGCCATTTGTGTCTGGATAAAAAAGGCCAAACCCTTCCTTGATGTTGGGGTGGTGGATTTACCGGCCCCACCACCCTGACTGGTCACCATTTTGTATGATGCATATTGTGTGAATCTAGGATGGAGTCGGTGGAGGCCTTTGGTATCATGAAACTTTACAACATCCTAACACATGTAATTCTAGGGTAATATCGTTTTTCTAAATGACCACAATACCTTCCTATAAACACCCCATTTATTGGATTATATCTAATTAATGAGGCCTTTTTTATCCATGAATACATGCCTATGGAATTTCATATTTTCATATAGACACATCCAAGGGCCTTCATGAGATCAGGGTGCCTGTTTGAAGGCCTTTGTGGGATCTTAGGTGATTTTTCTAGGACTTTTTGTGAGACAAGGGTGACCTGTTAGGGGGAATTTGTGAGATCAAACTGTATTTTCAAGGGGTATTGAGAAACCATTTTTTGGAAAACCTTGGTGTATTTCATGGTTTTGACAACTAGGAGAGGCTGCCACCATTTCCATTTTTATTTCCTATGTTTATTTTATAAAGTTTGGGGATATCATAAGGTTGTATGAGTGTTGTTAAAGATAATCAACCTATTTATTGGTGATATATCACATAAATGATAAGAGGTCCTATGGAGATGCATGAGAATTTCATGGAGAATTCCATATGTTTGTCCTTATGGATCCAAAGGGGGAGTGTGATGTCACCTGGACATGTCCATGGCTCTTCATGGGATGAGGATGACATGATATAAGGCTTTCATGAGATGAGGTGAACATGTCGATGGGTTATTATGATGTATTGTGGAATTCCAGGGGCATGTCGTGTGATTTTTATGATTGTGAGACGATCCCTCCTTCCAAATTTTATTTCTTTTGTATATTTTAAAATGGTTTGGGATTTTGTGATGTTGTATGAATGTTGATGAGGATAATAATTCTCTCCATCGGTGATGTGTCACATGAGTTTTAAGACCACAAGAGGCTCCCACCTTTGGATATTTTCCCCAATTTTCCAAGGATTTTGGATGGATCATTAGGAATTTGCCAGTTGACAAGTTGCGCGACTTGTGGGGAGCTTACCTAGATTTCACCATGTGATCAGTGGTTGTTTGGGGTTCTTCTGTAAAAGCAGGAGGCTTTTTCAATGAGACTTTGAGGGATATGCACTGTGGGTGGCTAGCTGCATGACCTTTTACTGGTTATGTGATCATGTGACCTCTAAGGGTTCATGTGATCTACGTGATCATGGTCACCTTCTTCTTCCTTTTTCTTTTCGGGGAAAATAATACCCATATTCTGATATCTTATTCCTTTTTGAATTTTTTTATGGTCATTTTATAAAACCCCAAGATTTTATGGTTTATATACTCTTAAATAAATTCAATTCATTCAATAGCTAACATTTCACAAAAAATTACTTCATATAATATAAATCATATAAAATCACATAAAAACTTTTTAAATGATTAACGAATTAAAGAAGATAACTTTTCTAGAAATTAAGGAACATATACCAATGAAATAGTAACTTGAACTTTGGAATAGTAATGTGACCCTAAGGAATAGTAATTAGGCTAATAGAATAGTAACCACACCTATGAAATCATAAATAAAATTTAGTAATCTAATAAATGAAAATATGATAAATTTATATCATAGTAAAAAGAAATAAATATTTTGGAAATGATAAATTATGTGCTGGTAATTTTATAAAACATAAATGTTTTTTTACAATATTATAATTAATATAATGATTTAAAATAAGCTTGTTTTCAAAAAATAGATTAATAAATTAATATCTTCTTTTATTATTATTATAAGATAATTTTTTGAGACCTTGGTTTATTTTTCATAGTGTTACAAAATTAGTTATAATTTTAAAATTATTATTTTTTGAGTAAATGGAAATTTTAATTAAAAATTTAATTTCAAATATTTATAAAATTATTTTCATAAAATTAATTTTATTTTTTAATTATACACATTGAAAAATGGTTAGGGTAATTTTTTGGTATTTTTCTAAAATTGTTGAATTTTTGGGGAATAGTGAAATACAGTAATTTACGGTATAAGCTAAATATGTAAATTATTGAGTCACAAATGATGTATGTCTCATATAAGCACATAATATCAAACTATACTTCATTATTTTAATATATTTTGTGATAATTTTTAAACTATTCATAGTCTGGAGGAAAAATAATAAACTAATGAATAAAATAATGAGAAAACACCCCTCTCCTCCACTATATATAAATACCACCCCTCACCACTTCTTCTCATTAAACCTATTAAGAATTTAATATTATAAAATTTCTACCCAATACTATTACCAAGTCTCTAACCCATTTCTTTGAGCCTTTGGTCCCAATAAAACACCAAAACCCAAGTGCCTTAAGGAGGTTCTCAAGGAGAAGCAATTCAAGAGGTAAAATCCTCTTTCGTTTTCCTTTATTTTCTTATTCTTCACTCACCTAATCTATATAAACATGAATTATAACTCCAGTATCTTATATATACTATAATTTTATTATGTTAATGGAAAATCCATCACTAATCTACTTCTTATCTCACTTTTATTCTAAAAATTAAAATATCATCTCTGATGTGTTGATTTATCACCATCGTGGATGATGCATTTTCATTTTTCATTACCATATTCAATGATAGTAATGAAACCATTATAATAGTTGAAATATAATTTTAAATGTATATTAAAACTTATTTAGTTCTCCTTAACCAATATATATGCATAATATTAATTATTAAAACAAAACTAGTGCACGATGATCAAAAAACATCAAAATAATCTAAACGGTTATCATTAACATTTTATCTAATGAATTATCCTCATTCAATATAACCAAATGATGTATGAAACCATTTAATATTTTTTAATCTCATTAATACTAAATAATTTTACTTCTAGATTTTTTCTTCCATTTTACATGAATTCCCATAATTACACTCGAGGGAACCAATCATGAAAACCAACGAAATGAACACTTCCGAACGAAAAAATTCAATATTATAAAAAATAAAAATGCCATAAATTAACTTAATAAAATTATAATAAATAAAATAAATGTTTAATATGTTATGAATTAAATTATTAATGAATATAATTTCATTATCTAGGTCATCAAATGCATGTATAGAACACTTTCAGACATAAGGTATAGGATTCTCCCTGGACCTCCATTTTTCATTCGGGTTACGCTTTCTCTCTCTTTACCCTAATGTAATTATTAATTATTATTATTTACTACTCCTAAAATCTTTTTTTTTTGTTCCAAAAATATTTTCCTAGCTTAACTGTTCTTCCTTTAATGGGGAAATTCATTTTTTATAAGGTTAGTTTTTCAATTCCTCTCGATAAGCATGCCTGATTTAAGGGAACTTTCCAATTTCTTACCTACATTCAAGTTCACTCCCCAATTTGTTTTAATCAACCAAATATTTTTATAAAATAAATATTATTATCATAAAAAACTATCTTTTTTCATTTCTGGTTTTATTCTAACAATTATTTATTTTCCCTCTTTAGATACTCTTTTATAGTTTTCCTATAATCGCACTAAAGAGACTATTTTCTAAAGTTTCTTAAGAACTATTTTTACACGTTTTCACTTTATTTGGACATAATTTATCATGATATATTCCTATTTTAACCTTTTAATGTTTAAATATTATTTAAATACATTATTTTATGGAAACCGTTATGATATTCTCTTTGAAAACTTATTCCTTATGTGTGGTGTATGTATATTTCCCATTATTTATGATCATCATTCATTAAATAACCATATTTCTTGTATCATGGATTTTATTATTGTCTTATACATATAAATTTTCTACATATAGTGTTGTTAATGAATTTAATCAATGTATGAATAATTATTTGGACTTATAGTGATGGGTGGGGATCAGTTATAGATATCCCTTTGATGCATCAACAAGTATCATAAGAAAAAACAATTGGCGATGTAACATATTTTTTTGTTTCCAAATAGAATCAGTCGGGTTTTTATTCATAGAATTAAACTGTCTTGAAGGTATAATGGTTCTTGTTCTAGATACATTATTTCTAATAAATAATCATTTTCTTCATTTAGTATTCAATTATTTCTTTCCATAAGGTTTTAATTGTGAAAAAAATATTTGGATTCATTTTAATTCATAGTGTATTGATGGAATGTGTTTTTTAGATTATTTACCTTTCAATAATTTCCATTACTTACTGAACATTTTTCATTTATTATTGTCTCATATAACCCTTACTGAGCATTTGATCTTACCCTTTTTTTTTCATTCCCCAGGTTGTGAAGATGAAATCTTTAAATAAGTGACAAGAAGCAGTTTATTTCACTACTAAAAAATAGGCCTTTTACAACACTGTTATTTATCAGCTCTAGAAGAAAATGATGATAAATAGAATATTTTTCAATGCTAAAGAAAGTGCCGATAAATTTAAAATTTTATTAGAAATCTAATTTTAGCATTGATAAATGAAACATTTATCAACGCTTTATTTTTAGCACTGATAAAGGATATCCTTTATCAATGCTTTATTTTTAGTACTGATAAAGGGTTCACTTTATCAATACTTTATGTTTAGTGATGATAAATGTTTCTTTCATCAACACATTTTTAGCACTGATAAAATTAAATAATTAAATAAATTAAAAATTAAAAATGTGCTTATTAAAAAAATATTACAATTTTTATGAATTAAATAATTATTGATAAAAATGAATTGATTGATTATACGTTATTAAATATTAAACATTTTATTAATTAGATAATTATGATAATTAATGTTATTAAATTATTTATATTAAATATGTAGATATATATTAATGTATATAAATATTATTTATATATTAAAAAATATTTATGTTCTTTACATTAAATTGTTACATGTTTATCGAATAATGGTATATAATTAAAAATTAATAAGAATTAAAAATATTGACTAATTTCATAGTACTCAACATATAATTTAATTTCGTTTTATTTTACAATTTAATATAGATCAAATGTGGGTTATATTGATTTCACATATATGTAATTAATGAATTTTTATATACAATACACACACACACACACAGAACTTATCCTTTTTTCAATATTTTTAAAGTGTATCTATATTCTTAATTTATTCAATTATACTCATTTTTAACATATATGCATGCACTAAAAATTAGATACTCATTAATAATTTTAAAAATACATTTTTAAAAATATATTTCTAAAAAATATATTTATAAATAAATATATTTATAAATGTATATTCACTATATTTATAATTATAAATAAATAAATATTTTTTTAAAAGTATTTATATAATTATAAATAAATAATTATGTATGTTTAAATAATTATTAAATTTTCAATAAATTTACTTAAATAATGAATATATTTTCTATATTTATATTTATATATATTTATTAAATATATATATATATATAATTATATAAATATGTATAATGATATAAATAATATTTTTTAAAAAATATTTCTATAATTATAAGTATATAATTACAAAATTATATAAATATATTTAAAAAGGAATAGATTTACTATAGTTATATTTATATTAATTTATTATGTATTTATAAATATTTACAATTTTTTATTTATAATTATAATTATAAATCCTTTAACATCACTTCAATAATAATCGATGATAAAAGAATCTTTATCAATGCTTTTTTAGCACTGATAAATATGAGAATTTATCAACGCTAAAAAAATCACTAATAAAATGAACATTTATTAGTGCTTATGTAATAAGCACCTGTAAAAGAGCTCATTATCAGTGCTTATTGGTAAGCGCTGATAAAAATATCCCGATCTACTTTAAAAACCCTAACCATTTGCGAACTCGTCACAATATAGAAGCTTTCCATAGAAGCCACCCACTTCTGGTGCTCCTCCTCAGTGAATCAAAGGTCGAATCACACCACTCGACTACCTCTGAACATCTCATCCGACATCCAAAGAGGGTCTCATATTTTCTTCAACCTAGCGAGGTCAGCCTTCCAATTTTCTTTGTGTATTTTTGGTTTTATTTTTGATATCTTCTTCTATGATTTTTTATGATCCATTGTTTGTGATTTTTTTGTGATCCATTGTTTAGGGAACGATTTATGGCCCATTGTTTGTATTGACTACCAATGTATGATCTGTTGTTTATATCCAACACTGAACCTTGGATTTATTCATTTTTTTTACTACTATGTTTTATATCTTTTTACTAAATAATTTTTTCATATATGTATATTAATGTATAGAAATTTCCATGTATAGTCTTGTTTATTGACTACTTATTTGAGGAACATTGGTGGTTTTCTAATGATTATATATATGCTGACACCTTTCATTGACACCTTAGTGGACATGAAGCTTTGAATTATATTTTTTAGGAACCAAGTTAGTGCAGTGATGTATGTTTCTTTATTGGTTACATGTATCATAAGATCTAGTTCCTCTTATAATTCACTACAGTACTTAGTTTTCTTATGGATAAGATTCAAAGGGTCCATCCCCAATTAATCACATGAGGTTTTATCCCATCAAGCCTTCACTTTTTGAATCATTATGGTTTCTTTAGTTTACATTATGTTTGAATATCTAGTTTTTATCTATTTGATATTTCTTATAAACTATAACTGAGTGATTTTTTAAACTGGCATGACATGTATATTTATCTATATAGATATTGCATCATTTATTTCCATAGTTTTTGTCTAACAGGTATGCCTCTATCGGGTAATGGTGATTTTGGGTCTACATGTACATTGACCCCAAGGGTCATGTTAGAATTTTGTTCGACCTTTAGTACTAATTATTTCTATTTGGGATGGGGGACCACCTACCATTTATGGGGTTTTACACCCAAAGTTTAAACCAACCTTTAGTGACTTTGAGGTGTGTTAGAGGTCATAAGATGATCTGACCTGATGTTGTTTGGGTAATTTAGGCTAGGGTCATTACACTATCCATATTTCTATTTACACCTATAAATTTTAGTGATAATATCATTTGTTATATACCTTTACCTCACTTTATTTTTCGAATTCCAGCATCCCTTATCATTAGATTTGGAATATCTAGGTGCTCAAATATTCTATTAAAAATGATCCATATTTCCCTCATTTTAATTGTCTATAACTTTCTATTTTGATAATGAATATCTTACATGTATTTATTTATATATTGTATAAAATTAATCCTTTATGAACCCAAAAGGATGGATATGAACCAAAAATAGATTCACACTAATCGTTTGACAAATGAATATGAAGATGGAGTTATAGAGTTCATCATGTTTTCAAGAGAGCATGTAGTAGACCCTTCTAAAATCCTCTGTCCATGTTTAAATTATTGTTATTCAAGATAAATTAGTCCAAAAGAGTTGGAATAACATTTGATTTATCATGAAATAGATCAAATCTATAAATATTGGACTAAACATGGTAAAAAACTAAATGTGGACATCGATTAGGTTGATACTACGATTTATGAATCATTTGATATGAATACCTTTGAAATATATGATGGAGATAGAATGGATGAAAAGACAACGGAAATTAAAGGTGACCTTCATGATTGTCCAAATTTGTTTGAGGATTTAAATAGCTATTACAAGAAACCATTGTACACTGGTTGTACTAAAAACACAATATTGTTAGCTGTATTAATGTTTTTTAATTTGAAAGCTATTAATAGATGGAGTGTCACCATCTTTATAGAGCTACTTGGTCTTCTGAATGATATTCTAACAGAAGAAAATGAACTACTATGCTGAACATATGACCCAAAACTAATATTACATTCAATGGGAATTATCTATAAAAAAACATTATTATACAAATGATTTCATATTGTTTCTCAAGGACTATGAATCACTCATCAAATTTTCTATATCTGGCGCAGATCGATACCAAAAAAATTAATAATTTCCTTCAAAATCTGTATGGTACTTTCATATCATTCCATAGTTTAGAAGACTATATGGATGCCAGAAAACCAGAAGAAAATTAACATGTCATACAAATATAAAAAATAAATATTGGAACCAACTTCATCCAATAAAATCTTCTTCAGGGAAGAAAATTGATTACGAGTTTTATGAATTTAGAGACGATCCATGAAAATTCCATCTTGCGTTATCTATAGATGGAATAAATCCTTTTGGTGTTCAGATTAGTACTCACAATACATGGCCCGTCATGTTGATAAATTATAACTTTCTTCCATGGTTATGCGTGAAGTGAAAATACAATATATTTCATTTGCTTATATCTAAACCAAAGCAAACCGATAATGATATTGATGTCTATTTGGCTCCACTGATTGAAGATATGCAATTGATGAGGGATACAAGTGTTGTAATGTATAATGCTCATATAAGTGAATAATTCACCTTGACGGCTATGTTGTATAGAACGATGAATGACTTCCCTACTTATAGAAATTTATCAGGCAATAGAATTAAAGGCATGTTGGGGTGTCCCATTTGTGAAAAATGCATATACCCATTTCTGTTGAAACATTCCTCCAAGACAATGTTTTTATGAAATCCAATTTGTTTACCTCAATGACATAAATAATGATCTTGGAAAAAAAATTTGATGGGTATATCAAACAAGGTACAACACCATCTCCAGAAATTGGTAATCAACTGTACAAAAAAAGTAAAAAATATTGACACTTTTTTCGATAAACCATTTTTGAAAAACCTTACAAAATCAGATTGGAAGAAGGGATCATTTTTCTTTGAATTAATGTATTGGAATTATTTGTATGTTATACATTTTCTTGATGTGATACATGTAGAAAAAATTATTTTATAGTGTTATTGGTTCATTACTAAATGTTCCTCACAAAACAAAAAAGGCATTATGTATAGGTTAAACTTGATTGAAACGGGGATAAGGAAATATTTAGAATCAATGAAGGGTAAAAGGTATACTTTTCTTCTGCCAAAAAATTACTCTCTATCCAAAAAGGAAAATTGCAATCTTAACTTTTCCTTATGAGTGTAAAACTTCAAAAGGGGTATTCATAAAATATCGATAATGTCATTTCAATGAATAATTTGAAGTTACATGGAATAAAATCACACAAATGTCATATTTTGATGCAAAATTTAATGCCTCTTTATTTCAATTTAATTTTATCTCAAAATGTATAACATACATTAACCATACTATACTTATTTTTCAAATCCATATTTAGTAAAGTTGTAGACCCGACGAAGTTTACCATCATGAATATTGTGATTTCAATCATATTATGTGAATTATAAATGTTATTCGCACCATAATTCTTTGATAAATTTTCCACCTAATAGTTTACTTGGTCATAGAGGTCCAACTATGTGGTCCTTTCTATTATAGTTGGATGTAGCCCATTTAACTATATATGAATATTTTGAAAGGGTTTGACAAGAATCAAATTCATCCAGAAGGTTGTATTTCATAATGATATATTATTGTAGAATCTATGGAATTTTGTAATAATTTCCTATTATATATTGAAATAATAGGTCTCCCAAAGTCTCATCATAACGAACTACTTATGGGCGAATGGATTTCCAGAAGACATGTTTCTACAATTACCTTGACAGAGCGGGACCAAGAACATACTTACATATTACATAATAGTGAAGATATTGATCCATACATTTAATCCCACAAAGAAATTATTTGAGATTTGAATCCATCAAGGGATTAAATATGGATATCATATACACCTAATCAATAGTTTATAAGATAGTTTAGAGATCAAGTTTGTAGGTAGTTATATGAAAATATGAATTCAATTACTAAACAACTTTAATGGCTAGCTAGAGGATTGAATAAAATGTTATATCTTAAACTGGGTATGTAATCAATGGTTATACATTATATACAAAAGAACATGATGACTTTATTATGATGCTAAATAGTGGTGTTACGATTGTGGTTAATGCGATTCACATATCTAGTTCTAAGGATAGAAATCTAATTTATGAAAATATAACATATTTTATCATAATCGAACAAATATACAAGTTGGATTATACAATATTTCAAGTGTGGATTTTCTATTGAAAATGGGTTGAAAATATCAATGGAGTAAAAGTTGATGAAATGGGATTTGTGAACATGAATTTTAGTTTAGAAGGGGAAAAATATGAGTTATTTGTAATGGAATCAAAAGAATTGGAAGTATTTTATGACTTTTATCCAATAAACAATAATTGGTCGATTGTCCTACTGGAGACTAAAAAAAATGATGAGTTACATGAAAATTCAATTAAGGATGACCCTTTCATTGGGACATCATAATTAGTTCATGTTGGTCCCAATGTAGACAATTTATTGTACATTAGAGGGGAACAAAAATGGGGTATTTGGATTCTTGAAAGAGGAACCAATCCTTGAAACCTTAAAAATAAATAAAGAGAGTTCAATGAGAAGGTAAGAGTGTTTTCTAATAGATTTTGTTTTTTCTCATAATATTATATGTTCTATACTACATTAACATAATCTAAATTAAATGGTTGATTACTCCTGAAGATAATGTATTCTGCACATGATTATCATACCAATCTCTTTGAAGAACAAACTATAATGAAGGAAACACTTTGGATAGATGAAAAGGTAATGTTAGAATACAATTTATCTATTTTACCAAAATATTATATAATAGAATGTTGATTTAATTTTCATTATTCCTTATAGATTACTTTAATTTTATAAGATTTATATCCATGTGTCATACCTTTTCAAGAATAGAAATTATGTTATCTTTGCTCAATTACAGAGGTAATCTTGATATTTGGATAGTAAAATCATTGTCTATAGAATTAATGTATTATTTCATATTTATGTTTAAATTGTTTATTTTTATTATTACTCATAATAATTGTTTTCTTATAGAGGTGGGTTATTTTTTTTCGAGTTGAGGTGGTTTATTCAAAACTACTCATGTTGTGTTGGAATTTCAATAAAGAAAGTAAATAGAAATCATGGTAACATTGAAAATTAGGACTATTTCTGAATGTATGTAATGATCTTTATTTATATAATTGTATAAAACAATGTCTAAAATGTCTATAATATAGTGTTTTTTTCTGGTATTTGTGTTGTAAATTTCATTTCATTTAAATTATGCATTGAGAATTTTTTTTGTTGAAATCTGGTGTGTTTTTGGTATATTTATGGTGTTATGGTGTTCTGTAATAGCACACTATAGTATGGTCCTTTATTAG
Organism: Viscum album; assembly: GCA_963277665.1. Classification (NCBI taxonomy): domain Eukaryota; kingdom Viridiplantae; phylum Streptophyta; class Magnoliopsida; order Santalales; family Viscaceae; genus Viscum; species Viscum album. The sequence goes on from OY728150.1 coordinate 1,898,442,744, forward strand.
AACTTTTACAAGGGCGGATAAAGAAATCATTTATCAGTGTTGTTAAAAGAACTACTAAAATATACATTTATTAGTGCTTCTAAAAGTGGTTATAAAGGTCTAATTTATCAGTGCTTATATTAGTGCTGATAAAAGGAATTTATTAGTGCTTATAAAATCACTGATAAAGTACTCCTTTAGATGCTCTAAATTAAAGTGATGATAAATGATACCATTATCAATGCGTTTAAAAGCGCTGATAAATGACCCATCTATAAGTGATTTTTTTGATTTAATAAAATTCTTGGGATTTCAACATCGCTCATATTATCATTTCTTTTCTAGTGTTGATAAATCCCATTTATAGCACTATTAAAGGACTGTTTTGTAGTAGTGTTTTATTTTGTTATGTTTAATTACTAATGTGATAAGAGAACTATGTATGTATCTAGTTCTTCAAGAAAACTAAATTGATCAATCGTTGGTGATGTGATCTCTTGTATCTATAACATTATAATAAAATGACCACTGAATCTGTGCTAATGGGATTGGGGTTGTTACAGCTGGTATTAAAGAAATTTTAGTAGAAATTTTTGGGAACTATATATTAAATAAACATGATAATTATAATAACTACTTTTAGTAAATTTTTGGCTCAATAATCATGTTTATTATGAGCTAACTTAGTGTGTTCCATTATTTAGTGATGGTACAAATTGAATTAAAGGAATCAATACCCATAGAAAATATAGGGATTAAACCACTGATCAAGTCAACATAGTTAGTGTTGGAGTTGAGAAGATCATGACCATATTAGGAAAGGTTACATAGGTTATTAAAAATAACAATACAATACCTATGTTGGATCATTTCACGTGGCATACACCCCTATATTTTAGTAGTACAACTAACCTAGTGGTAGTTGAGTAATGTATCAAGTCCCTTGAAAATATATTTCTATAATTGGTATGAAATGAAAATGAAAATGAAAATCTAGTACTGAAAGTATATTTCCTCAAGGGCAATGTTAATCAATGATGGTATTTAATCTTGAATACTATGGAGGAAGAAAAAATAGAATACATATATTGGAGGAATTTTCGGGAAACATTATTCAACAAATACTTCCCTCTTGAGTAATGAATTGAAATAAAGAGAAAATTTATTAGCTTAAAGAAAAGGTAAGAAGAGAGTGTTATGATGTATGAGTCTACCTTAACAAGACTATTCAGGTATGCTATATATTACATACATGATTCGGAAGACAATATTGATCATTTCATTGAAGTTCTTAAACCATGTTTCAGAAGGGAACTAGATTCTCAAACATTTTCTTCAAATTATAAAATAGTATTGAGTACCATAACATTAGAGAAGGAATTTTCTAGATCCTATTTTTTTCAAGGGAAATAAAGAGAATAAGAGGTATTCTGATAACCATGGAAAAAGGTAATCATCAAAAAATAAGAAAGGAATGAATCCATTTCCATTATGTGAGAATTGTGGAAATAATCATCATGAAAAATTCATGAAAGGCATGGGGTTTTTGTATAATTACGGAGAAAAGGGTCATTGAGAGAATGAATACAAGTGGAAGAAACAAATTAATGATGTTTAATGCTTCATCTATAATGAAATGGGGAATTATTCAAATAAATTTCCCAAGAATCAGGGGAATATAACACATAAGAGGCCAATGGAATATGGCCAAGCTTATGCGATCACTAAAGATGAAGTAGAAGTACCTAATGATGCGGTGATAGGTACATTAATGATATATTCAAATATATCCAATGCTTTATTTTATTATGGATAATCACACTATTTTATATTTACCAAATTTTACATTAAAATTATATATTTCCCTTTTGATTTATTAAAAGATTTATCAATCAAAAACCCCTACGGGAAGTCTCATTGTAATAAAAACGTGTCAGGCAGTTCCCATTATAGAATATAAATGTTCTTTATTTTCTGAACTTATCATCATACCTATGTTTGACTTTAATATAATCCACATAATTTAATGGATTTTAAAATATGATACCAGAATTTATTGTAAGAAGAAGGAAATTATGATTTATGGGGAAGATATAGAATCCCTTATCTTTAGTAAAGAAACTTCATCATTTGATTCATATCGAGATCCACCCCTAGTAGTTATAATGAATGAAATTATTAGGGATTAAGAGAAAAAAACATATAGGGATGAAGAAAATCATCTTCAAATTGATAATGTACTAATTTTACAAGAATACATTGATGTATTTTCTAATTAATTACAGGATAACCCCCCATAGCGTGAATTTGAATTTACCATTAGTATAATCCCTGATGAAAGACTAATATAAAAGACTCATTATATAATGAAAACTATATAATTATTGGAGCTAAAGAAACAACTAAAGGATTCAAGTAATAAGAGATTTATTCACCCTAGTGTTTCTCCATGGTGATCCCATGTTCTCTTTGTTAAGAAGAAATATTGATCCTTGAGTATGTGCATTGACTATATATAAATCAATACTATTACAATAATGAAAAAGTATACTCTTCCATGAAATGATGATTTATTTGATCAACTTCATAGAGCTTAATATTTATCAAATATTTAACTTTGTTCTGGGTATCATCAGTTGTGTGTAAATAAGGATGATATTCCGAAGACAACTTTTCAGATGAGTTATGGACATTATGAGTTTACAATAATTCCATTTGGATTGACTAATTCACCCTCTATTTTCATAGACATAATGAACGTAGTATTACAAGAATATCTAGATGATTTTTTTTAGTATTAATTGATGATATTCTGGTGTATTATAAAATTTATGAAGACCATGAGAATCACTTGTATATTATTATTGAGACTCTCAGAAGGAAATATTTATATGGTAAATTTAAAAAGTGTGAATTCTGGATTAAAGAAATTACTTTTCATGGACATATTTTATCTAAGGATGGAATCTTAGTCGATCCTATGAAGACAAAGAAAATTGAATAATAGAACATGCCAATGAACATAATTGTGGTACATATTTTCATTGAGTTAGAAGGTTACTATCAGTGTTTTGTTCATATTTTTTCACGATTGGATAAACCATTAACCAATCTCACACATAAAGGGATTAAGTTCATATAGACAAAATAATGTGCATAATTCTTTGATGAATTGAAGAGAATATTAGTTAATTATCCAATTTTGACTCTACAACCAAGAAATGATGGGTTAGTGATATATAGTGATTCATATAAGAAAGGACATGGTTGTGTCCTTATGAAAAATGATAAAGTTATTGTATATGCATCAAGGAAGTTGAAGACTCATGACCAAAATTATTCAACTCATGATATTGAGTTATTATTAGAAATAATTTATATAAATATATATAGACACCATCTATATGGTTAAATATGTGAGATATATAAAGATCACAAGATTTTGAAATACATATTTACACTTAAAGAACTCAACATAAGGCAAAGAAAATGACTTGAATTACTCAAAGATTATGATTTCTCAATAAAATACCATCTAGAGAAAGAAAATAAGGTAGTAGATACATTAAGAATTAAATATCACGGAATTCTTACCCAAATGAGGATTGAGAAAGATCCTATACTCATTGATTTATTAAAGATAGATATGAGGATTTTTGTGAAAAAGTAAACATCACACCTTTTTAAAATGATTGCTAAACCACCTTTAATAGAGAAGATAAAAAGATCTCAATCTGATGATGATAATTTTTAAAATAAAATTAAAGCTGTTAAAGTTGGAATATTGTCTTACTTTGTGTACAAGGATATAATTTTGAAATTTGTAAAGAGGTTATATGATCCATCAATACCTGGGCTAAGAAGGGAACTATTAGATGATGCTCATAGCTCCAATTTATGTATAGACCATGGAATAACCAAAATGTATAGAGATATAAAGGAATATTTTTGGTGGGATAATATGAAGTAGGAAATTTCTGACTATGTGTCAAGGTTTCTAGTTTTTCAATAAGTGAAGGTTGAGAGAAAAAATCCTATAGGAGTCATTAAACCTCTACCTATTCCTATGTGGAAGTGAGATGACATTACTATGGACTTTTCACTAGATTACCAAATACACCTAGAAGGAATGGTACAATATGTGTTATTGTTGATCATCTTAAAAAATCAGAATATTTCCTTACTCTATGAGAAGATTTACCTCTTAAGCACTTAGTAAGACTTGATATTAATGATGATATAAGAATTAATGTTGTACCTCTATCGATTGTGTCTGATTGAGATCTCTATTTTATTTCAAATTTCTGGAAGAGTCTTTAGAAGTCTTTGGATAATGAGATTAATTTGTGTACTTCTTATCACTGTCAAAACTACAAATAGTCTAAAAGGACTATTCAAACATTAGAAGACATGTTGAGATCATAATCACATGACTTTAAAGGTATGTGGGATCAAAATTTACATTTGGTGGAATTTTTATACAATAATAATTTCAATTCTAGTATTCCAATGGAACCATAAGAAGTATTATATAGAAAGAGATTTAAAACTCCAACTTGTTGGGATGAAATTAGTGAGGGGAAAATTATAGGCCTAGAACTTATTGACGAGACAATGGAAAAGGTAAAGATAATTCAGGCTCATATGAAAGTGGCTCAAAATATATAAAAGAGTTATGCTAACAACAGGAGAAAGGATTTGAAATTTCAAGTGGGAGATCATTTCTTTTTGAAATTATGTCCATGGAAGGGTTCCATAAGGTTTGGTGAGAAAGGGAAATAAGCCCCAGGTACATCAGACCATTTGAAATTCTTAAAAGAATTGGAGCTGTATCATACCGATTAGCAATGTCACCAAGTCTCTTTATATTTCATGTTGTGTTACACATATCATTATTGAATAAGTACATTATATGCCTAACACATGTACTCAACTATTAAGAGATAGAGTTGGAACCTTATTTTTCTTACTATGAAGAGATTATTGAAATTCTTGACACAAGAGAGAAATTATTGAGAAATTGGATGACTCAACTGGTAAATGTTATTTGGATAAACCATAAAATAAAGGAAGCAACATGATAACCTGAAGATGTTATAAAGAAGAACCACCCAAATCTATTTAGAAGAAAATATTCATGAAAAATTTCGAGGATGAAATTTTTGAAGGAGGGAAGAATATAACACCCCAAAAATTTATAGTATGTATGTTCTTAAATAAATTCAATTCATTCGATATCATACATTTCACAAAAAATTATTTCACATAGTATAAATAATATAAATCCACATAAAAAAATTGGTAATTAAAGAATTAATTAAATAATACTTTTTTTCTAGAAATTAAGAAACATATACCAATGAAATAATAACTGGACCTTTGGAATAATAATATAGCCCTTAAAAATATTAATTCTTCCAATAGAATAGTAACCTCACCCATTAAAGTATAAATAAAATTAAGGCATATTTTAAATGAAAATATGATATAATTATATCATAGTATAATTAAATAAATATTTTGAAAATGATAAATTAAATGTTGGTGTTTTTATAAAACATAAATATATATTTATAATTTTGTAATTAATATAACGATTTAAAAGAAAATTTATTTTCATAAAAAAGATTAATAAATTGATATTATTATTATTATTATAAGATAATTTTATGAGACCTTAATTAAAATTTCTGAAGTAGGGAAGAATATAACACCCCAAAATTTTAGGGTGAATTTTTGGGATTTTTTTAAAATAGTTGAATTTTTAGTGAATAGTGAAATACGATAATTTACAGTATAAGCTAAATACATGAATTATTGAGTCATAGATGATATATGGATGATGTTAAACTATAATATCGAAATATTCTTTATTATTGTAATATATTTAGTGACAATTAAAAAAATATTTCTAGTCTTGAGGCAAAATAATAAACTAATGAATAAAATAATGAGAAAACACCTCTCTCCTCTACTATAAATACCACCCCTCACCACCTCTTCTCCTCACACCTATTAAGCCTTGAATCTTATACAATTTCTAGAAAATAATCTTCCCAACTATCTCTTCCACATCTATGAGCCTTTTTTCTCAATAAAATACCAAAACCCACGTTCTTTAAGGAGGTTCTCAAGGAGAATAAATTTAAGAGGTAAAATCCTCTTTCATTTTCCTTTATTTTCTTTTCAATTTCATTTATTTTATTATCGTTAAATCACCTTTTATATACAAAAATGAATGATAAATCCATTATATTATATATAATTTAATTTTATTGTGTTAATGTAAAATCCATCATTAATCCCCTTCTCATATGCCTTTTTATTCTAAAAAAGAAAATATCATCCGTTATGTGTCGATTTACCGCCATTGTGGATTATGTGTTTTCATTTTTTAATACCAACATCAATTATGGTCATAAAACCATTATAATGATTGAAAAAGAATTTTAATTAAATATTATAAATTATTTATTACTCTAGAACTAGTACATATACATAATAATAATTAATAAACCAAAACTAGTGTACAGTGATCGAAAAATATAAAAAATAATCTAAACGGTTATCATTAACATTTTATCTAATGGATCATCATCATTCCATATAAAAAAATGATTTATGAGACTATTTAATATTTTTGAATATCATTAATACTAAATAGTTTCACTTCTGGATTTTTCTTTCATTTTATATGAATTTCCATAATTATACGTAAGGGAACCAGTCATGAAAACCAATGAAACGAACACTTCTAAACGAAAAAATTGTTATAAATCATCAAAAAGTCCATAAATGAACACAATAAAATTAAAATAAATAAAATATATTTTTAATAGGTTCTGAATTAAATTATTAATGAATCTAATTTCATTATCCAAGACATTAAGTGCAAGTGAAAAACACTTTCATACACAAGGTAAGGGATTCTCCCCGAACCTCCATTTTTCATTCAAGTTTCACTTTCTCTCTCTCTAACCCAATTTAATTCTTAATTATTATTATTTAATACTCTTAAATTATGTGAGTATGTTCCAAAAATATTTTCTTATATCAATTTTTCTTTATTTTATGGGGAAATACATATTTTATAATGTTTCTTTTTCAATCCCTCTTAATAAGAAAGCCTGATTTAAGGGAACTTTCCAATTTCTTACCCATTTTAAAGTACACTCTATAATTTGTTTTAATCCAAAAAATATTTTTCTAAAATAACTCTTCTTATCATTAACAACTACTTATGTTCATTTCTGGTTTTATGCTAACAATTATGCCTTTGGACTATTTGGAGACTCTTTTGTATTTTTCCTTTAATCGCACTGAAGAGACTCTTTTATAAAGTTTCTTAAAAACTCTTTTTAATTGTTTTCATTTTATTTGGAAATAATTTATCATGATATTTTACTATTTTGTCATATTAATGTCTAAGTATTATTTAAATATATTATTTCATGGAAACCATTATGATATTCCATTTGAACACTTATTCCTTGTGTGTAGTGTATGTATATTTCTCTTTTATTTATGGTAATCATTAATTAAATAATCATATTTATTATATCATGGATACGATTATTGTATTATCCATATACACTTTTTATATATGGTGTTGTTATTGAATTGAATTTATGTATGAATAATGCTTTTGACTTACAGTGACATGTGTGACTTAGTTATAGATATCCCTTCGATGCATTGAGAAGTCTCACAAGACAAAACAATTAACAAAAAACCCTTCATGTTTGTTTCCAAACAAAATTAGGCAGGTTTTTACCCACATAATTAATCAATAAATAAGCATTTTTTTCATGCAGTATTTATTTATTACTTTCCATGAGGCTTTAAATATGAAAAAAATATTTGGATTCATTTTCATTATCAGTGTATTGATGGTATGTGTTTTTTAGATTATTTACCTTACCAAAATGTCTAAGACTGATTAACTTTGTTTCATTTTTTATTAGATCATATAACCCTTAACGAGTTTTTGATCTTAACATTTTATTTGTTTTCCTTCCCCAGGTTTTTATGATGAAATATTTTAATAAGTGACAAGAATTAGTTTTTCACGTTTAATTACCAATATAATAAGGGAACTATATATGTATCTAGTTATTCAAGAATAATAAACTAATCGATCCTTGGTGATGTGGTATCTTATATCTATTCCGTTGTAATAAAATGACCACTAAATCTATGCTACTGGGGTCAGGGTTGTTACACATTTTGTGGGCGTCAATAAATGACCCCCTCAGGTGCAACATCTATGGGAACACGGGATCAGTTCTGAGGAAGGTAAATACCTGCCTAAGTATTTAGTTTTCTTGACAATAGGTTTCTTGGGAGACAATTTGTTTGATGGGATATGTTTTTTATTCTATAGAATTTCATATAAATATTGGAATGAAGAGGGAGTATTTCCCTGACCACTAATTTCTCTAGGGCTCTTACATACTACTTCCATCACATATCCCCATCACAAGACCCTCCTATAAGATCTGATTATGAGACCTCACTGTGAGACCATTTTGTGAGAATTACTCCTCAAGACTTCTTTTGACCAGGATCCCATTGAAATAAACTATAAACAAAACTTCATTAATTGTTTTAACTTTTGTCGTTGGGATGTGTGATCATTATGAGGTCTTCGCAGGATTTTTAGGTTTGATCACACGATCCTTTTACTATCATGAAACTCACATGACCTTGTCAAGGTCACTTGATCATGAGTCCTATAAGGGTTCATGAAATTGGGAAATACCTTGTGGGTTTATCGATTTGTGAGATCTTAAGGAGTTAAGTGATTCGTGAGTCCTTTATGTGATCCAAAAATCCCTTACTGATTCATGTGATGCGAATTATGCTGCTGGTTTATGAATTTTATTTGAAAAGATTTTTATTTTATCTATCTAAAATATTCTACTTACTTTTATTAATATGTCTTATGACTCTCATAAAATTTCCTCCTCTACAGCTAATCAATGATCCATGGTTTATAGAAACCTACATGATGACCCTTGATATCATGTGAATTCTGATGATGATATTCTGAAATGGGTTCTTCCATTCAAGCTTTAAAATTATCCTCTATCGCATTGGATTCCTCTATAAAGATTTAGCATGCTTAATAATGTTTTTACTTCTCATTTGGACTTCAGTATTCCATCTTGATGGGTGTCAAATTCTCTTCAATTTACTCAAATGACTAAATATAAGGATGGAATAATGGTCATAGATCAATCCTAGGGGATGCATTATATATTGGAAAACACTCCCTTGGGTCTGGATGGCTGTGATTTCACTCATCAGCCCATTTTCTAGAGTAAATTAAGTATATTTATCTCTTATATGGACAACTTGAGTGGCAGATGGAGTTAAAAATGGGATCTCCATCCCTGTGGTAATTTTTCTAATTAAAGGGAATGACCATTATAGGTTAAAAAAAGTTTATTTGAGTTCTCTGACCAGTTATATAGGGTCTATCTTTATGAAATGGTACATATTTCTCATTTTATTTTCTATCACCAGCCTGATCTTCTTAGAGAATTGATCATCCATTAGTGTCATAGAACCAACTCATTCCATTTGTCCCACTGTGATGTGGGCATCATCCTATAGGATATATACCAACTAGGTGGGATCTATCATCTTGGAGAGATGTGTGATGAATTCCTTCCCACTGTAGATGTCTGGGATGATCCTTTATAGAATATAGTCTTAGAAAGGTACATTTTCACCATTGTGAATGAGAAGTAGAGAAGTGAGAAGATGATGTGCTCATTTATCTCCTTCAAATACTGAATCAACATTTTCCTTTATCATTGTGGGGTTAGGCCAACTTCTATAAACCCCCATAGGTTATATTACCAGCAACTTTTTGATAGTGTTGACTCATATTAGTCCATTTTTGATGCTAGGGATGATACTTCATGGGGGATATAAATTGAATTCATAGATCTCTTTGAGCCAAAAGATGGATGTATTTACAACCATGTTCTTGCATGGATGGATTTTCCCAGTTGGGGATGTGCATTTAAGAATATGGGTCAGCCCATTGGTGATGGCAGCGCAAGTTGTGAAAGGACAATGCCTTAATCTAGAATTTTTTACCCTTATATTCATTTTCCAACTCCTAGTCCACATTCAACATGGTAGCATCCAATTTAGGTTCATTGGTCCTTTTACGTTTTTGTTTGGATGGATAGGGAATCATTTCTATTGGTATGAATACTATAATTCCATTGGGATCCCTATTCCTCATATTTTCCAAGATTTCTAATCATATCTAGCATTGGGGCTATGTCACTAAGCTCTTATGATGTTACATATGCATTGAGTAAATCCGATAGCTTTGATTTCACCCCTATCACAAAATGACTGGGATGATCATTAACAATGCCATCATCTCCCTCAATGAGAGGACATATATGATCTCCCTTTAGGGTAGGGTTCTTATGGATAGGATGGACAGCCTAATTATCTATGATCCACATAAACTTTATCAGTTTTCTCATTAGTTAGGCTACACCAAAAGGGGTTTTTCTATTTCTTTAGGCTAGTGTGTGAGGAGAGAGACACCTTAGGATCATCCGCCAGTTCTGGATAATGTTGGCGCATAAAGACATTGATACTAAGATCATTCTTCTATATGCTAATGCTCCTAACCTTTTGACTCAGTAATTCGACCAAGCTTACGTAATAGCATATCTAAGTGATGTGATAAGAAAAATGTACCATCTTGTGGGAAATCCAATTGTTTCCCCAACCCGCTTATCTATGGAAATGATGGATTTGATTTAGGGCTTGTGAGAGACTTTGAGTAAGTTCTCTTATCCTAGAACTGACCATTCCGATAGTGGGACCAAATCCATTCAGGAAATCAGCCCTCCGACATAGGATATGGGTGAAGCATATATTGAGAGAGGGTATATAGAGCATTGTCTTCTGTTTCCTTGCTAGATCAACCAATTATTCCTCCTTCTATAATGCCCATCCCATCATTCATAGATACCCAGACATGACGCAGGATGATCTGGAAGAAGATTCATTCCTTGATTATTGATACTTATTTGGAAACATTTTTTAACCAAGGGAAACACCTTCATAAATTTTTTTTAATTATTTTGGGGTATATGGTTTCAATTTCTATCCATTATATGAAATCATGAAGCAAATTATCCTGACTTGAAAAGATTTTTCCTCCAATGAGAGGGGATTGTGTTATTTTGATGATGCGACTCCACTTAATGTATAGATGAAGGAGGATTTGGAGGAACTAGATAATATTCTATAGTTTATATCTAATTTAAAATCCCAGAAAGAAATCTAGACCATGAATTCAAGGAGATATGAAGAAACCATTGCTCTCCTAAGGTCTGACCTCTCAGTGACATTATCCTTATTAGAAACTAATCAAAAGAGAGTCTAGGAATTGAATACTTTATTTGAGAATCTCTTTCCTAGGGCATAAGAAGAAGAGGTGAGATGAGTGGAACTTCAGCATTCAATTTAATTTTCTCGCAAAAATCTTTCCAACCTATCCAAATAAGTGGATCAAATCTTATTTTAGTTAGTTGTACTCTATTTTTTATTATATTATTGGAGAGATTTTAAAATTTAGAGATTCCTCATATTGCACACTATTGATGAATGAATTTTTGAAATTTTATGTTGTTGTAATTTTTCTTTCATTCATGATGTGAATTATTCTTCATTGATCCAATATTATTTGAATTTTTAATGATAACCACTCATTGAATATTATCAAGTAAACCTGACTACCTGGATCTGAATATTTAAATCACAAAAAATTCTTCTTGAGAACTTCTCTTGATTTTCCACCAATAAGAGTTTCCTTAGTAATATATCATCTCCAGATATCTTGAGATTACTTGATTTATATAAGGATAACTTGTGTAGAATATATGTCTTAGAGAGAGAGTAATTTATCTTTTTATGAAGACGATAGGCTTGGAAATCATATCTTGACATTGATAAGGCTATATGGTGGGCCTTACAATATTTTTCATTCCTGTAGACTAAATCATTATTGTTATATAGTTTAGGGTCTTTTACCTTAGACCTTCTATTACTGTAGTGTAGGGTCATTTAGATCATACCTTTGATCACTGTAGTTAAGGGTCTTTTATCTCGGATGTTCTATCACTGTAGTTTAAGGTATTTTAGTTCATACTTTCTGTCACTATAGTTCAGGGTCTTTTAGCTTGGAAATTCAATCAATGTAGTTTAGGGTCTTTTATCTTAACCTTCTATCAATGTAGTTTAGGGTATTTTATCTCCAAACTTATATCATTTTAGTTTATGGTCTTTTACCTTGAACCTTATATCATTGTAGTTTAGGGTATTTTAGCTTGGAACTTTACATTCCATTTAGTTTAATGTCTTCCTACCAATACTTGATCAATTATCATGGAATATGGTTTAAACTTTCCAGGAATGGACCAAAACATACTAAGATTCTGATTTCTATCATGGTGTTGCTGAGGCTCAGAAATATTAGAGCTCATTTTATACGAGTAAGTGCCTTTGGTTGGTAGGTTAAAGACCTTATGCATCGGTATCATTGCCAAACAAAGGTGTCTCCACTCTTTTCCAAGGTTCATGGAAGATTTATGGGGTAATATTGGTTGAGGAAGAAATACTAGGGGAGATAGGCCCACTTAGATAGTTGGAATTTGGGTGATGTAAATAATATTTTTAGGGGGTCGAATCAATGAATCATGGAATGTGGAATACATGCCAGGGATGACCCAAGATACCCTAAGGTTCTGAGTTCTTTCATGGTGTCACTAGGGATCATGAGGATTGAAGTTCCTTTTCTATAAGGATGGGATGCCTCTGGTTGGTAGGTTTAATCCATTTATGCATCAATATCACGGAAAAATAGAGGTATGCCCACTATTTTCCAAGGGACGTGGAAGATTTTCGAAGACTCAAGCATCTAGCCAATGAAGTTGTGTAAAAAGGAAAATCTATCTAGAAATGGATCTGGAACCCTAGGTAAAATTTCCTTCTAATTTGTGAAACTCAATATCTATGCCATGTGGTTTTTAATCATGAGGTGTGGGCCATAAAAAGGTATAATTAATGAAGTGTTTCATCCCTAACTTGAGAAAGGGTAAAAAACATGGTGACGTAAGGTTGAGGATGTCAAATTCGCTTGAATAGTCTGGTTATGGGGATTGTAAATCATTTTCTAGGAATGTCTGAGCTAACTGTGAGTGGGAACCAATGGTTATAGGTCAACCATTGGTGACGGTATAAGCCTCTAATATTCCATATGACTAAGTTGATAATGCCTAGATTTGGGGGGGGGGGGGCTTTCTAGGATCTAATGGTCCATTTGGTAGAGAAAGTCCCTATTACCATTATTTTAAGGGGAGGTTGCATTTTCTCCAACTTCAAAGGCATGAAGGTGGTTAATGAAATGTGTAATATTCAAGAAGGTCTTGAGAACCCTAAAAGTTGTGTCACCACCCAGAAAACATGTTATCATAATGAAGATATTTAAAAAAACATTACTCTAACTTTTTTGGACCAGGGGGTCCAAAGAGCAGAGCTTGGCATTTACTAAGTCTATAGAGTAGGGCCTATGAGATTTATGACTTATTTATTTGTGCCCTAATTGTTTCCTAAACTCAAGAAATGAAGAGTTTAGCGAGTGGAGAATTTAATTTTTATCAGGACTCCCTTTATGGGTTTTCAAACTGAAAAGTTTTGTGTCTCCTTCCCTATAAGTTTAATGTCTGGAAACTTGGACCATTATTATATAGAGTTTAAGGCCGTATAACTTTTACCAACAATGTAGGTGATTTATGGTCATGACACATGTGGACCTAATATGGGAGATGTTACATAAGAGCCCAATTAGGTTAAATAGGTGTAAGAGTACTCCAACATCCTTCTGGGAGAGAGATTAAAACATTGTAAATCATAGATGATGGTTCCTAGGTCATGAGTAATGATATGAGATAATCATACCATGGATGGCTCAGAACACCCTTAGGTGCTGGGCTCTACCACGATGATGTCAAAACCACAAGGATTATAAATCCCTCCTTATAGATCCAAGATATATCTAATTGGTAGGTCTCAACCCTTATGAATCATTATCATGGTCAATTAGAGATATATATTTTTATTCCCAAGGTCCATGAAAGGTTCATGACAACCCTAGATGCTCAATACATGAAGTGTGGTATATGGATCGAGGTTCTTTAAAAGATGGAGAAAGAAATCCATACTCTAGATGATTGGGGTAAGGATCTTTTAGACCTTTGATAAGGAATAAAATTGAGTGATGGACTACATAGTTTAACATCATGTAGTAGGGATTCACTTGCTTCCATTAAGTTTTAACATCATGAGGTAAGGAAATATTTGTTCCTTATAGTTTAACATCATGTGATAAGGATGTTTTTGTCATAAAGTTTTAATGTAATGGAACAAGGATGTTTTACTTTAAATTTAACATCGTGTAGTAAGGACATGAGAACCGATGAGAAAAATTATGCATGATATATTATATGCACAAGAATTTCATATGAAGATTTAACTCATACATAAAAGAAATTAGCTTATATGACTCATACCTTGTGCAGTTGAGGTGAATTTTTTTATTGGTTATTGTAGCTAGGACTAGTATTGGAGATCCAAGCATCATTACACATCCTATGATGATAGTAATCAATACATACATTATTCTTGAATATAAAAATCTTTTCACAGGTCTGAACCATACGTAGAGGTGGGCATTGTTTATATTGATTATTGTAGTTGGGCTCAAGATTAGAGATCCATGTGTCACTATGTATCCTATGATGTCTAGGATAATTCCACACATAGGTATATAATGGAGGTGTTATAGGAGACCAACTCTACAAATAGTGATCCTCTCGGGTGAGGTCCATAAGAATGTACAGTTTTATGTCATGAAAGGGACATAAAGTATGCAGTTTAACATTACATGGTGATAAATCAAAGTGTTACTATTAAGGCCTTGTATTCAAGACCATGATGAGTATGTTTTGAGTTATTATGACTTTTTTGTGCAGGGAAACCGTTACTAAAATTCCTAATCTCACGTGAGCTGTGCTTGGTGTGAGAAATAAGGACTGGAAATGATTCCCCTCATCATGAAGTGGAAGTTATGTATAGTAAAGGGAAATTTTATTTCATGTGGTTGATAGAACAAGATATAGGATCGAGGGGTCCCTAAATATCTCATTAAAAATGATAATAAATACATACATAAATCTGGAAAACCCATGCAGTTTAATGTTATGTAGAAATGACATCAACCGTGCAGTTTAAATTCACGTGGTAAGGATGTAGGTCACTCGATGTGAAAGAAATAGAATATTGTGGATGAGACCAAGATTAAATATTTAGTGTCACTACATATCATGTGATCATAGTAATAAATGCACATATAGTTCTTAGATAAAGATATCCCCTATGTAGAGTTATGTCTCACATGGGGATGGGAGAATTTCATCCTTCCTTTATGCAGATCTAGCTCATATGTGGGGAGTCATCAGTGAGATGGTGCTTCCCATGATATTTAACATTATTCAGTGAGGATTTATTTCATGAAGTTTAACATCATATGGTAAGGACCTATTCTATATAGTTTAATGTCATGTGGTTAGGATGTGAGATGTCGTGTAGTTTAAAGTATTAGTGATAGGAATTGAAACACCATGTTATTTAATGTCTTGCTGCCAAGATGATCATATACAGTTTAACATCATGAAAACAGGATGAATCCATATAGTTTATCAACACGTGGTCAGGATGTGGGGTAATCTACAGTTTAAGATCTTGCTACCACGATTGGAGGTGCTGTGTAGTTCATCATCTTGATGCTGAGATGAAAGGCGATTGATGACAACTATGTAAAGTATTTCTTGAGAAATATTGCATTGGGGGGGGGGGTGAAATTATCCCCATACATTTTCCAATTATTAGGCTCCATTATGATAAAACTTATGTATGATTTAATGACCTTCCCATTTGGGTTCTAGATTTAGAGGCTTATTCCTTGATCTCACTGGGGTTTTGAGAGCCAATACCAGTTCTACTTGGAGTAATGAATAGAGGAATGATTTTTATTAAAGGCATGTGTGATCCAATTATGATGGAATTCAAGGCTGTAAAATGTACAAAACCTACCCTCATTGATCAATTCCAATTCATCCAACCTATTTTTCGATTTCTCATCACCTAAGATCTGTTTGCAAATGGCTATTGGAGTGAAGGAAGTTGGAATTCTATGGGTAACACTGATTTGGTCCCATACACCAATGAGTATGGAATTTCTTGTGTAGTTGTATGCATGGTAGTATGTTAGGACCATAAATTATGGATGAGCATGTCCGACCAATACTTCTTATCCCTATTCAACATCTTCTAAATTATATTTTACATTGTCTTACTGAAGGCTTCTATCTATCAATTTGATACTAAATGATAGAAAGATTAGAGATTAAACTCGATATAGTACTCCTGGTATTGTTTCTTCAACTCCTTAGAATATAAGTTGGTGTCGTTGTCTATAAATATTATGCGAGGGACCCCAAAACTAGTGATGATATGTGACATTATGAAGATGGTGATATTATTCATTATAACTTCTCTGAGGGGTATTTCCTCATACCATTTTGAAAAGAAGTCGGTAGTAGTAAGGATGTACTTGAACTACTTGGTTGTGGCTGGGGGATATGGCCCCATGACATCCATTCCCCAAATAGAAAATGAAAAGGAATATTTAGCTATATATAGAAATTCCAGGGGTTAATGGATAAAACTTGAATGGATCTAGAATACATGACATTTCTTGGTGAATTATACACATTCCTATATCATGGTTTTCCATTAGTAACCCATCCTAATGATTTGGTGGGAGAGCTTTGTCCCAGAATGATGAGCACTACAGGAGCCTTCATGGACTTCTTCCATGACAGTGGGAATCTCCCTTTCAATTATGAATATGAGAAGGATTCCATGAAAGCCTCACTTGTAGATGGATTTTTATTCATTTAGAATATCCTACAGGGTAAAGTTCACTACATGATGTCAAATATATTCCCTCCTAGATCGGTCAATTGGGAGATATCCCTTTTTAATATTACCGATTATGGGCTCCATCCATCTAGGGGTGGATACGAGTTCTTCATGCTTTGGGAAAGTTTTGACCTGATTTATTTCTTCTATATCATAGATGGAGATTGATGATACCATTATTCAGTGTGAGATATAGAATATTTATTCCTCCTGATCAGGTTCAGCTAGGACTTTGGATGCATTAGGCAATGCGTCAATACGATCATTCTGTGATTGGGGAACATGATACAATGTGGGATAAAAATGGAACTGTTCCATTATTCTCCTGATGTAGCCATTGATAGGGTCTTGTTCTTTTTTTTATGGAATATTCACCCTTGATTTTTATTATCACTAGATTCGAATACACTTTGATATTTAGGTAGGCTATAGGTAGTTGTAGGGATAGTTCCAAACCAATGATGAGGGCTTGGTATTCAAACTTATTATTTGTGAAACAATCAGATAACAAGAAAAAGAAGGGTAGAACTTCTTTTTCTAGAGAGAAAAATACCATCCCTAGGAAAAATTGATTGATATTTGGGATTTATATTATTTTTATGATAGGACACCGGGAGGCGCCATAAAAAAATATCTCCCATGTATGGGGAGTGTCATGTGAATAGAATAACTCTTAATTTGGAAGCTCAGTGCCCACTAGTGTATTTTTTGGGGTAGTATGTTCTATGAGGAAATCATACAGGGATTTCCCTTTTACTAATATTTATTATATGAACTGAATGTCATATTTCTATATAATAAATTCTCATTGGGAAAAGCACCCAGTCAACATAGGATGACCAAGGATTTACTTGATCCGATAAATATGAGAGAACAGATGGACTTTATGGTGCTTCAACTAATGCCTCAACTTTTTCACTGCGAATATGAGTTCAAGGATGTTCTTATAGACATTAGATTATCCGGTCTCAATACCTATAATGGTTTGGTTGAGGTAATTGAGACTGTTCTTACTCCATGAATTATTTTTCTACGGGAGGAGGGTGCCTAATGAGCATTCCATGATAGCCATATACAAGATGAGTGGCCTCCATTCCATAGGAAATATCAAAACCGATGTATACAGTAGGTACTTCTTGATACTTTCAAAGGATACCTGAATATTATCATCCCATTGATAGGATACCTTTTTCTTAATTATCTTGGTGAATGGGAGAGCTTTGTTGGAAAAGTTGGATATGAAATGCTAAATGTAGGTGAGGTTCCCTTGGATCCCCCTTAGTTATTTGAGATTTTTGGGGAATGAAATTAATAAAATAACACTAGTCTTATATGGTTCAAACTTGATTCCATGGAGGCATACCACAAATAAAATTAACTTGCTTGATGTTACACTAAAATTGAAAATCTGTAGATTCATATTCAGATTGTGTTGTCGTAGCTTGTTGAAGACTGTTTTAAGATCCGTGAAGTGATCACATCACTATTGGTATTTGAAAACCAGGTTGTTGATGTAGAATTTAGATATCCTTCCAGGAGATAACATAAAGATATGATCCATTAAATGTGGATATGTGGCACTGAATTTCATTAAACCAATGGGAATAACCTGATAAAAAAAGATCCCATGGGGAACTTTGAAGGTAGTGGCTTCTTCGTCATCAGGGGACATCTTTATTTGATTATACCCTAAATACCATCCAGAAAGGAAAGGGCTTGGAAGAGAACTGTTGAATCAGTCAAGATTTCTATGATCAGCAATGGGAAATCATCATCTGAGAAGTGCTGATTAAGGTCTTTGAAATTGATACAGACCCTAATCTTCATGTTTTTTTCTTAACAAGGATGAAGTTGGCAAGACATATTGGATATTTAACTTCTCAGAAAAAGTTAGATTTTACCAATTTTTCGATTTCCACCTCTAAATTGGTGGCATGAGTGGTGTGTATCCTCTTAGATACCTGCATAAATCCAATATGTTCATCTAGTAATATGAGATGGTGTGTAGCCACATCATAATTCAGTCTGGGCATTTCTTCATAGTTCCAAGTGAACACATATCAATGTTTCTTTAGAAATGAAATGTACATCTCTTTATATTTGAGGGGAATGAAGACAACAATCAGTGTTTGTTGAGAACCTTATTCTACTCTCATATTTACTTATCTGAGCTCATCAATGGTGCTTGAGACACCTTCCTCAAATACAGGAGGGGAATTATTATGGTCATCCTCATATTCTTCCACTTATGAGTCTGTGGATAAACTTTTAGATGAAGTTGGAAACTTGGGGGATTCTCTGTCACTATCAAGGTGAGATAGGCTATGAGAAGAGATATTATTGTCCCCTTCTTCTTAAGTCATTATAGAAAGATGCTATGAAAACCCTGCTTTTTTATTACACACTTAAACATAATTTATTACATAAACTCTTCACATGATACAACATAGAAGATCAATAGGTCTAGTGTCTTTGGGGATTAGGAACATTACATAATGACAGAAAACATGAAAGACGACATCTTTATTGAAAAATTTCTTTACATGACCACTAAATTCCTTTGTTATTAGCATTGTACGGGATAACCCAAAGACATTTTCAAGAAAAGGGTGAGATATAAAGTCCTGTAAGCAAGTAAAAAAGAATAACATGAATAATATAGTACATTTCTGGCAATAGGAGTCCATCATTCATAAGGTAGTGATTGAGGGTGGTTCAATGGGAAAGGAATATATTGACAACCATGGAAATGTGGTTCAATGTCTTAATCCAATTGATTCTAACCCGAATCCCCAACTGATGGAAAAGTATGTATGAAAGGGTAATGAAGTTAGGCCTAACATTGACAAAGGGGGGGATGATGGCAAGAATAATGTGAGCAGTATGGCCAGACATTCCTATAGTGATATTGTGCAAGGTGTAAAATCTAGGATACCCGTGTGTGAAGAAGTTATGTCAGCTCCATCTAGGATAAGGATGAGGACGAATTATTTGTACTTGCCAAAACCAATGAGAACAAGGTCTACTTCTAAGAGGGGAAGATGGGTTATACTTGATTTTGGGAAAGATCGTGTGGTCAACCAGATATGTCCAGAAGCGAGTTCGTTTGAGCAGCCCAAGCTTAACAACCAGTATGCTAATCTCTTGTGGCATTATTACCCAACCTATGAGTGGGAATCAACCACTGTGGAGGAAGTACCTTATAGAGAATTTGATGATGTGTATGACTATTATGATAAGTATTTGTCCGTGCACTCTTGGTTTCTCACTTTCTCCTCAAAAGTGTCATGAAAATAAAAAAATTAATTACAGGGAATAACACTTAACATGGTATAAGCATGAGACAAGGATAATTGCACATGGAGCATGAGTAAACCCTCATTTTCATTGAATTAGAAGGAGTAAACCCTCATTTCACTTGACGTATCATGATACTAATCTTTACCCAATGCATTGGAGAACTTTTTGGGCTCACCCATCATAAACATTTCATTTCATGCATAAGTGTTCCACATGGATCATATAATATTGATTCCCAAAACATCATAATTTATTCCACGATAAAATAATATGGAATTCATACATTAAAATCTATAATAAATAAGTAAATGTGAAAATATGTGAATAATCTTGATATATAAATGAGCATGGTATTTACTACACAATAACTTTGGCTTGGAAAATGGTGGCGCAATTTTGGCAGCATAACGACATGACATAAGAGTTAATTAAAATGGTTTATGAGATTGGAAGGGGTGTATCATCATATTTACATGAAATTTACATTAATGGGATCATGTAGATATATTTCTCAACAATTTTAATGAAACTTAGATTCAATATACAAAAGAATTGGTTGAATGTAAATGAGGATAGAGAAATTCCTTACGAAATTTCGGCATGGTAACCGGTGTACATGGGAGGCATTAATGAGTAAGAAAAGTGGTCTCTAATCATTAAAACATAAAGGGGGAAGTATGGGGGAGGTGATAAATCGTACCAAAACATTTATTATTGAAAAAAGGGCATAACAATATTAAGAAACATGGATAAAATGAGGAAGGAAGGAATCCCTTACTTGGAAGTGTGATCCCAAAGACTTGGGAGAGGTTTGAGAGAGGCTTATTGGGAGCTTGGGGTACCTTTGGAGGATTCTAGAGAGAGGAGGTCAGAGGTTGGATTAACTCCAAAGGATTTGAGTGAAGAGGAAGTGGGAGCTTGGGTGGGTTCATATAGGAAAAGAGAGGGAATTATTTATTATTTTGGTTTGGGACACCACACATTAAACTAATCAAAACCACAAACCATCCCATGGTTTTTCCCATGATTTTTTCAAAAGGGGAGTGGAAAAAATATTTTATAATGAAAATGTCCAAAATTCATTATATAGTAGGGTGGCTTATGTGGAGGTGAGTCACACACTCAAGGATATCAATTTAAAAAGCTAAAATGTTTTAGAAGTCTTGGAGGGTTCACTAAGGCTTTGTAAAAGAATTAAAAAAAACCCTAAAATCACATTATTTTAATGTTAAAAAATATTTTGGCTGAACATACTGTTTATTGTATTTTATTACATCAATATTGGGTCATTATGATGTCATAAAACATATTATATATTTAAATTTTATTTAATTTTTACTCGAAAATTAGACTGTCTCAGAAAATTATGAAAAATTCACCATTGGATAATATCAATGTCCTGATTCCAAAAATAATTTTAATTTTATATAAATAATTTTATAAATATGTGAATTTTTTATTTTAAAATGAAAACCAACATTTATCGAAAATTCATGGGTTTTGACAAAAATAGCTTTCAAACATTAATAAAAATCACAATCATATTCATAATAATTATATTTTCATTTATATTATATAAAAATTAATTTAATAATAAAATTTATTTAAAATATTATTTAATTAAAAAATCCATTAATTCATCAAAATAGATTTCTTAATTGAATATTAATTAAAAATACACTTTGTGCTTTAAACACTATTTAAAATGTAACAATAATAAAATGAATGTATATTTTTTTATTATATAAAAAAATAAGGTAGATAATCACAGTGTTAATGTCTTTTTACATAACCCCTTATAACACCCTCGTAAGACCGAAGGGTAAGGTGTGCGATGGTGACAGACTCTTGGGGTGGCTCAGATAACATTGCTTGGGTGGTAATCTCTATCAACTTCAACTTCTCCCGTAGGCGGTTTCGCTCGAGCTTAATGTGTTGAAGCTCGGCTTGGGCTTGGTCAGGAGAGAATCCCAATGACACCACCTCCTATCCGAGCTCTAAAAAATGGGATTCGTACGAGGAAAGTCTACTAGATTAGGCCATCGCTTCCTTTTTCTGAGTAAATTGGATTTGTTAAATCCCTATATTTATAATAATGTTCAATAGATATATTATCAATGGTAACAATTCTTAATGGTATTTTGAAATCCAAAAACATAAAAACAAGGATTTTCATATTTTATATGACCTTTTTTCATAATAATAAATTTAATTAGATCAAGTGGAATTTTCATTGATAAATGTTTGGGTCATTACAATCTCCCCCCTTAAGAAATTTAGCCCTCAAAATTTTCTTTTACCACACTAAAACAGATGTGGGTAACTCAGCTTCATCACTTCCTCTGATTCCCATGTCACTTCTTCAAACTTGTGGTTTCTCCATAATACCTTGAGGAGGTGCATTGTCTTATTTCATAGAACTTTTTCTCTACAATATAAGATCGTCACCGGTTGCTCCTTGTAAGAATGATAATCCTATAATTGTACTACCTCTGAAGAGAGTACATGTGATGGGTATGGTATGTATTTCTTTAATATGGATACATGAAATACATCATGTACTTTGGCCATGGTGGGTGGAAGTGCTAGACAATAGGCCATATCCTCAACACGATCAAGAATATTGAAGGGGCCGATGTACCTAGGAATTAACTTCCCTATATTTCCAAACCTCATGACCTTATTCCATAGAGATATGCATCGAAATACCATGTATCCAATTTTGAACTCAAGGTATCATCGATTGTTATCTGCATAACTATTCTGTCAACTTTGGGTTGCCTTGATATGCTGTTGAATGGTTTTCAACTTCTCCACCATTTCTTCGACCATTTCAAGTTCTAGCAGCTTATGCTCACCGAATTCATCCCAACACACTGGTGTTTTGCACCTTCTCCAATAAAGGGCTTCATATGGTTCTATAAGGATGCTCGAGTGGAAACTGTTATTGTAGGATAATTCAACCATTGGAAGATATTGGTTCCATCATCCCTTAAAGTCCATAGAACATGATCTTAACATATCTTATAGTTTCTAAATAGTTCACTCAGATTGACCATCAGTTTTAGTATGATAGGCCATACTAATGTTCAGTTCAGTTCTTAGATCATGTTGGAGACTTTTCTAGAACTTTGAGGTGAATCTCAGATCATGATTAGATACAATAGATAGTGGTACTCCAAGAAGCCTTACCACTTCTTTGATGTAAATCTATGAAATTTGATCCAATGATAAGTCTTCTCGATTCATGATAAAGTGAGTTGTCTTTGTAAGATGATCCAAAAAGACCCATATATCATTGTTTCCCCTAGATGTACTTGGAAGTCTGATGACAAAGTACATGGTAATGTTATCCCAATTCCATGTTGGTATGGGTATTGGTTGAATCATCCCCTTAGACTTTTTCCTCTCAGCCTTCACTTGCTGACATATCATGAACTTTGATGTATATTCAACAATCTCGCATTTCATATTGTCCCACAAAATGTTTTCTTAGAGATCTTGATATATCTTTGTGCTCCCTGGGTGAAAAGAAAAGGTTGAGCTATGTGCACCATTCAGAAGCTCCTTCTTTATCCCTGGATTGGATGATACACATAATCGTGACCCAAATCTCACAATTCCATCCTTGTCAACCACAAACTCTGAGGATTTCCCATTTCAGACAGCTTCCTCCATTTTTATAATTTCCACATCCTTTCTTAGAGCATCCTTTATTTTCTCCAAGAGGGATGGTTGAGCAATAATTTGAGGAAGGATTGATGGTGTTCCTCCCATAATGATTCCCATGTCCATCCTATGCAAATCTAAGAAGATTGGATCCTTTTCAATTCTAATAATTTATAAAGATACATGATCCTTTCTACATAGAGCATCTTCCACCTTGTTTGCCTTACCAGGATGGTAGTGGATTGAGAAATCATAATCTTTGATGATCTCTATCCATCTTCATTGGTGCATATTAATATTTTGTGTGTGTGAATATATGCTTGAGGCACTTGTGATCAATATATATCTCACATTTCTCCCCATAGAGATAATGTAGCCAGATTTTCAATGCAAAGATCACTTAATCCAACTCCATATCATGCATGAGATAGTTTTTCTCATGTATTTTCAGCTTCCTTGAGTCATAGGCTATAACTTTATCATCCTACATCAACACACAACCCAGAACCTTCTTCGAAGCATCACTAAATACCACAAAAAGTTATCCACTTGTGGTTAGTGTGAGCACAGACCTAGTTATGGGCATCCTTTTCAACTCATTGAAGTTATCTTCACATTCATCACTCCAAGAAAACTTTACTCCCTTCTTATTTAGCTTGGTAAGAGTTCTGGACAATTGTGAGAAATTTCTCACAAATTGGCGATAATATCCAGTTAACCCCAAGAAGGTACAGATATCCGTTACCAATGTTGTCCTCGACCATCCCTCAATTGCAGTTGTCTGAGAGGGATCCAAAAATATCCTTTTTCTTGTGATGATTTGACCCAATAATGAGACCTCCTTAAACCAGAACTCACACTTGTTGTAATTTTCATAGAGCATCCCCTTCAAAAATATCTCTAGTACATTTCTTAGATGATCATCATGATCCTCCTTGGTTTTGGAGTATATTAGAATATCATCAATAAAGACTACCAAAAATTCCTCTAGGTAATCACTAAAGACTCTATTCATCAAGTCCATGAATATTGATGATTCATTAGTGAGTCCGAAAGGCATTAATATGAAATCATAGTGCATGTATCTTGTACAAAAAGAAGTCTAGGGGATATCTTCCTTCTTCACCCTTACTTGATAATATCCCGACCGCAAATCCACCTTGGAGAAGTATTATGCTCCATGCATATGATCGAAAAAGTCATCAATTTGTGGCAAAGGATACTTGTTCATTATTTTTATTTTGATGAGATCATGATAATTAATTCAAAGGCGCATTGACCCATCCTTATTCTTGATGAAGAGGACTGAAGCACCCCATGGTGAAGCACTTGGGCATATAAACCCTTTATCCAAATTCTCCTATAGTTGTTTCTTAGCTCCTCTGGCTCCACAACAACCATTATATAAAGAGTCATGGATATTGGAAACTCCCCAAGTATAAGGTCAATTGAGAATTCAACATCTCTTTTAGGAGGAAGACCAAACTATTCCTTGGGAAACACTTCAGCGAATTCTCTCACAATAGACACGTCTTCAAGGATGGTTGCTTCCTTAGACTCAATTATCTGAGCCAGATACTCCTGATCACAGGGAAGTAAAATCGACTCTTGAGATGATGGTTCTAATGTAGATTCATCTTCCTCATTGCACTTGTATAGAATCAGGGTCTGATTTTCCATATAGAGAGTGATTTTTCTCTCATGGAAATTTATGTTGGCTTTATATAAGGTAAGCCAATCCATGCTAAGAATTTCATCAAATTCCACCAGAGGTAGTATGATGAAGTTCGCTGAGAAGTTCACTCCACAAATTATGACATGAGAGGAGTTATATTCATTGGGTGAAATTATTTCCCCATTTTCCATACTCATTGACATCTTTACTTCCATGATTTGTGGTGGTGTTGGTATTGTTTTATTAAACTTTCAGGATACAAAAGAATGTGTAGAACTAGAATCAAAAAATACTTTCACTATTCTTGAATGAATAACTAGCTTACCTATCACCAATTCATTTTTGGGGTTCACTTCGACGGCAGTGATGGAAAAATCTCTCCCTTGTTGCCTTGGAGGTTATTGGTTGCCCCCAAAAACCCTTGGATTAGGGAACTAAATTGCATGGTGCCCTGGTTCTTTATAGTTGAAGCAATGAACAATTTGCTGAGAGTCAAACTAAGAATTCCTCTCCTCTATCATAGCCACAATTTTCTTTTTTCGGAAGTTAACAACTAGGTTCCCTTCTCTTCCACACCTAAATCATTTCCTCGTCCCCTTTAGAAATTTTCTAGGGTTCTTATTTCCACACATTTGGCAAGTGGGGTGATAGGTTTTCTTAGCACTATTGGATTTATCCATCGAACTTTAGAATTGAAGTCCACCTTATGCTTCTTATCCCCATGATACCCCTAAGATTCTCTTATCTCCATTTCAACCCCAAGGGAACATCAGACAATTACCTCGTAGCTATTGAAGTCACGGATCGCCATGGATTTTTGTAGGCTAGGTTTTAGCGCACCAAAGGAGTGGTTAACCTTGTATTCGGGGGTAACAACAAAGCCAGAGGTGTATCGTGAAATCCTTGTGATGTTTTCGTCACACAATCTGACAGATTCGTTATCTTTTTTCTTAAGGTAAAGTAAGTCCCTTTCCATCTTTAGTCGGAGGGTGCGTGAAAAATATTTATCGAAAAAAATCTTCCGGAAATCCTTCAATTACAACACCTCGATCTCCTCCTCCTCAGGATTCATATTTTTTATCAATGTACACCATTGATCAGCTTCACCCTCCATAAAATAAACATCTAGAAGAACCTTCTCTTGTTCGGAACAGTGAAGGATGGAGATGATCTTTTCAATGGAGTTGATCCATTTTTCGGTGATTGAGGGATCAGATGATCCATTAAAAGTAGGAGGCCTTTGTATTATGATGATATCGATAGAGACTTGTTCTTTCTTGGGGGGGGGGGGGTTAACATTCCTCTTGACCCATGTTTCTATTTAGAGCTGGAGTTAACTGAGAGAGTATCGTGACAAGTTCACGATTACTGCTACCATCAGATTGGGTATCTCATTGAAACATTCATCACATTGATCTTCACATCAGTTGTTAGCCAGATTCCTCCTATTACTAGCCATTGGCTATAATAAAAGGAATGTTAGGGGTAACCCATAAATGGTAATCCAAGGACAAAACATATGACTTATAAATAACTTTTAATCCCTTAACTTATGAATCTATAGGCTTCAATCTATGTTATCCATGATCTGCTTTCTAACATATATTCTTAGGGGATTTTTTTTAATTTCCTTAATAATGTTTTATACTAAGATTGTGAATTTACCAAAGCATATCCCACAGGAGTGTCATTTACAAGAGTGCTTCATGGCCCGTTTTCGTGATTCAGGATACCCTAGGTCAAGCCCGAAACTCCTTGTTAGAGTTTTCACTCCTAGGTACATCTGTGCTAGAGCCGCCTCTACCTGCTCGTATCCAGATAGGGATGTATTTTATTTATAGACTACATACTCAATACTTAGAAAAATTTAGGTATGTTTTTATTATACTTAGTCTTGTCTCTAAGGCTTCACTAGGGTTTTCTAATCCTAATCCCAAAAATAACTAAACATCCCTCTGATACCAACTATGACAACCCTACTTTTTATTACACACATAATCATGATTTATTACACAAAATCTTCACTTGATACAACATATAAGTTTGATAGTCCTAGTGTATTTGGGGATTAGTAAAATTACATAACAACATAAAACATGAAACACAACATCTTTATTGAAAACTTCCTTTACACGACCACTACATTCCCTCATACTTAGCATTGCATGAGATAACCTGAGGACATGCATAAGAAAAGGATGAGATATAAAGCTCAGTAAGGGAGTAAAAAAGGCATAACATGAAGAATAAAATACATTTTAGGTAATAGGCATATTAGCGAAGCATAAAAGAAACATGAACATAAAGGCATGATAAAGCATGATTATCACAACATGGAAATGCGGAAACAACACTTAACATGGTTTTAGAATGATCCAAGGCTCATTGAACATGGAGCATGATTAAACCCTAATTTCACTAGAATTAGAATTAGTAAACCCTCATTGCACATGAATTATCATGATACTAATCTTTACCCAATGCATTGGAGCACTAGTAGGGCACACCCTTCGCAAACATTTCATTTTATGCATAAGTGTGCCACAAGGATAATATAACATGGATTCATAAAACATCATAATTTATTCCATGATAAAGGAATGTTGAATTAATACATGAAACTCTATAATTAATAAGTAAATGTGCACAAAGGTGAATACCCTTGATAGATAAATGGGCATGGTTTTCACTACCCAATGACTTTGGCATGGAAAATGGCGGTGCAATTTCGACAATATAATGACATTACATAAGAGTTCATAAAAATAGTTGATGAGAGTGGAAGAGGTGTCTCATTATATTTAAAAGAAATGGACAATAAGGGGATCATGTAGATACATTTCCCAACAATTTTAATGAAATTTAGAATCATGATACAAAATAATTTCTTGAATGTAAATGAGGAGAGATGAATTTCTTAGGGAATTTCGGCATGGTAACAGGTGTACATGGGAGGAATTAATGAGAGATAAAAGGGGTCTCTAATCATTAAAACATAAATTGGGCAGTATAGGGGAGGTGAAAAATCTTATCCTAGCATTTATAATTTAAAAATGGGAATAACAATATTAAGAAACTTGGATAAAATGAGAAAGGAAGGAATCCCTTACTTGGAAGTGTGATCCCAAAGGCTTGGGAGTGGATTGAGAGAGGCTTCTTGGGAGCTTGGGGAACCTTGGGAGGATTCCAAATAGAGGAGGGTAGAGTTTTTATGAACTCCAAATGCTTTGAGTGAAGAGGAAGTGGGAGCTTTGGTGGGTTTATATAGGAAAGGAGAGAGAATTGTTTATTATTTAGGTTTGGGACACCACACATTAAACTAATCAAAACCACAAAACAGACCTTGGTTTTTTACCAAAGGGAGTGGAAAAAAATATTTTATAAGGCCAATGGATTAACTTCTTAAAATAATAGTTTTTCTTATGTGGAGGTGAGTCACACTCTCAAAGAAATCAATTTAAAAAGCTAAAATGTTTTATAAGTCTTGGAGGGTCCACCAAGGCTAGGTAAAATAAATAAAAAAAACATAAAATCACATTATTTTAATGGTAAAACATACATTGTCCAAAAATAATGTTTATAGTATTTTATTACATCACCATTGTGTCATTATGATGTCATAAAACACATTATATATTTAAATGGTTTTTAATTTTTACCCAAAAATTCGACTGTCTTAGAAAATTATGAAAAATTCACCATTGGATAATTTCGATGTCTTAAATCCAGAAATAATATTCATTTTATCTAAATAATTTTCTAAATATTTGAATTTTTACTTTTAAAATAAAAACTGACATTTATCGAAAATTCATGGGTTTTGATAAAAGTAGATTTCAAACCTTAATAAAAATCACAATCGTATTCATAATAATTATACGATCATTTATATTATATAAAAATTAATTTAGTAATAATATTTAATTAAAATAATATTTAATTAAAAAATACCTTAATTCATCAAAATAGATTTCTTAATTGAATATTAACTAAAAATACTCTTTGTGCTTTAAATACTATTTACAACGTAACAATAATAAAATGAATGTATATTTTTTTATTATATAAAAAAATAATGTACATAATCATAGTGATAAGGTCTTGTTACATAACCCCTTATAACACCCATATAAGACCAAAGGGTAAGGTGTGCGATGGTGACAGACTCTTGGGGTGGCTCAGATAACGTCGCTCGGGTGATAATCTCTATCAACTTTCACTTCTCCCGCAGGCGGTTCTGCTCAAGCTTAACATGTTAAAGATAAGATTGGGATTGGTCAAGAGAGAAGCCCAATGAAGCCACCTCCTTTCCAAGCTCCGACAAATGGGATTCATACAGGGAAAGTCTACTAGATGAGGCCATCACTTCCTTTGTGGGAATAAATTGGATTTTTAAAGCCCTATATTTGTACTAATCTCGTGATCACTGTTCAACAGCTATATTAGCAACGGTGAAAATTCTTAATGGTATTTTGAAATCCAAAAACATAAAACCAAGGAAGTTCATATTTTATATATCCATTTTTCATAATAATACATGTAATTAGATCAATAAAAATTTTCATTGATAAAATTTTGGGTCATTACAGATGCCAGAGCTAATTTTCCTTTACAATGTCACTGGGGATAGGAGGATCTTAGATATCTCGGACCAGGTCTATCACCCCAACTAGATTTATGGGAATCACATAGTCACTATATATCATACTCTAGGGATTTACCGGGGCCATCTCCAAGATGTTGAGTGTTGTGACCTATATGGAATCATCCACCATTGGTTATTTTCCACCCCTTTATAGAAACATACCTCAAATTATGTGGATTTGCAGGTATAAATGGGGGAAATATTTCAATTTATTATACTGACCTTTCCATTGAGGAGGTATTTTAGACATTTATGGAATGGTAAAGGTATTGAAACGTGGCTATGGAGCTAGGTCCTTTCAAGAAAGAAATTGTATACAATGTCTTTCTAGATTACCATAAACCCAACTTCATATGTGAGATCCCAAAACTGAGTTTTCAGTTTGATTTTCCAGAGAGGTATTTTATCATTCTTACCATACCCTTTAATGGACATATTTGTGGGATAAGAATACCATTATCTATATCCCAAACATAATAGGGTTCGAATCAGGATGATATTAATCTTAGATCAATTTTCAATCCGATCCCTTCAGGTATCGACATTATCGAGTCTACCCGAAACATATAGGGGTATGATGTGTCCTTGGATGAACTCTTCCTAAACATAGTCTATGAATGAGATGGAGACATGGAATTCTGATGGGATAGTCTGAACTTAATAAAACTTGGCTATAGTGACTTCTGTCTCAAATTTATGTGGGTTTTAGAGGGCTTAAACAAGTGGCTCCCTGAGTTCTATTGAAAGATGGAGCACATCCAAGATTGAGAGATTGGATGAAAAAAATGCCAAATGTTTTAGAATTTAATACTTTTGTGCCAGAGTTTAGCACTTCCTAAGGTAGGATTTATCCCAAAAATTTGGATCAAGAATTGAAGATTTTGTGGTAGATAATACTAGTA
The DNA here is from genome assembly GCA_963277665.1 of Viscum album. Taxonomy (NCBI): domain Eukaryota; kingdom Viridiplantae; phylum Streptophyta; class Magnoliopsida; order Santalales; family Viscaceae; genus Viscum; species Viscum album. Next base: position 1,898,473,999 of record OY728150.1, read on the forward strand.
CTTTTTCATGGGTTTCGGGGGAATCTGCTGCTAGCGGCGTAGATTGTTTTAGACTTCCTTATTTCCTAAGATTATTATATAATCGTATATTTTCTAGGAAGTCATGCAAGACAACTGGGTATGACTTCTGAAAGGTTATGAGATAGCTCCATGTATTTTCTAGGCTTGCATGAGTTCCAACCCATGGGTCTCAGCAGCATATATTTCCTCTATGGGGTTGTGACCAAAATATTGGGTCCAACCATGCCCGTTATATCCCCTGTATCCTTAGTTCCTGCGCATGAGGCCTTTTTTCCGTCAGTTTGGTGTGGGGAACTCGTACTCAGAGGCATATTCATTATCGAAGAAGGGTTGTTCCATTTGTATTACATTGACAGAACCAAATATGATTTATTCATCTGATGAGGGTTTTATTTGGTGGAGTAGTGTCCACTCTTCAGATGTTCTAGGGAAGAAGTCTGTAAGTGATAGTGCTTTCATTGGAGAAGAGTATGAATCTTCCTCTTCTATTTCTTCCTACTTCTAATGGTCATGATCACTTTTGGGAGACATATCCAATGTCACCTTCCTGGGTGGTGGAGCTATTGTGGGTCTGCACAATAGTGCTGTTAAGGTGTAATGAGTTTGATTAACTATCTTTTTTAGACATCTAAATGTTGAACTTTTAATCATGCTTGACTGAAACTTTTTACCAACCACCCTCTTCTTTTTAATGGAAAATGGTTATGAAAACCACCAGCCTCTAAGAGTCATATAACACCACTTATACGAAATTGACCATGCCTTGAAGTATGTATTTGAAGATGAATCAATCCTGAATATTATGACCCAACCTTCTATGGAAAGGGAAATATTTGGGACCATCAGTGAGGTTGAACTCATAAGGCTTCCTAGCCTATGAAATATTGATTAGGTTATTGTCCATGGATACCAATACATAACCGGGGACTTGTTAATTTCATAAGGAGTATGCTTTATTCATTAATTCCTCAAATCTAGGGTTACCTTGATTACTCTACACTTCTTGACGAGGGATATTTTGTGGTTGTTTACACTCAACAGGAGGTGATGGGTGATTCAGGACCTACCTTGGTACTTGAATGGGCACTAATACTATATTGAGAGTGAAATATGAAACTTCTATTTTTTCCTAGCCTTTTAAATGTGTTGAGGGAATGAGTTGAGATTCAGATCAGTTTCTATGAATGGAGTATTCCAATCATTAGATCATTTCTAAAAACTCACAAAACCTCACTAGATTCTTCATTTGGCTCATTGGAATCTTTAGCTTATCTAGAATATTTTTTAGCACAGAGTTCCAATAATTTTTCTTATGAGAGAGGGATGATGAGTGAATAGGTTAAAAATTTCATCCTAGATATTAATTCTGCAAGGGTTGGTGTCATGAGAACCAACTTTTTTGTACTTTGATTACATGAATGTTCACTTATTATATATTGTTCATTGTTCTGCATGACTATAATATAATAATGTCCTGGAATATTTGTTGCATTGATAAGGTCAAGGCAGATCCCCGCTGTGATGAGAACCTTGAAATGCTATAACAATATTCTTAAATAAAGTTCTACAGTTTGATGACATACTATGATAGGACACATAGTATACCGATCATCATGTGATAGAACTCGTATGAATACGAGACTCTCTCTCATGGAGATCGCACTTGGTAATCTCCAAGATGGGAGATTATGAGAACAGACCCGCCAGTAGCAATTCCGCATGTATTGGTGTCATAGAACATTGCTATCTACGAGCATGTGTAATGGTCCTTAGACTGGAAGATTATCATTAACTCATGTCATGACTCATGCACTTAGATTTACTGACGAAAACCGTCACATAGACAGTTGGCGGGAAGTAGGGTACGTTGGGTGCGTCACGAGTGACATGTTGTTAATGGATAAGTCAAGGAAAGATTTTTCCCTTCCATTTATGGAAGTTGATTTCTCGGACCTTTGATTGAAATAGAACTGTCGCATTAAATTCCATGGCCATGGTGTGAACGACGAGTATATTTCAGGTAGTCAAAGAACGAATGATCAAGCATATAGGTTTATGACAATTCCATGAAACCTACTTGATGAGATATCAAGAAAAAGGGATTAAATTACATAGTAAGTGTTTATATGAGGTGATACGTTAATTCAACGTCAACTTCTTTCTCTTGGGTTCCTTGACCCGTTGCTAGACAATAATCTTGGACTTTAGGCGAGACCGCCTAATGCCAATGAGAAAGAGGCCTAGAGGGTCACACACTAAGTGTATTAAAGTATCTCAAGTAGAATAAACATTATTCCCATACGGGGTTTAATAATTATTCAAGGAAGCCTAGATCGTTTTAATTATTTGAGGAAGAAGGAAATGAAAAACAAGATATACACGCCGTGTATTAAAGATTACACGCCATGTAGTTTTTCATGGAAAACAAGTACACGCCATGTATTAATAATTACACACCATGTAGTTTTCTTTATTAAAGGAAATGAATAAATGAAAACAAGACATACACGCCGTGTACATTGAATGTACACGCCATGTACATTGAATGTACACGCCGTGTAGTTTTCAATGAAAAACAAGTACATGCCGTGTATTTATTAATACACGCCGTGTAGTTTTTCCAGTTGGGATTTTGAGGATATAATATTGTTTTAAATGATATTTATTATAATCAGTGTGGGTTCATGTCAAGGAATTAATTGTTTGACATGAGGGTTTTAAACAAGAGTCAATGGAATAAATAAAATTCGTAACGCGTTTATTTATTGTCATAACTCTACAACCTCAAACCTGATTATAAATATCCTCAAAACCCCAAATCTTTTCCAACACACAACATATCTGGAGAATTCTTTCAAGGACAAAAGAACCTCTTCCTCTAAGAATGCTCTCAAGACTGAGAGAGATCCTCTTCCATTGGATCAAGATGATCTAAGGAGGACAACACAAGCAAAGGTTTCTCCACTCTAGCACCCAGAGAATCCTTTGGCAACATCCTGAGATACGAGGTACATGTGTGGATCACTGCTAGAGGAAGTCTACACTTGGATTCTGTGACGCAACGACGAATCACATCGGAATGTGATCAAGAACATCAAAAAATAAAGAACACCCAAAAGGTATTTCTTTTCAATTTATTATATTAATTATAATCAACTTGTAATGATCCTACATTGTGGTTCCGGGACTTCCCTTTTATTTTGTCTATTTCTATGATTCGATCCATGGAGACTGGCGTTTATCATCATATTGATCCCAAATTGATCATTGCTAATGACAAAAAGCCAAGTGGGAACATCCACCCACGCGCTTCCGCTGCGCCCGTAACCTTCAAATGGTATCAGAGGGAGGTTAAAACGTTGATTATAGTTATTTAATTTTCATTGATAATTTACGCATTTATATTTGATTCAATTCAAAATAAATCATTTTATAAATCTGAATAAACGAGATCTATTCTTCCTCCTTCATTTATCGATTCATATCACATAAAAAAACTTTTAATTTTAATTTTGATTAAAATAAAAATGAGGATCTCATTTGAAAGAGACGCTCTTTCTGACTGTACAACACGGGATTACACGGCGTGTAATTAAAACTACACGCCGTGTACTTAGGTTCAACGAACCGACACTAGTCCGCCAAACCACGCCGTGTGAATTGAATATGCCTAAGTTTTAACCATGCTGTGTTGACCAGAATTGAATGGCGTGTGGAAACTGGAATATACAACTTGTATGTTGGAGAAACACATCATGTAGTCCGTTTCGGCCTAGGTGAAACCGTGTACAAGGATAAACCGCCTACCGCGTACACTGGATCACCAGGCCGGTTACCACGTAACAAAGAAGTACAAACCGTGTACTCCAAAATTTCCAATGTAAAGAAAACATGCCAAATCCCCCATCATGTACTTTGGATAAAGGGTGAAAAGAAATACACGCCGTGTAATTATAAACTACACGCCGTGAACTTTCTAGAAATAGAATTTCACCAGCTTTCCTCCAATCTACAAAGACCCATACAAGGAATATGGATGAGAAGAATCTCAAGTAAATTCAAAAAGGAATTTAAGATAATGAATTAATTAATTATAAGATCATAATTAATTAAATTCAATCACGAATTATCTTAAATGAAAGAACGGTTAAAAGAATTTGAATTCTAAATATGCGTAAATGTCATTGCATGCTATGGATGATCATGAGCTAGACCAAAGACCCTTTGTATGTGTATGGTTTCATTTAAATTTATTTAATTTAAATTTGTTATCCTGTGATCTTTCGTCCAATAAAATGTAGGGCCTGCGTTCCCATGGTTTCTTTAATGTAAACCCATGTAATGGAGGATCTCCCACGCCAGAGGAGATGGTCCAAATCCTGAAGCTGAGGCGAAACAGACGCAAGAATATAGAAAGGTGGATAGGTGGGAGCTGAAAAACACGAACCATCTGGTTCAAGGTGTTTTCCCTAGGTCAGGGTTAGCTTATCAAAACCGCTAAATAAGATAACCAAATAGAATCTCATGATCATGGCATATTATTTTATTTCTGTTTGATTGCATGGTTTATTTATTATGTATGTGTTGTCACGATCACATAATTAATAAAATGAACAAGCATTCAAAGATGGAATAAAATAAAAATCAGACTATGTGTAAACATTATCAGAACATGGTTAATCACTTAAGCAAGCATCACTTAATATTAACAAGCATGTGATAATGGAAAACTACTCATAAAGGATTAAAATCCCTCAAAACCATATTAAGTCAGACTTAGCCATCTATTACCTGATTAAGGGAAAGACACAATAAAACTATGTGTTTGACCAACCCTTTTTGGGACACATACTTTTATAAAGGAATCCCTTATGAAAGGTTTCGGGTTAACTTAACCATATTAAATCAAGAAGATTTTCCTTTGCTAGACTTTATGTAATATTTGAGGCGAGAGTTGAGGAAATACAAGTCATGATTCTAGGATTGGGGAGACCACACAACAGATCAAGGAACTTTAAGCTCACAGTTGGAAAAGACCTACCTACCAAAATACCTTCAAATAGCTTGACCAACCCTTGTTTGGGTTATGTGAAGGGGAATATAGATCCTTGCCACTAGAATGTAAAAGAAACTGGACATTCCGAGTTCAATGGTGAGGGCCATTAGGACTTGATAAAATAGTGTGAGACTTAATAAAATTTATTATTTCTCATAAAATGTAATCAAGAAATTACTGATAAATCTGCTCTTTTAATTTGTAGAATCAAAATGACAAACACATCAACCACATTTTCTCTATGATCAATTCTGGATAAAGACAACATCCTCACTGGCAGTAAATTTCAGGAATGGTTTAGGTGCCTTTGGGTTATCCTACCCCATGAATGAAAGTTTTATGTGATGGAGTCCTCACTTCCTGATAGCCCTGCCCCAGGGGCGAGTGATGAAGATTTCCTAGTCTATGATCAACATTTGAACGATGCACTTGAAGTTCAATGTTTGATGCTATCATCAATGTCTAGTGAGATCATGAAGTCTCATGAAGACATGGATGCCTATAGCATGCTTGATCACCTCCGTGGTCTATACTAGGAGAGAGTAAGACAGGAAAGGTTTTGAGATCTCCAAGACTCTATTTCAGAGCAAGATTGGAGAGGGTGCCCCAGCCAGGCCTCATGTAGTCAAGATCATTGGATACATTGAGCGCTTGGAGGTTCTAGGGTTTAAACTCCCCGAATAACTGGGTACTGACATCATTTTTGCATCACTCCCCTAGAGCTTCTCAAAATTTGTTGTGAACTTCAACATGAACAACATTGATAAGTCTCTATCTGATCTTCTTATCCTCATTCGCCAAGTAGATAATGACACGAATCGTGAAAAACCTTCTGTCCTTATGGTGAATAAAAGGAAATAGAAGGTGAAGAGAATTAAGGCCAAAGATTCTTCAAGGCCTTCCAAGAAAAGGAATATCAAAGGGGAGGCAAAGGAACATGATGTTGTTTGTTTCTCATGTGGCAAGAAGGGCCACTGAAAGAAAAACTGCACCCAACTAAGGAAGCAAGGGGAAGATTCAGGTGCATTTGTTATCAAATGCAATCTATCTATTTCTACTAATTGGGTATTAGGTACTGCTTGTGGTTCTCACATCTGTATCCAAATACAGAAACCAAGTAGATTTAGGAAGATTGATCGAGGGGAGGTAGATCTATGAGCAGCCAACGGAGCTAGACTTGCTGTTGTAGCTGTTGGGGAATACCACCTCACATTGGCTACCAGGATGGTCTTGGTTTTGAAAGGATGTTATTATGTACCCTCTGTAACCAAAAACATTATTTCAGTATCCATATTAGATACTTATGGATTCATCTTCAAGTTTGGAAGTGGATGTTTCTATTTTTATAATGATAGCATTTGTTTTGGTAGGGAACATTTATATAACAACCTTTATGTGTTATACTACACAAACCAAGTAATGAAAATCGATAACAATGTTAATTCACATGACTCATACCACACCCAACTTTGGCATCACCGACTAGGTCATGTCAATGAGAAACATTTGACAAAATTACATCAAGATGGGTATTTAGATTCTTTCGAACTAAAACCACTTGGTGTATGTCATGCGTGTCTACAAGGCAAAATGACCAAAGCCCCATTTAGTGGGAAAGGTGAAAGAGATAGATAGATTCTAGAATTAGTTCAAATAGATGTGCGTGGACCATTTCCAGTTGAAGCAAGGGGTGGGTTCTCATACTTCATAACTTTTACTGATGATTTTTGTAGATATGGATATATCTACTTAATGAGGTATAAGTCAGATTCTTTTGATCGGTTCAAATAATACAAGAATAAATTTGACAACCAGCTTGGTAAGAAGATTAAGAAACTCCACTCAGATAGAGGAGGAGAGTATCTTAATCAGGACTTCATTGATTTCTTACGGGAGTTTGGGATTCTATCTTAACTCATTCCTCCTTACACACCGCAGTGGAATGGTGTAAGTGAAAGGAGGAACCGCACCCTGTTGGACATGGTGAGATCAATGATGAGTCATGTGAGTCTTCCATTATCCTTTTGGGGATATGCATTACATACAACAATGCACATACTAAACCAAGTTCCAACTAAATCGATAAATGGTATTCCATACGAGTTATGGAGTGGACGCAAATCCATGTTATCGAATTTACATGTGTGGGGTAGAGAAGCATTTGTTAAGGCCTCTTCAGGTAACAAACTTGCACCCCGAGGCACAAAGTGTATCTTTATAGGATATCCCAAGGAAACAAGGGGATATTACCTATACAACCCCTCAGAAAAAAAGGTTACAGTGGCAAGACACGCCATATTCCTTGAGAGGGAGAACATCTCTAAAAGAGATAGTGGGAGCGAGATAGACTTCGATGAAGTCGAGGCTCGAGATATACAGGAGTTGGTACAAGAACAGATTCCACAAAGCCCCGTGGAAGAATAATCTATTCCAGAGACACAAGAACTACGTAGGAGCACGAGAGAGGTGAGAGAACTAGAACGATATGGTTTTCTTGTCACCGAGGATGGTGACTCATTATTGGTTGACAATGATGATCCTCTTACCTATAAGGAAGCAGTTGAAGGCACAGACATTGCCAAGTGGCAAGAATCCATGAATTCTAAAATGGATTCCATGTACCAAAACCAAGTCTGGATTTTGGTAGATCTCCCAGTTGATGTAAAGCCTATTGGTAATAAATGTGTATTCAAGAAGAAACTGGACATGGAGGGGAAATTCAGCACCTATAAGGCATAACTATTTGCAAAAGGTTTTAGGCAGCGTCAAGGAATTGAATATGATGAATCTTTTTCACCGGTTGCGATGCTGAAATCCATCATAATCCTATTGGCCATTTCCGCTTACCATGACTTTGAAATTTGGAAAATTGATGTCAAAACATCATTCCTTAATGGGAACCTCCATGAAGATGTCTACATGACACAAACTGAAGGTTTTGTGACTCCAAAGGATGCCAATAAGGTATGAAAGTTGCAGAAATCCATTTATGGATTTAAGCAAGCATCATGGTCATGGAACATTAGTTTTGATGAAGCTGTAACAAAATTTGGCTTTGTTAAGAATGAATGTGAGATTTGTGTCTACAAGAGGTTTAGTGGAAGTGCAGTCATTTTCCTAATAGTATATATTGATGACATATTACAAATTGGAAGCAAAGTACCTGTCTTACAGTCAATTAAGGCATGGTTGCATAAATGTTTCTCCATGAAAGACTTGGGAGAGGCATCATATATTCTTGGGATCAAGATCAATCATGATAGATCTAATAGAATGATGGGCCTGAGTCAAAGTATATTCATTGACAAGATACTGAAGAGATTCAGTATGGAACAATCCAAGATGGGATTGTTTCTATTGTCACATGGCATTCATCTTTCCAAGAAAATGTGTCCTCAGACACATGATTAAAGAATGAGAATGGAAAGGATCCCTTACGCATCTATGATTGGGTCAGTCATGTATGTTATTCTATGTACGAGGCTAGATGTTGCTTACGCATTAAGTGCAGTAGGTAGATATCAAGCTGATCCAGGAGACCCCCATTAGATGGCAGTCAAGATGATCCTTAAGTATCTGAGGCGTACTAAGGATATGTTCATGGTTTATGGAGGAGATGAGGAACTAGTCATCATAGGACATGTAGATGCTAGTTTCCAGACTGATCAAGATGACATGAAGTTGAAGACCAGATACATCTTCAGTTTGAATGGAGGTGCAATGAGCTGGAAGAGCTCAAAGAAAAGTGTGGTGGAAGATTCTACAGCGAAGTCCGAGTATATCGCAGCTTCTGAGATAACTAAAGAAGCAGTATGGATGTGAATCTTCGTCCAAGAGCTGGATGTAGTACCGAGCAGTAAAGATTCTATCACACTCTATTGTGATAATACTGCAGCGGTGGCACTTGCTAAAGAACCAAGGTCACATCAGTGGACAAAGAACATACTTCAGAAGTATCATCTCTTAAGGGATTTTTCTCAGAGAGGTGAAGTTGCAGTGAGCAGTATTTTCACGGAAGAAAACGTGGAGGACCCCTTGACTAAAGCCTTGACTCAGTAGAAACATGATCATCATGTGAGGTCTAGCAGACTAAAAGTCATAGGCAGTTGGCTCTAGTCCAAGTGGGAGTTTGTAAGGGTTGGTGTCCTAAGAAACAACTGTTTTGTACTTTGATTACATGAATGTTCAATTATTTTATATTGTTCATTGTTCTGTATGACTATAATATAATAATGTCCTGGAATATTTGTTGTATTGATAAGGTCATGGCAGATCCCCACTGTGATGATAACCTTGAAATGCTATATCAATATTCTTAAATAAAGTTCTACAGTTGGATGACATACTATGATATGACACATAGTATACAGACCATCATGTGCGAGCAATTTTAAGAAGACGAGACTCTCTCTCATGTAGATCGCACTTGGTAATCTCCAAGATGGGAGATTATGAGAACAAACCCGCCAGTAGAAATTCCGCATGTCTTGGTGTCATCAGACATTGCTATCTACGAGCGTGTGTAATGGTCCTTAGACTGGAATATTATAATTAACTCATGTCATGACTCGCACACTTTGATTTACTGACGAAAACCATCACGTAGACAGTTGGTGGGAAGTAGGTTACGTTGGGTGCGTCACGAGTGACATGTTTTTAATGGATAAGTTGAGGAAGGATTTGTCCCTTCCATTTATGGAAGTTGATATCTCATCCCTTTGATTGAAATAGAACTATCACATTAAATTCCATGGCCATGATTTGAACGACGAGTTTATTTCAGGTAGTTAAAGAACGATGGATCAAGCCTATAGGTTTATGACACTTCCACGAAACTTGCTTGATGAGATATTGAGACAAAGGGATTAAATTACATAGTAAGCATTCGTATGAGGTGATACGTCAATGTGGCGTCAACTTCTTTCTCTTGGGTGCCTTGACCCATTGCTAGACAGTAATCTTGGACTTTAGGCGAGCCCGCCTAATGCCAACGAGAAAGAGGCCTAGAGGGTCACACACTAAGTGTATTCAAGTATCTCAAGTAGAATAAAGATTATTCCCGTATGGGGTTTAATAATTATTCAAGGAAGCCTAGATTGTTTTAGTGATTGGAGGAAGAAGGAAATGAAAAACAAGATATACACGCTATGTATTAAAGATTACACATCATGTAGTTTTTCATGGAAAACAAGTACACGCCGTGTATTAATAATTACACGCCATGTATTTTTTTTATGAAAGGAAATAAATAAATGAAAACAAGACATACACGCTGTGTACATTGAATGTAGACGCCGTGTAGTTTTCAATGAAAAACAAGTACACGTTGTGTATTTATTAATACACACGGTGTAGTTTTTCCAGTCGGGATTTTGAGTATATAATATTGTTTTAAATGATATTTATTATAATCAGTGTGGGAGCATGTCAAGGAATTAATTATTCGACATTGGGGTTTTAAATAAGAGTCAATGGAATAAATAAAACGCGTAATGCATTTATTTATTGTCATAACTCTACAACCTCAAACCTGATTATAAATATCCTCACAACCCCAACTCTTTTCCAACCCACAATATCTCTGGATAATTCTTTCACGGCCGAAAGAACCTCTTCCTCCAAGAACGCTATCAGGACCGAGAGAGATCCTCTTCCATCGTATCAAGACGATCTAAGGTGGATAACGCAAGAAAAGGTTTCTCCACGCTAGCACTTGGAGAATCCTTTGGTGACATCCCAAGATATGAGGTACACGTGTGGATCATGACTAGAGGAAGTCTACACTTGGCTTCTACGACGCAACGACAAATCACATCGAAACGTGATCAAGAACATAAACGAAGGAAGAACACCCAAAAGGTATTTCTTTTCAACTGATTATATTAATTATAATAAACCTATAACGATCCTACTTTGTGGTTCCGAGACTTCCCTTTTAATTTGTCTATTTCTGTGATTCGATCCATGGAGACTGGCGTTTATCATCGTATTTATCCTGGATTGATCATTGCTAATGACAAAAAGCCAAGTGGTCACATCCACCCATGTGCTTCTGATACGCCTAGAACCTTCAAATTCAGACACCCTATCATTTTCATTTTAATTTTAGTTTGTTATGTCTATCTTTTTTATTTTCACTAGCATAGGGATTAACTAATACAAGAATTATCGAAGATGGTCTTCCCATTCTGTAACAGATCCTACTAGAAGACTATTATACTAAATAAAGGATGGCCCTATCAGATTCTGTACAAAACACCTTATCTTTTTCACCTCTTATTGATCTTCATGGCCCATCATTCATCCACATCAGGATATGAAGTGAGTGAGATACTACTCGGGGTCTCCAACACCATCAAAGGTAGATAAGGTAGGATTTCAAAAATTTGGTGGGGGAAAAGTTTCATATACCCACTCATGATATTGTCTTCCTCTTAGGATGCATAGGTGGGAGTCTCCATTCCATGGATTCCATTCGAGTATCTAGGAACTTGAAGAAATTAATAAGATCTAGGGGTACTATTTTCTAAGTTACCTCCTGTATATTGGGAGTAGGTGGGGGTCAATAAGGTGGACTTACCTTCATATCCCAATGATTCTTGATTCGTTCTAAGACTAAATGATCAACCTGTAGAGGTAGAGGATATCAATGAAATGGAGGGAAATCATAATAATTTTCAACTTCGTTATTTATGTCGACCAGCTACCAAGATCTAGAGCTATTCTCACACTTAAACGCTATTTTTTCTTGTAGATCATCTTATTTTAGATGTATGGGAGGAGGAATATTTTCCTCAACCTGAAGATGATAATCAACAGGAATGTTTCCACTAATTAGATCCTCATTGAGTTTTATGTGAGTTTGTATTTAATTATCATATTGTGACAAATGATCCACCATAAAAGGAACTTTGATTCTTCACAGAGGTGATTGGGATGTAGCTATACCTTAGCTTTTTCTTTGGTCGTGATCCACCATAGAGGTGGAAACTCGATATTCAGAGGTTACAAGTTTTAGATCCTCCTCTGGTTCTGGGTGCATGAATCCTTGGTTGGTTCATCCAGATCACCATTCTATCAGGGTATATTTTTTGTGTTATGACCATATGTATTTGTGTCTTGATCCAAAATTTTGGTCATGTTCATTGTGATGAAATTCAAATAGTCATATTGGGAAATGGTATTTGTACCATTACATTCGACGTAACAAGATGATTATGCACTTCCTTATTCCGGGCCGTTCTTCGAACCCTTGGCCATATTGGGGAATTTTGGTTTTCGACACTAATGGGGGTATATTTGACTTTTCCATACATTCCTCTTGTATCATACTATAAGTAATGATAATGAGGAAGTTTTAAGTCTTGATTTCCAAATGGGAACCGAATAGCATAGATTTGTCCTAAGGTGGGAAGAAGGAATGGGATTCTGACCGTCAATATTTACCTCCCAACTTAGAGAAGATTGATTCTCTCTATGATAAAGGCGATGCTAAAAATGCCCCAAGTGCTGTAGATTAGGGGCTATTTGGGTCCACAATTGGCATTGATTGATCTTGTTGTTGATGATACAATGATTCCATTTGGTTATTTGATAACTCCCCCGATGAACAATGAGATATAAATTCTCTCATCCCAGTGGGATGAAGTTAATATGGAATCAAAATTGATTTTTAAAGGTCCCTCTTAGGGGATGATGAACCTAGTGATGGTGATTGAGATATAAATTCCCACAACCCAGTAGGCCAGGGTTTGTTGCATCTTCTAATGATACGCCCTGAATCCCCTTGGTAATTGACAATTTGAGAGGTGGAGGAGGTGATAGGTATTACCTTTGACTAGTAAGCTAGGTATGCTCTTAGATGGATATTATGGAAGATACTACTGTGGCCCATTTAATGTGGCATGATTGTGCTAATATATGAGTTGAGTGCAATGGAAATCCATGATGGGGGTCAGTTTCCATAGGATGCTATTAGGTTGATTTCAACCTTGTCTTATGTGTCCAAAATATATTCCCATTTATTTGATGGGACCAATTAAAAGGATTGTTCGCTATCCTCTCATTCTATTCATGTTGTCTAGGCATCATTGAAGTGAAAGAATTATATTATATCCACAAACTGTATCATGCGTTATAAGGTCCTCTGATTTCATCACAGGCTATAACATTATAGGAATATGTTTCTGAAGGGTTCTATTGTTATGAAGACATGGTGAAGTGAAATTCCCCATATTTCACCTATCCTCAGATACACATGTCTGGCAATGCTCTAAAAATCAGTCGGCGGAGGGTTGTTGTGATACAGAGACAAACACTACGTAATAGTTTATCATTATCTTCCTCTTATGGGTTATAATCTATGAAAAAGTCATCCATATCTAGCTAAAAATAGAGTTTATTACTGATATAATTGTGATAATCATATCCTAGATAGGGTAGATGTCCACCCTTCAGTTTCTAATGAGTATCCCACTTATTTTGGTGTAGATAAGGTATGAAATCATTTTCTAGATCATCTGAGATGTCATAGTCAGAAGTGGAGAGAGGATATAACCTAATGGAGTGGTTGTTTTTGCCCAACTCTCTCTATATGTTAATGTCAACCTACTCTTAAACAGACTTACATGCCTCCATCTGATAAGAACACATAATATGGTTCTTGTGGTTGCCTACTGACCTGAGTGGAGTGCTGTTGGAAGTTTATGGGGAACTATATGTGGTTTACCCCAATGTTTCAAGAACCTCAATATATAAAGGAACATGAGTTTTGAAAACCAATCTATAAAGAGGTTTCTGGGTAAGGGGAGTATTTTCTTATCTAAAAGAGATATCTCAATGGGTAGTTTGACCATTGTGGATATTAGGAGTAGAGTCCCTATGATCCATCTCTATATTTCCATGAGAAGGACTATCCTGGTCAAGATAATATTCTACTTTGGTTGAAGAGTTGTAGAACCCTTGGGGTGTTGATAATGTTTCTTGAATGACCTCAAGGACACTAGAATTTAGAAAATTAGGAATATGGGTCTCATTCCACATCATGGTCAGAATATGACGACCTGAATTTTGGAACTATTCAGGGATATGAGCCTACTATATGATAGTTTTTGGAACTTTTTGATAGCCTTCTGGTGCCGTGGGAGTATGAGAACACTACTGAGAAGCTTCTAGAATATGAAAATGAGCTTCTTCATTATTGATAGAAATATGAGCCTATCTAAAGGCATGTTCTAGTATCACTTGGTAATCCTCGAACCAAATAGGAGTATGATTATGATCCAGAGCCTTTGGAATATACTTCTAGTATTTTGTGGTAGGGATATGAGCCTTCCCTGAGGCATGTGACCCTCTCACCTAGTGAGCCTTTATTGGAACAAGAATATGAGCCTGGTTTGTATATGAATTCCCTACCAAAAATATATCGAAAGAACTCTAAAATGAGATAAGGGATACAATAACCCTCTTATACTGCCTTAGAAATAACTTGATGCATTCATTCATTGGAGAAATTAGGAATATGCACCTGGATTCCTTGATCTCCTAGAATATTCCAGGCAGATTCACTGACAAAAATACAAGCATGTCCCGAGGCATGTTCCATTCTTACTTGGTGATACCCGACAAGAATAGGGATATGAGCCTGATCCAAATTCTTTGGAGTATGTCATTGGTCTTCTTTGACAGGAATATTAGCCTTTCCCAAGGAAATTACCCCTCTCACTTAGTGAGCCCCGACTAGAATGGGGATATGAGCCCGATTCCAGGCCTTTGGAATATACTGCTGGACTTTATCGATAGGCATGTTACCCTATACCAAGGCATGTACCACTATCACTTGGTGATCCCCAATTGTAATGTGAATATGATCTTGGCCTAGTTCCTTGTCCTTTAATATAATATGTTGACAATCATCCTAGTTGGGATCAAGAATATTCACTTTCTCCATAGAAACCACTTTTTCACAATGGTCATAGTGTTGAGATGCCCAGGCTATAGGTATATGAATATGAACCTATCCCTATATTTATACCAGTTCTAGAATATTCCAAATGAGTTCTTCAACTATTCCTAAGATGTATTGTAATTTTACGAATGTGTGTGTAGGTATATATACCTGCACATTTTATGTCTTCACTAAGTACTGGAAGATATCTTCGATTGAAGTGGGGATATAAACCCAATTTTTTCCTTCGTGCGCCACCAGAATATGCCAAATAAATTAATGTGTGGGGGTAGGGATATGTTCACCCCCATGCTAGCTGCATGAATATTCCCAAAGCCTTTCTCTGAGTGAGTAGGGATATGAGCATGCTTGTTGGTTACTTATAGAATATGCGAGTAAACTTCATTAGTGGGAGTGAGGATATGAGCCCACTCATGGTTATCTAGTGCCTTCCTCACCCAAAATTTTGTCTTTTTTTCCCATTCATGGGAATTTTAGGTGGAAGTGTGTTGGGTGGTACACTTAACAGGAGACTGATGGGTACCATTGGGATGATGCTGGCGACAAAAATTGACACAATCCCTCCCCAGCGACACCTGAACTTGAAGAGATCCTTATTTTACTCCCTGGACCACCTTCATCAAATACTAAAAGTGGTGGTTTTCTTACTCCAAGGATAATCTCCCAAAGTGGTTGGATATAGTGATGAGGTCCACCGGCTTAGCTAAAAATTTCCCAAGATGATGTGGACCCATCATTTTCTATACTTAAAGACCCTCATGGGTGGATTCAAGGGCTGTGATTGTACCACATCATTGGTATTCCTAGAACATTATTTTCTCCACCTTATGTTGAAGCCGTCAGGCATGTGAGATCATTTTGCGACCCATAGGGGTTGTAGCCATAAGATATTTTCTAGAACAGTCATTGGATGAAGGAGTTATCATGGAACATGATACTATTGATAAGATCAGTATCTACAGTCATGTAGAAAACAAGGATCAAGGTTAACAATTAGTGAAATATTATAGGTATGATGCGTGATCAATCAGATATGCATGGTTTATAAAATTTTCTTTTTATTCATGATCCGGCCATTCCACTTGCATGGGCCTGTCAAAGTAAGGATTTATATATTTCATGTTAACCTCTCTTATAGAGTATCAAATGTAATTTTTTACAAGCTTATAATATTTGTTCGATATGCCAACAAAGTGTCCTAAAATATGAAAAACTGACAATATTACTATTTGAGAGTTTTTTGTTGGGATCATTGTAAAGAAAAATTACCTGACACATGATTAACTGATCATTCTATTGTTTGGGATATTCATGTCAGGTTCACCATTTTTATTTCAGCTAGAAAGGCACAACCTAGAAACCCTTATTTAATAAATGAAATGGATTGATAAGAACTAGGTAGTCTATCATTTTTATATTGAGAAAGAGATGTCATGATTAAATTAGTTCTTGTCACTTTCACCATTGTTGATTCAACATAGAAGAGATGGACGAGCACCCTTATTTGGGGGTAAAATCAACTTGGCCTGATGGTTGATTTTGGGGGGTTCAATTTCTTGAAAAATTATTGATGTTAGTTTACCATTTTTATTCTTAACGGAAACTATGAATGGCTCCCACATCTATAAATTGGTACATAACTAATTTCCAAAGGTAGATGTTCAATTAGGGTTTTAGACCCAATGATGATTAGGAAATCACATTGGTTGATAAGATGGGAAGTCGAGATCATTACACCCTTTTGGGGGGAGTTATTTCCTAATCCAATACTCCCTTAAAGATTTAATATATGTTTACTAATAACTTCTTAACCCTGAAACGAGAGCAGTGAACCTAACAGAATGATCATAGGTTAACCTCTTTTATGCGTAGGAGAAAAAAAGGATATCATTAGTGAATCCATATTTATGTATCAAACGTTCTTCATCTATTTCCAAGTAATGAATAGTTTCTTGTATTCTGAAGCTTCATAAGCAGGCACTCCACAATTTTATACCATGTTGGGAGGTAGTAAATATTCTGAGGAGGGGATTGAGCCATTATGAGGTTTTCTACATATCCTATTTATTATTTGAATCAAAACCCATGTAGTTCATTAAAACCCATTAAATTTAACATTATGTGTAAAGGAAATATGTGCAGGCACTTAGTCACTATATATTTAAGCTCAATTCTTTAAGAGACATCCTATGTATTCTTATAGTAGGAATCAGATTTATCATAGTTCGATCACACCAATGGGACAAGCCCCATGGTATATTCCCTTTATGTGGGTTTTTTATAACATGCCACTCATTGGGGATTACATACCAAGATTTCCTTGGTTGGTGGAGATTCAGGATGTGAATGATCTATCCATTGAAACTCCCTAAGACCACATGAGATATATTCGGTGTGAAAAAAGAGATAGAAAGTCATCAACATCATTAAATATGTATATGGGTTTTATGTACTGGTAAAACCCTTTGGCGGTTTATATAGAGCTTAGGCCATGGAGAGGTATCTCACATATCTTGTTTATGGCAAGAATAAGATTCATCATAGTTCTAATTTTTTCTCAATCCACTGATGGATGAGGTAGAATGATAATCCCAAGGGAATGAATGGGTCCTAATGGTCAAAATGTTAGAGACATGAGGGTAATTGCATCAAAGTGGATACCAATTGGATCTTGGGATTTAGGAAGGCATTCTACATGTCCTGGTTATGGAAGGAATCAAAGTTCTCATAGTTTAGTTGATTGGGGATTACACACTGAGGTATCCCTTATATATAGAACATTTCATATTATGAAATGGGATAAGGCTTACATGTTGAAGTTTCCCATGCCTTTGTAGAGTCTTATAATATAAATGATATGATCATTAAAACTCCCTAATACCACATGATCTATACTTTTCATGCTAAACATGGGATGATAAGTAATTAGTCTCATCACTTATAGATGTGGGACTTATGTACTGAGACATCCCTTGGGATATTTTATATCGAGATCGGGCCTTAGAAAGTTTCCTATGTATCTTGGTTATAGCAGGAATTAGATTCATCATAGTTTGATTGATCAGGGGTTACACACTAAGGGAAGACCATGTTATCAAGTCCTAGGATTCCCATTTGACTCGCCCTACTTACCTGGCTAACATGCGGTGATTTTTTTCTTCACATACCTTGATTTGTTTCTTGACATGTTGGAGGATGTCTACCTAACATTTCCAAAGAAAATCACAAGATCCAGTTGACTTGTCATAGGGATGTCACATAACCTAAATGAAATGTATGAATACCATCGCATAATCAAGGGTGAATTGTATGGAGGACATAACAAGACCAAACCAGTTTGTCCTTGAAGCCATCAAATGATTTAAAATGGATTGCTTAGAGGGACTCACATGATATAGCTAAATTTCCATGGTGTGATCACTAAAGTTGGCCGACACTCTAGGAGGGTGTCATGAGATTCAATGTGACATGTTTAGAGGGTAATGCATGATCTAGAATGAAATGTCCAGAGGGTACCATAAAAGAAAACTGAAATGTCCAAAGGATATCACAATTTCTCACTGGTGTGTCTAGAGGACATCGCAAGCACTTGTTGATATACCCTGGTGCTATCATGAGGATCAGATGACATGTACTGGTGCCACACTCGATATTGGGTGACATGTATGAATGATATTTCCAGGTTTGGATGGAGAGCCTAGAGTGTTTCATGAGACTCATGTGGAATGCCTAGGGGGTTCCATGTGACTTTTTCTAACATGTCTAGGGGACTTCGCATGATCAAAATAGTATATAAAAAGAGAATTTCATGAAATGGGAGACATGTCATGGTGTTGTTTCATGACCCAGATGGTTCATGAGAAGAGCATAAAGATCAATGTATTTGTACTTTGCATAAGTATCCTGTCTTTTTGGTCTTTATTCTAGACTTTTATTGAATATTACTTAGATTTTTTCAGTGTTATCTTGTTTTAAGTATCGCGTGTTTTATCATGTATGTGGGATGACATTCATGTGACCTACCAGAAGCCCTTCACATGATATATAAATGCTCACACAAAGTGCTTATGCATGCTGCATGATTACTGTGGTTGTTAACCATATCTTACCTGATGGAAAACATACCGGTCATGAGATGAGCAACTCTAAGAAATCTGATCTGATGTCTGGGATGTCCTTATCTGGATGAAAAAAAGGAAATTGATTATAGGGTGGGGGATTTATAGGCCTTTCCACCCCAATTCATTACTTTTTTAGGCACATATCATGTGAATCCAAGCTAGATTTGGTGGATGCCTTTAGCGTTACACATCTTTGTGAGGTCCTAATACAAGTCATTCCAGGGGTAATGAATGTTTTTCAGTGACCCCAAGACCATCCTGTCAATAACCCATTTATTATATTTTATCCCATTAATGGGGTGTTGTTTAATTATTATAACATGATGAGGGACTTTCATATTTTCATATTAACACGTTCAAGGGACTTCAAGATATCAGGGTGCCTATCGAAAGGGCTTCGTGTGATCTCATGTGACTTTTATGGTATTTTTCATGAGAAAAGGGTCAACTATCAGGCGGTCTTTTCAAAATCAATCTGACTTGCCAAGGGGTCTTGTGAGACCATGTTGCGAATAGCCTAGGCTTGTCATGTGAGTTATTTAATAGTGAGAGGATACCATAATTTCCCTTTATTATTTACTTTGTTTATTTGACAAAGGTTGTGGATCTTGTGAAGTTGTATGAGTATTTTAGAAGACAATCACCCTGCCTATCGGTGATGCGTCGTGTGACCAATAAGAGGTCCTATAGAGATGCATGACAATTTCATGGAAAATTCCATAAATTTTTTCTTATAGAGACAGGGGGGGGGCTGTGAGGACAACTAGATATGTTTGAGGCTCTTTTAAAGATGAGTATGACATGATAGTAAGCTTTCTTGAGATGAGGCAGACATGTCATCGAGTGCTTGTGGTGTCTTGCAGATCACCAGGGGCACATCGTGTGATTTTTATGACTATGAGAAGATCCCTCCTTGTTCAATTTTATTTCTATTAATTATTTTACAATGTTTTGGGATCTCACAAGGTTTTATGATTTTTTTTTTGGAAAATCATTATCCCCATCAATGATGCGTCACTTGATTTTTACGACCTCAAGAGGCTCTTACCTTTTGGATATTTACCCTATTTTCCTAGTATTTTTGGATGGTTCATCAGAAATCCACCAATTAAATAGTTGTGTGACCTAGGGGGAGTTTCATTGGATACTGCTGCATGATCAGTGGTTGTATAAGGCACATTTGAAAAATATTAAGGAGGTTTTGTCCAAGGGAGTTCATGGGCTATGCGCAATACATGTCCAACCGCATAACTTTCTGCTGGTCATGCGATCACCTTTCTTATGGGGGTTCAAAGGATCCTCATGATCAAGGACACCTTCATATTAAATTACTTTATAGGGAAAATAATACCCATATTAAGGTATATTCTACCTTTTTGGATTTTTTGATACCCATTTAGTGTGATTCAATAAATGTATTGATGGGAATGCTGATGAGATGCATGATAGTCAATAGCCATCACATGAAGTGTTAGATGGAATGAGGTTCTAGGTGAAATGTATGAGGTTGATATACAAAGCTAATTTTGGTAATACTGACCATGGATATGTCATTTCACACTGGTGTTGGCCAAAGCAGTTAAAATTATCACTTATGGCTATTTAGCACAAGTGGAGCGAGTTGATAATTATTTATGAATGGGTGCAGTGGCTATTTATTTTATGTATGCATACACCGTATAATTATATATGTAATAGAACATTTAGGTGGTAACCAAATAAATTCATACATAAAAACTACACAAGTCCCTTAGAATGCATGTAGAATTTATATCTTTGAGATCAAGTAAGGGATCAGACTTAGGAGATGGAATTTAGTGATCAGGGACGTGCTTCTTTTTCATGGGATGGATGGTGGTGGACCAGGTGGATCCTCTACATAAAGCTAGATATTTTTTTGAGTTTTTGTATGTGTACTTATGTGGTTATCCATAATAGACCTTGCTTGTATGTTTTGTATGACCTTAATTGACATGTTTATTTATCTGCAAAAGGTATGATGCCTTTGGGGCTGTTTTAACAACTATTGATTATTATTGATTCTAATGAGTTGATATTCATGTTTCCACTATTTTATTTGTTGCTTCTGATGAGTTATGGTATTATGACCCTTATTATTATAATCACTAGAGGGTATAGTCTCCTCACTATCACCAAATCAGACCGTCACTACTTGTCGACAACTTTTTTCATATGGGGAGGCATGCCTAAGGCCAAGTGGCCCAACAACCTGGATCATATATAAAGTGTAAATCCTGTTCGGGATGCTAAAAATGTTATCATAGGATTTTTATTTTTTTTATTCACACTATTTTGGATTCGGTAGACAAGAGACTAGGATTTAGTCAGAACTAGGTAAAGAGCTTGTGTTTGGGTTCTTACAATCCCATACACAGAAGACAAACTAAGTTTCTTGGGGCAGAAAATTGATGTTATGATTTTTTATTTTATAGTTCATTAATTTCCACATTGAATGGTGAACTTGGGTGTGATATTATTGTATTGTGAAATTTTGACCCTTGAACTGATATAGAAAGGGAAGATTATTTATGAATTATGATAGGAAATTAGGATCATATGATGTGTGTTTAGGATTTTTGATTATTAGTGGGAACCAAAAATGTTCTAAGAGGGGCTGGGTCATTTATAATGTAAAAAAAGTTAAATAATGTTTTATTTCATTGATTTTTGGTGAAATTATACTCATCCAACCCAGGTATGTGGTTCATGATGAGATGAATATTTGATGCTATATGTGTATCAGATGGATGAGCTTGACTTTGTTAAGGGTAGGAATAAGTAATTAAATGGGGATTAGTGGATTAAAATGAAAAAAAAAATATAAACACTGTTTTCCTGTATAGCCTTTTGGTGACATTATACTCAACCACCATAGATTTATGATATTTTGATATACGTGATATGTGATTCTTGAATCTAATATGGGTAGGAAAGAGGCCATGATTCTAGATTTTACATGACTCCCAACTCTATTATTCATTAGAAATGGGCCATGAGGTCGGATGATATGTGATACTTGATT
Source organism: Viscum album (assembly GCA_963277665.1). NCBI lineage: Eukaryota > Viridiplantae > Streptophyta > Magnoliopsida > Santalales > Viscaceae > Viscum > Viscum album. The sequence continues at coordinate 1,898,496,207 of OY728150.1, forward strand.
TTGTTATGTATAGAAATGGGGACATAAGGCCAGATGTCATGTGACATGGGTGTAGTAAGGGAGTGTAAGGGTGGTGAGATGTGCTTCCTGTTATTTATTTCCCAATATGTGATATATATATATTGTTATGTCTATTTTGACCATGGTATTTGGTCATCAACATGATACACCTAAATGGATTCCAGTGGACCATCAGGAGGGTGGAGATGTGGTGACGTTAGAGCATAAACGAGATGAAGCCCATAAAAGTCGAGATGAGGCCCCTAAGGGCCAGGATGATCATGAGCCATAGGTTAAGTCTCTGGTAAAAGAAGGATAGATTACTTTTTTTAGATTTTGTACATGGTTATATGAGCATCTCAGGGAGATCTTGGTGTGATTCATAAAGTGTATTGAAAGGGAATTTTTGTGAGAAAAGCTGTCCATGGATTATTTGACTCATGATTTCTAGTCTCAGCGCCCACAACTATTTTAGAGTGAGGGTGGATTTCATGAAGCCTACAACTAGATAGAGTCTGTATAGATGATTTTTGACTAGCTTAAGACACCCCCAAGGTTAGAGAGTGAAGTTGGATATGTATTTGATCAAAGGAATAGAAAAAAACTATTGGGACATACAAGTATAGGTTAGTATCCCTGAGGTACTTTCTTGGAAGGATTTCAAGGACATGTTATTTGATATCTTTTTTCTAGAGACCTTGAGGGTGGATAAAGACTATGAGTTTATGAAATTGTAATAGGGAGATACATCAATTATGGATTATGTGACTATTTTCACAAACTTATTCTGATTTGCACCTTCTATGGTGGGAGTTGACTCAAGTATGAATTACGGTATGCCATTAGGGTTTAGGTGAATATCTTTAGACTGACCTCATTACCATAGGTGGTGAATCAGGAACTAATATCTAAGGAAAACATGGTTTAATGATCTAATTCAAGCTTTTTGATATCTCCAAGTCATATTGGACGTAATGCATTGGGTAGCCGGAAGCGAGATAGTGAGAAGTGTCAATATGGAAGTTAGGCCAGAGACATGGGTAGGATATCAAAAAGTGGTTCTTCAATTGTGTGATTATAGCATGGGAAATTGGGAAATGTTCAAAATCAATGTGGGTGTGATCCAAAGGAGTGATAGACATGTGGTCATATGAGGAATTTGGAGAGGTTCTACAGGAAGGATTCTGATATAGTAGGGAGATAGGGACCGGGTCAGACCCAGGGATATGAGGTGGGGATAAGATAGGTTCTAAGATTTGGTAGCAAGGATTATACTACATGCATCAGTCATGGTAGGGAGAGATAGAGAGACCCAATAGTGGGGTCATTGGTTGGTTGTTTGTGCAACTCCACAAGGAGGTTATTCCTTAGGTAATTGAGCTTTAGGACAGGTGTATGCTATTGATCTCATAGGTTTAGAGTAGGCCAGAGAGTCGATGACGGTAATAGGTATGTCATGAATGTGGACACGGCCCTTTGGTTTTTTGTATCACTTATTTTGGTGCATAAGGTACACATGTGATAACTGAATTAACCAGGCGCATGTTAATATGTGGTCATCGAGTATGATGTGTGATACGTATGAGATGCATAGGCATCGAGACTTATTGTGGGAATCAGGTGTGATGTGTGTTTTGTATCAGGTGTATAGGCATTATTACTATGATATATATATATATATCTAATGCAAGATTACTTTTGAGAATCAGTTGTGATAAAATACCATTGCCCATCAGTGAGATGTGGGTTTTGATGGGTTTTCTATATGACATGGGTGATAATGAGTATATGATGTGATACAAGATTTAATGGGAGTTAGGTATGATATGAGTTTGATTTCTCTCCTACATATCTTTAGGGATGAAGTTATATCATGAGAGGAATTTTATGTTGAGTAATGAATGGTGGAATAATTTGAATTTTTTATTTTTTGGTCGGGAATCAACCAAGTAGGTATTTCCTATGGTGGGGAGCACTATGAGGGGAATTTACTATGACTAGTAACTAGAGTAGACCAGGTAAATGTAAATGAGATGTGTATGTTTAGTACCATCTCCATATATATACATATAGCTTAGGGATAATATATCTTAAGGTGGGGAGGTTATAACATCCTAGGTTTTTGCATGGGTTGTTTTCCTAAGTAAATATAAATTTTTAGTATGATGGATGATCCAAATTAAGTTATAAGATTCAGAACCTAAAACTAAGAGTTTGAATAAATTTTTATGTTTTTTAGATAGGATTTAAGTCTCATTCAGTGCCTCATGAGTTTGAATTGGTTTTAGAAGTGTTGGGATTTAGAAACCCAGTTTCAGGAAAGATAGACTGAGGCAAATGGTTTGTCTAAACCATGAGGCATAAATCATATGGATTATTTTGTTAAGGGAAATGGTTCTCTAAAAAAATGTGGCCCTTTCTAGGAACATGTGAATTATAGTGCCGGTGTGTAGAGTAGCCCACATGGTTGGCACACAATTTTTCAAACCATGTGGCCAGACCATGCTAGGTGTCTGTCCTTTCGACAGTGAGCACCACACGTTTTGCGCATGGTTTTTCAAACCATACAGTAATCATACAGATTTTTAATGTAGAAAAAATGACCATTCCCCCTCATTATTTAAGTATACTTTCTTATAATTCCTCTTCCCAATCATAACACCTTCCCCTATCCATGGAGCTCTCCCTCTCCCTCTTCTAGGAATTTTCCTCTTTCATCTACCCGAGATCTGATTCATGATTCATCAGTGGAATTGGACTCCTATTGGTAAGGCCTTAAATATGATTAATTCTATTTCTTGTTTCTCTCACCATAAGAAATTATTAATCCATGCGATCTCATTTTTCATATTTTCAAGTAGTTTTTCTAAAATTCCATTTTCTTACAATACATCTCGAATTAGAGGACGATATTTGACGAGTGAGTGCATACGAGTATAATGTGGGTGGTTTCTAGATTTATCCTTAAATATAAAGGTATTATGGTGTACATTATTAAACACAAACATGTGGGTTTTTTGGGTGAAACCCTTAATTAATTAATTATTGTTTTTAAGTCATAATAAATATTGTGAGATGTTGATGGGCATGATCTTATTTCTTTATAAATTTATTAAGATGAGTATGGGAATTTTTACCCATTGGAAAGGTTAGAATGGTGGTTTAATTTAATTAATTAAATTTGATAGGATTAAATTGGTTCTATTTGAATATGTTGGGAATGGACCAAGATACTTGGGGTGATGTTGATAACTAGGACTAAGGTGACAAGGTTTTTTAGGAAGAGGGAATATCCCAAGATACATGGGGTGATGTTGATAATCAAGTTGAGGCAACATGGTTCTTTGAGATTAAGGTGATGAGGTCATCAGGATGTGGGCTTCGCCCATGAGAATTAGGATGGTGTTGAACATTGAGATTTGGGAGACATGGTTCACATATTACAACGAGGTTTATATATGGCGTGGATTTGGAAATATTGGTGATTTACACTCATCGTTGTTGGATGATGCTACCATTGGAGTTGTGTACACATATATAGGAATCATTTGAGGTGGTTTTGACCACTAATTATGGGTGGATGCCTCCATAGATATAGTAGAAATAGGGATGGTGTTAACCATTTGTTGTGGAGGAGGTGTTCACCATAGAAATCCATGGGAGATGGTGTTTGAGACCATCGATTGAGGGCTATGTCACATTATTATATTTAGGCCAATGGGATAATATTATTAGAGGATGGATATCACCATACCATAGGACATTGGGCTATTGAGAGAATGAAGATTAATTATATATTAGAGGATGGATATCACCATGCTTCAGAATGTTGGTCTATTGAGATAATGATGAATTTTGTATGAAGGTCTAAGTGACTTGGGATGTATTGATGTGCATGCCAATGAGATGATGGATACTCAATAGGTGGAACACGAGGTGTGAGATGTAATGAGATATCAGGTGACATGTATGAGATTGAGATACATAGGTACTTATGATATGACTAATCATGGATATGTCATTCCACTCCAGTGTTGTCCAAAGTAGGTAAAATGATCACTTGTGGCTATTAAGCACAAGTGGAGTGAGTTGATTATTATTTATGCATGAATGAATTTTATATTTATTTTATGTATGTATACACTGTATAATTATGGATGAAATATAGGCATACATTGGTGGTGGCCTAATGAGTTCATACTCACACCCTACATGGGCCCTTGAGATGTGTGTAGACTTTATGGTTTTGAGATCAGGTAAGGTACCTAGCTCAAGAGTTGGACCTTAGTGATCAGTGATCTACTAATTTGTCATGGGATGAATGACAGTGGACTAGGTGGTTCCTCTGCATCGATATGGACCTTATTTTGGGATTTTATATATATACTTATGTGGTCGGACATAGAAATATTTCTCATCTATTTGGAATGGCTTATCTTGACAGGTGTATTTATCTACAAATGGTATAATGCCTTGGATCATTTTTAACTGATGATAATTATAAGGTACTCTATTTCATTTGTTTATTCCATTGATTTATGGTATTATGAACCTTATTGTCATCATAAACATAGGGTATAGTCTACCCAAAATCACCCAATCAGTCCCTTAATGCTAGTTTCAAGCCTTTGGTGTATGGGGAGGCACGCCTAAGGCCTAGTGGCCCACTGACCTGGGGCATATATAAAGTGGGAAACTGGGTCAGGATGTATGAATACATTACTCAGTGTATGGGTTATGATGACTTTAGGTGGATATAGAAAACTACTCACATACTATATGGATATGTTTTATGGGATTATGAGATAATGTGATGCTCGAGATGCATGTTATGATACTTAGACTAGGTTTCTTTGTACATGCTTCTTTTGGAGAGAGATGGATTAGGACGTATGACATTGGGGTAGAGTAGAAAATTAGTGGGGAAATGGTAGTGGGGTACCCTTGTTCTATTTCTATAATATATAATCTATTGTTTCCATTACATAGTGAGAGATATCCATGGGGAGGATATGAACTTAATATACCCATGTAGATGATGTGTTACTTTCACTTGTTTCTCACTATGAATTTTCATTATTTATTTATCATTTACATGAGATTATCTGGGGAGGATCCCAATAATAATATCTATCATTCTCACCCTATGTATATATAAACTATTTTTCAAGTCAGGATGACCAGGTTTGATATTAGGCTAGATATTTAATAACTCATGGTTGTTCGTGAGTTGTTTGGGCTTTATGGTTGCTGCTAAGTTTACCTTTTGGTACATACAGTTTCCTTTTCTGTTTCACAAGTTCCATATGACATTATGTGAATACACTTGGGTTTAATTTTATTATATCTAATATTGTGTTGATTATTGTACTAGACTTATCTATCACTCCTCATGTTCTCTTATAGGTTAATTCCTCCCATTTGTATGTATGTTATACCAGGAGTGTTTTTCATTAACCTATGGACTATTGGATGAAGGTTTCTAGTGGTCACTATACCTCTTCTCTCATTGTTGGACTAGGAGGGGTACCTTTTGGGGGAGGGATTCATGAGAGAGTTATATCATAGGGGTTAGGTTGAGTGATATGATGGAGTTGGATTTTGGAATTGGTGATACTGCATGTGTTGGTAGGGAAATGGTGCCATGTAATTTTAGTAAGTGATATAAAAAGGGATAATAGATGAGACACAAGTATTTAGGAACCCTTGTGATCTTATGGATGAACCTTTTAAGTTTATCGATCCTACTAAGTGAAGTGATACTAATTTTGGGGAATAGACCTAGGAATATATCATGCATCATTATTCATTCACTTGTGTTTGAAATGGGAAGGCCTTAGGATTTGATTAAAAATTAAATAAATAATATAAATAAATAAATTAATCTTAAATATTATATATTTCAGGTTTAGGAGTCTTTAACAATTTATTTATTTGTAGGTATCTCTCTAGGTTTACATCCCTATCATGTCCGCATTGAATATGTTTAGTAGAACATGTAAGTAGATTTACAAAAAGTAAAGATAATAAATGATGACACTTAGAGTACAAAAATCTAAGAGTTTCAACACTAAATTCCACAAATGTATGAGGGATCTGTTTGATAATCAGTTAGAGAATAATTGTTGGAGGAAATTGATATATCCTTCAGTTTTATCCATGATTAGAAGGAGTAATATGTTTTATTGGTTATGATGATGCGGTGTGGAGAGGATATGAAGTAATGGATATTATTCTTTCCAGATCATGATAAGTTATAGGTATCATGGGATAAGTTTAGGGACCAATTACGATTTGAGTGTATTTATTTTACCATGAAGGAAACCAATTTCAAGCAGCTTATTACCCTTCCATAGGGGAGTTACACCATGTGGGAGTTTGGGATCTATTTTAGGAGCCTTTTACATTGTTATTTAGATCTATTTATAGATGATAAGGATAGGGAGAGGTATTTAGATGAGTATTTTTATCCAAAAATATTTTTCCATTTCACCACATTTATGCTATCAAATTATCTCGAGGTGCTGGAAAGATTAGAGGTTATTTAAAGATAGATGGGCAGAACTAGTTTTTCATAAGAGGGGAGTCATAAAGATTACCAATTAAGTAGATCTATGATATATAGATCCTATTTGTCTAGAAATAATATATTTCAGATAGATAAGGCTAGGTACTATCCTTAATCATATCATTTCTCTAGGGATGACATCTCTCAGGCCTTTTCCAAAGGATAGAATGTTTGTTTTTCTTATGAAGGCCAAGGTCATCAGTGACCAGAGTGACTGATATTTCTAAGAATACATCATTCACCATGTGTTCCTATTCAGGTTACTCTATTGAGGTAGTTTTAGCTAAGGTAACAATATAAGTATGCTATAGTTTGGGATCAATAGAGAGGAAAATATGCAAGTAGAAGATATCCTTGAGATGCTCTTTATCCTCAAAGAGTAGTGCGTGACCATAGAGGTGGTCATCATTAGGGTTAAAGAGGATGTGTATTAGGTTATGGGAAACTAACTTCCCTAGAGTTTCTAGAACTGGGAATGACAGATGTCATTCAAGGTAAAATTTTCTTGTTTTATACTTGGGTGCATAATTTGTTTGATTCTAAATCTATACACTTATTCATATCACCAACCATAGTTTATTCTCTGGGACTTAAGTTGGAGATACTTCCAATTCCCTTATAATTTACTATGCTAGTTAAAGGTTAAGATTATCTGAATGAAGTATATAGTAACTATAAGCTAGTGTTGGGGAAGAACTGCTCTTGGGGATATTTCCTCTATTTATAGATAAAATCTTATGAAATCATCCTTAGTATGGGATGGATGTATTTTTTGTAGGCTATTTGTGATTATTTCAGAAGGTATATTGAGTTATATGATACTAATGGAGATTCTACTGTGTTCATTGGTGAGTGAGACCCTTAGATGGGTTAGAGGAATATTCTATCCTTATTTTTACTAATAGTTGAGCTCATGTTGATTAAATAAACAGTTTGAATGTTGTTGTTTCCCATGGTTCTGAAAGAGTATCTTGATGTTTTTACTAAGGAGGTTGTGGCGTTACCCCCTCTACATGAGATCAAGATTGGGATAGAGCTACAACCAGGTGTTTTTTGACCTTGATGTATATATATATGAGGACACCTCCTAAGTTATATGATCTGTGAGTATAACTAGATGATATATTACATTGAGTTTTTTTTGGATGAGTGAGTCACCTTAGGGTGCACCTGTTTTTTTTCATGAAGAAGGATAATGTAAATTTTCCACTCTATATTGATTATAACTACCTGGGCCATGTGACAGTGAAGAACCACTATCACCTTCCATGGATTGATGATTTATTCCATTATCAAGAAAGAGATAGTTGGTTCTCAAAGGTTGATCTATGTTCAGGATATCATAGATGCAGGTGAAAGATGAGGACATTCTAAAGAATTATTTTTAATGTCATCATTGGAATTAGGATTTCATTATGACATCATTTGGTGTGGTTAATGTTGTATCCATGTTCACAGGTTTGATAAATTAAGTGTTCATATATTTCTTGAATTATTTTATGGTAATTTTCATAAATGAAATCCTCATGTACTCTGAATTTAAGGTTGATAATGTTAATGATATATGTGAATTTTTGGGAGTTCTTTATCATAAAAAGTTATTTGGTAATTTTTTGAAGTTTTAGTTTTGGGATCCTTAAGTTTTTTTGTTGGGTCATGTAATTTCCCAATAAGAAGTAATTATGGATCCATTGAATATTGAGTTTGTTTTTTCTGGGGACGCCCCCAGGATTGTCATAGAGGGTCTACATTTCCCTGGTCTTGTAGGATATTACAAGAGGTTCATAGATGATTTGTATTAGGTTTTGTCTCCTCTGATATCCTGGACCAAAAATTATTAGGCATCTTATGGACTGACCAATGTTAGTTATCTTTCGAGTACCAAAAAGAGAAGTTAGTCAACACTCTAGTTATTTGTTTTCTAGATAAGGGAGTTCATTTTGAAGTCTTCTATAGAACTTTATGTCTTAGTTAGGGTTGTGTTTTGATGAAACAAAGATCTATTGTTTCTTATGGGTCTCAATAGTTATTCCCTCATGTACTAAATTATTCTACTCATGATCTCATGTTAGTATAAGTTTTATTTTCCCTGGAAATTGTGGTTCTACTACCTCCATGGAGAGTACTTTTTGGTTTTTACCAATCATAAGAGATTGAAGTGTGTATTCTACCAGTGTGACATGTACATGTGACAATGTTGGTGGATGGAATTCTTCCAATATTGCAACTTTGAGATTTTATACATACCAGGAAGGGGTAAGTTGTGGAAGATATGAAGATCAGGAAGTCACATAGTGATGGCATGAATGAAACTAGAGATTCATAGAGAGTAATAAAAGATATCTTGAAAATGAATCTGGATACAGTAGAGGTCAGAGGTAGATGTTGTGTTTTTTTAGATGATAGTGTAGTCTTATTTGGTTTATTAGGTAGAGGAGTCCTAGTAGGGAGATTCTAAGGTGGAGGTTTAGAGAGACCAAGTTGTATTTGGTGATTCCTCTGATGGTTGGTCTAAGGATGGTCAACATTGGGTGTTGTTTCAAGTAAGGCCTTTCACCCCCTTTAGTGATGCATGATATGGTTTTATGTGAGTTCCATATCTCAACTTTGGCGGTACATCTGAGCATGATAAGAATGTACCATGCTCTAAAAGGTCAATTTTTGTGGCCTGGGCTGAAGCATATGGTTTAAAAGTTTATGTCTTAATGTTTGGTCTTCTAGAAGGGAAGGCCATGCACCATGTTTCCACTAGTTTTATCCATCCATTGGAAGTTCCTTAGTGAAAGTGGGAGGAAATCTTGATGGACTTATTTAATATTTTACTTTGATATCAAGGAGTATTTGATTCTATATGAGTGACAGTGGACTATTTTTTGAAATCATCCCACTTTATAATGATTAAGAAGTAAAGATCAGTGGATGTTTTATAGAGGAAGTACTTGAAGAAGGTGGTGTGTCTCCATGGAATCCTGAGGATGATCTTCTATTATTTTGTTCCTCATTTTACCTCTAAGGAGTGGTGATATCTTCATTTTTATTTTAGTTCTAAATTATTACTTATAATTACTTTTCATATGTTGATGGATGGTCAGATAGAGTGGACTATCCACACTCTTAAATACATGTTGCATTCATGTGTACTAGATTTTGGAGGTTCATGGATGAGTCACCTATCCTTGTTCAAGTTTTCTTACAATAGTAGTTTCACTCCAATATTTATGTTGAACTTTTTGAAGTCCTGTATATATGAACTTTCCATTCTTCATTGTGCTAGACTATAGTTGGAGAGTTAGTAATTATCGAGTCAGAAATAGTGAAAAATATGACAAAGATGGTTTAGGTAACTCATGAATGGATGAGGATAGTGAAGGATAATAAAATGTCCCATGATGATCATAGGATGACACCTCTAGAGTTTGAAATTAGAGATCATGTGTTCTTGAAGGTGGATCCTCATCGTGGTGGAAAAGGATTGATCATGGGTGTAAGATTTCTACCCAGTTTTTTAGGCCCTTGAAAGTGTTGGATCATGTTGGGGCCACCGAATATTAGAAATAACTCCCACTATAGATTATCCAAATATATGATGTCTTTGATGTGTCACAACTCCTTCAATATATTTATCAAGTTTATTAAATTATTGATTGGGGTGAGATCGATGTTGGAAATTATGAAACATTTAAGGAGTAACATGTGGAGATCTAGGACCTCAAATAGAATGTGTTTCAGGAGCATGTTATTAACTTGGTTCATGTCTTGTGGCGACACAATGGTATGGAGGAGAGTACCTTGGAATGTTAGTTACAGATACACACTCAGTATCCTGAGCTATTTTTTGTTTGTATCTTCTCTTTTAGAGATAATTTTTTGTTGTTTTTAAACTTTTCTTGTTTATGATATGGTTTCCCATTGATGGTTTATTGGTTAAATTTTTATTATTTGAGAGTAATCTCCCCCAAGAGATTTTTTAGTTTCTGGTTTTTCATGTTGTGTGTTTTTTCACTTGGTTACTCTAAGTGAGGTGGTGGATCTCCTGTGATGGTGAGATTCCTGAGAGGTATCTCACAAGGTGTTTGTTCAAACAACTCATTTCCGTATTTTAACTTTGGATTTGGTTTTAAATTCTTGATGGAAAGAATATTTTTAGAGGTATTTGATATAGGGACCTGATTCCTTACATCCCATTCCTTTATGAATTTTGGGTGTTAGAGTTGTCTGAGGAAGGTTACAAGGGGGTTCAAGAATGAACCAGGTTACATAGGTTTTCTACACTATGGTGACTTATATAGGCCATAAGGGTGGTTTTTGGGTTTATATAGACCTAATATAGTATAGAGGGGCTCAAGGGAGGATATTAAAAGACACTTACATTTTTGTAATGGATAGGTCATGGGGGTAGGATGTGGTGTTGCCTCCCTTCTTAAAAAATGGGTTCCGTGGCATGATGGTCTCATTGAAACCATAGTCCCTCCCTAGTTTTATAGGATCTAAAACATGTAAGGAATCATGTTACTTGATTTTAGATTTTACCATGAAGGTTGTGGTGTGGTCCCTTATTTTTTTCCATACTATTTTTGGTTTTAGTCAGTTCTACGACATCGTTAAGGGGAATGCACTATGGTGTTGTGTTTTGAATAATTCTTATAAATACCCAAACCCCCCTCCAAACCCACATTTCTCCCAAGTTTCTCAGATGGTCCCTAGGAACCCTAAATTGATTTTGGAGGCCTTTGAATCCCCTTTTTATCATATTCAGTCCCTATATTCCCATGTTCAATCTGTGGTGATTCAAGGAGAGTTATTACTCTTTTCTTGAAGTTTCTCCTCCATTTGATATTGTTTCCTCTCATTATATATTTCCATGTAATGGAACTTTATATCTATCATTATAATTTATTTCATTTTATATTTTTTGGCATGGTTTTGGAAAAAAATTCTTAGAGGGATGTAACTTTATTTATGGGATAGGTGATCAGAGATCCACTTTGTTTTCCTATTGGCATAAAGAATGTTGAAATCCTTGAGGTAGAGGATTCATTGATTCTCTTATTATTTATATGAAATCAAAAATTAACTTTGATATAGATTCTTGGGGGGGGGGGGGTGTAATTAACCCTTATAAATGATAAATCAAATTAATGAATTGGTGGTTTATGGTTAGTGATTTCATGTGTTCTTCCACCGTGAAATTTTTTTGCATCTTATATTTATAAATAGTGTGTTATCTATGTTATACTTATTTATCATGATTTTTATGTCTGGTTTAGAATTATAAGTTTCTGAAAATGGTTAAATAACATAAATCCAATAATTATTGGATGGATAGAGAATTAAAGAGGCATGTTTAATGATTTTTTTTTAAATATGGTTGTGTTCTGGTCAAAGGCCAGAACACTAAATTTTATTCAAAAAGAAAGGAGTACAAGGGGAAATTACATGAGATGAAAAGTAAGAATTTTTCGGGTGTCTCTGATATAGTAAGGAAGAAAATATAAAGGAAGTTCATTCCTCAAAATAACTTCGTGAGTAAATCGCATGTTGGAAAGACCATCGAGAATCTTGTTCAATTCACGGTAGGTGTGAGTGACAATGAAATTGAGATTCCTGAGCGAGTTAAGACAATCAATCCATCAGGAGGTGAGAGTACAAGCAAGATGAGCAACACCATTCCAAATGGCTTGCACTATAGTTGTAGAGTCTCTCTCAATCCAAATATTGTTTCATTTGTACATATTAGAAAAGGAAATGCCATGAATAACACCCATCATTTCTGCCTCCAATATAGAAGAGAGACCGAAACTTCTATAGAAACATCCTAGGATCTAATCAAGATGGTCTCTAAAGATTCCACCATAGCCCGAGGGTCCTGGGTTTTCCTTTGAATCTCTGTCCACATTGACTTTGATCCAACTAGTAGGGGGATCTTTCCACAAAACATCAATAGTGTATTTGGGATTCCGGTAGTTTCAATAAAATCCGATGCGGTGAAGGATCTCGAAATCCTTAACAGAGTTTTCGCAGTGGTCCTTTTGAATTTAGGCAGCCTCTATAATAGCAATAAGAATCCTCATTTTACATCCATTTAATCTGAATGAGTCTTTCCTAAAGATAAAATAATTTCTACTATACCCGAGGATGTAATGGAACTCCGAAATAGCTGTGAGAAAAAGGTTTCTTATTTGCGGGGACCCCAAAACCTTCCTTTTTAGCTGATAGAAAATAATGTTATCCAAAATCCATCTCCACTCAAAAAGATAAAAAAGGTAATGCCAAAAAGAAGAAGTAGTGTCACAAGATAGAAAAATATGATTAATGTCCTCACGATGTTGATTGCACATTCTATATTTAGAACAAATATTAATACCATAAGATTGCAAACATATATCTGTAGGAACTTTTTGATGCACAATCCGCCAAATAAGAGTAAGACAAGATGGTTTTAACAATTCTTTTCTAATTTTTTTAACCCAGTTTAGTTTATTGTCAGAGTTGAAAAATTAGTGGTTATAAAAGTTTTTTGAATCAAGAATTCCATTTTGAGTAGGCTCCCAAATCAAAATATCTTCAGCAATTTTGAAAGAGTAGTTCTCTACAATCTCTTTAACATTATCAAGAAGATTTAATCTTTGATAATTAAACACATCCTGAATGGTTTTATTAGTGAAGACAGGGGTAGAAGCATTAGGCACCTTATAAATGAGGGGTGAGCCAGTCCAGTTGTCAAACCAAAAATTAAGAGTAGAGTCCTTACTGACAATCAATCTAAAATTTTCCATGATGGAGGAATAAACAGTTCTAATGGAGGTCCAAATAGAATAAGTTATTTAATGAAGATTACCTGTCTTAATCTTATCAAAGAATCGAGCCCTAAGAATATTTCTGGAGTAAGAGTTTTTATTTATAAGAGACCAAGAGAGTCTATCTTGGAGAGCATTGTTGAAAGTTTTAAGATGTTTAATGATATGTTCTTTATTAATGTATAATAAAAATAGAAGTTATAATGGATATCATTCTTTAATATTTCAATATATTGTTATAACTTATGCCTTAGGTTACCCATAGTTGTAACCCATGATAATTAAATCAGTTATTCCAAGGTGGTAATAAATATTTTTTTTGATAAATATAGATGTTTAGGGTCGAATGAGACCATTTTCTAATAAAGGTTTAATGCCTTATTTTATGGCCCAAATTCCCTGTTGACTCTATTATTTTTTTTCTACCTTCTATGTTTCTCTAGATGTGATCCTTGCTATGTGATGTGATGTGAACCTGGGATGGTTGTTCACTAGAGAGATATGCGTAAAGAAGCTTAGGTTTTTGGTAGAAATTTATGCTGGTGGGGTGGGATGCATGGTGATATGAATGGTGGTTCCAGAAATGGAATCGAGATTGATGAAATGGGTTGAGGCTCGACTTTTCCATTATTGTGTTGAAATATAGATTCTTTGTTATTAATAATATTTTTAAAGGAAATATGGTTGAATTTTTTGGTTACCAAAATTCCTTTCCCAACTACTTTAATTCAATTGTTTTTCATGGTTATGAATCTTTTATGGCATATTAGGTTGTTTCCTAGAGTAACTATAATTATATAATGGCAAATAATAATAATTTTTAATTATGTTTTAACCCATGGGGTTAGTACTCATTGGAATGAAAAAGATGTTAATCTTGAGAAACCGTGGACATGAATGGATTATTCCTAGAGGGAATGGAATTCACTGTGATATTTAATGAAATTTAATTTTGGGTAATTTTATTAATATATAATTAATTAATTAACATATGTTTAATTACTAAAAATTAAATAAGAAATTTAAAGAAACACCTTGTTTGATTTTTTACTTATAAGATATCTAGTTCTTAGTAGTGGAATCTGAGTGTTTGAGAGAAAATATCTATAGATGATCCTAATAATAGGTTAATTCCCATATTATGGTTGTGAGATAAATTATATCCTATATATTTTATTATTTCATATGATAAAGACACCCATTGGACTTTGGGAGTGTATTATCTTCGTAGTATTATGCACCAATATAAACGATGGTTATTTTTCACCATACGCATGTGTAGAGAGTTTTAATGGATTATGGTTATTTCATTCACATATATTAAAAAATATAGTATTCTAAGAATTATTATAGTTTTGACCTTTATTATCTTTGATGGGTCGTGGTATATTACTTGGTGTATGTGTAGTGATTATTAGAGGTATAATACATAATTTTTTTAATATATGAATTCTAGTTGTGGTGGATCCAAAAAACTACTCTATTACTATATGGATGTGTGGTATGGAATAATGTGATTATTTCATACATGAGATTAAATTTATGATACTTAGCCCATGTTTATTTGGGATGTATTCTTTTGGAGAGAGATGAATCAAGATGTAAGATGTTGGGTCAGAGTGGAAAACTAGTGGGGAAGAAGTAGTGGTGAACCCTTTGTTTTATTACTATAATATATGATCACATATATGAATTACATAGTGAGATATTGATATGGCGAGGCTGGTAACTTATTATACCTATTTAGATGAAATGTTATTTTCACTTGTTACCCATTGGGCTTTTTCATGCATTCTTTATCATTTTCACAAGAGGATATAGGGAGGATCCTATTGAGTATACCTAATATTCTCACCCTATATACATATAAAATATTTTTCAAGTTAGTAAGAGTATATTGGATATTATAATCAAATTTTTGTTTGTAAGTTGTTTAGGCTTCATAGTCACTACTGAGTTTATTTTTGGGTGCTTATAGTTTCCTTTTTTGTTCTAGTAGTTCATTATGAAATTACATGCATGTAATTTGGTTTCATTTTATTATAACCAAGTATAAGTTTATTGGTTTATTTGTCTTATCTCTCATTACTCATGATCTCTTAGAGGGTAATGTCTCCCATCTATGTGTATGTTATACCCTCAGTGCTTGTCACCAACCCATGGCTTTTTGGAGGAAGGATTCAGGTGGTCACTATCTCCCTTGTATTATTTCCAACTTAAGAGGGGTACCTTTAGGGGGAGGGTTTCATGACACATTTGGATCTAGACTCAGTTAATATCTCATTCAAGGAGATCATGTGGTAGATTATGGATCACGATAGTTGTGAATTCATGAATATAATTATCTGACGCATTATTTTTAATTAGATACGGTAGTCCATGCTTTGAAAATGTGGTGTCATTATCTCTTTTTGAGAATTTAACTATATCCATAGATCCTAACAATTTGAAACACAAATTTTCACAAATATATTTCAACATGAGACAAATAAAATGGATGAAATATATTTAGATGTTTGACTTTGACTTGGTTTATGCATCAATCAATTAAGATTCCATGGAATATTCCTTGATCCAAAAATTTATATATTCAGTTAGCCAAAGAAGCTCATTATTAGTTTCATTTGAGGAGTGTTATAGAAGATATGAACTTATATTACACTAATTAGAATGATGTTTCAATTTTCTATCTGGTGACTCTTATTCCTGACTTAGTTGAACAATTCAAGGATACTCAATGATTAGATACTAATTTTGTTACCATTATATCAAAAATAAATGGAGGGGAGACCATTTATGGATGAAAAAAATATGGGAACTCTATGTTTCAATTTTTGTGATTGAATGGTTGTTACACATTCTTGTTAGGATAGAATTCTTGTTTTATATAAATACTCAAAATGAGATGTTCATCTAAGAATTTATAAGATGTATAAGGAATTGAGAACCCATTTTTAGTGGGATGGAATAAAAAAGAATATGGAAAAGTATGTCTCAATATGCCTCACTTTTCAGTAAGTCAAGGTTGAGAATCAATTATTAGTTGGTATGTTGTAATCATTACATATAACTGTCTAGAAATGGGTGAAAATAGCTATGAATTTTGTTTTAAGTATATCAAAAATGGTTTATAAACATGATTCTATATGGGTGATTATAGATCTACTCATAAATTAGGCTCACTTCATCCCTATTCATGAATCTAACATGGTGGAAGATTTAGAAAAAATCTATATATGGAAGGATGTAAAGTACCAGTTTTGATCATCTCTAACCGAGATAATCATTTCACTTCTTAGATTTAGAGATATTTACAGTAAGATTTCAAAACCCAATTGATCATGAGAACGACATATCATCCTCAAATGGATGGAAAATCAGCACAAATGTTCCAAACATTAGAAGACATGCTCTGAAATTGTGTTATAGATTTTAGAGGATCATGGGAGGATCATATGAAATTCATAGAGTTATCATAAAATAATAGTTATAATGCCTAAATATATATGGATACTTTTAAGCATTATATGACCATCCTTATCTATCTCTACTTTGTTGTGTGAAGACTAGAGAAGCTTCATTATTGGGACCTAGCCTTTTTTAAGAGATGACTAAAAAAATTTATATAATTAAAAAATCGTTGGAAACATATCAAATTAATCAAAAATATTATGTGGATCACTTTCACTAGACATTATCATTTTATGTGGGAGATAATGTGTTCTTGAAACCTCTTTTAGGATAGGTAATCGGCATTTGGGTAAGCAAGGTAAATGGTATCCTCAATACATCAACCATTCTGAAATACTAGAATATATTGGGGATGTGGATCATCGGTTGGATTTAATACCATGATTTAGCTATATCTACAATGTATTTCATATATCTCAATTGAAGAAGTACCAACTTAATCCTTACTATATGATTCGATGGGACCACATTGATCTTATTTCAGATGCTAGATTGATACCCATGATTATAAAAATTGTGGATAGATAATAGAAATTATTAAGAAAAAAGTGTATCCATTTTATGTGAGTTTTATAGAATTATAGTCATATTCATGAAGAGAAAAGGTAATTATAAGACTTTATGCTAGAGTAATGGCCCAAAATTTTACAAAATACCAAAAATATTTAGCTTTAAGTGGATGGAAATCCTAATGGTGGGAAGAATTTAACACCCCTATTTTCAGGTACATTACCCAATTATTATATATTTTTATGTTATATAGTACTTTGGTTGAGTTTCAATATTTTTTGGATGGTTTTAGAGTGTTTTGGAAGATTTTTTAAGGGTTTATAGTTTGATCATGTATAGGGAAAACTTTGAAACTTGTCTAGGAAACCATGAAAGAGATTACGAGAGTCACTAATAGGCACACAATTGGTGCATGGTTTAGACCAACCATGTACGTACCAAGTGAAACAGTTCAATTGGATACATAGGGGAAAAATAGTTTTGGTACATGGTTTATTAAACAATTAAAGTCAACCATGTGAGGGGGGGTGTTTGGAGACAATATCATGCACACAGTTTCCCAAACCATACAGCCTAACCATGAAATGGGAATTTATTATTATGAAAATTAGAGTTTAACTCGGTTTTTAGACACAAAACCCTAATTTTTCTTCTACTATCTTAGGATCTTGGACTAATACCCTTCCCTAAGTGGTCTTGGTGGTTCCCTTTTATCCTGGATCATCTTTTCATGCATCAAAGTGTGTTGGATCTCAAGATTTAATGGTAAGTATTCATTTTCTCTCTTTCTCTTTAGATCCCCTCATCTTCTCTCATTCATAACGTTAAATCTAATCCATTATGGATGGATCTATGATCCATGATGTGTTTTTATGAGATATTGATTGTATCAATTAAAGAAAATTTGTTGTAATCCAAGATCTAGAAGGTTCTTAGTGCCATTATTCATTATTGTCCCACATTAAGGGGTATGTGGATTCTCTATCACTCCATTGTTTATAAATCTGAAGGATTATATTTATAAAATCCCTTTATGTGATTTTAAATATAACACCCATTCAATTTATTGGTTTGAAAATCTATGTTTCCATGGATTTAAGAAAAAAATTCTGTTTATTTGTTAGATGGTTTGAATCTTAATTTTTTTTATCAAACCCTATTGAAGCCATATTTTTAATGGTTGAGAATGAATCTTATATTTCAATGATTTTCTGAAAAATAAAAGTTTCAGTTTTGATAAAAGGAAATATAGAATCTGTTCATTGAATACATGGTGGTGTGTGTTAATATTGAATTGCATGAGGCCTTGCAGAAACTAACTTGCTGATCAATATCGGTTGGAAAGGCACATGTGATTTTCACCTTGTGACAACTAGGTTAAGGAAGGATCACTGCTTTTGAGTATTGGTATTTTCATTTGATATGCATGTGTGGGTATATTTTTGTGAAACATGGATAGGTATGCTGAGTGTAAGAGAAATAATAAACAAATCAATTTCATTCAATTATTTTACTAAAATAGTTTTCTTATAGTAAACTATTTTGGCATTATCACCCTCTATTTTATATAAACTATTAGATAACTTATTTTTGGTTTTAGTGGAATGTGTGGGAAGTCTTTTGGGGAAATCCTATTGATTATGTTTACTCACACCAATATATTCACTTTGTTGTGTATGCATACTTTGTTCTTGAAGACACATATAAAGGAAATGTATCAAACTTCTATAGTTGAGAATCTTGAAGTTAATTACTTAGGATGGAGTTAGAGCATAGAGTTTTTCTTTGGAGTCATTGGAGTGATTGTACTTTGGTGTTTATATATTTATATATCCTTTGTTTTCCTTGAGTATTGTGTCTCACTTTATGGATGCCACACTGATATTTTTTCCTTTATTGGTTTTTATTTATGTTTTTTTACTCATGCATCATATACTGGATTTGGTTGTTCTTTTATCTTGTTATATTTTGTTTTTTTCAGTAAGGAAAATCTTTCCCAACATTTTACCAAGACCATGGAATTTATTTCCAACATTTTGGGTCTTTGGGATGTCACCTAAGGTCAATAGCACCTTATACCCATCCCAAACCAATTGGTTGGGTGGGGATGTTACAATTATTCCCTTGGATAAAGATAATATTTTGAATAAAGTATTTTTCCAAAATTAAGAGTGCTTAATGAAACAACATCTAAAAGAGTTTGGATGGATTCAGAAAGGGTTAATAAATTTGGCCCAAATTATTTATGAGATTTTAGTGAAAGTTGTAGATTGTTGGATATGTTTACTAAACTATACATGCATATGATGCATGTAAATTGATATAGTATTTATAGTATAATATATATATATATGTGTGTGTGTGTGTGTGTTTGATGCATGTATATTTTATATAGTATATGATAATATATATATATATATATATAATCACTATAAAAAATTAAATTAGTAATGTTTTTTGCCATGTTTTTCGAAAATGTGACTAAATTTTGATTTAGACATGTTTTAAAACATCACTAATTTTTAATTTATACACATTTTTTTTAAATTACGACTAACTTTTATTTTAACTATGCTTTAAATGTGACAATATTAGATAATAAATTTAACGTTATTTTATGGTTTTATATTTAGAATAGTTATTCATATAAAATTAATACACACACACAAACACACACACATACATGCATACACACATATATATAAACACACACACCCACACACCAATAAAAACATAATTAAAATCAATTAATCATAAATAAATAAATCACCCTTAATAATAAATAATTAAATATGGGAATATATATGTAATAATATTACAAATTACAAATTAAAAGTTATATATATAAATATATAAATATATTTATAGTAATTTATATAAACACACACACACACAAACATAAATATATTAATATATTTATTTATATTAATATTTTAATAAATAAATAAATATATAAACTTATAAGTAATTAAATACACCCACACAAATATATTTACATGTAATATATAATATATATATATATATATAAATTTATATATATATATATATTATTGTATGATTATAGTATTATATAATAGTAAAAATAAATGCTATTTATATAATTTTTTTTGGAAGGCTAAAAGGGATATTACAAGTACAGGTGGCTCTTTTGTATGGTACTCACTTACCCAAAAAGTGTTTTAAAAAAAATACAAAAATAGTAGTGGTGTTATGGTGGTATGGTAAAAGGGATATTACAAATAAGCTCGAAAAACATTACAAAGATAATCAAGAAAAGAAGAAGGACAAAAAAAGGCCCCCTTATATCCTATCAGACAAGAAAGGAATTGGGAAACATGATTTCCCTCTCTTTGAACAAAGGAGAATCTATAAGAAATAATGTATGCTTCAAGATCCCATATTTTCTTAGAGATTGATCCAAAAACTTTATGGTTATCCTTTGGAAATACGTTTCAATAATAATATCATTCCAACCATGAGAGAAAATAATATCCATGCCTATGAGAACCTACATAGATTAAAAAACCATGGGATTCCAGTTAGCCACAAAAGGTTTATAGTAGGATACAATAATGATTTTATAAGCATCAATTATTGAAAAACCAATATAGATTTTATCCAACCCCATTCATAACTGCATCAGTATTAAATTTAATAACCCCAAAATGAGGAGGAAATTATCTTTTGATAAAATTTCGGCTGGCCAGAATAGGCCTAGAAACCTATTCAAAACTCCACAGAGACACCCAGGACCAGAATTTATTGATCTAGATACTTTACTCCTTGGAATCATTGTTTAAAGTCAGGTCATTAAACCATAACCACACTATCCAAACCCAAACAAAAAATATACACATGATATATGAGGGTAGAGATGTAATCCATAATCAAAAAATTTGATTCACATCATGTAGTTACTTCCATAATTCACTGTACAACTCATGGTTGAGCTACCATAATCTATACAGAGGAATAATATAAAATATGGAATGAAAAAGAATTTCATCCTAATTTTTTTCATAGGGTACGCACCATAAACTCATAAAGGTTTCAACTAACCAGTGACTCTCAAACCAATAAGATACCCCTATAGATCTACCTATGGAATAGTTTCACATTTTATGGAACACTAATCTTCCACAAGTGCTTCCAAGAAAAATACATTAGGTTAAAAAGGAAACAACCTACAAATCTATATCCTGAATATATATAATAAATACTATAAAACATTTTAATATAATAATGTTGGTTTCCTTTGTGATTCAAGAGAAGAGGGATAACTTTGATTTTCATTTGATCAGAAGAATTGAACTAGGAAGTGAGTTTCTCTTGATCCCAACCCCTCAGGACATCCAGAAAAAGATCACGAACCATTTAATTTTCTAAACTAGGAACTAAGGATGATGTGGGAATAAGTTTAACTCCCTAAAAAAAATCCAAAATCCATTCCAAATATTCACCCTATAACCAAGAAATCCTACGATTCAAATCATGACCAAGAATGTTCCTATAACTCTGAACACTCCTAAAAGAAAATCTATTTTTGGGACCCAAACACGAGTTCAATAAGGAAGGATTTAAGTAATAATTGGACTTTAAAACTCTATAACAAAGGGTACTAGGGAACTATAAAAGCCTCCAACCTGGATTTTCCATGAGATCTTCATTAAAACAATTCAAATTCTAGAAACCCAAATGCCCAAAATAATTCAGAGAACAAAGATCATACCAATACATATAATGTTTCATTTCCCTTCTATTATTGTGACCACACAAAAACTTTTCAAAATAAGAATGATGTTGGAGAATAGGAGAACCAGGATGCTAAAAAATAGACATTACATAAGAATAGACAACCTGGGTAAGTTATTTGAGAATAAACACTTTCCATGCATTTTAAATGTTTTTTCCAAACTACCCTTGGATATTTTTTCAACCAAGTCGATAATAGAAGAAAACATATCTTTTTTCGATATTCTAAATAAAATAAGGATTCTTAAATATTTTAGATGCTTTTTGACCACCCAGATACCAAAAATACTGTGGGAAATATTATTTTGATCATCCTACACCCATATGATAAAACACATATATGATTTATCCATATTAACACTCTAATCAGAATCTTATTCATAAATATCAATGATATATAAAATAATGGACCACCATTAGGGAGAAGCTCTAGAGAAAATGAAGCAATTATCAATAATGAATAGATGGGAAATATGAAGAACTCACCTACAAACATTGGCATTATAAATAGATCCCTTTTTAGTTACATTATCCAAAATATTAGATAATACATTGATAATATGAATGAACAGATAAGGTGATATAAGTTTTCCCTATCGCAAACCTTCGAAGGGTGTGAAACTATTTTTCATCTCCCCTTCACTCTGATTTTTAAGGATACTGAAGAGAAACATTTAATAATAACCTCAATCAACTTAGAAATAAATCTCATATTTGAGAAAAAAAATCTAGGTAAGACCATTCGAATTGATCATATGTCTTTTTTATATCAATTTTGAGAGCCACTACGCACCTCCCAGCCTTCGAGAAAATTTTTATTGAGTAAAAAATATGATGAGTGATAATGGAATTATCAATGAGGAGCCTTTAATGAAAAAATTACTTTTTTATTACAAATAATGGAAATAAGAAATATATTTAAATGGTTGGATTTTTTTTGATAAGTTCATTTAAATTAAATTGAACATTCTTATGGGACTGAAGTCTATAATTTTAACTGAGGTAGAAGCCTTTAGAATCGGGGTGATGACAGTCTCATTAATTCTTTCATGATTGGAATAATACCTCCAAATAACCCTCATATAATTGATGATATTATCCCCAATAATATGCTAGTACCTATTATATAATAATTCATGGAATCCATCAAGCCTAGGGTATTTGGTAGGATGAATAATTTTGAAAGCTCTTAAAATCTCTTCTTCAGAAAATTCCTATCCAAGCTGTGATTTCATAACCGTCATAACAACCGGTACAATGCATTTATCAATGTTTATGGGTAATAAATAACCTTCATATGTGAATAGGTTCTTGTAAAACTCCTAAAACTGATTGTGAATATCTTCCTTACTGGCACACCATGATCTGTCATCATTCTCCAGCTTGAGAATATCATTCTTCCATATTTGGGCTAATGCCTTATAATGGATGATGTTTTTATTTTGTTCACCCTATTTAATACACTATTCCCATTAACACGAGAACTAGTAAAAATCTTTCTCTCTCATAACCCCATCCAACTGAATAAACATAATATATACATACATACATGTATTTAAACACAAAAAAAGTGATTTAAAACATAATTATAATTAATTAATTACAACTAAATAAATGTTCATTAATGTATAAATTAATATTCATGTAAATTTATAAGTGTGTGTATATTTATTAAGGTCATGAATTTTATAAAGGAAACAACTCAGACACCCCTAGGCCAGTAAGGATTGGCTACAACCCCCCTCTAAGGGTTGACCCACTCTATAAATAGCCCATTACAATTTGTTGACTCAAATTCCCTATTGCATCACGTAATCATAATAATAATATTACATATATAATAGTATTACATGACATTAAAAATAAATATCGTGTATATATATATATATATATATAAATTTATAAGAATATTTTTAATATACATAGATATGTAGATTAGTTTATATACATATATATATATATTAATCAATAATAACTAAATAAATGATCATTAATATATAAATTAATACACACACACATCTATAAATTAATACATTCATATATATTTTAATATATATATATATATTTATAAGTATATTTATATTAATTTATAAATTCATACATGTATACATAATACTATTATATTATATTACACACACACACATAAACATTCATGTATATATTAATTTATATGTATATGTATTAACACACATAGAGAGAGAGAGAGATTGGGGAGACATGTAGATAGTACACATATACTAGTATTACATAACATTAAAAATAATATGTGTGTATATATATAATTAACTTTAATATTATTAATTATTATTTTCAAAATAATTATAAATATTTTGATAATAATTAATAACTAAATGATCGTTAATAATAAATAATTAATAATAAGTATATAAATTCAAATATATTATCAATTAATTAATTAATTATAAAATTTTAATATCATTTTATGTATGTTAAATTATATATTAATATATGCTTATGTTAATAAATTAATATATTATATTTATATAAATATATAAATATATTTATGTTAATATATAAACATATACACAATAATATATTTTAATATCAGAACTTCATTTCAGTGTGGTGGATGGGCCTCTATTTAATGAGTCTTCGGTCAAGGGAACAATTCCAGTGAGAAGAGATTTTCATTTGATGGGTGTGATGTGTTTTTTGGGTATGCTATACTCTAGGGTGGGGGTCAAAGCATGTTAGTTTGGTTAATAGGTGAAGCACATTTTCAACGTGGGATGTGAGACCATTTACCAACGTTTTTAAAAAACATAGGGAAATACATTAACCACATCTATAAACATGAATTATATAAAAAAATGGAAAACTATGCCTTTTATATAGTGAATGTGCATAAAATCATGCATATAACGCATGCAGAATATATACATAAGACACATAACAATTGAGGGTGTATCCAAGTGGAAACCCCCCATGATACTACATCGAAGAAACCTAGGTTCAAAATAGGGTTGGATTATTTTAAGAGTTACAATAGTAGGTACTATAGTAGGTAAAGTAGTAGTACTATAACATCAGAAACATTAACCTGAATTAGGATTTAAAGAAATAAAATAAGGTCTATGGGTTATAGGGCCTTTAGTCCATAAATGAACTTCAGGACACAGGGCCTCTACGACATCATAAGTGGAAGGAACATAGGCCATAGAGCCTCTAGGTCATCACTAACGGACAAAAGGTAGAGTGATACAGACTAGGAAAACAACTCGACTCAATAGGAAGGCAATGTGGAAAAACACTGCTGAGTGGCCAACCTCGATTTTAGGGATATGTGTGATGATTCTTATCATCTATCCTTCTATCCCCATGGATCACTAATGTGGATAGATGGGTGACCTACCATATGACTATCTATTATTGGGATTGAACTTAAGATTTAGAGAAATAGATACGTGATACAAGCATGAGTCACACAAATATCACTAGGTAGAAAATCAACAAAGAGATAGGTGTGTTAACACCAATCATCCAACCCACATCCCATACCATGGATAAGAGGGATTCCTTTCTATAATGATTTATCTCAGCATGATGCAATGATTATTGGTGGGGGGTGTGTGATGTATGACCGGTGACATGTCATGATGCATACTGCTCACTTAGGGTCTTTGGGTCATGTAGAGGCCTTTGGGCCACTGGGCCTTTGACACATGTTATAGAGGGTCTATAGGCCACCGGGCCTTCAGGTTATGTAAGAGTTACCTCAAAATCCTATTAAAAATATGTATTTATTTCCTAATAAAAATGTTCTTTTTCCCCTAACTATTAAAAAAATAATTTCATAAGACACATGTATTTTTTGGAAAAATTGCTTGTGATACAATTTGCAAAATTCCCACCCAGTTAAGTATTATTCCTATACAGTTTCCGAAAATATTAACCCATTATAAACAGATTTAAATATTTTTATTAAAATATTTAACACATTTAACAAATTAAGTGAATATCATTGATATTATATGATTATACCTGAGCTATTACTAATTTATTCTTCATGCATTGGATATGACCTATAAAAGGTGTTTGACCGAAATCCCTCAAGGTAACTTTGTAGTTTTTTTAAGTTTATTGTGTTTATTGACAAAGTAGGTTGAAAAGATTAGATATGGAGTTCTAGAATTTTTATTGACTAGGTATGTTAATAAAGCCTTCCGATATAGGAATGGATATACTAGAAGTGGTATATATTGTTACATGTATAAGGTAGCACCATTTCCCAGTGTTTGCCAAATTTTTGCCGTCTAAAATCTAGAGGATGGAAACAGGTTTTTTGGAAAAGGAATTATTTAAGAGTAAATGTAAAAATTTATGCTCAATAGTAATTTTTATTTTTAAATTTTCACACAATTAAAAATTTAGGATCGTCACATCAAAATACAGCAAAATGTAGTGTTTTGTGAATGTTATGAAAATGCATGAAATTTGGAGTTGTACGATAGATGAAGAGTTGTACACACCCACAAAATAGAGATGGTGTTGTGAACCAAAGGTGATGTCAAAACATGAAGTTCAATGATTGAAGGAAGTTTTGAATAGAGGTAAGGCAAGAAAGGTCTATCGTGTATATAAATAGGCATCTACCCTTTTCATTTTAGGAGCTCAAGCCTTAGTGAATATCATGGCTCTGATTCATGAAAGAAGATGTGTGGTGTTATTTCTTATGTGAAATAAGTATTTTTTTCACATAAAAAATAGACTTTTGTCTATAAACCTAAATTAATTCCCTGAAAATCCAATAGTTTCACACAATTTGGAGTTCTATGAAAAAATATAAATGTTTCTCACAAGTTAGTAGATTTTCATGTATGTCATGAAAAGGTTGCTTGAAAACCAATGTTGTGCGAACCTATATGGATTTTCCTATAAAATTTCGTGGTTAAGGGTTATTCATAAAGAAGATGAAAGTGTAACTTAATGATTCACTAAATGATGTGTAAAAAATATTTATTCAAATGATCAAAGAATAATCTCTCTAAGGAGTAGTGATCACACTTAATTTGAGATAGCAATGAGCTTCCAAGTTGTGATTGGTTGTAAACTAAGAGGGAAAATGAGTCCTCTATACACATTGTAAGGGAAGAGAGACTAGGTAGAAGTGAACTATCATAAACCAAAAAGCAGCGAGCTTAGTGATTTTGGAGCACACCACACTTTTGTATGCATGCTCTTTAGAATAGATTGTAGTGGTAAACCAAGTAAAAATTAGTGGGTTTGTTTTATTTCTTTCTTTATTTACTTTCTATGCATCATCATCAGACAAAGTTGGAAATGATAAGATCAATATAAATATTAAATATTAAATGAAGTGAGACTTATAATAAAGAGGGAAAGATCTAGTGGGGTATGAAGAATTTATAAATAATATCCATACCCTGATTCATCCCCTCTCAGGGTATCTAAGACTATTTTGGGATTAACAATTGATATCTAAGAATTAGTTTATTTTAACAGATTTTTTATCTAACTTAGTTTATTTTATTGTTGTGATTAAATTTATAACATTATCTTATCTCATTGTTCCATGGAAAAGGGAATACATTCAAAGAGGAAGCATAAGACTGGTGAAATTACAGAGTGTGGAAGTATCTATGGAAAGTGTTTGATTCATTTGAAGGAAACAAACAACATATCTGATTGTAATACTATTTTCTCATTCATTGATATTACAAGATTGAACGAATAACCCAACATGCCATGTGATGTTGAAACTACTGATGATGAAGAAATTCCAAGAAGACCAGTAGTAAATTTTAACAACATGACAAAGTAATTGGATCATAAATTAAGAGAGTAAAACTGATATGGATTGTTAATCTATCAGAATTATGATAAAATATTTCTCTATGACATGGGAGACAATAATGTGATGTTGGAACTAATGTTAATTTGTGAGCGGTGGGTGGGAAACCACTGAATATTGAGAGATAACTATTCTACAGCATAGTAGACAAAATAATTGTACATATACAGATATTTTTCCTTCCATACACTAAAATCCTCACTCACTGATCAATAATTTCAAATAAAGCGGGATGAAGCGATTGAAATTTAGGGATTAGAGAGAATCAAGGAGATGGGGGATTAAAAATAAGAAGAGAGTGGATAGATTGAGGGAGGGATATATTAAGGAGCATGTAACATGAACTATATATTCTAATCATCATTTATTCCAGTTGGTGGGGATATTAGGGGTGGTAATGTAGAGTGGGTATAATAAAGGGAGAAGAATTTGGATTTGGGGGTGACATGTGTTACAAAAAAATACTGCCTCACAAAATGATGTCATTCATTTTTCCACTACCAACTCTTATGGATTGTTATAATGATATGTTAAATATTTATATATTATATTTATGATATTATTACACTTCTTGAATTATTATATCACACATAACTTTGTACCTTCCATTCTGTGGGAATACGATAATGTCGCTCGTCTATATAGTGGACTAATACCTTACGATGTGATGTGATTAATTCATGCTTTACATAGAAGGTAATAAGGATAAGTTAAACTAAAATATGTGATATATATTATATTAAAATGATTATATAGTGGTAATATATTATTTAACTTTTTTCTTTCTATCTATTGAGAAAGTGAAAACACCGTTCATGTGTAAGTACGACCTGCCGTTTCCATGAGTGGTGTATTTAATTTTCTATATCTAACTTTTATGGATTAATATAAATACATATATACTTAAAATATAGGATATTAATATTATTTTTATCATTCTGAATATTATAGAACCATTATGTAAGTAAGAGGACCAAAAATAAAAAATCAAATCATTCAAAATAAACCAATAAGTTATTTCACAAAACATGACTTTAACATAAAATTGTTAATAAATGGTAAATAAAAGGTCACAAGAAGTTAATATATGGTATTATATATATGAGTATGGTTATATAATATATTTATAATAAAATTATATTTATTATACAATATATTCAAATGTGTATTATGGAAGTTGAGGCTTAAGGTAAGGTATTTTTATCTCAATTTTCTTACCTTGTGGCATATATTATGCACCTATATTCTTTTATAAGGTGTATATATAGATAATTTGACATGTAATATCATGAATTTATTTATTCTCCTGATATTTTAAGTTTAATTTAATGTTATTACTTCATGGGGTTTACAATTCAAAGTTACCAAACTGGTAATGATTTTATGTTTCAAGCTCAACATTTATGGAGATTGTTTATAATTATGCTTCTAATGATGAAATATTGTGATAAATTTCTCAAGAAACTCATTAATTTTATTCTAATTTTGTTATTTCATGACAATATATGTTTTTCCTTCATTTTAATATAGGTAATTAAGAGTTAATTTTTTTTACTAAAAGATCGTCTTTATTTATATATTTAGTAGAAAAACCATTTTTCTTCAAAAAACATATTTTTTAAAAATGTTTTCAAAAATATTTTAAATTTTTTAAAATTATTTATTAAATAAATTTTTATACATGTTTTTAAAAAAAATATTTTTGAAAGGGATCTTCATGTTATTTTCCAAATAACGCTCATTTGGATTTAACTGAAAATGTGAAAGGAATATTTATTTTAATGTGTACGACAGGGATATAATTTCCTACCATCATGAACTTTATTTTATTTGAATATTCATTTATAAGTTTTCATGTTTATTTTCAAATAAAAGGATTTCAATTTTTTTATGAATTTTTAGTTTTGAAAAGTTATTTTCATAGAAATGTTATCTTCCTTGAGAAAAGTTCTAAGTGATTTATCTTTCAAAATAATTATCCATATAATATGACATTACTTGATATAGTTTATGATTTTCTATGGATATTAACCAAGGGTAGCCTTATTATTATTTATTTGAATGGTTTATGATAACACGATGCTTATGAAACCCATTTCTCTTCCATGGGTAATACCATGAGAAATTTATTATGGAACCATCTTCTTTCTATATGAGTTATGAAATGATGAAATGATTATAAAACCTATCAAATTTTTATAGGTTATTATATGATGAATTTTTTATGAAACCCATTTCATTTCATGGGTTATGATGTGATTTAAGTTTGTGATATTATTGAACACATATGTATGATTTTTATTATGTAATGGGTGGGACTTATATCTATATCCAATGCATTAGGTAAAGATTTATATCTCATGAGATAGATAAGAGTGCAATGGAAAGTGAACTCGGTTCAATACGATAATTTATCAATTATGATGGTCTTGGGAGTGAAACTTGACAACTATGATGGTTTGAGGAGTGAATCCATTCCACTATGATAACCTTGGTAGTGAGCCTTGACTGCCAGGGAAATAATTTCCTATACTTAGGTGTATTCCAAAAATCTATGTCATATGAAAATGTTATGATTTCATGGACCTTTTTTTAATTATATTAAGATTCATGTATTATGAACTTCCAATCTTCATGTCATGACTGAATATTATGATACTTGATGTGAAAGGTATGGTTTTAAAATGTTATACACATGTTCTCATACCCTTATGTTCTTGTTATACTCATATATATCATTGTTTAACCTTATTGAGAATATGATATCACCCTTACTTATGTTTCCTTTCCACAGGTTATGAAGAAATATTTTAACTAGGTTATGTTTGTGATGAGAACTAAATGAGAAGATCTTTATGGGAGATGTTGAATATATTTCAAAAAATTAGAATATTGTGTACCTAGTCTCCAATGAAACTAAAATATTATGTCCCTCAGGCATGTGTTTATGTAATTTATTGAATCTTCATCTAAAAAGATGTAATATCTGTGTTTGAAAATCCTGAGTCACTATATTTTGTATCAAAGAAAATGTTTAGTTATCTTTTGAAAAATTGGATGAGAAATATTTAGTGAGATCCATAGGTATATTTTTAAGGACATGTCTTGGGATATCTCTAATGATAAGTTTATAGATGAGTAAATATATAGTAAAATGTCATATAAATTTAGTAAATGATAGAGTGAGTGGTTTCCAAGCAATTAAAACTTTTTATGGTTACTATAGGTGGACGAGACTCTTGCACAAAGGTACTTAGGGATAGTAACTCTAAGAAGGGTGCATTGAGCTAGACTTGATCGTCACCTGATGCATGATAATGGGCCTTGATACACACCTGGTTTCACACTCCTAGAGGATATGATTTATAAATTCATAAACAATTTAAGAACCATAATATAGTATTTGAATAATGACCATGAATGAATTAGGTTAAGCATAATGTGTCATAGATTCAAAATAAGGTGTCACATTTTATACATGCTATAAGTTATTTTCCATGATTATGTTATTTACCACTATAATTATTATTACTCATACTATGATTTTTGGTTAGTGTCAATGGACAGAACCATAATCAGTCATGTTAACATTGAATCTGATAGAAAATTTGACAACTATGAGAAACGAAATTGGATGATTACTGGAGAGATTAGTATTGTGATTATTCCTAATAAGTTATCATGATATATGATTAAAGATGCAAACTTCAGTGAGATTAATAAAGAATAAAATATGATTCATATGAAATTTTATAAATGTTCATGTGGTAATTAACACAGAGTAAAGACGATTTATCTTCCAACATGTTAAGAAGGTGGGAATAATAACCTAGAGTAATATCTCAAATAGATGGGAATATGTTATCTATGTGGAAAATAAGGTCATATAGTGACAAATTGTTAATTAGTTCAATTTATTATGAATGGGGAATATAGTAATTATCCAAATCAATTACCTAATCCAAGAATTAACTTTGAGACCAAGGAAGGACTTATTCAATTCTAATAATTAAAGTGTAATGATTTCAGTATTTATGTATTTGGATTAAAGAATTATGTTGTAGAAGTATTTTACCAATGATATTTTTGTAATAATAATCATGAAACATCTAAGGATTTCATTATTTTTTGAATCATATATTAATCCATGTAAGATTAACATAAGAGTTATGGATTACATCATGGGTTTCTGAATTTAAGGTTTATCATAAGTTCAAATTATTAGATTTTTTTTGAAATTTTATATGTTGGGATTTTATTAAGATTAAGGATATTTTGAGAGACATTTATGGTAATTAAATCCATTGGTTTTGAGATAGAATGCCTTTTTATGGATATATGATTAAAGGTAATTGAAAAATTTAGGGTTAATCTTATATTTTATGTTAAAGTAATAATAGGTTATTTCAATTTCAAATTTTTTTTAATATATTTTTGGAAAAAAGATAAACTATAAGCTAGGTGATAACCCATTGCATCCCGTAAGGTCACAAGACTTGAACCAACAAGTGAAGAGATAAAATGTTATAACTAATACTAATGACCTACATGAAATATTATTTCTATAGGGACCACATAAAGAGAGATATTTATTAGTATGTATTTTGATGCTAGTGTGTCAACAAACGAAGGCTGAGAGATAAAGGTCTAAAATGATTCTATGAAAATTATCCACACCAAAAAAGGAAATGGGATGACATAACTGAAGGTTTTTATATCTGACTCCTCCAAAACATCTAAAGGGAATTGAGCTACATGGTTAATAATCGATCTCCTCATGAATTCATCACAAATTATCTCTATTAGAGAATATTTATATTTTGATATAATTTATTGGATATACATTAATGGAGTGTTAAGGATTTCATGTATTAAAACATTCTATTGTATCTGATAGAGATATTAATTTTACTTCAATGTTATGGAAAATTTCTCAACAAGATCTTGATGAAGAGTTGAGTTTCAAAATAGCATATTATCCTCAAACATATGGTCAGTCTGAGAGAATAATTTAAACTCTAGAGGATATGCTAAGATCTTGTTTTGTGCATTTCAAAGATGGATGGGATCAACACCATCCTCAAGTTGAGTTTTCTTACAATAATAAATTTCACTCAAGAACTTAGATGGATTCTTATGAATCCCTTTATGTAAATAAGTGTAGAAATTAAATGTATTGAAATGAAGTTGTACAAAGAAAGATATTATGACCTAAACAAGATAATGAAATTGAAGAAAAGGTTAGTACCATTCAACAACACATATGGGAAAGTTGAAAAAAATCTTATAAAGATAATAATTTTTATTATCTAGAATTTGAAGTTGGTTAGAAGGTATTTAGATGAATTTATCCATGGAAGAAAGAAGGGAAAACTAATACCTAGGTATATCATTCCCTTTGAAATTCTTGATCATATTGGGATCATATCTTATCACTTGGTGCTTCCACTGAAACTATATTAGGTTCAAAATGTGTTCCATGTATCTATCCTAAGGAAGTACATACCTAACCCATAATATTTACTAAAGTTATAGGTCATACCACTAGATCATGATCTTTCTTATAAGAACAATCTATTAATATTATGAATCAAATAGAGAAATTACTTTGAAAAAAGGCCACTCAAATAGTCAATGTTTTATAGAGAAACCACCATATATATATATGTATTTCAAATAAAGTTAATCTTTTCAATATTTTTTCATATATAAAACACTGAGTTTATCTTTAATTACACACAACACTGAGTTTATCTTTTATTACATGCAACATTTAGTGTAATTTGTGATACATGCTATGCTGAGGTTAAACGAAACCTAACATACTATTAAAATGTTATTATTTAATATGATAGTTATCACCTAGATTTTAGAATGATAGATATGTATAAGATTATTTAAATTATTAAAATAAATTGTTTAAACATGTATATATAATTTATTACTTTATGAAAAATTAATTATAAATGAAAATAAAAACCATTAAAAAAATAAAGGGAATCTTTTTCAGAAAAACTATTTTTTGAACATAAACAAGTTTTATCTCAATAAATTGAATAAATAAATTTTATTGACTTATTTTCATGAAATTTATATATTATATGTTCAATAATCTATTTAGGATTAATCTTATGTGTTAGCAAGATAATAGATAAGAATAAATCTAATTTAGGCTTAAAAATTGTATTTTTCTAAAAAACTGTTTTGACATCTTTTTGCACACTCATTTTAAAAAATATTTTTAAAAAATTTTAGAATATTTTTTTAAAAAGTAAATTCATTTTTATAATAATAATTTCAAAAATTATCTTAGTATTTTCAGTAGTTTTTTGAAAATAATAATTTTTTGATGAATAATGGAAAATATAGAATTTTAATTGAAAACAACCTTTTTATTTATATTAATTTTAAATTTACGTTAAATTTTAAAGCGTATTTAAATTAAAATTAGTTCAATTATATATCTATTAATCTAATTTAGTTTATTTTAACTATTTTCATATTTAATTTTTATATAAAAACCATGTAAACTTTTGAACATTTTCTCTTTGAAAACCCTCTTTCTCATTACATATGCAAGATTAATTATAAATAAAATTTTCCACTTCTATAAATGGAATTTTAAAAAAAGGATTCCATATATTTAATAATAATAATTTATATTATATATTAATGTCAAATTAAATTTTGACTATAATTAATAATAAAAATTGTAAAAAATCATCTACCTCAATTAAGGTAATAATTGGTTTACCGGGGGGTTAATCTAAAAAGATAAGGGTTAAAAATGACCAAAAAATTATCCAAAACCCATTATAAGGCCATATTTAGACCCTATAATTAATAATTTCCATTAATACTCAAATTTTTACTCTTTTAGAAAGTGAAAATTCTGGGTACACCTTTTTCTTTTCAAAAATTACAAGTGTGCAACTCACTTTACTTATAATAGGCCACCTCTATCCTCTATTATTCACATCATAAAACCATTTTTATTTCTACAATACCTTCTAAAATCACTTTAAAAATTCCATAATATCATCCTATAGGACTTAATTTGGTAATAAATCTAATCTTGGAAGGATTTTTATACAGACATAAGGAGGTTACTCGAGGAAGAGGTAATGTTCTTCATTAAGAGTTTTTATTTTATTTCTTCCTCCGCCTAATTCAATAATTATTAAAAAATGATGATATAATAACCTAAATATATTAAATATACTTTTATTTTTTTGTTAAGGTAATTACCTACAACCATATCCACTTTCATAAAATGGGTTATGAAATCATCATTCGTGTGTATGACAAAATACTGCCTCACGAACCAATGTCATTTGATTTTCCATTACCACCTCTCACAGATAGATATAATGATGAATTATATTTTAATAAATTATATTTATGATATTACTATACTTATTTAATTATTATATCACACATACCATAATAGTTTACATTCTATGGGAATATGATAACATCGCTCGTGTGTACGGCGGACTACCGCCTCACGAAGCGATGTGATTCATAAATAATTTTCATGGAAGGTAATAAGGATGTTATTAAGGGAAATATGTGATATATATGAAATAAAATTGATTTTATAATGGTAATATATTATTTACATTTCTATCTTTAAATTTTTCGAGAAAATGAAAACAATGTGCACGCGTATGTACGACCTAACGTCTCCATGAATGACGTATTTCATTTTCTATCTCAAAATTTTATGGATTACTATAAATAAATATATAAGGAATATATATGATATTTTATAAATTTTTTAATTCTAGATATTTTTTAACCATGATAAAATTAATAGGACTGAAAAATAAAAAATCAAAACATATATGAAAAATAATACAGTTATTGCCCAAAATGTGACTTTAATATGGAATTGTTTATAAAAAGGTAATTTACGGTCATAATAAAGTCATATATGATATGATATATATGATTATTTTTCATTAATATATTTATAATAAATATATATTTATTATAAATGATATTTGA
Organism: Viscum album; assembly: GCA_963277665.1. Classification (NCBI taxonomy): domain Eukaryota; kingdom Viridiplantae; phylum Streptophyta; class Magnoliopsida; order Santalales; family Viscaceae; genus Viscum; species Viscum album. The sequence goes on from OY728150.1 coordinate 1,898,532,148, forward strand.
ATGTGTATAAATTGAGACATATGTTATGCACCTATCTTCTTTTATGATTTATATATGCAACCCATTTTAAATGTCATATAATGAATTTATTTATTCTCGTGATATTTTAAGTTTAATTTAATGTTATTCTTTCATGGGTATTACAATTAAAAGTTATCAAATTGGTAAAATGTTTATGTTACATTCTCATCGTTTATCTGGATTATTTGTGATTATGTTTCTGATAATGAAATATTATGATCCATTTCTAAAGAAAATTATTATTTTCTTCTTTCGTGGTTATGTAATTATAATATATTTATTTCTTAATTATACTCTCTTTATGTATCCAAGATTTCAAAATATTTTTTCAATAAAGAAATATCTTTATTTTTCTTTTTGATAGATAACCTATTTGTATTCTAAAACCATGTTCTCAATTTTTTTTAAAATATTTTTACCATTATTAAAATAGTTTATTTATAAAAATTTAACCTATGTTTTAATTTTTAAAAAATTATTTTGAAATATATCTTCATGTATTTTTCCAAAAAAATTATTTTTTTATTTTACCAAAAATGTGAATGAAATTTTTGTTTTATTGTGTATAGTATGAACAAAATTTCCCCCATAATGAACATTATTTTCCTTAAATATTCCTTTATAATTTTTCAAGATTATTTTAAAATAAATATATATCCAAAATATTTTATGAATTTTTTATTTTTAAAAATTAGTTTTCAATGAAAAGTTATCTTCCTCAAGAAACATTCCATGTGATTTATTTTTCAAAATAATTCTCCATCTCAGATGACATTACTTGATGTAACAAATAATTTTTTGGGGATATGTAACAAGGATACCATTATTATTCCTTATTTAAATGGTTTATGGTTATAATATGATTGTTAAACTGGTTTATATTCCATAGGTTATACCATGATAAAATTGTTATAGAACCGTCTTATTTCTCCATGGGTTATGCAATTAATAAAATAATGAAATGATTATGAAACTTATCTCTTTTCCATAGGTTATTATATGATTAAATTTTTTTGAATACCATTTCATTTCATGGATTGTTATTTGATGAATATTTTATGATATTATGACATACATGTTTATGATTTTCATTTTGTGATGAGTGGGACCTATATATCCCTCTAATGTATTGGGTAAGGATTTATATCTCATGAGATAGACATGACTGAAATGGGGAGGGAACCTAGATCAGTTAGAAAATTTTTCCATTATAATGGTCTTGGGAGTGAAACTTTACTACTATGATGGATTGGTGAGTGAACCCATTCTACTATAATAGCCTTGGTAGTGAGCCTTGACTACTATGGAAATGATTTTCCGTGATTATGTGAATGAAAAAAATTTATGCCTTATGCCAATGTTATGATCTCTGAGATCATCTTATTTAATCATATTATGAGTCATGTATAATAAAATTGCAATGTTTATTCCATGAATCAATATTAATATCTTTGAGATGCATGGTATGGTTTTAAAATTTTATGCTCATATTTGTATACTCTCATGTTCATCTTATACTTATGTATCTCCCTTGTTTACCCTTACCAAGAATATGAGATCATCCTTTTTTATGTTTTCTTTCCATAGGTTATGAAAAAAGGTTTTAAGTAGGGTGTTTTTGTGAATAATACTAAAGGTTAATATATTAACGGGAGATATTGAATATCTTTAACTAAATTAGAAGATTGTGTACATAGTATTTGAGGACACTAAAATATTATGGTGTTCAGGCATGTGTTTGCGTAATGTATTGAATATTTATCTAAAAATATGTAATATCTATGTATTATAATCCTGTGTCTCTATAAATATAGTTATTTTATAAACTGATAACAATTTTAAAACAACTATTCAAGAGGTTAATGCACGTTCAACTAAAGGGAAATGTAAGGTAAGGAATTTTGTCTCAATTTGCCTTCATTGATGAATATTTTAATTCAATGCACCTAATTTATTTTATATGGTTATATAATTCCATTTTACATGTTATGTATTTTATTTTACATACATTATGGTATTTTAGTTGAAATTTTAAATATCTCATTGATGGGGATTTGACATTTAAGGTACAAATTGGTAAGGAATTCTATAACCCAATTTATTTTCATTGGGTGATACTGCTTATTAATTATATTTGATATTATAAGATTATGAGTGTAATGAATTTTTCTTATTTTATATTTTATTTCAAATTTTTTATATTTATTTACATTTGATACACATAATAAATTAATTTATTAATTCTCACATCAATGGTATGATCTTGTTAGAGATTTCCTCTTAATTTCCACTCCATTTAGACATATTTGGTATTATGCACCTATGTATTTATATGAGGTGTATCTAATTAAACTTTTACATGTTATATAATTATTATATTTATATTCATGGTATTTAAGTTTTCTTTTTAAGTTATTAATTTCATGGGTTTTATGATTGAAAAGTTACCAAAACAGTAATGGTTTATACTTCAATCACATTTTAATCAGGATTATTTATACTTAAATTTAAAGTGAATGAAATTATTTGATAATTTTATTATAACCCCATTTAATTTTATTCTACTCTTACTACTCATGTAATTTTCATGTAATATTACCATTTTCCACTTTTTGGTACTTAAAATGATTAAGAAAAATATTTTTAAGAAAATACACCTTTATTTCTCTTTTTGGTCTAAAAATTATTCTTCTCTCATATCAAAATTTTACTTAAAACGTTTTAAATAGTATTTTTAATATTATAAAATGATTTATTAAATAGATTTTTAACCATGTTATACCATTTAAAAAATATTTTATATAGAATCTTCCTATCATTTTCCAAATAAGGTACATTTTGAATTTTCTTACAAAATCCGAAAGAAATATTTATTTTCACATACTCAGCATGAATGGAAAGTTCTTGAAATAATGACCACACATTTAATTGGAGATTCCATTATAATTTTAAAAAAATTAAAGGGAAAGTTTTTCCCAATATTTTGTAAATTTTTAGTTCTTTAAGTTATTTTTAAAGTAGAAAGGATATTTTCTTCAAGAATGTTTTTATTGATATTTGTTTGGAACATGTATTAATTAATAACAATAACCCTTTATTTTATTTATAATCTATAGGATATATGCCAAAATGGTACCATCATTATTACTTATCTGGATGGTTTGTGAACAATTTAACCATGGAAATTATTGATATTCACTTTCTTGATAAATTTTGTAGTCATTAACTTTCTATTGAAACATTAACATTCTTATAATAATTGGACATTACATTTCCATTAAATATCAATTTTATTTATCACATATATGATTATTTATTATAACATATATAATATCTAAACATGGTGTTTTACTTTTTATGATATTTAATTGGATGTAGAGTTATTTATAATCCATATTCTTTACTCAATACAGACATTAATTGATAAGAAATAGTGTTCATGAATTAAATCGATCATTAAATATATGAAAAATGGATTCGATATGTAGTGATAGGTGGGGGATGGAACTATAATACACTTGATGCATCAACAGGTCTCATGAGACAAATCTATAATCTAGCATTAAATGGGTGTCTAGTGTATAATTAACCTTCGATTAAACTATCTTACCATAAGGTCATAATAATATAGATATCATGATGTATGAGATCATGACATCCAATACTAAGAATTTACTTAATTTAGAATTTAGTTATTTTTATCGATGATATTACTACATGGATACTATCCACAAATTAGCTTCATGATAAAGTGATTATTTATATGGAATTATTTGATCATCATTTACTCATTCCATATTATTATTCATCATCAAGTTATTGATCAAATGTATTGTGTTTTTAGTTTTCTACCTTTCAATATTGATATTCCTTGTTGATTCATGATAGTTTCTTCTATATGTAATCCTTACTAAGAATCTCATATCATGGTCTATTTTTTTTCACCTTTCTCCTGGATATGAAGAAAGAATCTTTAATTGAGTTCAAGGATGAAAAATATTTACTATAACTATGTTTTAATTTATGTTTTCAAATGTAATGTGATATTCAAGAATGTATATAGTTTAGCAAGACTAGTAATACATTTGGTCCTTTGGAACATGATAGCTTGTGTCTTATTCAAATATAATAATGTAACCACAATCTCTTGGCTAGTAGAGTTAGGATATTTGCAGTTTGTATTAGAGAATGTTTAATATAAATATTGGGAACTGGATTTCAAAAAATAGAGGGTAAGGGATATAGCCTTATAAATAAATTTGAGGATAATCCTAAGTATATTATAACATCCTAAATATTTCTTAATGCAAAGATTATATGGTTTACTAGTAATAAATCCCAATTAGGATACAATAAGTGGATTTGGATTTGGAATAGTTATACCTAGGGGTAAAAAATCGGAAAAGGTTTCATTCGGATTTGACTCGATCATTACCTAGTGCATGAAAATGAGAATTGCTACATACCTCATTTTATAGTACCAAGGGATATTCTTGGTTTAATTAAAATTTTATTTATGACCCATCAAGAAGGATTTGAATAGATAATGACAATTAATGAACTAGGTTAAACCTAAGGTATCTTAGATTGAAAAGAAGTTTTCACGATTTATACATCATATAAATTATTATATGGTTTTTCATTATGAATACTATTGTTCACACTATTTTTTGGTTTTAGTAAATGGATAGAACCTGAAGAAATCATGTTAACATTTATTATGATGGAAAATGTGGTGATTATGAGAAACCAAATAGGATGATGATTGGAGTGAAATTTATCATGGTTATTCCTAATTATTTATCCTAATATATGATTAAAAACCTATAACATAATCAACATTCCCATGATATCCTCTAATATGGAACCCGAACAGATTTTCTATAGACCTGAATAGTGTTTCTGATCCCCATGGGCTAGTAAATAACACCCATGCATTAAAAACTAGAGAGAACAATTCTGCCCCATAAAAACAAGATAAGTTGAATATATATACACAACACAATGAAAAATGGAAGAAAACCCAGAATAAATATATACCATAACTAAAAGAAAAAATCAGTAGTGATACAACTTAAAAACCAGATAAAAACTAAAAGGAACAGGCCCAACACGAACAAAGGACAACCAAAAAATAAAAATACTCCTATAATATGTGGGAAATCTCCCACCATCTCACCACCATCTTCCCAAAAACACCTAACAAAAACCTCACCACATCACTGTAACGCCTCTCCTTTTACTATATCAATGGACATAACACGGTCTAAATGCCTTCGATGGGGTGTGAAAGGTGTGATCTAAGCAGGCTATGTAAGACCCCACTTAAGTGTTCCATATCATGTAGGACCCCAGAACACCCTTAGAGGTGAGGGGTGAATCAGGGTGTCTACTTTTTCTTTTAACAAGATGGATCTTGTTACCATGTTGGTAGTAACTTGTTAAACCTATTTTATGGGATCATGAAGTAATCAAACATTCACATGGATAGAGATAGTAGAACAATTTTACTTGGTTTACCACTAAGGTATAGTTTAAGGATCTTATGCCTAAATTGTGTCATTCACACCTAAATCCAATAATATTCACTAGTTGTAGAATACAGAAGTTAAAAAATAACCACTCTTTTCTAGAAACACAAACTTTACAAAATTTTAGGGATAACACACTGCCTCGCTCATAACACGTCCCTTGAATCCCCCTATATAACTACTTTGTGTGAAGTCTTGATCAGTTTAACGATGTAAAGGTCACTTCTATAGATTAGAATTTAAGTCTTTGTCCCTAAATTGCATGAGAATCTACTTTCATTGATATCCTGAGTTGATGCACTTGGAAGAACTATTTAATTAAATGAGATATTCAATACTATTTTTCTTGAATCTCTTTTTCAAAGCTCACAACCTACATGAACAAAAATTCTTATATGGAACACTAGTTCATCGCGGAATAATCAGTCATCTCAAAAATCCTTTTTTGAGATATATAAGAATTTTTCAATACTAAGAAAATATTTTCATGATGCTCAAGATCACAATTAATTCTTGATTCATGGAGCTCTAATAATTCTTAAATTCAGTGTGATTTATCCTTTTATCCAATTCCTTTCATTTGAAATGAAGTGGGGGTAGCCATATATTGATAGGATCATCCTTTCATGATGATCCCATGCCTCCCAAATATTTTTTGTGAACCTAAAAATTTAGGTTCGTGAATATCCTTCACTCATGAAGATCCAATGAAATGTAACCCACTCACAAAGCTTCTCCTATTTATAGAGATTACAATCAACCCTTTATTCATTCGAAATACTCCACTTATCATAATCATTGACATTACTTTCAACCCTTCACTCCTTTCACGATGCTTGTTTATGGGATACAAATATTCAAAAATATCATCCTTTTTAAAACATAGTATTTTTGAAACCCATTAATTTTCCATATTTATGAAGAGTCAATCCTAGAAAATGACCATTCACAGTTCTTTCCTCCTCTTGATTTTGATCCCAATTTTTTTTTCAAACACTAGGAAATGATGCCACCTTAAACATTATAGTCAGATTGTTATGTTAGATCAGTTACCTAGAAAAATCCATGATAAACCCAATTTTTATTGACAAAAAACAAAAACCAAACCTAATTAAAACAAAATTACAACCTTGGTTCCAATAATCTACCCCTTTGGGTTTTTTTTGGCAATTTTTAGAAAAGTTCAATAAAGCACGAGATGCTATCAAAACTTGATATATGATAAATAAGTTATTCAACACTCTATGTCTACATTAGAAAGATAGGTGTAAAAAAATAGAGGGGAACCATGAATTGGGTTCTCGTGTTTTGAATTGATTAAATATATACAAGATAAGCTATGAGAGTCAGACCTGGTTCCTTATAACACCTAATTCTCATTGTGTCACAAAATCATTGTTTTTTAAAAACATGAAGCCAAGAAATCTATAAAAAATTGAATTTTATCATTCTACCCCTTTGGAAATAAACCCAAAGAATTTATATTTTTAATTTTATTGATAAAAACAGACTCCTAGATCATATATCCCCCACAAACCTACATCACTTTTATAGAAAGATTAAAATAGTTAAAAAAAATGGTGAGAGGGGAACAACCGTAACCTCCTCAAGCACTTGGAGGAGGCTAAACACAAAGGATAAAACATTTTTTCTTGAACACATGAGATTCTAATGTCTTTTTTATAATATCATTCACTTGTTCATAAGTTCCAATATACTCCATTTTAATCATTACTTGTTCAACTTTTTCTTTGATGAAGTGATATTTCATCTCAATAAGTTTTATATGAGAGTACTGAACAAGATTATTTGTAAGATCGACCACACTCTGGTTGTCACAGTGAATCACCATTGGCTATTTACACTCATCACTGTTATCAGTTAGTTTTTGTTTCTTCCAAAATAGCTGATTTCAAGCCTTTGTAGTCGATATATACTCTTGTTTAGCTATACTAAGAGAAGTGATTTCCAATTTTTTACTCAACTATCCCAAACATTTTTTCCTATGAATTAAGCTCCACTACTTGTAGTATTTCAATCCATAACATCTCCAGCCCAGTTAGCATCAATTTTTTTATAATTAATTATTTATTTTTATAGTAAAGTATAATCCAAAAATTTAGAGTACCTTAAATATATCTCTGGATTCTTTTAATTGTTGAAAAATTATATTCCTTTGAATTAGTTTGAAAAAAAGTTTCTAAGAATGTGGAAATATGATATCTGGACATGTCTTAGTCATGTATAATAAGCTTCCAATTATTCTCTTATACAGGGTGGGATCCATAGAAGTTCCTTCCCCATGATTTCCATGTTTTTTCCAAACTGTAAAAGGAGTTGACATTGCTTTGGAGTCATGCATGTTGTATTTACTCAGAACCTCCATTGCATATTTTTTCTGATAATTGAATGTGTAATCCTTCTTTTGAAACACCTATAGTTCCAAGAAGTATGTGAGTTTACTAATAATATAAATTTAAAATTCTGATTTCATGTGATTATAAAATTATTTCACCATTCCCTTCATGATTCCACTAAATATAATACCATTCATTTATAGAAGCACCATAAATTGATATTCCTTTGAATTATTTACATAAATATTATGATCAACACCTTCTATTTTGAATTTAATCTTCTTTAGATAATCATCCAGTTGATAATACCATGCTCATGGTACCTTCTTTAGACTATAGAGATCCTTATTTATTCTGTAAACCTTTTATTCATCATTTACAATCATAAATCCCATTGGTTATTCAATGAATAATTATTCTTGAAGAACTCCAATTAAAAAAATCAATTTTAACATCCATACGATAAACTTTATATCCTTTTTTAACTTCGATAACAAGGAAAAGACTAATTGACTTCAGTATATCTGTTGAATAAATTTTTTCTTTAATATAAATTCCATTAATTTGTGCATAGACTTTACACCCTGAGCATTCCTTGTTTCTGATAACATTTTCATGATCATATAATTTTTTTAAAGATACACTTTGTTCCAATAACATTGTGAATTTTAAGCCTCTTAAAAATATCCCATGTCTACTTTTTTTCAATAAAATAAAGTTCTTCATTCATGGACATAACCCATGAATCATCCTTCACTGCTTCTTCAAATGAGGTTAGTTCCACAACTAATAGGAAGGAATAATTTTATTCATTCCTCATTATTCGTGTCTATGTGGGTGCTTCCAAATCCCTAATAAAGTTGGATTAATCAATTTCTGCTCTTTAATTTCTCATGCGAGTTTCTGATGATGTTTCTTCATCCATGGTTTCCTCTTTGATAATTGAGAGGCAATGTGTCTAACTCCACCACATTGATAGTATTCCATAGGAATCTTTCCTTCAAATATCCCTTTTCCTATCCTGAATTTCAAAGAAAAAAAGAGAAATAAATTCATCTTCCTCATTATCTTCATCAACACTATCTTTGGAAACCTAAAGTTTGTCCATGGATTTGAATGAAATTTACTTGCTTACTCAAGTTTTTGTATCCACCAGTTAGTCTCTCATTTCATAATCCACTAGACTAATTAGTAGATTATAAATAAATTTTTTAGAGAGATCCATTTCCTAAATGGATGAATAATTTGAATTGTATAGTGGTGTAATATTTCTTAGGATTTTCTTCACAATTTCAATATCTTTGATTTCTCTACCAAGTCCTCAAATTGGTCCAACAACTTCAGTAATTTGATTAAAAAATAAATCTACATTTTCATTATGTTGCATTTTCAGATCATCAAAACTATTGTGAAAAACATGGAGTTTTTCCTCCAAATTACTGTCACATTCATATATATATATATATATATATTCCAGTTTTTCCCACATATACTTGGAAGAAATGAAACTCCTCACCTTTAGATATATTTGATCTGCTAAAGATACTCTAAGGGGATTATATGCTTTGGAATCTACATCAAGAATTTTCTTATCTATTTCAGACATAGACAGTCTTGGTACATATGTGATCTAAATCCCTTATGTAGTGGAAAAAATAACTTCTATTATAAGTGATCAAGGATGAAAAATAATCATATTATTACAAATCTAGAAGTTTCTTTCATCAAATAGTGGGAATCCCCAAATAGTTACTAAATTTTCTATGATGAAAAGGAATAAAAAAATTAACTCTAGCAACCTGTACACTCTGATACCACTTTTAGGACCCCAAAACACAATGAGAGTGGATGGGTGAATCAAGGTGTAAACTTTTTCTTTTAACGAGATAGACCTTGTTCACATATTAGTAGGAACTTGTTAATCATGTCTAATGGAATCCTTTAATAATAAAACATTCACATGCTAGGAGACAACATACAATTTTACTTGTTTCACCACTAAAAGATAGTCCAAGGAGCATATGCCGATAGTGTTTTAGTCATACCTAATTCCAATAATCTTTACTAGTGGTGGAATACATAATTTCAGACATAGTTACTCAATTCCAGACACACTGCATTTAAAATATTTTCGGTATAACACACTGACTCCCTTAGAACACTTCCATCAACTCCCCTGGGATCATTAATTTGGGAGAACTCTCACTCAGTTTAACAACGTGAAGGTCACTTCAGTAGATTGGAATTTAAGTCCTTGTCCCCAACTAGTAGAGATTACCATCAACCCATTGTTCCTTTTGTGATTCTCGACATCTTCATGAAGCTTTGCCTTTGTGAAACCCAGTCTTCACAAAACCGATTCCTTTACAATATTTATGAAGAGTCAATCTAAAAAAATTACATGTCATGATTCTTGCATCTTCCTCCTAATTTTGTGCACAAAAATTTAGAAATCAATAGGAAATGATTCCACCTTCAACACTGTAGTTATCTTATACCATAAGATTAATTTCCTTGAAAAATCCCTGATCAACCAGTATGGATTAAAAAAAACCAATTTTCATTTCCATCAAGGAATAACCCTAGTTCCAACATATCAAGTCTATATACCAATAATACAAGTATGATTTTTAAAGAAAACATGTCATTATAATAAGTAAAACAATATTATATCAAATCATGTTAAATATTTCCATTTTCCCATAGTTTTGAAGCAATACAAGTAAAATAGTTTCAAATAACATTTCAAATAACCAATTTACCAGAAAAATCATGTATATCCAAGCTAAAAATCTTACAAATCCAAGCATAATTATAAATTGGACAATGATCACTAATGGTTAGGATAACTGAACACTCATACCATAATTGATGACTAGTGTGTACTCAAGTCCTTAGAACGAAGGCCTAAGGAGAAGAGGAACACCCCATGAGTAAAACTCAAAAAACATTCAATAATATTACACTAGAAAAACATGCCTAAGTGGAGAATGAGAACCCCATGATTAAAAATCTAGATAATATAATAGATGAGGACATTAAGATAAACCTTCAAACTAAGTACCTAAGGCTTCCAATGTGTTGTATTTCTCAAATAATTTCAAATGGTTTCACATTTCAAATAAAATTATATAACCCTTTATTCCAACAAAACAAGATTTGAAAATCCATTTCACAAACCATTTTTAATTCTTTAAATGTTAGCTTTTTTCCTTTATACAAAACCAAGGGAAAGATATTTTTTAACATAAATTCATTTATGTACACAAATAAATCATGCAAATTCATTTATAATTGTTTTTATAAACTAGAGCAATAGAGTTCATCCAACGTCGTCTAGAGACAGAATGACATAACTCAAACTCAGGTTGAACACTACCTACAATAGGATCCACCAGCACTAAAAGGATTGAAAACGAGAAAACATACGACCTAATTAATGATTACCATATCTCAAAATAAAATTCTATAAATGAAAGGGTAATTGGATGGGTTATAACAAATATAACTTGAAAAATAAACTTGTTGCACCAAAACCAACATGAGGGTCAACCTTTGGGAAAAAATCGCATAAAGGAAATAGAAAGTAAAAAAATGTCACCATAAGTTTGATTGAACCATAAAATATGTGAAATGATTCTTCTACAACAAAGAAAAAAAGAAGTATAAAAGGTTACTTACTATAGAGAAGTGATGAAACCAAGATGGAGGTCTAATACTAAATGATGCAGACGAGAGGATAAAGAGACATAAAAAACTCCCTATAATTTCCTAGGGTTTGAAATAGGAGAGCTGTACGATGAATAAAAAAATAAAATGCATGAAGTGTGATGAAACCTATAGGGCCAAAGGGATTTATATCACTAATGGGATACTTATGGTGTAAACGTACCATAATGAATTTATGTCAAAAAACACATTACTTTGGGATAAATTTATCCCGAGCGATGATTTTATGTTGTAAAAGTGGTTCTTATAGTGTAAAATAAATTTATGGCATAAAATTTGAATTTAAACCTTTTAATATTTTTACACCATGAACCATTTTATGGCTGGTTTTCAGTGAAAAACTTATGTCTTAATCTTGAAATTATGATGTAAAAGTGTCTAGTAAGCACTTTAATCTCGATGTTCTCATGAAAAACTCCCAAAATATTCATGATTCCCCCAAAACTTGAGAAAAAACTCTTAAATAAGAAATAGAATACCTTAAAATCTAGGATATTAAAATATTATGGTTATAGGACTTTCTGTCTCTCAGAAGTCATGAGGAAGAAGGGTACTCCAGAAAGAGGTGTGACTACTACTCCCTCACCAACGGATCATGCTTACAAGTCTCATGAGAATCTGATCTATATCACCATGCCACATTGAATAATGTAATAAAATCCACATACAAGACTTTCAATTGATAATACATGATATATAATAGTTTCTTTATAATGGAAATATCATTATCTAACTTGATATCTTCCCAAATTAGAACATGAGGGGAATCAGGATGGTACTTCCTAAGCTGCAATATGTAGAAAACATCATGGTTACCTTTCCACTAAGACAACAATTAAAACTTATAAGCAACCTATCTGAGCTACTTAATAACCTAAAATGCTATCTCCCCATATTTTCTAAGATAATGGTGACCCAATTGAAGAGTGATTACAAGAAAATATTATCACCAATGAAAAACTCCAAAATACAACGTGAATGATATACATAAAATTTCTCCCAAATCGTTTCCATAACCAAACATGCAATTATATCTAGAATACTCACTGACGTATCCTGAATGAGATCTAGTCTCACAAGAGAGGCCTCTACCACCTCTACCCAACAAAGAGATGACATGAATGGGTGACCATACAAAGCCTCAAAGGGTTCCATTTTGATCATTGACTGGTAAATATTGTTATAATCAAACTCAAATAGTCCCATATAGATATCCCATGATTCATCGAAATCAAATACATTAGGACAAATTATATTCTCTAGGATCTAAATAACATGCTATGTCTGGACATTAGTGTGTGGATGATAAGCATTACTCAGAATGACCTGAGTCCACATCACCTCTTGGAGACTCTTCCAGAACCTAGAATTAAACATGGGATCCCTATTTGAAATAATGGAAGAGATAACCCCATGTAACCTCATGATCTTCTGCACATACAGTTTACTCAGGTCATTAACTTTAGTGGTGTCCCCGATTAGAATAAAATGAGTTGATTTTTTCAACTGATTAACCACCACATAGATATTGTTATTCCTTAGGAGATTCCATGGAAATCCAAAAAAACGTGGATAATTCACAATATTTCCAAACTTGAACTTGAAGAGGATGGAGAAAACCATAAGGTTAAAAATGATCCACCTTTAACTATTGGAATGTGTAAGAGCGGGACACATAATCAGCAATGTCATGATTTATACCTAACCACTAGAATCAATGTCTCATGTCATAACACATATTTATAGTTCTCAGATAAATGGACCACAAAGAAAATAATATAGTAAGAAAAACTTACCAAGTATGAGGAGATGAAAACCCAATACCTGAAGTTTGAAATTCTATCATGAGGGGGATACAAACCAGATGTGGTCTCCCCACTATACAGGGTTTCTCTAATTACTCTAATCTCATCATCCTATTACCGAATCTATAGAATAGACTCAAGTAGAGATGATGAAAAATGAACACTGGTCAAAACCATACCTAAAACACCTTAATGGGTACCTAAATGAAATTTAGTGAAGATACTTATAAGGTTCAACTCTTCTTTCAATTCCATGATATCTTGAATTGGCACTTTCATGCTGAGAGCATCCACGTAAACATTCTTCCTCCTTAGGGTGTAGATGATGTTGAAATCAAACGTCTAAAGGTACTCCAATGACTGCATATGAATAATATTCAATTCATTATAAGAAAATATATAAATTAGACTCTTATGTTTAAAAAAGACTATGAATCTATCCCCAAAAAGATAATTCATCCAATATATAAGACAAATAATAACTACAGATTTCTTTAAATATTGAGTGGGGTAATTTTTCTCATGCAGTCAAATATAATAAGAGACATTGTGTAAAGACCCTGATCCCAGTAGCCTAGAGTCAGTGCCTTACTTTATTAAATTTGTACTATGAATAAGTGATCACATCCTAAAGGACCAAATAGTTTAGTATCTTTGGAAAACCAGATACAAACATAAGTGTAACATTACAACTTGAAAAGAAAAATATCATAGAAACTCCATTTTAAATATCAATAAAATCCTAGATTATCCATAAAAGTCATTAATAATATACATTTAATATCCTACGGAATAATAAAAAATAAAAAAGAGGTGAGATCAGATGCTCATTAGGGGTATACAATACAGTGAAAGATATAAATTGAAACAATAAGGCAAGGTGAATATGTAACAACACATGTCATTAAAATAAATTGAACATAATATGGTAGGAATAAAAGTTGATCAAAATAATTCCATATAAATAATCACATGAGAATAAAACATAACCATGGATATTATACTAGTCGAATAATTACATGGATTATAAATTACTAATATCATAATCAGGGAATACATAATGTGGGACATCATAAATATAACTTCAAGGCTTTAGCAAAGACACCATATTTAAATGGGTAAAAACCTAGTCTAGTTTGTCTCATGAGACCTACTGATGCATCTAGGGGCTAAAATGTGCCTCACCCATCACTTACTATGTCCAATTAATTCATCATATAAAAGGGGTGCAACATAATAAACATATACATTAATATTGAAAGCAGCATATGAAATATTAATAAATTTCACAAAATAATAATCATAAACCATCCAATGTAATATGGAGAATGGTATCAAAATATTAAATCCCCCCCAAAAAATAATAAACCAATCAATAAACTATGGTAGATGGAAACATAAGAGATCAAACTCAATTAATCATAATATTCAACTGAGGGTTTTGACATATAGGAAAATACTCTTACTAAATCAATAAAAATTTATTTAGATAAATACCATTTTTTAATTTGGAATTATTTATTTAAAAAGATTCACATTTATACAAGAAAAAATTTTATTTGGAAATAACCTTGTAATCTTTTTCAGAATTTATAAAAATTTAAGGTGTCATAAAATTAGGAAAATCCTCTTTTGTTTTATAAGTTAGAAAAACATTTCTTTTAAAATTTGAAAAAAAGAAACATTTAAAAGTGTATTTTTAAAAGAATGTGTGAGTGTTAACCCCATGAATCAGTTTTGTGTATTAGCTATAAATCAACATAGAAAATTTGTGAATAAAAATTAATATAAAAAAAATTCATTTGACACACGAAAAAATAATTTGAGTATAATTTTATCCCAAATAATTGGAATACCATTAACATATCATTAAGATCATTTTTGAGGAAGATAATATTTAAACATTCCATTGTGTCCAATACCACTTTGAAACATTTGAATCATAATCCCCAAGAATGAATAATGTTTTAAAAAACATAAAATAACATGATAATAAATAAATTAATGATAATATATATCAAATATCAGTATAGAAACACCACACATAAAAAATAATTGGTGAAAAACGAGTATCCCACATAAATGAAAGTGAGATGATAAAAACCCTTACCTTATGTACCGAAGCATTATACACTTGTACTTAATGTCTTGGATAATTAAATAAAATTAATTAATTACTTAATTAATAACCTCTTTAACATATATATGATTTATTATAGTTTTATTAAGTTTATTTATGGCCATTTTAATGAGTTTTACTATATAATTTCATTGTTTTGGGAGCATTTGTTTGTATAGTAAGTTCCCTTGAGTATAAATATGAGAATTCATGTAGAATGGGAATAAATTATCTAGAAGTGAAATTATTTAGTATTAATATACTTACATAGGTTTAAATGGTCTCACATATCATTTATTTATATGGAATAAGGGTGATTCAGTGGATAAAATATTAATGAAAAATGATTAGTTTATATTGGTGGGTTTTAAGACTATCAGAAACTAGTATCATTTTATTTAATAATATATTTATATAATAGTTATAGAAAACTAAATAAGATTTAATACACATATTATATTATTTTTTACCATAAAATTGTTTTATTACTAGCCTTGAAGGTGGTAATGAAAAATTAAAAGATATAGTCCACGATGGTGGTAAATTGACACATCACGAACAATGTTTTAATTTTTATAAAAAAGGGATAAGAGAAGGGGTTGGATGATGGATATACCGTTATCATAATTAAATTATAGTATATATAATATAATATAGTTATAATTCATTTTTGGATAGTGGAGGTAAGTAAAGGATAAGAAAAGATAGGAAATTGAAAGAAAATTAAAAGAAAGGGGATTTTACCTCTTGAATTATTCTCCTTGGGAACCTCCTTAGGGAACCTAGAAGTGGTATTTTTGTGTGACCATAAACACTAAAATGTGTATAAGGATGAGTATAAGATAATTTGGTTGAATATAATCAGGAAATAAGGTTCATGGTGATGAAATTATGTGAAGGAAAGAGTCCCTTTTTATAATGATGTGATGGGAAACTTTTGAATTATTTAAAATATTAAAATATAATAAGGATAAAATAGGGTTAAAAAATTCCAAAATTCCTTGAAAGATAAAGGGGATAAAATTTTCAACATAATATTATTATAGTTTTCCTTATTCATGATTTTTTTTGAATAATTTAACAAAATATTATTTTCATTAAAATATTTCTTTTTCAAATTAGACACTACTCATAACAATAACTTTAAAAACATCAAGGAAAAGATTTAAATTAAAACAAAATATTTTATTATATCTTATAAATGTTATATCTATCTATATAGTTCATGGATTATCTTAATTATATCAAATTATATTTATTTTAATATTTTTAATATCATTTATTTGATTTTTCCATTAAATTAATAATTACTGCATCATCACTGTGAAAATATTTAAGGTATTTATTTTTTTTTCCTAAATGTTAAAAATAAATTTCCATGAAGAATATAAATTTATTATCTTTAAAATGAATATTTATAGTTTAATATCACTTATAGAAAATGATATATTAAAATATTATACTAATTAAAATCTATAGTGTTAACATATTGAATTTATTTTAAATATAATACTATAAGGGTATTAATCATATGAATGTACCTCCAAACAGTCATTAATTTGACGCTTTTACACACATGGTCAAGATATAATCAGCCAATAATATTTTCCAATTGTTGTCCTCCTCTAGTTTTAATGCTCACAAATCTTTCTTAACTATGATAATTGTGATTTCTTAAGACATATTGTGTTTAATCATGTTCAATTATAGTCTTAACCTCTGGTGTTAGTTTTTACATAAAAAAAACATTACATATTTTAGTTAAGTATGAGAAACAGATAATTGTACTAAAGATATACAAGTCACTAATACACGAGCTACTGAGGAGATAAGCTACTAATGAGTTGAGTCACCAACATATTGACTCAGAATTTTCGCTAAGTATGATCTAAAGACAGCCTAACCTACCAACACTTGAACTACTGACACTTGATATACTGATGCATGAACTACCAATGCCCGACCAATCGACATTTGACCTACCGACACCTGACCTAGCGATGCCTAACCTACCAGCGAACTGAATCACTGATAACATAAGTCACCAGCAGTATGAGATGCCAATATTTTGACCTACTGATAGACCGAGTCACTGATGATCTGTCTGAAATTAAAAATTAATTCTAATGGTCATTTTTTTAAAACTTAGTACTACTTATTATATTAATGACCTTGTCTGTATTTTTTAGACATTGTCAGAGACTTGTACGGGTTATGAGGTACCTTCTAGTGATACAGATCATGCTCCTTATCGATCTTGCAGTGATAAAAGCAATCATCTGGGTTAAAGAAAATAGGATAGAGATAAGTTTTTGAATGAGAAACTGCATGAATGTGAAAAAAGCTCGATCAACCAACTGTTCATACCAAGGAAAATTGATGGGAACCAAAAAGGCCAAAAAAACATTGCAGCAAAAAATTGAAAGACAAGACCACTTTGAGGAATGAATATTCTATCCTTCTAGAACTAAACTCAAAAGAAGAAACGACTCTCTGTTTTTCTATCTATTTCTAGAAATCCACTCTAACGTCATTTATATCATCCAAAAGGATTTTAAAAGTTTCATTAAACATCATACAAAGAATTATAAACTCTTCTTATCATTTTGATCTATTTGTGTGAATTATTCACATTTCAATTAGTGTGTGTCTCTGTTTTTAAAAACACACTAAATCCTATGATAAACTGGAAGATACTTAGATATCTTCAAAAACTTTCACATTTACATGCCTGCAAATAACAGCGTAAGAGGTTCTAGAAGGTATTTTTTTTGTTTTTTTTACACACTCATGAAAACTATGGAAGATATCCAGTGACATAGAAATTTTGTATACTATTGTTACCCCAATACAGGGTGTGAATCAAGTTTATTTAATATAGACATCTTGGTGGTAGGTGACCACTAAGTGGAGAGGATTAAATCTCTAATTGATATTGAACCTCTTTTTTACTTATTCAATGTGATTTTATGTTTCGTTTTCTCTGTTCTTATTACTATTTCTGAAAAATTAAATTCATTTTGGTAGTTAATATTTGATATTTTTTATATTATAATTTTTTAGTAAACTGATTTAAAATTTTAAGATAATAAAGTATATTATTTTAATTGAGAACTAATCAATATTTTTAACAAAAAAAACATTTATAAATCTGCTTCTTTGGTTAACTAAGATATTTTGATTTAAGTTAGGGGACTTTAAATTATTTTTTTAAATAAAACTTTTTATGTAGGAAATTTTTATAGGAACAAAATTCAACTCCATCTTGAGTGTCCTAATCCAACCAACATTTTGTATCATAGGTTGTTTAATATATTGTTGAAAAATATTTTTCAAATGTGATTTTTGGTTGGTTTTAAAGATCTTAAAATTTCTATCAGTTCTAAATTTATAGTTCATTTAAAACTTATCTATACTATTTTAATATAGAAAATAGACATAAATGTGCTTCTACCAATATACCTTCCTATCTTAATGACACAAATTATGACCATTGGAAAATTAAAATGAAAATTTATTTGGAAAGTATGAGTTTTGAAATCTGGTCTTCAATTGTATTTGAATATAATTTTCCAGCTACATCTAGGAATATTTTGGATGATTCCACTAATTTATCCTACAATAATAAACGTAAATCTATGAATTAATTACACTTATCTTTAGGGGATGAAGAATTTAATAGGATTTCTACATGTAAAAGAGCACATGAATTTTGGGGTACACTGGCTATTTCACATGAGGAAACCACTAATGTCAAATAAATAAGGCTTAATACAAATACTTTTAAATATGATAACTTTAAGATGAAGCCTGATTAATTTATTTCTATTATTTATACCAGGTTCAATGAGATAGTAAATATAATGGTCACTCTAGTAAAGATAATAACATCCAATAAAAAAGTAATGAGAATTTTTAGATGCTGACCAGAAAGGTGGATAGGAACCTCATTGTCAATTATATAATCATATGACATCAACACTATACCTATAAAGGAGATGATAGGTAAGATGATAATGTATGAGAAAGAGATGAAGGTCAATATAGAAGAAGATTATGATCCAAAGAGAATGTTAGTGGATTTCAAAACCACTTCCTCTAATCAAAAAGTGAAAGTTCAAGATCATGTTGAAAGTTCCAATGATGAAGAATCACCAAGTGATAGTGACGAGGAGATGGATATGCTAGCTAGAATATTTAAGAATTTCTAAAAATGGAAGAAGTTCTTTAGGAATCAAAGTTATAAAGGAAAGTATGAAAACAAATGAAATTGGAAAAAGGACATGAAGAAAACTAAAAATGCTAAAGAGATAGTCAGATATTAGTGTAATTAAGAGGACATGTAAAGTATGATTTTCCCAAATTAAAATTCATAAGGAAATGTAAAGAAAAATATAGAAAGTATAAAAATGAAATGAAGTCCATCTTGAGTGCTTCTGAGGATAGATCCAGTGAATCTGAATCTTCACATGATGAGAAGGCTGATAAAGCTAATATATGTTTCATGAAAAACACATCAGAGGTAACCCTGGAATCTCTTACACATAATTATTATTATTATATAGATTAATCTGATTCTAAAAATATTATAATGGAAGAAATGTCTGAATATTGTAAAATTCTTGAGGACACATGCAATGAATTAAAGGATAAGTATAAATCTCTCAATAAAAAACATATTCTTACAATTTCTATTGAATATGAACTTACTATTGAAAATAAAATAATTCTTAACTTCTCAATTATAATAATGAACTCAAAATTTTTTATTTGAAATTAAATAAGGATATTGATATGTTCACAAATGGAAAAGATACAATAGTTAAAATTCTTGGAAAACTAGTTTCTTATAAATATACTACTGGTATTGGTTATCAATATGGAAAAATTAATTTTTTTAAAAAGAAATATATATCCAAATCTATAAAATATGGTTATATACCCAGATCTAGAAAATTTACTACAAGTTCAAGTACTGGAACAACTTCTATAGTTTCTAGTTTTTATGGACAAAATAAATTTTATTTTTCTAATACATTACAAGCTATTTATAGGAATCCCATGAAGAAAATGGGGGTTCCTAAAGAATTAATTACTAATATTACTAGACCTAAGCAATTCTGGGTACCCAAATATTTCCTTTTTTGATCTATTCTTGTAGGAAAGCTGTTTTAGGAGCTCCTATAAAATCCAATGTTACTTGGATAGTGGATGTTCAAGACATATTATATGGGAATATTCAATATTCAGAAACCTTATACAGATTGATGGTGGGAAATTCACCTTTGGTGACAATGAAAAGGGAAAAATAATTTTCCTTAGACAAATTGGTAACAGTAACTCAATTTTAATTTCTAAGGTTCTTTTTGTTGATGGTATTAAGTATAATATTCTTAGCATTTCACAATTATGTAACAATGGGTATCATGTTAAATTTTTAAATGATTCTTATATGGTTTTAAATTTAGAAAATGATTTAGTATTTAATACTTTTAGAAATGATAATGTTTATGCTGTAAATCTAGATTATTTAGTTTATAAAAATGTTTCTTTCATGAGTTATTTTTACAAAGAGTCTTGAATATGGAATAATATATTAGGAAACTACAATATTCAATACCTTATAAAGCTAACTAGAAAAGGACTAGTCAATGATCTACCTAAACCTGAGTTTCAAAATGACAAAGTCTATAATCCTTATCAAAAGGGGTAACAACACAAAATATCTTTCAAACCAAACAAAAAAGTTTCAACTTATGAACCTCTTGAGTTAGTTCACATGGATTTATTTGGAACTTCTAGAGTTTCTATTTTCAATGAGAAACATTATGTCTTTGTTATAGTAGATGAATTTTCTAGGTATACTTGGATGTTATTTTGTAGCTCACAAAAGTGAAGCATGTTCTTACTTAACCAAGTATGCTAGAACTGTAGAGACCCTAAGTGGTCTTAAAATTACATCCTTATGAATTGACCATGGTCGTATGTTTGAAAACAAAGAGTTTGAATATTTTTTCTCACTAAAGGGATATAATAATAACTTCTCTACTCCAAGGACACCCCAATATAATGGAATTATAGAAAGAAGTAATATCACCTTACAAGAAATTTCCTAAACTATGCTCAGTGATTATGACTTAACTATTTAATTTTGGGAATAATCTATGAATATATATTTTTATATTATTAATAGAGTTTTAATTAAACCAATTATTAAGAAAACATCTTATGATTTGTGTAACAATAGGAAACCCTAGGTTAATTACTTAATTTTTTGGATGAAAAGTCTCTATACTGAATACAAAATATAATCTTGACAAGTTTTCCTCTAAAAGTGATGAAAGAATTTTCCTAGGTTATTCAACCTCTAGAAAATCTTATAGGGTCTTCAACAAAAGAACAAAGTGTGTGGAAGAATCTATACATATCAAATTTGATGAAACAAATCCACATGAACCTAAAACCTCCCTAGAAAATATTGAGGATGATCTGTCCAATCTGAAGCTAAATGATAGACCTTACAACCCAGCTATTAAGAAAGTATCAAAATCCCATAGTTCTAAAAAATATCTAGAATCTTTTCATAGTTAACCCAAGACCATAGAAGATCTTGAAATAAGTAGACCTTCTTTTTCTATATTTTTTAGTACTCTTAAGAACAATCCCTTGGATGCTGTAGTTGGAGACTTAGATAAGGGAACATAGAGTAGAGCTTCTCTTATAAACCAGGCTGAACATCAAGCCTTTTTTTCACAAATTGAACCTAAGAACATAAATGATTTAATCAATTATGAATTTTGGGTAATGGCTATTCAAGAAGAGTTTAATCGGTTTGAAAGAAACAAAATTTAGAAACTTGTTCATAGACCCAAAGACATCCTGACTATAGGAACTAGGTGGATGTTTAGGAATAAAGTAGATGAAGCTAACACTATAGTAAGAAACCAATCTAGATTGATTTCACAAGGATATAGTCAAGAATAAGGAATTTACTATGAATAAACATTTTCCGAGGTTGATAGACTTGAAGAAATTAGAATTATGCTAGTATAGAAAACACCTCTCAGTTTCAAACTATATCAACTGGATGTTAACCGTGCATTCCTAAATGAATATATAGTTCAGGATGTTTTTGTTGAAAAAACCCCCGGATTTACAAATCCACATTTTCAAAATCCTTTTTTTCAAATTAACTAAAGCCTTGCATGCCTTAAAACATGCTCCAAGAGCTTGGTGTGATTGGAACAACACTTTTATTATTTCAAATGGTTTTTCCAAAGGTGGTGATGATCCTAATATATTTATAAAAAGAATTTCTAAATATGTTTTATTTGTTCAAATATATGTTGATGATTTTTTTTTTGATCTTCTAATTTTTTTTGTGTTAAGTTTTTTAAAAATGATGCAAAGTGAATTTGAGATGACTTTAAGGGGTGGAATCTAATTATTTCTTAGATATCAAAATATTCAAAATAAAGAAGGTATAATTTTATATAAAAGTAATAATACTAATGATATTTTGAAATGGTTTGGATTTAATAGTATAAAAAGTAGTGATACTCCAATGAGTACCACCTTTAAATTGGATCTTGATTAAAGTGGAAAATATGTCGATCAAACCAATTATAGAAGAATAAATGGAAGTATACTCTACTTGATTGCTAGCCGACCTAATATTATGTTCAGTGTGTGTATGTGTGCACATTTTCAAGAAAACCCTAAAGAATCTCATTTAACTGGTGTTAAATTAATTTTAAATGCCTCAAGTATACTAATAACTCAGGATTGTTCTACCCTAGAGGAAAAACTTTTGATTCAGTTAGTTATTCCAATTATTATTTTGTGGTTGTAAGTTTGACATAAAAAGAACCTATAGAACATGTCACTTTTTTGGAAAGGATCTAGTATCATGGTGTAGTAAAAAGAAAAATTATGATACATTATCTACTACAGAATATGAATACATTGTTTCTGGTAGTTTTTGTGCTCAATCTTGTGGATAAAACACACTTTGTTAGATTATGGATATCAGTTTATACTTGTACCTATAAACTGTGAAAATGAAAGTGCTATCATAATTTCTCATAATGTAGTTCTCACTCTAGAATAAAACATATTGATGTAAGACATTTATTTTTTCCGAGATCACTATCAAAATGGTGATATAAATCATAAATTAATTGGTATATAACATCATATTGTTGATAGTTTTACTAAGACTTTAAATTCTAAGAGGATGAGCTACATTAGACATGAGTTGGGAATGATCAATTTTTGAGGACTCACTGATGATGTATCACTAACATGACCCAATGATGATGTCTCACAATGTGACTCACAGATGTTGTCTCACCAACATGACTCACTGACTGATATTTATATAATTATTTTTATTTATCTTTCTGGAATTTGAAACGATGGTATTTTTTTTATTTTAACCCAAATTTAGAATTTTATGATTTCAAATCCCTAAATGATATAATTTAAGGTTAATACAACTTCTCTTCTCACTCTCCAAACACTATTACTCTCTAAATATTACCATCAAAACTTTCTCTCCTAGGATGCTACCTTTCTCTCTTGAACCAATCCCTTATAACCTCCAATGTCTCATGTCATGTGTCTATTTCGAGGATTTGAGGATGATTCACATCCATCCAAGAAGAAAAGAGATAAATCTAGTTGATCTAATCCAACTCCTAAAACTTTTCATCCCAAATTTGTAAACTATATCGTCACCCCTAAAAATGAATTGAATTTGGAATGGTTTTCATCCAATAAGTCCCTTCTGTTGAATGTATTGTGAGACCAAGGCTGATTTTTCTGGTTCTCAAAAAATAAGAGACCGTACTATCCAAGTCCAGTGCATGATTTCTACCTCAATGTTGAGTTATTTCTGGAAGGAGTTGAGGTGTTATGGATAAAGTTAATAATAGGTGGAAGAAGAGTTTCTTTCTTATCTAATAATTGAGAAATTTTTTTAAAGGTACCTCAGGAAGGTATACGGGATGATCATCCGGGGATTTTACCTCTCACTAGTGATTTCTTTAGCTATGGGGATGCTCTAGCTAAGTTAACAGGAAATAGAGAACATAAAATCCTGATTTCAATTGATCTAGATAGTGAGAGAATGTTTTTTTAGAAATTCATCCAACACTAGTTGTGTCCCAAGAAAGGAGATTTTGAATCTATTATGTTTTATAATGTTTATCTAATATATCTATTAAAGAAAGGTCACAAGGTATATTTTTGAAAACATCTAATAGTTCATATTAGTGAGATGATCAAACCTTACTATAAGAAAAAATTCTTGTTTTTCCCAAATATTATCAATACCATGTTGAAGGAAAAAGGCTTTGTAAGTGAAAGTTAATAAACCGTTTCATTTTGTGATTTCTGCTTAAATAAAATTATCTATTATTGGATGAGGATTAACTAGAACCCATGGAAGAAAATGTGGGTTGAGGATATTGATAAGACATATGAATACTTTAATCTTGTTGACCATCATTTGAGGACAAGGATTATGGTAGACCCTGATCTCTTACTTGGTGAGGTTTGTGGCTATTCTCATGAGGATGTGGATGAGGAAATTCAAGGTGTTGAGTCACCAATAGATGATAGGAGTGATCCTGACATTTCTAATAGCCCACTGAGGGTGACCTATGGATCTATCAATCTATCTAAACCTATACCTGCAAAACAACCACTTTTTATTGAAGAAGACAATGAATATACTAAAGAGTCTAAGTGTACCGAGTATGAAAGTAGATCATATAGTAAAGACGAATCTATAGAAGAAGAAGAAATTATAAGTGAGGAAGAAGATAAGGAAGAAGTTGAAGAATTTGAGGAATAAGTTGAGGAAGATGGGGATGATAATGATGTTGAAGAAGATATAGAGGAATGTGATGATAGTAGAAGAGAATATGGATATGAAAGGGAAGATGATGGGATTGATGGTTTAAATAGTGAATCAGATCATCCTAATGATGATCAAGGTGCTAATGCAGAACCAGTTGGCACTGATTTAGTAGAACCTGAACTATTTTTCATTCCACATGTTGTTCATGATGCTCATGTTGAAAAAGTTGTGGAATCCCATGAGGCTATTGAGAAATCTGTACTAGAATATAGAGCTCCTAATACTCCTACCCCTTATGAAATTCTTTATGTAGTTGTTGTTGAGGAAAGGGAACCTCCTGTTCTTATTCAAGAAGAAGAATAAGAAGGTTCTACTGTAAGAGATGTACCTGTAACTCCAGTGAAGGAGTTAGTGTATTTGAGGAAGAGTCCATCATCTGAGGGGGATAGTGCAGCTAAAAGAGACATTTTTTCTATGATATCTCCTTTAGATGGTCTGATAATACCTTTATGGGGAAGATATCCAGGTTATGTAACCCTTGGATTAGACTATCCTAATCCATATGATATAAGAGATCACCCTACTCCTATTCCTTTGGCTTCTTCTGAGCTAGTTGAGTATGTAACCAAGGATGATTTTAATGATTTTAGAGATGAGATATTGGATGTAGTGAGATCCGCCTCCTCACATCCACCAACTCCATTTTCCATAATTAGTGAAAGAGATGCTGAGTTGATTACTGAGAGAGTTGAATCCCAGGTTGAGACAAGGTTGATAGTTATTGATGAAGCAGTTTTCATAGACAATCAGAAAATGAGAAATGAATTAATTTCTAGGGTCTCAACTATTAAAAAGTTGACAACTGAATATAAATAATCATTGTACAGATTTTGGAAAGTACTTGGAGACACCACTTCTAAATCTTATAAGGATGATTCACCTCCTCCACTAACCATTGATGTAGAAAATTTTAAATTTATTGTAAAAGATCCAACAACTAGTTCTCCTACCTATGTTCTAGCTTAGACTCCTATTTTTGATGTGATCCAATTAAGGCTATAGATCAAAGATATAGTTCAAGGTGAAACTAGCTCTGAAACTCCTATTTCTCACTATCCATATGTTGAGATGGTTAGAGTAATTATTAGAGAAAAGCTACAAACCATGATGAGTGGCACTGACTAGGAGAGGATTTCCAAAATTTTGTAGAATTATGATCATATTTATGACATGGTTAGGTTTTTTATTAATGGTTCTACCACTGATTAGAAGAAAAATACTAAGAAGGTATATTTCTATTTCAAGAGGGTTTATACCATACATTAGAAGACCAATCACTTAAAGTATTTAGTGGAGAATTTGAGGCTGCCTCTAGTGACCAAGGATTTAAAAGACCACGTTGAAAAGTTAAAAGAGTTTACTCAGAATATTTATAAATTCATGGAAAACAATGATTACATTGATAAATCTATGGAATATAAGGGTGACATCATAAAGGATTTCCTTAAAACACTCAATCCAGACCTGCACCATTATAATACATCTATTGTTTCTCCAGCTGCTGCTCCCATCCATCCTAGAGTGTCTCCTTCTACAATTTTTTCACCTATAACCTTGACACTTTCTCAGGCTCTGAGTCTGATCAGACCAGTCATTCATGAGCAAACATGACCTTATTCCTCCTCTAGCCTGAGCTTAGCTCCTTCTATTTTTACAGGAGTACCTCCTCCTTCACTCGCTACTGGCTCTGTCCCTTATGCCACAACTACTTTTTCCATACTACTCCTATTCCTAATTACATTGACTCTGATAAGGGTAAAGCGAAGGCTGACGATTCTGATAAGAAGTACTTTGATCCTTTCTTATAGGGATTTGATGTACTTATTTTTTTGTACTATTTGAGTTATCCCTTGTACTACATGATTAATGAAATACTATCTCTGGTTTCATCTAATTATTATTTACTTATCTATTTATTTTATTTTTTCTTTTTGATAATACCAATGGGGGAGAAATAATATGACATCTATCTCATGGGGAGATTAAGATTAAGCTTAATATTAAAAGGGAACATATAATTGACAAAGACCATTTAGCAAATGATCTGATTTATCAAGTAATTTTTACTTGTGTTTCTTTTAAATATTTCATATCAATAATCTATTTAATATGTTAAGAATATTTTTTCTCTGAGCATCATTCATCACATCAATTTTTGTGGTATATAATTCCATGATTTCTAATCACCAAAAAGGGGGATATTGTTAGACTATTATAGTTTTAATGTTCAGAAATCATGTTTAACTATGCTAATTCTGATTTTAAAAGACACATTGTGTTCAATCATGTTCAATTATAATAGTATCTTCTAGTGTTAGTGTTTACATCATAAAACAACATTTCATATTTTGGTTATGTATGAGCTATAGATACTTTTACTATTGATAGAAAAGTAACTGATACATGATCTACTAGTGACATAAGTTAATGACGAGTTGAGTCACTGATAGAGTGACTCATAATTTTCACTATATATAATCTACTGACAACCTAACCTACCGACGCCTGACCTACCAACACCAGAACTATAGATACTAGACCTATCGACACCAGACCTACTGACGCCTAACCTACCAACACCTGACCTACCAACACCTAACATACCGATGCCTGACCTTCTAAAACCTGACCTACCAACAAACTGAGTCACCAAAAATATAAGTGACCGATAATATGAGATGCTGATAGTCTGACCTACTGATAAAATAAGTCACTAATGATCTTTCTTAAATTCAAAATTAATTCTAATGATCATATTTATGAAACTTAGTACTACTTATTACATTAATGAACTTGTCTGTATTTTGTAAACATTTTTAGAGACCAATACGAGGTACGAAGTACCAACACATGATAGAGATCATGTGCCTTGTCGATGCTGTAGTGATAAAATCAATAAACTTGGTGAAATAAAATAGGACATAGAGAATTTTTTGAACAAGAAACTACATGACTATGAAACAATATTTATCAACCAATTGTGCATACCAAGAGAAATTTTTGAAAACCAAAAAGGCCAAAAAACAATGCAACAACAACTTGACAGACAAGAACACTTCGAGGAAGGAATCTTCTATCCTACTAGAATTGAACATAAAATTAAAAAATGACTCTCTATTTTGCTGCCTGTTTTCAGCATTCAACTCTAGCTTCATTTCTATCATAAAAAGGAGTCTAGAAGATTTAGTGAACATCACATAGAGCATTCTAAAATTTTCTTATAATTTTTATCTATTTGTGTACATTATTCATATTTCGAGCATTGTGTTTCTCTATTTCTAAACACACAATTAATAATATTATAAACTAGAAGATACTTAGATATCTTCATAGACATTCACATTTACATTCCCATGGATAATAGTTGAAGACGTCCCAGTTTGGCCTGTCTATTTGTTTTACACACCCACAAAAACTATGGAATATGACTAGTGACCTGGATAGTTTGTATACTGGTGTTACCCTGATCTAGTTTGTGGATAAAGTTTATTTAATATAAAATGCATGGTGGTAGGTGATCACTAATTGGAAAGTATTATGCCTCATCTTGAGACTGAACTTGTTGTTTACTTCTGTTGTGTGATGTAATTTTTTTTCTCTGTTATTATTACTATTTGAGAAAGCACCTTGATAGATAATCTTAGATAGTGTTTATATTAAAATTTGTTTTTGTAAAATGATTTAAAAATTTAAGATAATAATTTATATTTCTTTAACTAAGAACTAATCAATCTTTGAGAAATATTTTGACCAAACAAAACTTTTATAAATCTGCTACTTTGGTTAACTAGGCTGTTTAGTTTTAAATTGGGGTATTGTAAATGTTTTTTTAAATAATAATTTTAGACAATTTTTTTGTAGGAAATAAATTCACCCACCTATTGAGTGTCCTACTCCGAAAAAAACAATATTTTGGGTTATTTTATGATTCTTTTAATTTTAATTAAAATTATTTTATTGATTTTTCTTCTACTTGCATAAACACTGCATCAACATTTCATAAAAATTAATGTTAATTATTTCATATTTAGAAATTTAAAATATATTACTATCATAAAAATAAATTAATTAGGCTCAATATAATAATTTATATTTATCCATTATGTATATTTACTTATATCCATGTCAAAAAAATTCATTAATTTTTTAATTTTACTTTTTTTGTCTAGTGTAAGCATTGCACATGCATTTGGATAAGATTAATGTAATATAACTAAAAAAATAGAAATTATTAGAAAAAATATAAATTATATATAATAATTAATAAAGAATCCAATCAAACATCACTCAATTATTATCTTTAGGAATCAAATTTCACTTTTCCAATTTTGCGTGGGCACTGCATCAACATTGACAATGATTTTTATACTTATGATAAAATTAAATAAAATTTATATGTAATGAATTATTTTTGTAAAATATTTGCATTATAATATTATAATTTAGTATTTCCTTTAGTTTAATAAATATTATATCATAATTATTTCTTGATGATGTCATAAAAATACTGTATTTTTAAAAAGCTACATTTGTTACTATTCACCAAAAATAACCTTTTCAGAAAATTATCAAAATGTTACCATACAATTTTCCAATGTGTATATTTAAAAAATTGACTCCATTTTATGAAAATAATTTTATAAATATGAGAAATTTAATTTAAAAAAAAACAATCATTTATTTTATAAATATAGATTTTAAAATTATATCATATTTTATGAAACTTTGAAAAATTAATTAATGTCACATAAAATTAACTTATAATAATAAGAAAAAAAATATTATTTTGTGAATATATTTTGTGAAAATAAATTTTCTTTCAAATTATTGTATCAATTATAAAATTATAAATAAATATTCAAGTTTCATAGAAATACCAATACTAAATTTATCATTTTTAAAACCTTAATTAAACTTCCACTTAAAAAGAGGGAAATGACAATGTGATGGTCACGAAAAAAATAGTTTTCACTATAGGAGAATAATAATGGGAAGTGGAAACATGGGTATTGAAAATAAATATGACAATCATGTTCTGATAGAGAGTGATAGAGAACACAATCATCAAAAATTTAAACATCATAAGACTATAAATCTGTGATCGGTTAAAAGACCATTGATTTATTAGAAATAAAAGTAAAAATATAACATTATTGGTCCAAAATACTTTTCCGAAATTTTGAGGGATTCTTTTTGTATTCATATAGACACTTGAGGAAATAAAATTACTTGATTTATTTACACTTCATAATCATAATCTCATCCTTTTTTTGTACTTTAATCTATTTGCACATTATTTATTATACCCAGAGAAGGATATTCGAGAAAAACATTTATTCCTAAAGCACTTTTTTTGAATCAAAAGGTCCAAAAGTCATTAATCTAGACTTTAAATGTTTACTGAAACCAAAATGGATATAAATTGTTGTAAAATATTATAAACCACAATTAAATCTTAATCAATAATATCCTTAATTTATTTCATAAGTAGTTAACCATAAGATTCATCCAAAATATTTCTATCAAAATTAAAAGATAAAAAATTTAGAGGGAAGACCACTAAATTTCAAAAATCAACTTAACAAAATATTTGCCAAAATAATTTATCTCTTATTTCACATACTAAATATTTAAATACCTTAATCTACTTTAAACCTTTATTAAAACATGAATGCTTCCATGAGTAAAATATCAGGTTTTTGAATATATTACTTAAATCCAAACATATAATAATTACAGCATAACATAAACCATCAAATAACTAACAACCTTCATGGTCACTAATATTATCCCATAAGCATCTATTTATTATTATTATCTCAATATCAAGAATATATTTAGTGTTATCTTTCCCAATTCATGTGTTTTTATAAAGATCAACTTTCAACAGAATCACTTCACTTGATTAGTGGTGTTATTCATCACATGCTTCCAATTCCTTACATAATAAGTGCCACTAATACAATTCTTATAATACATATCATAATTCTTATAACCAGATAATTATTGATAAAATACTTATATAACATAATTCATGAGTCCAAAAATGAGAATATTTATCATTCCATTTCATCAGTGGTTGTAACATAAGCTTGATTATGATCCATAATCTTCTTTGGGGGTATATTAATTTGACACTTGAAATAACTATTTGTGTAGTAACCCATCTCTTTTTAGTTGAATCATTGTACATTGGTAAAAAAAAAATTACCCTTTTAATCACAATCATGGCGTCCCTTCTCTCTACACTTGTATAAAACTCTCATCCCTTTTAAGAAAGTACCATGGTGTTTCTTTCCACATTTATCACAAGTGAAAAAATACTTCTTTATGTTATTTTCTATATCTATCTTTTTCCTAGATACACTCTTTTTTTAATGCTTCCCTCCAAATCCAAAATACTTAGATAATTCTTTCTTTCTCTCGTTATAAGATGATTCTATAACCTCATAAGATAATAATGTTCGGTAGACTTTCTCCCTTTGAAATATTGACATAAGACCATAAAATATATGATCATTATTACTCTTTGGGTCAGGTTCATTGGTGAGGTTACCATTCCTTCTGATAGGTTACACTTATAAATGACGACAAACACTAGATTAGATCATATCATTATGAAACATAATATATAATCCCCAAACTAGTGAAATAATTAACAAAAATCAAAAAATTTAGGGGTATCTAAATTCACAAACAAGTTTTTTTTGAAATTTTCTTTAATAGTTATCCTTAATGTAGAACTTATGGTTATGTTTGCTAATATAGGATTTCATAAATATAGTTTCAAAATTTCCTACTAATATTCCTCTGTTACCAACTATAAATACCCCGAATCCAGTAGCTTGGAGTCGTTGTGAAACATCCCATGTAAATAATGAGTAATACATTTTCATATTTATTAATATTTGTGAATTAAATATTAATTTTACTTTAAAGGGGACGCTATGATTCGATGGCATACCCTAATTTTAAGCATAATTTACTTTAAAAAGTTGATTTACCACCTTTTGATGTGGAATCGTCTTTAAATATAGTTTTGGTCACTTTTATATGTTCTTATTTATAAAATAAAATTCTTATTTAGAACCGGGATATCAAAATTCACTTTGGGTAAAATTTTGGTATTATTCTGATAAAATCCATTTTTTATGAATAGTGAAAATACTGTATTTTAATTCAAAACTACCTTTTAATATAATTTATTTATATAGTTAGATTATATTTTTAATTGGTTTTAATGTGTAATTAGATTATATTTTTACCATTTAATCCAATGGTGGTCATTTTAATTAATTTCACTTTGAAATTGGACATAAACAAGTGTCAATCTTTTGATAGTTATTGTTTCTTAAAAACATGCTATTGGTTTTGACAACAAAAATTAATTTTAAATTAATTAATGCAACTTCTATATTTTTAATTTGGTAAAAAATACACCATTTTTTAATTCGGAATATCAAATATAGCTTAGGCTGATTTTTTTGTATTTTTCTAAAAACCTTCAATTTTTGATGAATAGTGAAACCACTTAGTAGTAGTTAAAAAACCAAATTTTTCATTTAAATGAAATTTTACTGCTTCTGTGAATTTAATTTAAAAAATACAACATACATGGTTTTTATTAGTAAGTAAAATATGGTTCAATAAGATGAAAATATTTTTTTTGTGAATAGTTACTTTTGACTTTTATTTACCATGGTTAAAGGTAAATATGATAATTTATGATAAAAAGAATATGATAATAATACCAAATTATCATAACACTTGTCCTAACCTTATTGGATGAGTAATGGATGACCATGGGAATCCTTGGGTCGATTTTGGGACCCCATGGATCCACTTATGAATGATAACGACACCTTATTTTAATTAACTTAAAGCAATGGAAAAATTGACATAAACAAATATCTTTTAGTAAATCAATTTTTACATGGGGTTATATAAGTAATCTTTTTGACTATAAATATTCTTTGGAAATATAAAAATATTTAATACATAATGATATTTTTATTATAATTTTTAGACATCAAATAAATTAAATTATATATGACACAATAATGATGCAGTATTTACCTTATTAATAAATGATTTAAATAAATAAGATTATAAGTATTAAAAAAATATCCAAAAGCTATCCAATTCTTATTGGATGATTTTATTTTGATTATGAGTCATCTTATATTCAATTTTAATTAGTTTTGGACCTTTAGAAACCGAATATCATTATATAATAAAATAATGTTTTCACACTTTCCTAAAGAGCCTCTCCTCCCCCTTATAAAAGGACACCACTTCTAACCCATTCCTCACACCTCTCAAGCCCCTTGTATCGTCCAAACCCTACCCAAATAATCTCTAAAGACCCACCTCTTCCTCATAGATTCCTTACCTTAGGTATAAGTCACTTCAAGAAGTCTTTTTGGTTCAAATCAAAGGAAGTTACCCAAATTAAAGGTAACAGTTTCTCTTAAATTCTTTTGTTTTATTTTGCTTTATTTTAATTCTCCAACCCCCTAATTTTTTTTATTACTTTATTTTATAATAAAACCAGTATAATAAATATACTAGGATGTTTTTATAATAATAATTAGAAATACACTTACACACATCTCCATCTAATGGGTGAAGAACATAATATTTCTGCGGATGGAAAACTAACACCTCACGAAACGATGATTGTTCGATTATCTCCTACCGCCTAAAATGGTGGCCATTAAGATGGAACTGTATTTATATTTTAGGTATAATATGTTTATTGTTTTATTATTATGTATTATTCAATTATACCATACCTTTATAGTTTCCATTATGGGTAAACACGATAATTTCATTCAAGGAAGTGAGGACTACCGCCCCCTCAAGGTGATATGATTCGTTAATGACATACATGGAACGTATAAAGGATAGAGTTAATGAAGTTATGTAACATAAATATCATATGATATTATATTGGAATTATAATATACCAATTTATCATTAAGTTTTCATTCCTTTAAATATAAAATAGAAATGAAAGTAGCGTTCATGTGTACGTACGACTTACCGTCTCCATGAATGGTGCGTTTCATTTATTAACTCCAAATGATATGGAATTTTATAAATACATATACACTGGATATATATGATATATATGATATATAAAACTTGTATATCAATCTGGAGATAATGGACTTTTGACAACATGGGAAAATTGTAATTATAACAAGTTCATTTTTGACTCAAGTTCCGAACATCAATAAAATATCCAATATGAACTCAAATTATTAACTAGTTTTTATAGGAAGATAATAAGTAATATAAAATGAATAATAAACTTTAAAAATTTTCTTAATGAAGTAGAGATTAACTTAAGTTTATTATTCATTAAGAACACAGAATGTAATGACCCGAACTTTTTAATTATTTTTGTTTCTAATTTTGTGTGTGATTTTACTATATACTCTACAAAACTATATCCTTCAATTAATAAAGTGGGTATAATTAAAATGACACCATTGGGTTTCAACTGTTATATAACCATTGGTCAATATGACCATTGGAAACTATAATCTTAACTTTGTGTTTTTATAAATGTGGTTATCTTGGTTAATTAATAAAGAAAGAAGATTGAATAACCTCATCCAGTAGACTCAAGCCATATGAAGCCCATCTGTTAGAGCTTGGGAAAGAGGTAGCATCACTGGGATTTGCTTTGGACCATGACCAAGATGAACATCAAGGTATGAACCTTGAACGAAATCCCCTAAGGGAGAAGTTCAAGCTGATAGAAATCACCACTCAGGCATTGTCGTCTGAGCTACCCCAAGATTCTATCACCATAGCACACCTTACACTTAGGTCCTATTCTGGTGTTATAAGGGGCTATGTAATGAGACCTTAGATACTTTCTGTAATTTTTTTATATAAATAAAATTGTTATTTCTTCTTAAGAAAAAGTTGTGAATTTCAAATATCCGGATAAATATAGGATGTGCATTATTGATGAATTTAGGAAAAAGGGTCATTTTAAAATGTTTTTTTCATTAAATAATTATTAATGTGAAATGATTTTTAAGAAATGGTCGTCTACAGTTGTGTTCAGTAATAAATTTAGATTCTAATAAGATCAAATTGGTTTTTAGTGACTAGTAATGTAGGAATAGTAAAATACCCATATGAATAGTAATGTATAGTAATGAATAGTAATTTGAAAAAAAATAGAAACTTCAACCATGATTGTATAAATACATTTTAGACATCTTAAAAGTGAAAAAATGATCATAGTTTATGTTTTGGTATTTTTGTATGTCATAAATATTTTATTTGAAATTTTATAATTAATTTGTTTTTTTTAAATAGAAATTTATTTTCATATAATTTAATCATAATTTTTTACTTTATTGTCTTATAGTTATTCAATAATTTTATGGGTCCTTGATTACTATTTTAAGGTGTTACAAAATGAGTTATAGTTTCAAAGTTGTATTTTTGTGATAAATAATGATTTTATTTAAAAATTTAATTAATAATATTTAGAAAATTATTTTCATAAAATGGACTTCATTTTTATATCCAAAGCATTGATATTTTTTTAGGGTGAATTTTAGGGATTTTTCTGAAACAATTGATTTTTCGGTGAATAGTAAAAATGCAGTTTTGAGTTTTGGGTGTTTAATAACATTATTAATGATGTAATAATGATGTAAGATTTCTGGTAGACTTATGAATAGTGAGATATGCTATGATGTGTCCCAAGTGGCCAATACAATGGGAAAATACCTTGGGAAAGCCCATTGTTTTTCAAATAACACTGATGAGGTGTCCCTTGGAAATTAATAATTTATTCACTCACTTTTTCTATAAATACCAAGCCATTTCCCCCATTCATTTCATTCCAAAAATAATCCTCAATGAATTTTGGGTCTCATTACCTCCCAAAGAGTCATCCCAAGGCTCCCTCAAGCCTCCTAAGGTCCTGACCTTCAAGCTTTCAAAGTTACACTTCAAGGTAAGGGAATCTTTCACCCTCTTCTTTTAAGCCATGATTCCTTTATATTGTGTCTTCTAGTTTCCATCTCTTTTTGTTGAGGGTATATTCTTAGATGTTATAATTACTGTCCATTTCATGTATAATTGTTGAGAGGACCTTTCCGCTCTCATCAATTTGTTTTCTGAATTTTTAAGTGAGGCCGTTAGGCTGCCAAAAGTTTTGTAAAAGAAATCACATCTTCTCTTTTCCTTTGAGTTTCATTTTCATATGGTATTTACTTCAAATGTCCATACCATGATATTATTTATTTTTATTATATAACTATACATTATTATGAGTTATTTATTAGTGTGTGACTTTTGTCCCTTCTCTTTTCAATGTTTTCTAAAACCATGTTATACAACCGTTATGCTGCAGAATTTTCGTCTCAAAATCTCTCTCTTTTTCTCAAGAAATTCTCTTGTATTATTTATGTGAATACCCAATTATATTTCCATATCCAGGGGTATTAATAAATACATAAAATTGATCTATTTTATTTGGTAGACATACATATAACCCTCACTCCCTTTCCGTGAGTTATAAATGACTTAATGATAAAGTTTTAAGAACATTTAAAACGTCATGATTTTGTAATAAAACCCATTTCTTTTATTCTATATGGTTTTTTTATGAAATGTTTTATTATGATCTATGTGGATCACATGAAAATAAAGACATATTAAGGGTGAACCCTGATAGTGCTCCAATGCATTGGGTAATGAATTAATCTCTAGATATGACAAGTTTCACAATACTTTGGGGAGAAACCTTGGTAATATTTATGAATCCTCGGGGATAAACCTTGGTGATATATTTATGAATGTCTAAATGAAATTTTGTAGCCACATATTCAAGTTATTATTCAGGTTATTTTTATTATTATATGCCTATAATTCCATTGCTCATGTCCTTATGTTTTTATTCAAGTTCTTATTGATGTCACAAGTTAACCGATTCCATTGTTCACCCTTACTGGGCCTTCTGATCACCCTATCTTTTGAATGTATGTCTCCAAGTTATGAGATGCAGTAATTGTACTTAGGATGAACTTATTATGAAGCCTTAAAAGTGGATTAGAAAAAAATTTTATGTTGTTTTTCTTGTATTATGTTCCTGATTTCCAAGACACTCGAATTTAAAGATCCATTGTTTGTAAAATGTAATGAAAAGTTATGTAATAAAAAGGCTGGATGCCATAGTTGGTATCAAAAGATATTTTAGTTATTTATGGAAATTAGGCTATGAAATATTTATGAAGAACCCTATATAAAAGTTTAAATATAAGAAAACTTCCTAGTATTTTCCTGAATATTGAGTAAATGGATTATCAAAAAAATACATTCCTGTCTGGATACGAGTACGTAGAGGAGGCTCTGGCACATATGTACATAGGGGTAAAACCCAAAAACACCACATTGAGCTAGACTAGAACAGAAACTGGTGCATAGAAATGGGCCTTACTGCACTCTTGGTTATGACACTCCCAGGGGATAGGTTTGGTTAATCATTAGCTTTTTATGAATCATTATGAAGGATTTATAGAGAAATGTAATTGTTTAACGATGTTTTAAGACATAAATCTTTTATAGACAAAAGATTTGTAAATGAAATAATTTTCTCATTAAGGTTTTATTCTTTTAGAAATGGCAGGAAATAGGAGGAACCGTGCAAATGGTGACCGAAATGGACCATGCGCTGACGGCCCTCCGATGGAAGCCAGAATGGAAACATTCATGCGAATGATGAACCAACTGACTCAAGTTATGATAAATAACTTGAATCAAGCTGAGAGACTGATCTCACCACGAAGGGAACAACATTATGTTGAGTCCTTTATGCATTAATGACCACCAACTTTCAGTGGATCGACCGACCCATTGATTGCTGAGAAGTGGATAAGCTCTATCGAGAAGATCTTTTCTGTGATCCACTGTTCAGAGCACGAGAAGGTCACTCTAGCTGTGTATCGCTTAGAAGGAGAAGCTGATCAGTGGTGGGAGCTGATTAAAAACACTAAGAAAAGAGTGTAATTTGAAGCTATTGAGTGGGAAGAGTTCAGAGGGATTTTCTTTAGTAAGTATTTCCCTCGATCCATGAGAACAAGATTAAAGAATGAGTTTCTCGAGCTGAAGAAGAAGGAGAATGAATATGTTGGAAGCTATGTGATGAACTTCACAAGGCTTTCACGATACACCTCTAGCTTTGTCATGAATCCAAATGGTAAAGTTGATAGATTCTTTGGTGGACTGAGACCTCATCTATGGAAGAATCTAGCCAACTGTGATTATGACAGCTATGGGGAGATTGTGTGAAGTGAAATGAAAGTAGAACTAGAGTTTGGTGAGATGCAGTGGTCTCATAAATCCAATGAAAAAAAGAGATCAATAGAGCCAGCTTAGGGAGGATCTTTGATCAAGGAAGGGGAGTCAAGAAAGTGAAACATCCCACGTGTAATAAATGTGGGAAGAAGAATTCAGGGAACTACCTGATCAGGAGCCGGAAATGATACAAGTGTGAAAGAGATGGCCATATTGTGAGGAATTGTCATTGTGAGGTGAAACCCCAACTTCCAAACTCTAACAACAAGGGGAAGATGGTGAAAGCCCTACCTGATGTCCATTGATTTAAGTGTGGACAACTTGTGCACTTTTCCAATCACTGTCCAAATCTGAGGGTAGTGGAGGGGAACCACCATCAGCCTCAAAAAAGGACAAGGGTTCAAAGTCATACTTTTTCTATCACGATAGCTGAAGTTGAAGCTTGAAATGATGCAGTAGTAGGTACTCTTATTGTTCTCTCAAAGCTAGAAAGTACTTTTTTTTATTCTAGTTCTACACATTCCTTTATTTCCTCCAGTTTCGCAAAGAATTTAGAATCAACCCCCAAATTTCTAAAATTAGAGTTATCAGTCAAGATTCCTGGTGGGATTATCCAATCATCATCAGTGTTTAGAAACTCTAGTATCTTCTTTGGTGAGCACAATCTTATCGCAAATCTAGTAGTCATTCCCATGCTGGAATTCGACATTATATTAGGGATGGACTGGCTCTCAAAGTATAATGCTATGATCAAATATAGAAGTAAGGAAATCTTAGTAGTCTTGAATGGAAAACCTATAGTTATATTCCAAGGAGATATATATCAACCTGATATTTGTCTAGAAGAACCTTCTATATCCTTATTTATGGAATTGGTCAATGAATGAGAAGAAGGGAATGAGTGTTTGAGGATAGAAAATGTACCCATCATCCAGGAATACATTGACGTATTTCCTGAGGAGTTTCCTAGACCTCCCCCAGAAAGAGAGGTAGAGTTCTACATTGAACTGATAACCAGATCTCACCTGATATCAAAGACCCCGTATAGGATGGAAAATGTGGAGCTGGAGGAATTAAATAAAAAACTTTAAGATCTTTTGGAGAAGGGGTTTATTCGCCCAAGTGTGTCTCCTTGGGGAGCACCTATTTTCTTTGTGAAGAAGAAGGATAGATCGATGAAGATATGCATTGATTATAGAGAACTTAATGGGATCATAGTAAAGAACAAATACCCTATTCCAAGATTTGATGACTTATTTGACCAACTTAATGGGGCTCAATTATTCTCTAAGATTGATCTTCGATATGGTTATCATCAATTAAGGGTGAAGAAAGATGATATTCCAAAAACTAACTTCTGATCAAGATTTAGGCATGATGAGTTTGTTGTTATGCCCTTCGGACTGACTAATGTACCTGCAATTTTTATGGATTTGATGAATAGATTCTCTAAGTACTACCTTGATAACTTTGTGGTAGTTTTTATTGATGAAATTATGATATATTCCAAAATTCGTGAAGACCTTGAGGATCATCCAAGGGTTATTTTGAAAACTCTATGGAAGGAGAGGCTTTTTTTAAAGTTTAGTAAATGTGAATTCAGGTTACAACAAGTTACTTTCTTGGGGCACATTGTTACCAATGAAAGAATCGTTGTTGACTATGAAAAGACAAAAGTTATAGAAGAGTGGCCTCAGCCTAAAATAATAATTGAGATTCCTAGTTTCCTTGGATTAGCGGGATATTATATGAGGTTTGTGAAAAATTTCCACTACTTTCTAATCCATTAACCAAGTTAACTTGAAAATGGGTTAAGTTCATCTAGAAAAGGAGTGTATGGAAAGTTTCCAAGAGCTGAAGAAGAGATTGGTTACTGAACTTGTGTTAAATCTTCCCTAAATTGGGGAAGGATTCATTATTTTTAGCGATGCATCTCAAAAAGGGCTTGGGTGCATCCTTATGAAAAATGAAAAGGTCATTGCTTATGCATCTCGACAGTTGAAGACTCATGAGCAGAACTATCCAACACATGATCTGGAGCTGGCTGCGGTTGTTTTTGCCCTGAAGATTTGGAGGCACTATCTTTATGGGGAGAAATGTGATATATACACAGACCATCAATGTTTTAAGTATATTTTCACACAAAAGGAATTGAACATGAGACAAAGGAGTTGGTTGTAAATCCTTAAAGACTATGATTATTCAATTCATTATCATCTTGGAGGAGAAAACAAAGTCGTTGATGCATTAATTAGGAAAGACCCAGTTGTTCTGTCCATGAAGAGGATTCAAAGAGATCCTTCGATCAATGACCTAGTAAAGTTGTACATTGGAATTATAATGGAAGGGACATCATCAACCCTAACCCAAATGATTTCCCAACCGTCACTACTAGAGAAGATAAAAAAATATCAGAAAGAAGAACCTTTTTTATAGAAGAAATTTGAGGCTGTGAAGGATGGGAAGTTTTTTGAGTTCAATACTGACCAAGAAGGTGTACTAAAATTTCATACAAGACTTTGTGTTCCATCTATTTTGGAAAAAAAGGAGCTGTTTGATGAAGCTCATAGCTCTACTTTTTATATACATCTTGGTAGCACAAAAATGTATAGGGACCTTCGTGATCATTATTGGTTGGATAATATGAAAAGGGAGATTGCTGACTACACTTCAAGGTGCCTGATATGTCAGCAAGTGAAGGCAGAGTGATAAATTCCTAAAGGGGTATTAAAACCACTACCCATACCAGCATGGAAGTGGGACAATATCACCATGGACATCATCGCTAGTCTCCCGAGAACTTCTAAAGGAAATAATGCGATATGGGTTATTGTGGACCGTCTCACCAAGACTGACCATTTTATCTCTATTCGGGAAGATTTCTCTCTTGATCAGCTTGCTAGGATTTACGTGAAGGAAGTGGTAAGGATGCATGGAGTTCCACTTTCTATCGTATCTGATCATGATCCAAGGTTCACATCAAAATTCTTGAGAAGTCTTCAACAAGCTCTGAGAACTGAATTGAATTTCAGTACGACCTATCACCCCCAAACCAATGGCCAATCAAAAAGGACTATTCAAACACTTGAGGAGATGTTGAGAACTTTCCCAATGGAATTAAAAGGTCTATGGGATCAACATCTCTCATTAGTTGAGTTCTCTAACAACAACATCTTCCACTAGAGCATTCAAATGGCACCCTATGAAGCTCTTTATGGGATGTGATGTATAACTCCTACTCGATGGGATGAAGCAGGTGAGAGAAAGCTTCTTGGGACTGATCTTGTTCAAGAGATGATAGAAAAGGTCTATTCCATCCAACAACAAATTAAGGCTGCTCAGAGTTGGCAAAAGTGCTATGCTGACAACCGTCGAAGGGACTTGGAGTTTGATGTTGGTGAGAAAGTCTTTCTTTGGATTTCACCTTGGAATTGAGTAATGAGGTTTGGGAAGAAAGGGAAGCTCACCCATAGGTACATTGACCCATATGAAATCCTTGATCGTGTGGGAGCAGTGGCTTATCGGCTTGCACTTCCACCAAATCAAGCACAAGTTCATGATGTATTCCACGTATCCCTCTTGAGGAAGTATATACCTGACCCTTCACATGTACTAAATCTAGAGGTGGTACAACTGGAACATGACCTCTCTTATGAGGAGCAACCAGTGGAGATCTTGGATCGTAGAGACAGGGTTCTATGCAACAAGACTACCCACCTTGTTAAGGTGTTGTGGAGGAACCACAAATATGAAGAAGCCATGTGGGAACCAGAGGAGTCTATGAGGTAGAAGTACCCACACCATTTATCTTTAGAGGGTACAAATTAAAAATTTCGGGGATGAAATTTATTAAGGGGGGAAGAATGTAATGGCCCGACCTTTTTTAATTAGTTTTGTTTCTAATTTTATGTGTTATTTTAATGTGTTCTCAACAAAACTATAACCTTTAATTAATAAAGTTTGTATAATTAAAATGAGACTATTGGGTTTCGACTGTTATATGACCATTGGTCAATATGACAGTTGGAAACTATAATCTTAACATTGTGTTTTTATAAATAAAGTTATCTTGGTTAATTAATACAGAAAGAAGATTGAATGACCTCATCTAGTAGAATAGATCCATATGAAGCCCATCTGTCGAAGCTTGGGAAGGAGGTATCATCACTGGGCTTTGCTCTGGACCAAGCCCAAGCCGAACTTCAATGTATGAAGCTTGAACAGAATCACCTAAGGGAGAAGTTCAAGCTGATAGAAATCACCACTCGGGTAATGTTGTCCAATATACCCCAATATTCTATCACCATAGCAGACATTACACTTAGGTCCTATGCTGGTGTTATACGGGGCTATGTAATGAGACCTTAGTTGTTTTGTGTATTTTTTTATATAAATAAATTTTTTATTTTTTTTATGGAAATGTTGTGAATTTCAAATATCCCGATAAATATAGGATGTGTATTATTGATTAATTTAGGAAAAAGGGTTATTTTGAAATGTTTTTTTCATTAAATAATTAATAGTGTGAAACGATTTTCATGAAATTGTCTTCTACAGTTGTGTTCAGTAAGAAATATGGAGTCTAATAAGATCAACTTGGTTTTTAGTGAATAGTAAAGTAGGAATAGTAACATACCCATATGAATAGTAATGAATAGTAATTTGGCAAAAAAAAATAGAAACTTCACCCATTAATGTATAAATACATTTTAGAAATCTTAAATGTGAAAAAACAATCATAGTTTAAGTTATGGTATTTTTGTATGTCATAAATATTTTATTTACAATTTTATAATTAATTTAATAATTTAAAATAGAAATGTACTTTCATATAATTTAATCATAACTTGTTACTTTATTTCCTTATAGTTATTCGATAATTTTATGGGACCTTGATGACTCTTTTAAGGTGTTACAAAATGAGTTATAATTTTAAAGTTGTATTTTTGGGATAAATAATTATTTTATTTAATAATTAAATTAAAAATATTTAGAAAATTATTTTCATAAAATGGACTTCATTTTTAAATTCAGAGCATCGATATTTGGTCAGGGTTAATTTTAGGGATTTTTCTGAAACAGTTGATTTTTCGGTGAATAGTAAAAATGCAGTTTTGAGTTTCGGGTGTTTAATGACATCATTAATGATGTAATAATGATGTAAGATTTCTGATCGACTTATGAATAGTGATATATTCTATGAGGTGTCCCAAGTGGCCAATACCATCAGAAAATACCTTGGGAAAGCCCATGGTTTTGCAAATACCACTAATGAGGTGTCCCTTGGAAATTAATAATTTATTCACTCACTTTTTCTATAAATAACAAGCCATTTTTCTCATTCATTTCATTCAAAAAATCATCCTCAACGTAGTTCTGGTCTCCTTACCTCCCAAGGAGTCCTCCCAAGGTCCCGACCTTCAA
The DNA here is from genome assembly GCA_963277665.1 of Viscum album. Classification (NCBI taxonomy): domain Eukaryota; kingdom Viridiplantae; phylum Streptophyta; class Magnoliopsida; order Santalales; family Viscaceae; genus Viscum; species Viscum album. The sequence goes on from OY728150.1 coordinate 1,898,576,391, forward strand.
GATTTCGAAATTACACATTAAGGTAAGGGAATCTTTCACCCTCTTCTTTTAAGCCATGATTCCTTTATATTGTGTCTTCTAGTTTCCATATATTTTTGTTGGGGGTATGTTATTATATGTTTTAATTACTTTCCATTTCATTTATAATTTTTGATAGGCCCTTTCCACTCTCATCAATTTGTTTTCTGAATTTTTAAGTGACGTCATTAGGCTGTCAGAATTTTTGTAAAAGAAATCGCATCTTCTCTTTTCCTTCGAGTTTCATTTTCATATGGTATTTCCTTAAAATTTACATACCATTATCTTATTTATTTTTATTCTATACCCATACTATATTATGAGTTATTTATTAGTGGGTGAATTTTTCCCCTCTTGTTTTAATGTTTTCTAAAACCATGTTATACAACCGTTATGCTGTAGAATTTTTGTCTCAAAACCTCTCTCTTTTTCTAAATAAATTCTCTTATATTATTTACGTGAATACCCAATTCTATATTCATATCCAGGGGTATTCATCAATACATAAAATTTATCTATTTTATTCTATAATTGACATACATATTACCCTCACTCTTTTTCCATGAGTTATAAATGACTTAATGATCAAGTTTTTAAGAACTTTTAAAACGTCATGATTTTGAAATGAAACCCATTTCTTTTATTCTATATAGGTTATTTATGAAATGTTTGATTATGATCTATATGGATCACATGAAAATAAATACATATTAAGGTTTCCCCTGATAGCGCTCCAATGCATTGGGAAAAGATTTAATCTCTAGAGATGAAAAGTTTCACGATACCTTGGTGAATAACCTTGGTAATTTTTAGGACACCTCAGAGATAAACCTTGGTGATATGTTCCTGAATGTATAAATGAAAAGTTCTAGCCACATATTCAAGTTATTATTCAAGTTATTTTTATTATGATATTCCTGTACTTCCATTTCTCATGTCCTTATGTTATTATTCAAGTTCTTATTGATGTCACAAGTAAACTGATTCCCTTGTTCACCCTTTCTGGGCCTTCTGCTCCCCTTTCATTTGAATGTATATCTTCAGGTTATGAGATGCAGTAATTGTAATTAGGATGAACTTATGATGAATCCTTAAAAGTGGATTAGAAGAATTTTTTATGTTGTTTTTATTGTATTATGTTCTTGATTTCCAAGACACAAGACTTTAAAGATCCTCTGTTTGTAAAATGTAATGAAAATTTATGTAATAAAAAGGAGGGATTCCATACAAAACATACGAGTCAAGTAGGACACTAGGTAAGGATATTTCTTATATCACTTTTAATTTTGTGAGATTTACATTGTTTGACAATTATTTACTACATGTGGTGTAATTTATACTGCCATTGATATATATTATCATGATTCTCTTTATATTCATGGTATTGTGTGATTCATTTGGATGTTATTATCTTTGGTTCATATGACTTGATTGATTACAACGAGGTAAGAGGTTTTTATCTCACTTTTTATCCCTGTGAGATTCATGCTATATTTGTCACTATTTCCTTTGAGTGGTGTATGTAATTCCCATGATTCCTCTATTTGTGTAATATAATTTCATTTATGGGTATTTACATCAACATTTTATGGTCCTTCTTTCATGTGGCGTATGTTTTGTAAGTTACCAAATCGGTAAGGGAACCTTTCACCCTCTTCTTTTTAAAATACTTATTTTTGTTATGTTTTTTTAATTTACATCTTATTATGTTAAGATATGTTCTTATATATCCTTATTGATGTAAATTTTATGTCCATGTGATGAGATACCCTTTTTATCTCATCAACACATTTTCTGAATTTTAAAGTGACGCTGTTAGGCTTTCAAATTTTTTCAAGGGAAATTCTTAACCCAATTTCAATTCTTTGGGTTAAACTTGTAATTCTTGAATATGTCATCCTATGAATATATGTGAATGAACTATAATTGTTTTACACTTAACATTCACTTATACTGGGTGTATTTACATTTTTCACACATAATTATGTGAATGATTTATCCTTAATTTAAGGATACCTTCTTTATAAGGGATTTCATCAAAATTTACATTTCCATTCAGACTTAACTGTTGTTATGCACCAATTAACTCTTATATGGTGTATGTAAAGTTATTTGTCATATTATATCATGAATCCATTTATTAACATGATATTATAAAGTTCATATTAAATTTTATTCCTTAATTATTTTTATTCAAGAGTCTCTCATTTTGTTAAAAACTCTTTAACTAAAATATCTTTATAAATGTTTTAACGATTTATTATTATAAATCATTATCTTAAATTTGCATGTTTTAAAAATGGTTTTGATTATTTATTTATATGTACGTTAATGTTTTAAAATTATAATTCCATTAAAATTTTCAAAGTGGTATGGGACACTTTGATACAGAAATCTTTTTTTAAATGGTTTATGAAAATGGAATGATTATTTCAATATCTTGAAATTACCTCTTGTGATTTCAAATGAAATGTTATTAGTGAAATATTTATATTTTCAATATTTTATGTGTTATTGTGGTAATTGGACATTTGATGGGTGGTTACGTGATAAACCATATGACGGGTGGTGCCGTGATAAACCAGGATGGGTGGTTACGTTATAACCTCCAATGCATTGGGTATGGAAGTCGGTCGTATGACTATTCCATTTAGTGATATTTGTGGAAGTTGATTGTATGGTTATTCCACATAAGAATGTGTATGTCCCAAGTTAACTTTACATGTTATGTGTTATTTATATGGGTTTTATGGTAATATTTTGGTTACAAAAGGGTAATCAATGATATTTTATTCAGTGAAGAGTATTTACTACTTCATTAAGGGGAAAAGTATTAACTATGATAAAGTATTCATGGATTAGTTATTGTTTTGAAAATCTAACAGTTTTACTTCTTTGTGTATCCCTTATTGAGCTTTTTATTCTCATCCAATGTTTTTGAAATGTTTTTCATAGGATATGAAGTGGAATATGGTCAAGGATGGGATCAGGGAAAATTCTTTCTGTCTAAAACATGGAACTATACATGTCTCATTTATTCAAGAGTTTTTATTTTATGAGAAAATGGAAATTGAGTAGAAGTGTCTACTTTGTAATTTATGAGATGTATTGTAATTTTTATGCCTAATTATCTAAAACTCTAGACCTGAAAAGATCCTCAATGTGAATTATTCATTTAATTCAAAATTATGAAATTTTGAAGGCTGAGTCCTTATAGTTGGTATCAAAGGTCGATTTAGATAACTTTAGAGGTTAGTGTGTTATCTAGGCATAAGTGAAATAACCATAATGGTTAGCATATTAGAAAGAGTCATAGTTATTTTGAATGAGGTTAAGATAACATGAATAAGTATTTACCCCCCTCATAAGATATTATATGATGATTTTACTGATATACTCACACTGATGTTTTTGGTTTTAGTAAATGGATGGATCTAGAAGGAACCAAAGTAACAGTGGATGTGAAGAAAACTATGATAGTTTTCTAAACGAGCAACTGAATGAAATGAGAGATACAATGAGAACTTTTGTGGATATTCTCAACCAACTATCCGGAGTCCTGATTGACAACCAGAACCTTGGTGATTTTTATAAGGCATCATATATGCGAGAAACAAACCCATAGAGAATTTTAGGTAATAATTGTAAAGGTAAGTGTGTTAAAAAACCTATGTGTCAAGGATGTGGAAAGAAACACCTAGGAAAATTCTTCAAAGGGATGTGAAGATGCAATAGATGTGGGAATGAAGGTCATAAATCAAGAAGCTACCATGGAAAAAGGAAGCATCCAGTTGACTCCAGGAAAGGGAAAGAAGTTATTTCTAAGGGATCAATTGAATGTTTTAGATGTGGTGTGCATGGTCATTATACAAACAAATGTCCTACAAAGATGTTTCGGGAATGGGATCACCAGGATCGTACAAATATATGTTTAACAATACCTAATTCCATTCTAATTTAGGATAAAGAAACTAAAAATGACCAATTAAAGGTATGGATTATTTCTTAACATATGTTTTGACATTATTGAATCCTAGGATATGATTCTTGATTTTGTTTGTAGGAAAGAATTATTTCAGAATAAGTTGGTAAAGAATGGTTAATGAATTCTGAAGAATGTTGAATGAGTAAGAAGTCAACATATAAGGGATTCAAGACATATGGTAGATTTTAGGATGGTGAAATGCTTAAATGTATTAAGGCTCCTTTGATGATGGGATTACATTAGAAGACTTTTTATAGTATGTGTAACCCTGATGTTTGATATAAGAATTTTTTTCAAGGAATAATTATCTTTTCTTTTGTGCATATAGTTATAAAGAATGATTTGGGTTTATATGATCCTTGAATTTGAGGCAATTACAGTTTAATACATTTTGGGATAAAAAATGAAAGTTATTAGATAAAGTTTGTGGTTAAAATATGTTATGGTTATTTTTTATGAATTTATATCTTCTTGGGAATTTTATAAAATTATATAGTTTTTGAAAAAGGACAATACACAGACCATGTGACAAACTGTCGTGTCGGGAAAATCTTTGGGAATCGAACCCACAACTAAAGTGCAACTAGGATTTATCGCCTACCACTAGACTACGTGAAGTACCTGGTTAGTATGAGTAATTATTTTTAGTTAGATAATCTTATGAATAAGTTTATTTTGGGGTATTCATGGGAATTATTAACCTATCATATAGAATATTTGATTAGGTTAATTACACTTTAGTATGAGACTTCAAAAGTAGTCAATGTTATTTGGAGAAAAATGTTAAGATTTACTTTGGAAGACTATGGGATTAAATTCTTCTGAGTTTTGGTTTTCAATGTTAGTTTGTATTATATTGAAGAATTTTAAGGAATGTTGTTTATTGAATGGTATTTGTTGAACTTAGGGTACTGTTTGTTGAATTTTGGAGATTAGGAATAATATTTATTTTTATAAAGAATTATTCTTTTTGCGGATTATCTGATCTTGTACTAACATTTTTGGTTTTGGTTAAAGTCTAAATACATGGAAATTATATAGTTCATCTTTTTTAGATTATTCTATTCCCTTGAAGTTGATTATAGTGCTTTTAATTTGAAAAAGTCATCCTGAATACTCATCATTGGGAGAAAATATGAGTCTGTGTTAGAAATCAAGTAAAGGATGAAAGTCTACATGATAAGTGTGTATGGTTCCTTATATTTTTAGTTAAGCTCATAAATAAATTACTCAACTTTATGAAAAGTAATTTAAAACAAAATCATTAACCGTTAACCTTTCCTACCAGGGAATCAAATACTGTTTAACCCATTACAAGTTTGTGATTTTCTAGTGGTTAACTTTCTCCTAACCATGTTTTCTATCACACTCCATCAGAACTTGATGGTTTGTTTTCTCTTACGTATCCATGTTTTCCTACATGGAATCCCAGTATGGGATTATCGCGGGTGACCTTTGTACTTATCTTTATCGCTTTAAAAGTGATATATTTATTGACTCTTTTTCCGATGTGGGACATTCAATTATGTTTCCAAGCCTAGTTTTAAAATTACGAGGATGCAATTTCTAAAAGGGGGGAAGGATGTAACATCCCTAGTAAATAATGAGTAAGAAATTTTCATATTTATTAATATTTGTGAATTAAATATTAATTTTACTTTAAAGGGGACACTATGATTCGATGGCATACCTAATACATGACAATGGGTTTCTTAAAAATCTTACATTGCTCACAATGCTGAGTCATACTGAAAAATAACAATATAATATTATTATTTTAAATAGTAGTTAATGCATAGCCGTTGTAATGGAGAGAACAAACAAAACTAACTACAATATTATTATACATGTTTGTTAAATGTTTTTTACATTTATCCAATACAAGTTAGAGTTTAAAAATGTAAATGAATGTAATTTTAAGCATAATTTACTTTAAAATGTTGATTTACCAGCTTTTGATGGTGAACCCTCTTTAAATCTTGTTTTGGTCACTTTTATATGTTTTTTTTGATGGAATAAAATTCTTATTTAGAACAGGGACATCAAAATTCACTTTGGGTAAAATTTTGGTATTTTTCTAATACAATTCGGTTTTTTGATGAATAGTGAAAATACTGTATTTTAATTCAAAACTGCCTTTTAATTTAATTTATTTATATGGTTATATTATCTTTTTAATTGGTTTTAAAGTTTAATTGGATTATATTTTTACCATTTAATCCAAAGGTGGTTATTGGAATTAATTTCATTTTGAAATTGGACATAAACAAGTGTCAATCTTTTGATAGTTATTATTTCTTAAACACATGCTATTTGTTTTAACAACATGAATTAATTTTAAATTAGTTAATGAAAATTCTATTGTTTGAATTTGATAAAATAGAAATCATTTTTGAATTTGGAATATAAAATATATCTTAGGCTTATTTTTTTGGTATTTTTCTGAAAACCTTTAATTTTTGATGAATAGTGAAACCACTTAGTAGTAGGTAAAAAACTGAATTTTTCATTTAAATGAAATTTTACCACTTCTATTCATCGAATTTAAAAAATCCAGCATACATGGTTGTTATTAGTAAGTAAAATGTGGTTCAATATATTGAAAATAATTTTTGATGAATAGTAACTTTTGACTTTTATTTACCGCGGTTAAAGTTAAATAGGATAATTCAAGGTAAAAAGAATATGATAATAATACCAAATTACCTTAACACTTATCCTAACCTTTTTAGATGAGTAATGTCCGACCATGGGCATACTTGGGTCGATTTTGGGACCCCATGGAGCAACTTATTAATGATAATGACACCTTATTTTAATTAACTTAATGTAAAGGCAAAATTGACAAAAACAAATATCTTTTCGTAAATGAATTTTTACATCTGGTTATATAAGTAATATTTTCGACTATAAATATTATTTAGAAATATAAAAATATTAAAAACATCAAGGTATTTTTATTATAATTTTTAGACATCAAATAAATTAAATTATATGTGATACAATAATGATGTAGTATTTACCTCATTAATAAATGATTTAAATAAATAAGATTATAAATATTAAAAAAATATCAAAACCTATAAAATTCTTATTGGATGATTTTATTTAGATTATGAGTCATCTTATCTTCAATTTTAATTATTTTTGGACATTTATAAACCGAATATCATTATATAATAAAATAATAGTTTCACACTTTTCTAAAGAGCCCCTCCTCCCCCTTATAAAAGGACACCACTTCTAACACATTCCTCACACCTCTCAATACCCTTGGCTCGTCCAAACCCTACCCAAATAATCTATCAAGATCCTTCTATTCTTCATAGAAGCCTTAACTTAGGCATAAAGCAATTCAAGAAGTCCTTTTGGTTCAAACCAAAAAAAGTTACCCAAATTAAAGGTAACAGTTTCTCTTAAATTCTTTTGTTTTGTTTTATTTTATTTTACTTCTCAAACCCCCTAAAATATTTTTATTCCATTATTTTGTAACAAAACTAGTATCCTAAATATACTATGATGTTTTTATAATACGTATTTGAACTATACTTACAGACACCTCCATCTAATTGGTGAAGAACATATTGTTTCTATAGATGGAAAACTAACGCCTCACGAAACGATGGTTGTTCAATTATCTCCTACCCCCTAACATGGTGGACATTAAGAAGGAAATGTATTTATATTTGATTTATATTATGTTTAAGTTTTATTTATGATTTTTTATTATTCATTTATAGAATACCTTTATGGTTTCCATTATGGGTAAACGCGATAATTTCATTCGAGGAAGTGCGGACTACCACCCACTCAAGGTGATATGATTCATTCATGACATACATGGAACTTATAAAGGATGGAGTTAATGAAATTATGTAACATAAATATCATTTGATATTATATTGGACTTATAATATACCAATATATCATTATGTTTTCATTCCTTTAAATATAAAACAGAAATGAAAGTAGCGTTCATGCGTACATACGACTTACCGTCTCCATGAACGGTGTGTTTAATTTCTTAACTCCAAATGATATGAAATATTATAAATACATAAAAAATTTATGTATATGATATATATGATATATAAAACATTTATATCATTCTGGATAAAATAGAATTTTGACCACATGGACAAATTGTAATTATAACAAGTTCATTTTTGACTCAAGTTCTAAACATCGATAAAATATCCAATATGAACTCAAATAATTAACTAGTTATTATATAAAGATAATAAGTGATATAAAATGAATAATAATATTTAAAAATTTTCTTAATTAAGTAGATATTAACTTACATTTATTATTTAGTAAGAACACGGAACATATGAGTCAAGTAGGACATGAGGTTCAGGGATTTCTTATCTCACTTTTAATTCCATGAGATTTCCATTATTCGCCACTTATTTATTGAATGTGGTGTAATGTATACTGAAATTGATATATATTATCATTATTCTATTTATATTCATGGTATTGTGTGATTAATTTGGTTGTTATTATCTTTTGTTCATACAACTTGATTGATTACAACGAGGTAAGAAGTTTTTATCTCACATTTAATTCCCGTTAGATTCATGCTATATTTGTCACTGTTTACTTTTATTGGTGTATTTAATTCCCATGATTCTACTCTTTTTGTAATATAATTTAATTTATGGGTATTTAAATCTATATTTTATGGTCCTTCTTTAATGTGGCTTATGTTTTGTAAGTTACCAAATCGGTAAGGGAACCTTTCACCCTCCCCTTTTTAAAAGACTTTTTTTATTATGTCTTTTAATTTACATATTATTATGCTGGGATATATTCTTCTATATCCTTAGTAATTTAAATTTTATGTCCAAGTGATGAGATACAATTTTTATCTCATCAACACATTTTCTGAATTTTAAAGTGACGTCGTTAGGCTTTTGAATTTTTGCAAGGGAACTTCTTAACACAATTTCAATTCTTTGGGTCAAACTTGTACTTCTTGAATATGTCATCCTATGAATATGTGTGAATGACCTATAGTTGTTTTACACTTAATATACACTTATATTGGGTGTATTTATATTTGTCACACATAATTATTTGATTGATTTATCCTTAATTTAAGGATACCATCTTTATAAGGGATTTCATCTCAATTTACATTTCCACTAAGACTTCATTGTTGTTATCCACCAATTCACTCTTATATAGTGTATATACTATACTTTTTCATATTATATCATGAATCCATTTATTCTCATGTTAATATAAAGTTCAGATTAATTGTTATTCCTTAATTATTTGTATTCAAGAGTCTCTCATTTTGTTAAAAACTCTTTAACTAAAATATCGTTATAAATGTTTTAAAGATTTATTATTCTAAATAATTATCTTTAATGTCCATGTTTTAAAAATGGGTTTGAGTATTTATTTATATATACATTAATGTTTTAAAATTATAATTCTATTAAAATCTTCAATGTGGTATGGGACACTTTGATTCAAAAATCTCTTTTTAAATGGTTTATGAAATGGAATGATTATTTCAATATCTTGAAATTACTTCTTGTGATTTCAAATGAAATGTTATTAGTGAAATGTTTATATTTGAAATATTTTATATGTTATGATGGTACTTAGACATTAAATGGGTGGTTATGTGATAAACCATATGATGGGTGGTGCTGTGATAAACCAAGATGGGTGGTTACGTTATAACCTCCAATGCATTGGGTATGGAAGTCGGTCGTATGGATATTCCATTTAGTGATAATTGTGGAAGTGGACCGTATTGTTATTCCACTTAAAAATTTTTATTTCCCAAGTTACGTTTATATGTTATGTGTTATTTATATGGGTTTTATGGTAATCTTTTGGTTACAAAAGGGTATGAAATGATCTTTTATTCAGTGAAGAGTATTTACTACTTCATAAAGGGGAAAAGTATTACTTATGATAATGTATTCATGGATTACTTATTGTTTTGAAAATATAACATTTTTCCTTCTTTGTGTGTCCCTTGCTGATCTTTTTATGCTCATCCAATGTTTTTGAAATGTTTTTCACAGGACATGAAGTGGAATAGGGCTAAGGATGTGATCAAGAAAAATTCATGTTGTCTAAAACATGGAACTAGACATGTCTCATTTATTCAAGAGTTTTTATTTTATGAAAAAAATGGAAACTTAGTAGAAGTGTATAATTTGTAATTTATGAGATGTAATGTAATTGTTATGGCTAATTCTCTAAAACTCTAAACCTGAAAAGATCCTCAATGTCAATTATTTATTTAATTCAAGATTATGTAATGTTTAAGGCCAAGTCCTTATACGGTGCATTACTTTATTACATTGGTACTATCAAAAAGTGATCACATCCCAAAGGACTAAATAGTTTAGTCACTTTGGAAAACTAGATACGGACATAAGTTTTACATTGAAACTTGTAAGGAAAAACAATATAGAAACCCCGTTTAAAATATCCATAAAATCATATATTATCCTTGAAAATCATTCATAATATACATTTTCGCATATTGGGGAAAAATAAAACATAAAAAAGGGGTGACCTCAGATGATCAGTAAGGGTAAATAATATAGTGGAAGCTATAAAAATAAATAATAATGTTAGGTGAATATTTAACAAAAAATTCCATTAAAACCTAAACATGAACATAATATGGTAGGAATAAAATTTGATCAAAATAATTCAATATAAATAATCACATGAGAATAAAAATTAACCATCGATATTATACTAGTTGAATAATCACATGGATTATCAATTACTAATATCATAACGAGTTAATACATAATGTGGGACATCATAAACACACCATCAAGGATTTGGCCAAGACACCATACATAAATGCGTAAAAACCCGGCCTAGTTTGTCTCATGATACCTACCAATGCATTAAGGGGCTATAGAGGTCCCCAACCATCAATTTCTAAGTCTAATTAATTTCTCATATAAACGGGTTGAAACATAATAAATATATATTCATATTGGAAATATCATATGAAATATTAATAATTTTCCCCAAACAATAATTGTAAACCATCCAGAGTAATTTGGAGAATTGTATCAATATAGTATATCCCCAAAAAATAACAATAAAAAATTCAATAAAATATGGTAGATTATAATATAAGAGATAAAACTTAGTAAATAATAATATTTAATAGAGGGTTTTGACATAAATGAAAATAATCTAACAAAATAAATGAATATTTATTGAGAGAAAAACGTTTTTTATACTTTGGAATCATTTATTTAAAAATATGCATAACTATAAAAAACATTTTATTTAGAAATAACCTTGTAAACTTGAAAAGAATTTCTAAAAACCTTAAGATTTCATGAAATCAGGGAAATATGCTCATTATGTATATGTTAAAAAAACATTTCTTTTAAACTTTTAAAAAAAGAAACATTTAAAAGAGTATTTTTAAAAGAAAGTATGAGCGGTAACCCAATGGATCAATTATGTATATTATTTATAAATACACATAAAACAAGTTTTAATAAAACTTAATATATTAAAAATTAATTTAACACATGAAATAATCATTATATTATATTTTTAACCAAATAATGGAAATACTATTAAAACATCATTAATAAAATTCTTGCGGAAGATAATCGTTAATCATTCCAATGTGTCCCATAACACTTTGAAACATCTGAATCATAATCCTCATAATAGAATAACATTTTAAAAAATATTAAATATTGTCAGAATAAATAAATTCATGATAATATATATATCAATGTGAGGTATCCCTATACCACACATCATAAATAAGTGGTTAATAAGGCATATCCCACAAAAATAAAAGTGAGACGAGAAACACCCTAACCTTATGTCCAAAATCATTTTTCTATTGTAACTAATGTCCTGGATAATCAAATAAAATAAAATAAATTAATTAAATAATTCAAAACCTATTAGACATACATATTATTTAGTATATTTTATTAATTTTATTTTTTTCATTTTCGATGAGTTATACTATTCAATTTCGTTATTCTAGGATCGTTTGTTTCATGATTTTATAGTATGCTCCCTTGAGTATAAATATGAAAATTCATGTAAAATGGGAATAACTTCTCTAGAAGTAGAATAATTTAGTATTAATGTACTTACATAATTTTAAATGGTCTCATACATAATTTGGTTATATGGGATGAAGATGATTCATTAGATAAAAAATTATTGAAAAATGATTAGTTTATTTTGGCAGTTTTTGCGACTATCAAGAACTAGTATCATTATATTTAATAATATGTTTATAAAATTTTTATAGAATATTAAATAAGTTTTTATAGAGATATTATTATATTTTTTGACCATAAAAATGGTTTTATGGCCAGACTTTAATGCGGTAATGAAAAATGGAAACACATCATCCATAATGGTGGTAAATCGACACATCAGAGATGATAATTTCATTTTTAGAAAAAAGGGAGAAGAGAATGGGTTTGTTAATAGATATCCCTTTATCATAATAAAATTAAAAAATATATAAGATACTGGAGTTATCATTCATATTTTTATAGTGGATTTAAGTAAAGGATAATAAACGATAGTAAATTGAAAGAAAATTAAAATAATGAAAGGGGATTTTAACTCTTGAATTCTTCTCCTTGGGAACCCCCTTAGGAAACTTGCAAGTGGTTTTTTTTGTGAGATAAGAAACACTATAATGTTTCTATGTTTGATTATAATGGAATTTTTCAGAATATAATTGACCAAGAATTCTCAAGGTGATGAAATTGGTAGAAGGAAAGAGTCTCTTTTTATAATTCATGTGAGGGGAAACTTCAAAATTACATAAAATAATAAAAAAATAATACGGCTAAAATAAGGTTAAAGATTTTAAAAATTCCTAGAAAGATAAAGGGATTAAATTTTAGACATAATATTTTCATATTTGGCCATATTAATTTTTTTTGATTTTTAGATAATTTAATAAAATATATTTTTCTTGAAAATAATTTTTGTCAAATTAAACACTATTCATAACTATGACTTTAAAAACATCTAGAAAAAGATTAAAATTAGCACCAAATATTCAATTATATATTTCATATTTATCTATATAATTCATTGATAATCTTAATTATCTAAAATAATATTTATTTTAATATTTTTATTATCATTTATTTGATTTTTCCATTAAATAAATAATTACTACATCATCATTGTGCAATAATTTAAGGTATTTATTTTTTGCCTAAAAATTAAAAATAAATTTCAATGAAAAATATGAATTTATTATATTTATAATTAATATTATGGTCAAATATATATTATATAAAATTATATATTAAAATTTTATACTAATTAAAATTTATAGTGTGAGCAATTTGGGTTTCTTTTAAATAAACTTCTATTAAGGTCATAATCAAATCCATGTAGCCCAAAATGGTCATTAATTATTACCTTGGACAAAAATGGTTGAGATATAATCAACCAATAATATTTTTCCCATGTTTTTAGTCTTTTAATGGTTATTATAATTTTAATTAAAATAATTTTATTTATTTTTCTTCTACTTGCACAAGCACTGCATCAGGGTTTCATATGGATTAATTTTTATTATTTCATATATTAAATTTAAAAATAAATTAATATAACAAAAATAAATAAATTAGGTTCTTGATAATCATTTATATTTGTTCATTATGCATATTCATTTATATCCATGTCAAGACGACTTCTTTAATTTTTTTAACTTGACTTTTTTTTCCTTGCACGAGCATTTAGATAAGATTATTGTAATATAACTATAAAATTTGAAAATATTAGTCAAAAAAATAAATTATACGTATTAATTAATAAAAAATATATCAAATACATACCATTGAATTAGTATATATAAAGCACCAAATTTGACTTTTCTAATACTGCACAGGCTTGTCTTGGACATTGAAAATTATTTTTATAGATAGTGTGAAATTAATTATAATTTACATGTGTTGAATTTTTTTATAAAATGTTTCTATTAAAATATCAAAATTTAGTCATTCCAAATTTTTAATAAATTATATATCATAATTATTTCTTGACGTTGTCACAAAACTACTGTATTAAAAAAACATATTTTTTACTATTCACCAAAATTCAACTTTTTCAGAAAATTATAAAACATTTACACCAAATTTTTTTTGGAAATTTGAATTTAAAAAATAGACTCCATTTTATGGAAAAAAATTTATAAAATTTATAAATTTAATTTTTAAATAAAATCATCATTTATTCATAAAATACAGATTTTAAAATTACAACTGATTTTATGACACTTTGAAAAGTTAATTAAGGTCACATAAAATTATCTTATATACATAAAAGATATTAATTTATGAATATTTTTAGAGAAAATATTTTTTCTTTTAAATCATTATATCAATTATAAATTTATAAATAAATATTTATGTTTCACCAAAATACCAACACTTAATTTTCACTTTGAAAACACTAATTTACTTATTTTTTGATATAAATATATCATATTTTCATTTATGAGATACCTAAATTTTTATTTATACTTTTATAGGTAAGGTTATTATTCTATTAGAAGCATTACTATTCCTAGTAGTCACATTATTATTCCAAATATAATGTGAATATTTAATAGTATGTCACAGTTCGTTTAAGCTATAAGCTATCAAATAAATTTAATTGTTTTAAAGAGATACATGTCATAAAATATTTGGGTGTTACATTATCCCCTACAATAAATTGAATCATTAAAATTTAATATTATGATTCGTAATCATGGAGTTTTCATTTTACAATACCCTTGTAGAAATCCCACAACATAAACAGGATTAATTAAACTTCCTCTTAAAAAGAGGGAAAGGACAATGTGATGGTCACCATAAAACTAGGTTTTCTAATAGGATAACATTAGTGGGAAGTGGAAACATGGTAATTGAAAAGAAATATAACTATACAGTTTTGATGGAGAGTGATAGATAAAATGGTTATCATAATGTTAACTTTCACAAGATATCAAATTTGTGATAAGTTAAAAGACCATTGATTTCTCAGAAATAAAGGTAAATGAATAAATTTTTTGTTCCAAAATCCTTTTTGTAAAGTTGAGTGATTCTCTTAATATACCAATACACACTTGAGAAAATTATATTAGTTGATTTCCTTCCATGTGATAAGAATAATCTCATCCTTTTATTGTGCTTCAATCTATTTCCAGTTCATTTCTTACACTTGAGATATATATTCAATTTTTTTATTCCTAGAGAAATTTTATGATTCATAAGTTCCATAAGTAATTCCCTAATCCTTTAAATGTTTACTAAAACCAAAATGGATAGAACATGTTATAGAATATGATAAATAAAACTTTAATATTAATCCATAATTTCTTTAATCCATTCTACAAGTAGTTTACTTTAAAACTCATCCAAAATATGTCTATCAAAATTCAAAGAAAAAATTTTTAGAAGGAAGGTCACTATATTTCAAGAATAAACTGAACATAAGATTTCCCCAAATAATGTATCTCTTATTGTCACATACTAAATATATGAATACCTTAATCTCTTTTATGACTTTATTAAACCATGCATACCTACAAGAGTAAAATATCAGGTAGTTGAATATATTCCTTAAATCCAAACATCAAATAATTACCGCCTAACATAAACAATCAAGTCGTTAACCACCTTTATGGTAAACAATAAAATACAATAAACAACTATTTATCATTATATTGACATAAAGAAAATATTTTGGGTTACTGATCACAAGTCATGTGTTTTCAAGAAGATCAACTTACAATAGAATCACTTCTCTTGATTACTTATGTTGTCCATCACATGCTTCTTATTACTTAAAGAAGAAGTAAAAAAGTACAATCCTTGTACATATAATTATTCTTATAACCATAGAATTATGGATTAAATACTAATATATAATAATTCATGAATAAAAAATGGGCATATTAATCATTCCTCTTCATCTTTGGTAGTATCATAAGATTAAATATGATCCATTATATTCTTTTGGGGTATATTCCTTTGACTCTTGAGACATTGATTTTCGCAGTGTCCCATCACCTTTTAGTTAAATCATTATACATTGGAAACCATTTTTACCCTTTCAATCACAAGCAAAGTGGCCTTTCTCTCCACACTTTTAGAAAACTTCCAATAATTTTAAGCAAATACTAGGGTGTTTCTTTCCACAATTATCATATGTGGAAAAATAATTTATTATATTATTTCATTAATCTAACATTATAATAGATTTAATCTTGTTATATTTCATCCCTGAAAATCCATAATACTTAGATAATTTTTTCTTTGTCTCATTATCACATGATACCATATACTCATATTATGAGAATATTTGGGAGACTTGTTCCTTTCGAAATATTGGCATATGACCATAAAATATGTGATCCTTCTTACTATTTGGATTATATTAATTAGTGAGGTTCCCATTCCTTCTGAGAGTTTATATTTCTAAATGACTACATACACTAGATTGGGTTATATCAATAAGAAACATAATATATAATCCCAAAACTAGTTAAATAATTAACATAAATCCAAAAATTTATGTATAGATAAACTCATAAAAATGTTTTGTTTAGGATGTTCATATATAGTTATCCTCAATGACTAACATATGGTTATGTTCCCTAATATATGATTTTCTAAATCTAATTTCAAAATTTCCTACTAAACTTTCTTTGAGACTAATTGCAATGACCCCGACCCTAATATCCTAGAGTCGGTGCCTTAATTTATTACATTGGTACTATGAAAAAGTGATCACATCCCAATGGAACACATAGTTTAATAGATTTTTAAAACTAGATTCAAACATAATATTTACATTACAAATTGAAAGAAAAAACAACATAGAAAATCCATTGTAAATATCCATAAAATCCAAGATTATCCTTGTATGTCATTCATAATATATATCTTCACATCTTGGGGAAAATAAAACATAATAAATGGGTGATATTAGTCGATATGTAAGGGTAAAAAATAAAATAGAAGATATAAACATAAATAATAAGTTAATGTTAATATCTAACCAAAAATTTCATTAAAACATAAACATGTACATAATATGAGAGGAATAAAAGTTGATCAAAATAATTACATATTAATAATCGCATGAGAATAAAACATAAGTAGGGATATTATACTAGTTTAATAATCAAATGGATTAAATATTACTAATATAATAATATAGGAATGCATATTGGGGCACATCATGAACATACCATCAAGTATTTGACCAAGACACCACACATAAATAGAGAAAAACCCAATCTAGTTTGTCTTATGAGACCTACTGATGTATCAGGGGGATATAGAGGGACCTTACCATCACTTACTAAGTCCAATGAATTCCACATATTAAAGGGTTCTAACATAATAAAAATATAAATTCATATTGATACTATCATAGGAAATTTTAATTTTTTTTACAAACAATAATCATAAACCATCCAGAGTAATATGGAAAATGGTATCAAGATAGTACATCCCCAAAACATTTACATAAATCATTAAAAAAATATTAGATGGTAACATAAGAGATAAAACTCAATTAAGAATAATATTCAGAAAAGGGTGATTAAATAGATGAAAATAATCTAACAGAACCATTGAAAATTTCTTGAGAGAAATACCATTTTTTACTTTGGAATCATTTATTTAAAAATCTACACAATAATAAAAGAAAACATTTTCCTAGTAAATAATATTTTAAACTGATAAAGTATTTATAAAAACAATAATTCATAATGAAATAAATAAAATCTGATCATATCATATAAGTTGAAAAAATTCTTTATTTTTTTAAAATGGAACCATTTTAAAGAATATTTTTAAAATAGAGTGTAAGCATTAACCCGATGAATCGATTATGTATATTAGCTTTAAATCCACATAAAACATGTGTAAATACATCTTAAAATAATAAAATTCATTTGAAACATTGAAAAACCATTAGATTATATTTTTAACCCAATTAATATAAATACCACTAAACAATCATTTAGAACATTCTTGAGTAAGATATTCTTTATACATTGCAAAATATTTTATACCACTTCGAAACATTTTAATCATAATCCCCATAAATGAAAAACATTTAAAAAAAATTTAATAACAGGAAAATAAATAAATTCTTGACAATATTTATCAAATATATTTATATATACACTACACACAATAAATAAGCGGTGAATAAGATGTTTCCCATAGAAAAGAAAGTTAGACGAGAACACCCTTACCTTATGTTTGAAAGCATTCTGTACTTGTACATAATATTCTATATAATAAAATAAAATAATTTAATTTCTAAATTCAGAAAATCTTAAACATATATATTATTTATTATAATTATAATAAGTTTATTTATAGCCCTTTCTAGGAGTTATACTGTTTAATTTTGTTGTTCTAGGAACGTTTGTTTCATGGTTTTATGGTTGTTTCCCTTGAGTATAATTATGGGAATTCTTGTAAAATGGGAATAAATTACACATAAGTTAAATTATTTAGTATTAATGTGATTAAATAAGTTTAAATGGTCTCAAATATAATTTGGTTATATGTAATGAGGATGATTTTATGGATAAAATATTAATTAAAAATGATTAGCTTATTTTGGCGGTTTTTACAACTATCACGAACCAATATCGTTTTATTTAATACTATGTTTATATACTAGTTCCAGAACATTAAATAAGTTATAATACAAATATTATAGTATTTTTTTGACCATAAAAATGGTTTTATGACCATCCTTTAAGGGGTTAATTGAAAATGGAAACACATCATCCATAATGGTGGTAAACTGACACATTACAAATGATGTTTTCATTTTTAGAAAAAAGAGAGAGGAGAAGGGGTTTGGTGATGGATATCCAATTATCATAATAAAATAAAATATATATAATATAAAAAATTTATAATTCTTATTTTCATAGTGTAGGTAAGGAAAAGATAATAAAAGATAAGAAATTGAAGGAAAATTAAAAGAACAAAAGGGGATTTTACATCTTGAATTCTTCTCCTTGGGATCCTTATTAGAGAACATTGATGTGATATTTATATGAGACTATAAACAATATAATGTGGATATAGATGATGATAAGGGATTAAGTTAGAATATAGTTGATCAAGAAGTCTCAAGATTATAAACTTGTGTGGAGGAAAGTGTCCCTTTTATAATTGAGGTGAGGGGAAAGTTAAGAATTACATAAAATATTAAAATATAATAAGCCTAAATTAGGGTTGAAGACTTCCAAAATGAATAAAAAGATAAATTAGATTACATTTTAGATATAGTCTTATCATATTAATCCTTATTAATTTTTTTTATTTTTAAATTATTTAATAAAATTGCATCTTCATGAAAATATTTTTTGTCAAATTAAACACTATTCATAACTATGACTTTTAAAATGTTATGTAAAAGATTAAAATTAAAATAAAATATTTTATTATATATTATAGATGTCATATTTATCTATATAATTCATTTATTATCTTAATAATCTCAAATTATATTTATTTTAAAAATTTTAATATCATTTATTTAATTTTTCCAATAAATTAATAATTATTGCATCATCACTGTGAAATCATTTAAGGTGTTTATTTTTTTACTAAAAATTAAAAATGATTTTCCATGAATAATATAAATTTATTATCTTTAAAATTAATATTTATAGTTGAATAAATATTCTAGAAAAATATATATTATAATATTATACTAATTAAAATCTATAGTGTGAACAGTTTGGAAAACTTTTAAATAAAATACTATAAGGGTTTCAATAATATCCATGTGAATCCAAATGGTCATTAATTAGAAATATGTATAGACATGACTGATATATAATAAACCAAAAATATTTTTATATGTTTATGGGTCATTTAATTATTCTTATAATTTTAATCAATACCATTTAATTGTTTTTTCTTCTTCATGCATAAGCACTACATCAACATTGCACAACCATTAATGTAAGTTATTTCTTATATCAAAATTAAAAATAAATTAATATCATAGAAATGAATTAATTAGGTTTAAGATAATTATTTATATTCATTGATTATGTATATTTACTTATATCCATGTCATGAAAACTTCTTTAATTTGTTAGTTTGTCTTTTCTTTCCTTGCACAGACATTACATATACATTTGGATAAGAAAAATGTAATATAATTCTAAAATTAAAAAATATAATAAAAAAATAAATTATAAATAATAATTAATAATTTTTTTATGAAATAATTTTTAGTACTCAAATATTATCTATAAGGAACCAAATACGACTTTTCCAATACTGCGTAGACACTATACTAATATTGACAATGGTTTTTATAATTATCTTAAAATTAATTATGATTTACATGTACTAAATTTTTTTATTCAATATATATATTATAATATAAAAATTTAGTAATTACATAAGTTTAATACATTTTATATCAAAATTATGTCTTGACGATGTCACAAAAATATTGTAGTTTAAAAAAAATACATTTTTGACTATTCACAAAAAATTTAACTTTTTCAAAAAATTATCAAAATTTGACCAAAACCATTTTTTGATGCTTAGATTTAAAAATTGTACTCCATTTATGGAAATAATTTTACAAATATGAGAAATTAAATTTTTAAATAAAATAATCATTTATTTAAAAAATATAGATTTTAAAATTATAACTAATTTTATGAATCTTTGAAAAATTAATCAAGGTCACATAAAATTATCTTATAATAATAAGAAAAATATATTAATTTATGAATATATTTTATGAAAATAAATTTTAATTTAAATCATTATATCAATTAGGAAATTATAAATAAACATTTACATTTCACAGAAATACCAACACTTAATTTATCATTTTTAAAAAAATTATTTACTTATTCCTTGATATAAATATATCATATTTTAATTTATGAGATACTTAAATTTTTTATTTATACTTGAATAGGTGAGGTTATTATTTAATGTCCACATTATTTTTCTTAATAGTCACATTAATATTCCAAAAGGCTAATGTTTAATAGTATAACATGGTTCATTTAAGCTATAAGATATCAAATAAATTAAAATGATTTAAGGAGATGCGTACCATAGATTATTGGTGTGTTAAAAATAGGGCACAAATGGTCATCATACATAAGCATGAAAATAATACAAACACCAGGATCATTATAGTATACAACATACCTCTTATCGGGCTCAGGGAAGATCAGAATGGGGAGTGATGTTAGAGGATATTTCAACTCATGAATGAAGATTGAAATTTCACATACCATATAAACTTCACCCCTTTATAGGTAAGAGTATTCAAAGGTTACTACAACTTCGATAAATACTTTATAAACCATTTATATTATCTAATAAAAACTAAGGAATATATGAATATTAAAGATGTTTTGTGGCTCCTCACATGAAAGGACAACCTTCAACTTCTCAGGATCGACTGATAATACCTGCTCAAAAATCAAATTCCTTAAGAACTCCACTTCTTGTATCTAGAAATATAATTTTGAAATATTTCCATATAGATGGTGACTCATTAGGATCTCTATAACCATATTTAAATGGCGCTCATTCTCACACATGAACATTGAATAAACTAGAATATCATCAAGAAAATACTATAAAAAATTTGTCATGATACTAATTGAATATATAATTCATCATAACCATAAAAAATATAAAAGCATTATTCCGAAAAAAATATATAACAAGATATTCATAATTGAAATACCTAATACCAAACACTGTTTTCAAAATATTAGGAACCCAAACATTGAGCTGATGATAACCCTACCAAAGATCAATTTTAGAAAACCACTTTTCCCCTTTACCTGATCAAACAAATCATCCATGTGAGGAAATAACATATATTCATAAGCATCGCCTGGTTCAACTTATGATATTCTATGAAAAACTAAAGTGAACCATATGTGTTATTTCCAAAGAAAACTAGGTTTACCCATGAAAAAACACTTAGGAAAATGAAACATTTCTCTATCTGATCATCCAACTTAATTTTGATCTATTTATAACATTACAGTTCCATGTGACATGATGGTATTGAGATCAGCTATGTACCAGGAACCAAATCAATCAAAAACTCCACCTATATATTTGTAAAAAAACATAAAATTCATATGAAAAAAATCATAAAATCCCAAAAAATTGGTAAGACCAATAAGAGAATAAACCACATCAGGATTAAACACAATAGTAGACAACAAGCTCCTGAGCTCGGGGTGGAATGGTACTGTATGAAAAGTGTTCAAATCCCAATATCCCTAAAATAACTTATAAATATCATAAAAAAGAATAAAATACACCAATGATAACAACCAATATTAGAACAATGGGAAATAATAAAGTTCATCCTAATGATGACATTAAAACAAATCTAGATCAAGAATTAAGAAATCCAATACTAAGTCCACCCCAGCTATCGATAGATAACAATAAGGACACTGAAACCCCTGATCTTTTCTCTTTCCAATAGGTTTTACTAACTCTCTGAAAATAGAAATAAGATCTATTAAATATTTCAAAAAATCAATAGAAAAGGAAGGTATAAATGAGTGGGAAGCACATGGATTAAATAAATTCGCCGCAATAGAAGATGAAAAAATAGTACCTCTCACTATTGTTGGACTCATGTAAAATTATGATAGAAAAAAAACTATCATATGATGGTGCTTCACTCCTAAGGCCTATGGATGGAGACCTATGGAATTTTAATATTCTAACTATATATAGTGGCCTTTGGATCCAATGACACCTGACCATAATGAGGTATATACATAGCCTAATAGAATCACTATAAATGGCTATAGAGGCCACAACCATTTCACATATTCATGGGGGTGGGACATGAATTTCTAGGGTTCTCAACCTTTTTTCACTGGTAAAAAGTATAGGGAATACTTTTGGATGTATCTTATAATAAATAAGAGGCATGCTACTAATAAAAACCTTCACCACTCATGCGATGATTATAACACTTCCTCTTATTTCCCTACATACCACTCAAGCTGTCATTGGGTGGAAGATAAGGGGAGAAAAAAATGCTTCATACTGTGTTAATATCAATCATAATATACCCATCTACTATCTTCACATATATTTAATGATTTAGTATAAATACTGGTTATCTTATATCAAGTTGAAAACCACATAGGTACTTCTGATCTTTTAGCAGTTTTTTCTTTTTTTTTGTCTAAAGAAAAATAAACCAGATCTGTAAAATGATTGGTGTATCTTGACACTGAATTCTATCTTTTCTACAAAGATAAGAACTCTAGATAATTTTCCATAATTAAAGACTCTAAGAAGAACTAAAAAAATAGTAGTGTTTTAAAATCATTATAGTCCATGCCCATGTGCATATCTACCTACACCATGGAATCCCACCATCGCTTCCTGGAACTCTCAAGTATGAACATTTATAACTTCACCTTGACAGCCTCAGGTGTATCAAAAAAGTAGAAGATATAATCAATATTTTCCATCCTGTCCATCACCTCTTAGGGATAATTGTTACCCTTACAGGATGGGAGCATCTCATGTAAGAACTGTCAAGATCAATCCTTGTCTCTTTTAGCCCTTGGTCATACCTTTATAATTAGGTTAGGGAATTAAAATACTTTTTGTTCAATGACATGAAATTCCAACATGATAACCACTATAAAATTTTGATCTAGAGTCAGATTCCTTTATGGAGTATCCACTGCACCCTCTTTTGGGACCCATGAAAGATTCCTTGGATGTGTATCCCTACACACCAAAAAATAGTAGAAATAATCATATAATAGGATAATATTAGTTCAAGCTAGAAACCCATAAGAAGAAATTGAGATTGATATCAAAACTCAAAATAGGAGATACACATCCCAATATCCCATGATAACTTGAGGCTCATTATGACGAGGGTTTTTCAGAAACATTCCAAAACTTACCTCTCAAGCTCTATTAATCCCATCTCTTATCTAATAGTCATCTAAAGACAATGAACCTTGAGGGATGGCCAACTTGGATACCACTTTTTAATGAACCAACCCTAGATAATCTCGAATCTATCAGCTGAACCAATTTAAAAACAAACACTAAGGGCATTCCCGATCCCCATGAGTAGGTGACTACCACCCAGGAATCAAAAAATTATAAAATTGAATGAGTTTTACAAACTTGAAAAATATTAAAGGTATATACACACACAACATAGTGAATAGTATAAGAAAAACCAGAAAAATATATTCCATAACTAAAATAAAATAGTTTATGTGATATAACTCAAAAACCATATAAAAAATATAATAAATTGGTATGAAAAAAACAAAGGAAAAAATGAAATAAAACTACTCCTATGATATTTGGGAAACCTCCAACCATCTCACCACTAGCTACCCAAACCCATCAGATAGAAACCTTTCCTCTTTACTGTGGTTCCTTTCCTTTTCTTACATCAAAATACATAAATAGGTTTACACACCATCAAAGCGGTGTTTATGGTATGAGCCAAATAGGCTTAGTAGGATTCCACCAAGGTGTTCCATATCAAGTATATATAAAAATATCAATGTATTCTCATTTTCAAGAAAACATGGCATGATAAGTTGTAAATAAGTTTTATATCAAATCATGGTAAATATTTACCTTTTTCCACAAATCTAAAAAATCCATGTTAAATAATTTCAATGAACATTTCAAATAACCAGTTCATTATTCAAATAATGTATATAAAGTAAAAATATCACAAATCCAAGCACAAGGATAAATAATCCAAGGATCACAACCTATTAGGCTAACAGAATACTCATACTACAATCAATGAATAGTGTGGAACCAAGTCTTTATAACACAGGCCTAAGGAGTAGAGGGATTACCCACAAGCGAACCCCCAAAAATTTCAATATAAATCCCCTAGAACAATTGGCATAGGGGGTATATGTGTATCCCATGAGTGATCCTCCCGAAAATATAATGGATTATGGCCCTTAGCTACACTATCCCCTTAAGTACCCAAGGCTTCCCATGTGTTGCATTACTCAAATCATTTCAAAGGGTTTCACATTTCAAAAACAATTACAAAAACCATTATTCTTCCAAAACACACATTGATTACCCATTTCAGAAACCATTTTCAGAGATTTAATATTACCATTTTTTCCTTTACTAAGAACCAAGGGAAAACCATCTTTTACCACAAATCCATTTACACACACAAATAAATCATTCCAATTCATTTAAATTTTTTTTATTAAACTAGATTAATACAATTCATCTAACGTAGGCTAGAGACAGAACCACATACCACAAAATCATGTCAAACACTACCCACAATGGGATCCACTAATACTGAAAGGAAAGGAGAGATAAAAATGGAGGCCCTGGTCAATGATTCCCATATCTTATAATCAAATTCTACAAAAAAAGAGTTAAAAGAGGGTTTTGATCACACATACCTCAATAAATTCACCGGTGAAGACACAAACAATATGTGGGTTAGAATCTAGGAGAATATTACACAAAAGATCTATAAAGGACCAAAAAATTTCAACATAGGGTTTTTGAAACCATAAATACATAAAAAAACTACTATTTAAACAGAGAAACAAAGATTTAGGAAGGCCTCTTTCTTGAGAGAAGAAAAAAAACCGTGTTAGAGATTGAATGATCAATGATACATTTCAAAATATGAAGAGACACCAAAAACAATATATATAATATCTGAGGGGTTGATAGAGGAGGGAAATTAAATGAATAAGAAAAATTTCTGGTGTGTAGTGTGATAAAACATACCGGGATGAATGTATTTATTTCATAAATGAGAGACTTATAATGAAGAATTCTCATAATGTATTTATTCCAATTTCTTTTTCCTTAAGAAAAATTTATCCCAAGTGATTATTTTATAGTTTTAAAGTGTTTATTATTATTTACAAAGAATTTATGGAATAAAATATGAATTTACACTATAAACCATTTTACAGTTTGTTCCTAGTGAAGCAATTACACTATAATCTAGAAATTATGATGTAAAAGTGCCTAGAAAGAACAAATTTCCCCAATGTATATTGAAAAAATCATAAAAAATTCATGATTCTATTTGAACATGAAAAACACACTCTTAAACCATAAAAAATAATATCTTAAAATCTAGGATTTTACATATACCTTAAAGAACACTCAGACTCAATGAAGAATACAAGGATGTAGTCCACTAATAGATTGAGTGGTGGAGACTATAGAGGAATGAAAGATCAGTTTCATTAATTTTAGAAATGTGGAAAGAGAAACCTAGGATAATGTATCAAACGATCATAAAAAATGTTTTATGTGTGGAAAATAATGACATTGAGAAATTAATTGTTGTGGAAAAGTGAGAATTTCAATGGAGAGAAATAAATTTCATCCTAGAGATCCATTTATAGTTAGTTGTCTTTAATATGAGTATATTAGGCATTATCTGAGTCAATTACCTCTTTTAAATGTTACCTCCGAGACCAAGGAAAGGCTTATGTTAAAGAAAAATGGATAAAGTATTTTTTTATTTGGATTCATGAATTATATTGTAGAAGTATTTTTATTAATAGTATTTTGGATTTAAGAATCATGAAACATTTAAGAATTTTGTTAGTTTTTTTTGGAATTATATATATATATATATTCATCTAATATTAACTCAAGAATTATGGTTACTATCATGGGTTTATGAGTTTAAGGTTGTTCATAAGTTCAAATATTAGAAATCCCTTTTGAGGTTTTAATTTATGGGATTTTGATATGATTAATGACATTTTGAGAGATATTTATTTGGGTTGATGTATATGTAAACCTTAGGTCTAACATGAAGTATTACATTAGGAATAATGTTCTCTTAATATTTTTAAAGGTATTTTTAATCATTAGGCTTGATATGATCACTGATGTTAAGGTAATAATAGTCACTTAAGATTATTTGATTTCATGAAAAAATAATTCATATAGAAAAATGTAGTGGATAAAAAGTGATTTGATGATAAATGTTATTTTGATGATGTTAATAATAATTTTAGGAACTTCATCAGAATTATATTAATATGATTTTATAAAAAAGACACCCCACATACAGGATGATAACTTATTATGTTAGGAATGGATGTCGGGCTTAAACCCACAACTGAAAGATGATAAGGGTGAATCACCTACCACATGCCTACGTGATATACTAGTTAGTATGAAATTGTTTTTTTATTTTTTTCCTATTATCTCATAAGGTGCGTTTCCACTAGGGTTCTTTCCCCATTATTGCTTACCTTTCTAGCCCTGAGTTGGCTTAGCGGTTCCCCTCTGTATTGGCTTGGTGGCTTGTGGGGATCCACAACGACATCATGTGACCTTGGGGACTTGGTTATTGGACATTTCTCATCATTATGGCCTCATTCACGCCCCACTCCACCTCCATTGGATAGGGTTTCCTCCAGTGGAATGGTGATGGGCCAGTGGCCGAGATCCAGCATTTTCAATTGTGGGCTGCAGCCTTGCCACCAGTGTTTGCATCAGATGGTCCGTTTTGGTCCCTAAGGGTGTTATGGATGGTGGCGACGTGACTTTTATGGTCTTAGGTGGGGAATTTATGGTCATCTATGGATCTCTGGTGTCCATTGATTTGGTGATTTTTTTGATCTTCCTTTATCACCTTCTTTTTTTGATTTTGGATTTGGTGGCCACTGTTCGTGTGTCAGCATGGGGTCTACAGTTTTTTCACTTGGAATTTATGCTTTAGGATCTGGTTTTCCATGGGGTCTAGCACGATTGGTTTTGTGAACATCATTTTCTTGATGGAGGTTTTTTTGTTTGTGTATTCATCTTTTATTTTTTGGATTCTCCTACAACTTTGGACGTGTCCCTACTGCTAAGCCCTTGCTGAGTTATGTTGGACTCAAGATGAATAAGTTTTAATTTTCAATGCCTACAACAAGCTCTTGATGATGTAATTGTAGTTCTTATTTGTGATACAATTCGTGGAGTGGTCGACAACAAGAAGGGATCCATGCTCATTTTTTAAAATGATTCTTGGTTTTCCGTTGAATTTTAGGTGTGTTAGTAACCATTATAATACATGGTTCTACCACAAATGCAGTACAGAGCATGAAGCTTTCACCTTGCATACCATTCAGATTTGAATGTTTGAGAGGGTTTGGCTATTCCATCAGTACCGGTCCCATGAAACTCAGCACGAGACATCTTTCCAAGTGGTCATGTGATGGTGAAGGCTTTTTATCTCGTTGTATTTGATGGGAAGGGGAAAATCTTGTCGGTTTCACTTGGGTTATTTGTAATGGTTGGATCTTGAAGTTTTTCATTTTTTCTTCAAAAGTGTTTTATAATGAAAAAAATTAATTTTCAGTCAGTATGAAAATGTTTTTTATTTAAATTATTTGATAGATAGATACTTATAGAAAGGATTAATTTAAATCTGGGTTGTTACTATTGAGGTTTTATATATTAATGTATTATATTGGATAGATTATTCAAACAATTTTTGTTTTGGTAAATATTTATAGAAATATAGAAATAATTTTCACTATTTTATGGATCTAACTATCTTTTAAATGTCAATTTTAGTTATTCAATAATAAATAATTATTCTTGGATATTCATTTCTTAGTGTAAGAAATGAAGTGGAAATTGATCAAAGAACAACCAAAGGGTGAAATTAATCTTATCAAAATGAAAAATATCATGTAAGTTTTTTTTTGGTTTTCACTATCTTGATAGTAAAATAATAATGGAAATCTAGAAATATTACCTTAAAATTTAAATTTTATTCTATTACTTTCATATACAATGAATCGATGGTAATTTAACCCGTTATAGATTTATGGTTTTATGGTGGTTAAATTGCTGCTAACCATTTTCTCTATTACTCTCTATTAGTCATTATGAATTAATTTTATCCTCTATGTTTTTATTTTAAATTCCCAAAAATTTTATCCTACGTGGAAACCTAGTTATCTGTTATTTCCGATGACATTTGTATTTCCCATTCCCTATTTTAAGAGGAAGTTTTGTTAACCATATTTATGATGTTGTTTTTTCATAATGGAAATTTTAAATAGAAAACCCTTGATTTATAAGTGAATGTTAAAATTGTGAGGACATAATTTACTAAATTTTGAGATAATTCAACACCCCAATATTTTAAAATAATAACATTATGTTCGATATCATATATGACACAAAACATAGAACTTAAACGAACCGTAAAATATATTATTTAAATAGGACTATTATAACCTATCCATTAAATCATCATTTATGAATAAGATTAACCAAATAATGAAATATATTTAAAGGAACAAATAAATAAAAATTTATTAATTATAATCCCTTGATTTTTATAATAGTCTATTCATTCTTCAAAAAATATGTTTTCTTCAAAAATGATTCTTACTAAACTTTATGAGAAAATCGTATAAATGATTTTTTACACATATATAAAATTTATAGGATAAAATTAAGTTAATTTTTTAAATCATAATATCAAAATTATATTACGGTGAAATTTTGGAATTTTTATCAAAAAGAGTGATTTTTCAGTGAATAGTGAAAACACCGCTTATGTAAAACCATCATTTCTTTTCAATAAATTAAGTAATTTAAAAGTACAAATATGATTTAATTTTTAAAAATTCACATAATTATTATTTTGTTATTTTTTTTCAAATTAATTACATTTGAACTATGTTTATACTGGATTTGGGTATATATTTATTTTTAGGCTTAAAAATGCATTTTTCTGAAAACTGTTTTTAGGTTCATAATATCCCTTGTTTTTAATTATTTAAAATAACCAATAATAAATAATTATTTAATGTAAATTTATATATTATATATCTAAATATATGAATTTATGTCTATATAATGTTGATAACTATTCATATAATTAATGTAAGATTGTCATATGCTTGAAAAAAGCATTTATTGAAAAATCGTTTTTCAACACGATTTTCTAGTTTATTTTTAAATTGAGCTATACCAATTATATTAATTGAAATTGATAAAATTTATTCCATATCTGGAACCCAAATAATTAATATTATTTAATAATTTAAACTTAATTTAGGTCATAATGAATTGTAAACACATTAAAGTCTAATTATCATAGTTAAGGTTAAGATGAGTTTACCAGGGGTTAAACGAAAAGATAACAATAAAATTTATAATTAAAAATTTAAAAATCATATTGGATGGCAATACTTAAAACATATTATATCACAAATTTTAATCTAATGTCATTTGGAAGCATTTGGATCGAGAATGACTTTATCATTTTATATTCTTTTGGGAAATTTCCAAATGGTTTCCAAGAAGAATCCCTCCACCACTTATAAAATAGAACATCATACCCTCACTTATTTAAAAATATAAATCCATTAATCATAAAAAAACCTTTAAACATATCTCCTAACATCTTCATCCAAATTATAGAGGCTCTGGCCTTCCCAAAATACCAATCCAAGGATGCTTAATAAGAGATCCAAAATAGGTTACTCTAAGAGAGGGAAATCATCTTCAACAAGATCATTATTTTTAAGTATTTATTTTTAAAATTAAATTATTTCTTAAAAATTACTATATAATAAAACTATTATATAACATGTACTTATATTTTATTATTTTTATCACATAATATTTACCAATCTTTTTCTCCATAAAATGGGAAATAAATCTATCACTTGTGTGTACGGAAGACTACATCCTCGGGAACTAATGTAATTTTTTTCCATAACCAACTTACTTGGATAATAATGATGATGAAAATATTGAATATATATGATACATATGACATGATATTAATTATAAAAAATTAATATATCAACCAATTTCTTAGCCTTTCACCCATTAAGGGAATAATAACGTTACTCGTGCGTATGTACGACCTACCATTTCCGTGAAGTGATGTTATTTATTTTCGATATCCAAATATATATAATTATTATAAAAGTGTGTCTAATGAATAAATATTATATTTATAACATTAATATAATTATTTATTTTATAGTATTATACCTTATGCCGAAAAACTAAAACTTTCATGATGAAACAAGCATGAGAAAACGAAGTAATTAACACCTGAAATCGTGGTAATAATGAAATATTATTAATTTAAAGGTAAAAATATGTTATAAAAAGATCATATATGATATTATAAATATTAATATGGTTCTATTATAAATTAATAACATTTTAAAACAATGATATATGAGGTAAAATCATGTTCAACTAAAGGGAAATGTATGGTATGGGATTCCTTCTTAATTTCTATTCATTGAGGCATATTTTAATGTTATGCACATAATTTATTTTTTATGTTTTATGTAATTAAATTTTACATGTTATATCATGTATTATTTATAATTAATGTCATTTTATTTTACATTTTAAATATATCATCCAAGTGTATTTTTCTTGAAAGCTACCAAGTGGTATGGAATTTTATAACTTAATTTATTTTCATTGGGTTATGTTGCTTCTTAATTGTCTTTTATATGTTAATATTATGCGTATAATATTTTTATTATTATTTTATGTTGTATTTAAAGATGTAAAATGTGGATTTAAATTTCATACACATAATCATCTCATTGATTAATTCTCCTTTCAATGGTATGATCTTTTAAGATATTTCCTCTATATTTCCACTCAATTAAGACATATTTAGTATTATGCATGTATTTATATGATGCTTTTAAAATTAACCATTGATATATTATAAAATGAATATATTTATATTAATGTAATTTATTTTTTCATTCTAAGTTATTACATTCATGGTTGTTGTGATTCAAAAGTTACCAAAGTGGTAAAGGTTTATTCTTCTATCTCATTTTAATTGGGATTATTTATGTTTGAATTTTTATCAAATGAAATTATTTTATAATTTTCTAATAAACCCATTTAATTTTATTCTCATCTGGTTACTCATGAAATTTTCATTCAATAGTACAAATTTTCTCTCTTGGTACTTAAAATGATTGGGAAAATTGTTTTTAAAAACAACCAACTTTATTTGTCTTTTCGGTTAAAAAATTATTTTCCATCCATATTCATATTACACTGATTTCTTTTAAAATAATATTTAAATATTCTTTGATTATTTATTAAATAATTTTTTACCCATGATTGAATTTTTTCAAAATGTTTTTTGAGGAATATTTCAATCATTTTCTAAACAAGGTACTTTTTCCATTTTTTATAAAATGTGAAAGGAATATTTGTCTTAACATACTTGAAATGAAATAAAATTTACCTCCATAATGAAAAATAGTTTATTTAAAGATTCCTTTACAAATTTACAAGATTATTTTCAAATATTTGTTTTCTGAATATTCGATAATTTTTTAGTTTTTAAAAATCATTTTAAATTGAAAAGGGTATTTCCCTAAAGAATGTTTTTTATGATATTTATTTGGTATTTATATCCATTAATAAGAAAAATATTTTATTTTACTTATAATAAACTAAGGATATGTTTTAATAATACTATCCTTATTCTTTCTTTGGATGATTTATAATCAATTTGACCAGGGAAAGTATTAGCATTCACCTTCTTGATAAATTTTGAAGTCATTAACTTTCCATTGAAACATTAACTTTCTTATGATTATTGGAAATTACATTTAGCTTAAATATCTATATTATTTATCATGTATATGATTATTAATGAAACCATATATCATTTCTACATATTTTGTTTTACTTTAGAAGATATTATATCGATTGTGGAATTATTTATAATTCACATTATTTACTCAATATAGAAATTTTTTGAAAAGGTATGTTGTTCATGAATTAAATAAATAATTAGATATATGTGTAATTTATTAGAAATGAAGTTATAGGTGGTGCTCAGAATTATATAACCCCTCGATGCATTAAAAAGTCTCATGGGAAAAATCTATAATCTAGCATTAAATGGGTTTCTGGTTTATACCCACATATCAATTAAAATGTCTTGGTGAAAGGTATTAACGATATAGATATAATTATATATGGGATAATGAAAACCAATATCAACAATTTAATTCATTTAGAATTTATTTATTATTATCCAAGAGATTACTGTATTTATATTATCCATGGATTATCTTCAAGATCATATGACTAATCATATGACATTATCTGATCATCATTTATTCCTACAATGTTATTCTTCATTCTCATGTTATTGATTAAATAGATTTTTTTAGTTATATACATTTCAATATTGATTATTACTAATTTATTCATGATTAATTAAAATATACATAACTCTCACTGAGTATCTGATCTAAACCTTTATTTGTTTTTTATTTCCCAAAGATATGAAGAAAGAATCATTAAATGAGATCAAGGATGAAGAATATTTACTTTCAATATATTTTAATTTATGTTTTCAAATTTCAAGTGATATTCAAGTATGTATCTAGTTTACCAAGAATACCAAACTATTTTTTATTTTGGGATATGATCTCTTGTATCTTATGATAATGTAATAATGTAACCATCGACGCCAAGCTACTGGAGTTGGGGACTTTACACTCTTAATATCTAAGGCACTTTCTCTCGTAATCTTAGAAAACCATGTCTCTGTCCATACAAAGAACTTTATTTTACCCAAGGTATTTTTTGATAATTTATAGTGACTAGAACATGTTCTCCATATGTTTAATGGAATCCTAGAATAAATTTCTCACATTTAATTATTTTTGTTAGTACGTTGCGATTGTGATCATCTGTATACTAATTATTTGGTTGTGATTATGTAGAATATAAATGTAGATGGATATGTTAGTTTAGTGTGTTTTATGGAACAAAACCCATTATTTACTTTTTTTAAGATATATAACTGAATTTTTTTTGTTTTAGATTTCCAAATTATTCATTAAAGAAAGTATGTGATAGATCATGTGACTATGAATTGATATTATAGGGTCATATTAAAAAAGGGTATATAATGTCATTAATCCACTTCAAGGATGGGAAACTACTATAAAACTAACCTATACCAATATTTTATATCCATGTTTTTGTCAAAATGTTAGTATAAAAATTTCCTATAACCCTCTATACCAAAAATTTGGTCAAACCATTGGTATAGGTCACATCATTATTTATGTGTGATAATATAAAAAATTAAAAATTAAAAATTAATTCTACACAAATATATCAATTTATAAACACAATTTTTTTTAGGATAGTGGTTAAGTCTTTAAAAAATAACAGAGGGATCATGGGCTCAAAAATCATCATTGTTATGGAAGTATAGAAGAATAATTTTACAAAATCATTGGTGTAGGTCTTCCAAAATA
The DNA here is from genome assembly GCA_963277665.1 of Viscum album. Lineage (NCBI taxonomy): Eukaryota > Viridiplantae > Streptophyta > Magnoliopsida > Santalales > Viscaceae > Viscum > Viscum album. The sequence continues at coordinate 1,898,610,767 of OY728150.1, forward strand.
GGCATATATCTAATGGATTATAAAACTATTTTATAAAATCCATTTTCATTAGTGTGAAGTTACTATAAAATATTAGTAAAATATTTTCTCATGTAATATTTTTGTCTAATATGATTTGTGTACCCCTATTAAACAGTTTACTTCAGTTGGCCTTAATGAGTTATCCTGGTTAACATATATTCCAGTATTTTTTTCTTAATCTAATATTTTAATCTCATAAGATTTGTGTAACTATTTTAACCATTTTAATTTCATAAATATGAATGAGTTATCCTTATTAGCATATTTTTCAATATTGAGTCCATTTTATTTAGAAGAATACATAGTGACCATGATTTTAGGAATATAGAATTTTAAAATACATTTCCCATTATTCTAAAATTTTATAGAAAATAATATCATTGAAGTCATGAAATTAATTACTTTTTCAATCAAACATGTTTTTCGGGAAGGTAATATAATTGTATTTGATGTTTTAATGTTCTAAGGGTTTTGTTTGTTGGAACAAAATTTTAGTAAATAATATCATTAAAATTATAGAATACATACTTTTTTTCAACTTCAAATATATTTTTTGTGTTGGAATTTTGTAATGGTGGTGGTTATATGCCTAAATAAGTTCACCAATCTTACATATACCCCTCTTAGTTTTTTGAAATCTAATGAAAGTGGAGGGATTTTGAGTGTCCGTATAAATTATGGGGGAATTTTCCAAAAACTTTGTAACATGTTTTTATAGGATAAATGTTTTTATTATGATCCAAGTGATATTTTTGGTATGAAGTCTCAATTATTTTGGCTAGTATTTATTACATATCAATTCATTCAATTCAAAAACTAAAGGTTACTAGTGAAAAATTGGTCTTTCATATCATACTTTTACATTGGTTTTTATGGTGATATATTTGAATTTGATGTTGTAAATAAATTTTTAACATTTACTTTTATAACCAACCTCAAGAATAATTGAAATTATAGTTATTTTAAAAAGCATATTAATTTTTTTTATATCATATTTTTAAATAACCTTTGTGAAAAGCATTTTTTAAAAATAAAAAACAATGGGGGGAATAAATAACTTTACATAGTTGTTCTATACAATAACTGAAAATAGAAATTATAATTAAAAAAAGATATATATTTAAATGTTAAAAAACTAATAATCATTCTAAGAAATCATGATAATAATTTAAATTGTACGATAAAAAATAGAGGAAAACAAAAATAATTTCTTTATAAAAGTGACTGTTTCATTGATATTACCTCCATGTTAGGATCATTGAAAATGATGGTTTCTATTATCACCAATTCCACTATATCTCTCTCTGACCTTTCAATATAGGTAAATATCCTAGATGTATATTAAGCCAAAATTTGGAATAAATAATTGAAGAAAAAATTAAGAAATGATAATTTAGTATAGAAATCACATGGTAATAGTTTGATATGGAAATGAAACAAATAGTGTAATTGGTGATAAATTTTTCTGGTTAGAACTAAAAAAACAGATGTAATGGAAAAAATTAAAATCCCATGATCATCATGATAAATTTATAAGTGAGAAAGTAAATTTTCATGGGTGTGTAGTGAAAAAATTATAGGATCTATGTAAAACATAAATTTTTAATATTGGTTATTTTAATAACTGAAGTTAAGTATTCTCATGTTGAGGATTTTGATATCAATTATGTTGAATCAACCTAAAAAATAATTCTAAATTCCGATATTATTTTTGGTCTGACACATTTATTGGAGAGTGATAAATTAATTAAGAGAGTGATTTTTCTTATCCTTAGTAGATGAATTTCTCTCAATATTAATGAAGAGTTAATTATAAATATTAATGTTTGTAAAAATTAATATTGAATATATTTATTAGAGATATGGACTTGGTATCTATATAAATGGATTACGTAACATTTTTTTAGTATTAATAATGTGTGCTAATAGAACCTGACCAAGGAAAAGGTGGATCCCTTTCCAGGGAAGTGAACATGGGAACACAAAACGTTCTAGAGGCCCTAGAGCCAAAGGTGGAGGTGGAGACCCACAAGGGAGGAGACCAAAAGGAGGGAACTAGGAAATGTGATGACCAAAAAATATTGGTGACACATTTTTTTATGATCTAGGTAGTGTTCCAGAAGATGATAATTCTTATAACCAATATTTATCTCCTTTTTGAATGAAAGTGATTGATCCACCCTCTCATGAATGTCGGATGAAATTCCAAATTACATAATCTTATTGTTCTTTATTTTGTACTTTGTGCTTACATTTATGTTTTCTTATCATGTTTTTTGGTTTATTTTGCTGGTTTCATAGAATAAAGAGCTTGTGAGGACTGAAATCATATAAAGGGCTAACTCAGTATGGTGGTTGAGGTTACTGGAATTCCTTGTTTCGAACACCAAATTCATGGGGGATATTCCGAAGTAATGTTCCCCATTTTTTTCTTTTGGTCCCGATCACCACCACATGGTATCAAAGGAAGGTTGAAGTGATTGGTTTTTGAAAATGGTGGAAGGAATATGGTGGATTAGTTTGGAAAGGATTTAGAAGGATGTTATTTGAAGAAAAAATAGTACCTGAGGTGTTTCTAGGATATGGAAAGTATGATCAGACAACATGAGTCATGAAGTATGTCTCATTGTTGGTGAAAGTCTGAGTTTGGAGGAATAATTATGGGGTTCCTCATGTTAGGTGGATTATGAAGATTTCAAAATAATTTCACTATAAGATGGTAGTGGTATCAATGGTGTTGCTAAAATATTGCATGTATTCATGATTGTAGGTGTCTTGTGGTGTGTTCCATTCATTGGGTGGTATTTAGAGCTTTGTGGAAGGCCACTACTTTTTTTAAATGCAATTAAACTAGAATACCCTGAAATTAGAACACATTGATTGTTCTGGAAGTCGAAGTAAGGTGATAAATGATGTAGTTTCCTAGAAAGAGTTGTTAGATGAAGCCATCAATTGTTAGTTCATATTGTTGGAATATTCAGATGGTTCCCAATTCAACATGACATTGCAGATAGAGAAGGGAGATTTCATCTTTTGAATCTATTGCAATGATCTTTTAAAGGATCAGTAGAGAAACAGAAAGACCTTCAGGGATAAAGTTGGGTTCTCAAAGAGTAGGAACCAAGATGGAAGTAGTGAAAGAATAGGAACATATTATTGTAGTTACATTAAAGGAAGTTTTAATGGTAGTTTAATGAGTCGAAAAATTCATATTTAATTTCCTAGACCTTTTTTTCCATTCATTTGTGTTTTTAACGGGACTTGGTGATGTTTTGTGAGAGTTTGGTGGTGATCTAGATGTTTAAGGTGGTGTTTTTAGCATTTTTAGGGATACCCCATATTGTGATGTGTCTTGGAAAGTTGTGTTAGAGAGTATTTTAGAATTCATGTGATCCTGTGTAAAACTGGCTTTGTGACCATGCCATAAGGAAGGTGTGGTGATGAGTGTGTGGACCTGGTGGTCTGTTAGTGTACCACAAGAAACTTTGAAATTCCCAGATGGGTAATGTTGTATAGAAAAAAAACTTTATATACATTGATATTACTTTAGAATTGAATTATATTCATTATAACATATAATATAACCATTATAGGACTGTATAGGTATAGTGTCTTTAGAAATTGGGAAACATAAACAATTGGTTCATAAAACATCTACATTGTATTTCGTTTAATTCTTCATAACTAGAATCTTTTTTGGAATATCATACTTAATACCCTTATTCATGACCTGGGGAAAAGAAACATATAAAAGGGTGATCTCAAATTATCAATAAGGATAAACAATGGAAATATCAATCATATCATATTCATATTAACATAACATTTGAAAACCTTCTCCTGCATATAAAAAATCATAATATCAAGTCATGGGATAAATTATAAAAGTGAAATGTATTCCAAATAGTCATAACATAAGACATGATTCTTTTCATACACACATAAGAATAGAAAATTATTTCATATTAGTCAAGGCTCATTGCCAAGACCATCATAGCGGACCAACTCCATTACTAAACCGAGTTCACTCCTCGTTCTAGCCCTGTAATACTAAACCATATTTACATTCCGTTCTAGTCAAGTCTATATCATGAGATATAAATCCTAACCCAATGAATTGGAATGAGATATAGGTCCCACCCATTTCATAGTTAAACCATTCTTACATGTTCAATAGAAACATAAAAAATATTCACTATAGCATAACCCATGAAATAAAATGGGTTTCTTAAACATCATTCCATAATAATTGATATAAAACAAATGGATTTCCTACATAACATTCCATCATAAAAACAATCAAATCATAATAATAACAGGGATAAAAATATAACCCTATTTAAAGAGTTTCATCTTAGATGGAAACTAATTTTGAGAAATTACTTGAAATTAATTCATGAGGAAAATATCCTTTCTTTAAAAAAATGTTTTTCTTCCACAAAATGGCTCACAATTTTAGAAGAAATAATTTTATGTGAAAATAACCCTGTAATATTGTAGTGGAATCTTCATGGAAATAAGGTATTGTGAAATCTTAAAAATCCATTCATTTCGTACAAGATAGAAAAACATTCTTCTTGTATATTTTCCAGAAAATTCAAAAAATACCTCGTACAGAAAACGACAAAATATTCATTCATACAATTTAGTAAAAATTAAAAAATGGGTAAAATTTACTTTCAAAAATTATATAAGGATATAAAGAATATTTTGGAATAAATATTTATGAATCTTGGAGGTGGATGATAATTATACCCCAGTAAATACTTACGAATAAACAATCTTAAATAAAGACAAGATTTGGAAAGTTATCCCTTAACATAGGGCTCATATGCTTCGTATATATCCTAAACTCATGTATAATGATTTAAATAACGTTTTTTATATATTACAAGATCATAATAATTTGTATGACAACATTTATGATCATATTTTCATCTTATTGTTAGTAACATTTCATTATTACTCGTTATTCAGGTATTCACTTCTTATGCATGTTTTGTTAGATAAGTTCTAATTACAATTTTTAGGTTATATTTATATCATTTACAGAATGGTATTATTATAATATATATCATATTTATTCAATCAATTAATTTATATAATCATGCTTTATTGAAGACTGTGTAGAATGAATCACATCGCACCGTAGAGACAGTAAGTCGTACGTTCACACAAGCGACGATATCGTTCCCATAATTGTTGAATGGTATTGATGTGAATGGTGTATAATATCTCATACTTAGTATAATGTTATAAAAATAATATATATTTATTATTTTCACCATTATACTCTTCCAAGTATGGAGGTGGTGGAAAAGAGATTGCATCATTGCGTGGAGACGGTAAGCCGTACGTACGTAGGTGTAATGATTTCATTTTTCATAGGATGAATAGAATGTGAAATAGGGCTGTTTAATATTTATAATAAAATATAATTATATTATTGGTACTTATTTTATTACTTTACAATTAAACAACTAATTAATATGAAGTATAAGAAGAAAGAAAATTGAAATAATCAGTAGAAGATATTACCTCTTCCTCGACGTGCCTCCTTTAAATTTCCTTTTAGGGCACTAGAGATGGTCTTTCAAGAAGAAAAAACCTCTATAATGAAAATATGAAAGTTGAGAGGGAAAAATTGAAGGGTTTGGATGATCTTTACGGCTCAAAATTAAATTAAGGGGTGAGGGAGGAGGTGACCATTTATAATTAAGATGAGGGTAACTTTTGGAAACCTCAAAAATATTAATTTATAATAAAATCCAAACCCATATAAAATCTTCCAAAATGTCCTAATTTAGAATATGAGATTATATAGGGTTGTAATATAATCAAAAAATAAATTATAGACATGTTTTTTTGTCAATTTATGCATTATCATTTTAATTAACACTTAGTTATTCTATTTAATTTTAATTGAGGTAACCATATTCTAAATATTTAATGGTTATAAATATTTACTTATATGGTGTTAAATGACCATAAATGTATCTTTTATAAAATTTTAGACCTTATAATTATCTCTTTGTAATTTTAAAATGTTTTAATTATTTTAAAATAATTTAATAATATTTTATTTGTATAAAATGTCAATAGTGTCAATTTTGACAATATTCATTTATTTGACTTTAAATAAAATTAAAATAGAAGATAAATTCAAAAAAAAAATTAATGCACTCATAACATGTCACATTCACCTAAAAATTCATGGGGAATATTAATTAGTTCATATGATATTTCTTTTAATAGTTTTAAAACCATTTATTTGATATTTTAGTTAATAAAATAATTTCTACATCCCTATTGTGTCATCATTATTGGGTAATTATTTAATCTTTAAAAATTATAAATAAATTTCTATTATTTAGATAATTATTTTATATTTATATATACTAACTATAGTATATATTTTCTCTTAGTTATCTATATATTAAAAATAATATACTTATATAAAATGAGATTGTGACATTTTTTCACATTTATTAGTTTTTATTACATTCATGTCACATTCCTAGATAAGTGGACAAAAAAGTGATTCCATTAAAAAAATAGATGATAAAGGTCTAATTTGGTTACCTAATAAGATTTTTATAGGTGTTAAAAAAATTATATTATTATTTTTACCCTTAATTACCTGATTTACCTTTAACCATGGTAATAAAAATAATTAACAAAGTTAAAATTAATAATGCCAAAAAATAAAATAATCCTATTAACATAATTTTAACCTAATGATTCAAAATATGGAATTTATTTTTGAAAATTTAAAATACAAATTTTACATTAATTATGTAATCTTGTTGTTGAAATGGGAAAACAAGTTTTAAAAGTTAAAAAATTGGAAAAGATTAAAATTTTTTTACCAATGAATTCAATGTAAAATTAATGATAATGACATAAATTATATTTAATGATAAAATTATATTACATTTTTATTTTAAAACAATTTAATATTATAATTTAACCATATAAATTATCTCGATGAATAAATTTTTTAATTAGTATTTAACATATTTTTACTATTCATCAAAATTTTAAAGTTATCAAGAAAATATCAAAACTTTATCAAAATTAAATTTGTATATCTTTATTCAAAATAAAATTATTATGTTGTCATATATAAATTATTAATGTTTCAAAATCAAATTTAATATGGGTTCTCAATTCAAAGGTGTAAAATTACCCTTAAAAAAGGATTTTATATATCTAATAGGTTTTTATTAATACACTATGACTAAAATATACATTGGATGAATATAAAAAATATTTTGTTGAGTATATAACACATATATATCTCTTTAAATTCATTACCAAAAGTAGTTCAATAAAAAATAAAAATATCTAACTGATTTATATTTTTCATAGCCAATGAATTCATAATGCATTTTCATAAGTTAGTTATAATAATTATCATTAACTTAAAGGGTAGGCTATAATGGTAATTTTATAATATGGGCATCTCATGGTTCTTTTAAACTCATGATTTCATGAAAATAAAGCTACTGAAGAATAATTTTTTTAATGAAAATATTTCATAAAAACATCTATGTGTTACATTCTACCCCCCTTAAACAAAATTTCACCCTCGTAATTCGTCACTTAGTAAAAAACAGATGAGGATATCTTTCCCTCATCATATCCTTAAGTTACCATGTAGCTTCTTCAAAATGGTGGTTCATCCATAAAATAATAACCAAGAGAGTGTTCTTGTTATGTAGAACTTTTTCACTATGATATAGAATCTCTATCGGTTGTTCTTCATAAGAAAGGTCTTGCTCCAGCGGTACGACTTCTGAGATTAGTACATGTGAAGTATCAGGTATTTACTTTCTCAGGAGAGATACACGGCACACATCCTAAGCTTGAGAGAGATTCAGTGGAAGTTAAAATCAATAAACTACCTTCCCAACATGATCCAGAATTTCAAAAGGACCTACATAGCTAGGGATAAACTTTACCTTATTTCAAATTCTCATTAATCTCTTCGAGGGATATATTCATAAGAACACCTTATCACCCACTTCTAACTCTTGGTCTCTAATTCAGTTGTCATCAAAACTTTTTTTTTCGACTCTGAGCTGCTCTTATGTGTTGTTAAATAGGTCTAACCTTTTATTCCATTTCATCAACAAGATCAGGTCATAATAGCTTTCTTTACCCAACTTCACCCCAACAAGTTAGAGTTCTTCACTTCTTTCCATAGAGGTATTCATAAGTATCCATCTGATTACTAAAGTAAAAGCTATTATTGTAAGAAAATTCCACCAATGGTAGGTTATGATCCCAACCACCATTGAAATCCATAGATCAAGCTCTCAAAATGTCTTCTTGAGTTTGAATTATCCCCTCAGACTGACCGTCTGTATGAGGATGATAAGCAGTGCTAAAACATAACTCTCTGTCCAGAGTAAGATAAAGACTTTTCCAGAACATTGAGGTAAACCTCAGATCCCAATTGGATATAATGGAAGGTTTTACTCTATGAAATCTTACTAGTTCCTTTACATATATCCTTGCAGGATGATCAAGAGAGAAATCCTCTATAATATAACTGAAGTGTGCCGACTTCATAAGATGATCAACTATAACCCATATAGAATTACTACATTTGAATTGTGATGCCCCGGGTTTTATTAACTTGTCTATGTGAACAATGTTATATATTTAAAGTGATGTTTCTTGTTTTACATGGCTTTTTTTTGGTACTAATAAAGAATTTTAAACTAAATAGATGGAAAAAGGGGAATAAAGAGAACTATTATGCATTAAAATGTTACATTACTACAAAGACCCAATTTAACCAAGAACACCATGTGAAAGGATCAACATGGACACAACAAGACTACTAAGAATCACAACTCGAGTAATCGGATAGTTGTTATCTTCTGGGTCCATCAGTTTGAAAAATATATTAGCCAGAGCCACGACACACATACTCAGCACCAAGGGAATAAGGAGAGCCATCCACCTAGGGTCAAGTGTTTTGAATTTGTGAAACACCCTACACCCCTACTTTTATATTGGTCCTTTAAGAAATTATGACCATTATGTGACCGTTGGGTTTCTATTGATAAAGCGCATCTTTTTATAAAAATTTGGTCTTTAAAATTCTCTTATAATATTATAGTATTTCAATATTTTAATATTTAAAAAAGATTATAATTTTATCTTTGATTATCTTAATTTTTTAATAAAATAATATTGTTGAAAATGAATCTATTTAAATATACAAAATCCTGATGATATCTATATGGTGGAAAACATTGTATTTTAAAAAGTTTTGAAAGTCATGTCTAAAGGGTATCTATAATAATTTAAAAATATATCTTATTGGATTTCTAAAACTATGTATTTTGAATTGGGAAAAATTTATGGTCTTTTAAAAATAATTGTGTAAATCAAATAGTGGAGTATGTTATAAATTGGATTTTTGATTTTTAAAGATATAAGTTCCTAATATTTATAAAAATTTAGTATGTTAATTATGAAATATATATCTTTTAAAAGGGTTATATCAAAATATAAAGTATTCATCATTATCTACAATGGGATTTTAGATTTTAAAATTATAAGATAAAACACTTTATTTTGTATCATAAATAATCAATTTTTACATATATTCATGTTTCACACTATTTTGGAACTAAGTATACTTATACTAATTATCTTGAATATCTAAAAAAGTTTTTTGTAAAAAATTCTGTTGGGACTTGGCTAAGCCGAGGGAATCCCTTAGGGACAAGCCCTCAAGGCTGAGACCGAGCCCCAGGGACCCGAGGTACCGACCATCAGGATCCCCAAGCGGTGCAGAGGTGTCAACCAGGTCCGAGCCCAAGCATAGCTTCGTTTAGTTGCACGCAGGCCCGTGTATAAGGCCCGTGGCGTGCGTTGCATGAGGGTAGGCCAAGGCCTGCGGGGGGACTGTGTAAAAGGCCCCAGTGTGCCTGTGTATGTGTTTTTCTCCGAAGGCAGCGCAGTTTGAGTTACAAACCAGACCTCATCTGCTGTTCGTTTTGATGTGGGATGCGTTCCGCACGATCAGAACCATCTGATCGACTTCCGCTTCAATCTCGTCCGTCCAACCCTTTTAGCCATGTGATCGCCCCGCGTATGTCTGTGACCGTCCGATCTCTCCCGAGATTAAATCGCGGCCCTTGATTTCTTTTAAATCGATCAACCCAATTCCCGCGCCTCCTCAAACCGTCCGATCATTCCGATTTTAATCGAGGCCATCCATTCCTTTTCGCGTCAACCTCTTTAGCATCTTCTTCCTCACGTCGGGGTCCCGCAGCAGTAGGCCTGCACCGGAGGATGCCTCAGCTTCTCTTTTACAGTACTCCTCTTGACCCCCAGCACACCCCCCTCCTAGGCCACCATTTCCTCATCTTCCCCATGTCGGCCTACCCATTGGCCGAGTCACCTAGTTGCACCAAATCCCTACTTAAACCCTTCTGCCTCATGTAGTCCGGTGACTTCTTCTTCTCCTCCTTACCTCCTTCCGAACTCTCCGGCAATGCCAACCAGCTCCATTTTGATCTGAGCATCCTCCTTAATCACTGTATGGGTGCTTGCATTATTATTTTTTGTTTTTCATCCACGGTATATATAGTTTATATATGTATATATAAATTTGATATGAACCCCTCAGATTGTATGGTCTTCAAGGGGTTTTTCCATCAGGTTTTCGGTAAGGATCATATGGGAGGATCTCCCGTTTAAAAAAAACAATATAGTTTTATAGAACCTAAAACCTATATGCATGTATAACGTGTATATACAGTTTTTATATATATAATTTAACATCGATTATTTTTTTAGTTTTTGATTAACCTATGTCTCTTTTATGTCTCTTTTAACAGGACCTTCGGGTGTGTTAAGTTTTGATTATTTTTCTTTTAGTTTTATTTCATAAAACCTATACATATATAAATATTCGAAATATATAGTTTTTATATGTATATAAATATATTTATAACCCAAACTCAAGCTATTTTCAGATTTCCAAAATGATCCAGTATGTTACACTAGGCATTATATATTAATGAGGGTCGTTTGAAACTAATTTACCATGAAAACCCCCTCTTTGTAAACTTTGTATATATATATATATATATCTATGTACTCATATACATGTAGACCAATACAAATCAAATTTATAATTTTAAAGGATGAGTATCAACCTTTAAGTGGATTCTTATTTTATGCGTATCAGGTTTTATTAAATAAGATTATTTGACATATCCCATTATGTGTTTTACGATAAAGGGTGTATTTTGGATTGATTAAAATATGATAGAGGATTTAGGAATTTTGGGACCGTGTTATCATGTTGTGTCCATTTATTATCTTATTATGAAAAGAACCTGCCTTGGTGAATGTTATTAATCAAGCTATGATTTAATGACCTATTTATCACCATAACTAATGGAAAGTTTTTTCTTTAAGCATTTCATTTCCATGAAATAATAATTTTTAAAGATCCATCATTTATTATATCATCCTTTTATATTCTTTAATAATTAGCTTGTGTGCAAAGAATGTTTACTAAACTATGTATGTCTTTGATTAGTTATTGACATATTTTAAAATGTTAACTGTTGTATCATTTATTATTAAAATGTGTAATGGTTCATTATTTATTTTAATTATCATTGTACATATTTCATGCCTATTACATGTCACTATAATGAACTAAGAAATTAGATTACCCAAAGTGGTATGGGGAACCTTGGGTAAAATAAAAATAAATGAGTTATTCAAGGTGGTATGGGACATATTGAATATACAAACCATTTAAGTAAAGTATGAATGATGTGGATCACATGATAATAAAGACAAATTTAAGGGTGTGCCCTGATAGCACTCCAATGCATTGAGTAAAGATGTAACATCTAGAGATTAAAATTTTAGCGATACCTTGGGGATGGACCTTGGTGATACGGAAATGATTGTCTAAGTTAAATGCTGATGACACATAATTCAAGTTATGTTACTAGTTCTTTTCAAGATAAAATTCCCATTCTTTCATGACCATTGCCTTTATGTTTTTATGAAGTTACTTTTTTACTAGTATTATTTTGGAGCATGATTTGTGTTTATCACTTAGTAATATAGTAACCAGCAAATAAAATTGAATTTATTTCCTTTATGCGCAGCTCTGATTATGCATTACTCTTAAATATTTAATTTTATGCTTATTTAATCACATGTTGTACTTGTTTATGATGACCATCATTACTTTTTTGAGAAATGTCATAAGTGTTTCATATATTTCTTGAAAATATTGATTGAGCATTTTGATGTTATGTGTTGCAGTTTTCCTTAAGATAATTATTTTTAAAGGAATGTTTTCAAAAAGTTACACTATTTTCATTTTTAAAACCCCTTACTAATTATTTCAATGCTCACCCTATGTTTTGATTTAAAATTTTCAAGTATCAGCTTTTAAAAGATGAATCATTTCAGAATTTACCGGTTTCCCAGAACCCGAACCGCACATGATCCTCTGTATGGGACATGATGTGTAGTTTATAGATGCATGTTTTATTTTAAAACAACACATCATGTTCAGAAGGCACCAGATTCTAGGTTTCAGGAGTCGGGGTCGTCACAGTTGGTATCAGAGGTTCGGTTTGGATAACTCTGGAAATCCAGAAACTGAAACAAATATATATATATATATATATATGCCAGTTTTACTAAAAATGAGTTTTCTTGAATTTCAAATGGAAAATGATGGTATTACCATTTTGTCTCTCCCCAATGAGGCCCTAGAAACCATTGTTTCTTTAGCTAGCTGTGAGGATGTTCTAAACTTTTCCCATATCAACATGACATGCAAACACCTTTACGACGTGTCCAACTCACCACGGGTACTTCAGTTACATTAGGGGTTAGGAGTGGATTACCTCCTTATGATGACGAACCAGTTTCCCTCCTATGTGCATCAGGGAAGGTACCATGAGGGACTTTTCTGAGTGTTCACGGCAGGTGAGGAATTTGGTTTTATGACCCCCAACGATTTTCAAGATGCTGTTGCTGCCGGTGACCTCCGAGCAGCCTACCTCTGTCAAATCTTGAACTTCAGCTTTTGGGGAAAGTTGTTGAACTTCGAAATGCTAGAAGATGAATCCACCAGACTGTCCTATAGACAACAAGTGTATTTTGACATCTCCCAACTTCATACCCATCATGCTAGACTCAGAAGACGTCACAGGTACCCCCATGATTTTAACCCTGAATGCTCAGCCTATTTTTGGTTTGAGGAGATAGGGAGTTTTGCCTCTTTGTGTGGAGTTTGTGTAGTAAATCATCAGGTGAAACTCAAGCACTGACGTGTAATAATAAAATTTTGTTTACTGATATGTTGTCCTTACCTTTCTGTCTTAGCTTTTTTTATACCTTTGAATGGTTTTCAAGTGATTGAACTCCCATCTTAAACTTTCAGATGGAAGGAAAAACCCACCTGTAATCTCTTCCCACTAATATCTTAGAAATAATTTTAATCAAAACTTGTGAGGATGAGTATGACCCCATCAAAAATTTGAGAAAAACGTGAAAGCAATGGTTTGAGGTGAAAAACAGTCCAGATATTCTCCGAACCTGTCAGGGGAATGCCTCCATCTACTACCGCATAGGCTCATCACAACTATCCGGGCATGAACGGTAAGGAAATTACCACGAAGGGATCTTCCTGTGTTTCACCATAGGTCAGAACTACACAGCCAGAGTGAAATTTCAAACGGGTGCTTTAGAAGGAAAGGTTTACACGACATATATGTATCAACTCCTCAGTGTCAGCCTGTACGACAACATCTATAACTTGGATATTCTTGACCGTGACATAATTTGGCGAGTCCTTCGTACATTGGTACACATGGACATTTCTAAACTTTGTACTATTCGAGCCTCCCTCTGGAAGCCTAAATGTAATGTACATTAGTTCAACCCCTCCTGCCATAAGTGTATCTGGGTTAGGGAACTGGAGGATTTGATCATCGCTATGGGGATTCCGCTAAATGCAACTATTGATCCTCTATGATGGTGGAGATGGTGAGAACGTCACAGAACCTTTGTGGTTTTGTAAAATAAATTTTTAGGACACAATTTTCTAAAGGGAGGGATAATGTGACGCCCTAGGTTTTATGAACCTGTTTAAGTTAACAATGTTATGTATTTAAAGTGATGTATCTTGTTTTACATGGTTTGTTTTTGGTACTAATAATGAATTTGAAAGTAAATAGATGGAAAACAAGGGGAATAAAGAGAACTATTATGCATTAAAATGTTACATTGCTACAAAGACCCAATTTAACCAAGAACACCTTGTGCAAGACTTAAGATGGCCACAACAAGACTACTAAGAATCACAACTCGAGTAATCATATAGTTGTCATCTTCTGGGATCATCAGTGTGAGAAATATAATAGCCAGTTCCATGACACACGTACTCATCACCAAGGGTATGAGGAGAGCCATCCACCTATGGTCAAGTGTTTGAATTTTTGAAACACCCTACACCCCTTCTTTTATATTGGTCCTTTAAGAAATTATGACCGTTATATGACCGTTGGGTTTCCATGGATAAAGGGGATATTTTTATAAAAATTTTGTCTTTAAAATGATCTTATAATCTTATAGTATTACAGTATTTTAATATGTACAAAATATTATAATTTTATCTTCGAGTATCTTAACTTTTAAATAAAAGAATATTCTTGAAAATGAATCTATTTAATTCTAAAAAATCCAGATGATATCTATATGGTGGAAAACATAGTATTTTAAAATGTTTTGAAAGTCATGTCTAAATGGTATCTATAATAATTTAAAAATATATCTTATTGGATTTCTAAAACTATTTATTTTGAATTGGGAAAAATTATTGGTCTTTTAAAAAGAATTTTGTAAATCAAATAGTGGAGTATGTTATAAATTGGATTTTTGATTTTTAAAGATATAAGTTCCTAATATTTATAAAAGTTTAGTATGTTAATTATGAAATATATATCTTTTAAAAGGGTTATATTAAAATATATATTATTCATCATAATCTACAATGGAATTTTAGATTTTAAAATTATAAGATAAAACTATTTATTCTGCAGTATAAATACTCAATTTTTACAAATATTCATGTTTCACACTATTTTGGAACTAAGTATACTTAAAATAATTATATTATATATCTAAATAAGTTTTCTGTAAAAAAATTTGTTGGGACCCGGCCAAGCCAAGGGAATCCCTTAGGGAAAAGCCCTCAAGGCCGAGACTGAGGTCCGGGGACCCGAGGTACGGACCATCGGGATCCCCGAGCGGTGTAGAGGTGTCAACTAGGTCCGAGCCTGAGCATAGCTTCGTCTAGTCGCACGCAGGCCTGTGTATAAGGCCCGCGGCGCGCGTTGTGTGAGGGTAGGCCAAGGCCTGCGGGGGGGGGGGGGGGGGGGCGTGTATAAGGCCCCAGTGTGCGTGTGTTTGTGTTTTTCTCTGAAGGAAGCGTGGTTTGAGTTATAAACCACACCTCATCTACATTTTGTTTTGATGTGGGATGCGTTCCACGCGATCAGAACCAACCGATCAATTTCCGCTTCAATCTCGTCCGTCCGAACCTTTTAGCCGTGCGATCACCCCGCGTATGTCCATGATCGTCCGATCTCTCCCAAGATCTAATCGTGGCCCTTGATTTCTTTTAAATCAATCAACTGAATTCCCGCGCCTCCTCCAACCGTCTGATCCTTCCGATTTTAATATAGGCGATCCGTTCCTTTCCGCGTCGACCTCTTCAGTATCTTCTTCCTTGAGTCCGGGTCCCGCACCAGTAGGCCTGAACCCGAGGACTCCTCGACTTCTCTTTTACACTGCTCCTCTTGACCCCCCGCACACCCCCCTCCTAGGCCACTATTTCCTCATCTTCCCCATGTTATCCTACCCATTGGCTGAGTCACCTAGTTGCATCGAATCCCTACTTAGACCCTCCTACCTCATGAAGTCTGGCGACTTCTTTATCTCCTCCTTCCTTCCTTTTGAACTGTCCGACAAAGCCAACGAGCCCCCTTTTAATCCGAGCATCCTCCTTAATCACTGTAAGGTTACTTTCATGCTTAGTTTTCATTTTTCATCCATAGTATATACAGTTTAAACATGTATATATAAACTCAATATGAACCCCTCAGATTGTATGGTCTTCAAGGGGTTTTGCCATCAGGTTTTCGGTAAGGATCATATGGGAAGATCTCCCTTTATTTTAAAAACAATACGGTTTTACAGAACCTAAAACCTATATGTATATATAATGTGTATATACAGTTTTTATTTATATAATTTTACATTGATTATTTTTTTTAGTTTTTGATCAACCTATGTCTCTTTTAACAGGACCTTCGGGTATGTTAAGTTTGGATTATTTTTCTTTCAGTTTTATTTCATAAAACCTATACATATATAAATATTCAAAATATACAGTTTTGTATATGTATAAAAATATATTTATAACCCAAACTCAAGCTATTTTCAGATTTCCAAAATGATCTAGTATGTTATACTAGGCATTATAAATTAACGAGGGTCATTTGAAAATGATTTACCATGAAAACCCCTTCTTTGTAAACTTTGTATATATATATCTATGTACTCATATACATGTAGCCAATACAAATAAAATTTATGATTTTAAGGGATGGGTATCAACCTTTAATTGAATTATTATTTTATGCGAATCAGGTTTTATTAAAGAAGCTTATTTGACATCACCCATGATGTGTTTTACGATAAAGGGTGTATTTTGGCTTGATTAAAATATGTTAGAGGATTTAGGAATTTTGGGACCGTGTTATCATGTTGTTTCCATTTATTATCTTATTATGCAAAGAAACTACCTTGGTGAATGTTATTAATCAATCTATGGTTTAATGACCTGTTTATCACCATAACTAATGGCATGTTTTTTGTTTAAGCATTTCATTTCCATGAAATAATAATTTTTAAAGATCCGTTATTTATTATATCATCCTTTTATATAATTTAATAATTAGCTTGTGTGAAAAGAATGTTTACTAAACTATGTATGTCTTTGATTAGTTATTGAAAAATTTTACAATGTTAACTGTCGTATAATATATTAGTAAAATGTGTAATGCTTTATTATTTATTTTAATTACTAGTGTACATATTGCATGCCTATGAAATTTCACTATAATGAACTAAGAAAATAGATTACACAAAGTGGTATGGGACTCCTTGGGTAAAATTAAAATAAATGATTTATTCAAGGTGGTATGGGACATCTTGAATATAAAAACTGTTTAAGTAAAGTATGAACGATTTGGATCACATGATAATAAAGACAAATTTAAGGGTGCGCCCTGATAGCGCTCTAATGCATTGGGTAAAGATATAACCACTAGAGATTACAATTTTAGCGATACCTTGGGGATAGAACTTGGTAATATTTAATGAAACCTTGGGGATGGAACTTGGTGATATGGAAATGATTTTCTAAGTTAAATTCTGATGCCACCTAATTCAAGTTATGTTACAAGTTCTTTTCAAGATAAAATGACCATTATTTTATGACCATTGCCTTTTTGTTTTTATGAAGTTT
The DNA here is from genome assembly GCA_963277665.1 of Viscum album. NCBI lineage: Eukaryota > Viridiplantae > Streptophyta > Magnoliopsida > Santalales > Viscaceae > Viscum > Viscum album. The sequence continues at coordinate 1,898,628,393 of OY728150.1, forward strand.
ATTTTTTACTAGTATAAGTTTGGAGCATGATTTGTGTTTATCACTTAGTAAGATAGTTACCAGAAAATAAAATTGAATTTGTTTCCTTTATGCGCAGCTCTGATTATGCATTACTCTTAACTGTTTAATTTTATGCTTATGTAATCACATGTCGTACTTTTTTATAATGAACATCATTACTCCTTTGAGAAATGTCATAAGTGTTTCATATATTTCTTGAAAATATTGATTGAGCATTTTGATTTTATGTGTTACAGTTTTCCTTAAGAGAATTATTTTTAAACGAATGTTTTCAAAAAGTAACACTATTTTTATTTTTGAAACCCCTTACTGAGTATTTCAATGATCACCCTACGTTTTGATTTAAAATTTTCAGGTATCAGCTTTTAAAAGATGAATCGTTTCAGAAGTTTTTGGTTTCACGGAACCCAAACCGCACATGATCCTCTGTATTGGACATGATGTTTAGTTTATAAATGAATGTTTTATTTTAAAACAACACATCATGTTCAGAAGGCACCGACTCCTGGGTTTCGGGAGTTGGGGTCTTCACATGAATGTTTTGGGAAGTATGATGACAAAGTCCATAGTGATATTTTTCTATTTATCTTCTGGTATGGGTAATGTTTGTAACATCCTTTTAGACTTCTATCTGTCAGCCTTAACTTTCTAAAAAACTAAGAATCAAGAGACTTATTCAGTGACATCTCTTTTCATGACATCCCACTCAAAGTACTCTTTTAGATCCATGTACATCTTTGTGCCTCTAGGGTGATTAGAGAATGATGAACTATGAGCCTTATCCAATAGATCCTTCTTTAATTCTTGTATGGGAGGAATACAAACCTAGTTTCTAAGCCTTGTTATTTCATCACAATCAAGGTTGAATTTAGGAACATTTCTCATCTTCTTTTGTAACTCTACATCTTCTTTCTCTTCCTATTTAATATTCACTTTTATAAATGGTTAAACATTCATTTTAGAAAGATAATATTTACCCATTTAAAATTTCAAGATCCATCTTTTGAAAATCCATAAATATTGGATCTTTTATGATCCTCATCATGGATAGGATAGCATGGTCGTGTGGACTTAATGCATCTGCCACCAAGTTTTCTTTCCCATGGTGGTAATTAAATGAGCAGTCGTAATCTTTAATCAAATCCAGCAACATTCTTTGGACCATATTCAGATCTTTTTTTTTGAAAATATACTTTAATATTTTATGATTAGTATAAATATTACACCATTCACCATAAAGATAATTCCTCTATATCTTTAATGAAAATATTACTACAGATAAATCCAAATCATGAGTTGGGTCATTTTTCTCATGGAATTTCAACTTTTTAGAGGCATAAGCTATCACCATATCATTTTTCATTAGAACACAAACCATCCCCTTCTTGGATGCATCACTGCAGATCACAATCCTTTCTCCACGACAAGGTAGTGTGAGCACTGGTGCACTGGTTAACATTCGTTTTAGTTCGTTGATATTCTCTTCACATTCTTATGTCCAAATAAAATTAAATCCTTTCTAAGTCAACTTGTTTAGTGGATTATATAATCATGAAAAATATTTCACAAAACTTCAATAACATATAGGAAAACCAAGAAAACTTCATATCTCTGTTACCGTTGCTGATATCGACCATCTTTCAATAACCTCTATTTTTGCTGGATCCGAAGATATCCCCTCTCTTGAGATTATGTGATTAAAAAAATAAATCTCTTTGAAACCAAAATTCACACTTGGTAAATTTGGCATAAATCATCTCCTTTATGAGAGTATTTAGTAAAATTATTATGTGATATTCATTTTCTTACTTGATATTTGAATAGACCAAAATATCATTTATAAAGACTGCCAAAAACTGATCAAGATAGTCTCTAAAGACTCTATTCATTAGATCCATTAAGATAGTGGGGGAATTAATAAGAGTAAGAGGCCTCACTATAAATTCATTGTGTCTATACCTTGTACAGAATGCTATCTTTGGTATATCCTCCCTTTTAAACCTTAATTTATGATATCATGAATGAGGATTAATCTTGGAAAAGTATAGATCTCCACATAGTTGGTTAAATAATCCATCAATGTGTGGAAGAGGATATTTGTTCTTGATAGTGATCTTGTTATGTTCTCAATAATCAATACAGATTATCCTTAATCCATTATTCTTCTTAACAAATAGAACATGTGCTCCCCAAAGTGATTTACTAGGGTGTATGAATACCTTATCAATATTCCCTTCGAGTTTCTTCTTCAATTACTACAACTCAATTGGGGCCATTCTATAAGGTGTCTCTAAAATAGGCATAGCACTTTGTATGAGTTCTATTGAAAAATCAACTTCACGATTTGGTGGAATACCTGGAGATTACTCTAGAAAGACATCACTAAACTCCCCTACAATGGTCATATTATTAATCATGAGTTTATCCCAAACCATTTTAGATAAATAACCTTAATTGATTGGAATCAACACCAATAATATGGAAAACATTTCTACCAAAATGTTATATTCATCCTTGCATTAATAGATGACCATATATTGATCTGGAATATGAAATTTGACTTCCCTTACTTTAAAATTGATATGATATATATATAGATAAAGTCAATCCATTCCCTGAATCACATAAAATTCCACTATAGGAAGGATTACATGATTTTTAGGAATCACTTTCCCATTAAATTAAACCAGAAATGAATTATAATATTTTGATGCAACTATTGTGCCATTAGGAGTTTTCCCAACTAACTCAACATTTAACCATTAAGGTAATATGCAGATACCCTTAGAAAATTATTCAGAAATAAAAGATTTTGTGGATCCAAAATCAAATAAAACATTTTCTACTTTAGAGTGGATGGTATGTATACCTTTCACCTCTTCATTATCATACTCCACATCACTGATAGTGATTGCATGTAACATTAATTTGTCTTTAGACTTAATAGTTTGTTGACATAAATAATCATCAATAACCATTGTATTAGGGAATTTATTTGTATAATTCCCTATTTCCTTTCACTTGTAACATTGAAGTGTAATTGGTTCATTCTATGTATCCTTTTAATTGTTCATATTATTAGATTTAATTTTTCCATCACTTCAGTATTCAACTACCCGATGAACAACTTTTACACACTTAAAACATTTACTAATCCCTTTAAGAAAATTTCCACCCTGTTTATTTCCACACTTTAAGCATATGAAAAAACTCATCTTATTTTCAATGTGGTCTTTAAATTTCCTTTGAATTCTATTTTTCTCTTCTTATCAAACCCATATGACTGATAGGTTACTCCAATCTCCATCTCAACCGTGAGAGCACAATGAAAAATTTCATCATAGATATTGAAGTCCCTTATGGATAATTCCCTTTAGTGACTTGGTTTTAATCCACTATAGAATTAATCAATTTTACTCTCAGGTTGGATAATAATTCCAGAAGCGTACCATGAAAGTCTTGTAATATTTTCTATATAGGTACTAACAGATTCATCATCCTTTTTATTAAGTTCAAGGAACTAGTTATCCATATTTATTCTAATAATAGAAGGAAAGTACTTATTGTAATATAAGTTCTTGAACTCATCCCATTATATGGACTCAATTTCATATATTTGCCTCGTATTCTTGATAAGATTCCACCATTGACCAACTTCACCTTCAAAATGATAGACTAATAAGATGAATTTATCATGTTTGGAACATTGTTGACCTGAAAATATCTTTTCAGTGGTATTGATCCATTGTTTATCCACTAATAGATTAGAATATTCATTGAATGAAGGTGGACGATGCCTCATGAAGGATTAAATGGAACACTGCTCCCTTCTTTGCTCATTTGGATGTCTGGCATGATTCCTAGATTGATAAAGTTGTGTGAGAATGGCTAGAAGATTTTTCATTCATGGTCCCATAAAATTTTGTTTCCCAGGGGGACAATCATTTCATTTCCCGTCACATTCATTATTAACGCGGTTCCTTCGAGTTCCAAACATTTACTAAAACCAAGAAGCATAGTGTGAAAAACAATAACCGTAAAAGGAAAACCACATGATCAAGAATAAAATTTTAATTTATGACACTTTAGGTTTGATCCTAGGTTATTCATGGCCATTTCTAAAAAACTAGGATCGTATCCTATATATAGACACATCCTTTGGGTTCTTACTAAGGCTTTCTCATCCTAGTTTACAATGGTTAACTATAACGTTACTATGATACCAACTATAACGATCCATACTTTACATACATTGATATTACTTCATAATTGAAGTATATTCATTACAACATATAACAAAGGCATCAGTAAACCATATAGGTATAGTGTCATTTGAAACTGTGAAACATAAACAACTGGTTCATAAAATATCTATATTGTCTCTCTTTTATTTCTTCCTAACCAGACTCCTTTTTGGAATATAATACATAATACCATTATTCAGGACCTGGAGAAAAGAAACATATAAAAGTGTGATATAAAATTCTCATTAAGGGTAAACAAAGGAAATATCAATCAGATCTTATTCATAAGAATATAACATTTGGAAATCTTATCCTGTATATAAAAGATCATAATATTATGTCATGGGATAAATATTAAAATTGAAATGTAATCCCAATAAGAATAACATATGACAAGAAATATTTTGGCCTATACACGTAAGCATATAAAATCATTTCATATTAGTTAAGGCTCATTTTCGAGACCATCATAGGAGACAAAGTCCATTACTGAACCAAGTTCACTCCTCATTCGAACCCTATATTACTAAACTGGATTTACTTACCATTAAAATAATGTCTATCTCATGAGATATAAATATTTACCCAATGAATTTTAGGGAGATATTGGTCCCAACCATCCCATAATTAAACCATTCTTATATGTGTCACAAAAACATTAAAACATTCACTATAGCATAACCCATGAAATAAAGTGGGTTTCTTGTACATTATTCCATTATAATTGATATAAAACAAATCTGTTTCCGAGATAAAATTCAATCATAAACACAATCAAATAATAATAACATGAATAAAAATATATCCCTATTTAAGGAGTTTCAACTAATATTGAAAATAATTTTGAGAAAACACTTGAAATTAATTCCTGATGAAAATATCATTTCTTCTTGAAAAATGTATTCCTTCCACAAAATAGAACATAATTTTAGAATAAATTATTTTAGGAGAAAATAACCTTATAATATTTTAGGGCAATATTAAAGTAAATAAGGTATTGTGAAATCATAAAATTCCATTCATGTCATACAAGTTAAAAAAACATTCTTCTCATACTTTTGTTGGAAAAGTAAAAAAGTACCTCGTTCTGAAAATGAAAACAAATTCTATTCATTACATTTAGTAAAAATTTACCAATGGGTAAAATTTAATTTAAAAAATTAAATAAGTATATAAATAATATTTTGGAATACATATTTAGGAAAAATGGACGTGGATGATAATTATACCCCAGTAAATACTTATGAATAAACAATCTTAGATAAAAAGAAGATTTAAAAAGTTATCCCTTACCTTAGGTCTGATATGATTCGTATGTATTGAAACTCATGAATAATTATTCAAATAATGTTAATTATTTATTCCATAATCATAATCATTTTTATTATAACATTTTTTATCATATTTTTATTCTTTAGTTAGAAAAATTTCATCATTACTCGTTATTCGGGTATTAACTGCTTATGCATGTTTTATTAGATATGTTCTTAATCATATTTTAGGCTATAGTTATATAATTTACAAAATGGTATTAGTATAACATATATAATATTAATGCATTAAATTCATTTATATAATCATTCTTTAATGAAGATTATGTAGAACAAATCTCATTGCTTCGTGGAGACGGTAAGCCGTACGTACTCACGAGCGACAATATCATTCCCATAATTGTTAAATGGTATTGAATTGGATGTGATATAATATCTCATAATTATTATCATGCATTAAAAATCATATATATTTATTATTTCCACCATTATACTCATCTAATTAAGGTGGTGGTGAAAAACAGATTACACCATAGCGTGGAGACGGTAAGCCGTACGTACGCACACTCAGTGATTTCATTTTTTGTAGGATGAATAGAATGTGAAATAAGGTTTTTAAATATTTATAATAACATATAATTTTATTAGTCATACTGATGTTATTACATTATAATAAAAAAACTAATGAAGAGTAAGTAGAATAATAAAGAAAGTTGAAATAATCGGTAGAAGAGATTACCTTTTTCTCGACGTGCCTCTTTTAAATTTCCACTTAGGGCACTAGAGTTGGTCTTTAAAGAAGTACAGATCCTCTAAAATAAAAATATGTATGTTGAGAAGGTAAAATGGTATGGTTTATCCAATATTGAAGGCTCAAAATCAAATTAACAGGGGAGGGAGGATGTTACCTTTTATAATTGAGGTGAGGGGCACTTTGGGAATCCTCAAAAATATTAATTTATAATAAAATAAAAACACACATAAAATCCTAAAAAATGTATCAATTTTTAATATTAGATGATATAGTGTTGTAATATAATAAAATAATAAATTTTAGTCAAGTTTTGATGTCAATTTAAGCATTATCATTTTAATTAACACTTAGTTATTCTATTTAATTTTAATTGAGGTAATAACATTCTAAATATTTAATGGTTACAAATATTTACTTATATGGTGTTAATTGTCCATAAATGGTTACTTAATTCAATTTTAGAGCTTTTAATTATCACTTAGTAATTTTTAAATATTTTTATAATTTTTAAATAATTAAATAATATATTATCTTTATAAAACGTCAATAGTGTTAATTTTGACACTATTCATTTATTTGACTATAAACAAAATTCAAACCGAAGATAAATTGAAAAACAAATATTTAATAAAATAAAAACATGTCATAAACACCTATAATTTTTTTAGAAAATTAATTAGTTCATATGATATTTCATTTAATTTTTTTAAAATCATTTATTTGATATTTCTATTGATAAAATAATTTCTACATAACTATTGTTCCATCATTAATGGAAATTATTTAATATCTAAAAATTATAAATAAATTTATATTATGTAGATCATTATTTCACATTTCCATATAATATCTATAGTCGATATTATATCCTATTTATCCACATATTAAAATTAATATACTTATATAAAATGAGATTGAGAAATTTTTTCACATTCATTAGTTTTTGTTACATTCTTGTCATATTCATAGGTAAGTGGCCATAAAGTTATTATAATTCAAAATATAGATGATAACTGTCAAATTTAGTCATCCAATAATATTTTTACTGGTTCTAAGGTAATTTTATAATATTATTTTTACCCTTAATTATCCGATTTACCTTTAACCAAGGTAACAAAAATAATTACCCAAGTTACTATTCATAATGCCCAAAAATAAAAGTAGCATGTTAACATAATTTGGACTTACTGATTCCAAATATTGAATCCATTTTTCATAATTCAAAACACAGAAGTTTCAGTAATTTATTAATTCCGTTGTTGAAATGAGAAAATGAGTTTTAAAAGTTAAAATATTGAAAAATATTGAAATGTTTTTACCTTTTAATTCAATGTAAAATTAATGATACTGACATAAATGATATTTAAGGATAAAAATATATTCCATTAATACTTTAAAACCAATAAATATTATAATTTAACCATATAAATTATCTCGATGAAGAATATTTTTTTAATTAAAAATTTGTTTATTTTAATATTCTTCAAAACATGAAAGTTATCAAAAAAATATCCAAAAAATATCCAAAGTAAATTTTTATATCCCTATTCAAAGTAAAATTATTATTTTGTCACATAAAAATTATTAATGTGTTAAAATATTAATTTAAAATGGGTTTTCCATTCAAAGGTGTAAAATTAACCTTATAAAAAATAGGTTTTTATACATCAAATAGAATATTCTTCATACCCTATGACTAAAATATCCATTATAAGAATATAAAAAATATTTTATTAAGTATATAACACACATATATCTCATGAATTTCATTAACAAAAGTACTTAACTCAAAAAATAAAAATATCTAATTGATTTATATTTTTCAGTGCCAATGAATTCATATTGCATGTTCATAAATTAGTTATAATTATTCTCACTAACCTAATGGCTAGGCTATAATGGTAATTTAATAATAATGTATTTTTACGGTTCGTTTAAAATCATGATTTCATGTTAAGGATGATACTGATGAATAAAAAATATTTAAAGAAAATATTTCATAAAACTATCTGGGTGTTACATGGTTCAAGTTGTGGTGTCTTGGGGATGATACTGTGTGAAATATGTAGAAGGGTTTCACAACACCATAAGCTTGATCATGGTGAGGGTAAAATAGACAGGTGATGGGCCCTAGGGAATGACATCTAGACATAGAAGAAGATGAGAGAACTACCATGGATTATAATACAACATGGTCCTGAACATGGTTGTAGTCACATATCATATTTAAAATGACCATAAAATGAGGATATCATACATGGGTTTTAGACCATGCATTGATCAGAGCCACCATGGGCAATTTGTTTATTTACCACATCATTGTAGATTTTAGTGGGATTTGGTTATAAATAGAATGATTTTCCTCATTTGTTTTGATTCCTTTATTCTTCAGTTAATCTCAATATTATTTATAAACCTCCCTATACATCTCTAGTTTTTTCTTTTGGAATTTTAACCCCTTAGATAATTGGATAATGTCTTCCAGAATAAGATATGATCTCCAATGTTCTCTTTCCCCCATTATTGTTTTATTCCCTTTTTGTTCTATTAAATATATTTCCATGGGGGGAGTTCTCCTCCTTTTTTTGTGGTTTTGGATAGTGGATTTCTATGCATTAAAATATAGTGGTGATTCCTTTGAGATCAATTGTTATTGATCCCTAGGATTATATATTTATTCCTCAAAGCTTCATTGCGATAGGGTATCCTTCATCATTCTTTCTTTAGATGCACATGTAAAAATATAATAATTTCCCTTCATTTGGGTAGATAGTATTCACCATCATAATGAAGATTATTAATTGGGTTAATTAAATTATTAGGGTAAGGGAAGAAATCAAATGCGGTTTACTCATTCTTGTGTTTTGACTATATGTTTGAGCATGTTTGATATTTCCTTTCCTGAATTTAGATTATGTTGAGGTTTGATGTTATGTTGTGGTCTCTGAAATTGGTAAAATTTGATGTGTTTTTATTTTAATTGCCACATAATAAAATGGGTAAGAATTTATATTTTAATAATAAACTGGTTTCACATGAAATATCATAATTTTTGTGAGAATTCTCTTGAAAATATTGAAATAAACATGATGAAATCCATTTGCTAAAACTAAAATGTGATGTGTTTTAGTTTTGATGTGTGGTGGTTGTAATTTGGGGAGGATATGATGTGTGGTGGTTGTGATCCACAATAGTTGTGATATGTGATGTTTGAGAAGTGGGGCTTGATGACATAAAGAAGAAAAACTATTTTGGTTTTGTTGCATTATGCTAGTTTTCCAATAATTATTGGATGAAATGTTAATAAAAAAACCAAAATGGCATGGATTGGAATGGATAATTAACTCTATAAATAAAATGTGAAGTGTGGTTAAATTATTTTTTATTAAACATGAAATGACCATGCCTTATAAAGGAAGATGGTTGGTATTTGGGAAAATCTAGAAATGACATATCTTGAAAATAAAGGAGGTATGCGGCTTATGGTTGTGGTTTTCTTGGGTGGTGTAATACATTTAGAGGTGAAAAAGAAAGTGGTGTAGGTTGTGAGGCCTTGTGGTGATGCTAAGAGATGTTATGGTTCTCTTATTATAAAACCAAATGATGGGATTGTGTTAGAAACTATTATATATTATATTTTCATTGTGATATCTATACACAACCACCTGTATTGAGCATTTTTTGTTGACACCCAAATTATTTGGGGGATGATTTTTCAAAAAATGCAAGATGGTGAGGATGGATGAATGGATACCCCATATTCACCTCTCTCTCTCCTAAGAGAGGTCATTATTTATATTTTTGTTTCATTATGAATATAGTGAACTTATATTTGGATTGATGAGATTTATGAGGTGGTTTATATTGAGGGTTGTGCATGATTTAAGGAGGGAAATTGGTTTATTTACTTCAGGTTCATGATATCTTACTATCCGGGATATATGAAAGTGGTTATGGGAAGATGTGGTTGTGATGACCAGTTTTACATGGGGTTCTTGGTACGATGTGGCTTCCTAGGTGTCTTTGAGTGGGATGTAATGATTAGTTTCATGTAGGGTACTTGGTATGATTTGGTTTCCTATTTTTCTTTGGGTAGGATTCTATGAAAGGGATGAGAGTTCCAAGATGTATGATATTGAGTAATGAGAGTGGGAAATTAGTGGGAAAGTAGTGTGGGGTACCATTTTTATAGATAAACTTTATATTATGTTACTATACTTAGATGTGTTATTTGGTGAGCATTCCATAGTGAAGATGAGATTGGTTAGTTGACCTATTTAGGTGCTTTTGGTTCTTCTGTTTATCCATTGGTGAATTAGTATTCTCTTTTCACATGTGCATAAGAGACCTTGGATATTATCCTACTGATTAAACATGTTATCCTAACCCCATTTATAAAAAAAACTATTTTAAGGACGTCAAGAGGGCTGAAATGGACATAAATGGACATTACTATCCTGGACTACTGCTGAGTCACTACCTTAGGGTTTTCTTTTGGTATTTATTTAGAGACTCTTTGTATTTTTTTCTTTATATATTAATTTTTATATGGTTTTGTATTTTTGTTTTTCATTATGGGATGAAGTTTCTTAGTGTATTTATCTTATATCCTGATCTCTATTAATAGAGGTAAATACATTACATATGTGTGATTTTTCATACCCTTGGGGCTAGTCACCAACATAGGGACTACTGAAGGTGGGACTCAGTGGTCATTATCTATATTTTTTCCTTTCCAAACCTTGAGGGGTACCCTTGGTGGAAGGGGGTTGTGATAGAGTGGTATCAAAGGGAGTGGTTGAGAGATAGGTTGGAGTTTAGAGTTTGGTACTTTGAGGATTGTATGGGTCGGTAGGGTAATAGTTCCAGTTAATATTGGGGCATGAATTTTGCCTAGAAGATCAACTAAGACACATTATTTTATCCCCATCATGATCGGATGTGAGGACTTTGCTCCTACTGAATAATCAAGTGAGGTAGTTCACCTTTTAGGATAGAGGTCCTGGAGAGGTACATGCATAGGGATTATTTGTGCTCTTATCTGAATTAGGTGATATTGGGGATTTAAGATGAATAAACTTAATGAACCTTAATAAAATTCAATATTACCAGGATTGGTAATTCTTTATCTTCCTTTCAGTTATGGTTCCTAGACATCATCTTTGTGTAGTTCAGTCGGGTGAGGTTCAACAAGCTGACCTGATTGACCACCGGAGGGTCAACCCAGTTGAGGAGGAGGATCAGTGAAACATGTCATTGTTTTCCTTTTTGAAATAATATTTGGAAAATTATTGGGATAGTTCCTCTAATCTAGATATATTGTGGTAGTTAGAGGAGCTCGATATCACTATCAGTTTGATTTTGGCCCTAGTAGAGTGTAGGGTCTCACTAGTAGTCAGTCGGATGAGAGGTGCGACACATCTGTGGTGGGCATTGTGTCTTGGGGAGAGGAAGGAAGATGATGATTCTTGGTGATATTTTTTAGGGGTTCCAAGTAGAGTTTCTATCACAAACATGAATCCATTTAAGATCCATGAGCTATTTTCCAATCTATAAGGGAGTATGTATATGTAAGTGTTTGAGATAATATTCAAGGATCTTCTATGTTTCATCCCTAATAATTTCATTGATGAGGAGTCTCAGGCATGTTTCCATTTGGAGGAACTCCACCATGCTATCCATTATTTAGTTACTCTATTTACCATGTTAATATATTTAGAAGTACTAAATAAGGCATATGTGATTGAGCATATTCACTCATGAGGAGGGTTATTATGATATAGGAACTATCCAGGTTTTTCAAGGAGTAGAGTTAATTGTGGAAGGTCTTATGAGCTATGGAATTTGAGGTTTTTACTAGTGGGGAGTCAACCACAAAAGATTTATTTTTGTAATTTTGTCAATAATTTCTTTCATTCTTTTCATGGGGTCTTTATGCTAGTGTGCTGTATATGTGAGGGTCATGGTCATCACCAACATTAGTTCCTAGTGGTTTTGGAGCTTATAATATTTTTAATGGTCAGGTTCAATTCTATCCTCAATAGAATTTATAGATAGTCCATTTTAGTAGTAGGGGAAGCTGACATATTATCTTCTAAGAGGAGGTGGGGCAATCAAGGTCCATCCTTAGGATATTCCTCATCTTCAAAGATCCTAACCTAAGAATGGTTATAGAGGTGGACATCAGCAGTGAGGAAAGGAAGAAGGGTGTAGAAAATTGCATACTATAGAGGTGAAAACACTAGAGGGTCCAAATATCAACATAGGTATGATCATATTTTCATCTACCCTTTTTTGAATCTTGTTTGATTCAAGATCATCACTCTCTTGTTGCACCCACCTTAGTCTAAGCTTTCAGATGGAAAGTGAAGATGTTTCCCATTTCTTTAGTTTTGACTATGCCATTTAGAGGCTATAAAAACTTATTCTATGTGTTTTATATGTGTATACTAATGATAAGGAAAAATTAGTCACGTGGGATTTTATATTACTAAAAATATAGCTGTAAAATGTTATCCTTTACATTTATTAGTTATATAATGTGCATGAGGTTATTTACCTACTTTATAGGAAGGTTATGTTCTCAGCTATGGATGCCTCACATGTAGTTTTCATAGGTTAATGAGGTTTTTGGATGATAGGTATACGTTTCTATCCCCTTCTTCTATGATGTTAGAGTTTTCAGTGAAATTAGTGGGCACTGGGATAGTAGAGACTCTCAGATTCATCAGGGAGTTTTTGGATATCTTTTCCAAGGAGGTTGTGACACCACCCCCTTGATGTGATGTCAAGTTAAAGATAAATTAATATTTGAGAAATTATATAATTTTAATTTATTCTTATTAGATGAAACCCTATGATTTAAAAGATTTGATTTTTCATATAGATGAACTGATGTATAAGGGATTCATCCAATCTAGTATGTCATGATGGGGTGCTCTAGTATTATTCTCCAAGAAGGAAGATGGTAGTTTGAGGAAATGTATAGACTAAATTTTTTTTAATTAGGTGATAATCATGATTTTTTACCCACTTAAATGGATTAATGATCTTTTTAGAGGTTTAATTAGGTTCTCTAAGATCGATATGTGGTTTGGATATGACAAGTTAAGGGGGAAGGAGGAAGATATCTTGAAGTCTTTCTTCTAGTGTAGATATGAGAACTATGAGTTCTTGGTCCTTCCATTAGGTTTCACAAATGTGCTATATTTGTTTACTAGACTCCTGAAATCTATATTTTGAGAATTATTGAACTAGGTTTTAGTCATGTTCATTGATGAAATATTTACCTAATTGAAGTTAGAGGAGGAACATGCTGATCATCTTAGAGCTATCTTACCGGTCCTTTGATTCCACCATATCTATGGAAAGTTGGCATAGGGATAATTTTAGAAGCATGAGGTTAAATTACATATTAATATGGTTTCCCAAAAGGGTGTTTCCATGGAACCATCAATTATTGAGGTAGTTGGTTCTTGGGAATAACCTAATAATGTGGCATAGGTTTGAAATTTTCTCGATCTCATAAGCTATTATCATAGGTTTATTTCTAATTCATTAGGGATTTCGTCATATTTGATAACTATGATTAGAAAATATCAAGATTTTATCTGGGATGATCAGTTTTAGGTATATTTTGACTATCTAAATATGAGGTTGATCACTACTCCAGTGTTTACGTTTTAGAAAGAGGGGTGTTTTTTTGAGGTTTTTTGTGATGATTCATGTTCTTGGTTGGGATACGTATTGATGAAGTAAAATGAGGTTGTCTATTATTGGTCTAGGAAGTTACATCCTCAAAAGAATTACTATGCTACCCATGATCTAGAGATAGCAACAACTGTGTTCTCTTTAAATCTACAGTGACATTACCTGGTCATATAATGATTTCCAGTCTTCACTGATCATAAGATCTTAAGGAATATATTCTATTATAGAGGCATAATTTTTTTTCAATGAATGTCGATGGAATTTATTTAGTACTATGATTTTTATATTTCTTACACCTAAGGGAAGTGAAATTTATTTTCTGATACACTATGTAGGAATTTACAAAAAGATATTGTTCAAGATTTCAGAGATTCTTAGAGGGAAATAGAGTTAGAAGTCATGCACCTAGATTCAAAGGTGGTTGATGATAGAGGTTACTTATTTCAGATGATAGTGTAGTATTCATTGTTGCAGCATGTGTAAGTGTCTCAATGGGAAGAATCAAAGGAGTATGTAATGTGAGACCATGTTGTCTATAGTGATTCCCCAGAGGGATGGTCAAAACCTAATGTTGTTTTATGGAAATATATTCATTCTAGTGGTGATGCTTGAGGGATTCCTTTATGAATTTCATAGATCACCTTTGTAAGTTCCTCGAAAATTATCAAATATGTACTTTTTTGAGGGAATTGTTTTGGTGACCCATGATGAAACATGGAGGGGTAGAGTTCATGGCTTGATGTCTGGTTTTCCAACACATAAAGGAAGAACACCATGTTCCCTGTGAATTGTTATAGACCATGGATATTCAAAAATGGAAATGGGATGATAGATAAATATAAATCCTCAAAGGATTACCTTGGGATTAATGAGCATATTGTCCTAGCTGGGAAATGATTAAATAACTGGTGAAGTCATATCACTTCCTGGAAATTAAGGATTCAGGTTCCATGGATGTTTTGGTGAGGAGATATGTGGATGAGGTTGTGGATATATATAGAGTTCTAAGGTCCACTATCTTAGATCAAGTTGATCATCTTACCTCTCAGGATTAGAGGGAACTCTAGTATTGAAATTTTGCATCTTGTATTTTAGGAGATGGAAAAAAAGCATACCATCCAAAAATTAGATGATATATTGAAAGTGGTCATCGTGGATTTCAGTAGATCCTTGTTGAATCACTTTACTTTGGTTGAGTTCACTTATTAAGAAATGTACCACTCATCCATTGGGATGGATCCATTTGACACATTTTATGGGAGGATATTTCATTCTCCATTGTATCAGGATGAGGTTGGGGACTTATTATTTTTCATTCCTAATGTGGTGTAAATCACGACATAGAAGGTTTAGGTAGTTCTTGGGAGGATGAAGGCGGTGCAGGACTGATAGAAATTTTACGTTGATCATTTGAGGAGTCCCTTGGAGTTTGAGATTTGGAAACATGTGTTATTAAAATATTCCCAACATAGGCAACATTGGAGGGTTGGAAGTGAGAGAAATATATATTCTTAGTTTTTTGGGACTTTTGAGGTTTTGGAGTAAGTTGGTGAGGTGGATTATCGGTTTGAACTTCCTCCATAGAAGGAAAATATCCATGAAATCTTCCACATGCCTTAGTTCCATCGATAAATTCCCAATGAATCTGAAATTTGTTTTTCATGCATATGTTTTTGGGTGTTTTAATGAATTTATTTTTTTAATTTAATTGATATTATTTTCAGTATTTGGACTGTTTAAATTTTTTTGTGTTATATGAAAGGATACAACAAATATTTAGAAAAAAGAATAAAAAGATATGAATTTAGGATCTCAGAGACACATTACACTACAACACAAAGAATCTTACCATGAAACTTTAATATTGAAGCTAGAAGATAATATCATATGGATTGGAAGTAGACCACAGAACCCAGAGAAAGGAATTTTCACATCGTGATAGTAATTCACATCATGAGTTTCATTCATGGCATTGTCCCAGCCATCCATGAAATGAATATCACTTCGTGTGATGATACATGTTGTATTTTTTATTCACATAGTGAGAGTTTAATGGAAAAAAAAGATATGGAGAAGTCACTGCCACTGCATCTTACACATAATGTAAATCTTACACATTTTGAAACCATAAAAATGTTGTATTTTATGCACTGACATTAAGGATTTCACAAAAAGACTATTTATTTAGACCTAAAGACACCACTCTAAGAGATATTGGAGCATGAGGAGAGAATCATCTGACTTCTAGACAATGGGTGCATGACCATGTAGATCTAATATTGCTTTCCATCACCTCTATTCTTCTTCGTGTATCCATACTTCTCATGTTCCTCATGTTTAAAATGAGTGAGTTGTTTTTTATGTTCTCTATGATGTGATTATATGGGGAAGTGTTTTTAGGGATTATTTATATTTTGTTTTCTTGTTTCGGATTACTGAAAATCTATTTCCTAATTTAAATTTTTTTATTGGATGACCATTTTTTGCGATATAAAGAGTTTTATTTTATCAAATCAGTTAATTTACAAAGTTTTCTTATGGTCATTACAAAATCCAGGTCAATTATATTTAAATAGGGTTTTTGGTTTCCTAGTTTTGTGATTAATCCTTGTAGATGACCATTCCAATGGAGTAATTACAAGATTAGTGTAGGGTACCTAGAATAAGGATCCATAAAGACTCAATTTAAACACTAAATCATGAATGAACACATAATCAATTAAATCCCTAGAACATGAACAGTAATATCATTGAACCTAGTGTGCATCATTTCTTGATTTGAAACATTACCTTTGTTTAACACTCTCTCTATCTCTATAAATGATTTTAAAATTTCAATTTTTATTCCTTTAATTAATTTAGGGAATACATATTTTTCTTCTGGGTTTGAAACTTAGGCTTTATAATTAACCCCTTATTAGTTATATTGTCTAAGTTTTATATATTATTAATATTTTGTAGCTCCATAAGAATTTAACGATGCCCTATGGGATGATAAAATCCAATAACTTTGACTTGGGAGAGTTGTATATTGAGGATGAAATGAAATATTTTGAGACACTAGTAGAGATATAGGATCGTCAGGAGAAGGTTCTAAATGGATGGACCATTACAATAGTTCATTTGCTCTATAAGCATAGTGGGTTGGAGAAGGGTACTTGGGAGCACAAGATGGTGATGCATGCACAATACCCTCAGTTTTTTCGAGTTTTTATTTTCTATGTTTTCATTGATGATGTGATGACTAAATATTTTTTTATGAAATATTACTTTTTCTCTTGGTGAAAATGTGTGTAAAAAATTTTGGTGTATGAAGATGGGAAAATCCCCTTCCTAATCAAGACATGTTATATTATGACACATTTTAAAACCTTATAGGCGAGTCAGTGTTTCTAAAATAATAAAATATATTGATGAGGAAGGTGTATTTTCTTGATTTGGGTACTTAGGGTTGTGTTGTGTGATATTTATAACAACCCAAGACCCACACTATTGGATCTGGTGCTAAAATCACAAACATTACATTTCAGGATTTGATACCAATAAACGTGACCCAATTTTAACCATTAAAGACTTAAAAAATCAAAATGAAATATGAGACCACTTGAATAACCAAGGATATTTTAGGTTTAATGTTTAAAATATTTAAGAAAAAACTATTAAATAAAGATAACTATGAATTTAAATGAGAATTATTCCCACTATACCTACCTCTTATTTTCCCATATTTTATCATTATCATCATTCCAAATCATCCCTAAAACAATATGAAAAATATTTTAAAACATGGGATGAGGACAAAAATATCAGTAAGGTACATAAAAAGAAATAAACAAAAATTTTAGTTCATTAATGATAATAGTTTTTTGTATTTATTCAAAAATGAAAATTGGGCTCAAAATAAACATTTTATTACCCAAGAAATCAAATTTTATACCCAAATATTTTTATAAAATATGTCATGAAAAATATTAAAGGAAAAAAATAAAACTCACAAATAAAAATTTTCAAAAAAAACAATTACATAATCATAATTCAAGGCTAATTTCCATGAAAATATCACATGGTGGATAGAGTCCCATCACATATTAGGTTTAATCCCTAATACTGCACATAACATCTCATGAGACTAAAAATTTACCCAATGGATTAGAATTATATTTGGATGAACCCATCAAAACGTGTTTATGATTGTGTGTTCCATAAAAAGGAAACCAAATATAAAGTATAATAATAATAAATGGAATATTTCATCATAAAAACATTCTTTTTACCCATAATAAAACATTTTTAAATCCTGATATATACCTTTTCTTAAAATATTTTTTTTAAAATAAAATTTTTCAAAAAGGGGGATGGGTTTTATTTGAATAAAACATAGAATATTATAATGTAATAGAAAAACAAAATAGTTTTTGTGGTGGTGGGAAGATTATTTGTTGTAGTATACCTTAAAATAAAATATTCCTTTTGTCTTTTGTAATGAAATTAAAAATGTTTCATATAAAATATGTAAAAAATATTACTTTTGAAAACCACTGAAATAAAGTCAAAAGAGACATAAAATGACCTTTATAATTCATAAATAGATTCATAATTTTTTTAATTATATGGTCATGGAAGATAAATATTTATTAAATAAATCTTTAAAACATTTAAAACAATGTTTTTAAAGTAAAGTGTCCCATACCTCGAGTCCGACTCTCCACATACATTATTTATCATCCTAAATAATAAAATTATATTAAATATTTTCTTTGATTAATTATTTTTTTCCAATTTTATTATTCCATTAATTTTATTTATTACCATGTTATATACAATTTCTTAATCAGTTATGTTCACATCGAATGTTTTGATAATATTCGGATCATATGTCCAAAATGACATCGATAGTTTGCATATCGAAAAAGAGGTTAGAAAACCACAATATCTAAAATAAAAATAAATAAATAATTATAATTTGTTTACAAAAATTATACTTTTTAAAAAATAATATAATATTGTTATGAAAAATTAAATGCGTTATAATTATGGAAATGGTAGGTCAAACATCCGCATGAGTAACGTTTCCATTTATTATTGATAATAATGGAAAGAGTGAAATTATTATTTGATATTTAAAAAATGATCATAAATACCATATTATTTCTTTAAATTAACTTATCTACCATCCTTGTGATGTGTTGATGGATAATGAATCCCATTTCTTCTTGGAGGTGGTAGTCCACATGTATGCATGAACGACATTATCAATTTTCAATTGAAGGAAAAATAATAAGGAAGATGAGATATTATCATTTTAGAATAATATATATTTCATAAATATAATCTATAAACATTAAATTCATCTTTATAACCAGTTTTATAGGATGTTATAGAAACCAAATTATATCTATTCGTGAGCTGGTAGTTTACCGCACACATGAACAATGACTTCATTTCACATTTTATAGAAGAGGATATGGATATAGAGTATGCCATTAACATAACAAAATATAAGTATATAGAAGATAATGGTGTTATTTTTTTGAAGAGTATTTTAATTTATAATAAGAAATAAAATTAAAATGCTCAATTAAGAACTATAACTATTTTTATAAAACCTCATTTTATTTACACCTTAAGCACTCTAATGTTGGCGTTATTAGAAAAATAATACCTATAAAATTTGGGAATGTATTTTTTTTGGTATTGACCAATATAAATAGAACTTTATGTGTGTAAAGAAGTGTAGATAGGTTTCCATTTTATAATTATGGGTGGGTAATTCTTTGAAATTTTTAAAGTATTAAATTAATATAAATTATTTTTCCAATAAAAGTTGATAAAAATTAATATAATTATAAGTTAAAATGAGGATGGGTATAACTAATCTCATTATATAATAATTATAAAATTTTATATGATGTTTTCAACTTATCTTTTTGTTTTAACCCTCAGTTAACACTTTTGATATTTATCACGATAACAATGTTTTTTACACTTTAGAGGTCAAGATCGTTACTATAAAAGGGAAATTGGACCATAAATTTACCATGGTTGATATTTTTAACCATTTTATAATATTTTATTTTAATATAGAATTTTTAATAATTTTAAATAATTTAATAAAATATTTTGTTATGATACATATTATATATTTATTTTTGGAGATACATGAAATATTATAATATAAAATGTGTCCAAATCAGGTTAAATGTATCAAAAAATTAAATTTATTAAAATATAATGATGATATGGTATTAATATAATAATAAAATAAAATTTTATAAGTTTTTATTTCATTTTAAACCTTATCATTTGGATTAGTCCTTTTGTTAACCAATTTTAACGTTAACTTTGGTAATGAATTTTTTGATATTAAAGGGTTACAATTTTAATTATAAAGTACAAATAGAATGTCATTTTTACCGTTCTTTACAAAAAAATAATATGAAGGTAAAAAGCATTAAAATATGACACCAAGTTGATATATTTTTGAAACTTTTATCAATATGGAATAAATAAACTCATACAATGGGATAAATTCAAGTCGTAGGGTACTTTTTTAGTCCTTATCATATTATTTTTAACCTTAATTACCCAATTTACCCTTAAAGTGGTGACAATTATTTTCTATGGTTACTATACTTAATGACCGAAAATAAAAGTAAACTATTTATAAAATTTGTATCACATAATTTAAAATATGTAATCTATATTTTAATATTAATTTTATAAAATTTTCAGTAATTTATTTAATAATAAAACAAAAATTGCAATGAAAACAATTTTTTAGAAAAATCACTTTTTTAACTATAAAAAAAGTTTGTACACCAAATTCAAGAATAAAATTCATTAAAAATACTATAATTATATTATTTTTAATAAAAATTAACTAATTAAATTTTAAAACTAATATAAAATACAATCTTACTTTTTTAAATACTATAAAAGAAAAAAAAATTCAATAAAAATTCATATTTTCATTATTCATAGATAAATCAAAATTTTCCAAGAAATTAAAAAATTTCACCATAAGATAATTTTGATATATTGATTTCAAAAATAATATCATTTTTATCAAATAAAATTAATAAAAGTTCCACAAATTAAATGTAATATTCATTCCCAAAAATAAATAAAAACCATTTATTAAGAAAATGTATTTTTGGAGAATAAAATGAATTTACTAAAAACTGAGTTCTTATTTATTAAGAATTAATCAATAAATTTTTATTGATTAGGACATTTATATATATATTTCTCAATATATTTAATTCCATTAATATAATCCAATTCAATAAAAAGGTTATCACAGTCCTATTTAAATAAGAATATTTCTTTGTTTGTTTAATATTGGTGTTTCGTATCTTATATTGTATCGAACATAATCATTGTTTTAAAATATTATGGTGTTAAATTGTCCCCAATTTAAAATAAATTGAATCCTTGAGATTTGAACGTATGCTCAGTAATTAGGGGTATTCCATTTGAAAATTATTTTATGGGAAACCCACACCATAAAAAGGGTTAATAAAACAACTTCTTAAAAAAGGGAATGAGATATATAAAGATCATCTTGAGTAAAAAAATAGGTTCCCAAATAGGATAACAATATTGGGAAGTGAAAATATGTATATAGAAGAGAAAAATAACACCCAAGGTCTAATAGAGAGCGATGGAGAACGTGGTTAGGATAAAGATAAAGACCAAAAAATAAATAAATCTTTAACGGGTGAAAAGACAATCAATTTATCAAAAATGGTCATAATAGGATAAAATTTTTGATTCTATATTCTTTTCATAAATATGAGGAATTAATTAACCATATATACTTATAACATAAGGAAATATACTTACTTGAAAAATATAATTTCATCATTTAATCAATTTCCACCACAATCTCAACTTTTTCTCCAAATGATGAGTATTTAAGATGAACTATTTTTTCTTTAAGCACTAAAATCAACTTATAATGGATCACATAATTAATATAAGGATAATAATATATTCCCCCTATATTTAAACTTTAAAAACAATGGTTAGTATAAGGTAATATAATTCAAAAAAATTTTAAACCATCATATGATGTAATACAATATTAATCTCTAAATCTTCAACAATAACACCCAAATTTAAAGTTAGATCATTTGATTAATAACTAGCCTTAACATTAATAAAAATATTATTGACTAATAATGAAACATAAATAGTAGA
This sequence comes from Viscum album, assembly GCA_963277665.1. Taxonomy (NCBI): domain Eukaryota; kingdom Viridiplantae; phylum Streptophyta; class Magnoliopsida; order Santalales; family Viscaceae; genus Viscum; species Viscum album. Next base: position 1,898,650,595 of record OY728150.1, read on the forward strand.
CTAACATGTTAAAAATATATTCTGAGAATAATTTAACATTTATATCCAATTATCATTAGTCACTCATAAAGTAATATACACAAAAATGTATTTTCCCTAATTATATTATCTTTTAAATATAATAATAATTTCTATAAATAATTTGAATCACCATAAATCCATATTTAAATCATATATTACTCCAAATGATAATTCATCCTTTAATCGTCAAATAAAGTCCCATATTATATAAGAATATTCAGTCTACATTAATAATATAAGGTTTTAGAAATCACAAACTTATTTCAAAATATCATTAATCACTTAATCACCAAATCAATTTTCAATTTCAGGGTTATCTATGCAATGAAAAATATGTTCCCAAATTGAAAAAACCCACAGTTATCTCAATGTTAGAGATTTTATAAACCCTAAAGGTTATCAATACCTTTCAAATTACATCTATAGAAAATAAAATTATTATTCCTCAAATAAGGTTTTTCATAAAACCCATACTAAATCCAAAGTTTGTATTATCATAAATGTATAAAAAAATAATCTTAATCATCACGAACTCCCATCACCAAAAACATCAAAAGGGGTGTCTAATCCTTGGAAATTATTATCAACCTTAAAAATTATAAACCAATTATTCTATATATAACTCTTAAGATAACCTCTCTCTAAATCATCATAATATCCAAACTTTTCTATATCGTACTCTAATATCAACCATAATATCCCAAGTCCTTCACTCTTGGTTCTGGTGGTAAAATCATAATCTTTAAATTTATGGCTTTTATACCGATAAATGTTACCCAATTTAAACTATAAAAAAATCAGAACATAAAAAAAGAATCATGTGATCACTTATGTACCCAAATTTATTTTAGGTTTAGAGTTTTAGAGCATTAGGAAAAACTCTTACACAAAAATACGCATGACTTTATGTGACCATAATTCTTACTATACTCGGATTTTCTTTTCCCATATAATGTCTTTATAATCATTCATACTCATCCCTAAAACCTTATGAAATTTTTTTTAATACATTGGATGAGCACATAAATCTTATTAAGGATAAACAAAGAAATAAAAAACATGTTAGTTCATAAATAATTATATTTTTTCATTTTTTTAAAAAAAATTAGGCTTTAAAGAAATATTTTATTATAAAAAAAAATAATATTTTCCACTGAAATATTTAAAAAAAAACCAGAAAAATCAATGATAAAAAAATAAAACTCATGAAATAAATGTGCAAGTAACACAAAAAATGATGTAAGAATAATTTGAGCATAACTAATATGACAAAATCACATGGTGGATAGGGTCCCATCATGGATTAGATTTACTCCCAAATCTCATACATTATGTATAATGAGAAAAAATCATTATGCATTGGAGAACTATTTGGGTGTACCCATCATAACATGATCATGATTATGTTTTCCAAAAAATGGAAATATATCATAAGGCATAATCATAACACATGGAATCATTCATCATAAAAATAATCTTTTTATCAATAAGAATACGTTCCCAGATATTGATATGACTCTTTTCTTTAAAACCCAATTTTCAAAAATAAAATAAATTTAAAAAGGTAAGTAGGAATGTTATTTGAAGAAAACATGGAATATTATAATGTAAGACAAAACTCAAATAATGGTTGTAATGGTAGGAAAGTCCAATGACACTATATAAGTTAAAATAGAACATTATTTTTATCTTTTATAATGAATGTCAAAATGTTCCGTATAAAATACGTAAAAAGATTGATTTTGAAAACATTTTAAAGAAAGTTAAAATTTACATAAAATTTAATATATAATTCATAAATACATCTGTAAAATTATTTTAATAATATGTACATGGAAGAGAAATATTAGGAAAATAAATATTTAAAACATTTAAAATAAATTTTTAACTAAAAGTGTAACTTTCCTCAAGTACGACTCTCTATGTTTATTATTTATCTTCCAAAATAATAAAATTATATTTAATATTTAAATTTTTAAGAACCTTTTAAATTTTATTATTCTCTTTATTTCATTTATTATCATGTTATATACAATTACTTAATCAATTAAGTTCACTTCAAATGTTTTGATGACATTCAGCTCATATGCCCAAAATTAAATCTTTTGTTTGGTTGTAGATAAATATGAAATTATCCCCATATATACAAAATAATAATCATGACATAATTATAATTTTAATAAATTAATTATAATTTTAAAATCAATCATGAAAAATGTTTATGAAAAATGAACAACCATACAATCATGGAGATGGAAGGTCATACATATGCATGAGGAACATTTTCATTTTTTAATAATAATGATATAAATAGGGTAATAACTATTTTTTATTTGAATAATGATCATAAATACCATATTTTTTTAAATAAACTTATATATAATCCATGTGATGTGATTATGAAAAACGAATCACATCACTTCATGGAGGTGGTAATCCACATGTACACAAAAAAGATGTTATCATTTTTTAATGGATGGAAATGTATTAAGGTAGATGATATATTATATTTTTATAATAATAAATATTTCATTAATTTCATATATAAATTTTAATTCTATAATTATAAATATCATTGAGATGTGGTGATGGACACCAATTTACATTTGTTCACGAGGCGATAGTCCAATGTACACATGAATGACAGTTTTGTTTCCCATTTGATAGAAGAAGAGATCGAAATAGAGTGTGAAATAAAAATAAAAATAATAATTATAGGGTATATATTAGTTATTTTATTTCATAATGGTTGAATAATATTTTAAGGATTTATAATATAAAATAAAATGAGAATTCTTGGTTAATAACTATGGCTCTTCTTCGGGCAACCACGTTTTCTTTACACCTTAATCCCACTAATGTTGGTGTTATGCAAAAAATAAGACATATATAAAAAGATAATGGATGTTATTAAGAGATTTGGGTATGTTTTTTATGAATTAATGGTTATTTGTGTGCGTAGAGAAGAGGATAGGGGGTTCTCTTTTATAATCGGAGGAGGGGAATTCTGGGGATTTCTTAAAGTATTAAATTAATATAAATTAATTTTAATTTTAAAATGACTCTAAATTATTATAATTAAAATATAATATTATTATGAATCTAAATAACTTAATATTATAATAATTTGATAAGTTTAAGGGATGTTTACATCCATATATTTTGGTTTTAACCCTTCATTAACCCTTTTGATGATTACTATTATAACATGGTTTTTTACTCTTTAATGGTCAAGATAGTTACTATAAAAAGAAAATTGGCCCATAAATGGAACATACTTTATATTTTAATCAATATCACGATAACATGAAAAAATATGATTTTTATTAATTTTAAATCATTTAATAATTTTTTTTATTATAAAATATCATTTATGTCATTTTTGAAAGTACATGAAATATTATATTATTATATGTATCTAAATCATGTAAAATGATTCCAAAATGGCATGTATTTGGATTTAATTATGATATTTTATTTATATAAGCATACAATAAAATTTTAATATGTTTTGATATCACTTTAAACCTTATATTTTAGATTAACCCCTTGGTTAACTAATTTTAACTTTAACCACAGTAATGATTTTTTCAATATTAAACGGTTATAATTTTACTAATAAGGAATAAATTGGATTATAAATACCGAATAGTTGATATTTTAGAAGACATATATTTATAAATTTCATTTTTCATGATTTTTATGACTTATAAATTATTTAAATTATTAATTAACAAAAAATACAATTAATTTTATTTTTAATTCTTTTAATGTAACATGACTTCAAAAAAAATGTTACAACCAATAAATTTTAATATAATCATTTAAATCATCATTAAGATGTTATATTTATCTAAAAAATTCATGTAAAATAATAATTCATCCAATATATAATATTTTTAATATTTTTAAATTTATTTATTTTTGTTTTTATATTAATTGAATTAATACTATGTCGGGGTTCCGTAAGAATTTATGGTAATTATTTCATCATTAAAAATTAGTAATAAACTAACATGATAAAAATGAATTTTTATTTCATATAACATTTTTTAACTAAAAATATAAATTTTTATCCCTATGTAAAAAACTTATAGATAATAAAATAATGAGAATGACAATTTTGAATTTTCATTATATAAAATAATATAAAGGTCAAAATCAAAAAAGTATGGCACAAAGATTCCATATTTTAGAAACAATGATGGAAATTGAAGAAATAAACTCATTAAATATGATAAAAGAAAGTTTAAGGTCTTTTTAAAGTACTTATCCTTTTATTTTTATCCTTAATTACCTGATTTACCCTCACCATGGGGACAATTATTTACTATGGTTACTATTCATAATGATAAAAAATAAAAGGGGTCACTTAATAAAATTTGGATATCATGATTAAAAATATGAAATATATTTCATAATATTCAATTTATAAAATTGGAAAAAATGAATTTTTGATTAAAATGAAAAATAAAATGAAAAATAGTTTTTCAAGAAAATATATATTTAAGAATAAAAAATATTTTTATACTAAGTATAAAATTTGTTCTAATAACTATAATTGGATTATTTTTAATAAAAAAATAACTAATTATATTTTTAAACTAATCCAAAATATAATTTTAAGTTATAAATACTTTCAAATAAAATAAATATTTCGATAAAAATAAATATTTTCATTATTCATCCAAAAATCAAACTTTTTAGAAAAATCAAAAAATTTCACCATTATTGAATTTTAATATGTTGATTTAAAATATTATATAATTTTAATAATATAAAATTAAAAAAATTTATAAAATGTAATTATAATATTCATTCATAAAAAAATGATATTTGAAGAAAACTTATTTATGAAGAATAAAATGACTACTAATAATTGAGTGCTAATTTCCTAAGAATTTATCAATAAATTTTTATTGATTTTTAAATTTATATATATTTCATAATATTGTCAATTCTATTCATACCCTCCAATTCATTGACTTGTTTATAATGGAACTATTTAAATAATATTATTTAATGTTTTGTTTAAGCTTGGTGTTGTGAATCTTGTATGCTATCGAACATAATAATTATTTTAAAATATGAAGGTGTTATAATTGTTGTGGAACAAATTTTATTGATATATATATATATAGGTTGAAATGGTTGTGTGGATGGTTTTGTGTAAAATAGGTGTCTTGATGTTGGTGTGATATGATGGTGGTGTTTCAGTTTCAATGATATCCCTGAGAGGTATCTCATGAGATGGTTGTTTAGACTCTTACCATCAATGTTGTGTATTGAGTTAGTTTTTAATCTCAGTGATGATAATTGTTTCAGACATATCTTATGCAATTAATCAAGACCTCTCAACCTTTCCTTTTTATTTTTCACAAGTATTGGATATTTTTAGAGCGAGATTGGTGGTGATATAGATGGTTGTGGTGGGTTTTTAGCCTTTTAGTGGCATCATGGCTAGTGATATGGTCTAGAAAGTCATTTTGGAGGTTATTTTGAAATGTGTATTCTCTTTTGTAAAATGGGCTAGGTGAAAATGCCTCGTTAAAGGCATGGAATTAGGCATGTTGACCTGATGGTTTTCCATTGTTCCACAAGAATCTCTAAAATTCCTAGTGTAGGAATGGTGCAAGGTGTGGTGTCTCAGGGACACTGATATGAAAAACTGGAATAAGTGGATCAACACTCCATAGACATGGGTATGGTGAGGGTAACAAGGGCAGGTGATGGGTGTTAGGGAATGACTTCTATATGTGGCATAAGATGGAAGAACCACCATGGAATAGACTACACCATGGTCTAGAAAACGGTGGTGGTTAGATCTCATTTCTAAATTGATAAAAAAAGAGGATCTCATGTGAGTGTTTTGGTTAACATGTTGACAAGATCCACCACATCCATTTTGGCTATCCACCAATCTATAGTGGTGTCCAGTAATATTTTCTTATAAATTGGAGGCTCAAACTCTTATTTTTTAATTTATTTTGTCCTTACTTTGAGCTTCCTACAATTTCTAAACCTTCCTTCCCCTATATAGTCCTTCCATTGGGAAGCTTAACCCCTTGTACCATTGGACATAGTCTTATGGTTCATGTTAAGATATACTATCTCCTCTATTTCACATTCACCCTTTCTTTCCTTTTAATTCTATCTTAGATCTCACTATGGCATGAGTTATCCCCTAGTTTTGGTGATTTTTAGTGAGTTAATATGCACAGAAATATGGTGGTTATTACTTTGATATCATTTATGGATTATCCTTGGATTCATGTGTTTCATCCTATAATATTTATTAAAGTTGGGGATCCTTCACCTTTCCTCCTTTATATGTACATATAGGAATATCATACTTTTTACTTCATTTGGGTATATAGTATGAACAAGATTTAGAAAGATAAATAATTTTTTTATTGAATTGTAAGGTTAAGGAGAGAAATTGTCTGAGGTTTACTTGTTCTTGTGTTTTTCTTATATATTTGAGCAATCATGTTATTTATTTTCTAGATGTTGTCTTACATTGAGGTTTGTTTTTATGTTGCAGTTTATGAAATTGGTGAAACTTGTTGTTATTTTTATTTGAATCACCACATATGAAAATAAATAAGAAAGAATGTCTAAATAATAAATTTATTTACACTATAATATCATATTTTTGTAACAATATCCTTGAAAATATTCAAATAAATATTATGAAATCCATTCTCTAAAACTAAAATGTGATGCATGGTAGTTGGGATGCGCATATATTATAATGTGTGGAGGTAGTGATGTGTGGTGGTTGTAAGGTGTGGTAGTTTTAATATATGGTGGTTGAGACTTTGGTATTATTGATGTAAGGAAGCCGAATTTTTTGTGTTATATTTTGTTGTTCTAGTTTCTCTGTAGTGATATAATGAAATGTTAATAAAAATACAAAATGGTATGGATTATAATATATACTGATCTTTTAAACTGAAATGGAAAGTGTGGTAAAAGTTTTTTTGTTAAACATGAAATGAATGGGATTGATAAAGGAATATTGTTGCTATTTTGGAAAATATGGAAATATATTAACATGAAATGAAAGGAGGGATGTGACTTGTGGTTGTGGATTTATTGTGTGGTGTAATGAATTTAGAGGTGGAAATGAAAGTGGAAAAGGTTGTGAGGCCTTGTGGTGACGCTGAGAGTTATGATGAAGCTATTTTTTTAAACCCATAAAATGAGATTGCGTGTGTAACTATTATATATTATATTTTCATTGTGATTTCTATACAGACCTCACTTATGTCAAGCATTATGTGTTAAAACCTAAATGTTTTCGGGGGTGTTCTCCCCAACATCCAAGATAGGGTGGATGGATCGATGCTTACACCCTGTTCCTCATTATCTCTTCCAAGTTAAGTTCTTATGCCTGAGTTGTGATGGCTTGGAGATATGGTGCACTTATGGTTGGGATGGTGATGTTGTTAAGTTTCTTCATAGTGGGTCATGTACATGATAGCTGGAGGGCATGAGGATTATGTCTTTCAGTTTCATGATACCTTACTATCCTAGATAAATAGTAGTGGTTATGAGAGGATGTGGATGTGACAATCAATTTCATAAAGGATGCTTGGTTCAATGTTGTTTCTTAGGTGTCTTCGGGCATGATGTGATGAGTAGTTTCAAGTGGGGTGATTAATATGATTTGGTTTCTTAGGTGTCTTCAAGAATGATTCCATGGAATTTGTGGGAGTGATAGGACATACAACATTGGGCCATGTGAGCATAAAATTAGTGGGAAATCATTTTAAGGAACCATTTTTATTGATATTATTTATATTATGTTACTATAGATAGATGCGTTATTTGGTGATTGATCCATGGTAAGGATGTGATTGATTAGTTGACCTGTTTAGGCATTGTTGGTTCTTATATTTATCCACTAGTGCATTAGTATGATCTGTTCACATGTTCATGAGAATCCTTAAATATCATCCTATTGAGCATACATATTATGATCACCCCATGTGTATACTAACTATTTTTTTTGGGTTATAGAAGTAATTTATGGAATGATATATACATTACCTTCATAAACATCAAATTTATTACTGATTCAATACCTTAGAGTTTTATGGTATTTATTTTTAGGCTCATTTTATTTTTTACTTTATATATACATTGTGGGATTATTTTTATTTTCTTTTTTTCTTTATGAGAAAGAGTTTTTTAGTGGTTTCTATCATATATCTTGATCTATAATAAATAAATAAAGGGATATTCCTTCCATATGTGAGATTTTCTATACCCTAAATGTAGTTTTCTAACCCAAGGCCTACTGAAGGTGAGACTTGGGGGGTCATTATCTCTCTTTATTCATTTTTTACCCTAGAGGGGTACCCTTGTATGGAGTGAGTTGTGACATAAAAATTTATAGAAGCTATGATTACTAGGTAAATATTGGTTTCTATGGTGTCACTAGTGTTTTTTATACCGAAAAGATATTGAGTGGTAAGGATTCTCGGTAGTAAAGTATTTAAAAAAATAAGTAATTAAAATAAAGTGAGACAATGGACACAATTAATGACATAACTTGTTGTTGGAAATTCCAGCATAATCAGAGAATGAAAAAAATTCCTAACCACTTTGGGTTTATTTTCAATGAAGGTAATAAAATGTGTTTCACAGATCCAGTGGGACAATCAGATCATGGTTCCAAAAGACCAAGGAGGGAATACTTTAGTGGGAGCATATATGATTAAAGAAGTATGTATTAGAGAACCATGTAGGATCTATAAAAGAAAATTGAATAGAATATGGACCAATTTTATAATTGGTGTGAGCATTAAAATTTTCTTCATGTAAGATGTTGTTAACTTAACCTATGAAAAAAATTATCATGTCGGAATTGATTTATGTCTAGTCCATTTATTAGAGAGAGATAAATTAATGAGTTCAGATATTTCTCTCAAAATTAATATAAGATATTATTCCAACATTAATGGAGAGTTAATTCTAAATATTAATGGATAAAAAATTAACGTTGACTTGATTTATTATAGATAATGAATTTTTGTTTATATTAATAGATGGAATGGAATTTTTTGAGTATGACTGATGAGAACTGATAGAGCATGACCTAGCTAAAAGTTACAATTAATGTAGAAGCACCTATTGGAGAAGGTCCCAACTCAACTACTTTCTGATTCAATGGATAATCCAAAATTTACATGATAATAGGAGTCATGACATATGAATTTATATATTGAAAATTGACAAAGATTACTAGAATCAAGAGAGATTATTTTTTAACATTAAATTTATAATTAATTTAAAAGAAATAATTGCCTTGGTATTAAGAACTTTATTACGAATTTTTTTTACCTTATGAACATCACTTGGGTTACACTATTATTTCATTATGAGGATCCAAGGATAGAAGCACTATAGTGGTGATCCACATGTTCTCCTATGATCTTGAACAATCACCAATGATACTTAGGGTGCTAGCACAGTGGTACCAATCATCATGTGCCACTCAACTATGATAAAAAAAAAATCTTATAGGTTTGAAGGATTTATTCTTGTTCCCTCATTCTTGTGAGGTAGGATGGAGGTAGAAGATATTCTCTTCATCTTAAGAGAAAACCTTTGATAAGTTCATTATGGAGATAATTATCAAAAGATAAAATAATTGTGCACTACTTTAACCTTTTCCAAGAAAATTATACCACTAGGTATTTAGAGATTCTGGTAAGATAATAAATAATTTTTAAAAATACCATTAATATTCTCTTAATCATAAGTGAAACCCACATGTAATAATAATAACGATAATATTTTTCTTGACATGGAAAAACTCATAGATAAAATAAATACGATTTCATTAAATAAATTAATATTTATTTAAATAATTTTAATAAAAAATTTCCACTAGAACTATTAACCTGGTCCACAATTATTCATCCACATTTATTAGAGTTTGAATAATAATAATTATTCAATTAATAACAAATTTAATATAACATTCATGGTTTTGAAAATAAATGTTTATTTTAATATTAAACTAACCTAAAATAGTGTCTGATATATATGAACAATAAAACATGAATAAATATTATTTATTAGTCTATAGAATAATATTTATTACACTAACTAAATTCAAATATAATTTAATTGTGATCAATAGTTACAAAATGTATGCAACCCTCAACACCTATTCCACACCAACATTAGGTGTGTTTCCTTAAGTCTAATATGAGCATCTAACAACATGTTAAGACACCCATATAAGAAGAAGTTAATTATATAATGATGAAAATCATATATGGACACCCATTGAGTAGTATAATCCTTTTTTTCAATATCTTATCAAGTAGGTTTCGTACTCCTATCATAACCTATATGCTTTATATATTTTTTGTATCCCAGAAATGAATCTATCAATACACCATAGACATGAAATTTAGTTTGATAGTTTAATTTCAATGAAACAGTTGATATACCAACTTCTATAATGATGTATGACAAAAATAATTCCTCAACATATTTATTAATAAGATATCATTAATTATGCACCCGATGTATCCAACTTCACCATGAACATAAATCATCATGGTTTACGATAATACATCCTAATACATGACTCATTACATGTCTTAATAATAATCTTAATGTATAAGGATCATTACACACAGTAATAAAAATATCCAATGACATGTGAACATATGGTTTTCCTACTATTGTTTTTGTCCTCATAATCTATAGTCTTTTAGAATACAATGTGAAAACATCCTAAGATGAAGTCTCATCCACTAATGAGTACTTAAACCAAATAGTAATAATCATATATGTCCCATAAAATGGTGTGATAAAACAAAAGACTTAAGTTTAAGAATATTTTCATAACACTTCAATGTTCCCATCATAGTGAAGAGATTCTATGACCTTTTAAATGTGAAAAAACATACTTTTAAATTATTTCATTAAAGTTTCATAGATGAATAATAAATATGAAATAATATATTTATTCATATTCAAGTTTATGAATACATAGTTAATATAAATTGAAAAGTGTTTTGATGTGAATCATAGTTTAATTTCATTAGAAGTTCATCCATCATAATTAAATTCATTGAAATTTTATACATCAGATAATGTCTTGACTTAGTGTTTATGAAATAAAAGTTAGATCCCTACATGTTAAAACAAGACCACCAGAAGCTTATATCTTCCAATCGTGTCATGAAGGTACACATTGACCATTGAACAATATGTTTATAGAATTAAGTATCTAGAAGACTTTATCAAAGAAATTAGTTGAAGTCAATGATGTTACTTGAGGTCACTTGCCATATTCCAAATGGAGGTTATTCTATGAATTTTGAAAGGTGGTGAAACCAATGAAATCAATTAATATTTTTATAATTAGATGTTAGTAACTTCTAAATAGTATATCTTGATTAAGAAAAATGAAATAATGAAGTGTAAAATGATCATATAGTTATAGAGAGTTAATCATTTGTAATAATTTCATACTAATAAATGTTTTAGTTATTGTAATCTCTTAACTGCCAGTGAATATAAAGAAATAAATATTGTTTCTCTCATTCAGGTAGGAAAACATGTTTGAAAAATGTTAATCCTTTTGCGTTCTTTCCTACACTATGTTCTACCCTTATCTGTAATTCCATTTCTTTTAATGTGTGTGAATTATTTTATAGATGTAGTGTGAGGTCAACTTTGTATGGTTGGTAGGGTACATTAACATCATACTTCTGGTATGCTTAGTCAAGGGAGGTGGAGGACATCTAGAGTTCTCTTTTTTTCAATATAGATCTACCATCATACAATGTTTTGGTGGATACATTTAGTGCTTGAAAAGTTTTATCATAATATTACCAGCCTCACAAAAAGTGGTATTAGAACTTGTGTTTCAATGATTTCTCAACACACCAAAGGCATGTCCGGTTTTATTCTCTCTTTCCTTGATGTGATTTGGTTTTTTAGTGGGATTTTACCATAAATTAAAGATATGGAATCAAGTGAAATAAATTTTTTGATTGATAAATTTAATGGGATTAATTTTGGATTCTATAGAATGTAGTTGGAGGACCATATAATTCAAAAATACTTTAATATTCTATTTTTAGGTTTTTTTTGGAGAAAATGAAAAATATGGAATGAAGATGATTAGATATGAAGGTACTGGTGTTGGTGAAGATTTCACTGGCCTAAATTTTTTTTGTTCAAAATTAATTAAAATAAATATATTACAAAGGTTATAAAGGAATTGAAATATATGTATGAAAAACATACGATACATAACAAAGTTTTCAGGATGTGATGATTTTTCAAATTACGGATTTCAAAAAGAATACCGGTGAAAAATTAGGTATGGGATTTAAAAAATATCCATGGGAATATCAAATCTATGAAGGAAACATTCAAGGATGAAGTATGGGTGATAATTTAATTATCTTCACTTACAAAATTCTGGGAAGCGATGGTTACTGTAGTATGTAATTTCACCATAAAAATAGATTTTGTGTTAAATAATATCTAGAACCTGATACCGAATGAGGAGATTAAAAGAAGATAAGTACAAGTAATATTTACTAGTTTGATTAATATTGATTAATGAGGGTAAAAACCTCAATGGGAGAATTTTTCTTGTGATAAAAAATTGAAAGATAAGTCTCATGAAAGAAGTTGGAGAAAGTGGGATGGCCCTTGTCCTATATGATGGATTTGTGGGAAGAAAGGAAATATAAATAAGAATTAAAAATTTATAAAGTATAAAACCATAAGGGAATAAAATTATGATAGTTAAAATTCTATTAGTGTTATGTTTGGTGGAAATAACTTGTTCTTATGTGTTAATACTCTGGTAGACGATTGGCTGATTGAATCTAGTGCATCCTTTCATTCAACTAGTTGTCAAAGTTTGTTGTTAAATTATGTATCAAATAAGTTTTTAAAATCTCACTTAGAATATGATGTATCATTATAGTCTTTTGGAAAATTATATGTAAACATCTGAATGAAGAATGAAGGATTCTTATATATCAAAAAAGAAATTAAAAATCCACGATCAATAGAAAAATATTATTTTTATTGGTCAAAATGATGAGGTGGATTTTAACACTACCTTCATCGATGGGGTATGCAATGTTGCTCAAGTATCCATTTTTTAAATAATATTTAAATATTTAACTCTTTATTTTAATGGATTCACAAACAAATTTCATTGGCCAAAAGTTCACCATTGGAACATCCAAAAGTTTGGAATTGTAGTCTTGGTCACCTTAGTAAGAAGAATATAAAATCTATAATGGGAAAAGTTATATTGAATCTCAATCACATTTAAATTGGATAGTGTGAAATTTTTGTGCTGGATAAATAGTGAAGGGTTTTTTTCAACATATATGAACAAAATCTTTGAGCTTAGAAGATGGAACTTGTTCACACAGATGTTTGGGCACCTACCCCTATTTAATCCTATCGTGGTTCTCTCTACAGGGTAAAATTTATTAATGATACTACTATAAATGTTTATATTAATTTTTTGAATCCTATGCCTAATATGTTTCTAGATTTTATTCAATTTAAATCTTTAGAAGAAAGGTAATATGACCATATGTTTTTGTGCATGAATTTAGACAATAGAGGTGAGTACACCTGATACAACTTCCAAAATTTATAAAAAAATAAAGGGGTAAGGCATGAGAAGACAATCCCTATAACCCTATAAAAAATGGTATGGAAAATATAATGGATATTAATTTGTTAAAAAGGGTCAAAATATAAGGTTTCACTCAAAATGTATAAGGGAATTTGGGTAGAGGCACTAAAAACAACAACATATCGCATTAATTGAAGTCAAATATTGGGGGATGGGTTGGAACTTTTTAGGAGATATGGTCTTCTAAATGACTAGAATTATGATATCTTAAATACTTCATAATCTTTTAATATTTACATGGTGATTCTAAGGATCAATACAAGATCATGGAAAAATACAAAGTGTGGTCCTCATCGGGTATGAAGATTAGAATATAGGGTATTGAATAAGGGATAATGATAAATAGTAAATCACCAAGAGTAGAGATGTTATCATCAATGAGAAGGTTGTACAAAAGGACCAAAACATGGGGAAGAAGAAATTTGAGGGGGAAAATCAACTATTGAAGTATAGGTTGATCTGTGTGAGAATACTGAAAGATCACAAAATCCATATAACTCAAATGAGATTGATGAAATCATTGGAAGTATAGAAATAAGGCTAATAGTAGATATTCTAGAATGTTTAGAAATAGATAATGTTTTAATGATAATAATTAAATATATAATTATAGAAGATAGAGAAGATCCATGTAGTTTATAACAACCAATTCATTTTAGGAGAGAACAACTCGAATAACAAGAAAAATGTATAGGTTTTAGGATGATATAAAATTGATTCTATTAATAGATTAAAGAGAAATAAAATTTTTTAATGATTCATAATCTCTCACTAACTTAAAAAAATGAAAATCAATAATAGATAAAGTGATGTATCCATTAAATTCCAATAAAACATTGGAGCTTACTAATTTATCAGAAAGAAATATATAAATTGATAATAAATGGGTTTACCATTTGAAATAGTATGATGATGGAAAGAATAATTTCAATAAATGTTTTGTGATAAAAGGATTTTAAGAGAAGGTATATGTTGATTTATTAGAAATTTTCTCATTGGTGGTTAAGACTGATATTATCCAAACAATCTTAATTTTAGTAGAATCGCAATATCTATACATATAATAGATAGATGTTAAGATCGACTTACTACATTGTTATTTGGAATAATACATTCATATGAAGTAGTCAGTAGATTTAAAAAAAATTGGAAATGTAACATGTTTTGTAAATTAAAGAAAAATAATTGTAATTTTAATCAAAAACTATTATAACAGAATCATATGTTTGACTGTTTTATATCAGAAGAATGATTTGAGAAGTGCATCATTGATAACTAGTATCATCAGAAGAAATGGGATGATGAAACATTCATTATATTACATTTATATATTGATGACATTTTTAGGTTAGATTAGATGATAAAATAATTCAAAAACTTAATGGTAAGTTGTCTTGAATCATAACGATGTAAGTTATTAGGAAATCCAATAATATATTGAGGATAATGCTAAAAATGGATAGGAAATACAAAAATTTGCCTTTATCCTAGATATACTATATCTAAAATATCATTGAGAAGTTTATAATAAACAGATGTATGTCAGTTTCTACCCCTATAGACGAGTAGTTTAAACTATAAAAAACACATGCACCAATAGTAGAAGAAGAGTGTCGATACATAGAGAAATTTACCATTACATCAACTAATAGAAGCTTAATGTTTGCCATGATTTTTACTTGCCCAGATATAGTGTTTTCATTGGGATTTTTATGTTAATTTATGTTGAACCTCAAAATGGAACAATGGGATTATATTAAGTGGATTATTTGTTACTTAAAATGAATTAAAGACGTTTTTATAAACTTTGTGGAGGAAGATTTTTTATTAGGATTTTTGAATGAAATGTTTTCGAGATATTTTGATATTGAGAAGATTATTAATGGTTTTGTGTTTACATATAGAGAAACAATTAATAGTTGGATGTCATAGTTTCATATGGCTGTTACCATAAGTATAACCAAATTAAAGGCTATACCTACAATTGAAGAAAATAAGGAATTGGTTTAGTTGAATAATTTTTTGAATGAATGTACAAGATGTTTGGAAGGAGGAATATTATTATGTGATAATCAGAGTGTGATTCATATGGCTTGGAATCTAGTTTTTTATTCAAGGAAAATGTATATAGACCTAAAGTACCATTTCATCGAAAACATACTAGAGGAGATGGTGTTAGATCTTTGATAGATATCCAGAATAAAAAATATGGATGTCATGTTTACTAAAAATTTAGTTCAATAATATATGAGGTAGAATAAAGCCTCCGTAGGGATTTGGTGAGTAAAATGAGAAAGGTGAACACTTTATTCAACAAAGAGTAATAAGTAAGTTTTTCTTTATATTAGTGAGTTGCCAAAGTTTTTGTGAAACATGTCTTTATGTGGGAGATTATTTGAAAAAAAAATTCCAATATTAGTTCACTAGAAATTCATCCATCAATATTAAATTCACCAAAATTTCATGAATTAGATAATGGATTGAATAAGTGTTAAGGAAAAGGTAGTTAAATCTTTCAAGGAGGAAACATGACCATGAAAAGTTCATATCTTCTGATGAATTCATGAAGGTATAGATTTTTCAGTGAACAAGATATTTGAAGAATAAAGTATCCATAAGAGTTTACTAAAGGATGTGATTTAATTCAATGATTTTATAGGCGATCACTATTCATATTCTAAATGGATATTTTTCTTTTAAAGTTATAAGGTGGTGAAACTATGAAAACCAACTGAACTTTTATAAAAAGGTAATTTGGGACATTTTCAAAGTATATACTGATTGAGAATATTTTATGAGTTAAGTATATAATGATAAAATAATTATAGAGAGTTAGTCCTCTGAAATAATTTCTCACTGACTAATTTTTCAGTTTTTTGTAATCCTCATACATTTTGTGAATATAAATAAATACAAATTATTTCTAATATGAATACAAGAAAAATTGTCCAAATCATATTAAACATTTTTTTCTCTTTAGTAATTTATATTATAATATTATTTTTATTTTCATTTCATTAAATATGTGTGAGTTTTTTCCTAACTTGAGTGTGATGTCGAACTTTTTGTGTTGGGTAGGGTATATCAAACTTTTAACTTTTGGTACACTTAATTGAGATAAGGGGAGAACTTCTTGAGGTTTCTTTTCTATTTTGAATACCTTCTAATATGAAAATTTCTATTTTATCATGGTTCATTCTTTTGGATACTGATGAATAGTTTTCGTGGACACCTAATAAATATTAATTAATTATTTGGTGCCAACTCCAACATACTCCCACTTGGACTAAAGAAACCAACTAATGAATTTTATTTATCTAGCTCTCACATGTTTTATATGACTCTATTGAGATTGGTGTTTAGTTAATGGGTCTACTATGCTATCTTCATTGGAAACTATGGTCACTATGAAATAACCTCTATAAGAAAAATCCCTCTAGATATAATACTTTTGAAGCATGTGCATTGTCTATTGATGTGACCTTGACTCTGTTTCTAGAGCCACCATCATTATATTATAAAATTATGATGTGATATGATACTTACTACCAAGAAACACATTTATAGATTTGATGAAGTTGTGTATCCAAACTACCTTTTTAGCTACATCAAAATCCATAATGCCCAGTCTTCACTATAAAATTGATGACCAAAACCTTCTTTGATCTCTACTATCTCACAATAAAAGATATATCCCAATTTATATTTCATATTACCTTGATCTTTTTGGAAACTAGAATATGTATATCCTCTGATAACTTAGTCCCCACATCCTCCATAAACAAGGAATATATCCTTAGTATGCTTGAGGTACTTTAAGATTGTATTGACTATCATCTAACGATGATCTCCTAAACCAACTTGATATGTTACTATTATTATTATGGAATAGGTGGCATAGAGCCTAGTACATAGAATAACATACATGAATAACCCTATAACAGATGTGTATGAAACCCCCTACATCCTTTATCTCTCTTCATGTTTTTGGGGAATCATTTTATTAGAGATATTTATACCTTGTGATGTTGGTAACATTATCCTCTTGTATTGTTCTATGATGAGTATATTTAGTATATTGTTAATGTATGCACCTTGAATTAGTCCAGGAAGAATCTTAGATCTATCATGATGAAACTTTATCCCAAGAATATATGTTACATCACCAAATTCCTTCACAAAGAAACATGTGTTTTACAATGTATTAATAAACTGTAAGACTGGTATCTCATTTTCAATAAGTAGTATTTCATCCACATAAAATATTAGGAAAATGAATGCACAACCACTAAGCTACTTATACAAACAAGTATCACATTTTTTCTTTATCAAATTTAATTATACTATAGATTCATCAAAGTTAATGATCCATATCCTAGATTCTTACTTTAATCCATAAGCAAATATCTATAGTTTTCATACTTTGTTAGCATCCTTTGGTGTCATATACCCTTCTAGTTATTTCATATATACATCTTCTTAAAGGTTCCTATTAATGAAATATATTTTGAAATCCATCTATAAAACCACATATTCATGGTATGATTATATGGAAAGTATAATTCAAAATTATTTTAGAATCACAAATCATAAAAAAGGTTTTGTTGTTGGAAATTCCATAACACCATTTAAACCCTTTTTCAACCATACATTCCTTATAAGAACTGATTTATCCATACATGTCTAGTTTCTTCTTGAATGACCATTTATAACCAATGGTTTTTACATCCTCTATAGGATCTACCAAATCCACACATAGTTTTGGTATATTGAATCCATCTTAAAATTCATTGCTTCTTTCTACTCGACATATTTTATTCCACTTATGACTTCCCTTTTTGGTTACAAGATCATTAGTATCTACTAATAATGATTAAAAATCCATGGTGACTATAAATCCATATATTTTGGGATCTTAAACTAATATTGTACTTCTATAAAATAATTGTGTCTTAGGAACATCCTCTTCCATGGGTATTTTTGGAATATGTTTCTATGACAAACTATGTTTAACATTATCCAAAAATTTATCAAATTTTATCTCAATACCAGTATGCATTTTAGATATGTGGTCCCTTTCATGAAATGTGGGATTTCTGTTAACCACACATTTCATATCTGAAGGGCCATATAAGTAATATCCTATTGTTTGGTTAAGATTACCTATAAAGAAACACTTAGTTCTTCAAGGTTCTAGTTTGTTACCTGAAGAAGAATTAAAAAATTCTTTACAACCCCATACTAACAATTTAAAAAATATGAATATCTTTTTATTGTAATGATCAGATAGAATACCATTATTCTATTTAGTTGGACCATGGTTTAGTAAGTGTACTTCTTTTTGTAACATGTATCCCCAAAATGATAGTGGAAGACTTCCATGACTCATCATTGATCTCACCATGTCTAACAAGGTGTAGTTATTCCTTCCACTTACACCATTCCATTATGGTGTATAAAAAAGAGTGAGTTGAGATAAAACCCCAAACTCTATTAGATAATTAATAAATACTTGGTTAAGATATTCTATTCCATGGTCTAAGACAAGTTTCTTCATTTTCTCACCAAGTATGTTCTAAAATTAAATATTATATTCCATAAATTTATCAAAGTAATTCAATTTATACCTCATTAAGTAGATATATACATATATACTAAATTTTTTAGTAAAAGTAATGAAGTATAAGTATCCACCCCTTTGTTAAGTAGAAATTTCCACACATATCAGTATAAAATAGTTTAAGAAACTCAATGACCATTTTATAATTTAAAATAAATGAATATGTCATAATTTTTACTTGAAAAACAACATGAAATATGTTGAATTTTTATTTAAAAATAATCTAAATACCTAACTTGGTATAATGTTTTCAAGCCTTTATATTTACATGACCCAAACGAAGATGCCACAATTGAGTGTGATATGAGTTATGTGAGACAAATTCCTTATTGATTTCCATTATTTTGTTTGTGACATCCAACACATAAAGACCGTTATTTAGGTGTTCCATACTATAAAATATTCTATATTAGTAAAAATATAAAATTATTCTTAAATTTGTAAATAAATCGATTTGTATGAAGATTTAACACATATATAATGTTTTTTATATCTTATGTGTCACACCTTGACCTCACGTTTCCTATTAGTTTACTTAATTATTGATTTATATTTTTGTTTCCCTTATTTATTGGTATTAATAGTGTTTTTGGGTGCTTTAGGGGATGAATTTTAGTTTTTTTACTATAGATTTTAGAATACTATATTAGGATATGTCATGGTGTAGGGACACCATGTTGTAACCCCCTCTTCTTAGGTGGTTGACCATGCCATAACAAGTGTTTTTGAGGAATGGTGGTTCCACAAAGTAAGGAACACACTATAGACCTTAGGATATTCCCTAATGGGTTATGTGTAGGGTTAAGTGTCTACTCAGTATAAGGGTAATTTTTTTACCCCTACATAGGTGTTGGTTGTGTAAGGGTAACCACATAGACCAAGCCACTTCCCCGAGAGGCTACACCCTAGTGGCTGCAAGACAATGGTGGTCCACCAAGAAAGTCTTGTGATATGCTATATATGGAGTTGTGTAAGGTTAGTAAGAGGTTCTCTATATGGGTGTCATGTAAAGGTATTGAATAAATTTGGAGGTTCATAATGGTGATGAGGATGGGACATGACATAGAGGGGATGACTACACCATAAAGGGTGTATGGTAGAGGCCTCCATACTACAGCATAAATGGATGTAACTTAGTGTCATGAGGGTATTTAATGGTGTTCCTATCTAAAATGGTGAGGGACAGGGAACTGAGACATGATCATAGACATTTTATAGTAATCATGAGGTTCTTTGCATTTTAAGAGATAGGGGATTTCCATAATTCCTTTGGGGTTAGGGCCCCTTGTTCGTCCAAATGAAGGTGCTCCATGACAAAACACATTGTCCGAACCACATGATGGATTATAGGGTAATTTCCACACCATAAGACTATTGGATACACCATAGATCATTCTTCTTACATCCCAACCCTAACCCATTTATATAGGATGATTTGAGGTGCTACAAACCTTAGGTGACGTCCTATGGATACCAAAGGTTAGAAATAAATGCCAAGGTTTTTCCAAATCAGATTGGATGATTTTCCTTTAAGTAAACCTCATGAAATAAAAAATAATAATAAGTAACAATATGATGCCTATTATAATATCAGAATAAACTTCAATATCAGAACAATATGATAATTAGAGTAATAAGATAAGAAAATACCAAATAAGAAACTACAGTCCCATGACATTCAAGGCTCGAGGAACCAAGGTGGAACCACTCTAGACACTAATACTCAACTAACACCCAGGACCCCACTCCAGCCATCCATAAAAACAACATCATAGTACTTTTATAAAAAATTATGAAGTATCCTCTTTATTTATAACATGGTAAAGAAGGTCTACATACACACCAACGTTCATATATAAGGGGTGAGTTTGAAAACCCAGTAAGAAACCAACCAAAAGTTTCCCACACATTCCACTATTATAATAATGATTTAGCTCACATTTTATATAAATTAATAGAGAATCACAATAAAAAAAGTAAGGACACATAAGAATATTAATAATTCACAAATAAACCCACTTTTTCTATCAAAAATATTTTCCCAAAAATAGCTCACAAAAAAACTCACACACAAATTCCATGAATAAAGAAACCCACACAATATACACACCCATGAAATTCCAAACCCAATTCAACTATCGTCAAAGAATTCCCTCCAAACATAACAACGTACAAGAGAAACCCTATCCCTCCAAACCCAAGCCACCGCTTTGGGGTGAAAATTTTTCTTATTACCTTTATATTTTTAAATGATAAGTATAAACCCAAAATGGCCCTATAAAATGCAGTAGGAATTCACACCAACCTGTTCCAAAGAAATTCCTTACTACCACATATTTATTTATAAACAATTTTTCATTAATGTATTTCATGAAAAAGTGTATGGTTAGGGCTAAAACCTAGGTTTTTAAAGATATTATTTCATAAAGAACCTTCATAGGTTTTCATCATAGAATATTAATAGTTTTTTTTGAAATACTAAGCCTGTAGGTTCTAGGAAATGTAGAGTAAGTGTGAAACCACCTACCTTGAAGTGAGTCATCGAGATGAGTTTACATCATTCCTTCATAGATCTGGGATCTAGAAACCCTCCTAAAGTGATACATAATAAAAAAACAAAAAGGAACACCCTAACCTCTAGAACCAGTCATGGAATCCCTATACTAGGGTTCTTCCTAATTGAAATTATGAATAAATGGAAAAAAGAAAAAAAATGAGGATATTACATTTAATTTATAGGTTCAACACTCTTATAATTCTAAAGAAAAATATCAAAGTGGAAAATAATCACTAAAATATCCATGTGTAACCCTATAGTTTAAAAGATCTAACCATAGGATAAAGATAGAATGTTGGGGGGGGGGATAGGTTAAAAGCCTAATTTTTATAACTCTTTAATAACTCCCATAATTTTTCATAATGTATAAAAACCATGTGAATTATATCTGTCCGAAAACATAAAAGGACATATGTTTTTTTTCCATACATGTACCAACCATGTTTTTTCCCAAACACCTAAAAACACACTTGGATGATTACATGGGATATCGACATGCTTTCCCTTATCCATTTATTAACCATGAACCCTCTAAAAAGAAATTTGTTTTTTCAAAAATTATCTAGAACATCCTAAAACCAAAACCAACTTTTTAATAGACTGAAAAGACACTATAAAACTAAAATATCCCAAAAATATGGGTTTTACATTCTCCCAATCATTTGGATTTCTATCCTCAAAAAGTCAAAAGTTGTGATTCCAGACATAAGGTTAAACCACTAGTGTAATATAATAGTATGTCACTTCAATCATCATTTAATGATTCATAGATGTTAGTATAAAAAATTACCATAATTATGTTTTTTCCATGTATAATCTTATCATTCCCATCCCAATATATGAAATACTATGAGAACATAAAGTAACAATAATCTAATGAATGAAATTAACACAACCAATATACAATTATAAATTGATTCACACTCTTAACATAAGGAGATAATAGAATGACAAGAATTACATTGAATTAGAAATGAAATGATACCCAAGAAACAACCTCACTTATATGATCAGGAAACATAAATTCCTCACTCATTGAAGAACTAACATTCATCACTAAGAGACAACTCTTAACCCCATAGGATTCCCAAATAACAAATAATCCTTTAAAAATAATATCGAAACACCTTGAAACCCAATTTAGGAAGACCAAAAAATGAATTAGATGAGGTTATAATTCTTTAACTAGGGCAATGCAAAGTTTATATCGATAAATATAAATATATTAAATTAATGTCAAAAGAAAAAGAAACATCATTTAAGTACCAATTTTTGTTTCAACCTTCCTCCTAGACTAAAGATTACCTAGGCTACACCTTTGATAGAAGGTGTTATCCTATATTCATAGACAAACCAGTTCCCAAAGGTAAACACAATTACCACTAACCCCTAATAAATTTAGGTCTTTGTTAAATATGAGGATAATTAGAACAAGATGTAGGTTAAACAGATCCTAAACATACCCCACTACTAGATCATCACATACATACTCTCTCAAATAGGAATGAAGAGCCTCAACTCAATGATACAATCAGTGAACACCTAGATGACATCATGACTCAGAATAATTTTAGAGAATAATATTCCAAATACCTATAGAATTCATTACCACCATTATAAAGGTATAAGTAATATCTATTTCATTACCACCAGTAAATTGTTATCATTATTTAACTTCTGTACCATCCCCGATATCTAAATGAACAATCCCATTGAAACTATCCAGACACTAGGAGGAACTGGATCCCATTACACAAGAGTGAATCTATAGATTCTTCCCACACCTTGATGACTCCCCTAAAATAAGGATTAACCTAATTGTAATATGATATGAATTATACCACTAAAATTCAATAGACTGGGTCACCTGAGTTAAGAATAAGCGGTACCCATTAGAAAACCATGAAATCATCTTGGTCCACATGAACCATGTTCTTATGATAGATTTATCCCATGAATTATATATGATCCCAAATTTCCTTACCCTAATGTCAAGAGACTTGTGAGATAAAAAAACCACTAATAATCAATCATGAACTGATATGCCTAGTCATAGTAATCATCAATAAGACCAAACATGGGAAAAAATGAAAAAAACCAAGAAATATTCCACTAATAATATAGGTTAAGATCCATTAAGGTATCTTAGAAAATATCTTTCTAATTTATAAATCTAGAGAAAAGACTATGCACACACCAATACCCCAGAAAATTCAAAGGATATTACCCACCCTAAGATTACCCCTGACTAACCACATCTAACAGAGAAATTTGAACTAGGACGGTTTTTCAAAATCATGGTGAACCGTATTACCATGTTCCCCCCAACTAAACTATCAATCCACATAGTTTAATTGAAAAAATAGACAGTTCCAAACCATCTCTACTACTACTACCCAATTTATGTATTGAACACATTGAAAGGATGATAAACTACTTCCGAAGATTAGATAGAGACTTTTCAAGAGAAATAATTGATATGAAATCAGGTTATAAGAACCAATGTATTACCCATACTATATCAAGAACACTTATCAGATAGTGAATTCCACCAAATCTAGTACATTTCAATGGTAATCGAACATTGTGACCAATATAGGTCCCTAAATATCAAACTACCAATAAGATTTTACAGTTCTCATCCCTTGAGACATCAATTCTTAATGAAACTACTATTTTTATTCAACACATTATGTCTATCACTAATTAAAAAAGAATCTACTCAATATGAATAAGAATATTCAATCATAGCCATCATAACTAGAATAGTATGTACAATAACATGAAAATATTACATACATAACATAGGAAATAATTATAACTAGAAAAACTAACATAGCTAACACAACTGATACCACCTTTTCCCAAGAAAACATCTATCCACATTCATCCTAGGTACAATAACTCACTACTACACAATCCAAGACAACATCAAGTTTTCTATCCACTAATTCACTATTTTTTAACTTACCCCATAACCTATATTAAAAGTTCTCAACATCCAAAAACAATGGCACTATTTTAATGAAACATGTTTTTAAAATTATATTAGATGAAACCCTTTAAACTCTTTTTAAAACTAAAAAACCTATAAAATAATTTCAAAATATATTTCTTAATAGCCTATTAAGAACCATAAATGTAACATTACAACATTTATATAACAAAAATTGTTAAAATATAGAGAATGATAAATCTAAAAATGATAAAATGTTCTTTGGGGAACTTCTTTCCCCTAAGGTCCATTAAAGTAGGGGTTCGAAAGATGGGTCTTTAAATATATTCATCAAGCCCAAAATACCTATAATTTTTCTTTAAAAAATTATAAAAAATACTTTTTATAAAGACTATAAATTTTCATAAAACATTCCTGGAAGTGTTTATAAATCAAACATGTGAATAACAATCTCAAATTTGAAAACCTATTTTTCATCAAAACATGGATCATCAACAAAGATCACGTAAGCACCAAAAAAATCATGTCAATGACAATAAATAATAATGTTACCATAAATAATAAATGTTTAATCTAATTGTAGGAATTACCAATTTCAATATCAACTCATTATCTAGAAACCAAGTTACCATAGTGAATAGTTACATTAATTTCTAAAAATATGAAGCATGGAAATTTATTTCCATCCGAAAAGAAAACAAATTTTTGTGAAACTTAATTCACTTACATATTTCATGAAATTAAACTCCATGGTTAATAATTTTACTAAAAATATTTTTTCACAAATAAATAATGCTCAATTACTAAAGAAATTAAAATAAACAAAAATTAACTCATCATAAATTTCACATGCATCCATAACCAATGAACTATTTATTGAAAGATTTAAAAAAACACTCAAAAATTTCATCATGCTATCCATAAGAATATATCACAAAATAACCTATTATACTACTTATTATACAAAACAAGATTTGTTAACTCCATGCATCACAGGGAATAAAAAAAATTCTATTTTTTTATGTTTTAAAATTAAAAAAATTACATTTTTTGCATGAATCCATGGCCCATAATCTATGAATTGTAAGAGGTCAAAAAAACAATATAACATGCTATTACATTTATTATAAAATAATTCTATTTGATACATTATTCATTATACTATATATGATTTAATAATTATATTCATAATAAGGAATAAAAATGACATTATATTCTTTTTAACATATAATAAAATTTAACCAAATAAATAATAAGTCAAAGTTCTAGCATGCCCGTTTTTAATCCTAGTCAATATATACCAAACATATAAATCATTAAATTAAATTAACATAATAAATTTTATGAAAATATTAAAATTCGAAGTTAAATAAAAGGTAGTTACAAATATATAATTCTTCTCTATGATATTAAAATATAAACAATTACTAATCATATAAAATAGAAAACATGAAATTATGAATTTAAATAATCATTATAAAATTGTTTACATTATGTTAAATTACCATGAATTCTAATTACCATTTATTTAATTACTACTAATTAATGTAATCATTAGTTTAAGTTATTATTTTATACTAATTTCATGTTACTTTACACAATAAAATGCAAGGAAGCTCTAAAAAAATCAATGGAAGAGAGAATCAATACAGAACACAAATCCAAACCACATTTACCATATTTATAAAGACATTACATAGATAATCCTTATATCTTCCATAAAATAATCAACCATTTGAGTAAACATGCTCATCATCTTCCCATTTACTGAAACAAACAAAAATAATATTACTTGAAGTATTTCATCCTAGTGATAAATATATTTACTAATGAATGATAGAAAATTTACTAAATAAACACAAGATGATGCGGTGATGACGAAACTAAAAGTGATACATGACACTTTTCATACCAAACCACCATGGTAACTTGATGTTTGACATAAATAGGTATGTTATGCTTTTTTAGGCTCTATATTTCAAGTACTGACACATCCTATATTCATTCCTACTATCCCAACTGATGGACCATAAAAAACTAATAGAATTTGTAACATACCAAACCTAACCCATTGTCTTGGGAAGATCTGAGGCGATACTAACCTTAGGTGGGATCCCCTAGATACCAAACACTAAAAATAAATTCTAAGGGTTTTTCAAAATAGTAGGGGATGATTTTACCTTTTGTAAACCACCTTAAATTAACAATAATAAAGAAACACAACATAAAAAAAATATATAAAACTACAATGAACTCCAATAACAAAAAAATATGATAATTAGAGTAATAGTAGAAGATAATAAAAAATAAGAAACTACAATCCCAATAATTTCAAGACTCAAGGCATCGAGGTGACACCACTCCAGACATGAATACTCGACCGACTCCCAATCTCCTACTCTAACTATCCATGGTCACAACATCATGATGAACCACTAGAAAAATATATAGTCTATATTTTACTTATAACAAGGTAAAAAAATCTTTTCATGCATACCAAAGTGCATATGAAATGGATGAGTCCATAAAATCCGTTGGAAACACACCAAAAGATTCCCACAAATTCCTCTAGGGAAAGAAAAAGTTAACTAAAATTTTATATAACCCAAAATAGGATCATAATATAAAAAATAATAAGAAGAAATAATATATGTAACTCAAATCAAAATGAACTTTTCCTTTCAAATATATTTTTTAAAAAAATAGTTTAAAACACAACTCTCACACACATTCCATGAAAACACACACCTGTTTAATGAAAAAACCCATGAAATACCCAACAAAATGCAACTCCCATCGTAGAGGACCTTCTAAACATACTAAAACATGAGTGGAAACTCACCCTTATAGACCTAAGACATCACCTGACAGTATATATATTTCACAATCCCTCTATTTTTAGCATCAACATCTATATGTGAACCTAAAAAGGACCTATACATTTAGTATAAATACACACAAACCATTACAAAACAACTAATTATTCCCACACATTTCATTAAAAACAATTTCTCATTAAATAATTCTTAGGAACACATTGTGGGAGACACCCAAAAACCATGGTTTAATAGATAGTAAATTAAGGAGTACCACTATAGGTTTTCATCAAGGAATATAAATTGTCTATTTGGAAGACCTAAGAGTTCATTTTATAGGAAAAATAGATTAAATAAAAATCCATATGCTACAAACTGAGTTTCTAAGATAAAATCTCATCATGCCTTCATATATCTAGGCGCTAAAAACCATCCTATGATGATAAATAATAAAAAACCCATAAAATCATGCCGTAACCACATGATTTTGTAATTGAATCCCTAGAATAGGGTTCTTCCCAAGACAATGTGATAAATAGATGAATTATGAGAAGAAATGAGGATCATACATTTGATACCATAGTCCAAAGATATTAGAATCCAAGAAAAGAAGACCTAGAAAGACCATATCACCAATAGGAACCCTCTATATTTAGATCCATATCCATATGAAAAATAATGAGCCTTTTGGGTAAAACCTAAGTTAAAAACCTTATTTTTGGATCACTTTAATATCATTAATGGGTTTTCAATCCAGGTAATAATCATGAGAATCAAATATATTCAAAAAAATATGTATCTTCATAGTTACTACATGGTTTTTCCAAACTGTGTGCCAAATATATACCTTACCAGAAACCCACAAATAAACCCACATGGTTATAAAGGAGATCCAAACAATTTACCTGAATTGTTCACTAACCGTATACCCTCCAAAAAGCCTAAAAATTATACAAAAATCATTTAGAACTTCTTGAAACCTAAAGCAACCTTCTAATATTCTAAAAAATTATACCAAACTAGTATATCCCAAAATTATGGGAGTTATATTGCTTTCTATTTTTTTAAATAGTTCATTAACCTCCCTACCCCTATTCTATTTTCTTAATTTTACCCCTCCCTCTCCCATTATATATGATAGACTCCCTTGATTCGATTTGTAATGTCCCGACCCTAGTTACCTATATCCAGTGCATTATTTTAATACATTGGCATGATTACAAGGAATCAAGTCCCAAAGGACCGATTAGATTAGATGTCTTGGAAAATAGATTAAATACATTAAATTTACATTTCAATTTAAAACATACTACATAGCAAAGATAGTTCTTTGATAATTCCATTATTTCCTATAGCTTAAACCTGCATATCAATCATAATACACTTCTTGGAATCCTAGGAAAATAAAACATAAGAAAGGGGTGATCTCGAATGCTCAGTGTGGGTAAATAATTTATTGGAAGCTATAAACTTTTTAGGAGAGATGTAAAATAAAAACAACAACCTTTTTAATCATAATCATGAACTTAATATGGAAAAAATAAATCAAACATCATCATATAAACATGCACAAGGATATTCTACTAGTTGAATAATCACATGCAATAACTAATTTCATAATGAGAGAATACCTAATGCCGGACCTAATTACCACATATTCAAGGCCTTGTGCCAATACTACAAGTAGAGGCCTTGTGCCAAGATACTAGTTTGTCTCAGGAGACCTAACGATTCATCGAGGAGCTATAGTGTGATCCACCCATCACTTACTATGTCCACTGTAATCCTTATATGAAAAATTTCAAACATAACATAAACATTCGTATTAAAACTATCATACAAAATTTCAATACATTAACCATAAACCATGAATGGTATAAAAATTCAACATTCATAGTCAAACATATCATAACACATTCAATAAAAAATATATGATTGTATTATAATAAATCAACCTCAATCAAGAATAATATCCAATAAAGGATGCTGACATAGTTGAAACTGATCAGTAAATTTTTTTGAGAGAAATTTCCCTTTTGGTGAAATCATTTAAAAGTAACACATTTTTTAAGGAAGTAATTTAAAATATATTTTTGAATCAAGGTGTCCCATACCACTTTGAAACTTTTGAAAGGAATTAACATTTTGAAACAATAATGTCCATATAAATAAACCCTTAAAACCATTTTAAAAACATGGACATTAATGAAAATGGTTTAGAAGAATAAATATTTAAAACATTTAAAATGATGTTTTATTAATAGAGTCCCTTAAAATGAATCCCTTTTAAAACTCTTTTATAAATTATGGATAAGGATAATAAATATGTCCCAATAGATACTTACGTAAAAAAACCTCAGATAACAATGAGATTGTGAAATTAACCCTTACCTTGAACTTTCCTTTGGTTGAGGGTACGTTAAACTCCTGTATAATAGTAAAATCATTGTTATTAAATTATAAAAGAACCACATACATAAATATGATATAATATATGATCTTATAATATTGATTTGTTAGTAATATCTTAGTAGTATCAACGTTTCAGGTGTTAACTGATTCATTTTCATTTATATGATTTGTTACGTAAGACAAGTTTGTTTTGAATAGGATGCATCTTATTTATATCCAGAATGATATTAAGTTCATAAATATTATTTTTAATCATAAAATGAAAATTATTCTTGAATTATTATGATGGGGAATGAGTCTCATTGCGTTCGTGGAGATGATAATCCGTACGTACGCACGAGCGAAAATATCATTATATTGATGGTGAAATCATATGTAATTGGATGTTATATAATATATACATAATAATTAACATTTTATATTTATTATTTACATTAGTTATACTCATTATTATACCCATCCAAATAATGAAGTGTTTGAATGACAAACTACAACACGACGTGGAGAAGGTAAGTCGTACGTACGCATGTATGATGACTTTGTCATTCATAGGATGGATAGAATAACGAATATGGTTGTACCATATTTATTATAACATAAATTTATTTAGGAGGTACTTGAGTTACTATTTTGGTATGGAAGAAACAAATAAAGATGAGGTGGAAGAAGAAAAGGACTTGAAAGAGGGTGGTGATATTATTACCTCTTATTCGGGTGTTTTCTTTTGAGTTGATCAAAAAGGCTCCTTAGGTTGGCTTTATGATCAAAGTAAATACTCCAGGTTGATGTGAGGTATATTGAGAGGATATTTGGGAAGGATTTTTCTGAGCCAAATGGCTTTGGAGGTGTGATTTTGAGAGAAGAGGAAGTATCCATTTATAAGAGAGGTGAGGGTCACTTTAGTAAAAGCTTGAAATATTATTTTATAATAAAATCATTTTTGGGTTCTAATGGATCTAAAATTATTTATTTCTAGGATAAGGTGGGGATGGGTCGAAAAAAACTGAACCAATTAGTTTTATATAAATTTAGGTCACCATATTAACTTTATCATTTAGATTTAACTCATAGTTAAATAGTTTAACTTTTACTCTGTCTTCTGGTATTCTTACACTATATGTTTAATAAACTTACTCTAAACACCAAAGAGAACCTTAAGTGGTTAATTAATGAAATATATAACATTATTTATGCCCTTTGGATGAACCTTATATTTTTAGGAATATTATATAATATAATAATATAATATTTGTTTTAAAAACTCATTTATGTCAATTTTGACACTATTTAGTATTTGGTTTTGTGAATTTCATCAAAAGTTGATTACTTCAAAAATGATAAATTGAATAAATACTAAGATGTCATATTATCTTATAAAATTCTTGGATGTCATAACAACTTTGAAATTATATTTATTTTAATATTTATAGTACTATTTATTTGACTCTTTCATTAATAAGGTAATTACTACATCATCATTGCATCATAAATAAATTTAATTATTTAATCTGCCAAAATTATAAATAAAATTTCATTTTGTAGGAAATATTTTTTATCTTTCTAATGAATACTTACAGTTGAATTTATCTTAGGTTTAACCCTATATTAAAAATGTTTTTGTTATTAAACATTGAATTAAACACTTTTAACTCTTCTTTAAATAAAATAATAATAAATGTCCTAATCAAATCCAAGTGGAACTAAAGGATCATATTTTATTCCTAAGGTTTTTTTTGGTCTAAATACACTTATCCAATAGAATTAGAACATGTTTTAGGGAAATTATAATATTATTTTTACCTTTTATTACCCCATTTACTTTTAACCGTGGTAAATAAAAGTCAAAAGTTACTATTCACCCAAAAATATTTTCATCTTATTGAACCAAATTTTACTTACTAATATCAACTATGTTTCTTGTATTTTTGAAATTCAACTCACAAAATCGGTAAAATTGTGTTTTATATAAATTTGCAAATGCTCCTAGAAGGTGGGTAAACGAGGTTAAAAAGCTCAATAAAATTTTATACATCTAATTTTATTATAAAATGATTCCAATGAATTAGATAGAACATATATAGGTATTAAATATCTATTTTGACTTACAATAAATTTAAATAAAATATATAATTATTTAAATAAAAAGTCAGTTTTAAATAATAACGCAGTGTTTTTCACTATTCATCAAAAATTTAATGTTTTCAAAAAAAATACCAAAAATTTACCCTAAGATAATTTTGATATTCCACATTAAAAAATTAAGTCTATTTTACCAAATTCAAAACATAGAAGTTGCATTTATTAATTTAAAATGAATTCCCATTGTCAAAACCAAAAAGACGGTTTTTAAGAAGTAATAACCATCAAAATATTGACATATGTTTTTGTCAAATTTAAATGTGAAATTACTTATAATTACCTATATTATATTAAATGATAAAAATAAAATCTAATTATACTTAAAACCCATTCAAATTAATAATTTAACACTACAAATTATTTCGGTTAAAAATTTGTTTTCAATAAAACATAGTACTTTTCACTATTCATAAAAATATAAAAGTTATCAGAAAAGTACCAAAAATTTATCCAAACGAAATTTTCATGTCCGAATTATAAAGAAATTTTTTTATTTCATTAAATTTAATATATAAATGTTTCAAATATTGGTTTTAAAAGGGGTTTTCCAATAAAAGTCCGTAAAGTTGCCTTTTTTGGAAAATACTTTTTTATCTGAAAAAAATGAATTTGTTCTTATATTATATCTAATAAACACACAATATTGATGTTAAAATTATACAGTATATAAGATTAAAAATGTAGTTAATACTATTCATAATAGATTTTTGAACGGTTAGTTTGGTAAGTTGTGGTGTGATCGAACTCGGTGTTGCATGTAGCGCAAGCTATTGAATAACTTTAATGAGATAACGTACTATGAAATATTGAGATGTTACATGATTTATAAGGTAAATACATCATCAATTTCTTCTCCCCTCTCTATTATTTTTCTTCTCTGTTACTCTTAACCTATAAATGCTTCAATGAACTAGGGTTGGATAACAATTTATTTTTGATTGGTGGTTTTGTGTTTATAGGGTTCTCGTTGGATTTTAATTGTTCTTCATGCCATGTTAAGGTGGATAAACATTGTTTTTACTGAAAATAATGTTATTGAGGTATTTTTTCAAAGGTATTATACTTTAAATATTAAAATAATTATTTATTTATTAATTAAATTCATTTTTTGGATATCCAATGATAGTATTAAGTATGTTTGAGAATAATTTTATAATGAAACTGGGTTTTTGTCAGATTTTCATTGAATATGATGGTTTATCCTTTGTTTTCAATGTTTGAAAGTTTGTTTACTCAACCATGCACACCAAAGTTTTGAAAAAAATATTTAATGGCCTTTATAAATGAGTTTTAAAATTTTAACATGTGTTTAGTATTCAAATATGTTTTTAAATTTTTCTGATTTTTTAAATGAGTGATTGTTTTTTTAAAAATGGGTCTTATAAATTGGTTTAAAAAGTATGTTTGTAAGGATCATGTGGAACTTTGAATGAGGATTTTATTGATGAAAAAAACCGTTGAATATTCCCCTATTTTGTATTTTTTTCAAATGGGTTAGAATGTCCCTAATATAGACACTTTAATTATATGGATGATTTATGAGTAAGGGGATACTTTTAAGAGGGGTGCTCAGGGGAATGGTTTTTTTATGTTTCAGTTTGTGTATATAGGGATGTATCTATTTTTATATTGTTTCTTATTATTGTTTATTATCCCACCCCCATTTTATATATCACAGTAAACTGACAGTAGATAGTGTAACTTTCAAAATCACACTATATATTTTATTAGGATAATTATTTAGCTACTCTAACTTAATAAGGATATGCCCTACTATAGTAGTTTTCCCCTCGTTTATGATAAGAAGGGTACATGCACACATTTGAGAGGTTCGATTGCATCTGCAAAGATGATATGATGGATCATGTTTAATATGTTTTACACATTACTATTATTTTTTAAACTTCATGTTTTAAAAAGAATAAGTTTTAATGGAATAAGGGAAATAGACTCATATTGATTTTAAATATAAAATTGGAAAAATCAATATTTGCAAACATTATTTCAGACGAGTAGAAAATGAATGTTTAATTTAAAGGTATTAAATGGGGCAGTAATTTTCATGGAATACACATTAATACTTCATGATCACACCTATAGTTATTTTAGTTTCAAGATTTATCTAATTTATAGATTTTATCACCCTAGAGAGATGATATTTTGAGGATGAATGGTGGCCATAGAGTCACCTATATATATATACATTTCAAGTATTTTTTTAGTAAAATTCTTGTATCAGTCTAGTATTCATTCCTGCATCATTCTCTATTTTAGTTTTATGTTTTACTTTTAAGTTTTTTTCCTTATTTATTTTTTATTCCTTATTTGGATTTAATTTATTTGTAAATATATTTGTTTAATTTGTTTTGGATGAAAAATAAATGGATAGGTTTTGTCAAAATTTCTGTAATATTTCATTATACTGTGTTTATTTTTGTTAGATAAAATCATTCTCATGAGTTATCATTTGATACCACGATTATTATCATCAACCAGTGGAGATTGGGAACTCCCCTCAAATATATTGGAGCTTGACCTAGGTTTAGGGGTGTCATTGAGTTGGTTTGTGATAAAATTGCATCAAATACTAGGTTTGAAAGAAGGTATAGGTTCTATAATGGCCTTTTTTTATTTGGGTAGTAATGGTAGATTAGAGATAGGGAATTAATAACTTTATAGGTAGGTGGGGAGAGCCTTACAAGATCTTTCTCATTCGAATTATTCAGTTATTAGGAGATGTTGGGTTGTGAGTTTTAATTTTTGAGTTTTTTTCCATGTATTTCAGATATGTTCAATACGTTTTTAGTGATTCTCAAACCTTTCTTAATGATATTAGGATTATTTAAAGGATTTATATGATTTTTGGGATGATAATGGGAGTTGAACTAGTAGTACACAGTGAGATCTCAAGGTTAGACAATCCATGTAGACCCCGATTTCATGGTTTGTTATAAATCATAGTGGAAAATATAAACCGTACTTACAGTTATCTAAGCTATGTAGCCAGGTAATGCATGCCCACTAGTCCATATTAAGTAAATTTGTTTGTTGTGTGATGTCTTGGGCTATTTGAATTGGGTTTTATGGGATTCA
Source organism: Viscum album (assembly GCA_963277665.1). NCBI lineage: Eukaryota > Viridiplantae > Streptophyta > Magnoliopsida > Santalales > Viscaceae > Viscum > Viscum album. The sequence goes on from OY728150.1 coordinate 1,898,685,920, forward strand.
GAAGAGTAGTTTGAATTTTTAAATGGAGGTATTTAGTTTTGAAATTAATGTATGAAATCATCTAAATTGGGTGAAATGGATTCAATATTTGAAAATGTTAATGTTTGTTTTAAGAATAACAGAATTGGGAATTACTAATTATAAATGGGAATCATGATGGAAATTAGGTTTTATAGGTAAAAAGTGAAATTTAAATACTTGAAAATAGGTTTTATAAAGTGAACTAAAATGATCTTGATTTTAAAAAATGATAAAATTGTTTTAATTTGCAATTTTTTTAAAAAATTAAACGGCTTATCAGTGTTGTTTTAAAATTTCAAAAACCAAGATGTAGGATTTTGAAAAATATTAGAAAAAATTATTTTAACTTCAATTAAGTGGTTATGCTTTTATTTTTTAGAGTTCTTTTTTTATATTGGGTTTTACATTTAGATATGTATGTTTTTAATTTAATTAATTTCTAATTGAGTTTTTGTTTTCTTTTTTATTTAGGGGATGCCTCACTATGCCTCTATGGATTACCATAAAGAAGTTATAAGTGGTTATCCATAAGTGGTTTTTTTATCAACCTAGAGATTTACTTTTAAAGTTATATATATTAAGCAATCCAATATTTTATATCCAACTGGGTCCATATAATGTGGATGAGTGGTTATTAAATATCAAGAGGATTTTTTTCTTTCTCGATCTTCCAAATTATTTCAAGATCATGTTCACAAAATTTATGTTGGAAGGTCCAAACTATATGTTTTCGAAGTCTATTTTTTAAACTAATATATAAGTGGATCTTTAAAGGGAAAATTTCTAGGCTTTTTAAATCAAGATTTATTTCATGGGGGTTGTCAAAGTGGCTAAGGTAATGGAGTTTTATGTCCTTCAATAAGGTGATCAATCAGTGTCGGAGTGTGTCTTCCATTTTGTTGGTCTAGTTCCATATATTTTGGATTTTTCCATGGATAATTGTTTTAATTCTCAGTATTTTGAAAAAAAAATTCATTAAATTATTTAATTTAGGGTTTTGGTTTTTATTTTAGCCTTTTATATGAATATAGTAAGGTAGGTAATTCATATAGTGAACCGGTATGGGCTACCATATAAACCGAAACTCGACCTGATCCGCCATTGGTCTTGAAGGGAGTTCATGATCCCCATAGGCTGACAACTTATTCCTAGACATCAATAAATCTCTTGGGAATTGTTTTTCCAAATAATCAAACAAAATGGAAACTTCTAATCATATTATAACAATAGAAATAAATAAAAAACACAACAAAGTTACATAATCAATCGAATATAAATAAATTAATAAAAACATATATACACACACCAAATATCAAGAATAAACTGATATAAATACAAACCAATATAAAAATTAATCCTAAATGTATACCAACTACCTCCTCAAGATGATTGGTCACTCAACTAATCCTGCTACTATAAATGGACAACATGAACATGCCCCAAGAACATGAGACCAAAGACAAGGGTCCTAAAATAAAAACATGAGTGATTTTATAGAAATAATGGTGTATTCATGGAGCGTGTAAGGAACTCATAGTAGTATTTCACCATAGAGTTTTTACAACTCTTATAAAAATAAATTTCATTTGAGCTATTTTTAAATACAATAGAATAATATGTTTATCAAATTTTCATACATAAGTAGAAATCAATATCATATCTCACAAAGATATATAAACTTATCTTCCTATTTAATTTTTAAATTAAAATAATTACTTGGAAATAATTCTCTATAAATCACATACACCATGTAAAATAAACCATTTTTACATCTTGAACACTCTTTTAAAACCATTTTATAAGATCCTTTTGAAAACAAAATCACACTACATGAATAAAATAGCAAGTGAAAGGCACCACATCATCCATGAAAAAATATAAGAAATATAAAGAATAAACCAAGGTAACATACACATGTCGAACTAACTGGAATATCCACAATAAATAAGGAAAATAACCTAAATAAAACCACCAATAAAGAAGCAGTATTAGGGAATCTACCCTAGGTCCTAAAGTGTGAATGATCAAAACTTTTCAAATTGTGGACTAACATACTAATCTAAGTTTCATCCTTTAAACAATCTACCTAGATAGACTACACCAGAAATCAGTAGGGGAATTCCCCATATAGTATAATTTCACTCTATATGGGATTCTAGTAGTGTGTGAAAAACTAGTGTGACATAAATTTAAACTTTCCATTTAGCTACTTGGTTTCCCATGACCAATTAATTGTAATGGTGATAAATAATCATAATCAATAAATTCATCATAAATATAAATAATAACCCACTCTAAACTCCAAATACCTAACAATAAATGACCCTTGAGATCCATCACCCAGTTTCCACATAAATTAAACACCAGCCATTAGATGTAAACAAGAATCCAGGCTCAAATAGGGTTCCACAGATACCCACATTTTTAAAAAATAAAGTTCCATACATGATTTCCTAAAATTCACTTAGGACACTAATCCTTTTTATAATAATTTCAAGTCCATTTATAAAACATTAAATATAAAATTATTTCACATGATATAAACCTTGAAATACATTCATAAAAATAAAATCCCCTTTTAATAAAATAAATTAAAAGACTTAAATTTTACCATTTAATTTAAAACATGCTCTAAATGGGATTAAATCATTTTAAACCAAAAAAATTATTTAAAATAGTTATCTATTTTTTATCAATACTTGTGTTGTTCCCAAAATGGGATTGGTAAATTTTTTTCAATATTTGAATATATTTTTGTAGAAAACTTTAATTGGAAAAACACTGACAATATTGGGAGAATATTTATTTCCTAGTTTATAGAAAAATTATTTAGTCTGATGGTGATTTACTAATCCTAAAACACCAAAATTCATGAATAATTTAATGATTATATATAGTTTTGTACAAATAATGAATCTATAAAATGTAATTGGATATACCAAAATGATGTTATTTGAAATATATATATAAGTTCTATGTTACAATGTTTGAAGATGAGATTGTATAGAGTTTGAGTTTCAAAGTATGATTCATAGTCATACAACGTTCAAGTTTTGAATATATAGAGTTGTAACTGAAGGAAGTTGTAAATGAAACATTATGGATATCAAACTGAGGTTAACAGAATGAGTGTACCAAAATATGGGTAGATTATCAATATTATCAGATGAAGAAAACCCATGTAGATAACTATATGAATAAATATATAAAGCTGTATCAGAAGGAGAAATATGAAGTTATACCAAATAGAGAGCTTGGAAGTTCCACTAGATAGTAAGGTAGATAGAGTTATAATAGATAGAGAGCCTAAATGTCCTAAAATAGATAATTTTAATGACATAAGATAGATAAATATAAAGGTTACTGGATAAACATTGGACATATGATAAGATAGAATAAATTCTAGGGAAGTTGTATTCGATGGAGATATACCCAGCTAATCAAATAAAGATATGTTGAGTTTGTTAAATAGATTTTTCCAAATATAGTGGAACTAGATAAACATATATTATATAAGTAATATATATTTGAATTTAGTAGGGAAAAGAAGATAAAGATACACTATAACTATTCTTTTGAAAAAAGGAGTAATTAAAAATGAATATCAGATAGAGATTCCTTAATGTATGTTCACTAGATGAAAGTTTTGATGATATTTAAAATTAAATTTAAAGTCATAAATATGGAGATACTGAGTTTTTATTTAAAAAATAAAAATATAGTTATATTTAAGGAATATTTGAATAATATTATTAATTCCTATATTTATGGATGTTCATAAGAATAATGTTGAGTATGAACTTTCATAGGCATTAAAGGCGGTCAAACAATATATGATTTGAGAGGGAAATTTTAATTTGGATCTACTTCCTCCTTGATTTTCATAGGAAGTATCCCTATATAAAGTGGTGAAGGCTTATTAATAATTGGTTAACAAAATCATTAAAGGTTAAATGTGTTAAAAAATTTCTGTGTGAGTTTCCAACTATGATTCTACTTGGTTGAAGAAAAAGAGCATCAAAATGAGTTTTATTAGATAGATAATATTACTAGGAAGGGTATTACTATAAGTAATTTTGTTAAGGAATATTTCTCAACAAAGTTATTGATATGTTTTTTTGAGCATATCAAGGTCTGTTTATGACTATAAAGAAGTTTCAAGACTAAAAAACTCTTCAAATAGTTATAGAAGATCTTGAAGAAATAAAAATAGGTGAATATGATCCACCTTTCTTATAGATAAATAATATCTAAAGAAAAATATCTATCTATAGTATATCAACAAATAAGAAGGAAGATCTTTTATTAAGGGTGTATAACTAGTTTTTTATGAATATTTGATGTGGGATAGAACTATAGTTAACATATGGAATGATTAATGGGGTATCAAACCAACTTCCACCCATTCCATTTTAATATTAAAAGAAGAAAGTAAATAATTTATGCTGGGATAAATAACAAATTAAGAAATGAGTAAGTCTTCATACCAAAACTTTTAAATATTGTGTGATGACATATATTTATATTTACTTCATAAAAGGTTAGATTTAGGGATAAATATAAGTGGATAAAATTTTTAATATGATTTAGAGGGTGAGTTTAGAAAAATAATTCATAAAATAAAAGGGACTACTAATTCATTCCCTTCCCCTATTAGTGGTCTCACACTAATCTGGGAACTTCAATTGGAATTAGAGGCATGTTACTTATATTTGGATCTATAATTTTTAGTTCCCTATTTGTTTAGTTTTTTATATAAAGTGAAACATTCTAGAAGTTGAATAAATTATTTCTCTAAATTATAAGAATGTTAATCCTAAGATAAAGTACTTGGAAGTTATTCCTAGTTGTAGAAACATGATGGTTTCAGTCGAAACCTTGAAATACTAGAAAGATAAATAATCCCAAAAGCTTCATAATTTAGCCTCTCAAAATAAATATAAGGAAGATCCACCAATACCAGAAGTTAAATTGTACTTTAATAATTCATGTGAATATGATAAAATTAATCCATTATAGGAATCAATCTCAAGCTATGAAGAGTATGTTTCAATGGAAAATAATGAAGTTTTTTAATCTAAAATAAAATATCACATGATAAAATTATGTTTTAAGGTTATTATATATACAATTACATATTTCAAGGGAAAATTGGGAGAAATATCACAGCTAAAATCATAACTTGAAGAAATAGAGAACACATTTGGAAATAATTTTCTAGAGTGTAAATCTCTATCTAAACTCACTAAATGAAAGGAAGAAAAGGTATTATATTCTTATGAAAATTTTAACCTTACATATAAACATTAAAAAATAGTTTCTATGAGAATGTGATTACAAATGGAGTTTTTAAGAAAAATATCCATGTACTATAAGGTACTACCAAATAAATTATTGGTGTTAAGAATAGTCAACTATAGATCAACAAAAATTGATTAAAGCTACTTGATATTTACATGAAAGAGATGAGTAAGTTTTGTGAAGAGAATATAGAAAAGATTAATGTAAAATGTGATAAAAAATAGTAGTTTCCTAAAAATATAAAGAACACCTTAAATTTTAAGTGCCTTGATTAGGTGGTGAGATTGAGAAATATGGAAACTACTCAAGTTGGAACTTCATATGAAGTTGAGAAAAAAAACATCTACTAAAGTTTCTTAGAATAACATTACTTATATAAATACTCAATCCATTAATAGTAATAATGTGAAATAATTGGAAGAATCATCTTCTAATAAGATGAATAAAATTTTAAACCCTAGTTTTGATGAATCTGAATGCACTAAATCTAATAATTAGAGTGGAGTTCATAGTTTCAGATGAAGAAGTTATAGATATAGAAAAACTATACAGTCCTATATTGGTAAGAGGCACATTGGATAGAGGAACACCATAAAAATGGAGTACTAGATATAGTTATATCAGATTGAGCCACCTCAAGAAGAAATCATATCAAATAGAGGTGAAATAAACTAAAGGGTACAAAAAATAAAATACTATACATAGAAATACTAGACAAAAGTTTCAGTGAGTTTGAGCTTAAGAAGAACATTATATGGGAATAAGGATAAGTCAGAATTCTTGATGAGTATAATAGAAGATCTTATGAAACTCAACATTCTATCCATGACAGTGTTCATGAAGAACATGTGAAGACTGGTGGTTCCAGTATAAACAACGCCAACATTCATATCAGAAGATAGGATGATATTTTTAGGAGATATCTCAACTATGAGACACAATAAAAATATCCTTAACTTGTGTAAGATAATAATTCAATTGTGTTAAGGGTGATTTTTTACCATACCACTTGAAATATAGGATTGATATATTTGTGGAATAATCCATGACTGAATGGGAGTCGACATGACAAAGAGTAGGTTTTCACATTGAGGATAAACCTTGTAAAAATCCCTATGTGTTGTTTATATTAAATTATCTTTATAGAATAAGAGAAATTAGTGATAATGAGTTTATAAAGATCCATACATATAGATCGATAGTATATGTTTGATCAACTTAAATAAGAAAAGATTTTAAGTTGAATATAATTGGTAAACGTTGTTGACACCTAATTCACCCCCTTCCCAAGGTGATTACATGATGAACCTAGGAATCTCAACATAGAGTTTTAAGTTTTAATTAAAATGATACGTAAACCTTTGAGACAATTTATAATTCACTTCAAACCATTTTCAACCTATTATAACTATCATTTATAAATATATTGTGACAAAAAATAATTAGAAAACCTCTGAAACGTAATAAAATTATAAATAAAAGAAGAGAAAAAAATACATCGGGTAATCAATAATCAAGCTGTAATAATCCAAAATCATTACCATTAGAAGTGAATGCTTAAAAAAAGAAGGAGAAAAACCCTCTAACATTAAACAACTAAATTAACTACATTATAATTGCATAAAACCCATAATATTATCCAATAATCCCTCTAAAATTTTGGTGAGAAGCAGATTTAAGAGAAATATAGGATAGTGGTGATGAAGAGAGGGATTGGGGTTACCTTTAATAAATACAAAAAAACCTATAAAAAAGACTTTTAATTCAAGGGAGAGGATGGTGGGGGCTCTCTATTGGTTCACTTTGGGCAATTCGGGTAGCAGAGGAAGAAAAATGGAGGTTTACCCTTTTAATTCTTGATAGGGGAAATATTATAAACAAAAAATTGTATTTTTGGAATCTAACATTGTTTATAAATCCATAAACAAATTATGTGGACTTTACTAGAGACCCAAAACACACTCACATGGGTTAAAAACATAGTTAGGAAACCATGTACCAACTATGAAAAAATCCTCTATAACTACCAACAAAATAGTATCACAATTGTTGTATAGTTTATGAAACCATGTGTCCTAGTCATGTTCCAATACCCCAAGATGAAAATAAATAACATAGTTTCTGATAGAACATCCATTGTTTCAACAAAACCATGAGTAAACCGTGTAGACCCAACTATGAAAAAACAAAATGAACTGAAAATGGTCTAACTATTATAAACACACATGATTTATCATAGTCCATACCCAAAAACCACAGAATAGAAGGAACACTCATTATTATTTAAAATTCAATCCTTAAAACATATGAAAATTAAAACATATCTTAAATTATATTAAATAAATAAAATAACAATAACATAGGGTGTTACAGTCCAGGTTGATGCATTCCTTGAAGGAGTACATAGGGTGAAATCTACTTCATATATTCTCAAGAGCAATGAAGGGGGATATAATACAGGAAAAAAATCAGTATGAGGTGAGTTAGAAAGGTGGTTGAATCAAGAGGCCTTTCAGTATATATTCACTATCTTCTTCTGGGGGTAGGACACTAATGTGCCATCAGTGCAACATTCCAGGTTATAAAAATCCTCCATGTCCAAAATATCCAAATAACTATCATGGTTATGTCCATTTGTTTTATATTCATATGTTTTGTAAAGGTGTCACTCAAAAAATAAGTATAACCATAACTACACCTTCAAAGGATTTCCAGGTCCAACTTATTGAGCTTGATCCTGATTATGGGTACGTTTGATGTATTATTCATTTATTTTTTTTGTTTTTTTTCTTGTGTTTCACTCTTTGACCTATGATTAATTAGATATTTTAAATTATATATTATAATATTCCCTTTTATAGGAACTCTCAATTTTAATGGTGGTTTCTAATTTTTTAATTTTTGGATGGGGTTTTTCTATGATTAGTGGAGTTGGGTTGAGTCCCTTATTTTCATTTATCATTGTTACTTATTTGATTATTGGTAGAATTAGTGTTTTGGTTGAATTCCAATATTGTGGGGAGACCACCACAGTCAGTCTGACAATTCATTATTGGTAATCTAGCCTAGAGGACTCTGTAGTCTTCGACATTAGCACATGATTGTATGGTTGTATTTTGTGGCCTTGAAGGTTCTTTGAGATATTAATTGAGTTTGCTCGATGGTTTGTACAGTTTTATTAACATGGAATACCTAGTTTGAATAATTTTTGTAGTGTTCCTTAATTATTGAGAATCAAGTTGTGTTAATGAGTGGTGTCTTATCCTTTTTGTGTTAACTTAATTCACTAAAGTTTAATGGGGGGTAATGTTTTATGGTGGGGTGAATTGTCACACCCCAACCTCATTTTTTCTATTATTTCACATAATTATTGATTTCTATTTTTATTTACATTATATCTTGTTCTTTTAATTTTTTCATTTTTGGGGGGTGAATTGTAGTTTTGGACTATAGATCTTAAACTATTGTTATAGGATACAATGTGGACTATTGATACCACACAATATCCCCCATTCTTATTTGGATTACTATCCTGCAACGATTATCACTAGGGCATGGTGTTGTTTACATATAAGGACAATGTTGTTGCACTTAGTCTATTCCATAGTTGGTGTTTCATAAGGATAGGTGTCTGTAATGCATAAGGGTAATAATTTTTAAAATTATATAGGTTTAAAAAACATACAAGTAACTATATAGACCACACCACAACCCAAGGGGGACACACCGCAGTGGTACCTAACTATGGAACTCTACCTAAAAATCCTTAGGTTATGCCATGGTGGGATTTTTTTAATGTTAGTAATAGGTTCTATGTATTGGTTCCACTAAAATGTAGTGCATAAATTTGGGGTTGTGTAATGGTGTAGATGATAGGCCCCAACACAAAGGGGGTGGTTTCATCATGGAGGGTGTTTTGTATTGGACTCCATGTTTTTGAATGGAGGGATATGACATAGTTTCATGGGGGTATTTAGTGGTTATTGTATCCAAAATAGGGTGGTTAAGGAAGATATAATATGGCCCTTGGTGTGTCTGGGTTTTTAAGAGTTTTTTTATTCCATAAAAGTGAGGGGATACACTATAATGACCATAGGCTTGGGACCCTAGCTCAACCATGTAGAGGTTTTCCATGATGAAACACTTAGACTATGTCGTAGGAGGTCCTATTAGGGAATATGACTACATTTATTTTCACAAAGGGGGCTCTTAGCTTCATCTAAGAGCTCTCAGGATAGTTTACGGTTTCCCACCTCTTTGGTGGCCCTTTTTTTTGTCAGGGGATCTTTAGACAACAAAATTGGTTTCTTCAGTGGCTGTGTGTCCTGGAATCATCACAAATTCATGAGGCCATTCAAGTGGGGGTTTTAGAATGGGGATGGTGATTTAGATCCATGAAGGCTGATCTGGTGCCAGCATTGGCTTCACATGGCACAAACTGATGAAATCCGTATCTACAAGGCTGGTTGAATCATTGTGGCTTGGGTTCTATGATGGAAGTTCGATTGAGGAGTGTCTTCTAGTGAGGTTTAGTTTCTTTTGCAGTGACAGTAGTCTATTCTTGTCCATTTTTAGTGGTTTTGGAGATGCTTCGTGTGATGTTACTTCCCCTTGTGGCTTGGGTTCTTCTGCACCAGTTAGGTTGTGTGGTGGTGGTTGAGGCTTGGGTTCTTCTGGCGTCGGCTCTCAGAGTATGGTGTCGATCCAATTTAAAGTTCTGTGATTTGATGATTGACATTTTTTCTACTTCATTTTTTATTCTATTGATCCAACTGATGAAGTTCATGTATGCTGGGATGATTTGGTTTGATTTTTATCTTTTTTGTTGGTGGTTTCATGGATTCTTTGGCTTCAATAGGGGTCCTTTACCAGTGGTTGAGGTTTTGAGACCTATGATTAACTCTTACGCTGCTCTAGGGGCTTTCTATGAACGTCCCTAGTTTCTCCAGTTGCCTCTATCATGTTATTATAGTTGCTCCATTCACCTTAGTGATGCACATTTCAGTTTCTCCAGTTTCTACTATGATGCGCTTCGGGCTGCTCTGGTGCCATTTACCTCTCCCTCTCAGTGAACGTTAGAGTTGGTTTTGTTTGCTTGTTAGTAATTTTTGAGGGATTGATATATTTTTAGGGTTTTGTTCGAATTCATTTGTAGTTTCTTGATGTGTGGTTCTTAGCCTTGTGATGCACTCTTATGTTTCTCTAGAGGCCTTTGTGATGCACATCTCTAGTTTATTCTGTTTCCTCTGTGATGTGTTTTTCAACTACTCCAATCGAATCTGCAATGCAAATTTATGTTTCTACATTTACCTCTATGATGTGCTTTGAGAAACTCTGATGGTTTTTTCCTGCACTGGTTTTGAGGATGAATTCTTATGATGGTTATTCTCAAGTTGATGTGATGATAGAGAAGGTGATGTGATGGGGTTGAGTTGAGGTATCATTTAATCTTTTTCCAAACTCTTTTTTCTTAGTTCTTTACTATGGTTCTAGGATTTCTCTATTCTTTTTTAGGAAGATCAGTGCATTGTTATTTTTTATACATTGGGACATGAGTTCTAGTAACCTATACAGGGAGTTTGATGATGAGGTTTGATGGATTTTTTTGTGACTTTTTGGATTTGAAATTTGAAAGTTCTCAATGGCTGGTTTCGAATTCTATATTGGGAAAGATATAAGGAAATTTTTGGAATTTCGTTTCACTCAAAATTTTGATGGTTATAGAAAACATAACTCTACATAGATCATCTCCATATGAGGATAGATATCACGAATAATTAATATGTTTATGGACATTCATATTTGGAAGAACAATAGTGTATGACTTTTCCATCGGTACCAGGCATGTGAAACCCTTCATGGGATAAATTGTCGAGTGGTCATGTGAGGTAGAGGCCTGAAATAATGATGTAGTTACTGGGAATGGGATGTTCCTATAAGTGTTGTTCTGCATTAATTCTTCTATGATTTTATTCCAAGTTTCCCACTTTTTCCTAAAAAGTTATTTTGAAATAAAAATCAATTTTCAGTCTTCTGAGGAAGCTCTATTCCATAAGCCTAGGGGTTACACCATGAAGCTTTCCTATATATTTTTTTAAAACATTTATATAGATTTTTATCCCTATTCTATTTAACTGATTTCACCTCCCCCTCTCCCATTCTATGTGGTTAACTCCCTTAGATACCTTATTAGAGATCCTTGATACTACCCTTTAATTCATGGCTTCTTTCTTCAAGATTATATGTTATTTTTAAGGTAAATCCATTATTTATATCTTTTCTCTACCTTTACTCTTGTTATCCAATCATCTTATTACCCTATTAAGGTCTCAATGACCTGGGGTTTATTACCACTCAATTTTTTATTATGGGATTTATGTTTCCTGGTTATGGGTTGTCTTTTAATAGTTTTCATTCCGTGTTAAAGTAGAATATTTTGATGCTTTGTGAAAGTGATGAGATTGAGTCAGTTTTTCCCATGTATCAACAATTAAATATTAGAATCATGACTTCTTGTATATTTAAATTCATGTTTTGGAAATAAAATGAATGTATTAAGTATTTTTAAGAATAGTTTGGGAATGAAACTATGATTTTATTATGTTTTCATAGAATGTAATGGTTTCATCTTTGTTACAAATGTTTAAAAGTTTGTTTTACTCAACTATTCACACCAAGTGTTTAATAAAAATGCAAGAATATACTTTATAAATTATTTAGTATATTTATAGATGTATTTTTGTCTTTAAATGGGTTTCTTAATGTTATCTGAAATTTTTATGTGTGTTCTTGGTTCTTTAAAATGGGTCTTATAACTATGTTTTTAAAGATTTTTTGGGTGGCTCAGTTGGAACTTTGAAAGTTGATTTTCTTAATGATAACTAACTTAGAAAATTCCCCTATTTTGATTTTTTTAAAAAGGATGAAAAAGTCCCTAATATAGGAAAATTTAATTATATGAATGATTTTTGTGAGCAATGGGATATTCCTAAGTGGGGTTCTTAGGGGGATGATCCTTGTTTATATTCTGATTTGTGGATCCTGACATGATTTTACTTTCATATAATTACTTTTTATTATTCATTATCTCACAACCATTTAATATATCATTGGAAACCAATAGTATATTTTGGAACTTATGAGATCACATGATGCACTAGATTAATATTATGCTCTAACTTATGAACCTTAGTATGGAGACTGCCTGCTATGGGAGTTTTCCCCACAGTCAGGATAGGTAGGGTGTAAACAGGCATTATGGTGGTTTGATTCTATCAGGCAAGATGATATGATGGATTTTTTTTATTTTCTATAATTCCCCCATATCTTAAATACTTTCATGATCATTGATACTTGGTTATATTATATGAATTATGTTCCTTTATCTCTATAATAGTTGGTTTCTATTTATGTTGCACAAGCCGTACTATGATGATGATGTTGTTTTTGTTATTGTTTTTATAATAATAATAATAATATTATTATTAATAATTATTATCAATATTATTATTGCTTAAGATTCTGTCTTTTTTCAAAGAACCAATGTTTTCTTTTTTAAATCAAAGGTTTATGGGTTTAGAAAGGTATTTAGAACTCTTTTTCTTCATATTATTACACATGAATATTCTAATGTAATTTTTTTTGGGAAATGTTTTAAACATTACATTTTAAATGGATAAGCCTAATGGAATAATAAAAACATACAATTATTGGTTCAAAATCTGAAACAGAAATAACCTATATTTTTAAATTATGTTTCATACTAATAAGAAATGAATCTTTTATTTAAAGGTAATATATGGGGTTTGATTTATCACCGAATACCTAATCAGATTTCATTATCATTCCTATATAAATTAAAGTTTGAAGCTCAGGTTTTGTTTTAGCATTGATCGCTATGTATTGATGGTGATTTGAGGATGGATAGTGACCGTGGAATCATGAATAGTTTGAAATATATAATTTTTTTTAGTTTTGTATCTTTATTGTATCAACTAGGTTGATCATTACTGTATCATTCTTTATTTTAGTTTTATATTTTACTTTCAATATGGATATATTATTTTTTATTATTCCCATTTTGGATTTCATTTTTTTCATTTTTTTTGGAATAAACATCCAAAATAGTATTCTTTATGTTAGAATGTCTGGAAGATGTTTCTGTATTGTGTTTTTTTGTGAAATTATTCTCAAGAGTTATCATTTGATTCCCTAGTGATTATCTCTTTCCTGTAGGGACTAGGAATTCCCATTTGGTATGTTATGTCATGAACTCGGTGCCCGGTCTAGGGTTCACCCAATGTTAGTTTCTGACACGATGACACATAATAATAGTTTTTATAAGACAAGATGAATCATGTTAGTAATGTGAGGTGGTAGTCTCCAATAGATTCTACAGTGATTATCTCTCTATTTGAAGATCATATATCTATCCCATCTCATGAAAATATACTAAATATACATGTATCTTGTAATTGGATACAAATGTGAGAACCAAAATCTATATGAAATACACATTTTTTTAGAAATTGATAGCTTTCACTCAATAATGAAGGCACCTAAAGCTTCAAAATTCTTTTTTTATGGTTCAGTTATTCCAGTGGCACTTCTTTCCATATAAAAAATAAACAATATCCTATTCCCTTACATTTCTATTGATATTTGATTTCTTCGATGGGAAATTTGAAGAAGGATTAGAATTAGAATCAGTCGTAAGGATTTTATATTTTCCCATCCTTTTGTTCACCGTATGCACTGGAGGATTTTCATGATTTATGTACTCATCAATCATGTGAAGAAATTTATTGAGATCCACGAGATATTTCAAAATTGTGATCATATTAATCTTCAAAAAAATATGTATATTATTTTAGGTATTAATGTAAGTATGAGATCAGTGCAAAATTATTTAGTAAACATAAATCCCAAAACCTATAAATTCTCAATGTAGAAAATATGTTTGAGTATGTGTAGTTCATATGGAACACCCTATATCATGAACCAAATTCAAGCAACCACTACATCTAGAACCTGAACCATCCCATAAGGTCCAAGGAACATTCCCAATCACCCCAAGACTAGAGAAAATCTCCAGTGCATCTAATATATTTGAATGGAAATGATTCCACCTGATGGAACACTAATTAAATGAGAACATAAATCCAAAATTTCAAAATAACCTATCCATATATTGTATATTCACACTATTGAAAGAAATATATTTAAATCAAAATAAAACCAAATATGGCATAGGAAAAAAATAAACATCTCACAACATAATGTGCTAAACAAGGAATAAAATAAACATATATTACATTCATAAAAAAAAGAATCTGATGAAATATATAGGGTTCATGGTAGATGATACAAGGGAGAAACAAAAATTAAAAAAGAACCAAGATATTGATACTACCCATCACCATGTGTCACCATGCAACCACACTTATCACCTCCACCAAAACCTAAACTAATAATCTAAAAATAATTCACCATATCTTAGTACGATCTAACTAAAACTATGTTGTATATAGTCATGATCAATAAAGGAATGTAAGAACAAACCCACAACCCATAAATCAACTTTAAAAATAAATTTATATCATGTTAGTTTGACAATATATATCTATATAAATTAAGATTTTACTATTTAAATAAAAACTTAAAAAATCACTTTTTTTAAAAAAAACTATACTTTTTAGACTAGGTATAGGCTAAAGAAAACATAATTTATTTATTTATAGGTAATTACAAAAACCAAGAGTTATTATTCAAAATTTATAGGCATTCATAATATTGAAACCATGTAAACAAAGATAATTTTTAAATAACACATTATGAGAACCTAAGAGCTTATTAAACAATCATAGACACAATTATATGAACTACTATATGAATCTGACTGGTTATGAGTAACAAAATACATACTCTAACACTAGATAGTACCCTATATATCCTAACTTAAGGTAAAATCTCATAAGTGGAGTAAAATATATCTCTGGTCTACTAGTGAAATCATGGTTCTAAACTTGTAAAATATGTGTTCCTAGACTTTACACCTAGACACCAATTGTTTACCATTAATAAAAAGTTATGGTGAGTCTAATAAATAATACATGATAATATAATTATAAAAAATATTAAATAACTCTCCCTCACCTTTAGACAACATTCACAAAAACAAACCCTACTAATTTACATTGAGAGAAGAAAACTATATAATTTACCATATAGGTTATCCATAATATTATATAAAAAACATTCACAATTTTTTATAAAACAAAAAGCGAATACTTCAAGGGTTATTACATTATGAAAGCACTTTGAAAAAGTGACAATCAGGCCTTATAAAATATAATTTAATATCATGTTTTTTTAAAAATTATTATTATATTTATTGAATGGAATTTAAATATCCATGCATACATTTTAATGAGCATAAAGTTTGAATAAATTCTAAAAAATATATTTGAACATATAATTGATAGAGTAAAACCATTCAGTTTTCATCAATTATGTATTAAAATAATTTTATTTTCCCTAGAACCAATTATTTTACCAAAATAAGTTTTTATACTACTGAAACCATGAATTAAAAACATAAAAGAAATCTTAGTTTTAATTTTAAAGGATAAATCATGGAGAATCCTACCATTAATAACATAACCTTTACCACCAGTGATGCCAATCCACCTCAAGGAGACTTAATAAGGTCTATAGATCTACAAAAACCCCTCAAGAACCCCAAAAAATAAAAACCCAAAATTAAAAACTAGGTAAAAGGAAACCTTAGTTCTTCATGACCCTACAAGGGATAGAAATAAATAAAGTAGGGTGGAAAGGAGAAGAAGGAGAGACTACGAGGATATTACATCAATAAATCACCACAAAAATGTAAGAAAACAATTTCCAAGGAGGAGGAGAGGGAAGAAAGAGATGCGTACTTGGGGCATGAGGGGTCAAGTGATAGGAGTGAAAGATCCCCAAAGGGTTTAAATTGGGGGAGGGTAAAAAGGGTATTTTTTTTAAAAAAATCTGGAAAACGTAAACCATGATGTAATCCTACTAGCTATGGCGTGATTCCATTTTCCCAGGAACCCCTATGGTGTAGCTTAAGGGTTGTGGTGTGGAGGTTCCCAAATTGGTTGGTCCACTATTTCCAAACCCCCAGGTCACCATGGTGTAACCTAAGGGTTTCAATGTGGTCCATCAGTGGGAGGGAGGGTCTCAACATGGTCTCTGTAGGCCAAATCATGTTCTATAAAACCCATATAAATGTAAAATCAATTACCCTTAAGAAAAAAAGGTTCTCCCATGGAATAACCCAGGTTTCCATGTTTTGCCCCACTACATAACAAGGGTGTAAATAATAACCCTTATGTAGCATAGACACTTTATCATTATTCTTATAGTGCTCCACAAATCAAAATGGATTCTAACAAACCCTAACACTATTCAAATATGAAGCTTCTTCTATAGGTGGGATGGGTTGGGTGAAAATTGGTAAATAAATTAAACATTATCTAAGTATTACTAAAGCATACCATGAAAGTTTCAAGGGAAAATCATTCCTCCAATGTAAAGGATTTCACTATGGTGCTCTCTACACTAAATTGAAGACTACCCTTGGACTTAAATCATCAAAACCCACAACCACATAGACAAACATCAATTATTTTTAAACTAGATGAGTAGTATTCAACATGAATACTAATTAAAATAGATTCCAGTAGTACTAAGAAAAAACTCATAAAATGATTTTTTTTCTAAAAATTAGCAAAGTGAAATCCATTATCAAAACTGAGAGGTTTCAAACATCACCCTTAAAATCAAAAATTAAACATTATACACCTCCACAAAAATATATCCACCAAATTCACAAAAATCAACCTCATCATCCCAAAAAAATAACTAGATAAGGAGAAATAGAATATATAAAAAGATACTTAAACACTTCTAAATCAATTTTAGGATCAGTAGAGTGTACTAGAGGATACTCCAATAGGGTAAACTTATCTCCTCCTACCTTATAAGTGAATCATTTTCTGAACCACTATAAATGACCCATACAGCCACAACTATTATAGGTTTTGGGAGTTTTCTTACACAAGAGGTTATTATTTCATATCTTTTCACATTTATAGAACACCCAATACTTTCATCCATAAGATAATAGCATGAAGAAACTGGATATATTCTTGATACAACTACAAGGATTCATAGAAATGTATTTCTTCCCCTCACTTTAACATATTTTCGTCCACTATTCACAGTGACAAGTGAGACATTAATTTACACAATTATCTCCACTAATCTAACCTCAAATATCTTGGTCTTATTCAATACATATTTATAAGTTTCAAGAATAAGAACGTAAACTAACAAAAAAAATAATTGAGAAAATCCTACTTCCAAAATACAAATATTTTTATGATTCATTTGTAGACAAATTATAAAGTTATAGAACTGATTCTATTAAATGATAGACATATTACAATATTATTCTTTTACCTTTCTAGAGGCAATGAAACTCCATAACCTTCATTATTTTCACCACATCTATAATTTACTATTGCATTAAAAACATCTTAGAACCTTTTCATGAAAGTAACCCATGGAGTTTTATTCATATTTCATACTTCCACTACTCCCATCTCTGTCCCTTGAGCATGAAGGTAGAAAATTTTATTTTTAGGGACTTGAGAAGATAAATCTGGATAAATAACTCCATGAAAATATCAACCAATCCTCATTTTTTGAGAGTCCTATTTCTTGAGGAAGTGAGGTGGACACAATTTTTACAACTCTCTAATAAAAATCCCTATACTAAGGAAGAATAAGAAGAACACTATGCTCCATAGCTATGGTAGAAAAATAAAATAACTAAAAGAGAGCTTGATAAACTGGAGGGTATAAACCTGGTGGACCACCCACTTCACCCTATTATAAATACATCAGACTTTGTGTGTGTGTGTGTGGGGGGGGGGGTAATCTAAAATTACAAAAATAAATACTAAATCAAAAATCTAAAACCTCCAAAATACTTCAAAACCAAACCAAAAAAGAATGTTTTAAAACCTGTAATACCTAAAATAAATGTCAATAGATGTTCACCCACCCATAAAACTATAAAACACACAAAAATTTAAATGATTTACTCAAAAGACCACATTTACATTATTTTTAAAGCATTATTCAATTAGAATTCCATATTTTATTTGAAGCTTTTTAATAAAATTCATATAACTCAATATTTAAAACATTTAAAATCCACAAAATTTCAAAACACCAAGGATAATTTTTATATAAGACCCCAAAAAACCACTCTTAAAACATTGGGATCAAATCCAAAATGACCACTATTTTTTAAATCAAAACATTTAAAATATCCCACACAATTTCAAATTCTAAATATTTAAAATCAATTTGATTCCATTTTTTAATAAATATTTCATTTTAAAATTCCTTTTGAACTATAAGAAGATAATTTTTATTTAAAATAAAATTTAAATTCAATTTTAAAAATATGTAAAAATATCTAAACAAAATAAAAAAAATAAAAAATGTGAGTCACATGAATACAAACATGAAAAACTAAATAAAATCACTAAAACCCCCTAATAATAAAATATCTCACTATAATATCTTAAAATCTTTTATAAATTCGCATGAAGAGGTGGTAACCCAAAACATCACTTGATTATCAAAATATCTATATGAATAACACTATAAACATTTTATCAAATATAGAACATGCTAAATCATTAACTACAAACATATGCAAAATTAAAAGGAAAAAAGAACCCATTTTAAAACAAAATAAAGTTTTTTATTTAAAAAAAACCAAAAGAATCAAAATACCATTTATAACCAATAATAAACATCCCAAAACATGCTAAACCAATAGAAAATTTAAAAAATTCAACACAGACAATGAAAAATAAAAAATGAAAAATTTCATGAGAAATAAAAGCTATGCATGGGTTGACTGCATGGTCTAGAAATCTATTCACCAATTAGGAAATTCTCACTGAAGAGTCATCTAGATTAGTACGCACAATCTTCACATGTTTCATAAAACTATTCAAAGTACCCTCGAAACCCTGGATCCCTTCCCAAATTACACTTAAAAGGAAAACATTTCTCAAAATAATCTATATGTTATGAAAAAAATATAATGATACATAAATAAGAACCATGAACCTTGATAATTAACAATATCCAATATGAAAATCAAATATCTCTCACACCCACATCCTAAAAAACCCTGGTAACTCAACTATCATCCTGAAAAGTGGTTAGTATGGACCTATTAATGACTAAATACTTGAATTATGATGATCATTTCTCTATAATCTTTGACACATCAAATAAAAAGGTGGAATTTGGAACCTAGGTCCTCTTAATAACCTAGGTTGTGATATAATATTTTTAAAAACTAACTTTGGGATACCACTGAAACATTTATCTGGACGGACCCATGACAAGGCTTGAGGCACATTCCTAACCACCCCGGGTAGCTGGAAAGTATTAAGGCATCAAAGATATATGAATGAGAACAATCTCACCTAAAGTAACACTAATTAAATATGAACTTACACCTTCAATTTTTGTATGACCTATATATATATATATATATATAACATAACTACACTAATGAAAGAAACAAATTTAGAATATAACGCATCAAAACATGAAATATGAAAAAACAAAAATCTCACAACATTATGAGATGAATCATGGAATATAATAAACATATACTACTATCATAGAAAATAATCAAAATAAATATAGAGGGTCCATGGTGGAATATATAGGGGAGAACCAAAATAAAAAAGAACCATTCTATTGATGCTACACATCACTATGCATAAGCAAAACACCTCACTTATCGCCTCCCCCAAAACCTAAACCAAGAATTTGGTAATAATCTACCACATCCAATGAGGCATTATATACACTTATTATGTATATATTTCTATGAAATAAAACCCACTAGGAACCACCAGACACCCCATACACCACCTTTAAAAATAAATCTAGTTCGTGCTAGTTTTAATATATATATAAAGTTGGTTTTCACTTTTTATTGAAAATAAATAATGGATGGATGTTTAAAAAAACTATACTTTTCAGAAGAGGTATAAGGTAAATAAATCATACTTTCTTTATATATAGGTAAAGAAAAAACGAAGAGTTGTTATTCTAAATTCATTGGAATTCATAAAATTGAAAACATTTAAACATAAATAAGTTGAAAATACCACATCATGGGAACCCAGGAGCCTAGTGGATAATATTGGGTAAAGATATATAAAACAAATATATGAATAAAACCAACTCCGAGTAACAAAAATATTCCCTAACACCCAATATTTCTCTACCGAGCCTAACCAAGGGGAAAATCTTATAAGTTGAGTAAAATCTATCTCAGGGATATTAGTAACAACATGATTCTAAATAGTTCAATATGTTTTCTTAGAATTCCCCCTAGACACCCATGGTTTTCCATGAATAAAAACTAGAGGTGAGTTTAATAAAAATTACATGATAATATAATTGTAACAAATTGTAAATAACTCACCTTAACATATGAAAACCATCTACACAAACAACTACTTCTCAATAGCCATGAGGAAAAAACTATATAATCTATCATATGGGGTATCCATCATATTCTATAAAAAATATTCAATAGTTTCTATAAAACACAGGGGGAATGTTTTAAGGGTCAATATATTGATGAAAATATTTGAGAAATTCCAAACTAGTATTTATAATTCATTCATTCATATTGAGTTTTTAAAACATTCCTATTAGTTTTAGAGAACCTAATTTAAATAAACAAACAAGCATTTTAACAATCAACGGGTGTGCATGGATTAAAAAAATCATATTTGAACTTATAATTGAAAGAGGAAAACCATTCAATTTTTTTTTATCAATTTTAATTTAAACTAATTTTATTTTTCCCAACCTCGTTTGTTTTACCTAATGAGGTTTTCATAATACTTAAATTATAAATAGTAAACATAGAAGAAATCATTATTTAATTATAATGGAGAAATCATGGAGAAACCCACCTTCAATCTTGAAACCTTTACCACCTGTCATGTTAATCCACATCAATGAGACCTAAAAAGTTACAAATATATAATAAAACCCCCCACAAGCCCTAAAAAATCAAACTTCCAACTAAAAATAAAGTTAAAAAAACCCTAGGTCTCCAAGACCTTATTAGGGCTAGGAAAACATAAAGGAGTAAAATGAAGAGAATTAGAGACTAAAAGAATATTACCTCAATAAATCACCACTAAAATGGATGTGAAAAATGTATTCAATAAAAAGGTAAATAGGAGAGAAAGGGAGGCATTCCTAGGGGTTGATCGAGATGGTAGAAATACCCCCAAAGGGTTTAAATATATAAGTAGGAAAAAATGGGTAAAAATGCATTTAAAAAACTGGGAAAACAAAACTCATGTTGTAGCCCTATAATATATGATTTGGTTACCCCTTAATAGGAACCCCTATAGAGTAGCCTATGGTTTGTACCATATAGGTGCTCAGATTGGATAGTCCACCATTACCAGACCCCCAGGCCACTTGGTGTAGCCTAAGCATTATAGCATGGTCCACCAGTGAATGGGAGGGTGATAACTATGTATCTCAAGGTCACATCATGTCCTTCATAACCTATATAAGGGTAATATTGGTTACCATTATGCAATTTAGGTCCCTTTATAGTGTAGCCTAAGTGTCTATTTCATGGATTAAAACTGTTTAAGCATGAAACTAGTTACCTTTATACAGCATAGACACATGACCATTATGCACAGGGTGCGCCATGGTGAAAGGTACCTTCTTGACCAAGGACTAGAGTGAAACTTATGGGATAAAACATGATCATCACTTCACCAAGACCATTTTGGCACAACAACACATGATTTTCCATGTCCCATTGCAGACTCCAGCCTATTTCAGTTTTCCCCTTAACACTTGAAAATACTTAGAGAATCTTAGAAACAAAGAGAACCAAAATAAAAAAATAAATGAATAAAATAACATGAATAAGTGAGGTCAGGGTGTTATACCCTCTCCATGTTTTCTCATGAAGGCTTCCTTTCAGATCATAAACTACTCTTGTTTAGACCTCTCCAGATGAAGACCACAAAGAAGTTTTAGATTTCTATAATAATCCATGTTTTCTTTCAACTTCATGAGATTAATGGGAATAGATGATAACATCAATCATTGTACATTTATATCAGCATCCATGTTTTTGTTGTTGAAAATGATCTCATCATCACTATCCTCCTTCACAGGTGGATTAGAAACTAAGGATTAAAGTATGTAATGTTTTTGTTCATGGAATAATACATTACAAAAGTGTTTGTACCATTATTATAAGTTATTTATAGTAAAAATATTGTACTTATCTAGTATATGTTGTAGGGATAATGTGGTTAATGAAATTTATATTTTAATACATTAATAAAAAATTACATCACCATTACTTTACATGATTTTCAAAACTATGTTAGATGATATAATTTACCTATCTTATTAGTATCCCACTATTTTATCATGTCTCAAAGGTCTTCACTATTGGAATTAGAATATCCTATCATAGGGAAATTATAGTGTCAAGGATCACTATTTCCCTTCTCATAATCTATAATTTATATTAATAAACTATTTGAAGATATTTAGGTAGGTGGTCTTGTAAAATTATACATTGTAGCACATTGATCCATTGAGTGAACTCCCAAATCCTAAAATCCTTACTCAGATTTCCTCAACACTTTCCTTTGAGTAACACTAAGACTCAGTTTAGTAGTAAACCCTTGATTTTACTCAGTTACATTTACCCAAAACTCTAGATAAAAATCCCCAGTAATTAAAATCACCCTGAATTTGGCTATATAATCACTTTAAACTGTGGTTCCATTCATAACATCAGTAATGCTATGATTATTCTGATTTAATATTTTATAATGGGATTTTATTTACAATGTATAAAATTTCTTATTTTTCCCTTTTATATGTATTATTAAAATTATGTGTATTTTATATAATTTATTAACCAAAAGTTGACAAAATATTAATTAATAATAAATTTATTTTAATTACATCATTAATTCTTGTTAAATCATTAATTTATGTAATTGCAGTAAATGTTCTATTAAATTTAACAATTCACTTAGTAAAAAATGAAATAAAAAAAACATTTTTATAATGATCTTTATAATGGTTTATTTATTGAGAGGAAAATTAATCATCCAAAAAACCGAAGGGGATAAACTCATTGAGCTAGTTTTTTTATCAAGTTGTAACATTTCACCATCAACCATTGTATCTTCTAGGTTGATTTTACCTTATCCTGGGTTCAAAAATTCCTACTCTCCATGGAGCTCCATCCTTTATATATCTTATATACTCACAAATAGGTGTGGGGATCCAATAAAATGGTTAAAAGTTATTTAAATAAAATAATCCATGGACACACTTGTCTTATATAATAAAGGTGGGAGAGATAACAACCATACCATCATTTTAATGCAATAATAATAATAATAATAATAATAATAATAATAATAATAAAACACATGTAATTAAATTTAATGAAACTCAACACATACATTTGTCTATAAAATCCCATGGTCAATCACATACTTGTAACTATACACATTAAAGAAACTAACAGTCATTTCATTCATTATTAATAAGGAAAAATTATCCAAATAAATTAATTATCTTGTCAGAAACTTAATCAATTAATCTTAATATTACATCAAAATATCTTTATGATCACATCCATTATAATTTCAAACAAATTAAATAAATTAATTTTATTTAAAATTAATGAAGTACATGATGTGTACTAGTATAAAAAACGACATGTACCCATTTGAACTACCAGACCTGGTCTTTATTATGTACTATGGAATCAATAGACATCTAGTGTAAATTTAGATTCAAGTAGTAATATGTAGTGTACTATTAATTAATGACTTAAAGAAACATGTTTAATTACATGGAATGTACTGTATTTAATTATTATAGAGTAAACAACATTTAAGGATTATACATGGTTTTCAGTTACAAATTTTTATGTGGAAATGAATTAGGAATTTAAAATATAATAAAAACTATCAAAAAGCCTGTAATATATATTAATTACACATATAAATGTGTTGAATATGTTTAATGGATTAGTTAATTAATTAATTCTTTTTTTATAAATAGGTATGAGAAACATGACGTGTATAATCCAATTGAACGCCATATATACCACTTCACCAAATATCTACTGTAAATTCATAGGGGATGGGCATGCATTTTTCCATGAACATTTATGAGGTATGTGTTATGTAAAAGACAACTATATACTGCATAACCTCCATTTTTCATGAATTTCAATCCTATGTGTCATATAATAAAAACATTACATGTATTTGACCACATGTTTTCCACCCTGAAAATGCATAGACTACATGACTTATATGACTATTAAATTACATGTAGTCTAAAAAGATATGTTCCATATAATTTTAGTCAACATGTGGTTGGTTAATGATCTTCTTTATTTCTCCACATGACCATCTCTGTATTACAAAATTTTAT
The DNA here is from genome assembly GCA_963277665.1 of Viscum album. Taxonomy (NCBI): domain Eukaryota; kingdom Viridiplantae; phylum Streptophyta; class Magnoliopsida; order Santalales; family Viscaceae; genus Viscum; species Viscum album. The sequence continues at coordinate 1,898,710,862 of OY728150.1, forward strand.
CCTGGTGTATGGAATATGGGTGAAAGATGTGTACATTTGGATTATACACAGTGTAGTCCCAGGTCTCTTAGACAAAAAGATATAATATTGGTTCTTGAAATATTCGTCATCTATTTGAAACATTTGTTGTCATATGATGGTGAATAAAAGAGAAATAACAATTTTTGTGTTAAATAAAAAAAATAATTAATTAGAGTCTATTATAAAACATGTTAATCGATCAATGATTCATAAATAATTATAAAATTAAACCCAACTGCTTTGATACCATTTTAAGGTTCTAGGAACAACTGAACTTGCAACTTGGGATGGTTCTAACATGAATATTATTCGATTCAATGAATAATCCAAAATGTATATGATGATTAATATCATAACCAATGAATTTATACGATGAAAATTAACAATGATCACCAGAACCAAGATATAAGATCTTTCACATTAAATTTCCAGTTAATTTAAAAGTAATAATTACCTCATTCATGAGAAAATTTTTCGATGAAGATATTGATTTCAAAAATTCCATTTGATTTTCACTGTCCATGTACTATGAGGATCTGAGGATAAAATTCCTATAACGATGATCTACACATTCTCATATGATCTCGAAGCATCTCTGATGGTACTTAGGGTGCTTTCACCATGGTACCGATCATCTTACATCACTCTCCTTTAATCAAAACACAATCCTTTTGGTTTCAAGGATTGATTCATGTTATCTCATTTCTATATAGGAATAGGGTGGTGGAAGAGATTCTATTGAGATTAACAGAAAACCTTATAAAAGTTCTTCATGGAGATAATTTTCTAGAGAATAAAGCATTGTGAAAGTCATTCATCTTTTCTAAGGAAATGATATAACCATGTATTTATAGATCTTGGTTAAAGAATAAATAATATCAAAAATGACATTAATATTATTTTAATCATTAGTGAACCCCATGTTAATAATAATAATAATAATTATAATAATAATAAAATGATAATTATTATTTTTTATTTTTTCATAAATCATGCATAAATTATTTACCATTTTGTTAAATAAATTAATATTTATTTAAATGATATTTAATATATCACTAACACCAGACACATTAACACATTCCACATTTCCTCAATATTTAAAAAACCTTGAATAATAAATATTTTTCATTCAAAAAATAAAAAAATATAATATTCATGGTCTTGTGAATAAATATTTATTTTAATATAAAAGTCATGTAAAATAATGATGGAATATACGAGATCAATAAATCCTAAATAAATATTATTCCTCAGTCTATAGAAGAATTTTTATTTCAATAATTAAATTCTAATATAATTTAATTTAGATCAATTGAAACACAAAGTTCATAAACCTCTAGGCCTCTTTATTATTTGAATTATATGGGTTTATCGGAAGTCCATTATCAGCATCTAGAAACACATAAAGGCTACCATAGATACAGAAATTAATGTCATAATGACGACACCCACATATGAATGCTCACCGTGTAATAAAATTTATTTGTTTCAATATATCATCAAGAAGGTTTTATAATTGTTTCATCAACCTGTGTTATTGATATATATTTCATTAACTTCATGAAATGAACTCATCAATGCACCATAACCATGAAATTTTGTTCGATTATTCCATTTAAACTAGAGGTTCAAGATATATACTTCTATAAATATGGAAGAGAAAAATACTTATTAATATTATTTATTAATAAAATATCATTCATGGAACACCCAACATACCGAACTTCTCTGTGAACATATGTATCATAGTTTACAATAATACATCTAAGTATATGAATCATGAATTACATTAATAATAATCTTATATTATAAGGATCATTATAATTTTTCACAAATAGGAATATTCAATGGCACACGAACATGTTGATTTGCTACTAGAGGGTCTATCCTCAGAATCTCCCATCTTGGAGATTAATAAGTGAAAAATCCATGTGATGATGTCTCATCAGATTATGAGTACTCTCACCTGACATTTTTCATCATCTATGACCCTTCAGGTGATATCATATGACTTGAGGGATTGTGTTTAAGAATGTATTTATATCACATAAAGGTTCTCATTATACCGGGGAACTGTTATGGACTTTTAAATGTGAAAGATACTCTAGGACATTATCAAATTAATGGTACACCAAAGAATAATCAATATGTGATAATATATTTATTTATATTCAGGTCAATTAATATACTGGTAATCTATAGTATAGAGTATCTTGCTCTTGGGAACTAACTCTAAAACTATCTTTATGTGAATCAACCGTAATGATCAAAGGTACCATTAATCCTATTTTCTATCCTTTTTATCTTATTCTTTTATCTCAGGGGGTTTATAAACAATGGGTCATGTGTTTTTATAATGGAGGATTGATGTGAGGATAATGGGTTTTAGGTTTTATATCGAATCCCTATAATAAAATTGGAATATTGGAATGGAAATCCTTGTTCATATGTGTTGTTAAGATTGAAATACATTATTTAGGTAAGTTTTTTGAGAAATCTATCTCTCTATCCCTATATATTTATTGTTAAATATTATTTAAGATACGGTGGTTTTATTTGATCAAATGGATGGTATTTCTTTAATAATATAAATTAAATTGGAAATCTATGAGGGATATAAAGGTATGAAAATATAATATATGTATATTATTAATATTATTACCTTTATATATTTTTAAACCACATGATATTAGTATACATATATATGAATTGATGTTGAATTTTTGATAATACATTTATGATATTATTTTTTAGTGATGTTGACATCGTTAAATTGAGGAGGATAATATGAATAAAATAAAAAATATAAATTGAATATGATGTTTAGTCAGAGTTAATTATTGAAAGGTCTGAAAATGAATTTTATTTCTATTTTTATTTTTTTGAGAATTGGTTATGGGAAAATGAATGTTTTGTTGGATGTATAATGTTAAATAAATTTAATATAATTCATATTATTTCCAAAATGGTAATATATCATGAATTGAAATTTTTTTTGTGGTAATTGATAATTATAATAATATGGTTGACATGTTTTATTATGTGATTTATGTTTTGGTTATGTAATGAATAAGTGAATGGTTTGAGTAATTATTTAATATGGAAATTAATATATGTTGTAATCAGTATATGGATTTTTGGAGGGTGCATTAATGGGAAAGATTGAATATATTATAAATGTATAGTTAATTACATAAAAACTGGTGAATGTTTATCTGATGTGGTAGAAATGGTTGTTATAAGTGGAATTGATAGTATACTAAAGTAAATTATGATAAGTAGTGAAAAAAGTGGCATGATTTATGTGGTGATGGAAACATTATGGGATTTATGGATAAAAGTGAACTAATAAATGATTAATATAATTATAAAAATTATAATATAATGTAATGATAATTCATAATTCGAGGTGTAAGGTAAACTTGTTGTTTGATTATATGGTTTCTAGTCCCTAAAGGGTCTTAGAGTGAGGTCTACCCTAGGGGTGGGGGTGAATTAGGGCATGAAAAGATTAATAAATTTAAACATGTTTTTAATTTATGCATCACTTATATTATGGATATTTACCTTTCAACCTTAAGGGTCACTTATTATTCTTTGTTCATTGGACGTTGATCAGATTAAAATCAATGGACCTATCCTTTTACCAAATATTCATTCAATTATTTGATACTATATTTTCATGTATGTAGAAAGTAAATAGGACACATATATTTTTTACTTGGTTCACCCACACTGGACTACTCTAAGGAGTAGGTTATGATGAAGCGTCATTCACCAAAATTCATAGACCCAACTGATTAATGGTAGAGTTTTGGCCAGGTCATTCCTCACTAGGATCACTAACCTTACAAGGTTTAGGGATGAAGTCACTTATCTCCCAAAGTACACATCTCCTCCTCCTACTTCGGTCACTATTCCAAGGTAGGACACAATAACCTCACTAATCCTTTCACCTCCTTTTATCACTCTAATGGGTTAGTAACTTCACACATTTAATGAAATTATAGGTACATTCAAACAATAACACTAATGTTGGGTCTCATCATCATTCATAAATGGATGCAATATTGAATCTTCTTATTGTTTCTTCACAGGCCTACTATGAAATTTCCTTTAAACTGTTTTTTCATATTTCTAGAATAAATTTGGAATGTCTTATTCACTTCCCAATAGTAATTTCATTTTATTATTATTATTTTTCTTATTTAATTTTTTTCTTTATATCAACTCCATATTATTCTATTAGAATAATGATATTTAAGAAGGTATGTGGTTATCTTCCATTATCAATACTCTAATATTTAATATAACACATGAGAGTTATCTTTCCATGCTCTTTGGACATATGCACATATCTCTAGCACGATGTATTTTTTTCCTCAATCCTTCTGTAAAACATGTTATCATGAACTAATTTTCCATTTTCCACAAATGTAAAATGGAGAGGAATTCTTATATAATTAAAAATTATAACTCCACTTATTTTTATAACTTTACTACTTTATACACGATAAAAAAACTTATATTTAAAATGCACACAAGTATTTTGGACACTACAACTCTAGGTATCTATCAGCCTTTTACTTAGAATGTTTAATGAAAAAGTAAAGATCTCCATGATATCCATGATCTTCCAAAAATATAAAACTTTGAAACAATAGAATCTCTCTATATGCATAGATGCTCCATATTCATGGAATCCCTTCTTTCAGTGTGAATAATATTTCTTATAAATTCACCCAACATAAATTAAAAATTATTTATTCCTTCCTAACATAGATCTGGTTTCCCATTTTGAATTAAATGTTTATTGAAAAATTTACAAAGATATCCTTCATCAGTTTATGTGATTTCACCATTTAATGATATTCCCAGATAAAAAAATAACAAATACTTATATCACTAAGAAATTCCCTTAAATTTATAGCATTTTATTACATGAAACAAATGTATGTATTACATTTATCTCACATCACCAGATTAAGATACATAGGTATGAAAATTATCTTAATAAATTTATATTAGAAAACCCTTATATAGACAAATTTCCTTAGAATAATAGATCTACATATATGGTTTTCACCTTGCCGATTTCCCTTACACAATATTTAAGTATGTTGTTATCACCCTACCAATTTATCTTACATAATATTCTGATATGTGAACTCTTCTTATATCCAAATTAACACACATTGAAATTTTATTACAAATGAAATCACCTAGAAAAATTTCCTTACATGGATAGATTTTCATACATGGATTCTTATGTTGAAACATTTCATTTTTCCAGAGAAATTAGTATGTAGAATTTTATTATATCACTCAAGTTCCCTTATATAGAAAATATTTATATTTCATTTTTTATGCATAGATCTTTACTGAAAACTCATATTTTGGAAACACCATATGTGGTTACTTAGCTATTTTTCTGAATTTCTAATACACTTCCAAATCTAAACTGCGATGCTTCCAGATACATTTTCTATATCTTTTGGCCATCATGGATGATTCCATCAACAATTAATGGGATATTAAATGACCTATTTTATAAATATGATCATTGAATCTTCATTCCAAGATCCATAACCATCATATTTACTCAACATCTCTTTGTTAACAAATCTAACATATATATTTATAGGAACCAATGGATAATAACTTCAAAATTCTCCTCAAACACCATGTCAATAATTCTAAATAACTTTATGGGTGTCCATAAATTTACCCATATTATAAACAAATCAATATTGGATCAGTACTCACCTATTTTCAATAAATTTAACACTCACCAAAAGGTGTCCAAGAATCTACCATTTTGATTTTTTTGAATAGACTCTCCAGGATACCAATATATCCTCCCTTTAAAAATGAAATAAAAATGGAATCCAAAAAATTAGATCCTTTATTTCCCCCCATAGGTTATTCTTGTATCTTACCCCCTTCATGCTATGGTTATCCATTTTCAACTCGAATTACCCATTTTAATGGGACTATACTATTTTAGCTTTAGATAAAAAGAGATCAATATAACCCATTTTCAATGGATGGTATTGCTCAATATTTTTCAACTATATAATGTGTGGGAGTAAACTCTAATAAATCTATACCCCATTTGTATAAGAGGAGATTACTAAAGGTTTTTTCCATCATTAAGGATAGGGAATAATTATACTAATCTTTCCATATCCCCCTTTATTGATCTAACTAATCATGTAGTCTCCCCATTTTCTAGTTCTCTCAGGGATACCAATATTTGATTCACTTATGGGGAGACCATATGCTCCTTATAACAATTTGAACATCAAATTTCTGGTTGTAACTCTCAATTATAAGATTTCTTTTTCTTACTCAACTATACTTGCCTAATAAAATCATTGATTTAATTTATCAATTGTAACTTATAATATCAAAAAATTATTTATCCACACTAATCCTGAGATTAGTGTAGGAAATAAAAATTTCTATAAAAACATAAAATCTACCCATGTTATTCATGATTTCATTCAAATTATAGTAGGTTATACTTAAAAAATTATTAAATGACATTATAGAAGATTTAGAATTTCAATTGATACCACTTTTTATAACAATATTTATACCATTTGAACTATAATTCTTTTAGCTTTTCCTAGGTTCCAACTCACATTAAATGAGGCTTAACAAACATTAAAATTCTACTTCAGCTCCCACCTTGTATTCATCTTATAAAACCTATTTATTTGGTCAATATGGAGGTTACAATTACTGTAAAAAACATATCTAGTTAAGTAGAAATGAGTATCTTGAAAAAAGAGATAGCTGATACCAAATGATAATCACATAAACAAAAATAATCGTTGAAATTAAAAATGTTGTTTCATCTATATTTAGGTTTACCTTTTATATTTTACCAGCCACTCATTCCGGGACATGATACAATACAACTTCAATTATATCATCCTTGATACCATTTATTATATCAAATAAGTTTTTTACAATTCTTTCAACTTCACTTAATTTTTCTTTTACTCTCTAAAAAGTTGTACATATTGAGTAGATTTTTAATTATATACGTGAGTTTTTCTTATAGTAAGTAAATTCCAGGTGCATTTGATTCATGGAAACGTATTCTCCAACACATTTGGATGGGTCAGTTTTACCCCTGACATCATATTTAGTATTGATACCAAATAAGGGATTGACATACTCCCTACTTTTAATTATTTCATGAACTTTTAAATTATGGATAGATTTATCAATGAACTATATGACAAGATATTTTATAGAAAAACTAACCCATGAATTGTATTTAACCATAGGACTACCTCACCTCAAAAAATATTTATAAAACATTTAATTCATGGATAGAGGGTAACCTAAAATATTTTCAAATACGGTAGTGGGGCATGATAGATTTGAAATACACTTTTATTTTTCCATCTCATTATCCCTTTTTTAGATCTAGGTGGAGGAATTCTATCACTTAACCCATTTATTTTTATTATTAATTATCCACTTTAGTAAGATTCTTCTTCCTGGGATTAGTATTATTTTCTAATATGAGATAAGTCCCACTTATTCATTTCTGTTTTGTTGTATTTTCAAAACTTCTTCCACAAGTTTTCCTTCTTTAATAAAGAATACTTCCACCAGTATTCAACTCTTTCCTTTTAGTGGTTTTTTTAATACCACTCAGTTATATCTCTTTCTTAATATCCATGAGTGGTGTATTGGAATCCTTCGTGGTCGGTTCTTTCTTCATTAATTCCACCTAGTACACAACTATAACAAAGCCATTATTTTATTTCATGATTTTCTTTCTCTCCTTCTAAGAGGGTTAATGTGAGAGAATTGATTTTGGTGCATGATGCACCATTTGTTAATGCTCATTTTCTATCTCTTAAATATGGAACCTATTTTCCAACTTAACATTCATTTTCCTTAGATAAAAACATTCTCTCTATGTCATAGGAGCGAAGTGTATCCTTATATAATATTTACCCTTCCATGCATTCCTCTAATTACAACACCATTCGATGTGAAATATGTTATAATAAATAAAAAATTTACCATAATAATAATACCTCATATAGTATTTCCTTATATAATGTGTTGCCACCACTAGAGTTTATCCTTAATTTTTGGGATTTTAGAATTTTAAGAACATGATCATAATATGCCCAATTCTTCCACAATAGTAGCATTTTTGTGGTACATTTTTTTGGATCCTTCTATGTTGTTCATGAAAATCCTATTTTATTATAGATTTGAGATTTTGATTTCATCATGATTCTTATTATGGAGATTCCATTGAGGGGAATCCCTCTTCACTATTTCCATTTATAGAGTTTATATTTATCTCTCATTGATCTTTCATATCTTTTTCTTGTTGCGGTAGTGATCTCTTGTAGGGATGAGATATCCTCTTCTCTATTGCATAAAAAAATTATATATTGGAAACATGATGATGTTTTCGCCTCTTCATTAGTGTCTTATTTTTATCTCTAAAATAAAGTCTGAAACACTACATCCTTTATCAGAACAATTATTAAAAACTAACTTAGTGACATGTTTAGAAGATACTTCCTCAATTGAAAAGATCATCCTATAGGGATATTTCCTTACAATTTTCTTCTTCTTTCTTTTTAACATTATGAAATTTTCATCTATACTTTTTTATTTTTCACATGAATCATCCAACTATATCACCATACAGCTATAGTCCCTATAATGTGTAATCTCCTTGTACACTTCATCCTCAAGATCATATTTTAATGATTTTTTAACAGAAGACTCAATATTAATATTTCTTTGACTTGTCTCAAAGATAACTCCATGTTGTCTCAATAAAAAAATTCCATCTTGTATAAAATATTAAGGCACTCTAAGTGAATCTTCGCTGAATTTAATGAACTCATTTTTCCAAGTCCTGAAAATAATTCCATCATACAATGGATCCTTCATTGGGGATTACATTTCCCTACCCCGAGGGGTAATGTCTGGATTAGGGTATGAAATACCTAACTAATATAATCACATTTTCCTTTTAAATCTCACTTCTATTATAGATATTGACCTCTCAACCCCAAGGGTCACTTTCTATACTCGTTTCATTGAATTTTGGTCAAATTATAATCACCTATTTGACCATTTTAACAGATATTAATTATATTTTTTGATTCTATTTTGCCATTAAAGATTGATGTAAATAGGGAACATAGATTTTTAATTGATCTCCCTCACCAAACTACTCCATGGATCATGATATGGTAATTTTCTGGGCACCAAAATCTACTAACCACACTGGTCAGCAGTAGGGTTTTGGTTAGGTCACTCTGACCCCATGTCACTGACCTTGAAAGGTTTATAGAAGAGTTAAATCTTTTACTAAGGCACTCTACCTCTCCACCACCTTCACTAACTACTTTGGGGTAGTAATGAATGATCCCACTCCTCCTTTCACCGCCTTTTATAGCTTTTACTGGGTAGTAAATTAACATAGTTTAGGAACTTGTAGGTCACTTCCAATAGAAACACTATTTTGGATTAAATATTCATATTTAAATGGATGTGATATTGAATCTAATTACTACTCCTTCATAGGAATAATGTGAACTACAATTCAAAAAAATTATTCCTCTTTCAAAAATAAATATGGAATGCCTTTTTCACAACCCAACATTGGTTACCTCTTCTTATTAACTTCACCACATTCCAATAACTCCATCTTCTCTAAGAGTATGAATATTTTGGAAAATCTCTGACTCTCTTGTCCTATCAATATCCTAATATTTAATTGAAAAAAATAATATTTATCTAATATTATTATTCTCATAGATGTGTTTATATCCTGTGAGATATCCTCTTTTTACTTCACAAGTCCAACTGTAAAATATTTCAATGTGAAATAATTTTTTATTTTCCTCAAATGGAAACCTGAGAATAATTTCTATACAATTCCAAAAAATAACTCACTTTATTTTTATAAATATTTATATTTTTATGTGATATAAGAAACCTGTATTTAAAATACATAAATTTTTTTGGGCTCGTCACCTCCACATCGCAATCTCCATTTTCCTTAGTGTGTTGTGTGGAAAAATCAAGATCTCCCTGATATCAAAGATCTTTCTAAAAGATACAGTTTCAAAAAACATATTCAACTTCATATGTGCCCAGTTTATTCATGGTCATAGAATCTGTACTTGTAGTATAGAAACTCTACTTGAAACATTTATAACATAACATATAAATTCACAACAATTCACACAAAAATACCTTCTTCCTTCTTAGAATGGACATGGTACACATTTTAAGTTCCATGACGATTTAACCATTTATAAAAAAATTCATATATTCTAATGTTTTTTCACCACAGATCAATGTTACCAAAAAATAAAGAAAAAATCCCTACATCAATGATAAATTTACATTCATAATCATAATTTTCCTTTTCGAAAACATGTATATATTAAAATTATATTATATCACAAGAATCAGATACATGGGTCCCGAAATCCACTTTGAAACATTTTCATTTGAAGAACCTTACATCGATAAATTTTTATGTCAAAAGATTCACATATGAGGTTTTATCCTTTTATATTTCCCTTATTTGGGATTCATATACATGGTTTTATCCTTGATGATTTACCTTATACAAGATATTTATATGAGAACTCTTAAGAGAGTAAAATTTTATTATGTCAATATTTATATACATAAATTTCTAGGTAAAAAAATGTCTTTATGTGGATAGATTTTTATAAGTTGTTTCTTACATAGAATAGTTTTATAAGGAAAGGGAAAAAAATACATATAATTTTATTACAGCTCTTGAGTTCCCTTATATAGACCCTCCTTATAGCAAATTTTGTGTAGGAGTTCCTTTGTTAAAATCTTATACACATGAAATACCAAATGTAGGTACATAGCTATTTTTCTGAATTTTGTTCTACAGTTCCAAATATAAATTGAGATACTTTCATATCCATTCCCCATGGATGTTAGCCTTCATGGATGAGTCCATGAACTCTTCAAGGGCTTCCACACGATCTCCTTCACGAATAGACCAAGTTTAGATATATCACTAAGAGGGGGATGAGTTGAATTAGTGATGTAATATTTATAATTTATTCTTTTAAAATCATTCTATGTGATCTGTTATGATCTTGATCCATCATTAATTAAGGAAAAAACTCTATCATATGCAAAAAAATTAAATCACAAAAAATTACATGAGTATTTTTAAAATTTTTTCCTACAAAGTGGGTGACTAAATGCTTACAATGTACGAGATGATCTGAGATAAAAATTCTCTATTAGTTAAGAAAAGTGATTTAAATTATATGAAATATCCCAAAATTCATAATAAAAAAACTCCTAAAGTGACTGATCACTAATGAGTACTATGGTCCATCTTATAACACGATCTTTATACTGTCTTCCAACTAGTTTTATCTATACTAACTCCCACCAGTTGACTTATCTCGAGAAAATATCTTGTTATTTATTCTATCATCCCACTAGTTCATCAATGGTATTGACAACCTTTTGTGAACATATCTTTATTTTTTCTTCTTCCTGCTGATGTAGTGGGCATTTTAGCCTAGTTTTTCATCAATTCCAATCAATAAATATTCTATAGATTATCTATTGGCGTTTCTCACTGATATTACCAATTTACTAAATAACTGGTCTCACTCTTTTATTTCACAAAATAGTTTTCATGAAAAACATAAAATATCTTCATGTATGTGTACTAAAATGCATGGAATTCTAATCCATAACAGTGGAACAAAAATATTTAATTTATTATTTTATGTGATCTATTGTTTTATGTATTCTTCTTTACTATCCCTCATGCGTGTTTATACATAAATTCTTTCTTGAATATTCTTTAAATTATTTATCTTATTTTTTGTATATTAAATCATGTTTATGGACTTCGTCACATACATATGATCATGAAAAAAATGATATTATCCATCTAGTTATCTTCATGAGGAGTATGGATATATGCACATAGGGTCTTACACCATCTTCATGCAAGTGAGTGTGCATTCAGATATGCATATACACATGCACTATCTTCTCGCTATCTTGTGTGCTACACTCCTTTAGGAAAGTATGTCTAAATAACTGGTAATTGTACATGTACATGTATCATAAAATCCAGAATGGATTCATGGAAAATATTCTTTTTAAAGCTATTTGAGTATGTTTAATACCAGTAAAATTCATATGACAACTCATTTTTCTTTATGACCTAAGAGTATTGCGTAATATCTTCATGAAACTATTCTCTTATGGGGCTTTATTTTACTTCTAAAATGAGAGATCTTATCAATACGAACATGAACTATCTATTGGTCATTGATTTTGATTTTATATGTGTGTTCCAACAACCATAGATTAAAATAAATCAATTTTAAGGCTCTCAAATATATCCACAAAATATTCCACATCATAGCTTTAATACACACCAAATATATTAATATTTTTGAATTAAATGAATTCGTATTTCCTTTTACTTATTAAGATCTTCTTGATTCCAAAAAAATTTCTGTCTTTATGATAGTATTCACATGTTTATGCAATGAAGATCAAATGTATCATCTCAATTTAGACATCGTATCATCCTCATTCCGCCAAAAATGATTCAAATTGTCACATTCATGCAAGTCATATATATCATGTATGATGTTGAGATGATCGAAAATGGCTCATTATATAGGCATGATCATTTGAAAATGGATGAACATCCAATGAATCTTGGATCACTAAACCAGTATTATCAAGGAGTCCATAAGTGTAGTGGTGTTTGAAGATGATGACATCATGATCATATGGATTAGATTACATGGATCAAATAGTCATTGTTATGTATATATCATTTTAAAATATAGAATAGTAGTGTGAAATATATAACATATATAAAATCATGTTTCAGAATTGATTTCCGATGTATTACTAGCTACCCCACTAGGGATTTGATCCATGACACCAGGTTTGGTACCCAGAAATCTTGTACACACATACATGGTGAGCGACCAACACACTCACCCCTATCTGTTCCACCATACACACCCTATATGTGTTATGCATCCACTGTGACTCCTCTACCACCAAACAGGATCCTAGAACTGGAACACCCATGTGGTTGACCCTATGTTCCCACATCTATGGTTGATTGGCTGGCCCTTGTGGCTTATAATAGTATACCTAATATTTTGTTAATGGACCACCATTATAGAATTAAAATAATTATATGTTTAAATATAATTTGAATCCATTCTAAAATAATATTTAAATATCATATTCCTTCTCAAATACAACATGAAAAATAATATTGTTTTACATGTATTTCTTTTAATTCTTATTCTAAACTCTTATTTATGAAAATATATATTTTCATGGTCTTCACGACATCAAAACATCTCATGAAATAAAGTTCATATTTCATGAGATAATTAAAATATTCTTCATCTCCAAAATTTGTTAGAGAAAACGTGTCATCCTTATTAACACATGTTTTTTAAATTAATATTAGTACAACAGTCATCACATTTGATATGTAGTATAGTAATTATCCAATATTCTCAAATTTATCTATGTAAATAATCTCTAAATAATATCAACCCATTATTTAAATCTTGTGTAATTCAAGTCCATTAGGTTAAAAAATACCCTCCTTTAAATTTTTTGTAAACACACTTAATAATTCACCAATTAAATATGTCAAATCTCTTCCTTTTCCTTATCCCCTTATTGAAAATAAATACAAATGGGAATTTAGGGGGTTACCATCCCAACTTATCACTATTTCCTCAAACTAATCGCTCCTTAATGAATGTAACCACATTATTTATTATGTCAATGAGATTTTAGTTAGCCAACTCTATGTCTATAATGGTAAACTTAGTGTATAAAAAATCACTGATGTTTCTAAAATGTCAAATATATTCTTAAATAATATTCATTTATGACGTTATCCTCAATCATATACAAATTATTATTTTTTAGAGATATCAATATTTTTTAATTGACATCCTACACACATATTAACAAAAACATCAAAAATTTCAAGTGTATAAAATATTACTCCCTTCACAACTCAACTTATAAAGGATCCATCACCCCCTTGAGTATTAGTTTGGCAAGATCAAAGAAGTTTTCAAGGGTGATAACCATATGTAATTATCAGTGTTTCTCCACCTTAAAAGATACACTCCATTAATCATCACATAAATCTATGAACTCTTTGATAAACATCACTTATTATTCAATTCCCTTTATTTTAGTTTATATAAACAAGAATAGGGTGATAATGAAGTTCTTCAATGCTTCATAGATAGAATAATAGAGATGAGATTTTCTCAGCTTAGAAACTCTCTTTAATCCAGCTCCTATTTTGTTCATGCTAAAATATAATTTGACTTTCTAGTTTTGAGAACTTGATGGTGGCATGGTTGCGGTATTATTCCCAATAAGATCCATAAAATCACATGCATAATCACATGCCTAAATTTTAAATTTACCTGTTTTTATTTTGTGTACAAATACATAAATCAAAAATTTCTTGGTAATATGGATAGTTTGTTTGCATCATCTATAGAAAAATCTCAAGATATTTATAGATAAGATTTTTTGGGAACTTTATAAGGGTCTCAGTCTCATCTAGTTAAATATATTGTCCTACATTAAGGAAAAACTTTTCTCATGTATCCTTAAACTTTCCCTTCTAACAAGAATTTATTCAAATAAAATAGCCATGTATATTTTGTTTTATTTGAAATTTATTTTATTTATTAGCCAATAGTAACTATATCGTAATATTTATCATGAAAAATTTAGAATAATGATCTTTTTTTTAAATGTTTAATAGATTTACTTTAGACAAAAAAAAATTCGGAGTAATAGCCTTGTTTATTTCTCACCAACAAAATTCTATATTCTAAGACTATTACTCCTTCTTATATACTTTTCTATTTTCTGTCTAGAATTTCTGGACCTTAATGAATAAAAATTATAATGAAGTGAACTATTATAACATAAATTATATGATTTTCCACAAATTTACTAGAAAAACAATTGCACATGTTAAAAATTTATCCTCTATAATTCTGAAAATTGTATTGGTGATAAACTACTTGCTATATAGATACACTCATGCTATTATTTTTCCTCTACTTGAGGTTAAATTATTATCCGAAATCATTTAGGTTCTTAGAATTAACATCATTCCGTATTATTATCACCTAACACAATAGATCTTGAGCCACAACTACCCCAATACCGCCTCTATAGGCCATGGGCTAGTGACAAGCACTGAAAGGCATAACTAAATTGGGAGGCCTTTACTTAACACACCTGTATGCATGAAACCAACCATATTCATGAAAAATAGTATACTAATAAGTATAAAAAACTATAATATCTAGAGTAAAAAATATGCATATAACATTATTTAGGGAAAACAAGTGTACGATAGTGTAATATGAAAAGTAAAGGAGAAAAACATGCCCAACCAAAAAGATGTACCAACCTGAAAATATAGGAGAAGTAAATTCTAAGAGATCCAAGATCTAGGTGTCCAATCCCTGACCATAGTATGTGGTCAAATCCACCCATGTATCCCCTATGCTCCTCTGTATCACCTACGACTAGTCTGTTGTCTGCACAAGATATGACACGTTTGGGAAAATCCCATGTAGGGGTGAGTATATAAATATCTAGTAGGATAATCTAAAATATGAGGGGGGGGGGGATTGAGGAAAAGATAGAAGGAGATAACTTATCCCATGTCAATAGAGAAATGAAATACAAAAATAAGGATACATATAAGATCATAAAAGAAACCCACTATGAGAGAGAAAGGGGCTCTCTTTCTCATATCCCATCCAAGGAAAACAGATTGTGATCAGTTGAAAGGGGTACATAAATGATTCCCATCATCTCACATGACTATCCAAAGAAGTAACCATATAGAGGGCCCAGACCACACCACCATGCTTCATAGTTAAGGGGGAAACAATGTCCATGTAGAGTAACTACGCCCAAGTGCATAAGGGGGGTTCCACTCAATGTATAGAGGACCCACACCATAGTAAAATAAGGGTTTAAAATCTCTAGGTAAAGGGAACATTCCCTAGTCCATAAGGGGGTAACAATCAGTAGATAGAGGATCCACACCCAAGTTTGATAATGGGTACCACTTAGTATATGGAGAACCCATTACCAAATATGATAAGGTGTTTCACTCTATAGATTGAGGACCCACACCAAAGCCTATTAGGAGGTACCACTTAGTAGACAAAGGACCCTCACCTTAGTATGATAGGGGGTACCACTTCGCGCATTGATAACTTAAACCCTAGTATGTTAGGGGGATACACTCCATAGATAGATGACCTAAAACCTAGTTTTTGAAGGGGTACCACTTAGTAGATAGATGGCCCGAACCCTTATACTATTGGGGGATACCATTCAAATTATGGAGGACCTGATCCTCGGTACAATAGTTGGGTTCCAATATTTATATAGAGGTTACACACCTTAGTATGATTTGGGGTACCACTCAGTAAATAAAGGATCCACACCCTAGTACGATTGGGGGGGGGGGTACCACTCATTGTATGGGGGATAAATTCCCCAATACGATAGGGGGTTATACTCCATAGATATAGAACTGTCGCACTAGTAAGATAAGGGGATTTTTCTCCATAGATAGAGGACCTACACCTTAGTACGATAAGGGGTAGCACTTTAATGATCTCACTCGATCACTGTCATCATCAAACACCACCTAAAAAAGAACCACACTTGGAACATCTTTCAACGTATTCCTAAATCTATTATTATGTCCACCATCATGTTTTATGTGAAATAATAGTTAATATAGGCTACTCATGTGCCAAAATCTAAGTCTAACTAAAGAAGATATTATATTTATATGTTTTCTAAAAATGAGGTACATGACATGTAGGGGACTCACCTAGAATGTAGTTCCACTATTCTATCTAGTTGTGTACTTTCTAGTAAATGGATCACTAATCATATATCCATATACGAGTGGACTATATGGCATGTATCATCCACCCGAGGATGAGCTGTGTTCTTTTGGTTGTTCCAGTTTCCTTCAGACTGTGTCCATGTACATTTGTTGTGTGCCTGGCTGTGCCCATATATTTGTACTCACAGATTATATGCTTGGTTTCCAGCACTAAGTAACATGATGCATGGGGCCCTAATTTATTTTTCATATTTAACCCACCTGGAAACCCTAGACTCTGCATCTTGGTCACTACACTGCATGTGTTCATCCTTGTACACACTATGTTGTTGAGAATTTCTCAAAAGCTCATATCAACTCCATGTGTCTCAGATATGGATCCTCCACCACAAATACCTCTGTTTGGTTTCCCTTAATTAGTGGTAATTACCTTCGACTATTGTTTCTAGCCCCCCAGTGACTGGAAATCAGAGTTCTAATTCTATGTTTGATAACCGCACATGCCATCATGTCTCTGTTTGTCTCTAGTTCCCTCAACAGATTCCCAATCCAATGTGAAATCACTTGTACATCTCTCTATATCCTAATCCATCTTTTTTTCAATATTTTTGTCACAAGATAATCCTCTAATAATCTCGGGGTTCTATCGTGCTTAAACTCACCCAGAAATATCGAAACATGGCTCCGTAGGCCATAAAAAAACCATGAAGAAATTTTTGGGGGGGGGGCACAAGAAAAAAGGTGAAATAATAATTATCCAAAAGTTACTGGGAAAAACATTATATTGGGGATATTTGGTTTTATAAATAAATCAAAAAAATAGTAAAAAAATAAAATAAAATTTTAATTTGATGTGTAGGTTTATGGCAAGGATGAATTTGAATGAAGATCAAATAATAAAAATATAAGCCATATCAATCATTTAATCATAAGGATGGAATCCCAAAATTATGAGTTCCACCTCAATATTTTTTATATTTATAATTATGAATACACTTTCTAATGATGGTAGGAGACTCTTTGCGTTCAATGATTCTTGATTCTCTTAAATCTGGAATCTCTTTGTCATGCGATATCAATACTAAAATGAAGAACAGTAGATTCCTTCTCTCATTGGTCTTAGGATTATGTAGAAAACCCTAGATATTCACCAAAAAAGTATTTATTGATGGAATTATGTATAAATTAATTAATTAAAATATTTAATTATATCTCTTAACATACCCACCAATGGTCGCCATATCTAAACATCCCTCACCAACCAATTTTAGGTCACACCTAAAGTAAATCCCATTCTCCAGATTCAACCATGGTATACGATTTTTTCATTCAAGACCCCATTTAGAATATATTAGATTATTAATGAAAATATATATGCATGTGATATAGAATATATAATTTTTTTATAAAATTAATTTCAGGAACCAGGGGCCATGAAATCACAATCATCTTAGCCCCTAGCTCAGAAAATATTCATCAATATATTTCAACGTTATACAAGGACAAATTATGTTATTTAAATTATTCCATCCATCAATATTTTTGTCTTTTAAAAAAATATAAACAAAAGTATAGGGATAATGAGCCTTCATATGGATCTCCCCCTCCCTGGAGCTATTCTAAATGCTCCCATTCTTTTTCAAGACACAAACTAAGAGAATGTTCCATCCACACAAGATCCTATGATACCAATCCTCGATTGCTACTGAGTGCTCTGAAAAAAATCGATCCATCCTCGATGTTCTGTTTTACTAGTCAATAACATGTGTGTGGTCATGCATGTATCAACTCAGCTACACACATGGAATATGTCATGCACCTGCTCCACTTGTGGGGGTAAAGCGATGTGGTAGGTAACCATGAAAACCCTATGTAATATCTCGAATGACCTGATGAACCTCAGGGATGGCTTTCCTCCTTGATTGAATCTACCCAATCCTCATCATGGGGAGACTCTAAAGAAAACATGGTATATATGCTCAAACTCCAAGGGCCTATGACATCTATCTGCATAATATTTATTTCAGGCTTTAAGACGTACTCATCTTCTTGTAGATCACCTCGAACATCCCTGTCATCATTTGCACCATCTCTAATCCAACAATTTGTGCCTCACTGATCTCATGAAAACATAAAGGCGTGATAATATGAATTTGTATATAGATTTTGGATACATTTAATTAACTTTTATTCCGGATTTACTTGATAATAAACTAGTTTTGATACATTTTTTTAGGAATTAAAAAATGAAGGCTCAAAGGGGGAATGATGGAAAAATGGATGAAATCATCCTCACACATCATGATACTGATGTACATGATGTGTACTACTTGAACACACAACCTACCATCTTAAATGACAGGCCATGAATCCTAATTACATGGTGTGAACCAATTACACTTCATGTATCTTGATTATGCATCATGAAATATTCGAATATCAAAATCTAAAGATTATAAGTCATGAACTAATTACACAATGTGATAATTTTAAAACCAACTTCCAGTAAATATTGAATCCAAAATTCCACAAAAATCTAAAATATTTAGAGTTTTCGGTGGATCTAAAGTATATGGCATGAAAGCCAATTACATATCATGTATGTGTCAATGCATAAGCCCCTTAAATCAGTACATTACATGAACCATTTATAAGTTGTGTAACTTTCAGGATAAATAAATATTTTTAGTGCCCTGAAATATAGATGGTGGTTGAAACCATGAATGTATTTTATTTATTTATTTCATTATTCTCCATTTTTTTGTTTTAAATCCCATATATATCTTTTTGATTTATTTTATTACTCAAATTTTTTAGTTATTTCTATTTTCAAATAAAATATGTATTTGTTGATCAATTCTATTCCAAAATTACATTTCCAATCATGTTGGCCCAGTAACTTTTGATTTTCACCAAGTACTTCATTATTTCATCATCTAAGTAATTATTTAATTTCTTTTTCTGGATTTAAGATCTCAAATCCTATGCTTTGTATCATTTATTTGTGATTCCAATCATGTGGTGATATATTTACCATCATTTATTCAATTAAATTATTTGAAACTAATCCTATTAGGGTTTGGGATTGAAAGTAGGGGTAGTTAAACCTACTAGATATCTAAAATTGAAACTAATAAACCCTATGGATAGTAACTATGTGTAAAAAAACTATCAATATCATTATTTTACATTATCCCTGACCATTAGAGGTGGAAATTGAATGACCATGACCTAGTTGGAGTTTATCAGGGTAAGACCAATATCCTTTAATTATTTCTGCCTATAATCCAATCTTCTCACACTTATGTTGTCAATTACTTTGGATCAAGGGGGCTTTTCTAGCTTAGGTTGATCCAATTTGTTATACTAAGATCAATTGGTGTCTTTTCACTACTTTTTAGCCTTTTCTAGAGGTCCATACCATGTTATAATAAGGTTTATCATATTCATATACCTTGAAATTGACCTCAAACCCTTTAATCTATTTAATAACAATTCTATTTAGTTTCAGTCAAACAAAAAAATTGAGTAAATGTTAGGAATCCCAAAAAATGATCTAAGCATAACATTGCTTGTCTAACAAGTTGCCTATATGGTATTGACCCGAGACCATTACATCACTACGCAGTAGTAGTATGTGTTTTTTGGGAATATAAATACCTAATCTAATTAATTCCTAGAGTAATCAATGACACCTTTTGGGTGAATAAAATTTTGGCACAGTTTCCAAGGATTAGTTGCTCTTAGGCATAGTGACCTATGAAATGAACCTTGGATTACCACACCCTACCACTTCTTATTTCTCCTTTTAAATTTTTTTGCTCACATATTAGAACCTACGTATTCCTTCTTCTAGTTAGTGCATGGGTAATAGTACTTTGACTTGTTCAAGGATCCTAGATGAACAAGAACTGCTTCATTTTGATCACGAGATTGATAGAACCTTAACTACACATCACCACCCCTCAATGGCTGATCACAAATTTTTTTCATAGAACAACCAAAAAAACATGATATATGCACCAAATTTCAAATAGGGAGAGCATCCATCGATACATTAACACACCATTGTAGATTATATCTTTCCATTCATTAGTGGTGCTCCACCCAACTATGTATTCCCTCCCATTAATTCAAAAAAATTTGATATAAAACCTTGTATAATAAACATGATCCAAAACATGGGTCAATTCAGCGGGCGTCAAAGTGAAGACACTCATGATCATATTTTCAAATTTATTGATGTTTACGACACCTTTAACAACATGGGTGTTTCATCAGATGCAATTAGACTCTGTGTCCTCTCATTCTCCATGCATGAACGAGCCAAGGACTGGATCAAAATCCAAGCTTCCAAATCAATCACAACTTGAGATGAACTAGATAAAAAGTTCGTGGACAATTACATCCCTCAAAAATGGGCTTGGACGATCACAAATGACATCTATAACTTCAACCAGAAATATGGATAATCAACATGGGAGGCATGCTACAGATTTAAGGAACTCACTAGAAAGTTACTACACCACAGACTTGATGTGTAAATTCAACTACAAACTTTTGAACAGAGACTCCAGCCTACTTCGTGAACTATGTTAGATGTTACTCTAGAAGGAAGGCTCATGATAAAGACACATGAAGTTGGAAGATCCATTTTTCATGATATTTCCTATAATTTTAGTCTACAATAGTGTTATAAAGGACCATATGGTCGTCATATGCATTAAGTGAATAAATTACTCACCTACAAGCCCAGTTAGAAACCCTGAATAAGAATCTTGAATCTTTTCAGATGCATTTTCCACCACCACCACCTTCTGATCCTCTGGGGAAGATACAATCTTTTCATATGTGAGGAGACCTGGATCTATATCAAGAATTTCTAGAATGTATGGAAGAACCTAAAAGTCAATCCTATAATTACATCGATCAGAAGTACTGTTTCTTATGCTTTCACCAGGGCACGTGCATCCGTCTGTGGAGAACGCACAGCTATTTCCCCGCATTCCTGCTTTCTAAAGGCGGGCAACATCCGTCAATTTTTAGGGATGTTTTCTCCATGATCGAAATGGGTTGATGTGATATCGGTTCTTCCTTACGTGGATTCCTCCTCAGAACTCATCACCTAGTTCGAATCTCCCTTATAGACTTAATATGTTGTTCATGAAACATTTCCTAGCACTATATCTTCATGGACACCAGTTAATTACACTGCTTCTGTAGGGACATTCCAAGGGGTCCGGTCAGGGTAGCAACCTTCAGTCAGGGGAGTAGTCACGTTGGGCATCACTAGCCTATATGGGTGCTGGGACACTGGCTTTTATGTCTTCTGTCCCTTATTATAGGGCTTCTCGAGGGAACGAAATCCCAAGGCATCCCACATCGAATGTGGGGAATCATATGACATGGGAATATATCTGAGGTTTTCCTCATCTTACCATGTTTAACACAGGGTATGTCGTAAGTTTAAAGTCCAGCGGAGGCGGATCAGACTGATCAGAGCACTGACTAGAGTGGATCCGATGGGTGCACCCCTTAGAGGGAACACTGATATTGGGGCCAATTCATGGTTGACTTCCTGGTCACTATTGATGGGAATGAGATGGAATTATTTCACCAGGATGGGGTGGCCTGGATAAGAATCATGAAGGATGATGGGTGGACGAATGAAGTAGGGGGGGAATGAAATAGCACCATCGCAAGGGTGACAGTGAAGTTGTACTTGAGCCTCGAAAAGACTTCCTATGTATCCACATGGTAGGGAATTAAAGTCCACATAGTTTGGCTAATGTAGTTAATATTGACAATGGCTTACGACTGGATGGAGTTCCAAGGACTTACCGCTGAATGGAGTGACAACGGCTTGCTGCTGAAAGAGGCTGACAAAGGATTACCGCTGAATGGATTCCAAAAAGTGGAATACAATTTAATGTCATTAAAGATGGGGGTGGACCGACATGAAGTGGTTGGGACTATTGGTTGTTGGGCTTGAACCTCAGGGAGGCTTCCTACATACCCTACCTTGGAAAAGATCAAAGACCACATAGTTCAGGGTAGGATTTGTGTGCAACAACTTACCGTTGACTGGGGAAACAAAAACTTACCACTGATTGGGGTCCACAGTTTAACGTCATCCAGAATGGGGGTGAACCAATATGAAGATGGGAAGAATGACCTAGCGTTCGGCTTTAACCTCATGGAGGCTTCTTACATACCCTTCCTAGGCAGGGATCAAAGACCACATAGTTCAGATGGGGCATCGGTGAAGCTACGTGAATGAGGACCTGTGGTCCCATGGGTGGTGGGCATGAGCCTCGTGGAGGCTTCCTACATACCTTGCCTTGGCATGGATCAAAGACTGTGTAGTTCAAATGGTGGTCATGGTGCACCGACGTAAAGATGGTCGGGACCAATGAATGGTGGTGGGCTTGAACCTCAGGGAGTCTTCCTACGTACCCTGCCTTGGAAAGGATGAAATATCTCATAGTTTAGATGGTTTGGGAACTAACGTGAAGGTGGTCAAAACCAATGGGGTGTTGGGATTGAACCTTAGGGAGACTTTCTACATACCTGGCCTTAGCAAGGATCAAAGACCACGTAGTTCAGGTAAGATTAGGGCTTACACTCTAGGCTGCCCCAGGTGTTAGTGAACTGATGTGAAGATGGGCAGAACCAATGGGGTGTTGGTCTTGAACCTCAGGGAGGCTTACTATGTACCTCACCTTGTCAAGGATCAAAGACCACGTAGTTCAGATAGGATTGTGACTTACACTCTAGGATCCACAAGGTGTTGGTGAATCGACATGAAGATGGTCGGAACGATGGTGGTGGTGAGATTGAACCTCAGGGAGGATTCATACATAACTTGCCTTGGCAAGGATAAAAGACCACACGATTCAAGTGTGTGGGGCTTACACTCCAGGCTTCCTAGGGAGGATGCCATGGTCGGTGCTTACTCTAAGCCCACGTGAGTCATGCTCGATGTGAGAAATAAGAGGCATTAGAGACCTGAAGATCACGTCGCGAAAGGTGCGTCCATGAGAGGTGAAGTGGGGCTTGCACGTGATTTCATTCCAAATAGGAAACAGGGGCTAATACGTGGTTAACGCCCGAAGAGGTTGGGAATTACTCCAGGATGGGGGCCTGATGGAGACAAATCCCAACAATCGAGGGATTTGGTACCGAATAAAGGAGGGGTCCGGTTTCCATTCCCCCCCCCCTTGGTCATTGGGACCGAAGAAGAAAGTAGGAGTAGGGGTGCTTCCTCTTGCAAGAAAAGCTAGTGGCTTAGACCGAGATGGTCCCCCGTTCCCCACGTAGGATTCATGGTGGGGGGAGTCACAGTTTAAGGTCATGTGCTGAGGATGATGGTGCCTGGAAGCTTAACGTCCTATAGATCGGATGAGGTGGGTTCACTTCACCCCCTAAGACTTACATAATTCGTACCCTCGACACCTTGGTGAAGAGAGGGGACATGAAATACCGTGGCTAGGGGGTGTCATGGAGCGAACCATTGGGGGTCCACATTAGCGTGGCTATGTGAAGAAGCAATAGCATTTAGCGTGCCTTTACAAAGAAGCATGAGGTTAAGTAACATAATGCGCATTATCTTCCAAGGGAATTTTAAATCACATTGTGCAAACCTAGATGGTCGCACGGGAAAAATAATTGCTAAGAAGAGGGGTTCATAGGACCCACCTTGCGAAGCTCTGGAGCTCCACATGGTGGAGGGTACTTGCGAAGGGGTGTGCTTCATGAAGTGGATCATCTCAGCCTAAGAATAGGACAAAAATGCATATAGGAGGTGCTTCACGAACATGAAATGGATTCTCAGAGCACGGACTTGCAGAGAAAAGGTGTCTCACAAAGCAAGGTATTGTAAAGAAATATGCTTCACGAGGTACAATGACCCCAGATTAGCATGTGGATCACGTGTATATGAAGGGTGTTTCGTGAAGCATAAATGCTCTGTGATGACCTGAGTCCCCTTGCGGATCCCCTTCCTTCACAGGGTCCCTTAGGCTCTGCGAAAGGACTCCCTTTCGAAATAGGGGGTTAAAAAAGGCATGGGGGAGGCACTTCACATAGAGAAAGTGCCTTGCGCAGCTCATGGTTTGTAGAGCAGAAGGTGCTTCCCTCTTCGGGAGCTAGAATTTTGAAAGGTGGGATCATCCCCCTGGATACAGGGGGCATATTTATAGGCAAGAGGCACCACAAATCAGATCTCGCTCAGTGCGAAGCTAGATTTCATTGCTCCGCAGGTGGTAGAGAATGTCAAATTAGGGCGTAGAGGATCCCACCTACTTGCTTCGTGGCGGGCCCACAAACATCAAAGGTGCTCGTGGAGCATCCCACCTCTTTTCTCCACAGCAGGCCCACAAATGTCAAAGGCGCTCATGGAGCTTCCCTCCTCTTTACTCCACGGAGGCCATGAAGCCAGGGGGACTCCGTGAAGGGGCTTCATGAGGTGGCCTTGAGTTATTTTCGGTTATTCTTTTTCTTCCACCATTTTGGCACCAACAAACTCCTCCCTCAAACTTGGATTCGTGGAGAAATCAAGGGTCAAAATCTAATGGTCGATCGCCAAAATTCCTCAGTCATTCGCAATGCTGGCTCGCGAAGAGGGCTCACTAATCCGGAAAGCGGAGCTCTATCCGGACGTGCCGTGAAGCTCGCATCGATCGAGATGCACCGTGAAGCTCTGAGGGTCCCTTGCCTATAAATAGGGGACCTGAAATCTCTTTTTTTTATTTTCTACTCTTCACGATTTTGGACTTTAGCACTTTGTATTTTAGAATCTCCGTGTACTCCGCGATTGCTCTCTACAAATCGGGCCTTCTGCTTCACGATGATTCAGCGAGTCTTTGACTTCGTATCTCATCACTTCGTGACACTATGCTTGAAGGATGAGGTAGGGCTCCGTAAACAGGTTTCACGAACATTCTCCATGAACGTGCTTCGTGAACCAACCCAAAAAGTTCCCAAATATGAAAACTGAATGGCCCGTCAAGAAGCTATCTGGGAGGTCCTAGTAGACGCCGCTTGGAGGGACGAGATGGTGAACATTATGGGTCTAGGAGAGTTGATTCAGAGCCACTCTGACCATAGTTCGTTTGTGGTGCTACTGTCAGAGAGCCATAAGAACTACTCGCTGCGTAAGAGGATGAATTTATATGGCTTTAGGCTGAGGGATGACATCTTCATCCCAGAAGGAAGTCGGGAAAAACCAACTTATTGGTTCAGGAGAACACCGTGCCAGCGCCAATGGTTCAGGGCGGCTGATTGTCATGCCCGTGAGGATTTCACACCAATCAATGCTGATTGCTTATACAACCACCTGAAAAATGTATATGGGAAGGAATTATTCCTGGAGATGTCTCCCCCTCTGTACCTGACGATTTTGAAGGCATCTTTGAGGAACCCGAAGAAGGGGTGGTCCAAGGAATGGGACCTACTCTAGGGTGGAAACTTTAAAAATTACCAGGCCTTGGACTACTGGGTAGGAACCTCATGTGAGGAGTTTGGGGCTGAGCTGGGAAGAGTGGGTTTGTATGAGGTGACTTGGGATTCCCAATTCCACATATATCAACCGAAATAGCCGATGCCATAGCTTTTAAAAAGATGGACATCGATGGCCAATACCTTCCACTTACACCTTGGGGAGGTCGGTATCAGCTTGTGGGATGTCCACCAGATCTCTGGGGTCCCGAAATTGGGGGAGATGTTTGACGAATTCCTCCCCTTCATGATTGAATCGGAGGATCCAGAACAAATGACATAGCTGGCAATGGAATTGATGGGGATTTTTTCTGAGGAGGACAAGGAAGCATAAAGATATGTCCACTTCAGGCGTTGGTTCAAACAGTTCCTAAATTTCTTGGAAAATAGGCATCTTCCAGCGAGGCCCCAGACTTGCCCGAAGGGGGCTCGAAGTAAGGAGAACTCGTACTGGAAAATTTTGGAGGACAGCCAGTGGAAGACGTGGGGATTCAACAACACCATCGAGAAACAACCAATAGTCAGGCTGGCAACATTCATAACAGCTCTTATCTATGGTATAATCCTACCGGTGAGGGATACCAGCATGGGAGTATGACCAAGCACATTCATCATGGCGTCCACATTGGCGACAAGAGGGTGGGTCGACATAGGAATCCTGATTCTCTCCAAACTGTATAAGGTGTTGTGGCATATCAGCGAGGGGAAAAGGCCGTAGAGGATATGTGGGAAATTCCACCTCCTGTATGGGTGGGTAGCAACAAAAATCAGGGGGGTCTATGAATACCCGAACCCTATCTGTCCTATGGGCACAAACTTCCGCCCATCAATCTTGAACCCCGCCAGGAGATTTCCTGCCAAGCTAACCGCACCTTCAGTTCTGAACCGGGTGTCGAGGGTGGAGGAATTCCATTTCCAACCATTTCTATTACCGACGGGGGAATTCACTGATTACAGTCGAGGAACAGAAGAGCACCAGGCCAATCTCCTGGCCTTTCGAGGTGGAGTCTTGGTGGCGAGGGTGGACCGTGAGCCCCTCTACGAGCCACAAACCCCACATAGGTTTGAAAGGAAATTCTGGTGCATATAGAGGCTGACCCCACAGGTCAATTTGGAGGTGCTCTATGAAGGACAGTCATGTGTGATAAGGCAGATGTGGGTCATGTTCATGCAGGAACATGGGAAAATGTAGAACGAGTTGGCTCTGCCGACCGTCATCCTCAAGATGGTAAATGAATATGCCCAGAGCTGGGAGGCGGCCTACCCGGGGGAGATTCTAAAGTATAAAACCATTCGAGTCAGTGATGGTGAGATTTCCCGACCTCAAGGCCAGGGTCGTAACGTATCAAGGGCATCCCGCAGTGGCGGGGCTGCCGTGGCGGTGAGGTCCGCACCAGCTGAGGGGGAAGTAGTGGTAGCAGATCCGGCAATGGTATCCAACCCAGTGTTCTTAGAAGAGTAGAGTTATCCAGAGGGGAGACTGCCTAGAGGATTCCGTAGAATGCCTACTCAGGCTCTGGGGAAGTGGTTGCGCCATATAGACATGCCATAGAATGTTGTCTTTCTGGAGGCCTGGGACATCTGGGACATCAAAATGAAATTCCTTGGCCCAACCGAGATGTGGCAACACCTGAACCATATTAGGATGGATTTTCCAAGAATAAGACATATCAAGGCCGACTTTGAGATGTGCCAATCTGAAAGAGAACAATATCTGACTGAGCTGGAGGACATCATGAAATCCCAGGGCGCTCCTCATCTAATTACATATCAATTCAAGGGGTTTTTCAATCACACTACTCCCCTTCAGTTGTCGTCCACTGATTTAAGAGAGCACTTCCCTCTTCTAGAAGAATCAGAATATTTCTCCTAGGGAGATGAGGCTGGGAGAGGGAACCCATTGGAAGAGGGAAAAGTTGGAGATCTGGAATCATATCTTGAGGATACTGCAGAGGCCCTTGAGGTAAAAATCTGAAACTCCCTCCTTTGAGAATTACTTTGAGGTCATTCTGGACTCTTTTCTAACATCCGAACCGTGCATGAGAGTCTTATATATAGAACTCGTTCTCGTCCCTCAGTGGATACAGATGTGGGACCTTCAAGATCTACGCCTACCGCCGCATCTATTGCTACATCCAACGAGGCTAGGATACCAAAGGTGACCCTTCTGGAGCTTTCAGACCTTCCGACTATATACGGGGGGCCATGTTTTGGGGTCTTGACAACATCAACCTAAGATCGAGAACATTAATTTGATCTATGTAAGTACCTTCCACTAATTTCATGACTGCGATACCCTGACCATTTTAACTAACATTCCTGTCCCCCCCCCATTTTTTTGGGTGTACAGTTCTTCAAATGGCATGTACCGCATTAGAGAGGTTGGTTGGGGATTCTGGCGGTGTCCTTCCTAGGGGAATTCCGGTGGTTGTGGAGGAGGAGGTCCAAACTAACCTAACTGCGGTGCTCTCGATCACCAGTGGGACGGTCAACTTGACTGCACATGAGATCATTGAGGTGGGATACGATTATGAGGATCAATTAGGAAGTCTAGGTACCGCCACGCCTAATCAAACGCTAGATGTGGACCCTGCTGATGAGTTTCTGAGAGCGTACCCCGCATATGATCCTACCAACCACACTGACTGGGAAGAGATGGCCTCTTATGAAGAGGACAAAAAAATAGTCCATCTCCAATCATGGAATCTGATCAATAACTTCATTGATGATACCCCCAAAGCACTATGGCTGGGTGAGATGAACAGACTTCGCTCATGACTGCGCGAACTGTGTGCCGGGGGAGTGGATGCCCAGCGTCATTATAACGACCCATACTTTACATACATTGTTAATACTTCAAAATTGAAGCACACTTATTACAACATATTACAAAACCACAAAGGACCGTATAGGTATAGTGTCTTTAGAAACTGGGAAACATAAACAACTAGTTCATAAATCTTCTACAGTGTCTCCCATTTATTTCATCATATCTAGGGTCCCTTTTAGCATATTCTACTTAATATCCATCTTCCTGACCTGGGGAAAAGAAAACATAAAAGGGTGAGCTCAAATGCTCATCAAGGGAAAATAAAGGAAATAAAAATCATATCATATATTTTTGAAAATCAAAACCTGCAAAAGAGATCATAATATCTTAACATGGAATAAATCATAGAAGTGAAAATGAGATCCCCATAAAACTTGAAACTTTGTGGCATGCACACATAATCATGGAAAATCATTTCTTGTTAGTCATGACTCATCGCCAAGACTATCTTAGTGGACAAAGTCCCTTTCTGAACCGAGTTCACTCCTCGTTTCAGTCCTGTATCACTGAACCGAAATAACCTTCCGTTCCAGCCATGTCTATCTCATGAGATATAAAATCTTTACCCAATGCATTGGAGGGAGATATAGGTCCCACCCATCTTATAATGAATCCTTTCTTATGTGTGCCACATAATCATAAAACATACATCATCGCATAACACATGAAACAAAAATGGGATTCTTGAAACATCATGACATCATAAATCAATTCATATAAGATAAAGGAATTCATAAAAATAATTCCATCACAACATGATCAAATCAATGTAATAATAGGGATAAAAACAGAACCCTTTATTGTCTTAGATGGAAAATAATTTTGAAAATCACTTGAACTCCATTCTTGAGGAAAATATCCTTTCTTCTTCAAAAACATTTTTCCTTTCATAACATGTCATACAACTTTAAAATAAAAGAATTTGATTAAAAATAAACTTGAAAACTTGTAAAGGAATCTTTTTGGAAACAATGTTTTAAAAATCCATTCATGCCGTATAAGTTAAAAAAAACATTCTTCGTACTTTTGTCGGAAAAGTCAAAAAGTACCTCGTACGAAAAACGACAAAAGATTCCTTTCATATATTTTACAAAAAACTTACCGAAGGGTAAAATTGGATATAAACTATTGTAGAAGGAAGGAAATAATATTACATATCGAGGGTACATGGATGTGGATGATAAAATACACCCCAGTAACTACCAAAGTAAAAACAATCTCGGATAAAAGTGAGATTGTGATATTTTCCCTTACCTTAGGTCCGATTAGCTTTGTACGTGTCCGAAGCTCCTGTATAATGGTTTAAATAATGTTATTGACTTATTCCAGAATCATACATATTTATATGATATCATATATGGTCATATTATTAGCTTCTTGTTAGTAATATTTCATTGTTACTTGTTACTCGGGTCTTTATAACTTTTTGTTCTTATGCGTGTTTTGTCGAATAAATTCTTATTATTATCTTTAGGTTATAGATAATTCATTTCCAGAATGGTATTAGTGTATTATATACCATATTCATTCATTCAATTCATTTATATAATCATTATGAAATGAAGATCATGTAGAACGAGTCGCATCACATCGTGGAGACGGTATTCCGTACGTACGCACGAGTGATGATATCATTCCTATGATCGTGGAATTGTATTGGAGTATATATATATTATTTCAGTATCAATATTACTTCATAATAATCATATTTAGTTACTCATTACACCATTATAACCATCCTTGTAAGGTGATGGTGGAAAATAGATTACACCACGGCGTGGAGACGGTATTCCGTACGTACGCACGCGTGGTGATTTCATTTTTCCGTAGGATGGATAGAAGGTGAAATAGGGTTGTTTCATATTTATAATAACATATCAGTATGTAAGTAATACTGATGTTATTACTTTATCATGAAACAACTAAAGAAGAAGAAGTTGAAGAAGAAAGAAATTGAAAAGATCGGTAATGGATATTACCTCTTCTTTGGAACGCCTCTTTGAATCCTCCACTTAAGGAACTAAGATTAGTCTTTTGAGAAGACCAGGACCTCTAGGATTATTCTAGGGAAGTGGAGAGGAGAAAAGGGCAGGGGTTGGCCGAGCTTGAGTGCTCAAATTGGTGTGAGGAGGAGGGGGAGGAGGTGCCCTTTTATAAGGGAGGAGAGGGGCACCTTAGGAATATCTCAAAATATTATTTTATATTAAAGTCAAAATCGGTTTATAATGGTTCCAAAGGGTCTTATTTCAAAGATAAAGTGGGGAAGGGTCGAAATCCTATCAACCAATAAGATTTAGACAAGTTTAGGGTATTATTTTAACCTTATCAATTAGATTTAACTCTAAGTTAATTAATTAAACTTTTACCGTGTCTTTTTGTTTTCTTTCACTATATGGTTAATACACTTACTATAACATGCCAAACGAACCCCAAATTGTTTATTATTAATATATATATCCTTATCTAAGTCATTTGGCCGAACCTTAGATTTTTAGGAATAAAATAACAATTAATAATATAATATTTGATTTAAAAACTATTTTGTGTCAATTTTGACACTATTTGATATATGATTTTTTGTGAAAGTCATAACAGAATTATATGTTCGAACCAAGTTGATTAAATCAACATTAATATATCATAGTAACCTAGAAAATTAGTGGAATTCATAAAAAGTCTCAAATTACATTTATTTTGGTATTTATATTATTAATTTTGTCAATATTTCATTAATAAGATAATTACTGCATCATCTTTGTGTCAAAATAAATTAAATTATTTGATGTCTAAAAATTACAAATAAAATACCATCATGTAGGAAATCTTTTTATCTTTCTAATGAATATTTACAATCGAATTTATCTTATGTATAACCCCATATTAAAAATGATTTTCTTATTAAACATTGATTTTAACTATTTTAACCCTTCTTTAAATAAATTAATAATAAATGTCCTAATCTAATCCAAGTGGGCCTAAATGGTCATATTTTATTCCTAAGTTTGTTTTTGGTCGAATTACACTTGTCCAATAGAATTAGGACATGTTTTAGGGTAATATTGATATCATATTTACCCTTAGTTACCCTATTTACTATTAACCGTGGTAAAAAAAGTAAAAAGTTACCATTCACCAAAAAATTATTTTCATCTCATTGAACCACATTTTAGTCCTTGATATTAACCGTGTCTCTCGGATTTTCGAAATTTCAATCACAGAAGCGGTAAAATTAAGTTTTATGCAAAATTCAGTTTTTAACCTACCACTTAGTGGTTTCACTATTCATCAAAAATTGAAAGTTTTCAGAAAAATACCAAAATTTCACCCTAGGCTAATTTTGATATTCTGAGTCCAAAAATGAAGTCCATTTTGAAAAATAAAATTTATAAAATTCCAAAAAGTGGTTATTACTATTCATAACGGCTAGTTTTAATAGCATAATGTTGTTTAGTAAAACTCGGTATTGCGTACGACGCAAGCTATCGAGGAAGGTCGCGATTGCGTGTAAAGCAAGCCAAGCAAGTGTAGTATAGAAAAAGATTCCTTTGATGATTTATATAACATAAAAGTCTCGGGTGTTACATTCTACCCCCCTTAAAAAGAATTTCGCCCTCGAAATTCGTCACTTTGCAACAAACAGATGAGGATACTTCTCCCTCATCATATCCTCAAGCTCCCATGTAGCTTCTTCAAGTTGGTGGTTCCTCCATAAAACTTTCACCAATCGAGTGGTCTTTTTTCGTAGAACTTTTTCACTACGATCCAGAATCTCTATCGGCTGTTCTTCATAAGAAAGATCTTGCTCCAGCGGTACAACTTCTGAGCTGAGTACATGTGAAGGATCAGGTATGTACTTTCTCAGGAGAGATACATAGAACACATCGTGAACTTGAGAGAGATTCGGTGGAAGCGCCAATCGGTAAGCTACCTTCCCAACACGATCCAGTATTTCGAAAGGACCGATATATCTAGGGCCCAACTTCCCCTTCTTTCCAAATCTCATAACCCTCTTCCAGTGAGATATTCGTAAGAACACTTTATCGCCCACTTCAAACTCTAGGTCTTTTCTTCGGTTGTCGGCATAACTTTTCTGTCGACTCTGAGCTGCTCTTATGTGTTGTTGAATAGATCTAACCTTTTCTTCCATTTCATCAACGAGATCAGGTCCTAATAGCTTTCTTTCCCCAACTTCATCCCAGCAAGTTGGAGTCCTGCATTTCTTTCCATAGAGAGCTTCATAAGGAGCCATCTGAATACTGGAGTGAAAGCTATTATTATAAGAAAATTCCACCAAAGGTAGGTGTTGATCCCAACCTCCTTTGAAATCCATAGAGCAAGCTCTCAACATATCTTCTAGGGTTTGAATTGTTCTCTCAGACTGACCGTCTGTCTGGGGATGATAAGTAGTGCTGAAACTCAACTCTGTATCCAGAGTATGCTGAAGACTTCGCCAGAACTTCGAGGTAAATCTCGGATCCCGATCAGATATAATAGAAAGTGGTACTCCATGCAATCTTACCACTTCCTTTACATATATCCTGGCAAGCTGATCTAGAGAGAAATCCTCTCTAATAGCAATGAAGTGTGCAGACTTTGTAAGGCGATCAACTATGACCCAGATAGCATTATTGCCTTTGGATGTTTTAGGAAGTCCTGTGATAAAGTCCATAGTGATGTTTTCCCATTTCCATTCGGGTATGGGTAATGGTTGTAACATCCCCTTAGACTTCTGTCTCTCAGCTTTAACTTGTTGACAAACCAAGCATCGAGAGACATATTCAGCAACATCTCTTTTCATGCCATCCCACCAGAAGTACTCTTTCAGGTCCCTATACATCTTCGTGCTTCCAGGATGAATAGAGAATGAAGAACTATGAGCCTCATCCAGCAGCTCTTTCTTTAATTCGGGGATGGGAGGAACGCAAAACCGATTCCTAAACTTTATTATCCCATCACAATCAAGGTTGAATTCAGGAACCTTTCTCACCTTCTTTTGTAACTCGACATCTTCTTTATGTGCCTCTTTAATCTTCACATGTATAGATGGTTGAACATTCATTTGAGAAAGATAAGATTTTTCCCCTTCCATTATAATTCCAAGATCCATCCTTTGTAAATCCATAAATATTGGATCTTTTGTGATCCTCATCATGGATAAACTAGCATGGTCTTGTCGACTTAATGCATCTGCCACCTTGTTTGCTTTCCCAGGGTGGTAATGGATTGAGCAGTCATAATCCTTAATCAGCTCCAACCATCTTCTTTGACGCATATTCAACTCCTTTTGTGTGAAAATATACTTTAAACTTTTATGATCAGTATAAATATCACACCTTTCACCATAAAGGTAAGGCCTCCAAATCTTTAATGCAAAGATTACCGCAGCCAACTCCAAATCATGTGTTGGGTAATTTTGCTCATGGATTTTCAACTGTCGTGAGGCATAAGCTATCACCATATCATTTTGCATAAGAACACACCCCAATCCCTTCTTGGATGCATCACTGTAGATCACAAACCTTTCTCCACTACAAGGTAGTGTGAGCACAGGTGCACTGGATAACCTTCTTTTCAACTCCTTGAAATTCTCTTCACATTCCTCTGTCCAGACAAACTTAACTCCTTTCCTAGTCAACTTGGTGAGTGGATTAGATAATCGTGAAAAATCTTTTACAAAACGTCGATAATATCCAGCCAAACCAAGAAAACTTCGGATCTCAGTTACTGTTGTTGGTCTCGACCATCTTTCGATAACCTCTGTTTGTGCTGGATCCATAGATATCCCCTCTTTTGAGATTATGTGACCCAAAAATGCAACTTTTTGAAGCCAAAATTCACACTTGGTAAATTTGGCATAAAGCTTCTCCTTTCTCAGGGTCTTCAATATAATTCTCAAGTGATCTTCATGTTCTTCCTTGCTCATTGAATAGACAATAATATCGTCTATAAAGACTACCAAAAATTGATCAAGATAGTCTCTAAAGACTCTATTCATTAGATCCATGAAGATAGCAGGGGCATTAGTAAGACCAAATGGCATCACTATAAATTCATAGTGTCCATACCTTGTACGGAAAGCCGTCTTTGGTATATCCTCCCTTTTGACCCTTAATTGATGATACCCTGAACGAAGATCAATCTTGGAAAAGTATTGAGCTCTGCGTAGTTGGTCAAATAAGTCATCAATGCGTGGGAGAGGATATTTGTTCTTGATAGTGATCTTGTTAAGTTCTCGATAATCAATGCAGAGTCTCATTGATCCATCTTTCTTCTTAACAAATAGAACAGGTGCTCCCCAAGGTGACGCATTAGGGCGTATGAATCCCTTATCAAGATTCTCTTGGAGTTTCTTCTTCAATTCCTGCAACTCAATTGGGGCCATTCTATAAGGTGTCTTTGAAATAGGCAAAGCACCCGGTACGAGTTCTATTGAAAACTCAACTTCACGATTTGGTGGAAGACCCGGTAATTCCTCCGGAAAGACATCATCAAACTCCCTTACAATGGGCATATTCTTAATCGTGAGTTTCTCACCAACCATTTGAGACAAATAACCTTCATTTAGTGGAATCAATACCCATAAGATGGAAGAAATTTCCACTGGAAGGTTATGTTCATCCTTGCATTGGTATACGATCGTAGATTGATCTGGAGTATGAAATGTGACTTCCCTTCTTTGGCAATTGATATGAGCTCCATGTAGAGAAAGCCAATCCATGCCAAGAATCACATCAAATTCCACTAAAGGAAGGATCACAAGATTTGCAGGAAGCACTTTCCCACAAACTTCGATCGGAGAAGAATTATAAACTTTTGATGCGATTGATGTGCCATTAGGTGTTGTCACAGCTAACTCAACATCTAATTGTTGAGGTAGTACGGTGATACCCTTAGAAAAGTCTTCAGAAATAAAAGAGTGGGTGGATCCAGAATCAAATAAAACATTTGCTACTTTAGAGTGGATGGTAAGTGTACCTTTCACCACATTGTTATCGTACTCCACATCGCTGATAGAAATTGCATGTGACTTTCCTTTGTCTTTAGCCTTAAGAGTTTGTTGACGTCGACCATCATCATCAACCCTTGGATTTGGGCATTGATTGGCATAATTCCCCATCTCCTTGCACTTGAAACATTGAAGTGTAGTAGGTTCATTCTGTGTATCCCTTCCTTTGTTTGCGTCATTAGACATCTTCTTCCCATTATCACGGCATTCAAATGCCCGATGACATTCTTTTCCACATTTAAAACATTTACTTGTCCCTTTAAGACAACTCCCTCCATGTTTCTTTCCACACTTTGAGCATAAGGGAATGTTCATCTTCTTTTCCGTGTGCTCTTTAGATTTTTCTTTGAATTCCATCTTCCTCTTCTTATCAAACCCATGTGACTGATGGGTTACTCCAATCTCCATCTCGACTTTGAGAGCACATCGAACGATTTCTTCGTAGCTATTGAAGTCCCTTATGGCTAACGCCCTTCGAAGACTTGGTTTTAAGCCACTAAAGAATCGATCGATCTTACTCTCAGGTTGGATAATAATACCAGAAGCGTACCTTGCAAGTCTTGTAAAATTTGCTTCATAGGTACCAACAGATTCATCATCCCTTTGCTTCAGTTCAAGAAACTCTTTCTCCATCTTTGTTCGGAGAATACGAGGGAAGTACTTATTGAAAAATAAGTTCTTGAACTCGTCCCATTCCATAGACTCAATTTCATCCCTTTGCCTCGTATTCTTAACAAGATTCCACCATTGATCAGCATCTCCTTCCAAACGATACACTGCTAGGATGACATTATCATGTTCAGAACATTGAAGAACTGAAAATATCTTTTCAGTAGTACTAATCCATTGTTCAGCAACTAATGGATCAGTAGACCCGCTGAAAGAAGGTGGACGCTGCCTCATGAAGGATTCAACAGAATGTTGCTCCCTCCTTTGCTCGTTTGGAAATCCTGCATGATTCATAGCTTGAGAAAGTTGTGTGAGCATGGCTACAAGATTTTGCATTCCAGCTCCCATATCGTTTGGTTGCTCAGGGGGACAATCATTGCATTGCCCATCGCATTCCGCATTAACACGGTTCCTTCGGGTTCCAGCCATTGACTAAAACCAAGAAGAATAGTGTGAGCAACACTAATTATAATAGGAAACCACATAATTCAAGAATAAAATTTTCATGCTTATGGTCTTATCCTAGGTTATTCAAGGCCATTTCTAAAACACTAAGATTGTGTTCTATGCTTAGACTTATCCTTAGGGTTCTTACTAAGGCTTTCACATCCTAGTTTCCAAAGGTTGACTATACCTTTCCTCTGATACCAACTATAACGACCCATACTTTACATACATTGTTAATACTTCAAAATTGAAGCACACTTATTACAACATATTACAAAACCACAAAGGACCGTATAGGTATAGTGTCTTTAGAAACTGGGAAACATAAACAACTGGTTCATAAATCTTCTACAGTGTCTCCCATTTATTTCATCATATCTAGGGTCCCTTTTAGCATATTCTACTTAATATCCATCTTCCTGACCTGGGGAAAAGAAAACATAAAATGGTGAGCTCAAATGCTCATCAAGGGAAAATAAAGGAAATAAAAATCATATCATATCTTTTTGAAAATCAAAACCTGCAAAAGAGATCATAATATCTTAACATGGAATAAATCATAGAAGTGAAAATGAGATCCCCATAAAACTTGAAACTTTGTGGCATGCACACATAATCATGGAAAATCATTTCTTGTTAGTCATGACTCATCGCCAAGACTATCTTAGTGGACAAAGTCCCTTTCTGAACCGAGTTCACTCCTCGTTTCAGTCCTGTATCACTGAACCGAAATAACCTTCCGTTCCAGCCATGTCTATCTCATGAGATATAAAATCTTTACCCAATGCATTGGAGGGAGATATAGGTCCCACCCATCTTATAATGAATCCTTTCTTATGTGTGCCACATAATCATAAAACATACATCATCGCATAACACATGAAACAAAAATGGGATTCTTGAAACATCATGACATCATAAATCAATTCATATAAGATAAAGGAATTCATAAAAATAATTCCATCACAACATGATCAAATCAATGTAATAATAGGGATAAAAACAGAACCCTTTATTGTCTTAGATGGAAAATAATTTTGAAAATCACTTGAACTCCATTCTTGAGGAAAATGTCCTTTCTTCTTCAAAAACATTTTTCCTTTCATAACATGTCATACAACTTTAAAATAAATGAAGTTGATTAAAAATAAACTTGAAAACTTGTAAAGGAAGCTTCTTGGAAACAATGTTTTAAAAATCCATTCATGCCGTATAATTTAAAAAAAAACATTCTTCGTACTTTTGTCGGAAAAGTCAAAAAGTACCTCGTACGAAAAACGACAAAAGATTCCTTTCATATATTTTACAAAAAACTTACCGAAGGGTAAAATTGGATATAAACTATTGTAGAAGGAAGGAAATAATATTACATATCGAGGGTACATGGATGTGGATGATAAAATACACCCCAGTAACTACCAAAGTAAAAACAATCTCGGATAAAAGTGAGATTGTGATAGTTTCCCTTACCTTAGGTCCGATTAGCTTTGTACGTGTCCGAAGCTCCTGTATAATGGTTTAAATAATGTTATTGACTTATTCCAGAATCATACATATTTATATGATATCATATATGGTCATATTATTAGCTTCTTGTTAGTAATATTTCATTGTTACTTGTTACTCGGGTCTTTATAACTTTTTGTTCTTATGCGTGTTTTGTCGAATAAATTCTTATTCTTATCTTTAGGTTATAGATAATTCATTTCCAGAATGTTATTAGTGTATTATATACCATATTCATTCATTCAATTCATTTATATAATCATTATGAAATGAAGATCATGTAGAACGAGTCGCATCACATCGTGGAGACGGTATTCCGTACGTACGCACGAGTGATGATATCATTCCTATGATCGTGGAATTGTATTGGAGTATATATATATTATTTCAG
Source organism: Viscum album (assembly GCA_963277665.1). Classification (NCBI taxonomy): domain Eukaryota; kingdom Viridiplantae; phylum Streptophyta; class Magnoliopsida; order Santalales; family Viscaceae; genus Viscum; species Viscum album. The sequence goes on from OY728150.1 coordinate 1,898,750,229, forward strand.
TATCAATATTACTTCATAATAATCATATTTAGTTACTCATTACACCATTATAACCATCCTTGTAAGGTGATGGTGGAAAATAGATTACACCACGGCGTGGAGACGGTATTCCGTACGTACGCACGCGTGGTGATTTTATTTTTCCGTAGGATGGATAGAAGGTGAAATAGGGTTGTTTCATATTTATAATAACATATCAGTATGTAATTAATACTGATGTTATTACTTTATCATGAAACAACTAAAGAAGAAGAAGTTGAAGAAGAAAGAAATTGAAAAGATCGGTAATGGATATTACCTCTTCTTTGGAACGCCTCTTTGAATCCTCCACTTAAGGAACTAAGATTGGTCTTTTGAGAATACCAGGACCTCTAGGATTATTCTAGGGAAGTGGAGAGGAGAAAAGGTCAGGGGTTGGCCGAGCTTGAGTGCTCAAATTGGTGTGAGGAGGAGGGGGAGGAGGTGCCCTTTTATAAGGGAGGAGAGGGGCACCTTAGGAATATCTCAAAATATTATTTTATATTAAAGTCAAAATCGGTTTATAATGGTTCCAAAGGGTCTTATTTCGAAGATAAAGTGGGGAAGGGTCAAAATCCTATCAACCAATAATATTTAGACAAGTTTAGGGTATTATTTTAACCTTATCAATTAGATTTAACTCTAAGTTAATTAATTTAACTTTTACCGTGTCTTTTTGTTTTCTTTCACTATATGGTTAATACACTTACTATAACATGCCAAACGAACCCCAAATTGTTTATTATTAATATATATATCCTTATCTAAGTCATTTGGCCGAACCTTAGATTTTTAGGAATAAAATAACAATTAATAATATAATATTTTACTTAAAAACTATTTTGTGTCAATTTTGACACTATTTGATATATGATTTTTTGTGAAAGTCATAACAGAATTATATGTTCGAACCAAGTTGATTAAATCAACATTAATATATCATAGTAACCTAGAAAATTAGTGGAATTCATAAAAAGTCTCAAATTACATTTATTTTGGTATTTATATTATTAATTTTGTCAATATTTCATTAATAAGATAATTACTGCATCATCTTTGTGTCAAAATAAATTAAATTATTTGATGTCTAAAAATTACAAATAAAATACCATCATGTAGGAAATCTTTTTATCTTTCTAATGAATATTTACAATCGAATTTATCTTATGTATAACCCCATATTAAAAATAATTTTCTTATTAAACTTTGATTTTAACTATTTTAACCCTTCTTTAAATAAATTAATAATAAATGTCCTAATCTAATCCAAGTGGGCCTAAATGGTCATATTTTATTCCTAAGTTTGTTTTTGGTCGAATTACACTTGTCCAATAGAATTAGGACATGTGTTAGGGTAATATTGATATCATATTTACCCTTAGTTACCCTATTTACTATTAACCGTGGTAAAAAAAGTAAAAAGTTACTATTCACCAAAAAATTATTTTCATCTCATTGAACCACATTTTAGTCCTTGATATTAACCATGTCTCTCGGATTTTCGAAATTCCAATCACAGAAGCGGTAAAATTACGTTTTATGCAAAATTCAGTTTTTAACCTACCACTTAGTGGTTTCACTATTCATCAAAAATTGAAAGTTTTCAGAAAAATACCAAAATTTCACCCTAGGCTAATTTCGATATTCTGAGTCCAAAAATGAAGTCCATTTTGAAAAATAAAATTTATAAAATTCCAAAAAGTGGTTATTACTATTCATAACGGCTAGTTTTAATAGCATAATGTTGTTTAGTAAAACTCGGTATTGCGTACGACGCAAGCTATCGAGGAAGGTCGCGATTGCGTGTAAAGCAAGCCAAGCAAGTGTTGTATAGAAAAAGATTTCTTTGATGATTTATATAACATAAAAGTCTCGGGTGTTACAGTCATCACATGCTCGTCTGAAATCTTATGGTAGAAAATATTCGGGAGTATGGCCATGGACTCAGTATGAGATGGAAGCTAAGGAATGCAGTAAACATCAAGAGGCTACGAGAGGATGAAGATGAGGTCCAGCAGCTGCAGAGTCGGGCAGACGAGCACTCAAAATACCTCAACACGCAATCTGAGCTAATATTGCAATTCAAGGCTCATATAGAAGAGGCTGAAGAGGGCATGAAGTGAGACTTTGAGGAGATGACCGCTATCCAGACTGACGTGGAGTGTGCCCAGATTGTAGCCAATTAATTGTACCCCCTCTCAGTTGAGGACGAGTGGGAGATGAATAGGCGGAAACAACTTCTGGAAGCCACTAGCTTGAGGGTGGAAGAGCTGCTATGATCTTTTGACTAGGTTAACATTTCCATGGGTGGAAACAACCCTTGAGTACTATAATGATGACAAACCATCAAACACACTTCCATGATTTGATCGTTTGATGCCATAGCCTGTATGAGTTCTGTTATTTGTGTTGGTTTTACACGTATCTGTTACATTTGTGAAAGACCCGGTGACCAATCCCTAAGCTCACGTGGGTCGATCCCAATGTTAGAAACAAAGGATGACCCCTATGTCATTTTTCCAAGACATAAAAGTGATGAAAAGGTTTCGGGTGTCCAGGGTTTGAGCAACCAACCTAGATTCCGAGGAAGAGAAGGGAGAGTCCTGATTGGAGAATGAAGCTCTTAGAACAGCCAAATTATCATTTTCCCACTGTGCTCTTGTGCACGAATGGGGTAACGCAAGGAGTGCTAGAATCAATTCGAACATATAGGAATATAAGGTGTGAATCGTGATACCTAGGATTCAGAACACTGTGGGGATGGAATGACAATGAAGGATAACTATTGACCGCATTCGAAACATAGTATCTTTATTGCGTTATACTGGAATGGGGATAGAAAATGAGGGATGGCCACTGACCATGTTCGAAACACGAGGCCTGACTCAAAATGTCATCCATTAGTCTTCCAAGGAGTTAGACCAAGATAGCAGGAGAGCCATAGGCTATGCATCCATACTGTTATGGGGTTCCTTTAGATGTGGAAGGGGATGAGGGTCCGAATAAAGAGGCATGCAAAGAGTGTAGGGTGGAGTGATGGGTTGTTCAGAAGGAGTCCAACACTCATGAAATTACGCCACCGTGGTAGAAACACATTGGGTAGGAGCGTCGGTCTGATCAGGGATCAAGCATAATTCTGAACAGGACCACTATGGCGAGGAAACTGTTTCTTCCCAACATTAGCACGGGGCATCCTAGACTTGTTCAGGGTAATGGTGTTGGGTTCCCCAAAAGAACTTGGTCCAAGGGGCAGAAAAAGAGGGGGAACCAGATTTTCAATTCTTGGGCTAGACCCAGAGGCAAGATGCTTGGGCGTTCCTACGTATCCCATGGGGATGGGAATCAATCCATACGTAGTTCAGGAAGATGTTGTGTAGTTTAACATTTTGTAGCAAGGACGTGAAGTGATCTTAGTTTATGGTCATAGATCTTGGACCATGGATGGTAAGAAATGTTGGAGACACATGGTGGGGTAATTATTATACCGAACGTGAATGGGAACCTAGGGTTTCGACCACCACGTGTTCCCTGGGAAGGTTTTTGGCCGAGGGACCGAAAATGAGAGTTAAACTAGGTCTGAGGCAAAGTGCATAGGCATTCCTACGTACTGCATGAGGAGGGGATCAAGATGCACATAGTTCTAAGAAATGTCACGGTGGGATACCCATACCAATTATAATAAGGTTGTGCGGGTATGGCCCATACACAAAAAGAAGTGGTATTTGATAGAACTTGTTTGTCCTTTAGGAATAATGGGTGTTGTTTTTTTGTGAAGCGATGGGCCTAGATTAGAGAATCCAGACATCACAACAAGAATCAAGCTAAATGAAGTGATTGAAAAATGGTATAGTGTTTGACCGATACCAAACATGTTGTCCCTTGTGCAAGGGCACCACAATGCAGTGCCATTTTTCGGCGTGCAGCCGGGACGATATTATGACAGTTTAGGGTCATGTGATGGGACTGACCATGCACTTTAAAGTCATGAAACATAGACGTAGTAGAGACGAGGAAGAAGAGGGAATGTGCACGGTGCAATAAAGCATACCTGATGTGAATGATGATGAGGTCTGCACCACACCGTGCACGATTCTGAGAAAGAAACCTCAGCCCAGGGGGCCAAAAAGTGGAAAGAGGGTAGGAAGTTGGGGATACTGACCTCAATTAAGCTGTACCCATAAACGAGGTGTTCGAGTGTTCTTACGTATCCTGTGGAATGGGAATCAAGGTATATGTAGTTATCCCAAAGGGGAAATATAGAAAGATATTAGTTTAAGGTCTTAGAACTTGGACCATGGAAAAGAAGGACTATTCCAAGTAAGTGTGGGCCTTAATCCAATCCCTAATCCTACAATATTCAAACTTAGTGTAGGAAACGAGGGTAGATATGGTATTTGAAATATGTGAAATACATGAAAAGTGGAAATCGGTGGAGCCCCCAATGATTTCCTTATCGCGACTTTTTTTCCTCCTAACGTGTAGATGCGCACTGAGGAATAGTGTAACGTCTCGACCCCAGTTACCCAGAGTCAGTGCATTATTACATAACATTGTCATGATCACCAAAGATCATGTCTCGAACGAATGATTAGTTTAGTATCCTTAGAAACACTAGATACATTCATAAGGTTTTCATTACATCATAAAATTAAAAACTACAACAACATTGTTTCCAAATACCACACTAAGATCTCATAGACTACTCCTGCATGTCAGTCATAATATAATTCTTCGCATCCTGGTAAAATCAAAACATTGAAAGGGGTGAGCTCAGATGCTCAGTAAGGATAACAATATAGTGGAAACTTTTATAAATAAGCATAAACATTTAAGGCAATGTATAACTAAAACAAAAGCCTTTTAAACGTGAACTTAATTATAATATGACAAAAATAAAATGAAATAATTCCATTTACATATTCACATGGATATCCTACTAGTAGAACAATCACATGCAATATCAATAACCACTTTTATAATAATGGAATGCATAATTCCAGATTTTCATAACCACATAGTCAAGTCCTTATGCCAAGACTACAAATAAAATTTTGTCAAGGACTTGTGAAAAGACACTAGTTTTTCTCATGAGACCTACCAATTCATCGAGGAGCTATAGCGGGCTCCACCCATCACATACTAAGTCCAATTCATTCCTCATATGAACAGGTTAAAACCTAACATAAACATTTGTATTAAAACTAGCATACAAAATGTCAATACATTCTCCATAAACCATGAATGATATAAAATTAACACATCCATAGTCAAACATATCACAAAATATTCAATACAATATGGAAGTTTTGTATCAAAATAAATGAACTTCAAATAAGCTTAAAATCCATCAAAGGATGTTGACATAGATGAAATGAAAACTATTTGAGAGAAATATATCTTTTTTGAAATAAATTAATAGTCACATAATTATAAAAGCAAACATTTAATTTGAAAATATTCTTATAATATTGTAAGGGAATCTTCGATGATTTTATAAAGGTGGAAAATAGCCACACCTGCTGTATAAGTTAAAAAAAGACATTCTTACCTTAATTTTGTTGAAAAGGTTAAAAATGACCTTGTTTGGAAAATGACAGAAAGTTTCCTTTATAAACATCTTATAAAAGTCAAAAAAGAGTATAAATGACTTTAACCCATAGTCTATAAAATAGTAATAATGTTATTAAATACATTTTTAAGAAACATGGATGTGGATGATAAAGAGGTCCTAGTAGATAATTAAATATAAACAACCTCAAATAATGAAGAGATTGTGAAATAAACCCTTAACTTGTACTTTTACTTGTTTTAGGGTAGGTTAAACTCCTGTATAACAGTTAAATAAATGTTACTAAATTTTAAAAAAATCATATACATAAATACGATATCATATATGATATTCTAATATTTCTTTGTCAATAATATTTTAGTATTATCGTCATTTTGGTTGTTCACTTACTCGTTTTCTTTTATATGTTTTGTTACATAAGCCATATTTTTTTATAGCTAAGTTGTATATTATTCATATCCAGAATGATATCAAGTACTCAAATATTATTTTTAATCATCAAATGATAATTATTCTTGAATGGATACGATGGGGAATGAATCTCATTGCATTCATGGAGATGGTAATCCGTACGTACGCACGAGTGACGATATCATTCTTTTGATATTAAAATCTAATATAATTGGATGGTATATCATATATAAAGAATCATTATCATGTTATATTTATTATTTAAATCAATTATACATCATTATTATTCTCGTCCAAATAATAATTTATTGAATAACAACTACACCACAACGTGGAGACGGTAAGCCGTACATACACACATATGGTGACATGTCATTCAAAGGATGGATAGAATAATGAATATTGTTGTACCATATTTATAATAACATCACAGTATATAGAAGATACTGGAGTTATTATTTTAGAATGGAAATAATAAGGAAATAAGAAGTGGAAGAAGAAAAGAACTTGAAAGAGGTGACAAAATATTTACCTCTTCTTCAAGTTCTTTTTTTTTTGATTTGATCAAAAGGGCTCCTTAAGTTGGATTTCTGACTAAAGGAAGGCCTCTAAGTTTAATTGAGAGAAGTTTAGAGGATATTTTGGCAGGTGTTGGCTGATCCAAAAGGCTTTGAAGGTGTGAATATGAGAGAAGGGAGAGTGCCCTTTTATAAGAGGGGTGAGGGGCACCTTATGAAAAGATAGGAATATTATTTTATAATAAAATAATTTTCGGTTTCTAATGGATCCAAAGTGGATTATTTAAATGATAAGATGGGGATGGGTCAGAAACCAAACAAAAAATAGGTTTTAGACAATTTTGGGTCTCTCTATTAACATTATCTTTTAGATTTAACTCTTAGTTAAATAGTTTGACATTTACCATGTATCTTTGTATTTTTATATTATATGGATAATAAACTTACTATATACTTCCAAAAGAACCCAAAGTGGTTAATTAATGATACAAATAGCATTATATAATTCCTTTGGCCAAACCATAGATTTTTTGGAATCTAATATCAATTAATAATATAATATTTGTCTTAAAAACTCTTTTATGTCAATTTTGACACTATTTGGTATTTGGTTTTTCTAAATTCATAAAAGCATTATAACTTCGAATAAAATTCATCTATACAACCCTAATATGTCATAATAACCTAAAAAATTATTTTAATTCATAAAAAGTCTCATATTAAATTTATTGGGATATTTATAATGTCAATTATTTTAAATTTCACTAATTAGGTAATTACTGCATCATCATTGTGTCACAAATATATTTTATTATTTAATGTCCAAAAAATATAAATAAAATACCATTATATAATAAATATTTTTATCTTTCTAATTAATATTTATAGTCTAATTTATCTTATGTATAACTCTATATTAAAAATGTTTTAGTTATTAAAAATTGATTTTAACTCTTTTAACTATTCTTTGAATTAAATAATAATAAATGTCCTAATCTAATCCAAGTGGAGAAAAGAGGTTCATATTTTATTCCTAAGGTTGTTTTTTTGTCCAATTGTACTTATCCAATAGATTTAGGACATGTGTTATGGTAATATTAATATCAATTTTACCCTTAATTACCCTATTTACTTTTAACCATGGTAAATAAAAGTAAAAAGATATTATTCACGAAAATTTATTTTCATCTTATTAAACCAAATTTTACTTACTGATATCAACCATGTCTCTCATATTTTTTAAATTCAACTCACAAAAGCAGTAAAATTAGGTTTTATGCAAATTTGCAAAAGCTCCCAGGAGGTGGGTAAAAGACGATAAAAAGTTCAATAAAAATTTTATATATCTAAACTTATTATTAAATGAATCCAATGAATTAAATTAAAATTATATAAGAATTATGTATCTATTTTGACATAAAATAAATTTAAATAAAATAACTAATTATTTAAATAAAAATTTGGTTTTAACCAATAACTCAGTGTTTTTCACTATTCATCAAAAAATTGAACGTTTTCAGAAAAATACCAAAAATTCACCCTAAGCTAATTTCGATATTCCAAATCAAAAAATGAATTCCATTTTGAATGATAAAATTTATAAAATTTAAAAAACCTGGAAGTACTATTCATAATGGCTAGTTTGATTGGTTGTGGTGTGTTAGAACTCGAAGTTGCGTACAATGCAAGATATTACATTATTTAAAGAGAAACGTACCATGGAAACTTGGGGTGTTACATTCTCCCCTCCTTCAAATAATTTCATCCTCGAAATTTCTAGAATATTACTGCCTAAAATGACTTGGGTGGTTGTTCATCATAAGTTCCTCAGGTTCCCACGTTGCCTCTTCCATCTTATGGTTTCTCCACAGAAATTTTACCAGATGAGTCTTCTGGTTTCTCAGCACTTGTTCTCTTGTATCAAGAACATTGACAGTCTCTTAGTAATAAGACAGACTGGGTTCCAGTTCTAATTCCTCATAGGTGAGTACGTCCATTGGGTCAAGAATGTATTTTCCCAACAGTGATACATGGAATACATAATGAACTTTGGAGAGACTTTTTGGAATTAACAAACGGTAAGCTACAACCCCAATTCGTTTTAGAATTTCAAAAGGTCCAATGTACCTAGGACTCAATTTACCTTTCTTATAAAAACATATAACACCCTCCCATAGAGATACCCTCAAGAAAACTTGATCTCCTACCTAAAATTCCAAATCCTTCCTTAGATTATCGACGTAGCTCTTCTGCCTATTTTGATCCTCTTTGATGTGGGTTTGGATTACCATCACCTCTTCCATCATTTTCTCAACAAGTTCTAGGATTATAATTTTCCTTTCACCGACATCGTCCCAACAGGTTGGTGTGTGAAATCTCTTTCCTTATAACACTTATTTGGTGCCATCTGAATAATTGAATGGGAACTATTGTCATAGGAAAATTCTACCAAAGGTAAATATTGATCCCACATACCTCGAAAGTCAAGTGAGCAGGATCTCAACATGTCTTCTAAGGTTTGAATATTTCGTTCTGATTGTCCATTTATTTGAGGGCGGTAGGCAGTACTCAAATGAAGTTCAGTATCCAGGGCTTTCTGAGGACTTTTCCAGAATCTTAATGTAAAACGTGGATCACGATCAGAAAAAGTCAATAGTGGTACTCCATGAAGTCTCACAACTTCATTAATATATAGTCTTGTTGAACGTTCAAGTGGTATATTTTTTCTTATAGCAAGAAAATGTGCTGACTTGGTAAGATGATCAACAATGAACCATATTTCATTGTTCCTTTTAGGAGCCTTTGGTAGTCCCATGACAAAGTCCATTATAATATTATCCCATTTCCACTCAGGTATGGGAAGAGGTTTCATGACTCCTCTAGGTTGTTTCCTTCCAGCTTTCACTTGTTGAAAAAACATACATCTTGACAGAAAGTCAGAACTCTCTCTTCATGTTGTCCCAAAAATAATGTTCCTTCAAATCTCTATACATTTTGGTGCTCCTAGGGTGTATAGAGAAATTGGAACTATGATTATCATCAAAAAATTCCCTTTTGAGATCAGGTATATCAGGAACACAAAGTCTCTTCCCAAATTTCAAAATTCCATCTTCATATATGAAGTCACTCAATCTCGTATTATTCACAGATTTAATCATCTTTTTAAACTCTTCATCACCGGTTTGATAATTCTTTATCCTTTCTAGTAAATATGGTTTGGCAACCAATTGAAAAAGTATCGACATTTCACCTTCCATGGTAATTCCCATATTCATCTTCACCGGATCCATGAAAATAGGATCCCTTTCAACTATCATCTTGTTCAAAACTCCATGATCCTTTCTGCTCAAATCATCTTCCACCTTATTTTCCTTCCCCGGGTGGTAGTGTATGGTGTATTCATAATCCTTGAGTAGTTAAATCCATCTCTTTTGCGTCATGTTGAGTTCTTTTTGTGATAAAATATACCTCAAACTCTTTTGATTGGTATATATCTCACATTTTCACCATAGAGATTATGTCTCCATATCTTCAAAGAAAATATTACAGCTGATAACTCATGATCATGAGTAGGATAGTTTAGCTCATGAATTTTTAGCTGTCGTGATGTATATGCAGTAACTCTATCATTCTGCATAAGGACACAACCACATCCTTTCTTTGAAGCATCACTATAAATAACAAACACATCATTCCCCGATGGTAGAGTCAATATGATAGCATTGAATAATCTTCTATTCAGTTATTTGAAACATTATTCACACACTTTTGTCCATACAAATTTAACCCCTTTATGTGTGAGCTTTGTTAATGGGTTAGCCAATCGGGCAAAATTCTGGACAAAACGTCGATAATAACCTGCTAAACCAATAAAATTTCGTACTTCAGTTATACTTGTTGGTGATGGACATTATTGGATTGCTATTGTCTTATAAGGATCAAAAAATATTCCATCATTAGAGAAAATATAGCCAAGAAAATAAATCTCCAGAAGCCAGAATTCACACTTTCTAAACTTCCCATATAATTCGTGTCTTCTAAGAGTCTTCAGAACAATGCGTAAGTTATTTTCATGATCTTAGTATATTTTGGAGTATACCAATATATAATTGATAAATACCACTACAAAGTCATCAATATATTCCTTGAAAACTCCATTCATTAGATCCGTGAAGACAGAGGGTGCATTAGTCAACCCAAAAGGCATTATTGTAAACTCGTAATGCCCGTACCTGGTTTGAAATGCTGTTTTCAGAATGTCTTCCTTCTTCACACACAACTGAAGATATCCAGATCGAAGGTAAATCTTTGAAAAGTCATGATCTCCATGAAGTTGGTCAAATAAATCATCAATGCGAGGTAGGGGATTCTTGTTCTTTATTGTTATATCATTAATCTCCCTGTAGTTAATGTACAACCTCATAGATCCATATTTCTTCTTAACAAAAAGGACAGGGACTCCCTAGGGAGAAACACTAGGGAAAATAAATCCTTTATTACTCAATTCCTCTAGTTCTTTCTTTAGTTCCGCTAATTCCACAATGGCCATTCTATAATGGGTCTTCAATATGGGCCTTGATCCAGGAATTAAATCAATGGAAAACTCAATTTCTCGTTTTGGAGGATGTCCAGGTAAATCCTATGGAAAGACATAAATATATTATTGCACAATAGGTACATCCTCTATTCGAACATTCCTTTCCTCACCCAAGGTTATTTCTTTCTCTCCCTCCCCAATAATTAAATTTAGTCAATCTACTAGGGGTGGATCTAGATAAAAATTAGGTGGTGACGTTTCTGCTATAAAGATAAGGTACTCCTTATCATCATCAGAAATTGTAACCTCCTTCTTATTACAATAAATTTTCCCATCATGGTTTGAAAGCCAATACATGATGAGGATTATATCAAATTCCAGCATGGGTATGACGATGAGATCAGAAAATAAAGAACATTTATATACTCTAATGGGAACTGATTCAAAAAACTTTGTAGCAATGATACTTTCCTTAGGATTTTTGACTGGCAACTCCCTTGTTAAATCAAATTGAAAATATACAATTTTCTTAGAAAACTGGGAAGATATGAAACAATGTGATGATACTGAATCAAATAAAGTATTGGCTAAACTTGAGGAAACCATTAGATTACATGCCACCATGTCTTTCAGAGCTTCAACCTCAGCAGTAGTGATTGCCTAAGCTTGGCCTTTTCTAAGGAAAGTATCCCTGAAGCATAGGATATTCATTTTCATAATGTACCATCTCCCTATAATTGTAGCATTGAACATCGGTATATTCTTTCATCCCCTTATAATTATAAGCTTGGTGGCCTTTTTCACCACACTTGTAACAGACTCCCATTACCTTCAAGCCAGTATCAGGGTGTTTCTTCCCACATTTACTATAGGATGGATATTCAACTTTTCCCTTATTCCCCTTATTTCCATTTCTAGAGTGATCAGTGGATCTCTTCTTCCATTGATTTTCTTTAAAGTCGTAAGACTTAGAGAATTCTTTTTCTGTCTTGATAGCACACGAGACAATATCTTCGTATGACAAGAGGGATTGTGAGACTAATGCTCGCCGGAGAAATTGTCTTAACCCATTAAATAAACAATAAATCTTACTTCTTGGGTTACGTATATAATATACAACATGCCTTGCTAGCTTTGTAAAGTTATACTCATACTTTGCAAAATTCTCATCCTCCTTTTGCCTCAGACTCAGAAATTGTCTTTCCATATCCTCTCGATGGTCATGATGAAATTATTTTTCTATGAAAATATCTTTAAACTCCCTCCATTCCATATTTGATACTTTATAATCTTGTTTTGTGTTTTGAATCAATGAACACCATTGATCAGTTTCTTCAGTGAGGTGTTAAACTGCCATGACAACATTTTCCATTTCTCTACTCCCCAAGGCATGAAATGGTTTCTCTAAGGAATTTATCCATTGCTCAGATACCAGTGGATTTGTACTCCCATTGAATGTTTGTGGTTGTTGCCTCATGAAGTGATCTAACATTGATCCTCTAAGATACGGATCAGGGTTCTCCATACGGGTAAGGTTATTATTCATAACCTCAGTGAGTTGTCCCAATATAGTGATAAACTTATCAGCACCAGTTGTATTAACAACTCCACTATAATTATCTTGAGTAGGAGGGAAATCCCTACATCGATTACATGCATTGATATGGTTTCCATTCATTCTACTAGGTTCCATTTCTAAACAATGGCATAAACTAGATTAGTTTATAAATTGAAATACATAATTCCAATCATGAAAATCACTTAACATAAATTGAACAGTTTATGGATATAATCCATAATCATAAAAAAAATTATTTGAGGAAGTATATACTCACAAACCCTTCATAATGGTTTGTAAAGAAAATGAGAATTATCCTAAGCATATCCCCCGGGAGTGTCGTAACCAAGAGTGCAGCAAGGCCCATTGTCGTGCACCAGTTCCCATTCAAGTCTAGCTCAAAGAAGTGTTTTTTGGTTTTACCCCTAGGCATATCTGTTCCAGAGCTGCCTCTACCTGCTCATATCCCGAAAAAGATGTATTTCTCAGAAAACTCACAAAATCTCAACATTACCAAATTCTAGGAAGTTCTTATATACTAATCCTTAATGTCTATCTTAGGATTATGTTCTCTAATCAGAGTTTATCTAAATCTAGCTTCCATGGTTTGTACTAAACTTCCTCTGATACCAACTATAATGCCCCGAATCCAGTTACCCATAGTTGGTGCATTAGTACAAAACATTGGCATGATCACAAAAGAACATGTCTCGAAAGACTGATTAGTTTAGTAGCATTAGAAACACTAGATACATTCATAAGGTTTTCATTACATTATAAAATGGAAAACTACAACAACATTGTTTCCAAAGACAACACTGAGATCCCATAGAAAACCCCTTCAGGTCAGTCATAATATACTTCTTCGCATCCTGGGGAAAACAAAACATAGAAATGGGTGAGCTCAGATGCTCAATAAGTATATAAATATAGCGTAAACTTTCATAAATAAGCACAAACATTTAAGGAAATGTGTAACTAAAACAAAATCCATTTAAACATAAACTTCAGAATAATTAGGAAAAAATAAAATGAAATAATGCCATTTACTTATTCACATGGATATTTTACTATTTAAATAATCACATGCAATATCAATAACCACATTTATAATAATGGAATGCACAATTACAGACTCTCATAACCACAGAGTCATGTCCTTGTGCCAAGAGTACAAATAAGATTTTTTCAAGGCCCTGTTCCAGGACACCAGTTTGTCTCATGAGACCTACCGATGAATCTAGGAGCTATAGCAGGCTCCACCCGTCAATTAATAAGTCCAATGCATTCCTTATATGAATAGGTTTAAACATAACATAAACATTCGTATTAAAACTAGCATACGAAATGTAAATACTTTCTCCATAAACCATGAATGGTATAAAAATAACACATCCACTGTCAATCATTTCACAAAACCTTCAATACAATATGGATGTTTTGTATCATAATAAATCAACATCAAATAAGCGTAAAATCCATCAAAGGATGTTGACATATATGAAATCAAAACTATTTTAGAGAAATATATATTTTTTGAAATCATTTAAAAGTCACATAATTATAAAAGAAAAAATTTACATTCATAATATTATTATAAGATTGTAAGGTAAGCTTAGATGATTTTATAACGGCAGAATATAGCCGCACCAGCCATATAAGTTAAAAAAAATACATTATTACCTTAATTATGTCGAAAAGTGTAAAAAAGACCTTATTTGGAAAACGACAAAAATATTCCTTTATAAACATATTATAAAAGTAAAACAAGGGTATAAATTAATTTAACCTGTAGTCTATAAAATATTAGGAATGTTTTGAAACACATTTTAAAGAAACATGGATGTCGATGATAAAGAGGTCCCAATAGATAATTACGTATAAAGAACCTCAGATAATGAAGAGATTGTAAAATAAACCCTTACATTTTACTTTTTCTTGATTGAGAGTAGGTTAACCTCTTGTATAATAGTTAAATCATTTTTATTAAATTATACAAGAATCATATACATAAATATGATATCATATATGATTTTCTAATATTTCTTTGTTAATAATATTTTAGTATTATCATCGTTTCAGGTGTTCACTTACTCATTTTCTTTTATTTGTTTTGTTACATAAGCCATGATTTTATGGATAAGTTGTATATTATTAATATCCAGAATGATATCAAGTCCTTAAACATTATTTTTAATCATCAAATTAAAATTAGTCTTGAATGGATACGATGGGGAAAGATTCTCATTGCGTTCGTGGAGACGGTAATCCGTACGTACGCACGAGTGAAAATATCATTTTTTTTATATCAAAATCTTATATAATTGGATGGTATATCATATATAAAAAATCATTATCATTTTATATTTATTATTTACATAAATTATACTTTATTATTATACCCATCCAAATAATAATGTATTGAATAACAACTACACCACAACGTAGAGACGGTAAGTCGTACGTACGCACGTATGGTGACATGTCATTCAAAGGATGGATAGAATAATGAATATGGTTGTACCATTTTCATAATAACATCAAATTATATATAAGATACTGTAGTTATTATTTTAGAATGGAAACAACATGAAAATAATAAGTGGAAGAAGAAAAGAACTTGAAAGAGGTGATGAAATATTTATCTCTTCTTTGGGTTATTCCTTTTGATTTGATCAAAAGGACCCCTTAAGTTG
Organism: Viscum album; assembly: GCA_963277665.1. Taxonomy (NCBI): domain Eukaryota; kingdom Viridiplantae; phylum Streptophyta; class Magnoliopsida; order Santalales; family Viscaceae; genus Viscum; species Viscum album. The sequence continues at coordinate 1,898,765,536 of OY728150.1, forward strand.
GATTTTTTAACATAGGTAGGCCTCTAGGATGAAGTGAGGGAAGTTGAGAGGATATTTGGGTAGGGGTTGTCCGAGCCAAAAGGCTTTGAAGGTGTGAATTAGAGAGAAGTGGTGTTCCCTTTTATAAGAGGGGTGATGGGCATCTTAGGAAAAGCCAAAAATATTATTTTATAATAAAATAATTTTCGGTTTCTAATGGATCCAAATTGGATTATTTAAAGTATAAGGTGGGGAAGGGTTGAAAACCACACAACCAATAGGTTTTAAATAGTTTTGGGTCAATATATTAACTTTATCTTTTGGATTTAACTCTTAGTTAAATAGTTTGACATTTACCATGTCTCTTTGTATTTTTATATTATATTGTTAATAAACATAAAATATACTTCCAAGAGAACCCAAAGTGGTTCATTAATGATACAACTATCATTATATAAATCCTTTTTCCAAACCTTATATTTTTAGGAATAGAATATCAATTAATAATATAAGATTTTTTTAAAAACTTTTTTATGTCAATTTTGACACTATTTGGTATTTGGTTTTTTCTATATTCATAACAACATTATTACTTAGAATAAAATTTATTCAACCAACCCTATTATGAAAGATTAACCTATAAAATTATTTTAGTTCATAAAAGTCTCAAATTACATTTATTTGGATATTTATAATGTCAATTATTTTAATATTTCATTAATTAGGTAATTACTACATCATCATTGTGTCATAAATAAATTAAACTATTTAATGAATAAATATTATAAATAAAATACCATTATGTAGGAATTTTTTTAGATTTATAATGAATATTTATAGTCAAATTTATCTTATGTACAACCCAATATTAAAAATGTTTTAGATATTAAACGTTGATTTTAACTCTTCTTTGAAGTAAATAATAATAAATGTCCTAATCTAATCCGAGTGGACCAAAGAAGTTCATATTTTATTTCTAAAGTTGTTTTTCGTCGAATTATACTTATCCAATAGAATTAGGACATGTTTTAGGGTAATATTAATATTATTTTAACCCTTAATTACCCTATTTACTTTTAACCGTGGTAAATAAAAGTAAAAAATTACTATTCCCCAAAAAATATTTTCAACTTATTGAACCAAATTTTACTTATTAATACCAACCATGTCTCTCAGATTTTTTAAATTCAACTCACATAAGCTGTAAAGTTAAGGTTTATGCAAATTTTCAAAAGCTCTTAGGAGGTGGGTTAAAGACGGTAAAAAGTTCAACACGATTTTTGTATATCTAAAATTTTTATAAAATGAATCCAATGAATTACATTGAACATATATAGGTATTATGTATCTATTTTGAATTAAAATAAATTTAAATAAAATAACTAATTATTTAAATAAAAATTCGGTTTTAACCAATAACTCGGTGTTTTTCACTATTAATAAAAAATTTAATATTTTTAGAAAAATATCATAAATTCACCCTAAGCTAATTTCGATATTAAAAATCCAAAAACGAAGTCCATTTTCAAAGAAAAAATTTATAAAATTTTAAAAAGTGGGTATTACTATTCATAAAGGATAGTTTTATTGGTTGTGGTGTGTTAGAACTCGAAGTTCCCTACAATGCAAGCTATTGCATTATTCAAAGAGAAGCATACCACAGAAGCTTGAGGTGTTAAAAAAAGTACCAAGAGTCTTGAAATTATACTTGTAAATGATGAGGTGGAGAAGTGTGTGAATCATGTAACCGACATTTTGGGCTTAATGGGGTTGGCGTGATGATGGAAGATAACTGTTGACCGTGTTCAAAATACAACATCCATATCGCATTAGCCTGAAATAGGGACAAACAAATGAGCGTCAACCGCTGACCATATTCGCAACATGGGACTTGTATAGATTTTTTTATCTAAAACCATCGAGGACGTTGGCATGTACTAGTAGGGGAGCCCTTAAGCCTAGGATCCATGCCATTTGGGGGTCCCATTGTGATGTGAAAGGTGATGGAATCCCTAATGAGGGGGAACACGAAACCTAAGAAATTGGAGAAATCATGTACGAGTAGAATCCGACATTCCATGTGCTAAACTAGAGTACCCTTGGGCACCTTAGTGAATCACTAAAGAGGACCGAGGGGCTCATCTTAAGGGAAGCCAATTTGAAAAGACCAGTATAGCACAAGGGGATGGAAAACTCTCAGGAGGAGATGGTAAATGGTGTGGTTGTTACAACAACCGATGTGGGTGAGAACATAGTCCCACACCACACCGTATATTCCTCTCTCTAAAGGAACACAGGCCATGGGGCCAAAATGAGAGGGAGATTTCTAGGAAATGGGATTGGACACGATGTCTAGACATTCGGGCAGTCTTACATATCCCATGAGGATGGGAATCAAGCCACACATAGTTCTTGAAAGGGGTAATGTGTAGTTTATCGCCATGTAGTAATGATGAAAATGGGTAAGAGACCCATATACATGAGGTATACGGCACTAAGAGTAACCTGTCACGAACGAGAACATAATCCCATACCACACCGTACAATCTCGCAAGAGATAACTTGGGCCATAGGCCTGAAATGGCCAAGGGGTTTGAAAAGGCCAAGGGGCCTGAGGCTGGGCATCCCGGCTAATCGTAGCCATAGGACCTCTTGTGCGGTTTTTGCCTCATCACAGCTCCTAAGCCCGCGTAAGCAGTGTGTGGTGTGGGAAACAAGGATCCGGACTCAGCTCTCCCTGTCATATGGGGTCTAATAGATGGCATCACACGAAGGGAGTTCATCGCTTGGAGATACAATGGGAAAGAACGAATCACTACACTCAATGTTTGGGACATCGGGGGGGGGGGGGGGGGTGGACCTAATGAAAATGGATAACTGTTGACCGTGTTCAAAACACATCATCCTTATAGTGACCTGGACTGGGAATAACAAATGAATATCGACTGCTGACCATATTCACAATGCGGGACATGTATCAATTTGTTGCTTGACATCCTTGAGGGTGTTGGCCCGAATTGGTAGGAATTCCCTTGGTCCTAACATCCCTGCCGTTCGGGGGCCCTTCAAGATGGGAAAGATGATGGAGTCCTGATCAAAGGAGTGGGTGAAGCATAGTTGTACCCATATTTCAAAGAAGCACACACCTCCAAGGACTGGGATGTATAGCAGGATCAAGATGAGCTCGACGTGAATTAGGGAAAAAGTCTGCACCACACCATATGTCTTAACTCGGGGGAAGGAACTGGCCTTTGGGCTGGGCCAACAGAAAAAATGTCTGTCCATTCCTACGTATCCCATAAGGATGGGAATCAAGCTATATGTAGTTCTTGAAGCCCATGTTGTTTAACGTCTTGTGGTGAGGACATGAGAGGACAGAAGAACGAGGAGCGGTCACATGGTGAGACCGTTATAATTTTGGCATGAGTGAGGATAAAGAAGCCCGCACCATATCATGAATGGATTCTTCAAAAGAACTATAACCAGAGGGATAGTCAAAGATAAGATTTTGGGGCTGGGCTCAAGATGAAATGTTTGAGTATTCCTACGTATCCCATGTAGATGGGAATCAATCCCTATGTAGTTCTTAAGATGCAGTTTAATGTCATGCAGGACGATACATAGTTTAAAGTCATGTAGTACTGAACATTTTAAGGTCATGCTGGACCAACTGTCTTAGGAAATGTATTGCTTGAGAAAATTGGCATTAGTGGGTGGAGTTATACACTCACCATCCATAGTAAACAAGGAGTATTCTTCATTGGGGCAAACCCTGTGGATTATGTATGTTCCTTCCCATTTGGGCTCCAACTTGGGTGTTTTCCTGCCAGGGATCATCGACGTTCAGAGGGCCAATACGAAGTTGCCTTTTAGGAAAGAGAGGAGGCAAACCTTATTGTTGAAGGCTCTAGATATATTATTCTGATGTCTTTCCAGATTTTGAAGGGCATGAAACTTGTTCTCATCATGTGCTTCTAATTTAGCCAGACGAATTTCGACTACGTTATCTGGCACCTAGAGGTCAAAGACCACTATGCGTAATGAAGGCAGCTAGATCTTGATGGGTAGGACGACCTCAGTTCCGTACACCAGGGAGTATGGAGTCACCTGTGTGGAATTACGATTCGTTGTCCGGTAAGACTTGAGAGAGTTGGGGAACAAGTCCAGCCAACTCTTCTTGTTCTGACCAGCCATTTTCTACCAAATATTAGAGAGGGTTTTGTTGAACTGCTCGATCTATCCATTTTCATGCTCATGGTAGCGGGAGGTATGGTTCGAAAGAATGTTGTAATTGGCATACAATTTCTTCAACTCGGCTACTCAGAAGTTGGTTCCATTATCAGTGAGGACGGCATGAGTGACTCCAAACTGGTAGATAATGTTGGAGCGCACAAAGTCAATGATAGAAAGGGCCTTGATCTCCTTGAGAAGAACTATCTCTGCCCACTTAAAAAAGAAATATGTGGCGGTCAGGATTAACCCACACTGGCGAGCTGTCACCAGTGGATATGGTACCATGACATCAATTACCCACACCACTAATAGCCAAGATTACATGGTAAAGTGGAGAGGTTCTAGAAGCCGATGGAAAATTTTAGCATGAATTTGGCACGCGTGACATCTCTTGGAGAACTTGCTGCAATCATGGGTCATGGAGGGCCATAAGTACCCTAGTCTCTAGATCTGATGGGACAGCTTCAGCCCAGTCTAGTGAGCCCCACAAGAACCGATGTGAACCTCCTGCATGACCTAAGAAATCTCATCTCATTGGATTCAATGGAGGAGAACACCATCAAAACCATGCTTGTAGAGGATCTTCTCATGACTGAGACCACTTTGGAGGGTAAACTGTAGCGTGCAACGTCAAATTCGCTCAGGCTCGGCCCGATCCTACAAGAGGTGACCATTTATGAGATACTCGACAAAGGGGTCTCTCCAATCAGGAGTCACTTCAACCACTACATCTGAGGAAACTGGGGGTCCTGACATAGAGGCTCCAGTGATGAGATGGCTTACCCACAGGCTGTCATCATCATCTGGGGTGATGGGAGCAATGAATCTCTGATGTGCCATGTGTATAATCAGATCATCCAGCTCAGGTTCTGCATGTATTGTAGCCAGGCCAGCTAGGGCATCTGCTCGGCTGTTCTAAGATTGAGGTATATGAGTAACTTCCGGCCTAGATGGGAATTTGGCCAATTGCTGGAGGGTGTTCTCCAACAATGGTAAAGCTCTGGCTTTCTGTTGATGTAGTCACCATTGATGTTCTTTTAAGCTAGTTCTGAATCCCATTTCACATGCAAATGGGGTACATCGATCTTGGGGGCCAGCTTGAGGTCAATAATGAGGGCCTGATACTCTTCCTCATTGTTGGTGGAGCCTTCCGACAATAAGAATGAGTACGGAAGAATGGCTTGCGGAAGGGTAATAAAGAAAATACCTAGGCCTACTATATTGAGCCTGGTATCATTGAGCCTCCTGCCGGTGGGGCTCCGAGAAGCACCATCAAAGTGCATCTGCCAACACGGTATTTCATGATCTACCGAGAGGATTGCCTCATTGGGAAAATCCAGGTCTAGGGACTGGTCCACATAGGTTGGATGGGTAGCCAGCAAATCTTCCAATGCTTGTCCCTTGATAACCTTTTGAGGCAAAAACCTGATGTCGTACTACTGAATTATTACATCCCACCGTGCTAGATGGCTAGTCAACATGGGGCGGTTCGGAATGTAATCTTGCGGGTCTACCCGAGATACCAGCTGTAACTCATGGTGTTGCAAGTAGTGTCTCAATTTCTGTACTGCAAATACCAGTGCAAGGAAGCTCTTTTGGATGGGGGAGTATATGGTCTCCGTATTGAGATGCTTGCAGCTGAGGTAGTAGAGGGTGTTTTCCATCCCCTCACTATTTTTCTGGGTGATAAGGGCGCCAAGAGATTGTTACAGGGTAGTCATGTATAGAATCAGTTGTTTTCTAAAGACATGTGGCATCAAGACCGAAGGATGGAGAAGATACTATTTGATTTCCTCGAACACGGTCTGGCACTCTTTGTCCCATTTTTAGGTGGTTCCTTTCTTTATGAGCCGAGAAAAAGGCTTACACTTGCCAACCAAATTCGCAATGAATCGACATATATAGGCTAATTAGCCTTGGAAATATCAAATCTCCTGAATATTTCTCAGGGGAGGCATCTGACTGATGGCCTTGGTCTTCTGTAGTTCGATCATGATGCCTCAGTACCTGAAAACAAAGCCAATAAACTTCCCAGAGGTGACCTAGAAGGCACACTTCAACAGGTTCATCTTCAGATGGCTGGAACAGAGGAAGTCGAACACTTTCTCAAGGTCCTTGAGATGGTCCTAGCACTAGTGAGATTTGATCACCAGGTCGTCCACATGGCATTCCACCAATGTCCTGAGGATTTTCTTGAATATGCAATGCATGGCCCGCTGATAGGTGGCCACCACATTCTTTAAGCTGAAGGGCATAACCTGGTAATTGAAAGTACCTTGGGGAACCCTGAAAATTGTGGACTCCTCGTCCTTGGGGTCCATTTGGATATGGTTGTATTCGGAGTACCTGTCCATGAAGGAGAGGTCTTGGAACCCATCCATAACATCGATCAACAATTTTGTCACTAGAAGGGGAAAATCATCCTTTGGGCAGTGATGGTTGAGATCTCCAAAGTCAATACAGACCCTAATCTATATATTCCTCTTCATAACTGGAAAAATATTGGCTAACCACTTGGGGTACTGGACCTCCTTGATGGAGTTGGCTCTGATGAGCTTGTCAACTTCAGCCTCAACGATGGCACCATGAGAAGGGTACATCTTTCTTGGAGGCTGCTTGAACCCGTGATGATTTGCAGGGAGACCGAGGTGGTGGATGGATACCTGAGGATCTAGCCTTGATATCTCATCATAGTTACAGGAGAATACATCATGATGCTCTTTCATGAAGTCTATGTACCGCTGTTTCTCCTCGAGGGTCATGGTGGCACTGATCAATGTGGGTCTCGGTCCAGCTTCGCTACTGAGGTTCACCTATACCAACTCATCAACCGTGGTGGAGACGCCCTCTTAAAAAACAGGGGATCATCCCCCAGATCCTCTTATTCACTTATGGATGAGGGATTCCCATTAAGAGAATCTTTCTTTGGGTCGGAAGATTCCAAAGGGTGGATAGTACCAGCCTGAGAAACAGTGGTCACTGCATCAGATGATTCAGGTACTTCTGAAACCATAGAAATGAAGGTTGTCGCCCTGATCCCATCTGGTCTTTGGACTAAGGGGCTACACTTGATGATATCAAAGAAATAGTGTCCCATTGTCTTGAGCCATTTAATTCCAGCTCGGCGAAATAGACACGTATGCCGTACTGCCATTGCCATGGGGCAGTCATCCCGATACATTACAAGGGTTGGAGTCTCTGGTATCACCTGAGCCTGATTTGTGTAAGAGTATGAGGTGATTTTACACCATCTCTTGGACCTAAGAATTTTCCCCTCTTTTTTACTATAGACAAAAAAACATTTCCCCATGTCGGGGGGTTGTGGCCTCCAATCGATGGATCGAAAAGATGTAGGCGTCATCCAGACCTGCCCGTGGGTCAGTTGCAACTACGATGGGTTCGACCTCTTTTTCCTGAATCTGTTTATCCTTGCTCTTGTAATAGTCAGCATTCAGATAGTGGGCTTCACAAGAGGAAAAATGAGACACATCACCTTGGATTACACCTAATCATCCATTGAGAGAGTACTTGATGAATTAGTGATACGATGAGGGGACCACTGCGTGCAGGTGGAGCAATGGTCTACCCATCAATGCATTGTATGCGGTGTCTTTGGAGACAACCATAAAACCAGTGATGGAAACTAGGACACCGAACTGGGTCTTCAAACAAATATTACTGACAGAGGTATGCTATGTCCTATCATATCCCTCGATTCTTCAATTGGAGGGAGTTAGGTCATCTTCGGATAACCCTATCTTCTGCAGTGTCCACGTCGGGATAAGGTTAATCCTAGAGCCAGTGTAAACAAGACAGAGGCGAACCTCCACACCATTAAATTGGCTAGTGATGTACAGTGGGAAGATGTGCCCCTATATGAGAGAGCCTTCATCTTCTCTAGAGAACAAAATAACAGTATGATATTTTGCTTTCTTGACCGCTTCAACATGAAAGGATTCTGCAGCTGGTACCTCCGTCTCAAACTGGAGGGGGCTTCTTAAAGCCTCTGCGAGGGCCTTACACATATATGATGATAGTAGAAGGGACTAGAGGATGGAAAAACTCTCTGGAATGTTGGAAAGGTTCTTGAGAACATCATACATCCATTCCATGTGTGAACTTCTGCTTGTAGGAGGCCGCTTTGTGATAGGAGGCATGGTGGGCCTTGCCAGCTGGATCGGTAGCTGGCTGGTGCTGGGCATGTCTTTTTGTTCACTAGTTGAGGCCTAGAGAGTAGCTATTGGATGAGGATCAGACAACTAAGATCATCCCGTAGTAGGGGGAGGCTGTTCGGGGCATGGTAGAGGTAGCTCGGCCTGATCCCGTAGCACAAACGGTGGTGGAGGAAGGCCCGACAACACCGGCTTAAAAGGATGCGCGTGCTGAGCTCTATACTGGGCATTCTGTCTTATCTCAGTGGCATGAAAGACCTAGTTGGAGGTGCCAACAGATGTTCCTTGACGACCCATATGGTCGCAGCTCCGCCGATGTTGGCGTCCGCTGGAGATGTTGGGGAGGATCGTCTGGCGCTCCCCTTCGTCGAGAGTCATATAGGGGTTTACCAACTCTATGGTATTAACTGAAGCATACACTTGAATATCACTTGAGGAGTCATCCATCACTGTGTATATTCTGGGAGGAATCCCTATATAAGGGTTAATGAAGTCATAGAGAGTGTGGGATGATGATGGAATTGGCGGGGCGCCTTGCTTTCCCTTGCGCCGCCGATGCTTTCTCTTTTGGGAAGAGGCCGGCTGAGACGATGATTCAAAAGTGGTGCCCACATCTACTAAAGTCTCTAGATGATTCAGGCATGATCGAATGATTCCATGGTCACGGGAGGCCATTTTGTGAGCCATCAATTCATCATTCTTTTGGGACCCGCAGTTAGACACCTGCTGCCACTCACCTTCGTCATCTCTACTATTGTCTGGCCTTACGAAGACACCCTCCACTTGTGCTAGGTCCGGGCCCATACTAACTATGTTGTTATAGACTTGGTCTTGAATCTATTCTATGAAAACATATCATTACATTAAGGTGTTCCCCATGATATGATGATAGGGGCCGTAGTTGGGGCGATCATTGAGGTTCACCTCTTCTAGCCTTCTGCACTCAAGAAAACGCACGATCCCTTGTTCCAAGGAACTTATGAAATACCCAGGAACCTAATTCTCATTGAGTGAGTTGGTCTGCTTTCTTCTATAAGGGAAGGGGGCCTTGGAGCCTGTCCCTGAAGAGGGGCTGGAGGAGCCTATCGAGGAGGAAGACCCTGATTTTCCCACCTGGGCGGTGGCGACGCATTACATGGGGGCACCTGCTGATTCTATGGCAGACACTGCTGGGCTGGAGGCCATGCCTATGGTGGGGGGGGGGGGGGGGGGCTCTACGAGGTTGTAGAGGAAGTTCCAATGGGAATAACTCTAGCTGTCTGGGGGCCTCTATTTGGGCCACTGTGGCAGGCTCGGCTCTGACAGCCCTTCTCATTGGAATAGAGGGAAGCAACGGACGTTCCTGGATGGCCTGTTGCAGAGCTTTCTCTAGGTGTTGGGCCTTATCGAAGAAGTCTCGAAACCCTCCAGGTTAGTTATAGGTTATTAGAGAGGGAACCAGTTCCATCTTGACGTTCCCTACGCACATCGTCAGTAATTTTTCTTGAGTCAGTGGCAAGTCAAGGGAGTATGTGAGCCCTTTCCACTAGGTGATAAAGTCTGTGACACGCTCATCAGGCCTTTTTTGCACTTGAATAGGTCTATGGTGCTAGTTTTCTTTGTGGTGGAACTGAACTGGTAGAGGAATTTCCTGTGAATGTCTTCCTAGCTGGTTACAGATCCGACGGGGAGCTGGTTGTACTAGACGAATGTTGGCCACTGCAATGTATGAATAAAACATCAGAGTGTGGTAGCCTCCTGCTATGCTGGAGTCCCTAACATGGGCCAACACCTTGAGTTGAAGTGGTCCAATTACTACTGCGGCTCGCCCATCCTGTTAAAGGGGGAGAAGGTGGTATTCCCGAATCCCGGAGGTGCTAGCATATCATCCACCCATGCCAGATATGGCGTTCCATTAGGTGGGATCACCACCTATCGTGTTTCTAATGACTCAAGGAGAACAATGAGTGCAGCCATTGAATCATCTAGGTGGGGGTCTCTGTCTTGACGGGGATCCCTAAACACGAGTGCGTTGACGGGTTCTTAGACGTGGTAAGGCGGCTCAGCGGCTTGTGGAGTGGCTGGTGGGGTGACCTGGGTGGCAGCTGGGGGAACCCAAGCTGGGTTCCATGGATTTTCGTGTCATTCCAGAGGGTTTGGTGAGAAAAACCTCTCTCTCTTTTCGTGATCTCCAGCTTCAACCCTGTCCATGGGAGTAGCATGATCAGGGTTTCTTGGGGGCATCTCACCGAGGGGAAGTTGTTCCTGCCCCTGCTGTACTGTCTTAGGATCACCGTATTCAGACCGTATTTCTATAGCACGTTCAGCCAAGAGTTCATCGACCAACATCTGCTGCTCAACAAGTTTTTGGTGCAACGTGGCCTTCTTAGGGTCCTCCTCCATATTCTGCACAGAGGCGGACATGTCGGAGTGTTCGACAGCTCTGACGTGTTACTTGACCTTTCCAAAATTCCTGCTGAGTTGCAATGCCTTAGTGGGCATAGGGAGACCAAGTAGGTTCCTCTAATAACGAGTAATTCTTCCCTATGGGTCCAATAGTGGTGGAACACCCTCAGGGCGGGTGCTATGTCTCCATTGAGAAACTCCAACTCGTCCTCCCCGTCCACTATGTCGGCCATGATGACCGTGACCCTTTATGGGGGCATGTCCTCGATATCACCTAGCGAGTTGGGACACCTTTGGATAGGACTGAATAGGAGGGAAGCATACTACCCCCAGCCAAAAAATTTCACATGGGGGTAGCCTCATTGATAATTTTTTGGAGTACCTTGATACTCGGAATTCATTGCTGCTAGAGTGCCTCACAGCGACTTGGTGACTCAGGGCACTGGTCCACAAGGTGTGCATCCAAATCGAACAGACGACATTGGTCGCTGATGTCTTTGAAATGCGTTTGGCTCCTGGGATAAACCACTCACTGAGGATGAAGACAAAAATGCGTCACACAGAGGGTGTGGCAGAAACACTCAACTTCCTCCGGGGTGAGGGATTCGGGTATGCAGAAATTTGGTGCTTCCACAGGCCAGAACATCTCGAGTAAGTGGTCCGCTGTGAGGGTGTTCCATAATCTCCTCAGCTCAAATTCATGGTATAGACCTTTATTGCCCCATTCATCAACTAGGGTTGGATGAGGAACTGGCAGCAGTACTGAGGTAGACCGCTGGTATGGCAGGCTGGCCAGTGAAGAGTACGGTGAGCGGACTGACTAGCCGCTGAATCTTGGGCTATCCTCCTAAAAGTGTAGCAACCTGGCTGCTACGTCATGGTAAGATGGGCTGACGGACACAGTTCTTGGATTAGGGGCCAAGGCTACTGGCAATAGGCCGCGATGCCGCTCACCCACCATCGGTCCCCAGAATAGTTCTCTATGATCTCTTGTCGATGTAGAGAGTGATTCTGGTGACGATGGTGGCGATTACACGACCATGACCTATGGGGTTGAAATATTTACATCCTCCTGAAAATACCTACGGAGGGAGGCCGTAATCCTATGGACCTCACATTTTAGGAGTACTAGGATGATGCACCTTGTCCCTTCCCCAGCCCTTGACTTAGATTACCGAGGTGAGGGTTCCCGAGATGAGTCGTATTCTGCTTCAGAGTATGAGAAGTAGAATGGTTTGATCTCTATCCGAAACTGCCTATAATTCTTCTTATGGCAGTGATGACCTGCCTTCCTACCCCTGGATGGATTTTCAGGATAGGAATATTTATGACATGAGGTCTTTCGGCTGTACTGGTGCTAGGGCAGAGAGGGTTTCCACACGAGAAAGCTGGGGTGCGAGGAGCACCAGGACAAATGTCAAAGGGGACATGGGGAGGACCTCCATGGGTAGCACTGGAGTGGGAAATACCTCCACTAGAACTGGCAGAAGCATTGGGGGACCTCCATGCTTGTTTTCCCTGGCGACCTCAATATGAGGAGGGTCCTTGTACCGGTCTAACTGAACATGGGTAGGACGTCCATGTTGGATGCGGGTAGAGCAAGGCTGGACTTCACCCCTCTGGTTGACGAGGCGAGGAATAATTTCTATAGCTACTAATAGGACACGGGTATGATCCCCACATTGAGGAGAGACTGGACATGTAATGTCCCTACACCGACGGTTGGGGGCAGGAGGGATGACTCTATATCAAGTGTAATGGGCATGCGAGAGGCTTTCGTACCAAGTATTACCATCATGGGGAAGACCCTCATTCAGATTGAGGGTGGCATGGGGCAGACCTCCATGCTGAGCCTCAAAGCGGGGAAGGCCCATGCTTTCTGTGGTAGTGGTATGGGGAGGAACTCTGTATTGTGTGACATCGCTGTGGGTTAGTTCGCAGTGACTAATGATTGTGCCGGTGACCAAGAGAGTCGACCCAACCTACCCTTGGAGCGGTTGGGGCCTCAATCCTGGTCGGGAGTATAAGTTCCCCTGCTCAGTGTATTCAAGGAACTGATGATATGCATAGGTGGTTTCTCAGGACACAATAGACGTCACCATTGATGCCCCTTGGCAGGCGTCCTCCTCAGATTGCGCCCGATGCTGGCATCGGGTCGGAAGAACCTGGGTCAGTGTTGTAGGCAGATGACTTACCTTATCCTCATCCAGTAGGACTGGGTGGTGGCGCTGATGCGGTCGAGTGGGAGTCCTCGTTGGGAGCCCCTAGAATGGGACTTTGACCGGGCTGGCCCGAACCTCACCTACCTCATCTGCGTAGGGTAGGGAATCATCAAAGCATTCCAGGGAGAGGCACCAGAAACAGTTATATGTGTGCATGGGGAGAAACGGATCCCTGCGCGGCCCTCGAGGGTAAGGTTGGAGATGAGGCGCATATGTCTTCAGATCTAAGTGGGCAATATCCCGAGTTGGGATTATGCCCTCCTCCTCTTAGAGGCAGACGAGGTCATTGATTACCCTCCGTTGAATGACCTCGGATGGAGAGAGGGGGTGTGGGCGCCCCATGGTCATAGATGTTGAGGCTGTCATGGAAGAGGTAAAGGCACATGGAATGGCCATGTTGAAGCTTCCCCTACCCCTGCGTCGATGGGAAGGCGGTGATCAAATCCCTAGAGCAACAACTTGATTTTTGAGAAGTAGGGAGATTAACTCATCAGTGCTGAAAAAAAAAACGAATCGACGACCAATTCCCCAACGACATCCCGTATTCCATGGATGGTAAGAGGAATCCACACTGACAACATTGCAGAATGGGATGTCCAATGTTCTACTGCCCCAACTTTTGGTGAGTTTCATGACGGGCCAGCTATTTGCTTGGCGTGACCCAGCGCCGGATAACTGGATTCAGTGACACACTAATCTATTGATGCCTCGAGTGCTACTAATCTCTATTTTGAGGAGAATAACTTCACGTAGAGTTCACAATTTCTATTTCCAACGACTTCATCGGGGCACACACATCCATCTATAGAGGACGTGCAACTGTTGCCCCGCATTCCCGCTTTCCAAATGTGGGTGGCATCAGTCACTTTTTCAAGGACATTTACTCCTTGATCTAAACGGGATGATGCGATGTCAGTTCTTTCTTCTGTGGATTCCTCCTCGGAACACATCACCTAGTCTGGGTCTCCCTTATAGACTTAAGACATTGTTCATGAAACTCTTCCTAGAGCCATATATTCATGGACACCAGTTAATTACAATCCTTTTGTCCGGAAATTCCAAGGGGCCTAGTCAGGGCAGCAACCTTCAGTCAGGGGAGTTGTCACGTTGGGCATCACTGACATGTCTGGGTGTTGGGACACTGGCGTGTCTGTCTTCTGTCTCTTATTATAGGGATTCTCAAGGGCGCAGAAGCCCGATTAATCCCACATCAAATGCGGGGAATCATATGCCATGGGAATGTATATGAGGTTTTACTTAGCTTCCCATGTTTAACAAAGGGTGTGCTGCAAGTTTAACGTCCAGCGGAGGCAGATTGAACTGATTAGAACACTGAATAAAGTGAATCAGATGGGTGAAACCCCTGGAGGGAATAGTGATATTGGGGCCAAGGTATGGTTGACTTCCTAGTCACTATCGAGGGTAATGATATGGAATGATTTCACTGGGATGTGGCATCCCAGATAGGAATCAGGATAGATGATGGGTGGATGAATGATGTGGGGGGGGGGGATAAAATAGCATCATCACATGGATGATAGTGAAGTTGGTCTTGAGCCTCGAAGAGACTTCCTAAATTTCCCCGTGGTATGGAATCAAAGTCCATGTAGTTCGGTGAATGTAGTTCATCAGGACAATGGCTTACCAATAGTTGGAGTTCCAATGACTTACCACTGAATGGAGTGACAACGACTTTCCGCTGAAAGAGGATAACAACAGATTACCACTGAATAAAGAACAAAAAGTGGAATACAGATTAACTTCATGAAAGACGGGGATGGACCGACGTGAATTGGCCATGAGAATTGGTTGTTGGGATTGAACCTCAAGGAGGATTCCTACATACCCTGCCTCAACATGGATCAAAGACCACACAGTTCAAGGTAGGATTTGTGTGCAACATGTTACCACTGACTGGGGAATCAACGAATTACCACTGATTGGGGTCTATAGTTTAATGTCATACTGGACAGGGGTGAACCGATATGAAGATGGCCAGAACAACCTAGCGTTCGTCTTGAACCACATGGAGGATTCCCACATACCCTGCCTTGGTAGGGATCAAAGACCACATAGTTCAGATGGGGCGTCAGTGAAGTGACGTGAAGGAGGAACTGGGGTCCCATTGGTGGTGGGATTGAACCTCGTGGAGGCTTCCAACATAGCCTGTCCTGGCAAGGATCGAAGACCACATAGTTCAGATGGTGGTCATGGTGCACAGACGTGAAGATGGTCGGGCCCAATGGATGGTGGTGGGCTTGACCCGCATAGAGTCTTCCTATATACCCTGCCTTGGCAAGGATCAAAGACTGCGTAGTTCAGATGGTGTGGGAACCAATGTGAAGGTGGTTAGAACTAAAAAGGTGTTGGGCTTGAACCTCCGGTAGGCTTCCTACGTACCTCACCATGGCAAGGATCAAATACCACGTAGTTCGGGTAGGATTGGTGCTTACACTCTAGGCTGCCCAAGGTGTTGGTGAACCGACATGAAGATGGTCGGAACCAATGTGGTGTTGGGGTTGAACCTCAAAGAGGATTCCTACGTACCTCACCTTGGCAAGGATTAAATACCACATAGTTCAGATAGGATTAGGTATTACACTCTAGGATTCCTAAGGTGTTAGTGAACCGACGTGAAGATGGTCAGAACGAATGAGGTGTTTGGATTGACCCTCAGGGAGCCTTCCTACATACCTTGCCTTGGTAGGGTTCAAGGACCATGTAGTTCAAGTATGTGGGGCTTACAGTCCAGACTTCCTAGGGAGGATGTCATGGTCGGTGCTTACTCTAAGCCCATGTGAGTCATACTCGGCGTGAGAAACCAGAGGCAGTAAAGTCCTAATGATCGCGCCGTGAATGGTGTGTCTGTGAGAGGTGAAGTGGGGATTACACCTGATCGCAGCCCAAAGAGGAAACATGGGCGTATGTGTGGTTAGAAACCCGAAGAGGTTGGGACTTACTCCGAGATGGAGGCCTGATGGCGACAAATCCCAACATGAGAGAGATTTGGTACCGAAGAAAGGAGGGGTCCAGTGTCCATTCCCCCCCCCCCTTGGTCGTTGGGACCGAAGAAGAAAAAAGGAGAAGGGGTGCTACCTCTAGCATGAAAAGGTAGAGGTTTACACTAATATGGTTTCCCTTTCCCCACGTAGGATGCATGGGGGGGGGGGAAGTCACAATTTAACGTCATGTGCTGAGGAAGATGGTGCTTGGAGGTTTAACATCCTGCAGCTCGGACAAGGTGGGTTCACTCCGCACCCCTAGGACTTACATAACCTGTACCCTCTACACCTTGGTGAAGAGAGGGGACAGACAACGCCGTGTCTAGGGGGTGTCATGAAGTGAACCATTGGGGGGTCCATGTTAGCGTGGCTATGCGAAGAAGCAATAGCCGTTAGTATGCCTATGATAAGAAGCATGAGGAGAAGCAATGTAACTAGCATTATCATCCCAGGGACTTCAAAATCACATCATGCAAACCTCGAGGGTCACACATGAAAAGGAATTGCAAAGCATAGAGGTTCATAGGTAGGGGACTTTCAAAGCTCTATTGCTTCGTGTGGTTGAGGGTACTTGCGAAGGTGTGTGCTTCGTGAAGTGGAGTGTCTCAACCTAATCATAGGTAAGAGGTTCATATAGGAGGTTCTTCTCAAAGTGGAAAGGGATTATTAGAGCACTAGCTTGTGGAGAAACGGTCCCTCCCGAAGCAAGGTATCGTGAAGCAATGTGATTCATGAAATATAGTTACCCCACTCTAGCATGTGGATCACATGTACTTGAATGGTGTTTCACAAAGCATAAATGATCCACGATGACCCGGGTCCCCATGGGGATGCCCTTTTATTGTGGTGGCCCCTAGGCTCTGTGAAAGGCATCCCTTTTGAAAGTGGGTGTTAAAATAAGGCAAAGAGGAGGCACTTCATAGAGCAGAAGTACCTCGTTCAGCTCATGGTTCACAGAGCAGAAGGTGCTTTGTGATTCAAGAGCTATGAAGTTGAAAGGTCGGATCATCCCCCTGGACTGGGGGACGGGGATGGTATTTATAGCCAATAGGCACCATGAAGCATAGATCTCTCGGTGCGAAGCTGGATTTCATTGCTCCGTGGCAGGTCGTGAACGTCAAATTTGTTCGTGGAGCATCTCGTCTCATTGCTCCGCGGAGGGCCCCTGAATGTCAAAGGCGCTCACGGAGCATACCACAACCTTCCTCTGCAGTGTTCCGCGAACGTCAAAGGCACTTATGGTGCTTCCCAACTCTTTGTTTCACGGCGGTCGTGGGGCCAGGGGGACTCCACGAAGGGGCTTCGTGAAGTGTCCTTGCTCACTTTTTGATTTTTCTTCTTCTTCCCCCATTTTTGGGCCATCAATCACAAATACCCAAAATAATATTATCAAAAAAGGACTACTCAGTAGCCATAAAAAATAACCAATGTTATTAATTTCAAAGGAGTGTAAAATAACCATCACGGAATCAGAGAACACTCAGGTATCTCCAAAAAATTATGTTTCCTCAAATTTAGAAACAATTTCAACAACAACCTTTTCCACCAGCGCAAAAAAAATCCAGAAGACTCTGCTAAGACCACCATAATAAGTTATACCCCTACAATAGTCTTAAAAACATGATCACTACGTTGGTTCAGAAAAAAGATCATAGAATGGAAACCTAATATACTAAAAATAAAACCAAAAAGGTCCCCTGCTCAATTTTGAGCCCCAAATTGGGAGTATCTACTTAAATTCATTGGGCTTATTGCCAAGTATGTTTCCTGGTAATACTAAAATAAATCTAAGAGAGGATAAAAAATTTGTGGTATTTAATAGTGAAAAAATGATGGATTTATAGAATCCACACTTAGGTAAATAAAAAATCTTGAAGAACATTAAAAATATGATACAATCATGATAAATAATAATGATGATCAATGAATTAATGTGGGCAAGGAGAAAGACCTGGATTACAACTTGTTGAAAAAAATATAATTCAATAGAAGACTAAAAAATGTTTATGTGGCACCACCAACTTAAAAACCACCTCTACCCTTTCTTGAGTGGATGAGACAACCCAAAAGGGAAGATCAATACAATTTGTTTTGGAAATTTTAAACAATTTTACATTAAAATTCCCCTATAAGAATCGAATGATGAAATACTTGTGTATGCAAATTTTTTTAAAAACTTGGTCTCAAGAAAAAGGAAAAAGGAATAATTAGTAGTCATATACTTAACTGAATAATGACCCAATGTTGTATAGTGGAAACTACTTCCATGATGAGAGACCCTGGAAGTTTCTATGCTCTATGAACTATAGAGACATGCAATTTTAGAAGAGACTTTCTCAATATCATAATGATAATCAATATCATTCCTATGAATGTATTACATAAACTAGGTATCAAAGAGTTTAAACCAATGAGAGTATCACTTCAAATGGATGATCAACCTATCCTGTACCCCTAGATACTTCTCGAGGAGATCTTATTTTTTTGGAAAATTCATCTTCCCTGTAGATTTCATTATCCTGGTCATAAAGGAAGAGGGAAATGTTCCTATCATCATAGGGATACCATTACTCACCATAGGGAAGGTGTGACGCCCTAGGATTTATGAACTAGTTCAAGTGAGCAATGTTATGCCTTTAATGATGTCTATTGTTGTTTTTTTGGTGTGTTTTGTGCGCTAATAAGGAATAAAACATGAAGAATAAGGTAAACTGATATATATTTAAAAGTTACATTGCAACAAGACCCAAATAGTTGAAAATACCATGCATAAGACCTAACATAGCCACAACAAGACTACTAAGTACCACAACGAGAGTAATCGGATAGTCCTCATCTTCAGAGTCCATCAGCATGAAAAATATAACATCCAGGGCCACGACACTCATGCCCAACACCAAAGGTATGAGGAGAACCATCCTTCCCAGCTCAAGTGTTCCGATTTTAAGAAACACACTACACCCCTTCTTTTATAATGATCCTGTGAATTATGACCGTTGGAAAATATAGCCGTTGGATTTTCAAAACAACCTTTGGGTTTCCATTGATAAAGTTTATCTTTATGTTAAAACTATTTTTAATGCTCTTATAATTTTATAATAATATGTCTAAAGTATGTTTCCCAAAATAATCATAGTTTTAAAATTTAAAGAGTGTTCTCGGAAATAAATCCTCTTGTTTTCTCAAAATTCTGATGGATACTTATATATTGAAAACCTAGTATTATTTTTATAAAAGATATGTTTAAAGGGTATCAATAATAATATCTTTTGAGCTCTAAATTATGAATTTTTGAATTAACTAGTGGTCTTTTAGAATTTCTTTAATGATCCAAATAATTATAATGGTTTTGTATGTAAAATAAGAAAGGTATATCTTTTAAAATATTTATATATAAATTTGTAAAGGGATTTGAATTTTAAGTTAAAACTATTTTGTTGTTATAGTATGTTGACTCATTTTGTGAAAATATTTATATTTTTAACTAATCATACTTAAAATTGTTATTTTGAAAGTCTAAATAAATTTTCTTTTATAAATAAATTATGTTGATATGAACTATATTACATACGTTTGTAAAAGGATTTAGATTTTAAATTAAAACTATTTGTTTTATTGAATTAACTATCTTTTGTATAAATATTTACACTACACTTTATTTTGAAGTAAGTATACTTATACTAGTTATAATATAAATTTAAATAAGTTTTTAATAAAAAAATTATTTTGGGGCCCGGCCAAGCCGAGGGCATCCCTTAAGGGACTAGCCCTCTAGGCTGAGACCAAGCCCCAAGGGACCGAGGTGCTGACCATTGGGGTCCCCAAGCATCTAGTTGATGTCCAAACCGTCTCCCGAGCCGTACATTGGTGTTCCAGGTCACACGCAGTCTCGTGTGTAAGGCCGCGGCGCGCCCTGCGTGGGGTTGGGCCGAAGCCCGCATGGGGCCCGTGTATAAGACCCCAGTGTGTGTGTTCGTGTTATTGAACCAAAGCCAGTGCGCTTTGTATTATAAGTCGCGACTCAACTGCATTCTGCTTCGATGTGGGACACACTCCATGGAAACAGGACCTTCTGATCGACTCCCGTGTAGATCTCGACCGTCCGAACCTTTTAGCCACACGATCGCCCCACGTATCACCGCGACCGTTCGATCTCCTCCGAGATCTAATCCCAGTCGTCCATTCCTTTACCGCATCGACCCCCCGACATCTTCTTCCTCGTAGCAGAACCCGACCAGTAGGCCTATGCAAGGACGCCTTGGCCTCACCCCCACACTGCTCTACTTGACTTCCGAACACCCCCTCTAAGGGCTCTATTCCATCGTCTTCCTCACGTTGGTCTAGCCTCTTGGGTCGAGTCATCTTTGGATACCGAGGCCTATATAAATGCCGCTGGCCTCATGAAACCGCGTTGGTTCCCCCTCCTTCCCTCCCACGAAATTCCAGCAAGATCAGCGTGGTGCACCTGGCCCGAGCTTCTCCTCAAGCAAAGTAAGGGTTCTTGCATGCTTGCCTTCTTTTAAAGAAACCTTTGGTATATATATATACAACATATATCTGTTTATTTATACTTAATATATAGATCCCTCAGATGATATCACCCTCAAAGAACCTGTTTTGTGTTCTCTGTAGGGTGCATACATAAGAGTGTTTACATGTTTTGATCCCCTTTGAAGAAACCCATGCCTTTATATTCTCGGTGTATATATATACAGTTTATATATATATATACTTAAATATAAACCCTTTGGGTTGTGATGTTTTCAAAAGGGGCGTGTAGCCTTGTTTCCAGTAGGGTGAAAGTGTGGTGGTTTTTATGTTTTTACCTCATAATATTACTCTTCTATGTTTTAGTATATACGGTTTATACATATACATATTTATGTATAATGAAATCCATCTAGTCTTAAAATGGGTTTTCCTAAAGTTTATTACAATGGTTATAAGGGGAAAAGAGTTAACTTACCTTATTCTAAAAAACCCTTAATAATATGGTTCATATATATGCGGGTTACCCTTTTTCTCTATATATATATACATATAGATTATATGTTTTTTTATTTTTGGATGGACCTATGTTGGATAGGGCTTTGGGGTGTTACGTTTGATTGTTTTCTTTCGGTTTTATTTCATAAAACCTGTGCAGATATAAATATACCATTTTCTATTGTATATAAAAATGTTTATAACCAAAATTCTATCTATTTTTCGGATTTCAAAATGATCCAACATGTTATACTATGCATTATATATTAATGAGAGTTGTTTGAAACTATTTTACCATGAAAACCCATAGTTGTAAACTTGGTATCTATATATATCTATGTACTCATAAACATGTTGAACAATAGAAATCAAATTTATGATTTCCAGGGGTGGGTACTAACCTTTAAGTAAATCCTTATTTTATGCGAACTATGTTTTATTAAAGAGGCATACTGTGCATCGCTCATTATGCATTTTACCATAAAGGGTGTATTTTGGTTTGATTTAAAATGTATTAGAGGATTTAAGATTTAATGGGTCATGATATCATGTTGTGTTCATGTATTATCTTAAGACATAATGAACCAACTTTGGTGAATGTATTAATTAATCAACTTATGATTTAATTCATTTACAAGTTCAAGGGCCTATTTACCACTATAACTGATTTCAAGTGGTTTCCATAAGCGCACCTTTTTCCATGGATTTATAATGACAAAGATTCATCATTTAGTATATCATTATTTTATATGCTTTAGTGAAAATGATGTTTTACTAAGATATGTATTCCTTTGATTTGTTATTGACACATTTTTCAAAGTTAACTATCATACCATGTATTAGAAAAATTTGTGGTGGTTCATTTTTTTATTATTGTACATAATGCATGCTTATGACATATCACTAAATGAACTAAGAAATTCGAATTACCCAAAGTGGTATGGGACACCTTGGGTAAAACAAAAATGAATGAGATATTCAAGGTGGTATGGGACATCTTGAATATACAAATGGTTTATGTAAAGAATGAATGATGTGGCTCACATGATAATAAAGACATGTCAAGGGTGTGCCCAGATAGCGATCCAATGCATTGGGTAAAGACTTAATCTCTAGAGATGACCTTTTAGACTGATACCTTGGTGAATAACCTTGGTAAATTTTTAATGAAACCTTGGGGATGGACCTTGGGGAAATGAAATGATTGTCAATATTGAATGTTGATGCCACATAATTCAAGTTATGTAACAGGTTCTTTCCAAGATAAAGTTCTTTCACGACTGATCCTTTATGTTTTCATAAAGTTCTTATTTCCCTAGTATAAGCTTGGATCATGATTGGTGTTTTTCACTTAATAAGAATAGTAACCAACATATGAAAATTTGGTTGTTTCCTTTATGAACATATCTGATTATGCATTACCCTTAACGGTTTAATTTATGCCTAAGTAAGACACATGTCGTACCTGTTTATGATAACCATTTTTATTCATTCGAGAATTAACAAAATTGTTTCATGTTCTTCCTGAAAACCTTGATTGAACATTTTTATGTTATAATTTTCCTTTAATGAGTGTTCAATATCTTTTAAAAGAATGTTTTCAAATGTTAAAATGTTTTAATTTCTTTTTAAAACCCCTTACTGAGTATTTCAATGCTCACCCTATGTTTGATTTAAAATTTTCAGGTATCAGCTCTTAAAAGATGAATTGTTTCAGAAGTTGCTGGTTTCCCATAACCTGAACCGCACATGATCCTCTGTATGGGACATGATGAGTTGTTAACAAGTGTGTTTTATTTTAAGATAACACATCATGTTTAGAAGGCACCGACTCCTAGGTTTCTGGGGTCGGGGTCTCTACAGTTGGTATCAGAGGTTCGGTTTGGATAACTCTGGAAAGACATAAACTGAAACAAATATATATATATATATGTATATGTACTTCAATTTTATTAAAAATTGTGTTTTGTTAAATTTCAGATGGAAACAAAGGCACAAATCTCCTATCTCTTCCCACAGAGGCCCTAGAGACCATTATGTCTTTAGCTAGCCTTGAGGATTTTCTAAACTATGCCCATATCTGCATGACATGCAAACACCTTTACGATGTATCCAATTCACCACGGGTGCTTCAGCTACACCAAGGGGTAGGACTAGATTACCTCCTTATGATGATAACTCAGTTTCCCTCATATGTGCGTCGGGGAAGGTACCATGAGGGACTTTTCCGGATTTTCACGGTGGGTGAGAGATTTGGCACTATGATTGAGAACCCTTTTCAAGAAGCTGCTGCTGACGGAGACCTCCGAGCGGGCTACCTTTGTCAGATTTTAAACTATGGCTTCTGGGGTCAGTTGTTGGACTTCGGAAGATTAGAAGGCGAGTCCACCCGACTGTCTTGCAGATGACAAGTGTATGAGGATGTCTCTCAACTTCATACATCTCATGCTAGAATCATAAGATGTCATAGGTGCCCTCAAGAGTTTTCCCCTGAATGATCGTTCTGTGTTTGGTTCGAGGAGTTAGGGAGTTTTACTTCTCTGTGTGGAGTTCGTTTAGTCAGTGGATAAGGGAAACTCAAGCACTAATAATAATAAATGTATGTTTACTGAAATGTTTTCTTTCCCCTTCCTTGTCTTTACTTTTTTTTTCCTTGAATGATTTCCATGTGATTGAACACTTACCTTAAAACTTTCAGATGGAAGGAAAAACCCACCTGTTATCCCTTCCCACTGAGATTCTGGTAATCATTTCAATAAAAACGTGTGAGGACGAGTATGACCCCTTCACAAATTTGTGAAGAACGTGAAAGCAGTGGTTTGAGGTAACAAAAGGTCTGGAGATTCTCCGCACCTTCCAGGGGAAAGCCTCCATCTATTACCACATTGGATCTGCACAGCTAGCCGGACGTGAATGACGAGGAAGTTACCATGAAGGGCTCTTTCTATGTTTCACCCTAGGCTGAAACTACACGGCCAGAGTGAAATTTTAGGAGGCTGCATTAGAGGGAAATATTTATGCGGCTTATATGCTCCAACTTCTCAGCTTTAGCCTGTTTGACCGTATCTATGGCTTCGATGTCTTCGACCGAGACATAATTCAGCAAGTCCTTCGTACATTGTTCTGCAAAGACATTTCAGAACATTGTACAGTTCGAGCTTCCCTCTGGAGGCCTGAAGTCCCGGAACATAAGTGAAACCCCTCCTATCTAAGGTTTGTTTGGATTAGGGAGCTGGAGGAGTTGAGCATCGCTACAAGGATTCCTCTAAATGCACCTGTTGACCCTATACATTGGTGGAGGTGGTAGAAAATTTGATGAACCTGGTAGTGTTGTTAAATAAATTGCGAGGATGCAATTTTCTAAAGGGGGGGATAATGTGACGCCCCAGGTTTTATGAACTAGTTCAAGTGAGCAATTTTATGCCTTTAATGATGTATCTTGTTGTTTTTTTCTTGTGTTTTTTGTGCTAATAAGGAATAAAACATGAAGAATAAGGTAAAATGATATATATTTAAAAGTTACATTACAACAAGACCCAACTAGTTGAAAATACCACGCACAAGACCTAACACAACCACAACAAGACTACTAAGAACCACAACGCGAGTAATCAGATAGTACTCATCTTCAGATTCCATCATCATGAAAAATATAACAGCCGGGGCCACGACACACATGATCAACACCAAAGGTATAAGGAGAACCATCCTTCCCAGCTCAAGTGTTCTGATTTTAAGAAACACCCTACACCCCTGCTTTTATAATGATCCTGTGAATTATGACCGTTGGAAAATATAGCCATTGGATTTTCAAAACAACCTTTGGGTTTCCGTTGATAAAGATTATCTTTATGTGAAAACTTGTTTTAATGCTCTTATAATTTTATAATAATATGTCTAAAGTATGTTTCACAAAAGAATTATAGTTTTAAAATTTAAAGAGTGTTCTCGGAAATAAATCCTCTTGTTTTCACAAAATTCTGATGGATACTTATATATTGAAAACATAGTATTATTTTTATAACATATATGTTTAAAGGGTATCAATAATAATATCTTTTGAGCTCTAAATTATGAATTTTTGAATTAACTAGTGGTATTTTAGAATTTCTTTAAAGATCCGAAAAATTATAATGGTTTTGTATGTAAAATAAGAAAGGTATATCTTTTAAAAGATTTATATATAAATTGGTAAAGGGATTTAAATTTTAAGTTAAAACTATTTTTTGTTATAGTATGTTGACTCATTTTGTGCAAATATTTATATTTTGAACTAATCATACATAAACTTGTTATTTCGAAAGTCTAAATAAATTTTCTTTTATAAATAAATTATTTTGATATGAACTATATTACATAAGTTTGTAAAAGGATTTAGATTTTAAATTAAAACTATTTGTTTTATTGAATTAACTCTCTTTTGTATAAATATTTACACTACACTTTATTTTGATGTAAGTATACTTATACTTGTTATATTATAAATTAAAATAATTTTTAAATAAAAAAATTACTTTGGGGCCTGGCCAAGTCGAGGGCATTCCTTAAGGTAAAAGCCCTCTAGGTCGAGACCAAGACCCAAGGGACCTGAGGTGCCGACCATCGGGGTCCCCAAGCATCCAGTGGATGTCCAAACTCTGTCCCGAGCCGTGCATAGGTGTTCCAGGTCGAGCGCAGGCCCGTGTGTAAGGCCGCGACGCGCACTGCGTGGGGTTGGGCCAAAGCCCGCATGGGGCCCGTGTATAAGGCCCCGGTGTGTGTGTTCGTGTTATTGAACCGAAGCCGGTGCGCTTTGTATTATAAGTCGCGCCTCAACCACATTCCGTTTCGATGTGGGATGCGCTCCGTGGAACCGGGACCGTCCGATCGACTCCCATGTAGATCTCGACCGTCCGAACCTTTTATCCACACGATTTCCCCACGTATCACCGCGACCGTTCGATCTCCTTTGAGATCTAATCTTTGTCATCCATTCCTTTACCGCATCGACCCCCCGTCGTCTTCTTCCTCGCAGAAGCACCTGACCAGTAGGCCTGCGCAAGGACGCCTCAGACTCACCCCCGCACTGCTCCCCTTGACTTCAGAACACCCCCTCCTACGGCTCTGTTCCTTCATCTTCCCCACGTCGGTCTAGCCTCTTGGGTCGAGTCATCTTTGGATACCGAGGCCTATATAAACGCCTATGGCCTCATGAAATCGTGGTGGTTCCTCCTCCTTCCCTCCCACGAACTTCCAGCAAGATCAGCATGGTGCACCTGGTCCGAGCTTCTCCTCAAGCAAAGTAAGGGTTCTTGCATGCTTGCCTTCTTTTAAAGAAACCTTTAGTATATATATATACAACATATATCTGTTTATATATACTTAATATACATATCCCTTAGATGGTATCAACCTCCAAGAACCTGTTTCGTGTTCTCTGTAGGGTGCATACATAAGAGTGTTTACATGTTTTGATCTCCTTTGAAGAAAACCATGCCTTTATATTCTAGGTGTGTATATATATACAGTATATATATATATATATATATATATATATATATATATATATACTTAAATATAAACCCTTTGGGCTGTGATGTTTTCAAAAGGGGCTTGCAGCCGTGTTTCAAGTAGGGTGCAAGTGTGGTGGTTTTCATGTTTTTACCTCATAATATTACTCTTCTATGTTTTAGTATACACGGTTTATACATATACATAGTTATGTATAATGAAATCCATCCGGTCTTAAAATGGGTTTTCCTAAAGTTTATTACAATGGCTACAAGGGGAAAAGAGTTACCTTACCTTATTCTAAAACAAGCCTTAATAATATGGTTCATATATATGTGGGTTACCCTTTTTTTCTATATATATATACATATAGATTATATTTTTTTTTCTTTTTGGATGGACCTATGTTGGACAGGGCTTTGGGGTGTTAAGATTGATTGTTTTCTTTCTGTTTTATTTCCTAAAACCTACGCAGATATAAATATACCATTTTCTATTGTATATAAAAATGTTTATAACCGAATTTCTATCTATTTTTCGTATTTCAAAATGATCCAACATGTTATACTATGCATTATATATTAATGACGGTTGTTTGAAACTGTTTTACCAGGAAAACCCCTCATTGTAAACTTGGTATCTATATATATCTATGTACTCATAAATATGTAGACCAATACAAATCAAATTTCTGATTTCCAGGGGTGGGTACCAACCTTTAATTAAATCCTTATTTTATGCGAACTATGGTTTATTAAAGAGGCATACTGGGCATCTCTCATGATGTGTTTTACCATAAAGGGTGTATTTTGGGTTGATTTAAGATGTATTAGAGGATTTAATATTTAATGGGTCATGATATCATGTTGTTTTCATGTATTATCTTAAGACATAATGAACCTACTTTGGTGAATGTATTAATTAATCAAGTTATGATTTAATTCATTTACAAGTTCAAGGGCCTATTTATCACCATAACTGATTTCAAGTGGTTTCCATAAGCGCTCCTTTTTCCATGGATTTATAATGACAAAGATTCATCATTTAGTATATCATTATTTTATATGCTTTAGTGAAAAGGATGTTTTACTAAGATATGTATGCCTTTGATTTGTTATTGACACATTTTTCAAAGTTAACTATCATACCTTGTATTAGAAAAATTTGTGGTGGTTCATTTTTTTTATTATTGTTCATAATGCATGATTATGACATATCACTAAATGAACTAAGAAATTGGAATTACCCAAAGTGGTATGGGAAACCTTGGGTAAAACGAAAATGAATGAGATATTCAAGGTGGTATGGGACATCTTGAATATAAAAACGGTTTAAGTAAAGCATGAACGATGTGGCTCACATGATAATAAAGAAATGTCAAGGGTGCGCCTAGATAGCGCTCCAATGCATTGGGTAAAGACTTAATCTCTAGAGTTGACCTTTTAGACTGATACCTTGGTGAATAACCTTGGTAATTTTTTAATTACACCTTGGGGATGGACCTTGGTGAAATTAAATGATTGTCAATATTGAATGTTGATGCCACATAATTCAAGTTATGTAACAGGTTCTTTCCAAGATAAAGTTCTTCCACGACTGATGCCTTTAAGGTTTCATAAAGTTCTTATTTCATTGGTATAAGCTTGGAGCATGATTGGTATTTATCACTTAATAAGAATAGTAACCAACATATGAAAATTTTGTTGTTTCGTTTATGTGAAACTCTGATTATGAATTACCCTTAACTGTTTAATTTATGCCTAAGTAAGACACATGTCGTACCTGGTTATGATAACCATTGTTATTCCTTCGAGAATTAACATAATTGTTTCATGTTCCTCCTGAAAACCTTGATTGAACATTTTTATGTTATAATTTTCCTTTAATGAGTGTTCAATCTCTTTTAAAATAATGTTTTCAAATGTTACAATGTTTTAATTTCTTTTTAAAACCCCTTACTGAGTATTTCAATTCTCACCCTATGTTTGATTTAAAATTTTCAGGTATCAGCTCTTAAAAGATGAATTGTTTCAGAAGTTTCTGGTTTCCCAGAACCCGAACCGCACATGATCCTCTGTATGGGACATGATGTGTTGTTAACAAGTGTGTTTTATTTTAAGATAACACATCATGTTCAGAAGGCACCGACTCCTGGGTTTCTGGGGTTGGGGTCTCTATAGAAGGATTTAATTGATGTAAATCAAGGATGACTGATATTCATAGTTAGTAAAGAACAAGTAATTTTCAATTCAAAAAAGGACTCCAAGAAAGGGGATGACAGATTGGATGGTCAACCCAACTTTCTTATATATGAGAAGGAAAATTTTATGACAATTGGGGATAATAGAGAGACCCAATGTCCATATCATGATCGATGTAGTGACTATAATGGCATAAATTACACTAAATATCTAAAAAGGGATACTATCCCTCCATTTATACCCTCGACCATCAAGCCACCAAAAATGGAATTAAAATCACTATCTATCACCCTAATGTACTCACTATTAGAAAATGCGACCACTCTTATAGTCATTATCAATGCATAATTAAGCCACGTAGAAGAGGTAAAACTCAATGAAGTCCTTAAAGGACCTAAAATAAAATATTCTAGGGAGTGATTGATATTAAATGGATCTTACCCCAATTTGAACCTACAAGATATTACTAGAGGAAGGTGCTAATCTCAAATGCCGGCCGTAGAGGTGAGTCACCCCACCAATGAATGAGGTGGATACGCAACTTGTATTGAAACTTCTAGATGCTAGAATAATTTTATAAATATCTTAAAGTGAATGGGTGATCCTATTATAGGTCATTACAAGGAAGGGAAACCTAACCATTATGAAAGAAATGGATATGAGTTCATCTCATATCAAACCATCAACATGTGGAGGGTCTAAGTTGATTATAAAAAACTCAACATAGAAACCCAAAAATGCCATTTCTCATTACCTTTTATGGATCAAATGATGGAAAGACTATCAAGTCATGAATTCTATTATTTTTTGGAGGGATATTTAGGATATAATCAAATTGCAGTTGATCTGGATGACTACTCAAAAACATTATTCACTTGTCCCTTTATAACATTCTCTTATAGATGCATGTCATTTGGTAGGTGTAATGCACTAGATACTTCTAAAAAGCGGATGAAAAATAATTTCCTTGATATGATGGTGGAATTATAGGAAATATTTATGGATGATTTATCAATTTATGGATGTTCCATAGAGGTGTGCCAAAGTAATTTGGAAATAGTATTACTATGTTGTGATGAACAATACTTGATATTAACCTGGAAAAAATGTCACTTCAAGGTCCAAAGAGGCATATTCCTTAGACAAAAAATCTCAAATCAAGGAATGAAAGTAATTCTAACAAAAATAAAAGAAATAATATAATTACCTTAACGAATAATAGTAAAAGTTTTAAGGATATTTTTGGTCCATGAAGTAATCTATCACCACCTTGTAAAAGGATTTTCAAAAGTAACCCACCCATTGACACACTTATTATCAAAATAAACTCATTTTGTTTTAACAGAAGAGTGTTGATGTTCATTTAATACCCTTAAGAAAAGGATAGTGACTCATCCTATTATCATTTCAATGGATTGGGATAAGGACTTTGAGTTGATGTGAAATACCAATAACCTTACTATTGAATATTCATTAGGAAAATTTGTTAGACATAACTTATTATTCATTTAATATTATAGTAAAAAACTAAATGACACTTAGGTAAATTATAATAATACTAAAAAGGAATATATCATAGTCATATTTTTGTTTTAAATGTTTCAATCATAACTCTCACTATCCAAAGTTGTGGTCTATAGATCTCACGTAGCATGAGAATATATACTGGGTAAAATGGATTCAATAATGTGGTTAATATGATGGATCCTATTACTAAAATAATTTATAAAATAATCAAGGATACAATAGGTATTGAAAACTTCATTATTGGTTATCTATCTAGACTCTCACATCCTAACACTAAGGATGATGATAATCTAAATATTATGGATGATTTTCTTGATAAAAAACATTATAAAATTAATTCAAAATCAAAACTGTGGTTTTTTGATATTTCAAACTATATTCCCAAGAGACCAATTTACCATCGCTTAGCCTACCAACAGAAAAATAAATTTATGGTCTATGCCTCACAATATTACTGGGATGAGCTACTACTATTTAATAATTGTGTTGATGGCTTAATCTGACACCTCTTACTATAGGATAAAATACAAAGAGTAATCAAGATGTTTTATATATCCTCGACTAGAGTAAATCATGGGATTGGACACACCATAACTAAAATCATATAGAGTGGTCTTTTCTATCCCACACTCCATAGGTATACAAGAATCTTCCTTTTAAATCTATTATCAATTCCCACTAACTAGAACCATGGGAAAAAGAAATTAAATATCCTATAATACCATTATTGATGTTGAAGTCTTTGATGTATGAGGGCTCAATTTAATGTGTATATTCCCAAATTTTCATGGGAACGTTTACATCGTATTCAGCATGGATTACATTTTCAAGTGGGTGGAAGACGAGGCTACCACTCATGAAATAACTGTAGTAGTCATGAAATTCATAATACAAATCAATTTTTGAGAATTGGATTTCCTCTATTTCTCATTAGTGACCAGGGAACTCAATTTGAACATAATTTAATGAAATATGTTCTTAGAAATCATGGAATCTGTTATAAAACTAGAACTCCCTACAACCCATATACATGAAGGAAAGTTAAATTGTCTTATAGGTAGATTAACTAAATTTTATAAAATATAGTGTCTATAAATAGAAAGAACTGAAGTCTCAAATTAGATGACACACTTTGGTTGTATCGCACAATGTATAAAACACTCATTGAAACTACTTCATTCCCTCTTGTTTATGATACTCCATGTCTCTTTACAACTGAATTAGTTAATAAATCTTATTGGAAAATTAATAATCTAAATATGGATGCTCAAAAAACCTGGGAAGCTATAATTCTATAACTCTATGAACTATAAAATATTATAAGGGATGCCTAAAAAAATTATCGATTTTATAAAGAAAAAAATGAATAAAATTCATGACCAACACATTGCAGAAAAAATTTCACACCAGGGGATAATGTTATAATTTTTAATTCATTATTGAAACTATTCCCCAAGAATATGAAATCAAAATGGTCAGGTTACTTTATAATTATCAGATTATTTCCATATATGGTAATCAAAATTCCATAAAGTGAAGAACCAACCTTCAATTTCAGAGGATAGAGACTAAAAAATGATCAAGTACCATTTCAAGAAGGGTATTCTCTTTATTTAGAGTTTATATGATGTATTTTTTCATCTATTTGGATGATGATGTCATCATTATCACTTTATGGGAGGAAACCCATAATTTTGTTTTATTTATCTTCATTCATGTATACAGGATCATTGTTTTTTCTTTTAAAATAATTTTTGTTAATAGGTCATCTGACCATCAATGTAATCCCTTACTACCTATATATGAGTTGATTTCTCCTAGTTTAGATTGTATGCACCTGATCATTTTTTTGTAGCCAAATTTTTTAACCTTATGGACCAATGTTTTATCCAGTGCATGTACTTTATTTTAACAATTTTTTTAGGATTACAAAAATTTTATTCAACATCCAAAAAGCTTCCCAATGGTCTAAAATTCCATACAAGGAGATCTCAATTATGTTATTTCAATTCCTAAAATTCCATTTCATTTTTTTCTATACATTACTTTCTATTTATCCCATGATACTTTCAAGAACAATGTATAAACTAAATCATTTTATGCATGGGGGAGTTTTTCATGATCATTATTTGTGATAAACGTGGATTATTTTCCATTATTCACTTATCTTGGAGATATTTTTTGTTGAAATCATGATTTAAATGTTAAATATCATCACACCCATTTAAATTAAAGACAAAGTTAGGTTGGTGATTGTTGAAAACCAATTTTACTATTGTTTAGAATTTATATCTTGATTTTATAGTTGAGTAATTTAATTCAAATTCATTATTCTTTCAATATATTTTGATTGAATTATATATATAATATACCCTGAGTGATTCACAATTATTTTGTATACTCCCACTCCTGTGTGGATTCTACACTTACACTATCATATTCTTTTCTGATCGTATTTATTGAGAGATACCTGGGACATGTAAATCTACTACAACTCGCATTGATATCTTATTAAGGATATTATTGAAAAAATACACTTTTAAAATGATTAATGAAATATTTGTGAGCGAAATTATTTTGAGATTCACATGTACATATTTCTACCTTTATCTGATAGTATCCATGAATAACCTTGTTAGGATGGAGCTGTTTCAAGTCGACTATCCCTTACTAAAACTACCTTTGGTATTATGCCTGATTATCCATTGAACAAGTGTGATGTAATTTTCACTATTTATGGATGTGGGATGTCATAATTGAGGAGATATACATTGGTTATTTCACCAGATTTAAATGATTTGGTCCATGATTACATTCATAACTTTCTACACTTAACCAGTTACTTTGAAAAATGATATATAAAGAAAAAGAAAAAGAAAAAGAAAAAGAAATTGGGTTGTGTATTAAGAAGGTAAAAAATCCCCAATACTAGAATAATGAATCTGATAATGGATCAAATGTGGTTAGGGGATTGATTTGATACCTAACCTAGACATGTTTTTTGAAAAATAAAGAAAAATAAAAATAAACGAATTGGGTTTCATTCTTGATACTTACATTATATACCCAAGTACCCACTTTGATATGTTAAGTAATGGAAACATTTTTTTAGGTGGAGTTACTTCATTGCACCAATCATTATTTTCATGAATTTTACTTTAGATATTACCCTCCTTTTGATCTTGAATTTTAATTTATACCCACCTTCACTCAGTCTGAGAGCAATTGAACCTTTTTTCTGAAGCCCACATGATTGATTTTGTATTTATTTTTATGAAATAAGGATTATATATCCAATTTCAAACCTATAGTTAGGAACATGTATTTAGGGTATGGGAATTATTCCAATTTTATTCTACTATGAGTGATAAGGGAAAATTTATTGTGAGGTAAATTGAAAAATATGTATTGCATATAATGAAAAGTTATGAAATTGTAAAAAATGGAAGAAAAAATTTGAATAAAGAACCGAACTAGAAGGCATAGATGATTTTATCTATATTATTGATTATGTAAGAATATATTTTTCCTCTTATACATAGTTTTATTTACCTAGTTGTAATAAATATTTCCTTTTGTAAAATTGATTAATTTGGAATTCATGTTGAGATGTTTTTTTCCTGAGTATACAAAATTGTTCCAGTGTGGGGGAATTTAATAAGTATAATTTTTATATACATTTAGGATACATTTAATTAATTTTTAGTCATGATTTAATTATAAATACACATAATATTGATGTATTTTTTCATGTATTAGTAATTAATGTCTCAAAGGGGGAATGTTAGAAATTTTTTTGAAACCATCCTTACACATTGTGAAACTAAAGCACAAAACATTTAGTCCTTAAACACACCGACAACCAACTGAAATTACAATATGTGAATCCAAATTACAAGGAATGAACCAAGTACATAAAATGTATCCTCATTACTTGTTGTGGAATATTTTAATCCCAAAATCTGAATATTATAAGGTTTACACTCATTATATGACATGAGAAGTTTGAAACCTAGTTATTGCTAAAGATCCAAAACAAAAAATCCAAAAAGATCCAAAATATCTAGAGTATTTGGTGGATCTGAAGAACATGATGTAAAAAAAATTTAACCTCATGTATGTGTTGAAGCTGAAACCACTCAAAGTTGTACATGATGTGAACCATGTACACATCATGTAACTTTCGAGATTTATAAATATTTAAGTACCCTAACATGTAGAGGGTGGATGAAACCTGAAATGTATCTTATTACTTTATTTTGTTCTTCTCCATTTTTGTTCTATTTTAAATTTCCAATATCTCTTGTTTTTCCTTTTAATATTCTACACTTTATCTTTTTTTTGCGGTTTTCAAATCCAAGATGTGTTTATTGATCAATTTTTTCAAACATTTTGTTTCTAATCCAGATTGCCTCACAACTTTTATTACCACTACATTCTTCTTTGTTTTTTTAATCCAAGTTAGTATTTAAATTTTTTTATTTGAACTATTAACTACTCATATTACTATCATTAATTTGTGATTCAAATTAGGTGGAGATCTATTTCCCTACTTCCATTCAATTCTGTCATGTATGGTTAATCTTCTTAGGATTATGGGTTGAAATTAGGGGTGGTTGAACCTAATGAATATCTAAATTCAAAACTAGGTAATCCTATAGATAGTAAATAGGTTTAAAACCATTTTAAATATCATTATCCTTCATTATCCATGACCATAGGACGTAGAAACTGAATGACTAGGACCCAGTTGGAGAAGATTCGGGTAGGAACAACAGCCTATAATTTCTTCTTCCTAGAAGCAGAGATTCTTATGGTTAGGTAGTCAATTAATCTTGAACATGGAGTCTTTTATTGATAAGGTCTACCCAATTGGATTGAACAAGATCAATTGGTGTCTTTTTCACCTCTTTGTAGCTTTTACATAGGTCTATCCCATGTTAAATTAAATATTACCATTTTCTTATACAGAAAAATTGACCCAAAACCCTTCATTTATTATATTTAAGACCTAATATACTTAGTTTTAGTTAAATTTTTTTTTATTTAATGTGATGAATCCTAAAAAAGTTTTTAATAACTGGGTTGCCTGTCTAACAATATATCACTCTGGGATCAAACCTAGGCTGCCACTTTAATACACTCTAGTATTAAGTGTAGTTTGGGAACATAAATATATAATCTAATAAATTCATATAGGAATAAATGATGCCTTCTAGGCACATCAGGGTGACTAATAGGGTCACCTGCAAAGGGCCTTAAAATGTGCCATTCCAATAGTAGAGTGGTATCTATTATTATAAGTGAACTCTACTAAGGGTAAGTGATCCTCCCAGCTTCATGAAAAGTATAAAATACATTCCATCAAAAAAATCCTCTGGAACCTAGAATGTGTGCTTGGTTTGACCATCTATCTAGGTTTGAAAGTCTATACTCATCCTTATTTATGTTATGAATGTCACCTGCAGGCCTCTCTACAATATTTATGTGAACCACGCATCACGACACTACTAGATATCTTACTTTATCAAAGGATTCAAACCATTGGGAAAGGCCCTGAAACAGTTGGGATAGATTATCCCAGTGGTTTCATAAAACATTGGCACTTGGGCCATTGGGATAGACATACACCAATGGTTCACATTGAACTGTTGATATTTGGATGTTTGGATATTAATATGCCAACAATTTATGATGAACCGTTGGGATAAATTGTTCCAATGGTTTAACTAGAACCGTTGGCATAAATTTCTCTAGGAATTATGTTTTCCCAATGGTTCAGCTTGAACTGTTGGGATAAATATCTGCAAGAATTATACAGAGGTATACTGACGATTTTGAAAACGTTGGATTATCCCCCCACTCATTTTAATGGAAAACGCCAGCAATCAAATGAAAGTATTCCACCTGCAACCTACAATCACGAAGGAAAACACATAGATTACAACCTTAAACCTACAAACACAGAAAACACACACCAAAAATAGAAACCTGCAACCTGAAATCACACAAACACATAGTAAAAACATATAAAACAAACATCAAACCAGAAATCACAAAGAAAACAGACAAAAACTCACTATAAAAACACATAAAACTCACTACAAACAGAAAAAACTCACAAAATCTCACTAAAATCACCCGAAATCACACTGAAAACACACAAAAACCTACTAAAATCAAACAAAAAAACTCATCGAAATTAAAAACAAAAAGTCATAGGATGCAGGGATTGAACCTTATTCCTAAATTAATATATGTTCCTTGACTAGGAATATGATAAGGTTTAGTGTACTCTACATTTCAATAAAAAATTTTTGCGAAAAGTGTGGGGAGAGATATAAAGAATGATCTTAGAGGGGCCCCTTAAAGAGAGCATAGACAATTTGGAAGACATCTAGTACATGTTCAGAACCTTCATATCTAGGGGGTTTTTATATCAAGTACTACATGATAGGGTGAAAGAGGTGGTCACCATTAGGGAGGAGAATATGGACTTTGAATTGAACCTATCAGTAGTGGATGTTTCATTTTTGGATGTAGAACATCAAAATAATTCCCTAAAAAATTTTCTCAGCATGAAATGGAATTAGTGACTCACCAAAATTCATTAAATGCTATGACTTTTGATAGGATTAAATAGGACTTTTCACACCTATTCTACATGTTGAATATTGAAAATAAGACAGTAGGAGAACAATATAGGCTCCATGATGTGGTAGAGCAGGCCGGGCATGATGTTTCTACCAAGGTAGAGGCACTATGATAGGTTGTAGATGTGGGGAATGCATCAATTGATTTATTACAACAATCTATATCTTATCTAGGGTAAAAGATAGAAGTTCTCATGGAGCCTTATGAGAACATATTATCAATTTTTTTATTCATAGGAAACCACTTTTATCTAGGAATTCATGTTAAATATTCCAAGATGTGAAGATTCCTCCCTTATTTTGAATGATCAACATAGAAAAACATTTGAATTCTATGTGTATAAAGAAAGTATTAAGAGACTCTATAGACCCATAAACACAAACATGATTATTCAGTCATATATTTCCAAGGGATTGATTATAACTAAGTTCCATGGGAGTTATGGACTCCAAGTAAGGTAAATGAAAGGAAATAGATTAACATAGTAGACCTTTAGATATGGTGTTCACAAGCCATCTAGGTTTAGAGAAGGTTATTTAGTGATTTTATGGATATGAAATAACCCTCCAAGTGGATAAGATATCGATTGGGATATGAGTGGTATACTATATTTCTTATAATTGGAATGATATGTGTAAGGAATAGATGATGGTTTAGATATAGTAAAATATTCCTAAGAGGATTGGGCCTTGTAGTGATAGGTGTGGAAATTGTACATCTTGTGTTTGATGAGGAAATAATTATGAGGGTGGATTATAATCTTAGTGGTTTCTTAGAGTGGGTTGGTCCCTCTGAATCTATAAAATTTATAATAAAAGGTTTTACTCCATTTATTGATTCAGGATTTTAACTGAGGAGATAAAGGATGAGATGATAGTGTGGGTATTGGGTATTGTCAGATGGATTTGAATTATAATTCCAAGAGGCTTGGTGTGATTTAGCTTAGGATTGAACCTGGTTAGTGGGGTTGGGTTATGATATATGATTTTGATGAGGTTCTTGACTGGATTATTGAGAATATAATTAAGGAATGGTTGACATGCCGAGAGAATACTATAGTATGTGGGATGAGGATTATGGGCAGTGAGTAGTGACTAGGAAGGGTCTGAGGGACCCTAGAGGATTCCCATGTGAATGAGATAAGAATTTAGATGGGTTTGACATGGTGTGATTTTGTGACTAGGACAATCATGAGCTAAATAATCCTCTTCTTCTAGTTGGATGATGAGATGTGCATCAAGGCATGGGATAAGCCTCGAGAGATGAGTCTAGACTTTGTGAGTGAGAGGATAGACTAGGATATGAATATTCAAATGAGGAGGCAATAAATCATATAAATTGTGGGTGGTAAGATGAAGCTTATGGTGGGGAGAACCATAAGCCTGAAAGGTGTTAGACAATGACACCATCAGTGTTTTTAGATATATATGCTCGGGTAAACACCCAAAGGGGTGGCCAAGAGGTCAGGAAAAAACCCCCAAATGGGTTTCACCATAAGATATGGTCACAATGGGCACGATAGAAGAAAACAACTATTTAATATGTTGTAACAAGAGATCATTAGAAGGTTTTAGTGGGAGGAACAATGACACAACACCTAAAGGGAAATAGAATGATAGAAAAGAATCATACACCATACATAAACTATTTACAAATTCACTCAATTCTCCTAAAGATGGAAATTTCATTTATAATATTCAAAGGGTGAACAAGAAAGTGTCATGGTCAAGAAATATGCCTACCAGGGAAATGTCATTTGATCTAAATGAGTATGATAAGACAATTTATAATATTCAAAGAAAACAAAAAATAACTATCAACAAAACAAACATCAACAAAAGACATATTGAAACTTCAAACCAAATCTAAACATGATACGAAAAACCATCACTACTCTTTGGTTTTTGAATATAGCGCACCTCCGTTGGAGGGGTTTCATTATAAAATCATGGCATGGATTTCTCACACAATTCATTTAATTATATTTAAAATTTATTCTAAAACTCATTCAACACAAATCAAATGGAATAAGTTATGTAACCAGGTCAAGAAAACTATTACTATGATTTTTTGCAAACAACGCACCTCTATTGGAGGGGTTTTATTATGAAAACATGACGTTATTTATCAAATGAATCAATTATATTACAGAACAGTTAATCAAGATATGAAATTCAATACAGTTTTTCATAATTAAGAAAGAAGCTAAATTCAATTTAAAGAATTCTTGAATTGAAGAGGCTAAGAGAGGGACCCTACCTCAAGGTGGAACCAAGCCATCCAATTCAGATCTTGGAGCTTTGTAACTAAAAGATGTTGCTTTCCCATTGGGTATATGCACCTTCACACACATGCAACATATCCCTTATGCACACACCCGTATGGCCATGAACATGTGCAAGGGGATCCTTGCACATATTCTTATATACATATACCAGTCTCCACTAACCTATGTAGGCATTTATATATATATACATGGGAACACCTAGCCCCATACATGCATAATCACTACCATGGATGACTATACACATAACAGGGGAACCCACATACATATACTTACTTACCTATGAATATGCAGGTGACTATCCCTTGACTTGGTTACTTGAAACCAATGAGCAGTGATCAACGCACTACAGAAAGGATATTAAGAAACTTAAAACACATAAAAGATGCTAAAGAACCTGTGAGAAACCAAAAAATGACATTAAAGCCATACCTTGATTGGAAGAAGAGAACCAAATCCACTTGAACCATCATGAATTGATACAATGCCCTTCCAAAAACATAATATGGAGTCAAAAACACCAAAATCCCAAAATACATGATGCGTGAGACAAGTAGTAACCATCGAATCTTACCTCAGATCAAAGCTGGCAGACTTAATCAATGTGAACCCCTTCACAGAATATAACTACCCTTTGTCCATATAAAGCAGTAAATGACCTAATTAGCCAATGCGATGAAGAAAATAAAACAAAAACTAAACTAAAACATACCTATATCATGTGAATATACACGTCACTTCCCAACATATAATAACCACAACGCCCCATGGGTCAAATCATGTTCCTACAAGAAAGGGGGAAACAAATCCATGTTTCAAAATGATACAATCAAATAGTAGATTCCTATTAATTAACAATTAATCTTCTTATTAATGGTATATAATCTGTTTGGCTCAAGTTTGAGGTTAGTTTGGTTTTGTTCGATACAAGTTTGTTTGGGAAATTTCCATTAGATTTAGTTTGTCTCGTCTTTGTTTATATTATCATGGACAATTTCATTCATTTGGGTTATAGTCGACCATGAAATTAATATTAATCAGTCACTCCATATTAATAATTATATCAATTAGTTCCATATCAGGAGTAATACATAGAAATAAATGATATCAAATATGAAAAATCATAAGAGGAGAAAGATATAAAGTAGTCTTATTCATGAAATTCACACATAATATAGATTTTTAATGGACATAGAAATCAACAAAAGCCGAGAATAAAATTGGACCAAACAAAGAGTGGAGAATAAACCAACCTCGAATGGTGGCTGATGAACCATGATGATCCCAACTTCTTTACCTTCGGTAGAGGATGCCAAATCATGTGTGAGTTGGACCTGAAATAACCATGATACACCCTAGAAACAAGGATAAATGTTAGATAAGGGGAAATTATAGAAATAAAGATTAACAACATTTATGATGAAAAATTTGAACTGAATATGGAAACCATACAAGAAAGAGATAGTTGAATGGGATTAGTAGTTGAAATTTTTGAAACAGTTCCTATGATTTTTCCTAATTAAAATCAAAAGTAGTTGAAGAAGTTTTTTGAAGGTGTAATTATGTTGGACATGGAGCTATT
Source organism: Viscum album (assembly GCA_963277665.1). Classification (NCBI taxonomy): domain Eukaryota; kingdom Viridiplantae; phylum Streptophyta; class Magnoliopsida; order Santalales; family Viscaceae; genus Viscum; species Viscum album. The sequence continues at coordinate 1,898,806,253 of OY728150.1, forward strand.
ATATGTCTGACTTTGATTCCTAGTCAAAAGAATTTGATCAGTGCTAAGATAAAAAGACAATATTAGAATGTTCTAAATAGATTTCTACAAATGGATCCGCACCTATGAAGAAGGTTGAACATGATAAGAAAGAATGTTTGATCATATAGTCTGATGAGTTATAAAAATATAAACAAAAAAACAGAAAACATTTAGTTCTCTAACTGATCAAGTGAATATGCAATTCTCAAACAATAATAAACATGTAAAAGAATAGAAAACCATGATTCCTCAACATAAACATGTTTAGAATGTGAGAAATAAGAATGCACAAAGAAAATAAAACATTTTTTTGCTACAAATTAATGTGCTCCAATGTTGAGAAGAAAGCCTCAGTCAGTGTTATAACTTAAAATTTGATAAACCCACCTTATTACCATACTTGTTGATATAAAAAAACAATTGAATATAAATTTCACATAATATCGACATCACATATATATATTTTTTGAAGGAAAATAATTTTGAAAAATGAATCCTTCATATATTTTTGTTTTTCACTGAAAAAATCAACATGCCGAAAATACGAAAATAAAATCTTGTTAATCGCACCTCTAAAAATGTTTCAACACATTTCCCATGAGTTAATTCCATTTTTATAGGGAACTTTTCATCTAGATAACACTTTATAATTTAAAAAATATGGTTACCCATTCAACTATATGTGAATCAAAAAATAACAACACATTTATCCATAAAACAATTTGCCTTCACATGCATCATGTACATATTAAAATAGTACGCAATTGATAAAATTTTTATTTGAAAATTATAAAACATTATTCACATGAAAACTGCATCCAAAAATAATCAATGGTATGAATAATTCTACCCAAAAAATATTCATAACATTTTTATGAGCTCCAAATGATTTCAAATAGAAGATGATATTCTTTTTGAAACTAGAAACATATCATATACTATTTGATTAAATCACAATGAAATAATGTTCTCGTGGTATATTTTATCTGAACATCCAATGACTTATATCAACAAACACTACAATCATAACTATTTTTATTCATTGAGAATACCAAAATCAATCATATATCACAGATAAACGAAACAATATTAAATGATACAAATTAAATCTAAAAAACTCAAGCTAAACAATGAATCAATTAACTATAATAGAAGAATATTTGGGACTCACTACCAAAGAATATAAGAAGAAGGGGATACTTGACCAGAGGGGATCCTTGATCGAGGTGAGATGCCAGACCAGAGGGGATGCTCGACCTAGGGAGGATTCACATCGGGTGAGGGAAAGCTTGACCTATGGGGATTTGATTTAGGTGAGGGAAGGATCGGCCTTGGGGGGTGTGCGACCTCAGAGGGGAAGCTTGATTATAGGAGTATGAGGAGGGGGTTGCGTGAGGGATTGTATGTGGGGAGGGGAAAGTGGGGAGTAGCAAGTGGTGAGTGGGGAGCGGTGACCAGCGAGTGGCGAGGGGGATCAGAGTGGCACTGAGGGGGGATCATGATGGGAGTGGCAGTGAGGGGGAGTTGGGATATAGATTAGCAGTGTTTTTGGGACAAAGAAGTGGTGAAAGACACAAGGGGAAGTGAGTATGGAAGGAGGGTCATGAGTGGGTGCATTTTAGGTAGGTCTATTCCAATGGTTCTTATGAACCGTTGGGTATTGAAGAGGTTTTTTTTCAAAAGTTCTTAATAAACCACTAGGAAAACCAACATATATTAATCTATACTAATGGTTTGACAGAACTATTGGTATAAGTTCTTTTTTCCAATGGTTTTCTCAAACCATTGGGAAAGAACTGTTGGTATAGGTGAGATTTCCCCCAGTGCGGTTTGAGAAAATCATTGAGGGAACCCCATGATAACAGCCAATCCCCCACATATAAAAATTCCCCAAACTCCCCACCCAAGTCTGTTCCTTGGTAAAAAAGAAGTGTAAGTGAATCAATTATCACTCGTATGGTATCATGGCCTCTCACTATCCAATTAATCCCTCTCAAAAAGTCAATGTATATTCTATATAGCATCCCTCCTTTTTATTACATAACTTTTCAATACATTTTACATATATAGGATCTTTAAAGTCCAGTGTCTTGGAAATCAGGAACATAAAACATGAAAAAATAATTCATTATTATAATCCTGTTTAAAATATTCCCTTAAAATTTCATCCTATGTAGAATTACTGCCTCTCATAACCTGGAGACACAAATCAAAGGAAAGGGTGAGTGGAAGGCCCACTAAGGAAAATAAGCGAAACAGTTTACATGTGAACTTAAGTGATAACAATAAGAACATCATAAAAAAGAGTCATATCATAATATTAACTTGAAAAATAACTTGAAATTGTGGCTAAAACATTTATTTTTGACATTCATGAACATATCAAAAAGCTCTATCCCCAAGGTGTCATAAAAATTACCAATGTTATTCACCAAGGTATCGTGAAACTTGTCATCTCTAGAGATTAAATTATTTACCGAATGCATTGGATCTCTATTAGTTTTAACCATGAATAATTATTTATTTTCATGTGAGACACATAGATCATAATAATACATTTCCTAAATAATTCAAAGAGAATAAAATCAATGGTTTCATATCAAAATTGTGATGTTTTAAAAAGTTCTTAAAAATGAGATCATTATGTAATTTATAACCCATGGGAAGGGAGTGAGAGTTATATGAATGTCAATTATAAAATCAAATATATAGATTTTATGTATTGATGAATACCCCTAGAAATTAAATAGGTTTGGGTATTGACATAAATAAAATAAGAGAATTTCTTGAAAAAAAGATATAGATTTTGAGACGAAAATTCTACAACATAACGACTATATAACATGGTTTTAGAAAAGAATAGAAAGAGAGGGGACAAGGGTATACCATCCATAAATGAATCATTTTATAATATAGGGAAATAACAAAATAATAATTATACTTAATTAAGCAAGTTTACTATTTTATTGGTCACATTACTTTTCATAAGGGTAATATTACTATTCATAATTTTTTATTCACCAAAAATTAAGTTTATCTTATTAGAATCTAAATTTATTACCGATCACAATTATAGAAGACCATTTTTTGAAAATCATTTCACATTATTAATTATTTCAAGAATAAAAAAATATTTTAAAATACGTTTTTCCAAAATTCATGATTAATATGGAACTTCTATAAATTCATCCTATATTTATTCTAACATTTGAAATTCACAAATTTTACCAAAATAAGAAATAAAAATTTTATTTATACAAAAGGATTATACAAAGTAACTAAAGGCACGTTACATATCCCATTATAAAACCTATATATGACCTAAGTGTACGGTGTGCTATGGTGATAGAATCTTAGGGTGACTTAGACAACATTACCCAAGTAGTGATTTCTATCAGCTTGAACTTCTCCTATAAGCGATTCTATTCATGCTTAACATGTTGGAGTTCGTCTTGGGATTTGTCTAGAGCAAAGCCCCGTGATGCTACCACCTTCCCAAGCTCTAACAGATGGGCCTCGTATGACCCAAGTCTACTGGATGAGGCTATCAACTATTCTTTCTGTATTAATTTACCATAATCATTTGTATTTATAAAAAATAATCATAACATTAAAAGTTTATTTTCGAACTGTCATATTGACCAACGGTCATGTAATAGTCAAAAGACATCAGTATATTTTTAATTATATTCACATCATTAATTATAGGATATAGTTTTTTGAGTATAAAAATAAAATAAGATGAAAATATAGGAAACAAATATTATAAGATAGTTTGGGTCATTACATTCTCCCCCCCTTAAAAAATTTCATCCCTGAAATTTCAACTCGCACCCTCAGAAGAGAAATGGTGTGAGTACATCTACCTCACAGACTCCACTAGTTTCCTCGTGGCTTTTTCACATTTGTGGTTACTCCATAACACCTTAACAAGCTAGGTAGTCTTGCTACATAAAACCTTGTCTCTGTGATCTAAGATCTCCGCTGCCTGCTCCTCAAAAGAGAGGTCATGGTCCAGTTATACCACCTCTGGATTTAGTATAAGTGAAGGGCCAGGTATGTACATCCTTAGGAGGGATATGTGGATGATATCATGATCTTGTGATAGATTTGGATGAAGTGAAAGAGGATAGGCCACTACTCCTACATGATGAAGGATTTCATAGGGGCCAACATACCTTGGACTGAGCTTCCCATTATTACAAAACCTCATGACTCTCTTCTATGTTGAGATTTTAAGAATTACTTTGTCACCGGCATCAAACTCCAAGTCCCTTCGACCATTGTTGGCATAACTCTTTTTCTGACTCTAAGCAGCCTTAATGTGTTGTTAGATGACATTGACCTTTTCTGTCATCTCATTCACAAGATTATTCCCAAGTAGCTTTATATCACTAGCTTCATCCCAACAAGTAGGAGTTCTACATCGCTTCCCATATAGATCTTCATAGGGATCCATTTGAATGTTTGGGTGGAAGATATTATTGTAAGAGAACTCAACTATGGGGAGATGTGGATCCCATCCACCTTTAAATTACATTGAGCATGTTCGCAGTATGTCCTATAGTGTTTGAATAGTCCTTTCAGATTTACCATCAGTAAGGGGGTGATAGGTTGTACTAAAATTCAATTCGGTGCTCGGAGCATGTGGAAGACTTCTCTAGAATTTTGATGTGAACCTTGGATCATGATCAGATATGATAAAAAGTGGAACTACATGCATCCTTACCACTTCCTTCACATAAGTAATGGGAAGTTTATCAAGATAGAAATCTTCCTGAATGGAGATAATTTGGGTGGTCTTGGTGATACATTCCACAATAACCCATATCACATTGTTTCCTTTGGAAGTTCTCGGGAGACCAGTGAAAAATCCCATAGTGACATTTTTCCACTTCCATGATGGTATGGGCAGTGGTTGTAATACCCCTTTAGGATGTTGTTGCTCTGCCTTCACTTGCTAACATACCAGGCACCTTGATGTGTAGTCAACAATCTCCCTTTTCATATTATTCCACCAATAATGATCACAAAGGTCCCTAAACATTTTCATGCTTCCCATATGTATAGAGAGAATAGATCTATGAGTTTCATCCATCAGCTCCTTCTTTATTTCTATAATATATGGAACACATAGTCTTGTATGAATTTTTAGTACACCTTCTTGATCAATATTGAACTCAATAAACTTCCCATCCTTCACACCCTCAATCTTCTTCTATAAAAAAGAATATTATTTATGATATTTATTGATATTCTCTAGTATTTACGATTGAGAAATCATTTGGGATAGGTTTGATGATGTCCCTTCCCTTAGAATTCCCATTTCTAGCTTTACCAGGCCATTGATCAAAGGATCTCTTTAAATCCTCATCATAAAAATAACAATTGGGTCTTTTCAAATTAATTAATCAGCGAATTTTTTTACTCTTTACAGATGATAATGAATTGAACAATCATAGTTTTTTATAAGTTCCAACCATCTCCTCTATCTCATGTTCAATTCATTTCGTGTGAAAATATAATTCCAACTTTGATGGTCAGGTTAAATATCAAATTTCTCCCCATAAAGATAGTGCCTCCATATCTTCATAGAAAAAAATGACTGAAACCAGCTTCTAATCATGTGTAGTATATTTATGCTCATGAGTCTTTAACTGTCAAGATGCATAATCATTGAATTTTTCATTTTTCATGAGGATACACCAAAGCCCATTAAGAGATACATCACTAAAAATAATGAATCCTTCTCCACTTGAGGGTAGAGTTAAAATGGGATCAGTAACCAATATTTTATTCATCTCTTGGAAACATTCCTCACACTCCTTTGTCTAGATAAACTTGACCCCTTTTCGAGTTAATGTGGATAATGATTTAAAAAATCCGGAAACATTTTTAAAAAACCTCTTATAATATCCCACTAATCGAAGGAAACATCGAATCTCAGTTATTGTTTTAGGTTGAGGCCACTACTCTATAAACATTTTCATTGTAGGGTCAATTTTGATTCCTTCATTAATTACAATGTTCTCCAACAAAAAAACTTATTGTAACCATAATTCAAATTTGATGAACTATCCAAAACCCTCTCTTTACATAGAGTTTGAAAAATAAACCTTATATGATCCTTATGCTATTCACGACATTTGGAATATATCAGATTATCATTAGTAAAAACTACCAAAAAGTTATGAAGGTATTCCTTAAATACTATATTCATCAAATCTATAAAAATAGAATGAGAATTAGTTAGTTTGAATGGAATAACAAGAAACTCATAATGAATATATCTTGATCAAAAGGATGTTTTTGGTATATCTTCTTACTTCAAACTCAATTCATGATAAACCGATCGAAGATAAATCTTAAAGAATAATTGATCCCCATGAAGTTGGCTAAATAAGTCTTAAATTTTTCGAAGAGTGTATTTTTAATTCCTTGTGATCCCATTCAGTTCTCTATAATCAACGGATAGCCGCATTGATCTATCCTTCTTCTTCACAAATAGAACATTTTCTCTCCAAGGAGACACACTCAGTCAGATAAACCCCTTCTCTAAAAGATCATGGATTTGTTTCTTTAATTCATTAATCTCCACATTTTCCATCCTATAAGGGGTCTTTGATATCAGATGATATCTAGGTACGAGTTCAATGGATAACTCTACCTCTCTTTCTGGGGGAGGTCCGAGTAACTCCTCAAGAAATACATCAATGTATTCTTGGACAATCCGAACATTTTCTATCCTTATACTCACATTTACTTATTCTTCTTCATTGATCAAGTCCATAAAGAATGATACAATAGATTATAATTGATAAAGATTAGGTTGAGATATCTCTCCTAGGAAGATAAATGTAGGTTTTCTATTCAAGAATACTGAGATCTACTTGCTTAGGAATTTGATCTTAGAATTATACATTAATATCCAGTGCATCCCTAGTATAATGTCAATTTCTAGCATGGGTATGAATGCTTGAGTTATGATAATATTATGCTCACTAAAGTAAATACTAGAGTTTCTAAACACTGACGATGCTTGGATAATCCCACTAGGAGTCCTAATTGATAACTCTACTATTAGAAAATTGGGGGTTGATTCTAAATTCTTGGTAAACTGGGTGGAAATAAAGAAATGGGTAGAACCAGAATCAAATAAAGTACTTGCTATCTTTGAGAGAATAATAAGAGTACCTACCACCACATAATTTGTAACTTCAACATCAGATATCGTGATAGAGAAACCATGACCTTTCTCCCTTGGCCTTTGCTGAGACTGATGGTGGTTCCCCTCCACTTCCCTCGGATATAGAAAGTGAATGGAAAAGTTCCCAAGTTGTCCACACTTATAAAATTTAACATCAAGTAGGGACTACACCATCATCCCCTTGTAATTATCATTTGAATGTTGAGGCTACCTCACTATGACAATTCCATGCTATATAGAAATCTCTTTCACACTTGTAGCACTTCCCTCTCTCGAGTAGGCAGTTCCATGAATGCTTCATCCCAACCATATTACACGTGGGATGTTGCACTTCTGTGCCTTTTCTTCCTTGATCAAAGGTACTCCCTAAACTGGGATTCATTGATCTCTTCATGTCATTGGATTTATGAGACCACTGCGTCTCACAAAACTCCAAATAGACTTTAATCACAATCAGCCCGATCTCCTCATAGCTTTTATTGTCTCGATTGGTTAGATTCTTCCATAGATGAGGTCTTAGTCACCCAAAGAATATATCAACCTTCACATTCAGATCAATGAAAAAGCTTTAGGTGTAATGGGAAGGCCATGTGAAGTTCATCTCGTAGCTTCCAACAAATCCATTCTCCTTCTGCTTCTGCTTGAGAAAATCCTTCTCCATTCTTGTTCGCATGAAACGAGGGAAATACTTATTGAAGATGATTCCTCTGAACTCTTCCCACTCCATAGCTTCTACCTCCACTCTTAGCCTCTTGTTTTTAATTAGTTCCCACCACTGATCAGCTTCTCCCTCTAAACAGTAAATAGTTAGGGTGACATTCTCTTATTCCAAACAGTGGAGCACAGATAATATATTCCCAATAGAGCTGATTCACTATTTAGATATAATTAGTTTGGTAGATCCACTGAAGGTTGGTGGTCGTTGATGCATAAATGATTCAAATTTTTTTTGTTCTCTTCATGGTGAGATCAGTCTCTCATCTTGAATCAAGTTATTTCTCATAACTTGATTCAGTTTGTTCATCATTATTATGATAGTTTCAATTCTAGCTTCCATCAGAGGACCATTAGTGCTTGATCCATTGCGGTCACCATTTTCATAGTTCATCCTATTTCCTTCCATTTTATAAAAGAATAAAACCTTAGTGATAAACTTATTTCATTTATGAATCTTTTAACCATAATGTATTTTTATGTCTTAAAACATTATACTAAAACATATAATTCTTTATAAACAATTATATTTCTCCAATAATCCTTCATAACGATTCATAAAAATACTGTGTTTAACCAAACATATCCATCAGTAGTGTCAAACTAGGAGTAAAACAAGGCCTGTTGTCATATACCAGGATACCCTGGGTCAAGACCAAAACTCCTTTTCAGAGTTTTCACTCCTAGGTATATCTGATCTAGAGCTACATCTACTTGTTCTTATCTCGACATGGATTTATTTGTTCGGTAACCACTTACATAATATTTCACCAAATTACCATGATGTTTTCCTATATTTAAACGTTTTTATAGGGTTATTCCTAAAGTTTCATCCCCCAATTTCCAAAAATAACAAAACTATCCTTTGATACCAACTATGAAATCCCGCCTATTTATTACATAACTTTTCAATACATTTTACAAATAGGGGATCTTTAAAGTCTAGTGTCTTGAAAATCAGAAACATAAAACATGAAAACATATACAATTCTTCTAATCCCATAGATTTTTTTGAAATGTTCATCCTATGTATAATTACTCAATCTGATAACCTGGAGACATACATCAAATTAAAGGGTGAGCAGAAGTCCTAGTAAAGAAAACAAGGGAAATAGTTTACATGTGGACTTGAGTGATGACAATAAGAACATGGGAGAAAAGAGGAAAATCATAATAGTAACTTGAAACATAACTTGAAAACTTGGCTAAAACATTTATTTTATACATTCATGAACATATCACCATGTTCTATCCAAATGGTGTCATAAAAATTTCTAAGGTTATTCACCAAGGTATCATGAAACATGTCATATCTAGAGATTAAATTATTTACCGAATGCATTGGAGTACTATTAGGGATAAACCTTAATATATCTATACTTGCATATGATACACATAGATCCTAATCATACAGTTCATAAATAACGTAAAGATAATAAAAGAAATGGGTTTCATATCAAAATCGTGATGTTTTAAAAACTGCTTATAAACGAGATCATTATGTATTTTATAACCCATTGAAAGGGAGTGAGAGTTATATACAGGTCAATTGAAGAATAAAATATATAAATTTTATGTATTTATGAGTACTCCTAGAAATTAAATTGGGTTGGGTATTGACATAAATAAAATAATATAATTTATTGAGAAAAAGAGAGAGATTATGAGATGAAAATTCTGCAGCATTGCAACTATATAACATGGTTTTAGAAAATAATAAAAAGATATGAGATAATGGTATACCATCCATAAATGAATCATTTTACATTAAAGTGAACTAATAAAAAAAAAACGAGATCATGGTGGGGATATTTGAATGACATACCACATGAAACGAAAACTTTTAAAAAAGAAGTTGCGATTTCTTTTACGAAAATTCGGTAGCCTAACAGTTTCACTTAAAAATTCAAAAAATCTGTTAATGATAGTGGAAAGGAAATATCATAATTTGGACATTTTATCGATAGTAATAAAGATATATAAGAACATACCCCCACATAAGAAGATGGAAATTAGCAGATATAACATAAAGGAAGTCATGACCAAAAGAGGAGGGTCAAGAGTTCCTTTACCTTGAAGTGTAACTTTAAAAAGTCAATGGATGGGATGTTGGGGGGATTTATGGAACCTTGATAGGACTCATTGGGAGCTAAAAATAATATCCATTTTTTAGGATTAATTTTTAATGAAATTAATGGAGGAATGGGTTGGTATTTATTGCAAAATTGGGGGAATATTTTATTAATTTCCAAGGGACACCTCATTAGTGGCATTTGAAAAACCGTGGGCTTGCCCATGGTATTTTCCCATGGTATTTTCCACTTGGGACACCTAATTAAATATGTTACTATTAAAAATTATAAAAAAATTATTACATCATGATTATATCAATAATGATGTCATTAATCACACCGAAACTCAAAACAGTATTTTTACTATTCACTGACAAAATAAAACATTTTATAAAACTCTCATAAATTCACACTAACCTAATATCAATGATCTGAATTCAAAAATTAACTCCATTTTATGAAAATAATTTTATAATTATGAGATATAATTTTTTTATGTAAAAACACTATTTACCCGAAAAAATACTGACACTTAACTAATAATTTATAAGACAGTAATTTATTTATGAAATTATATCATATTACCATTAAAAAGGCCTAAATAATATTTATACTTAATTAAGTGAGGTTACTATTCCATTGGTGACATTATTATTCATAAGGGTAGTATTACAAATCATAATTTATTATTCACCAAAAATTAAGTTTATCTTATTCGAATCAAAATTTCTTACTGATCACAACTATAGAAGACCATTTTTCGAAGATCTTTTCACATTGTTAATTATTTAAACAATAACAAAATATTTTAAAATACTATTTTTCCAAAATTCACCAATAATATACAACTTCGATAAATTCATCATATATTTATTTTTTCATTTTAAATTCTCAAATTTTACCATAATAAGAAATAACAATTTTATTTGTACCAAAGTATTACAAAAACAAACTAAGGCCTCATTATATAGCCCCTTATGACACATGTATAAGACCTAAGAGTAAGGCGTGCTATGGGGATAGAATATTGGGGTGGATCAAACATCATTGCTCGAGTGGTGATTTCTATTAGCTTGAACTTATCCCTTAAGCGATTATGTTCAAGATTAACGTGTTAGAGTTCGGATTGGGATTAGTCTAGAGAAAATCCCAGTGGTGCTACCTCTTTCTCAAGATTTGACAGATGAGCTTCATACGACCCACATCTATAGGATGAGGCCATTGACTCATCTTTCTGTATTAATTAACCATTATCATTTCTATTTTTAAATAATAATCTTAACATTAAGAGCATAGTTTCCAAAAGTCATATTGACCAAATTTCATATAACAGTTAAATACCAAAGGTCCCATTTTAATTATATTCACTTCATTAATTAGAGGATATAGTTTTATTGAGTATAAAAATAAAATAACACGAAAATTAATGAAACAAATATTATTCAAAATTTAAAGTCTTTACATTATTCCCCCCTTAAGAAATGTCAACCCTGAAATTCCATCTAATACCCCCAGAAAAGAAAAGGTGTGGGTACTTCTCCCTCATAGACTCCGATGGTTCCCACGTGGCTTCTTCAAATTTTTTGTTCCTCCACAACACCTTAACAAGGTGGGTAGTATTGTTGCATATAACCTTGTCTCTAAAATCCATGATCTCCACCGGATTCTCCTCATAAGAGATGTCATGTTCCAGTGGAACCACCTTTGGATTTAGTACATGTGAAGGGTCGAGTATGTATTTCCTCAAGAGGGATACATGGAAGACATTATGAACTCGTGTTATATTTGGTGGAAGTTCATGCTGATAGGCCACTGCTCCTACGTGATCAATGATTTTATAGGGGCCAATGTACCTTAGGACGAGCTTCTCTTTCTTAACAAACCTCATGAATATCTTCTAAGTTGAGATTCAAAGAATGAACTTTTCACCAACATCAAACTTCAAGTCCATTTGATAGTTTTCGACATAGCTCTTTTGCCAAATTTGAGCATCCTTAATGTGTTGTTGGATGGAACGAACCTTTTCTGTCATCTCTTACACAAGATCAGGCCCAAGAAGCTTTACCTCATGAGCTTCATCCCAAAATGTTGGAGTTCTACATCGATTCCCATATAGATCTTTATAGGGTTCCATTCGAAGTCTCGAGTGGATGCTAACATTGTAAGAGAAATCAACTGATGGGAGATGTCGATCCCATCCACCTTTAAATTCCATTGAGCGTGTTCTTATCATGTTCATTAGTTTTTGAATTGTACATTAAGATTATCCACCAAATTGGGGGTGATAGTCCATACTAAAATTCAATTTGGTTTTCAGAGCATGTTAAAGACTTATCCAGAATTTTGATTGATCCTTGGATCACGATCAGATATGATAGAAAGTGAAACTCCATGCAGCCTTACCACTTCCTTCACGTAAATCTTGGAAAGTTGATCAAGATAGAAATCTTCCTGAATAGAGGTAAAAAAGTTGGTCTAGATGAGACAATCCACAATAACTCATATCGCATTGTTTCCTTTGGAAGTTCTCAGGAGACCAGTGACCAATCCCATAGTGATATTGTCCCACTTCCATGCGGGTATGGGTAGGGGTTGTAATACCCCTTAAGGAAGTTGTCTCTAGGCCTTCACTTGATGACATACAAGACACCTTTAAGTGTAGTCAATAATCTCCCTTTTCATATTATCCCACCAGTAATGATCACAAAGGTCCTTATACATTTTTGTGCTTCCCGGATGTATAGAGAAAGTATATCAATGAAATTCATCCATAATCTCCTCCTTTATTTCTAGAATAGAAGGAACACATAGTGTTGTATGAAATTTCAGTACATGTTCTTGATCAATATTTAACTCTGGAAAGTTCCCATCCTTTAGAGCCAAAAAATTCTTCTATATCAAAGGATCTTCTTTCTAAAATATCTTGGTCTTCTCTAGTATTAACTATTGAGAAATCATTTTGGATAGAGTTAATGACGTCCAATCCCTTATAATTACCATTTCCAGCTTTACTAGGCCATTGATCAAAGGAACTCTTTGAATCCTCATCATATAAAGAAAAACTGGGTCTTTCTTAATAAATGGATCAGCAAAATTTTTTTCTCTTTCAAGGTGATAATAAATCAAACAATCGTTGTCTTTAGAAGTTCAGAAAATTTATTCTATCTCATGTTCAATTAAAGTTGAGTGAAAATATACTTCTATAATTGATGGTTTGTGTATATATCACATTTCTCCACATTAAGATAGTTCCTCCATCTCTATAGAAAAAAAGACCACAGCCAGCTCCAGATCATGTGTAGGATAGTTATGCTCATGAGTGTTCAACTATTGATATGCATATAAAATGACATTTTAATTTTTCTTGAAGAAGCAGCCAAGACCTTTCAGAGATTAATCATTAAAAATAATGAGTCCTTATCCACTTGAGGGCAGAGTTAACATGGATGTAGTAACCAATCTATTCTTCAGCTCTTGGTAACTTTCCTCACACTCGTTTGTCAAGATGAACAAGACCCCTTTTCAAGTTAACTTGGTTAATGGATTAGAAAGTTTTGAATTTTTATTCACAAACCTCTTATAATATCCCGTTAATCCAAGGAAACTTGAAATATCAGTTAATGTTGTTGGTTGAGGCCACTCCTCTACAACCTTTTTCTTTGAAGGGTCAACTATGATTCCTTCATTGTTTACAATTTTCCCTAATAAATCAACTTATTGTTACCAAAATTTACATTTGATGAAATTTCCAAAAGATAATACTTCTATAGAGTTTTTAAAATAACCCTTAGATGATCCTCATTCTCCTCTCAACATTTGGAATATATTATAATATCATCAATAAAAACTAAAAAAAAGTTATCAAGGTAGTCCTTAAAGACTCTATTCATCAAATCCATAAAAATAGCAGGTGCATTAGTCTGTCAAAAGGGAATAACGATAAACTATTAATGCCCATATCTTGATCAAAAGATAGTTTTTGGAATATCTTCTTTCTTCACCCTCAATTTATGATAACCCGATCAAAGATCAATCATAGAGAAGAATTGAGCCCCATGAAGTTGGTCAAATAAGTCATAAATTCTTGGGAGAGGGTTTTTTTCTTCACTATGATCCCATTCAGTTCTCTATAATCAATTCATAGCCACATTGATCCATCCTTATTTATCATAAAGAGAACATGTTATCCCTAAGGAGACACACTCATTCGGATAAACCCCTTCTTTAAAATATCTTTGTGTGGTTTCTTTAATTCCTCCAGCTCCACATTTTCCATACTATATGGGATCTATGATATTAGATGATATATAGGTATGAGTTCAATGGATAACTCTATCTCTCTCTTTGGGGGAGGTCTGGGTAAATCTTTAGGAAATACATCAATGTATTCCTAGAGGATGGAGATATTTTATATCCTTATACTATCATTTCCTTATTATTATTCACCAATAAACTTAATAAAAAAGGATATAAGAGGTTCTTCTTGACTAATATCAGGTTGAGATATCTCTCCTTGGAAGATAACTATAGGTTTTCCATTCAATACTAGTAAGATTTCATTACTTATGAATTTTATCTTAGCATTATACTATGAGAGCCATTATATCCCTAGTATAATGTCAAATTCTAGCATGGGAATAACTACTATATTTGAGATAATATTGTGCTCACTAAACTAAATACTAGCATTTCTAAACACGAATGATGCTTGGATAATCCCCCCAGGAGTCTTGACTAATAACTCTGCATTTAGAAAACTAGGGGTTGATTCTAAATTCTTTGAAAACTTTGAGGAAATAAAGCAATGCATAGAACCAGAATAAAAAATTTACATTGTAGATTTTAGAGATCAAAAAGAGTACCTACCACCAAATCATTTGGAACTTCAACATCAACGTTCATGATATATAATGCATGAACTTGATCCCTTGGCCTTTTCTAAGGATGATGGTGGTTCCCCTCCACTTCCCTAAGATTTGGAATGTTATTGGAAAAGTTCCCATGTTGTACACACATATAACATTGAACATTAGGTAGGTCCGGCTTCATCTTACCCTGGTCCTTAGTGTTGGAATGTTGAGGCTTCACCTCACTATGAAAATTCTACAAAACATGGACATCTCTTCCACACTTGTAACACTTCCTGCTCCAGAGAAGACGGTTTCCTGAATACTTCTTCATACACTTATTACACGTGGGACGTTGCACTTTCTTGTCTCCTCTTCCTGGATCAAAGTTCCTTCCTAAGATGGGATCCATTGATCAATTCTTGTCATTGGATTTATGAGTCCACTGCATCTCAAAAAATTCCAAATCGACTTTCATCGCACTCCGTATGATCTCTTCATAGCTGTCATAGTCTCGGTTGGCTATATTCTTCCGCAGATGAGGTCTTAGTCCACCAAATAATCTATCAACCTTCTCATTAGGATCCATGACAAATCTTGACGTGTAATGGGAATGTCTTATGAAGTTCTTCTTATAGCTTCCAACAGATTCATTCTCATTCTACTTCAGCTCAAGAAACTCATTGTCCATTTTTGTTCTCATAGAATGAGGGAAAAACTTACTGAAGAAGATCTCTATGAACTCTTACAACTCCATAGCTTCAAAATCTACTTTTGGCCTCATGTTTTTAATTAGTTCCCACCATTGATCAACTTTCCCTCTAAATAGTAAGCAGCCAGGGTGACCTTATATTTTTCCGAACAGCGGATCACATAAAAGATATTCTTGATAGATCTGATCCACTGTTTAACAATCAATGGGTTGGTAGATCCACAGAAGGTTAGTGGTTATTTACATATAAAGGACTCAATTTTTTCCCCTTGATGTTGAGATCGGTCTCTCCACATGATTCATGTTATTTCCCATAACTTGAGTCATATGGTTTATCATTCTCATAAAAGTTTCCATTACGGCTTCCATTGGAGTTTCGTCAGTGCATGGTCCATTGTGGCCAAAATTTACAAAATTCATCCTATTGCCATCCATTTTATAAAATAATAAATACTTATTGAGAAAATTATTTCATTTAGTAATATTTTTACCATAAAGGATTTTTATGTCTTAAAATATTATGCTCAAACATATTATTCTTTAACGACAATTACATTTCTCTATAAATCTGTCATATTGATTCAAAAAAGTCTTTTGATTAACCAACCATATCCCCCGGGAGTGTCAAACCAAGAGTGAAACAAGGCATGTTGTCGTATACGAGGATACCCCGGTACAAGACCGAAACTCCTTGTCAGATTTTTCACACCTAGGTACATCTGTTCTGGATCCAGATCCACTTGTTCATATCTAGACAAGGATTTATTTGTTTGAAAACCACTTAATTAATATTTCACCAAAATACTAGAAATTTTCTAATATTTAATATTTTATATGGGGTTCTTCATAAATTTTTCATCACCTAATTTCCACAAATAACTAAACTATCCTTTGATACCAACTATGACATCCTATATTTTTATTACATAACTTTTCAATACATTTAAAAAACAGAGGATCTTAAAAGTATTGTGTCTTTTAAATCAAAAACATAAAACATAAAAACATAAAAAATTCTTATAATCCCCTTGAAAATTTTCTTGAAAACATAATATTAAGTAAAATTTCTACATTTCATAACCTGGAGACATACATCAAAAGAAAGGGTGAGCAGAAGGCCGAGTAAATAAAAACAAGTGAAACAGTTTACATGTCTTAAGTGATAACAATAAGAACATTGGGGAAAATAGGAATATAATTATAGTAACTTGTAACATAACTTGAAAATGTGGCTAAAACATTTATTTTCAACATTAATGAACATATAACCAAGGTAAATCCCCCAGGTTTCATTAAAATTACCAAGGTTATTCACCATGTTATCGTGAAACTTGTCATTTATAGAGATTAAATTCTTTACCCAATGTATTGGAGTGAGATATGGTCACCCAATTAATATGTATTAATTTTTATGTGATCCAAGTATATCATAATTATATAGTTCATAAATAAACCAAAGATAATAAAATAAATGGGTTTCATATCAAAATTGGGACGTTTTGAAAAGTGCTTAAAAACGAGATCATTATGTCATTTATAACCCATGTAAATGGAGTGAGAGTTATATGCGTGTAAATTCCAGAATAAAATATATCAATTTTATGTCTTGATGAATGAACCTAGAATTTAAATAGGTTTGGGTATTCACATAAATAAAATAATATAATATCTTGAGAAAAAGATAGATATTTTGAGACGAAAATTCTACAACATAATGACAATATAACATGGTTTTATAAAATAATAAAAAGAGAGGGGAAAAGGGTATACAATACATAAATGAATAATTTTATAGTATAGGGATAGAATAAAATAAAAAAAGATCACAGTGTTGATATTTTAATGACATACCAAAAGAAAATAAAACATAAAAAAAGAAGTTGCTATTTTTTTAACAAAAATTCGACAGCATAACGACGTCACTTAAAAATTCATAAAATCATTTAATGAGATTGAAAAGGGTCTCTCATTATTTGGACATGAAATTTAAAGTAATAAGGATGTATAAGAACATACCCCCATATAATAAGATATAAATTATAAGACATAACATAAAAGAAGTCAGAACTATAAGTGGAGGGTGAAAAGTTCCCTGACAATGAAGAGTAACTTCAACAACTCGAAGGCTCGGACCTTGTGGGGATTGAGGGAACCTTGGGAGGACTCCTTGTGAAGTAAAAGACCAGATTTTAATTGAGGAAAAAATTTTAATGAATGGAATAAAGGAATGGGTTGGTATTTATAGCCAAAGTGGGGGGATATTTTATTAATTTCCAAGGGACACCTAATTAGCGCTATTTGAAAAACCATGGGATTCCCCATGGTATTTTACCTTGTTATTGGCCAATAGGGACACCTCATAACATTTATTACTATTCAAAAGTCTACTCGAATTATTTCACATTGATTACATCATTAATGAGGTCATTAATTACACTGAAACACAAAACTGTATTCATACTATTCACTGAAAAACAAAACATTTTATAAAAATATCATAAATTCACCCTAACCTAATATCAATGACCTGAATTCAAAAATGAACTCCATTTTATGTTTTTTTTAATTATGAGATATTTAATTTTTAAGTAAAAATACTATTTACTCAAAAAATACTAATACTTTACTAATAATTTTCTGAAGAGTTATTTACTTATGAAATTATATCACATTACCCTTAAAGATGCCTAAATTATATTTATACTTAATTAGGTGAGGTTATTATTCCATTGGTCACATTACAATTCATAAGGGTAATATTACTATTCATAATTTACTATTCACAAAAAAAATAAGTTGATCTTATTAGAATATAAATTTCTTACTGATCATTACTGTAAAAGACCATTTTTTATAATTATTTCGCATTATTAATTATTTAAAGTATACAAAAATATTTTAAAATACCAATTTTCCAAAATTCCCCATTATTATGGAACTTCTATAAATTAATCTTATGTTTATTTTGACATTTTAAATTCACCAATTTTACCATAATAAGAAATAAAAATTTTATATATGAAAAAGGATTACACAATGTATCTATGGACTCATTACATAGCCCCTTATAACATCAGCATATGATCTAAGAGTAAGGTGTGCTGTGATGATAGAATCTTGGGGTGCCTCAAACAACATTCTTCGAGCGGTGATGTCTATCACCTTGAACTTCTCCCTTAAGAGATTATGTTTAAGCTTAATGTGTTGGAGTTCAGCTTTGGCTTGGTCCAGAGAAAATCACACTGATGATACCTCCTTCACAAGCTCCGAAAAATGGTCTTTGTATGAACCAATGCTACTGGATGAGTCCATCGACTCTTATTTCTATATTAATTAACCATGATCATTTTTATTTATAAACAATAATCATAACATTAACAGTATAGTTTCTAACTATCATATTGACCAACAATCATATAATAGTCGAAACCCAATGGTCTCATTTTAATTATATTTACTTCAATAATTAGTGTTTATAGTTATGTTGAATATAAAAATAAAATAACCTGAAAATTTAGGAAATAAATATTATTCAAAAGGTCAGGTAATTACATGACATCCCATTTCCACTATAGGATCTTGAGAGGAAACAAAAAACCTGCCAAAACCTGGTGCTCATTCTTTACCTACCGACACTTGAGAAACTGAGAGATGAAATCATCCATTATCCACCTCATGCCAACCCAAAAAAAACTATTACTGAAGGTCTATGTACATATTCTCTACATCAAGATGTATATACAAATGATATTTGTGAAAATATATCATCACATCCTTCCATATCATGATTGGGACCACTGTCCCTTCCTAGAAAAGGATGACATGATTCCTTCTATAAAATCTAGTTGGTGAATCTTCTAAGGATATCTGGTAATGTTAAACCATACAACCAATGTCTCCCAACTGGGACTCTCTCATACACAGGATAAGTGGAGGAGTCAATACCATCAACTGAAGAAAAGTTTCACCCTCCTCCTTAACTTGGCTCAGTTACAAGGAATCCAACTTCCCTGACACCTCCTGCACCAAATGAGCTTGGGACTTCCTACTAAGGGCATCTGTGACATGTTTACCTTAATAAGAGTACATACTATCTCAAATCCATGGTACTATAGGAACTCCAACTAGTGCTTATGTCTCAGGTTGAAGTCTCTCTGCATGAAGACATATCTGAGACTCTAATTATCTACGTAAACAACAAAGAGCTCCTACAAAATATAGTGCCTCCACATCCTCATAGAAAATACTACTACTACCAAATATACTTCATGAGTCATGTAGTTTTACTCATGGTGTCTCAATTTCCAATAACCATATGCAATAACTTCCTACCTCTACATCAACATGTAGGTGAGACTAGCTCCATAGGCATCACAATATAATTTGTACTCCACACCCTCCTTCTATAGTTTCAAAATTGGATCAATCATCATATTCAACCTCAAATCCTCAATGTCTCTATTGCACTTCTCAGTCTAGATAAAAAACAACCCCTTCCACACCCAGGAGGTCAAAGGGGCTGAAATCCTATAGAATCCTTCCAAAAACCTCCCATAGTACCCCTCAAAGCCAAGAAAAATATGAACCTCTAACATTATATTGGGAAGATCCCATTAAAGAACTCTGTCATTCCTCATCAAGTCCATAAGTAATCCTTGTTCAGAAATTACATGCTCTAGAAATTGAACATTAAGGATCTTGGATTGAAACATTGAGATCCTACCATAAATATTGTGCTCCCAAAGCATGTCCAAGACCATTATCAAGTTCTCTACATGCCTCTCATGAGATGTAGGGTATATAGGTATGTACTCAATGAAGACAAAGATAAATCGATCCAAGTACGGGTATAAGATCCAGATCATCAAATCCATAAAAAAAGTGGGGGAATTCCTCACGCCAAAGGAAATCACTATAAAATAATTGCATCATTAGTGACATCATAATGTTAGCTTCATTATATCAACCTAATGAACACTAAAATGGTGGTATATGGACCTGATATTGATCTTCAAGAAACATAAAATTCCTTGAATGTTATCAAAAAGTTCATCAATCCTAGAAAAAGGGTAATTTATCATTATCATGTCCAAATTTAGGTGACGATAATATACATAAATCTGAAATCAACAATCATACTTTTTCATGAACAACACTAGAGTTTCCCAGGGGTAAACACTAGACCAGATAAGACCATTCTCTCAATGGTCTTCTAACTTCAATCATATCTCATAGAACTCAGTATGGATCATAACATATTTTGAAGAAGATATCAGAGTTTTCTTAGGGTTAAATTCAATGAAAAACACCATCCCCCACCTTAGTAGGAGTAAAAATATGTTATAATGAAATACATCCATAAAATCCTCCAGGATGTAATCTTGATGTCTAATGATTCTACTATTCCAAGAGCTACACTAACCAATTTATTGGTGATGTGTTGCATATTTCTTCTTGAAAACCCCAATAATCCTTCTAGGATACCTCTCTCACTACAAAGGATAATCTCATCCCATTAGTGGGAAGACATCTCACTCGTCTGCGGTGATAGTCCATCTGGGATAGGGTTGTAGAAAAATGGTCCATACCCAAGATGATATCATATTGTCTCGTCATGATGACCAAAAGTTCCCATGATAAACTCTCTCCACCAAATGATATCTCCCACTACCTGTAGATAGAAGATATCAAATAAGTGTTGCCCATAGAAACCTCAAGGTAAAGCTTCTTGGATAAAGTCTCAACTGGGAGCACCAGTTATCACACCAGGAGTAAAGAGATGAAATAATAACATTAACCTATGTATACTAATACTAATTAAAGATTATAATAAACATAGACCATACCATTAAACATCTTGTGATCTGTTAGGTAATAATTTTCCATAGTCGGTGGTTACTAATAACTTTTAATACCACTCTTTAAGACTTACATGGTACTCTTGGAAATGGTGGTGGTATAATAATCTCATAATATCATCAACCACACAAAAATCATCATTCTAGATTCCCATATGATTCTATTCCAGCTCTACCTCCATGGGGGCCACCCTACCCACACCTAGGAGATACCTGATCATGACACAACCTCTGTTGTGGAGGTCTGCCCACTATCTTTCTACCCACCTTAGAATGTATAGTTAGGAAATCAGATGAAATTTGAAATTTCCCATCACATTCATATCACCTCCCCTATATGGGATTCCCTGGTCCTTTGTGATGTCCTTGCGACACATAACTATGTGTCTGAGTCTGGTCATGGGGAGGTCTCATACACTAAGACCCTACTGAATGATGCTTACTAGCTAATATAGATGAATAATCCCCATGTAAACCACTTATTGATCCCGAAATATTGTGTACTTATGTTAGAAATTACTCTATCACCAGTGGCCACTTCAATACTCGAACATATGTGGGAATACATAGATGTACCACACTGGCACAAATGTCTCTGTGGAGACCCTAATAATTTTTTTGATTGGATGTATATATACTAAACCATGTTGTGGGAGTACTGTGTGAGGTTAGTAAACCTCATGTCATACTAAAAAACATTCTTAACTCACTACTGTAGCTCTAGAATCTATTTAATCTAAAATAATATAAGAAAATGGGTAATAGTTATCAAGAAATATATATTTGAATTCAGTCCATGAGAGTATCAAATCATAATGTGTTTGCATGAATAGACTCCAATATCACCCAAATACTCTATAAAAAATAATGTCTTCAAGTGCAACCACTTTATCAGTTAGTTACCAGATAAGTATGAAAAACCAGATTCAAAATCATAACAATCCTCATCCACAAGGGGATATAGCTCACCGTTGAACCATAGTAGCATCAGGAACAAGAAATCATGATGTGCGCTAATCCTATGCATATCCTCAAGCATATATAATTGTACTATATGATGCTAAAAAGTAGTTGGTGATTATAATTGTCATACTTGAGGAAGGATCTCACATGATATTTCCTAAACAGAGGCCTCATCACTCATCAGATCATCATCACTATCCAGAATCGATAACCTGACTAGCTGTCTTCACTTGGGCATCCTAGAAATTTGATCAAGTCATACCATAGTGAGATAATATATATGTATATATATATGAGGAGATAAATAAATAAGGAAATTAAAAATACTCAATCCAATATGATACATGTACCAAAGTTCCCTAAAACCATTGTCTCAGTATGACACATGGAGAAATAGGTAGTCAGAAACCTAGTGAATGGATATGTCATATACTGCACCAACACTGGGTACCCTAGCCAGAAAGATGCACTTGAGACACTTTGACACCATTTACCTAAGTTCCCAACTAACCCTCATTATGGGATAAACCACTAAACATCGTCCTGAGGTCAAAACAGATCTGATACCAATCATTCAAGTCTCGAACTCACGAGGATTGAGATGCAACTACCCCAAGCCCATCTCCCAAGGATAGGGGTTGGGGACAAGTTATGAAAGGCATAACAAACTTGTGAGGTCTTTTTCTAATGTACTTGAATACATTCACCCATCCAAATCCATGAAGAATTGAAGATGAATATATACAAAAGATAGTAACATCTAGAGTAATAACCATGCATGTAACAAAAACTACAGAAAACAAGAGTTTGAGAAATTAAAATGAATGTAAAGGGGAAAAATACATTCCCTACAAAAAATATGTCCCAAACTGAAAATATTGGATAATTAAATGTTGAGATAGCCTGAATCTAAATCTCAATTCCCCAACCATCATATGATTTCAAATTCACCTATATATCCCCTATACTCCTTTGTAATTACCACTGACCAGTCTGTCATCTGCACAAGACATGAAATGTGCGAGAAAAGCCCATGCATTGGTGAGTATATATATACCTAGTAGGGAAATCAAAAATTTGAGGGGATGGGGGAATGAAATAGAAAATATGATATAAGTATACATCTCAACCCATGACAAGAGAGAAACACAATCCAACAATAAGGATACATATATTATCTTAAAATAAAACTAGTAGGAGAGAGAAATGAGATATCTATCTCATAGCCCAACCCAGAAAAAGAGTCTTACAATAGTTCCAAGGGGTCCATCAATAATGACCAACATCTCACTTGTCTGTCCATATATGTAATTGTTTGGAAGGACCTCAACTTGCCATCGTGCTGCACAATCGAGGTGAAACAAATCCCAAAGTAGATGATCTGTTCCCTAGAGCATTAGGGGGTTGCAGTCAACATATGGAGGACCTTTCCCCTAGTATGATAGGGTGTTACCCTTCGTAGATATAGAAACCCATGACCTAGTTTGTCAGAGAGTATCAATTAGTAGATATAGGACTCTCACCCTAGTATGATAGGCTAGTACCACTCAGCATATGGAGGACCCACATTATATTATGATAGAAGGTTCCACTCCATAGAGAGGGGAATTGTTCCCTAGTACATCATGTGGGGTACCAATTAGAAGATATAGGGCCCTCACCCTAGTATGATATGGGGTACCACTCAGTGTATGTAGGACCCATTCCCTAGTGTGGTATGGGGTTACACTCCACAAATAGAAGACCCACACCCTAGTACGATAGGGGTACCACTAAGTAGATAGAGGACCCCACCCTAGTACGATATAAGGGTACAACGTAATTTCTGGAGGATTCCCACCCTAGTATTATGGGGGTCCACTATTTAGAATGAGGACCCATGTTCAATTCAATCACGGGGTACCGCTCAGTATATAGAGAACCCACAACCTTGTATGATAGGGGTACCACTCTGCGTATGGAGGACCCATGCCCAAGTATGATAGGGTATTCAACACTATAGATAGATAAACCACACCTTAGTCCATAATAGGGGTACCACTCAATAGATATTGGTCCCGCACCCTAGTATAATTTGGGGTAGAATTCAACATATAGAGGAACCATAATCTAGTATGATAGGGGTTCCACTATATAGATAGTGTAACCACACCATAGTATGATAAGGGTTCCTATCAATAGATAGAGGACCCGAACACTATTACAACAGTGGTAAAACTTAGTGTATGGAGGACCTGATCCCTAGTAAGATAGGGGATTCCACTCCCAATATAGAAGACCCACACACTAGTATGACAGGGGGTTCTACCCCATAGATAGAGGCCTCACACCCTAGTATTATAGGGGGTACCACTCTAATGATATTTACCTATATTTGTGATCATTGAATGTTTCATAAAAAGAAAAACTCTTAGAACATATCTCATCATATCCCAAAACCCACTATAAAAGCCACCATCAAATTCAACATGAGAAAAAATCTAGGACATGCTACCCAATTGAGAAAATCTAAGTCCAAACGAAAGAGATACGAGAGGTATAAGTTTCCTGCAAAGTTGGTATATGATTTTTAGAGGACCCACACAATGTGTGGTCCGACTTTTCAACCCCTGAATGTTTTTTACAGTGCACAAATCACTACCCATGTATCCTATATGGCTTGTAAGCCAGCTATAGGTCATGTCTGAGCCCCTTGGACCGAGCCGTGTTCTCTTAGTTGTGCCTGTTTCCATGTAAACTGGCCATGTACCTGGCTATATCTGTGTCTGTGTACTCCTAGAGTATATTTTATATTTCCATAACTGAGTAACACAACATGTGGTGGTCTAACATGGTGTGTGATATTTAACTCACTAGAGAACCTTAACCTCCACAACTGGGTCACTACACTAGTGTGTTCATCCCAGTACACACCTTGTAGTCAAGAAATTCACCGAAACATAGATACACTCCATGAATTTTTGATATGGATTATTTTCTAAAAATCCCACTATTTTAAAACCCATAATTTATTGTAATAACTTCCACACATCATTTATGGCCTTCAAATAGGAAAAAATCAGAGTTCTATTTTTCCATTCGACACACACACACACACACCATCACATAGCCATCAATCTCCCATCACCTAACTGAATTTATAATCTAAGTAGGAATCACCCATATACTAAAATATATTATAATCCATCCATAATTTTTTAATTAGTTCATCAAAAGTGAATCCTACACAAATCTGGGGCTTTAATCACGGTCGAACCCGCCCAGTAATGTCAAATCATGTCCACATAGTCCGTTGTTGAAGAAAATGAAGAATTATTGGAGGGATCATAAGAAAAAAGGTGAAAAAATGATTTCCCAAGATTCTAGGACAAAAAATTAGATCATTGATAGCCAAGTTGAGAGATACAACACAAATAGAGTAAACAAATGAATAAAAAATTTAATCAATGTACACACTCATAAAAATGATGGATTTGAATGTAGATCAAAGAATAAAAATATGATCATGCTCAATTACTTAATCATATTGTTGGAATCCGAGAATTATAAGTCATACCTTTGGATTTTATTGATTTTTGGTGAAGAGAATTCTCACCAATGATGGAAGGATATCTGTTGCATTCATTGTGCCTTGATTCACCTGGATCTAGAAACTCATCGTCATAAGATTTCAATCTTCCAATAAAAAATGGTGGATTATTTATTTCAATGGTCTGATGGTTATGTAGCTAACCATATATATTCTCTATGAGAGTCTATTTATTATGGGAATTATGTTTAAATTAATTAATTAATATAATTAATTAAGTCACGTTATGTACACACCAAGGATCGCCTTTTCTGAACATCTAACACCAACCAATTTTAGGTCGAAACTATAGTAAATACCATGATCCAGATTCAATCGGGGTCTCGTATTTTTAATTTGATACTTTTTTAGATGATATTCAATTATTTTTGAAGAATTTGTGTGCATGATATAAAAAATTTAAAATATTTTTATAGAGTTATTTTTTTGGAAAACTAGGGCTTGAATAACACAATGTCTCAACGCCTGGCTCCAAAAATATTCATTAATATATTTCAAAGTCTTACCAGGAGAAAACAAGGTATATACACATATAATTTTAGTTATTTTTTTAGCATCTACCCAACTAGATAAATTAGATTTATGTTCACTGGAATAACCAGAAATAAATTTTACCTTCTTCATTGGAATAGTATTTATTTTATCTTTGGATGATTCTAGAAGAACATACACTACTTTATAAAAATAAAATCTCATAATTTTAATGGTATTTTATACATTAATACACCAAGACTACATTTCAATGAGTAATTATACTTTTTCATCCAATTTTCCATTAATTTCATTCAATATCTTATCATGTTATTTAATTTTCCCCTTAGAAATGTCCTCAATAAAATCATTCTCTTTCTTGATTTTATTTATTTTCTATTTCTCCAACAATTTTATTATTTTATTGAGTTGAGTTTTTTGGTCTAGAAATGATTCAAGTTCAAATCTCAGTATGCAAACATGGTAGATCTCTTCTTATTTCACAACACAACTTAAAGAATAATGATGCCTCTTAACTTGTGAAATGAAGGTTTTATGTTTTTTAGTTAACCCTTAATCATCGAATCCACTCAATTCTAAATCATATTCATCAAATTTTCTACTCATAAAATTTTTCTTATACTTACTTTACATATTCTTCTTCTTTCTAGTATCACCTTTTATAGTTTTTTAGATCTTCGTTTAATATAGTATTCTTCTTCATAATCGCTATCCTAATAATTGAATTATTTATTTGGAAAAATCAATTAAAGATGACCAATTTGAATACAATTAAAAAACCTAAATGGATGTATAACATTAAATTTTACATTCATATTCTAACCTTTATGGAAATAAAGGAAACAATTATCATATAATCTGTATTACTTCCCTAATACTCATTGTAATTTGAGAAAGGTTCATCTTTATTTTCCTTTATTTTGAGACTTTTAATTTCATTAAATAAATTTCATCCTTATGTTTATTTTTTAATAAATGGATTTTTTAAATCTCAATATTGAGGATTTTATTATGAAAATAATCAAGTGATAGGGCTCCAACCTCTTCCAAGGTAAAAATACTTGGATCAAATTTCTTAAGAAAATGAACATCATTTTTTTTGGATAATAGATGAATCTTACAATATATCTCCACAATTGTTGATATGACTTATTATATCATTTACCATGATAAACTAGTCACTTATAGTCTTATCATCAACCCTTCAGACATCTTTAAACTTATCTCTCCAGATTTTTAGTTTGGAATCTTTGATCTTCACATTACCTTCAAATATATTATAAAGTTTTTCCCACATATGCATAGAGGTATTTAATCCCACCACCTTAGTAATCAAAATATCATACAAAGATGAAAAATGTTTTTTTGGATATCCCATATACGACCATATTTTTATTATCATCATCTATTATTGGAGAATATATTTCAGGTAGTATAAAACCAACTCTCATAGTATCATTAACTCGATGGCCTTTTGAAAGAAGAAATGAAATCATTCAGTTTTTCTATCAATAATAGTTATTGAAATCAATGTAAGGAACCCTCTACTATTGGATAAATTAAAAATAACCATTTTCAATGTTCAATAAGGGTTAGATATTTTTAGAGGTAACCTTGCACTCTTATACCAATTATATATCCAAGGCTCAAATATATCACTAAGAGGGGGTGGGGATGAATCATTGATGTGTCTTTCATAATTTGTTCATTTAAAATTTACCTTTGTGATAGGTCAAGTTCTTGATACTTCATTATTTAAGGTGAAACCACTACCATATATAAAAAATTAAATAACTAAAAATCACACATGTAATTTTATATGGTTCACCCTCGATGTGGGTGAATAAGTCCTTAGTATGTTAGCGGTGTTCTAAGAAATAGATTATCCACTTGTATATCAAACATATTACTAGTAAAAAAAATATATAGAAATTATTTAAAGTTAAACTCCCATAGTTCTTAATCACTAATGATTAACATGGACCTTCTCTCAATATGATCTTTAGATTGAATTCTTTCCAGTGTTCTTTATACAAAATGCTAGTAATTCAACTTTATCCTGAAAATATCTTGTTTGTTCTACTAGAATCATTCTAGATCTCCAATGGTATTAACAACCTCCCTTGAAAAGGTCTTCAACTTCTTATACCTACTAATTAAATATGTAAATTGAACTTTTTCCGATTCAAGTCCAATAAGTCAAATATTTTACTAATTAACCACTGGCCTTTATCACTGATATTACCAGTTTACTTAATGACTAAAATTAATATCTTTTTTAAGAAATAGTTTACATGTAAACGTTACTATATCTTCATGCATCTGCACTATAATGCAATAACTTCTCATCCAAAACCCTATAACACAATGTTTATTTTATTATTTTATGTGCTTTGTAGTTCTATGTCTTTCTCTTCACTATCCCTCAAGACTGTTTATACATAAATGGATTACTAAATTCTATTTAAACTATTTCACATGTTTTTTATATATTATATCCTTCATGTGGTATTCTTCATGTACGTTTGATCATTCACAACATATATTATGCATCATGTTCTCTCTATTCAGGGTTAGGATACATGCACACAGGGTCTCACACTACCTATACACAAGTGAGTATGAATTCAGGTATACATGTACACATGCACTATCTTTTACCTTCCTC
This sequence comes from Viscum album, assembly GCA_963277665.1. Taxonomy (NCBI): domain Eukaryota; kingdom Viridiplantae; phylum Streptophyta; class Magnoliopsida; order Santalales; family Viscaceae; genus Viscum; species Viscum album. The sequence continues at coordinate 1,898,835,396 of OY728150.1, forward strand.
ATTCACTATCCTCCTATATTAAAGTAGTTCTCCCAAACAATGAAGGGTGCACGTAAGGGTATCATGCAATATCAAATAGATTTTCAGAAAAAGTTCTTTAAAAAGATATTCGAGTGAGTTATAAGCAAGTTGAATTACCATGATATTTACTACTTCCTCACAACCTAAGAGGTTCTTAGAATATATTTTTGAAATCTTTGTTTCATGAAACTCTTTTTTTTCTTTGAAAATGAGATATCTTTTCAATATCAACACTCACTCTCTTAGGATCACTACTTATCCTTTTATAGGCATGTACTGACCACCTTATCTCTGATAGAAGATTCATGTTAAGGAGGTCAAATATCTCCAAAATATATGTCGTGCCTTGAATTTTATACACATATATGTTCTTGAAAAATTTAAATTCTCCAAACAAAGGTTTACTTCTAATTATTAAACTCTTATCGATGCACAAAATAGTGGCATCTTAATGATAGTATCTGCATGTGCATGCCAAGAAGATCACAAACACCACATTGCTTTAAGAATCACATCATCCTCAACTAGTAGAAACTAATTTGATTTATCACATGCATGAAATATATAGACTTATTGTCTATTATGTACAATTCTCTTGGAATGATCACTATATGATGGATAGACAATGGATAAAGCTTGCAACGTCGAACCAGTGTCTTCGAAGAGGACTTAAGTGCATCAATGGTTTAAAACAATGAAGGTATTATCATAAAACTTAGATTACATGGATCATGTAGCCATGGTTATGTCTATATGCTTTTATAAAAGAGGATCCACAACCTAAATCTTCTATCCCACACTTTCTCATGCTCCATTCTCACTCTTCCTTATATTGCAAGTCGCCCTGCTAGTGTTTTGATCCATGACACTAGGGTTGGAACTTAGAACACTCACACACACATAGATAGAATGTTTATGACATGATAACCCCCCATTCCTGACACAACACACACCCTATGAGCATTATGCAACCACACACACTCCTATGCTACCATGCATGCTCCTCAGGCCAACTCTCCCATGTCGTTGACTCTATGCTCTAGCATGGGTGGTTGATGGGATATCCCTTGCGTCTTATAATATTTTTCCATTTTTTGTGTGAAATTAATACCATCATAGACTTAGAATAATTATATGTATAGAATATAATTACAATATATTCTCAAATTTTATTCTTAATATAACATTCCTCCTTAAATACCTCATGTAAAGTAAATACAATTTTCATATATTTTTTTAATTCTTATTCTAAACTATTCTTCATTAAAATCAATATTTTCATGGTCTTTGAAACATCAAAACATCTCATACAATAATTTTTATATTTCATGGACTTATTCAAATCCTGTTCTTCTCAAAACATTGTTGTAAAGAATTTTTTATCCTTATTGACACATATATTTGAACTTCAGATCAGTCTATCAATTGTTACACTAGATATGAAGAATTGTAATTATCCATGCTTCTTGGTATCATATTAACATATAATCTCTAATACATATTAAACCTTTATTGAAAAAATAAGATTCAATTCCATAGAGTGAAGAAGAATCCCCTTTTATTTATTTCAATACCCTTAACAATTCTCCATGTCAATATGTGTAATCTATTTCATTTTATTCCTACTTATTAAAAATAGATACAATGATTTATTTATGGGGTTCTCATATCAAATTCTCACAATTCCATTATAATTATATATCCTAAATGAATGGAACAAAATTATTTCTTAATGTAATGATATTTTTTTTTGTTAACTCCATGTCTTTGTGGGAAAACATGATGTAAAAATCCAGAGTGATGTTAAAAAAATTAATGTTATCCCTAAAGAATATTTATCTATGACACCATCCTAATTATCACTAAACTAATTCATTTAATAGGATAAAATGGGTTTGAAGATATAACCTTATCTTATCTTAAGATAAACCTCAAACCATTTCTAGTGAATAAAATATCACCCTTCCCATAACTCAACTTATAAATGATTCATCAGCCTCTTGAGAAATTGTTTGACATGATCAAGGAATTTTTTCAAGGACGATAGTCATACTTCAACAAAATTTTTTCTCACCCTCAAGGGATAAACTCCATTAATCTTCATGGAAATTGATGAAATCCATTATAAACATCACTCGTCCTTAAATTATATTCCGGTTAGTTTCTATAAACATGAATAAGGGAATAAATAGATTTATTAATGCTTACCATTAAGAGGCACAAGGATGAGATTCAATCAACCAAGAAACTCTCTTAAATCCATATCCATTTATATTTATGCTAGAACCTCGTTTTAATTTCTAATTTGTATTACTAGAAGGTGGAATTATTATACTCTTCTCCTGTTTATGATCCATAAAATCACACGCATCATCACAGGTCAACTTTTTCAATTTAACTATTTTATTTCTTGTGTGGGTAGACTAATCACACCATTATTTTTAATACGGATAGTATGTTCTCATAATCTACCCAAAAACTTATGAACATTCTAGATACAATCATTTGGGAATTTTATATGGGATTTAGAATCAGTTAGTGAATTCTCTGGTCTGACTTTAGTATTAATTTTTTCTATTTTTTCAACTTTCCCTCCTAAGAAGAATTTATTTGAATAAAAATAGTCAGAAATATTTTCTCTTCATTGATATTTATTTACTTTAGTAGCCTGTAGTAATTGAATTAGATGTATTCTCATGTAATATATAACATAATGAATTTATTAGTCACATATTTTATATATTTCATTTATACAATCGATATTATTCCGAGTTGGTAGCCTTGTTGATTTCTCACTAACAACATATGGATTCTAAGGAAATTCCACATTATCACATTGATTATTCTTTTCCATATAGAATTTATACCTTTCATGTGTTCTAATTATAAGTAAGTGACATATTATACTAATAGATATATGGGTTTTCCAAAATTTACAAAAACACTAGTAGTAATCTATAAAACATCATCTTCCATAATTTTGAAAATTCCATCACTGATAAAATAATTATTTTATGAATACCATAATACTATTATTTTACCTCAATATTGGGGAATATTATTTTTCCAAATAATTTATGTTCTCACAAGAATCTTCATTCCATATACTTTCAGTTTTTATGTTAGTACCTATACAACTAGATAAAATTGATATAGTATCACTATAATAATCATAAATAATTTGTATCTTTTTATTTGGACTGTTCTTCATAGTTGCATTTGATTATTGAGCTTTAAAATACACTAATTTATCAAAATAAAATACCACCATTTTCAAAGTGTTTTATACATTAATATAACAATTTTTTTGATTAGTTTTTCTTATTTTACAACAAGGTTTTTATTATTATCTTTCAACATATTATAATGTTTTATAATTTTCACATGGGATGCTCTAATCTTCTCAATAAGAACATTCACTTTATTATATTCATTTCATTTATCCTTATCTAAAAATTTGATTAATTTCATAAGATTAGTGTTTTAATCAATACATTCTAATATTTCATATCTTACCATGTACTCATGGTAGTTTTCTTATTCTTTCATATCATTTCATGAAGAAGAACCATGACTTATAAATTTTACAGTGATGGTATTATGTTTTTTAGTTAAAAATTAATTTTATATTTCACTTCATCCTAAAGAGTCTTCATCAAATTTTATACTCATAATATTTTTCTTATACTTCCTTGAGAACTTCTTCTTTCTGGTATCACATTTTCTAGTTTCTTCAGGCCTTCTTTTAACATTGTCTTCTTCTTCATCATCACTCTCATAATCATCAGATTGTTTATTTGGAAAATCAATTGAAAATTTTACAAATTGATACCAATTAAATTAAATTAAAGTAATAAATCCTTTAAATTTTCATTTTCATCTTATGTAATATTTGGAAATAAAGGCCCTGAATATTATAATCTGTATCACTTACCTCATCCTCATCAGAATCTAAGAATGGTTTATCATTATTTTCCTTCCTTGTGAGAATTTTAATTTATTTTAATTACATTTAATCATTATATTTATTTTTTTACATAAGATATTTTTTCACCTAATAAGTTTTTAGTCTATTATAAAACTCAAAAATAGATAGTTCTCCAACCTCTACTAAGGAAGGAAATTTTGGATCATACATTTCAGGAAAGTTAGGTATCAATTTATAAAAAATATAAAAATATTCCAAAGAATATCTAAAACCCTATCTATGACTTACCATACCATTTACCAAGGAAATTTATTCATATATAGTATCCTCATTATCAATTTAGTTTTATTAAAACATAGATCTATATTTTTTTAGTTTAGATTATTTTTTCTGCACATTCCCTTTATACAAAATTTTTAGTTTGACTTATATCTCCTTGTATGTTTTTAGTTTCAATGGATTAGTGAACACTTTATTAGAAAAATTTGACAAAATATAATTTCTATATTTCTCATCTAATTACAAAATTTTCTTATCCACTTCTGAAATGGGAGAATATATTCTAAGTTGGATAAAACCAATCATTAAAACATAACTAACTTCAAGGAATTGTAAAAGAAGATATATGAGCATTCAGTTCTTCCATCAATAATACTTCTTTCCATAAAAAAGGAACTCCAATACTATTTATTTAATTAAAAATATATATTTTTAGTCTTTAGTAAAGGTTGGATATTTTTCAAGGAAACCTTAAACTATGATACAATTTATAAAGTCTAGGTCTAGATATATCACTGAGAGGGGGATGGGGTGAATATATGTTATAAATTTTATAAAATTTTATTTTCAAATCAACATATACAATCTGTTAAGATATTGATCCATTATTATTTACAATATCACCTATCCCATATGAAAGAAAATTAAAGTACTTAAAATCACATGAGAATTTTTACAAGGTTATCCCTGGATGTGGCTGACTATATCATTTATATGTTCGATATGATATGAGAATCATATTATCAACTAGTAAATAAAATTTATTACAAGTTTTATAAATATCCCATAATCCTTGTTAGTCACACTCCTATAGTTCTGGATATTTAACGATTACTATGGGCTATCTCCCGATGATATCTTTAGAACAGCTTCCACTAGTTCTATTTATACTAACTCTTGATAAATGATATATATCCTGGAAAACTTTTGTTTTTTATACTAGATTAACATTAGTTATTAAATTATCTTCATGAAATTTTATGAATTGGTCTTTAACCACTTATTCATGTTGATTTAGTGTGTAACTTTTACGTTTTCTAATTTAAGTCCAATTAGTCAAATAGTCTACTGATTAAATACATGAATTTATCACTAATAATACCTATTTAGTGAATGGTGGGTATCATTCTATTTTTTAAAAAAATATTTTAAAATAAAAAATTAATCCATCTTTATGCATGTTTACTATAATTCAAGTAATTATAATCAAACACTATAGAACACAATATTTACTTTATAATCTTATAATATTTTTTGTTCTATGTATTTTTATTCACCATAGCTTGTGAATATTTATACATAAATGGATTCCTTAGTTTTATCTAAATAGTTTTAGATATTTTGTTGTATATTGAATCATGCATGTGGTCTTCTTCAAATATATGAAATCATGAAAAAATTATACTATATATCCATTTCTCTTCATTCATAGTATGGATATATGCACATAGGGTGTTATACCGCCTTCATGAAAGTGAGTGTGAAATCAGGTATGAATTAACAAATACAATGTCCTCTCCATCCCTCCCGAGCTCTCCTTCTTTATACAGGTTAGTCTTACAAAATAGGAAGGGTATTTATAAGGGGATTACACAATACCAAATGGATTTATAGAAAAAGTTCTTTCAAAATATATTTTAGTTTTTTAAACCCAATTCAAATGACTGCATGATCTCCTTCATCTTCAAGACCTAATATTCTCATAGAATCTTTTTAGGAAATTAGTGTTCTGAAGGGATCTATTTTAATTATAAAATGTGAGTTATTTTCAATATTGGTAGCCACTCTCTTAGGATCACTTCTTATATTTTTATAGGAATGTTTCCACTCCCTTAGTTCTAATAGAACAATATCATCAAGGATGTAAAATATATCTAAAAAATTTGTTATGTCATGACTATTATACACATTGATGTTCTCATCACTTTTTAAATTTTCAAATGTGGGTTTCCTTCTACTTATTTTGATCTTATTGATTCCAAAAATAGTGGAATATTTGTTATAGACTGTGTACATGTATGTGATTAATATCACATTCATAACCTCGCTTTACAATTCATATCATCCTCGTACAGTAGAAACTAATTTGAATCATTGTATTCATGAAAATTTTTATTTCATTCAAGATATTGAGGTGATTGAGCCTATATCACTATCTTAGTGTGATCATTGGAAAATGGATATACATCATACAAATCTTGATGAATCAAACTAGCATTTTCGTAGAGGACATAAGCACAAAAAGGTTCAATATGATGGTGAAATGATCATATGTTTCAAATTACATGGATCATATGACCGTTTCTATGTCCATATCTTTTGAAAGATAAGGAATTATATTGAGGCTCCATTATCCCATATTATCCCAAGATCCAATATTTCTCTACCATATATTTCAAGCTATAATTTTAGTTATCAAACCATGAAGCCAATGTCATCACCCAAAACAATTTCACGCACATACATGGGGTGTGGCCATTACGTTCTCTCCCCATGCACTCCACCATGCGCACCCTGTGAGAATTATGCCTCAACGTTCACTCCTATGCCACTATGAAGGCTCCATGGGCCAGCTCTCCCACTTGGTTAAACTTAAATTCCCACATGTGTGGTTGATGGAATAGACCTTGTGGATTTTAATGGTTTACCTAATTTTTTTATAAATGTACCACCATAATATATTTATAATAATTATCAGTATAGAATAAAATTCCAATAAATTCTTAAATATGATTCATATATAATATTCCTCCTCAAATACCTCATGAAAAATAAATATTATTTTTCATGGTCATATATTAATCATTCTTTTAAAATATTATTTAGGGAAATCAATATTTTCATGGTATTCACTTCCTTAGATTTTCTCATGAAATAAATTTTATAATACATGGACTGCTTTAAATCATCTTCTTCTCCAATAATTATTGTTAACAATGTGTCATCCTTAATTACACATTTATTTGAACATATTATTTTTCCAATAATCATCACATTTTATAAATAGAATAATAATTCTTCATGCTTTTTAACTTCATCTCTACTTATAATCTCCATTACATATTAATTCATTACTGAGAAAAAATATAATTCATTTCAATTGGGTTCAACACTTAATATATTTTATTATTATATCTTCATGCCCAGATTCATCATGCCATGTAATCCTCTATATCTCTTTCGCAAATAAATCAACACACATATCCATTAGCTTCATATACAAACAACTTCAAACTCCCACTCAACCACCTTATCAACAAGTACCAATCAATTTAGAGATGTTTATAAATCTCTCCATCTTGTCAACATATCATCCTATATTGATTACTTACCTCTTGTGAAGAAGTACAACACTAACCAAAGCATGCAGAAGATATATGGACTGACCTCACCCATTAAAGTCATAGTTTTGTCCACTCTAGTGCACTTCTACATAGTTTTCTCTTCTAGAAGGCTTCACCTTACCATAAAGTGATCACTACCCTTATTTATATAAAAGCTTTATGATGGGGGGGGGGTAAACATAAGACCTATAATCCCTTCATGAAACTACATTATTCCCCATGTAGGAATTGTGTTTGGATTTCACGTGTTACCTCATAGGTCATATTTGACCCTTGAAGTTGGGTAATAGGGACATGTGTCCCCCATTAGGATCACCTAGAGCTTCAAATTATTTTAAGAAGATTAAAAATATCCTCCTCAGTGCATGGAATAAGGATTTAAGCTACAACTAGATCTGATAACAGATAAAATGACAAAAATCAGCCCTTCTAGTCATTATTTAGTTCACTCTAATACAATTCTTCAAGGTTTTTCATTATAGTAGGGATTACTTCCAATTTATTAGCTCACTAACCATATTTTTGAAAAGCCATTATGATGGGTGTGGGGGAGTTTCCATAGGACTAATAATCTATGCATGAAGCTACTATATTCCCCATATGGGACTCGGGTTTGGGAATCACATGAGACCTAACTAGTTATACTTAAACCATAAATCTAAAAAAATAGGTAAACAAGGATCCTTTCATGGTCACCTATGGTAGACACTATATTTAAGAAGATAAATAGTGGTTGATTTGGTGTTTTTTTGTGTGGTTAGATATAAAAAATGGTTGTCATTTGGCAATAATAATGTGGCAATGGGATGTGGTTATACATGTGATTAATAATAATTACACAGTAGGATGATGTCTTCTACTATTATATATCATTGTAATTTTTTTATTTATCATGCACCAACTCCAAAGTAAAGTAATTAGACTTATGTCAGTGACGACCCGTAACAATTTAGGGTGGTGGTGTCTGAAGTGAACTAGGTTCCAAATAGAGCGGAAGGAGAATGAGTTTGATTTTTTTAGGATTGTATTAGGGGATTGAATTTAGTAATGGTTATGAAATTTTTAAATAGATTATTTTAAGGAATATGGTTGGATGGTAGATGTTTAGTTTGAGTTTTAGGGTTTTCGGAGAAGGAAGATGACTATGTGGTGGCCACAGTAGGTCACTGGGTACCCGATTGGGTGGTAGAAAGTACCTAGTTAGAATCCAGAGGAGGATTACCCTCTATATGGGTACATTAGATTAATGGTTTTGGGTGATCAGGTAATAGGTGAATCCAAATATTTTTTTAAATGGATTTTTTTTAATATATAATTTGACTCCTATTATGTGATAACCCCTTTTCGATTATCTAGTTCTAGACAACAAAAATGTGGGGGGAGGGGGTACCCCTTTAATCTCTCATCTCCTCTCCTTATCGTTTCTCAATTAAAAATATCCAGAGGATATTATACAATGATAAATGTGATTTATTTTTCCTCTTTTCACCTTCCTCTCATCCTCTCAATCTTCTTTTAATTTTGGTGGGTTTGGATTAAGGATCTAAGATAGATTACATGGTGAAATTAGGTCTGGACTAAAATGGGTATTATTATTCTTGATTAGAGGGGGTCTTATTAGAATAATAAATTGAGGTTTTTTTATATTAATACACTTATAAGGCTTAATTTTATTTTTCAAAAAATTATGGAACAATTTAAGTGATCAAATGTTTTGATTATTAGGTCACGTATGATAGTAATCAAGGGGATACATCAGAGGGTAGACCACACCCTATTTCTTGAGTTTTCTAAAATTTTATATCTTATACTAAGGTAAAACCCTATGATTTTATGATATATTTATCTTTAAATCAATTTAATTTCTTGAAAACATTTGATACATTAATTCTTGAGTCCAGATAAACAATAACATAGTATACGATTGTAACATATACATTAAATTAGTTGAGTGAATATGATTAGCCACTTTATAAAAAAAATCCTAATATGTATAAATGTTTTATATAAATAAAATAAATTAATAAATAAGAACCCAATTTTTAGTAGTTTCATTATTGACTTTAAAAATACATTTTTCTCAAAAATGGTTTTCATTTATTTTTGTGAGAAAAAAAAATAATTAATGGCTGAATTGTTTTTAAAATGTATTTAAAAAAATAACTTAATTTTTCAAAATAATAATTTAAAAATTATATCAATGTGATTTTTTCATAATTTTCCCAAAATATCACTTTTTTTAATAGTGAAAAATTCTAATTTTTATTGAATAATGTCTTTTCATCTCAAGAATTTTAAAAGTTCCATTTTATTTTGAAATGGTTTTAAATGTAAAATTAGTTCATTTATATTATGAATAATTAAATTAATTTTGTTATAATTAATTTTATGTTATATTTTGCTATAAAAATCTTTTAACTTAAGAAAAAAAATTTCTAGAAAAAAACATCCCATCCCATTTTGTAGGTGAAATTTTAAATTAAATTTTACAACTTATACAAATTGAATTTGATAAAATGGTTTAAATATTTTGAATCATCAATTATAAATTTGGTAATGGAACCTATTAAATTTTAGTTAGTAATTAATAGTAAATAAAATAAAAAATGTTCACCATTGTTAAGGAATAAACAGGTTTACAAGGGGCTAAAGAAAGTGATAAGGGTACATTTTCCAATTAAACTTGTATAAATACTATTGTATGGACATATTTAGACCACATAATATACATAATTTTATTATCATTCCATTTGAAAGTATTTTTATTGAGTGTAAAATTATTACATTTTAATATTTTAATAAATTCCAGGTGTGACCTCTTCCCCACTTATAAAAGGACACCACTAATTTCTCCTATTTGCACCACTTTTAGCCATCTATCTCAACAAAAACTACCAAATAACCTTTTTTAAAAAAATTCACTCTCCATGAATTAGAGATTTTGTTCTTCTTAAAAGAAAGCTATAAGGGTCCTTACAAATGATCTAAAGGAGGCATGCCAAAGATAAGGTAACCATCCTACTCAACCTATTTCAACTTATTTATTTTTATACCTCCTATAATTATATTTTATTAATCATAAAAAAATAAATTCAGTATCATTAATATAGGTAAATGTTATTATTATTATGTAAATTTCATTATTCACCATCTCTTCCATCAAATGGGAAGTGAAATTATCGCTCACATGTACGTGCGCAGTACCACCTCTACGTAGATATATAATTCATTTTAAATCACCATATTTAATTAACAGTTATTATGTTGGTTATAATATTTATATATAATTTTTATTATTTTATTATAATATCATATATTCCTTCTAACCTCCCAATCCATACGTACATGTGCGCTACCACCTCCCTGAAGCGATTTGATTTATTTTTCATTTCTACTTTAAATGGAAGGTAATAATGATAAATTTAGTGAATTTATTTGATATATATGATTTAATAATTATTTTTATTTATAATAATCATTTATCTTTTACTCATTCAGTCTGTTGAAAAGTTTAAACAACATTTTTGCAGTCATACGACATACCATCTACATAAACGATGTAATTAATTTTTCTATCCCTATATTTTATTGATGAATATAAATATATATTGTATATATATGGTATTTATATCATTATTAAAATTATATAGATAATGGATCAATGATCAAATTTCATGGATCAGAACAATAGAACTGAAATTCTCTTGAAAAATGAAATAGTTAACACACAGGAAAGAAACTTTTAATGTGGAATTGTAAATAAATTAGAATTGAAATGTTATAAGTGGATAATATTTAATATTATAATTATTTAAATTCATATGGAATATAATTTTAATAAATTAAAAATTATTATAGAGGAGGTTAGATAACATTTAATGAAAGTCGAACTTGTGGTAATATATTTTTGTCTCCCATTTTTTGTGGGACACATTCCATATTCAGCACTTGATTATTTTATGTGGTGTATGTAATACCCATTAATGTATTTTAAAATGTTTCTCATGAAAACTATTGGGATATATATATATAATGTTATTTTTTCACAATTTTTTGATTCGTTGATTACCAAAGTAGTCAAGATTGTTTTTCAATCTCATTTTTATTGCTATTGTTTATAATTGAATTTATATTGAAGTAAATTATGAGATAATTTTTTGATAAAAAATTTAATTTTACTCTCCTGAGGTTATACATAATATTTTCTAGTATTATTACCATTTCCATCTCTTTAGACTTTATAATGATTTGGAAAATGTTTTTATGTATAAAAGAAATTTATTTTGCTTCAATTGGGAATATTTTCCGTCAATGTCCTTATTTTCTATAAAATATATTTATTAATGTTTTTATCTTTATTCTATGATTATTTAATGAAAATTTTACACTATTTTTTATTTTATTTAATTTATTAAAATGGGTATTATTTTCACTTTAAAAATGAGTCAATTTTTACAATATACCAAAAATGTGAAAGGAATATTTGTTTTAAAGTACATGAAATGAAAATTATTCCCATCATACTAGCTCAAATATTTGAGGCTTCCTTTAAAATTTTCTATGATTCATTTCAAATAAATTGTTTTCTTTAATATTTTTTTAAATATTTATATACAAAAAGTGATTCTACTATGAAAACGTTATTTTCCTCAATAAATATTCAAAGTGATATTTTAAAAGAATTTTCATTTATGATAACATAATTTGATTATAGTTATGCTTTACTGGGGATATGGTACAAGGATACAATGGTGAACTCGACCTGAATACCATCTGAAACTGGTAATTGACCCAAAATTCTACATACCCAAAGGGTGTTTTTGATCCCCACAGGCTTACGAGTAACACTCAAACATCAAACATCAACCAAAGGGAATGATTTCTCCCAATAAGAAGAAAGCATATATATATTTATATAACAAAGTGAAACAATAGAAGAGATAAATACATGCTATAATTGAAAGAATACAACCTAAATGGCACCACTAAAAAATAGTTAGAATGTCCCAAAGTAAAAGTTTAATCATCAAAGGACTACTAGAATAGAAAACTAACTACTCTATTTGATAGTGTTGGAAAACTCCCACCATATCACCACTAATAACCCTAAAAAAACTAACATAAAACCCCACCACCTCATTATGATGCCTTGCCTTTTCCTATATCAAAATATATAGAAAGGTCCACACACCATCGAAGGGGTGTGTAAGGTATGAGCTAATAGGCTTAGTGGGATCCCATCCAGGTGTTCCATAACATGTATATGTATAATAATAGGAACATGCACTACTTTAATAAAATCAAGGAATGGTTTTTTTAATACTTTTTAAATAAAAATCATTGAAAAAAATTAACTTTTACCTTTTTCCAAATATCCAAAAGAAGCCATGTAAAAAAATATCAAAGAATTTCATATAAATCAAGTATTCATATCAAGTCCAAACAAATAATTTGTCACATATCACGTCAATCCATGATGGTTCACGATAAAATAGTATAATACAAAGAATAAGTAATTTTTTTCCTGGGATCTTTATAGGACATACTAGTAGACAACTCGTACCAAAATCAATGGTCACTGCATAATCAAGTCCTTCGAATACATGCCTAAGGTGCATAGAAACCCCCCATGAGTGAATCCCCCAATAATGTCAATATCAATTCCCTAGAACAACATTCCAAGGGAATAAAGTAACACACCATGAGTGAAGCCCTCAATAATACATGGACTCCATAAGCTACACCTTCCACCTAAGTACACAAGGCATCCCATATTCCCTATTTTAAAAACCATTTCATAAAAAACATTCTTTGAAAACCATATCAGAAATCCATATCAAAATTATTATAAAATACCATTTTCTTTTATCATAATAAGGCAAAAATATATTTTATTAAAAAATAATTTTCCACACACCAAAATCAACCAATAAATCATGGTATTTAATTTAGAATATTTATATATAACTAGAGAAATTTGGTTCATACAACATAGGATAAATATAGAACCACCTATCTCAAACTCGGGTTGCACACATCTGTAAGAATATATACCAAAAAATAAGATCACAATTACCACAATTAATATCCTAGATGAATCCATATATCTCATAATTGATTCAAAAGGAAGAATGGTCGGTGGAGAAGAAGAAACAACCCAACATACCTCAATGAGCTTGCATGCCGCACCACAACTGACGCAAGGGTAAGCCTCTAGGGAAATATCACACAAAATATCTTGAAGTAATAAAGAAGATTATAGTCATGGATAAATATATCCATAACTGCAGTGAAATGGGGCTATTTTGATCAATGATAATGAAGAAACCAAAAGAATAATCCCTTGAGAAATAAACTGCAATCACAACAATGGTTATTCACTGAACAAAATGATCCATAAGGATTGAAGGTCTCCAAAATTGCCTAGGAGAGATCCTAGGTTGAGAGGGAAGAAACTACAGATGAATGAAAGAAATATCATCCAAGAAACACCCTAGAAATACCAACTCATGAGACTTACATGGAATATATTCCAAATACATTTTGTGAATTCCACTAAATATAAGTACAAAGAAAAAAAATCTTTTTTAAACTATATTTTATAATTAAATGATGTGTGATTGATATTCATTGAGTGTAAATCTTTATGCCTTGTACAGTCTCATTGAATGTTCCCAAAACACAATACATAATGTGTAAATACAATACACAGTGTGTATTTCTCCTATAGATTATGAGAAACCCAGTTTCTATTGAATAAGTCAAACCAATTCCTTTATTATTTGAACACAAGTAGAAACCCAAAAATCCTTTAACATATTTATACCTTGACTCCATCAATTTAAAAAAACATAAATCCCTAAACATTTTGATATGTTCCCTATAAAATTATTTCCATCCTTAAGAGTCCTAAAAAACACCTGAATAAAGTGGTAAATGAGAAGAGAGAATGAAAATACATGAATGTGGGTAAGAATATGTTAAAAAATTCACACCATAAGAAATCCCATTTGTGAGAAGTCAAGTAGAAGAATGAAATCCATAAAATAGATAAGGATGAAACTCCCTCATCAATTCATCACACTTCCATGTCTTGTGATAATTTTATCAATGCCGCTATAAATATTTAAATAATGTAATCAACTACCCATGAAATAATTTCACATGAGAGTCAACATTATCATATAGTTTATCTAAAACAAATATTTATTTCACTAAATCATATCGCTTCCCAACATAAAATTTTGTATGGGTAAGGATTAAATTTATTGAGATGTAATATGTGAAAAACATCATGAATACTGATAAAATGAACTGGAAATTACAAATGATAAGAAAAATTTCCATGCTGATTAGTGAACTCAAATGGCCCAACATATCTCAGAGCCAACATTCCCTTCTTTCCAAGATGATGGTGAACCAACAGATGATAAACATTCAAGAAAACACAATCACTTATGTAAAAAATCAAAGGATGTTGCTGATGGTTCACATAAATATTCAATCGAATATAATATCTAACTAGAAATTTATGTATATCCTAAATCCTCTTTGATATATCCTAATCAAGACTCAGTCCTACCAAAAGTAATTTTACTACCTCTTCCCAACAAAGAGTAGATCTATACGAGAGACCACAAAACACCTCAAAAGGATCCAATATGATTTATTACTAACAATTATTATTCTAAGAAAATAATTAGTCATAGATGGATATCCCATAATCCAAAAAAAATTTGAGAGGTGGGGGTGGATCATATCCTCCATGATCTGAATAGCATGCTCTATCTAGAAGTCTGTTTGTGGATGATAAGTTGTGCTCAACCTGACCTGAGTCCCCATTACCTCTTGGAGAATCCTCTAGAACCTAAAAATAAACCTAACCTCCCTCTCCCAAAAATGGTAAGAGGAACCCCATGTAACCTTGCAATCTCTTACAGGTACAACTTACCAAGATATTCACCTTTATTAGTGTCTTTAATCTGAATGAAGTGAGATGAATTTTTCAAATGATAAATCACCACCTAGATAGAATTACTCACTTAGAATGTTTTTAGTAATCCAAAAATAAAATCCACGGATACCTATTCCTATTTTCAAACCATAATAGTAAAATGTTTGAGAAAACAAGAGGGATTTAGATTATATGAATGTATCTGTTGGTAGCTTTAACGGAGGGACACATACTTTGCAATGTAGTGGTTCATAATTGGTCACCACAATCACCGTACCGTGTCCTCATAAATAGTTTTTGTTCCTAGATGAATGTCCCAAGAAGATCTATAACAATAAAAAAACTGAGCTCGCCACTTTTTCTTGGACAATAGTCTAATCCCCAAAATATATTATACCATTTGAAGAGAGATAAAAACTAGAAACAGTGTCCCCACTATATAGGAGTTATTTAATTCTTATTAAATCATCATCCTTCTACTAAATCTACATAATAGACTTAAGAAGTGATGATGATAATAGAACAGTGGTTAGATACATATCTAAAACTTCCTCATAAGCATCTAGGTGTAACCTTGTGAAGAGTCCCACAAGGTTCCATCCTTCGTTAAATTGTAGAATATCATATGATGGAACTTTCTTACTAATTTTTTTTGAAACAACATTCCCCTTCCTAGGGGTGTAGGTGATGTAAATGTCAAAAATATGAATGTATTCCACCCACTGCATCTATAGGAGATTAATGTATTTTTTCGAAAAGATTTAGCTAAGAAATTTATGGTACGAAAGGACTGTGATGTTCTCCCAAAAAATATAGTGTCGCCAAAATTTATTCACACAAATAACTATAGAAATATGTAAATCATGAGTGGGGTAATTATACTCATGTAGTTGGAGATTAAGAGAACATTAAGCCACCACACAAACATCTTGTATAATAAACCAATCCAAACTAGTACCCTAAGCAACACGGAAAAACATATACCCCTTACCAGGCTCTGGTAAGATCAATATAAGATCCAATGTTAGAAGTCATCTCATCTCATTGAAAGAAGACCGTCACTTTTCATCCCATATTAATTTCATGCCTTTCCCAGTAATAGTAGTAAAATGTGATTCCAACTTTGACAACTCTTTCAAAAACCAGTGGTAGTATCCTTCATGACCAATGAATATCTAAATCTCAAACACATTCCATGGATCTTCCCAAGAAAAAAATACCAATCACCTTCATAGGATCAACTGATAAGCCTTTCTTATAAATCAAATTCCTTAATAAAATATCAACATAGATCTAGAAATTTCATTTTTGAAAGCTTTCACTACCAATGAAGACTCCTCAATATCTCAAAAACTCAACCAAAATGGTGGTCATAATCATGTTCGAATATCCAATAATCAAAAGTTTCATCCAAAGAAACTATCAAAAAGTGTCAAGATACTCATGGAATATCTAATTAATCCAATCCATAAAAATTATAGTAGAATTTTTTAAACCAAATGGAATCAAAAGATATTTGTATTGGACATACATACTCTTGGAAGACATCTTCAGTATATCATATTACTGAACTATGAGTTGATGATAACTGAACCGATGATCAGACATTGAAAACCAATTCTACAAATTTAACTAATCAATAAAATAATCCAAATGAGGCAAATGATACATATTATTATTCATTAAATAGTTCAAAATATTATAATACATTAAATATCGGGGTTGACCATTTCCTTCTTATCAAAGATCATAGGGGCTAGCCAAGGTGAAACACTAGGGAAAAACCTTTCTTTATATGATTATCCAACTGAATATTGATCTATTGCAGCTCTGATGGTGTCGTATGATAAGAAGGTATTGAAATTGGTTAAATACTTGAAACTTTATCAATAATAAAATCTACCAATCTATCTAGAGGATGACCAGATATGTTGTCTGAAAAAATAGAAAATCCCAAAAAATAGTGGGAAGATCAATAATAGAAGATGCATCATTAGAATACATTACTATAGAAAACAATAAACTACTGAGAATAGGGGAAAAATGTCCTACATGAAACAACCTCAAATATCACTCCCCCTGAAGTACCCAATATCACCAATAGACTATAATAAATGATACACAATAACGATAAAAATCAACCTTGAAATGAGGACAAATAAGAAAATACATCCCAATGATGACATCAAAATGATCCAGACTGAGAATAATTTAATCCTAGACTAACTCTACATCAGATGTCAATAGAAAACAAGAAGTACACCAAAAACCCTTCTCTTGCGTCTTCGAAAGCGGTTTCACTAACTCCATGAAAAGGGACATGAGTTTCATTTTAGGGTTTTTCCATATCAAACAAATAGATAGATATAAATGTATGGGACACACCAGTATCAAATAAAGTACTCAATATTAAAGATGTAATAAATATTGTACCTCTTGCTATAATTGGACCTGTATCCATCTCCTTTATAAAATCATTTACTACATAATGGTGTGTCACTCCCGATGCCTATGGATGGAGCCCTATAGTATTCAAATAAACTGAATACACCAAAATAGCCTTTGGAGATGAATATCCCTGACCATATTGAGGCATAGATATATCGTAATATAAATTCTATATATAATCATAATGTCCACAAATGTTATAAATTTTTTAAGAATAAAATAATAAAGTTCATTGTTTTTAAATTTTCCACACTAGTAGAAATTCAGTAGAACATTACATGATGTAACCAAAGGTTCCTAGGAGGTTTAACGTGGAGAACCACCTCCACCATTACCATGATGATTTTTCCACTCCCTCTTAGCCCCCTATGAAAAATTGAAGCTAAAACTCGGTGGAAGAGAAGGGGAAGAATATTCAACCTTAAATTACATGTTCATATCTTCTATCATCACCCTATTTACCATCACTCTATAGGTAGAAAGATTTATCATGAATACGTGCGATCTGATATCTAATTGTAAACCATAAAGGTACTTATAAACCTTCAACTGGTCATTCTTTTCTACCTTTGGAGAAAAAATAACTAGCTTTAAAATCCGATTTGTGTACACCAACACCGAACTCTCTCCCTTCTATAAAAAGAGTAACTCTAGACACTTATCCATCATTAGTGACTCTAGAAACTAATTCTATAAGAAGACAGTCTTGGATCCCTTACAGTCCAAGGCCACATGCCTATCTTTTTGTACCATGGAATCCCATCATCGGTTACTAGGACCCTCAAGTCTAAACACCACATACTTCACCTTTATACTCTAAGGTGTATCATATAATTAAAAAATATGATCAATCCTATCAAGCCATTCCTAAACATCTAGAGGTTCATTTTTATCTTTAAGGGATAGTGGCTTCTTATGAAAGAACTACCATGATTGAACCTTGCCTCCTATAACTCTTGGATATACCATAGAAACTATGTTCTTGAATTGATATATATTTCAGTCAAAAACATTAACAAACCACAAGATAACCTTGATAACCTTATAATATATAGAAGGATTCAATTGAGGAGAATCTACTTCACCCTTCTGAAGAACCCATGGAACATGTCTCGGAAGAATAATACTAAAAACCAAAACAAAATAAATTATTAGAAAATAGAATAATCATTGCTAAAACTAGAAAACCATAAAAACAATGATTATGATTAAGAACTCAAAAATGAGACACACATCCCATCATCCCATGGTATCTTGAGGCTCATTATAACATGATCTTGCCAGGAACTCACTATAACATATAAATCTAGTCCTAAAAATTCTATCTCTAGTCTGCCATACATACCAAGATAAGTAATCTTGAGGATTAGACACCTCTGATACCAAATTTTAGAGAAACCAACCTGAATACCCTCTCAAACTTGAACCCAACCCAAATTTCCATATACCTAAAAGACATTCCTAATCCCCCTGGGCTGTCGACTAGCACCTGGGAATAAAAAAAAGGGAATGATTTAACCCAACATGAAGAAATAAAATTACACACACACACATATTTATATAAGATTAAAATATTGAAAGTGATAAATAAATTCCATAACTGA
The DNA here is from genome assembly GCA_963277665.1 of Viscum album. Classification (NCBI taxonomy): domain Eukaryota; kingdom Viridiplantae; phylum Streptophyta; class Magnoliopsida; order Santalales; family Viscaceae; genus Viscum; species Viscum album. The sequence goes on from OY728150.1 coordinate 1,898,854,974, forward strand.
AAGAAGATAGCAGAAATGATACAACTCAAAAAGTAGTTAGAACTTAAAAAATTAGAAGTCTAATCATCAAAGGACTACTAAAATAGAAAACCAACTACTCAATGTGATAGTGTGAGAAAACTTGCACCATATCACCACGAGCTACCCAGACAAAGCTGACATAAAACCTTTCCACCTCATTGAAGAACATTTCCTTTACCTACATTTATATATATTCAATGGTATACACACCACTAAAGGGGTGCATAGGGTGTGAGTTAACTAGATTAGTAGGATCTCACCCAGGTGTTCCATAAAAAGTATCTATAAAATAATATAAACATGCTAAAATTGGAAGAAAATAAGGCATGATAAACAATTTATTGTTTTTATATAAAAATTATAGAAAATCATTTAATTTACCCCCTTTCCACATTTCCAAAACAGGCTAGGTAAAACTGCTTCAAAGCATTTCATATAAATCAACTAGTCATATCATCTCTAAAAACCATGTATCACATATCACATCAAAAAATGGTAGTACAAGATAAAAAAATACAAGCTAATGAACATGTAACATCACATAAACTATTACTACAGGTCATACAAATAGACTACACTTACCAAAATTAGTGAATATTTCACAATAAACTCTTTATAACATTGAACTATGAAGTAGAGAAACACTCCAGGAGTGAATCCCCCAACAATGTCAATATCAATTCCCTAGAATAGCAGGCCTAGGGAACATAGGAACACCCCATGAGCAACCACCATGATAATAAATAGATAATGGACCTAAGATGCACCTTATACCTATGTACCCCAGGCTTACAATGTTCTTTAATTTGCAAACTATTTCATCAAAATATTATTTGAAAACTATTTAATAAATACATAACATAATGCTTTTAAAATACATTTTTCTTTTATCAAAACAATGAAAAACCCATATTTTATCAGAAATCAATTTTCTACAAACAAACACACACAATTCATCTAATAAATAATGAAATTTCATTTATAAAACAATTTATAAAACTCGAGCAATGAAGTTCATCCAACATAGGATATTGGCGAAACAACCTACCTCAAAATCAAGTTTCACACACCCGCAATGGGATCTACCAATAATGAAGAATGAGAATAAAATAATGTAGGTCATATAATCAATCTACACATCTCTTATTTGATTATAAATAAGAGTGTAAAAAGTAGAGGAAGAAACAACCAAATGATCCCCAAAGAACATACTTGATGCACGACAACCAACACACAGGTTAAGCTCTAGAGGGAGATCCCACAACATATCTATAAGGAATCAATAAGATTATCATCATATATGAACAGATCTATATCTATAGTGAAATAAGGTTTCTAAAATCAAAAAAAAAAATTAAGAAACATGATGAATACTCACTTGTAGAAACACAACAAAACCATCATGATGATTAATATATAAACAAAATGATTCAAAAGGATGGGAGGTCTCTCAAAAATTTCATAGGAGAGATCATAGGTCAAGAGGGAAGAAGTAGTGGTTGAAAAAAACAGATAAAATATTTAAAGGACCCAAAAAACCCAACTCATTAGACTTAAATGGATTATAATTCCATTACACATTGAGATATCTTAGAAATCTAAGTATCTCATAAAACATGGAATTTTTTTGTTAAAAAATATATTTTACAAATACATGGAATGTAATTGAAATTCAGGGCATGTAAATATTCATGCCTTGTATAGCATCATGACATTTTTTTGGACACAAAATAAACAACATGTATACACATTACGCAACATATACTTCTCTTATAGAATGTGAAAAACCTAGTTTCTCTGGAAAAAACCCAAACCAAATCTAGGATTCTATAAACTTAGGGAGAAACCCAAATAGAAATTATCATGTTTATAACAAGACTCCAATATATCATACAAATATACATCCCCTAACATTAGTTCATATTTCTTAGAAAATTATCACAACTCCTAGGAGTCCTAAAATACACCCAAATAAAGAGGTAAAATATAAGAGAGAAGATAAATACCTAATAGTTAGTAACAAGATGTTATAAATAACATCTCTATCCTTTTCCTAGATTTTTAATTATTTTGATTATGAGATGTGTAAGAAACCTATTTATTTCTCATGGGTTATATTATGATATAATATTGAAATGATTATTTTAATGACCTTGATCGCAGTATCCAGATGTTGGTGCCTTAAATTATTATATTTTCATAAGATACAAGGAATTACATCCTGAATAACCAAAAAAATTAGTAGTTTTGGTAAACTAGATACATATTTAAACCTTAAATTAAAATTTAAAAGATAAAATAAAACATAATTATTCCTTTTAGAACTCTATTAATATACTATATTAACCCTACAAATTACTCATAAGATACTTCTTGGCATCCTAGTAAAAAAGAAAACATAAGAAAGGGGTGATCTTAAAAGCTCATTAAGGTTTAAGTAGAGAAGAATGTAATATAAATATATAGAGGATAATCATCTTGGAAAGGTAAATAACTATTTTTTCAAATAATAAATAACATGATCATAATATGAATGAAATAAAATATAATCAAATAATTCTATATATATAATCACTTAATCTTGGATGTTGACCATGAATATTGTAACTAATTGATTAATCACATGGAATAACAATAATTATGTAATGTATAATTTTTGACATTAGAACTATAAAGATATATCTTCTAGATAACTACTTACTCGATCAAACTTCTTTATAGTTTAATTCATATGGTATAAACCTTTCTAATTTTTTTCCAGACCTTTCACAAAACACTACTATCAAGATCTATCGTCCATATAATTTATGACCTCTTGGAATCAAATGTGAAGGATTTTTCACCAACTTAATTCATCCCATGAGACTAATAATGTATCAAATGGATTTCATTAACCATTCCCCAACCCATGTCTTTCATGTTCAAATCTGTCATCATATAACGAATAATTGATTCAAAAAGAGATTTTGAATGAAAGTCTCCCATTCCACTTTGAAATCATTGAATCATAAGCCCCAAGAAGGAATTGGATGAAACAAAACATTTAATGAGAATAAATAAATTCATGATAAAATCTATCAAAGGGTTTGTATATACACCCCATAAAAGAATGTGGGTGTATAACATCAAAATAAGCCTCAATGAAAGGAGATTGAGACAATGAACCTTTCAAAGATTATATCATTAATAAAACGAATCAATTAGGTGTATTCACTATAAATCCACATAAAGAATGGGAAATAAAACATAAGGTAATAATAATTCATTTCATCCACAATCTTAACATGAGAAAATTAATGATGTAGAATTTTAACCCAATGAATGGAAATTGAGTTAAGAAATCCCTAACTACTTTTTAATTAGTTGAATCATACGCCACATAAAATTAATAGATATAAATTGATAAATTTAATACCCTAAAGATAACGTGATTATTGATATGATATTTAAAATGGTAGTAGATACACCACACTTAAATATTTAGTGGCGAGTATGGAATATACCTCACAACAGTAAAATGTTAGATGAGAAACCCTTACCTCATGCTTCCCTTTAGTGGTGAGTATTTTAAACTCATGTATAATGGTTTAAATAATGATATAAACTCATTGAAGAACTATATTAATATTTATAATACGTTATGCTATTATTTTATAAGATCTTATGAGCCATTTATTAATATCATCTCACTATTTTAATGGTTTCGGGTGTGTTCGTTTAATGGTTTCATGATCGGTTCATTTCTGTAAAATTATTGATGTTCATGTAAAACATGATTAAAACACTATAAGTTTAATGAAATAGTTTTAGTTAAATTATAGAAATATAAATTTTCCCACATATAAATTTTATTTATTTTATGAAGATGATTTATTTGTTAATATATCGATTATAAAACTTCAGTTTATTTTTGTTTTTTTTTCTGAACAACATGAAATTGATTAATTTTATTTACTATTATGAGTATATATTAGTTAAATAACATTATATAGATAATAATATACCTATTAAAATATTATTTCACCATAAAAATTATTTCATGACCGTCCATTATGTCTTTAATTGAATGAGAATAAAAACATAATTCACATAGATGATTAACCGAAAAAATGGATAATAGTTTTGTTTGTTTTAACAAGAGGACTTAATAAATGGGATGGATATAAGATATTACATTATTAAAGTAAACCTCCATTATATACATAATTATGGATTTATCATGCCATAATTTATGAATAATATAAGGATAATGTATAGAGATAAAATAAAAAAAGAGAGGTGCTTTGAGAAAATTACCTCTTGAATATCACCTCCTAGGAGGACCACCTGGAAACCTTAGATTTATTATATTAGTGATAATAGTATCATTTGAACATGGGTATAGTGAATATTTTAGGATTTTGAGGATATTTTTGGAGATTAAATTCTTTTGAGTCCAAATGAGGTGGTGAGGGGTGGTATTTATACTTTAAGAGAGGCAGGTTTAAGTGATTAAAATAATGATTATTTTATATTTAAAGCCAACCACATTGAGGTGAAATTAGTTTCAAAATATTTGAATAAAAACTAATGATATAGAGTCTATTTATGGTTAATGAATACCTTAAAAAATTAAATTTTGTATTTATTATGTATTTTAGGCCTCCGCCCTTTTAACTTTAACCAATTTCATTTTCTTACATATACCTTGGTAAATAATGTTTTTACCATGATAAATTTTTCAGGAATAAAAATGAAATTAAACATAAAAAATAATTTTGAATTTATTATTCCAAATATATAATCCATTTTATATAATTAAATTCATTGAATTAAAAAAATTATATTTAAAATTAATCTCACAGACAAAACGAGAAAGTGGGGTTTTAAACTAAAAATTTCAAAATCTTGAAATGTTTATATATCAAATTACATTGTAAAATTGAATAAAATGACCTAAATTTATTAAAATTCTGTTTAATTAAAAAATTATACTTAAAATATATTAAAATATAATTTAAATATATAAATAAATTAGACAAAAAAAAATTTTCAATTAAAATTCAATATTTTTCACTATTCATCAAAAAATGAAAATTCTCTAAAAAATATAAACATTTTACCATAATATAATTTTAATATTAATATTTAGAAAGTGAACTTTATTTTTTCAAATAAAAGATAAAAAATTGTCAATATTTTGATTTAAAATATTTGCGCCATCAAAAGTGGACAGATATGCCTTTATAAATATATAGATTTTTATGCTTAAATTTGGATTTATTCTTATCTTAAGCCTATAAAACTTGTTGGATGAATTTAAAAAATTTATTTAATAGATAAAACATATATTTAATTAATATATTTAACTAATAGTGTTTAATTAAATTTATTAAGATAAAATGCCACTATGACCATAAAATTGTTTTTTATAAAAATATATCATTTATGTTTAATTATTTATCATTTTTTATTTCTAATTAACTGGTAAATAGAGAATTAATTTTATAAAAATGTTTAAAATACATTTTTATTATTTATTTAATATCATTCATTCCCTCTATTAAAATAGTTAGATGATAAGTATCATAATTAAATAATAATATTTAATCATTTATTTTAGCTCTCTATTCTTTGTAACATTAGTTATTGAAGAAATTGAATTTATTTAAGAAGAGACATACCTTAAAATATTGGGGTGTTACATTATCCCCTATTTCAATAAAAATCATATTCAAAATTTAAAATTTCCCTTTTAAAATAACACACTGATACTTTAAATTTTTTATGGGAAACCCACGTTGTAAATAAAGTTAGTAAAACATCTCCTTAATAATAGGGAAAAGGAAATGCAATGGTCAACAAAAAATTAGGATTTTGAATAGGATAAAAATAGTGCGAAGGGAAAACTGGTCCATGGAAGAGAAAGATAACTATCATGTTCTAATGGATAGTGATAGAAATCATAGTAATTATAAATTTCACCATCACAAAACCATAAAGATGTGATTGGTTAAAAGAGAAAACTGATTTATCAGTAAGAAAATTAAAGGAATATAGTGTTCATTCAAAAATATTTTTCCTATAGTTGAGAAATTATTTAACATCTAGATATATAACTAGAGAAAATAAACATACTTTATTTATTTCTATTTCATAATAATAATATTATATATTGTTTTTGATTCCATATACTTTCACTTCATCTCTTATGTCATGAAGAGGATAATCAAGTTGAATTTTTCATACCTGAAGCACTTTAATGAATCATAAGATCCAAAATTCATTTCTTCATCAATTAAATATTTAATAAAACCAAAATAGTTATCACATGTTATTATCAAAAAATATTATCCAATGTTATACATAATCTATTATATAAGTAGTTTATCTTAAGACTCACCCAAAATATGTTTGTCAATATTCAAAGACAAAAAATTTATATGGAAGGTCGCTAAATTTTATAGAATCAACGTAACATTATATTTTTCCTAAAAAACATAATGTTTCTATTATTGTCGCATACCAAATATATGAATATCTTGATCACCTTTAATCATTAATGAAAACTTGCTTTCTTTTATTAAAAAAATCTCAGGTATATTTCCAAAATCAAACATATAGTCTACCCAGTAAAGATAACAATAAAATCACTAAAAAATTTCATAGTAACCAATAATATCCTATATACATATCTTTTTCATTATTATCTCAACATAAATCATTTAATAAGGGTTATCTTCCCACAATTATGTGTTTTCCGAATGATCAATTGGAAATAGGATCACGTCTCTTGATTATTGGTACAATTCCCCACATGTTTTCAAATCCTTAATGAAGTAAAGCCAAATAATCATTCTATATTTCATGATATTTATAACTATAGTTCATTAATAAAATAATTCTTGAATTAAAATACACAAGAAATTTAATCATTATAATTCATTCTTAAACCATTGACTACACTTTATCATCTTATTCCTTAATACCTCCTTCCATTCAATTTTCCTTTGTAGTATCTTCTTCATCAGCAGTATAACCATTAATTTTATTAACTTTATGATTATCTTCATGAATATTCCCCACAGGACATTGATTTTAATATTTCCATTATTTATACATTTAAAACATTCAACCATTGATAATACCTCAGGGAGACCATTATTCCAAGTACTACATTTTTCATTTGAAATTAAATGCTTTATATTATTATTTTATATACGTAAAATCATCTTTTAGTTACTATAATACATTCAATTGTTTGTTTCTTCTCACATTATCTATATATAGGATAATCAATCATCATTTTCACTAAGGTTTCCACTAACTAAATTCTTTGAGAACTGTATCCTTCAAATCTTTGATGATTCTGAGAGTTGGTTAAGGTGAAAGTTGTTAATAATATATTATAATGATAGTATTCTTAATTCCATTCATTATCCTATTTTGTTTATCATAAACACATTTCCTATCACATTCATCATTAACTTAGTTCCTCCAGGTTCTATCCACTGACTAAATCAAAATCCCAATGTGAGAAACACAAATTAGAGTGATATATTCATGGAAAATCATTTATATGATCTCTAAATCATGAAATTTTATCAATATATGAATCCCTAGGTTTAATATAGGTTATCCATTATCATTACCAAATCTGTTGGATTATATTCTATACATATAATTATCCTCAAAGTCAGTCATATCATTATGTTTTTAAATCCATGATTTTCAAAATATAGTCCCCAATTTTTATACTAAAATTCCTTTAACACAAATAGTAATGACCCCAAACCTAGTATCCCAGAGCTAGTGCCATAATTTATTACATTATCATATGGTACATGTAATAAATTCCTAAAGGACAAAATATTTTATTAGTTTTGGTAAACTATACACATATTTTAACCTTACATTAAAATTTAATATATAAAACACAACATAGATAATTCATGGAGAACACCATTAATCTCAATGCTTAACCCTATATATTACTCATAATAAACTTCTTGGAATCCTATGGAAAAATAAACCATAATAAAGGGGTGATATCATATTTTCACTAAGGGTTAAGTATAACAAAATCTATCAAAAATAAATAAAGGATGATCATCATGGAAAGCTAAATTATTGAAAAATATTTCAATTAATCAATATCTTGATAATAATATGGTAAGAATAATAATTATTGAATAATTCCATTTAAATAGTCACATGATCTTGGAAATTGACCAAGGATATTCTATCTAATCAATTAATCACATTTAATAACAATAATGATGGAATGTATAATGTCAGAAATCTAAAATATCAAGATATATCCTTCAGATAGCTATTTTATAGATCAATCCTCTTAGAAACACATGTGAAGGATTTGTTTCCAATTGAAATCATCTAATTAAAACTAATTATTTCTATAGGGAATTCCATTAATTGGTCTCCAACCTATGTCTTTCATGTCTAAAGAATTACTCATATATTTAATAATCAATTTAAAAATAGATTTTTAAATACAAGTGTATCATACCACTTTGAAACATTTGAATCATAAGGCTCATAAAGGAATATAATATAACAAAACATTAAATTAGAATAAATAAATTCATCATATTATAGTTAAAAGGAAATTTATATACTCCTCATAAAATTAGGTGGATGTATAAAATCAAAATATGCCTCAATGAAAATAAAATTGAGAAAAAGTCCCTTAAAAAGATTATATCATTAATAAAACGAATCAATTTGGTGTATTCATTGTAAATCCACATAAAACAAGTTGAAATACAAAATTATGAAATAAAAATTCATTTATACATAATATTAGCATTAAAAAATAAATTATGTATATGTTTAACCCAATGAATGAAAATTGAGTTATAAAATCAATTACCACTTTGTAATTAGTCAAGTCGTATACCCCATAAAAGTAATAGTTATCAAAAGAGACATTTAATCCCATGAATATACTGAGATTAATTATATGATATTTCAAAGATAAGTACATACACCACAAAAAATAGTATTGGGTCAATAAGGCATATATCTCATAAAAGTAAAAAAGTGGGATGAGAAACCCTTACATCAGACATCCCTTTAGTGGTGCATACATTATCCTTATATATAATGGTTTAAATAATTCAATTAAATTATTCCATTACTATATTAATATTTATAATATCTTATTTTAGAAATTTATAACATCTTAAGGCCCATAAATTAATATTATTTAATTATTTTCATGGTTACAGGTACTTTCATTTCATAGTTTCATTATTAGTTCATTTGTGTAAAAGTATATATGTTCTTGTATAATGGGATTAAAATTATATAAGTGGAATGAAATAATATTAATTAAATTATATAAGTATAAATGGTCCCAACTATAATTTTTATTTCTTGTATCATAATGATTTATATAATAAAATGTTAATGATAAACATTTAGTTTATTTGGTTGGTTTTTCAAAACACTATGAACTAGTATCATTTTATTTACTATAATGAGTATATATTAGTCACATAATGTAAAATAGCTTATAATTTACCAATTAAAATATTATATAATAATAAAAACATTTTTATTAATATCCATGAAGGTGTAAATAGAAAAAGAATAAAAACATTATTCACAAAGATGATTAACCAGTATAACTTGGACAATAATGTCGTTTCTTCCAATAAGAGGAGGTAATAAATGGGATCAATATAATATATTACATTAGAATAATAATACTATACTATATTAATTATTATTTATTTATCATGAATTAATATATGATGGATATGAAGAGTAAGAAGAAGAAGAAAATAAAATAAGAGAGGTGTTTTGAGAAAATTATCACTTGAATGTCACCTCCTTGGAGGACCCGTTGAGGACCTTGGATTTGGTCTTTTGGGGAGACTAGTAGAACTTGTACATGGGGAGAGTGAGGAGGAGATGTATTTTTAGATATTTTAGGAGGTTCAATTTGTGTGAGAAAAAATAGGGTGGTGATGGGTGGTAATAATACTTTAGTAAAGGTGGATTTAAGAGATTAAAAATAATGATTATTTTATATTTAATGCTGACCACATTAAGGTGAAATTAATTTATATTAATTGGGATGAAAATTAATATTTTATAGGATTTTATAGAAGATAAATAACACAAAAAAATTAAATTTTGTAGTTTTTAGGTATTTTTAGACGTTACCCTTTTAACTTTAGCCCGTTCCATTTTTTAGTCCATACCGCGGTAAATATTTTTTTTACCGTGGAAGATTTTTAATTTATAAAAAATTACATTTAACTAACAGACTAATTTTTAAAATTTTATTCCAAATATTTAATCCATTTTAATCAATTATATTCAAATTATTTGAAAAATTATATTAAAAAATTAACCCCAAAGAAAAAACCCAAAAACAATTTTTTAATGGGAAAAGTTCTAAAGTTTGAAATATTTTTTATCTAATTTCAATTTCAAATTGATTCCAACGACCTAAATTGGTTTTACTTATGTACTATTATACAAATTATACATTAAAATATATTTCAAATATAATTTAACTATATAAAATTTTTTTATAAAACAACAGTTTTTAATTAAAATTCAATATTTTCCATTATTCATTAAAAAATGAATCCTCTCCAAAAAATTCCAAGATTTTACCCTAAGATAATATTTATATTATTATTTCAATAAATAAATTTATTTTTTCAAATAAAGTATATAAAATTCTCACAATTAAAACATTCACTCTTTCAAAAGACGACAAAAATACCTTTATAAATATTTAACATTTTTTGTAGAAAATTAGATATATTATTATCTCAATACTATAGAACTTATGAGATGAATCTAACTTTTCTTATTTAATATATAAAATATAATATTCATTAATATATTTTACTAAGAATGATTAATTTAATTTATGAATATAAATTTCCATTATGTGTAGAAAATATTTTTTTTATAAAAACACATCATTTATGTTCAATTGGTACTATTTTTTTATTAAAAATTAATTGATAACTAATGAATTAATTTGAAAAAACATTTTTAAATTATATTTACATAATTTATATAATCTCATTCATTCCCTATATTATAATGGCTATGTGATAACTATCATAATTAAATACTAATCGTTGGTTTAAGCTTAGTATTCTGTGTAACGTAAGCTATCAAAGAAATTTAATTTATTTAAGAATAGATATATAGTAAAATATTAGGGTGTTAAATTTATGAAAACCATTTACTTTCCATGTGTTATGATATATGATGAATGTTTAATGATCTTTTGAAACACATATGAAAGAATTATGTTAATGTGTTGGGTGGGACTGAAATTATATAACCCTCAAATGCATTGTATAAAGTTGGATATCTCAAGATATAATAAGTATTGGAATGGAGAGTGAACCTAGTTCTATAAGGGACTCTATACGCTATGATATTATTGGGAGAGAACCTTGACTAAGGTTATGATGGAATGTGGAGTGATCCCAATCCACTATTATAGTTTCCATAGCGATCCTTGACTAATGATATTATTTTTTATTCTTAAATATATGCCAAAAAATTATATATAATGATAATTTTATTCTATCACGAGTTGTGTTATTTGATTTATTTATGATTCATATCTTATGAAATTACAAGCTTTATTCCATGATTGAAGATTATGAACTATGATATACAGGATAAGGTTTTAAAATGAAAAGATCATATTTTAATAACCTTATGCTCATTTTATCCTTACATGATCATCGATATCTCCCTTATTTAACCTTATTAGGAATCTAAGATCACTATTTATTATGTTTCCTTTCCCCTGATTAAGAATAAATTTTTATGTATGATATTTCAAATAAACGTTCTAGCTATGAAAAATTTAGTGGGAGATGATGTGGATATCTTATGATAAAGTTATTTATATAACAATTTTTCAAATAAAATAAACTTATATTCATATAGCATCGATCATAATATTATGTAATAAATATTCATCTAGTAAGATGTAATATATTTTCAGGAAAAATATGGGTCACTAAAGTTGGCATCATAGAAATATTTAGTTACCTTTGGAATCTAGGATGAGAAAACATTATTGAGAAACCTTTGGATATTCCAATGTATAGAATAACATCCTACATTATGGTAAGGAAATGAGTTTTGTTTTCTTAGAAAAAAATCCTATATAGATAATAAGTGTGTATGTGGTTTTTGAATATATGAATCTAGTGGTAGTAACCCTAAAAAGAGTTAGTCATGTCTCAACCATCAATCTAGTTCATGGTGATCCTACCCTTATTTTTCCCATAGTTTGATACTATATGGTGTTATGGTTGGGTTAAATCATATTTTATTTATGAAATATTATTAATTATTTGAATAAATTATGATTATAAATGACCTCAGTTAAACATAAGGTTCCAAAAATTGAAATTAAGGTGTAATTATTTAGACATCCTATAACTATTTTTTTTCATGACTGTGTGGTTTCAAACTATGATTGTTATTGCTCACACTATAATTTTTATTTTTAGTCATTTTTTAAAACTAGAAAGAACTATATTAATAATGAATGTGATGGAAAATTAAAAGAATTTCCTCTAGAGTAATCAAAACATATGGGATATGGAATAAAAAATCTTTTTGATATACTTACAAAACATTATGAAGCTATGAATTATGATAAGATTCTTAATGATTAATGGATGGAGCGATGTCTTCTTGATTCCTTCAGGAGGAAACACCCACATTCTTTTAGTGGTTATTTTGATCCACTAGTTTTTGGGTAATGGATAAATAAAACTAAAAAGATATTTCTTATTTTAATTATGTTTGGAACATGAAAAATATATTTTGACAATTTATTGTTTAGAAGGCCTAGGTGACCAATGGTGGAATCATATCAAGAACACATGGAAAGGGGGAGAAATTGAATCCATGGAGTGATTTGAGTGTAGGAACTTATTTTTCATTAAGTAATTTCTTTTAATTATTTCCAGGAAAATGAAGTAGGAATTCATTTTTGATAATGTACATGGATGATGAATCTATCAGTACAAATGAGGTTTATTATTCAAGTCTTGTGTGGTTATCTTATGCTATTACCAACCAACATGAATGTAAGGTTGATTGATTATTTAGTTTCTTAAAAAATTCTCTAATGGGAGTTATCCCTAAAAGACTTTAGTAGCTATGAAGAAATAATTTTATATGCTTTGAAGATGAAAATGAACATTGGAGTTACCCATCAATATTATTGTTTTGATAAGAAAAGGGATCAATAATTCAAAGTAAATTATAATAATAAAAACCATGGAGAGAAGAATATGTGATTTCCTTTATGATTTATGTGTGGAAGGAAATATGGAGGGGTATTTCTTGAGATTAATGGTAAATGTTTTATGTGTGGATAAGAAGGTCATTGAAAAATTTAAGGCTAAATTGATGGGAAGATAAAGTTTTCTAATAACAGGAAAAAATCACCACAAAATACACTAACCACACTCTAATGTTTCAAATTCATGGAGCATGGTAATTAATTTAATGAGTGACAAAATAAGAAATTTAATGATGATTATTGAAGTTAGAATCTTCTATAATTCCATAAATAAAAGGAAATATCACATGGTCCCTATTATTGATGTGGGGTAGGTTAATGAAGTGGTGAAAGGTAGCCATACCATACACTCTAGAACAACTAATTTATTATGTGATTCTATATCTAATCACTATTTTATATATGAATAATTTAGTAAGGGTATCATAATACCACCTAAATTAATAAAAGTTAAATTAGTAGTGAAAACCCATAATGGTATGATGATTACATCTCAAGTCTATGATTCTTCTATAAATGACGTTTGTGAGAATTTTCATTATAAAAATATAGTTATTAATTATCTTGTTGAATTTGATGTTATTTTGGGAATGAATTAGATTTTATAATATAAATCCAACTTCTATTTCCATTGAATGGAAGTCATGTTTGAAATTCCAAAAAAACCTTTGATCATCTAATGGTGTGAAAATAAATATTAATTTGAAATGGAAATTACATCTATTATATGAGACTTTATTCTTATTCAAAAGTTTTTTTTATTGTAGATGGTTGGGGGAAAACTCCAAATTTATGATATGAATATTATGGAAGAGGTAATAGATTTCATTTGAGAAAATATTCCTAGTATGAGACTAAATAATAAATTTTAGTTTTAAATAGACCTCATAAATTATGATACATTTATTTTAAATACTCCATATATAATCTCTTATTGAGTTGACAGAATTAAAGAAAAACTACAAGAGAATCTCGATAATGGATTCAATTAGCCAATTGTGTCATAATGGAGTGAACCAGTTATTTTTTTAAATAGAAATACTTATCAATGCAAATATTTAAGGATTATTGGGAACTTAATAAGGTCAAAATAATTTATAAGTATCCCCTAACCTGTATTAATATTTATGCTTTGGATAGTTTAAAACTTTTTGGAAACACATGTGAAGGATTTGTTTGTAACTGAAGTCATCCAATTAAAACTAATTATTCATACAGGGTATTCCATTAATTAGTCTCCAACCTATGTCTTTCATGTCAAAATAATTACTCATATATTAAATAATCAATTTAAAAATAGATTTTTAAATACAAGTGTATCATACCACTTTGAAACATTTGAATCATAAGGCCCATAAAGAAATATAATTTAACAAAAAATTAAATTAGAATAAATAAATTCATTATATTATAGTTAAAAGGGAATTTATATACTCCTCATAAAATTAAGTGGGTTTATAACATCAAAATATGCCTCAATGAAAGGAAATTGAGAAAAAGTCCCTTACAAAGATTATATCATTAATAAAACGAATCAATTTGGTGTATTCATTTTAAATACACATAAAAAAGTGGAAATAAAAAATTAGGAAATAAAAATTCATTCATACATAATATTAGCATTAAAAAATCAATTATGTATATGTTTAACCCAATGAATGAAAATTGAGTTATGAAATCAATTACCACTTTGTAATTAGTCAAGTCGTATACCCCATAAAAGTAATTGTTATCAAAAGAGACATTTAATACCATTAATATAATGAGATTAATTATATGATATATCAAAGGGAAGTACATACACCACACCAAAATAGTATGTGGTGAATAAGGCATATATCTCATAAAAGTAAAAAAGTGAGATGAGAAACCCTTACCTCAAACATCCCTTTAGTGGTGCATACTTTATCCTCCTATATAATGGTTTAAATAATTCAATTAAATTATTCCATAACAATATTAATATTTATAATATCTTATTTTAGGATTTTATTATATCTTATGACCCATAAATTAATATTATTTAATAATTTTCATGGTTACAGGTGTTTTCATTTCATAGTTTCATTATCGGTTCATTTTTGTAAAAGTATATATGTTATTGTATAATGGGATTAAAATTATATAAGTGGAATGAAATAATATTAATTAAATTATATAAGTATAAATGTTCCCAACTATAATTTTTATTTCTTGTATCATAATGATTTATTTGATAAAATGTTAATGATAAACATTTACTTTATTTTGATGGTTTTTCTGAACACTATGAACTAGTATCATTTTATTTACTATAATGAGTATATATTAGTCACATAACATAAAATAGCTTATAATTTACCATTTAAAATATTATTTTATAATAAAAACATTTTTATTACTATCCATGAAGGTGTAAATAGAAAAAGAATAAAAAAAGTATTCACGGAGACGATTAACCAGCATAACTTCGACAACAATATCGTTTCTTCCAATAAGAGGAGGTAATAAATGGGATCGATATAATATATTACATTAGAATAATAATAATATAGTATATTAATTATTCTTTATTTATCATTAATTAATATATGATGGATATGAAGAGTAAGTAGAAGAAGAAAATAAAATAAGAGAGGTGTTTTGAGAAAATTATCACTTGAATGTCACCTCCTTGGAGGACCCCTTGAGGACCTTGGATTTTGTCTTTTGGGGGGACCAGAAGAACTTGTACGTGGGGAGAGTGAGGAGGAGATTTATTTTTAGATATTTTAGGAGGTTCAATTTGTGTGAGAAAAAATAGGGTGGTGATGGGTGGTATTTATACACTAGTAAAGGTGGATTTAAGAGAATAAAAATAATGATTATTTATATTTAATGCGGACCACATTGAGGTGGAATTAATTTATATTAATCTGGATGAAAATTAATATTTTATAGGATTTTATAGTAGATAAATAACACACAAAAAAAATAAATTTTGTTGTTTTTAGTTATTTTTATACGTTACCCTTTTAACTTTAGCCCGTTCCATTTTTTAACCGATACCGCGGTAAATATTTTTCTTTACCATGGAAGATTTTTAATTTATAAAAAATTACATTTAACTGATAGCCTAATTTGTAAAATTTTATTCCAAATATGTAATCCATTTTAATCAATTAAATTCAAATAATTTGAAAAATTATATTAAAAATTAATCCCAAAGAAAAAACCCAAAAATGATTTTTTAATTGGAAAAGTTCTAAAGATTGAAATATTTTTTATCCAATTTCAATGTCAAATTGATTCCAACGACCTAAATTGGTTTTACTTATCTATAATTATACTAATTATACATTAAAATATATTTCAAATATAATTTAACTATGTAAATAAATTTTATAAAACAACAGTTTTTAATTAAAATTCAATATTTTCCTTATTCATTAAAAAATGAAACCTCTCCAAAAAATACCATGATTTTACCCCAAGAAAATATTTATATTATTATTTCAAAAATTAAATTTATTTATTCAAATAAAGCATATAAAATTCTCAGAATTAAAACATGTTCTCTTTCCAAAGACGACAAAAATACTTTTATAAATATTTAACATTTTATGTATAAAATTAGATATATTCTTATCTCAATACAATACAACTTATGGGATGAATCTAATTTTTTTATTTAATATATAACATATAATATTCACTAATATATTTTACTAAGATTGATTAATTTAATTTATGAATATAAATTTCCATTATGTGTATAAAATACTTTTTTATAAAAACACATCTTTTATGTTCAATTGGTACTATTTTTTTATTAACAATTAATTGATAACTAATGAATTAATATGAATTTTTTTTAAATTATATTTAAATAATTTATTTAATCTCATTCGTTCCCTATATTATAATGGCTATGTGATAACTATCATAATTATTTACTAATCGTTTGTTTAAGATCACTATTCTGTGTAATGTAAGCTATCAAAGAAATTTAATTTATTTAGGAATAGATATATTGTAAAAGATTAGGGTGTTAAATTTATGAAAACCATTTCTTTTCCATGTGGTATGATATATGATGAATGTTTAATGATCTTTTGGAACACATATGAAAGAATTATGATAATGTGTTGGGTGGGACTAAAATTATATACCCCTCAAATGCATTTGATAAAGATGGATATCTCAATAGATAATAAGTATTGGAATGGAGAGTGAACCTAGTTCCGTAAGGGACTCTATGCACTATGATATTCTTGGGAGAGAACCTTGACTAAGGATATGATGGAATTTGGAGTGATCCCAATCCACTATTATATTTTTCGTAGCGATCCTTGACTAATGATATTATTTTTTATTCTTAAATATATGCCAAAAAATTATATATAATGATAATTTTATTCTATCACGAGTCGTGTTATTTGATATATTTATGATTCATATCTTAAGAAATTACAAGCTTTATTCCATGATTGAAGATTATGATCTATGATATACAGGTTAAGGTTTTAAAATGAAAATATCATATTCTAATAAACTTATGCTCATTTTATGCTTACGTGATCATCGATATCTTCATTATTTAACCTTACTAAGCATCTAAGATCACCATTTATTATGTTTCCTTTCCCCCGATTAAGAAGAAATTTTTTAGGTATGATATTTCAAATAAAAGTTCTAGCTATGAAAAATTTAGTGGGAGACAATGTGGATTTCTTATGACAATGTTATTTTTGTAACCATTTTTCCAAATAAACTAAACCAATATTCATATAGCATGGATCATAATATTATGTAATAAATATTCATCTAGTAAGATGTAATATATTTTCATGAAAAATATGGGTCACTAAAGTTGGCATCATAGAGAGGTTTAATTATCTTTGGAAACTAGGATGAGAAAACATTATTGAGGAACCTTTGGATATTCCAATGTATAGAATAACATCCTACATTATGGTAAATAATGGAGTTTGGTAATATTATAAAAACATTCCTATATAGATACTAAAAGTGTATGTGGTTTTTGAATATATGAATCTAGGGGTAATAATCCTGAAAAGAGTTAGTCAAGTCTCAACCATCAATCTGGTTCATGGTGATCCTACCCTTATTTTCCCATAGTTTGATACTATATGGGGTTATGGTTGGGTTAAATCATATTTTATTTATGAAACATTATTAATTATATGAATAAATTATGTTTATAAATGACCTCAGTTAAACATAAGGTGCAAAAAATTGAAATTAAGTTGTCATTATTTAGACATACTATAAACGCTTTTTCATGATTGTATGGTTTCACACTATGATTGTTATTTCTCACACTATAATTTTTATTTTTTGTCATTGTTTAAAACTAGAAGGAACTATATTAATAATGAATGTGATGGAAAATTAAATGAATTTCCTCTAGAGTAATCAAAACTTATGGGATATGGAATAAAAAATATTTTTGATATACTTACAAAACTTTATGAAGCTATGAATTATGATAATATTCTTAATTATTAATGGAGGGAATGATATTTTGTTGATTCCTATAGGAGGAAACACCCACATTCTTTTAGTGGTTATTTTGATCCACTAGTTTTTTTGTAATGGATAATTAAAACTAAAAAGATATTTATTATTTTAATTATGTTTGGAACATGAAAAATATATTTTGACTATTTATTGTTTGGAATGTGTAGGTAACCAATGGTGGAATCATATCAAGAATATGTGGTAAGGGGGAGAAATTGAATCCATGTAGTGATTTGTGTTTAGGAACTTATTTTTCTTAAGGAATTTCTTATAATTATTTACATGATAATAAATTAGGAATTAATTTTTGATAATGTACATGGATGATGAATCCATCAGTAAAAATGAGGTTTATTCTTCAAGTCTAGTGTGGTTATCTTATGCTATAACCAACTAACATGAATGTAAGGTTGATTGATTCTTTAGTTTCTTAAAAAAGTCGTCAATGGGAGTTATCCCTAAAAGAATTTAGTAGCTATGAAGAAATAATTTTATATGCTTTGAAGATGAAAATGAACATTGGAGTTACCCACCAATTTTATTATTTTGATAAGAAAAGGGATCTGTAATTCAAAGTAAATTATAATAATAAAAACCATGGAGAGAATAATATGTGATTTCCTTTATGATTTATGTGTGGAAGGAAATATGGAGGAATATTTCTTAAGATTAATGATAAATATTTTAAGTGTGGAAAAGAAGGTTGTTGAAAAATTTAATTCTGAATTGTTGGGAAGAATAAGTTTTATAATAATAGGAAAAAATCACCACAAAATACACCAATCACACTCTAATGTTTCAAATTCATGGAGCATGGTAATTATTTTAATGAGTGATAAAATAAGAAAGTTAATGATGATGATTGATGTTAGAATCTTCTTTAATCCCATAAATAAAAGGAAATCTCACATGATCCTTATTACTGATGTGGGGTAGGATAATGAGGTGGTGAAAGGTAGCCATACCATACACTCTAGAACAACTAATTTATAATGTGATTCTAGATCTACAAACTATTTTATATATGAATAATTTACTAAGGGTATCATAATACAACCTAAATAAATAAAAGTTAAATTAGTAGTGAAAACCCATAATGGTATGATGATTACATCTCAAGTCTATGATTCTTTTATGAATTACGTTTGTGATAATTTTCATCATAAAAATATAGTTATTAATTATCTTGTTGAATTTGATGTTATTTCGGGAATTAATTAGCTTTTATAATATAAATCCAACATATATTTCCATTGAATGGAAGTCATGTTTGATATTCCAAACCAACCTTTGATCATCTAATGGTGTGAAAATAAATATTAATTTCAAATGGAAATTACATCTATTATATGAGACTTTATTCTTATTCAAAAGGTTTGTTTATCTTGGATGGTTTGGGGAAAACTCCAAATTTAAGATATGACTATTATGAAGGAGGCCATCAATTTCATTTGAGAAGAGTTTCATAGTATGAGGCTAAATAATTAATTTTAGTTTTAAATTTACCTCATAAATTATGATACATTTATTTTAAAGACTCCATATAGAATATCTCTTATTGAGTTGACAAAATTAAATAAAAACTATAATAGAATCTTGATAACGGATTCATTCAGCGAATTGTGTCATAATGGAGTGCACCAATTATTTTTTAAAATAGAAATACTTATCAATTCAACTATGTAATGATTATTGGGAACTTAATAGGGTCAAAATAAGTTATAAGTATCCCCTAACTTGTATTGATGATTTTTTAAATGAATTACGTTGAGTTAAATATTTTTCCAAGATTGAACTTTGATATGGATACTATTATTTGATGGTCAAAAGTGATGATATATCCAAGAAAAAAATCTAATCAAGTCATGGACGTTATTCATTTATAGTGATTCTATTTGGTCTTATTGATTACCCTTATATATTCATTAATTTAATGAATAGTCTTTATAAATTACCTTAATATATTTGTATAGTTTTTATAGATGATATTTATGTATATTAAAAGAGTAAATAAGAGCATGAATATTACTTGAGAATTAGAATTAAGATTATAAGGAAGGATAATCTATATGAAAAATTTACTAAGTGTGAATTTTGGATATAGAAAGTTTCGGTTATGGGTCATATAATCTTAGGAGAGGGTATATCGGTGGATCCATCAAAGATGAATGTTATTAAACATTAGACCAAGCTGACCCTGATAACTAAGATCTATATATTTCTTATTCTGGATGAATATTATCAGTTATTTATTAAGAATTAATAATATTTTTCTAATGTATGAACCATGTTAATAAATAAGATAGCCAAGTTCCTTTGGGTTTATGAATATGAGAAAATTCCAAAGAACTAAAGAGATATTTAGTCATCACACCTATTATTACACTAACCTATAGTGGATAAGGTTTTTCTATCTTTAGTAATTATTAAAAATGTGAATGGGATGCATCCTCTTGTAGAATTATATGGTGACAACTTATACTTCATGAAACTTTAAGCTTCGTGAAAAAAATTATTAAACTCAAGATTTAGAGTTAGTTGCATAATTTTTTTCATTTAATATATAGAGTCATTATATTTATAGATAATGGTGTGAAATATATAATGATCATAAAATTTTAAATTATTTATTCACATAGAAAATTTTGAATATTTTCTATAAAATATGATCTTAGTTGATTAAAAATTTTGACTGCTCAATATAATACCACCATGGGAAAGAAATCTTGGAAGAAGATGATTTAAGTCAAAAGTATCATGATAGATTATCTATTGTGATGATAACAAAAGATACAATATTTAATTATTTGAAAAATGTGGATACAAAATTCTTAAATAAAGGGGGAAAATGTTATCTTTCGCAAAAGAGTGTTAAACTACCTATCCAAGTTAATATTAAAGAGTCTGAAAAGGAAGATATAAGACTAAATTTTCTGAAATAAAACCTTGACTATGATATAATAATAATGTTTAGAAATTGTGTTTGTGTCTCATCCATACCATATTTGAAGAAGGAGTTGTTGGATGAAGCTTATAGTTAATCATTCTTTACTCATCCTGGAAGTATGAGTATGTGTAGAGATCTGAAAGAGTAGTTATGGTTGGAAAATATAAAGAGATATATTTTAAAATAACGATATTAGTTCTTGAAATATTATAATGTTATGGATAAGAGATATAATTATAGTGGGATGTTACAACTATTACCCATACTAGAATTGAAATGGGAAACCAGCCCCAAGTATTTTGTCACTGGAGTCCCTAAATCATTTAAAGACCATAATAAAATATGTGTTTTATTATATCATATTAATAACTCAAAAAACAATATTACAATTATTGAATATTTCTTTATTGATAAGATTTAAAAAATTATTATTAATGAAGTGGTATGGTTTCATAGAGTATACCATTCTATTATATTTTAATGGGATTTTTTGTTTACCTTAATGTTCTTCAAAAATTATCAAAAAGATAGGGATTTAGAGTTTTATTTCAGTACTACTTATCATCCTTATACATATGTTTATTCCAATAAAACCATTAAAATCCTAGAGGATATGTTATGGTTTTGTTATATAGATTTAAATGGTTCTTTGGATATACACCTCCTTCCAATCATTCTTTTTTATAATAATATCTCTCAATTGACAATTTAGATGGATCCTGATGAAGACCTATATGAAAATAAATGAAAAATAATATCCTAGGATAAATTCATAGAAATAAAGAGATTATGAACTAATTTAGTTAATGAAATGATATTGAAAGTTAGATTGATTCAACAGCACATCAATGAAGCTCAAAGTCGGTAGAAAAGCTATGATTACAATCTTTGGGGAAATATGGAATTGGAAGTTAGTGTGAAGGTATTTCTTCAAATTTATTCATATAATAGGGCTACGAGATTTAAAGAGAAGGTAATGCTAAGCCCTAGATATATTTTCCCCTTAGATGTTCATGATTTAATAGGTATGATAAATTATCACTCGGTGCTTCCACTGACCTCTCTCATGTTCAGAATGTATTTCATGTATCTCTCTTAAAGATGTACATAACTTATCCTTATCATGCAATGAAATCAAATTTTATACCACTAGAGAATGATATTTTCTATAAATAAAAATCAGTTTAACTCTTGGATCATATAGATAGAGTGATACAAAATAATACTACTCACCTTGTTAAATTTCTCTAGAGGAATAAAAAATTCAATGAAGCTACTTGGGAACCTGAGGATGTAATTAAATAGAGATATACTTATCTTTTTTGTATCAAAGAGATGAAATTTAAAGGGTAAAATTATTTTTAATATATTTATAATGTAAGACCTTTAGATTTTATACGATATTTCATCTCAAATAAATTTAGTTTCATAATAGCTTGTGATACACTAAACCTTGAGTCTAAATGAACCATAATATAATATAATGTTTGGACTTATCCATTAAATAGATTTTGTTAATAGGAATACACTCTTTAATTTTGAAATATAAATATGTATAAAGGATTTATATAATGAAAAAAATTGATACATAAGTACTAAATTTTTACTTAAGTGGTTATATTTATTAAACATGGATTTTTTAATCAAAAGTGGGTTTTATTTATTTTTTTGAGAAAATAATATAATTCATTTCTAACACTTTTAAAAAATATATTTGATAAAATCAACTTCATATTTAAAATAATCATGTTAAAAAAATATTAGAGTGAACTGTTGTGATTTTTTTGAAAAGACTTATTTTTCATTGATTAGTGAAAATACTAATTTTTTATGAAAACAATCTATTCATTAAAAAAATAAACAAAGTTAACTTTTTTAATAGTTATAAAAGTAGAATAAGTTCATATATATTATTAATAATCCAATTTATTTCATTATAATTAATTTTTGTTGGATTTTGGTATAAAAACATTTTCCAATTAAGAACATATTTTTCTTAGAAAATTTATTTTCATCCGGTTTTGTGGGTTTAATTTTAAATTAAAATTTTCTACTTATGTGAATTGAATTCGATAATACATATTCCATATTTTTAATTATAATCAAAATTTTGGTAATTAGTTCAGTTTCATTTTTTATTATAATGAATAGTATAAATAGTAAAAACATTTCACCACGATTAAGGTTAAAATGAGTTTACTTGGGTGGAGTAAACTATGATATAAGGGTAGTATTTCCAATTAAACTTTTTTAAATATTATTTAATGGTCATATTTTGGCCTCATAAATCCAAAATTTTAATATTTCTCTCTTTTTTAATGATTTTTCTTGAGTATGAAATTATTATATTTTAATCTTTTATGAAATTCCATGTGTGTCCACATCCCCACTTATAGAAAGACACACCTAATTTCACCTCTTTACACCACTTTGAGACATATAGACTAGAAAACCCTAAATAATTATCTTATAAACTTATATATCCATGAATTATTAGTGATGGTAGTCTTAAAATAATATTACAAGATTTTTTTTGAAATGATTTAAATGAGGCCCACCGAAGAATAGGTAATCATCCAACCCAACGTTTTCAATTTATTTATTATTGTACCTATTTTATTTATTTGGTATTAACCATAAAATAATAAAATAAGATTTTTTATATAATTAAATTTTATTATGATAATTTACCCTCTATTATTCACCATATTTTCCATCAAATGGAAAGCAAAATTATCACTAGTGTGTACACGTGGACTACTGCCTCTATGTTGAAATAAATTCCATTTTAAAACACCATCATTAATTGGTATTTATTATGATGGATTTGATATTTATATATGATATTTATTAAATAATTACTCTTCTATAATTATAATATTATATTTACCTTCTTACCTTTCCATCTATTGGAATACGATAATGTCCTTCGTGTGTACGTATGGACTACCACCTCCATGAAGTGATATGATTCATTTTCAGCTTATAACTTAAATTTATGGTAATAAGGATTTATGTAATGAATATATATGAAATATTTAGTATAATAATGTTTATTTGAATTTGATTTAATTTTTACCTTTATATTTTCGTCCTTGAAAATGTGAAGACAACATTCATGCATATGTACGTCCTACCGTCTTAATGAATGATATAATTAATTTTTATCTATAGGCCATTTATGGATGACTCTAAATATATAATTAATGAATAGATATTATATTTTTATCTATATAAATAAATTTATATTACTTAAATAATTTATAAGTACAAGAACTGGAAGTACAATACTAAACTTTTTATGAAAAAACACATAGTTAACACCTAGAAACTACAATTTTAGTAAGGAATTATTAATAAATGTAAATTAAAATGTTTTAAATAAATACTATATGATATTATAAGTATTTAAATTAAACTTATATAGGTCTATAATTAATTTTAGTTTATTATACAAGATTTTATAGTGATTTTTAAGAAATTCAAACTTGTGGTAAGGGATTTTCATTGCACTTTTATTTTTGTGAAACACATACCATATTCACAACTTGTTACATTTGTGTGGTAAAAATAATGCCCATTAATGTATTTTATGATTATTATAATGATTATTATGGGGATATAAATATCCATACAAGATTATCTCGTTCATAAGGATCTGATTTAAATATTACTAAAGTGATAAGGGATTAATGTTTCAGTCTCATTTTAAACATTACTGTTTATGAATAAATTTAAATTTCCATAAATTACATAATCCTTTTATGATAAAATAAATTAATTTTATTCTCAATTGGTTATACCAGAAATTTAGAATTACTAGTACCATTTTCCTATCTGTTTTACAAAAAATTTCAAGATTGTTTTTAAGAAAAATATAATTTATTTCCACTTTGGTCAGGTATGTTTTTCTTTTGCATCAATGTTTTCTTTAAAATAATTTTAAAATGGATTTAAATTTTCACCTATTAATTTTTAATGCAATTTTTACATATCTTTGACTTTTATAAAAAAATTTCTTAATGAAATATTCTTTTTATTTTCCAAATTAGGTATTTTTGACTTTATACCAAAAATGTGAAAGGAATATTTTTTTAGCATATATAAAATGAATGGAATTTTTCACCATCATAAACATTAATATAATTGAATTATAATTTATATGTTTCCATAGTTCTTTGATAATAAATTCTTTTCCATAATATTTTTGAAATTTTTACCTTTAAAAGAAGTTATTCCAAAATTAAAATGGTATTTCTTTCCAGAAATATTCAAATTGAAATTTTAAGATAATTTTCGTTTAAAAAAAAACCTTTGATGTTACTTATGAAAAACTGGCCATAATTATTATTTATTTGTATTGTTTTTTATTATTATAATGAGATATTTATGAAACCCATTTATTTTCCCTAGTTTATTTTATTATGAAATGTTGAGAGGTTTATGAAACTCATTTCCTTTCCATGAGTAATTATATATGATGAGTTTATTATGATCTTATGGAAAAAATATGAATGGATTAGGATTATGTGATGGGTGAGTGAATATTTATATATCCATACAATGCATTGGGTAACGATATATATCTCCTATGATAATAAGGAATTAAATTGGTAGTTAATCCTATCCATTAAGGGATTTATCCACTATGATAGTCTTGTGGAGTGAACCTTTAATAAGGATATGATTGAATGTGGAGTGAAATAGATATACTATGATAGTATTTATTATGATACTTGACCATGTAAATCATTTTATATACTTAAATATATTCTAAAACATATGTCTTATGCTAATGTTATTATCTCATAGATCATGTTCTATGATTAATTTATGATTCATGTATTATAAACTACCAAGATTTACTCCATGACACAATATAATGATCTATGATATACTGGTTATAGTTTTCAAATGTTAATATCATATTCTCATACATTTATACTCATGTTTTGCTTAATTGATCATTAATATCTCCATTTTTAATATTACAAAGCATATGAGCTCACCCTTTATTATGTCTCCTTTCCCTAGGTTAAGAAGAAATATTTTATGTAAGATATTTCTAAAAAGGCTTATAGTTATGAATAATTTAGTGAGAGATGATTTAGATCTTTTATGAACATATTTTTTATGCATGGAAGTTTCCAAACAAAATAAATCTATACCATTTTGGCATTAATTTTAATGTTATGTAATGAACATTATTATACTAAGATGTAATATTTATATATGAGAAGTTTGGTTCTCTATAGTTATGTTATCCATTCATTATTCCTAAAGGAATTAGCTATTAAATTATTTATAATTAGTTATAATGGTTTATAATTGATTATGGTTGTTTCTTGATGGATTTAGGTCCTTCTATTGATAGATTATGGCTATTTGAGTTATCTTGACAACGGTGGATTTTTTCTAAGGGAATGAAATCTTTTTTTGAGGTAGTTGGTCCTTGTAAATCTCTCTATTGTTTATGCATTTATTATGTGACATGTTATCTTTGGACTCACCACTCTTGTACATTTGAACCTAACCGAAAATTAATCGTTTCCCTTTGACTCGTATGAATTGGATTGAATTTCCTAGGTCTATAATGGGCCCTTAGATCACTAAGCATGGATCCCTTGACTGTTGATGTGTGTGGTCTGGATCAATGGTGTGACACATGTGATATGGGGACCCGGCTGTTATATGTGTTTAGTTAATGAAGATATTAGTGACCTTGAGTATGTGCCTATAGAAACCTCAGAGTGGCAGATATGAGAAGTTGAGAGAGTTTTTCTTTAGTCATAGCCTATATGAAACCTTTGTGTTACCTTATATCTCTTGATTAGTTAGTTGATACTTGAGGTGGGTGTTCCACCCTCTTACGTGTATTATAAATAGATGTGTATATCATGGTTTAGATATGGCTATAGGTTTAACATGTAACGTCTATGCTATTTTAGACTTAATGAGAGATTTATACATTATTCAAATCAAATTTCAACTTACCCATATAGATTTGAATAAGATATTTATTTATTCTATTATATGTTGGTGATTATATCATGGGTGTGTTATTAAAGGTTTTTTTATTCTTTTATGAGGTATAATATATTCCCCTGATTTTATATTTTGTTTGAGTATGGGATGTACCACCTATTAAATCTGTTGTTCATATGGATTGGGATGACTGTCGCACCTGGGATGATAAACCCTATGGTGTGGGGTAACCCACATAATTTAGTTATTCTCTATATGTCTTGGTATGTGATATCTATTCTTCTAATATAACTTGAGTTTTTATTTTTTCCAATATATTTTTCAGTACTCGTGGAAGTTGGATGTACTTCCATTGTTGAGATGCTTTCATTGAAGGGGATGTGATACCCATATGAGTTGATTCTTATGGGACACAATTCCATTCTACACATATTTTGGCCTGTGACTAGAGATGTCTTTATCATATATGTGTTTTAATGGTTAGTGAAACTATTCCCCTTATGATATAAGTATTCGAGAAGGGACGTTATGTAGTTATAGTGGTATGTGACACCCATCGGGATGTGTAACATAATGCCCACATGGACTTGATGATGATGGTAATGGGACAAAATCAAAAAATTAAACTAATTAATCTTTTGTATGGGATTATTTACTCTTTTACTCATTAATACCACAATAAGTGGGAAGTAATTCATTTTATTATATTCTTCCAAAGAGGTAGACAATATGCTAGAGAAAAAATTCCCACTTACTTGTTATTTCTTATGTGAGTGGGATGGGCTACCCCTGATGTGATGATTCCGAGGAAAGGGATATATGTCTATGTGAGATTTTTTGTTGTGGGACATGATTCAATATCTTAATACGTGTCATAGAACAAGGGATACAAGCCCTATTTTGTTTATGACCATCAATAGATAAGTTATTCCCTATCTTGATTATGTAGTTAGGTCATTATTCCCGCTTGTATATAATATTTAGGGAATCAATTCCCACTCTTCCAACATTGATATTCGGATGAAATACCCACACATTGATGGTTGTGATATATTAAGGATGTTATTACCAATATATAGTTATGTTATTTGGATGTATTTCTCACGTATCGGTCATGATATGATGATAAAAAATTAATTCTATTAATATTTATTTAGGGAATTTTTCCAAGGTAACTATTATTTGATATGTTTAGAGAAACTCTAAAATTGGACAAAGAATGTATTCATCACACAAGGTGATTAAGGAACACTTGGAGGAATAAAATATTTTTTATTGTTGACTTTTTCTTATTTTATTTATGAGTATATCACATTGTACATGAAATTTCTTATACAAAATATGTCAGGGACACCGTTGATGGTGGAATTGTGAGTGGGTGATAAAGACCCAACTCATGTATGTAATTTTATTACCACTACATATATACAATTGAATATATAAATGTGTCCTTTATTCTTATAATAGTGTTGATACTTATAAATCAACTATTTACATGGTAATATCCTTATATTACATGTCAAATCAAAAGGTTATTATAGTTCATAGATATAATGATAACCTAAAGATACTATGATAGTAATCCGAAACATATGTCTTATGGTCTATATATATCATACTGATAAGAAACATATAGTGTCTGAAAATTAGGTTCTAGGGGCTCATAATCATTGAGACTACTTCTAATGAAGTTATCACTTGGTGATCTCAAGTAGATGAGATCAAAGGACTAATCCGCAAATAGTAACACCACATGTTTTAGGTATCATTGGTTGTTTCTATCTATGAACATGTGTGTTGGTATCTTGACTTGAGACCACTATCAACATGTACCATTTGATCACACACATTTATGATAGGAAAAAAACATGAAAATAAAATTTTGGTGTGGTAGGTTTTTTTGGTATTTCATTGGTGATACAAAATTGGTTGAATTATCAAGATATAATTTTACACTTTTGATTTGAGAATGATATATCTCGTTGGCCTAGTTTGGTCAAGATTATAGATCCATTATTAAATCCATGTCCATGGAATGTGAAAGTAATTCCATCTGTTAAGGTCAAGAAATATATAAAGAATAACAAGTAGTATGACACAAGTGTGCATCTTGTTTTATGATATATATAAAGACACATTGATAATATTACATAGAGTATGTTCCTTGGATGTAGTTATAAATATGTCATTCCATATATCCTTCGGAACCATGATGGGTTACTAGACCATTTTCTTGGATTGTGGATTGGTCTCACTACATTCAAGATAATGACCTATAGGGTCACACACTAAGGGTATCCTGAAGTTACTCCTTTTCAGATGAATAACAGTTCTAGGATGAAGTGGGATCCATATGTGGGGGAGGTTATTGATTGAGTATGAATGATCATAGGTAAAAATAATTCTGTTATATTATTCATGTTTTGAATAATAATGATTTAATTTATTTATCAATGTATTTGTAAGTTGATTGATCATAAAAATGGATAATATATAATTTTTTGGATGAACATATCTTGTATAAGGTTTCTTAATTTTTTTGGGATTATTATAGACTAAGTTAATGGTTCATATTTTATCATGTAACATGTTAAAGTTTCATCATTAATTGAAAAAAAATTCATGACATTTACAAAAAGTTTAATTAAGTCATAAACGTGAACATGAGTCTAAAATAAATGGTATTACTTTCTAGGAAACAAAGTGAAATTTTAGAAAGTGTAAACTAGGTATAGAATCTAATTTTATTCTTTTGAATTTTGTTACTAACCATTTGGAATAGTTTTGAGAGCTATAACCTAATGTAACAAGTTCTAGAGTGAAAAACCGAAGGAAGAATAAGATCAAAATGAAACTGGTTTCTTGATCAAGTCTATGATCTTCAATAGATCAAAGGGACATCTTAAAGTAATTAATTTTCTTACAATATAAATTGTGAATTTATGATTTATAATCCAAGAGATAAGGTAAATGTTTGGATGATCTATAGGATTCCTAACATATGTCCTTTGAAAAATTAATGCATGAATATAAGAGAATCAAATAGATTATTTAAAAATAATAAATCTACGGTTTATGGCTTCGTTTGAGTTTTTTCATCAAGGTTACATTAAATTTTATGAGATACTTTTAGAAACATGGGAAACTTATTTTTTATGATTAAGTGTTTTAAAATGAATCAAAAAACAAAATTTAAAATTTTCTATTTTTGAAATTCCCACTGCACCTCGGGTTCCTTAGATTGCTATAAGATAGAACATGCAATTATTTTAGTCAAAAACCTCAAAATTTAAATTAATTATATTTATATTTAGAAGTCAGGTATATATATGGTACTCATGAAACTTATGGTGTATTAATCCTAGTTTTTATGTCCAAGACATGAGAAATTGATGATTGATGAGTTTTTTATATAAATTGTAATCAAAATTAAAGGTTTATATTCATTTATTCACTTTAATGGCTATTGGTGTGATGGTTTTCAGCCAGACCATGATTCCTAAAAGTTTTCTGTTGGCTGGAGATACTTATAGAGTACTAGGGTAGTCCATTAGTTTGATTTATTTCTTTTAAATCCAAAATTATTAAAAAAATACAAGATATGCATGACAAGCCAAAGAGAGAAATCAAAAAACATATTTTTCCAAACTATGTGGGTGTGGACGTTTTATCCCTCTTAATTAATGGGATAGAAACCCTTTTAATTCACCCCATTGATCAAGGTTTCCTTATATATATATATTGTGTGTGTGTATTTTTATCCCCTGCCCAGCCTCACCCCATCCCAGGCTGGACTGATTCAGTCTGAGTCCATCTTGACCAATATGTCAAACCTATCACAAGACCAAATTAATTTATTGTGATCCTATTTATATCCAAATAATTCATGAAAATAATAGACAAAATTTCAGAAATTACATTTTATTTTACTAAATTTAATAAAATTATTCCTGGTGTCATGGGTGATGTTGATAATTAATTAAAATAATATTAATGTATGATAAAACATTAAAAATACACTCAATTTTAATTTTATAAAATTTAATTTTTATTATGAAATATAATAGATTATTTATTGATCACGATCTAATTCCGACCAGTGCACTGGGTTTATCATTTATTTAATTTAATTATTAATGTTGAGTTTTAAAATGTAAGAATTACTTTTGATGATCTGCACATCATACCTCCCTCTATAAAATGTATAAGTACCTATGATACCACATTTAAGTGAAAAATGTAATTTCCCAACCCTAGTCTCCCTTACCAGCATGTTAGTATACATTTTAAAGAACATTGGAGTTTTTGGCGAAGTGGTTTAAGTCAAGAGGTGATGTAAACCAAATTAGTGAAGCACATAAGAGTCACATGCATTGTAATTCAAGTCCAATATTGAACCAATTAGTTATCATAGGGTCTCAAATAATCCATTATTCAATATATATATTAAAAAAAATTAACAACTCATGATCAATTTATTATTTATTTATTTTATTTTATGCATGGTTTCTTATATTTTAGAATGTGAATTTGTTATGTTCGATCACATAGTATGATAATAAACAAGGGTGAATATATAAAATAAAAATGTGTTCTGAATAGCTAATATTAATAACATGTTTAAATTGCTAGTGCGACCACCTAGAACAGTCATGTTAAATATAAAATGATTTCATTATCTATAATAAATTAATAAATCCCAAAATGAAAATATATAGTCATTAAACACGTTATATTGCTTGAATTTTGAAACAAACAATTCTTCCAGGTTCTTTTCAACCCTATTTTCGGGAGCCTAATACTAAAAAAGAGTAATTTTAAGACTAGTGGAACGAATTAAATAGTTTTGGTAGTAAAGAAGTATCCATATCCATCTTGTTTCAACATTAGAGGCAATACATTGAGCAATGAAAATTAATTCTTTACAATAGATGAGACTCCACTCAACAGAGCCTGGAGTCATGAGTTAATATTGATATAATGTCAAATACTAACTTAGAATTTCAATTTAGGGATTATTCCATATCTTCATCTATAAAGATATATTTAAGGATCCTTTCCATTATACTACTCAAGGGAATGAGTAATTAAAATATTGTCATTGAGGGCAACTAGGATTTGATAAAATATTGGGATAAATTTTAAATTAATAATTTGAAAATTTTATAATGACAATATATATATAAAATATTAATATCAAAAGTTTATTTAGTGTATATAAAATGGAAACCAAAACCAATTCAATTGAATTATGATCTATATTAGATATTGAAAATATCTTAATCAGTAATAATTTCTAGGAGTGGTACAAGAACTTATGCAATATACTATTCCAAGAAAAGATGATTTATGTTGTAGAATCCCTACATCCTTCTAGTCCTCCCTTGGGAGAAAAAGGTTGAAAAGTCTAAATACACTAATAATATCATGTTTTTATCTATGTTTAGGGAGCTGATGAAAATACATGAGGACATAAATGCTCTCCAAATAATGTATTATCTCCAAGAGTCATGCTAGTAGGGATCTTAGAAAAACTATATGATATATCCAATTCTATATATATATGTAGGATAGTATGATGGAATCATGAATGACCTCATGTACTCAATATGATTAGGTATACTGAGAGACTAGAGTCCCTTGGGTTTAAATTGAACCAAAAATTAATAGATGATCCAATTAATTCCTCTTTACAGTAAAACCTCTCAATATTCACCATTAACTATAATATGAATAATTCAATATAAAAACTATTGGATTTAATTATCCAAATAGATAAGGATATTAATAATTCCATTTTTACAATTCTTATGGTGAGAAAGAAGATGAAAGGAAAGACTAAATTGTCATGGGGTAAGTAAAATTTAAATAAATAGATCCACCAACCATCCAAGAAAGCCAAAGATAAAGAGGGGGAACAATGAGAAAGAGGCATTATTCTCTGTGTATAGAAATAAATTACCCTAGAATATGAAATTCATATCTAGAAAGGGGAATCAAGGTGACACTTCTGCATTAGGTATATATTTAATTGAATGCAATCTATATTTTTCTACAAGTTGGGAATTAGATACTTCACGTGACTCACACATTTTAATTCAAATATAGAAACCATGTAGATTTAATGAAATTGAAAATGGTGAAGTTAATCTCCATGATGTAAATGGTGTGATACTAGCATCATTATTAGTGGTTGATTATCATTTCACTTTTCCATGTGGCATGGTTCTTTTACTAAATAATTGTTATTATATACTATCTATTACCAGAATCATAATCTCATTATAGATTTTAAACACTATGAGATTTTATATCATGGTTGAAAATAAAAGTTATATTATATATAAGGATAATATATGTTATGGAATGACACATCATAACAGTGGGTTGTATATTCTTGAACTAGAAAATCTAGTTTTGGAAATCAATGAAAAATCCATTGAGAATGACTTATATCCTCCCCAACTATGGAATTTTGGACTTGGTCATGTAAACAAATATATTTTAAGAAAAATACATCAAAAATGGAAATTAGTCTTTATTGAGTTAAAGCTATTGGACGTATATCATACATGTTTAAAGGTAAAATTACCAAATCACCTTTTAGTGGGAAAGGAGAAAGCCTAAAAGAACCAATAGAGTCAGTTAATACATATTTTTTGGGTATATTTTTAGTAGATGAAAGGGGTGAATTCTATTATTTCATTTCTCTTACCAATAAATTTAGTATCCATGGTTATATATACTTAATGTAATATAAATTTTATTCCTATATGATGTTTAAGGAATATCAGAATGAAGTAGAGAATTAGCTTGGTAAGAAGATTAAGAAAATACACTAAGACCATAGTGGAGAGTATCTTAACTAGGAATTCATCGATCATATAAATAAGTAAGGGATAGTTTCCCAATATAATCCTCATACACCTTAGTTTAATGGTGTTAGTGAAATTAGAAATCAAACCCCACTTTACATGGCAAGATAGATGATGATTCCTGAAACTCTTCCTTTATCTTTTTGGGGATATAAACTACAAAATAAAATATATAGATTAAACTGAAGTTGATTGTTGCAATATGTGTATAGGGATGAGGGGATTTTTATGACTATACCTAGAGAGAAATTATCATCTTGGATTACTATGTTCATATTTATATGTTATCCTAAGGAAACTAAAATATATTTCCCATATAACCCTTGAAATCGAATGATGATTGTTGCAATACCTGCTAAATTTTAATAAAGGGAATGCATTTCTTATGGAAAGAGTGGTAGAAAGATCAAATTTGAAGATGTTAATGCTTATGATGCATAAGAGTAGGTGCATAAATTATATCCACAAGAGATTGTGGGCTATGTTGACTTTATTAAGACACAAGTACTGCGTAGGTGCACTTAAGAGATTAGAGAACCATAGAGGCATGGTTTTCTTATCCCTAATATATATGACACATTACTCCTTTAATATAATGACGTTATGAATTAAAAGGAATCAATAAATAGAAAGGATAGTTTTAAACAAGAATAATCTATGAATTTTGAGATAGGGTCCATGTACCAAAATCATGATTAGATTTGGTAGACCAACTAGCTGATGTAAAAAATATTAGTTGTAAATTGGTATTTAAAAAAAAATAGACTTGTATGGTCAAGTGAACACATATAATGCATTATTAGTAGTGAAGGGTTTCTAGAAAAATCAAGTAATCAACTATGAATAATCCTTCTCTCTCCCTCCACAATGATGAAATCTGTTAAAATATTACTTACAATAACAACCTTCCAAGATAATGAAATTTGGAAAATAGATGTAAAACTTGTTTTCTAAATGGAAATTCTGTTGAATATTTCTATATAATAAAACATAAAGGGTTTTTTCATAGACTGATAATAATGAATAATATATATATTGTCACAAACCAGCCTGAGTCGACCCAGAACCGGTCACCCAGGCCAGCCCGCGACAAGTCCCGAGAGGCGTTCCCAATCCTCCCGGGATGGTGACAAGCACCAAGGACGTCAATAGAGTACACATGGGAACGATTTCTCCCATATATAAACAATCAAACGGACAACGGAAATAAACGGACATCCCAAAATGAATTTATATAAAAATTGAACTAAATATTATTTGTACAAGAAATTAAAAGTAGAAAAAAACCAACAACTCAAATGAACAATCCCGATGACCAACTAAATCCATGTGACACTTCTGGTCACTCTCCAAAAAAATGATCAAAAGTCTCCCAAGGTGATCAAACTAATGATGAAACCTGCACAAGGGCTAAAAAAAGAAGAAGACTGTAGGCGTGAGTATTAAAAATCAGTAGGTTAGCCCGATATTTTATTCCCAATGAATATTCCTTTAAAATAAAAGAAACATCAATTTATAGTTTTAAATTAAAGATATAAAAGTATGGTTTTCAAATGTGGTTCCATGCTATAATAATTATCAGACAAAAACATGCATGTTTAATAAACAAAAATGCAAGTAACAAATATTTTTAAAGAGGTGAAACTTCAAAATGAAAATAGTTTTCAAGAGGGCTGATTTAAGGAATTTTAACTTTTAAATAAATAACACATACTACTGAATTTACCAACCAAACACACCGTATGCTGACGGTGAGTACAAAATAGCTAATGAGCACTAGTCGCGGGAATACCCCTAGGCACTAGCTAGTTGTGAGCCCCAGGTACCTCGTATCTTTGTGAAAGTAACAATAATAAATATCTGTTCTCGTGAATGAGACACTAGTAGGGAACATACCCATAACCTAGTAGTCCCCAATCATCATCATCATCATAGTTTAGTTAGTGTTTTCATCATCAAACTTGCTATGTGAAGCAGAGGCCAACCCCCACAGAATCACTATCATACTAGTACACGTCCGCCCACCTAGATACCCGAGATTTCCTTTACTGCTAAATCATGTTACACATATTATCAAATACACATTTCACATCAACATTCCATTCCCAAACCGTAAAAACACAAATATCCCATAATCGTTATTCACATTTCTTACACGAATCAACAAACCGCTAAATATTTTGGTAAAACAATTTCATGAAGTGTATTGAGGCTTTGCACATAAAACTCATTCAAAAACACTCTTTAAATTATAAAAAAACATCAAAACCAAACCAAATCATATTTTTCAGCCCTATTAACATTTAATAAAAAAATTTAATGGACCATAAAACAATCCCAATTGCACAACATGGTATACACAAGTAAAACACTCCTTCATTTCTAGGAAATGCCAAACAAGCCTTTAATGATTTTCTCAAAACTAACCTTTGACGAAGGTATGCATTTTAATTTTATTAAGGATATGTATAAACACAATTTAAAGTAGCAAAATACATTCATAAATCTCTTATAATACTCAGGTTACATATTCAAAACACAACCATTTAATAAAGATGTGAAATGGTCCATTTTTGGGCAACTCAGGCCAAAATATGTTGTAAATCAAAACCCACTTGTTTGTAAAAACAAATCCAAATTGGGAATACATATAAGTACCCAAAAATACCATTTATCATTCTTCCAATTCCTTTATAAATCCAAACAAATAACTTTTAAATCACACATCACACACAAAATCTAACCGGGTAATTTACCGAACACATGACATGCCCTATTTAAACAAAACAATTTATTTTAAGTACATGATAAGGAATAAAACACCAATTGAATGCCATATTTTTATTCAAGATACTATAACATGTTAAAAATACCATAAACCAGATTATAAACCTCACAAAATATTTGCAAAAGATAACAGAACATTTAAACAAACACTTGTTGAGCACTTTCATGAAAAAACAACACTACCTTTCACAAAACAATGATTAAACAACCACTTTGGACACCAAGAAAATAATACAAAGGCTTAAAAATAATAATTAACATTTATATCAGTTTAGTAAAATATTAAAATGATGAAACATGAATGATAAAGGCATGTGCAAGGGATATCCTACCTCAAATCTTTGGCGTAATTGAAACACACACTCGAAACCACCCGCCGTGGGTTTATAAACCATAAAACTATAAATAACAGACCTAAAAAAACATAAAAACCATCAAATAACATGTTATAACAAAACACTAGGTCTATCAATACTAGGGGATAAAATAAATCCATGAAATAATGGAAGGAGGGGGAAGAGGAAGGAGAAAGGAGAAGGAATCTCACCTTTCACCCTAGAAAACTCTTCGTCTTCCATTAGATCTGCAAAACTATAGAGAATGGAATGGCTTGAAACATCTTGGATACCATCCTAAGGTCTGGAAGAACCAGTTAAAGAATATTTGTGTCCAAAATAGTACTAATTTATTGATTTATGATTGATAAAACTTACCTTGTCAATTCTGGACGATTTGAGGTCTCCTAAGAAGTTTCTCCCTAATCCGCGACCCATATGAGCTCCAAAAAGGTAAAATCGATTATGAGGGTTGGTATAGGGTTATTTGATTCTTAGGGGGTGGTGGAATCACCGAAAAATAAGA
Organism: Viscum album; assembly: GCA_963277665.1. Classification (NCBI taxonomy): domain Eukaryota; kingdom Viridiplantae; phylum Streptophyta; class Magnoliopsida; order Santalales; family Viscaceae; genus Viscum; species Viscum album. Next base: position 1,898,893,264 of record OY728150.1, read on the forward strand.
AAAAATGAAAATGATATCAATGAAACGAATTATTTGTTTTTTAAACATGAAATGGGCCCATGGGCTGGCCCAATACCTAAAAAAGTAACCAAAATTCACCCTACTTATGAATTTCTAATGGGTCCAAAAGGATAAATAAGTTTTACTATATCAGTATAGGACAAGTGGGATGTTTAATTGGTGAAAAAGGATGAAAAACAAAAGAGTTATAAAATAAACAAATTCAGTTTTTAAAACTGGGAATGGGCTCACGGTTGGCCCAATTCATGAAGTAACCACCTTTTCTTCAAAAACTACTAAACAAACAATGGGGATCCGAAATTAGGGTGTTTATAAATATATTAAACTTCAAAACTTAGGATTCATCTCACCAAATATCCTTGAAAATGATCTGGACTTCCAATGGACTAGATTAATAAAAAAAAACCGTGTGTGACAATTCTCCCCACTATTAAAGCTTTCCGCCCCCGGAAAGCCATAACACTTTCCGGCTGAAAAGAAAACAACACCTAAGGATTCCATAACAACATAATCGAGCCTCTAAACATAATGAAATATCAATCACCAACAATGCAACTTAATACTCTTGCCCGTACAAAACACAACTCATAACCACGTCTGGAGAATCAACAGAAAGATGAAGCCACCACCTCCACAACCAAGCCAAGAACCCGATTGTTGAGCCTCCTCTCAATGAAACCAAACATCACCCAAACCAAAGAGAACTCAAAAAAACCAAATATTACAAGGGATTCTAGAATGGACTCCCCAAAATTAAGAATCAACAAGCACTAGAAATGTTCTTAGGATGAAAATCCTGGAGACCCATGGTGGGTCTCCCCACAATTAGAAACCAACTAGCAACGAACAGACAAGAATTCAACATGAGCTAGAATTGGGCCTCACTCACACAAGCCCAAAAAACCCTCCTAAAAAATCCTACTATACCATGTTAATAGGGTTACAACATGAACATATTAACCACCCACTCCCGAACAGAGGGGAAAAAACTTGGCCAACACATTCAACACAGTTCTGGACCACCACCACTTGGGGATGGGAGGGAAGGGGACCCAATAATTTGTCCACTGAAACCACAAAAGAAACAAATAAACTACCCAAAAATCTCCAACTATGAATAGGTAATACCAAGACTACACCTTATTTTTTTTACAAGCGGTCCACACAGGGACATTGACTGAAAACCCGCATCCATGAAGGAATAACCATAGACACTTTGTGAGGGGTTACGTCCACCACGCTTGTTGCGACAAAGGGAAATTCACCTAAATGAGAAACAAAAACATTGAAATAGAAAATAACTTACCAAAATAGAGGAGTAAGGATCCTAATCGAGCACTCCACACCTCTCTTGATTTTCTGATTGCGTGAAAAGCTTCACTCCAAGGCCTATGGTTGGAGCCCTGATTCTTGAAGCATTTACGGCAGTGCAGTCAGGTGATAAGGATCACACCACTCAAAAAAAACCTCACTTGATCACCAAACAAAAACCTTCTTCTAAATAAAAACTCATAGATACATATCAAAATTCTATCTCACTCTAAACGAGGGGCAGAATGGAAAAGGAATACGACGAGACACATTAACATCACCAAACACAACTGCTCTGTCCAAAACAATTATCATGACCTAGAATCACTTTTAATAGATCCCAAACAGATCTCTATTCCAACAAACAGGTTGAGGTATCATCAAAAGAGGTGGATTTAAAATTTGAAATGAATCCTTAGGTTGATCAGTAAGAAATATTTCCAATGGAGAACTATTCATGGCCACATCACAACATCAAACAAATATTTAGAAACCCTATGAAAATCAATCCAAAACCGAGCCACCAACAAGATCTCATCTCTAGATAGAACAAGAGTATGAATTCTAGATCACATGGAAGCCAACCAAATAAATAACTCTTGTAAGACATAGAAAAATCAAGCCACATAACCATTGGTTTTAAAAAAGGCCACAATTTTCAGCTCAAAACAATTTTGAAAAAACAAACTAACTTGGTGGGTTTCCACATTCACCAATGGTGTTTGATCAATTATCACCCACATGCACATTTCCATGCCACCCCATAAACCCAACCACCATACCATATAGGCCATCCTTTCAGATATAAATAAAACCATGCATCTGAGCACCCATAAAAACACCAAAGGCTAAAACAAAACAACATCATTCCAAAAAAAAATACCTTTATAAGGAACACCAACCACCAAGTCAAAAAAACCTTTTCATATTTCACAAATAAAACCACAATTAATTAAGAACCATTTTCTTAAAAACCTACCCCTTTTCATTTTTAAAAACATTTATAATAACCAAGACACTCCAAACAAACCCTTCCCATTTTTTTAAAAAAAATCAGCAAGGTATATTTTAATAATCTTAGGTCCATTGAGACCAATACCCTTTCTAGGAAAACACCAACCAATCAAAACCAATTTCCAAAACTGATTTATCCAATTCAAAAACGTTTTGACATCCCGAAATACCCCATTTTAAACAAAGATTCAGAATCACCTTAAAATGATTCACAATTTCAAAACATTTTATTTCAACAAACCACAAGTTAAGATTATGGATAATCCAATCCCTTTAAATCATTTCCACTTCCCTCCATTTTTTTACAAAAACACAACCTTTCAAAACCATTCTTATATTTAATTTTTGAAAACCCCATTTTTCACTTTTCAAAATCTAATCCTTCCTTTAAAACTCATTTTCACAATTCTCACACAATTATTTTAAAAACAAAAATTCAGAATTCAAGAATGGTTCAAGAGACCCAAAAAAAGGAATTAGTGTCAGTGGGTGACTTGACTATATGGTTGGCGGCCATATGCCAAACACAACACCAACACAGAGAGACTTATTAGGACCATTCCCCAGCTCCACATGGTTTTCCAGGCCCTGCGAGCTCACAGAGGCCATTAGTCAGACTCCCCTTGTCATATCCCAACACCAAAAAAAATCAACCAGAACAAAGGAAACTAATAAAACCGGAATTCCCATAGAAACCTGAGTATTAGAACAAGAAAGAGTTCGCGATGCTCTTCATGCACTTACCCCTCAAGTCCCAAAAATCCTACTCCATCCACATTGACATCCCCAAAATGACAAAGGCACTCTAAAAAGAAAGGTCTACTAAGAGTCGACCTCCTCTGATACCATTTTGTCACGAACCAGCCATATTCGACCCTGAACCGGTCACCCAGGCCAGCCCGCGACAAGTCCCGAGAGGCATTTCCGATCCTCCCAGGATGGTGACAAGCACCAAGGGCGTCAATAGAGTACACAAGGGAATGATTTCACCCATATATAAACAATTAAACAAACAACGGAAATAAACGGACATCCCATAATGAATTTATATAAAAATTGACCTAAATATTATTTGTAAAAGAAACTAAAAGTAGGAAAAAACCAAAAACTCAACTGAACAATCCCGATGACCAACTAAATCCATGTGCCACTTCTGGTCACTCTTCAACACAATGATCAAACATCTCCCAAGGTGATCGAACTAATGATGAAACCTGCATAAGTGCTAAAAAAGAAGAAGACTATAGGTGTGAGTATTAAAACTCAATAGGTTAGCCCGATATTCTATTCCCAATGCACATTCCATAAAAATAAAAGAAACATCAATTTATAGTTTTAAATTAAAGATATAAAAGTATGGTTTTCAAATGAGGTTTTATGCTATAATAATTATCGGACAAAAACATGCATGTTTAATAAACAAAAATGCAAGTAACAATTCTTTTCAAAGAGGGGAAACTTCAAAATGAAAAGAGTTTTCAAGAGGGATGCTTTAAGGACTTTTAACTTTTAAATAAATAAAACATACTACTGAATTTACCAACCAAACACACCGTATGCCGACGGTGAGTACAAAATAGCCAATGAGCACTAGTCACGGGAATACCCCTAGGCACTAGTTAATTGTGAGCCCCAGGTACCTCGTATCTCGGTGAAAGTAACCATAATAAATATCTGTTCTCGTGCACGAGCCACTAGTAGGGAACATACCCATAACCTAGTGGTCCCCAATCATCATCATCATCATATTTTAGTTAGTTTTTTCATCGTCAAACTTTCTACGTGAAACATAGGCCAACCCCCACAGAATCACTAGCATACTAGTACACGTCCTCCCACCTTGATACTCGAGATTCCCTTTAGTGCTCAATCAAGTTACACATATTATCAAATACACATTTCACATCAAAATTCCATTCTCAAACCATAAAAACACAAACAGACCATAATCTTTCTTCATATTTCTTACAGGAATCATCAAACCGCTAAATATTTTGGTAAAATAATTTCATGAAGTGTATTGAGGCTTTGCACATAAAACTCATTCAAAAACACTCTTTAAATTATAAAAACACATCAAAAACAAACAAAATAACATTTGGAAGCCCTAGTAAAATTTAATAAAAACATTTAATGGACCATAAAACAATCCCAATTGCACAACTTGGTATACACAAGTAAAACACTCCTTCATTTCTAGGAAATTCCAAATGGGCCTTTAAACATTTTCTCAAAACTCACATTTGACAAAGGTATGCATTTTAATTTTTTTAAGGACCTGTATAAACACCATTTACAGCAGAAAACTAAATTCATAAATCTCTTATAATACTCAGGTTACATATTCAAAACACAACCATTTCATAAATATGTGAAACAGTCCATTTTTGGGCAACTTGGGCCAAAATATGTTGTAAATCAAAACCCACTTGTTCTAAAAAAAAAAATCCAAATTGAAAATACATATATGTACCCAAAAATACCATTTATCATTCTTCAAATTCCTTTATAAATCCAAACAAATAACTTTTAAATCACACATCACATATAAAATCCAACCTGGCAATTTACCGAACACATGACATGCCCTTTTTAAACAAAACAATTTAATTTAAGTACATAAAAAGGAATAAAACACCAATTGAATGCCATATTTTCATTCAAGATACTGTAACATGTTAAAAATACCATAAACCAGATTATAAACCTCACAAAATATTTTCAAAAGATAACGGATCATTTAAACAAACACTTGTTGAGCACTTTCATGACAAAACAACACTACCTTTCACAAAACAATGATTAAACAACCACTTTGGAAACAAGAAAATTATAAAAAGTCTTAAAAAAACTAATGAACATTTATATCAGTTTAGGAAAATATTAAAATTATGAAAATTGAATGTGAAAGGCATGTGCAAGGGATATCCTACCTCAAATCTTTGGCGTAATTGAAACGCACACCCGAAACCACCCGCCGCGGATTTATAAACCATAAAACTATAAATACCCGACCTAAAAAAAACATAAACCCCATCAAAAAACATGGTATAACAAAACGCTAGGTCGATCAATACTAAGGGATAAAATAAATCCACGAAATAATGAAAGGAGGGGGAAGAAGAAGGAGAAAGGAGAATGAATCTCACCTTTCACCCTAGAAAACTTTTCGTCTTCCATTATATTTGCAACCCTATAGAGAATGGAATGGCTTTAAACTTCTTGGATAAGCTGCTATGGTCTAGAAGAACTAGGGAATGAAGATTTGTGTCCAAAATAGTCCTAATTTATTGATTTATGATTGACAAAAGTTACCTTGTCAATTATGGACGATTTGAGGTCTCTTGAGCAGTTTCGCCCTAATACACGTCCCATATGAGCTTGAAAGAGGTAAAATCGATTATGAGGGTTGGTATAGGATTATTGGATTCTAGGGTGAGGTGGAATCACTGAAAAATATGAAAAAAATGAAAAAGATATCAATAAAACGAATTATTTGTTTTTAAACAGGAAATGGGCCCTTGGGTTGGCCCAATACCTAAATAAGTAACCCAAATTCACCCTGTTTATGAATTTCTAATGGGTCCAAAAGGATAAATAAGTTTTAATATATCAGTATAGTATAAGTGGGAAGTTTAATGGGTGAAGAAAGATTAAAAAACAAAAGAGTTATAAAAGAAACAAATTCGGTTTTTAAAACTGGGAATGGGCTCACGGTTGGCCCAATTCATGAAGTAACCACCCTTTCTTTAAAAACTAATAAACAAACAATGGTGATCCCAAATTAGGGTGTTTTGAAATATATGAAACTTAAAAAATCAGGATTCATATCACCAAATATCCATGAAAAGGATCGGGATTTCCAATGGACCAGATCAATACAAAGAAAAAAACCGTGTGTGACATATATAGATCTATTTATAGATTGAAGTAGAAATCATGATCATATAATTTTAATTTGTATGAGTCCATAAGATAATTTGGTTTCATTAATAATGAAAAATCTATGTTTTTATAAGAATGTTTGTGGGTGTGACATTGTTTTCCTAGTATTATATCTCGACAGTAGGTTGTTAATGAAAATCAAATAAAAGTATTATAGTTAGTGAAGACTTGGTTAGATGAATGATTATACATGAAAATATAAGGTGAAGAAAACTATGATATATGGATAAAGATATGTTGAGATTGATATTAGTGGCTTCTTGGGACAAGTCAAAGTATATATATTGTCAAGGTTCGCAAAAGTTACAGTATAGAAAAATCCAAGAGAGGATTTTTTCCAATATCACCTGACATTAATCTCTCCAAGATGATGCATTCATTAACATTGGAGGAGATTGAAAGAATTATTTCAATAACTTATGTTTCTATAGTGGGATATATAATGTATTAAATGTTATGTACTACGTTTGATCTTTCCTTTTCTTTAAGAATAGTTGGCCATATCAAGGTAATTATGGAGAAATGCATTGGGAAGTTGTTAAAACTATCCTGAAGTTATTGAGACATACAAAGGATATGTTTCTATTGTATAGAGGATATGATGACCAAGTTGTGAGGGGATACAATGATTCTAGATTATAGATATATCAATATTATCTAGTATCATAGTCATAATAGGTTTGTTTTTTGAAATGGTGGTTCAGTGAGCTTGAGGAGCTTGAAAGAGTCTATGGTTACTGATTCAATAGAATAATTTGAGTATATAGTGGCTTCTTATTGAGATAAGGAAGAAGTTTGTTTATAAGGATTTGTTTTTATGCTTAATGTTGCACCTAGAATTGTAGAACCTATTACTATATACTCTGATAATACTAGGGTAGTGATTCTTGACAAGGACACTTGGTCACACCAGAAAACAAAACTTACAATTAAAAACTTTCATCTCTAGAGGGATTTTACTCATATAGGTGAAGTAAATGTTAAGAGAGTATCCATAATTGATAACTTGGAAGAACCACTGTCTAAATTGTTATATTAGAGGAATATTAAAAATTATTTTAGAGTCAGTAGCTGGACAATTTTTAGTAGTTGGATCTAGTTCCAATGAGAGTGCTGCGAGTGGGTACCCTATACCTATCTCATAGATGTCATAATTCACTAGGTTTAGATATATAGTACTCATTTCAAAGAAAACATGAGAAAAGTTAACTAAAAAATACACACACCAAATAAAAAAAATAAATATTTGACATAATATCAATTATTTTGGTGGTTTCCTTTGAATCAATATGTTTTTTGTCATTATTTATCAACTTTTTCTAGAAAAAACTCATGTAGAAATTAAAATGGTGATCAGTAAGGAAATTTTCACTTTTGTTGATGGATCACATGAAGATTTTTTATCTTCATAACTCAACCAGAATAATTATTCATCATCATATGAAAAATTATAAATATGTTTAGAAATTATGGAAAACAATAATAAATAAATTAAATGACTAGAATATATACACTATTCAAATCATCGATTAAAGATGTGTTGAAAATCATAATGGATTGAGGATGTAAAAAAATGGTTAAAGAATAGAATAATGATTTATATATTGTAAAAAAATGTTTTCAGTGGTGTTGTATTAAGATTAAATGGGATTTTAAAAACTTAAATAAATTTTAGGAAAAAATTGAAATACTAATCTCACATATTTGAAATTTTACTTTTAAAATTGGAAAAATATATTATTAATGCTAAAAACCTTTTCATATTGGGGTTGTAACATCATTTTTTACAAACCAAATGTTAAAGGATCATCATATCACCTTTCACAGAATATTTAATTAAAAACCAACATTTAATGGGAAAAATTAATTCTTATGTTAGTTTTTAAAAATAACCAACATTAAAAGTAGAAAAATACTTTTCACATATTTTAGAGAATTCCAACTTCTGATGTCCATAACTTTTTATCCATAAGTCTGTTTGAGCTCCACGACTAGTAAAATAGAATCTTGGGAAATTAAATAAAAAATGGTTAATATTTTTTATGTCCATTTTTTTATAAAAACTAGCATTAAAAGAGATTTTTACAATTCTCTTCTAAAAAACATATTTTAAAATTCTATTATCTCTTAGAGAATTCAAATTCTGATGTCCATAAATTTTGATCTGTAAGTCCATTTTAGCTCCATGAACAGTCAAATTAGTGTTTAGTAAATGAAATAAATATTTGTTAAGATTTTTGAATTTTTTTTAAATGTTAAAAGGGACTTTTCATTTTCGGTTATTGAAAAAAACCAACATTAAAATTCTTATATATCTTAGATAATTCCAACATTATAGGACCTTAAGTTTTTATCTGTAAGTATGTTTGAGATACATGAGTAGTAAAATTATATCTTGGAAAATGAAATAAAACTTGGTGTACATTTTTGATGTTTTTTTGAAAAATAGACAATAAAAGTGACATTAAATTTTGGTTCTTGAAAAAAACTGACGTTAAAAGTCTTTTATGAGGACTTTTAACATTAGTTTTTTAGGAAATCATGTTAAAACTAGTATTTTAAAATCGTTTACTAATAAAATATTTTAAAAATATTTTATCAAGCCATTGAATGTTTTTTTTTCAGAACTGATGTTAAAAGTTGTCTTTTTTTACGTCATTTACTGAATTACCTACATTAAAAGACATCATGTAAGTCTTTTAACACCAGTATTAAAGAATAAATGAAAAAATACCGATATTGAAGGCTATTTTTATACTATTTTATTAAAAAATCAGAGTATATATAGGATTATAATGGATCTACGGAAGAATTTCAAATAGAAATATTTATTTTTGTGTTTTATATTTCACCTAAAAGTTTAGACCATGTTAATATATATTGTGATAATAATGTGGTAGTTATACTTTTTGAAGAACCTTGGTCACATTGTAGAACAAAGTATAAACTCAAAAGTTTTAACTCTTGAAGACTTTTACTCAAATAGGTGAATTCATAGTTAGTAGATTGGCCATAAAGGATAAAGTGCAAGACCCCTTTACAAAATTAATATCTTAGTGTAATATTGATACTCATGTGAGAGATAATAGGTTGAAAATTGTAAGTTGTTTTCACCATTGATAGTGGGAGTTCTTTGAGGGGGGTCCCAATACCTAACTCATATATATACATTGATTACCATTAAATTTATATTTTTTGATATGTACATGTGTATTTTATTATCATAATAGTGTTTATTCTTCTAGATCCACTTTTTACATGGTAATTTCATTAGATTACATGTTGTATCAAAATGTTATAAACTACAATGTGAACCTTGAGGCATTATGATAGTAATCCTAAACATATACCATATAGACTAGTGACATTATACAGATGGGATACACATGATGCCTAAATATCATGTGATGGGGGATTATAATCATTTATACTTCTTCTCATGATGTTCAAACTTGGTGTTCTCAAGTGTATGAGATCATCGATATCGAACCGCAAATTAGAACACCACATGTTTCCAGTGTCATCGGTTGTTCCTATCAGAAAAATATGTGTATTGGTCTTCTGATTTGAGATAATTATGAATGTATTCCATTTTATTATTTACTTTTTTCTATTTCATTGAATTCGTGGTGAGGTATCTTGTATTGAGTAAATAATTGGCGGTATGATATTATTTGAATGATCAAGGAATAATTTTCTGCTTCCGAGTTGAGAAAGATATATATTATGGGTTTAGGTTTATCAAGATGGTAGTACCTTCATTAAATCCATGAACATGGTGTTAGAAGTTAATCCATTCTAGTAATGTCAAAACTATATAAATCACCAAAAGGATAATGGAAAAAGTGTGAATCCTAATTTATGAGATATCCTGAGATAAAGTGTTTATATTATATAGAGTGTGTTTATAAGAGGTAGTCATTACATTTTCATTCCTTATCTTCCTAAGGGACATGATGGTTTTCCAGTATCCACTCTTGGTCTAATGGTTGAATCATTTTTATCAAGATAAGGACTTAGAGGGTGACACAAAAAGTGTATCCACAAGTTTCACCTATTTAGATGAATAAGAGTTAAAAAAAAGTGGGAACCATGTATTGGGGATAGTGAATGTATGATTGATAATTATAACAATCAAAAATATTTCAATTATATTATTTATTTATAGAATAATGATGATTGAATTTATTTCTCAAGTTATTGACATGTTTTTTGATCCTAAAAATGAATATGAGATGATATAATCTTTTGAATGGACATTTCACATTCCTGGTTCATTAAATTATTTAGGGAGTTTATGGACTAATTTAATTGTTTTTATTTTACCATGTAAGATGTTAATGTGTTAGGAGTGAGTAATAATTTTTTTGTGAAATCTATTAAAATTTTAATAAAGTCATAAGTGTACACAATGGAAAAAAAGAAGGTTATTACTTTTCTAGGACCATATCACACTTTTAGATTGTGAAACCAAGGAATAAAAGAACATTTTAGCCTCTTAAATTTTGTTATCAACCATTTGGATGAATTTTTAGATCTCTCCCCTTCTCAAAAAATTTATAGAGTGAGAAACTAGAGGAATATCATGGTCGGACCGATACCACTTTCTCAATCAAGTCTGCATACTTCATACAATAAAACAGACATCGTTAAAAAAATTAGTTTCCCATGCTAGTACCTGATAATGGATGATTTATGATCTAAGAGATCTGGTTCATGTGTGGAAGATTTATATGGAACCTAACTTGGAACCTTTGACCTAGGTCACACCGATGGTGAGTAAATAAAATCTAAGTTTTCGAGCAAACAAGGAACCATTTACCATTTCATTCATTTTTTCTCTTATGTAGAAATTGAATTCCACATAGTTCTTTGAGAAATATGGAAGATTATATTTTTTTTATTAGTTATTTTTAACATGATTATAAATAAAAAATTTAATATTTTGTATTTTTTCATACTTTCGTTGCACCTATAGTTCCTTCAGGTGGCCGATTGAGTTATTATCAAACTTTTATAGGGAACCCTAGTAAATTAGAAGACATTATGGTTATAGAATTTGGTAAGTTAATGAGACCTAATTTTGATTGTTGAGATTTATATGTTGAAAAGTGTTGGGTGATGGGGTTTGGCTTTAGATCATAATTATTTTTATTGTTATCTCTAGTCATTTATATACTTTTGGGATGTGTGGTATATGATATGCATATGGAAGACCCTATTTTTAAATGTATGACTACACGATGTTACTAATACTCATTTCATTATAGAATTTTAGTCATTATTTGAATATTTATGTCATTTAGCTATGATTTATGCCTCATTATAGTTATCGTTTGGTGATTATTTTTATATTTCTTCCACAATTAATTATGGTTATCTGTATAAGAAGGTATAATATCCCCTTGATTAGTTATAGACCCTCACCACTAGTCGGTGACCTTTGGAATATGCGGATGCATGATTTAGGTATGTGAACCATTGTTTGTTTATTTTGAAGGTGAATCAGACTAGGGATTATATAAAGTGTTATTGGATCATTGTTTATTTTCTTTGTTATATCATTTTGGATATGGTAAACCATGATAGTTATGGTTGGAACTTGGTATTGATATTACGTATTATTCCTGGAAAACAACTGTATGAATGAAAATCCATGTTAATAGGGAATTGGTAATTTTTTTTTTATTTCCATATTACAACTGATCTATATGGATATTCCAAATGTGCTGGCTTCTTATGGATTTGATATATTTTCTATTAACCTGGGTTGGAAGAGACATGTTTTCATGCATTATATCAAGAATGAACATTCATAGGAAATGTAAATGATTTTAAATAAATCTCTAATAAATTAATATATATATATATAAATAAAATAATTTTGTTTGATAGCTTGAGATACACACAACACTGGGTTTAAATGAAATGTGATACTCTATTAAAATATTATTATTTAAACAGTTCCATTATAACATAGTCGTTAAGTTGGTGGGTACGAATTGGAAAAAATAAATTATAAATAAATATGTGTTTTAAACATGAATAAAATTAATTCAATGGTAGTCTATTAATTTGAAATAAAATATGAACCATTTTGAAAAAATAAAGTAAAATTTTCTTAAAAACAATATTTTTCTAAAAAATCAATTTAGTCATGATTTGATAGAATAATTTAAATTAAGTTATAATAATTTTTGAATATTTTTTTTCAAAATTAAATTTATTTTTTTATTTATCATATAAAAATTATCTTATGGTGATTTTTTGGGTTGTTTCTAAAATGTTTAATTTTTTGATGAATAGTGAAAATAAAGGTTTTACTAAAAACCTCTTTTTTATTTAATTTATTTGAAAGAATAATTTTTTTAATGTTTTTATAAAATTAAAATTATTTTAATTTTATATTAATTAATTCAACTTATTCCATTATAATTAATTCCACCTTGGATTTTGATATAAAATCCTTTTTAACTTTTTAATGTTTTTCTTTGGGAAAATCATTTTTCGACACATCTACATGTTTAATTTTAAATTAAATTATGAAAATTATGTTAGTTTAATTTTTATAAATGGATTCCATGTTTTTATTATTAATAATTTATATTATCTAAAATGTCATCTTAATTTTTTACCATAATTAATGTTGAAAACAGTAAAAATTATTTATCGCAATTAAGGTAAAATAGGGTTTATCAAGTGGTTATATTAAAATTATAATGGTTAAAAATGACAAATTTGCTTTCTAATTACTCTTTTGAGGCAATATTTCGATCATATATATTATTATTTTTTAAAATGGTACATTTTTGATTTTTTTCATTATAAAAACATAGGTGGAATCCTTTCTTTTCTGAAATTCCAAGTGTGTCCTCTCCACCACATATAAAAGGCCACCACTTCTCCTCACCATTAAAAATTTCCAAAAACCATTGGTTCCAAAAATAACTTCTGTAACACCCCAAGATTTCATAGTGTGTTATTTCTTCAAAATAATTCAATAACTTGCACTACACGCAACACCGAGTTCAATCACACCCTGAATTACCAAAAAAAATCCATTCAAAAGAGGTTATAAATAGTATTAACTAAATTTTAAACTTTATATAATCCTTATAATTTTAGAATCCATATTATGAGTTTCTTAGACATAATGCAAGAACAGATTCATTTTCAGTATTGCACTTTTATCAACTTTTAATAGTGAAACCTTTTTAAATACAATATTTTAAACTTTTGACTAAATGGGGGACATAAAAAAAAATAAAATGAAACATCCCAAGCTTCCACGGTACGCTTTCCTTTGAATAATACAGTAGCGTGTGTTGTACGCAACTTCATGTTCTAACACACCACAACCAATCAAAATAGCCGTTATGAATAGTAATACCTACGTTTTAAAATTTTAGAAATTTTATCTCTCAAAATGGACTTCATTTGTGGATTCGGAGTATCGAATTTAACCTAAGGTGAAATTTTGGTACTTTTCGGATAACTTTCATATTTTGATGAATAATGAAAATTACTAAATTTTAATTAAAAACAACTTTTTTAATCAAAATAATTAATAATGATAAATTATGAATATGAGTTTTTTTAAAGTATATTTAGAATATATTTTTACCATTTAATATAATGTTGGTAATTGGACATAATTTTACAATTAAATCGAACATAAACAAGTGTCAATCTTTTGATAGTTATTATCTCTTAAAAACACGCTTTTTGTTTTGACAGCAGGAATTAATTTTAAATTAATTTCTGCCACTTCTGTGTTTTGAATTTAGAAAAATGGATTCCATATTTGGAATCAGGATTTTAAAATTGTTTAAATAGGTAACTTTGATTTTTAGACATTTTGAATAATTACTGCGGTAAATATTTTATTTACCATGGTTAAGGGTAAATCCGGTAAATAAGGGTTAAAACATAATATTATAATAATACTAAATTACCCTAAAACGTGTACTATCCTTATTGGTTGATACATGTTCGACCATAGTCATCTTTGGGTCGATTTGGGGACCCCATGGTGCCACTTGTAGGTGATAGGGACACTTTATTTTAATTAAGTTAAAATGAATACAAAAATGACACAAGCATATATCTTTTAGAAAAAGAATTTTTACATAGGTTAATATATGTTGGATTTTAGAATATAAATATTCATTAGAAAGATAAAAATATTATCTACATAATGATTGTTTATTTATAATTTTTAGTCATTAAATAATTTAATTTATATATGATACAATGATGATGAATTAATTACTATAATAGTGAAAAATTAAAATAATTGATATTATAAATACCCAAATAAATATAATATGAAACTTTTAATAAATTAAACTAATTTTCAAGGATAATATGATATATTAGGATTGTTTTAATTGACTTTGTTTGAAGTAATGAATCTGTTATGAGTTTCACAAAAATCAACTATTGAATATTGTCAAAATTGACATAAAAGAGTTCTTAAAACAAATATTATATTATTAATTGATATTAAATTCCTAAAAATCTAAGGTTCGGCCAAAAGACTTATATCATGATAGGGTCATCATTAATGGACCACTTGGGGGTCTCTTGGATGTATATAGTATGTTTATTAACCATATTATATAGAAATACAAAGAGACATTGTAAAAGTGAAACTAATTAACTTAGAGTTAATAATTAAAGATAACGTTAATATAAGTACACAAAACTGTCTAAATTCTATTGGTTGAGTTGTTTTAGACCCCTACCCACCTTAAAATTTAAATAATCAACTTTGGAGCCATTAGAAAACGAATATGAATTTATTATAAACTAATATTTCTAGCTTTTCCAAAGGTGCCCATCACCCCTCTTATAAAAGGGCACTCTTCTTTATCATTTCTTCACACCTTCAAAACCTTTTGGTTCGGCAAAACTCTGCCCCAATACTCTCACAAATTCCCTCACTACAACCTAGAGGCCTTAGTTTGATCATAAAGACAACCTAAGGAGCCCTTTTTATAAACTCAAAAGGAAGAACCCGAAGAAGAGGTAATGATTTCACCACCCTTTTCCAAGTTCCTTTCTTCTTCCACTTCTTCTTCCTTTGTTATTACCATTATAAAATAATAAATCCAGTATCATATATATACTGTGATGTTATTATAAATATGGTACAACCATATTCAGTATTCTATCCGCCCTTTGAATAACATGTCACCATACGTGCGTACGTACGGCTTACCGTCTCCACGTCGTGGTGTAATTGTTATTCAATATATTATTATTTAGATGGGTATAATAATGATATGTAACTCATGTAAATAATAAATATAACAAGTTAATGATTCTGTATATATGATATAACAACCATTTATATATTATTTCAAAATAATGATATTGTCGCTCGTGCGTATGTACGGACTACCGTCTCCACGAACTTGATGAGATTCATTCTCCATCGTATCCATTCAAGTATAATTATCATTTGATGATTTAAAAATGATGTTTAAGGACTTGATATCATTCTGGATATGAATAATATACAACCTATCCATTACAAACATGGCTTATGTAACAAAACATATAAAAGAAAACAAGTAAGTTAACACACGAAACAACGATAATACTAAGATATTATTATCAAATCAATATTAAAAGATCATATATGATATCATATTAATGTATATGATTCTTGTATAATTTAATAAAAATTATTTCACAATTATAAAGGAGGATAACCTACCCCAACCAAGGAAAAGTACAAGGTAAGGGGTTTTCATCTCACTCCTTATTCCCGTGAGATTCATGCCATATTGCCACCATCACCTTTTGTGTGGTGTATGTACTGCCCATAATTATATTCATTGTGTAATAAACTCTAATTTATGTGTATTTACATATTCATTATATGATACCTCTTTCATGGGTTGTATGTTTCATAAGTTACCAAATTGGTCAGGGTTATTTCGCAATCTCTTCATTATCCGAGGCTGTTTATAGGTAATAATCTACTGCGATCTCTTTATCATCCACATCCATGTTTCTTAAAAATGAATTTCAAAACATTTTTACTATTTACTAGAATATGGGTTAAAGTCATTTATACCCTTGTTTGAATTTTTATAAAAGGTTTATAAAGTAATCTTTCCGTCATTTTCCATACAAGGAGCTTTTTAACCTTTTCAACAAAATTAAGGTAAGAATGTTTTTTTAACTTATACGACGGGTGTGGCTATTTTCCCGCCGTTATAAAATCGTCGAAGCTTCCCTTACAAGATAATAAGAATATTTTCAAAAAAAATGTTTTATTTCATAGATATAAGACTCTTAAATGATTTCAAAATAGAAAGAGATATTTTTCTAAAATAGTCTTTATTTCATCTATGTCAATATCCTTTGTTGGATTTTAAGTTTATTTGAAGTTGATTTATTATGATACAAAACATCCATATTTTATTGAAGGTTTTGTGATATTTTTGACTGTGGATAAGTTATTCCTATGTCACTCATGGTTTTTTTTAGAGTATTTACATTTCATAGGTTATTTGTAATCCGAATGTTTATGTTATATTTCAACCTTTCATTTAGATGAATGTGTTAGACAAGTATGTTCCGGGTTGGGGACCGGTAAAAGTAAGCCCTCCGGTTTGGTGTCCGGTTAGTAGAGTAACCCCGGTTTGGTCTCCGGTTATTAGAGGAACTCCGGGTTGGTGTCCGGTTATTAGAGGCACTCCGGGTTGGTGTCCGGTTATTAGAGGCACTCCGGGTTGGGTTCCGATTACAGTTATCCCCAAGGTCTTTGGACGAGGCCCTGACAAAGAAATGAAAGTTCAGCATTATGAATTCCATCATTATGAAAGTGTTTATTGATTTTTCA
This sequence comes from Viscum album, assembly GCA_963277665.1. Lineage (NCBI taxonomy): Eukaryota > Viridiplantae > Streptophyta > Magnoliopsida > Santalales > Viscaceae > Viscum > Viscum album. Next base: position 1,898,910,413 of record OY728150.1, read on the forward strand.
TGTGATTATTCTATTAGTAGAATATCCATGTGAATAAGTAAATGACATTATTTCATTTTATTTATGCCATACTATGTTGAAAGTTCAAGTTTGAAAGGCTTTTGTTTTAGTTATACATTGCCTTAAATGTTTATTCTTATTTATGAAAGTTTCCTCTATATTGTTATCCTTACTGGGCATTTGAGCTCACCCCTTTTCTATGTTTTATTTTTCCCAGGAAGTGATGAAGTAAATTATGAATGACCTGCAGGGATATTATGTGGGGATATGAGTGTGGATTATGGAGACAATATGTTGTTGTAGTATTTTTTTCATTTTTTGATCTAATGTAAGACTTATGAATATATCCAGTGTTTCCAATGCTACTAAACCAATCGGTCTTTCGAGATTTGATCTTTCTTGTGATCATGCCAATGTTATGTAATAATGCACCGACTCTTGGTAACTAGGGTCTGGGCATTACAGTTGGTATCAGAGGAAGTTTAGTATAAACCTTGGAAGCTAGATTTATATAAACTCTGATTAGAGCACATATATTTAAGATGAATTTTGATGATTAGTATAGAAGAACTTCCTAGAATTTTGGTATTGTAGAGATTTTGTGAGTTTTCAGAGCAATACATCCCTGTCTGGATACGAGCAGGTAGAGGCGGCTCTGGCACAGATGTACCTAGGGGTAAAAACCGAAAACACCGCTTTGAGCTAGACTCGAACGGGAACTGGTGCACGACAACGGGCCTTGCTGCACTATTGGTTACGACACTCCTGGGGGATATGCTTAGGATAACTCTCATTTTCTTTACAAATCATTATGAAGGGTTTATGAGTATATACTTCTTCAAAGGAGACATTTTTATGATTATGGATTATATCCATAAACTATTTAATTTATGTTATGTGTTTTAAAAGTTTGGGATTAGGTATTGTTATTCATAAACTAATCTAATGTATGCCATTGTTTAGAAATGGTGCCCAGTATAAAGAATGAGAACTCTAGCAATGCACATGATACAAAGAGAAAGAAGGATCATATATTTTATGTTCTTAAGCCAGAATTTACAAGAGAAATAGTCTCGCATGTATTACCATCATATGAAGAAATAATATCATGTGTTGATAAGATAAGTAAAGAGTTTACTGAGTCTTATGGCTTTGAAGGGAAGCAAGAGATGAAAAGGATGGAAGAGAGAAATATGGATAAAGGGAAGAGGGAAAAGAAGAATTTTCCCATATGTGATAACTGTGGAAAGAAACACCCTGGAACTTGCCTGAAAGGAATGAGAGTTTGTTATAAGTGTGGAGGAAAAGGGCACAAAGTACCTGACTACAAGGGTAAGAAAATGGTTTCAAATGTACAATGCTTCATTTGCAAGGAGTTTGGACACTACTTGAACCTATGTCCCAGTCATCAGACTATGCCGCAAATGATGCTATTGGATAATAATCAAGTTATGATACTACCACAGATGAAGAGGAATGATTAGAGTTCTTATGTTGATTATGTCAATTGAATGTTGTATCAACAATGTACTTGTTATAATAATTATGGAGTATATAAGGATTGTACTACAGTACTATTTCATTAAGGACTTGAGATTGTGTGGAACAATGAAAAGTGACTCAATAGCAGGATAAATTTTTGGAAAATATATGGTTGGGAGAATGATAAACCATAATATAGTTCTGATACCGTGGTAGTGATTTTGGAATAATACATGATTGTTTTGGATAAATTATATTGGATATTCTTGACTACCTTGGAACTGATTAATGATTTGTATATTCCATCATTGTTGGGGTTTAAAACATTTTTGGATTGATGAATTATATCCAGCATTCTATATGGAATAAGGGAGCATGAATGTAATCAATAAGGAATATGGTAATTCAGGATGTTTCAGTATATTAAAAGAATACATGATGAAGGTATTCATATTCTATTACGGGGTAAAAAGGATCTACATTATGTTTACCTTCCTTATAAATGTTGGACTGTGAGTTTGGACAGAAGTATTTTGGATAGTTCTAGTTTGGATTATTTTGGATTGCCATAAAAGGAAAACTCGGAGGTCGGGCGGCAACCCGTCGCGTCCGGCAAGGCTGCGAGACTTGAACCCGCAACCGAAGGGCGACAAGGGTGTATCACCTACCACTAACCCACGAGATGTCCTGGATTAAATAATGTAGTTTTTTTAAAATATCTAGTAGATGAATTGTAAATTTATTTATTTTGGAACCCTGTACGAATTGTATAAATAGAAATTTTTTTACGTTCTATTATATTTTAGAGTGAAATATGAGTTTGTGGTAGAAATTTATTAATAGATAAAACTCTAATTATAAAGTAAGTATATCTCCTTATGATCTTAACCAATCTCATAAATAAATTCCTCAACATTAATAAAAGGAACTTCGAACAAAAATTTTGTCCTAGATGGTACCTTAAATCATCACTAATTTATGGCTTTGGGATTGTTGGCCTTTTCATAGCCATGTTCTCTACCACTCTCCATCAGATAATTGATGGTTATATTTCTCTTCCATATCCATATTTTCCTACATGGAACCCTAGTATGTGTCATTTTCGGTAATCTTCATACATTCCACTCTTTATTTTAAATAGAGGCCTCATTAATTCATTTTTCGATGTGGGATTTCAACTAAAATATTTTGAAACGTCAAAAATGTGTTATCCCAATACCCAATGTTTTTGTTGAACCGATGGTATTTCAAATCGTCATAGATTGATGAGTTTAAGGACCTCAATTTTATACTTGTTTGTGATTGATGACCTCAATCACTACCTATAAATATTTACGTTTTTCCTCCAATTATATATCACTAATTGACACCAATGTTCTCCTAATCGAGATCATAATTTGGTGGTAACCCTTTCTTTCTCTTTTCCTCATATTAAGACTAAATTTTAGTAGCCTAATTTCTGATGTCGGTTTTCCCACAAATGTATTTTCTATTTTCAACCTTCTATTTTCAAAGAACAATTTCAAATTGCGAGGACGCAATTTATTGAAGGAGGGGAGAATGTAACACCCCAAGATTTCATAGTGTGTTATTTCTTCAAAATAATTCAATAACCTGCACTACATGCAACACCGAGTTCAATCACACCACGAATTACCAAAAAAAATCCATTCAAAAGAGTTTATAAATAGTATTAAATAAATTTTAAACTTTATATAATCCTTATAATTTTAGAATCCATATTATGAGTTTCTTAGACATAATGCAAGAACAGATTCATTTTCAGTATTGCACTTTTATCAAATTTTAATAGTGAAACCTTTTTAAATACAATATTTTAAACTTTTGACTAAATGGGGGACATCAAAAAATTTAAAATGAAACATCCCAAGTTCCACGGTACGCTTTCCTTTGAATAATACAGTAGCGTGTGTTGTACGCAACTTTGAGTTCTAACACACCACAACCAATCAAACTAGCTGTTATGAATAGTAATACCTACGTTTTAAAATTTTAGAAATTTTAACTCTCAAAATGGACTTCATTTTTGGATTCGGAGTATCGAATTTAGCCTAAGGTGAAATTTTTCTACTTTTCGGATAACTTTCATATTTTGATGAATAGTGAAAATTACCAAATTTTAATTAAAAACAACTTTTTTAATCAAAATAATTAATAGTGATTAATTATGAATATGAGTGGTTTTAAAGTATATTTATAATATATTTTTACTATTTAATATAATTTTGGTCATTGGACATAATTTTACAATTAAACCGAACATAAACAAGTGTCAATCTTTTGATAGTTATTATCTCTTAAAAACACGCTTTTTGTTTTGACAACGGGAATTAATTTTAAATTAATTTCTGCCACTTCTGTGTTTTGAATTTAGAAAAATGGATTCCATATTTAGAATCAGGATTTTCAAATTGTGTAAATAGGTAACTTTAATTTTTAGACATTTTGAATAATTACCGCGGTAAATATTTTATTTACCATGGTTAAGGGTAAATCCGGTAAATAAGGGTTAAAAAATAATATTATAATAATACTAAATTACCCTAAAACGTGTCCTAGCCTTATTGGTTGATACATGTTCGACCGTAGTCATCTTTGGGTCGATTTTGAGACCCCATGGTGCCACTTGTAGGTGATAGGGACACTTTATTTTAATTAAGCTAAAATGAATACAAAAATGACACATGCATATATCCTTTAGAAAAAAAATTTCTACATAGGGTTATATATGTTGGATTTTAGATTATATATATTCATTAAAAATATAAAACTATTTCCTACATAATGATATTTTATTTATAATTTTTAGACATTAAATAATTTAATTAATATATGATACAATGATGATGAATTAATTACTATAATAGTGAAAAATTAAAATAATTGATATTATAAATACCCAAATAAATATAATATGAAACTTTTAATAAATTAAACTAATTTTATAGGATAATATGATATATTAGGATTTATGTCATTGAATTTGGTTGAAGTAATCAATCTGTTATGAGTTTCACAAAAATCATCTATTGAATAGTGTCAAAATTGACATAAAAGAGTTCTTAAAACAAATATTATATTATTAATTGATATAAAATTCTTAAAAATATAAGGATAGGCCAAGAGACATATATCATGATATGTTCATCATTAATGGACCACTTGGGGGTCTCTTGGATGTATATAGTAAGTTTATAAACCATATTATATAAAAATACAAAGAGACATTGTAAAAGTGAAACTAATTAACTTAGAGTTAATACATAAAGATAACGTTAATATAAGTACCAAAACCTGTCTAAATTCTATTGTTTGAGTTGTTTTCGACCCATACCCACCTTAAAATTTAAATAATAAACTTTGGAGCCATTAGAAACTGAATATTAATTTATTATAAACTAATATTTCTAGCTTTTCCAAAGGTGCCTCTCCCCCCTCTTATAAAAGGGCACTCCTCCTTCTCATTTCTTCACACCTTAAAAACCTTTTGGTTCGGCATAACTCGGCCCAAATACTCTCCCAAATTCCCTAACTACAACCTAGAGGACTTAGTTTGATCAGAAATCCAACCTAAGGAGCCCTTTTGATCAAATCAAAAGGAAAAACCCGAAGAAGAGGTAATGATTTCACCACCCTTTTCCAAGTTCTTTTCTTCTTCCACTTCTTCTTCCTTTGTTATTACAATTCTAAAATAATAAATCCAGTATCATATATAACTGTGATGTTATTATAAATATGGTACAACCATATTCAGTATTCTATCCACCCTTTGAATAACATGTCACCATACATGCGTACGTACGACTTACCGTCTCCACGTCGTGGTGTAATTGTTATTCAATATATTATTATTTGGATGGGTATAATAATGATATGTAACTCATGTAAATAATAAATATAACATGTTAATGATTCTGTTTATATGATATAACAACCATTTATATATTATTTCAAAAGAATGATATTGTCGCTCGTGCGTATGTACGGACTACCGTCTCCATGAACGTGATGAGATTCATTCTCCATCGTATCCATTCAAGTATAATTATCATTTGATGATTTAAAAATGATGTTTAAGGACTTGATATCATTATGGATATGAATAATATACAACCTATCCATTACAAACATGGCTTACGTAACAAAACTTATAAAACAAAACAAGTAAGTTAACACCCGAAACAACGATAATACTAAGATATTATTATCAAATCAATATTAAAAGATCATATATGATATCATATTAATGTATATTATTCTTGTATAATTTAATAAAAATTATTTCACCATTATACAGGAGGTTAACCTACCCCAACCAAGGAAAAGTACAAGGTAAGGGGTTTTCATCTCACTCCTTATTCCCGTGAGATTCATGCCATATTGCCACCATCACCTTTTGTGTGGTGTATGTACTGCCCATAATTATATTCTTTGTGTAATACACTCTAATTTATGTATATTTACATATTCATTGTATGATACCTCTTTCATGGGTTTTATGCTTCATAAGTTACCAAATTGGTAAGAGTTATTTCGCAATCTCTTCATTATCTGAGGCTGTTTATACGTAATAATCTACTGCGATCTCTTTATCATCCACATCCATGTTTCTTAAAAATGAAGTTCAAAACATTTTTACTATTTACTAGAATATTGGTTAAAGACATTTATACCCTTGTTTGACTTTTTATAAGAGGTTTATAAAGGAATCTTTCCGTCTTTTTCCAAACAAGGTGCTTTTTAACCTTTTCGACAAAATTAAGGTAAGAATGTTTTTTTAACTTATACGGCGGGTGTGGCTATTTTCCCGCTGTTATAAAATCGTCGAAGCTTCCCTTACAAGATAATAACAATATTTTCAAAAAAATGTTTTATTTCATAAATATAAGACTCTTAAATTATTTCAAAATAGAAAGAGATATTTTTCTAAAATAGTCTTTATTTCATCTATGTCAACATCCTTTGATGGATTTTAAGCTTATTTGAAGTTGATTTATTATGATACAAAACTTCCATCTTTTATTGAAGGTTTTGTGATATTTTTGACTGTGGATAAGTTATTCCTATGTCACTCATGGTTTTTGTTTAGAGTATTTACATTTCATAAGTTATTTGTAATCCGAATGTTTATGTTATATTTCAACCTTTCATTCAGATGAATGTGTTAGACAAGTATGTTCCTGGTTGGGGATCGGTAAAAGTAAGCCCTCCGGTTTGGTCTCCGGTTATTAGAGGACCTCCGGTTTGGTCTCCGGTTATTATAGGAACTCCGGGTTGGTGTCCGGTTATTATAGGCACTCCGGGTTGGTGTCCGGTTATTAGAGGCACTCCGGGATGGGTTCCGGTTAGAGTTAGCCCCAAGGTCTTGGGACGAGGCCTTGACAAAGAAATTAATGTTCAGCATTATGAATTCCATCATTATGAAAGTGGTTATTGATTTTGCATGTGATTATTCTATTAGTAGAATATCCATGTGAATAAGTAAATGGCATTATTTCATTTTATTTATGCCATACTATGTTGAAAGTTCAAGTTTGAAAGGCTTTTGTTTTAGTTATACATTGCCTTAAATGTTTATTCTTATTTATGAAAGTTTCCGCTATATTTTTATCCTTACTGGGCATTTGAGATCACCCCTTTTCTATGTTTTATTTTTCCCAGGAAGTGAAGAAGTAAATTATGAATGACTTGTAGGGATATTATGTGGGGATATGAGTTTGGACTATAAAGACAATATGTTGTTGTAGTATTTTTTCATTTTTTGATGCAATGTAAGACTTATGAATATATCTAGTGTTTCCAAGGCTACTAAACCAATTGGTCTTTCGAGATTTGATCTTTTTTGTGATCATGCCAATGTTATGTAATAATGCACCGACTCTGGGTAACTAGGGTCAGGGCGTTACAAGTTCCCAATTAAGTTCCCCAATTACATCCACTAATCCTATAATCCTTTTTTTTATCATAAATTCAACATATGAAATATTTTGGTGCAATCCAAAGGATGTTTTCCAAAGAAGTGTTAACACCCTTAACCGGGAATTTTAATATTTTTTTACCCACATAAATCAAATCTTATTAAAAAAAGAAAATATAATATACTATTTATACTAAATATATTGATATTTTTTTATTTTATGTTCTTGACCTACAACCATCACCTCCCTCAAATGGGAAACAAAACTGTTAATTATGGGTATAACGAACTACAACATTGTAAACTAACTTAATTCATTTTCCATCACTACTTCTCACAGCTGGTTATAATTATGTATATAATGTTTTAATGAGATATTTATTATATAATTATAATTATTTAATTTTAATATGATATATACCTTATAAATCTCTATTTTTTCAATAATATGATAGCGTCTCTCATGTGTATAGGAGACTACCGCCTCGCAAAGTGATGCGATTCATTTTTTACTTATGATTTAAATAAAAGTAATAAATATTAATTTTATTTTTATATATTATATTAATGAAATAGTAAATATTATAGAAAATAAATAAATCATATATTTTCTTTTGTTATCATTCTTTGAATAAATGATAACGTCGTTCGTGTGTATAGAGGACTATCGCCTTGCAAAGTGATGTGATTGGTTTTTATTACTATATCACATAAATAGTATGTATAAGGATATTTAAAGGAATAATATTATATTCCTTAAATAATTATATTCCTTTAAATAAAAAATAAAATTTACCTTCTTTATATCATGATCTTTGGATAATGGAAATGTTACTCACACAAACATACGACCTACCATCTCCATGATTGCATCGAAGTTCATTTGTTATAACAATATTTAATAAAAAATTTAAAAAACTATAATTTATGTTTCAAAATTAAATTAATTTAATATTTAACATTATATATATAATTAATTAAAAGTTTATTTTACCTTGGTCAACTTCTCAATGTCATTTTCGACATTTGATCTGTTTATCATTAAAATTTCCAACGTTAAATTATTTGGATAAGTAATTTAAGATGACATGGTAATGAATAAAATAAAAGTAATAATAATATTTAAAAAGTTTATTAAGAAATTAGATAAATTACATAATTTTATTATTTAGGGAGATAAATAATTCACATGTTGAATCAAGTTCAAGGTAAGGGATCTTTCCAGCCTTCCCTTTTCTTCCTATTATGACCATTCTATCATTAACTCAGTTTATCACTCTTTAATGTTATATAATGATTATAAATTATATATATATGTATCTCACTTGTATACCTGGCTAATTCTACCTTCCTTTTATCTATTAATTCATATGTTATGTCTATTTCCCAAATTTGTTCTCTAAGAAATCTATTTTGATTTTGTTACAAGAAAAGATTATGGAACCCATTTCCTTCTATGGGTAATTGTTATATTTATTCCTTATGATTATTTTAATTATGTGCAACACATATGCATATACATAATATGAATGTGATGGGAAGGACCCAAATTTTATATTCATCAAATGAATTTTGTAATGTTTTTGTCTAATGAGATGTCATGTATGGGATTAGGGACTGAACCTAATTTATTACGGGGCCCTTTCCACCATGTTATGTTGTCTCAATAGTTATACTTAACTTATGTTTATTTCATTATTTATGTTATTTCCACATCTCTATGTTTCCATTATCATCTGATACCATACTCTTTATGCTATATTTTTATTTATTACTCATGTACCTTCTCTTTTATGATATCAGGTTATACATTTGACTCACACGTTATGTTTTCATATCATGTTTATTCCATATCATCATTTCTAATCTCACACCTTTATTTAATGTATTCCATAGGTTACCCCATGTATATTTAGGAGCTCAAAGCATAGGTACTATGTGGCCGAGGATAAATATAGGTCATGATAGCAAGTATATATGTAACTAAGACATAGATAATCACACACATAAAGTATTTAGTTAGATGCAACGAATATAGGGAGCAGAGGAACGACCAAGAATTTGAACCTCCCAGTTGTGTCTAACAAGTCCCTAGAAGAATGAGATTAGGGATTATAGGAACACCCTGTGAGTGAACCCCTGATAGTGTCAATGGTGATGTTTATTACTACACCTTCTACCAAAGTAACCAAGGCTTCCCATGTGCTCTATTATCCAAACCATATCAAAACAATACCTTGAAAACCATTTTATAAATCTATTTCATAATTGTTTAACAATACCTTTTCTTATACCAAAATAAGGGTAAAACCATATTTTATGGAAAACCCATTTACAAACACACAAATATATCATGAAAAATCATTTATAAAACAATTTATATAACTAGAGATATATATTCCATCCAACATTGTCTAGAGATGGAACCACCTCCCTTAAACATGAGTCACACACACCCACAATAGGATCCACCAACCAGAAAAGAATACAAGATCAAAAATAGATGCCTTTAGATTATTCCCATGTCTTAAAATCTCATAAAAAAATATGGAAGAAATGGTAGATCAGGTAAAAACAGATTAACATTTTCCCAGTGCACCACAACAAACAAGGATTATCCCCAGGAATAATATTACACAATGTATCTAGAAAGACCAACACCATAAGATCAACAGATCTAAAATCATATCATAATGAAACTGTTGTGATAAAGGGAAATGAAAAAAAAGAATATCACCTAGACAAAGAGATTTAGTGCAACAACCCTGATGTTTAATCCATAAAAGAAGTGACTAGGGAGAATAAGGGGCCCCCAAAATTATCTCAGATATCTCCTACATCGGGTGAGAAAATATTATGATTGAATTAATAGTCAATCACCCAAGTAGATTCGTAAAAATCTTAGACCATGAGAAATACACTATATGAATCTATTTCACATCATGTAATTCCAAATTAAAAATTTATATCAAAAAATGAATTTCCTATTATTAAAAATATTGATCCCGAACTTTTCAAAATGCTTAAAATTCTCACAAATTGTAATATTTTCAAGTATTAAATAATAATCATCACATGTTCTTGGTAACCAATATAAAACACGAGCACTTTTCATGATGTGTAAAATTCTCATGATGTGAAAATTTCTCATGATGTGTAAAATTATATTGACGTGAAACCACCCAGTAGACTGAAATCAATCTAGATTCTTCTCAAAATCCCAAACCAACACCAGTGTTCTCAAAAATACGGGAGAATCCTGTAAATCCTTTAACACATATATACCTAGAAAACATTAATTCAAACAAACATACACCCCATAACATTAGTTAATTTTCCCTTGAAAACTATTTTTATTCTTCAGAGTCCTAAAACACACACAAATAAAGAGGAAAGTGAAAATATAGATGTGAAATACTTGAAAGTGGGTAACGATATGTTAGGAATTCCTAACCATAAGACTTTCCATCCCTTGGAAGTCATGTTTAAGAAGGATTATAGAAATTGTTTAGGCCAATAATCCCCCATGAAAGAATCATGCACCCAAGCCATCTCAGAATCTGATCCCTATCACCATAATACTAGAATCAACAGAATCTACTTCCTATATAAGACACTCCCCTAATAGTTAGTGATATGCACTTTTTTCCCTATAATAAAAACATCTGGCTCTAACTAAATATCTTCACAACTCAGAATGTGAGTGGGATCCTGATGGTATTTTTTTATATGTGATATATAGAAAACATCTTGAATACCCATCAAATAAACTCTAAATTCCAATTGATATGAAACTTGAACAAGGTATTCAGTGGCCTAAAATTATCAAATATATCATAGATAAATATTTCATTCATTTGAAAGATGACTATGGCCCAACTAAGTATAACCCATTAAGAAAACTTGGTCACCTATAGAAAACTCCCAATGGAGAATTTGATGATATGCATATGATTTCTATTAAATTTGAGCTATAACCAGATATTGAAGTATATCCTAAATTCTCACTAATTTATCCTCAATGTGACTCGGTCCTAAAAGAGAAAAATCTCACACATTTTACCAATAAATAGGTTTCCTAAATAGATGACTAAAAAAATCCTTGAATGGATCCATTATGATCAATGAATAATAATTATTTTTATAAAAAAAATCAACCAGTCCCAGATCACTATCCCATATTCCATCAAAATCCAAGATACTAGCATAAATCATATCCTCTAGGATCTAAGTAGTATAATCATTCTAGATGTCTTTATGTGGATATAATGATGTGCTCATCTTGACATGATCCCAATCACCTATTAGAGACTCCTCAAAAATCTAAAAGTAATCATGGGATCCCTATCAGAAATATTGGAAGAAGTAATCCTGTGTGACCTCATGATCTTATACATATAGATCTTATATAGGTCTTCAACATTAGTGGGTTCCCTGATTGGAATGAATTGTGTTGACTATGTCAATCAATCAATCACCACCAAGATAGAATTCCTCTCTTAGGGAGTTTGTGTTAATACAAAAAAAATTCCATGCAAGCCTCATCCAAATTCCAAATCTATATTGGAAGAGGCTAGAGTAAACTTGAGTGTTTCATATTCTCTTACATTATCTTTTGAAAATTGTAACTACGAGACACATAATTTTCAATTTCAAACATCATACCTAGACACTAGAATATCTATCTTATATCAGAAAACATCTTAACTATGCCTGTATAAACGGATAATGAAGAACTATGATTGTAAAAATGAAAACTAAATACCTCACACATGATGGTATGACTACCATATACCCAAAATGGAGAATACTACCTAAAGAGAGAGACCAACCAAAAAACGGTCTCCCCACCATTTTTTATTTCTCAAATTCCATTGATCTCATCACCCTTCTACTAATATTTTATGTTAGACTCACAGAGAGATGATGATAAATTAACATGGGTTAGCACTATACGTAAAATGTACTCCCAAGAATCTAGGTGAAACTATGTAAAGGTCACTATATAGTTCCAATCTTCCTTTGATTCTCGAATAACTTGTGATATTACATTATTTCTGAGAGAATATGAAACAACAATCGCCTTCTTCCAGGTGTAGGAAATGTAAATGTCAAACATATGACGATATTCTACATACTGACTCTATCTGTGATTCAATTATTTATTAGAAAATATATAGATCATACTATTATGAACAAAAAATACTTGAAACTCTTCCCAAAAATATAGTGCCTCCAAAACTATACTACATGCACAATCATGAAAAGCTCTAAATCACAAGTGGGGTAATTATTCTCACGTAGTTGGAGCTAGTGAGATCCATAATCCACCACTTGATCATCCTGCATAATCACGCAACAAAACCAGCACGAGAAGCATAATATAAAACCACATACCTTTTACTGAACTCAGGTATGATCATAATTGAAGCCTTTGTCAGAAGTCATTTTATCTCATCAAAAGAATACTAATACATTATATCCCATATAAATTCCACCACTTTCATGGTAAGAGAATTCAAATGCGACCAAACATTAAAAAAATATTTATTAATCCTCGATAGTATCCAAAAATACCATGTAAGATTTGAATCTCAAATACCTTCTTAGACATATACCATGAAAAAGGATCTTTAAACTTCTTAGGATAAACTCATAATCTTTTCTCAGAAATCACATACCCTAATAACTTCACTTTTTGGTTCAGAAAAATTTCATTTTTAAATCATTCTTCTATAAATTATGACTACTCATGATTTTAAGAACTAATATAGAATGGTGATATTGTTCTTGATTGGATCTAAAATAAATCAAAAATATCATCCAGTAATTATAACACAAAATTGATGATATCCTCATAGAATATCTGATCCATTGAATTGATAAAAAATGTTTTAGTATTAGTTTGACTGAATGAAATCATGAGAAATCATAATGGTCATAAATATTCCTAAATTTTTTATTTAGTATATAAGAAAATAGAACTCTTAAATGATGATAACTGGTAGAATACTGACATTCAAAAATAAATTTTCCCCATTTAACTGGTTACACAAATCATTTATACAAGTCCAGTGATATTTTTTATTGACAATCACTAGGGAAAACTTCCAAAATTCCACACAATATTAGAGTGAACCATCTTCCTTCATTGGAAAGAGTGCATGAGTGACTAAGAAGAAATAATAGGATGAACAAAAACATTCTCCATTAGTTTTTTAAACTGTATTTTGAGCTCTTTCATCTCCACTAGTTCCATAAGATAAGAGGATATCGAAACTAGATGACTACCTAGAACCAGATAACTTGTAAACCCTAATACCTATTTGGAGGAAGACATGAGAAAATTTATTTAAAAACATTAGGAAATATTATTATAATAGAGGGAATATTGACAAAATAGGAAATTTCATTGGGCTTAACTACTACAATAGAAAAAAAACTCTAAAGATTTGGGTAGGAAGGTCCTTCATGACCAGACCTTGTATCCCACTCTCCCTTAAACACCAAATACCTCCATCTTCATGTTGAAAAAAGATTTGTTGATAATAAAAAACAACCCTAGCTCAATGAGAAACCATCCAATCCATTTTGATGATTATTTAAAATTATTTTAGATCAATAACATGAAAATACCAAAATAACTCTGCATATGCTATCGATAGAGAATAAGGACACTGGAACCCCTACTATTTCCACTTTCTAAGAGGTGTTTCTAACTCCCCAAAAAGGAAATTAGATCAATTGGTTGTTTAATAATATAAATAAAAAGATAGATATAATAGAGTGGGAATCACCAGTATCAAATAAAAAAATATCTAGTGAAGATGAAATTAATATAGTACCTTTCACTATCGTTGGACTTAGATCTAAGTACACCAAAAACCCATAAACATCATGAAGGATATTTACTCATGAAGCCTATGTATAGAGACCTATAGTCTTGGAATCATATAAATATGATAAAATAGCTTTTTGAGATGAAGATCTCGGGCAATAATGAGTCATATAAATTTCTTGATTGAAAAATTGTAGATGGAAGAAGTCCATACAAATGTTACAAATCGTTTTAGGTGCAGAAAAAGAATGTTGAGTGGTCCCATCCTTTTCCCACTAGTAGTAAGTAAGGGAAAAACAACTATCAATAAATTATGGTGTAGAGTTTGTCTACCGATGAGATCCATCTACAACACTCCTGCGGTGGTATTTCCAATTATTCCTTTTCCCTTATGTTCCACTAAATATTCAATTGGGTGGAGGAGAAGGGGAAATAATAAACAACATTCCGTTCAATTTCCTCCTCTCCCATGATTTATCTATTTACTATATCTGCATTTTTCAAATGTTTTAGAATACATACTAGTGATCTAATATTCAGTTTCAAACCATTTAGGTAATTCTGATCCTTCACCTGGTCATTCTTGACTACCTCTAGAGAAAACTGTAACAGATCATCAAACCAATTGGAATATATTGAAATATAAGGATCTACACACTAGAAATATACTAACTCTATATAATTATACATCATTAAACACTCTAGAAAAAAGTACTAGAAGAATAGATTCTTGAAACCCATCTAGTTCAAACCCTTCTGCCTATCCACCTGTACCGTGGAATCCCAGCCTCACTCGATGAGACACTCATGTCTGAACATCACACACATGAAATTAAAACTATTAGGTTTATACATTAATTCATAGATATGATCGATATTTTGAAGCTATTACACCACCTCTTGAGGTTCATTCTTACCCTTAATGGATGGAAGCTTCTCGTTCAAGAAATATTATTAGCGGCCCCTTTCTCCACCAGCTCCAGGATGTAGATTTAAAAAAATGTTCTCGAATTTTGGTACATTTTGATCAATAACATGAACTGAACAAATGATATCAGGGACAAGATTTTGATATAGAGGTGGATTCCCTTTATTAATATCCACTTCACTCTTCTGGGGAACCTATGTAAGACATCTCAGATGCATACCATTTCAAACCAAAATAGAAGAAATTATAGTACAATATGATAATGACAGTATAAAGGGGAAAAGAGAAAATTGATATTATGATCAAGAACTCAAAACATGACATATACATCACCAAATCGAAGGGAAACTTAATTCTCATCATAGAAAGAGTTGGACAAGCAATCACCATAACCTACCTCTCAAGTCCCAAAAAGTATATCTTAAATAAAAAAAATATCAAAAAACTAGGACTCGTGAGGAAAACTGTAACACCCGAGACTTTTATGTTATATGAATCATCAAAGGAATCTTTTTCTACACAACACTTGCTTGGCTTGCTTTACACGCAATTGCGACCTTCCTCGATAGCTTGCGTCGTACGCAATACCGAGTTTCACTAAACAACAATATGCTATTAAAACTAGCCGTTATGAATAGTAATAACCACTTTTTGAAATTTTATAAATTTTATTTTTCAAAATGGACTTCATTTTTGGACTTAGAATATCGAAATTAGCCTAGGGTGAAATTTTGGTATTTTTCTGAAAACTTTCAATTTTTGATGAATAGTGAAACCACTAAGTGGTAGGTTAAAAACTGAATTTTGCATAAAACTTAATTTTACCGCTTCTGTGATTGGAATTTCGAAAATCCGAGAGACACGGTTAATATCAAGGACTAAAATGTGGTTCAATGAGACGAAAATAATTTTTTGGTGAATGGTAACTTTTTACTATTTTTACCGCGGTTAATAGTAAATAGGGTAACTAAGGGTAAATATGATATTAATATTACCTTAACACATGTCCTAATTCTATTGGACAAGTGTAATTCGACCAAAAACAAACTTAGGAATAAAATATGACCATTTAGGCCCACTTGGATTAGATTAGGACATTTATTATTAATTTATTTAAAGAAGAGTTAAAATAGTTAAAATCAAAGTTTAATAAGTAAATCATTTTTAATATGGGGTTATACATAAGATAAATTCGATTGTAAATATTCATTAGAAAGCTAAAAAGATTTCCTACATGATGGTATTTTATTTGTAATTTTTAGACATCAAATAATTTAATTTATTTATGACACAAAGATGATGCAGTAATTATCTTATTAATGAAATATTGACAAAATTGATAATATAAATACCAAAATAAATGTAATTTGAGACTTTTTATGAATTCCAATAATTTTCTAGGTTACTATGATATATTATTGTTGATTTAATCAACATGGTTCGAATATATAATTCTGTTATGACTTTCACAAAAATCATATATCAAATAGTGTCAAAATTGACACAAAATAGTTTTTAAATAAAATATTATATTATTAATTGTTATTTTATTCCTAAAAATCTACGGTTCGGCCAAATGACTTAGATAAGGATATATATATTAATAATAAACAATTTGGGGTTCGGTTGGCATGTTATAGTAAGTGTATTAACCATATAGTGAAAGAAAACAAAAAGACACGGTAAAAGTTAAATTAATTAACTTAGAGTTAAATCTAATTGATAAGGTTAAAATAATACACTAAACTTGTCTAAATCTTATTGGTTTATAGGATTTCGACCCATCCCCACTTTAGCTTAGAAATAAGACCCTTTGGAACCATTATAAACCTATTTTGACTTTAATATAAAATAATATTTTGAGATATTCCTAAGGTGCCCCTCTCCTCCGTTATAAAAGGGCACCTCCTCCCCCTCCTCCTCACACCAATTTGAGCACTCAAGCTCGGACAACCCCTGCCATTTTCTCTTCTCCAATTCCCTAGAATAATCCTAGAGGTCCTGGTCTTCTCCAAAGACCAATCTTAGTTCCTTAAGTGGAGGATTCAAAGAGGCGTTCCAAAGAAGAGGTAATATCCATTACCGATCTTTTCAATTTTTTCTTATTCAACTTCTTCTTCTTTAGTTGTTTCATGATAAAGTAATAACATCAGTATTACTTACATACTGATATGTTATTATAAATATGAAACAACCCTAATTAACCTTCTATCCATCCTACGGAAAAATGAAATCACCGCGCGTGCGTACGTACGGAATACCGTCTCCACGCCGTGGTGTAATCTATTTTCCACCATAACCTTACAAGGATGGGTATAATGGTGTAATGAGTAACTATATATGATTATTATGAAGTAATATTGATACTGAAATAATATATATATATACTCCAATACAATTCCACGATCATAGGAACGATATCATCACTCGTGCGTACGTACGGAATACCGTCTCCACGATGTGATGCGACTCGTTCTACATGATCTTCATTTGATAATGATTATATAAATGAATTGAATGAATGAATATGGTATATACTACACTAATACCATTCTGGAAATGAATTATCTATAACCTAAAGATAAGAATAAGAATTTACTCGACAAAACACGCATAAGAACAAAAAGTTATAAAGACCCGAGTAACAAGTAACAATGAAATATTACTAACAAGAAGCTAATAATATGACCATATATGATATCATATAAATATGTATGTTTCTGGAATAAGTCAATAACACTATTTAAACCATTATACAGGAGCTTCGGACACGTACAAAGCAAATCGGACCTAAGGTAAGGGAAAATATCACAATCTCACTTCTATCCGAGATTGTTTTTACTTTGGTAATTACTGGGGTGTATTTTATCATCCACATCCATGTTCCCTCGATATGTAATATTATTTCCTTCCTTCTACAATAGTTTATATCCAATTTTACCCTTCGGTAAGTTTTTTTGTAAAAGATATGAAAGGAATCTTTTGTCGTTTTTCGTACGAGGTACTTTTTTGACTTTTCCGACAAAAGTTAGAAGAATGTTTTTTTTAACTTATACGGCATGAATGGATTTTTAAAACATTATTTCCAAGAAGCTTCCTTTACAAGTTTTCAAGTTTATTTTTAATCAACTTCTTTTATTTTAAAGTTGTATGACATGTTATGAAAGGAAAAATGTTTTTGAAGAAGAAAGGATATTTTCCTCAAGAATGGAGTTCAAGTGTTTTATCAAAATTATTTTCCATCTAAGATAATAAAGGGTTCTGTTTTATCCCTATTATTAAATTGATTTGATCATGTTGTGATGGAATTATTTTTATGAATTCCTTTATCTTATATGAATTGATTTATGATGTCATGATGTTTCAAGAATCCCATTTTTGTTACATGTGTTATGCGATGATGTATGTTTTATGATTATGTGGCACACATAAGAAAGGATTCATTATAAGATGGGTGGGACCTATATCTCCCTCCAATGCATTGGGTAAAGATTTTATATCTCATGAGATAGACATGGCTGGAACGGAAGGTTATTTCGGTTCAGTGATACAAGACTGAAACGAGGAGTGAACTCGGTTCAGAAAGGGACTTTGTCCACTAAGATAGTCTTGGCAATGAGTCATGACTAACAAGAAATGATTTTCCATGATTATGTGTGCATGCCACAAAGTTTCAAGTTTTATGTTATGATTATGGGGATCTCATTTTCACTTCTATGATTTATTCCATGTTAAGATATTATGATCTATTTTGCAGGTTTTGATAAAGATATGATATGATTTTTATTTCCTTTATTTGCCCTTGCTGAGCATTTGAGCTCACCCTTTTATGTTTTCTTTTCCCCATGTCAGGAAGATGGATATTAAGTAGAATATTCTAAAAGGGACCCTAGATATGATGAAATAAATGGGAGACACTGTAGAAGATTTATGAACCATTTGTTTATGTTTCCCAGTTTCTAAAGACACTATACCTATACGGTCCTTTGTGGTTTTGTCATATGTTGTAATAAGTGTGCTTCAATTTTGAAGTATTAATAATGTATGTAAAGCGTGGGTCGTTATAAAAACCCCCCTTTGATACCAAACTATGATGAACCTGACTTAAGTACCATATCAAACAGGTACCTGACCTTAATTTCCACATACCTAAATGGAATTCACAACCCCCACAGGCTTGAAACTAGCAGTCAATCACCTATAACAAATTGAGAGAATTATTTCACCCAACTGGAAGAAGAAAACATAAAATATATATATACATTATGAGAAGAAAATGTGGAATAAGAAACAAGTTTTTTTGTCATTACAAAAATAAAATTTGATAAAGTGATACAACTCAAAAGTAGCTAAAAAATATCTATGGGACAAGTCCAGTAAAAAAGGAAAATGAAAACCAAACCAACTTCTCCATGTGATTGTGTGAGTAACTCCTACAATCTCACCACCAGCAACTCCGACTCACCTAAAAGAAACCTTACCTCCCCACCATAGTGCCTTTCTGTACCCTAAATCATATGAAATAAAAATTTGTACGCACAACCTAAGGGGTGAACATGGTGTTATTTAAATAGGCTTAGTAGGATCCCACCCATGTGTTTTATTATAAGTATATAAAAAATAATCTTAATATGCTCATATTTAATGAAAATAAGGCATGATAAACAGTTACACTTTTTTATCAAAAGTAGGGAAAAAAATTATTTCCTATTTTACACATTTGAAAATAACCTAGGTAAATCAGTTTAAAGAATATTATATATATCAAATCAAAGAAAATAATGTATCACATATCATATCAAAACCATGATAGTACATGATTAAAAAGTACAAGAAAAAGCATTGGTAACATCATGCCAAATATTAATACAATCAGGCTAGCTAGGTTACTCATGCCTAAGACATAGATAATCACATACATCTAGTGTACAGATATATGAATGAAATCTAGAGGCCCTTGGAACTTCCAATATTGTGAACCCCCAATATTTATAAAAAATACCTAGAATAATGGGCCTATTGAGAAGAGGAACAACCCATGAGTGAACCCCCATCATTATCAACAAATGAGGTCTTTTATTACACCTTCTACATAAATACTAATGGCCTCCCATGTACTCTATTTTCCGATCGATTTATTCAAAACCATGATTTTAAAACCATTCCAAAAATCCATTTCACAATTCTTTGAAAATATCTTTTCTTTTACCAAAATACCAGGAAAACAATCTTTTCTCAAAAACCCATTTCCACACTCACAAATCATTAATGCCAATTCATTTATAAAATAATTTATAAAAACAAAAAAATATAGTTCCTCTTAGATAGTCTAGAGATGAAACCACATTACTCAAAATTAGGTCACACATGCTCACAACATTATTCACTAAATAGAAAGGAACACATAGTAAAAAATAAAGTCCAATGATTTATTCCCATGTCAATAACATCTCACCAACAAATAAAATGTAATAAAGATTTTATTATGAAAAACCTAAAAGAACATAAACCGACCACACCAAAACCAACATGGATCAACCCTTAAAAGAAGATGAAATATCTGATCTATAAGGAACAACACCAAAAGATCAATGAATATGAAATCATAGTACAATACTGCTACTATGATCAATAGAAATTAATAAATAAGAAAATCACATATTTGGAGAGACACGGTGCAACAAACCTAATGATAAATCACTGAAAAAAGTGATATAGAAGGAGTGGATATCTTTATAGTCAACTAGGAGAGTTCCTTGGTTGAGAGAGAAGATCCTACGATTGAATGAATAATCAATAACCTAAGTAGTTCTCTAAAAATCACATACCGTGAGAGTTATATTCCACGAATCTAACTCACATTGTATAATTATCTATTAAAATATCTCTTATAAAAACTCATCACCTCATATTTAAAATACTGATTTTAAACATTTTACGATGTGTAAAATTTTGTGTTCATATAATATTTTCACGTCTTGAACCCAATTTAGGATATCTTCCTAGATACTAATATCTGGTGTAAACAATTTTCATGATGTGTAAACATTTCAAGATGTGTAAACTTCTCACAATGTAAAATATCCAAAAATACTTAAAACCTTATAGATTCTTCTAAAAATACCAAACTAAAACTGGTGTTCTACAAACTCCAGAAAACCCCACAAAGCCTTAAACACATTTATAATTGGACTCCATTAATTCCAACAAACATAAATTCCCAAAACATGGGTAATTTCCCCCATCAGACAATTTCCATCCCCAGGAGCCCCAAAACACACCCAAATGAATAGGAAAATGAAAATAGAATTGGGAGATATTGAATGTGGGAAACAATATGTTATATTAAAACAACATGGAAAATGAAAATTTGAAATCCAATACACTATGCCAAGGGTTATTGATGACATGGGAACATGGAAACCTCAAATGCCGAGGGAGGAAGGGAGAGCTTATGCCATCAAAATAAAATAGGTGGATCTTGACAATGAAGTGTCGATAAGTATGATATTTATTCATTAAATAATAGAGGGAATACATTTTTCTTCTTATTAAATTAAATATTTAATGTCATGCATGTTTAGTATTACTATTTAAGAACCACCTCAAAACATGGAAGTTTAGTTATCAATGAAGATGATAAACATGTCTATTATTAAATCCCATGCATAGAACTCATCCCATATCCGTATTTTTAGGATGAAATTCCGAGAAAACCTTGTGATAATTTCTTTAATATAATTTTATGCAATTATAGTAATGGATTTATTTTACTTTATTAGAGACAACATAAAATGATGATAGAAGTAAATCATTCTCTGAATCATGAATTATCCTCTCATACTATATATGTTCAAGGAGGAGGATGATTATAATTTTTTATCATCATCCGATGCATGAATATTTTTTTCTTTTGATCAAAATTATCTTTCTCAAATTATTGATAATAAGGGAGGGATAAATCTTTAAGACATACACATTATGGGGGAATCTACTAATGTATTTATTAAAGAGTTTCCTGGTATTCCTCTCAAATTAGAGGTTGAATTTTTAATCAAAATTATACCTAGATCTTTTTTAATATCCATGAATCCATATATAATGGATATTTTTGAACTTGAGGATACTAAGGAGAAAATGTAGGAGAATCTAGATAAAAGATATATACTCCCAAGTTCTTCATTATGGAGTGCACAAGTCCTCTTTTTCAAGAATAAAAATTGGTTAATGCATGTCTTCATTGATTTTGATGAGATCAAAAAAATAATGATAAATAACTAGTATCATCTTCCATGGATTGAAAACTTTTTTGATGAACTACATGGAGTTAAATATTTCTATAAGGTAGAACTTCATCTAGGATATCACCAATTAAGGATCAAGAAGGAAGATATTCCCAAAACTGCCATTCAAACAAGGTATGGACACTATGAATTCATTGTTATTCCATTCATGCTAACTAAAACTATAGAAATATATATGGAGTTAATTTATATAGTATTTATGGATTACCTAAACAATTATAGTGTTTATAGAGTATATTATTATATAATCCAAAATCAAGAAGAGTATTTTAATACTATGTTAAAGACATTGAGAAAAGAGGAGCTATATGAATTTTATAGTAAATATGAGGTCAAGATGAATGATATTTCATGCTTATGGAATATTATCACTAGAAAAGGGATATATTTGAAACATTATAAGGTAAATGAAATTGAAGACTGGACTAGAACCACAACTATAATGGAGATCCATTGTTTTTTTGAACAAGATGGGTATTACTGATGATGTTTAATTTTTTTTTCATTATCAAACCCACTAACCAAGATAACATGAAAGGGAGTAAATATTGTTTTTAAAAATGAATGTGAAGATATATTTTTTAATATAGAAAAGTTCTTACCATGACACACTTACTTACCTTACCCTTAAATATGGAACTTTTTAGGGTATTCATCGATGCTTTAAAAAGTTTTTGGACTATGTACTAATGAATAATGATAAAGTGATAGTGTATACCTTAATGAAATTGATAGTTAATGAGAAGAAATATCAAAAAAATGATATGAAGTTGGACATAATGATATTGTCAATATAGATATGGAGACATTATCTATATGAAAGAAACTATGAAATATATACAAATCATAAGAGAAAAAATTTATATATTCTCACAGAAGGAGATTAATATGAGCCAAAAAATATGGTTAGAGATGATAAAGGATAATGATAACTCAATCCATTACTATATTAGGGAGGGAAAAATTTAGAAGATGATCTAAGTAGAAAAGATATAGTGATTTTATCAATGATGATAATTTTGAATGATCCAATCATCTTATATTTTCAATGTATTGATATGATAATAGTAAAATAATCTTCATCTTACCTTTCTCAAATAATTACTATATTAATTATTATTGAGATGATCAATGTGTCTAATAAAGACTATTAGGTGATAAAAAAGTTAGGGAATATTACAGAGTTAGTGTTTTTAAAAAATTGGGTTATAAAGATTATGACATGAATATGTGTCCCATAAAAACTAGAGATTAAGAGGGAACTTCTTGATTATGTGCATAGATTTTTTTCTCTATTCATCAAAAAATAACTAAGATGTATAGATATTTGAATAAGAAATTCTTCTAGGATAACATGAAGACATAGGTTGTGGAATTTGAATATCAATTCTTGGTATTCAAACAAGTTAAGGATGAATGATAGAAGTATAAGGTTATAATTAAACCATTTACCATTCTAGTAGAGAATTGAAAAAATATGACCATGGATTTAATTGAAGTACTTACCAGGAAACCCAAAGTACATAACACCATCTGGGTGGTAGTTAATAAACATACATAGTTGGAATATTACCTCATTATCAAGGAAGATTTATCTCTTGACAAACCTGATAATATTTTTACAAGGGATGTGAAAATATCGCATGAAGTTCCACTCTTTATTTTATCTCATTGAGATATGTGGTTTACTCAATGTTATAGAGAATCCTTCAGTAAGCGTTGGCTATAGAACTCATATTTAATACTTTATATCACCCTAAAAAGGATGTTCAGTTTGAAAGAAACATTCAAAATCTATAGGATTTTATGAGACCGTGTTCAATGTATTTCCAAGGATGTTGGGATCAACACCTTCCCCTAGTAGAGTTCTCATATAACAACAGTTTCCATTCCAACATTCAAATGGCACCTTATAAGGCTTAGTAGGGGAAGCATATTCAAACTCCAACATGCTTGGATGAAGTTAGAGAGAAGAATCTGAAGGGACATTATCTTTCCTAGGAGATGGTAAAAAAGGTAAAAAACATATAATGTTACATTAAATCTATGCAATGTATATAGAAGATCTATGTAGAAATTTTTTTATGATACTTGGAATTTGAGTTTGGAGATAAGAAATTACTCTATATTTCACCATGGTAGAAATTCATGAAATTTTAAAAGAAAATATTATTCATAGATACATTATCACTTTTAAAATCATTGATCACATCAGACTAGTGGCCTATTAACTATCTCACCCACATAATCAGTCTCAAGTACCAGATGCCTTCCATGTATCCCTCTAGATGAAGTACATAGAAGACAACTTATACGTGATGAATCCAGAGGTGACACCATTAGATAAATAAGTTTCATACGAGGATTATCTCCTGAAGATCTCGGATCATAGATAAAAAATTATATGAAACAAGGAAACTAACATGGCTAAAGTATAGTGGTGAAACCACAAGTTTGAGGAAGTAACTTGGGAACCATGAGAGGAAATAAAGAGAATGTACCTTCACCTATTTTGACCTTAGTTTAAAATATGAAATTATGAGGATGAAATTATTGAATAGAATAATAATGTAACAAACCAATACTTTAATATATATTTATTTTTAAATAATTAAATCTCTTTGATAGCTTGTGATGCACGAAACACTGTATTTAAATGAAATGTGATACTCTGCTAAAATATTATTATATAAACATGGTCATTATGATATAGTCATTAATTTGGAGGGTATGAATACAAATAACTAAATTATAAAGAATTATATTATTTAAATGGGTATGAAATTAATTATATGGTTATCTACTGATTATAAATATGTTAATAACCACTTGAATTAAAAAGAAATGTCTTCTAAAAAAGAGTATTTCTCGAAAAGGTGGTTTAATAATGCTATAAACACATAATTTAAAATTATTATTTTTTCACTAATATTAGAATATTTATTTGAAAAAAGTAATATAATTTTAGAAATCATCATATTAAAATTATCTTAGGGTGTTTTTTTGGATTTATTTTATTTTTTTTCATTTCTCAATGAATAGGGAAAATACATATTTTTATTTAAAACATCATTTTCATTTAAAGAATTTAAAATAATAATTTTATTTTAATGTGGTTTTAAAATTATCATTAGTTATGTTATATATTTATTCATCTGGATTAGGTAATTTTAATTATTTCATATTAAATATTTATTTAAAAACTTTTTTAACATTTGAATGTTTTTTTTCAGAAGAAATATTTTCTAACACATTTGTGGGATTAATTTAAATTTAAATTATGAAAATAATTTGATATTAATTTGAAAAAATATAATAAATATTTGGAATCATCATAATTTGTATTATTTAATAATTTCAATCTATTATTTGACCATAATGAATAGTGAAAATGGTAATAATTATTTACTGTCGTTAAGGTAAAAAGAGGATTACCTAGGGGTTAAACTAAAATGATAAGTGTTAAAAATGATCTGAAAATTCTATAATTCCAATTTTTTAGTCATATTTAAACCTTATATGTTATAATGTTCTAAAAGTTTCTATTTTTGGATCCTTTTTTAGGAAAAAATATCAGAAGAATTATTTTGTTTCAAAAATTCTTAACGTGTCCTCTCTCCCACTTGTAAATGGCCTCCCAATATAATCTCTTTTACACACATCAAAAACCCATTTTTTCATTAATTAAATATCCAAATAAATTAAATAGTTCCCTAATATCATCCTATTAAATATTTTTCATAAATACCACCTAGGAAGGCTTTTAGTGAAAAATAAAAGAAGTTTTCTGAAGAATAGTCAATATCCTTAACCAAGAATTTTATTTTATTTAATGCTCTACATAATTTAAATATTGTTAGAACATGATGACATATAAATAAATACTATCTTACATATACTTAGATGTTTTTTGGTTAAATTAATGACCCAAAATCAAATCATACTCTCTCAAATGGGAAACGAAACCGTTGATCATTTGTACGGTGGACTACTGCCTTGCGAACCGGCATAATTCATTTTCCATAACCTCTTATCATAGATGGATATAAATATTATTATAATGATTATATATTAAATATATTATATAATTATACTTATATAATTATAATATAATATATAAATTCTTACTTTCCATTCTTTAGAGAATATAATAATGTTGCTCGTGTGCATGGTGAACTAACGCCTCACAAAGCGATGTGATTCCTTTTACACATAATCTTTAAATGGAATATAATAAGTGTAAATTTTATATTTATAGATAACATTAATTAAATATTAATATTTTTTAAAAAATTATTTCTTATAATTTCATACCTTATCATTCATTGAATAAATGACAACGTTGTTTGTGTGTACAGTGGACTACTGACTTGTGAAGCGACATGATTCATTTTTTACCGCATCACATGAATGGTATGTGTAAAGGAATTTATAGAAATTGTATAATATTTATGATATAATTATAACCATATAAATATAAAATATCATTTACCTTCTTTTAATCATGATATTTGAACAGTGGAATTGTTACTCATGTGTCCGTATGGCCTACCATCTACATGATTGAAACACAGTTCATTTTTCATAAAAATAATTTATAGATGGTTTAGAAAAGATAATTTATGTATTAAAATGATATTTTTTTTGTGGTTAACATCTTGAAGATTATGAATTAATAATATTTTGACCTTATTCAACTTACCAAAGTGATTTTCGACTTATGAGTCGTTTCTCATTAAAACGTCCAACGTGAAAATAATCGGTAATTTAATACGACATGGTAAGGAATAAAATTCATGGAATAGTAATCTTGAATAAATTTATTAATAAATTAGACAATTAAATTATTATTTTTATTATTTTAGATATATAATTGAGGCGATTAATCAGGCTCAATGTAAGAGATCTTTCTAACCCACCCTTTTCATTTGGTTATAACCATTCTCTCTCAAACTCACTTTCTATATCAGTAATGTTATTGAATACTTATAAATTATGTATATATGTACTAAAATTATTACCTATATTATTATACCCTCTTTTTATGGGGTAATAAATTACTTATGACCATTTCACAAATTCCTTCCTTAATAAATATCTTTTGATTATGTTATAATAAAAGATTATAAAACCCATTTCTTTATATAGGTAATTATTACTACCGTGATTTATTATTTTTTAATTTATGTGGAACATAAATTCATGTACATAATATGAATTTTATGGTTTTTACTATAATTATATATCCCTATAATGGATTGGGGAATGTTTTTGTCCTCTAAGACATCATATATGAGATTAAAAAGTGAACCTCATCTATTATGGGACTCTATCCACCATGTGATGTTGTCTCTACAATTATCCTTGACTTATGTGTATTCCACTATTTATGATATTTAAACATTACTATGTTTCCATGATCATATTATATAATTCTCCTTATATTATGTTTCCATTGATTATGTAATTCCCAGACCCTAGTTACCCAGAGTCGGTGCAATATTATATAACATTGTCAAGATCACAAAAGATCAAGTCTCAAAAGACAGATTAGTTTAGTAGCCTTGGAAGTACTAGATACATTCATAAGGTTTACATTACATAATAAAATGGAAAACCACAACAAAATTGTTTTCATAGACAACACTGAGATCCCATAGACTATCCATACAGGTCAGTCATAATATACTTCTTCACATGCTAGAAAAAATATAACATAGAAAGGGGTGAGCTCAGATGCCCAGTATAGATAACAATATAGAATAACATTTCATAAATAAGCATAAACATTTAAGGAAATGTATATAACTAAAATAAAAGCCTTTTCAACATAAATTTCATCATAATATGGAAAATATAAATCAAAATAATTCCATTTACTTACTCACATGGATTTTCTACTAGTCAAATAATTACATGAAATATTAATAGCCACTTTCATAATGATGGAATGCATAATGCCAGACTTTCCAAACCAAATATTCAAGGCCTTATTCCAAGACGACAAATAATATTTTGTCAAGGACTTGTGCCAAGACACTAGTTTGTATCATGAGACCTACCAATGCATTGAGGAGCTATAACGGGCTCTACCCGTCACTTACTATGTCCAATGCTTTTCTCATATGAAAAGGTTTAAACATAACATAAACATTCATATTAAAATTGTCATAAAAAATGTCAATAATTTATTTATAAAACCGGAATTGTAAAAAAATATCACACCCACAGTCAAACATATCACAAAACCTTCAATACAATATGATTGTTTTGTATCATAATAAATCAACTTCAAATAAACTTAAAATCCATCAAAGGATGTTGACATAGATGAAATCAAAAACTTGTTTAGAGAATATATCTTTCAATTTTGATATCATTTAAGAGTAATATACTTATAAATAAATCATTTATTTTGAAAATATTCTTATAATCTTGTAAGGGAATCTTCGACGAAGTTATAATGGCAAAAAATAGCCACACCCACCGTATATGATAAAAAAACATTCTTACCTTAACTTTGTCAAAAAGGTCATAAAGTACCTTGTTTGGAAAATGATAGAAAGATTCATTTCAAAACATATATGGTCAAATAAGGGTATAAATGACTTTACCCCTTTGTCTTGTAAAATAATGTTTTGAAATACATTTTTAAGAAACTTGGATGTGAATGATAAAGAGGTCCCAGAAGTTAAACAACCTCGGATAATAAAGAGATTGTGAAATTAACCCCTACCTTGTAATTTTCCTTGGTCTAGGGCAGGTTAAACTCCTGTATAATGGTGAAATAATTGTTATTAAATTATAGAATAATCATATAAATTAATATGATATCATATATGATCTTTTAACATTTCTTTGTTAATAATATCTTAGTATTATCGTTATATCGGGTGTTAACTGATTCATTTTACTTTATATGCTTTGTTACGTAAGAAATGTTTGTTATGAAGAGAATGTATCTTATTAATATTTATAATGATATTAAGTCTTTTAACATTATTTTTAATCATCTAATTAAAATTATTCTTGAATGGATATGATGAGGAATGAATCTCACCGCGTTCATGGAGACGGTAACCCGTACGTATGCACGAGTGATAATATAATTATTTTGATATTAAAATATTATATAATTGGAAGTTATACCATGTATGCATAATCATTATCATGTTATATTTATTATTTACATCAATTACACATCATTATTATACCCATCCAAATAATAATGTATTGAATAACAATTACACCACGACGTGGAGATGGTAAGCCATATGTACGCACGTATGGTGACATGTCATTCAGAGGATGGATAGAATAATGAATATGGTTGTAACATATTTATAATAACATCACATTATATATAAGATAATATAGTTATTATTTTAGAATGGAAACAACAAATAAAGGGGAAGGGGAAGAATAAATGAACTTTAAAGAGGTGATGAAATATTTACCTCTTCTTCAGGTTCTTCCTTTAGATTTGATAAAAATGGCTCATTAGATTGGCTTGATGACTAATTTAAGGCCTCTAGGATGAAGGGAGGATAGTTAAGAGGGTATTTGGGTAGGTATTGGCTGAGCCAAATGGTTTTGAAGGTGTGAATTAAAGAGAAGGGGGAGTTCCCTTTTATAAGAGGGGTGAGGGGTACCTTAGAAAAAGTAATAAATATTATTTTATAATAAAATAATTTTCTGTTTATAATGGATATAAACCGAATTTTTTAACGGATAAAGTAGGGATGGGTCTAAAACCACTCAACCAATAGTTTTTAGATAGGTTTGGGTATCTATATTAACTTTATATTTTAGATTTAACTCTTAGTTAAATAGGTTGACATTTACCATGTCTCTTTATATTGTTATATTATATGGTTAATAAACGTACTATAAACTTACAAGAGAACACCAAGTTATTAATTAATGATACACCTACCATAATATATTTATTTTGGCTGAACCTTCGATTTTTTGGAATATAAAATTAATTAATAATATAATATTTGTTTTAAAAACTCTTTTATGTCAATTTTGACACTATTTGGTATTTTGTTTTTTCGAAATTCATAAAAGCATTATTACTTTGAAATAAATTCATATAACCAACCCTAACATGTCATATTAACCTAAAGAATTAGTGTAATTAATAAAAAGTCTCAAATTACATTTATTTGGATATTTATAATATCAATTATTTTAATATTTAATTAATTATGTAATTACTGCATCATCATTGTGTCATAAATAAATTTAATTATTTAATGTATAAGAATTATGAATAAAATAAAATTATATAGGAAATAATTTTAGATTTAAAATGAATATTTATAGTCTAACTTATCTTATGTGAAACCCGATATTAAAAATGGTTTAGTTATTAAATTTAAATTTTACACTTTTAACTCTTCTTTGAATTAAATAATAATAAATGTACTAATCTAATTAAAGTGGACCTAAAGGATAATATTTGATTACAATGGTTGTTCTTAGTCGAATTACACTTATCCAATAGAATTAGGACATGTTTTAGTGTAATAATAATATCATTTTTACCCTTAATTACCCTATTTACATTTAACCATTGTAAATAAAAGTAAAAAAGTTACCATTCACCAAAAATTATTTTCGTCTTATTGAACCAAATGTTACTTACTAATATCAACCATGTCTCTCAGATTTTTGAAATTCAACTCACAGAACTGGTAAAAATATGTTTTATGTAAATTTGTAAATGCTCCTAGGAGGTGGGTAAAAGACGGTAAAAAGTTCAAAAAAAATTTTATATATCTAAAATTATAATAAATTGACTCCAATGAATTACATTGAACTTATATATGTATTATGTATCTATTTTGACCTAGCATAAATTTAAATAAAAAAATAAAAATTTAAATAAAAATTCGGTTTTAAACTATTTTTCAGTGTTTTTCACTATTCATCAAAGATTGAAAGTTTTCATAAAAATACCAAAACTTCACCCCAAGATAATTTCAATATTCTTAATCCAAAAATGAAGTCCATTTTGTAAGATAAAATTTATAAAATTTTAAAAAGTGGTTATTACTATTCATAACGGCTAGTTTGATTGGTTGTGGTGTGTTAGAACTCGAAGTTACATACAACACACACTATTGTATTATTAAAAGAGAAGCGTACGATGGAAGCTTGGGGTGTTACATTATCCCATCCTTCAAATAATTTCATCCTCAAAATTTCTAGAGTATTACAAGGTAAAAAGACTATGGTGGTTCTTCATCACAAGTTCCTCAGGTTCCCACATTGACTCTTCCATCTTATGGTTTCTCTATAGAACTTTTACCAAACGAGTCATCTGATTTCTCAACACTTGTTCTCTTGTATGAAGAACCTTCATAGGATCTTAGTAATAAGGCAGATTGGGTTCCAGTTCTAATTCCTCATAGGAGAGTACATGCTTTGGGTCAGACATGTATTTTTTCAACAGTGATATGTGGAATACATCGTGAACTTTTGAAAGATTTGACGACATTGCCAAATGGTAAGCTATAGACCCAATTCGTTCTAGAATTTTGAAATGTCCGATGTATATGGGACTCAAGTTTCCCTTCTTTTTGAAACGTATAACACCCTTCCATGGAGATACCTTCAAGTAAACATAATCTACTACCTGAAATTCAAAATCCTTCCTTCGGTTATCTGCATAGCTCTTCTACATACTTTGAGCTGCTTTGATGTGGTTTTTGTTTACCTTCACCTTTCCCATAATTTCCTCCACAAGTTCTGGGCTTACAACTTTTCTTTCTCCAACATCATCCCAATGGGTTGGTGTGTGACATCGCTTTCTGTATAATCCTTCATATGGTGCCATCTGAATACTTGAATGGAAGGTATTATTATAGGGAAATTTTACCATAGGTAAATATTGACCCCAAATACCTTGAAAGTAAATTGATCATGATCTCAACATATCTTCTAAGGTCGGAATATTCCATTCTGATTTTCCATCAGTTGGGGGGGGGGTAGGCAATGCTCAAATGAAGTTCACTATCCATGGATTTCTGAAGGCTTT
The DNA here is from genome assembly GCA_963277665.1 of Viscum album. Classification (NCBI taxonomy): domain Eukaryota; kingdom Viridiplantae; phylum Streptophyta; class Magnoliopsida; order Santalales; family Viscaceae; genus Viscum; species Viscum album. Next base: position 1,898,942,951 of record OY728150.1, read on the forward strand.
TCAAGAATCTTGATGTAAAACAGGGATCACAATCAGAAACAATTGATAATGGTACTCTATGAAGTCTTAAAACATTAATAATATATAGTTTTTATAAACGTTCAGGTGGTAAATATTTCCTTATAGAATGAAAATGTGTTGACTTGGTAAGATGATAAAAAATGACCCATATTTCATCGTTCCGTATAGGAGCCTTTGGTAGTCTCATGACAAAGTCCATTGTGATATCATCCTATTTCCATTCAGGTATGGGAAGAGGTTGCATCACTCTTCTAGGTTGTTTCCTTCTAGCTTTCACTTGTTGACAAACCATACATTTTGACATAAAATCAGCAATCTCCCTCTTCATGATGTCCCACCAAAAATTTTCCTTCAAATTTCTATACAATTTGGGTCTCCGAGGGTGTATAGAGAAATTGGAACTATGACCATAATACATCAATTCCCTTTTTAGACCAGGTATATTGGGAATACAAAGCCTCTTCCAAAATTTTAAAATTCCATATTCATACACAAAGTCACTTAATCTCCCATCATTCACAACATTAATCTTCTTTTGAAACTCTTCATCACCAGTCTGATAACTCTTTATCCTTTTTAGTAAAGATGGTCTAGAAACCATTTGAAAAATTATGGATGTTTCACCTTCCATGGTGATTCCCATATCCATCTTTACTAGATCCACGTATATAAGATCCTTTTTAACTCTCATCTTGTTCAAAACTCCACAATATATTTACTCAAAGCATTTCCCACCTTCTTTTCCTTCCCCAAGTGGTAGTGTATTGTGCAATCATAATCCTTGAGTAGTTCAATCCATCTCTTTTTCCTCATGTTGTGTTCTTTCTGTGAGAAAATACTCTTAAATCTCTTGTGATCAGTATATATCTCACATTTTTCACCATAGAGATAGTGGATCCAAATCTTCAAATCAATGATTATAGCTGCTAACTCAAGATCTTGAGTAGGATAGTTTTTCTCATGAATTTTCAGCTATCGTGATGCATAGGGAATAACCCTATCATTTTGAATAAGGACACAACCAAGTCCTTTCTTTGAAGCATTACTATAAATAACAAACCCATTATTCCCTGATGGTAGAGTCAAGATAGAATCATTGAATAATATTCTCTTCGATTCTTCAAAAAATTCTTCACACTTTTTTCCAAACAAATTTAACCCCTTTTTTGTGTGATCCCTGTTAATGGGTTAGCCAACCGGGCAAAATTCTGGACAAAACATCGATAATAACCTTCTAAACCAATAAAACTACATACCTCAGTTATACTCATTGGTTCTGGCCATTCATGGATTGACTTGGTCATAGAAGGATCAACAGAGATTCCATCCATAAAGACAATATGGACAAGAAAAGAAATATCTTGATTCCAGAATTCACACTTGCTAAACTTCCCATATAATTCGCGTCCTCTAAGAGTCTTCAGGACAATTGGAAAGTGATTTTAATGATTTTAAATGCTTTTGGAGTTTACCAAGATATCATCAATAAATACAACTAAAAAGTCATCAACATATTCCTCGAAAACTCTATTGATTAGATCTACGAATACATAGGGTGCATTAGTCAATCCAAATGGAAATACTGTAAACTAGTAATGCCCATACCTGGTTCGAAATGTTGTTTTCGGAATTTCTTCCTTCTTCACACACAACTGATGATATACTGATCGAAGGACAATCTTAGAAAATTTTTGAGCTCCATGAAATTTGTCAAATAAATCATCAATGTGAAGTAGGGAATACTTGTTCTTTATTGTTATAACATTTATCTCCCTGTAGTCATTTCTGATCCCATAGATCCATCTTTCTTCTTAACAAAAAGGATAGGGTCTCCCCATGTAGAAACACTAGGGAGAATAAATCCCTTATTACTCAATTCATCTAGTTGTTTTTTAGTTCCACTAATTCCACAGTGGCCAATCTATAAGGGGTCTTCGATATGGGCCTTGATCAAGGAATTAAATCAATGGAAAACTCAATTTCTCATTCTGGAGGATGTCCAGATAAATCTTCTGGAAACACATCAACATATTCTTTCACAATAGGTACATCCTCTATTTGAACATTCCACCCACAGTTATTTCATTCTCTTCCCCCACAATAATTGAATTTAGTTGAGCTACTAGGGGTGGATCGAGATAAGAATTAGGTGGTGACAATTTTTCTCTAAATATAAGGAATTCTTTATCATCATCATCAAAAATAGTAACCTCGTTCTTATTAAAATAAATTTTTGCTTCATGGTCTGAAAGCTGATCTATACCATGGATTATATCAAATTCAATCATGGGTAAGGAGATGAGATCAGTAGATAAAGAACATTTACATTCCCTAATGGGGACTGATTGACAAAAATTTATTGTAATGATACTTCCCTTAGGATTTTTGACTGACAACTCCCTTGTTAAATCAAATTGGAAATATCTAATTTTCTTAGCAAACTGGACGATATTAAACAATGCGATGATCTAGAATAAAATAAAGCATTGGCTAAACTTGAAGAAACCATTACATTACCTGCCATTACGTCTTTCTGAGTTTCAAACTCAACAGTAGTGATATCATACGCTTGGCCTTGATCCCTTGTCATTTTCTAAGGTAAGTTCCTCTGACACTTAGAAAATTCATTTGCATAATTCCCCCTTTCTCTACAAATTTAGCATTCAACATTGACAGCCTCTTTCTTTCCCTTACAATCACGAGCTTGGTGGACTTTTTCAACACACTTGTAACAGTCTCCCATTCCCTTTAGTAAAGTACCAGGGTGTTTCTTCCCACATTTACTACAAGATGGATATTCTAATTTTCCCTTCTTCCCCTTACTTCCATTTCCAGAGTGTTCAGCAGATCTCTTCTTCTCTTACTTTTCTTTAAAGTCATAAGACTTAGAGAATTCTTTTTCCATCTTGATAGCACATGAGACACTATCTTCGTACAATTCGACGTTTTTTGAGACTAATGCTCGATGGAGAAATGGTTTTAAAGCATCAAAGAAACTATAAATATTAATTCTTGGGTTATGTATATAATCTGCAGCATGCGTCGCTAACCTTGTAAAGTTAGCTTCATACATTGCGAAATTCTCATCCTCTTTTTTACTCAGACTCAGAAACTGCCTTTCCATATCTACTTAATGGTCACGAGGAAAGTATTTTTCTAAGAAAATTTCTTTAAACTCCCTCCATTCCATATTTGATACTTCATCATCTTCAGTTTTATTTTGAATCAATGACCACCATTGATCATAATCTTCATTGATGTGGTAAACTGCCATGAAACCGTTTTCCCTTTCATTACCCCCCAAGGCATGAAATATTTTCTCTAAGGAATTTGTCCATTTCTCAGCTACTAGTGGATTTTTACCCCCATTTAATGTTGGTGGTTGTTTCCTCATGAAGTGATCTAAAATTTATCCTTACACTGCGGATCAGGGTTCTCCATACAGGTAAGGTTATTATTCAAAACCTGAGTGAGTTGTCCCAGTATGGTGATTATCTAATCAGCACCGGTTGCATCACCAGATCCACTATAATTATCTTTAGTGGGAGGGAAATCCCTACATGGAGTGAGTTCATTGATATAGTTTCCATTCCTTCCACTAGGCGCCATTTCTATGTAATGGAATAAAGTTGATTAGTTTATGAATCAAAATATATAATTCCAAACTTGTAAAATAATTAACATAAATTGAATAATTTACAGATATAATCCATAATCATAAAAAATGTTTTCCTTGAGAAAATATATACTCATAAACCATTCAAAATAGTTTGTAATGAAAATGATAATTATCCTAAGCATATCCCCTGGGAGTGTCGTAACCAAGAGTGTAGTAAGGATCGTTGTCATGCATCAGTTCCCATTAGAGTCTATCTCAAAGTGGTGTTTTCAGGTTTTACCCCTTCGTACATCTGTTCCAGAGACACCTCTATATACTCATATCCGTATAGGGATTTATTGCTTGAAAAAAATCACAAAATCTCTACAATACCAAAATTCTTGGATGTTCTTCTATACTAATCCTCAAATTCTATCTTAGGGATATGTGTTGTAATCAGAGTTTATCTAAATCCAGTTTCCAAGGTTTGTACTAAACTTCCTCTGATACCAACTGTAACGCCCATAACCTAGTTACCCAGAGTTGGTGCATTATTACATAACATTGGCATGATCAGAAACGATTAGTTATTGAAAGACCGATTAGTTTAGTAGCCTTGGAAGTACTAGATATATTCATCAGGTATACATTACATCATAAAATGAAAAACTACCAAAACATTATTTCCATAGACAACACATAGATCCCATATACTATACCAATAGGTCAATCATAATATACTTTTTCACATCCTGGAAAAAATAAAACATAGAAAGGGGTGAGCTTAGATGCTCATTAAGGATAACAATATAGCGAAAACTTTCATAAATAAGCAAAAACATTTAAGGAAATGTATAGAATTAAAACAAAAGCCTTTTCAACATAAACTTCATCATAATATGGAAAATATAAATCAAAATAATTCCATTTACTTACTCACATGGATATTCTACTAGTCGAATAATAACATTCAATATCAATATCCACTTTCATAATGATGGAACGCATAATGCCATAATTTCATAAAAACATAGTCAAGGCTTTGTTCCAAGACTTCAAATAATATTTTTTTCAAAGGCCTTATGCCAAGACACTAGTTTGACTCATGAGACCTACCAATGCATCAAGGAGCTATAGCGGGCTCCACCCACCACTTACTAAGTCCAATGCATTCCTTATATGAAAAGGATTAAACATAACAGAAACATTTGTATTAAAACTAGCATACACAATGTAAAACATTTATCTATAAACCATATAATGGTATAAAAATAGCACATACAAAGTAAAACATATCACAAAACCTTCAATAAAATATGTATTTTTGTATCATAATAAATCAACTTCAAAAAAACTTAAAATCCATTAAAGGATGTTGACATAGATGAAATATAAACATTTTTAGAGAAATATATCATTCTATTTGGAAATCATTTAAGAGTCTCATAATTATAAATAAAACATTTATTTTGAAAATATTATTATAATCTTGAAAGGGATGCTTCGACGATGTTATAACGTCATAAAATAACCGCACCCGCCGTATATGATAAAAAACATTCTTACCATAATTTTGTTGAAAAGGTCATAAAATACCTTGTTTGGAAAATGAAAAAAAATATTCATTTCAAAACATATAAGGTAAAATAAGGGTTTAAATGACTTTACCCCATTGTATAGTAAAAAAATGTTTTTAAATACATTTTAAAGAAACATGGATGTGGATGACAAAGAGGTCCCAGAAGTAAAACAAACTCAGCTAATAAAGAGACTGTGAAATTAACCCATACCTTCTAATTTTCCTTGGTAGAGGGTAGGTTAACCTCCTATAAAATGGTTAAATAATTTTTATTAAATTATACAATAATCATATAAATTAATATGATATAATATATTATCTTTTAATATTTATTTTTTAATAATATCTTAGTATTATCGTCTTTTTGGGTGTTAAATGATTCATTTTACTTTATATGCTTTGATACATAAGTAATTTTTGTTATGTATAGGATGTATATTATTCATATTCAGAATGATATTAAGTCTTTAAACAATATTTTTAATCATCTAATGAAAATTTGTCTTGAATGGGTACGATGGGGAATGAATCTCATTGCGTTCGTTGAGACGGTAATCTGTATGTACGCACGAGCGACAATATCATTATTGTGATATTTAAATAATATATAATTGGATGGTATATTATATATAAACAATAATTATCAAGATATATTTATTATTTAAATCAATTACACATCATTATTATACCCATCAAAATAATAATGTATTGAATAACAATTACACCACGACGTGGAGACGATAAGTCGTATGTACGCACATATGATGACATATCCTTCAAAGGATGGATAGAATAATGAATATGGTTGTACCATATTTATAATAACATCAAAGTATTTATAATATACTGGATTTATTATTTTATAATGGAAAGAACAAAGAAATAGGAAGTGGAAGAAGAAAGGAACTTGAAAGAGGTGATGAAATATTTACCTCTTCTTCGAGTTTTTTTTTGATTTGACCAAAAGGGCTCCTTAGGTTGTCTTTTTTACTAAAATAATGCCTCTATAATTAATGGAGGACATTTTAGAGGGTATTTGGGTTGGGTATGGCCGATCCAAATGTCTTTGAAGGTGTGAATTAGAGAGAAGGGGAGTACCCTTTTATAATAGGGGTAAGGGGCACCTTAGGAAAAGCTAGAAATATTATTTTATAATAAAATACTTTTTGGTTTATAATGGCTAAAAAAATAATTATTTAAACTATAAGGTTGGAATGGGTTTAAAAACACACAAAAAATAGATTTTAGACAGGTTTGGGGCACTATATTATCTTTATATTTTAGATTTAACTCTTAGTTAAATAGTTTGACATTTACCATGTCTCTTTGTATTTTTATATTATATTGTAAATAAACTTACTATAAACATTAAATTGAACCCCAAGTGGTTAATTAATGATACAAATATAATTATATAAGTCTTTTTTCCAAAACTTATATTTTTATGAATAGAATATCAATGAATAATATAATAATTTTTTAAAAACTCTTTTATGTCAATTTTGACACTATTTGGTATTTTGCTTTTTATAAATTCATAACAACATTATTACTTAGAAATAATATTCATATAACAAACCATAACATGTCATATTAACCTAGAAAATTAGTGGAATTCATAAAAAGTCTCATATTACGTTTATTTGGATATTTATAACATCAATTATTTTAATATTTCATTAATTAGGTAATTACTGCATCATCATTATGTCATAAATAAATTTAATTATTTAATGTATAAAAATTATAGACAAAATACCATTATGTATCAAATATTTTTAGATTTCTAATTAATGTTTATATTTGAACTTATCTTTTGTTTAACCCTATATTAAAAATGTTTTAGTTATTAAACTTTGAATTTAAAACTTTTAACTCTTCTTTGAATTAAATAATAATAAATGTCCTAATCTAATCCAAATAAACCAAAAGGATCATATTTTATTCATAAGGTTGTTTTTTTTTTCAAATTATATTTTTCCAATAGAATTAGGACATGTGTTAGGGTAATAATTATATCATTTGTACCCTTAATTACCCTCTTTACTTTTAATCGTGGTAAATAAAAGCAAAAAGTTCTATTCACCAAAAATTATTTTCATCTTATTGAACCATATTTTACTTACTAATATCAATCGAGTCTCTCGGATTTTTGAAATTAAACTCATAGAAGCGGTAAAATAAATTTTTATGTAAATTTTCAAATGCTCCTTGGAGGTGGGTAAAAACGGTAAAAAGTTCAATAAAATATTTATATATCTAAAATTATTATAAACTGACTCCAATGAATTACATTAAACATATATCGGTATTATCTAACAATTTTGGCCTAAAATAAAATAAATTAAAATAAATAATTATTTAAATAAAAACTCGGTTTTAAACTATTACTCAGTGTTTTTCATTATTCATCAAAAATTGAATGTGTTCAGAAAAATACCAAAAACTCACCCAAAGCTAATTCTGATATTTTGAATCCAAAAATGAAGTCCATTTGGAAAGATAAAAATTATAAAATTTCAAAAACTGGGTATTACTATTCATAATGGCTAGTTTGATTTGTTGTGGTGTGTTAGAACTTGAAGTTACATACAACACACGCTTCTGTATTATTCAAAGAGAAGCATACCGTGGAAGCTTGGGGTGTTACAGATTAATCATAAACCTTCTATTTTATGATATAATGATATTACTTTAACTCACATGTTATATATACTTATCATGTTTATTAACTTACTCGGATTCCTAGCTCACCCCTTTCATTTAAATAATTCCTAGATTATCCCATGTAAATTTAAAAGGTGAAATGAGTTTTATTAGATGAATACAAATAATAAATTAAGGATTCCATGTTTTAGTTTCATGGGTTGTATTATGAACTTAGTCTTTAAAAGAAACTAGTCCTTTACGACCCTTATGTTCTAATTAATGTGTATTTACATTTATGAATCATGTAGAAATATGTGTAAAAGGACTAGGTCATCATATTATATGTGATTGTGATGTTAGTTTCTAGAAAGTATATAGGTTTGGTTTTTTGAAACGTCAATAATAACGAATTTTGTGTTCCCCAAAATAAATTATTAGTGGAATTATACATAAAGAAATCAAATGGATATTTGAAGTTACCTTGGATTTGGAGAAGTATGTGTAGCCTTTTTTTAATATAAATTAATTAAAATACTTCTAAATGATGAAGAGTTGGGTGCCATTATACATGGAACTAAGAATATCTATATCATTTTAGAAAATGAAGTAAGAATTTTTCATATACATTTGGGTAATGGAAAATAAATTTGGTTTCTTGGTTATAAAATAATCAAATTAGGTGATAATAAATATAATCATTAATTAAATAAAATTATTGATGTCTATTAGTGTAATCTAAAATATTTTGGTGACATTTTAGAGTGAATATATAAATTAGGATGTTGTTAATCTTACTGAAGAAGTGCATTAACTATCCTTGAGTAACCATGAATAAATGTTATTGTAGTTAGTGTTAAAATAATCTACTATGAAGGTTGTGAAAGGAAAGATTTTATTTGGAGATTAATTTTACATATTTGAACATAATTTAAAAAATGGATAATTCCCTGTTCTATTTAAGAATGATTCATGCTATATGTAAGCATTATCTAATCCTATATAAACATCATCTTCAATACTTTGTAAGGATCATCTATGCTTCTGATATGTATCATATCATCCTAGAAATATGAAAAACGAAATAGCCCCATCTATTTAACCATTATCTAGTTCTATATATACATGAAGTATACCCTACATAAACATTATCTCAATTAGAATAAACATCAATCAGATGTGTGTAAGAATCATGTAGTGTATCTGATTGAAAATATGAAAACTTCCTAGATACATAAACATCGAAATGATACAATGTAAACTTAATATATACATATGAATGAAGTAAATTTCCATAATAAATAGTCATTATCTATATATGAATGAATTTACGGACTATAAATATGATGTTTTTCTATTTTAAAGTAATCTCTTCGAATATGAAAATATTTTTTGTAGAATAAAACATGAGTTTTCCATATTTTATAATTTTAGTTGAATATCTAAATTGTGATGATGGATGGGGTATTATTTAATGTTATAAAAATAATTATTCTTAGGTTGACCATGATTAAATCCAAATAAAATAAAATTAGAACCAATCATCAAATTCGGAGAATAAAAAAAATGAAAGAGAAAATTGTGGGAATTTATTAATGTATGAAATAATGAGTTTCAAAAATTATTAATTATGATTAAATTTAACTTTTATGAAGTTTATGATATTCTTTAAAGTTATAAATATAAAGATTATATTTATATAATGAATAATTTTATGGGGATTTGAGTTTCATTGATATTGATAACGAAAATTAATATCCATTGGTTTTCAAGAATAATGCCTATAAAAAAATGTTGAATATTGATTTTTCCATAAGTGGAAACATCTTTGTGAAATGAGCTATTTGAGTAAGAAAAAAAAGAACTAAGTTTCTGTGAAAAATAATTAGACAAGATAAACATTAGTGATTTATTTTATGCCTAAAAAGAGAATATTTCTAGATTTGATAAATATGAAAAAAAATTAGTTTATAGATGCACTATTCTTTTTTGTAGATAAAATATCATATATTTTATCAGAGATTAGAGATAAGATATTTGAGGAATAACATGGATGGATGATCTAATGCATCATTGTACATATTCAATAGGAATTTTTAGAAGTTTCTAAAAGAATTTATAAAGCTAAAAATGATAGAGCTCTATAATTATATATTGTCTGCTATATTTTACATAGCTTGGAAGTATTTTCACAGATCTATAGTGAGTTTGAGTAAGAATAAGTTTATCCTATTGAAGATGAAGAAAAATATACATTCATTTGAGTTTCCAAAATGAGATTTAAATAAATTTCCATTTCTATCCATTGAGTTTGAAAATAAAGAAAATTAGTTTAACATGGAACTCTTTTTGAGAAGTGCACAACATGTACATGAATCCAAAAGAGTCTATTTTATAATTTTGATTTTTTTTCTAGTAGAAATAAATACTTTTGGTGTTCTATTAATGGATATGTAAAATAAAAATGGAAATTGGTATATTTTTATATTATGTTGAGAAAATAATGAATGAAAGTATTAAAGGAAAATAGATGGTAGTGATGTGTGGAATGTGAGTGGAAGAATTCCATGAGAACTAAGAAATATCAAGGGAAGATGAAGAAGTTAAAAAGGAAGGAATTAAAGAGAATAAGGTATATTTATGAATAAATATAATCCAATACATATTTTAGTTAATAAGAAAATATTGTACTAATACTATACAACTTATTTGGTTTTAGGGAAGAGAAGAAGGAGAAGAACTAAGTTTTCAATTTTTTTCTAGATTGTTCTAAACAAGAAGAAAAAATCATAAGGCTAGTATATTCAGGGTGTTAATTTTCTATGAAATATCTTGAAGATATTTTTATTTATTTATACATTCACTAGGTGAAATATCTTTGAGGACTCACTTCTTGATTTTTGTGTTTATAGATCCAAAATGGAGTTTTATATAGAGAATATGGGAGAAGTGTAAGTGAAAAAGGTAAAGTTTCATGAGCTATGATTTAATATATAATCATGGTTGAAGATATTATGTACTAAGGATTTATATCATATTTTGAGGTTATAAAATAAATTCCTAAACAACCCACTAACCATATTCAAGAGGAGGAAGGATGTTGTGGATTCCAGCTAGTGTGATTCAAGTTTTATGATCATTGGCTACAGTATAAATATCCCTTCACTTGTTTAATATAGTGAATGCTATATTACTAGTGAAATATAATGATCCCTATACAATTTAATACAGAAATATATTTTTTAGTATCATCCCTAGTTAATCCATAGTAATGGATAATAATATTATTAGTGGATAATCTATGTCCCATTGGAGGTGAACATGTCATGGAGTATGATTCCCACATTGGATCTAAACCTTGTTAAAACACATATTAAATATTTTTTTTGTTATCATCATAATATATTTGTTCATCCTAAAGAAAACTACAAGACATCAATTTAAATAATAATGGGTGATAGAGGTTCATAAAACCAAAGGGATGGAAATATATTAAAATAAGTATTTGGTTTTTGGTAAAATTTTTCTACAATAGACTCAACACCCTCTTAGGTGTTTTTGTAGGACCCCTTTGGGAATTTCAATTGGTATCATATGGATCCCTCTGGTTGGATCGAGAGTTATATAACAACTTATAATCATATAAAAGGTTATATATTTGATTGGATGTATTTTTTCCTTGTCATTTTTAATTCATATACCTGAAGCATATATTTGAATATATTATTGGATTTCCTTATATGGAAGAATATGTTTACATCCCCATCGAGAGAAATATATATGTTTTAGAAAATATCCTAAAAATATGTATGAATAAAGTGGAATATAATATAGTAAATCTGATTTTATTAAATTTTTGACATCATTTTGATGTTCAACAACATAATAAAGTTACCCAACCATGATCCAAAGATTTAGTGTATTGAAAAAATTAGGACCATACATAACTTTTAGAAAATTAAACATAAACATTAATTTAATTCCTCCTTATCTAGATTTTAGAGGTATTCACATTCTACTTAGTATAAGTAATCACCTGAGGATATAAATCAAAAAGGGATGATCTAAAATCCCAATAAGAGGATATATAATAACATGAAACAACATAACATGGCGTGAGTTTAATCATTATTATCATAACATATTCATAGGATCATAAGCATGAGAGGAATCATAAAGAAAAGGATTGGAATATAGTAATTCATAAAAATGAAACATCTTGTATTAGTTTTCAAATACAACACATTGTTTTGAATAAATACATCATCATTTTGATGTATATTTCACTTTTCTCATGAGATAAATCACATTATCCAAAGCATTGGAGTTCTATATAATTCTGGGTGCAGCCGTCATATTATAAAATATACATTATCAGGCATGCCACATAGAACATATATCAATATTGGACCTAAAAACCCATGGAATGGAATATGTTTCATTTTATAAATAATACATTTATAAACTTTGGGTCCCAAAATGAGAAGTTAGTAACATAATTAATATATGAATCATCAATCTTGAGTGAAGAAGAAAAAATATCGAGAAGTAAAAGGTGTGGTTTTTAAAGAAGAGTTCTTTTAGAAAACATTGAGTTTGTCATAAACTCTGGTATAAAAAATTTATATCCTCTAAAATGTAATAAAATGATGAAAAAAATTATATTTATGAAATATCCATTCTAAAAAGGGGCTAAAAGAGTGAAAACCAAAAGAAAGGGAGCTGGGTTTGAGAATTCACCTTACCTTATGTTTGAATGATTTATTCACATTAATATCCTGTCAAATCAGATTAAATAAATTAAATAAAAAATAAATAACATTTTATACATGAATTTGATTCATTATGGTATTATTAAGTTCATTTATGGTCTTTTTGATGAGTTATAGTGTTTAATTTCATTGTTCGAGAGTGTTCATTTTCTTAGTTTTCATGATCAGTTCACTTTTATACATGACTAGAAGTACATTTAAGATGAAGATAAATATCCATAATTGTTATTATATGTTTTTAATGGTATTATAGAAGTTAAATTATCTTATAAAGAATTTTTTTAATATGGTACAACAATTAATCATTAGATAATAGTCAATAATGATCATTTTAGATTAATTTTGGCAATTTTTCAATCCCAATGAACTTGTTTTGTTTAATCATTTATTATTATATATATAAGTTTGTTAATGAATGTTAAAAGAGTTATAACATACACATTAAAACATATTTTAATTCATTTATTTCTTTTAGAAACATACTTGAATTCTTTAAATGAAAATGAATGTGAATTTCCCATAATGCTAGTAAATTGACACATTATGGTTCACACTTTCATTTTTTAGAATAAGAAAGAGTGAGAATGGGTTTTGATGATGGTTCATCTGTTAACATGAAAAAATAATAGTAAATAAAACATAATGGAGTTATCATGCCATTTTCATAAGGGATTGTTAGGATAAAAGAAGAGAATAAATGAAATTGAAAATAAATTAAAAGAGAAAGGAAGATGATTTTACATATTGGATTAATCCTCCTTGAGAACCTACATAGGGGAATATTTTCATATTTTGATGAGACCATGAGATCTAGTATGTATGGAATGGTCTAGGGAAATGGATTTGGAATAAATTCAGCAAGTCTCAATGCTAGATTTTTGTGAGTAGAGGATAGGGTGAGAGGTAGTATTTACAGTGGAGGAGATGGGTGTTTTCTCATTATTATATTCATTCGTTTATTATTTTTCCCCGAACATTGAATAGTTTGAGAATTATCATTAAAGAAATTAAAATAATGAATTATATTTCAATATTTTGTGCTTAAATTAGTAATAAATCATTTATGACTTCATAATTCATGTATTTATCATTCATTGTAATGTATCATATTTTATTATCCATCCAAAATTAAAGTATTTTAGAAAAAAACAAGAAAATCACCTTTACCATTTAATGAAATGTAGAATTATAAAATTAACTCAATTTTGTGAAAATTATTTTATGTATAAGAGTAATTTATGTTTTAATTGAAATCATCATTTACTTGGAAAATATAGATTTTTAAAATATAACTGATTTTATAACACTTTAAAAAATTAATTAAGGTCTCATAAAATTATCTTAAAATAAAAAGACATCAAAATATTAATTTATGAAAATATTTTATGAAAATAAATTTTATTTGAAATTATTAAATTAATCAAAAAAATGTAATTACATATTTTTTACATTCTAAAATGCCCAACTTAATTAATCATTTTAAAACATTTTTTTACATAGAATATGATATAATTATATCATACATTCACATATATGATTTTCAAATTTTATTTATACTTTAATGGGTGATAATTCTATTAATTTGGTTAGTTTACAATTCATAAGGTCATAGTACTATTTCTAAGTTCAAGTTATTATTTCATCAGTATAGGTTCGTTAACTTCTAAAAATACATTTTATTTAATTCATTCTTCATTAATAATGTTTTATTGTATTATTAATGTGATTTTGTGTGATTATAACATATGAAAAAATTATAATAATGTAATTTCCTTGACAAAAGTTTTGGGTCATTATATTCCTCCCCCCTTGGAATTTTTTGCCTTGAAATTTCATTTTACAAAAACAGGTGAGGGTACTTATTCTTAATCATCTCCTCCAGCACTCATGATGCTTCTTTATACATATGGTTCCTCCATAAAATGTTGACATGATGTGTTGTCTTGTTGTATAGAACCTTATCTCTATAGTCTAAAATTCTTATTGGCTAGTCCCCATAAGAGACATCATCTTACAACTATTCCACCTCGGAGTTCAATACATCTGAGGTATCTGGTATTTACTTCCTCAGATGTGATACATGGAACACATCATGAACTTGATCCATATTTGGTGGAAGTGAAAGAAGATAGGGAACCAGTCCAATGCAATCAAAGATCACAAATAGTCCCATGTAACATGTGCTTAGTTTCTCTTTCTTTCCAAACCCCATGAATCTCTTCCTTGGTGACATTCATGGGAAGAATTTATGTCCAATTTCAAACTCCAAGTCCCTTTGACGGTTGTTATCATAACTCTTTTACAAACTTTGAGTAGCTCTGATATGCTGCTGGATGACTTGAACCTTATATGTCATCTCTTCCACATGATCAGGTCAAAATAGCTTTCTTTCTCAAACTTCATCCCAATAGGTTGGACTTCTACATTGTTTTCCATAGAGATCTTCATATGGATCAATTTAAACACTTGAGTGGATACTATTGTTGTATAAAAACTCAACCAATGGGAGATGATGATCACACACACCTTTGAATTTTAAAGAGCATGCTCTTAGAATACCTTTGTGCATCTGAATAGTAATTTTATATTGATAAACAGTTTTGGGGTGATAGGCTATGTTGAAGTTTAATTTTGTACTCAAATAATTTTTAAGACTCCTCCAGAATTTAGATGTGATCCTTGGATCACGACCAGAGACAATCAAGAGTGGAACTCCATGTAGTCTAACCACTTCATTCACATATATCATTTCATGTTTTTCAAGTGATAGATTGTCCCTAATAGTGATAAATTGGGAAATCTTAGTGAGTTGGTCCACCAAAACCCTAATTTCATTATTACATTTATATGTCTTCAAGAGACATATGACATTATCCATAGTGACATTCTCCTATTACCACATAGGTATAGGAAATGGTTTTATCATCCCTTTGGACTTCTACCACTAAACTTTAACATGATGAAATATCAAGTTCTCTAATATATACTACATAATCTCCTTATTCAGGTTGTCCCACTAGAAGTGTTCATGGAGATCACTGTACATCATGGTACTCCCAGTATGGATAGTGAATGTTGATCTATGTGAAATTTCTAACAGCTACTTATTTATCCCAGGTAATGAAGGCATACAAATACTTGTTCCTTAATGAGTCACACCATCATCATTGATATAGAACTCTTGTTAGTTCCCTTATTTTACTAAATTCACCATACATTCTAACTCTAAATTATCCATTTGTTCCTTCTTAATATTCTCTTGGATAGATGTTTGGGAAATCATTTGTGAAAGGTAGGATGTATTCCCTACTATTATGATTTCCAAATCAATCCTTATTATATTCATGAAGAAAGGGTATTTATTAGTGCACAACATGGATAGATTAGCATATTCTTTTATGATAAGAGCATCAAATAACGTTTTCACCTTGCTGGTATGATAGTTATTAGAGAAATGATAGTCTTTTATTAAATCTATCAATATCCTTTGATGCATGTTGAGGTCCTTTTGGGTGAATATATAATCTAGGATCTTGGGATCAGTATATATGTCACACTTCTCACCATAGAGGTTGTTCCATTTGATTTTCAAGGAAAAAATCCAATCTTTCAACTCAAGATCATGCATTGGGTAGTTCTTCACATGGATCATTAACTGATGTGAGGCATAGTCTACCACATTATCATTTTTCATGAGTACACAACCCATGACTTTATTCAACTGATGTAATGCATAGTTTATCATTTTTCATCAGTAATGTGAGTATATGTTCAAGGATCAACCTTATCTTTATCTCCTTGAAGAATTCCTCAGCTTCTACAATATAGACATACTTTAACCCTTTCCTTCATAACTTAGTTAATGGGATTGAAAATACTATGAAATTTCTCACAAAGCATCAATAGTACCTTGCTAAGCTACGAAAAAATCTGATTTTTTGACCCTAGAGGGTCTGTGAAATTCCCTAATCACATTTTTCATTTAGGGGTCCCCAAAATTCCCTCACTTATGATCACATATCCCAATAATGTGACTTGATCCATCCAAAAGTCACACTTGGAAAACTTGGTGTACAACTTCTCCTTCTTTAATGTCACTAACACAATCCTTATATATTCTTCATGTTCCTCCATGCTCTTGGAGTATATGAGCATATAATCGATAAACACTACAAATTATTTTCAAGGTAATGTCTAAAGAATCTATTCATCAAATCTACCAATATTGTAGGGGAATTAATAAATCTGAACGGAATGACTAAAACCTCGTAGTTCTCATACCTTGTATGGAAGGAAAACTTCTAAATATATTACTTCTTCAGTTTATCAAATGATATCTAGAATAAATATACACCATTGTGTAGTACTAAGCTACTCACAACTGATCAAACAAGTTATCAATCCATGAAAGTGTATGCTTTTTCTTTATGGTGATCTTATTGATTTTTCGATAATCGATACAAAACCATATTGATCCATCCTTCTTCTTAATAAAGTGAAATAGTGCACCCCAAGGTGATGCACTAGGGAGTATGAACCCCATGTCCAAATTCTCTTCTAAATACTTCTATAACTCCAAATATTATATAGGATCCATCCTATAGGGACAGTTTGAGATAGGAGTAGATCCATGTACGAGTTCTATTGAGAACTCTACCTCATGATCTGGGGATGTCTGGGTGACTCTTTAGGAAATATTTCACTGTATTATCTCACCATGGGAATTTATTCTAGGTTGACACTTTCCTTTGACTCAACCATCTGAGAGAGGTATGTTTCTTTACTGGTAATCAACATCCACACAGTTGAAGGATTTTCCAATGGAGATTCCAGATCCTACTTTTATTTTTTGGGAAGCATGGTATAGTTCATAATATGAAAATATATTTCATTTTCCCAACATTTTATGAATTCTCTATATAATGAAAGCCAATCCATCCCCAGTATAGTGTCAAATTACACAAAGGGATGTATTTTGATATTATTTGGAGGCATCTTCCCAAGTACACCAATAGGATAAGATTATAACACTTATGATGAAATGATTTAACCACGAGGTGGTTTTATGGATATTTCTATATAAAGGTTTCAGGGTTTTGATTGAATAGTTCTAAAAAATAGAATGATATAAAAGAATTCATAGAACCAAAACCGAATAACACTTTTTCCATTATTGAGTGAATATGAATTGCACCTTGTACATATTAATTTTATTTCTTCACATCAATTATTGTGATGGCATAAGACATGCCTTGATCCTTTGGATTTGGAGGCCGCTAACACTAATTTCCCTTAAGGACTCTAGGTTTAGTGAACTGTCATGCATAGTACCATTGCTCCCTACAGTTGTAACATTGGACCATGGATGGTGTTCTACTTTCCTCCACCACTTTTTTCCTACTTCCTTATTTATTTTTGAAATTCATGAGCTTGGTGTCCATCTCTACCACAATTTATGTATTTACCTATCCCTTTTTGGTTGTCACCAGGATTATTCTTCCCACATTTTTGACATGTGGGTGGTTTAGTTTTCTTTCCACCTTTCTCATGAGATCCTCATTCTTGAAACTCTGTATTTATTTTCTCATCACCATAACTATGGTACCATTATCCAAACTCCATCTTCACTTTTAAAGAACATTATAAAACTTCTCCATTACCCCCAAATTATTTAATTGAAAGATTCTTTCAAAGGTGTTGTTTTAAACCACTACAAAATCTATCATTTTTTCTATCATTGTTGATTAAATACTCGAAACATACCTTATAAGCCTTCTGAAATTTTCTTCATAGGATATGAGATATTATTATTCATTTTTCTTTAGATCTATGAATTATCTCTCAATATTTGTTCACAGAGTTTGAGGGAATTAATTATTAAGAAATATTATCTTAAAGTCTCCCCACTCTATCTCTTTAATTATATTCTTTGTCTTGGTGTTCTTAATCAAACCCACCACTGATCAATTTATCCTTATAAATGGTAAATGGACATAGTCACCTTATCCATATAAGAATAATTAATCATAGAAATGATCTTATCCATTTATATGACCCACTATTCTGCAACTATTGGATCGAATGATCTTTAAAACATTGTTGGTCGTTGCCACATAAAATACTCCATAGCTAGTATATCCCTCTTAGGGGAAGACTTTTGATCCAAATTATTCATTTTATTTTCCATAACCTAATATAGATGATTAATAATCCCCATGTAATTTTGAACTCCACCTCCCAATTCATAGGGGATGTCATTCGAGCAATTTCTGCTTTGTCCCTTGCACGAGTTATTGGCTTGGTTTCTCCTAGTTCCCACTATTTTATAAAATATAAAAGGATAGAAAAAATATGCCAAAAATTCCAAAATAATTTATCCCTTTTTAAAATTAAATATAATGAAATATAATATATGATCACTATGTTTTGAAAATATTATTCTGTACTTATATATACTTAGTCTCGTACTAAGGTTTTTCGCTAAGGTTCACTAATCCTAATTCCCGAATTAACTAAATTGTTCTCTTATAACAAATATAGTGACCCTTCTTTTCATACATTATTATTACATCATTTTAATGATGATGAGTGTAAAAGAGTTACACAACATAGATTCCAAGGTTTTTCCTCCATGGAAAATTATGATGACACACTACTTTTAAAAAATGAGGCATAAAAAATTATTTATTTCCTTCTTCTATATATTCTTATAGGTCATTACATTCTACTTAGTACAATTAATTAGATGAGGATATACATAAAACATTTGTGAGGTAAAAGACCAGTAAGAGGATAGATAAGAACATAAAATAATATAACATGATGTGATCATAATAATTATCATCATAACAAAATCATTGTATAGTAATCATGATCAGAATCATTATGAAAAGCTTTGGAATGTGAAAATTCATAAAAATGAAACATCATGTCTAAGTGGTCAACTACCTGTATCTCTCAAAAATGTGTGTTATGATTAGAAATCACTATTTTTGAATAGTTTTCAACAGATTGGTTTATGGTACCAGAAATACCCAATAGTTCTACATCCAAAGGGACCTACATTCCAATGACAGACCATCATTAAGGATTTTAACCCATCATACTTAAGAAGTCACATTGGCTGAGATGATGTGAGGTCAGTCACATCACATCCTTTTGGTTGAAATTATTGCCTACTCTGGGACCATCTTATAGATTTTAGATAAGTTAATGATTCCTTATTAATTTACCAAGAGTAATGAAGGTTTCCATGGATATTTGTAATAAATTATTAGCTCGTATGGAAATTAGAATCATCTATATCTCTTCAAGGTTATTAATTAATGGGGATATATATATGTATTCAAGGTTCCCCATAAATGGTATCCTCTCATATACTGCTTAGAGATTCTTTGGTCATTATTATGACAATTCTAGTTTTTGAGCCACTTTTTGGGGCACTCTGGAATCTATCATCATCCAGGGAGACGAAAGTCATGCTGGAATTTATCATCATCAAAGGAGACAGAAGTTGTTTTGATGTTGGGATCAAACCCATAAATGAGATTCCTATGCATCATTGTGAAAGGAATAATAACCCGCATAGTTTAGTACATATTAATGGGACACATCATACCTTTTAAGGTCATGGGATAAGGACCCAACCATACAGTTTACCCTCAATTGGTAAGGACATCTATGTTGAAGGTTCCTAGTATAAGATTTGTGTGAGAATTATTCCTTAGAAGCCCAATGAAATTGGACGGAATATGAGATCCCAAGTTGAATTTGACCCTTCTAGGATTATGGTCTAGATAGTACATGGTTGATTTGGAGTATTTGGTTTAAACATCAAGGAGGCTTCCTACATATCCTTTTTGGATGGGAATCAAAGCCCATGTAGTTCGGTTAGTCTCCTAAGGGAGTATGACCTCTGAGATAAATAATTTTGGGCTTACTATTAAATAAAATTAACTTGTTACATGGTCAATCTTAACTAAGCTATATTTAAGGAGGCTTAAATATAGGTTTATTCCTATAGAAGATTCACGTATTGAGATAACTTGGATTGGACTTCTGAGGAGGATGTATAGTGAGATCAAGCACTTGGTGAAGGCTTCCTAGGTATCCAAATTATGATGGGAATAAGATTTATCATAGTTAATTATTTCTAGTGGATTGTGTGGATGTCATGATCATTAAAAACATCTAAGCCCATGTGAGTCATGCTTGGTGTGAGAAACAAGAGTACGTGAACGATTCAACAAACCAAGCATACATTTCCTCCTTTGTTGACGGAAGAGGACATGCCTAGGTTTTGGTGACGGTGGGAGAGGATAAAATGGAAGAGGATGAAGAAATTAACCTTTCCTCTCCTCACTTTGAATTAAATGAGGGTCTAATGTAATTAAGGAGTGAAGGTAAAGAAAGTATAGATCAGTGAGACAAAAACCTTCTACATGAATGTCTATGGGCTTCCACCAGGATGGATTCCCTTTTAGATTAGGTTGGGGCTTACTTCTAAGGAGGATTCACATTTGAGTATTGGTTGGGGATTACTCCTAATGTGTATTTCCATTTGAGTAATGGTTGGGTATTACTCTTAATGAGGATTCCCATTTGAGGTTTCGTAAGGGATTAATACTAATAAGGATACCCATTTGTGGTTTGGTTGGGGATTACACCTTATGAGGATTCCGATTGAGATTTTTTAGCGGATTACTTCTAAGGAGGATTACCATTTGAGGATTATTTGGGGTTTACTCCTATAGAGGAGTTACGTTGAGATTTGGTTGGGGTTTACTCTTAAGGAGGATTTCCATTGAGCTTTGGTTGGGACTTACTCCTAAAGAGGATGCCCATTTGAGCTTAGCTTCTAAGCTTTAGAGGTCCTTAGCTTTGGTGATTTGGATAGGTCCTTGGCTCAAGTATTCAGATCATGCAATTAGTGCAAGTACTTAGAATATTTCGTGAGAGTATGTTTCAATAAGAGGTGATAAGCACAGGTCCTCAGCACATGTCATTAGCGGGGGTCATCAGCACAAGTCATGAGCATAGGTCCTCCGTGTAGGTCCTTGGGTTCTAGAAACTAATGTTACTTTGATCCACTTTTTAGTTTTAATTATCACATCTCTCATGTTTTATAGAGTTACATGAGAGTTTTTGAGGACCTGGGCAATGGGGAGATTCAAAATTAGATCTCTGGGGCATCATCCAAATTTTCAACCTGTCAAATGGGGAGCACATGGGTCCTATTTATAGGCAAATAGGGAACCCTAGGTGGAGGTGTTACTCCTCCTTGGTCATCTGCATAGGTCCATCACTTAGGTCATCTGAGTAGGTCTTGTGGAGAAGGTCCTCCACGCATGTCCTCTGCATAGGTCAGGCCAATCCATTTATCAAATTTATCCATCTTGTGAGTGCCATAATTTTGATCTGTAAGTCCATTTGGGCTCCATGACCAGTCAATTAGAAGATATCAATGATATCTACACTAATTAAGAAGGTGAATACACTTTGTCTACTTTGATGAAACTCGGTAGTCAAATTTTCACGCATTGACACTTTTTTATCATAAATCTTGAAAATCCATGAACTGTTCCTTGAGGGGGGGGGGGTCTTTTCACTTATCTGTCATTATGGATTAGTCTCATAAAAATGTAAATACAACCATCAAAATCTCTATATTGAGATCACTTAGAATTTATTTTTCATAAGTGATTGGGATTCTCTCTCTTAGGACCTCATTTGGAGGAGGCTGGGGTGTTCTACTCTTAGGGATGATATGAACTCTTATCTATTCACATGGTTTCAAGGGTCTGATCCACATCCACAGGAAATCTGGAGTTGGGGTAAGGCATCCACCTCAGTGCGATTGATTATATGTGAGGCTCATAATAGGTGAAAGAAAGTCTTGAGGTGAGCTCTTCTATTTCTCATAGTCAAATTATTAGAATTAATTGAGGTGTTGGGTACCTTAAAATCAGGTGTCAATGTTGACACTTGTAGTAGCTAGTTGATCACAATGATGGACTTACAAAAAGGAAAATTTGTTATGTGGAGGCCTCTCTATTTGGGATTAAAGCTAAATGTGGACGACTCTTATAGCTAGGGTGTTATGAGAGGAGGTGGTATGGTCCAAGACAATAGGGGTTCAGTTATTCTCATTTTCTCTACCTTCTTCGGGATGTGAAAATCTATATAGGTAGAAGATAAATCCATTATTAGAAACATTATTATATGAAGATTTTATAACATTGAAATCATGATTATAGAGTAAGATTCCCAAATACTTGTCAGCTACCAGAGAAGAAACCAGATTTTTCCATGGTCTATGGAGTATGAAATTCAGAAATGAAGGGACCTTATAAGCAATGACATTGAGATCTTCCACACCCTCAAGGAGGGGAAATTTACAATGGAAAAGATGGATAGTAAGGTGATCCCAATGATTGTCTCATTGTTTTTTGTGACCTTGGATCACTTCCAAATGATTGTAATCTTATTTTTACCGGTGATTCCCAAGGGATTGACCAGTTTAGACCTACCGAAATACAAATTTTCAATAAAAAGTAATTCGTGAGTGATTATAGAGTGTAGGACTACTTAGTTGAGACTTGACTTTTGTCTAGGTCTCCCATTGCAGGTTTTTAGCCTATAGAGTACTATATCTCCATTTTTAGTAGTTTGATGTCTTTCATGTTGAAAAAACAAGGCTAATTTATTAGGTCGAACAACTTTGATCATGATTTTTGAGATTAAAACCCTAACAAGGTCTAATGGCTATGATGGTTATGACATTCTTTAGATTTTTCCTTGGGGAATCTTGAGTCCTAATTTATATGGTCACCAAACCTAAAACATGAAGTATAGGAGTAGAGGAGATATCTTCTAAGAAATAAGTTTCTTCTATTTGAAAAACCCATTTTGGGGGATATGCTTTTTTAAAAGGATGGGGCTGAAGCCTCAATATATTATTAATGAAAAGACCTCTTTTAAGTTTGGGTAGAGGGAGACTGATTACTTAGCCCGAAATCCCAAGGCCAAGTGGCCTTAATACAAGGCTCGAAATCCCATTTTTTCTCCAATGGTCCCCTTGGGGAATAGTACTGCTACAATACCCGCACTACTACAGTACCATCATCACTACAGATCTACAACAGTTCTACTGCTTCTACAGTGCTCTACTACAGTACCTAGAATTTCAGCCATGCACGGATTTGATCCTGGGTCATTTGGATGCCAAGCAGGAGCATGTATAATTTTTGGGGGCTATGTTGAGCAGGGCCAGCTAGGGAATATCCTACATACCCAAATAGTATAATCCTTAGGCTAATAGACCTTTTATGTGTGTGAATTTTTTGAAAGGACAGCTGGGGAACATACTGCATAGTCAGGTATAAGAGTTCCTAAGAATTCTGACATTCTATTACTGATAGGAAAAGGGGTTTTAAGATTTGGATGTATCAAGACCACGGTGGGTGGCTTTACAAATGAAATATGTCTAAGATGAAAAGGGACAATCTGTTCCAATGTAGACCATGAATGAGAAGCCACTTTTACACGAATTTTATGTGTGAAAAAGGTAAATTTTCTAGAAAGGGGCTTTTTGATGTTATGTTGTATAGTTTAAAGTCATGTAGAAAGGACATTATGTTGATTAATTTCAAGTTGAGTATCAATGAAATTAAGGGATTTTTTTGATAATTTTTCTATGTAGTTTAATGTCATGAGTCAAAGAAATTTGGGGGTCGTTTAGTTTAAATCCATGCATTAACGACATTATTTTGTGCATTTTGAATTTGTGCAACAAAGACATTAAGGGATTTGATTTAAGGTATTTATATTGGACCAAAGATTTTATTATTCTCTAATTCTTGGTAATTCATCTGGAAATGTGCTACCATATCCAGGTAAGGAAAGGAAGAGTTGTAAGCTATGATTTGGGGATTTATGATTACAAATAATGAAATGGGAAAATAGATTATGGAATTTTGTGGGGGTCCTTTCCAAGAATTAAGTTACCACTATTTGAAAAACCTATTATGGGGGATATATTATGTAAGGAAACCTAGGGAATGTGTTTTATATAAAAACAATGGAATCCTTATGCTGATAGGCCCATTATGTAGGCACATTTCATGCAACGCCAACTGGGGCACATACTCCATAGTCAGATAAAGGAGCCCTCAAGAATTCTGACATTATATTTTTTAAAATATGATGATAATTTTGGAGATTCTTATCTTCCCATGAAAAGTGTCTAGTTTATAAAAAAAATACTTGAATATAAAATGAGTATTTCTAGTCGAAATTTCTAATGAATTGGAGAAATAAGATCTCTATGAAGGTTTGAACCAAGCTTAGAAAGTATGGTGTCTATAGTTTTAGATCATACGATTGGGACCAAAAAATTATGGAAATAATGGATGATTTGTGGACAAATTACCTGAGATTATTCCAATATGCTTTGAAAAAGTTAAGGGGGAAAGTGTAGACCACAATCATAGATATATTTAGTATGGGAGAAAGGATATATGACAAATATGAAAAAGATGGATGGTTTAAATTATGGGGTTCTTATAAACAATCATCATAGTTCAATGGGAAAAAGAGTCTTCTCTCAAGAATGAAGTTAATGTTATTTTACAAAACCATTGTGGGGGCTATATTATGCAGAGATAACTAGGGCATGTGATTCATATCCAAATAGTTTATTCGTTGGACAAAAATCATATTATGTAGGAAATTTAGGCAAGTACACCTAGTTGTATATATTGCTCAGTCAAGAAAAATATCTCTCAGGTATCAGACATTCTACCACCAGAAATTGACGCATGATTATAAATATATGAAATTATCCAAGTCTAAGAGTATGAAATGTGAAATGGGTAATGTGCAATGCATAAGGAAATTATTTGGAATGATATAGTCCATGAGTTTAGATTCCCTTAAATATATCTAACTCATATGTATAATGGGTACATATTTAGTTTCGTTGGTAGGATTTCTAAAGAGAGGATCCAAAATAAAAGTTCCTACATAAATTTTCAATTATATGATGGATGGGGGAAATCTTCTTTTATCCCATGAATGGGGCTAATATCTAAGGCCCAATATTCACTACGTATCTAAATGGGATGAGAATGAATCCATACATAGTTATCTGGGTAACATGTAGTTTAATGTGATGCAACAAGGACAATATGATTCACACTTTTTGAGTCATTCAACTAGGAAATTAGGGGATTTGATATGAAGAGGAATTTGAATTTTGTGGCTAGACTAGGGTATAAGGCACAATTTTCACTACATATCTTATCAAAGAAAGAATCCAGACACACATAATTCTTATCAAATACAAGTTAATGTACAAGGTGTGAACTTGTATTAGATATCCTTGAGTAGATCTAACTCAAAAAATGGGAGAATAAAGGATTTTTCAAATCATGTTGTAGCTGGGATTAGGATTGAAAATCTAGATGTCACTACATATCTCATAGGGATTAGAATCAAGCCATATGTAGATCTTAAATAACCATGCAGTTTATTTTCATGAGATGAGGATGTGAAGTGATTCCATCCTAAAAAAGAATTTTCTGGCTATACTAGGGGATGTGACCAAGGTGTCACAATGTATCTTGATAGGGTAAGAATCAAGACACACGTAGTTATTAAATAATGTTTATCCCACCCTAATTGAATTAACTTGTGGGGGATAATGGGGATTTCTTGAATATATATTCATAAATAAAATGAGAACACGTATTGATCTCCTCATACAAATATGACACATACATGTGATAAAAGAGGCATCAATTATATGATGATGTGGCTGGGTCCAAGATCAAAAGATTTTATGTCACTAAGTATGTCATATAGATGAGAATCAACCCATATATAGTTGTTTATGGAGTTTATTGTGCATGTCTATTCCATACGTAGGGAGTGGGGGATTTTTTAAATTTATTGATGGACCCGAGATAGGAGATTCTGGTGTACCTATATATCTCAATATAATTATAATCTAGCCACACATATTTCCTTGTACTTCCATGCATTTTAGCATCATGCGGTTATGGAAAATGTGAATTGACATGAAACGACTACAAATCCCATGAAAATGAGAATTAAACCACAAATAGTATTTTTTGAAAAAATTGTGTGGTTTATAAACATGTGATGAGGAAATCTATTTTGTATTTTAAGGTCATATAGCCATACCATTGATAAACCCACATTTGAATTGAGATATCTTATTTAAGCAGATAAGTTATTTATCTAATTCCTAAGCCCATATGAGTTGTGCCCAATGTGAGAAACAAGGAGTGGTGAAATATTCTTCTACCACACAAAGGTAAATAAAGTGAAATATAAGGTTTTAATGATTGAATGGTGGATAAGACATGATATAGGGATTGAGAATCACTTGGTATCATTCTACGGGAAATAATCTAGCCACACATAGTTCTTGAAATTGTTCCCCATATCATCAGGTTTTGGCATGGGGAAATGGGATTATTTATAATTTCCAAGATGATGGTTGGGCCTAAAGAATGATGTCTAGTAATCACCAAATATATCATTGAAATGATAACCAACTTAAAAATCCTAGAACATCCCCCTATACAAATATAAATCATACATAGGAAAAATGAAGGATGTTTTCTCTCCAAAAATCATGATTGGGTTCAGTTTTACAGATACGGGCATCACTATGTATCTTGCAGAGGTAAGAATAAAGACACACAATGTTCTTAAAGGTTCTCCCTATCCATGTTTAATTCATAAAAATAGTGTTGAGGGTAATTGTTCAATATTATTTCAGGACCAATGATTGGAGATCCAAGAATCACTACATATCATACTTCAAAAAGAATCAAGACACATACAGTTCTTGAAATGTTCCACGTAGTTTAACGTCATTCTATATGGATGTAGGTAAGAAGACGGGAAAAGAATGAAATATTGTGGTTGGGAAAGGGTTAAAACACATGCATCACTATACATCTTAATGGGATTAGAATCAATCCACACATAGTTCTTGAAACATTCACTATCCAAGTTTGATTCATATAGACAGAGGATGAAGGGGATTTTTATTTTTGTCATAGATGGGACAGAGATTAGAGATCTAGGCATCACTACGTATCTCATTAGAATGAGAATCAATCCACATGTAGTTCTTGAAAAGATCATTTCTCACACCAATTTAATTTGATTTAAGAGAAGATGGATTTTGATACATTCTAGAATAATAATTAAGCACAAGAAACATGATGGTATGATAAACAAACCATTTATACTAGAAGAGTTGTCCATATAAATTGGGTTCATATATAGGAAAAGAGGAAATAAATTTCTTTATGGTTATGGATGGGCCCAATATTGGAGATCTGGGTGTCACTACGTATATTATTGAAATGAGAATCTTTCCACACGTAGTTCTCGAAGAACAATGAAATTTAATGTCTTGCAGCGAGGACTTAAGTCACCAAACATGAAAGAAACATTGTGGATGGACCAGTGAAGAAGACATAGGTGTCACTACATATCTTGATAGGGCAATGAATCAAGACACATTTAGATCTTAAAAAGGTGTTCCTATGAAGAAATGATTCAAACACAGAAACAAATGGGGATCAAGTGCCACTAAAAAGTGGAAATTAAGTGAGTAATGCTTATTCATGGAAGCTACTCATCATTTAAAGGACCACAAGGAATTTCAATTTTTGGTATTGTGGGGGGTTTTCTTAACATCAAATGAACCATGCATTAATCAACCAATTTAATGTTGTATAACAAGGAAAAATGGTGTCATTCATTTTAACTTCATGCGACAAGGATATAGGTACTAGATAGTTTAACATCATGAAACATGGACATGTATGGTGATATGTAGTTTAATTTCCAATAGAAAAAATGATGGTTTCTATATATTCTAATTTCATGCAACTAGAACATGATATGTGTGATTATACACAGTATTTATTCAAGAAACTTTCATTGGATTGAGATTTAATGAGTTCTCCATCCAGTGAGATTAAGGAATAAGCTCCATTATAATAGAATTTATGTATGGAGTAATGTTCTTCCAAACATTGCTCTTGATTGGGAGGTTTATGTACTATTATCATTGGGGTCCTAAGGAACGATACCAATTATCCTTGAATAAATGAATGGAGGTGATCATTCTTGTTTAAATCACATGCTATTTAGTACTGATAGACTTCTAGGTGATGAAATGTATAAAATATATTTTCATCTAATCACTCCATGTAAACTAGTCACTTCTAAGAGCACTCGTCAGTAGATAATTGGTCACAGATGAAAACTTTAAGTGAAGGAAATTTAACTTCAATGGGAAGTATTGCTTCTATTTTGTATACTAGTGATTATGAATTTGATCGTGTGGCGATACAGGTAGTAGTACTATAATCCCAAAAGGTGTTTAACTGATTATTAGTCCATGAATCTTTATCATTATCCTCCACCTTATAGAGTATATTCGACATGGTATTGTTTAAATACACTATCTATCCATTGACCACTGCATGATAGCGGGATGAATGTTTGGATTTGATATTGTGTTCCTGATATAACATCCCTACCAATATAAAATAGATATTGGTTCTATTTTTGATCAACATGTTATGAGGGAATCAAATTCTGCTGATGATATTATCTTTTATGAAGTTGAAAATTCTTTTCTCCCTAACTTCATTAGGAGATATTTCCTTATCCTATTCGGAAAAGAAATCGGTAGCAGTAAGAATGTACTTGAACTTCATAGCTCTAGCTGGAGGATAAGGTCACAATACATCCATTACCCATGTAGCAAATGAAAATAGAGTATTTAAAAACATGTAGTAACTCCAAGGTTTGAATAATGAAGTTGGAATGCACCTGACATGGATGGATCTTCTAAGATAAACCTGTACAATCATGTGTCATTGAAGACAATATGTATCCAAGATTTCAGATTTGATTAGAAAGGCAATTCCCAATCTGGTGGGCACCATTTTCTTCTACATGTACTTATTTCATGACAACTTTAGTCTCCTCCACATCAATTAATCTGAGGAGAATTCCATCAAATCATCATTTGTATAGGATCTTCAAGTTATCTGGACCATCATAAAGAGTGAAATTAATTACTCATCATAATATATTTTCTTTTCCAACTATATTTGGTGGAAGTACCCCATTTTGGAGATATTCCATGATGGGTTCAATCCATCCCAAGGTATGACCACATGTCTTGGAAATGGGACTGATTTCATTGATTTGTTCTGTTCTAATTTGAGAAAATGTGAAAATACATGATTATGGGAAATGATGATTATTGTTTCATCTTTATTGGAATATTATAAGGATGTGGCTGCATTTTTTAATGAATCATCTTGGACATTTTGTTATTATGGGATGTAAGACAATGTTCTCTATGAGGGAGATTCTCCTATTAACCCTAATCACACATGGTGATTTTCTCTTATTTTCTGATAGTGTAATCCCTGTTTATCTGTTTGATTACCAATTATGAATCACCATTCACTTATAGGTGATTTATTGGTATCTGGAGTAAAAATTATAGGCCTTCAATGAGATCATGATACTATGAATCATTGTTGGTACCACCTTATGATAATAGGAAATAGTATGGAAATAATTTCTTCTCTAGGGAGATAAGAACAATCCCTAACCAAATTTTTTTGATCTTAGGTCCTTCCATTATCTTCCCCATTAGACTTTTGGAAGAAAGGTCAAAGTATATTTTCCATATTTGAGGAATGTCATGAATAATGAATATTTCTTCATTAGGAAGTTGAGTATTCAACGATGTCTTTTCTGAAGATGGGTGTTCCATAAGGAAGTGTGATAAGGCTTATCCATTTACATATTTCAGAGGCAGAAATAATATTTCAAACTACTGTAGAATAAATGACCACTATAATAGATATCCTTTAAGCATAGGATGACTGAGGATAAATTTGAGCAGGTTATTGCAAGATACCAAGTAGAACATGTGACACATCAAATAGTTTCTCATTTTTTGATGTATAAAGAGTAATGCTAGATATATTTTCTCAATATCTGAATATTGAGTCTCTACATCAAGCATGGATTGACTATGATAGTAAAGGATGTTTTTATTCATAGCATCATTCTTTTTTTTTCAAGGAAGGTTCCCAGTGATTGCCCCAAGGATGTCAGATAATGAATGAATTCCTTTTCTTCAATAGGTGGCATCCATATTGGTGGAATCAGGAGGTATCTCTTGAGGGCATCAAAAGATTCTTAGAATTCATTTGATAATTGATATGGGGCCCATTTTTTCATTAATTTGGTGAAGGTAAAACAACTTACTACTAGAATTTTTATGAAGTGATAGATGCTGGACTAGTGTCCTTGAATTACTCTTAACTCTTTAGAGTTTTGAGTAGGTGATATGATAAGGATAACATTAGTCTTACATGGATTGACTTTGATGCTGCGATGAGGTACAAAAAATCAAAAAAAATTCCCAAGGATACCCCAAATTTAAATTTCATGGTGTTCATTGTTAGATTATTCTATCAAAGATTGCTGACTATGGTCTCCAAGTTAGTCAGGTGATCAGAACATTGTCAGGATTTAACCACTAGGTCATCAACATATCATTCAATGAATTTCCCCAATAAGGTTATGAAGATTTGGTTCATTCCATGTTGATATATCACACCAACATTATTCAAGACAAAGGGCCATACCAGATAGAAAAATATGCCTTGAGGGACAATTAAGGTTTTATATTCCTCATATTATGGGGACATATTGATATGGTTATACCTAGAGTATCCATCCATGAAGGAGAGAACATCATAGCTAGTTGTTTCATCAATCAAGAGTTCTTTTCATGGAATTGGGAAGTAATATTTGGGAAAATACTAGTTGAGATATCTAAAATAAATATATACTCTAATTTGGAATTTTTTCACTAAGAAAAAATTAGCTAGCCACTTTGGATATTGCACCTCCTGGATGAAGTCGGCTTTGATAAGCTTATGGACTTCAGCCTCAATTTAAGAGGCATGACTCAGATGTGTTATTCTTGTTGATTTTTTGTATCCCCAATGATCTTATGGTAAAGACAAATGATTAGTGGACACCTTGGGGTTAAGACCTGGAATATCTATGTAATTCTAAGAAAACACTTCCTGGTGTTTCCTTAGAAATGAAGTATACACATAATTCTCTTATTGATTCATAGATGCACTAATTTGAGTGGGGTGTGGATCTCCATCTATATCCATAATTATTTCTCTAAATTCATCCATAGTGGTGGAGACTCCTTCCTCAAATCCTAGAGGGGAGTCATTTAGGTCTTCCTAATCTTCATATTATTCATCTGTTTCTTCTTCTGCCTCTTCCTAAAGGAAAGGTGGTGAAGCTAGAATTTTAGAGCTAGGGTTGGATTATGAATTTGGAAATCCGGAAGAGGAGGCAAGCATATATGTACAAACATATGATGAAGGTTCTTTTTAAAGTTCCCAAGGGAAGCTGTTAAGATTGAAATTTACATCCCCGTATTTTTCCATGAGTGTAATAACTTCTTCTAGCTTGGCTGATGAAGTAGATACTTGATGAAGCTCGATTGATGGAATGAAGACATCTCTATTTAGGCTTCTACCATTTTTTATTGAATCAATGATTTCTCATGTGGTGTCAGGCTCAATAGAAACAAATGAAATTTTCAAAGACACTAAAAGAGTGCTTCTATTTGGGTTTATCCTTTCAATTTTATTGATAGGAAGCATGAAATATACTCTGATATTCTTGATTGGGTTAGCTGCGATCTTTTCCAGACTATTAGGATCATTTATTCTTTTTATACACTTTTCCACATACCATTTACCATTCATGTGATAGAGCTATGCATCAATATACTGAGATTCACAAGTTTTTAACAAGGCTTGGTCACTACGCAATGTCCCAATTTTACCATGGATGTAATACATGAGACATTGGTGATATGAAGAAGGAATGGCCACATGTTGATTTATTCAAGGCCTTCCCAGTAGAATGTTGAAATCTGTGTCTTTCCAGAAAACCATGAAATATGAATTAGATACAAGATCTACAAACTGAGTTCTGAGTGTACTTTTTCCCAGATTTTCTTGTTCATTCTTGTCATAACCATTCAACATCATAGTGTAGGGTGACAATTCATATTCAGTGAGACTAAACTGATGAAGCATATAGATGTGAATGAGGTTGATCCCTGAGACATTATCAATGAAGGCTCACTAGATTTCAATATCATTGACACTACTGGATTTCTATATGGGATTGAGGTTTCCATTTAAAAAATCATCATCATCTTGGTCCCTGAAATATATGAATGCATGACATTTTGAAGGATCATTTTCTATACGGTAGACCTTAGCTGTAGAAATCTTGGTTTAAAACCCTTGAGGACTTGATAAAGCCTCTATGAGTGCATCTCGGAGATCCTTTAAAAAATTTAGAGAATCTAGGATTCATTACTTGGGAGGTACTTGGGACAGTTTCATTAAAATTTCATACTTCTGGTCCCAATGTATGCACCTCCCCACACAAAAATTCTCTTTTAAAGATGCTTTGGGAGATGATGTCCCTACATGGATGGACCATCCTTTAAAGTAGGAGATGTAAGTACATCTCTTAGTGGATTAGGCCTTCTAGGCCTTCCCACCCACTGATGAGATGGATATATGGCCTCAAACTAGTCATCCCAATTGATTATGTCATGGAAGACTCTTTCATGTGTGAGAGAGTTTCATTGTTCCTGCTGCTCTCACTAGAGGTCTCTCCCAGATTTTGATGTTGTATAAATGGTTTGAGAAGGGGTGTAATTTAAATAGTTGATTCTAGAATACCCACATATTCCCCTCTATCCTCAACCATGATGAACACTTCCCCCAATTCCCCAATCAAGTATGGGAAACTCATGTTCATAATTAGAATCATTATTTTCATAGGGATCCGTTATGTGAATAAAATTAATGGGGCCAAATACTGACTCTTCATATGATGAATATTCTGCATGAAAAATTGATTCTTTTTCTTCCATTTAGCGGGGCGGTCCCCATGCTTTTGAGATAATAAACATTAAATCTTCTAAATTTAAGGATAACTTCATCCTTGACATGGGATCATATTCCTATGACATCTCATTATCCTTTTGATCATGTAACTTCTTTTAGGATATTACTTTAGAGTAATGATATTTTGATGAAGATGGATTGGATACAGTGGAAGTGGTAGGGGGAATAGTATGTTGTTTGAACTATGTTTTTAGAATGCAATAAGTTTGATTGAACATTTTCCTAACCATCCAGTCATTAGACTTCTGCGAAATCTAGATTTTGGCTTCCTGCCTCCCGCCTTCCTCCTCTAGATCAGTTGCACTAAAAAATGCTACATGTGCTGATGAACCTTTCAGTTTCACTTTTCTAGATTCCACCATATCCTTCAAGATATATTTGAAAACAAAAATATTCTGGATGGGGTTCCCCAACATTTTATGGAAGGGGAATTAGTATGGGAGATCCTCATCTCCTTCTTTGATCATCTTATTGGGCCTTGGTAACTGGGCTAAATTCTTTTCTATGGATGAAATTAAGTATTAGTGAACATTATTGTTTTAAAAAGTGTGGTATTTATTCATTAACTCCTAAAACTATCATGGCCTTTGATATTTTTGATCATCTTGATGAGGCAACCATTATTTATGATGCATGGGAGGTGTATCCCTATGGTATGATGATGTATTTGAAGTAAGTGCAGATACAAGGGCCTATGTAAGTGTAACAGTAGCATCCTCTACTTTACCTACAATTCTTCCTAGAGCTGATGATATTACTTGGAATTTGGATCTAGTATCTGTTATGGAATTTTTTTCTTTTTTGGAAATTGGGGCCAAATCCCAAACCCCTCCTATGCATTTCACAAGGTTTAAAGGCGTTCACAACTCATTGTAGATGTTGGATACACAAATGGGAGACAATTATTCTTAAGGGAGCTGTATATCCAAGGATTATATTAATCTTTTACACTGATCAATAAAATCAGGAACACTTTTATTCTCCCTTTTCTTGAAGTTTTCAAAATCGAATACTATTTTCTTCTGTAGTGTTTATAGGAAATAAAAAAAAGGAACTTCTAATGGAGATCATTCCATATAGTGATTGATCGAGATTGATAACATGTATACCAGAAGAATGTTGGCCCATGCAGTGATTGGACAAAACATCTGAGCTTCAATGCCTCTTGTTGCTCTAGGGTCCCCCCAAGGGATCACCATGAGAGATAAAATGAGTCATTTCCTTATCTGGATCTCTTGAGCCCTTCCTGATAGGAAATGTGGGATTCCAAAATTTTGGAGGCGTAGGAGTGGGATCAACCCATTTGGTATAAAAATTATTTTCTAGTTTAATTGGTTTGATATTTCATTCCATAGCTTCCAATCAAGTTGTAAATGAATCAATTTTATTCATAATAATTCAAAAAACATATATTTGAGTGTAGTCTCCCGGGTTTTGGGTACATAACCCCTTTCCTCACGTTTTTTAAATTGGTGTGTATAAAATAGAGAGTTTCCATAAAATAAAGAGTTTCCATAAAATAAGAAGTTTCCATAAAATATAGAGTTTCCACAGTATAACAAGTTTCCATTAAGTTGGTTTTTCCCATAATGTTGGTTGTTTCTATAATGTGGGGTTTTCTATAAATTGGGATGTTTCTATAATGTGGGTGTTTCCATAAAGATCATTGTTTCCATAAAGTGGAGTGTTTCCAAAAAGTGGGATGTTTCAATAAAAAATATGTTTCCATAAAATGGGTAAAGGTGAAGGATGGTATAGTTTGGGGGTTTTATAAGGAGTGTTGGGACCAAAAGGAAGGTCACAGGATCCATACACTATTGGCCCAAACCATGTGGTCAAACCTTGTGCAGAGATCAAATCTAGATCCTATTTTCTAGGAGCTTACTCGTTTTTACTCTATATATTTTAGTTTGGCTTAAAAATGCCTGTATTTCAATATTACCCTACCTATAAGGCTGGAGAACCCTCTCTAAATGAGTTAGAGCCATCCCAGAGCCTTCCCTTGGTGATTTCAAGTCCAATTCTTGTGGTATGTCACCATTATTTCTGAATATGACATGTTTTCTTATATCTTCTTAGATCAACTTCTCTGATCTCTATTCTTTCTTAGACCTGAACCAATAGTTAGTAGATATACGTTTTTTGATTCCAAATAATTAAATTTTGAGTTGTGATATTTCTAGGATAAGATAACTAAGGCCGTTCTTAAATAATCGACCCGCTTTCTTATGCATTTTTTGTCTGTTGTCAAAGATTCATCAAAACCTTCGAGGTATGTGACTTCAATATCATATCTTCTTGATAGAATTTTTTGGAATAGATTCAAATTGGTTTATTAATTGTAAAATTCATGGAAAATCTTCATTTGTGATGATATATGGTTTTTGTGAAATTGTGTGATATTGGTGAAGAGATGTGAAAAGGGGGGGTTTAGTTTCATGAATTTTAAATAATGATTTTCATTTATGGATTTTCTAGAATTTCTAAATGGTATATGGAAAAGAAATTTTGAATAGAAATGGTTTTCAATAAAAAAAAGGAGTTTTATTGAATTTTTTTGGAATTGAAATGTTTTTCCATTGAAATGTTTTTGACGGAAATGGTTTTCAATAAAAATGTGTTTTTATTGAAAG
Source organism: Viscum album (assembly GCA_963277665.1). NCBI lineage: Eukaryota > Viridiplantae > Streptophyta > Magnoliopsida > Santalales > Viscaceae > Viscum > Viscum album. The sequence continues at coordinate 1,898,979,307 of OY728150.1, forward strand.
GGTTGTTTTGGCATGATTGTTGGGAATATGTGGTGTGTGTTCATGTTGAATATACATGGCTTGGTTGCAATATGACCTTGTGCTCAGTGCCAAAGGTTTAATGGAACATGGGAATTTCATACATGGGGCTTGTTTTGAATATGACATTGTGCTCGGGGCCAAAGGGTTGATGGAACATGGGAAACAATTACCTTGTGATGACTTGGTAGATCGATGAGAACCGCTTATGAGTATGGAATTGTCATAACGTAGCATGCATGGTTGGTTTCATGGGTTTGAGGAATGGTTGGGTATGCCAATAAAGGGGTATTTTGGAATGGTGGTAAAGATTGTTTAGTTATTTTTTCTAGAAAAATATCTTGATGGGAAAAATTGGTTTCAATTGCACTTGTATGAATTGGTAATGAATGGTTTTGGAAACTTGTTTATATTTAGTTATAAACTGTTTTTGAGAAATTTTTTTATATAAATTGTTTTATATAATTGTTTCGAACTCTTCTATATTAGTAGCGTGAGTAGGGAAGACATTGGGGATGACCTACTGAGTTTTATACTCACCCCTACATTGGATCTTTGGTGATTTTGCAGATGCTGTCTGCTGGGACAAGGGAAAAGGTAATGTTTCACATGTGTTTAGCAATACCTCATGATGTTTCAGCTGTTTACTTTGATACTTGTTTATTCTTTCGATGTTCCTTAATTTTATGTGGATTTGAGATACATGATGTTTTTGAGTTTTATTTCATTTTTTTATGCATCATATAGTGAATGTTGGTTATTTTTGTTAGGTTTATTGGCTTATTTATTAAATGATAAATCATTACCCACAGGTATTTGAATCCCATCAGCATTTATTGCCAACCTTTGGTGTCTTGGGTATGTCTCTTAAGGCCTAGTAATGACTCATTGTACTCTCAAGAAAATGAGAACTTGCGGGTCATTACAAATGGTAAGAGCTTGTTTGGTCCTCTCCTAACAAGTAGTCATCGATGTTTTTAGTTTTTGGGATGAAATCCCTTCTTGTCAATTCATTGGGTGGGAATCTTAGAAAGGAGTAGGATTATCGGAACATGAAACGTGTAGCACAAAAGGACAAAGATAACCCTTTTATACTAAACATCAAGTTACCAGGGAGTTGGTTTAATAAGTTTTTGGACGCACTTCTAGGATTTTGAAATCTCATTGTCATGGGTTTAGCCAATGAGACGAGCATGACATGCATTGTAGATGAATGGATACCCACTATTAGTGCATACATAATTTCGAGAAATGATTCATGTTGTGAAAAATAGTGTTAATTTTAAAAAAAATATAGAATTGGATTTCAAATGAAAGATTTTTGGAAAAGAGAATGCTTATTGTATTTTGAAAATGGTTTCATTTTCAGAAAATGTGAAGTGTTTTAAAAAATGGTTGAACAAGGAAAAAGTTTTGTTTGTTTGAAAACCATGTTTTTGTTGTTGATGTGATAGAATTTGAAATGCTAAGCCATCATTTTATAGAGAGTGATACTTATAGAGTATGTTGTTGGTTTAGAAAATGGCACCTAAAAGGCATCATAAGAACAAGTCAGAAGTGGCTATTGAGAATTTTTTTGCACTTGATCTATAGGTGAACCACTAGTGGGTCCATAGCATCACTCGCGGTGTTCAAACTGTTGAGTTGGGAAAACAACCATATACCCAGTTTATAATATTTTTCACTATTGAAAATCCATGTATAAGAAGTACAGATGTCTTCACAGGAGGATCTAATAACTTTAGCACTATGATTAAGAAAAATTGTGGCACCTATCTCTATGTTTAAAACTTGAAATGATGCCTACTATTTTGAAATTGAAAACTTCTCTTGGTAAAAGATAATGTGAAGCCTTTTTGTGTAGATCATGTGATATAACTATTGATAGAGTTGAGCTAAAATGGGACTTTTCAATGTTGGAGATAAATTTCTATGATGTAATCCTAGGTATGGATTGGTTGACAATGTTCAAAGCTCAAATCAACTGTTATAGGAGAACAATTAGTTTCATGATTGAGGACAACATTGAGCATCTCTTCAGAGGAGAGAGGATTTTAAAACAAGGTGGAAAGATATTGTTGGAACCAATGGTGGGAATTATATCTTATAAGTTTGCAACGTTGACTTTGGAATCAATGGAAGAGATCGAGGAAAATAGTTTTGCAGTGTTTGTGTATCAATTTCTAGATGTCTTTCCAATGAACATCTTATGGTTACTACCTCTACTAGAAGTATAGTTTACAATTGATCTCCTTCTGGGGTCCAGTCCTATTGCCTTTCTGTCTTTTAGGATATAACTAAAAAAGTTATGGGAATTGAAAGTGTAGTTAGAGTAGTTGGAAGGAAATGGTTTCATTCGACCAGTTACATCTCCATGGCCAACACCAGTTTTGTTTTTGAAGAAGGAAGATGGAACTCTTCAATTGTGTGTTTATTATCGTATGCATAACAAAGTTACAATAAATAAAAGATATCCACTTCCATGGATTGATGATCGTTTTAACAAATTAATGGGAGCTCAGTGGTTCTCCAAGATTTATTTGCAATCAGGATATCAACAATTTAGAGTTTGGAAGAGGATATTCCAAAGACAGCTTTCAGAAGTAGATATGGCCACTATGAATATGTAGTCATGCCTTTATGTATAAAAAAATCACCAGAGGTCTTCATGGCATTGATGAATCAGATATTTAAACAATATTTAGATTCTTTTTTTGTGGTGTTTGTGGATGCCATTTTGGTCTATTAAAAGACAAGGGATGATCACGAGGTTCACCTGGAAACAATGTTACAAATCGTGAGAGATCATTGTCTGTATACTAAATATTCAAAGTGTGATTTTAGGATACAGGAAGTATGTTTTCGTATCCATGTCATTTCTGAGAAAGGCATTTCAATTGATCCTAAAAATATATAAGCTATTATCTCTTGGTAACCACCAAAGAATGTTTTCTAGATAAATTGTTTTCTTAGTCTAGCAGGTTACTACTGATGTTTTGTGCATGATTTATCATGACTAACTTCACTAATGAAAGATCTGACAAAGAAGAATGCTCGATTTCAATGACGGAGGAATGTTAGAAGTCTTTCCAGGAACTAAAAGTTTGGATTAAATCAGCACCTATCTTGATCTATAAAGAATCATGACTAAGGTATTTGGTGTATTGTGATGCTTCGAGATCAGGGTTGGGTTGTGTTCTCGTGAAAACAGATCATGTGGTTGCTTATGGTTCAAGGAAGCTGAGGGTGCATGAGAAGAATTACCCAACACAAGATTTGGAGTTATCTGCAGTCGTCCATGCTTTGAAAATATGGAGACATTATCTCTTTGGTGAGAAATTTATTGTGTTTACGGATCAAAAAATATTGAAACACATTTTCTCATAGAAATATTTGAATCTAAGGAAAAAGATATTGATGTAGTATCTCCAAATGATTGAATTTGACTTGATGTAAACATATGAGAAAGGAAATTCAATAGCAGATGCGTTGAGTAAAAAGTCATATACTCAGTTGGTGAAAGAAGCTTTAGTTGAATGACAGTTGATGTCAGTCTTAGGAAACATGCATGTGGAATGAATGATTGAGGTGATGTTGTGATTTTATGGTCAGCTACGCTTGTTCCTGATTTAGTAAAAATAAACAATGAGGCACAATCATCTGATGTGGAATGTATGGTTATAAGTTCATAACTCAATGGTGGGGAGACCACTGAGGGCTAGAAACTTGATGAGGGTGTCGTTTTGTGTCTTAGATATTGGTTGGTTGTTCATATGGGTTTTTAGGAACAAATCCATCATTCTTACCACTATTTGAGATGGGATGTACATCTAGGTACACATAAGACGTATAAGGAATTAAAGGCATAGTCTTGGGGGAAAGACATGAAAAAGAAGGTGGACGAGTTCGTCTCGCAATGCTTAACTTGTCAGCAGGTTAAAGAAGAGCATCAGAGACCAACATGTATGTTAAAATATTTTCCCATCCTAGTATGGAAGTGGGATTAGATTGTAATGGATTTTGTTACAGGTCTTCCAAGAACGGTCCTGAAACACAATTCCATTTGGGTGATAATGTATAGTCTAACCAAGTCAGCCCAATTCATCCCTATTCATGAAACTCATATGGTGGAGGTTATTTTAAAATTATATATCCGATAAGTGGTAAATAGGAATAGTGTACTAGTTTCAATAGTCTCATATGGATATCTGAAGTTTACATCTCATTTATAGAATTCCTTACAACAAGACCTTGGGACTCAGTTGACTATGAGCATGACCTATCATCCTCCGACAGATCGGAAATCTGAGAGGACAATATAAATGTTGGGAGACATGATGCGGGCTTGTTTAATGGATTTTGGTGGCTCATGGAAGGATCATATACCCTTAGTGGAGTTTTCATAAAATAAAATATATCAATCCTCGATACACATAGCCCCGTTTGAAGCATTGTATGGGCGTCCATGTCCTTCTCTACTATGCTGGGTGGAAATAGGTGAAACATCACTAGTCTGTCCAAGCTTTGTCCATGAAACAATATAGAAGATCAAGTTTATTAGAAAGAGGATGGAGATGGCTCAAAGTCATCAGAAGTCTTATGCAGATCACTGTCGAATACCGTTGTCATTTGTTGTGGGTGATCATGTATTCTTTAGGATCTCTCCAAGGCATGGATATCATCGCTTTAGGATGTAGGGAAAGTTATCTCCTAGATACATTGGCCTTTTGAGATACTATAATGGGTTGGAGATATGGAATATCAGTTGGCATTACCACCATGGTTTAGTTCGGTGCATAATGTGTTCCATGTATCCTGGTTGAAAAATTATCACCCTGATCATGATCATTTGATCAGATGGGATCACATTGAGCTAGAACCAGATGCATCACTGGTACATATCCTTGTTTGGACCTTGGATAGAAAATATAAAGTCTTGCATGGTAAAAGCATCGGCCTAGTTCACATTTTATGGCAACGTGGTCAGTTTCATGAGGAGGCAAGGGAACGTAAGAAGGTAATGAAAGAGCAGTGGATGGAACTCTTTTTGGCTAGCATGGGTGTTCTAATTTTGGGGGAAAGAATGAAAAATGGTGAAGAGAATGTAGTACCCCTAGTTTTGGGTACATAACCCCTTTCCTCACGTTTTTTTAAATTTGTGTGTATAAAAAATAGAGTTTCCATAAAATAGAGAGTTTTCATAAAATAAAGAGTTTCCATAAAATACAGAGTTTCTATAAAATAGAGATTTTCTATAATATAGAGAGTTTCCATTAAGTTGGGTGTTTCAATAATGTTGTTTGTTTCTATAAAGTGAGTTTTTTCCATAAATTGGGGTGTTTCCCTAAAGTGGGTGTTTCCATATAGTGGGTTGTTTCCAAAAATTGGTGTGTGTCGAAAAAGTGGGATGTTTCCTTAAAAAATGTGTTTCCATAAAAAAGGTAAAGGTGAAGGATGGGAGAGTTTGGAGGTTTTATAAGGAGTGTTTGGACCAAAATTAAGGTCACATGATCCATACAAGGTTGGACCAAACCTTATGGTAAACCTTGCGTAGAGGACAAATCTATATCCTATTTTCTAGGAGCTTACTCATTTTTGCTCTATATATTTCAGTTTGGCTTCAAAATGCCGCTATTTAGAGATTACTCTCCCTAGAAGGATGGAGAACCCTCTTTACATGAGTTGGAGCCAACCTAGAGCCTTCCCTTGGTGATTTTGAGTCTGATTCTTGAGGTATGTCACCATTCTTTCCAGATTTGTCATGTTTTCTTAGATCTTCTTCGATCTACTTCTTTGATCTCCATTATATCTCATATCTGGACCTATAGTGGAATGATATATGGGTTTGGATGCCAAATAGTTCAATTTTGAGTCATTATCATTCTATGATAATAGAACTAAGTCCGTTCTTGGAGAATCGACCCGCTTTCTTCTTCTTATTTCATCTATTGTCAAAGTTTTGTCAAAAAAATCGAGGTAGGTGGCTTCAATCTCATATATTCTTGATAGAATAGATTGTCTTATATTCAAATTGGATTATTGATTGTGAAATACATGGAAAATTTGTCATTCGTGATGATTTATGGTTTTTGTGAAATTTCATGATCTTGGTGAATAGTTTTGCAAAAAGGGTTTAGTTTCATGAATTTAAAATGATGATTTTAAATTAGAGATTTTCTAGAATTGCTAAATGGTTGATGGAAAATATAGTTTCAATAGAAATGGTTTCAATAAAAATTTTAGTTTTACTGAAATGGTTTGGAATTGAAATGCTTTTGACGGAAATGGTTTTCAATAAAAAGGTGTTTTTATTGAAAGGGTTGTTTTGGCATGATTGTTGGGAATATGTGGTGTGTGTTCATGTTGCATATACAGTTCTTGGTTGAAATATGACATTTTTCTCAGTGCCAAAGGTTTAATGGAACATGAGAATTTTATACAGGGATCTTGGTTGAAATATGACCTTGTGGTCGGTGCCAAAGGGTTAATGGCACATGGGAAACAATGAATTTGTGATGACTTTGTTGATCAATGATAAACCACTCATGAGTATGGAACTTTCATAATGTAGAATGCATGATTGGATTCATGGGTTTGAGGAATGGTTGCGTATGCCGATAAAGGTATATTTTGGAATGTTTGTAAATATTGTTTAGCTATTTTTCTAGAAAAATATCTTAATGAGAAAAATTGGTTTCAATTGCACTTGTATTCATTGGTAATGAATAGTTTTGGAAACTTGTTTATTTTTAGTTATAAATTGATTTTGAGATATTTTTTTTATAAATAGTTTTATATAATTGTTTCTAACTATTCCATACTAGTGGTGTGAGTAGGGAAGTCATTGGGGGAAACCTATTGTGTTATATACTCTCCCCTTCATTGGAACTTTGGTGCATTTGCCGATGCTATCTTCTGGGACAAGGGAAAATGTAATGTTTCACACATGTTTAGCACTACCTCATGATGTTTGGTCTGTTCGGAGATTTTGGAGCTTGGAGCTTGTGGAGAATGGAGTCTTAAGAGAGTCTTGTGTAGTTTTTCCGCTGTGTACTTTGATACTTGGTAATTCTTCCGATGTTTCTTAATTTGATGTGGTTCTGAGATACATGATGTTGTAGAGTTGTCTTCATTTTTTCAATAATCAGATAGTTATTTTTGGTTATGGTTGGTAGGTATATTGGTTTATTTATTAAAGGGTAAATCATCGCCCACTTGTATTTGGAACCCTTCATCACTTATTCCCAGCCTTTGGCGTCTTGGGGATGTCACTTAAGGCCAAGTAATAACTCATTGTACTCTCAAGACAATGAGAATTGGTGGGTCATTACACTAAGCCTAGACCCAAATAGCAGCGGAGGCTAGAGCATGAATGGGTGTAGTGACCGGTAATACCATTGGTGCTAGTGATACTAGTATTTTCCTTGGATCACCCACGAGGAATGGCCTATAAGGATGTTGTTGACCCTGTTCTGGATGTGTAACCAATGGAGGGAATTCCTTATCTACATCAATAGTTTCAACCAACCTTCTTTGCTGATGTCTCTAACTCAATGTGCATGATGAGGATCTTCTTCTGGAGCATGTTTGGAAAGAATGCTTCTTCAGAGAAACTCTGCATTGAGTCTTCATAACTCCTTTATCTCCTCCTCTTTTCGAGAAAATATTTCATGAAGAGAAAGAGATTTAAATTCTATATGGGGAAGGTGAGACATGGTATGAACTTTACATTTCTCTCAGTTATGTGCCTTGCAAGAAGGAATAAGTGGATTGTTTGAAGGGATGCCTTGATTAGAGAAAATCCTCTTATTTATAGTACCATTACTTTCTTAATTTTCATTCGTGCGAACAATATCAAGAACAAAAACATCCACTTATGATTACACTAAACTTTACTCTTGCTCTGGAAGATATACAATGACAACATTAATCAAATTTACTGATGCATAATGTATTACTGGAATTATGTTGGTATCATGGTGATATTGCATTTTTCTTCTTCCTCCATGAGATTTTTTCTCATATTTCTTGCTTTCCAGTGAATTTGTTTATAGATAGTAACATAAAGAGAATCCTTAAATATGTTATTCTTGTTTATATTTTGTATCTTCTTCTATAATTAGGATAAAACTGAATTCCAAAATAGAGGGGAATGTGAATTTTAAAAACCCCTAACCCCATGGGCTAGAGATTTCCATGTTATTCTTTCTCAACCATTTGGGATCTGTTTTTTATCCTCAAGAGTTGCATTAAAAAATACCCCAACCTTGTTGGATGGGTGGCTCCTAAACATCTTTGGATGATATCAATGTACCTACTCTTATTATCTTATAAATTCTATTTGGAATCATGGCCAGGTGCATTATCTAGCACTCACTTAAATCATATGATTCAAAATACCGTTGTGAAATTTTAGAAACTTGTGAAATATGATGGCTGGAATCCTCTATGTGGGAGGATAACTCAATTTTCTCAGACACTTAAGGAATAAGTATCTAAATAGTTTTCTATCATTGGGTCTGACTTTGGTGAAATCCAGTCAACGAATGTTATTACTGAGCATATCTTCATTCATGAATATAATTTGTTTGTTGTAGATGGCATGGGGAAATAATATTTCATGAGACTACTCTTAATAGGCTTTGGAGAAAAGTTAAATGCAATGCTCTATGTTCACCCCATCTTTTGATATGAACACCAGATAGTGTATTTGTAATCATTCACCGCTACGTATTTAATGAATTGAGGCATAAACATTGAAGGTATCACTATTGATTCTTTATCTTATCATGTATAGAAACATGGAGATATGCCATGTAAACTGGGAGATGCAACCCTTATTTTAACTTAACATGATATTGATATTCATCATATGTTAATAATTTCATTTTCAGATGATGGTGAGTCTTTTATATGTTGAGACATATATCATGAATACAATCTTTACCAACATTTCTAGAATATTGTATTGAGAGATCAAAAAAGGCTAGAACATGAATGGTATTTCAACCTTATACATTTGTTTACTCATGTTCAATATATCCTCTTCATCTATTTCTAGAGTTTTCTCATCTTGGTCTGACCAAAGTGGATGATTCCTAAATTCTTTACCACAAGAAATGGGATTAGTTGGTGTTTTCTCTAATATATTAAAATAAAAATAACCCAAGAGAGGTTCAGAGAATGACTGTTTCCATGGGATGTCTTCTGGATGAGAAATTATTTCACCTAATAATAAAAAGGCATTAGACACGACTGACCTTATGTTTGCAAGTGCCTTAAGATAAGACGGTTTCCTCATCACTACATTGTCAGTTGGAGAATTATCTTGATAATGTGGAAAACGATTACTGAGAGAACATTCAAAGTTACTGAAATCATGGGGAGGACCACCATGGTGGATTATAGAAAGGGAAAAAGCCTCTTACTCCTTGGTCTTCTTGCCACATGGAGGGTTGTTGTGGATCTCATCATGAGATAAGTACTTGAGATTGACTGTATTTTCATGAACAAAACCATTATGATGACGTGTTCAATGAGGATCTTTAGAGTTAACTCTATTAATCCCTTAATTTTGTGATGGTAGGGTAAGATATTGATTTACAATAGATAAATGCATGGGGCATTCAAGAAATCTAGCATTAAGAGGAGCCTTATCACATATTGAAACGTAATTATCCAACTGTTCTTGGTGAGAATTCTTATTACACACCTTCTTACACGTATTAAGGGTCACTTATTGTATGAAGTGTCTATACTGGGAAGGTGTTCGTGCCATCTTGGGAGTGTCCATTAAAATAGTCTGATTATCTTCTATTGGAATGAGTGTATGTTCCTAGTCTAACTATCCATATGATATGGGGGAGTGTGCCCCATAAACCTCATAGAATGGAATAGAGAAGTATATCTACTCCAATATGTCACACAGATGAATCATCCTAGGTATGGGGACAAAATTATGTGTCTATCCCTTTGGTACTAGTAATGTTGCCGTTATGATATTCTATAAAGCTTCTAAGATATGGGATAGAATTTGTGTATGGCCTTTCACCATTTCCCAAATGTGATTAGTGACTAAAAAAATAAAAAAAAAATATATACTTCCATTCCATATTCAGAGTAGGTGTATGTACCTACTTATATCATCCCTTTTATATTAGTGGATACTAATAGTACTCGGGTGTGGGGGTCGAGAGATGGGTATGCCCCAGGTTTGTCATCAGAGCATTCAGACTAGCTTCTCTGGGTGATAGCAAATGAGATTATTGGAATGCTTGATAGATGTTGGTAGGTGTATTTTCCTACTATCTATTTTCCAACAAGCATGGTCGACATACATCATTAAGTGCTACCATACGAGATTGTTGGCAAGCTTGGTGAGTGAAAGTTGGATTATGTTACTACTTACAAGTTTCCATTGAATTTGGTTGGAATACTTTTTTAAATGCATCCAGATGAGTCTTCTAGATGACCAAAAGATTTTATATATGTTTAATTTCTTGATCATGGTACTCCACTATATTTTTGTGTTGGGATTGGTTGGGTTCCACTAAATGAGTTTGTTGGCCAACGGAACTAAGGAAGACTAGTGTATGTGCTCATCCACTATTTTCCACCAAAATAATTTGGTGGGATTCTATGGAGGGTGAATAGGTAAAAACTTACTCCTAGTTATCTAGATGTTGTCCCTGGAAGATCATATTGTGTGTCCAAGTCTGAAGGACATGGGCCAGACAGCTGAATATAACACCCTCATCATGTTGACGGATTGTTGCCGTGTGGTGCTAGTGATGGTGATTATTGGAAGGAGCCCTTGGGAAGGACCCATGTTTCATTGGGATGAGGTCGTAGGTGGCCTCTTAGTCGACCTCCCTAGAATAGGGGAGGGATTGTAGATTGTGTTTCAGGGATTAACTCCCAAACAGTTGAAGGTAGTGGTTGGCATTGTCTGCTTCTAGAACATTGATCATCATTGAATGGAAAACCAAGGGTTATCTTTTTTGGAGGGCCTATCAAGAATCCTCCAAGGCTGGGATAGTACCGTGTTGATGGTAATCTCAGACTAGTGTGTTGGATACCTAGAATTGAAGATGATGAGTTGGCGAAGTCATACTTTTAAGGGATGAGGATCCATCTTGAGTAGCAGCTCGGGCATTCACAGGTGTAAACATTAAGGAATCCACTTGGAATGAAGAGGTTTCATGGAATAAAGTTCATATATATATGAAAGATACAAACAATGAACTCTAGAAAAGAATCATCTTTTTGGATGAACACATGCATGCTTTATTTCCTTTCCTGGACCTCTTTTATCAATTGATCGTGGCCAGATAAATGGATAACACTATCATCTTGGTTGATTAATCATATTGGGTTCACCATTTTTTCCCTCTAAATGTGTTTTATGGTTAGGAAACACTATTTCTTGATGATTTCCAATGGATTTTTTATTGAACCATAAACTCCCAATGGTTTTGTTTACAAAGGGACCTGCTTTCCTAATGGAGGCACTCATTATAGATTTTGTCCCATGATACTTAAGAACTCACATTCATCGAGAGGATGGTAAGTTGGTCTCATCACCCTTTTTTAGAAGAAATAATTTCCTACTCTTGGATTCTCTTATAGATTAATGATATGTTCATGAATCCTTATTCATTTACCAAGTGAAATGTTGGTTTCCCAAGAAATATGAAACCAATTTTAACCATGTATGGAAATAAGAACAATCTATATGTATTCGAGGTTCTTCATCAAAGGATATATCTCTATGTATTTGAGGTTCTCTATCAATGGCATCCTCTCATATAATATATAGAGATCCTTCGGCCATTATTATGAAAATTATGGGTTTTAAGCCACTTAGTGGGGCACTATGGAATTTAACATCATCAAGGGAGACAAAAGTATCTCTGTAATTCATCGTCATCCTGGGACATAGAGTTTGTTTTGATGTTGGGATCGAACCCATAAAATATCTCCATAGGTATATTTGTGAAAGGAATCTTATCCCACATAGTTTGGTGCCACTTAATGGGACACATCATACCTTTTAAGGTCATGTAATAAGGACACACCTATACAATTTAACATTATGTGGCAACGATATCCCTGTGGAAGGTTCCTAGTATTATCTTGATGAGGAGATTCTACCTAGGTAGCCTAAGGAACATGCAAGGAATATGATCTCCCATGTTTAATTATACCATACTAGAAATATGCTTCATAGAGCATAGGGTTGATTTGGTGTATTGGGGTTTAATATCATGGATGCTTCCTATGTATCCCATTTGGATGGGAATCAAAGTCCACGTAGTTTGGTATGTCTCACAAGGGAGTATGACACTTTGAGAAAAATAGGTTGGGGATTACTTTTTAAGAGGATTCCCTTATAATAGGGTATAAAAGAGATATATTAACTCATAGAAATTTTTTGACGCTTAATTAAGGGTTCACTCCAAAGGAGGATGTTTGGATTAAGGGAAATTGGATTGGACTCCTGAGGAGGATGTTAGGTGAGCTCATTCCCTAGGTGAAGTCTTGCTATGTCTCACAGTTATGGTGTGAATTAGAGTTATTTTTTTAATTAGGTTAGATGGATTTTATGGATGTCATTATCATTACAAACCTATATGACCATGTGATTCAGTCTATGTTTGAGAAACAATATGATGTTAAATACTCAAAAATCCACCCACACTTTTCATCCCCCACTAATGGAAGAGGTCGATCCTATGGTGGAAGAGGTCATGGAAATGGTGGGAGAGGCCGTAGCTACGACGACAGAGGCTGAAGTAATGAAGCTTTACTCTCTTCACTTTACATTAGACAAGGATCCATTTTAAGGAAAGAGTGAAGGGGAATAAAATATATAATAGTGAGACTAAAACCTGCTACATTAATGGCTAAAGAATTACATTAGGATAAATGCCCTTTGAGGGTTTTTTGGGGATTACTCCTAAGTAGGATGTCCATTTTAGGATTGGTTGGGGATTGCTCCAAAGTAGGATGAACATTTGAGGATTTGTTGGGATAAATCCTAAGTAGGATTCCCATTTGAGGTTTGGTTGGGTTTTACTCTTAAATAATATTCCCATTTGAAGTTTGGTTGGGGTTTACTCTTAATGAGGATGTCCGTTGAGATTTGGTTGGGGCTTAATCCTAAGGAGGATTCCCATTGAAATATTATTTGGGTATTACTCCTTAGAAGGATTCCCATTGAGATTCGTTTGGGGAATACTCATATGGAGGATGCCCATTGATATTTGGTTGGGGATTACTCCTTAAGAGGATGCTCTTTTGAGCTTAGGTTCTTAGCTTAGGAGGTCCATAGCTCAGGTGCATTACACTGGTCCTTGGATTATGTACTTAGCTCAGGTGGTTAGTGTATGTTCCTAGAATAGGTCATTAGAGTATGTTGTAAGTGGAGGTGCTAAGAAAAAGCCCTTAGTGTATTTCTTTAGTGCAAGTCCCCCACACGGGTCCTCCGTTCAGGTCCTCTTCATAGGTCCTCTATATAGGTCCTTTTGTTCTAGACCCTGATGAGACTTTGATCCACTTTTCACCTTTAATAATATTATATCCCATGATTAGAGAGTTACATGAGTGTTTCTGAGTACATGGTAAAATGGAATCCATGCAATGAGATCTTTGAGGCTTCTTCTCAATTTTAAACCTATCAAATGGGGAGTCGAAGGGTCCTATTTATAAGAAAATAGTGAACCCTTGGTGGAGGAGTTACTCCATGTAGGTCCTCTACATATGTCGACTGTGTAGGTCATCCGCGTAGGTCTTGTGGCGAAAATACTTCATGCAAGTCTTCCACTTAGGTGAGGAAAATCCCTTTATAATATTTATCTGTCTTCTGAGTGCCATAACTTTTGATCTGTAAGTTTGTTTGGGCTCTATGACTAGTTGAATCGAATATCTCAAAGATATCTATACTTTATGATATGTTGAATACCCAAAGTCTTTGTAAATGAAACTCAACGGTTGAATTTTTATTCGTTGACACTTTTATATCGCTAATCATGGAAATACATGGCCTAATCATGGAGGGGGTGAGGGGGCTTTTTGAATATCTCTCATCGTGGAGTATTCTAATGGAAAATGGAAATCAAAACATGAATTCTATGGAAAAGTTCACGAAACACATTATGTGGTGTCAATACTACCCCATATTATTGTGAAGAAAGTATCATCATACTAATGACTATTTCAAATTTCTCATGAGATATATCACATTACCCAATACACTGGAGTGCTATATAATTATTGGCACACCTGTCGCATCATAAGATTTACATTGTTCTATATAATTTTAAGCTCACCCGTCGCATCACAATATTTACATTATAATGCATTCCATATAGAACATATATCAATATTGGACATAAAATAACCCATTTAAAGTAATGGTTTTCATTTCTTAAATCATAAATTCATAATCTTTGGGTTCCCAAATTAAATAGGGAATAACATACTTGATATAAAAATCATCAATTTTGAGTGAAGAAGAAAAAATCTCAAGAAGTAAATGGTGTATTTTTTTGAAAGAAGAGTTATTTTAAAAACATTTTGTTTGTCATAAACTCAGTTATAAAACATTTATATCCCATATAAGGTAATTTAATGATTAATAAATGATATTTAAGGAATATCCACACTGAAAATGGGGTCAAATAGGGAACACCCAAAGAAAGAGAGTTGGGTTCAAAAATTCCCTTTACATTATGTCAGAAAAATTTCATCACTTTAATATCTCATATAATCAAACTATATTAATTAATTAACAAATAATGAACCTTTTATAAATTAATTTTTTTCATTATGGTTTTAATAAGTTCATTTTAGGGGATTTTGAGAGAGTTACAGAGTTTAATCTCATTGTTCGTGAGTGTTTTTTTCTCAGTATTCATGATCCGTTCACTTGTATACATGTATGAAAGTTAATGTAAAATGTGGATAAATGTAAAGAAGTGTTATTATATGTTATTAATAATGTTACATAAGTTAAATAATCTTATAAAGAATTTGTTTTTATGGTATGATTTTGAATCATTAGATAAAAGTTAACGATGATAGTTTTATGTCAATTTTGGATGTTTTTCGATCACAATGAACTCAGTTTGTTCTATCATTTAGTATTATGTTTATAATTTAGTTCCAAAATATCAAAAAGGTTTATAAAATACAAATTAAAATATTTTTAAGTGTTTTAATTTTTATATTTGAAGGACCCTAGACCACCTTGGAGGGGTGAGGGGTGAATCGGGGTGTCAAATTTTTCTCTTATTTTATGGATCTTGTTCCCACATTGTTAGGAACTTGTTTAAACATATATGATGAATATGTGTAGTAATTGAAACACACATAATTACAACACAACACTTTTTACATGGTTCACCACTAAGGGATTATTCCAAGGAGCATACGCCGAATGATTTTCAGTGGTACCAAATTCAACTAATCTTCACTAGTTGTGGATTACAATGGTTCGGGAATAGTCATTCTGTCCCTAGATCACTGCCTTTAAAAATGTTCAGAGATATCTCACTACATCCCTCAGGTCACTCCTGTTGACTCCCCTGGCTCACTTCCTTGGGTGAAGTCCCACTCAATTTATAGACTTGAAGGTCTCTACAATAGATTAACATGGAAGTCTTTGTATCCTATTTAGAATGAGACATTTTTTGCATCAGAGTCCTGAAATTATGATCTTTTTTATTCAATATTATTCTCTTCTTGGCCCGAATCACAAAATCATTTGTGATTGTTCAAGCAATCATCACAATTGCACTTCCCCAAATAATTTACAATCTTCATTTGGGCATACTCTATTCTTCTTCTTCTTCTCTTCCATTCATTCTCAATACCAACACCTATGTGTATCGTATACTTCCTTCTTTATGTGAATATATGAGTTTAGTTTCACGTATTGTTTTTCTTCTCTTCGAAAATCACAACGAGGGTGTTAAACACCAGTCATGTGTGTGTGGAACAACTTCTCTTTGTAAAACTGAATGCATCATGGTACTTCCTTCTTCACGAAGCCGTTTAGAGAGTAATAACACCTATCATAGGCTTGAAGGTCCCCCAATTTATTTACTCACCCTTCTAGGTGGGTTGCGAGTAAAAATATTACATTGCGTGTAAAAATAACTTTTGGCAGGAAAAATTATTTTCGCGCAACTCTCCTTTTTTGCACAGAACATCCATTTTTAGCACAACCCTTTCTTTTTCACGCACCACTTCTTCTTTTCGCGCACAACTCTATACTTAAAATTTTCCACACGTCAGAGCTCAGGATTTTTCTAAGTGTCGAGCCTTACCTAATGAGAGGGAGTCACCTCTTATTTATCTTTGTTTTTGAACTATGAGTAAAACCCTTCCCTATGCATAAAACTGTCTCTCACTTCTTTATATTATGCGCACCTTCCTTTATTTTCACACACCATGAAGATTTTTTGATCACCTCATGACTTTTCCATTATTCATCATTCAGAACATGAAGCATCTCTTTCACGTAAATCATCAAACTGGTATTTTACATGAATTCCAATTTTGCACTCAACCTGTATTATTCACCGCACCGACTTCCAATTTCGCTCATATTTTGGATTATTTTGCGCACTTCATGCCTTTGTCAATTTTCTACTTTCTAATCATAGATCACCCCTTTCGTATAAAACCTCAAACCCATATTTTATGCACAACCAATTTTATACACACAAGTCTGATGTTCCATGCATATTATGTGAACATCTCCTATTTTTTTTCACCTCATGCCTTTTCTGATTTTCAGCATTTTTGATCCGAGGCACTGTTTTCATGAAAAAACTCAACCAACTATTTCAGAAACAAAATTTTTCCACACACATTCCCATTTTTTCCGTTCACAACTCTAGTTTTTCACAGGGCACTTTCTTTTACCAAATATTTAAGTAATGGTCTTAAAACACCAATTACATGTAAAATTGTAAACAACATTCCATATTACGTGCAACACAAATCTTATGGGTAACCTCCTTTTTTGCGCACATTGCGTAATTTTTTGCACACTTTATACCTTTTCCAAATATCAATGTTTTGATCCTGAAACATCAATTGCGTGTAAAAATCCTCTTGAAATTATCACACAACATTATCTACTAAAGACATGTGTCTTTAAACTTATGATTTTTAGGCCCAAAATTTTTGAAAAAACTTGAGAACTGTGCCACCTTCAATATATGCATCAGCAATAACCTTTATGCTTCTTTTTGGTGATTTTACTTCTTCAACAACTCTTCTTATTTAATCACAAACTCCACAACCATGATATATCCATTGATATATCTACTTTAGCATCATAAAAGTTTCCATTGAAAGTACTATAGCATCCTTCTCGTCCACCAGCATCTTTCCTTCCAATAAGGCTTGAATCATAGGTTCTCTTTACATGTGATAATTGTGAAATACAAATCATCAAAGCATTGTATGATTTAGATACAATGTGAAATGCATGGCCATATTAGAATGCCAAGCCCTTCCACACTCTCTTCTACTTCAACCATCACTATCTACTTCTTTTAAATCATAAGATTCTATTCTTCAAGTAATATATTTCATGGTTCTCAAGAAATCATGTATAATATCATGGTGTTTTCTTCAATCATCCTCATATGGATGTTACCTCACCATTATTCCATTTCATTAGAGTTCATCTTGATATGTTTCATTTTGATCTTTATTGACAACAAATGAAAAAAAATAAAACCTTATACACAAAGTGTTCCCAACATTATTAACATCCTTGATGGTGCTAAAGAAAAATGAATGTGTATCTCCCAAGATGTCGATAAATTGACACCTCACATGTGACGATTTCATTTTTTAGAATAGGAGAGAGAGAGAGAGATTGGAGTTTGATGATGCTTATTAAATTAACATGATAGAATAACAATATATAAAACATACTAGATTTATCATTCTATTTTTATAAGATAAGGTTTGGAGACAATAATAAAAGAAAATAAATTGAAAAGAAATTTAAAGAGAAAGGAACAGGACTTTACATATTGGATTTATTCCCCTTGAGAACATCCTTAGGGAAAATGATTTATCATTATGATGAGACCATGATATCATAGACATTAGAAAGGGTATAGGGAAGAATATTGGGAATAATATAGGAAAAGTTCAAAGCTTAAGAGAATTGAGTAGAAGAGGAGTTGAGGGATGGTATTTATAGTGGAAGAGGGGGCCTTTTTCTCATTATTCTATTCATTAGTTTATTATTTTGGCTCAATAATATGAATAGTTTTAGAATAATCTATAAATATATTTAAAAAACAAATGATAGTTTGATATTTTTTTCTTACATCCGCATTACATCATCTAGGAATCCATAATTCATGTATTTAGCACCCATTCCAAATTAATGTATTTTAATATTCATAAAAATTCACATATTTAGAAAAAACCCAAAAATTAAACCCAAACATTTTCCAACTTGTAGAATTAAAAAATAAACTCCATGTTATGAAAATAATTATTTATATATGAGTAATTTAATATTTAATTAAAATTATCATTTACATGGAAAATACAGATCGTAACATTATAACTTATTTTATAAAAATTTAAAAAATTAATTACGGTCTCATAAAATTATCATAAAATCATAATATATAAAAAAGATAATTTTAAGAATATATTTTACAAAAATAAATTTTCTATTTTATTATTAAATTAATCATTAAAATTAAATTAAATATTTATGACTTAAAAAAATACTAACACTTAGTTAATAAATTTTAAAACATTTATTTACATAGAATATGATATAATTATATCATAATTTAATTTATAATATGCCTACATTTTATTTATAATTTCATAGGAGATTCTACTATTCATTTGGTTGGTTTACTATTCATAAGGGTCATATTATCATTCCTATGGTCAAGTTATAATTTCACTTTTATGGTTTCCTTATCATCATGAAATAAATTTTGTTTCATTCATTTATCATTTATATTTTTTATTGTGTTTTTAATTTTGTTTTTTTATTATACCATATGAGATAATTATAAGAAGGTAATTTCAATGATAAAAGTTTTGGGTTGTTATAAATAATCCTAAAAAGTCTATAATAAAGGTAGAGGAATAACTACAACATGAGGTTGTTCAAATTGAGAAATAATTTGGTAAATTTGTTGCTTATGATCCCTCGAATGAATAAACTACAAAATGTAAAAATAATTTTATTAAATCAATCAAATGTATCTATATTGAGGTAAATTATTATCTGATGTGTGTCCCTATTGACATAGAGACCTAAATATTCAGACTCATCAAGGAAATACATGATGCCAATTTATAGATGTAGGACGAAGATGATTTAAGGGAAAAATAATTAAAAAATAAAATGAGTTTCTAAAACACTATCACAAACATTGTGAACGTCATAGATGAAATTTTCATATTATATAATGAAATATTATTTGTGGTTGACAAAAAATATCAATGGTATTTTTATGAGAGATTAAATTTTCATAAATATTTCAAATGAAGTGCTCTGTAAATTAGCGAAAATACATAAAGTCTTTATAGATATAATGTATATCTAGTTGTACGGTAATGAAAAAATAATTAAAGAGATGAATATATCTCTTGGAAATAAAAAGAAAATGCATGAGGATAAAGTTTAAAATATGAATGTGGATTGGCAGGAAAGATTTATCTTAGTTATTTATGAAAATAAAAATCCTGTAAGACTCTCAGTTTGAAGTGTTTAAATTTGAATGTATAATTCAAAAATTGGGATTCTATAAATGATGATTCTTATCAAATAGTTTAGAAAATAAATAATTCCAAAAAAAACATTATATAAAAGTCTATAATCAAGTAAGATAATTAATTTTGTAAATAATAGCTAGAAATAATCTCATAATAAATCTTTATCCAGCCCATAAAAATTGGTAATCTAATTTTCAATTGAATCTGTTATAACTAAATCTAGGTTTTCAGAAACTTAGAGAAAAAATTAATTGTTTTGTAAAAATATAAAAGGGGAAAAATTATAAAACTCCTACCTCATATTAACGTGTGAATGTGATATTTTTAAAGAAAATTTCCAAGTGAAAAAGAGCCACAAATATATGTGTTCTATCACAAAATTATCAAGGTATATAATCAAGATAGATTTCATGAACGAGTAAAAGGAAAAGATCTATCAGAATATATTTGTGCTAATTTATGTTTGGACATAGGGATATTGAATGTTGTCATAAAATTTCAACATGTGATGATTATATAATTCTTAAATAGTGGGGGATCAAAGCTAAAGTATGAATACAACATTCTATACACAAATATATTTTATAGGGAATTTAGAATTTATCTCTAATGAATTTTTTTTATTGTTTGGGAACATTAAGTGAATTTTGAAACACGTATGCCCACTGTGAAGATGAATGTTTTTATGAGCCAACCCATTCAAACACTCATGATAATGTAAATAAATTATTACAATATAAGGTGATTAAATAAAATAAAATAAATTAAGCATTGGGAGGTATATTAGTAAATAAGGTTGTTGAACAAGCCACTCCTAAGAATACTATAATGAAAAATAAAGAGGATGTTCAACAAATATTAAAGAAGTTATTGTAGTATGGAATTATATATTGTATTATAGACCATTGAAAAATTTCTATGAATCTAAATGTAAAAGAATTTATAACATAATCGAGAGAGGAATCCATCTAGGAGAGAGATTGTAGGCTTGGATTAATAGTAGACACTCCTCACGAAGAGGATGAGAGGATGCTAAAAATTAATAGATCAAAGCTATTTTAAAAAGTGAATAAGAGTTTTTGATAGTCTGGATATAATGATACAAAGTGTATTCTTGTTTAACTTGGTCAATTGATGAATGAATTGAACTGAACGATGAATATTTATTCATTTAAAGTTATTGTAAAGAATGACCTAACACACACAAAGGAGGTTGTACATGTTAAGAAAGTTGTTTTTACAATATGGAAAGTCAGATTGGAATAGGCTAATAAAATACAGTAAGCTAAGAAATATTTATTTGGTTTGATATCTTCTGTAAACTGACCTCCTACAGCTAATAAAAAAGAAAAATTTAAGAATAAATCCATGATTCCAAGTGAAATTCAAATTATTAATGTGAAAGGTGAAACAAGATTAAAGTTGTCTTGGAACTTTAGAACCATAAATAATGGAGTCTTTGGTTTGAAAAAACCATCTCATCCTTATGGATTACCTTTAGAAGTTGATGGAGGGTCCCCCTTGTTCCTAAGACAACTATTTTTGTGTTTTGATATATTTAATTTTATTCATATTTTACAAATATATTTTTGGAGTTAATTGAGTTTTGTAGTTCAAATTAATATTATAATGGAGAATTATTTAATATCGGGTGATTTTTAATTGAAATTTAAGTTCATTTAATATTTTATTAAAAATTTGGCTTTAGGTGCTAAAATTATTAAATGATAATTGATTTGATATTTATATCTGTTAGTAGTATGGTTTTGTCTTTGAAATTAGTATTAAAAAATTCCATGTTTTTATTTTAATATCAATTATTGGAATATATTTTTATTTTTAAAATTTTAATTTATTTGTTTTAATCACATTGATGTTTTATTTTTATTTTATTTCATAATGAATTTTTAAAAAATATTAATTTTTCTTAATAATTTATTGAAAATTTATAAAGTCCACAATTAGAGATGATGTGTATTAGTTATTAGAGTGTTGTGTATTATTGAAATTTATCTTTTTTAGGAATATATTCTAGCCTATGTGTGGGTGAGATGTAGCTTCATAAGAGTCATTATGAATTGAGTTCAAATATTAATTTGAGTTAGCCCGATAACAATATATGAGTGACCAAAAACTATATATGATTGAAGTAAAATTTCATTTTTTTCAATTGATTCTATGTATGAGTATGCCCCATCTTCATATGAATTAGAGTATATGAGTAAATATGAATTGAAAATAAAATCATGACATTGAGGGAAGAATAAATTATAGTCGATCAAGCCTATGATCAAGTTGAGGTGACATCGGTATGAGGAATAGGATACATAGGAAGAAGTGGATACACCTCTAGTGAATTTGGTTGAGGATTATTTTCAATGTTGGAAGACCAATATTGAACATAATTATATTTGTAGATGATGAATATTTATTTTTTTGTAAACAGAATATTTAGAGGTAGGTGTGACTATGATGATGGAGACAAGTAAAGCTTTGATGAGGATTTTTGGATCATTGACATCCATAGCCAACTATCGGGAAGTTAGTTGATATTAATTAAATGATAAGGAATTTATGGGTTTTTGTATTTTCTAGTTTAATGTATTGTCAATAAAGAAACAAAAAAGGGGGATTAGTCTTCCATAATGATATAGGTATGTTATTGACACAAATTTTATGCTAGGTACTTGATCAATGTTCTACTTGAGCTAGGTAGTCTCTACTGCTTGAAAGATCAATTGAAGGATGTCGTCAAAACTAACCCAACAAATTTAAGTCATGATTTGATGTTATTGATTCCATTTTACTAATGTTTTTGTTGAATTAAAAGATGATCTATAATTTTCTATTTTTTTGAATAAAGAATAAATAATATGAAGATTGTAAGTTGATCATCGACGAAGGAGCATGATTGAATGAAAACAGAATCTGAGACCAATCATGCTAGGTGTGAAATACTAGTGCAGAAAAACATTTGATTTTATTTCAAATTAATGGATTATAGATATGAACATTTTTTGGATATTTTACTTTGAGTTTGTGTAGTTTAACTATCACTATTTTTAGGAAGTTATAAATAATGAACAACTAGATATCACGTGATTTGATTATCAATATTATAAAATTAAATAGTTTTTTAGAAAAATGTAAGAAAATAATACCCTAGATTTATCACAACTGATAATATAAAAAAGGAATGAATTTTATTCCTGTAGAGAAATATGACATAAAGGAGATTAATTTTGAATCCCACATGTAGATTTCAACATATATGGAAAAGTTCAGTAAGAGTCACATGAGGAAGATGATTCATTGTAATCTATGACATGTTGAGTCCAAGTATTTGAGGCCAGTGATGCTACCTGCGAGTTTCATAGCTAAAAATTGGCACAAGATTACACATAATGGGGGGAGTAAATTTATATCCATAAATCATTGATTAAGACATTATGATTCAATTGGAAGAAGGCATGAGAATGAACCAGGATACTTGGTAGTACTGGGAGCTGGGAAACTAGAGCTCATTAAAAGAGAATAATCCCATCTGCCTTCATATTAATTGTCTCATATTATTATTTTATTATGAAATTAATAACATATATAATTTTTATGAACATTTTTATAGTTTAAATTATTAATATGAAATAAAATTTATTTTTATTTATACATTTAATTTTTTGTTGAGTCCTTTAATTTTTGAGTTGTTGTTCATCAAGAAAAAATGATAATTTGATTTTGATGAACCCAAATCCATTCTTCTACATCTCTGTGAACATAGTGGTTTATATAATGTTTAATTTATCTATATTATCACTAAAATTCTCAATAGAGGGTGATGATGAAATCTTCAAATAGTGGAGACCCATCTTACTAATTTCATGTGGATATAAGAAAACTAATTTGTCAATAGTTAACCAAATTTCCAACAATGTTTTCCGTTATTTTTATACCATAACTCTATACACATGGTCAAATTAGTTTTATATAGTTTCCAAAATATGTTGTTTGATATTTAATTACACATTTAATTTTCTCACTATATACTTCATAAATATTCTCATTGCCTGTTAGTGTTTTAGAGATTCTATTTCATTTTATTGGTTAGTTCACTTCACCTTCAATGTGGGATTAATCCTAATTGATGCAATAATAGTAATAAATATGAAAATAAATAAATATTTTAACGTTTATAAATTAAAATCATAAAATTTTGGCCCAATTTTTTAGGATGGTTTCATGTGACACAAAATTCATGAAAAATAAAAAATAGCAATCAAATATTTTTTTTAAAAAATATTTTTAATTTTTTACCATGAAATCTTCGTAAGTTTTTTTATTATCACATATAATATTATTATTTTTCATACCAAAAAACTAAACATATGAAAATATAGAGATTTTTAAATATGAAATTCATAATAAATTAAATCATTTTATAAATAAAATAAAATTATAATGAACAACATGGGAGAAAAAGAGTCTTTTACTAATTAATAAACACTTATACAAAACCTCATCCAAAAAAATCGTAAAAAAACATAGTATAAGGGTGTATCAACTCACTTATGTGTTATAAAACTCATATTTAACTAGGATAACATCAAGATACTAGAATTATAATCTTATGCACTAAAAAATTTAACTATTTCCGACATTTATAGGAGTTTCTAATAAGGAATATCTATCCTTCATTTAGAACCTCTACAATATAGAGAAACAATTACCACTTCCAGGGATTTGTGAGAATGATATATAAATGAGAATCTTCATTTATATCATAAATGGAATTCTAGGAACATTTTTTATCCATAGAGGCAACTATATTTGAAACTTGGTAACAAGTATATGATTCATTGTTCATAAAATTGTATCTTATGAGACTTAAGGGAGAGATTAATAATAATAATATTAATTTCTATCAAGAGGATAGAGTGGATTTTTAGGCATATTATGATGAGTTTAGGTATCTACTATAGTAGTTTCCTCACCACCATCCCCTTACCCATACCTTCATAGAGTTATTCTATAAGGGGTTGTTATATTCTAGAAATATTTAATGAAATAATATTTTGGAGGGAATTAAACTAATAAAACAGATGAGTATCTATGATAATTTTTCCACACCCTTACCCAAAATTCATAAAAAATATACTAGGATATTAGGGAAGATAAAACCAGTGAATCCAGAC
Organism: Viscum album; assembly: GCA_963277665.1. Lineage (NCBI taxonomy): Eukaryota > Viridiplantae > Streptophyta > Magnoliopsida > Santalales > Viscaceae > Viscum > Viscum album. The sequence goes on from OY728150.1 coordinate 1,899,004,296, forward strand.
TATAAATGAATTTATATATTACTATAATTTGAGATTAACTTCATTGAATAGAATGTCAAAAAATATTAATCAAATTGGGTATTGAGGTCAGAATCTACCCATTAGAGATAAATTCCATCAATTTGGAATTCTTGTGAATTGAAGAACCTACTTATACTACTTTTACATGTAACACCTCAACCCCAAAGTCCTATAGTTGGTGCATTATTATATTTCATTAGCATTATCACAAAAGATCAAGTCTCAAGAAACCTATTAGTTTAGTAGGCTTGGAAGTACTACATACATTCATAAGGTTTACATTACATTATAAAATAGAAAACTACAACAATATTGTTTCCATAGAAAACACTGAGATCCCATAGACTATCACGGTAGGTCAGTCATAAAATAATTCTTTTCATCTTGGGAAAAATAAAACATATAAAGGGGTGATATCAAATGCTCAGTAAGGATAACAATATAGCAGAAACTTTCATAAATAATCATAAATATTTAAGGAAATGTATTAAACTAAAACAAAAACATTTTCTACATAAACATCAACATAATTTGGAAAATATAAATCAAAATAATTACATTTACTTACTAACATGGATATTATACTAGTCGAATAATTACATGCAATATCAATAGCCACTTTCATAATTATGGAATGCATAATGCCAGACTTTCATAACCATATAGTTAAGGCCTTGTTCCAAGAATACAAAGAAGGTCTTGTCAAGGCCTTATGCCAAGACACTAGTTTATCTCATGAGACCTACCAATGCATCAAGGAGCTATAGCGGGATCCACCCGTCACTTATTAAGTCCAATGTATTTCTCATATGAAAAGGTTTAAACATAACATAAAAATTTATATTAAAATTGGTATACGAAATGTCAATACATTATCCATAAACCATGAATGGTATGAAATAACACATACAAATTCAAACATATCACAAACCCTTCAATACCATATGGCTGTTTTGAATCATAATAAATCAAATTCAAACAAACATAAAATCAGTCAAAGTATGTTGACATAGATGAAATCCAAAAAAATTTAGAGAAATATATCTTTCTATTTTTAAATATTTTAAAAGTCACTCAATTATAAAAGAAATCATTTATATTTGAAAATATTCTTATAATATTGAAAGGGATGCTTCGAAGATGTTATAACTGCAGACAATAACTTCATCTGCTGTAATAGTTAAAAAAACATTCTTACCTTAATTATCTCAAAAAGGTCATAAAGTACCTCATTTGGAAAACGACAGAATTATTACTTTATATAAATAGTATAAAAATTAAAACAAGGGTATAAATGAATTTATACCATAGTTTATTAAATATTAAAAATGTTTTGAAATACATTTTTTAAGAAAAAACGGATGTGGATGATAAAGAGGTCCTAGTAGATACTGAATTAAAAACAACCTCGAATAATATAGAGATTGTGAAATTAACCCTTACCTTTTACTTTTCCTTGGTCGAGTGTAGGTTAACCTCTTGTATAATGGTGAAATAATTGTTATTAAATTATACAAGAAACATATACATTAATATGATATCATATATGATCTTTTAACATTGCTTTGTTAATAATATCTTAGTATTATCGTCGTTTCGTGTGTTAACTTACTTGTTTTATTTTATATTATTTGTTACATAAGCCGTGTTTGTTATGGATAGGTTGTATCTAATTCATCTACAGAATGATATCAATTCCTTAAAAATTATTTTTAATCATCAAATGATAATTAGACTTGAATGGATACGATGGGGAATTAATCTCATCGCGTTCATGGAGACTGTAGTCCATACGTACGCACGAGCGACAATATCATTATTTTGATATTAAAATAATATATAATTGGATGATATACCATATATAAAGAATCATTACCATGTTATATTTATTAATTACATATATTGCACATCATTATTATAACCATCAAAATAATAATTTATTGAATAATAATTACACCACGACGTGGAGACGGTAAGCCGTACGTACGCACATATGGTGATATGTCATTCAATGGATGGATATAATAATGAATATGGTTGTAAAATATTTATAATAATATCACAGTATATAGAAGATACTAGAGTTATTATTTTGTAATGGAAACAACAAAGAAAGAGGAAGTGGAAGAAGAAAGGAACTTGAAAGAGGTGATGACATATTTAACTCTTCTTTGGGTTCCTCCTTTTGATTTGATAAAAAGGGATCCTTAAGATGGATTTATTATATAATCCCACCATTTTGTCACATAAACATTCATTACATTATACAATACAAGCAATCTTTAAGGTTTAGTGTCTTGGAAACTAGGAACTCAAAACATGAAAACATAAAAAGTTCTTCTTAAACACTTGAAAGGCATCACTTATGTTCATCTTAAGTTCATTAATGCATCTCATAACCTGGGGAAATACATCAAAAGAAAGTTTGATCATAAGACCCAGTAAGGGAAACAAGGGAAACATTTAACATGTGAACTTGAGATACATCAATAAAGTCATGAAAAATAACTCTAAGGAATGAGAAAGGAATCATGAGGCATATCATAACAAAAATAACGTATTTCATAACATGAAGATGTTGATAAAACATTTAACATAGACAATCATTTCTGTTCCAAGGTGACATTAAAAATCACCAATCTTATTCACCAAGGCGTCGTTAAAAATGGTCATCTCTAGAGATTAAGTCTTTACCTAATGAATTGGAGCACTATCAGGGGACGACCTTAAATTTTTCTTTGTTATCATGTAATCCACATATATCATCCTGAAAAATTTCATAAATAACCAATATAGCATAAAAGAAATGGGTTTCATTTCATAATCATAACATTTTAAAAACTGCTTTAAAGACATGATCTTTATGTCACATTAAACCCACAGAAAAGGAAAGCGGGTCTCATGTATGTAAATCGGAAAATTTAAAACAGATCCTTTTTTCATATATGTGAATACCCCTTTAGAAGAAAGATATTTGATTATTCACTTAATAAAATAAAATAATTTGAGAAAAATAGAGAGTCATTTTGAGACGAAAATTCGGCAGCATAACGACTATGTTGTAGGGTTTTATAAAACATTGAAAAGAGAGGGGACATGGGTCACCTACTCATAAAAGGTCTATAAAAAAGCAGGGAGACAGAATATAAAGGACTTAAGAACATGGTATTGAAATTTTAAATATATACCATATGAAATGATGACCATGAAAGGAAGTCAAAAATAAGATTTCTCTTATGAAAATTCAGCAGCCAAACAGCGTCACTTAAACTTCAAAAAAATGAATTGGCGAGATCAAATAGGGTCTCTCATCATATGAACATAAAGGATAAGTATGATATATATAAAGATCATACCCCAACATAATAAAAAGGAACATGAAATATTTGACAAGAAAATAGATCTTGAAAATGAAAAGGGTGAAAGAATCCCTTAAAAATTCGGCAGTCTAACGGCGTCACTTAAACTTCAAAAAAAAAATGAATTGACGAGATAAAATAGGGTCTCTCATCATATGAACATAAAATATCAGTATGATATATTTTGAGATCATACCCCAACATAATAAAATGGAACATGAAAGACTTGACATGAAAATAGATCTAGAAAACGAGAAGGGTGAAAGAATCCTTAAAACTTCGGCAGCCTAACGACGCCACATTAACATTATTAAAATGAAATGATGAGAGAAAGAGGGGGTATCTCATCATATTAAAATGAAAAGGAATGTAGGATGAATATAAAATATCATCTTCAAACATAAGAACATGGAGCAGAAATGAAATGACATAAAATAGAGTACTTGGAAAGAAAGAGGGAGGTAGGATCCCTTACCTTAAAGCGTAACTCTTAAAACTCAATGGTTGTGACCTTGAGGGCTTGGGGCACCTTGGGAGGACTTATAGGGAGGTAATGATACCAGATAATCATTGGGGGAGAGTTGGGAGTGAAAACTAAAGCAGTAAAGGGTGGGTATTTATAGGGAAAGTGAGGGGACAATACATTAATGACCAAGGGACACCTCATTGGTGGTATTGGAAAATCTATGGGCATTCCCAGGGTATTTTCCCATGGTATTGGCCGCTTGGGACACCTCATACCTTATATTACTATTCATAAGTCGACCATATTGATTAAATACTTAATACATCATTTAATGATATCATTAAACACCCGTAACTTAAAAACTGTATTTTCACTATTCATCGAAAATTCAACATTCTCAGAAAAATCTCAAAATTTCACCTTAACAAAATATCAATGCTCCGATTTTAAAAATGAACTCCATTTTTTCAAAAATAATTTTCTAAATATTTTTAATTTAATTTTTAAATAAATACACTATTCACTAAAAATTCATTTTTTTCATAAAATCCCCAAAAATTACCTAAACATAATATTGATTCTCTAAGTTCAAAAATGAAATCCATTTTATAAAAATATTTTTCTAAATATTTTTAATTTAATTTTTAATTAAAAAAACACTATTCACCCAAAAAAACTAATACTTGACTAATAATTTCTGAAACAGTTATTTACCTATTTTATTGAATCACATTTCTTAATCAAGGTGCCTAGATTATATTAATACTTTCTTTAAGTGAGATTACTAATCCATTTGGTAACATTACTAATCCTAAGCATAAAATCAATATTCATAATTTACTATTCATCAAACATTAAGTTGATCTTATTAGACTCTAAATTTCGTACTGAACATAAATGTAGAAGACTATTTTTCGAAAATCATTACCAATTTTTAGTTATTTAAGGTTTACATAACCATTTTTTTAAAAAATATTTCTCTAAAATTCATCAAAAATAAGAATACTATATTTATCCAGACATTTGAAAATTCACAAACTTCATCATAAGAAGAAATCACAATTTTATTTATAACAAAGAATTATGGTCTCCTAACATATCCCCTTATAACCCCAACATAGGACCTAAGTGTAAGGTGTGATAAGGTGAGAGAATCTGAGGGCGGCTCGGCCAACATCGCACAAGTAGTAATTTCTATCAGTTTGAACTTCTCGCGACGACGATTCCGTTATAGCTTCACACGATGAAGTTCGTCTTGGGTTTGGTTCAGAGAAAATCCCAGTGGTACTATCTCCTTCCCAAGTTTTGTTAGATGGGTTTCGATCGGTCTAAGACTACTGGATGAGGCCATCAAATCTTCTTTCTATGTTAATTAACCAAGATCACTTGTATTTAGAGACAATAGTCGCAACATTCAGTTTGCAACGGTCATACTGACTAATGGTCACATAATAGTCAAAACTCAACAGTCTCATTTTAATTATACTCATGTTATCAAATGAAACAGTTATGTTGAGTATGAAAAATAAAATAATACACAAAATTAGGAAACAAGATTTATTCAAAATTTTGGGGCGTTACATTCTTCCCCTCTTAAGAAATTGTTTCCTCGCAATTTTTAAAATTGGGAATGGAAATTTTTTTGAATGTCCCACATTAGAAAAAGAGTCGGTAACACTATTACATTAAAAGAAATAAATGGAAGTAAAAAGGCCACCAGAGTTAACCCATACTAGGATTCCATATAGGAAAACATGGACATGGAAGAGAAAACAAAGGGTCACGTTCTGAGGGAGAGTGATAGAAAACATGATTAAGAAAAAGTTAACAACAAGAAAATCAGAAACATATGATGGGTTAGACGGTATTTGATTTCCCAGTAGGAAACATTAACAGACAACGTTTTTGTTTTACGTTCCTTTTCATAGTTTTGAGGAATCCATTTACTACATAGAAAAAAAACACAAGGAAGTATATTTACCTTAAAGTAGAGTTTCATCCCTTAATAAGTTTCTACCAAAACTAATCTTTTCCCTAAACGATGAGCATAAAAAAACACTTGGCCTCATCAAAAGAACAAGAATCATCTTCTAGAGAATCACATAATCCACCAAAGATTAACTATCTATTTCATCTATCTTTAAACATTATCTCAAAAACAGAAAGGGTAAGATAAAACAACTCTTCCAAAATAAAGTACCCCATAGGAAGGGAAACTACTTTTAAATATTCATAACTCCACAGTACTACCCAAAGTTCATCATAGACCATTCCATAAATAACTATCCTTAAAATTACTCAAAATAACCCAAACTAAGATTAGAACCCAAATAGAAGAAGAATTTGATAACATGGTCTTCCAAAATAAACTTCATCTTTCATCTCCAAACAACATCAACCACTCCTAACATATTATAACAAAAGTATCTAACCTAAACATATTTTCCCCAAGATAGGTTAATCATTTCCATAAGTAACCTATATTACCATAAGTTCACCTTAAATTCCTCGATTCTTCAAAATATAAGTCAACCTTTATTCCTCAAAGAAAATACCGTAGTAATCTATTTACCTCGATGATATAGGGTTCCCAAAATAGTGAATGTCTTCCAAAATAATAATAATCTTTTAATCCCCCAATCATCTTTTTCTTAAGAATAATAGCTTCACAACATTAACATGTGGTACATAACAATAGATGTTTTCCTTAATGATATAAAATCATCTTAGGTAGTGACTCGATGTTCTTAGAAAAAATTAAAGATATGATCATAGGGAATGAACTAAAAAAACAACATGACATAGACAATTATTGCGAAGAAGTAACATGTACTTTAGTCATCAAGATCCATATCAGCATAGGACTTGCATTGTTACCTTATCCTTGAAGATTGTTGATGCTCATCATGCTTCTCATCCCTTCCAAGAGAGCATTGCCTGGGATAATGTCTAAAATCTCCACATTTACGACATTAAAAAGTATAAGGTACATTAGATCGAAACTTATCTCTATTCATCACATTATCCATTTTTTGAAAGCAATTAACTACTTTATGCCCTATCACCCCACACTTAAAACATCTCCCGATTCCTTTGTGACATTCCCCTTGGTGCCTCTTTCCATAATTTTTGCACAAAGGAAATTGGGTCTTCATTCCCTTGTCAACTTTATCAGATGAACATCCCTGAGACTTCATCTTCTTCTTCCTTGATGAATTTGGGAATTCAACTAGGTACCAATTATTAATTGTGATTTTTGATAGCAGGTTTGGCATAATCACAATATGTTCAACTTGATATCTCGTCATCTCTATCACATTAATAGGTTAATCATCACATTTCCTATCACATTTATTTTTGGGACATGTTCATCCATTTCCCGCCATTAACTAAGAAAAGAAAGCAAAATTAGGGGGCTTAAATACTTAGCCAATAATCATGAAAAGGAAACTTAGAGAATAAAAGGATAAACTTGTAGAAGAAAAGTATACCCTAACTTGTGATACCCTAGGTTCCAATCTAGGTTATCCATGATCATATATTCTTTTATGAATCTTTATTTTATTTTATCTTTATTCCTTTAATAATGGTTCATAATAAGCTTATGAATTTACTAAAGAATATCCCCAGGAGTGTCATAACAAAGTGTGTAGCAAGGCCCGTTGTCGTGTACCAGTTCCCGTTTGAGTCTAGATCAAAGTGGTGTTTTTGGGTTTTACCCCTATGTACATATGTGCCAAAGCCACATCTACCTGCTCGTATCCAGACATGGATGTATTTGCTTGATAAACTGCTTACTCAATACTCACCAAAATACTAGGAAGATTTCTTATATCCAAACTTTTATATAGGGTACTTTTTAAAGTTTTCATATCCTAATTTCCACAAATAACTAAACCATTCTTTGATACCAACTATAGAATCCCGCATTTTTATCACATAAACTTTCATTACATTATACAAAACCGAGGATCTTTAAGGTTTAGTGTCTTGGAAAGCAGGAACTCAAAACATGAAAACATAAAACATTCTTCTTAAAAACTTGAAAGGATTTTCCTTATGTTCATCCTAGGTTCATTACTACATCTCATAACCTGGGGACATATATCAAAAGAAACGGTGAGCAGAAGGCCCAGTAAGGGAAACAAGGGAAACACTTGTCATGTGAACTTGAGATACATCAATAAAGTCATGAAAAATAACTTTAAGGCCTGAGAAAGGAATCATGAGAAATATCATTATAAAAATAATGTATTTCATAACATGAATATGTGGATACAACATTTAACATATACAATCATTTCCATTTCACCAGGGTCCATCCCCAAGGTGTCATTAAAAAATTACCAAGGTTATTCACCAAGGCATCGTTAAAAATGGTCATCTGCAGAGTTTAAGTCTTTACCCAATTCATTAGAGGGCTATCAGAGTGAAACCTTAAATTTGTGTTTATTATCATGTGATACACATATATCATCATCATGAATTTCATAAATAACCCATATAGCATAAAATAAATGGGTTTCATTTCATAATCATAACGTTTTAAAAACTACTTTAAAGACATGATCTTTATGTCACTTTAAACCCACAAAAAAGGAAAGTGGGTCTCATGTATGTAAATAACAGAATTTAAAATATAAAATTTTGGTGTATATGTGAATACCCCTTTATAAGAAAGACATTTTAGTATTCACTTAATAAAATAAAAGAATTTTAGAAAAAGAGAGATACATTTTGAGATGGAAATTCGGCAGCATAATGACTATGTTGTAGGGTTTTAGAAAACATTGAAAAGAGAGGGGAAATGGGTAACCCACTCATAAATGATCCATAAAACAGTATGGGGACATAATTTAAATACTTTTAGAAGATTTTATTTAAATTTGAAAGATATACCATATGAAATGATGAACTTGAAAGGAAGAAAAAAATATGATTTCTCTTATGAAAATTCGGCAGTCTAACAACGTCACTTAATTTTCAAAAAAATGAATTGATGAGATAAAATAGGGTCTCTACTAATATGAACATAAAATATCAGTATGATATATATAGAGATCATAGCCCAATATAATAAAAAGGAACTTGAAATACTTGACAAGAAAATAAAACTTCAAAATGAGAAGGGTTAAAGAACCCCTTAAAAATTCTGCAGCCTAACGACTTCACTAAAACATCAAAAAAAAAGAATCGATGAGATCAAATAGGGTATCTCATAATATGAACATAAAATATCACTATGATATATTTAGAGATCATACCCTAAAAAAATAAAAAGGAACATGAAATACTTGACATGAAAATAGATCTTGAAAACGAGAAGGGTGAAAGAATCCTTAAATATTCGGCAGCCTAACGGTGCCACTTTAACAATATTAAAATGAACTGATGAGAGAAAGGGGGGTTCTATCATCATATGAATATGAAAAGGAAAGTAGGATGAATATAAAATAAAATCCTTCAACATAATAACATGGATAATAAAATAAATGACATAAAAGAGAGTACTTGGAAAGAAATAGGGAGGTAGGATCCCTTACCTTAAAATGTAACTCTTAAAAATAAATGGTTGGGACCTTGAGGGCTTCAGGGAACCTTAGGAGGACTTATTGGGAGGTAATGAGACCAGATCCTTGTTGGGGGAGAGTTTGGAGTGAAAACTAAAGGAGTAAAGGGTGGGTATTTATACGGAAAGTGAGGGGACACGACATTAATGCCCAAAGGACACCTCATTGGTGGTATTGGAAAAACCATGGGATTTACCATGGTATTTTCCAATGGTATTGGCCACTTGGTACACCTCATACCTTATATTACTATTCATAAGTCGAACATATTGATTACATACTTAATTCATCATTTAATGATGTCATTAAACACCCGTAACTTAAAAACTATATTTTCACTATTCATCGAAAATTAAACTTTCTCAGAAAAATCCCAAAATTTTACCTTAACCAAATATCGATATTTTGATTTCAAAAATGAACTCCATTTTATAAAAATAATTTTTTAAATATTTTTAATTTAATTTATAAATAAATACACTATTCACCGAAAATTCATTTTTTTTGAAAAATCCCCAAAAATTACCTTAACATAATATTGATGCTCTGAGTTCAAAAATGAATTCCCTTTTATAAAAATAATTTTCTAAATATTTTTAAGTTAATTTTTAATTAAAAAAAACTATCCACCCGAAAAAACTAATACTTGACTAATAATTTCTGAAATAGTTATTTACCTATTTTATTGAATCACATTACTTAATCAAGGTGCCTAGATTATATTAATACTTTTTTAAGTGAGATTACTAATCGATTTGGTCACATTACAAATCCAAAGCATAAAATCACTATTCAGAATTTACTATTCATCAAAAATTATATTGATCTTATTAGACTATAAATTTCATACTGAACATAATTGTAGAAGACAATTTTTTGAAAATCATTACACATTTTTAATTATTTAAGGTTTACATAAACATTTTAAAAAAAAACCTATCTCTAAAATTCATCAAAAATAAGTATACTATATTTATTCAGACATTTGAAAATTCATAAACTTCATCATAAGAATAAATTACAATTTTATTTACAACAAAGGATTATGGTCTCCTTACATATCCCTTTATAACTTCAGTATAGGACCTAAGTGTATGGTGTGCTAAGGTGAGAGAATCTGAGGGCGGCTCGGCCAACATCGCACGAGTAGTAATTTCTATCAGTTTGAACTTCTCGTGAAGGAGATTCCGTTCTAGCTTCACATGATGATGTTCGGCTTGGGTTTGTTCGAGATCAAAGCCTAGTGGTACTACCGCTTTCCCAAGTTCTGTTAGATGGGCTTTGATCAGTCCAAGATTACTGGATGAGGCCATCAAATCTTCTTTCTATATTAATTAACCAAGATCCCTTGTATTTAGAAAAAATAGTCACAACATTTAGTTTCCAACAGTCATACAGAATAATGGTCATATAATAGTCAAAACTCAACAGTCTCATTTTAATTATACTCATGTTATGAAATGAAACAGTTTTTTTGAGTATGAAAAATAAAATAACACACAAAATTATGAAACAAGATTTATTCAAAATTTCAGGTCGTTACATTTCTGACTAAAGGAAGTCCTCAAAGATGAAGGGAGGACAATTTAGAGGGTATTTGGCAGGTTTTGGCCGAGCCAAATGGCTTTTATATTGTGAATTAGAGAGAAGGGGGAGTTCCCTTTTATATGAGGGGTGATGGGCACCTTAGGAAAAGCCAGAAATATTAATTTATAATAAAATAATTTCCAGTTTCTAATGGCTCAAAAATGAATTATTTAATATCTAATGTGGGGATGGGTCAAAAACCACTCAACCAATAGGTTTTTGACAAGTTTGGGTCACTATATTAACTTTATCTTTTAGATTTAACACTTTGTTAAGTAGTTTGACATTTACCATGTCTCTTTCTATTTTTATATTATATGGTTAATAAACATACTATAAACTTCCAAGCGAACCCCAAGTGGTTCATTAATGATACACCAACCATTATATAAGTCTTTTTTCCAAACATTATATTGTTAAGAATAGATTAAAAATTAATAATATAATATATTTTTAAAAACTCTTTTATGTCAATTTTGACACTATTTGGAATTTTATTTTTGCTAAATTCATAAAAGAATTATTACTTTGAAAAAAAGTCCTCTAACCAGCCCTAACATGTCACATTTACCTAGAAAATTAGTATAATTCCTAAAAAGTCTTAATTTACTTTTATTTGGATATTTATAATATTAATTATTTTAATATTTCCTTAATTGGGTAATTACTACATCATCATTGTGTCATAAATAAATTTAATTATTTAATGTCTAAAAATTATAAATAAAATACCATTATGTAAGAAATATTTTTATTTTTCTAATGAATATTCATATTTAAACTTATATTATGTGTAACCCTATATTAAAAATGGATCAGTTATTAAAAATTTAATTTAACACTTTTAACTCTTCTATGAATTAAATAATAATAAATGACCTAATCTTATTCAAGTGGACCTAAAGGATCATATTTTATTCCTATGGTTATTTTCGGTGGAATTAAACTTATCCAATCTAATTATGACATGTGTTAGGATAATAATAATATCATTTCTACCGTTAATTACCCTATTTACTTTTATTCATGGTAAATAAAAGTAAAACGTTACTATTCAACAAAAATTATTTTTATCTTATTAAACAAAATATTACTTACTGATATCAACCGTGTCTCTCAAAAATTTTAAATTCAACTCACAGAAGTGGTAAAATTATGTATTATGTAAATTAGCAAATGCTCATAGGAGGTGGGTAAAAGACGGTAAAAATTTCAAAAATATTTTTACATATCTAAAATTATTATAAACTAACTATAATAAATTTTGAACTTATATAGGTATTATGTATCTATTTTGACCTAAAATAAATTTATATAAAATAAATAATTATTTAAAGAAAAATTTGGTTTTAAACTGTAACTCAATGTTTTTAACTATTCATCAAAAATTGAAAGTTTTTATAAAAATACCAAAGATACACCCTATGATAATTTTGATATTCTGAATCCAAAAATGAAGTCCATTTTTAATGATAAAATTTATAAAATTTCAAAAACATGGTATTACTATTCATAAAGGTTAGTTTGTTTGGTTGTGGTGTGTTTGAACTTGAAGTTGCATACAACACACGCTACTATATTATTCAAAGAGAAGCGTATCGTGGAAGTTTGGGGTGTTACATTATCCCCTCCTTCAAATAATTTTTTCCCCGAAATTTATAGAGTATTACTATGTAATAAGACTCGGGTGGTTCTTCATCATATGTTTCTCAGGTTCCCACGTTTCCACTTCCATCTTATGGTTTCTCCATAGAACTTTTAACAGACGAGTCGTTCGGTTTCTCAACACTTGTTATCTTGTATCAAGAACCTTGATAGACACTTTTCAATAATATAGATCAATTTCTAGTTCTAATTCCTCATAGGTGAGTAAATGCGTTGGTTCAGGCATGTATTTTATGAACATTGATATGCGGAATACATCGTGAACTTTGGGAGGACTTGGCGGCATTTCCAAATAGTAAGCTACATCCCCATTTCGTTCTAGAATTTCAAAAGGCCCGATGTACCTGGGATTCAATTGTCCCTTATTTCTGAAACGTATAACACCCTTCCATAGAGATACCTTCCAGAAAACATGATCTCTTACCTAAAATTCCAAATCATTCCTTCGGTTATTGGCATAGCTCTTCTGCCTACTTTGATATGATTTGATGTTGGTTTTGTTTACCTTCACCATTTCCATCGTTTCCTCCACAATTTTTAGGCCTACGAGTTTTCTTTCACTAACATCATCCCAACAGGTTGGTGTGCGACATATCTTTCCATATAACACTTCATATAGTGCCATATAAATACTTGAATGGAAGATATTGTTATAGGAACATTCTACTAGAGGTAAATATTGATCCCATATATCATGAAAGTCAAGTGATCATGATCTCAACATGTATTATAAGGTTTGAATAGTCCATTCTGATTGTCCATCAATTTGGGGGTGGTAGGCAGTGCTGAAACGATGGTCAGTATCCAGGGTTTTTTGAGGACTTTTCCAGAATATTGATTTAAAACGGGGATCATGATCAGAAACAATCGATAGTGGTACTCCATGAAGTCTTAAAACATCATTAATATATAGTCTTTCTAGATGTTCGGTTGGTAAATCTTCTCTTATAGCAATAAAATGTGCTGACTTGGTAAGACGTTCAATAATGACCCATATTGCATCATTCCTTCTAAGATTCTTTGGTATCCCCATGAAAAAGTCCATCATGATATCATCCCATTTCCATTCCGGTATGGGAAGAGGTTGCATGACTCCTACAGGTTGTTGCCTTCAAGCTTTCACTTGTTGACAAACCATACATCTTGACACAAAATCAGCAATCTCCTGCTTCATGTTGTCCCAAAAAAATGTGCCTTCAAAACAATAATATTCTTTGTGCTCCTAGGTTGTATAGAGAAATTGTAACTATGAGTATCATCCAACCAATCCCTTTTTAGATCAGGTATATCAGGAAGACAAAGTCTCTTCCCAAATTTCAAAATTCCATCTTCATACACAATGTCTCTCATTCTCCCATCATTCTCAACTTTAATATTCTTTTGAAACACTTCATCATCATTATGAGAACTCTTTATCCATTCTAGAGAATATAGTTTGGAAACCATTTGAAAAAGTATTGATGTTTCACAATCCATGGTGATTCCCATATCCATATTTACTAGATCCATGTATATAGGATGCTTTTCAAATATCTTCTTGTTCAAAACTACATGATCCTTTATACTCAAAGAATATGCCACCTTATTTGCCTTTCCTGGGTGGTAGTGTATAGTGAAATCATAATCCTTGAGTAGTTCAAGCCATCTCTGTTTCCTCATATAGAGTTCTTTCTATGAGAAGATATACTTCAAACTCTTGTGATCAATATATATCTCACATTTTTCACCACAGAGATAGTGTCTTCAAATATTCAAAGCAAAGATTACAGTTGCTAACTCAAGCTCATGAGTAGGATAGTTTTGATCATGAATTTTTAGCTATCGTGATGCATAATAAATAAGCCTATCATTCTATATAAGGACACAACCATGTCCTTTCTTTTAAGAACCACTATAAATAACAAACCCATCATTCCCTGATGGCAGAGTCAAGATAAGATCATCGACTAATCTCCTCTTCCATTATTGAAAAAAAATTCTTCACACTATTTTTTCTAAACAAATTTTACCCCTTTTCATGTGAGATTTGTTAATGGGTTACCAACTGGGAAAAATTATGGACGAAACATCGATAATTACATGAAAAACAAATAAAACTGCATACCTCAGTTATACTCATAAGTGCTGGCCATTATTGGATTTCCTTAGTCTTAGAAGGATCAATATAGATTACATCCTTAGAGACAATATGGCCATGAAAAGAAATCTAATGAATCCAGAATTCACACTTGCTAAACTTCCCATATAATTTGTGTCTTCTACGAGTCTTCAGGATAATTCACAAGTGATTATCTTGATCTTCGTATATTTTGGGGTATTCCAAGATATCATCAATAAATAACACTAAACATTCATAAAGATATTCATTGAAAACACTATTCATTAGATCCATGAAGAAAGAGGGTTCATTAGTCAATCAAAAAGGCATTACTGTAAACTCTTAATGCCCATAACTGGTTTGGAATGCTTTTTTTGGAATGTCTTCCTTCTACACAAAAAACTGATCATATCCAGATCAAAGGTCAATATTGGAAAAGTATTGAGCACCATGAAGTTGTTCAAATAAATCATCAATGAAAGGTATGAGATACTATTTCTTTAATGTTATAGAATTGATCTCCCTATAGTCAATGAACAAACTAATATATCCATCTTTCTTCTTAACAAAAAGGTCAGGGTCTCCCCATAGTGAAACAATAGGGTGAATAAATCCCTTATTACTCAATTCCTATAGTTGTTTCTTTAGTTCCACTAATTCCACAGTGGCCATTCTATAAGGGGTCTCCGATATGGGCCTTAATCAAAGGATTAAATTAATGGAATACTAGATTTCTGTTTCTGGACGATGTCCAGGTAAATCTTCTGGAAACACATCCAAATATTCATTCACAATTGGTACATCCTCTCTTTGAACATTCCTTTCCTCACTCAATGTTATTTTATTCTCTTCCTCCCTAATAATTGAATTTATTTGAGACAATGGGGGTGGATCTTGATAATAATTAGGTGGTGATGATTCTACTCTAAACATAAGGTGTTCTTTATCATCATCAAAAAATAATAGTAACCTCGTACTTATTAAAATAAAATTTTGCATCAGGGTCAGAATTACAATCCATACCGAGGATTATATCAAATTCAATCATAAGTATGATGATGAGATCAATAGATAAAGAACATTTATATGCCCTAATGGGGATTGATTCACAATTTTTTTTGCATTGATACTTCCCTTAGGAGTTTTTACTGAAAACTCCCTTGTTAAATCCAATTGGAAATATCTAATTTTCTTATCTATCTAGGAAGATATTAATCAATGCGATGATACAGAATCAAATAAATCATTGGCTAAACATAAGGAAACCATTAAATTACCTACCACTATGTCTTTCAGAGCTTCAACCTCAGCAGTAGTGATAATATAAGCCTGGCATTGATCCCTTGGCCTTTTCTGAGGTAAGATCCCCTGACGCTTAAGACATTCATTTGCATAATACCCCCTTTATATATAATTGAAGCATTCATCATCGATGGCCTCTTTCTTCCCCTTGCAATCACGAGCTTGGTGGCATTTTGCATCACACTTGTAACATACTCCCATTCCCATTAGGAAAGTACCAGGGTGTTTATTCTCACATTTACTACAGGATGGATATTCAAAATTTCCCTTCTTCACATTATTTCCATTTCTAGAGTGTTCATCAGATCTATTCTTCTCTTTCTTTGCATTAAAGTTGTAACACTTAGAAAATTCTTTTTCTATATTGATAGCACATGAGACAACATCTTTGTACGATGAGAAGCATTGTGAGACTAATTCTAGATGGATAAATGGGTTTAACCCATCAAATAAATGATCAATATAAATTCTTGGGTTATATATATAATATGCAGCATGCCTCTCTAACCTCGTAAAGTTAGCTTCATACTTTGCGACATTCTCATCCTCCTTTTTCCTCAGACTCAGAAATTTCCTTTCCATATCTGCTCGACGGTCATGAGGAAAGTATTTTTGTAAGAAAATTTATTTAAACTCCCTCCATTACATATTTGATAGTTCATCATATTCCTTTTGTGTTTTGAATCAATAACCACCATTGATCAGCATCTCCAGTGAGGCGGTAAACTGCCATGAAAACATTTTCCCTTTCAATACTCCCTAAGGTGTGGAATATTTTCTCTATAAAATGTATCCATTGCTCATATACTAGTTGATTTGTACCCCCATTGAATCTTAGTGGTTGTTTCCTCATGAAGTGATCTATCATTGATCCTCCATGCTGTGGTTTAGGGTGCTCCATATGGGTAAGGTTATTATTCATAACCTGAGTGAGTTCTCCTAGTATGGTGATTAGCTGATCAACACCAGTTGCATCACTAGCTCCACTATAATTATCTTGAGCAGTAGTAAAATCCCTAAATGGAGTGCATGCCTTGATATAGTTTCCATTCCTTACACTAGGTTCCATATCTAAATAATTTCATAAACTAGATTTGTTTGTGAATCGAAATACATAATTCCAAACATGTAAAATACTTAACATAAATTTAACAGTTTATGGATATAATCCATAATCATAAAAAATGTTTTTTGAAGAATTATATACTCATAAACCCTTAATAATGGTTTGTAAGGAAAATGAGAATTATCCTAATCATATCCCCCAGGAGTGTCATAACCAAAAGTGCAGCAAGGCCTATTGTAGTGCACTAGTTCCCGTTTGAGTCTAGATCAAAGCGGTGTTTTTGTTTTTTACACATAGGTACATATATGCCAGAGCTGCCTCTACCTACTCATATCTAGAGAGAGATGTATTGATTGGAAAACATATAAAATCTCTTCAATAACAAAATTCTAGGATGCTATTCTATACTAATCCTCAAAGTCTATCTCATGGCTATGTGCTCTAATCAGAGTTTATCTAAATCAAGTTTCCAAGGTTTGTACTAAACTTTCTATGATACCAGCTGTAACGCCCCGACCCCAAAATCCAAGGGTCAGTTCATTATTACGTATTATTGGCATGATCACAAAAGATCAAGTTTCTAATGACTGATTAGTTTAGTATCTTTGGAAGTACTAGATACATTCATAAGGATTACATTACATCATAATATGGAAAACTACAACAAAATTGTTTCCATAGAAAACAATGAGAACCTATAGACTATCCTTGTATTTCAGTCATAATATACTTCTTCACATCCTGGGAAAAATAAAACAGAGAAAGGGGTGAGATCAAATGCTCAGTAAGGATAACAATGTAGCAGAAACTTTCATAAATTAACATAAACATTTAATGAAATGTAAAGAACTAAAAAAGCCTTTTCAACATAAAATTCATCATAATAAAAAAAATATAAATCAAAATAATTCCATTTACTTACTCAAAAGGATATTCTAATAGTCGAATAATCACATTCAATATGAATAGGCACTTTTATAAGGATGGAATGCATAATTCCAGACTATCATAACAACATAGTCAAGGAATTGTGACAAGACTAAAAATAATATTTTGTCAAGGCCTTATGCCAAGACACTAGTTTGTCTCATGATACCTACTGATGCATCGAGGATCTATAGCGGGCTCCACTCGTCACTTACTAAGTCCAATGCATTCCACATATGAAAAGGTTTAAACATAACATAAACATTCGTATTAAAACTAGCATATAAAATGTCAATACTTTATCCATAAAACATGAATGGTATGAAATAACACATCCACATTCAAACAAATCACAAAACCTTCAATACAATATAGATGTTCTGTATCATAATAAATAAACATCAAAGAAACTTAAAATCCATCAAAGGATCTTGACATAGTAGAAATCATAACCTTTTTAGAGAAATATCTCATTTTATTTTGAAATCATTTAAATGTCACGTAAATATAAAATAAAACATTTATATTTGAAAATATTCTTATAATCTGGAAATGGAAGCTTCGACGATGTTATAACGGTGGGAAATAGCCGCACCCACTTTAAATGTTAAAATAAACATTATTACCTTAATTTTTCCAAAAAGGTCATAAACTACCTCGTTTGGAAAATGACAGAAATATTACTTTATAAAAATATTATAAAAATTAAAAAGGGTATAAATGACTTTATAAAATAGTATAGTAAATAGTAAAAATGTTTTGAAATACATTTTTTAAGAAAACACGGATGTGGATGATAAAGAGGTCCCATTAGATACTTATGTAAAAACAACCTCAGATAATAACTAGATTATGAAATTGACCATTACCTTGTAATTTTCCTTGGTATAGGGTGGGTTAACCTATTTTATAATGGTAAAATAATTGTTATTAAATTATACAAGAATCATATAAATTAATATGATATCATATATGATCTTTTAACATTTCATTGTTAATAATATCTTAGTATTATCGTTGTTTCCGGTGTTAACTGATTCATTTTTCATTATATGATTTGTTATGTAAGTAATATTTTTATGGATATGATGTATCATATTCATATTAATAATGATATTAAGTCTTTAAAAATTATTTTCAATAATCTAATGAAAATTAGTCTTGAATGGATATGATGGGGAATGAATCTCATTGTGTTGGTTGGGACGGTAATCGGTACGTACGCACGAGCGACAATATCATTATTTTGATATTAAAAAAATATATAATTGGATGGTATATCATATATAAAAATTAATTATCATGTTATATTTATTATTTAAATCAATGACACATCATTATTATACCCATCGAAATAATAATGCATTGAATTACAATTAAACCACGACGTGGAGACGGTATGTTGTAGGTATCCACATATGGTGTCATGTCATTCAAAGGATGGATATAATTATGAATATAACTGTTCCATATTTATAATAACATCACAATATATATAATATAGTGGATTTATTATTTTAGAATGGAAACAACAAAGAAAGAGGAAGTGGAATAAGAACGGAATTTGAAAGAGGTGATGAAATATTTACCTCTTATTCGGGTTCTTCCTTTTGATTTGATCAAAAGGGCTCCATAGGTTGGCTTTATGACTAAAGGAAGGACTCTAGGATGAAGGGATTACAATTTATATGGTATTTTTTTAGGGTTTTTCTGACCCAAATGGCTTTGATGGTGTGAATTAGAGAGAAGGGGGAGTGCCCTTTTATAAGAGGGGTGAGGGGCACCTTAGGAAAAGTTAGAAATATTATTTTATAATAAAATAATTTTCGGTTTAGAATGGCTCTGTAATTAATTATTTAAAGGATAAGGTGGAGATGGGTCGAAAACCACTCAACCAATAGGTTTTATACAGTTTTTGGGTAGTATAATAAGTTTATCTTTTAGATTTAACTCTTAGTGAAATAGTTTGACATTTACCCTATCTCTTTGTATTTTTATATTATATGGTTAATAAACATACAATAAGCTTCCAAGGGAACCCCAAGTGGTTAAGTAATGATAAACCTATCATTATATATGTATTTTTTCCAAACCATAGATTTTTAGGAATAGAATATCAATTAATAATAATTTTTTTTAAAAACTCTTTGATGTCAATTTTGACACTATTTGGTATTTTGTTTTTTCTAAATTCATAACAGGATTATTACATAAAAAAAATTAATCGAACCAACCATAACATGTCATATTAACCTATAGAATTATTGGAATTCAAAAAATGTCTCAAATTACATTTATTTGGATATTTATAATATTAATTATTTTAATATTTCATTAATTAGGTAATTAGTGTATCATCATTATGTCATAATTAAATTTAATTATTTAGTGTCTAAAAGTTATAAATAAAATAATATTATATATAAAATATTTTTATCTTTCTAATGAATATTTATAGTCGAACTTATCTTTTGTGTAACCCTATATTAAAAATGTTTTAGTTATTAAATATTGAATTTAACAATTTTAACTCTTCTTTGAATTAAATAATAATAAATGTCATATTCTAATCTTAGTGGACCTAAAGGATCATATTTTATTCCTATGGTTGTCTTTGGTCAAATTATGATTATCCAATAGAATTAATACATCTTTTAGAGTAATAATAATATAATTTTTACTCTTAATTACCCTATTTACTTTTAACCGTGGTAAATAAAAGTAAAAGTTATTATTCATCAAAAATTATTTTCATCTTATTGAACCACATTTTAGTTACTGATATCAACTGAGTATCTCAGATTTTTTAAATTCCACTCACATAAGTGGTAATATTATGTTTTATATAAATTTGCAAATGGTCTTAGGAGGTGTGTAAAAGACGATAAAAAGTTCAATAAATTTTTTATATATCTAAAATTATTATAAACTAAATACAATTAACTAAATTGAACATATATAGGTATTATGTATCAATTTTGACCTAAAATAGATTTAAATAAATAAATAATTATTTAAATAAAAAATCTTTTTTAAACTATAACTCAATGTTTTTCACTATTCATCAAAAATTGAATGTTTTCAAAAAAATACCAAAAAATCACCCTAAGATAATTTCGATATTCAGAATCCAAAATGAAGTCCATTTTGAAAGATAAAATTTATAACATTTCAAAAAGTGTGTATTACTGTTTATAACTACTAGTTTGATTGGTTGTGGTGTGTTAGAACTCGAAGTTGCGTACAATACACACTACTGTATTATTCAAAGAGAAGTGTACCGTGGATGCATGGGGTGTTACATTACAGTAATGAACGACCCATAGAGAATTCTATTTGTTTCGATATGGCCCAAGGTTACATGTTATAGATGATTGATTTTCAATAAAATATAAATAATGAAACAAGAATAACCTCAATCCTCCATAGAGTGAGAAAGTAATTCTAATATATCATTTTTTTAATATATTGGGGTCGAAGCCTCATTTATTATTATAAGAAAAGTCCTCTTCCAAACTGGGTATAGGGAGACAAATTACATAACCTGAAGGCCCAAGACCATGTGGTCTGAATAAAAGGCCAAAAAACTGATTTTGGGACCAAAGGGCCCTTCAGTGAATAGTAATTCAACAGTACCGCCGCCCCTACAGTGCCTCTGCTGCTATAGTTACACCACTTCTATAGTTATTCTCCTGCTTCTATACTGCTATAGTGCTGCTGTAGTACCCCCAGAAATTTTTCTCTCCCCAGATTTCATCCTGGGTCTTTTTGATGCCAAGAAAGAGCCTTTACCACTTGGGTACAGGCCCATTGGATTCTAATATGTCATACAACTAGAATAACAAAAAATACAAGGCTATAATTTCAAAATAAACATAAGACAAAAGATTTTAATTCTCAATAGGATGTAAATGGTATGTTATAGTAGTTTTTAGGAAATTCTTACTCATATAAATATAAAGTTGATTAAAAAAATGTTCAATATCTTTCTGATAAGGTTTAAAATAATTCCATAACTCCTAACTAGGATCATCAAAGGGGGAATCTAGCTAGGTACATGAATATAATGGATAATGGAAAATTCACTAGCCCAAATTAAGTTAATCATTGGGAGAACATAATGGTTTTCACCACAAAGAGTGGTCTAAAAACTCATGAGGAAGATTGAAATAAAATTAGAATATCCAAAACTAAAATTATGAAAGAATCTAGAAAATAATCATAGGTTACAATCAATATATGAATCCAGAAAACAATGAAAAAGAGAAGATAAAACCCACCAGTACACTATAGAAACATGTCGAAAAGGGTTGAATGTTAAGAAAACTAAAAGGAAGGAAATTATTCTTGAAGAACATGAGTGGATACCTAAAGTTTTAAGGAATATAGCCCCAACATCACCTTTCATTCAAAACATCAAGAGTAATAAAATTTAAACTATACTACTAAGGATCCTTGAGTTTTCAATGAATTTTAAATAAACATTAGTTTCCTTAAATCTTAGGTACAAATATCATTTTTTTAAATTATTAATGAAAATTATTTCAAACAAAAATCCCTTGGAAAACATTTACACCTATAACATGAAAAAAGAATTAAGTGGGGTTTTGGTAAACAAAATCCATTCTAAACTCAAATACTCTTTTAGGTTTTGGATGCCAAGAACTCCAGGGAATAGTGGGTTGTAAAAGTGGGTTCCCTAGACCCAAATTGAAAAAAATTTGTTTAAAAATTCATTTATACAGAGATTTATTCATGAAAAAAAATTAATATAATAGTTTTGAAAGTTTTAAATTCACTATTTACATGGTAATGTTTTATAATATTTTTCATATCAATATGTTATAGAAGTTATTATCTATAATTAAAACCCTTAGATACAATGAAATTAATATTAAACATATTTCTTAGGGTCTAGATACATTATACTAACTAGACACTGTTGATGCCTGAATATCAAGTGTTGGGGGCTCCAAAGAATTGATACTTCTTCTCAAGAAGTTCATACTTAGTGATCTCTAGTAGATTTGGTCATGAGGATTGTCACAGTAATATGAACACCACATGTTTTATGTGTTATTAGTCATTCTTATTTACAAGAACTTGTATTGGAATTTATACATAAGATCATTATCAATGTGTACCCTTTGATCACATAATTTGATTCAAGATAAAACCAATTAAATTTATTTTGTAAAGAGGTAGATTGTGTTGGGTACATAATAGATTTTAGGTCCTTGTTTGAATGTTTAAGAATGCTATTATCGCTTCTGAAAGGATGAGATTTCATGAGCCCAGTTGACCATGATAGTAGTATATCTATTAAATCCATGAACATGATGATTAAATTAAATTCTTTCTAGTAAGGTTACAAATTGATAAATAAATAAACCATGAAAATATAATTTTTGGGTCATGCTATATGAGATATCACAAGAGAAATAGATTAAATTATAGAGCATGTGTTCATAGGAGGTTGTCACTTCTATGAATACACTTTATCTACTTATGGGAATTGATGGGATGCTAGACTCCACTCCAAGTTGGTGAGTGTCACTCACTACTATTAAGATATGGTCCTAGAGGGTAATACACAATGAATATTCAAAAACAAGACCAATTCTATAGAATTAGCGATTGGGATATCATGTGCCCCGTAGTGGTGGTAGGATAATATCCATGTTTATATGATCACAAAATAAATAAATAAATTCAATATTATTTAGTTCTAGATTAATAACAATTAAATTAATTTAATTATTATATTTAAAAGTTATTATGTGAAAATAATGACAAATATTCAACCAAATATTAAAAATTTAATATTAAAGGTTTGTTTAATATTTAGGGATAGTTGAATTGAGTTAATGAGTCACATTTTATCACATAACATAGTTTATCAGTTACAAGCATGTGATAAAATATCCATGAAATTTTTAAAAAACATTTAAGAGTTGTTTATATTGTTTTTCGGTACATTTATAGTATTAGATATCATAAGGTCTAAGCTCAATTTAGAATAGTTATAACCTATGTATTTAAGAAATTTTATGACCCAAAATAAAGGTAAGAATTGTTTTCTATAATTCGATCCCCAATTCCCCCTATCTCCTGTTTTGGAGAGAGAAAGTGAATGGAAGAGAAATGTTTTCTCAAGCCAAGTTTGAGGATTTAGTGTTAGGTTTACTATAATTATGATAATGTAAAAGATACTTTTATTATACATGAAATCACATGTATTTCATAGTATGATGATCAATCAAGCATCTGGATTTCATGTGGGTGATCTAGAGGGTTCCACGTTTGGTTCCTTTAAGCAATGATCTCCAACGATGAGTGAAATATGTTTCTGATAAAAATAAAAAAATTTAGTATTAAAATTTCTATTTTAATTTTTAATTCATCATTATTTACTAATTTACACATGATCCATTGATTAATCTAAGATGGCGTATACTGTATTTTATGTTTCAGTACTAATATTGACACAAATATGAAAAAATAATTTTTTTTAAAATGTATATATTCCATAGGTTCATTTAATTAGTATTAATTAAATAAATCATTTAATAAATATAATTAAAAATAAAACTTTTGTTCATCAAATAAGATGGAATTTCTATGGTCACACTACTATAAACAGTGCATCGATCAGAGTTCGAATGATCGATTTTTGGTCATCCAAAGATAAAAATTATATTTTTTGTGATAAAACTAATAAGGAATATATATATATATATATACATATTAAGGTATTATATCACTGATTATCGGTGAGTTCTTGTTAGAACCGATGTCTAGAACCCTACTAGCGTGGGATCTGTCAGGCCGGGCTACTCTACCAGGGATGTCTGAGTCATTACAGAATTATTTTTTTGAAAATAAATTGTAATATATGTATATATACATACATACATACATATATACAATTATATGGATATATATATACATATATAGATAAAATTATTTATATCATATCTATATATATGAATGTATTTATAGGTGCTAAAGGGATTGTGGGGAGATTCCTTCTGTATTTCTACATTTGTTTAAATTTTTTTAATCCATCCTAAACTTATTGGACTTTTGAAAATATATTTATTCTAAAAGGGGAGGTTTGTGTGTTTGTGTGTGTGTGTGGGGGGGGGGGGGGGTGCTCAGCAACAAAATGGAAAAACTACAAAAACCTTTTAGGATGGGGATATTATAACAACCTAGACTTTTAGTACATGAATACAATATATTATTTGATGAATATTCATAACATTTTAGAAACACATTCCCTAGGACCATAATAGTTTATTGCCTTTGGAAACATAGTACAAATTCTATTAATTTTGTGAAAGATCATCACAATCTCCCATAAATATATTCCTCTTTATGTATCTTAATGAAATCCTTTATTTATAACCTTATGAATGAAGACATAAGAAAGGTCGATCTCAGATGATCAGCAATGGTAAACATGGAAGATACGTAATCATAACATGTATATAAGGGTACGGAAACATGAGTATACCATTTGAAGATAATACCCGGCATTAAAAAGATCATATTAATGATTCATGGAATAAAGAATGGTAGTTTATAATACATGAATCAAATTATTATCAAAACACATGAGCTATAAGAGTATAAAAATGGAATAAGTCATGAAAATTATGACATGAACATAAGCTTAGAATATTTTTTATCATTTATTCCTACCAATACAATCATTGTAAGTTAGGTTTGGGTTAATCACTCTTATACCCACTTCAGGATTGGGATGGAATCCTCTACACCTTATAGTTTTGGGATTAATATGAACACATATGTACCCTCTTATTGTTGTGTAAGGATGACCGCACTTGTACCCTCTTTTTGCGGGATTCAGATGACATCTCATGTACCCTCTTTTTGCAGGAATAGTATGACCTACAGTGTACCATATTGAGATCTAATAATATTTATCATTAGCCAATGAATTATAGGAATATATAGGTCCCATGAATCACATAATGAAAACCATACACATGTGTTCCACATAAATCATTCATTATATCATAAACCATGGAATGAAATGGGTTTCCTAAACATCATTGCATCGTAACATAACCCATGGAGAAGAAATGGGTTTCATAAATATCATTCCATCATAAAAATAAACCATTAATAAAAAGAATAATAATGGTAGCATTGAATAATATTCCTAATAAAATATAATTGACTTGAAATAATTTTATCTTTGATGGAAAATAATTTGGAGATATTACATGAAAAAAATTCTTGAGGAAAATATACTTTCTTATTTAATTTTTTTTCTTTGCATAAGATGACCCACAATTTTAAAAGAAAATATTTTATTTGAAAATAGACCTGGAATTTTCTAATGAAAAAAAAAAATTATTATGGTTTGATGAAAAATAAAAATTCCATTCATGCCGTATAAGTTTTGAAAACATTCTTTTCGTACTTTATTTGAATAGGTCACAAAGTTTCTTGTTTGGAAAACGATCGAAGGATTTCATTAAAACCATGTATTAAAAAGTCAAAATGGGTAAAGATGAATTTAAAAAAACATAGGAGAATAATAAAAACATTTTTTAATACATTTTTAGAAATTATGGAAATTTAAGATAAATATTACTCAATAGAGACTTAAATAAACAATCCCAAATATTGATGAGATTGTGAAATAAATACACATTAATTTATTATAAATAAAATCATATTCCCCATGAATGAAATAAAATTATATTCATAAGATAATACCCTAATATTCTTGATAAGACTAATAAAATACTTTCATGGGTAGTATATACACCATGTAGAAGAAACATGTATAATATATGGCATTATCCCAAAAAATAAAGGCGAGATATAAATCCCTTACCTTTAGTCTTGAATCTCATGAAACTCATCAAAAACTCATGTATAATAAATATAAATTTCTTTATAATCTATTATAGAACCATATTCAATTATATAATACCATATATTATTTAATTAGGGCTTTCTATTACCCGTTTATTAACAATTTCATGTAAAATTTATATTTTGGGTAATAACCGCTTTGTTTTCTGTACATATTTTTACTTTTTATCCTTGGTCATCTTATATAGATCAAGATTTCATCTTATAGATAATGATAACCATGATATAAATGTCATATATATATATATATATTATTTATATATGTATTCATAGATATTCATAAAATTTAGAGGTAGGAAATAAAATACATTGTTCGGGGAGATGGTTGGACGTGCGTACCCAAGAACGCTATTTTCATTTTACTTTAATATTAAAATAAAGAGAATTATATGATATATTATAACTATAGAATAATTTATATGTTATATTTGTCATATATATTCATAAAATCCATCTTTATTACCACTGATGTGATATATATATATATATATATGAAAAACGATTCACATCACATCATGGAGATGATAAGCCATACATATGCACAAGTGACCCGATCATTTCGAAAAAAATTAGCTGATAAAAAGGTAGATATTATTTCATAATTAATGAAGTATAATCATGTAATAAATGTAATATATAAAAATTAAACCCATAATAAATCCCAGTCATAAAATATGGTGATATAAAATGAATTATATCTCTACATGGAGACGGTATGTCGTACGTACACACAAGCGATACTTTTACTTCTTTTTCTTTGCGTAAGGGGATGTATAATGGCGTGTTAATCATAAAAATAAAATTTATTAATAT
The DNA here is from genome assembly GCA_963277665.1 of Viscum album. Classification (NCBI taxonomy): domain Eukaryota; kingdom Viridiplantae; phylum Streptophyta; class Magnoliopsida; order Santalales; family Viscaceae; genus Viscum; species Viscum album. Next base: position 1,899,032,086 of record OY728150.1, read on the forward strand.
TTATGATGATTATGTAATTATTTTATGATATATAACATAGATTTACAGTATTTATAGAATAGTATAAAAAAAATATTGATCGGTTTGAGTGATTAACTCTTCTTAAAAATAGCTTCTTTATATCTCCTCTATAGAACAATAGAGTTATTATTTTGGGATGGAATAACCTCTATAATGTGTATATAGAATTGGAGAACATAATTTACTTGATATTGGTAGATATATAAGGCTCAACTTAGTGAAATTGGATGAGGGAGGAGATTTCCTTTTGTAATGAAGGTGAGGGGTACATTTTTTAATTTACAAAAATATTAATATATAATAAGTTCAATCTCATTCCAAATACCACAAAAATTAAGGGGATTTAAATATAATTTGAGATAATATTTTAATATCATAAAAATAAATTTTATATAGTTTGGATGAAATTTTAAACCTTATATTTTTTATTAACCCTTAGGTAACCTATTTTAATTTTTACCACAGTTACAATGTTTTTAGTTTTAAGAGGATGTAATTTTTATATATAAAGTTTCAATTGGACACTATATGGTCAATTTATGATATTTTAGACCATATATCATACCGTTGTCCTTAATTAATTTATTTATGTTTTTAATATATTTTAATAAAATATTACTTTCTTAAAATATCATTAGTGTCAATTTTGACACTATATATTACTTATGTTTTTTAACAATATCCTAAGAAGACGATATCTTCAAAAAACTCTATTATAATATCTCTAAAATTTCAAATTCATACAAAAAATTTTTGGATGACATTAATTATATAAATTATATTTATTTTAATATTTTAAACATCATTAATTTGATATTTACATTAGTTAATGAATTATTACATCATCATTATATAACACTTTAAGGTAATTATTTATTTCTTAAAAACTTAAAATATATTACCATGATAAATAAAATAATTTTTTATCTAAAATTATTATTTATAGTCAAACATATATCCTATGTAACCCTATATTAAAATTTTTATATTTAAGAAAAACATGAGTATGAGATCCTTAACGTTTCATTAAATAAAATATAATAATTGTCATAATAAAATATAAGTGCCTCAAAAAGTTAAAATTTTAGCCCAAGGATGATTTTGGTCGAAACCCACTCATCCAAATAAATTAGGACGAACGTTATTGTAATTTTATAATATTTAAAATTTATTTTTGTACCTTTAATTACCCGATTTACCTTTTACCAGATTAATAAAAAAAATTACTGAATATAGTATTAATATTTCCCAAAAATAAAATAAACAAATTTACTAAATTTTTACCCGTTTATTAAAAATATGGTATCTATTTTTTAAAAATTTAAAACACATTTATTGAATTAATTAATTTAAAATTGATCCCATTGATGGGATAATAAAATGGGTTATTAAAGTTAAATCGTAAAAAAGATTGGAATGTTTTTATATCTATGTTCAATGTAAATTTGATTCCAGTGACCTAAATTTGATTAAATAATTAAATTTAGATATAATTAAACTCTAAAACAAATAAAAACTTTAATTTTTCACTATAAATGTTTTTTGATGAAAAATATTATTTTCAATTAAAATTTAGTATTATTTACTATTAATCAAAACATGAAACTTTTCATAAATATTTAAAAATTCAACCAAATGAAATATTTATATTAATATTTAATAAATTTTTTTAATAATTTATATATCATATTATTAAAAAATGTATTTAAAATGGGTTCCCCATTAAACGGACGTAAAATCACCCTTTTGAAAAATATCAGGTCTTATGAATAAAATTGTGTTTGTTCTTATCTCATTAATATAAAATATATTTTACGAATATAGAAAATATTGGATATAACATATAACATACATATTTAATTAATATAATTTACTAATTTTAATTTATTTAATTAATTTATACAAAACGACTTTCGGCTAATAATAAAAATATTATTTTATTATAATCTATTTGTGTATATTTTCATTTATAATTAATTGTTTGGAAAATAATTCATCTTATATTTTTGAAAACCAAATATTTTTATAATTAAGTTAATATTATTCAAAATCCTTAATTTAACTGCTATGTTATAATGGTCATTTTCTCCTAATAGCATCTCATGATTTTGTTTAAATTTATGCTTGCGTGCAACAAAGCTAAATAGGTGTTACATGCAATTCAAGACATAAAATAAATATAAATTTTTTAAAATAATAAATTTTATTAAAATCTTGAGGTGTTAAATTCTACCCCACTTAAAATGAATTTCCCCCTTAAAATTTGTTTGGGTTATCAAAGTTTTAATACTTGAATGTTTCCCTCATAGAAACCGACATTGTAAAAATGAAAACTAAAAATCCATTTAAAATGGATAATTTAGAAACATAACAGTTACCTAATGTAACTATTCACTAGGTTTATACATAGTAAAAAATAGGTGGAAAGAAAAAACATGAACATTTTCACGACCAGTCCCCCGAGGCCCGTGCCGTGACTACCCCAAGCCCGCCTTCCATAGGCTAGGGGATGACGACTAGCACCAAATGCATAATTCCCTATAACTGGGAAGGAATTTCCTTTATAGCTTGTAATCGCACAAAAAAAAAAGAACATAGCCACATACAAAACCCTAAGTAAATCGTATAACAAATGAGTGCTTAAAGTAAAGGGGCCGTAAATACATGCCCAACTATAAAGTACAAGGAACTGGAGAAAGAAAAAATATCTGTTGGGTAATCCTCCGGGATTCATACCTGAAGGGTAGGTAGAGATAGCCTCCACAACACTCCATGTCCCTCTGTATCCTCTATGTACCGTCACACCGTATGGTCCACCTCCGGGTACTGTCCAGTCCTGGTACTCTCAGTCTCGGTCAGCACTGTCCGTCGTATGCATCCAACACAATGAGGTGTGGGCATAGCCCATGCAGGGGTGAGTATAAAGATACTCAGTAGGGACCGCGAGACCCTCATGGTCTCACGAAATCCAACAAGTATAAACCAAAAAGTATGAAATGAATAGATAACCCCACTTAGATATATTCCCATTCATATAGCTAAGTTATCATGTAATCTATATCAATCATGAGGAAAACACAAAAGTTACTGACTCAACTCACACAGGTATACAACTTATGTAGATATTTAGAGATGATTAGATGTATCCACTATATCATCTATTCTTTCAAACCCACAGAGGATCCAGGAACAGTAGTCAGAGCTGTCGAACCCATGTATGATTCAGCAATAATAGTCAGAGCTATCGAACCAACATAGGATCCAGGAATAGTAGTCAGAGTAGTTGAACCCACGTAGGATCCAAGAATAGTAGTCAGAGCTATTGTACCCAAGTAGGATCCAAGAATAGTAGTCGGAGCTGTCAAACCCATGTAGGATCTAGGAACAGTAGTCAGAACTGTTGAACCCCCGTAAAATCTCAGAACAGTGGTCAGAATGCAGCAAGCCATAGGGTTCAACACAAAGCATGCTTGATTACAGGAGGGTCCACTCCTCAAGACAAGTGTCAATACATCAACTTCCATGAAGTACCATGTTGATGTATCCAAAATAACTATCTTTCCAAAAGAAACCGAACGCGACAGACGGTGCTTCAATCAGACGTCCGGTCTGAGAGTTATTGGCATTTCCGTTCTGAGGGACCGGTTGGATTTACGTTCGATCCAACCCGGCCATACGTCAACTGTGTCCAAACCTTGAGTGGGGTATACCAAAAGAACTTCCCCCGTCCAAGTTTTCCATCACCACAGACTGTTTGTTAATCGGACACCCATAACTTAAGTTACGAACAAAAGAGTGGAAATAGGTTAAGCGGGTCCGAGTCTGGTCCAACCCAGTCAGACTGACCTAGCCCGACCTAGCCTAAACCGGGTTCAGAATGGGGCTTGACTTAGTCCGCAGGGGAAAACCAGCCCATGCTGGGTCCGGACCGCATTGGGTCCGGCCTGTGTTGTGCTCGACCCGCGCGAGGACCGCAACTGGATGCCAGTGGGGTCCAACCTAGCTGTGTGCAGGGGGAGGCCGCACCCCCTAGAATCTCGAAAGGCTTAGCCTTTCAGGGGGTTCAAAACCGGCGCCACGTGGAACAGGTCCATGTCACGTGGGATGCACGCGGCGGGTCCCGCTCCTCTCGGCTGGCCAAGCAGCCAGCTGCCTCCCACGCGGCATGGTTATGATGCTCCTCCTCTAATGACCAGCAGAGCCGGCCACCCGTCCCACACCGCCGCAGACAACGTCATGGCCACTTGGTCCACCGCACGGCGCGCGCTGCGCCGTGCATTCCCTGGAAACCCGGCGGCTTGGGCCTCCAGTTCTTCTCGTGGCCAGCCTTGCACTAGAAGCCACTGCCCTGCCAGGGCCGTCGGCCATGGAATACTCCTCCGGCAGCACAGTTGCACTATCGCCGTCCATGTGGCTAGTCAGACTGCCAGCTGACCTTCCCTTCATCGCTCATGATGTTCACCAGTTCCGACCACCGACGAACCTTCTGTGGGTCACTAAATGAGTTCTGGTGGCTCGATTCATGATCCATATGTTGTCGCACACTACTCTGGATTTCATCCTCAATCCACAACCATCGTTGAAAAAAATCACTCCACCCAGAATCGTGTTGTTATTAGCATCGAAATCCAAAAAGTAAGGCGGAGGGGGTCGTGTCAGGTTCATTCAGCCCGCACCCTCTGTGTTAGAGTGATTTCATGTGGCTTCGATTCTTAATCCTTGAAGGTAAACGAATAACATAAAACAATTAACAAATATTGAACCCCTTTCTTTGATCGTTGTTTGCTGACAGAGTTGCAGGGAAGAAGACAATGTTGGTGTCTTTCCTTGCATCCGCCACACACTGCTGATCCCGAGCTCGTGCGTCGGTTCGTTGACGACGATGAGGAGGGAAGGTCGGTTTAATACATCCCACGTTAGTAGGGGTACATGTATGAAGGTCAAAGGAGATCGGTCTTTATATTCGAAGGTGTTCTTTGTCGGAAGAACTCGTTCTTCGTTCTTCGTTGGTGAGAGCTTTTCTCCCTAAGCTCTCTCTCTTCTCCCAAGTTCCACCAAAAGACAAATTCGAACCAAAATAATAGATTATGTTAATATATTATTTAATTGTTGTCACAAAATTCAAAATGGGTGTATTAATTAATTGATAAAGATTCGACACATTAAGTGTTAGGGGAGTTGAAAAGGCTCTGCTACACTTAATGGTAAAATTGAGGGTTTCTCCCCATTAATGGGGAGTTTCAAGGGGGTTTAAAACCTGAGTGGTCCCCACCTCAATTAACATGAAGAGAAGGTTATGTTCTAGTGGGCCCCACCACCATAACCTCTCATGGGAGGTTAAGGTGTGGTGGTCCCCACCTATAACATCCACATGGAGGCTTTAACCAACAAAATAACAATATGGCTACACAACATTATTTTTATTTAATTTATTCACGAAAAACCCAAAAACTAACTTTTAATATTAAAAAAAGGCCATCAAGGTGAAAGTCTTCTTAAGAAAATACTGACACTGCGAGTTCAACGGTGCCCTAAAATTTTAATTTTTAGCACCGGTTCAAATTTTATAAAAACATGCTCTTATGTTTACTGAAGGTACCCAAAAAAAACTTTAGAAATTGATTCTGGGCACTCCGGGCCTCAGAATCATGATCCGTAAAAAAAAATCGTGGACTCATAAAATTCCCATTTAATTAAAAAACATTACATGGAAAATTCTGTGACATTACATTCTCCCCACCTTAGGGCTCTACATCCTCGTATGCCACAACTCACAACTAAGGGAACAAGTGGGGATACTAAGCACACATATGAGACTCCCTCTCCCACGTGCTCTCATGGAGGCTCTCGTGCAGCCAGTGAATGCGCACAAAAGGTATCAACCATCCATGAAGGAACCGCTCTTGTCGATCCTCAATCTCCACTGGAACCTCTGTAAAAGTCACCCCATCGTCGACGTCCATCTCTCCATTGTTGATGATGTGAGAAGGGTCGTGGACGTATCTCCATAGCTGGGATACATGGAAGACATCTTGCACCCGGTGTAACTGAGGTGGTAGTGCTAAGAGGTATTCCACCTCACCAACTCTACTGAGGACCTGAAAAGTTCCAATTAATCTTGGAGACAACTTGCAGACTCGGCCAAATCTCAGTATACCTCATCGAGGTGAGACCCGTAGAAAGACGTGGTCTCCATCCTTGAACTCTAGAGGTCTTCGTCTAATGTCGACATATGACTTCTGCCAACTATGTGAAGTCTTCATCCATTCCTGAATGATCTTAACCTTCTCCGTGGTAGCCCATACCATCTATGGTCTCATGAGTGTTGACTCCCTTGGGTCAGTCCAACACAAAGGTGATCTGCATGGTCGCCCGTACAATGCCTAGAAAGGTTCCATCCCAATGTTGGAGTGATGGATATTGTTGAATGAAAACACCACCAACGGTAAGTGGTCCTCCAAGATGTTACTGAAGTCGAGGACACATGCACGGAGCATATCCTTGAGGGTCTGAATGGTCCGCTCAGTCTGACCATCTGTCTGAGGATGGAAGGTGGTGCTCAAACAAAGATGCATCTCGAATACTTCCTACAAACCCTTCCATAGCCGGGAAGTAAATCGTGTGTCACGATCGGAGAAAATAGAAAAATTTCCTCTATGTATCCTCACAATCTATTGCATACAGAGGAATCCCAAGCTCTCTACAGAACCCTACTCTCTGATCGGTAGGAAGTGGTCTGACTTGGTGAGTCGGTCAACGATCACCCAAATCGATTCATGAACTCTGGATGTATGTGGAAGTACTGTCACAAAATCCATGGATATATCATCCTACATCCACTCTAGGACCTCCAAAGGTTGAACCAGGCATACTAGTACCTGGTGGTCTGCCTTCACTTACTGACAAGTGAGGCAGCGGGAGACAAACTCTGCAATTGGCTTCTTCATTCCCGACCACCAGTGCTGTTTCCAGAGATCCTAGTACATCATCACCACTCCTGGATGTACCACTAGAGGGGATGTGTGGAATTCCCTCAACACTTCCTCCTAAAGTGACACCGGTACCATAGTACATCCTCTGAAGAGGATTACATGCTCCCTAACATCAGAAAATCCATCATCTTCATACCCTGTGGATATCTAAGCACATTGTGTCTCGCAGTCATCGTTCCTATGATGTGCCTCCCTGACTCGCTAAAAAAGTGGGGGAGTGACTGTAAGAGACTGAAGGAAGACTACTCCATCTCTATCCACAATGGATATCTATAAGGTAGCCAACTGCTCTGTCGCCTCACCTAGAAGCTGTATACCAGACCTCCTGCTGAGTGAATTTGCAACAACGTTCCACTTCCTAGGAGTATAGACTATTTCAAAGTCTTAGTCCTAGAGGAACTCAAGCCAACATTGCTATATCAGGTTCATGTACTTCTGGTAGAAGATATACCTGAGACTCTTATGATCATAGTATTTGGTAAAACATTCACCCATCAGATAGTGTTGCCACATCTTCAAGGAGAAGACCACTACTACTAACTCCAGGTCATAGGCATCGCAGTGCTTCTCATGTTGTCTCAGTTGTCATGAACCATAAGCGATCACTACTCACTCCTGCATAAAAAAACATCCGAGTCCGGTCCCTGATGTGTCATAGTAGAATACGTACCCAACGCCTTCACAGGAAGCCTCAATATGGGGGAAATAGTCATCCTCTTCCTAAGATTTTGAAAGCTCTTTTGGTATCTCTCTGATCACACGAAGTGTTTCCCCTTCTTCTTGAAGACTGATAGTGGTGCTAAAACTCTAGAGAAGTCTGGTACAAACCTCCAATAATAACCATCCAAACCCAGGAAACTACATACTTCTATCACATTTTTGGGTGGCTCCCAAGCAAGTACCACCTCAATCATCGCTGGTTCCACTGCAACTCTAGCTTCCGATATGAAATGTCCCAGAAAGTGAATCTCTTGGATCCAGAACTGGAACTTTGAGAGATTACCATAAAGATGTTGCTCTCAGAGTGTGTCCAGTAATACATGCAAATTTTAGTCATGCTTCTCCTCAGTATTTGAGTAGATCAGAATGTAGTCAATGAAGACTATGACAAAGCGATCGAGGTATTGCTGGAAAATCCTGTTCATGAATCCTATGAACACTACTAAAGAGTTGGCAACACCGAATGGCAAAACCAAGAACTCGTAGTGGACCTACCGATATCTGAAGGCTATCTTCTGCACATCCTCATATTGAACTCAAAGTTGGTGATAGCCTGATCTGAGATCAATCTTCGAGAACCACTGTGCACCCTTCAACTGATGAAAGAGGTTGTCAGTCCATGAGAGTGGGTAATTTTTCTTCACGGTCACCTGGTTTAGGAGTCGGTAGTCGACACAAAGCCTCAACATCTCATCTGATTTCTTGGCGAATAGAATCGGGGCTGCCCAGAGAGAAACAATGGGCCTAATGAATCCCTTCCCCTGTATGTCCTCTAGCAGTAATCATAGCTCACGAAACTCCACGGGAGCCATCCGATATGCTGGTGTAGATATCAGTACCGTCCGAGGGTAAAATTTAATGTAAAATTACACCCGTCTTTGAGTAGGTAGACCTGGGACATCATCAAGGAAAACATCCATGTACTGGTCCACCACTACAGGATATGTCGGAATCTCCACATCAACTTCTCTGAGGGTAAGGCAAGCCAGATGATGAGTGATTGGCTGTAATATCCTTTGGGAAATTACATCATGCACTGGAAGGTCTCCCTTCTCACCGATGAAGGTGAACCTGGTCCCATCCGTGCGAACACACCGCACTACGCGCCTAATACAGGAGATCTGAGCATGGAATGTAGATAACCATTCCATACCCAAGATGACGTCGTAAGGCCTCGACGCCCCTACTAGGAGATCCCAACTGAAGCTCTCATCTCCTAGAGTAAGCTCACACTACCGACACCAGCAAGTAATCGTCGAGTCTGCTCACATAAGAGTCTTTTTCCGTAAGGATCGAGCCAATAGATCCGTCGTAATCTCTGAGCTCTGATCAAGGGTAGTGGAAATGAAAGAGTAACTAGAACCTATGTCTATATGAACTGTAGCTAAGGTGGAGTAGACACAGAACGTACCTCAAATCATCTTCCGAGCACCGTGATAAAATTCCTCAGCTGCCTGGAGCAAAGCTGTCCCCTGTCCACCTACTCCCTGTGGTTGGGGTGGAACTCCTGGTGGTGGTGGTGGTAACACCTCGAAACGTCTTCCACTGCAAGCTACTCGACTAGCTCCTCTTACATGTCTTCCTGCGGCCTATGGACCACCTCAATTGAATCTCTGTCTCTGCCTGGGCGGTTCTTCAACTGTCTGTTGATCATATGAATGGTAGGTTGGACAGTCACGAGCCATGTGACCCTGCCCACCACATGTAAAACACTACCTGTTTCTCGTATGACTGGATCTATCTCATGTGCCTTGCATAACCGAAACTGTGTCCTGAGGTCATCCACTAGATAGTATGGTCCGCTTGGATCTCTTCAACATCTATCTGCTGTCAGTTGTAGAAGACTCCTCTAGGTGATGCCCGGTGGTGGGTCTCGCTACCGGTGACTGCTCAGCAAGGAAACTCTCTACTAAGAGGGATCTCTCCAACACCCCCACATTTGATGGGATGCTGAGGGAGATCATCGAAGCACTAATCTTTTTCCTAAGCCCCTGCTTGAAGGTCCGATCTCGGAATAATGGGTCCCACACGATATCTGTGGAGTAGCGCAAGAGGTTGGTGAACCTCGATGTGTACTATGCCACTGTCATGCTACCCTTGTGCAGATGAAGTCGCTTCTATATCCTCACTTCACATAGGCTGGATGAGATAAACTCCACCCAAAACAGGCTCTCAAAGTCCGCCCAGAGTAGTGTCACATCGTCATGCACCTGGAGCATGCGGCTCCACCATCTTCCTGCTGCTGCCTGAAGGAGAATCACGACAAGGATCACCATAAGGTCGACTGGTGTCCCTGCCAGTCTGAAGACTCTCACCATAGCCTCCCGCCAATCCTCAGCTACCTGCGGGTCCATCTCACCCCTGAACCTGGGTGGCCCCTGGCACTGGAACTCATGAAAGGTGCTCAGGTGGCATGCACTTTCTACTGCTGGGGCTGGTGGCATTGGTGGCCCAATGGGGAGTGGTACCGCTGGTGCCTCTACTGGAAAATGGCCATGCACTAGGCCTCATCGCTCGGTGGGCTATCTGTGCGTACTACTCTCGGAACCCTAGCTGGCTGTCTCCATGGAGGCATCCTAAAAAGAAATTGGTGTGCCACAGTAAAAAAGTTATACCTGGTGAGATGACTAAAATAATTCACAAAGAAGACTCTTGAAAACACACATTCAATCAGTTTTTTCGTGCACTAAGTAAGAAATCAGAAGTTAGGGTCATGGTGTACGAATACGTTGGTCGCCGCACCAACACTGGATTCCCTAAACTGATAACCACACTCACTATACATAACACTATTGTCGTAAAAAAGATCAGATTCTTATGTTTTTCGGTAGAACCGACTCCTCTGATACTACCTTGTCATGACTCATCCCCCAGGGACCGTGCGGTGACTACCCCAAGATCGCCTTCCATAGGCCAGGGGCTGGCGACTGTTACCAAAGGTGTAATTCCCTATAACTTGGAAGGCATTGCCTTTATAAATTGTAATCGCACACAACAGAGCACACAGATGGATACAAAACACTAAATAAACTGTACAACAAAAGAGTGCGGAAAGTAAAGGGACTGGAAATACCAGCCTAACTGTAAAGTAGAAGGATCATGAGGAAGGAAAAGTAGTTGCTGGGTCATCCTATGTGATTCCTATCTAAAGGGTAGGAACATATAGCCTCCACAACACTCCACGTCCATCCTTCTACTCCGTGTACCACCATGACATATTGTCCACCTTCGGGTACCATCCAGTCCAGGTACTCTCAACCTCAGTCAGTGTTGTCCGTCATTTGCATCCAACACAATGAGTTGCAGGCATAGCCCGTGTAGGGGTGAGTATAATGATATTCAGTAGGGACCCCGAGACCATCAAGGTCTCACAAAATCCAACTAGTATAAACCACAAATAATGAACTCAACAGATAACCCCACTTAGGTATATGCCAATACATAAACCTAAGTTTTCCACTAATCCAACCTGAGGAAAACACAAAAGTTACTGACTCGTACACACATGTATACAACTTATGTATAGATTTAGAGATGATTATATGTATCAACTAAATCATCTATTTTGTCAAACCCATGTAGGATCCAAGAATGGTAGTCAGAGCTGTCGAACCCACGTAGGATCCAGGAACAGTAGTAAGAGTTGTCGAACCCACGTAGGATCCAGGAATAGTAGTCAAAGTTCTCAAACCCACTTAGGATCAAGGAACAGTAATTAGAGCTGTAGAATTGATATAGGATCCAAGAACAGTAGTTATAGATCTCGAACACACATAGTATTCAAGAAAATTAGTCAGAGCTATCAAACCCACGTTGGATCTTGGAATAGTAGTCAGAATGCAGCCAGCCAGAGGCTTCTGCACAAAGCATGCATGATTACGGGAGGGTCCTCTCCTCAAGACAAGTTTCAATACATCAACATACATTAAGTACTCAGTTTATGTATCCAAAATATCCATATTTCCAAAAGAAACCCAACGTGACAGACAGTGTGTCAATCGGACGTCTGGTTTGAGAGTTATTAACATTTCCGTCCTGAGGGCCCAGTTGGATTTACGTTCAATACAACCGGGTCGTACCCCAACTGTGTCCAAAAAATGATTGGGGTATACCAAATGAACAGACCCCTCTATGGTTTCCTTCACCGTAGATGGTTCATCAATCGAATTCCCGTAGATCATGTTATGGGTAAAAGAGTGAAAACAGGTCAAGCAGGTCCGGGTCCGGTCCGGCCTAGTCGGACCGACCCGGCCCGACCATGCCTGACCCGGGTCCAGACTGGGGTCCGACCTGGTCTGTGGGGGTGGCCCGACCCATGCTGGGTCTGGCCCATGCTGGGCTCGGCCCATGTGAGGCCCGTGTATGGCGGCCCGTGCAGTCCACCCTAGCCGCTTCTAGGGGGAGGCCGCGCCCCCTGGAATCCCGAACGACTTAGCTGTTCTTGGAGTTCAAAACCGGCGCAACGTGGTGCCGGTCCTTGTCATGCGGGACCATCGCGGTGGGTCCCGATCCACCAGGATGGCCGAGCGGCATTGTTTCACCGTGCCTCCTCTAGCAACCGGTCGAGCCGGCCGCCCGTCCCATGCCGCTGAGGCCAAGGTTGCAGCCCCTTGGTCTATCGCGTGGTGCGTGATGTGCGACACCTTCCCCAGAAACCTGGTGGCTCGGGCCACTAGTTTTTCTCGCGGCCGGCCTTGCGCTGGCCGCCGCTGCACCGCCATGGTCCATCGACCGTGGCCACCTCCTCTGGCGGCACGGTTGCGCTGCGGCCATCCACGCAGCCATCCGGAGTGTCGGCCACCCTTCCCTTCGTCGTCGGTGAGGTTCCCCAGTTCTGACTGCTGACAAACATTCCACGGGTCACCAGACATGTTCTGGTGGCCCGATTCTCTATTCAGAAGTTACCTCACACTACTCAGGATGTTGCCTTCAATCTGGAACTATTGTTGACAAAAATCGCTCAACTCGGACTCGTGTCGTGATTAACGTCATAATCCACAACGTAAAGCGGAGGGGGTCGGGCCGTGTTCATTCAGCCTGCACCCTCCTTGTTAGAGTGATAACATGAAGCTTCAATTATTAATCCTTGAAGGGAAACAAAGATCATGAAACAATTAACAATGCTCAAACCCCTACCTTTGATCGTTGTTCGCTGACGGAGTTGTAGAGAAGAAGATGATGTTATTTTCATTCGTTGCGTCCGCCACACACTTCCTATCCCAAGCTCGTGCGTCAGTTCATTAATGACAATGTGGAGGGAAGGTCAGTCAAATAATTCCCACGTCGGTAGGAGTCCATGGATGATGGTCTAAAGAGATCATTCTTCATAGTTGAAGGCGTTCTTTGTTGGAAGGACGCGTTCTTCGTTCTTCGTTGGTGAGAGTTTTTCTCCCTAGTCTCTCTATCTTCTCCCAAGTTCCATGAAAATAAAAATGCCAATGAAAATAATGAATTAAGTTAATATATTATTGATTTGTAGGAACAAAATTCAAAATGGGTGGATTAATTAATTGAGAAGGATTCGTCACATTAACTGTTATGGAAAATGAAGAGGCTCCCCTACACTTAATGGAAAAATTGATGGTTTCTACCCATTAATGAAGAGTTTCAAGGGGGTTTAAATCTTAGGTGGTCCCCACCTCAATTAACAAGAAGAGAAGGTTAGGTTCGAGTGGGCCCCACCATAATAACCTCTCATGGGAGGATAAGGTGTAGTGGTCCCCACCTCCAACTTTCACATGGAGGATTTAACCAACAAGATAAAAATAAAGCTACATAACTTTATTTATATTTAATTATTTAACTAAAACCCCAAAAACTAACATTTAATCTTGACCAACTATTGTTGAGGTGAAAGTCTTCTTAAAAGAATACCAGCACTGCGAGTTCAACGGTGCCCTAAAATTTCAATTCCGAGCACCGTTTCAAAAATTATAAAAAACCGCTCGTACGTTTACTTAACGTACCCGAACAAAACATCAGAAATTGATTCCAGGAACCCTGTTTCTCAGAATCATGCACCGTTAAAAAAAATCACGAACTCGTAAAAATTCCATTTAATTAAAAAAAATTACATGGAAAATTCTGGGTCATTACAAACATGGAAGATAAATTTAACTATCATGTTCTAATCAAGAGTAGAGAATATGGCCAGGAGAAAGTTAACAATCACAAGGCCATAAATATATGACGATATAAGGAAAAATTTTATTTATCTAAAAATATGTTACTAGGATAATTATTTTTGGATTCAAGATCCATTCCCTATAGTTGAATAAATTTTATGAGAATATATAATTACTCGATTTCTTCACATTTCATAAGACAACTATCATCCTTTTACTGTGCCTAGATTAATTTCTACTCTATCTCTTAAACCATGAATTGAATGTGACTTTATCATTACTATAGATGATGAAATACATAAAATGATAGATTATTCCATCTATCTTAATAAAACAACAAAAATTTTAAGGCAAATTATCCCATAAGCATAAATCCTTACATGGTGAGATAATACATTAATATCTAAAACCTTATATGATGTTTTACATAATCCATTCCATAAATTGTTCAAATTAAAACTATTACAAAATATAAAAGACCCAAAATTTATAAATAATGTTATATTTTTTTCAAAATTTCTTAGTATTGATCCCTCTTATATCATAAAGTATATATTATTTGTCACATACCGTACATTTGAATACCTTCCTCATGTATTCTAGTAAAACCATATTGAATACACAAATGCTTCTTCATTGTAATTGGGGTTTGGCTTAGTGGTAAGCACCCCTTAAATCTACATAAAAAATGGAGGTTCAAAACCCATTGGGCATAGGACTATAGCAGTACTGTAGCAGCGACGGTACTATAGCAATGATGGGAACTGTAGCGGTGGCATGTCACTATAGCGGCGGTAGAGTACTGTAGCAGTGGTGGGTACTATGAAACACTGCAGCAGCGCAGTACTGCAGTAGTACTATTCACAGAATGGGATTTGGGCAAAACAAATGGGCCTACAGGCCATGTAATCGGCTAAATACCCACTGGGTCTTTGGGCTAGGTAATGGGTCTGCCTCTACCCAGTTAAAGAGGTCATTTCTTTGCTTTAATAATAAATAAGGCTTTGGCCCCAACCTTAAATAAAAAAAATTATTCTTCATTCCTTATATAAGACCATTTCATTAAAAAAAATTCATGCGACATTTGGGATCATCCATTTACTATTAAAAAAATGTGATTTCATTATTCTATAATCCAAAGGGGATAATCACATGAAATTTCACTAATGGATGAATAATAATATTTTCTTAGGGTTCAATCATATAAAATAAAACAAGATATTCCCAACAAAGGAGATAAGGATAAATAGTCCATAATTATCAGGGTTTACTTCTTCCATTGTTGAAGAATAGTTTTCCCTTTTATGCTTTTCCTTATAGGTTTTTGAATATTATCATCCACATTAGTCCTTGTATTGGGGATCTTGTTAACATAGCTTCTATACTTCTTGAAATTGAAACACGAAATTGTGTGAGGTGTATTTTTTTGGATATTTAAAGTAATTCACATCATTAGATACCTTTTACTATCACTTCATTATTTATCTTCTTAATGACCTTCTTTTACTCACTCATAACACCCTCTTTTCCCTTTCAGGCATTCACCTGAGTGCTTCTTCCCAATTTTCTGGCATACTAATACCTTAAATTTATCTCCACCATTTTTGTTTCCATTAGACTTATTCTTCATTATCTTTGTAAAAATAATAGAAATGTTGGTAATATCCAAATTTATTTTTTTACCTTTAGTGCACATCAAAAAAAATCTTAATATCTACTAAATTTTCTTATAGCCAAGACCATTATTAGACTTGGTTTTAAGACACCAAAAAATCGATCAATTTTTATTTACAGGATGATGATTAACCCAAAAGCTTACTATGAATTTCTTATAAAAATATCCTCTTATGAACCAATTCATTCATCGCAATTTTTTATTAACCTGAAGGAATTAGTTATCCATATTTTTCCCTAGAATGTTAGGGTAGTACATACTTAAAATAACCCCTTAAAATCTTCCCATTCTATATGTTCAATTTATTCTTACTCTCTCATTTTTTTTAATAATAATTCAATATTTATATACTTAAACTTAAAAAATTGACAAAATGATTTTTTCAGGTTCCAAACATTGAAGGATGAAAAAATATTTTTAGTGGTACTAATCCATTGTCAAGAAACAAGGGGATCAGAATATCCCCTGAAAGAAGGTGAACATTAACTCATGAAGGACTCAGAAGAAATTTCCCCCCCTTTATTTAGAAGTCTATATTGACTCATATACAATGTGAGTATAGTAATAATATTTTTAATTCATTCCACTATAAAATTCTATCTGTAAGGAGGAAAATCATTTAATTTTCCATCATATCCAGTAATAACACGGATCCTTTGGGTTTCAGAAATTGACTAAAACCAAAGAATAATGTGAGAAAAACTAAACATGTTAGGAAAAGATAATAATCATAGGAAATTACATATAAATTTCTATCTATGACACTGCTTGATTAATCCTAGGTCATTCCAAATCATTATGAAGACTCTAAGATTGTATCCTATACTTATACATATACATATAGATATCCCTATACATATATATAGAGATATCACTAGATATATCACTAAATATTTCTCATCATAGATACCAAAGGTTGACTAAACCTTTTCTCTGATACAAACTATAGCATCCCATTATTTTAATACATGGAAATTAAATTTTTCTAGATGAATAATCATTACATTTCACAAACCCATTCTTGATGACCATAATCATTTAGTACCATTGTAAACATGGAAAACATTAGTTTAATTTGGTTAATGATCGTAAAAATATCCAATAAATAAATTATCCTTTAGTACTCCCACTTAAAAACTTTCTATACAGTTTGAGTAAGGAATACATAATAAATTTTGAGCATAGATGCACAGTTAGGCTAAACATGGAAGATACGTAAGCATAACATGAACATAATGGTATGAAAACATGATCATAACATTTGAATATCAAACACCACATATCAATGATCATATTCATAAGTAATAGGATAAATATTTGTAGTTCAAAATAAATGAATCATAAAATAATCAAAACACATGATCCATGAGAGTATAAAAATGGTAGAATATATTCAAATTTTGGCATACACATAAACCTAGAATATATTATTTCCTTGATTCGTACAAATACATGCATAGTATTTTAGGATTGTGTTAATCACTAATTTTCCCACATAGGTATTGGTATGGACTCCCATGTACCTTCTCATTTTAGGATAAGGATGAATTTTCCCGTACCCTATAGTTGTGGGATTTTCCGGACCTCTTATTGTGGTCTTAATATGGCCTCCCATGTACCCTTTTATTGATGGATTAGGATGACCTCTCATGACCCCTTTTGAGATCATAAAATATTTATCATTACCTAATGAATTATATTTATATATAGGTCCCACCAATAACACAATGAAAACTAGACATATGTGTTCCACATAAATCATTAATCATATCAGAGCCCATGTAATAAAATGGGTTTCATAAACATTAATAAATCATAACATAACCTATATAAAATAAATATGTTTCATAATTATCATTCCATCGTAAACCTAAAAAACCCAGAAGAAGAATAAAGATGGCAGCGTTGAATAATATCCCTAGTAAAATTGAATTAACATCATATAATGTTATATTATATAAGAAAATAATTTGGAGAGATCACATGAAGATAATTCTTGAGGAAAATAACCTTTCTTATTTAGATTTTTTCTCTTTTCTTAAGATGACATAAAATTTTAAAAGAAAATTTTTTCTTTAAAAATCACCCTGGAATTTTTTAAATGAAAACATAAAATCATTATGCCATTATTACAGATTAAAAATCTCTTCATTCAATATATGTTTTTAAAACATTCCTTTTATACTTTTTCTAGAAAGTTCAAAAAGTTTCTCGTCTGGAAAATGACAAAAAGATTCCTTTCAAACCATGTTGTAAAAATTTATAATGGGTAAAAATGAATTTAAAAATCTGTAAGGGATTGGTAAAACCATTTTCTGAAGACATTTTTATAAAACATAAACATTTCAGATATATATTCCTTAATGGGGACTTAAAATGAAACAATCCATAATATTGATAAAATTGTGAAATAAACACTCTTGAATTTATAATCAGTAGAATCATATTCCCCATTAATGAAATAAAATTATATGTATATAAAAATAACATTATTTTTTTTATAAGACTAAAAAAATAAATTCATGGTTATTATATTAACCACATAGAGAAACAAGTACAGTATAAGGCATGTGTCCTACAAAAATTAAAGTGAAACAAAAATCCCTTACTTTATGTCCTGACTGTGATCATACTCATGAAAAACTCATTTATAATAAATATAAGTTTATTATATATATAATATTGAACATTATTCAATTATATCATACCATTTATGATTTAATATTGAATATATATAACCCATTTATTAAGAATTTCATGTTAAAGTTATGTTTTGGGTAATAACCTCTTTGTTTTTCATACATGTTTTGACTTATAATCCTTATCACTATAAAATACATCAATATTTAATCATATATATAATTATATCCATAATATAAATATCACACACACATATATATATTTAATATAAATGTATTTTTGAAGATTCATAAATTTTATAAGTAGAAAATAAAAACCACAGTTCAAGGAGATGGTAAACCTTACGTACACATGAATGATGTTTCCATTTTATTTTCATATTAAAGGAAAGAAAATTATATGATATATTATCACTTAAGAATAATTTTTTATTTTTTATACTTCAAATATGTTCATAAAATATATCATTATTACCACCCATGTGAAATACAGAAGAAAAACGAATCACATTGCATTATAGAGATTGTAAGCCCTATGTACGCACGAGTGGCGTTATCATTTCCAAAAACATTAGGTTGTAAAAGATACATATTATTTTATCATTATATAAGTATAATCATGTGATAAATATCATATATAAAAATTAAACACATCATAACTTTCACTCATAAAATATAGTGACATAAAATGAATTGTATCGCTACATAGAGACATTAAGCCGTATGTACACATGAGTAATACTATCAATTCTTATTCAACGGGTAAAGGGATATATAACGGTGACTTCATAATTATATAAAAATTTATTAATATTTAAAATGATGAATTTATTATTTTATGATATACATCCTAGATTTAGAGGAGGTATAGAAGAGTAGAGAAAGAGATTGACCGGTTAGATCAATTACCACTTCTTCAAAACAACTTTTTAGATCTCCTCAAAAGAACTCTAGAGTTGGTATTTTAGAAAAAAACCCTATAATGTGGATATGTATGTTTATAAGAAAATATTTCAAATATTGGTTGATATATAAGTCTAAAAGTGGTGAAATAAGATGAGGTAGGAGGTATCCTTTTATAATAAAGCTGAGGGGTACTTTTGAAATTTCAAAAAATATTAATTTATAATAAATTCAATAACATTCCAAATACCAACAACAATAATTTTTTTTGAAGATAATATGAAGTAATATTTTAATCAAATTGACCCATAGATTTTAGACATGTTTTTATTTAATTTTAAGCCTTATCTTTTTTATTAACCCTTAGTTAACCTTTTTTAATTGTAACTATGTTAATTTTTTTTTTAATGTTAAAATGATGTAATATTTATATATAAAGTGTAAATTGAACCATAAATAGTAAATTTTTGATCTTTTAGACCATATATAACCCCTTTTATGGTTTTATATTTTTTTGAATTTTAAATAATTTAATAACATAGTACTTTAAAAAAATATCATTATTGCCAATTTTGACACTAATCATTAATTTTCTTTTTCAAAAATATATTAACAGTAGGATATCTTCGAATAAACTCTATTAAAATATCCCTAAATTGTCAAAATTATCCATAAAATTTGTGGATGAAATTAATTAAGTAAAATTGTATTTATTTTATTATTTTGAATATCATTTCTTAGATATTTCTATTATTTAAACAATTATTTCATTATCATTATATAAGCCTTTAAAGAAAATATTTATTTCCTAAAATTTAATATAAATTTACATGATAAATAAATATATATATTATATTTAATATGAATATTTATAGTCAAATATATCTTCTATATTACCCCATATTAAAATTGTTATAGTTAAGAAAAACATTAGCATGACATCATTAACCTTTCATTAAATAAAATTCAATAAATGTCATAATTTCATTTAGGTTTCATAAAAAGGTAATAATTTAGGAAAAAATATGTGTTTGGTTTCAAACCACTCATTCAATAAATTGGAACATGCTTTAGGGTTATATAATATTTATAATAATATTATTTTTCCTTAATTACCTGATTTACCTTTTACCGTGTTCATAAAAAATTACTAATGTTACGAATCATAATGTCTAAAAATAAAATAAAATAATATATATAATTTTTACCCAATGATTACAGATATGGTATCCAATTTTAAAAATTCAAAACTTAGAAGTATCTGTAATTAATATAAAATTAATCATGTTTTTAGGGTGAGAAAACAAGTTATTAAAGTTTAAACATGTAAAAGATAGAAAATTTTTTAGATCTAAGTTCATTGTAAAAATGATTCCATTGAAAAATATTGGATTAAATGATTAAGATTTAATCTATTCACACTTTTAATCCAATCAAAAATATAATTCAACACCATAAATTATTTAGATGAAAAAAGTTTTTTCAATTAAAATTTAGTATTTTTTACTATTCATCAAAGCATGAAACTTATCAAAAAAATACAAAAAATTAAACCAAAGTAAATTTTTATATTACTATTATAAATAATAGGTTTGTTTTCTTCAAATATAATATAAAAAATTGTCAAAAATTGGATTCAAAAAGGGTTCACCATTAAAAGGTGGTAAAATTACCCTTTTGAAAAATATTTGTTTTTATTCATAAAATTGGGAATGTTCTTATCTTATTTATATAAAATATAAAGGATGAATATCAAAAATATTTGACTGAATATATAAAATATATATTTCATTTATATCATTCACAATTTTTTTAATTTATTAAGAGAAAACGACTTTGGGATAATAAGAAAAATATTTTTTTTCATTATAATCAATTAGTATATATTTTATTTTATAATTAATTGGTAATAATGAATTAATATTATATTTTTGTAAAAAATATATTATCATAATTTTGTCAATAAAATTCATAATTTCTAATTTAAAGGCTTAGTTATAATGGTCATTTTATTCTAATAGCATCTCATAGTTATTTTAAACTCACAATTGCACGTAACACATGCTAAAATAGTGTTGGATGTTACCCAAGATATAAAATAATGAAAATGGGTTTCAAAAAATTATTTCATAAAAATCTATGTGTGTTACAGATATCAGAACAAACCAATATATTGAAAAAAATTCTTTGACATTGATGTGTCTTAGCCACCCCTTGCATTGTGTGGAGACACTGCCCATTGGGGTGGGGAATGTCTCAAGGCTTAAAGAACTGCATTTTTGTAAAAACATTTTTTTGTAAGTGGTTCACCATGAGGGGTTTTTTCCCATTCCCACATATGAAATCGACCGAGCACCCTACATTGTCATGTTCTACCCAACCCTTCAAGATATCTTCTTGCGACCCCAAACCCTCCAAGGGTGGTTGCAATATTGTTGGGAGCCTAAATAAATATAGAAAAATTATGATTTTTTTTAAAAAATATGTTAAATTTAATTAAGAATATATTGGTATTTTAAAATCTATGTTCTTTGAATTAACATTATGTTAAATTTATATTAATTAATGAAAAATACCCCCAAGATAAACTAATCAGAAATCTAATTTATTAATGAAATTTTAATACATATCAAAAGATCATGATACTTAAACTAACAAATTATTATTCTGTTTTATTTATTTATTTTAATGTATTTGTTTGTAATAATTTTTAATAAACAATGATTTTCACGTCGCCTCATTCATCATTATTTGTGAAAGGGTCTGAATGTTCAAAATAAATATTATTTATTTATATCACATATACCTGAAATTTCCTCACCTAGGTATTAGTTTTATTTCCAAATGGGAAAGTTGAAAGGTTGAAAAATTTTCATCTAGACTTTGGGAGATACTATAGGTTAAATTGATTTATTATAAGGATGAGCACTACAAATCAAGTCACATGTTTTAGAATTAAATGAGTAACCCCTAAGGTCGATGATTATCCATTATTCATTCAGTGGACCAACCATCAGTATTGGCTGATGATAACATCATTTAATAATATTTATAATATTTTTATTTTTTTATGTTTTTCTAGTGTTTTTATGTATGATTAGATAAAATAATAATCCACCACGTGAATATAATTTTAACCTACATGATGAATGTTTTTTTAGTTTATAAAATTGTTAATATGTGTGTGTGGCCACATAGAACACACATGTCTAATGATAAAATGACGACATTCACCGAGAATAATAAAAAACATCAATGAAATACTCAATAATAACACATTGCAGTACTCAATTTGGAACAAAATAGATTGTATGAGGTTATCATCAGCCCTAGATGTGCGTTCCTCCCACAACTAGATAGTTCATATGAGAATGATGAGTTGAAGTAACTAAATTTAGAAGAAAATAAGTATTCAAATATTACTTGTTGGAAATTTATTGGAAAGAATTGATAAATGAAAGGTTATAGTTTATATGAGACGAGACTCCACTCAACAGATCAAGGAGACATGAGTTAGTGTGTCTAGATAGCTTAAATCATACCTTGAGACTCTCTGAGCAATGTAATAGCCATAGTATGGACTATGATTAGAGGTTTTTAGGTTCCTTACAACTTGAATAATCAATAAAATTTGTATTATAAATCACATAGATTAGGGATAATATATTTCTATAATATATAAGGAGATATTTAAGATAACAAAATAAAATTTCTACTAACCAGTAATCAAGATAAAAGTACTAGAATGGTTATGTTTTATTTGGTATAAAATTGGGTAGTAATACCAAAAAAAGTCCCTAACTAGAATAACTTTACAAGGGTAGAAGAATTTATTTTTTAAATTGCTATGTTGTTAAAGGAAATTATATATGTTAGATTCCCCAATACCCATTGAGTCGCCTTAGGAATTCAGGGTGAAAAGGAATCTTACATGGGACAAATGGATGATGCATTTTATATTTATATCATAATACCATCATCAAAGTCTAATGGGGTGTGAAAAAAACATCAATTCACGGATAGTTTCTCATATTTCCCAAACGCTAAGAAGTCTTCGAGGCATAATTGAAGATAAAAATAAATTATATAAATATGACACTTAGAATGTGTAAATTGAACAATTTATCACAATCATATAATACATCCCTTTCCAATATCCTTATAATCCAATTGCCCAGTTTGATTTAATTTTTAATAAATTGGAAAATATAGAGAAAAAAATTCATTACCATTTGGGTGAGGTTTAATAAGTATATTATAACTTAAATAAATATTAATATTTAGTTATTATGATGAAAATATAAAATTAAAATGAAAAAATAACAATAAAAAGTGTTATTCAAAAGTATACTATAGAATGTCCTTTAAAAAAAGAGGAAACGAATAATACAAGAGGATATTTTCTTTTCATGTCTCATGATAAGTCTATAGAAGATAAAATGTCTATAATTTAAGTATAATGATGTTGTGGATTCATCTTAGTGTATATTCATCATTGTATGTGATTTTTCTATTTTAATTTTTGATTATAAGATGTTAAATATGTTTTATAAATTTGTATACAAAAATAGTAACCATTTAATTTTTGAAAATTTTTAATAAGAAGAATTCTCCAAGTGGTTAAGAAAGGTTAATTCCTATGTCAGTGGAGATAAGTACAAAATATTTCAATTCCAATTTTATTTACTTTATCTAAACATTTATTAAGTGTAACTAAAAATTAATCTAATGGTTCCATTTGAAGAAAGGTGAAATTATTCCATTTTTAGAATGAATTTTGTTCATGGAATCTCTTAATGAACTAATAGTCTAGTAATTATTGAGTCATTAGAAATATCTAAAGAATATAAAATGTAATACTAAAATAGCCATTTTGTTATGATGATTCTTTGTCTTGTAAAAATAAAAGTAGTATTCATGGATATACCTTATATGGTCTTTATAATTGTTGGAGCTAAAAAGGCATAGTTATTATTGAAAAAATTAATTTTCATTTTTTGATAAATAATCCTTTATAAATATGGGTAATCCATAAAGATTTTGGAATTATTTCATCTTCAAGGAATGGATTGATTCAAGTATAAGTTGGAGGTAAATTCTTACTCTTCATGAGATTCCTTTAGTAGCTTTATGTAATGTAAAAAATTATGTAATTAATATGCATGGTTAGACAATATGAAGGAGGGAACCATAAATTATTTATTATGAAAAGAAGAACACTTGTTTTGGGGAATTGATCTCCCTTAACATGACCAGGCTGCCTTTTTACAAGCATACTTTGGATGGAATGGTTTCTATTATATATAGAAAAGCTAGTGAAGTTTTTAAAAAGTGGTTGTTTTCCAGGGGTGGATATTCTACCTATATAAAGTTTACATGAAGTACATAATAATTTTTTAGAAACCTCTAGGGGCTTATAAGAGCATCCCCTAAAACTTTGGAAGTGTTTACCCATATTGCCTCACTATAATCTATTGTTTTATTTAACTTTTGTAGAATCCCCCTTTAGTGAATTGGTATTCACATGATTCAAATGGGGTTCTATCACCACATAAGGTTTCAAACATTCAATTGAGTGAGTAATTCAAGAATTTATGGTATTACTATGACACCACTACATGGCTATGGAGCCTATGTATTTTGAGTAGAACATTATATTATCCGTACTACCAGATAACCATGAAATTGAAATTATACAGTAGGTCCCCAATCCAGTCCTATATATTGATATTTCTGAGGGAATTTTTTATCTCTTGTTATACCAGTGAATAGTCATCCTCAAAGGTGAAAAATCATCCTCACTGAATCCCTAATTTAGTAAATTTTATATTGGACAAGATTAATCATGGATCCATTATCAATTAGATCCCATAGAATGACAACATTTTTACCTATAGTTTAATGTACATGGGTGTGATATTCCCCTGAATATATTATTATCAATATTTCTATATGAATAAGACAAAGATATGAAATTTTGTTTATGAAGTTATTTAATAATACACATCAGATGTGGTGACTTATATCTCAAACTCATGAGAAATATGGAGAGCCTCAAAAAGTTCATACCTATGTTCTTTTGAAAGATGAAAGGTTCCCAAGAGCTCTTTTTTTGGATATCCAAAAAAATTATAAAATTTCATACATATTCAATAGAGTTAACTTCTTTTAAATGTGGGGTTTATCCTTAGTATTAATATTTGGGGATGAAGTGCTTGAGGTATATGGATTAGAAACAAAATTGAAATTTAAGTCATACATATCACTGACATGTTGTATTGTGATGACCAAAACAATCATATAGGATGATCAGACAGTTTCACCCTTAAAACCAATATTTCAAAACAACTGGGTTTAGAAAACATTAAAAAATTATATGGTGTCTATATGATTCTATTAGGATTGCTGATGTACTTTTCCGTCAGTCTTAGATGCATATATGTATTTGGTAGTGATATGTTTGGGATACTGATCATGGATAGGATTTCATCTTCCCATGTTCCCACAACTTATATGGCCTCTACCTTAGGCTCCCTATTCTTGTATGAGGAACTCATATTATATGAATATTCATAATTGGAGATGTAACAGGCCAGTCCATCCCACGATCATGATATTTTCCACTTTGGGACTAGCCTGAACGGTATTGTTTTTCCCTAGGTTCTGGCCCTCAGGAACACCCCAGGAAAAGGCCTCATGATGGGAGGGGTATCCACACCACCTTATAAAGGGGTGCTTCATTCTCCTGCTCCTTAGATGTGGGATTTCCATTACCCACACACTAGAAGGACCCGGCATCCTCGCTAGCACATCAAATGGACACCAGATCTGATACCATTTGTAATGGACCAGTCCAGTCTAAGATCATGATATTGTCCTCTTTGGGCCTATCCCGCATGGTTTTGTTTTTCCTTGGGTTCTGGCCCTTAGGTACCCCCCAAGAAAAGTCTTCATGATGGAAGAGGTATCCACACCACTTAAAAAAGTGATGATTAGTGCTCCTCCTCCTTCGATGATGGGAGAGGTATCCACACCACCTTATAAAGTTAATGGAATCAAAATATATATCTAAATTAGATAAGTATTTTTTCTGGTTGGGTAGTTCTTATGCTCTAAACGATGAGTGAATTAAATTTTCAAGAGTTTGGTGTCATTTTAGTGTTAGAAAAGACTCATGTTATTGTTCCTTATTCTACTTTTTTTGGTTGAATATTCCTTCAGAGAATTTGTTAGATGATGATGCTTCGGATAATACAAGAAGTGATGAGGCCAATATTGGTTGACTGATTTACTCCCCAAGAATGGATTCATCCTATTAAAATATCTTTTAGGCCACCCAATAATATATCTATTATTCAGTCATAGGTGAAACTTCTTTATATTCACATTATTTCATTGATTTGGTGGTGGAAACATGTTCCACCTGTGTCGAGGATTTCCCCAGTATCAGTTGCATCGAATAAACTATGCTCTAAAGGATGTATTTGAAGAAAATGAATTCCTTATAGGTGTGCCCAATACTCTGGTGAAAAGAGAAGCATTTATAACAATCACCGAGGCTAACATCACTGGGTTTTCTAGGCGTAAGTATCTGGAGGATATTTTTTTACCTGACTATGAGAAAGATACCATTAACCTATTCATTTAAGAAGGAATAAATTTTCTCTCTAATAAAATCATTGGTGATATTGATCTCTATTTACCTCTGGTTGGGGGTAGTTTTGTTGTTGTTGTTGTCAATCAATGGGAGTCCTTTGGCAATGTGAAGCTTTCCTGGGTGATCGAACAATCACTGGTGCTGGTTTGAGTATAATACTGGCAGTTTCTACATTACTGGATATTTTCCCTTATTTTATGGGTGAAAAACTATATTTTTCTTTGTTCACTAAATTCACTCATCTAGATGTTCTGACATATATGAAAACTCTTGAACTCAGTCCATATATTTCAATGAAAATTATGTTGTTTGTAGTTCATCACAACGATTTTTTATAAACAATTTCAACAACTAATTTTGTGAAAGTTGAATACAGAGTTCTTATTCCACACCATTAAATTTATAAATATTGTTAGAGACCAATTTATTTTAAAATTATTTATAGTTCATGTGAGAATAATTTTTTTATACTATAGTTAAATAGATAATAGGGTTTCTAGTAATGGTCTTCTGAGCCTATGATGGACCGTACTGGGAGGCTACACTGGATAAAAGCTAGCCCCACCAAAGTCTACACAAAATAACTCAAAATTTATACATCTTACTTATCTCTTGGTTCTCTCATTAGGCTACATAAGGATACAATGCATGAGATATTCAATTCTTGATCTCTGATTCCCTCTAAGGTTGGGAAAAAAGGATTTTTAAAATTGGGCAGAGGTGGAGTAGCGTCCACCCATTCAAGATATGGCTTCCATTAAAGCTACAATGGTGCAAATTTCCCATAAATCGATCCCATTTAGTGGAAGGAGACACGATATTGCTAATATTTTCTGAGTGATTCCTTCAGGATAAGTTAGAGAGAATTTCAATGTTTTCATCCAACATTTTCTTACTACTGGCTGTCGGTTCATGTCAGGACTATGCAACTATCCTGATATGAGGGAACTGGTTGTATCAATAGAGGGAAATCTAGATCTTGCTTTATTATTATATTAAAATAGATTAAATTTATGGATCCAGATCCAACCTGTATCTTAGATTATATTATTATATGTAGATTAACTCCCTCTTAGTGATCAAGAGTTGAGGTATTCACTTAATCATAGAGGTGATGCAATGTGGGAATATTTCCCCCAACTAACTCAATAATGGGATATGTGAGATTTAAAATATCGACCTCATGATTCTCTAATTTCTAATCCATTGATTCGAATTTAAGATATCTTTGTGGTGAGTGATATGTAGAAACACATTTCCACTTTTCTCTAGTGTAAGAGCATCTAGGGTGTGGTAACTCCTCCTTTAGAGTCCCAAGTTCTATTTCCTCCTCATGTTCTAGGTATACGTCACCTCAGATGGTGTTTTGGTACAACATATATATCATTTTATAATTTCCCCATTTCAGAAGTTGGTTTCCTTGTCTTGATTTATATCATATGCTAGATTTATGGTGAAGACATTCACTAAGTCAAATTATATAACATGAATTATTTCACCATCATCTGGGTAATAGAGTGGCTCTACATGACCTAGTTCCCCTTTAAGAGTAATGATGAGGTCTTCCCCTTAACACATTTTCTCAATTGGCCATTTCATCATGTGAACATTACGAGGTATGATTTTAATTTTCATATGTCACCCTAGTATTAATATATGAATAATGGTCTTGAGGGACTCTCCAACCATCCTCATCATATATACCTCAAAGAAAAGGTGCGTGTCATGTGGATGTAGGAATGAATGGGATGATGAAGAATAGAAACAACTACCAAACCTTGAAACGACTAATTTTATCAGAGGAGATGATAATAATTATTTAACCTTAGGGATAGGTTTGATGTGGGGTCTGCATCAATGTTTCTTGGACTTGATGAATATTAAATGATTATAGAGGTGGTAGTAATGGTAAAAATGATCCCATCACTATGTTATAGGGATAAGGTGGATCCACAATAAATATCTTCTAGACCATATGAGGATTTGATAACCCCATGGGTGAAGGTGGTGGAAATAATTCCCATAGAACTGCTAGATGGGGTCACCCCTAGACAACTTCCATGGTAATCGCTAATGAAATATTCATAATTTGGAATATCTTCACTCAAGTATGAGATAAGTGTAGTACCTACTCATTACATGAGGTAATAGTCATGAGGAGTTTCAATAGGTTTGGGTTATCTCATTTGAGATGTGTCCTTGACCTTTCAGAAGGCCCCAATCAATATCATATTAATGGTATGCTATTTTTAATTATGGAATTTTCATGTCTTAGGACAAGGGTAATTTCGTTGCATTGACCGACTATAATACACGTAGATCATAAATATATTGTTTCAAGAAATTATAACATTATAGGATACTGTATTCAGGGGAATATATTATTCTATTATTTAATTTAAATGATACTCTCCATTATCACCTCATCCTCTAAATCATACATTATATGGGGTATTAAAATCTATCTACTAGAGGTCTAGGAGGATGTTGGTATAAATATGAAACATGATATTGTAGTGCTTTTATGAAGTTAGGACCCAATACCTAGAAAAATTATAAATGTTTATCTGAATGGAAACATTGTCCTTTATCCATAGATGATCATCATATCCTTGATAAGAGTGGATATTATCCTTTAATTGATGAAGTGTCACCCATAGTTTCTAGAATAATTATGGAATTCATTCCTCCTTTAACACGTATGATATATCATATATAGAAGTGGTAATGGGCCAAAAAATAGTTGGGAGATTTATATTGGACAATTATTTCCACATATACACACACTAGACTCTATATCGAAGGCATATTCCTATACTTGGTCACACTAAAGAGGTTTCTTTTCTACGAATAAAGACAACTGATATATAGAAGGAAGGGATGGTGGTCCCCACTCTAGGTCATCTACTGACCAAGGTGAGGTGTTTATATAAATAAATGCAGAACCATGTGTAGCTTATATAATGAACCCAACATTTAAAACATAGAAATTAAATAATTTTGGAAGAATATTTAATTCATTACATAAACACATACATGATAACCATAATAGTTTAGTCCCATTGGAAATTAGGAATAAAAAACATTGGTCCGTAAGTGAGCTATGTCATCTCCCACTATGTTCTTCATAACTAGTTCCATTAATATATATAATATACATACTACATATATTCATCATATGGGGAAAGGAAACATAATAAAAAATGATCTCAAATTCTTAGTAAGGGAAAATAATGGAGATATATAATAATATCATGAACACACTGGTATGAGAACAAGATCATAATAGTTTAAAACCATACTTGCATAAAAAATATCATAATCATGAGTCATAGAATAAAAATTGGTAGTTTATAAGACATTAGTGATAAGAGAATAAAATAACATGAGCCATTAGAGCATATGATATGGAATATATGACATATACATTAGCATATTAAATAATTTCTATATAAGTCAAGGATCACTGTCAAGACTATCATAATGGAAAATTTCCATTACTGGATCAGATTCACTCCCCATTCAATCCCGATATTACTAAACCGAGTTCACTTCCTATTCTATCCCAATATTACTAAACCAAGTTCACTCTCTATTCCATTATTTTATATCTCAAGAGATATAAACCATTACCCATTGAATTGTAGGAAGATATAGGTCCCACCCATCACATAATTAAAACCATATTTATGTGAAAAAAAATCATAAACATTCATCACATCATAAGCCATGAAATGAAATTGGGATCATAAAAATTTCATCATGTGATAACCTATGGATAAGATATTGGTTTTATGGTCCTTTAATCATAGAATAACATATGAAAATATTTGGGTTTCATAATCATTTTATCATGGTATAACCTGTGGAAGATAAACTAGTCTCATAAAACTCATTCCATCATAACATAACCCATATAGTGAAATAATATGAACTAAACCCTTTTATTATATCCCAAATAATTCATGTGTAACACCAACCAATTTCATCTTTTATTGAAAATAATTTTGAAAGGATCATTTAATACATTTCTTGAGGAAAATACCCTTCCCTCTTAAAAAGGAAAATTTTAAAATATATACATTTTAAAAAACATTTTTATTTAAAAATAATATTTAAAATTTTTAATATTATCCTTCATGTAATTACTAGTTTGATGTAGGAAAATTTCATTCATGTTGTACACATTTAAACGAATCCTCCTTTCAGATATGTAGTAAAACACAAACACGAATTATTTTTAAAAACAAAATGAATATTATATTAAAATTTTCTTTTTTTAAAAAATAAAACATGCCTAAAAATATATTTTAAATATAATAATATATTAATGAAATTTGGTTGAATTTTTTAAAAAAACATATTTTTGAATGAAAACAAATTTCTAAAGGAATAGAGTTAGAGGGGAAGTTGGATTTCATTAAAAACAATTTCTTTAATATATTAAGTAATAATGAGTTGAAAAATGGAACCATTATATAAAAATTTCTTGAATAACTTTATTATAAGAAATTTTAAAATATTTATTGATATATGGATCATAATATTTAATCAATAGAAACATAATCATAAATAATCCAAATAAATAATGAGATTGTAACAATGAACTCTTACCAAATTGGCAACTATGAATCATAATACCCAGGAAATAATAACATCACATGAAGATTAAAATATAATTAAAATAATTATAATCATGAAATTACATGTTAATGAGGTAGTATTTACACCTTGTTCAAGAGTATAAGTTCAAAACAAAACATGTGTCTCATGGAATGAAAATTGAGACAAAATTACCTTACTATTTTGGTAACGTTTTAACCATGAACCCAAAAGAAGAGAGATCTAAAAAATAATTTTAAAATCCAAATAATTATTATTATAATAATCATAAAATACATCCATGGGAATTATATATACCAAAAACAATAAATAGGTAGCGAACAAGGCTTGTGTCTCACAGAAAATAAATGTGAGACAAAAATACCTTACTTCAAGTATTGAATTTCGTCGTACATTTTAAAAAATACTATATAATAAATATAACATAAAATCATATGCATATATATATTTATATATATATATATTTCATATGACCTTTTATTCAATATTTATTAATGATTCCATATTAAAGTTACATTTTCGGGAAATAATCGCTTTGTTTTTCATAAAATTTTTAAGTTATTATATTTTTTATTATATTAATTTATCAATATAAAGAAGGATAAAAATTATATAAATATCATATAATCTTTATTTATAATATTATATAAAATATATAAATAGGTAATGAAATACACTATTCGTGGAGATTGTATGCCGTACATAAACATGAATGTTGCTTCAATTTTGTTTTTGGATTGAAATAATAACCATTTTATTATATATAATCATTCAATAATTATTATTTATAAATATATATCACATATTTTTAGTAAAATTATCCTTAATAAATTCCATGTAAAGAAAGAACAAATCACATTTCTTCACGAGGCGGTAGTACGCCTTACACATGGAAGTCATTATCATTTTACCAAAAAATGGAACGAATAATGTTACCTGATATATAATAAATTTAAAAATATAATTAAATAATAACTATCATAAATATAATATATAAATATTATTTACATAATTATTCCCATTCGTGAATTGTGGTAATGGTAAAATGAACGACATCAGTTCAGAAGGTGGTAGTCCACTATACACACAAACATTGATTTCACAACCCATTGGATGAACGTGTGTGTCTTTTTTGGTATTAACATTAGAAGAAACATATATAAGTATACATAAGGTAACAGTATGATTATATAATCAGGACATATAAATAATTTCTGGTGTTTGAGGAAGAGAAAAAAAATGTTCATTGTTGAACATTACCTCTTATTCAGGTATCTTTTTTTGGTTTTCAGAAAAGGTATTCCTTATTTTGTTTTATTCATAATGTAAGTCATATATAATGAATATTTATAGTTTATAGGTTATTTGAGTAAGTATTTTTTGAGATAAATTGTTGTGATGTTGTGATGAAGGGAGGATATTGAGTTTCTTTTATACGTGGAGAGTAGTGGAATTATTGTAACTTTTTGAAAGAGAGAATTACACAATTGTTTTACAAATAGAAAAAGTGTTTAAAATGGATTAAATTAAAACCTTAATCATTATAAGATCTCAATATTGCCATAAATTTGGGTTCTGAAAAGTTTAAGGTCATTTTTATACCGTTGATTCTATGTTTAACCACTAAGAAAACTACATTTTACATTAATCTCTGTAATTAAATTTATTTTTTTATTAAAAAATTATTCAAAAACAATTTTGAACTTATTAGTAACTATATAAAATATTAACTCAAAATATGGAATTCATTTTTTCAAATTTTAATTACGAGGTAGAAAAATATATTTAAAAATAATCCCACCGATGTGTCAAGAAAGTGGGGTTTTGAAGCAAAAAGATCCAAAGATTACAATTTTATTATCTTCAATTTCAATATAAAAAAATTTTCAAAGAAAAAAGTTTATTTTGAATTTTATAATTTAACTAAATATAGTTTTAATTCAAATTAAGATTAAATATAAAATGTTTGTATTACTATTCTCATTACAAATTATAATGGCTATGTTATAATGGCTGGGTTTAAATAACTATATCAATTATATTTCATTTTTTCTCTAAAACTCGGTGTCATGTGTAATGAAAGATGATAAAATTTTTCATGTAGAAAAATATTATCCTATTGTTGCAAATAACAAAAACATAACTTGGGGTATGCGATAATGAAATCTATCAAAATAATTTTATTTAATCGAAAAAAGTTCATTAAAAATCATAATGTTACATTATATCACCCATAAAATGAATTTATCCCTTTAAATTTGTTATTATGGTAAAAAAATGAGGATACTTCTACCTCATCATATTCTCAGGATCCCACAAAACATCATATAACTGGTGGTTTATCTACAAAACATTGATCATATAAGAAGTATAGTATGGTATAACTTTCTCTGTAGGATTCTAAATCACCACCGGTTGATCCTATCAATAATGATCTTCCTTATGTGGTATAAAATATGAATTTAGTACATGTGATGCATTAGGTATTTACTTTTTTAGGTGAGATACATGGAACAAATCATGGACCTGAGATAAGTGTGGTGAAAGTTCTAATAGACAGACTACCATCCTGATATGATCAATAATTTATAGGGGACTGATATACCTAGGGATTAGTTTCCCTTTCTTCAAAAATGTAATAACATTGTTCCATGTAGAAATTTTTAGAGATATGATTACAAAGACTTGAAATTATAGATCATGTAAATTATTATCAGCATAACGTTTCTATCGACATTTAGTTGCCTTGTTATGCAATTGAATGGGTCCAACCTTCTCTGCCATTTCTTCAGCTATCTCAGGTCCCAATAGCTTTACTTATCCGAAATAATTATAGAATGTTAGAGATCTCTATTTATTTCCATATAAGGATTCATTAGGATCTATTTGAATGCTAGAGTGAAAGATATTTTTGTATGAAAAATGAAACAGATGATGGCTTTAGTCCCAACTACATTTGAAATTAAAAAAGATCTCAACATATACTATAGGGTTTTAATTGTTATTTTGGACTAACCATCTATATTATGATTATAAGAAGTGATGAATTTAATTATATATCATGGTATTTCTAAATACTTAACAAAATAATTAAGGTAAACCTCTGATCCTGGTAAAATATAATGGAATGTGTTACTCCATGAAACCATACTATATCATTAAGATATATCCAGGAAGGATGGTCTAGTGAGAAGAATTCTCTGATTAAAATGAAGCATTATGACTTGGTATGGTTATAAACTAACACACACATATCATTAAGCCATTTAAAGGCTTTGGGGTGTCCGGTGACAAAACCCATGGTGGTGTTCTCCCATTTCCATTTTGGTATGGGTAATAGATGAAACATTACTTTATAATTGTTTCTCTAAACATTAACATGTCGTCATACCAAGCATCATGATACAAACCCTATGATACGTATCTTCATTTCAACCAACCAGAATGTATTATTTGAAATCTATATAAAATTTTCTTACTTCTAGGGTGAATTGATAATGAAGAACAATTACATTCTTCTAAAAGATTCTTCTTAAAGCCATGTATTGATGAAACACATAAAAAGTTCTTGAACCTTATCATTACATCCTGATCAATGTTAAACCCGTGATCATTTCTAACCATATTTTATAGATCTAAATATTCCATCAGTACCACTTTAATCATTACTTAGATATATGGGTGAACAATCAATTCAAAAAGATATGTTTTTCTATTTCCTTCAGGATTTCAATATAGAAATATAGGATCTTTTGTGATCCTCTTCATGGATAAGGTAACATTATCCTTTCCACTCAAAAAATCATAAAGCTTGTTTGTTTACCAAGGTGGTCATGTATTGTGCAGTCATAATACTTTATCAGATCTATCAATCTTCTCTAGAAAATGTTCAAATCCTTCTATGTGAATATGCACTTAAAACATTTATGATTGGTATATATATTTTTGAGTCAGTAGGGTTTCCTTATGACATTTCATTCCTCTATTATTTTAAAATAACAAACACTTTATCATAAAGAAAATATTTTTCCCTAAGGATTATCTACAAAAGAAAAATTTTCCGTCTCTAAGGAATTTTTCATCCTTACCTTTGTTTTCCTTGTTCATTTTATAGTCTCTCATAATATAACTAATCTTATTACTAAGGAAAATTTTTCTTTCCTATCGAAAACTATATAATCCTATAAATTCATTAATATAGAGTATTCTATTTTCAGGTTCTGAATTATCTGAATTCAGGTTTTGAATTCTTTGCAATGCAGACTCTTAATTCCTCTAAATTCAGGTTCTAAATTCTCTGAAATTCAGACTCCGAATTCTCTGAGTTCAGGTTCTGAATTCTTTCAAAATCAGACTCCAAATTATCTGAAATTCAGACTCCAAATTATATGAAATTCAGACTCCAAATTCTCTGAAATTAAAACTCAGAATATCCTCAGAATTAAGAGAACCAATTCCTCAGAATTATGACATAAAATCTCTCAAAATTAACACTCTAAATTCCACAAAATTAAAACTACAAATTATTCCAAATTCAACTTCCATATTACATGGAATTCAAGGTCCCAAATCTATAGAATTTGGATTCCTATTTTTTGTAAAACAGAATCTGAATATCCATGTCTAATAGAATCTGAATGTTTATTTGTTTAGACATTGAACATTAATTTTTTCTTAGGCTCCAAAAAATAAATTTGGTTAAACAACTCCATTTTCCTTATACTTATTATGAAACTATGTCGTACAATTAGTTTCCAAATAACGATTGTTTGTGTGAAACATGTGTAGGTCCCCCTGATATTCAAGGAAAAATATGACCATTGGAGGAGGGAGCTAACCGTTGGATAGGTGCCTATAAATAAAAGTTCATTTGAATGAGATCAATAACTATTCCATCACTCTAGAGATTTCATGCTGCTGAAGTGATTTCTAAAGAGAGAGACTCTCATGCTTTGTACGGTTCTGAACAACTTATTTAGATTGGTTTGTGCACCTCTGATTTTTGTTGAGTAACATTGAGGGATTCCAAGGATATGATGATAGAGGTTCTTATTACCTTAAAGATTGAGAAAATATGGGGATAAGAAGACAGTGGTTCTAACTACCTTAATGTTTGAGGGCTTGTGAGGATAGAAACATAGTTTCCAATATTCTTATCGAGGGTTTAACCTGGTGTGGGTAAGATATACATTCTTGAAAATATAAATCAAGGGAAATTTATCCAATGTTATTGGATACCCAACTCTTTGGGTTAAAATATTTCATACTTGTTACTTTTTTTGTTTAAAGTTTATTTATGCTGAATTTTTATAAAGAAATGAAGTATAATTTCCTTTTACTTTATTATAATTCTTTATAAACTGATTAGTAAGACTATATATGATTTTAGGTAGAATGTTTTCCTTATAATCATCCCTTAGCATTCATTTCTAGAATCATTATTCAAAAACCTAGCAAGTTAGTTTAGTCGAACTGAAAGAGGCTTTCTGAATTTACCTTATTTAACATTGTTAAACATTGTTTATCATAAGGTTATAAATGAATGTTTTTAAACTTACGATTAATCTCCCCCTCTTGTAATTGAGTATCTATAGCATTATTTCGATCCTACAATTGGTATTAGAGGAGGTATTTAAATTACTTATATTGACATATAATTTTTCTTCTCATGATTTCATTGTTCTAATTTTTTCCTTGCTTAGGGATTTTTATCTCTGTATATAAACTTTTACTGTTAACATGTTTTTGTGGAAATATTTTTTTCAGAATGGAAAGAATTAATATTGGTTTTATTTCCATTCTATATCCAACCAAACCACATATTTTTTATGGGAATGATTATGAGTATTGAGGATATCATTGGATGAATTTTGTTATTAATACTTGAGTAGACAACTATGCCATGATTATTGGAGATTACACGATTCCTAACAAGGAAGTCAAAATATTCACCAACCAAAAAAGTAAGAATATCAACTAAATTACATAGTAGAGTATAATTTGTTGTGTTCTATGACTCAAGATATATATAGTCCAATTTATTCTTATGAAGTTTCTAAATGAATTTGTAATAAACATGAAGTTAAACATTTTGGTGTATAAAAAGTTATAGAAACTAGAAGAGCTATGTTCAGAGAAGAATATCATGGATTTCTATTTCCATATAGAGAACCAGTTTTCAATGTGAATCAAAGATTGATGACTAATGTCAAAATTTTTCAATCTATGGGATTTAAAGGTCTAGACGATGAAGGTCTTTTGGACAAGATTATTGACATTATTCCAAATGAGTGGGAATCGAAAAGAGTATCTATTAATGAGAATAGCAAGGTGCCTCAAATTACAGTTGAAGTGATTTTTGGAAGTCTTCTTCAACATGATACAAGAATGAAATGAGATGATTATAAGAATAAGAAGTAAAATGGAAATAGAAGTGTATCCTTTACTACTACTAAATCCAAGTCTCCTGAAAGGGTTACAAGATCTATGTCTATGAAAGTCACAGTTTTATCAGATTCTAGTGAATGTGATAAGTCTGAGAATGAGTTATCTAATCTTACTAGATGGATGAACATGATATTTGGGAAGAAACAATTTTAATATAGATATAAGAAGAAATAAATAAATGACAAGAAAGACTCATAAGTCACTTGTTATGAATGCAAAAGAGTGTGGCATATTTGTCCAGATTGTCATATGCTTATGAAAAATGATTGAAAGGAAAATCATTATGAGAGGAATATAAAGAAGTATTAAAAGGATAAATCAAATAATGTTTTGAAATCTAATGACACATAGAGTTCTAGTGGGGGTGACTCTTCAGATGAATCCTTAGGGTATGAATCTTCTGGGAAGAATAATCTTGATCTACTAGCCAAACTACCCATTGAAAATCATTGTCTAATACCCAAGGTACATAATGATGAACCTATCACCAATGTATATTTTAATAAAACTTACAGTAATGATAAATATTATGAATCTTTAGATGATGATTCCTCTTCATTAGAAGATAATACTTTACCTTCTTTTGAAAAAATTCTAAGTTTTCTAAACTTCATGAGAATGTAAATTCTTAATTCCTGAAAAAGTATGATAAGGAAAATTATAGAATATCTATTTTAACTAAATAAGTATAAGATAATTCTAAAGATCCTGATAAGAATTTTTTTTATTTCCATAGAATTTTCAATAACCTTGAGAAAGTTAATTGTAAGATGAATAAACATTATAAGAATCTGGAAAATTTGATTTCTAAGAAAAACATTTTATAGACTAACTCTAGTGATAAAACTGATGTTTTTTAGGATAAAAACATGGCTATTAAACTAAAGTCATAAATTATTTTCTTGAATAAGTGTTTGGAAAAATTTACCTCATGTAATGAAAATATTTACAAGATGTATTCCCAAATCCGACCTATAAGGAATCATTCAGGATTTGGTTATACCCATTCTAAACCAGTTTTAAATAATAACTTTTTTGTTCTAAAAATTTCTCCATTCTAAACTAAATGTCAGTATGGTAAACATTGGGAGAAACATTTTACTTTAAAAAACCCAATCTTTAGGTTTTCATAAAGCTTATTTTCAATGAAAATGTGGATTCCTAAAAACTTTCTTTTAGAAATTTACAGATCCAAGAAGGTTTGTGTTCCCAATGCCTAACTCTTTTATTTCATGGAAAATAAACTATGTACCAATAGTAATACATTTTACATGGATAGTGGATGTTCCCAGCATATGATTAGTAACCAAAATTTCTCTGAAAACATTTTCAGGACGAAAGGAGGAAAAGTAACATTCAGATATATTTCTCAACGATAAATTATTAGTATAGGTAACATTATTCTTATTGGGAAAACATTAATTTAAAAAAATTTATTTGGTAAGGGTCTTAAGTACAACCTCATTAGCATAATTCAATTATGTGATGAAGGTTACCTTGTGAATTTTAGGAATGATAATTTCTTAGTACACAAATCCATGGAAGTGTTTAACCTTTCTACCAATAGGCAAGAGAATGTATATACACTTAACATTGAAGACCTTAAGATCCAAGATCTACCTTTTCTTAGTGCAATGAATGATCAATCTTTGTTATGGTATAGAAGGTTATGAAACTATAACAATAGGAACTTATGTAAACTCTCAATGAAAAGACTAGTTAGGGTTATACCAGAGATTATATTTTGTTCTTCAAAAGTTTGGGATCCTTGTCAATATAGAAAGTAACAAAAATCAAGTTTTAAATCAATTGGTGATGTATCAACTAAGGATTATTTACAGTCAGTGCATATGTATATTTTTTGTCCAATACGATCTGGAAGTATTGGAGAGAAAAATTATGTATTTTTTCTAGTTGATGAATACACAAGATTTATGTGGGTCTATTTTCTAGCAAAGAAATTTGAAGCTATTTCCTATTTTAAAATTTTTGTGCCCATGTTAAAAATGAAAAAAACATTTCATTGATAACTATTCATAGTGATTGTGGAGATGAATTACAAAATTCAGATGTTGAAACTTTTTGTGGTAGAAAAGGCATTACTCATATCTTCCCAGCACAAAAAAATCCTCAAAAAAATGTTATTGTTGAAATAAAAAATTTAATTCTTCAAGAGATAACTAGAACCATATTGGGAGAATATTCTATATCTAAGCACTTTTGGTATGAAGCTGTATGTACTGGTTGTTATACTATAAATTGAGTTTTTATTAGAAATTTTATAAATAAAACACCTAATGAGTAATGTAATGGTAGATAACCTAGGCTTTTTTACATCAAGGTATTTGGTTTCAAAGTATTAATTCTGAATACTAAAGATTATTTACAAATATTTGCACCCAAATCCGATGAAGGAATTTCCTAGGCTACTCCAATAATTCCAAGGCTTATAGAGCTTTTCAAAAAAATACATGTTCTGTTGAAGAAACAGTGCATGATAAATTTGATGAAAATGATCTTTTATTTTTTAAAAATCTCAAAATACATCTTCGGTTGTTTTTTTCAAAAAATGATTCTCAACCGTCGATAGATGATCCTTCTGATAAGGAAAATGTTCATGAAAATATATCTGAAGCATTTATCCCAGAATATTTCCAACCATATGTTTATTAATAGGTTTTAAAAAACTCAAATCAGTTGTTTCTTAAGAATCATCTAATGAAAGTATCATTTGGTGATGTAAATCAACCTGTAAGGACTAGATTTTTCTAAAGAAATGAAGAAAAATATATATCATTCCTTTCCAAATTAGATAAAATCAATGATGATGCTTTCAGTGATGTTGGTTAGATTAAATCCATTCAAGATGAGCTAAATGAATTAGAAAGGAATAAATTCTAGACCGTAGTTGAACGTGCTAAAGAATCTTTTGTTATTGGAGTAAAATGGGTCTTCAAAAATAAGTGTAATGAAAATGAAATTATTGTGAGAAATAAAGATAGATTAGTTTCTAAAGGCTACAATCAACCAGAAAGGAAAGCTATGAAGAATACAATGCTCCAATATCTATACTTGTATCTATTTTTTTTACTTGCCTTTGCAGCATTATTTAATTTCAAAATTTTTAAAATGGATGTAAAATGTGATTTACTTAATGGATATGTTCAATAAGAAGTTTTTTTTGAACAACCTCCAGGTTTTGAAGACCTAAATCATATTAAACCTATTTTCAAACTTACCAAATATTTATATAGACTTAAACAAGCCCCTAGATCATGGTATGATAGAAATACATGATTTTTTCAAAAAAACAATTATGTTAAGGGAACTGCAGATCTAAATATTTTATAAAGAAAGACATGGGAAATGATTTTGTTGTTCAAATTTATGTTTATGACATTATATTTGGTTCAAATCAGTAGTCTTTAACTATTTTTTTGTGATTCAAATGAAATCTAAGTTTGAAATGAGTGTGATGGGTGAGTTATCATTCTTATTAGGTTTTTAAATATCTAAAAAACCAAAAGTAACTTATATATCCCAACATAAATATATTAAATAACTTCATAAAAATTATATATTTGACAACACTAAGAGTATAAGTACTCTAATGGGTGCCTCAAATTATCTGGATCTTAATGAAGCTAGGAAACCCATAAATCAAACATCATTTAGAGAAATGATAGGATGTTTACCATACCTGATAGATAATTTTCCAGAAACATTTTTTTAGTATCCTTATGTGCAATATATCAATCCAATCATAAGGAATCTCATTTAAAATAAGTGAAAATAATTTTTCTCTATTTAAATGTAACCACATATTTAGGACTCTTTTATAGTTCTGGAAATGATTTTGTTTTAAAACGTTTTTTTGAATGCAGACCTTGGTGGGTGTAGAATTTATAGGAAAAATACATTTGGAACTTGTCATTTATTAAAAGATTCATTGGTTTATTGGATATGAAAAAAAGAAACAATCAGTAGAACTTTCCACTACTGATGATGAATATTTACCAGTTGGAAGTTGTTGTGCTCAAGTGTTGTGGATGCAACACACACTCACAGACTATGGCATGAATTTTACCAAAACATAGATATTGTGTGATAACAATAGGGATATTTAACTATGCAAAACCCCTACACATAACTCCCATAAAAAACACATAGATATTTGGAATCACATTCTTTAGGATCACATAATTAAAAGAAATAACATTCTTCAATTTATCAAAATACAAGATCAATTTTATGACAGTTTCACAAAATCTTTACCATCTGATAGATTTGAATACATTAAAAAGAAGTTAGAAATAATAACCGTAAGGTAATTAGCCATATTATCTTTTTGTTGAAACCTATCTCCTAATAGTAAGAAACTCCTTTTCATAAAGGGAGTACAATTTCTTGTTTAACCAAAAAATGTCTCTAACCAAATTTTTTTTGTAATCAACTTTTTGTATCAAATTTTATTTTGTAATCAAAAGTTTTTTCATCAGTTTTTTTTTTCATAACAAAAATTTTGGTATCCAAATTTTTTTCCTTAATACAAATTATTTTTATCCACATATTTTCTGTAATCAAAATTTTTCATATTCAAAATTTTTCATAATAATAATTTTTTATATTCAAAATTTTTTGTTATTCAAAATGTTTCATCGTAATGATTTTTTGTAGTCAAAATTTTTTATAGTCAATTTAGTTTTGTTATATTATTTTTTTCATAGTTAATTTTTTTAGTCTAGAAATTCCCAATTAAAAATATTTCATTTCTTTAATAAAATTTTACGTAATATAATTTTCTTCAAGAAGAATTTTCTTCACTATTGATAATTTTTACTAGGAATCTCGAAGGTATGTTTCGTTTCATAAAATTTCATTATTTACTTTATACTTGTTGGTATTTTCATATTTTTTAAGAAAATTTTCAATATTCAATTTCATTAAATCTAAATTTTTATCTGAAAAACCTCAAAAGATATGAACCTATCAAAAATATTCTTCGACTTTTATCTCAACCGTCAAATCAGATCAAGCATATTATAACTGTTGGATATTTTTTGGAAAATTAATCGTCACCTCAAATGCCTATATAATTATCCCGATTTTTTTCCCACATCAGTTATCAAGAATTGGCATGCTAAATCTTTACTTCTTTACATATGGCTCATTTTAATGTTTTCTTGCTTTCCGAAATCCAAATGTCTTTGGAACCATCCCCATAGATGAAAATGTCATCTGTAAAGGAAATATGTGAATGTAAGATATATAAGGAGAGGTTAGTAGATTAAAAGTTATTATAAAAATATGATTATCTTATTTCATAGAATATCATGTTGAATGGCTGGGAGAGTCTGTGTGTATCAAAACCAAAGAGACATGATCTGGTGCATCTGCAGTTAATGGTAAAATTTTATGAAACTATAAGTTTTTTTCTATGATGAAAAATATGTATTTTCTTTTAAGAGTCAGGGGAAAAAATAATCTCTTTTGATCGGTGTGACAACTAAAATAATTGGAATTTCTTATGACGGAGAAGCTGAATTTTGAACCCACAAACTACCAGATGTTTTAGGATACTTTGATAAGGAGAAGGCCATAGAGTTCCTTGATTTT
This sequence comes from Viscum album, assembly GCA_963277665.1. Taxonomy (NCBI): domain Eukaryota; kingdom Viridiplantae; phylum Streptophyta; class Magnoliopsida; order Santalales; family Viscaceae; genus Viscum; species Viscum album. The sequence goes on from OY728150.1 coordinate 1,899,075,504, forward strand.
CCAAGGGAAAAGACACCAAAAATCAACCATCATTCTAGAAATTTTCATATTCTGGAGTAATGTGTTCAAGGGTTTATCATTCTGAGAAAAGGGGATAAGAACACCATGAAGAAAAGTGTCATTTATTTTCTAGATATTATTGTAAACCTCAGGAAGATTAATCTTGTGCAGTATATCTTGTTTACAATTTCAAATATCAAGAATGGAACTATAATGTCTCAGATTATGTATCCAACTATTCTTTCAAAGATCAAAGTTATTTTCCTTGATTCGTTCAAAATTTCTTTTATCTCTATGCCAAGAAATTTCAATGTTATATTGCTTAGTGATGACACCTTGAGAGTTATAAAGGTTGGATTAAATAGTGAATCTGGAAAATTCTATGAGTTATCTAAATCTGAAATAGAAGCATTATCAATGAAACCAGATGTGGCCGAGACTTCCAAGAATGTTAAGAAGAAGAGAAAGGTGAAGGAACCAGATGTGAAAGAAAAAATCATGCTATTCAGGAAACCAAATCCTCACCATGAAAATATCATAAGCAAAAAACCAATACTGATAATGTAGTTTCCAAGGAAAGAGAATATAAGTGAAATAAAAAGTAAGGGGAACCTAGTTTTTTCTTGGACCCTGCTAAAGAAAAAGCTATAATGATTAAGGCTATTCAGAATCAAGAGAAGTAGGAAAAGCTAATAAAGTAGAGGAAAAAGACGTTGGAGGTTGAAATAGTTCATGATATTCTCAAAGACACCTAGAAAGCCTCTAAAAATGTCAAGGTACCAAAATTGTTTCTTCATGAATCACTTTCAGTGACTCCAGGAAAAAAATGGTGATTCGAAAACCAGAAGAATATGAAGAAATTGGGAAAGAAGAGGAAGTGGAAGAAGAAGAAGAAAAAGAAGTAGAAGAAGGGGATGACACAGATGATTTCACAAGGTAGGTAGATGAATGTCAAGAGAAGAAGAGTAATTCTGAGAAATTTTCTATTCCGACTTCTCAAGCCGAATCTTTAAAACTTTCTACCCTAGGAAAAGAAGAAGAGGGTCATGAAGACAAAAAAAACCAACTAAAGAAGAGAGTATCAATCATGAATTTGTTCAACAATATGACCTTGTGGTACATTACAAGAAAGAAAATGTTGAGGAAGAAAAAATATTTTGACTATCAGATCGTGAACATGAGTCTCTAAAAGCAGTATATATTATTCCAAGAACTGATAAGGGAAAACGGGTGTTGGTTGATACACTGAGGAAAGTCGTGGTGGCAAAGAAAGACATTGGTGGTTTTTTAAAGAGAAAATTTGAAGAGATAGAGAAAGAATCCTCACTAACCAGAGAATCTGATCTAGAATCATCCTCTCCTCGACATGACTTTGGGGTTTAATCGTGAAAGATGTTTTTTGATACCATTCCTTGGTTTTTGAGTATATACTCAATGTGGTAGATTCTTCAGCATTCATTTAATCAAAAACTAGATTCTGTTTCCTTGTTTATGGATATGTTTGTTAGGCTTGAGGCCCATTTCAAATATTTCTTCATTGGGTATGAATATCACATGAGGTCATGCAAGGAAATTACAAAGTGTTCAAGGAAGACAATTGAAGAGATGAGAATCATTGATGAATTTTAGTAAAATGTGAAGGATTCTTTTGATACCGAAGATGTCAAGATCAAATATCTTACTACAAGTTTTTATGAGAAGCTCAATATTGAACAAATAGTTCAGAACCAGCATGTTGAGGATCTGAATAGGAAACTTAATTCTTTTTCTATGAATTTGAAGATAGTTAGGGATCTCAGAATAGAGTTTTATTAAAGGTTCAGCAAGCAAGAAGAGATTTTGAAGACTCAGGCAGAAATTCCTAAGGATAATGAAGAAAAAATCAATGTTCTGGAGAAGAAAAATGTGGATTAGGAAAAATTTTCCTTGTTCTTTGAATAAGATCGTAAGTATATTAATAAGATAAAATCCATCATGAAGAAGTTTATACCAAATGAGAAAGAAATATTTTTTTCCAAATACGATCTTTTGTTGTATTTTATATCTTGAATAAATTCTTTCAATCATAATGAAATTTTTGATTGTCCTTTATGAATTTTTTTGTTTAGTACTAATATTATAGGTATAATTTTTTTCATTCCCTTTATTCCTTTTTGAAAATCACAAAGTGGGAGAAAGGAATGATAAAAAATAATACCAAATAAAGAAGAGAATTCCCTATGTAAGGGGGAGTCTATCTAAGGGAGAGTTTTTTCAATAAATATTTACTTATTCATGAATACGCACAATATCCTTAAGGAAGTCAAGAATATAATCCTTTGGTATTTCAAAACCTAAGGGGGAGTTATTCTTATTCACCATGATCCATAAGTAATGAGAGATAAATTTTTATTTTAAGTTTATAATGAAAAATTCTAAGTCCTTATATTATTTTTTGTAAGGTTGTTTGTGCTTTCCAAAAAGGGAGAGATTGTTGAGTCAATAAGGTTTCTTATGAAATTTACATTCCTATATGTTTTGAAAATCAAAAACACTTTATCATAAGGAAAATAGTTTTTCCCTAATGATTATCTTCATAAGAAATTTTTTTCTTCAATAAAGAGATTTTGATCTTTACCTATGTTTTCATTGTTAATTTTATATTCTCCCTAAATCTAAATCTTCTTATTAGTAAGGAAAAATTTGTTTCATATCGAAAAACTCAGAATCCTATAAATCATTGAATATAGAGTATTCTTTTTCAGGTTCCGAATTATCCGAATGAATATTCCGAATTCCCAGAAATTCAAGCCTTCGAATTCTTTGAATTCCGATTCCGAATTCTATGAAATTAAGGTTCCGAATTTTTTGAATTCATGTTCTAAATTCAATAAAAATTAGACTCCGAATTCTATGAAATTTAGACTTTGAATTCCCTAAAATTAAGACTCTGAATTCTAGGAACTCCAGACATTGAATTTCTTCCTAATCAAGACTTCGAATTCCTCAGAATTTAGACTCCAAATTCCTCGGAATTCAGACTATGTATTCTACAAAATTTAGATTCTGAATTCATTGGAATTAAGAATCTGGAATTTGTAGAATTCATATTTCATATTCTTTGTAAATAGAATCCAGACATCCTTGTATTATAGATTCTGAATGTTTATTTGGTTTGAATCTAAAATTTAATTTATCACTAGACTCCGAAAAATAAATTTGGATAAACAACTTCATATTCCTTAAACTTATTACGTTACAATGTCATACAATATATTTCAAAATAACCCTTATTTGAGTGACACATGTATACGTCCCGTCGAGATTCAAGGAAAAATATAAACATTGGAGGAGGGAGCTGATGGTTAGATAAGTTCCCATAAATATCAGCTCATTTGAAGGAGATCAGAAACCATTTCATCACTCTAGATATTTCAGGCTACTAAAGTTATTTATAGAGAGAGATACTCTCATGATTTGTGTGGTTCTGAACATCTTGTTATGATTGCTTCATGTGACTCTGATTGTTGCCGTTTAAAATCAAATACTTCTAGGTATAGGAAGAAAGAGGTGCCAACTACTATAATGTTCGAGGACTTCTGAGGATAAGAAGACAGAGGTGCTCACTAACATAAAGTTCGCGGGCATGTGGGGATAACAAGATAGATTTTGATATTCCTATCGAGGGATTACCATGGTGTGGGTAAGAAAGACTTTAATGAAAGTATAAATCAAGGGTCCTTTATCCAAGGTTGTAGGATACACTACTCTTTGGGTTAAAATATTTCATACATGTTACTTGTTTTGTTTCATTTTTATTTCCACTGCATTTTGATAAATAAAATATTTATAATTTTATAATAATTTATTGTACTTTTGTATACTCTGATAACTAAGATTATATATTCCTTATGGTATAATTTTCCATTGTACAATTCCCTTATGTTTCATTTCCAAAATCATATTTTGGAACCTATAATGTTTGTTTAGTTGAACTGAAAGAGGCTTTGTGAATTTACCTTGTTTGTTATTGTCAAACATAGTTTTTCTTAAGGATAAAAATGAATGTTATAAACTTACAATTAAACCCCTCTAGTAATTGATCATGTAAATAATTATTTTGATCCTACATTTATTAAAATTTTCTTAGTAAAGATAGTACCTCCATATCATTAATGGAAAAATTACTACAGGAAAATCTAAATCATGATTTGTGTAATTTTTGTGACGAACCTTCAATTTTCATGAGGCATAGGTTATAACTATGTCTTTATACATTATAACATATCACAATACCATCTTGGATTCATTACAATAGAATAAAAACCCTTCTTCACTACTGAGTAATGTAAGAACATGCATTATTATGATTCTTTTCATTAGTTCCTTTAAAATTTCCTCATATTCATCTGTAAAGAGGATGTTTTCTCCCTTATGAGTTAATATTGATTGATTATTATATTTTAGTGATAAATTCTCCAAAAAATGTTGATAACATCCACTTAAACTAAAAATATATATCTCTCAGTCACCATGTTTAGCCTAGTCCAACATTCAATTGCCTCCATCTTTGATGGATCTCCTAAGATACACTCTCTTGAGATTATATGACCAAAAAACGAAACCTTTTACGGCCAAAATTTACATTTTAAAAATTTATCATATACATTATCCTTCATCAAGGTATTTGGTTCAATTATCAAGTGATCTTCATGGTCTTACTATATCTTTTAGTAGATACTAATTATATCTATAAAAAATACCAAAAACTGATCAGGGTAATCTCTAAAGACTCTATTCATTAAATATATAATGAGAAAAAGGGAATTAGTATGACCTAAAGGCATCACTATATATTCATAGTGTTCATACATTTTATGAAATTACATATTTGGTATATCCTCCTTATTTATTCTGAATTTATGATCTCCATAATGAAGGTCATTCTTCTAAAACTATCAATATTTATGAAGTTGATCCAACAAGTGATCAATATAGGGAAAATGAAACTTGTTCTTCATCATGATCTTATTCAGCTCCCAATAATCAATGTAGAGTTTCATTGATCCATTTTTATTTTACATAGAAAGAATAAGTTCACCACAAGGTGGCACAGTTGGCTGAAGGAATCCCCTATCATGTTTTTCTTGGTGTTTTTTATTCAATTCCTACAACTCAATTGGGGATATTCTATAGGCAGTCATTGAAATTCGAGTGGCACCAGGTTTGAGTTCAATTGAGAACTCAACTTTCAATTTTAAGTTAAGGTTATGAAATTATTATAGAAATACATAAAAAATATTGGAACAATAATAATTTCATAGATGTCATGTTTCTCTCCAACAATCTCAGATAAACACCCCTTTTTAATGGTAATTATGACCCATACATTAGAAGTGATCTACACTGGAAGATCATACTTATTGTCACATTGATAGGAGATCATAGTTTAATATGTAATATCAAAAAATCACTTATTTTACTCAAAAATTTATTTGATGTTTATATAGAGAAATCCAATCCATTATTAAGATGACATCAAATTTAACCATGAATAATGGAGAGATTTGTAGGAAGCACATTACCAAAAAATCAATAAGAGTTGAATCGTAGACTTGAGACTTGATCATCATACAATTAAAGGGTTTTCACTACTAATTCTACATCTATTAATTTTAGTGGCATCTTTTTACCCTTAATAAATTATTTAGATATGAAATAATTTGTCGATATAGAGTTTAATAAGACATTAATAGTTCTAGAATGGATGATAGGTATACCTTTCACAACGTCATTATGATACCACTAATCAGAAATAGTAATGACATAATATCTCCACTTTTCTCTTAACATAAGAGGTTGTTAACATCAATCATCATTACAAACCCTTGATTTTGGGTACTTGTTAGGATAATTATATTTATCGTTACACATAAAGCATTGAATTGGGGGATTTTCATTTTGTGAAACTTTCTCTCAATTATCATTATTAGCTAACTTCTTCCCATCATTATAGGAATCCATTTCCTGATGGACATCCCTTACAAACATAAAAGATTATGTAGTACCATTAAGACAATTTACTCCATGTTTCTTCAAAAAATTTAATAATAAAAGAAATCCCATATTCTTCTCTCCATGATTTTTATATTCCCCTTTAAAATTCATCTTCATTTTCCTTTCAAAACTTGGAGATTGGTAAGAAATTCAAACCTCCATTTCCAATTTTATTTCAAATAAAATAATATATTTACAGATAATGAAGTCTCTTATAGATAAGAAATTAAGATAATTGGTTTTAAGACACTAATGAATTGATAGACCATACTTTCATGATGGATGATAATAACAGAAGTGTACCTTGCATGTTTCTGTAAAAATTTCCTCATAGGTACCAAAAGAAATCATCAACCTTTTTCCTCAGATCAAGAAACTATTTATCTATATTAATAAAAATAATATGAGAAAATTAATTATTTAAAAACAAGTTTTTGGACTCAACCCAATTCCTGGAGTCAATTTTATCTTTTTTCCTCATATTCTTGATAAGAGTACACTATTGATTCGCTTCACCTTCCAAATGGTAGACAACCAAAATGATGTTTTCTTGTTCAAAACACTTATTAATGAGAAATATATTTTTAGTGGTACTAATACATTTTTAGAAACTATTGGACTTGAAGATACAATAAAATGTGGTGGGTGTTTCCTTGTAAAGAAATCAACAAAATGTTGTTCCTTTTTTTATTTCAGAAGTCCAACATGATTCATATCTTGATAATGTTTTCTGAGTATAACAATGAGATTTTTTTGTAACATTCCTGGTAATTATATTATAATATTTTTCCTTACCTATTAATATTTATGAATTTGATCTTAATTTTAGATTAAATGCTACACTTTGTGCGATATCATACTCGACAACAAATAATGGGCTTATCCGAAATCTTACGTTGCACACAAGACTGAGTTATACTGAAAAATAATAACATATTAATATCATTATTTTAAAATTGTAGTTAATTCCTAGATATTTTATTAGAGGGAATGAACAGAACTAACTATATTGTGATTACACATTTTTGTTAATTGATTTTATTTTTATAAATTCAATTTTATGTATATAATACTCTAATATTTTTTTAAAGGTATTTTTACAACCATTTGTTAGAGAACTATTTTTAAATAATGTTTTTGAAAATTCTATAAGTTATATGTGACATAATAAACTTATTTTTTAGAATAAGGTCATCAAAATTTACTTTGGATGAGTTTTTGGAATTTTACTATTAAAATATTATTTTTAATGAATAGTAAAAAATACTCCATTTTAATTCAAAACAATTTTTTGTCTAATTAATTTAAATATTTAAGTTATCTTTTTAATTGGTTTTAATGTGTAATTGGATTGTGCTTTTATTATTTAATACAATTTTGTTCATTAGATGTAAAATCTCAATTACATTGTATATAAACAGTTGTTAATCTTTTGATTTTTTTTACTTTTTAAAAACCTGTTTTTTGGTTTTGAGAACATAAATTAATTTTAAATTAATTTTTTTCCAATTATATGTTTTCACTTTGGAAAATTATATTCCACATTTGGAATCAGAGGATTTAAATTATTTAAATAGTTACCTTTTATTTTTGGATGTTTTGTATTGCAACTTCTGTAATTTTTTTTATTTACCACGGTTGATGGATAAATCTGGTAAATAAGGGAAAAAATAATATATAATAATATAAAACTAAACTAACACTTGTTCGAGTATTATTTTATGAGATATTTCCAACCATAAAAATCCTTGGGTTGAATTTCGTACCCCATGGAGCCACTTGGGTGTCATAATGACTATATATAATATTTAACTTTATGAAAAGGGAAATATAACATAAACATGTATCTCATAAATATTTTTTTATTTTGGTTTATATAAATGAAATATTTGACTATAAATATTCATTAGAAATATAAAAATATTTTCTACATCATGGTATTTTATTTATAATTTATATATGTTATGTAAATAAAAATATTCATGACACAATGATGATGTAGTGATTTCCTTATTAATGAAATATTCAAATAAGTGATATTATAAATAGTAAAATAAAAATAATTGGAACATTTTGAAGCCATAAATAATTTTTTGGATGAAATTGGAATTTTAGGGATAATTTAATGCCTTTTTTTGAAGTAATGAAGTTGTTATGAATGTAAAAAGAAATCAATTTATAAATCGTGTCTAAATTGACATAATTGAGTTTTTAAAACAAATACTATTTTATTAAATTATATAACAGTTCTAAAAATATAATATTCATCCAAATGACTTATATAATGTTAAAAGTGTCCTTAATTATCCAATTTTGGTTCTATTAGAATATTTTTGTTACTATAAAGACCATATATTTTGAAAATTCAAGAACACATGGTAAGAGTTAAAGATTTTAACTATGGATTAAAGCTAAATGATATGGTTAATTTTGTAACATAAACATTTCTAGAACGTATTGGTAGAGAATATTAAGACCCCTGATAATCATATACACTAAATTTGTCACTTTTTAACAATTATAATTCTAAAATTAATTTTTATTAAAAAAATATTTCAAGACTTTCCCAAAGTACCCCTCCCTCTTATAAAAGGCTACAACCTATACCCACTTACTCACAAATATCAAGCCACTTGTATCATAAATATTCTTCTAAAATATGCTCCAAAAATTCCTAAATTTATCATAGAAGCCTTATATTGGGTATAAGTAAATTCAAGAAATCCATTTGGCTAAAATTAAAAGAAGTTTCATGATTTAGAGGTATCATCTTCTACCAAGATCCTTTCATTTATTTTTCTCATCCATACCCAAAAACTATATTTATTACATTATTTTATATAAAAAAAGTATTATTAATATCCTAGTATTTTTCAATGTAAATGGTTTGACCAAAACTTACACACACCTCCATCTATTAGATATTGAACATACAGTTTCTATGTACGGCAAACTACTACCTCACAAAACGATGATTGTTCAATTTTTTCAAACAACCTCTCATGGTTTGAATTATTATGAGATTGTAATTAAATATGATATATATTATATTAATATTTTTTCTATTCTTATTTATTTTTTATTTTCAACATACCTTTATACTTTTAATAATGTGTAAATATGAGAATTTCATTTGAGGAAGTGTGGACTTCCGCCCCCTCAAAGTGATATGATTCGTTCATTCCATACATGGAACATATAAAGGATGGAGATAATGAAAATTAGTAACATATATAACATATAAATTATATTGTAACTATAATATACCTATGTATATTTTATTTTTATTCCTTTAATATGAAAAAGAAATTAATGTATCGTTAAAGCGTACGTACGACCTACCGCCTCCATGAACAGTGAATTTCATTTCATATATCCAAATGTTATGGAATATTATAAATACACACACACACACATATATATGATATATATTATATTTAAATAATTAATAATATTTTTGAGATAATGGACCTATGACTACATGGATAATTTTCATCAAAACAAGTTTGTTGTTTACTCAAATACTGAACATCGACAAAACATCCAATATAAACTCAAATAATTAACTAATTTATATAAAATGTTAATAAGTAATATAAAATGAAAAATAAAAATTAAAAAGGTTTTAAAGTAATTATAAATTATCCTATGTTTTTCATTCCTGAAATTAACGAATGAATGAGACAAGTCGAGCTAAGTGTACAGGACTTCATCTCAATTTTCTTTCATTGAGGCATTTCATGATAATATACAAATTTATTCATTTATAGGGTGTATATATAGACACTATGAAATTTTATATAAATATTTTATCTATACTAATTTTATTTATTAAATAATGGAGATAAATGTTTAAATGTTCTTAGAGGTATGGGATACCTTGAACATTTAAAGATTAAATTATCAAATATTTTTCTTCATGATATTAAATTACATATTTATTTATATTTGTATTAAATGAATATTAAGGTTTTTTTTCAATCATTAATTTCATTCAATTTTTTCAAATGGAAAATTTTTATTTGAAGCGTTTTACTTTCTTTACTTAAGGACAAAAGGAATTTTTTTAAAGTATATGGAAATAATGAATTCTCCACCATTGTATCAGTTATTTGATATTTAGGATCCTTTATAAACCTTAATGTATTTTGATATGAAAATAAATACCTTATTCCTTTATTTGGGTATATTGGTATTTATAATAGGTTCTTAAATGAAAAAGGTATTTTTATATTGAAATGTTTTTCATATGGGATTAGTAGACGCTCTCAAAAGGGGTTTTGTGACTAACGTGTTTTATTCATGAAATGGTAAATGAGCATTATATGAAATATGTGTGCCTGATATAGCTTATACGAATGGATTATCCCTATTATAGCTCATTAGGGTGAGCCCTATATAGCTTATATGAAGGTTTTTCCCCATTATAACTCAGGGGTGAGCTCGACACAACTTATACAAAGGGTTGATCCCCATTATAGCTCACAGGTGAGTCCGATATTTCTTATTCGATGGGTAATATCTATTATAGATCTCCAATTTAGAATTCAACCACATGTTTATTTCAATATAAAGATATTTGAAAGGGTTTTATTTATATGATTCTATAAGTAACCTAAAGATGTTTTAATTTCTTTATATTGGTTCTAATGTTTTTCAAAGAGTAAAAATTATGAGTGTTATTCATGTGAAAATGTTTTGATTTAGCCGCTAAAAGAACATTGAAAGGGTAATCAGGTATTAAATAGACTAATTGTTTTTCTTTATTTTTATGTAACTTACAGAGATTTTTGTGATCGTCCATTGTTTTTAAATGTATTTATTTGATTTAAGGTAGATTAGAGTTGCATATGGAATCATGGAAAAGTTATTATGAATAAACATGTAAAGAAAACATGTTTCTTTTTAAAAAAATTTATGTTATGGAAGAAAAAAATAATATTGGAAGTTTCCACTTTGTATTTTTATTTTTTTGTCTTGTATTTGTTATGGCTTAATTCTCTAATGATCAAAACCTGAAAAGATCCTCAATGTTAATTCATGACAAAACTCAAGATTATGTAACATTTAAGACTGAAGACATATAGTTTGTATTCGATGTTAGTTAAGATAAAATTAGATGTTAGGGTGGTTCTAATTAATTTCCTTTAGAATATTTTACTTTATGGTTATGTTGAAATGATATACCATTTTAACATTACCTTTTTCATAAACTAAACTATGTCTATTTAGAATGGTTTTACATAGAGGAAATTGGAATGCTTTAATGGGATGGCATCGAGAGGAAAATATCCTTTAAAATCCACAACATGAGGTGGCGAGAATTGGAATTGAATAGTTTTTTATGGTGATGTAGTAGTTTAATCAAGCTATAAATGGTAGTGGGGTCTATTCACGAGATCAACCCGATCAACCCCAAAATAATATGTCCGTAGTGGAAACTTTTATGAGGAAACATCTTCCATCATTCAATGGATCGTCTAACCCAGTGGTAGATTAAGGATGGATCAATAACCTGGATATGATATTTGATGTCATGGGATATTCAGAACATCAGATGGTAACTCTTTCAATCTATCATTTTTTAGGTGATGCAGATCGATGATGGTAATTAGTTAACAATACTAGAGAGAAAAATTATCTTGATTCCATTGAATGGGAATAATTTAAGGATATGTTCCTTGATAATTATTTACCTAATGTTGTTTGTTTTAGGATGGAGAAACAATTATTAGAATTAAAGTAAAAGGATGATGATTCGGTTGTCGCATATGATGAAGACATCACAAGATTGGACATGTCCGTTCTAGATTTTATTCAAGACATTGACATTAAAATTAATAGATTTTACCAAGAATTAAAATGAGGGATACGAATTGCATTGAACTCCAAAAAATTTAAAAGTTAGGAAAAAGTAGTTCATTGTGATGAGAAATATGAAATAGAGTTTTCTGATACTTATGTTACCTGAGATTCTATGTGTAAGAAATGTTTAAGGTGATAGGAAATGGAGAAGAAAACAAATAATAATTCTTTAATTAAGACCAAAACTTGTTCCAAGAGAGGTAAAATACATTTTGGGGAATGTATGTTAGGATCAAAAAAATGTTACCTATGTGGTATGTTTAGTCAAAAGGTTCATGACAAAAAATAAAAGGTTTATGAATACTATAATAATTAAATAATATATATCTAGTATATAGTAAAATTATATAGCTATAATGAGTTTGGAAATTATGAAAATATGATTTCGATGTTACTTACATAGGGAGGAAATCAGTATGATCAAAAATAAAAATGTTTGTGAAAATATTTTCCTGCTACAATAGTTGATGTAGAGACATCTAGTGAACTGATGGAATCTCTTGAGAGCCCAATATTTTTAGAAGGATAACCATATATTAAGGGCGTTAGACACACCTTCTCAGGTTTTATGTGATTTTACAATAAGTTGTTAAGGACCTTTCTGGGAGTTTTTTTCAGGTTATGTTTATTTATGAATTTGGTTTAATTTGGAAATATGCCTTTACTTTTGGACCTCAGTTATAATATATTAATATCCTTTATGGTTTGTGTGATCTTTTTTTACCTATGGTTATTCTTTGGGATATACATCATATAATGAGAATATTATGAAGATTAAATTGTTCTTATAAAATAAAATTATAGAATGTAATTATGTTTCCTCAAGTTATTTTTATAGGAAGTAAATCAATTCCTCAACTCTATCAAAAGGATATTAAAACAAAAAAAATATTTGATTAAATTTATCACTGTTATTTTGACCCATATAATAATTATTGTTTTTTATGGATAACCTTCTAATGATAATGTTCTCTATCACTCTCTGTTAGTCTTTGAGTGTTAGTTTTATCATCCATGTCCATGTTTTACTATTGGAAACCCTAGAACACAATTTCATAGGTGAAATTTGTACTGCACATTGTTTATTTTAATGTATAGGTTTTACTAAGTCTTTTTCTCATATGGAATTTCAATATATTAATTTTGTATTGTAAAACCATAATTACGAAGCCTAGAATTAAAATTATGAGGACACAATTTCAAAAAATGGGGATGGATGTAACATCCCAGGTAAGTATATAATAATATTTTCCATTACTATTTATATTTATAAATAGTATACTAATTTTATTTTAAAGGGTACACTATGTGTGATATCATTCTCAATATGCAACAATGGGTTTCTCCAAAATCTTACGTTGCACACAAGACTGAGTTGCACAAAAAAATAATACATTTTTAATAATATTATTTTAAATTATAGTTAATGCTTATCAATTATTTTATATGGAATAAAAAATACTAACTATATTATGAATACACATGTTTGTTAAAAAAATTTACATTTATATATCCAATTTTAAGAATAAAATACTATAATATTTTTTTAAATGAAGTTTTACCACCATTTGATGGAGAACCCTTTTTAAATCACGTTTTTAAAAATTTTATATCCTCTATGTGACATAGTAAACTACTTATTTAAAATAGGGACATCAAAATTTTCTTAGGTTGAATTTTTTGTATTTTTATGATAAAATTTTTATTTTAATGAATAATGGAAAATACTCCATTTTAATTCAAAACGGCCGTATCTTATAATTTATTTATGTATTTAAGTAATCATTTTAATGGGTTTAAATGTTTAATTGTGATATTGTTTTCTTATATAATCTAATTTTGGTCATTGAACTCATTTTCACATTTAAATTGTACATAAACACATAATAATATTTTGATTGTTTTTTACTTCTTAAAAATGCATTTGCTGGTTTTGACAATGAGAATTAATTTTAATTTAATTTCTTCCAATTATGTGTTTTGATTTTCAAAAATTGGAATCTGTATTTTTAAAATTAACATCTAAATTATGTAAATATGTACCTTTTATTTTTGGATCTTATTAATTGTAACTTTAGTAATTATTTTTATTTACCATAGTTAATGGGTAAATCAGGTAAATAAATATAAAAATTAACATTATAATAATATGAAACTACCCTAACACATGTTATAATCCTATTAGATAAGATATTTCAGACCATGAAAAATCCTTGGGTAGAATTTTAGCCCCCATGGAGCCACTTGGGTGTGATAATGGCATTTTATAATATTTAATTTATAGAAAAGGGAAATATAACATAAACATGTATCTCCTAACTAGAAATTTTTTGATATGGTTTATATAAATAAAATATTTTAATTAAAAAATAAATTAGAAATCTTATAATTTTTCCTACATAATTGTATTTTATTTATAATATTTAGTCATTATGTAAATAAATATATTTATGACCCAATGATGATGCAATAATTAACTTATTAAAAAAATATTACAAATAATTGATATTATACATTTCAAAATAAAATTAATTTGAACATTTTGATATGAGAGAATATTTGTTTTGGTGAAATTTACATGTGAGGGATGATTTAATTCCTATGTTTCTAAGTAATAATGTTGTTATTAATTTAAAAAAATCATTTTCTAAATATTGTCAAAATTGACATAATTGATTTTTCAAAACAAATACTATTTTATTAAATGATATAATAGTTTTAAAAATATAATATTGCTCTAAATGACTTATATAATTTTCCAAATTTTCATTAATGATTCAATTTGGTTTCTATTTTCAATTTATAGTAACTATTTTAACCATATATTATGAAAATATAAGAAGACATGGTATGAGTTAATTTTTTTAAATAAGGGTTAAAGATAAATGATAAGGTTAATTTTGTGACCCAAACATTTCTAGAACTTATTAGTTATGTGTCTTTATACAATTCCTTATCTTATAATATAAATTTATCACTTTTTAACTATTATAATTCAAAAATTAATTTATAATAAAATAATATTGCATGACTTTCCTAAAGTGCCCCACCTCCCTCATATAAGAAGCCACTAACTCTACCCACCTTCCGACACCTATGTATCCCCTTGGATCATCCACATTCTACTAATTTAATCTAAAAATCACTATATTTTTCTTAGAATGCATATCTTTGGAATAAGAAAAATTCTAAAAATCCTTTTGACTAATATTAAAAGGTGTTACCTGATTTTGAGGTGACGTCTTCTCTAAAATTCCTTTCATTTATTTTCATCATACAAACCACAAACCTATATTTATAAAATTATTTTATAAAAAAATATCCTTAATAAAATAATATTTTAATATACCATGGGTTCAACAAAAACTTAAACACAACTTTATCTAATGGATACAGAACATACAGTTTCCCTATACGGCGAACTACTACCTCACGAAATGATGATTATTCAATTTTGTCCTTCCACCACTCATGGTGGTCATTATGATGTCACTATATTTATATATTATATATATAATATTTATATTGTCTCTATTCTTCTATAATTTTTATTTTCAGCATACCTTTATGATTTCCATAATGTGTAAATACGATAATTTTATTGGAGGAAGTATGGACTACCGCCCCCTCAAAGTGATATGACTAGTTCATGCCATACATGCAACGTATAAAGGATGGATTTAATGAAATGTTGTAACATATATAATATATATTTTATACTGTGATTATAATATACCAATTTATCATTTATTTTTTAATCCATTAATATGAAAATTGAATTAATATAGCATTCATGTGTACGTACGACCAACCATCAATGTGAATGGTGAATTTCATTTCATATCTCAAAATGTTATGGAGTATTCTAAATACATATATAATGGGTATATATGATATTTAAATCATGAATAATATTCTAGATATAATGGAATTATGACCACTTGGAAAATTTACAGCAGAATATGTTCATTTTGACTCAAATAACAAACATTGAAAAAACATACAATATGAACTAAAATAATTAACTAATTGCTACAACATGGTATCAAGTGATATGGAATGAATAATAAAATTTAAAAATGTTATAAATCAATAATAAATTAATCTAATTTTATTTTTCAAGAAATTAAAGAAGGAAAGAGACAGGTCGGACTCAAGGTAGTGGACTTCATCATAATCTCCTTTCATTAAAGCGTTTCTTGATAATATGAACCTTCATTATTTTATAAGGTGTATATAAATAAACTATTACATTTTATATCCATATTTTATGCATTATAATATTATTTATTAAATCATGTAGATCAATCTTTAAATTTTCAAAGTGGAATGTGACACCTAGAAAATTTAAATATTTATTAAATCTTTTTCTTCATGATCTTAAATTTCCCATTTATTTATATGTGTATAAAAGGTATATAAATGAAATTTTATTCCAATATTTAATTTCATTAATAGTTTTAAAAAAGAATATTTTTATATGAATCATTTTACATTCTTTAAAAAATGACAAATGGAATGTTTTTTAACATATACATCCACGACGTCTTCTCTGTCGCCATAACCGTTATTTCATATTTGGATTCTCATATAAACCTTAATTTATTTTAAAATTAAAATATATCCCTTATTCATATATTTTGGTATATTGGTATTGAAAATGGATTTTTAAATGAAAATGGTATTTTTTATACAGAAATGTTTTCCATATGGGTTTAGATGAAGCCTTCAAAAGAGGTGTTTTGATGAACATGTTTTATTCATGAAATTGTACATGAGCATTATATGAAATGGGTGATCCTGATAAAGATTCTAAAATGGTTTGATCCCCATTATAGCTCACGGTTGAGCCCAAAAAAACTTATACGAAGGGTTGGTACCCATTTTAGCTCATGGGTTATCCTGTATAGCTTATACGAAGGGTGATAACCATTATATATCTAAAATTAATAATTCAACCATATGGTTATTCCAATTGGAAGATGTATGAATGAATTTTTTGAATATGATTTTCTAATTCACCTAAATGAGTATTAATTTATTACTATTGGTTTTAGTGTTTTTCATTGGAAAAAATGTATGAATGTTATTCATGTGAAAATGATTTGTTTTATCCACTCAAAGAATATTGAATGATTTATTATGTTTTAACTAGAATAATGGGGTTTCTTTAGTTTTATGGACCTTATTGAGTTTTTTGTTATCATAACATGTTTTTAAATTTTTTTCATAGGATTTAAGGTAGAATATAATGATATATGGAATTGAGGAAAAGTTATAAAGATTAAACATTAAAAGAATGCATGTTTAGTTTTAAAATATTATATATTATGGATAAAATAGAAATCGTTGGAAGTGTAAAATTTCGATTTTTATTTTTTATGTAAAGGTTATGGCTTAATTCTCTAAATCTATAAACCAAAAAAATCCTCAATGTGAATTCTTGACATAACTAAATATTATGTAATGTTTAGGGCTAAGGCCTTAAAAATTTCTTTCCAGATATAATAAAATTTGAATTTATACGTGTAAAATCATTTCATTTTCTATATCATATTGCATTTACATGGTTTTTAAAGTTACATACATTAAAAAAACAAAAAATCATAAACATAGAAACAAAAATCATAATGGGGGACCACATAGTCATGAAAATCACATATAGGATGTCTAAATTATAACACCTTATTTAATGTAGTAAACCTTTGGTCTATCCATTATTATTCATTGCCACATTATATTTAAATTATTCATAATGGTTCATAAAGGGATTGTGAATTTCTGAAGTGTATCCTCAAGGAGTGTCAAACCATGTTTTCAATAGGGCCCATTATCATACACTAATTCTCAATCAGGTCTAGAAAAATACGGTGTTTTTGGAGTTTCTAGACCTATGAACTTATATTATAGAGAAATATCCACTCGTACTATCCACACTATGAATTATTTCTAGGATACCACTTACTCTATACTTTACCAAAATCCTAGGAAATTTTCTTAAACTTTTACTCATCCATATACTTATCCATATACAAGTCCTTAAGAATCCCATTAAGGTTTTATCATACTAGTTTAAAAATATTAAATAAAAATTTTCTCTGATACCAACTATAATAAAAGAATATTTCTATACATTGAAATTACATATTTTTTGAAAAATATTTATTACATTACATAAATACACACCCACAAAACATAATAGTTTAGTGCCTTTGGAAACAAAAAAACATAAACAATGGTCCAAAAGTAATCAATATCATCTTCCACTGTCTTCGTCATTACTATAACCCTTCATATAAATATAATACATAATACATATCCTCATAACATGGAAAAAGGAAACATAATAAAGGTTGATATCAGATGCTCAGTAAGGGAAAACAAGAGAGCTACATAATCATAACATTAAAAAAAGGGTATAAGAACAAGAGAATAATATTTTAAAACCATACCTTGCATATCAAAGATCACAAACATGATCAATTGCTTAATGATTTGTATTTCATAAGTCATGATTTATAAGGGAATCAAAGAACATGATCAATGAGAGAAGAAGAAATAAAATTTTCTGAATACACAAAAGCATAGAAAATCATTTCCATATTTTTCAAGGCACACTAAAAATACAATCATTAAAAATAACTAAATTAATTGAAGTAGGTTCACTCCCTGTTCTAAACCTATATTACTGAATTAGGCTTACTAATCATTCCATATATATCTTACAAAATAGTGTTCACTCCCTATTCCTATATTTTTTCGCTCAAAAGATATAAATATTTACCCAATGCATTTTAGTGTGATGTAGGTCCAACCCATCATATAATGAAAACTATATTTTTGTGTTCTATAAGATCATAAATATTCATCACATCATAACACATAAAAATAAATTGGTATCATAAAAAATTTATCCTATCATAAATTATGGAAAAGGGAGAGGTTTCATCATTAATTCATCATAGAATAATGCGTGAAAAGAAGTAGGTTTCATAAGCATTTTATTAATGTATAACCTGTGGAAGATAAATAAGATTCATAAAAATTAAGACATAAAAAAATAAACCACTCCGAGAAATAATATTAATGGAACCCTTATATCATGTCCCCCATAAGTCATGTGTAACAAAAATGAATTTCATCTTAGCTGGATTTTTTTAAAGGATCGTTTAATACATTTTTTAGGAAAATATACAATATGCTTAAAAACCTTTTTGAAACTTAAATAATTTTGAAAAACCTTTTTATTTCAAGATAAAATTAAAATATTATAATGGAATATTCTACAAAATGATTTATCATTACATCAAAAAATTCCATTCATGTCGCACACATTAAAACGAAGGATCCTTTCATATTTGCATGAAAATAATAAAAGAATTGTTTTAGGAAAATGAAATTAAGAATAATTTAAAATTTATTTTTTAAAAAGTATAAGATGGATAAAAATGTATTTTAAAAAATAATAATATATTAATAAAAAAAAATTGACATCATTTTTATAAAATATACTTTTCAATGAAAATATATTTCCAAGAAAAGAGAGAGTGAGAAAATGTAAAATTTTCTTAAAAGAAATTTATTAATTATATTTAGTACTAATGAATTAAAAAATTGTACCATTGAATAAATAATTTATGAATAACTAGAGTATAATAAAATTCATTATAATTCTTGAGATATTGATTATAATATCTCATCAATGGAATAATTATCATAATCAATCCCGTCAAATGATTAGATCATAACAGTAAACTCTTACCACATTTGTAACTTTTAATCACATTATCCATTAAATAATAAATTAAAATTAATCATAAAATATAATTAAAATAATTATATTAATTATATAACATGTTACTTTTACTGTATATACTCGTCGTAAAAAAGTACAGGTGAACGAAATAATATGCCTCTCAAAGAAGGAAAATGGAGACAAAATCCATTACTACTTTAGTAACGTTTTAACCATGAACCCCATTAAAAAGAGACCCTAAAATGGATTTTTTAATTCAAAATAATTATAATTATAATAATCATGAAATACATACATGGGAAGTATACACACCTTAAATAAGAAATAAGTGGTAAACATGGTTTTTGTCTCGTATAAAATAAAAGTTGGATGGAAATCCCTTACCTTAAGTCTTGACATCCGTCGTACTCATTCATACCTCATGTATAATAAATATAAAATTATTTTAAATATATTTCAGAGACATATTAATATATATCATACCATATATAATTTTCTTATGACATTTTTTTACGGATTTATTAATGATTCCATATTAATGTTACCTTTTCGGGCAATAATCGCTTTGTTTTTTTGTTAAGGTTTTTAATTGTTATATTTTTTATTAAATTAATTTAATCATGATTTTATCATATATATAGTGATAAAAATTATATATATTTTATATATATTCCATATATTTTTAATTATAATAATATTAAAAATATATTTATAGAAAATCAAAGACATTGTTCATGAAGACGAAAGGTCATATGTACACATGAACTGTATTTCCATTTTTTTGTCAGATTGAAATAAAGGAGGGTATTTGATATATTATCACTCTATAATAATTTATATTTCATATATAAAATATTTTCATTAAACCCTTAATCAATAAATTCCATGTAAATCATGACTAAATCGCATCGCTTTATGAGGTGGCAGTCAGTCGTACACTTGAATGACATTATCGTATCCACAAAAAATGGAATGAATAAAGTTATTTTTTATAAAAAAATAAATAATAATTATTACATAATAAATAAAATATATATCATATATAAATAGTTTTTACATCATTATTCTCAACCTCAAAATATGGTATAGGAAAAAAGAATGATATCAGTTCTTGAGGCGGTAGTCAACCCTATATATGAAGGATGATTTTATAACTCATTTGATAGAAGTTTGTGTGTTTTTAGGTCATAAATGTATCATATCCACATATAAATATAAATATATATATGATACTAATTTCCATAATAACTATTTAACAAATAGTGTAGGGGATTTGAGGGTGAAATAAAACAAATATTCATTAATGAACTTTACCTCTTCTTCACGTATCTAATTTTGGATTTCACAATGGGAATTCCTTGTTTGAATTTCTACACAATGTAATTATTATCGGATGAAGGTATGATATTTGCGATTTTATTTGGGAATTTATTTTCTGAAAAAATTGTTTTTATGTTGTTAATGAAGGGAGTATATAGAGTCCCTTTTGTAGTTGAGGATGAGTTACATTGTGGTAAAATTTGGAAAGAGAGAATTACACCGTCATTTTTTGATATGAAAAAACTGTTAAAATAGATAAAATTAGTAATTATAAGGTTGAAATATGTAAATAATATAGGTTTTTAAAACTTTTAGGGTTATTTTTACACCTTAGATTCTATGTTTATCCACTAAAAAAACATGCGTTTACCTTAAATGTGGTAATTAATTTTAATTATTTTCACTTATCACATTGGAAAAATATTAACTAGAACTAATTGGAAATTAAATTTCTTTACATATGGAATCAATTTTTAAAAATTATAATCATATATGTTTTTAAAATTAATTTAAAATTAATCCCACAGACTTGTCGAGAACGTGGGTTTTTAGAGAAAAAAGGTCAAATGCATATAATGTTTTTATATTCAATTTAAATATGAAATTAGATAAAATATCCTCAATTGGGTTTATATCATTGTAATTTAACTAAATATACATTAAAACCTAATTACAATATTATCTATCTATAAAAGTAAATTATGTAATAATTCCATTTTCAATTAAAATTCAGTATTTTTCACTATTTGAAAAAATGATAATTTTGAGGAAAGAATTCCAAAATTTCCCTATTATAAAATTTTAATTTCAAATTAAAAAATTAATTTTATTTTAGGAAAATTGATATTATTATTTTAAACAAAAATACATAAAAAGTTTGTTGTGAAGAAATAAGTTTTTGAAAAAATATAGACTTTACTAAATGTTATATATTTAATTAAAAATATGTCTTATTTATAAATAACAATTATATTGAAAAATTATTTGAAGAAATTCATATTACTAAGTGTAAATTCTAGGTTATAGTGATTGGTTTTAAATAACTATATTAATAATATATAATTGTTTTTTTAAAACTCAGTGTTGCATATAGCACCATCTATGATAGTGTTGCGTGTAGTGAATGATTAACTTGGAATTTTGAATAACACAATATTAACTTGGTTTAGTGTTCAATGGAAGACAATAATGAAATTTAATTTAATAAAAAAACTACATTAAAACAAGGGGTGTTACAGTTGAACCGGGTTGTTCGAGCACCTCTCTATATAAAGGCCCCCTCATAATGGGAGGCTTCCCTTTCGTGGGTGAGATATCACCATGTGAAGATTTTCCCTTGTATATTTTGGGGTTAATTTCTCCATAATCGATATCTATGATACCGTAGGGATTAATTACATTGTAGATATGGCCTTCCACTTCATATAATATGTCATAGAGTACTTGGGGGAGGTTGTAGTTATGGGTCATATGACCTATAGGAAACTGGAATTAAGAAGGGTATGAATATAAGGATCATATTACGTTATCATCGAAATACGATAACCTACAATTTTTATTTGATTAGGGATATGATCCTTCTACATGGAATCTATTGAGGCATGTCAGTGGATGTTTCAGTGATATAAACCCATTGCTGAGAAGTTACATTGATATCCATGCAATATTCTAAATTATTGGTAGGAATATTACTCTCCTGTTGGGTGGCTGGAAGAATATACAGACCAGTCTTGGTATAAATGGGGATATTTTCTAAAATCTATTATTCTCAACCCACTAGGATATACCGATTGACCTCCAAAATTAAATTAGGGATATTTTTCTCATACTATATATCCTTTAAAGGATATTGATGTAGTCTATCAATTATGGAAGAAAGAATATGTGACTCACTTTTTTTAGCTACTAAAATATAATAAAATTTTTCTAAATTATCAGAAGGGATATAATCCTCTAGAGAAAATATTTTTTAAAATGGATGATGAGCCGCATTTGAAAGGGAAATATGTGCCCGATCATAATTTTCCTTTGGAATAAGACACTAGATATCTCTGATAGGAATATGCACCTATCATTTTGTAACTATGGGAATATAATGATGAACCTCAGTTGGAACCAGAATATGTGCATAATTCTAGTTTACCTTTGGATTATACCACTGAATCTCATTGATTGGAACATTATCATACCTTGGGGTGACTATCAAATTATATTGATTAACCCTATTCAGAATAGGGAAATAATATCAATCCTATGTCTCATAGTTTATTAAAATATGATAATAATCGAACTGAATAGAAGCGAGAATGTGTGGTTACTCTAAAATATTTACATGGTCAAATTGTACATGCTAATATACTGCTTGGGATGTTCTAATTTGAGTATGTTCATGTTTGAGTGTCATTGGAAGTATATATTCAAAAATCCCCTATGTTACTACTAAAATATATTTGGATTTATAAAGGGTTTGAGAAGCAATATAAGCATGTTAATTCACTCTCACTAGGATATGTTGGAAGAAATTTTCAATTGAAGTGGGAATACGAATAAATTACATTTCTATATTTACTATTAGTATATTCTGATAAACATCATGCATGGTGGTGGGAATAGGTTTCTTCCCCATTCTTATTATCGAAATATGAAAGAAAAAATTCTATGTGAGAATAAGGATATGAGAATGATAATTTTTATCCACTATAATATGTAAATGTAAATCTTAATTAATGCTGGAGATATTTTCAAACACCCTATGGTAAAAATATTGCTATTCCAGGTTATATCTCGAAGACACACATCTCTAAGTGTCTGGGAAAAAGATCTGAAGATAATTTCCCTTAGCTGATGGTTGCGGGTTAGTGGTTACATAATGCTAACAATTAAATATGATCAGATCCCTCTAAGGAAAATCATGAACCATGAAAAAGTTTTGGTAAACTCCCAAGTCCACCATCTTATGAAAAAAATGTACAGGTTGTTGCTCTTTTGGTATAGGCAGGTAAAGTAAATGACAGTGGTGACAGACATCATCAACACCATTAGGGATATCCAATGAAAGGATGTTCTTGTATGATTTAACACCATGAGTCCCTTTCATGTACAATTACTGATCTCTATGGTATTGTGGATATGGAACTCCCATAACATCGTTTTTTCACCCGTTGGTGGAGATGTTGAATAAGAAATGTTTTTCTTTTGCTTAAATGGGACATGAATATTTTGGAATCTGAATTACTAGAATTATTACATGAAAAATAATTTGTATATTTACATTGAATATATATCTTGATAAGGGAACCCATGTTGACAATGTTATAAAAAATAAGAATACCGAAAAGTGTTGTATCAAAAATAAGAAACCATGTTTAACTAACAACATATGGGAAACTCTATTATTTTTGAGTGATTAAAGTTTGGTTTTCAATATTTTCATTGAATTGGGATAGGGTTACCTAAGACATATTTTTTATGGGATGATAAATGCTATAAAATCCTCATGTTAGGTCACTGATCCTATATTGGATGATTTCAAATAGGGTTTATTCACAAAACTAGGAACACCCAATGGTACCCACATCGAGGATGAGCTGTGAGACTACATTCAAAATTCATAAAATAATTTTGGTTTCTTAACAATGAAATTTAGGAACTCATGTTAGTCAATATGATGTGGTTTTGGGCTCTTTAAACCCTATTGGATTGAATTATTCCCTAATAAATGAATCTCGTATAGATTTATGTAATATTCATGAATATTTCCTAAATCTTAATGGAGGACCCTTTACCCAAACATTTATAATTTGTTTTTGTCTTATGTAAATGTGAATATATATACATATTACATGAATTCTATTAACATGAAAATTTGTATGTATCTTAGGTTCTCCATCAATGATACCATCTAAATATATAATAGGTTCACCATCTTACTACATATTATTACTTAGTGACAATAGTCTTGGGATCACTACTTTTTAAATATATAAAGTTAGTCACCCTATATTTCATCACCATGTAGGTATGATATTCATGTTTATGGTGTGAATTTCTAGCTATAGAATTAGATTCATACATATCATTATTAAAGGAGCAAGAACCCACATAGTTTAGTACCACATTATGAGACATATATTACCATTTCAGGTCATGTGATGCAGTCATATCCATAGAGTTTAATGTCTTGTGTTAAATATGAATTGGAAAAAAATTCATTGAAGTAGTTGGTGTGGGATTTATTCATGATTGGCATCATCTGGTAGAACTCAACGGGAATATAGACCAACGAGGATGAGTTGGTGCCACAAACAGTATAATCCAATGAATATGGATCACACTAGATGTATAGACTAATGTAGATGATATTATAAGACCTATAAAAAATATATAGTTATGGTTGGGGGCATGATTCTATTGAAAATATGGACTCCTGATAGAATAGACTGTAAGGAATATGGCCCTAATGGATGAGATGTGCAGACTCACAAGAGTATTTTCCAGAGAGGGAATGCAATGAATGATCTAGTTTTTAATATATCCCAATGAATATGAAAATGGGAGGTTCATGATGTTTTATTACAACCCTAAGGAGGAGTCCTATGTATCCCATAATTATTGGAATCAAAGACCAAGTAGTTTTAGTTACATAGTTTAAGGTTGCAAGTCAAGACCGTACCATACTGGTTAACATCATGCGTTAAGGATATTAGAGATTAGTTAACTTCATGAAAAAAATATTCTGGCCACCTAATTTATTATTATGTTTCATGGATGTCATTTTCATGAAATGTGTCATAAAAGGTAATCCTATAGGGATTATTCATATTAGGGATTCCTTGAAATTCTTCCGTAATATTATTGATATTCAAAGAAAATGATGATATAGTTGGGGTTACACCAAAAAAAGGATCCCCAAAATAGATACATTTTCATCATTATAAGAAAATGATCATAACATATATATAATACCATGTGAAACATGATTAGTTTGAGAAACAATATATAAGACAATCTTATATACATTACGTGTGAGAATACAATGTTTTGAGAATTACAACTAAGAAAAAAGAACATGGTGTGCATGAATTTATCATCTACTTATAAATGGGAAATGATAATTAGACCTTGGGGTAATATGGTCCCATGAGCTAGAAATTATGGTTATATCTAAATGGGAGTTTGGATATTTAATTATTGGGTACTTTTAGGGTTAAATATATAAGGTATTGTCTTCTACAAAAGATATTGTCATGTGAAAGTCGAATAAGTAGCTGTTCTTGAGTATCAATATTATGATCAAACAGAAAAAATTCATCCAAAATATATTTAAAAAACATGAATAAGATTTATATTAGTTCAGATGTTCAGGAAGATTAATGACATGTGACAAAAATGTTATCCTTGTGGTCTAATGTTATATTGTAAGGACATATATTTCCCCATGGGAGACCTAAATGTAGAAATAAAATGACACATGAAAGTCATTATGGATCCATAGGTAATATGTCCACATGGTAAGACATAAAACATAAATATATATAAGGGAATTAAAATATTGGATATGGGGCTCGGTCCTTGAAAATTTTTCCTACACATCTTATTTATAGTTGGAATTAGGGTCAACATAATTCATAGAGGGATTGTATAGATATTACGCATGATCTAGCCAATATAATTTCCACATGGACCTCTGTTGGGAAAGGAAGCATAATTAAACTCCAGGGGAAGATTATTCTATGGGTTGGAAATGATATAGATTTTCACCAAAGTGGATTCCCTTGAGGGATGTTTCCTAATTGAAGGAATGTTTAAGGACTTACACAAGAGTAGAATATAACATTATATATATGGATCAAGAGTAAAATAGCCATGTGATGAAGATATTTGGGCTTAAAGATTGGATGGGTAGAAGGGAAAAAGTCTCATGGATGGAAAAGAGGAAAATACATATGCAAGAGGTCTAGGTAGCAATATAATTGAATGAGATTATATGGTCACATAAAGGATTAAGAGTCATGCATTCAAATAAATACAATGCTTCCATGTGATTTCATAACTTCTATTGAGTTATGAAATCATGCGATGAAATCCTGTGATTGAGAGGTCATCATTTGAGTGCATAATAATTATTGAGTCTCTTCATTAAAACTTCTATAGATGATCATGTGATTGAATCATACATAATTTTTATACAATTAATAAATTTTCACCCTTTTACCAAGTTCTCATCATTCAAAGTCACTCACCAAATTTACAATGGGTACACATTTAATTCACTTAACTCTATTTTTTTATATTTCTTTTTTCATTGTTAATTAGTTAGTATTTTTATGAATGGAATTGAAGGGTTAAATAGACATTAGACCCCACAATTTGTGATGACTCATAAGGTATCCGGGCCACATACATAGGTTTGAGGTAGTGAATGAAACAAACACAAGTTGGTACGATGTTAAGAGTCGTGAATGATTAAGATCATATATATTTAGCACATCACATGATCTAAAATGAGTAATGGGGTTCCATCACTGATGGCCTCTTACTAGTTTATCCATGTGTGTGGGTTGGGGTTTTGAAATCACATATACTAGAAGAGTCATATGATCTATTACAATAGAAGATATATTATTCATGGCTAGGATTTCCAATCCCATCATATGATCCCATCAGTTTCAGGAGATCACATATCTCATGTGTGTCTCATAATCAAGAGCGTCCATGAACTAGTCTTTCATGGAAAACCTTTCCTGAGTGAATCATGTGATGATTTTGGGATTATGTGATCACATGAACTAATAGTCGCACATGATTATAGAACTATTATGTAGACTTATAACCTAATAAAATGACCATCAAGATGTTATTTGATCTTGTAATGATGCGTTTTTATTACAATTTACATTATACTAAAATTGTTTATTTCCATATATTTATCTATTATTCATGTTGAATTTCATCTTTATATCATTATAATCTATTTAAACATCTTCTTCTATACATATCTAAAAATTATGTCTATATAATATAAATTTTATTCTATTTAGGGATTATTTTATAGAATATAATAATGATATTTCTTTGTTTAATCATAAACACCTAGAAATATTTAAAGAATTTATATAGACAAAAAATGATATTTCATTACTTCATAATTTGATAAAAAGATTGAAATGATATTTATACAGGATTTATTCCATATTGTTCCAAACATTATGAAGAAAATATTATCCTTGATTTAGGGAAACTAAAATTAAAATGGATCTAATATTTATGATCAGAGAAGCATTTCAATGAATGTTAAAATTGAGAAATTTTCTTAAGGCCTAAAATATTGAGTTTCATGATTTTTTTATTCTGATGAAAATGAAAATTTAAAATATTGATGTTGTGTTTTCTAGTTATGAATATCGTGAATCTATTTATAGCTATCATACAAGAAAGGTTTGATGAGGTTCATTGTTCTTGATAATGGAACGTAAATTTCATGGGGTTTATAGAATAATATTGGTGAAAAATTTTCAACTCTTGAGATATTAATAAAAGAATAAATCACATTGAATAGAGTTTTTGGATGGAGAAAAATATCACTAATTTTCTGAGAAGAATATTGAGCTTGAAATGAGATGAATTCCTGATTTGATAAATCTCGAAATTCAAAACCAATTGATTCTTGTATTTTTTTATGTGGAAGAAGTATCATAAATTTTATTTGTGATTATAGATATTATATTTGAAGATGAATTGTAATGTCAAATGAAATGCTATTATTTATAGATTAAACTAGAATATGTATAATATTTTTGAAGAATATACCAATCTAAAAATGTGAGAAATACACAATGTGATGTTTTTTGGTATTATTTTATATAACTTGGAAGTATTTTAGTGTATGTTCTAGATATTTAAGTAATATGAAACCAATAATATTGATGATGATGAAATATATTTATTTGGTCATGTTTAAAAAATGAGAAATAATGAATCGGGTATTTTTGTTTGTTGTGTTAGAAAATCATGAAAAATAGTTTCATTTTGGATATATTATTGAGAATATAACAAGATATCATTGAATTCAAAACATATATTTAATAATTTCAATTTTGATATGGAAACAATAAATTTTTCTCAGTTTTAAATATATGGATATTGAAAATGAAATGAAAAAGTTAATGTAATTTCATATAATAATGACAAAATTGATAACAAAAAGGTTTTTGAAATATATATTCTGGAGCTCTATGGAATGTGATCATAAGATACCCAAGAGAACCATTAAATATCAAGGGAATAAGAATTAAATGAATGGAGAGAACTCTAAGAGAAGTATAACTCCATAGAAAGAAACTAAATCCTCTACATATTGTATCAAAGAAGAAAAATGTGTGTCGAGTATGTACAACCTCATGGATTTTGAAGAAAAAATTTAAGAAAAATAAATAAGAAATAACATAATTTAATATAGGATAAAATGAGTTGAGGATAAGATAATTACCATACTTTTGAATTTAGTGTATTTTTTTCAGATAATTTCAAGAAGAGCTGGGAATTTGTTTTTATATTCACCAAGTGAGATATCATCTAGGACAAAATTCATTCATTCTATGTTGAATGATCCAGAAAATAGTTGTCTATATATAATTTTGTAGCCACATTTTGGATAGTGTTGGACCCAATTTTTTTTGAATTATTTAATTTCTTCTATATTTTGTTTTACATTCAACAACTAATTTTTACAAACTAGAATATAATATTGATATAATTATTTAAACTTGATAGTTTTAACCTAGATCTATAACATGGTGGAAGAAATAGGAAAAAAATTTCAAAATTAATTATTTTTTTAATATAAACAATTATATAGATAAAAAATTACTTAATTATTAGTGATGTCTTTATATGTTTTAAAACTACTATTTTATCAAAAAAAAAGATTTATTATATTTATTAACATAATAATAAAATTAATTTTTTACACTTTTATAAAACTTATATGAAAAAATAATCTTAATTTCTTAAATTTTTATGTCAAAATTATCTTTAAGTAAATTTTTGAGAGTTTTCTTCAGCGATTATTTTTTTTGAAAAAAATTTAAAAATACATTTTTTATAATAACTACCTTATCATTTAAATAATTTATAGTATAAATTTTGTTTTAAGATAGTGTTTAAAGTAAAATTATTTCAATTATATATTTATAAAATCAATTTATTTCATTTTAATCCTTTTTATAATGAATTTTGATATTAATAAATTTTATACTTATAAAAATTATCTCTTTGGAAAACTGATTTTCATCACATCTACGAGTTTAATTTTAAATTAAAATTTGATAATTATGTGAATTGAATTTTGGAAAATGGATTCTATATTTTGAATCAATATAATTAATATTATATTATAATTTGACCATAATATTTGGTCAAATATAATAGTAAATACAATAAAAATTAATTAACACATTATGGGTTAAAATGGGTTTACAGGGGGGTTAGATAAGGGGTAAAAATAAAATGAAAATTTTCTAAATACCATTTTATTGAAATATACAGACCTTATATCATCTAATTTTCTTATAATGACATATTTTTGAGCCTTTTTAATGCTTAAAATGTGTGCACACATTTTTTATTTTAGAAACTCCAAGTGTGTTCTCTCCACCACTTATAAAAGAGAACCCTCTCTACTCTCCTATTCACACATCCAAAACCATTTTCGTGGGAGAATACATGAACATATATGTTAATTAATTCCCACACCATATCATAGAGTCAGTATTTTTATTAGGAACCCAACTAAGAATTCATTAGGTGTAAACCTAAAGGGGTTCTCTGAAGAAGTGGTATTATCCTTAACCATGTGTTTCAAATTTTTTCTTCCTCAAACTCCTTAATATATTATTCAAACATGAATATACTAAAAAATAATTATATAAAATATAAAAACATATTTTTTATATTAATTTGATCATATACATCTATCTCATCTTTTATAAAATGGGAAACAAAATCGTCGACCGTGTGTGTAGTGGACTTCTGCCTAGCAAACTGATGTAATTCGTTTACCATCATAACATTTCACTAAAAGATATAATTATTTATTTTAATTATATATATGAAATTAATAACATAATTATACTTTTTTACTTATAATATCATGTATAACTTCCTACATTCCATTTTTCAGGAATATGATAATGTCGCTCATGTGTACGTTAGACAACAGCCTCACGAAACAATACGATTAATTTTTTAGTTACCCATTACCGGAAAATAAATAAGGATGTATTTAATGAATAAATTTGAAATATATCACAGGAATATAATTATAGAAAATTGGTATTTTATTTAACATTACTTCATTCAATCCATCAAGAAAACCGAAACAACAATCATGTGACCATACAACCTACCGTCTCCATGAATATTTTAAATAATTTTCTATATATAACATTAATGGATTCGTTTAGATACATATATAATGAATATATTTGATATTTAAATAATGTTTAGTACTATGGAAATTTTGGAAACCTGATCAAAGATAAAGGAATGCAAATAAAAAACAAAACATACCTGGAAAACAGAGCAGTTATTACCCGAAACAAGATTTTAATAAAGAATTTTTATTAAATGGGAAATAAAAGGTCATAAGTAAATAATATATGGTATGATATATATAATTATTGTTCTGTAATATTTTATTAAGAAAAATAAATTTATTATAAAATAGTTTCAAATGTCTATTAATGTGGTCAAGTCTTATATTAAATGATTATCCATCTCACTTTCATTTTTGTGGGAGAAATGCCATATTCACCACATGTTTCTTTTTTATAGTGTATATACTGAACATAATTTAATTTTATGATTATTATCAAAATAATTAAGGTATATAAATATACATCTTAGGTTATTACTTTCATGAGACATACAATCGAAAAGTTTCCAAAGTGGTAATAGTTTTATGTTATGATCTCATTATTTATAGGGATTGATTTTGATTATGATACCAATGACAAGATCGTATGATCTAACTCTCAAGAAAATCATGAATTTTTATCAAATTATTATATATCAAAATAATATATTTTCAATTCATTTTCCTCTCTTTTTGTACACATGATTCCAAAATTAATTTTCCAGTAAAAATCCACATTATTTTTCTCTTACATCAAAAACCCTTTTTCTCCAAAGTACATGTTTTATAAAAATATTTTAAAGAATTTTTTCATTATTACCCAATGATTATTTAAAAAATATTTTATGCATGTTTTAATTTCTAAAAAAATGGTTTAAAAGGAACAATATTATTGTTTTCCAAACAATGACCTTTTGTATTTTACTAAAAATTTGAATGGAATCATCATGTTAATGTGCAAGGAATGAATTGGAATTTCCAACATTATCAACACTAAATGGTTTAAGGATTCATTAACAAGATTCTCTGGTTATTGTTTAAAAAAAATTCTTTAATATTAGAGAAATTTTTGGATTTCAAATAAGTTTTTACAAATTACAGAGGTTATTTTCCTTATGAAATGTTCCATGTGATATTTCAAAATAATTTTCCATATATGATGAGATATTTTGAACATAGATAAGTTATATTAGATATATTATCCAATAATACCATCCTAATTATTTTTATGGATGATTTATGTTTATTATGATGTGATGTTTATGAAATTTATTCCTTTACAAAAAGTTATTCAATGATTAATGGAGGAGATGAACTTGAATCTTCATTTATATGGGTTATTATATAATGATATGTTTATGAAACCATTCTCATTTATATGGGTTATGATATAACGAATATATGATGATATTATGGCACTAAAATGCAAGTATTATCTGATGGGTGAGACCTACATCTCCCTCAAATCACTAGGTAGTGATTAATTCTTTATAAGTTCATAGGGTACATGGAAGGTTTTTTAAATACTGAAATAAGGCACACATGATAGTTTCTCAAGCCTAAAATATAGATTATATAGGAGGTTATCCTAAACCCAATGTAGAGAAAAAAGTGGTTATCCCAATCCTAACATGTTATGAAGGTATTTGTGGCTATCCTTGATATAATGTTTTATATGATTATGTGTATGCCGCAAATCTATATCTTATTCCAATATTATACTCTAATATATTATGTATCTTTTTACCATTATGATTGAATCCTTACAAAATGAAAATATTTATAACATGTCTCATGTTTTTGATCTATTATATGTTGTGTATGGTTTTTATTTTGTATTCTCATGTTGTAAAAGTATAATGATTAGTTTATGTAGATATCTCCCATCACCACTACGGAGAATTTGAGATCACAGTTTATTATGCTTCATATCCCCAATTTATAAATAAAAGTCTTAAGAATGGTATGTATATAATGAAGGTTCCGGGCGCAGCGGAAGCGCGTTGGTGGGTTTTCCCAACATTAATTTTAACGTTAATCAACGTTCAATCCGAGATCCGTCACGATTTAAAATGTGGAATCTTCGGAATAGAACAAGGAACGAAAAAGAAAAGAAGAGTCCCAGAACCCATGATGAGGATCATCATATATTGATTATAATTAATTTAATTAATTCATAATAATTACCCTGTTGAAATTCTTTCTTCGTTGGTGTCTATGGTCATGATCCTGTGATCCGTTGTTGCGTCAGAGAATCCAAGTGTAGGATTCCTCTAGCGGTTATCCACACATGTGCCACGTTTCTCTAGACTTCGCCGAAGGGAACTCTGGGTGCTAGAGCAGAAGATCCTTCACTTGCGATGTCCGTCTTCGATCGCTTTGATCTGGTGGAGTATCTTGCTTTCGTAACTTAAAAGCGTTCTTGGTGGAAAGGGAATTCTCTCTTGGCTTGAGAGTATTTCAATCCATTGTGCACAACCAAAAATGGCTAACCCTTTTGAGAATAATGTAATTGGGATTCATAATACTTAGTATTAATAAAATGAATTGATTGCCCAAAATCATTAAATTATATCATTTAATTCTTAGTAATAACCCATGTATTAATAATGATAGTTGACCATCATTATTACTTGACATGCATCCAATGTATCAAATTTAATATCATTTAATTAAATAAATAATATTTTGCTCACAAATCCCGAAAAAACAAACTACACCGCGTTTATATAAATATACACTTCGAGTACTTGTATTTTTTTTCATTTTGTTTATTTCCTCCACCATATTTTTTAGACCTTGAGTAATGACTATTTATTTCTTAAATAAATGTAACTGCATTACTCGCTAATAAATATATATATTATTTCGCCCACAATATATTCTCTCGAATAACTAGTGTCGAAATAAATGCAATAAGACATCATTCAATAATTATTAAACCATAATCGGGAATAATCTTTACTCAACTTGTTGAATTAATATTTAACTGAGACACATGGACACACTTAGTGTGTGACCCTCTAGGCCTCTTTCTCAGTGGTATTAGGCGGAGCTTGCCTAAAGTCCATGGTTAGCGTCTAGCAACACGCCAAGGCACCCATAGAGAAAGACGTTAACGCCGCAATGACGTGTCACCTCCTACGAACGCTTACCGTGTAATATAATCCCTTTGTCACGATATCTCCAATCAAGCGGGTTGCATGCTAGTTCCATCAACCCATGTACTCGATTATTCTTTCTTTGACTTCTCGGAATTAAACTCACCCATACCCTACCATGGACATGGATTTATTTAGGCTATATCAATTCAATCAAAGGGCCTGAGATATCTACTTCCATTATAGAACAGAAGGGACAAATCCTTTCTCGCATTATCTATTAATGAAGTATTACTCGTGACGCACCCAACGTATCCTACCTCACTGCGAACAGTGTATCATCACAGTTTTCATCAATACATCTAAGTGCGCGAGTTGTAACATCCATTAATAATAATCTTAAAGTCTAAGGACCAATACACACGTCCGTAGATAGGAACATCCAATGACACTATGAAATGTGTATTTCTTACTTGCGGGTCTCGTTCTCATAATATCCTCCTAGATATTTCCAAGGGCGCACACCATGAGAAGGTGCTTCATAGTTTTGTGAGTTCTCACCCCTAATGACCTCTATTATTTGCGTCCCTCAAATAATATCATCCGGCCACAGAACATATATTCAAGAACAGTGTTATGGAACTTCCGGGTTCTCATCATAGCAGGGATCCACTATGACCCATTACTGCAACAGTTTTCCTTAGGACATTATCACATGAATTGTCACACAGAAGAACAATCAAGATGTGATAAGGTTTTTATTAATGAATAAAGTACAAAGTAGTTGGTTCTAGACCACCAACTCCAACAGACTCCCACTTGGACTAGAGCCAACTGCTAACAACCTTTAACCTGCTAGCTCTCACATGATATTCATGCTTCTACTGAGATAGGCCTTTAGTCATGGGGTCCGCCACGTTATCTTCTGTGGACACTCTGCTCACTGCAACTTCACCCCTTTGATAGAAATCCCTCAAGAGGTGATACTTCTAGAGTATGTGATTTGTCCATTGATGTGACCTTGGTTCTTTTGCAGGAGCCACCGCTGCAGTATTATCACGATACAATGTAATGCGATCTTTACTTCTAGGCACCACATCAAGCTCCTGGACAAAGTTTCAAATCCAGACGGCCTATTTGGCTGCATCAGAAGCCGCTATATACTCGGACTCCACTGTAGAATCGGCAACAACTGGATGCTTTGAACTCTTCCAGCTCAGAGCTCCTCCATTGAGACAGAAAACATATCCAGATTGCGACTTCAGATCATTATGATCTGTTTGAAAACCAGCATCAGCATACCCTCTGATGACAAGCTGCTCGTCTCCTCCATACACTAGGAACATATCCTTAGTTCTTCTCAGATACTTAAGGATAGTCTTATCAGCAGTCCAATGCTGTTCTCCTAGATCTGCTTGATATCTGCCTACCATACTCAGTGCATAGGCAACATCAAGCCTAGTACATAACATGGCATACATGATGGATCCTATATCCGAAGCGTATGGGATCTTTCTCATCCTATCTTTCTCCTGTTGTATCTGGGGACACATTTTCTTAGAAAGATGTAAGCCATGTGACACTGGAACCAATCCCCTATTGGATTTTTCCATACTAAATCTCTTTAGTATCTGGTCAATGTATATACCCCGACTTAGTCCAAGCAGACTCTTGGATCTGTCACGAATGATCTTAATCCCTAGAATGTAGGCTGTTTCTCCTAAGTCCTTCATGGAGAAACACTTGTTCAACCAGTCCTTAACTGACTGTAGGGCTGGTATGTTGTTTCCAATAAGCAATATGTCATCAACATATACCACTAGGATGATGACCGCATTCCCATTAAACCGCCTATAAACACATGGCTCACATTCATTCTTAATGAAACCAAATTCCTTTATGGATTCATCAAATAGAATGATCCATGACCTGGATACTTGCTTCAATCCTTAAATCGATTTCTGCAACTTGAAAACCCGTTTGGCTTCACCTGGTGTCACAAACCCTTATGGTTCTGTCATATAGACATCTTCTTGAAGGTTCCCGTTAAGGAATGCTATTTTGACATCCATCTGCCAAATCTAGTAGTCATGGTAAGCTACTATGGAAAGTATGATTCTTATAGATTTAAACATGGAAACTGGCGAGAAGGTTTCATCATAGTGAATTCCTTGACGATGTCTGAATCCTTTAGCCACTGGTCTTGCTTTATAGGTGCAAACTTGACCTTCCATGTCCAGCTTTCTTTTGAATACCCATTTACATCCAATAGGATTTACATCAACTAGCTCATCGACCAGAACCCAAACTTGGTTATGATACATGGAATCCATCTCAGAATTCATAGCTTCTAGCCATCTTGCATCTTCTGAGTTTTCTACTGCTTCCTTGTAGGAGAGAGGTTCGTCATTGTCCAACAATAATGATTCACCATCCTCGGTGACTAGGAAACCAAATATCTCTGGTTCCCTTACCTCTCTTGAGCTCCTACGCAGTACATGTGTTTCTGGAACCTCTTCCATGGGGACCTGTGGAACTTGTTTCTGTACCAACTCATGTGTATCTTGAGCATCAACTTCGTCAAAGTCAATCTTGCTCCCACTATCCTTCTTGAGGATGTGCTCTCTCTCAAGAAAGACGGCTTGTCTGGCGAAAATCACTTTCTTATCTTGACGGTTATATATGTAATATCCTTTCGTTTCCTTTGGATATCCTATAAAGATACACTTCATTCCCCGGGGTGCTAGTTTGTTGCCTAAGAAGGCCTTAACAAACGCCTCGCATCCTCATACACGTGTGCGCGACAAAGTGGGTTTCCTTCCATTCCATAACTCGGATGGAATTCCATTTTCCGCCTTATTTGGTACTTGGTTTAGTGTGTATGCTGCAGTTTGTAATGCATATCCCCAAAAGGATAATGGAGGATCCACATGACTCATCATCGACCTCACCATGTCCAACAAGGTGTGGTTCCTCCGTTCACTAACACCATTCCACTATGGTGTATAAGGAGGAGTGAGCTGAGATAGAATCCCAGACTCCCGTAGAAGATCGATGAACTCTTGGTTTAGATATTGTCCACCTCGATCCGATCGAAGCTTCTTTATCTTCTTACCAAGCTGATTCTCTACTTCATTCTTGAATTCCGTAAATTTCTCTAAGGACTCTGACTTATAACTCATTAAGTAGTCACAGCCATATCTACTCAAATCATCAGTAAAATTAATGATGTAAGAATATACACCTTTAGCTTCTACTGGAAATGGTCCACACACACCCATGTGTACCAATCCTAGAAGCTCTGTGGACCTTTCACCTTGTCCACCAAAAGGCTGCTTGGTCATTTTTCCTTGTAAACAAGCGTGACATATATCAAGTGGTTTTAGCTCAGTAGAGTCTAAATATCCATCTTGGCAGAGCTTTGTCAAGCGCTTCTCGTTCACATGACCAAGGCGGTGATGCCATAACTAGGTGATATATGAGTCATGTGAGTTTGTTTCGTTATCGATTTCCAACACTTGGTTTTTGTAATTTAATTCATACAAACCATTATTCAAATGTTCCATACCATAACATATGTTGTTCTTATAAAAGAGACAACCCTTATTTCCAAACATGAAAATAAATCCATAAATATCCAAACAAGATACAGAAATTATGTTCTTGGTAACACTAGGCACAAAATAACAGTTTTTTAAAACCAAAATCATGCCAGTTGGCAATGAGAGATGATAGTCGCCAATAGCCAACGCAGTCAGCCTTGCGCTATTGGCGTCTCGAAGATCCACCTCTCCTCTGGAGATCTTTCTAAATATACTTGGTTGCTGCATTTGAATACAGATGTGAGCCCCACAAGCTGTATGTAATACCCAATGTGTAGAAATAGAAAGATTGCACTCGATAACGAATGCACCTTTAGCATCCC
The DNA here is from genome assembly GCA_963277665.1 of Viscum album. NCBI lineage: Eukaryota > Viridiplantae > Streptophyta > Magnoliopsida > Santalales > Viscaceae > Viscum > Viscum album. The sequence continues at coordinate 1,899,113,921 of OY728150.1, forward strand.
CATGCTTCTGGGTTCAGTTCCTCTTCCAGTGGACCTACTTGCCACATGAAAAACACACTTCCTCCCGTTCCTTTCCCTGCCTTCGGATCTTCCCCTTCTTGGAGGGATGGTGCTCGGGGGCTTCAGACCGTTTATAAGTCTTTGGACCCTTTGCCTTGTCCTTCCTTTTCTTGTTCACCATAAGGACCGCAGGTTTGTCACGCCCCATGTCCTTATCTACCTGGTGAATCAAGGTCAGAAGCTCCGATAAACTCTTCTCATTGCCGCTAATGTTATAGTTGACAATGAAGCTAGAGAAGGTCTTGGGCAGTGATGATAGGATGAGATCTATACACAACTCATCCGGGAATTTAATCCCTAAGATTTCCAAGCGTTCAATGTATCCAAAAATCTTGACTACATGAGGCCCAGCTGGCGCAGACTCTCCAAGATTCATGGTAAAAAAAGCATTGGAGATCTCATACCTCTCCTGTCTCGCCTTCTCTTGGTATAGATCATAAGGTGAGACATCATGCTATACGCGTCCATGCTTTCATGTTGCTTCAAGAGATCATTAGACATGGACGATAACATCAAACACTGGACATCTGTGGCATCATCCATTTGTTTTATGTAGAGAGATAATTCCTCATCACTAGCCTCTTTCCCAGGTGCAACTGGAATAGGCTCTTCCAGCACCTACAATTTCCTTTCGTGGCGAAGGACGACGCGTAAACGCCTCTGCCACTCTTGGATATTGGGGCCGGTGAGAAGGTTTTCTTTCTTGAGTATGGTGCACAATGATATGTTTGAAGTCATTTACTTGCCGTTTCTACAAATTAAGATGAGAAAAGGTTTAGTACTTTATGACAAAAAATTGAGACAAAAAAATAAATTAATATTTATTAGTCTCCCACTATTTTATCGAAATCCAATAGCCATCACCATTGACTTCGGAATATTCTGTTGCGTGAATATTCTAGTGGAAAGGATCCATATTTCCCTTCGCATTACCCCAACTAGGGTTGGTCAAGCATCTTGAAGGGTTTAAGGTAGGCATTCCAAATTCCAACTGCATTAACTCGCAGCTCATTGATCCGCTGAGTGGACTCCCCAATCCTGAAATTAATTTTGGATTTCCTCAACCTTTGCCTCTTGGTCACACCAATTCCTGTTGTGGAAGTCAACCCTTGATGCGAACCAAGTCAAGTAAACCCAAAACCTTGAATTAGAATTCCCCGATAATTGAAAGCACCCCAACTAGGGTTGGTCAACCACTTTGAACTATAGTTTGATTCTAACCAAGATTTTGGAAGGCTATGCCGACTTAATATTTATTTGGAGGGATTTTATCCTTATACATAAATTTCCATTTTATTATCTTTTATTACATTCCTGTTAATATTAAGTGGGATATACTTAAGTGATTAACCATGTCTAAGATAATATTTACGTATAAACCGGTCTTATTTTAGTTCTATCTTGCATGCTTTTTATATTCATTAATTATGTGATCGTGACAACACACCCTCAATAAATAAACCATGAAACTGACAGAAATAAAATAAATGGTATGATCATGAGTTTGTTCTATTGGTTAGTTTGTCTAGCGGTTGATAATCAAACCCAAGACCTAGGGGAGAAACACCTTGAACCTTGCGAGTTTGTGTTTACAGCTTTCACCTGTCCACCTTTTTATCTCCATGGATTGGTTTCACCTCGGCTCCTGACTTGAGCCGCCTCCACTAGATTGGGAGCTCCATCCATTACATATGCATTTATCTCACACGTAGGTGAGGGTTAAAAAGGGGTTTTTACATAAAATAATCCTTGGGCACGTAGGCCCTACATATTAATGAGGAGATGGCTCGCATGCCATCAAATTTAATTTAAATATATAAATTAAAAGAAACCATTCACATACAAAGGTCTCGGTCTATCTCATGATCATCCATACATGCAACGATATTTATGCATAAATAAAACATAGCATTCAATTATTTAATCATTCTTATTTAAGATAAATCATGCTCTAATCAATTAATTATCTTTAATTAATCAATCCTTTTATCTTAAATCATTTTCTGAACTTCCTTGAGATTCTACTCCATCATAATTTTAAACAAATAAATTCATTTAAAATTATCCTTGTACGTAACTTGTACCTCGGAGGCAACCCGGTGAATTCCCATTTATTACGCAGATGTTAAATTAAACACATATATATAAAACACCTATCACATGTTGTGCCTCAGCTTTATGCCTGCACCATGGTACACGTCTCAAGGGTTTGTATAATATAATAATAAATTTTAATAAATCCGCGTAATTTGGGTGAGTACACGACATGTAGTTCCGACTACACGACGTGTACTTTTCTTCACCGTCCATCCGAAGTACATGCCCGGGGACATGGCGTGTAAATGTACTTCGGAAATTTTCAAAGTACACGGCATGTTCTTTTGGACACATGCCGTGTAGTTTCCGCGTTACACAGTTTTCAGCTGGGCAAGCCGTGTACGGGGTACACGGCCCAACCCGAACCATAAGGGACTACACACCGTGTTCAGTTGGACCACACGACGTGTAATCCAGAAACCATGTGCCACCTATTTCTGGTCAACACATGGTTTCATAAATGACCTCAATACACGGCCTGATTTGGCGGATCGGTCAATGCATTGAACCTAGACTACACGGCGTGTACTTCCGAATACACATCGTGTATTCTGGTGTTATACGACCAGAAACATTTGGCTCCTCTAGATGAGTTCCTCTATTTTACTTTAATCGAAATTAAAAAAAATCGTTTCTGTGAGGTGAATGAGAAACGAAGGAGGAGGAAGGGATCTCGATATTCAGATTTCTAGAACGATTAAACTTGAATTGAAATAACTAAATTATTAAATGTGTAAATTACCAACGAAAAACATAAATAATTATAATCAACCATATGACCCCTCTGATACCACTGGAAGGTTCCGGGCGCAGCGGAAGCGCGTTGGTGGGTTTTCCCAACTTTAATTTTAACGTTAATCAACATTCAATCCGAGATCCATCACGATTTAAAATGCCGAATCTTCATAATAGAATGATGAATGAAAAATAAAAGAAGATTCCTGGAACCCATGAGGAGGATCATCATATATTGATTATAATTAATTTAATTAATTCATAAGAATTACCTCGTTGAAGTTTTTTCTTCGTTGGTGTCTCTGGTCACGATCCTGTGATCCGTCGTTGCGTCGGAGAATCCAAGTGTAGGATTCCTCTAGTGGTGATCCACACATGTGCCACGTATCTATGGACATCGCCGAAGGGAACTCCGGGTGCTAGCGCGGAATGTCCTTCTCTTGCGATGTCCATCTTTGATCGCATTGATCCGGTGGATTATCTTGCTTTTGTAACTTGAAAGTGTTCTTGGTGGAAAGGGAATTCTCTCTTGGATTGAGAGTATTTCCAATCCATTGTGCACAACCACAAATGGCTAAGCCTTTTGAGAACAATGTAATTGGGATTTATAATACTTAGAATTAATAAAATGAATTTATTTCCCAAAAGCATTTAATTATTTCATTTAATTCTTAGTAATACCCCATGTCTTAATAATGAAAGTTTACCACCATTATTACTTGACATGCATCCAATGTATCACATTTAATATCATTTAATTAAATAAATAATATTTTTCTCACAAATCCCGAAAAAACAAACTACACGGCGTGTATATAAATATACACGGTGTGTACTTTTATTTTTTTTCCATTTTGTTTATTTCCTCCACCATATTTATTAGACCTTGAGTAATGACTATTTATTTCTTAAATAAATGTAACTGTATTACTCGCTAATAAATATATATTTTATTTCACCCATAATATATTCTCTCGAATAACTAGTGTCGAAATAAATGCGATCAGACATCCTTGAATAATTATTAAACAAAAATCGGGAATAATCTTTATTCAACTTGTTGAATTAATATTTAACTGAGATAAATGGACACACTTAGTGTGTGACCCTCTAGGCCTCTTTGTCAGTGGCATTAGGCGGAGCCTGCCTAAAGTCCAAGGTTAGCGTCTAGCAACATGCCAAGGCACCCATAGAGAAAGAAGTTAACGCCGCAATGACGTGTCACCTCCTACGAACGCTTACCGTGTAATATAATCCCTTTGTCACGATATCTCCAATCAAGCGGGTTGCATGCTAGTGCCATCAACCCATCTGCTTGATTATTCTTTCTTTGAATTCCCAGAATTGAACTCACCCATACCCTACCATGGCCATGGATTTATTTAGGATATATCAATTCCATCAAAGGGCATGAGATATCTTCTTCCATTATAGAACAGAAGGGACAAATCCTTTCTCGTATTATCTATTAATGTAGTATTACTCATGACGCACCCAACGTATCCTACCTCGCTGCAAACAATGAGTCGTCACAGTTTTCGTCAATACATCTAAGTGTGCGAGTTGTAACACCCATTAATAATAATCTTAAAGTCTAAGGACCAATACACACGTCCGCAGATAGGAACATTCAATGACACTATGAAATGTGGATTTTCAACTAGCGGGTCTCGTTCTCATAATATCCTCCTGGATATTACCAAGGGCGCACACCATGAGAAGGTCCCTCAATGTTTTATGAGTCCTCACCCCTAATGACCTATATTATTTGCATCCCTCAAATAATATCATCCAGCCACAGAACATATATTCAAGAATAGTGTTATGTCACTTTCAGGTTCTCATCATAGCAGGGATCCACTATGACCCATTAATGCAATAGCTGTCCTTAGGACATTATCAAATGCATTATCACGCAGAAGAACAATCAAGATGTGATAAGGTTTCTATTAATGAATAAAGTACAAAATAGTTGGTTCTAGACCAACAACTCCAACATATAAAGTGTACTATATGGTGAGATTTTTATGTTGGATGTTGAAGATATTTCATCAAATAAGAATATTTTAGTAGTAGTATCCAATTAAATTTATCCTTTACGGTCCTCGGTCATGTATTTGAGAAATTAAATGAGTACTCATCAAGGTTATTCTATTTGGAATCAGTAGAAAGGTTTAGTTAACCATTGGAAACTAGGATGAGAAATATTTAGTGACATCTCTAGGGATATGTTTCCAGATATGTTTACATATATATTTAATGATATTTCTAATGAAAATTTTGTGAAAAATTCTTAGTGTAGGAAAATATCCTAAAATATTGGTGATGGATAGAGTGACTGGTTTTAGATAAATTATTTTTATGTCTATGTACTACAAGTGGATATGGATCTATAAGAGTTTTACATAGGTGGATTAACTCTAAAAAGGGATGATTGATTTAAAATCAATCATCACATAGTGTATAAAAATAGTCCTTGATATACACTAAGTCTCACACTCATAGGGATAAGTTTTGGAAATTCAAAAAACAATTTATGAACCATCAGGAAGTATTCTAATAATGACCATAAAATATCATCATTAATCCTAAGGTGTGTCTAATGATTTAGACGACCTATAAGTGAATTTTTCATAATTATGTGGTTCACCATGATGATTATTGTTTCTACACATTGATTTTTTATAGTATTCGATGGTTGTAACCTGAAAAAATCGTGTTAATGCGAAGTGTAATAAACAATGTAATTATTATCCTCCGGAGTAACCTCATATTATGGGATCTGGAAGATAATACCTCATTTCTATGATCACTCCAATTTATAAATCTATAAATGTTTATAATCATAAAAATAAGAAAAGAATATGACAATGTTCTATTGACTCATTCATGACGAAAAAACCTTGTTTTAGTTGTTGTGTTGATTCACTATTCATTGATAAATGGATCAGTACCACTAAATGGATATTTTACATTATTCAGTGATTAGAGTATGAAAAATTCCTTTTTATGTCTATATTTTTGATGGATAATAATATCAATGGTATAATCATATTATTAATACAAGGTAATTGAAATAACTCTACTCTATGGAGTGGGTTGAGTTTAAGAGGTTGTTTTCAATAATAAATTTAATCATATTTTCTATACGAAAATGGAGAAGGAACTACCTTAGATAAAATTAAAGGATGAATAATCTGTTAGTACTGATGAGGTAATTCATACAAGAATGAGGATGTATGGTTCTTGTATTATTATCCAAAATGAAACTAATGTTTAACGATTGACTTCTGGCTTAAAACCAAGTCTATGAAAGGTGTTATTTAAAATGGTGTTCTGTCCCTATGGAGATTTTTTTTGATATCATGTTCAAAATATAGATTGGTGTTACCCATCAATCACATGGTTTTGGTAATTAATGAAGGATTGAATTTATGTGAAAATATAAAAACTATAGAGAAAATAAGTTGAAATTAAATTTATGATTGAGTGTGGAAGGAAACATAGAAAAAATGTGTAATGGTCACTAAAAAATGTATTAATCTTGTAAATGAATGATGTAAAGAGGATGAATGTTTAATTAATGGGAAAAGTTAGATAATGATAAAAATAAATAAAAATCTACAAAAAATTCACCATCCACACTCTATGGGTTCAAATTCATTGAGTATGGGATTAATGTGATTCAATTCCCCAATCCAAGGGCTAATGATGATGAAAATCCACAAAAACCGTTGATAATAAATGGTAAAGGGAAAATTTTATGAAATGAACTTTTTTAAGTGAATCATGATAATTAGGTCACAATTATCTACCACTCTTTAGTTGGGAATTTCACATTTGATATTATTAAATGAGACATATTGAAATATTATTTTTCATCCTTTATTGGAACATTATGTTAATATAGAAATTTATTATCTCTCTCTACATCGATTCTAGAATAAGAAAATAAAATATGATATACTGAATAAACTTACAATCATCTATCAATACACGGATAACCCTATACTTATAAAGGAAATGTTTTAGTTTATGATTGGATATTATTTAAGGAATAAAGGTATAATTATCATTTTGAAGCATACAAGGTTCTAGGTAAGATTAAATTAAGAGGTATGGATTCTATTATGGGATTATGAGTTTATGTATGATCATCTTTTCAATGTTTTAGATACACATTTTAAGGTTTTATGTGATGGAATTTTATCAAGATTAATGATATTTTGAGATAGACATATGGAAATACAACCCATTGGATTTTTATATTCTTTAGAAAAAAATTTATTTTATGAAAAATGAATTTATATTTTCTATAAAGATGATTAAAGATATTCGTAAAAATTAGGGATTATCATATCTTTGATGTTGAGGTAATTGTGGATTATTGGAATTTTGGAATTATATAAGAATTTTAATTCTATAAATTATTAATTTAATGTTGGGTGAAAACTCATCATATCTAGAATTTCCACAGTACTTGAACTCATAACCGAAGTGTGATGAGTATGTAGTGCTTACAACTGGAATATGTGAAAGAGTACTTTTGGTGGGACAACATGAAGAGAGATATTTTTGACAATGTATATCAAATCTTGGTATGTCAGTAAGATAGGAAATAGTGCCAAAATTATAAAGGGGTTTTACAAACATTACCCATACTAGAATGTTAATGGGAAAACATCATCATGTTTTTTGTCATCATTCTACCCAAAAATTATTAGGGACATAATGAAATATGGGTTACAGTTAATTAATTTACAATTTCAACATAGTTCATCGATATCAAATAATATTTCTCTCTAGGTTATCTTTCAGTGTATATACATTAAGGAAGTGGTAACGTTTCATTGAGTACCATATTTCATTTTATGTAATCGGGATCTGAGGTTTACCTCAAAGTTTAGGTGAAGTTTTCAACAAGATATTTAAAAATAATTAATCTTTATCACTTCGTATTGTCTGATGAAATATGTTAAATATAATATAAAAATTCAAATCTAAATGATATGTTAAGATATTTTTCTATGGATTTAAAATATTTTTGGGATCCAGACATTCCTCCAGTTGAGTTTTTATATAACAATATCTTTCACTTGAGTAGTCAAATGACCCTTCATGAATACCTCAATAAAAATAAGTATATAATTCCAACATACTAGAATGAAATTAGAAAAGGAAATATATTGGCACTTGAGATTTGAAAAAAATGATAGATAATTTTAGATCTATTAAAATACACAAAAAGGAAGTATAAAGTTGGTAGAAATGTTTTGTTGATAATTTTCAACATGATCTGGAATTTGATGTTGGTGAAAAAAATGTTTTTATAAATTAAAAAATGGAACAAGTTAACTAGATTTTAAAATAATATAATACTTTTCCATTGATATATTGTTCCCTTTTAAATTATTGATCGTATAAGGATGATAACTTATCAATTGGCACTCCTACCGAACCTCTCTCAAGTCTATGGTGTGTTCCATGTATCTCTCATGAAGACGTACATACCTGATCATTCACATTTACTAAACTCATATGTTGTACCATTTTAATGTTATCTTTCTTATGAATAAAAATAGGTTGATACTATTGATTATAGAGATACAGTGCTTCAAAAAAAGACCACCCATCTGGTTAATGTTTTTTTGTGAAACTGCTAATTTTTAGTAGCTAAGTCGGAACCTGAGTATACGATGCTGCGGAAGTATCCTAAATTTTTATATCAATGTATTTATTTTTGAGGAATAAATTAATTTTAATGGTGTTGTAATGAAACACCTTAATTTTTTATGAAATATTTGATTTCAATATATCTTTTTTGATAGCTTTCATTACATGCAACACCATGTTTTATTGAACCACCATATACTAATAATATTATTATTTAAACAAGACCATTCTAACATATCTATTATAAATGGAGACATGAATAATAATAATAATATTTTAAAAAATAATTATAATGGTTTTATATATAGAAATATTAATGATAAAAATAACTAATTATTAGTAAAGTCTTTAATGTTTTGAAAATTCAATTTTCTAATTTTTTTTTATTATTTATATTGAAAAAATAATAAAAGGAACACATAATTTTTTTTGGAAAAACTATTTTACAAAATAAAATATAGTCTTTAAATACACTGGTAAAAATTATCTTTGAGTGTTTTTTTTTAATTTTTAACAAAGAATAAGCTCACGTTGAATAGTAAAAGTACTATTTTTTATTAAAGGAAACCTCTTCATTTAAATAATCTACAAGATAAATTTTATTTTAATATGATATTAAATGTAAAAGTAGTAAAATTAAATATATATTAATCCAATAAAATTAAAACATGTTTACCAAGGGGTTGAACTAAAAAATAAGTGAAAAAATGAACAAAAATATTTTAAAAATTCTTTTTTATGGATATAAATCAACCTTATATAATATTAGGATCAATAATGGACCAATTTTATCCTTTTGGAATGTTTAAAGCATTGTTAAACCTTTTTCATATCAAAAATGAAAAGTTTGTCCTCTCCCCCTTATAAAAGGGATCCTTGCCTCCTCTTCTATTCACACATCCAAAACCATTTGGTTTGGACAATAACTATAATTCCATGACCCATGTTACCCCGAGTTGGTTCGTTATTACATAACATTAGCATGATCACAAGATATCAAGTCTCGAAATACTGATTAGTTTATTATCATTGGATTTATTAGATACATACTTAAGTTTTACATTACATTATGAAATGGAAAAACAACAACATTTTGTCCCATTTTGAACACACTCATATCCCTTAGCCTATTCTTGAAGGTTAATTGTAATATACATCTTCTTATCCTAGGAAGATTATAAAATGAGAATGTGGTGAGATCAAATGTTCAGTAAGGATAAAAATATAGTAGAAACTGTTATAAATAAACGTAAATATTTAAGGTAATGTATAATAATAAAACATAGTCCATATGAATATAAACATCAGCATAACATGGAAAATATAAGTCACATAATTATATTTACTTATTCAAATGGATATTCTATTAGTCTAATAATCACTTGTAATATCAATAACTAATTTCATAATGACGGAATTCATAATGTCGTACATCAAAACCTCATAGTCAAGGCCTTGTGCTAAGACCACAAATAGAAATTTGTCAAGGCCTTGTGCCAAAACACTAGTTTGTCTCATGATACATACCGATGCATCAGTGAGCTATAGCGGGCTCCACCTGCCACTTATATAGTCCAATGAATTCCTCATATGAAAAGGTTGAAACATAACATAAAAATCCATATTAAAACTAGCATAAGAAATGTTAAAACATTAACCATAATCCCTGAATGGTATAAAAATAAAACATACATAGTCAAACATATCACAAAACCTTCAATACATTATGGAAGATTGTATCATAATATATCTACTTTAAACAAGTGTAAATTCCATCAAAAGATGTTGACATAGATGAAATAAAAACTATTTGAGAAGAATATATCATTTTATTATGAAATCATTTAAAAGTCACATAATTATAAAACAAAAAATTTATTTGAAAATATTCTTATAATCCTATAAGGGAAACTTCTAAGGTTTTATAATGGCTGAAAATAGCCCCACTCGCCATATAAGTTTAAAAAACATTCTTTCTTTAATTTTGTCGAAAAGGTCATAAATCACCTTATACGGAAAATGATGAAAATATTCCTTTATAAAAATTTTATAAAAAGTAAAATAAGGGTATACATGAATATAACCCATATTCTATGAAATAGGAAAAAAAATTGAAATACATTTTTAAGAAACACAGATGTGGATGATAAAGAGCTCCAAATAGATACTCACGTATAAACAACCTCAAATAATGAAGTGATTGTTGAATTAACTCTTACCTTGTACTTTTCTTTGGTTGAGGGTAATTTAACATCCTATATAATAGTTTAATAATTTTTATAAAATTATTAAAGAACCAAATACATAAATATGATGTCATATATGATTTTTTAAAATTTCTTAGTTAATAATATTTCATAAGTATCATTGTTTCGGGTGTTAACAGATTCGTTTTCCTTTATATGTTTTGTAAAGTAAGTAATGATTTTTATGGATAGGATGTATTTGATTTATTTCATGAATGATATTATGTTCCAAAATATTATTTTCAATCATAAAATAAAAATTATTCTTTAATGATTATGATGGGAAATGAATCTCATCGCATTCGGGGAGACGGTAATCCGTATGTACGCACGAGCGACAATATCTTTATATTGATGGTGAAATATTATGTTATGTGATGTTATATCATATATAAATAATCATTAACATCTTATATTCTTTATTTATATTAATTATACTCATTATTATACCAATCCAAATAATGAAGTGTAGAATAACAAACTACACCACGACGTGAAGACGGTAAGCCGTACGTACGCACGTAAGGTGACTCTGTCATTAATAGGAAAGATAGAATAATGGATATGATTGTACCATATTTATGATAACATTACAGTATTTATAAGGTACTAGAGTGATTATTTTTGTATGGAAACAACAAAGAAGAAGGAAGTGGAAGAAGAAAAGAACATTGAAAGAGGTGATGAAATTGTTACCTCTTCTTGGGGTGATTCCTTTTGATTTGATCAAAATGGATCCTTAGGTTGTATTATGATCAATTTAAGGCCACTATGTTGAATTGAGTGTAGTTGGGAGAATATTTGAGTAAGGTTTGGCTGTTCCAAACGGATTTGGAGGTGTGATTTTGGGAGAAGGGGAAGTACACTTTTATAAGAGATGTGAGGGTCACTTTAGGGAAAACATGAAATATTATTTTATTAAACAATAATATTAGGTTTATAATGGATCAAAAAAGATTTATTTGAAGTATAAGGTGGTTATAGGTCTAAAATCTCACAACCAATAGGTTTTAGTTAGGTTTATGTCACCATATTAACCTAACCTTTTAGATTTAACTCTTAGTTAAATAGTCTATCTTTTACCACGTATTCTTGTATTATTATATTAAATGGTTGAAAAACATTCTATAAATATCCAAGAGAACACCAAGTGGTTCATTATTGATATATATAACCTTATATAAGTCATTTTGCTGAGCCTTATATTTCAATTAATTTTATATCAATCAATAATATAGTATTGGTTTTAAAAACCCATTTATGTCAATTTAACAATATTTAGTACTTGGTTTTTGTGAAAGTCATAACAACTTTATCACTTCAAATAAAATTTATTTGATCAACCCTAAAATTTAATATTAACCTATAAAATTCGTCAAATACATCAAAATTCTCAATTTACAATTATTTTAATATTTATAATAAAAATTATTTTAATCATTCAATAATAAAGTTATTATTGCATCATCATTGTGACATAAATACATTTAATTATTTTATGTTGAAAATTATAAGTAAAATACTATTATGTAGGAAATAGTTTTATCTTTCTAATGAATATTTATAGTCGAATTTATAATACGTATAACCCAATATTATAAATGGTTTAGTTATTAAACATTGAATTTTACACTTTTAACCCTTCTTTAAATAAAATAATATGAAATGTCCTAATCTTTTCCAAGTGAACCAAAAGGATAATATTTTATTATTAAAGTTAATTTTTGTCAAAATACAGTTATCCAATTGAATTAGGACATGTTTTGGGGTAATTATAAATTCATTTTTACCTTTAATTACCCTATTTTCTTTTAATAATGGAAAATAAAATTCAAAAGTTACTATTGACCAAAAATTATTTTCATCCTATTGAACAACATTTTTCATAATGATGTCAACTATGTCTCTTGGAATTTTGAATTTCAATTCACTGAAGTAGTAAATGTGCATTTTATGAAAATTTTCAAATGTGCATAGAAGGTTGATAAACGAGGTTAAAAATTCAATTAATTTTTTTTATATATAATCTTATTATAAAATGACTCCATTGAATTACATTGAACATATATATGTATTATGTATCCATATTGACCTAAAATAAATTTAAATAAGATAAATAATTATTTAAATAAATATTCATTTTCAAACAATAACGTAGTGTTTTTCACTATTCATCAAAAAATTATATGCTTTCAGAAAAATACCAAAAAATATCCCTAAGTTAATTTTTATATTCTAAATCCAAAAATGAAGTCTGTTTTGAAATATAAAACATTTAAAATTTCAAAATTTGGGTATTACTATTCATAACATCTAGTTTGATTGGTTGTGGTATGCTGAAACTCGATGTTGCATACAATACAAGCTATTGCAATATTTAAAGAGAAACGTACCATGGAACATTGGGGTGTTACATTATTCACTCCTTCAAATAATTTCATCCTATAATTTATATAATATTACAGAATAAAAATATTTGAGTGGTTCTTTATCACAAGTTCCATGGGATCCAACTTTTCCTCTTCCATATTATCGTTTATCCATATAACTTTTACTTGACGAGTCATCCAGTTTATCAAAACATGTTCTCTGGTATCAAGAATCTTGACAGGCTCTTCACAAATAAGACATATGGGAATCAAGTTCTATTTCTTCATAGTTGATTACATGCGTTGGGTTAGGCATGTATTTTCTCAACAGTGATACATGAAACACATCATGAAATTTGGAGAGACATGGCGGAATTTCCAAACGATAAGCTACAACTATAATTCATTCAAGAATTTCAAAAGGTCCGATGTACCTGGGACTTAATTTACCCTTCTTACCGAATCAAATAACACCCTTCCATTAAGATAACTTCATGAAAAGATGATCTCCTACCTGAAATTCGAAATCCTTACTTTAGTTATCAATGTATCTATTTTGACTACATTGATCTGCTTTGATGTTGGTTTGGATAATCTTCACATTTTCCATCGTTTCCTCAACATTTTCTGGGCCTATGAGTTTTCCTTCACTAACATCATCCCAACAAGTTGTTGTGTGAAATATCTTTCCAAATAACTCTTCAAATGGTGCCATCTGAATACTCGAATGGAAGCTATTGTTATAGGAAAATTCTACCATAGGTAAATATTGACCACACATACCCTGAAAGTAAAGTTAGGAAGATCTCAACATGTCTTCTAAGGTTTGAATATTCCATTCAGATTGTCCATCAGTTTGAGGGTGGTAGGCATTACTCAAACAAAGTTCAGTATCTTTGGATTTCTAAAGACTTATCCAAAATCTTGATGTAAAATGGAGATCAAAATCAGAAACAATCGATAGGGGTACTCCATGATGTTTTAAAACATCATTAATATATAGTCTTGATAAATGTTCAAGTGGTAAATCTTATCTTATAGAAAGAAAATGTGATGAATTGGTAAGATGATAAAAAATTACCCATATTGCATCTTTCCTTCTATGGGTCTTTTGTATCCCCATGAAAAAGTCCATAATAATATCATCCCATTTCCACTCAGGTATGAGTAAAGGTTTCAGGACTCCTCCAAGATGTTTTCTTCATTCCTTAACCTATTGGAAAACCATACAACCTGACACATAATCAGAAATATCCCTCAACATGTTGTCCCACCAAAAACATTCCTTCAAATATCTATACATAATAGTGTTACTAGAGTGTATAGTGAAATTGGAGCTATGAGCATCATCTAATAATTCCCTTTTTAGATCAGGTATATCATGAACACATAGCCTCCTCCCAAATTAAAAAATTCCATCTTTATATATTAATTTAATCAAATTTCCATCATTAACAATATTAGTTTTATTTTTAAACTCCTCATCATCAATCTGATAACTCTTTATCCTCTATAGTAAAGATGGTTTGGAAACCATTTGAAAAAGTATTGATGTTCCACCTTCCGTGATAATTCCCATATCTATCTTTACTAGATCCATGAACATAGGATCCCTTTCAAATCTCATCTTGTTCAAAACTCTATGATCTTTTCTACTCAAATCATCTGCCACCTTATTTTCCTTCCCTAGGTGGTAGTGTATATTGAAATCATAATCCTTGAGTAGTTCAAGTCATTGTCATTTCCTCATGTTGAGTTCTTTCTATGAGAAAATATAATTCAAACTCATGTGATCAATATATATCTCACAGTTTCACCATAGAGATAGTGTCTCCATATCTTCCAAGAAAATATTTTACCTTCCAAATCAATATCATGAGTGAGAAAATTTTGTTCATGATTTTTTAGTTGTCATGATACATAGGAAATAACTCTATCATTCTGCATAATGACCCAACTGAGTCCTTTCTTTGAAGCATAAATTTAAATAACAAACCCATCATTCCTAGATGGTAGAGTCATGATAGGATCAATGACTATTCCTTTCTTAAATTCATCAAAACATTCTTTACAAACTTTTGTCCAAACAAATTTAACCCCTTTACATGTGAACTTGGTTAATGGGTTATCTAATCGGGCAAAATTCTAGATGAAACGATGATAATAACTTTCTAAACAAATAAAATAGAGTACCTTGGTTATACTCATCGGTGATGTCCATTCACCGATTTCCTTTGTCTCTGAAGGATCAACATGTATTCCATCCTTAGAGACTATATGGTAAAGAAAAGAAATCTCCAGATGCCATGTTTCACACTTTCTAAACTTATCATATAATTCATTTCTTTTAAGAGTCTTTAGATTATAGTGCAAGTGATTTTCATGATATTTATAGATTTTCTAGTAAACCAAGATATCATCATCAAATACCACTACAATTTCATCATGATATTCCTTGAAATATTAATCATTATATCCATGAAGTTATAGGGAGAATTAGTAAATCCATAAGGAATTACTATAAAATCGTAATGCACATACCTGGTACGAAATGCTGACATGGAAATGTCTTCCTTATTCACACACAAGAGATGATATTCAGATCAATGTTCAATATTTGAAAAATATAGATCTCGATGAATTTGATCAAATATATCATATATGTGAGGTAGGGGATACTTTTTCTTTATTGTTATATCATTTATCTCCCTATAGTCAATGCACATCCTCATAGATCCATCATCATCTTAACAAAAATAACAGTGGCTCCCCATTGAGAAACAATAGGGAAATTAAATCCTTTATTACTCAATTCCTTTAGTTGTTTCTTTAGTTCAACTAATTCCCTAGTGGCCATTCTTTTAGGGGTCTTTGATATGAGCCTTGAACTAAGAATTAAATCAATAGAAAAATCAATTTTCATTCTGAAGGATGTCCAGGTAAATCCTCTGAAAAAACATCAACATAATCATACACAATAGGTACATGCACTATTTGAACATCCCTTTTCTCATCCATAGTTATTTAATTATCTTCCTCAAAAATAATTTAATTTAGTAGAGCTACTAGGGTGGATGTAGATACGAATCAGATGGTGACCTTTCTGATCTAAAGATAAGGTACTCATTATCAATCTCAAAAATTGTAAACTCCTTCTTCTTACAATAAATTTTCACATCATGGTCTAAGAGAAAATCCATACCGAGGATTATATCAAATACAATCATGGGTATGAAGATGATATCAGCAGATAAAGCACATTTATATGCCCTAATGGGAAATGATTCACAAAACATTGTTCTAATGATACATACCTTATGTTTTTTTGACTGAAAAATCCCTTGTTAAATAAAATTACAAATATCTAATTTTCATAGCAAACTGGGAAGATATGAAACAATGTCATTTTAAAAATTCAAACAAAGCATTGCCTAAATTTGAGTAAATCGTTAAATTACCTTCCATCACATCATTCAGAGCTTCAACCTCAATAGTAGTGATCAAATAATCTTAGCCTTGATCCCTTGGCCTTTTATGAGGTATGTTTCCATGGCACTTATTAAATTAATTTTCCTAATGCCCCATTTCACTAAAATTGTAGAATTCAACATTGATATACCCTTTCTTTCCCTTAAAATCATGAGAATGGTATACTTTTTTACCACACTTGTAACAGACTCTCGTTCCCTTTAGGAAAGTACCAGGGTGTTTCTTCCCACATTTACTAAAGGTTGGAAATTGAAAATTTCCCTTCTACAACTTAAATCCATTTGTAATGTGTTCAACAGATTTCATATTCTCTTTCATTTCTTTAAAGTTGTAAGACATAGAGAATTCCATTTCTCTCTTGATTGCACATGAGAAAATATCTTCGTATGATGAGAAGGATTGTGAGACTAATGCTTGATGGAGAAATGGTTTTAACCCATCAAATAATTGATCAATATTACTCCTTGGGTTATGTATATAATTTTATGCATGCCTTGATAACCTTTTGTAGATAGCCTCATACTTTGTGACATTTTCATCATTTTTTGGACTCAAACTCAGAAATTTTGTTTTCATATCTACTCGATGGTCATGAGGAATTTTTTTTAAGTAATGTTCTTTAAACTCCATCCATTACATATTTGATACTTATTCATTCTGTTTTTTGTTTTGAATTAATCGACACCATTGATATGTATCTCCCTTTTGGCGATAAACTTCCATGACAACCTTTTCCCTTTCGCTACTCCCTAAAGCATGAAAGATTTTTTATAAGGAAGTTATCCATTTCTCAGCTACAAATGGATTTGTAGTCCCATTTAATGTTGGTTTTGGTTTCCTCATGAAGCTGTCTAACATTGATCCTCCCCATTGTGGATCAGGGTGCTCTATATAGGTAAGGTTACTCTTCATAACCTGAGTGAGTTATTGCCGCATGGTTATAAGCTGTTCAGCACCAGTTTCATCACCAACTCCATGATAACAATCTTGAGTAGGTGGGAAATCTCTACATGGATTAAGTGTGTTGATATGGATTACATTCCTTCCACTAGGAACCATTTCTAAACAACATCATATAGTATATTTGTTTATGAATTGCAATACATAATTCCAAACATGTAAAATTCCTAACATAAATTGAACAGTTTAAGCATATGATCCGTAATCATAAAAAAAATGTTTTATTTAAGGAGGTATTTAATCATAAATCATTTATAATGATATGTAATGAAAATGAGAATTATCCTAAGAATATCCCCTAGGAGTGTCATATCCAAGAGTGCAGCAAGGCCCATTGTCATGTACCAGGATACCCTAGGTCAAACCCAAAACACCTTTTCAGAGTTTTCACACCTAGGTTAATATATGACGGATTATCCTCTACTTGATCATATCCAGACTGAGATGTATTTCTTGGAAAACTCAAAAAATATCTATATTAGTAAAATTAATGGAATTTCTTCTATACTAATCCTCAATGTCTCTTTTAGGGTAATCTTCTCTAATCAAAGTTTATCTAAATCTATTTTCCAAGGTTTGTACTAAATGTCCCTTTGAAACCAACTATAATTCCCCAACCATTGTTACTCCGAGTCGGTGCATTATTACATAGCATTGGTATTATCATAAGAGATCAATTCTCAAAATAATGATTATTTTAGTAGCCCTTGAATTACTAGATACATACATTAGTTTTACATTAATTATGAAATGGAAAACAACAACATTGTGTCCCATTTTTAACACAATCATATCCCTTATCCTATTCCTTCTGGTTAATCGTAAAATATATCTTCACATCCTTGGAAAAATAAAACATAATAAAGGGGGGAGCTCAGATGCTCAGAAAGGATATCATAAATAAATATAAACATTTAAGGAAATGTATATGAATAAAACAAAATCCTTCTAAACTAGAAATCCAACATAATATGGAAAAGATAAATCAAATAATTCCATTTACATATTCACATGGATATTCTACCAGTCGAATAGTCACATGTAATATTAATAGCTAATTTTATAATAATGGAATGCATAATACTGGACATCATAACCACATAGTCAAGGACTCGTGCCGTGAATACAAATAATATTTTGTCAAGGCCTTGTCCCAAGACACTAGTTTATCTCATGAGACCTATTGAAGCATTGAGGAGCTATAGCAGGCTCCACTCGTCACCTACTATGTCCAATGCATTCCTCATATGAAAATGTTGAAACATAACATACACATTCATATTAAAAATAGAATACGAAGTGTTATTACTCTAACCAAAAACCATGAATCATATAAAAATAACACATCTATAGTAAAAAATATCACCAAAACATCAATACAATATGGAAGATGGTATCATAATATATTAACTTCAAACAAGTGTTAAATGCATCAATGGATGTTGTCATAGATGAAATCAAAACTATTTGAGATGAATATCTCTTTCTATTTTGAAACCATTTTATGTTAAAATAATTATGAATGAATTTTTTTTAAATATTCTTATAATCTTGTAAGGGAAACTTTGATGGTATTATAATGATGGAAAATAGTAGCACTCGCCGTATATGTTAAAAAACATTCTTTCCTTAATTTTGTCAAAAAGGTTGTAAAGGACATTGTTTGGAAAACGAAAAAAAGATTCCTTTATATAAATTTTATAAATATTTAAACAATGGTATAAATGAATTTAAACCATACTATAGGAAATAGTAATTTTTTTAAATACATTTTTATGAAAAACAGATGTTGATGATAAAGAGGTCCTACTAGATACTCACATATAAACAACCTCGAATAATGAAGAGATTGTAGAATTAAACCTTACCATGTAATTTTTCTTTGATCGAGTGTACGCTAACCTCATGTATAGTAGTTAAATAACTGTTATTAAATTATACAATAACCACATACATAAATATGTTATCTTTCATTATCTTCTATTATTTCTTTGCTAATAATATTTGAGTAGTATCATTGTTTTGGGTGTTAACTAATTAGTTTTACTTTATATTTATGATTATGTAAGTCATGTTTGTTATGGATAGGATGTATTTGATTCATATCTAGAATTATATTAAG
This sequence comes from Viscum album, assembly GCA_963277665.1. Taxonomy (NCBI): domain Eukaryota; kingdom Viridiplantae; phylum Streptophyta; class Magnoliopsida; order Santalales; family Viscaceae; genus Viscum; species Viscum album. The sequence continues at coordinate 1,899,133,672 of OY728150.1, forward strand.
TTCTTATACATTATTTTTAATCATAAAATAAAAATTATTCTTGAATGATTACGATGGGGAATGATTCTCATCGCATTCGTGGAGACAGTAATCCATACATACAAACGAGCAATAATATCATTCTATTGATGGTGAGATTGTATGTAATTGTCTACTATATTATATATACTGAATCATGAAAATGATATATTTTTTATTTAAATCAATTATACTCATTATTATACCTATCTAAATAATGAATTGTTGAATAACAGACTACACTACAACGTGGAGACGGTAATTCGTATTTATGCACATATGTTGAATTTTTCACACAAAGGATATATAGAATAATGAATATGGTTGTAAAATATTTATAATAACATCATAATATGTAGAAGGTACTAGATGTATAATTTTAGTATGTAAATAACAAAGAAGGAGGAATTGGAAGAAGAAAAGAACTTTGAAGGAGGTGTTGAAATTATTACCTCTTCTTAAGGTGCTTCCTTTTGATTTAATCAAAAGGGCTCCTTAGGCTGGAATATAATCAAATTAAGGCCTATAAGATGAATTTAGGGTACTTGGGAGGATATTTGTGTAGGGATTGGCCTATCCAAATATGATTTTGAGGTGTGATTTTGAGATAAGGGTAAGTACCCTTTTATAATAGTGGTGAGGGACACTTTAGAAAAATCCTCAAATATTATTTTATTATAAAATAATATTTGCTTTATAATGGCTCCAAAAGTATTTATTTTGAGGTTAAGGTGGGCATGGGTCGAAAAACTATCAACCAATTGGTTTTAGAAAGGTTTCGGTCACCCTATTAACCTTATCGTTTATATTTAACTCCTAGTTAAATAGTTTAACTTTTACCATGTATTCTTGTATTATTATAATAAATGGTTAATAAATATACTAAAAAATCCAAGAGAACCCCATGTGGTTATTTATTGATATATCTAAACTTATATAAGCATTTTTATTGAACCATTGCTATGTAAGAATATTATATCAATTAATAAAATAGGATTTGTTTTAAGAACTCATTTATGTCAATTTTGACATTATTTAGTATTTGGTTTTTTTTAAAGTCATAACAACTGTATCACTTCGGAAAAAAATTTATTTAATCAACCCTAACATGTCATATTAACCTAGATACTTCTTTTAATACATCATAAGTCTCAATTAACAATTATATTAATATTTATAATATTAATTATTTTAATCTTTCAATAATAATGTAATTAACGCATCATCATTGTGTCATAAATAAATTAAAATATTTAATGACTAAAAATAATAAATAAAATACTATTAATTAGTAAATAATGTTATATTTTTAATGAATATTTATAGTCTAATCTATCTTATATATTATCCTATATTAATAATGGTTTAGCTATTAAACATTGAATTTAAAACATTTATCTATTCTTTAAATAAAATAATAATAAATGTCCTAATCTAAACCATGTGGACCAAAAGGATAATATTTTATTCTTAAGGTTGATTCTGATTGAAATATACTTATTAAATATAATTGGGACATGTTTTATGGTAATTATAATATCAATTTTACCCTTAATTACCCTATTAACTTTTAACCGTGGTAAATAAAATTCAAAATATACTATTCACCAAAAATTATTTCCATCCTACTGAACCAAATTTTACTTAATCATGCCAAACATGTCTCATTTATTTTTTTACTTCAATTTAGATAAGTAGTAAAATAATGTTTTATAAATATTTGAAAATGTGCTTAGAAGGTGGGTAAAAGACGTTAAATGTTCAATAAACTTATATATATATAATCTTATTATAAATTGAGTCCAATGAATTTATGTTAACATATATAGGTATTATTTAACTATTTTTACCAAAAATAAATTTAAATAAAACAACAAATTATTTAACTAAAAAATTTGTTTTAAACATTAACGCTATGTTTTTCACTATTTATAAAAAATTGAATGTTTTCAAAAAAATAAAAAAATTCACCCTAAGATAATTTTGATATTAATAATCCTAAAATGAAGTCCATTTGTAAATATAAAATTATAAAATTTCAAAAGGTGGGTATTACTATTTATAATGGCTAGTTAGATTGATTGTGGTGTGCTGGAACTCGAAGTTGTGTACCGCGCAAGCTATTGCATTATTCAAAGAGAAACGTATCATGGAAGCTTGGGGTGTTACAATGAATCCCTATAATCATTCATTAATTTAGTAAAAGCTTCTTATAGGCCTTATTTTTATTACGAAACCCTTCTAATACTGCCACTAGTGTAAACCTAACGGGGTACTCCATAGAACATTTATAATCCTAAACCATGGATTTTCATTTTATTTCTTCCTATAACATCGGAAAATAATACTAAATCATGATGATATAATATAATAAGTATCTCCCATATAATAATATATTATTATATAAATTTAATTATGTACATCATTTTACCCATCCATCAAATGGTCAATTAAATTATCGAATCTGTGTACGATCGACTGCCGCCTTGCGAACCAATGTAATTAATTTTCCATAACCACCTCTCACAAGAAGATATAATGGTGCATTAAAAGTATATATACGATATTAATAACATAGTTATACTTCGTTATATATAATATAAAATGTATCTTCCTAATTTATATTTTCAGAGAATATGATAGATTCATTCATGTGTATGGCAGGATGACACCTTAAAAAGTAATGAAATTAATTTTTTTACTTATTATTAACATGGAAGGTAGTAAGAATTAATTAAATTAATATATTATATATATAACATAAAAATAAGTCAATATAGGTAATATAATATTTTTCTTTCATTCATTTCATTAATCGGGATAATGGAATGAGCGTTCATGTATACTTATGAAGCAATTATGAATGTCTTTGAGGTAGGCATAACATAAGGTTTTCTATGATTACATGTACACCATAAATCCTTGTGTTGTGACAATGTTTTTATCTCATGGATTATGTACATTGATTCCCTTATAATTCATGTATTATAAACATCAAATATTTATTCCATGACTAAATTTTTTGATATATGATTTCAAGGTATGGTTTTCATATGGTTTTATTATATTCTCATACAATTATGTTCATTTTACGTAGATATATCCCTTTTTTACCATTACCGAGATTCTGATCACACTATTTCATATGTTTTCATTCCCCAGGTTTGAAAGACATGTCTTATGTTGGGTATGTCTGTGAAGTGTAATATATGGGAAGATCTTTATATAAGTGGCAAAATATACTTCCTCATATAAGAATATTGTACATGTAGTCTCTAAAGACACATGAAAATTTTGGTCCTTAGGAATGTATTAGTGAAATGTACTGAATATTCACTTATTAAGATTTAATATATATGTATGAAAAGATTGGGTCATTATAGATAGAGTCTAAGTTTCAAGATATGTGATTGGACACATAATGGAATTTGATGATACTCTATACTAATGAATTAGAACACATTTTGAGGGTGTATAGAAACCCCTAGAAAACCTACCAATCATGTTCATGTAGAGGAATGATGTTTGAGTTATAGCTATAGCGATGACACTTCAATGATTTTGCGTGTTATTATAAATATACCTTCACTTGAGTAATATATATGAGGCTCTATAAGTGTTGTAATATGGTGATATCATGTCTATATAATATAGAAAAAAAGTTTTATCATAATAATTATCTCTCCAAATTTAATTTGAAATAAGATTATTAGCTGGGAATATGTGTATTAATAGGAGTTAAACATGAAAATGAGTAGGTTTCCAAAATTGGGGATTAACCTTATAAAAACAATTATCCCATTTTTACATTCAGTAGAGACATTGCATATAGGTTCAGGACAGGATGAATTACAAGGGATCAATTTAAATCCTAACAAGTGATAGAGATTTAAGAATCCTAAGGGGTTGAAAGAATGTCAAATAAGTAATAGTTTTTTTTGGTAAAACCCAGTCACACCTGATTCACCCCTCTTAAGTGTGTCATCCTGATCACATTAGTAATTTCACTATTATTTACTCAATTCAAATAACCATATTGAGATTTTATTTATATATGCACATGTTTTATATTTTTTACCATTATGGGTGGTATGGTGTATGGAAACATGGTGAGTATTTGTACCCTAGAGTAGAAATATGAATTGGGTATAAGATACTCAATGCATATGTGAACAATAGAGTAGGTGTATTGTCTTGTGAGTTAACTTATTGAATTTCTGACAGAGTTTCGATATTTTTTCAAGAGCTATGACCTAAGTTAGAAGTTACCTATGTACTATGATGAGAGCTTAGTGATGTTTATATATGACTCAATATATTCGTGATTTGAGTTCCATAATTGTGTAGCATGGAACTTTACATTTTTTCCTTAAATGATTTTTGATATATGAGGTAACCTGAGAGTGGGGTTATTATAGGAATGTGGATGCCATATGTAATGAAAATCATGTATAGACACTTAATGATATATATTATACACATTGATGGGGTGTTATTTTGTATCTATATAGGAAAGTTATTTCCTTAGGTAATGGGAATGTGAAATCATGGGTGGTGAATTATTTTGGCAGGTGTAATATACAAAGGGGAAATGGTCATATAATTAATTTTCAGAGAAAAATATAATTGAGGAAATGTGACTCATAATTAATTGAAACATGTTGGGTAGAGGGGTGGAACTATGGTGTGAAATTTATTATAGATGCAATTTTTTTCTTATAGTAGCAAAAACACACATTTTTGTGTCGAGTGTTAGATTATCTCGTAACCTAACACAATAGAATGATTTTTTTGATTAAATTTCATAGATTATGAGTTCAGGTGACCTAAACAGAACCCTAGGAAGGTAATATTTGAGATTTGTTGGGCATGGTCAACCATATATGACATGTAGGGAATGTAGTGTGTTGGATCTTAAGAGATATTTAGTATAAAAAGTTTGAGTTGTGAAGGGCACATGAATCCCAGAGGTAACTATAAGAGTTGGTTCCCTAAAACCAACTTCTGTGTGATTTATGATAACTTTTATTAATAGGTTGTAATTCTAATAAACTTATTATCACATCATCAATATTATTCTACGTAACATCATATGTGATAATGTCCTAAAGGAATATTTCACACTAAAATATCACATCAGTTTCCCACTATGATGAGATCCCAAGTGTTCCATGAATGTATTTTTAAATATTCTATTTATAGATGGATGATATCATTTGAGAGAAGAAATGATACAAAATATTAGTGTTGGATACTTAAAGGACTTTGAGGCACCTTCTCATGGTGTACACCATTGGTAATTTCCAATGTAGGATATTATGAGATGAATACCCACTAATAGAAAATACAAATTTAAATGTTTCATTGGATGTTCCTATATGTGGATGTGTTTGTTGATCTTGATACATTAGGATTATTATTAATGTGTATTATATGTCATGTAAATTGATGTATTGATGAAAACCATGATGACATAATTTCATAGCGAGGTATGATACATTTGGTGCATCATGAGTAATATTTCATTAATGAATAACACAAGAAATGATTTGTCCTTTATATTCTTTAAAACAATTTGTTATCTCAGGGACTTTGATGAAAATGATATAACATAAAGAAATCCATGGCCTTAGTGTTATATAGGAATGTTTTATTTTCAAATAGATAAGGAAAGATACATCAAGAACATTGGTTGATGGTATCAACATGAAACATTTTTGATTAGAGATATCATGAAAAACAAATTATATTACACTATAAGGGTCCATATAATGTATTATGTCTTTATATCACTAACTTATCTTTCTATGGATTCCTTGTTGTGTTGCTTGATTCTATCCAATGATATTAGGCGGATTTATCCAATTCCACTGATAAAGCGGTCTAGAGGGTTACACACTGTCTGTATTCAAAATCACAGTTAAATAATATATTCTTATTTATTTTTTAACAATTTGAATTAATATTTTTCCTATATATGGATTGGTAATTATTACTGTTCTCTTGATCACATATATTCATTCATTAGTTATTTTATAGAATATTATATGAGCAAAATATTTAATAAATATTTAGTTACTATTTAAGAAATATAATATTTATTTATTTATTGGTGATTAATGTAGTGATATTTATTTATTGAAAAAATATTCATCATTCAGGGCCCAATTAATATTGTGGAGGAAATGTAGACCTAGTTTAATGGTCAGGTGACAAATAATATATATTGAATATTTTTTTATTAAATAATATTTAATTTAATTCATGAGTATAGGGAATGTCAAGAAATAATTACAATGTTATTATTATTATTGATAGGGGGTTCCATAGGGATCAAATATATATTAAATTGATCGTGTAAAATTATTTATTTGAAACCCTAGCAGTATAAAAAACCAATTATATATTTTTTCTTTAGATCCAATTAGTTTCCTTTGTTATGAATAACTAAATTTTAAGAATCCTCTCGAAGCCTAAGAGAGATCTGTTCCCCAATAAAAATCTCAAGAATGAAGAATGATCGTCCTCTAACATCCACTATCAATTGAGGATATTTTAAATAAAATCCATTTGAAGTGATTCTATGGGTGATCAAGGGATATAAATGCAAGTGATAGTATCTATCGTGAAATCAACCAATGATTCCCATGAAAATGTTCAGAGATTTGTGGAAAATGTATGGATCACCTCTAGAGGTAATCAATTATGGATTCATATAAAACAATGATTGTATGAGTTAGATTCATTGTCAGATCCATCAATAATAAAATAATTTCTCACAGGGTAATTATATAATTGCTCAAATATATTTTAAATAATATGTGATGATCATGTAGTTTGTTTACAAAATTTTAAACATTCTTGATATTATTTTTTTGAATTCCACTGATCACTCTACTTACTATTGTGAAAATATCATATTGATCAACATTCATGACAAGAAGAAAAGTTAGGCATGACCCATACAAGATTCTCTTGCACCAGAAACCTTCAAGTGGGATTATATAGAGTCACATAATTATTAATAATTATGTAAATATCATTGATTGATTTATGAATTTCAAATTTAGTTTATTTTTTCTTGTATATAAATTGTAATATATGATTCTTCTTATTAATTTCACATAAACGTAATGAAATTAATTATTTTTATTAATGAAAATAATTTAACTATCACATATTGATGTGTTGATAAATCTTTTCTTTTAATAAAAGTGTACATGTTGTGTGACCCAGAGGTGTACACTGTGTACTAGTGTTTAATTAACCAGGAATTAATTCAGAATTTATTCAAGGTGTTTTCACTTATTACACATGGTAAATTTAATTATACCCCACGTGTTTCCTAGGAAAACCTAGTGCATGGTCCGCTAGGGCACACATCGTTTAACTTAGGTACAAAACATGTAGTCCACAGTCAAAGATGGGCTCTGTATCTTTTTACACAGACAACCAAATTGGTTATATTGTATCGTGTATACTTGATTCCATGTAGTACACATACATCATGTTTAATCAAATATTTTTCATGCTATGGTTACATGTTGAGTCCTTAGGTGCGTTATTTGGATGGACGGTAAGAATATTACATGCAGTGTACTTATCTTGTACACTACCTGTACTTATAAAATATTATGAATAATTAAAAATTATTTTTTATACTATGAAAACCATAATAAAATGTGACTGAATGTGGTAATTATGTTGATTGGATACACCATGTTGTGGGGTTATATATATAAAAATTTATAATTTATTTTTTCGTAATGTTCAAATCTACATATCTTGTATAATACATTTTATAATTATTAGTATATACATTGAATCATTTCACATTATTCTAAAAAAGGGAATCATGTAAACCATTTGATCATTAGTTTGATAGTATAAATCATGAGATTACACGATAAGTCAGGTATTCCACATATCTCAGGAGTAAACAATATAAGAGTGTAATACACATTTGTTACTTATGATGGGAACTCATCTTGTTACCTATAGGGTTCATTTTTTTATTGTACACAATTAATTTTAAATAAATTTATTTAATTCGTTCATAATTATTATAGATGGTAATCTCAAGGAAATTTTTATGAGAAAAAATATCAAAGAATTCATTAATTAAATAAGATAATTAATTGATACAAGAATGATTTATATTCAATAATAATGATTAAAAATTAAATAATAATTTTATTATTTGTGTAATTCCTTGGATGTATATAAGTGAGCATGATCTTAGTAAAAAACTTTTTATGTTTGTTTTTTATTTTTATTTATTATTAAATTAAATTATTGTATTATGCAACATCATTCCTATTATTATGAAAGGGTTTACATTCCCATGTTTTAATTTATGTAAACCCTTTCCCCTCAAATTTATGTGAGTAAAATATTTTATAATGGATGGAGATCCCAAGATAGTGGAGGTGGTCCATGTTTTGAGCCTATGTGAATCCAATCCAAGAGAGATACATAGGTGGACAAGTGTAAAACTATAACTTGAACCCTAAATAGTTATAGGTGTTTTCCCCTAGGTCTATGGTCAGTTTATCATCTGATATATAAATTAAACATTAGTAAAATCTCATGATTATACAATTTTATTATATTATTTAATTAAATTTTCATGGTTATTTCATTTTGTATGTTTTATCATAATCACATAAATTAATGAATTAAAAATTTTACAAGATAGTACTCAGATATACTAGATAATGAATAAATATCATCTAATAAATGGTTAATCACATAACCAAATCCCCTTTATATTAAAAATCATGTAATAATTATAATAATTTTAAATTTATGTATAATGATAATTCCCGCAATTATATATTTAAATATATTATATCCTTTCCCAACTTCAATTAAAATCATACCATAGTTAAATGTACCTTATAATAAAAATATTGGGTTCTTTCAATTATCAAGGATTTTTAACATGAATATTTGGTTTTAAATAAATTAGTTACCATCAAGGGTTGAGTTCCAAAGTAGGAATTTATGTAACTAAGAGGCAAGGGTTGAGGACTTCCAATTTAAGGATTTTAGGATTGGATATTCCACTCAACAAATCAAGAAAAAATGAGTAAATGTAAATGACATGTGGAATATGTACATAGATCCATTAAAATTTATTTACCAACTAACGTTTGGGTAATGATAAGGGGATCAGGATACATGACACTATAATTCCCAAGAAACATGATATTATGAATCCAATGGTGAGGGATATTGGGTGTCGATAAAATAAAAGGAGATTAATAACTATAATATTTATTTAATTGTCAAACTTTTAAAAGATAAGGTACTAAAACTCTCCTCCTCTTATTTGTAGAAATAGTTATAAAAATTAAATCAAGAATATCATTGTGATCCATAATTGATAAGGTTAACCTTATCACTAATTTGTTTTATAATAATTATAAAGGTGCTTACTCATTATCCTATGCCATGAAATAAAATTGTATGTTCTTGGAGAACCTATTCTTAATGTGAATGGTAGTAAGGCTAGTGAGGAATATTTTTATCCCACTGAGAAACATTTGAGTGATGTTACATATGTTCAATGCTTCATGATATCATCCATGAGCAATGAGAATGTGAAGTAACTTGAGGAAATGTATGTGTATATCATGATGTCTCACCATATGAATCTCTATCTAGAAAATGAAATAAAATAGAGATACGATATCTCCAATGCTATATTTTCAACTAATCGTATTGATTCAATTCTAGATGGGCCTCATGAAGTTTAGATAATTAACTACATTGAACACTAAAACATCTTAGGGATTAAATTCCATGATTAATTGTGCATAGATATCATACTTTTCTCACCACTGAATACCTTCTCTTGTTTAATTGTTAAATATAACATGATAAATAATTGGAATAGTATTTTAGAAATCCTAACTCTGATTCTCTATATAGATATGGTTATTGGGTGTGAAAAAAAAATTCATTATGGTGAATAAGAAAATGAAGAACATGGATAAGGGTAAAAAGACCCATAATAAGTCTAAATATATTAAGAAATTTACTTATAAGAAGATTAAGATCAAGATGCAGGGGAAAAAATAGGAATTATGTTTTTCAAGTGGGAAAAAATCCACTAGAAGTAGAATTGAACCCATAAGTAATGGGAGTCCAAAGGTGTATTCATTAACGTGTGAAATATTTCAATATATTCACATTGGGTATTATATATAACTTGTGGTTCTCACATATTTATCCTAATGCAGAAACCAGGTAGACTCCAAAAGACATCTAGAGGAGAGGTGGATTTATGAGCCCCAATGGTGAGAAGCTTCCTTCTATAGCCATTAGTAACTACCACCATTACTTAAAAATGGCATTGATATTGGTTTTAAGCACTTTTTATTATTCTCAAAAAATTACCCAAAAAATAATTTTTTACCATTCCTAGATGAATATGGTTTCATTTTAAATTTTTGGAATAAAAGTTGTTTATTTTAGAATAAAAACACTTGTTATGTTATGAAATATTAAAATAATGATCTTTATGTATCAAAATATGAAAAAATTTAGTATAAATAGACAAAAAAAACCATGTTCACATGAATCATATAATGCTAATCTATGTCATAACCATCTTGTTCTTTTATACAAGAAGCATTTTATGAAGTTATGTCAATATGTTTATTTACTCTCTTCTGAGCTAAAACCACAGGAAATATGACTTTATTTTTTACAAGAAAAAATTACCATTCCATTATTCATAAGATTGGGGGAAGGGACAAAGAACTTTTTGGATTGGTAAAAAATGATTTGTGTGTGCTTTTGGCTATATAATCTAGGGGTGTGTATTCTTAAATTATAACTTTTATTGATGAGGTGAGAATATATGTATATATCAACTAGATAATGTATAAGTCTGAGTCATTTGAGAAATTACTAGATTTAAATAATGAATAAGATAATCAACATGGAGAGAAGATAAAGAATCTTTAAGATGACTGTGGTAGTGAATATCCTAACCAATTGTTTATTGAAGTTTTATGGGGGTTTGAAATTTACACTCAACTCACTACACCTAACACACCATAGTGGAATGGTGTTAGTGGAAGGAGGAACCATACCTTGCTAAACATGGCATGGTTAATGATGAGTCATTTAGATATTCCATTATACCTTTTGGGATATAAATTAAAAAATTTGATATATATATATATTAAACGTTGTACCAACTAATTTGGAAAATAGAATTCCCTTCATGTTATGATGAAAAATGAAACTTGTTTATTTGCATACATGTGTATGGGGTTGCGGGTAGTATGTTAAGGCCTTATCAGAAAACAAACTATAACCCTATAGTTGAAGGTGTATCTTTATAGGGTATCCTATATAAAATGGTGATTCTAAATATAAAAACCCTAAGAAAAGAAAGTTAATAGAACCAGATAAGATGTATTTTTTGAGAGGGATCCCATTGTCAAAAATGATAGTGGGAGAAAGATTGAATTCAATGAAGTTCATTGTCAAGATAAAAAAAAGTTTGTATATCAATAGATTCCAAAGGTCTTAATTTAAAAAGTAGTCCTAAAACAAACGTACTATGTAAGAGAACTACAAAGGTAATAGATCCAGAAAGATATTGTTTTCTAGTCATATAATATGGTGACTCGTTATTGGTTGAAAATTATAAAATTCTCATCTGTAAAGAGGTAGTAGAGATCTCCTTGAATAAAATATATAATGAAGAAATTATATTTAAAATGTATTTCATGTATCAATACCAATATTGGGTTCTAGTCAATGAGACAATTTATGTAAATACCATAGGTCGTAAATGGTTACACAAGAGAAAAATGAACATTGAAGGTAATTTAAATACATATAAATCATTTATTATGGATAATATGTTTAATGAATGTCAAGGAAATGACTATGATGAGACCTTTTCACCAATTTACATGTTTAAATCCATCATAATTCTACTTTCTAGAGCATATTACCATGACTATGAAATTTTAGAAATGGACACAAAAACTACTTTCCTTAATGGGAACCTTCAGGAAGATGTCTATATGAAACAACCATATGGGTTTGTGACTCCATATGGTTTCCAAATGATTTACAAGTTCAGATATCCATTTATGGATTAAATAAGGCATTAAGGTCATGGAACATCTGATTCGATGTAGCTATAATAGTATTTTCTTTCATTAAAAATGAAATTGATCCATTTGTTCACAATAGGATTAGTGGGAATATAGTAATTATCATATTAGTAAATGTGGATTACATATTACTTATTTGAAACAACATCCCAATATTATAGTATTTTATGTACTCGTTCAAAAAGTTCTTATCCCTGAAGGACATAAGTGATGTATCTATATTATAGGGATCAAGATAATTCTTAATAGATCTAAGAGTCTATGTGGACTATGTCAGAGTACATACATTGACCATATACTGAAGTGATTTAGTATGGAACAATCCAAGACTAATTGGTTCTAGTGTAAGATGATATACATCATTCAATGAAGACGTGTCCTTGGAAATAAAAGGAGTAAGGGAGAATGAGTAATACCCCGACACAATAATGTGATAAGACCAATACAGTATTCTATGATATATAGTATACATAATGTTAACTATGTATTGAAAGTAGTGGGAAGATATTAAGTAAATTTAGGAGAACAACATTGGTCTACTATTAAGGATATTTTAAAGTATCTGAGATGAAATAAGGATATGTTCCTAGTGTATGTATGAGATAAAGAGATGGTCATCATAGATTATACTAATACATGTTTTAAGATATATCAAAATGATTAGAAGTCATAATCAGGATATTTTTTCTATCTATATAGATGATATGTGAGATGGAAGAGTTCAGTGGATCTAGTTGTCACTAATTCTATAGTGGATTCCAATTATATAGTATTTTATGATGAATCCAAGAAATATTATTTGATATGAAACTTTAATAAGAGATTGATGTGATACCTTGTAGTAGATATCCAATCACAATGTTTTTTGATAATATTACAGTGGTGGCTCTTGAAAGAGGCATGGTCACACCAATGGACATAGTACATACACTATAAGTATAAGCTCTTGTGTTATTATTCTCAGAAGGGAGAAGTTACTCTATGTAGATTTATCATTGAATAAAACATGGTGGGAACCTTGATTAAATGGTTATATTTGAATAATCTGGAGTATCATGTTGGAGCTAGAAGACTAAAGGTCACTAGTAGTTGGCTCAAGTGAAAGTGGTGTTCTCATAGAGTTGGTTCCCTATAAATAAATTCTGTTAATTTATGATATCTTTTATTCATAGTTTTTATTATTATTAAACTTATTATCACATCATGATTACTCATACAGTTGACATAATATGTTATTATTTCTTAAGAGTAGTTGTCTCACTATAAGGTCATAGTAGATCTCTTCTATGATGTGAACCAAGAAGTGCCTGAATAGTATTATTAAATATATGTTATATAGATGGATGACATCAATTAAGGTACCCAAATGATACATGCTATCGGGGGTGGGGACTCATTTGAAATTTAGGAACATACTCATGGTGTACACCGTTGGTAATATCTAGTGTAGGATTTTATGAGAACAAGAATGGATAGAAGGAAATCCCAATTTATATGTGTCATTGGATATATCTATATAAAAACATTTGTATTTATCCTTATAATTTAGTTTTATTATTAATGAGTGTTTTAATTATCATTCATTGATGTATTTATGAAGACTATGATGATATATATTCTTGATAAAGTAGGATACATTTGGTGCATCACATGTAATATTTTAGTAATTAATAATTTGAGAAAGTATTTTTCCCTTATGTTATTTAATATAAGTTGATATATCATGAACGTTTATGGAAATTATATTGCATAAATAAATCCAAGATCCTGAAGTTATATTCGAATGGTTGATTTTTGAAAATTCAATGGAATAATTATCAAGTATGTTGGTTGAGGGCACAAACATACCCCCTTTATTATTAGATATATCATGATAAATAGATTATATTACATTTTAAGTGTCTATATGAGGTATTAATTCATTACAAAATTAACATCTTTATATATGGTTTCCTTCGTGCATTTTTAGATGTTATCCCTATAATTTCAGATGCTTCACCTAATGTCACTGAGAAGGTGGTCTATAGGGTGACACACATAGTGTATCCATAATATCTGTAAAATAATATTTTATTATATAGGATGTAAAATTTTTAATAAATATTATTCCTACACATGGTTTAATAGTTATTCATATTTTATTGATTATATATATTCCATCACCAGTTATTTGTGAAAATTTTACATGAGTTGAATATTTAATAAATATTTACTCACTATTTAGTGAATATAATATTTATTTTTTTATTGTGAATAATCAAGTGACACTTATTTTTTAAATAAATATTCACTATTGAAGACCCGATAAATATTGTGGAGGAATGAAAGACCGATTTAAATGGTTAAGTAATAAATAATATATATTGAATATTTTTTGATTAAATAATATTTAATTTAATTGCGAGTTCAACACGCATCATGAAATAATAATAATAATATTATTATAGATATTGGATTTCATAGAAAATAAATAAATATTAATGGGGATTGTTAAATTATTTATTTCTAACCCTAGCAGTATATAAAACCAATTATATTATTCTTCCATTAGAGCCAATTCATTTATTTTTTTGTGCACAGTAAAATATGATGAATCCTATTGAATCCCAAGATATATCCCATCTCTAAGAATTCTCCTAATAATGAAGAGTGATCATCCTCCATCATCCTCTCTCAAGTCAAGAGAGATCAATGAGAATCCTTTGGAATTGATTGTCAAGGTGATAAATGGTGAAAAACACATGTGATAAGATATTCCACACAAGAACTAGAAGATTCCTATGACAACCGTTGGTGAATTGTGGAGCACTTGTGGATCCCCACAAGAGGTAATCTATTATTTATTAATAAAAAGAAAAAAATTTATTATGTTGATCAATTATTATATATATCAATGAAGATAGAATTTCTTACAAGGTAATTCTTTAATTGTAGAAATTAATTATAAATAATATGTGACATTCATGAGGTTTGTTTCCATCATTTTATCAATTTTCTGCATTTTTCATTTTATTTTCATTGATCATTTCATTTATTATCATGTAAATCTCATATTTATCATCAACAATTAAAAAAATAAAATTTTGATATGATCCATACAACACTTTCACTACACCTGAAACCTTAAATAACATCATGGTGATGGATGGAATTACATGATGTTTTCAGGTTAAAAAATTGTTGTGTGTGGGTTAGTCTGTTTTTATATATTTATGTTAATTATATTAGATTCATTTAGGTTTGGTAACATGGGACGTTCTAGGGTATAACACTATTTTGTGTCCCTAACTCCCCAGAGTTAAGTCATGGGATGTTGATGGAGGTTTGTATATGATCATGTGTTGATGGTGATTAAATATTAAATGATATAGGGAGGGTTTGATGAATGTTTTATTGGTTTAGGAATGGAACATGGATTTTCTCCCTTGATGTTATATTATTTCTTAATCCGAGTAGGGGTTTCAATAAAGATTGTTCAGTGGTGGTTGACTAAAGAGGGATAATGCACCAATGTATGACAACCACATGAGATGGGGTCTATATAAAAAGATTATGAAATGAAAAAGAATTAATGGGGTTGTGAAAGTGTTCATATGATCAACTCAAGTGAGACATGAGAATAAATATTTTTAGAGAAGATAAATGTAGTGCGGTGACCATTAAGACCGATGATATGTCAAGGGTATGAGTAGCTTAGGCAAATGATTGAGGAATCAAGAGAGTGCTTACACGAAGATAATTGGGTCACATGATATATTTTGATTTGATAGTAGGACATGGTAGAGTCATTCATGTGTTAAAATATGTGAGTTTCATTTAAATTATATGGGTCAAGGACCTTGAGTTATATCAACCAATTTAGATTGCTATAAAGATGATTTATTGGTCTAGTTCTGAGGTAGTTGCATAAGGAAACATGGTATTATTAAACCCTAGAGTAGGTAATAAGATGTAGATATTTTTGGGAAATATGATTGGGACATGTTATTTTCAACCTTCATTTGACAATGCCTATTTGATATAAATGTACTCATTGAATGATGATAAATAAAAACTATATATTAGGGACCACACCATGAGTGGTATAAGAATGTGGCCCCTATTTCATGTAGTTTTTAGTAAACATCAAGGACGATATGTTAGAAGACCCAACAAATATATGGTTTTGGTTCTATTATGGTGCTTAGATTTCAACTGATGGGTCATGAAACATATTAGCAAACACTTGAATATTGATATTAGGTTGTGATATGGATTTTAGGTTAGCTTGTTTGGTAACTAACAAGGGTAGGACATTTGAATATGGTATTGTATAATGATTAGGTGTATGTTTTAAGAAATTAATTAGTGGGGTGAAAAAATAAATGTAATGTCAGTGATTATCGATTGAACACAGACATTCTCAACAAGGTGGTGTCTTATGTTATGGATATTTTTTTAGGAGTAAGACCTAAAATTCTGATGAGAATGGTCGGGTGGTCTTAGGTTGTGATTCTAGGTGAGTGATGGGATATTGTAGACCAGTAACACCAATAAGTTGTGTATTCTATTAGTATATTGGGATTTCTCAAATGTTGTTGGGAGTGGGGAGTCATTATGAAAATAGTGTAATTGAATTATTCATTGATGCACAGACTAATGAGTTATTAAGAATATCCATTTTGGTGGGTTAACTACAAGTGTGTCTCACACATGATCAAATATTATGTTTAAAATGAGAATAAAAATATATCATTTGGGTTAAAATATCATAACTGGGGAATGGAGTGAGGGGATCATATGGTTTTGTGTATTGGATCTGGTTTAGGTGTAGTGTTTTCAAGACCATAACAAGTAAATTATATGGAATTAAATCATGCATTGGGGTATTATTGATCACCATAGCCCATGAAATATATATTTGGGGAAAACATGGGGATTTTATGTTTTATTGTGGGGATATTGTAATGACACACACTAGTTTGGTTCAGTGATTTTAGAAGTGAATTGGGTTCCAAAAAGAAAAAAATTGGAATAAGTATGTTTTTTTGATTAGATCAAGAGTTGTAATTTGGGAACCTATATAAAATGTTTAAACTTAGTTTTATAAGAATAAAAATTAGGTATATGTGGGTTGATTTGTGTTTTCGGAGTTCATAATATGAAATATAGATGGGTGGGAGATCCACCAGGAAACTGGTTTATTGGTTGGTGGTTTTAGTTACCCATTTAGCAGCCAAGGCATAAGATCCCTCTACTTGGGGCCAATGGGTGACATATGATAGGTGAAAAAATACATTATAATAAAAAATTTTTAAATGGAGTTTGAAACTGACTTTCTCCATTATTTTATATGGATTCATTTATTATAGCTGATAGAAATTATGGGGAATCCACTCATATGAGCTCCCATATCCCCTCCATTAGGTCCCTTAATTTTTGGAAACTAGTGGGGATTTCTTCCATGATAAATTCTTGTCATTGGCCCTATTTTATCTTCCCTATCACCATACCCCCTTCATATTATTTTACTGGGTTTGGATTTGGTATTTGGGACTGATTCAACTCAATCGTGGTCAAATCGGGTCCTCCGTGAAATGTTTTTTTATGGTTGGTTAGAGGGGCTCACATGAGAAAGAAAATTTTAGGTTTGGAGAGGTTTTACTTTATGTAAGAATAATATATAATTTAATTGTGTCGTAATCTAATTAGTGATTAATTTAAGTAATTAATTACTATTAATTATTCTGTATTTTCATGGAATTGATCTCAAGGTTGTGTCAGGGGTCGACCACACCCAATTGACAAAGGTTTCAACATTATTATGTAATTATAAAATTTATTATTAAATTAATCCTATATAATTTAATTAAAAGAATAATTTATTAATTAAATTTAATTGTTTATAATTACTTTATTGGGATTATTTGTGAATTTAGGGCCTCTCATTGATGGATAATCCATTAAAAATTTGCTGATGATGATGAAAAATTTTAACTAAAGGAATATCTCCACTTCTTATGTTATATTGTCATTAAACATTACCTTATTATTAAAGAATTTATTTTATTCAATATGAAATTAGGACAATATACATGCCTATGTTTACCCAAAACAGAAATGAATTGTTTTTCCTTGACCTACAAGAATTTGATTAATGTGTATAGGGCTATGATAAACCCCTGGATCACTAAGATTAGATGGATTGGCCACCAATAGTGATAAGACTGACCTAAGGTGGAATAAATGTGATATGATGACTTAAGAACGGTATGTAATTAGGGATCCAAGATATGGGGGACCTTAAGAAGGTTCCCTTAGGCTCCCTTTAGTTGAGTATGTGAACGGTTTAGAGAGATTAACTCATCGTTAAGATAATATTGAACTGGGGTGTAACCTTAGAGCTCCCAACTAGTTAATCAATACTTGAGGTGAGTTTTCATCCCTTTTAATGTATTATAATTACATGGATATAAATTTATTTGGATATGGGTATAGGTTTGGTGTGTGAGGGATGACATAGATTAAACTTAAAGAGTACATTGAAGGTTATTCCAACCAAACAATTCCTTGTTCATATAGATTTTTATAATAAATTTATTTATAATATTATAGGGTTATGATTATGTGATTTGGTGTTATAAATAGTTTTTTATTATGATATACGATTAATGAGATTCCCCCTATTTAATATTTTATTCGAGTGTGGTATGGCCTTCCCATTCACTCTATTATACATATAGTTTGGGATGACATGCCAACATGGGTTTATTATGCCTATGGAATCGGATGACCACTCCAATGTATTTATACAATATATAGTGCAAGACATAGTACCCATTCACATCATAACACTAGATTTGAGATATTTTTCTAAGACAATATTCATTACACATTTAAGTTGTATGGACTTCCCTTGTTGAGATTCTTACAAGGAAGGGAATGTGATCCATATATGGGTGGATTCTTATCAAACATTATTCCCTTATATTCATTTTATGTTTGAGGATTGGGGATATATTACACACACATAACTTGTCTTGGAAATGGATGGTATGACCATTATGGATGAGTACATGGCCAGGGATGTTATGTTTTGGTAGTGGGATATGATGATCAATAGAATGTGGAATATAATTCCCACATTGATTTAATGATAATGGTATGGGGGTAAAATACCCAATTAAACTATTGATGCATATGACCTACAACACGTTTTCTATTTACTTGTTAATACCCCTGATATTGGGATGTAATTCCAATGATGTGATACTTTAACGGAATGAGATGTGATTTTAAGGATGAAATTTCTAGTCAGTTGTTATTTATCCTAAGAGTGGGATGTACTACACATGATGTGCTTATTCCAAGGAAGGGGAAGTGATGCCTATATGAGATTAGTTATAATGGGACATTTCACCCACTCTTATGATTTGGATTGAGAATAGGGATGACTTCCCTCTTCTATTTAATCCCATGGATGGGGATTTTATTCCCTCTATTGATAAATTATTTGGGACATGATTAATTCTTTTATATGATTCTTTGGGATGCCATTACAAATATTATGGACTTTTTATCAAGATGAACTACCCATTTAATATTTCTAATGACATTTTAGGGATATTATAACCAGTGTCTAGTTATGTTATTAAGATGTATTTCTCATGTATCAGTTATGATAAAATGACGGGACATTATTCCCATTGATAAAGACTTAGGTAATGTTTACAAGTTAGTTGTTCTGTGATATGTTCAGAGAAACCATGAAATTGGATGACGTTGTTATTAAGAATATAGGGTGACTGAGAGTCACCTAGGGGTGTGATAGGTTTATGATTATATCCTTACGTAATTACTTTTATTCATGAAAATATCACATTGTACATGCTGTTTCTTATACTAGATCTCTCCCAGTCACTATTGGTGGTGTCCTACAAACTTTTACTCACACCCTACTTTAGGTTCCCTATTACCTAGGATGTATTCGTGGTTTTAGTAAATAACTAGGTCATGTTCACTGATTTTTATAGTTGAGCTATAGATCATGTCAAGAGTTTGGTGATGGGGTATTTCATTGAATTAGTGGTAATTTTGTTGTTATATTTACATAATATTATACATTTAGGGTGTGCGGTATATGATATGCCTTCGAAAAATTATTTTTTTCCAGTGTATGACTGCATGAATTTACTACTAACTATTTCATTATAGCATGTGAATTGTAATTTTATTATTGACCGTAACTAGTTATGATTTTTTCTTCCTTTGGGTTATCTTTTTTTGATTATTTTTATATTTCTTCCACATTGATTTTTGGTTTTCTGTATCATATTGTATAATCTCCTTATGATCGCCCATAGACTATTGTTGATTGTTCATAACCATATGGACTTTTGGGAGAAATGTTTTAGGTTTTTCACCATTGGTTCGATCATGGTGGGTGAGATTTAGATTGAGGATGATAAAATACCTATATAAGGTCTTGTGTATAATGAAAAAAACTAACATCTTGGGGATGAGTGATATAGATGGATAACAAATCCATCTCTCCTACAACTTTTTAATGTTGTAGTGTGGTTATGTGGTAGTGGTAGTGGTTTTGGTATGTGGTAGACTTGAAGGTGGTATTTTTATGTAGTCTGTGGTTATGGTATGTGAATGTGGTAAGAAAATATGGTATATAGATTAAATATATAGTTTTGTTACATTGATGTGGTATATGGTTATGGTATGTGGATATCAAAAGGGTTTATAGAACCAAAATATGTTTTATTATGATGTGAGGGAGAGTGGACCTATAGGTAAGTTTGTTTATTGTGCCTCATTTATTATATTATATCTATTTACTATACCTATGTTTTATATATATTTAGAGAGTGACATGTGGTGAGATTGGGGTCTATGGATGACCGAGGATAGGGCACACTTCAATTTCATTGTTCATTCACTGAATCCTATGTATTCTTATTCCACATTAGTAAGGTAATTTTTTAGAAGAATCATGTTATGTATAATTGTATGATAATTTAGCGTGGAAATGCGGATGTAAAGAATTTAATAAGAGAGATATTAAATTAAAATGTGAATCCTTGATATTAAGAATTATTAAATAAAAGAAAAATGATAAGAAAAATTTATCTTATCGAGTGACCAAAGAAATCCCTATAATATTTAATAATCTATAACTATTATAACGACCCGACTATTTATGTATTTTTATCAACAAGGAAATAACAATACTGATTTATAAAATATAAGTTCAATTGTATATAAATTGAAATATATTATTATAGTAATATAATTTAATAAATTATATATGTTGATATATTTTTTTAAAAAAATATTTAAATTGAAGTATAATTTTTTTTTAAAAAATATATACATTATGTAATCTATGATGGTAATATGAAATAAATATATTCAGTTATAAAAATGTGGTCTAGTAGAAATACATATTGATTAATATAAATAAAGCATTATTCTAAATGGAACCAATTAAAATTAATTTTTAAATATTGATATTACAATTATAATGGTATATAAAATATTAAGAAAGATATATATATATATATATAATTATTTTCAAAAAATGTTAAAAAACAATAGATTAAGATAAAAACACATAATATAATCATAAGAAGTTATAATAAACAAAAATAAAAGTAGTTAGAGTATAAAATTTGGTGAAAATATATAAGGACAGAAAAATTATAAAAAAAAGAATTTATAATTTATATATTGGTAATTTTCAGAAATAATATGAATGATACAATATATATATATAATTATAATTAAAATGCATATCAAATATATATAATTAATTAAATATTTTAGATTTTTTTATTATAAAATGGAATTTTATAAATATATACATACATAAAAGGGTTGTATATATATAAACATGTATTATATATATTACTATTAAAAAATCATGTCATTAACAAAAAATGAGAAAATAGAGTGCGGTCGTATTCCATAGGATGCCTATGAGATTACAATCCTTCTTTATCACCACAATTCATTGACCAATGTCTCTTTCTTTTCTCGACACCACTAACCAACCTCTATATCAATCACTGACCACACCATCCACTATCACAATTTCCCATTTATTTCCATGATTCCACCAGTTGATTCTATCACCACATCATTTTCACCTCGGTAATGCACCACCATATACTGTTTTACATTTAACTCTCCAAAACCACCCATCACCTCAACAACTAGCCCAAATTTTCTTTATCTCTATCGATGAGAATTATAAGAAGAGACATCATTATCTTTTATAAGTGT
The DNA here is from genome assembly GCA_963277665.1 of Viscum album. NCBI lineage: Eukaryota > Viridiplantae > Streptophyta > Magnoliopsida > Santalales > Viscaceae > Viscum > Viscum album. The sequence goes on from OY728150.1 coordinate 1,899,156,111, forward strand.
GATGGATATACAAGGAGGGAACTGAATTTGATTCATAAGAAAAATAAAAAAACGTATAAATGGTCTTGGTTTACACATATGGTTGTATTTTTGAAGAAGGCATCACGATTTAAAGGGAGGAGATCATAGCCTTTCATAAAAAGGAAAAAATAAATTAATTACTATTTATTGGTCACCCAAATAGTTAAAAGAAAAAAATTATATAGTGAATTATATATGGTTTACAACATGATATTTTTTTATAGATGAAAAATAAAAGCCACATTGCTAGGCTTACTGATAAAAAATATATTCATTTCAGTTTCAGTGAATCAAAAGAGATTGATTTGTTAGACTTACTATCAAGAAACATCAATTGGTGGATTTTGGTATGGGGAATTAATTTTACAAATTATCTTTATAATGTTTTAAAACACTCCCTTATTTTTATCTATATATCCTCGTAAATGTTTTTCGTGATTGTATCAAATTATATGTATATGTTTTAACACTTTTATTTTATATAGAGAATCTTTTCTAATATTTATTCCAAAATATCGCCCAACACGTATCTTCATTATGAGGGGATTATATTCCAATTTTTTCATGTAATAATGATATCCAAATTTATTCTTAAAACTCACAATTAATGGAATTATGTTTTTAAAAAATAAATGTTGGTGTTAATGTGGGGTTTTTGTTATAATTTTAGGTAAAGTGGGTTATGTTTTTGAATATTATGAAATTTATTTTAAGTTCTTCAATTTATCATTTAATGTGATTTTTTAAAACTTTATAAAGTGTTAATCCTTTCATGGAAACTAAATTTGGATCTTATTAACTATTTTATGTGATAATTCTTCCATAAAATTATTTTAGTAGATTTAAAATTATCTTTTCATTTTATAGTCATCTTATTTAATTATCATGGAATGTTGCATTCATAACAAACTAGACATTGTTAAAATAAAATATATTCTTGAATCATTATTATTCATTAATTATATTTTATATCATAATATTCATTATAAGAATATTAGGAAATATTTCAGCGAAAAGGAAAATGATTTACTTCTATTAAAAATCAGATTTTATGCATTATATGGTTTTATATAAAAGTTTTATTTCAAAATTATTGAATTTTAAATTCAAAAAATTTACTAAATTACATAAATCATAATGCAAAAGCTATATTTGGATGAATTTTTTATAATTATTTTGAAAATTATGAATTTTAATGAAAAGGGAAAAATACAAATTTTTAGTAAAAATAGTCCTTCTTTTTGAGTATTTATGAAGCCACATTACATTATAGAATAGTTTTAAAATTTTAATTGTTTATTTTCATGAAAATAATGAAAATAATGTTATTGTACTTAACATTATACTTCAATTTTGAGTAAAATTATTTTTATACTTAAAAAAATATACAAAACAAATCGTTTTCCTCATGTTTTTCAGGTTTAATTTTAAATTAAATTATTTCACTTCTTTGAATTAAATTTGATAAATTATATCTATTATTTTAAATCATTAAGTTAATTTTTTAAAAAAATTATATTTTATTTTTTTCCACTATGAATAATAATCATAGTAAATGTTTGTAATCTAGGAAAGGTTAAATTGAGTATTTAAATTTAAAAATAACATGATAAGGATAGAAATGAATTAATAATTTCCATTATTATACTGGATGAGTGGGTTTCTACTATCCTCATCCATGATTTAATGTTATGACAATTTATTTTCTATTGTTTCTTAAAAAATATCTTATATATTATTTTAATGAAAAATACAAAATTCCAAACACTTTTCTTTATATTTATTTTATATCTTCACATAGGGATACAAATAAGTTGAGAATCAATGAAAAATTTTATTATGATCATAATGAATTTTTTTTTCTAATGAAGGTTATTTATTTTTCAGTGATGATGTAACTACCTAAAATGCGTACACAACATCGACAATGTTCTTGTGGAAGTATTATAAAATTAATGTAAATGATTTTAAACACATCTACTGTGATATATTTTTTGGATTAATTATGGTGTCAATATTTTTTAAAACATAAATATAATGTATTATAAATAGTGAAACAGATTATATTTTAACACCATAACTATCATTTTTTAATGTCTAAGTATCTGAATAGTTTCTAAAATGACATTAATTACAATTTATGTAAAATGTATTTTATTAAATTAATTATAAATCATAAAAGTCATAAAAATGAAAATTAGTAATATAAATGGGAATAAATTTTATCTCTTTTCCATTTATGTGTAATTTTTTCCTTAGAATTAAATGTACAAACCCTTAATACTGGAAAAGATGCTATCGCGGTTAGGGATCAAAATGGTTAATGGAAGAGTCAATCCAAAAGATAAGGATTAAAAATATAGAAAGTCCTATAAATATTAAATAATGTGGTTATATTTGTGACCATTTAATTATTATATTGGAATCCATGCCATTTTAGAACCATTTTACATGAGTTAGACACATATTATCAGATAACATTCAATATATTTCCTTAAGTGCTTCTCCCCAAAATTATAAAAGGAAACACCACTCCTCTATTCCTCACGCATTTTGAGCACTCTATCTCAAGAAATACCAACTAAAATACCCTACTAGAATCCATCCCCAAGTCCTATGGGTCATAGTCTATTTAAAATACAAACCTTATAGGGAATAATGTGTAAATCATATATGGTTTTCCAAATAATAGGTATTTATTTTTACCAAATGATTTAGTTTTATTTTTTCATCCACCCCCTTAAAATATTCTTAAATGATAATGAAGTTATAATATCATAATATTTAATGCACTAATATGAAATTTTGGTAATGGATTATCCTATATCCATATCCCCTTCCACAAAATTTTAAAACAAACCATCATTTGTGTGTACAGAGGACTACTTCCTCACAAAGATATCATTATTCACCAAGACATGATTAATAATTGTTATAGAATGAACCTCATCATAGAACAAAACCTTTTAAATTTGGTTTATGATGAGTCATATTAGTCTCCTTCTCATTTTACAGTCTAAGGATATAACAATAATTAGTATAAGACACACAATAATATTACATTGGCGACCCAAAATAGAGATCTCATTTCTGGATAAAAAATTCATGCAGGTTCATCAAGTAAAAAAATTTAATGCCTTGTTAAAAAGTGATTTTCTATATATGAAAAATGTTTCTCCAATGTTATATCATAAATTCTTGAGATATTTTTTTGTATAAAAAGTTTTTGGTATTCTATGGTGGAATATTCCGTTTTAAATCCTATAAATCCCATTAAATCAATGCAGGATATTATAAAATATGGGGGATACAAATATTATTAAATGATTTTACAAAAATCACTACCCCCAGTGGCCTAGAATCTTATTTGGTTAATTCATAGTGTATAATCAGTAAGAGTTTTTTGTTTCTCATAACTCACATAATGATGGAATCTACAGATATAGAGAGTAATTACATAGTATTAGTTAATGATATAGACACTATGATCACGATCCTATCTTATGATGGTATGGATGATGAATCTATTGAACCTAAATTGTCAATAAAATAAAAGATCAATTGTATCTAATAAAAATCAAAATGGTCTTTAATAGTTTATACTTGATAATAGGATTTGTTTATTTTCAATAAACACAAATAGGTTTCTTTGACTCGTTGGATATGAATCCTCGAATGAAAAAATTAAAATTAATAAAAATTTCCTCCCTTATTATATAGAATTATATGTGCCCAAAAAACCATCGCACTCATCAAATAGATGATATTTTAATGGAAGTGACAAGTAACTTATAAAATCTATTAGATGACAATAGATAATTCAATCTATCATCCTTAATAATGAATAATATAAAGATCCTATGGATGCTCCACTAATTGTAGAGGAGGGGTTTTCTTACACTATTGATGAATTTTGACAAGTGAATATGAGTAATAATGTGGACACACGATGAAAATTAATCACAACTACCATAAAACCTAAAGAATAATAAATATAAATATATTTACTTAATAGAATTTCTTTTATGTGTGAATATAATTATATAAAGAATACTAGGTCATATCCCCATGTAGTTGCTAGAACCATTACTGTTCTATGATAGAAATAGATTATGATTTTTGTTTTTTGACAATCCATGTTGGATGCTTAGAATTTTTTCTCGGAAATGGATCATACAGTTTAATTAGGAAATAATATTGAAGGTGGCGACATTTCCTAGTGTTTTCTATATTTTTTTGTCCAAAAATTGGAATATGTAAAAAAGTATTTTTGTCAAAGGTAGTTGCATGCAATATTGAATGGTTTTTAGAAAATTTCACACAATGAATAATTTGGGATCATTTCCTCAAAATATGTAAAAGGAAAAATGTTAATGCATGATATAAATGTGTGAAAAATATGAGGTTACACGGAAGAAACATAAGCACCCAATACGACATCCAAATGAGTTTTGTGTGCTCATAAAAAATCTTGCGCACACTGACCAAGATGTGTTAGGAATATAAGCTCAGGGTCATTGAGGAATATAGATAGGGGGCTACCCCATAGAAGAATTAATGATTTTCAAATGAAACTCTTGTTTCTCTACCGTGCGATATATTTGAGCGCGAATAAATTATAGAGAGTTGATATTGTGTACATGGTGTTCCTTTAGTCTAAAAAGACCATGTGAACCCTTTGGTGTATCTACACGAATGATAATTGTTGTGCATAAATTTGGGGTTGCGCAAAAGTCATCTTTCATGAAAAAATCCCAAATCGTACATATAGGTTTAGTTATTTTATACAAGTGTAGTGTTAAGCTTCTGGTAGTATTTGGAATATCAAGTTTTTGCGGTTAGTTATTTCAAGTGAATCATTTCAGGACATCGATGAAAGAAGTCTCTCATGATAGAAGGAGACTATGACATCAATGAAAATATGTTTAAGATACCCAGTTCAATAAACTGTGTAAGTCTTCTCCCATGGGAGTAAGCAAGGGGGGGGGAGCGATGGAAGTGTTTCGAGGGACATAGTGGCATACACTAGAATTATTCTTATAGTAGTGTTCCTAGAATAGAGGGACTGTATACAAACTATATTACTCCATAACTATTTAAGATTAGTGGATTTTGGTACGACTGACATAGTATCGGTGTATGCTTCTTATGCATATCCCTTTGTGGTGAACCATGTAACAGTGTTGTGTCATCTATTCATATGTGATTGTTTAGTTATTGTTCATATCCATCATATATGTTAAATAAGTTCCCACCAATGGGGGTAAAAGATCCATCACATTAAAAGGAAATGTGGACACCCCAATTTACTCCTCCTATCTCAGGGAGTCTTAGGGTCCTACAGTAGCTACACATAATTTGGGTTTAAAATTCATCTATTAGTGTAATAACCATGCAATAAAGGGAATTCACACAACTCATTCCACTAAGGTGGAAGATATCATTGATAAGTTTATCAATGATAAATTCAATCAAGATGTTAAATAACCTAAATGATTTTCTAACAATGTCCCTATAGAGAAAAAAATTTAGAAAATTAGAGTATATAATTAATTTAGGGATTTGAACATCAATTGTTTAAAACATGATATCAAGATTTAAATAGTATATTTAATATTTGATGGAAGAACTTGATTTGAACGATTTTGATTATAGATGGGTATTATAGTTACAATCATATAAATATATACTCTGAGGATGGAGAATCCCATACCTTCAAGACACCCTACATTATATATTGATACAATTTGATTTCCTTTATCTTGTAGAATGATGGTTTTACATAAAAATATTACATGAACCAAATATTTATATCATTTTTGGGGAAAATGATATAATTCTATGTGGATAATTTGGTACTTAAATCCCACAAACTTTGCGATAAATTTTTGAACATTGAGGTAATTCTTATAAAATTAGGACAACATTTCTGGGAAATAGACCAATCAAAATATGAATTTTGAGTGACATTAGGTAAATTACATGGCTTAGTGGGAGTCCATTGTGATATCGATGTGAAACCTAATAAAATCAAGTTGATACCCCCATCTGATAACAATTATAAATTTTGATTACTCCTAGGTTATATCACTTATATTATCCACTTCATTATAAACCTCATCAGTATGTGTTTAAACATTATGGAAATGATGGAGAATGGGGTAGATTACTAGTGGGATGACGACTTATACGAGGATTTTGATGATCTCAAGGAGTATCTTCAACATCCTATAGTGTTAACACCACATACAAAAGGAAATTATATTATTATTTATGTGGTGAAAATGAAGCAGGTTATTGGATCCTCCTTACTTAATAATGATGTTGGTAGGAAAAATAAATTATGATAGCTAATAAAAAATTTGTTGTAAGATAATAAATGATATTCCAATATTAGTAAGAACTATAAAAAATGATATTCATTATATAGAATCATTTACATTATCTACAATATCATGATGTCCACTTGATTTTATATACGGACACAATTAAGCATGTCCTTATTTATCCTATATTGATAGGATGGATAGAGATATGGGACATAATCATATTACCATTTTAAATCAATTTTTTATTATTGATGGTTTTAAGGTACCTATATTTGAAAAATTTCTCATAGTATACCCTATACTGAAAGAGGTTCAATTTTACATAGGGTTACCCAATGATGATGTTTTATATTTCAATGGCACTTTAAAACATTGGAAATGAAATTTGAAAATATTTCATGATGTATAATTGAGAGAAGGATAGAAGAGCTAATACTCAAGCAGAGCTGTTGAGGGATTTTGTTCATTTCACTAAAAAGGTAGTCATACTCAGGTGAATTGAAGGGGTAGAGACCCTCATTGTTATGAATGAATTCCACATTGGTGCCTATAATTCACCTAATTTAGGGCCAAATCTCTTCCACTAGATCAAAATTAATAGATATTTTTATCATTCAATGATGCTTGATTTCATGGAATTCACCAAGAAGTTCCATGAATATTAGATACAGGAAAATTTTATTCTTCAACCTTTATATAAATTCCACACTACAAAATACACGTTACCATTTTTCATATGTGGGATAAATGTCATGGCTCTATATCCTATAATAATAAACAAGAATTTCATGCCCATTCTAACTACTAATGGATTGTTCTTAAAGTTAGATAATCCACACCCTAAAAAAAGGTTGTAAAAGAAAAAATTGTAAACTTCTTGATGTCTATTGTCATTACCAAACAATTATGATATTAAGTAACCCCAACTTCAATGCCTCTGATCTAAAGAAATAGTACCATGAGTAAAATATTCATTTTAGTCATTTTACTCAATATATTTCTATATATAAAAAATAGATAAAGTACTTAATCAAAAAATTGTCTATTATTCTTCAAATTTTGATGGATAAGGACATAGATTCCTATACAGAAAAAATACCTTTATGGTTCTGGGATTTATCACACCTTTAATTTTACAGCCACACAAGTGACCCTATACATAATTGTATAATGAAAAAAAATGATTTCCTATTTAAGTACAACTTACCATAGTTCACATCACCATTCTAAATGAATAATATAAAAAACTTAACATCTTATATTCCTCATGATGATTTGGAATAAATCAATGAGAAAATTTTGTGCAGACTGTATAACTTTGAATTATATCATTATTAGGTCCTACAAGGGTTAAACAAGAAGGTGCAACTTAGATCATTCATCTATGTGGAATTATTATTATCCTTGAGAACACCAATGATAATTGAAAGGAAAACCCATAAACCAAAACAAAATTGGGAAGGACCTTAAATCATACACACTTTATACTCCAATAAAGCTTATTCCCTAATCAAAATAGATAGAGAGTGTTTCACGATTACCAATAATATAATGTTTCTCATGAAATAATTATCATAGATTCCCATTGGGTTCCATAACCCCGTTTTTATGATTTTAAACTACTTAGAATAGGTCCATATTATATGAAACTAAACTACAAGGAAACCATGTTATTATTGCATGAATTTAGACTATATGGAATATTATTCTTGTTTCAGGGAATTAAAATTCATGATACCAGGTCAAACCTACAAAACCATTGGACTATTTAGTGTGATTATTATATAGTGTAGTTTTCTTATATTAGAGGTTTCTCTATATAAGATCCCTAAAATATGGTTTTCCCTACCCATAAAACTATTCCATAATCGTAATGGTTCCAAATTCCAGAACTATATATGTACTGATTATTTTTATTCTTGGATACGTAGTAATAATTTATATTCATACCCTAGGCCCATCCGCAAATATTATTTACCCAAAACCTTCCATTACATATAACTACTTGAGCCTTATTCAATTCATATCATATTTTCTATTTCATTGCCTAACACATGGACTAAATCATCATATTTTACTCTTGCACATGATCCTGATAAGTGTAGTTTCCTTTTTATAACTACATGTTTCTTGAATGTTATAATATAATGATATGTAGAGATATCTGGATCTCCCATAATGAATCCATCCACAGATTTCATATTCTATTCAATTTCCCACTCTATCCCAGTGTTTTAAGTCCTATAATAAATCTTTTTTGTGTATTCAAATGAACCTATCCAGGATGAAACTATTTTGTTTCTCCTAAATATCAAGACTTGTTATCATTCATGTTGGGTTTTTTCTCCATTATCTCACAAGTCCTCTCAACAATATTACTATTTATTAATATATATGATCTAGATTCAAGAAAAGATTATTTCTATATACTATATGAATCATAATTCCTGTAATTATAGGAGACACATTGATGTTTGAATTTCCCATCACAGATCCAATGAAAAATTCTATTGTCATAATATTATTAACTATCATGTTTTAGTGTTTGGGACTAATTAGTGGTGTGAATGAGGATAAAATCTCATATCTTATGTTATTTTTGTGATACAAAATGTTCTTAAAAGAATCATATTGAAATTAGACTTATACAGATAACCAGTATGGGTACTTGGCCCATGTGGGTAAAATATTACAAATATGGGTCATTCCATGTGATGAATAATAATATTTTTTAAAAACCACAACATATTAATCTATTATGAAAACCCACATATTAATATTCAACACTACCTCCATGCATAATGTATCATGTTATGTCATGTTTCTATATAAATTCACCACGCATGTGTGATCGACACCGCACTATTAACGCCTCTCCCACCCTTTAGGGATTACCTCAATAAGGTACAATCAATTTGACCATATATATACCTCAAAACCTCTTTTACACCACATTAAAGAATTAATTCAAAAATATATTTTTTTGTCTCATACCTCATTATATTTAGACGTAACAAACCATTTGTTTCTCTACATGAATCTTTTTTTTCATCACCCACTCTCCCCCGCATCCCTCAAGACACTCAATATTAAATTCCAAATTTTTTTTCTAACCTATATAATTCCATTATTTATATAACACTAATATTTTCCAACATTTACTCATTCCCCATTTATCCCCATAAACACATTTTATCCACCAAACCAATATATTGACCCCTTAATGATGTTACTGCCATCCTATCTCACTCTAGGCCTATCATATCACCATGAATGCCTCACCATCACCCTAGCCACGTAAAAACCACTAATTCCTCTATTATCCACCTTTCAATTTCCATCAATTAAAATGTGTTCACTAAAGGCCACCCAAAATGAACTCCTAACAATCATACACTTTAAGGCTCTTCTCTTTGATGCTGACTCCTTGACAACCCCGAATCTAAGGCCACCCCAACTCCCTAATAAACTGTTTATATTTTATCACATAATCATTATTTATTATTTATTCATTTTATTTTATAATTATATACTAATCCATTTTTAAAATTAAATTTTAATTTTATAAAATATTACTATATTATTTGATAGTTTTATTTGTTAATACACAATGTATCATTTTCTAAATATATTTATATTAATTTTTTATTTATTTATATAAAATAATAAAATTTAATTAAATCTAAAAACTTATAATAAATATATGATTTTTGTTTTCATGTGATCTTTAATGCATTCACTATAGGGTGGGAGAGATGAATAAATCCACATGTTTGATATACGAGCTTTTGTGGGGCCAAGCCCATACAATCCCAATCCCATGTGGATTCGGTTCTCCCCACCCCAACCCTTCCATTTCACATTAATAGACTATATTCATTTTATTGTTCCAATCCATTTCTATAATCTGGGATTAAATCCATCGATTTTCCCCTACGTAGAAGCAAGATCAGGGAAAATAATTTTCTAAAAACTATATATATCTTGATTCCCATTGAAAACTATATAATGAAATCTAAATCACTTATCATAGGCCCAACTACAAATTACATATTCATACCACTCTCTCCCACTAACCTAACACTTGGGTTTAACAATTAAAATTGCATTTTATTTATGTAACCCTATGTTAGGATGATAAATTTCATACGATTTCTCATATATACTCATGGATTTTTTAATAATATTGAATGAAATTTAGTGAAATAATAGTTAACTACCATACGCCAAATCAGAGATTCCATCACTGCTGAAGCCCTCCTAGAATATGGTATCCTTATTCAAAAAGGGTCTTTCTATATTTGACACTACATTGGGATAATGTATATTTACATTTTAGACCTATGAATTGATTGATTCTTATTATCAAAAGAAACATAGTGTTGTTTGAACTGACTTCCACATATCCAAATGCATATCCTATTCTAATTTTACACCTATGTTCCCTATGGACTCACCCTTAGTTTGTCCCAAATCTGAATATTCCAATTGCCTTATGAATATTCCCTTCCTATATTGCATTCTTTTTATCTTGATCATATTATTCACCACAAATAATTCATGGATAGTTTCAATGCGTATTCTTAATATCTAAGGACCCCTCTCATCGATTATAGTAAATTTTATATGTATCTTTTCTACCTATAAAAAACTAGATTCATGTTTTCAAGTTATAGAAGAATATCCAATTACTCCACATTCCCTAAAAAACATTGTATCAGATTCAACCATTTAAATTTTTTCAGTGGTAATCCTCAGTATACATGTACATTGGAAAAGTAATAGTCTATTTTCTTAAGTATGATCTGTGGTTTTCCTCAGATATACATTTTAACTTCACCATTTCTCAACATAGATAACCCATGTTATGAATTACACCACTTTTATTACAATTTAAAAATGTGTTGAACTTGTTTAAGATATCAAAGCCGCATTTGGTTTATCATATTTGAACATTATTTTAGCATTAAAAACTGAAACTATGTGAACATCTTCTCAAGGCCCTCTATAATAGTACAATACTATTTAATTATATCAACTTTTCCAAATCCTTATTCCTAAATAGACTGCCTAATATTTTGGAAAAAGATTTATTACCTTAACTATCAACCTGACATTGGTCAATGTTTTGTGACTTTAAACATATGTCCCATCATTTTCTTGATTATTATGAACTTAAACCACCTCGAGAAGGATACATAGTACTCATCAGGATAAATACCCATAACGGGAAGCTTGGGAAAAAGGAAAAATTATTTAATTTATTGGAATGTACCTTGTATATCCTTTAAAAATTTATATAATTTGAAACTATAAAAGATAAATATCTTTTTAGTTTAAAAACAAACAATGGGTGGCCTACGAAAATTCCATGTTTTTGGACACCAATACGTTCCTATCAATATATTATTTAAAATTTGTTATTTAAAAGGAACAAAGTATTTTGGAGAAATCTTACAGTCCTATAAATGAACAAGAAATTCTTAATAGGTCTATGGTTTTGGAAAAAAGTAATAGAATATTCATGTTCCTTACATATGATTCGGTTAAAAAAAATACGTGTAAAGTACATAAGAATTTAATTCCAAGGTACTCAAACCCTATTAAAAATAAGTATTTCCATGAAAAACCTATTCCAATTTTTAATTATACTGAGTCATTAACTTCCTCATATTTTAATGAGTAACCTTGAATTATATAGATGGTAAATTGATTTCTCATCAAACCTATTATATTCATCCAAGAGTACAAATTTAAAAGGAAAAAACATTAATATTTTATATAATAGTTTCACCTCATCTTATGGTGATTGAAAAGTTATGTCACATATCTACCATGCCTATATCCATCTATGTGTAAATTCCTTACATATGATTTATTTTTCCACTTGTCAACATTTGAGTCAAGTATTTTTAGATTTTGATTTAGTGAAACAATATACTTTTATTGTTTAGATGTTTTCAATTATATTTATATGACTTATTTGGTTATTTTTATAAGATAATCAGGATCAATAATTAAGAAAATATAAATTTTAGAATGAAAAAACTATTTGATAACAAACAAATTTCATTGATGTCACAAAACAAAGGAAGAAATCTACGGAGTATATCTGATCCATGATAGATTGAAAAGATATGAATAAAACATATAAGGAAATATATGATAATATATGACTATATAAACTATCAAACCATCCAAAATTTCTTGTGGAAAAATAAATAAATAGTTGGATAATTTCATTCCTTGAAACCTTAACCTCATCTAACAAACATGATAGTTCAATTTTCCTGGCTACTTCCCAAATTTTTCTCGCGATGTTCTCTATTATAACTACTACCTCAAAAAATTGTTCATTTATAACTTCTATGTGATTATAATGTTGATCTATATCCACTGTATGAGTTTCCATCTAGTTATGGAGTAATGATTGACCAAAAGTTTGTTGATTTAGCTATTGAGAATCTTACATCATTGATTATTTATAATGACTTTTATTTTTAATAAACGAAAATATATTTCATGAGTTACTATTATTTATGGGATAACAATGATTTGTTGAATCACTACATAAATTCCTAGATAGTTGAATCTACCCACTCTTAGGCCCATATAAATTGACCCAGGTGACCAGTACTATTCTCCTACACAGTTATAGGAGTTTTAGTGATAAAGGAATAGATATTCTTCCATACCATTTCACATATTTCCTGACCATATTAATTAATTTCAAAGAAGAACTTACATTTTATTTAGGGATTAATATATAATAAAGATGAGGATACTCATTGAATAAGTTCTTGAAATTAACGATGACATGATTAAAATTGACTTAAAAATCAAGGTACTAGAATGTTCCTTCATTAAAAGATCATGATTAACACATGTTACATTAAAATATTTAATATTTGGAACCCTTTTTAGTTTTATGAGGGTTTATTATTCTATACCTTAAAATCATGATTTTCTATAATATAATTAAAAAATTAATCCAGTAAACTAATTTTAATGTAAAATCATTCATTTTTGTATTGGATAATACGTATTTATTCTTTGGGTAAGTCTTATAAGTGGGTGTGTCCCTCTCATTAGTTATAGAATCCAACATTACGAAATCACCATCCCAATATGACTCCTCATAGACTTATTGCTTGGATATAAATGGTTGACTATATGTTCATGTGGTGAATCCTCTCAGTATGGAACCCTGATATCAGTTAGTCTATGATAGAATATATTCGGATAACAAACCAGTCTAGGCACCAGTTGATGAATGATTTATTACAGTAATAATCTCTATAATCATTAACATTAAAAATACTTACCAATTTATTAATTTTATTTTTATGATCATGAACAATATTACATTAAGATTGTCTCATATTTTTGACACACTAGAATTCAATTTCATATTACTATGAGAAATATGGCTCACAAATTGAGATATCCACAACGCCAGCTATGAGCACTCCTTCTTGGAGAGAGATTTTGTAGGAGTAATCATCCATTATACTAGTTGATTCATCCATCACCATATAGCTAGGGGACTCATAAGAAATTATTATAATTAGTGAATTAATCTCTGCAATATTTTTCATATTAATTTTAATTAATGGTTATTGGAAAAAAAATTCAACGAACAACAATGTGGCCCTAACTACAATCATGGGAGCCAGTATAGTTCTTTTATGAATATAGTTGTTTAGATTAACTATTATCCAAAAATGAAATAATTAAATTGTAATATAAGTCCTATTATGATTTTAATAATATTAGACATGAACGACACTTGGTAGAGTCTCCCTAAGGATGATATTACGACATTTAACTATTTTCATGATTATTGGTATATGACCATAATAAAGTTGTTGGAACATAACCCAATGTAATATTATCAGGATTTTAATAACCCCCCACTAAACAACACTAAATGGTAGACTAATCAAAGACATAAATTTAACTTAGATTTAATTTTATGTTTATATTCCATATATTGTCCATCGTTTAAAATGGACGAGTATGTTTCTCAAGTTTTGTTGTAGTATTGGTTTGGATAGTTCCTTGGTCTCTTTGCCTTGGTTTTTGACCACTAATATTATAATGATATTTCAATTCAAGTGCTTAAGGGGATATTGATAAGAGGGTGAATATTTTTCTTCAGATTACTTTTAACCAACATTAATAGATCCTTTGCTATAATGAAAGATTGGTTAGCATTATCCTAGGTATTGTGGATAGGGGGTAACCCATTAAAAATTCACCAATGATGTGTATTCACCCATTTTAGTAAATATAACCTAGAAACAGTCTATCTTTCCCCTATGGAAGATCAAAGGTACAAGTTTATGAACACCATCAACTAACCAACTTAGGGATGAGGCTTGGATGATGGTAAAATAATAAATAAAAAGTCCAAATGGAATTATATAATTAATAGAACACAAAATGTACTCAAACTCAATATATATCAGATTCACTCAGTTTGAATCTGACCACTGTTTGGAGAAGCTTCTCCAAGAGTGATGATCTCATTAAAGACACCACCATTCACTATCCTTACACAGAAGATTTCTTGATAGTTAATTATTATGGAATGATTTTTTATGTATTCGGTTCCTATTATTAATTATCATTGTGGTGTATATTAGGTTTTATGATTCCTCATTTCCTCCTTTAGAAATGAAATCCCCCTCAATGTACATGTTTGTTCAAGTGACACCTCATGATTTTGAATCCCACATGAAAAGTAGACTGGCATTTGATTCTATAATTGGTTCATGAATAAAGAGAATAAATCAAAATAGGGTAATCATATATGACATTGAATAATTAAATAGTTTTGGTCTAACAGTAAATGAATGTTCTTAATGAAATCATTGGATAGGGTGTTATGAACTGATTTTTATATCCTCAATCAGTTAGTCATTGAATATAGCTACAACTTTGTTATGGAAGGTGTTATAAGTTCTATCCATTATCATTATAGGAAAAATCAATTTTCATTGGATAATGTGGTGTTATGTATAATTATTATGAAAATAAATATGGGAGGAAAAGGCATAAAAGAAGAGAAAAATTTTTAATTGGTGAGAATGTCATAGAAGTGAATATTTTTCCCCTATTATTTGGCATCCATGTCATGGTATCTAGGATTATATACTAAGTCATTAGAAAAAACATTTTGGATCTTGGACACATTGTGAACAATATGGTGTTACTAAAGTAGCACACCAAATTAGACAAAAAATAATGGATCTCCAAATCTACAATGAGCCAACAATTCTTATCCATATTTGGAGTGAGGCATACACAAGAGTAAGGGAGAAAGAGAGAGTTTTTTTGTAGAATTTTCTATTTCATTGGTTCAACTTAAATAATTGATGTAATTTTATTTATAGTCGATTATAATTTGTGATCATTTCCTCATATCTATTAATAAGGGATAATAGATCATGAAACCATTATTGGGATGACACTGATTCCCCCATTTCTTTAATTCACTCACTCACTTGTTCTATAGGAGGGCATACATGAAACCATATTCAGGAATAAATCATGTTTTCAATATAATTTGATTGTCCACATTCCAAAAAAAACTATTTATGGGGTTTAGTGTGGGGGGGGGGAATTTGTTAGCACTCAAATTGTATTAAAGGGGAAATATTTGATGCCTATAGAGAAATTTCAAAACATTCAATGTGATAATAATTGGGCCCCGTTGCCTCACTTCGTGAACATTATCACCCCACCACATCCAATTTTAGTTGGATCCTTATAATGTTTTTTGTTCACTAGTTCCATTTCCCATACTATATTCGCCTTGGACCCACATTATACACCTTGTTCAAAGGAACAGGTTGAACGATGTGGTTACCATCAATTATTTAGATATCCAACCCCCTTCGATATATATGGACCACCAACCTCATATTTATATAAAATGTGTAGAAAACATGAAAATATTTAAGTACATGATGTAAATGACCTAAAAACCCAGTACATCCATTCTTCTATTAATATTTTTTTGAATCAAATCCCAGGGTAAAATAATGGGATTAAATTTTACTTGTGTCCATTGATGATTATGGTCATCTAAGAGACTGCCTTTCCCAATTGATCATCAAGACTAAAATTAATGATCACTATTTAAGTGGTATTCATATGAAAATAAGGAATGGACTCCTAACACTCAAATTTTCCTTCAACATACATAAACATTATCCTTAAATTCTATAACTAGGTTCTTATTCTTATTGTTAACCAATCAAGGTTTACCCTCAACCCCCAAGGTCACCTACATATATCTCCTAGGTCTTCACAATTAGATCCATTCCTAGTTTATCTAACTGCGATCCCATATTCCCAGCTCACCGTAATTTTCCCGATTATGCTAGTTCAGCAAACTATGCCGACTTTTTTGTGGCACCCTATTATGGGTCATGCAATTATTAAAATTTTAATACACAATGATACACATGTTTCATTATCCAAGAATACCACACCCATTATAATGAATGTGTAACTATATTGCACATTTACATTATTCAATTACATGGGTTAAATTGGTTTCCCAATAGACATTGTTGACGCTCTTTTTCAAAGGAAAAACCATCAAAGATCTTCACCCACTATGGCCTCCTCTAAAGCATCCCGAATTACAGAATCAAGTTATTCACACTAGGGTGATCACTTACTGTCATGTAATATTTTGATAAGAGAAATTGGATACCCTATAATAGATATCACACTCATTTCAATCCTTAATCAATATGGTCATTGTAGTGCATGAAATCATGTATTTCTTTGATAATCAGGATCCAAATACTTAAGGGATTAATGGGGATATTCATGGCCCATAAAACTAATACTTGATGCTTTATGCCAGTCTAAACATATAATAAGATTCTATACAACCCACTATAGACCAATTAATGATGAAAGACATAAATTTTCAGCCAAATCGGTGTATGTCCAATGAAACCTTTGTCTGGACCATCTATTGGTTTAATCTAGAATGGGATTCTCATGTGTAAGTCTTAGAAAAAATTTATCTAGGTCTCAATCACCATGTAATATAACCCGTATTAATTAAAAAAATATTATAATATTTGTTATTAAAATGAGCATAAACTACATGATATGAAGGTCCTGGATTATCGACCTTAAAAGGCATATAATTGGTCATAGACACACAACCTAAAAAAGGTACTTCATTGGCCATGAATTCATGACCATAAAAGGAGACAAAATAGAACTTTTTACATGACATTAAATGGTATGATATATCTAATTAAAAGTAATTAAACTACTTTATTTTTTATTCCCTGCATAGGGATGTGTATTTAACCCTAATCACATATACAATCCCAATCCTTACACAACCAACATATTCTGGATGGTGATAAATTCTAGTGTGCATGGGTATAGATATTTAAAAATTTTCATTACTAAAAAATGAGGGGAAATACAGAGAACCCCAAATATATATATATATATATATATATATATATATGGAGAACCTTGAATACATATATATGTTCACATTAATGCATGGTGTCGATCGATCACATTCACAACAATGGTAACAAGAATTTTTAATTTGTAATTATGGAATGAATACATCATAAATCTATAATAGTTTCATAAATTAGGAAATAAAGTCTTTAACATGATAATATGACCTCTCATTATAGAAACCATTATGAAAAATTTGAAGCATCATTACTTCATTTTAAAATCTATATAAATTTTTAAAGTGGACCGCTAGGAAAAAAAAACAATGTGACAATGATTTCATGGGGGAATAAAAATTTTATTTCATTCATAAACTTACCATTCAAATTTAGTGAAATTTTATCGGGGATTTTTTTCCCTATGTGTTATATTTTTGAATCTACTAAAGTTGTAATTTGGTTTAATTTAATTTTTTAAAGCTTATAAATATTTTCATTTTAATATAATTTTATAATTAATGTTTATTTATTTAAAAACACCAAATAGAATTTTAAAAGGTAAGTAAAAAATAATTTTTTAATCAAAATTATATAATATGTTACGAAATTTTGGTTTTTATAAAAATTTGAGAAAATATTTTTTAATATTTTATTCCATGTTTATGTTATTTAATAATTTTTTAATGAGTTCTATAAATAGAATGTTTCAATAAAAGAGGGTAAGGATAATAAAGGGTTAAGTTACAACTTTGGTGATTAAATTCATCATCGATGAGGGGATAATGTAGTGGTGCATTTTTTGCATTGAGGGTATTAGTTTACATTTATAAAGACCCGTAAAATTCAAGGAAATTTTTTTCTAAATTTTCTTTGGGATTTTACAAGAATTCAGTTTCTGACGGCGCCTGATTCCGAAGCCCGATGTGCCCAGAATCATTTTACGAAGTTTGGCTCAGGTACGTTCAGTGAACAAACGAGCGGGAATTTCTAACTTTTGAACCGGTGCTCGGAATCAAATTTAGAGAGCACTGATGGAACCACAACACCGGTTTTTTCTTAAGAACACCATTTCCGCAGTTGTGTTTTATCGAGTTTGGAAGTTTGTTTTCAGGGTTTTTTAATTAAACTGAATAAAAATATGTGTTTGCCATATTTTTATTTGAAGTGGTAGTTAGAACCTCCAAGGGGAGGTTAGTGGAGGGGCCCACCCACACATAACCTCCCCTGGGTGGATGTTATAAGGTGGGGCCCACATGAGTATCAAACCCCTTAACCCCCCTTAACTCTTGAACTCTCCATTTATGTGGATGAAGCTCTCACTCATTAAATGAGTCTCTCCACCTCCCTCTCATTAAATTTGACAACTTGAGATATTTAATTATGTGAGTTAATTTTATTTCAAACTCTTGGAATTTATAAGCTTTGTGGTGTTAATAAAACACGTTAATAACTTATTTTATTTGTGTTAGAGTTTAGTTGATTGGGAGACTTTGGAGAAAAAGCTTAGGAAGTCTTGAGTTTCTTCTTTCACTACGAGGAAGAACACGAAGAACGTCTCTTCCGCCACTGAAGCACGACGACGCCATCATCTTCATCGTTCTTCAACTGAAGCAAGGGAAGGGAAGTGACGCCCACGACATCTCCAATGACCTTCATCCGTGTCAAAGGAGAAGATGTCGCCTGCGAAGAACGTCTTCAACGACGAAGTCACCTCCGAACGCTCGTCCACCAACGACGAGTACCCTTCTTCCATTCCGAGGCATGAGCATGAGAATTGGGAGTGTGTGACGAACACGACAATCGAGGAATCGATATCCACCCTTTTTCCAAGATTGTCAACGAACGAAAATTACGATGTAGGGAATTTAAATTGTGATTGTTGATGAACCCTCGTTTACTCCCCTGATTTTTATTCTTTGTGAATATGTCCAACTGCTATCGTTTAAAGAGAGGGGGCCGGTCCGCACAAACACGGCCGACCCACCTCCTTTTTCCATGTTGGATTTCTTTGTGGTTTGCTACGGGAAGGCGTGGTGCTGTCACACCACGCGAAATCATGCAAAAAGGAAATGCACGGCGTCGTCGCTCCGCGTCGTGAAAAACAAACAAAGGCGCGATACCATCGCGCCGCGTCGGAGAAACCCGAAGACATCTGTGGTCGGAGTCGGGCCACGGCGAAGGGGCGCGGCGCCAACGCGTCGCGCCGGAGAACCACAAAGACGGCGCGTTTTGTTAATTGATGTTCGGATTGATGAGTGATGACATAACAGGGGCCGCACAGTATTTGTTACACTTGCGCAGTAAAGTACAAGACCCAAGATTAACACCGGCTCCGACGGTTTTGAAAACGTACCACCGGAGCAACTCCGGTAACCCGCGGAAACACCCGGAGGCGCGAGTCGCCGGCGCGGCGTCGCCGGTGACCGGAGGCAGCGGCCGGAGCTGTCCTGCCGTGAGGCGGCGGCGATGCCAGAGCGCGCCGCAGGAAGAATTGGCGGTGGCGGTTGCGTCGACGCCCTCAATTAATGGCGAGGGGCGGGCCGCACGCACCCCCCGCTCCCCGACTTCGGCTCAGCCACGCCAAGCCGCGGCTGGCCGGTTAGGTTGGACCATGCCGGCCGGGCCGGGTCCAGTCGGGTCGGACCCGGATTGGGCCGACCCAGGGGGGGTCGGGCTGGGTCGGTCTGGGCCTAGACCCCCCGATTTCGGACCACTTTCAGTCAAATGCCCATATCTTGGACTACGGACCTCCGTTCGACGCACCGTCAGTTGCATAGCGATCCTTGGAACGAGACCGTCGTTTTTCTATATCGCAATCAAGGTTTCAAAATACTTTGGATTCAGCCAGGTTGGTTCGGATATGAAACCAACCGGGCCCTCGGAGCGGAAACGCTTATATCTCGAGCTCCGGACGTCCGATTGACGTGCCGTCGACTTTGATGGATTCTTATAAGTGAGATGGATCTTTTGGCTTACTCCGCTCGAGGTTTGGATGTCGTCAGAGTGCGGTCAGGTTGGTTCGCTCACGAAACCAACAGGGCCCCTGGAACGAAAAAGATAATAACTCACAGACCGGGCGTCCGATTGACGCGCTGTCTGTCTCATTGTTTTCCTCTTGATGAGACGGAACTTTTGGAATACTTCACCCGAGTTTTGGATGCAGTTGGATAGTGGCCGGGTAGGATTGCACCCAAAATCCAACCGGGCCCCTGTAATGGAAAAGCTGATATCTTTCAGATTAGACGTCCGTTTGACGAACCGTCCGTGGCGTTGGTGATCACGTTGAGAAACAGTCCCTATGGTATACCCTATGATAGATCGGGGTACAATTGAGATACGGCCGAGTTGGTTCGCTCACGAAACCAACCGGGCCCCTGGGACGGAAAGGCTAATAACTCACAGACCGGGCGTCCGATTGACGCGCTATCTGTTGCGTTGAGACCCCTATGATGAGGCAGTCCTTTGAGATACTTCTTCTTGGGACTTTGAGATACTTGGAGTATCGACCTAAAGCTCCTGGAGCGGACCCTCCCAGAGACGAGCGTGTGGAGTATGGAGACCGTGTAGCCGACTGAGACCTGACGACTGCTTGACCGACTCGACATGGAGTGAGTCGACTAGCCCAGTGGAAGGAGAACTACTTTGTGAGGTGCAGACCCATGGGGGACAAAGCACTACCTGTGTGACAGTGCAGACCCGCGGTACTCATCCAGAGAGTACCTCAGCGGGCTACTAGGGGGTGTGCACTACTGTGTTTGGGTGACATACCCCGGTGGGAAGCACTACTGTGTTTGGGTGGATGACCCGCATTACTCGACAGGAGGAGTACCTCAGCATTCTTAGGTTAGTGGGCAGTACCTCGGAGTCGTGACAGGACCACTGTACACTCCAGAGACGGGGCTCTTCAGCAATTACGGTTTCGATAATGAAAATCCTGGTTTGAGCTGAGACTTTTGACCTTTGTGTTTACCTCATGACTGAGTTGGGTTACTTGATAACTTAGGAATATGTATGGGCATATACCTGGGTAGTGGTTATCCATTGATTTCACAATCCTTGTGTTTCCTCATGATTGAGCTGGGTTAAATGATAACTTAGGTATATGTATGGGCATATACCTAAGTAGAGGTTATCTGTTGAGATCTTCTTTGTGGTTATCCTTGTTGGTTTTAGTGAGACATTGAGGGTCTTGGGGTCCCTACTGAGTATCGTTATACTCACCCTTGCATGGGCTATGCCCTCACCTCATTGTGTAGGTTGCAGATGACGGTAGTGCTGACGAAGGTCGAGTATTCATGGACTGGACGGTACCTGGAGGTGGACTACACGACGAGTCAGTACCTGGAGGTGGACATCATGGTGAGACGACACTCGGAGGAGGTTGATGGGGGAGAGCGTTGTGGAATCTATCTGTACCTACCCTTCTGGTAGGATCCGTGGTGGACGATCTAGAAGCTGCGCCATCTGTACCTACCATTCAGGTAGGATCCGAGGAGGACGACCCAGGAGCTGCTTCCTTTCTTACAGCTGTTGTCTTTTTCTGTTGTACTTTGTTCAGCTGTAGTTGTACTTTCTTTTGGGTTTGTATTTTGGAACATTTACTTTTCAGTACTTTATTTTGTACTTAGTGTTTTTCTTCCGCTTGTACTCTGTGGTGTTTTGATTACATATATAAAGGCAATGACTTCCCAGTTATTGGGATTTACGCCTTTGGTGCTAGTCGCTAGCCCCTGGCCTATGGAAGGCGGGCTTGGGGTAGTCACAGCACGGGCCCTGAGGGAGGGTCGTGACAAATTGGTATCAAAGGAGTCAGTTGTACCGCAGAACTTATAACACTGATATTTTCTTTCTGTGAAGCAATAGTGTTAAGACTACCGAGTGTGGTTTTCAGTTCAGGGAGTCCATTTTTGGTGTGGGCGGCCGACGTATCCATACACCAGGACCCTGACAATTGATTTCCGACATTGTGCAAGAAAACACTGATTGCTTGTGTGTTTCCAGAAGTTTTATTTAAATATCAGCTCAAACCGGGTCATCTCACCAGGTATAATCGTTTGACTGTGTGACGTTGTTTCTTTCAGGATGCCTTTTCTCGGACGACCAGCTAGAGACTAGAGGGATGTGCGTGCTGACAGCCTGTCGAGCGACGAGGCTTCGGTACAGGGCCCTCTTGCAGTTGAGGCACCAGTGCCAGAGACCACCCAGGTTCCGGGGAGAGACGGACCCGCAGGCGGCTGAAGTTTGGCTGGAGGCTGTGGTGAGAGTCTTCAGGCTAGTGGTGATGCCGACAGACTTCATAGTGGTCTTTGCTGCCAGCCTTCTTCAGGCAGCAGCAGGAAGGTGGTGCAGCCACTTGTTTCAGTTTTGCGACCGGATGACCTTCGCATGGGAAGACTTCGAGACCTTCTTTAGGATGGAGTTTGTCCCAGTAGCTCTACACCCCGAGCATGTACAAGAGCTTTTTCATTTACCGTGTGTTTTTTGATCGGTAGATGAGTCATATGTGGGCAGTAGACAGATGATGCAGAGGTCCAGGAGGACCAGACCGACAGTTGGACGATCTCGGGTTTTAGGACCGATGGTGCGGGGCACCCGGGGTGGGGTCAGAGCCAGGCGTGCCAGAAACAGAAAGTGTTACTCATGCGGCGGGAAGGGTCACCTCGCACATGACTGTACGACTCCCCGCACAGTTGATCCACAGGCGTTGGAGGATCCACCGAGGCAGAAACAGTGACAAGTGCTTGAGCAACAACCAAGCAGTGGACAAGGCAGTAGAGCTCCAGGAGCAGGTGTACATGAGCAGAACTAATGGATACATTCCTTGTACTTCTAGTTCCATGTTCCTGTTGTATTCGTGTCTTTGTACTATGAGTTGCAACAATAAAAAGACACTTATCTTTGTTTTCTTTCTTGTCCTTTTGTTTGGTTGATATTGAGTGGTCCCGGTTAAACTATTGACTTGACCCTCACTTTCGAGATTTCTACTGGAGGAGACCCAGTGACCTCACACTGATGCCGATAGTGTGACTCGACCCTTGGAGGTGATAGTGACAGTTGGATCTCTTAGTAGTTACGTCGAGGCCTTACGATGTCATCCATGGCATGAATGCATCATTCATGTCAGGATTGACTGTATTAGGCAATGGGCGTGGTTAATCTAGGGGATGAGACCGAGTTTCTCTTTTCGGAAAAGGAGAAATTTTAGCAGCTATTTCAGATCTTATGCAAAGAAGGTACAGATCATCCAGGAGCAGATGAAGAATGCACAGTGCAGTAAGAAATAGGAAACCGGCTCCAGTCATAGAGACTCGAGCATGTTAAATGTTAAAGAAGAGGAAGCTTAAAGGAGAGATGAGTCTGCAAAGCAGTAGACATGGAGGCAGAGGTAGGAGAGCAGGATGAGGTGGTGTACATCTTAACATGCTACAACAACCCGCCTTAGTTATCCCTACCAGGCTCAGGGAGCGGGAGGGCGGAGGAAGAGTGCAGCTGCATGCGGTCAAGGAGAGTGACCCAATGGCTCTAAGAATGATTCCTGGGATAGTCTGTTTCCACTTCTAGCTACTATAGTAACAGACGTTGATATGAATAATTCCTCGCTTTCACAAATTTTGTCCCAGACCTAGAGTTTTCGGTAAGCCGTGGACTTGAGCCTCACAACTGGAGATACCTTGGGAGGAGACTCGATAATCACACTTACGCCGACGGTGTGGTCAGACCCCCGAGGCGAGAGTTTCAGTTGGAATCTCTTGGTGGCAGCATCGAGGCCCTACGACGTTGGTTTGAGTATGGACTGGGCAATCACAGTTCATAAACAAATTGACGGTATTAGGCAAAAAGGTTGTAGTTTAACTACGACGTCGGGATGGGTTTTCCTTGTTCGATGAAAAAGGAAAACCCAGGCAGCGTAGGGTAACTCTTTCACAGGAAGGTGCGACCGATCACTCTTGAGTCGGTCAACCTTACCCTCGTAGAAGCAGTCGTTTTGAGTTCTAGTTATAACAGGAATTGGAGACCTCTAGAGTTCGAGGATGACGATCATATCCTTATACGGGTCTCATCTCGACGAGGTTTACGGAGATGTGGCCAAGACGGCAAGTTATCTCCGAGGTTCAATGGACCTTTCGAGGTCCTCAGCTAGGTAGGCGAGGTGGTTTTCCACTTGACCCATCCACCGCAGTTGCACCAGGTGCACGACGACTTCCACGTATCTCAACTGAGGAGATACGTGCTTGACCCTTCGCGTATCATCGACCATGAGGAGTTGGACGATGGCGATGGGGTGTCTTTCATGGAGGTTCTAGTGGGGATCGGGGATTGACAGGAGCGGATCCTATGAGGACGATCGATTCCTCGGGTGCACTTTCTCTTGCAGTACGGGAACCTCTGGGTGAGCACATGGGAGCAAAAGGCTCAGATGCGTGCTCAGTACCGCTTTTGTTACCCTAGTTTGTGTTGAAGCGTTACGAGGACGTAAAGTCCTATGGTGGGAGTAATGTAATGACCCGTAAAATTCATTGGAAATTTTTTCTAAATTTTCTTTGGGATTTTACAAGAACGCAGTTTCTGACGGCGCCTGATTCTGAGGCCTGGTGTGCCCGGCATCATTTTTCGAAGATTGGCTCGGGTATGTTTAGTGAACGAACGAGCGGGAATTTCTATCATTTGAACCGGTGCTCGGAATCAAATTCTGAGGGCACCGATGGAACCGCAGCGCCGGTTTTTTCTTAAGAACGCCATTTCCGCAGTTGCATTTTATCGAGTTTGGAAGTTAGTTTTCGGGGGTTTTTAATTAAACTGAATAAAAATGTGTGTCTGCCATATTTTTATTTGAAGTGGTAGTTAGAACCTCCAAGGGGAGGTTAATGGAGGGTCCCACCCGCACATAACCTACCTTGGGTGGATGTTATAAGGTGGGGCCCACATGAGTATCAAACCCCTTATCCACCCTTAACTCTTGAACTCTCCTTTTATGTGGATGAAACTCTCTCTCATTAAATAATTCTCTCCACCTCCCTCTCATTAAATTTGACAACTTGAGATATTTAATTATGTGAGTTAATTTAATTTCAAACTCTTGAAATTCATAAGCTTTGTTGTGTTAATAAAACGTGTTAAGAACTTATTTTATTTGGGTTGGAGTTTAGTTGATTGGGAGCCTTTGGAGAAAAAGCTTAGGAAGTCTTGAGTTTCTTCTTTCTCTACGATGAAGAACACGAAGAACGTCCCTTCCGCCACTGGAGCACGATGACACCAACTTCTTCATCGTTCTTCAACCAAGGCAAGGAAAGGGAAGCGACGCCCACGACATCTCCAACGAACTTCATCCACGTCAAAGGAGAAGACGTCGCCCGCGAAGAACGTCTTCAACGACGACGTCACCTCCGAACGCTCGTCCACTAATGACGAGTGCCCTTCTTCTTTTCCGACGCATGAGCTTGAGAATTTGGAGTGTGTGATGAACATGAAAATCGAGGAATCGATATCCACCCTTTTTCCGAGATCGTCAACGAACGACAATTACGATGTAGGGAATTTAAATTGTGATTGTTGATGAACCCTCGTTTACTCCCATGATTTTTATTCTTCGTGAATATGTCCAACTGCTATCGTTTAACGAGAGGGGTCCGGTCCGCACAAACACGGCCGACCCACCTCCTTTTTCCATGTTGGATTTCTTTGTGGTTTGGTACGGGAAGGCATGGTGCCATTGCACCACGCGGAATCATGCAACAAGGAAATGCGCGACGCCGTCGCGCCGCATCGTGAAAAACAAACAAAGGCACAATACAGTCGCGCCGCGTCGGAGAAACCCGAAGACATCCGCGGACGGAGTCGGGCAACAGTGAAGTGGCGCGATGCCAATGCGTCGTGCCGGAGAACCAAAAAGACGTCGCGTTTTGTTAATTGACGTGCAGATTGACGAGCGACGACA
This sequence comes from Viscum album, assembly GCA_963277665.1. NCBI lineage: Eukaryota > Viridiplantae > Streptophyta > Magnoliopsida > Santalales > Viscaceae > Viscum > Viscum album. The sequence continues at coordinate 1,899,182,849 of OY728150.1, forward strand.
TAACGGGGCCACAATGTATTTTTGAAGCTTGCGTAGTAAAGTACGAGACCCGAGATGAACACCGGCTTAGACGGTTTTGAAAACGGACCACCGGAGCAACTCCGGTGGCCCGCGGAAACACCCGGAGGTGCGGGTTGCCGGCGCGGCGTCGCCGGCGACCAGAGGCGGCGGCCGGAGCCGTCCGGCCGCCAGGCGGCGTCGGCGCCCGAGCGCGCCGCCGGAAGCATTGGCGGTGGTGGTTGCGCCGCTGCCCTCAATTAACGGCTAGGGGCGGGCCACGCGCTCCCCCCGCTCCCCCCGCTCCCCGACTTCGGCTCGGCCACAATGAGCCGCGGTAGCGCCAGCCGAGCCGGGCCGGGTCCAGTCGGGTCGGACCCGGTTCGGGCCGACCTAGGGGGTGGTCGGGCCGGGTCGGTCTGGGCCCAGACCCCCCGATTTCGGACCACTTTCAGTCAAATGCTCATATCTTGGGCTACAGGCCTCTGAACGACACACCGTCAGATGTGTTGGAACGAGACGGTCGTTTTGGTATATCACACACAATGTTTGAAAATACTTTGGATTCGGCCGGGTTGGTTCGGATACGAAACCAACCGGGCCCTCAGAGCGGAAACGCTTATATCTTGAGCTCCGAACGTCCGATTGACGTGCCATCGACTTTGATGGATTCCTCTAAGTGATAGGAAGCTTTTGGCTTACTCCGCACGAGGTTTGGATGTCTTCGGAGTGCGGTCGGGTTGGTTCTCCCACGAAACCAACCGGGCCCCTGGAACGAAAAAGCCAATAACTCACAGACCGGGCGTCCGATTGACGCGCCGTATGTCTCGTTGTTTTCATCTTGATGAGACAGAACATTTGGCCTACTTCGCCTGAGATTTGGATTCAGTTGGAAAGTGGCCGGGTTGGATTGCACCCGAAATCCAACCGGGCCCTTGGAATGGAAAAGATGATATCTTTCAGACTGGACGTCTGTTTGACGAACTGTCAGCGGCGTTGGTGATCACGTAGAGAAACGGTCCCTATGGTATACCCTATGAGAGTTCGGGGTACAGTTGAGATACGGCCGGGTTGGATCGCTCATGAAACCAACCGGGCCCCTTGGACGGAAAGGCTAATAACTCACAGACCAGGCGTCCGATTGACGCGCCGTCTGTTGCGTTGAGACCCCTATGACGAGGCGGTGCTTTGAGATACTTCTTCGTGGGACTTTGGGATACTTGGATTATCGACCTGTAGCTCGTGGAGAGGACCCTCCCGGAGACGAGCGTGCGGAGTACGGAGACCGTGTAGCCGACTGAGACCTGACGATTGCTTGACTGACTCGACTTGGAGTGAGTCGACTAGCCCAGTCGACAGAGCACTACTTTGTGAGGTGAAGACCCATGGTGGACGGAGCACTACCTGTGTGACAGTGCAGACCCGTAGTACTCATCCGGAGAGTACCTCAGTAGGCTACTAGGGGGTGTGCACTACTGTGTTTGGGTGACATACCCCGGCGGGAAGCACTACTGTGTTTGGGTGGCTGACCCGCGGTACTCGACAGGAGGAGTACCTCAGCAGTCTTAGGTTAGTGAGCAATACCTTGGAGTCGTGACAGGACCACTGTATACTTTAGATACGGGGCTCTTCAGCAGTTACAGTTTCGATAATGAAAATCATTGTTTGAGCTGAGACTTTTGACTTTTGTGTTTACCTCATTATTGAGTTTGGTTACTTGATAACGTAGGTATATGTATGGGCATATACCTGGGTAGTGTTTATCCGTTTATTTCACAATCCTTATGTTTCCTCATGATTGAGATGGGTTACTTGATAACTTAGGTATATGTATGGGCATATACCTAAGTAGAGGTTATCTTTTGAGATCTTCTTTCTAGTTATCCTTGTTGGTTTTAGTGAGAACTTGAGGGTCTAGGGGTCCCTATGGAGTATCGTTATACTCACCCCTACACGGGCTATGCCCGCACCTCGTTGTGTTGGTTGCAGAAGACAGTAGTGCTGATGAAGGCCGAGTGTTCGAGGACTGGATGGTACCCGGAGGTGGACTACATGACGAGTCAGTACACAGAGGTGGACTTCACAGCGAGACGACACTCGAAGGAGGTTGACGGGCGAGAGCATTGTGGAAGCTATCTGTACCTACCTTTCAGGTAGGATCCGTGGTGGACGATCTAGAAGTTGCGCCATCTGTACCTACACTTCAGGTAGGATCCGAGGAGGACGAACCAAGAGCTGCTTCCTTTCTTACAGCTGTTGTCTTTTTCTGTTGTACTTTGTTCAGCTGTAGTTGTACTTTCTTTTGGGTTTGTATTTATTTCCATTTACTTTTCAGTACTTTATTCTGTACTTAGTGTTTTGGTTCCTCTTGTACTCTGTGGTGTTTTGATTACTTATATAAAGGTAATGCCTTCCCAGTTATCAGGATTTACGCCTTTGGTGCTAGTTGCCAGCCCCTGGCCTATGGAAGGCGGGCTTGGGGTAGTCACGTCACGGGCCCCCAGGGCGGGTCGTGACAACATTCATTTGGTGATTATTTAGGGGTGATTTTTCTACTAAAAGGATCTAATATTATAATATGATTAATTTTTTATGTGGTACATTTCATGGGGGTAGTGGCAGTCTTCTATGAAAGGTTATATGAGTTTTGGGTTTCTTTATAGTTAAATTTTGAATGATGTGTGAGAGGATGTTTGTAATATATGTTTTGAGTTTTGATGTATAGATGCCTGATTTTAGCTAGATAATGATTTTCAAGAAAATAAATATTTTTAATAGGTATGTCACATGTGTAATAAAAATTTACTTTCCCTTGTGATGTGTTAGTATGGAATTCATTGATAACAAAGATACTATTTGAGAGGTATCTTACTAGGTAGATATATATTTAGGTTATTATATAATATAAATTTCCTGTTTTGATTCATAAGGATGAGATTCATTTTGAACATATATAATTTAGAGGTACTAATCTTATTTACCATCTACCATGTGAATTTTTAGGTGATGAAGATGGTAGAAGTGATATTGGAGATTAATTTTCAAAGGGAAGATAATTTCTTTGATTCAATGATAAAAAATACATGGTTTATTGGTTGAATCATTATGATTTTATAGTTTCATCATTGTTATATACCTCATAATATTGGGGAAGCTGTGGTTTCTAGAAAAGAAATTATAATTATTTTATTAAGCCTTGATGGAAAAACCAAATTGTGGTTTTCCTCACGACAACATGGATTGATTATATTTTCCATGTTTAGTGACATGTTTTGTAGTGTTATTTGGGGGAGTCTTTGTCTAAAATGGGGAGGAAAAATCATATGGTTCATTATCATGGATAAAAAAGGTTAGACTGGAGATTTATATCTCATGGTTTAATCTCTATGGATGAAAGCAAATTAAGAATAAAATTACATGGTTTTATGGACACTTCATGGTTTTGATCAAATATTTTTTTTCGGTAGAAAAATGATTCATAGATTTAATGAGTTTAAGTTATAAAAATCCACAGTTATTGGATGAAAATTGATATAACTAATTTAAAATAGTCTTAGGGCACAACATCATTGTTTTTTTCTCTAAAAAAAATATATATTTGAATCCTTAATTTTTTATATCTCATTTAGTTCATATATTCTCCTTAAATCAAGAATTGAATGAGACTTTTTTGAAAACTTTTATGTTATTTTGTGGTTCTTTAGTTTCTAATATTTGTATAAATTAATCCTCGTTATCAAATGTACAATTTATATATCTTTATATTTTGTCTCTTATTGTTATATATTAAGGGATTTGTGGATGGAGAGCTATGTGACATTATAATAGAGGTTTTATAAGAGGATGATGTGATTTAGGTTTGTTGTAGAATTATTACAATAATATGGGAAGATTGAATCATTAATTTGTTTTCTTGAAAATTGAATATAGATTAATCTAGTTGAGGAATGTGATTCAAGAAATCTCATTCTCTCTATTTTAATTATATTTTATATAAAATTTTAATGCTTTTTTTATTTTACAAGATATGTGATTTTGATTTAATTATATAAATCAAATTTGATATTTAAAATGGATACAAAGGTGTTGTATAGATAAATAAATATATATATATATATTATTTGTACATTTTTCATGATTACTATGACACATGATATTCGTATTCATGTACAAGAAGTGATTTTGAGGCGAGATAATAAATTTTTTATATGATCTAGTAGTAAGGATGATGTGGATTAATTGAGGAGGATAATGTGAAAGAAATATAGTAGATAAATATATTTTTTTGGTTTAGTTTGAATTAATTGATAAAAGGCTTATATATAAATTTTATACCATTAATGAATTATGTTGTGAACTAGTTGCTAGAGCTATAAATTTTAATGAAAAAATATTTCAATATGAAATTAATAAAACTCATATTATATTGAAAATTGGTATTTTTTAATTTATTCTACTATTTATGTGGTAATTAATAATTTTAATAATAATATTGATATGATTGATTGTGTGATTGATGAGTTGGTTTTTTAATTAATAAGTGAATTGTTGAAGTAATTATTTAATATATTAAATAATTTTTGTTTTAATTTGTATATTGAATTGGAGAGGATGGATTAATGGTATTGATAAACTATATAATAAATATATACTGAACTATTTTGAAACTAGAATTATTTTAGAGTTCATTATATAATATGATTTTTGTGGGGAAGTGAATTAATCAATTATGAATATAATAATGTAAAGTGATAAAATAAATTTTTATTAAAAACTAAAAAGTTTCAAGGTAAACTTTTGTTTGATTGTGTGGAAGATGTGGTGTTTGGATGTGTGTTAAGGGGTCTTATCAGTAGTTTTGTGGTGAGGGTATGGCGTATAATTGTAGAACTATTTAATATTAAGTGGCCTATATGATGTAATATTGTACAATTATATATCATTTTCATGTTTTTAATTTCTTACATACTACCACCCATGTAGGGTAATATTATCAATGTGCATATAATAATTTGGGTTCTATATAAAGCCTTAACATCTTAGATGTGGGTGACTTGGATGGATGATTACTCCCCCTCTCCCACTCTTTCTTCCTACTATATTGTGGTTATGTGGTACTGGTATGTAATAGTATTGGTTAAAATATGTTGTCAGATGTTGTATGTGGTTGTGGTATGAGGATATGATATGTGGATTTAGTATACTAATGTTGTTTGTGGATATGGGAAGGGATGGGAGATCCATGATATTTATCATTGAGATGTGAGTACTACTAGAATAGTGGAAAAGTTAGCACGATATATCATTGGGTCTTTACTTTTATGATTTAATATACTTATATTATAAATAGATATTAAAAGTGGGATTTTATTTGGATTGGAGTTTATATATATCCCAGGAATGGACATGAGAAATTTTCAATATTTATTCAAAGATACCGTTGTAAGGTTAATACAAATACACTTAAGATATTCTTACGAGAAACCTAATGAGTATACATTTTTTCTCACCCAAATTTCTATAAAATATTTATATTTTTTGATGATTTCATAGGGATAGTTGGAAACTAGTAGCTCATAGTATAGAGCTCTCTTGTCATTAGATAAGTCAATAATTCTTAAGAAGTTATTTTTTTGGTATTGGAGTCTTCGTATTATATTTTTCCACTCCACATAAAAATAAGTACACATTTTATTATATTATTGATTGTATTTTGGTAATTTGTTTAATTACATGAGTTGGAGTTTATTGGTGGTTTCATTCATTTCTTAGGATTAACGATGTAAATGTCTTCCATATTGTGCGGATTATACCAACAAATATCTTCAAAACTAGTGGCTTATTATGGGAGGTCATCAAGAGTCAAACTCGACTATGCTACAAACTTAAAAGGGGGAGAGGGTTCTATTGGAGATGAGTCAGGATAATATATAGATAGTTGTGTTGGTGGATGAATTAATTTTTAAAATGTCAAAATATATTTATTTTATATGGATATATTATTAAATTATTTTTATTTAGAATTTATAAAATGGATAATGGCGAAATCTAAGTTAGAAAAGATAGTTGATTTTTTAAATTAATTCTTATAATTATTTTAAGACACTAATATTTATATTTTATAGATATAGTGAGTGGAACTAGTGTAGAAGATAGATGAGTGGCAAGTGATATTGGATATATGATTTTAGAAGGGTTTACTTGGGTTTACACATATATGTTAAAGAAAAATTTCTAGGTCAAAGGTTGGTTATGAAAATATTTTTTCCTTTATTATATATTATTTTATTTTAATAAGTTTAAAAAAAATATAATAATTATTAAAAAAAATTATTATTTATTAATCATTATATTTTGAAAAATATTTTTATTTATAGTTATTGTTTTTATTAAATTTAATTAGATCTAAAAAATTTATAATATTACTATTTATTAAATAATAATTTTAAATGACAAAATTTTTGTGATTATATTTTATTCAGTATAATGATTTCATTGTTTTTAAATTAAAAAAACCTACTAAAGAAACTAAAAATAAAAAATATAGAAATTAAAATATTCTAATAAATTAATCAATAGGCAATAAACTAAGTAAATAAAAAACTAATAATTTATCTAAAGGTAAAAGAATAAAAGAAATTGTAACTTTTTAAAAATATAATTACACAGAAAACCTACCAATTAAGAAAAAAAGAACTAAAAATTGATCTTTAATGAATTTTTTTTATCCCAAGAAAAATATTAAGAAAATGAAAGAGAATTAAAATGGAATGTTGAATGAAAAGGGTCGGGGATTAACTATTTATAATTATTTTTTATTTTTTGTTGTACATTTATGTTGGAATGATTGCTATCATAAATTGTCCAATACCTAATCAATAATTTTCCATAGGATTATTTATGTGGAAAATTATCAAAGGAATTTCCTATTGTCATGATTATTTGTGATGAATTCCTTATCTGTCACAAATAGTAATCCCTATATTTAACATATCCTGATTGTCAAAAAATTATAATTTATAGATTATATTCCTAAAAAATTATCCAACAATTCCATATTAAATATAAAAAAATTAATTAAGATGAATTGGATGATTCTCTAAAATTAATTTACTATAATAAAAAACCATTCAATTTCATTGAAAATAATTCTAATGTTTCATCAAATATACTATTTGGTTGGAAAATATTTTTGATGGAAAATATTCCCATTGAAATTTGTCATCACTGTTATAATTTTTAGAAACAATAAATTTTTCCATCCCAAAAAACTATCGCTATTGGAATTTTTATGATATATACAATATATATCACAAAAATTCCATCAAATATAAATATATTTCATTTTTTTATGAAAATAATATATATTTGGTAAATTTTAATTTAAAAATATATTGATATAGTATAATTTAATAATATTTGTTGAATTAGTCATAAAATGAATTATTCAATACTTATTATTTTCGGAGTATGAAAATGTTGAAATATACATACATTTAATATTTATTTAATTTATATAAGCAATATTTTGAGGTGAATAAATATAATATTTTTATAGTAAAGGGTATTTAATGGAAAATTTATAATATATTTCATAATAAATAATAATGAGATTAGATGAATATATTTATGGTATTTATTTAATTAATTTTTTCGAATAATTTATTAAATACTGATGAATATATGATTGGAAATATGAATATTATTTTATTTAGAAAATTTCGTATAAAATGTTTTAAAAGGTTTTTGAGATGTGGTAGATAATTTATAAAAAAATAAAATAACATAAATGAAATGATTGGGAGTTGAATCAGTGATAAATAATTTCTTTTATATTTTTCCTTATGAAAAAAACAATAATATTAGTTAGAGTAATATGAATTCATTTCCAAACATACCCACATGCACACAAAGATAAGTAACAATAGATTTTATAGTCTTCACTATTCAATATGAATATCTAGTACAATGTATGATATGGAAACACCCCATATCACATAGTCCACTAGAATCATTATCATGGATTACACAAAGCAGGGGGTAACCCTCATATTGATATACCTCATAGTCTTCTGGCAGTGAAAGTGAACCCTGAATAGTATTGATAAGTCATAGAGTTTCATGATAACATGAAAATATCCTCTTGATTTAGAATTTATGTATGCTATTATTAGGTTGTCTCCTTCTTCAAAACATTCAGTGGAGAAGTTATTCCTTTCTCCTTCTTCAATTGCTTTTTGAAAAAATTTTAAGAACACTTTTTTATTATTATCCTTTTTTAAAAACATAATAAATATTCTCGTGGTTTTTTTAAACATAAGAAACAAAAATAATTTTTATTCCAATACAAATATATATTCATTTAATAATACTAGGAATATAATTTCCTTAATTTTATGAAAAATATTTGATTAAATGTAGTTAGAACCCCTCTACTTTGAAAATTTTCAACCTCATTTTAATTGAGTCAACGATTCCTTTTAATTTTGTTAAGACCTGAACATTATATTCACATATTATATTTTAATATCTGCATCCATAAATTCCCCAATAATTTTAAATAATTAAATAATTATAAATATTTTTGAGCATGGTATCATGAATCACTTGTCACACAAATTAATTATTTTTGATATATATGAAGTCATTTAAAAAATTCAACTATTCATGATGGATTATTCGTGGAATGATTATGCTCAATAGAGTCTTATGATCAATAACAATGAATTCCATTCATATCAAACAATTAAGATCTGTTTAGCTTAAAGAAATATATTTATTCCTTTTCTAATTTTATATCTATTCTCAATGAAATATGTTAAATTCATTTGATGGATCAAAGTATTAAGATGGTGTAAAGACTTAATATTTATGCAATTATATTCATCATAACAACAAAAATACTTTATCGTTATCTTTTTTGCCACCAAAACACCTTCACCCTTAATGTATCACCTCTAGTTTGCTTCATTTATTCTAAAAAAATTGATCATGACCATGTCAAGTGATCCTGATTATTAAACCATGAAAGAAATTCTACAGGAAAAAAACTAGTTCTAAATTATTCAAAATATATTAGTATATGACAATTATATTTTTACCCAATAAATTCATCAAAATATATCTATGTATATATGAACCGTATAAAACGGCTACGACGGTATTAACCACACATCATAGTTTTCATTGATTGCATAATAAATTCCAGTTGATCACATGACCAAGCATCACTCGACTATGAGTCATAATCTTTAATATTTCTATGAGTGTCAAATCAACCACATGTAAAAGTCAATAATGAACATATGAATACTACACTCAGTCGATCATATGCATTTATAAATATAATAAATTGCATGAACAAGTTAAATAAATAGTGAGAGGTCAGGGTTAGTGGATCCATCGTATGTGAAACATTCCAATTAACCACACCTCCCTTTAACTAGAAATTGTTGACATGTTTTTTTTTAAACTAGAATATCCTCAAACTGATTCCAATATTATTTATGAAACCAATAAATTATTAAAACATATTTTTTATAGTGACTCTAAATCCACCAAAACATACCATTGATTTTACAACATAATAACACATTAATAATCACAGTATATTTGAAAATTATTTTTGCATTAACATCAAATGATAACACAATAGACTATATCCACATCAGTATGATCCAAAACTAAATATTTTCATAAATGGATAACAAATCTTTCCATTTGGATTTTTTTGTAAACGAAGGAACATAAATCAAATTTAAATGCACAAAAAATTATAAATTAATCATTATTCAATATCTCTAAGATTACATTAGAAAACACGGTATAAAAATAATAATATTGAATATTAATAGAATTTGGTCCATAAAAGTGTGATTTTCATTCAAAACTTCAAGATCTGATTTTCTATAGTCAATAACATTAAAAACTATAAAATAATTTTCCCCTATAATCTAACTGAATTGCTAAAATAGTTTACACAACTACATGAAAAATTCACAGTTTATCACTTTTAGTCCCACTAAATAAAATCTCCCCATGTTTAGGTGAGACATATATCTTTGGAATTACCCATAAGATTTTCCTCCCCCTTTGTATATAAAATTGAAAAAATAATAGGGAAATAAACACCTGATGATTTAGGTTTTCATTTCTCCCCAATTTGACACAAAATTCTAAATATCAAGGTGGGAGAGGGGATAGAAAACCACACCTTAGACCCAAGAGAGTAGAGATTGAACTTCCATTTCCTACCTCAATATCAAAAAATAATCCATTAACAATGTTTTATTGAACTCATCAACTTTTTTCTTTATAATGGGTGAAAATTATTGCTTTTTCTCATTTATCTTTATAAGATCCCAGATAGAGTGATATTTCATATCATTGTGGTTGATTATTGAATGATTAATAGGGTTATTTGACATGTTTATGTCACATTGAGAATCACAACCCTAGATAATTGGTGGCCTCACTTTATTTGTGATGTTTTCTAACTGAGATACCATCCACAATAATTGATTAGTTGCTAGAATTTTAGCTATATACCGTAGATAAACAGTGCTTGGGGTCCTATAATTATGATTAATTGTATGCCAATAATCACACCTTTCTCTTCGAAATAACACTATAATATTTGTGGATTTTCATTCATTAACTCTTCTTAAAAAATCTTCACTTGAATGTCCATACATATTTAACACTAATTTGTTATCATATTTCAACTGAAAACCAATTATATTTTTAATACATCTAATGATAATTTTACAATCCATAATATGTGAAATTTTTTGAGAACATTGTAATATTTTATGAAGGGTAATAATATAGACTATATTAATACTTAATTTTGTTAATGTTAATAGAATTCCAATCTTATATTGAAATCCTCCTTGATATACTTCCCTTTCATTCTCAACAGTTGACAACCTTGTTCCTACTAAGAAAGGTGTGGAAACTAGTCTTGAATTCTCAATGCCAACCCTTTATGTAGTTGTATTATACAATAATCATGTGAAATTAATTCATGATATTTATCTTGAGAAATTTTTATGTTAATAAAATATCACATCTCACCAAGCATGAACATTTCAAATAACTAATTCATTTCATTAGAAAACACTTTACATTTTCATTATTTATATAAAAAATAAAATCATATAAGTAAAAAAATAAAAATTATTGATAACTTATTATAATATTTAATATAGATATTTCGATACACAATCGAATTTCAAATTTTCATCTTCTTCCAGACGTTGTAAAATGTTGAATACAAATTTCATTTAGTATTTTTTTTTTCAACCCATATAATGATATATTTAACCTAAAAACTTGTATTTCATCTTCTACTAGCAAGAAGCCATACAGTTTTTCAATGAAACCCACTATTTTAGTTCACCATTGAGGAAGGAATACATGAAACCCATTTTAAATTTTTTTAATTTACTTTGGTAAGAAATAACAAGATATATTATAGTGGTTTCTACCTTGAATACTACTGAAAATATTTCATCAAATCTACTACTTTAACTAGTTAATAGCCTATACACATATGTATTTATTTATTTCGAATAACATTAACTTTTTCCTTAAAAATGAATCATAAAACCCATTTTTTCAAATGATTTTTACACCTTTATATTTGGATTCTAATTACCACATGTCATTCTTCAAAATCTAATTTAATTCATTATTTATAGAATCATCGCACTCTTGATTCTCAATTAGTTAAACCTATTTAAACATAGAGGTATATGATTATTTCCTAAATTTTCTTATTTTAACTTGTTTCCCTTGATCTCTAGTAATGTTTTGGACCACCACCTATCTTCATATACATGAATTAGACGAGTATTGTCCCTCATAATTACAAGATTTGGGATGGTTCATACATTTTAGGTATTCACCATGCCATTTTGAAATTCCAGGTTTTGATTCGATGTTGATAATGCTCACAAGGGTTGAAGATCATTTCTAACAAGGAGGATATGCCTTTAGTTTGTGGGTTAAGGACCTTATGTGTGGGTTTCATTCCAAGTGAAATATGATCTCCACTTCTTTTTAAGGGATATGAATTGTTTTTGAAGACTCAAATGTCCATATGATGAAGTTGGATATGGAAAGGACGCTATCAAGGAAGGTTTCTGGCACCATAGGTCAATTTATCTCCCAATATCAAGCTTGATCCCTACATCCTATGGATTTCAAACACAAGGTGTGGGATTCCAAAGGTTTTTGATTGGAGTGATGCATTCTATCCTTGAAAATTGGTACAAAACATGGTAACGTAATGCTGAGGATATCAAATCTGCTTGGATAGTTTGGTGTTGGGATTTTAAATCATGAACCAAAGTGCTCATGTCGGAATAATGATATGGGATATTCATATAGGGATTGGTTTTGACACATTGATTTGTTGAGTACTGCTACAATGATGTTAGGTTTCACAAAGATTAAAATGTCCTTTTTTCGAGGAGACTCATTTGGTGTTTGTCCATAGACACATATACAAGATCCATGTGCATGTATGCATAGTCCAGCTACGGGTCCTTGAAGCTGAATATCATTTCCAAGGGGCATAGAAGCATATGGTGGTTCGATACACCCCAACTAATGATGTGTGATTTGTGGAAGGTGTTAAAACCAATGAGTGTTTGAGTACCCTAAAAGTCATTCCACTACCTAAAGAATATATTATCGTGGTGGGGGAGATATGGAAAACAAGCTATAAACTTTTCTTGGACTAGTGGGTCTAGAGTGCATAGATTTGATTTCACTAGGAATACAAAATTGGCCCTATGTGATTTATGCCTTCTATTTTTTCACCATTTTTAGTTCCTAAACTATTAGAAAGAGGATTTCAGTGGTTAGAGACTCGATTGTTTATTAGGTTTCCCTTTGTGGGTATTTGGCCTGAAAGGTTTTGTGTCTCTTTCATTACCAGTTTATACTATTTTGATTTTGACCATTATTTGCTAGAGTTTCAGTTTTTACAACATTGACCAAAGGATAAACAATTTAGGGTCATGAATCACATGGACCTAATATATAGGATGAAACAAAACATCCTAATTATGATATCTAGGGTCAAGAGTATTCCAACAATATTTTAAGAGGGTGGTATAAATGTTGTAAATCATGGATTCAGTTTCTTAGATCATAAGAAATGATATAGGACAGTCATACTGGGAGTTGTTCAGACACACTGAGGTTTTGAGTGCTATCACAGTGGTGTCCAGTCTCATGAGAATTTGAATGTCCTCTTTCAGAGTGACAAAATTTGTTTGATGACCATATGAACATATATAGGATCCATGGGCATGCATTTATAGTAATGAAAAGGTCTCTTGATGCTGGAAATAATTTCAAAGGTCCATGGAAGGTTATTGCGACTGAATATGCTCAATTCATGAAGTGTTGTATATGGATTTGAGGCGTTGTTGAATGATGGTGGTAGCCCCCATACTCTAGTTGACTGAGGTAATCCTTTTGTGGTTCTTTGATAAGGAATATGAAATGGGAGGCAATCTACATTGTCTATTTTCATATTGTGGGAATATTATTCTTTGTAATTTAATGTCATACGACAAGGAAATTTTCTATGTATTTTATTTTCATGTGGCAAGAATGTACTTTTTTGTAGTTTAACATCATATGGTAAAGACATACTTTCATGAAGTTTATCGTAATTTGGTAAGGACATACTTCCATGTAGTTTATCATCACGTGGTAAGAATGTACTTCCACGAAGCTTAATTCCATGTGGTAAGGATGTGGGAACCGATGTGAAAATGTGGAAATGCCACGGTTGGTCTAAATTATGGCAGCTTTTAAATCACTACATATCTCATAAGTATGAGAACCAATTGACACATAGTTTTTTTAATAGGAAATACACAATGTATGTTTGAAACATATGCCGAGGTGGGAATTATTTTCATTGACTATTGAGGAATGACCTATGATTTGAGATCTACATGTCACTATATATCTCATGAGGATTTGAATCAAGAGACACATCATTCTAGATGTTCCATGTGGTTTAAAATAATGTGGTGTGGACAAATGTGTAACAACGTGGTTTGGTGGGGGAAATTGTGGTTGGCCCAAGAGTGGAAGTCTCGATGTCACTACATATCCATGAGAATGAGAATCAAACCACAAATAGATATTGAGGAACAGTGAATATTAGCGTCATGCTACTAGTAAATTGACCATGCAATTTAACATCATGCGATGGGGACTCATGGTATTCCTTTAATGGTCTTACATTCAGGATTGTAATGAACACGTTTTGCACCTCTATGCCTTTATTGAGGGGGTAAGTACCTATAAAAATTCCTAAGCTCACAAGAGCTATGCTTGGAGTGAGAAATAATGAGCAGCCTAGGTCTACCTATTATGAAGTGACATAAGGGGGCTAAAACCAGATAATTTTTTGTATCTTTTAGTAGATCGACCAAGATATAATATCAATGTGTCTATATGTTTCTCATTGGAAATTAGAATAATTCCATACATAGTTCTAGAAGAACCATAAAAATTCACATCATGAAAATAGGAAATTGGTGAATCAAAGTGAATGGAGATGGAAATCATAGATTCATGTAGTTTTATGTCATGTGGCAAAGACATTGGGCCACCCATTATAAAGGGGTAAATTCCAGATCTGTGCAGTTTTACGTCATTCAATAAGGAAATTGGGTCACCTGACGTAAACAAATGATCATATGGTTGAAATGATGAATAAATGTTTGGGGGTCACTGTGTAACATTTTATGATAGGAATCAAGGAATACCTAGTTCTAAAAGAACCATGTTGTTTAATGTCTTTTAGCAAGGACAAGCTCTATATATTTTAACATCATGAGGTTAGGATGAGAGATGTCTTTCTATTTATCATCTTGTTTCTCAAATGAGATATTCCATGAAGTTTAATGTCATTCAGAAAGGGTGAACGATTGGACTTACACTAATGTGGAAGACTTATTATTAACACCTATGCAAAGTATTTATTGAGAAATCTTTCATTGGTGGGTGGTGTGACACGCTATCCATCCATGCTGGTGTGTGAACAAGCTCTATTATGTTTGACCTAATGTATGATGTAAGGTCCTCCCCACATGGGTTTTAATTTCTAGGGATTTTTACTAGGTATCATTGGGGTTCCTTGATCCACTGCTAGTTCTTAAGGAATGAATTAATGTAGGAAAAATATTTTATGAAAGGTATGTGGGATCTAATTTTGGTGAATTTCAAGGTAGTACAACGTGCGCAAAGTCTTCTCATCTAACCACCCAAACTCATCTTGCCTTTTTTGAGATTGTTCATCATCAGAAATCTATATGAAAATTCCTATTTAGAGAGAGGTAAGTTGGAATTCAATGGGTGACATTGCCTCACTCCTGTACACTAATAAGTATGGAATTACTTATGTGGACGTATGACTAGTAGTACGGTATTCCCATAAAGCATATAGTAGTTTTTTGGCAAATAATTCTCAGCTTTATTCACCATCTTCTCGATTATATTCAATAATTTCATATTTAATACCATTATCTATCCATTTTCCACTACATGATAACATGATGAGTGATTGGAATTGATATTGTACATCAGGTAATGCTTCATCAACTCTTTGGAATATAAGTCGATTCAGTTGATTATCAATATTGTATGAGGGACTACGAACATGGTGATGATATGTGAATTGATGAAGTTGAGAAAATTCTTTGTCCTATATTCATTGATGGTTATGGACTCAACCCATTTGGAGAATAAGTCAGTTCCAGTAAGGATATACTTGAACTATTCTATAGTGGATAGGGTATGTGGCACCACAACATCTATCAACCCAAATGAAAATGGCTATGAATATTTAGCTTCATGTTGCAATTATGGGCGATGATGGATGAAGTATTCATGAATCTAGAACACATGAAATTTCTTGGTGAATTACACACGGTCCCATATCATTGTTTTCTAGTAATATCGTAACATCTGGATCTGGTGAGAAAGCATGGTTCTAGATTGATGGGCATCATAGGATCCTCCATGGATATCTTCGATGATTGTTAAAGTCTCTCATAATTCTACACACCAGAGGATTAATACATCAAAGCATCACTTTAAGAAGAATTTTCGATCATTTGGAACATCATACAAAGTGAATTTTATTACCTACCTCCGAATCTATTCATTTTAGGCACAATCCATCAAGATAGGGCCATCCTAGAGATAGCTAATTATAGGCTTCATCTATCCAAGGGTGATTATTAGATCATTGTAATTTAGGGAAGTGTTGAATTTACAAATATCTGCCATATCATATATAATAATTAATGAAACCATTCTTTTATGTGTAATACCGAGGGTTCCCTCCTCTTTATTTGGGTCATCCAGGATAAAGGCTACATTTTCTAGTGCATCGACATGAGCATGCTGTTATCAGGGGAGATAATGCAATGAGGTCTTAAAGGGAAACTCTACCATAAATCCCCTAATGTAGCCTATGAGATGATAATGATCCTTCTTTTTGATGGAATGTCCACCCTTAATATTATTTATCACTAGTTAAAAGTCACTTTGATATTTTGGTAGGCTATGTGGAGTTTTAGGGATTATTCCAATCTAGCAATGAGGGCGTGGTACTCTAACTTAATATTTGTAAAACCTTCGGGTAGTGAGTAAGAGTTGGAAAATTATATTTGATTGGAAAGATAAATAAAATACTTAGACCAACCCCATTGGGCATAGGATTTTCAATTCTTTTGTATATATGACTCTAGGAGGTTCCATAAAAGTACATATACCATGTTCGAGGAGTGTCATGGGCATAAAAGACTCCATCCGAGATCTAGGTGTCTTCTAGTGTATTTTCTAGGGTAGGATTAATTGTGAGGAAATCATCCATTTTATTCCCTTTAATTGAATTCTATGATATGAAATGAATGTCATATTTCTAAAAAATAACTGCCCATCAATCCAACCTCATAATAAACATTGGGCAGTCCGTGATGTACTTGAGCGGGTCAATTCAAGAGAGAAAGTGGACTCCCATGATCATTATCTAGTGATCATTCCATGGCAGCCACATATAATATGAGTGGCCTCCATCCCCCCATAGGCATAAAAACCGGTGGGTTAATTAAGTAATTTTTATGATATTCATTGGCTTTTTGAGATTCATCATCCCATTAGTAGGTGAGTCCCTTGATCATTATCTAGGTTATAGGGAGATCTATGTCATCCATGTTGGCTATGAATCATCGGATGTAGGAAAGGTTCCCTTGGAGTCCCCTTAGATCTTTTAGATTAGGTGAGTGACATTACTAGAATATAACTAGTCTTTTCTAGGTCAGACTCGATTCCATGGTGGAAAACCATAAATATTAGGGAGCATTCTTATGTTACCCAAAAAGAACACTTCATGGGATTCATCTTTAGACTGTGTTGTTTTAGCTTGTCAAATATTTCCTAGAGATCCTTGAAATGATCACATTATTGTCGGGATTTAATGAATAGGTCATCAACAAAACACACGAAAATAATCCCCCAAAATGGCATAAAGATGTGATCCATGACACAATGATATGAAACACCAAAATTATTTAATATTAAGGGTATGAAATAATAGTAAAAGATTCTTTGAGGTGCTATTAAGGTAGTGGATTCCTCATCCTTAGGGGCCATCTTCATATGATTTTACCTTGAGTAACCATCCATGAATTAAAGGACTTGGAAGCTAGAATTGGCATCAACCAATGGTTCCAAGATCAAAAATGGGGATTCATCTTTCAGGAAATGATGATTATAGTCTCCGAAGTTAGTGAAGACCCTAATCTGCACATTTTTCTTCTTAATGATGATGATTTTGGTTAGATATATTGTGTATTTATCTTCTCTGACAATGTTTTCTTTGATCAATTTGTCAAAATCCACCTCTACATTGGTGACATGAGAGGGGTGAATTCTCATATCTGCCAACTTAATGCTTTGATACTTATCAAGAAGTTCGAGATAGCGTGTAGCCACATCGAGATTCAGTCCTGGAATTTTTGTATTGTTATAGGAAAACGCATATTGGTGATACTTTAGAAATGTATTGTATATCTATTTCTCTTTAGGGGGAATGTCATAACTAATCAATTTTAGTCATGGGTCAGCTTATATTTTCAGATTTATCTTCCTGATCTCATCTATGGTGGTCAAGACACATTCCTCGAATAATGGTGGGGTCTTCCATATATTATCCTCATCCCCTTCCATTTCTGACTCTAGAGAAAAATATTCTTGTGATGATTGAGATATGGGGGACTCTCCATCATTATCAGGGTCCAGGAAGTTATTAGAAGTTATATAATCATCCTTTTATATCTGATTCATTGTAGATAGATTCAAGAGTTTATCATATTTTACATTTTTTCTAAGGATATGTGTGGATTAGAACTATAGAATTAGATTCGTTACATTGACCATGTTTATGGGGAGCACATTATCATCATCAATCATGATCTTGGGATTCATATGGGTTTTACCTATGTCATTGTAAGATGTAACCTATAAATCATCATTATCAATTGATTACTTGCCTCCCTTATTGTACAAATTTTCTTCAGCATATGTGGATCATCATATATCGAAGGGTGTGTTATCACCATGCAGTATGTGAAATTTTCTTTTGATGGGGTTCTTCAGAAATTGATGGAATGTTGATGGTACCACCAATGGATATGGATCCAGGCCCTTCCAAGAAAGACATTAAATGAGGTGTCTAGCTGGATGACCATGAACTTGACATCAGATGACAGTTCACCAAGTAGGGCCTCATGTATGATCTTCCCAAGGGGGATTTTCCCACACTTATTATATCCCTGGATAGTAATATTTGTGGGGGATATGTCCCCTTTTCTATACCCCAAACATTGGAGGGTTCTAACAAAGATGAAATTGATCCCAAATAAGTTATCAATCATCATCCATTGTACATTGAAATTATTGAGTCTTTCTGAGACATATAAGGGCTTTATGTGGCTTTGGATGACCTCTTATTGATCTTAATCAGTGAATTATATGTTGAGAAGGAATCCTAAGGACATAGTATCCACTCAATAGACCATGGACGAATTGAAATTTTTTCTTGAGTACCTATGATCTTTGGAGGGATTCAACAAGTACTATTATGATTTCTCTTGAAAGTTGGACCACATCAATGATTTAATGCTTCTATGGTACTAGAACAAGATATTTCAAGACATCATACTTTGGTTCTCGAAGTTGGTGCTTCCCAATATGGGGATGTTCATGGGCATGTAGTTCAGGAGGTAGAGAATCAAAGGTAGAAGGACATGGAGTTTGTGTAGAGTATGAGGGAGCATCAACATCTAGTGGTGTTAGTCACACCGACCTTACCCATTTCTTGGATTGATCATATTGAACCCCTACTAAGCATTCATGTAAGATAATTGGATATTGGAAACTATTATAGGGGTCTGAGGTACCTCTTTTTCCTCCTTTGAGCTTGATGGAGCACTTTATAATGAGTCTTAACATCCTATATTTCTTCCATGTGTATATGATTTGAATATTGGGTCTGACCATGACTGTGTAATCCCCTATATCCTCAGCTCTAGTGTAGATGGTCTCCCATTCCCCGACGATACATGGGAAAATAATATTTTGGGGCATAATCATCATATAATAAGGGGTTTGTAAAGTGTATTTCATTGAAATTACTACATATTAACTCTTCATATAATGAATATTTTATTTTATGGGGAAGTTCCCATACTAAATATGTTTTAAGGAATAAATATGCAAGAGTTGAGGCATTATTTGGAGCAGAATATGACTCATCTTCCTATATCTATTCCATCTTCTGGTGGTCATGAACACGTTTGGTAAAAAAATATGAAATATAATTCTTGGGTGGTGGATCTTTCATGAGTTTTTGAAAATGTTCCTTCAAACCAGTTTGAGATTGATCAACTATTTTTCGATTCATCATGTTGTCAAAATTTTGTGCTCACCTGGCCAAAAATTTCTCCCAACCATCCACTTATATTTATGGGATGATGGTAATCTAATCCGCATTCTATAGAGAATTTTATATCACCACCTATCTAGAGTTGAACATTCCTTGAAGGACGTCATTGAAGATGAATCAATTGTTGATATTATTACCCAAAAAATTGTGGAAATGGAAGTAGTTGGGATGGTCAATGAGGTTGACATCGTCAGGAATTCTAGGCTACGAGGGTGTTTGCAGGTTATTATCCATGGATTCCATGAAATAACTAGGGACTTTTTAATTTATAAAAAGTATAATTATTTCTTACATTCCTAAAATTAGAGGCGACCTTAATTTCTCTGTACTTCTATTTGATGGTGATTCTATGGATTTCATCACTCGACACGAGGTGTTGAGTGGTTCAGAACATGCATGTGTGCTTGGATGGGAACTACTGTGGTATTGAGAGTGACGTATGCTACATCTTCTTTGCCCAACTTTTACCCTATGCTATGGGAATGAGTTGAGACTTAGATCAGGTTCCCTGAATTTTATCTTTAAGACATATTTATATTTCCTCAAACTCTCAAAATGTTCCTTGATATTTCATGGGGATTAGGGGTGTCTGCAACTCATCCCTGATATTTTCAGCTTAGAGTTTTAAAATTTTTCTCATGTGAGAGGCATATGATGAGAAGATATGTTAAATCATTAAGCAATATTTGGTAATCAGACACCCTCTCATTCTCTCATTGGTTACAATTCATTAGGTCTACAATCATTGTTTTTGACTATGATGAACTAGACTAAAAAAATTAATTGAAGATGAAGCTATTCCCATCCTGTAATAAATCCTACTAGTAGATTATTGTACCAAAAAAAGTCTGTCCTAGTTAGAGTATGTATGAAATACCTTAGTTTTATTGACTCATGTTGATATTGAGGGCCCATCATTAGTCCACATTGGGATACAAAGTGTTTTAAATGTTGTTTAGGGTCCCATAAATCGTCAAAGGTAGAAATGGTTGGGTTTTCATAATTGGTTAGAGGTGGTGTATCATCCACACATTCAGTATATGGCTTAATTTCAGAGAGAATTGGTGTGCGTCACCCTTACATGACTCTCATTTGAGTAGATAGAGATTCAATGGGGTAGAGTAACTCTAGGGGCCTTCGTGTCTAAGACTCCTCCCATTCATGGGGAGTGGATGGGGACGATGAGGTGGTACCACTTTCATCTCCCGCTAATCCTCAATTCATACAATGACTGAATGCTTTCCTTTGATAAAAAAAGGATATCAATGAAATAGAGGGACGTACATATCATTTTCAGCTTCTTAATTTATTTATACTAGTTCTTATATCTAAAGGCAACCTGATATTTAGATACCACTATTGTCGGTGAATCTGTGGGAGTGAGGATATTCATCACTTGTTGGATATGATACCCTGTGGGAATATGGCCCTTGTGTAACTTTACATTGAGTTGCAAAATATCAAATTTTTCACTCTCATATTGTGAAAATTGTTACTCTCTGGATGGGAACTATGATATATGGAATCCTTCCCTTTACCTTTTCTAATATTCCGTTGTGGAGGTGGATTATCATTATTCAGTAGTTCCAAATTCAAAAGCCTTCTTTGGTTATGGGTGTGCGAAAACTCATTTAGTGCATCTAAAAAACCATCCTCCAAGGGTACATTTTTTATGTTTTAGCATAATTTATTTTCATATTGATCAGTGTATTCCATGTTTACTATAAATACATTTATAGAGGCATATCAATCAATGGTTGTTGTGCCATTTCATTCAACGCAATAATATGATTCTATATAGTTTCCATCAGGGTCATTATTCGAATGCATGGCCATGTTTTTCATTTTTGGATTGTGAACATAGTGGGTTTTATTTCCCTTTTCATATTCTCCTAAAATATCAATATTTGAACAATGACTTTGAGGTTTTTTCTGGTCGTGTTTTTCGAGCATGCCAGGACTAACAGAGATTTATCTTTCAGCGAGAGGAATAGGTGAGACACCGACTGTTTATTTCTACCTACTGACATAGAGAATAAGAAATGTCTCTGTGGTGATGTGGATGATGAAAATTCCCCATGAATTGTGGGGTGGGGTCATTTGGGGTCCCCATTGGCATGGATTAGTCCTGTTGTTGAAGTTCCAATGATTGTAGTTAGGGACGTGATGATTGCTGGGATGAATATGAAGATAAAAATGACCCCATACTAGTGGGTTGGGGGTGATCTAGAACCACCATTTATATAGTCAGTGTCCCCTTAAGGGATTATGAACCTAGTGATGACGATTGAGATATAAATTCCACTAGCCTGATGGGTTGGGGTTCACCTATGGCTGGTGAGGGTATTTTATGAATTCTCTTGGTGATTGATGATATGAGGGGTAGAGGTGGTGGTATATTTTCTACTTGACTAAGAGGACAAGTTTTCTCTAGGATTTATACTATGTTAGCTACTACTGTGGCCTACGTGATGTTGTGTAGTTGTGCTCTTGTGGGATCTGGGTGGGTTGGAAGCCCATGGTGAGGACCATTCATTACGGGAATCTTTTTTGGGTGATCGTAACTTAAATCTCTAATTTTTAATGTAATACTATTACCTTTAGGGTCCTAGGTTGATATCATTTTTGGTCTCCTATCTCCTCATCCATGGTGTCCGAGCACCATTGAAGTAGAGTTATTCTATTGAAATGACCAACTAACCCACACATTCCCCAATCCCTTGATTTCAGTGAAGGGAATAATAGTATAGGAAGCTGTATATGAGGTATTTTTCTATTAAAAGGGTGATGAAAGTTGTCATCAAATATACTATCCCCACCCTTGAATACATATTCATGACGTGGATTTGAAGATTATCAGCTAAAGTGTCATGATGCAATTACATGAAGCGTACTGCAGATTTCTGCTGTAGTTTTCTAGTTTTTGGCTCATGGGCCATAAAGATAGCTGCTTGGTTGAGATGAAAAATAAGTATCTGAATTATCTAAATATTAATATCTTATTCTTGAGAGGGGGAAAATCCATCCTTTTGTATCTTATGAGGAGCCCACATATTATGGCATAGGTATAGAATGCACCCCTTTTTTAGCTTGTTGGGGATCTCATAGATTGATGTTCCGAGAGGCCAAAACATGATGGGGATGTCATTTATGGATAAATCGCTCCATAAGTCAATTTAATCATCCTACTAATCATACATACACACCTCCATCAAGAAATACCGTAGAATATGGCTTTGATGACTGCCTGCTGACAGGAGTGAAGTATTGATCTACATTGAAGGTGAATTGTATACCATTGACCCCGGTGTTTTGAGCACCTTAATTTATGAAGGCGTAGTTGATTAATTCACATATTTAAATAGTTGTGTCTTAGAAAAAGGGGTATTTCCTTTCACATGGGATATAACACCATGGGGAGGTCGACCATAGTGGATGTCAGTAATAGAGTCCCTGTGATCCATCTCCACACTACTATATGAAGAACCATTGAAGTAATGAACAACTTATACTTCCACATTGATAGAAGAGCTAGTAGACCCTATATGAATTTATAATGTCTCTCAAATGACCCTAAGATAATTTTAATTGAGTATATTAAGAACAATCCATGTTCGACATCTTCTCCAGGATACGATGACAAATCATTTTTGATTTAGTAGGAATATGAGCATGTCATGAAATGGTTTCTAGAACTTGAATATAACCATCCGGTGCTAATTGAGTTTTATCCCACTACTATGAAGATGTAGGAATATACCAATACAGTATCTTATTATTGATAGATATATAAGCATATCCCGATCATGTTCCATTCTTAATCTGTGAGCCTCAATCAAGATTGGAGTATGAGCCCGATCCTGATACATCAAGATAAGCCACTGGTCATTCTTGGAAAGAGTATAAACCTTCCTTGAGGAATGTGCTACTCTAAAATAGTGATACCCAATTGGAAAAAGAATGTGATCCTATTCTAGATATTCATTCCCCACTGAAATATGTTGAAGGACCTCTAAAATGGCAGAAGGATTATGAGACTCCTCTTATTTTTCCAGGGAATGATGTTGGTGTAGTTATTCATCAACAGATATAGGAATATGTGTATTGTATTTGTGATCTGCTATAATATACAATGAATATTCACTAAATGGAATATGAGCTTATCCTGAGGTATGTACCATTATCACTTCATCATATTCTTCCATGGCCAAGATATATGACTGATCTTGGGACTTTGGAGTATTCCACTAGACCTCTTTGATATGAATATCATCTTTTCTAGTGGCTTGTTCCCCTCTTACGTGGTGACCCCTGACTAGAACAACGATATGATCATAATCCCGGGCCTTCGGAATATGTCGCCGAACATTTTCAGCAGGAATGTTCTCATATTCAGAGGTTTGTGCTACAATCACCTAGTGAGCCCTGGTTGGGACAAGAGTATGAGTCTGGTCTGATACAACACCCTTCATTAGAATATGATGATAATACATTCTTGTGGGAGAAATAATGTGTGCTTACTCCAGTATAACCACTTGTTCATGATGATCAGAGTGTTCAGCAGTCCTGACTATATGTATAGGAGTATGAACCATTCCCTATATCCGAACAGTTTTGGAATACTCCAGAAATTTTTATCAAATATTGCTAAAATATATTGAATTTTTATCAAAGTGTGTACAGGGATATAATCCTTCAAATTTTTTTTCTCCATTATATGTTTTCAGACATCTTCGATTGAAGCAGGGATACGCATCCATTGTTTCCTTGTTGTGTCTTTAGATTCGGTTGATGAAATTAATTCTTGGAGATGGGAGTATGATCCTACCCTATGACTATTGCTAGAATATTCCCACAGACTTGTTCTGATCCAGTAGGGAAATGAACCTATTTTCTAGTTCCCATATGAATATGCTGGCATTAATCATTAGCAAGAGATAGGATAAGAGCCCTCTAATGGATCTCCAAAGACATCCTCCTCTGATGATTTTTCCTTGTATCCCTTGTCTGGGAATTATATGTGGATCAACGTTAGATGGTACCCTTAACAGGTGACTGATGAGTACCAATGGGATAGTGTTGGTGACGACAGTTGACATGTACCCTCTTTGGTGGCACGCTAATTGGAAGTGAACCATATTCAAATTCCTGGTCCACCTTCATCAGTTATTGAAGGTATCCATTGCTGCACATTGGGGATAAGCTCCCAATGTGGTTGGTTGTAGCGATGAGGGATACTAGCCTAATGGAAGCCTCTACTGGTTAATGAAGACTCACAATCTGATGTGTTTGAATAATCTCATGGTAATATTCTATGGTCGGGATTTTACCGTGTTAGTGGTACTCGGAAACCATCATATTTTCCACCTACAATGGGATTTATTGGTATGGTTAGGTCGCTTTATAATCTATGAGGGTCACAAAAATAGATGATTTGCCTGAGCGAATTCTTGATGATGAATACATTATCTCAAATCGGGATGTTGTCAATATTGATAGTCATTCAGACAAAAAGGAACATAGTTACCAATTAAGATAATATTGTAGGCATAATATGCTCAATTAGATATATATGGTTAACATAATTTTCTTATTATTTCATGATTAAACCATTTTTCTCATTTGAACATTTCAAAATGAGGATGGACTTATTTCATAAGAACCCTAGTTACCAAGGATCACCCATATGATCATGCTGGTCTTAATTATTAATTTTTATATGTTTTGAAAAAAAAAGTTGTATGACCCATGGTTAACCGATCATCCCATTCTAAGAGAAATTTACATTAGGTTCCCCATTTTTTTCATTGGGTTTTTATGGCATGGAATGGGTTCCACGTGTCGGGATACAATTTTCACTTTTCCGAGAACTTGAAAATAGTTCTACAATTTGTAGATGGGTATAGGCCGTTTTCCCAAATGTAGGTTCTCCTCTGGGCTTTTTGGACCAAATATTCTTAGGTAATTGCGTTATCTTAGAGGTTGGGATGTTGGGCTCATCAGACCCTTTTGGGGGGAATTTTTGCCTACTCTAGGACCCTCTTATAAATCTAAGATAGGATTGTGAATCTCTTCCTAATCCCGGTATGAGACCAGTTACCCTAATAAAATGATTATGGTTTGACTCTATTTTATTTACAGAATATTGGGATATCTTTAGCAAATCCATCTATATGCATTTGAGTGTCTCAAATTTTTTTTTCTAATGGCATACTACTTATATGTTGAATCTATATAACCAAGTTATTTGGAACATGCTACCATATAAGGAGGCTGTTAACATCCCTAGGAGAGGATTGGACCATTATGGGGAATCCTACGCCTCCTGGTTATTGGAAGAATCAAAACCCCCATAGCATGATTTACCCTTTAAATTCAACGTCATACAGAGAGGGCATATGTGTGGGTACTAGGACATAAAATATTTGAGGTCAGGACTTGAGGAGATGTGTTACATATCATAGTTATGGTTGGAATCTGAGTCATTGTAGTTCGGTTTACATTGGGGCTTACACACTAAGGCTGACCGATACCACTTTAGAGTTTTATAGTCTAGTTGGAATGATCGAAACAATTCCCTATGCCCACGTGATGCATTCACTTTGTGAAAACAAGGGTAGGTAAATGCTTAATGCCATTGCTTTAGATAATGGTCTTAGATGATAAAATTTACATATATGATTAGTATAAAGCTTAAACCCTGGGGAGACGTAGCCTATGTATCCTAGAAATTGTAGGAATTAGAGTTCCATTGTTCCCTATATGTCAGGGCTTACACACTAAGGTGTCCCTATTGACTAGGGCTTACACGCGGATGAAAGACAATGTTATCAAGTCTGGGGATGCCCTTTTGACCTAGGATGCTTGTTTAGAGGGTGTCGCATGACCCAGTAAACTTTTCATTGGGACATCACATGTTCCATATGTTTCCTTCTAGAGTCCATCTCATGTTCGAGGTGACATATATGGAGGGCCATGTGAGTCTTGACTAACTTTTATAGAGGGTGTTTCGAGAACATGGTCGTTATGACCAGATGCATCCACAAGATGTGACTAATATGAGTGAATGTTTATATAAAAGTTAGGTAGCATATCAGAAGGATGTATCATGTCTTAGATGATATAGGAAGACAGTTTCAGGAGACCAATGTTATATCCATAGGAGGACCGTGCGAATTGCTTTAACTTGTCCGGAGGATTTTGCATCTCCTAGATAGCATGGTGAAGGTGTGTCGTGAGATCTATTTGTCATGTCTTGGTGCATTCACATGTCTTTGGCTAACTCGCATGGAGAAAATGAGGGCCAGGAAGCATGTCATTCACTGAGGGCTTCATGTTTTAATCTCGGATCTAGACCTTGTGGTTTGAAGGCCTTATGTTTATTCAGTACTAGTTTCTTAGTGTCTCGATGATCTGTAAGACAAGTAGTGTGTTTTTCTCAAGTCTTTCCCTAATTTCTTCACGTGAACTTTGAATGATCATGTGAGGCACCTTATGTGTGATGCATGATTTTTATATCTTTCCAATGATGTATAAGCTAACAGAATTTTACCAGTCGCATGATCAGTTGTTATGAGAAATCTATAAAGGCTGAGAGTCAAATCACCCAGAGTCCAACCGTCCATAATCATAGAGTCTGAATAATTATTCATGTTAGAGTGTGGAATTTATAGGCATCACCACCTTGGTTTTTAGTAGCATAATGTGGTGTATCTATCGTATGTTCTGGTTGGATTTTGTGAAGAGGCATGGCACTACACGACTTCCCGAGTCTTGGCCATGAACCACATTGGGGGTGTCACCTGATTTGTAGTAGTCACGATCCCCTCTCATTAATACTCCATTTATTAGATTATATCTAATTAATTGGGACTCATTTGATCAGACTGACATTTTCGAGGACTACATTATTTTAATTTTGACATGTCCAAGGGGCTTCACAAGATCAATGTTCATGTTGAATGGTTTTCATGAGACACTTGGTGTTTTGTTTAAGACATTCTGGAAGACAAGGGTGATTGGTACAGGGGTCTCATTAGACCATGTTGAAGAATTCCTTATAAAGTATAATGTATTTTATGATTGTGAGTACATTCCACCTCCCATCTCTTTTATTTCCTTTGTTTTTTACCTAGTTTTGGAGTTAATTGAGATTTCATGAGTATTGTCAAGGACAATTACTTTATTTTTTGTTGTTGCGTCACCTGACCAATATTGGTCACATGGGGGTGCGTAAACAATTCATTGGAAAAATTCATCATTTTTTCCATAGAGTTTCATGAAATTTCTTAGATAAACCAAAGGACTTCTGTGGGGAGAGGCTGGAAAGATGAAGGGCTTTCACAAGGTGGGTTGGACATGTTATCGGGAACTCACGATGTCATATGGACCATCAGGGGCATGTTTCATATCCTATAGTGACCACAAACCCCTCTCACCCCTCCCCTTTATCTGCTTTGTTTGATCCTACAAAGGTTCTGAGGTCTCAGAATTTTTTTAGATATTATCAAGGAAATTTATCCTTCCCATCATTGATATAGAGGATGAGCTTTTTTCCCATTGGGGGTCTCTACCTTTGGATATCATCCCTCCATATTTTCAAATTATTTTGGATGGGTTTATAGGCACTTTCCAATAAAAAACATATAGCATGGGGGAGGTTATTTGGTAGTCATTGAATACCCTGGATGTTTTGAGATTCTTCATAAGAGTAAGAAGGTTCACCAAAGGGGGCTCTGCGGGATTTGTCACGAGTTACACACTATGCGTAGAGACAACACATGAACTTGAAATGGTCACATGATAATGATTACCTTGGAGGATCATTTGATCCACATGTACCTTAGAGGCTCATGAATGTTTTCAATGATTGGATGTATGTCATTGACCTACTAAAACAATGTTCATTCTATCCATATATATTTAATCTGATGAATAGTGTATAAGAAATCTCTTTCCCACATAAAAAAATTGAATCTTGAGATGCACTATATTAAACAAACACAACTACTGATTGTTCTAACTGGAAATGTGGTCAGTATATAGAACACCTATACACAAAGATATGGGTTGCGTTCTAGAGAGACTACAAGGCTAATGGTTTCATATGGGCATGTTATGCCTCTACTATATTCAGGCTTATAAATAGAATTTTCTCCTTGTATAGTCCCTCAAGATACTCTCCCATGGGGTTGAGCACTGGTCTCCTTTGTGGTCGAGGGTCGTCCCTTCATATTATCCAAAGGTTATCTTATTTTTTAATAAAATACAAAAAAACATAATAAACAAAAATTAATAAGTTATGTTTAATGAAATTAATAAAAAATAAAAAGTTAAATTAATATTATAAATTATCATTAAAAAATAAACATGTAAATAATATATTATTATACTTTAGACCATTTGATATTAATAAATGTGAGGAAATAGTAATTGATTAAAACTATTTTGTTAAAATATTAATCCATAGGTTCAAACAATAACCATATCCCTCTTTTTATAAATCTCAGAAAGAAAATTTATTAAATTTTCAAAAACATTCTCCCCAGTTTTGAAATTTATCAAAAAGTACATTAAAAATTAAATCAATAAAAACATCTTTTTAAACAGTTCAATCTACATAGAATTATTAGAGAATATATTTTTATAAAAATTAAAATTGTGTTACACTATCAATGTAAATATAATGAAGATAAATTTTAACAAAACAATATCTTTATAAAAAGAATTTATTCTTTTAGGATACCATGTTCAAAAATAATTTTAAAAAATTTAACAGAATCTTATGGTTTAGTGAAAATTTCATCCATGGGCTTCTAAGTAGGTACATGGTGTAAAAAATTGTCATATTTTTCACATGATCATGTATAAAATGAAATCAAATATATATGTGTTTTTATAGATTATTGTATTGGGTTATTAGAAATTAAAATTTCACACAATTTATCACATAATATTGGATTTTCTTAAAAAATATTAATACCACTTTTTCTAATTAATATATATACTTTGTGACGAAATTCTAGAAGAAGGAACATACCTAGACTCAACTGTAGATAGTTTTACTATTTTTTTCTTTAAACTCCTTGAAATTTAAATTTTATCTAGAAAATGATAGATACCTGATGTTCTTTTACGATCAATCCAACAACCTCAAAATTTAGAATGGAAAAAAATATAGCAATTCAAATCAATTCTAATTTGACTAAAATAAACCAGTGCTTATAGTTACATTAATATATCAAATTACTCTCTAAATAGATTTAAAATTTCTTTTAATAGGGTTGAACAATAATCTTGCACATAAAAAGAGTAAGAAAATTATGGTTGGTCTAGATATAATGAGATATAATAAACTGGGTATCATGTCTCTATATATTTTAATATTAAAATTATTTCTAGATTCATCCATTTTCAATTTGGAATTAGCACTCATTGGTGTTTTTATAGTCTAAATATAATCAATCCAAAACCTTTTAATAATTTATTTAGCATAATTTTGTTGTTTTAAGAAAATAACAACTTTTATTTGATTAATTTCTAAACTAATAAAAAAATTTAGTTCTCCCTTGATGTCACGACCCGCCTTCACCAAAAGGAGGGAAGTGTCAGTTGATTGCCAGGCCCTTCCTTCATTAAGTTGAAGGAGAGATAATGACCCCCGAAACCTGCCTTCAATAGGTCCCGAAGTGGCGACTAGCACCAAGGGTATATAAAATTCTTGCAAATGGAAGGCATTACCCTTTTTATTTTATAGGATCGAGAGAAAAGGAGAAGAAAACCCAACAACACCAAGGTAGAGAGAAAATTAAAGCCAAAAATAAACCATTCCCACATGCATGTGTCAAAAGTAAAAACAACAAGGTGCAAAAAGGTGACTACAAAGTAAGTACCAATAAGGAAAACAACAACTGAAACTACTCCAAAAGTCCGAGCCAGTAAGGTCATGCGTAATCCCCGAAGTCCTCCTAGAAACCTGAAAGCAGTTTTATATACGTAGGGTGAGCATTCAAGTACACTCAGTAGGGAAAACCAAATACTCTAGTGCACAAGTGGGGGAACGTGCTAAAGTCCCGTTAGAAATGAGTAAACTAAACACCTATCAAGGTAAACTATCCACCCCAGGCCTCCCCATGGCACACTCCCCAAATAACGCAATTCAAGTAATTTATATAATAAGAGCACATCGATGTTTGGGTACCTCGCGCCACTTTCCCACTGGTTATTGAGACATCCTATGCATCGGACCAATCCCGCCATTCTCACCGTAGTCCCACTGCCACACCCGCCCGCACACACCTGGGCCACAACCACACGCAGTCCCACTACCGAAACCCACCCGCACACACCTGGGACACAACCTTCATACGTAACCATGCCTGCAAACACCTAGGCCAGAACAACCACCACCATGCCCGAAGACACCTGGGCCTCATCCCGAAGACACTTGGGAAACCACCTGCCGCACACACCTAGCCAACCACCACACTACCCTGCCTGAATGTTCTTGAGCAAATAATGGACCTCAGGCCATCACAGCCTGCCCGAAGATACTTGGGCTATCCGAGAAAGGGAGTAGAAAAGGATCTAATAACCAACCACTAAGAATACTGTTGGGAAAAACACCCTCCCCCATGAAATTGGGGTGTTCGGCACTAAGTGGTCAACTTGGGTGGGGCGCGAATAAGAAACACAAAGCTATAAGTATATATATAGATAACAAGAACTCACCCAAAGCTATGTTTTTCTCCAGACAGCCTACAGATCACAACAACACGCAAGTTCGAGTCACGACTCATGCTAACAACCCATCATCCCATTATTGTTTCATGTTCAGTGATAATATTTGAGTTAAGAACTACTGGGCATCTAGTAGGCATAGTCATAAGTCCACAAAAGTAAACAGTCAAACATCAACCAAAACGTCCACACCTAGTTCTCA
Source organism: Viscum album (assembly GCA_963277665.1). Classification (NCBI taxonomy): domain Eukaryota; kingdom Viridiplantae; phylum Streptophyta; class Magnoliopsida; order Santalales; family Viscaceae; genus Viscum; species Viscum album. The sequence goes on from OY728150.1 coordinate 1,899,214,834, forward strand.
ACAACAGAGGATTCCACCCCAATTTGTGATATGAACAAGTAAACACCCAGATTTAAAACTCACAACCACCGAATCCACACCAACAGGAGATACCATCCCTCAAAAGAAAAATCAGATGACCACCGAGAGTATAAAAGAACAGGGGATCCCATCTCCTCCCACATCTCTAGCAATCAGCCCGAAGGGAAAACAACCAACTACCACAACCAACACAAGCAGGGCCATTCATGTATTTTCAGATTTAAATGACTTAACACACTCCACGGTTCAAATTCAGTGTGTTTTAACCGGGGGTTATCACAGAAGGAAAGATCCTGGTGCCTCAATTTATTTGGCCGGATATACGTGATTAACCAATCACTTTTCACAGTAGGAGTTTACAACCACAACAAGCTATTTAAAACATTAGCAGGGGTTCATTAGTGCACAAACAACGACCACCAACGGCCTTGATTTTCAGGAGGCATAAGCCAGCACAACTCAACAAGATGGTCATAAGAGAAACAACATCAAAACACATGACAGTATCAACGATCACAACCCCCCTTATTTCTTTATATAATTCATTAGTTATCTTTAATTAGGCCTGGTTTATCCAATTCTATAGAAACAAAAGCACTCCCACCCCGCATGATACACAAAGAGAGAGGCAAAGGAGAAATTCCCTACTTGGTGATAGATGATCGACATTTGGGCTGGGGGCGCAGAACTTTACAGATAACGATGCGGCCGGTCCGACGCACCAGAAGCTGTTTGTGAAAGTCACGATGGAGGAAAGGAGAAACCACGACTATCCCTTAGTTTATAGGAGCCGAGAACAGTTGAGGTGAAAACGTGAAACTGCGTAAGGTGCGGGGGTCGTGGGTTGACTTGTTTGGGTCGGGCGGTTTAAACCAACTAATTAATTCATTAACCATTTAACTAACTATTATACGTGTTACGTGTCTTTAAAACACGTTTAAACGAGTCAGAATAGGGTTTAAAACCCTATTTACGCAATGGAGCTTACTAGAAACATCTTGACAAGGCCGGGTGACGCCGATCTGTCTCACCGAGCGGTCTCACCGATCGGTCTCACCGATCGTTATCACCGATCGGTCTCGCCGATCGATCTCACCGTTCGGTCTCGCCGATTGGTCTCACCAAGACGCCACTCCTTTAGAACCTGGATTTTGACAAAGGGAAGGACCAAGAGAGTCTGAGTCATCACATCAGATACCTCTCAAACTATTCTCGTCCCTGAGAATTTAATCAACCCAGAAGAAAAGGGCGGGTCCGAACAACCACCCCAAAAGATACCTCTCAAGAGTGAACCTCATCGTTAACTAAGAACATCTTCCTGTCACGAACCAAGAAACATACCATGCCAAACTGCATGAACACGTGGGTTGGGGAGTCTCCTCCCCCATGTCAAGATATTATCCGCTTTGGGCGGCACTGACTCGCCCGCACGGGTTCAATCGCATCCACCTTAATGCGTCCTGATTAGGGGTCGGGTCCTCTCTTTCCCCATATCCGGGGGTTTTCACACACAAGCAGAGGAAGAAAACCAGTACATTTCATAGCCAAAGGACAAAACGTTCTACCACAACAGGTACAACAAGGAACAAAACTCAAAACAACTCTGGGTACTGGGTACGCATTTGTGCTTCCCTCTCCCACGTACTCTCCTCAAGCCCACCAAGTCTCCACAACACGCGAACCAAGGGAATGGTTCTCCCACGAAGCACATTCTCCTTGCGATCCTCGATCATCACTGGTCTCTCCACAAAGGTCACGTCGTCCTCGATGTCCAGCTCGCCCCAATCAAGGACGTGCGAATCGTCGTGCAGATACTGACGGAGCTGGTACACATGAAAGACGTCATGTCTCCTTAGTTGCGGCTGTGGAAACTCTAGATGGTAAGCCACTTCTCCGACCCTCCTCAACACTTGGAAGGGTCCGATGAACCTAGGGGAAAGCTTACTCCCCTTGCCGAACCTCCGCTGCCCACGCCGAGGGGAGACCTTCAAGAACACGTGGTCCCCAACCTCAAACTCCAAGGGCCACCTCCTGGTATCAGCATACGACTTCTGTCGGTCCTGGGCTGCCTTCATCCTTTCCCGTATGAGCTGAACCTTCTCTTTCGTGTTATGCACCACCTCCAGACCAAGGATGCCTGCCTCTCCTACTTCAGTCCAACATACAGGCGAACGGCCTGGCCTCCCTTACAAAGCCTCAAACGGGGCCATGTCGATGGAAGAGTGGTAGATATTATTGTAGGAAAACTCTACCAGAGGCAAGTATTTCACCCATGACCCTCCTGAGTCTAGAACACATTCCCACAACATATCCTCTAAGGTCTGGATGGTGCACTCCATTTGCCCATCTGTTTGGGGATGGAAAGCAGTGCTAAGGCGTAACTTGGTGCCAAATGCATGCTGCAATCCTCTCCAGACCCGCGAGGTAAACCGTGCATCCCTATCCAAGACTATAGACATCGGAACACCATGCAACCGCACCTCATCCACGTACTTTCGTGCCAAATCATCCACAACACTCGACTCCTTGATCGCCAGAAAGTGAGCTGATTTCGTCAACCTGTCCACTACCACCCAGATGCCGTCGTACCCTCATTGGGCCTTGGGTAGTCCCGTGACGAAATCCATTGAGATGTCATCCCACTTCCACTCGGGGACATATAGGGGATGTAGTAGGCCACCTGGAACTCGGTGTTCAGCCTTCACTTGCTGACACACTAGGCACTTGGCCACAAACTCTGCCACTGCTCGCTTAACTCCAGGACACCAAAACTACCTCTTCAAACCCTGGTACATCTTGGAAACTCCAGGGTGTACAACCAGGGGTGAGTTGTGGAACTCACCGAGAACCCTACCGCGCATCGCCTCTTGGACAAACAACCTTCCCTGGAAAAGCATCCGGTTCTGACCATCCTCAGTCCATCCTTCTGGAGCATTTCCTTGGTCAACTTAGTCACACATCACTTCACACTCTAGGTCTCCCCACTGAGACTCCTCCACCTACTGAAACAGGGATGACTGCACTATCGTCTAACATAGGTAGTCTCTACCACTATCCATCTTCGCATCTAGGTGTAAGGCAGCCAATTCTTCCATTGCCTTCCAGGCGTTTGCCGACTCTCGGACCGCATCCTTCTGCATCCTCCTTCTCAAGGCGTCAGCCACCACATTTCCCTTGCCCTCAGTATAAGAGATCTCGATGTCGTAATCCTGGAGGAACTCCACCCATCTCCACTTTCGCAAGTTTATGTCCCGCTGGGAGAAGATATACCTCAAGCTTTTGTGATCCGTGAAGACTACAAAGCGTTCCCCGATGTGGTAGTGCCGCCATAATCTTAGCGCAAAAACGACTGCTGCAAGCTCTAGGTCGTGGGTGGCGTAATTACACTCATGGGAATGCAGCTGCCTGGACTCGTAAGAGATCACCCCTCGTCGCTGCATCAACACGCATCCCAGGCCCTGTCCCGAAGCATCGTAGAATACCTCATAAACCTCCCCTTCTTCTGGTAATCTCAGCACTGGGGCACTGACCAACATCTCTTTCAGATAGCTGAAGCCTGAATGGAATTGATCACTCCATACGAAAGCATGGTCCTTCTTCGTCAGAGTCGTCAAAGGGGCTGCTACTCGGGAGAAGTTGGGTACGAATCTATGGTAGTAACCTGCCAACCCGAGGAAACTTCGGACTTCAACCACATTCTTGGGTGCTGCCCAAGAAACAACTGCTTCAACCTTTGATGGGTCGACCGCTATCCCCTGCTCCGACAATACGTGCCCGAGGAAGTGCACTTCTCGTGTCCAGAACGAGCATTTTGACAACTTCCCATATAGATGGTGCCGTCGGAGGACCTCCAAAACTATCCTTAGGTGCTCTGCATGGTCCTCCTCTGATTTAGAGTAGACCAGGATGTCATCAATGAACGCAACCATGAACTGATCCAGGTACTCCCGGAAGATGGAGTTCATAAGCCCCATAAACACAGTTGGGGCGTTCGTAACACCGAAGGGCATGACTACGAACTCGAAGTGTCCATACCTGCACCTGAACGCTGTCTTCGGGATGTTGCTCTCTTTCACCCTTAGCTGGTGGTACCCAGACCACAGGTCAATCTTTGAGAACCATCCTGCCCCTTTCAGCTGGTCAAAAAGACCATCTATCCTTGGGAGAGGGTAGCGATTCTTGATCGTCACCTGATTCAACCTCCTGTAGTCTATGCACATCCTAAGACCTCCATCTGCCTTCTTTGCAAACAAGACCGGAGCACCCCACGGTGACGCACTCAGACGAACATAACCCCTCTTCATCAGATCGTCAATCTGTATCCGCAACTCCCGTAGCTCCGAAGGTGCCATCCTGTAAGGAGCCATCGAGATTGAATGAGCGCCGGGCTACAGGTCTATCCTGAACTAGATATCACATCGAGGGGGTAGAGTCGTCACCTCCTCTGGGAAGACGTCCATAAACTCACGGATGATCTCTGGTACTTCCACCATTTTAGAATCTACTGATTCCGCTGTCAGTTCAGTCAACAAGGATAGGAGAGGTTCCTCTCTCCTGTTTCCCTTCGGACTGCTCTGCTCGCCGGTGAAGGTAACATGCCGGCTATCCAAGTCTGAGAACACCACCCTTCTTCGAAAACAATCGATGACGGCGCACACAGAAAATAGCCGGTCGATGCCTAGGATGACATCGTATGGTTGTATCTGTAGCAGGAGAAGATCACAAACCGACTGATGTGGCCCTATCATCAGTCTACATCCCAGAAAAACGAACAACAAGTCAGTCTGACCTCCAACTGGTGGGCTTAACACTAGGGTAACTGGAAGTCTCTCGGAATCTAGACCCAAGGCACGTGCTAGACTGGGTGCGACGAAGGAGTGTGAAGCTTCGATATCGAACAAAGCATAAGGAAGAGTTCTAAACAGAATGATCGTACCACGAACAACCTCTGGCCCTGCTGGGACTGCTGCCTCTGCGGCGTGCAACTGTCCACACCCAGCTCCCCTACCCCTCGGCTATCGGCCACCTCCCCGACCACGCCCTGGTCGAGGTCCCTGTGGAACGCCCTGAGGTCGGCCTCCTCCTACGTCTACCCTCAGAGGAGCGGGAGCCCGCTGTCCCTGCTGCTGCTGCTGGAAAGGACTGGCTGGAAGCTGCTGCTGGGGCGGGTGCTGGGGATGACTGCCACTACTGTACTGCACCCGGTCTGGGCACTGACTCTGGAGATTCCCAGGGCTCCCACAGATGAAGCATCGTGGTCCCGGGCCCGTAGAAAAGGGGCGAGGACCGGGGGACCGAAACTCAAACTGCTGCGGCCTGCTCCCTGTGGGTCGGAACCTAGAGGGTCCTGATGCTGGAGGCCTGGTGCTGACGGCCTTCCCCTTCTATGGTCCCAGCTGGATCCCCTCTCGCGACACTCCTCCTAGAGCATGCATTTGTTCCGCCAATTCGAACTTTTTCTGGACCTCCAAGTATGTCGGCAGGGTAAAGGGGGTAACAACATACTGGAGGGAGGGTCAGAGTGCCTCCTCCAAACGTCTTGCCCGAGACTCCTAGTCATGAAATAGGTCCGGAGAAAAACGTAAGAGGTCCTTGAACTTGATCCCTAGCTCCCTCACAGACATACTCCCCTGCTGGAGGGAGAGTAGTTCCTGCCTCTTTTCTGCTTTCATCATCGAGGAGAGGAATTCTGCCTGGAACTCCTTCTCAAAATCCACCCAAGCCACCTCAGACACTCTCCTCTCCCCCAGGTAAAGCATCCACCACTGACGTGCCGCTCCCCGCATCTGGCTAACGGCCAGGGGAACCCAATACTCAGTCGGGGCCCGAATCAGGCCGAAGGCTATAACTAGCTCCTCTAGCAAGCCTTCCGTCATCATATCAGAGGTGCTGCCCTCATACTTCTCGAGGGCCTGTCGCTGGAAGGCTCGAAGAGTCTTCTTCCACTAGTCTTCCTCTTCCTCTCGATCAGCTCTCTGCCGATTGGCCAAAGTAGTCTCTGGGGACTCTATCACATGTACCACACGTGGTCGCCTTCCGGGTGCCATAACTGCAAGGTAAACAAGGAATGCCTAAGCCCAAGTAGTGCGGAATATCATTCTAAAATCTTCTTAGAATTTTATTTATTCTTAACCCCCATGACATCCCAAAAATACATGAACACAAGTCATTATGATGCATGTACCTTTCCTAGGGTCTCTACACTGCAATCAGTGTGGCCTCACTTGGTTGTTCGGTAGGTCCAGAGTCCTTGTATTGGATCACGGGGGGCCCTAAAATCCTGTGTCCTAGCCGGTCTTCCCTGGCCTAATTCATGCACCAAGGTCAACCAACACTATTTACTTACCATCCCATGCAATCCTCACTGTTCCTAACTCCAGACTCCATACTATCTCTGAACCATCAGCTCTGATACCATTCTGTCATGACCCGCCTTCACTAAAAGGAGGGAAGGGTCAGCTGATTGCCAGACCCATCCTTCTTTAAGTTGATGGAGAGATAATGACCCCCGAAACCCGCCTTCAATAGGGCCCGGAGTGGCGACTAGCACCAAGGGTATAGAAAATTCTCGCAAATGGAAGGCATTACCCTTTTTATTTTATAGGATCGAGAGATAAGGTGAAGAAAACCCAACCACACCAAGGTAGAGAGAAAAGTAAAGCCTAAAATAAACCATTCCTACATGGATGTGTCAAAAGTAAAAACCACAAAGTGCAAAAAGGTGACTACAATGTAAGTACCAAAAAGGAAAACAACAACTGCGACTCCTCCAAAAGTCCGAGCTAGTAAGGTCCTACGTAATCCCCGAAGTCCTCCTGGAAACCTGAAAGCAGTTTTATATACGTAGGGTGAGCATACAAGTACACTCAGTAGGGAAAACGAAAGACTCTCATGCACAAGTGGGGGAACGTGCTAAAGTCCCGTGAGAAAAGAGTAAACTAAACACCTATCACGGTAAACTATCCACCCCATGCCTCCCCACGGAACACTCCCCAAATAACGCAAGTCAAGTAATTTATATAATAAGAGCACATCGATGTTTGGGTACCCCGCGCCACTTTCCCACTGGTTATTGAGACATCCTACGCATCAGACCAATCCCGCCATTCTCATCGCAGTCCCACTGCCACACCCGCCCGCACACACCTGGGCCACAACCACACGTATTCCCACTACGGAAACCAGCCCGCACACACCTGGGCCTCAACCGCACGCAGTCCCACTACTAAAACCCGCACGCACACACCTGGGCCACAACTTCACGCAGTACCACTGCTGAATCCCGCCCGCACACACCTGGGCCACAACTGTCACACGTAACCATGCCTGAAAACACCTAGGCCAGAACAACCACCACCACGCCCGAAGACACCTGGGCCTCATCCCGATGACACTTGGGAAACCACCTACCGCACACACCTGGACAACCACCACACTACCCCGCCCGAAAGTTCTTGGGCTAATAATGGACCTTAGGCCATCATAGCCTTCCCGAAGATACTTGGGTATCCGGGAAAGGGAGCAGAAAAGGAGCTAATAACCGGCCACTAAGAATAGTGTTGGGAAAGACACCCTCCCCCATGAAATGGGGGTGTTCGGCACTAAGTGCTCAACATGGGTGGGGCTCGAATAAGAAACACAAATCTACAAGTATATATATAGATAACAAGAACTCACCCAAAGCTAGGTGTTTCTCCAGACAGCCTAAAGATCACAAAATCACTCAAGTTCGAGTCACGACTCATTCTAACAACCCATCATCCCATTCTTGTTTCATGTTCAGTGATAATATTTGAGTTAAGAACTACTGGGAATCTAGTAGGCATAGGCATAAGTCCACAAAAGTAAACAGTCAAACATCAACCAAAATGTCCACACCTGGTTCTCAACAACAGAGGATTCCACCCCAATTTGTGATATGAACATGTAACCACCCGGATTTAAAACTCACAACCACCGAATCCACACCAACAGGAGATCCCATCCCCCAAAAGAAAAATCACACGACCACCGAGAGTATAAAATAACAGAGGATCCCATCCCCTCCCACATCTCCAGAAATCGGCCTGAAGGGAAAACAACCAACTACCACCACCAACACAAGCAGGGCCTTGCATGTATTTTCAGATTTAAATGACTTAACACACTCCATGGTTCAAATTCCGTGTGTTTTAATCGGGGGTTATCACAAAAGGAAAGATCCTGGTGCCTCAATTTATTTGGAAAAATATACATGATTAACCAATTCACTTTTCACAGTAGGAGTTTACAACCACAACAAGCTATTTAAAACATTTGCAGGGGTTCATTAGTGCACAAACAATGACCACCAATGGCCTCGATTTTCAGGAGGCATAAGCCAACACAACTCAACAAGATGGTCATAAGAGAAACAACATCAAAATATAAGACTGTATCAACAATCACTGCCCCCCTTCTTTCTTTATAGAATTCATTCGTTATCTTTAATTATGTCTAGTTTATCAAATTCTATAGAAACAAAAAGCACGCCCACCCCACATGATACACAAAGAGAGAGGAAAAGGAGAAATTCCCTACTTGGTGATAGTTGATCGACGTTTGGGCTGGGGGTGCGGAACTTTACGGATAACGATGCGGCCGGTCCGATGCACCAGAAGCTGTTTGTGAAAGTCACGATGGAGGAAAGGAGAAACCACGACTATCCTTTAGTTTATAAGAGCTGGGAACGGTTGAGGTGAAAACGTGAAACCGCGTAAGGCGCGGGAGTCGTGGGTTGACACGTTCGGGTCGGGCAGTTTAAACCGACTAATTAATTCATTAACCATTTAATTAACTCTTATGCACGTTACGGGTCATTAAAACACGTTTAAACGAGTCGGAATAGTGTTTAAAACCCTATTTACGCAAAGGAGCATTACTGGAAACAAATTGACAAGGCTGGGTGACGCCGATCGGTCTCACCGATCGGTCACGCCGATCGGTCTCGCCGATCGGTCTCACCGAGACGCCACTCCTTGAGAACCCGGATTTTGACAAAGGGAAGGACCAAGAGAGTCTGGGTCATCACACCTGAAGATCATATAAAATTAGTTTTCAAAATTTTATAAAACATATTACACAGTAAATCATTTGTTGATTTGAATATTATATCTTCAATATAAATTTATATAATAAGTATATCATTTGAAACTATCTTTATAAACAAGTTTGGATCAACCATTCCTTTCACAAAATCATTTGGAATTAAAATATTATTTTTCCTTTCATAACAAGCTTGAGGATCTTTATTAAGATTATATAAAAAATTATTAAGTTTAAAAATATGATTTTATTTTTGTTTCATTTTCAAATATAGTGTGTTATTTTACATAAAATTTATAATTTTTTTTTTAAATTTTAAAAAGAACATGCAATATCTTTTTGAAATAATTTTATGTTTTGAGAATAAGAAAAAGCCAATAGCATTTTAATTTTTCCATCAAATTAATAAGAGAAAAACAATATTATTGTTTCAATTTCATATTCATGGGTATATACTTGAGAATCTAGTCTTTCGGTATATTTTATTATGTTTCCATATTTATCTATCTTACTATAAAAAATCCACATAGTTCCTATTGAAGGTATATATTTTTGAAATTAATCAAATTCCACACATTGTTCATAACAATATTATTTAATTCATAACTCCCAGAATTAATCTAATTTGAATTAATTAATGAATTACAAATTTTAATAGGAACAAGATCATCAAAAAAAGAATAATTTTCATAGTAAAGTAAAACATATTTTCGAGTCTGTATACCCGTTTCTACATTAATACTTACCATTTCAATAGTATTATCATTATGATTTTTAAATTCATTAGGATGAGTTTTAGAATAGATATTATCCCACTAAACTAATGATTTTTTATTTTTTTCTCATTATATTCACCATAATTAAATTCACAAAATTCATTGCCACCTTCGTTTAAATCATAAATTTTTGTTTGATCCTATTTTTATTAAAAATAAATTTTAATGACACATCAACAAAAAATGATATATTATTAAAAACAATGTATTCTTTTCTAGAATTATAATATCCTAAAAAAGTCACTTCATTACTTTTAAAATTTTATTTTTTAAATTTGTCTTCTGTACTAAAGATAAATACTTTACCACCAAATACCCTTAAATATAAAAATTTAGTTTTAGACCATTTAATGATATCATAGGTAATATTATTTAAAAATGGTTCAATATATACACTATTGAAGACATCATAATATGTATTTATATATTTATTCCAAAAATAATCAGTCATATTAAATTCCAATACCATTGATGTATCCATTTCTGGTATAGATATATTGTTTCTTTCATCCATACCATTTTGTTAGGTGTCCTAGGGGTAGAAAAAATAATGTTCATATTTTTTTAATAAAAAAATTATCAAATAAAAAATTAAAAAACCTTCCACCAGTATAACTTTTTATAATGATGATTAAATTATTCTTGATTCTTTGAATAAATTTACAAAAAATAGTAAATTTTTTTAAAATATTATTATTAGGAGAAAAAGGGTTAATGACGTTAAATCTATTATAATAATCATCCATTAGAAATACACATTTCTTATGAAAAATAATAATTGGATATATAGAACCAAAAATTTCCAGATGTATTAGGTATAAATATATAGAATTATTCATATCATTTACAATTTTAATCCATTTTTTGGGCTGCTTACCCGTTAAATAGGAATCATAGATAAAATTCTGATATATTATTTTGGAAATTGAAGAACATATTAATTGTTTTAAACCCTATGAAATAGTATGAAATTTTCATTCCATGATCACAGATGCCATAAAATTCTATTTTATTTTATATAATTCAAACACTTAAAATTTTTTGGTTAAAAAAATAAATGGTGTAAAAATAACATTTCTATTTGTTGAAAACAAATTATATTTCGTTTTTAAAATTATATATTTACCATTTTCAAAAATAAAATTTAATAAATAATAAAAAATCTATGACATACTTAAAAGATTTTTTATTAAACCATTTACATATAATTGTTTTGAAAAAATAATAGCTTTAGAAAAACCAACATCACCAATAACATTAATATGCCCTTTAATGTTTTTTCCTAATGTGACAAGACCACCATCACGTGAATTGAATTATAATTTTTTTTGAAATATCACCTATCATGTTCCTAGAGAAGCCACTATCTAAATACCAAAACTCATTGAGACCTATAAGGTAGTGTTTTTAAAATTAAACAACAAAACAAACTATTTTGGTTCCCATGCTAGCTTGGGTCCAAATGAATTAGTAAAAGTAAATTTTGGAACCACAATAGATTTAAAAGATTTATTAGTAAGATATTTAGAAAATAGATCTTTAGAAGTAAAATTATTTTTATTCCCAAATGATTTTCTTAATATCTATAATCATTAATGAGCCTAAGGACCTTTAATTATACATTTAAAATAGTTTACATAGGAAATACTTCCTTTTGAGATTTTGACCAAGCTTGTATTATTTATCCTTAGATATAAACTATTTTAATAAAAACAATTCTTGTTACTATTTAGTTTCATCAGTGATATAATATTATAATATTTTTATTTAACTTTTAAAAATGATGATAAATTATCTTTATTATTAAAAACATTATTTTACATATTCTGATTATATTTTTAAATAATATCTAAATTAGTAAATACTCTCTTATCTGTTCCCAAATCAGTGTTTCTTATATTCTCATTTTACTTCTTAAGTTTCTAATAATCACTATCAACAATAGTTAGATCTTATAGAATATAATTAAATATTATTTATTGATATTTATTATTTACTAGAAATTTTTGTTAATTCATTCTTTTTCATTATATAGTTTTAACATTTTAGAATCAAAATTTCTTTTAGATTCATCATTCTTAGAAAAATGTATTCAATCTATAACATTATCTTTTCAGTTACTCATTTTCATTAATTTTTTTGTAAATTTTTATAGTACATTATTTTTTAGTTATCTTTACTCCACTATTTGTTAAATCCAAATTTTTTCAAGTAGATATTTAACATATTAATTAAAATAATTAGAGTAAAACCATGAATTTGAATCAATGCAATTTTTATTTATAGATATTACATTACTATATACATTATGAGAGGTAATTAGTTGAGTAAAAAGTAACTAGTTACCTCACACTATTTACCCATCAAAGAAAGGTTTCATTTCTCTTGTTAATTTATAGAATCACTACCGAAGTCAGAATTGGATAACCGATCACAACCTCTAAAAAAATATTTCTTTTATTTTCTCTTTTTATTGTTACATTTATTTAAATGTTTGAGTTTGGGGAAGTCTTTTAGGGTGTGACCTTTTTTTCATGCACTCATTACAGGTTAATTTAAATACATAATCATTATTATTAAATTTACCTCTATTTTAATCCTTTTTTAACTTTCTTCTATAATTTCTCATAGTATCTTTTTATTTATCGACATGAGAAACATAATACAAATATTATTCATCCCTTTTTACCTTTCTGAGAACTGAAAATTTGAAGTGTTAGAGATTTCATTGACATTGTAATTAAAATATATAAACTTTTTCATTACGGAATACTCATGGGAAATGTTTTTTCAATAATAACTCATTCAACAAAAAATAAATAATTAGTTATTCAAAGGTATATTTTTTTAAAATCATTACTCTCAATAATGGACAACATTTTTCATGCCATCTTTAGGGAAGAGTTCTCAATACTATTACAACTCATAGTGTCTTTTTCCATTAGATCTCGAAGAGAACTAATATGATTTTTAATAGTTTTAAAATGATGGAACTTTTGGTTTACAAAGTCTTCATCTCCAGTCTTCATTTCCTAGTATACAGGTCATAGAATTTCTAGCTTAGTTATCTTGAGCTTGTCCATCCCATAGCGAGTCACTTAAAGTATTCACGAAATATTTTGATCTATCTAGAAAGGTAAGACATTAATATAGAAAAATATACTAATAACACAGTACAATACATTTTTATATTTATAATTCAACCATATTTTCTATATCATTACATATAAGTGCTTCCATATGAACCTATGGTAACATATATTGATTCTTGAAGATAGTCCAATGATCCACACATACATATTTTAGATAGAATTAATTAATTATTGAATATTATATATAGCCACATCTATCGAATAATGGGGGATTTTGTAAAATTAATATATCATTGGTATTGACACATTCTATCTTAATAAACTAAACTTTAATTCCTTATATTATAAGTTTTAGGATGATTATATTAGAATAGGGTTAATAATAAAAAATAGAAGCAATAAAAAATTAGAGACCACCTTTGATACCAATTGTCTTAACAAACTTGATGGAAGTCAATACTAAATAGTGGGAGAGTCGATATAAAAAGTTAATAAAAAAAATTAGAGTAGTATAAAATAAATATTCCTTAGTGAGTGTTGTGTTCATGAAATTTTGTTTAGTAGAAATAAAGAAAAAGAACATAGATAAATTCTAGTGGTTCATATCACCAAGATCTTAGTCCAATACTCAACCTTATCAACTCCAATATAAGATAAATTCCCACTAATAACCTCACTTTTATAGGGGTGGAAACCTTTTATATATTTTTATATTTTATAAAATATGGGGGAGGAACCCTTACATTTTATCATATTCTTAACCAAGTCTGTTACCTGAATTTTTTTAAGAGCCACAACCCAGACTTCCACTTTTGTGGAGGAATAACCAACACAAATATGACCTTATTTTATTGGGTAAAATCATAAAAAATACATTAACTTGTTAAAAAAAGATAATTAAAATAATGGTATGAAGAAAAAATATAAAGATAATACAATATAATGATATGATGATGGAATTGTTAATGTTCGACTATCATGATTACATTAATGTAATGTTTGAGACAAAAAAATGAAACATCATGATCGCAATAAGGAAATATAAGTCATATAGATTTCTTATCGAATTAGTATTAATAATGTATAACATTAATTTTTATCTTAGTTCAATAGAATAATCTATATAGAGTTGTTTTATTAGTTGGTCACATATCTAACTGATTAATCATATATGATTATTAATTGTGATATCTTCTAGGAGCTTCATGATATACAATCAAAACATGTGAACAATTTCTATATAACAAAATATAATAAAATAGTTATAAAAAATATTTATTTTAATTATAATTCTTAATAAAATAGGATTAATATTTTTACAAAAAAATATTTGAACTAATGGTAGATTGATGAATTACTGGTGGTATCACAGTGTTTCTACTACTAATGAGATCCTTTCCCTTATATAACATTTTTATAACAAAGTAATTTGATCTACCATTGATGAAAATAAGAACATATGACTTTATGATCTACCATTTCAACATTACATATTATTTCAAAATAAAAATCAACTGAGAACGGTTGATGACGGTGCTGCAACCATAGATGATATACATTTTGTTGAGGTGATATATTGTAGTGGTTAGATGATAATTAAATAGGTTTTTATCCCAAGATGGTGAACTAATGTCAAATATAGAATATATAAAATTTCCTTACTTATACGATCAATATAAATAACTACCATTGGATACGAAGAATATAAGATCTACTATTTTGTTGGGGGAAACCACCACTTTGATGTCGAATATATACTATGGGATGAAAGATCTACAATTGATGATAGAATGTTGATAACATGAACGAGGATAAAGGAACTACCATTATGATACCAAACAAATGATTGAATTAACTACTGCCATTTTATAGGATATATTTTCATATAGTGATCAACCATTTGAGGGATAAACTATAGAATAATACATAAGTATTATTTTGATGTGATGTAGTGGTTGAACTAGAAAAAAATGTTATATCGGGAATATCTAGATACTACATAATGAACACAATATCTTGTTTAATCCTTATATTCCTCGATATATTTAAATACCACAAAAATTTTAAAACAATAACCTCATATAACAATATAAGAATAAAATGAATACTAGTGATGATCTTATGGCTATTAAAGATCTGAAATAACACTGCTCATTCTATCTGTATATTTTTAATTTAATTAAAAATGAAAAATGAGTTTTTATACCTCATAAAAAACTAAAAATGTTGAGAAATTATACATTAGCCAATCACAACCACTAATCCTTTTGAGATGACATTTGGGTCAAAACCTGGAACACATATACATAGACATAGGTACTTTGGACCATGGGTCTACTAGGACCGTGACTTCTTATGGGTGCTCTATGCATCCACATTACATAGATTTACATAATGTAAAGACCAAACCATTTTATACATATAAATCATATTTTTTCAAATGAATATTAAATTTATATCATAAACATATGCCTGAAGTCCACAATATATTATTGTATTTGGAGACTAGAAACACAATATTATTATTTCATGAATGATCACCAATATCTTCAAAATTAAAACCACATATAGTAAACCTCTTAGGCATACCTTACCTAAAATTTCTGCATAACCTATTGAAGGAAGTATAAGAAAGGGTGTTCTTGAAGGGCATCAAGGGTAAACACATATGATATAAATCTATGTTCATATGGATTAATAAGATAATAATATATGTATGTGATGAGGAAAATAACTTATAAAGTTAATATAAAACCTATCATTGATCCTAAACCCGATTCATAGAATAAATCATTATAATTTTATAAAACACGACACAAAAGAGTATTGAATCATCATAAATCAATCATGAATCATAATATCATGTCATACATGTGTGGAAAATCATAAATATTAAAAATAATTTCATGTGGCAAGGTTAACTACCATGACTATCAACATAGTGGATCCGAACATAACATTTGTTTCCTATTGTGGATAATGACACAATTATTTCCCATTATGGATCAGGACACCCCTATTTACAATAGTATATCATGCACATCAACTTGTTTCCAATTATTATCTTATTAGATATAACGCTTTACCCAACACATGGGAAGGATCTTTCAGTCCCATCTATATCATAATGATAACAATACTTATGTGTGAAATAATATAAAAAATAATTCATCATATCATAAAGTAATAACCTATTCAAAGGAAAATGGTTTCATAAACATTTCATCAGTCCAACATAGTTTATCCCATGAAAAATAAATGAATTTTATAAAAATTTCATCAACCTAAACATTAACCATCCAGAAAAATAATAAGGATGATATAATTCAATATTATTCCCAAATAAAGCATAAGTAACATCAAATAATTTCATCTAATATGATAGATGATTTTAAAAGGTCATTAGGTATATTTCATGAAGAAATTATTTTTTCCACCTGGAAAAATCTTTTTAAAATAAAAAAAATAAATACATTGACAACAGAAAATATTAGCATTAAAAAATAATTTAGAACATTTATTGAGTAAAATGACCATTATTTAAAAATAAATTTATAAAATTGAAATCCATAAAACATTTTTTAAATAACATTAAATTTCATGAATCATATAAATAAATATTTAAAACATTGATTGGTCATGAAATCCGGAAACATCGTGCATGTTAAAACAAATATTCCTTATAAATTTTTAGTAAAATCCAAATAGGAAAATTTTAAAAATAATATGATGATTAAATTAAAATAATATTATAAAAAAACAAATAAAGGGTAAAAAATTAAATAATAAATCATAATAGAACATAAAAAAAATTCAATTATTTTTTGAAAACATGGATATATAAGAAATGAAATTTCAACCAAAGAGAGTAATAATGTTGGTTTTTATTGAAAACATTATTTTGTAATCATGAACATATAAATAATGGAAAACTAACATAAAACGTAAATTCTTAATAAATAATAAGAATATAGGGAATTTCATGAGTTTCTTGAGAGATATATTATAATATTTCACCATAAAAAGCATAAACATAAAATATACCATTAAGTAACGTGATTATATCATTAAGTCCATAATGCTTTGGTAAATTAGAATCATAGGGACCATAAGGGAATAATATTAAATTAATTTTAAAATATCATAATAAATGATAAAATCATGACATTACATGTCAATGGGGATGTATATACATGTCATAAAATAAGATAGGTGCATAACATAATTTATTTTCTAAGGAAGACAAATTGAGAAAAAAATCCATTACCACTTTGTTAAATATTGAACCGTAAACCCCATGAAAGTGTGATCATAAAAATGATATTTAAATACCAATAATTTCCAGGATAATATTCATAAAATTCATTCATGTATTTTATATCGACCACAAAAAAGAAACATGTTGTTAATATGATATTTGTCTCACAGAAAATAAAAGTGAAACGAAAATCCGTTACCATAAGTCTCAAATTCATTTGTACATGTTAAAACCTCATATCTAATAAATATAATTATTTATATATATATTATATGAAAATAATCATATTTATCTTACCATATAACATTTACTGATGACATTTCATTACCCATTTATAAAAGATTCTTTGTTAAAATTATGTTTCGGGTAACAACTACTTCATTTCCCCCGTATGTTTTTGTTTAATATTATAGTTCCTCATACACTGAAAATATTTAAATAGTATATATAATGTTAAAAATTATATAAATATGATATATATTAATTATAAATGTTTTTATAGTAATCTATAAAAGTTAGAGATAGAAAATTAAATACACTATTCATGGAGACGATAAGCCATATGTATTAATAAATTTTGTTTCAAATTTATTGATGGATGATATTAAAGAAAATAAAAAAATATAGTATATTTTAATAATCAGTTTTTTATTATATTTCTCATATATTCATTAAATTTACAATAATTACCTTCCATGAAAAGCATTACTGAAAAATGAATTACATCGCTTCGTGATGTGGTAGTCCTACGTACTCATGATCTATGTGATAGTGTTATACATACAACGGAAAGTAAAATTTTTATGGGGAAATATATATATATATATATAAGTTTAAAAATATCATAAATATCATATATAAACATTAAATACATCATTATATCCACTAGTGAGAGGTGTTGATGGAAAATGAATAACATCAGTTTGTAAGGCAGTAGTCTTCCGTACAAATGAATAATGATTTCAAATCCCATTTAATGGAAGTGAAGATGAATATATAAATTAAATTAATATAATAACATATCGTTATATATTTTATAATGGTGTGATTATTTTATCATATTAGTAAAATATTTTAATGATTTAGAATAAGAAGTAAAACAGAAACACTTAAATAAAAATATTATATTTTCTTCAGAAAATATCTTTAGGTTTATCCAAAAGGCATCCAAGATTGGATTTATGATATAAAAAAGGAATTTAGGAGTAGGTTAGGGATGAAATAGAGAATTTTTTTCAGTAATTTCTGGGACAAATGTGTAT
Source organism: Viscum album (assembly GCA_963277665.1). Lineage (NCBI taxonomy): Eukaryota > Viridiplantae > Streptophyta > Magnoliopsida > Santalales > Viscaceae > Viscum > Viscum album. The sequence continues at coordinate 1,899,233,306 of OY728150.1, forward strand.
AGGTGTGTGAAGTGGAGAGGATAGTGGTGGCCTTTTATAAGTGAGGTGAGTGACATCTATATAATTTTAGAAAATAATATGGTGTACCCACAAAATTAACATGTAAAAAGGCTTCTAAATTATCCATTATAGATCCTTATTGGTTATATGGTCTAAATATGACATAAAATTAGTTTTCAAAAATTATATTGTTAATTATACAACTTCTCATTCCATGTTTATCCCCTGAAAACACCGATTTAACTATAATCATGGTAATTAATTTTTAGAGATTTTATTATTCGTTATAGTCAAAAATTAAGTTGAAATTAATTTATAATATAAATAATTATTATTACAAATATTTAAACCATTTTTTATAATTCCATTAATAGGAGTAGAAAATTTTAATTTAATATTAATCCTACAGATGTGATGAAAAAGATGTTTTCCAAAGAAAACATTTTATAATGTTTTAAAAAAAGATTCAAATTGAAATTTACTCTAATTTACTATATTAGATTACTATATATATAATTGATATAATTTTATTTTTAAAAAATATTAAAATAATTTAATTTATTTAATTCTTTAAATGAAATTTCAAATGTTAATAAAACATACTATTTAAACTTTTTATCGAAACATTTATCCTTTCAGAAAATTATCAAAAACTAAATATAAGATAATATTGACAAGAATATTTAAAAAATGAAATATATTTTGAAAAATATCTTTTCCAAAAGTATAAAACAATTATAATAAAATTAGTGTGAAAATGGTGATAAAACTTATTTTAAGAAAAATAGAGTTTTAAAGCATTAAATTAGATTTATTATTATCTATTGTATAGACAACATGTAAAAATAATTTTAATTATTTTTAATATATAATATTTATATTTCATTAAAATCATTCTTAAAAGTGTTTTTTATTTTATCAAGGTAAAATGTGTTTTTTGTTTCAAAAATATATATATATTTTATTTTCAAATGGTTCTTATATTAATTTCTAATTAATTTTTCACCAATTAATTAATTTTATATACAAGTGTAATCCATGTATTTTCATAATTTATTGAATCCTATTGATTAAATAATTTATAATGGCTAGAAGATTAATGTCGTTTTAACCATAATATTTGAATAGAATAGCATGTTTTGTTAAACATTTGTGTTAAATATAGCATACACTATCAAATAAATTAAAATAAATTGAAAAAAATATTTCATAAAATCATTAGTTATTATATAAATGACTCTATTACCCAGGATAGTACCTTATTTATCTCCCCCATTAGTTTTACCATGAATCCCTTATGTGGTAGTGGTCTTTCCCTTTAGATTAGTAAAGTGTTGTCTTTTTAAAAAAATTCCCCAAAAAAATAAAAAAATAAACAAGATAATTTAAATAAATGAATAAAAATAAAATAAAAAATTATTACTATAAATTATAATTAATAAATAAAACATGTAAATAGGAAATGATTATATTTTAGATAATTTGAAATTAGTAAATGTGAGGTAAAAATGTATGATAAAAAACAAACTATTAGAGTACTAAAAGAGAGGTTCAAACTCAAAATATTTAGATCTAAAAAATTTTATCTCTTGATTTATAAAATTTATTTCCATAAATTAAAACCCCTTTTATAAATTTTTTCAAGATTATTTGAAATATCTTTCACTTTGGTGATTCCTTTCAATATTAAAAATTAATTTTCCAATAGAGAAGATCATATAGATTTTATATAATGTCCATCATTTTCAAAATTTCTATTATTTATTATTGTTATAGAAGCACCATAATTATGTGGAGAAAAATAATTAGTCAATGCTTCCTTGTAATCATAAATAATATAAAATAGATATAGCAACATCCTTCCCCTACGGAAAACGTAATTATTCCCATAAAATGTTATAATCCCCTTAATATTAACGGAGTTCATATTGTATATTCTTGATAATTGAAATTTGTATCAGGAATAAAACTTCATAAAACATAAAATATCCTTGATTCATTAAAAGCTACCTCATCTCTAATATGAATTGAAAAAACACCCATGAGAGCGATGAAATCATTTATTGGGGGAGGAGTAAAATAAATCTACTATTAAACACTACCATAAGTACACATAAACGAGGGAAAAATATTTTACGTGGTTCACTACACAATAAGAGTAACTTTTCTTTAGTGTGATCTATAAACACCAAACACCACATATTCTCCTTCAAATATTAAAATGTATTATAAAAGTTAGGGGATATCTGTGAACATTAAATAAACCATAATCTCTTTAATTTGAATGTGAATCCATTATAGTAATTATAGGTCAGGGAGTTTCACAATAATAATAAGGTCACATATGGATTTATATTTAAAGAATTTTAATAAAATTATACTTCCTTCATCACAAATTACACTATATAAAGTCTTTTTTTTTCTCCATCATAAATTTATTATATAACAATGAGATAGAAAAAATTATTTTCCATATCAATATTTTTTTCAAACACACTAAGTATTATCTCGGGTTTTTAAAGTAAAATAAAATCACTTAATTTTTATTATCCTTTAAATTTATAGTCATTGAATAAGCTCTTGAATATTATTTAAAAAATTTATGGAAACTCAATGATTTTCGGAAGTAAGAAATCCTCATCTTTGAATAGGTTAGTCCCTCATAAAATTTAGTTAAAGCTTCTGTTTAAAATTTCTTATGATTTGATCATTAAATTCACACATGATATTTGAATATCCACACCCATAAAATCATCAAAATATTGAACAACATGGAATAATATCGAATATTCTTGTGTATGGAGTTGTATATTGTATGCCACCTGGATCACCTATTTGAACAAAATCTGTAATCATCACAAAAATTCATTAAATCTTGAAGGTTTACATTCAGAAGGATTATGCTCAAAAATGTCTTATTCTAAACAAAAAATATGTAAATTTGTAGAAAATACAAATGATGTTTGTATATCAAATACTTTTACTCATTCCATTACATTGATAATACCTCAGATCAAATAAATACCTTCCATTCATATGATTGATCAAAGACTTATATTGCTAAAAATAAATATGATTAAAGGTATTCTGTTTCGATTAACAACCAAATAAGTCTCAGTAAACTTGCTAAAACATAATTTATTTCATTATTCATTTTTTCGTAGAATGTTAGACCAAGATCATCTTGAGAAGTCACGATTCTTATGAAACTCAGAATATGCCACAATAAATGACTAGTTTTAAAATATTTAAAATATATGAATTTTGGAAACCCATAATTTTCACCTCGAAGTTCCATCAAAATTTTCTAATACTATATTTAACATATGTAACTAATGTTATGGGATTTAACACACATATAAATTCGCATTAACTACATGAACAACTCCATTTGTATACATGACCTACCTTAAATCATCCATGAGTCAAAAATCTCTATTTTATTTAGGGTTTTATTGGACGCATGTATAATTCTATATAATTCATGGAAATCCTATAATCAATTGATCAATCATATGATTAAATTCAATAAAACAGAAAAACATGTCCAATTTATCATGCGGGTTAATGGTTAGTGGATAGACTGTATTCAAAACCTTCTGATCGACTATGTCTGTCTCAGTTTAAAAGTTATAGACTTGATTATTTTTGTACCAGAACCTCCTAAAACCAACTTTAGTCTTCTTCAAACAACAAAAAATATCTTCAAAAATGTTGGATATGTTTAATAATGTAATAATCATCACATTTATCGTTGAATGTTATTTATGAATTAATAACAAAAAGCTAACATAATAGACTATATCCACTTTACACTTATTAAAAACTAATAATTTTTTATACATGGAATCACGCAATTTGATACTTTTTCAACATGGAGATAATTTTTGTATCAATGAAGATGGTTTTTAGTGACATCTAGCAAGGATAACTCTTGTATTGAAGAAGAAGATGAAGAATTCTTATGATCCACCTAAATCATATAATAAAAATGAGATTAAGAATAATTATAATTAATATAAAGGTGTATAGTAAGGATGACTTTTCATTATAGTAGAATAAATAAGTAGTTAGAGTCCTTTTTGTAAGTTCATTTAAATGGGCCTTAAAAAAATAAGGAGATAATATAAACAATGCATAAAGAGAATTCTAGAGATTTTCAATTAATAGGTCACACTAGAGGGATCTATAGAACATATCTAGAGGAAGATATAGATTTCCATGATACAATGAATATATTCACATGTCCTTATGGTTTTTTAGTTTTGGATTGTAATTATACGAACTTGTGTTTTTAGTCAAAATCTAGGTCTTTAGATAACAATCAAAACAAAAAAAGGAGTAGGTACCCAAATCGGGGTCATAACTTCTAAATCCTAATTTTTATATATTTTTTCATTGGGTATCATCTACAAATTGGTATGATATTATCAAAGATATGATCAATACATTAGTCAATCACAATTTTTTATTTAATATAATAAATCATAAAAAGTATATCACTAATTCATGCTCCTCTATCAGTTATATAGAAGAATATAGACACTTAAATTGCATTTAGAGAAAACTATGTTCCCCATATAATATCAATTATTAAAATATATAGAATATAGAGAGTTTGAAATATTTTAATAGTATAGGGATACCAATATATGGTGGAAATAAAATTCCTGACTATAAGAATAGGATACTCCCATATCTCGTGTTACATGAAATAAAATTTATTTATGCTATTATAGTTGGGTTTAAAACCATGGTGTTATATTCACCTATAACTTTTTTTAGGGAAGAGAAATATTAATGTTTACTAAAAAATGATATTCATTCACCAATTTATAATAACGTTTACACTAAATTATGAGACCCATCTCAAAAAAATATGTGGGTAATCTAGAGAACATATATGAATGGAATGTGAAAATTAAAGAAGCTAAACTATAGATATGATGATATAAATTTGTATATATCTGAATGGTTGAGGATGATAGAATATAGGATTACTTCATTATAAAAATTGATAGTGTTAGTAATATTCAGGGATTTAGTGATACTTTATAAGATTTAAATGTTTACAAGAAGTTAATGCAAAATTTTATGGCCAGTTTATCTAATGATATCAATCATGGAATAAAATAAAGACATATACATTAATGATTTTAATGACACTCAATCAAAATATGAAACTGGAAAATACATCATGTTCAAAATGAAATTGAAGGATTAAATTGAATTCAAATCCATGATGTACCACAAGATCATTGAATGAAAGTATAAATTTGTTTCATATTTAGGAAGTGATAACGAAATAAGTGGTCACCATAACAGAATCATGTCTCCAATTTTAATAACCATAATAAGAAGAAGAGAAAAATATGATGGTATGATGCCTATATAAATACTTAATTGTAGGTTCATCATGAATTTTTCAGTTTACTTCCCATGGAAGAGATATGATGAAACTGAGAGTCATCAAAAAGAAGATGATTATTATGAATGATGATTTGAAAAAACCCAAAAAGGAAACATTATAAAGAAAAAAAATGTATCTATGTAATTTTATAACAAATAAGACGAGTAGAGAAGATGATGAGGAAGAATTAGTATAAAGTGAACTAGAAAATGAATGTACTAATAAAAATCATAAGACCTTAATGTATCATGTTGAAAATCATGAAGCCAATTTTAGTAGTGATAAGAAGAAAGAAGTGAGATACAATGAATACATTATGAAATATGATATTATCAAATTATTTATGAAAAAAAACCTTCGTAATAAAATAATTAGAAATCAAGAGAAAAATGGAGGACTTAAAATATAAAGAGAATGATCTTAGTGAGTTGATAAAGAATTTCAAGGTTATAATTATGGAATGTGATAAGATTATGAAAGAACATGAAGGAAAACTGGATACAAAGGAAGAATATTTGAATGAGAAACATTAAAAGTTTCATAAATATGACAATATCATGAAAATAATAGGATAAGAATATGTCAAATATATGGATATTAAAACTGATTCATGCAATTATATTATGGTAATAAATTAAAAGAAGATGGTATATGTTTCTTCTGATTAATGAAGTGATGCTAATTCAATTTCACCTTGTATTAATGATTACCCAACCAAAAATAAATGATTATTTGATGAGTAATGTTAGGAAAAATGCATCTCAATATGAAGGGTATTTGGTGTATGTCATTGTTTTCATATGGGTTCTCAAAATTCGTGGAATGTTTGAACATTAAAACTAGTGGATGATCCAGTTTCTAAAATAAGCATGAAAATATAATTTTAATGGTGGTAAAATCATTAAATACCTAATTTTTATTTTTAATAACATTCTAAAGGGAATATATATGTCGCTAGAGTGACTCAGGGGTTCAGGGCTCGTAGTTTGGGTTTTTGGAGTTTCAGCCCAGGGTGCCCAATTATTGCTAACCAAGACCCCAACCCTATAGCCTATATTCCTTAATCACATATTTTGTGAAATAGTGCTATAAGTTTTTATAAATAGTGTGAATATATATATATATAATTGAATAGTTATGTCTCAAGGATTCGACATGGTTTGTAAAATTGTGTTGCCAAACCCTCCACCCTTTAAAAGGTGAAAAATTCTCTTTTTCCATTATAAGTCATTATCTCTTTAACCCATTTCTTATCTTAGATAGAAGATACACTACATGGGACATATTATTCCTCCCCTTACTCTTGGTAGATCACCCCTTTTTCATGGACATTAATGATTTCATTAATGACATTTGAATTGAAGGGGTGAATTTAGTAGTCATCACCCTTATTTCTATATTTATTATTCCATCTAGTGTACTCTTGTTGTTTATAGTCTAGAATCCCTTTTATCATTGTGTTACTCTTGCTTTATAATTACTACCATTTTTTCCAACTAGGAGAAGATGTTGGCTAGGTAAACTCTAATGTGTCAAATGTAGGTTGTACATTTTAATATAACATAGAGACACACTTTTTTTCAAGTGTGTGTATGGTGCGGTCATATTGGATTCATCGGGTAATGAACAATTTAAATTAAAATGTTTTAAATAGATTTTTATTAAGATAAGTAATTGTTTATCATTCTTTAGACAACAACAATGGGTATATCTACGTGTTTTGTTTAGTGAGATATATATATTTATAGTGGAATGTTTTCATTAATATCCTGCTAATGTTATATTTTATTTAATATGTAACTTGTCGTGAATTGATGGTCATGGAATGGAAATTTATAATAAACGATAATTAAGAATATCTTTAACCATTTAAATTAATTGTAAATAGGAAAATATGTAATTTAATAACACCGATATGAAATGGGAATGAGAGTTACATGATATATTGGGTTTTAGTAATGGTAATGGGTATGGTTATTGGTAAAGTAAAATGGTGGATAACTTTATTTCTATAAATTTCCACTCTTTCTTTAGTGAATAGGACTAGAAATTAAAGTCGAACCTATTGCTTATAATGTTTCATGGTTATGTAAGAATAATAATGCAGGATTTTGAATTGAAAAATGAAACCTAAGATAAGGAATGATTATAATTGAATGTGGTGGAATTTGGACTAATGAAAACTACATAAATGAATTGTAGATTTATAAAATGTTAAATTGATGTGTAATTCAATGTAATACTCAGATGAGAGCCAAGATTACATATGATGTGTGATATTTTGGGAATTCATGGATGTGTTCATGGAATCCATGCAATTCTAAAAGTGTTGGAATGATTTTATGAGTGCCTTAGATTCTACGCAGTACATGATTAGGAATACCAAGACATGATCATTGGATTCCACATGTTTCTAGATTCTGGGGACTATTAGGATTCATATTGGGATTTTGAATGATATGTTATATTTTTGGAATGATGACATGGGAGTCAGGTTCTAGGGGAATACTCAGATCAGAACTTTAATTCCATATGATAATCAATGATACTATGAAAATACAGTATGAGCACTAGAATTAGATGTGATTTTTGATTGAGGTTCTATCATCATGACATTCTCAAAGACACCATGATTCTAGAAAAATTAGGCAGGACTAACACTAATAATCACTATGGATCTCAAGATATCAACAAAATTGTTTGTTTATTTCTATATATTATCTTCTTTATTTCCCAATGCTCATATTCCCTTGATTATTCGACTAGTCATATTAGGGATTTTGTTATGGTTTTTTGTTTATTTATACTCACGCCCTTTTCATTCCACCAGTGTACTTGTATACCTGAGTAAAAACTACTATTTCCCATATTGATAGATTATATGGTAGATCTCGATGTTTGTTTCATGAGATTTTTGGGTTGAAGTTGGTTGATGTGACCAAGAAAAACTCTAGACCTGTTAGAGAAGGTATGTTAACCCAAAATTCATTTTATTTAATTATTAATAATTGTGTATGATAAATTCACATGGGATCCTGTATGTTTGTATCATTCATTAATTATTTAATATTATTTTTTTATCAGTAATTTCCCAGTTCTGATTTTTCTATGTGAATTATCTATGTTTAATATTATTTCCACTATATTTATACACTAATATGATGTAATATTAACCCAATAGTGATTTTATAGTACCTTACCACAAGAAGACATCCTCTGGAATAAAGTGATCCATGACCAATGTCTTATAGAGAACTGGCCTGAGGCACTGGATCAGTGCCTCCTGCGTGGGGGAAACAAAAAGTGGTATGAAAGTTGTTCAATTTCATTTGGAATTATATTTTTTCATGGTAAAAAGAGAATATAATATGGTTATATGTTGGTAGTAATGTCATTTATAGGTTCATTTATCCCCATGTGTGAGGTAAAACAATTTTTATATAAATTTTAAATTTCTTTCTTTCTTTTATTTTTATAGATGATGAATTAACACCTTAAGTGGTGGACATTGGTGAACTGCTATTGAATTATCAGATTTATATCTCCTGTACAAATATGTTAAGTTTGTGTATGCGAATTAATTCATGATTCTTATAACATTGAGTTGAAATTTTATCCACAAGATACTTGTGATTGATAACTTCTTAATATATACAATTTCCATGTATAAGTGAGGTACCACTGGGGGCGGGGTAAAATTAGTAGTACACTAGTTTTTAAAACTATTCCTCTTTTGATTCAAATTCTATGAAAAAGTAATGTCTCGATCTTCCAACATTAATCCATAGCCTCTCCCTAGAATAAAAAATTAAAAAGAAATCACATTTCAAATGGATTTAAAAGGTTTGGTACAAACACAAACTTCTTGTAATGTTCTTAGATCTTTGTCTTCACATATTTTCAGCTATGCATAATTCCCTTAAATAGAACACACATTGGACTATCCTATTGTAAATGTAATCACTTGGGTTGAGTATTTCTTCTTAATGAAACTAACTTACCATCAATTCCTTCAATTTTTTCTTCCTTCATGACAACTTGAGAGCATATACTTTTTCACTCCACCTCAAGCATTCATAACAACACAAACCTGTTGATCTTCATTTTCAAAACCTGGAAAACCATTGTTACTATATTCAGTGTTATTTCATGAAACTTCAAAGACATAATAATGCATAAAATATCACAAACTCATTGTTTCTTCTCCACAAAACTTATTTGGAGTATTTTACTCAATAACTGACTCCTAGAATTCATCATAATATTACTCAAATGTAAAGGAAAATATACTACATAAGTACATGGAACCTCTTTGAGAATACCAAGATCATTGTCTTCTATGTTTCTATACCAATATTATCTTGTAGACATATGTTATATTCGTAACTACAAATGGATAGGTCTGATTTATTTATAGAAAAATAACACCACCTTATCTTTTGGCACACCGACATAGATTGTGTGCACTGACTCACTCATTCATTACAACATAAAAAATCACCATCATTGAAAATACCGTATTTTCAACACACTAAATCTCTATATTTTAAACATAATTTAAACATGAAAACAATGTTTCACATGTATTAAATTAGATTTGAACTATCATAATAATTTAATGTAAAATGGATGCTTGAAAGCATTATTTGGATGATACTGCATAACGAACCCTAGAAACATATAAAAATCCCTTAGATGAAGGTATAAGACTTGTTAAAATAGATTAAATGGTGCACATATATCAGATAATACAATTTAATATCTATCCAAATATTTCATGAGAGATGAATAGTAATCATGGTAACTGAGTACCATATTAGATATTACTTCATATTCACACATCCATTTATAACAACATGCTCTATGGACCCACTAGATACGAGTATGGGGTCTACTCCCCTTACCAGTTGGTGCCTCTCCATGGGTATGCACTACACATGGACACCCACTTCCTCCTCGGAATTCTAGCTAGAGTTTTATATCCCACCTAAGGAGTGGCTAATGTCCTCCCTAGATGGATAATGTGGGTGGATTAAATTTTATTATACTCTAAAAAATAAGAGTTATCCAATTACCTTCCATAAAACACACCACCTAGACACTCAAAAATCTTTTCAATATGTTGTACAAAAAATTTCTTCATTGACACTTGGATTTTGTATTATAAAAAACTCATCAATCATCACAATTTAATCTATAACACATATTTAAATATTTTCACAAATACTTATTGACAACAAATGTATTTCACTCAAAGGGAATTGTAATCACCCAATTATATTTGTTTCCAATACTCATATTTCAAAATGTTGTATTCTTTTATCCGCCTTCATGAAAATGAATACAAAGATATATTTAGGAGTTATTATTTCAAACAACTTATCATCCACTATAGTTTTATAACAAATATTGAAACCAGACTCAAAAAATGAATTGGGATTTTAGTTAACCAACTCATAGTCAATTTGAGAAAACCAAGTGTAGAAAAAAATTATGATGACACCTAAAAGTCAAAGCTATTCATATTATATAAAGTTATATAATTCTAAAAATCATTTCAAAACATCATTAAAGATTATTTTTGAGAATGACTTGTAATATATTTCTCAGACACATATCAACAAACATATCATAATGTTTAGTTTTAAGAAATATAGAGCTCCCATTTTTTATCAGAATATCCACTAACTTATGATAATAGGTTGTTAATTTTACTTTCATATTATGAATTTTAGTGTGATCATAATTTTTAAAAATTTGTGATATTTTACAGCTTCAAATCCCTTATGCTCCCCCTCAAGGGATGATTTCATATCCTTTAATTTACTTCAAGATAATACAAAATCATTAATATTAGGGAATAATAAGGGACCAATTTTTTCCTTAGAAATATAAATTAGGCATATAATTTCCTTTAAACCTTTCTTTTAATTCTCACTTTTGACTTTAAATTTTAAGGGGCACACATTCATCTATTAGGCCATTAGGATTTTTAGGCAATGTTTTTTCTGACGCCTTATTTGTTCACACCTTTCACAATTTATAATTTTCATGTCATCCTTTGTAGATGACTCTCAATGAACGTTAAATTCATCAAAATATAACCAATTTTTTTTATTTTTCTTCAAAAATCCTTTTATCTTTTTCAAATTCTTTAAGCTTCTCACACAATTGATTAGTGATAGATTTTCCTTCACTATTAGAATGTTGTTGTCATTTATATTGTATTGAATCTCACATCACAAGTAACCCTTCACATCTTTGATTTGTTACCTTATTGACTATATCTACCTGAAACATAATTCACTCATTCATAGTTATTATTTTTTGATAGTTTAAGTGATGTCTTGGTCATAGGATTATATTTCTGATAATATTTTATCATGTACTTTGAATAAATCCCCCATCATTGTGCCTCATTACTAGTAGTGGAAATTTATTTCGGCATGACTAATATTTACAAACAAACAATCTATAACACCAACATTATCCTCTATGCCAGGATCATTCAAGTTGATAATAGCTATTATCTAAATATTTTAGTTGAAGCATTTTCATAGATTGTTGACATGTATGCTTGGGGGGGGGACCTTCTAACTGAATTTGTTTTATCTTCCTTTATGGAAGATATTTTCTCATCTGTTTGATTGGTCTAGTTAGATCTAGTCTTTTCCATCTGACCTGCACTGTTTTAAGAAAATGTACATTTTGGTTTATTTGGCCTTAAATAAATAATTTTCTATGGATCCTTCTAAACAGAAGCTTCCAAATAATCAACCATAATTCCAAAATAATTGGTGAAGTATTATTTCATCTAATTTAACTCACATTAAGCTAAAAGAAAAATATATTATATCTCAGATACTTCTTACGATTTCTCAACAAGTCTCCCATCAAAATCATTAAGAATCTCCTCACATTAATCTAAATTCAATTGTTTTTGTTTATTTTCTTCTAAAAGTTTTTATTCTTCTATATCATGATCTTATTTTTCAATAGTTTTCAACTTTCCTTCTATCTAATATATCTTCATCTTATTTTATCTTATTTCATTAATATGGATCTTATCATTCTTGAAAATTAATATATTTCATTTCTCTCAGAAACATCATCACTATCAAATATGTTTCTATATTTCTTGTATTTTCCCATTAAAAACATATAATTATTTGAACATTTTACTTCTTATGACTTTCTACTTGGTGATGAAAATTCACCCACTTTTATCTTCATAATAATAATATTATTACAAGAAAAGAACGTCTTATATTTCTTCCACAACATTGTCTAGGACTTATTATACCTTTAATTTGATTCATCTCATTAACCTTATTCTTTGGAAAGTTACCACCAAAATGACAACTGTTGTAGAAAGTTGATAACTTTGGTGGTTGTTTTCCATTTTCATTTTATCTTTCCTTTATCAAAATTATTATATATAAGGATTTAATATGATTAATGTCCCCTACAGATTCCTCCTCTTTAGAATCACTTTATTTTTTTATTCTTTGATTTTATTTTTTTCGTTTTTTCATCGGTTCAATTTCTATATCATCTCTTTTTTTCTTCTCTAATTCTGGAAATTTTCTAATTTCTTAGGCTATGAATACATTATGATGTTTATATAATGATATATCCTCTCAGTCTTACTTAGTTGAAACCTTTACGTTGAATCGTTTTGGGAAATATATAATTAGATTCTTCACATTATTAGAATAATCCATTTTCTCACCAAAGCCCATGATATTGATGAAAATATCATTTGCTATGGTAAAATATTCATTAAGAGTTTCATAATAAACAATTTTAATATCATTAAACATTATTTTTGAGATTTAAAACATGGATTATTTATTATTTATATTTCCTTCATAATTGATTCTCAGTTTATCCCATAACTCATTAGCAATTTTGATTCGCATCACCATAGTGTATAAATTTTCTGATAATGGAATCGAGATTTAATTCTATGCCTTTACATCAACATCAAGGTTTATTATATCCGTGAGATTCAAACAATCATACTCATAAATGTGTTAGAAACCCAATATTGATATTTATCTCAATTTTAGTCTAATAGAAATTGGTAAAAAATCATCCAATTCATCCAAACTAGGTAGTTTATTTAATAAAAAGTAAGACTTCTTCCCTATATTCACTAAATTAAAATTCTCAATTTCTAAGGAAGATATTTTATATTAAGAGGATATCTTTTTTTAATACAAATTACAGGGACCATCTAGATACTACTGGGGGGATCATTGAAACCCTAATTTTAAAACATATTTCTCTTTTTATTATACCTATGCGACTAATTAAATCCACAATCCCTCATCTTTAATCCTCATCCTTTCTCTATAAGAAGAGGTAAAAAATAAATCACACACACATGTATTTAAAAGATTCTGTACAAATCCCTACTTATTTCAATGTTTATTAGACCCCAAAACATGGATCCTACACTATAACTGAAGGTGATTAAAGTGTTACCTGGTTATATACCAAATTACAATACCATTTATACCTCCAAGCTTCAACCAGCCTTCAATAGTTAGTTAAACCATCCAATAACACCTTCATTATATTTATTAGTTGCACCCCAAAAAAATATTTCTATAACTTGTTAGACCCCCAACTAGAACCATCTTATTCAGATGGAATGATCAAATATACAAATATATTATGACTACCTTTTCCCATAATATTACTGAACCAAACCTTCTTGGGTATAACATCATGTTCATTTCCAACGATGTTGGTCATGCTATAGTATGTTTGATCACTATAGATGGTCAGTTATGTTAGTTAAAAAGTACTCATGATATACTTCCTTGTAATTTTGAATTCCCAAACTCAATAAAAACTAAAAATTAGATATGAATTATTTCTTAAACATTGATAATTATTTATCCTAAATTCAATCTAAAATTACTGAACACAACTCATGAAAAATATATTATATGTGAATTTATTCAAACTTCATGCATTTATATAGTACAATAGATGGTATTCTCAGCATGATATGTGAAATAAAACATACTCAAAAAATTCTCACATTAATGTGTGAATTATTTCATGTGCATTCATGTGTTTAATAGTCAAACCACATTACACCACCTCATTCATTTGATTACTATTTAATAAATATATTATATCTAAAACAATCATTTTCATCATTAGTGTTATCTTAAATTATCATATGATTACAATTAATCTCATGAATGTATCACATAAAAATGAGTGTGATGTCATTGCCTTCCTCCTCATCATGTAAATAAGACTCCACAAATCATTATGGTCACGTATTTGTGTTCATGCACAATGCCTTTCAGGTTCACATGCACTTCTAATTTCCTCGTGTAAATGATATCACTCGTGTGGCTCACTTCTTCTTCACATAAATCTCAATTAAATATTCACTTCACTATTTTCATACATTGTGAGAACTCGTGAAAATATACTATTTCACTCTACCATAACGATGAATAAAATCACATATATTTTGGTCTTTTTTATAAAACCTTTTACATCCTATGATAAAATATATAATGTTATTTAACGCAACTTCAAACACATCCCAAATCATATAATCTCATAGAACTGATGGTTGTTTCTTTGCATAACATAGCTAGAGTATCTTTCAAAATAATTAGATCATATAATTCAACAAAAACTTATGTTAATGTGAAGGAAAATACACATTACAAGAACATAGAAGATCATTGAGAATACAATGATCTTTATATTCTTTGTTTCTCTGTCAATATTCTATCATAGATATGTGTTCAACTCATATCTGAAATTGGAGAGGTATATGGTATTATAGAATAATGACACAACCACATATTTTTGACCAATGGCTAATCCTACATGAACTGACTCACTCATTCATCACAACATTCTAAATCACCATCACCACAAATTCCAAATTTGTTACACAATGTATCACCTTGATTTGTACTTAATTGAAACATGTAAATAATGTTTCATGTGGGTTCAATTATAATTGAATCTTCATAATAATTAAATAGTAAATTAATTTATCACTGCATTACTTGGATGACACTTCATGAAGAACTCCAAAAAACATAGGAATCTCTCAGTTGATGGTAGAAGAAAATGTTATTCTTGATCAAATAGTGTAGAGAGATCATATCCTATTTTTTGGGTTCTATCCCAATATTCCAATATGGATAAAATGTACACACTATTTATGAGTCCCACATTAGATATTACATTAGTTTAACACTTAAATTTAAAACAATGTGTTCTATAGACCAACCAGATGTGGGTATCGGGTCCTCTCTCATTACCTAGTGGCACCAAACCATGTCAACTCCTTCTTCTGCCACTCTTCCACCCCACTTGGTGGATCCAATATGCTACCATGTGCCTTTATGTGGGCCCAAAATGAATATGTAAACCAAATACTAAACATTAATGCTATCTAGGGGTTAAATTCCCACCTAAGAAGTGGATGTGATCCTCCATGGCAATCTAGTGTGGTAGGCCATATTTTTAGTTTACATTCAAATAAAATAGTTTTCCAATTTAGTTCAAAAATACTCACCACCATGCCACTAAAAATTCTTCTTAAATTTGTTGTAAACAATATTTCATCATCATAAAAAGTATTTGGAATTTAGAACACCCCATCAATCATCATTATTAAATCTCAAACACATATTGACATATTCCCACAGATTCTTATTAACAAGAAAAGAAACTCAATCATAGGAAACTTCATGATTCACATGTGTTCATATTTTATATATTGTATACAACATAATTATTCTAGTAATTTATATATAATGAAGGTTTTAAAAAGTGTATAGGGTTTGGTATTTATATTTTCCACCACCATTTATATGGTTTACATATATGTGTATGGTAGTAATCTACTTGATCAAATCCTCATGGTTCTTCGGGTAAATAAGAATAAATAAATGAGTTATAAAATGATAGAATTGGTTAAATAAAGTACCAATAATATACTTGTAATGTATTTTACTTTTTAACCATTGAATAAATTTTATTTATTCAAAACAAGGTATGTTAAAAGAAATAATATTTTCAAATTTTTAAATGAATGGTTATTAAATGTTTTAAAATATGAATCTTGGGTTTATAAAATACTAACGTTTAAATAATGTGAAATTAGAATGGTGGTACATATCAGAAACTTGGTGATGTGTATCATTAGTGTTGTGGCCTTACCCTATGTATGGGCAGCTCAGGATGTGGGGGTGTCCTTATTTTAAGTCCCATGATTATGGGTTGTGAGACCTTGATGGGGTTGGTTTGTGACCTTGGGGTTGTGATAATTTTACTTATATCATCATTTTGATTGAAACTTTTGGGTTTTGACCCTTGAATGTTATGTTTTACTTGACAAAAGGTGTCTTGGATCAGATTTATGATGTTGGGTGTGTATCAAAGGTGTGAGTCTTAGAGTAATAGGTTGTATTTTCTGTGGTTGATGTATTTTGTTTGGAATAGGGTTAGAAGTACCACCTATGGGTAGTTGATTGTGTGATGTGATTGAAAATTAATATTCATCAAGAATCAATGACCGAGTGGTGATATCAGGTTTCTAGTAAATGAATGGTTATCTGTTAGTGGTATTTATAATGAACTAACTTTTAGTGATTTTACTCTAGTTTTAATATTGGTGTGTAGGGGTAAAATCAATTGAATTCCTGAACTTTCTTTTTTCCATCATTGTTTCATTGGATTAATAATTTTTTACCCTGGGTGTGTATTTATATTATAAAATAAGCATAGGTAAATGATTTTGGTCTTGGAGTGACATCTAAGTTGATGGGTTGTGGTTTGGTTAGACCTGACATGTGAAGAAATATTAAATTTTATTATTATAACCATCTTGGATGACTTGATTCCATTTATATTGATAGGATAAATGTCATAATAATATACATGAAGGGGTTCATGAGCCTAGATATAGTTCATATGTGTCATGGTTTCCTGAGTTTGGGTTAATAAATTGTCATAGGTAATCATGAGACCCTTGGTTTTAATGAGGAAAAGGTGTCATGAATATATTGTAGGTTCATGGTGCTATTAAGATATGTTATGTGGTGGTTCATAATTAAGAACCAATTTATTTTTAGTGAGATTAAGGTAATGAACATGGGATATAAATGAGTCTTGTTGAGATGGATGTTGTGATAATACTTATTTGTTTTATAGGAAATCATTCTGGTCTTGCTAGAGGAGATTGACCAGTTTGGTGGTGGTAGTGCCTCAATGAGAATTAGTTATATAATGATTGGAACAGATCCATATGGTGGTAGTTCTTTGGATAATTAATCCCCCTTGATGTGAGGTTACCTGGATTTGATAATACTGTTATGGGCATAGGGGTCTGAGGGCCTTTTAGAGCATTTTTTCATATATCCCAATAATGAAAAGTGACAACAAGAATGAATTTGATTGATGTGGAACAAAATACTGATTTTGACCTGTATTGATGAATCAAGGGACTTTTTTTCGTAAATAATGGATTGGGAAGATAAGAACATGTTTTTTTACTTGGACCATGGAGGTTACACTCATAGAGTGATTTAAGTGAAGTTGTATAGTGGGGAGAAACATGCCAGTCAGGAACATATGAACCATCTATTAGAAGATTTGAAGGCATGTGTAGTGAACCGTGGGATGGTCATGAGGAAATTGAGATATCGATTAGAAACTAAGCAGTTATTTACTTGGATCTATGGGGAATGAAAAGTAGTATTTTTATATGGTTCTAAATTAAGGGTGATTTTTGGATTTGGGATTGAGGTTGTTTTAATGTGGTATGATGGTGCTATGAGTAGAAATTCATTGGTGTGTAGTAGGAAAAGATAATGGCTATGATAGTTCAGGATACAAATGATTAATCTCATTGGGAGTTAGGTATGAACATTGATGAGCATGTTTGGGTAGTCATAGGAAGAATCTTGGATCCGAGGAAACATGAACTTATATGTTGGTAATGTGTCAGCTAGTGGAGTTATGTGTTTTCTAGAATGGTTTTCCATAAAAGGATTGAATGATGTTTTGGAAGGAAAATGTATGCAGTGGGTTTTAATCCACATCTGACATGCCCATTTGGTGATAGATCACTTGTTTTGAGAATTAAACCAGGATTCCAAGGAAAGGGTATTGTGTCTCTCCATTATGTATGGATGACATTTATGTGTCCATACTCATATGGTTTCTAGTATTGAGTATGGTATCCATAATTTAACCAATATTATAATGTATTATTGGGTGTAGTGATATAGATACCAAACAAGGCAAATCATTGGATAAGTTGTTTGAGGTTTCAATAAGCTGTTATTATGGAAGAAGTATCGAGACATCCTAATTTGAGGTGGTAGGATAAAACATAACATGGGAAGAAACAAAGATATTAGTTGTTTTGATTAAATCATCATTGGTGTTTGAGATATATAGTATAAAGTAATAACAATCTTTGAATATCAATTTTGATTGTGGAATTCAACTCGAGTCTTGGTGGTTAGAGAACTGTGATTCAAGGGTTGTTATTTGGGTGTCTTGGAGTGGAGCAAAGTCATTCGTTCTTGAGTTTGTGATTGAAGTAAGTAACTATATATTTTTTATGAAAAAAATTATTTATCAAGTATATAAAGTGTTATTATGGGGAGTTTTAAGGAACAAATTCTGTATGGGTACCTATAATTTGATAAAAGTTTGAATTTTCATATTAGTGGACCTACTGAATTGTAAACCAAGCATCAGAGAGGAATTAAAAGGATGTGAACCTGTAAAAAGGTTATATTTGGTTGGTAATAGAGTCCTACATGGAATTTAGTGGTCTCACCTATGTATCAGGGGTTAAGGGATTGGATTTGGGGTTTTTGGTGTTGAAACATAGGTCACACAATTAACACAAGATTATTTCTAATAGTGCTCCCCAACCACATGGAAATAATTTCTTAGGAACCTGGTTAGTGAAAATATATTTTAATTCATTATAAAATATGAAAATTTTTATATAATCATATATTCATGTCACATATTTGTATCATAGTTTGAGAAATAGTGTGCCTAACCATTTTAAATCGTTTTCCTTAGGAACATGAGTGATTACAATTGGAAAATGGTTTGGCCAAAAAATTGCCAAACCATGATCCATTTAAAAAATTATTAATTAAATTTTTCCCTTATGTATCATTAAATCCTTAACTCCAACGTTCCTCCTTCTATTGGCCATCATCTTCCCTACACGATCCCTCTTCTTCCTCCACTTATTACTCATGGTGGATCTCTCCCAATTTTTTTCCATTTGTAGTTCCATCTATGGTATTTGAATAATATGGGAAATTATATTAGTCTCATCCTTTATTTTCATCATTTATTATACAATGTACTGTGTTCAATCATTTTTTAGGATAAATTTCCTATTTTTAGGGTGTTTTCTAGTTTATCTATTTCTCTCAATTTCTGGTGATTACTTAATATTTTTCATAAATTTTTTCTACTTAATTTTATTACTAGGTGTATTAAATTTATTAATGTTTCTCTTTATTAATTGAATTAAAATATTTATGGGTATTAAATTTGAAAATAAATTTTATAAAAAGGAAAAATTATTTATGGTTGAAATTTTATTATTATTTATGAAAAATGATTAAGGATTTATTTGTGTGTTATTCAAGTAAAATTTTAATTGTAAACCAATGTATACTTTTCAAAAAAAAATGGATAACCCCTAGATAGACCTAAACAGATGGGGAATAAAGCCCCATAGTATCCCCATAGGTTTCACTGACCTAGACACCCATAGTGAGAGCCTACTGGTAGTAGTAGAAAAGGATCATAGATTTCATATGGCAAAAACAGGAATGAGAAAATCATCCAACCAATGTATGAGGATTAAATCTGTGCGGTAGTGGGAGGAAAGATTGACTAGTAAAAAAATAAAATTGATAGCATTGAGGGTCCTACAATCTGCATATAAATTAACAAACTCTGTAGATATAATATTACTTAAATAAAAGAGGGATGTTTCTATAAAAATTATTCTGGGACACAATATTTTTCCTTAGAATAGTAATGTTTAAGAAGTTAAAATTTTCAATCTATATGGTGTGTCTTAATTCTCAGATACCCACTCTAATTTTCTTCCAACATATCAATTACACATAACCACCATGGATGTTTTACAAGTTCATTGAATCTATAGGGTATTTGAGCATCACTACATCATAGCCCTGACTATGTTGTGTATTCAAAATGGAAGCTTGAACTGATGAAGGGAGACACACCATCACATCAATAAATTACACCATATTGCAATTATTAGAGGATGAAGTCAATGGAGATACACCATATCCAATAGTGTGGCAATAGTTAAAGGAAATAAGTTGTGGCATAATGGTTGGATTTGGAATGGAGGGTTCCATTTTGGAAGTGTAAATGATTTGATTTGATGAATTATTTTTAGAGTATAGGTTGGATGATGTTACAAAGGTATCAAGATAGGTAGAATTAAAGAAACAAAGAATATGAAAGGTTGCTCTATAGAAGAATAGACGCACCATATCCCAAAATAAAAACTGCACAAGGGTGATATAGAACCTGCGTAATGGTAAATCTCACTAACCATACATGACAACCCTTCAACAAACATCTACCCTTACAAGACATAAGGTACCAATGTAATTGTAACGAAACAACCATTATGAGACAAAACATATTTTAGGTGGCTATATTGAAACACTTTTACTAATGATGAAGGGTTATTTATAGCACAATTTAAAAGATGTATTTAACTTATATAGGTTCTATGGATGTAATTGGTAAAATGAAGCCTATAAGAGGGATACCTTCCCCACATATAGGGAGATAAATGTAAAAAAAATAAGGGATTATCCATACCTATTTTTATAGGATGAATCAAAATAAGAGTAGTTGGTTGAGTCAATGTGATGATAAAAGAAGAAGGGAAACTGAACAAAATTAGATTTGAAGTAGCATTATTTTGGGTGGATCTACCTATAAATAGAAATGAGGTGACCTTGACCGAGGAAAACATAAGATGATGACTTTGAGATTGGATCTTGAAACTAGTGTTGCTGCTACCATGAAGTGAAACTGTACTAATTATTATATTCCATTTCCTTACACTACATTATTAGTATGTGTGGGTAAATTTTTTATAGCAAGCTATTTAATAATGGGGGAGCTCATGAATTATGGGAGACTGTGTTTAATTAAAAATAATAATAGGTTTTTTCAATTTATCCTTTAATATTATTTCTAATCTTATTATCTCATAAATGACAATTATTAAGAGAGAAGTTTCTTTTTATAAAAGTTATCAACCAGATAATCTTTTTCATGGAAAAACCAAATAACAAGTTTGGGAATATCTATGTGAAAACATTTTTTGAAGACCTCTTAATAATATAAACTGTGTAACTGATAGAGAAATGTTTAATATATAAAATAGGAGGTGATCACTCTAAGAGGAGGATCATTAAATTTTGGTTCTAACACCATTGAAATTAAAAATAACAACACGGATCCCTTACTTATTTAATAAACATTAATTTATATGTTCTTGGTATAATCATCTCATTTTTCTCAAAACCAAAACCAAAATAAATTTCTTATTCTCAAAAAATTCATCAAAACATTCTATGTCATTTATAAAACATTCCATTTCATCGCCATCGTCTTCCTCTCTAATATAGTACAAAATTAGTTAGTTTTATTTTGAGATTATAAGATAATATTTTTATTTCCTTGATAGATTTAATTATTTCTATTAGGTGGATCAAAAGTAAAACCATTATTATTAAATGGTGCCGAGTCATTTATATTATTTTTAATAATCTTCCATTTTTTCTTTATTCACAATTTATATTCAGTATTTTTGTGTTGTTTTTTTAGTAATGATATAAATACATGAAGAACAAACAATAGGAAAGAAAAAAGGATGAGAACTACCTATCAATCCATAGATTGAATGGTCCATTGTAAAAAATATAATAACACACAAGATGAAGTAATAACAGATGGGAGAGAAGTTGAACACTGAGTAGGATGATGAGAAATAAAAATGATCTATGAATGGATAATAAGATGGAAGATATAATTAACTATAGTAGACACTAAAATACGAGGATCAATTTGAGCATCCTTAACCCTTCGGTGACTAATCATAAAATCAAGATCAATATAGTGATTATATAGATGGTTAGACATTCCATATAATTTAACAGCCTATATAATAAAGGACTTAATTTTCACATAGTCAGTTTATCAGAGTTGTGTTACACCTTCCAGTTCAATAATTTTTCAGGAAACATAGTAAGATATCATCTATTTAGATTCTCACTCAAATAAAAGAGCATGGGAGTTGATCGAAAGAATAACCCCACAATCAATCACAAATTGGGGAGATATGGTAATACAATTCATGATGATACTTTTTGTTCATTCAAATTATATAGATATATTGGTATGTATTCTAATTTTTTTTCAATTGAATAAAGAGTATCAGTATAGTCAACGGGAAAGGTTCAAGAGTTTTATTATTATATTTCCTCATCATGGAATCAAACTTTTATTACTAATACCATCATTTTATAATGTATTATTAAATCACAAAAATTTGATTTTAGATTATACAATTATAGTTTCAATAATGGTGAAATTAGATAAATAGAGGTTTGAGTTATTGGATGAATGTTCCAATAAAATGTTGAGTGTCATATTTATGGGGTGAATGTAAAAGAAGAACACATGGTGGGAAATTACTAGGTTTACAAATAAATGAATAAAATTTCTGGGAAATTGAATATAATGATGGCCAATCAACATCCCAAGGTATGTCTTGTGAATATGTAATGTATTTATATCACAATCATTATAATTTCAACCAAATATTGAGGACCCAACAACCACTACAATTGAATCAAGGGAAATAAATTCATTAATAGCCCATATTTGTTTTCAGACCATAATAATTTCATCCTTAGAACCAAGTCCCATATATTAAACATCAAATCATGTCTTCCGAGGATACCCTGGTAATCTTAATGAAAAATATTACATATTCACATTAATAATTGATAAACTACTCCAAAGATCATGGTTCAACCATACTAGAATTTAAAGATGGCCCATAAAACCAAAAAATTGATTTTAGGAACCTTGAAATCCATATAGTATATATTTATAATAAACTGAAGGAGAGGCCATGGGGGGTTTTATTATGTGACACTGAATTTCGAACACATGGTTCGCTGAAATCCATTACTATGGGAAGTGGAAATAATTTCCAATAAACTGATGATGCGTTTAGAAGGAAATTGAATAAGAATACATGGAAGGAAGAGAAGTAGTTAAAGAAAGAAAAAAATAAATATAACTTGAGAAGTTTATTTAATAGAAAAATACAACTATATTGACTAGCACTGTAATTTATGGAGTGAGTGAGGAAATCATGTTTTGATGATAAAGGAGAAAATTTTCTAGAAATGTTTAAAAAATAGTATATCAACAAATTATTTTTTATGTAAATCAAAATTATGACTACCTATGTAATTTTTATGATGTAATTAGAGTCAATAAAAAGATATATAGAAGAATTACATACCATAACATTGATAGGGAAGCATTCTATTTTGGTATCAAGAATCAAAATGTAGAATAAAAGTAATCCAAGTAGATTTTCTATTGTGATTGACATCGAATCCAACAAGTTTGGAGTTCATTATGTGATTTTGGTTCAAGTGTCAATATAATTTCCCAAACAATGATAAAAATCACGGGATTAGGAGAGAAAAATCTAACTTGAGTTATGCTTCAACTTTATAATATAAAAATTAGACATCCTTGAGGACTACATGAAGATTTCATAGTCAAGGTAGACATATTCTACTCTCTGGTATAATTTCATATGATGGAAATAGATGATTAGAAGACACAAATAATTTCTAGATGACCATTATGAGCTATGGGAAGGGAATTTATTAATTTTAAAAGTTGATAACTAAGATTGGGAGTTGGTGGATAAGAGTTGAAGTTCAATATATACTATGTGAAGAAGAATCTGGATGAAATAGGCGATGAGTAGAGGGAAGTTAACTTTCAAGAAGTTGAGTACCCTACTATCTTAGGAAATAAATGTGAATTAGATTATATTAAAATAAAAATAATGTTGATAAAGAGTAGTGTAAAGACTTGAGATTAATTGAAAAAGATGATGAAAAAGGATATACTACTATTCTTGAAGATTTTAATGAAGCGAAGAAGGTATGGATAGTCAGAGAACATCGCATGAATTTTTCATGATTGGTCAAATAGCACTGGATTGGGCCCATATAGGTATATAATGTATTACATGAAGTAATAGTGATGTAAAGTTATTAATAATTAAGAGGAACCATCTACTTGGATGAATCAAACCAACGAATCATTGTATATCCGGACTATGTAACCTATTTACTACCCAAAATAAATTGACATTGGGAAGTAATATATAACATAATGACTATAACCAAAGGTATTCCAATAGGAATCCAACATTTTCATTATGTAGGAAATTCAGGTTTAAATTAATTTTAATATATTTACAAATATTTTAGGGAAAAATTATAATTATTTTTTATCATTAAAAAAATGGGCTCCGAATTTCATTATTTGTATTAAATTTTATAGGCCTTGAATATTAATGGTATAAGGGCCTAAGGTAGCAAGAAATGAGAACCAAAAAAGATATTCTTAACTATGGATGTATTATTTAACATTAAAAATTAAATTATACTCATCTATCATTCAAATTATATATTGAAGCTTAAATGAAGAGAAATGTAGACACAAAATTAGACTAGTGATTTTGTTTTTATTAATGGATGTTTATATTGTTAAGAACCCCATAACACCCTATTTTTATTTTCATGTTGATGAAACTGAATAAGTTCGATGGCGAGATTGAATGAATATATCGAAGCATAGTAATTTCAATTCAATGAATCTTGATTATTTCTTTTTAGTCACATGTAGATTAAAATTTATTTCTATTTTTTATGATTTGAATATTATAATTTCTTGTGGATTATTTTTTTATTATTAAACATTCCATGAGTGAATGTATTAAATTTTTTATGTCCCCATTCTAGATATATTTCTGGACCAAAACATTCCAATATATCATAAATAAATTCTTTTATAGGACATGGGACATGCTACCAGATTGGACTTCGATTTGACATTCTCTAAGTGATAATTGGGAAATATTCACATAAGAAGTTATTGATTCATTTTCATTAGTTCATCCATTCTCATTGAGACCTTACCAACATAGATCATACTTTAATCCCTTAGAAACCATGAACATAATTAGATCTGAATGATCCATATTACAATCCAAATATTCTTATTCCTACTATTACTCTATTATTTTTCATTATTTTAAATGTTCATGTGGGGGGAAGAAGGAATTCCTGGTGAAAAGGGATTTTAATTTTTTAGAGGAAAATGTTTGGGAAATTTCACAGGGTTATAAAAACTTTTTATGATATATTTCACTTTATTTATTGTTTACCCTTTTCTTAAAAGAAGAAATTATAAATATATAAATATATATTTATAGGGTATGGTTATGGATGCTCAAAAATCATTATTACTAGAAAACAATATTTTTATCATTTTGGATTTGGTGGTGGATGAAATATATTTCCTCGCTCAATTATCAAAATATTCCAAAAATAAAAAACATAATATAAAAATCAAGAGGGTAAACTCATTAATTGTTATTTCATTATTCGTTATCGTACCTTGATATTGTGGTTTGGGTGCTGTTAGCTTTTGATGAGGATAATTTCATTGGACATTACATTGGTTATCATGAAATATAATTTTACATAAAACATCATTTTTATATTTAATCATTTTAGTCATCAATTAACTACTATACATTAGCAACATAGTTTATTGATCTGGATTTCAAAGATGTCATGTTTTTTAGTGATTCCCGTCTCTACCATGTAAAGAAAGTATGCCATTTTCATGTTCAAATTTTGGTACATGTACTCATGGTATGATAAAAAACTCATTATTTATTTTACCTAGAGTAATGATAGATGAAATATATTGGTGAGGTAGATCATTATTTTCATATAAATAATGATAGTTTAAGAGTATTTAATGGATGATACGATACACAGTCATTTTTCCTGGGAAAATAATTTACATTGTTTCTTGAGAGGAGTTGAAATCATTTTTCATAAGTGACACTTGAAATCTATATAACCTCTAGTGATATCATTTTAGTTCATTAATTTTTTTATATTACTATATCATGGTGGATCCTTTGTAAATATTTAGTTGAGATAATTTCATGAGGATAATCATTATTAATTTTTGGTGGATTTTATGAGTTCAAATTATGTATATATTTTTTAAACATAATTTAATTAAAGTTATGGTTTAATAGATTAATGTTCCCCACTTTTAAAATAAATTTACTTATTTTTATGTAATTACATTTGAAAATAAATATGAGAAAAAGGAAAATATATAAGACATAAATCATATTATTTTTTATGAAATTTTTTTGATGGTTTTTGTGTGTTATAAAGATTAAATTTCAATGGAAATATTTGGGAGACATTGCCAAAAAACTGGACAACCCTTAGTTATCCATCATCCCATAGATATTTAAGCAACATGGAAGCCCTATAGGGCCCATCAACCAAACCACACATAATGTGGGACTACTTGGAGTTCCATAAGAGGATAATTGATTGAAAATAGTGCATATATGTGTTCAAACATGATAATATAAACACAAGTGAATCTAATATTTGCATTGTATGGAGAAAAATGACACCGGTGAAAGGGTAACTGACAATATTGGGAATCCTCCATCCCCCATCCAACTTAGCATCTACTTTAGCTAATGGATTACATAAATTTTGGATGGATTTCTGTGTAAAATCCAATGGTGGATGAACTATTTTTATTGTGAACTTTGAACATAAAAAATAGCGACCATTTCAAGCCAGTCATGACATATTCATTCATAGACACACACTATATGTTTTCGCCTCCCTCACTACACTGTAGAAACCACATAGAAGATGAATGAGATCTCAAATTACATTTGGGATTTAAGAATCACTACACTATAACTGTAACTATGTGGTGTATCACTATTTCCACAAATGTGTTTATATTTAAATTATATAAGCTATGGAAAAGTATTAAGTTATTCTGTAGAGATTTACATATTTGAAGTGGAAATGATTTCATAAAAATAAGAAGCTATGATTTAGAATATTGAATATGTCATAGAGGTATCAAATTTTATAGAATTAATAAAACTAATATGATATAATGATACAACATGGGATGAAGGATGCACCATATCCAAACATTTTGTATATTTATGGTTGATTCAAGACCTATATAAGGGTAAGAATAACAACCATTACATGAAAAAATATGAAAACACCCACCCTTATGTGTCAAAAATGACTATTGTAGGGTTAAATAAAGTACCCTTATAAAACTATCCATACAAAAAGGAGTCCATGCCATAACACTTATACCAACACCCTAGAATTTTTTCTTCCATATTTTCAAAACACCTATGTATTCTGGTCATGCACAAGCTATGTCCATATTCAATAAAAATAATAATGAATTTAGGGTTCCTCGTTTACCCATAGAAAATTATAATTTATCAAAAATCAAATTCAACATGGAAAAACCTCATTTTAGAGTAAGAATCACTCATGGGGTAGTTGACCAAGTCAAATTGAAGAAAAATTAAAGTGGGAAAAGAAAAAAAAATCAACCTCAAGAATGATATTTTTTGGGTGGCTCTTAATATAAATTCAATGTAGGTTATATAGAATAGGGGAACCTTAGGATGAATAATTAGAGACTGGAACATGAACTTGGGGCTCCTACTACTATGGTGTGATTATATATTTGGTATATTTTTTTCCTATCCCCAATGACTATAATGAGATATTAAATTTCTTATTCAAATCTATGTATTGAATGGGGATTTCATGTAGTGTAGAATACTATTTTCTATTAAAAATTATAATGGGTTGTTACATTTTTTCATTTTATCATAATTATTGTCCCTATTTCTCATGAATGAACATTGTTCAGGGATAAGAGTATACTTACTAAATAAATCATCTACCTACTCTTCCTCACGACACTACAAATTATTGGTTTAGGGTTATCTATGCCTAATTATGTATTCAAACTACTATGTATGAAGTAAAATATGTAACTAATATATGAAATGGGATTTTATAAAATTGATGGTGAGTACATTAAGATGAGGCTCAATAGAGTTTTGTTCCAACACAATTTAAATTGAAAATCACAACCCTTATACTTCACTAAGTGCAAGAACTTGAATTTAAAAAATCATTGTAAACTGAAATCATTTTATAAAAAAAACTTTTTTCTATTTATTTTTTATAAATTTTTATTAAAACATTCAATGTCATTTATAATACAAAACTTATGGATCATGTTTTCATTCAACTATACAACATTTTAAAAATATATAGTGTTATATTGAGCTTTTAAAATTATAATTTTATTTCCCTGAGAAATATAATGATTCCCTTTGGTTGGGTCAACTACTCGAACTAAGAGCTGATATCAGATAGGTAAAATCATACAATGATAAGGTGGGTGGTAACTTAAAATTTAACCCATTTACTATAACTATGTTTTTTTGTTAATTCAAGGTGGGATCATCATGACATTGGTGGGAAATGAACCATTTAATTCAAAAAATTTAAACTTGTGTTTTCCTTTGATAAATGCTCGATTAACATGTCATGGACCTTATTGAAGGGTAACTATAAGTTGGTTGTTTAGTGGCATAGATATACCTATAATTTATTTGTGTGTTAAAAAACTATTTTGGACCTATATGATTGAAAAGGTAACATGGATTGAATTGATGGCTGTAAAATAGAATTTCACAACTATAACTTATTAGGAATCAGTTTGACCCTTGGAATGAATCAGACATAGTGTAATAGGTAATGTGATAAAATTCATATGAATTTTTAATGGGTGTTAATAAAATTAAGGATTGTGTTATACTAATGACAATGGTTATGTTTTTTGTTAAATTCATATAATGGATCAATTGATAGATTTAAATTTTCCCTCTTTCTGTGATGAAGTCTAAGGAAAATTGAAGTTAAACCTCATTCTTATAAATTGTATTTGTTTCGTAAAAAATCTAATAATGATTTTGAATTGGAGTGTAGATCCTAAGGCATGAAATGCTTATTTTGGAAAGTGGTTTCCTTAGTTCTATTTAGAACTAAGGATATGAATTTTTAATTGATGAAATGTAACATTGATACCTAATGATTGATAATTTCAGGAGGGGTTCTTTGATTCCATATGATATGTGATTTTTAGGGAATATTGAGATGAGTGCCTATATTCCATGTTATTCTTAATGAGTGGGAATTTATGGATGGGAGCCTTGTATTCCATATGGAACATGATTAGGAATTCTAGGATGAGATCCATGAATTCCGCATGTTACAAGATGATATGGATAGTTGGGATGAGTATTGGAATTTCAAAAGACACATGATATCTTGGGAATGATGACGTGTGAGATATATTTTAGGGTAATATTGAGATAATTGATTATATTATATATAATTCTTAATGATACTGGGGAATTGTAGAATGATATACTTAATTCCACATGATTACTGATGGAATCACGTTCATCTAGACATTTTCAATTACACCCAATCACTGGTTGAAGTAGGTGATAATAATATTTGGTTATTACCATAGATTCCAGTAAACCATGATTTTTTTTAGTTTGTTTATTTATTTTACATAACCTGATCTATTGACCTGTACCTCATAGGAACTTTACTACTAGACTCTTTATTTTAAGGATTTTGTTTCTAGTGGCCTATTATACTCACATACATCTTAGGATTCCATGGAACTTTGGTACATCAGTAGATAGTACTATTTTTCATAAGGATATGTTACATGGATGATCCTAATTATTTTTTATTGATATATTTTGGATGGATTTATATTATGGGACTGACTAAGAATTAAGGCATGTTAGGGATGGGTTGTTAACTCCACATTCATTTCAATTATTTAATAATACATGTGTATGATCCACCCATGGGGGATCTGGTATATATAGAACAATAATTTATTATTGCATCTATTTGTTCCATTTTTTTATATTTACATTACATATTCCAATGTTTCCCTATGGATTTTATTTTTTCATTGCATTTCCACTATTTTTATACTCTTATATGATGAAATAGTCTCCCCATGATCTTTTCATAGCCCCTCACTATTAGTCGGCATCCCTGGCATATAGGGAGGTGCGAATGAGGTCTTATGGTGAATAAACATAGGAAACCAGTCGAGTGGATCCAAGGGATGGGCATCATAATTTTAGATGAGAATAGAATAGAATTATACCCATGAAGAAGGAAAAAAATGATGGAGTGGATCTTGGTAATATGAATTTTTTTCTAATAGACTATCCAACATTATATTAAATAGAACACCAAGGGTTATTTTTAGTGTTGTGGAACATTAGGGTATATATATTCTAATGATTATGGAATAACATATCATTTCTATGGAATCAACATTAATCAAGGGGAGAAACTCTAGAATTAAAGTGGAAACTCTATAAGAAGGCACATCAATATTAGGAGATAAAAATTTCCAGTTGAAAGATTTACTGTCCAGACTACAAAATATAAATTGGATATTCTTGAATACAACTATAAAATATATGACTAAAAGGGTAACTATGATGAATATTTCATAACCACAGTTACATGTTCGAAACTATATGGTATTGAGATAATTAAAATCAATGATTATATAAAATAACTATCCATTATATTTAAAGTTTTTATTTAAAAAAATATGATGAAAAAAATAATGTAATTTTGAAAAAGGAAGAAAAGGATAATCATAATCATAAGATTAAATTCAAGAAAGGATATCATAAAATAAAAACTAATCCAATGAATAGATTATTTTTGGAATTTTTGAGAAGTCTAGACATAAATAATGTTTTTTCAAATGATGCTGCTAACTCAATATGAAATGCTACATAAGAAGAAACAAGAACCTATATATGAATGTTATTTTATATATCATGTTAAAAATATGTTCCCACATAAGCAGATAGGTGATAAGATAAAACAAATACTACTACAAAGACACATGTAATGAAATGCCTAAATTTATGCATGATGAGTTTCCCTTATGATCAAGATAGAATGAATAGATGACCTTGGATGAGAGGAAACTCTCAACATTGTTTCTCTCACTAAGAATAAATAAAACCCCATCACTATTTCCTTATGTTTTTATTTGAATCCATTTGATGGTAAATTAATGAGAATTATTAAAGGGTCATGGTTGTGTGTTATTCTAGTTATATGATTGAAAATGGTGTCCATCATTGAATACATTAACTACCTTGATGAAGAGATGGTGATTAAATCCCTTGAGGTGGTTTTGAGTTGGGAATCTACTGGGAAATTATATTAAATATAATCTTAATTGGTGTATTATTTTTTATGTTTAATGTACAACACTAATTCCTTTAAATTCTTGTTTTATTCAAATATGAATATCAAGGGGTTGGTTTGTTGAACTGAAATGTGAAGAGTTATAAATCCTGGACATGGATTTTCGTAATGTGTTTATATATCCCAATGAAGGTGAAAATTCATATATAGAATTCTATTTAAACATTCCCTAAATAAATAACATGGACTTTTTATGACATGCTAAATGTTATGAGAAACATAGATTTTATATATAATCATTATTGTTCTGTACACTGAACATTACTCACGTATAAAAGTGTTGGTTAATTTTGGCTCATTACCAATAAAGGTGTGATTCCACCCTTTTCTAAAGGGAAAAAGTATTATATAAATTAGAGCATCCCATTACTTCCCCTTTTTATTTATTTTTAATAAATGTTGATATTGATCAAACAAAATGGATTATTATATTCGAGGTTGTATTTTTTTAAATAAGGTTATATAGTAGAAAGATAAATTTGTGATGTTTTGTAATGTCGAATAGTCCATTAAATAGAGATAATTCCTATACAAAAAATGGAAAAAAGGAAGGGGTTCTGTTTCATTGAATTATCTTGTATGTATAATCATGAAAATAACATTTACATCTATTGATTTTAGATTTATTCTATACCTCGATGAAATGTTTTAATTATATGGGTAGATCACATTTTACTAAAAATTATGATTATCAATAAATATCTATATGAATCATTTCTTGATGATCTGTGATTAAAGGAGAGAAAAGGATAACATAAAAATGATAAACCACAAAATGAGCATTGAGTAAAAAATAATATTTTATCTGGTAAATAAAATACATTGTATGATGTTTTGGAATGATTTTGAAAACCCTTTAAAGATTTGAAGAGTTTTTAAGATCATCTAATTAAGGCATGAAACATTGATGTTTTTGTGAAATTGAAAAATACATGTCATATACAATATTTTACATTTAGTTGAGGAATAAAAATAACTAATTTTAGTGTTTTTCTATGAACTATATATTTTCATAAGACCCTTTGAATTATTTTATTATGAATATACTGATGATTTTTTTGGAATTTAAGTCCATGTAATACTTTTTTTGGATCATGTAAGACTTCTTATTGATGAATGATGAGTTTTTTTGAAATCATGTAATACTTTATATCGATTTTATAGTACATTGAGATCACATAATACTTTGTTTTCACCACATAATACATACCAAAATTCAAAATTTCGAAAAGGCATCAACATTGAAGACTTTTCTATCAATGCACATGACTTTGTCTAATCGTAAAATGTCATATGTATTAACATAAGACTTCTCATTTATCTGAATGTTTGTAAATGAGTAAACACATAATAATATTGTTATTTAGTATAATAAATTATAAATTTATAAGAATTTTTAATAAAAAAATTATTTTACTAATAAATTAAGACTTACTATTTGATTTAAAAATCAATTACCATCTAAAAAATTACCCAATTCATTGGAATATAGAGTCTTAAAAATTGGGTTGTATACTTAAAAACATGAATCAATATATTAGAATAAATTGCGTGATTATATTGTTTTAAAAAGTAAATTATAGAAGATAATAAATAGATATTACAAGATATTAATAAATGTTTTAAACATGAAAATAATCAAATGAAGATGTGATTCATCATAATAAGTTAATAGGATTCACAACGCAACATAAGATGTCATGTTGTAATGTATTGCTACAAGAATTAATGTAGAAGTTTAGGATTACAAAATATTTGAATAGGATTCAAAGAATAGTATCTAGAGTCTCATGAATAATTTAATGATAGATATTAACTATTATTTGAATTAGATCAAATATGATTCACAGTAGAGGATTATCTTGACCAGTTTCAAAGTGAGAAAATATCACCGATATAATAAAATCGAGAGTTTCTATATTCGATATATGGGAAATACTATTCCTGATATAATGTTAATAAAAAGGATGAAGAATAATATAAAATTTATGAGATGTAATCCAATATAAATTATGCTAAGATATCATCGGTGTATCAATGAATTAGGAGTCCAATGATATCTTGGAATTAGAACATATGCATTAAATAAGTAGATGGTCAAGCCTAATGATATAACAATATCATTAAATATTATTTATATTATGATAAATTAATATGTATAATGAGGTGAAGTGTATAGTTGATGTATTGTTACACTATACATAAGAAGAAATTGATGTCCTTATTACGTACTCACTGAAAGGAGACATTGAAAAACTAGAGATAGCTAGTTTAAACAAACCATTCAGAGATAAAAAGAGTTTTTTAGAAGATATTTCAAAATAGAGGGAGATTTTATAATGGATAGGTGAAGATATGGATAGGTATATTTCTTATATATCCATCATTCTTATTCACTACTACTCAATATTTTTGGGAGATTACCTTAAATAGTACCCATAGATGTTTACTAGTGATAATATTTGTATTCAGATAATAATAAAACCCAAAAAAGATTAGGTATCCACATGGGGACTAAATCTAGTAAATTATTTTTATTATTTTCTATGATTTCATCTATTTTAATAAAGTAAATGGTGAGGTACAATAAAATATAGGTTGTAAAGTTTAATCCGTCATAGTTTATGATTTAGAAGAATAAATCATAAAATGTTTTTCACTTAATCAAACCTCCACCTCTCTGGGATACAAAAACACCCAAAGACATCCAAATAGAAATCGAAGATGGATTTTTAATTAAATAATTATATATATATATATATATATATATATATATCTGTGTGTGGGTGTGTGTGTTGTTTGGGGGGGGGGGGGGGTCAACTATAATTCATTTTTTCCTTTCACATTATTAGTAAACTAGTTTAAGGTTAAACCACAATTCTATAGTCAATGAAAGTAAATAATTTATAGTATAGATTCATCGAAGTGAAAATACATGTCCAAAACAAAAAAAAAATTAGTATGTTTTCCATTTTTAATCTTAAATTTTTTTACTGTGTAATGATAATCATTTACAAAAATTACATTTCTTTAAAAAAATTGGTTCTCTGATTTTTAATCCACATGATTTTTTATATTTTTTGAAATATTGTGTTCTTTGAATGTAATTTAGATTTTTATACATCATTTGACATTTTAAGTATCATGGAAATATTTTTCTTATATTAAATAATTCAATGTTTCATTAGTAGGTAATGATAATGGAATTTATGATTTCATGGTTTAAGGAATAATGAAGTGTAAATAATCAATTTTTTATTTATTTACCAAAATTACATTTTATTCTATTTTTTAAACATTGATATTACATTCCCGGAAATTCATTTTTCTTGATATCTTTTGATTTTTACTGAATTTTTTCTAGTCTGGATTTTCAAAGGTATATTTTATAATAAATATATATTTTATTTACTTATCTTTTGTTCAAATAATTCATTATTAGTGGATCAATAAATGGAGGTTGTGTTTTTATCATTTTCATCTTTTATTTCTATTTTTCATAAATATAATCATATTGAAATGTTTCTATAAAAATTTTACATCTATGTCCTATTATTTATAGAACATTCATGTTAGAGTTTATGTTTTTTTATCTTTAAGGTTATGTCAAACTGTATCATAGTATGTGTTCATTTTATTTGGGGAAAAAGATAATTAAATGTTATGGTTTATTTAATAATTGGTTTTTGGTATTGATTTTTTTATCCTTTGAAACATTTAGAAGGTCAATTTATGTTCTTACCAAGTTTTATTTTGTCATATCAATTTATATTACCAATATTGATTTATAGTTAAAGGTTATATGGGTTTCTAGGTGGATGAATAAGATTATATGTATTTTAATGTTGATTTATGGACAAATAATGGGAGGTTTGACAATTTAATAAGTAGATGGTGGTATTCTATATTATGATTAGATATTTTATCTAATTATACACTTAGTAGTGTTTCATTCATTCTAATATTGTTATTATTATTTTTTTCATATTGTGATATATAATTTTTTATTTACATGCGTTACATGGTGATGATATTGATAATAATGTATTAAAAGGATATTGAAATTGGAACTTTTGTAATAAATTGTTTTTAAATAGAAAGTACATTATTATTGGATGCTATTTATTTTTTAAAATCATTCATGGGAGATTAGGTAATTATATAGTTAGTATTTTAGAGGAGACAACTCTATTATTATCCTCTAAATAATAATGTAATAATTCAAATATATATATGTAAGAATAAGTATTTTTTTCTCTTGTTATTTTATTATAAATTTTTATTTATTTTGATATTTTTTAATATATATTTGTTGTGAGATGTTATTTCATTATTTATTTTTGATACAACTGATTAGATAATTAATGGTTGAAAGACAAAAAATATTATTATGGGATGTTGGGTTTGGTTTGGAAAAAATATATCTCATATATTTCAATTACATCACTTAATTATATCTTATGATTCAGTAGTTTATACACATGTATATCTAGAATGTTTTTTTAAAATTTCTACTCATATGTTTATAAAGATAATCATGTTTCGAAAATGTGGGTTCACTCACCTATAGTTTCACACTAGTTTATTTTTTATGTTCGATACTAATAAGAAAATAATCTACCTGGTAGTATAGCTATGTAGCAGTATAAATGATATAACAGTTATTGTAATAGGTTACCCTAACAGTGATACTATTCACATGAATTGGTATTTTGGGTTATTTATTTTTTTAATCAGTCCATTGTGAATCAAGGGAATCCATGGTGGACCTATAGGATTTTTATTGTATAATATTCAACTCCAATGGAGTGAAATATGGTGTAGATAGGGCGATTAATAAAAATACATCCAGGCATATATGAGATCTTTTTTGGATAATCTAAGCATAAAATGAGTAAATATTCACCATGTGGGGTGATGACCATTGAAATAAACACAACTTCAGGAAGATGGGATTAGATATCATAGTAAGAAGGTGTGGTGGGGTTTTTTAGTTTAGGGTATTTGGTCTACTTGTTAAGGCATGTGTGCCTATGGGATTTCAGTCCTCAAATCTATCAAGGACTTTATGAATTTGGGCTACTTGGTCATGTAAGGGTTCTCTCTTAACATAGGTAAAATGTGGATTTACACTGATAATAAGAAATATAATGCCATTAGACTAGGTTATTGAGATTGATGTAAAGAAATTAAGTTGTTTATGGAATTGTTTATGTTTAATTTATCTCATCATGATAGCATCCAAAATATTTTTATAAGGTTTTATTTATTAAATATTTCAACATCAAGTTTAAATATATTAGAGATTGAAATTAAATATTTTTACGAAAATAAGACATCTTATGTATTGAGTATAACCCTAATTATAAACAACCCCCTCGGCCTATTGGAGGAAATATTGAGGGTAAATTTTACTTTTATTTCTAACTATGTGAAAGATTCTGGAAGAATAGAGTTATGGAACAAAAGGAACACAGGAAAACAACATTAGGATTGGATATTGAATTAGGAATGTGTGAGGTAGTTTCTAGATGGTAACACAGAACTAAATTTAAATTAAGGATATTAATAACAATAAATAAACCAACTATAGACACAATTTTTTTTTGTGATCTTTCATGAGTCCATCGATTGTCAACTAACTACACCATGAAGATTAGAGTGTTTCTTACAAGGGTACTATTACAAACCATCCCATATACCAATCAAATGGCTTGATTTGAGATACCAATTTCCTTGAAAACTCCTCATATATTATTGGATTACAAATATTGAGGTCTAGGAAATATAATATGGGAAGACCGCTCTCAATATCATAATTGTACGGTTACATGAAAATTAAAAATATACATAAACAAATGAGATCAATAAGTTAAAAAGAATAACTATGTAAGGATAATTATAATAATTAACATATACTATGTTAAAATTAAAATATTATTCAATTTTTATCTTTTTTGATAAACCTTATTTATTTCATCCTTAAGGTTAGGGGTTCAAACCCCCTAAAGGACCCAAATACATGGTATTCTTTAGAAACAATATAATAAATGCGATTAGACATTAGGGTATTTATAATGGGAAATAGATCAATGTAGGCTTCAAGAAAGAACTTGAAGGTATTATTTATTATAACATAGAAGAATTTTATTTTGATGAAGTCACAAGAAATAATGGAGAACACATGCTTATCAACACTCCCGTTGGTAGTGTCTATCTCTTGTGTGGGATGACTGCTTTGGGGATATGAAGAGTGGGTTTCTCCCCTATTGATATGTGTTTAATATAATATATATAATATATAAATAAATATAAAAAACCATACATGGCTATAAATTTTTTAAAAAATTAAACCCATGTCATATCCTTCAACTCATACATAACAAAATGGATCTATTAATGCATTTATCAAATACATGGTAGAATTGTATTAAGGAAATAAAATAAAGGCAATATATCCAAAAGCTAAAGAATATTCCTTTATATTTTCTTCATATCCTCTGCAAGCTACTATTTATCAATCTAATGTTATAGTTTCATTTCCATAAACTACATTCAAATAATATATTTGACATATCCCCAAAGGTATGTGAATAAAGTAAGAGTATAAAACATAATAACATACAACCAATGGTACCTTAATAAAATCTATTGTGTTTGTATATGCATGTAAAAGAAGAAATAAAAGTAATAAATTATTTGGTTGTTAGACTTGTGAATGTATTTATTTATAAAGTAAAAACACTAATATAGTTATTATTAATATTATATATATTGGGTAGATAATAACTAAAAAATAATAAAAGGGGTGGGTGAATTGAGTTTTGGAAATTTATTTCACTTGAAACCACCATCCTTTATGTTATAAAAGATTCCAATATTTTTTTTTATAAAAAAAACATAGTTGAAATATAATAAAAATTTTAACAAGAAAACATATACTATTTATAGTCTTTTAGAGAATATAAATACCATATCCAACTACATAAATGATCAACTCAATGAATTTAGTGATTTTTGACGAATTATTATTTTCCTAGGCATTTCCTGAGTCAGTGAAAGTAACTATAAATTATTCACAATCCATGAGATATTAATGTCCTCCTAAAATAATTTAATAAAATCCTTAAACACTTTGTACACATATTTATCACTTCTAATAATGAAATTGAATAATGATAGTTTATAAAATGATTTAACTAGTTTCAATATCCAATAGAAAAAATGAAGAGATGTCCAATATAGAGAGTAAAAATGAATAATATCTTGAAGAGAGTCCTAAAAATAGAGAAATATTGATCTTGATAACATAACTATTGAAAAAATAGTTATTTTTCTTCATTTTATTAACATAGAAAATTAGAATAGAAAAACTCACAAGAGAAATAAAGAGAGTGAGTAAAAATGATTGATTCTTTTCTTATGACATTTGTATTTTGTCATATTCAAATAATCATAAATATAATATCACTTACTATTAAACAACATGATATCCCCTAAAATCTAGAATTAGCATAAAAATGTGATGTTCCTTTCATAAAAATTCCTCTATAGAAAGCATTGAGAAATAAATTAATCAATATTATTTTATTTTCGCAGTACTTCCAACCTTTTGGAAATTGATTCTACTATAGTGTGGTTCCATAATATTTATTTCATTGATGAAAAAAATTAACTTTCACTACATCACACCAAAATTAATAAATAGTCAACTTTTAAAATGTCAAAGTTGACTCTATATCACTGTGTAACTAAATTCCATTTATTCAAATTCACATAGCCAAACTGATCCACATAGTTATTCATTACAAAACTCATTTCAACATGTTCCCAAATTATGTATCATTGTTGATCAATGGATGAATTTTATGTACAAATCATAATCTATTTAGCCAATTCGATCCACATATAAAAATATACCACTG
This sequence comes from Viscum album, assembly GCA_963277665.1. Taxonomy (NCBI): domain Eukaryota; kingdom Viridiplantae; phylum Streptophyta; class Magnoliopsida; order Santalales; family Viscaceae; genus Viscum; species Viscum album. The sequence continues at coordinate 1,899,273,286 of OY728150.1, forward strand.
ATCCAAATTACATAGCTAATTACTCCACATAGTTGATCCATGTATGTGACTCATCGTTGTATTTATTTATCACATAATTGATTTATCTGTGTTTTCAATTTTTATATTTCTAAAACTGTTATGTATCTTATTTACATTGTATATTCATACACTTAGTCAATTGATGTATCCTATTTCTTAACATATACAAATATCAATGTAGCCAAAGTCCCCAGATAGGTTATTTTTCTAGACATATCTATTATAACAAAAACATAAAAAAAATTAATGATTTAAAATTTTTAGGTCCTGACTAGTATTCCACTTAAATGGTGCCCTAATATTGTGGTCCACTTGGCCTCAATCAAGACTCCCCATATACAAGAGGCTTATGACTAGCAATGTTGGTCCAGGGTGGGTCCATGGGGAAACTATGACCATTGGTAAGAGTAGCACATTAGTGAAGTAAATAGATAAACACTAGAAGAAAATTAATAATAGAAAATAATGAGAAAGAACATAAAAAAATAACATAATTATATAATAATAAAAACCATTTAATTGAATAATATTTAAAATATAATGACATAAGGTCTCTAGAATATATGGAAAACATGTATATATAGAAGCTTGTAGTAAATTTATTATGTGATATAGAAAATTTTAAAAAGACAAAAATATATCAAAGAAACCCATGGTACCACTTGGTCAGCATCTGATAATTCCCTTATAAATCCATGCAATAAGTGACACATCTATAAGTATATGTTTCCCCTTATCTAAAATTGAATGAATATTGTCTTCTTAGATACCATCAAAATCCCAGATAAGGTGGAAAAAATAATTATTCCACCACCAATGGTATCTATAAATATCATTTCAGTTCATATAATATGGTTTTCTTATGGATATAATGGTAATCAGAAAATAAAACTACAGATGGTTAGATATAGTTCTATAAGGACACTAGTCTGACACTACCTTCTTCAAACTCAACTATATTGTGTCTGATCAATTATCCATATGGATGCACATATATGGAAAATATCTGTAATTTAGTCTACAACTATATATGTGTCTACTGCCACTATCCTAGGACTGAGGTATAACTCATACATCTATAAGCTATAGAAAGTGTATCACATGTATCATGGGTCATAATTATCAGTATTCCAAGGGTAAGGGATGCCATTAACAATATAATAGTAGTAAGGGATTTCACGCCAAATATCATAAGGGTAAGAGAATTAACTTCCACTACCACAATAATAGGGTCTCCATGCCTAATATTATATCAGTAGGGTCTTAATGCCCATATATTATAGTAAGCGGCATCGTTCCCAATATCACATTTAAAAGGGGCCTGCATTCCCACATCACATTTTATAAAGGGTATCCATTCTCATATCACATTTATAAATGGTCTCCAAACCTCTATCATATTTATAAAGTGTCATCGTTCCCATATAATAATGAATAAGGATCTCCATGCCTATTAAATATATATAACATGGGTTTAAATTCCAATACACCCTAATATATAATAAGTATTCAAGGTTTTAGACAGATCCAACAATTAATTCATAACACATTCGTATTCAATAATAATACAGTCTTATCCATTGTCAAATTTAATTAGGTGGAATGATCATACCACTCAACACTAATCAAATTATCTTAAATTGGAACGTGTGTTAGCATTACTACATAATAATAATTAAACAATTCACTTATGGGTTCGCAGTTTAGATGTCATAACATATACGATTTAGATGATGATTTGCCTATATAGACATTTAAAACATTGATAAAAAATTTACTCACGCACATCATGTGTGGGGGAAAATATAGGGGTACCTAAGAAGGTTATAAGGTTGTAAAAGTAGACAACCCATCAGAAGAAGATATATTTTAGGGGAAGCACATGGAGAAACTAGTATATAATGCAATGAAACAAAATATAAAACACATAAACATTTGGTATAAATACTAAACCACCTAGTTTATTCCATTATAGGATTAATTGTCTAGTATCAACCTTTGGATAGTCTAGATAGGAGGAAAAGAGAAAAATATATTAATTCCCTAAAAATATGGGATAAAATCCTATACCTAAATATTTTTTTGAGTGTAATTCATGAAATGAAATGCCTAATATGAAATAAGATCATACCAGTGGACATCAAAATAGATGAATATATGTCAATTTGGAGTCTAGATGGTGAATAAATCCAAAAACTAGCATAGGGAACTATGGGGGTGATCCAGCATGAGAGAGGAAAGAGGGTGCTGATGATCTTCCCAAAACACAAGGCTATGCCTCTTTTTAAAAAATAATCATGGGGAATTAACATAGCATGTAACCAATAAACACCGTGTAATGTTATAGGTTTTTTCGAGTAGGGAAACCCATAACACATAATGATTTTTCCTTCTCATGTGGTTACACATCATTTAATTGTTCTTCAGTCAAACTACAACCTTAATTCCACTACAATGATGAATACAACACAAATGGTTTACAACCTAATTTTAGGGTCTAACCCAAAAAAACATATTAAGGTTTTAACAAAGATAATGGATTTATACCTAAAGGTAAAACCATATTATTATACTCTTCTGCATTAAATTAATTTTTTCATAAGAAAAACTATGACCACTATGTTTGGATGTCAAATTCAGACTCCCATGTATCATCCAATACCCCACCATGATTCCATGTCACCTATACTAAATGGACATACAATCCTTAGAGAACCTTATTCACATAATCAAGGATGTGGATAGGATAATTTCCAAAATAAGAATAAATATCTTGATCAATATCCTCAGGATAAGAAGTATGATGTATGATGGTTTGATAACATTGAAGAACCGAATCTTAGAAGATGTAGTTCATGTCATGGCATCTATAAGATAATAGTAAGCAATAGGATATAGGATCGACTCCCACTAAGATTTTAAATTGAACATCATAATTAGGTGAAAACAACCCTTTTTTTAGTATCCATATTTGTCCCAAGTCTTGGTAATACTCATAAGAAAACATGATCCCAGACCTTGAACTCCATAGGTCATCGATAGAATCGATATAAAATTTCTATGAAGACTAATAACTATTCATATACTTACTGATAAATAGAATTTAATTTGAATTATCCTATATGATACAAGTACCTAGTATCACTTCAAATCCTTCCTCTACAAGTATGTGGGTGAACAACACAACCTATCATATAGAGCTTCATAAGGATATATTTAAATTTTCTTATTAAATAAATTATAATTAGAGAACTAGACGAGAGGGATATGATTCTCCCAAGAAACATCAATACAAGGGAAACATTCTTGGAGTATCTACTCCAACACCTGTAATGTTAATTCTGACAAGCAATTGGTATGGGGGTGAAAGATTATGCGTAGAAGCACATGTGTACCCATAAATATCAGTAAATCCTTCTCAAACATCAATGTTAAATGAACATAATTTTTAAAAAACAAAGTACATGATACCCTATGTAGCTTTATAACCTCACAAACATATAATATACATATCTCATCAACTAAGAAAGTATCCCATAGAGGAAGTTAGACACCTTTTTTAGTCAATCCATGACTACCCAAACCAAATCTCTACATCGACAAGACCTACATAAGTTGATAATAAAATCTATAGAGACATCCTTTCATATATATTCTAATCACAATAATAGTTATAAAAATCTAGAGAATCACTGTTGTTCCTCCTTAAACTGTGGATAGTTGGAACACCCAGTGATAAAATCTATAATCTGACATTTCATCCCTAGACACAAATATTGTTAGTTCATACAATGATACATCATAGAGATACCTGGGTGCACTACACACTGAAAAGATTGTGAATCTCACATTAACACCCATGTCATATTATTGGGAAACAAAATATTCCATTGTATATGTTGGATGTCGACATCATCTATAGATCATTTTGATGTGGGTCCTCACTAGAAATACTCTATCAAAGTACTAATATCTTAGGACTGAAATACTAAAACATATTTACATTATACAAGAGTAAATAAGTCACGAATAGAAATTAAAGTATTTTCATTCCAAAAATACTCTCCCAAATGACCAATATCTTAGAAAAAATATTATGACTCTTATTTACATTCTACCATAGTGAATAGGTCCATATGCTACTGTTTGTTAATGGCATCTTCAACCAATAGTGTTTGATTCCTTCTACTCAAAGAAACAGAAAAAAATTACCTTTTTATGCATATATGCAAGATCAAATTAAATTTATTTTACATTTTCAAACAATCTTGGTCTCATAATATTCAAGTCACACTTTGTGAAAATATTCCTGAGGATTTTCTCTCCACAAACACCACAATATGCTCTCTTATACCATAATGAATCCAATAATGAATGGTGTGAACAATAGCTACTAGATCGAGATCACATGTAGTGTAATTCAACTCTTAAAGCCTCAAAAAACAAAACACATAATCAATTAATCAATATTTATATATCATTCCAACACCAATATTGATACATGATGCATCACAATATATAGTATAAATTCTACCCAGATCTAGAAGAATTTGGATCAGTGGTTTAGTCAATCTCTCTTTAATCACCTTAGAGGATGTCTCAAAATATACATATGGTACAAAAATCGTAATATTATTATTCAATCCCATAAGAGGTGTTTCTAATAATGATAATTATTATATAAAACATATTTAGTATCCATCTATCCCTAATAAACTCTCTAAATCAACGATATTTTTGGGTTTCTCCCATGTAACTACAAAACTCACCATCTCGGGGTCTATAAAAACTCCTGACATTGATATAATATAACCTAGGATGTGTAAATTGTCAATCAAAAAGTGACATTTATAGATATTATCATACAACTGGAACTCTATCAGTGTATTCCAAAAGCTATCAGAATGAGAGGTATTGTCCCTTTTAATAAATGAATATAACAATATTTTATCTATGAAGACCAACACAAAGGATTATAGGTATGGATTAAGAACCCTATTCATCAAAATAATATTGGTGGAAGTTGCATTCCTAAGGATGAATATAATAACAAGATACTCATATAATCCATATCAACAATGGAAATACATTGGGGAATATATTATTCTCTGACATGTACATAATGATTTTCCAATATTAGGTCAATATTTGAGAATTCCCTCTCACATATAAGTTGGTTTAAATGATTATATATATGAGGTAAGGGATATCAGTTCTTCAGTGTATGTTTATTAGAATTTTTCTAATCCACGCATTCTCCGATGGTTTCTTCGGCCTTTTGTAGAAAAGAACTTGGGATCCCCATGGAGAAGTACTAGGTCATATAAAACCCTTGCCCTCTAAATACATTGGCTACTTCATGGGATTTGGAATCTTAGTAGAAGCCAAAATGTAAATATGAATGGATATTACTACAGTTCTTGTAACTATCAATATAGTAAACCACAACTCTATCCCCTAAGGTTGTCCAAAAATAGTCATCAGGGAATGCATCCCTGAATCAATCAACTATAGGGGGAAAATCTATAACGTCCCAATTTTGAAAGCTGCCCTAAGGTTCCCCATACATAGTTGGTCACATGGACTCAATAAAATTTTCCCCAATTCTAGAGGCTACCAAGTAGCTGTGTGGGCCTTGGGAGTGATAATGGGGAAACTATACCCTCTTTGGTAGAGTAACATAGAGGAAGAGAAATAGATAACAATAGTGGAAGCAGTAATAATGGCATAAAACAATTAACAATAATATACAAAAGTAATAAGTAGTTGGAGAAAATATATAATGATGCATGATATATATGTCTAGGAAAGCATCAAAACACATCACAATTCTAAAATATATTACGAAACCAATGTATGAAATGAAACTGTAAACAACTCCTCAGCATTGTAAGCCTCATCTTGGTCCCATGCTCTCTAGCCCCACAAATCAGTCAAGTACATGAGGTAAAAGGGTGATTTCCCTTATCTATACCTACAACAATATAATCTACTTGAGCCCAAAAGCATGACCCAAATAGGGTGTGAGACTATATCACATTAGGAAACAACCAAGAGTTCTTTGCCTAATAGTCAATGAATATATATTGCAGGAAATAAGAAAAAGAAGCAATAAACAAGGATGTACGCAACAGTAAACATTCATACAGTTTCAATGAATTCAAACACCACATATCAAATAAGAAGATAATGTCAAACAGGTAACCCTATGGGAAGTTCTCACAGCCTAATCCCCTATGGTCCTACTAGGAAAACACAAGCTATCCTCTAGGATGTACACATAGTCTAACCAATCTGGATCTATTTTATCACAGACTCTGTGAGGAAGCACTCACTGTCAATTCCACCTATAGTCTTGTATCGATAACTAAAAGGCACTCTAGGGAAGAACATACATCTCATTCCTCCTATGTCCTACATCAAGGAACTATACACACTCTAAAGAAGCACTTACGTCAATTCCCCCTACGATCTCGCATCGTAACAGAAAAAACAGGCCCTCTTGAGAACCCTCACGTCCATTATCACTATGTTATACTAAACCAGGTTTTCACAGCCCTGTGTAAGTCAAACGAGCACAACAATACATGGTAGACAATGTAAACCTCAATAACTACATGGATAAGAAATCTACCACATATCTGCAAGTCAGATAAAACACTCAATCCTAACAATACTAGGTATGGAAAACAATGTAGTAGACTAATAGGCAAAACTAGACCAATCGGTCAAAATAAGAAAATATTTTCAAATCCTCCATATCATGGAAAATTAAACCCTATTCACAATATATAACCTCTATCCAATCAACCAAGGCATAAAAGGAAAACATTAGGGCTAAAAACATAATCATGAAATACCCCGTTCAAGGGTATTGGGAACTTTTTCACATATAAGTCAATGACTAACTATGAAAATACACAAACCACATACCTCAGTATTGTTGGATAATTATACATGAACCTCAATCCTTTAATCTCCCATGAACACTATTGATCTACAAAAATGAAAAAAATCCTCAACCAAGGATATCTCATGAGAGAGAAGGAATCAGAGGAAGGTGTTAAAGAAGAAGAGAGAAATCACTGATGTCAATCCAATGCAACCGATAGAGTTTGATTCCGAGAACGGAGGCTTGAATGACGGATCAACGAATATGTGAACTATATGGATACTCTCAGACGAACTAGGTCGATAAGAGATGTGTTCTATCCGTCAGACGTAGCCCTAGTACATTTAATAAAAAAAGTACACGACATGTACTTAATATGGACATGACATGTACTTTATAAGTACATGACATGTACATTCCCATTCCAGCCCCCGAATTATGTAGTTTCTAGGTCACTAAACATGGCCATGTGCACGACTATTACACGGACAACACCCATCTACCCGCAGAAACTGAGTACACGGTGTGTAATCCTAAAGTACATGACATGTACTGAAGAAATTTCATGAAATTCATCCTTTTCATAAAAATCTACGAAAGAGAAAAACATGCCTGAATGGAAGATCCGAGTTCTTACAAACATCCCCCATTAAAGAAATTTGTCCCGAAATTTCCCTAGAAAGGTGGTGTAGAAGAAGAAGGATCCTCAAACATCTCCTGCCACTGTGATGGTACATCGACCTCCCCCTCCCAGGTCACATCTTTTACTCGCCCGTGATTCCATATCAATCGTACTAGAGGAACAAACCAACCATAGAGAATCTTCGGACTTCGATCAAAAATCTAGATAGGATGCTCCCTGAATGAGGATTCCACCTCTAACTCAACCAACTCGGGTTGGAAAACATGAGATGGGTATGAGAAGTAACGTTGAAGCTAAGAAACATGGAATAAGTCATGTATATCCTAGTACCTCTAAGGTAATTGCAACCGCTAGGTGACCCAACCAACTCTCTCAAACACATCAAAGGGACCAATGTAACATAGTGAATTATTACCCTATCTACTAATCCACATGTTCCCCAACCTTGGTGTGACACACAGGAAAACCTAATCTCTGACTGTGAACTCCAGTGGTCATCTCCAACGATCAGCATAATACTTTTGTCGAAATTGGGCAGTAGCCTTACTCTCCTGAATCTGCTTAATCTGCTCCATAGTCTCTTGGACAAGATGGGTTCCCAGCATAACTGCCTCTCCTGCCTCCAGCCAACATAATGTTGATCAGAATGGCCTACCATACAAATCCTTATAAGGTTCCATCTAAATAGTTTCATGAAAAATATTATTGTAGGAAAACTCCACAAGAGGTATGTGCTTCTCCAACGAACCTCCAAAATCAAGGATGCGTGATCGAAGTATGACCTCAAGCACCTGAATCGTACACTAAGACTAGGCATATTTCTGAGGATGAGAAGCTGTAATCTAATGTACCTGTGTACCTAGAGCCTTAAGTAGCCCCTGCAAGGCCCGAGAAGTAAAACAAACATCTCTGTCTGAAACAATGTAGTGTGGAACTCCATATAAACATACAATCTCATTGATGTACAACCTTCTCAAATCATCAACACTGAAGGTCTCCATTATCGAAAAGAAGGGAAAAACCGTCATGAGTCTATCAATGACAACCAAAACTGCATCATTCCCTTGAGGCGACCTCAGCAAACCTATCACGATATCCATCGTGACATCATTCCATTTCCACTCTGAAAAGGGTAATTGATATAAAATCCATGCTGGTCGCTGATGATCTATCTTCACCTACTGATAGGTGGAACACCTCATGACAAAACCAACAATATCTGTCTTAATACCAGGACACCAATAGTGACAATGTAGATCACGATAAATCTTGGTGACACCATGATGAACTTCCCAAACTGAGGAATGAAATTTCCACTTCATCTCCTCAGATATGTTTGTTGTTACCCACATGCACCCATGGAAGCACATGATCTCATCCTCGCTGATGGTTCATCTAGGAATGGGGTTCTCTCACGACACCCTTTCCTATAGGACTTGGCCTTCAAAATCTGATAGCTTCCTCATTCGCACTCGGTCAAGAAGAGTAGAGGTAACAGCTACATAAGAAAGAAACGTCTTCCCCTATCTGTTGTACAACTACAAATGCATCTCATAGAACAGATCCATAAGCTTACACTCACTACTTTCCACCTGAAATGCCTGTATCTGAGTCCCCCAACTAAATGAATCATCTACTGTGTTGCCTTTTCCAGGCTTATAGGAAAGCTCAAAGTCAATGGACTGAAGGTACTCATCCCAAATTCCATGTCTCAAATATAGGTCATGCTGAGTGAAGATGTACTTTAGACTTTTTTGGTTGGTGAAAACCACAAAATGCTCTCCCAGAAGCTAATGTCTCCAACATCGTAAGGCATGAACAACTGTGGCTAATTCAAGATCGTGTGTTTTGTAATTCCTATCATTTGGCCTCAACTGTCGAGACCCATACGTGATGACTCCTTCTCCCTGCATAAGCACTGCTCCCAGCCTGATACATGAAGCATCACAGTAAATAGTTTATCTCCTGCCGGGCTATGGAAAAACTAGTATCAATTCTGAAGTCAACCTACCTTTCAGCTCCTGAGAGGATGAATCAAAAGAATCTATCCACAAGTACTTCACACCATTCTTAGTCAGTCCCATCAGTGGCATTTCTAAGCATTAAAAGTCATATATGAAACACATGTAGTATCCAGCCATCCCTAGAAAACATCATACCTCAAAGACCTTCTTCAGATAATCCTAGGAAACGACTGCTCTCACTTTCTCTAGGTCTACTGATACTCTTGTATCCTAGATAACATGACCCAAGAAGTGAATATGGTCCATCCAAAAGTGGAATTTTGAGAGCTTATTATATAAATGATTCTCTATTTGTGGAATCAAAACGATCTCAAGATGGGTAGCATGGTCATGTCGATTGTGAGATTACACCCAAATAACATCCACGAAGACCACCCGAAAGGAATCCATGTATGGATGGTACACTCAATTCATCAGTGCCATGAAAACTGCATGTGCGTTTGTGAGACCGAACAACATAACCACGTTATCATATAGAACATACCTACTCCGGAAGACTATAATAGATATATCATATGGTCTAATGTGAAACTAATGATAACCGGATCCCAATTCAATCTTTGAGAACCCCCGCGCTCCTCAAAGCCGATCAAAGAGATCATCAATCCTCAGAAAGTGATATCTGTTCTTGACCATCAACTGTTTCAGCTTCGGATAATCCAAATAATGTCGGAGGGTACTTCCCAACTTCTTCACAAATAGGATTGGCGAACCCCGAGGAGAAGTACTGGGTTAGACGAAACCCTTTTCTTACAAATCCTCTAACTATTTCTCGAGCTCCTGCAACTCTGGTGTAGCCATCCTATAAGGAGGAATGGACACCGATGCCGCTCCTGGAACACGCTCAATATAAAAGTATACCTCTCCCTCTAGAGGAAAACATGAATATTCCCTTGGAAGAAATCCCTAAAACGATCCACCATTGGAGAAAAGTCCAACTATGAAGTCCCCGGGTCATCCATATATAGACTACCGATCTGGGCTATAAATCCTACCAACCCATGATGCTCACATCCTGCTCTACTCGCCTGGACATCCCATTCGCCCTTATGAAGAAACGATATTCCCTTTGGTGTTGTGAAACTCACCCTACGATGATATCAGTCAAAAAAATCTTGGAAGGGAACTAACCAGTCCATTCTGAGAATGAAATCATCGTCTATAATCTCTAATACATAGAGGTCCCATAAGAAGATACACCAACCAACCTCAAGAGGGAACTCCTTGAACTATCGTACAGTAGTCGTCCTTGTCCAAAACGAAGTGTCTAACGCTATGATATACATATATGAAAAGATATAGAGTCGAAGTCTATCCACAATAGAAATAGATAAAAATATTTGGGAAGATCCTAAATCGAAGAGAGAAGAAGCTTAAACTGTGGCAAAAAGAATTGTACCTCGAACTGTAGAGGGTCTGGGATCTTGCTCTTTCTAGGTCTACTCCACTGCAGAAGTCTGGCCTGTACTATGGCCCTACAACCCTGACGGACCATTTTGAGATGATCCACCCTGTTGTTGCTGAAGGCCCAGTGAATGACTACCACGAACACAACCTCCACCTTAGCCTGAATGGCCAGAAGAACTCTAGTTCCCAGACTGATGAGAAACTGGGGGCATTTCTCATGAATGTGGAATCATAGAATAACGTTTGTCACCAAATTCTGGTGAGATGATCTGATAGAAGCACTGACCATGACCCATCTTGCTTCAAGATCAGCACTCCACCGGGTCTCTGAGGCAATGTGGCCTCATATACCCTCTCTTCCCTCACTCGTATCACACCACCTGACAACTATAAAAAGTGGCTTGCCTCCTTTGATCACCATGTGACGACCACCCGTGGGGCTTCCTCCCGTTAGTAGGAGGGATACTAACTCCCGGTGTCGATCCACCCGGGATCACATCTCCAGAATCCCTCAATTTGTTCTATGTGATCAATGCCTAGTTGACGATAGAAGTGATGGTTGTCAACCTAAATATGCTCACCTGTGATCGAATGTCATGCCTCCGACCATCCCCAAACATCCTATCTTGGAATAACTCATTACCTCCTTGAATTGGAATGAGTTTTTGCAGCTCCATGAAGCAATAAGAATACTCCATAACTAAAAGAGTACCCTCTTACAGACTCTTGAACTATCGAGCTCGACCGGCCCTCAAAGTCACCAGGTGGAAGTATTCATAGTAGGCAAACTGGAACTCATCCCAGGCCATAACCTATTGGCATCCCACCTATCTGATCACATCCCACCATCTCATGGTGGAGTCCCGAAGCATGTACATAGCAAGATTGACCCTCCTCTCTAGAGGTGTCTCCAGATGCTTAAAAATAGAAATCATGGATTCTAACCATGACTCTGTAGCCTGAGGTCCTCCTTCCCCGGTGAATGTGGGATACTTCTGCCACTAAAAGACCCGCGTCAACTCTGCCATAAAAGGGGCAGGATGTGGTACTCCTCGGAAGGTCTGTAAGAACCTCATAAATCCCACTTAGAACTGTGCATCAACACCTATTTTGGGAATGATGGTTGGTGCCATGACTGGCACAACTAGAGGATATTCTGGAAGTCCTTGATCATCCAATTCTGGCATCTAATCGTTGCCCTGTAACTGGAATACAACCAGAGGACGTCTCAGTGTCATGATTCTACAAGGTCACACACACACTTTAGATCAAAATTAACAGGTACTAAAACATAGAAGTGGGAGAAGGGAACAAGAGAAAGAAAGCATTCATGTTTTTCCAAAACATGGATACATGACATGTATAAAGACTACACAACGTGTTCCCTTAAGCCTTCACATGGGCGTGTACTTTTGCAAACCCAGGTCATGTAACACCCCATACACACAACATATTGTCCTAGAACATGAAATGTACATTAATCCTCTTTTCTACCCGAGTTCATTTACATAGTTAAGCCACACAGTTCTCTTAAAAAAGACTACATGGAATATTTTTTCTAGACATGGTGTGTACTAGATGAGCTTCACTGACCCATGTATCTACCCACATATTCTATGACATGGTTGGAGACTACACGGTGTGTACATACTATACATGGAATTTACATAAGAAAAACTGTTCCTTCCCGAACAGAAGGACACATGGCGTATATTCCCCAATACAAGATGTGTGTTCTGGGTTTTTCCAGACAATATTTTTTATAAACTACTATAGAGCCCAAAAAACACTGGAACAAACATTTACATTCCAAATTTTGACCTTTGAGGGACCATACTCCCCGCGAATCAAAGCTAGGCATCTCATACATGTCATATACAAGCATAACCGATTAATAATCCACCAAATTCTGATCCAGGAGGGACCATAACACCTCAGTAACCAATGTTTGGTGTTCATTCAAAGAAAACCATACACAAAATTAATACCCTATCAAACAGTAAGTATTCTGTCAAGGAATATATGACATCATCATGCATACCTTACACAACATCTATCAAAACAACATGAAACCACTAATTCACCCTAAATGGAATGACAAGAATGTATGACATGTGATTTCTAGCAAGTGCCTATATGATGCATGAGATGGAATACCCTCATCTAATCGGGTTGAAATAGAAAAAACCTCAATAATATCAATTATAATAGCACAAAACATGTGAATCACCCAATGATGAAATCAAATCAACTGTAATAATTGAAAAACTAGAAAAATATAAACAGAAAGGTTAATTGGCTTTTCCCTGCACAAAGGTTAGCTACTTCTAGGCCTGGTTTTTTACCATGAACCTATTTCTTCCTTTCTTGGGATATAGGCTCCAAATAGTATGTCAAGAAGAAAATAATTCCTTTGAAACCACTTTGTAATGTCCTGATTCTGGATGCCACCCAAAGGTTCCCCCTACCCGGTTGGTCACATGGTCTCAAGCGCAGTTCCTCTAATGCCAGAGGCTACTGACATGAAGTGAGGGACTTGGGTGTGATATTTGGAAAACTATGCCCTCATTGGCAGAGTAAAATAGAAGATGAGAAATAGATAACAATACCAGAAGCTGTAATAATGGAATACAATAGTAAATAGCAGAAGACTGAAGTAATAAGTAGCCAGAGAACATATATAATGATACATGATTCATATGTCTAGGAAAGTAGCCAATCACGTCATAATGCTGAAATATAGTACTAAACCAAATTATGAAAAGAAACAGAAAACAAATACTTAGCACCGCAAGCCTCAGCTTGGTGCCACGGTCTCCAACTCCCAAATTAGTCAAGTACATGAGGTAGAAGGGCAGTTTCCCTTATCTATACTTGCAACAATATATTCTATTTTGGACTAAAAGCATGACCCAAATAGGGTGTGAAAACTAAATCCCAGTAGAAAACCACCAAGAGATCTTTTCCTAATAGTCAGTGAATATATATGGTAGGAAATAATAAAAAGAAGCAGTAAACAAGGAAGTACTCAACATTAAACATTCCTACCATTTCAAAGAATTCAATCACCACATATCAAGTAAGAAGATAATCACAACCAGGTAACCCTCTGGGATGTTCTAATAGCTGAATCCCCTCTGGTTCTACCTATAAAACACAAACAACCATCTGGGAAGTACACACAGTCAAACCCATTTGGTTATGATTTAGCACATACTCTATGAGAAAGCACTCACCGTCAGTTCCCCCTATAGTACCATATCAGTAACTACATTATACTATGGGGAAGAACTTACAACTCATTCTCTATGTGGCCTGCATCGAGAAACTATATACACTCTGAAGAATCACTTACATCACCTCCCTCTATGGTCTCACATCGTAACAGTAAAAATAGACCCTCTAGAGAATCCCTCATGTCCATTCTCCCTATGGTATACTACACTAGGTTCTCACGATCCTGTGTAAGTCAAACGAGCATAAAAATACATGGCAGCCAAAGTAAACCTCAAGAACTACTCGGATAAACAATCTACAACATAACAACATTTCAGACAAAACACTCCATCCTAACAACACTAGCTATGGAAAACAATGCAGCCGCCTAACATGCAAATCAAGAACAAACGGCCAAAAAAAGAAAATATGGGAAAACCTCCATATCAATGCATAATAAACCCTATTAATAACATATAAACTCTATCCAATCAACCTAGGCATAACAAGCAAACATTATGGCTAAAACAATAAACATGCAATAACCCCTTCAAGGGTATTGGGAACTTTTTCACATATTACTCAAAGACTAACTACGGAAAGGCACAAACCACCTAACTCAATGTTGTAGAATCATTATATGTGAAATTCAAGACTTGAATCTCCCAAGAACACCATAGATATACAAAAATACTAAAATCTACCAAACAAGGATATCTCACGAGAGAGAAGGAATCAGAAGAAGGTGTTCAAGAAGAAGAGAGAACTCACCAATGTGATTCCAACACAACTAACATAGTCTGATTCGGAGAATAGACACTTGATTGGGGACACGATGAAGATCTTGACCATATAGATGCTCTCAGATGAACTAGGCCGAGAAGAGATGTGTTCTGTCTGTTAGACGTGAGCTCTGTATGTTTAATAAAAAAATAAAGTTAAGGGCGTATACTTTAGAAGTACATGGTGTGTACATTCCCTTACCGCCCCCGCATTAGGCGGTCCCCAAGTCATCACACACATTGGTGGGCGCAACCATTACATGGCTAGAACCTGGCTACCTGTGACAACTGAGTACACGACATGTAATCCTAAATTACACGTCGTGTACTTAATAAATCTTCCAAAATTCCTACATTTCATAAAAACAACATAATAGTGAAAAAAATAACTGAAAAGAAGATATGGTTTCTTACAACTCAGCCTATTATAATCCATAATCATTGAGGTAATGTCTAGAAATTTTTGTGTTCACCCCATGTATCCCAAATACTTTGGTCTAACTATACAACCATAGAAATCCCATCCACCCTTGTGAGTATAATAACAACCCTATATTAATGTAAACAACGCCATTTGATTATAATAATCAACATAGTAATGATAGGTAACCCACTAGTACATACCACGAAAAAAATCAATTCCCATAATCTCAATGATGAAGACATTAATTAAGAAACGATGTAATTATACCTTAAAAGGACAATCCGTATATTGTTATATGCTTTCTGATCATATGCATAATTGTTTATAAAGGGGTCATAACACCATAGGAGTATTGTATAGAAGGCCCACAAATTTCTAAAACCAATAAATAGATTAAGGAGTGTGGTGAACCTATATCAAATAATGTAGATTAAATAGTAGAGTATACTAGAATAGTACCTCAAACAGTAGATAACCCAACACTCTATTTCCCAATTATAGGTTCCACTAAATAAATACGGTCAGATCCATGACCCGGTGCTACGTCCTATGTACCAAGAGTGGGTTCGCACTGCTGGCACTGTATATCAGAAGCCTAGATACCATATTAATTACCTCCTCATATGCATGTACGAAAAGTCATACTATGGATACCTTCCTAGAAAAATTCTACTAAATGCTCTCTTAAAGATGGATCTAGAACATATCATCTCACACTCGACATAGATGGAAATTACCTATAGAAACATGATATATTCCCCAATCATCCACAACATTGACACTCGATTAGGTCTCCTGGATAGTGGGGTATATTATTCCCTAACTTCCAACACTGGTGACAGAACACATAGTTGTCTATTTGCGTCACCTAGCTTCCACTTCTCCCATGCATAGTCTCAAAGTATCCTTTCTGAATTCTAGTTCATAGAATGCTTTATCTTTTTTTATAACCATTTGATCTCACACTATCTAGTTCCGTCAGGTTCCTCTTGGTGATAAGGGATTGGTTCACTATGTTCTCTATGGTAGTAAACAAAAACATTACCTATGAACAAATTGGATGGAAAATTCAATCATAAAATTGCCCTTGTTTCACTAGATCATCAACATTATAGATGGGTGAAAAGTGATGAAGATATGTAAAATGAGATTAATAGACCATATCTATCATATAAAATGTAGAAGGATCACTAATTTTTGGGAATGATCTTCCCTTAGGGCCTCAAGAAATAAATGTTCATAGAATCTCGATTTCTAATCACTCTACGTCACTTATTGATATTTACATAGTAGGTTCAGAATAATCCTAAACTCATTGTAGATCCAAAAAACATATATGTAGCATGTTTCACTATAATCATCAAATGTGTCTCCAGATTCTCAAATATATATATATATAAACATCTCTTCCCATATATCTACTTCCTATGGCATAATATTCCTAGAAAACATTAGTTAATGCTACTGCTAAAACTCCCAAGTCAAATCTCCTATAAAAAGGGGTAGAGAGTAGAGCTCCCTAAATCATCTACATAATCTATAGAAAATATCTTAAAAATCTATCATCATCACTCATGTTGAATATAGGATGTGGTGCGATAGGATGTACTACTATTAGAATCATAAGAGTCTCCACAACAATTGGTTTATAGACATCACCACACACAAGGAAAATGATAATAGGACAACATAGTATCATCTCACTAAAATTAAAAACCACATGTCACGTATAATCATTAATAATGACATAGGACATCAGTATAAGAATAGAATAGGTAAAAATACTTTATATAAAAATAAACCCCTATTCATACTCAACGAAAAAAGTCTAGGTGACGAGACCATTATATAGATCACCAGAGATGGAAACTACTACCTGCTACTATGGTCAGCTCTTGGCCAATCTATGTGTATTAAAAATTTCAATTTCATTTAATTTATATTTTTATTATATTTCTCTTTGGTTGGTTGAACCAAATGGGTCACCACATCTGATCCACAAGGGTCCACACACCTAATGAATTGATATTTGGTATCCACTAAATATATACTGTGACATGTTCTAGTCCATTTAACTAATGGTCCATGGCTCAACATTCCATAATTGACTGCATAGGATGTGTGATATAGCCTAATCAGGAAAAAACTATTTAGGGCATGAAAGGGACTCTATATACCAACATGGTTTTATCAATCCTCCTCATAAAATGGTATTCAATAAAAAAATTTATCATATAAGCCACATACATCAATTTCATGTAACCATGAAATGAATCCTACATGGCATGACATAATGCATGAAATGTGATTTCTAATAGCTTCCTATAATGATGCATGAGATTGAATGCACTCATATCATTATGCTGTACTAAAATAAAGTCCTCCATTTTAGAAATAATAACATCACATTTAAAATGAATCACCCAATGGTGGAATCAAATCAACTATTATAGGAATAATATAGAACAACATCTCCAATCCCATGTAATTTGGACTTTCCCAGTATGTAAGTTAGATACACCCAAAAATATATCATTACCAAATTAAGATATATTCCTAATATCCTATCTAATATTCCCAAAAAATAATAGAAATAATTTTCTGATTCCACTATGTGAGTTCTTTTACTATATTCTACATATATAGTTCCCCAAGATGGTGGGCCACAAGGTCTCAAAGGCTCCTCCACATACTCCAGAGGGTTTCTACTAGTTGGGTGGGCCTAGGGTATGTCTATGGGAAGACTAAGAACATTAGTTATAGTAACACATAGGTGAATTAGACAAATAATTAGTGGAGGTATATTAATAATGTTAAAGATAGTGAAAGCACATAAAAAATCCAATCACTAGATAATAATCAAAACCATAAAATTGAATCATATTCAAAAGAGGATGATGTCATATCTCTAAAAAATAGAGAAAACATGTATACATGGATGCTGGTAGTCAATCCAAAACATGGTATAATAAAGGAAAAAATAACAAAATATATCCAAGTATCCTAGTATCCCCCTCATCAATCTTCTTCCAGATCTCATCATAAGACATGAAAGAAGTCACACATCCATAATTTGAGGTTTCAAATTATCTACACCTGCAAGACTATAGTTTTCCAAGGTACTATAGGTGTCCCATATTGGGTGTGAGATAATTTAAGTAGGAAACCACTAACTCTATCTATAAATTTCTAGTCAGTGCATATAATATGGTAGTTTGAAGATATATTCATTAATTATAAATAAAAAACTAATGTGTTGGATCTAGTTTCAGAAGGACACCTGGCGGAAACTACGTGCTTCTTCTTTATCTGAATGGTATCTAAATACGTAACCATATGTATACAGATATATGCTCATTATATATATATATATATATATATATATTAATTTATACAACTATACATGTGGCTACTACCACCACCCTAGGCATGAGGTGTAACTCCTAAATCCATAAGCTATGGCCGGTGTATAACAAGTATTATGGGTTATAATTCCCAATAACACAATTTCAATGGAATCCATGCCTAACATCATATTAGTAAGGGATTCCATGACCAATATAATAAGGAAAAGGTGTTCCATGACCATAATCACAATAATAGGGTCCCCATTCCATTTATCATATGAGTAGGGTCATCAGGGAAAAATATCACAGTAAGGGTCTTCATTCCCAATATCACATTTATAAAGGGTATCCATGACTGCATAAACTTTTTAAAGGGACTACATTCTTGTATCTCATTTATAAGGTGTATCCATGCATGTATAATATTTTATAAAGGGTCTCCAATCTTGTATTGACTTTATAAAGGGTCTGCATGATGTTATAATAATTTTTAAGGGCCGTTATTCCAATTCACCATATTTAAAATGGGTATCCATGAACATACATCTTAAGTTATGATAATAATTCAATTCTCTACAAAGATAAAATGGTTAATTCATAACACATTCATATTCAACAATAACTAGGGTTTAGCTACTCCACAATTTCATTTGGTGACATGGTCATACCACTCACACCTAATTAGTTTAACTAATATGGGTAAGTGTGTTAAACATGATACACCACATCTATTACCCATTTCACTTATCGTGTCATAATTTAAAAGTCACTCAAAAAATCATTTATACAATGGTTTGGATTTTTGCAACATTTATAAAATCAATAAAAAATTGGTTGGCACACCTCAATTGGTGAAGACAATTGAAGTGTACCTATGAAGGTTATATGGTTCTAATAGATGAAAACTAATCATAGGAAGATTCAATTTAGGGGAACCGAATGGGGAAAATAGTGTATGACACAATGAAACATTATAAAATACATTAACTTAAAGAAAAAATACTAGACAACAAACATTATTCCTACAGAATACCACTCATCCAATATCAGCCTTTCATTTTTTCCATATCGAATGAAAAAGAAAAAATATAAACACCCTAAAAATATTGTATAAGGTACTAAACCTAAATAACTCTAACTAGAGGAATAAAATTGACGAACGGTTCAATTTATGCATCCAATGAGATGAATGGAAGTTGAATCAGAGTATTAATGGTGAATAAATCCATGAAACGTTCTTAAGGCTCAATGGGGGTGCTCCAACATGAGAGTGGGGGGGGGGGGGGTGCGTTTGTTTAAAAAACATGAGGCCCTACCACATTTTAAATAAATTTTGTTCATTTACACATAATGTAACCATTACTGGCCATGTAATGTTCATAAATTTACCCTATAGAGAAATCCTTTACACACCATGAATAGGCTTACTCTTGTAATTACATTTCATGTATTGAATACAGATCATATAAGTTTTCTACAGTCAACCTATATCTCAACTACCAATTCGATTAAAAAAATGACTTGTATAAATCTAGGCTTTAGGGCCTAAGAAAAAAAGAGAACATAATAATGGTTTAACTGAAAATTTTAAATGTTCGATACATGAAGGAAAAACAGGGTTCTTAAAATAATATATTTTACTAAATATGATAAAAATTGATTAAAACATAAAAACAAAATCTTTTAAAACATATGAAGGTATTTTGAGATAATCATAACATAAAGTACATGAGTTGTGTTTGAAAAACACTAGAAGTCCAAAAATATCCTTCGTTTTGATGATAAAAAATGCATTATGTATTAAACATTAAATTTTAAAATATTTAAAAACTTTTATATAAAATATAAAATATAAATATTTTAAATTTTCTCATATCTTCTACCATTTTCATGTATTATTTCTCCTTATCTTGATATGAAAAATAATGGTTAGAGACAAGAAAAAACTAGTTATTATATCTCTTTGAGATATGAATAGCTAATATTGAGTGCCAAAATAGAATTATCATAAGGGTAAAAAATATGAAATTAAAAAAATTAAAAAAAATAAAAAAAGGAAAAATCTAATTAAATGAAAAGGACATTTCACATACAATCAAAGTGATAAAAAATAAATTTATTAATCATGTAAAGTTGTACATAGAATCTATGAACCAATTATAAAAATACACACATCTATTAAAACTATAAAATTACCTAGAAATATGAATGGGTTCAAATAAAAATCAAGTATTGGGTGAAGGTTTCATAAAGGATATAGTGGAAGAAGATTTAGTATTAGTATCAATGATCATAGGTAGGATTACTCTTCCAAGATTCACAGTTGAACTATCTCCAACCCTAAACCCTAATCATTCTCGTGGTATCTGAGAAATAATGAATAAGATATTTTAATGATTTTAGGAAAAAATTATGAACTCATATGATAAAATAATTATTAGGTCGATTTTATTGGAATGATAGGAATTTGTAGCTTCTCCTTAAATAGGTTTAGTAGCTTCCATATTTAGTTCATTACACTAATTGATCATGGTTGGATCAAAAACTGTATCCAACCTCTTCCTGGAACAGTTATATGTATATGGAGGTGCTGGTTCAAGGTTCATTCTTACTCTTTGAGAATAATGTGTATTAGTATATAGATCTATCCTCTTGATAAAAATCATATTTTCATACTCCCAAAACAATTGTAAAATATTATCTACAAATATGAGAAACTATGAAAAGTCCATTATACTATATTCTTTAATAAGATTCAATATATATAGGTGGGAATCAATGATATTAAGAATAAATAAGAGCTTCTGGAAGAAGACTTTATGGAGTTATAGGAGTGGATGGAATCATTTTTTCCTGAATTATGTATTTAGATACATGTAACCTTAATATACTTCATTCTAAAGAAATTAACTTATGTGATGAGTTTCTTAATTTCTATATAATTCATTTAGAAAAATAATGCACATTTTGGAAATGTTTTTGTAATACATAATCACTAACAAAAATTTGAATTATACAAAATGTCCTAAGAGGTTTGAACACTATAATATCCTTTCATTTTTAGCTAGTTGTAACAAGAGTTGGTTATTCAAAATATTAGTAACTATAATACTATTAATAAGTGTGTATTTAAATATCTAAAACACCCACATAGAACTTTTTCTCCATTATCTCATAATATTTATGGTTTCTAATGATACTATACATTAACGAAGAAACCATATTCTTTATATATATGGATAATTTTATAGTTTTATCTAATTTAGATTTTACTTAAAGAAATAAGTTCACTGATAAAGATAAGAATTTAATTTATGGAAACATATATAACAAGTACATATCCTTTAATAGATCTTATTGTCTTCCTAAAATCACAAAAAGTAATTTCTTGAAATATTATAACAAAACAAAAGTATGCATGTCACATTAGAGTTATTAGATCTATGATGAAACTCAATTCAGAGTTTCAAATAATTGATCCAAAAGGGTTTATAAATCTATAACTATTTAAGGTACAAAGGTTAAAATGTAACATAGATTATGCATAATAATAAAAAATTAACTCAAACCCATAATCTTCATGGTGTTGATGCCCTCAATCATATATGATTTTAATCTAGGAATATCAATAAAGGATTCAAAATAATTGTCTTATTAAACCAATGAGATATCCTGAATCACATCCCTTTGAGAATCTACAAGAACACTATGTTTATTTACTCCTGAATTTGGGGAACAAATTACTCTATGATCACTCACTTGGGATCTCATAACTTTAACTTACATAGAATTCACACGAGATTAAACTAATATCATCGGTTGGATGTTCTTCATCATGGTAGTATAAAAAACAATCATCCTAACTAGCTTATCAAATGTATCTTGAGTCACTGAAGTCTCCTTCAATTTTAATATGTTATCCTTATAAGATAGGAAATATTTCGTTATCTCATCATAATATCATATGATATTATAAAACATTTTCATAACTATTGAGGATATTTTGTACATGTTTCTATCTACATTGGATCATTCAGTGATTTTTCATATAAAAGGTGCTTCCTCTTTCACATGAAGTTGTGATGGAATTGGAACTGGGGTTTGGGAATGATGACTAGAAACCCCTATTTCCACATTTATACATCCATGTATATCAGTAGTAGGTAATAAAAGGTGTGGATCAACCCATAGGTGCTCATACTCACTCTACACTCCAATAGTAGGCACACTAGGATTAGTCTCAATTTTACTATCCTTATGAGCTCAAGTAGATATCAAAAAATAAGGTAAAACTGGTTAAAATAACTTTGAAGAACTAGAAGGAACAACAAATTGACTCTAAAAAGTTTCCACTATAGGCCATAATTTTGAAATAATAGGATTAGATTTTGTAACCAAAGTATTCTCTACTACCCTACAATGAACTATATCAGTAGTTAATACATCCCTAAAAGAAGAGGTAGTGAATGTACATCCATTCATTGGTGTAGGATGTTTTATAACCACTTATTCATTAACTTCTTATCTAATATCCCTAATGTAGTTGGAGTAAGTATCATAGTTATAACCAAAATATATCAAATGAACTACTTATAGGGTAGATCTTTATAGTATATAGTTCATTCAAATCAAAAAAATTATTGTTCATCACTAAGAAAAAATTACATCCATAGGGGTAGTAATTTAAGTTCCCCCACCCTTAGAAGTAGTTGGGAATAATCCAAAAAATGAACCTATCCATATTAATCTACAAATTATTGATAAATTCATTTAAAAGTTATATGTATATAAATAATACCTTCTCAATCTACCATTCTCTATGAGAAATGATAGTCTGAATGAATTTGTTCTGTACCATACATTATTACTCTTGATCATTATAAACCTTATTCTCAAACGTATATGACTCAACAAAAACATGAAAAAATCAAAGAGTCCAATTGAGTTTTTTCTTAATATGATATTACTAAAATTGTTCTCAACATTATGAGGATAGTTCTATTTATATAAATAAAAACATAATATTTCTTATAAAATCATATATTTTATCTAGAAGAATCCTTACTTCTTCTCCAAAGAAAAAAAATCCAATAATTGGAACTGGAATAAATTCATCAAAGACATATTTATTCCTTTCGACCATGATTTTTTTTTGTGTTTCCAAGGGGCTAAGATAAGTATTATTGATTACATCTTTGAAAAAATTGGAATTAAACTCTTGTTTTCAAAATTATCACCCATGGTCACATATCCAATAAATAATCTTGGCATATTTCTATATTTGATCCAATTTATAGAAACTTATAATAACATAAAAATCATTAGTATTATTACTAAAAAAATAAAACCCACATAAATCTTGAGAAATCAACATCTGGCACATAAAAAATATATTTTCCACTCAACATTATTATTATAGATAATCCAAATAAATAAATGGGGATAAGTTTCATAGGTCTAAATGAATAAACCACTTTAATTGATTTAAAATATGACTTCTGTTGCTTAGACATTTGGTATATATCCTATAGTATCTCTTTATTATATTTATGTCTAGATAAATATATAATTAAATGTATCTTTGAAAATATTCTCTAGGAATAAACATAAAAATCTCAAATTATTATATTTGAAACCAAATATTCATTCATATAAGTATTTAAACATTTTAGTTTTTTTCTACCCAAAGAATTAAGAAATCGAGTATATAAATTCTTAGCTATTGGTGAATAATTATTAAGGATTTTGTTTTAAAAAACGAGACATGCATTATTTGAAAAATATATAAAATAACCTACATTACAAATAAGAGAAATAGCTACAAGAGTTTTTTTTCAATAATTACACATAGAGATATTTGTTGATGATAATTAAGCTTAGATTTCCAAATCATCCAACTCCCATAATTTTATCCTAATCATTATCCCCAAATGTTATATAACCATAATTAATTAGGATAAATAATGAATAATTGAGAAAGTGCCACTCATATACTTTGAGTATCCACTATCTATACACCATTTATCAATAATTATCTTAAAAATTTAACAAAAAAATAAATCAAATAAGGAAAATAAAGTAACCATATATTTATGAGTCCTAAAATGATAGCAAAAAAATGTTTTTGAATTCTAATATTCATTTTCTCTCCATAAACTGTGGCTTTCAATTTTAAAAAATTTACTTAAATAAAATCATACTCAAAGCAAGAATCCATGGTTTTATTAAACTATAGCTATTATCATAATTTACATGATATCCATAATGGAAGAACATACTTTTTTCCATGTTTTTTTTGAGTAGACACAAAATAATTTTTATACTGTATTAGTTTTTTACCTTTGTTTCATATTGAAAATTTTTATTTTAGGAATATTTATTTAAAAATATTTTGTTTATGTAATATTATCATATTATAAATAATATAAATGAATCATTAGTATATTTAAATACCTTTTTAAATCATACAATATTATTAATATGATTAGTACAAGAGATAACAAAATTTCGAGCTAAAATTAAAGGATTGAAAATTTTCTTTTTTAATTCCTCGTTTCTACTTACAAAAAGTTTATATGATTTATTGGGGGATATATTTTTCATTTTCAAGAACTCATATTAACTTTCTCATATGGCGAATGATTCATTTAGTTAAAAAATTCAATTTTTAGTATTAGAATTAGATTCTTGCTTAAAATAGTAAAATTACTTTTCTTCATTAGATTGGGTGATAATGAAAATATCTTTCATTTTATTTGAGATCATATATTATAATTTAGACGATTTTTATCACTAGAATCCTTCTAAGCACTATATGTGTCAATTAATTATATTTTACTCTTTTTCTTAATTTATGGTTTTTAATTTTAATTTTTGATAAAAATTTCTTTTATTTCTAGAAGTTGTGGACAATATGGTTTGATATTTACAAGAATCATTAACTCATAACACTAGACATATTTGGATATTCCAACATATTTTCGATGTTTTATATGGATTTATTGAATCCAATTATTTTATTGTATAATTTATTAAACATGTTGATGAATATTGAAATATCACTATCAAAAGTAGTATTATTTGAAGTTTCTTTATTAGATGATTCAACAAATTTTAATCCTTTTCTCATTTTTCTTCATTGCAAGTAGAATCCTTCAAGGAAGCATTTTTATTTTTATCAATTCATTTATCACCAGCTTCAAATTAAATTTCTATCTCATACATCTAGAGTTTTATATTGAGTTTTTTTATTTTTAAATATTTCATATCAAGGGATTTCATAATGGATTCTTAAATTCCATTTTATTTAGATGGCTAGACTCTATGAACATTCAGATATTTAGTTGGTTCAAGAATTGATTCTCCTAGAGAAGAAACATAATTTACAATATCTATTATCCTACCATTCATATATGTTATGATTTCTCCATAAATCATCCTTAGTGTGAAAAATGTCATCGTTGTAGTGTATTTATCATAGAAACATCACATTATCATTACATTTTTAAACTGCTGATATAGTATTTCATATATCATGTGTAGTAGAACCTTTAGAAACTCTATTCAACTTGTCTAAAATGAGTCCAAAAATAATTAATTTCACATATTAGGATTTTAGATATTATTAACCTTAATCAAGTGTATCCCAATTTTCTAGATATCATTAAGAAAATTTTAAAGTCTAAACAGTTTTCACGTAGACCTTTTGGCCAAAGTTCTTCAAGTAGATAACCATCCATTCCATCCAACATCTATAATTTTCTCTATTAAAATCAGGATCTCTAACCATAGACATACCATACCTATTTTCATCCATATGATCCCTTTTAATATGATCATTGGGACTTTAATCTAGTAGATTTTATTACTCAATAGTCACTTCCTTTGTTACCAATTGTTCCTTGGAGGATTAATGCACAAGGACTCAATAGAAGGGGGTGAATTCAGTTCTTGAAATTTTATTCATTTAAAACAACCCTCCTATATTGTATGATAAATTATGATATATTATTATTATAAACAATAAGTATATATATTATAATAATAATAAATATCAAATATAGTTTTTTTATATTAGGTTACGGAATATAAAACCCATAGTCCACTCCAAAAAATTTCAACACCTTGAGATATATGATTTTACTAGAACATGTAATTTGTATAGGGATAACCCATATGAGTTCATGAATCCTTCACATGGTACAAATCTAGGAATCTATTCCAAGATAATATAAGGATTTACAAGAAAAAAACCATCAACACCAAGTATAGTGAGAAAAAACTTTTAGTAATGAAAGAGAATTCATAGAGATTAAAATATGAGTCACACTATTAGATGATAAAACAATCATAAGTATAGATATCCAAAAGATACATAATAAGAAATAAGAATATCTTAATGATATAATTCAAACCACAAAAAAATTTATGAAGATCACAAAATTTTATAAAACATGATTATTAATATTATTCTCTTACAACATCTCAAAAAACATAAAGAGAGAGAGAGTGTGTGTGTGTGTGTGAATCCTCATTATTTTGACCATGTTAATTATATATTTTCTCTTTTTTGAAAACACTTATATATATTTTCACTTACCATTTTGTAATATGTTATCCCATAAAATATATCCTTATTATAAAAATCCATTTTCCATTTTCTAAAAAATAAATAAGCAATGAATTATTATTTATTATTTCCTTTTCATGGAAATAGAAACCATTTGGAAAATAATTTTACCATAAAGAGGCAATGCAGTATTTAATTCATCAATAATGACATTAATTTTCACTTAAAGTACTCCAATGGTAATAGATACAAAAATAGTAGAGTGAGGTTTCTGATTCTGGATCACCATATAGTTGGCATAAATATATTTTAATTCCCACAACTGAGTTGACCAATATCGTTCAGTTCTTCAATTATCCTATGTTCATAGACACATTTATGATTTAGTTGAATTTTTTATAAAATAATTTGTTGATATATCCAATTGGAACAAAATATAAAATTATACCATATATCCATATTATTTAACTAATTAATCCACGTAGCTGATTCAATTTTGTGACTCATCAATATGGTAGATTCCCGTGTAAATGATTTTCTACATAGTTTTTTTTTGGAAAAAATGATGTAATTGGTTTAAAAATGTGATTCCTCCACTTAACTGATAAACATATCAGATTTCTTGACATTGCCAAAGTCCACACATATATGATTCTTCCAATCTCAGCCAATTGTTATTAAAATTTAGAAGAATTATGGATTTAATAGAGATTTTAGTAAATAAGGTAAGAAGATAATAAACATATTTTAAAAAATATTTATATGAATATAGATGGTTTTTGAGTTCATCAAAAAATTAATTACATAGGATAGGTTGAAAAAACATTAGTAGTCCAACTATATCCATCGTGATGGAAAAAACGATCATGTAAACAAGAAAAAATTAGAATTAAATAAAATAAATATAAAAAATATAAAAAATATAAAAAATTATAATAGTAAATAGTGAAATTATAAAAGGTGATAATAAATACTAAACATAATAAAACTATGATATTGGGTGAAATGGAGTTAAATAGATTCATACTCTAGTATCATAAGAGAAAATTGGTTTTCCTATATTATTAATGAGTTGAACAAGTACATCAAAAAATATTATGACTTCATTAGTACATTCTATCAAGAGTTTTATCCCTCAAATTGATTGATTGATTTTCCTATCAAACATTGCGTCCAGTAATCCACAATGTAATGATGTTTAGGCCCATGGGATCAAATTTTCATTTTATCCTGATAAACAACAACCCAATAAATGAATCATTCAAGAATGAAGTAAATATATGACAATAAAACAATTATATTTCCCATTAATAATTTAGAATAAAACCATTATTGATAAAAAATGTTATAATAATTTCATAATAGTAATAAGAAAAAAATATTAAGAGGAAAATTAATGATAAATATTAAGGAATTCCAGTTTCTGAACTCTATCTTCTTCTACTACATTCTAGGTCTATACTTCATGACTAATGATTTGGTATAGTCATGTCAGAATCATTCAATTAATGAATATACCCTTTAATGTTTAGGTAATACCACTTTGGAATGATGTCACATACCAAATCTAGGATCCCACAACTCATAATCAATGTCTCTAAGATGAATCGTTTGTCTCTACATGTCACAAGTTACTATATATCATATTCCTCTGGAAACTATAACAGAAGTCCTCTGTAATGTCTATATCCATGCAAGGGTTATTTATTATTATATTACTTTACCTCAGAAATAATTAATTAAGTACTCATCTTCAAATTATGCTCATTTTAATCTCTCTTATTATATTTGATTTTAAAATAATAATCAAGGGGTGATGTGGCATTTTACTTCTTCATAGACGAACTCAAATTTATAAAATACGATAGAAATTATTTTTATACAATTGATCTAGTGATTAAGTAGGTATATGATTCTTATATAGGCCATTAATTCTTACACATGGAGGATGATTAGTAAAAATTAGTAAATTGATGGTTACTATGGAGCAAAAATAATTATTAATAACAAATCCTTCTATAGGATGAGGTTTATAGACATAACTCACTACCAAGATGATGTTTATGAGGCTTGGTAATAATAATTTCTATTAACAATTTTCTTTTTATGATAAAAAATATAAAGGAAAATTTAACACAAATTGAGATTTATAAATTCTAAACAAAAATATTTAAAAATAGAAAAAAAATATAATTTATAACATTCCAAAAGATTAATTAAAATATCCTCAATAAAATCATATTCAAAATTAATACATGGAAGATGGAAACATTAACTAAAAATAAAATACATTAGTTCTATGAGAAATGAACATAAAATCCAATCAAATAACACTTAATCATTTTATCACTTCAAAACTAATTTTTACTCAAATATCAAATGAATTTAAATTTCTACTTAAAATTATTCATATTTAATATTGTTCTATTAAATTATCATTTTCGAATAAAAAACTAAATTTAATAATTAATTTTTTTAATCATGTATAAAATGAAGGATACATAAAATCCACCTTCCCTTATATCATTTATTTTCCCCAAGAAATAAATTCATCAATGTCTCTAGAATTTAGTTCATCTTAGAAGTGAACAATTTGTATTTATAACAATGAATGGATTTGGAAATTTTTTCCCATGTGGAATTTTCAAGTATTGATAATTTATCAACTCGATAGAAATAAGTTTGGCTAAAAGTTCATTTTTATATTAAAAAATATTGACATAAATAAATTTAATTAAAATATAAAAATATTACATTGTATTTAAATGAAATTCTATACTACATTCTTTTCGCATCGTAAAAATATCATATATTTTAACAAAAAAAATAAATAGTAAAAATTGAATAAAAATGTGAGTTAATAATTAAAAG
Organism: Viscum album; assembly: GCA_963277665.1. NCBI lineage: Eukaryota > Viridiplantae > Streptophyta > Magnoliopsida > Santalales > Viscaceae > Viscum > Viscum album. The sequence continues at coordinate 1,899,303,482 of OY728150.1, forward strand.
GAAGAATAATTAACTCATCAATCAATATTATCATAATGAATATAAATCTCAACACGTATTATTATTTAATTTTGTACACCACTTTAATGAAATGATTTAGAGTTAATTCATTAATAAGAATTTAAAAATCAGTAAATATTTTAAATATTACTCCAAAAACATTAAAAAAATTAATTTTTTAAAGAGTTCCACGTAAATTAATGTAAAAGTTTTAATGCATGTGTAAATATAAACTATTCATTAAATAAAGATGGAAAATAGTCTATAGATTCAATAAAAACATACAACCATAATAAAAGAAAATTAATGTTTGAAAAAAAATTGGGAAACACTAAAAGGAATTTTTATGTGTATTTAATGAGGTATTGTCACACTCCGACTGAAACTTCTTTTTAATTTAGTTATTTTAAGTCTTGCTTTTGATATGTGGTTTGAACCGGTTTTATTTTAGAAGAAATTAAGATCTTATAAGGGTGCGCGACTGTACGCATGACTGGATATAGCGCCTAATCTTAATAAGGGAACATTTTATGAATAAATTTATTTTTATATGGATGTGCGACTATGTAGTGATCACGAACGCGTCTATGCAAGGAGTCCAGACTCAGAAATTAATGCAATTATTTTGTAACTGGTTTTATTACTTTAGTATTATTATTAATATTATGATTATTTAAGTTAACATTTAAATTAGATTATTATTATTATTATTATTATTATTATTATCATTTTTTTAGATTGGTGTGGCATTGTTTTTATTTGTATTTATTTTACATTATTTTTATTTTTATTTTATTTTTTATTTTAAATTATTTTCATTTCATTTATTTTTTTTTCTTCTTTATTTTTCCCTCTTGCTTCCCCTTCTCCCCGTCGTGCCAGGCCCCCAACCCCAATTTCCGTTTTTTTTCTTGCTGCGCCTCTTCCCTCTGCAACCGTAGCCGCCTTCGGCTGCTTGCAAACCTGGCTACGCCACACCAGGACCATCGCCGCCCTATGCTGCCTCCTCCCTTGCAAGACTGCCCTCCCCTTCGGCCTTCCGCCGTGGTGCCGCCCTCCCGCCTTCCGCTCGACCCGGCCGACCTCCTCCGCACCCCCCTACTATCCTCCTTGTCCAGTCGAAGTCCCACCGCCCAGCTTCCCAGCCGCCGCAGCACCCTCCCCTCCTAAACCCTAGCCGACCTCGCCGCTCGCCCCTCCCCTCACTTCCCTCCGGCGTCGCGGCAGACCAGCGCATCTCCCCCTCGGGCGTGACTTCCCCCGGCGCAGCCTACCCCAGCACTCACCCGTCACGACTCCTCGCTCACTGGACCGCCACTCTCAATCCCCTCCGGCAACGCGCACCCGGACCGACGCCACCTCTCTACCCGCTGCCTCGCGCCGCAACCCCGACATTCCCCTTTAGCTCGAACCAGCATCCCGCTCCCTCGTCGCAGGTTTGTTGTTCTTCATTTAGTTGATTTTATTTGTTCGAGAGTTTATTGGATTATGTTTGGTGTTTTAATTGGTTTGATTTTGATATTTTGGATTCGTGTTTGGTTCGATTATGATGTAATTGCTCTGATTGCTTTTTTAGGGATTAATTATGTTGTTTGTGGTGTGGTTGTCGTGCGGCGGAGTTTTCATGCCACGTTTGTGATGTTTGGATACCGATGGTATGAGTTTTCGCATATATGTGTTGTTTGTAAAATTAATTTTCTTGTTTAATTATTTTAGTATACTCATTGATTATTTTTCTTGGTGCGAATAAAGTTTCACTTAAGGTTTAATATGATTTAGATGTGTTTCGTAGTGTGTTCATTTAATATGAATGTTCTGATCATGTGAAGAACCCGTGCTGAGATATTCGTAGTGTTTTATAAACTTTTCTGTGGGTTTATTATATCGCGCAAGTGCTGCAAAGTCTGTCTTATCATGTTTTTGGTGTGCGTCATGGTGCGCTTGGTATTAGGAAGGATGTTTGAGTGCGTTGTTGGTATAAACCTTTAATGTGATATTTCAGATGCGTTATAAATTGTTTAAATGTTTAATTCCTTTATTAAATTATATATATAGTGAATGGTCCCTTCCTCGGGGGTTCGAGTCATCGGCAGTAAGGACCTGTGTATATGCATATGCATGAAAATGTATATTCATGGCGGTGAAGCAGTCTCAAATTACCCTTGTCAAAAGCTGTGTGTCATGATGTAGGTCCCCTATGCCCTAATCATTAATTAGAATTTCCATTTTTGCTTGGTGTTCTTTAAATGCATATTCAGCTTTTATATGAAATGCACATGCTATATATGTGTGTGTATATACGCAAATGGTCATGTTTCTTTAAAAGTGGGTTCCTTATTGATTTTAGTGTGTAATAAGTATTTCCAATGGTTTTTTAGATTTAAACATGTTTTCTAGCTTGCTTTTAAAGATATAGTACCTTGGTTGTTTAGTTTAACTTTCAAATGGTTTTGGAAACAAAAGTGTTGGGTGATTTTGTGTTCAAAAAAAGAAATGTGTTTATTGTAATTAATTAAGCTCGTCTGGAACTTTGAGAATGATTTGCGAAAGTAAAACAAAACCGCTCTTAAGGCATGCCCCGTTGTTGTAGAAACATAATGTGTGTGTTAAGTGTGTGATTTGTGATATGTGTCTAATAAAGAGTCTTGTGCGAGGTTATGTGACATAAAAAGGGGGATGCGATTAAGGAGGGAGAATGGTGATGAGTGGTGAAATGGAATTTGGGTAAGAAAGTGTTATGTTATTTATATGTTTTTGTTAAAACCTCGCCACCCATTGAAATAGAGCGCATGGGAAACACTGTGTACCTAGGTGGGCGACCAGGACTAGTACGTTAGATGACATGGCAGGGGTTCGTCCCGGGTTGTCTAGCAGGATTGACGCAACAACACTAACTAAACATATGAATTTCTGAGGGTCCTGACCATATAAACCACGTTTTCTGAGGGTCGTGGCCATCTAAGCCACGTTTTCTGAGGGTCGTGGCCTTGTAAGCCACGTTTCACCGAGGTACGAGGTCTCTAGGTTCCCACTTTTCCTAGCTACCTATAGGGGCTACCCATGGTGCTCCATTGTGACATGCTGCTAGCGATGTAACTTTCTTTTCAGTTGTTTCATACTTACTGTCTCATTGTGAAAAACCTTGTTTCAAACTAAACTGTTTTTCTTGAAATTTTGAAAGGTGAATGCACTCTTGGAATCTATTTTGAAAATATGGTGGAATAGAAATGATTTTCATAAAAATGTCAACTTGTGATTTGGATTTGAAAAGGAAAAAAACATTATTTTATTTTTTCTTATTTTCAAACTAGCATAATTGGTTTTCTTTTTAAAGGTAAGGGCATAGGGCGTGGTTATTCCTTGGCTTTCCTACAGAGCATCTCGGTTCTCACGCCTAATTTAATTTTCAGTTTCATGTTATAGACTTGGATCGCTCTTCGAGCGAGCGTTGTTATAAGTTTGGTGGTGACCCATGGGGTCACTTGGAGGTATGCCTAGTTGCCTATCTTTATTTTATTTTCCGCTGTTAGTGTTTAATTGTTTTGTTCTATTTATTTTTGTTTTTATGTCTTTTATTTTCTGGGCTAAATCGTTCCCAACTGCATGTTTTGATGCCCGACACTAGTTGCCAGCCCATGGGGATCGGGGATGCCCTTCGGGCCATGTCGCGGACCGGGTCGGGCGCCGGGTCGGATGACGCACTGGCTTGGTTCGTGACAAAATGGTATCAGAGCCAGGTTTTTGTTCTTGTTATTTGGGGTGTCAGGTAGATCGGAGATAGGACTGTCGGTACTCTAGTGGTAGGTACGAGAAGAGCGTCGCGAACTCTTACGCGTTCCGATCCTCGAGTAACCAGGGGTAGTCCGGGATTTATGTTTTGGTTTCTCTCTGTGTGGATGGGGATGAAAATAGGGGTAAACCGGTGCTGTGCGTGGTCTCACATGGAGTAGAGACCCATGTGATGCCCGAGAGTATGTTTCGACACTCCTAGTGGGTGGTTCTTGCCTAGGGCATGGACTGCTAAACCATGTAGCTGGGTTAGACATGACCACTACTCCTTCTCCCAGATGCTTTAATGTTTGTGATGTCTTGCTTCAATTTTGGGAATGACGTGAAATTTTTTTCATTTAACAAGTGAAGCGGACATTGCTGCTGCTCTTATTTGCAGTTGACATGATATTTGGGGTGTGTTTCTCTTGGACCTTGTTTTTGGAATTTGGCGTTGATTTTTCAACGTTGAATTTCTAAAGGGTTGTTTTGGGTCATCTGAAATTGAAGTGGGTTGTTTTAGGAATTGAAAGCATTCTTGAAATTTTCCTTGAATTTTTTAAATGGGTTTGAAAAGAAAAAGGTCTTTTCTAATATTGAGAATGTTTTGTTTTGAAAGCGTAGTAGCTTTGTTTCTTTCAAGTGGTATTCTTATGGGGGCTCGCATGTGCATATGGACTTGATTAATGGATAGTTGATGGATCGTGTGGATGGGTGCCTGAGTGGCATGAAAATGCATACTTGCGAGGCACCATGGACTATCATTGGTAGTTGATTGATCTCTAAGGTTGCTTCTTGTTTCCTAGAAAGAGGTCCTTTTTCTTAAATGGGTTTTCACGCTCAAATGATTTTGGAAATGGAAAAAAATGGCATTTCTTTTAATGTAAAGATATATTTTTAAAATAGTTTTTGGGCTTATTGTGCAGGGCTTGGTCTTTCAAGTGAGTGTTTTCTTTGAAAATGAATGGATGTTTGAAATTGGGATTATTGGATTTGTTTTTGTAATGTTGATTTTTGTTTTGTGATGTGTTTGGATTTGTGTAAGGCTGGTTTGTGTTTCTTGTTTGGGATATGCCCCTAGAAACGTTCCATGGGTTCCAGCAAGTCTCTCTCAGTTCTTGGCAGGACCCAGACTTTTAGTGGAGTGACAGAGTTGGGTTCGTCTTGGTGGCGCTGACTATTCGTAGACGTCGATGTCAGTTGGATGCCATTGAGTGATTTGAGAAAGTTGGAAGTGTCTCTGGTTTTGGAGTAACTCCAAATGTTGTGCAGATGTAATATTGTCTTGTGTACATCAGGTGGAGCGGGACTAAACTTCTGAATGGTGATCATTCCAGTTTTTTATGAAAATGGGGATGTCGTGAGCAATCCTCAAGACTAGCCTCATTCCATGGTTGTACCTAAAGAAGATAAGTCATGAAAGGTGGTTGATCTCGTAGGTGCCTCACCAGCCAACAGAGGGTGAAGGAGGTATGTTGACCTTTCTGATGAGCTTGTTTCTTGTTCCCCAGAGGTTGTGTGTAACGATTAGTTTAAAGCTCGTAATAGTTGTTCGTCCCATTTATACTGTGGTAAATGAATGTTCTTCGTCCGTTGACGAGTGTGAACCAAAGGGACTTGTTCTTGGAGTGCCCCTCTCTTTAGTTTGTGTCACGCATTTGAAAGACCGCTCAGTCTCCTATCTCTAGTGTGGTCGGTCAAACACTCTAAGTCGTTCGCTGCAATCCTCAGTGGGTATGTTAATAAAGTAGCCGCGCGAGACACGAGGAGAAGTATGCAGGCTGCTTTTCCAACGGAGGAAGTTCCAGTTAGAAGTGGTCAGCTTGTGACTGCGAGGCTGGAGATGCTTCAGACTTCAGTGCCCCAGCCATAGGTCTCGGGGTGAAGCTCGCGCGCAGTCAAAACTCGTCGGATGTGGGACATGCTTGGTCTGACTTTAGTCCGCAATGTTTGGACGGGGACAACTTAAATTTCCCTTCTTTGATACCCTCTTTGAAGGCGTCATTCTTGTTGTGAGGGTCATGGAGCCTTGTCTACTTGTCATGGTCGTATTCTATGGGAGTTCCTCTAGGGCCTTAAGGAGGTTCGGGATAACCCATATTATTGAAAAGCTAGTGGGTGTGCTTCGTGAACCTTCTTGAGGTTGGAGATACTCATGTCTTGTGGAAACGTTGTGCGCCTGTCTAGTTGATCTCCTGGTTAGGGGTTTCTGCTATCAAAGCTATCTCACGTGGAAGAGTGTTGTCCACTATAGGAATGATCAGTGAGGGTTGGCCCGTGTGGCGGGTTCGCGATGAAGGGTTCAATCGGTATTGCTTAAAGTAAATTGGGAATGCCGGCGCGGGTTTCATGGTGTTATGATATTTTAAAATGGTGGGGAGACCCTGTGCGGGTCTCGCCGATGTCCCGTCTTGTGTTAGTTCAACATAGGGAACTCTGAGGGCCAAGCCAGTGTTAGAGTTGTCTCGGTTTGGGAGTCTTTTTGGTTTGGAGAACCAATGTTTCATGAGAACCCTAATATGGTGGGGAGACCACCATAGGAAAAGCTTGTGGAACACTCTGTTTTCAAAGTGCGCTTGGCGGAGTAACCCCCTCACTCTGCTCTGCCCGACCTCGACCATGCTAATTGGAGAGCTTGAGTAGTGGGTCGATTGACGAGCATTCTTGGAGATCTCGAGCGACCCTGGTGATCCCTACATCAGGGGATGGGGTGTTCCATGTTGTAGTTCTGTTTCGAGATGAATTCCTAGTTGTTGGTCATTTTTCTGATTCTGGTTTTGAGATCTTTGATGTTTTAGGTCTTCGAAATTTTAAATGCTCGGTCTTTGAGCGATTGAGGTTTTGTTTTAAGAATCTTCGCAGTCTCGATTAGAACCCTTGGTTGACCTGATATTTTGGGACTTTCTGGGGGCAGAAATTGTCATTGTGGGGAGAATTGTCACACTCCGACTGACACTTCTTTTTAATTTAATTATTTTAATTCTTTCTTTTGATATGCGGTTTGAACCGGTTTTATTTTGGAAGAAATTAAGATCTTATAAGGGTGCGCGACTATACGCACGACTGGGTATAGCGCCCAATCTTAATAAGGGAACATTTTATGAATAAATTTATTTTTATATGGACGTGTGACTATGTCGTGATCACGCACGCGTTTGTGCAAGGAGTCCAGACTCAGAAATTAATGAAATTATTTTGTAACTGGTTTTATTACTTTAGTTTTATTATTAATATTATGATTATTTAAGTTATCATTTCAATTAGATTATTATTATTATTATTATTATTATTATTATTATCATTTTTTAGAATGGTTTGGCATTGTTTTTATTTGGATTTATTTTACATTATTTTTATTTTAATTTTATTATTTCTTTTTATTCATTTCCATTTCATTTATTTTTTTTCTTCTTTATTTTTCCGTCTTGCTTCCCCTTCTACACGTCGCGCCAGGCCCCCACCCCCACTTTCCATTTTTTTTCTTGGTGCGCCTCTTCCCTATGCATCCCTAGCTGCCATAGGCTGCTTGCAAACCCAGCTACGCCGCACCAGGACCAACGCCACCCTATGCTGCCTCCTCCCTCGCAGGACTGCCCTCCCCTTCGGCCTTCCGTCATGGTGCCGCCCTCCTACCTTCCGCTCGACCCGGACGACCTCCTCAGCATACCCCCTGCTATCCTCATTGTCCAGCCGAAGTCCCGCCGCCCAGCTTCCCAGCCACCGCAGCACCCTCCCCTCCTAAACCCTAGCCGACCTCGCCGCTCACCCCACCCCTCACTTCCCTCTGGCGTCACGGCGGACCAGCGTATCTCCCCCTCCGGCGTGACTTCCCCCGACGTAGCCTACCCCGACACTCACTCATCACGGCTCCTCCCTCACTGGACCGCCACTCTCAATCCCCTCCGGCGACGCGCACCCGGACCGACTCCACCTCTCTACCCGCTGCCTCGCGCCGCAACCCCGACATTCCCCTTTAGCTCGAACCAGCATCCTGCTCCCTCGTCGCAGGTTTGTTGTTCTTCATTTAGTTGATTTTATTTGTTTGAGAGTTTATTGGATTATGTTTGGTGTTTTAATTGGTTTGATTTTGATATTTTGGATTCGTGTTTGGTATGATTATGATGTAATTGCTCCGATTGCTTGTTTTAGGTATTAATTATGTTGTTTGTGGTGTGGTTGTCGTGCGGTAGATTTTGTGTGCCACGTTTGCGAAGTTTGGATACCAAAGGTATGAGTTTTCACATATATGTGTTGTTTTTGAAATTAATTTTCTTGTTTAATTATTTTAGTATACTCATTGATTATTTTTCTTGGTGCGAATATAGTTTCACTTAAGGTTTTATATGATTTAGATGTGTTTCGTAGTGTGTTCATTTAATATGAATGTTCTGATTTTGTGAAGAACCCATGCTGAGATTTTCGTAGTGTTTTATAAACTTTGCTGTGGGTTTATTTTGTCACACAAGTGTTGCAAAGTCTGTCTTATCATGTTTTTGGAGTGCGTCATGGTGCACTTGGTATTAGGAAGAATGTTTGAGTGCGTTTTTGGTATAAACCTTTAATGTGATATTTAAAATGCGTTATAAATTGTTTAAATGTTTAATTACTTTATTAAATTATATGTATAGTGAATGGTCCCTTCCTCGGGGGTTCGAGTCATCGTCAGTAAGGACCTGTGTATATGCATATGCATGAAAATGTGTATGCATGGCGGTGAAGCGGTCTCGGGTTACCCTGGTCAAAAGCTGCGTGTCTTGAGGTAGGACCCCTATGCCATAATCTTTAATTATAATTTCCCTTTTTTGCTTGGTATTCTTTAAATGCATATTAATCTTTTATATGAAAGGAACATTCTATATATATGTGTGTATATACAAAAATGGCCATAGTTATTTAAAAGTGGGTTCCTTAATGATTATAGTGTGTAATAAGTATTTCCAATGGTTTTTTTAGATTTAAACATGTTTTCTAGCTTCATTTAAAGATATAGTACCTTGGTTGTTTAGTTGAACATTCAAATGGTTTTGGAAACATAAGAGTTGGGTGATTATGTGTTCAAAAAATGAAATGTGTTTATTGTATTTAATTAAGCTCGTCTGGCACTTTGAGAATGGTTTGCGAAAGTAAAACAAAACCCCTCTTAAGGCATGCCCCGTTGTTGTAGAAACATGATGTGTGTGTTAAGTGTGTGATTTGTGATATGTGTCTAATAAAGAGGGTTGTGCAAGGTTATGTGACATAAAAAGGGGGATGCGTTTAAGGAGGGAGAACGGTGGTGAGTGGTGAAATGGACTCTGGGTAAGAAAGTGTTATGTTCTTTATATGTTTTTGTTAAAACCTCACCACCCTTTGAAATAGAGCGCATGGGAAACCCTGGGTACCTAGGTTGGAGACCAGGACTAGTACGTTAGATGACACGACAAGGGTTCATCCCAGGTTGTCTAGCAGGATTGACGCAACAACACTAACTAAACATAGGAATTTCGAAGGGTCGTGGCCATCTAATCCACATTTTGGGAGGGTCGTGGCCATCTAAGCCACGTTTTCTAAGGGTCGTGGCCTTCTAAGCCACGTTTCACCGAGGTACGAGGTCTTTAGGTTCCCACTTTTCCTAGCTACCTATAGGGGCTACCCATGGCGCTCCTTTGTGACATGCTACTAGCGATGAAACTTTCTTTTCAGTTGTTTCATAATTACTGTCTCATTGTGAAAAACCATATTTCAAACTAAACAGTTTTTCTTGCAATTTCGAAAGGTGAATGCACTCATGGAATCGATTTTGAAAATATGGTGGAATAGAAATGATTTTCATAAAAATGTCAACTTGTGATTTGGATTTGAAAAGGAAAAAAATCATTATTTTATTATTTCTTATTTTCAAACTAGCATAATTGGTTTTCTTTTTAAAGGTAAGGGAATAGGGCGTGGCTATTCCTTGGCTTTCATACTGAGCATCTCGGTGCTCACGCCTATATTAATTTTCAGTTTCAGGTTATTGACATGGATCGCTCTTCGAGCGAGCATGGTTATATGTTTGGTGGTGACCCATGGGGTCACTTAGAGGTATGCCTAGTTGCCTATCTTTATTTTATTTTCCTCTGTTAGTGTTTAATTGTTTTGTTTTGTTTATTTTTTTTTATGTTTTTATTTTCTGGGCTAAATCGTTCCCAACTGCATGTTTTGATTCCCGACACTAGTTGTCAGCCAGTGGGGATCGGGGACGCCCTTCCGGCCATGTCGCGGACCGGGTCGGATGACGCACTGGCTTGGTTCCTGACAGGTATACTTCAGTTCAATTAAATACCCATTTTTCATACATAAACCCAACATTTTATCCTATATTAAACTTCAATGTGGCAGAAAAATATAAAATAATGTTGGATAAAAAATGTTTTGTAATAAGTTAAAAGAATGTTCATGGATGATAATAATTTTTATAAATAAATGTTGTTAGAATTTACCAATATTTGTCCAAATTATATTTACGAATATTTATTATTTTTCTTATTAGGAATATTCATGATGTTTTAAAACCTACCACCAAATTTCATTTTAGTAAGTGTTTCTTGAAAGTGAAAACATTTTTATAAAAATCTACTCTAATAAGGGTTAAAATGATGTAAATCTATCACACAAAGGGTTTAATGTAGTTGAAAACATAAAACAATATAAAAAATTCATTTAATATTTCTATCCATTTAATAATTAGGATTCAACCATTTCAATTGAAATAATATAAACATAAAAAGTGTATGATTTAAAGTAAAAAATCCTTTTATTTTGAAATATTATCTCTATTATATTTATCTAAGTACATATTCATTATTTTTAAAAGTATTTACCTTAGGTTTATTCATGTTTAAGTTCCTATAATTTCAAAAAAGTAACATTATATCCTAATAGATAAATCCCAAAAAATGGAAAATTCCACCTGTTGATTTTGAAGGAAATCTGGTTCTTGTTTTTCTAACATGACGAACATTTATTATTTGAAAAACTATGAAATTTTCTCCAAATATTTTTATAGTAGGTTTAACATCAATAAGATCAAAAAATACTAGATTATTAATAAATATAAGTGGTTCGGATTAAATTTTATTAAAAAAATAAAATGACAAGGATAAATCCCTAGAAACACTTTGATTAAATTATTCTATTAAACTTAGTATCATATTAATTTTGAAAGACATTAATAGAATATAATCCATTAGGAAGAAATTAAAAATAATTCTTAACCATTTACCCCTTTACAAATAATTCTTTATGAAATTATCATACATGCTCAACAATTCCATTAACCAAGACTCTCAAGATTGTGTAAGGTCCAAAAAACATGGATTCATGTGTCTGTGGAAAATTTTTTATTCTATAATTGAATATTATAACTAAATATTTATCCTAGAAATACATGTTTTGAATGAATAATTCATGAAATAATATTGTTATTTATTTTTATATCATATCATTTTCATTGTTTTCTTTTATAGTATTTTCTAACTTACATAACTCCAACAATATTCTTCATCATAGAGATATTAAGTAAATTCTTAAAGTCATAACAACCTAAAAGTATTTTTTCAAGTTAAATGGGTATCTTAGAATATTTCATAAAAATAATCTTTAAAAATCAACATTCTCATAGGTGTTTCAAAGTTAGTATTATAGGTACAAAAGTCAGAATCCAACATTACCGATAAGCCTTTACTTTAGCTACACATAGTTTTCTATAAAATCTAATTGGTTCAACTTTTTGATATTTAATCCAAAACATGTTATTGATATTGATATGTGATAAAAATATTGTCCAAAATTCAATATTTTTCTATTGATTCCCTGAACAAAATGTTCATAATGTGGGTACCATTTTCTATGATGAAGGATTTATGTATTAAAAAACTAGAAAATATGTTGTATTAATGAATTTAAAAACACAATTGGATTGGTTATTGGGAAATGAAACAACATATACCCATTGATAAACATAAAATTTATCCCCTAAAATTTACTTATTTTAATTTTAATATGGGAAAGTCCCCATAAAATATAAACCCCTAACATCAAATATCTCATTCTTTATAATCCCCTTTTGATAGAGCTCTTGAAATCTAACATCATTTCCCAGCCATTGAAACTTATTGCAACCCACTACTATGGTACTAAAATATATATAAATAGTTGTCTTATAGAATCTATATAGAAACGCTTTTCATTATATCATTTTCCCCTAATTATATCCACTATATGGGGAAGAATTAAAACACTCAATAATGGAAAACATCACTTCCTTGATGACACACCTCATAAGGATTCGATCATCACAAATACTAAAAAAGTGGGTCATCAAAAATAATTAATTAAAATATAAAATGACTTTATTTATTATAATTTTATATTATATTATTTAGAATCACTACTATATATAAGAAGTTAGGAAAATCTACATACTAATCTATTTTATGTATTGAAAAATAATGAAGTTTTCAGGTGGGATAAAAGAATCAATCAATATTGGGTCATCACATTGTGTATTTTTCATCCTTGATAGGTTTCCAGCAACTAAATTTTCATCTCATTAATTATAACTAGTTTCCATGTCATATGATTATAAAAATAGGATATACCTCATCCATCGAGGTTTCCAATATTTTCTTTGATGTCATTATTTAAGGGTAGTATGACCGGTAAAGAGTATAAATTTGTATCCAATCAAGTACAACATAATCTTTTCAATACAAAAAATAACTTAAAATAACTCATTCTATGTTGTGATGTAATTTATTTAGGAATTATATAAAATTATACAAGAATAGTATACCACATGAAATATCTTATCGATTCATTGTGCCAAAATGAACCTAACAACCGTATTACTTCAATCAAACATTAACTCAAAAGTATTATTATAATCAAGAGAAATGATGATTAGTAATGAGGTGAGTCTTTCCTTATTTATATATAAATAATATTATAATTTCTTATATATTATTTGTCCTTAACTAATATAGATTAATTGGTCATTGTGATGTTTTGGAAAATATTTGATAAACATATGATGAAAACTAAACTGTCAAAAAATACTATAATTCCATTATCATATTTAGGAATATTAATCTTTTGTATCACATAAATATTAGAATTATATTATTATATTTACCTATATTAAAATTTTTGAAGAAGAAACATTTCCTAAATTATAACAAATTTATATTATTATATATTCAAAACCATATTGGTATCTTGAAACCTAAGTAAAAACGATTCATATTTCTCAAAACATGTCTCAAATATGTTTTGAAAAACATTAAAAGTTATCCATGAAAAATTAAATAATCCTCCCAATTATTACTGAGAAGATATCTATCATACAACATTGAAATGTCCCTAAGTCATCATATAAGGTAAATATAATCATACTATAAGAAAAAATTTCAAATGGAGATTGGAATGTGGTTTTCTCATAATCATTAGTTGTTAAAATAATAAATTTGTAACTAGTGTACCTATTAAAAAATAAGTAAAATTAATTCCCAGTTAACCCCTCAGGAATTAATTCCAAAACACACATAAGAAATTTATCCTTCCATGTTGTTGAGTTGATATTTATATAGTTAATTTAAACTCTCCACTTGGTAACCTTTCTAGTTAGATTTTTTTCAAATATTCATTAGTTATGGATATTCCAACACCATTATTTGGAACAAATTAGAATAGACTATCCCAAGAATTATCTAAAATAGGTAATATAATTCTAACATATCATTTTTTAATAACATATTCTCTAAAAATTTCTTTTATATTTGAATTTAGGCACCTTTTTTCCACAACTATTGATTTGTGTTCAGGATTCATTTTAATCCTATTCATGAAAATTCAAGGGTTAATATTATATATATATATATAATATTCTATACCATATCATATTTATAATATTATTCATCACATTTAATTGACTTTTTTAGAATTCTATAGAGATAATGAATGGAAGAAATTAGATAAAATAGATAAAAAAGTATTTAGGTGTGTTTAGAGTGGTTTAATCTCTAAATGATATACTTCTTGGTTGAAATGGTGATTCATGGAACTAATTGGACTATATAATTCTATATGGATTCCATGGAATGGATGACAACTAGTTAAATATTATTTTTCATTGCAATCCAGATACAACATCTTCTTATATCCAATTTTCAGTTCTTATTTTCAGATATCATATTTAGAAAACCGATCCAGCTGTTACTAATATTATCCCTCATACATATCAAATCAATCCTTATACTTACTATATTAAATATGTTAAATGTTTTATCAATGAAGGTAAACTTTTAATCTCATTAATAATAATTAAAAAATCTTCCTCTTCCTCATCAATTGGTTCATAAAATTCAATAAACATATATAGAGAGAAAATAATAGTCTGGGGTTATATATATCCCCTATTAGAAGAATTAAATTAATATTTTTTCCCTCATATTGATGACTAATTTTATCTTAGAAAAATTTATAACTATCCCAATGTTTTCTAGGATGGTTTGAATAAAATTATAAGGGAATAATTATCACTTTCAATTCTTGTATAAGGAAGTCACTGTTAAATAGTTGTTTTTTACCATAACTAAAACATCATCCTGTATACCCATGAGAATAATAATAGATATATAATATAATTATATCAAATCTATATTGGGTCATAATACCACCAATATCTATAGTAAAAACACATATTAATTGATCAAATATATACTCATACCAAATTCTGAAAGATTTTTGAACTAAACACTATCTGCTAAAGTGATTGGTATGAAAAATTATACTTGGATACTCTATATAGGGAGGAATAATATTATAAATAATTAAATATAACTCTACTATTAGGTTGTATGTGTAAAAATTATCCATGACCTTTTTATTTAAAAATAAAATCTTTAATTATTTAAAAATTTATGAGATATGACGTGAAGATTCATGGAAAGGGATATTATTTGGTATGTCTTGAACAACTCAAGGAACATAGGTAAATTAGGTTCAATATTAATTTTATTGACTAATTTATGAAAAATAATGGTTCGGTGTAGGTACACTAAAGCAGTATAAATCCACTAATGTTATTCCTCAATATTTTGTTTCCTTTTTTTAACAATATCTTTTTTTATCTTTTTTTTTATAGTGGAAAAAAAATTTATATCTGTTTCCTCCTGGCTATACAGGTTTTCATATTTATAGTGACATTAGTTTTAAATTCTATATTCTTATATAATTTCATGTTGGGTTATCCATGTATTATTTATGTATTCTAAATTATTTTTAAACCACTAATGGGGCTTAAAACCATAACATTACCTCAAAGGTTTATATTATATTTTATTAGAAACTATCCTATATATGAGAAAATAATATCCCTAGTAATATTACCAAATTTTGAATATATTTTATTCATTCATGATTCTTTTAGATATTTTCTTGATTCGTACTATGCTTTTTAATATTTTGTTTGCTTTTGGAGAGTTAAAATTCCATTAAAACAAATAGAACATACCACTAAACACTTCTTGAGAATGATAAGTCTTAGACTTATTATGATTTAGAAAATTTTCTAATGATATTATGTGAATACTAAGGTAGTAGGTTTTATAACAATTCAATTCTCTCTTTTAGAAAAAATATCATCATTATTATATCTTAGGTTATAGTTTTTGGAAATATGGATATATCTAGATTGTGTTTTGGGCCAAAAAAATACTTGTTTTATTTTTTATAAGGTTTGGGAAAACATTTCAGTGATTTATAATCATGTACAAGAATTCAACAAACATTAATAATAGATGGATGTTTTATCAATGGAATTGATTTTGACTTTGAATACTAATTTTGTTAACCTTTTTTTGACATTATAATTCGTAGTGGATAAATATTTGTCTTCCATTTTAGATATATGTGAATGTATTTACATAATTTTACAACGTGAGTGCTCTACCCTATTGTTTTCATTATCATAGAATATTTTATTGTGAATCGAGGTAATGATTGTTGTAGATTGTTCTCTAATAATCATGTTTTTTATGAGAATAATTTCCTTTAGCACTTAGTCAACAAAATTCTAACATGGTGCTGAGAATGCCATTATATAAGGATTCCACAAGGAATTCGGTAGTGAGGTAGTGGTAAGGAAACTTCCAAACAATGTATCTAATCATATTATAGGATTAATAAAAATATTTTCCATCCTATTTATAAAACTAGTCATCCTATTCCCAAGTTTTTTATTTTAATATCCCACGGTAAAAGGTCATGAAAAATGAATAATTACTTTTTAACCATTTTTCAATGTGTTCTAATCTAAATATAAAGACAATTTCTAGAATTTTTTGCATGTTAAAAGCGGAACAATAATATTTTCATCTCATGATCACTAAGCCCAGGACGTTGTAAATAATATACTATGTTGTAGAAATTCTGAATCATGGATGAAGAGTCTTCTTTTGGAATACTACTTAATGTGGGAATTAAAAAAATATGATTTCTCAACTCATTGTTTTGGTTTATATGGGTCTCCTTCAAAATAATGGTTTCCTAACACATGGTGTTGCTGAAAATTTATCATTCCAGGACATTATATATTATCGTGGGTGAAATTACATTGGTACTTTCTCTAATTCCTCATAGGGACACTCTCTCTCAAATTAAATATTTAGATTTTATTTTTTAAATTAGTAATATATATAATGTTTTTATATATTTTAGGTACAAGTGAATTTATATTTTTAGAATTAGATCTTGTGTTCTTAAAAAAACTATTTTTAAAAAACTCTCTATAAGGCTCATAATATATTTCGGCTTTGTTATATATATTTTTTGAAAATAGATTATTTTTTGTTCTTAGATATTCAAGGATTCAAAAATCTATCCCAAAAAACATCGCCAAAATTTTATAAGTTATATAGACCTTATCAAATTATTTATTTAAAACCTATTATCCTAATTATAGTGATATAAAAGATCATATATATTATGAAGAAATAGTGAGTTAGTAAACCTACGAAAATATTCTGAAACTGGAAAAAAAGAAATGAATGTTTTATATGGATGTACATGGTGAGAATATTTAACGTGATAATTGAAACCAAACATAAAAATACTAAGTAATGGGGTGAAACGAATTTATAAAATGAAAAATTTAGAAACAAAAAAAAATGATACAGGTATGGGAGATATTGATTATATATCATTATATTGATGTTCGTTTGTACATAAATAGTTGAAAAACTAGGTCTCAAACTTTAATGATGAAAAAAATAGATTATATCATGTTTTTATTAAATGATTTGATGAATTAAATACTATATCAACCACCATGTTAAAATATATAGAGAGGAATGTTGTTTGGATCACCAAGAATAAATTTTCTTTTGATTCTGATTAAAGAATATAAAAAGAATGATTCATGGATGAAGTAAAAATATAGAAAAAATAATCTTATTTCCTCTTAAGAATTTAATAGAAAACCATGTTTGATTAAAAAAGATTCATGAATTCTATAACAATATTTATTAAATATGAATATGGGGAAGAAGAGTCTTCTCTATTGAGGAGCTCCATTCTTCCACCTCCTTCTTCTCCTACACCTCATAGACTCTTTGGTTCGCACATGCGACTTTTGTCTAGTAATATAAAAATATATGGATTTATGAATCTATTGTAGAATATGTCGGTCCCTCATTTTAACATAGTTATGTTACACATCCTAGATTTGTCTCTCATGGACACCATCTCCATGTTTAATCCTTGTTCATCACTTTTCATAGCTTACTATACATCATCTTCCGTAGGTGAATCTAGCTCAAATACTCCCCAAATGTCAATAGTCCAACGAGGATATTTGATTCTTCTATTAATATTATTTAAAAATATTCAATTAATTCTTTTATTTCAACATAATCATGAACTTTATATCCATTATTTTATTTGATTTCAAAATAAGAGTCATGGTTTGATGGAGACATTTTAATCATTCACAAAAGAAAAATGATTTATTTAATTTATGGTAAATAATGTTTACATAGTTGACTTAATTATTATAGAGGGATATTATTTTTATGTTTCCTAATAATTATTATGAAAATATGATGATTATTATATAGGGACATATTAATTCTTAATGATAAGGGGAAATTATTCTTAAAAATATTAATTTTTATGTGATAATGCTAAAAAACATGTAACTCCATGAAGATGATTCTTACATGGAATGGAAATGTTTATTATGGAATTGTATTTCATCTTAATGGGAATAAAACCACAAATAAATATTAAAAAATGATATCTATCAATTTGGTATGAAATATATTACTTTAAAACATTATAAACAATAGAATTTTAATCATTCCAAAAGATGAATTAAAAAATATACTAAAAATTAATATTAAGATAAAAACATTGAAAATAAAAATATAAATTCAAAATTGAATTCATTATATATTATATATATTAATATAAAATAAAATAAAATATAATTATTTTAGTAAAAAAACATAATTTTTACTCTAAAATTAAATGAATTTCAATTTATACTCAAAATGATGAGTATTAAATATTTACCTGTTAAAATAAAATTTTAACATCAATGACACAATTAAATTCTTAAAATAGATATGGGAACATATATCAAATTAATTACACATCAACAAAATTTAATATAAGTAAAATAAATTGAGTTATCATGTTCTTGTTGATATTTGAAAAAACATAACTCTAACTGTTTTGTCACATGCCAGTAACTGACTAATAATATATTTAACTCTAAGGCCTTACTATCATATAATAAGTGGTTCATGTGGGTATAAACTCAATATATTAACTATATGGGAAAAGTTCATATAATAATTAAGATCAAGTATGCCCTCAACCTCATATAGTGAGGTTGAAAATTTCTTATAATATGGTGGGATCTAATATAACCTTGGATCTCTGTGACTTAGATGTAAACTATATCATGATATGGATGGATCAAGTATCCAATTGACCTCTATAGAATATGTAAAAACTATCTACAAATAATAGGTTAATCTCCCATATATTATAGGTTGTAGTGCCTCAATATCACAGGATATAAACTCATCGAATCCTTGGGGAGGTGTTCAATATCACAAGCTAGAAATGCATACAATCTTGGAGATAGTGTCTCTATATTACATTATGTAAATGGTTCCAGTCCTAGAGGTAACTCATTTACATGAAATGTTGGAAAAGGATCATTTCTACAATGTTGTATTTCCAAATTATAGATAGCATACTTGAATAAAATAAAGATAGAGTCTCTTGAATCAAAATAATATTATCATTATTTTTTCCCAGGGTTGATCAACATATCATATCAAAAAAAACATTCTAATATAATAATCATACTTAAAAGGCCTTGGGCATACCAACATTCTATCTCATGGGTTATAACCCCATCAAACCTAGTGTGTAGTGAATTCTAATATATTAGTCTCATATACAATCACTAATTTCAAATTTCACATCATATTCATCAAGTGTCCCAATAAACAAGATTAAAAGAAATACTATAAAAGAATCAGAGAAAAACTATTGTTATTCTCCACACTAAAGACATTCCCCTTATTTTGTAACAAACTATTCGTAATATAATGGGCCATGAATTGACCCATTCCCTGATAATAAACTAATACTCTACCCTCAATAGGTTATCTCTCATCTCCATGTGTGATCACTCTTAGTCTACATCACACAATCCTCAATCTTTTCACAAGACACATCAAGAGGTAAATTAGCCTATATGGCTAATCTGTTTCTCTTACCATACAAGAAACCATTGTGAAAACCCATCATTGGGAGGTTTACCTAGTATTATAACCTTCAAAATTGTTCCCTTATATACAACCATGTCAATAAAATACATCTCATGATGATTTAAATCTAAATTATTTGATCACTATCTGAGTGAAAAACAACTATATAAAAAACAAAAGAGAACCTATATCTCCTCTCACATGTAGCTCATTATAAATACATGATACCTAACTTTTTTATTCATGTAATTATTTTTGTTAGTATTGGTTGATAAAATCTAGTGGAATTTAAAATTATTACTTCAATATAGGTATCATTTTGAGAAAAAAGTATTTGGATCAAGAAATTGAGAGTTAAGACATCCTTGGGTAATGGTTTTTGGGTATGGTTTTGAGGAAAACGTGATTACATGGGTGCAAAAATGTTGTATTTTTGGTTGAGTGGTGGGTCAGCTTAGTGTAAGGGTTAAACATATACCTGAAAAAAACTTATGTGTCTTATAATATATTGAAAATTGGAATGGTTTAGAATTAGATATGGAGAAGGGGGTATGGAAGGCCCCTATGTGGGAAATCCCCTTAGATTAGGTGACCCAAAATTATGGGAATAACCATTCATGGGGGGGCATACATGGGGAACTACCTATCAAAAATACCCTTATGTGGGGTGATCCATACATGGATGGATCATTAAGTGGGAATCCACTTACATTGGGTAAATAGCTATATGTTGATATAATTACATTTTGACTAACCCTATATAAATACACTTATGTTGACACTTACAGAGACCCATACATGGGAATGGCTTAAATTTATTCCCAAATTTAGAAAAATATTAAATTAAAGGGTAAAATTGATTTTAAAATGGGTTTTAGGGTTTTTATGACCCATGAATGGGGGAGGGGGTCACACAAAGGGGATGTCGACTTCTTCCTATAGAGATATCAACTTTGATTTTTGATGGAATATAATGTCATTTGTTATATTGGATAACCTAATATAAATATATTACTCATATTTGTTTCTTTCTTAGTTTATTTATCCTTACTAATAATTTATTGTACCATAACTAGGTCTCAAGAAATCCTTCCATTAGAGATTTGTGGAACTTCCTTGAAATCAATGGGATGTTTCTTAGCATCACCAAACGATTCCAAGTTGGATTATACGACAATGTTACTCACTATTTCATTGAAGGAAGGTTTCCCAATTAGATTATTTAGGTTTGTTTTTAGATAAATTAAATAAATTTTTGAATTAGTTTTGAATGTTGGATATTTTTCTAGGGGTGGTTTTGGGGTTACTCCACACACATTATGTGGGTTGTTGGTCATGGTTCATGTGGTTGAGATGGTAGCGTGATATTTTATGCATTATTTAGGTTTCAATCGTGATGTTAAATTTATTATAATGTTCGAAAAAATTTGAATAATAAAAATAATTAATTATTAATTATTTTTCATTCTATTTTAAAATAGGTCCTTGGGTTTTGGTAGATGTTTGGATCACATTGGTCAAGTTCAGGCATGATTATTTAAGCCTACATTAAATTAAATAGCTCCATGAATGTAGAATGGGGTCTTTATAGAATAGCCCTATTATATATTCGTTTTTTATATACGATATGTGATATGTGGTATTACCACTATGAGAGATCAAGAACTAAATTAAATGAATTTTTTCATTTAAATAAAATACTTTAGGTTTAATGGGAGTGGTAAGAGTTACTAACGAACCTTGAGATCTAGTGGTTCCATGGACAATGATGTCCAAGGTAATTAGTGTAAATTTTATCCAAGTGAATCATAATACCTAAATAGTGTAAATTAAATGAATTATTTCAATGTAGAGGAACTAGGTTGGTTCACCATAGTCACCTTGAGCATGGATGAATAATGAATTGGAATGATTAGACGGGTAGTTCATGGTTTAACATTAAGATTTATAGAGTTGATGAAATAGTTTATTAGAGAGTGGGAAGAGTGCCCCCCCCCCCCCACAATGGCATGTGAGAACACATGTGTGTAGACCATTGGTATGTTGAAGATATTTTGGGAGAGTGGATTGACTATGGTTGACCATAGGAATTGTGAAGATCATTATAAAATATCTTCAAAGTAATGCTAATATGGATTATCATGCAAGGCCATGTGTCCATAATGTAATCATGATGTTGTTAATGAATGTTATAACCTTTAGGGGATAAGATTATCCTTATAAATAATTTTGAGGGTGAATATACTTTTTAGAGTTTCTGTGTTATGATGTGACCCAGTGGACCTCTGTGGGTGCCACATGTTTGGTTGACCCTAGAGAGGCTTTGTGTAGATGAGTTGGTTTAACCGACTTTTTTTGTCAATGTAAAATAGTAAGTAAAATAGTGTGAGCTTGATGTGGCTATAATGACGAGTACATAAGATATCATGGGAGGTAAACACTTCCATAGAGTCCTTATGAATGACTTCCTAGGATATCACTTGGTATTTGAGCTTTCATTTTATCTGAATTTAAAAGGATTACCCTATAGGAATCATCTTTATGCCTGATACTATTGGATATAATAGGATTACCTCCTTTTAATCATCTTTATTCCCGCTATGATGAAAAAACTAGGATTACCTCCTAGGTATTATCATTTTCCTCATATAATGTATCATTTCATGTTACCACCGGAGGATTTTCCATTGAGCCTATAATAGTGGTTCACTTAAGAATACCTACTAGGGATCATTCAATGAGATTAATAGTATGAATAATTCATGGATACCTCTTGTGTATCATTCATTGTGCCTCCAACTATTGATTTATGAGGATTACAACCCAGGGATTATCTCTTGATCCCACTACTATGGACCCCTCAATATAAGTTTTGTGGATTGGACATTGAGCACAATAATATGGAACAACCATTATATCAACTAGGTTTTTTCCACTATGTTCCATGAATATGGAAACTCTGTATAATTCCAAGGATCTAGTTCTTGTACCTCATACTACAAGGATGTTGAGCCTGATATTATGCACAGAGGCACTCCTAAACTAGCCAATGATAGAATATTTGATTACATGTGTCATTTTGGAACCCGAGGAATGATGTTGGTCAATAATTTATGCATTTTTATTTTCATTTATTTTTGTGATTCGAAAAAACATCAAATCCATTAATTTATGTTTTTACAATGATCAAAGATGTTGCGGGAGGGTTTGTTTGTGATATTGATTTTTGACCTGGTTCTTGTGGATGTTTGGGGGAACAAAAACTTGTGGAATGGCTTTTATGGACATGGTGAAGAATGTTTTTTCATGGGTGTGCTCCTCTATAACATGATAAGTAGGACCATGCCTTGAGGAGGCTGTTGTGTTGGGCGTGTTCACATGTTTTTATACTTATGTTTTCATGGGAAACTGAAAAAAACTATATGAGGGTATAGAATCATATGTTGTTATATAGTAGAGTTCTTGTGTAAAATGAGGAAGAGGAGCCCACAACATTGTGGCCTTGGGTATAGTGAGGGTAAAATTAATAACTATTTAGGGACAAGGTGTGGTGTTTGGCTATCTAAAATGATGGACGAACTACCACATATTGGACCACACCTTAGTCTTAGACATAGTGGAAGAAAAATATTTTCATTAAAATTGGTGGAAAAGTGGATATAACATGGTGGATTTTGACTAAATGTTTACTGAGGTATCACTAAAAAATATTGAGGGTACAAACATGTGGTTGTGAGGATATTTTATTTGGTTTAATGCAAATGAGGACCACTTCACCTTTATTTTTATTCTAGACCACCCTCAACTATTTACATGGCTTTAATATGAATTCATCCATATTTTTAATATGTGTGTAATTTATGAATACATTAATTATTTAATAATAACAATTTAATAAATTACTTAGAAATTTCAGAAATCAAATTTTTTAATGTTTACTAATGTTAATATTTTATATTTACAATTAAAATTTAATAATAAATCAATATATACATTTATATATATATATATCCTTATTTTAGTCATTTTTATACCTTTTAAACCTAGATCAAACCCAAATAAATGTTTTTTATTGTTTATATACCACCATTAAATTTAGTTTAGGACTATTCTATGAATGTTATTTTTTAGAATTTTTAGAAAACAACTATTATTATTTTTAATATACTAAAACCATTATCACAATAAAATTGTGTACCCCAAGTATAACTATTTTTATCAGAAACATCATGCAATTTATCCATGATCCCAACCCATTTGCTTCATACAGTCCTACCATAAAAATGACTATTTTGGGATTTTATTTTATATTAGAATCCATTTCGGATTAACAAATCTAGTTATGGTTGAAGATATTTTGAAATTGTTTATCGGTAGTTTGTCGATTTTTTATTTATACTATTATTTATAGATATTATGGAATAAAATTTCATAAAGATAAATCCATTTAATTTAAAAAAAATACTTCATCTATTTGAATTATATTCACAATGATTTCAAATGATCGTTTCTTGGATGAGTGTGAGGTGCATATTGTGGAAGTATAACTTATCCAATGATAATTGGGACAAATAATGTATTTTTTCTGATGGTTCTATAGTGATGTGACGATAAATCTAGAATTTCAGTAAATCTGGTGGGTCACTGGGGTTGTAACCAACTTTTGTTTGTTATTACTTATGCTCTGGGTTTTTGGAGAATGATATTTAACATATTTTAATTTTTGTTATTACTATATAAATTTTTAAAACCATCAGTGAAAAGTGTGGTTCTACTAGAAATTTATTATATAGGTATGAAGAAGATCATGATTACTCATATTTATAATATATTTTTTCAAGAACATGTATCTAATAATTATAATAAATGAAAATATAAATATGTTTTTTCTATATGTAGGATATAAAGAAAAAGACATTTAATCACATTGTGTTCATTTTTACCTTTCTTTTTTCATTGCATGTTTAACCATTGAATGTATTTTGGGACCATTGTGTGTTTATACTAAAGTGTTTGTGGGGATTAATTTTTGCAGTGGGTAGGGTGTTGTGACAAACTATATTTTGTACATCCATTGATGGGGAAGAGAACATCCAAATATCAGTTTTACACTATGTATAGACTATTGAATGTGATATTTTGGTAGAATAACATGCCATAATCTGATAGTCTTATTTCAAGAATACAGATTAATTTTTAGATGATGTATTCCCTAACATTTGGTATCACATTATGGTTCACCGTTTGTAGGTTCAACAAATCGATAATAGTTCCATAATGAAATAATATGAAGAGAAGATACATATAGATATATTTTATGGAAGAGAATTTTTATTTCATAAGATGAAGATTTAAGACAATATGATTTAGAAAAAAATGGATGTCCTATTGTCTAGGGTAATGAAAATGATAAAAAAATAAATATGAATAAGAGCACTTGGATAGAAAGGTGAAGGATCTGGAAAAAATGACTATTTTAAATAATGTTTCATTCCATATTTTGGAGTGGAAAAATACTTTTGATTATAATGGTATTTGTGCATATTCACGAGAATAAAATGGTTCATAATAAAGTCTCTATGTCATTATTTGTAAAAACTATCTTTGTTATGGGTTATAAATTCTCTAGGAAATTTGAATGTTCAGTTATAAGGGTAATTTTATTGTCAAAATCATAAATTAGAACTCGCTAATGAGAGTTTGAACATCCTTAAATCTGTTTTTTGGAAGGGGTTTAAGGATCAAGTTCTTACATTAGAGTCTAGAAGGAAATAATAGGATTATTATGGGGATTGGGAATTCTTAAAAGCAATATAACATCCTTTTTACAATAAAATAGGAAATTCACCGCATGAAGTGGAATCATGGGGTGGACTAAGGGGTTTGAGGACATGAAAATAGGGATGGATAGGGGAGATTAATAAATCATGATGTGATTCTAGAAATCCAAATGTGAAAAATGCTAGGATAGTTTTTAAATAAAAATAAGTTTGTGGACCCCTTTTGTGTTTCTTAAGGACACATATGGAAGGTTTTATGAAATTTTCCCCTCCCTCATTTCTCTTCTAATATTGATGGTTCTATGTGTGATTAAATAAAGTCATGTGTAAGGATATTCCTACTCCATAATTTTTCATTGCTTTCCCCCCCATCGTTCCTGATTTTAGGAATTTTTATTCAAGGGGTTTTTAACAATTGAGACATGTATCATGGAATTTACCTTTTCATATGTGTTTTTCATTCAGCCTATATAGTGGAATAGTTGAGATGCGGATAAATTCCATCACACGACATTTTAGATAAGGTATATCACACAATTGAATACTCCTAAAAGATGAAAATTTATTTATATTAAATTGGCTATCATTTTCTTTCTTAATTAATGGTATTTTTCCTAAAATATAGTTAGAATAATGTTTAGGAAATAATTTTTATAGCTGATGAAGTTATGGTATGAAAATGATATATGGATGTCCTGATTAATGTAATACTTAAATTTTAATTACATTTTAATTACAATCAATAAATTAATTGTAATTCAATAATAATTAATTATTTTAATTCACTATCATGTACTAAAAAATCATGGTGATCGACGGATGCTGAATAGACATAAATGACTCTGATAAAGATGATGAGATTTACTTTGTTTGGTAGATGACTATATTTGATGTAGGAGATCCTATTTAGTCCACCTTGTGGAATTTTTTATTATTCATTATCATGTGATATGAGGCTCAACACCCTTAATGGATGATCCTAAAATAAAACATTTTAGATAAATAAAATTGAATAAACTTTAATTGATAGACCAATAAAATTAAAGTGGGATACCTTGTTCCATGATTAATTAGTTAATGAACACCATACATTACCTAGTTTATATATTCCTAATAAATGGAGATGGTACCAAAGGCTATGTTGACACATGTTTATAGGCTTGTTATCTATCCACCAATATTATAGGATTTACTGGTTCTGTATTGATTATCTACATTTACTGAAGATCCTATGATTGATTTGTTGCACATGGAGTGTGTGTTTAGCATGTGAGGCAATGTTTTATTCCTTAATAACATGTGTGTATTTTAATATACTATGATGAAAATTCTTGATTTATTTTATGTGGTGTGCGAGCATTATAACCCCCCATGTTTTTTAGAATTATTTTGTTTGAATTAATTTATCTTTTCAATATTTTTCTTTTCACATGACACTAGAAATTATTATTTTTTATATACATATTTATTAAAAAACTAAGTCATACATTCCTCCAAAATAAAATACTTACTTTGATTGATCTACATGTAATACCGACTTGTCTTTCCCTATACGCAATAATGAGTTGGCTTACGCTATACCCAACACTGACTTGTCCTACGATGCACACAATAAAGAGTTTCTAATAATAATATTTTCATATAATTAATAAAATGAGATAATTATAACCTAATCATTAAAAATAGTTATGGGAATATCAATAACTAATTTTAAAAAAAAAATTATAATTGTTTTATATAAATAAAACATATTGATAATGAAAGATAATATTTATGGTAAACACGTTTTAAGTTAAAAATACCGTTTTCTCGAATGAACTGCATCTAATAATGAATGAAATTTTAAACACATTTATAAAATCCATTTGATAAAACGAACTTAATTTTTGAATTCAAAACATTGGAAATATCTTAAGGTTAATTTTTGTGATTTTTCTAAGAAAATTCATGTTTTCCTAAATAGTGAAAAATTCAACTTTCTAATTAAAAACGTCATTTTTGTATAATTAATTATTAAGGATATATAATATTATAAATTTGTTTTACGGTCACATTAGATAAATATTTCATCTATTAAAAAAAGTTAATTCATTATAATCATTTACACTTTGAAATATAATATTAAATGTTAACAAACATTTGAACATTTTTCTGCATTAAAACCCCATTGTTTCATCCTTTCTACGGGATTAACACTAATATTAATTTTACTAATTTTACAATTTTAATTTAAAAAATCTTATATAAACTATTTTATTTAGTCTAATATTTATATTCTAATAAGACTATGTAAATTTTTGAGAAAAATTATTAGTAATAGAGAATAAAATTAATCACAACATTTAAGGCCATATTAAGAATAATGAGAGACTGAAACATAAAATGAAGGCCCAAAATAACCTAGAAACATGTCCAAAACCCATTTATGTTCATGTTTCGGCCATTAAAATTCCATTATTTAGTGTTTCTGTTTTATAAGGATTTTGTTATGTAATAACAAGTGCACACATAACTTGTCTCCAAAATTTACAAATGAATCATTTTCCTTCCCTATAAAAGGCCACCACATATACCCATTCCTCACACCAATAAACAATTTTAATTTCATCAAAACTCCACCAAAGTATACTCCAAAAAAATTTCCATAGACCATGAATGCTCCCTTTGGGTAGAAATATTCTCATGTAATCCTTTTCGCACAAACCGAAATGAGTTACCCGATTTAGAGGTAACATATTCTCTCATGTTCTTTTCCATTATTTACCTTCTTCTCCCCCTAATATATATTCATTAAAATATTTTGTTATAAAACCAGTATAATAAAAAGACTAGGATTTTTTTATTCAATGGTTATGACTTAAATTTACACTCACTGCCATCTAATGGATGCTGAACATACTGTTTATGTCTACGGTGAACTACTATCTCACAAAACGATGTTTGTTAATTTTTCTATTACCACTAATCAGGGTGGAAATTACGAAGAAAAAAATATTTATATTTGAAATATATTATATTTATTATATATTTAATCTTAATTATTTCTTTTTAAACACACATCAATTTACCTTCCATTTGGTGTTAATACGATAATCTCATTTGAGGAAGTGTGGACTACTGCCCCCTCAAAGTGATGTGATTCATTCACACACCACATAGAATGTATTAAGGTTGAGTTTAATGAAATATTACGATATATTAATTATAATATATATATATATATATATATATTTCATTTACCTACTTTTTTTCAATATGAAATTAAAAATGGAAAACAACGTTCATGCATACTTACAGATTACCGTCCCCAAGAACAATCTCTTCCATTACATACTCCATTATTCTATAGATTATTATAATATAATTTTAATGGATATAAATGGAATTTATATCATTTTATACATTCTAGAATTATTATATATGTATAAGGATTAACAATATAATAGATTAAGAAACATGTGAAGAACAAAGCGAATATTAGCCTAAGTGAAACCTTGTCATAAGATCACTAACAAGTGGGAATTATAAAGTCAAAATAAAAGAATATATGGAAATAGATAAATGAATATTATTATATTAATGATTTATAATAATCTTATATTTATTATAAAGGAATATTTTATGAGTACTGAGGGATTCAATACACATGGTAAGAGGATTTCATCTCACATTTATTTTTTCATGAGATAAATGTTATGTTTTCTACTCATTCATTTGTGAGGTTTATGTACTGCCTATGGTTATATTATAGTTTTATATTAATTAATTTTATTTTTATTCACATTAACATTTTATTATCCTTCATTCATGTGGTTTAGGTTTCAATATTTACAAAATGGGTAAAATAGTTTTTTCTCAATTTTCTTTCTTTGAGACCCATTTTTTGTTATGCAGCTAAAATATTTCTTCAAGGTGTATATACATCAGTTTTACATATCACGAATCTAAATATTTTTATTATTTTATAATATTTTTTTAATTTCATTTTTTTATAGTATGATCCCATGTTACTAAATTATAAAATTTTATTGATTCAATCTCATAGCATTTCAAGATTGTTTATGTTTATGCTTCCTTTGATGAAATCTTATGAACCATCCCTTTGGAACAACAAAGAGTTTACTTCTCCTATATTTTCTAAATATATATTCTCATGTTTTAGTACCATTTTTCACTATTTATAACTTTTTATACATATTTATGTAAAATATGACCGTCTATCTCTCTTCAGTTAAAAATATATCATATTAAAAAAACCATGTTTAAGAAAATGTTTTGAAAAATGTTTCCAAAAGATCGATGATAATAATATTCAAGGAAAAAGGATTTTAAAAAAGTTTGATTATTTTCATAGATTCCATTATATGTTTTGAAATCTATTTTCAAGGAAATAATGTCTTAAATGGTTTTAGGTTATAGAAATAATTTTTCAATAAAGAAAGGATATTTTTTTAATAAATGATTCTGAAAGATATTAAAAAAATATGTTGCTTCTAAGATGAAATCTATTGATGTTACTCATTTATTTTTGAAAATTATATAAAAATTCCATTCATATCCATTATATGAATGTTTTTTTTCTTAATGTCATGGTCATTAAGAATCCTGTTTCACTTTCATGAGTTATATGTTTTTGAAATATGTTTCTCTTTCCTAGGAAATGATTTGATGAAATGTTAATGATACATATTTATTTGACATTGGTTTTGATGTTATGAAATGTTAATGATACCAATTTCATTTCATGGGTTATTATTTGATGTTTATAAGACCTCTATCTTTTTCATGGGTCATGTTATGATGGATGTTTTATTATCTGGAAGCACATGTGTGAACGATTTTACTATGAGATGGGTGAGACCTATATATCCCTTCAATGTACTGGCTACTAAGAAGTTTTATATGAGCTCAAATGGTACATAGTTTTTAGCCAAATCCTAAAACGAATGAGGGTGTATGGGTTATTTCCAAAGACCAAATAGAAATACGTTTTACGGGTTGGAGCCTAAGCCTAAATGAAAGTGGGTACATGAGTAGTATCTCAAGACCAAAAACAAGAAGTTACATGGGTTTTATCCTTTGCCTAAATGAAAGAGGGTACATGGGTAGTATCCCAAGCTCGAAAGAAAGAAGGTACATGGATTTTATCCCATGCCTAAATGAAAGAGTGTACATAGGTAGAAGGCCATGATAGAAAAAAACAAGGTACATGGGTTTTAGCCCATGCTTAAATGAAAAAGGGAACATAGGTAGTAGCCCATGCCTGAATGTATGAAGGTACATGGCTTAAATCCCACTCCTAAAATAATTTGGGAACATTGGTTTCTAGCCCAAGCTCGAAGTTGGTACATGGGTCGTAGCTCAATCCAAACATGTTTTAAAGGTCTTGGTAAGTAGCCTAGACCTAAATGTTTTTATTATTAGATATATATTCCAAAAATCTTATGTTTTATTACTTATTTATGATTTATTGAACCATTATGTTTACTTCTTTATGATTCTTATCTTATGAATTACCATGATTTATCTCATAAATCATGTTTATGACCATTGATTTTCAGGGTCTGATCTTATAATGTTACGATTGAATTATCATACTACTATGTTCATGTTTATTCTTACATGTATCCTTTATTTACCCTTACTGGGCATCTGATCTCACCCCTTTATTAATTTTCCTTTACACAGGTTATGAAAAACTATATTAGAAAGAAGTAAAAATGGTGGATATATTTGTGGGAGATGTTGAAGATCTTTCACCAGGATAGAAGATTTTGCTTCCATGTTTCCAATGACACTATACTATTATAGCCATCTGGAATGTATTTTGCTAATGTACTGAATATTAACCTAAAAATGATGTAATATACAAGTATGTTAATCATAATTTACTCTAATTGGTATTAAAGGAATGGTTTAGGAATCATTTTGAAACTAGGATGATAAATACTCAGTGATATCCCTATGTTTATTTCTAAGGATATATCTAAGGAAGTCATTAACGATAGATATAATGATGTGTTAACATTAAGGAAAATTTCCTATTATTTTGGTAAAGGATAGAGTGAGTTATTTCTAACCAATACATCCCTATATGGATATTACTAGTGGATGTGGCTCTGGAATAGATGTACATAGTGGAAAAACTCTAAAATGATGTTCTGGGAATGACTCTAGGTAATATGGTACATGACAATGGGGATATGCTACACTCATGGTTTATCACTCCTGGGTGATAAGCTTTGGGAATTAAAAAAATATTCACGAACTATCATTATGGATTTAGATATAAGTTATATAGTATAAACCAAAGGTGTTATTGATTATAGACGGTTTCATGATTTAAACATCATATAATTAATTACTTTCATGCTAATGTGGTAACTCTCTTTGATAACTTTTTATTAGACAAATAATTTTGGATTTTGAGAATGTCTTAAACTCATAGAAACTACATTAATGGTGATTGAGAGGGATAATACAATGATTTATTCCCCTTGAATATGAATTATTTGGGGGATGGTGTAGAAAACCTTGTATCTATGCTCACAATGCTTTATCAAGATATGAATCATAATAATTAAATGAGGGAACAATGTTTTTTTGAGTCCTTCATGATTTATTGTCCACCTTATTTTAGTAGGTAATCCAATCCACTTGTTTTTGAACACTGGATCAGAACCACTAAAAATATATTCTTTGTTATCATGTGTTCAGATCATGAGAAAGTGATTTGGGCTATTTATCTATTAGAAGGTGAAGGAGACCAGTGGGGGAATCTAATCAAGAATATGTGGAGAAAAGATAAAATTGAATCCATAGATTGGGATGAGTTCAAGAAATTATTCCTCAATAATTACATTCCTCATGTCCCTTTCACAATTATGGAAAATTAGTTCCTTGAGTTGACGAAAACGGATGATGAATATGTTCGTATCTATAAGGATAATTTCACAAGACTTGTGAGATATGCTTCATGAATTATCATCAAACAATAAATTATGGTTGATAGGTTCTTAATTGGCTTAAAGACAAGTCCTAGAAGGTTGTTGTCCATAAGTGTCTTCGGTATTTATGAAGATATTGTGTGTTGTGCAATCAATGTTCAAATGGTGGTAAGAGATATATATCAATATCATTGTTTTATCAAGAATAATAAAATAGAGTTCAAAGTACAATCAATACACAATGGAGATAGGAAGATGAACCTACCTTTGTTCTCTACATGTGGAATGAAACAGAGTGGGAATTTCTTTAATTGTAATAGTAAATGTTTTATTTTTGGAATGAATGGACATCGAGCGGTTGAATGTAGTAGTGATTGGAAAAAATTAAACAATGATAAAAATAATGAGATAACTCCCCAAGATACTGATTATACACTTCAGTGTTTCAATTGCAGGGAGTTTGGGAATTTCACCAGAATGTGCCCAAATCCAATGGTTAATAATGGTGATTCGCACCAACAACTTCTAAAGACAAAGGGAAAAAGGGAATGTATATGCGATTGTAATGGATTAAGTATACCAAGATAATTAATAATTACCTATTCATTCTTAATTGAGAATTTTATGTTTGATTTTTGTATGAATAATCCAAGTGAAAGTATTATTGTTCATCTTTGTGTGAGATTTCATGTGATTATCTTACTTGACATGAATTATGGAATTATAAAATAAATTTTGATATCTTATTAGTACAAGATGGACCCACTTTTCTAATATGAATGACATATGGTTTAAGATTAGAGCCTATTAAAAGGAATAATGGGTGAAATATATCCCTTTATATAATGTTTATGTTAAACTTTATATTAAGTCATTATGATGAAAGTATTACCTTACATACAAGAATTTATGTATATTGGATAGCATGTTCGAACTACCTTGTGTTGATGGTAACTAATGACAAATGGAATGACATATCATGGAATTTATGATCTTTCTGTACTTATGGAATAAAAAAAGCAACCTTATTTTCTTATAGAATGAGGTAAATTGGGTCAACAAACAAAAAAGGGTGAAATTTTCTAGAAATCATGCATGGATATATTTTTATGAAAAGTTATTAACTTTTCTTGAAACCATAAATATTTTCATATACCTACGATTTCGATGAATCATAAGGTCCCTTAGGTCACAACAAATTTATGGCTTTCGAGTTTTAAACATTCTCATTACATTGTACTGTATCACACTCCATTAGAACATTATGTTAAGAGGTTTCTTCTAAATATATGTTTCTCTTTCCACCTATGTTATCACATATGGAAAAGTATTTATAAGATACTTTGGGTAACCATTATGGTTCCAAATTTCCCATTTAGGGGAATTTATAGTTTCCATTTTTAGGATTTTGGTTTATGTGGATGAAACATTCAATTATTAAACCTTTGATAACCCAGATGAATTTCAAGTGTGAGATACATTTTATGGGTACATAATGAAACACACAAAGATTTTGATAATTATAATTTTTTCAATTTATTTTATCTTTTCAATATTGTTTATTACACATGACACTAGATATAGTTACGTATATATATATATATACAAAAATATTAAAACACTAAGTCAAAAATTCATTTCATACACAATAATACATGGATTGTGCAACACGGAATACCAAAATTTATTTCAAGACACACAATAATGACTTTGCTTGCACTACATGCAACACCGACTTGGCGTACAATTCACAGAACAGTCAGTTTCTATGAAAAATATTATTATATATTTAATAAAATGAGATAATTATAACCTAAATGTAAAAATAATTATAGGAATAGTAATAGCTACTTTTCAAATATTTTAAATAAATAATACTTATTGATAATTAAAGATAATATTTTTGGTAATGTCCTTTTATGTTAAAAATACCATTGTATTTAATGAACAATATATAATAGTGAAATTAATTTTAGACATATTTAAAAATTTAATTTGATAAAAATAACACAATTTTTTATTTCATAGTTTTTTAATTAGCATAGGGATAATATTTAGGGTTTTTCTGAGAAACATAATTTATTGATGATTAGTGAATAATATTACTTTTTAGATAATAAAGTACCATTTCTAAATTAATTATTAAGGAAAAATGATATTATAAATTTTTATTAAGGAAAAATTAGGTAAAAATTTCATATAATAATTCAATTTAATTCATTAGAGTCTATTACACAATTAAATTTAAAATAAACTCATAAAAACTTTTTTCATATTTCTACTTTAAACCCCCATTATTTCATCCCGCCTACGGGATTAGCACTAATATTAATTTTTCTACTTTTGTGATATTAATTTCAAAAATCTATCATAAACCACTCTATTTACTCTAATATTTATAGTCTAATAAGGCCAAGTTAATTTCTTACCAAAATTATTAATAAATGTGATTAAAATTAATCCTAATAGTTAATGCCAAATTAAGATTAATTAGGATCTAAACCATAAAATTAAGAGCCCAAACAACCTAGAAACATCTTCAGCACCCATTTTCTATCCATATTTCGTCCATAAAACATTCATTATTTAGTTTTGTTGGATTTTTAGGACATTTTTATCTAAGAACATGTTCACACCTAACTTGTTTCTAAAAATTCCATATGAGTTGTTTTCCTGCCCCATAAAAGGCCACCACCTCCTCCCATTCCTGATACCTCTAAAAGCTTTTATGTTCAACCAATATCTTCCCATGAGGCCTCCCAAAAATCCTACCTTTTACCATTATTACTCCCTTATGGAATATAGCTTCTCAAGGAAGCCTTTTGGTACAAACCAAAGGAGTTACCAGATTTAGAGGTAACGTCTTCTCTCAAGCTCGTTTCCAATTATTTTATTCCACTCCCCTTTAAATCTCTTTATTCAATTATTATATGAGAAAACCATTATAATAAATATACTAGAATTATTTTATTAATGTTTTATGAACTACACTTACACACACCTCTAATTAATGTATGTTGAACATACAATTTCTGTGTACGGTGAACTACTTCCTCACGAAATGATGATTATTCAATTATCCTTAACCACAAATCATGTTGTCCATAATGATCAACAAACTATTTATATATTTTATATATTATATTTATTATGACTTTATTCTTCTTTATTATTTTAACAGCACACATATTTTTACCTTCCATTTGGTGTTAATACGATAATTCCTTATTAGGGGGTGTGGACAATCGCCCCCTTAAAGCGATGTGATTTGTTCACACACCACATAGAATATATTGATGATTGGATTAATGAACTTATATGATACATATGAAATATTCAGGATATTTTAATAATTATATATATATATATATATATATAAATATTTCATTTACTTTGTTTCTTTCAATACAACAATAAAAATGGAAAACAACAAGCATGTGTACGTACAGCTTACTGTCTCCATGAATGATGTATTGAATTAAGTACTCCATTATTAAATAAGTTATTATAACATAATTATAATTAATATAACTAATATTTATACCATATTATAAATTTTATTCACGATATGAGTATAGGGATCAACAATATAACAAATTAAGATGCAAGCGAAAAAAAGCCAATATTACCTGAAGCAAAACTTTAGCATAAGATCATAAAAAATAGAGTAATATAATTTAATACTAAAATAATATATTGTAATAGATATTATAATATTATTATTTAAAATATTTATAATAAACTTGTATTTATTATACATGATTCCTGTACGAGTACAAAGAGAGTCAATACACAAGGTAAGGGGATTTCATCTCAGTTTTAATTTTCCATTGATAAATGTTATTTTCACCACTCTTTAATTTGGGGTTGTATATTTAATTAATATTATTGTATTATATGTCTCTTTTACTTAAATTTATTTATAGTCACATTCACATATGATGATCCTTCGTTCATGGGGTTTATGTTTCAAAAGTTACCAAATTGGTAAAATAGTTTTTTCTTAATTTTCATTCTTTGAGACCCATGTTTTTTAATCCACCTAAACTCTTTATTCTATATGTATACTAATAAATTATATATATAATTAATCTAAATAATTTCACGATATTATAATATTATTTTAATTTAATTTCTGGAGAGTATGATCCCATGTTACTTTGTTATAAGAGTTTATCGAGACCACCTCATCGATTTTCAAGATTATTTATGTTTATCATTTATTTCTTGAAATCTTATGATCCATCCCTCTATAACACCCTTGAGATACATTATCATATGTTTTTTAAATGTATAGTCGTGTTTTGGTACCATTTCTACTCTTTGGTTCATAAGATAATTTTTTATGTAAAATCTGATAGCCTCTCTTTCTTCAGTCAGAAATCTACTATATTATAAAAACCATGATTTTGAAAATGTTTCAAAAATGGTTTCCAAAATATACATGAATATAATTTTCAAGGAAAAATAATTTTATGGTTTTTATTTTTTTCCTATATTCTTTTATAATTTTTTCAAAACAATTATCAATGTAAAAGTTTATTAAATTTTTTTACATTATAAAAATCATTTTTCTAAGATGAAATGATATTTTCCTTGAGAAATTTCATCGAAATATATTTCAAAACTATTTTATATATAAGATTAAATCCATTGATTTTACTCGTTCCTTTTTGGAAATGATATAAAGGTAACAGTCATATTGTTTCTATAAATGAGTTACGCTTAATGTCGTGGCCTTTATGAAACTTGTTTCTCTTTCATGTGTTACATGTTTAGGATATCCGTTTCTATTTCACGGGTTTGTCTTTGATGAAGTGGTTATGAAAAAATACTCTTATATTTTTTATGATGTGAAGAAATATTAATGATACCCATTTTATTTTATGGGTTATTATTTGATGTTTATAAGACCTATATAAATTTAGGGGTCATGATACGATGAATGATTTATTATATTGTGGTACATGCGTGAAAGATTTTACTAAGAGGTGGTTCGGACCAATATCTCCCTCTAATGAATTGGGAAATGAAAAGTTATATATAATATCAAAGGGTACATAATTTTTATCCCATGTATTAATAGAAATATGTTTTAGGGGTTATAGCTGAAGCCTAAAAATAAATAGGCTATAAGGGTTCTTGCCCAACTACAAATTAAAGAGGGTACACAGGTACTAGTACATGCCTGAAAACAAGAAGGTACATGGGTTATAGCCTATGAATAAATGAAATAGGGATCATGGGTAGTTCCCCAAGACCAAAAACAAGAATGTTCATGGGGTTTAGCCCATTTATAAATGAAACATGGCACATGTGTTGTTTCATAAGGTTGAAAACAAGATAGTCCAAGGGTTGTATCCCATGCCAATATAAATGAGTGTACATGGGTTTTAGCCCAAGCCCAAAAATAAGAAGGTACATGGGTTGTAGCCCGATTATAAAAGAATGTGGTTACATGGGCTGACATCCCAAGATCGAAATATGTACATAGGTCATAGCCCAAGCCTAACATGTTATAATGGTCTTGGTAGGTATCCCTGGCTTAAATATTTCTATTCGTATATGTATGATGAAAATAATAGTTCTTATTCCATAGTTATGATTTCATGGATCATGATGTTTATTTCCTTATAAGTCATGTCTTATGAACTTCCATGGTTTATCCCATAACTCATGTTTTTGACCGTTGGTATGCCGGGTATGATATTATAATGTTATGATCACATTGTCATACTACTTTGTTCTTGTTTATCATTATATGTCTCCCATGTTTTCCCTTACTGAGAATTTGAGATCAACCCTTTCTTTTTTTTCATTCTCTAGGTTTTGAAGAATGGTTTTAGGTAGATGTACTAAAGGTGGAGATCGTTATGGGATATGTTTAAGATCTTTCACCTGTATATTAGATTTTGATGCCATGTTTCCAAATACACTAAACTATAATGGTCCTTAGGCATGTATTTTTTTAAAAAAAATTAATGAATATTCCTCTAAAAATATGTAATATCCATTTATGACAAGTCAGAGTCACTATAATTGGAGCCCATAAGATCATGTTTGGAACCTTTATCCCATGATTGTTCTTGTGTATCCCCTGATACCTATGATTAAGTTTGATCACATAAGGTGTATGAGTATATACCTATGTATGAATGTGTTACATTAATGTGAATTGCACTGATTATGATTATTTCTTAATTGGATTGGATTTTAGATATTTTATGTGTATTATATATTTAATGGGAATTTCTCATGTTTCATGTAGTTGAGAATATAGTTTGAGACTATTGGAATATCCGATGGAGAGGGATGTGTCAGTCATAATGGTCAGAATGCATTGAACTATCCAACAATGGTATGTGTCAAAGGATCTTTGGACAATTAAATCAAGGGGACATGCTTGGATACTGGTGGACATTAATTATATTGTGGAGAAAAATAGGCATGGTTGGGGTTTGTTTAGTCATACTGAGAAAACATCCACTAATAATAAGGATTTTCTATTGCTTACATATAAATTAGTGATTACATGTCATTCTTCTATTTTTGATTATGTTTACATTACTTTTGTTGGATTTTATCCCTTACATATACACTACATTTTAATTGATAGAAATAAGACTATATAATTGGTACCTTTTTAGATGTACTCACAACCATATTGGGTAGAAATAACCATTTGGTACCTAATAAGTACTAACTTCTTGTATTTATATGTTTAGTTGAGGCCACTGATGATATTGAAGTGGGATCTCTCTCAATGAGTCTTGAGACCAGTATTAGGTTAGGCTTGGAGTTTCAAATACATGGTACCATTTTATTTTTTCTATATTATACTTATTATTAGCGTAGTGGGGGATAGACTAATGTATTGTTGACTGTTGAGTATTTATAATATTGAATATAATTTATGTAGATGTTCTGGATATTATTCTTTGTACTCTATTTTTATATTGTTACATTCTTTGTTATTTATTATTATTTTGAATTATGGTGTAGGGTAAAGTCTCCCAAAGATTCAACTTGATATCATCCTTATAAGTCAGCCTCCTCTGGTGTATGGAGCAGTGTGCTTCTTATCATGTGTAATTTCAACTTAGATTTAATGATTCAGGTCAAGATGTTACAAAATGGTATCTGGGAATTGGAAATATTTTTTTTATAATTTTATTGACTTGGTAGATAGAATAAATAGGGTTGTTTTTAATTATATGATGTAGATGGGAATACTAATTTAGGAACACATTTTCTACTATAAGTATAAGATATCGGGGCATGTGATTTATTTTCTTAGTGTTCACTATTAGGATAATATGTTTTCACCCAATATTATTCACATGGATTATGAGGTTTTGATTTCGTGTCTATTTAACTATTGTCCCTATTAGAAATATTTTTCATAGGGATTGTATTCGATATGTAGGTGTCTCATGGAATGTATGATTCATGTGTGTGTCTTCTAAAGATATAAGGCTCAAGTGCATTGTGTTATAAAGCATTACTATGGTTTCACATATGAGTTCTTGGTGACATTCTATTCAGATGAACACCTATGAATGAATATGATTGTAGGTATTGTGTGATTATAGTGTGGTTCACCAGGGTGATTATGATGACAACAACAATGATGGAGACAATAAAGAGGAAAGAATACAATCAATCTAGGAATAAATCATTTAGTATGCCCAGTTTGGTCATTTTCATGAAAATGTTTTGATTATTAAATAACCTTGTTAGAGGATCCATTGGATATGAATAGTTAATTAATGTTTTAATTGTATCCTACTTGGATTTCTCCATCTATCACCTAGTGGAATTCTATTTAACCAAATTAGGGATCCTTGGACTCAACTTGGTTGGTCTAAAAAAGAATTGATAATAAAATTTATATGTAAATGTATCTAAATAATTTGTTTAGGTTATTAAACCTTTTTAACCGCTTTAAGGTTATGTGTAAGACCATCTATATGTAGAATTTTTACTCTGGTTAAAATTGAGCTCTCTTCAACAAATATGTTGAAGTAACAAATGTAGAAGTTTTCCAAATGATTTAATAGTCAAACTTAATTCCTTAATGGAATGTATTTCCAGTTGTATTATAACCAAATCATATATATCACTATGAGTGATGGAAATTTTTATGAACGTTTGTGTTTTAGAGTGGTTGATTGTTGTTGGTATCCTGAGAATGTACATGGTTTTTATATCCTATCAATAAGAAATTCAACACTTATTGGATGATGAGTGTTGTTCCAAGGTGGTCAGATGTATGATTGATAGAGTTTGGGTTGACTCAGAACATTTTTCACTAAAGTCCATGTTTTGTGTGGTGCATGTGGAATATCAAATGAACTGGGGTACCAATATTGAAGAGGATCATTGGGAGTACTCAAGGTTAGTGATATGAACACATTTTATTTGTACATATAAAGAGGAATGTGAGTCCACCATAGTGGTCTGAAACTTTTGGGGTAATCATTATTTGTTGATTAATGAGTTTTATTACCATGAATTACTTGGAAAACTGTAATCTGTATACATTCATGTAATGTTTAGGCATGGGGTTCGATGAATCGGTAGTGAAAGGAGGTGAACACACCGTTGATAATTCCTCTAGATATATGGATCAACCCATATGTGGTATCAGTGGTAGGTCAAATTCATTTTCAGTTCAAGGTCACCCTTATGGATAAAAACTAGTGTATTTGGCCTGAATCTCATTGGGATTTGCAACATGGAGGTTTCTTTGAGATGAGTTGTCTCCATGGTTTTGAAGACATAAAAAATGTGTTAGGGAACCATTGTATGAGAAACCAGAGTATATCATTAGTAGGTACATCATGATTTGGTGTACAAACATGCAATGGGGAATAAAATCCATTAGGGTCAAAATTTTCAACCCACACATAGTATAATGATGAAAATATTATATATTGATAATGTTTCATCAGATGCAATGGACTGTCTTATAGCTAATCCAGTTGTGTTCAATGATTTGTTCATTCTAAGAAATTATATAGGTTTGGATAATCATGTTTGAAAATAGTATTTGGAGATTACTAGTTATTATCCTGGTTGACCGGTGTATGTATCGTGAGGAAAGAATAAGGGTAGTCATAAACCGGGGAGTATGAAATTGATATTTGTGAAATTAACTCTCTTGTGGGGAGGGTTGTGGTCTTGCGTAAGACCAACTATTGGAAGATCATACTAACTCCAAGTGACTATTGTGTGGTGGTCCCAAGAGAATCTTGTTCCCTATTGCATTAATGGTGTTAATTTTATTTTTTGTTGGATAAATACAAGATGTGGGCATTAAACTCGAGGATAAATTAGTGTGAACTAATATGGAGTTTTATTGGTGGTATATTGATTCATTGTTGGAATCATAGTGGATGGTCATGATATATATGAATTAACAAATAATGTTTCATTTTAGGTCGATTTATACTTCATTAATAATGTTATAACTTTTTTAAAATTTCTTCTAATAATTTAAGAATCAGTATCATTGTCTTTTTAGAGGGATACTTACATAGGATAAGAATATTCGAAGGATAACAAATAAATGAGTAATGACTATTATTCCACAGGAAAATATTTACAGTTCATTGTAATGGCTTTAAGGTCATCATATCATGAATGAATGAGGTTTTTAATAATTATTCAGTACCATTATGGGATGTATGGAGTTTTTGAGTTTTATTTGGTTTTTGAAGTCTCATTATTAGGGTTTCGAATCTGGAACAAGATTTAGTATCGACATAAACCCATATCTTCCATTTGAGAAATCATAATAGAATTAAACCACATCGATTTTTTTGATTGATTCTCTAATCCTATTCCTGG
This sequence comes from Viscum album, assembly GCA_963277665.1. Lineage (NCBI taxonomy): Eukaryota > Viridiplantae > Streptophyta > Magnoliopsida > Santalales > Viscaceae > Viscum > Viscum album. The sequence continues at coordinate 1,899,345,635 of OY728150.1, forward strand.
AGGTGATTTATATGGTGGGGTAATCATGATGCTTTGAGAGGTGTTAGTGGAAGACACTACGGTGTATTGAGTTCGACGATGGTAGTGATCGTGGTCTTAATGTTAGTAACCAATTAGTTTTTTGGGTCAAATTCTAAAATTTGTGTTGGAGTCATGATTGATGTTCTTGATGAGTGTTCAAACATATATGTGGTCCTGAGATGATGATTTGGACTTTAGGGACAGAATGTGGGAAACTCTGTATAACCATTATCATGAATTAATGGATAAAATAGATCGCATACTGCCATAAATTATTGAGGATGAGAAGTGATAAGATTTTATAATTATAGTTAGCCACATAATTCTATTTTATTAATTTCCAAGGAAATTTGATCTATTAGTTTTACAAAATATTTCACTTTTAAAAATGTGTATTGGGATAATGTTTCTAGAGTTTTAACATCCTAAATAGAGTTCTGAGATGGGGTACATGGATGAGGTGTTAAACTAGGATCCAAATCGACCACTGGAGGAGTGTAATGGAGTCCTGGATAGTTTAGATGTGATTCCATAGCCTATCTAGGTTGGGAATGATCCATTCGTAATTTTAAGTGGATTCCTGGAGGGTCATAAGTAGTTTCTATACATAAAAAATAAACATAGGCAGTAGAGCCGAAAAAATCAAGGTATGTTTCTATGTATCATGCCATAAAACTTTATAAGCATTATTTCTTATCATTAAAAATAGGGGCTCCACCCCTTTTAATTGGATGAGAAGGAATCATACTTGTGGTCTCTGTCAGATTTCACCTCCCTCATTTCTCATCCTATATGAATTGTTAATGGTGTGGTTTAATGATATTAGTGGTAAGGACATGCCTCCTACTTCCTTCTTTCTGGATTTACACGTGCCAGTAATAATTTTGGAAATTTCTAGTTTAGGGGTTTTTGATTATCCTACTATATATCATGGAATGAAAATTTAAAAAGGGGGTTGCTTATGCTAAATAGTGGAGAACTAGATATGAGATCAATATTCCATCACACATTGTTTTTGTGAAGGTACATACCTTACATGAATTCTTCATGAATTCAAAAAATAATTATATATAATTGGTTGTTTTAGTGTTTTCCTATGATAGTGATTTTTCCACAAATAAAATCGTAAGTGTGTTAATCCCTTCCATAGATGGTTGGTTAAGGTTCCAACTAGGTGATGATATCCTTTATGTATTTAACCTGGTGTTCCTTTCTCCTTTTAGTATTTTTTCCTTGTATTCATTAAATTAAAATTAATTTAGCAATAATTAAATATTTGGAATACTTGGGAACAATTTATAAATTTTTGGTTATTTCTGGAGGTTAAATAGATGTGGATGACTTCGAAAGATCATCAGGGAATTTCATGGTTTGGGAGTTGAATTAATTTGAGGTATCTAGTCTTATTTACTCTACCATATTTCATTATGTTCTATTTTAAGGCATGTGATATGATGGATCAATCCTTTTGAGAATAATCATATATTCATAACTATAAGTAAAATAAATTGGAAGAAAATTTAATTAATTGAACAAAAAAATAAAATTTGGTGACCAAGTTGCATGATTAATTAGTTAATGAATGGCTTTTCTAAAATAATAAATTTATTCCAAATAAATATAAATAGTTCTAGGGGACCCATTAGAATTTGTGTTCAAGATTTTTACTTGGCCGCCATTGTCCTGGGATTGACTGGTTGTGCATTTATTGTCTTTCATATAGTTGATCATATTCTTAATTTCATGCATGTTCTGTTAATATATAGACAATGAAACATTTTCTGATTCCTTGATTTCATGTTTGTGCAAGTGTATCTATGAGACCTATGATTTATTTCTTTCATGTGGTGTGCATGTGTAACCCATGAGATCATGCTTGATTCCATGATCAAATGTGTGTCCATATCCCATGATTCCAATGTTGATGCTTAATAATTCGAGGTGTGTGTATCCCAAAGACCAATTATTGTGTCATATTCAATTTAATTTTAATGATTATGATTATTTATTTATTTTCTATGACGTATGATCTATCATTTTTATCATATATTATTTTTGTTGTTAACTTGTATCCTATAGTTGAACATACAAGTTGATCCTAGTGGACTATCCTTCTGAGGGGGAAGTGTCAAAAATAATAGTACACAAGAGTCAGACTATCTGTTAAGGAGATAGTCTAGGCATGATTTTGAGTATTACATCATGGGGGATGTGTTCGACTGTATGTGAATGTTCCTTAAAATATGGACTCGACGTAGGTATAGTTTGGGATTGTAGAGCTTAGTCAGTGCAAGACTACTCTACATTTGGGTATTCTATTAATTACTTGTAAATTTTTATTTATATTTCATCCTTACTTAGTTGTTTATTACCTATTTACATTCTACATATTTTATCACGTGTGTATAAATTGAATTTTACTAGATGGGTAATAGACCGTGTGGGTGTCCCCTAATATGTTGTACTCACAACCATCTTGGGAGGCAAAAAAATGATTTCTTATGCATCCATCACTTCTTACAGGTATATGATATATTAGGCCTAGGTTTATCATCTAGTGGGAGAGATCACTATGAGTCTGGAGACAAATATGAGGTGAGTGTTGGAGTTTTAGAGAATATTTTACCTTTATATTATTTTATTATTATATATGTAATCAGCCAAGGGGGTGATCAATCAATATATTATTGAAATATTAGTCTGTATATTGTTTCATCACATTTATATTCTTTTTTATCATTCTCCATAATATATTTTTATATTGTCACATGGTTGGTTATTTATTGTTATTTTCCACTCGAATAGAGGGTATAGTCTCACCCAGATTCCACTTGAGACTCTTGCTACTAGTAAAAATCCTCTAGATTACAGGGAGGAAAACCTAATGTCATGCATAATTCCATCACAGACTGAGTGACTCCGGTCAAGATGTTATAAAACCATTGTTTGGTATAAGGATATTAGAAGTATGACCAATTGTTTGATTTGATTTTTTGGAAAATTTAATAGGTGAGGCTAACATTTTGGGATAATTTAAGTAAATTCCTTCTATTATCATCAATTACAGAGGGCTGGGATTCCATGGTTACTATAGTTAGTAAATTCAGAGAAAAAAAATTGTGTATGATGATATCAAGAAGATGATATTCGATAAGGGAATTCAGAGAAGGGATGTTTAAGAGACAACTATTAGATCCCTCAATACTAACAAAAGATGACGTACACCTAAGTAGAATAAAATATTCCAGAACAAGTAATCGATAAATATTTATCAAGAATAGAAATGAAAGAAGGTCCATGGTAAGTTTACTAGTCTGTGACACACATATTATAAACATAGGAATAAAGGGATATCAAGAAATATTGAAAAAGTTATAATGATAACAATATAAATAAATCAATGATAGGTTGTTCTAATTATTTAAATACAAAACAAGGTAACATTAATTACATTTTATGAACTACTCATCTCGTAAAATCTTGGGTGACTGACTATAGATCCTCCTTTTATTCAACAAATGATCAATGTTTAATGGTCAACTATAAATCAGGAAATCTTTTAAAAGTATAGCTAGTGGATAGTGAAGCCTTTGACGTTGATCAAAAAATGATAGGCTATCATATAGATAAAGAATACATGATTCATGAATATATCAGAAGTTATCTGGATTCCCATTTTATAGAATTATACTTTTTTACATTAGAGAATTGAATAATGCTTGTATTGGAACTATCTTTGAAAATGGTGATTGAAAAATTATTTGGGGATATATGGTGATTGGAAAATGAATAATGGATAAGACCAATTACAAAACTAATAATTTAGATAATATATAAATTGTAAAAATTTTAACATTAGATGACCTAGATCTATGGAAATGTAGGTATTATAACCTTATTAGAATCCCATGAATATTCTATAGTCATTGGGAATATTGAGTCTTGATCATTGGAAAATAGGAATGTATGAAAGTTGTGTGGTAGGAATGTAGAAAAGAGTATATTTCCACTAAGTTGGCTCAAACCCCCAAGATTGAAATTGAAATATTTTTCACTGAAACTGTAACACCCTAAGATATTATGATATAAATAAATATATATTTAAATAAAATTAATCTCTTCAATAGTTTATAACATACGTAACCTCAAGTATAAATGAACCATAATATAGTATTAATTTACAACCAATACATTAACTTAGTGGATATGAATAGTATTGAGAACATTATGAAAATAGTATGGTTTACACATTTATAAAAAAACACACTTGTTATGAATATATTATAAATGAAAATAAAAATCTTTTGAAATTAAAAGAAATCCATTTTCGGAAAAAACTATTTTAATGAATAAATTATTTTTATATAAATAAATTAAATTAATAAATATTGGTGAATCATATCAATGAATTTATATATTATATATTCAATAAAAAATTTATTGGTTAGATAATATTTTTTCTATGAATTATTTCATAATAAATCTATATTTTTTTATTTTGAATTGAATTTATCTTAAGATCGGTTCCATCATGATTTCATAGTTACTCTAAAATTATTTTATACCAAATTTTGAAAATGATTTTGATAAAATATACATAATTTTTTAAATAAAATAATAAAAATTATACAGGATTAAATTTTTCACAATTTTAGGAAAATATTATTTTTTGGATGAATAATGAAATATACATATTTTTATAGAAAAAATTAATTTTGTTTAAAGAATTTAAAAAGTAAAATTTTGTTTTGAAATTGTTTTGAAAGTAAGTATAGTAAAATTATATTATTATAAATATAATTTAGACAAATATAATTAATTTAAAGTCGATATTTTTTATAAAATACTTATAAACATATGAAAACATTTCATTAGAAAAACATTTATTATCTCACTTGCTGGTTTATTTTAAAATTAAATTACAAAAAAATTATGAATTTAATTGATAAAATTTATTACATTTTTAGAATAAAAATATATATTATTATGTAATGAGGTGACTTTAATTTTTATTCGTAATTAATATTAGTGACATTAAAAATCAATTACCACTATTAAAGTTAAAATAATGTTTTGGGAATTACATGCTCTTGTGTTAAAATTAATTTTCCACACAAATTAGACTTTTATTTGATAATTTGGATTGAATATATAGAATTTTTGGGTTCAAATTCTTTAATAAGTCTCATTAATTATTATTCTTTAATGATAAATGAAAATGGTAAATAAAATAACTAGTTACGAAGGTGAAAATGAAAACACTGAAAGTATGTAAACATAGAGGATAAAAGAGTAATATGTTTAAAAAATGAATTTTGGTTATATTTTATTGAAGAAATTAGGTTCCCCGAAATAAATTTTTTTAAAATTTTTGAGGCACTTGTGTTGAGACTTACTTCGTATTGTGGAATAGTTTTAGGAATTTAAATAAATGACATTCCCCTTTAATTATAAAATAGATCCTCTTAACCTCATATCATCACACCGCTTAATCCATTAATATTGAGAAAAAAAATGAAACAATCTCTCACAAAAATCCTAATCTATATTATATATAAATCCATCTTCCTAACATTCATATATAGAGTCCTTAATAAGTGACGAAAAGGTTCTATTTCTAAGAGAAGGTAATTCTCTTCAATAACCTATTAATTTTTTTACCTATTCTATTATTAAAATCACTCATGTATTAATAATTAAAATAAATTAATAAAATGATATGAAAAATACTGATATTTTAGTAGTTTTAGGGGATTATGTATATCGCTATCCAATTCCAAAAAATGGGAAAGGAAATCGTTAATTGTTTAAATGATGGACTACCATCTTGCGAACTGATCTTATTCTTTTTCCATCACCACCTCCAATAGTTGAATATAATAATGGATATATATATATATATATATGATATATATGATATCATTATACTTAAATAATAATAATATACCTTATACATTATTAAATTAATTTTCTTTGGAAAATGATAACATCGCTCGTGAAAAAGTTTAGACTATCGCCTCCACAAAGAGATGTGATTCATTTTTCTTATTTTTTTTGAAATTAAGGAATTGAGTATGGACGTTATGAATATATATTATGTATATAGTTTAAAAAGAAATTTAATGGTTAATTACTCTTAAATTTTCTTTCATTCCCTAATTCAAAAAAATAAAAATCATGTTATCGTGTATGTGTGACGTATCGCCTCTATAAACAACATAACTCATTTTTATCTTTAAATTGTGTGGAAAATATTAAATAATTATATAAGAATATGTATGATTTTTATATCATGTTTAAAGTTATAAATATTTTTCAAATATGATAAAATTAAAATCATCAAAACCAACGAACCAAAACTTACATGAAAATCAATGAAATTATTACCCAGAATAGTGATTTTTAACAATGAATTTTTAAAAATGGGTCCCCAAATATTATATATAAATTATATAAGGTAATATATATTTTATTATGGTTATTTAATATATTTATAATATATCAATATTTATTATAATTTAAATTTAGACATATAGAACGGAATTTCGACCAATGGTAAGTGTTTATTTCACAATCTCATAATTATTCAAAATTATTTATATTATTGTCTACGTTGTGGATACTATATGATATTTCAATCTAAAAAACAATATATTTTATTATATATGGAATATTTAGGGGATTTAATGGGTTTTTTCAATTTAATCAATTTAAGAACTCAAGATACTAATCAATTGTTTTTATTGAAAATCAATATTATTTCTCTCCTCGGTGGAAAATAATTTCTATTCCTTTTCGATGATTTAGAAAAATGGTTTCAAAAATGTTTATTCTATTATAGTATTATTTTTTATAATAATTTTTATCCATGTTTTATTTTTCTATTAAATTATTTGAAATGAATTTTTTTTCATTTTCTGAAAAAGGTAATTATAGACATTTTACTAAAAATGTGAAAGGAAATATAATTTTAACAAATATGTAATGAATGGAATTTCCCACCATCATAAAAAATAATATAGTTGTTTATTCACTTAATAGTTTACATGAATATTTTAAAAGTTTTTTTTATTAATTTTCATGTTGTTTTTAAAAAGTTATTTCTGAAATGAAAAAGATATTTACTCAAGAATATTTTTAATTAAATTTACATGAAATTTTTATTCACCAATGAAAACCCCTTATTTTAATTATGATATACATGGAAAATTTTGTAATGATAGAATAATTATCATTTATCTAGATGGTTTATAATCTGTTTGACTATGGATATTATATTTGGACCCGACTAACCATATTACTCTAGATGGTTTATGATTAAGTATTTTTATTGGGGAATGTATCAACATATTGTATTCTATAATTCCAAGATTAATGTATAGGATTATTATATTTCACCCCTTTCATATGAGTAATGCATTAAACTTACTATGTTATGGGTGAGAATCACTACAGACCCTCGATACATCAGTAGGCCCAATGATACAAACAACATGGGAATTTGGTTGAGGACGTACCCATTTATGTAAGATGACTTCAAATAGGGACCTCATAATATGTTTTTTTATCTTAAATTATTCATTCCCTCGCAATGAGACTAGTTATTGTTGTCCATGAAAATATTTGATATGTTTTGATATTCATGGATAATTTTGAATATCATGTGATTATTTATTTTTAATTATTTGATCATAATGTATTCCTTCCATATTACTCTTCATGAACGAGTTATTTATTAAATCTATTTTATTTTAATTTATTTAATATTCCATTTAATTATTGATTTGGTTTATATCTTCTTCCCATTGAATTTAATTACTGAGCATCTGATCTCATTCTTTTATTGTGTATTATTTCCCAAGGATTCCAATAATTTTATTTTGATTTATCTCTAGGGATATCATAAAGGGATTAATAGTGTTATAAATGAAAATACTATATGGTATTTTATGTTTTCAATTTTAATATTATATTCTTCTTTATATCTATTTTACAAGAAGTAATTAATTATTTGGTCCTTTGGGATGTGGGAAATTATATATTTAACCAATGTAATAATATAACAAACAACTATGGGTTATTTGGGTTGGGGTCTTTATAGTTGGTATCAAAGGTAGTTTAATAGAAACCATGGGAAATAGATTTAGGAAAACGTAAATTAGGGAATATAAACCTATGAGTACCATTATGGAATATTATAACTATAGGATAACATCTTAATGCTTTTGAAAGGTTTATATTATATGGATTTTCTTTAAATACACCCCAGTCTAGATACTAAAAGCGGATATGGATGTAACACAGTTATACCTTGGCGTAATAACACTAAAAAGGGAATATTGGTCTTTGACTCGATCATCACTTGGTACCCAACCATTGTCCTTTTATGAATCCAGGTTTGACACTCCTTGGGGATATTTTTATGTTAATTCACATTTTATTAATAAACCATTATGAAGGATTTGATTTTTATGTTATGGTAATATTACCAAATAAACCATGTTCATGATTTTATGTTTTGAAACGAATATTATTTTAATTTATGATATGTGTGTCAATTGTTTTAAAATTATAAATTAAAACTCATAATTTTATATTCTAATCTAGTGTGTTCCATAAATTTTAAAATGGTTCTTAATGGATGGAATGAAAACCATATCAATTCATGTAATCCTTATAGGGATTTAAGTTATAAGGATGATATTGAAGTAAGAGATGGAGCTGGAGATTCATCTGAAAAAATTATAACAATATTGGGGAAGATAAAACTGGTTATGACTATTAACCTTTCTCGTATAAATCGACCTACGGACCCACAATATAGTTTAAAAATGTTTGAAAACTTGATACTCGAGAAAACTTCATTGTTTAATGGGACTAAAAATTCATATCTATATGAACAATGGATATGCTTCATAGGGAAGATATTTATCACTTTAGGAATTAATTGATGGGAAATGTTTTCCATAGAAGTCCATTATCTCTTAGGGTTATGGATCTATGGTGGTCATTGATTTGAAACACTATGGATGATTAGAAAATAATGATAATAGAATGGAATTATTTTGAATAACTTTTAAGGGAAAATATTATCATTATTAACAATGAGAATATATAGAGTGAAAATTCCACGATCAATGATAATAAGAAGTGGGAAATGATTCTAATAATAAATATTACATTAAAATTATATAAAGTAATTATATGAAATGTGTTTATACAAATATAATTAACAAAAATATTTTATTTAATGAGATAATGAAAATCATTTAAAGGAAACTAGTATCACAAAAATTATCATCTTATAAGGATGGTATCTTGTTTTATCAGGATAGTGAAAAATTCTCCAAGTACTATGAATTTGATGGAAAAAGATATGAATTGGATGGTTATGAAATCTAGAAAAGAAATATAGAAAAATGGAAGAAGGGGAGAGTAGAACTTACAAATGTAATAATTTGGGAATAAACACCATGGAAATTGATTGCTGATAATTTTAATATTCTACAAGTGTTGGGTGAAAGACCGCCAAGATCATGCTTTTTAGGGTAAGAAATAAGACTCCAATTTTTAATTAATCAACTATAATATGGGGAAATATGTAAATTAGTATCCTAGATGATAAGATAAATTTACCTAGAAAAGGAAAAGGGAGGAATGTTAAGCTTATGCAATCACAACAGCAAGGTTCAATGTTCATAATGATATAATTAAAGGTACATTAATAATTTACTAAAATTTAGACAATCAGTTTTTTGATTTTTGATATCCATACTCTTTTATATCATTCATGTTTTGTAATAAAATTTTATATTTCCTTATAATATTAGGATGGAAGTTATCAACTAAGCAACCTCATAGAATTATCATGACCACAAGGATGTGTGTGTTAGTTCCCATAATGACACATCAACATGAACTATTTTCATACTTAATTATTATACATGTGGATTATTTTGATACAATAATTTTTATTGGTCATGATTCAAAATATAAAGATTAAAATAATTTCAAATATAAGTAAAATACAATTAATGATGAAGATTTGTAATTCATTATCTTTATAAGGGGGAATTCATCATCTAATTCATGTCTAGATCCACCCCTTGTAGTTCTTCTAAATGAAATCCTTGGAAAATAAAATCAGGAAAAAACTATATATGTAAAAGGTTATATTAAAATTAATGATATTCCTATTGTTTATGAATACATTGATGTATTTCCTAGATAATTTCCTTGAAATCCAACAGAGCATGAAGTTGAGTTTTCTATTGATTTAATCTCTAATGTAACGTCAATATCAAATACTCCCTACAAAATTGCTAATATGGAATTTGAGTAGTTGAATAAATAACTATAAGAGTTTTTTATAAGGTATTTATATTCCCCAGTGATTATACATAGGGAAACCCTAGTATTTCTTAATAATATAAATGGATCTATGAGGTTGTACGTTGATTATTGGGAAATCAAGGATGATATGATAAAGAACAAGTATCATCTATTTGAAATAAATTAATTATTTGATCAAACTCTTGGAGTTAAATAGTTCTCAAATATTGAACATTGTTATGCGTATCCCCAATTGTGGGTAATGAAGGGAAATATTTCAAATCACACATTTTTAAAATAGGAATTAACATTTTGATTTTACAGTAATTCCTTTTGGATTGATAAATTCACCCTCTATTTTTATGAATATAATGAACATAACATTCAAGGAATATCTTGTTGATTTTGTTAATTAATATAATTATTATATATTGGTTTACTATAATAGCTTTGAGGACTATAAGGATCCCTTAAGAATCATTATTCAGTCTATATGGAAAAAATAAATATATTTTAAATTTAGAAATCTAAAATCATGGCTTTAGAAAGTTTCATTTATTGGATATGTTTTCTCTATATAAAAGATCTCAGTTGATCTTATAAATAAAAATAAATTAAAATAATGGAATATATGAAAAAATTATCATTGGTATGTAGTTTCTTAAGCCTAGTAAGTTATTTTTGGAGATTAATCTAATTTTTTCATTGTCTAATATATTAACCAAGGTTACTCATAAATGGGTCATGTTCATATGAATAGTGGAATGTAAATACTTTTTGAATAATTGAATAAGGGCTTGGTGAATTATCTAATTTTGGCACTACCATTAATAAATTATTTATTTGTATTATATATTGATACATCATTATAGGGAATTGGTTTCTTCCAACTAAATAATGATAATATTGTTTCCCATGTATCAAGGTAACTAAAGATTCATGATCAATAATATCCAAGCCATGATATTTATTTGGAATCTATAGTATTTGCTTAAAATATTTATTAACATTATATCTTTATCGAATAATGTGAGATATACACTAATCATAAGAGTTTGAAATACATATATTCACAAAATGAGATCAATAGGAGGTAAAAGGGATGGCTTGAGCTACCTTAGGATAATTATTTCACAATAAACTACCACCAAGTGAAGGAAAATAAGGTAGAATATTTATAGTGTAAGAAATATAATATTTTTTTGCCTTTAGATATTCATTTAAGACTCTATATTACGAAATTAATAATAATTCATGTCTCACCAATTTCAATTTTTTCTGATCATGACCCAAAATGTACATCACAATTCTGGAAAATTCTTCAATGGGATCATGATAATGGGATTAATTTGAAAAGTTTGTATCATACTACATTCTATGTGTAGTCAAAATAGACTATCCAAACATTATAATATATATCGATTTCATTCTATATTGACATTCAAGGTATTTTTGGACCAGTATTTTCCTTTGGTAGAGTTCACCTATAATAATAGATTCCATTCAATTATTCAAATTCCATCGTATGAAGAAATATATGGAAATATATTTTATACTCTCACTTTTTGTAATTAATATGGTGAAAGGAATATTCTCAAACAAAAATATATAGGGGAGATATTGGAGAAGGTACAGACTATTCAAAACCATATCAAAGTAGCTCAAAGAAGAATAAAGATCCATTTTAAAAACCAATGGAAATATTTGTTATTTAATGTTGGAGATCACATTTTCCTGAAATTTTCTTCATGTAAAGGTGTTGTATGGTTTTTTTGAAAGGAAAACATATCCCCACGTACATTGAACTCTTTTTAACCCTATAAATAATTAGATCTATTTATTACCATTTGGAAATGATGAAAAGTATCTCTAAAGTGAATGACGTGTTCCACATATCATTATTACAAAATTAAATGTCAAACCCAATACATGTACTCAACAAAAAATAAAAATAATTAAAGTATGAAAAAAATAATGTGAAGACCATTTATTTATTTTAGACACTAGATAACAAGTGTTGATGGATCAAATGACTTATATTGTAAAGGTACTTTGGAGAAATCATAAGAAAAAAAGGCGATATAGAACTTGAAAAAATTATGATAACTAAAAAACCAAAGAAGTTAATGAGGTAAAATTATGGAATTATTATGATGCATTTTTTTAAAGGAATAATGTAACACTCCAATAATTTATGATATATATTTCATTACGAATAAATTAAATACCTTCGACAGCCTGCGACACACACAACCTAGAGTCTAAATGAATAGTAATATAGTATACCATTATAAAATAATTCTTAAATTAGTTGAAATTAATAGTAATACCAAAATTTTGAAAAATATATTTATTATACAATTATAAATAAAATCAATTGTAATCAATTTATTTGAAATGAAAATAAAAATCATTTGAATGTAAAATAGTTTTTCCAATGTAAAAATATTTATGCATGCAATGTGTTTTTATATTCATCAATTAAATTTATTACTATTGGTGAATTATTTTTGTGAAATTTATATATTATATATTCAAATTTTTGTTGTATTTATTTAATAATTTCTTATGTATGAAAAAAGAATAAATAATGTTTTATACGTAAAACTGATTTTTTTAAAATAGGTTCTATGATGATTTTTATATTAATTTTAAAACTAAATTTTAGTAATTTATGAATATTTAATTCAAAAAATATACTTTATTTTTTAAATAAACATGTTAGAATTATCATAGAGTAAATTTGTGATATTTTTTTTGATTTTTTTCACAAAATAATGAAAACAATTTTTTTTAAATATTATCTTCATTTAAGGAATTGAAAATAGAAATTTTTTTATTTAAAAGTATAATTTGTTCAATTATATTAATTTTAATCTAATTTATTTTAATTTAATCAGTTTTATGTTTATTTTTTAAAAAAACATTTTATACTTAAGAAATCTTCTTAAAAAAAGACATTTTCATCATGCTTTCTTATTTAATTTTATATTAGTTTTTCACACTTCTATATGTTGAATTTAATGAAATTGTTACATCATAACTGTATAAATAAATTAATTTTTTTAATAAGGATAACCTAATTCTTCATCATAATGAATAATAATGACAGAAAAAAATAATTACCATAACTATTTTTTAAATAGCGTTTTGCATGTTACATATTCTTGTAGTAAAAATACTTTTTCACAAACATTGGACTTTTATTTTATAAATATATGTTAATAAATAATATAATTTTTTCATAATTATCTAATAATTCTAATTTATTTTTAGGGATTAAGGGGTAAATTTATTAGGTAAATAAAAAACAAGTTACCATGGTGAAAACTAAAATGGTAAATATATGAAATTTTGAGGATACAGAAATAAAATGTTTCTTTTTTATGGTGGAAGTGTTTCTAGACATTATCATACAAAAAATTAATTATTTATCAAATTTTTAGGAATGTTCATTGATAGTGACTTCCAATTATTTAATAGTTTGGTGTATTTATAAAAATTCCAGGACTCCTCAATTATAAAATGGAACCTCCTCACCTCATTTAATCATATCTATTAACCCATTTATCATGACCATATCCTACTATAATGTATTAAAAAAAATCATTATCCACATTACATAGATTTCTTTATTCCCAAAATACCATCCCTAGTATCATAAATAAGAGATCCAATGGAGGGGTTTCTAATTGATTGTAATTGTATTCATTAAGCTAATTATTTTTAACTTATACTATTAACAACCTAAAAAATGACATAGTAAATATAATAAATTTTAAAAAATATATTAAATTAACTATGATTATATTATTTTTATTTCCTAACCTATATCTATATCCTCTTGAATCAAATGAGAAACAAAACCATTGATCTTGTCTACGGTAGACTACGACAACACAAACTGATGGAATTCCTTTTTCATCACTCCCTATCAGGGATGGATATGATGATGAAAATAATTTATATTTATATAATATTTATGAAATAATTATACTATTTATTATAATATCACATATCACTTATTACATTCAAATCTGTTTGAAAATGATATCATCTCTTGTGAATATCTGTGGAGTACCACATACAAGTAATTATGTGATTAATTTTTGGTTTTATTTTTACATAGATGTAAATATAAATATATTATCTAGAAAATAAATGAATTATATTATATTAAAATATATATTTATAGGAAAATTTTAATTTACCTTTATTTAATTCAATCCTTCAAAAAATAAAAATAGCATTCATGTGTACATACTACCTACCATCTCTAAAAATGGTGTTACTAATTTTTCAATATCAATCATTTATAGAATATAATAAATACATATATTATGAATATATATGATATTTATATGAAAGTTAATTTATATAGATGATTTTACCATGATTGAAGTACGAATACTAAAACTACCGAACCAAAATAAACATGAAATAAGAAGCTATTATTACCTGGAACAGTTGTTTCTAAAAAAGAAGTGTTAATAAATATATGCCAAAAGATTATACGTGAATTATATAATTTATAATACATATTATTATTGTTATATGATATAATTATAATTAAAATATATTCAATATATACAATTGTTAGACACACACAGTTGAAGTTGGACCCAAGTTAATTTTTTTTATTTCACAATCTCGTCATTATTTATGATTCTTTAAGTTAAAGTCTCTGATGGGGTAATTATTTGATATTTATATATTAAAGGATTTTTTTTTAAATATGGATATTTATTTAAAATAAATGTTTTATTTTAAATTTTTCTCTCTTTAATAACTAATGAGACTGATAGAACATTTTAAGGAAAATAATCATCATTCCAATATTCAATTGAAAATATATTATCTTAAATATTCATGTCATTTAAATATGATTTCACAAATGATTTTACTATTCTAATATGGTGGTTCAATGTCCTTTTACCCATATTTTCATTCTAAATTTTTTATAGGTATTTATTTTTATTAATTATTCTTTTTATATTTTTATAAAATATTTTGAAGGAATATATTTTTAACATACTCGACGTGAATGAAATTTACTGTCATTATACACACACATTAATATTAAATTTCATTTACATGTTTTAATAATTTTTTTAAATTAAATGTCTTCCTATTTTTTGTTAATGATATGTTTTTAAAAAGTATTTTTAATGTGATAAGTGTATCTTCTGGAATAAATTTTTAAATGAAATATTTAGGGTACATATATTCATCAATGAGAAGAATAATTATTTTACTATTGAACCAGTGGGTATATATTACAATGATACCATCATTATTATTTATCTTGATGATTCATGATTAGTTGGATATGATATGTACTATTTTGATACCATTCACCATTTTACTGAAGATGGTTTTTGAATTAGTTTATTTATTTGAGAATGTATTAGCATTTCATAATCCAATTAACTAATATAATTGTTTAGATTTATAATGTTTCACTACTTTCATATGATTTATTAATTGAACATAGTATATGATGGGGGTATTTTAGATCCTTGATGAATTTATTAGTATCACATGACAAACATGTTTGGGTATTTGGCTGAGGCCTTTCCAATTTATGAAATATCCCCTGTCACTAGTCCTTGGAGGTATGTTTATAATGTTTATAACTATGAATTACCTCATTATGAGATTAGATATTGATATAAAGGTGTTACTTTTATTACATATGGTATCCATGGTCATGTTTCATGATCAGGTGATTATTTATATGACATTATTTGATATTCAATAATTCCTAACATATTACTATTTATGCATAAGTTTTTAATTAAGTGGGTTGTGTTTTTAGTTATTTACTTTTTAATATTAATTATTATTTTTTATTCATGACATCTTCTATTGTATGCATATTCTTAATGAGTATCTGAGATCATACCTTTTCTAGTTTCCCTTCCCCAATATACAATGAAGTGTGTTATGATTGATATTATAGGATATACTAATGGGATTCGTGGTGCTGTAAAAGAAACTGGAATAATTTTTTATTATTAAATTATAATGTAAGATTATTTTATGTATCTAGTTTATAAATAATAATAAACTATTCGATCCATTGGTATTTTATTTCTTGTATCTAGAACTGACGTACTAATGAATCCATTGACTCTTGGATACTAGGGTTAGGGTATTTACAAAAAAATTTAGAAAACTACCCTTATTCAGTACTATTGGGGTTTTCATTAAATTATTAAATTCATTAATTATTCCATATGTAAAATGAGTATTTACATATTTAAGAATTTTTTTGATGTATTTCAGGTTTTTATTCAGTAGAAAGTATTGTATGAAATGAATCACTTATGTATGTTTAAGGATATCTGAAGAGAAAATAATGGTGAGTATTCTAGACAAAACGTCAAGAATTTTCAAAATTAGTATTGAATAAGGTTTTAGAATCTAATTCCTAGAAAACCATAAAATAATATAGTTAATGAAAAAATAAACATGGATTTAATATATATGGGTAATACTATGACATTTCACGTGGGAATTTTTGACATTATTTAGGTGGTCGAATGGATCATCAAATCTTGTCATATAAACATAATAATAGCATCAATAGTTCGGAATAATATTTAGATTATTTACAGTCTTGAAAATGAACAAATATTTATAATCTCATAATATTTGATAGTTTTATCAGGGTACTTATAAATTTAAATATAGAGAAAAAAATGATTGTAAATAAAAAAAATGTGGTTTCGCCTTCGTTAAGGAAATGTTTTTTGATGTAGTGGGTGGTATGGTGAATGAAAATAGATCATCAAATTTTTTGATATTTTCATTAATGAAAATATTATGGGGATGGAACTGGACTATCTAGAGTTGTAAGTTGAAGAAAAATAAAATATTCAAGTCCAGGTAGATCATAGTCGTGTTAGATTGAAAAAATATGTAACTCATATATAGATTCTCAATAAAATTATTTTGTAGATATTTGATCTTTTAAAAACAAAAAGGATTAAGGTTATATGAATATTGAGTGGGAGAATTATAATTATATTTAATACTACTAGGAGTAAGAAATATTTAGGTGATGAAAATAATAGTAGTCCAAATTAGTTAATTTTTGATAATTTAGATGAGCATATAAACTAGAATAAGAATATAACTTCATATATATGGGGATGAAATGAGTTTTATAATATTAATGGACTTTGAAAAAAATAGTCTATGAAATATCACATATTTACTTTAAGTAGTTTTAGTTATCTGGGAATGAATAAATAAACAAATTATTTTCAACAAAAATATCAAGGTAGTTTAACTTTTGACATTTAAAATTTTTATTTATAATAAGAAGTTTTACTAAATTATGGTATAATTTTAATAAATTAATAGATTTAAAGAATTAATTGTAGAAAAAGGGTTTCAATAGAACGAAGTTTAAGATTTTTGATAGATATTCTCCATTGTAGTAAAACATTATACCATCAAAACAATATGTTTCATGGTTGAATCTAAAGATCTATCTCTAGGGAATATGAATGTAAAGTGTTAATTCCTTCATTGTGATTTATATGAGGAGATCTAAATTAGAAAACGAAAATTTTTATCAATTTATAGGAAATGAGTTTTTTTATATATTGATGAAATTTTTTTAGGGATTAATGAAATCACTTAGATAATGGCTTCATAAATTTTATTCATTGATGTCTGAAAAAGATTTATCCAGGTGAAATGAATAACATTTATACTACTATAGGTAATTCAACAATGGGTTATTTATTGTATTGATTTAATATATAGATGAAATATTAATTACTAGAGAATATTATTGTATAATTACATAATTTATGTCTTATTTTAATTAGGAAGATTCAATATGAAAAATCAAGGACTTTAAAGTAATATTTTAGGGATGAATATTGAAAGAGATGGTAAATCCATGACTTTGATTCTATTATAGAAGGATTATATAAGAATGATCCTGGAATGAGTTGGGATGGATATAAGTAATACATTCTCAATACCTCTTACTATTATCTTCAATATTTCTAAGTCACAAGTTCTAGTAATGGATGTTGAGGACAAGTAAATGTAGGAAGAAACATATGATTCGGTATTAATAAGATTTATACATTAAATGGTTTCAAATAAGCAAGACATTTTCCATATAGTGGGATTCAAGAGTCAATACATGATGAATATGGGGAATGTACATTATGTGACTGTGAAGTGAATTTTATAGTATTTTAATGGATTGAAAATTCAATCCATATACTATAAAACTTATTAACAATTAATAGGCTTCGTGGAATCTGACTTCGGTGGTGACATGGATACAAAGAAATGTTAAATCAATTTTCTGTTTACACTTGGAGAAAGGGATATCAGCTAGTAATCTATGTTTCAATAGCTTGTTACACTAAAATTAATGGAATATGAGAATTTATTTGTTATATAATATGATAATGAAGTGTTATTAATATGTTAACTGTTGTAGGATCTATGAAGGGTCCAATCAGAAGAAGTAATTTACTATGACAACCAATGTGCTATTAACTTGGCTGAAAATCTAGTGTTCCACAGTTGAAAAAATCATATAGAATTGTATTATATTTTAATTATAATTTTCATGAGGAAAATACGTTTGAGGTATGGTAGATAATAGGAATAAAAAATATAGAAGACATATTTACCAAGGAGGTAGTTCAAGAAATCCTTAGGTTACATTGATCCATAGAGGGTCATGGGTGAATAAATGGAGTAAGGGCATGGGAAATGCTGCCAAAATTTATGTGATGGAGAGTTATTGATATTTTTTGAAATAAAATTCAATTGTAATATTATTGGGTGAAGAAATGTATATTATTTCACCTTAATTTATCATCAATAAAAAAACATTCATTGGGATTTCATGTTATAGAGGATTAACAGAACGTGAGGAAAATACAATTACAAAATAACTTCTCTAACAATAATTTATCTGTCATTTATTTTATATTAATGGTTCAAAGGTAATGATTTGGAGATATGTATGTTTAGAATTGATGACGGGTCATCAGTTTTGTAACAATATTAGGCAGTCATGTCTTACAATCATTATTTTCAAGAGAGAATGTTTGTCCTTTTTGACAAGTAATTCATCGTATATAACTACCTGAGACCTTGAATGAAAAGTGTGGCTTGTTGGATTAGACCAAAAATTACATATTTTAATGGTGTTTAAGGTTCCAAAATTTTATTTATTATAATAATAATGAATTTAATGATTTATGATCGTAAATTATTTATCTATTAAAAATTATAAAAAGGGTTATGTCTTGAAGTTACCATAAATACCTACCATGTGAATATGTACAACAGACTGGTAAGGTCATGTAACCATATAGAAGTGACCACTTGTACATTTACATAATCATGTTTTAGATTAGAAAACTATGTCTATGTATTGAAATGAATGTGCATTTGTTTCAAGGGACTACAAGTGTACTGAACATACCACACATTGAATATCATGTTACCACATGAAAAACCAGGATATTATGTGATTGGTGAGTATAATTTCTCTATGTCTATAACTAAACATGTGTTTAAAATAGTTACCACAATAAAAAAGAAGTGACCATGTACAATAGACATGTAACTTGAAGAAGTGATGCAGTTATCCAATGAATAATATAAGTTAATGTGAGAAGAGATGAAAAGACTATGCGAATTAATCAGGTGAATGTGAGAACTAAAAAAGATACCATAAGACGTAGTGAAGTTACTGTGCAAATAAAATAACATACCACATGAAGTAATTAAGTGTCGTCATGTAGAAGACTAGTGATCAGAATAATAAACTAGTTTACCATACCAGTTGACCATGTAATGTAAATGTGAGAAATAGTAACTATGATTTTTGTTATACCATGTGACCTTGTCTAACTTATTAAGTGATGCATTTTCAAGTATCTAATGGATATATTTTTTTAACATTAATTATTGATCCAATTTTTTTATGAATGCAATGAGAATGAGGATTGTGTTATGAATATCCATTAAATTATAATTTCAGATGTACATCCCTTTATGAAGAAGATCCACTTATAAAGGTAAATTTGTTGGTGGAAGTGCGAGTGTATGATAGATATACTAAAATTCATTTATATAACCATCAATACTACCACTAAAATCTATTTTAGAAAATATTTGGGAAAATAAGATTAAAAATAATCATGGATATATTTAAATAAATTTGGCCAACTGAGATGATTTAATTCGTCATATCATATTTTTTTCTCTCTTTTTTAGAATAGAATTAAATATTTTATTGTTATACTCTATTTATTGTTTAACTCATACTCCTATATTGTATTTAAGAGTGGTATAAAAACTTTTATTCATTATTTTTCATATTTTATCCCATGTAGAACTTTGGAATAAGGAATTTATAGTTTGAACTACATGTTTGTAGTTTTTTATGTAAAACCCAACCCATGTTGTGGATCCATTAAATTTTGTAATAAACTTTTTCAAATTAGTGTCTTTCTTATTGTATAGGGACATTTATTGTCTTGAGAATGAAAATCATGTTTTATTACAAAATTTTTATTCTAGATTTTTTATCTATTTGACAATAAACCCTATTTTTATTTTTTAATACAATGTAAAAAACAGTACATTGACCATTACTTTTAATAAGTTTTTTATATACAGTGTTTTACATACAATAGTATAAAAACTATTTTTAACATCACCAGTTTTCACGTTGGGTTTTTAGAACAAACACGAAAATCACAGAAAAATGATTTATCATGTAATTTATTATATAAATGATTTGAAAATCCATTTTCATTGATTTTTCACATCAGTAATATTAGAACCATTGTGAAAAATCCATTTTTGATGATTTTCCATGTCAGTTATATAATAACCGACATGAAAAATATATTTTCCTGACATTTTCCCATCATTTATTTAATAAATGACATTAAAAATGTTTAGAAACATGTAGTTAATTTTCCATGTTTCTATTTTATAGGCCACAGAGATAATGTGCAGTTATGGATAAAAAGTTATGGGCATTGGAAGTTGACCATATCTAAATGAAGTATTTTGGAAGGCTTGAATCTGAAAGCCCTAACTTTTATTCCATAACTCCGCTTGAGCCCCATGACCTGTCAAATCGAATATTGGAAAATTAAATACATGTTTGATAACATTTTTCATGTCTTCTATTAAATAACTAACGTGAAAATATCTATTAATTTCGGTTATTAAATAAATGACGTGAAAAAGCCATGAAAATTGATTTTTCATGTCGGTTCATTAATAACCAACGTGAAAAGTAACAAAAATTGATTCTTCACGATGGTTATTTAATAGCCGAAATTAAAATAAAATTAAAAACATGTGTTCCATTTCACTAGATTCTATTTGATAGGTCACAGACCAAAAATGAAGTTACGGATCTAATGTTATGAGCATCAGAATTTGATCATCTCTAAAGGAAGTCTTAGGGAAGACCGACTTCCAAAGGCCGTAACTTTTAATATGTAACACCGTTTATGCTATGTAACATATCAAATCGAATATTGGGAAATGAACTACATTTTTGTTAATATTTTTTACATCTATTATTTAATAAATGAAGTGAAAAAGACTTAAGAATTGATCATTCATGTCAGTTTTTAAATAAGCAATGTGAAAAATAATTGAAAATTTTAATATCTTTTCACAATGGTTATCCTAAAACCGACATAAATGATATTTTTTATATCTCTCCATCTCAAAATTTCAATTTTTTTAACATTGTAGCATGGACATTTCCAATTAAAACCTAAAAGTTTTAATACCGTTTATTCATTTATCATCTCAATTTTATGTTTTCATTATACACATATCTTAATATAATGATCATTAATTCAACTATAATCGTTCCTCCAATAGGACTCATTTGATATTCCAAGAGTTTTTTGATGCTCCTCTCGAGTTTCTCCTGGATGAGCTTCATGCTTGGGCGAAATATTATTACTTTATTTGTGGACCTTATATTCTGGTTTTGCAACCTTCTTGGAATAGAATTATTACTAGAAAACACTAATATTATCTTATCACCAAGGTCCATCATGATGACTACATTTGGTAATATGATTCAAATAAAAAATGGATCAGTCTGTCACGTCTTACCCCAGTTTGGAGGCTGGCTTAAAACAAGTTACCCTCAGATAAGGTACTTCAAATTTTTGTTTTTCATCTTTTTTGTAGGTGTGTTATGTGTCACTGGCATAGGGAGGATGTAGAGAATCTCTTCCTCAAGTGTGAAATGGACTCAACCATTTAGAAGGAGGTCCTAGAGGTTTTTTAGTTGCTTGTTCTTCAATTTTCAAGACTAAAAGCCCTTATTCAGTGTTGCTCTGTTATCCAGTTATCTCCCTGGGTACGTGCTCTACATTGTGTGGCTGCAGCTGAATGTATTCTTGCTATTTGGAGGCACCAAAATGTAGTAATTTACTAAGGAAAAGGCAGCTTTGTGAAGCTAGTCACAAAGAATAATTTTTTTTTCTACAAGAGATATGTGTAGCACTGGCATGGAGGATTACAATAACAGTATACATGATTTTATTGTGTTGAAAAACCTGGCCATTTGGGGAAATTTCTGACCTTCTTTGGGGATATTTTAAGTGTTTTGGTTACTTCCTCTCCTCCATTGGATAAAGGTAAATATAGATTGTGCGTCAAAAGGAAAATCTGGGGAAAACAGGGTGTGGTGTGGTTTTTAGGACGCATGATGATTATGCTAAGGTGTGTTTCTAAGGCACTTATAGCATGAATAGTTCACTTGGGGAAGAGATTCTTGGAATAATTCATGATTTCTCATTTTCTATAATGAATGGTTGGGATAATATATGGTTTTAATGTGCCTCTAGATTTCTGGTAGAAGCCATCAGAAATGGTGAACATCATATCTCTTGGAGGATTGCTAAAAAGTGGATGGAATGAATGAAGACCCTTTTGAGTCATTACTTCATCATCACTCATGTTTATAGGGATACAAATATGGTTTTGGATGGTCCTCCTTGTATGGGAGTTGGTTATCCTTTTACCTAGTCAGATTCTCTTCTTGTGGTCCTTCTCCCACATTATAAGGCTGATTGTAATAATACCCTACATTTTTTTTTGTCTCTTATAATATTCCATTCTTTTATGAATATAATCCAAGGCCTTTTAGTCAAGATAACATTTAAAAAAATGTGAATCAATTATTTCTTATTTCCATGATCTTTTCAAGGTATTTTTAATTGTTTATCCATGATTTATGGTTTTTATGATTTGTTTTTTTAAATGATATACCTTTTAATAGTAATTTCATTCAACCATCATCGTTCCACTAAATCAACTTCTTTGATCTTCTATGTGAATCCACAATTTTTTCTTTCTGAGATCTCATCAAGGTATTCATTATTATATTTTCATGATTTATATTTTTTATAAGTTGTTTTATTAATTTATATACCATTTAAAGATTATTAATTTTTTATAATGATTTATAATTATGTATATCCTGGTAAAATAGAAAATCCTCTTTCAGATTCATAAATTCTTTCTAATACAAAGCTATTGTTGGCTCATTTTATCTTTCCTTGAAAAATATATCAAAATCCTGGTGGTCATAACTTTTGATCTGTAACTCGGTTTGAGTTCTACGACCTATCAAATCAAATTTTACAAAATTATCTTTATGATGGTAAATATATTTTATGTCGGTTATTTAAAAACCAGGATAAAAAAGTCAATTTTAACGTTGATGTTTCAATACAAAATGTAAAAAATGATTTCTGACATCAGTTTTTTAAAAACCAACATAAAAATGGATTTTTAGCAGCATTTCTAAAAGGTCTTTCACATCATTTTATTAAAAACCAATGTTAAAAAAAATAAATTATCATTTATATCATCATTTAATAAATAATCGAGGTAAAAAAATCAAATATTTTACATTTCTCGCAATAATTTCGCCTCTAAACTGATGATAAAAATCTAACAAAGATGACGTAAAAAATGTTTGTGTACATGTGATAAGTAAAAATGTTAAAAAAGTTAAAAAAGTGTTTTTATTTTTCTTAACTGAGTTGTGATAGATGTTTTGCTAATATTTTTTAAATATCTTGTTGTATAATAATACAATTATATATTACTATGATAATTATATAAATTAGGAACCTTTAATTTAAATAATTCTTTACAAATTTTTTTATTAAAAACTCAATTAACCCCCTTTTAAGTGTTCTATACAAAAAAACCTTTGATATTAGAGGATTATTTGTTTAATCATATTTCATTTAAATATGATCTTGTTTTACCCAAAGATCAAGATTATTATTATTTTCCAATTGGTATATTTATGTATAACAATAGGCATAGGGGCGTTCTGCTAGTTGTCCTTATTTCATTAATAGAACTAATTATTCTCAATTGAATATTAAAATGATAAAACATTATGAGAGTTTAGGACTTTATATTTGGATTATATTATAGGATGAATATAAAAAACCAATAGCTACTAAATATGATTGGTGTTATTCCACTAAGGCTAAATATTACTGCAACAACAAGGATATGATTCCCTTATATTTTTCCTTTGGAGAAGATGATATATATTAATGATATTCTTATTCTATAGATTATGAAAAATTTGGATATTCTTTTACATTATCATGAAGTAACATCAAACAATAAAAACATCTTTATCAATGATGATACTACTAAATATTTATTTTTAATAACAAACCTACGTATTCCATTTCTAACATAAATATGTGGTTCAATGATACATTCAATAAGATGCATGCCATTGGATGAAAATTTAAGATAAGGAGATTTTTATTAGAATCCTATGATTATTATGATATCGATGGAGAGTAACAACTATTTCCATTAGAGATTACTATTATATAATGAAAATACTAGTCAAAGAGATTATTGGAAAACTCGTGGTTTATGGGGAATAATTGAAGGGAAAAAAACATGAACATAAAACAAATAGAAAATGAGTTTCACTAAATACATAATAGTCATTATTGATGGATAAAATAAAAGAGGATTGTTCATGAGAGAATGATACACCCACATAATATGATGACAAGATGACTCACTTAGATTAATGATTTTATATTTTATTTAAGAATAAAAAATTCTTAATGAAATCAAATTATAATGAAAAGTATGAAAAAATTTCAAACTAGAAAAAGGACCAACATTCAGGTGAAGTGACCTTTGATGAATGAAAAAGAAAATGGAATATCGAATATAAATGAAAAAAAATTAAATATAAGAAAATGTATGATGAAAAAGGAAAATAGACTTTGAAAATTTAATGATGCACCTATGAGGACATTCCTGACGAGTCTGAGTTGAGGTGAGAAGACAATAAAGATAGAAAAAACATGTTTTTATGACAAAAACATATAACGTATTAAATAGTGTCTCGAAATCACTTACACATATATCTAATCATTCTAAAAGTGAATATAATGATCACAATATGACCACTTAATATTTTTTCGAAATCTGTTATATATTGGAGGAACCATTTAATTTATATAAGGATATGTATAAAAGTTTAATTATCCAATAAGCTTAAATTATTCATAATAAATATTATCTATTTATTGAAAAAGGAAAAATATTCATTTATTATTAAAAAATAAACTAAAAATGTTAAATTAGAAATTTTAAATAGATCATTAAAGGTATATTAATATTAGGGAAACATTGGGAAGTATTTTTGGTAAACAACCAACAAAAAAATACACAACTGGGATTTTATACGAACCCATCCATAGGAGAATTTATATGAAATAAATTCATTACAAGATCATGCTCTTATAACTCCATCAATAGTTCAAATTTTTATAGACATAACAATGTTTTTATTTATGAATACCTTAACACAATTTTATAAACCTGTTAAATAACTTTGGAATCTAAAATCTTATGTTACTATCATTATAAGGCCCATGAAATTGTGGGTACCAAAATCATTTTTTTTATTTTTTTATAGGAACAATTATGGAAGAGTACCTTCACGAAATTATGTTATCTAGATAGAGGAAAATCCAAACACGTGACTAGAGACTAATAGAGCATTAAGACCCTCATAAAGGTGGATGGTGGAAATGTCACTATTGGTGACAAAAACAATGTCAAAATAAAAGGACATGTACAAATTGGTAACTAAAATTCTATTTTAATATCTAAAGAATTATTTTTTGTTTTTTTCACATGTAGTATTATTATCTTATCATAATTATGTGATTATGGGTACCATTTTATGTTTTGTTAATAAACCTCCAAAAATGTATGATTCTAAAAAATAATTAGATTTTCATTTTAATGATAATGATTGTGAAATTTATTGAGATTCAATATTTTCTCATGATATTTCAGGCTATGTACCTTTCAAAAAGAATATGAGCTATAGAATAATAGAATTTTCGATATCAAACGTTATTATCATATAAATATGATTAGGATAGGTTACGTTTAGGATATTCTTATACTATAATTATCTAAAGATAAATTTTGTAACAGATTTCAAAATGGAAAATACATTAAGATAACTTTTTAAAAATATAAAAAGTTAGAACTTATCAACCCAATGATTTAGTTCACATGCAATTGTTTCAATCTTATTGAGTTTCTAGCTTAAATTAGATGCATTATTCATATATTATTGTAGATGATTTTTTATGATACAATATGGAATTTTTTTCTAGCTCACAAATGTGAATGTTATTCCAATTTTGAAAAATATAAAAATCAATTGAATAAATTTCTAGGAAATGTTTTAATACCTCAAGGAGTGGTCATTGTCGCTAGATTGAAAAACAATACTATGAATTTTCATTCTCAAAAAATGGAAACAATAATAATTTTTCTATACCTAGGAATCCCAAGTAGAATGGTTTTTTAGAAATAACGAATGAAAATATTCCATATATTTATGTGATAATGTTCAATGAGTATAACCTAGATATTTATTTTTTGAAAGAAACTATCATTATATATTTAAATAATATTAATAGGGTTTTATTAAGTGGCCTTTAAATAAAAATCCATATGATTTTTATAATAGGATAAAGCCAAAGTTTAATTACATTGGATATTTTGACTACAAGATTTTCATATATATTAAAAAGAGCTTTTAGGGAAATTTTGTTCCAAAAGTGATGAAAAAATATTATGTGGTTATTAAATGTCAAGTAAATCATATATAGTGTACATTAAAGGAAAAAATGTTTTTGGTGAATTTGTATCAATATATTTTTAAGAAACATATCCTCATGAGCCTAAAACGTATTTGTAAAACCAAATGTATGACCATTATAATTTGAATATAAATACCTCAAAAATCCTAGTTATGGGTTTATAAATGTTGTTATAGAAAAATCACCTAGAACAAATGAACTGTTTGAACCAATACGTGATGAAGAAGAAGAAGTATAATGTAATTCCATCCCTAGATATATTAGAACTCATAGAGACCATCCTTCATATAGGGAAGTTGAATATTTATATAGAGGTACTTAGAATAGTCCTTATCCTATATGTCACGACCCGACCCTACCCGGGCTCGAGCCGCAACTACCCCAAGGCCGCCTCCATAGGCCAGGGGCTGGTGACCAGTGCCGAAGACACAACAACTCGAGGAGGCCTTTGCCTAAGAACCTGTACACACACATGCATCACACTCAATGAAAAAGTGCAGAGTAAAGTAAAGGAAAGTGAAGAAAAGGGCAACTGATATATATAAACCACAAAGGTTCATCGACCTCTAAACAGTACAAGTAAAGTGATGAAAAGGAAAAGGGGGCAAAACACGCACCCAACCAGAAAAGTTCCACAACCCCGCAACAGGTGAACAAAAAAGTAAACAGCTGGAAGGGTCCCCCACCTGGAACCCGACTTCGACCACCGCACGTGGTCCAAGCTCCCAAGCTCCTAAGCTCCTCTGAAGTCACGCTCCACATGTCTGTCGTCTGCAAGTGCACACCAAGTGTGGCCAAAGCCCAAGCAGGGGTGAGTATAAAAATACTCAGTAGGATACCCCGAAGGCTCGAGGGAGCAACAAAGAAGGTTCAAAGGGTGAGCAGTAGAGCGATCACGGAAAAGTAAAGGAGATCAACTGAAAGTGCAGTAAAGAGTCCAGCTCAACCCAAAAAATGGAAAGAAGGTAGACTCATCCAGACACAAGGGGCAAGAAATGGTGAGAAGATGAACATCCCATTGAGTCTTCTCTACCTATAGCAGGAGAGTAGACTCATCCAACCATGAGAAGCTAGAAACCGAAAGCACATGGAATACCCCACGCATCTTCGCCTCTCCTGGAAGGAGAGTAACCAAACCCAAGAAATGGGTACCAGAACAAGGTATATACAATATCATATGCTCTATCAAGAAGCCCGAACAAGACTGTAAGGGGATCTTTATCCCGTATCTCAGCCTAAGAAAAAGAGTAGCCAACAGTCCCAGAAGTGAACTCCATCGATGCCCAGCATCCCGCACGTGTGCCCCGAACCGCAAGCCAATGTCTCAATCACCGCACCTCGACACTATCCGCTTTGGGTGGCACTGACTCGCCCGCACGGTTTTAGATCGCTTCAAAAGAATGTGTCTCAGTGGGGAAAGTGCCCCTCGTACTTGAGAGTTATAGGGAAATTCAAACCACACCTCGTCACTACCATGCAGTCGAGAGGTCTTCTCAAAGTCAAAGTCATCACAACACTAACCCGTATAACCAAGGGTCCCACTCCGGTAATCACGGAGGAAAGCCACATACTAGCCTAGTAGAAAGGACTAAGCCTGGAATGCCGACAGGTGTCCCACTGCCCAGTCCTGCTGGAGGGTAATTCATAATATGATATCGGGTGACCCACTGCCCAGCCCTGCTGGAGGGTAAACCATTATACATCATCAGGCGACCCACTGCCCAGCCTCGCTAGAGGGTAGAACATAATACATCATCAGGCGTCCCCCTGCCCAGCCCCGCTGGATGGTAGACCAAGAACTAGACTACGTGCGACCCACTGCCCAGCCCTGCTGAAGGGTAGACCCTAAGAGGTCATCGGGTGACCCACTGCCCAGTCTTGGCTGGAGGGTAGACCCTAAGAGCGTCGAGTGACCCACTGCCCAGTCTCTCCTGGAGGGTAGACTCTAAGAGCGTCGGGTGACCCACTACCCAGTCTTTGCAGGAGGGTAGACCCTAGAAGTCGATGAGTGACCCAATGCCCAACCCCGCTGGAGGGTAAAACTCAGAACTTCTCTGGTCATATCCACTGGAGGGTACAACACTGGCCAACTGAAAACGGAGTGGGTATCGCACAACCACCCAACTCTAGAACAACTCACCCAAAAGAGGTTCAACACCTACTCCATCCCTGGGTGTCACTAGCACCGCTATCTGCCGATCCATCGAGAACGGAACTAGGGGAAGACCACTCAACACTGCTGGTCAAACAAACGAGCACAGACCTGAGGAAAAACTCCACCCTACTGGTCAAACAAACGAGCACAGAGGGACCTCTACGTCGTGAGAGGTCAAAGTACATAAAGTAGAACACAACACACACATGGGTCCCACACGACATGTGGCCCCAAGTCAATCCCCTACCATGCGCACAAACATCCTCAGGTACAAGCCACACGTACCTCCAAGCGCTCCCGTATACTCTCGGAGTATACCTCATTTTCAGCCCAAGGGCTATCATGCACAAAACACCCAACATCAACACGAGGGTGTCACGTAACATCTTCAACTCAAAGGCCCAGGAATGGCCGACCACATCTTATGAAAAGTTCACATCTCTCTCCCAAGAGTTCACGCAATCACATGCCATCGGTCCGCTACAACCACGGTAGAAGAACAACCACCAGGGCACCATTCATATTTCCACATTTAATAAGAGCACGTATGAAGCTCCGCACAACCATAAAGATCATACCGTTGTAATCCTTGCATAAAAACACGCAAGATAGACTACTTACTCGCCTGAAACAGTCAACCGGTGAAGAAATGCTATTCACTGTAACCAACCCCGTGTGGGGCCCACCCAAAGATCCCGAAACTGAACAAATGGGGAAAACCACAGCGATCCCCTCAAAAAAACACACGGTATTGACTACTCAATCGCCCAAAATGGATACCCAATGAAAAAGGTATTATTCACCGTATTCGGGTCGAGTGGGACCCACAGCACATCCCTGAAAAAGGTTAGGTGAACTGCGCCATCACAATGCTCTCAGAAAAAACCCGTCAAAAGCACTACTCACATGAGTGGAATAGATTCCCAGAAAAAAAGATTCATTCCAGCTTACCGTGCACGAGCGGTACTACGCGGGACCCGTATCCCGGTCCCGAAACGCTGCCAACGGATCGCACCATTGTGATCCTCTTGAAAAAGTACACAAGATGGACGATTCACTTGTCTAAAACGGTCGCCCGGTGATAAAGATGGAAAAAATCACTGTCGACGCCCAAACGACCCTCGTGGGCCCCGCACTATCGTGCCGAATTAGAGCGGGCGGATTGCACCATTGCAATATCCTCGGAATGACACCCAACATCGACCGCTCGCACGCCCCGAACGGACGCTCGGTAAGAAAGTCGCTAAACGCCACTGACCGTGCTCAAAACAAATGTCGGATGCGTGGATAGGTGTACCAACGCCGTTGACGGTGCTCAAAACGGACGTCGGATGAGTCCGCGCCATCCAAAACAAAATCTCGGGAAACACGCGCGTCCACTTAAAGGAACGTCGCGCCTCCGCGGCCCCCCTCGTTTCGGGAATTAAAAATTCTCGAAACCATCTCAAAAAGGCCACCTTGCTGTTAGGTCCATGATGCCACAGACGGAGCGCAAAATGGACGTCCATAGCAAAGGCTAAGGGCGTCAGAAATTTTAAAATGGGGAACTGCCTTGGGCCGGACCGGCCCGGTCCGCCCAATGTCGGCCCGCGGCCCGGACGCGGGTCCGGTTCACTCCACCGTGGGCAGGTGGCTGTGGCCCGCCGCCACCGACCGGCCATCATGGCCGGTCCTTTTCCCGCAGCGACCCGCGTTACGCGGGTCGCGGTCGCGCTGCGCGGGGACGCACGCCTCGTGGCCCCCTTCCCCTTGTGCCCTACACCGGCGCCGCCTCCTGGGACCCCGGACCGTCGCTGGGATGTCGTGCCGCGACTGCGCCAGGACGAGACACCACGCCACCCGGGGAGCCGCCGCCCCCGCCGCCTCAACCTCGGACCACTGCCGCCTGCATGTGACGCGCCGCCGCCTAAGCCCACCGGGCCGCCAGAACTCGCCGGGAAACACCCAGAACCTCCCGAATTTTCGACAACCTTCGGCGAACATTTGCGATCGACTACGAACTCGGATATTAAATCCGAAAGATGCGATGGAAATATCATGAATTATAATACAATAGTATGGTCTTTTATTGGAAAAACGATGTCAATTTGATGTTGTAAATGAATCAAAAGATAGGGTTCGGAAATAAAAACGCAACAAAACCTCATACCTCTTGGGTGTTGGCCGGAGCTTCATGGAGGATCTGTCAGCCTCACCGCTGCCTTTCCGTAGTTTCCTTTCCAAAGAGGAGGAGGAGAGGGAGGGATGCCTCCTCCTGCTGTCCAGGTGAGGAAGAAGAAGAGGGAGGGTGCGAGTTAAGCGTTTAAATAGAAAACGCTTAGCCACCCGCCCGTCGGCCCAAACCCGAACCCTCAGCAGGGTCGAGGTTAAGCCTCCCCTAGGGTAAACACCACCTCCGGAGCACAACGGAGGTCTCGGAATTTTAATCTAAGACCCCATTTAAATGTTATAAAACTTAGCACCCGAGGCCGCCAAATTACGAAAACACCCCTAGGGCCATTTTTCACAGACGGACCGCGACCGCAAGACTTACACCTCTCCTAGGGTAAACGGCCTGCTCCAAACTCAACGGTTCCCTTGGTTTCCCAATCTGAGCCATAGTTTAAGAGATACATGCGTTTCAACATTAAATGAATTAATTAATTAATTTAATCTGTTTAACGTTCCAGAAGCGGGCGAGGGGTCCAAATGTCCCACGCCAACAAGCTTTATGTCATTTCTAGGGTAAACACCCCATTCCGGCCCCAACTGTACACTCAGATATCTGATCCGGATCACCGTTTAGGAGTTATTGCATTTAATTGGCGTTTCCAGTATGAACACATTGAAAATTTAATTCCGCCCACTCTGGGGCTCAGAATCACACGCCGTCTAAAGGCGCTGCTATGGAATATCATCAAGAATATTCCAAAGTCTTTTACAGCAAAAACCGGGTTATTACACTATACACTAGGTTAATACTAAACCCTTCGTTTAATATCATTACCCTAAAAAATGGAATATATATTATTAATTTTTGGTAATGGATATGCAGGAATAGTTGAATTGGTTTTAATGAAATAAAATCTTAGAACTATTAAAAAAACATAAATACATTAATACCATTTACAATGAGTGTTTAAGAAAATGTTTTTTGAATAATGAAAAATAATTTTTAATGAAGATATAAAGGTTTCACAAGGGTATATTAAATAATAAGCCATTAACTATAAAGAAACCATTGAACCAATTGAAATACATAAATAAAATAAGAAGATGCTTCCCAATATATCAAAAATGTATTTCAAACTATATCAAATAAATGTCAATATTTCCTTTCTAAATGGTCATATTATATAGGATTATTTTGTCAAACACCCACTAGATTTTAAAACCCTCATTTTCTGAATCATATTTCAAATTTAGAGAAGGCTTTGTATAGTTTAAAATATGATCTTTGACATTGGTATGATAAGATCATGTCCTTTATAATTTATAAATTATTTTCAAATATGAAACTAATCCCGCATTATTTATTATAGTAATTTAGAAAGATGTTTTTTAGTTCAAATATACGCAGATGATATTATCTTTGGATATTTAGGAAACTATTTGTGCAGTGAATTTTCAAAATTTATTAAAAATTAGTTTGAAATGAGTTTAATGGGTAGGTGAATTTATTTCATAGTTTTTTTATTTCAAAAATAAGCAATTAACTATTTTAAATTAAATAATCTATTCTAAAAAACATTAAAACATTTTGGTATGGGTAACACTGAAGGAAGTCTTACTCCCATAAGTAAATAATATATGATGGATCTTGACTAAATCGAGAAACTGGTTGATCAAAAAATTCACAAAGGTATGTTTCTAAGTTAATAATACAAAACTACTTATAGCCGGATATAATGTTTAGAGCATTCATTGTGTACATTTTCATGAAAATCCAAAAATAATATCATGTTTATAATGTAAAAATAATTTTTAAACACCAAAAAGTATATACAATTTAATATTTTCTATTCTAGGGGACACGAATTTCAATTAATTTTTCTGTGGTTCATTTTTGTGTCTCTATGTTAGATAGAGATAGAACCTATGGAGCAAGTCAATTTTTGGGGAAGCCTCGAGTTGCATGGTCTAGTAAAGAGAAGAGATATGTAGCATTATCCATCACAGAAGATAACTATATTGATGGAGGTAGTTTTTTTCACATAGATTCATTGGATGAAAAAAAAATTATTATATTTTGTAAATTATTTCATACATATTAGAGACTATTCATAAATCAGTGATATCACTCTTGAATTCATTGGATCTAGACATCAAATTTATGAAATTTTTACAAATCCATTAAAAATTGTGAAAATGAATTATATTAGACAAGAGTTATTAATGATCCACCATTCCTAAATAATTAAATTTTTTTCTTACTATAATAG
Source organism: Viscum album (assembly GCA_963277665.1). Lineage (NCBI taxonomy): Eukaryota > Viridiplantae > Streptophyta > Magnoliopsida > Santalales > Viscaceae > Viscum > Viscum album. Next base: position 1,899,379,795 of record OY728150.1, read on the forward strand.
TTTTATGAATTATATCTATAATTATTAATTTTTTTTAGTCATTATTTTCTTATAAAACTGTGTAGTTTAACTCCTACAGTCTGTAAAGTGATAAAAAATCATTGTTTTCATGGACAATCATGTGATTGTAAGCATTTATTCATTCTTTAATTATATTTATAATGAAACTTTATTCCCATTTTAACAACAGATACTATGGTATTTTACCCATGTATTCAGTATACCTATTCTTAATTTGCAGTTAACATACAAACACTACCTTTGTTGATGTGAATGCATTGTATGTATAATTACAATGACTATTTTTTATTGAATTTTTTGTTATGTTTTTTTGGTGATATTTTCTCCTTGTTTATTTGTATGATTTTCCATTTATTATTGAATTAAAATTTTAAAGTATATTCCAAAACATTGCATGTTTTTTAAATAAAATTTACTTTTTCTTTTAAAATACCTATATACTATCTCCAAACTCTCATTCTAAACCAATCTCTTGAACCTGAACCAATGAAGTCTAAATTTGAGTGAGAAAATAATGAGGATAGAATGAGTTCATGATGTCATGACATATTCAACATTACCTCCTACAATGAGATGAAAAATGGATAATGGTAGATCAAGTGCTATAACCGAGCCACACAACTATCATTTGGAATATTGGATGGATTGTGTTGAAATAGAAGTACAATCTCGGTGTCTTTATAATAGTAAATAATTGGTATGGAAATAAATTCAGATCAATTTTGGAGTTGATGGATTAATAAATATGTGAATTCAATCTATTTGATATTAGTTAAATATTTTTTCTATTATGGGATTAATTCTCTGAGACAAAATAGACATGATTAAAACAATAGTAAATAGAGATGTTTTAGTGTTTTATTTAATTATTTTGGCCCCGATATTAAGTGATATCATAAGGTTGATAATAATTATTTCTATAGTTTTTATCCTATTAATGTTGACCACTTAGAAATAAAAAATTCATATGAGTAATTGACTGGAAATTGGATACCCAAGTGACCAACCAAAATGAATATTAGTAGTGAATGAAAGATAATGGTAAAATTTATCTATTATTTGACCCATCCCAGAAAAGGGAAATTTAGTATCCTAAATAACCAAAACATGTTATTATTCTTCCTTATAATGTCTGGGTTTCAGATCATATTGTCTAGGAATGTGATGAGGTAAATTAATGAGTTTTGTAATCCCTCTTTTAAATTTAATTCCATTCTACATCTAGTTTTTATAGTAGACCTATTGGCATATAAGGGATTATTTCTTAAGATGTATGAAAATATAATGAACAATGATGGTTTATGACACAATAAAAATATATTTAGGCTTAAAAATGTAAATTTGAATTCCTATTGAAATGAGAGGGTAAAGTACAGTAAAAATTTATATCAATGGTTGGGTATTATCTAGTATCATGATAGACCAAGGGATCATGTTTATCTAGGTATTGAGTATGATAATGTTATTAAATATTTTTTTTAATTATGAATATGTTTCTTATATATATATTGATGAAAGAGAGATGGATGTAGATGATCACAATAAATAAGTTTTGGATACCTGTAAGGATAATAGGGAAGCCAATACTACTATTTTATTTGGACCACCTAATTATCCTCTACCTTTAACATCTCATGATTACTATTTTCAAGAAGAGGGTCTTATTGACATTGAAGTTTCTATAAGTGGATTCATTAAAATATCCCAATGGGTTGATTTAGGTTAGTATTAAAAAAATTAAGAATGTTATAAGAAATATTACACTCCATGTTTGAATGGAAGTAATCTATAGCCCAATATACAAGATGCACCTTATAAGGTGGTAGATCCACAATATCTACAATACTAGGACTGAAATACCATGAGTAAGATGATGATGATAATCGGCTAATCCCACCATAGGATTGTGGATATTCTTTAACTTTTACTCAATGTGTGCTTAAAGGTTCATTGAAAGATTATATTGAAACTAAATAATGGCTTGAGATATCACCTCTTATACCATCAATAAACCAGCCCCTGGAATATATATTTTATCATATTCATACCAAACGTGGTTAGATACCAGATAAAACAAATGTAATACCACCTATTGTATCTATCCATATATGTTTTCTTAATATAGAAGATGAATTTTATTATAATTAATAAGTTTATTCTTTGGTACATAAGTGTGTGGAGATTGAAGATGAGATAAATGGTAGGCAGTTGGCATTTTATCCATCTTCCCTTGTACCTACATTTACCCATTAGGCCTCCAATATAACAATATTTTATGTTAATTAGATAACATCATACATGATGTGGGTGTTGAAATAACTTTTAAATGTGTTTTGACTCTCTATGTAGCCAAATAGAGAAGAGTATATAGCTAGGTTAGTGATTTTCGTCATTTCTGATATTTAACCCAAATTAAATCTAAGAATAGGAATCATGAAAAAATATATTAATAACCTGAAAGAAAAAGTTGGTGGCCTTCATAATGATAATTTAGACATGGTGTTGATGCTAGATCCGAGAATTCTATATTCTGTTTTTAGGATTAAATTGTTACTCCTCCTACTTTGTCTCATATTCCATCTATTTTGAATGAAGACATAATTAGACAACATATAAGAGATTTATTGAATGTTTTTAGGAGTATAATGGAAATGCAAAGTAAGGTATGATTTTTTTTATAAACATGCCACTAGGACTTCATATTCAATTATAATGGATTCTAAATAGGTTTGAAGAAGTAGATATAACATTAAAAGGATATTTTATTCTATCTCATCAAAATGTTCTCCAATTTGAACCTAAAAAATATATTTTTATTTCTAGATAATGACTTAATAATTCATACCGTAACACAATAAATCTAGTCTCCAGTTGAAAAGATAAATGTTCTAACTCCCAATCTTGAGTCCTTCAGGATAAATGAGGATTATTTTTAGGCTATGGAACAAATATCAATTGAAGTAACTGATTTTATTATATTATGAGACGAATACCTAAAAAATTCAAACACTGTAATTATATATCATGTAACTTTTCCTATAACTTAAAAACCTCCTTTATTAATCCATTTGGATTAAATCCTACAAAATTAATTCAACACCTTCATTTAGTTTTTTGGTGTGTAGTAATCCAATACCATACATATACCCATGTACTAAAACCTATATAACCTACCACAACCTCTACCTTGAATGGAAAAGAACCTATACTCCCACATGACATCAGATTTGTCCCTAATTTTGATCCTGATTATATTTCTTTATTGGTGAAATTATTTTTATATTTTTGTAACATTATGTGATATTAATGAAATAATTTTTTCAGTCATTTTTTTTACTATTTTATACTTCTTTTCTCTAATATCTATATATTATATTTTTTTTTTCTTTTTTTCCTACAATATACTTTTTATAATCCAAAAATTGGATGAAATTGTGAAATTACTTAAGCAAATAAAAAAATTATAGAATTTGAAAAATATATATTTCAATATAATTATAACGAATTATATTTATCTCATTTTATATTTAATGATATTGGATAATAAAAAATGGGAGATGGTTGGTTTAGCCCAAAAACTACATATTTTCATGGTATTTTAATTATCCCAAATTCTATTTCTTATATTACTATTGAGTATTATTTTATATGACATTGATGTTTTTTAGGAAAAAATTATTAAATTGGATTCGTCTTGATGTTACAATGCCAAACTACGATATGAAGAAGTTCAACATGCCATGAAGGTCAATAGGAAATGTGGACGTTTCTGAATATACATTTATGTTACCATGAATCAGATGACCCCAATTTTATTTGTTTTTAACTTATCATTCATTGCATTCCACGTGACTACATGTGTACGAAATATACCTTTTGTTGAATATCTAGTGACCACATGAGAAACCAAGATACCATGGAATAAGTGAATTAAATTTCCTAGGAAATGTACTAACCATGAGATTAATTTAGTTACCACAATAAAAAACGATTTCACCATGAAAAGTAAACAATTAACAAATAGAAGAGATAAAACTACCACATAAAAGAAAAACATTACCATGAGAAGACATTTGGTTACCAGATGAATCAACAATATGACTATAATAATTAAATATGATTCAATAAGAGTAAGTTAACAGACTGTGTGAATAAAATACCCTACATTATGAAGTTAAAAATTAATTATATGTTGAAAAGAATGGACCATAAGAAAAATCCAAATTACTTTGAAAACTAAACTTTTGAACTAACTATGTGGCCATGTAATCATGGTATGTATGAAAACCAAGTTACCATGTATAATTTAAAGAGTAAGATATAGAAAAATTTGCGATGGATATATTTTGGACAATTAATTTAAAATACAATGCATTTATGATTGTAATGAGTATAAGGATTAAATTATGAATATCCAATAATGGTTAATTTGATATTGAGCTCTCTTTGAGATGTATATTCACTCATAGAAGAAAAAAGATACATTGGATGTTCATGTGTATGTGAGATATAATAATATTCAATGATAAAAAAATAATATTCCCATGACAATATATTTTTTGACCTCTCTATGAAAACTCGGTTAGGCCTTTTTAATGGCATATTCAATGACATTTGATGAACCACAGATGATCAGATTAAGCAACAAAAAACATTCCCACATTATATCACATTAAATATATATTTTATCATAAATATTGATTAGTGTTTGTTATAATCTATTTTTTATATAACACATGTTATTTTATTGTATTTAAGTGAACTGAATACTCTTTATTTCATTATTTTTTCATTTATCCCATATAGAACTGTGAGTACGGGGTGTGTAGCTAGATTCATATGCATAGTTTTTTATATCAAACCCAATGTATGTTTTGGATTATCATATTTTTTTGGTAAACTTATTAGCTGTTAGTGATGTTCCAATTGATTGGACTAGGTATTGACTTGATACTGAAACTCTGATTTTATTTTTTTGTGTATTTTCCTCGTTTTTCATAACATTTTAATAAAATAATTTTTTCAAAACCGACTTGAAAAAGAATACTTTGATAGATATAATTAATTAGTTTCTTATATAAACTGTTCAATAAATATAAAATTGTTTAAAAATATAATACAGTTCTAATAGTAGTTTTAATGGATTTTTGATCGATCATTTGAGAATATTTTTAAAATAGTAATTTATTCACATATACTATTTTAGTTAATTGGGGTAATTTTATAAAAAAGGGGACATGGTTTAAATAATATTACTAAAAAAATTAATTGTAATATAAATTCCATCCTATATCGAGTTTCCACTCTAGCCTAGATGGTTCAACAAAGAATTTATTGTAGAGTATGGATGATGATGAGTATTACTTTTATTTATAACTAATTTTTTAATAACCCATATCTCAATTATAATAACTGTAAAAAATTGTTTTCTTCTTTTGACATATGTTGTTGTTCGAATAACATGAAACACAATATGTTGTTTTTTTCTTTCTATTCTTGGTTTAATGTTTTACAATTGAATGTATTTATATAACATTGTTTGTTTGTACTATGTTTTACATGATAAAGTATTTATGTGGTGGTTAGGGTATAATTTATTCATAATTTAGATCACCTCAATTATGGGGGATTTAACATTCAGATATCAATTTTCCCCTATATAGAGTATTATGTGTAAGAAATTCTAGTAGACTATTGTTAATGTATCTTATGGTCTTACCAAAAGAACAAAGATTGTTTTTTATAGGCTATTATTCCCCAACATAATATTCCATACCATCTTTGACCATTTCCAAAAAATATTGGATGCCTATATTATACTATTCTATTTCTTATGGTGAAGAGATAACATGAAATAGATGTAGGCTTACCATGTCTTAAGGAAAAAAATAAAAATATGTTTTTATGAAAACTATGAAAACAATTTCTGTTAAAATATTATTTAGTCTCATTCATTTTACGAAGATATTATCATGTTCATGTAGTTTATGTTATGGCATGATAGCCTCACACTCATGGATCACTATATATCTTATGATCATAACCATACTAGAGAAATAAATTGAATTATTATAAGATATATAGTGATCTTTCTTGAGTAATCAATAAGTATAAATACAAAATAATAATTATATGGATTCTACATATTCACCTAATAAATAAATATATTAGTTTTTATGTAATAATCCCTTAAAGTAACACTATATAGAGACATGGTTATATTTCTATGTCAATAGTTCCCCCAATCAATCAATATATGAAATCATTGATAAAAATATATAATACATTGAAGGATTTATAGAGTGTTCACATAGAAAAAAAGTTAAAAAGAAAATCATTCCCATAAAAGATGATGATTTGGAAAGACAATGGTAGTGATGGATCATTATTTTGATAGAAATAATAATTTCATTAGACATACAGAGAAGGAAGATAGATTGTTCAAAAATAAAATATCCAAAATATTACCAAGTAAACTCAGAAGAATGTTTTCAATGTTGAAAAACCCATACAAGAGAATGATTCAAATAATATCACATAACATCAGATCCAAAATCAAATTATTTGATATTATATGTAAAATTAAAAAATTATAAATGATAACATTTATGAGATAATAAATAATGTAACATAAATCCCATGGATATAATTTATTCTAATTATATTAAAAAATATATGTGAAAGACTAAAATAGATGTTATAATTTATTTATATTGACATAAAATACAGACATTCACGTCACATTCATAAAACATTTATGAAAGTTAAAGTGAATGATTTTTAATACCTTTACATTTAAAAATTATATCCAATATTTGACACAAAAAATGAAATAAATATTTTTATAATAATTTGGGATCCAAAAGATAAAAAATGTAATTATTAAAGGATCATTATTTATAAAATTGAAATTAATTTTTTTTGAAAAACCAGATTAGAAAAAGTAAAATAAATCATTTTAAAAATTTTTTTTTATAAAATATTCTTATCAGATATCGTATAATTAAATACAATGTTGTGATAACCTAAGAATTAGAAAAACTCATTCATAGTGATAAATTATAAATCACGTTAAAGGTGATTTGAGTTATTAATATCCCTTATGGGAAAGATACTCTCTGAAGAATTAAATATTTTGAAAGGGGTGCATGTATTAAAAAGGTAATTATTTTAAAAATACTAAATAATTCAATAAAAATAATAATTTATATGAATTATATGAATTAATTTTGATATAATAAACACAAATGAATGAATAAAAATTGATTTAATAGAACATCTTATGATTGGGGTGACACACAATTAAATATAAATACAAAGAAAAGAACATGGTTTTTATTCGTTTTTAAAAATAAATACAATGATATAAAGTATAGAATACTCATTTAACAATAAATAAATAGAGATCCACTCAATGGAATTATGAAGAAAAATATGTAACATGCTTCTTAGAATCATAATTGAGACCAAGAAAAACACTTACATATTGTAATGATTTTCCTATAAAAACTTCAACGTCTAGTGTAATAGAATAAATAACATAATAAATTATTACAATAACATTATCATATAATTTCTAATTTGTATTTTAATAAACAATCATTCTCTATAATAATTATAGTTAGTTATTATCCATTTTCAATACTAGGTGTATTTAATGGTCACCATTTTAAAACTAGTTTTGAAAATAATGTGTTTGTATTTATTATGATTTTTTATCATTATAGGACAATTAAATAAAATTTATCATATTTTATATTATAGTAATAAACATATAATTTCATTCTATTATATATTTCATTATAAAATAAGAATATGAAATCAATGATGATATTGTTTCAGTCATTCTTAATGAATAAAATGTGATTTCCTAATTAAGGTGTTTAATAATAATGTTAAAAATACAGAACAAAAAATAAGAATTATTTTAATATTTATATCATATTATAAAAATAAATAAGTTATCATATCCATACATGATATAAATTCATAACATTGATTATGTAGAACCTTAAATCGACCCAAACAAGAATATACCATGATTAATGGATGATTATGTTGTGGTTTAGTTGTAGTATCATTATACCAATACTATAATGTTACTATTTAGTGTTTCTTATTGAGATATATAATATTTTTAATTAATTATGATAATTATTAATGGATATGAAAATATTATATAATATGAATAAAAATATTTTCCTCTTAGAATGACTATATTAAATGATTGGATTAATGATGATCATTTTTTGATATTGTAATTTTCAATAAAAATATCAGTAATTATATAATAAATTTAATAATTTAATAGTAAAACCATTTTAATTATAATACATGTATTTTAGTTATGGAAATAGAAATTGAAAAAAAAAATTTCCAAGGAGGTGGTTGTCCACACATATGTATGGATGATGATTTTAGTTTACACGGAATGGGGAAAACAAGTAATATGTTATGTAATTTATGATTATAATATATGAAAAAAAATATAATAGTAATATAGTAAATTATCTAATAGTACTATGCTTGTAATAAAATGAATGAAAAAAAACATTTCTTTGTGGAGGCAGTATTCCACAGAACACAAGAATGACAGTTTCATTTTTCTAAAAAGAAAAGGTAAATGTGGTTAATGCTTATAAAATAATTATAATGGAAAACTAGTTTAATAATGATAATTATTATATAATTATAATATGGAATAATTTAATATTATTAAGAATAAGTGTACATAAGGAAATATAATCGAGAAAGATATTGATAGAAGTTAATACGACACTACATGAATTGTCTCATTTGTGAAGGATTTAATAATTTTATGTATGATTTTTTTGAGAATAAAAAAACCTAATTATGGTATATATGAGTTTTTATGATATGTTTTATGATATATTTTGTTCATATAAGTTTGTTTTTGGATGAGGGGAAGTAAAGACAGGAGTTCCCTTAATGTAAGAGAAAATGAATTTCATCTTTGTAAATATATAGAAAATTTCCACAATGGGACGTCAACCTTAATTAAATTTGATATAAATAGGGGAATATTATTTTGGGGAATATATAAGATTTATCTATTCCCCTATATACCATTTAATAAAAAATTTAAACATTTTTTCAACTCATTAACATTAAAATTTTCACTTTTAATCTTTTAGCTTTAACTATGGAAACTTGTTTTTAAATTTGGTATGTTATCCATTATTCAAAACATAAAATTGACATAATAAAATAATAGAAATTTTTTGATTTAAAATTTGAAAACCTTTTTTTAATTTCTAAACGTGATAAAAATAAATTTCAAATTATAAATGTACAATGTATTAAAAACTATTTTTTGAATAATATAACTAATGTCCTAAAATTTTAAATAAGAGGATGTTAATTAGGAGATTTTTTTTGAAAATTATAAATTAAATTACAAACCACATATTTAGACATATAAAAAGATTTTATAATTTTATTATTTATACATATATAATAATAAGTTGATACATTTCATGTTATTTGTTAAGATGATATTTTTTAATATTGTCCTATAAATAAATATTTTTAAAAAAATCAAAAATATTAATTAAGAAAACACTCATATGATGAATCCAATTTTTATTCATTATTATGAATTCTAATTACTAAATTTTTACTTTTTAATGTTAATTAATAATATTTTATATAATTATTTATTTCTAGGAGGGAATATTTTTAGAATATTAACTATTCTTGTTAATAATTCATATATTTTACTAATTAAATTAGTATTAACCAATTATTAACATAAACTATTTTTATCACCATTGAACACAAGATACATAAAATATAAATTCACATCACATAAAAATAAAATATTTTGAAAAATAAATTTGAAGTATTAAATGATTGTAATAGACATTTTATCTAAACCAATTGAATTTCATTCATGTTTAACGTTGATATTATTTTATTTCAATAAATATTTTAGAAATACATTAATAGTATTAATGATATAGTATTGAATGGATAGGTTTTAATTTTCATATTATAATATTAATATTTTATCTAAATATATTATAGTATTGTTTATGGTCTATTTTACATGTGGATAATGCTATCAAACACATTGAATTATTTAAAGGTAATCATTATTAAAATATTAGGGTAGGAAATTATACCCACTTTAATAAATTAAATTCTCACAATTTTAATTATCACCCAATGATGAATGTATTTGAGGGTATTATTAACATATGTATAATTTGTGATAACATTAGTCATTCATATAATATGATAGACATTTATGAATATACCTTAATCATACAGTCTTTAAAGTACACATTTACTAAAACCATCTAACTATTTTTGGAATTAAACCACTATAAAAAACATATTTTCTTCCAGAAATTAACACTATATTTAATTATAAAATGATATTAGACACTAATTCTTAAGGTCACGCATCAATCAATATATTTAATAATCCAAAAAATGAGAGAAACATCACCAAAAATATCAGGGAATACCTTTTATTTAAATAATAAATTCCACAACTATTAATATTATCTTCATAATATTTCTCTATGTCAATTAAACCTTTACTACCTTAATATCATGAATATTTTAAACATAAAATTTATTAATCCCTAAATATCATGTTGTCTAATAGTTATACAAAAAAATATAACATTATCATAAAATAATATTTAATGATTATTGTTACAATCTAATAAATATTTAAAAAACATTAATGTAAACTTCTAAATAATTGTTTTTATTTGATTCCCGTAATCCCCAAAACATTTAAAATATTCCATAATATTATCGATAAATAACACTAAATAATTAACATATCAAACTATTTCAATATTAAATGTCTATTAAAATATTAATCTCACTACATTAAGTAAGACTTGGAAACTGCCATTTTCCATCACAATAGAAATATAATAATTTTTTTAACAATTTAAGAATCCACCATTATTTATTTACAAGAAATTGTGGTTCCTAGATACATTCCATTCTTAGATTTATCTACATTAACATATTCTAACCAAATTTTATAACAAAAATGAATATCATGATATAAATAATTTTAGAATTTAAACACTAATATGGATATTTCTTCCAATATAAAAAATTAATTTTTAACATATAATACCTTTAGATCAACTTATGATATTTTATTCAATATTTGGTTATCCATGGTCAATTATCTATAATGTTCTACAAACCAATTAGTTAACATCGTATAAAAATATTTCTTTTAACAATAATGTAATTGACTAAAGCATATACAATGGGAGTTTTAAACAAGGATTACAGTTATTCTTATTTGTTTTGAAATAGGTGATGGATGAGTTAATAACTAATCAAATATTTCAGGGGTTATTACCCCTATTTACATTTTTTTTCGATGATTGTGCCGACATGTACAATCTAAACATGGATGTTACTTATTAAAGAGCAACATAATCTATACATTACCAAATAAATTGGAATCAATCATATAAATAAATTTATCCCCTAGAGTTATCCTTGGTGTTTTCACTAATGTTATCTTATTTTAATCCCTAAAATATTACCTCATTAGAATAAAAATGTTATCTATACACTGGAAAATATAATAAACCAAAACGTATTAATAATTGATGAAATTTATAACACCCAATATATCCTCAAATGATATCAACATAATCACAAAATTTATATAAAACCTTATCTGATACCAATTATATATTCTTGGAAATAAACTCCTAGATCATGCGCCATAAACACATACTATAGATAGTGGATTCGATACTAACAACATATTCATAGATATAAATATCAAATAGATACATGAGTTAATAAAATTATTGAATTAAACACATTACCAAAGTACTATTTGATTTATAGATTCATAAAACTAGTAAAACACATAATTAATAAAGCCCATGTATTTATCATCTATTAGACATATTTTCCACTATATAAGAAACTACTTAATCTATATTAACTATTTAACATCTCCAAATATTATCTACAGATTTTATCATATTTTACATATCATGTGTAAAATATTTTTCCATAACATTGAGAGATAAAACAAAATAATGGGTGATTTAAAAAGCTCCATGAAGTAAAATATATAGTTGAGGAAATCATCGCATAAACATGACATAAATACATGGGAACGAATAAGTAATCAACATAATTTCAAACATAAAATAAACTAAATGAATAATATATCCGTGGATAGAACTGAACAAAAGTAGATCACATGGATAAAAATAAATTGTTCCTTAGTGGTGAAATTAATAACACCAAGCAGTTAATTCAATACCATTAGAATAATCATCAATATAATATTCCTCATGATCTTACCCTCATGGAAATATATGGATTAAATGAAAAAATATTAAAAAATGTTTTTTTAATGAGACCAAATAGTTAATTTACTAATATATAATTAGACCCCCCTTTTATAACTTTTTTAAGTAAAAATAATTCATTGTATGAGAGATCAAATTAAAAACACATAATTAACATCCACAATAATCAACCAAATTAGAATAATAACATATAGAATTATAATAATTTTAGCCATTCAAATAAAAGATTTGAAATTTCCATAAATAATCTTGAGAAAAAAAGTGAATGGTTAAAATATATATATTTAAAATTTCTTGGTAGTTATTAAAAATACATTTTATGAATAAATAAATATTGATTTTAAATAGTTTCCCAATCAATAAATGTGATATTGTTTTGTAATAATTCCTCAAATAACATCATATAGGGAATGTGGTACATAGTTATATAAATGATTTCTCTAATAAATCATTGTATTGTATCTAGGTTAACACCATTAAACCAATATAAGAAAATATAATGTGTTCATAGAGGAAATGCATTGAAATACAATCATGTTCATAATTATGGATGATTTTTAAATTCAATGGTAGGGATGGGTCATTATTATGTTATAAAATAACATTCCCAAAACCATATAGATAAAGAACATGGGTTTCTAAAGAAGAACATATACTAATTATAACAAAAGAAATACATCAGGAGAAAAATGTCCTTGGAAAAGAATGCATTGAATGACATACCAAAAGAATAGATTATAATAAAATTAATTGATACCATGAGTATAATACCACATATTATATATATGTATATAATACATTAAATCATATTACATTATATCTATTTGTATAAGTCATTCTAAATATTAAATGGAAAATGGAGGGGAAAACATAAAAGGGATTTTAGAATAATATTTTAACATTTATGTAAAATACAAACTTACATGTCACTTTCACAAGTATATTTTTAAAATGTGAAGTATAATATATTGATAAAATAAGATTTTTTTAAAAAACATATAATAATGGATACATAAAAATTAGATAAATTTTTCAAAAGGAAATGTTGAGTGAAAAGGTGAAATATTTTATTGTGAATTAATCCTTTTTAATTCATTGATTTTGTTTTTGAAATACTGCATTGTAAGAAGATTAATAAAGATATTTTGTATAAAAAAATCATTTTCTTGAAGTGGATTTTCAAATATAATGGAATAAAATATTTTGATGGGAAATCCATTATATGGAAATTAATGTTCATTATGAAATTTTATAACTCAATGAAAAGAAATTTTAGTTAACAATATCTCTTATAGAAAACATAATCCATGAAACCTGAAATATATGAAAAATGGTTTATGGGGTAAAATGTAAAAAAAATTATAGAATATTAAATAATACAACAAAAAGGAATATTTTATCCAACTTATATGAAATATGTCTATGTGAATGATCTTAAATCAGTGAATGAAAGTTCAGTTACTAGAAACTTTTTCCAATGGTGTGACACTTATGGAAAACCCCATTTAATGAAAAGAACATTATATTTATTAAAATATCATAATAATTAAAAGGAATTATTTTATATATCATTCATGTGATATTTACTCTATAGAAGACCTCACAATTGAAACATGGTCCATAACATGTGAAATGTCACAAAAAAATCTGAATTGAGGCCAAGAAACACCCATTTCTTTTGTACAAACTTCTATGAATGTACATTAACATCCCATATAACAAAGATAGATATATTAATAACTTATTTCTGAACCATAATCATATATTTTTCATTTATAATATACATTTTTATTCCTTCTCTATATTAATTGTAGTTAGTTAGTATATATTTTTTAACATCTAGTGTAAGTAATATTGATTGTTTGGAAAAAGACGCATAAAAATAGTGGGGGAATTAATTTTTATTATAAATATCTTTAGTAAAAGATAATTAAATTTACTATAATATATGATAAATAATATTTATAATTTTATAATTTCATATCATGATCGTTTGGGTTACAACCCATGAAATGAAGTCAGTGATGATCATGTTTCAGTGATTCTCAACAAATGAAATTTGTTTTCTTAATTTATGAGTTTAATAATAATTTACCCATTAAACAAAAACAAAATTAATATTGATATATTTTTAACACATTTTAAAAGTATTTTAGTCCCCATATACAACTATGATATAAATTCATAATATTTTTCAATTATGTGGTTAAGCCAATCCAAACATGATCATACCCTAATTAATGGATGATTATGTGGTGGTTTAGTTTTAATATCATTATACCCGAAGAATAATTATTTTATTTATTTTTTACTTATGTGATATATCATAATTTTATTGAGTTATAAACATAATTAAATGATATTAAAATGTTATATAATATGAATAAAAAGTTTTTCCGATTAGTTCATTTGTTTTCAAAGAGTGAATTAACAATGATCATTAGTTGATCATTTCATTAATCTGTTATCCCATTTTTCAAAAGAAAGTCCTTATTAATATTATAATTTTTTTTTCAGTTTTAGAATTGTCATGAAAATCCATATAGGGCACTGATGAAATCAAAAATGGAAATCAATCATTACCAGGAGGTTGAAGTGTACACATAAGCATTCTTAATGATTTAATTTTCCATAGAATAAGGAAAAAGAGTAATATGTTTTATAATTAAGAAATGTAAAATAATCCATAAATATTATATATCTATATTAAATTTTCTTTTAGTACCATCCTTTTAAATAGATGAATTACCATGAAACACATTATGTCATAGAAGCTGAAGACCGATGTACTCTCAAATAAAAGTATTTTATTAATAAAAAATAGAACGGTGGTTAATCATTATACCAACATTATAATAAAATACCATTAAACTAGTGATATTGATGTTATAATTTTATGTTGGTGAAATAAAATTTTATTAAGTTGAAATAAACATAAATAAATAAAAATGAGAAATAAGTGGTTCTATTTTTATACCTCACTATTTGAATTATCTCTTCTACTAAGGGGTTAATACTTTGATGATTTATGTTTAGATGCAAAAAACCACTTTAACATGGTTATGAGTGTTTAAAAGAGGGCTTAGTAGAGTCTAGGAAAATAAAAATGGGTGGTGGTGTGAGGTGATATGAGGAATGGAGGGACCATTTTATTAGTTAAATGAGATCTCATTTCAGTAAACGCCAAAAACATTTCAATAAGGGGAAGTCAATATCTAGGAATATTACACCAAAATTGAGAATAATGGATAGGGTATGATATAAGGTTGATATAGGCCTAAAAAACCCTTTCCAAAAAATGTGTTAAACATGTATTAAACTCATTACCATTATATTTTTAACTTTTACACTTTTACACTTTTAGATTCTACCAAAAGTAACATATCATTTATACGAAAAAATAAAATTGAACTAATCACATAATATGGACCTAATTATTTAAATTTTAAATAAGTTATTTTATTAAAATTATAAATGTGATAAAAATTAATATAATGTACTAAATTTAAAATCAATATTGATTATTTTTTTGGAAAATATATTTTATTTTCTGCAATATCAATTATGGGGCATTAAATTCAAACAAAAAATTTGAAAACAATAAATTAACTTATAAAATAAATATTTGGTATTATAAAAAAGTATGATAAATTTATAATTTGAACTTATAAACTGATAATTTCAAAAAACACATTTTATTTATAAAATTTTTAATTCTCACTACTCAATTAAAATTCAATATTTTTAGAGAAATACGAAATATTTATATTGGGAAAAAAACAGTGATGAATCCAAAAATAATTTCCAATTTTTAAAATTAAAAATCAAATGTTTATAATTTTTTTTAAAAAAATATATAATGTAAAATCATGGTTAAAAATTTATTCTATCTTTTATGATTTGAGGATTCGTTCATTAGGTTCAGAGGGTGCATGATATTTTGTGTGATTTTATATAAAACATGGGTTGGAAAAAAACATATATGTAAATTTTACATCATAAATTTATATTTAATGACTTTATACTATTACTAGGAATGATGCCTGAAAATTTGTTTACAATGTAAAATCAATTCACTCCATAAAATCAATTTGACATCATTAGTTAAATGTTTGAGATAAATTAACCCATGGTGATGTTTTTATTGGGTGTGTGTAATTTAAAAGAAGATTCAAATTGTAAATAAGGGATTTAAAATTTGAGTATGTCATGCCCATTGGGTTTTATTCACCACTCACAAAACTCATTCTTCATTCATTTTACATCCATATTACACAATCCATAGGTTACTTCAAGGTTCACATAGGTTCATTTTCCCATATGGGTCACTCTATTTGGTAGGAATGATCTATAAGATTTTAGTTTTTCTTCCATCAAGAAATTTTTACCATTCTTCTCATTCATATCTCTCGGTTTTTCAGTGGCATTGGGATGAATCCCTGGGATATGTTGTTCATTTGATGTGGTATGTTTAATCCCATATTTCTCCATTATGTGATCATCTTTTAGGGGACCACCCATATTTTTTTCTGTGTTTCTTATGTAATTTTATAATTAATTAAATATTCATATTATTTTCCTTATTTAATTTGATTATATGGTGTGGGAATAAAATCCTGGGACATTATTTATTGTTATTCACTTCTCATGGTTTTTTGGATCCCATTACAGGTATTATGAGAGTCATGTTTGAGGTATCTAGTTTCATAACAAGCGTATGATTGATGATCCCTAATTTATATTTGATTTATAAATGGATTTATAAAAAAAATTGAATTATTTATTTGTGTGAGATAAATTATTTCTGATGAAATATGGGTTTCCCATAATTTTTCAAGTATTTACAAGATATTGTGAAACAGATTGAAAAATTGGGTTTCAAAAAATGTTATTTATTGAATAATTTGTTGTTTGAATTTTTTTGTTATATGTGAATCCATTTTAAGTTGATTTTACAAATTTAACACATGGGAAACCTTGGGTAATTTGGTGTATTATGTAGTATTGGGACTTTTCCATTTTATTATTGGGGGGGTCACTAATTTGATGTTCCTAAACACTTTTAGCCTATTTTATGGGGACTTATAAAGAAATTATTGCGGGGTTAACTCATGGTTTTTTATTATAATATTTAATCCTATGTTCTATGAAATTGAATGCATATTAATCATTTATTATAGTACCACTGGTTGAAATGGATTCTTTTCCAACACTTTTATGCCAATAATTTGAAAAACACTGTTGGTAGACTGTGTTTACATCATCATTTCCCAACTGTTTGAACAAACCGTTGGTATATTGTTTTTATAATCAACCATTCCTAATAGTTTTGGTAAAACATTGGGAATGATATCGTTTTTTATAATGTGTACCAACATTTTTTTAAAACAATTGGAAAAGGTTTTCCCCAAATACAAAGCAGATATAGCTCCCCAATCCACAAGATTACAACCCTAAACTGAAGCTGTCTCGAATCTCTCACTATAACCCAGGCTACGAATATCCTTTTAACCGATAGATCCATCTTCAGTCAAGCAATTTTTTAGTTATAAACTTCAAATTAGTAAGTGATACCTTAGTTTTAGGATTATTCATCTATTTTTTTGATTTGGACTAAACCATATGTCTGTGCAATCTGTGGAATGGTATACCAAGTATGTGCACATTGATTTATTTTCTATTTTTGTTCTACACTTCAAGTGTCATGATTGTGAGAATCCCCTTTATTTGTGGTCTTCATAGCCACTCCTTATGTGTATAGTTAGTGAACCATATGAACTAATGGAGGTGTTGTGATATGTATCCCCACTCAATGATGGTAAAGGGATTGTTTAGTTATATTGTATTGAGGTGGGTATTTGTTTTAAGGATGGTCCACGTGAAGGTATTGTGGATGGATGGGGTAGTGGTGTAGGTAGTTTTACATTTTTAGTGGGGTGATATTGTAGTTTCTATGTACTTTTTTAGTTGATAATAGGATTTGAATTTTGTATTTATAGTTTTTGTTCAAGGAATAATGGGAAGGGTAGTGATATTAAGGATGAATTGGCTATTGGTTAGGTGATGGATTGGAATTGTGATGTGGGTTGGATTGGTCATAGGTAATTTTCATGGTATTATATGGGTATTTCTACCCCTGAACACCCCCACCCCACCACCTGGACACCCACATTCCCTGGACGCCCCCACCCCATACACAACCCCCTCCCACCACCCAAGACACCCCCTAGACACCCCCATTGGACACCCCCCCCCCCACACCCCCTACACACCCCCACCTTCTAGAAACCCCCACCCACTTGGATATCCCCCCTACCCCCTTGAACCCCTCACCCTGAGACACCCCAACCCGCACCCCCTGGACACCCCCACCCCTGGACATCCCCACCCCATGGAAAGTCCCCCCCCCATGGACACCCCCACCCCCTTGGACAACCCCCCACCCGCTAGACCCCCACCCCTAGACACCCCCACCCCTGGACACCCCCACCCCCTAGAAACCCCTACCCTGTGGACACCCCCACCCCTGGACACCCCCACCCCCTGGACACCCCCACCCCCACCCCCGTGAATACGCCCACCCCCGTGGACAAACCCCTCCCCCTAGATAGCCCCCACCCCTGGACACCCCCACCCCCTTTGACAACACCCGTAGACACCCCGCCCCTATGAAACCCCAACCACCCCAACACACACCCCCTAAACAGCCCCCCCCCCCCAGACACCCCCCCCCCCACCCCGTACACCACCCCACCCCTAGACACCCCACTCATGGACCCCCATACCCTTAGACAACCCCCGAACCATGGACACCCCCACCACTAGGGAAATCCAACTGGATAGAACCCCTCCCCTTGGACACCCCAAACCCCATGGACACCTCACCATCCTGGACATCCCCCGGACATCACCCCTGAACCGTCCCCCCACCCCCCTCCACCCACTGAACACCCCCACCCCCTGGGATATCCCCCACTGCCCCGAAACCCCCCCCCCCCCCCCCCCCCGCCCCAGGACACACTTCACCCCCCCTACACCCCCCTAGATAGCCTCACACACCCTAGATACACCACCCCCAAACACCCCACCCCCTCTGTACAACCCCCACCAATTGGACAACCCCCTAGACACCACAACCCCCTTGGACAACCCCCACCCCCTTTATATCCCCCCACCCCTGGACACCCCCACCCCCTTGACACCCCCATCCTTTTAGACTAACCCCACCCCCTGGACAACCCCACTAGACACAACCCCACCCACTTGACACCCCCACCCCTGGACACCCCACTACTTTGGACAGACCCGACTCCCTGGACAACCCCCACCCCCTGGACACCCCAACCCCCTAGACACCCCCACCCCTATACACCCCCACCCCTAGTTATCCCCCCACACCTAGACACCCCCAACTCCATAGACCGCACCACTCCCTAGACACCCCCAGACAATAAATAATTTGACTTTGGGTATAGGGTTTTATGAAATCTCATAACTTTTAAAAATATTTCCATTTTATAGAATCTATGTCTTATTTAAAAATATCTCATTACACATTCTGCATCTTTGATGAAAATAATTCTCTTTTTAATATCTTGAAAAATGTTGTATAAGGTCAATGCTGTCCTCTAGTATGTGATAAATGAAAAATTCCAAAACACATTTCACCTCAAATTTAGGTACATAGAACTTATTTAGTATATATTCACATTACATTAATAATATAGTATCAACCCATGAAACATTTCACTACATAAACTAGAATCCCCATTTTTGAATATCTAAAATGGGGATAGATTATCCCATTTAAAAAATAAATTTCAATTTCATCATTCAAAATCCCCATGATCATGGAATCATGCTTATTTTATCCATGGAACCTACATCTTATGACACCAAACTCCTCTTATTTCTATTTAATATTTCTGGTATTAAGATCCACATGTATTACCATGATGTTTCAATCTCTGGTAGAGTTTTTTCCATGTTTATTGAATACTTGAGAATAATTGGATTCTTCTCCTCAAAAGGATCATTGTTTCAAAATCTATCCTTATCTTTGACATAAGATGTATAAGACTCTAAAAATTCTCTTATAAACTATATATTTTCACTCAATATTCACAACTATCATGGTATTATATTTATAATTGAGGTAAATATCATAGATTTATGTTAATTTATATTATTTTGTTATAAATATAGTATTTTGTTATCTTATATATTATGATTCATATATAGAGTAGTGTGTCATTTATGGTTTCATATAATGTGAAAAATTATCATTTACATAAATATATTTTCGATTAAACATCACTCGTATTGAATTTCATTTACGAAATGATTTATAAGTTGGATGTATGAAACCAATGAGATCTCATGAAAGTTTCCAAACAATTTGGAAATCATTTTAGATTTTCCATTTCAAATTATTCATATAGTTGTCACATACACATCCCATGTTACAATTCTAATGCAAGATGTTTTTTGAGCCGTGAATAAGTCAGCTTCCACATAACCAAATATTGTTTTCAAGGAAACTACTATGTGTGGTTTCACAATTGGGATAAAATGGAATCTCAAATTGCTGATGATCCAAATGAGATGATTGGTTTTGAGAATTTGTTATATGAATACTTTCCCTTTATTCGTCATCATGAAAAATAAAGTAATCCAACCCAATAGGACATTGATACGAGAAAACTTGATGCGTCCAATGAAAACGAAAATGTTGTCAAGGTAAAAAAAATTAATGGCGCTTCCACGACTCCAGTATATCAATAATTCGGTAAAATGAAAAAGCTGGAAATTTTAATCTGATTGTTTCATAGGAAAAATATGTATGAAATTTTTAATACTTCCATTGATTAAATTATTACCTTCATGGAGGACTTACATCTAGATGATGTAGATATTCCCTCAAATCACTATAGGGCATGGACATTTGTTGTGGAACCTGTATTTTTTACGAAACAAAATTTATGCTTGCGCGAAAGTTTTCAGTTTACTCTGGGAGGAAACTACTCAATGAAATGATTGTATAAAATTTGGCACATCCCACTAGAAGCCCATATATGATGTAATACCATCCCATGTGTCACATAATGTAATGTGGAAATTTACACTGATCCATAGACTACAAAATCATTTTATGTCTGATGAAATATCAATAAAAATGTTAGGGAATGATATTGAGAGAAATACAAATAATGATGATTCAGTTCACCCGAAAGATGGGTTTGCATTGAAGATATTTGATGCTCGATATCTTGATTCTGTATCTGACATGGATAATGTGAGGTGGGGTCTTCCATGTGATGGTTTTAATATTTTTTTGAAAATACTAACTTCACACAATACATGTCATATTTTTATAAACATTTATAACCATCCCCCATGGATGAGTACGAAAAAACTTTTCACTTTCTGGAGTATAATAATATCCAGACCTTCTAATCCTATAAATGATATAGATGTATAGATGAAAATTTTAAAAAATTAGTTGAAACTTCATTCATATGTGGGTGTGATCACATACGATGGGTGTTCAAAAGAAATATTTACGATGTGTGTTCCACATATGTGGATGATCAATGACTTTTCTAATTATGAGATGATGTCTGGATGGAGCATGAAGTGAAAAACGTCATGTACAATTTTTATGAAGAATACACAATCTGGAAGACTGAAACATCATTGTAGTTTCAGTTTTACAGTTCATCGACGATTCTGGCCAATGGACCATAAATATAGAAATAATTGTCAAATATTTGGCCACACCGTGGAGACTGATGATACACATCAGCATATGTTTTAAACTGAGGTTCTTAATTAATTGAAATATATCAGTTTTCCATTTGGGAATGGTAAAATGATATATCAAAAGAGAACTAATGTTTCCATTGAAACTTGTTACAATTGGAAGAAAAAGGTCATCTTCTTTGATTTTCCTAATTGGACAACCAATTTGTTATGTCTTTGCTTAGACGTAATGAACATTGAAAAGAATATATTTTAAATTATTCTTCTGATTCTTCTAAATGTTATGGGTAAGTAAAAATACACATTTTATTGTCTGGTTGTGACATTATGGATTGGGGAATCAGACCAGAATAACATCCTATGTGTATATGTGCAAATAAATAGAAATTTCCATGTGTTTCTTATGTGATGACACCTCCATAAAAAAGGAATTTCTAGATGTACAATAGACTATAAAAGTTCATGATGGATATTATAGAAACATATATAAATGGGTCAATAGAAGATAGTTGAAGCTAAAATCAATGAATACTTATGATTATCCTGTGCTTTTGCATGAGTTGATTCCAATATAAATATGTCATATTTATTCAAATAATATAAGGGTGGATGTGTTTCGGTTGTGTCATTTGTTTGGAGATATTTGGGCTATGATTTTTTCCATGTCTTTCTTGTAAACAATGTTGGCATATTCTCCATTAATTTTGTGTGAGGTAGAGAAAATATTTCCT
This sequence comes from Viscum album, assembly GCA_963277665.1. Classification (NCBI taxonomy): domain Eukaryota; kingdom Viridiplantae; phylum Streptophyta; class Magnoliopsida; order Santalales; family Viscaceae; genus Viscum; species Viscum album. Next base: position 1,899,402,650 of record OY728150.1, read on the forward strand.
CCATCTTTTTTCACATGAGTATTGCATTTGACTGTCCATATTCCAACTGATATACTTCTTGGAGGACATATTTCATTTTATTGGATGTATCCAACTGAAATAAATATGTACACATTATTGTATTATGTCCAAAACCTGAACCATACTAAAGGATCTATTGTGAACTATTACTTGGATCATGAATGTATGGATTTATACTCTATGTATTTGTATGATCTTACTACATGAATAAGCAGAGCAATGGGAAATGAAGAAGAACTATATAAGGAAAATGAACCCATTTTTCCATCACTTCCACAAAAAGGATAAATTCCTAGATCATATATATTGACAACATTAATCCTTGAAGAGCGGGAGATGACACATCACACAGTTTTTTTCAACTTTAATTTGTTTGATTACTACATCATGTATGTAATTTGAATATGTATATCATTAATATATATATGTTAAAATATTTTTATTTTTATCTACAAGGAACATAAAGCAATGATAACTATAAAGCATAGTTCATTATCTTTGAGAAAAATGGAGACTTTTCATAGAAAATAGTTTTCTGGTTGGTTAAAATTGAGGGTAAAAATATTACTATTTTATGTAATTAAATAAATATTTAATTAAGTTTAATATTCATTTATATTTCTGGTATTGAGTTTTCCTGCTGACTCTGCCTTTGAAGAAAATGGATCTTTGGATTTTTCCCCTAACAGTATGGTTTGTGACTATAAATTAATTGTTATCATTGTGTACACATTTATTATCACTGAATGAGAAAATGAATTGAGTACACAGAATGATGGTGTTATGGTTACTTCCATAATTGACTATAATGACAGTGCATCAGATAATATACCATGATTTAAAAATGTAGGTTTTTATGGAGTTGTAGAAAAAATAATAATGTTGTATTATTACTCCCTTGGACAATTCATGATGTTGACGTGCCAGTGAGTTGATTCGTTGATGTGGTGGGGCACATTTATTGATGATTGTTGATTTCATGTAATTAACATGACACTCACTCTTTCTATTTATCAACTATTTGTACTAGCATCAATGGAGAAACAAATGTTTTATGTCAAAGACCATATTCAACCTGAATTTGGTGTCATTATTGAAGTAATTCCAAGAAAAATATTTTGATGGTGGTGATGATGGCATTGAAATGATCCCTACTACCATTGGAAATAATCCATTTATTACTTTTGATTACTCCAATAGCTCAATTTTCAATGTTGACTGTGAACATGATTTTTTGGTGGGAAATATATAGAATCATCCATCTATGTTCTCAATTATTTTGGATTAACTCAAATTGGGTAGTTAATGTTGTTAATATTAAAATTAATTTAATATTTATTACAAATAAGTTGTGTCCAACATGAGCATTATGTAAATTTTTAATGATTATTGGTTGTAATTTTATTTGAATTTCATTTTCTAATTTGGAATTGAATTGTATTCAAATCTAAAAAACCAACATTTATAACTTGGTGAACATTGAAATTATTTATTGACCATGTATAAAAGTATTATAACTATAATACCCCCATTAATCATTTCACCAGATAATGAACATGATGGGTTGTACTCTTCTTCAAAACACGTATAGAAACCTGCATCATCTACCTGGGCTAATGAAATTAAAATTTTCCTTAATTTTGATATGTGATTTACCACTTATGAATATTTTAGATATATTATCCTTGTTAATATGTTTATATCATAATTTTCAATTATATTATGTTTTTCATCATTCGTAAAATATTCCTTTCTGAATTTTCTAGAGGCATAATTCAGTATGATTTTTCTCTTAGTTGTTTAGTGATATAAAGCCACAAAATAAATTTTCCATTATTTTAATAGACCGGTGACACTATGAAAATTACCAACCTAGTCAAAATTATATTTCATAATTATGTATTTATGATTTATTGAATTCATTATATATCCATTCAATATCACCTAAAAAATCGATAGTAAAATTATCCAAGAACCCCCTATTCCCTATCATATATTTTGTTTTTTAAGTTACAGATTAGTTATCCTTTTCTAATTACTTACATATTTGTTTTCAAATGTAGGAAATGCAACAAATTTTTGAGAGTCAAAGGAAAAATATGATGGACAACAATCTTTGCATGGCTGGGATGGGCATTCCCCCACTAGTGAATGTAGTGAGTAATTTATTTCAAATATATATATATTTGAATAATATATAATGTCATGTGATTAGTTTTGTTTTAAACATTTTTTTTGGGATCAACCTCTTAGGTGAAAATTATTTGATGATCTTCCTAGTAGTGGTCCTAGTACTCAGGATGGTGGTACGAGGGGAGTGGTACGAGAGCTAGGTGATCTGGTCGTCAACCCGATTAGGCCATGCCCCTCCCACTGACAAACAATCTATCCCACATTCTGATCCCAATGTGTTGTTTGGGACACATGAGATATTTAGGAATCCCATGTTTTCACCACCCTTTACATCTCTACCTCCTCTCCCATCTTTACCATATCTGATGATGATTCCCACGCCCCATCCAACATTCGTTCATCCATCCATTTCATCTTCTTTATCCTATACTTCATTCTCTTCGAGCTTCAATATTCCATATTCTTCGACTCCTGATCTGACACATTATATCCCTACAGAGCATACACTAGGACCCACTCCACCTGTACAGGATGATCCTTATGTTACTATAAATATAGTAGTGCCTATTGAACATACTTCTGTATGTAAATTTATAGAACCCTAAAAACAATTTATACGATTACTTATTTTCATTATAACATCGATTGATAAAATATTTTTTTCTTTCATAACACATACAATTACTAATAGGAGTAATGGGTAGGGGTGTCCATACATGTGTGCGATGTGGAAATTGTGCATGGAGTTGATGGTGGAATATACTAATGTCAATCAAATGATTAAAAAAATAGGGCAGCAATGTGGGATTGTTTTGGCGACGCATGCCAAATACTCCGAAATCATTCCTTTCAGCCCGCTCTAATGGAAATAGATTCAAAATAAAGTCAAGGATAATGATTGTAAAGATATATGAATAATCAATATGTTCTATTTAAAAAAAATATTATTTTTTATTTTTATGAATTAATATTTTTGTGTCAGCTTCGGTGTAATTTCCCTGATAGTGAGGGTGCATGGCGAGCAGATCTAAAGGGTTTAGGTGAGATTTTGAGAGTCTATAAGAAAACGTTTTATATTTAATGGAATGATAGAGTTTTAATATAGTAAGAGGTGGTACCTATCATGGATTATTTTCTGATAGAACAATATCAGATGATGATTACTCATTGGATGACTATCCATTTTAAGGTATTAATCAAATTTGAGGTATTTAAATAAAAATATTCTGGTTTCTCGTTAATATGATATTTTTTATTATTGAATTTTATTTAGGAATCATCTTGAATAAATAAAAAAATGATGCTGAAAAACACCTACACACATAGGGACGTACTAAGACATCATATCATGAGAGGAAATAGGTATGACAATTGTTTATAATTTTTCTTTAGGACTTTAACATTCTATTGTTTCCTCCATAATTTATTTTATTTCTATATAATTTTTATTATGAAACTAATTATTGATATCCTATTTTTAATTATGGTTTACCACATTCAATGTCATTATAGAGGAAAACATTTAATATTGAAGGATGTGTACCACGAGAAAAACTGTTTTTCTCGAGTAGAAGGAAGAAAGATGGAAGTACCATTAACAAGTCATCTCATAAAAAGATTTTATGTTTTACATTATTGACTTAAAATTTAAATATTTATTTTTTAACTAAATATTAAATTTATATTTGTAACTGGCTACTTTAGAGGCCCTTGATGCCCATAAACCTGACAATTTTGGGCCAAATGATCACATATAGTAGGTGTTGGGTGATTATCACCCTAGGAGAGTAATCTACTGACTTGAAAAGAGTATATCCCCGACGAGTTATTGGCCCACCTAAGTTACTAGTTGTAGTGCCACCGAGTTCCAGTAGGTTAAGGCACATGTAGAACAATCTTCTAGGCAAGACACTACATTTATAAAACTGATGGATGTTTTACGTCCAACACTTCCACAAGAGGAAAGAACGTATTTTGATGAATATATGTTGTCGATGAATTCTATATATGGTGCAACATGAGGAAGTTCTAGTGGGGGTTTAGAATATTTCGTTCAAGGCCATGATGATGGCGAAGAAGAGTCTGAGGTGGAGGAGGAGGCTGAAGAGGAGGCTGAGGTGAAGTATAGGGGAGAGGGGGAGGGTGTTGAGGAGGGTGGGGAGGATGATGGGTATGATTATGTGGACAGGGATGAGGCCAATAATGAAATTGATGATAGTGATGGTGATGAGGGATAGATTGATCTATTACATTTTTTACTGATATTGCTGACATGTCATGTTTGTTTAGTTATTTTGCATGAATATATGTGTGATTATATATGTCACATTATCCTTATTTCTTTATCTTTAAATAATAAAACATGACATGATTATTTTCTATGACTAAATATATGTGTGACTGATTCACGCCTCCCCTGGACACCTCCACCCACTCAAACACTTCCACCCCTAGATAGCCCCCTGTGGACACCCCACCCCCGTGACCCTTATGAACAGCCCCCCCCCCCCACTCCTGGGACACCGCACCCATTAAACAGCTCCAACCCCATGGACACCCCGCCCTCATGGACACCACCCCACCCCATCGACATCCCACCCCCTTGGACATCCCCCACCCCCTGGAGAGCCCCCCAACCCCACCCCCTAGACAACCCACACCCTTGTCCAACCCCCCTTGACACCCTCCGTCCCTATAAACCCCTACCCCTTAGACAACCCCCACCCCCTAGACATCCCCCACCCCCTTTGAAACACCCCATATTCTGAATACAATTTTGAATTCCATGTTCTATATGTGTTATTAATAATTATATTCTATATGTAATGATATATGAATTAAATAAATTATACATCATTCAGAATTATATATCTAATTCTTAATTCATTTTAAATGTGTTATTTATTCATAATTCATAATTTAGTACACAATTCGTTCTATATGTATTCAATTGAGATTTCAATTCTAAATTCTGTGTTTCATAGCGTAATATGGATCTGAATTGAATTCTAAATTCATAGGTGCACATTGTATTGCAGTGGGGGAGGCATGGCGACCTATATAGTGGGAGGGGAGGTTCTGCGTAGTGGGAGGGGTGTGTAGTGAAAGTGTGGGGGTCTGTGAGTGGGAGGGGGAGTGTAGTGGGGGGTGTGGGGTTGGTAAGGTGGTGTGTAGTTAGAGAGTGGGGGGATGTGCAGTGGGAGGGTGGGGGCAATTCGATTGGAGGGGGTTGTGCAGTGGGAGGGGGTGTATAGTTAAAGGGTGGGGGAAATGTAGTGGGAGGGAGGGTTGTAGGGGGGGGGCGCAGTGAGGGGGTGGGGTGTGCAGTGAGATGGCGAGGTTGTGGTTGTGTAATTGGTTGGGGTGTTCATTGAGAGGGTGGGGGTTGTGGGGGTGGGATGTGTAGTGGGAGGGGGAGTGCAGTGAGAGGGTTGGGGTTGGTTGTGTGGGGGTTGTTTAGTGGTAGAGGGTGTGCAGTGAGAGGGAGGGGGGATGTGGGTGGTGGGTGTAGTGGGGGGGGGGGGGGGCTGTGTATATGGGGGGTTGTGTAGTAGGAGGGGGGATGTGTAGTGGGTGGGGGTTATGGGGGAAGTGAGAGGGTGTGGGGGCGTGTAGTGGGACGTGGCAGTGAGAGGGAGGGGGTATGGGGGGGTGCGTAGTGGTTGGGGGTGTGGGGGGGGGGGGTATGACTCCAAGCACGAATCCCCCCATCATGGTTCCAAAAGTTCTGATGACATCATTTAAATGTTCATACAACCTCGCTAAAGTCTTAACTGACTTCAATGGAGTTTTTACTAATTAATTTTCCAACGACTTCAACTAGCCATAAGGATCAAATCCATGTTTCAATGCATCAATGATCCTACTCCCACTCTTCTCGAAATGATTTTATTCTATTTTTAATCCCACATATGATCGTTATAAAATGATACATATGAATCAAAATAATACATTAAATGTGGAACCATACATTATTAGGTCTACTACACATCAATATTATAGAGTCCCTAAAATCATTCAATGGTCAATTTTATAGAAGAACACAACCCTTCCCTCAAGAGAATCAATTTTACATGTTACTAGGTCAACAAATATAAACCATATGAGTATCTTTAATTGTCACATTAAATAACATACATCATTCAACCTTATCTTCAATATCCCATCATCAAGGACAATGATTAAACCTAATTTTCAATTCAATTAATTGTTATGTGAGGCAGCAAGTACTGCGCAGAGCTCGATGACTCAAAATGAAATCCACTACATTGAAAAATCATTTTTTGGCATATGTAACAATATCTAGAAACATATGCATAGGTTATGATCGCCATCTAGGTGGTTAATTTTCCCATACACAAGATAATATTTTGAACCCCTATATATCAACCAACATCAACTAGGGTAATCCTCACAATGGTACCATATATCATTAAATATATTATCTTCTTTGACATAGACAACATTTTACGGATTAAACAATAGGTTGTAATAACATGGAAGCTTCATTCCAAATACACCTATTGCTAATAGCAATGGTGTCACTAAAATAAAATAAATAGTTTCTTACTACCACTATCACCTCTCTTTTTTCAACCATATAATTAGAACAATCTCAGTCATTAAATCACCCCCAACATCCAATGTTTAAATTGACACGACACATAACCACAATATAAAATATATATATATCACATAACCATAACCATATAATATATAAATATATAATGATGGATAAATATCACATCACGTCAAATAAGAACCCTTATCATCATATAGAGGATATGAATGGTTGATATTGAGCCCATAATCATAGGAATATAGTTCCCATGGTGTAGGGTATTTTTAGATGATTGTGTTTTGGTTCACTATAATTTTGTATATTTTCTCCATGAGTGTTTTTCTTGAATTCTATAAATTGTACTGTCGACATGAGTGTTTTTTTTAATTATGTATTATCAGGTGTTGGATAATTATTTTATTTTTTTTTGTATTTTCATTTGTTTTTGAATTATGAAAATTGTAGAGGGGAGTCAAGAGTGGAGGAAGGCTGCTACAATTATGTAAATCGAAGAGGAGAGGCAAGAGGGTCAGCTGCTAGAATCCTATAGTTGGGTATACCAATGGTTTACAAACCATTTGTATAAAGATAGAAAAATTCATCTATACCAACAATATATACGTAAACCATTGGTAATGCACTATACTAAATGTTTCTTAATCATTTGTAAAACACTATACCAATGGTTCACCAATCATTGGTATAGATTTCCTATTTGGTAAACCAACGGTTCTAAAAAAACCTTTGGTAAACTAGTATACCAAATGTTTTTAAACCATTGGTATAGGTTATAGATTTATATTTATCAATGGTTACAAACCATTAGTACTTGTATATTGAAACTGTTCCTTTTAACCGTAGAGAAATTGGATTTTTTTTTTGTTCTATGCCAACGGTTTCCTTGTAACCGTTGGTATAAGGCTATCCCCATGCCTTATCACCCAATTCTTTTTCAAAATGTTGTTATAACATGTACCAATGGTTTGGTAGCCAATATCAATGGTTTTTAATCATTGGATAGCCTTGGATTCTAGCAGTGTACAAATAATTTTCAAGAACAACCTATTGTGATCCTTTCCCCAATTTCATTTTTTCTATGTCTTTGTGTTTTATTGAATTTTATATAAGTACTTTGATTAATATGAATTTTTTATTTGAATTTTTTAAACATTATTTGTTTATGAAAAAATTGTAAATGATAAATATTTATCATGATTTTGATATAAATCATCTTCGCATTCCAGGATATGTTTAAAATGAACATATTGGGATTATTTCTATAGATACTTAATATAAAACACTACGGTGGGCCTTACAAATATTTTTTATATAACACATTGGACACCCATTCATTGTTGTGTACACCAAATATGGTATTTCAAGATAGGAAATGGAAAGGTACTATAGTGATGCAGTGAGGTTAATGTCATCCAATAATGGGTCGCTAGTGGTGACATGATCAGAGATTTACCACATATCACATGGAGTAGTGGTTTTTTAGTTTCTATCCTATTTTTAGAACATTAACATTTTTATTTTCATATTTCGAGCTGTATTACTCTTTCTATGTCACTCATAGAATGGCATATATTTCGTCTAGTATTATTCTGTGGTTTATTTTTTAAGTTTATATTCCATGATTTTTTGTTTTAAGATGGGTGAAATCACTCCCTATGAATTTTATTTCATGATCAAGTTAACGTCTGCAGCATATGGGGATCATGAACACCCTCAGAGTATGTATCAGATTACTTAATCTGATATTTTTTACGGTATTTCAAGATTGTCACTAGAACATGGTATCAAGGATTTGTTATTCATTTTGCTGTAAGTATAAAAAGTTAGCAGTGTTGGGACTTGAGATTTAGAATTAAGTGATTTCCTCACTAGCTTATACTATAGAGAGACTCATGTTCCCATAGGTTTTTAGGATGTGTGTGTCTTCTAGGGTAAGTTTCATAATGATCTCAGATTATTATTTTTTGTTTAAATTGAGATTATTCTATTTATAACAGCTTCCATCTATTCTTTTGTGTAGAAAAATACCATCAATGCTTATTTCATGGGTTCAAAAGGGGGTATACTGGGAGATGATCTTAATATAAATACTCTTCACGATTAGAACCTTAATAATACTATTGCGGGAGATGTTTGTTCCATAGATAAAGAATTTACCATGAGTTGATAATAAAATAGTTGAGGCATGGGATGGAGTAAGGGAGATAGAGATTTATCTTGATATATTAATGTGATAATCACCCATCCTTTAAGGGTAAATACGAACCTCAATCGGGAGAGGTATAGCTGGAAGATATTGATTAGATCATAAAATTCCTTGAGACACAAGATTCTATCAGGGTGATGTGTGTAATTTTTTGGATTGAGTGTCCCTACTAGAGATTGTAGTGTTCTAAAGCATAGATAGATAGGAATGTGGGAATGTATTGGAGGAGTTTTACGACACTTTTAATTCAAACACTATTCCTATAATCCCTTATGGTGACAAATTTTGGGACTATGTTGATTGGAAATGTTTTTCAAATTTTGTTTTATTTTATTTATAATGAAGATAAATCAACTAAAATTGTAAAATAGGAAAATCAGTCTCATATTCTATTTTGAGAGATCAGACACACATTTTTTAAGAAATTACTTCATATTAAGAAAAATCTATTTGAAACAGATGTTTCTGATCAGACTCACCATGGGTTCAGAATCAGAGAAGATTGTAATGAGCTACTAATCGTCATCAAATTTAGAATGGGTCCATTAAAAATCATATAATGCTTTGGTGTATTGTATTTCTCATAAATCAAAAGTATGTTGTGAAATATATGATATATGATTTTTGAAGAAATATTTGAGGGGGGAAATATGTTGATGAGTCTTTGAAAGGAAAAGATTTTGAAGAGGATCTAGAAGGAAAATATGTTGATGGGTATATGGAAGGAAAATATGTTGATGAGGCATAAGAAGGAAAAGATATTTATGAGGATCAGAAAGGAAAATATGTTGATGAGGCTTAGGAAGGAAAAGTTGTTGATGAGAATTAGGAAGAAAAATATGTTAATGAGGATTAGGAAAAAATGAATTCATACTGAAGAATTAATTTTAAAGAATTTATTCTCAGGAATTCATGATTATAAAATCAAACTAATAAAATAGTACTAAATAATTTACACTAAAGAAATCATGTTGAGGAAATCTTACTGAATAGTTAATACTAATGATTTCATGATTAATAATCAGTACTATAGAGATCATACTGAATAATTCATACTAAAACAATCGTACTGAAGAAATTACATTGAATAAATCATACTAAACAATTATTATTCTGATTTCTTAATGAAAATATCATACTGGGACTTCTGAATGAAAAAATCAGAGTGGGAAGTCAGAATAAAAAATCAGAATCAGATTTAATATTTGTTATAAAGACAGAACGAATATGAATTGAACTAAAGATATAAAAATTAATTAATGTAAAACAAGTCATGTAAAGGCATAGATTTCATGGGGAGTTGAATATGTCATAGATTTATCAGATTTTAATGTAGTATTGAATATTTATATGTTTTGGAGAAGTGGGAAAACATTTTCAAGGCCCCGCCTAATCTATTCCTACATTAATATAAAATGATAACACATTCTCTTTTGTTGTGGCATTCAATGAACGTGAACAGTAGAGAGAAGCTCCAAATTTCTGACATGTGAATAATGTTTTCCATATTGTGCTTTCATAGAGATTTTTTATTGCTGGATAGAAGAGGAAAATATTGTATTCATCTCTAATCATCATATTGAGCTAAAACAACATATTTATATAAAAAATTAAATTTAGATTATTATTGTATTCTTCTCGATTAGCTATCAGGATTAGTGTTTCATACATAGGATAGAAGAGGTGAAGATTTGTCTAGAATATATTCAGACATATTTATATAGTTTTTTAAATTGGTAGATTCGTACTTGTATTTTCATATTCAGATTTTGTACTGATATTTTCTTATTGGTATTTTCGTACTGATATTTTTTTTACTAGGATTTTTTTATTAACATATTTGAATTGATATTTTCATACTAGGATTTTAATATTGAGAACATCATACTGAGATTTAATTCAAAATTCTTGGATGTTCTTACTAGCTTCATTCTAAGAAAGTGATGAAAAGTTTTTCAAAAGCTCATATTTGCTAAATTTTATCAAGAATCACTGTAACAAGTTTGTTACAAAAATATTCTTATATAATTTCATGAAATATAAATCACATGATTTTTTGGATTTATTATAGATCTATATGGGTGTAAAGAAATATCTGAATCATTATATTCCACACACAATTAGTTCTTTCTAGTGGATTGTGTGGTATTGGATCATTTCCAAACTATACCAAGGATATAACTATTCATATTGAATAGTGAACTTTATAAATACTTGTGTTCCTTTGAGTGTGTGTTTTAATTTTTTTAAAAAAGAAAAAAATCTTTATCTAGAGTTGAAGATTGATTGAATTTCATAGAAAAAAAAATAAAATGAAAAACTGATTCACCCCACCCCCTCTTATTGATACAATTATAATGATTGGGAACTTTACTGTGGTATAAGAGTTGAAGGATCCATTCACTAATTAATTGAAGACGGGTTAAAGAGATATTGATGTATAATATTAATTATGTGAACTGTAAAGGTATTCCAAATTTAGATGGAATGAACTATCAGATTTAGAAAGATATATTTTTTTCTTTTTCTTATATCTATTGGATAGAGTGTTCTTGATGCATAAATCTATGGTTTTCCTAATATTGATGATAAAGTTCCTCTAAAATCTATAAAAAAGAAGAATATTTATAATAATGGAATGGAAAATTAAGATTTACTATCATCACATTATGTAACTGAATTTCGAAGGGTGATTGGTGTTTCCAGAACCAAAGGTTTATGAGATAAATTGAAAAAAATATAAAGGTAATAGAAAAAGATAGAAGGAAAAGTTACAAATATAGAGGTAGAATTATGAATATTTGAAAATGGGTGAACATGAATCTATTGGGTAAATTATTACTAGGGTGAATAACATTTTTATCACTATCAGATATCTTTGTGAAAAGTTAGGGGATTAAAAAAATTAATAATTGATCTTGAGAATTATTCATGAAAAGTTTGATGGGAATGTATCCTAATTTGAGGATAGTGGTTCTGAAACATTATATCCAAATGATTTTAATTATAATCTCATCACTTATAAAATGAGAAGGGTGAAAGGAATGAAAGAAAAAGAAAACTTTTCCTGAGAAATGTCTTCAAGGATGCCAAAAAATAAATGTAAAAGATGATTTATATTGAAAATGAAGAAGGTGAATCCAATTTTGAGAATGAGGAACATAAAATTTTAATGATATTTTATGAATGTTTGCTAAAAATGTTAAAAAAATTTACAAGTAAATAAAAAGGGAAACATCCTTTAATTTTTTTGAATGTGGAGAAGTTTGGAATGTTGAGGCAAATTGTCCTGGAACAAAGAATGAAGAAGATAACGATAAAGAAGAAATAATGAAAATAAGGTTGTGTAAGAAACAACATGAAAATGTAAAACCATATTCTACATGGAATTATTGAAAATTCCTGAAATCCAAAAGTAGAATTTCATTATCTAGAGACGATGAAGAAGAATCCAGTGATGCTAAATTGGATTTTTATTTTGAATTTCATATAAAATACTTTTATCACAATAGATAATGATGAATAACTAAGAATAATTTTTTCATAAGAAGAAAAAGGAACTATACAAGAATATCAATTGAAATAAGCATTTCCAGAATGTATGAGAATGATTATAAGTCTATAAAAGTAAAATAGAATGTTAGAAGATGAATTTTCCGCAACAAGTAATCAAGATTGTTTTTCTAATGGTAATGTTAAGCTAGTTAAATAAATTTAGGATTTCAAGGAATATTTTAAGGAATAAAATAATCTTAATGAGAATCTAGAAGTGATGTTGATAGAAAAAAAAGAATTACAGTTAAAACTTTTCGAAAAAATAATTTTTAATGTTGATGATAAGGAACATGTTTCCAAAACTATATATCAAAATTTGGTGAATGTTATCATATTTAGAAACCTAATACGGATTATCCAAAGAGACCTTTATAGTATTTGAAGATGGAATTAATTTTTTCTGAGAAGATGAAATGTGGGAATGCTATGTATGTGTCAAAGATTGACAAAGTGAAGAATTCAGATGTTTTAAAATACCCTGAGTATGAAAATGTTTTATCAGGGTTTGGAAAATATTCAAATACTTATATTTCCATTAAAGGTGAAAAGAAAAACATGGTTCCAATTTATAATGAAATGTTTGGTGATTCAGATAAAAAATTCAAGAAGGTTGCTGAGAAACAGATTTACATTTACGATTGGTATAGAAGTTTCAGTGGAAGATAATACATCTATAAGTACTCATGGTATTGTGGTATAATCATAAATAGGTAAAATATTTCTTGTTTCATCCAAAAACATTTCTATTATTCCATATGTTATGATTTTAAATAGTTGAGGGGGAGTCAATCTCCTCTATGAAAGAAATACTATAAGTTTGTTTTGACAAATCCTGAGAATGATGGAGTAAGGATTAAAAACATATTACAACCATTGGAAAATATTTTTGAAATATGTGAAAAACATTGAAACCATGTAAAATGATTTACTATTTTATTTACATCATAAAAAAATCTTCTCAGAAACTCTCAGAAGTTTGAGGTAAAGAAATAAATGGGAGACAATAAAGTTGATGTTTCTTAAACTGCATTAAATGATAAAAAATAAGAATAACCATGGATTTTTTATTGTATATTTTCTTATTATATTATAATATATTTGAATTTTTTTTAATGACTGTAAATAATGAATAATGATCTTTGGAATTGACGAGTATTGAAAATTAAATGTGCTGTATTAAGAATCATTGGGAAAGAAAAGTTGAAATCTATGAAAACATTTCATATTGATCATGTCAAACACAATTTGCTATGTGTTTCACAATTTTTTGATAAGGGTAGAATGTTTATCTTTATAAACTTTGATTTTATTTTTGAAAAGTGATGATGATGATATAATTGATACAAGAGGCCAGTATTAAAAAGGAAACTCATTTTGGGTCAGTTAATTATAAAATTATTGTTACATACGTATAAAAGAAGTGAATAAATTGTGGAATTAAAGGATAGTACACATGTGTTAGAGAAACATAGTAATGTAATCAATGAGAGATAGTGTCTGGGACATTCCTGTTTTTTTTAATGTAGATATTGGTGCTATACTATTTGATAGAAATGAATTATTACAAACTCAGTGTATAAGAATGTAGAGATATGTGCAATGAAACCCCTAGAGCAGATTCTTTAAAGATTTTTGAGGGCCAATGAGTAGACCATCAATAAATTGTTATATGTAATTCATTATTTTCATTAATTCTTTTACTTGAATTACATTTATTATGTATGTGATACATAGGTAAGGTTATTTGATTTTTTTATAAGTTTTAGAAGGAAATATAAGAAAGAAATGAGTATTCAATAAAGAAGTTATGAACATACAATTGTGTTGAATACAGAAGAGAATAATTTGAATGTTTTCTTGAGATTCATGAAATTTTGAATGTGTGTATTTCCCCATATACTGCTCAACAAAATTTGGTTTCTAATAGAATGAATATAAGTTTGGTGGAAATGGGAAAAACTGTGTTACATAAACATTCTATTTCTCATTAATATTGGAGGTAGGCCATGAGTTTTGTAATGTATATTCAATCTCAAATCATCTAAATGGAAATATCACATAATAGTAGATATTATTTTTTGGAAAAACTACATGATTGATTCACTAATGAGTTTTCAGAAGTCCACACAATATATAGAAGAAATGTGGAATCTTTTGAATGTTTGAGTTGAAAGGTGAAGATGAAATCTATCTTGAACATGCTCCATAAAGAATTTTATATAGTTTTTAAAAAAATAAAATATAAATAATTTTAGATTTTATTTAAATGAATATTTGGTAAAGGGATATATATGAATACATTATTTGTAAGATAAGGATGTTGAGAAGGAAAAGAAAAAATTATGATAATGATACAGAATGTAGTAATCCTAATAAAAAAGAAAAATTAGAATCTGTGATATCTAGTGATGTGGAATATAGTATAAAATATTATCCTAGGATATGAAAACAAGTGGGAGATTAGAATATTTATATTTATAATAATCAATAGGTTCAAACAAGAATAACAACAAATTATATTACAATTACTTATTTATATTCAAAAGATGAGCCAAATGATGTAAAATAATCGTTTGACTATCTAGAATTTGTTCATGCCATGAAAAGGAGTTGGATAATATTAAAATAATGGTACATGGGAAATCATTCCGAATCCAGATAATAAAAACATTATTGGAAAAAAATTTGGTTCTTCGAAACAAGGTGAATAAAGATGGTCCAGTGATATGAAACAATGTCATATTGGTTTGCAATGGATACTAATAAATTGATGGTACTTATTTTAATGAAACCTTTTCTCTGGCGGATAGACTAGAAAATATCATAATATTTCATTCTATTTATATAAAATTTGGTCACACGATACTTTAACTGGACGTTAAATCTATTTCTTGAATGGTGATCTTGATGAGGAGGTTTATATTGACCAATCTTGTAAATTTATTCTTGGGAAAGATGAATGTTATGTGAGAAAATTGGAGGAGGTTTTTTATGTGTTAAAACAAGATATACAGGCATGGTATTCTAAATTGGATACGAGATTAAAGAATATTATTTTTAAGAAAGGAAGAGTGGATAACAATATCTACATTATAAAAACAAAAGAGTATTCCATCATAAATTTTTTTAGGTTAATGAAATTATCATTACTTGGATTGATGAAATATTTTTTGAAATATTTGATAAATAAATGAAAAGGAAGATTGATATTTCCATGCTAGGGGAAACAAAAAACTTTCTTAGGTTACAGATCTTACAAGAGGTTAAACATATTATTAATTCTCAAGGAAATGATGCTAAGGATCATATTAATAAGTTCAGAATGGATAACCCCAAACCTATTTAATCATTTATTTCAATGGTATTTTTCTTCCAAAATATAGATAAGTAAAAATAGTTGACTAGAAATAATTCCTAATGATTAATGCATGTTTGTTGTATTTCACCCCTTAGGACTCGACATTGTTTATTCTATTACCTTATGTGGATGATTTTAGATTTCTCATATAGAATCACATTTAAATTCTAGAATAATAATATTTAGTTACATGAATAGCATAATAAAATTTAGAATCAAATATGGTAGCTTAAATAGTATTAATTTGATTGGGTATTTAGATAATGATTGGGAAGGAAATGTTGATGATACAAGATCCACATCTAGTGGAGTATTATTTTTTATAAATAACTGTATTAATTTTCAAACAAAGTAATAGAATCTAGTTACTCTCAATATATCTAATGATGAGTATGATGCTACCACACAAGCCACTACTAAACATATGTGGATGAAAATGAAATTAGAAGACTTACTTGTTAAAGAGAAGTTACCCTTGTTCTTGGGTTGTGAAAATAAAATTATAGTATATCTCACCCGGAATATATTTCAGAATTATCATTCAAAACATATTGACATCAAAAAATGTTTCATTAAAGAGCTTGTGAATAAGAATGAATTAGGGTTTTAGTATGTTCTATCATCAGAACAAGTTGCTGAATGTTTTAAAAAATATTTACTGGAATAATTCTTTTCTGTATTGAGGCTAAACTCGAGTGTCCAACCTCATTACCTTCATGGTTGACGTATAGTTTTGTATCACATATCTCAATTTATCTTTGGATATTGTTTTTAAGGGGGAGATATATTTCATAAATCTATCCTTATAGAAGAATGAAAAAAGGGGCAGTTGTTGGTATGTTCTAATTTCTGCATGTAAGTGTATGAACTATTCTAATAGTTTTTTTGGAGTGGTTGTAAAAATATTTTTTTTGTTTTCCAGGTATGTTGATGATATAATGTAATGGGGTGAATAAAATTAGAGAAAAAAATTTGGGGATGAAAATATGAGAAAGTTACATAGTCACTACTTTTGTACATTATGGTTATTATATAAATAATTCTTGTTTCCAACATTGATTTAGCTCATGTATTCTTAGAATTGTTGGTTAGTAATACATTTCTTCATGTTACAATGTTTAGTGATTTATGAATCATTTTTTACCAAAAAAATACAAAGGGTGAAATTATTGGGACTATATAGAATAAACATGATTTTTTTGATTTTTGTTTCATTTATCGTCCAAAAAGATAAATCAACTAACTTTTTTAAAAGTGGAAAACATGACTCAAGTGTTTTAGAGAAATAGGATTCACTTTTTTATGAATTTTCATCATATAGTGAAAACGTTTTTTGGAAAACAATATTCTGATCAGACTCAGATTAGTTCTAGAATGGGATAAGATCGTATTGGGGTACTAATGGTAATCATGTTCATCATGGATTCTATAAAAAATCGATGGTGGTTTAGTGTTTTTTTCTCATAAATCATAATCATGGTGTGAAACTTATGATAAAATATTCATAAAGAAAAAGGCGAGGAAGTAAAATTTGATGACCAGTCTTGGGAAGAAAAAGATTTTAATGAGGATCATGAAGGAATAGAAGTTGATGGGGATCAGGAAGGAAACTATGTTGATGGGGATCATGAAGGAAAATATATTGATGAGGCCTAAAAAGAAAAATATATTGATTAGGCTAAGGAAGGAAAATATTTTGATGAAGCTGATATTGAAAAATAGTTTGATGAGGATGAGGAAGAATAAAAAATTCACAATGATTAATTCATGTTGAGGAAGTCAATATGAAGTAATTATAACGATGAAATCATTCTGAGGAAATCATATTGATGAATTATTACTAAATAAATCTTAATAAGGAAATCGTACTGATGAATTTTTAATGAAGATTTTATATTGAATAATTCATATAGATGAAATCATACTGATGATTTTTAATGAAAAAATAATACTAATGAAACCGTACTGAGGAAATCATACTAAAAAATCATATTGGGATTTTATAATGAAAAGTTCATAGTGGGATTTCATAATGAAATTATCGTACTAGGAAAATCAGAATGAAAAACTAAAATTTTATTGAAGAGTTTTTGAAATAATGAAAAAATATATATTTAATATAATATCCAAAATTAATGAAATGTTGATGAAGTCAAAGAATGACCTAGATTTCATGGGGAATTTATTGAGTCTTATTATTATCCAAGATTTATGGAATTTTGAAGATTTATGAATGTTGGTGAAGTGGGAAGCCCTTTTCAAGTTCCTAGATAAATAATTATGCTTGACTATAAAAGGAGAAGATCACTTTGTCTTTTGGTGTGACTTTCATTTCTCACAAAAGAGGAGAGAGAAGCTCCAAATTTCTAGAAAGTGAAGAAGTTTCTCTGGACCATGGTTTTTTTAATGATGCTTTTTTATTGATAGAAGTGTAAAAGATTGAATTCAACTCTGATCATCATATTATGAAAAAACATTGTAATTAGATGTTTTTTTATTCCACTAGATTGGGAATCATTTTGAGTGTTCCATACTCAGGATAGAAGAGGTGCCAATTTTCTTAACAGTATTCAGACATAGTTATACATTTTTCGGACTGGGGAGAATCATAATAGGAAAATCATACAAGGATATTTGAACATGTATTTTTATAGTGATATTTTAATTTTGAAATTTCCGTATTGTGATTTTAATATTAGGATTTTCATATGGAGAAAATAGTATTGGGATTTCATTGAAAAGTCCAAGAAGTTCTTACCATCTTCTAGGTAAGAATGTAATGAAATATTTTTCTAAATGTCATATTTGTTAAAAAAAATTGAGAAGCACTATATCAGGTTTGTTATAAAAAACATTCTTATATCATTTTGTTCTATTAAAATAAAATTCGTTGTTGTGTTGATCATAGAGATACTCAATTGTAATGGAATATCCTAATCAATGTATTCCATAAAATGGTTTGTTTTCTAGTGGATTGTGTGGTATTAGATCATTTTCAAACCATACCAATGATGTAACTGTTCTTATTGAATAGTGAACCTTATAAATTCATGTGCTCCTATGGATGTGGTTTTGAAATGTTTTTGGTAGGGGATTAAATAATTAAAAAGATGTGAAAGTTATTTCAATTGAAGGGAAATATAAAATAAAAAGTATCATTGATAACCCCCCTCTCAGTAATACAATTATACTCACTATGAACATTTAAAAAAATCATGAGTCATTCTCTTTTAAGTAGGGAGATCATTAAATGTAAGAGTACACCAATCTGTTTGCAGAGATAGTTCATTTTTCTATAGAGGTGTAGATAAATGGTCCGAAAAATGTTCAAAAATACATTTAATGTTTTTTAATAAATATCTGATAACATTTTTATATAATAAATATTACCATATATTCTAAAAAAATTTAGAATTCGATCCTTGTTGGAATTAACATGATAGGAAGTATTGGCTATTCTTTCTATTTCCCTCCACCAAATGGTAGTTTCAGTGGTGTGCACGGAAAGAAGACAAAGTGAAATGATCATCATAGGGTTAGTGTAGGTGGTTATCCATAGTGATAATCCTCTATACAATTATTATCTTCCATAAGTGTTCCCTTTACCTTTTACAAGTTAAAAAGAAAAGGAACACTTGAAATTCTTATCCCACCCTTAAAAAGATGTGAAATTCTGATAGCCACCAAGACCATTTATAGAGGATATATAAGACAATTAATATGATCATTTATAGTCAGGGATATTTAACCCCATATTACACTCCCACATGAAAAAAATCACTCAAATCAATAGGTATGTATCTATGGATCATATTAGTAAAGCACCTTCATGCAATATATATTTTTTTCAGCTGAGGATCACATGGGCCCAACCACATTGCTAGGTACAATCATTAAGGAAGCCTCTATCAAAATCGGTTTGTTTGATATAGGTTCATCACAATAATATATATCAACTTGTTTTCTAGATGTGATAAAATGTCCAAAAAATATCATGTCCTTTGTTTTGGATCCAGTGACACCTCACAGAAATCAAAATTTTTTAGTTTTTCATTGTCTTGATATGTATCTATTTGACGTCACCATCTCAATGGATTGTCATATTTATCATGATGTAGTGATTTATTTTTATCATTATTTCACTTTTTTATTTTCCATATAGTTGATATATAATGTGTTTTATGGAGAGTGAGATCCATGATATTTAAATGTAGGACCATACCACCTAGAGATCATATGTTTTTTCTACCATTATAGCTAATTCTAATTCAATGTCATATTTTATATATCTTAACTTATTTGATAGGGACTCCCCTGATTTTCTCATAAATTATTTCATTGGTTTTCCTCTAGAGAGGGATTTAGATTTAATGATTGACCTATAGTAGGATCAAAAATTATCTTGATATCCTCTAATCATATAGAACCAACCGAGTTAAAAGACATTAAGATCCAATTGGATGATCTAAAGGAAAATAGTATGGTACTCCATGTTGCTTCTCCAGGGGTATCCCCACATATATTTATGAAGAAGGTAGTTCGTTCGCTTAATTTTTATATGAAATATAAAAATTCCAAATTGGTAACAATTAAGAGTAAGTATAATTTTCCACATCTCATTGATTTGTTTTATTATTTAAAGGGTGTGAATTAGTTTTTTATGATTTTCTATTGGTCATGGTATCATTAGCTCAGAGTCTGGTAGGATGGTATTCCAAAGAATAATTTTAAGAGAAGCTATATCAATTAGGAATATCGTTTGATTTGTTCTGGTTTAACTAATGCACCATCAGTACTAATAGAATTGATAAACTATATATTCCATCAATATATAAATACAATTTTTGTTGTGTTTGTGGACCATATCCAAGATGATTTGATATCATTTCATGAACATGAGTACCATATTTTTTAGGATACTGAGGGGCCACTTATTTTACATAATGTTTTCAAAATATAATTTTTAGATTCAGGAAGTGATGTTCATTGGGAACATGGTTTTAGAATATGTAATTTTAATGAATCTAAAAAACGTCAAAATAGACTTGTCATGGGAGGAAGGAAAAAATGTATTTGAGATATGTACCTTCCTTAGTCACATATGATATTACATGTTGTTCATAAATGATTTCATAAATTTTAAATCACCCGGAATGATATTACTAATAAAGATGTAAAGTTCCTGTGCGATATAATATTTCAGACTTCTTTTAATGAATTTAAATAACTTGTGACATCATATCCTCTATTGATCTTACCTGAGACCAATAATGGTTATGTGAGATTATGTTATAATTCTGTTTTTATTTTGGCATGAGTTATTTCATAGGTTTATCAAATATTTACATATTCATCTCTTCAACATTAGATACATTTGAAAATTTACCCCAATCATTATTTGGATATTTCTATAGTTTTTCTTATACTTAAATATAAATTGTATTATCTTTTTGGGGAGAGTTTCAAAATTTTATCGGACTATAAAATTCATAGATATACAATTCATTATAAATACATGAATCTAAGGATTATAAGATGGGTGGAATACCGTAAATAATTTTAAATTTACATCAAACACATCTTAGAAAAGAAGAATTTAATTTTCGATGATATTTGTAGGAATGTTCTACTGTAGACTATCTATGAATTAGAGGATGATTGTATGTTTATAAAAAATTCACTCAGATGTATCTGAATGTTCCAGGGGAACATTCAGATATTATTCTCAACAGTTCTCAGTTATCATCATCTCTCCTTGTGTTAGTTATGTAGGGTCATTTATAGGGCGATAGGTTTAGAAGAATGATGGAAACCTATTATATTTGGGAGACCATTCCATGATGGTCTCTCCCATATAATGGTATTTTATGATTCAGATATTGGTATATTATATCATCCTTTATGGGAGTTTAGTATTGTATATATTCCATAGTTCATCACGGGTCATTAATCCCATCACCATGATGTTGAATTATGACATGATACAGTGATTCTAATGAATTCTTATGAAGGATGAAAAAATTTATTTTTTGTCCTATTGATACACCTTACAACATATAAATATAAAATACCTAAAACCTTTTAGTTTTCTCAAACCACTTATAGTTCTAGTTTAAAAATTTGATGAGGTTTCAATGGATTTTTTAGATTTCTATGGACTCCCTATGTGAGGAATTATTTCTGGGAAGTGATTGACCATTTGAGGAAATTGAACAATTTTATGCCAACCAGAGACACTTCTAATGGTCATGACCTTGGTAAGCTATATATACAAGAGATCATGAGGTTACATGGGGATCCCTTTTCAAATTCCTCAGATAGGGACCCCTAGTTTACTTCATGATTATGGAAGAGTCTCCAAGATGTTATGGGGACATATGTTTGAATGGGTAAAACATACCACCCACGTAAGAATGCTTAAATGAATCTTGTTTTTTAGAGCATGGAGGATATCCTTTGTGGATGAATCTTAAATTTTGGATGTTTATGGAAAACTATAAATTAATGTCCATTTATATATATATTAATAGTTATTTTTCATCGTTCGGTATAAAAACATTCCTGTACTTGAATGGTCACCAGTTCAGGTCGTCGTTTTATTGGGAAGAGGTGTGTGAGGACTATCGTATGGGGCTGAGGCTTGTTATAGATATTTTGGGACGTGCTTATGGTGTATAGTGATTCAAAATCATACATGGATCATCATTACCATTCATTTAATTTTTCTATTAGTGAATTATGTTTCATGAATGTTTATCCTCAATTAGGTCACCATCGACATGCGCAATAGGGAAATAGTTCGAAGATATGTTAGACCATTTATGGTAAATGGTCATCTTGGTAATATTTCTTATTGATTGTAATTTATATCTTAGCTGATAGCTTTCACTGATTTTTCCATATATATAATATTAAGACGTAACATCTTAATCCTTCCCATGTTTTGAGTTGAGAAGAGATTGATATGAATAAATACACTTTTATTGTGGAGAAACCAATGGAAGTTTTTGATTCACATAGAAAAATACTTATTTGATAAGTGTATTTTATTTTTCAGAGTAATATAGATACACATATAACATTATCATTATACTATGGATTTAAATCATTGGAGATGGAGAAATGATCTCACTATTTTCCAAATCATCATTCTCACGTATTACATGCTAGATGGAATATATGATTTAGAGGTAATATATGATTTTTTGGGTATTTCTATAAAAACATGGATGGGAAAAGCTTACACATAACATTTATTATATAAATTTATACCTTATTGTTTAAATCAATCACTACAAAAAGCAAAAAAAATTATCTATCGTATAAAATAATTTCAGGTTATAAAACATATTTTATGTCATATATGTTGAAATTTGGATAAATTATCCTTGTTTACATTGTTTGTATAAATGAATTTATGGTATATTCACATCATAACAATGGTATTTAATACATAAATACCTTATATCCATTGGTTTTAATTCACCACTAATTAACCTCCCTCTCCATTCCTTATATATCCCTATCCCTCAAGACCTAGGTATATTTCATGTGGTTTTGGGTGTTTTAGACCCTTCAGATCACTCTATTTGGTTTGATTGATCTCCATCATGGTTTTTTGTCTCCCTTTAGGTAAGTGTGTCCCTTTTTAATTTTTCATTAATATATATTGTGTCATATAAATGAGGATACATGTATGGTATATTTTAGTCAGATGATGGTTCTTTTTTTATACCTTCTAGAGCATTCATTTCATCATCTTCAAGGGGTGAGCCCTTGTGTTGGTTGTGGCATGGAGTTTGAGTTCATTGAGTAATGTTTTGATATATCCATTAGATATACCATTTTCTTAATTAATTATATAATTATGTGGGGGAATCAAATATATTACTATTTTTGGTTGTCATGTATCTATCCTGGAGTTTGTATCCCATTATGGGTAGTTGATGACCAGAGTTTGATGTATGTGGTTTTGTCTCCAGCCACTTTTATTGAACCATAATTTATATTGGTATTAAAAAAATTTATAAATAAATTTTCATGGTTTATTTGTGTGAGTAAATGGTTTTGTATTGAAATATGTGTGTTTCCCATCTTTTGTTAAGAGAAAATGGGTTTTACATTAATTGTGAAACATATTGATAAATGTGTTTTATATTATATATTTAATTGAATAAAGGATTGTTGGGAATTTTTTTGAAATGTACAACCCTTTGAAATTGATTTGATATATTTATTATAAGGGATGACTTGGGTACATAGGTGGGAGGTGTAGTATTGGGGACCATCTATATTATTTTCATGTGGTTCACTCATTGGGTATTCTTATACTCAGTAGGCCAATGTTCTATGTACTTTATCTTTACATTATTGGCGGTTTCACTCATGGTGAGTTCATCTTCTCCTCAGGCCCATGATATGAGGAATTTAATACACACAAGTAATTGATTGTGGTATAATTAGTTTACATGCCTATCCTATTTTGATAATTTTCACATTTACCATTATTCTTTATCATTTTAATGTTTTGGATTTGATAAAAATTCATTGAGAAATGTGAATTTATGATTTCAAATTGTTTTACCTGCACTCATTTTAGAAATATGGAAAAAATAAAAATATTTTCCATGATTTTGATATGAAACAAATTTATTTCTTATAATTCCATTTTTTCTTCAAAATGACTATATTGGGAGTATTTATACTGTAACCTGATATGGAACACCTTGCTAGAGTCCTATTGAGCAGTTTTTCTCAAACTCCACACACCCCTTTTGAGGTGTGTAGTCCTTCTATTGTATTTTAATGCACTTAATCAAAAGGTACCATAGTGAGGCAGGTAGGTTTAAATGAGTTCGGTACATGTAGCTAGTGGTTATAAAAAGGGATATTTCTCACATATCACCTGATTTAGTTGTTTTTTATTTCATTTTTCTTTCTAGTTTTATTAGATTTTAAACATTAGTTATTTTTGGATTCTAATTTTTACAACTATAATTATTTCAAACTAATTATGGAATACATTTCATCTAGTATTCTTTAGATATTTCGTTCTATTATATATATTCCATGTTTTTTGTTTTAGGTTGGGTGAAATCAATCCATATTTTCATTCTTTGATGCTTGAGTTCTATTTTCTACCCTTTGGGGATTATGAACAACCTTCGAGTATATTGTATATTAGTTTGAGTGTTAGTTTTTGAGGGTATGGTAGATTATTTCATTATAGATATGATATAATGGATGATTTTTATCTATTGGAAAATGGATATATTAGAATATTAACCTTCTCATTCATATTTTTCATATTTTACTAATTAAATGTTATTTAATTAATTATAACTATAAAATATATATTTTTCATCATTAATAAAAACATTCTTGAAATATAAATACAGTTCATAAAAAAAGAAATATTTATAAAAATACATTTCTATGTAAATATTCATTTTATTATTCTTTTTCAAAGTACCAATTGAATTTAATTCAAATTTGTAAAACCATTATTTTATTTCAATAAATATTTGTTAAATAATGAACTTCAAATCACCAAATCTAATTCAATGACTATGTTTTAATGGTCATACTTAAATATTTAAATTTTATGTAAATATATCAAGGATTCAGTTATGTTATGTGTTGAGTGGAGAGAAAGCAATAAAACACACTGATTTTTTATTGTAATCATATGTTAAAATCTCTGGGTTCTATATTCTACACCCTTGAAAAAAATTAATCATTACAATTTTAATTATTACTCAATTATGAATGTACATATGGTAATTCAAATGATTTTTATTATTCTGGATATAACATAATAATTTTAAATCTACCTTACTCTCTTAGGCTAGATTAGGTTACATATTTTTACTATAAAAACATTAATATTTCCTTGAATCATATACCCAGGTATGTATTTACTATAATCATACATTTAAAAACATATAACTTTCTCAAAACCATATAAATTTATAAGACTATATAACTTACTGAAACAACATATTCTATCATTAATTAACACTATCTTTAACCATAAAATTTTTTTAGCCACTAGTTTGTAAGGTTATAGCAAAGTCAATATATTTCATAATCCAAAAAAATGAGATAAAATTCACCAAAAATATCATGGATCACATGTTTATTAAATAATCAATTACAAGGCTCTCAAAACTATCAATTTCACTTTTCTAAAAATCAATAATCATTTTACTACATCAATTCCAAACATATTTTAAATCTAAAAGTTACAAATACCTCAATCATGTATACTCCAATAGTTATCCCCATAAATATAACTCTATCCAAAAATTTATTTTCATGGTTATTGGTATCATTTAATATTAGTTTTCTAATCCATTAATGAAAACTACTAAGCTAAAATGCTTATAGGTTTCACATATTCCTCATAAAATTTAAGATATACTACAATATCATTGATAAATATTAGTCACTAATGATAATATATTAGATTTTTAGGATTTAATTTATATTAAAATATAAATTTCACTTTCTTAGATAAGACATGGAATCTCTTATTTTTCATAATTATAGGATTATACTAACATTTTAAACCATTTAACTATGATACCTTATTTGGTTACAATGCATAGTGGTTTCTAGATACATACCTTTTTTTCAGTTGCTTTCTCTGGGTCATGCGCATCCGTTTGTGGAGGACGCATGCCTGTTTACCCACATTCTTGCTTTCTAAAGGCGAGCAGCATCTGTCACTTATTCAGGGACGTTTTCTCCTTGATCAAAATGAGATGATGGGATGTCGGTTCTTCCTTCCGTGGATTCCTCCTCGGAACTCGTCACATACTCTGGTTCACCCTTATAGACTAAGACGTTGTTTGTGAAACTCTTCTTAGTGTCATTTCTTCATGGAAGCCAGTTAATTACAATGCTTCTGTCATTGCAAGTGGTTCGGTCAGGGCGACAACCTTTGGTCAGGGGAGTAGTCACATTGGACATCACTAGCATGTCTGGATGCTGGAACACTATCGCATCTGGTTTTCCTCCTCTTATGAAAAGCCTCCTCAAGGGAATGGAAGCCCATGGAATCGCACATCGAATGTGGGGATTTATATGCCATAGGCATGTATCTGAGTTATTCCCCAGCATCCCATGTTTAACATAGGTTATGCCACGACTTTAACATCTAGAGGCGATGGATCAGACTGATTGGAACACTAACTATATTGGATTAGATGGGTTCAACCCGAGAGGGGACATTGATGCTAGGAGATGAACTAGAATGATCTCACCAGGATGTGGTGGCTCAGGTAAGAATCAGGATGGATTATGGATAGTTGAATGAAGTGGAAATATAATGAGATGGAACTGACATGTGGAAAATGTTGATGTTGGGTCTGAGCCTTGAGGAGACTTCTTATGTATCCTCGTGGTTGGGAATCAATGTTCTCATAGTTTGGGGGGATGATGGGACACCTGAGGAGGCGACCAATGGGAATGGATGCATGGATGGGATATGGAAGAAATATAACCATTAGGTTGGGTCATGACCTTCCCGAAACACATAGGCTCGAGGGAGTGATCAGAATGAGACATGAGTGATGGGCATGAACCTCTTGGAGGCTTTTTATATATCCCCATGGAAGGGAATCAATGTCCACATAGTTCATCTGGAGATGGCTTACCATCGATTGGGGACATCAATGGCTTACTGTCAAATAGGGTTGACAACGACTTACTACTGAATGGGGATGACAATGGCTTACCGCTAGATGGGGTCACAACGTCTTACTGCTGGATGGGGTAATAACGGCTTACCGCAGGATAGAGACATAATAGCTTCCCCATGATGGAGGCATAATGGCTTACCGCTGGATGGAGGCACAATGGCTTACTGTTGGATGGGGTTGACAATAGCTTACCGCTATATGGGGTCACAATGGCTTATCGCTGGATGGGGTTGAACCTCATAGAGTCTTCCTACATACATTGTCTAGGAGGCAAGGATCAAATCCAACATAGTTAGAGATGGTGGATGCAGTTTAACATCGTACATGACAAAAACGGGGCACGAAGTTTAATTTCATGCGGGACGAAGGTGGTTCGACATAATGGGGGTAAGGACCAATGGTTGTTAGACATGAACCTTAGGGAGGCCTTATATGTACTTTTCCTTGGCTAGGAACAATGACCACATAGTTCAGGATGGGTTTTGGTGAGATGACATGAAGATAGTTGGGACCAATGTATAGTGGTAATGAACCAAAGAGAGGCTTCCTACGTACCTTTCCATGGAAAGGATCAAAGACAACGTAGTTCATGAAGGAGTGGGAACATACGTAAAGGGGTTGGGACCAATAGATGGTGGGCTTGAAACATAGGGTGTATTCCTATGTACCTATATTTTCCAAGGATCAATGACCACATTGTTTAGGATGGAATTTTGTGAGATGACGTGAATATAGTCGGGACCAATGGATACTGGCTTTGAACCTTATAGAGGCTTCCTACGTACCTTGCCTTGGCAAGGATCAAATACCACATAGTTTAGGAAGGCGCAGGAACCGATGTTAAGGGGTTTGAAACCAATGCATGGTGATATTGAATCTCAGGGAGGCTTCCTATGTACCTTGCATTGGCAAGGATCAAAGGACACATAGTTCAGGAAGGAGTGAGAACCAACGTGAAGGGGATCAGAACTAATGAATGGTGGGCTTGAACCTTAGGGAGGCTTCCTACATACCTTTCCTTGGAATGGATCAAAGACCACGTAGTTCAGGAAGTGGGATCTGATGTGAAGGGGGTGGGAACCAATGGATGATGGGCTTGAACCTTAGGGAATCTTCCTACATACATTTCATTGGTAATAATCAAAGACCACGTTGTTCAGGAAGGAGTGTGGGATTATACTATAAGATGACCCAGAGAGTATGGAATGGTCAGTGATTGCTCTAATACCACGTTAGTCATGCTTAGTGTGAGAAACAAAAGGCAGCAATGACCGGATGATCACATCATAGAAGGTGCATTTGTGGGAAGTTGAATGAGGGGTTTACACGTGGTTAGCAACCCAAAGAGGAGACATAGGCCTATGCAAGATCCGAATCCTAGGGAGATGGACATTGGGACTTACACTAAGGTGGATGCCCAGTGGCAACAACGCCTAACAGGAGTGTGTCAGGGTAACATAGTCCCATGTTCCCCTCTCTCCTATCAGTCTTTGGCAAAGATGAAAAAAGGATAAGAAGATATGCTACCTCTTTTAAGAATGTACAGGGGCTTACATAAAGATTTTTTCCCTTTACCTGTGGATAGACACCACTCCAATATAGAGGATCTCTTTCTATGTGAGGAATGATATCCCTCCCATGGAGAACTGTGGGCATGCAGAATGACCAAGGTGGGGCACCCCGTGTACAACGCATGGGGCGAGGTCATAGTTTAATGTCATATGTTGAGGACGAAGGTGCTTGGCAGTTTAACATCTTGCACCTCGGACGATGGGGGTTCCCTTCACAACCCTATGAATTATATAACTGATACCCCCTGCCCCTTGGGGAAGGTAAGGAATAAAAAATGCAATGGTGAAGAGGCGTTATGGAGTGATCCATTGAGGGGTCTACATTATCATGGCTTTGTGAAGAAGCAATAGTTGTTAGCATACCTATACGAAGAAGCATGAGGTGAAGCAGTGCAATGGGAAGTACCTCCCAAGGGACATTGAAATCACATCATGGAAACCTGGAGGGTTTCATGGGAAAAGGATATGTGGAGACAAGGGGTTCATAGGTAGAAGCCCTGTGAATCTCTGGTGCTCCATGTAGTAGAGGAGCTTCACAAAGGGGTGTTCTTCGCGATGTGAAGTGGCATAGCCTAGGCATAGGGAAAAAGGGCATTAGGAAGGTCATTTGTGAAGAGAAAAGTCATTTGTGGAGTAGTACCTCATGAAGCAAGGGTGCCATGTGAAGTGTATCATTGCGAAGCAATGTTTTTTACGAAGCACACTGACCCTGCTTTATAATGTGGTTCAAATGTGCATAGAGGGTACTTCGTGAAGCATAAGTTCTCTAGGTATACCCGAGTCCCATTAGGGATATCCTACCTTTGTGGAGGCATGTGGGATTCGCGATGGGAATATCTCTTGAAGAGGGGCTGAATTTATGCCAAGGGGGAGGCACTTTGCGATGAAATATTACCTTGAAGAGCTCATCGTTCGCAGAGAAAATATTTCTTCATGATTTTGGAGCTAATAAGGTGAAAGGTCTACGGATCCATTCGTTGGGATCGAGGGGGGTTTGGTATTTATAGGTAAGGGGTGACATGAAGCAGAGCCTGCTCGATGTAAAGACAGAGCTTGCTCTGCAGCGGGTTTGAGAAAATCAAATCGGTTTGTGGAGCATCCCACCTTGTCCCTCCATGGAGGGTTTGTGAACTTCAAAGGAGTTTGCATAGAATCCCAACTCCTTGTTCTTCAGTGGGTTCACGAACATAAAATCAGTTCGTGGAGCATCCCTTCTCGTCTCTCCAAAATGGGTTCACGAATTTAAAAGGGGTTCATAGAGTATCCCACCTCTTCGCTCTGCAGCGGGTTTACAAATGTCAAATTGGTTCATAGAGCATGCCTCCTCGTCGCTCCGTAGTTGTTTCGTCAATGTGAAAGGGGTGTGTGGGGAATCCAGCCACCTTTATCCACGATAGCTTTGTGAAGGAGGAACTTTTCACCGGTGTGGGGAAACTGGGGCTCCACAAATAGGCTTTGGGATGTAGCTTTTAATGATTTCCATTTGTTCTTGTTCATCCAAAATTTCGGTGACAACAAATTCACCCTCACAAGACTGGGAGCCAAGGAGAAAGTGGGGGTAAATTTATGAAGGTCAATTGCAAAAATACCTTAGTCAATCGCGAAGCTGACTCATGAAGGAGGATCAAGAAGTGGAGCGGCGAAGTGGGGGCTCTGCACGCCGCGATGCTGGCCTCGGTTGGATGCGCCGCAAAGCACCAGGGGTCATCACCTATAAATAGAGGACCTGACCTCTCTTTTGTATTTTTCTTTCTCTATGTATTTGGACTTTAGAGATCTTTATTCACAAAGATCGAAATACTCTGTGAATGCTCTCCATGAATTGGGTCTTTTACATCATGGCGCACATCGAGTCTTTTACTTTCCATCGGTGTGCTCTACGACATGAATCTAAAGGCTGGGGTAGGACTCCATGAATTGTATTTGCATCCGAGCTCAGCTAAGGAGCTCTAAGAAAGAGCTTCTCGATCTAGAACCAGAGACTTCCTAATCCTGAATTCTATATGGCCCACAAAGAGGCTGCCATGAAGTCCTTGCAGTTCTATCATGAAGGGAGAAGATTGTGAATTTCTTGGGACAAGGGGAGTCCATTCGAATCCATTTTGTCCAAAATTTTCTAGTGGTGATGCTGTCGAAAATCCAAAAGAACTATATGCTATGAAATAGGATGCATCTATATGGATTTGGACTGGGGGATGATGTCCTCATCCCTCAAGCGAGTAGAAATCAACCAACTTACTAGTTCTTGAGCATGTTGTGTTAGCGCAAGTGGTTCAGGGCGGCTGACAACCATGCCTTGGAAGACTTCACACACGTCATTGATGATTTTCTATAAAAATATTTGATCAAAGTTGTTGGGAAGAAGAAAAACCAGAGACCCCCCCCCCCCTCACTGTATCATACTTTCTAGATGGAATCCTTAAGGAACTCAGGGAAAGGGTTGTCGGATTAATGGAATTTGCGCCACGACGGCAACTTCAATGATTAATGGGCTCGGGCCTACTAGGTAGGTGCTTCTTGTGAGGAATTTAGGATTATTACGAGGAGAGTGGGCCAATATGAGGTGTATTGGGCCCCCCAATTCCATATTTACCAGCAAATGCAGCTGATTCCATAGTTGCTGAGCAGATGTTCGTCAAGGACCAATAACTTCCATTTGCACCATGAAGAGGTCAACATCAGTTTATGGGATCTTCATCAGATCTTGAGGGTCCAAATATTGAAAGAAATTTAGAATGAGTTCCTCCCCATTAAGAGTGTGTGGGAAGACCCATAGTATATTCCATCGATGGAAACATCGTTATTGAACCCGGTGCTAGGAGAAGACAAGGAAGTATTGTGGTATGTCCATTTTAGGCGATGGTTCAAGCAGTTGTTGAACTATTTGGAAGATAGGATGTTTCTGGTGAGTCCTTGAACATTACCAAAGTGGGCTTAATGGGGCATTGAGCACTCGTATTGGTGGCTCTTGGAGGATTACTCGTGAAATACATGGGGATTCAGCGTCAATACTGAGAAACAACCGATAGTCAGGTTGACTACCTTTATGGTGGCACTCATCTGCAACTAGATCTTTCCAATGAGGGACACAAACATGGGCATGTGACTGATCATGTTTATCATGGAATCCATGCTGGCAATGGGAGGTATGTTCAACCTTGGTATCCCGATGCTTTCGAGGCTGTAAAAGATATTTTGGCATATTAGCGAGGGGAAGAAGCTATAAGGAATATGTGGGCCATTTATCCTCCTGTATGGGTGGATATCGGTGCATGAAAGTGGGGTTTATGAATATCTAAAGCCCATATACCCTCTGATATTAAACATTCTCCCCTCCATTCTAAATTCTTCAAGGATCATTCCATCCAATCTGACCATGCAGTCAGTACAGAACAGGGTTTGGAAGGTAGAGGAGTTAAAATTTCAACTATTCCCATTTCCAATGGGTGTTTTCACTAATGATGGACAAGGAATGGAAGATAATTGGTCCTACCTCATGAAATTTAAAGGAGGAGTCCTTATGTCACGAGTGGAACATGAGCCCTCTGTGAGTCGTACACCTTAAACTGATTTTCCATGAAATTTCGTTGCAAGCAGCGATTGAACCCATATGTATATTTGGGGTGTCCCACGAGGAGAACCCATGCGTGATAAGACATGTGTGAATCATGTTCACAAGAGAAGTTGAGAAGATGCGGAACGAGTTACCTCTTTCCAAAGATGTCTTCGGGTTGGTGAAGGAGCACGCCAAAAGCTAGGAGGCGGCCTACCCATGGGAGATGCTGAAATATCCAACCGTTCGGGCTGATGTTGTTGTACCTCCCCAACATCATGGCCATAGTTGGAAGGTGACAAGAATAGCCCACAATGGCCAGGATTATATGGTGTTGAGGCCCGTGCTGGTTGTGGGGGAGGTAGCGACAATTGATCCTACAGTGGCTGGGGACCCGACAGTCCCAAAAGAGCAGAGTTTTCTGAAGGAGAGGCCACCAAGAAGATTTCGTAGGATATCTACTCAGGCTCCAGGTAAGCAGTTGTGCCATATATACATGCCAGACAATTATACTCTTCTAGAGGTATGGGGCATCTGGAATATCAACTGGCAATTCCTTGGCCCGTTCATGATGTCAAAACACTTAAACCGCCATAGGATGGATTTTTCCAGAATTGACCTCGTTAGGGCCAGGTTTGCAGTATCCCAAGGAGAGGGGGAGAAATACCTGGCCAAGATAGGGGACTTCATGAACTCCTAGGGTGCGCTGCGTCTAATGATAGACTAGGTGAAGGTGTTGTTGGATCGAATGGCCCCTCCATATTTTTCAACCTTATAACTGAGGGAGATCTTCCCATTGCTGGCAGAATTGAAGAAGTCCTCCTGGGGGGAGCCTAGTTGAGGGATCCCTCATGAGGAGGGAAAAGTCGGTTACCAAGGCTCAGATTTGGAAAAATTTGAAGAGTCCCTTGAGGTAACATCCCATGACCCTTTCTTTAATTATTCTTACTGGTCATTTTGAACACCTTATGAATATTTAAATTATACAGGAGGACCTCATACATAGAACCCGTTCCCACCCTATAGATGATTTATATGCAGGGCCTTCAGGATCCACACCCACTGCTATGGAGATTAGTATATCTGGTGGATCCAAGACACCTGAGGTGGCTCCTCCGGAGTTTTTAGACCATCCAATGATATGTGGAGGGCCCCACCTCGGGGTCCCATTGGAAAAAACCCAGGAATGGGAAAAAGAGTTCGATCTCTATATGTATCCTCTAAAATATTCATGGCTTCCACCCATCGATCAGGTTAAAAGACATTCACACACTTCATGGTATGTAAAGTTATTCAAATGGCGTGGGATTCCATGTCGAGATTGGTTGGTAACTCTGGCGGTGCTTTTCTTAGGGGGGTGTCGGTGGTAATGGAGGTGGATATCCAGACTGACCATGCAGTGGCCCTCCCAATCACTGGTGGGACCATTAGCAGGGCTAGGTCTGAATTTATTGAGGTGAGATCTAATAATGAAGATCGACCAAATAGCATTGGTCCTACCATACCTAATCAGACACCAAATGCATACCCAATTGACGAGTTCTTGGGGGAGTTACCTACGTATGAGCCTGTCAACCCAACAGGGTGGGGTGAAATGACCTCCAATGAATGGGATAATAAGATATTCAATCTCCGGTCAAGGAAGATGATCAAGGTCTTAATCTATGACACCCATTCAAGCACAATGGATAGACAAGATGGATAGACTTCGTTCAAGACATTTTGAACTGTGTGCGGGGGGTGAATGCCCAACGTCCCCACATGCTCGTCTGAGATCTCATTAAATAGATGATTTGAGAGTATGACGGTGGCCTTGGTCTGGGTTGGTAGCGGAGAAAAGTGATGAACATCATGAGGCTTCATGAGGTGGAAAACGTGATATAGAGACTACACATATATGCATATAAACATTCTGCTTCACTCAACACATAGTCGGTGATTATATCACGGTTGAGGGGCTAGATGGTGGAGGCTGAAGAGAACATGAGGCAACCTGCGAGGAGATGACCATTATCTGTACCAATGAGATGGGGGACTAGATCATAGCTAATGAACTGCACCCTTTCACTACCGAAGTCGAGCAAGAACTGAATTGGCGACAGTGAGTCCTGGAAACAACAAGCTAGAGGGTAGTAGAGCTGCAATGTACTTTTGACAGGGTCAACCCATCCCTGTGGGGGTCTATCCTTGGGTACTGTGATGCATGAATATTTTGAACACAATTTCATGCTTTTACTATTTATGATAGATGCATGTATGAGTTCTGTTATTCATTTGGTTTATTGAATTTTCATTATATTCATTGAACATTTGGCGATTAGTCCCTAAGCTCACGTGGGTTGGGCCCGATGCAAGAAACAAGGGTGGGCCACCTTATTATTCCACACAAATATAAGAGTGCAAACTAAGCTATGGGCATCTAGGGTTTGAACAACCAATCTAGATTTCCGAGAAGAAAGGGAAGGCCCGACAAAAGGATGAAGATATCAAAACACCCGAATCAGGTCTTTTCCAGTGTGTGCTAGTGCACGAGCGGTTCAACGCTAGGGGTTTTAGAATTAATCCGAACATAGGGGAGTGGAAGGTGTGAATCACGATACCCAATATTTGGAACATTGTAGGGATGGATTGAAAATGAAGAATAACTGTTGATTGTTTTTGAAACACAGTATACTTATTGAGTTAGCTTGAAATGGGGATAACAAATTAGGGGTGACCGCTGACCATGTTCAAAACATGGGGATTGAATTGAAATTTTATCAAATAGTCTTCCCGAACATTGCCCTAGGATAGAAGGTGAGAAATAGGACAAGCATCCCTACTATTAGGGGGTTCCTTTAGATGTGAAAGAGGATGAGGGTCCAAATAATGGGCATGAAAAGCGTGGAGTGTGGCATGATGGGTTGTTAGAATGGAGTCCAGCACTCTTAAAATTATGCCACCATAGTGAAGACACATTATGTGGGTGCATCGTTCCGATCAAAGATTATACCTACTTCCGAACAAGACCTCTCTGGTAATGACACAATTTTTTATGCTATACTAATGAGGAAAATATACACGATGATTAATGTCATATAGTGAGGACGATTCACATAATATTATGGTCCTACTACCAAGATCAAGATCGTGCCCGAGGGGCCAGAAGGGTCAAAAACTTTAAGGATGGGCTTGAGGTGGAATTCCTAGGCATCTCTATGTGTCACATAAGGATGAGAATCAAGATAAACATACTTATTAATCATGAAGTGGCTGAGGCCAACACTGATAGAGGAAATCCCCTCTGGTAGGGGATCAGGAGCATCCCATGATTAACAGGGGGCATCCTAAAATTGTACAGGGTAGAAACACTGTTTAGTGTCATGTGTTGAGGAAATATGAACTTGTGCAGTTTAATGTCATACGATATGATGAATAGTGAAAGTGAAGATCCCAAAAAGGGATTATGTGGTGTGGTAGCAATAAATATGAGGAGAATGAGGTCATAAGGAGTCCACACCACACCACATATCCTCAGAGAAAATTATTTCAGTCAAGGGACCGAAAGTGAAAGCTAGGATGGGCTTGAGGAAAAGTGCCTGGGAATTCTTATGTACCCCATGAGGATTGGAATCAAGACATACATCATTCTGAGAGCGCATGTTTATGTCATGTGAGATAAATAATGTCATGTGTGGAAGGGTTGTTCTAGTAAACATCCTACCAGAACTACTATTCCCACGTGAGTTGTGCTCGATGTTGGAAACAAGGAGTAGTAATGGGACTTCCATAGAATAGGAAGGAACATGTTAGGGGCGATGTGACACTAGGTGAATGTCATCCCAATGATGCTAACGTGCCTATATAACTCGCCTAGATTCACGAAGGATTAAAGCCATGTTTTTCATAATTCCACATGAACATAAGGAAGTGGAAATATGTGAATTATGATGCTCAAGATCTGGACAAAAATGATGATGGTGTGATGATAGGGGATAACTGTTGACCATGTTCAAAAAATAGAATTCGTTTCACATTAGCCTAGAATGTGGACAGACAAATGAGGGTCGACCGTGGACCATGATCGAAACATGGGACCTATCGCAAATGTCTTCTGAAGTCCTCATGGATGTTGGCCCAATATGGTTGGTAAGATAGTGTGTCATGAGACCAGGCCGTAAAGGGGGTCCCTTCAGACATAGAAGTGGATTAGGATCCAAATGATGGGCTCAAAAATCTTGGACATGGAACGAGGGAATTTCTCAGTGAAAATTCCACACATCGGGCACTACCACGACACATCTAAGTATGAAAACAAAACATATTAGATAGAGGGAGTCTAGTCCCCCTCCAATGAGAAGGGTTATGAGGTTTCATGCTTCTAAATTAATGGACGTAATATGAAACATTAAGGGGGGATTGATTTAATGGACTGGGTGCAGGGTGATAATTTATCCAAACCCAATGTGTAGTTCCCGTAGGGAGATTTTAGTTTATGGTCATAGAACTCATAGAAGGTTGGGAAAAGACATGGGGGGCACATGGTGCGGCTATTGGAAAACCCACAGTGGATGAGAAACCATGGGGTACTCCCCACAACACATGTTCCCAAAAGGTTTTGGGCCTAGGGTCAAAAATATAAAGAACAAGATTTTAGATTCCTGGGGCTGAACTCAAAGACACAATGTCTCAAAATTCCTACGTTTCCCATGAGGATGTAAATCCAGCCAAACGTAGTTTTGGAAGATGTCATGGAGTTTAACATCTTGCAGCTTTGACACTAAGTGGTATTAGTTTATGATCATAGAGATCATACCATAGGTGGTAGGGAATGTGTGAGACACATGGTGAGGTAATTATAAAACCCAACGTGAACGAGGAACTCGAGTCCAGATCCCCATGTTTTCCTTGGAAGGATCATAGGTCGTGGGACCGAAAACAAAAGTTAGTTTGGGCCTGAGGCAAAGTGCTCAGGCATTCCTATGTACCTCATGATGATGGGAATAAATACGTACATATTTATGAAGGTGTAATGGTAAGGTACCAGTGCCAAAGATAATAAGGTCGTGCGAGTCTAGCCCACACACCAAAAAAGTGGCATTTGATAGATATTGTTTGTCATTTAGGGTGAATGTGTGTGTGTGTTTTTTGTGAAGCAATAGGACTAGGATAGAAATTCTAGGAATTTCCACATGAATCTAGCCATTTTAAGGCATTGAAAAATTGTATGGTGTGTGACTGATACCAAGCATGATGTCCCCTCGAGTGAGGACACCATGTTGTAGGGCTGTTTTTTCTCATGCGACCCGGAAGATAATGTCATGGTTTAGGGTCATGTGATCGGACTAACCATGCATTTTAACATAGTGTATTATATATGCAATAGTTTAATGTCATGTGGGAATGGGAATCATAGTTTAAAGTCATATGGATTAGATATATACAGAAAAGATGAGGTTCAAAAGGGAATGTGAACGACGTGATAAATCATACCCTATGTGAATGAGGAAATAATGTTGTATCTTACCACACGTGATTCCAATAATGAAACCTCATTTTGAGGGGTCCAAAAAAGGTTACTGAATAAGGGGATGGAGACAATAGATCTCAGTTGATATGGACCCAAAGACAGGTTGTCTGGGAATTCCTACGTATCCCATGAGAATAATAATCAAGAGAGACGCAGTTCTAAAGGTGCAGTTTAACATCATGCGGGAGAAGAGACATGAGGCAGGAGGTACTAGCTCCTTGAAGGGGAGTACATGATGAAACAATTGTAAACATGACATGAACGAAGACCAAATCCCATACATGCCACATCCCGTGGTCCTATAAGAGCTGGAGCCTAAAAGGTAGAAAAAAATAGATAAATTAGTGGAACTCAAGCTGGACCCAAAGACGTGATGTCAGGGTGTTCCTATGTATCCCATGAGAATGATAATCAATCTAGACGTAGTTCTAGAGGATGAGGTATAAGTGTATCATAGTTTATGGTCTCAAAGTTCGGACCATAGGGGAAAAAAACTCTTCCCTATTAGTGTTATCCTCAATATGGTCCCTATGCCCACGTGAGTCAATCATAGTGTGAAAAAATAGGGTGGAAGAAGTTTTTTCAATACCTAGAATACACACAAAGGGGAAGTCGGTGTGGAGCCCCGAATGAAACTATATCGTGACATTGTCCTCCTAACGCGCAACTTTGAACTTAGGGATATTACCGAGTGTTGAAATTTCACGTGGACATGATGGAGTGGAAAATTATGATAATCATGTTACCGAAAATTACGACTTCATGGGGTTGGTGTGGAGATAGAGGATAACTGTTGACCATGTTTATAACATAACATCTATATCATTTGACCTGAAATGAGGACAACAAATGAGTGTTGACAGCTGACCATATTCACAATGCGAGACTTGTATCGATTTATTATCTAAAACCCTTGAGGAAATTGGACCATAATGGTAGGAGAGACCATAGACCTAGCATCCATTCCATTTTTGGTTCACAATAAATGATAATTATAATGGAATCCCAAATGAAGGGGAACACGAAGCCAGAAAAAAAAGGGTGAAAGCATGTCCATGCAGAATTCGACACTCTAGGATCTAGACCAGAGTACTCATGGAAACATTGGTGAATCCCCAAATTTTGTTGAGGGACACGATTTAATAGTGGCCGACTCAATGATAAGTACGATTGCTTCTCAAGAGAGAGATGTATGTGGCATGGTTGTTATAAACCCGACGTAAATGGTGACATAATCCCGTACCACACAGTATACCCCTCTCCTAGAAGAATGTAGTCCAAGGGGACTAGGTGATAGAGAGGTTTCTAAGTGATGGGGCTGGACCAGAAGACTAGATGTTCAGGTGGTCCTACATATCCCATGATGATGGGAATCAAGCCACACAATGTTTTTACATAAGGATGACATGTAGTTTATCATCATGAAGCAAGGATGAAAATAAGGGAAAGATTCCCCAACGAGTGACTTGTACAGCCCAGCGAATATCCCAAAATTAAAGAGGATAAAATCCCATGCCACACTATACAATCCTACGTGAGAACTTGGGATAGGGGCCTGGGAAGGGTGAGGGAGATGAAGTTGTGCCACATACAGAATGACACAACCTTCTTGTAGTTTAATGGCTTTCTATAAGGATGATGGTGGTCTTTGTTTAAGGACATAAAGATCGGAATAGAGATTCTTAGTTTAATGTCTTTTTCATGGTATTAATAGGTCAAATCATCGTGTATATTGAAGACCACAATGTAGAAACAATGATAGAGGACAACTATTGACTAGGTTTAAAACATAGTATCCAAGCTTGTGTTACCAGAGTTTAGGGGAAAGTAATTGAGTGTCAAGCATTGACTATATTTGCCACACAGGACTTGTATCAATTTGTTTCTGAAAATCCTCAAAGATGATGTCCTCTCATGGTAGGAGAGACCTTGGGCCGAGCATCCATGTCAATCGGGGTCCTTTTGGATATAAAAGGTGATGGAAAACCAAATGATGAGACTCGTGAAGCATAGCAGGGCCGGTGCTCGTGGGATGGACAATAAATGAAGGGATGTCTCAAGGGAATATGTTTGGTGTAAAGAAATATCCCAACGTGAATAAAAACTTTAAGTCCATACCATGAAACAAAATCTCAAATGAGAACCCATGATAGGGGGCAATGGGGTTGAATGACCTGAGGTTGAGTGCCCTGACCAACTGTAGCCATATGGCCTCTCATGTAGGCATTGCCTCAGCATTGGTCCCAATCCTAATTGAGCAATGCTCGGTGTGGGAAAAAATGAGTAGGACTGGGCTCTCCTCATCACAGAAGGGTCCGAAAGATAGAATTTCACTCATGCTCAAGGTAGACTGAGGTTTGGAGAGATGGAGGAGCATAATGAACCGCAACACTCCAGGTTTGGGACATATAGGGGTGGTGGAAACAATAAAGGATAGTCATTGGAAAATTTCAAAAACCAGCATCCACATCATATGACCTGAAGTGTGAAAAACAAATGAGTTTAGGGCATTGATGAAATTAAGAAACTGTACTTGTATCGATTTTTTGTTCAAAATCTTCAAGGGCGTTGGCCCAAAATGATAAGAGAACCCTTAGG
Source organism: Viscum album (assembly GCA_963277665.1). NCBI lineage: Eukaryota > Viridiplantae > Streptophyta > Magnoliopsida > Santalales > Viscaceae > Viscum > Viscum album. The sequence goes on from OY728150.1 coordinate 1,899,443,438, forward strand.
CAAAGTATCCATTTCATTCGGCGGCCATTTGGGATGTGAAGGGTATTGGAATCCCAAATTATGGGGTGTGTGGAGCATAAATGTGCCCACGCAATTCAAATAAAGCTTGACAAATGAAGTTGTAGAGATCTTAAGGGGTGAGGGATACATGGTTTGGTCATGATGAACTCATCTTGAATGAGTGGAAAAGCCGACACACACCATGTACTTCGGCCTAATTGGAGGTCTAGATGTTTGGGTCTGGGGATATGGATGAATGGTTACGGCGGTACTATGTATCCTATGAGGATGGGAAGCAAGACATACATTGTTATGAAGGGGCCATGCAGTTTAATGTCACATGGTAAGGATGTGGGAGTATTAGAAGAACAAGGAGGGGAATGTGGCACGAACTTCATAATATTGCCACGAGTTGGGCCAAAGAATCCCTGGCAGTGTTATATGAGATCCTTTGATGGAAATACACCCAGTAGGGGTATCCAAATGAGAATAGCATGGGGCTAGACTTAGGAAGAGTCATTTGAGTGTTCCTACCTATCCCATGAGGATGGGCATCAAGCCATGTGTAGTTATTGAGATGCAGTTTAACGTCTTGCAGGACGAAACATTTTAATGTCATGTTGGACATTTCACAGTTTATGGTTATGTAGGAATGAACAGTTTAAATTCATGTAGGACCCTAATGCAGTTTAGGGTCATGTGGGATCATTACACAATTTGTGGTTGTGAAGGACCATATAGTTTAAGGTCATGTTGGACCATATAGTTTATGGTCATGTAGGACCCTAATGCAGTTTTGGGTCATGTGGGACCATTACGTCATTTGGGATCATGCAAGACAAAACAGTTTATGGGAATTTAGGACTCTAATGCAGTTTAGGGTCATGTGGGACCATACATTTTATGGTCACGCGAGAGCATAATGCAGTTTAGGGTCGTGCGGGACCATACAGTTTAAGGTCATCCGGGACCATAAGGAACTCAAGAAATGTATTGCTTAAGGAACATGAAATTTGTGGGAGGATTTATACAATCACCATCCATGGTTACTAGTGAGTTTGATCCATTGGAGTAAACTTTGTGAATGATGTAAGGTCCTTCCCATTTGGGCTTCAACTTTGGTGGTTTCATACTAGGTATCATTGGTGCCCTCAGGGCCAACACCAAGTCACCTTGCAAGAAAGAACAGAGGTGAAATTTCTTGTCGAAATCTATATGAATATTATTATGATACATTTCTAAATTGTACAGGGCATGAATCATGTTCTCATCTAGGGCTTCCAACTAATCCAGATAGATTTCAATTACTTTATTCGGTACTTTCTGATCATAGACAGCTATGCACAGTGATGGAAATTGAATCTCAATGGGAAGGATGACCTCCTTTTTGTACACCAGGGAAAATGGGAAACCGGGGTGTAATTACAAGGCGTCTTCCGATAAGCCCAGTGGGTATTAGGGAGATTTTCGAACATCTCTTCATATTATGAACAACAATGTTTTTTAGAATGATAGGAAGGGTTTTATAGAACACATAAATTAGTCTATTTACATGCACATGATAGAGGAAGGTATGGTTAGAACAAATATTTTACATAGCATACAATTTATTTAGCTCAGCTTCTCAGATGTTCATCCCTTTGTCGGTGAGGACAGCATGAGGGACTCAAAATTAGTAGATGATGTTGGAGCTCACATAGTCAATGATGGAATGGGCCTTGACCTCTTGGAGTGGAACTGCATCTGTCCAATTAGAGAAGATATATGTAGCAGTAAAGATGAACCCGAACTAGCGAGTTGTCACTGGTGGATATGGTCCAACAACATCGAGTCCACATTCCATGAATGTCCAAGAGTACCTGATGTTATAAAGAATCTGGCACACATGGCCCCTTTTGGCCAACTCGATGCAGTCATGGATCATGGATGACCAAAAATACCCCAATCATTGGATTTGGTGAGATAGCTTGGTCCCAATCTGATGAGCCTTGTGGGAACCGGCATGAACATCCTGTGTGACCTGGGAACTCATAGATCTTTGAATTCATTGAAGTAGGAACCCATCTAACCAACTCTTTTAGAGGATCTACACACGACTAAGTCCAACCTGGAGGGTGAAATGTGATGCATGGCATATGATTCACTCACGCTCGGCCTGATCTGTTAGGAGATTACTATTTTAAAGGTACTCGGAAAAGGAGGTTTTTCATTCAAGAGCCATTTCAATCACTACATCTGGGGGACCTGAGGGTCCTGACATGGAGGCAATGATGGTAAGGTGGCTTACCTGCAGGCTGTCATCATCACCGGGAGTGACAGGAGAAAAGAGTCTTCAGTGTGCCACATGCATAATCAGGTCATCCTATTTGGGTTCTGCAGGTGATGTAGCTAGGCCAGAAAAGGCATCAGCTAAACCATTCTGAGATCGAGGGACATGAGTAACTTCTAGATGAGATGGGAACATGGCAATTAGCTGAAGATTGTGTTCAAAAAATGGAATGGCCTCTGGTTTTCTGATGACATAGTCATCATTGATCTTCTTGATGATAAGTTCGGAGTCCCCTTTCACATGAAAATGGGGAACGTCTATCTCGAGGTCCTGCTCGAGGCCATTAATGAGAGATTGATACTCTGCCTCATTGATAGTGCAACCTTCTGAAAATAGGACTGAGTATGGAAGAACAACTTGTACTGGGGTAATGAAGATGATAATCGGGCCTACTATCTTGAGCCTGGGGTCGTTGAACCATATACTGGTGGGGCTCCGGGAAAAACCATCGAAGTGTATTGGCCAACACGGGATTGATTGGTATTCTGAGAGGACTGCCTCATCATGAAAATAAAAGTCCAATGACTAGTCCATAAGTGCATGATGGGCTACAAGTATGTCTCCTAATGCTTTCCCCTTAATAACATTTTAATGTACAAACCTAATAACTAACTACTGCAGAATCCCTACCCACCGAGCTAGATGGCCTGTCAAAAAGGGGTAGTTTTGGATGTACTTCCGTGGATCTACGTGGGAAACCAGATGTACCTCGTGGTTCTGCAAGTAATTTTGTATCTTCTGTACTAAAAATACAAGCGAAAGGTAGATCTTCTCAATAGGGGAGTGTCTGGTCTCCATATTACGGAGCATGTGGCTAAGGTTGTATATGAAATTCTATGTTCCCTCGTTGTTCTTCTGGGAGATTAGGGCACTAGGAGATCGCTCCCGGGTGGTCACATAAAGGGCCAGTGGATTTCTGGAGACAGGTGGCATTAAGATAGGATGCTTGAGCATATACTACTTGATTTCTTCATATGTAGTATGACCCTCCTCATCCCACTCATAGACAGTTCCTTTCTTCATGAGCCCAGAAAAGGGAATACACTTGTCTGCCAAATTTGTGATGAATCAACGTATATAGGATAATTGTCCTTGGAAGCCTCAAATCTCTTGAATTTTTCTTATAGGAGAAATCTGGATTATGGGCTTTGTCTTCTATGAGTCGATCTCAATGCCCGTGTATCTGACAATGAAGCTGGGAAACTTCATAGAGGTGACCCTGAAGGAACACTTCAATGTGTTCATCTTCAGGTGACATGAACGTAGGAAGCCGATCATTTTCTCAATTTCTATGAGATTTTCCTAACGCTGGTGATATTTGACAAACATGTCATCTACGTAACATTCCACCATCGTTCCAAGGATTGTCTTAAATATGCAATGCATAGCCCGCTTATAAGTGGAACCCACATTATTTAAACTGAAGGGCATGACTTTGTAATGGAATATCCCTTATGGTGACCTGGAGGATGTAGAATCCTCATCCCTGGGGGAAACTTGGATTTGATTATACTCAGAGTACCCATCATTTAAGAAGAGGGCTTGGAACCTAGATATAGCTTGGATCAACAATTCTATCATCAAAAGTGGAAAATCATAATTTGGTCAGTGATGGTTGAGATATCAGATGTCTAGGAAGTCTCTGATCTTTCTATTCTTTTTCCATACTGGAACAATGTTGGATAGTCACTTATGGTACTAGACCTCTATAAATAAATTGGGTCTAATGAGATTAACAAATTCTGTCTCAATTGTGGAACAGTGAGAAGGGTGCATCAATCTGGAAGGATGCTTGAACCCACAATGATTTTCTGAGAGATCGAGGAGGTTGATGAATACATGAGAATCTAGTCCAGGCTTCTCATCAAAACTCCTGGAAAATACTTTCCAAGGTTGTTTAAGGAATTCTAAGTACTGTTGTTTCTCCTCAAGGAGCATGGAGGCACTGATCACTATAGGTTTTGGGTCTACCTCACTTCTGAGGTTCACCTGCACCAATTCATCAACCATGGCGAAGATTCCCTCTTCAATGTAGTGGGATAATCCTATAAATAAACTTATTAACTTATGGAGGGGGGATCCTTGGATGAATTAGCTTCCTCTAAGTTGGAAGCTCCTGATTGGAGGCTCGTTCCGGCCTGAGCGGCAGTGGACACTGCATCATGGAACTCCTGTGCTACCTCAACCATAACGATGAAGGCTATTGATCTAATCCAATCAGATCTTCATCCCAAGGGGCCATGCTTGAGGATATCAAAGAAATAGTGGCTTGTCAGCACGAATCGATTAATTTAGGCCCGACGAAACAAGAATGTGTGACATATTTTCATTTCCATGGGGCATACATCTTGATACCTTATGGGAGTATGAGGCTTCAAGATCACACGATATTAGTTGTTGTAGGAGTATGAGGAAATCTTATGACATTTCATAGAATTGGTATTGTCCTCCCCCTCATTCCATAAATAATAAAGCATTGTCCCTTGCCGGAACATGAAACATCTAATAGATGGACTGGAAAGACACATGCTTCATCCAGATATTCTCATGAGTCAATCGTAGCTATATCTTGCTCAACCTCGTTAATCTGAATCATCTTGTCCATGATCTTGTATTAGTCAGTATTTAGATAGCAGGATTCACAAGAGGAAAATGGGGATGTGACACATTGAATCATTCCCACTCGACCATTATGGGAGTACTTAAGGCACTGTTGATATGATGAAGGAACTTCCGAATGCTTCTAGAGGCATGGTCTACCCATCAACACATTGTAGGTGGTGTCCAAGGAGACAACCATAAACTCGGAACTCGAAATTAGACCATCGAATTGGGTCATCAAATGGATCTTGCCGACCAGATTCTGCTTTGTCCTGTCATAACCCTGAATTCGTAGGTTAGAGGGAATGAGATCATCATCGGACAATCCAAGTTTTCCTTGTGTATGAGTCGGGACTAGAATGATTCTAGAGCCCATTTTGAAAAGACAACAATGAAACTCCACACCATTGAACTGTAAGGCCATGTACAGTGGGATAATGTGCCTATATAGGGGAGATCCTTAATATTCTCCAGAGAATGAGATGATGGCCTGACATTCAGCATTCTCGACCACCTTAGTATGAAAGGATTCTGTAGTTTCTACGTCTGTATCAAGTTGGAGAGGGCTTCTTAAATTCTTGGCGAGGGCCTCATGAATATCTGATGACATGAGAAGGGCCTTCATAATGGATATCTTTGAGAGAATGATTGAAAAATGTATGAGAAAATCACACTTCTATGTTAGGTGTGATGTTCTCATTAATGGAGGTCTCTCTATGACAGGATGAATGGTGGGCCCTACTGACTGGGTTGATGGATGACTGGTACTAGGAATATCCTACTAATCACTAGTCTGATCCTATAAAGTTACTACCAGATGAAAGGTAGCTGACTAAGAATGACATGTGGTAACGTGTGGATGGTTATGACATGGTAGATGTGGCTCTTCCTGATCCAATAACAAAAACGATGGTGAAGGTGGGCCTGATGTCACTAGATGAGAAGGCTGCATATGCTGAGCTCGACGCTGGGCCTCCTAACTAGTTTCGGTCGCATGCACAACCTAGATGGAATTACTAACTGGGGCATTCCGATGACCCATATTGTCATGGCTTCGTCGACAGGGATGACGGCTGGGGATTTTGGGAGGATCCGCCTGGTGATCTTCATCTTCAGGAATCATGTATGGAATTACCAGATCTACGGTATTAACTGAGGAATACCGATGACCATCACTCAAAGAGTCATCTAGTAGTGGAAAGGTTTTGGGAGGGATTGCCATCTCCAGGGGCATGAAGTCGCTGAGAGTACGGGATGATGATGGTATTTACAGGGGACTTTGCATTCCCTTACGCTGTCGGCGTTTTCTCTTCTAGGAAGAGGACAGCTGAGACGACAACGTAGAAGTAGTTACTGTGGCTTGTTAAGGATCTGGATGATTTAGGCATGCACAGATAACACCATGGGCTCGGGAGACTATTTTACGATCCATCTAGTCGTCATACTTATGGGACCCATGGTTCGAAACATAATGCCACTCACCTTCATTGTTGATACTGCGGTCTGGCCTCACGAAGACACATTCCATGTGTTCTAGAGCTGGGCTCAACAAGACTATGGTGTTATCCTCCTAGTCATGAAGCGAGTCTTTAATCACATACCTCTATTTTATGGTGTGCATCATGATCTAGTGGTAGGGGCAGCAATTAGGGAAATCAGCGAGGTTCACCTCTTCTGGACTCATTCACACAGGAAAATGTATAATACCCTACTATTGGGAACTATGGAAATAACCAGGGACTTGTGCCTCATTGAATGATTAGGTCTAGTTCCTCCTATATGGTAAGGGGTCCCTCAGAGCCTAACCCTGATGGGGGGCTGGAAGAGCCTACTGATGAGTTGAACCTTGGTTATCTCCCTTAAGTTGTGGAAGAACATTGTGAGGGGGACCCTATAGATTCTGAGGTGGGCGCTGTTGGGCCGAAGGCTACGCCTGAGTTGGAGGGCCTCTATGACACTGTGGAGGTGCTTCCATTGGTGAAAACTCTAGTTTCTTGGGGGACTCTATTTGAGCCACTACAGTGGGATTGGCCCTGGAATCCCATCTCGCAGGGATTGTAGGAGGCAACGGACGTGCCTACTAATCCTACTGTAAAACATTCTCTTGGAAGTGGGCCTTATAAGAGAAGTCTCTAAATCCCCTAGGGTAGTTCTAGGTGATCAGTGAGGGCACCAGTTCCGTCTTCACATACCCTACGCACATTGTCAGCAACTGCTATTGAGTCAGCGGCATATCAATTGTGTATGAAAGTCCTTTCCACTGAATGACAAAGTCAGCAACGTGCTCATCAGGACATAGATTGAACTTGAAGAGGTTTGTGATACACATCTTCTGAGTGGTGGAACTGAACTGGTAGTGGAATTTCCTATGGCGGTCCTCCCAGCCGACTACTGAACCGATGGAGAATTTTTTGTACCAGATAAATGTCAGTACTTCCAATTCTTGTAAGAAACACTGGAGTTTGGCACCTTCATACTGTGCTTGAGTTCCCAATATAGAGCCCCACAGTGAGATAGAGTGGGCCGGGTGTTATGGTGTGTCTCTTGTCCCATTGAAGGGGAATAAGTGGGATTCCCAAAACCCAAGGGTTCTAGCATAACATCCACCCATGCTAGGTATGGTTTTCCATCAGGTGGAATTGCCAACTGTCGAGTCTCTAAAGCTTCGAGGAGGGTGATGAGTGCCAGTATTGAATCATTAGAGTGCGGATTCATATCTTGATGGGGATCCTAGACCACCAAGCTGCTAGCGGGTTCATAAACATGATAAACAGGCCCATCAGCTCATGGAGGGCCGGTGGTACAACTTGTGGAGCAGCTGGGGGAATCTGGACTGGGTCTCGAGCAATGTTGTGTTGTTCCAGAGGATTTGGTGACACATATCGCCCCATATTTCTAAATGTTCCAAGCTCAAACCTAGATGCATGGGAATAATGTTCATGGTCACCTGGGGGTAGTTAGCCTAGTGGATGTTGTTCCTTACCCTACATCCCTAGCCGAGGATCACCATAGTCTGGTCATCACTCCGCAGCGCATTCATTAAAGTGTTTGTTGACCAGATTATTCTATTCGGTGAGTTGATTACACGAAACGAATTTTTTAGGGTCATATTCCACCTTCTACATTGAGCCAGATGGGTCAGATGGTTTTCCAGATATGAGGAGTTCCTTGCCCTTATTGTGATTCTAGTTGAGGAATAGTGCTTCAGTGGGCATATGAAGACCTAGTATATTTCTATGCTGGCGAGTTTCCCTTCCAACACATCCAATAGATAAAGAACTCCCTCAAGGGGTATGTCACCATCAAAGAGATCCTGATCATTCTATCCCACTGATAGGTCATCCATGTTAACCATGACCCTACCTAGATGCATATCCTCTATGTCACCTAGAATATCAGGCTGGCGCAAGATGGAACCGAAATGGAGGGCCGCGTACTGCCCCTAGCCACAAATTTGGACAGGGGGAGAAGCCTCCTTGATTATCCAACAGAGAACATTAATGATCTGGATGCATAGATGTTTGAGGGTCTTATGGAGACCTGGTGACTCATGGAACTGGGCCACGGGAAGTGAAACCATATCTACCAAACGACATTGTTGGGTGATATCTTCTAAGTTCTCTTGACTCTTGGGGTAGGTCACTCGTTGATTTTGAAGGATGAAATGAGTCGTTCAGAGGGTTTATAGAAAGCATCCCACCTCCTCCTAGGTGAGTGCTTCTGGTGACAAATGATTTGGCGATGCAACTAGATATAACATCTTGGGAAATGGTCCGTTGTGAGTATATACTACAAGATCCTTGGTCTAGATTCAGTGTCTAGACCTTTATTTCCCCCCTCTTCTAATGGAGGTGGTATGGGAACCAATAGTTGTACTGATGTAGACTATTGAGATGGGGGGTCGACCAGGGGACAATATCGTGAGTGAGCGGACAAGATGAAACATCTTGGGATGTCCTCCAAAGAGTGTAGTTAAATGGCCACTATTTTGTGGTAAGGCGGGCGGACGTCCGCAGTTTCCAGCACAGGGAGTAGAGCTGCCGGCTATGGGTTATTTTGTTGATCATCCACCATTGGTCCCCAAAATAGGTCTTCATGATTTCTAGTCGAGGTAGAGAGTACTTCTGGTGATAATGGTGGAAATTTTACAACTGGAACCTTTGGAGTTTCCAAATGTTCATCCTCCTGGAAATACCTATAGAGGGAGGCGGGGATTCTATGGACCTCATATTTTAGATGTATGAGGCTGTTGAAACTTGTTCCTGCCCCAATCCTTAAAACAGAGGATCTAGGAGAGGGTTCCATCACTAACTCATATTATTCTTCAAAATCTTAGAAGCAGACTGGTTTAATCTTTGTCGGAATCTTCACAACATTTTTTTATAGAAGCAACAACCCGCCCTTCTTCCCCAAGATGGTTCTTCAGGAAAAAGTTGATTCCCAAAATTAGGATTTCCTTCGGCCTTACTTGTACTTGGGTGGGGATGACTACCTCATGAGTGAGCTAGGGTGCGAGGAGAACCTGGATAGATATCAAAGGGAACAGAGGGAGGACCTCTGTGTCTACTAGGTGATGTGCAGAGGGGACCTCCGCGGGAAATGGTGTAGTGGTATAGGCCTCCACTGGATCTAATATGAGAATGGGTAAGACCCCCATGCAAGCCTCCCCTGACAGCGTTAGCTTAAGGAGGGTCCTCTTATAGGTCAAACTGAACACGGGTAGGACCTCAATGTTGGGTGTTGGTGAAGTGAATCTGACCTTCACTCCTATTATTTCCAAGATGAGTAGGACCTTCTCCAGCTACTGCAAGGACATGGGGAATCCCCACATACTATAGATTTATCGGATGCATATCATCTCTATATCGGCGGTCTGTGGTAGGAAGAATGACTCTATACCAAAATTTGTGAGCGCAGGAGAGGATTCTGTACTGAGTGTCACTGTCATGGGTAGAAGCCTCATTTGGATTGAAGGTAGCACAATTCGGACCTCCATGCCAAGCTTGGAAGTGGGGAGCACCCACTTTCTCCGTGTTGGTGGTATGGGGAGGACCTCTGCACTGGTGTCGCTATCGTGGGTCGGTCAACAGCAGGTGCTCCCAACACTGGCGACCGAGAGAGTCGATCTAGCCTACTCGTGGGGAAGTTGGGGCCATGATCCCATCCAGGTATATATGTACCCATGCTCTGTCTATACTAGAGGTTGATGATACACATCCGCAGTGGCACGAGCCACAATAGTTGTTGACGTCGACACCCCGTGGAGGGTATCCTACTCAGCCTGCACTCGATGCTGGCGTCGGGTTAGCCATACCAAGACCAGTGGTGCAGGTACATAGCTTACCTGATCTCCAGACCATGGGACTAGGTGGTGGCACTGGCACGGCCAAATGGTGGCCCTCCTTGGGGGTCCCTAGAACAGGATCACGGTTGGGCTGGCCTAGACATTCCCTAAATCGTCAGCGTAGGGGAGGGAGTCGTCAAGACGTTCCAGGGAGATTCTCCCAAAATGATTGTACGTTGGGGTGGGGAGCACTGAATCCATGCATGGACCTTGTGGTGGAGCTGGCGATGAGGCACATACTCCTCTAAATCCTGATGGGACATATCTCGATATGGGATAATCCACTCCTCCTAGTATTGGTGTATGAGGTTTTTTTATCTCACATCATTGTACGGAATTAGAAGGGGAGATAGGGAATGGGTGCTCAGATTATATGGGTGTGGAAGATGTCACAAAAGTGGGTGAGCTAGGCAGGATTGTTGTATTGGCATTTTCCTTTCCCCGACGTCGTTGGTTAGGTGGTGATCGAGTTTCTAGTGCAACAGCATGGTTCCTGAAAGTAGGGAGATTGAGCCATTTAGTGCTGAAACAATGAAATCGACATTCAGTTCCCCAATGTCATTACATCTTCAATGGATTTTCATAAGGATCCATGCTGACAATATCGCCGATCGGGATGTCCAACATTTTGACTGCCCCAAAGTTTTTGTGAGTTTCAAGCCAGGACTTCAATTTTTTTAGCTGGACCTATCGCTGAATAACTAGATCTGGTGGCATGCTAATCCACTAATGTCTCAAACAATAATAATCTCAACATTGAGGAGAATAAATTCATTCATGGTTCACAATTTCTGTTTTTGATACTTTCATCAGGGCGTGCACATCTTTCTGTGGAGGACGCGTGGTTGTTTCCCCATATTCCAGCTTTACAATGGTGAGTGTCATACATCCCTTATTTATGGACGTTTGCTCCATTATCAAAATGGGATGGTGGGATGTCAGTTATTCCTTTTGTGGATTCCTCCTCAGAACTCGTCTCCATGTACGGGTATCCCTTATAGACTAAGACATTGTTTGTGAAACTCTTCCCTGTTCCATTTCTTTATGGAAAACTGTTAATTACACAGATTCTATCAGGACATTCCAATGGGTCCATTCAGGGCATAAACCTTAGGTCAGAGGATTAGTCACCTCAGAAATCAATGGCGTTTCTGGACGTTGGAACACTAGTGCATCTAGGTTTCTTCCCATTTTTATAGGGCTTATCGAGGGCCTAGAATCGCGAGGAATCCAACATAGAATGTGGGGAATTATATTCCATATTTATGTATTAGTGGTTTTCCTTAGCTTCCCATGTTTAACATAGGGTATGCCACAATTTTAATGTCTAGCGGAGAAATATCAGTTAGATTGGAACACAGATGAAAGTGAATTAGATGGGTTCAACACCTAGAGGGAACACTAATTTTCAGAGATGAAATCACATGACCTCACTGGGAAGTGGCTACCTTGGTAGAGTCCAAATGGATTATGAAGAGTTGAATGAAGTGGAGAGAGAATGAGATGGAACCAACCTGAGGATGACAGTGATGTTGGGCTTTAGCCTTGAAGAGACTTCCTACATATCCCCATGGTAGTGAATCAAAGTCCGTGTAGTTTGGTGGGACAATGAGACAACAGAGGAGGAAACCCATGAGAATGGAGGCATGGATGGGATCAGGAGGAAATAGGACCTCAAGGGGGGTCATGACTTCCCAAAACCCATAGGCTAGAGGGATAGAACTGGATGAGAAATGAGTGATGGGCTTGAACCTCCTGGTGGATTCCTACATTTCCCCATGGTATGGAATCAAAGTCCTCATAGTTCATCTAAAGATGACTTACTGTCGATTGGGGACTTCAATGAATTACGTTTGAATGGGGTTGACAACAGCTTACCACTAAATGGGTTGACAATGGCTTACTACTAGAGGGGGTGACAACGGCTTACCATTGGATAGGGTCACAAGGACTTACCTCTGGATGGAGGCACAATGGCTAACCGCTAGATAGGGGCACAACAGATCACCGCTAGATGGAGGCACAACGACTTACCACTATATGGGGTTGACAATGGCTTAACACTGGATGGGGTCATAATGGCTTACTGCATTATTTGGTTGAACCTCATAGAGGCTTCCTTCGTATCCTGTCTAGGAGGTAAGGATCAAAGACCATGTAATTTTGGATGGTGGATGCAGTTTAATGTCGTACACGAATGAAAGGGGGCATGATGTTTAACGACATGCTGGACGAATGTGGTTTGACATGAAGGGGGTTGGAACCAATGGCTGTTGGGATTGATCCTTAGGTAGGTTCCTACATACCATTCTTTGGCAAGAATCAAAGACCACATAGTTCTGGATGAGTTTTGGTGTGCCAAAATTAAGATAGTTGGTACCAATGGATAGTGGGCTGGAACCTCAAGGAGGCTACTTATGTACCTTTCCTTGGAAAGGATCAATGACCACATAGTTCATGAAGGAGTGGGAACCGATGTGAAGGGGGTCGGGACCAATGGATGGTGGTCTTGAACCTTAGGTAGGCTTCCTACACACCTTTCCTTGTCAAGGATCAATGACCATGTAGTTCAGGATGGGTTTTGGTGAGCTGATGTGAAGATAGTCAAGACCAATGGATAGTGGGATTGATCCTCAGGGAGGCTTCCAACACACCTTTCCATGGAAAGGATCAAAGACCATATAATTCAAGAAGGAGTGGGAAAAATGTGAAGGGTGTCCGAAGTAATGGATGTGGGTCTTGAACCTCAGGGAGGCTTCCTACGTACCATTCCATGGTAAGGATCAAAGAGCACATAGTTCAATAAGCACTGGGAACCAACGTGAAGGTGGTCATAACCAATGGATGGTTGGCTTGAACCTCAAGGAGGCCTCCTATGTACCTTTAATTGGCAAGGATCAAAGAACACGTAGTTCAGGAAGGAGTGGGAACCAATGTTAATGGGGTCATAACCAGGGGATGGTGGGATTGAAGCTCATGGAGTCTTCTTACGTACCTTTCCTTATGAAGGATCAATGACCATGTAGTTTGAGAAGGAGTGTGGAGCTCACACTCTAAGGCGGCCCAGAGAGGATTTCATAGTTGGTGATTGCTCCAAGCCCACATGAGTCATGCTCAGTGTGTGAAACTAGAGGAAGCATATACCTGACTATCACGTAGGAGAAGGTGAATCCATGGGAAGTGGAATGGGGGGCTTATATGTGGTTAGTTTACCAAAGAAGAAAAAGGGGCCTATGTGTGGTCTGCAACCTGAGGAGAAGGAGATTGGAACATACTCTAGGGTTGAGGCACGGTGGCGACAAAGCCTAGCATGGGAGGGTCAGGGAAACATAGTCACATGTTCCCCTCTCACATATATGTCTTTGGCAATGAAGAATATTGGAGGAGTAGAGATGATACCTCCCGGAATAAAGGCTTGGGGATTACACCAAGATGGTTTCTCTTTCCCCACAGACAGACGTTGCTCCAATATATAGGATCTCATTCCAGTTGAGAAATTATTTCACTCCTATGGAGACTAATGGGCGTGAAGAATGTCCATGGTGGGGCCCCCCACGCACGATGCATGGGGTGAGGTCATATATTAACATCATATGATGAGGGAAATAGTGCTTGGCTGTTTTACATCTTGCTGCTCGGATGATGGAAGTTCACTACGCACACATAAGACATACATAACTGATACCCTCCCACCCCATGGGGAAGGTAAGGCATCAACAACGTCGTGGTGAAAGGGTGTTATGGAGTGATCCATTAAGGATTCCAGGTTAGAGTGGCTATGCTAAGAAGCAATAGCCGTTAACATGCCTATGAGAAGAATCATGAAGCAATGCAACACAACAGAAAGTACCTACCATGGGACATTGAAATCAATTCGTGAAAACATGGAGGGTTGCACGAGAAAAGGAGTTGCGGAGCAGAGGGTTTCATATGTAGAATCCCCAAAATGTTTTGGTGATCCATGTAGTGTAGGAGCTTCGAAAAGGGTTTTTCTTTTCAATATGAAGTGTCATAGCCTAGGCATAAGTAATATGTGAATATAGAAGGAGAATTTCAAAGTGAAAAAGCATTCACGAAGAAGTGCCTCGTGAAGCAAGGGTGCCTTGTGAAGCGTGTCATTGTGATACAATGTTCTTCAAGAAGCATAATGAACATGCCTTAGCATGTGGGTCACATGTTCATGGAGGGTACTTCACAAAGAATAGGTGCCTCACAATGATCCTAGTCCCTTTGGGGTGTATTTCCATTGTGGAGGACCGCGAGCTACACAAAGGTCATCCCTCTTTGAGGAGGGGCTGAATTCTTGCAAAGGGCGCGACACTTCGCGATTGAAAAGTACCTTGAAGTGCTCATGGTTTGTAGATAAAAGATTAATTTACTATTTTGGATCTAAGAAGGTGAAAGGTCAGAGGATACGTCTATTGGGATTGAGGGGAGGTGAGTATTTATAGGGAAGAGGAATTGCGAATTAGAGCCCGCTCAGTGAGATGATAGAGCTTGGTCTTCGGCAGGTTCACGAAAGTCAAATTGGTTCACAGAGTATCCCGTCTTGTCGCTCCATAGAAGCTTCATGAATGTTAAAGGAGATCGTAGATTATCCCACCTCCCTGCCCCGTGGTAGGTTTGCGAATGTAAAATCATTTCCTGGAGCATCCCACATCGTCGCTCCGTAGTGGGTTCGCAAATGTCAAATAGGTTCGCAGTGTATCCCAACACATCACGATGCAGTTGGTTCATGAACATCAAATCGGTTCGTGGATCATCCCGCTTCGTCACTCAGTGGCGGGTTCAAAAAAATCATAGGGGTCATGGAGCATCACTCCTCCTTGTTCCCTATATTCTTTGTGAAGTAGGAGCTTTGCGCCGGTACAGGGCCACAGGGGCTCCGCAAACAGGATTCGCGAGTCAACTCCTAATGCTTTCCATTTGTTATTGTTCTTCCCAAATTTTAGTGCCAAAACCGTTCTCAACTTAATTTTCATGAGTCCATTTCAACGAAAAACTAAAACTAAAATTTTTATGATGTTTTTTAAAATATGAATATGATAATAGAAATGAAAAAATAAATTCCCATAGAACACATTTGTCTTCAATATGGGATACATTAAGTTCAACACTTTACTATTTTGTGTTCAATAATTAGTTATCCATGATCGTTTTACTATTATGTTATTCAACCTATGTTGTTAACAATATAAATAAATCATTTATAGTGGTTTTTGAAGCTAATTTTATTATCCAAAGGATATCCTTTGGGATTATCGAACGAAGATTTCTATTAGGCCTCATTTTCAGGCACCAGGTGATGACCGAGTTAACACTCAGTCCACCCTTTTCAGGTTTATTACCCATGGGTAAATCTTTTTCAAATCCTTTATCAACATGTAGTATCCAAAAGTGGATTAAATTTATAATAGAACCCCACAATCTCCCATTACCAGAACATTGTGATGTAATCTTTAACATATATTATCCCTAAGGGCTTTACGAAAGTTCCCTTATCTAAATTCTAGAAATATTACCTCAACCATCCTAATGGGTTTTCAATACCATTTATATTTTAATAAACTTCTACATATAAATATTTGAAGAAACATCTGACTCATAATAATTACTAAAATCATATCATTCTAATCGCCAAATTTTAAAACAAAATCATTGATAAGAAACAATGGTTCCCTAGAACCGTGATCTCAGATTCGGTTCTATAAACACATACTTTACAAGTTAAATTTGATAAGATTTATATAATAAAAAACATGTATATCCTAAAGTCAAATTTACGTTAAAAAATATTTCATTACAAACATTGCAATGAATTTTTATTTTTTATGATTATATTATTAAGAAAAAATATAAACTAATAAGGAATAGGTCCTTCCTAACTAATGTACATTTTATAACGATATAATAAACTCCTTAGTCCATAAAAATTCCTCGAAATCATTAAAAATTCTCCAGACAAGATATCTGATTAGAAGTATCATGTGTAATACATTTATTCACAACCATGAACAATAGAAACATACGTTGGGGTGAACTCAAACAACCTGTAACAGAATACATTGAAATTAGGTAATCAGATAACAAACATGGAAAAAATATTATGGAAGGAATAAATAATAAAAATAATTCTATAATCAAGTGAAATTTAGAGTATGATATATTCCTAGATAAAATGGATGTAAATGAATGATATAGAAAACAATAAGATATTTCTTAGTTATTACTTATAGAATGGAGGATAACTAAATCCATAAAATAAGCCAAGACATCATGATCTTAGATATTTTTATCTAGACGTTAAGGAAATATCTTGTTCTTGGTAGGAATATATCAAAAAAAACCCAACAGGTTTTTTGTAGAGACCCGAATCGTGATGTACATGGACATTACATTACTTTTGTGGAATAATTAATACATAATAGAAATAGACACACAAGTACCATAATAGATTAGTGTCTTTGGAAACTTGGAATGTAATCTTCTAATCGTGGTGAAAGATCTTCAACATCTCCCATAAAGATCTTCCACTTTTGGTTTCCTTACCCTAATCCTTTCTTTTAATCCTGGGGGAAAATAAAACATAAAAAGGGTGAGCTCAAATGATCATTAAGGGTAAGCATGGATAAAATAAAACATACCATATACATTTGAACTTAAAACCATGAACATAATGTTTAAACATCAAAATCTTGAGCAACGACATAAAACATGGAAGTACATAAGGCATAGATCATAATGGAACATAAATCATGATAAAATTGCATGGGAATAAAACATGTAATTGTGGAATCCATTAAGCACATGTAATGATTTCCATAGTAGCCAAGGCATTGCTTCCAAGACCATCTTAGTGGACAAAGTCCCTTTTTGAATCGAGTTCAATCCTCATTCCAGTCCAGTAATACTGAACCAGATTAACTTACCATTCCATCCATGGCTATATCATGAGATATAAATCATTACCCAATGCATTGGAGGGAGATATAGGTGCCACCCATCTCATAATGAAATCATCTTACTTGTTCCACAAAATAAACATACATCATTCATAAAAACCCAATAAATAAAATGGGTTTAATAAACATCATCATGTCATCACATAATTCATATAAAAGAAATGGATATAATTTCATAATAAGAGAAGTGAAACCATGTAAATCATAGAGACATTATACTTGAATCATACACATGAAATAATATCATCTTAGATGAAAAATGGTTTTGATAAAAAAACATGAAATGAATTCTGTAGGAAAATATCCTTTTTTCTTCAAAATCATTTTCTATTCACAAAATGTCCTGCAATTTTAAAAGAGAAAGATTTTGTTGAGAATTTTCATGAAATATTGTGGAGGATGTTTCATGAAAACGAGATTTTATAAACCCGTAAAAACCCTTTCATGCCGTATACGTTAAAAAAACATTCTTCTCATACTTTTGTCGAAAAAGTCAAAAAGTACCTTGTAGGGTAAATAAAAGAAATATTCCTTCCATAACATTTGGTAAAATTAAAAATGGGTAAAAATAACTTTAAACATACATGAACCCATTTTTATTAAACATGGACATGGATGATAACAATAACCCCAGTAAATACTTACGAGTAAACAATCTCGGATAAGAACGAGATTGGAATAGTTATCCCTTACCTTAGGTCTGATATGCTTCATACGTATCCAAACATCCTTTATAATGATTTAAATAATGTCATTGACTGATTACAGAATCATATTCATTGTTATTATATCATATATGGTTCACTTATGACTTTATATTACCCGTTGTTTTGTGAATTCATGTTAAAGTAGCGTTTTGGGTAAAATCATCTCATTTTTCGTTCGTGTTTTAACTTATAATTATTCATATGATTACTTAGATCATGATTACCTACATATATAATGTAAAACATGATTTATATATAATATATATTCAGAATATTCATATATATAACGGATCGATAAATGGAAAGAAATACATCGTTCATGGAGACGGTAGGTCGTACGTACGCATGAACGTTGTTTTCGTTTCCTTATTGAATTGAATGGAATTAGGTAGATGACCTAAATATATATATACATAAATCCAGTAGAATTATTATTTCATATATTTCATGATTACTTATTATATATACTTTATAATCATTCTTGAATGGTTATCATGGGGAGTGAATCTCATCGTGTCGTGGAGACGGTATTCTGTACGTACGCATGAGCGATGATATCATTCCCATGATCATTGAATTGTATTAAAGTGTATGTATAATATTAAATAATCAATATCATTTTACAATAATCATATATATTCATTACTTTCACCATTATACCCATCCAAGTAATGTGGTTGTGGAAAATAGATTACACCATGGCGTGGAGACGGTATTCCGTACGTACGCACGCGCGGTGATTTCATTTTCCGTAGGATGTATAGATAGTGAAATATGGTTGTTTCATACTTATAATAACATATCAGTATATTAGTGATACTGATGTTATTACTTCATAATGAAACAAGTAAAGAAGAAGAAGTGGAAGAAGAAATAAAGTTGAAAGAATCGGTAACGGACATTACCTCTTCTTTGAAGCGCCTCTTTGAAAGCTCCACTTAGGGCACTAAAATTGGTCTTCTAAGAATACCAGGACCTCTAGGATGTTTCTATGGAAGTGTAGAAGATAATAGTTCAAGTTTTGTACAATCATGAAGGGTCAAAGTGGTTTGAGGAAGTGAGGGAGGAGGTTCCCTTTTATAAGGGAGGAGAGGGGCACCTTTGGAATAACTAAAAATAGTTTTTTATTATAAAGTCATATTTAGATTTTAATAGATCAAAATTGAGTTATTTTGAAGCTAATGTGGGGATGGGTAGAAATACTCTAATCCAATATAATTTATACAAGTTTAGGATTCTATTTTAAGCTTATCATTTAGATTTAACTTTAAGTTAGATAATTTAACTTTTATTGTGTCTTCTTGTTTTCTTACACTATAAGGTTAATAAACTTACTATAAAAAGCCAAAAGAACCCCAAGTTGTTTATTATTAATATATATAACCATATCTAAGTCATTTGGCCTAACCTTAGATTTTTAGGAATAAAATAACTATTAATAATATAATATTTGTTTTAAAAACTATTTTATGTCAATTTTGACACTATTTGGTATTTGATTTTTGTGAAAATCATAAAAGAATTATTAGTTCTAATAAAGTTAACTAAATCCATACTAACATGTCATATTAAGATAAAAAATTAGTGTAATTCATAAAAAGTCTCAAATTACATTTATTTGGGTATTTATAACATCAATTATGTCAACATTTCATTAATAAGATAATTACTCCATCATCTTTGTGTCATAAATAAATTAACTTATTTAATGTCTAAAAATTATAAATAAAATACCATTATGTATGAAATCTTATTATCATTATAATGAATATTTATAGTCTAATTTATCTTATGTATAATCCTATATTAAAAATTATTTACTTATTATACTTTGATTTTAAATATTTTAACCCTTATTTAAATAAAATAATATTAAATGTACTAATCTAATCCAAGTGAGCCTAAATAGTCATATGTAATTCATAAGGTTGTTTTTGGTCGAATTAATATTATCCAATATAATTAGGACATGTTTTAGGGTAATAATAATATCATTTTTACCCTTAATTATCCTATTTACTTTTAACCGTGGTAAATAAAAGTAAAAAGTTACTATTCACCAAAAAATATTTTCATCTCATTGAACCAAATATTAGTCCTTGATATTAACCGTGTCTCTCAGATTTTTGAAATTCCACTCACAGATGTAGTAAAATTATGTTTTATGAAAAATTCAGTTTTTTAACTACCACTTAGTGGTTTCACTATTCATCAAAAAATGAATGTTTCCAAAAAAATACCAAAAATTAGGCCTAAGTTATATTTGATATTATGAATTAAAAAATTATTTCTATTTTACCAAATTCAAAACATATCAGTTTCATTAATTAATTTAAAAATTAATTCTCGTCGCCAAAACAAATAGCGTGTTTTTAAGAGATAATAACTATCAAAAGATTGACACTTGTTTATGTGTGGTTTAAATGTCAAATTATATACAATGACTAACATTTTATTAAATTGTCAAAATATATTCTAAATATACTTTAAAACCACTCAAATTAATTATTTATCACTATTAATTATTTTGATTAAAAAAGTTTTTTTTTATTAAAATTTAGTAATTTTCACTATTCATCAGAATATGAAAGTTATCCGAAATGTACCAAAATTTTACCCTAAGCTAATTTCGATATTCCGAATCCAAAAATGAAGTCCATTTTGAAAGATAAAATTTATAAATTTCAAAAAGTGGGTATTACTATTCATAATGGCAAGTTCATAATAATATTATAATAATATCTCATTTAGTGAAACTCAGTATTGCGTACTACACACGCTATCGAGGAAGGTCTTTATTGTGTGTAATGCATGCAAAGTCAAGGCTATGTGTAGTGAAATCTCTGTTTGGTGGTTCTTATAATCAAAACATATTTCATTTATACATTAAACAAAATCTATACATAATGTTCCGTAGAATAGTTTCTACAAAACAAACTTGAAATTGTATGTAATGCGAGCCAAGAATAGTATTGCGTATACTGCAAGAAAATACAGTGTTGTGTATATCACAAGCTAATTTTGGTGTAGTGTACAACACAAGACATTAAAAATAATATTTTTCATAAAATCTCGGGGTGTTACATTCTACCCCCCCTTGAAATGAATTTCGCCTTCGAAATTCGTCGGGGGTTATAAATGGTTTATTACACGAGAGTTTCATTCATAGAAACCCACATCGTAAAAAGGAATACTAAAACATCATTTAAAAAAGGAATGTTAGAAACATAACGGATACCCAAATAACTCATCACTGGGTTTCCATATTGGATAAGGTAGGTGAAAATATGGATTTGGAGGAGAAATCTGACCATCATGTTCTGATGGAGAGTGGTAGAGAACATTGCTATGAAAAAGCCATCAATAACAAAGCCATAGATTTGTGATGATATAAGGTACCATCTGATTCATCGGATATAAGGGCACTAGGACAACATTTTTGGTTTTCAAGATCATTTCCCTAAAGTTGATGAAATTGGAATTAGAGGAAATACTTTCGTGATTTTGGTACAGTCTCACCATTGGTCGTTCTTTGGAAAATTTCCACTTTATCTCTTAAAGAAATGAAGTTGAATTTTTCATTCATGAAGTGTTAGCAGATCATGCGATAGAATGATGGGTCATTCCATTTTTCTCAAACAAAAGGTTATAAAAGTTATCAAAAATACATAAGTCCATCTATAGCGAGATTAATCATATATGGTTCCTAAAATGGACTTATACTTCATATATCATACAACTTAATATAATAAAACAAGTTTCTACTAAACAGGGACTTCCTGTAGGCCAGTGGTAGGCGATAAAGGCTAGTCGCACTTTAGTTGTGGGTTCGATTCGCATATCCTTGTCCGATGTGATGGGTTGTCGCCCATCCTGTAGGTTGTCCTTTTCTAAAACAACATTACTATAAAATCCCATCAATAATATCGAAAAAACATCTATCCTTATAAAATACTAATTTAGATCCAATATAATCCATTCCAATCATTAGGCTTATCCATAATACTATAGTCCACTCTCATATTATAGTGAAAACGATTACCAGAGATTTCATATAACAATCATGTTAATACCATCTTTAATCCCCATATATCATAACATATGCCTTGTTGGTCACATTCCAAACATTTGAAGGCCTTAATCATGTATTCTCTTGAAAAATGAATACCCATTGAATCTTAGTGAAAAAATGTGTGCTTCCAAAAGTTAACTCTTTCCACATACCAAAACCCCAAAACTCTATATACTCAAACCATGATATAACTATTTTCTTATATCAGTCATGAGCTCATGAATACTGTCAAACATTTCATTTTCTCTTTATCCCTTCCATATGCGCATATCATCTTTTTTTCCAAAAATATATCAATCACTTTCTATGGTTACTAGTACCATAAAATTATTGAAAACCACAGTAAACCAACACATAAATATTCCAATATTCCATGATACTATATACAACATTATTTTGGAATCCCATTACACAAACACTTAATCATTCCACCACATTGTTGTCATATTCAACATCGCCAATAGTGATCGCATATGACGTCCCTTTGTCATTTTCCTTAAGTGGTTGCTCATGTCGATCATCACTAACCCTTGGATTATGGCATTTATTAGCATCATGCCCCATTTCATTGCACTTGAAGCATTGAAGTGTTAGTGGTGAATTCTCGGCAGTATTTTCTTTATTCACATAATTAGCAACACTTTTTCCATTACTTCGACACTCAGCTGCTCGATGACCTTCTTTTCCACACTTAAAACATTTTCTAGTCCCTTTAAGACATTCTCCACCATGCTTCTTTCCACACTTTTATCATAAGGAAACATTCATCTTCTTTTCACCGTTATTCTGATATTTCTCCTTAAACACCATCTTTCGTTTCTTGTCAAAACCATGAGATGGATATGTAACACCAACTTCTATTTCTACCTTGATAGCACAACGCACAATTTCTTCACAGCAACTGAAGTCTCTTATACCTAATTCCCTTCGAAGATTTGGTTTTAAGCCACTGAAGAATCGACCAACTTTACATTCAGGTTGGATGATAAAGCCAGATGCATTCCTTGCAATCCTTGTAAAATTCGCTTTAAATATACCAACAGATTCATCATCCTTTTGCTTTAGTTCAAGAAACTCCTTCTCTATCTTTGTTCGAAGAATACGAGGGAAGTAATTATTGAAAAATAAGTTCTTGAACTCGTCCCACTCCATGGACTCAATTTCATCTCTTGGCCTCGTATTCTTGATAAGATTCCACCATTGATCAGATTTACCTTCCAAACAATATACTGCTAAGATGACATTATCATGTTCAGAACATTGAAGAACTGAAAATATCTTTTCAGTGGTACTGATCCATTGTTCAGCAACAAGTGTATCAGAAGACCCACTGAAAGAAGGTGGATGTTGCCTCATAAAGGACTCAATAGAATATTGTTCCCTTATCTTATCATTTGGAAGTCCAGAATGATTCATAGCTTGTGTAAGTATATCAATATGATTTTGCACTCCATCTCCCATAACATTTTTTTGTTCAGGAGGACAATCATTGCATTTTCCATTGCATTGATCAACACGGTTCCTTCAGGTTCCAGCCATCGTCTAAAACCCAAAAAGAATAGTGTGAGAGGAAAAAATCATGCTTGGGAAAACAACATAATAAAGGGGGAGTACATTCAATATCTAACATCATAGGTTTAATTCTAAGATCGTTACCATAATTCTAGGACTATAACCTATACTTACACATAACCTTAGGGACATCCCTAGACATACCATAGGAATATCTCTAGGGATCTCACTAAAGTTATCGCATCCTACTTTCCAAAGGTTGACTAAACATTTCCTCTGATACCAACTATAGAGACCCGAATCTTGATGTACATGGACATTACATTACTTTTGCGGAATACTTAATACATAACAAAAACAGACACACAATGTCCATAATAGTATAGTGTCTTTGGAAACTTGGAATGTAATCTTCTAATCGTGGTGAAAGATCTTCAACATCTCCCATAAATATCTTCCACTTTTTGTTTCCTTACCCTAAGCCTTTCTTTTAATCCTGGGGGAAAATAAAACATAAAAAGGGTGAGCTCAAATTCTCAGAAAGGGTAAGCATGGATAAAATAAAACATACCATATACATTTGAACTTAAAAACATGAACATAATGTTTAAACATCAAAATCTTGAGCAACGACATAAAACATGGAAGTACATAAGTCATAGATCATAATGGAACATAAATCATGATAAATAGCATGGGAATAAAACATTTAATTGTGGCATCCATTAAGCACATGTAATGATTTCCATAGTAGCCAAGGCATTGCTGCCAAGACCATCTTAGTGGACAAAGTCCCTTTATGAATCGAGTTCACTCCTCGTTCCAGTCCTATAATACTGAACCGGATTTTCTTACCGTTTTAGCCATGTCTATATCATGAGATATAAATCTTTACTCAATGCATTGGAGGGAGATATAGGTCCCACCCATCTCATAATGAAATCATTCTTACTTGTACCACAAAACAAACATACATCATTCATAAAAACGCAATAAGTAAAATGGGTTTCATAAACATCATCCCATCATCACATAATCCATATAAAAGAAATGGATAGCATTTCATAATAAGAGACGTGAAACCATGTAAATAATAGATAAATTATACTTGAATCATACACATATGAAATAATGTCATTTTAGATGAAAAATGGTTTTGATTAAACACTTGAAATGAATTCATGAGGAAAATATCCTTTTTTCTTCAAAATCATTTTCTATTCAAAAAATGTCGGGCAATTTTAAAAGAAAAGGATTTTGTTGAAAATAGTCATGAAATATTTTGGAGGAAGCTTCATGAAAACAAGGTTTTATAAAACCGTAAAAATCCTTTCATGCCGTATACGTTAAAAAAACATTATTCTCATTCTTTTGTCGAAAAAGACAAAAAGTACCTTGTAGGGTAAATGAAAGAACGATTCCTTCCATACTATTGGGTATAAGTCAAAATGGGTAAAAAGAACTTTAAACATACATGAAACCATTTTTAGGAAACATGTACATGGTTGATAACAATAACCTTAGTAAATACTTACGAATAAACAATCTCGGATAAGAAAGAGATTGGAATAGTTATCCCTTACCTTAGGTCTGATATGCTTCGTACGTATCCAAACCTCCTATATAATGATTTAAATAATGTCACTGACTTATTATAGAATCATATTCATTGTTATTATATCATATATGGTTCACTTATGACATTATATTAGCTGATCTTTTTTAAATTCATGTTAAAGTAGTGTTTTGGGTAAAATCGTCTCATTTGTTATTCGTGTTTTAACTTGTAATTATTCATATGATTACCTAAATGATGATTACCTACATCCAGAATGTAAAATATGATTTATATATAATATATATTCAGAATATACATATATATAATGGATCGATAAATAGAAAGAAGTACACCGTTCATGGAGACGGTAGGCCGTACGTACGCATGAACATTGTTTTCGTTTCCTTAATGAATTGAATGAAATTAAGTAGATGACACAAATATATATATACATAAATCCAGTAGCATTATTATGTAATATATTTCATGATTACTTATTATATATACTTTATAATCATTCTTGAATGGTTACCATGGAGAGTGAATCTCATCACCTCGTGGAGACGGTATTCCGTACGTACGGATGAGCGATGATATCATTCCCATGATCGTCGAATTGTATTAAAGTGTATGTATAATATTACAGAATCAATATCACTTTACAATAATCATATATATTCATTACTTTCAACATTATACCCGTCCATGTAAGGTGGTGGTGGAAAATAGATTACACCACAACGTGGAGACGGTATTCCATACGTACACACGCGCGGTGATTTCATTTTCTGTAGGATGGATAGATGGTGAAATATGATTGTTTCATACTTATAATAACATATCAGTATATTAGTGATACTTATGTTATTACTTCATAATTAAACAACTAAAGAATAAGAAGTGGAAGAAGAAATAAAGTTGAAAGAATTGGTAACAGACATTACCTCTTCTTTGAAGCGCGTCTTTGAGACCTCCTCTTAGGGCACTAAAATTGGTATTTGAAGAATAACGGGACCTCTAGGATGTTTCTAGGGAAGTGGATAAGATAATGTTTCAGGGGTTGGCCGAGCATGAAGGCTCAAAGTAGTGTGAGGAAGAGAGGGAGGAGGTTCTCTTTTATAAGGGAGGAAAGGGGCACCTTTGGAATAACTTAAAATATTATTTTATTATAAAGTCATATTCGGTTTTTAATAGATACAAATTGAGTTATTCAGAATCTAAGGTGGGGATGGGTCGAAATAATCTAATCCAATAGAATTTAGACAAGTTTAGGTTTCCATTTTAACCTTATAATTTAGATTTAACTTTAAGTTAGATAATTTAACTTTTACCGTGTCTTCTTGTTTTCTTACAGTATAAGGTTAATAAACTTACTATAACAAGCCAAACGAACCCCAAGTTGTTTATTATTAAAATATATAACCTTATATAATTCATTTGGAAGAGACTTAGATTTTTAGGAATAAAATGACAATTAATAATATAATATTTGTTTTAAAAACTATTTTATGTCAATTTTGACACTATTTGGTAATTGATTTTTTTGAAAATCATAAAAGAATGATTAGTTCTAAAAAAGTTAACTTAATCAATAATAACATGTCCTAGTAACCTATAAAATTTGTGGAATTCAAAAAAAGTCTCAAATTACTTTTATTTGGGAATATATAACATCAATTATGCCAATATTTCATTAATATGTTAATTGCTGCATCATCTTTGTGTCATAAATAAATTAACTTATTTAATGTCTAAAAATTATAATGAAAATAACATTATGTAGGAAATCTTTTTATCTTAATAATTAATATTTATAGTCGAATTTATCTTATGTATACCCCTATATTTAAAATTATTTACTTATTAAACATTGATTTTAACTATTTTAACTCTTCTTTAAATAAATTAATATTAAATGTCCTAATCTAATCCAAGTGGGCGTAAATGGTCATATTTTGTTTCTAAGGTTGTTTTTGGTCGAATAACCCTTATCCAATAGACATAGGACATGTGTTAGGGTAATAATAATATCATTTTACCCTTACTTATCCTATTTACTTTGAAGCGTGCTAAATAAAAGTAAAATGTTACTATTCACCATAAAATATTTTCATCTCATTGAACCACATTTTATTCGTTGATATTAACCGTGTCTCTCAGATTTTTGAAATTCCACTCAGATAAGCAGTAAAATTATGTTTTATGAAAAAATCAGTTTTTTAACTACCACTTAGTGGTTTCATTATTCATCAAAAAATGAAAGTTTCCAGAAAAATAGCAAAAATTAGGCCTAAGATATATTTGATATTATGAAATATAAAATAATGTTTATTTTACCAAATTCAAAACATATCAGTTGAATTAATTAATTTAAAAATTAATTCTCGTCGCCATAACAAATTGCGTGTTTTTAAGAGATAATAACTATAGAAAGATTGACACTTGTTCATATGTGGTTTAAATGTGAAATTACATACAATGACCAACATTGTATTAAATGGTAAAAATATATTCTAAATATACTTTAAAACCACTCAAATTAATTATCTATCACTATTAATTATTTTTATTAAGAAATTTTTTTTAATTAAAATTTAATAATTTTCACTATTAATCAGAATATGAAAGTTATCTGAAAAGTACCAAAATTTCACACTAAGTTAATTTCGATATTCGGAATCGAAAAATGAAGTCAATTTTGAAAGATAAAATTTATAAAGTTTCAAAAAGTGGGTATTACTATTCATAACTGCTAGTTCATAATAATATTATAATAATATCTCATTTAGTGAAACTCGGTATTGCGTACTACACACGCTATCGAGGAAGGTCTTTATTGTGTGTAATGCAAGCAAAGTCAGGGCTGCGTGTAGTGAAAGCTCTGTTTGGTGTTGCATATAATAAAAACTTATTTCATTTATACATTAAACAAAATTAATACATAATGTTGCGTAGAATAGTTTCTACAAAACGTACTTGAAATATTATGTAACGTGAGCCAAGAATAGTGTTGCGTATACTACAAGAAAACACGGTGTTGCATTTATCACAAGCTAATTTTGGTGTAGCATAAAACACAAGACATTAAAAAGAATATTTTTCATAAAATCTCTGGGTGTTACATTTTTCTCATGAATCCCACTAAATCATATAAGGGTTATATAATGTAGGCCCCACCCATTAATTTTTTACATCCAATGCATTCATCATATGTGAAAATGGATAGTAAAACAAAATCAAAATATTGAATAATAATCTGTATTATAATAATGATATAGAAAACACAGATACTTTTCCCCATGTCAATAAATGGGATAACATTATCATTACCTATCTAGAGAAATACATTGGATGGTCAAAAAATTTATAGTTATAGTTATTATGTAATCAAAAAACATCTTCATTGAAATAAAAAATATATAGATTTTCAATAGCTCCCCAATCCATAAATGATATAGATATTTAAATAGGAAGATCTCAAACTGTTACCATATCATGAAATACATATATAGGTAACTCAATAATTACCCCAATTAATCCAAATATGAAATCTAGGAGAAAATCATTAAATAAAAGAAAGTAAGTTTTATGTTCTCTAAGACGAAAGACATTGGAAGGGAAATAATGCTAGTAAAATATGATGATTTGAAAATACAAATGTATAGATGGATAATTTTTATGAAAGAAAGATAAATTTCATAATAAATCCAAATAAATAATATGGATTGTTGTAAAATAACATACCTCTAAAAAAATAAAAGAAACTCAAAATTGTGTAGTAATAGATTAAAACATCCATGAAAAATAATGTTTTGAATTTTATGTCATAAAATGGGATCAAGAATTGAATTTAATGAATGCATGAGTTAAATCCATCAATATAGAAATATATATATACACCTTAGAGAACAAACCATGTAATATAAATCCCATCTGTGTAAGTCTTTATGAATATAAAAAATGTCGATTGTGGTTAAAACATAACATCACATTAATATAGTTTTTACCATTAATTTAATAAAAAACATACATACGATATTTAAAAGAATCATTTGACAAGTTGACAAGACATATTTTTAAAAATATAACTTTGAAGAATAATTTTTTTAATGGTTGGAATTGAAGCCTCATTTTTATTATTAAATCAAAGAAAAGACCTCTTTTAACTGGGTAGAGGGAGACCCATTACATATCCCGAAGTCCCAGTGGGGCATGAAGCCTATTACATAGCGTATAGGAAAAAATTATTGGACTAAGGCCCATTCTGTGAATAGTAACCCGACTGCTACAGAACCCCTCGCCGCTACAGTGCCCTGCCGCCGCTACAGTATCATGTTGCCTCTAGAGTACCCGCTGATATATCGTTCCACCGCTACTACTATGCTGCTATAGTACTTCTATAGTAACATGCACCCCATGATTTTTGAACCCCCATTTTTCATGTAGGATTATAGGGTGCTTACCACTACTCCAAACCCCAACTACATTACTTTGAAGAATAATCACTAATAATTAAGCAATGAAAATTACGTAAATATTTCTATAGGAAACGTGGAGAGAAAATATAAAAAATTGATTTTTAAATGAACCATTTCAATTCATTGAAATTACCTTTATTGAGAAATCAAATTGTAGAAAGAGTAATAAATCAATTTTTATTATTAAATAATTCTTACAAAATATGATTATAAAATACCTTAAAATAAAATATTTATTTGGGAGAAACCGAGAATTGAAAACTAAAGACCATGATGAAACTTTATAACTTAAGGAAATGATATTTCAGTTATTAATATCCCATACATATAACATACTATTTGAAACATGAAATATTTAAAAAGTAATTATAGATTAAAAATATAAATAATGATAGATTACAAAATAATTAAATCAAATGAAATATTGTAATCACATTATATGAAATAATTTTAAGAGAATAATCAGAACTCAATGAACAATGATTGAGTTATGAAAACTCTTATGACCGGGGTACCACTTGATTCAATTGATATTTATAGAAAATAAATGTATTTTTATTAGTTTATCTAAATTATAATAGGAGAATAAAGTATGTAACATTCTTGGGATAGAAAATAAAAATAGGTCCATACAATAAAAACATGTTTCATAACATGTATGACGTCTAAAATACTCCAACCTGAAACTAAGAAAAACCCTACCTCTTTTCTTGACATCCAAAAATGTTTTGTAGCCTCATATATAAGAAAAAATGATGTTATAATATCATATATTATAACCATATGCATATCATTGACAAATATAATCATCACTTATAATCATTATTAATATTAATTCTAATTTGTTATTAACTATTTTCAATATTAGTTGTAAGTATTCTCGATCACTTTGAAATAGTTTAATAAAAATAGTGTCGTCATTCAAAATTTTAAAAAATTTAATTATTGAAATATTTTTAACAGAACAAGAATAGATTATACGTAGAAATTTTAGTGTTATAAATTTATTCCATTGTAGTTTTGGTAATGACCATTTTGATGACATCAATAATGACCATGTTTCAGATATTCTTAATAAATTAAAGGTGTTATCTTGATTAAAAATTTAAAAAATAATTCTACAATAAAAGAACAAAAAAGTAATTTTTTTAATATTTATATAATATTATATAGGTAATTATTTTTCCATGTCGATAATTTTTATAAATTCATATCAATATTAATGTGTGTGGTTAAACTAACCCGATAATTTGCATACCATTATCAATGTATGATTATATGGTTGTTTAGTTGTAATATCACTATGAAATAAAAATTATTACTTTGATAAATGTTTATTAGCATTATATATTATCATTTTAAGGATATATAAGACTAATTAATTCTTAAAAATATACTTCATAATTTGAATAATGTTTTTAACTATGTATGGTTTTAAAATGACTGAATGTTTGACGACCGTTTGTTGACCCTGTCAATAATGTGTTTTCCAATTTTTTATACCAAAATGATAATTATATCAAAAAATACATTTTTTTATTAAATTAATTATCATGACCATCCATGTATTGTGGTGATGAAAATAAAAATGGAAATTAATCTCCTAATATAGGTGGTAGTCCACACATATGTGAGGATGATGATTTCATTTTCCATGGAATGGAGAAAAGGAGTAATAAGGTTTATCATTTGAAAGGATAAAATATTACATATGTATAAAATATTTATATTCAATACCTTATTTGAATATCCTTGTATGTAGGTGAAATAAAATTAAAGACATTGTATAACGGATGTGGTAATACAGATAAAAAATAAATGGTGGTTTCATTTTTTTAATAAAAAATAGAATGAATGTTAATGCTTTCAACATAATTGTAATAATGTATAATTACAAAAATAATTATAAAATGTTAATTTTATGATTTTTAATTTAATTTTATGATGAATGGGTGAACATAAATAAATATAAATGAGAAATAAGTAGTTATAAATTTATACATTACTACATGAATTACCTCATTTGAAAAGGTTTTAGCCATTTAGTAATGGTCTTATGAGAAGAATATAACCCAATTAAGTAGTCTAGTTATGTATACGATAGGGATTGATTTATTTTAGGCTGATCTAAATGGGTTTTTTTGAGTTTATGTTTGGAGGGGATCGAATATGTTATAAGTGAAATGCAGTGATATTTTGGAAAATACCCATCATGTTTTAAGAGTGGGAGGTCACTCTTAAAGAATATTGCTCCATAATTGGGATATAATAGAGAGATCAAGATTTAATGTCTTTATATTTGAAAACCAACTGTTATAACACATACTCTAATCATGTTGTCGACATGATACCATTAAACTGTTCATATTTATCCTTTTAGATTTTATATTGGTGTGTAGTTTTTACCTATGGTAACATATCTTTTATGCCCAAAAATAAGGTATCTCATATTAAATAATTTTTACCCTATGATTTTAATTTTTTTATGGAATAATTTCCATAAATTTCATAAATATATTAAAATTATTTTTAAAATATTAAATTTATAATATAATAAAATCATTTTCTTCCAAAAATATTGCATTTGTTCTAAAATGAAAATATGGGTTTGTAAAATAAAAACAACATTTTAGAAATTAAATATTCACTTATAAAATAAATATTTTGATTATAAAAAGGTTAAATGAATTTAAGATTACATTATCTAAATAAATATTATAAGAAAGTAAATTTTTTTGTGAAAATAGTATTTT
The DNA here is from genome assembly GCA_963277665.1 of Viscum album. Taxonomy (NCBI): domain Eukaryota; kingdom Viridiplantae; phylum Streptophyta; class Magnoliopsida; order Santalales; family Viscaceae; genus Viscum; species Viscum album. Next base: position 1,899,475,754 of record OY728150.1, read on the forward strand.
GTACTTTTGAGCTAAAAATCATCCTTTTAGAAAAAACACAAAAACATATCATCAGAAATAATCAATATAATGAGTCCAAAAATAAATTTATATTTTTAAAAATAAAATTCCAAAATTTATATATATTACTTAAGACTAATGAAATGAAATTTAATGAAAAATTTCTATGATGGAAAATAGTTTTTTAAGAATATTAACCATTTTCTCTGATATTTCTTATAATTTACCAATTAAATATATAGAAAAAAATTATTCAGATCAAATATCTTTTATTATCACTAATTAAACATTTCCTGAAATAGAAATTTATATCAGACAAAAAGTAAATACAAAAAAATACATTTGGGGTATAAAATGATCAAACTAGGCATTTTAGCTATTCCAATTAAATTTAATTCATATTAAATATAGAATTTATTTTCATTATATAAATTTTTTTATAGCGTGCATACTCTTATTCATTCATGATAATTCAATGGCATGGTTTTAACTATCATACTTCAATATTTATATTATATATAAATATATTGATGTCTCATTTATGTTTTGTGTTTTGTATAAGGACTTCAATTAAAAATTGATTTATTTAATGGTAATAATATACTAAAATATTTTGGTGAAACATATACTCTGTACTTGCAAAACAAATATTATAATTGGTGCTATAAAATTAGTTATTCCATGGATCTATTTACTATTATTTTTCAAGATTATATATCTATTTGGATAATTAATGTAATATTGATCAATGTGGATATGATCTCATGGATGTATATTTGAGGGGATAATACAAATACAAATATAGTGGAAAATAGAATCAAAAACCAATATCGAAACAAGATCTACCATTCATATCAAATTGAATAAATTGATATAAAAATTGATGTACCATAATGTTTTTTGATCCATATAATCAATATGAATTTGATACTAATTTCCAAGAGGAATACAAAAGAATCCATTCTCCATAGTTTATTGTGACTTTGGTTCTAGTCCATAACCCTTGGCCAATGGAGGTGGGATTAGGGTAGTAACATCATTAGCCCGAAAAAAGTCAGGTCATGAAAATGTGGTATCAGAGGTGGTTTGACCCTTGGGATGTTGTTTGGGAGTATCCCTAAAGAGGTCTTGGTTGTCTTTGGGGAAACATTGTCAATGTGTCTTGAGAGTGTCTCTCAGGATAGAGAGTCTAGTGATGGTATGAGCATACAACATATCCATTCATGAGGACCCTAATTACCCAATTGTCAACTCGGTACCCTTATACACTGGTTGTAGGAACAATTGTAAATTCATGATATTTGGTCGAGTCTTTGACTGTCAATCATAATTCATATCTTCATCATTGTTGATATATAAATAAATTTATATATATTCTCATATGAGCACAACACTCCTTAATAACATTCAGGATATCTTCGCAATGATAGCCAGCCAAATACTAGCACCAGTTCATAACTAAAAAAATTTGAGAAACAAGGCCACAGTGCCAGACCCATCCAACAAGCCCCTATCTCTAGGTAGGAAGGTAGTAGAACCCCCACATATTGAGTAGAATATGACCTCAACAGTGTAGGATGAGGACATGTGCGGGCTAAGAGAACTTTGTGAGTTCAAGCGCCAAGGACCAGTGATGTTCTGTGGTGAGTAAGACCCTCAGACAATAGAGGTTCAGTAAGAGTTTGTGGCTCGCCTATTTAGGAATGGTTGGAAACTGACAAATCTGTTGGTGGATTTGGTAGCCAGCTTTTTCCATGGATTAGCTGGGCATTGGGGGAGCTTGGTTACCCAGATACACGATGATTCGTTACTCTCATGGGATGAATTGAAGCAGCTATTCGATGAGGAGTTCTAGCCCTCCAGCTAGTGCTCCATTTCACTTCATGATCTTTGTCAGTTACAATAGAGATGGATTATGGTGACTGAGTATGTGACTAGTCTCACAAACCTTTCACACAACTCTCTTTAAATGATATATAATTGTTACTTCCAAGCCCAAAAGTTTGATAAGGGGCTTTTAATAGAGATTTGGAAATCATAGTACAGTTATGCATTCTTACCTTTGTCGGGGTGCCGGAGAAGTCACTAATGAGAGAGATGGTTATGTTAGAGGGACTCTATACAACATGTTGTGGCAGTGGGTGCAATAGAGCCGAGACATCTACCATAGATTCCAGGCATTAGTTGAAAATATCTCAATGTAGGATATCTTCTCAATATTGTGATTGGGAATTGGGCCATATTATAGAGGGAAATGATATTCGTGTGATGGGAAAGGTCACATGGAATTAGAATTCCTGAGTAGATGTTCTGAGGACACCAGGTAGGTTGTAGGTGGACCACCACGGTAGAGATAACACCATGATCAGAGTGGTCCTAAGGGAGGTGGTTCTATCATTGGAGAAAGAGGATTTAGAGGTGGGGGATGACATTGTGAGGTCTTTACACCACCACCAGGCATCCCACATTAAGATCTAAAAGATGGAAGTTGGTTCGATGGGTAGCCACAATCTTTGGATTTTTTTGATCTTGCAAAGAAAGAGATGATATGTGATTCCCCTTATTTATTTTCAAATTTTTACAGAAAAGGTTTGAATAAATGTGAAGTAATATTTTCTCCATGCAGATTTCTTGAGTTTTACCAGGTAGGAATGGGGAGTCTATGTAACCATGTGTTGGAGTTTCATGATGTAGCTTTGAATGCACTAGGAAGAGGGGTACATTCCCAACCAATAAGTGTATTTATGATGCAAAAAAAACCGTGATGAGGAGTTAGTACTACCCAAATTTGATAATATCAAGGTGTGATGGATGAATCCATATGGCTGGTGCATTCAGGATATAGTTGTATGATGGAGTGTCAGATCCAGTACTCGCATTTCTAGTGGAGTTTTTCTGCTTGACACTTTTGTTGGGAATTACACTAGTAGGTGTGGCACAGTCTCTGTTTAGGGATTACTCTCCTCCAAAGGCAAGAGAAGACATGGGGGTTTTCCATGTTATTTCCTTGTCTAGCTTCATTTGGATGGATAAGTTTTCATAGCGACCCTGTTAGAGGGTACTTTTCTTATGTTATTTCATGTCTTGGTACTACAGTTATCGAGTAAAGGTCGAGGTTATGGACACCCCTTAAACTGAACTACACATATAACTATCTAGCGGAGGATGTTTTATAGTAGCTATATTATCTATAGATAAACCTGGTGGAGAAGGAGGGTACAACATTACTTCATTAGATGGTGTTGAATCCTTTACATCGCATGTGTGTATTAGAGTCTTAGTAGTGAGACATCAGCTTTGAAATCTTGTGTCATTAGATATCCTTGGGTGTTTCACCAGATGGATTTTCTGATGGTGGGAATTTCAAGACCCAATTCTAGGGACAAGTAGGGTTTCCAATCATGATGAGGGATGTAGAAGATCAGGTAGGGAAGTAAACTATCCCCTTAGTTTCATTGGTTCTTCTAGGATCATTCAGAAGGATGTTGAGGTTTCCTTCCACCTTTCCCTACCCCTAATATCCGGGGTGGCCGCATGATGCCTTTTATATGTCAGAGTTGAAGAGATACATTCCTGTTAAAACACACTTCATTAATAGGAGAATACATTATGAGGATGGATCATCCATTTTGTTCATGTGTTGTGCCATCATGGAAATGTGGGGGTTTTACTAGGAGTAGGAGAGCCATGTGTGGGCTCATTATCTAATGTTTTTTCTTATCTTTTTTTGTTCAGGGATGAAAATATTGAAGAAGGGAATGATATAGAGACCTGGTTTTTTTCATGTAAGACTTTGAAATTTTCATACATATATTTATAGAGCTAAGAGCTAAGAAAACATGAAACTCTAAGTCCTAGTGTGTCACAAATAATTTATACAAAAATATTAAGCATTTTTCCACAATGCGGGTGTCATAAATGGGATATCTCTGAAACGGTATCATAGGTCTGAAATACAAGGCTACAATTGTGTCCAGAAAGATTTTTTTACTCTAGCTGGGGTATAACCGTTGTCATAGAAGGACTTATGTGATAAAAGTCACCTAGGGGAATAAGAATAAATAAAATAATAAAATATAATTATTTTTCTCAAACGCCGAATCAAATAACATTCGAGTGGGGAGTTAGATTAGAAATTAGAGACCTCTTTTCAGTTTAATATGTGGTTTTTAACATAAGCACGACAGAAAGTGAGAATACAAAAAGGTTTTAGATTCCATGAACTTGGGAAAGAGTTTTTTGTTTTTCTATAAATACACATTTAAGGGATTAAGATTAAGGTTATCCCCTAATATCCCCCTCCCTCCACCAACTCTCTCTCCCTATCTCTATTTGTCTTTATTTTTTTCGTCGGATAGAGAAGAGATTTTTAACGAAACCTCAAAAAATAAAGGCGGGAATGTGATGACATCATCAAAAGTAAAAAATCAATATATCAAGTTATGATTTCTATGAATTGTATGTCCCAACTCATGTTTTAATTTAAAATCCTTAGTTGCTCCTTCATTTCATCATTTTGAATAGAACCGTTGACGGAATCACTAACATGACCATCATTACTCATTGAAAATAACTTTTTTTATCATGTTCTTCACTTGATATTTGGGTTTATCGATGTGTAATTTTGGGTGCATCAAATCTCCAACAGAATGTTGGGTGAAACCCATGGTTATGAAGATCTTTTTCTAAGCATACTAAAATAGGGTACGAAATAAGTCTTGGACCCCTAGCGTGATCACATAGGCCCACAGAATGGGAAACTAGAGAAGAACCATTAGAGGTGGTAAGTGAGAGATGAAGGAAGAATTAGGCCACTCAGTAGGATAGTATGATGATCAGGGCCATTTGGGGGTCGGTGGCTAGTGTCATGAGGAAGAGAAAGCGGTGCCCGGAAGCTGGCCACAACCGTCAGGGGCATCTAGAGTGTGAGGTGCAGCTGGCATGTTGGAGGGTAGAATTTAGGAGGTCCCAGTGGTACGTGGTCATGCTTGGGATCCATGGAAGTGACCAGGGGACAAATACCGGGGTCACATGGGTCATGCGCTGACACAAGAGCGATGAGGAGGACCGGCCACGAAATCTGTTCAGTGTCAGCATGCAGACCACGAGCCATGTGGATGGGTCGGGCCATGGATGATTAGTTTGGACCCATAGATGGGCCAGGGCCTAGTAATCTTGTCTAGGTTGGACAGGGCTGAATGACCCCGAATGAGGGAGGTGGGGGGGGGGGGGTCCCACCAATTTATGCTGGACCAGACCATTTAGGACCGAGGTCCTTTAAATGTTCATTTATCCAAAACCATGTGTCTGATTGACACACTATCTACGTCCACACATCCCTCTAATCTAGGAGGATCATTTATGATCTTTTAGGGACTTTTAATACTTGTTTTTTTTTCTGGTGTGTGAAACCCCTAAGTTAAATAATAATAATATAATTATTATTACTGTTGGGGGTTCTTGTATTATATTCATCTTCTAACCAAGATGTCATATTAACACACTCATAGTTGTGGTTCGATGTTGATCTTTGAGAAAACTGTTTATGATTTATTTTTAGGTTTAAAACTAATGTTGAGTAGTGAGCCCCCGATGGACCAGATCATACATGTTTTGGTGAAATGAAGTGTTTTCTCCAGGTATATATTTTTGATCAATGAGAAGTCCATTTATTGTGTTTTTCTGAGAGGATCTGAATGGAATATTAAAAACAATATTTTTTTAGACTGATTCGTGGGCCCCACAGAACATCCATTGAGTTTAATGTGGTGACTTACAACCTTTCCACATGTGGTCTATATGGGGAGAATGAATATTCAATGTTTCATGTTTTTCAACTAGGATTTCAACAAAGATATTGGTTTAAATGTTCATAGAATTTTATTGATCTCATTAAATGTGGAAAATTGAATAAAATATTTGTGGAAGATATTTTTTTAATATATTTTAAGATAACACATGACATGGGTCAGCATCAACACATGTGGGAGTGAATAATATGTGTGAAGAGATATTCTGAAATGTTATTCAGCCATTTGAGGAGGTGTTCCATGGTAATTATTCTTTTCACCCTCTGAATCAACGATGAGTTTCATGTGCTGATCATCCGTTTAAGTAGGTGTTTCAAGTGCTCTATGAGTAATATGGAATTTCGAGGGGTACTTGTTCATAATTTAGTAACTAATAATGGAAAGGTACACGGCTAGGTGAAGAGAAGAGGCCGCACAATGTGTGGTCCCCACATGTTATGTCTACTACTTTACAATTTTTATATCTCTCATATATCCTTATTTCAGAATCCTATTTTAGAATTTGGTTACACTATCCAAAGTGTTTTTTCATGTAGAACATGATAGTTCCCTTTGTAGTGGAATTTGAGATATGATGTGAGATGATACAGATGTTTTTCCTATTTAGGGTGACACTCGATGACTGCAGTAGTGATTTCCCAGTAGGAACCATCTAGAAGGTATGGACAGTATTCCTCAATGCTTCCCGGGAGGTACCATTAAGAATTGAAGGCCAGTGATCCTCGATGCTTCTATAGTTTAATCCTCTAGTGTTGCAAGGCATTGATTGCTAACAAAACTAGCGTGTCATCATCTAGTGGGGATGTGCATGGGTCATCGATGATACTAGAGTGGCATTCTCTAGTGGGGATTGGCATGGGTCCTCAATGATAATAGAGTGGAATCCTATAGCTTGGCTAGGCATGGGTCTTTGACAATACTATAGTGGAATCCACTATTTAGGCTAGTAATGGGTCCTGGACTTTGAAACAGGATCTCTCGACTATGTGGAATAGTGACGTGATGTGATTTGATTTGACTTTGGAATCTCAACGAAGAGTGGCAATTTTCCCACCATTATTCATCCTTGTGAAGTGAATCAAAACCATGAGTGAGAGTTGATCCACCCAAAGATGATTCAAAGAAGGTACTGTGATTGAGCCCCTTTGACTTATAGTTTAGAGTATACGTGTGGGATCCTAGGCATCAAAGGTTACTTCTAGGACTATTGGATACAGTTTTCCTAAGAAGATATTGTCATATAGGGATCAACTTACACTTTATTTGGGGTTCTTTCACTGATAATATATATATATATATATATCCTATTTCCAGTACCCACACTTTGGATTTTTGTTACTCTCATTATAAGAGAGGCAATGACGTGTGGGGTATGCCACCTGATTTCCATGTCAAGAATCTTTGGGTTGGATGAGACTAATCTCCTACTATAGGTATCTAATACTAGAAAATAAATTTATATTATCATCATTTCTATCTCCTTGTGCTTTGGATGGGTTTACATGACTCTAATGTGGGGTTAAGTTATACCCTTTACTGTACTGTGATCAATCTATAATTCCCTCTTTCTAAGCCCTTGTTTCTTCTGGGCATCCTATTGAGTATTTTCATACTCACCTCTGCATGGGAATTTTCTACACATGGTGTTCCCTTTCATAAAATAAACAAGTTGATATTTACTTCAAATGACCATAGGGATACATGCTGTTGGACCGCGTGCATTGTTCATAGCTTTGGATCCAAGAGTTGGACTCTCTCAACAATTTGAAATTTCTACATTTTTATAGGCTCTGGGTCTATTCTATATGGGCATGTAATTATCCCCATTCCCTTTCAGTTTACATTTCTGTACTTGTACTGTTTAGTGGTTAATGCATGTTTCTAGTTTATTTTATAGTGGTTAGTCTCTTTTTTTCTTTTACTTATGCACTTTTCCATTGAGTTGGTTTCATGTGTGTGTATAAGATCTTAGGCAATGACCTCACTGAGTTTTTTGTGCCTTCAGCGTTAGTCGTCATCCCCTATCCAATAGAGGCGAGATCAGGGTAGTTGTGGCTCCAGCCTAGCATGGGTCAACTCGTGACATTTAACTTGGCGAGTAGTGATATTATTTATAACATTATCTCTATGATCAAACATTTCTACTAGTTGATCTTCATAATAGTGATCATTCTCTTTCTATAGAAACTCCGAGTTTCAAAAATGTCAAGGAGGGTGTTTTTAATTCATCAAGAGGGATATATGAAGCACATCATGATATCAAGAGGGGTTTAGTGGAGGCACCAAGAGATAAGTTAACTCCCCTATTTGGTAAATAATATCAAAGGGTCCAATATACATTGGTCTCAGCTTTACCTTCTTCATAAATATCATAACCTTTATCTATTAGAGAATTCAAAGGAATTACTTCCTAGCAATATATAATTATAGGCCATAGTGAATATTTTCTGTATAACTATTATATACATGCTGAGCTAACTTGATATAATAGTGACCATATAAAAATTATCTAGGTTTTTATTAGATATCTTATGTCTCAATGAGATTTATTTCTCCAACATCATCCCTTCAAATTGGAGTTCTACACTTATTTACGTAGAGGGATTCACAAGGATTCATTTGAATTATTTAGAGGAAGGTTTTAATCCTAAACACCTTTTAAATAAATAGAAAATGACATAAACATATGCTTTAGGGGTTGAATGGTTATATCCTACAAAAAATCTATCTAAGGATGATTACAAGTATGTAAACAAAACTCTGAATCTTGATCTTTTTGAAGATCATTCCATAAAATTGAGGTAAATTGTAGATCTCGGACATATAGAATATAATTTTGTACTCTTTATAACCATATAACTTATTTAATATATATTATATAAATATGACAAAGAGAGAAATATTCACTAAGGGAAATAAAGCGTAACAAATTCATGAGTATATTGACTAGAACCCAAATTTCATTATGTCCTTTAGATGTTTTGAGGCGTCCGATGATAAAATTCACGGTGTTGCATTCCAATTTCTAATAAGATATATTTATTTTTATAAAAATACCATTGAAATATTGTGATACAGTAAAAATAAATTTTAAATAAATCAAAATATGACATGTAAAGGCCTTGAATACAGTATCCTAGAGCCGATGGTTAATATATTACATTAGCATAAGATATAATAGATCATATCCCAAGGGACTAAATACACTTCTAGTCTTGGTAAGGTAAACACAAACTTGAATCACACATGACATTTGAGTACATAAATTATAACATAGTTAAAGTAAATATTATTCATACTTGAGTTCTTTTAATGACTCCTTATTCATATAATGTGGAAATGGAAAATAATATAGGGTGAAATGAGATACATTGTTTGGTTTATGTTTATCAGAAGTAGTCATGAATTAATAATTCATAATCAATAAGGGATGGTAAATAACTAAAAACACATTACCTTTAATCAATTACATGAGCATGAAGAATAATATGGCACAAAAAATTATTATTTAATAATTCCATACAAATTATAACCTCATATTAAATATTTTAGATAGATAGTAACAATGTAGAAATATTAATGAAAATAATAGAATAATTATCATTAAAGGAATTGATTAATATTTTATTTCATTACCTCAAACACCTTGAAATATATACCATTAAGACCTTGCGATAAGATAGTTTAGTCAATGGATATGTATACACCAGAAACCCATTTAATAATATATATTTTACTTATATTATGAAACCTTTTGATTCATTTTGGGGGTATATAATTACAAGCCCTAATAATCTGTTCATCTCTAATTCATTCCCCATATATATAATGATTGTTTTAATTCATGAAGAATACGCATTATCTAAAAAATGTCCACATTGATTAAAAAATATATATTGTTAATAATTCCCCAATAATACAAATAACTTCCAAATTAAAATTTTAATGTATAATTGATATAAATTTTTTGAAATAATCGTATCCATGATAATAAATTTTAATATTTATGGAAAATATAATTTCCAATGATAATAAAAAAGTGAATGTTTCAAGGTAATGTTAATGAATACAAATTTTATCAACATTGTAAATGTTAATATATAAACTTATCAAAATGAAAAAAAATATATAGAAAAACTATAAATATGGGCTCATTGCAATATATTTGTGGTGAAGTTTAATTAAAATAAAGGGTTGTTTTCATTGACTACTTTAAATCTTGGATACATAAAAATAAAAATATACTTGAAGAATATACCCATAAAACATGGATTTTTTAAACAAAAAATTTCTAGAATATTAGTGTAATAATTTTATATTAAAATAATATTTTAAACTAGTAATTAAATATTTAATGTATTGATTGTTCATGCATACATGAATATTCTATTTAGAATGAGTATGTTATAACAAATATCTCTTCAACGTTTTAACGAAATGTAAAATAATACCTTATTCTGAAAAGTATAGGAATATTCATTAGAAAATTTTTAAAAAATAAAAAAATTGGAAAATATTACATTAAATAATTAGATAATATTGAAAATATATATAATGAAATTTTATTGAAAATTTTGATATATATGAAAAATAATGGTTTGACTTAAAAGATAAATAATGATGGATTTTCATAGAAGTTGTTTTTTTTCAATAATGTCATGTTCCAAAGAGAAGAAAATGTTACTATTGCTTGAATCATAAATGATTAACCAAAGGGGAGTAAAATTATATTTTTTTATAAGAATGAGTTAAAAAATTCGTTCAGTGAAAATTCAAATATAAATTACCCTAAATAAAATTATAATCGCACATAAACCCTTATTGATTTGTTTTTTTGGATCACTACCAGTTTTAAAGTAATAAAAAAATGAAATTTTAAATGAAAAAATATAAATATATTCTTCATATAGAATGTGAAATATTTTGTAGATACACCTCATATAAATAAACAGGTTCCTAATACCAAATACCTCTCACTTGACTAGAAAATGAAATGAAATAACTTACAAGATCAAGCAGATAAAGTGAGTATTGATTAATGATTTGATTATGAGTATCAAATAAAAATATACAAAAATAAATTAAATAAATAATTATACAGATAATCATAGAATATCAAATACATTTAAAAATTAATACATCCTAATGAAAAGAAATTATGTTTTGGAATTCCATAGCGCTGGGTAACATTGAAGTAAAATACCCATTGGTGAGACAATTAAAATATGAACTTAAATAACATTAATAGTTTTTGATAAATAATATAAAATATAAAATGGTGGTATATACACAATATAATTGAATTTAGTTCTGTACCATTAAAAATATTCTTCAAGGATGCAAAATTTAGAAAAAATCCCATAACTAGTGATTCCAATTAGTTGAACATGATTTATATTACTATATAATAGATTTATACGTGTTATTAAATTATAAAATATAATTATTAATATTCATAATATAATATATTTTCATATTATAACATTTTATCTCCCATTCATTAATAATATTTCAATGTTATGATTCTTTTGTGTGTTAACTACTTTGTTTTTTTTGTGCATGATTTTTCATGAAAGGTATAGTTATATAGAATAAGATATAGATTAATATTATACAGAATTATATCAATGTTAGAAATTTAATTTTAATTCTATACATACAATTTTATAATAATTCATTAAATTTTGTAATGAGACATGAATTATATCACTCCATGTGGAAGGTAGACCATACTTATTCCTGAACAACATTATCATTACATTAATGGGTGAATGTCTGAGGAGGTGTATGATATATTAATTTTAAATAATTTATATCAGTTCATATGTATAATATATATTCGTTATTTTAATAATAATTACTATCTATGTGATTTAGTTTGGGAAAACAATTACCTTAGTTTACAATATGGTATCCTACCGTACACATGAGCATTGACTATGTTTCCCATTTGATAAAGAAGAAGACATATAAATTTTAGTCCATAAATATAATAACAAATATTTATATTATATATATATTTGTTATTATTTCAAAATTATTAATAAATAATTGAATCTGAATAATAAATAGGTAAAAAGAAACATCACAGTGAAGAAGATTATGTTCACTTAGAAAAAACTCCTATGGATCTCTTATTATGAACCCTTGGATTAAAGTTTTATGAAGAGAAAAAACACTACAATGTGTGTGAGGTAATTTCGGAGAACGTTTTATAGGTGTCTGTTGAGAAAAATTCTTTTATAGGTGTAAATAATTTTGGGGAAGAGGTTTTCCTTTATAAGTGAGGGAGGGGTTCTACCTCAAAACCACATGGAAATTTTCAAAAAGAATAAAAATTGGTAAATTAATTCCAAATAAAAATTATTCAAAATGAAATAAAATACTATTTTTATAAAATACAGTTGATCTATGGAAATCCATAAGATATTAAAATTTTAATTGGAAATCAGATCCCTATATTTTTGTTTAACCCCCCGTTAATTAAGTTTTAATCATAAATAGATTATTTAATTACAATTTCATTTACTATTTATTATGATAAAAAATTAATCTGACCATATTGCCTAATATTATTTATTTTTTATAATAATATTAAATAAATTTTATCAAATTAAATTCATTTAATTTGTAGATTATAATTTAAAATTAAACCCAAAAATCATGTTGAAAAATAGTTTTTCAAGAAATGCATTTTCAAGGGAAAGTTGATGTTAAATTAACATTATGTCTTGTGATAATTATTATTTTGATTTAATTTAATATCTTTATATATGTAATCTATAAGTTTAATTTAAATTATGTTAGGTTTTATTTTAAATTATTAAAATGGAGCAATTCTAGTCACTTTAAAACTTTTTTTAAAAAAATGCATTTTATGCCAAAAGATAAACATATACCAAATTCCTATATAAATGTAATTAAAATTTCAATAATTAGAATAAATATAAATAAATTATTATTATTAATCTTTGAAGTAAAAATACAACAATTTTTTTGGACATTTAAATTAATTAATTTAATGAAATGAAATGAAAATTTTACAAAAATGGAATTTTTCACTATTCACTGAAAAATAAATCATTTTCAGAAGAATCTAAAATTTTTAAACTATGAAAAATTTTTAATGGTGATTTAAAATATTTAGTACATTTAATCAAATACACATTATAAAATTTTTAAAAATTTGTTATATTATTTTCACAATGAGAGCTGAAAGATTCATTTTCATTGAACAAGTATTTTTTGAAGTGTAATATGACATTAATAAAAATTATGTGATTAATATAAAAGAATTATCAATTAGGTACTTGTTATATATTTCATAATTTATTTAATAGTATTCATACCATAAAATTCATCAATTATGTTATAATGATCATATTTAGGTAATCTATTTTGTGTGCCATTTAAGCTTGGTGTAGTGTGTCGTATAGGCTATTGAACATAATGTTTTTCTTATAAGATCTTAGGGTGTTACGTTCTCCCCAAATTTAATAAATTTTATCCTAACAATTTTATCATTAACATATAACTGAATTTTACTCCAATTTAAAATTTATTTTTCAAAATCATATATAATAAAACAGGTTTAAAAAATTTTCTCCTGGGAGAGGGACTGGGAAATAAGAAGGTAATTTAAAATAACACATAACTAACTTTTCATCAGGTTAAAATATGTAGGAATTGAATAAAATGGATATATATGAGATAATTAATTCCTAAAGATTAATAGAGAGTGATAGAGAACATGGAAATGGAAAATTAATCCACCAAAAATCTGTAAATCTGTAATAGGTTATAATAATACAGATTCATAAAATATATAGATATTGTGGAAAATATATTATTTCAAGGTCCTTTTCAATGATTTAAATGATTATATAACAATTAAGACATATAACACAAAAAAATATACTTATGTTCTATATTTTTTTATTTTAATAATAATAATTTTATCTACTCGTTGTGCTCATCAATTTCTACTTCATTTCATACCCTATGAAATGAATATCCAAGTTTAATTTTTTAAGAAGAATGAAATGAAATTATTTTAATAGATCATAAGATCCATAAAATAATGAACTTTATTTTCTTGGATCTCTATATATTTTTCAAACAAAAACTTGTTAGAATAAGTTATCCAATATAATTGATTAAAATCTAAAACCCCAACATCAACAAAAAATAAATTCAACATAATCTTTTTAATATTTACCTATAATTAAAATCAATTATGTTAAAAAAATTCATACTAACTATTACATAATGTAGGCTAGTGCTTGGCACCCTTATTTCCCTTCAGTTTTTGGTTCAAACCCCTCAACATTGTTGAATGTAGTAGATTTTAACATGGTATATAGATTATCATTTTATTAAATAATATTAATATAATTCATATATAATTTCAAAAAATATGATTATCCTAAAACAAATTATCATTTATCACAAAATAAATTATTTCCATGAAGGTTTTAACTATGAATTATTTTTTCCCATGTAATAAAATTACCATAATATATTAATTTTACCTTAAACCCAATGATATTAAAAATTCTAATGGTAATTAGTTCCATTAAACTATTGAAGATATATTTTTTCCCCAAATAATACATTATGTTGAACCTAACTGTTTCATATACCTTATCCCAAATTAATATCTCCCAAAATATCATTAATCATATGAAAATCTAATAACATAAAACCTAAAAATCTATGTGTATGACATTGAACACGTGACCAATATTAAAGTCATAAATCTATGATGGTATCCAAAATTCTTCACTTAGCAGTAGATAATTTCTTATTTGCTTCAAAAAAATATAATACAATACATATGTGTTTCATGATTCCAATATCTAAAACACCATAAATAAAAATACATTAATATAATTATTGAATCCCAATAAATAAACACTTCAACAATTTTTCTTCAACATAGATCTTTCCTAGGTCTATGATTTATCCAATAAAAATACATTTTATTCTAGTAATTCCACTATTACCCACATTCAAGACCATACACTATAAATGGATTTCTAGGATGAAAATTTTCTCTCTCTATTAAACTCCTCAGTTTTCATTTAAAATTTATTACTATGTCGCCTTATTTTCCACTCATAAAATTCTTTCTTGTTCTTTTGAGACAATTTTTTCAGTGTCTCTTTTCATATTTATAACATGAATGAAAATTACCATTTTTACTCTATAGACTCCAGCACTAAAGTTCTTAATAGACTACATCCTTCTATTCTTTGGTGAGTATGATATTTTCTTAAGGAATTGGTTGCTAATCATATACAAGGATAACTATTTTGGACTAATCATAAAATCATTCACTCTATTTATCATCCCATTTGGTTTCTCAGAATAGCTAAATTTCATATCATATTCATTATTACATGATTACATCAGGTTTTATCCATTGAAAAAAACCAAACTTCATAGTTTGAGAAACAATAATCCTATATAGAAACCATATAATCACTTATAAGATGTCTAAATCATGGAAATTTATTTTCAATCTAATAAACCTTAGGTTTAAACAAGGCTATTCATTTTAATCATCTATTCAAATCCTTCTTCATTGATCATACTAAAAATGTAAAATTAAATGAAGCATATCTAATGAGAGTGTCAGATCGGGTATGTAGTAAAGACCATTATCGTTAACTAGGTGAAAATAATGTTAAAGACAAAATGAATCCTTTTTGAGTTATTACCACTAGGAACAACTATTACAAATACATAATCACATGAAGTATTTAGATATGGATTTATTTCAAATAAAACACATAATCATTACCTTAAAAATATTATTATTTTAACCTATACATTGGATTATCCTCAATAATAATTATAAGTATTTATCCTCCAATATTTTTTTCCCTAGACTAGGTTCCCATGGTTTTTGGTAAACTTGATCTAATACCAAATATAATGATCGAGGCCCCAGTAGACTAGATCCAATGAGTAAATCATTACATTGGCATGATATTCAATAGATTGTATCCCAATTGACTAAATAATTTATTAATTTTTAAAAACCTGATTTATAGTTGAATCTCATATTAAATTTGAAAACATAAATTACAATATAGTGAATTAATTATTCTATATCCTTGAAATCATTTCATTATACATTCTTTATATCATGGGAAAGAAAAAAAACATAAAGGTTGAGATGAGATGCTAAATTAGGGTTTTTTACAATAGAATCTATCATGAACCAATATGGAATAATCCATATGGAAAGGTAAATAATTGAAAACACATTGCATTAAATAAATAACAAGAACATGATGAATAATTCTATAGGAATAAATGATGATCCATTATTTATTTATGAATAATCAGATGATCTAGAAGCTAATCCATGGATAATATCAAATTAGTAATCTCATGGATAATA
Source organism: Viscum album (assembly GCA_963277665.1). NCBI lineage: Eukaryota > Viridiplantae > Streptophyta > Magnoliopsida > Santalales > Viscaceae > Viscum > Viscum album. The sequence goes on from OY728150.1 coordinate 1,899,491,975, forward strand.
ATAACTGAATTCTAAATGAAGAATATTCATAATAGTAGGCAATATGATTTTAAAAATCATGATATCCATACAATTAAGGCCTTCCACCAAGACAATTTAATTAATATCATGAGACCTATCTCTTCATTAATGGGCTATATAAATCATATATACACTGATAAAAATATGTCTAATGAATTCCTCATATATCAAATGATATATTTAATTCATGAAAAATATACCACATCAAAAAATGTCTGTATTGAGTAAATAATACCAATTAACAATAACACTCCAGTCAGTCAACTAACTTTCAAGGTAAAAAACCATATATAGTAATTATATATGGTTTAATAAATAATCATAAAAATGATAAATAAAAATGATATTTAATGTATAATTTAATTATAATGGTAATAATAATGATAAGTTTTCATAGGGAATTTAATGGCTACAAAATATAAGAATATGGTAAATGTTAATACATTCCCTAGTAAACCTAATCATAAACCATCTACAAAATAAATATGGATTGAATCATTATAACATTTTCATAATGGATTTAAATGAAATAAAGGGTTTTTATACTTGATGAATAGAAATACAATACATATATCATTCAAACCATTCATTATGAACATACCCATTTCACTTTGAAAATATTTTTTAAAAAACTAAATATTTTTAGAATATTATAAAAATAGTTTTATTTGAAAAGAGACATACAATATATTTAAATTAAGCTTTAGTGAATTGAGTCGTCATGTAAATTGTAATGTGTTATTCATGAAATGTATATTAATGAAAATATTTATTTCATATTCTATAAGAAAATTCAAAAGTAACTTTTTGGAAAATTATTGGAAGATTCATTATAAACAATTTTTAAAAAACTGAAACATTTGTGTTGTACCCATATTTATTCATCATTAACTTTTTCATCAAATATTCGATAAATGTGAAGACCATGCAATACATCGAAGTAATTTTCATGGAGAACATAGAAATGACATACACTATGTCTTGGGGTTTGGTTTTAAGGGATATACCATTTGAACATATTTCACTCATATGAAAATTTTATTCAAAGAGTTGAACACTTATCTTTGCTAAAAATATGGACATCACACTATCCATCCAAACCATGGCTCAATAATAGGCCCATATGGGACTAGTGTCGACCACACCCAATAAGACCCATCTTGACTAGTTAGTGGACCATAGGAATAATAGTGAATGTTGGAATTGAGTGGGATTATTTATAGGGTATGAGGTGTGTGATCTTGAAGTCGTTCATAGTCAAAGCCAGTTGCTTAATGGGTCGAGGCATGCATGGGTATTTTTCCTATGGTGTGGAGGCCGAACCCCATTGTCAGAGAGACCAAATAGTGGTTGTGCATTTTTATATATACCGGAGGGAATGTGATGCATGATTTTTTATTTTGGATGGGGAAAATAAAATATGAACTTATGATAAAGTCACAAACCAATCTCAAATGTCCTCTTCAATCTCACATGTTTCAAACTCAAAATAAATTTTATCATGCACTGTAAAAATTCAAAACAATCTCTTATAGTCAAAAACCTTCATCTTCCATCTCCCACTCAAATGTCACCTTCACACACCACTGGTTTTACAAGTTGTGACACACACTCGACATCACAAACATCACCAGTCCTTCACCAATATCATAGTGAGTTCAAGGAAACCAGTAGAAGATGTCATGATCTTCAACCAAGAATTCTAGTGACATGGAATGAGAGATCCTAACAATTCTCAATGACATCATATGATCACACATTAAACTTGTGATTGAAGTTTATATAGTCACAAGGGTCATCATGAACAATTTAAATCCTCAAACCCTTATTCCTCCTTCAAAATTTTATATGAATTAATTCTGATTTTTGAAATCATGTTACTTTGCAAAAAGATACAGAGGCATTGAATGATCAAATTAAATGATCTTGTGATGAATAATAGATAATATCACTAGTAAAAAAGCATCTATTCTATAGAAATATAATGGATCATTGGGATGGCCTCACCTACAAATACCTTTTTACCCTTAGATAAATGATACACAAGAACACACAGGGGGTGAATAGAGCCAAAAAAGGAAGGAGGGTGGAGGAATATAACTCGTCGATAATTTACCCTGGAAAAAATCTTTAGGTGATCACAAGATCCTTCTATATGACCTTTTTAGGATCAAGTGGTCGCATAATGAACCAAGAATGATGAAATTATTAGTTCGCGAAAGGTTTTCTTGTGAGCTTGTGATACACCATTGGGTTCATGATCTCACCAAGAAGAACCTTCGTCTAGATGTTCAGTCCTGATGCGAACCCCTTGAATTCATTTTTGAGACCCCCTATATGATCTTCATTATGATTGCACAGGGCCAAGAGTGATGAGGATTCATGAACATTGTAGGGTATTTCCTTGGTAATAAAACATGTTCATACCAATATCAGAAGGCATACATTTGTGATAATGCATAGTGTGGTTTTACAAACACTCACGGTGCCCCTCTATTTGGGCTCATGGTGTACATATGGGGACTTGTACCCCACAACATTCCATGCACCCCTCTTTCACCACATAGTTAAAACTATGTCCACTCAACACAAGAATTAATTCAAATGTGCTTCATGATGCCATGAACCCCAAATCACATGATGCTAGATCATTGCTTTGGATGTAAGGTCTTCAGTGCGGAACACCCCTTAGGTCCCTAGTTATTAGAATGAGAAAAAATATTGGTCTTAAGATTTCCCATAATCTTCCTCATGGTGATAACTTTAGGATGTGTTCCATATATTCCATTCACTTGAATCAATGATATAATCAACATCTACCATGAAATCTATTGTTTTGGTATGAATCCCTTGTGCTTAAAAAACCTTCTCAAGATGTTATGATGGTTGTGTGGATCATTAATTGGAAGGAATATTGCGGTGTCATGTAGGCTCCCACTAACAAGAAGGTTAGGCACGGATGAATCCCATGTTAGTGTTCACTATGGATCATATCCATTCATTTTTAATTGGTTGGAATCCTATGAACTTTTTCATATAGTCCCTTGAAATAACCTTTTGGAGTTCATGGGAATTTCATAAACAAATGGTCATCATGTTTACACCCTATTATTGTGTGTATGAGATTATAGATGATACCTCCTTTTCCCACCCATGACCTATGGTGTAAACCATCAATATGTACAGTCAGGTGTATATCTTTTCCCATTCAACATAAGGTATTATCCGTTTGGGCATGCACTTGTAGCATTTGAACAATCATAAGATCCAAGAAAATACACATAAGACACTGCAACATGATTATTTAAAGGGAATTCGATAAAAATATTTTTCATAAAACTCTAAATGTATTTAGGAATCATTGGATGTGTCAAATTGATCACAAGATAGCCCTCAGACAAGTCAGATTGATCCTAAGGAAGCCCCACGACATGTCACCATTTTCAAGAGACAACCCAAGGATAATCCAAGATGATCAGACAAAAACCTATTAACATGTTTTCATTGTCACAAGATAGGATTTAGAAAAGCTAGTATGACCACATTAAACATCATTGACATGTTGATGAGATCATGTGTTTTCCCATATATATCTTAATTTTGTCATGCGATAGTCTAGAGTCGAGTCAGGTTGACCATGTGATAGCACGTGGTCATATCTATTTGGATCATATGAAGGACCCCAGACATGAACAATTTGTCCAATTGAAGATCCATGGGCATGTATGATTTGGTCTTGATAAGTTATCCAAGAAAATTTTGTTGATCATGTAAAGGATCCTAGATACATCGTCTTAGATCATGTGATGAATCTTAGGCATATAATGCATACACCCATGGACATGCCTGGAATAACTAATTGATACCCTAACATATTATGATGATAACCAAGACATGTTTAGCATGAATACATGGAATTTTATGGTAATCCCTTATGTAATTTCGAATTTTACAGAAAACCCTATTTTGGAACTTTCCATGAGGACTATGTCTAGGAATTTTTGGCTATATCCCCTGATTATAATGGAAGTTTCCTTGATGATCTAGGGTTATAAAATCATGAGACCTCACTAATGTCATTATCTTGGATATAACTTTTATGTTTACCACCTATCATTAATATATTAGAGGATAAATATTGAGTTTTTCACAGGGAAACCTTAGTTTGCAATTCCAGATTACCTACATAATATAATATTTCCAATTCAATGGGAAGCCTGAGTTTGTAATCTCTAACCAAAGGGAGTCCAACCATGTATAATCCCTTGATATCCTTTAAATGTCTGAGATAATGATAATTTTTCTATGTGTGATCATCCTATTTATCCAATCAGTGGGATAAGGGATTAGTAAATTATGAGTACTCTGATTCCTACCCTAATTGGGACATATAGGATTCCTACCAAAGTCCTGATAACCAACAGAACTCCACTTTGATGTAAGTCCATTCATGTTACATGTATTAATGACATAGGGGAGTAAATCCACCCTTATGTCTGACATTTTTCATCATCCATCAAAAAATTAGAAGTGGGTTCAGACCAGACATTATTTTATCTATATGCACCGATAAAGCCCTCAAGCACCTCAAACCCATCAATGGGATGGGGGACGAACTGAACTATGATGACTGTGATTCCTTTTATGAACATGATACATAGGTTTCCTTATTAAAGCCAGGGCTCCATACCATATTCTCCATGATAAGGGTAATCATGCCTCTCTAATAAAATTTAAAGAGTAAGCCTCATACAAATATGATCTCATGAAATATGTCCAATCTATCACTATTTATTATGTATATCACTGAAAAAAGATCATGTGGTATTAGGGACTAGTGATGATTGTATAAAAATAATGTAGATATTTTTCTTAGTTTGGTCCCATCATTGGGATGTAATTCTTATTACATCTTATCTTTTCATTAAAAGATACCTTCCTGAAGAAACAGTTCGGGGAAGATCCATTTTCTAAAGTCGTTATTAGGGTCCCTATTTTCATATCTCCCCCAAAAAATATTCCCTCCATAAGAACTATATAGATTTTTTTCATGTATTAAATAGAATAAATTGGATCCCTCATTGAGGATCTATCCCAAATATTCATGTCTGTACTATATGATGTTAGACTACATAGATGAGACTTGTCACACAAATATACACTATGTCTAAAATAACTATGATGGTTTTGAGTCCAATTTTCATAAGATATGTAGGAAATTTAATATTGGATCACTCCCATATCCAAGACATATACCATATTAGTTGTTAGTATAAATCTTCAGAGTGATGGAATATCACACTACTGAAAGCATCTTAAATAAATAAGAGTGTGATAAAGAACTCGTGATATAAATGTTATTGTTCCTATCGATACATGTTCATAACAAAGTCATTTACATGGGGGTAAATATCCATGTATTAGGATATGAGTATAATTTCATTAACATATATTAAATATATAAGGGAGTCTCATAGTAGGCAATAATTGCCACTAACAGGGTGGGATGAGCCCGACCTCCCATCCTCTTAACCAATGTGAGTTCTTAAGTGTAGTTCAGTGTGAAACCCCAAAGACTTTATGTCTTTCGAAATAAGTTCTATACCTACCTATGGATGTGGGAACCATTGGGAGTTTCTACGGAGGAATAATCATATATAAAACCTAACGTGATAGTTTGAGCGATCCCCTAAACCCATAGTAATAAAAACAATCAAGTGAAACCCATTACACATCTCGTTTCCTAATGAAATAATATGGTGAACTAGATGTGAAATCATTTAACCAGGTCATCCAATTCACATGTCAAAAAAAACTTATTTACCAATGAACTTTGTCTTGTTTCTACATTGCTCATTTCAAAACAAAATGGTGAACGTGACATATTTTTTTAACGACATTGAACCTATGTAAAAATAATGGAAAGAATATTTGTCATTAAATTGTGGTAGTTATTGATTGAACATTTACACTTATATATTATGATACACTGATAAGGTGTCTTGTTTCTTCATCAAGAAATACACATTTATTTTCCATTAAATGAAATGATTGAATGTTCCAAAAGATTCCGAGATAACTGGACAAGATGATCTGGTAAGGAGTCCTCAATGTACATTGTCACTAACACACAACATCAAGTATCAATTGGAAAACATCTTGGACCTCCAATACCACAAAAATATATCCCTATTGACTATGGTATCAACCAATGAAATATTTTTATGGTTGATTTCCCACGGCATTTCATTACCATGATAGGCTGTAGGAGAGGTAGTGTCCCTTGTTTCCACTTTTCAACTACATTGGGATCCTATCCCTAGAGCACAGTAGTGTACACCTTCCCAACCAAAAGTATGTGGATAATAAAAAACCTATGTTCAACACAATATATTAGGTTATTCCTATGAGGACTATCATATGTTCTAGTCATAATCATTGTAATGTGACCCTGAATTTATGAGGAGTTATAGATGAGGTTGTCCCTATAATAACTGTCTGAGTCAGGTTTTCCGGTTGGAGAGCCCTATAGGGATATTCAAAAAATAAAGCTATGAAGAAGGCTTATATCGCTTTAACCAACAACTAATATTAGTAACACCATTATATCCTAACAGTGGCCATGAATCAATCTCAGATCATCACTATCCAAGATCCTATGACTTTATTATAGCTATCCTAGGTAGTGTGGAATCCATAGGATCACCCCCAACCAACGGGATGGGGAATGTTTCATCATATTTTATCATGAGATCATATTTACTGTGGTCTTAGAACCCCCAAATGTAATCATGGTTACCAACCCCTCAAATGGTGCCCTGGTCACCAACCCACCAAACGAGTTACTCTATCAAGGAAGTGCGATGACCTACTTATGTCTCAATCAATATGATATCAATAATATCCGAAGGCTCTTCATCAAATAAAAACAAAAATGATTCTAAAGGCTAAATTAATACATTCTTATAGCCATATGATACATAGTAGTTCATCCTACATTTCATCATTGCAATACTTAACGAAAGGCTCATTGGTATATTTTAGGTAAATGTATATGGTGTTTCCGATTGTGTTGGTATTTTAATGGGTAATAAAAGTTCGGAATATGTATAGTGGAAGTATTGAATTCAATATTTGTGGTTTTCTTTAGTCCTATCATCATCAGCCACTAACCATTCCATTGAATAGGGAAAGGGTGTTTTCATGATTCCTTCTATCTAGCCCCACGAGGATGATAAGGAAATTTTTACAGAAGAACAAATCACTCAAATCGAATTAGTGAATAGGATAATCCATGAAATAGTTTTATGAATATTCTTGGGATCTCTCCTTTGGGGAAATATAACCTTGTATGCTTATAGAAGCCTTCTTTGCAGTGAAGTACCCCAACTCATAGGGATGAATTTTTTTTCATATTAATCATATCCTCATTGGGTGAAATCCCAAAATTGTTCCTCATTATCCCACCCTTTATGGCTGGTGCCATTTACATATTTCAACCTCCTCATAGATTATTTTGTAGAATCCATATTACCTCATATATTTTCCCACAACCTTTAGGATTGTCAGGATATTCTAATATATAAGAAGAATATGCATCATCCAAGACCCCAAATGCTTTAGGACCTCCCTTTTAACCAATAAAGACTGACTATCTGTAACCCATAATTCAAAATAATCCATGCACCCGCACCAATTTTGGAATAGAAAAAATACTGGAGAAGATTCCTGGTCACCGTTCCCTAGAAGACAGGTAACGAAAATTATATTCCTTCAAATCCAACCATGTTCTTGGTTATTTAATCTATGCATTGGATAATGGTATGATAGTGTTACCAAAAATGATAATGGTAAGGGAGGAATAGATGACAAGCCATGAAAATCACTACATCTACCATGAATTTCTTAGGAACATGATAAAAGATTTATTTTCATTTACAATAGGTTTCAGATATATTTAAAAATGAGGATATTAGATCCACCAGCACCTGAATCCCCACTCCAGTTACATGATCTCTCTGAGAAGTACATGTTTATTTTTTATCAGATCATGATACACATATCTTCCATGGAGAAATGACAATAATTCTATGAAAAAATAGAAAAACAAACATATTTCTTCCCAACAAATCATGTATCTCAAACATTTTATTTTAGTATAGAAAAAGGATTGGTAAAAATTTCCACTATAATGATATGAAATGAGGAAGGGTTGATATGCCACAATGACTACTTCCCATACCAATGCCGTATCAGCGAAATAAATGAAATCTTATTTTTCATAAAATATTTGTTAGGGAGATAATTATTCATAGGCTTGATAGAGTTGAAAGATCCCAAAACTCATGAAATATTCATAACAATTTCCAATCATCCTTTATAATAGAAACTTTCTTAATAGGTTATTGTCAATGTTCTTACCCCATGGCCTTAAATTTCATAGATAATTTATATACCATTAGACATTAAATTGAATGTCTATATATCTTAACTCATGATGTTAATTAGTATAGAGTGAGACCTTACTGCAAGACATTAAAATTAAATTCTCATGTCCTTTTATCATGGAATTAAACTGAATGTATTATCTAGAACTTTTTGTAATAACTAAGAACTCCATTTTAGGCATACATCATGATTTTAGGATGTTTTTGGGAAAAAAGGAAGAGATGCAAATTTTCTTAAGTACACTCTTTTTTACTTATTAGTACATTAGATGTGCCCAAGTACCGCATAAAACTCTGTACTGGTCATGTAAGAGCCGAGTTCATAGTCATGTGGTGACCTGGAAGACCACTTAAGGTGGGGGCCAGTTAAGGTCACTAGACGATGGGTACATTAAATTAAAATTCTGTTTTTTTATTTTTATTTGAAAAATTAGAGTGGGGTCACATTTATTGTCCGGAACATATTTCTTCTCCCCTCGGGATCGTATATGAGAGAAATTGAACGACTGCGAACTTCGACCCCTCCCGGTTCTCTATCTGAGCTCTGATCGAGACACTATTAGTTTCATTGGAATCCAACTACTATGTTGTATTTCTCCTAGAGCCTTTATTTCTGATTCTTCCTATTTTTTGAGTTATCGAGGGATGAACGTTTTTCACCTTTTGGAAGATCTAAGTCATTCTAGGACGATTGACGAAATTTAAGAGTATTGATCGTACGATGTTGAGGTAGGTGGTTTGTGCCTTTTTCTGTTCATCTTTGGATTATATATGCGTAATGTGCCACATACCCATGTTTTGGGTATTGGTTGATTTGGATTTTAACCCAGTTTATCACCTACTATTGTTTGATTTCTTGAAAAAGGGTAATTTTTTATACATAAGGTTGTATACCTTGTTTATGGGTCACACCATGGGTGTATTTACTTGTATGATTTTTCATGTTCATTCACACTAGGATTCTTAGTGATGTTACTTGTTTCCATGCCTTGTTTTTTAGGATAGAGTTTTTGATTATATGAGTTCCATGTGATACGCATTATGAATGTTTAACCATGGGGAATTTGACCAAGAGAGATTCCCTAGCTATGGTTATTTATGAATAAATTATTGTTCTGTAGACCCTAAAGTATTGACTGTGAGAGCTACCAGGTAGGCATAGAACATAGGGGTTAGTCCATGAGAGCTACTTGGAGGATCGTTATTAATTGAAATTATGCTATGTTGACAAAGAGATATTGACCATGTGGGCGGCCCAGGTGGTCGTTTGTAAATGAATTATTTCTATGTTAGAACAAAAGGGTTGGACTGTGAGAGCAACCATGAGGGTCATTATTAAATCATTATTATCTTGTTATACCCGGGGGATTATATTCAGATAACTATCCCAAAGGGTCATGATTGAATGGTTGTAAGATTGTGATGAGTTTGCTAATCCAATGAACAAGTATAGACTTAGCCTTACATGATTGTTTAGATGGTGTTTTGAGATGTATGTTGTAATAATTACACGGAGGGATACATAGAATACGCTATATCCCATGATTCATTATTCAATGGTTTGAATAATTAATAAATATAAATGAGTGTAATTGAAATCTGTTGGATTGTTTACTTTTGAGTAGTTCCTAATTTATTGCTTCATTTCTGCATATTTTCTGCTATATATATTCACTGACTGTTATACAGAAATCTTTTTGGTCATTTCCTACTTGGATTAATATCACACCTTATTTGGGTCATGTTTTTGGACCCAAATAGATTATATGGCTATAGGTACGGATACAAGAAGGTGCCTTTCTTTATCCGGTACTTTATTGCTCTTGGAGTTGGAGAGCATGGGACCAAGATGAGGCTTGTGATACTGTTAGTGTTTTCTACTTTTCTGTACATAGGTTTCTGTATTGTTTTTCTTGAATTATGAATTGTTTGGATACTTTCATAGACACATGTGACATGAATCATTTATATATATATCCTCCTATTGTTATATTACTATCATTATTCCTCTATTTACTTTTGTTTTGTGGTATTACTACTTCAGCTATTGTAAACTGTTTTCTTTCCATTGCACATACTTTCCCAATGAGGGAATAGTTTCCCCATTATCACACCATAACATTCACTTGTATTTTGTAGCCTCTGGTGTTTTGAGAAATGCGCTTGAGGCCATGATACCAACTGGGTTTGGGGCACCTTTGGGAAACACCCGAATACAAGACATTACACTACGTACGGTTTTATTTTTAACCAAATGTGATACATAGGAATGTAAATATTATATTTCTTATCCCATACAACTATATTTGTATGCATTTAAAATGAAGATAAATTACACAAAACACGTATTAGTATTAGGATGTTAAACTATGCGGTATCCCAATCTCTAGGATATATCATCATCATCTAATGGTAAAGTCGACATAGTACATGGTGAAAATTCCACCTTCGAGACGTGTAGGGCCATGTATGCTGAAGTATATTTATAAAATAGGGGTGGTAATAATCCAATGGTGGATGATGATATATACTTTGGAACTCATAATGGATTAGGGGACCTCATCTATGAACCCATAGACTATGATGAATAACAATTATGTAACCCTATAATTCGATTCTAGGTATAAAATATAGTCCCATAGGCCCTAACCCCTCATGTCCTAAATGACAGTGTAAATAAGAAATTTTATTTGGAATCTCTCTACAAAAACTGAGATAGAAAGGAATGGTAATGTCTCTTCTTAGGGAATCCCTTATCCTGATAGTGGCAAGGTAGCCCCCATATTATAATCATTACTAGAAAATGTCTCTACAGAATCCAAAATGGAAGACTATGAGGATGACCTTATGAATTCCCCTTCTATATTTGAGAAAGGTGTCTCCACCACCATAGATGTGCTCTAACAAATAATTCTCAGAATATTAGAATTCTCACGACCTACTCTCTAACACCCTGATATTTTGTGAATTTTTTTCCCAAATTAATTTAACCGTTTTCAAATTTGGAATTTCACTCAACACTAAAAGATGTTTCTTTATATTTAATATCTATGTTTGGATTGAATCCTAAAAACGTTAAATGTACAATGCATGTGAAATAAATTCTACCTTGCTCAATATGGAACACTGAGTTTATCTTGCATGACATGAAATAATGATTTTTCTTGATGGCTTGCATAACATAAAAGGATGAGTTTTATAGAACAATAATATATTATTATTAGATATAAAGTAGTTGATAAATTAGTGGTTATGAATAGTATTAATTAATTTATAAAAATATATGGATTAAAAAATAGAAAATTAATTTATAATTTGCCAAATAATTAGAAATATATATAAAAATCGATTGAATATAATAGAGAATATTACTATTTTTATGATCACAATGCTGTTTTACACTAATAAATAAAATTAAATACAATTAGTCAGTGATATTAATTCAATATTAATGTTATATATTAAATAAAATACTTTTAATTTTTATTCAATATTTTTTCTAGACATATGATAAGAACAAAACAAATTTTATGTTTGAAACCATATATTTTAATAAAAGTATTTTTACTACCTTTTAATCAAAAACCCATTTAAAACCCAATTTTTTAATATTTTTATAGATTTAATATGTTAAAATAAACTTTATATTTGGGCGAAAAGGATAAAATTAAGTTAGGATAAGTTTTTGGTATTTTTCTGTAAGTTATCATTTTTTAATGAATAGTTAAAAATAATGAATTTCAATTCAAAAATTAATTTTCATCTAATTAATTAAAAGGATAAATTATATTTTAATTTGGTTTCAAATTTTAGTTAGATTATATTTTTATTAATAAACCCAATTTGGGTCATTGGTATCAATTTCACATTAAAATTTAGTATATTAATTTAGATAACATTTGAATGTTTTTACATTATAAACACACATTGTCGATCTGACTGTGGGATTAAATATAAATCACACTCTCCAAATTCTATGTTTGGAATTTGGTAAAATGGATTTAATATTTGTAATTAGAATACTTTAATACTGATTAATAAGGTAAAATTTGTTTTTGAACAAAATATTATTGAAAATAATTATAATTAGTTATAATTAATACGTTAATATTAAGCTTAGTATGGTTCTAAAAATTAATCTTATGGGCCCAAACAATATAAAAAATTGTCCAAAAGCCATTGGATGGCCATATTTCTACCATGTCCTCCCTTGGATAAACATTGGTTCATTACTGGATCCACTTGCATCCTGAAAAACGTGTGTGGAATTTTCTCTTCAAATATTTAAAATAGTTCCCTCCTCCTCTACTATGAAAACATATCCTCACATCCCAGTTCCTCACAACACTCATACCACTTATGTTCAGACACACTTTTCTCAAATATACTCCCAAAATATAACTTCAAAATTAATTTTTTTTGTAGATATGATATAAAATATAACAAATAATCATATCTAGGATAAATAATTTATATATTTTAGGTAAATGAAATTTTCACTGAGCATAATAATGTGAATGTTTGAATATAATGTTAATTACTATAAAATTTACAAAGATGGTGAATTTTAAAACATTACCTGGTCAAAATTATCCTTAACCATCAAAAAAAATAAGAAATATATTATCATTACAACATATCTCCATGGGATTTTAATTAATATAAAGGGTTTTTTCATTGATTAATATAAATCCCACACACATAACAATAAAAACAAACATGAAGAAAATACCATTTTAGCATTGATTAAAAAAAACTAAAAAATTATGGAATATTAAGTAAAATATTTAATTTTAAAATAACTTTCTAAACATGTAATTAAATCTCCAATCTAATGATTGGTCATTTATATGGGAACGTTCAACTTTTTATGATTATGTTAAGATATATATTTTTTTGACATGTTTTAAGAAGAGTAAAAATTTTACTTGTTTAGAAAATTATACGAATATTCCAAATAATTTTTTATGTGAAATTTTTTGTTGTTGTTAAAATGTATTTAAATAAATATGGAATATTAAAAATATTATTTAATACATTTAAATGAAAATTAGGATATATAATAAATATAATTGTTTGAAAAAATATATAGATAATGACGAATTTTTATTAATGATATTTTGTCATGAATGTTAAGTAAAAATGAGAGGAAAATGGTACTATTAATTGAAAAATTAATGAGAATCCAAAGGAGAATAAAATTAAATTGTTTTCTAATAAAATGATAATATAATTTCCATTAATGGAAATTAATTTATAAACTATCCTGATTAAAATTATATGTGTTCACAATCCCTTACTACTTTGGTATATTTTGAATCATAACCCCATTGAAATTAATTACATAAAATGAAACATAAAAAACAAAAAATATAAATTGATTCATCATATAAAATATCAATGTTGTAATAGATACACCTCATATAAATAAATAGGTTCGTAAAACAAAATATGTATTAGTAGAGTAGAAATTTTGTTGAAATATCATACAAGATGAAGTGGGTGAAGTAAGAATTAATTAATTGATTGATTAGGTGTATCAAATGTAAATACCCATAAATAAATTGGATGAAAAATTAATCAAAATTCAATATACACATAATCTTGTAACATCAAATATAATTAAAAATCAATACTCGATAATGAAAACAAATTGAGTTATGAAATTTCCTAGCACTAGGAATCTTTCAAGTAGAATTCGTTCAGTGAGATAATTAAAATTTCATCTCAAATAATAGTATTTATTTAGGGTAAATAATATAACATTTAAAAGGGTGGTATATACACCATACTCATGTTTTTCTAAGGTGGAGTTAGTTCCTCTTAAACTAAAAAGATACCCTAAGAGAGTATCTAAAAATATAATAGGAATCACGGAAAAGCCCAAGGAAAAAAACTATCTAACTTTTTTCCATTTATATGGGCGTTATCTTTCTCTCTTATTCTTGAATTTCATGCCATTCTAACCTTGAAAAATCTAGACCCCAACCTCTTGATCTTATTTGACTAGAAGGAATCAATTGTAACCTTTCTAATAGTCTCTCATCATCGGTGCCACTAGAATCAGAGTTGTCTTCTTGCACATTTCATTTGCAAGGGGAAGAAACCCCTTTAAGTGATGTATCCTAGAAAAGGATCTCCTGAGTCTCATCAGGAGAGCCCTGAGTGGTACCCTAAATGTTAGACTCATCATCAATATGATGACATAAGGAAGGGTTACTTGTAGTGAATATAGATGAAGACATTTCCTTCTTGTAAGAAACAAGTTGAAAGCCTTCACTATCAACAATGGGGTTTGATGAAGCATGAACAATATTAGAATTGGTGAGAGGCTCGATTAATAATATAAACCATAAAAATGTAATTAGTTAAATATCTTTAAAATTTTCCTCAATGATGGAAAATTGAGACTGAATCCCTTAACATATGTTTCCCATTAGTTTAACATGACTTAAATATCTATATATTTTTTTTTAAAATGTTTTTAATTTAATTAAGTTCGTTTTTTAGATTTATTGTAATGACCCAAAATTTCATTAATGGAAGTCCCTATTGATCTAATTAAATGTCTCTTTATGTAAAATGTTTATATAAAATGTCAACTTCTTTGATATTATTTTATGAATTGTGACCTTTTCTAATATATCCATTGAACAGGGATCGCATGATTAGTATAAATATCATGAATTAACAAATCCAATTTACTCCGAAAAAGGAAGCGATGGCCTCATCTTGTAGACGTGACCCATACGAAGCCCTTTTGTCCGAGATCAGAAAGGAGGTGGTGTCATTGGGATTTTCTCTTGACAAATCCTTAGGTGAGCTTGAATATGTTAAGCTTGAGAGGGACCGCCTACGAGAGAAATGGAAGTTGATAGAGATTACCACCTGAGCAATGTTATCCGACCCTCCCCAAGAGTCTGTCACCATCGCACACCTTACTGTTTTGTCTTATGCGGGTGTTATAAGGGGTTATGTAACAAGACCTTAGCACTATGGTTATGTACATTATTTTTGTAAATAATAATGAATATATTTTCATTTTATTATTGTTACCTTGTAAATAGTTAATAAATAACAAATAGTGTTTTTAGTTAATATTCAACTAAGAATTGTATTTACATGAATTAATGGATTTTTAAATTATATAATATTTTAGTAAAATATTATTATTATTATTAAATTAATTTTTATTAAATATTAATGATCGTAAAATTTTATGAATGCTATCGTAATTTCTATTAAAGTTTGAAAGTCATTTTTGTCAAAACCCGTTAATTTATTATAAATGTTGGTTTTTATATTAAAAATGAAAATTAAAATATTTAGAAAATTACTTAGATAAAATAAATATTATTTATGGAATCACGATTTTGAAATTATCCAATTGTTAATTTTTCATAAATTTTTGAGATAGTAAATGTTTTGGGTTAAAATTAAATACCGTATAAATATATAATGTGTTTATGAAATCATAATGACCCAATGGTGATGTAATAAAATACAATAAGATTTATGCTCGGAAAATATATGTTTTACCATTAAAATAATGTGGTTTTGGGTTTTTTTGACTTATTTTACAAAGCATTAATGGACCCTTCAAGACTTATTAAACTTTTGCCTTTTTAAATTCTTTTCCTTGGGAGTGTGACTAACCTCCACATGAGCAACCCCGTTATTTTAAGAAGTTAGGACTTTGGCATTATAAAATATTTTTTTCCACTTCCCTTTTCCAAAAAATATGGGAAATAAAAATGGTCTGATTTGTGGTTTCGATTAGTTTAATGTGAGGTGTCCCTAACCTAAATATTAAAGAATTCTCTCACCATTCCAATATAAACCAACCCAAGCTCCCACTTCCTCCTCAATAAAAGCCTTTTAGTTTCGTCAAACCTCTTCCCCCTCTCTCTAGAATCCTCACAAGGTACCCCAAGCTCCATAGATGCATCTCTCAATCCTCTATCAATCCTTTTTTAAGCACACTTCCAAGTAAGGGTTTTTTCTTTTTTTCTCATTTTGTCCAATTTTCATAGTGTTGTTATTACCTTTTAATTCCAATTATAAATTTTGGGGTATGGTTTTTAACCTCCCCCATATATCCCTCTTTATGTTTTAATGATGGGAGACCCCTTTCTCTATCCTTAAATTTCTCCCATGTACACCCATTACTATGCCGAAATTATGAAAGGAAATTTCTCTTTCCTCATTTACATTCAAGAAATTCTTTTGTATCATGTATATAAATTCCATTACATTTGTTGGGAAATGTATCTATATTACCTCATTACTACCCATGTCATGTAAATATAATGATACACCCCGTTCTCCCTCATCAACCATTTTTATGAATTCTTACGTCACGCTGTTACGCTGCCGAAATTGCACCGATTTTCCAATCTAATGTCATTGTGTATTGAATACAATGCCCATTTCTCAATCGGGGGTATTCACCTTTACGAACATTTACTTATTGATTATGAAGTTTCATGTAGGAATTACACATTCCTTTACTATGGAATAAATGATGATGTTTTATGAATCCATGTTATATGATCCATGTGGCACACTTATGCATGAAATGAAATGTTTAAGAAGGGTGGGCCCTTATAGCGCTCCAATGCATTGGGTTAAGAATAGTATCATGATACATCAGGTGAAATGGGTGTTTACTCATTCTAATTCAATTGCAATGAGTTTTTTCACATTCTTCTTGTGCAATGAGGATTTACTCATGCTTCATGTGCGATGAGCCTTGGCTCATGCTAATTCCATGTTAGGTGTTGTTGCCACATTTCCATGTTATGATTATAATGCTTTATAATGCTTTTATGTTTATGATTCTATTGTGATCTAATGATTTTCCTATTTTCTAACATGCATTTTATTCCTAATGTTACTCCATGTTTATTCCCTTAATGGCCTTTATAGCTCACCCTTTTCTTATGCATGTCCTCAGGTTATCCCTTATAATGAAAAGTAAGAGGGAATATAGTGGTCATGTAAAGGAAGTTTTCAATAAAGAGGTTGTTTTTTCATGTTTTAAGTTGTTATGTAATGATAATAATCCCCAAATACACTTGACCTCTCGATTTTCTTTATTGTATCAAATTATGTTCATGTAGTAAATTATGTTTAAGTGTGTAATAAAAGATCAGGGTTGTCATAGTTGGTATCAGAGGATTTGTTTAGTTATTTTTAAGATTAGGATTAGAAAACCCAAGTGAAGTATTAGAGACAAGACTATGTATAATAAATACATCCCTATGTTTTGGTGAGTATTGAGTAAGTGATTTATCACGAAAATACATCCCTATCTGGATACGAGCATGTAGAGGCATCTCTGGCACAAATGTATCTGACGGGTAAAACCCAGAAACACAGCTTTGATCTAGACTCGAACGGGAACTGGTGCACGACAATAGGCCTTGCTGAAGTCTTGGTTACGACACTCTTGGGGGATATTCTCTGGTAAATTTACAAGCTTTGTATGAACCCTTATTAATGGAATTAAAAAAATGCCCTAAGTATATTTGTTTGAAAGTAGATCATGGATTACATAAACTGAAGACAATAGATTCATATGTTATGAATATAAAATTTATTTATAAGTCATTAGTTTTTTTCCTTGTAGTACCCTTTATGTGTTACCCCTAACTTTCCTTTTATTCTAGAAAATGGCCCGTAATAGGAGGACTTGGGAAAACAAACGATGTGAAGATCAATGTGATTACTGTACTAATGAGATTCCAAATCAAATGTGAGCGGGAATCACAAACTTTGTCATGATTCTCTTTCATCTAACTCAAGATTTGAATAGAAACATGGTTCAAGTGGAATGTTCACCCCCCCCCCCAAGAAAGAACAAGTCATAATTGAGAGCTTCATGAGACAAAGGCCTCCTATTTTTAATGGATCATATGATCCCTCAATCAATGATCAATGTATCAACTCCATTGAAATGATATTCTCCATCATTAAATGTTCTAAATAATAGAAGGTTCTCCTGGATGCTTGTTGTATGGAGGGTGAAGCTGATCAATGGTGGACATTCATCAAAATTACGAAGCCTGAGGGGGTGATCAAGGCATTGGAATGGAAGGAATTCTAGAATATGTTTTTCAAAAAATATTTTCCATGCACCCTCCATCTTAAGATGGAATGGGACTTCGTTTCCCTCAAGAAAAAAGACAAAGAATATGTTGGAGCATACGAGCCAAAAATCCCATGTCTTGCACGATAAACATCCGGCTTTGTCGTTACCCCCGAATTCAATGTTGACTGCTTCTTTGGTGGGCTGAAACCTAGCCTACGGATAGCACTGGCGATTTGTGACTTCGACAGTTATGATGAAATTGTTTGATATGCCCTCAATGTCAAAATGTAGATCATAGATTATCAGGGGTATCATGGGGATATGAAGTGTAAGGTGGACTTCAATGCTAGTAGTCCAATAGATAAATCCAAATGTGTTAAGATGATCCAGCACCCTACTTGCCAACGGTGTGGAAATAAGCTCCCTGTAAATTTCTTGAAGGGGATGAGCAAATGCTTTAGGTGTGGAAGAGAAGGGCACCTGGCTGTTAACTGTCGGCAAGAAAGACATGTGGTTGTGATAGAGGAGAGAAACATTTTGTTCGAACCTCAACGTGTGGTTCATTCTGACAACTTCAAAAACCAAGGTATCATGGAAATCGGTGCCCTAAGACAAGGGTTTTTAGAGGCAACCAACAACCTTCAAGACAATAAGGGTGATCTTTTTCCATTACTACTGCCGAAGTGAACCCTAACAACAAAATGGTGACAGGTATGCTAGTTATTCATTCAAGAATGGTGAACATACTTTTCGATACAGGTTATACATATTCTTTTATATCTCGAAAGTTTAGTAGTATAATCCAAGCAACACCACAAATCATTGATGTGAAGATATCGGAGAGTATGGTAAATGGACAAATCATGAAATCCCATTAATGTAACTCCTCATCTGTCATAATCTATGCATTAAACTTCCCGAAGAACCTCTTCATACTCCCTATAGTAGAATTTGATGCAATTCTTGGCATGGATTGGCTTTCCTTATATAGATCCAACATAAAATTCTGTGAGACGGAAATCACTCTACATGTGAAAGAATCCACCCCTGATTCTTTACAAGTGCAAGGAGGATGATGGATCTTATTTAGCTCCATCATCTCAAGTGTGGATATTACTACCCTATAAGAACGTGTATCTATCTCAGATTGTTGAGTCTAAAGAAGAAACCATCCAAGAGGACATGCCTATTATGAGGGAATTCATTGATGTGTTTCTCAAAGAATTTCCTAGTCTTCCTCCAAGAAGAGATGTTGAATCCTAAATTGAACTTATACATGGTACATTTCCAAAATCCTAGACTCTATATAGAATGGCTATTGTGGATCTTGAGGAGATAAAGTGTAACATCTCGAGCTTCCACAATACGCTTCTCATTCAATAATGCAATAGCTTGCATTGTACGCAACTTCGAGTTCTAAAACACCGCGACTAATCAAAGTAGCTGTTATGAATAGTAATAACCACTTTTTAAAAGTATAGAAATTTTATATTTCAAAATGGACTTCATTTTTGGATTCGGAATATCGAAATTAGCTAGATATTATCGACGATTTGTGAGAAATTTCTCACTATTTTCCAACAGTCATACCAAACTAACTTAGAAGGGGGTAAAGTATTCCTAGAGTGATGAATGCGAAGA
Organism: Viscum album; assembly: GCA_963277665.1. Lineage (NCBI taxonomy): Eukaryota > Viridiplantae > Streptophyta > Magnoliopsida > Santalales > Viscaceae > Viscum > Viscum album. The sequence continues at coordinate 1,899,512,177 of OY728150.1, forward strand.
AAGCCTTAAGGAGTTAAAAAGGAGGCTTATCACTCCACCTGTGCTCACTTTACCCACAAGTGGAGAACTTTGTATTGTATTTAGTGATGCTTCGAAGAAGGTCCTGGGATGTGTTTTGATGAAAAATGACTAAGTCATTGCCTATGATTCAAGGAAATTGAATGTTCATGAATAGAAATATCCAACACATGAGCTTGAGTTGGCTGTAGTGATATTCGCTTTGAAAATATGGTGGAATTATCTCTTTGGGGAGAAGTGTGAAATATATACAGACTAGAAAAACCTCAAGTATATATTCACACAAAAAGAGTTGAACATGCACCAACAAAGATGGTTAGAGCTGATCAAAGACTATGACTACTCAATCCATTACCTCCCTAGGAATGTGAACAAGGTGGTTGATTACCTAAGTAAAAATGACCCAACGATTCTATCATTGATGAGAATTAAAAAGGATCCAATCTTGTTAGATTTGATGATGATGGACATCAAAATCATAAATAAGAGAATACCATCAATCCTTTCACAAATTATTTCTCAACTGTCACTTTTGGAAAGGTTAATGGATGCTCAAAAGGATGATGTGGGAATTCTAGAATAAAGTTGAAGCTATCAGAAAAGAGAAATCATCATAGATTAGTGTTAATGAAGAAGGAATTGTGATATTTGGGAAATATCTATGCCTTCTATCAAGTCTGGAGCTAAAGAAGGAACATTTGGATCATGCACATAGTTCAAATTTCTCTATTCACCTAGGAAACTCAAGGATGTATTGAGATCTCTGAGAGCATTATTGGTGGGATAATATGAAGAAGGAGATCACTGAATATACATCAAGGTTCCTGGTGTGTCAGCAAGTGAAGGAAGAGTGGATGAAGTCAAAGGGGATGATGCAACCATTGACCATACCATAAGGTAAATGAGAGAACATCACTATGGACTTTTTCAAAGGACTTCCAAAGACATCCAAAGGAAAAAATTCAATCCAGGTTATTGTGGATCTTTTTACAAAGGCTGCACACTTCATTGGCATTCGAGAGGATTTCTCATTGGATCAAATGGCATGAATACATATCAGGGAAGTGGTAAGGCTGCATGGAGTACCACTATCTATTGTGTCTGATTGAGATCCAAGATTCACCTCTATGTTTTTAAATATTCTTAAACATTCTCTGATTACATAACTGAACATTAGTACGGCCTATCATCCTCAAATTGATGGCCAATCCGAGTGGAGTATCCAAACACTTGAGGAAATTTTGAGAGTGTGCTCAATGGAATTTAAAGGAGGATGGGATCAACATATTCCTCTGGTTGAGTTCTCTTATAATAATAATTTCCACTTGAGCATCCAACTGGAATCATATGAAGCCCTTTATGGGAAAAGTTTTAGAACACCAGCGTGTTGGGACGAGGTCGGTGAGCATAAGTTTCTTAGAACAAAAATGGTCAAAGAAATGGCGGAGAAGGTGAAAACCATTCAGTAGCATATCAAGGAAGCACATAGTTGATAGAAGACTTATGCAGATAACCATCGACATGACCTTGAGTTTAAATTTGGAGACATGGTTTTTCTACAACTATCTTAGTGATGAAGGTCATGAGGTTTGGAAAGAAAGGGATGTTAAGTCCAAGTTACATAGGCCCCATCAAGATTCTTGATCGTGTCAGGGCTGCGGCCTATAAACTATCACTTCCACCTACCATGTCCAAAGTACTTGATGTATTTCATGTATCCCTTCTAAGTATATACTTACCATACCATTCACATTTTCTCTCTTCAGAGGTGGTACAGCTAGAGGATGATCTTTCTTATGAGGAGAAGCTGTTGAAGATCTTTGATCATAGAAAAAAAATTTCTACAAAAAAAGACAACACCATTCATCAAGGTGTTATGGAGAAACCACAAGTTTTGAGAAGCAATGTGGGAATTAGAGGAGGTGATGAAGCAGAGTTACCCACTTCTATTTTAGTGTGGGAAAAGAAAATTTCTAGGGTGAAATTTTTAGGGGGGGGGATATTGTAACGACCCAACCATTCATTAATAGAAATACCTATTGATCTACTTAAATGTCTCTTTATATAAAATGTTTATATAAAATGTCATCTTCTATGGTTTAAGTTAATAATTTTTACTGTTTCTAATATATTCGTCGAACAATGATCACATGATTAGTATAAATATAGGGCTTCATCAAATCCAATTTACTCTGAAAAAGGAACCGGTGGCCTCATTTAGTACACTTGCCCCATATGATTCCTTTTTTTCCGAGTTAGGAAAGGACGTGGTGTCATTGGGATTAGATCATGACCAATACTAAGACGATCTTGAATATGTTAAGCTCAAGAGGGACCACCTATGATAGAAATGGATGTTGATAGAAATTACCACCCGAGCAACGTTATCCGAGCCACCCCAAGAGTCTGTCACCATCACACACCTTAATCATTGGTCTTATGTGGGTGTTATAAGGGTTAGGTATCAAGAACTTACACTATGGTTTTGTGCATTATTATTTTTATATAATAATTAATATTCTTTCATTTTATTATTTTTACCTTTTAAATAGTTTTTAATCAAAAAATAGTGTTTTTAGATAATAATCATCTATGAAATATATTTTTATAAATTAATGGATTTATAGATTAAATAATATTTTAATAAAATATTATTATTATTATTATTAAATTAATTTTTATTAAATATAAATTATTTTATAATTATATGAATGCAATCATACATTTTATTAAGGTTTGAAAGCCATTTTTGTCAAAACACGTGAATTTTTGATAAATGTCATTTTTTATTTAAAATGTGAAAATTAACATTTTTAGAAAATTATTTAGCTAAATTAAATATTATTTATGGAATCATGAAGTCAAAATTATCCAATGGTGAATTTTTCATAATTTTCTGAGACAAGCTGTTTTTTGTGTGTAAAAATTAAATACCGTTGAAATATATTATGTGTTTTATGAAATCATACTGAAAAAATAGTAATGTAATAAAATACAATAAGCTTTATTTTCGGCCAATATATGATTTAACATTAAAATAATGTGGTTTTTTGTTTGTTTGACTAATTTTACAAAGCATTAGTGGACCCTTCAAAACTTATTAAACTTCTTGTCTATTTAAATTGTTTTCCTTGGGAGTGTGACTCACCTTCACTTAAGCAACCCCTTTATTTTAATAAGTTAGGTCGTTGGCCATATAAAATATTTTTTCCGCTTCCATTGTCCAAAGAACATGGGAAAAAACCATGGGCTGGTTTGTGGTTTGGATTAGTTTAATGTGAGGTGTCTCAAACCTAATTATTAATGAATTCCCTCACATTTCCTATATAAACCTACCTAAGCTCCCACATCATCCTCACTAAAAGCCTTTTATGTTCATCCAACCCCTGAATTACTCTCTCTAGAATCCTCCCAAGGTGCCCCAATCTCCCAAGATGCCTCTCGCAAGCCTCTCTCAATCCTTTGGAAGCACACTTCCAAGTAAGGGTTTTTTTCTTCCTTTCTCATTTTTGTCCTATTTTTTTAGTGTTGTTTGGACCTTTTTATTTCAACGAAAAATGTTGGGGTATGGTTTCTCACTTCCCTTATACTTCCCTACACATGTTTTAATTATGGGAGACACCTTTATCTCTCATTAAATTCCTCCCATGTACACCCGTTACTATGCCAAAATTCCGAAAGAAAATTTCTCTCTCCTCATTTACATTCAAGAAATTATTATGTATCATGAATATAAATTCCATTAAATTTGTGGGAACGTGTATATATATGACCCCCATACTGTCCATTTCAAGTAAATATGATGATACACCCCTTTCCTTCTCATCAACCATTTTTATGAATTCTTATGTGACACCGTTACACTGCTGAAATAACACTAATTTTCCAAGCCAACGTCATTGTGTAGTGAATACCCTTCCCATTTCTATATCAAAGGTCTTCCCCATTATGAACATTTAATTATTTATTATAAAGTTTCATGTATGAATTCCAAATTCATTTATCATGGAATAAATGATGATGTTTTATGAATCCATGTTATATGATCCATGTGACACACTTATGCATGAAATGAAATGATTAAGAAGGGTGCGCCCTTATAGCTCTTAAATGCATTATATTAAGAATAGTATCATGATACATCATGTTCAATGGGTGTTTACTCATGCTAATTCAAGTTAAACGAGGTTTTACTCATGATTCATGGGCAATGAGGATTTACTCATGCTCCATGATCAATGAGCCTTGGCTCATGCTAATTCCATGTTAAGTGTTGTTGCCGCATTTCCATGTTATGATTATCATGCTTTCTCATGCCCTTATGTTTACGATTATATTGTGATGTAATGATATTATTGTTATCTAAAATGTATTATATTCCTCATGTTACTCCATATTTATTCCCTTACAGGGCATTATAGCTTACCTTTTTCTTATGCATGTCCTCAGGTTATCCCATGCAATGCTAAGTACGAGGGAATGTAGTGGTCATCTAAAAGAAGATTTCAATAATGATGTTGTTTTTCCATGTTATATGTTGTTATGTAATTATCCTAATCCCCAAAGACTCTAGACCTCTCGATATTATGTGTTGTATCAAATGATTTGTATATAATAATTATGTTTAATTGTTTAATAAAAGATCATGGTTGTCATATTTTTAGTATCATATATGATATTATTATAACATTTTATCACCCATTCATTAATAATATTTCTTTGTTATGATTATTTTGGGTGATAACTGCACTGTTTTCTCATGCATGTTTCCTTGAGAAAGATCTAGTTCTTGCGAATTTTATATAGTTCCATATTCTCAAAATTTATATTAAATCTATAAATACAATATTAATTAAATACAAACACTTTTATAATCATTCATAAAATTTTGAAATGAAATATGAATCGTAACGCTTCATGGAGATGGTCGGACACACATACACATGACCGACATTAACATTACCTTTATGGGTGAAAGTGCAAGTAACTAGAATATATATTAATTTTAATGAATTCATATCATGTTATATGTATAATATATATTAATTATTTCCATAATTATGACTACACATTTGATTCTGTGTTGGATACAAATTACATCGGTCTGTAAGATGGTAGTCCACCATATACAAGAGTAATGGAATTATTTCCCAATTGATGGAGAAATAGATGGATAAATTTTATTCCATAAATATAATAACATATATTTATAATAGGTTTTATGGTGCTATTATATTTTAATTTTCAATACATAATTTATGGTGAAAAAAATATTTAAAAAGAAAGATCTCAGTGAAGGTGATTAAGTTCTCTTAGAGAAAAATCCCTTAGATCTCTTATTAAGAACCATTGGATTTGTCTTTTTGTATGACTAGATACTATAAAATGTGAATGTGGTCTATAGGGTAAAATTTTTATAGGGTTATTTTGAGAAAAATTCAATTATAGGTATAAATAATTGAGTGGAGGAGGTCCCCTTTTATAAGTTGGGGAGGGGTTCTTCATTGAAACCACATGGTAATTTTATCAAAGAATACAAAATCATATTTGTATTCCCATTAAATATTATTCAAAATTAACTAATATTATTATTTCTTGGATAGGATTTTCTATAAAGTTGGTAAAACATTAGGATTTTACATGTTTAATTGGAAAAACTATACTTATATTTTGCTTTTTCCCTTGATAAATATGTTTTAATATTAAATGTTTTAATTAAATTTAATTGTTTTTACTCTTAATTATGATAATAAACTAAATTTACTTTATTAAAAAATATTAATTATTTGGAATGTAAATTTGGGATCAATTTTATCAAATTTAATTCATATAATTTGTATAGTATAATTTAAAATTAAATCGCAAATCATATAGAAAAATAAGATTTTAGGAAATGAATTTATTTAGAATAAGTTGATGTTAAATATAATAAATGGATAGTGATAATAACTATTTTTATTTAAATTAATATATTAAGATACATAATTACTAAATTTTATTTAAATATATATTTATTAGTTTTATTATAAATTATTGAAATGGAGGGATATTATGCACATTAAAATAGTTTTAGAAAAATGTTGATTTGGCATAAAAATAAACATATACCAAAATATGATATAGGAATTATTAATATTAAATAAATACGAATTGTTTTACTTTTATATAATATTCAAACATTTTTTGTACTTTTAATTTACTATATTTAATTAAATGACATGAGAGTAACAAAAGTGGTATTTTTCACTATTCATTGAAATATATATCTTATTAGAAAAATATAAATATTTCACCATATGATATTTTTATTCTGATTTAAAATATTCAATTCATGTTATAAAATATAATTTCTAAATTTTGAAAAAAATATTATATTATTTTCTCAAAAAGAGATGTATGATTCTTTTTTAATGAACACATATTTTTTGAAGAATAAATTGACTTTAATAAAAATTAAGTGAAAATTGTCATGAAATATGAATTTATTATTTAATTATAATATATTTATAAATTATTATAATACTATCAATACATAAAAACTATAAAACTAGGTTATAATTGTAAAATTTATGTAAAGTATTTTGTTTGTCCTTTAAACTTGGTGTTGTGTGTTGTATACGCAATTGAACATGATAATATTACTATAAAACCATAGCTCCTTAAATTCTCCCCAAATTTTATAAATTTCAACCTCACAACATTAAATTCAAAATTTATATCATGATTTTTCCATTTGAAAATTTCTTTTTTTAAAAAAAAATTCAAAAAGGGATTAAAAATTACTTATAGGATGTGGAATTGGAATTATGAATGTAATATAGAATGAAATATAACTACACTTCCATGTAGAATAAAATTTGATTGAATTACAAATATGGAAATGGATGGGATAACTAATTCCGAAAGACTAATACGGAATTATAAATATCATGGTTAGAATAATGTTAACCTTCATAAATCTATAACTTTGTGAGGGGTTAAAATTCCACCGATTCATCAAATATAAAGGTAATTGGAGAAATTTTTTATTTCGAGGTCATTTTACTAGATTATAGGGAATCTATTACAATAATGACACATAACACTGTAAGATATACTTACATGATATTTTTTAATAAGAATAATTTTATCATTTGGTTCAGCTTCGATCAATTTTTACATCATTTATTTACCTAAGAAATGTATACCCAAGATGAATTTTTTTTTCCCAATTAATAAAAAATTTCTTTTAATGGATCCTAAGATCCATAGAACAATGATCTTTTATTTCATATATCTATAAAATGTTTTAAAACCCAAAATGGTTATATCAAGTTATCCAAAATAATAAATTAATCTATAAAACATCAGCCTCAACGCAAAATAATTCATCTTAGTCCATTCCATAAGTATATATATGTAAAATATTTTATTTAAAATAAATTTCATACTACCTATAACATCATGTATACTAGTGGTAGGCACTACACCATTATCTCCATTCAGTTGTTGGGTCAAGCTCCACGACCTTATTAAATGAGATGGGTTGTAACTTGGCATGATGATTGTAATTTTTATTAAATTGTATTAGTATAATTTTAATATCATTTCCAAAAATATGACAAACATCATAAAAAATATCATTAATCCCCCAATCCATTTTTTCCACTATGTTTTTCACTATGGAATTTTACTTGAAATAAAATAACCATTGTTGACTATTATTACCATAATATTTGTGATCTTATCAATACTAAAGGTCATTATCACCATTAAAATTTTGAATATATTTCCTCCCTCAAATACTACTTCTCGTTTAACCAAAGGATTTTGTATACATCATCTAAAATGAACATCTCCCAAAACATCATTAATCAAATGAAAATTCAATCACTTAAAACCTCTAAATCTATATCTATGACTTTGATATTTTGATCCAACATAAACTCAAAAATCCATGATGGTGTCTAGAATTCAAGAGTTAATATTAGAGATATACATAACTTTTTCAAAAAGAAAAATAATTATTACATGTTTATTGATTCATATAAATAAAATAACATTAATAAAAATAATTCACCAATATAATTATAGAATCACAACACAAAAATACTTCAACCTTTTTTATTCATCATAGGTCATTCCTTGGTCTATGATTTGGCCATTAAAAAGGAATTTGAATAATGTAATTATAATGTATCCCACATTCAAGACTATAAACTATAAATGTTTCTCTAGGATGAAATCTATTTCTCTATATTAAACACCTCACTTTTCCAAAAAAATTCGCTTCTCTATCCCATATTTTTAACAGAAAAACCATTTCCTATTCTTTTAATACATTTTTATGGGTATGTCTTTCCAAATTTATGACATGATGTATATATATTATTTTTTTCTCTATGGACTCCACAACTCAAGTTCATAACCAACTCTATCCATCAATTATTTTGTTAGAATGATATTTACATAAGGCATAAGTTGTTAAGCATATGTGAGGAAAACTAATTTTGAATAATCATGATTCCATTAACTCTATTCATCATCACATCTGATTTCTCATGATCTTATAATTTCATACAATATTCAGTATTACACGATTATTTTATGTTATATCCTTTAAAAAATCCCTAAAAGTAGAGTGTGGGAAACAATAATCATAGAGATAAACCATATAATCATTTATAGTATGTATAAATCATGAAATTTTATTTTCAATATAATAAAACTTAGGTTTAATCTAGGAAATTATTTGTCTTCATCTATTCAAATCCTTCTTGATGGATCATATATAAATATGAATTAACCCAAGAATATCCCACGAGAGTGTCCAAAGAGGTTTGTAGAAAGGACTGTTGTCGTGCACTAGGTGACCATCATGTTAAAGCCAAATTAATTCGTTTTAGAGTTATTACCTTTAGGGAAAAATGTTCTAGAGAAAAAACCTTTTGTAGTATTCAGATAGTGATGTATTTTAAAAACCCACAATCACTACCTTTAAAAAATTAAGAAGTAATCATATACATAGACTTATCCTCAAATTCAATCATAGGAATATATCCCATAATCTTATTTTCCTAGTACATTTACCTAGGTATTCTACTAAACCAGATTATATACCAACTATAAAGACTATTTATCCAATAGACCGAAGCCGGTCATTACTTTGTTACATTGGCATATGATTCAAGAGATTGTATCCAAGAGTAATGAATAATGTAGTAGTATTAGATAAACCAATTCATACATATTTCTCATAATAAATTTGAAAACATAAATTAAAATATAGTGAAAGTAAATATTCTACATCATTGATGTCATTTAAAGATATAATCATTATATCCTTGGGAAAGGAAACAAATTATGGGTTATTTTAGATTCTCAATTAGGGTTTTGTATAATTGAATCCATCATGAACAAATATCGAATAATTTATATGGTAAGGTAAATAATAGAAAACACATGTAATTTAATAAATAACATGAGCATGAAAAATAATAATATAGGAATAAATGATTATTAATTACTAATGTTTTGAAAATAACATGATATTGAAGGTAATCCATGGATAATATCAATGTAGTAATCTCATGGATAAAAATAACAAAATTATCCATGAATGAAATTATTAATATTTGACATCCTGACCTTAAAAATCATGATATCCATACCATTGAGTCCATGCACCAAGAAAACTTATTCAATGGATATATATACAGTAGAAAATGATTTATTGCGAGCTTACAGATTTAACTCATCCGACCAATTGATTCATCGATTAAATATACAATTCCAATCCCCACCAATAACTATATGACCAATGAATTCATAATATATAAAATGATCAATTTATTTCATGGGCAATATACCATATTAACAAAAAAAATTATTGAAGAAATAACATTGATTACCAATAACTCTATAATTAATCAAATAAGTTCCAATGTAACAAACCATATATATTAATGATATATGGTTAGTAAATAAAAATGTAAATGATAAATAATAATAGAATTTAATTTAAATTTAACATAAAATGAAAAAAATAATGTAAATGTCTCATGGTAAATTAAATGACAATAAAATGTATGAAGAAGGTGAATGCCGATAATTTCCCAAGGTTAGGTAATCATAAACTATCTAGAAAAGTAATATTGATGGTATCATTATAACGTATCAACTGATTATTTTAGCTAAAATGAAGGTTTATTTTCATTGATATATAGAAATTCTATTAAAGTATATATAAAAACAATCATTATTAAAATACCCCAGTAACATTAAAAATCATTTTTAAAAACAAAAAATTTCTATTATATTATAAGAAACATTTTTTCTGAAAAGAGATATATATAATTATAAATTAAGCTTCAATTAATTTATTGGTCATGATAATGGTTATGTTCAGTTCATTCCATGTAAGTTAATAGAAATATTTCTTTCTCATTTTGTAAGAAATGTCAAAACGTAACTTGTTTAGAAAATGGTAGGATAATTCATTATAAATTTTTTTTACTAAAATATTTTATTTTTTGGAACCCATAACCATTCATTCTTAACTTATTCATCAAAGATTATCAGAAAGTGAATTCTGTGAAAATGTTCAAGGAAATATCATGGATAACTTGGAAATGATATACATGATGGACTGAGATTAAGTTTAAGGGGATATCCCTTTTTCACTAGATGAAATGATCTTAAAATAAAATTATATGATTTTCACATATTACATTTCAAAAAAAATATTTCCATCACCTAAGACATTTTGGTTAGTGATCAACCACATTCCCATTTGGGACCAGGGTCGACCATGCCCAATAGAAGCAGTCGCGAAAACTATTGGACCACAAGAGGAATAACGCCCACAGGAAGCGAGTGGGCATGTGTAATGTGCTCGAGGTTTGTGAGCCTAAAGTCTTTCAGAGTATAAGCTAGAATCGTTCTGGGATGATACCGGGGTGGAGGTGTTTCATGTGATACGAGTGTCGAACCCCATTACTAACATGACTAAATAAAAGATTTGTGTTTTCTTAAATATAAGAGGGACGGAAGTTCATAATATTGATGTGAGATGAGGAGAATAAATTTTGGAATGTCTGATCATATATCATGCTAATATCATCCATTCACGTGGATATCACATGTCTCAAACTCAAAATCAATTCAATCTAGCCTTGGGAAAATTCAAATCAATCTCGTGCATTGCACAACATCCATATTCAACAACCCACTCGACTATCACCTTCTTGCACCACTAGTATAAGATGGAAAGACACCCACTCATCATCACCACCATCTACGATCCGTTTCCAATATCCGAGTGAGTCCATGGAAACCAGAAGAAGACGTCATGTTTTCAAATCAAGAATGTCAGTGAAATTCTACAAGAAATCCTACCAACATTTTATGCTCTCACATGATAATACTTTTATCATGAGATCCTAGTGGATAAAATCATTATGGTCATCAAGAGTAGTTTATGAATGAAAACCCTTCCAAATTCTCAAATTTTTTTATAGGAATTTATTCTGCTTTTTCAGATCACGTAGATTCATTGAAGGAAAAAAATACATCACATGATCAAATTAATTGACCATGTTACGAATAATAGTTTTTATTGATGGTTCATATAGAATAGACCCCATATAATGTGAATGGATATTCATGACAACCTCTCCTATAAATACCCTTCTCAACTGAAAAAAAACACTCAAGGACACATTCTGGTGGAGAGAAGAGATCTCTAAAAATGAAGGAGGATGGAGGTACAAAACACATCGATAATTTTCCCTGGAGAACATACACATCTGATCTTGTGATCCGACTGTAGGGACTTTGGAGGATCAAGATGTTTCATGAATAAATGAGAACAATGAGATTCATAGTTGATGTATGGTGTTCATGCGATCATGTGATACCCCCATTAGGTTTGTGATCTCATGAAGTACAACATTCTTCCATACCTTTGATCCTACTATGAAACCTCTAAAATCATTCATGAGACACCCAATATGAACTTTACTAAGATCTCACAAGCCAATTAGTGATGGGGATTCATGATCCATGGAAGGGTAGTTCCTCGGTTGTACAACACAGTCAAAAAAATAAATGAATTCATAATCCAGGGAACATGCACTTTGTGGTGTCATGAACCATTAGTCTTGTAGTGCCCCTCTACTCAGACTCATGGTGTAGACATGAGGACATTCACCCCACCTTTTCCCATGAACATTAAATATGGAGTAAAAGAATTTTCCATTCATCCCAAGCATCAATATTAATACAACTCCTGACACTATGAACCCCAAGTCTCAAAATTATAGATCATTGATTCGGAAGTAAGGAATTCAGTGTGCAACTACCCACATGTCCATTGTTATGAATAGAATAAATACACATGGTCTCGTGATGTCCCATACTCAGATCCATGGTCCATATTGTTGGATGTCCACAACATATTTAATGCACTCATATCCATGAAAAAACCACCATCACTCATGAATGTTGTGGTTTTGTTATGAATCCACTTTGACTAAAAACCCATCTCAAGATGTTATGACGGTCATGGTGATCATGAATGTTCGGGCATCATGTTGTGTCAGGAAGAAACCGGATAACAATAAGGCCTGGTAAAGAGGAAGACCAATGTTGGTGTACACCATGGATCCATAACCATGTAAGTGTTCACTAGGGATCCATATCCCTTCTTGTGGCATTTTTAGGAATCCCAATTACTTGTTCAAAGAATCCCTTGAAAGACCCTATTTGAGTTCATGAGAATAACATAAAAAAGGGTTATCATGAGAACACCAACTTCTAGTTTTTCTGAACATATGAATACTAACTAATTTTCCCATCCAATCTCTATGGTTTACTACTTATATATATAATCTCAAGCATATATCATTTCCCATGAAACTTTGGGAATGATCCCTTTGGACTGGAACATTACAAATTTTAAGAAATGTATAATCCTCAACATATCTGAGATTCCTCTCCATGTGAACAGTTTAAATAAATGTGATCAATAGATTCCTCATGGAACATGCAAATTCATTAAGAGGATTTTTACATTCCACATTGATCATGAGAGAACCCCCAAACAAGTCATATTTATCCTTTGATGGCCCCTTGACATGTCACCATTATCATGTAACTTCCTAAGGATAAGGCAAGGTAATCAGGGGACAAACCCTTTACATGTATGCATTGTCAGTATAAAATATATGGAAATTATAGGATGAAATTGTGAAAAATAATTGACATGTCTACATGATCATTTAATTTCACATCAACATTTCAACACTTTCATGTGACAATATGGAGGCGAGTCAGGTTCACTATGTGAAAATTATTAGTCATGTATACTTTGATCATGTGTAAACCCCATACATGACTACTTTGGTCATGTAAATAAACGTGGTAATTTCCATGTTTCTCATGAGAAGGAATACAATAAAATTCAGTTAATCATGAAAAGTATCCTAGATACGTCCACATAGATCATGCAAAGCCTCTTAAGCATTCCAGGCAGACACACATGGATATTTCTAATATAAAATATTGACACATGAACTTATCAGGTAGACAATAAAGACATGTATAGAAATACTCCATGGAATGTCAGGAAAATACTTTAAGGAATGTCAACTATTTCCAGAAAAACCTTTTGGAATCATGCTATGTGGAATTTGGATGCAAACCTTCTACGACACCACACTTTTATAATAGAAGTTCCTCTGATTATCTAAGGTTTTATATTCATGAAACACAACCAATTTCATTCTCCTGAATAGACCTTCTATGGTTTCCACCTCTCATTAATCTTTCAAATGATAAAGAATGACCAAGTAAAAGACAAGCCTTAGTGTGAAATCCCCAATTATTGATATAATATAATATGACCCAATAAACAGGAAGTCTCAGTTTTTATGACCCAAATAAAGGGCATAAAACCTTGCATAATACATAGACATCCATGAATCCTTAGGGATAACGACAATTTTTCTGAGTGTAATCATGCACCTTAGCTCATCCGTGTGTTAAGGGATCAATGTACTACAAGTAGTCTGATTCCCACCACACCTGGGATACGTAGGATTACTTCCAGAGTCTTGAGATCCAAAGAGACATTAGTGTAAGTCCATTTATATCATAGGAAGTCATGACATTGGGGACTAAATCTACAATTATGTCTAACATTATACCCCATCCGTCAGTAGTTTAGAAGTGGTGTATTAGATGGTATCATTTTAATTAGAAGCTCTGATTAATCCCTCAAGAACCTAAAACCCATCAACGAGATGGGAGACAAATAGAACTATGAGGAATTTGATCTTTTTTATAAAACAAGATACATATGTTTCTTTATTAAGGCTTGATCTCCATACCATATTGTCTAGGATATGGGTAATATTGCCTCTCAAAGGGAAAATATAATGAGTAATCCCCATAGGAATTTTTTGTTAGGAAATTTTTTCAACTTCTCACTATCTTTTGATTGTCACAAGGAAAACGGGTCCCATGGGATTTGAGACCAGTGATGACTATATCAAAATGATGTTGAGATTTCCCATAGTGTTGTCTAATCACTGGGATGTATGTTTAATTATGTCTCATCTCTAATAAACATGACACATTCCCAAAGAAGAAATCTTGGGCAGTATAATATGAATAAGACCCACTTAGGGTATTTATTTTCATATCTCTAATGATAAAGATTCCCACCACAAGAACTATATAAACTCTGATTCCTATATTAAATTGGATACATTAAATGCCACATTGATATTTGTGCCCATTATTCACGTCCTAACCATTACGATGTTAAACATTATAGATAGGTCCAGTCACACAACCATAAATTATGTCAAACATACTATGTGGGTTTTTATTGTATTTCCTTGACCCCAGTTACCATGATTCGATAAATTATTACATAACATTGGCATGATACAAGGAATCATGTCCCGAAGGACCGATCAATTTAGTAGCATTGGATGTACTTGATACGTACATATGTCTTACATTACATTATGATTAAAAAAACATTGTGTCTACATTAAATACACTCATATCCCTTAGCCTATCCCTAAAAGAAAATTATAATAGACTTCTTCACATACTAGAAAAAATGTAACATATGAAAGGGGTGAGCATAGATGCTCAGTAAGGATAAAAATATAGCAGAAACATTCATAAATAAGAATAAACATTTAAGGAAATGTATAAGACTAAAAATCAATCCTTTTAAACATAATATTTAGAATAATATGGTAGAGATAAATAATATAATTCCATTTACTTATTATCTTAGATAGTCAACTTGTCGAATAATCACATGCAACATAAATTGAAAATTTCATAATGATGGAATGCATAAGGTTGGACATCATAAACAAATAGTCAAGGCCTCATTCCAAGACCACAAATAATTATTTTTTCAAGGAGTTGTTCTAAGACACTAGTTTGTCTCATTAAAACTTAAAATGCATCAATGATCTATAATAGGCTCCACTCATCACTTACTAATTCCAATGCATTCTTCATATGAAAAGGTTGAAACATAACATAATAATTAGTATTAAAACTACATATGAAATGTTAATACTTTAACCACAAACAACGAATGGTATAAAAACAACACATCCATAGTCAAACATATCAAAAAACCTTCAATACATTATGGAAGATTGTATCATGAAAAATCAACTTCAAACATGTGTAAAATTCTACAATGGTTGTTAATATAGAAGAAATCAAAACTTTTTTGAAGGAAATTTCACTTTCTATTTCGAAATAATTTAAAATTCATGAAATTATAAAATTAATAATTTATTTGGAAAATAAACTTATAATATTCTAAGGTAAGATTCAATGGTGTTATAATGGTGAAAAAGAGTCACACCCGTCGTATAAGTTAAAAAAACATTTTTTCCTTATTTTTGTCGAAAAGGTCGTAAAGGAACATGTTTGGAAAATGATAGAAAGATTCCTTTATATAAATTTTATAAAATTTAAACCAATGGTATGAATGAAATTAAACCGTAGTCTAGGAAATATTAAAAATGTTTTGAAATAAATTATTAAGAATCAAAAAATGTGGTTGATAAAGAGGTCCCAGTAGACACTAACATATAAACACCCTCAGATTATAAAATGATTGTAGAATTTACCCTTACCTTGTACTTATAATTGACCGAGGGTACAATATCCATCTGTATAATATTTAAATAATTGTGATTTAATTATTCAAGAACCACATAATTAAATATGATATCATATATGATCTTCTAATATGGCTTTGTTAATTATATTTCAGTAGTATCATCGTTTTGGGTGTTAACAGATTCATTCTCCATTATATGATTGGTAACATAAGCCATGTTTGATATGTATAGGATGTATATGATTCATATAAAAAATGATATTATTTTCTAAAAAATTAATTTTAATCATAAAATGAAAACTATTCTTGAATTGTTATGATTGGGAATGAATTTCGTCGCGTTCGTGGAGACGGTAATCTGTAAGTATGCACGAGTGAAAATTTCATTCTATTAATGGTGAAATAGCACATAATTTGATGATATGTAATATATAATGAATAATTAACATGTTATATTTATTATTTACATCAGGTATACTCATTATTATAGCCATCCAGACAATGAATTGTTTGAATAATAAACTACACCACGACGTAGAGAAAGTAAGCTGTAAGTACGCACATATAGTTACTTACCATTAATAAGATGGATTGAATTATTAATATGGTTTTAAAATGTTAATAATAACATAAAATTATGTCTAAGGTATTGGAGTTTTTATTTTTGTAATGAAACAATAATTAAAGAGGAAGTGGAAGAATAAAAGAACCTTGAAAGAGGTGGTGAATTTATTACCTCTTATTTGGGAGATTCATTTTGAGTTGATCATAAGGGGTAATTAGGATGGTGTTCTGATCAATGTAAGGCCACTAGGTCGATGTGGGGTAGTTGGTAAGATATTTGAGAAGTGTTTGGTCAAGCCTAATGGCTTTGGAGTTATGAGTTTGAGAGAAGGGGAAGTACGTTTTTATAAGTGAGGTGAGGGTCAGTTTAGTAATAACTATAAATATTATTTTAGTGTACAATCATATACGGTTTATAATGGCTTAAAAATGATTTATTTCTAGGATAATGATAAAATTTCTCAAAAAACACTTAAAAAATAGGTTCTATATAGGTTTAAGTTACCATATAAATCTAATCATTTAGATTTAACTCTTAGTTAAATAGTCTAACTTTTACTATGTATTCTTGTATTATTATAATAAATGGTCAATAATCATACCATAAAAATACAAGAGAAATGAAACTGGTTAATTATTGATATATATATATCCTAATATATGTTTTTTGGATGAACCTTATTTTTTAGGAATATTATATCAATTAATAATATAGTATTTTTTTTTTAAAAACTCATTTATTCCAATTTTGACACTATATAGTATTTTTTTTCAGTAAAAGCAATAAAAACACTATCACATTGAAAAAAATTTATTTAATAAATAATAAAATTTAATTTTAACATTTAAAATTAGTGTAATGAATCAATAGTCTCAATTTATATTTATTCAGATATTTATAATACAAATTATTTTAATCTATCATTAATAAGGAAATAATTGCATCCTCATTTTGTCATAAATAAATATAATTATTTAAGGTCTAAAAATTATAAATAAAATACCATTATATAAGAAAAATTTTTATCTCTCTAATGAATAATTATATTTTAATTTATCTTATGTATATCGCTATATTACAAATTTCTTATTTATTAATCATTGAATTTAACACTTTTAATTCTTCTTTAAATAAAATACTAATAAATATCTTAATCTAATCCAAGTAGACCAAAATGATCATATTTTATTCCTAAGGTTGATTTTGGTTGAAATAAACATATCCAATAGAATTAGGAAATGTGTTTGGGTAATTATTATATCATTTTTACTTTAATTTACATTATTTACTTTTAACCTTGGTAAATAAAATTCAAAAGTTATTATTCAACAAAAATTATTTTCATCTTATTAAACCAAATTTTAATTACCTATGTTAAGTGTGTCTCTTTAATTTTAAAAATTCAATTAAAAAAATCGGTACAATTACAATTTACATAAATTTTCAAATGTGCCTAGAAGATGGATAAAAGATGGTAAAAAGTTCAATAAAATTTTATATATCTAATATTATTACAAAACGACTCCAATTAATTAAATTGAACATATATAATTAATATGTTTCTATTTTTAATTAATATAAATTAAAATAAAATAACAAATTATTTAAATAAAAAGCCAGTTTTAAACAATTATGTAGTATTTTTCACTATTCATCAAAAATTGAATGTTTTCAGAAAAATACAAAAAATTAACCCAAAGATAATTTTGATATTCTAAATCCATAAATGAAGTCCATTTTGAAAAATCGAAGTTATTAAATTTCAAAATGTAGGTATTACAATTCATAACAGCTAGTTTGATTGGTCGCGGTGTGTTAGAACTCAATGTTGCGTACAACACAAGGTATTGTATTATTCAAATAGGATCGTACCGTGGAAGATGGGTGTTTTACATTGATTCCTATGTTCAAAGGATTTTTAGCACACCCAATAGAGTTTAAACCCCCTATTTAGTACATGAAACACCTCCATAGATAGTAATATACTATGTACAGATGGTAGATGGCCATAACCTGAAGCATCATACATAAATAATAGTGAAATAGAGAACCCATGATATGAATTCCTTTGTTCCTGTCAATACATGTTCATAACCAAGTCATTAAATAATGGGTAAAACACAATATTGGAGTATTATATGGATTTCATGAACATATCTTAACACTATAAGAGAGTCTTAGAGTAGGAAGTAACTCCCCCAAAAGGGATGGATGAGCCTAAAATCCCATCCTCTCAATGAATGTGAGTTCATAATCATAATTTGGAGTGAATACCTAAAGGCCTCCTCACATTATATAGTAGTTATATAACTAGTTATGGATGTGGTAATAATTGAGTGTTTCTTGGGAAGGAGAAACAATGGGAAAAACCCATGTAACTCTTTAAAAATGACCTTAAACCCGCCATTGCAATGACCCAATAATTAATTAATGAAAATTAATCTTGATATAATAAAATGGTTATATAAGACATATGTACATATTTGGTTTTATTTTTTCTTATATTAAAATACCGTTAAAAATTGTGACTGTTTCTAATATAGATTTTTAATAGTGATCACATGATTAGTATAAATATTAGGCTTTAACAAATCCAATATGCTCTAAAAAAGGAAGCAATGACATTATCCAGAAAAATATATCCATTTGAAGCCCATTTTTCATAGCTCATAAAAAAGTTTCTATCACTAGGATTTATTCCTGACTAATCCCAAGACAATCTTCAACATGTTACACTCGAATAGAACTTCCTAAGAGAGAAGTGGAAGTTGATAGAGTTTACCACTCAAGCGATGTTATCCAAGGAATCCCAAGACTATGTCACCATCGCTCACCTTACCCTTTTCTCTTATGTGGGTGTTATAAGGGTTAATGTAACAAGACCATAACATTATGATTATGTGCATTATTTTTTGAATATAACAAAGAATATAGGTTCATTTTATTATTTTTACTTTGTAAATGGTTTTTAAAGAAAAAATTATATTTTTAGTTAATAATAAGTTAAGAAATATATTTTGATGAAATAATTTATTTTAGAATTATATAATATTTTAAGAAATTATTATTAAGAAATTAATTTTTATGAAATAGAAATGATCATATAATTTTTAGGAATATAGTTTTAATTGTTATTAATGTTAAAAAGTTGTTTTTGTTAAAACCTGTGAATTTTTGAAAAATGAGAGTTTTTATTTTAAAAGTAAAAATTAACATATTTATAAAATTATTTAGATAAAATGAATATCATTTTTTGAGTCAGAATGTTGAAATTATCAAACGGTGTATTTTTTATTAATTTATGAGAGTCAGATTTTTGGGTAAGCATTAAATATCGTATAATTATATAATATGTTTTTTGAAATTATAATGACCTAATAATGATGTAATAAAATAAAATAAATGGGTGGATTATAAAATATATGTTTTACCATTATAATAATTTGATTTTGGTTTTTTTTGATTATTTTTACGGTGCCTTAGTGAACCCTCCAACACTTATAAAACATTTTATCTTTTTAAATTGATTTATTAAAGAGGGTGAATCACTTATTTATAAGAAAGCCTAATATTTTAAGGTGTTAAGTCAATATAATTATGAAATAATGTTTTTCACTCCCCTTTGGAAAAAACCATGGGCCAAAACCCTGGGTTAGTTTTTGTTTCTGATTAGTTCAATGTGTGGTGGCCAAAACCTAAATAATAATTAATTCTCTCTCATTTCCCATATAAACACCCCCAAGATCCAAGTTTCACTTCACTCAAAGAACTTGTATATCAAAAAAACTCTACCCTACTCTATCTCAAATCCTCCCAAGGTTCCACATGCTACCAAGAAGCCTCTCTCAAGCACCTCCCAAGCGTTTGAGTACACACTTCCAAGTAAGGTAGTTCTTCTTTTTTGATTTTTAATCTATGTTTCATTATGATTCAATACCATTTTGTTTTCAATTTAAAATTTTGGGATATGATTTCTCACCTCCCCTATACATACCTCCATATTTTTTAATGATGAGAGACCTATTTCTCTCTCTTTAATTTTCCCCATGTACACATGTTACCATGCCAAAATTCTGGATGGCATTTCCCTCTTCTCATATACATTTGAGAAATTATTTTGTATTATTAATATAAATTCGATTACATATGATGGGATATGTACACACATCACCCCCTTACTATATATTTCATGAAAATATTATGATACACCCATTTATCTCTCCCAAATTTTTTTATGAATTCTTATGTCACTCCATTATGCTGCCAAAATTGCTCATCGATTTTCCAATCCAAAGTCATTGTGTATTGAATACCATGCCCATTTATCTATCCGGGGTATTCAACTTTATGCACATTTACATATTGATTATAGTGTATATTGTGTGAATTACAAATTCATTTATCATGGAATGAATGATTATGTTTAATTAATCCATGTAATATGATCCATATGGCACACTTATGCCCGAAATGAAATGATTAAGAAGGGCTCGCCCTGATAGTGCTCCAATCCATTGGGTAATGATTAGAATCATGATACTCCAAGTGAAATTAGGGTTTACTAATGATAATTAATTTTCAATGAGGGTTTACTCATAATCAATGTGAAATGGGAATTAGCTCGTGCTAATATCATTTTAAATATTGTTGCCACATTTCCTTTTTGTGATAACCATGATACATAATTCCTTTATGTTCATGTTTCATTTATTATCAATTGATATTATTATTTCCAAACATGTGTTGTATTCTTTATGTTATGTCTTTTTAACTCCCTTACTAGGATTTATATCTCACCCTTTTTTTATGCATGTCCTCAGGTTATCCCATGAAATGACAAGCATAAAGGAATGTGTGTGTCTATGTAAAATATGTTTTCAATAAAGTTGTTTTATTTTTATATCTTAAGGTGTCATGTAATAATCATAATACCCAACGAAACAAGGCCTATAAGTTCTATATTTTATCAAGTGAATATTTAATGTAATAAATCATGTTTATGTGTGTAATAAAGAGCATGTTTGTTATAGTTTCTATCAGAGGATAGGTATAGTTATATTTGGGATTAGGATTATAAAACCCTTGTGAAAACCTTTAGGATAAGAATAATTATAATAAATATAGACCAAAATATTGGTGAGTACTAAGTAAGTTATTTATCAAGAAAATAAAACCCTGTATGGATACGTGTAAGTAGAGGATTCTCTGGCATGGATGTTTCTAGGGGTAACACCCCAAAACACCATTTTGAGTTAGACTCAAACGGGAACTTGTGCACGACAATGGGCATTGTTTCACTATTGGTTACAAAACTCATTTTGTATATGCTTTGGTAATATCCAAACCATAGTATGAACCATTATTATGTGAATTTTATAAAAGTACCCTTAGAATATATGTTAGGATGTAGATCATGAATAACATAGATTAAATCCTATAAATTAAAATTTTATAAAAATATAATTATTTTATAAGTCATCCGATGTTGTCATTGGATTACCCATTATGTGTTACCCCTAACATTTCTTTTATTCCTTCCAATGGCCGGTAATAAGAGGACTCAGGCTAACAACCGATGCGAAGATCAATGTGACGACTGTTCTAATGAGATGCACAATCATATGGGTGCAGGAATCATGAAATTTGTCATGATACTCTCTCAGATAACTCTAGTTTGGAATAGAAACATGGGTCAAGATAAATATTCACCCCCCTATGAAAGAAAAGATCTTAATCAAGAACATCATGGGAAAATGGACTCCTACTCTTAATGGTTAAGATGATCCCTCAATCTGTGAAAATGGATCAACTCTGTTGAGAAGATCTTCTCCATCCATAAATGTTCTAGAAAGGAATGGTTTTTTTGCAGCTTATCTTATGGAGGGTAAAGATGATCATTGGTGGGAATTGATCAAAAATAAGAATCTTGAGGAAGTGATTGGGGCATTGTAATGGAATTATTTCCTGAACACATTTTTCAATAAATATTTTTCATGCAACCTCCAAATTTAGATAGTAAGGGACTTATTTGCTATCAAGAAAAAAATATGAAGAATCCCTTGGATCGTATGTGAAATAAATTGCAAGGGTTTCACGATACACCTATAGCATTGTCATTAACCCCAAATACAAACTTTTCAGCTTCTTTGGTGGGCTAAACCCTATCATACGGAAAGACCTAGCAATTCGTGACTTCAATATCTATGAAGAAATTGTCTGATGATCCCTCATAGTCGAAATGGAGATCTATGAATCTCACAGGTATCATGGGGATAAGAAGTGTATGGTAGACTTTAATTCTGGTAGTCTGATTTTTAAATCCAATGTTGTTAAGAAAATCCAGCACCCCACATTCCAATGGTGTGAAAAGAATCACCCCAAAAATTTTCTGAAGGGGATGGGGAAAAGATTTAGGTGTAGAAGACAAGGGCACCCAACCATTAACTACTGACAAGAAAAACCCACGGTTGTGACACAAGAGATGAATAGTCAGTTAGACCCTTATCTCATTTTTCATTTCATAAACTACAAATAACAATGGTATATTTCAAAGCAGTGACCTATGATAAGGGTTTTTGGAGGTAACGAACACCCTCCAAGTCAGCAAGGGAAAACATTTTACATCACTAATACCGAAGTGAAAACTGACAAGGAAGTATTGAAAGGTAGTCTAGTTATTCATTCAAGAATAGTGACCATACATTTTTATTCAAGTACTATGCATTATTTTACAACCTGAATTTTTAGTATAATAATCCCAACACCACCATAAATCATGTAAGTAAAGATTTCAGTGAGTACAGAAAATAGGAAAATCATTGAATCCCTTGAATATAAATCCTCCCATATCATAATTTGTGGATTTAAATTCCCAGTGAACCTCATCATACTCCCTATGGTGGAAGTTGATGCAATTGTTGGAAAGGATTGGCTATCCTTATATAGAGCCAACATAAATTTCCATCAAAGGGAAATCACTCTACATATAGAGAATGGACCCCAGATTCTATACAAGTGCAAGGAAGAGGATGAATATTCTTTAGTAACATCATCTCAAGTATGGATATTACATCCCTATGATCATGTATATCTGGATCAGATGATTTAGTCTAAAAAATAAACCATCGTTGAACACATGCATGTTCTGCGGGAATTCACTAACGTGTATCCTAAGAAATTTCATGGTCTTACTCATAGAAGAGATCCTGAATTCTCAATTGATCTTATACCTAGGGAGTTTCCAATATCCTAGAATCCGTATAAAATGTCTATTATAAAGCTTGATGATTTTATGAAAAAACTATAGGAGAATCTGGATTAAGGGTTTATACGCCCAAGAGCTTCACCGTGTGGTGCTCCAGTCATCTTCTTCAAGAAGAAAGATGGGTCAATGCACCTTTTCATTGATTATTGTGAGATCTACATAATCACAATAAAGAAAAATTATCCACTCACCCAAATTGACGACTTGTTCGATCATCTACATGGAGCACAATACCTATCCATGTTGGATTTTTAGTCAGGATATTACTAAGTAAGGGTGAAGAAAGAGGATATCCCCAAGACTGCATATCATACAAGTTATTCACAATATGAATTCATAGTACTTCATTTCAAACTCAATAATTCTCTATCAATATTTCTAGAATTTATGACTAGAGTATTTATATATTACGTTGAAAAATTTGTGGTAGTATTTATAGATGATATTCTAATATACTCTAAAACCAAGGAGAAGCATGAGGAGAATCTAAGCACTATACTAGAGACCTTGGGAAAGGAGAATCTCTATGAAAAGTACATCAAGTGTGGGTTCTAGTTTAAGGAGGTATTATTATTGGGTTATATCATCACAGGATATGGGATATCTATGGATCCCTACAAGAAAGTTTCAAGTGAGGGATGGCCGATGGTGACATCGGTAACGAATATCCTTAGCTTCCTATGTTTAGCTGGATATTATATTTTATTTGTGGGAAATTTCATATGATTGTCCAACCTTCTTACTAAGATAAATATAAAGGTAGTAAAGTATTCTTGGAGTAATGAATATGATGAAATATTAATGGAATTGAAAATGAGGCTTTTTACTGTGCCTGTTCTCACATTACCCACATGTGTAGAAATTTTTGTGGTATTTATTGACACTTCAAAGAAGGGCATGGTTTGTGTGTTTATCAAAAATAAAGAAATCATTGCATATGCTTCAATTGAATTTTAATTTCATGAGAAAAAATATACAACACATGATCTGGGGTTGGCTGTAGCAATATTCTCTTTTAAAATTTTGTGACATTACCTCTTGGGGGGGGGAGTGTGAAGTATACATGGATCACAAAAGCCCCATGTTTATATAAAAACAAAAAGAGTTGAATATCCACCAACGAAGATGGTTAGAGATGATCAATTACTATGATTTCTCAATTCATTACCACCCTAAAAATGCAAACAAGGTGGTAGATGCCATAAGTGGGAAGGACCAAAAAATTCTATCATTGATGAGAATTGAAAATGATCTAATCTTCATAGATTTTATGAAGATGGACATGGGAATCATAAAGAAGGGAACATCATCAATACTTTCAAAAAATGTTGCACAACTGTATCTCTGGGAAAGGTTAATGTATTCTCA
The DNA here is from genome assembly GCA_963277665.1 of Viscum album. NCBI lineage: Eukaryota > Viridiplantae > Streptophyta > Magnoliopsida > Santalales > Viscaceae > Viscum > Viscum album. The sequence continues at coordinate 1,899,537,539 of OY728150.1, forward strand.
AAAGGATGATGTGGGAATTCAGAAGAAAGTTGAAACTATTTGAAAAGTGAAATTCTCAGAGATCAATGTTAATAAATAAGGAATTGTGAGAATGGGGACAATATAATGTGTTCTAGAAAATTTGGTTTTGAAGAATGAAATTTTTGATGACGAACATAATTAAAATATCTCCATTCACCTAGGAAACACTAAGATGTATCGAGATCACCGACATCATTATTGGTGGTATAACATGAAGAATTAGATCACTCAGTATACATAAATGTTCCTAGTATTCCAAAAATTTAAGGAAGAGAGGTAGAAGCCTAAGGGGATGATGCAACCATTACCCATACTAGTATGGATATGTGAGAATATCACCCTGGATTTTGTCATCGGACTTTTGAAGACATCCAAAAGGAACAATGCTATATAGTTTGTTGTGAATTGTCTAACAAAGACTGCTCACTTCATTGCAATTTGAGGGGATTTATCATTAGATCACCTAGCATGGATATACATCAGAGATCTGGTAAGGCTGTATGGAGTACCAATATCGATTTTATCTGATCGAGATCCATGATCCATGTCTATGTTCTAGAAGAGTCTCCAACATGCTCTGAATATTGAGATGAACATCAGTACAACTTTTCATCCTCAAACTGATGGCCAATTTGATCAGACTATCCAGAAACAAGAGGAAATGTTGAGAGCATGCTCAATAGACTTCAAAGGGGGATGAGATCAACATCTTCCTCCGATTGTGTTATCTTACAACAATAGTTTCCACTAAATAATCCAAAGGGATCCTTATGAAGCCTTGTATGGGAAGAGGTGGAAAAATCCAACTTTTTCGATGATGTTGGGGAGAGAAAACTATTAGGTCTATAAATGGTCAATGTAATGGTAGAGATGGTTACGACCACTCGATAATACATTAAATCTTCTCAGAGTCAAAAATGAGTTTGGGGATAATCATCGAAGAGACCTAGTGTTTGATGTCGGAGACATGGTATTCCACCCCATATCACAGTGGAAGAGTGTTTTGAGATTTGTGATAAGGAAAATATTAGTCCCAATTACATCATCAATTTTTGAGATCCATGATCGCATTTCAATATTGGTATATTGACTAGGACACCCACAAAACCTGTCTCAAGTACATGATGTATTCCATGGATCACTCTTGAGGAAATACATACCTAGACCATCACATGTACTCAATCCAGAGTTGGTACCATTAGAGATTGAACTCTCCTATGATGAGAAGCCTGTTAAGATGATACATCATAGGGAAAAGTTTCTATGAAATAAGAAAATACTCCTCTTAATGATTTTGTGGTGAAACCAAATGTTTGAAGAAGCAATGTGGGAATCAGAAGAAGTGATGAAGTAGAGTTACCCTCACCATTTTATTGTGGGGAAAAAATGTTGTGTGATAAAGTTATTAGGGGGGAGATTGTAATGACCCAAACTGTTATTAATGAAAATTATTCTTGATATAATTAAATGGATATATCAGACATATGCAATTATTTGGGTTTATGTTTTGGTATTTCAAAATACCATTATGAAATGTGATCATTTATAATATAGCCATTGAATATTGATCACAACATTAGTATAAATATAGGGCTTTAACAAATCCAATTTCAATTGAAAAAAGAAGTGATGGGCTCATCCAGTAGAATTTTTCTGTACGAATCCCATTTTTTGAAGCACAGAAAGGAGGTAACATCAGTGTGCTTCGCTCTTGACCAATCCCAATTTGAGATTCAACACGTTAAGATCTAATGGAATCGCATACGAGAGAAGTGGATGTTAATAGATATTACCACCCAAGCGATGCAATTTTGGCCACCCCAAGAGTATGTCACCATTGCACAGCTTACCCTTTGGTCTTATGGGGGTTTTATAATGGGTTATGTAACATGACCATAGCATAATGATTATGTGCATTATTTTTGGTATATAACATTGAATATACACTCATTTTATTATTGTCACTTTGAAAATGGGTTTTAAAGAACCAGTAGTGTTTTTAGTTAATACTAAATTATGTAATATATTTTCATGAACTAATGGATTATTAATTTAAATAATATTATACAAAATTATTATTAATAAATTACCTTTCAATAAATATAAATGATCGTATAATTTTGATAAATAAAATAGTAATTTTTATTAAGGTTTGAAATCAGTTGTTTTCAAAACCCATGAATTTTTGATAAATGTATGTTTTATTTTAAATATAAAAAATAACATATTTATAAAATTAATTAGATAAAATTAATATTATTTTTTCGAATTAGGATGTCAAAATTATCCAACAGTTAATTTTTCATAATTTTCTGAGATAGTCATTTTTGGGTTAGAATTAAAAACCGTTTAATTTTATAATGTTTTTATGAAATCATAATTAACTAATAGTGATGTAATAAAAAATATAAATGGGAGTTTCAAGAAATATAATTTTTATCATTATAATAATGTGATTTTATATTTTTCAGATTAATTTCATGGTGCCTTTGTGGACCCTCCAAGACTTATATAAACAATTTATCTGTTTAAGTTAATTTCTTTGTGAGTGTGACTCACTTCCACACAAGAAAGCCTAAAATTTAAGAAGTTCGGACATTTTCCTTATAAAATATTGTTTTCCACTCCCCTTTAGTAAAAACCATGGCCAAAAAGCATGGTTGGTTTGTGGTTTTCATTAGTATAATATGTAGTGGAAAAAACCTAAATAATAAAGAATTCCCTCTCTTTTCCTATATAACCCCCCAAGATCCCACTTCCTCTTCACGGAATGCTTCTTGAGATCGACCAACCTATTCCCTCCTATCTTTAGAATATTCCCAAGGTCTCCCAAGCTCCCATAAAGTCTCTCTCAATCCCCTCCTAATCCTTCAACATCCGAATTCCATGAAATGGATTTCTTCATTTCTCATTTTTTGTACAAGTTTCATTATGTTTATATACAATTTAATTTTCAATTGAAAATGTTGGATTATGATTTCCCTCCTCTGCCATATTGCGCATATTTTATTTTTTAATGTTTAGATACCTCTTTCTCTCTTAATAATTCCTAATATGTACACCCGTTACCATGCTGAAATTTTGTAAGGAACTTCCCTATTCTCATTTACATTCAGTAATTTATATTGTATTGTAAATATTAATTCTCTAACATATGTTGGGAAATATATCTATATCATCAAATAATTTCCACTTCATATACAAATATTAGAAACTCCTATTTTTATAATCAATTATTTTTACTGATTCTTATGTCACACTATTATGATGCCAAAATTACACCGCGATTTTCCAGGACAATGTCATTGTGTAGTGAATACAATGCCCATTTATCTATCAAGGGTATTCACCTTTATGAACATTTACATATTGATTATAGAGTATAATTTATGAATTCAAAATTCTTTTATCATTGGATAAATTATTATGTTTAATGAATCCATGTTATATGATCCATGTGGCAAGCTTATGCATGAAATGAAATGATTAAGAAGGGTGCACCCTAATGGTGCCCCAATGCATTGGGTAAAGATTAGTATCCTGATACGTCATGTGAAATGTGGGTTTACTCATTTTAATTCAACTAAAATATGGTTTCACTCATGATCTATATGAATGGGGCCTTTAGTCATGCTAATATCATGTTAAATGTCGTTTCCACAATTCCAAGTTATGATAATCATGTTATATCATGCATTTTTTCATTTTTCATTAATTCTCTATTGATATTATTATTTATCTAAATGTATTGTATTATTCATGTTATTCCTTATTTAATCACTTACTGGGATATAAAGACCACCCTTTTTTATGCATGTCCTCTGGTTATCCCATGCAATACTAAGCACATTGGAATGTGTGTGGTTATGTAAAAGTTGTTTTCAATAATGTGGTTGTATTTTTATGTCGTAATTTTTCATGTAATGATACTAAGACCCAAATATAGTAGACCAATTGGTCTTATATATTTTATCAAGTTAATATTTAATGTAATAAATAATTTTTATGTGTGTAATAAAGAGAGTGGTTGTTATAACCACAATCAAAACCACCATGAAAAACCCTTGCACAACTCATTTCCCTAGGAAACCAAATATTGAACTAGATGTGAAATACATTAACTAAGTAATCTCTTTTATGGTTTAAAAGTGATATATTTCCTAGTTCCCTATAAGCTAGTTTTTTTCTATTCTCATTGCACAACAAAATGATGAACATCACTTGTTTCTTTTAACCACACTGAACCTTGTGTAAAATGATGGGACTGCCTCTTTATACCTCTATTGTGAAGTTTATTGATCAAACATGTGCTCTTATATATGATAGTATACAGATTATTGTCATTTTTTATTCTTCAATATGTCAAGAATAATTGTAATCAAAATGGCATTATCGAATGTGCCAACTGATTCTGAGATCATTGGAGAATCTTATTTGGCCATGAGGCACCCCATAAGCTTTCAACAAAACCTGACTTATAGTACCAATTGGTAAAAATATTGGCATATAGATACCACATAAACATATCCAGCCTAATTTCTTAATCTTCTAATGATATATTTTCTTAGGATGAATATCTACTCACCGTCATTAACATGACTAGTCACATGAGAAGATGTTTCCCTTATTACCATATTTAAACCACTTTGGGGTCATATCCCTAGAGAATTGAAGTGCACACGTTCCCTAACTCAAAGAGTTGGATGAGAAAAATAATCACTTCAACCCAATTACTCTTTTTCTTTCTATAAGGGCTCTAATATGTACTTTTAATCATCATTGTCATGTGACCATGAATCTATGAGGATTTGTAGAAGATATTGTTTCTACACAAATTGTTTGAGTCCGGACATTTTGTAGGAGAGCCCTCCAGGGATATCCAAACAATGAAACTATTGATTAGGTTGTTATACCATCATCCATAAACCTATCTGAGGCCCACCATTATATCATAACATTGGAAAAAAATAAATCCAAGATCAATTATATCCAAAAAAATTTACTTCATTATATCTAGCCTTGGTGACAATCTAATCCCATTAAGCACCCCAACATTGTGGGTTGGGGGAATTTTCATCATATTTTTCCTGGGGGTCATCTTCATTGTGGGAACTGACCCAAAAAATGTATCACCAGAACCAAACCCTCAAATGGAACACTGGTAAATATCCCACAAAATGAGTTACTCCATCAAGGAGGATCCCAAAACCATCTTGTGTCTCAGTCAATATGATAGTAGTTAGATACGATGATGCCTCATCAAATATTGATGATCATTCTCTTGAAGTGTACATTCATACCATCCAAAATCCATCCGAGGAACAATAGCTTATCCTTCCTTCCATCACTAGCACATGAAAATAATGGCTCAATTGTATAATTGAACTATCTACCCAAGCTGTTTCCGATTTATTTGGTATTTAAAATTCTAATAAAAATACAGAATATTGATAGTGGAAGTAGTGGATTTAATATCTCAGGCCTGCCTAAGAACTCCCTTCACCATCCACTAACCCTTCAACTAATACAGGAAAGGGTATTTTCATGGATCCTATTATCCATCCACTTGAGGATTCCAAGAAAATTTATCGATATTAAGAGTACAAAAAAATCCAACAAGAGTATATGGATATAAAAGAGAGAAATGTTGGATACTCGTAGCATCTCTCACATAGTTTGATGTACCCATTTTTTCTTATTGTAGACCACCTTCCAGAAAGGTACCACTTCCCATAGGTTTGAGGTTATTTTCATTTTTTTCAACTCCCCATTGGGTGAAATACAAAAATTGTCCCCCCTCACCCCATCCCATAGGGTTGGGAGAATTTACATATCTTCCACCTCCTCATCAGGGATATTCTGGAAACCATATACACTCATATCCTTCCATTTATCCTTTAAGATATTCTAGACCATTTAATCAATTAGAAGTTGATTCATCATCCACGACCCCAATGCTTCAGTACCTTACCCTACCTGTAAAGAAAGGGACTCTATAGAGGACAATCCAGACTCAATCGTGCACCCAAACAAATTGTGTCATAGAAAAAATGTGGGAGAAGAAGCGTGTACACCCTTCTAATGAATAATGGTAAAAAAGTGAATTTATTCCAAGCCAAAACTGTTCCGAGGTATTTCAATGATTCTAGGGTGAATTGTTTTATAGAGCCCAAAACAATAATAAATCTGAGGGAGGTAGTGATTGTAGGCCATGAAAATAATTTCACCAACCATAAATGTCTCGAGAACATGATAGAATATTGGATTCCCTTTAAATACTAGATTCATATTAAAATGAACATGGGTATATTAGAACCACCAATAGTTAAATACCTGATCAAGATACCTGATAACTCTGAGAAGGGAATACTAATTGTGCATCTGTGAATGATCCACCTACCTCCTAGGAAAAATGACCATCATTCAATGAAAAAATGATGAAAATATTTTCCTTCCCCAAAAGGATTACCATATAATATTTTTTACTACACCATGTACAGTGGATTGATGAAACTATCAACATTTAGGAAGCCAATTGAGGCAAATATTATAGGCCATGAAAACCATTGCCTCTTCCATTGACATCTAAGAAATGCAATTAATGGTTTATTTGTATTGAACGATTTGTTAGGTAGACACAAATCTATAGGATTGATATAGTCGAATGATCCCATAACTCATGAAATATACATAATATTTTCCCAATATCCTTCTTAATATCCACTCTCCTGATTGGTTATTCTCAATTCCCTTATCACAAGACATTATAATGAACGACTTATGTCTTTAAAACAATACGTTAAGCTACATGGCCATTATTCTTACATAAAGATGTCTAACTGAATTGATTCCATCCTTACCAAAAGACATAAACTGCATGGGTAGTTACATTTACTCATGACATTAAACATAATGGATTTTATAGATCTGCATATGAATTTATTCTCATCTTAATGATATATAGAGGGACTCAATGATAGAGTATATTGCCCCATCCACCTATATTCTAGTCCTCACCACATGAAGAGAAAATTTATGAAGCAGACTCCAGTCACAGGTTGATATGGAGTATGGTATCTCAATCTCTAGGAGACATCTTCAGCATAATATGTAAGCATTATCATACTACATGGTGACAATACCCCCCTTTTGATTTATAGAGACATTTATACTAAATCAGATTTATTCAAGAAGGGAGGAAAGCATCCCATAGTGGATGATGATATACAGATTGAAACTCCCAATGTATTTGGGGACCCCATGAACCAATACCTAGAGTATTATCTATATTGATTATGTGCTCCCCATTAGTTTGGTCATGGTAGAAAATATTGTGCTAGAGGTCCAGGTCCCTCATATCCCCAATGATAGTGTAAAAATTTCAATTTTTTCTAACATCTATTTGTCACCACTCAGATAGAAAGGGAAGATTATGTCAATTCTCATGACCTACCTCATCGTGATAGTGATGGAGAGTCCCTTATATTACCATCTTCACCTCAAAATGTCCCTGCAGAATTGGAAATAGATGGAGATGAGGATGACCTTAGAAATTCCCCCCGACAATTTTGGAAGGTGTCTCTACCCCCATAGATAAGCACCGAAAAATAAATTTGGGAAATTAATAAGACTCACGACCTAATATATTGAACCACTATGTTGTGAATTATTTATTTTCTAATTAATTTATCATTTTTAATATTTTTCATTCCACAGAGCACTGAAAATAGTTTATTTTATATTAAAATGATATGTTTGGATTTAATTATATGAAACAAGAAGTTAATCATGCACTGAACATAATATGAATTTTATAATTATCTATACAATACCCTGAATTTAGATTGTTTTACACTCAATAATGACTTTCCTCGATGGCTTGGGAAATAGGCCAGACCATGTTTTACCAAAAATTAATATATTCTAATAAGATTTAACATAGCCCTAAAATTAGATGTTACAAATGGTATTAACTAATTTATGAAAATATATGGTTTAAACATAGATAATATGAATTAATATGTTTCTATTTAATTATTAAATTTATATGAAATCTAATTCAATATTAAAGGAATTGCCACAATTTTTATGGGCATAAATCTGTTTTACCCTAATAAATTAAATTTTAAAAACATTATAGGGAGATTTAAATATAATATTTATTTTACATATTCAGTAATTATTTTTATTAATTCAATTGATTCTATATACATATGATATTAAGAAACCCATTTTTTTTAAAACCCTCTATTTTTATAAAGGTAGTTTTAGTAGCTTGTAATTGAAAATCAATTTTAATTACAAATTTTGGATCATTTATAGATTTAATATGTCAAAATGAAATTCAACATTAGATTCAAAATATAAATATTAGTTTAGAATATATGATTTTTATTTTTCATTAAGGTTTCATCTTATAATGAATAGATAAAAATAATGAAATTTAATACAAAAAATCATTTTCATCTAATTCATTAATAATTTAAAAATATATTCTAATTTATTTTAATATATTATTTAGATCATATATTTTATCATTAAACCCAAATTGGTTCATTGGAATAAATTTCTCATTGAAATGGAATATAAAAAATACAACAACATTTGAACAGTATTACTTTAGAAACCCGCATTGTTGACATGATTGTAGGAATAAATTTAAATTGATTTATGAAAATTATGTGTTTTGGAAACAATGATTCCATATTTGGAATCAGAAAAATTCATATTGTCTAATAAGGTCATATTAGTTTTCTTACTATAAGATTAGTGAAAATAATTAAAAATAATTAAAATTAATTACAATTATTATGTTGAGATTAAGCTTATTAAGGGACTACACATTGATCTTAAGGGGACAAACGACCTAGAAACATGTCAAAGGGACATGAGATATCTATATATAAAACATATCATTCCATTGATCTACATTGTTAAATTATTTCATCTAATGTGAAAATGAAATCACTGGTGGAATTTTCTCATCAAATATATACAACAGAGCCACTCCTCCTCTAGTATTAAAATGACTCATCTCATCCTACTTACTCAAACGTCTAAAAAAACTAATGTTCGGCCAATATCAAACCAAATATCCTCCCAAAAACCCACCATTACTCCATGAATCCTACTTTTTTTTAATAAATCCTTCCATGGAATCCCATTGGTGCAATCCAAATACTGTTACCTGATTAAGAGGTATCACCCTCCCTTGTACTCCATTTTCAAAATTCATTCTCCTCAACCTCAATTAATCCAATAAGGTGATTATAAAATAGAATAAAATATTGAAAATATACTCATATCCTTTTATGAAATTGGTTCAACCTAAACATAAATTGGAATTTTCCTTTTGGGAAGAGAACATATTTTTTATGTCTACGGTGAACTATCACCTCAGTAAAAAAATGATTGTTTATTTTTCCATTACATCTTCTCATGGTATAAATTATGATAGAAGATCTATTTATATATTTTATATATTAGTTGTATTATTAATTTATTATTATTTAATCATATTACCACATATATTATTATACATTCCATTTTTTGTAAATACAATAATTTCATTTGAGGAATTGTGGACTACTGCCCCTTTAAAGTGATGTGATTCGTTCACACACTACATGGACTGTATTAAGGATCGGTTCGTGAAATTTTATGATATATATTATATAATAATTCTATATGAATAATTATATGTATATATACATATATATATATATATAAATATATCTATTGAATTTACTTTATTTCTTTCAATACATTAATAAAACAGAAGCATCGGTCATGCATACATGTAGACTACTGTCTCCATTAATACTATATTCCAATTTCATTAATATATATTCTATATATTATTAAAATACACATATAATTAATATATACATATGGTATTTATATCATCGTTTAAATTTTTTATATAGTGTTATATGTAAATGAACCAAACATATAACAAATGAGGACACATGTGAAGAACAAAGTGAATATTACCCTAAGTGAAACCATAACATATGATTATTAACAAGAAAGTAATATAAGGTCAAAATAAAACCATATATGGTGTTAGATATAATTATATTCTTCTGTAAAATATGAATAATGAACTTATATTTATTATAAAGTAATCATGTATGAGTATGAAGAGAGTCATGATAGATGGTTTGAGAAGATAATCTATCTACTAATTACCATGAGATACCTGATTTACTAACCTCACATTCCAATTTTTTTGTGAGTATAATGCCCATGGATGTATTAAATTATTATTATACTTAATGTTATGGATATTTACATATCGATTTTATGAACTTTTTATCATCATAGTTTTGTATCAAAAGTTACGAAATTGATGAGTTAATTAAGTCTCACTTTTCCAACTTCGAGACACATGCCTTGTTATAAACCTATATTTATCCATTAGGTGTATATAATACATTTGAAATGTTATATATTTAATATTAATATTTTCATGGCATTTCAATCTTTAATTAATATATTTTTTTACATGGGGTTTATTTTTCAAAATTACCATGTTATAAATGTTTATTGGAACAATCTCTTTGCTTTATGAGTTTTTTTATGATAATGCTTCCTTTAATGAATGTTTATGAACCATATTTCAATAACACATCCTAATTTTCTTATTATAATGTAATTCATGATATATTAGAACATTGGTACCATTTTACACAATTTTTATAGAAGATATTTAATAATGTGATTTAAAGAATGCCTGAATTTTTCCTCCCTTCTGCCGGAAATCTGTGTTCCTTTAAAAACATGTTTTCTAAAAAGGGGTTCAATGAATATTATAATATTATTCAAAAATCATTAAATATCATTTTACCTTTTTCACCTATTAAAACTGTTTTCAAATGATTCTTATTGACTCTTTCTAAAGAAGTCATTTTTCAAACCATTAATTGTGTAAAAGGAGTTCTCTTCTTTCCTCATACCACATGTACAGATTTACCCACCATAATTTCTATGAATATTTCTTTGTAGGTTTAAAAATATATTTTTTAAGGAATTGTTATAAAAAAAAATATTTTTGAATAATTTTTGTTCAAAATGTTTTGATGATTTATTTATACTTTATCAAATTATTTTTCTAGAAAGGTGTTTTCTAAAAATGTATTTAAGATTATTTAATATTTTTTCATGGAAAATAGTTTGGAAAATGTTTTAAAACTTATTTTATACGTTCAAATGGTTTTTATTTTCAAAATCATTTTCGATCTTCTTTTATAAGATTTCAAGATAAATTGTTTTCAATTGTTTTATAAGATTATTTTTTATGGTTTCAAGAAAAATTTTTATCAAAACGTTTTCAAGCTTATTTTATATATTTTCAAAGAAAAATGGATTCATGTTATTTCCAATAATTTTTTATATGTTTTTAATGTATTTTCAATGAATTTTTTTTCAAAATGTTTTCAAGATATCTTTATATGTTTTCAAATAAAATGGAATCAGAATTTTCTTCCAAGAATTATTTATAATATTTTATGTATATTTTATAGAAAATGGATTTATAAAGGTTTATATGTTCTAAAGAATCTTTTCCAAAGAAGAAAGTATATTTTCCCCAATAAATGATTTCAAAATATCATTCCAGACAATTCTCCATCTAAGATGACATCTGTTGATTTTACTCATGTCCTTCTATGAAATAATCCCAAGATTCAATTCATATTCATTCTTTAATGGTTTATGATTTTCTTTAACGATGCTTGTGAAACTCGTTTCACTTACATAGGTAATATTAATTCAAAACCTACTTCTTTTCAACGTTTATTTTTTGATGAAATTATAATGAAAAATGTATCTTTTTCTATAATATATTGTTTAATTTCATGTTTATGATTCCCATTTCAGTTCATGTGTGATAATATTAGTTTTTATGATTTTTTAGACCAAGTATGTATTATTTCATTATGAATTGGGTGGGACCTATATCTGACTTTAATGAATTTTTTAAATCTTTATATCTAATGAGATTAAGATGGTTGTATTGAATTATGAAATTAGTTGAATACTAAAGTTATTGAAACAGATATGAAATTGGTTCAATAATATAGGGACAAAATAAAGAATGAACTCAGTTCAGAAATATAGTGTCAAAATTGGGCTTGAACATAGTTTCTTAAAAGACATTTTCAACTAAGACAGCCTATGTAGATATAACTTGACAAATATGGAAATAATTATATATGATTATGTGTTTTCCACAATTAAACATATTATTCCTATGTTGTGATTTCATGGCTTATTATTTTTATTATCAAATGATTATTGTCTTACGAACTTCTATGATTTATGCCTTGATTCATGTATGTGATCATTGATATACATGGTATATTATTCTATTACCATGATCATGTTATCATAGCCATATGATTGTGATTATTCTAACATGTCACCCTTTTTTACACTTATGGAGTATCATATATTAATGCTTTTTATGTTTCCTTACCCTGGTTGTGATGATATATTTATTTAATAACATGTCAAATAGGGGTTCTAGTCTTGAAGGACCTAGAGAGAGATAATGTATCTCACCCATGTACTAATATTTGTGTTTCCATGCTTCCAAAGGTAGTATAAAACTACGATCTTTGGTCATTTTTCTGAATAATGCACTAATTATAATGCAATAGTGATTTAATTTTAACGAATGAAAACAAGGGGTCTCTATAGTTTTTATTGGAGAAAAAGTTTAATTATCATTGGAAAATATGATGAGAAAACATTATAAATATCGAATTGTATATTTTTAAGGATATTTCTAGGGATATCTCTATGTATAATTATAAGAATGATTTAATGTTTTGGAAAATATCCTAGAATTTTAGTAAAGGAGCGTGTGAGTTGTTTCCTAAGAATATATCTGAATCTAGATACTACATGTGGATGTGGCTTTGTCATAGATGTATATAGGGGTAATATCTCTAAGATTATGTTCAAGGACTGTGTTAGGGTAATATGGTACATGGATATGGGCATTAATGTACACATGGTTTAACACTCCAGGGGGATATTATATAAGAATTCGAAAACTCTTCAAGAACTATCAGGAAAGAATTAAATATAAGTTGACTATGAATAACCCAGAATGAGTCATGGGTTTCATAGATTAAGTAAGGTATCATGATTTATACATTATGTATGAAATTATTTTCCTGAATTTGTTTTTTATGCTATGATAAGTAATGTTCACACTATTCTTCTAGTTTTATTCAATGGTAGGAACCATAAAGAACTGGATTAACACTAAATGTGATGAATGATTTTCTAATGTGAAGTCAATTGGGATGAACACATGAGTGAAGTAAGTTTTGATCATGACACGTTAGTTTTGATGGAACATGATTAAAAATGTGTACATTTACCAACTCTTAGACTCACCAAGAAGATAAAGAAGGAGTATTATTAGAGTTTGGGTACTTGAGACCATAGAGGAAAGAATATTTGTTTTCATTTCTATCAAGAATGTTGAAAGAATCAATTATGAGAATATATTAGAGGAATAATATTATTTTTTCACTATGTAATATAAAGATAGAATGAAATTTAATTCAATTAAAAAAGTAATAATTTAGTGAATAAAATGTATTAGAATTTTGGCTTCCCTAATATATCTTTGAAGGTTAATTGTTTTAAGTGTGGAATTTATGGTTTTCATGAAACTCATTGTCCCAAGAGTAAGGATACTGTAGAAAATCTTCAAGGTGCTTCATGTAATGGTTAAATTGATGGTTATGTAGAGAATATACTTGAATAGTGAATGAAACAAGATATTATGTAATAGGAAGAGGTGTCCTTTATAATTGATTAATGGTGAATTAATCGATGATTTTATGTATTTGGATTCAGGAATTATGGAAGGTGAAATATATAATTATTTTCCATTATATGTTTTTTAAATAATAATTTAAAATAATATGATGAATGGGTCCAATAATATAGAAATGTGATTTAATGGTAAGGATATTTCCATGTAAAACACATGAGTAATAGAAAGATAACCCTTAATATCTTATTTATATTACAATAATGTTTTTTGGATAATTATATATGGTATATAGGAAAATTTCACAATACTGATTACCTTGGAACTAATGAAGGACTTCTAAACAAGTAGTTTATGCTGTCTTGGATGACATTTATATGTTTTTCTATTTATGGATGATATCTAGTAATATATGGAATAAGGAAGCATGCATTTTTTCCACACATATTTAGGGTAATTTTGGTTATTGCCATATTTTAAAAGAATATATGATGAGGGTATTCACATGTGTTTAATGTGACAACCAAGATATACTTAGTGATATAAATGGGATGAATGGTAAACAAATTTCATGATTTTATTTATAATGTTTTGTTAAATAATATTTTGTATGGGTTATAAGGATAACCATTTATGGAATGTTTATGTTAATATTTGGATGAAATATTTACATATTGAGATTGTATTTAAAACCTTAATTAGTATAAATTTAGTTATTAACCATATTTCACGGATTTCTATCTTACGGATTTTGAAAATTATCTTAGTCTCGTATCAGAAAAGGATATCATGAATGTCAGGTGACAACCAATCATCTCTGGCATGTCCGCAGGTCCTAAACCCATTACTAAATCATGATAAGTGTTTAATTCATACAATAAGCCTATATTATTTTTAGATTAATGTGTAATTATTTCTATTTTATAATTATTAATAATGAATTAATAGAGTACTTTTTAGTTTTACTGATTAATAAAGTAACCATATTGATTTTTACGAATATATAGAGAGAAATAGTTATACATTTTATTCTTTTATGGGCCTTATGATCTCTTAAATATGTACTTCAACACATCATGAATCAAAGTTAATTTCTGGGTATCCATTTCATCATGTAATAGATGAATTAGAAATATACAAAAGAAAAACAATATAATTAAATTTGATTCATATAAATATCTCAAGAGAGAAAATTTATTTCTATTCAAGGTCAATAAACAAGTTAATCAACATTAAGATAATTATTAAAAAATGTTTTGTCCTAATACCTTAATTTTTTTTGATCCATATGAATTTTAAATCATAACCGATTTTTACAATTGAGGTCCTAAACCTTTATTTTACCAATAATTTGTCTGTGACTGATGACCTCAATCACTACCTATAAATAATTATTTTTTTCCTCCATGTCCAATCTTCACTCCCAACCTATGTTCTTTTATGTGGAAACCTGGTCATATGTTACTTTGGGTAACTATTTTGGTTCCAAAATACCCCTTTTAAGGGATATTTTAGTAATCATTTTTACGTTGTGGGTTTCTATGAATGAAACATTCAAGTATTAAATCATTGATTACCATGATGAATTTGGAGGGAGAAATTCATTTTATGGAGGGTAGAATTTGGGACCCTGATATTTTTTGAATAATTTTTTTTCAAATTATGTTACCCTTTTACATATTATTCATTTTATTCAACATCGAAAATAGATTATTTTATACTAAATCACTATATTTGGATTGCATTATATGAAACACCATGTCAATCATGCACACACATAAAATAAATGTTAACATTATCTATATGGAACAATGAGGATAGCTTACATTACACGCAATAATGACTTCCCCTGAAGGCATGCATAATACACAATATAGAGTTTTACCTAACAATAATAATTTTTTATAATATATAACACATTCATTAAATTAGTAGTTATGAATAATATTAAATTATTTACAAAAATATTTGGTTTAACCATATATTATATGAATTCATAGGATACCAAATAATTAGAAATTAATATGAAAAATAATTGAATTTAGAAGGTAATATTACTTTTTTTTATTATATTACAATTATTTTACACTAATAAATTCAATTAAGCACAATTAATATGTAGTTTTAATGTAATATATATATTATATATTCATTAAAATATTTTTTTATATTGATTCTATATATTTTATATAAATAAGATAATAACAAACTTTTTTTAGGTTTAATAACCTATAATTTTATAAAGGCGGTTTTACCAACTTTTAATGGAAAGCCAATATTCAATAAAAATTTATAACTTTTATGGATTCAATATTTCAAAATTAACTAAATATTTTATTCTGAAAAATAAAAAATAGTTTTTTATAGTTTTTTATATTTATTATTAAGGTTTTATTTTTTAATGAATTGTTAAAAATACAGAATGTTAATTTAAAAAATATTTTTATCTAATTCATTTATAATCGTAACATAAATTTTAATTTGGTTTAAATGTTTAATTATATAATATTTGTATTAGTCAAACTAATTTGGTTTATTGTAATAAATTTCACTTTGAAAATGAATATAAAAACATAGCTCACTTTTGAATGTTTTTACTTAAAAAACACACATTTTCAACCTGCCGTTGGTTTTAAATTTTTGTTAATTTCATTAAATTATTTGTTTAGAATTTGGAAAAATGGATTCTATATTAGAATCAGAATAATTTATAATATCTAATAAGTTCAATGTAGATATTTTTATGAAAACCTTATTTAATGTAATTAAAATTAATTACAACAATTAAGGTGTGATTAAGCTGAATAAAGAACTAAACATTAATCTTAAGGGACCAAATCATGTATAAAATTATCCAAGAGCCATTGGATGGAAATATTTCAACTGTATAATCCATTGGATATAGTTTTTTTAATATAGGATCTACTTGGAAAATGAAAATCCTGGGTGGATTTTCATATTCAAATATTTGCAAGAGTGCCCCACCTCCTCCACTATAAAAGGCATCATCTCCTTCCACTTTATTATAAAACTCAGCCCACTTAGGTTCTAGAATGATCTAATAAAATATATTACCTAAAAAAATCACATACCTCTTGAATCCTACATTTTCTGAGAAATCCTTCAATGGAATCCCCTTGGTGCAAGCCAAAAGGAGATACCTGATTAAGAGGTAACACCCTCCCTCAAGTTACTTTCTTTTATTTTCATTATCTACCGCATAAATTAATATTATTACATTATTATAAAACACAAATAGTATCATCTATATACATATATTTTATTATGATACTTTTTAGACCTATACTTTCACACACATCCATATAATGGGTAATGATCATACTTCTTATGTGTACGGTTGAATACCTCCTCACTAAACAAGGATTGTTCATTTTTAAATTACCACCTCTCATAGTGGAAAATATTTTAGTCAATATGTTTACACCTATTATATATTTTATTTATTTTTTATTTAATTTTATGTAATCCTTTTACCACATATATCTTTATACTTTATATTTGGTAAAAATATGATAATTTCGTTTGAGGAAGTGTGGACTACCGCCCCTCAATGCTATGTGATTCGTTCAAACACAAAATGGAATGAATTAAGCATGGTATTGGGGAACATATATGTTATATATGTTATGATAATTCTATTGAAATAATTATATATATATATCTAAATATATATATATATATATTTCGTTTACTTACTTTCTTTCAATTTGTAAGTTAGACAGAAGCAACAGTCTTGTGTACATAGACCTACCATCTCAATGAATGGTGTATTCCATTTTCATAGTTCTATATTATGTTGAATATTATTCTAGATCTATAATAAATATAAATGGTATTTATTTCCTAGATTAAATTCTATAAATCATGAAACAATTACTTGGATCAATGATACAACAAATTAAGACACATGGGAAGAACAAATATCATATTACCTGAAGTGAATCTGTAACATATGAATATTAAAAAAAGTGTAATACAAGGTCATAAAAAATCATATATCGTATTTGGAATCAGAATATTCTTCTGTAATAGATTTATAATAATATTAAATTTATTATATAATAATATTGTTTGATTACAAAGAGAGTCAAGACACAAGGTATGGGAATTTCATCTCACACTATATTTTTGTTAGATACATGCTTTAATTACCACACATTCCTTTTATGTGGTGTGTATAATTACCATGGATTTATTCTATAATTATTATTACTAAAACTATGGGAATTTATATATACATTTTATTATCTTTCTATCATGGTATTTATGTTACTAATTTTACCAAATCAGTAACCTAATTTTGTCTCAATTAACCTTATTTGAGACACATTCCAAGTCATGCCCATATATTTTTCGATGAGTTGCATATCCTACATTTTAAATTTTATATCATGAATCTACTGATTCTATTTATATTTTATTTTTAATGTAATTTATTTTCTTAAATGGGGATTATGGTTCAATGTTACTAATTTGTAATAGTTTTTTTAAACAATATAATCACATTTTAATATTTTTTATGAATATTCTTCATTTAATGATATCTTAAGTTCTATTTCTCAAGGAGACTCATGAATTTTCTTCTTCTATTTTTATTCTTGATATATTAATATATTGGTACACTTTTTCCATTATTCGTATATATGATATTTAATATTATGTTTTTAAGTAAGATTGAATTTATCCACTCTTCATTCAATAATCTTTCTCCCTTCAAAACCATGTTTTCTTAATGAGTTTCCATGAATATTTTACTATTCTCCCATAAGAATTAAAATAATTTTTCCATTTTGTTCATTTACCAATTTTTCCAATGAAATATTCTTATTGATTACTAAATTGTCCATTTTTCTAACATTTTACAGATTAAAAGTAATTTTAATCTTACCTTCTATGAAATGTATATATTTACCCACCATCATTTTTATGACTACTTTGCATGCTTAATAGGGTATTTTTTGGGAATTTTTTTTATAAAATAGTTTTTATGATATTTTTTGAAATAAATTTGAAATAATTATTTAGATGTTTTCAATTTTTTTAAAGAAAAGTGTTATATAAAATGGGTTTATGATATTTTTTTTGGTTTTCAATGAATATTGTTCTCAAAAATGTTTTAGAGCTTCATTTATAATATTGAATGGAATTTTTATTTTAAAAAATTATTTCAATCACCTTTTATATTTTTTAATGGAAAATAAATTATTATTTTACTGAAGTATCTTTTTTGTGTTTTCATGTTTTTTATAAAAAAATTATTTGAATTTTATTATATATATTTTCAAGGAAATTTTTTTTCATGTGACTTGAAAGCCTTATTTATAAGTTTTCAAGGTTTTTTTTAAATAAATGCATTTAATTTGTTTTTCTTGATCTATTTATATGTTTTGAATGAAAAATGATTCCAAAAGGATTTTATATGTATCATTATATGATATCATGTTTATTTTCAAGAAAATAATTTTTAAATGTTTTTTATGTTTAAGAATTTTTCTCAATGAAGAAGTGATATTTTCCTCAAAAAATGTTTTCAAAATATCCTTACATGTTATTTTATATCTAAGATGACATTTTTATATATAAATCATGATCTTTTAAGAAATATTACAAATTATACATTCATATTATTTCTTGAATGGTTTATTTTTTAATGGAATTATGCTTATAAAACCCATTTCTATTCGATTGGTTATATTGTTTTGAATGCATATTCTTTTCACAGTTTATGCTTTTGATTAAATTACTATGAAACTGACATATTTTTCCATAGGTTATGATATGATAACATATTTATTATACCCATTTTATTTCATGGGTAATAATATAATTTCTTATGATTTCATGGCACATGCATGTGTGATTTCATTACGAGATAGGTTGGACTAACATCTCCCCCAAATTCATTGGGTAAAGATTTATATATCATCAGACATTCATGGATGAAATGATAAATGAAATTGGTTTAGTATTATAGGTTTTTAATGAGAAATGAACTTCTTTCAGTATTTTGGATCTTAAATATAGTTTGAAATTGTTTCAATAATGAACATTTTCCACTAAGATGGACCTACAAGAAATACCTTGACTAATATGGAAATAATTATATATGATTATGGTTCCACTAACTTTGAAAGTATTATTAGTATGTTATGATTTATTGGATTATGTTATTTATTTCATTATAATTCATGTCTTTTGAACACCCATGCTTTACTCCATAATTCATGTATATGAACATTGATATGCATGGTATGATCTTCTATATTCATGATCATGTTCTCATACCCCTATTCTTGGGTTTATGATTACATGTGGCCCTTGTTTACCCTTATAGAGCATCTTAGCCTAAAAATAGTTTTATTTCCTTTCCCATGTTATGATGATATATTTCATGTTTGATATGTCTAAGAGGGGTACTATACTTAGAGAACCTAGTGAGAGTTAATGTTGCTCACTAATGTACTAGTGCTTACGTTTCCTTATTTCCAAAAGCACTAAAGTATTATGGTATTTGGGCATCTGTTTGTTTAGTATATTAAATATATCTCAAATGTAATGTAATATTAATGTATAAAAAGAGAGGATCTCTTTATAATCTGATTAGTGTAACCATTCCCCTTGAAAAGAAAGATATGTATGATTCATTTCCAACGAAACATTGTTATTTGTTCTCTTGGAACTACATGGAAATGGCCATAGTAACTGTAGATATTTCTACACACCATCTCATCATACCTAATGAGATTCAATCCTTCAAATATGAAACTATTATTATTCAACCATCTCATTCCAAAAAAAATTAGGTGTTTGTTCATAAGTTAATATAATTCAAATTTGTTTGATGAGTGAAATAACCAATAAGTGTTACCTACACTATGCCTATGAAAAAGAGAATACACATAATAGGGTTTTCACAAAATTCTGAAACCTTAATTAGAATTTTTTGAAAGATTATTTCCCATTTCAATCATAGAACTTTTAATCAATGAAAATACCAGCTTCCAAGCCTTTTAATTTGTGGATGGGTACTTAGGGTACAATCAATTTAATAAGGACCCTAAAGATGAAGAAGCCACTTCATTGAGAGAACCTAAAGGGATATTATAATATTTGGTAATTCACTTTGGATTAAAGAACAGTGGTGCTACATTTCAACATGCAATGAATCACATCATTAAGCTATTACTAATAAATATATCCAAGTGTTATGTCTATGATCTGGTTATTAAATCCTTACAATGATGTGGTAACTTTACAGATCCCTATAAAATCGTTGACAGGCTATGACATCACATTTTAATGAATATTATTTGAAAATGTTCCTTTGGGAAAACATAACGAAATTTCCTTATCCGTTAAGTATGACACCATGTCATTGAGGTCGATCCAGAGAAGGAATATTCTATTTTTGGAATTTCACCCGTAAAAAATATCAAATATCAGAGGGGAATCTAAAGGAATCACGTCTAAATTTTTTAATTCATATCCAATTTGAATGATAATTATCTCAACTTTACTAGGATAGTGAATTAGGAAATCACCTATAAATGGAATGATGACTATCAAACACCCTTTGAATGTCTCAATTTTTACATACTACACCCATCTGTTTTGATACATCCTGTGGAAGGGAGGCCAGTCATATTTTATGTGTCCACCATAGAGCTCTCCCCAGGTCTACTCATCACAAAGAAAAATTATAAGGGAAGTGAAAATATTATATACTGCCTTATTAGGATAATTAATGGTACTATTACATGATATTCTAATGTTGTGAAGAACTTCCATGCACTCATCTTTGCAGTGAAAAATATGACGGATTGTATTTAGTAGTATGAAGTCCACCTTCTCTCCCGTATTGACCTTATCAATTAAATCCTTTTCATGCCTATGTTAAATGGGTTCTTGGATGATTAGAAGTTCATCTATCTATAACACGACATTCAGTTCACATCATAGAAGTCAGTGAAATAGAAATCCCAGGCAAATTTTCTGGAAGCACATCCTGCCAAGAAAATAACATTGTAAGACACCATGATTCTAAATGAGGAGGTATTTTATCCCAATAAAACTCCCAGGACATGTGAGATGTACTATGATGGATCCTCTCAGAGGCTTGTTGGTATAAGGATGGAGGAATATAAGCATATCATTGTTTTTCTAGGGATTACTTTTGTCTCTCTGGAAAGAGTAGTTATTCTCTAAACTTTTTCACAATCTGAATGCTTCTCAAATATTGAGGTTGACTATTAAGAACTAATCACTAGATTATAACAAGCCCTATATCTACACAGAGCCTACATTAATTTCAAAGGGTACTCATGTTTGGTTTTAGAGATGTTCAATAGTGAATATGAAAATAAAAATGAAACTAGCCCAACCCACAAAGCCAAGTCAAGGGATTGATGACATAAATCGCTTTTAAGCCTACATTTCATCATGTTATCTGATCATATAATGCTTTATCGATGGATTAACTAATGAATCATTGTCCTATATGACCTTGGTTTAGAAAAAGTAATATTCTACATCAGACTGTGAAGAATGGTATCCTTTATATTATATGCGATATGGAATAAATCAATCAAATAATGAATGCACTAAATTATGATGAAATAATGACCATCCCTAGATTTATGGAGCCCATAATCAGTTATCTAAAAAATGGTGTTCCCCCAACAGATAATTCCAAAAAGGAATAGATTTAATTTTGGGAAGAAAATTTTCCTCCTTAGGAAGGTCAAATGAGTATAAATCCATCTATAATTGAGGCTTTGACGAAATAATCAAAAAAACCATAGAAAAATATGATATTTACACGTTTATATAAGAAGTTAATGTATGATCATATGATACCCATAAATCTAGGTCAAGTCTCTCCCACAATATTTTGTAGGTCGGGATATTATTAGAAAATAGTGATACATGACATTGTGTAATTCATCAACAAATTTAATGTGTACAAGAATTCCTATAAAATCTATCTACTGACCCCTGGAATTAAAACCTATTTCTAAATAATCATAATGATTTTTTATATGGGGAATGTATGTTTTGGGGCCATATCCCCCATCCACCACTAATCAGTTAATGAACATCCTAACCTCAACTGACTTCATTTCCTAGTGGGATTAGGTGATACCCCTAATGAATCTTCTTTGAATAATATCACCAACTTCGTAAAATACCATTTCATCACTATGTTTGTGGTCCCTCACATTATATTGATTGAAAATTAGACCAAATTTTTTATGTAGCTTAATATACAATACCATGAGTAAAATATTGATTCAAATCATTCATCTGAAAATCATTTAGTAGAAAATAGATAGATTGAAACATGTAATAAGACTCTATAGAATATACTCCAAAAGTTTATGAAAATGGATAAGAAGTCTTGGATGAGCTGTCTCCTCCATGATTTATGGTTCTATCATACTACCACAAATAATTCCACATAGGTGACTCCATACTCATTGGTGTACGAGAATGAGGCAGTGTTAACCATAGAGTTCTAGATTTCTTCACTCCATATATCTACTTACAGAAATGAATCAGGAGACGAACAATCATAAAATTTTCTATATGATTTGAATCAACATTATGAAAATAAGTAGAGAACACTGTAAAACATAGAGGTTCATCACAATCAGATATCACAATCCTATAAAAAAGGTTTTAATCTATTCATTTATACTAGGAGAACTTATGCTAGATCTAAAATCCATAGTGATACCAGGAGAGAAGCCCCTAAAGCACGAACCCAAATGGTAATGGACTTATATTATATGTAAGGTATATCATAATGGATCCTACTTATTGGCCACTATAGATGGGGAGTGTGTCACACTACAAAACAATGTGATGTTTCTCAAAAAATAATTTTCATAACCATCATTGGATGAGAATCCACATCAGAGTAATCCCAACCGTTCATCCTAACCACATGACATCAAACTGTATAGATCTTGTCCTAAAAAATGATGTTAAACAATATAACCATCTCCAAAAAACACGACATTAAACTACATTGTATAGAAGTTCCTCAATGTAATCCATAAAACTACACGGATCCACAATATATCTCATACATCACATTGAGTAATCTATCTTCCTTACCATTAAATTTTGTGGATCAAATCCTAACAGGAATAATTTGAACTGCTTGGTAGGCTTCTTCATAAACATATGATGTTAAACGGTATAGGCTTCATCTTAACCACAAGATGTTGAACTATATAATGTTTTCACAAACCAAATGACACTAAAATATATATATTTTATCTTAAAATATTGTTTTATATTATATGGGTGTTTTTCATTGATACATTATATTAAACTATACAATAATTTATTTATAATAAGACATTAATCCGCATGATATACCAAGTCTTCAATGCATGATGTAAAGATGTATGAATCCACATCCTTGCACATCCATAATTTCAATTAACCCATCATCCTTATGAAAAGACGTTAAACAATTTGAATCAATTCCTATTAACATGACTTTATGTCATAAAGTATCCTCCACCTTACCCCATTATGTTAAACTGCAAGAACTTCATCATAAACACATGATGGTAAAAAATAGATTGTTCATCCTGATTACATGATTTAAAATTGTAAAAATTCATCCTAACCACGTGGCGTTAAACAATACCATGTTGTCCTTACAGAAATACATTAAAACTTAATTGATGATGTCCTCTCCGCCTGACATTAATCTTCATGGGTTTTATATAACTGCATGTATCTTCATTATTTCCATTACATGATACATAGTGACATTTGAAATACCAGTCTTCAGTCCAACATCAATCTCCCTTTTAATTTTTTGAAATCTAGTGATCCATGTCCTTAGCATAAGATGTTAAACGGAATGGATAATGTCCTTACCACAAGACCTTAAACAGCATGGCTACCGTTATCACCACACGATATTAAAATTCACAAAACCATATAGAAAATCGTAAGACATGATTCAAATTTTTTAAAATGAGATATACAGGGATTCCTAAATCAAATATATTGTTTCATCTCATACACAATAAAATATTCCTCAATTGTTCCCTCAACTGCCATTTCATTGTCAAAGAAACACTTGTTAAACCTTATTTATCACAATGAGTGGAGCTCATGTGAGCACAAGAATATTAGTAAGGGATTAACCTCACAAATAAGGAATTAAAGTAAAAATCTTATCTATCATTGTACTAAATGATAGAACATAAAATCCACACCCTGATTCCTTGCCTCATGATGTTAAACTACTTGATAAATGTATTCACAACATGAAATAAAACTTATAGATCAATAAATAACTACATGTGGTATGATTCCTATCATCAAATGATACATAGTGACTCCTAGATATATATTTATACATTAAACTATAATATTCAACGTAAGTAATTCCCACCACTTCATATGTCCTAGACCAGAGAAGATAAAGTTTCTCATTCATGAACTGCATGTGACTTGATTTGTAACCTCATAGGACATGTAATAATGTCCATATATCCAACAAGAGACCCTATCACAAAAACATAAATATCCTCAATTTTTGTGTAGGTCAGACCTGTAATAAGAAATTTATTGAGAGCTACGTGTAGATTGATTCCCAGAACCATGGGATGCATTGTGATACCCATTATTATATTTATGGTCCCAGCTGAAATACCACCATTTCACACTAGGGGATACCCTTCCTCACCACATCATGTTAAAATTCACATCTACTCATTACTTCATGTGGTTTTTTTTCTCATTTTCATTATATATTTAGTTATTCTAGAACATCAACTCTTGGGACCAACCACAACATTTGTATCCATTCACATTGTTTCATATATATACTCACTACATGATGTTAAACATTATAGTATTTTTTAAACTACATGTGTCTTGGTTCCCATCATCATGTTATTGACGTCTGGATCTCCATGATTCAGCCCAAATATAAAATAAAATAATAAATGCACACAAACATCATAGGAAATAAGTCACATAGTCTCATTTTTCCTATGTACGAGAAAGATCTACACAATTTTTAATTTTTTACAAAATATATCATGCAAAAATATTCACATCAACTCCCATGTACTTACCGAATTACATTAAACTAAATGGGAATATGTCCTTAACAGGTGACATTAAATTCCATGAGAATCAATCCCTAACATATCACATTAAATTTATATGATATATATCCCTATTGAATGATTATAAAAAAATAAGAAAAATTTATTGGTCAAATGCCATTTAAACCGCACAAAAAATAGGTTTATATATCATGTTGTTAAATTACAATGAAAATCACCTTACCACATGATGTTAAACTGAACAGAAAACATTCCCACTACGTGTAACTAAACTGTATAGGCTATCACCAAATATCATTCATCATTGAAGTACTACAATATCATTAACTTGGTTAATCAGAGTATGAGGAGCTTCATCTATCCTTTAAAATAACCTCAATCGAGGTTCCACAATTCATGTCATAAGTACCTAATGTTTCTTCTATCCTTTCATTGTCATTAGAAAACAATGATATATCTCTGTTCATCTATTCTATTGACAAATAAAGACTTGAGACCCACCAAACTGGTGATATCATTTCCCAATTTAAAAAGATTTTCAATCCATATGAGCCTGATATATCCATTGTGGAACTCAACAACCATGGGAGTTTTGGGTAACCCCAGGTATGGTTGTCCCACATCATTACTCATCACCAAAGAAACCCAAGCCACAATATACCAAATTTCCATCTCTCTCTTAGAAGGGGATTGTGGTGATCATGACCATGCATATCCTAATTATGATCTTGTATAATATCTCCCATATCAGGTCCATGAGATTCATGACATTGAACTTCCTGTACTTTGGTCCATGTTGTATGACATTAAACTCTAGCCTATAGTGGTCCAAATCACAAGACAATAAACTGCTAGAAAAATAGAGTCAAAACATGTCAAGTCGACAATCGAAAATGGTGGCTAAGAAAATGTGAAATCACCACTCGCTAAACTCACAATCTCGAGAGTTTAAGAAAAATAATGGTGAAAATAAGTAAGGTATGACGAAAATTGGGTCCATATTTCATCCCTAAAAATGCTCAGTTATGGTCACTAGATCCCCCAGTCTATGAAAATTTTTGGTTAATGGTTTGTCACATTTCCTCATCAGGAGAATATGACCTATAGGTGATGAATATTTCATTATTGTTCTCTAAACATTCCTTATTAAAACACATTACATAAACTAGATTATTGAATTGTAAGTATGAGAGAACACAACCTCCCTGTAACAAACTGGTAGTAGGGACTTGCTTTATCGAAAAAACTATATAATCTCAAGAAGGCCTTCCATTAATCTAAAAGTTATAATTTTTACCATGTTGAATAGTAGAGGCTCGATTTACCTATACTCAGTTGTTCCTATCTCTTGTTAACATAGGTATTCATGTTCCTTGAATTTATATTCATGCAACAAACCTATTCAACTGGTTTGACATTGTCGACATTACGTCACCCTTTTTTTCGTTATCAAAGAAGGTAAGAGATACTCAATCATCAAAAAAATTTATGGCTAACAAATTATGATTAGAATCCATATAGCATAGAGCTAGAGATATACAATAAATAGTTGAACTACCCTTGGGGGCCCAGATCCTTCCTAGATATAATTCTTCTAATACCCACCAACATTTTTCAGACTCTTGGGTCTTTGAAAATATTTCATGGTCCATGTGTAATAAAATACTTCTATTTGTATGGTCATTATATTGATGTAAAAGGGCTTGATTTCCACCAACTGGTGACATCTTGGCCCATATATAAAGGGGTTTCTAATCATTGTGATCCAAAACAACACCAAGGAATAACATAACATCTCAAAGTGTTACAAGACATAACTTTCATGTCTACGCCATACAATATCCATAGTCTCAATCTTTTGGTTTATGGAATACAACACCCACACTCCAACTATCCAGGCGGACCCATAAATCCTTGCAATTCTCCCCCAACCTGTATTACATTGACAAATATTCCATGACCCTTAGAAAAGAGTGGATATAAAATTTTATTGTTCATTCTGTCGATGAATAAGGTTTTAAAATCACTTATTATAATCATACCCGACATGCATGAAATAATTTCCACTCCTTATATGCCTTGGAAACACCACGATGGGACCTAGAACCATAGACTGTTTTATGTCATCCATGGTGTGCATACCTTATATTCCCTACACATCAAAGTTCCTAGCTAAAAGAAAATAAAATACTGTAAAACAAACATATGACCTAAAAGACACAAAAATACCATACAATAATGGTCTAAGAAATAAATCCTTAAACTATAACATAGAGAGAGCATAGCTTATAAGTCATTAAAATTTCCAACTGAAAGAGACATAATTCTGGAAAGGCTGAAAACCTGATAAGGGAATCCTTATAAAATTTAAATTATATACTTCCCAAAATTACATAGTGTGATCTAGGAAATATTGAGTGTCTATAAAGTGAAAGAGGAATATAAAATTGTTTGTCAAACACCTATTAGAAGGTAACGTGAGAAAAAAACAAGTATATGCTAGCTAAGTCATAATTCATGTGATACTTAGGAACAATTTTGTGAAAAATAAATAAAAATATAGATATCTTATAGTGATAACCATATGGACATATGAAAAATCAGTAAAGGCTCATTAATTACACTAAATTAGGATAATTTTAGAGTATTCGAGATAGATACCATGTACAAATATTCCTTTTAAATCATACATTCTCTTGATAACTAGATAAGGTGAATCAGTGATGAATTTAAAATCAATGGTAATTCATGAACATTTCTCAAAGAGTATCCTTTTGAATGTCAAGCACTCAAATCATGGTGATTGTATCTATATGATATTAAACATAATGAATGGGTGTCATGGATTATCAAATGAACATATGCACCTAAATATGAATATCTACCATGGATTTCATCACAAAATAGAGATATTCACCCTTTTATGTATGAGGTAGATCTACATAAAGACATTCATCAAGTAATTATTTATATCTGAACCTACGTTCCTATTCATGATTATAATAATCATAGTGGTATATTTAAAAACTATGTATTATTTCATTCTCATCATAATGGGATACATATCCACATCCATTTTCATTAGTTCATATCTAGAAACAATTTCTATTTTACCCATTCCCTATTCCATTATAGAATTCATATACATTCTAATTTTAGGGAATCTATACCCAAAACCAAATCAACGTTCTATCTCATTTTTTTTCAAGAACTCATGGTCATATGTCATCTATGAATAGCACCACTAATTCCTTAGTGACATACTCTAGCCATATCCAATCAAGAAGCTCAATATCAAATATCATCATATATTTAGATATATGGAAAGGTTATATATGTTTACCTTAGAACTAGAATATTTTCCTCTTAATAAAATATCATTCTAAGGGTTTTAATTTTGTCAACTCCCATAATATTAGAGCATCCATATTTTCATAAAATAGTTGAGAAATGATATGATAATGAAAATAATCAATGTAATTTCATGGAGAACATGGAAATGAAATACATGAAGGTTTGTGATATGGGTTATGGGGATATAACATGAGACCTTATTGCACTAATCTTAGAATTTCATTAAAAAGGTTTACACTTGCCTTTTCCAAACTATATTCTCAACAGACTATTTTTCTAGACCAAGTCTCAACCATAGGCCTGTGTGGGACCAGGGCGGACCACACCCAATGAGATCAAGCAGAGTAATCTAGTGGACGGAAGGAGGAATAACACCAATAGGATTGGATGAGGCCTATATATAGGTCCCATGTTTCACAATCTCGAAGGCACACATTTTTCAATCTAGAAGCTCAGTGGGTGGAAACCCATGTAGTGGTGTTTTATATAGGATGAGTGCTGAAACCCGTTGCTAGCTCGATTGAATAGTGGTCACGCCCTTGATTATATTTTTGAGGGATGTAAACATGTTATTTCAATATGGGATGGGGTGAATCAAATCAAGACTATATGATCATGCCTCACACAAATCTCATTCGTCCTATTTGATCTATTTCATTGAATACTATCAATAAATTTGACCCCAACTACAGAATTTTTAATTAATCATACAAAGTGCGAGACTTCCACATTCACCCTCCCACATAACTATCACCATCCAACACCGCTGGTTTGACATGGTAACACAGGTGCTCTATATCACCACTATCTCGAGGCCTTCACCAATATATAAGTGAGTCCATGAAACTAATAGAAGTTATCATGATTTCAACTCTATAATTCCTGTGACATGTCGCATGAGCTCTCTACAACACTTGAAGCTATCAAATGATCAAGATTTGATCATTTGATCTAAGGGAAGACTTTTACTATGTTCATCAAGACCACTTTATGACCATGAACACTTCTAAATCATCATAAATTTTCTATGATATTAATTTATATTTTTTAATGATGAGACTTCTCAAAAAGAGAAATATGAATCACATGATCAAATAAAATGATCATGTGATGAAGAACATTCTGTCTCACTGGTGAAGGTTGTGTCCACCCTATAGAAATAGGCAAGAGCATTGGTTTGACCATTACCCTAAATACCATGATCCCCTCATATAAATTCACAAAAGAACACACATGGGAATATAATAGAGCTCACAAAAGTATAGAGGGAATAAAAACATAATTCGTTGGTAATTATATATGGAGAAATTTCACAGGTGATCATCAGATCATACTATATGAACTTTTGATGATCAAGCAGTCATATAATGAACTAAGCATCATGACATTATTGGTTTATTCAAGTTTTTCACACAATCATGTGATACTCCATTGGGTTTTTGATCTCACCAAACATTAGTTTATACATATGGTCTCAGTGTCAACCCTTTGCATTAATTCACGAGATGCATTGTATGATCTTCATCAAGATAGTGTGATGTCATGGGCGATGGGGCATCATGTTCCATGTTCAGGATGTTTATTGAGTGTTTAACCCATTAAAAGAAGTTTCTGAAGGCATACAATTATGAATATGAACTTTATAGTTTCACAAATGCTCGATGACATGGTTACCCTTTTCTTGGTCTCATAGTTTCAACATGCGGACTTAAGCCACCACACATTCTATGCAACTGGCTTATCCATGCAATAAAAACATCATCCTTGCAACTAAAGCATTTTTATACATGTTCTTTGTGATGACAAGACTCCCCAGTCTCATGGTTATCAAACATATATTTTGATGTGAGGACATCCGTGTGAAACACCAGATAGTGAATTGGTTATGTGAAGGTGAAACACTCTTTCTCTCATGATGTATCATACTCAAACTCATTCTGAAATCCTTAGTATTTGTTCTACGCATGCCACACACTCATATCCATGAAATAATCACCATATCACATGCACTCAGTGGTTTTGGTATGAATACCATTTTCATAAAAACCCATCGAATGAACTTGTGAAGGTCATGTGGACAGTGAATGTGGGGGCATCGAGAGGTTTCATGAAGGGACTCCATGAAATATAGTTTAGAAAATGAAGAAATTCCGTTCAAGTGAAAATTGTGGATCTATACCCATGTTTGGTACTATTTTATGACACTTATTCACTTGTTCACATACTCCCTCATAAGCCCCATTTTGAGTTCATGAGAATCGCATGAACAATAGGCCATTATTGAAAAACCATCTTAGTGTGCATATGAAATTATGGACATGACCTCATTTTTCTATGAACTAACTATGATTTCTTCCTTTAATATGTACACTTGGGCATATATCATTTCCCAATAAACTCGTGGTATGATTCATTTGGACCTGGACTTGTGGCATTCAAACAAGAATAATATCCTAAACATATCCAAGAGATCCTTCCACATGAATAATTGAATATCAAGTAATTGAATGATTTAGCTTAGGAACCAATATTTCATGGGGCTTATTTTTACTTGTCACTTTTATCATGAGACATGCCCCATACATGTTAGATTAATCTCACAACATCCCCTTGACATGTTACCATCATCATGTGATGACCCAGGAACCAAACATGTTGATCAGGTGACAAACCCATGAAATGTACTCATTAACAAAGAAAAATATGTACACAAGTTATGATGTCCTCTCATAAAATCATCAACATGTTGTAATTATCATGCGATTTCCCATCCACAAGTCAGAATTTCTATGTGACAGTCCATAGGCAAGATAGGTTGACCATGCTATAGAGCATGGTCATGTCTACATAGATAATGAAAAAACCCCCCAAAAAGGATATCTTTGGTAATGTGAACCACCTTGGACATTTTTTCTTCATTCTTGTGAAGGCATCCAAGAAATTTCAGTTGATCATGCAAAGGATCGGAGATAAATCTTCTCAGATCTTGAAATGTATATCAGGAATGATAGGAAGACACCCCTAGAAATTTCTATAATAATAGATTGACACATAAATATATCAAGAAAACAATTAGGACATGTCCAACTAGTATCCATGGAATTTTAAGAGACTCCTTTACAATATGTCTAATTTTTTGGGAAGACACATTTGGACTCATGCCATGTAGACTTCAGTTAAGGACCATTATCTTCACCTTTCCTTTACTTGGGATGTGTCTTTGATATTCTAGGGTTATGAAGTCATGTAACCCCACCAATTTCATTAGATAGGCTTCCTACAGTTACCACCTATCTTGAATATGTCAGAGGATTATTAATGAGTTTTTCAAAGGGATGCCTCATTACATAATCCCAAATTACTGAAAAAATATAATATGTCCAAATTAACAAGAATCCTTAGTGTGTAATCCTCGAACTAATGGAATCCACCCCTGTATAGGCCCCTGAAAACCCTAAAACCTCAAGGATAATGGTAATGTTTCAGAGTGTGATAATCCAGCTTATCCCATCAATGAGTTAAGGTATTATTGAACTATGAGAACTCTGATTCTTGCCATTCCCATGGTATGTAGGATGCATTACTAAAGACCGATCTCTAATGGGTGTCCACATAGGTGTAAGTACCTTCATCTACAATGTATTCCCATCTAAGGGGAAAAATATGTCCATATGTTTGACATTATTCATCATCCATTTGTAGATGAGATGTAGGGTCATACACTATCATTATTTCAAGTATAAGCCCAGATCATGCTGTCAAGTACCTCAAACCCATTTGTGCATTGGGGGAAAAACTAAAATATTAAGAATTTGATTATAGTTATTAAAAAGGATACATAGGATGCCTTACCAAAACCCAGGCCCCATACTATGTTATCCATGAGATGTGTAATAATTAAACTCTAAGAGAAACATTTTTGTGTAAGCCCCGTACAAAAAATCTCTCATGGAATATGTCCAATCTATCTCTATATATTTTTTCTCCAACAATGAATAGGTCACATATGATTAGAGACTAGGGATTATTGTATTGTAATCATGTTTATATTTCCCTAAATATGGGACCATCATTGGGATGAATGTTTGATTACATCTCATCTCCAATAAAAGGGACACATTATTAATGATGTAATCCAGGGCAATCTGAAATGCACAAGTCCCTATTGTGGTCTAAATTTACATATATATCATGACAAAAAATCACTCCACAGTAAATATAAAGATGATGATTCCTATATTAAATAGGAAATTTAAGGTTCCTCAGTGAGATCCAATACTGATATTATTATCCTTATTATATGACATTAAACAACATGGATGGGTCTAGTCAGACTACCTTAACCATTGAAAAACAACTATGGGGGTTTTGATTTTTATTTTCATAGGATACATAGGATTCTTCATAGAGGTTCAACCCCATATCCATGAAACCGGCCACCTCCCTATACAACACCAAACCCAGTAGTACTGTAATATTTTAATAACCAAAAGCAACATAAATAAATTAGAGAGAGAAAAAGAACCCATGATTTGAGCATCACTGTTACTATTGAAAAATGATCGTACATGAGTAACTAAAATTGGGGTAACCATCCTTTTATCATGTTATATAAAGGATTTGAGAAACATATGTTCTGTTTATAAGTGATTTCGGACTAGGAAATAATTCCACCCCCCTCTCCAAAGGGTTTTATGATCCTGACCTCCCACACTATCGACTAATGTAAGTTCCTAACTATTATTGGCATGACACCCCAGAGAATTCCTAACATTTTTTGTGGAATTATATACCCAATTGTGGATGTGGGATCCCTTGAGAGTTTTTTGGGAAGATGAAACCAATGGTAAACCTGATGTGAGCAATTCAGGGAGGCCTTAAATCCACCACAATCAAAACCACAGGGATAAACCCAGTCCACATAACATTTCTCAATCGTAAAATTAGAAAAAATATAGTGAATAAATATTTGGTTATGATTGAAACTTTTATTTAAAAAATTTTATAGTAAAAATGGATATGGATGAAAATTCATTTTTTTGAACCGAAATATAAATAAATATTTTTTTAAAACAGTATTTAGTAATCATTTTATTTAACAAATAAAGAAAAAAGGTATTATTAACTGAAACTATTTCTATTAAATAAAGAATAATAAAATTAATGGTTTTTTATTATAAAATGATTAAATAATTTTATTCAGTGGAATTTCAATCATAAATAATCCTGATTAAATTTATATTGAACTATAAACCCTTACAACATTGGTAACTTTTGTATCATAACCCCTGTGAAAGTAATAAATTAATATGAAACATCAAAGAACACTAATTTAAACTAATTCATTATATAAGATATCAATGGTATATTTGGTTAACATCATATAAATTTATATGTACTCAACACCAAATATGTATCGATGGAGTGGAAATTGAGATGTAATTTCTTTCAAGATAAAAAAGTTGAAGTGATAATTATTCAATGAATTGATTATGTGTTTAAAATTTAAATTAACATAAATCATGTAGAAATAAAAAATAAAATAATCAAAATTCATTCCAAACACAATATTATAATATCCAATACAATTAAGAAGTAATATAACCTAATGAAAAAAATGAGCTATGAAAATTTATACCACTATGTTACTTCTAACTCATGACCCCTTGGCTGATATATTTAAAATTTTAACTAAAATCTAATGATGTATGTTGTATATAAAATATAACATGTAAAAATTTAGTTTATTAAATTTAAAAAACAAATTATGTACATCTAATTAAAATGTCCCTCAATGAAGAGAAATTAAGATGAAGTCTCTAACCTTACGCCTACTGTTTGTTGAATATGATTTCAGTTACAATATAATGGTTTTAAACATGATATTAACTTTGGAAATACCATATTAATATTTAAATTATCATATATTATATTCTTTAATCATATTATCATATATTCTGTAATATTATTTCATTATTATAATAGTTTTGAGTGTGAACTAATTTGTTTTCTAATGCATGATTTGTCATGAAATTTTCAATTATTGTATATATTATAAGGTTTAATAATCATTATAAATATATTAATGTTATAAATATAATATTTATTTATTATATATAATTTAAAAATTATTATTTAATATTGTACATTGA
Source organism: Viscum album (assembly GCA_963277665.1). NCBI lineage: Eukaryota > Viridiplantae > Streptophyta > Magnoliopsida > Santalales > Viscaceae > Viscum > Viscum album. The sequence continues at coordinate 1,899,572,986 of OY728150.1, forward strand.
AAATGAATCACATCACATTGTAGAGATGATAGGATGTACATACACAAGAGCTAAGTTATCATTTTATTTATGGGTGAAATGGTGAGGAATTGGATGATATACTAATCATAATGTATAATATAATTTATTATCTATCATATAATTTCAAAAATTAAATCATTATGTTTATCCATGTTATTTAGTGATTGAATAATTATTAAATCTATTCGTGAGGTAGTAGTCTGACGTATCAACAAGATATGGTTTTGATTCCCATTTTATGGAGAAAAATATAGATAAATGTTATGAATTAAACATAATAACCACTAAATATATGTTATATACCGGTAATATTATGTTGTAATTTTTATGACATAATATAAGGTTAAAATGAAGAATTATAAAAAAAGAGCTCAGTGAAGATGATTACCATCGCTCGGAGAAACAACTTTTAGATCTCTTATTAAGGATCATGCGATTTATATTTTTTGGAATATAGTATCGTCTATAATATAGATGAGGATTTTTAGGATATATATTTTTATGGGTTTTGAGTTAAATTTATAGGAATGTGGGATGAATTAAGTGTAGGAGGTGGCCTTTTATATGTGGTGATGGGTTCTTCATGGAATCCACATGAAAATTCACCTAAAGAATACAAAATCATAGTCATTACAAACCCAAATGATTCAAAATGTCCTAAAATTCAAATTTTGGATATTAAAATGTTGAAATATGTATATAAAATATTAATTGGACAAGTATAATTGGAAATGTTACCCTTATCATTTGGTTAAACCCCCTAATAAACATATATTATCCTTAAATATGGAAATTGATTTTTACAATTTTAAATATCAATTATTTCAAAAAAATTATGTTTAAATCAAAATAATGAGTCAATTTTATCTAATTTAATTTAAATAATTGTAATAATTTAATTTAAAAATAATCATACAAATTATGTTGAAAAACAGTTTTGTAGGAAATGTGTTTTTCAAGCATATAATGATCAAATAATAACTAAATGAATAATGATCATTATTATGTGTATTTAAATAAATATATTTAGACATAAAATAGTAATAAATTAATTTAAATATTTCTTTATCAGTGGTTAATTTAATTAATTAAAATGAAGGAATTTTATACACTTAGAAAATGATTTCAGAAAAATGTGTGTTTATGTCTAAAAATAAAATGATAAAAAAAGTCCGTATAAAAAAGTTTAAAATATAATAAATTTCATCAAAAAACAAAATAATATTTATTTAACATTTAAATAAAATTCAATGAATTCTTTTTTTTTAAATTACGTATTTTTTTAAAGAAATAATAGCTTTACAATAGAATAATTTTCACTATTCAATTACAAATCACTCTTTTCAAGAAAATCCCAAAATCCCTCATAATATAATTTTGATATTATGATTTAAAAATTGAAGTTCAATTTTTTAATATTATTATCATTAAATGAAAAAATTATTATTATCTCAAAATGATTAGAAAGGATAATTTTTTGCAAACATATTTTTTGAATGACATTACAAAAAATTGAGTGATTATTGTCAATAAATTTTTATTTGTTATGGAAATTATTGATATTTCATAAGTAGTATAATCTTATTAATACATTGTTATTCAATTAATATTTTATAGTGGTCACACTTAAATAACATATTTCCCTGATTATTTATGCTCAGTTTTGTGTGTCCTACAAACTATCAACCAGAATGTTCTTCTTTTAAAATATAAAGGTGTTACATAGTATACCACTATGAAAAAGTTATTAAAATTACAGGTTGTAAAATTAACAACCTAATTATGAAATTTATATTTTTTAAATAACAATAAAATATATTCATTGGTTATCAATTGATTTGAAATGAAAATAATATCATTTGAATGTAAAAGAAATGTTCTTCTGAATTTTTTTTGGGTATTCAATTTTTATATATAAATAAATTAAATAAGATGATATTTGTGAGTTAAATTAATGAAATTAAAATCTATCATATATTCAATAAAATATTTTTATTGCCGATCAAATATTTTTTCTTAGCATGGGATAAAAATAAATCCAATTTTATTCTAAAAATGTATTCTTCTAAAACTCGTTTCATCACATTTATGATCATATTTTGAAATTAATTATTTCCCAATTTAGAATCGTTATTTGATAAAATAAAAATAATTTTTTAAATAAATATTCCCATATAATATTAGATTAAATGTTTTATAATTTTATGAAAGGAGAAATTTTTTTAATGCCAGTTTAAAATAGTAATTTTTATTAAATCTTTTCTTTTAGTTTTAAATAATTAAAATATAAAATTTATTTTTAAATAATTTTTTAACAAAAAAATTTAGAAATATATTACTATTGGACCAATTTAGATAATTGGAATTAATTTTATATTGATTCTTTATACAATAATGTTTTATTCTTAATAAATATTTTTATTTGGAAAATAATTTTTTCATCATAATTGTGGGTTTAATTCTATATTATATTCTACATAATATATGAATAAAATTTATTAAAATGGATTAAATATTTTGATTCATAAAATATAATATTATTCATTAATTTTAACTTAATATTTTGTCATAATTAATCAATAAAACAATATAAGTATGTTGATGTGGTTAAGGTTAAATCATGTTTAACTTGGGGGTGTAAAACTGAAATGTTAAGGGTTAAAATAACATGAAACAATTTTTATTTATATATTGAAGCCATATTTAGGCCTTATATCAAATAATGTATTATAATAAAAAAAATTTCCCTTTTTTTAAGAAACATATATTTCATTAGTTTAAAACATTGAAAAATTTGATGTGTGCCACCAACCTAAATTATAAAATAGAACCTCCTCCACTCACTTCCACACACCTATTTATCAATTTAGTTCTTCCAAAAAAATACCGAAATATATTTTGTAAATCCTTATCCATACCATTTATCTTTTTTATTCCTCTAATACCAACAGTAGGGTACTTGATAAGAGATCCAAAGGATTCTTTTCTATGAGAAGAAAATTGTCTTCACTAAGCTCCTACTTTTACTTCTTCTATTATCTCCTTAAATTATGTGTTAATAAATCATATATAATAAAAAATATAAAAAATATACTTATTTAAATTTTTTTGTGATATCTTATATCAATATCCTCTTTCATATAAAAGGAAATGAAACCATTGATTGTGTGTATGATAAGCTAATGCCCCATGAACTGGTTAAATTAATTTTTCACACTACCTCACAATGATGGATATAATGATGTATTATAAATAAATAAATATATAAATATATATATTATATAAGAAGTTTTTATACTCATATAATTCTACTATCACATTTTCATTATTACTATATTATCTATTGTAATGTTATAATGTCACTCATCCGTACGTGTGGACCACCACCTCCATGAAGAAATGTTATACGTTTTTCATTTTATTTTATTGTGGATAATAATAAATATATATTTAATTAATATATATGATATATATGATATCAAATTTATTATTTAAAAATTAATTTTTTTACCTTTCTTTAATTTTATCCTTAAAAAAAGGAGTCATCGTTCTTGCAAACATACGACCTACTGTCTCCATGAATGGTGTAATTAAAATTTTCTATCTCTTATTTTATGGATAACTATAAATATAAATATAATTAATATATATTATATTCATTTCATTGATAATAATATTTATAATATTAAACCATGATAAATTTATAATTACCAAAACTACTAAACCAAAACATAAACGACAAGTGAAGAATTATTACCGGAATATTGATTTTAAAAAATAAATATTAATAATAAAGTCATAAAATATCATATGTAAATCATATATTGAATGTTATATATATTATTATGGTTATATAAAATATAATAATATAAATATATTTTTTTTATAGAGGAAGAATGGACACATAAAAAAGATGGCGAGCCTGAAGGGAGGGTTTACTACACAATGTAATCACAATATTTGATTATTGATTTTTAAGAATCCATTGGGGGAATTATATGATATTTATATATTAAAAAATATGTTTTTTCTCATCTATTTATTTCTAAAAATTATATGTTTTATTTAAATATTTATCTCATTAATTTTTAAGGATTCTAAAATCATATTTTTTATGGAAACTCGCAATATTTTTATCTTCAGTTGAGAATACCTTTTATTTCATATCCACATTTTATAAATTTGTTTTAATGTATTATTTTAATATAATAATATTATTAAATAATTTTACTTTTACCCATTATTTAATTTTGAAAACATTATTTAAAATGAATCCTTATTATATTTTTTAAATGCTATACTTTTAGACATTTACAAAATTAGTGAAGGAATGTTTTTTTAAAATATAATGCACGAAAATAATTCCATTTTTTCATTAGAAATAATTTAGCTAAAGACTACATTACTTGATTAATATGTAATTTTAAATAAAAAACTTCCTTAATAAATGGAAATTTTTTTGTATCTTTAAATAATTAATTTCAAGGTGAATATTGTATTTCTCCTTAGTAATTTATTTACTAATATTTTTACTATTTTCCATCTATAAAATCATCCTCGGATAAATATTATATTGAATTTATATTGAAATTGAACCATATGAATTATTTATTTGGATGGTTTATGATTAGTTTTATTTGGATAAGTATTGATATTCTATATGGTAGATTTTCCAATTTGAGGAGTTGTTGATTTTTATGGTATATTAGTAAAGATAAATTGATTATTCATATGATGAATGAATTTTATTTATTATGTTATGGGTGGGAGATAAAATTAAATATCCCCTCTATGAATTATTTTGTATCATGATACAACAACTATTGGGTGTTTGTAAAAGTCCTTACCCATTTATATAAGATGTTATTACAAGGGGTCTTGATGGAATGTTTCAGATGTCAAAAATTATACATTCCATAATTTTGAAATCAGTTATTTATGTACATGAAATAATTTATATAATTATATTTTACTGGGTATTTTTATATATTATTTTATTATTTATATGGAATTACTAGATAATTATTAATTATGTCAAAATTATTTGTTCCTTATTATCTTCCAATGTACATATACAATTACTGGGAATCTGATCTAACAAATTTCTTATGTTCCCCTTTCCCTAATATTCCAGAAAGGATATTATGATGGATATATTGGGATATCCTAAAGTAAATAATGTTTTTTTCAATGAAAATTCTATTTTCAATTTTATGTATCTAAAATATAATGTTATATTCATGTATATATATAGTTTCCCAAGACTACTACACCTTTAATTCATTTGAGAAGTGATAAATTTTATTTAGTTCCAATTTAATAATGTAACCATAAATTGTAGTCTAATAAGATTGGGTTAACTATAATTGGTATTTAATAATTCTTAGTAGAATCCTTGGTAACAAGAATTATGAAAATAGAGATTAGGGAAGATAACCCTATGACTCACGTTAGGTATATGTGTATGTATAGGATAAAATCCTAATGTTATGTTTATATAGTGATTATTTTGTTTTCCTAGATATAGATACATATTTGTATACTACATGTGGACATGGTTTTAGAATATATATTCACCTAGTTTTAATAACCAAAAAAAGCCTAGATCAAGTATATATAAGTAATCATTCTGGTGAATTGTGATAATTTAATCAATTCACAATTGGTTTGACACTCCCAGTGGATAAAATCTGGCTAATTAACATTTTATTTACCAATCATTATGAATGAGTTGAAAATATTTCTGTTATTTGATAACATTCCCAAAGAAACCATGTCTATGATAATGAGGTCATCTATGGATATATTTTTCAACTTGTGTTAAATGTATCACTAATTTTGAAATTATACATTATGATTAATAATCTTATGATCTATGTAGTAAATTAAATTATTTATAAATGGGTATAAGTGTATAGAGTAGACAAAATATCACTGCTCGTAATATATATAGAGATTCCCATCCTAGAAAAGATACTGATGTCGGGGCTAAAACTATAACTGAAGTTTAAAAAATCATAACTATATTAGGACAGCTAAATTATTATATGAAATTAAAACCTTCCCTTATAGAGAAATGTACTAATCCACAATGTGGGATAATAGTGACATGTCACATCACTCATTAAAAAAATTCATCATCAAATGGGACTACAAATCTTTTTTTAGATATGAAATAGTTATATTATACAGAGAATGTATTTATCACATTGGGAGGTAATGAATAGGAGAAGTGTGTCATGGAGTTTATAATATTATAGTGGATAAAGATCAATGGTCATTATTGATTAAAAACACAATGAATGATTCAGAAGTAACAAGCATAGAATGGATTGATTTGAAAGAACTTTTATGGAAAAACAATTTCCTCGTGAATAATGAGAGGAAACAGAGAGGATTATTGAGTTTAAGACAATATGAAGAGAAACATGTTTATATGAAAGATTATATATTTACAAGGTTATTAAGGTATGTATCAGACTATGTTCATAATTCAAAGAGAATGAATGCTTGTTTTATTAATTAGATTAATCCAACCCACAAAAGGGAACTAGTCTCTCAATGATTTTCTGCATATGAGGATATAGTATAATATGAAATTAAAAGAGATAAATAATAAACTATGTTCAATGGATTCAAAAGAAAGTTTGTGAAGAAGAGGATTACATATAAAAATATATATAATCAAAATAATGGAAAGTTGAGTTTTAAAAAATTTCATACATTGGGAAAGTATCACCTTGGTTCATGTTTAAACTAAAAACAAGTTTACTTCATGATCAGATAAAATGTACATCATTCAAGAAAGGGTAATGGGGATTAAATCAATTTACAATTATTTAACTATATAGGTATGTGGAAATAATTCATGAAATTTCCTAAATAAAATCAGAATAAACCACAAAAAGAACCAAAAATGAGAAGTAATATATTATTCAATTTCTACACCCAATGATGACGTTCCTAATGAAATGGTGAATTTGGTGACATATATACTAATCGAAAATTATCGAGGTATGTATTTACATAATATGAGTAAGATATTCAACAAATTAGATGATTGAATTTTATCAAAGATTATTTTTACAGTACATATTATCACCCTAATAAAGCTAACATGGTGGGACATGCTCAGAGTCAAAAGGATCATGGTAGCTTATCTATGATGAGGATCACAATGGATTTGAAATTTCTAGATTTAAAATGTATGGATATTGAAATTTTGATAGAAATGAGGAAATATTATCTTTCTCCAATGAGTGTTAAACCATATATCCATTAAGGAATAAAGAGGTTAAAAATAGAGATGTGAATCTATAAAACAAGGATGGATGTGTTCATGTGTTTAACGTCAATTATAATTGAATAATAATATTAAGAACCATCAAAGATTTCTATCCATACTAGATGATCTATTGGTTGAGATTTATAGTACATGATTATCTATTTATCCTAGATGATTAATGAAGTATATAGATCTAAATTTGTATTTTTGATAAGAAAAATGAAGAGATATATTGTAGTATTTTTATCTATGTGCTTGGAATGATATCAAGTTTAGGAAAAAAAGAATCTTTATAAGAGGATGTTATTACCATTACCCAGACCAAAATGAATATTGGGAAAGATAACCAAAGGTTTTATTTTTTAGACTCCCAAAAAAATATAAAGGACAATATTAAATATATGATGTTGTTAATTTCCTTACAATGTAAGAACTATTAAATTTTATTAGATAATATTTATCCACTAAAAAAAATTCATGAATATACATATTTTATATTGTATGGATGAAAGGAGTTCCACATTTATTGTGTCTAATTAGGATCTATTTTTTACCCCAAATTTCATACCATGTTTTTTGTGGGATTTAGATATTGATTTTAGTTTTAATACTACTTATTATCCTTAGATAGATAGTTATTCTAAGAGAATAATTTGTACCCTAAAGGATATGTTGATGAATTTTTATATGGATTTCAAATGTTTTTAGAATTAACACCTTCCTTTAGTCTTGTTTTCATACAAAAATAACATTCACTCAATAATTTAAATCGATCCTTATTAATACATATATAGAAATAAGTGTGTAACACTTACACATTTTGATGAATTTAGATAATTAACGTTTCTAGGACCTATGATGGCTGATAAAATGGTTGAGATACTCAAAACCATTCAACAATGAAAAATTTCTTATAGTGGAAAGTATTGTCATAGTGATAATCATTGACAAGATTTAGAGTTTGATGTTAGAAATATGGGGAATCCAAAAATTTATCTATGGAATAAGGTAATGAGATTATGGGTGAAAGAAAATATGAGACCTAAGGATATTTTCCCTTTTTAGATTCTTGATTGAATATGGAAATTATATTATGTCTTTTAACTTCCCCTAAACATGTGTAATGTTCGTGATGTCTTCCAAATAACTCCATTAGAGAGGTATGTACCTAATACTTCCCACGAAATGATCCTGGATGTTGTAAATATAGAGTGTGATATATCTAATTAAGAATAACTATTAGAAATCTTGGATCATAAATATTATGTGACACAAAACAAGACTACTTACATGGCTATTATTCTCTAAAGGAATCAGAAATTTAGGAAGTTATATAGAAACCCAAAGATTTAATAAGTCATAAGAATCCTCAGCTTCTTGCATATGAGTAATAAAATTTTATGGGAAAAATTATTTTCATTGGGGGTAGAATGTGACTACCTACGATTTTATGGTAAATTTATTTATAAATAAATAAATATGATCTCCTACAATACCTACAACCCTGAATTAAAATTATCTACAATATAATATACTATTATAAAATAACCATTAAATTGGTAGGAATGAATATGAATAACTAAATTATGAATATTATATGGTTTATAATTTTATTAAATAAATTCAATTATTACCAATTGATTATGAATTAAAATAAAAATAATTCAAAATTAAAATAAATGTATTTTAATTTTATTGTGTCCGAGAAATGAATTTTTATCTTAAAAAAATTAATTAGTAACTATATATGAATTATACTAATGAAATTTATGTGTTAATAAATAATGATTTTATCCTTCATAAAATATTTTCACTGGTTTTTGGATACAAATAAATCTAGTTTTATGGTTAAAAAATTATTTTTAAAGAAAGGTTGTTTGTCGTGTTTTGGAAACATATTATATCATTAATTTTTTCACTTTTATAAATTTTCTTTTAAAAATGAAAAAAAAAAATTTCATTCAAAATTACAAGATTTTCAAAGATTGAATTGGTTATTATTTTCTAATTTTTTTAATTTTTTGATGAATAAAGAAAATAATTTTTTTTAAATATGTATTCTTTTTATACATTTAAGAAGTAACTTTTTTTTAATGTTTTAAAAATTAAAGTATGTAATATAATTTTATTATTATTCTTATTTAGATCATATCAAATAATTTTATTTATAATTTGTATTAATTTTTTTATACATAATAAAATATTTTTTTGGGAAAATATTTTTTCATTGCAATTGCACGTTTAATTCAAAATTAATGTCCTCCACATATTCAAATTCAATTTGAAAAAATAGATACCATATTCATAATAAAAATAATTTATATTAGTTAATAAGATCAACTTATGTTTTCTTCATAATAAAAAGTAAAAACAGTAAAAATATATTTGAGTGATAATGGTTTAATTGAGTTTACTAAGGAGTTAAATGAAAAATATAAGCGTTAAAATGAATTAAAATATTGTATAATTGTATTTTATTAAAATATTTATATATTATGTCATATTATTTTTTATAATGGTTTATTTTGAGCCTCATTTCAAAGAAGTTTCCAAGAAATTATTTTAAAAAAATGAATAATTACAACTGTACCAATAGACTAAATTATATAATAGAGACTCCTCCCTTAAATTTTCCATATAAATTAAACAATTTAGCTTATAAAATCCCTAAAAACAGTCTCCCCAACATCATTAAATATTTTATAGTTCTTATTTTATTGAATGAATAACAAACCAAGGGTCCTTTATAATAGAATCAAAGGAGGTTTTTCTAAGGAAAGGTAATTGTCTTCACATAGAATTTTTTTTCTTATTCTTCAATTACAACATTAAATTATGTATGAATATCAAAAATATAATAAAAAACAATATAAAATATTATTAGATGATATTTTTTTTCAGATTACCAATATCCATATCCTCTTCTATAAAATGGGAAATGAAACCGTCGATCACTAGTATGACAGACTACTGCAATGAGAACAGATGTAATTCATATTCCATCACAACTTCTTGCATATAGGTATAATTTTTAATTTAATATATATATTAGGTTTTTGAAATAATTATAATTTTCAAATTATAGATTCATATCTACCTTATTTACCTCCAATTAATTGGAAAATGATAACATCGGTCAAGTATACATATGGACTACCTTGTCCACGAAGTGATGTTATAGTTTTTTCATTTTATTTTTTCATGGATGGTAATAAGGATAAATTTTATGAAAACATATTAAATTTAATATATAAATATTATTATATAAATATGAATTATTATTTACACCTCTTTCATTCAATAATTTTAAAAATGTAAACAACGTTGTTGCATATGTATGACCTACCATCTCCATGAATAGTGTAATTCATTTTTCTATCACTAAATTTATGTGTGAAATTAAATATTTATTATATATATATATATGATATTAATATCATCATTAAAATTCTTGATATAATATAAAAATTATCAATGTAAAAGGACCTAGACCACTGAACCAATACAAACATTAAAAATAAAGTAGTATTTCCCCGAACATTGATTTTAATAAAGAATTATTAATAAAGAGGTGATGTAAGATTTTATATAAGTCATATATGTTATTATATATATATTATAATGCTTCTAGAATAGATTTATTATAAATACATATTAATTATTCATGAGGTTATGACACATTCAAATAAATTTGAACTTACAAAACATGTTTAATTCACATTCTTATCATTATTCAGGATTATTCATGTTTAAGACTCCATTAGGGTAATTTTTTAATATTTAAATATTAAAACCAATACATTGTTTTATACTTTTTTTATTTCATATAATTTAATATTTTCCATTAATTTTTTTCTCCTTAAATAATCTAAATTCTAAAATAATGTCATTCAATGAAAATTCGACTAATTTTTCTCATCAATCTCATATCCATTTTTCAATATCCATGTTTTTTAAAAATGATTAAAATAATGTTTTTAATAATCAATAATAATTATTAAAATTAATATTTTTTTATTTATATTTTTTAATGATTCTTCATATCATTTTTCAAACGTGTTAATTTTTAACATTCTTATAAAAGTGTGGACGAAATGATTTATTACCTAATATGTCATGAAAAATATTTATTCCATTATGTAAACTCATTTATTTAAATCTTAATTTATATGTTAATAATGTTACTCCCAAATGAAATGTTTTACCAAATACACGATAAATATATTTGAATTTAAATAAGCATTTTCGATGTGAAAAGTGTATTTTTGTAAACAAAGTTTCCAGTGATATTATTAATTTATTTTAAACTATTTAAACATCCTTTATTGAATATTATGAAGAATATATTTTTCAATGGTAACATGCACCATATTTACCTTGTTCTTTCATATTTTATTTGGCAAAAGAAAGTATCTATTTTTCATAATCTTGTTCTTCTGATAAGAACAGTTAATGAAATTTATGGCATGTTTATTAATTTGTATTATTTATTCATATATTGAATACATTAGACATATTTAGTGATGTGTGGGGCCAAGAATTACATAGCATATCAATGAATTGATAGGCCTTATGAGAGAAAAATATATTGGGTATTTGGATGAGGACTTACAAATTTATGTTATATGTCTTAGCATGAGCCCTTGGCGGTATGTTTCAGATAACTAACACTATGTATTCCATAATTATGGAAATAGTTATTGATATCCATGTGATTATCTAAATAGGTATTTCATCCATGGATATGTTTCTAAATTATGTGACTATTTATATGAAATTAATTTTTTATAATTGATTCTTTTCATATTATTATTTCATTATTATCTACATATAACATCATAATTTTATGAAAAGAAGGACTATGTTTGATAGCATATAAGATATACCACATCAACCCTAACAAAAAACTAAACATTACTATTTAAATGTTGCCATTATAACCAGGTTTTTATATTTTTTGGAATCAATATGAATCCCAGATTTTTGAAATAAATATAATGGTCTATGTCAATACGAATATTTTTTGGTAAGAGATAATAAAAAATTAAACAATTTTTAGTAAAGTCATTATATTCTTCAAAAAATATGTTTTCATCCGAAATTATTTATTATTGATATTTATGCACCATTATTATAATTAATATTGGAGCTTTTATAAAATATGTTTTATAAAATTAAATTAATTATGGAAATTATAATATAAAAATTTTCCTATGGAGATATTATGATAATAATATGAAAAGAATAATTTTCATTGAAAATTGAAAATATTTATTTTTCCTTGAAATTTTATTTAATTTCTAGTCATTTTAATAATATTATTATAATTTAGAATGTTGGGAAATCCTAAATTGTATGTTTCAATTTAATATAATATAATTATTGGATCATGAATGGATATTATACAGGAACTTTTTATAAAGATATTTTTAATTTAAAAATGGATTTTATTTCAAAAAAAAATTCATTGTATTTTGTAGAATTAAAATTTTAATTAAATTATGAAACTTATGTAGTTTAAATTTAAAAAAAACAAATCTATATTTGTATTTATTAGGTCCAAAATTTTTAAATTGCACCATTTTATTTTTAACTAATATAAATAGAAAGTGTAGAACTATTTGTTTCTATGGTTAAGGATAAAATAGTTAATTATTGGTTAAAATAAAATGGTACGGAATGTAGAATGTGCCTAACACCTTCCAAAATTTTATTGGATGAGTTATTTTCTACCATTATAACCAAACAATCTGAATTATAACCTTTCAAAGACACATGGAAGAGATTATGAATTTTATAATATTTTATTTAAAGAAAAGTCAAAGATGTCATACTCATGTTTTTGATAACTATAACAATATTAACAAGGTGTTTTCAAGTGGATATATTATACTATACATAAAAATTTTAAATCATAAAAATTTACCTTTAACACTATAAATTATGTTTAAATATTAGTGAAGATATAATTACCTTAAATTCTTACACAGTGCTGATGCGTTAATAATATTTCAAATAAAAATATGAAAAAAAATTATATTAAAAATATTAAAATATATAAAATTTTATTATATTAATATGTCAAAAAATTTTATAAAATAATTTTAATTATTTTAGATCTATCAAAATATTTATTTCAAATATATATTGTGGTATTAATATTTTTAAAAGATTAAGTATGGAATGTTTTCAAAATTGATATTATTCAAAATTCAAATGAATTAATATTTTATTAAATGATATATAATTCATAAAAATATTAAGTCATCCATATAATGATTATATGGTTTTGAATTAGATACATGATCCATTTATAGATCGTTTGGTACTTCATTATAACTATTTGAACCCTAAAGGTGTAAAAAACAGTGTTTTCATTGTAAAAATTGAAGGAGTTATATAAGGATTAAAAACAAATGATAATGGTATAAATATAGTAAAAACATATCTATTATATATTAGATGAAGTTATTTAAATAAATATTTTTCTTATATTGAAAATTACTATGTTTAGAGACATTTATAATAGAAACATAATATATATTAAATTAATATTTTAATAAATTCCAAGAGTTCCCCTCTCCTCTCTTATAAAAGATATCATCTTCTTCTCATCTATTCACAAATCTAATTCATTTTGGTTAAGAAATCACTTCAAAAATTCATTAATAGAATCACTCCACAAATACAAGATACATTATTATAGGCTTAACAAAATCCTTAGCGAGCTTAAGGTATTAATAAATGATATTTTTCAAATAATTGGAAGATAAAGAACATACACGACTAGTCAAACTCAAAGTAAGATGATGATTTTGAATGTATTTTTTATAAGATAATTATTTATTTTGAAGGATAATTTTTATTTTCCTTTAGGATAGTATTTATGACCATCATCTATAAATTTTATTGTAATTTTATTCCTTTTAATAATAGATTTTGTTTTAATTTAAATGTTTTCATGTTAATGCCTTTTATATATAAGTAATTATTTAACAGAGAAATGTAATTGTAATATAAATGAAATTAGTCAATGTTTAAAATATATTAAATTATTTTCTTGTTTGAAAATAATATCTTGAATATTTAGAATGGATTTTAATGGGTTAAGAATGAAAAATGAAGAACATCAAAAAATGTTTTCCTAAAATTTGGAACATTGGTATCAAATTAGGTGAGGAGGAATGAGGAATGATCTGAAAAAATCAATCTGATTTTTTCCTATAAAATAAATATCTAGGTTCTGAAAGGTATTATTATTATTTTCTATGTATAATTTAAATTCATAAAAGTATTTTTAGGTTTAAATGTTTTTAAGTAGAAATCCATATATTTTTTCAAGGTAATTTTTGAATGGTTTTAAAAATAATAATTATCTATAAATTTTTATGAAAAATAATTTTTCTAAAAAATAATATTATTTCAATATATATGTATGAATAAAAAAAATTATATGATATAAAATTCTTTCAATGATAATTTTCAAAGTATTTTTCACAAGTTTTAATGCCCCATACTAGGCTATATTTGTACTCATCCCATGTTTTTAAATTTTTTATAGGATGTATAAGGGAAGGGATGAAGTAATGTTTTGAGAAATGAATAGTTTTTTATCAAAGAAATATATTTTCATAGTGTTTTATATGGTGTAAAAAATAGATAATGAGTATAAGTCCCCACTGGTAATTATGAGATTTCACAGTAAGTGTTTTTCTAAATCATTTCAACCTCCAAACTAAAAAGATCATAAAATGTGAATTATAGTTTATAAACACCATAATATATAATTTTTAAGTCCATGTACTTACATTATGTATCAAATTTTGGTTTATATAAATTTTCATGTTAGGATGATTTCTAAAGAAAATATCTTAAGAGTTATAGATACAATCATGGGTTTAAAAGACCATATCATTAGAGTCTTAGAAACCCTTTTGAAGATTTAGGTTATTAAATTTATAGATGAATAATGATATTTTTTGATAATTTTTTTATGTTAATTATGGGATATTATATTTTTTATGAAAATGGAAGGTATAGGGTAACCTTTGAGGATAAAAAATCTGTTTAATGTTAAATATATTTGGTTTATTTCTTGGATTTGGTTATATATTTAGGAATAAAATTATTTTATCTTTTTCATTTATTGTATTGGTAAATTACTAAATATAGGAATAGTAGTTGGTATTTATTTTTTGGATTTTCTGATCAATGATTGTTATTATTATTCTTCAAGCTTGAAAAATTCATACTCATAATTGGAAAAAAGAGAGTTTGAGGTGGGAATTTATTAAAGGACAAACCTATACATTTTACGTATGTATATATCATTTTTATATTAATATATATGTTAATTTAATTTATTAAATTTAATAAAATTGATCCTGAAATAAAAATTTTATCCAATGAATTTTCTTATCAATAAATCAGTGTCTTTTTAAACAATCACAGATTTACGGTTTTTTGATGGTGAGCGTTCTCATGATGTTGTTGTACATCACATTCTATTATTCCTTGAGAGTCATTTTTTTCTATAATTTCAATATTTTCATACCACAAAATCTTGTATGTGTTTTCTCTAGTGACATTTATACATTATTTTCTCTCTTATTAAGGGAAATCAATATTAATCTTGTTTCCAATGTAGGATTTCAATAATGATATTTTGAAAATTCAAACCTTAGTCAATGATTAATAGTTTTAAATTATGAGGATGATATTTAAAAAAATGGGGGGTGGAGAATGTAAAATCCCCATATTTTAAAAGGAAACATAATGTTTGATAGTTTAAAATATATGCCACAACAATCTTAAATAAACCTTTAAATATAACTATTAAACTATGGATGATATAACATAGCTGTTAAATTTATACGAATGAATATTAATATTTTATTTTTAACTAAATATAGTGTTGTAACTCAATATTAATATTTTGGAAGGTTAATGAAAATAATTACATAATTTGTATTAAAGTTAATATACATTTCAAAAAAAAAAATTCATTAAAATTTGTTTATTTATTTCGATTTTTAAATAATATAATTATTTTCGTAATATTTTGGAAGATATATTTATAAAATAAAATTCATTTTTTAAATCGTCATATCAAAATCTTTTATAGGTAAATTTTGATAATTTTTTGAAGAGTTTGATATTTTCAATGAATAGTGAAGAGTAACTATTTTTATTCAAATTTTTATTTTATTTTCATGAATTTGAAAAAATAATTATATATTAGATTTGAATAAAACCTTAATTTTTTCATTATTATTTAATATAAAACAATTATAGGTTTGTAAATTTATTTTATACATGAGTTTATTATGAAAAAAATTTTAAATTAAGTAATGGAATTTTTGCAAAAAAAACTGCTTTTCATTGCATTTCGGAAAATTGAAGATTAAATTACAATATTAAACATATTAATATATAATTTTTGAAACATTTATTTTATATATAGATTCATGAGGATAAAAATAAATAAATAGGTATCGATTATTTTTTATTAATATGAATAGTAACTTTAGTAATTTTTGTTACAACGATAAATTATAATTCTGGTTATTAAGTGTAAACATAAAATGATAAGGGAATGAAAATGACACAAATAATAGACCCAATTTTAATGGATTATTTTGGTTCTACAATAATTATCTATGTATCAAATTTATATTCATTTAGAGCCACTTGGATGATATTATGAAATTTATAATATTTTATTTAATGAAAAGTCAAAAATGTCATATTCATGTTTTTTAAAACAATATATTTTTACAAGGGGGTCATAAAGTGGTAATGTTTGAATAAAATAAGTTATTTTAAATATAATAGATTTATATTAATCATTTTAATTTATTTGTAAATTTTGGTGAAAAATAATTAACCTAAATTCTTACATAACGCTTATGGTATAATTATTTTATTAATTTAATTGAATAATAAAATTAAAAAAAATATTAAAATGAATATAATTTCATAAACGAATTTCGTAGATTATATTAACAAGTATTAAATTTATTAATTTTTTTAATGTTAAACCATTGTATTCATATTTTTAAAAGTGGATATAAAAAATAGTGTGAAAATTTATATTAATGATATTTTTGGATAAATAATTTTATATTAAATGATAAAAAATTCCCTAATATATACAATTTGGAAAAATAATCGGATAAAGTTTAAAATTCCATCTATGATCCATTTATGGTTTTTTATTGTATAGTAATTATATTAACCCACAAAGAGTAATGATCCATGTTTTTATTATAATAATTAAAGGAGTCAAATATGGGTTAAAACCAAATGATATGGAATGAAATATATTAAAAACTTTTTTAATTTTTATTAGATGAGGGTATTTGAACCACCCAAATCATATATTCAAAATTAGTAAGTTTTCATTCATTTCATATAGATAATTAATTTCTATTAATTTTATATTTTGAAAAATTCCGGAGTTCCCATTAAATATCTTATAAAAGTGAAGATCTTATTTTAATTTTATCACACTTGAAACAATATTGGATCTAACAATACCTTTCAAAATAACTTCCTAGAATCCCTCCTAAAATTATTGTTTACTTTTATGGAAAAACCCATCTTAAATAGTCTTAATGATTTATGAAAAGATATTTTTCAAAGAAGAAGATGATAAATAATGTATGGGATGAGTCAGAATCATGGTAAGGGGATAATATTGAAAGTGTTATTTTTATAATATAATATTATATATTCATTGAAAATATATTATTTTCAATCACTATAGTACATATGGGAATAATATATAATTATCATTGAAAAATTATTCATTTCAATACGATATTTTGTTTTAATTTCAAATGTATTTATTCTTGTGTCTTTTAATTTTTACTTATTTTTTTCAAAAAAATGGATTTCTCCAAAAAATGATATTTTTAAAAATATTATATGCTATTAATTTTTTTTGTAATAAAATAATATATTTATAACTTAAATTTTTTTAATGTTTTAATAATGAAAAATTCAAATATTCTAAAAATGATTGCATAAAATTCAGCACTTGGGTATTAAAAGATATAATGAAGAATGTGGAGTGAACCCAAAACCTCAATGGAATTTTTTCAAACAATAGATATTTTTAGAGGACACAAGGTTTTATTAATAATTTATATGTATCATTTTAATCCGTAAAAGTATTATTATATTCAAAATGATTATAAGGAGAAATCCATGTATTTTTAGAGGGTATTTTTTAATGGTTTTAAAAATGATAAGAACCTTTCACTTTTGAAATTTTTTTTCTATAAAACATTATTTTATTATTTTTTTAAAAATATAAATAATCTCAAATATTTTTTAATTTGATAAAAAATGTTTTGAAAGGAATTATTTGTGTATATTTAATTGTTTTTAAAACCCCTATGGGGAAATTTTTATTCTCATTCCATATTTTTTAATGTTTTTCAAAGGATGTGTACGGTATTGAATAAGATAATATTGAGAGTCATGATGATTTTTTATTAAATATATAACAATATTTTTTAATGTGTTTTATTTCGTTGAAAAAATTTGATAACTAATATAAGTGTCCTCTTTTAAGGTATTGGTTTTCATTGTAAGTGTTTTTAAAAATTATCTAACACCATAAAAAGAAAATATCTTTGAATTTGAATTCTAGTTCAAAAACGACAAGAATATCTAATGTTTATGGTTGAGTACATACACATTCATTATACACATACCTTTACTAGGTATATTAGCTCACACAATTTTTATGTTTATATTCACAAGGACACTATGAATTTTATTATTATTGGCATGAATGTTTATGAAAAATGGAATAATGAGGTTGTATAAGAATATCCTACGTTGTATATTATTAATTTAAATGTAATTTTATATTCATGTTTGTATCATGTTTTCTAGGAATAAATATCTTTATTTTCCATTGTGACGTGATGACTTCTATTTAGTTCCAACATAAAAAAGTGACCACTGACTCTAGGCTTCTAGGGTTGGGGTATTTATAGTGAAACATATTTTGAAATATCAATATTCATGTTTTACCCTAGAAAAACTCAATTATATTTATATACATATTCATAAGTACATATTTAATAGAGAATGATAAACTATGGAATTCATCCAATGCTTTTTTTAGATATAGTAAATAGGGGGAACATAAATGGTAACTAAAAAATATCATCACATCTTAATAAATATTTAACTCATGAATAATTCCCAACATCTTTTACAGTTTCAAATCTTTATTTTTCACCTCTTTAATAATTACTGAGATCAATAGATGGAAACTATTATGTGTAATATAATATTTTTTCCTTCCTTTATGATTTCCAAATCAATCCTTTGAATGCCTAGAAATATTATATTGTTTATGATCCTCATCATTGAAAATATAACATGATTCATTCAATTCAAATCATCAACCACCTTGTTATCATTCCTTGGGTGGTAATGTATTGACCATTCATAATATGTATTCATAAAAATCCATCTTCCCATGTACATATTAATCACATTATGAATGAATATATACTTTGATATTATTTATGGATGAATTTGTTAAACATTTCTTTGAGAATATAATGAATAAATTTCTTTTAGTGAATAATTTCAATATCAAATTCCAAACCATGAGTAGGGAAATTTTTATCTAGAACCATAAATTACAACAAAGAATAAGATATCACCTTATCATTATTCTTGAGAATACATCCAAATTTCATCATTGATTGATCAGTAATGAGTAAATACTATTACCAACTGTAGGGTAAAATTTAAAAAAGATTTTGATATATTTTCTGCAATCCATTGAAATTTTCCTCATATTTATCTATCCTGAAGAACTTGGCACCCTTTGGAGTTAACATGGTGAGTGGAATAGAGGGACATGACTAATTATCTATAAACCATCGATAATATATAGCTAAAACTTCAAAAACATGGATATTAGTCATAGTTCATGGTGTAGGACAACATTAAAAAAATTCCATCTTTTATGAAGCCATTAATATACCATCACGTGAGAATACATGATCCCAAAATGAAACATTCTATAGTAAAATTTACACCTGGTAAATTTTTTGTATTTTTTTAGTTTTATTTGGGTCATCAATAAATTCCTACTATTATATCCATGTACATATTTTATCTTTTATTATATTATAATATCATCTATAAATACTACCAAAAATTAATCAAGGTAATCTCTAAATACATTATTCATTAAATCCATGAATATATAAAGGGAATTAATATGACCAAATGGCCTCATTATAAATATTTAGTATCCCTACCATGATTTTATGGATGTCTTGGCTATGTCATCCCATTGACCCTCAACTATTTGTATGCATATAAAATCTTAATTGGGGAGAAATATTGAGATCCTCATAATTAATCATATAAATCATCAATACGTGCAAGTGGAAACCTATTATGGTTTAGGAAATTGTTTTTCATTTGAAAATAAATATTGAGTCTCAATGATCAATCATTATTTTTATCAAAAAAGAATATTTGAGCCCCTTGGTGACACAATTGGCTGATTAAATCCCATAACTATATTCTTCTGTCACTTATTCTTTAATTCCTAGGACTCAATAAGGGATTATATATATTGATTCTTCAAAATTTTAGATTCAAAAGATTTGAGTTCTATTTGAAAAATCATCATCAAAATTCAGTGTAATAATATATAACACATCCCATAATACATCCATAAAATCATGTATACAATAAATATATTAAAAATTGAGTTTGTCTCCATCTATTTATGATAAAAAATCCATTGAAATATGAATAATTACCCATATAATGGATGTAATTTCGGTTAGAAGCCTATATTTATAATCACACTGATATATGATCATATATTGTTGTATAATATCAAAATTGAAATCCATTACATACTAATTGATTTTTGTTTCATATAATAAAATCACATCCATGGACAAAATAATATCAATTTCAAATAGTTTTTGAATAATGAGTTTTTTTGGAAACTCATTCCCACAAAATTCTAATAAATAAGAAGCATAGACATTTATTTTAATCATCATACCATTTGTTGTTTTATGAATAATTATAAATTTAATAATTAATTATAAATATTAAAACTCATATATATTTTTCATGTTAGAAGGGGAATCATATAACTAATCTCAAATAAGTTAATTAAAATTTTTATCCTACCTATCACTACATCAACATCATTGTTCTATCATCAATCTATTTCTAAAACCAAAATGTTTATCATGAGTATCAAGAATCATTAATTAGTGTGATTAATTATATAATGAATAAAATCATTCATCTGATATCAATATCATGAAACTATCTTTTCAAACTATGAAACCATTTTTTTAATATATATCATTCATATACATCATCTATTTAAAAATTTATTAATTGTTTATAATAAAATTGTGATATTTATTAATAATATCCCTAAAGAGTGTCAAACCAAGTGCGCAATAATGAAATGGTCACTATGGAATTGAATGATGGTTGAGATATACAAAACCTACTATTTTGTTTTTTATTGTACCTGGATGTATCTGTGATGAAACCATTTCCCCTAGTAGTATCCAAAAATGGATATTTTTTCTAGGAAATCCTGAATTATTTCATTACCATTAAATATGATGTTATACAATACATAATTTCATCTTAATGGTTCACACTGAATTATTATCAACCTAGTTTCTGAAGGTAACTACATACCAAATAAAACCACACATAATTTTCATATATAGATATAAAATCTTAATAGATGAAGATTTAATATATTTTACAAAGGGAAACACAAGAAATATAACAGTTTAGTGTCTTAGTTGACTAAATACACACACTTCTTATTTCATGAATGGTATTTAATATATCCTATAAATATATTTCAATAGAGTACACTTCATCAAAATACCATATTTAAAACAATTCTTCATAACATAGGGAAATAAAATGTATGAAAAGGTGAGTTTAGATGTTTTGTAAGGGTAAATTTTGGAGATATCAAGGATCACATTAGATTGAAATGAGAATGAGGGTATGATAACATCAGAGTATTATTTTAGAACTGTTAATAGTATTTCATAGATTATAATTTTTAGTCTTTTCATAAATCTTTATAGTATTTATGACTTGAATGATAATGAATTAAAAAACATAATCCATGAGTGCCTCACATTAGTATAATTATTTTTACATACAGATATGTATAAAAATTTACATAATTGGTTAAGGATCAACTCTATGAATATCACAATGGATTGGGTTTACACCCCATTCCATTGTATCTTATGTTATGGTTTACTCCCAATACATTCATATCTAATAGAGTACCTTAATCTTATGGGTTCACTTCCCATTCAAAACATTATTATCTTGTGAGATATTCATATTTACCCCATTCGTTGTTGGGTTGTATAATTCTTGTCCCACCCATCACATGAAAATAATATATTCATATGTGTCCTAAAAAGAAATTAAATCTTGCAGCATATATTATAATACAAAGAATAGAAATGGGTTTTCTAAAAAATCTAACATTTAACCTTAATACAACCCATGGAAAATAAATTGGGGTTATAAAAATCAAATCATAATAATCATTAACCATACAATGAAATAATACGAATAGTATTAATAGATCATAACTCTAGTAAATCATAAATAACATCAAAGGATTTTTTCATAAATGAATGTGGCTTTAAAATGTCCCATGAAATATTTAATAAGGAAAATACAATTTTTAATTTTGGAACCAATTCTATAAAATATAAAAATTTACCAAATTTTATGAAAATAATTTATTTTAAAAATAAAAATTTAAAAATGTAATGAAATCTTCAAATCATTGAGTTTTCATAATGGTGATAAATTTTGATCAAACTTTATAATATAGGAAATGAATCCTTTAAAATATTTTATAACTATTTAAAAGTAACTAATATCAAAATGATATAAATATTAGTTTTAAAACCATTTTTTATATAAATTTAATCATGGTTAAAAAATTAATGAATTTATAATAGTATAATATTAAAACCATTCTAGATAATATTTTATGGAAAACATGGAGATGAAAGAGAAAATATTCATGACCATATATGAAATACAATATTTTTTTATTAGAAGTAATTTTCAGGTAAAATTTATATACCAAATTAAGGAAAATGGTTATATTATATTAATATTATTGGGATAACTAGAGGATAATAAAATTAAAGTAGTTTATCTGAATAGAATCATAACATTTCATTTAATGAAAATTAAAAAAAATCCTGATTAAAGTGAGATTTAAACATTAATCCATTACCATGTTGGTAATATCTAAATCAAAACCTTTAGAAAGTTAGAAACTTAGATGGGTTTTTGGGACCAAGATGCCTGAATGCGTTTGAGAAGATGTAAATTTATTATAATAATTTTAATGACTGTATTTTCTTTTAATGTCTAATAATATATCAGTTTACTATATTTTGTTCCATGAAAGAGGTGGTCAGATAGAGAAAATTAGACTCAGTTTTCTTGTACAAAGTCTATTCGAAGTAAATTATGAATCTGAGTTGATCAGATAGTAGTTCATTCTAAATTGTTTTCTAATCATTATTATAAGGTTCATAAGATAGAGTGCTCCGTGAAGTGGGAATTTTAAGGTTCTATACTATTCATAAAATTTCTAACATCATGAGTTTTCAAATAACTCTTAATCCATGCCAACATGAAAGGGAAAGATAATTTTTTTTAGTTATAAGGTTCATACTATGATGTTTTGATAATGTTTAATAGATATAACCTTTTTACTAGAGTTTTGGATGAGGAGTTTTTGTGTTCAATTTTTGAGAGTTTTTTGACATATGATGTTAAATGGTGTGTAAGGGATATTATTAACACTTAGCATTAGTATCCCCCTATTTTTTACATTGTGTAAATATCCATGAAAATATAAAGAGATATATCAAACACTATTATTTTTGATATTTTTGATCAATAAATAATCTTCAATGTGAAAAAATGTATATTTCCAAGGGTTGTTATCAGATGATCTCTCACAGTGTCATTAGATGTATTCCTTAGGATTAAACTTCATGTTTATGAAGGGTTATTACTTCATTAAAATTTCTATCAAATTTAAATATAAGAAGATGAATATAATTTTTTTATGTACGTTCAGAAGAAGTCTTTGAGTTATTGTACAAATAGTTCTAGTTGAAGTATTACCAAAATAATGAGTGATAAAAAGTTATTCTGATTCTAAGGAAATTAGAAAAATTTTGGTATGGTATATAAAATTTCAATTTTATTTTTAACATTCAAGGTTAATTTTTATAGAAATAATTCTTTTTATATTGAAGTAGTCCCCTAAAGATATAGTTGTGCATGATTTTTTGAAGGCTATGTATATAAGAGTTTACCTGAAGTTTCAATAAATTTTTTGAAGAGTTGAGAAGAATCGAGGACTTGATATTAGTGGGATTCGATAACATTTGATTTTTTTAATGAGACGAACAATTAAATTTAATTACAACCATTTTTATTACTATTACACCTATAAATAGCGGATTAAATTTTATAAAAAATGTGACTTATATTCACACACAAAGATGTTAGGTGGATAACTACATAGTTATAAATTTGACTGAATATAGTTTATAATGAAACATTGTACAAAAAATATCAAAAGGATACTTCACATCAGTTGGTACCTAATAGAAGGTGTACTAAAATGATTAGCTGAACAAGGAAAATAGTGGAAAAAAATTAATTGGTGAAGTGGAATCAGTCAAATGATTCTATTTATATTTTTATAATAAGTTATATTGTAATGAAAGAATATTTATATGATTAGACAGACAGTGTGGTTATGTTGTAATTAATGTAAATGAAGGAACTATATGGAGTCAACTTGAAAAATATATAATATGGCCCCATGGAATGGAAAACCATAATATTTAATTAATTTTTCCATTCTATTGGGAAAGAATGTAACGAATAAAAACCTGAAGGAAGGGAATTTTTGGGGATATATAAATAAACACAGAGAAAAAAACGTAATATTATTGTTGAAGGTTTTACAGTTTTTAATAAAATATTTTTACATCATTTTCTGGTGTGAGGATCTCATTAACTATTATTTTCTTATAGAGGAATTCTAGTGTATAAAAAATTATTGAATACTTTTCATTTTATACAATAGATTTTTTATATTATAATGTGTCATATTTAATTATTTAAAATCTATTATAAAGTTCATATACACTTAGTGAGTATTGATCCTTGTAAATAATTGTGTTCTTATAGTTGGGTTTTTTTCTTATTTATTGAAATTTCATATCTATATAACATGATATGAATATAGTTTCATAAAATGAAATTATAAAAAATTTCATTCATTCACCCCACCCTCATCTCAGTTATCACACATATCATCATTATTCATCCAAATTGTCTGATATCAAGGATACCTTTTTAAATGTTTAATATATTTTATATAAAATAAAAGATGTTATGGTTGTTCAAAAATCTTTTTACATTAATGGGATTCCCATCTTTGACAAAAAAATCATATTTAAAAATTAGTATGGTTGAATTATCTTATACCCATTGGTTATATTGTTATTTAGGTTACCACATATGGTTCCCCTCTATATGAATAAATTTTTCTATTTATAGTTGATGATAATATAAATTTACAAAATGAATGGTGATTCAGATATGCTATACTTTCCTCACTCCCTAATATCCAGTTTCAACGAGATAATTATATTGAAATTGATAATGGAATATATGAAATTTTAAGAATATCTCAAAATGAAATAATAATGTAAAGAAATCTATGTTACAAGTGTGGATATTGAAGCACAAAGATATTACGAAGGGTGATAATGAATCTATTTGTGGCTTATTTTCAAGTTTGAATTATATTTTAAGAACCATAAGCGAATTTGTGATATTTTGAAAGTTTCATTCATTATTTAAATGATATTATGGATTCATCCTACCAAATATGATGAAAAAGTTTAACAAATAGAGTATAAAGATTCCAAAACTCTTTCTCGATATTATCAACATAACACACTAATTACATATGAAATAAGAATATTAAATTCCTTTATTAAGAAGGAGATAAATGGTCAATAAAGTTATTAAAACTATAAAATATATATAGATATATTAAGGTTGTATTAAAAAATATTTTAATGAAATTGATACAAAACATGACGTTTGAAATTTTTAAACAACTATATATATTTTATTTCTAAATAATGTCAACACTTTTTAGGAGATTACAAAAAAAATAACTTATGATGTTATTTGGATGTAGAGTTATTATAAAATTTTCTACAAATTTTCCATGATGAAAAAAATAGAATGATGATATAATTTCCAGAATATCCCTAAAAACTAAGTCTTAAAAATAAAAATATAATTAAAAAGGAAAATATAATAATATCACTAAATACATAAAAATAAACTTTTATCAATGCATGGGTAAGATTAAATAACTGATGAAGAGTATGATAAATCTCGTGATAAAGTTACATTAAATATTCATTTTAAAACTTTTTATAATGAAAATTTCACTAGTGATGAAAGTAGAGGCTTTGTAAAAGAATAAAAAGAGACTCAAATGTATATTATACTCCAGAGAGAGTAAAAATAATTCTTTGAAAAAATTTTAAGCCTTAAAAAATATATTAATAATTAGAATAAAGAAAATATTTTAGTAAAAAATTTGGAATATTTCCTTAAATAAAACTAGAATTTTATAAAAGACATCGATGAACTGAAGAAGTTATTGTAAGAAAATAAAAACCTCAATATCATTCCTTAAGAAAAATATAAATTGTGTGAAAAATAATTATTTAATATTCAATAATAACATTTTATAGATGAGAAATTGATTATTAATAGTAACACAAGTTATTTAAATTTTAAAGAAGTGTAATCCCAAAAATGAATAATAAAAATTTTAATAAAAAAATAATAATAAGGATAAATATTGTGAGAATACAAATCAAGTTAAGAAGACAATGTATGTATCTAAAAAAACTAGAGTTATAAAAACAAAAAGTTTTTAATGATTAAAATATTGAATCTATAGATACCAGAACTACAGATTCTATGTAGGATGAGATGAAATATAAGATTAAGAAGAAAATAATAGGAGGAAAAAAATTTTGGTTCACAATGAAATTTTAAAATGGATCGTGTTAATGTTTATGAAAATAGGGCCCCAAACTCTAACAAATATCTATTTCAGAAAGGGAAATATTTTTTACAGTTACAAATTTATTTCAGAGGATTTGGGAAATAATTATGGATTTATTAGTTCAATCATCATTTCTATAATGAATCTTTGAGATTGTTGTGTCACATTTTAAAGTAGATTCAACCCACTAATAGAATAAATTATAAGAAATCCGGTGTGACTATAAAAAAAATTACACCCTGTGGAAACTTATTTGGACAGATGTGACCAACTTAGAAATCGTGTAGATGGATGTCATGTCATGTTTCCATTATAATATTTTTTGTAGAAAAGATCTCAAAATCCATAAGACATGGAATATAAATGAGAGTAAAAATCCTTAGTTGTTGAAACCTATATGAAATATAAAAATGTATAATGATAATGGATTTTGGATAGTGTGTGTTCTTTCAAGATGACCAAATATTATAAATTTTAAATCGATTTCAATGATTATAGAGAAGTCATAATGACTATTTTATGTGATTAGTCACTCAAATAAACAGTGTTTGATCTGTTATCATTGGTAAAGAAAATATAGAATCCAAAAGTTCCTTATTTTATGATGAGATAATACGAATTTTAAAATTTTATTCATTTAATTTTATTGAAGGTAAAAAATTTATTTTAAAAACATATGGTTCCATTGTTGAAATACCTGCTATAGGAATGTTATTATGAGAGTTTTACAAACTAATGGAACTTTTCTAACATTGATGATGTGCCGAGTTCATCAAATATGAGCATGATTGAATAAAATTTGATCTAAAAAATGGATGGGGAATATGTGTTAGAGGATTTTGAGAAAGATAACAAAGAGGTAGATTATTAGAAATGTTACTATCGTGATAAAAAATGATATTGGTGTTGTTCTATATGTGGGAAAGGGAATATTTCAGACTCAGTTTATAATAATTTTGAGTATAAATCAACTCATCCATTAGTGATGATTCATTATAACATCCCTGGGACCCAGATAAAGTACTCAAAATTGTAGATATGTTTTTTATTTCTCTTATTCTTTATTTACTCACATTACATATATTATATTTTTGATACCTAAATCAGAGGCTCACCAAAATATTCAGAGTTTAAAGATATGTGTTAGAAATTAATGTTGATATTTATAGATGAATATTCAAACTATTAATAATGGGAAACATGATTGTGGAAATATAAGAGATTATCTAGAAAAATTTGGAATTCATTAGAAGTTTCATTTATCATATACAATATAAAAAATTGTTTTTCCAAAATAAAAAATAAAGGTTTGGTTGAGATAGTGTAAGAAATGTAAATATAATATTATACATATTAATATATTTTTAGGAAAGTTATTTTAGCAGTAATGCACATTTATAATCATTTTTTCTATATGTTTAACATTGATATGAATCAGTTTGATATGTATTACAATGAGGCCCTATGTTTGAAATACCTAAGGGTATTCTGTAGTTATTGAATTATAAAATCAATGGTAAAAATCTTATGGTATTTGATAAGAGAGGAATTGATGAAATATTTCATGGATTCCATTCAAATTTTAAGGGATAAAAATGTTACAATATTGAAACATGAATTATTTTTAATATAAAAATTTGAAACATTATTGAAAATTTTAATAAGAATGTTTAATAGATGAGATAAAATGGGGAAGAAAGTAAATATATTGTGGTTGTAGTAGAATAACATGAATATGTTTTTAATGAATGTAATAATGATAAATATGTCTATGATTATGATTCGGAGTCAGCTAAATAAAGTGATGGGGAAAATTATTTTCATCATTTCCTAGAACAATAATCCCAGTGGAAATTAATGAAATCATTTGAGATCAATGAGGGTAGGTTGAAACCTATCGAAAATTAAGGTCAGTATCATATACATACTCATATTCAAAGGCTGATAAAAAGTTTCTTAATGAATATTTAGAGTATCAAGAGTTGACTGATGCTATTAATAAATATCTAGATCAAGTTGTGAATAGTTATCATTGAATACTTATACACAAGAAGAATAATAATAATCTGATTTTAAAAAAATGGGTGTTCTGAAACAAGTTAAATGAAAATAAAGAACTTATATAAAATAAGGAAATAGTATTTTTAAATATTGATCACAAATTGATGGAATTTTAATTTATGATACATTTTCACCATTATAAATAATAAAAATTATCAAAATATGTAATTCTATTTATGCAAAAAAATGATATAAAATTTTCCATTGTTATGTCACGTCATCTTTTCTTAATAGATACCTTGATGAATAATTTTTTGTTAAACAATTTTATTGCTTCATTCTTTGGATTTTTTAATTCTATGTGTCTATGTTAAGGATAAATTTTCTTATAATAAATCTATCTCTAAGATATTTTCATTTTTAATTAGATATATTCATAATGAAGTTGATCTTCAATAATTAAATAGTTGATAGAAATCAATATATCGAAGAAAATAAAGAAGATTCCCTCTTTGATATTTTAAATGTTTATGATATCAAACTTTTAGGGAATTTAGATGAAACAGAATTGAAGTTTCATATAGAGGTGAATATATTTATATTGAACAACTGTGTTTCTTTGTTCTTGGGAATTATGGAAGCTATATGTGTAAGTTAATGATAAAATTCATGGGTTAAACAAATATCCAAGATAATTCCATTAAAAATTGTATAAATTCATTAATATGTTCAGTAATAGGAAATGTGTAATTAATGATAACCATTTTATAAATTGAAATGAAGTGGATTATCTCTTTTTGATTGTATATGTTGATGATATCATATTCATATGGAATGATGATCAATCATTTGTAATGATTTATAAGGAAATGAATAAGATTTTTGAGAATTATATAATAGGATAAATGATATACTATCAAGGTTGATGTATTTATCAAAATAAGAATAACACATTTCTATCTTAAAAGAAATATTTAACGGATCCTCTAAAGAAGTCCTCCATTGAAAATTCAAATCCAATCTCCAAACCTATTATAATGAATTTTTTTTCAATAGATTAGTAATGAATGGAGGTTGATACTATAGAGATTATAAATTTATTTGGATGATTATTATATATATATTGGCATCCAGTAAATATATAGTGTATATTGTTAATCTATTCCATGTATTAGATCTCTTGTATGGAAAGATAATTATCAAATATATTGACATAAAAATGATTTTGGGATGATATATGATAACACATGAAACATTGATATTTTTGGTTTTAAAAATTAATATTTGGATGAATTTCTAGACGATAGAAAATACACATACGATGGATCATTTTTTAAGGAGAAATACAGGTAAGGTGGCATAAAAAGATATAAATTTTAGAAACTACCATTATAATAGAAGCTGAGTACGTAGTTTCTAAACAAACTACAACATAATTAAATTATATGTAGACACAACATAATTATTTTATTAGTTAAATATATGTTACCAATTCTCTTGGAATGTGATAATAAATGTGGAATAAATATTACTACGAATCATGGGAGACATTATCATTACAACTACATTAATATAAAATTTCAATTCATCAAAGAGAATTTAGAAAAAAATGGAAGTGGGATTTTGATCATATGATATAGATATTTTTTAAAATTTTCAATACAAAATTCTTAAGTAATATATTTAAAAAGTCGATACTGATAATGTAAGTTCATCATTTCTCTCTTCAAGGGTATGTTATATGAATTTATCCCCTCATTCATCTTTTCTTTGGATAGTGTAATCAATGGAGGAGAAATATTTTTACTCAAATATACCAATTTTTTTCTTAACCTTATTAGAAATGAAAATAAATTTATGTGAAGTTTTAAAAATGGGAAAGACATGATTCATATATGTGTGACATATTTGTATAGTTTATTTATGTTGAAGAGGGGAATTTTTTTTCTTGTAGGATAATTTTTTTTATGAAATATCCATGTGGAAGGTAAATTTTCATACGTCAATGATTATGGACACCGAAGTATTATTGTTCAATTATTCTTGAATTTGATTTTGAGTTCTCTCATTTAGGACTAATTTGTTTGGAAAATTATGCCATTTATTGAGATATAACATATTAGTGATATATGATAAGTGGATGACAAATAAATGGGGTTGATTATTGGGGCCATGATGTATGAAGGTGTTTTGAAGAGAATATATTTTGATTATAAAAATTGTTAAGAATCAATTCTCTTTTTATTTTTAAACAGAAATCACCATATATTTTTATGTTCGCTAACAAATGTGGATAGATAGAGATAATTGTCTTAATATTTCATAATCACGGATATCAGATAGAAATTTGATTACTATGTTTATCATCTTGGATTTTTTATAGAATTTTTAACTTATATTTCATAACAGGATTATTATATAGAGTGTCAAATGAAGTGTGAATAAGTATGCAATTTTTTTTTCTTATTGATTATGACATTATGTGTATTGAAATACCTCATGATCAAATATATGTAAAATTTTTGACAAATAATTTTTCTATTTGTCGTTCACTTTATGTTGTTATGATTAATTTTACTGGATTGAAGCTTTCAGTCACTTCTTTGGTGGAGTATAGTTTTTGTTCAATGTTTTGGATGTTGTGGTGGTAAAATTTCATGAGATCTATATGGGTTATTGAGAACACTCTATAATGGTACGTCCTTATAATAAAATTCTTTGTAAATGTATATGAAAATAAATAATGTTTTGTCAAAAAATAATATTTGAAGATTTACAATCATAGGAATGACTTCAATGTACAATGTTAAGTTGTTGTGGAGTGTTATTAGAAAAATATCATCATATGATCAAGGAAAATTTCATCGGTAAGATTCTATAATATTACCCTTATTAGTATATGAAGCGAGTTTATTATTGTATAATTTAAATAAAATGGGAATGATTGATATTGTGAATCTAATTTTTAAATGGTTAATCAGATGCAGTTCATGACGTACATATAAAAATAGTTTCAGTTGAGGTTTTACTAGGTGAATAAATAGTATAGAGTTATAATAGTTTGAAAGACAAAGTAAAACATTCATAAATATATATAAAATGAATATGTAATGTTGATAATTCATTATCCATTTATCAGGATTTTTATGTGTTAATTAATATGTTTCTTAAATCAATTGTTGATGATGTTTATCGAAGGTTGTATATTATATAGTTTTAATGATGCTTCGTGAATATTCTAGATTATTTAAGAAGAATCTAGAAATTTTTCATGAGTTGGAGTTTGGGATATTTGACTATTTATTTTAGTGGGAAATTTAAATTGAATTATCTTATATTATTCTACTTACAAACCTATAATTATGGGATGAATGTATTAAATGAAGATACTACAATTCACACACCAAGTAGATAGGTGAATCCCTATAGAGTAACAAATTTTTTCGTAAATTTTTTATGAAATATTAGGGACATGTCTATTAGATATAGACATTCCATAAATTATTATTGGATAGAAAATTTGTTGAAATGATTGATGAAACAAGGAACATAGTTGTAGTATTTGAATTGTGAAAGTAATATTAGTCGATGAATAATAATGAGAGTTTATATTAGATGGTATCTGACATATAATATGATGTGGTGAACTAATGGAAAAGTGATAATATTTTGTTCACTCTGAAAGAAGGAACTTAAATTATATACCAAAACCCCCATCAGATGAACCAATTTTACAAAAATCGATTATACTGAATGATGTTAATGTCTACTACTTGGAAATAAAGTTTTTATGAAATAATTCGAAGATGAGAAAGTGGGGAGATTTATCAAGAAGAATAGTGAAAAAATACTAACCCACCTTAGTGAATTTTAATATTGTTTTTATAAAAATTCTTTGTTATATGATTTAATTTTGTGGTGATAAAATTTATGATAATTTTTTATATTGAAACACATGTGTATGGCTATTTATTTCTTTATCAATCCACATAAAATGTATTGTTTTCTAGTGGGCTATGTGGTGTTGGATAATTTAGAAAAAATAAAAATGAATATATACTCATACACAGTAGGGATCCTTGTAAATAAATTTATTTCCATTGTTGTTCATGTCTTATTGTTTCTATAAAATATATATCTCTTTAACATGAAGAAAATATTTTTTCATAACAAATAAAAAAATTAAAAAAAATATTGTTGATCACTACCTCACTCTCTCAATGATCACACAGATCTTGAATGGTCCTTTAATTTATATTTATGTCCCTATAATATTCCCGGTAAGAATGATAAAATTAATTTATGGTTTGAATAAACATACTGAAAAAGAAACAAGTTTTGAATATGTCTTGTGTATAATTTAAATAATAGTTAGATGAAAGGGCCTTACATCATTTTCAATTTAATATAAAACACTCAAACCTATGGTATCATAAATTTAAATCAATTATAATTCATTAATAGTGTCATAAAATAATATAATATCATATATTATCTACTTATAATATTTAATCACCTATTCATTAATAATTTCATATTAAAATAATCATTTCAAAGTGTTAATTGTTTAATTTTTAATGGGAATACTAATTTGAAAAATACTATTATTGTATAATTATCATGGATATATCTAATACAGAATGTTTGTAATGAAATATATAAAAAATTTATTCATTATACACATATATTCATGGTCACCCAAAAGATGTATATTAAAAAAATTAATTGCACTATTCAACGAGATGGTTGGCCGTATGTACGCATGAACACATTTTTTACTTTTTGATGGATGTAAAAAAGAAAGATAAATAAAAATTATATTTTATATAATAATTATTATTTATAATATATATTTAATATATATAGTTATTAAATATTTATTGATTCCACTCATTTAATGAAAAATGAAAAACAAATAACATCACTTCATAGGGGTTATAATATACAATTACCCAAGAATGATGTTATCATTTTCCAACAGATGGGAAAATAAGATGGTAATATGATATTATATTATAAAATAATATTTCTTTCATAAATATCATATATAAATATTAAACAAATGATAACAAATATTCATGAAACAAGGTGTTGGAAAAATGAATTGTATCGGTGCATTGAGGTATTAGTCCGTACATAAGTACAAGATATAAATTTGCTTCCAAATTGGTGGAAAATAGGGTGAATAATGATGGTTACATAATAAAAATAATAATTATGTATATTTAATATAAATTAGTTATTGTTTTATTATTGACACCATATAATTATACGAGGATGATGAAGAAATAAAAAACCCGAGATTAGGAAGGATAATTGCCCCGTATTCAATAGGTCTCCTTTATGGAATATTTTAAGGACCATTAGAATCATATTTTAGTAATTAAAATAACAATAATTGATGGATATGGGTTTTTATAAATTAATGGATTATGGTTTGGTTAAGCAATATGTCTAAAATTTGTGTAATGATGAGAAGGAAGGGTCTACTTTTATAAATGGGGAGAAGACACACTTGTAATTTTCTAAAAGATTAAAATATAATAATAAAATACTCAAAAAACATTCTTCCAAATGGAAATAAATTAAAATGTATGATAGAATGTGGTCTCAATATTTCCACATAATAGGATTTATAATAGTTTAATTGGAAATCATACCATTATATCTAGGTTTACTTTTTGGTAAACCTATTTTAAGAATAACTAATGTAAATTTTTAATATTTTTTACCATTAATTAAAATAAAAAATTAATGTGTAATCTGTAATATAATATTGAAATGATGAATCCAAATATGGAATACATTTTATAAAATAAAATTCAATTAATTGAATTAATTTAAATAAAAATTAAGCCTATAAAAAGACGACAAAACTAGTTTTCCTGAATTTTATTACTTGTAAAATGATATTTATACCAAAATACCATGTTAACTATAATCTTTTTGAATTAACTGGACTAATAATAAAAAAATGAATCAATATTAGATAAAGAAAAAATTTTAATTAAAATCTTACTTTATAAATTCTTGATGATTAAAGTTTTTTCTAATATTATTCTGTATTTTTTACTATTCAAGGAAAAATAAATATTTTTAAAATTATTGAAAATAAATAAAATTTTAATTAAATGTTTATTTCAAAAATAAATATCATTTTTCAAAAAAAAAACTAATTTTTTAGAAATTAAATATATTATTTTCCCTAAAAAATTAGTAAATAACATTCAGAGTAAAAAATCCTTTTTATAGCAAAAAAATAATTCTCTATAAATTTATCAATTATTTGTTAATAGATTTAATTAAAAAAAATCATACATATTTATGTGTTTTTTAAAATTGGTTATTTCTATTCAATCAAATAAATCAATGGCTAGGTTATTATGGTATAATAAATTATTGTTCATTTAAACTTGAGGCTGTGTGTATCATATGGTATCTATGATATTAAATTTATTTGAAGTGGTTTATATTAGAGAATATTTGGGTGTTCAAATAACCCCCATAAATTCATGGACTATATTTTATTAATGGAGTGGAATATTATACCACTACACAATAAATTGTCTGTATACACCTCATAACACCAATGTATTTATTCCAAATAGAATATTTGTTGTTGGAAATATTATTCTTAAAAATATACTCATTATTTTTCTATTCAATTATACCTCTTAAAATTTATTTCAAATTATATATATGTATGATATTTATCCTTTATATTATCTATCACTACCATCTCCCAACAAGGTGTACCCCTCCTAGGTCGGTAATGTGAGAAGCGAGATAATAACCCCCGAGTCCCACCTCCAGTAGGCCCTTGGTTGGTGACTAGCACCGAGAGAATATTAAACACACAAATTGGAGGCATTACCCTGTAAGAGAACACATGCAGAAGAGAGAGATAATATAGACACCAACCAACTCTAACTCAGAACTGAAATATAAAAGAAAACCCAAGTGAACATATGTAATAACTTGAAAAAAATACTTCAACTAGAAGGGGAAAACTAAAAATACCCCAATGAAATTAAAAATTGCAGAAACCACAAGCTCGAACAACTCATGCAACCCCAAGCATGTAGAAAATAACTTGATCACCAACCTACTCCAAGTGGCATGAAAAAAAGATTATATATACATAGGGTGAGAATAAAGGTATACTCGGTAGGATCCTACCTAGAGCCTCTCGTGAAAAAGTAAATAATGAATGCTAAAGCACTGTGAACAACAAGTTAAACTACCTCCTCACCTAAACATGTATACTAAGTTCCCAACCTCACCATGGATACTATTACTAAGTAACACATACAACAGTATATAATATAATAAACAATATCAAGGGTACCCCACTACTACTTCCCCTCTAGTTTTCTGCTTTTCCCCAACATTGCACATCCTAAGCATCTGTCTCCAAAAAGTCTTACCCACAAACACCAAAGCGATGCACCACAACATGAACCTCATGCAAAAAACCACCATGTCCATGTTATAAAAGTAACCAAGAAGTTTTTGAGAGCCACCACAACCCACATAACATGTATCATATGTCAAGTATTATACCTCAAGACATTATAGCCCATACACTGAGTAAGGATCATCAAGGCATCACAACCTATACACATTACACCTATAGTATTCCATAGGGAACTCTATCCAGAATATATGTGTGTGAATAACCACAAGCCATTATAGCCCTCTACAAACATATATGGGGAAAACTAATCATTTTTCCCACCAGTACAATTTACTACCAAGATAAGAGAGTGGGGAAAGGGGGGTAGTCATCCATTCATCCTTCCACCAGAATGTTGGGGAAAACAACCCCATAGGGCTCAGAATCCACGAGGTGTCAGTTCCTCTTACTGACAGGGTGGAGTAGCATAGAGAAACACAAAATTTACATGATATACTATATATCACACCCACACTATGGGAATAACCTAGTCTTAGACTCAACTACAGCTAATGTCTCTCGGACTCTAGCTGCTAATTCTATGACTAGGTATCTTATAAGCGCACAACCATTTAAAGATAATTAATACATTATTTCATTCCCTTTTCATCAGTTTCACATTATGTTAACTAATTCGTTAAACATTAATTAACCAGTACGAATTCCACATTAATGTTCATTAGCATCACACCCAAAGTATACTATTCCTTCAAAATTACAACCCTGTCATTATGTTTCAGGAAAGTCCAACCCCTTGGGTTAACACCATTTATTAAATTATTCATTACAGAATTACATTCCCACATTCCCAGACATTCTAGAAAAACATTCTATGCTTCTAAACAGAAGGGGTCTTAACATTGTACGTATATGTACTACCCATCGAGTCTTTTCCGCCTATAGCAAGAGCGTAGAACCATCCTCCCTTGAGAAGCTAAACATGGAAATCACGTGGCATACCCCATGCATCTTCACTTCATTATGAAAAGGGAAAGAAAGACCATCCACCTTATGTAGTGAGGAAAATTTAAACTGGTAATCAACCAAAAAGAAACATCATTCATCCAACAATCACATCCATCCCATTCCATCATACATGATGTCCTCCCCAACAACCACATGCATAAACTGATGCATCTCGCCACGCTAGGCTTTATTTTCTTCCACAACCAAAATGACTCCATGTACCCACATATCACAATATCCATCCACGCTCACATTACAACACAAGCAGCAAGAAAAACAAACCACTTAATAATATGGATCTTGGCCCTTAAACAACCAAGAGGGTAACTCAGAACCCTACAAGGAATTATCTTTTATCAAACAACCTATTCTTTAATACATATTGGGTTAACTTATTGTTATTTATAGGTTCCAAATTTGTGAAACCTAATCTTTAAGTTATCACAAATCATTAATCATGCTTACTGCACCAATTTGATTAACATCAAATTACAACAAGAAGAACTAGATTCATTTACCTACCTCTTTATCTGTAGAAAAATAGTTATCAATTATTTCTGGTTTACATTATTTACCAATTTACACCAAGAATGAGCGACTAAACAAAGAAATTATGGATATCACACTATCTTGCAAAACAAGAGGCAATAGCATATGATTGATATCAATTTATTTATCCTATTAAAGTATTTATTATGTAAATTCCATTGTGATACAGTGGGATAAAAAAATCTAACTATACTGTTTTGCATAAAATAAAAGAGAAGCAACAATTCCTCTACCTAAAATAGTTCTTGACGTTCTTTATACGAGAACAGTCTACACAATGGATCATGATCGCCACCTCTCGCGACAACTGCATCTACCCGAGGATGCCACGGTATGACCGAACCAACCGAAACCAATGAAAACTCCATTAGAAGCATGGATATTACAAGATATAGTATGGAAAGGATAAACATGAGAAGATGAACCCCAAAAGGACGATAATAAATCACACCATATATTGATGATTTATGGATACTTCTTGGTTGCACCAAAACAGGGGGTGCACTTGTAGCGAGAAGGACATCGAGGAATCCAATCCACGGGGAAAATTTTGATCTCATGATTACTATGGGAAAGAAGGAAAGGTTCAAGCACCTCGCACTAGAAAACAATGATGAAAAACAAAGGAGGAAAATATCATGTCTCTTTTAATGTTTTAACAGATCGACGGTTTATGATACGGTTAATTCCCCAATAAAAGTGTATTGCATTAAAACATGTGATTTATCTAAGTACAAACACCCCGAGCCTTACGAATAATTAATATATGAGTTATGGATTTTGAATCAGACTTAGAGTCCTTAAAATAAGGCTTTAAATAAAATTTACGTCAAAGTAAACTTCAAAGGGGTGAAACTATAGGAAGTTGGAAACACTACTCATGAAAATAAAATTTGGAAAAGGAAAAAAAATCATGAACCTCCCCATTATAACCTCACCAATAGAACATTGTTCATGAACTTCACTGATAGAACACTATTCATGAACCCCACCGTTAGAACCTCACTGATATAAAACTGTTCATGAACCTCACCGATAGAACAATATTCATAAACCTCACCATTATAACCTCACCGATAGAACACTGTTCATGAACCTCACCGTTAGAACACTATTCATGAACCTCACCATTAAATACACAGTTCATGAAGCTCACCATTAGAACATTGTTCATGAACCTCACTAATAGAACACTGTTCATGAACCTCACCATTTAAACCTCACCGATAGAACATTAGTCATGAACCTCACAGAGAGAAAACTATTCATGAACCCCACTGTTAGAACCCCACTGATAGAACTTTTCATAGAGTTTGAAATTTGGCCAAGGAAAGAGAGGTTATCGATAGAACGTTTCACTGATGGAACTATTCACAAAATAGGAAAATTGGTAGAGTGTTGGGGATAAGTCACATTGACCTCCCAAAACACCTCAAACAAAATATTTTTACAAAGGAATATACTAGAGTGGTCCGGGGCATTATATCTGATATCTCTCAAAATATTCTCGTCCTCGAGAATTCAAAAGCCACCTAAAGTGAAAATGAATTGGGGTACGAACAACCACCCATTGAGATACCTCTCAAAATAGAGAAAGCCAAAAAAGCAGCAAAAGGAATCTATCTCATAAACAAGAACTTATTTTATAACCATAGAGGCTTCATCGATACATGAAAAGAGTTAAACATCAAACAACTCTGGGTACTGAGCACGTATCTATGACTCATATTCCCAGGTACTCTCCTCCATGACACCATGTCGCCACAAGACAAGAACCAAGGGGATAGAACGCCCGTGCAACACCTTCTACATGTGGTCTTGGATCTCCATAGGTTGATCCACAAAAGTTTCATCATCATCAATATCGATCTCTCCCCAATTGATGACCTTAGAGTCATCATTAAGATAATTACAGAGTAGTGATACATGGAAAACATCGTGTATTTGACTCATCTGTGGGGGAAGTGCTACTCGATACGTCACAACTCCAAAAATAGCTAACACCTCGAAAGGCCCAATAATGTGGGGATAAATCTTACTCCCATGACCAAAACATCGCTGACCATGATGGGGAGTCACCTTCAGAAACACATAATCCCCCACATTAAACTCTAAGGGCCTCCTCATTTGATCATCATATGATGTCTGATGATCTTATGTTGTCTTCATTGGCTCTCAAATCACCTAAACCATCTTTGTTGTATTTTACACTAGTTACGGTCCAAGAATTGCTTACTCTCTGACCCATGTCCAGCACAATAGAGAACAACAAGGTCATCCATACAAGGATTCACATGGCGCCACACCAATTGTGGAGTGAAAACTATTATTATAAGTGAACTCCACCAAGGGTAAGTGACTCATCCACGAACATCCAAAATCAAGGATAGAAGATCCTAACATGTCTTCCAGAGTCTAGATGGTTCGCTCTGTCTAACCATCTATTTGTGGATGAAAAGATGTGTTAAGGCATATCTGAGAACTGAAATCATTCTAGAGACCACTCCACACCCTAGAAGTAAAGAGAGGATCTCTGTCATAAATGATCGTCATTGGGACTCCATGAAGTCTCACCACCTCATATAGATACTTCCTTGACCAAAAATACACTAAGCTGGACTCCATGATTTCTATAAAGTTTGCAAATTTTGTTAAGCGATCCACTACCACCAAAAGAGCATCATGTCCTCCCGGAGATCGAGGTAAACCAGTAACAATGTCCCTTGAGACATCCTACCACTTCCTCTGAGGAATATCTATTGGCTGGAGCAGACCACCAGGAACACAGTGTTTGGACTTCACCTTCTAGCAGACCTAACATCGAGACACAAACTCCGCAACCGCATGCTTCATCCTAGACACCAAAATTGGCTCATCAAGTCTCGGTACATCTTTTTCACGCTAGGATGTACTGCTAAAGGCAAACTATGAAACTCTCTAAGAACCATCTCATGCATGGTAAAAGGAACAAAAAACCATCCATGATACACCTCTCGGTGTTGTTCATCCTCTGACCAACCATTAGGGTCCACACTATAAATAACTCGGTCTCTCCACACCTCCACCTCAAGATCACCCAACTGGGAATCTATCACTTGCTTCATGAGATATGACTACACCATCATCTGTAAAATACATCCTCTACCCCCAACTTCTCCCATATCATGATGTAATGCTGATAGTTCTTCCATTACTCTCTAGAAGTCACCAGATTCACGTACTGCATTGCTACGTGACTTACGACTCAGCACATCAGCTACAACATTCCCCTTTCTGGGTCTGTAAAATATTTTGAAGTCGTATTCCTGTACGAACTCCATCCACCGACGTTGTTGTATGTTCAAGTCACACTGGGATAAAAAATACCTCAAACTCTTAAGATCAGTAAAAAACACATAGCACTCACCAATGAGGTAATGTCTCCACAACAAGATAGAAAACACCATGGATGCAAAATCAAGAACTTGAGTGGCATAGTTACGTTCATGGGGATGTAACTATCGAGACCCATAAGAAACAAATTATTTTTTCTATATCAAAACACAGCCCAACTCCAGATGCAAAGCACCACAGAAAACATCAAACGGAAGTCCCTCAGAAGGAAGAGAAAGAACTGGAACACTAACTAACTTCTTCTTTAGATACTTGAAATTTGCCTTACACTAATAAGTCCATATGAATTACTTATCCTTCCTGGTCAAAGCTGTCAAATGAGTTGAAACACGTGACAAATCACCTACGAACCTCCTATAGTAGCCTATGAGACAAAGGAAACTTCACACCTATGACACTATCTTGGGGGATTCTAACGAATCAACTGCTTATTTTTTTGATGGATCGACAGATACTCCCTACTGGGACACAACATGATCGAAGAAACAAACTTCTTGAACCCAAAACTCACACTTCGGCAACTTCCCATATAGCTGATGTTGACGAAGAACACACAAAACAACGTGTAGATGCTCTTCATGATCCTCATTAGACATGGCGTACACAAGGATTTCATCTATGAAAACTACAATGAACTTGTCTAGGAACTCACAGAACACATCATTCATTAATCCCATGAACACAGCTGGAGTATTCGTCATTCCAGACAACATTACAACGAACTCAAAATGCTCATGATGACAATGGACAACAGTCTTTGGGATATCCTCATATTGCACACACATTAGATGATATCATGATCACAAGTCGATGTTTGAGAACCTACTATAGCCCTTTAGTAGATGAAATGAATCATAAATCTGCGAAAGATGATAGAAATTATTTATTTTCACTTTTTTTAAGCGATGATAATAGACACAGAACTACAAAATCCCATCAGCCTTCATCAAAAAATAAACTAGTGCACCCCACGACGACACACTTGTCCGAACAAAGCTACACTATAACATACCATCAAGACATATATATACCTCTTGTAACTCAGAAGTGGCCATCCTATATAGATACATAGACATAGGGGACGCTCCTGG
This sequence comes from Viscum album, assembly GCA_963277665.1. NCBI lineage: Eukaryota > Viridiplantae > Streptophyta > Magnoliopsida > Santalales > Viscaceae > Viscum > Viscum album. The sequence goes on from OY728150.1 coordinate 1,899,615,966, forward strand.
TTGTAGCTCGATCCCAAGCTGGATCTCTCATCGGGGGGGGGGGGGAAATGCTACAAAACCTTCTAGAAAGACATCAAGGTAATATTATATGATCCTAGGTATAGAGACCCATGCCTTTTATATATAAAATTTCATGTTTTTAATCATAATTAACTATCAGAGTACAAGCTGAGGATTGTTAAGTCTAATGTCTTCGAAGACTAGGTACATATAACACAAAACATGTGGCTAAAAACACTTCTTCTTTTCATCTCCATAATGAGATCCTAACTTCCTTTGATCCCTTACATATGTATAGGGTACCCTGGGGAACACATGAACAAAGGGATGAGCTAAAAAGCCCAGTAAGGGAAATAATATAAGGTTACAACTCAATAACATGAGTTAGGAGGTATGGCATAATGATATCAAAAGCATGAAACTAATAAAATCATTTGATATAAACATGGGATCATATAAAAATGGAATCATATAAATGTGGTAGAATCATAAATCATTTCTTTATTAAGGGTAAAGGCTAACCATCAATATCGTTTATCATTTCAGTATGGGTCAAGGCTAACCGCCTATCCTGTTTCACATCACAGCTCATGAGAAATAACCTTACCCAATGCATTGTAGCTCTATCTGGGCGCACCCATATCAAAATATTCATGAATATACTTATGAAATAAATATTATTACAACATATACAATCATATATATTCAACCATACTCAAACATAAGGGTACCCATGAAAGGAATTGGGTACCACAATATGACATCAATCATAACAATAGGGAATATAATGAAAGTGTCCATATAAGAAAAGAATTAGAAATAATTGGGCGTTCATAGGATAAAAGAGGCATATAACATGGTAGGGGGTGTCAAACATAAGTGACAACTTATGAGAAATGTATTTTAGAAATATTAGAATTAAAACATTTTTGTGCAGTTTTAAGGAAAATACAATAGAGATTTTTGAAATAGTAGAGAAGAAATTATTTTATATAAAACCATAATTGAACCAAGAAGGTTTTCATAATTGAAAAAATAATATAAAAAGATAATGGTGTCTTAAAATAGAAGATGTGATGGACATGAAATTGGGTAAATGTTCGGGAAGTTCCTTTAAAACAACTGTGCTTATTGGGAAGTAACGAAGAATGATTCACTTAAAAGAATGTATATCCTCGAAATAGAATGAGAGATGGATCACGGAACATGATTTTGTAGTATATGAACAGAATTTTTATGTTCAATATAAAAGTAAAGACATCATCATTTTGGTAAAAAGAAATATAGAGAAACCTGAAGGAATAAAGGAAGTTCAGGTGGAATCCATCACAGTTTATTGGCATGGTATCGAGTGTAACCAAGAGGGCCTGATAAGAGAGATAAGAGGTTTATCATCACTTATTAAACATTATAGTAGTATGTGGAAGGTGTATAAATGTAACCCATCACATGATATTACAAAAAAAGGCATAGCATCAAGAACAATCTTGATTAAGAGTAAAAATGGGAGGATCTCTTACCTTAAGTCTGTTGGTGTTCTACACTTGATATTAATGACCTTAATAGTAAAATAAGATTTATTAATCAATAGTTCCAGAACCTTATATACATTTAAAATATAAATTATAACCTTTTTAAGTTCATTTATACCCATTTTGATAGATTATAAGGTTCAATTTCATGGTTCAATTCAGTTTGTTTCCTTGGTTTTAATGATCAGTTCACTTGTATTTTGGTTTGGATAAAATGTAAGATGAAATTGGTTGTCTAGAATTGATTTCATATAGCATTAGTGAACATCCATTTGGTTACATGGTTACAAAATTAATTTGGTTAATTGGAGTGAAAGAGATCCATGACATAAGACATTAATGATAAAAGCTTGAATTAATGTTAGTGGTTTTACCCATAATTAACTTGTTTTGTATTATTATTTGATATCATGAGTGTATAAGGATTCCAGATCCATAAATAGGATACATAACATTTATAATAATCTGGTTCAACCGTAACATAAATGGTTTCATGACCAGAAACAAAGATGATAAAAGAAATTGAAAACACTTTATCCACGATGTCGATAATTCGACACTTCACAGACGATGTTTTAATTTTTGAACGTGAGGGAGAGGAGAAGAAGCATGATGCTTGAATTTTTTCCATAAACATGATTAAGATACAGAATATATGATATTCTGGAACTTTCATGCCTTTTGGATAATGGAATGGGAATAGGGTAGAAGAAATGAAGGAAATTGAAACAAAACACTTGAAAATGAAATGGGATCCTTACCCTTTGATCTCCTCTCTTTGAGATCCCACATCAGGCCTTTTATTTTTCCCTTTTGATAAGAACAGCAGGCCTTGGACGTGGGGAAGAAGGATGGGATGATTCTTGGGAATAATTTGGACGAGGCACAAGGATTGAGAGGTGTGAGGGAAAGAGTTAAGGAGAGGTGGTATTTACAGTGAGGGAGGGGACTTTTTTCCCATTATTTTAATTATTAGTTTATTATTTAAGTCCAAGACTATGAATAATTGATAATTATCATTATATATACTAAAATAATCATGTATTATTCGATATTATCATCTTACATCATCCATACATCATTTATGATGCAGTATTTAGCATTTATTGTAATTTATCGTATTTAACTATTCATAAAAAATTGAAGTATTTCAGAAAAATCCAAAAAATTCACCCTAACCATTTTTCGATGTGTAGAATCCAAAAATGAATTCCAATTTCCAAAAATAATTTTCTAAATATTATTATTTAAATATTAAATTAAAATAACAATTTAGTATGAGAACCAGTTTTAAAATATTCATTAACTTATTCTAAAATACATGTATATTGTACTTCAAACATCAATTTTATTTTAATACTATCATAGGTGATGTTACTATTCATTAGGGTATATCACTATTCATAAGGGTATGTTACTATTCATTAGGGTATGTTACTATTCACCCAAAATTATGTTTTCCTTATCGAACTCCAATATCTTACTAATTACAACCGTGTATGCCGGATATTCAATATTCTAAAAACAGAAGTGTCAAACTTATGTTTAGAGGTCACTTAGCACTTAGTAGTTCATTATGTTGAGTTTTCATGTGCTTTTATGACATATTTATGAGAATGGAAATTTCATTGAAAAAACATTGGGTCGTAACATTCTTCCCCCCTTATGAATTTTTGCCCCAGAAATATTCACTTCCCACATTAGAACATATGAGGTTAACTTTACCTCATCACCTCCTCTGGTTCCCATGTTGCTTTTTAAAACTTTTGGTTCCTCCATAACACTTTAACTAGGTGTGTTGTCTTATTTAGTAGAACTTTGTATCTACGATCTAATATCATTACCAGTTGATCACCATAAAAAAGATCATTCTCAAATGGTACCACCTATGGAATGAGTATATATGAGGGGTCTGGTATGTAATTTCTAAAAAGGGATACATGGAATACATTTTGTACTTGATATAGGTTTGGTGGGAGTGCCAGTTGGTAGGCAACCACTCCGATGCATTCAAGGATCTCAAAGGGGCCAATATACCTTGGTCTTAGCTTCCCTTTCACTACTACAAACACGGCCTTTATCAGCGCTAAAAATGGCCTTTATCAGCGCTAGAAAAGCACTGATAAAGCCAGCGTAGATAAAGGGGGGGTCCCCTTTATCAGCGCTCTCGTTTTAGTGCGGAAAAAGGAGCATTTTATCAGCGCTTTTAAAAAAGCGCTGATAAAAGTAAAATAAATTTAAAAAAATTAAAAAAATACTGCCAATCGGGGGGGATTTTATTGCGCTTGAACCCCCCCCCCCTTTTACAGTGCTTTTCGGCCCCTATACAACACCCCACACACCTCACACACCCCACGCACCCCCCTCCACCCTTTAACAGTGCTTGCTCCAATATTCCCCATGCGCGCGCACCCCTGCCTCCACCAGGATTTGAACTCGAGACCTCCCCCCTGCGTGCCTAAGCCCTTACCACTACTCTATTTTGATTTGCTTTCCAATTCATGATATCTCTATATATATATTTATATATTTTGTTATATTTATTCGTATAGTAATATATATTTATATTAATATATATATATAGTTATATTATAATATATATATATATACAGTTATATTATAATATATATAGTAATATTAATATATATATAGTGGTATTAATATATATCTATATATATTAATATTTAGTTATATTTATTCGTATAGTAATATATATTTATATTAATATATACTTATATTAACATATATATAGTTATATTAACATATATATAGTTATATGAATATATATTTATATAGTTATATTAATATATATAGTGATATTAATATATATATTTATGGTGATATTAATATATATATTTATAGTAATACTAATATATATATATATGTAGTTATATTAATATATATAGTTATTAGATTAATATATATATAGTTAGATTAATATATATATAGTTAGATTAATATATAGGTATATAAATATTCATATATTAGTAATTTAAATAAAATGGATATTAGTTATTATTTATATAAAGCTAATATATTTTATATGTAAATATGTTTAATTATTTATTTAAAAAAAATTAATTTTAGGTGTAAATAATTAAAAAATATGAATATATTGTTATATATTTGATTATAAATAGCAATGCATTATAAAAAATGATGAAATTTCAAAGACATAATATCAATATGAATGTAATACCTTGGAATAAATTCTTACCCCACCAAAAAAATCCAATAATACCCCCTTAAAAGAGGGTAAAAATCCACAAAATGTTAAAAAATCGGGGTACCCCGACTAAAAACTCAGTTTTGGAGGACTTTTGGGCCTCTTTTGGCCTCGAAAATTGCTTGACTCGGGTCCCCCCCTGTCACAGAGACGTAGAGCTCGTCGCAGGCTTCAATTTGATATGTGGTAGAGCTCAAACGGACACCCGGATCAAAAGTTATGGCCGTTTGAAGTTTAAGTTGCGTTTTCAACATATTTTGGATCTTTTTTTAATTTTTTAAATTTTTTTAGTCCTAAAATTGTTATTAAATGACTATTACTCCATAATTATTATCAAAATATTAATTAAAAATAATTTTTTAATTTTTTATGAAGTCATTTTCACTAAATATCATAAATATTAAGTATAATAAGTGTAAATGTACATTTATACTTATCTAAAATATATTTAAAAATTATATATTATATTTATATAACAATAAAACTATATTTATATATTAATATATTTTTAATTTTTTTTGAAGCCGACCCTTTATCAGCGCTAAAAAAGCGCTGATAAAGGCCCCCCTTTATCAGCGCTACTAAGAAAGCGCTGATAAAGGGGGGCCCTTTATCAGCGCTACTAAGCAAGCGCTGATAAAGGGGGCCCCTTTATCAGCGCTTTTTCGTTAGCACTGATAAAGGGGGGCGCTGCGAAAAACTGTTTTTGTGGTAGTGTTTCGTCCCAAATTGCATGACTCTCTTCCATGGTGATATTTAAAGGAAGAATTTATCCCCAACGTCGAACTCCAAGTCCCTTCGATGGTTGTCAGCATAGATATTTTTCCAACTCTGAGTAGCATTGATGTTTTTCTGGATGACTTGGAACTTCTCTATCATATCTTGCACAAAATTATGTCCAAGTAGCATTCGTTTTCCAACTTCATCCAAACATGTTGGAGTTCAACATCGATTTCCATATAGAGCTTCAAACAGAGCCATCTGAATACTCGAGTGGAAGATATTGTTGTATGAGAACTCAACCAACAGAAGATGCTGATCCCATCCAGCTTTAAATTTTAAAGAGCAGGATCTCAGCATATCATCAAGCATCTGAATTGTCCCTTTAGATTGGCCATCTGTTTGGGGTGATAGGCCATACTGAAATTTAATTCAGTACCCAAAGCATGTTGAAAAATCTTCCAGAATTTAGATGTGAACCATGGATCACGATCAGAGAAAATTGATAGAGGAACACCATGCAGTCTCACCAAATCCTTCACATAAATTTTTGCATGTTGTTCAAGTGCGAGTTCTTCCAAAATAGAAATAAATTGGGCCGTCTTGGTGAGTCGGTCAACCACAACCCATATCGCATTATTTCCCTTCGAAGTCTTCGGGAGACATGTGAAAAAGACCATTATGACATTCTCCCATTTCCACATGGGTATATGCAGTGGTTGCATCATCCCATTGGACTTTTGTCACTTTGGTTTAACTTTCTAACATACCATGCACGTTGATATATATTCTACAATCTCCTTCTTAATGTTTTCCCACCATAAGTGTTTAAGGAGATCGTGATACATCTTGGTACTTTAAGGATGGATAGATAATGTTGAGATCTTTTCATTGTCCAATAGCTCTTTATTCATCTCAGGTGATGAAGGAACACAAAGCCACGTTCCAAACCAAATCACATCATCGTCATTGATATGGAACTCTTGGCGCTTCCCTTCCATTACTGGATTGAACTGCTCTGGTAACTCCACATTATCCCTTTCTGCTTCCTTAATCATCTCTTGGATAGATGGTTGCTTAATCATTTGGGAAAGGTAGGACATATCTATAACGAACCATACTTTACATACATTATTAATACATAAAAAATGAAGTACACTTATTACAACATATAACAAAACCATGGAAGGACCGTATAGGTATAGTTTCATTAGAAACTGGGAATCATAAACACCTGGTTCATAAAGCGTCTACACTATCTCTCATTCATTTCATCATATCTATAGTCCCTTTTGGCATATATTACTTAATAACCTTCTTCCTGGCCTGGGGAAAGAAAACACACAAAAGGGTGAGCTCAAATTCTTATTAAGGGTAAACAATAGAAATATCAATCACATCATATTCATAAGAACATAACATTTTGGAAATCTTACACTAGAAAAGAGATCATAAATTCATAACATGGGATAAATCATGGTAGTGAAATGTAATCCCAATAATCATAACATAAAACATGAAACATTTTGGCATACACACTTAATCATAGAAAATCATTTCTTATTAGTCAAGACTCATTACCAAGACTATCTTAGTGGAAAAAGTCCATTTTTGAACCGAGTTCATTCCTCTTTTCAGTCCTGTTTCACTGAACCGATTTAACCTGCCATTCCAGCCATGTCTATCTGATGAGATATAAAGTCTTTAACCATTTCATTGGAGGGAGATATAGGTCCCACCCATCTCATATTTATAACATTCTTATGTGTGGCACAAAATCATAAACCATACATCATAACATAACCCATGTAATAAAAATGGGAATCATAAACATCATGATATCATAAAACAATTCATATAAGACAAAGTAATTAATAGAAATAATTCCATCACAACATAATCAAATAAATGTAATAATAGGGATAGAAATAGAACCCTATATTATCTTATATGGAAAATAATTTCCCTAAAACACTTGAACTCCATTCTTGATGAAAATATCCTTTCTACTTTAAAAACACTTTTCCTTTCTTAACATGTCATATAATTCTATCCTAAAAGAAGTTGATTAAAAATAAACTTGAAAACTTGTAAAGTAAGCCTTTTGGAAATAATGTTTTAAAAATCCATTCAGGTCGTATAAGTTAAATAAACATTCTTCTCGTACTTTTGTCGGAAAATTCAAAAAGTACCTTGTACGAAAAAACGACAAAAGATTCCTTTCATATCATTTAATAAAATTCACTGAAGGGTAAAATTGGATTTAAACAATTGTAGGTGGATGTAAATAATATTACATATTGAGGAAACATGGATGTGGATGATAAAATACACCCCGGTAAATTCCAAAGTAGAAAAAATCTAAGATAAAAATGAGATTGTGATATTTCCATTACCATAGGTCTGATTTGCTTCGTAATTGTCCGAACCTCCTGTATAATGATTTAAATAATGTAATTGACTTATTACAGAATCATAATAAAGTAATGATATCATATATGGTCATATTCTTATCTTATTATTAGTAATATTTCATTTCTACTTGTTATTCAGGTGTTTATTACTTTTTGTTCTTATGCGTGTTTTGTCGAATAAATTATTATTCTTCTATTTAGGTTATAGATACCTCATTTACATAATTTTATTAGTGTAATATATATCATATTTATTTACTCAATTAATTTATGTAATCATTATGCAATTAAAATCCGGTAGAACGAGTCGCATCACATCATGGAGACGGTATTCCGTACGTACGCACGAGCGATGATATCGTTCCCATGATCATGGAATTATGTTGGAGTGTATGTATACTATTTCAGAATCAATATCACTTTACAATAATCATATATATTCATTCTTTAAACCATTATACCCATCCAAGTAAGGTGGTGGTGGAAAATAGATTACACCACGACGTGGAGATGGTATTCTATGCGTACGCACGCGCGGTGATTTCGTTTTTTGTAGGATGGATAGATGGTGAAATAGGGTTGTTTCATACTTATAATAACATATCAGTATACGAGTGATACTGATGTTATTAATTCATAATGAAACAATTAATGAAGAAGAAGTGGTTGAAGAAATAAAGTTGAAAGAATCGGTAATGGACATTACATATTCTTTAAAGCGCTTCTTTGAGACCTCCTTTTTGGGCAGTAAAATTGGTATTTTTAGAAGACCAGGACCACTATGATGTTTCTAGGGACGTGGAGATGAGAAATTTTCAGGGGTTGGCTGAGCCTGAATTCTCAAAGTGGTGTGAGGAAGAGTGGGAGGAGGTGCCCTTTTATCAGGGAGGAGAGGGGCACCTTTGTAAAAACAAAACAATTATTTTATTATAAAGTCATATTCGGTTTTAAATAGCTCCAAATTGATTTATTTATAATATAAGGCAGGTATGGGTCGAAATAATAAAATCCAATAGAATTTAGACAAGTTTAGGTTTCTATTTTAACCTTATCATTAATATTTAACTTTAAGATAGATAATTTTACTTTTACAGTGTCTTTTTGTGCTTTATACTATAAGGTTAATAAAATTACTATAACAAGCCAAAATAACCCCAAGTTGTTTATTATTAATATATATAACCTTATCTAAGTCATTTGGACGAACCTTAGATTTTTAGGAATAAAATAACTATTAATAATCTAATATTTGTTTTAAAAACTATTTTATGTCAATTTTGATACTATTTAGTAATTGAATTTTTTGAAAATCATAACAGAATGATTAATTAGAAAAAGTTAATTAAATCAATAATAACATGTCATATTAACCTATAAAATTAGTTTAATTCATAAAAAGTCTCAAATTACATTTATTTGTCTATTTATAACATCAATTATGTCAATAATTCATTAATAAGTCAATTACTGCATCATATTTGTGTCATAAATAAATTAAATTATATAATGTCTAAAAGTAACAAATAAAATACAATTATGTAGGAAATCGTTTTATATTTCTAAGGAATATTTATATTCAAATTTATCTTATGTATAATTATATATTAAAAATGATTTACTTATTAAACTTTGATTTTAACTATTTTAACCCTTCTTTAAATAAATTAATAATAAATGTCCTAATCTAATCTAAGGGGGTCTAAATGGTCATATTTTATTCCTAAGGTTGTTTTTGGTCGAATTACACTTATCCAATAGAATTAGGAAATGTTTTAGGGTAATAATAATATCATTTGTACCCTAAATTACCGTATTTACTTTTAACCGTGGAAAAAAAAAGTAAAACGTTACTATTCACCAAAAATTATTTTCATCTAATTGAACCACATTTCACTTACTAACAGCAACCATGTCTCTTGTATTTTTGAAATTATACTCACAGAAGAGGTAAAATTATGTTTTATGTAAATTTGCAAATTCTCCTAGGAGGTGGGTAAAAGACGGTGAAAAGTTCAATAAAATTTCTATATATCTAAAATTATTATAAAATTACTCCAATGAATTACATTTAACATATATATTTATTATGTATCAATTTTAACCTAAAATAAATTAAATTAAAATAAATAATTATTTAAATAAAAAGTCAGTTTTTAAATAGTAACCCATTGTTTTCACTATTCATCAAATATTTAATGTTTTTAGAAAAATATCAAAATTTCACCCTAGGCTAATTTCGATATTCCGAATCAAAAAATGAAGTCCATTTTGAAAAATAAAATTTACAAAATTTCAAAAAGTGGTTATTACTATTCATAACGGCTAGTTTTAATAATATTTTAATAGCATATCGTTGTTTGGTGAAACTCGGTATTGCGTACGATGCAAGCTACCAAGGAAGGTCCTGATTGAGTGTAAAGCAAGACAAGCTATTGTTGTGTGTATTGAAAGATTCCTTTGATGATTTATATAAAATAAAAACAAAATATTTCTTATAAAAGTCTCGGGTGTTACATTCTACCCCCCTTAAAATGAATTTCACCCTCGAAATTCATCACTTTGTAACAAAAAGATGAGGATACCTCTCCCTCATAATATCCTCAAGCTCCCATGTAGCTTCTTCTAATTAGTGGTTCCTCCATATAACTTTCACCAAGTGAGTGGTCTTGTTCCGTAGGACTTTTTCACTACGATCGAGAATCTCTATCGGATGTTCTTCATAAGAAAGATCTTGTTCTAGCAGTACAACTTCTGAGCTGAGTACATGTGAAGGATCATGTATGTACTTTCTCAGGAGATATACATGAAACACATTTTGAACTTGAGAGAGATTCGGTGGAAGCGACAATCGGTAAGCTACCTTCCCAAAACGATCCAGTATTTTGAAAGAACCGATATACCTAGGGTTCAACTTTCCCTTCTTTCCAAATATCATTACTCTCTTCCAAAGAGATACTTGTAAGACAACTTTATCACCCACTTCAAACTCTATGTATTTTTTTCAGTTGTCGGCATAACTTTTTTGTCGACTCTGAGCTTCTATGATGTGTTGTTGAATAGATCAGTCCTTTTCTGCCATCACATCAACAAGATCAGGTCCTAATAGCTTTCATTCCCCAACTTCATCCCAGCAAGTTGGAGTCCTGCATTTCATTCCATAGAGAGCTTCATAAGTAGCCATCTGAATATTGGAGTGAAAGCTATTATTATATGAGAATTCCACCAAAGTTAGGTGTTGATCCCAACCACCTTTTAAATCCATAGAGTAGGATCTCAACACATCTTCTAGAGTTTGAATTTTCCTCTCAGAATGACTGTCTGTCTGAGGATGATAAGCAGTGCTGAAACTTAACTCTGTATCCAGAGTATGCGGAAGACTTCTCCAGAACATTGAGGTAAACCTCGGATCCCGATCAGATATAATAGAAAGTGGTACTCCATGCAATCTTACCACTTCCTTTACATATATCCTGGCAAGGTGATCCAGATAGAAATCCTCTCTAATAGCAATGAAGTGTGCAAACATTGTTAGACGATCAACTATGACCCAGATAGCATTATTTACTTTGGATGTTTTAGGAAGTCTAGTGACAAAGTCTATAGTGATGTTTTCCCATTTCCATTCGGTTATGGGTAATGGTTGTATCATTCCCTTAGACATCATTATCTCGGCATTAACTTGCTGAGAAACCAATCTACCATGTATCTAAAACCAATATATTTAACATATCCCTCATGTTTTTGTTTCGTTAATGTTTTTTTCAAAGGATATATGAAATTATTATCAGTAGTCATCCAATAGATCATTACATCAGCCTTCTAAAATATCCCCTGAATGAGATAGTATTTGAAATGTAAGGATTTAGAAATTATCAGTGTCCATGATTCCATGGAGATACTAGGACTCAATGGGAGGAAAAATAGATCAATTGTTTTCATATAAAACCTCAATTTCAAACTCAATTAAAAGAAAAATCCAAGGTTTTATGATTAAATTCTTCTTCAAAACAGGTTATATCACCACATATAACGTTTCATATAGTCTATATGTATTTTGGAGTGTGATATGGTAGATTACATAAATCACTTCTAACCAATTCCTCCATTATTTATTCAAAAAATATATATTTGGATCTCATGTAATCTTTTTCTGATTAAAACTAGACTCAATATAAACCCTAAAAATGATGTCATCCTCACCCCAAAGACCAAAATCATATCCTCTATTTTCAAATGTTTTAATGGATATTATTTATATAAATATAGTAACCCACAAAAGGATTTTATTTTTATTAAATATTTATTATCAATGAATTGGTGATATGAGTTCTTGTACATAACACGGAATAAACTATGGACACTATAGTGGATAAATAAAGAATCGTATATTTTTTTAAACCAACTGAAATTATTATAAATCATAATATGATTCAAACAATCCAACACTAGTAAATAACCTTAATGGATTTATCCCTTTCAAACAACTATATCACATTAGCAATATATGTGTTTTGAATAATTCAATTAATCATATTTTATCAATCTTTATATATCCTCAAACCCAATATTTTTTTAATTAATTTCATAGAGAATAACATTCATAATCATATTTGTATAGAATGTAAATTTGAAGTATCATTTATGATAGTTAGTATGGAATCAATAAAACATATCTAAAATACCTCAACAATCCCTATTATAATAATTTATAATAATGAATCATTTTCACTATAGATGATGTATAAATCATTAATATATGTATCAAACTTGATGATATAACCTTAATGAACTTTTTATGATCCATAAACTTGAAATTAAAATTAGAAAAACATTATATTCTAATATTATAGTTCAATAAATTCAGGTATTATCATTTCTACATCCTCAACTAAAACCTCATTAAGGATAGACATTTTGAAATACATATAATTTATCTTATTATTTTTATTTTTTATTTAGTATGAAATACCTTAATTTGAATTATATTAACAATTGGAGAAAAATTTTATTCATAGTCAACACCATGATTTCATTTGATATAAATTTCTAAAGAGAAGGTGTTATATATAATAATTATATTGTAAATTTTAGTGTACTTTAAAAACCCCACATTCTCATTATTGGTCTCACCCTTCATTTGCATCCAAAATATTCTAACAATTGATAATATACATGGAGTCGATTTGCGATTTCATAGAAATTGTCAACTTCAAAGAACAAAAAATCTCCATGGATTTTATATAGGCAGTAGGTTCATCATCTATAATCATAATATCCTCATAATATTCAATATAAACCGATATATTCATTATCATAGTAAATCCTATAATAAAATTTTGGATATTTTGTATCTAAATATTGATTATTATTTATTGTGATGTTTTGAATATGATATATTTTCATCAAAGGAAAATATTACATTTATTGGTATTTGGATTATCTATGTTCAAAATTTATCCCATAAACTTTTCAATTTATGTATTACTACTCATGATATATAAAAAATCATGTCAAAAAGTCAATTTTTATTAGTATAACGGTAGAAAAAAATTATCATTACATTTATTGGGATAACAAAAATATATAAATTTCTCCAACAAAAAATTATTTTTAAAAACATGACATCATATATATGATTAATAAACCCAAAAATATTCACATAATTCATATTAATACATTTTAAGTCCATATATAAATGATTTTCTTTATTAATACTTTTTATAGAACATAGAAATTAAAAAATGCAATAGTTTGTTGGAATGTCTTCATAATAAAAAAGAAATTTTCCACATACTCATCCTTAAGCAAATAATTAATGATTTTGTATAATTACATCATTCATATACACCATTATACTATTTTTTTACATTAGAATTATGTTTTTATCTAATTAAAAAATTTGTTATATGATCTTTGAATTACTCACTCAATTATTTTCCACTACGATTTGAATAGTTTCTGTCAATACTTTTTCCCATTTGAGTTTATTAACTCAATCTAAAACACTTAAAAATATTCACTCCATCATTTTTCGGAAAATAAACACATAAATTTATTAAATTAATTAATTATTAAAATTTATGATTGTAAAGACCCGTAAAATTCAAGGGAAATTTTTTCTTAATTTTCTTTAGAATTTTACAAGAGCGCGGTTTCAGACGGCACCTGATTCCGAGGCCCGGAGTGCCCGGAATTAATTTCCGAAGTTTGGCTCGGGTACGTTCAGTGAACGAACGAGCGGGAATTCCTAACTTTTGATCCGGTGCTCGGAATTGAAATCTGAGGGCACCGATGAACTCGCAGCGCCGATATTCGCTTAAAGAGACCTTTTCGGGAGTTGCGTTTGTTGCGGGTTGTAAGTTAGTTTTTGGGAGGTTTATAAAAAAGTTGAATAAAAAGTGTAATTCTTTTTATTTTACTTTTTGTAGGTTAACTCCTCTCAAAGGAGGTTGGAAGTGGGACCCACACCCACATAACCTCCCTTGGGAGGATTAAGTGTGGTGGGGCCCACACGAACCCCCCACCTTTTCAACTCCCCACTCTCCCTCTTAATGGTTTGACAAGTTAACTTATATTTAATTATACAATTCATGTATATTAAATAAGTGAGTTAATTTTTGAGTTATCCATTTTGAATTTCAAACCTTTGAAATTCTTTTTGTGAATAAAATAAGACTTTGTCTTATTTTGTTGGGTTAGAACTCTTAGTCACCTTGGGAGGATTTCTTGAGAGGATTTGAGAGCTTTCTCTTCTTCTTCAAACCTCAACGAAGAACGCGAAGAACGCCGTTCTTCAACGAAGAACTTCTTCCGCGTCATCTCTTCCGCGACGGTTTTCCGCGACGAACGCCTTCAACAACGACTCTTCCTCCGACGTCAAAGGAATCGAGTGCGACTATCGAGGTAGAGATTCTTGAGTTCGTTATTTTTCTTTTTTATTTGACTTTCCTCAAGTCTTGACGAGGAACGCTCAATTTCCGACGAAGAACGCCGCTCCGCTCTTCTTCGTTTACCGTGTCAACGAAGGGGACGCCATCTCTTCTTCGGACAACCTTCGTCGGCAAACGAAGATCCGCCATCGTCGTGTCTCTTCGGGCATAGCACTTCGTCAACGGATTTGACGAACGACGACCGCGACGCCCGACTTCCGCGACGCCGTCTTCCGCGGATCTTAGACGATTCTTCGAATCTTAAAACCGAGGTAGGGGTTGTCGATTTTCTTTTGGATTCCTCATTTCATTCTTGATCGTGCTTTTAGCAAGATTAACGTGTGACGTGATTTTTCTTTAGTTGCGTTTTTATTATTAACGCGAGGGGGGGCCGGACCGCGCGAACACGGCCGAACCCCCCCCCCCCTCCAACATTCTTGTTGTTCTTGCGGGTGGAAGCAAGTGGCGTGGTGCCGTCGCACCACGCGGATGATTGTGCGTTTAATTTTACGCAACGCCGTCGCGTTACGCCAAGGAGAATCTTCAAGAACGCGACGCCGTCGCGCCGCGTTGGAAGGAATCATGGCACGGCGAAAGGGGCGCGGTGCCGTCGCACCGCGCCGGATGACGAACGCCGCGGCCGGTTCCGGGCCGCGGCGGGACGAGAAGACCGCGGCCGGTTCCGGGCCGCGGTGGGACGAGGAGACCGCGGCCGGTTCCGGGCCGCGGCGGAAGGAAAGACCGGCGGCCGGGCCGCCGGCGTCGGAAGTCGAGGGCGGGACCGGAATTTCCAGTCCCGTTGGTAAAAACCGGCCGGCCAGCGGGCCGGCCGGATGTCACAAAACCGGGGAATTAAATTCCCCGGTCGGTCCATTAAAACCCCCCTCTTAATGAGGGGGGGCGGTTCATGAGGGAAGGGGGCAGCAGCCCCCTTTGGTTCGGCGCAAGCAGGCCCCCTCATGTGAGGGGGCGGTTTCTTAAATCGGCGCGGCTAAGCCGCGCCGCCAGAGGAGAACCGCGGGGCATAGCCCCGCGTGCGCAGCCCGTGCGGCGCACCCCGCCGCCAGCGCGGCCCGCTGCCGCCGCCGTCCGCCGCCGCCGGCCACCGCGCCGCCCAGGGGGGGGGGGGGGGTCGGGCCGGGTCGGCCCGGACCCGGACCCCCCCGTTTCGAACCTGATTTGGTTTTTGGCTCATAACTTGAGCCTCGGACCTCCGAATGACGAACCGTCTGCGGCAACGCGATCCTTGGATCGAGACGGTCGTTTCGATATATCGCACTCAGGGTTTCGGGTTACTTTGAGTTCGGCCGGGTTGGTTCGTTCACGAAAACCAACCGGGCCTTCGGAGCGGAAACGCTCATAACTTGAGCTACGGACGTCCGATTGACGTGCCGTCAGTCGCGTTGTGTTCCTTTTAGTGAGACGGATCTTTTGGCATACTCCGCCCGAGGTTCGGACGCAGGTGGAGTACGGTCGGGTTGGTTTTTCCTTAAAAACCAACCGGGCCCCGGAGACGAAAATGCCAATAACTCACAGACCGGGCGTCCGATTGACGCGCCGTCTGTTTCGTTGACTTCCTCTTGATGAGACGGAACTTTTGATATACTCCGCCCGAGTTTTGGATACAGTCGGAGTATGGCCGGGTTGGATTGTACCCGAAATCCAACCGGGCCCCTGGAACGGGAATGCTGATATCTTTCAGACAGGACGTCCGCTTGACGAGCCATCAGCGGCGTTGGTGGTTACGTTGAGTAACGGTCCCTTTGAGTATACCCTATGGGAGTTCGGGGTGCAGTTGAGATACGGCCGGGATTGGTTTCGCTCACGAAACCAACCGGGCCCCTGGGACGAAAAGGCTAATAACTCACAGACCGGGCGTCCGATCGACGCGCCGTCTGTTGCGTTGAGACCCCTGTGACGAGACGGACTTTTGAGACACTTCTTCGTGGGACTTTGAGATACTTGGAGTATCAGCCAGTAGCTCGTGGAGCGGACCCTCCCGGAGACGAGCGTGCAGAGTACGGAGACCGTGTAACTAGCTGAGACCTGACGACTGCTTGACCGACTCGACTTGGAGTGAGTCGACTAGCCCAGTGGACGGAGCACTACTTTCTGAGGTGCAGACCCATGGCGGACGGAGTACGTGTGTGACAGTGCAGACCCGCGGTACTCGTCCGGAGAGTACCTCAGCAGGCTATCTGGGTAGCGCCCGGTATTTGGCGACAGACCCTCAGCGGACGGAGCGCCAGGTAGTTGGCCGCAAACCCGCAGTACTCGACAGGAGGAGTACTTCAGCAGTCCTAGGTTAGTGAGCGGCAGCCTCGGAGTCGTGACAGGACCACTGTACACTCTAGAGACGGAGCTCTTCAGCAGTTACGGTTTCGATAATGAAAATCCTGGTTTGAGCTGAGACTTTTGACCTTGTGTTTACTTCATGATTGAGATGGGTCACTTGCTAACTTAGGTATATGTATGGGCATATACCCGGGTAGTGGTTATCCGTCGATTTCACAATCCTTGTGTTTCCTCATGATTGAGATGGGTTACTTGATAACTTAGGTATATGTATGGGCATATACCTAAGTAGGGTTTATCTGTTGAGATCTTCTTGTGTTTATCCTTGTTGGTTTTAGTGAGACCTTGAGGGTCTCGGGGTCCCTACTGAGTATCGTTATACTCACCCCTGCACGGGCTATGCCCGCACCTCGTTGTGTTGGTTGCAGACGACGGCCAGTACTGGCAGAGGCCGAGTGTTTGAGGACTGGACGGTACCTGGAGGTGGACTATACGACGTGGCGGTACCCAGAGGCAGACCACTGGGCGGGACATACTTGGAGCAGACGGCGGGACCCGAGGAGCAGAGGAGCTATCTGTACCCACCCTTCAGGTGGGATTTCCAGTGGACATCTCAGCGTAGCAGCTTTACTTTTCAGTCGCTGTTTTCCCTTTCGAGTTGTACTTTACAGTTGGGCTTGTATTTCCGGCCCCTTTTTCTTTTCAGCTCTTCTTTTTGTACTTAGTGTTTTACTTCCGCTTGTACTCTGTGGTGCTTGTTTTCTTATAAAGGCAATGCCTTCCCAGATATCGGGATTTTACGCCTTTGGTGCTAGTCGCCAGCCCCTAGCCTATGGAAGGCGGGCTTGGGGTAGTCACGGCACGGGCCCCGAGGACGGGTCGTGACAAATTGGTATCAAAGGAGTTCGGTTCTACCGCAGAACTTATAACTCTGATGTTTCTTTCTGTGAAGCAATAGTGTTGAGAGTACCGAGTGTGGTTTTCAGTTCAGGGAGTCCAGTGTTGGTGCGGGCGGCCGACGTATCCATACACCAGGACCCTGACAACTGATTTCTGACTTTGTGCACAAAAACACTGATTGCGTGTGTGTTTTCAAAGGTTTTTCCCCTTAAAACAGCTCAAACCAGGTCAGCTCACCAGGTATAATCGTTTTATCGTGTTACGTTGTTTCTTTCATGATGGCCCACCGAGCAGCGAGACTCCAGTGCAGGGCCCTTTTTCAGTGTTGGCACCTTCGGGTGGTGTACCAGCAGCACCACCACCCGTTAGGCAGCAGATGCCACTAGCTGACGGTGCACGCTAGCAGAGCGCGATGCACGAGTTCCAGCAGTAGAGGCCTCTGAGGATACGAGGCGAGACAGATTTCCCAGGCAGCAGTGGACTGGATGGAGACGAATGCTAGAGTTCTACGCCTAGCTTGGATACTAGTAGAGCGGATGATGATCTTAGCTCCAGGTGTTTCCAGAGAGTGACCATGAGGTTGGTCCTTATAGTAACGAGGCTTCGGTACGCGAACCGATACCTGGATTAGTACCTACGGGTAGAGCGCCAGCTATGTCACTACCTGTTGGTCAGCAGACACTACCGGCAGTACCGGTAGCAGAGACTCACAGGCTTAGTGCCTTACTTATGTTTTAGCATCAGATATCCCTCAAGTTTCGAAGTGAGCCTGACTCGTAGGCGGCTGAGGACTGGCTTGAGGAGGTGGTTGTGAGTTTTCTGGAGCTAATACAGCTTCGACAGTACGACATGTCGGAAGCAGAGCACTCAACGTGGCTTACCAATCAATCTTGGAACTCGTTGGTTACGTTGTGATCAGTTCTTTAGACTCGAACTTCTGAGCGAAGTGTGTCTAAAGGACATCCGAACCATTTCTTTTCCTCTATGCATTCCTACCTATGCTAGGATGCTAGAGAGAACCTTTGTGGTTGTGAACGTTAGCAGTGAAAGGCAGGAGACTAGCGCCAGTCTCAGAGACTCGGGCGTGTAAAATGTTTCAGGAGGAGGAAGTGCTAAGGACAGATGAATCTGCAGGGTAGCAGACGTGGAAGCAGAGCTTGGAGAGCAGCATGTGGTGGTGTACATTTCGACATGTTACGACCACCCGACTTAGTAGTCCCCACCAGGCTCAGGGAGCAGGAAGGCTGGGGAGGAGAATAGCTGCATTGCGGTCAAGGAGTGTGACCCAGGAGCTCTAAGAATGATTCGGGGTACGAATTATGTCTACTACGAGCTGCCATATCTATAGACATGGGAACCAATCATTCTACCCTTCCACGAATCATGTCCCAGACCTAGAGGTTCCGGGTAAGCCGTAGACTTGACCCTCACGTCTGGAGATACCTTTGGGAGGAGACTCGATAATCACGCTTGCGCCGACGGTGTGATTTGACCTCGAGGCGAGAGTTTCGGTTGGAATCTCTTGGTGGCAGCGTAGAGGCCTTACGACGTTGATCTGGGTATGGTTTTGATTCACAAATCATACCCCGGTTGACTGTTTTAGGCAAACGTCGGAATGGGTTTTCCTTGGTCGGCGAAAAGGAAACCCTGGGCAGCTCATGTTAAACTCAGACATAAGAGGGTGTGACCGATCACTCTTGAGTTGGTCAACCCTATCCCTGTGGCAGCAGGAGTTTGAGTTCAGTTCTAACCTAAAAAGGGAAACCTCTTGAGTTCGAGGGTGACGAACACGTTCTTATACGGTCTCAACCCGATGAGGTTTCAGAGATGTGGCCGAGGCGGCATGTTATCTCCGAAGTTCGATGGACCCTTTTGATCTTCAGCAGGGTAGGCGAGGAGGTTTACCGCTTAACCCTACCACCTCAGTCGCACCGGGTGCATAGTGTCCACCACGTGTCTCAGCTGTGGAGATACGTGTATGTTTCTTCACACGTCATCGACCCCGGGGAGTTGGACGTCGATGACAGGGCGATAAGCACAGAGATTCTAGTAGAGATTGAGGATCGACAGGAGTAGGTTCTACGAGAACGGTTACTTCCTCTGGGGTGCTTCTCGGGTAGCACGAGATCTTCAGGTGAGCATATGGGAGCGTAAAGCTCAGTTGCGTGCTCAGTACTACTTTGTTTCCCTTAAGTGTGAGTTGAAGCTTTACGGGGACGTAAAGCCCTGAGGTGGGAGTAATGTAAAGACCCGTAAAATTCAAGGGAAATTTTTTCTTAATTTTCTTTAGAATTTTACAAGAGCGCGGTTTCAGACGGCACCTGATTCCGAGGCCCGGAGTGCCCGGAATTAATTTCCGAAGTTTGGCTCGGGTACGTTCAGTGAACGAACGAGCGGGAATTCCTAACTTTTGATCCGGTGCTCGGAATTGAAATCCGAGGGCACCGATGAACTCGCAGCGCCGATATTCGCTTAAAGAGACCTTTTCGGGAGTTGCGTTTGTTGCGGGTTGTAAGTTAGTTTTTGGGAGGTTTATAAAAAAGTTGAATAAAAAGTGTAATTCTTTTTATTTTACTTTTTGTAGGTTAACTCCTCTCAAAGGAGGTTGGAAGTGGGACCCACACCCACATAACCTCCCTTGGGAGGATTAAGTGTGGTGGGGCCCACACGAACCCCCCACCTTTTCAACTCCCCACTCTCCCTCTTAATGGTTTGACAAGTTAACTTATATTTAATTATACAATTCATGTATATTAAATAAGTGAGTTAATTTTTGAGTTATCCATTTTGAATTTCAAACCTTTGAAATTCTTTTTGTGAATAAAATAAGACTTTGTCTTATTTTGTTGGGTTAGAACTCTTAGTCACCTTGGGAGGATTTCTTGAGAGGATTTGAGAGCTTTCTCTTCTTCTTCAAACCTCAACGAAGAACGCGAAGAACGCCGTTCTTCAACGAAGAACTTCTTCCGCGTCATCTCTTCCGCGACGGTTTTCCGCGACGAACGCCTTCAACAACGACTCTTCCTCCGACGTCAAAGGAATCGAGTGCGACTATCGAGGTAGAGATTCTTGAGTTCGTTATTTTTCTTTTTTATTTGACTTTCCTCAAGTCTTGACGAGGAACGCTCAATTTCCGACGAAGAACGCCGCTCCGCTCTTCTTCGTTTACCGTGTCAACGAAGGGGACGCCATCTCTTCTTCGGACAACCTTCGTCGGCAAACGAAGATCCGCCATCGTCGTGTCTCTTCGGGCATAGCACTTCGTCAACGGATTTGACGAACGACGACCGCGACGCCCGACTTCCGCGACGCCGTCTTCCGCGGATCTTAGACGATTCTTCGAATCTTAAAACCGAGGTAGGGGTTGTCGATTTTCTTTTGGATTCCTCATTTCATTCTTGATCGTGCTTTTAGCAAGATTAACGTGTGACGTGATTTTTCTTTAGTTGCGTTTTTATTATTAACGCGAGGGGGGGCCGGACCGCGCGAACACGGCCGAACCCCCCCCCCCTCCAACATTCTTGTTGTTCTTGCGGGTGGAAGCAAGTGGCGTGGTGCCGTCGCACCACGCGGATGATTGTGCGTTTAATTTTACGCAACGCCGTCGCGTTACGCCAAGGAGAATCTTCAAGAACGCGACGCCGTCGCGCCGCGTTGGAAGGAATCATGGCACGGCGAAAGGGGCGCGATGCCGTCGCACCGCGCCGGATGACGAACGTCGCGGCCGGTTCCGGGCCGCGGCGGGACGAGAAGACCGCGGCCGGTTCCGGGCCGCGGCGGGACGAGGAGACCGCGGCCGGTTCCGGGCCGCGGCGGAAGGAAAGACCGGCGGCCGGGCCGCCGGCGTCGGAAGTCGAGGGCGGGACCGGAATTTCCGGTCCCGTTGGTAAAAACCGGCCGGCCAGCGGGCCGGCCGGATGTCACAAAACCGGGGAATTAAATTCCCCGGTCGGTCCATTAAAACCCCCCTCTTAATGAGGGGGGGCGGTTCATGAGGGAAGGGGGCAGCAGCCCCCTTTGGTTCGGCGCAAGCAGGCCCCCTCATGTGAGGGGGCGGTTTCTTAAATCGGCGCGGCTAAGCCGCGCCGCCAGAGGAGAACCGCGGGGCATAGCCCCGCGTGCGCAGCCCGTGCGGCGCACCCCGCCGCCAGCGCGGCCCGCTGCCGCCGCCGTCCGCCGCCGCCGGCCACCGCGCCGCCCAGGAGGGGGGGGGTCGGGCCGGGTCGGCCCGGACCCGGACCCCCCCGTTTCGAACCTGATTTGGTTTTTGGCTCATAACTTGAGCCTCGGACCTCCGAATGACGAACCGTCTGCGGCAACGCGATCCTTGGATCGAGACGGTCGTTTCGATATATCGCACTCAGGGTTTCGGGTTACTTTGAGTTCGGCCGGGTTGGTTCGTTCACGAAAACCAACCGGGCCTTCGGAGCGGAAACGCTCATAACTTGAGCTACGGACGTCCGATTGACGTGCCGTCAGTCGCGTTGTGTTCCTTTTAGTGAGACGGATCTTTTGGCATACTCCGCCCGAGGTTCGGACGCAGGTGGAGTACGGTCGGGTTGGTTTTTCCTTAAAAACCAACCGGGCCCCGGAGACGAAAATGCCAATAACTCACAGACCGGGCGTCCGATTGACGCGCCGTCTGTTTCGTTGACTTCCTCTTGATGAGACGGAACTTTTGATATACTCCGCCCGAGTTTTGGATACAGTCGGAGTATGGCCGGGTTGGATTGTACCCGAAATCCAACCGGGCCCCTGGAACGGGAATGCTGATATCTTTCAGACAGGACGTCCGCTTGACGAGCCATCAGCGGCGTTGGTGGTTACGTTGAGTAACGGTCCCTTTGAGTATACCCTATGGGAGTTCGGGGTGCAGTTGAGATACGGCCGGGATTGGTTTCGCTCACGAAACCAACCGGGCCCCTGGGACGAAAAGGCTAATAACTCACAGACCGGGCGTCCGATCGACGCGCCGTCTGTTGCGTTGAGACCCCTGTGACGAGACGGACTTTTGAGACACTTCTTAGTGGGACTTTGAGATACTTGGAGTATCGGCCAGTAGCTCGTGGAGCGGACCCTCCCGGAGACGAGCGTGCAGAGTACGGAGACCGTGTAACTAGCTGAGACCTGACGACTGCTTGACCGACTCGACTTGGAGTGAGTCGACTAGCCCAGTGGACGGAGCACTACTTTCTGAGGTGCAGACCCATGGCGGACGGAGTACGTGTGTGACAGTGCAGACCCGCGGTACTCGTCCGGAGAGTACCTCAGCAGGCTATCTGGGTAGCGCCCGGTATTTGGCGACAGACCCTCAGCGGACGGAGCGCCAGGTAGTTGGCCGCAAACCCGCAGTACTCGACAGGAGGAGTACTTCAGCAGTCCTAGGTTAGTGAGCGGCAGCCTCGGAGTCGTGACAGGACCACTGTACACTCTAGAGACGGAGCTCTTCAGCAGTTACGGTTTCGATAATGAAAATCCTGGTTTGAGCTGAGACTTTTGACCTTGTGTTTACTTCATGATTGAGATGGGTCACTTGCTAACTTAGGTATATGTATGGGCATATACCCGGGTAGTGGTTATCCGTCGATTTCACAATCCTTGTGTTTCCTCATGATTGAGATGGGTTACTTGATAACTTAGGTATATGTATGGGCATATACCTAAGTAGGGTTTATCTGTTGAGATCTTCTTGTGTTTATCCTTGTTGGTTTTAGTGAGACCTTGAGGGTCTCGGGGTCCCTACTGAGTATCGTTATACTCACCCCTGCACGGGCTATGCCCGCACCTCGTTGTGTTGGTTGCAGACGACGGCCAGTACTGGAAGAGGCCGAGTGTTCGAGGACTGGACGGTACCTGGAGGTGGACTATACGACGTGGCGGTACCCAGAGGCAGACCACTGGGCGGGACATACTTGGAGCAGACGGCGGGACCCGAGGAGCAGAGGAGCTATCTGTACCCACCCTTCAGGTGGGATTTCCAGTGGACATCTCAGCGTAGCAGCTTTACTTTTCAGTCGCTGTTTTCCCTTTCGAGTTGTACTTTACAGTTGGGCTTGTATTTCCGGCCCCTTTTTCTTTTCAGCTCTTCTTTTTGTACTTAGTGTTTTACTTCCGCTTGTACTCTGTGGTGCTTGTTTTCTTATAAAGGCAATGCCTTCCCAGATATCGGGATTTTACGCCTTTGGTGCTAGTCGCCAGCCCCTAGCCTATGGAAGGCGGGCTTGGGGTAGTCACGGCACGGGCCCCGAGGACGGGTCGTGACAATGATTTACATATACCAAGAAATTATTTGAGTACTCATTGATATATATATACATCACTATCAATAATATATAATATTCCACTTGACTAATCATATGTTCCTATAACTGGATATTTCATAATATTTTATACTAAATAATAATAATATGTTTAAAATTTCTTATAAATGAATATATACAACAAAAAACATTCATTTGAGTGTTTGAATGAAATTATCCTTTTTATATGAAAGGATAATATTTCAATGTTTTCTGGGGTTAAAATAAAAAATGATTTTTTTCAAAATATTAATAATATGATAATGCATAAAAATAAATTATAAAAAATTTACCATATTAAATATTCCTTAAAAATTTCATACATATATATAGAAAAACTATGAATCTTAACAGTGAATGAAAAGTCATTTTTTAATACAAGATATATAAATCATGTTTCTCTTTTTGGAATGAAATTTTAAAAAATACTCTATTTAAAGATTAAATGACCTTGGTAAAAATAGATTATAATTTATGACATTTAATGTATCAAATTGTGAAATATTATCAAAATATATATATACATTAATTTGTATCAATTATATATTTTTTTTCAAGTCTATGTTTTTAAAAAAAATATTGATATATAATCAGTATATAATAAAAAATATTCTAAATTTGATATAATAATTTTTATAAAATTCACATAAATATTCTAATAATTAATCTATTTGTAAAAAATTATGAACCTTAAAAACTAATATGGAACTATTTTATAGTCGATAACTATATTCATTATGTGAATGATCATATTATCCTACGTTGTTATGTGTGTTTTTATTGGGAATTATTTTATGAGTTTTTGTGGTTAGAGAAACATTTCTTTTAAGATTCAGAACATAATTTTGGTTTTTCAAAAGATTCAAGACATTTTTTTAGGTGGTGTTTAGGTTTTGGTGGGAGTATCATGGGCTTAGGTGAACACAT
This sequence comes from Viscum album, assembly GCA_963277665.1. Classification (NCBI taxonomy): domain Eukaryota; kingdom Viridiplantae; phylum Streptophyta; class Magnoliopsida; order Santalales; family Viscaceae; genus Viscum; species Viscum album. The sequence goes on from OY728150.1 coordinate 1,899,641,208, forward strand.
GAGGAATGAAAAATGACATCTATTTTTTGAAAATATATCTAATCAAAAACCAATGACATGTATCAGTTTCAAGATGCGTAAGTCATTTTCATGATGTGAATTAGGGAGTAAAGGCTCAGAGGTTCTACCTATGGAATTCATAATGTGTAATGGGTTAACAAATTGAGAACCTATTACATGACATATAAAAATTACACTCCAGGAAACCTATGGGAAACCTTTTTTAAAGACGCATAGGGGAATAATCCCTCAAATCCTATATTATATTCTTTACCCAAAGGGGATTGAGCTCCCAGGGGGTCTCACATGACTCTCCCTTCACCCTATAGTTTACATGGGTTATTGCATTACTCAGTTCCAATTCATGATATTTATATCTCATTAGCAGCGAATCTTTATGATCTCAACTCATCTTCCTTCTCTTCCTTATTTATCTGACCATATAGAATGCTAAATCTATGATAACTATTTCCCCCCTATTTTCATGGAGTCTTTCAAAAAGAAATATTTCTATTATTTTAGTTTTAGTTACAAGCCAATATTATATGATCATGAACCTAACAGTATAACTGAGTTGGTTTCTAGATTTCTCTTTAATTTTGGGGGTTTTTTGTTGGTTACTTTCATATACACCTTATGGGTAGTCTTGGAGAGACATATAATAAAAAATGTTTGTTTTAAAATCATTACGTTGATATTATGGAACATTATTGGGTATTATATATTCCATTTATATATGTAATGTCCGGTAATTGTCTTTGAACTCATGGGAGGGATTGGAAGGGTATGTGATTTAAAGTAATTAAACGGTATTTCTTGATTTCCTAAATTCCTTGAGAAAGTGAAAATCTAGTCTTGAGGATTGAGGTGATGATGATCATCTTTACTGAGACGATGTTTTTTGTTAGGTCAGGTGTGACCAGAGAGGCATTTATTGATAATGATCACTATATTCTGGTTGCATTATCATCATATTGAGGAAATGTGGTCATTAGGATTAATAATATACCATGCGAAGAGATATGGGGTTAAAAATCAGGATTTTATAACATGGTCATAGGGTGGAATTTTTTAGATGATGTGGAATGTGATATTTTTTGATTTCTGGTCACCATTGTTGATTGACAAGCCACTGGAGTCGTGTATACAATGATAGGACTCAGTTGAGGTGGTGTTTACCACTTGTTTTTTGGAGGACTCTGTAGGTTATGTGCCATATTTTATAGTTTCTAACAATGGATATGTGGAAGGTTTTCACCATATAAAGTCACATGGATGAATATAAATCGTCATGATTTTGTGGTGAGAGCATTTGGGGGGGGGGGGGGTGAGGATTGTAAGTATTTTTGAGGTTGTGGGATGAAATTATTGGTGGAATGATATTTCTATCCCTTGGGTTCCCATCTGTCGAGTTGACAGTTATTATTTATTATAGGACTGATATCACTATTTCTCAGGATGTTTACTGTTGCGAAGAAAGAGATTTACTATTTTTAGTATGGATATCCCAATTATTGGCTATGCCATTTCATGTATTATGATATCATTCAAAATTATATATGATATACATGTTATCAAGGAAATCAATAGAGAAATTTTTTTATTCCAAGAAGATTATGTGCATGATACCAATGATTTGTTGTATGAAACATCTTATAAAAATTAATTAAGGAGAAATAAGTTTGAATTTTCAATATATCATCATTAGATTAATATGAAAACGGTGACCTAAATATAATCAATATTCCCTACACTATGGTGGGATATATATATATATGAATCATGACTGAGTATGTTTGATGCAGATCACCGTATACTTGAAAACCCATGTTGTATGTCAATCATACACTATGATAGAGGTATTCAATGCCCATAACAATATGTCTTGATCATATCCTATAATATGCAAAAAATGGCTATTTAGGGATAAGATATAGGTTAATACTAAAATAAAAATAACGTATGTTAGTGTATATCAAGCATTAATTTCTTTATAACCTTTTTATACTTATCTCCCTTCTCTATTATAGTTCAATTTTTATGTTTCATGACTAGAAACTTCTCCCCAAAATAGTGAAAATGATAAAAAATAAATTTTTCACATTATGGTTGGACTCTTTTCCATGTATAAAAGTGTATAATATAATTATATATAAAATATAAACCATGATAATGAAATTTATGTTATTATATGATTTAATATTCCTGAAAAATACTAATTCTCTTTTGAAACATATATTTAATCTAAAAAATATTATATTTATTATCCCAAATAAAGCATTGTAGGGTGAAAAAATGTCATTGTTTTTTGGAAATATAATTAGTAGCATATGAAATTATCAAAAACTATTATAAACCCCACTAAACATCCAAAAATCCTTCACATCACATGACAATGTTTCTATGGATTTTATAAAAAATAATGCTTTGCAATGAAAATCCTTCACAACAACCATATCATCTTTATCTCTTCCCTATATCTTCACCATATATTGAAATAAACATCAAATGATAATATGATATTTGTAAAAAAAATTAACTATTATTTATTTTTTTAAAAATGTAAAATACATAACATTTCACATAAAAAAATATAAATTAATCAATATTAAATAATTATATTCTTATAGGATTGAATTCTACATATAGAACAATAAAATAGAATAATAATACCATGGTCCCCATTAATGTGGCTTATATCATCTTCTCCGATGAACATTATAGAACAAGATACCAACTAGGATCAACATTATAGAAATATATCCCCTTCCTAATTAAAAAACAATTTTTCATCACATGTATCATATTTTCCCCTATACATGTTATAAACATTTCTTAATTGTTCAAATACATAACAAACTAACACAGACACTAATTTTAAGACATTCTACTTTTAATAAACAAACATAAATATATTCCCATAGAATTAATGAAATATTATTGGAATTTATGTTATTTTAATTACCAACTGAAATAACTACATAGAAAATAAAATAGGGGATAAATTTACCTTTCCTTGGACAGGAAAAAATGTATATTGACACTCATCATCAAACACAATTTCTAAATTGAATAAATTAAGATATTTTTAGTGAAAAAATATATTATATTATCCTTGGATGTAATATGCTTTATTTTAATCATTAATTTATCCAAAACAATCTTATTGAAGTGATATTTGATATCATCTATTATTACTATAAATAATGAACAATATTTGATTAATGATTTATATAACATTGATTATCACAACATTTGAGCAGTGGAAACCTTAAATCAATACATATATATTATAATTTATATTTCATTCACAATTGTTATATTTTCACTTGGGTTATAATAACATAGTCTTTCAAAAAAGTACTAAAGTTTGATGGAATTTTCATCTCTATGTACCAATATACACACTTTTCTCCCAAAAAGAATTCCCCATGAGATGTTGGTCTTCAATCATCCTCGTTTTTAGCCACATTTTTAAAATGTGTGCCTTAAGAGATTTGTAATTCTGTGTTTCATATTTATATACATATATATATTACAATTCCATTGATGTTATCATGATTTTTTTTTTATTTTATAAGATGTTTTTCTTAAATTAATCACTAAAATAAGACTAAATGTGTATTAGAATACAATATATCCAATCATCATGTTGTTATTTAATGAAATATTGTACAATGTTTTATGAAATATATTGAGTCATATTCCATTAATTTTTCGTACAAAGAAATACCTTTTTAACTAAAATTAGTATCAAAACCATCTTGTAATTTTCTATGAAAGGCATTATTGTATGTTTTTTGGAATTCATTTTATAATGGATGAAAATGTGATTTTTATATTGATATTTTTTAATCAATTTTTTTTATTAATTCTTAAATAATTGACACAATTGGATAATTTTTTATCTCAAGATAAAATTATCTATTAGAATCCTCATTATTTTAATAAAATATAACATCCTACCCAAATATAATTATAATTAATTATATTTTTATCTTCATTTATGTTGAGGTTATTTCTCACCCTTTACATCATTATTTTTATCACATTTAATCATTAATGATGTGTTGAGTACTGAAGTGATATGTGCATTATGTACATTAATATTTTATCATTTTAGAAAAAATCATAAAATATAATACAATAAGTAATTTCAAAGATCCATAAGGATTTAATGTTTTTTAAGAATACAAACATAATAAGATTATTTAATATAATATATTCAACCAACCACATAATGGTATTTTTCCATTGAATTATTCTTATATATTTTTAATTTTTTTTCTCAAAATCATTGTAAATAATAGAAAACAAATAAAAGATGAGATCATAAGCCCAGAAAATGATGATCCAATTCAAGTGTAATAATGAATAATGTCATGATAGAAATATAAAATCATAATATGTTCAAGAGAAATTAGTCAAAGATCATATATCATGTCTCATTGAATAATATATTAACATCTAAAATGACTCGTGTAATAAGGGTGATGAATTATCTTTAATCAGTCATAATCCATGAGATAATATCAATAGAATATGATATTTTCAGTGTAATTGTGGATGAATTTCAAGAATATAAAATAATTTCATTATTAATGGAAAACTCCCCAAACCATTATCACATATTTTGGCAATTTACCATAATCTTCACGGTTAAATCCCCAAATTATTTTTTATACTTGAATAGTTTTAATAGATATACACTATATATTATATCACAACATATAAATCATTAACTGATGAATTTGATATATTTTACAAACTGAATCAAAACATAATTAAAACCATATAAACATATATATCTCTTTGTGTGTCTGTGTACTACCAGATCATAAAAAACATCCATCAATTTATCATAACATACCCCATTGACAAGAATTAGGTTTCTTAAATATTTCAAAATCACATAATCAGAATCTATACAAATAAATAAAACATATTGTATCATCACAACATATCCTAAGAAAATAATATTAATAATATAAGGATTTTTATTTGGATGCAAAATACTATAAAAATATAATTTAAAAATATCTTAGAAATCATGAAAAATATATTAATTTTTATGAATAAATTGTAAATTAATATTCCATGAATATTAAATGATTTTTTAATTATTAATCATGTAACCCTAAAATTGATGAATTAATTAAATTAATGAACATTATGGTGGGAAAAGAAATTTGTTAAATAAATGTTAAAATAAATACTCCTTTTCACTTTTTTGAAAAAATTCATAAATAACCTTTGCAGGAAAATATTGTAGGAATTATATTTTAATTGTTTGAATGTAATTAAAAATAGTATTAATGCTTAAATCAAATAATTCATTTTACATATAATTTAACATTCTTGAATTAATTTTAATGAACTTGAATTTCAAATGAAAATTTACTAAAGAGGAAAAAAGTATAGTATTTCTCAAAACATGTTCCTGGTCATTTTAAGTACCATAATGAAGGGATTGATAGGAAAAAAATTAAAACCCATGAAATAACCAATGGATAATAAAATATATGTGTATTAATATATAAATAGTATATAATTTTGTAAAAAATGTCATTCTAAAGAAATCATAATTTAAAATGTGTATTCATCACAGACCCTTCCATTAGGTCCTAAAATCCTTTATATGTTCTCTCAATATATATTATAAGAAATTTTAAATTTTTATATAAATATTCTATGACCATAATAAAACATATATTAATAAATATAATTCCTCTATAATTTTAAGATACCCATTTATTAAAAATCAATCACAAAAATCTACATTTACGTTTTAAATTTTATTGTTCCCATGCACATTCTGATTAAAAGATTTCATTTCATATTCCTTGATAATTATTTCATTATATCTAAAATATAAATCATGATACAATTGTCAAATTAATTCATGATATAAACCTTTAATAACATTCTTGTTAGGTAGTGATGAAAAATTAATTACATCACTTCATGGATAGTGTAGTATGTACATACAGTGATTAATGTTTTAATATTTTCAATTAATAGAATGAAACAAAGTATAATTAAAATATATATTATAAGAATAATAATAATATAAAAATTAGTATATATATTAATTACATAAATGCAAATGAACATTCATGTATGGTGGAAATGAAAAAAAAGATCACATGGATTTATGGAGGGCATTGTCCACAAGTACATATTAACGACATTATCATTTATCATAGGATATAAGTGATGTAAAACATTTATGTAAAATAAATAAATTAAATTTATATATATTTCATAATATTAGTATGGCTATACTATATTTTTTCATTGTTTAGGAAGAAATAATCTTGAACTAGGTTAGTAATGATAGATACCTCTTCTATTAAAATCCACCTTTGGATTACACCATAAGCTTTAAAAGGATGGTCTTGTGGGTGTTATAGAAGCTCCATAATGTGGGGAAGGTTGGTAGAATGATATTTGGGTAAATCTTGGATAACATATCAGGTACAATTTGTTTGAATAAGTTAAGTTAGGGGGTTCCTATTATATGTAATGTAACATGAACTCCTGTATATATATAAATCATTTTAATATAATAAATCATTATTCAATTGAATTTGGATCATATGAAAACATAATTTTATAATGGGTTATTATATGGTATAATTAAAATTAACCAATAAAATTTCTCCATTCATTAGATATATTATATCACATATCCCTATGTTTAATCCCCTCGTTAATATTTGTTACCATTATTATGGTAATAATGTTTTTCCATAGTAAGTATTAATAATTAGAATAAAACATTTGATCTTATTCATAATCATTGAAATAGGGATTAAAAATATATAAAACGTTTAACCATATTAAATTTTTTAAATGGTATAAAATCATTTTAAAATAATAAAATAAAATGAAGAAAACCATATTTTCAGAAAAACAAAATTTTAGTACTAAACTAAATTTATTCATATTGATTTCCATATAAAAATTAAAATTATTATTAAAATATTTTTTAAATATATTATCTAAAAAATCATTACATTCATTCCTTAATAATAATTAATTTAAATTATCATGATAAATTACATCATGTACATTAATGATTTTTTATTCAATAATAATAACTTTTTAATAGAAATGTAATTTATATTCATTTAAATTCAATTAATAACTTATGAATTCATTTTTTTACATATCTAAACATTAAAATATCATAAGTATAAAACTATAAAATTTTAAATATTCAATATATTTAATCCAATATTTGTATAAAAATTATTTTAAACTAGTTTTTTAGATTGATAATAAATCCTATGTGAATTATAAATTATATTCATCAATTATTCATCAATAATATACCATATAATGTGGATAATGTTTTAAATATAAAATCAACATTCACACAATTTTATTTTTTTACTTCACATGCTATTAGAAAAATATATTACAAATTGATAAATATAATCCCTAATCCCAGGTTGTTATATTCTACCCCTTATGATTATTTCTCAATTTATATTTTGTTTCATTGATTCAGAAAATGAGGAGACCTATACTGCATGAAATCATAGAGTTTCTATGTTACTAAATAAAAAAAAATTTAAACCTCCATTATACATTATACATGTGAGTAATCTTATTCTTTATCACTCTATATCTATAATCCACAATATTTATTAGTTTATCCTCATAAAAAGATAATTTTCTAATGGTATGACCTCCGATTTTATTAAATTTCAAGAATCTTGTATTTAATAATTAGAAAGAGATATATTTAACTAATTTTGAACATGGGTGAGTTTTGGAGGGAGTTCCAAGAAAAATAGTTCTATATTAATATAATCAGGTCTCTCATAGGGACCAACATATCTATTGATTTTCTTCCCAGTGATTCCAATTATCATAACAATATTCCCATGAAATAATAAAAATAATAACTTACCAAACAAATTGAACTATATATATAATTAGTAATTATTAAAATACCAATTTTATTGATAATGAAAATCCATGATATTCTATTTATGTTCTATAACTATATTTTCATAATCCTTATCTAGCTCAGGAACGAATAGATTTATTTCTCCCACGTTATTCCACAAAGATATTTTTTTATAGTTTGATACAAAGCCTATATTAATTATGAAATTAATGAAATCATTCTATATGAGTAGAGGGAGTCTAATTATATATTCCATAAACAAATGTGTATGTGGCCCATGAACTTTACCCCAATCCCCAGTGCAGTGTCAGACTACCATCATTTGTCACACATCCCTAGGCCTACGTTATTTCTTCACGAGTGCAGGAATCCTAAGTACCCTAAGGGGATTTCATGGATTTGAACGATGGTATTTTAGATGTAGGATTGTGGAGTTTACCATTGATTAACCACCCAATCTATAAAGTAAATCATGATACAAAAATAATAGCAAGTTAGTGATACTCATTTCTATACGAGGTTGACATTTCATGATAGTACTCAACTCCATAATAAAATATTACTCAATACGTCAATATTAAATTGAAGTAAACATAATTTTTATATCATATACTATTTATGGTGTAACTCAATTGAACCATAAAACATCCTTAATGTATAACATATAATGAAAACCAAGAGAGAAATATTCTCCAATAGTAATGAAATATGTTAGTTTCATAAGTATTTCAATGACAATCCAAATAGAATAATGATCTTTACATGTATTTTGAAGTCCCATGATTAAATACATGGTGTTTTATCACAATTTAAACTCTAATATTGGAACTAGTAATAACACACCCTTAATGATTTATGTCTCTTACTTAACATGCTATTATACCATGCATAAGGATACATACTCTATTATATCTCTCTCCATGGTGTAACAACATAAATTCTCTTTAAGATCTCTACAATTCATAACACATGTTGGATGGATAATAGTTTTTATACTATTATATTCATAAAAAACTACTTCAATTTAGGTAATGAGGGGCCACACACATTTTCCATAAACCTTATTAATTAATCACGATCATGAATAAGCTTTTAAATATTCAATAACATATATTTAGCCTCAACACATTCCTTCTATACCTATTTATTAGTCACATAATTAGATTTTTGGGGAGTAATATAGGTATGATATGATCCTTCAACGAAACATATTATAGTAATTCCCATTATATAAAAAAATTAGCGGATCTATTCAAATACCTATCATGGAAAAATAGGATTTTCCCTTATAGCCCATCAAATCAGCCCCCCAAGTCCATGTTCCTTGTCTGTTAATTTATTGAGTAGCAAAAATATTTATATATTTCAAATAATATCACATTAGACATATTATAATCAATATTTTTTTTTAAAAAACCTCTTGGATTTATTATTACTATATATATCCCACCACTCATCAGAAAGATAATTATACTATTTCAAAACCTATAATGCCCACTTCTAGTTGAAAATGATTAGTATTGTTATTTTTCTCATATCCTTAAATTTGTGAGAGTCATAAAATACCACAATATCGTTATTCTTTATAAAAAATACCAATACCTTCTCTGATACATCACTGTAGATCACAAACCCTTCACCACTATAAGGTAGTATGATTAATGTTTCATATTCCAATCTTCTTTAATGATAATTGAAATTATTTTTACATCCATATATCCATATTAATATATATCCCATCAACGTCAATATATATTGTGAATTTATTATCCTTGATAAGTTTTTGAAGAATAATTTTCAATAATCACACAATATAATAAAATTATAGTCTTTAGTCAATTTTATTTTATGGGAAAATTTTCAATAACATCAATATTTGGTGAACCCAAATATATTACCTCTCTTGTGATTTCTTAACCCAAAAATTATATTATTCATAGAAAGTAAATAAATGAACTATGTTTGGCAAATAATGTATCTTTCCTCAAGGTGTTGAACATAATCCTTAAGTGATCATTAAAAACTTCCTTTCCCATGGAATATATAAGAATATCATCTATAATGACTAACATGAACTGATCAAGGTAATATATAAATGTTCAATTAATTATAACCATGAATATAAAATTATAAATGGAATGTACAAATTGAACCACTACAAATATATAGTTTACATACCTCATATTGAAGGATATCATAGATATTTCCACCTTTTCACACTCAAATGATGATATCCCTACTAGATGAAAATCGTTGAAATGTATGGAGTTCCTCATAGTTGTTGATAAAAGTCAACAATATGGTATAGATAATACATGATCCTCATATGGATCTTCTTATATTGTCTATATCATGATAAATATTCATTGAACCATATTATTTCTAAAAATATAAATAGTATTACCTCAGGGTAAGACACACGAATTAATGGGTCCCTATTAAAAATCCTTTATTATCTATTTCTCCAATTCATGTTACTGATTGAGGGAAAATATATAATGATTCAAGGAGATATACATTGAACCAGAAATGAGTTATACTTATTGACCATCCTTAATATTCAAGGGAAGACTTGGAAATTTTAAATCCACTATTTTAGGTATACCACTTCCCTTTTTTACAAGGCATTTAATTTCATTTTTAATAAATTAGATGTGGGATAATTATATTTGGGAGGAAAGAAGCAAGATATGGTCGGTGTCATTGACATGGTGTATCATTCGAAGATAGAGTTTTCCCACCAACCAGTTGGTGGGTAGCAACTAGATGACCGATGTTTCTCCTATGAAAATGTTATTTTCCCTATCCTAGATTCACTATTATTGGTGATTTAGGTTATATATAAAAATACCTAGAGACCACCGAATGGCCGATGAATGCCACCCACTAGTCAAGGAGGCCCAACAGATCCCGTAGGGGACTATATGATTATATGAGTTATAAAATCATCCTCTCCACTCACTGTTACATATTATCATAGGAACCATTCATTTATGGGCACACTAGGGATCCACTTTAATGATTTTTTTACTCTCCATCCCTTATAACTCATATATTCAATGCCTAAACGATGAATTAATCTTGAGTTCTTCGTGTGGTGTGTTTTTATTCATTCATGTTCGATTTTATTACATTTTCCTAAATCAAACCCAATTAGATGTGGGATAATTCTAAATGTTATGATGTAACATTGTATTTGTGGATGGTATATAAAATGGTATCATGGAGCGAGACTATTGGAATATTCAAAACATTTAGTAAAATATCTTTTTTGGAAGTGAATCATTATTAATTCATTGAAACACCACCGAACTTTTGGTAGTGGTTACATTTTGACACTAAACATAGATATATCATTCATTTAGAATTATGTTTTTTCAAGTATTTGATTGTTATTTAGGAATTGTATTATGACCATTTCTTCCAAAACATATACTAACTATGGTAGTATACCATTTTGTTTTGAACATATTTTACATGGGCTCTTGAAATGTTGTTAGTGTTCTAATATAGTATAATGATACCGATATATGATTCATATTCCCATAATATGTGTATTTATGGAATTTTTCAAGAAAATTATTCATTGTTTCTCATATCTATTATTTTATGGATTATGATTCATGAATGATACATTTTAATTATGATCTGTCATTGGAATCATCTATTGTATGTACTATTCTTTTTCATCTATAGTTAAGTATGAGTGTTGATACTATTGTACTATCCAATAAGTTGTATATTTGAGAAATTGGACTATATTAACATGGGAAATACCAATTAGTGGATTCTCATATATGATTGTTGGCTTTCCCATTATGGGGTGTGTGTTAGGAAGATGAACAATGTTCTTACTTGAATATTTCTCAAGCATATAGAGTCAATCAATATAGAACCATCATATGGAGTGTACATTTTTATGATACTTATTTTTATATATTAAATTTACTCCCATATAATTCACTTATATATATTATACAAAAATATTAAGGGTAGTGGTTGGTATCTTACAAAGACTAATACTCACACACTACTCAATAAATTTGATGTGTTTTCATTTTTTATAACAAGAGATATATTGAATGAATAAACACCTAAAATTTATGCTTAAGAAGGATAAATGAGTGGATGACAGAAATTTTAGATAGTTTTTAGAATGGATTTAGGTTTCAATATTAATTTATTATATTCCAAATAATTTGGATCATCTTGTTTTGTTTTGGTTTATGTATCTAACATTATATACAGATACTACATGAATTTTATTTGTGTATGGTACTAAATTTGTGATTTATTGTATATTTATACATTTTTAGATTATTATTTTATAACATACATTATTTATACTTTTATTTATAGCTTTTAAAGATTGAATAGTACACCAATGATGTTTCTGGGGACCTCTCCACTAACAAACCATCCCAAACATACAGGGAGGTGTTCACGAGGTCGTGTGGCTGACAAGGATTTAAATCCTCAACTTATAATTTACTATTTACATTGATTCAAATAGATTTTAAGATAATTTTGATTAATTATTTTGAAGCATAATAGAATTTGGGATGTTAATAGTCGGTTGAGGTAGGGCTTGTGGAGGTGTTGTAACCTTCCATGTTACAACACTCTAACCCCATAACAGATAGGAAGCCATTGAAACCCTATAGTTATTTTGGGAATATATGATTATTCCAAGTATCCAGTAGCTCACCATTGTTATTCTTATCAAGAATAAAATCCATCAATTAGCCATCGGGTAGTTGTTAGGGGAAACAAAAGAGAAAGTGTTGCTAAATGGATCCCATTAATGAATCGATGTTTTGTTTTGTTTTTTTTAAATTTTACCTTATCTCACCATTAATTATCCAATCAAGGCCCATTTGGCACCCAAAATAGTATGGTTGCACTCTTTTATTTTATGTGTGTGCTTTCCCTACCATCCAAAAAGTCCAATCAATTATTGAATAGGGAATCAATAATGTGTTATTCATCTAATATGTTTTTTCTTCATTATAGACTAATTTTATTCTTGTATCCATGATGAAGACCGATTTTATTCTGGATGCCTTAATCAAATTAATGGGTTTTGGTATGATAAAATAATGGATTCGTGGATCATTGATAGATTGGTAATGTAAAATGAGTGATTTTTTTTCATAACCATTATTCCAAAATTTTGTCAGAAATAGATATCTCTTAGTACATTAGAACTTGGAATATCATTAGTGTGTTGATTATTCAGGAATATTGTCATAGAAGTTAAACTCTTATTGATTATGTAATTTTTAAATGATCTACTGATGATTTTAGACTATGATGGTGTCCTATTCGTATCAATATTCAATCTATTAAGGTATGAATAATTTGAATATAACATATATTTACTATAGGGTGTTGGTATAAATTTATTTTGTGTATGTGTGTAGGCTAGTGATAGCTATGTTTGATTTATGATCACATGAGGTTCATATGTGAATCCTTTTTTATACCATTTATTTATTTTTTATAACAAGTGGAATGTTATGGATTATTATTCTTTCTTGATACAATGAGATTTCTGTGCATTGTTAGTATCTAATATCATATGTGATGTTCTATGTCATCCTTAGTTCTATGTGATGTATAATCCTATTTGAATACACCTTATGAGGTATGTATTAGACATTGGTTAGTTTGTACATGGGATATCCAAACCAGAGGGATGTGTCACACAAGTATTTTGGATATCCCGTCATGGGTGATGTGTTAGGTGGATGAATAATGTTCCATGTGGCATGATGTTGAATCAGGTAGGGTTGGTCCATAAGTAATCAATATATTTGGTGTATATGGGTATGATATTTGTAATTATCTCTTCTCCTTAATGATCTTGTAATATACCTAAATCCCTTATTATTTAATGATAATTTTCTATGTTGGTGTCCAACAATGATTTTTATTGAAACAATACAATAGAATTTTGTGTTCCTGTAGTTTTCATGATATGGAATTCATTGCAGTACCAGGGTACTTGGTGAATGGAAGAGTAAGATAAATAAGATGATAAAAAATTTATTTATTCTTTTTTATAATGGATTTATATAAATACTATTATTTACTGGAGTCCTTAAACATTGAGTCCAATTATTTAGTTATTGTAATGTATCAAAGATTCTATAATGACACTTTAAGGATTTTATTTATGTATACTATTACATTACTGATTGATTATATATTTCTTGTTATTTTTTTTTACTATTGTAGCCCTGTTATTGTACGAACTCTATTGTTTATGTGCTTATGGGGGAATTGTGACCCCATGATATTATATAACCTCTCACCTCTAGTTAGTAACCTCTTGTATACAGGGTGGCACACATGAGGTCATGTGGAACCCCCACCTTAGACCTAGTGGTGTGACTTATGGTGTTGTCAAATAGAATAAATGATCATGTTTTATTAAATTTTTTACTCTCCTTCATTGTTTTGTGATAGTATTGATAGGAGTTGTATTGTTTCAAACTTTAGAAGGTGAACTATATTAATTTCATACCATCAATGTACTATGGACCAACATGTTACAATGATAGTGGGATTTTATGCTCTTATTTCATGATGTTACCATTGGTTAAATTCACCAAGGAAATTAATATTATGGGGATATACTAGTTTATTAGATTTGGTATGTATTCCTAAATTATTATAGGGATGTAGAATCACACTCCACATACCCGTTACATATATTAAATATATCCCAAATAATAATAATGTGGTTGAATGTTTTATATGTACATGGTTTATAATTTCATTTATTCATTCATTTGAGATCTTTTAATCGACGGTTATGAATATATATGTGTATGTGAGTAATGTACATGTACTATAGTCTTGTACATGGTTTGGATAATGAACAGGGTTTATTACTCATTTTTGTGAGTATCCACTAAGGTTTAAATATGTTGTGAATCATTTTATCTATATGTGTGGTATTTGGTTTTCTTATTTATGTAGTTGGATTCCTCAAATGTCGGTTTTTGAATTTTATTTATTCTACCTCGCAATGGTCTTGAGTATTTCTTTTCACCTCCTATTTTATAGGACGATTCAACTGAGAAAGCTCCCTTAGTTTATCTAGTAGATCAAGCTATAAAACCAGTCTATATGGTGATATTTTGACTGGTTCTTATATAGGGTGGAGGAGACCACAAGGGTTTCATGAGGAAAGACGATTCTTCTCAATACATCCACATTCATCACCACCTTCATTCAACGAAACTGGATTCCCATAGGAAGTGGGTGACTGAATATGGGCCATTGATAGATTTTTTTAACATAGTAGAGACTCAAGAGGGTTGAATAGTAAATATTGAATCCTATATTCTTTATTGAATAGCTATATGATGTCGTTATATCATGTTTTAGGTTGGTAGACTAGAAGGAAAAAAAATAAAGTCTTTATAGATCACTTTATTAAGGATTTAATCCCGAATTTACTAAATATGTATTTTTCTTATTAGTTCACGGAGATCCTTTAGAAGATGGAGAATGTGTCTGATAACTTCTTACACCACAAATAGACGATACTCTATTCTAATATCCAAGTGGATAATGAGACATGTAATGGAATAATGATTGAGATGGGAGTTCATCGAGAGATAAAAATATTGGTAGAGATATTTAAAAATATGACATGTACTATAGTTATTCATATGGTTATGATTATTGGAAAGGTAATTTAAGATGATAGATAAATAAGTATTTTTATTAATATCACTGATCAAACGTTAGATTATCCAATACTATCCTAGTTTCTTATTCATTGAATAATAAAATAATGTTTGAGGATGGGTTCTAGTCTAATAGTCATTAATCATTGGAAAAAAGATATTACTTAGCATCTTGTAGTGTAGATGACTCTTCTTGTCTCTACAACATTAGAAAGAAAGGAAATTTATAAAATATTATACATATTCAATATTTTTCACTAGTGTGGAAGGGCAACAAATCTAACATTTTTCTATGATAGATCATTGATGGTGTGTTAAAAAATTTAATGAACATGATCTAAAAAGGTGGTGTTGACATAGAAAGGGTTAGAAAATCAGGTGACACAAGAGCATTTAGTTTAACATTGAGTAGTGGACAGTTGTGATTATATTATTGATCATTATTTAGTTGAAGGTGGGGAGGTACCATCGACATTCTTATATGAAAATCATGATTTATTATACTTTATAAATTTATTTGTTTAATACTAGATCATACAATTTTTGAAATCAGATTATAGAGTAATGAGGTTTTATTTACTAGTTAAATTGTAATTTGATGTTCTATATATTGATACACCCATGGCATAGAAATTGTATATTCTTTATTTTTATCATGACTATTCAATAAAAGTTGATATAGTTGGGATTGATTGGATCATCACCAGTTTAGTAAAGAGAGGTATTGGACTAATACATAGCATGAACAGTGTGATAAGTAACCATTCCTACATCAATTTTTATCATATACGAGTGACAATTCCATCACATAAGTTGGGAAATTTTGTGTTGACTAGTTAATGGAACATTGAAGATGAGATTGTGGCTATAGACCCTAAACAAATAAAATTCCATTCAGAAAATTTGGATAAAATTATCATTTTAGAATATAAAATAGTGAATATCTCATCCATTCCTACAATTCTATACATATAATAGGAAGTCATTCCAAAATATTTCTTAGTGTACCTCCTAATAGAGGAGTAAAATGTGATATTTATATTGTGTATAGTTTGATTCCCATATCAATTTCACAACATCACATGTCACTATCTAAGTTATAAGAGATCGATGTACGACTAGATGATATTGATGTTAAGCAATTAATCCCAAAAACCACATACCATTTGGTTTGGCTAGTGTTGTTAACCACGATGTTAGATATTAGTCCTTGAAATTATGTGGAATACAATATTATAAATCATAAAACAATATAGAAGAATTCACATTTCAATTGATAGATGTCATTGTTTAATTAACTAAGGGAAGACATTTTCTTTTTAATGATTGATCTATGTTTGGGATACAATCAATTCAATTATTGAGAGCCGATCATACTGATCAAAACATTTAGAATCTGATATCTGTATTATTAGTTTCTCATTATTCAATTTGAACTAGAAAATGTTCAAGAAGTGATTATGACCATCTTGACCAACAAATTTTACTAGTACTTAGTGTCTTTTGTAATATTGTTCATAGATAAAATCCATATATATCTCAAGATGTAATAATGACATGAGAGTTACAATACTATCATATTAAGTTTTCTTTGGGAACATTATCTTTATTCCATGTTCTCAATGTATCTTTTCTTGATAGACTATGTGTCCATAAATGGGAATGCAGTTACTCGAGAAGGAAATATTGTTTTTCAAGAGATTGTGATGCAATAATCTCTTGTACACAACCGAGGATTGTGTTTGAGATATAGGGTTTTCTCATGTTGGATGTGTATTGTAGGGGAATATTTTTGGATTTTTCTCATTTATTGGCATTATGACTGGGCCAATTAATAATGAGGGGAAGTCTATATGAAAAAAACAGTGTGAAAATGTATGTTGTTGTTGAGGAAATGGTTTATGTTGGATATAATCATAATTATTCATGAGTAAATCCTTTTAATATTATTATTAGACATGTATTTATATCTATTTGGATATTTTATGATGTATGTTTATAAGGTAGATTATTTTGAGTCCTTTCTTATATAAGCCTAGGATTGGAGCTACCCTAACCACAAATTTGAATTGGATATCCTAGTCCACGCATTGAAATGTTAGTGAAACATCTATTTCTATGAGATATTTATATTGTATATAGAGAATAAGAGTAGAAAATACATCTTCACCTACTGATACATGGAACTTCAACATATGTATTAGGTATAATATTAAAAGAATATTAAAATTGATATATATTATGATTAATATAATGGTAATGTTGTTGATGATTAACATAGTTGGAATATGTAGGATTTGTGGGAATAATTGTTAGATGTTGGATAAAAGGTATTAGAATTGTTAGCAGATTGATAGGTGTGAATCTATATGGTTTGAGGGGAATACTTTTTTTCATAATTAGTAATCATGGCCTCATTTGTGGTATGAATGAATGAATTTAAGTAGTTTTATCTAGAGTCTGGAGATATGTGTCAGATGATGGAGGTCAATTTCCCCATTATTGGATGGTATTTGAACAACCCCAAAGAACATTGGGTTAATGGAAGGTTGATGGTTCTACCTTCTATGATAGTGGATCTAATAATTACTCTCACAATGAATATTATAATATTCACCAATGTTTGAAAAACATGTACCACAATGTCATGTGGTAGTTCTTGTGGACATCATGAGGAGAGACATTGTACTCTTTATCTTTTATTATATGTTTGTTTATAGGATCATGTTATATCATATGAGAAATGGAGGGTTACTTCTTCCACACAGAGTGCCTTAATATAAGTAGGATGTGGTGATGAAATATATTGTGATAGGGTTTCCTTGGACCCTGAGAGGAAGAGACACAACTAGGGTTATAATATATTAGTTGAATAATGTGGATCACTTGATATTATTCCAATATAAATAATTAGTATATAAGGTAGTAAAGTTATATGTCTGATAGATCATATAGTTCCATGGAGTGCCTTCTCGGTTGGTATATGGTTGAGATGATCAAATTACATCAAATTTTTTGAAAGGATTGAATAAGTAAATGTGTACTCAGTTAATGTTGAGTTTCCCTTTAATTCATATTCCAATGGGGAATCAAATAATTTTCTTTAAACATTAAAGGATATGATTCAAAAATATAATCAATATTTATTAGAATACTATAATGACCACATGGATTTAGTTGATCCACCTACAATATGGGTATATAGTATTAAATTTAAATGGTTCCATTTGAGCATTTATATGGTAGGACATAATCTATCTCCACTACTCTAGCATTAGGAAAGTTAATCTTCAGTTTTTGGCCTTTGAATGATATATGTGATGTTAGAGTAGGTGAGGTTGATTAATAAACTACTAGTTATGAATCCGAATAGGTATGATTATTGTGATGAATATAGAAGGTGACCATTGCTGTTCTATATGGATGATAACGTCCTCTTGTGGGTATCCCCTTAGTAAGAGAATAATCATTTTATGAAGCAGGGAAAGTTAGAGATGTGGTATGTTAGGATATTTAAGAACCTAGAACACATCGATAGGGAATCCTATCAGTTAGATCATCCTCCATGGTATCAAGGTATGAACAATGGTTTCCATGTAACTCAATATCGAATTTTTGATCACAACCCTACGCATGTGATCAACAATAAATATTTGTATTAGAGAAAGATTCATACTGAATTTAATGTCCCATTCCAATAGTAGACTGATGTTTGAAAGTGATAATAAGAAATTCTATTCATATAGATTGGTTTCTCTGTATGTACAACCATATTTAGGATAAAATGTTGTAATGGGACGATCAAATTTGTGGATAGTGGGATAAACTAGTTGATTGGTCCATTAGTGATACTTTTTAAGGATTATAAGTCATAAGAGTGGGTAAATTGTTACATAACTATTAGCTATTCCAATTTTCTTTTTTTTATGTATATTCTCATATTGTTTTTAAATGTTTTGAAGAATTAAAAATTATTTTGAGAGGTAATATTTTTTGTGGAAGAAGGGATGGTAGTAATTAATTTAAATTACCATTTACCATAGGCTCATCATCCATTTAGTGAGGATCCTAGGAAGATGTGATATTTCCCACAAACCACCAGATATCTACTATTTTTCTTTGATAGATGAAAATCAACACACTATTCATAGTGTAGTGGGTGGATATAACTGTATATCTTATGGAGCTATAAAATGAAATTCTATGATTTTGATGTTTGAGGTGTTTTTTTGAAATGCATCATCTACTCACCAATATTTTTTGTATCATGGCCTGTTTGATTCGCAATACCAAATAGATCCTATCTATTTATTTTTATGTTCTCTCCCTCCATTATAAAACCTCTGTTTGATGGATGAATAGAAAATCGATCCTATATTGTTTAATAGGTGTGTCCATATTCAATCTTTATTGAAATAATTATATTCAAATGTATCAAACCCACATATATTATCAATTTATTGTTTGAATATTTGCGATTCAGTATGATCTAATAAGGGAGCCATGAATTTTGGATAGAATTTCCACCTATATTATTGGAATTAGTGTCTATGAAACCTTTGGAATATGATTATTTATTGCATTACATCTTCATTTAAATGTATAAACTTAACCAAAAATTAAGGTTTGGTTTCCTCTTAAACATGATAGGTGATTTCAAAAAATATATCGAAATAAATTGGGTTCTATGATCTGATAGTGAATTTAGTCTCATATGAAAAACATTTCTTCTAAATGATCATGCATATAAAGTAGGAACCCCTTGACTTAAGGTAATATTTTATATGGGATATTGGAATATTGTTTCCCTGTTTGTTTTACCTAATGATACATCTATTTGGTTCTCAATCACATGAGGTGCGTGTTTATCCTTTCAAGACATAAATTTCATTTTCTCTAACACATGGAGTGTTATAGATCATGATTATTTATTAATATGATGATATTTATATCTATAATTCGTATCATGTATCAAATATTTTGTTCTATATCATCTACTTTTGAGCATGGAGGTTGAGATAATCGGATTATCCCCTGATAGGGATGCGTTAGACATTGTTCATCATGTATGTGTGCCATCCAAACTTGAGGGATGTGTCATAAAAGTTTTTAGTCTATCCCATTATTGGGGTTGTGTTAGGTGGACAGTCGATGTTCCATCTAGAATAGTGTTGAATTATGTAGATTTGATCTATATGGACACAAAATATATAGTGTACCTATATCAGATAATCTTTGTTATCTATTATTTTTAAACTCATGAAATTCATCTGAATATCCTATGCACTAATATTAAGGTATATTGATGGTGTCCTATAATGAAATGTACACACACCCTACACAAGAATTTTGGTGCACATGTAGATATAATTAATAGGGATTTGGTTAAGGGAAAGGCCCGTATGGTATATTATTGCGAGTGACTAGTAGGGGGATGTGAATATTGTTATAAGGAGTCCAGGAATGATAATTACAAAAAACTCTATTAACTAGTTTCCTTATACTTTGGTTTCTTTATTTCAATTTTTTCCATGTACCTTACATGATATTTTGGTACAAATTTTATTATTTCTGTATTTCTATACCTTTTTGATTGATTATTTATTTATTCAATATTTTTTGGTCATTGTATCAAATTAATTATTTTTACATATACGTTTACATGGTATCGAGGTAATAAAATCACCATGATGTTTCATAGGCCCTTACTACTAGTGAGAATCCTATTTCATATAGGGTGGTGTGTAGAATTCCATGTGGAACCCTTGACATGGTCCTGGTGGTTTGGGTCACAATAATAAAACACTAATAATGTAATTTATTGGAAAATTCTAATACTATTGGAATATCATCAAATATTAGCTTCTCCAAGATAAATTCAGATGGATACCCCCATGAATAGGTAATAATATCAATACAATGAATTTAATTTCCATTAGCAGTTCATATTACTCCTGAAACTGATAAAAAATCAATGGTTTATTCAAAATATTATTTGGGACTTCACATTATTTTTTCAGAATATTGATCAAATATAAATAAATCCAATCCCTCATAAAATCAACTTTATGGAGAATCCAAATATTTGTAGGCATAACCTTCCGTGAAAATTATATTATAGATAAGTTATAAATAATTTATTTTATCATTATACAATTATGATATTTGAATGATAATTCTACATGTAATAATTATGGTGGTGATATGATACCCTTATCAAGTTATTTTTATATAAATGAGTGGTTTAATCAAAAATCAAATAATACACTTGTTTTTTAAAGTGGATGATATGCATATATTTATCCACATTATTCTCATGATCTAAATAGATAGTTGTGGATTCATGATCATTACCATTATCTATTTTATTAAGAGGGTTTTAAAATATATTTCAATCAATAACCCTTGGATTCATGTATTTTTTCTCAAAATTCCCATACTCTTTTTAGTATAATTACTTGAGATTGGGTGGTGAATTAAATTGATCTATCTTAATGATGATTTTATTTTATTTCTCTATATCACTCATTTGAAATAACTTTCTCAAGTTAATTATTTTACTAACATAAATAATTTAACATTTTCCCAAAAGAAAATTCTCCATGCTTCATTTCAAAATTTTGGTATAAAGGATTCATATTCCTTCATCTGGGGAGTTATTGTAAAAATATCTTTGATACTACATCTTATTATTAGATTAATGTGAATTATATGAATATAAACTCTTGTTTTCATCTTTTGGAGAAGAGAAAATGGGTTTCCCATGGCTAATAATATCCCTTAGTGTCAATATCTTTCAGAGACAGATTTCATGGTTAGTAAAAAACTAATAAATTATTCTATATGGGCCAATAATAATACTATAATCACACATTAGATGACATGTAATATTTTCATCATAATTATGAATAAAATCATTATCATTCTGAATACGATCAATGATTATGAACCTATTTTTCGAAAGAGTTTGGGGAAAGTAAACACAATGAAATAAACTCTTTTATCGATGTCATAACGTTGAGTCAATTTATTCCTCTTGAATTTTATTATTAAAAAATTACATATTTTATCAGCTTATTATTCAAATAGTACACTTCTAAGTTAGAATTTTTATACATTAAGAAATAGAGAATTATAAATATATTATTAAGGGATATAATCCACTTATTGTACATTGGTGAATCATATAACCCATTGAAAAAAGTTGGATATATCCTAATGAATGAATTAGTGGTGCACTATTTGCTACATTACTCACATGAATGATTAATATGTTTATATCATGTTAGAGTTAAAGGATCATACCAATAATTTTTTTCATTTAAACTCCCATAAAAATCGGTTTCCCAAGAGGAACATCCTTACATTGTTTACCACATTTTTTTCTATCATGATTCATTCTACATCCATCTATTTAATAAAATTTAAATCTAAAGTGTAATAATAAAAAAATAAAAATAAGAGTGACCGATCATATATGAATTAAAAAAATAATGACTTGTCATAAAATATAATATTATTTTTTCAACCTCATATTATTTTAGATCACCCTATATAACTTATATAAGATCCCATATTTTACCAGTTATCTCCCTCCTTGATTTTTTCATTATCATTTTTTATAGGTTAGTTTTTACTCATATATAAAACTTCTTTATCATGTCCCATCAGGGATACATGTTATTTGAATAAATGAATACATTTTATATGATGAAACGTTAGAAAACTCGAGAGGATCCGTGTATTGATCTTTTTTTCAGGAAAATGAATCAATATACATAAATGTATATTTCTATGAATTAATGATGTCTAGGAAAATGGGTTATGTGATTGATGGTATCTTGGTATGTTGAGAAAATTTGAAGTGGGTTTGGGTTATTAAAATGAAAAATGGGATATAAAACCATATATATAACATTTACACGATGTGTAAATAGATTACACATCATGTAATGTTCATGTTTTTTTTATAAAATAATCCTAGGTGATGATTTTTATAGTGTATTTAATTAAAAATATTTACATGTTGCGTAACTAAATTACATGTTATGTAATTATCCGACCAACTATTTTAATATATGCGGGGTAGTTGAATTTCAATTATAATTATATGTAACCATCTTTTTTCGACTATAGGGCATTGTTTTGGAGACATTGGTGGGTAAAAATTCCCTTTTAACATCTGGATAACACCTTCAATCCTATGTAAGTGGGTTTTCTCTAGGTTAACCCATCTATTTATTGGTTCACTATATATTTTAGTCAAATACCATGATTTTAGGAATTGATCATTTAGGTCTAGATCTATTTTGATCTGGGAACATTTTAGTGATCATCGACACCATCCTCAAGAGATTTTCCATTAGATATGATGTTGGATCAAAAGTTAAAGGTAGGGGGTATAAATAGTAACCCTATGGTCCGATAATTTCAATGTATATTAAATACTCTAGTTGTGCCAATGTAAAATGCACTAGGGCCAATTAAACAATGAATCTGATTATTGCATAGAGTCCATTACTATGAATTGGATTTTTACGTAGTTTATGGCTTCCCATTGGGTTATAAGACCCTAAATATAATTTAATTGGATAATGGATTATAGTTAGTTTAACATAATATGAGATGATATGTGATTTCATGACGTTGAATCCCTATGATTTGGATTATTTCTTAATTTTTTGATTGTTAATCAATTATTTTATAAATATATGAGTTATATGAAAGAAAAATTATAATTCACATAATTAACCATTGATATTTAGGATGTTATATTTTTATATCCATGATATATGACATGAATTGTGTTATATTCTGAATTTATTATATATTTGTCTTGGACCTTGAAAATACACACTTATATACTCTAATGCTAATATTGAGTATGATCAACATAGTCCCAAACAGTAATTCTTATAATGAGAGGGATCTATTAATTCCAATGTAGTAATTATAAAAGTGATTTGACCTAGATGTTGTAATGATTATATGAATTTAATTAATGTTATTATAAATATACCACGGTTACATGAGTATAGTTTGAATGGTAGTAAGAAATGTTCTTTGATATTCTGAAATGGCATCGAAGTATGTTATTTGACCATGGTTATATGCTTGTGGTTGGCATGGTCATCTAACATACTATATGTAATTATATATTGTCATAGAAGAAGGTTATTTTACCATGGTTATATGGTTGTGGTTGGCATTATTGTAATACATTATCAATGATATTGGGGTATTAAGATGAATAAGGTAATTATTTTATATTATTAAGTGTTGAATTAATTAATATATATGCTTATAATTCTACTTCATACACTACATGAAATAATTTTTCTTAGACATGGTGGTTTTTACTGAAAGATTTATAATCATACCATATTAAGGTCACCATTTTGTATCCGAGTAGATTGGGTGGATGCAGGTTTGGAAAATTGAATAGACCTTGATGTTGATTTTTTTATTACTGGATGGGATGGATATTGGATATAGGGATGAATTTGTTTTTGGGACATGTTAAGGATGAGTCCTCTTATATTTTACATGTATTTTTCTTGTGTGAAACTTTGTTAAATTAAAGAACATAGTTAAATTCATCCTATAATTTTTTTATTATTCAGCTGACTTATTTTGGTTTTACATTTTTCTATAATTTTATTTCTTTTTTTATAAGGATTATTTATAATATGATGATACTTAATAATAAGATTATTTTCTCCATATGATACCTTTCTCACCCCCACTAATAGTAGGTAGACTCTAGAATTTGGGGAGGTGATTTGGCGTCCTGTAACCAACCCATTTCAGACTCAATATAGTGTTCTATATTAGGCAATGTAACAAATTTTAATCAAAGGAGAATGTATTATTTTATTCATATTTAATGTTTTTAATGGTTAAGAGGAGAATAAGATGTCTTGGTACTTGGTTATGATCTTGTTCATAAGATTAATTAACCCATGAATGGGGGAAAATTAGAGTGCTCATATATAGGATTATTGTTCATACTATTTTATTGTTATAGAGTATTTTACTTCACAATAGGTGATTAGCATGTTGTGTGAGGTTATTTTATTGTGATGTTATAATTTCTTGATATAAGTACACATGGATCAATATGTAATAAGATGAGGATACCAATATAATAAAAGGCACATTGGGATATATTTACATTTATTGTTCATGACATTGGAGTACTTATTTTCAAATGTTATATATAATTAATTTTTTAACTGTGATATGATATATCTTTTTCAATGGATTAAATATATTTTTATTAGGATAAATAAACTTTTAATCCAGGTTTCAAGAGATTGGGATTTATTATATATCAGTTGTTGTGACCTGTTGAGGGTGACCGTGTTTATATCTCGTTCGATAGGGTTGAATTTTTCTTGAAGAGAAAATTACTCCATGTCAACTTATACAGGAGTGTTAGGTGAGTGGAAATGATCATACTCCTAACATAGGTGAACTAGAGAATCACATTGTTTTTCAGGATTAGATGGATGTTTATCTTTGTAACAGCTCCATATGTGTCATGCAATCTATGGAATGGCAGACTATTCATATGGTGGCATAAATGTTAGAGTTGAAAATAGAGTTTTACCTATAACATCCCCAAATTTTAACTAAGGAAGTTCAACCCCAGGTAGCTGAGTTATGGAATGATTGAGTCCAAAAAATCTTCAAGCTTCTTGCGACAGTTATGGAAAGGAGGTTTACGCTAGCTACATACATGATTTATAGACCTTCCATGCATTGGTGGGATATTATAGAGGATGATGGGTAGAAAGATGAGCTATCATGGAATAAATTCAAGATTAATTTCCTTTTCCATTTCTATCGCGTTTCATTTAGGGATAAAAAATATTGAGAGATCCCCTATATGAATGAGTATGTAATCTCATGGATGGACAATTCCAGATATTTAAACGACCTAAGAACATTGTGTCATAATTGGATACTGATGATATCTATATGGTGTTTCTTTTTTAAGATGGTATTTTTATGAGATCAGTTCACAAGTTAATGTTTTTCGTATGATAAATTTTGAGGATGTGATGAACTATGCACTCATCATTTAATGGAATCTAAGAGAGTCCTTGAGGAGTGGCCAGGATGATTCATTAGTGTGAATATGATGCTCCTATTTGTGTACTAAGATGATCTGCTATGATAGTTTCTTCCATGTCACTTGTGGTAAGATTAGCGAGGGAAGTAAATAGCCTTCTCAAGACCATGTTATTATTTGGATCTATCATTGTGGAATGTTTGACTGAAAAATCCCTATGTATCCTCATCGTATATTTTAAGGTAGTATTTGTGGAAGTCTAGGATATATTCAAAGGATGTGTATGATCTTTTCAAAGAATACTTGTTAATGGTGATCAGTAAATGAACCTATGTTGTCAAGGGGATAAAAAAACCCTTCAGTAGGCTAGTAGTTAGAGTTCTAATGGCCATTCATACCGAGGGAGATAATGTCATAAATGTATAATGTTGTAACAGCACCAAGAATGTGAAAAAGCTCCAGGTGGTCAGGCTATATCATAATTCAAATTTATTATTCATCTACACATTCGATTGACTACTCTAACTAATGTGGATACAATAATGTCTACCATCAGAGGTATTATTATTGTATTATCCACCTAAGGTTTTATTTTCTAAACAAGAACATCAAATTCAATTTAATTTGATATTTTTACAAATGTTCAGACTTGGATGTGGAAATATTGATTGGTAATTTGACCATCAAAACGCTTTTGGGAATGAAATAGGAGACTATAAAAGGTTTCAAGGCATGTTATCTAGATATTGGTTGTAACACACTAAGATTTTGTGAATTAATTTTCTTTAAATGAATTTAATCTTCTTGATATTTTATGTTTCAATAAACAATGAAAATAGTTTATTTTAAATTAAGGAAATATCTATGGATTATGTTATATGCAACACCAAGTAAATCATGAACACTATGCCACATAATTTTTTTCTTTCTCTACAAAGAAAACCAAGCTTAGATTACATAACATACAAGACTAACATTCCACAATGGCTTGCATAACATACAACACCGAGTATTACCGAATAGTAATTAGATTTTAAAATATTATTATTAAATAATATATAATATAGACGTCAAATATATGGTTATAAGATTAACTATCTTATTTTTTATTTTTTTAGTAATTTAACAATTAAAAAATAATATAGAAAACAAGTGAATATAAACCGAATGACTTTATAAAAACTATTTCGATGTTAAAAAGAAGATTTATGATCATAATTTAAATTATTTACTAATATTGAATGGAATTAATTAAATTTATTTATATTCAATAAATATGTTTTATATTCATCAAATTGAATTTTTATGCATAATATGATAAAAGACCTAATATTAAACACAAAGATTTAAAATTTAATAAAAGCTATTTTAAACCCTTTTAATAGAGAAAATATTTGAAATCTATATTTTGGAAATTAAAAAAATTTAATATGTCAAAATAGAATAAATATTTGAGATATAAATATAAATATTATCTTGGATTAAATTTTTCTTATTTTTCTATAATGATTCATTTTTTAATGAAATGTGAATGATAGTGATTCTTAGATTAAAACAAAATTTTCAAATAATTTAATTAAGATGATGAATTATATATTAAATTGATATCAAAATTAAGTTAGATTAAATTTTATAAATATAAAATGTGGTTCATTGGAAAAAATTTAATTTTAATATTTATTATAAAAACATAGAATTTTTTTGATGTATTTTACATTGAAAACAAGCATTGTCGACCTAACTGCGAGAATAAATTTAAATTAATTTATACCACTTCGCTGATTGAAATTTTAAAAAATATAATCTCTATTAGGAATAATAATAATTTAACATTTCTAATATGGTCAAATTTGTGTTGTCCTAATCGTTATACTATAAGTAATTAAAATTATTCATATTTATTAATATAAACATAATATTTACTATGGACTAGACCATAATAAAAATTATTAAATTACCCATAAGGATTTACAAAATCCATTTGGTGGATATATTTTGACCCTATAATCACCATAATATAATTTGAACTATCGTTGGACCCAATTTAGATGGGGAAATCATGGTTGGATTTAATTTTTCCAAAATTTACAAGAGTGTCACTTCTCCTCCACTGTAAAAAGGGATCATATTCTTCTGCTTCCCCACAACTATCAAGACACTTTGGATCGACAAAAAACTACCCAAATAGATCATAAACGACCATAACCACATCTTATAATCCCTCCTTTATAAAAAAAATAAATAGAAGGAATCCATTTTATGCAATCCAGAAGTAGTTACCCGAATAAGAAGTAACATTTTTCTTCAAAGAATATTTATTACATTTTCCAACCAAGGCACATCTCTAAAATTTTTACAATGAAAAATGAATATTTGGAATGTAAACTTTTTTCTTCCATCACGATCGTATTCGATTGAATATTCCTTTAGATGATTAAAATTTTATTTTTTCCAGAATATTTGGGATATTCATTATTTTAATTTATTTTCAATGAAAATGGAATTCAAAACGTTTTCATATAATTTTATATGTTTTCAATTAAAAGGGTCTTCCAGAAATTTTCATGTTTCATTTATTAGTTTTCTTTGTATTTTTAAATAAAATATTTTTCCAATTTTTTCTAGATTTCATTATAAGATTTCTAATTATTTTCACCGAAATGGATTTCAAAATCATTTAAATAATTATTTAAATGTTATCAACCCGTTTTCAATGAAATGAATTTAAATAAAATATCATTATTAATTTATAAATCTTCAATTAATATTTTTTTATAATTATTATAATATTTTTTAAAAAGTTTTCAAATTAAATTGTTTTCGAAATATTTTCAAGCTTCATTAATATGTTTTCGAAGAAATGTTTTTTAAAATTTTATAGATTAATTTATATGTTTTTAGGAAACTTTTTTGAAATTTATTTCTAAGAATTGATTATATAGATTCATTTTTTATTTGAGGATAATGGGTTTCAAAATAATTAATGTTTAAAAAATAGGTATGTATATTTTCATCAAGATTTTTTTATGTGGTTGTTCAAAATTCATTCCCATCTATTATGAAATTCATTATTGTTACTCATTCAATTCTGGGGAAATGATTCAATGATTCCATTCATATTATTTCTCTGAATGCATTTTGTTATGATGGAATTATGCTTTATGAATCTTATTTCTCTATCATGGGTTATATTCAATTGAAACCGACTTCCTTTCATGTGTTTTTCTATTGATGAAATGATTATAAAATAGGTACATGTTTACATAGGTTATGATAAGATTGAATGTTTATCACAACAATTTTATTTCATGTGTTATGATATAATTTCAAATGAAATTTTGGAAAATGTTTGTATGATTTCACTATGAGTTTCTTGGGACCTATATAGCCCTACAATTCCTTGGTTGTCGATTTATATCTCCTGAGATAGACTTTTATGTTATTGGTAGTGATCCTTGACATCTAAGATGGCCGTGGGAGTGAGCCATGATAACCACGATGGTATGGGGTGTGAGATCATGCAAATAATATGGACATAATAGTAAACCATGACTACCAAAATGCTATAAGAAGTGAAGCCTTACTACTGATATAACCTTGATAGTTTTTCTTGACTTCTATTGATATCATATCATATTATTATTTGCATTCCACAATTCCATTATTTATTCTTATGTAATGATATAATTATTTATGTTCTATATTTTCTTTATGATTCATATCTCATGAAATGTCAATATTTATGTCATGATTCCTATTTATGATTATTGATATGTAGGGTATAATCTTCTATTTTTATAATCTTGTACTTATAACCATATGACCATCTTTATGGTTACATTCCTTTCTTTGGTTATGAATATATGTATTATGTATGATGTTTCCAAGAAGGGATCTAGTCATGGTGAAAATATTTGGAGATAATGTATCTCCCTTATGTATCGGTGTTTATGTTTCTAGGTTTCCAAAGGCACTACACTAAAATCATATTTTGGAATATATTTTGCTAATTTTTTATGTATTCCAAAAAAATTATGTAAAGATAATGTATGTAAATTATGTTTAACTATATTGGTGGAAACTATTTATTTTGTGAACCATTTGTACTAGAAATGATATTCTTCCATTTGATCTTTGGTAATGAATGGATAGTTATATACTAGGATCATATTGATTGTTATATGCGGAGAATTTCTTTACTCTCTGTAGAATGAGGTAGCTTTTTACCATAGTGAGTGAGATCATTAGGTTGTTCATGGGTGTCTAATTCACTACAGATTAGATTGACTCAAATCTCAGATAGCAGATATATCTCTAGATAAATGTGGAGTATTTTAGGATTATTTTCCTCCAATGTTAAATTATTTCTATGATGTTCTTTCGTAAGACATCAATGTATTATGACCTAAGAGAGAGATATCATGTTCATGATCAAGTTGGTACTGGGAGGAGATCTAATTTATTTCCCGTATTATAAAATTTTCCCATAAGATCTTAGATATTTGAAATATCTATAAAATGATATAAAATATAACGTCTTCAAACAACCTAGTACATCTACTTGGTGTTCTCAAGTTCTCTTCACCAATAAGGTTAATGGGACTTTGCACTAATGTGGGGATTATCAGAGGAAAAACATGTTAATGGAGAAGATCATGGGTTGTCTTCCATGAATTGATGATATTTTAGATCATTTCAGTGGTGATAATATATTATACATGATTTTCATGACTTCAAGATACCACCAGTTAAGGGTGATATTGATGAATAGACATTAGAATACATTTAATAGTATGTATGCATTATAAGAATTCTCATTGATTACATTGGGTTTACTCACACAATCACTATTCATAGCCTTCAAGAATAGGATCAGTCAATATGTTTTGTTTTTGTTGGTTTTGGTTAAGGATATATTAGTGTACTCCTAATCACTAAAATATCTTTCCTAACATATTTATATTTTCCAAAATAAATTGAGAGAGCATAATCTTTACAACCACACTCCAAAAACCGCTTCTTGATTAATAAAGTGATCTTATTAGGAGATGTAATATCAGAACCAAGAGTTTAATTGTTCCAAGAGAATGTCGAATATAT
Organism: Viscum album; assembly: GCA_963277665.1. Lineage (NCBI taxonomy): Eukaryota > Viridiplantae > Streptophyta > Magnoliopsida > Santalales > Viscaceae > Viscum > Viscum album. The sequence continues at coordinate 1,899,673,009 of OY728150.1, forward strand.
GATATATTGGGAAAAACCTAAAATGACTTCATGATTTAAAGAATTCTGGGGTTATTATGTTATTAGAAACTATTAAAAAATTATTTCACCCATTTGGTAGCACTGATGTCTCATATTTCTATGAATGGGGCGACATTTGTCGAGTTTGATGCTTACAAGAGAGATTTTTAGGAGTTTAAAGGTAGGATAAATTCATAACATTTTATAAAATTACCTATACTTATAAAATCAAACACCGTATACTTGATGTATCTAGAGATAGAATTGGAGAAGTTATAATGTAATAGTATTGAGTGGTTTCTTATGGCTCCAAGTAGTTGATCCCACTTGAGATGAGTTACCCAACTCATGACCTGAATTTAAATCATTGGTACATTCCCATATATTTTGGATACACAATCTCATGGGTGGGAGGTTTTGGTATAAATATATCCCAAGAGACTCTAGTATATATTTTCATATAGATACATGATCCTTTCAAAAAAGAGGTGGGTCGAGTATCTGTAGTCGTATGACTTAATGTTTGTGCATAAAAAGTGAAAGGGAAATGTCATTGATGAATATTTGAACTGAAAACAATTAGATATACTGAGTGAGTATTTCAATTAGTGATGGATGATAAACCTCTTTACATACTTTCATCTAGATTTTTTAGAGTCTAAATGTTGTGTATCTTTGACTTCGACATATCTCACAACCATCCACCTGGACTAGATTAAGACCGGGAAGTTATTTGATAAAGAGGGATCAATTAATAGGGAAAATTTACACAATGTGTAGACTCTGTCATTATGTTTTTTTGATAGTGGAATTTTTATTCTTCTCCATGTATTAGTATGCATTCTCTTGGGATTATATGAGGAGCTAATAAATGAGTATCATACTTATATATGGGAGGTGTATACTGGTTTGAAAAATAGTTATTATGATCTTCATAGATAGTAATGATTGTATGGAATGAATATTATGGTAGAAATCTTAATCTCTATATGATACATTTGTATGTTGGTGAAAGCTGAGCATTAGGGGCTAGCTATGGCTTTTCATCCATTACTGATTCCTGAGTGGAAATGAAAACATTTAACTAGGGATTTTGTGATTGGATTACCCAAGACAACCTATAATAACGATATAGTATGATTCAAATTGTATTAACTAATTAAGGTGTCCCACATCAAAAAAATTAGTATTCCTTCATTGTCGATGAACTCAAATGTCTTTTCGTTTTCAAGGTGGTTCATTTGCATAGGGCTGATGTGTATCATTATAGATTGAGATCCTTATTTTACACCATGTTTCAAGAACGGTATTCCTAATGATTTGGGATTGAGAATTATTTTGATCACAATCTATCATCATCATATTGATTGGAAATATTTTTGGACTATTCAGGATTTGGATGATTTTTTACGAGCCAGTGTTTTGGATTTTAGTGGTTCATGGGAGATCCATCTGACACATTTGATGTGTACATAAAATAAATGATTCTAGGAATCAATACAAATGGAATCTTTGAAGGATTTATATGGATGAATATTACATTCACTAATTTATTGGATAATGGTTGGTGAGTCATCACTTATTTGGAATAGTCTCATAGAGGAGACATGAGACCAATTTTTGTTAAAATGACAACATTTTCTGACCACACAGAGTCGAAAAATATTGTATGCTAACTATCAGAGACGTACTCTATAATTTGAGGTGGGTGATTACATATTACTTTTGTTATCACTAGTATTGGGGAAATTCCATATCATGAAACAGAAAAATTAATTTCTTAGGTTTGTGGGGATATTGTAAATATTGTCAAGGGTCGATCCAATAGTGTATGACTATCCCATATACAACTCTACAATTTCATGAATGATGTTTTCCATGTGTTGTAGAAATGTAGATATATTCTAAAACCTTCCCATGTGATGGATATATTAGATGTTGAGTTTTTTGATGATGTTTCCTATAATTAACATCTGATACAAGTTATGAACCGTAGTGAGAAATATATTTGAGGTAGGAATATACCATTGGTTCGAGTGTGGGTGAAGTATGCATGTGTTTAAGTGTATACCTATGAGAGGAAGTCTAATTGGAGAAAAATGTGACCAGGGTTTTTCACTGAGTCCCCATGGTGACACTACGAGTAGCTCGGGGAAGAGCTATTATATTGTGGTGAGGTTGTAAGATCCCACAATTTTTAGGCATGTCTCTAATTTTTTTTTCTGTATTATATTTATATTATTTTTTACATATGAATTAATCCTTGGTGTTTTTTCTCAATCATCAATTCCTATAATTTGAATAAACATAATATTAGGTTGTGAGGAAACATGAAGATATTAGAGAGGATACATGTGGAGAGCATTGTTGTGTAAAATTTCATAAAGTCCATCACTATATTTTTATTTGAATTAATGGACTCTTAGTTTGTGGGTTAAGTGTTTCATAGTTACTTAGTAATTTATGATGATTTAGAGGTAGTTATTGTTGTTTATATAAAAAAATGGGTATAAAAACATCCTCCATGACAATTACATGCCACGTAAATGAACTACATGTCATATAATGTTCTGGTGTTTTTTTAAAAAATAATCTTAGATAATGGGGTTTTCATTGTATTAGACTAAATTTTTTTACAAGATTAGTAACTACATTACATTTCGTGTAATTAACAATCCTATAATTTTAAATTATGGTATTTTATTGTATTTTTTTTCAAATTTTCTAAAACCCTCTCATATAATCCCTTTGATGCCTTCTAGTTTATTTTCGAGTTCCATCCTTCATTCCAGATATATTGATAATGACTTAGATTATTAGTAACTTTTTTTGGTATAGTTTCTCCATTATCTCACTTGATTTTTCAACCATAATAGTGATATACCTTTATTGTGTGAATTGTTGGTTTTAATTTTGACTAGTTTTGAACTAATCACCTCAGTACCATAATCTATACAATATTCCTCATGAGAGTTGTCAATTGTAAGCATTGTTGGACCCTTATTTAATTATATGATGTCTAAATATTAACTCAATAGTTTTATAATTTCTATTGGTATGTAATTTTATGATTTCTTCAATGGAACATGTTCTTAAAATAACTAAATAATGAATCATATTAGTTATTGGAGTCCTTTGGTTTTAATTTACTTTTGAACTAGCTTATGGTTACACATTTTGTTAGAGAACCATGAAGATAACTGAAATAGATAATGGTTTAATTTATGTTTAGCATGATATAATACCTTATGTGAATGATTTATATAGTATACATACATTGTTTCTTATTTGTTTTTATTATGACTATTAATCAATTGCAATATTAATTTATGTGGTATATGAATGAAAAAAATATAATTCCCATAATTTACCATTGAGATTTATGATGTGACATTGTGATGTTCATATTGTCTGACTGGACATGAGTTTCATGCTGAAATGATTATATATTGGTCTTGAACCTAGAACATACACACTTATGTTATATAATGCTGATATAGAGTAGGATTTTCCACTTCTTATGTCCTAATACTTATAACGAGCATTATCTACCCATCCCCATGTTTTAATTATTATAGAGATTGGACTTGGATGTTGTATTTCATAAAAGTAGTTGATCTTGATTGTTTAAACTATAACACAATAATATAGATGATATTGATATGATTATATAAAATGCTCATAAATATATTGTTATAGAACCCAATATATTTATTTTCCCATTGCAATATGGTAATGTTTGGAACAATGATAATACATGATCCATGATATCCTGAAATGTTGCCGACGTATGATATTTTACTATAGTTATATGGTTGTGGTTGGCATAGTTATAAGACAATATCAATGATATTATTAAATGGATATAAAGGAGCTTTTTGGGTATTTTATTAATCATTGAATTAATTATTACACCTATGTAATACATCATTACATACACTTATTATTATATTGTTTTTTAGATATAGTGGTGTTGACCAACAAAGTTATACTTATATCCTATTTAGGCTTCAATTGTTTACCTGAGTAAATTACATAGATGTAGGTCTGGACAAGAGAAAATAACCATGATATTTATTTTTTTTACTTTATGGGATGTAGTTACGATGTGAGACTAACACGGCTATTTATAATGGGGCTATTGATTATTTTTTTTCTATTTTAGTCTCTTTACTTTTATTGTCTCTAGAATTGCATTAATTACATTCCATCAAATCATCACATTATTCCTTTAATTATTTACTGATTAATCATGTAGATTTTTTTATGTTTACTATGTCCACAATTTTAATTATTTCTTTTATATGTATTATTTATACTATGATGACACTTCTCACCAAAAGATTATTGTCTCCCCATTATAAATTTCATACCACCACTTCTAGTTGGAAGCTTCTGGTGTACAGGGAGGCATGCTTAAGGTTATAATACAAACAATTTTTGGACACCTTAGAAAGATACTAATTTATTTTTATTACAACTAATATATATCGTGATCGAATAAATTATATGTCAATATTTTTTGTAACCTAATCTCTAATAATATGAAAACCCAACTCTGAAGGAATCTCAGTTCACATTAAAAAAACATATATAATTATTTCATCTCTTTAGACAAAAACCTGTTATATTATGTATTAATTTATGACTCGTAACTATATAGGCCTCTGGTATTAAATGACTTGATTAATAATCAATATATTTCATTTAAGTTATTTTGCTTATTTATTAAAGTTATTCTCTCATTGAGACCTTTTATACATTTCTTACTTAATACATTTCTTTATTACCTATGAAAAAATGGAAGATAAAAAATGATGTGGTCAGATTCCCAATAAGTCTTAACAGGAGAGATCAGTTTATATTCATATTTTAGTATAAAATAATCATAATTATTTGTGAGAATGATAAAAATACAAGAAGTTCATACCCATTTACTCATATATTAGAAATCATGAGTAATGGAATAATGCATTGTCATTTTAAATTTCATAGGAGTGGGGAATCATAATTAATGAATCACAAGGAATTAGTGAATATAAAAAAAAAAATTCACAAAAAATAGGGAGTTTTATGTATTAATGAAATTTAAAATATTTTCATTAGACAAATGTCACATCCATTATAATCACTACATATTTGAAGAGGTTCTATAATGAGTTGGTTTAACTCCTTGACTACTTTTTTATCATTGGAATTAAATCACTCCCCTTCATCTTCATATAATATCCTAATAAAAAAATTCTCTAATTTTCTATACAGACATAATAGAATCTCTCTTCACGAAATGAAAACAAATATTATATGTTCCATAATATTATAAAAATATTTGACAATTTATCATAACATAACTTCAAAAAATGAAATCGGTTCAAAAATGATTTAAAATTCACATAATAAAAGTCCATTAAATGAAATGACATGGATGATAATTACATCAAACTCCTTATGAATAATAAGAAACATTATAGGATTTAACATTGATGAAAATACCTTTAAATGAACACTTGATCCTTTTATTGAAAACATGATAAAAATATATTTTTCTTTTTATAATGGTTGGAGCCAAGGATGTTCTTTGATTGATATTGATTAGTCACTAAAAGTGGCCAATATTCATTGTTAATATCTTTATATTCATTGTTATAATGTTCATAAACATTGTTTTTAGTGCATAACATAAATATAACTTCATTTCTAATATTAAATGTAATTCTTGTTTAAAATGAAAATTTTGGCCAAATAATTCAACTATTTTTGGAAAAAATTATATTAATTTTATGAATTTTATATTTTGGGATATTATTTATCACTTTGTTTAGAACATTTTATCTTTTAGGTCCGATGGATGAATCCTAATGGAAGATGGATATTTTATCGCCTAAATGCAGAAATTTACTGGAGAAAGCATAATGGGCATAAGGCCCATCAAACAAATGTGGGGCCCACAAACCAATCCCAATGAAGCTAAAATTTTTACAATATACAGATAAAAATATTGGGATCATTTTATTCAACTATGTATGGAGCTAATTCTGAAGTTTTCATGATGATAATGAGATTTGGAGTTGATATTTAAATGGTGGGCCCGACATTAATGCACATAAATTCGTCCTTCCATTTCGACCATATCGTTCAAACGGCGGCACCAAAATTCTTGAAATTTTTACAAAACAAATAGGATAGAGGGAAAAGACTATTTCGCTTCTATAAACCCTCATGATTTGACTTCCTGCAATTCCGAATTCACATGTCAAAATGGTGGACGAATCTGGAGAGTTTTCCGGGTCAATTTCCAAACGTCAATTTCCTTTTGATTATTCACCCTTCTTTTGTCTCTATTAATTGTTGGGGGTGAAATAAATTTTGGGTGGTGGAACTAAGGCTCTTAATATTCCTATATAAAGAGATGGTGGTGAATATAATAGGATCTGATATTTTTCTTATCATCTTTTGTTGCTTGGTTCATTGTAAGGTTATGCTGCAAAAGTTCCTTTGTAATGTTTTCAATTTCTATTTAATTTTTTTGTTCTTAATCAAGATATTTCTCTTATATATTTTCCATCCATTTATTAACACTAAATTTTCACAAATCACAGTGATATCTCTAGGTTGTGGTGAATTACTTCACACATAGGTGTGAATTTCATTCACACACACGGAGGAGTGCTCGTTATTTCTGCGGTTTTAATTTCTTTAATCCAATTCTTGTAAACTATATTCTACCCATAATTGAGATTATACCATCAATGGAGGGATATACCTTTATTGGGTTGATTGTAAGATGATGAAAAGGCTGGATTGAATTATATTTTATGAACTAATTGTTGTTAAATGAATAATTTATTTAAGACATCCATTCGTCAGTTATTTCTACTCTTCATCTTTACTGTGTTTGAGAAAACTAAATTCAATTACTAAATGACCATATACCTTGGATAGATCATGAATATGGTTCTCTATGTGTATATGGGATTAGTAATTTTGGTTAGTAAGGACCAAACAAAAAATGATGAAGGTAGTGTTATTTTTGAAGAATGGATTCATCAAGAATTAAATAAACCAAAATTGTCTAAAGAAGTAAAATTCATTCAATCCACCCCGAGCATAATCCTAAGATCAACCCATTTTATTTTAATTGAATTCACAAAGTTTTCTTAGTATTATTTAAAATCATCTAAAATCATAACCAAATTTGACTACTTCATAGCCCATCCTTCACCAAATCATAGCGTCTCAAGGATACTTCTTCGGTCCCTGTGGACTCAACCCCTACATGTACTACATCTACCTGTTTTTACCAGTAGGGTAAATTTGGGTGCAACCAAATTTTTGCGTCGTTGCCGGGGACCAAATAAGTAACCTTAGAACATCTTTATATTCTCTCTCATTTCTCTTCTCTCATCCCCATTTCTCTTCTCTTTTCCCCTTTATTTTTCTTACTCTCGAAAATCACGATTCCAAATTTATAATTGAATACAATAGATTATATTCAACAATATCCCTTCAAAAACTCAGGATGGAATCAGTTTGAAAATCCACATTGGGAATCACCAACCTTTTTTAATCAACCTTTGAATGAATACCCCACACCCGATAACATGAACGAAATTTGTAATGATCAATGTTTAAAAGATAAATTTCCATACCTATAAAGAATGATTGAAAAGATGAATAATGAGGAATTCCATTATGTCCAAATATCAATCAATCCTATTCCTAAAACAATTCTTCAAAAATTGTGTCAACAAATGGAAAAAATGAATTCAGAGGTATCAAGTTTTAGACTAGAACTAAAAAGAATTAAAACATGTGTGGACCCCATTACAACTCAAACCATCCCTTCCTCAATATTTATAGAATAATATTGTTACAAAAAAACCCCTGATGCCTTTAGTGAAGAACCAACATTAGGATTTGGGATATTTGGAGAGGATCAAGGAGTTTTTGGAAGGTCTTTAAATCAGGAGGAAATTGACTTTTTGGATTCAAAAGATGAGAACTCTTCATCATGGAATGAGTCACCTAAGTAAAACTCCATTGTTGAATTTTCAAAAGCACCAACCATTGAACCATTGAGAGAAATCACAATCATTGAGTCCATACCTGTTCCTAAAATTGATCTTTTTAATTTAGTGGTTGAATCTTCTATTTAAAAGGAATCAATTCTGTTGAGGAATTTTGAAAATGAAATTGAGTTTGATTCAAAGTCCCAACCTATGTCTAAATGTGTTATCCTACCCAAACATGAACGAAAGAACATTCCATCCTCCCTTAAGTTTCCAATCATTGAGGATAGCCAAAAACTACCAATTTTAACAATTTCTTATCTTGAAACCAATAAAGAGGAAATGATTCTTAATTTCTTTGAAAAGACTTAAAAATATGTTGAATCCACCATTTCTGATATTTCATGGATTTTTCCACTCATTTTAGAACAAAGGATTTCACATGAAACAAATTCTAAAAAAAATTAATCACTATATTATTGATGAAGAGAAAGATGGGTTAATTAAAATTTTGAAAGTTGGAATTAGATAAGTTGGGGGGTTCAAGTCAAGATAACGATGTTAAACAAAAGCACTACAAGGGAGGAAACCCATGGTTTTCATGTTTATAATCATTTTGAATCATTTTCTTTTTCATATAATAAATTACCATAGACATTTGACCTGTTCTTATTTTATGAGTAAGGATGGGTATAAAAGGGGAGCTCTATTCATCCGTGTCACATGGCGTGATCTCTGAGTAATACCTTACCGAGAAATCTAAAAAGAGACAATGTATCATCAGTTTATTTTGTTTTGTTTATTTTTATGTTTTTTATGTTAAATAAAATAAAATGACATGTCGTAAGTCATAAAGAAAATATTTTCACCACCATCAAAGACGCTGAGACTCAAATCCATGATTGAAGGGAGATTGTGGCATGCACTATCATCATCAACCACCAGGTGACTTCATTCCATGATTATAATTTTCAATTTCTTCTTTGAACAACTCCCCTATACACCTTATATTTTTTCGTTAAACACTGGGGACATTGTTATTCTATGTTGGGGGGAGATGAAATAAAAAATTATTTTTTATATGATCATGCATGGAAAGAAAAATTCCATTAACCTTTAACATGATAAAAAACATTGCAAACTATGAAATTGAATATCAAAAAATTCAGATGCCTTGATTCTGATTTTAATTCATGTTTAAGTTCATGAGCATAGTTTTTGGAATGTACGGTTGTCCGATGTGATTTTTAAAAGTTTACATTTTCATCCTCTTAATCAAAATGCCACAATGCATGTCTACTGAATCGTGGGTGTAAATTTGAGTTATTGGGTCCCTTTCATTATAGCATAGGGTTCTGGGGTCACTTTTTGTTTAATTTGAGTATTCAAAAAAAACAAAGAAAAAAATAATGACCACATATAGCAATGTTTTGTCCAAATGTGTGTCATCCGACACTAGGGGATCGTGGCTCCATAGTTTTCTTGCCTAGTTTGATGCTTTATATCTCTAATGAAGAGCATGAAATTGACAATATGCATGGCGTCTGACACTTGGAGATCGTGAATCCATATTTGTCTTTTCCGGAGTTAGTCTTTTCATGTCTATTGTGGTTATGAAAAATCATTAAAAAAATCAAAAAAAATCAAAAATTGGATAATCATCTTAAGGATTAATGTGATTCCCACCTAGCACTTCCATATTTTCTTCTTGAACAATAAAATGTGCCCCATATATTTTTTGATGCACAACAATTTATCATGATTAATTGGAATTGGATGAAATGTGGTGATGAATTTGAACAAAGGAATGGGATGGGGCTTGGGATATTATCATAGACCTAGCTTGTTTTAAATAAATTTGATGGGTTTCATAATTTTTTTGGGGTATGAGGTCTTTGGGTGAGAAATGTGTATTAAAATGTTTTTTGAAAAGGGGATTTGAATTTCATATTTGTTATATATTTTTCTCGGGACTATCAAAACTCAAGTTGGGGAGTGTGATTAGTTGCTAAAAGTGGATAATATTTATTTTTAATATCTTTATATTCATTGTTCTAAATTCCATAAAAAAATTTAGTGCATTACATAAATAGAACTTCATTTCTCATCTTAAATGAAATTCATGTTGAAAATGAAAATTTGGGCCCAATCATGCATCTATTTGTTGCCAACATTATATTCATTATCAGAATTTGATATTTTGGGATATTATTGATCACCTTTTTAGGAAAATTTTATCTTTAAGGTCTGATGGATGAATCCCAAGAGAAGATGGGGATGTTTTCGCTTGAATGCAGAAATTTTCTTGAGAAAGAATAACGGGCCTAAGGCCCATCAAACAATTGTGGGGCCCACAAACAAAGCCCATTGAAGCTGAAAATTATAAAGTAGAAAGAAAAAAATATGAGGATCAATTTATTCCACTATGACCGGATCTAATTCTGAAGTTTTCATGATGATAATGGGATTTCATTTTAATATTTAAATGGTGGGTCTGACATTAAAACACATAAATTCATCCCATCATTTCGACCATATATTTCAAACGGATGTGCCAATATTCCAGAAATGTTTACAGAACATAAGGGAGAGAAGAAATAGCATATTTTACTTCTACGACCCCTCTGGATTTGGCCTCCTTCAATTCTGAATTCACACGTAAAAATGGTGGACGAATCTATACAGTTTTCCGGGTCAATTTCGAAACGTCAATTTCCTTTTGATTATTCACCCTCCTTTTGACATTATTAATTTTTTTAGGGTGAAATAATTGTTGGGAGGTGGACCTAAGGCTCCTAATATGCCTATATAAGGATATGGTGGTGAAGATAATAGGATTGGATATTTTTCTTATCATATTTTGTTGCTTGTTTCATTGTAAGGTTATGCTGCAAAAGTTCCTTTGTAATGTTTTCAATTTCCATGTAAGTTGTTTTGTTCTTAATAGACATCTTTATCTTATATTATTTCCATTCATTTATTAAAACTACATTTTTACAAAGCATAGTGATATCTCTACACTGTGGTGAATTAGTTCACACATTGGTGTGAATTTTATTCACACACATGGAGGAGTGCTCGTTATTTCTGCGGTTTTAATTTCTTCAATCCAATTGTTGTAATCCATAATCCACCCAAAATTGAGAGTATACCATCAATGGAGGGATAAAACATTACTGTTTTGATTGTAGGAGGATGCAAAGGCTGGATTGGATGTTATTTTATGAACAAATTGTTGTTAATTAGATAATTAATTTAAGACATCTATTCTTTAGTTATTTCTACTATTCATCATTAATATGTTTGACCAAACTAAATTCAATTACTAAATGACCATATACATTGGAGAGATGATTAATTTTGTTCTATATGTGTATAGGGGATTATTAATTTTGTTTAGTATGCACCAAACCAGAAAATGATGAAGGTAGTGTTATTTTTGAGGAATGGGTTCACCAAGAATTAATAAAATCAAAATTGTCTGAAGAAGTAAAATTCATTCAATCCACCCCGAGCATAATCCTAAGATCAACCCATTTTATTTGAATTGAATTAACTTAGGTTTATTAGTGTTCTTTAAAACCATCCAAAATCAAAACCAAAGTTGGCTACTTCATATCCCATCCTTCACCAAATCTTAGCGTCTCAAGGATACTTCTTTGGTCCCTGCGGACTCGAACCCTACATGTACTACATCGACCGCTTTTTAATAGTAGGGTAAATTTGGGTGCAACCAGATATATAGTATGGTTTCAGTTTTTTTCAATCCAAATTAGGTTGATCAAGAAGTATTCAAGGAATGTGGTTTTATGATTGAGCATGAAAGCAGTGTTAAAGGTGGTGTATTTTTCAAATGTTTGCATATTTTTTGGACCTCTAAATTTGGAGTTTTTTTTTGATAAAGGATATATTTCTATATAGAAGTGAAAAACATGAGTAATGGTGAATGAAAACAGAAAAAGAAGGGAATCAAAAAACATCAGACATTAACCACATAACATATATAGAGAACAGTTCACAAATAATTAAGGGAATTTTGTGTACCTGACAAAAATGGTATGCATAACAAAAAATTGTTTGTGGTGATGATTAATGGTTCAAATTGAGTCTTGTTGTTCATTGAATGCATTAAATTTCACAGTATTTTATATGACCTTCAAAACAATATGGTGTTTAATTCTACCGCAAAGGCAGAATGGAAGTACACAGAACACATAGAGGATATGGTTCGCAGAAGATCCACATTATACGGTAAAGTTATCTTGGTGTCTAAGATTTGGTAAATATTAGTTTAGCATATTATGCAGATCTATTTTCATATATATGGAGAAATAATTCATTTATTAATAAGTTTATCTATGATTAAAAAATAGGATGAATTTGGATAAATCTATAACTTGTTCACTGAAGATAACCCCATAAAGATAATAATTAAAAATCCGAAAGGAATTTGACAAAGTATAGAATTGTTCAAAGAGAAGAGTCTACAGATAGAGCATATTATGTACATGGAGGAGAGTCTGTATGTGGAGAATGTGTGGTGGTATGTGTATTAAGGTAGTATGTAATAGAAGGTGTTACGTTAATGACAGTCTATAGTGAACAATATGTACATGTGAGTAGGAGTGACGACAGTACACGAATGTGGATTGCAAAGGTTGTATATGGTAGGGGTTTGTAGAGGAGGTATGAAGATGTGTTTTATGAAGCAAAATAGTATGTGGAGGATGATGGTTAGTTTATAGGGGACATGTTCATGAATGATAATGACATGGAAGAGAAAATTATATCTGTAGGAGAAAAATGATTTCAATAGAGCATCTATTTAAAGTCAAGGATGTGTGATTCAATTGCAACCCATTAAATTTTTTTCTAGTTGCTAAATTGGGTTTAGATTAATTGTAACATAGTGATAAAGGAGGATTCATTGGAATTGATGCAAGGTATGCAATGTGTTATCCCTAAAACATTTTATAAAAAGTGTGCATCGTATAGAGCGACTATAGTAAACATTTGTACTCCACAACTAGTGATGATTAGAAAACATTGATACGACCCAAGACCAGTTGATGTATACTCATTGGATGTATCCCATATTGGTTTACCATGTAAAATTGTGGCGTCTTCACACTGAATTCGATTGTCTATTTTTTTTAATTTCTCATTAGTTAGATTTAACATGTTCCTACCAATGTGTTAATGGGATCAATCAGTAAAGATGAAAATGTTGACACATTGATTCACCATCCTCTCTTTTGGTGTTTTGGGATCCTTCAATAATATTTAAAAGAAAATATCCCGAAATATTGAGAAAATTATTTCAATTAAAAATATATCTATATGACATAGAATAACACCATAAAGAGAACATTCATGATACAAGGAGAATACCTTTATGTAGTAACCATTATTCCTTTTTCACTTTGGGTAAAAATCATAAATAAATTGTTTACGAAAACATGTAAAATATCTATTTTAATATGTTTAAAATAATGTAAAATATATTTTAAGATAAAATTAAATAGTTTTTATATGATTGAAAGTAAAATTATTGAAAACATATTAATTAATATGGTCATGGAAATATAATTTCACTATCTTATGAGAAAATAATATGGGACTTTATGAAATACATTATATTGATCATTTAAAGTAATATGGAGAGGAAAATGAATGGAAAAATTATCTTAAAATAAATTAAATTAATAATAGAAAAAAGATATGATTTTTTTGATAATAATATATAATTCACCCAAATTGGATTCAAGCATAAACAATCTTGATTAAAAATGAACTTGCACAAGAATCTATTACCACATGTCTTGAAACTAATTGTATTAACACATATCTAACATCTAATAAATTTGTATTTATTATAAATAAATACATGTAAAATATTTCAACATTCAATAATTCCTAACATTCTCATATTTTTTTTGAATTACCCATATTTTTATAATTCACCATTAAAATAAATATTTAATTGTTAAATCATCCATTTGAAAAGAATGTTTAATTTTTGTAATTACATTCCTTTAATTTTTATCAAAGATTCAACATCTTGAGATTATTAATAATTTAATAATTGTAATATTTTTCAATGTTATTGAATTTAATAACCATTCATTTATTTTGTCAATGAAAAATTAATTATATAACAAAATGGTGATGGTAGTCCATACGTATACCTGAGTAGTGTTTTCATTTTCCAATGAATTGAAGTTTAAAAACCTAAATAATAACTTACCCCTATATAAAACCAATTAATTAAGAAATATAAAATATATTCATTATATCATTCGATATGTCCAAATATTTTTACAAGATTTAAAAATAAGTCAAATTAGTATTTAGAGGTGGTAGTCCAGAAATACGCATGAATGATGTTATCAATTCACATTGGATGAAAAAGTTATAAAAAATGGTTGTACCATTAACGTAACAAAATTTACCAATATTAATTATTTTTTAGATAGTTTATGATTATTTTAATTTTTTTATGTGGTTAAGAAAAAAAGGTACAATTAATATATCGGTAAACATAATTAACTCTTCATTGATAATTATCCTTTCTCTAGCACCTTTATCCATAGAATGATGGTGTTTTAGGAAGCAAATATCATGTAAGCATGTTTTGGGATGTTATAAAGATATCCATGAAGTTATTTAAAAATTATAGGTCTCAATATGTGTTATTAAGTGATTGGATGGGTTACATTTTATATGTGAGGTTGGTGTAACTCATGTACATATATAAAACATAGAAAATTATCATATTCAATTGGAAGTGGAAACAATGAAAACCATATCCAAATAATAGATAATGTTTTTAAAAATCCACATAAATGATCACATTTATCATTTATTTAAATGTGTATTTTTTTATCTCAATTTTTACCCCCTTTTACTACTCTTAACCCTTAATGTAGAGGTAAGGTTTTACTGTAGTAACTATTCATAAAAAACATATAATATTGACCATATAATAGTTTTTTGAAATCTATAACTCACAAAATGAAAATCATCTTACCATATTAAATCTATATAAGTGGGATAAATTAATGTAAATATAAAATCATAAAATTAAATGAAAAATATATTCGAAAAAATATATTTTAAATCATAAAACGAAATATATTATCTCAATACATTCCAAGTAAAAAAAATTAAATTAATGTTAAAATATTTTATTGATCTTATTATACAAAAATTTCATTTAATTCGTTAATCGATAGTGATTGATTTAATTTTTTGAGATAAAAACACTTTTCCATTATAAATGTAATTATTGTGAAAACATATGTTTTTCATCCAAATGGCTTTGTTTAAATTTCTAACAAATCATTAAATAGTAATATGATTTTATAGACAAAGAAATTTAACTTCATCATGATTTTAATAATTAATTTTTTTATAATAAATAATATGAAAAATCAGATATCATTAATAAAATATTAAAAAAAACTTATTTATGATCAATAATATAATCTATGTGAAATATAAAATATTTCGGAAAATTAGTTTCATTTAAATACTATATAATGTACTTAAAACTATAATTTAAAATAATGATTCACATAATATTAGGGATGGATTCTACACAATTAAACAAAAGAATTCATTTAATATATGGAAATATAATCCAAAATCATTTGGTGTTACAAGTATGATTCCATTGAGGCCTCCTATAAGTCATAAAATATTATTTTCAATTTAAAATATATCATTTATCTTATAATATAATTAATCATTCAGGTTGTCAAATATATACATCCAATTAAAATTAAAAAAGATAATATTTACAGCAATAACCTTGACCTCTAAAATTATTTTGGACCTCCACCCAATTTATCATTGATGGAATATTTTAGATTCAATTTTTTTCTTAACTAGTTTAGTATTACTCAACATCTTCATCCTACACTTCAGAATTCCTATCTTTTTCAAAAAAATTATCATCCTTATAAAAATTTCTTGATTCATTTTCCACACCTATAGAACATTTTTCTTGATGTGTGACATCATTGAATGATTTGTAAAGATCCTTTATACCATCACTATCAATAATAAACTGTAACTACATATTATAGTAACAAAATCCATTTTCATTCCATGGATAACCAACAAAGATACATTGAAATAAAATATTTTATAACTTCCTCAAATCATCACATTTGAAATCTATAATATATGGGATTCGAAATACATAATGGTATTTAATGATTAAAGTAATATTTTAATACATTATGAATAAACTAATAAATAAATTTTATATTAAAAATAATGGTCTTGAATATGAACTGCTATACTAATTTCTTTTCATTAGGAAAATAAAAAAAATTATATTCTCTATATTTATAGTGAAATATAATTCCACTAAATTAATTTTCATTAATTTATAAACACCAAAATATTTTATTGTACAAGTTGTCTTGATATAATGAATAAATCTTTTATTTACAACATATATATTTTAATTTCCAGTAATTAATTCAATATCATTTTATGAATATAATATCTTCAATGAAATACACCATTCCTTTTTTATTCATATTTACAAATACTTAAACATATTAAAAATATATCTTTTATGATTTATATTCAAAATGAATATAATAAATTTATGTTAATATATAATGGAAATACAATACTTATATCTACTAGGTGATCATGTTTTCATAATCCTAAAATGATCTGAATGAAATTTCTCTAATAGACTATGTTTTTGAAAAAAAAATTAGTATTTGAATAATTAATGACTTTCCCTTTTGGAATGTATAGAAAAACCGATTTGCTTTTTTAGAATAGTAAAAAAGTGAACATTACTTCATTGGGTAATATATATTATGTTCCCCAGACTAATGTGGATAAGCCATCGATTCCAAAATATATTTTTTTGTTTTATGATTAGTATCATGTATTTTTTTCATTTTAAAATTAAAATGCTACTTATTTTCTATTTTACATTCATAATAAAACCTTTTTATTTTATCCTAAAAAGGTATATCTTTTTATAGATATATTTTTTCCATCATCTCGTAGACTAGAAACCTTTAATAAGTGGTGATAGAACTAGTCAAAAAAACTAGTGTCTTCTTCAATATCATTTTTTCATCTCCAATGAATGATGAACCAATTATAGTTTTCATGACTGAACCTCAATTCAAAAAGATCAATTATCCTTATTTTCAATATAAATAATATTTAAATATAATTACGTATTTAATCATATATGAAGAGCATTTAGTATACAAAATCCATATATATTCCTTTTATGATACATTTTGGTCTTTACAACAACCCACACATTCCACATTCATTTATATTTATTCTTATGAGAAACATGATTAGATAAATTCATACTCTATTTATCTACTATAATAGTGGGATAATTATTACTGAAGTGAAACTTTTGGTTTGATATTTTTTAAACATATTACAATTATTAAAACATGGTATCCATCCTTCAAGATATAATTTTCATAATATTTATTAGCAATTCTTCTTTGAGTTAATAGAAAAACCTAAAATATATACTCCATGTTACATAAAAGATAGAAAGAATATTGATTAATCGCCTAGAATCTCATTTCCATATCCCATAATCCTTTAAAAATTACGTGGTAAATATGAAATTAATACTTTAATTTAAAAATTAATTGATTTCTAGAATTAGATATCTATTGTTTCTATACCTTTTTACCACATTCCATGGTTGGTTTTTATAAAAAAATTAATTTGGTATACTAAAAAAATCCTTTTATTCATTTTAGTTTTCTTCAATGAGTGTTTTTATTATTTATCTATGTTAATTTTTATTTGAAATAACCATTCTTATGATTTCCCAATTTCAAATATTTTTCTTTCCTTTCTAAAAACTCAACATTATTTATTTGTGGATTTCCATTAATCTTTTTAATTTAATAATTAGTTTTGATTTTAAAACTTCTCTAATGGATATATAAATATTATATTTTATCTTTTTCAATTATTTCACCGCATCTTATAATTTAATTTTTATAACATAAAGATACATTTATTTTTTTATGATCCTTCAATTCCATAGAAGAATTCAATATTTTTTTAGAAAGTAACATTATAAAGATATAATTTTAAATTTTTTACCTTTAATCCTCTTTATATTATATGTTTTCATTTTTTTTTTCAAAATTGAAATTAATTTTCTATATTCATGTTTTTTCACCCTACTAAAAAATTTTGAAATTAATTCGTGATATATTCAAATTTAAATTTATTCCATTTGAATATCATTGTCATTTACATAATTATTTTTCAAATTATTTCTACGTTATTCCTCATTAAAATTTGTAATAATTAAATTATCACCAAATTTAATTTAACTCTCAAATCATATTTAATTTCACATATATGAATGACATTACACCTAAATAAGATATTCAGACATTATTTTTAGAAACATTTCTACCTTTCTAAATTGAAGAAAACCATGATTTATGAAAAATTTTTGTTTCCAAAATTGATGATAACTTTTACATATCATATTCATCATCACTATCATGAAAATAAGTTTATCGTGTAAATTTTTTTGTAAATTTTTTTATTATTCTTCAATTGAAGCACTCTAATGGTATATTTCAACAACAAATTTCATTTCTTCCCCTCACACTTCAGGAATTGAATGTAATATGTTTATAAATTACATTTTAACATATTCATATTCATTAGTGTATCCTTCATCTATATAATTTAATTATTGATCTTCTATAACATAAAATGTTAAAAGGATATTTTCATTATGTTTATATATTGTAAATCAAATCACTCTATTTTCCCATTTCATAAGTAATAAAAATGAAATTCTTGTAGTCGAAAGGAAATAATATTGCAATAAAAATCATTATTTATAAAGTCTTATTTTTCAAATATAAGTATATATATATTCTTAAAAATCCATGATTCTTTTACCTTATAACAAAATGAATTGATGTTATAAAAAATTGAATTGACTGTAGTGAATAACTCATATTATTTCACCATTTTTATCTTGTGTTCTTTATTATTTAATAAATAAACCCTAATCTTTTCATGGTTAACCATATTATTCATCTAATTAATATATTATATTTTATCTTATATTTTCATCATTTACTTGATCCCATTAATTTTTTGAATCTCCTTTTAAAAAAGGAATAAAATGTTTGAATCTAAGGAGAAACAGTCATTATCTAAATAATTTTTTTACACAATCATCATTAGAGTACAATAAAAATGATTAAAAATAATAGTAGATACAATCTCAAATTCCAAAAAATTATTAATAATAACAATATAAAAACATCCTATACTTCTATATAACATAATTTATTTCATTTAAGGTGGATATATCCTATTTAGTTACTGAATTAATATTTTTGTATGATCAAAATATAAATTCATATAAAATAACCAAAAACTAGGGATAAAAATGTAGAAACTAAACTATGAACACTGTATTATAATTAAAGAGAACTAGGGCTGCCCTGATGCTACTTTAAAAGGATATAGGGGATCTATGAGAAATCACATAAAGAACAGGTGGTTGAATAAGTGAATTCATTTTCCTCTTATATTTATTTCAAAAATAACATTTTACAGAAGATAAAGTGATTTATGAAATCAATATCACACATAGTAACACATAAATATATTACAAAAAATGGATTTTTACAAGGTTCACTACTCAGAATGTGTTGTCACATCCATTAAATAATCAAGTAAAACACATAGACACACCTTTTAATAGAATTACCTTGTGGATTATAAATTAGTATATATTATCCTTGAGCCTCTAATACATAAATTTTATCAATATTTCTGTTACCTTATACTACATAAACAATATATAGAATCTGAATTTCTTCAATATGGGAGTGTTCACAGAGTATAGATCACCCTGATGTTATTAGAGATATTTTTTCTTCTTTATCATATTCATCTTCTCCAACTTATTCCTTTATTCATTATTGTTTCTCTTCTAATGTATGTGACATCATCTAAAAAAATTATTATGCATTAATATATCTATTGAAGAATAAAATTCCCCATGATATTATTTTTACAATCTGTACATTAATAGTTATAAATTCATTAATATCTTTTAAAATAATGCATTCCTTTTATTTTTATTTAATATGTCATGGAAGCCTATATATTTTAGTTTTATTGTATCTGGAAGAATTTATTTAGCCACATTACGATTACTGAAAATTTTCATTTTTCGTTCTTCATGCCACAGATACTACCAATGTAGTGTAATAAATTTTTTACACAAATGGAAACAAATTCCTCTATTAATACAGTGTTAATATCTCCAATATGGTGTGAATTTATACAACTCTTAATTTTTTAGGTGAACCAAATTATCTATAATATCTCACTATAGTATATTCTTATATATTATGAGTTTAACTCTTATGTAGGTCCACTCATAACCTGATTTATTTCTATAAGGAATAAAAACAATTAATAATTTAATTTAATTTAATGGGGATTTAATCAAAATTCCAAAGCACTATTAATGGATTCAAAATTTTATTTATCTTTTTCAGTCCTTCATATCATTATTTTTATACTTCTCAACACATCTGGTTATAGTGTTATTTATTTTATCATGGTTAAAATGTATACATTTCATAAAATAGTTAAAATAAAAAGAATCATGGATTCTGAATATGGTTTTACTCCTATTACAAGAATAGAATGTTAGATAATCATCCAATAAAACAATTGAATCATTTCATGATAATTTGTGTTGTGGTGTGATATTATTATCCATTAGAACAATTTAAACTTAAAAAAATAATTTAATAACAATGGGTTGTTAATTATTTTCATATTTGATACATTGTAGTGTGAATCTGTTCAATTTTTCAATTATTTTTATTTATAAAAAAACATGAAAGAACATATTCCCAAAATATCCCGACAAAATGAAATCCTTTACCTCCAATGATAATATTTGTTTTATGTGATTTGGATGATATTTAATTTACTAAAAAAATTCAACATCATAACATTATGCACTATATCTCCTCTCTGATTACTCATTAAATAAATAACACAAAACCATTACTTAATTATCACATGATCAAGATAAATATCTGAAAATTATTTTCATTCCTAAAAAATAAAATAAATTTCAAACTTATTTTTTTTATAATTTTTAGGAAATATTTTAAAATTCAATTAAATAAAGAATTAAATTTTAAAAAATTCATAAAAAATGTGATTAATTTTTTTTTGAATAAAATGGTTTGAACATCAGGGAAAATATACATAATAAAATATATTTGGGGATGTATCTTATATGTATTTTTCCATTATACTTAGATAACATTCAAAAAAACAATTCATTCTTACTTTAGTCAAAATTAAAAATATTAATACTTATAATGGCATTCACAATAGAAAATGGTAAATTTATCCACTATAATAATTAAATATAAATATGGATTTTTGTAATTTTTTACGTACAAATCCTTATCACCAATGAAAAAAAAAATTTAAAGCATTAAACATCTATATGCAACCAAGAGACATCCCACATAATACAAACAGAGTGATGAAAATGGAAACATAATAAAAAATCCATTTAGTTAGAATATATCTCATATTCAGGATCCCAATATGATATAATGGAAATGAATACTTTATATCTTCCATGAGTTAGGATGTTATAGATATGTTTAGAGACTAATTACTTAGTGAAAATTTATGGAACTTACAGAGAAAAATTCATCTGATGTCAAAATGAAAATAATAATGAAAGTACATATCAAAAATATGTTATTTTATAAATAAGAAAGAAAATATTTAGAATATGAATGAGTTTTATATGGATTTTTTTGAAAATATGAATTAAATTTACTAAAATAGATTATTAAAAATATTAATTATGTAATTGTTGTGTTCTCCTCTACCTTAGATTGTTTAATTATAGCTATATAGGACCCAAAAAAACTAAATTATGATTTATAGTTTTAATCAAAATAATAGTGGACTTCTGTTAGGTATATATCCCATATAAACACACCGAATCATTTATATTTACATTAAATACGCATAATAATTATTTTTAATGAATATAAAATAATTATATATACAAAATCTACTTAAATTAATATTATAGGATTCCAAAACAAAGATGTCCTAATGATAACTTAAAAAGAGTTTAGATGATGGCAATTTAATAGTGGGAAATAAATATTACATTATTATCAAAAATTAATTATATTAATATACATTATTAAATAAAATAAATATGTGATTCTATATAGGAATGTTTCCTATATGGAATGTAGTATTATTTGCATATAATATTATCCATATATATTGGAGAACATGATAATATTTTTATAACATGGTTTCCACACGGTGGGTGGGATACACAATGATTCTAGAAAAAGAATATATTATAAATAAATTTATGTACATTTCCTAACAAGATATAATATGAAACTTCATGGAAAAGAATAATTATTTATACTTCCTTAATAATCATTAGTGTAAGATCCCAGTTTTTGGAATGATATGTTTTCATTATGTTTTGGTTGAATCCCTTGTTTCAGGCTTCAAAGGATGTTTCCTGAATGTGTGAGAGGCCTTGGGGGTGTTCTGGGGGCCCGGGGTACGGAAGAAAAAAAATCCGGGCAATACAGGCTAGGGTGCACGTCCTGCGCACGACCAGGAAAACCGTGCAGCCTGCCCAGGCTAAACCGTGCAGCCTGCCCAGGCTAAACCGTGCGACCCTTCCTCCTCCGGACAGAAGCATGCTCACGGTTTGCGCACGAGTTTCCAAACCGTGCAGCTAAATCGTGTGACCCCTCCTCCTCTGGACAGTGGCACACACACGGATTGTGCACGGTTTCCCAAACCTTGTGGAAAAAATGTGCAACCACTTAATGTTGGAAAAAATTACATGTTTTCCACTCCATGCTTTAAAACCCCACTTGGGATTTCCTCTAATTTCCTCCCTCTCCACCCTAGTCATGAACCAAATCACCCAAAGGCTCCAAGAGACAGATCTTCTTTGATTTTAAGGCGTTTTGGTGCTGTTGGTTGCGGATCGAAGCTCCAGGTAAGGCTAATCCCATATGTGCTTCTCTTTTTGGTTTAGGGGTTTTGTCTTCTATACCTATCATTTTGAAACTATAAAACCCTATATTTTGGGTGAGTTTTAGGTTGAAGCTCCAAAGGATAGTTGGATTGAGGTTTAAGGACTTTATTGAGAGTGCGTTCAACCACAGTTTTGAGGTAGGTGGTCTACATGTGATATCCCATAGTTATATGGGTATTTGTGCATGTTTAGTTGTATTATTGCTTTCCTTTGGTTATGTTTTAAATAACCATGGTATGTTTGGTAATAATGGTGTTTAAAATTGAAAATGGGAACCCTCACGATCCCCATGGGATGTGTTGGGATAGGCTTGACCTAATTGGGGCCATCCATGGGATGTGCCGACTTTCCCCGAATTTAGGGATTGATATTAAACAATTGACCTTGTTGTAATGAATTGTAGAGCCTTTGATAAATATGTTGGAATGACTGGTTGAACTTGGAATAGAAGTTAGGTGATGCACCTAGACCTAGAAATAACCTAAGGGATAAAGTGGAATGGGTTAAATGGTTGATTCATGGAAATGATGAACGAGTTAAATGGGTTAATGTGTCAACAGATTAAAGACCATAATGGGATAGATTATGGGTTTAATGTTGAATGCTTAGTGATATAGGCATAACTCATGGGAATTGGGTGAATAGTTAAATGATGTGAAATGGTAATGTGTTAATGGGTTAAGGCATGAAGTGGATTCCCATGTGGGTTGGGGTGAATAGTGTTTTCTGAAGGGAAATGGTTTGGATGGTTCATGGTCAATTATATATAAAAATGTGGACATGGATTTGTAGAGTGTTGTATGACTTAAGGATATATGCCCATGGGTTAAGTAAAGACTGAGGTTCTAAACTCCACCCTAAATCCACGTGTTAGGAAAGGGGACTGAGGGTCTATTCTCTTAACAGATGCATCCACCCGGACTAAGGATTTGAGGTGAGGTTATGGTTTCTATAAGGGTTTAGTCCTAGTGAGATAGGATAACTATGTGTTTACCCTCATGCATGTGATTTTTAGCCTTAGACCAATGTAACATAATGTATGTGACTAACCCATGGAAATGTGTTGAAATGGTAAATGGTGATAATGGGTGTGTAATGAATGGTAATTGAAGTGGAAATGGATTGTCTCTAAACTAGTTAATGGTTCCTTAAATAATTACTTGGAAATTCTCATTCATATTCCATTGCATACACTATCTGTTTATACTGGATATTTTGTAGACACCGTTGGTGGTGGCCTACTAAGTTGTACTGAAACCCTGCTCGGGCCGCCGTTGGGTACCCAAGAAGACATCATATTTGTAGGTCAGGAGAAGGTCAAGGGTCCTTGCTAGATAGTTGAGTGGACATGGGTAGCACTTGGTGGAGCATCCAGACTTGGAGTCGGGAAAATTTTGGGGATTTTTTCCTTTGTCTTTATTTTGGGGTTTTGTCCACTTTTTCACAGGTAGTATGACATGGAATATTTATTATTGGAAATGGATTTTATACATGATTCATTCTTATTTGTTATTTTTTCTCTTATTTGGTTTATTTCTGTTGTGTCTTACTCTAATAAAAAGGGGGTATAGTCTCCCAACACGACTCTGTAGACCCCCTCTACTGGTCGGAATCCTTTGGCGTACAGGGAGGTGCACTTAAGGTCATGTAACCACCCGGCTTGGAGAACCTATTTAGTGGATTCCAGGTCGGGGGAATTACGAAGATGTATCAAAGTAGGTATTTTTTCTCCTTTTCCGAGGTATTTTTATTTGGGATTGGTAGCCAAGGGTTAAGACGTGTCAAGCCTTGGTAATGAGCTTGTTCTTGGGAGTCTCTAACCCATATACGAGGGAAACCCCAGGTCACCCTGGGTGGGAAATGTTGTTCTTGGTGGTGTGTTGTTACAGTTGATGATATTTCACTGTTGGGTGATGCACATGTGGTTTGATGTGACTGTTTTATGATATTTGGCTTGTGTTCTTAATGACACGAGGATTGGAATTCATGAATAATTATACGAACCTAGGGAGATGGGTCACATGCATTGTATTAGACACACACACGGGGTAGGTGGGTGTGGTAGTAAAATAGGTTGCATCACGCATTTCATGAAACCAATAAATAATGAGAAGAATGAAGTAAAACAAGTGGGTAAATTATGTTTAATAGAGTAATAGAGTTTGAAACAAGTTGGAAAATGTTGTTGGGTTAGCATATGAGAATAGGGTTACTGTAGCTAGTAAAGAGTTTTTGATAATGTCGTGAAAGTTATGTGGTATGTTTGCTAAATCTCATTCGTGGTATTTTAGAGAAATGCCACCACGATGTCGGTTACCAGTTGGGAAATGGGAGGATGGTTCTGAGAAAACAACTCCAGTAGAGGAGCAAGTAAATTTAGTGATCAATGAAGGTAGAGAAGACCAGTTCTGGGAGAACTTGGCTCGCCTTATGCAGATCATGGATCGGGACCCAGGGCGGGTTGCACCGAGTTTGCTTGAGCTGACCAGGGAGTTCCAACGGTATCACCCTCAAACATTCACCGGTGAGGGTTGGCCAGAGGTAGTGGAGATCTGGTTAGAGTCTGTCCAGATGATACTGAATCATCTAGAGACCCATGTCCAAAAGAGTGTGAACCTGGATGCTAATATGTTGCGGGGCCAGGCTAGGCGTTGGTGGGACATTCAGGCTCAAATTGAGCAGGATGAGGGAATGTCGTGGAAGGTTTTTCAAGAAATGTTTCTGGAGGATTTCTACCCAGAGACCTTGAGACAGGAGCGGGCTTCAGAGTTTATGATCCTGAATCAGGGATCGCTATTGGTGATGGACTATGCTAGTTGCTTCACTGATTTGAGACGCTTTGTCCCAGTGTTTGCAGGGGATGAGTAAGTAGTTGCAATGAATTTCCAGGATGGTCTGAGACATGAGATTAGGAATCAAGTAAACATCCACCACATGAATAGGTTTGTATAGGTTGTAGATCTGGCACTAATATCTGAAGGAAACCTTAATGGAGCTTCGGGTAGTGGGCTTATGGTGTAAGTTGGACAGACGAGCGGTGAAGCTTATGAAGGTCGAAAGCGACGCAATGAGAGCTGAAAACATGGTGGAAGTGTGAAATGTGGCTGGAAGAGAGGGTCAGCCTCTCAGAGTGGAAATCAGGTGTTCTACTATTAGTGCAGTAGGCCGGGGCATATGCGTGGTCGGTGTCCTAAACCTCCAGTTGAGTGTTGTTCGTCTGGCCAAATGGGACATGTGTAGATGTTTTGCAGGAGACCTCAGCAGGTGGGCGAGTATGATGGTGGAAGGAAGGTACCAGATACAAGAAGGGGATTAGTTGCCACGTATCAGGTAGGCATTTAGAGCTCCACGGACCGTACTGGTATGGGCGGTGGATATTGAACTCTTGGGCGAGATCGCTCACGCCATCCTGGTAGTGCAGTGCAGGGCATTCAGGCTGAAGCCCAGGGTAAAGTGACAAGCCAACTTCAGGCAGTTCAGTTTGCGCCTAGGGATGGGGAGGCTGGACCATGGATTGTTTGAGGAATGATCCTTGTATCTTCTACTTTTTCTACTGCATTGTTTGACACAGGTTCCACACACTCATTTATCTCTGATCAACTTGTGGTATCGCTGGGTTTAAATATGGAGGGGGTGTGTGGGTTGATGTCAATTGACACTTCGTTGGGGGTGCGGTTTGAGGATATCAAGAATTACAATGGATATGCCTTGGAAGTTGGTAGGTATCGTTTTCTGTGGGACTTGTTCATTCTTGAGAGGTTTGGGTTTGACCTAATCCTGGGAATGGATTGGTTGGTGTTGTATCGGGTGCACATTGATTGTTACCATCGCATAGTATCGTTAAGGTCTCTTGGGGGTGACACTTATGTCCACCGTGGAGAATGGGATGTTTGAGCAGGGCGTGCATGTCCGTTTTTTCAACAAATGAGTGAACTCATGGCTCCAGTGACATGTCTCATTATTGATGACAATGAAAGAGGGGAGCACACTATTTTCCCTCATGTGGTGGATCGGTTTCAGGATGTGTTTCTTGAGTATTTCTTGGGGTTTCCCCCTGATATGGGTGTTGATATCACAATCGAGTTGCTACTGAGAGCAGAGACAGTTTCTATTCCACTATACCACATGGCACCAGCAGAACACTAGGAAATTAAGGTCCATCTTGAGGAGTTGGAGCGTAAGGGGTTTATACGTCCTAGTACGTCTCCTTGGGGATATCCCATTTTGTTTTCAATAAAGGCCAATGGGTTGTTAAGGCTGTTTGTTGACTATTGAAAGTTGAATTAGATGATGGTGAAAAATAGGTGCCCTCTTCCTAGAATTGATGATCGGTTTGATCTGTTGAGGGGAGCATTAGTGTTTTATAAGATTGATCTGAGGTTGGGTTATCACCAGTTGAGGGTGAGGTCTTCCAACATACCGTAGATAGATTTCACGAGTCAGTACGGGTTGTTTGAGTTTGTGGTAATGCCTTTTGGATTGACTAATTCATCGGCGATGTTTATGGATTTGATGAACCAGATCTTTCATCCCCATCTAGATCGGTTTGTTGTTGTGTTTGTTTATAATATCATAGTTTACTCAAAAACTCATGATGATCATGCCCAACAACTTGACATCATCTTGTGTATGCTAAGATAAAACCGTCTATACTCTAAGATATCCATGTGTCAATTCTGGATAGGTGAGATACATTTTCTCGGTCACATCATCTCGAAAGCAGGTGTGTCAGTGGATCCGGAGAAAGTGCCGACATTTGTATCTTGGGAGCAACCCAAGAGTGTTTATGATATTTGGAGTTTTATGGGTTTTTTCGGGTATTTCCAAAGGTTCATTTAGGATTTCTCTTGATTGGAAGCACCAATTTCAATATTGACCATGAAGGGAATCAGGTTCGAATGGTATGAGGCTTGTGAGAATTCCTTTCAAGAGTTGAAGAAGTAGCTGACGACCGCACCTATCTTGATCTTACCTGAGCCGAGTAAGAAGTACATTGTGTTTTGTGATGTGTCCAGAATTGGACATGGGGCTATGATGATGTAATATTAGCGGGTGGTGGATCACGAGTTGAGTCAGTTGAGACCCCATGAGAGGAATTATCCCACTCATGACCTTTAATTGGCTGCAGTAGTGTATGCCTTGAAGTGTTAGAGGTACTATCTGTTGGGAGAATGGTTTACCATGTTTACCGACCATAAGAGTTTAATGTACATCTTCTCACAGTGGGATATGAATCTTCAGCAGCGAAGATGGGTTGAATATCTCCAGTGTTTTGACATTGAGTTGGTGTATAAGCCGGGAATGGGAAACAATGTTACTGGTGTTCTGAGCAGGAAGGTTCAGAATCAGATGATTCAAGAGTCCAGTACTGAGTGGAAGGTGATGGATTTGATTGTAGAAATGCACATGGAGGTGTAGGATGTGAGTGGTTAGGTCATTCTTGCTTCCTTAGATATGGAGGAAATTATTTTAAGTCATGTTAATAAAGTTCAACTTGCTGATTCAGAGTTTTTGATCATGAATGAAATTCTTAAAGGTGGGGAGCTACCTTCTGGCTAGGCCATTGGTGTGGACATTGTTATTCGTGTTCATGATCATGTGTTTGTGCCAAAGTGTGTTAGGGAAGTGTTGATTCCTGAGTTCAATGAGTTAAAGTGGGAAGTGCATCCCGGTTTGACCAAGATGTACTGTGATCTCTGAAGGCAGTTTTGGTGGCCAAGAATAAAGAAGGAAGTTGCGGGCTTTGTGGCACGATGCCTTACCTTCCAGCAGGTGAAGTCAGAGTATCAACACCCAGGTGGTTTGTTGCATCCACTACACATTCGGAATGAAAGTGGGATGATGTGAAAATGGATTTTGTCATGGATCTTCTGAGGACACTGCGGAAGAATGATGCAATATGGGTAGTTGTGGATCAGTTAAAGAATGTGTCTCATTTCTTACTGATTTAGGAGACCCATACGGTCGACCATTTTGGTGAGATGTATGTTCGGGAAATAGTGTAGATACATGGTGTTCCATGAAACATAGTTTTGGATTGAGATCTGTGTTTCACATCATGTTTCTGGAAAGGGTTGTAGATGGCGCTTGGTACATAGGTGCTTTGGAGTACGAATTTCCACCACCAGACGAATGGCCAGTCGGAGCATATGATCCAGATTTTGGAAGACATGTTAAGTGATTATGTCTTGGACTTTGGTGGTTCTTGGGAGTGACACCTATCATTGGTTGAGTTTCCTACAAAAACAGTTTTCAGGCTACGATTCTGATGGCACCATTTGAGGCACTTTACGGAAGGCCATGTAGATCTCTGTTGTGTTGGCTAGAGGCCGGTGAATCCGAGTTTTTGGGACCAAGTCTTGTGCAGGAGACTTCAGATAGAGTTATGTTGATCAGGAAGTGAACGACTACGGCTCAAAGTAGGCATAAGTCATATGAAGATCAGAGGCGTAGACAATATGAGTTTGTGGTGGGTGATAAAGTGTTCCTTTGGGTATCACCAAGGTTGGGTCACCGTCGGATTCGAAAGCATGGTAAGTTGGCACCCAAGAATGTGGGACGTTTTGAGATTGTAGAGAGGACTGGATCAGTGGCTTACTGATTGTCTCTTCCAAAACGGTATGGTGGGATGCATGATGTGTTTCATGTGTCGTAGCTTCGACAGTATCACCCTGACCCATCTCACGTGGTTGATGTTGAGGATGTGGAGCATGAGGCTGATGCTTCCTTTGAGGAGCATCCAGTTTGTGTGGTGGATTGTAGTGAAAAGGTCTTGAGAGGCAAGGTTGTGCCATTAGTGCGAGTACTATGGCAGCATGGGAAAGTTCAAGAAGAAAATTGGGAGCGGGAATTGGATATGCAGGCTCAGTGGCCCGAACTCTTCACATTGGTGGATCAATGAGGCTTGGAAGCTCGGCTTGAGGACGAGCCATTATAAGGTGGGGAGGTTGTAAGATCCCAGTATTTGGAAAGGTATGTTTTCATTATGTTTTGGATGAATCCCATGTTTCGGGCTTCAAGGGATGTTTCCTGGAACTATGAGAGGCCTTGGGGGTGTTCCGGGGGCTCGGGGCACAGAAGAAAGGATATATGGGAAAGATAGGCCAGGAGGCACGACCTGTACACGGCCAGGAAAACCGTGCAGCCTACCCATGCTAAACCATGCAAACCCTCCTCCTCTAGACTGTGGCATGTGCAGGGTTTCCGCACGGTGTGCCAAACCGTGCAGAAAAACCATGTGGCCACATAAAGTTGGGAAAAATTACAAGTTTTCCACTCCGGGCTTTAAAACCCCACATGGAATTTCCTCTCATTTCCACCCTATCCACCCTAGGAACAAACCAAGTCACCCAAAGGCTCCAAGAGACTGATCTCCTTCGATTCTAAGGCGTTTTTGGTGTCAGTGGTTGTGGATCGGAGCTCCAGGTAAGGTTAATCCCATACATGATTCACTTTTTGTTTTAGGGTTTGTATCATCTCTCCATATCATTCTGAAGCTCTAAAGCCCTAACTTTTGTGTGAGTTTTAGGTTGAAGCTCCAAAGGTTAGTTGGATAAAGGTATAAGGACTTGATTGAGAGTGTGTTAAATAGCAGATTCGAGGTAGGTGGTCTATAAGTGATATCCCATAGTTATTTGGGTATTTTTGCATGTTTAGTTGTGTTCTTGCTTTCCTTTGGTTATGTTTTCGATAACCTTGGAATGTTTGGAAATAATGGTGTTTAAAATGGAAAATGGGAACCCTCACGGTCCATGTGGGATGTGTTGGGATAAACTTGACCAAATTGGGGCTATCCATGGGATGTGCTGGCTTTTCCCGGATTTAGGGATTGATATTAAACAAGTGACATTATTGTAATGAATTATAGATACCTCGATAAATACGTTGTCATGATTGGTTGAACATAGAATATAAGTTAGGTGATTCACCTAGACTTGGAAATAACCTAAGGGTTAAAGTGGAATGGGTTAAATGGTTGATTCATGGGAATGATAAATGAGTTAAATGGGTTAATGTGTAAACTGATTAAAGGCCATAATGGGATAGATTAATGGTTTAATGCTGAATGCTTAGTGAGATAGGCCTAACACATGGGAATTGGGTGAATGGTTAAATAATGTGAAATTGTAATATGTTAATGGGTTAAGGCATGATGTGGTTTCCCATGTGGGTTATGGTGAATAGTGTTTATCAAAGGGAAATGATTTGGATGGTTGATAGTAACTTACATATAAGAATGTGGACATGACTTCGTAGTGTGGTGTATGACTTGAGGATCTACGCACATGGGTCGAGTAAAGACTAAGGTTCTAAATGTAACACCCCAACCCTAGTTACCCAGATTCGGTGCATTATTACATAACATTGGCATGATCACAAGAAAGATCAAATCTCGAAAGTCCGATTGGTTTAGTAGCTTTGGAAACACTAGATATATTCATAAGTCTTACATTACATCATAAAATGAAAAACTACTACAACATCATAATGTCTCCATAGTCCACACTATTATCCCCTCATAATATCCCTTCAGGTCATTCATAACTTACTTCTTCACATCCTGGGAAAAAAATAAAACATAGAAAAGGGGTGAGCTCAAATGCCGAGTAAAGATAACAATATAGAGGAAACTTTCATAAATAAGAATAAAACTTTAAAGGCAATGTATAACTAAATCAAAAGCCTTTCAAAATTGAACTTTCAACATGGTATGGCATAAATAAAATGAAATAATGCCATTTACTTATTCACATGGATATTATACTAATCGAATAATCACATGAAAAATCAATAACCACTTTCATAATGTTGGAATGCATAATGCCAGACTATCATAACCACATAGCCAAGGCCTCGTGCCAAGACTACAAATAAGATTTTTCCAAGGCCTTGTGCCAAGACACTAGTTTGTCTCATGAGACCTACCGATTCATCGAGGAGCTATAGCGGGCTCCACCCATCACATATTAAGTCCAATGCATTCCCATATGAAAAGTTTTAAACATAACATAAACATTCGTATCATAACTAGCATACGAAATGTCAATAATTTCACCATAAACTATGAATGGTATAAAAATAGCACATCCACAATCAAACATATCACTAAACCTTCAATACAATATATAAGTTTTGTATCATAATAAATCAACATCAAATAAGCGTAAAATACATCAAAGGATGTTGACATAGATGAAATCAAAACGCTTTTTAGAGAAATATCTCTTTCTATTTTTGAAATCATTTAAGAGCCATATAAAATAAAACATTTTCATTAAAAATATTCTTATAATCTTGTAAGGAAAGCTTTGAAAATTTTATAACGGCAGGAAATAACCGCACCTGCCGTATAAGTTTAAAAAACATTCTTACCTTAATTCTATCGAAAAGGTTAAAAAGGACCTTGTTTTGAAAATGACAGAAAGATTCCTCTTATAAAAAGTCAAACAAGGGTATAAATGACTTTAACCCATATTCTTGTAAATAATAAAAATGTTTTGAAATGCATTTTTAAGAAATCATGGATGTGGATGATAAAGAGATCCCAGTTGATTATTACGTATAAACAACCTCAGATAATGAAGAGATTGCGAAATAACCCTTACCTTGTACTTATCCTTGGTTGGGGTAGGTTAACCTCCTATATAATGGTGAAATAATTGTTATTAAATTATACAAGAATCATATATATTAATATGATATCATATATGATCTTTTAATATTGATTTTATAATAATATCTTAGTATTATCGTTGTTTTGGGTGTTAACTTACTTGTTTTAATTTATATGTTTTGTTACGTAATCCATGTTTGTAATAGATAGGTTTTATATTATTCATATCCAGAATGATATCAAGTCTTTAAACATCATTATTAAATCATCAAATGATAATTATACTTTAATGGATACAATGGAGAATGAATCTCATCGCGTTCGTGGAGACGGTAGTCCGTACGTACGCACGAGCGACAATATCATTCTTTTGATATTAAAATAATATATAAATGGTTGTTATATCATATATACAGAATCATTAACATGTTATATTTATTATTTACTTGAGTTAAATATCATTATTATAACCATCCAAATAATAATATATTGAATAACAATTACACCACGACGTGGAGACGGTAAGCCGTACGTACGCACATATGGTGACATGTTATTCAAAAGGTGGATAAAATACTGAATATGGTTGTACCATATTTATAATAACATCACAGTATATATAAGATACTGGATTTATTATTTTAGAATGGTAATAACAAATAAAGAAGAAGTGGAAGCAGAAAGGAACTTGAAAAGGGGCGGTGAAAACATTACCTCTTCTTCGAGTTCTTCCTTTTGATTTGATCAAAAGGGCTCCCTAGGTTGGCTTTATGATCAAACTAATTCCTCTAGGTTGTAGTGAGGTAAGTTGGGAGAGTATTTGGTCAGAGTTTGGCCTAACCAAAAGGCTTTGAAGGTGTGATGAAATGAGAAGGAGGAGTGCCCGTTTATAAGAGGGGTGCGGGGCACCTTTGGAAAAGCTAGAAATATTAATTTATAATAAATTCATATTCTGTTTCTAAAGGCTCCAAAGTTGATTATTTAAATGTTAAGGTGGGGATAGGTTGAAAACAACTCACCCAATAGAATTTAGATATGTTTGGGTACTTATATTAACCTTATCTATAAGTATTAACTCTAAGTTAATTAGTTTCACTTTTACAATGTCTCTTTGTATTTTTATATAATATGGTTAATAAACATACTATATAAATCCAAGAGACCCCCCACGTGGTCCATTAATGATGAACCTATCATGATATAAGTCTCTGGGCCGAACCATATATTTTTAGGAATTTAATATCAATTAATAATATAATATTGGTTTTAAGAACTCTTTTATGTCAATTTTGACACTATTCAATTGTTGATTTTTGTGAAACTTATAACAGAATGATTACTTCGAAAAAAGTCAATTAAATAAATCCTAATATATTATATTATCCTATAAAGTTAGTTTAATTCATTAAAAGTTTCATATTATATTTATTTGGGTAATTATAATATCAATTATTTTAATTTTTCACTATTATAGTAATTAATTTATCATCATTGTGTCATAAATAAATTAAATTATTTAATGTCTAAAAATTATAAATAAAATATAAATATGTAGGTAATACTTTTATATTTGTAATGAATATTTATAATCTAAAATCCAACATATATAACCCTATTTAAAAACTGTTTTTCTAAAATATATATGCTTGTGTCATTTTTGTAATCATTTTAACTTAATTAAAAAAATGTGTCCCTATCACCTAAAAGTGGCACCATGGGGTCCCAAAATCGACCCAAATATGACTATGGTCGAACATGTATCAACCAATAAGGCTAGGACACGTTTTAGGGTAATTTAGTATTATTATAATATTATTTTTTAACCCTTTATTTACCGGATTTACCCTTAACCATGGTAAATAAAATATTTACCGCAGTAATTATTCAAAATGTCTAAAAATAAAAGTTACCTATTTACACAATTTAAACATCCTGATTCCAAATATGTAATCCATTTTTCTAAATTCAAAACACAGAAGTGGCATAAATTAATTTAAAATTAATTATTGATGTCAAAACAAAAAGCGTGTTTTTAAGAGATAATAACTATCAAAAGATTGACACTTGTTTATGTTCTGTTTAATTGTAAAATTATGTCCAATGACCAATATTATGTTAAATGGTAAAAATGTATTCTAAATATACTTTAAAACCACTCAAATTCAGAATTTACCACTATTAGTTATTTTGATTAAAAAAGTTGTTTTTAAATAAAATTTATTAATTTTCACTATTCATCAAAATATGAAAGTTATCAGAAAAGTACCAAAATTTAACCTTAGGCTAAATTTGATATTCCAAATCCAGAAATGAAGTCCATTTTAAAATATACAAAATATATAATTTCAGAAAGTAGGTATTACTATTCATAACGGCTAGTTTGATTGGTTATGGTGTGTTAGAACTCGGTGTTGCGTACAACACACGCTATCACATTATTCAATGAGAAGCGTACCGTAGAAGCTTGGAGTGTTACATTATCTCCTCCTTAAAATAATATCGTCCTCGAAATTTCTAGAATAATTATCACATGAAAAGACTCGGGTGATTCTTCATCATATGTTCCTCGGGTTCCCACGTTTCCTCTTCCATCTTATGGTTTCTCCACAAAACTTTTACCAGACGCATCGTCCGGTTTCTCAGCACTTGTTCTCTCGTATCAAGAATCTTGACGGGCTCTTCGCAATAAGAAAGATCGGGTTTCAGTTCTAATTCCTCGTAGGTGAGTACATGCATTGGGTCAGGCATGTATTTCCTCAACAGAGATACGTGGAACACATCGTGAACTTTGGAGAGACTTGGCGGCATTTCCAATCGGTAAGATACTACCCCAATTCGTTCTAGAATTTCGAAAGTTCCGATGTTCCTGGGACTCAATTTACCTTTCTTACCAAAACGTATGACTCCCTTCCATGGAGATACCTTCAGGAAAACATGATCACCGACATTAAATTCCAAATCCTTCCTTCGATTATCGGCATAGCTCTTCTGCCTACTTTGAGCTCCTTTGATGTGATTATGGATTACCTTCACATTTTCCACCGTTTCCTCCACCAGTTCTGGGACTACAAGTTTTCTTTCACCAACGTCATCCCAACAGGTTAGTGTACGACATTTATTTCCATATAACACTTCATATGGTGCCATCTGAATACTCGAATGCAAGCTATTGTTAATTGGAAAATTCTACCAGAGGTAAATATTGATCCCACATACCCTGAAAGTCAAGTGAGCAAGATCTCAACATGTCTTCTATGGTTTGAATAGTCCGTTCTAATTGTCCATCTGTATGAGGGTGGTAAGCAGTGCTCAAAAGAAGTTCAGTATCCAGGGATTTCTGAAGTCTTTTCCAAAATCATGAAGTAAAACGGGGATCACGATCAGAAACAATTGATATGGGTACTCGATGAAGTCTCACAACTTCATTAATATATAGTCTTTCTAGACGTTCCAGGGGTAGATCTTCTCTTATAGCAAGAAAATGTGCTGACTTGGTAAGACGATCAACAATAACCCATTTTGCATCGTTCCTTCTAGGAGTCTTTGGTAGCCCCATGACAAAGTCCATCGTAATATTGTCCCATTTCCACTCTGGTATGGGAAGAGGTTGCATGACTCCTCCAGGATGTTTCCTCCCAGCTTTCACTTTTTGACAAACCATACATCATGACACAAAATCAGCAATCTCCCTCTTCATGTTGTCCCACCAAAAATGTTCCATCAAATCTCTATACATTTTGGTGCTCCCATGGTGTATAGAGAAACTGGAACTATGAGCATCATCTAGCAATTCCCTTTTTAGATCAGGTATATCGGGAACACAAAGTCTCTTCCCAAATTTCAAAATTCCATCTTCATACACAAAGTCTCTCAATCTCCCATCATTCACAGCTTTAATCTTCTTTTTAAATTCTTCATCATCGGTCTGAGTACTCTTAATCCTTTTTAGTAAAGATGGTTTGGCAACCATTTGAAAAAGAATTGATGTTTCGCTTTCCCTGGTTATTCCCATGCCCATATTCACTAGATCTATGAAAACTGGATCCCTTTCAATTCTGATATTGTTCAAAACTCCATGGTCTTTTCTACTCAAAGCATCTGCCACCTTGTTTGCCTTCCCCGGGTGGTAGTGTATCATGCAATCATAATCCGTGACTAATTCAAACCATCTCCTTTGCCTCATGTTGAGTTCTTTTTGTGAGAAAATATACTTCAAACTCTTGTGATCAGTATAAATCTCACATTTTTCACCATAGAGGTAGTGCCTCCATATCTTTAAAGAAAATATCACAGCTGATAACTCGAGATCATGAGTAGGATAGTTTTGTTCATGAATTTTCAACTGTCGTGATGCATAGGCAATAACTCTATCATTCTGCATAAGGACACAACCAAGTCCTTTCTTCGATGAATCACTATAAATAACAGACCCATCATTCACCGATGGTAGAGTCAATATAGGAGCTTTGAATAATCTTTTCTTCAGTTCTTCGAAACATTCTTCACACTCTTTTGTCCAAACAAATTTAACCCCTTTACTTGTGAGCTTTATTAATGGGTTAGCCAATCGGGCAAAATTCTGGACGAAACGTCGATAATAACCTGCCAAACCAATAAAACTACGTACCTTAGTTATACTCGTAGGTTCTGGCCATTCTTGGATTTCCTTGGTCTTAGAAGGATCAACAGAGATTCCATCTTTAGAGACAATATGGCCAAGAAAAGAAATCTCATGGAGCCAGAATTCACACTTGCTAAACATTCCTTATAATTCATGCCTCCTCAGAGTCTTCAAGATAATGCGCAAGTGATTTTCATGATCTTCGTAGGTTTTGGAGTATACCAAGATATCATAAATAAATACCACCACAAATTCATCGAGATACTCCTTAAAAACTCTATTAATCAAATCCATGAATACAGATGGTGCATTAGTCAATCCAAAACGCATTACAGTAAACTCGTAATGCCCGTACCTGGTTCGAAATACTGTCTTTGGAATGTCTTACTTCTTCACACACAACTGATGGTATCCAGATCGAAGGTCATACTTTGAAAAGTATTGAGCTCCATGCTATTGGTCAAATAAATCATCAATACGAGGTAGGGGACACTTGTTCTATATCGTTATAGCATTGATCTCCCTGTAGTCGATACATATCCTCATTGATCCATCTTTCTTTTTAACAAAAAGAACAGGGGATCCCCATAGAGAAACACTAGGGCGAATAAATACTTTATTACTCAACTCCTCTAGTTGTTTCTTTAGTTAGAATAACTCTACAGTGGCCATTCTATAAGGGGTCTTCGATATAGGCCTTGATCCAGGAATTAAATCAATGGAAAACTCAACTTCCCGTTCTGGAGGATGTCCAGGTAAATCTTCTGGAAATACATCTACAAATTCTTTCACAACAGGTACATCCTCTATTTGAACAATCCTTTCCTCACCGACAGTTATTTCATTCTCTTCCACCCCAATAATTGAATTTCGTTGAGCTATTGGGGGTGGATCTAAATAAGAATTAGGTGGTGACGATTCTGCTCTAAAGATAAGGTGTTCCTTATAATTATCATCAAGAATCGTAACCTCTTTCTTCTTACAATAAATCTTCGCATCATAGTCCGAAAGCCAGTCCATACCGAGGATTATATCAAACTCAATCATAGGTATGACGATGAGATCAGCAGATAAAGAACATTTATGTGCTCTAATGGGGATTGATTCAAAAAACATTGTTGCAATGATACTTCCCTTAGGATTTTTAACTGACAACTCCATTGTTAAATCAAATTGGAAATATATAATTTTCCTAGCAAACTGGGAAGATATGAAACAATGCGATGATCCAGAATCAAATAATGCATTTCCTAAACTTGAGGAAACCATTAAATTACCTGCCACAACGTCTTTCGGAGCTTCTACCTCAGCAGTAGTGATAGAATAAGCCTGGCCTTGATCCCTTGGCCTTTTCTGAGGTAAGTTCTCTTGAAGTTTAGGACATTCATTTGCATAATGTCCCATATCCCTACAATTTTAGCACTGAACGTTGGTAGCTTCCTTCTTCCCTTTGCAATCACGAGCTTGGTGGCCTTTTTCACCACACTTGTAACAGACTCTCATTCCCTTCAAGCAAGTACCGGGTTGTTTCTTCCCACATTTACCACAGGATGGATATTCAACCTTTCCTTTCTTCCCCTTATTTCCATTCCCAGATTGATCAGCAGGCCTCTTCTTCTCTTGCTTTTCTTTAAAGTCATAAGACTTAGAGAATTCCTTTTCGGTCTTGATAGCACATGAGACAATGTCTTCGTAAGATGAAAAGGATTGTGAGACTAATGCTCGACAGAGAAATGGTTTTAACCCATCAAAGAAATGATCATTCTTAGTTCTTGGGTTACGTATATAATCACCTGCATACCTTGCTAACCTTATAAAGTTAGCCTCATACTTTGTGACATTCTCATCCTCCTTCTGTCTCAGACTTAGAAATTGCCTTTCCATATCTGCTTGATGGTCGTGAGGAGAGTATTTTTCTAAAAACAGATCTTTGAACTCCTTCCATTCCATATTTGGTACTTCATCATCTTCCTTCGTATTTTGACTCAATGACCACCATTGATCAGCATCTCCAGTGAGGCGGTAAACTGCCACGATAACTTTTTCCCATTCATTACTCCCCAAAGCCTGAAATATTTTTTCTAGGGAAAATATCCATTTCTCATCTACTAAGGGATTTGTAATCCCATTGAACATTGGTGGTTGTTTCCTCATGAATAGATCTAACATTGATCCTCCACACTGTGGATCAGGGTGCTCCATACGGGTAAGGTTATTATTCATAACCTGAGTGAGCTGTCCCAGTATGGTGATTAGCTGATCGGCACCAGTTGCATCACTAGCTCCAATATAATTATCTTGAGCAGGATGGAAATCCCTACATGGAGTGCGTGCATTGATATAGTTTCCATTTCTTCCACTAGGCGCCATTTCTAAACAATGGCATAAACAAGATCAGTTTATGAATCAAAATACATAATCCCATACTTATAACACACTTAACATAAATTGAACTATTTATGGATATAATCCATAATCATAAAAATGTTTTCCTTGAGAATGTATATACTCATAAACCCTTCATAATTATTTGTAAAGAAAATGAGAGTTATCCTAAGCATATCCCCCGAGAGTGTCGTAACCAAGAGTGCAGCAAGGCCCATTTTCGTGCACCAGTTCTCGTTCGAGTCTAGCTCAAAGCGGTGTTTTCGGGTTTTACCCCTAGGTACATCTGTGCCAGAGACGCCTCTACCTGCTCATATCCAGATAGGTATGTATTGCTCGGAAAACTCAAAAAATCTCTACAATACCAAAATTCTGAGAAGTTCTTCTATACTAATCCTCAAAGTTCATTTTAGGTCTACGTGCTCTAATCAGAGTTTATCTAAATCTAGCTTCCAAGGATTGTACTAAACTTTCTCTGATACCAACTGTAATGCCCCGACCCTAGTTACCCAGAGTCGGTGCATTATTAAATAACATTGGCATTATCACATGAATGATCAAATCTCGAAAGACCGATTGGTTTAGTAGCCTTGGAAACACTAGATATATTCATAAGTCTTACATTACATCATAAAATGAAAAACTACTACAACAACATAATGTCTCCACAGTCCACACTATTATCCCCTCATAATATCCATGTAGGTCATTCATAACTTAGTTCTTCACATCCTGGGAAAAATATAAAACATAGAAAAGGGGTGAGCTCAAATGCCCAGTAAGGATAACAATATAGCGGAAACTTTCATAAATACGAATAAACATTTAAGGCAATGTATAACTAAAACAAAAGCCTTTCAAACTTGAAAATTCAACATGGTATGGCATAAATAAAATGAAATAATGTCATTTACTTATTCACATCGATATTCTACTAATCGAATAATCACATGCAAAATCAATAACCACTTTCATAATGATGGAATGCATAATGCCAGACTATCATAACCACATAGCCAAGGCCTCGTGCCAAGACTACAAATAAGATTTTGCCAAGGCCTTGTGCCAAGACACTAGTTTGTCTCATGAGACCTACCGACGCATCGAGGATCTATAGCGGGCTCCACCCGTCACATATTAAGTCCAATGCATTCCCATATGAAAAGGTTTAAACATAACATAAACATTCGAATCATAACTAGCATATGAAATGTCAACAATTTCACCATAAACAATGAATGGTATAAAAATAGCACATCCACAGTCAAACATATCACAAAACCTTCAATACAATATTGAATTTTTGTATCATAATAAATCAACTTCAAATAAGCGTAAAATCCATCAAAGGATGTTGACATAGATGAAATCAAAATACTTTTTAGAGAAATATATCTTTCTATTTTTGAAATAATTTAAGATCCATATAAAATAAAACATTTTCATTAAAAATATTCTTATAATCTTGTTAGGAAAGCTTTGAAAATTTTATAACGGTGGAAAATAACCACACCCGCCGTATAAGTTAAAAAAACATTCTTACCTTAATTCTGTCAAAAAGGTTAAAAAGGACCTTGTTTTGAAAACGACGGAAAGATTCCTCTGATAAAAAGTAAAAAAATGGTATAATTGACTTTAACCCATATTCTTGTAAATAATAAAAAGGTTTTGAAATACATTTTTAAGAAAACATGGATGTGGATGATAATGAGATCCCAGTAGATTATTACGTATAAACAACCTCAGATAATGAAGAGATTGCGAAATAACCCTTACCTTGTACTTTTCCATGTTTGGGGTAGGTTAACCTCCTGTATAATGGTGAAATAATTGTTGTGAAATTATACAAGAATCATATATATTAATATGATATCATATATGATCTTTTAATATTGATTTGATAATAATATCTTAGTATTATCGTTGTTTCGGGTGTTAACTTACTTGTTTTCTTTTATATGTTTTGTTATGTAAGACATGTTTGTAATGGATAGGTTGTATATTATTCATATACAGAATGATATAAAGTCCTTAAACATCATTTTTAAATCCTCAAATGATAATTATACATTAATGGATACGATGGAGAATGAATCTCATTGCGTTCGTGGAGACGGTAGTTCGTACGTACGCACGAGCGACAATATCATTCTTTTGATATTAAAATAATATATAAATTGTTGTTATATAATATATACAGAATCATTAACATGTTATATTTATTATTTACATGAGTTAAATATCATTATTATACACATCCAAATAATAATATATTGAATAACAATTACACCACGACGTGGAGACGGTAAGCCGTACGTACGCACGTATGGTGACATATTATTAAAAAGGTGGATAGAATACTGAATATGGTTGTAACATATTTATAATAACATCACAGTATATATAATATACTGGAGTTATTATTTTAGAATGGTAATAACAAAGAAAGAAGAAGTGGACGAAGAAAGGAACTTGAAAAGGGGTGTTGAAAACATTACCTCTTCTTCGGGTTCTTCCTTTTGATTTGATCAAAAGGGCTCCTTAGGTTGGCTTTCTGATCGAAATAAGGCCTCTAGGATGTAGTGAGGGAAGTTGGGAGAGTATTTGGGAAGATTTTGGCCGATCCAAAAGGCTTTTAAGGTGTGAAGAAATGAGAAGGAGGAGTGCCCTTTTATAAGAGGGGTGAGGGGCACCTTTGGAAAAGCTAGAAATATTATTTTATAATAAATTCATATTCGGTTTCTAAAGGCTCCAAAGTTGATTATTTAAATTTTAAGTTGGGGATAGGTCGAAAACAACTCAACCAATAGAAGTTAGACAGGTTTGGTTACTTATATTAACCTTATCTTTAAGTATTAACTCTATGTTAATTAGTTTCACTTTTACAATGTCTATTTGTATTTTTATATAATATTGTTAATAAACATACTATATACATCCAAGAGACCCCCAATTGGTCCATTAATGATGAACCTATCATGATATAAGTCTCTTGGACGAAACTTATATTTTTAGGAATTTAATATCAATTAATAATATAATATTGGTTTTAAGAACTCTTTTATGTCAATTTTGACAGTATTCAATAGTTTATTTTTGTGAAACTCATAATAGATTGATTACTTCGAAAAAAGTCAATTACATAAATCCTAATATATCATATTATCCTATAAAATTATTTTAATTCATTAAAAGTATCATATTATATTTATTTGGGTATTTATAATATCAATTATTTTAATTTTTCACTATTATAGTAATTAATTCATCATCATTGTGTCATTAATAAATTAAATTATTTAATGTCTAAAAATTATAAATAAAATATCACTATGTAGGAAATATTTTTATATTTATAATGAATATTTATAATCTAAAATCCAACATATATAACCCTATGTAAAAATTGTTTTTCTAAAAGATATATGCTTGGGTCATTTTTGTATTCATTTTAACTTAATTAAAAAAGTATCCCGATCACCAACAAGTGGCATCATGGGGTCCCAAAATCGACCCAAAGATGCCTATGGTCTAACATGTATCAACCAATAAGTCCAGGACACGTTTTAGGGTAATTTAGTATTATTATAATATTATTGTTTAACCCTTATTTACCGGATTTACCCTTAACCATGGTAAATAAAATATTTACCGCAGTAATTATTCAAAATGTCTAAAAATAAAAGTTACCTATTTACACTATTTGGACATCTTGATTCCAAATATGGAATCCATTTTTCTAAATTCAAAACACAAAAGTGGTAGAAATTCATTTAAAATTAATTCCCGCTGTCAAAACAAAAAGCGTGTTTTTAAGAGATAATAACTATCAAAAAATTGACACTGGTTTATGTTCGGTTTAATTGTAAAATTATGTCAAATGACCAACATTATATTAAATGGTAAAAATATATTCTAAATATACTTTATAACCACTCAAAATCATAATTTATCACCATTAATTATTTTGATTAAAAAAGTTGTTTTTAATTAAAATTTTGTAATTTTCACTATTAATCAAAATATGAAAGTTATCCGAAAAGTACCAAAATTTCACATTAGGCTAAATTCGATATTCCGAATCCAGAAATTAAGCCCATTTTAAAATATAAAATATATATAATTTCAAAAATTAGGTATTACTATTCATAACGGCTACTTTGATTGGTTATGGTGTGTTAGAACTCGGTGTTGCGTACAACACACGCTATCACATTATTCAAAGAGAAGCGTACCGTAGAAGCTTAGAGTGTTACACTAAACTCCACCCTAAATTCATGTGTTAGGAAATGGGACTGAGGGTCTATTCTCCTAACTGTTGCATCCACCCGGACTGAGTCTTCGAGGTGAGGTTATGGTTGCTATGAGTGGTTAGTCCTAGTGAGATAACATAACGATGTTTTTACCCTCTTGCATGTGATTTTTGGACATAGACCCATGTAACATAATGTATGTGATTAACCCATGGAAATGTGATTAAATATTAAATGGTTATAATGGGTGTGTAATGATTGGTAATGGAAGTGGGAATGTCTTTGCTCTAAAATGGTTAATGGTGCCTTAAATAATTAAATGGAAATTATAATTCATATTTCTTTGTAT
Source organism: Viscum album (assembly GCA_963277665.1). Classification (NCBI taxonomy): domain Eukaryota; kingdom Viridiplantae; phylum Streptophyta; class Magnoliopsida; order Santalales; family Viscaceae; genus Viscum; species Viscum album. The sequence goes on from OY728150.1 coordinate 1,899,717,375, forward strand.
GAACTATCGGTTTATACTAGATATTTTGTATACATCGTTGGTGGTGGCCTACTAAGTTTTACTCACACCCTGCTCAGGCCGCCGTTGGGTACCTGCGAAGACTTCATGTTTGCAGTTTAGGATAAGGGAAAGGGTCCTTTCTAGATTGTTTAATGGACATGGGTAGCACTTTTGGGAGGATCCGGTCTTGGAGTCGGGACCATTTTGCTGATTTTGTCCATTGTCATTATTTTGGGGTTTTGTCCACTTTTCCACTTGTAGTATGACATGGCATATTTATTATTGGAAATGGATGTTATACATGTTTCAGGCTTATTGGTTATTGTTTCCGCTATTTGGTTTATTTCTGTTGTGACTTACTTTGATTAAAAGGGGGCATTTACTCCCCTCTTGACTCCATAGACCCCTACTGTTGGTCGGCAACCTTTGGCATACGGGGAAGCATGCTTAAGGTCATGTAACCACCCGACTCGGAGCATGGGTTTAGTGGCTTCCAGGTTAGGGACATTAAAATTAAAATGACATGTATGGTTTCTTCCAGGTGATTTCACATATTTTTATAGATTCACTATCAAGATACATTATTAATTCCTTTATGTACCATTATTATAACATTAATTTGATTTGAATTTTCGTTTTTATTAACTTGAAAAAATATGTTACTATAGTCATAAATACATTCCTTTTACATTTCATTGGAACTAATGTTCTTCATGAAAATGTTTCATGATGGGGTAAGAAAACCCTTTTCAATGGGTTATGTATGGTGTAAGAGAATGTGGGTACTAAGTAATAGTATTATTTAAAAATGAATGAACATTATTTTTATAATTTTGACATTGTTTTTGAATAAATAATTCTTATGGGTTTTATCAATAATGAGTCAATTTAAATACTTTTTTCAAATTAGATTTTATTTTTACTGTATTTTTTAAAAAGATTTTAATTTGATATATGAATTATATCATGAGGTAAATACGTAATATTTTACAATATTCATTCTCTTAATTTATTTATATTATAAATATAATATTTCATAGTGATAAAAATCTTAATCTATATTTTAACCATTCCATTAAAAAATAATTTAATCTATAACATTTATTAATTAAAAGTGTATATTTTAATAGAGTTTGTGATTGACCGAGAACATCTATCTTGTTTACATTCCATTTGGGTTATTATATTCTAGGAATGGAAGTGAGGTTCAATTTTTATCTTGATAACATTATAGACATGACTTGATATTCTTTTATTTTGAGATATTTATTTATATCCAATTAAACCACAAAAAAGTAAAGAATACAATATTTTAGGTTAATTACATTGATTAAAAAACTATTTTATGGAAGGAACATCCAATTTATTATTTAATAATGAATATTATATGTTTATATTTAATTTATTTTCATTATATCCTCATCATCAGTAGCTGGTTTATAACAATCTGTAATGATTTATTGATATGGAAGAAATAATGATCTTCATACATCAAATGATACATAATATTTTACAATTCCTATAAATATATGATTAAAATGCATAATTTAATAAAAAAAAATTTACAATTATATTTCATTAATGATATTAAGGTAAACTATCTAACTTAATTAATATAAATATAATTTTAATTTATTATAATGGTACTGGATAAATATATTATATTATAGAAGATCCAAAGTTTTATGGACACAAGAGAATATATTTTTACATGTTTATTGAATTATAAGGAATATTATGTTCTCATTACTACTTTTATTAACATCATTTCAGGCATAAAAATGTATATGGTGTCTAGAGGGAATGAGAAAATAATATAATTTTCGATCTCTAATAATCAGTGACAAATAGCTTATAGTAGATGCAATAATTACATAAAAAACACATAAATTATATTAATGGAATAAATAAAAATATAATTCCAAATGAATTTTATCATGAGTATAATATATCCATGGATTACATAACAATGGAAATAAATTCTCACTGATATAACAATAAATAATGTCATAAATACCGAATGAATAATGTCGAACTTAATAAGTGAAGTTTCAATAAATTTTGATAATATGTTATACACATCTCCTTTGGGAAAAACTAAATAACAATGATATTTGGTCCCATGTGACCTACTAATACATATACTATGCATATAATTTTGGGACTCACTAATCATATAAGATGATTATTGTACAAGTCAGATGAACTAATTAAAATAATTAATAAAAATAAAAAATTTCCAAATAAACATAATATGTTAATATGTATATTAAATCAATAATTATCCCTATAGAAATAATTTATATATATATATTACCTATTATTCCCCTATCATAGGAATAATATAAAAATATAGGTGAATGTACATAAATAAAATTATAAAATGTAAGATATTAACAATGTAGTAGTGTGTACCCATGAAAATAAAAAATAATGTGGAATAAATCCATCATATATGGATATAAAAATTGTTAGTCATTGAGTTTAATAGAATTATATTATATGATTCAGAAGGAAGGATAGAGAAATACCCTCTAGAAATAATGAGTACATGAAAAAAATATTTTATATACTATTGTGATAAAATGCTTCTCTAAGGTGAAACATTTTTGTTGGAATTAATTTATACTAAAGATAAAAGAGTGAACAAATGGATTTTAATAATCTCTTGACATGATTATCAATATAATATGTACTTAGTTTTTGGAATTCCTTATTTAAATTCTCCTAATTAGAAATAATACATTCATATTTCTACAAATATATCACATACATAATAATTTGTATAATAGAGTTCATGGATATAGAGAGACATTGGAACTATAATGATTCATGAACATGGTATAATGAGAAGGAATCATAAATCACATTTATATTATAATTAATTACATATATTAATGACACATAAAAACATGTTTTATGTAAATATTATGGAATTGAAATGGAATATTAATTAAAAAAGAAAACCGGATATTATCAACACGTACCCTGCTAAGTAGCTTTTAACACATGATAATGTACTATTTATATTTTTAAGAGCTCTGTATGAGGACTTTTTATAGGGGAATATAAAGGATAAAATTTTATAATGGATTTGTATTGACGATTAATGGTTGGATTAGTAGGTATTTATGAAAAATGTCTTAGATTTGTTTTATTAATTTAGAAACACATTAATCATAAATCTAGATTGTGGAAAATTTAAGACCATTGATTATTTCTTTGTGTTAATGAATATTAATTTTTATTAAAGACATGTTTTCATATATTTTAATTTTATGAAATAAATATAATTAAATTAAATTATTATATCCTTCAAAATCTCAATTAAAATAAACTATTTTTTTAAAATAATAAAATCTATTTTATACATTTGATAGTATATATTAGGTTTCTAGAATGATTTAAATTCAATAGAATACTTTTTGACAAAATAGTATATGTTTATTTTTAGATCAATTATTTTAATTATTAAAATTTTCTACATCATAATTAATTCACAATATATATTAAAATATTGTATTCTCTATAAAATAATGTAATATATAAAATTATCATGAATTATTAACTTAATAAATTTAATGTGATAATTATAAAATATATATAATTTTATCTTAATATATATATATAATTTATTTTTTATATTAAAATCTCGATGTATTTTAAAATAATTTTTTTTGATGAAAATCATCTTGGTTGATTTTTAATAATTTTTCATAACATTATGAAATATATAATAAATTGTTATATTTTTAATTGATAAGTAAACATTATTATTTTTCTTTGTTTACTATGATGTAACTAAATAATGTTATATATTTTTCTAAACACATTTATGTTATACATGTTTGTAAAATTATTATTATAATGGTTATACTGGTATGTTACTATTCCAACGATCACCCTGAAATCCCAACAATCATTTTTCACCATATTAAAACACATCAATTTTCCTTTTATAATCATTCATATCATTCAATTTGAATCTATTTAATGTATAAAAAATTGATTAGATTTTTTTTAATTTAAATGTATCATATTTTATTTCAATTATTATTATAATAAGATCATTCAGAGACAATGATTTTGATGCATCTTAATATTTTTAGGTGTTCAAAAGAGAGATTTGTAATTTTTCTTGATAATGATATGCATTGGTTTTGTGTTTTAATTTCATGATAACAATATTTTATTTAAACCATACATAATAATCAAATGATTATTTAAAAGTGTAAAATACAATATTTCAAAATTAATTTTGAAGAGTGATATAGGAACTCCATGTGAATATTTTTAGAAAAGTAATATAACAAAAAAGAAATTATTTCATTTAATTTAATATCACGTTGGGTGAATCAAATATATATTTTCTCTAATTTTTTTCATTAAAATAAATCAATTCAATATGAAAAATAGTATACATCTTGTGAATATGAATCATTTTTAAAATATGAGGGCATGTTTAAAAATTATATAACATGATTTGGAGTTATAAACACTATGTCATGATTCTTTTCACTCTAAGATCTTGTAATTGATTCCAGACTCTAAATTTTGTATTATAATGAATGTTTTTAATATGTTGGACTTGATTATTGTTGAGTGAGAATGATTTTTTGTTAGACTTATAGATATTATATATATGTAGATATTTATATGAATATTACAATGAACATGGAGGATGATAAACACTAAATAAGTAAAATGAGTTATTTGAACCTTTGTTATTAATGGATTCAAATATCAATTATAATTTGTATAAATAAAACAACCCTTTAAACCACTATTATTCATTTTTCTTCCAAATTGTATAAAAAATTTTTACTCTTCCATAATCAATATTATTATAACTGTTATATAATTATATTGAATAATATGATACTTATATAGTATCATGGTCATTTTTTATTTTTATTTTATATCAAATAATTACATTAAGTAGTAGATCTAATTTTTTTTTAATATTTAGTATAATATACATATTTTACTAACTTATAATAATATTGATGTATACATATTCAATGGATGATATGGAAACTATTTATGATAGTTATGTCTAAAAAATGATTTTTTATACAATAGATTTTCCACCATTAAATATAAATCCATATTTTAATAAAGATATTTAATAAGAAGATTTATTGAATTCTGAAAAAGGATAAAAAATCAAAATAATAATAGAAATTCCCTCTCAAATTTTTAATAACTCTCTATATTACAAAATAGTGATATATATATTTTTGGAAATGATTTAATATACGATAAAAAGTTAATACATAAAAATGATTGTACGATGAGGCTATGTAAAATACTCCATTTATAATTTTTTATGAATTTACAAACATAATAAACTTTCCTTTTTTTAAGTACACTTTATAAATTATGGTACTTACAATAACTCAAATTACTATGGAAACATTAAAAATGAATCATTATCTATTAGAGGTATTTTAAATCCAACAAAGGATATATAATTTTTTCTTAAAGCCTATATGGTACCCACATGGATAGATATAAGGTATATCACCCTTATGTAACAACATAATGGGACCAAAATCAATAATTAAATTATAATAAAATGTAACACTAGTAACAAATTCTTTCAAACTTGAGATATATTATATAGAGGATGCCTAAAATTATGAAACCATAGATATTATATCCCAAAACTAAAAAGTGTTGATATTATATAGAAAATAATTTGATTTTAATTTAGAAATATTTCATGGAAATTATTTTAATCCTAAATATTAAAATATATTAAAATAAAAAATATGGACCTACAATGCAATAGGATATAATAAATTGAATTAATGTGTGTCGGTTTGAGTTCATGTTAATAGTGGAATATAAAATCACATAACACTAATATTAGATTATAAAAAGGGTAAAATGACTCCTCTAGTAATGGTTGTGTTTTCCATTATTTCATGATATTTATTTTTTGATAGCATATATTCTAATAGATGAAGAGATAATGTTGTAATAACTAAGGACCTATTTCTTTGTTCTAAATGATTCAACCTTATAAAAAACGAGTATTTGTGGAAAATAGAACACAAAGTGAAATATTTTATAACATAACATTAATAATGATTATTTAATATATAATACATTGTAAATAAATAAAATATTATTAACAATGATCCAAATAAACGTTTTTTTAGAGAAACATCAGTAAAAGTGATCACTCATTAAAAGACATGCCCCCAACATTATTTTGAGATGACTTGTAAAATATAACTCTACTGTGATATCTATTTGAATGAATTCAAACAATGATTAAAAATTTACTCCTAAATAATAATATTTACATATATAAAAGGGATATAAAATTAAAATTTTATATGAAATATTCTTATAAAACAGGAAGGATAATATTTATGTAGTGGTTAATTTTTTTAGAGGATTTATGTGAACCCCTGATATGTTTAAAACCTACCAAATGCATTGATTACTTATTATAAAGTAATATTAATGTCATAAATATCAAACAAACCATTTTGGTATTATTTGGGAGAGAAAAATCTCAAGTAAGAATGAATACATTTGATAGGGATACTTATCTAGTAAATATTAAATATTTACTTGAATATTGATTCTTAAATATGATTTAATGGGTTGAGTTTTTGTAAAATAATATATTTATTTCTCAAAATGATATTGCATCTAGAAGCAATCTTTTTAAATGTTCTTATATTAAATAACTTTCATATTATTAATCCTATATCCATATATATCCCTTACATTTTAGTTGAATCCTAAATTAGTAGTTTACATCAAAGGGGTTGATTGCATAATATCATAGTGTTGGGGAAAAATCCCTCAAGGTAACATTGCTGTATTTTTGGGTTGATTGTGTTTGTTAACAAAATTGGTTTCTAAGGATCGTTGTGGAGTCTTGAGAGTATTTTGATTAAGAATTTTGGAATATATATAAGAAAAATGAATGAATTCCCTAGAAGCAGTTTAAAAAATTAGATACTCAAGGTTACATAGTTTCCCAGTGTTTGCCAAATTTACGGAGTACAAAATTTAGAGTTGCCCTAGTATTAAGAAAAGTTGATTTCATTAAAGGCAATATTGAATGATAGAAAATACATGAGTGTCTTGATGATCTAATTCGTGAAGGTTGTTTCAAGAAGAATCAAAGAAATTTTATGGTGATCTACATGACAAGGATGAGAATCACAATCAAATAAGGTGAGGAGAATCATAAGTGGGGAATCACGTGGGTACAATGAGTTAGACAAAGATCTCTTCAACAAAAAACATCACCATAAATAGATAATTGTTTTAGAAAATCATTAAAAAGGGGGAATAATAATGTAATATATAGAACATTAAGAAATGGTGATAACATGGCTCGAGGGTTCTATAATTGGAGGACACACGGATAAATATGTCTCTACCCCTTGATAAATGTAGTGGTACATAACAAAAATATTAAATATTTGAAATCAATAAAGTTGTTTTCAATGGTGTTTCATGAGAAGAAGTCTGAGAAGGATATAAAAGCCAAAAGAATGTTCTGAGAATCTCAAATTTCAGCAAATTCTCAATGTCTATTTCAGATTTTTCAAATAAAGGAGATTCAACAAGGATATTTGAGCTTCGAAAAAGGGGTGTGCTTTGTGAAGGCTACTTGGGCATTGTGAATGGTAGAAGATTCATGAAGGAAATTTGACCTTCTTGAAAAAGGATCTTCACGAAGGCTATGACCATCACAAATATTGATGAGAAGTAATTTCCAAGTAAATATATTCTAAGGTGGTATTAATTAGTTGGATGAATATAGAAGATCAACAGTGTATATATCTATAATTTAGGATTTGTGAATTCATAAAAATTATGGGACCTATAAGTCTATAAACTATATTTGAATCTCATCCATGATTATTGAGAAAATGAAGAAGAAGACATTGATCCTTTCCACCAATAATGAGTTGGATGAAGAGACATAGGGGGGGACCTTGGGGAAAGAATGGAGTTGACCCTAAATTTTATAATGGTAGTGATCCTAGGTATAGATGAGATCTATCATGATCCACCATTATTAGTAGTGTGACTCAATAAATTTCGTAAAACTCACACATTATCATTGTATGATCCTTAGACGTAGCCTAGTGAGGGTGAATCAAGTGAAAATTGATGTGTCTTGTGCGTGATTTAGCTTCCTGTAATACATTACTATGGGAAAGATAAATAATAATATTTTTATTAATGATGAATTAAGAACTAAATGGGTAATAGTTTTAATCTTTCATAACTATATTCACCCCCACTGTCTGGTTATTTATCCTAGTTGGGGTAATCCATATTTGATGTTATAAAACAAATCAACCGTCCATATCACCGATGACATTACCAGAATATAGACCATCAATATCATTAAACATTGTCAATGAGAAGTATAATATTTTCTTCTATTTTTTTCAGAACCACTATATAATATAGTATGAGTAAAGTGGTTTTTTTTTGTTTTTTCTCTTTGGTAACTATTTGATTAATTTTTTATATATATTTCATATAATGTGAGGGTTAATGCCATTTATTACTTCCAAGAGGATTACAATAATTATATACTTATAATATACATATTTTATTTATTGAATTTAAAACCTATAATCTATAAAGTAGATTATTATTTATGTCATGGTAATCATTTATATTTATGGAATTACATATAACATGATTGATTTTTATTTTTTAATTATCATTGTAAAATGAGAAATATAATAGAGTCCAATCATCAGCATAATATTTCCTAGACCATTCAAACTCATCATTTTCAAGGTAACCTCTTCTTAATATATATGTGACTTCATTTCTATCAATTTTATCATATATGTTGAAATTATTTATATTGAATCCATGGTGACAATGGATATATATATATATATATTCATAAAATTTTAACTTTCTATTCTGCATCAAAATTTCCATTTGTGAAATCCCCACATTTACATATTTATGCATATTTAGATTGAATAGAATGATCGCCCTCTTATAAATTATCTTACTAACATCGGGAACAGTAATAAGAATAAATCATGAAAAATATCAATGAGTGATATATTTGAAAATTATACTCTAAAAGGAATTTAATTAAAAATTTAATATTTTAGATTAAATCTACTTTAAACAGACAATCAATATTGAAGAACTTCTTATGAAATAAATGTTTTGACATGATATATGAATGTAGGTATACATTGATGAAGAATATAACACTACTATATTTTCAGTATCAATGGCTTTTTGAACAACATAAATATATTATAAAATAATTTTTTGTAATTATAACTATATATTTTTATTTGGTATAGATAAATATTTTTTTAGAGATCATTAAAATAATGTCATATATGTTTTACTAAATCCTATAAAAATTATATGGATTATTTCTCACGAAATTTTTTATATTAGTATAAAATCCTAGAATAATATCAACATTAAACTATTTGTACATATATGATAGAAGGGAATGCTAAAAACATTCTTAAGGATAAAATATTGATCCAAGGCATACAATGAACTCATAATGGAGGAGTTACTAGAACTATAGAACCCTAACACCATTTTAAATCATATAATTATATATTCAAGTCACTATATATTTATAATAATGAACATGATAAATCCAATGTATCTAATATGGTCACAATACATCTAATGAATAATTATGTTGGATTCAAAAAATGAGAAATATACACTAAATTTTTGGTGTACATGGTTTCTTAAAAAAGAAAGTAGTTCTGATAACATTGATATATCGTAGAAAAAATAAAGTGGTAAGTACATGGACTTACAAAATACATATTATAATACTTTTAATATTTTATATCACATTATTTTCCAAATTACTTATACTGGATTATAGTTTTAGGTAATTAGAACAACCCATTCCATAGTATAACCATACATTACCAGAAGATACTTATCGACAGTATCAATTTCTTCATAAAAAAGGATCACTTTTGAAATTGAAAAAGTATTATTAAAAGGACATATATTAATAAATTTTATATTGATCACATCCTTGTACCAAATTATGCATAATAGAATATGAAAAATATTTAAAAAATGTTGGATTATCATAAAAATATCACTAAAGGACATAATGAAAGGAAACCAACATTCCTGTCAAAAACATGAGAACCCTCATAATATTTAAATTTATATCAAGGTTTTTTTATATATTGAAGTAAATAATTCTCACACAAAAAAACATACTTTTAGACAAAATAAATTCAGTAAAACAAATATGAAGGAAAATAAAACCCTTTTTTGAAACATAGAGCATAAAATTCATTAACCCTTTCAAGACCCTTTTAAATGGAATTACTAAAAGGATAACATAAAACATAATTATTAAAAAATTAATTGAAGAGTTATATAGTAACACCCAAATCTGTAAAAACCTCACTCAGGGCCATCTGAGAATCCCTATCCTATAAGCTCTAACGGGTTCACCCAATCCTGTCTAGGCCACCCATCCTATATTTTGTAATACGATCACCAAACCCTATTTGGTCTACCCCATCATTTATGATATATTTGGACCAAAAAACTCTATATGGTACACCATATAATTTAATTATCAATTATAATATATAAATAAAAAAATAATATTCTTTCACTTTTTCGTTATAGCGTATTTGAAAAACACATTCCATGTCATAAAATACACATTTTATTTAAAAAAATTAATACTGAAACCCATCACACATCACAAAGAAAAAAATTTATTTGAAAATGAAAATGGAAACTAACAATGTATGTATCATTTAATTAAAGAATAATTATATATGGAAAATCCTATTAGGTGGTGTAAGTTAAAAAACATTCCTTTTGTATTTATTTCCTAAAAAGTCATGATGGAAATTATTTTTGAAACAAGAAAGGAATCATATAAAACAATTTGTAAAATGTTAAAAATGAGTTAAAATAATATTAAATAAATCATAAAATAATAGTAAAAAAATTTGTTGAATAGATCTTAGAAAACATGTACATGGGAGAAAAATATTATTTTAACGGAAATTTCAAACTTATACTTTTTATAAGAAATTCAGTTATAAATATCATATCAATGATCTTAGATTTATTAAAATGAATATAATATGTGTATTGACTATAAATACACATAAAAATAGTGAAAATAAAACATAAAATATAAAAAATTCATTAAAAAATGTGTTTATCATTGCATAATAAATGATGAAGATGTTTAACCTAAAGAATTGAAATTGAGATATGAATTCCCTTACCACATTGTAATGATTTTAATATATTTTCCATAAAATTTATAATATTTAAATGAATAATTTATTTACATGAACATATTTAGAATCATTATGTGAAACATTGAAGGGCCTTATATACATCAAAAAAATAAAATAAGAGATGAATAAGGCATATATGTCACAGAAGTTAAAGTGAGATGAGAAACCCTTACCTCAATCTTCCCTGTGTTATTTGTACATTAACCAAATATTTATAGTTTAAGAATATTATTAATGAATTACAGAACAGTAATCATATTTATAATACAATATATTATTCTTCTCTACAATATAAACACCCATTTATAAAAAATTTCTTGATTATCATTATTTCAGGTGCCTTCATTCAATAGTTTCATTGACTGTTCACTAGAGTATAATAATAAATGTTCATATAACATGGGAAAAAAACTAAAAAAGTGGATTTAAATGGTATTAATTAAATTAAAAATGTCTAAATTGTCCTATATATCATTTTCTCTAAAATTATGTTGAATCAATTGAAAAAAAGTTAAAAGTAAATGTTTAGTTTAATTTGGTGGTTTTTCTGACCATCATGAATGAGGTTTGTTTGTTACCATTATGTATATATTTTAACTATAGAAAATTAAATAGGTTAAAATATAAAAAATAAAATATTATCTTATAATAATAAAACATGTGTGACCCTTCTTAAATGTGTAAATGGAAACAGAAAAATCCATATAAAATGAGACAATTAGCCACTATGTTTAGAAAAATGTTTCCTTTCGATGAAAAGGTGGAGCTAATAAAAATGGATAAATATAATATATTTATTTAAAAACATAAAATTTTATTATATACATTATTCTAGAGTAATTTTTATGTTTTAAGTTGTTTAGGATAAAGTACAATGAGAAAATAAATTATGAGAGTTGGTTTAAGAAAATTACATCTTGAATATCACCTCAATGAAGAATCCCTTAAAGACCATAGAATTGTTATTTGGGTGATACTAGCATAATTTTAATATGGCTAGAGTATGTAAGAGAGTTTTTGATAGATATTTTAGTATCTCAAATGCTTGTGATGATAAAGGGTGTGGTGATTAGTGGTATTTATACTTAAGGAGAGGTGAGTTTAAATGATTAAATAATGATTATTTTATATTTAAATCCAACTGAGTTTGGGTGTCATTAACTCAAAATAATTAGATAGATAATTAATATTATGATAACTATTTATTTATAATAAAATCATTAACCACCCATTTAATTTTTTATTTTTAAGGTATTTTATACTTTTACTTCATAACATAAACTTGTTTAATTATTTTACATGTTCTACAATATATAATTTTTTGTAGCTATGATATTTGTTCTGAATAAAAATGAAAATTTATATTTTACATGATTCAGTCCTTATGATTCAAATATGTAATCCAGGGTTCCAAATTAAATTCCCAATATCAGATAAACTAAAAAAGAATACATAGAGATATTACTAAAAATAGGTTTTTCATGAAGTGTATTTCTTAGAAAAAAATGATTTTATATTAACTCAACGAATAATAAAAATATTTTTATGAAAATAAATTTACATTGACTGATATTTTAAATATAAATTTCATTTAAATAATTATAAATTAGATATTATTTTAATTAATTGAAAATGAGAAACAGTATGTACTTTAAAACTGTTTTCCAAAAAATCTCATTTTAAACCAAAAAATAAAATTATTCTCAAATAGCATATAAATTTAATTAAAAATAATTTATTTGGTTGAAATATAATAAATCAATAATTATGTTACATGAAATTAAATTTGAAACATAATTATATTTTTAAATCATTTAATTTATTGAAAATAAATTAAATTTTAAAAAAATCCATAATTTTCATAAATAATTTAAAACCCAATATTTTCCAAAAAAATTAGAATTTTTCCAAAAGTAAAAAATAAGATATTATTATATGAATAAAATAACATAATTTTATGGTCATGATTTTATAAAAATTAAATAATTTAATTGTAATATTGACTTATAAAATTAATGAAAAAAGACCATTTTAATGAAAATGTATTTTTTAAGAATAAAATAAAATTACTACAAATAATGAGTGACTATTTAAAAAAAATTAATTAATAATTTACCATGTCTTATGACTACCATATATTTCATGATATCATTAATACTATTCGTACCAATGAATTTTACAATGTTCACATTAAAATAATAACATTTCGTCATTTTCTAAAGAATGATGTGGCATATCTTGTTTGAAATTGAGAATATAGTTTCTTCTTAAAAATATCAGGTTATAAAATTCTCAACATTTTTTTAATTTGAGCCAAAAATTTTGAACCCAGGATTTATAAAATTTTGTTCGACTATATAATATGCATTTTTTCAATCCATCCACATAAAAGGATAAAAGAATTCAATTGAAATGTGGAAAAGGAATGTGTGATGGTCACCATAGATAAAATATAACATGTTTTGATATAGGAATCCTGGACATAACAGAGAAAATATAATAGCAAATAAATGATAATGGGTGATGGAGAACTTGTTCATTAGATTTTTTACCATCATATGTCTATGAAAATTTGATTGGAAATTGATTTCTCATTAATAAAAGTTAATGAATAATGTTTTTCATTTATAATTATTTTTTATAGAGGCAATAAAATATATTATTGTGTATACTAGGAAATTAAAGAAATGTACTAACTTGAAAATACAATTTTATCTATATTATTTGTCTATATAAGGAGATATTCAATATGAATGTTTCATAACTTATGTATCATAATTATCTTCTTCAGATCTAAAAATTAATAAAAGTATAAATATCTATTCTTCATGTCATTAGGAATTAACCCAAAAAAATATTTAGCACAATATAATGTAATTATTATTAAATAATAAACCATTATAAGAACAAAAATAACTTTCATCTATAAAATTAAATAGTAATACCCAAGGATTAACACATATTATTCAAAAAATAACTAAAAAAAATTCCTCATAATATCCTTGTCTAAAAATGAAACCCAAAAATCTTAAGGATTTGATCACGTTGTATTCTAAGATAAATTTAATATATTTTTTAAATAATATTAATCACTCTTAAATTATCATCTCAAAATTTAATTTTCCTTGTCACATAATCATTTCGAAAAATAAATTAAATAATCATAAATCATATATGTTTTCAAAATATTATTCATCATTCATTTTAAAAACCAACACCCCTAATATTTTGTTTTCATAAATAATATAAATTCCCAAAAATAGTGAATGTATTCTAAACTAACATTTATCACATAATCCTTAATTTAATATCCCATTGATATTAATCTGATAAAACCTATGGTCCCAAAATAAAATTATTTTTCATTGATCAAATCATTTACCTAAAGAAAAAAATATCATAGTAACTCGAAAATCACGTTGTCCACTGTTAGGTAATGATCCATTGTCTCCATTAGGTTGCGCATTCAATTCTTACAACCTTAACGAGCATCATACCTTTCAAATCATCCCATGGGGTTTCCATCATATAAATCTATATTAATATAATACATATACAATTATAGAGATGCAAAAAAATTTCACGAAATAACCTTAATATATTTGACCCCAATGGTTATCTTGTACTTTTCATTTTTAAACCCTAATTAAGAACCCACATGTAATTCAAATTTTGATATCATACAAACCAAGAAGTTTCGAAATAAATTTAAACATATGTCAAAAAAAGTTAGGGCATTGTTCCAAAAATAAACATTTTCATATAAAAACTAAGGGTTATATTTAACTTCAATATTATCACCTTTTATTTATTTTTCAAATAATTGATTTCATGAAAACACATGATTTCAAATTTAAGAAAAAAAACCTACCATATAAAAAATCATAGAAATTCTACGATTCATATAATATTAATAAAATAACACTCTATCATAAAATTTATAATTGAAAATATAAACACATCCTTTATTTAACTTCACTAATAACCCAACAATCATGATTTATTTTCTCATTCCTTATTACATCATTACATTAATCAAATACATCAATTATATTCATTAGATTCGTGAATATAAACCCAAAATGATTCATATATTGAACCAAAGAAAAAGTATCCATACCTTCAATCTATTCATCAGGATTCTTTGATTTCCTATTTTTCTCCTAACATAATTCCCAACTTATAGAAAGTAAATCATCATGTCCATTGTGTAATGTAAATTTTTTGAGATAGATTTTAAACATTAAATTTTAATGTTAGTCGAAAAAAGATAACATGAACCATAAAATTTTTGGTGAATAGAAATGGTGTTATATATGTCAAAGAATTTCTTTTAGGTTATTTGAATACATATAATGTAGTAAACATCATTTTAACATGATATTTTTAATAATAGAGATAATCAAATCAATAAAACTTTATTAGAAGGTTATGAAAGATCACTTTCATCCATTTTGATAAAGAATCCATAATATATAGGAAAGAACACCATTATAACATGAAATTAATTATTACATATCCAAATGATGATTTTACTCATAATGATGATACCCATAGAAAGTCTACAATAATTTAATTATCATATCCATTATACCTAAATTGATTTACCTTTATAAATAAGATCTCCCAAAATATTGTTAATCTTTTATAAATTCATTACATTATACTACAAAAAGTGTTTTCTAGGATATTGAAATTATAGTCATCCTTAAACCAGTAAACTCATGATGATATCTACAGAAATCCTCACAAGAAAAAATCATAATTACTGTATTTGTCTAAACCGTACTGGGATACTATATATTAGAAAATTACCTTAAAAATTGTTTTTATAGTTCTTTTAAAACTAGAAATCAATTTCTTTTCCCAAACAACATTTTTCATAAGGGTTTTGAGGAATTAGATAATCCATTGCATGTGGAATCATATACCTAGAATCAATTTTTCCCCCAATAGAATCACATTCTAAATAAAAAATGGTTTCTTCTAATGAAGTATCTTCCCAAATTTTATCTTTATATCATCATTTTTCATTATCCTCATTGAAAACCTTTTAATATCATATTAAAAACATGGGATGACATAAAACACTCATTAAAGGACATAGAAAAGGAAACTATTAGTCTTTAAAAAACATGAAAACTCATGTAATATTTACCATTATCTCAAATTTTAGGGAGCGATTGAAATAAAAAAATTCCCCAGAAAAATGCAAATTTATATCATTGAAAATCACTAAAACCCAAAGAAAGAAAAAGTAAACTCTTTTGGGAATCTTACATAGTCATATTCAAAAAAAATTCAAATCAATTTTCAAATTGAATAACCATATGGATAAATTAAAATAAAATAATAAACTAATAAATTGTAGAACAATATAGACACTACAAAAGATATAATGGGCTCACATGGCGTTATCTTGGTCACCCCATAATATAATTTGTCATAGGCTCATCATGTATTATCTGGCCCACCCCATCACATAATCTTTAATAGTTTTACCCAATACTATTTGGGACCCCCCATCATATTAGATATAATGGCCTCACCTAGTGATATATAGGTCACCCATTGTATAATGAACAAGTGACATATAATTAATAAATAATTTGAGTTTATTATCCATTTCACAAAAAAAATGTACGGAAAACACTTTTCATGTTATAAAACTCTCTTTTTCTTTTATAAAAAATGATTAAAATAAAAACACTATGAACATCATAAAGAAAAAATTTTTATTAAAAATTAAAATGGAAACAAATAAAGGAATGATAAATTCATTAATGAACAATGATTGATGAAAAATTTTTACATGCCATATATGATCAAAAAACAGTCCTTTAATATTTTTTGTAAAAGTCTCAAAGAACAACATTTGTAAAAAATATATGAATCCTTTCAAACCAATTGTAAAAAGACAAATACGAGTGAAAACAAGATTAAAAAAATTATCTAATATTAATAAAAGTTTCTTTATAACAATTTTATAAAACAAGGGTATAAGAGACAAATATATTTTTAATAGAAATTTGAAAAAGATATTATTTTTAAACATATTCTCTTTTAAATATAATATCACTATAGTGAAAATTAATAATATATATAAAATATGTGTATCTAATATAGATGAAAATAATAAAAGTGGGAATAAAATATAATATTTTTAATACTAATTTCAAAAATAATATTTTAATGACATAATCAATCAAGTAGACTTTTAACCCAATGAATTAAAATTGGGTTAAGAATTTCTCACCACTTTGTAATCAATCAAATCATATGGCCTGAAAATGTAATAATGATTAATTATGACATTTTATACCATGAAGGGATTAAGTGTCAGGATATGATATATCAATGGTAATTATATACACCACGCAATATAAATATATGTGGAATAAGTAATATAACTCATAGAAGTAAAAGTGAGATGAAAAACATTTATCTCACACATCCATTTAGTTTTTGGGAAACCTACATCATGTATAATGTTTGAAGTAATGTTATTAATAATTTCAATAACTATTATAATATTTATAATACCTTATATTATAGTATTACAACAACTTACCACATAGTTATTAATTATATTATACAATTTTCATTGTTTTGGGTGCATTTGTTTTATTATTTCATAGTCGGTTCACATAAGTATAATTATAGATGTTATTTTAAAATAGGAATAAAACTACATAAGTGGAATTAGAATGAATTAATTATCTACCATATTTTTATTGTTCCCATATAACATTTTTTATTTATATATGTGGATTATTCATTTTTAAAAATGTTAATGAGAAATGTTTTGTTTATTTTTTTCCAACCATCGTGATCTAGTTTTATTGTTTGTATTATGTACACATATTTTTTCCATAACATGAAATAGGATATAATATAAATATTAAAATATTATTTAATGAAATTATACATTTTTACCTACCTTGAAGGTAATAATGTAAAATTGAAAATCATTATCCATAGAGATGATAAACCACCATAATTTGAACAATAGTTTCATTTTAATAAATAATACGAGTTAATAAATAGATATTAATATAAGTTATTCCATTAAAATACTAAAATTATTATATATCCATGATATAGGAGATAATTGTTTTATGGATTATGGAGGTTACTATAATGTATATGAATAAATGAAATTATGATAGGTGGTTTGAGAAAATTACATCCAAAATATCACCTCTCTGAAGGTTCAATTAATGACCATGGAACTAGTACATGGATGAGACCAACAACACATAAGAATATGAAGGGTGAGTACTATAGGTTTTCATAGATATTTTTTTATATTCATTACGTTTTATGTTAAATAGGGTGGTGATTAGTGGTATTTATTCTTGTATAGGGGTGGGATTTAGTGCATAAATAATGATTAATTTATATTTATATCCAACCAAATTTGGGATTAATTAATTAAAATAAAATTTATTGATAATTAATTAATTAAATTATGTTTTTGTTCAATAAAACCATTTACCATGAATTTTAATTTGTAATTTAAGGTATTTTAAGACTTTTCTTTTCGATATTGACCAATTTTATTATTTTACATATACTTCGGTAATAGTTTTCTACCATGGTTACTTTTTATTAACTAAAAATAAAAATGAACCAACATCCATTTTTTTCCTTATGATTCAAAATATGGAATACATTTTACCAAAATAAATTCAAATAATCCTAAAGATATTATCAAAACCATAGACCTGATAAAAAATAGTGTTTTGATGAAGTGTTTTTTCATAGAAAATATGACTTTATATTAACTCTATAACTAATAATAATTAATATATAAAAATGTATATGTATATTTATGTATCATATATAAATTATATATTAATAAATTTACATGTAGAGATTATTTTAAGTAATTATTAATAATAAAAATTATGTACTTTAAATCTGTTTCCAAAAAAAGATAATTTTAAATAAAAAATACACATATTCTAAAATATAATATAAACTTAATTTCAATGAATTTAAGAGGAAGATATATAATTAAAAAATTATTATTTAAATTTAAATAAAATTTAAAACACATTTGGATTTTTAAAAATTAAATTTATTGAATGGAAATTAGTTTTTACATAAATTGTTTTTTTTCAATTTTCACTAAAACACAATATTTTTTGAAAAATCCCAAAATTTCACATAAAGTATAACATTATATTTCTATTTAAAAAATAAAATTCATTTTATGAAACTAGTTTTATAATATTTCCCGAAAATAATTTTAAAATTCACCTCTTAAATTCAAGAAAACCCATACTTTAATGCAATGGAAATTTTGAAGAATAAAACGAATTTAATATTAATGTGGGTGATTTTTTATAAAATAAAATTAGTAAGTTAACAATGATATTGAACATTATGTATTTCATAATGTACTCAATACATTTTATAACTTCCAATTGAACAACAATATTAGAACTATCACATTAAAATAATAATATTTTTTCGTTATTTTAAGCTAAATGTGGCGTATCTTATTTGTTATTGAATAGAGTGTTTCATTTTAAAACTCTTAGGATGATATATAAGATCCCATAAATAATTTCCATTATAAAATTATATATTTATGAAATATTTATATGTTACAGTTAGTTAATTCTAAAATCAATCAATTTATACAATGTAATATGAGACAATAATGATATAAAACATGAAAATTAAAAAGATTATATACATTAAAGGATTTGGACAGTTTTGATTCAAAAAATTACCCTTAATCGATAAGAATTTAATATAATATAATCAAATACGATTGTCGTAATGAAATTTATAAATAATATTTATTTTTGTGGAAGACTCATAGATATCTTGAGAGGTGAGATGATAAACTTTTCATTAAAATAAAAACAATTTAGAATAATAAGTACAATATTGTTGAAAATTGTATAAGAATATTAACATTGATCCAATAGCACTATATAATGAAAATCATTTTTTAATTCATTTATTTCTCACTAGTAAATTATATATGTATTTGATAATATTATTGAATCATGAATATAAAATCAATGTAATAGTATTGATTCTAATTTGGAAACATGATAAAATGTTTTCAATTTATAAAATGAGGAATATTTTGTCCTTAAAAAAGGTTATTATAAAATTATATCAATTTTGGATCATTGACCATGTGTATAGATCATATAATGTTTTTCATTTATATTTTTATTTTTCAATGATATATATTATCTTATATAAATGGTATTATGGGAATATATATATATATTAATAGATTAAACTAAATATTTACATTTGAAATAATATAGAATCACTTCCCAATAACAGCTTTAAAAATAACTAATGATTTTTGTGTTTTGTAAATATTACGATAAGTCATACTCTGGTTTTCTTAACTTGTGTGATATACCATTGTAAAAGAAACTTATATTCAATATAAATTTATAATATGAAATAAGATAAGATTTCTAATTATGAAATTTGAATCATTGAGGTATTAATTATGAAAAATTAACATAATCTCATTGAAAAGTGATAATTTGATATTAAATGGCATGATGAAGAAAAAAAATCCTTAGCATCCGGTTAATAATTTTATGCTAAAAAGAAATTTTAATAATATTATTTTTCTAGATAGATTTAAATAATCGTGGGTTTTATCTAAATAATTATTAATAAAAGTTTTATTTTTTAAGATCATGAATATGCTGGATTCAATATCATATTTCCAAAGTCACTTTTTCACATATATAATGATGAAGACATAAACTAGTATGTATTTTAATTCATTATAAGGAATAATAATTAAAATTTAATATATTTTCCTCATGAAAAATACATGTCCTATTATTACCATTTTAGACAATTACATTATAAGGTATGACATAAAGTATTTTATTGGTCAAAATAATGATTTAATGACCACACTTCAATTATTTTTTATTAAATATAAAAAATGAAAATTTAAATTAGTATCAATATTTAAAATGATTCTTATATAATTGGAAAATATATAAATAAAATTCTCTAGAATGAATAACTGAAGAACATTACCCTAAAAATAATTATGAGATTTTTGAAAATGTAATGAACGTACAAACCCAAGAATATTTCATTGAACAATAATTTTTATAGAAAAAGCTATATGATATCTACAAATTATCCAATGAGTTATTACTAGTTTATATATATTCTCCTCATCTTACTATCATACTGGATATCAAATTATTATACAAATCACTATTAAATAAAGAATTGTAGTTTCAAAAAAGTATCGATTGTAGATTCATAAAAAAAAATTTAAATATTTATCATATACAATGTTCTTTTTATTATATTTTATTTTAAGGAATAATTTATTATAAATAATTAGTTACCTATGTTTGGTATAAAAAATAATTAGTGGATTTAACAATCTCAAAGATATTAGGAATAAACCACCTATAATGATAAAATAAAAATTAATTTTATTCAATGTTAACCACTTGGTTTATTTATCAAGTAACTAATTATTCTAAATATTAATTATAATTTAATATAATTTGGAATTTTTAAATATTTTTTTAGAGAATTTTTTTTCAAACAATACACAAAAAAACCAGGTTTAGACAAGAAAGATTTCGTTTTGTATTTTTGTCAAGGAAAAAATATGATAAATACATGGTCAATAAAAATTATTTATTTAAGCATCATTAATATGATTGTTTGAGAAATATTTATGAATTTAATTGATAATGATTTTAAATTTAAAATCACTCACTACATTGGTCTCCTAAACAAAATATACATGTATAGTTTTAAATAAATATTTTAGTAATTATGATTATAGTTTTAGTTTTGAGTAAATGTTTTTATATTAAATATTAAAAATAAGAATTGTTTTTTCTTAGAAATGATAAATTTTAAGTTAAATACCTTCTTATTTGGGGTTTTTTGATTCAATTATATCAATTACCTATTTTATTAATGGGGGAATAGTATATTTTTAAAATATAACTTTTATTTTATAGAGGATGTGTTATGAAAGACTATCATATCGGTGGAACCTCTACAAACATATTTGTTCCCCTTTATGAAAATTATAAAATAATAATAAATTGATATTAATAGAGATAAATGATAATCTATATATTCTTTTATGTAATTATATAGGATGAAATATTTCTTATTTTGATTATTTTTATATTAAAACACATTAAGCTAAGTGTGAATAAGTGTGTTCAACACTAATTGAACTTGGAAAATCTTATACATTTTTTTATTTTATGTTTTTGGAATGTATATACACAGACATGATAAAATCATTGACTATTAATTATAAAATATTCACACTTTATAAAATTATGTACTATATTATCTACACGTCTAAATGTATATTAGGTATTCTTTCTGTGGATCATGTAAAAAATTATTTAAATATAAGAATCAGGGTATTTTTTTTACATAAGTTATCATTATGTAAATATTTTCAACATTATAAATAATGGGAGGTTATTTTATTGAATTATCGGTGAGTAAATAATATTCATACCACCATCTATATAAGGGGTACTCAATGTTATCTATTATTATAATATCATGCATACATATGAGTTGTAAATTCAAAAACACATTTAAATTTTTATTTACTGGATTGTAAAATTTTGAATTTTGAATCTAAATGGTGCTGCCAGAGTTATAACGCATCATGAAAATATTTTTAGATGAGGAATGAGGGTCAAAAGGTAGATATGGTGGTTGGATGTACTTCAATATCATTGGAATATGTTTTACGGTTTAATATTTTAATGACATGGAGTTATGGCCTCATGTGTATGGTTTTGGAGAAACCATGTAAAAACCATTTTTATAGGGAGTTTCTATTTAATTTAAACTAATCATGCTTAATTTCCATGATAATATAGGTGTTTGTTGTATGTTGTGTGAGCCAAATAGAAAAATATTCGATGCGGTGGAGATCCTAAAGTCTGAGGCATGATCTATGCATGGTTTCAAATAAACCACATGCCTTATTGTTGAGGGGAGATACTGTTGACGAAAAATTTTAAACATGGGCTCCCTAACCTTGTATCCAAACCATTATTGGAATTTTTTAATACCCAGTGAAGGGTATATGATTGGGTAATGGAATATAATACCACACATCAAAATCATAAAACCACTGAAAAAAATATTAAGTGGGGAAATAAAAAAATTACCCACTTTTCACCCAAATTGTGTGTGTGCTAATGAGGGTTTCTCCCAACAAATTTTTCTTTACACAATCCTTTTATATGAGGTGCTTTTATGATGATATTTTTCTTTTTTGGATGTTATCATCACCCTAGGAGAACCAATTTAATATTACATATTCTTCTTATATGTTTTTTATTTATATGTTGTTTTTTTATATTCCACTAGATCATATTGGTTTCATCCATTTCTCGTAGGTATATATGTCAGATATTGTATAACAGGTTACAAGATGAATTCCACATGCAGTTTCATCGATTTTTATTAAGGTTTTAATTCATGTTAACCTTTATTAGTTTTTATTTCAAATTTGTTATTTATTAACCATGAAAATAAAGATGATTACTATATATTTCGACCCCAATATAGTATGTGATGGGATTTGTGTCCTTAGAGAGTGTTTGTCTTCACATTCATTTTTTTTGACAACACAATGAGTTGGTTGAGATTATGACTAGTTTTTTTAATAGTTAATTAATTATAATTGTAATAATTAATTTATTTTTGTTTCTTGGTGTGATGTTAGAGATTGGGTGGTTGGGAAAAGTGTTCTAGGATGAGAATTAGATTGGATGAGTCTTATAAAGGCATTATAATTACCTATGGTATTTGGAACAATTATTTATATTTTATTTATGATATATGTGGTCTGCAAGAATTACACACTCTCTCATTAACAATATGCATATGTATGAGGTGTGTTCCTCATAGTACATGTGTGGTGTCATTTCTCCATTAGATTATGTTAATTTTTTGGGTCAAAGGTCGATTCGTTTGACTTTCTATATACCCATAGGATCTATCGATTACTATACGACTAGACCTATAGACACAAATGGGGTTTTAAAGTCATTTATATTAGGAAATTTGTTGTGTTGATTTTTACAAAATTCTTATGATGATATTAAAAACTTTTTAACTAACTGAATTTTTTAATTACTCATTTTGGGTTTTAAAGAAGAATTTTTTTTTAAAGTGGATATATAATAAATTGAGAGGTTTAACACCATGTGCTATTAAATTTTGGTTTTTTGGGGTATTGACAATGTCTATTTATAATGAGAACAAGGTTTACTCTTTTATGAAAATGTCATGATGAATATTTTTAAATTTTTTGATAGAATGAAAGGATTTTTTATATTAAACACCCATATATTTCCCAATTATTAATTGAAATATTTCCATATATATTAATATATCTAGGAATTGATATGAAATTAAATTCCATGGCACGATGTGCCTGATATTAACTTTATAAAAATATCAAATATATTTTTTATTGTGAAACCACGATACCAAAAAATAGGGGATAACTCTTAAAAAGTTTAATTGATCATCAATCCAAGACAATGGTTGAGTCTAGATTATGCTGGTTACACTAGGTATAAATAAGGTGAGTCTAAGTGGGACAATTGTTCCCATCACTCATTGGCCATTCATTAAAGTGGATTACTTATGTAATTTAAATTATGTAACTTAAATCGAAATACCTATAAGTGCATCAATAATGAGTTTTAATAAGGGATGGACTCATAAATTATAGAGTCACAAGAAATTTCATCACCCTTATTCCATGGATGTATCATTTGGTGATCAATGATGAATCTCTATATCAAGATAGATCATGATGAAAATAATGTAGCAGCCTATTTCAATCATTGTGCATGTGAGTTCATCAGTAATGATTGGTCCAAAATAAACATAAAAATTTTCAATTGGTGTTTTTAGACCCTTGAAAAAATGTTCTTATAATAATTTTCATCATTCAAAAAAAATAATCCTTCATAACATTAACAAATTACTATATATTGGTGTGTTAAATTATTTATTAATTGGTTATCTAACCCTGAAACCCCATTATTGATAGGTGACCAAGAATTTTTTACTGATGATATTAATTTTTTTGTTCCTTATATATTAATTTTTCATCACTTCTTTCACAAGTGGAATACTCATGTTTCCTGGTAAGATACTTTTTGTGCAGCACAAGGCTCGATCGGGCCCCTAGATCCATTGAAGATCAATAAAACATGAAGTGTTTTTAGATCCAAGAATCGATATGGAATTATCATGGAATAAGGATGATCAATTTGATGATTTGAGGATAGATCTTCATGGGTTGGAGGAACGGAGGCATTCCAATTGAAGAAATAAACCCACATTATAAGAAAAGTCTAATTTGGGATGATAATTGACTGATATCCATTTTCCATAGCCAAATAGATGATTTTTAGGCTGTGTCATGGTAGAACCTCAAGTGAGATGGAAATATCCAAGGAATGGATTCCAGATCAATGATTATGAAAAAAAATCCCAACTACATACCACATACAATTAAGAACACATGCCATATATACCCTTCTAACAATAGAACAACCATTTTGATAACCAATAAATATGGAACAATGATTCCTTATCTCAACACGCTATGTACAACATTTTTCATGTGAATTATCCATTTAATGGATTACCCAGAAAAACTAAATGTGCATCATTCCAGGTGGCCTAACACTCCATGCACTAATGTATACGGACATGGGGTCCAAGTACATAAAAATGACATGAAACACATTACCATGTCCTTTCATATGTTGAAAACACCATGTAGTCTACCTTCGTTTCATGAACACCCACGTGGATAGGAGTTGTGTGCTAGCCAAGAACACAAGAAGACGCTGATGTGGGGTCACATGTTGTCTGGTTCCCCTCACATGTAGTTTACCTCTTACCCCCCATATGTTAGTCATAGATTTTCCATATCATCTTTGTTTGAACGTTGATTATATCCCACGAGTGGCATGTCTTGTGTTTTTTTCACATATAACACGATCAATCAATCATATGTGGATTTCGAGATGTTTTGTAAAATTTTATAGGTTTTTAAAATGATGAGACAATACCCCATGAAGGAAGTGATCATATATGATCACCAGATGTAGAATTTATGGCAAAACCCTCTAGTAGGGCTAGGCAGTGGTGTTTCCCACTGACCATTCCTATCTTACACACCAGTATGGCTAGGTAGTTGAGTTCTCACACAATGATATTTCTGGGGTAACCCCCTAGTAGGTCTAGGTAGTGGAGTTCCCTGATGACCATTTTGGAAAAACCATCTAGTCGATCTGGGTAGTGGAGTTCCTTGATGATGATATTTTTTAGGGAGTGACCCTCTAGTGAGGGTGGGAGGTGGATATCCTTGGGAACTCTTATGGGCATTACCATCTAGTGGGGATGGGTAGTAGAGTTCCCCGATGACCTTCCTGGAGAGTTAATCTCTAACGGGCCTGGGAAGTGGAGTTCCTCAGTGACTAACAGAGCCTTACTCTCATATTATTGTAGGGAGTTAGATCATTAACTAGAGATTATGGTTTCTTGATTGTGTAGATCAAGAATGGGACATGGGTTCATGTAGCCTTGGAATCACAAAGAAGGGAAACACATTACCCACCAAGTAATGTTCTTGTGGCATGATCTAAAACCATATATGTAAGTCAATTCGACCTTAAGAGGTTAGTATCATGGAAGGGTGATTGAGTTCCATAGACCTATTTGTTTGGGAGAGACATGTGGGATAATTTTCATCATTAATGGGCTTATGGAACTATTAGAAACTATACTTCATGGCTATAGATGGGAGATGGATATCCACATAATCTCTTATTTCGTCTCAACAGACTGAGAATATATATATATTCTACTACTATATGAACTCTATGGTTAAGGATACTATCCTTCTAGCGGAGGTGAATACTGAAAACGTATTCTAAATGATTTTAATGGTTATAATCACATGGTTAGGGGATTCTAATCGATAGAAATATGTATAAAAATCTTGATAGATTGTTTATTTATTAACTGTGTATAGTATCTTTTTCTTGGATGATATGTTTTCACACTCTTATTATGTGGAGGTAAAAATTTCATTGTACCTTTTTATATCTACTGTTCTTCTCTTCATTTAATTCTCTTACTACTCCCCCTTCTACATTTAGTGTGTCCAACCTGGTATGCTTATAATATTCATTTCATGCGGCTTTACTTCACATGTTGTGTATTATGAAGGTGATGGATAAGTCGACCATGAATTTAGACGACCATAGGTATATGTGGTTATTGGACTACGTGCAATGGTCATAGCAAGGGATTCAAGATTTGGGCATGCTCTATTGTTTAGTCATTACAACATTCTGTTAGGTTGATACACATTTGAATTTTGGGTATGTATTTTTTCAATTTAGTTTTTAGTATACACTATCGTGCATAGGCACTGTCAAGAGTTTCATGCATGATTGGTTTATTATATTTAAAATTTCCATCTTTTCTATAAACCCTATGCACTTTTTCATTATGCTGGTCTTGGGTGGGTGTACAAGTTCATACAAAAAGGCCTCCCTGAGTTAGTTATATATTTTGTTAATATTTCCACCACTATCCTATGATGGAGGCCCTGTGGTAGTTTTGATACAATCCCCGACAAGGGTTGGGTAATTAAATATTGGTATCACCCAGCTCATTCCTTAAGAAATTTTTCAAACATTTTCCCCTTGAACTGTATTGGTTGGGTTTCAGAAATAAATTTCGAAGTGTCATTTATGTGGATTTAAGGTCTAGGAATCTATTTATAGTGTAGTGGATGACAGAACCACTCACCAATACCTTATATAATTACTTTTAAACATGTCATGCCAGAAATTGTTTTACATGTCTCAATTGTAATATAATCATATAGGATTGAGACATAGACAATCCTTCTTGAGTAGCTACCCATTTTTTGATGACATATATATATGCATGTGTGTGTGTGTTCATATAAATTTTGTACTCCCTGATAACATTAGGGATGCCTCCATGATGACATCCAACAAGGATACCAACTCCAGTTCTAGAAGAAGATCCCATGAGAGATGAGGCCTTAGTTCAGGGTCCATCCTGTGATATACTTCTTCCAGGAGGTCAGCTATAAGAACCTAAAACATTTGAGAACCATGTTATCTTACTAAAGTAGGGTGGGGACTGGAATATTTTTTGTTCTCCATGCCAATTCTGGCATCAGAGACCACTAAGGCTCCGGAACGAGCAAGATCCCCATGTAGTAGAGTATTATATACAAAAAGTGTTCTGTATCATTTTTCTTATTAGAAACCAAATAGATTAGGTAGTTGAACTGGTAACTATATTTTTTCATAGAGTAGAAGGTCATTGGTGGAACCTATTTATGAAAATTCATGAAGAATCAACACTCTCGTGGGAGGACATCTATTAGATGTTCCAAGGTAATTACTACCCTCCTAAAAACACCCAGTCTAGATCTAGGAGCTTTTAGTGCTTTAGTAGGGAAGGATGATGATAGATGAGTAGGCAGCGAGGATAATAAACATTAGATGCTACTATCGTGACATGAATAGGTATGGATACATATGGGCTCGAATGTTTGAGCAGGGACTACATCAAGGGATGTGATCTAATGTAACGCCCTGACACCAATTACCCAGATTAGGTGCATTATTACATAACATTGGCATGATCACAAGGAAATCATGTCCCGAACGACTGATCGGTTTAGTATTATTGGAAATACTATTGATACATAAGTTCAAATTTACAACATGAAAAGAAATACAACAATAATTTATTCCATTAGAAACATCAAATCCTCCTAGATTATGCCTCCATGTCACCCATAAATAAATTTTTCAAATCCTGGGAAAATGAAACACAAGAAAGGGATGAGCTCAAATGCTCAGTAAGGGTAAAAAATATTGCAGAAGATAACGCAAATATTAAGAATGGTGAATAATTGAAAACACATGGCTTTACAAATATGAAACACGAACACATATATGGCAAGAATATTAGTTGAGTAAATAATTCCATAATAAAACATAGTCATGGGTATTCTCCTAGTCGAATAACAACATGATCCATCAATAATATTTTCATAATAATGGAATCTATAAGGCCAGACATTTTGAAACATCTTTTCAAGGCCTTGGCCAAGACATCTAAAAATGATTAAGCCCTCAACCAGAACCATATATAAAATTGGGAAAGGCCTCGGACAATTCCACTTCTAGTTTTCTCAAGAGACCTACTGATGTATCTAGGAGCTATAACGGGATCCACCCGTCACATACTAAGTAAAATACATTCCTCATATGGAAAGTTTGAAACATAAAATAAAAATTCCTATTAAATCTACCATATGAAATGTCAACACTTTATCCATAAATGATGAATGGTATAAAAATAACACATTCACATTCAAACATATCACAAAATATTCAATAAGAACAGATGATTTGTATCATAATGAATTGACATCAAACAAGTATAAAATCCATCAAAAGATGAAGACATAGATGAAATCAAAACTATTTGACAAAAATATCTCATTATTTTTGAAATCATTTAAAGTCGCATAATTATAAAAGGAAACATTTATTTTCAAAAAATTCTTATAAGCATGTAAGAGAAGATTCGATTATGTTATAACGGCAACGAATAACCACACCCACCATATAAGTTAAAAAAACATTCTTACCTTAATTTTGTCGAAAGGGATGTAAAGTAACTTATTTATAAAATGATGAAAAGATTGCATTCAAAAAATATATGGTTAAATAAGGATATATGTTAAATTAACCCATTTTCTATTAAGTAGTAATATTTTTTTGAAATGTGTTTTTATGAAACATAGATGTGGATGATATAAAGGTCTCAGTAGATACTTACGTAAAAACATCCTCATATAATAAAAATATTATAAAATTAACCCTTACCTTGTTATTTTCCTTGAGTCGAGGGTAGGTTAACCTCTTTTATAATGGAGAAATAATTGTTATTATACTATAAAATAACAATATACATTAATATGATATCATATATGATCTTTTAATATTTCTTTGATAATGATATTTCAGTAGTATCGTCATTTCGGGTGTCAACTGATTCATTTTCCATTATATGTTATGATACATAAGCCTTATTTTTAATGGATATGATGTATTTGATTCATATACATAATTATATTATGTTCTTTAATCATATTTTTTAATAACCAAATTAAAATAATTCTGGAATGGTTACGATGGGGAAATGAATCTCATCGCATTCGTGGAGACTGTAAGGCGTACGTACGCACAAGTGACAATATCATTATCTAGATTTAAAAACGTAAGTAAATAGATGGAATATCAGATATACATAACCATTAACATGTTATATTTTTTATTTCCATCAATTATACATCATTATTATACCCATCCAAATAATAGTGTATTTGAATTACAACTACACCATGACGTGGAGACGATATGTCGTATATACGCATGTATGGTGACATGTCAACCATAGGATGGATAGAATAATGAATATGGTTATACCATTTTTATAATAAAATCACAATATATATAAGATATTGGAATTATTATTTTATAATTGAAGCAACATATGAATAGGAAGTGGAAGAAGAAAAGAACATAAAAGAGGGTGGTGATATTATTACCTCTTCTTCGAGTTCTTTCTCTTGATTAGATAAAAAGGGCTCCCTAGGTTGGCTTTTTCAATAGAGTAAGACATCTAGAATGAAGTGGGGGTTGTTGGGAGTATATTTGGGTAGGGTTTGTATGAGACAAAGGCTTCAAAAGTGTGATAAATGGGTAGGAAGTGAGGAATTTTTATAAGGGAGAGGAGGGGCTCTTTAGGAATGTGTGAAACCATTATTATATTATATTATCATTATCTATTTCTAAAGGTAAAATATTCTTCAATATCAATGTTAATATGAATCAAGGTAAAAATAAAATAATCCAATAATAATTGTACAGGTTTTGTATATTGTTTTAATATTTATAAACTTATTTATTTAAATCATTTATTAATGAGATAAATATTGCATCATTTTTGTGTCATAAATAATTTAATATATAAGATGTCCAAAAAATATAAAAAAATACCATGATGTAGAAATAGTTTTATATTTACATAGAATATTTATAGTTTAAAGGATAACTTATATAACCCTATGTAAAATAGATTTAATAAAAAATATTTATTTATGCCATTTTTTCATTACTTTAAATTAATTAATATAAAATGTCATTATCACATCCATTAGGCTCCATGGGGTCCCAAATTAGACCCGAGGACGAAAATGATCATATATTTATCATCTAATAGGATTTGAACACATGTTAGGGTAAATTATTATTATTATAATACTATATTTTACCCTTATTTATTATATTTACCCTTTACTCATGATAAATAAAATATTTACTGAAGTAAATATTTAAAATGTCTAAAAACAAAATTAACCCATTTACACAATTTGGACCTACTAATTAAAATTATGGAATCTATTTTCCCATATTAAAAACACAATAGTTGTAGAAATTAATTTCAAATTAATTCCCGCTGTCAAAACAAAAATAACATTTTTAAGAAATAATAAATATCAAAGGATTGACAGTTGTTTATGTACAGTTTAAATATTAAATTATATCCAATGAACAATATTATATTAAATGTTAATAATTTCATATAATTATACTTTTAAACCAATAAAAATTATAATTTAACACTATAAATATTTTTGATTAATTTTTTTTAATTAAAATTGTGCATTTTTCATTATTCATAAAAATATGAAAGTTATCAAACTAGTGCCAAAAATTAACCCTAAGAAATTTTTTATATTCCAAATATGAAAATGATGTTTATTTTGAAAGATAAAATTTATAAAATTTCAAAAAGTGGGTATTACTATTCATAACAGCTACTTTGAAAGGTCGTGGTGTGTTAGAATCTCAATGTTACGTACAATGCAAGATATTGCACTATACAAAGGGAAACATACTATGGATGATTGGGGTGTTACATTTTACCCTCCATAAAATAATTTATTCCTAGAAATTTCTAGAATACTATCACATAAAATGATTCGGATGGTTCTTCTTTAAAAGTCCATTGGGATCCCACGTTGCCTCTTCCTTCTTATGGTTTCTCAGTAGAACATTTACCAGTTGAGTTGAACGGTTTCTGAACACTTGTTCTCCAGTATCAGGAATCTTGACATGCTCTTCTCAATAAGATAGATTGGGTTGCAGTTATAATTCCTCACATGTGAGTAAATGTGTTAGGTTAGGCATGTGTTTTCTCAACAGGGATACGTGGAACACATTGTAAACATTGAAGAGTCATGGAGGCATTTCTAAACGGTAAGCTACAACCCCTATTCATTCTAGAATTTCGAAGGTTTTGATGTACCTGGGGCTCAATTTACCCATCTTACCGAATTGTATAACTCCCTTCCATGGAGATACCTTCAAGAAAACATGATCTCCAACCTAAAATTACAAATCCTTTATTTGGTTATCGGTATAGCTCTTCTGCCTACATTGAGCTGCTTTAATGTGGGTATGGATAACCTTCACCTTTTCCATAGTTTACTCAACATGTTTTGGGCCTATGAGTTTTGGTTCACCAAATCATCCCAACAATTGGGGTGCAGATTCTCTTTCCGTATAACGCATCGTATGGTTCCATCTGAATACTTGAATAGAAGTTCTTATTATAGTAAAACTCTAACATAGGTAAATATTGATCCCATATACCTTGAAAGTCGAGTGAGAAAGATCTCAACATGTCTTATAATGTTTTAATAGTATGTTCTGATTGTCCATCGGTTTGAGGGTTGTAGGCAGTGCTCAAATAAAGTTTAGTATCTAGGAATTTCTTAAGAGTTTTAAAAAATCATTATGTAAAATAGGGATCATGATCAGAAATAATCAATAGGGGTACTCCAGGAAGTCTAAAAAATTTATTAATATACAATCTTCCTAAACGTTCAAGTGGTAAATCTTCTCTTATAGAAAGAAAATGTGTTGCCTTGGTAAGACGATCAACAATGACCCATATTGTGTCATTCCTTCTAGGAGTCTTTGGTAGTCCCCTGACAAAGCACATCATATTATTATCCAATTTCCACTCAGGTACGAGAATAGGATGCATGGATCCTTCTGGATGTTGCCTTCCCGCATTCACTTGTTGAAAAACCATACATCTTGTAACATAATCAGAAATCTCTCTCTTTATGTTTTCTCACCTAAAATGTTCCTTCAAATCTCTATACATCATGGTTATCTCAGGGTGTACAGAGAAATTGGATCTATGAGCATCATCTAACAATTACCTTTTTAGATCAGGAATATTAGGAACACAATGACTCTTCCCAAATTTCAAAATTCCATCTTCATATACGTAGTTGATCAATTTTCCATCATTCACAGATTTAATCTTCTTTATAAATTCCTCATCATCAGTCTAAGAAATTTTTACCCATTAGAGTAAAGATGGTTTTGCAACCATCTGAAAAAGTATTGATGTTTCACCTTCTATGGTTATTCCCATATCCACCATTACTACATCCTTGTATATAAGATCATTTTCCACTCTCATCTTGTTCAACACTCCATGATCCATTCTGCTCAAAGAATCTGCCTCCTTATTTGACTTCCCCAGTGGTAGTGTATCATACAATCATAATACTTGAAATGTTCAAGCCATCTTTTCCCCCTCATTTTGAGTTATTTCTATTAAAAATATACTCCAAACTCTTCTGATCGGTATATATCTCAAATTTTTCAGCATAGAGATAATTTCCCTATATTTTTAGAGTAGTGATTATAGCTGTTAACTCAAGATCATAAGTGGGATAGTTTTTCTCATGAATTTTTAGTTGTTCTGATGCATAGGCAATAACTATATCATTCTGCATAAGACACAACCATGTCCTTTCATTGATGATTCACTATAAATAACAAGCCCATCATTACCTGATGGTAGAGTCAAGATAAGATCTTTGAATAATCTTTTATTCAGTTCATTGAAACATTCTTTGAACTCTTTTGTCCAAAAAAATTTAACCCCTTTACGTGTGAGCTTGGTTAATGGGTTAGCCAATCGGGCAAAATATTGGATGAACCGTCGATAATAACCTGCTAAACCAATAAAATGGCATAACGAAATTATACTAATCGAGGTTTTCCATTCTTGGATTGCTCTTGTCTTAGAAGGATCAACAGATATTCCATCCTTAGAGACAATATGGCCAAGAAAAGATATCTCCTGAAGGTAAAATTCACACTTGCTAAACTTCTTATATAATTCATTTCTTTTGTGGGGTTTCAAAATGGTATGCAAGTGATTTTCATGATAATCATCGTTTTTGGAGTATACCAAAATATCATCAATAAATAACACTAGAAATTCATCAAGATCTTCCTTGAAAACTCCGTTCATTAGATCTATGAAAAGAGAGGGTGAATTAGTCAGCCCAAAAGGCATTAATGTAAACTCGTAATGCACATACCAGGTTCAAAATGATATCTTTGGAATGTATTCTTTTTTCACACACAACTGATGATATCCAGATCGAAGGACAATCTTTGAAAAATATTAATCTCCATGAAGTTGGTTGAATAAATCATCAATGCGAGGTAATGAATACATGTTCCTTATTGTTAGAACATTGATCTTCTTGTAGTCAATGGGAAACCACATAGATCTGTATTTCTTCTAAACCAAAAGGATAGGGGCTCCCCATGGGGAAACACTAGGGCGTATAAATATATGATTAATCCATTACACTAGTTGTTTCTTTAGTTACACTAATTCCACAGTGACCATTCAATAAGGGGTCTTTGCTATGGGCCATGAGCCATGAATTAAATCAATGGAAAACTCAAATTATCGCTCTGTAGGATGTCCAGGTAAATCCTCTGGAAACACATCAACATATTCATTCACAATAGTTACATACTATATTGGAAGATTCCTTTCCTCACCCATTGTTATTTCATTCTCTTCCTCCCCAATAATTTAATTTTGTAGAGATACTGAGGGTGGATCTAGATAAGAATTAGACAGTGACATTTATTCTCGAAAGATAACGTACTTCTTATCAACATCAAAAATTGTAACCACGTTCCTCTTATAATAATTTTTCACATCATGGTCTGATAGCCAATCCATATCGAGGATTATATCAAATTCAATCATGGGTATGATGATGAGATCAACAGATAAAGTACATTTATATGACCTAATGGGAACTGATTCACAAAACTTTGTTGCAAAGATACATCCCTTAAGAGTTTTGACTAAAAAATCCCTTGTTAAATAAAATTGAAAATATCTAATTATCTTAGCTGACTAGTTGATATGAAACAACGCGATGATCCATAATGAAATAAATCATTTTTTAAACTTGAGGAAACCATTAAATTACCTTACACCATGTCTTTTAGAGCTTCAACCTTAGCAGTAGTGATCACATAAGCATGGCCTTGATCCCTTGCCCGTTTTTGAGATAAGTTTCCATAACGTTTTGGAAATTCATTTTTATAATGTCCCATATCCCTATAATTGTAGCATTGAACATTGGTAGTTTCTTTCATCCCCTTACAATCACCGGCAAGATGGAATTTCTGTCCACATTTGTAGCATACTCGTTTTCCATTTAGACAGGCACCAAGGTGCTTCCTTCCACAATTATCACAGGGTGTAAATTAAACCCTTCCATTCTTCCCTGTTTCCTTATTTCCTTTCATAGAGTATTTAGAAAATCTTTTCTTCTCTTTATTTTCTTTAAAGTTTTAAGACATAGATAATTCCTTTTCTGTCATGATAACACCTGAGACAATATCTTTGTATATTTAAAAGGATTGCGATATTAATGTTGGACAGAGAAATGGTTTTAAACCATCAAAGAAAATGATCAATCTTAAATCTTGGGTGACATATATAATTATCAACATTCCTTTCTAACCTTGTAAAGATAGGATTCATACTTTGCGATATTCTCATCCTCCTTTTCCCTCAGACTCAGAAATTACCTTTCCATATTTGCTCAATGGTCACGAGGAAATTATTTTTATATGAAATTATCTTTAAACTATCTCCATTCCATAATTGATACTTCTTCATCCTAATTTTGTGTTTTGAATCAATGACCATTATTGATCTCCATCTCCCGTGAGCTGATAAACTGCCATGAAAACATTTTCCCTTTCACTACTCCCAAAAGCATTAAATATTATCTCTAAAGAATTTATTGATTGCTTAGCTACTAATGGATATGTAATCCCGTTGAATGTTGGTGTTTGTTGCCTCATGATGCGATTTATCATTGATCCTCCGCGTTGTGGATCAGGGAGCTCTATACTGGTAAGGTTATTATTCATAAACTGATTGAGTTGTCCCAGTATATTAATAAGTTGATTAGCATAAGTTGCATCACCAGCTCCACTATAATTATCTTGAGTAGGAGGGAAATACCTACATGGATTACTTGCATTGATATAGTTTCCATTACATCCATTATGAGCCACTTCTAAATAATGGAATAACCTATATTTGTTTATGAATCGCAATACATAATTCTATAATTGTAAAATACTTAACATAAATTCATTAGTTTATAGATATTATCCATAATCATAAAAAAAATTCATTGAGAATATATATACTCATAAACACTTCATAATGGTTTGTAAAGAAAATGAGAATTATCCTAATCACATCCCCCAGGAGTGTCTTAACCAAGAGTGCATCAATTGCCATTGTCGTGCAACAGTTCCCATTCATGTGTTGCTCAAAGCGGTGTTTTTAGGTTTTACCCCAAGGTACATATATTCTAGAGCCTCTTGTACCTACTTGTATCCAGACATGGATATATATTTTTTTTGAAAACTCATGAAATCTCTACATTACCAAAACTCTAGAATGTTATTCTATACTAATCCTCGAAGTTTATCTTAGGGTAATGTGCTCTTATCCGAGTTCATCTAAATCTAGTTTCCAAGGATGGTACTGAACTTTCTATGATACCAACTGTAATGCCCCGACCCCAGTTACCCAGAGTTAGTAAATTATTACATAACATTAGCATGATCACATGGAAATAATGCCCTGAAAGACCAATCAGTTTAGAATTATTGGAACCAAGATTCATACATAAGTTCAACTTTCCAACATGGAAAGAAATAAAACACTAATTTATTCCATTAGAAACATCCTAGACTCCTAGATTATGCCTTCAAGTCACACATAACAAAATTTTTCATATCCTAAGAAAATTAAACATAAGAAATGGGTGAGATCAAATGCTCATTAAGGTTAAAAAAAACAGCGAATGATAACGTAAATATTAGGCATGATGAATAATTGAAAACACATGCCTTTAAAAATAATAAACATGATCACTTTTATGAAAGGAATATGAGTTGAGTAAATAATGCAATAATAAAACATAGGCATGGGTATTCTAATAGTTGAATAACCACATGATCCATCAATATTATTTTCATAATGATGGAATGTATAATGCCAAACATTTTGAAACATCTTTCCAAGGCCTCAGCCAAGACATCTAAAAATGATTAACGAATCAGCCAAAACCATATATAAAATTGGGAAGGGACTCGAACAATTCCAAGTCTAGTTGTCTCATGAGACCTACTGATGCATCTAGGAGCTATAGTGGGCTCCACCTGTCACATACTAAGTCCAATACATTCCTCATATGAAAAGTTTGAATCATAACATAAAGATTCATATTAAAACTGGCATACAAAATGACAATACATTAACCATAAATCATGAATGAAATGAAAATTACACATCCACCATCAAACAAATCACAAAAACTATAATAAAATATGGAAGATTTGTATCATAATGAATCTACTTAAAACAAGTATAAAATCCATCAAAAGATGTTGATATAGATGAAATCAAAACTATTTGACAGAAATATTTCTTTCTGTTGGAAATTATTTAAAGTCACATAATTATAAAAGAAAACATTTATTTTGAAAATATTTTTATAAGAATTTAATGGAAGCTTCGACGATGTAATAACGACAGAGAATAACCAAACCCACTATATAAGTTAAAAAAAACATTCTTACCTTAATTTTGTCGAAAGGGTCATATAATACCTTGTTTGGAATACTAAGGAGAGATTCCATTCAAAACATATAAGGTTAAATAAGGATATAAATTAAAATAACCCATTTTCTATTAAATAATAAAAATAATTCAAATACTTTTTTATGAAACATGGATGTGGGTGATAAAGAGGTCTCAGTAGATACTTACGTAAAAACAACCTCGGATAATAAAGTGATTGTGAAATTAACCCTTACCCTGTTCTTTTCCTTCGGTAGAGGGTAGGTTAACCTCCTGTATAATGGTGAAATAATTTTTATTAAATTATAAAAAACTATATAAATTAATATGATATCATATATGATCTTCTAATATTGTTTGATAATGATATTATAGTAGTATCGTAGTTTCGAGTGTTAACTGATTCATTTTACTTTATATGTTTTGATACATAAGCCATATTTTTTAATGGATAGGATATATTTGATTCATATCCATAATGATATTATGTTCTTTAATCATTATTATTAATAACCAAATGAAAATTATTCTTGAATGGTTACAATGGGGAAATGAATCTCATCGCGTTCGTGAAGATGGTAAGACGTACGTATGCACGAGCGACAATATCATTATTTTGATTACAAAAAGTATATATATAGATGGTATATCATATATAAAAAATCATTAACATGTTATATTTATTATTTACAATAATTATACATCATTATTATACCCACCCAAATAATATGGTATTTCAATAACAACTATACCACGACTTGGAGACGGTAAGCCGTACGTACGCACGTATGGTGACATGTCATTCATAGAATGCATAGAATAATGAATATGTTTTTAACATATTTATAATAAAATAAAAGTATATATAATATAATGGAGTTATTATTTTAGAATTGAAACAATAAAGAAAGAGGAAGTGGAAGAAGAAAAGAACTTAAAAGAGGGCGATTAAATTATTACCTATTCTTCGGGTTCTTCCTTTGGATTTGATCAAAATGGCTCCATAGGTTGGATTTCTGACTAACTTAATACCTCTAGAATGAAGTGATGGATTTTGGTAGGATATTTGGTCATGGGTTTTACGAACCAAAGGCTTGATAAGTGTGGGAAAAGGTTAGGAAGTGAGGAATTTTTAAAAGGGAGAGGAGCTCTTTAAGAATGTTTGGAACAATTATTTTATTATAACCTCATTTTAGGTTTCAAAAAGACAAATATTCATTAATATCAATGTTATGATGACTAATGGTATAAATAAAATAATCCAATAATAATTGGACATGTTTTGGATATTGTTTTAATATTTATAATATTATTTATTTAAATCATTTATTAATGAGGTAAATATTGTATCATTATTGTGTCATAAATACTTTAATTAATTTGATGTACAAAAAATATAAAAAATACCATGTTGTAGGAAATAGGTTTTTATTTCCAATGAATATTTATAGTATAAATGATAACTTATATTACACCTTGTAAAAATTTATATACTAAAAAAAACTTCAACGAATTTTTTTCATTACATTAAATTATTTAATATAAAATGACATTATCACACCCGTGTGGCTCCATGGGGTCCCAAATTCAAACCAAGGATGCCCATGGTCTTATATTTATCATCAAATAGTATTAAGACACATTTTAGTGTAATTTATTATTATTAAAATACTATATTTTACCCTTATTTATTATATTTATCATTTACTCATGGTATATATAATATTTACTAAAGTAAATATTTAAAATGTCTAAAAATAAAAGATATCTATTTAAACAATTTGGAACTAATGATTCCAAATTTGGAATCCATTTTTCCAAATTAAAAAACATAGAAGTGGTAGAAATTAATTTAAAATTAATTCCTTCTATCAAAACAAAAAACATGTTTTTAAGAAATAATAACTATCAAAGGATTGACACTTCTGTATGTACAATTTAAATATCAAATTACATACAATAAAAAAATGGATTAAAGGATAAAAATATAATCTAATTACACTTTAAAACAACTCAAAATTATAATTTAACACTATAAATTTTTTTGATTAAAAATGTTGTTTTTAATTAAAATTTATTATTTTCCACAATTTATAAAAATAGGAAAGTTATCAGAAAAGTGCCAAAAATTTACCCTAAGCTAATTTTGATATTTAGAATTCAAAAATGAAGTCTATTTTGAATGACAAAATTTATTAAGTTTTAAAAAGTGGGTATTACTGTTCATAACGACTACATTGATTAGTCGTGGTGGGTTAGAATCTCAACGTAGCGTACAATGTAAGGTATTACATTATTCAAAGGGAAATGTACCATGGAAGCTTGTGGAGTCACATATAACCTTTTAAATTTGTGTACCACCAACTATGCCGAGGTGTTGCAACTACAACTTATGAAATAGAGCATTCTATCAGAAGGATATTAGGATGATAGAGCTTAAAGTAGCCACAATAGAGCTGGGTAATCAATATCAGCTAGTAGATACCAGATGCTAGGATCTCATAGTAGGAAACCCATTCCCGAGCAGCCTCATGAAATTGGTTGTATGGGGATGAATAAAAATATAGTGGTAGGGAATCCTAGAGAGTAGAGTTGTTTTACTTGTGATGGGTGATGTCACATGGATTGGGAATTCATGACCAGAATTGTTGAGTAGCCCAAGGATAATAAATGATCGACCTCCATGACAGAAGAAACATCCTGATCAGGGATCTCCCATACATGGATAGGGTTTATCCCAAGAAGGTGGAGATGGTATAGGAGCAGGAGGAGCTGAAGCTGGAGGACAGTGCTATGAGATCCTTCAACCACAATAACCTGGTTTTCCACATTTGGATTAGGGTGATTGTGGTTGGGGATGCAGAAATCGTCAGGATTTAGATGTCTACAATCACTCAGCACATGATAAGTTTCAAGCTAAGATCTATTTTTACTCTACACTAGCCTCAGTATTATTAGACAAAGTTTACAGTCATTATTTTTCTTCTCCACAACTAGATCACGATCTATATCTTCTATTTGAGACACTAGCACATCATCTACATCATGGTGTTCATAAATGGAACTATTATTTTGTGTCATTCATTATTTGGTAGTGTGAGAAATCAATTGTTAGGGGGAGGTTTAGGTGGTAACTTTTGGTCATCAGGATGGAACCCTACACCAAAATCTTGGTTATGCACTGTCTTTCAAGGGTCCAATCCTAGATTGACTATCACTGTAGATATCTCTAATGCCTATGCACTCATAGGATAATATTATCCTTTTATGGAGAGAGAGTCTCATGGCCGAATAGGTGGATGATATAAACATTATATTACAGCCTATTTCCCATTAGATGGAAAGTGTATACCATGGTGTAGTAGTCTCTTTAGGCGTCTAGGTTTCTTAAGTTACAGTGGATTTCCAAGATTTATTCCTATAGATGTTCTAATACTACCTCTAAGATGATAGGTGGAGTTTTATATCGACTTGCATCCAGGGACATCCCAAATATATTATATGGTGTATCATATGAATCCTACTAGGCTCTAGAGCTAAATTTGTAGTCAGAGGACCTTTGTGAGAATAGTTTCATCAGTCCTTGTGCATCCCCCAGGGCAGCCCTAGTACCATTCATGAAATTTTTTGACATAAGATAATAGATTTACATAGATTATCATTTCATAAACCATGCAACGATAAAGAAAAAATACCCCTTGAAAAAAAACTGATGACCTACTCGGTTAGTTATGTGGCATGAGAATGTTCTATAAGATCGATCTCAGGACTATCTACAACCATTTTACGATTCAGGAGGTTGATATTCCAATGATGGAATTTTGATGACACTAAGGACACTGAAAGCCACAAGTGATTGCCTTCGGTATGGAAAATTCCCCTTAAATTTTTATTTCATTGATGAACTAGGTTTTCTAGGAATACTTGGGCATGTGTTTTTTTATCATCATTGATAACATAATCATGTACTCTACATATATGGAAGTGAATTAATAGAACAAATGGATGGTCATAGATTTTCATTGAGAGCAGCAGCATTATAGAAATATCATCAAATGTCCGTTCTCGATACACGATGTTAACTTTTTATGGAATATAAAAATGGATCATGGTAAATCCATGGTTCCAGTGAATATCAAAGCAGTAAATTCCATAGATACATTGAATAACATGATTCAATGCCACAATTCTTTGTCTTGGTTGGGTAATAGTGAAGGTTTGTGAAAGAATTATCTCGAATTGTATCCCCTTTGATGACCCATTACGTGGAAAGGGAAGCTGTTTATATGGTAAGCGTAGTTTGAGTGGGTCATGCAGTTGTTTATGTAGAGGATAAAAAGAGATCTTCTGTCAATAATATCAAATTAAGGTTTGTATTTTTTAGTGTATTGTGATGCAACATGAGATGGACTCTATTTTTTTATATAAAACAGGCTATTGTTGCATATGAGTTGTGGTATTCAAGGCCCCATGAGTAGTACAATGTAACTCACAACCTTTATCTCATAGTGGTAGTATTCTCAATGTGGACATAGAGAAACTATCTTCAATAGAGAGGTTTTTGTTTTTCTCAGATCACATGATTCTTAGATACATCTTCACCTAGAGAGACCTGAACTCAAGGCAATGATGGTGGTTTCAGTTATTTTAGAAATATGACATGGATAGTGTATATACATAAGAGAAGGTAAATGGTGTAGTAGATTCCCATATTAGGGATTACCATGATATCTTTGTGGGGGAAGAATTAGAACAGTTAAATTTCATGCTGCTGACCTTAGTGGAGCAGGAGGGTACATTATTTCTTTAGTAGATGACATTGACTCTATTATTTCTCGAGCATGTGAGAGTGTATCGTCTTGGAGACATCATCTGTGAGGTATTTTCAGATAATATATCCACATGAATCACACATGAAAGATATTCTAAAAAAGTTATTCACATAATTTTATTTTAGGGGTGAATAATGGTTCTAGTCATGTTGTGTGAGGAAGTGATGAGGAGGTCCACACTTCTCCCCATGTTGTACATCGCAATGTTCAGATGAAATACAAAGAGATTCATTATTTTTTTGTGGTTCCAAATTAGATGACAGACAACAAATTTCATATTTCCATGCCTCACATTTTAGTAGGTGAAATAATAGAACTGTGATATGGAAGGATTGTTTCCACACCATGGGATCTTTGACTAGAAATGGGATGACATATCCATTGGCATAATCACTAGGATTTAATTCACAGAGAAGATCAATGAAACCATCTAGGTGATGGCAGACCAACTGAATTTATCAGCACACTTCCATGCTATCATGGAGTATAGTTCAGTAATGATTTTTGGGTTATTGTATATAAGAGAGATTTTTAATATTCACGGGGTGCCCATAATGAATTTTCCCAAACATGACTTGTGGTTAATTCGATGATATTAGAGATACCTTAAAGATGAAATTTGTAGATGAGTACTTGCCTCCACCCACAGAGCAATGTTCATGCTGAGAACACTATCTAGGTGTTGTAGGATATGATGAGGGATTGTGTGTTAGTAATTGGTCAATGTTGGTAGGATCACCCACATTTTGTAGAGTTTGTGCAAAACA
The DNA here is from genome assembly GCA_963277665.1 of Viscum album. Taxonomy (NCBI): domain Eukaryota; kingdom Viridiplantae; phylum Streptophyta; class Magnoliopsida; order Santalales; family Viscaceae; genus Viscum; species Viscum album. The sequence goes on from OY728150.1 coordinate 1,899,761,457, forward strand.
TAGCTACCACTCTACAATTATCATGGAGCAATTTTAGGCCCTATATATGATACCCTTCATGTCACCCTTGTGTTGTTCCATGATTGGAGGGTCATATCATGTCATCCCAAAGTTGTTAGATGTGGTAAATGAGAATGTTATGGTCATCCATGAGAAGATGTAGAATTCATAGGGAAGAAAAAAATCCTATACAGACTGCCATCTTATGCCCGTGGATATCAAGAATGGAGAACATGTTTTCCTGAGAGTCCCCCCATTACGAGGGTTATAGGGGATCGGCTGAGGATGCATTCAATGCCCAATGAGGATTGTGATGATCGAGATCATGATGATGATTAGCGATGTTTCTTACTACAATGATCTACCCACACATCTATAATGAGTTTATGATGTATTCCTTGTGTCGCAGATGATGAGAAACTTGCATAGCCCCATGCATTTCATCGATTCGGGTGAGCTGGACATTGAAGACGAAGCTACATTTATAGAGTACCCAATGGCGATAAAGGTTTAGCAGGAGAGGACTATGTGTGGTAATTTCATCCTTTTGGATCACCTGTAGCAGAATCAAAGAAACATGAAAGAATGTATCTAGGAGTGGCAGAGGCATGTCATGACTCAGTATCCCATGTTGCTTTCCATGTTTTTTCTTCATTTCGATGAAACTCTTGAAGGGGGAAATTATGTAGAGATGCAGTTTTTCTTTTTTAGACATTGAAATATTTATTTATATATATTTATGGATCTAGGAATTTTTGAGGAATTCAATTCCCAGGAACAATGTGCCTAAAAATTATTTTATAAAAATATTAAATTAATATTTTATTGCACACACTTGATACCCCAATGAAAATTGGATATATTTTAAACAGTTGATCATATTTGAAATCCATGGCCATGACTGTGTATGGAATGTGGTGTTTACCCTTGTTGCAACAAAGAGTGAGTCAACAAATAATGTTCGGACTGCTCACTCCTAGAAGGTTCATTTAAGTGGATTAATTTATTAATTAATTGACCTAATATTACCTAAACTGAAATGAATATAATTTTTTTTTGGAATTTTGGATAGACTTGAACTCATAATTTCTTAAATTTACAACGATATCTCATACTATCTTCCATTGATGAATTTTTCCTCAATAAATGAAAAATCTCTTAATCGAGAGAAATCAGGATGCAGCGAACAAATGAGACCCGTGCAATCATTATGCAAGCATAATATTCATTAGTAGTAATAAAATAGAGGTATGAATAATCAATTATTGTTTTCATGCATTTGATTAAATATTTGGATTATATTTCTCTTCATTAAAAAATATGATCCTCGACACCATTTTCATGTTGCTAGATTTTGGTGTTTAAATTTATTTTTTAATTTTTCATCTAACCTCAGTTCCCCATTCATGATTGTCAGCCAAGAATGCTTGATCGATGATGCGTTAACATTGTTTTTGATGATTTTTCCCAAATTATAATTGTGTTTTTCGCAGATGGAATCCTCATGGTCCCCAGTTCGACAATTATTTGGTGGCACCGAGATCGATCGTGATATCATAACCATAGCTGATCCACAAAATAGAAATGGTTTAGTGAGTGAAGCATTGATTTGGAATCATCAAAGTATGGAGAACCCTAATTTGATGATTTTAGGTTTAATCATCATGATTTTAAGGCCCTATGGCTAATGAAATTATAGTATAAACCCACATTGTGGGAAGCGGCCAATTAGTTATGAGAAAAAGATGAGATCTGGTTTCTCTAGCTGGATCACTAAATTTATGGATGTTTCATTATATAATCTAAATCGACACATCTAGATTGAAGTAAAGGAGATCAAATATATGATTCCATAAAAATCTTGAATGCACACCTTTTAAAATAAATAATAAAAATAGTCTTCCACTTATAGTGGTGTCACAAGGATTTCAGAAACCCATAAGGATTTCAAAATATGTACTTCTATTGACATGCCACATATCATATTTTTCATGTGAGTGAGACATGTAATGTATTACAAGGTCAGGATACTAGGGATGAATCCTATATGGATAAAACATCATGTAATAATATATATAAACACATTGTTTGAGTATATGAACTTTTCCAACAGCACACGACCCAGTCCCTAGATAAGTTGGGCACACCGTGTAGTCAACCTACATCTCATGTACACATACACAGTTGGGATCAATTCACCATTTAGGAACATGATTATTTGATAATGTTTTACCACATGCTTTGTCGGTCCCCTCACATACCATGAACCCCTTATCCACCATGTGGGAAACATTTATTTTCCATATCTAGTTTTTTAAAATCTAATTTTGGACCAAAAGTATCCAATTAAATGTGTATTTATGAATAATATTTGAATGTGCAGTTTAAGTGGATTTCAAGATATGATGTAAAATGTTCTGGGTTTTGAGGACCCTAAGGAAACACCTGATGACAACATTGATAAAAAATAATCAACTAATTTATACTTTCTGGTCTTTCCCTCCAATAGGGATGGATAATAGAGTACCCCAAAAACCATTATGAGAATACCCTCCAGTATGTTTTGGTAGTTGAGTTCCTTTATGGTCACCTATAACACCCCGTGATTTCATTGTACATTATCTCTTCAAAGTAATTCAATAAAATGCGCAACACGCAATGCCATGTTTGAGTGCACCAAAACTTATTAAACTAGCCGTTCAAAAAGAGGTTATGAATATTATTAATTGAATTTATACATCTATATTCTCTATATAATTTTAGAATCCATATTATGTGTTTCTTAGACATAATATAAGAAAAATTCATTAAAAAGATAAAATAAGTATTTTTAAAAAAAAATGCAATTTTAACACATTTTAATGGAGTACCATTTTTAAATCCAATATTTGACAATTTGATATATTCAATTTCACAAAATAAAATTCTACTTTAGAATCAGGACATCAAAATTTAGTTTTGATAAGTTTTTTGTGTTTTTATGGAAACATTAATATTTGGTAGGAATAGTGAAAAATACTAAATTATAACTGAAAACAACATTTTTATTCAAAATAATTTATAGTGTTAAATTCTATATTTTAATAGTTTAGATGTATAATTAGATTATATTTTTATCATATAATACAACTTTAGTCATTATAAGTACTTTCACATTTAAATTTGACATAAACAAATGTCAATCATTTGATAGATTTTACATAAAAAACACTTTTTGGTTTTGACAACGAGAATTAATTTTAAATTAATAAATGAAACTTCTATATTACTAATTTGGTAAAATAGACTTCTTTTTTTATCTTTTCATATCAAAATTAGCTTATGGAGATGTTTTGGTATTTTTATGAAAACTTTCATTTTTTGATGAGTTGTTAAAAATACGAAATTTTAATTAAACAGAACATTTTTAATAAAATTAATTAATAGTGATAAATTATACTATTGAGTAGTTTTAAAGTATAATTAGATAATATTATTTAGCATTTAATCAAATTTTTGTCATTAGAGTTTTACATTTAAACTTGACATAAACAAGCATCAATCTTTTGATAGTTATTATTTCTTAAAAACACGCTTCCTATTTTGGCAGCGGGAATTAATTTTAAATTAATATCTACAACTTCTGTGTTTTGAATTTGTAATAATGGATTCAATATTTTGAATCATGGGGTCAAAATTTTTTATGTATGTGGCTTTTATTTTTAGACATTATGCATAATTATTTCGGTAAATATTTTATTTAACATTGTTAATGGGTAAATCTAGTAAATAAGGGTAAAAAGAATAATATTATAATAATTATAAATTACCCTAAAATATTTCCTATTCCTATTGTTTGATTAATGACTATCTATGGGAATCCTTGGTATGACTTTAGGACCCCATGGAGCCACATGGGTGTGATAATGCCATTTTATATTAAATAATCTAAAATAAATACAAAAATAACAAAAGAAAATATCTTTTAGTAAATATTTTTATATGAGGATATATAATAGATATATTAAACTATAAAAAGGAATTATAAATCTAATGATATTTAACACATCATGATATTTTATGTATAATTTTTAGACATAAAATAAATATATTTAAATATGACACAATAATGATGCAATATTTTCCTTATTAATGAAATAATGAAATAAATGATATTATAAATATTAAAATAAATATAATATGAATGTTTTGATTCCATAAACTAATTTTAAAGGTTAATAGGAAATTTTATTGTTGATTAAATTAATTTTTTTCAATGTAATTATGTTTTCATTTCTTTAACAAAAATAAATCATTAAATAATGTCAAAATTTGCATAATTGAGTTTAAAAAAACTATATTATTGTTTGATATAATATTATTAAAATCCTAAGGATCATCCAAATGAGCTAAATAATATTATATGTGCCATTAATGAAACTATTTCGGTTCTCTTGGTAGTTTATAGTATTTTTATTAACCGTATAATATAAAAATACAAAGGGACATGGTAAAGGTAAAACTATTTAACAAAGAGTTAAATCTAAATGATAAAGTTAATATGGTGACCTAAACCTGTATAAAAACTATTGGTTGAAAGTATTTCGTCCCATTCCTAACCTATACTCGAAATAAATAATTTTGGAGCCATTAGAAATTGAAAATTACATTATTATAAAATAATATTTCTAGATTTTCCTAAAGTGACCTTCACCTCTCTTATAAAAGGTCACTCGCACTTCCCTTAATTTCACACCTACAAATCCTTTTGGATCATCAACAAACTACCCAAATATCATAACAACTATCCTCCCTTTATCCTAGAGGCCTTACTTTTTTCATAAATCCATCGTAAAGACCCCTTTTTATCAAATCAAAACGAATAACCCGAAGAAGAGGTAAATACTTCATCACCTATTTCAAGTTATTTTCTTCTTCAACTTCCTATTTCTTTGTAATTTCCCTTATAATACAATAACTCTAGTATCTTCTATACTAATTTAGGTCATTTTAAATATGGTAAAACCATATTAAATATTCTATCCATCCTATGAGTGACATGACACCAGACTCTCGTACATACGGCTTACCGTCTCCATGTCGTGGTGTAGTTGTTATTCAAATAACATTATTATTTGGATGGGTATAATAATGAGTATAAATGATGTAAATAAAAAATAAAAAATGATAATGATTCTGTATATATGATATACCTTACAATTATATATTATTTTAATATTAAAAGGTTGATATTCTCGTTCGTGCGTACGTACGGATTACCGTCTCCACGAACGCGATATGATTCATTCCCATCGTAACCATTCAAGAATAATTTTCAATTGGTTATTAAAAATAATGATTAAGAACTTAATATAATTCTGGATATGAATAAAATAAATCCTACTCATAACAAATACGACTAATTTATCAAAACATATAAAGAAAACTGAATCAGTTAACAGCCGAAACGACGATACTTCTGAAATATCATTATCAATTCAATATTAGAAGATCATATATGAAATCATATTAATGAATATGGTTATTTTATAATTTAATAACAATGATTTCACTGTTATTCAAAATGATAAACCACCCTCTACCAAGGAAAAGTTCAAGGTAAGGGTTGATTTCACAATCTCTTTATTATCTGAGGTTGTTTTATACACGAGTATCTAGTGGGACCTCTTTATCATCTACATCCATGTTTTCATAAAAATATATTTGATTTTTTTACTATTTACTAGACTTTGGGTTAAAGTAATTTATACTCTTATTTGACCATATATGTTTTGAAATAAAATTTTCCGTCATTTTCCAAATAAGGTACTTTATAACGTTTACGACAAGATGAACGTAAAAATGAAGTTTTTTAACACATAAGGAGGGTCCAGTTATTCTCCACCTTATATAATCTTCGAAGAATCCCTTATAATATTATTAAAATATTTTGAAAATAAATGTTTTCTTTTATAATTATTTGACTTTAAATTATTTCAAAAAAAAGAAAGAGTTATTTTTGTCAAATAGTTTTGAATTAATCAATGTCAACAATCATTTGATGGAATAAAAATTATTTGAAGTCAATTAATTATGATACAAATAATTCATATTTTATTGAAGCTTTTGTGACATGTTTGACTATGGATGTGTTATATTTATACCATTCATGGTTTATGGTTAAAGTATTGACATTTCATATTCTAGTTTTAATAATAATTAATGTGTTATGTTTTAACCTTTTCATATGAGGAATGTATTTGACATAGTATGTGACGGGTGGAGCCAGATATAGCTCCTCGATGCATCAGTATGTCTCATGAGACAACAAGATGTGTAATTTTCTGAGGACTTTCTAAATTTGATATATGGTTTTGGCCGGGGCCTAAATCATTTTTAGACATTTTGGTCGATACCTTGAAAAGATGTTTCAGACTGTCCGACATTATACATTCCCTCATTATGAAAATAATATTGATGGTTCATGTTGTTATTCAAATAGTAGAATACCCATGGCTATGTTTTATTGTGGAATTATTTACTCAGCTCATATTCCTACCATAAATGTGTTTATGTTTATTATTTGTGAAGGGAAGTGTTTTCAATTATTCACCATGACTAATATTTATGTTATCATCTCATGTATTACATACCCTTACTGAGTGTTTGAGCTCACCCATTTCTTATGTTTAATTTTCTAAGGATATTAAGAAGTTATTTTTGAGTGACTTGCAGGCATAATCTAGGAGTCTTGGATATTTCTAATATATTAAATTAGTGTTTTATTACTTTTCAATTTGTAAAGTTGAACTTATGTTTGAATCCTGTTTACAATAATACTAAATAGATCAGCCTTTCAGGAAATTATTTCCTTGTGATCATGCCAATGTTATGTAATAATGTACTGAATCTGGGTAACTGGGGTCGGGACATTATAGTTGGTATCATAGGAAGTTTAGTAAAAACCTTGGAAACTAAATTTAGAAAAACTCTGATTAGGGAACATTACCCTAAGATAGGCTTTGAGGATTAGTATAGAAGAACATCCTAGAATTTTGGTAATATAGGGATTTTGTGTATTTTCCACACAATGCATCCCAGTCTTGATACGAGTGGGTAGAGGTGACTCTGGCATAGATGTACCTAGGGGTAAAACCTTGAAAACACCACTTTGAGCTAGAATCGAATGGGAACTGGTTCACGACAATGGGCCTTGCCTCACTCTTGGTTACGGCACTCCCATAGGATATGCTTCAGATAATTCTCATTTTATTTACAAACCATTATTAAGGGTTTATGTGTATATAATTCATCAATGAAAACATTTTTTATGATTATGAATTATATCCATAATCTATTCAATTTATGTTAAGTGTTTTACAAGTATGGAATTATGTGTTTAGATTCATATACTAATCTAGTTTATTACATTATTTAGAAAAGGCACCTACTAGAAGGAATAGAAACCATATCAATGCACGTAATCCATGTAGGGATTTCCCTCCTCCTAAAGATAATTTTTCCGGAGCTAGTGATGCAACTGGTGTTGATCAGCTTATCACCATACTCGGACAACTCGCTCAGGTTATGAGTAATAACCTAACCAATATAAAGCACCCTGATCCACAAGGAAGAGGATAAATTTTAGATCGCTTCATGAGGAAACAGCCACCAACATTCAATGGGATTACAAATCCATTAGTAGGTGAAAAATGGATAAATTCTTAGAGAAAATATTTCATGATTTAGGGAGTAGTGAAAGGGAAAAAGTTGTCATAGTAGTTTATCACCTCAAAGGAGATGCAGATCAATGGTGGTCAATGATTAAAAAAACAAATGAGGATGAAAAATTATCAAGTATGGAATGGAGGGAGTTTTATGATATTTTATTAGAAAAATACTTTCTTTGTGACTACCGGGCGTATATGGAAAGGAAATTTCTATGATTGAGACAAAAAGTGGATGAGAATGTCGTGAAGTATGAGGCTAACTTTACAATATTAACAAGGAATCTAGAAAATTATATACATAACCCAACGATTAAGATTGGTGATTCTTTGATGGGTTAAAACCATTTCTCTACCTAGAATTAGTCTCACAATCCATCTCATCGTATAAAGATATTGCCTCATGTGCTATCAAGATAGTAAAATAATTCTCTAAATATTATGACAATAAAGTAAATCAAGACAAGATGAGAATGATGGAGGAAGAGATACATAAAGGGAAAAAGGGAACGAATGATTTTACATTTTGTGAAAATTGTGGGAAGAAAAAACCTAGTACATTCCTAAATGGAATGGGAGTCTGTTACAAGGGTGGTGAAGAAGGCCACCAAACTCATGATTGTAAGGGAAAGAAAGTTGTTTTCAATGTCAAATGATACAATTTTAATGAAATGGGTCACTATTAAAATGATTAGCCTATGATCCAAGAAAACTTACCTCCAAAAATGTAAAGGGAGAAAGGAAAAGCTTCTTCTGTTACTACAATTGAGGTGGAATAATTAATGTATTAGTGTTTTTGGAATAAAGAATTATATTCCGGTTATATGAATAATGTGATATATAGAAGTATTTTACTGTAGAACTTGTTTTTTTAATTATGGTTTTAATATGATGAAGGTAATCTTATTTTCAGTATTTTATAATAAGAGAAACATTACATTGAATGGGGAATCTGATTTTACCAATGATTTTGGAATTTAGAGACCTTTTAGAGAGAGTATCAACATAAGTATATCAGATTAGTATAAAGGTTGGAATAGATTAAGTCTGAAATTGGATAATATTCATAAGGATAAATAAATTTTTTAATATTATATTAGTATTGTTATAAAAAGTACAACCTGGAGGCCGGGAAATAACCCGCCGCGTCCCGCAAGGCGGCGAGACTTGAACTCGTAACCGATGGGCGATAAGGGTGCATCACCTACCACTAGACTATGTGATGTCATGGTTTGTATAACGTATTTTTTAAATAATATCAAAAAATAATTATTAATTCATTTATGTAACCCTATATGATTAGGATAAATAGAGTATTTTTATGTTCTATAATCTTTTAGAGTGAAAGATGAGTTTGAGGTAGAAATTAGTTAAAGGATAGAACTTTACTTGTCAAGTATAATTTTTTTCTCTCTTATTATATGAAGAAATTAATTCTTAAACTTTATTTATGTGATCTTAAAACAAAAAATGTGTTATCCTAATACCTTATGTTCTGTTGAACTGATGAAATTTTAAATCATCCTAGATTGATGGATTTGAGGCCATCAATTTTACAGTTGTTTGGGATTGATGAACTCAATAACTCCCTATAGATATTTACATTTTTTCTCTAATTATGTGTCTCTAATTTCCACCAATGTTCTCCTAATGGAGATCATAATTTTTTGGTGACATTTCATTTCCCTTTCCCACTTATTAAGACTAAATTTTATTAACCCAATTTTCGATGTGAGTTTTCCACAAAGATAACTTCTATTTACAACCTATTATTTTCTAAGAACAATTTCAATTTGTGAGGATGCAATTTATTGAAGGTGGGGAGAATGTAACACACCAATATTTCATAGTACGTTTTCTTTTCAAATTAATTCAATAACTTGCGAACACGCAACACTGAATTTGAGCGCACCACAACTTACCAAACTAGCTGTTAAAAAAGAGATTATTAATAGTAATAACAAAATTTTTTACTTTTATATACTCCATATAATTTTAGAATCTATATTATGTGTTTTTAGACATAATATAAGAACACATTTATTAAAAATATAAAAGAATTATTTTTTCAAAAAAATGAACTTTTACCGACTTTTAATGACAAACCCTTTTTAAATGAAATATTTTATAATTTATATTTATTTAATTTGACAAAATAAACATCTTCTTTAGAATAGGGGCTTAAAAATTTAGTTTTGATAAAATTTTCGAGTTTTTCAGATATAATTCATATTAGGGTGAATAGTGAAAAATACTAAATTTTAAATGAAAACAACATTTTTAATCAAAATAATTTTGAGTGTTCAATTATATATTTTAATGTTTTGGAAATATAATTAGATTATATTTTTATCATTTAATATAATGTTGGTCATTATAAATAATTTCACATTTAAATTTGACATAAACACATGTCAATCTTTTGATAGTTTTTACTTTTTTACCAAACCCCCCTTTTTGGTTTTGACAACAAGAATTAATTTTAAATTAATAAATTCAACTTCTATGTTTTTAATTTGGAAAAATAGACTTTTTTTCAATTTGTAATATCAAAATTAGATTAGGGTGAATTTTTGTTATTTTTCTGAGAACTTTCAGTTATTGATGAGTTATAATAAATACTAAATTATAATTAAAATCAACTTTTTTAATCAAAATAATTTATAGTGATAAATTATAATATTGCGTAGTTTTAAATTATAATTAAATTATATTTTTATAGTTTAATACAATTTTGTTCATTGGTGGTTTTCTCATATTTAATCTAGTCATAAACAAGCGTGAATCTTTTGATAGTTATTATTTCTTAAAAATATTCTTATTTTTTTTGACAACAGGAATGGATTTGAAATTAATTTATTCCACTCATGTGTTTTTAATATGGTACAATGGATTCCATATTTCGAATCTGGGGGTTCAAATTCTATAAATATGTATCTTTTAATTGTAGACATTATGAATAATTATTTCGGTAAATATTTTATTTAACATGGTTAAAGGGTAATTCTGTTAAATAAGGGTAAAAAATTATATTATAACAATAATAAATTTCCAAAACATGTGTCATATTCCTATTTTTTGATTAATATCCAACCATGGAAATCCTTGGGTTGAATTTTGGACCCATTGGAGCCACATGTGTGTGAGAATAACATTTTATATTAAATAATCTAATATAGAGACAAAAATAACAAAAGAAAATATATTTCAGTAAAACAATTTTTAAATTAGGATATATAATTGATATATTCGACTATAAATATTAATTATAAATATATTAATATTTCATAAATTATGATATTTTATTTATAAATTTTAGACATAAAATAAATATATTTATATATGACACAATAATGATGTAATATTTTCCTTATTAAGGATAAAATCAAATAAATGATATTATAAATATTAAATTAATTTCATTATGAATGATTTGATTTCATCAACGAATATTATTGGTTAATATGACATGTTATGGTTGATTCAATGAATATTTTTCGATGTAATAATGCTTTTATGACTTTTACAAAACGAAATTATTAAATAATGTCAAAATTGATATAATTGAGTTTTTAAAACAAATACTATATTATTGGTTGATATAATATACATAAAAGAATAATGTTTGGAAAAAGGTCCAAAATAATATTATATGTGTCATTGATGAACCTATTGGGGTTCTATTTGCATCTTATAGTACGTTCTATTAAAAATATAATATAAAAATAAAAATAGATAGGGTAAAAGTAAAACTATTTAACTAAGAGTTAAATCAAAATGATAAAGTTAATATGGTTACCTAAACCTATCTTAAACATATTGGTTGAGATTATTTCAATCTATACTGACCCTAAACTGGAAATAAATTATTTTGGAGCCATTAGAAACCGAAAATTAATTTATAATAAAATAATATTTGAAGCTTTTCCTAAAGTGACCTTCACCTCTCTTATAAAAGGGAATTCACCATTCTCTTAATTTCACACCTCCAAAGCCTTTTGGATCAGACAAACCCTACCAAAATATATTCTAATCTATCCTTCCTTAATATTAGAAGCCTTCCTTTGGTCAGAAAGCCAACCTATGGAGCCCTTTTGATCGAATCAAAAGGATGAACTCGAAGAAGAGGTAAATACTTCATCACCGCTTTCAAGTTCTTTTATTCTTTCACTTCCTCTTTGTTGTTTTCATTCTAAAATAATAAATACAGTATCTTCAATAAAATCTTATGTCTTTATAATTATGGTACAACCATATTCATTATTCTATCCATCCTACGAATGACATGTCACCATAGGCACGTACGTATGGCTTACCCTCTCCACATCGTGGTATAGTTGTTATTAAATTATCAGTATTATTTGGATAGGTATAATAATGAGTATAACTAATGTAAATAATAAATATAACATGATAATGATTATATATATATTATATAACATCCAATTATATACTCTATTAATATCAAAATAATGATATTGTTTCTCGTACATACGTACGGATTACCGTCTCCACGAACGCGATAAAATTCATTCCCCATCATAACCATTCAAGAATAATTTTCATTTTGTTAATAAAAATAATTATTAAGAACAAAATATCATTTTGGATATGAATCAAATACATCATATCCATAACAAACATAGCTTATGTATCAAAACATATAATGTATAACGAATCAGTTAACACCTAAAATGATGATACTACTCCAAAATCATTATCATAGAAATATTACAAGATCATATATGATATAATATTAATATATATGGTTCTTGTATAATTTAATTACAATTATTTCACCATTATTCATAAGGATAACCAAACCTCATCCAAGGAAAAGTACATGGTAAGGGTTATTTTCACAATCTCTTTATTATCCGAGGATGTTTTATATGTTAGTATCTACTAGGACCTCTTTGTCGTCCACAAACATGTTTTCATAAAAATACATTTCAAAACATTTTTACTATTTACTAGACTATAGGTTAAAGTCATTTATACCCTTATTATAATTTATATGTTTTGAACGAAATATTTCCATCATTTTCCGAAAAAAGGTACTTTACGACCTTTGCGACAAAATCAAGGTATGCATGTGTTTTTTATCATATACAGTGGGTATGGTTATTCTCCGCTTTATAACATCATCGAAGCATCCCTCACAATCTTATAAAAATATTTTCAAAATAAATGTCTTCTTATATAATTATGTGACATTAAATGATTTGAAAAAAAGAAAAATATATTTATGTCAAATAGTTTGATTTCATCTATGACAACAATACATTGATGGATTTATACTTGTTTGATGTCAATTAATTATGATAAAAATATAGCATATTTTATTAAAGGTTTTGTAATATGTTTGACTATGGATGTATTATTTTTATACCATTCATTGTTTATGTTTAAAGTATTTACATTTCGTATGCTAATTTTAATACGAATGTTTGTGTAATGTTTCAACATTTTCATATGAGGAATGTATTGGATGTTGTATGTGACGGGTGGAGCCTGTTATAGCTCCTTGATGCATCGGTAGATCTCATGAGACAAATAGACATAGAATTGGATGAAGATATTACCAATTTGATATATGGTTTTGGCCGAGGCCTTAATCATTTTTAGACGTCTAGGCTGAGGCCTTGATAAGATTTTTCAGAATTACCGGAATTATACATTCCTTCATTATGAAAATATTATTGATGGTTCATGTAGTTGTTCGACTAGTACAATAACCATGAATGTGTTTTATTAGGGCATTATTTACTGAAATCATATTCCTGCCATAAAAGTGTTCATGTTATTTATTTGTAAAGGCATGTGTTTTCAATTATTCACCATGCCTAATATTTATGTTATAATTTGATGTATTTCTTACCCTTAGTAAGTGTTTGAGCTCATCAATTTATTATGTTTCATTTTACCAGGATATAAGGAAGTTAGTTATGAGTGACTTGTAGGATTAATCTAGGATTATTAGATGTTTCTAATGGAATAAATTAGTGTCGTATTTATTTTCATGTTGTAAAGTTGTACTTATGTATGAATCTTGTTTCCAATAATACTAAACTGATCATATTTTTGGGACATGATTTTCCTTGTGATCATGCCAATGTTATGTAATAATGCACCGACTCTTTGTAACTGGGGTCGGGGCATTACATCACCTTTTTGGGATTAACATATAGTGGGATTATGTGGTAGAGTTCCCCAACAACCATTCCAGTAATACCATCTAGTAGGGTTGGGTAATGGAGTTCCCTGAAATCCATTCAGGGCTTACCCACTTGTAGGGTTTGGTGGTGGAGTTCCAGGATGATTATGTTCATCGAGGTGTTAACCTCTAGTGGGGATGGGAAGTGGAGACCCCTATGGACGATTACCCAAATTATCCTCTAGCAAGGATTTATAGTGGACTTCATCGACCTCATTTACCGAACATTACCCTATAGTGGGGATGGTTAGTGATGATACCCAATAACAAGAATAATTGGACCCTTTTTTCATACCAAGGAATGGGATCCTTAACTAGGGATTGTGGCCCATTGACTATGTGGCATAGTGATGATACATGATTTGACATAGGCTCAGAATCACAAGGATGAGGAGTTCTTTCCCCACTAATATGTGTTCTTAGGATGTGACTTAAATCCATATAGGATATTCAGTGCCACCCAAAGATGATATTATCAAGGTGTGGTGATTGAGTTCCATAGAATTGTGGGATTAGGGAATATATGTGAGATGATGGGAATAACTGATGGGATTTTGGACTAGTCTACAACTCTTCTTCAAGGGTTGAGCTATGAGATAGTGACCCCCCTTACTCTCTCATTTGGGATTATTTGACTGAGCATATATATATATATATATATATATATATATCTTCATGCTGTATCCATTACATGTATTTATATACTTCCATTTTATGAGTGGAGAATACATGTAGGGTATGCCACAAGCTTTGTGTCCATAGATTCTGATGGTTGGATGAGTCTACTATCTTCATATCGGTGGGAAAGTCTTGATGGGTACTTCATCTACTAGTTGTGTTTATCCACTTCTCCATGTACTTTCTTAATTTCCATCTCTCGTTTGTTTGAGTAGAACGTTTTCACTATACCATTTTATATCTATTGTTCGTATCTTCATTTGAATATCTTATTTACCCCCTCAAGATTTTGGTGTGTCCATCTAGGTATTATTTTACATACCCTTGAATGGGATTTTCCCACACATGTTGTGTCTTATATAGAAAATAGGCAGGTTGATAGTGACTTAAAATATGCTTAGGGATAAATAGTTCATAGAATATATATGGTGGATGTAGCTTGGGATTGATGAGCTCGGATTTTCCATTTGATTACCATATCCATTTTTCATTTCATTTGGGACACTTTTTTGGTTTTCACATGTACTTTACCATTTATTTATTTAATATAGACTACCATACTTATATAATTTCAATGGGTTCATCAATACATGGTTTATTTTAAAGATGTGTTTATTATATTGGACATACCCTCTTCATTTTTCATTGAGTTAGATATGTGCATGTGTATAGGTTCTTTGGAAAGGGCCTCCATAATTTAATCATACCTTAGGTGCTTTTGTCCAGAACATGGACTATAGAGGTGGGCAAGGGGTAGTTGTATATCTAGACCTGACATGGTTCGGGCCATGAATGGCCTTTACTTTGGATTTAAATAAGAAATACAATGAATTATCGGTGACATAAATGTGTTTTAATATTTATTTATAATATACACTTTTTAACAAAGTGTTTTCTATAATAGTGATGTTATATGTAGAAGAGGCTCGATAACCCAATCCACGATTTGGTGTTAATTATCCTCGTAACCCATAGAAATGATAATGGTTTGAAATAGTAGTTTGAATTAATTTTACATATTAGGAATAGACTATATGTTGATCATTATATTTGTTTAAATGATGGTTTGATTTTGGATGTGGAACGTGAAAATATTCATCCCTGGTTTAGGAAATTAGACATAGAAATCCCTTTAACAAGTTTAGGATGTTGGACATGGTGATCCTCATCCATGGTTGAGGATGATGGACATGGAGATCCTCATATATAGTTTAATATATGACATGAAATTCTATAGATATGAATAGGAATGGTTTAGATGGACCATATTAGTTGATTAAGATGTTGGAAAAATATTTGTATCAGTACTAATGACATTGTATATTTTTCGGGTTCTATATTGAAGTCACAAGAATGATTGATTTTGAAGCACGGATGAAAAACCAATCTGATACCCATGTAGTTCATAAAATAAGAACAAGGTTAGGATACATTGGAGTGATTTTATATACCTTACGAGTTAAATGTAAAATGAAAATCTTTATTTTAAATTATTTAAGCTATCTATCACCCTCTCTTTAATGTCTTGGATGATCGGCTTGGTCGATACATGTTTGTTTTGCATGGGTGTCACTTAGAACATGAGGGACATAGGTTAATCACTAAATTTCTGGTTTCAATATTTATATCCTATTTTTTACTATTTATTAATAGCAATTTTTTTCTAAATAAAATATTTTAATAACTGGTATTTCATTTACACATCATTGGTGGTGGTCTACGGATTTATACTCACACCCTACATAGACTACCACCCGTCATGGGTACCCGAGTAGTTGTTACATATTTATTGTAGGAATATTTTTAGACTGAGGCCCATGATGACTTTTTTTTATGATTGAGATTGGTATATATTATTATGTTGGGAAATATATATGTTTAAACATGGAGATGAATTATATAACATTTTCATTATTTTAATATTATTTTTGTACCTCATATAACTAGACTAGTGGGAAGTCAAATGTATGGTAATAATGAGTGTTTGACCCTTTGTGTATTTTATTAGTTATATAGTCACATTACATTAATTAAAATATATTTATTTTTTAAACAAGATATAGATATTTTGTTATTATTTGTATATAAAATAGTTTGTATGTTTCTTTCTTATATTTATAAACATTTTACACTTGGATATGGATGTATATTCACTTAAAAAACACCTCAAACCTTGTATTATAATGGAATCCTCTAGCACATGGCATGGTGATTTTAAGGTCACATGGAGAACCATATGAGGGTACTATATCAGGGGATCATATGATGGAACGTTACAATGTGGAATAAGGGAATTTACTTTTTATCAAACTATTGTGGATTTGGTAGACTAGAGATATTACAATGTGACTGATCCTGTAATTTATATTGAGTTGTTGAGTTGTGAGCACATATTATATTTGGATGTCTTCGTTAATGGGGAATGTGTTTCATTTATTTGAATTTGATGTTATATTTTCATATTATTTTCTAATTTGGGGACACCCAAGTGGGTTTTTTGATATATGATATATTTCAGGCACATGTCTTTTTGGAAAACAGCCAGTTCATTTAAATTTTGAACACTAGACACAAGAGGCGTCTCATGAATCGTGAATCAAACATTAGATCCACATGTCATAGGTCAATTAATGTGTTATTGTTATGAAGACAGTTGATAAATTTTTTAATGATTCAATAGATGATCATACAATTTTTTCTAATATAATTATTTGGGGGAATTATATTAAGATTCATCAACATGTATGTTGATCACATTCTGATTTAAGGTGGAGTGGATTTATAGTGATATTCTAGATAATGGGAGTATTGATGTAGTACTCATGCACAATATGTATAGTGAACATGGGGGTGCATCGTGCTGTATATATATTATCATTGTACCATTGGTCACAGTATGGATTAATTTCATGGGTTAGTCCTCCATGGAATGGTCTGATATGCATACGATTGAAGATGATGTGTTCCTGGGTTATGATCTATTTGTGTTTTTTCCATTAATTTCATAATTGTTACCGTAGATATAATTTTTTCATATTTTAATAACTTAGGACATTGGGATTTGTTCATTCCTGATGACCCCTGAGTTTTTTCTATTTGAGTGTTGTCATAGACAAATGCGGTTGGACCTAAAGACATGTCTTGAGTATTTAATAGTGGGGCTATGTTTAATTTCATAGATAACATTTTTACATGAATCCAATTTAGTGAGTTATTTTCGTGTTATTTTTTAGGTTGACCCATGAGAGGGTATGATGAAGTTATGGGTGCATTTGTGTGAATGAGGTACAAGTGTAACTTCTTGAGATTTTGACAATATTGTATGAGGGTAATTCCAGGAGTTGGGTATAAATGTAAAGACATCAAATCTATTATTCCAGAACCATTGTATAATTTTTAACATTAGAACAACATTCAAATAAATTATTTCATAAACAAAAAATTATAGTATTATAGGATAAATAGATACATGCTGTCTACCCATTTTACATTGGAAATAAAATATAAAACATAGTGAATTTAAATATTCTGAATCCTTGAACTACATCAAAGTTTAAATCTTTATATCCATGGGAAAAGAAAAATATGGCGATATTAGATTATCTATGATGGTTATATATAGTGGATGTTATCATGAGTAAATAAACAACAATCAACATGTCAAGGTAAATAAGTGAAAACACATCCCTTTTAATTAATATTTTAATAAATAAATAAATCAATGTATAATCTCAATAGAGTAATATAGAAGATAATAATATCAATATTATTAATTAAGTAAATTATTAACATGACATGGTTATAAACATCATTATACCTAACCCATTTTGGAATTTTTCAAGATATTTACATTAATGGGTATGTATATACAAGAATCCCATCTAATATGGATATCCAACTACATTATCATGGGAGACATGTCATTGCATTGATGGGATATCTATAAATAGTCACCACCCATCACTAAATAAACAATTAATTCCCATTATATTTAACGATCACTTTGATTCACAAACAATATTCCATATCCAGAGCTATCCATGATGAGAAAGGGATATATAATATCATTATTTCCCCATTCAGTCAAATAAAATTCATAGTGAATTAATGAATATAGAAATCATTTATAGTTCAGTAAATAAACATATATGTAATCCAATGACTATAGATATTTATGTGAAATATAATGTCTAATGAAAAATGATGATCAGAATTTGAATGTGTTCGGAGAATGAAAATGATACAATAATTAATAAAAGATACATGATGAATAAGAATTAATTATAAATATATGGTTCATTATAAAATAATGATAATTAGATAAATAATTATAATTTAATTAAAACATTTATAAATTTTTTTATAATTTATGTTTCAATATATATCCATTGAAATCATATAGAATAATACAAACATTATTAAATGAGTACATTGAAATAATATTCTTTTAATGTTATATGTATTAAAAAGAAACATCTCTTTTTACTTTTTAGAGAAATTTGAATATATTATGTTTTTAAAATTTATAATTATACAATTATTATAATACTTATAGTACATGATAATTTAATATATCTTTAATAAGTAAATTTACTTGACTAAAAATAATCCATTAAAATATTTTTGATATATATGGACATAGAAAAAAATATACTTAATTAAAAAGAAAACTTTGATTGGATATTATTATATATATATTTTTCCTCATTGTTGTGAAAAATAGAAGAAAATTTGGATAAAAAATAAATCCTCCTTAAATATATAGAAGATAATAAATTAGATGGATTTTATGATGTAAATATTATAAAATAATTTCAATGAAAATGCATGAAATCTAAAAAATAGATTATAAAAAAAATCATTACACCAGTAACATCAAAATTTTAACCCCATAAAATAATAAACATGAATTGTATCATTATTAAATGTTATTAAATATATAATCTTGTTAAATAAAGAAAATGGGATGTATGGACACCGCCATATATATAAATTTGGGCATAATAAAAAAATATCAATGGGGTAAAATTATTGACAAAATCCATTATAGTTATGATAAAATTGGAGGGAGAATCAATCAATGATATTATTATGTATATCAAATTTAAATCAACATAATTAAGTTAGAAAAAAACTAGAAATAATAAAATGTTATCACATACATAATATTATCATATCAAATACACTTTATAACGATATGAAATGAAATTGAGTTATAAAATCTCTATAAAATGATAATAATAACTAATTGAGAATATATAAATGAAGTATTTATGTGTATAAAATTTAAATACACATAAAACACAGTAAAATACAACCTAAAATAAAGAGATATTATTGCAGAAATATTTATATCACATCAAGGGAAATATTGAAGTAATATTACCCAACAAAATGAAATTAGGGTTATGAAATACATTACCTCACAGTAACAAAACTCTAAATGATATTTATAATCTTATATAATGATTAAAAAAATAAATTTATTAAATTTTAATTACTATTTTCACATTTTAATATATGATCCTCTTATAACATATTATTAACTATATATTAACAATCATTTAGTGTAATCATTTCTTCGGGGTGTTAATTGGATTATATTGTCATGAATGTTTTTTTGAAGAAGATCTTACCATTGAATGTTAATTATTTTTATATCAATTTTAAAATGGTATAAATTATATTAATATCATAAATAATCCTTATAAATATATTAATATTCATCCATTTAAGGTATGTATATAAATATGTGTAACGTAATTCATAAAGATTATATGACGTATATACACATGAATGGTGATTTCACTTTTTTATTGGTGGAACAAAAGAGTCATAAATCATATTTCATCATTTATTAATTACTATTATAAAATGTATATAATATTTATTTTAATTTAACATTCCCTTATTTTTATACATATAATGGTAACATAAAAAAGGGATCACATCGCTTAGTGGTGGTGGTTGTCCACACGTACACACCTGAGACATTATCATTTTTCAATAGATATTAATGTAAGAATGTAAATATGAAATTAAAATTTCAATGTAATATTAATGTCATAAATATCATATTTATTTTTTATATTCATATTTTAGAATAAGTATTGAGGGTTTAATTATAAAAATTAATTGATACACTTCATAGAGATGGTAGGATATAGAAATGTATGAGAAACAATTTTACATCACATTTGATGGATAAGAGGGTGAATAATTATTTTAACTTTATCATAATAAAATTTCAATATATTTATTACAATTATGTTAAAATATTATGACTATTGAAAAATTATATGATGTAAAAGAAGAATTAAAAAGGCCAATCAATTAAAGAGATCACAAATTTTTTAAAATTACTCATTTAGAACTCATCTTTAGGACACTGATTATTCTGGGAATAATGAACATTATAGAACATGAAAACAATTAAAATAGAATTTTTTAGGGTATGGTAAACATAGGTTTATCTATAATATGTATGGAAAAGTTAGATTGGGTTTCCTATTACAAGAGAGGGGTGGGGAACCCTTTGAATTACATAATGTATTAAATTGATATAAATTAATTTTCAGTGTAAAGACTATAAAATTTCTATATATAAAATATATGATGATTATGATTCAAAATAGTATCATACAATAAAATATAAATATTATTAGATTAAATTTTCACCATTATTTTTTTAACCCCCCCATTAACAATTTTCACAAATACGGGAATATCAATATTTCCAAAAGTTTAGGAGATAAGAAAAACAAAATAAATGAAAAATGTTCTATAAATAGACCATGGTAGAATTTTTCGACCATATAACATCAATTTTTTCATGGTAATATTTCTATGAATTTTTAATCATTCAATACACTATTATTTATTATATAATATCATTAATGTCATTTTCAGAATTACCTGAAATATTATAATATAATATGTGTCTAAATCCAGTAAAATGGTTCCAAAATTACATGGATTAAGACGTATGTATGGTATTTTCATAAGTTATTAAAGAATTAAAATTTATTTAGTTTATAATTTAATTTAAACCTAATCCTTCTTATTAATCTCTATGTTATCCATTATTATCCTTAACCACAATATTTCATTTCCAATATTAATGGGTTATAATTTTACATATAGGATGAAAATATCGTCAATATTAGATAAGGGATGAAATTTTACTATTTCAAATCCTAATTTTATTATTTTTTTATTTTTAGTAAATTCAAAAAATATAATTTATCATAAAATATTATTAATTTTTTTTTTCACACTATTCATTTAGGTGGACTATAAATAAAATAATATGGTAATGGATCTCAAATATAAACTTTTCAATAATACCCTAAAATTATATATTGATCTATAGAATAATTTTAATAGTATAAAACTCCAGAATAAAAGTTAATTTTAAAGTTTTGAAAATCATTTAAATTATTTTTTTAATCTTCTAAAAGAACCATTGCAGTATTGAATAACAATTTATGGTAATTATTTCATTATTAATGATTAAAAAGAAATTAACACTATTATTTTGTATTTTTTACTTCAAATATGTAATTTATACTAAACAATTATTTGTTTTTATTCCATTAAAAAATATATTGTTATTAAAAAAATGAAAGAGTCATTTTTTACTATGCATCTAAGTAAAATAATATAAATGTAATATTTAATGAAAATGGGCACGAAATTTTACTGTTATTGAATAATGGATGATTATAGATGAAATATACCCAACAAATGAAATTTTATTTTTTTTTTGTTTTTGAGACCTTGAAACGTTATTTTTAATCATAATGAACCCTTTTTACTATTACAGTGGTAATAAATATATACGATGGTTACTATTAATAATCATAATATTTAAATTGGAAATAATTATCAAATTTTATCCTCATTATTCAAATATGGGATCCTATTTTCCAGGTTAATTTCATATAAGTGGAAGAAATTAATTTTATATTAAAACAAAAAACACAATGAAAATAGTTTTCTTAAAAAATTGCAATTTTGAAATGATAGATGAACTTAAACCAAAATCAATATTATTGTTGATTAAAATATAATTTATTAGATTATTAATAGCCTAAAGATATTTATCTTATATTTTTATAAAATTAAAATAAATATGGGATTCATTAAATAAATTAAATAAAGGGGTTAACAAATTTTAATTTTTCATTATTCCCTATAAAATCATTTATTTTTTAAATGTAAATAAATTTCATCCAAAGATAATTTCGAAAAGATGATAAAAAAATGAAATCAATTCAATTAAATTAAATTAATATAATTTCCATCAATTAATTATATAATTCAGTCAAAATATAATATAGAAATATTTTTTAAATTAATTTCATAACATAAAAATTGAGTATTAATTTATTATTCATTAAACAAACAATTGTATTATGTAAAACCTTTAAGAATGTTTTATTAATGTTTGTATAACTATTTATAAGACCAGTTTAAATAACTGTTTTATAATGATCCTATTTAAATAATAATTTTTTAATATTATATCATGGTTTGTTTAAACTTGATGTTTCATGTAACATAATCTATTTAAAAAATATAATTTATATAAATAGAAATATATTCTAAATTTTATGGGTGTTAAATTATAATCTCTAAAATATTTTTTCCCTCTTATTTTTATCTTGGCCATTAATGGTTCAATATTTTTTGAAAACTCAGATCTTATAGATGTATAATAAAACATACATGGAAAATAGGAATTGGAATCATAAATATTAACTCAAATAACAGATAATAATGTTCTTATATAAGGATCAAATTAGATAAATGTAAAATTATACACACATCAGATAATACTACCATCTAATGACTAAAAGAAAGTGATATATAACCCGGTCAAAAATAAATGTAATTACCACAAAACTATAAATATGTGCAGATTGAAATGATCTCTGACTAATAAAAAATAATTGAATTAGAATAATGTTTTTTTCAGTATTATTTGTATCATGATGGGGAAATATTTAAATATCATGATAGAGAACACAATAAAATAAAATAACCTAATTTAGTTCTATTTTATTAAAATATTTTAATAATTTTGTTTTTATTCAATGAAAGTACTATTTATATTTCATTATATAAAACTAAAATTCAAGATGAACTTTTCATCAATAATAACAACAAGAAAACTTTATGATATCATATGATCTATAAAATAATGAAAAGTTATTCCTTATTTCAAAAAATATGAAAAAAAGTAAAATGGCTAGGGAAAGTTAGCCAATATAGATAAATACAATACATTAATTTATAAAACCCCCAAAATAACCCCAAAGATTATTTAATATATTCCCTAAATATAGTTCCATAAGAATCTTTCAAAATATGTCTTCCCAATTTCAGAAAAAAATGTAAATCTTTTTATAACATTTTTTAAGATCAAAAAATTGTTAGCTCCAAATAATTACTTTTCAAATATAACGTCATATTCTAAAAACATGAATTCCCTAATCCTATACTCACTATAATATTTTATTTTCTAAAATAATATCTTATATTACCTTAAAGTCCAAATAAAAATATATATTATTATACAATTAAGTCAATATTAATTATACAATATATGTTTAGCATAATAATATTATATTCCAAATATAGTCTACTAATCATTAATGGAATTATTAGAAAATTACTTTCAATACCATGGTTATGTATTAGATATTGTCCCAAAAAATACTATATATTTTATCCTAATCAACTATAATTATCAAAACCCCAACAAATATATTATCCCTATTTTTATTAATAAATTTCGAATTATGTCTGTAAAATATAAAATAATTATCCATAAAATAAAATTTTCACTAAAACATATAATGAAATAATATCGTATTTACCAAAATTGTATATTAAAAAAATTCTTTAGTCTAATTAAACTCCCATAAAAAATATCAAAAGCAGTATCATTTTCTTTAAACTTATAATCAACCATTGACATAATAATCTATTAAACATCCAGATTTACCAAAAATATATAGTGTGTATCACAGGTTTCTAATGGTTATACTGTATTATTTACCATAAAATTTATAATGAATTTTTCATTTAACCCATGCATATCCACTAGGAGCTCTTGACTAGGTGTATAAAATTTTAACACTCATTTTGAACCAAAATGATGGTCAAGATTTTTTCGACTTACTCTTTTCATGGATATTACCCCAAGATGAGTATGTACCATAACCATACCCACTTATTGATTATATACAAGGATTTATTTCTAGGATATCATTAAAATATCTACATTACTAAATCAATTATGATACGATCATAATATTAGACATGTTTTCAAAGAATATGATTTTGTTATTATCCAAAATTTATTTTTTACTACATTAATTTCCATTATTTTACTAAAATATTATTTGATACAAAATGTATTGTATTAAACTCTAGTATCCCAAGGTTAGTTTATTATTAATTAAATTAGAACTAGATATACGTGATCTCATAAAAATTTATTGAATAGTTTAATATACTTGGTTAACTAGATACATCCATTCTTTAAATTTTACATTATAAATATAATATAAAATATATTTAATGTAAATATTATGTGTCCCAAAAATAATTTAATGGTTATTTTTTTCATGGGGAAAAGATAAAATAATGGGTTATCAGAAATTATAAATAATGGTTAATTACATAACTTCCAATCACATGTAATTAAAATATAATCAATATAAAATGTTAAAAAATTAAGAAGAAATTTCATTTTATCTAATATAAGGGAACTAAATGAGTTATCGAAAAATATCAATGCCCTAATCTAATGGATAATAATGTCTAAATTTTCAATGATGGAAAATGATTAATGTTGGATTTCATGATCATACACATAATTATATAATTATTACAAGTTCATTGTCCATTTAAAATATGATTGATGGGTAGGAATAACACAAAAACCTAATTAATAAGGCTAGGATACTGATATGTCCAATTTGGATTGTTGATGCATCCAAAGAATATATTTATCCATCCCCACACATATAAATGTATTTTTTATTCAATCATCATATATTGATAGAGTAATGGAATTTTTAATGTATATTAGTTATCTAAAAATATCTATACATAGTAATGGATATAGAATATAAATATTTCTAGAGATAATAAAATTCAATTCATTATAATAAATCTATGTAGAAAAATAGAGTTTAAGAAATAAAAAATTTACATTCATAAATTATTATTTATATTTAATAGATATTTAATTTCAACTAAAAAGATCTGAATAATTTAAATGTTAAATGAGTAATTTAATGCCCACAAAATTAATAATAGACATAAGAATACCATAAATTCTTAAAAAATGTTGGGTTGTGAATAAAATTAATAATTTTGGAGAAATAAAGAAAATTGAAGTGAAAATTTTAATTAATATCAAATTATATATTTTTCTTTGTAAAACCATTTAAATATTGTATATGAATATAAATATCATAAAACAGTCATGGAGGTGGAAAATTCTATCAATATGATTTACATTAAAAAATATTTCTTGTTTTACAATTTACAGAAAAAATAAAAAAAGGCCATTTCAGAAAACATTGAAAACATTCCATTATTAAAATTTTTAAATATAAGGATACAAAAAAATATCCTTAATAAATCATTTTATTAAATAAAATGGGAATTTGTAAAACTATTTCCAAAATATAAAAAAAAATAGATGAAAAATATTGCCAATCCAAAAGAGAAAAATGTTCTACTTTTCTTCTAATTGATTAATTTTGTTGATTAAAATGAAAAAGAGTGGAAAAATTGGGTGAAAACATACGAAATCCATAAATATATTGGGTGTCGAAATATATATGGTTTTATGAAGTAAATATTATAAAAATCCTTTATTGAAAATAAGGGAAATCCCCAAAATTATAAATGAAAAATAAATTCTTGTATCTTTTGTAACATTAAAAGTATTACCCCATGAAATCATAAAAATTAATTAAAACATTAATCATTATTAATAGATTTATATTAATGTAAAATATATTTAGAATAATTTACATACAGAAAAAATTAAATTGGTTTAAAAAAACAAAATTTGTCTCATGGAGAGTAAATTGTGATGAAATACCTTATAATGATCATAACATTTAAGTGAGAATTAATCAGAGAAATGATAATTTGAATAAAACTATAATACACATAATATAACTAGAAAATAGAATATAAAATAATTAGAGGCTATTACACACATAATCTGAGTATATGAAATACTATAAAGAAGTAATATGACCTAATTAAATGAAATTGATTATTGAAATCCATTATAATGATCACAATGATGATGTTAAATTTAATCGATGAAGTAATTATATGAACAAAATTTAAATGCCTATAAAAAATTTAAATTTAACTAAAAATAATCAATGATTATTACACACATAATCTTATCAAATTGAATACAATAAATAATAAATATAACAAAATTAATTGAAATGAAATTAGGAAGTCTGTTACCTCACACTTATACTTAGTTGGTAAAGATTTAACCTCTTGTATATTGGATTTAAACATGATAGTATTTAATACAATAACCTTATTAAAACTTATAATATCATATATGATCCGCGTGAAATATATTATTTCTTATTTGTAAACAATATTTTAATATTATAGTAGGTTTTGGTGTTAAGTGATTTCTTTTCTCATGTATGATTTGTCATA
Source organism: Viscum album (assembly GCA_963277665.1). NCBI lineage: Eukaryota > Viridiplantae > Streptophyta > Magnoliopsida > Santalales > Viscaceae > Viscum > Viscum album. The sequence continues at coordinate 1,899,788,781 of OY728150.1, forward strand.
GAGTTTCGAGTCCTTTTAAATTAAGTATGGTTCCATAGTCTCCATGTTTTTTATAATTATAAAAATATAAAAATATTTGATTATAAATATATATATTTATAATCTTCCATAAAAGGTATATATATAAAAAAATATTACAACATTTATGGATATATTATGTTATAATTTCTCATGAATGTTTCTTCAAATATCTGAAAAGTGGAAAGAATTAAAGGTGAATAATATTTCCGTTTTTGGAAAATATTATTAAATAATTAATAATATATATATATATATATATTAAAATTATTTTTATTACTAACCATGTAAATTGAAAGTGACCGACTAATCACATCGCTTGTAGAGTTGCAGTTCACACATATGCATAAGAAAATTTCTCATTTTCAAATGGATTGAATTTTACTAATGTATATATGATATTATAATTATAATACAATAACTACTTAAATAATATCATATTTAGTCATTAGATATATTTTTTGAATCATTCATGAATGGTTAATTTGGAAAATTAATTGAATCATTTCGGGGGGACAGTAGGTCATACATACACATGTGGGATACTTCACATACCATTTTATGGAAATGAGGGAAAACATGTTGTTTAATAAATCAAATAATAATAATTATACTCAAGATGAAATATTTATTATTTTAGGATGAATACCACAAATTTTATTGAGTTAAAAAAAATAAGTAAAAACAACTTGATTAATTAGGTCGATTATAACATCTCAGAGTATACACTTTAATATATCCTCGTAGGGACCCTTGTGTTTTCCTTTGGGAATTAATGAATATCAAAAAAATTTATAAACATTTATTTTATATTTGGTTTCATTGCGACTATCTTGGACGCACAAAATGGTGTTAAGACAAGAGAGAAGTGTTGTCCTTTTATAAGTGGGGGCAAGGGGACTCCTGGAATTAAATAAATTATTAAATTAATAAAAATTTATATTAATGTTCACTTTTATCTAAATTGTTATAATTATAAAATTGAATGAGTTAGAAATAAAAATTGTCATTTAACAATATTTAGAAAAGTTTAGATTAAGTTTTAAGACATATAATTTGTTTTATGCCCCTCTTAACCTCGTTGACAATTACTACATTATCAATGTTCTTCTAACAATAATGTGTCTTGAAATTTTATATAAAAACAAAACATACCAATAAATGGACCATCAATTATATTTTATACCATATTCCATTTTTTTGATGAAATAAGTTATTTTTAGGAATTTTAAATCTGTTAATAAATTTAATTTATTATAAAATACAATTAATGAGATTTTATGGGAATGCATGAATTATTATATTATAATAAGTGTCTAGATCATTTAAGATTGTTTGGAAATGTCATTTCTTCGAAGATAAGTAGGATATGGTATTAATTTAATCTTCCCATAAAATTTAAACATGTTTAGATATTTTTATATTTTTATATTTTTTGTCTAATCTCATGGTCAACCAATTTTAACATTAAATAAGGTAGTTTTGACCATTTCTCATCTTAATCATCCACTTTTAATATTTTTTTATTTCTAAATAATTAAATAAAATAATATTTTTCATAAAATATCATTAATTCAATATTTGGAATTATTCGTTTATTTTGACATTAAATATATGATGATTGAAATGGATTTAAAATATAAAAATTTAAAAATCACCAAAAATATTATATTGATATATAAAATTCATGGGACATCAGAACTCACCTAATAATAATTTCTTTCAAAATTTTAAAAATCATTTACATGATTTATTTACTACTTGAAAAATCATTTTATTGGCATTTCATTAGAATTCATGGCCATTATTTCATAACTAAAAATTAAACAATCATTTCCCTGATTAAAAAAAATTATTGAAAATATCCATTTATAACAAAACATTATTTTTTAACCCTATCACAAAATATTTTAGAATTTATATTTGAATAGTATATTTTTTGACATTTTATTAAAATAAAACACTATAAATGTTATAATCAATGAAAAGTCACTTTTAATTTTCCGATTTTCTATGTTTAGATGATAATTTATTATCTATTCTAATACAATCAAATACCTTATAGTTTTTGGTTGATTTTAAGACTTTGTCGCATTATTTTTATCCTTAATTAACTTAATTTACCTTTACTGTGATAATTAATATATACAATTTTTCTATATTCACAATTACCCAAAACAAATTCATTAATGTAACATCTAGACCTGGGTTCCACACCCTAGGTCCCTTAGCCGGTCAATCAAAAAACCCCAGACACCTCCCCATACGCTAGATGTAACAAAAGAATATTTTAAGAAAAGTTTTATCTAAATCATTTTAATTATTCAAAAGAAAATATTGCACAAAATATTGAGTTTAAAATAACCATGATATTCCCTTTGTATATAATTACAATTTTAATCTATCTGTTATGTTAGCGATAATAAATATATTTAACGAATGGAAATCTATGGTGAAGACATTCGCTGCAAATTATTTATGAAAAATGTAAATCAATTATATTTTTATTTTTTTATTAATAAATTTAGTTAATTACTATTAGTAAATGATGTTAATGAAATATTTATGTTGCTAATGTAATGAAATATTTTTTACATTCAACCAAAATTTATTTTTGTCATAGGGTTTGAATAAACCCAATTTAATATATAAAAACTAATATTTTAAAAAGTGTAAATTTACCACCTTTTAATGGAAAACCCCTTTTAAATTAATATTTTTACACATTAATAATTTTTATATAAAAACATAAATAGTTTATTTGGAGTAAAAATATAAGAATTTTATTTGGATGAATTTTTAATATTTTTGCTAATAACTTTTAAATTTTGATGAATTATAAAAACACACAAAATTTTAATTGAAATCAAATTTTTCATTAAAATGATTGATATGGTCAAATTATAATTTTGAATTTTAAAATGATTAAAAATAATATTTTTTTTAATTCAATATAATATATTTCATTATAATTAATTTCACATGGAATTTAGATGTAAAAAATTTTCAACATTTTATAATGTTTTATCTTTTAAAACACATTCTCTCTTTCCGACAGTAGGAATAATTTTAAATTATTTACTGCAAATTAAGTATTTGGAAATTAAAAAAACAGATTCCGTTTTTTGGGTATGTAGTTCCTATTTATTGAAGAAATTTATTTTTTTCGGCACTATAAATAGTATCTTCATAATTATTATTAATACGGTAAAATGGTAAATCAGGTAATTATTGGTAATAATACTATTATAAAATAACACTTGAACTTGTATTAATATCTTTGTATGAGGTTTTTTGACCTAAAACATCATTGGGTTTAAATTTTGTCTTTTTGAAGACACTGAGATGAGATTAGGAAATTTGATTTATTTTATTTATATAAAAATAAATTATGTCTCACTCAAACATTAATAATGAAATCAATTTTTCTATTAAGTATATTTCGCAGATAAATTTTATTAAAAGGACACATTTTAAAGAATTTTTTTATCATGGTATTTTTTTTAAAATTTCTGAAATAAATAATTATTTTAATGAATTATTCTTTGATGATGTAAAAAATAATTAATTGATATGAATTTAATAAATGAAGTTTTATTGAAATACTAACAATCGTAAAAGACCAAAGCACTAGATAAAATATTATTTTCTATCTATATCCTGACCATTACCATCGAATGGGTGTGTTAGTGACCATTTGGATCATATAAAAGATATTTTGACACTTATATTATCTTATTTAAAGGGATGTTAAAGTTTTCATATTTATAATTTAATAATTATATCATTTTAGATGATGGATTTTCCAAAATATAAATTCTATTAATTTTATTATTTTTAAATCTATTAGAATTATATTTATCATAGTAATTTATTTTTAATTTTTATTTAAGAAAAATGTATCATAAATATTGACACAAAATAGATTTAGTAACTATCTTATTAATAGAGAAAAAAAATAATTTTTTTAAATGACAAAACAAAAAAAATATTGGATAATTAAAATTACTTATTATTTTTATATATTACCTTAAAATATTAGAAATACAATATAATAGATGTTTCTAATTTAACTTGTTATCATAATATTTTTAAAAGTCAATGAATTTAATAGTGTCAAAATTGATATTATTGTTTGTTTATCAAAACATTGTTTTATTGAATTATATAAAAATAATAAAACATTTTAAATAATATATAATTATTATTTTATGGTATAAAATGTACTAATATATTTATTTATGTCCTTTTTAAATCAAATAAGAAAATATTTCTCTCTTTTAATAAAGAACAATATGTTACCCTAGTTAAAAATTATATAGAAGATTTAATTGTAAATTAAAACTATAATGTTTAAATTGACAGAAATACTTATAGAAAATATATTGGATTATGAGATTAAAACCTAATCATACATCATAGTGAAATTTTTGTAATTTTGAAGGATTTTGGAGGGGGTTTTATTTTATTTCAAATTTATAATTTTAGAGATCCTAAAAGTACCTGTCACCTCGATTATAAAAAGGGAACAACATCCCTCACCTGTTCACATCACATTGCAATTTAGATCTTGGTCATTCCTTCCACCTTTCACTTATAATCATTCCTAGTTTTGTTATAGAAGTTCTGGTCCTCTACAATGACACATTTAGTGCTATATGAAGTGATTTTGAAGAATCACTTTGAAGAAGATGTAATCTCCTCTATCGATTCTTTCAAAACAATTTATTCTTATACATCATATTCATTAGCTATTTAATTATAATGTAATAACAACAAAAAAATTTATATACTAATATTTTATTATAATTATTAAACAACCATATTCCACCGTCTATCCATCCCAAGAAATACGAAATCACAACACATTTGTACATCCGACTTATTGTCTCCACGCCGTGGTGTAATCTATTTTTCACAACCACATTACATAGATGGGTATAATGTTGGAAATAATATCTATGTATTATTATTATAGCATTATATTAATTTTTAAATATTATACACCATCAATTTCAATACCATTCAATAAATATTGGAATGATATCATCACTCGTGCATACGTACGACCTACCATCTCCACGATGTGATGTTATTTGTTCTACATTATCTTATTTAAATAATAATAATTATATAAATTAAAGAATGAATAAATATAGTACATATTATGTTAATATAGTTTTCAATAATATAACTATAACCTAATAACAAGAACCATAATATATTCAACAAAACATGCATAAAGACATAAACAATTAATATCTGAATTACAGGTAACAATGAAATGTTATTCAAAAATGGATGATAATATGATCATATATGATAACATGAAAATAAATATGATATTTATATAAGCCAATGAAATTATTTAAATCATTACACAGGCGGTTCGAAACGTATTATGCAAATCAAAACTAAAGTAATGGGTAATTTTCAATCTCATTATTATTTGAGATTGTTTATACGTAAGTATTTACTAGTATATATTTATCTTCCATGTATATGTTAATTAAATATTTAATATTACATCTATTATTATACAATTATTTACAATTAATTTTACCTATTGGTGAATTTTTAATAAATTGGATGAATTGAATATTTTATTATTTTCGGTATGAGTTAATTTTTGAATTTTCTATCAAAAGTACGAGGAGAAGTTTTTTTTAACTTATGTATAATGAAATTTTTTATAAATTTTTATAAATACTCATTTCCTTGAATACACTCTTCATGATTTCAATTTTATTTTCAAATTAATTACTTATTTTCAAAATTGGGCTGCATTTTGGGAAGATAAAATATTTTTTAAGATGAAAGGATATTTTATTCATTAATTAATGTTAATTGTTTTATTAAAAAACATATCCATATAATATGAAATTCATTAAATTGGGTTATGTTTCTATCTGTACTATTACTATTGATTTATTTTGATTATTATATATTTCTCATTATGAAATCAATTTGTCTTATATATATTATGATGGAATTATGTTTATGAAACACATTTTTTTATCGGGTTATGCTACAATAATAATTTTTGTTTTTTTGGGATACATAAGAATGATTTCATTATTAGATGGGTCTGACCTATATCTCTATATATTTCATTGGGTAAATATTTATATCTCATGAGATAGATGTGGCTGGAATGACAAAAGATTTGGGTTCAGTAATACAGGGCATGAATTATGGGTGAACACGAATCAGTAATGGACATTTTCCTATATGATGGTCTTGGAAATGATCCTTGACTAATATGAAACTATTTTATATTCTTATGTTTGTTCCATAAAACATCATGTATTTTGTTATGACTTTTTTGTTTACGTTCTGTGATTCTTATGATCATTTATTATTTATTCCATGGAATGATATCACGATATTTCATATATATGATACGATTTTCAAATGTTACATTCTTATGTATTATGATATGATTTAAATCATCCTTGTTTACCCTTACTGAGAATTTGAGTTCAACCTTTCATATTTTTTATTTTCCCCATGTCATGAATAATGATGTTAAATGATATATGTAAAAAGGGGTATAGTTATGATGAAAATAATTGGAGAAAATGAAGTTTTTTTATGAAATAATTGTTTATATTTCACCATATATAAAGTCATTATACCTATACATTCCTTGCGTGTCTTCATCATATTTTGAAATGAATATTATTTATCATTGATATAATATCAATGTTATGAAAATATGGGTCATTATATTTGGTATCATTGGAAAGGTATAGTTAACCATTGGAAAATAGAATAATAAAATATTATTAAGAACCCAAAGGGTATGTTTATGTATATGTTAAAATACTAGTGTATAATAAATGATACTGAATAAACTATGATAATAACCAATGTGTAAAAATTTGAAATTGTATTCTAGATTATCTAGTCTTTTTATTATTATTAGTCTTTCTCACACTATGATTCTTTGTTTTATTGAATGTAATGTGCCTAAAGGAACAACATTAATGATGAATGTGGAGAGAAATGAAAGTACATTCCTCAATAGGAACCAAATGTTATGGTAGCAGGAATGTAGAATCTTACAGCTAGGATCCCACAACATTCTCAAGATATGAATCATGAGAAACATTCTAATGATCAATGGAGGGAAAAAAAATTTAGTTCTTCATGAGACAACATCCACATTATTGTAGTGGGTCATCTAATCCATTAGTGGTACAAAAATAGATCGGTACCACAGAAATGATATTTTTAGTTCTCCAATGAATAGAATTTGACGAATTCATTTATCAGTATATCCTTGGGATGGTGAATTAGATCAGTGTTTGAACCCTATCAAGAATATGATGCAAAGAGATGAAATTGAATCTATGTAATGGGATGTGTTTACGAACACATTTTTCAATAAGTAATTTCCTGGTGTAATTCGAAAAAAGATAGAGAAGGAGTTCCATGAACTTATTTTAAAGGATGATGAATCTATGGGAATCTATGAATAAATTTTTACAAGGCATGAAAGTTATGATTATGGAATTATTATCCAATATAAGGGGAATTTTTCTTTCTTATTTTGTGTCTTAATACCACGTCTCCGAAGGGAATTATCCATATATGAAAAACAATTTCTATGAAGAAATTGTTCGATGTGCTCTCAAGGATGATATGGAGAATAGAGTAACCCATAAGTAATATGAGTCCGATATGAATATAAAAATTTAATTTAAGGAAAAACCAAAATACCACATTGAATGGAATATGAGTTCTCACATATAGTCAATGATTTTAAGGAAACATGGATGTAATTGTCTTAATGGGACTAGTAAATTTTTTATGTGTGAAAAAAGGTCATCGATTAGTTGAATTCCGAAGTGATGGGAAAAATATGTCTAACAATGTGAATATGGAATATAATATACAGAACGAACCTCTTAATCCTCAATGTTATAAGTGCATGGAAATGGAAAATTATTCCAATCAATTCCCTAACATAAAGGTTAATAATGATAATCGACGTCAGCAAACACTTAAGTATAAAGTCAAAGGAAAGATGCATGTAGTAACTATCGGGGATGTGGAGTACAATAATGAAGCGGTGAAATGTATACATACTACCGACTCTAAAGTAGAAAATGTTTTTTCTATATCCTACTACTCTAATATTTTAGAATATTTTTCTAGTCGTATGGTTGTATTACCAAAAAAAGTAGATGTTACATTAGTTGTGACAACTCCTAATGCCACAATAATCACATGAAAAGTATACAATTATTCTCTGGTTAATGTTTTTGAAAAAATTCTTCTTGTAAATATTTTTATCCATCATATAGTTGAATATGATGTGATTATTTGCATATATTGTGTATCTTTATATAGATATCATATCAATTTCCACGGAAGCGAAGTCCCATTTTGTATTCAAGATTAATCTACGATCATCTATCAATGCATGAATTAGTATAATATTATAGGGAAAATTATTCCATCTTATGGGACTTCATCCCTATAAATTAAAGTTATCTATATCAATTAGTAAGGGAGAAAATCCCAATTCAGAATACACACATTGTTTTGGGAGTTTGATGATGTGTTTCTAGAAGAATTACCAAGCCTTCCATCAAATAATGACGTTGAGATTTCCATTGAACTCATAACAGGTGATATTAATATTTAAAAACAAATTATATAATAAAACGAATTGATTTGAGGGAATTAAATAAGGAACTCCAAGATAATCTTGTCAACGGATTCAGATTCCCCTATTTGACACTTTGGGGTTCACCTATTCTATTTGTTAAGAAAAAATATGGATAAATGAGAGTCTGCATTGATTAACAGAAACATTCCAAGATCATTGTCAAGTAAAAATATCCTCTTCCCTACATTTATGGCTTATTAAACCAACTATGAAACGATCAATACAATTCCAAGAGTGATCTTTATTTAGGATATCATCAATTAAGAGTCAAGACGGTGGATGTATTGGAGAGGGAATTCTGTGCAATGTATAAACCCTATGAATATATACTGATTCCTTTTGGTCTTTCTAATTCCTCTAATATCTTAAGGGATTTAATGAATTGAGACTTTAGAGACTATCTGGATATATTTTTGGTTGTCTTTATATATGATATTCTTCTCTATTCAAAGGGAAAAGATGATAATGAAGATCACTTGTTAATTGAAATGAAGACCCTGAGAAATGATAATCTTTATGATAAATTTACCATGTGTGAATTTTCTCTTTAGAAATTTTCATTTTTGGGTCACATAATCTCAAAAGAGGAAAAATATATGGGTGCAACAAAAATATAATTCATTGAATGTTGGACGAGTCCAACAATGGTAACTGAGATCTGATTGGTTCATGGTTTGGATGGATATAATCGATATTTTTTCAAATATTTTTCATTATTAACTAATACACTCACCAAGTTGACTTGTAAAGGAGATATGTTTTCATGGAAAAAGGAATGTGAATGGAATTCCAAAAAGTTCAAAAGAAGGTTAACCAGTGCACTTGTGCTCACAATAGCTGGTTGTGGATAACGGTTTTCAATCTAAAATGATGCTTCTAAAAAGGGGATTCGATGTGTTCTCGTGAAAAATGATTTGCTGATAGCATAAACCTCACGAAAATTGAAAATCTATGAGAAATTTTTTGAAACTCATGATTTGGAGATAAATGAGGTAATGTTTAAATTATATAAATGGAAGAAATATATTTATGGTGAATAGTGTGATATTTAAACTGATCATAAAAGTTTATAGTATATTTTCATACAAAAGGAGAAGTATATGCATTAAAGAAGTTCATTGGAGTTAATAAATGATTATGACTACTCAATACATTACCACCTTGGGAATGTGGACAAGGTGGAAGATGCTTGGATTTGAAAGTACCAAGCTAGCCTTTCCATGATGTTGGTCACAAAAGATCTAATATTTATAGATTTTTAAGTGACAAATATTTAAATTTGAAAGGAAATGGTGAAATATAATATTTATGAATTTATTGATCAACAAACTATACATGTGATGATTAGGGAGGAACTTAGGGAATATTTAGAGTTAAAAATTATGTGAGAATATTTATTCAATTAAAACATCATTTTACTGGAATAATAAGATTCCAGAATCCGGTTTTTATTCCATCCATATCAAAATTAATGAATGGGCTATTTGATGAGGACAATAGTTTACCATTATATATTCATCATAGAAGCACGAAGATCTATATGAACATAAAATCATCTTTCTAGTAGGATGGAATGAAATGAGATATGGCTAAATATGTCTCTCGATGCATGGTTTTTGAGAATTTTAATGATTAGAGACAAAAGTATAAGTTGATGTTACATCCATTACCCATATCAAATACGAAATGGGAAAACAACCCTATTCACATTATCATCATGAATCCTAAAAAATCTAAAGTCCATATTGATATTTGGGTTATAGGTGATCACCATACAAAGTTAAGAGACTTCATTTTAATTAGAAAGGATATATTTCTTGTTTAGATTTCATGGATATATGTGAAGGAAGAGTATTGATTGCATGGAGTACAACATTCCATTATATCTTATCAGGATTCAATAAATTCCAAATATTTTGGTGATGTTTTCAGTTGGCACTTGATAAAATGTTACGTTTCAAAAATTCCTTTCATCCTCAGATAAATGGTCAGTCTGAAAGGAAAATTCAAACTCTATAAGACATGATTAAATATTGATCTATGGATTTCAATGGTTGTTGAAATCAACACCTACCTTTGGTGGAATTTTCATACAAAAATAACATTTACTCTAGTATTCAGATGGATCCTTTATAACCTATTTATGGAAATACATACATACCTCCAACTAGATTGGTTGATATAGGGGAAATAATTCAACAATCAGCTGATCTAGTTGCAAAAACGGCATAAAAAGTCAAATCTATTCATCAACACTTATTAATAGCATAGTTAATGCAAAAAAGTTACATTAATAACCGAATAATAGTCCTAGAGTTGGAAGTGGGTGACAAGTTGATTAAAATAATGTGTATATAGAATAGATTAATGAGAATTGGAAATTAGGGAGACTTAAGCCCTAGGAATATTAGTCATTCTGAAATTGTGGATTGTGTTGGGAAAATAGCTTACCGATTGGAACATTCACCGAATCTCTCTCACATTAATGATGTGTTTAATGTATCTCTCCCAGGAATGTACATGCATGATCCTTCACATATACTAAACTCATAAATCATATGACTAGAGAAGGTTTTTTCTAATAATGAAAAAATGATATAGTTTATTGATTGTAGAGAAAATATTCCGTGATTTAAGAACACTCGCAAGTTTAAGGTTGTGTGGCAGGACAACCAGTTTGACGAAATTATGTGGGAACTATAATATATGATGAGGGAGATATATCCTCATCTTTTTTTCATGTAATTAATTTTTAGGGAACAATTATGTTTATGGGGGGTATAGTGTAACACCGGAATGTTTTGGTGAAATATTTTGTCAATTTTTTTTATTCTTCAATACCTTGTATTTCACACAATCATGAGTTTATAAAACCTCAAATATGGCCTTAGTATAAAATGATTATTTTAACCAAGACATTTAGTTAGGGAATATATATATAATAAACATAGAGAAATGTATGGAAAATCATCCGCTAACAATTCTTTATTAAAAATATAAATCAATTATCTTTGTAATTTTTAATTAATAAATTTGTTAATTACTATTAAAAAATTATATTAATGAAATATATATGTTACTTACTTAATAAAATATTTTTTATATTTATCCAATAGATATAGTTATCATAGGGTGTCAATAAACCCTATTTAATGTATAAAACCCTATATTTTTTAAAAGGGAAATTTAACCACCAATTAATAGATAACCCCTTGAAAATTAATATTTTGACACATTAATAATTTATATATTATAAAATTGACATTTTCCATGGATGCGGAATATAACAATTTTCTCTGGGTGAATTTTTAATAATTTTCTAATAAATTTGTAATTTTGATGAATTGTGACAATACACTAAATTATAATTGAAGACAACTTTTTTCATTGAAATAATTTACATTGAAAAATTATAATATTGATTTATTTTAATGTATAAATCATACATATTTTTATAATTAAATATAATGTATGTGATTATAAATAATATTACATTGAATTCAAATCTGAAAACATTTCAATATTTTAAAATGTTTTAACTTATCACAGTAATTCTCTCTTTCTAAAAACAAGAATAATTTTAAATTAATTTCTTAATATTTTATGAAATTTGAAAAATGGATTCCATATTTGGAATTAGTAGGTGCAAATTATGTAAATGGACTTATTTTATTTTGGGAATTATGAATAGTAACATCTGTAATTTTTATTAATTTGGTAAAAGCGTAAATTAGGTAATTAAGGTTTATAATACTATTATATAATTACCCCGAAACTTCTCTATATATCATTGTACGAGTGTTTTTTAAACAAAAATATAATTTGGTCAAAATGAGGTCCTTTTGAGGCCACTTAGATGTCATTTGGAGATTTAATTTATTATATTTTAAGAAAAATTTACTATGTCTCACCACCCATTTATTAAATAATGAATTTTTTATATAAGGTTATAGAGATGTTAAATTCTATTATCAATACTCATTTGGAAGAAGAAATTTATTTATTTATCATTATAATTAATTTTTAATTTATAAAAACTAAATAATTACTTTAATGACTTATACATTGATGACATAATAACTAATTAATTGATAAGAAATAATTAAAACATTTTTTAATATAATAATATCAATCAAAAAACCAACCACTTGAAAAACTATTATTGATGTAGGGTATCATGATCATATCCATCGAATGTTCGAGTTATTGATCACTTTAAGCCTTATGGAAGAGATTATGAAACTTTTATTATTTTATTTAATGTGATGTTAAAATTTTCACAACCATAATTTAATTTGTAGAACATTTTAAATGTTGGAATTCAAAAAGATAAATTTGACTACATATATTATTCTAAAGTCTAGTTGTTTTATCATCATCATTGTATTTTATTTTTAATTTTTCTTCAATAAATAATAATATTAAATAATTACACAAAATTGAGGTAATAATTAACTTATTAATAGAGATAACAAATAAACATTATTAAAAATGATAAAATTAATATAATTTGGGATAATTAATATTTATAATTACTTTTCTATATAACCTTAACCGATTAGGAATATAATGAAATATTTGGTTAGAAGACAACATGTAATCTTAATATTTTCTAAAATAAATGAAATGAATATTGTAAAACATGACACTATAGGCTATTTATCAAAATAACGAAATTACTAAATAATTTAAAAATCATATTTTCTTAATAAATATAAAATAATTATGATATTGTATAAAACGTTCTAATGTAATTAATTACTTTCCATTTTACATCAAATATGTAAATATTTCACGCCTTTAATATTGATATATTTGTTACCCCAAAAAAATTAAATAGAATAACTAAGTGTTTATTAAATATGTAAGGTTTTAAATGACATAAAAACATGTCAAATTTTTATTGGATGATTATATGTAAACCTCAACTAATCTTATATTCTAATTTGTGTCATTTTTAATTTCTTTTATGGTGTTTTATTTTATTATAAATTAATAATTTTTTAGATCTCAAAAGTTCCCCTCACATCAATTATAAAGGGGAAGTTCCTCAACCATCCCTTTAAATCACATTTTGACTTCAATATCAGACTAACCATCCCATTTTTCCTTCTCAAATTCCCTAGTAACATACTATAGGTTCTGGTGTTCTTCAATGAAAAACTATAATGATCAATGAAGTGATATAGAGGAAGCACGTCAAAGAAGAGGTAATCTCATCTAATTATTCTTTCAAATTTCATTCTTTTTCCACTACCTATTTAGGAGTGGTTTAATTATAAAGTAATAAATAAAATATCAATGATATTCTTATATTTTATTATAAATATGAAAAAATATTACACCTTTTATTTATCCAATATAAAATTAAATCACCTCACTTGCGTATGTACGACTTACTATCTCTATGTTGGGCTGCAATCTCTTTTTAACCAACACCTACTTTGGATATGTATAATGATGGAAACAATAAAAATATATTATTATTTCATCATTATATTAAATAAAAAATAATATAAACCATCAAATTTAATACCATTAAACAAATATATGAATGGTATCGTCACTCGTGCGTACGTACGACCTACCTCCTCCAAGATGAGATGTCATTAATTCTACATTATTTTCATTAATGTATGATTAACTAAATGTAAATAATGATTAAATATGGTATATATTATGTTAATATCATTTTTAATGATATAACTATGCCCTAATAAGGATAACTATGATTTATTTGAGAATAAATGCATATGAACATAATACAGTTAATGTCATAATAACGGTTAACAAGGGAAAGTTATTAACAAAAAATTAATAATATTATCATATATGAAACATAAAAAATAAAAATGAATCTAAAATAAGTCAATGAAATTATTTAAATCATTATATATGAGGTTCAAATGCATACCAAGGAAATCAGACATAAGGTAAGAAATAATTTTGCAATCTCATTATTATAAGAGATTGTATATACGTAAGTATTTATTAGGGTATACTTATCATCCACATACATATTTCCAAAATATGAAATATTATTTATATTATTCTAGAAATTTTTAATTTTAATTTATCCCATACATTATTTTATATTAAACATTATAAACCAAAACGTTTTTCATTTTTGGTATGAGGTAATTTTTTACTTTTTTGGAAAATGAATAAGGATAATGTTTTTTTATTTTACACAGAATGAATGTATTTTTACGTATTCATAAATCATTATTTACCGGAAGCTTTATCTACAATATTTCTTGTTTATTTTAAAAATATTCTCTTAATTTTATTTTTTTCACATTTAGAGAAATTTTTTTAAAGATGAGATGATATTCTCTTCATGAAATAATATCAATTGTTTTATCATAATTATCATCCATACAAGATAAATATATTTAAATAGTTAAATGTTTCTATATATAAAATTACTATTTTTTCTTTATGGATGATGGAAAACAATTTAAGAAATGATTTTTTATAGATTATAATGGAATGATTTTTAAGAATCCCATTTTATTCAATTATTATGCTACGATGAATGATTTATGTTTTGGGTGAACACGTATAAAATATTTAATTATGAGATTGGTGGGACCTATATCTTCCTCCAATTTATTTGGTAAATATATATATCTAATGAGATAGACATGTAAGGAAAGGGGAATTATCTCACATTAGTAAGACATGGTTGGAATAAAGAGTGAACTCGGTTCAGTAAAAGACTTTTTATGCTATGATTGTCTTGGAAATCATCTTTTACTAATATTTAATAATTTTATATAATTATTTTTATATTAAAAAACCTAATGAGTTATGTTATGACTTTTCTTATTATGTTAATCAATTCTTCTGGACTTTTATGATTTATCCTATTGTATGATATCCAGATTTTATATATTCAGAATATGATTTTCAAATCATATTTTATAATGTCTTATGATATGATTTATATATACCTTGTTTACCCTTACTAAGAATTTGATCTCACCCTTTCATATCTTTTATTCTCCCCATGCCATGATGAAGGATATTAAATAAGATATATAAAAAATGAGTCTAGTTATGAAGAAATAAGTGGGATATAATCAATATGTTTTATGAACATGTTGATTATGTTTCCATGATCATGAAGACCTTATACCTATATGGTCATATCCTGGCATTGTTATAATTTAAATAAGTATTCTTCAACATTGACGTAATATCAAAGTATGTAAAGAATTATTTATTATACCAATGGTTGTTGACTTGCAGTGAGGGTCAAATTTCAATCATGTATAGACTATTACCTCTTTTTTATATTAATACCATAGAGGAAATACAAAAACATAACCATGTGATATATTCATAATATGGAAAATTCTAGAATCACATGATTACCAAAAAAACATATACATATCAACACTAAAATATAAATATTCCATGCCAAGGTTGTAGTCATGTGTCAATATGAAAACCCTATAATAAATACTCTAAAAACTCCCACATGTGTCCCAAAACCATGTATGGTTCCATAATCCATGTTCCATCCCATATAATTCATATGACATCGGTCCTTTTCCTTTATCCTTTCACGCAACCATGAATTCTATTTGGGTATCGATCAGGAAGCACGAATAGGCTATGTGTAAAACTCAATAGTCCACAACCAATAGAATCTAAAATAATATCCATTAAATAGTAGTGTATCTAGTTGTGTAAATAATAATAGACAAGAAATAAATTAGACAAGTTATTTTATTAAATTACTATTTATGTAACCACATAACTCACGGGTTCTAAAGGACACTGAAACACCCAATAAATTCTTCGACATATCACAGAGTTTAAATCATATCACATTTTCAATTAAAAAATAATTTTAAAATAAGGTATTTCATTATCCAATTAATCTCCATTTATTGTACTTCCAGTTGGATATGTGGTCCAATGTCATCTGATGGTTGTAGAACACTATATATAACAGATCGTGGGTATTTAGAGCCTTGGTTCTTGTCCCACACCTCATTTATCTCTTTGGTATGTTGAAGAAGTACTCCCTATCACACACTCATTTATCAATATGTATCAATATGTTAGTTTGATACAGCAAACCATTTCTCACACACAGAAATAACTATTTATCACTATGGTATTTTGATGTGGCACACCATGTCCTACACACAATTATAACATATCTGACAATATCAATATTATATATTTATTTCAATATCAAAATTACTACAAGATTCCATTAATAATTCCCCAATTAATTAAAACAATTCAAAATTCTCATATTCACATCAATCAATTAATTAATTCAATAACCAATTATTCACATCATTTCCATTAATTAACATAACAATTATTTTATAACGTTAGTTATATTATCTAAATCCAAAATTAGGTAATAAAACCAATTACATTAATTTATTCAACAATCAATTAATCAAAAAAATTCATTAATTAATTCAATCATAAATTAATTCTATTCCATGATATCAATATAACAATAAATAATTCGAAAATTAATTATTATAATTCAGTCAATTTCATAGTCACAAAAATTATGAATAATTATTTTGATAACTAATTATTCGAATTTCAACAATATCAGTATCCCCAATTTCTTAAGCCATTAATTAGTTAATTTATGAAATTAAATAATCAAATTGAAGAAACACAATTTCTAATCATCCCATATAAAAAAATAAATTACATAAATGCAATTGAAATAAATTTTTTTATTTGAATAATTGACCACCTACCTAAAACCATTGATATAAAATCACCAAAAATAAATTCACCATATTGAAGTAGAAAGGTCAAAACCATGATAAAGGGTGTTATCTTGAATCAAATCCAAGAAACAAGATCAAAAAGACCATGTTCCCTTAATCTTAGATCATGATCTACAATCGACAGGGGTAAAAATCCTTCACAAGGATTGGATAAGAACAATAATGGGGTAGGAACAAACATTAAATAATAATATCTTACTATGAATGGTTAATATCTTTAACATGACCTTAAAATCACTAAGAATGGATGACATTAGGGATTCCAATTCATCCAAAATTCTCCATCCAAAAAAGAAATCATTTATTTAGAAGATATGATAAATTTTATATTAATATGTTGTGTTTAAGTATTTTTAAAATAATTATTTGCATAATTGAAAATGTGCCTATGATTTTCTTGTGCATGCATATGTTTTTCCAAACCGTGTGCCAAAATAGTCCGCTACTTCTGGGGGGTTATGGTTTCTACTAATAGGTCACACAGTTTTTCAAACCACGTGTGAGCAGTGTGAATCTGGTATGTTTGAGTTTTTATGGTTTGTTGGGATGTGTACACAATTTGGTAATACCATGCGCCAACCATGTAGAGCCCCTCCTCCTTTTTTGTTTCATTAAAATTCCCCAATAATCACACAAGATAAAATACCATTGAAAATTAATCAAAAATGAAAAAAGAGTATGTATAAAAAACATAAGACATATTTACAAATGGTCTGGATTTTTATCTCCACATTATAATAGCTCTTCCTCAAGCTGTACTCCAGAATATATAAAAGATTCTAAGGTAAAATTATTTTGCCACTTTTCCCACATATGATCCATTTTTTATGTCTCCCCATAAACCCATCCACATTATAGCATTGAACAGTCTACAAATATGGTCTATCCATACAAAACAATCTTACTGAGATCCAACACACATATGAGATGCTTTAAAGAGAATAAATTGGTGTCAAGGTCACCACCATGAACATCAATAACTTGATAAGGGCTGGGTATGATACCACCAAAGTTGTAACACATAGAAAACAACATGTAGAACATGTTATATCTATGGAAGAGATAAAAAAATATTCCAACATCCCAATTCTCACTCCAAATATTTCGAAAAGCGTAGGTTCTAACATTCCCTAACATTATATAATATTGTGACTGAATATTATATACACATGAAGGAATACACAATCACCCTATGAAAACAGTTCGGGTCATAAGGGTCTATCAGTATAATAATTTCTCTACTCTTATTCTTATCTATGTTTATTTGATTAGGTATACCTTTTCCAATGTCTCCAAAATGAGACTCAGTCACAATAATTATGACTCACCTACCACTATCATGAATAACCGTGATCTTCATGGAATTCCATAAATATCCTTGAATGATCCCATCTATATAGTTTCATGATAGTTGATATTATAGGTGAACTCTAAAACATCTAGTTTTCCCCCATGACCTACCAAAGTCTAGGATACACAAAAAAATTATATAATCAAGAACATGTAATGTATTCTTTGACCTCCCATAAATCTGTTGGTGGAAGGTCATAATAAGTAGTACCCATGTCCAAAGCACATTTTGTGATCCCTACCGGAAGAACTAAGTAAAGCACGAGTCATAGTTTGAAACAATTTTCTTCAATACCCTATCAAGACAAACTATTTCCCAAATGTACATTTCATATAACTAATCCATTTATAATGTCTCATGTACTGTTAAGAAATGAACTACCTTTATCAAACAATCTAGATTAACCATAATATCATCAAACATCTGAGGCACCCTCGAGAGACTCACTGAAAAATCCATGGTAACTTCATGCAACTCACATTCTGTAATTGTCAATGGTTGTAGTAAACCCCTAGGTCATTAATGATTGGTCTTCACCAGTTAACATGTGCTACATCATGTCACAAACCCTGAAATACCCTTTATCATTCCTAGACAAAAAACATCATCGTAGGTCATGATGCATTTACGTAACACATGGAAGAACATCCCACTTCAAGGCGTTAAATACATACATCGTCTCCTCTCACAATATCAAAGGCCCCAATAAAGCTTTTCCTAATATAGATTATCTCATCCTTATATATGGTCTATTATGAATGTATATCCAAACCATCAAGGATTTTAAAATAGGCCGAACACTTTGGATCATCATACTACCTATCCCTAATTCATATCAATTGTGTAGACTCGATAGAGGCTTACAAGAGAGTTAACTACTCCTGAATCTCTTGATCCACCACATGCATATCAACTTGTAAATTCGTAATCTTCCACTAATCACTAGAATATTCAATGTTATGATTCTATTTTTTATATCTATGAGTGTTAATAACAGTATTTTCCTTCCCCTGAATATATTATTGATGAAATTCGAAAGACTATATATACTCAACCAACCACTACTTCAGCAGATTAAAATATCACTACAAAAAGATATACATAAAGAACTTGTGATTATTATATATAGTAAAATTTTCTCTAAACAGGTAATAAAACTAAAAAGTCAAATAATAAACCACTACATCTAACTCAAGGTCATGAATATGGTAGTTGTGTTCATATAGCCTCAACTACAATGACCATTATTCAATAACTCGATCTCCTTGCATCAAAAATACAATAAGCCACATCACAGATGAATTATAATAAACCATATACTCCTCACCTGGATTGGGTAGGATCAACATTGGGGCCAATTCTAAATCTTTGTCCAACTCTAAGAAAGAGTTCTCACATTATTTTTACCATAAAAAATTTATTCCCTTCATGTTCATGCCTAAAAGAGGGGAGTAAAAACATTAAAAGTGTTCACTAATCCTCCATTAATAGATTTCTTATCCTAGAAAGAGATATATATCAAAAAAATTATTAGGATTATCCAAATTAACTACTACCTAAACCTTTTTTGGGTAAAATAACAGACCTTCCTCCAAATTTATATGACTCGATAATATTAATTATCAATCAAAAATATAATCATAGATAGAACAGAATATATCTGATGATCTCTTAATTTGCTCAAGATAATGGGAAGATGTTGGTAATTATCATCAAGAGTCTTGGGGTATACCAATATTTCATCCATAAACACCACCAAGTACTCTTCCATGTTTGTATGGTAGATTCATTATATCAAGTCCATAAACACTTTTATTGTGTTTTTCAACCCAGAAAACAATACGATGAACAAATAAATGCCATAAATATTTCTGACAGTTGTCCTTGTTATATCAGAATTTTGAAATCTCAATTAATGATACCCTGATCCCAAGTAAATCACTGTAAATACACAATATCACCAAGACTGGTAATGGATATAATCAATATGTAGAAGATTATACAAGTTAATTTTGTCATTTTGTCCAATATTCGGCATTCAAAACACAAGGGAAAAGTCTCCTAATCATTCTTTTCAAAAATACTAGATAACACCAAGGTGACATTCTTGGTTCGATAAATCCCTTATCCTTCAAATCTTTTAATATAGTATTGAGCTCTTTAATCCATGTTGGTTCCATTCTATAAGGTGTAATAGAAATAGGACCAACCCTTAGAATGAGGTCGATTATAGATTCCACATCCCACCTAAGAGGTATCCCAGAGAAGTCCTTAGAAAAAGAATCCTAAATCTGATCCACTACTATTAAAAACACATTCAACAATACACCCCCATCATCCAACATCATACTAGATACACGTGAAGTGAGATAATACTGTATCCAATGATCTGGACTTACATGTCCTACCTTGATATCCCACTCTCCATGGTAAATATAAGTGTCATGATTAGGTGATGTGAAATTCACTCTTTTACAGTAACAATCTGTGTAGGCTTCTTATGATATTAACTAGTCACTACAAAAAATTATGCCAAATCAACAAATATCAAGAATGTAATGATCCAAAAAGAAAATATTGTACGCAAACTTAAGAGTATTTGTTTTCACATACAAATGTCTCGCGATCGAACTTCCAAAGTTATACCAATCATTATAACTCTTCTCACAAACTCATTTGGTAGGCTCAATACATTCAGTAGATGAGAAGATATAAAATAATTAGATGCTCCAGTATCAAATAAAAAACTACAATATGAATAATCTATAAGAATATTACATCTAACTATCGATGGTCTATCATCACTATCCATATGTGTAGGATGAAATGAATTCAATTGTCCTCCCCAATACGTTGTCATGTTGTCTATGTACCCTAAGATACACCACTCTTACAAGAAATTCTCTCTTTCATAGAATCACCTCATCCATTTCATCTATGACCATGAATAGCATAAATCCATCTTCCAGACTGATATGGGGTTGCAGACCCCCTTACAATACAACGATTATTTCTAGCTCCTTCAACACTACCCATTTTTGTTTGGGTAGCTACAGAAGATATCTAGATGTAGCATATCTCCACAGCCTCTTCAATCTATTTTTGGTTGAGGTAACTATAAAAAAAGTGACCTAACCTACCACCATGATGAATGATGACCCATGTAAGATCATTTTTTACTGACCCTTACTTCTTTCCACTATTATCTCAAACACCCTAGATAATATTCTTATAGTGAAAATTCTTACTATAAATAGACATAAATACTAAACATCAAATAGAAACCACCTATACTCCACTGAAATAATTTTTTAGGTGACCCAAAAAAATTGAGCATGATTCACTACTTTGGATGTTTTATTCTGCTGGCCAGTATTCACCTCAGAGTAAATTTCAAAATTAATCCCATCGTGAAATATATTTTCCATCATAGACTAATCTCCTTCCAATACTTGAGAAAAGAAATACAATTATATAATGTTTCCATCATATTCCATCTGAGATATTCTCTCCTAATTCATCCTCCGGAACCCATATTCTCTCTCATAACTCACTATTATTGGATAAAATTTCTCTATAAACATCTCCAAAAACCCATTCTATAACACATGATATTCCTTCATGGTCCTAGCCTGAATAACCATCTAGAATTTCTCTAATACCCATATCATATATGTTTCAAACCTAACCTTATTTTTATTATCAGTCTCTAATTGGTCATGTATAACCTAGAAGGAATCAATCTAGAACTCCCCTTCTTCAGGTCCACCCTTTTGGACAAAAGTTGGGGGGCCATGTCACGAAAAATATCATGACATGTATGATATACTATTCACCAGCCACTATGTTTCTCTCTCCATAGAAAATATAGAGTGAGAATACTTATCTCCAAACTACTCTCTGACATCCTCACCCATCAATATCAAAGCCACATGTTCTACAACTAGAGGATCATTTCTAACTAAGTCCTCCTACCAACCTATAAACAACCATTGTAATAGAGGAATATATATACAATCACAAACAAATACCTTAGATAAAATTTAAAATAATTAACATTGATAGTAGAAAGTATTTGAATAATTATGTACTAAATAATTCTAATGTGTCCAAAACATGGTTGATATGGAGACACGAACACTACCATTAACCAATATACATCTGGGTTATAGTTAACCAAGTGTAAACCCATTCTCATTATTCTAGTTTATCGTTATACAATAATTTTACAACCTTTTTGTCATTTAAAATTTTAAAATCATATTAAAAAATTCACATCAATTAAAAAAATAAAGGAAAAAATTTTCAAAATGAACTATTAACCCATAACCCACTTTTCTATGTGTGCCTAAAATGATGCATGTCAAATAAAATCATGTGTTTATAGAATGGTTCATGCATAATAAACTCTCAGTAAATATTATGCAATGATTCAAATATCAAAAAATCTAAAGATCAATAATAACAACGCACAAAAAGTGAATCCCCAAAGGTAAAATAACATCAAACTATAAAAAAACACCAATAACAAGAATCCCACCCCGGGTTCTTGGGTTCTTCGTCATATATGTGGTAGATACAACCATGATCTAGCTCATAAACAAGGCCCGAATCTTTATATTCTCCTATCCATATATCCCAAATAGTATAGAAAAATTGAAAATAAATATGGGATCTAATACCACATTGTAACATCTTGACTCAGGTGATACATATCAGTGCCCTGAGTCTAGTGTTCAGATGGGCTTAGGCAAACATCCTTGTATTCCAAGGGCTGCTGACTTGTAGAAGGGGTCTAATATCTGGCATGGGGAGACTATAACATCTTTATAGAATTAACACAAAAACTAAAATAAAGTTACATAAAAAATTATATAATAATAGATAGAACTATAAAAGTATCATATGATGACCAAAATAGTAAATAAAGTATCAAAACTGAACAGTTAATATTCAACTCCAATATATGTGTCGAATGTTTATATACAAAAATAAATAAATAAATAAATGCACTCCAAACTCCCACATTGTTATGAATTGTAATTCCAGTTCCTGCATGCATTCCCAATCTCATATCATCCATTTATAATAGGGATCATTACCTTAACCTCTCATACGACCAATAAATCTATTCAGGCAATGATAAATAATCACGAGTCGGGTGTGAGTAAAACTCACTATGCCACAAGCAACGATTTCTAAAACAGTATTTAAGTAATAATAGTGTATTTTGGATTATAATGAACAAATCATAGTCAATTGTGTTAATAATTTACATTTATTAAATTACTCTTCATTTAACCACATAAACCCAAGGTTCCCGACAACACCCAAACTCTAAATACCATCTTCATCCAATTCTAGAGTATGAACCACATCACATATTAAAATCACTAAAAAAAGTAACAAAAAATATTTCATTGAAAATTTCATCTCAATTTTTCATATAGCCAATTGTAACCATTATCAAATGAAAACTCATGGGTGAAGAAAGTCACGTAAAACACCCCGTGGGTATTTGGACCACCAGTCATTATCCTAGACCTCATTAATCACTATGGTATTCTGAAGTAGAAGTATCTATACCATAGTAATTTTTCCATATTTATCAATATGAATTTTTATGCAGGAAAACATATCATACATAAAAATATAACAAATTATCACTAAGGGATTTTGAAATAGATGAACATGTCCCATAGATGATTCTCACATATATAACAACATCTTAATTTTATATGAATAACATTATCAAATGTACCATAGTATTCAATTATTAATTAACCAATTAATCAATCCAATTTTAGAATTTCTCATTTAAATCATTCCATTATTAAGTTCAATAATTAATTAATCACATCAATTCCATTTATTAATTCCAAAGGTAATTAATCAGAAAAATTCCATTTATTTATTCAATAATATGTTATTACCAACAATTAAATTAATTATTTCAAAAATTAATTAGTCACATAATTTCCATTAATTAATTTAAAAATTAATTAATCAAATCAATTCCATTAATTAATTAAAAAATTAATTAATTAAATTGAACAATCTAAATATCCTTCTAATAAATTAATCAATTAATAATTCAAATTTTAAAAATTTAATAAAAACAAATATTCTAATTAATTAATTCAAATAATAATTAATCCAATTTAACCTCTCTCAATATCCCAAAATTTTCAATCCCTTAATTAGTTAATTTACCAAATTATTTATTTCAATTTTATAAAATCAATTATAAATCATCAAATTAAAATTCTACAATACATTAATGTAATTTAAATCAATATAAT
This sequence comes from Viscum album, assembly GCA_963277665.1. Classification (NCBI taxonomy): domain Eukaryota; kingdom Viridiplantae; phylum Streptophyta; class Magnoliopsida; order Santalales; family Viscaceae; genus Viscum; species Viscum album. The sequence continues at coordinate 1,899,813,912 of OY728150.1, forward strand.
AGGATTTGAATCATATACAACCAACCTCTAATCATTGATGTGCGAGCACAAATGAAAATTCCCTAAATAGAATAAGAAAGGTAAAATCCAAGAGGAAGAATGCGATTTTGAATCAATTCATAGAAACTATATAAAATGGATATTGATCCATCCACCCTAGATATATATTTAATAAAAATTCATTGGAATAACCCTCATAAGGTTGGGAGAATAATGAGAATGTGGGAGGAAACTACATGGGATGACAATCTATTTCACGGAGGGAAGAAGATATTCAATTTAGGCTTAGAATCATCACAAATAGTCATCTGAAGGTCATGGAATTCACCCAAGAACCATAATAATTTCATATATCATTTATGTTTGATTGTGGGTCTATAAGAGGTTAATAAAGGGGTTTGTTTATTTTTAAAATAAATTTTTGGGTAATTAAAACCGTGTGAATGAATTTTTAGCAAAAGGAAAATATTTTTCCTATCCGTGATCCTAAACAGAGAACCTTTTTTTGGCAGTGCACAGTCTCACCTAAGAGGGATAACACTTTTCTATGTTGGGGGAATATTTTTGAAAAACAATTAACCAACCATGCACAATCCCTGTTCCATTCGAATTTTTCGAAATGTCACCCAAATGCTCTCATTATAAAACCCAACAAAAAGTTACCCAAAACATGGTAAAAGAAAATCCATAAATGATACAAAAAATATCTAGAAAATGTATATATGTTACATTTAAAAATTTTAGACATCATATTTTAAAATACCAAAGTAATTTAAAATATAGAATTTTGAGAAGTGGAAGAAATGAATTTAATATTAGTAAACAAAATGCAATGAATAGACAATTTTCATAGAAGAAAATTTCTTAGGATCAAAAATAAACTAATACCAAAATCATGTATTATTAAAAATAAAATGTAGTTAATCTATATTATTTTTTAACCTAAGATAATAACACTAATTTTACATCTAATTAAACAAAAAATTTATATTATTCAATGAATGTAAATTACACTTTTATCAAAATTAGAATTTTCACTACAGAATGAATAATAAATTATTTCAGGAAAATCAAAAAAGTTCACCCATTAATATATTTGACATGATTAATTCAAAACCTTTGTTTTTTTTATCTAATAATTTCTCTATAATTTATAGAAATTTAATATAATCTTCATTACAAATAGTCAAAAAATCATTTTTGAATAAAATAACTCTACTAAAAATTGTGTACTTATATATTATCCATTAATAATCTTATTTTTATTTTTTAATATCATGAGATAAGTTTATCATAAGGTTTTATTACTATTAATAAATCCAATTTTAATTGTTAGGTTATAATAGTGATTGATAAATATTAATATTTTCACATTAAATCATTACTCATTTAAACATGGTGTTACACGTATCATGTGCTATCAATGAGATTTAGTATATTTAAATTCTAATATAATCTAAAATATCAAGGTGTTACATTAGGCACAAGTTCATTTTTTGAGGGAGAACATGTATACTAGTGTTGAAACATTGTTGATTGTTTTAAGAGGTACATGATTATTTGGATTCCTTTACTCTGAAATAGTTGTGTAGGAAGGATATGCCCGATGGTTGTAATATTGGCCATGAGAAGCTGAGGTGATTGAGATTTTCTTTCATACTAGTGCATGTTTTCATTGGGTAGTAACCATGTTAGTGAGTTATAATTGGCATGGTCAGGGAGGACCAATCATCTTATACCTTTTCTTAGAGACAACCGTAAAAAGGGGTTCAATATGAGGAACATGGATTTTTTAGTTTTTTTATGAATTAAATAACATGGAGTGATGAAGTTTTAATGGAGAAAATTTTTTATTGAGGGAATATCTGGTTAGATTATTTGGCCCATTGTCTTTGAATACATTTTCAAGTTCATGGTCCTAGTAAAAAATATCATATTGGAAATTTTTAGTGATAGTCATTAAATGAGTGGTTGTTTATGTTGTCTTGGATCATTAATATTAATTTGGTTTTGGGAAGAATCATATATGCTCTATAATTTTTGAGATGGGAATGTTTTGAAAGCATGTACATTTGATACCACTTGTTATCCAATTTTCCTATTATTTTACTTTCTATAGTTTAAATAGGTTCTATAGTTGGGTAAAAGAAGGGATTGTATTATTTATGTGTTAATAGGAACATCGATACATGAGTTTGTGGTAAATAAAATTGCCATTTAGATTAGGGGTCACACATTATTAATTTATATTTCCTAGTTGGGTGTAAGGAGAATCTTGCTGTCTTTGTGGCCCCTATCCTCTTAATAAGTTTGACATGTCCATGTATTAGTATGTGGCATATGAAATGGATGGACTATTATAAATGTTCATTGATGAAATATAAGTTTAATCATTGTCTTGTGATTATCATTTACAAAACTTTGACATCGGTATAGAACACTGGGATAGAATCCATTATATTCCAAGAAATATGAATATTTTTCTCAGGATTGTGAAACCCCCATAGTTATTGAGATCATTTATTAGTGTATATGAATCAATTTGGTGGGAAATACACCATTTTCCAATTTTGACTACGGTTATTTTGATGGATCATATGTCAATGAATTCCACGAGTATTATTGTTCAATGTTAGAAATATGTGATTATTTACATATTATTTTGATGATCATGTGAGAGAAGGATGAACATTTATAATTTGTGGGTTGATAATGAAGGTAACATGAGTCATATATGTTTTAATTTCATGAGTAAGGTAGCGATAATGATAATTATTTTGTGGAGAGTGACATTTTAGTCACTAAGATACAACCCACAAACTAGGAGGGTCATGACTATTTAGAACAGTAGATATATTAGTGGTCATGAAGAAATCATTATAATGAGTAAACAATTGTTATCATGCCTAAATTTCATAGGTAATGGTAGTATAAAATATTTTGTTGCAGATAAATGGCTCATGTGTTCCCATTTTTATTATGGTAGTTCTAAAATGTTTTCACCAGTCTCTATGTCGATATTGTAGTAGAGAACAATAATTTTTTATGTTTATTAAAGTATATACCTTATAAAATTTTCCAAGAGTCTGGTATAGATATTTGAATGTGTTTGAGTTCTCATGGGAATCTTATAATAATTATTTCCTTATGATTAGTTGAGGAGGTAACTTTACAATAGTTTGATTTTATTTTCGGATTAATCATCTAAGGATTCCATAACATGAGTTAGTTTATGTATCTGATGCATTTTCTAAGGTTTAACATTATATTTAGGTAAAAGTAGTTTATAATTAGTTATTTCATAGATGGTTATTATGGATCTACTCATATTGGTTATTGATAATGTGGATAGGAGATATAGTTGATTTTTACACTCATGGGGTTTGGGGGATAATAATTGAGTGACTTATGATAGGTTAATTATGGGAGCATGATTTTGAAGTTCTATTGGGATGTTATAATGGTTAATGTTCATGGTATCATTTCTTGTTGGTTATAGGATAATGATTATGGTATAAATACCAATGGAACATATGTGTTTTTATTATATGGAATATTTTGATTTTTGGTTGGTTGAGAGGTGTATACTTCATATAGGTTTTTTGGTATTGACAATGGGTGTTGGATTATGTTTTGGTTGATTGAGTTACTTGTTATAGAAATTATTCATATGTTGAGAATATTGAATTTGAAAAATAAATTAAAATTTCTATTATATTTGGTGACTAATGTAGGTCATGAGGAGGGGATGGATGAACGATGAGACTTATTGGGGATAAGTAGTACTATGATGGTGATGTTATAATATTCCTTGACTAAACAATTTTGAAATTCAAAAATATAATATAATTTTAAATTACTAAACAGGTCAAATAATTAAGAGATAAATTAAACGTATTATATATATATGGAATGCATCATTAAGTATTTTTTAGAAATGTAATGATATTTTGATGTTGGTAAGGTGGGTAGGTTAGCATCTTGATCTTTGGGTTCTGTATCTAGGCTTTGGGTGTTTTTTTGATAGGTAGCACAGTTTGGTTTTCCTTATTATAAAGAAACCATATGATACCTAGATGATAAGGGTGTTTTTAGTTTATTTTCAAATAATAATTGTTATGAATCATTGATATGTAATATTTTTATGTAAACCGTGAAATCCAAAGGAGAATCCGTGTAATTTGGTGGAGATCAAGAGTATTGGACCATTTTTTGTACACAGTTCCAAACAAACCCTAATAATTGATATTGAGGGGAGGTATTTTTGACCACATGGTTGGATAAAAGGTATTATGACCCTATGTCCTAACCATGTGAGACTTTTTTATTACCATGTGATGGGTGCATGATCAACACATTATTTTGGGAAATATGTAACCAAACCTTATGACTACAAAAAACATCATTATAGGGTGAAATAAATAAATTTATCTCTTGGTTTTTATCCTATACCTCTCCCCCACCATTACATAAGTATGGACTAATTGGGCTCGCAACCCCTACCCCATTCCACCTTCCCCCAACCCCTTGATTGTGGGTGACATTATATCGATCTTTTGGTGTTTTGAGGTTATCATCAAACTCCAAAAGCTTCTTTATACTTACTTACTCATCATCTATAATAATTTGAGTCACTCGATTTTTTTATGTTTATGAATCCATAAGATAATGGAGGAAACATCTTTCCCTCCTGTGTATTTTCTTTAGTTGTTGTATAGGATATCTTGAGATAAATTCTACATGTCGCCCTAGCGAATTTCATTGAGGAATGGATTCTTGGTTAGTTTTAAATTTTTTCACCAAATTGGTTAAAATTAAACATGGAAATGGTATCAATTAGTAGATATTTTTCATATAATGGTATCAGTATTAAGTCGCAAGTACCATATGAGTTATTGGATTCATTTTTATTTTGGTGTAATCACACATAGACTTGATTTGAACTATACTAAATTAGTTTTCAGTTAATAAAAAATTATAAAAATTATAAATAATTTATTTTTGTTTCTTATAATTTGGTTAGGTATTAGGTGTTTAAGATTATCTCGTATAGATGTTGAGGTATTGGACGAGGCTTAGATGGGACATAGAATTGTTTGCATGATTTGGAATGTAATTTGAAGCCTCATTGATGAGGTAGGTGGATGAAATTTATAACCCATAGGATTCTAAATTACATAAATTTATATGTGGTGGGTGTATTAAAAACCATGTGCAGTGTGTTTTACACAATTACATAACATCATAGTTTTGCATCCCATATTAATTCCATTGACATTCTATAGACCCATTAGATTCATGGGTTTCTATGAGAATAGTCTTAGGGCCAAAAATGGATTTTTCTATCATTTGAAAATTTATCATTCATATATGTTTAGTTTTATGAAATTAGAATAAAAATAATGAAAATAATTTAACCATATGAATTGGTTTTTGAATCATTTTGGGGATTTCAAAGGTGATAACTATGTTTGATGTAGATATAGTTATAAGATAAGGTTTAACCGTATTGGGATTTTAAAATTGGTTTTTAAGGTTTATTGAAACAAATGATTTTATCTAAATACATGTATTCCTAATTCGTGAAATTGTTTTTATGACTCATTTTAATTTTATTGATGGAAATAATGTATTATGAATTTCCTTAGATGTTGAAGAAGAAAACTTCTGTTTTATTTGTTGAATTAAAATGCTTTGAAATGGATATATGATATACATCATTTTACAATGTATATTTGTAATGGGGTTTTTATATATAAATAAAGGCCCACCATTATAAACCATGTTAGGTTGTGAAAGGGAATATGATACTTGATAAATTATTAGATTTTAAAAAAACAATCGAGTACTTGGTGGATGTTTTTTATGACTATTAGATTGATCCCTGGATTTATTTTAAGAAGATGCTATGGTTTAGTATATTTTTTATGGCTATCCATCTACATGATATAAGATTTTGGACATAGAAATCATCATCTCTTCATTACCATTTTGGACATGGTGATCCTCATTCATGGTTTAGGATGATGGACATGGATATCCTTATCCCAGTTTTAGAATGTTTTACATTATGATCCTCACCAATTATTTATGATGTTAATAATGGTGATCATTATAAATTGTTTAATGTTAGACATGGAAATATACATTTATGGTTATGGTTGAATATGATGTTCCACATATTTTAGATTAAATATTGTACATGATGTTATCTATCAGTACCTACAACATTATATATGAATTATGAACTGGTCAAAACTTCCATGAATGATGAATATTGATTTATAGTTCAGATTTCATACAGATACACAAGGCACTAATTACACAAGAAGATGAGATGGATAAATTAGTTCTATGTTTTACTCGTTAGGAGTTATTTGATAAATGAAAATGACCCCATTAATTAATTTATTGTATGTATAATGAAATTTTATAGGATGTGGGCGATCATCATTGTTGGATTCCATTTTGGTTACCCTAAGTGTCACTTAGAACCTTATGTCTAGTAGATAATAAATAAATGGTTATTATGAAATCTTTCTCTATTTATATACTATTTATTTATCTATATGTTTATCTTCATTTTAACATTTTCTATATATTATTTTCATTATAAATTTTTAGTGGTGACCTTTTTTGTTTTATTCACACCCTCCTTGGTCTACCAAAACACATGGCTACTATAGGGGCTATCACATGTTTTTTTGAATAAATTTGTTTTGTAGGGCCTGGATGAATATTGAATGATTAGGACAGATAACTTAGATGTTATTTAATAACTGGATTAGGTTTATCATAGATATTCAGTAGTGAACATATGATTGGTTTTAAATTTATTTTTCTATGTCATGTATATGTGATAATGGTTAGTAATATATATGGGTGTTATAGATGATCATTCCATAATGTACTTAATTCGAGGTATTAGAATGATATATATTTTTATATTTTCTTTAAATTTTAATTTATTTATTGAATTTTTATTATATTATCATCCTATGATATTTATGAGGCAATGTTGTTTATATTATGACTGTTTACACAAATAAGGTCGCTTAGTGTCTACAACAAACCATATTATATCCCTAATGCTATTATAAATCCTTTTTCTTTGGAGGAGGTGTTATAGAGGTCACATGCTGAACCAGAATGGGTAACATAATTAGTTGAACATGTTATGCCAAATTAAAATTGTTTATTAAAGTATCATTAGTAAATAATCTTTGGGAAAAACGTTATTGAGTGTTTTTTATTATGAAAAAATATTTGGATTGTTTTTAGATAAGGTCAATGAACTAAGAACCCTACAATTTTAACATTCATATTATAACCATATCTCATCATTTCTCAAACTCATCCCAACATAGATAAAAACATATAACCTAATGTAGTAGAAATAATCAGCAATGGGGGAAGAATTATTCTTCTCATATATTATAGTAATTGATTTTATCTATTGTTCCATCTCTTAGTTTTATTTAATAATAGTCCATGCTTATCCATTTTATTTAATTAAATTATTTTTACACTAATATATCTAATTCATGATTGTAATTTAAATTACAACCATGAAGGAATAACAATCATGAATGTGGTCACCTCACAAATAGTCAATTATTTTATCCTGATAATTTATGAACATTTAGATATAATAAGAAATAGAGAAGAAAAATACTAGAATATACGGGTAAAATTTATTATTTCACAAAAATTATTTATTATTATAACCTGTGTAACAAATTTATAAATACATTGGCCTGAATATTATAGAGAAATGTATTTGACTTTAATTCTAAAGGAAAAAATTATAGTTTTAAATATTATCATATTTACAACATCTTTCAAAACCTAGACACTACATATTTAATAAATAAATAGACACGTGAAATCATATTTTGATAATGATATATTACTTAACCTACCTTAACAAGGGTAGCATGATGCTCAAGAATAATATTCATCAAAGTTATCAAAATTATTTTTACCCAAATTTATATTTTCCAAAACAAATCTTCAAATCAATACATAGAATCATAATTTACATAAATAGATATAATTATTTGATGATGATAATACGGTATTCTATTGAAATGAAAAAAAATTGGGTTCTTATTGAATTGATAAAATATATCTTGAATTCTAAATGGGTTAAAATGATAATATTATACTATATGATTTTTGTTTAAGGTATGGGTAAACTAAACATACTTAATAAAATTATATATTATTAAAAAAATTATTTTTTAGATACTCTTAACCATAATGATTCATGGTTAATGAGGAATACTTTTTTTGGTATATTTCATTATGGTATACTGAATTTCATCATGGAAAGTCATATTTCTTTACAAATTCTATTTTTGTGACCATTAATGTTGTATTAATATAAAATAAATTTTTTATCAATAATCTACATGAATCAAGATAAATATAATTATTCCACTAATTTAGAAAACATATATATGATTAATATTATCCTCCACCTGCTGAAAAAACACACAGAGATATATTTTACTTATAATACTAAATGTATTTTATCAACAATCCATCCCCCAAATAAAAACAAGTTATCCTCTTATAAATCAACCATAACTATAATATGAATAATTAAATGATATATAGTCACTAATCTACTACTATACATTTGAGTCAGTTATGGGTTACTAAAATGGGATGACACATCTAAGTGGTTATTATATGATCAATATAATATACAACAAAATAAAATTCAATTTCTAACATCCCAATGAAGTAATTAATAATAAATATTTTTTTATCTATGTCTACTAATGAATTAGATAAGGTTTTAGAGGCTTAAAATGAAAATAAATCCAATCTTAAGCAGGGAATACACTAATATTTGTAAAAGATTATTTTACTGCCTTTTGATGGCAAACCATTTTTAAATCTATATTTTGACAATTTTATAAGATATGTTTGTCAAAATAAACTTATTATTTATGATTGGGACATCAAAATTTACTTTTTGTGATTTTTTGATATTTTTTCGATAAAGATCATTTTTTAATGAATAGTGAAAAATGTTGTATTTTAATTCAAAACCGTTTTTAAATTTAATTTATTTATATGATTAGATTATCTTTTGAATTGATTTTTAAGTGAAATTAGAATATATTTTTACCATTTAATCCAATGTTGGTCATTGGAATCAATTTCACTATGAAATTGGACTTAAATTAGTGTCAATCTTTTGATACTTATTGTTTCATAAAAACACGCAATCTGTCCTGACAGCGGTAATTAATTATTAAAATAATTTATGTGACTTATATGATTTTAATTTTGTAAATAGACATCATTTTTTAATTAGGAATATCAAATATAGCTTAGGGTTAAGTTTTGGTATTTTTCTGAAAAACTTCAATTTTTGATGAATAGTGAAACCACTAAGTGGTAGTTAATGAAACTGAATTTTTCGTTTATATGAAAATTTGTCACTTCTGTGATTTGATTTTGCAAAAACAACATACATGGTTGTCATTATGAAGTAAAATTTGGTTCAATGAGATTAAAATAATTTTTTGGTGAATAGTAACTTTTAAGTTCTTAATCACGATTAGAGGTAATTAGTGTAGTTTAAGGAAAAAATAATGTTTTAATAATATGAGATGAGCTTGAAACATATCCTACCCTCATTGGATGAGTAATGGCCGACCATGAAAATCCATGGGTCAACTTGGGGACCCCATGGAGCCACTTTGGTTGGGAAATGACATAAATAACTTTTTATTTAATGTTAAAGTAAAAATGACACAAACATGAAATGTTTTACAAAATCAATTTTTACATGGGGTTATACAAGTCATATTTTTGAATATAAATAGTCATTGGAAATATAAAAATATTTCCTACATAATAGTAATTTTATTATAATTTTTAGACATTATATAAATTAAATTAGTTATGACATCATTATGATGCAGCGATGACCTAATTATTTAACGATTTAAATAAAATGGAAAGATAATGTAAAATCTAAGACCTAAACATGTCCAAAACCTATTGGATGAGTGCATTTCGAACCCTTATCACCTTATACTCGAAATACATCAATGTGGGACCATTAAAATCCGAAACTCTTTTGAAAATAAAGTAACATTTTGTAACTTTACAAGAGTGCCCCTCCTCCCCTCTTATAAAAGGCCCCCACCTCTACCACCTTACCCACACTCCCAAAGCCTTTGGCTCGGCCAACCCCTGCCCATTTTGTCTCTCCACTTCCCTATATTACTCCTTGAAGCCTCACATTGGGCAGAAGTCTTCCCAAGGAAGCCTTTGAGCTCAAACTAATGGGAGTTACCCGATTGTAATGTAATGTCTTCACTTGAGTCCTTTTTTTTATTTTGCTTCTCCAACCCCCTAAACTCGTTTTATTCATTTATTTTGTAACAACTCTAGTATCTTAAATATACTAGGATGTTTTTAAAAGAAGGATTCGAGCTACACTTACACACACCTACATGTAATGGTTAATGGACATACTGTTTCCGTGGATGGTGAATTTAGGCCTCCCGAAACGATGATTGTTCAACATTATTTTAACACCTTAAAAGGTGGCCATTATAATGAAACTATATTTATATATGATATATAATATGTTTATGTTTTCTTTATGCTTCTGTATTTTTTCATTTTGGGCATACCATTATGGTTTCCAATATGGGTAAACGCGATATCTTCATTTAAGGAAGTGCGGACTACCGCCCCCTCAAAGTGATTTGATTCGTTAATTACCATATGAGGGACGTATAAAGGATGGAGTCATTATATTGTATATGATATTACACTGGAATTATAATATACCTTTATATAATTATGATTCCATTCTATAAAATACGAAATAGAAATAAAAGTAGCGTTCATGCGTACGTACGGCTTACCGTCTCCATGAACGGTGCATTTAATTTCTTACCTCTAAATGAATATGTAATATTATAAATTCATGTATATACTAGATATATATGATATATACATCATTATTATAATTCTGGATATAATGGATACAAGAACAACTTGTAATTATAAAGGGTTTATTTTTGACTCAAGTACCAATGATCGTTAAAGAGACCGTTATTAACATAAATAATTACATAGTGTTCATGACATGGAAATAATCAATATAAAAGGAATAATGAACTTGAAAAATTTTCTTAAGCAAGTATAAATTAACTCATGTTTATTATTCAGAACATTAAAGAATGATCGAGTCAAGTCAGACCCGAGGTATGGGACTTCGTCTCAATCTCTTTTCATTGAGGCATATTTTGTTTTATACACAACCTTCTTTTATACGGTGTATAAACCCCTTTGACTTTTACGTTTATTCAAAAGAATTTTTTTTATACGAAGCGTTTACTAAACGATAAAAGGGAATGTTTTTGTCGTACGTATGCGGAGACAACGACTTCTCTGCCGCCATGACCATTATTTGAGTTTCAGCTCTCTCTACAAGCCATACCTATTTTTTAAAAGAAAAATAAATGCCATGTTTTTTTTTCTTTTATTTTGGTATTGAAAATGGTTTTCATAATATTTTTATATCAATGTGTTTTATTGATATCCTGTGATTGAAATGTGGAAATGTTATGTTTCCTTTATGCATGTTTTATGTGATACGATTATGTTGAGGTTCTTGGGCATTATTATGAAGACGGGTGGTTCCGTGATAGACTAAGGGCGGGTGAGCCCGATATAGCTCTCCAATGCATTGGGTAACGCGAAGGAGTGAAACGTTAAGGTTTCTCCGAAGAGATTTAGGGAATATACTGTGATGGGTATTCCAAACGTAACCAAGAGGGTTACTCCCTACGTAAGAATGTTATGAATGTATCAAGTTACTTTCATGTCTTATGATTTCTATGATTTATTCTTGATTTGATGAGGTATGTTAAAGTACTTATGCTTTATGGGTAAATTATGATTTCATTCTTATTTATATATGAGATTATGTTTCTGTTCCATATTTTTAGAACCCATACTGAGATTTTTATGCTCATCCCAAGTTTATTTGAAATGTTTTTCACAGGTCAAGGGAAAGGTAATGATATGATGATAGTGTCAAGGAAGTGTCAAGAAAGAATCCAATTTTTATTTTAAATATGTTTCCATTGATGGGAAAGAAAAATACTATCTTTATGTAACCACTTTGTTTATATGTGGAATGTAATGCATGTTTTATGATCTAATTCTTTAAAACTCTAATCCCGAAAAGATCCTCAATGTGTAATCTTGTAATAACTCAAAATTAAGTAAGGTATAAGGCTGAGGCCTTATAGTTGGTATCAGAGGTCGGTTTAGATAAATTTAACAGTTAGAATTCTATTAAATTATTATCTAAAAATATTTTTTTATGGTCAAATTGAAGTGATATAGAATTTAAAGATTACCATGTTGCTTCATCTAAGACATGTTTGTTCAGAATGGTTTTCCGCAGAGGAAATAGAGAAGCAGTGCTAGGCAGGTCTATAGAAGGAAATAACCTTCCGAATCAGCATCCTGAGATGGTCTGAATTGGAACTGAACAGTTTGTTGCAGTAATTGCGCAGTTCACTCAAGAGATAAATGGTGGTGGTATCCATGCACAAGATCAGCTAGATCAACTGCAGAGGAACATGTTAGTGGTGGAACATTTCATGAGGCAACATCCCCCATCATTCATAGGATCATCTGACCATGTGCTAGCTGAAGTGTGGATTAATGCACTGGAGAAGATTTTCGATGTTATGGGGTGTTCAGACAATCAAAATGTTAGTCTTTCTATTTACCGTTTGGAGGGTGAAGTAGATCAGTGGTGGTATATGGTTAAAAGTATCAGGGACGCTGAAGAGATTGATGCTCTCGATTGGGATGAATTCAAAGGTATGTTTCTTGAAAAGTATTTTCCTAAGGCTGTTCAACTTAGGATGGAATAAAAATTCTTGTAATTGAGGCAAGAGGAAGACTCAATGGCTACCTATGAAGAAAGGTTCACTCAATTGGCAAGGTATGCTCCAAATTTTATCTGAGACCTTGATAGTAAAATCAATCATTTTTACTCAGGATTAAAGCCAAAACATCGAAGGGCATTAGCTTCTCATGAGTTTAAAAGTTATTAAAAGCTTGTTCAATGTGCTGAGAAGGTGGAAATGGAGTTTGACGATGACCAATTGTTCTATAACAACCAACAGAAGAAGAGACTGAGGTGGCAGAAGAAAGGTAAGAATTCTTCAAAAATGTCTCATGGTAAGAAATCTAAGTTTCCAGTTTGTGATAAATGTTGAAAAAGGCATGCTGGGGAATGTCTTCTGAATTCTGGAAAGTGCTACCGATGTGGTAAGATGGGACATAAGGCTCGTGATTGCACTGAAAAAGATCAGGGTTATGGTAAAACCAAATTTGATTTACAGTTAGTGAAATGTTATAAGTGCAATGAGATGGGTCACTATGGAAACTAGTGTCCGACAAAGAGCTTGAGTGATGTGAAGCAGTTATACTACAAGCAGAAAGGGGTGGGGAAATCCTTTGAAACTACTTCAGCAGATGTCGGGCCGTCAAATGAAGTTATATCAGGTACTTTGTTTGTTTTTTCAGATTATGCCAGTGTGTTGTTTGATTCGGGGTCTACACATTATTTCATCTTTGAAAACATTTCTAGTAAAATGGGAATACCATATCAAGAAAAGACTCCTGAACTTGTGGTAAAGACACCTGTGGTAAATTTTGGGGCAAAAATAATTTATAAGAATCTTCCTATCCTTATCTGTGTAAAGAACCTACTTGCAAACCTTATTGTTCTACCTCTAGTAGAGTTTTATGTTATCCTGGGTATGGATTGGCTCTCTATTTACCATGCTAAGATTGACTGTAGAGCTAAAGAAGTTTCTTTTCAGAAATACTTTTAGTTTGTGTACAAGAATGAACCCTTACTGTTGATAACTTATCAGGAGGCCGAGAAACTTGTAAAAGATGGAAATGAATGTTACCTTGCACACATCGTTGAAAAAAGGAACTGTTGAGATTAATGATGTGCCAGTGGTAAATGTGTATCCTGATGTTTTTCCTGATGAGTTCCCTGGAATAATACCAGATCGGGAAGTTGAATTTACTGTTGACTTAGTTCCTGATGCTAAGCCAATATCAAAACCCCCTTATCGAATGGCTCAAATTTAACTTTTAGAGTTGAAGGACCAATTGCAATATTTATTAGAGAAAGGTTTCATTCGACCTAGCACATCACCATGGGGTGATCCTGTTTTATTTGTTAAAAAGAAAGATGGTTCAATGAGACTTTTCATTGATTATAGGGCCTTGAATAATATCACTGTTAAGAACAAATATATTTTGCCTCATATCGATGATTTGTTTGATCAGCTCCAGGGAGCTCATTATTTTTTAAAGATTGACTTGAGATCGGGGTACCATCAGCTGAAGGTAAAGGAAGCAGATGTTCCAAAGACTGCGTTTGGTACAAGATATGGCCATTATGAATTTTTAGTAATGCATTTTGGGCTAACCAATGCACCTGCTGTATTCATGGACTTAATGAATAGAATTTTCCATGAGTTCTTGGATAATTTTGTGGTGGTTTTCATGGATGATATTTTGGTGTTTTCTAAAAGCAAAGAAGAACATGAAAGACATTTAAGGGTCATTTTTCAAACCTTTAAAGAAAAGAAATTGTATGGGAAATTTAGCATGTGTGAGTTTTGGTTGCAGAAAATTTCTTTCCTTGGTCATATTTTTTCTAAATATGGGATAACTGTTGATCATGAAAAAACAAAGGTTGTTGAAGAATGGCAAAGACCCACAAATGTAACAGAGATTCGTAGTTTCCTTGGTTTGGCAGGCTATTACCAAAAGTTTTTTAGAAATTTTTCACGGTTATCTATTCCAATGACTAAGATAACTTGGAAAGGTGTTAAGTTTATCTGGACAAAAGAATGTGATGATTGTTTTTAGGAATTGAAAAGAAGATTTGTGAAATCTCTAGTTTTGGAACTTCATTCTAGGAATGGTGAGTTTGTTATATACAGTGATGCTTCATTGAATGGACTTGGTTGTGTCATAATACAGAATGATCAGGTAATTGCTTATTATTTACGATAGTTTAAAACTCATGAGGTAAATTACCCTACATATGATTTGGAATTAGCAGCTGTTGTTTTCTCTTTAAAAATTTGGAGACATCATTTTTATGGAGTAAAGTGTGAAATATATACTGATCACAAAAGTTTAAAGTATATATTCACTCAAAAAGAGTTAAACATCAGACAGAGGAGATGGCTGGAAGTAATCAACGATTATGATTGTACAATTCATTACCATACTTGAAAATCAAACAAATTGGCTGATGATTTGAGTTGAAAAAGTAATGATTCATTAGCAATGTTGTGTTTGGAACGTGATCCTTTGGTTATGGATTTGATAAAATTTGGCATAGAAGTTGTTGGTGTAGGAAGTTCTTCTGTTTTGTTTCAGGTGTTAGTGAGATCATCTCAATCAGACAGAATAATGAAAGCACAGAAGAAAGATAGTGAGTTGTAGAAAAAGGTAGAGCTGGTTCAGAAAGGTAAGTTGCATGAATTCAACATTGATAATGATTGCGTTTTGAGATTTGGGAAGATATTGTGTGTGCCTTGTGATTAACAGTTGAAGAGAGAGTTGTTATGTGAAGCTCATAGTTCTCCATTTTCAGTTAATCCTGGCAGTACTAAGATGTGCAGAGATCCGCGGGAGTGTTACTAGTGGGATGGAATGAAAAGAGATATTGCTGATTTTACTGTGAAGTGTTTGACATGTCAACAGGTTAATGCAGAGCGGTAGTTACTGAAAGGGATGCTTCAGCCTTTACCAGTGCCAGAGTGGAAATGAGAGAATATATTCATGGAATTTGTTGTGGGATTACCGAAGACATCTCGAGGTAATAATGCAATCTAGGTTATTGTTGATCACTTGACTAAATCTACTCATTTCCTTGCCATACGAGATACTTTTTCCCTGGATCAACTTTCCCGTTTGTATCGTAAAGAGATAGTTAGGTTACATGGAGTTCCTCTCTCCATTGTATCTGACCGCGATCTCAGGTTCACTTTTAACATTTGGAAAGGCCTTCAGAAGTCGTTGTGTACTAAATTAAATTTTAGTACAGCATTTCATCCTCAATCAGATGGGCAGTCCGAACGAACAATTCAGACCTTGGAGGTTATGTTATGAGCTTGTTCAATGGATTATCAGGGAAGTTGGGACCAACATCTTTCTTTGGTTGAATTTTCATATAATAACATTTTTCATTCGAGTATACAGATGGCATCATTTGAGGTGTTATATGGGAAGCGGAGTCGAACGCTAGCTTTCTAGGATGAAGTGGGTGAAAGGAAGTTGATGGGACCAGAATTGGTAGAAGAGTTGGTAGAAAAAGTTCAGCTGATACAGAAACCCATGAGAACAGCTTAGAGTAGGCAGAAGAGTAATGTAGACAACATGATGAAGGATCTAACTTTTGAGGCAGGTGATCATGTTTTTCTCAACGTCTCAACATGGAAAAGTGTGATGAGATTTGGTAAGAAAGGAAAGCTGAGCCAATGGTTCATTAGACCATATGAAATTTTGGAGATATTCGGATCATTTTAATACCAGGTGGCTTTACCTCCGAGTTTATCTCAGGTACACAATGTTTTTCACATTTCGATGTTGAGAAAGTATATGCCAGATCCATCTCATGTTTTGAGTCCAGAGGTAGTTCAGCTGGAAGAGAACCTATCTTTTCAGGAACAACTGGTCCAGATTCTTGACCATAGGGAGCAAGTGTTACGGAATAATGTGATTTATTAGGTAAAGGTTTTGTGGAAAAACCACATGATTGAAGAGGCAACATGGGAATCTGAAAATGCAATGAGGGATAAGTACCCCCATTTATTCGATAAGTAACTAAATTGTGGGGGCGCAGTTTTTTAAAGGGGGGGAGGATGTAACATCCTAAGTAAGTAATTAATAATAAATATTTTTAATCTATGTCTATTAATGAATTAGATAGTGTTTTAGAGTCTCAAAATGAAAATAAATCCAATCATAAGCATAAAATACACTAATATTTTTAAAAGACTGTTTTACTAAATTTTGATGGAAAACCATTTTTAAATCTATCTTTCGACAATTTTATAAGCTATTTTTTTCAAAATAAATATATTCTTTATGATTGGTACATCAAAATTTAATTTGTGTGAATTTTTTGTATTTTTTCGATAAAGTTCATTTTTTAATGAACAGTGAAAAATGTTGTATTTTAATTCAAGACATATTTTTAATATAATTTATTTATCTGATTAGATTATATTTTGAATTGGGTTTGAAGTGAAATTAGAATATATTTTTTCCATTTAATCCAATGGTGGTCATTGGAATCAGTTTTAGTGTTAAATTGGACTTAAACTAGTGTCAATCTTTTGATACTTATTATTTCATAAAAACACGCTATATGTCATGACAGCGGGAATTAATTATTAAATTAATTAAAGTGACTTATATGATTTGAATTGTGGAAAATAGACATCATTTTTGAATTCGGAATATCAGATATAGCTTAGGGTGATGTTTTGGTATTTTTCTGAAAAACATCAATTTTTGATGAATAGTGAAACCACTAAGTGGTAGTTAAAGAAACTGATTTTTTCGTTTAAATGAAAATTTGTCACTTCTGTGATTTTATTTTCAAAAATCCGACATAAATTGTTGTCATTAAGTTGTAAAATGTGGTTCAATGAGATTAAAATAATTTTTTGGTGAATAGTAAATTTTAAGTTCTTAATCACGATTAGAGATAATTAGTGTAGTTTAAGGTAAAAATAATGTTTTAATAATATGAGATGAGCTTGAAACATGTCCTACCCTCATTGGATGTTTCATGGCCGACCAAGACAATCCATGAGTCAACTTGGTGACCCCATGGAGCCACTTTGGTTGGGAAATGACATAAATAACTTTTTATTTAATGTTAAAGTAAAAATGACACAAACATGAAATGTTTTACTAAAAGAATATTTACATGAGGTTATACAAGTCATATTTTTGACTATAAATAGTCATTGGAACACTAAAAAGATTTAATACATCATAGTAACTTTTTTATTGTTTTTAGACATTATATAAATTAAATTATTTATGACATCATGATAATGCAGCGATGACCTCATTATTTAACGATTTAAATAAAATAGAAAGATAATGTAAAATATAAGACCTACACATGTCCAAAACCTATTGGATGAGTGGATTTAGAACCCTTATCACCTTATCCTAGAAACACATCAATGTGGGACCTTTAAAATCCGAAACTCTTTTGATAATAATGTAACATTTTGTAACTTTACATGAGTGCCCCTCCTCTCCTCTTATAAAAGGCCCCCACCTCTACCTCCTTAACCACACTCCCAAAGCCTTTGGCTCAGCCAAACCATGCCCATTTTGTCTGTCAACTTCCATCTCTCACTCCTTGAAGCCTAAATTTGGGCAGAAGTCTTCCCAATGAAGCCTTTGAGCTCAAACCAAAGGGAGTTACCCGATTTTATGGTAATGTTTTCACTTGAGTCCTTTTGTTTTATTTTTCTTCTCCAACCCACTAAACTCTTTTTATTCATTTATTTTGTAACAACTCAAATATATTCAATATACTAGGATGATGTTATAAAAATTATTCGAGCTACACTTACACACACCTACATCTAATGGTTAATGGACATACTGTTTCCATGGATGGTGAATTTATGCCTCCCGAAACGATGATTGTTCAACATTCTTTTAACACCTTCATAGGTGGCCATTATGATGACACTATATTTATATATGATATAAATATGTTTATGTTTTTCGTTAAGCTTCTGTATTTTTCATTTTGGGTATACCTTTATGGTTTCCATTATGGGGAAATGTGATATCTTTATTTAAGGAAGTGCGGACTATTGCCCCCTCAAAGTGATTAGATTGGTTAAATACCATATGTGGGACGTATAAAGGATGGAGTTATGATATTATATATGATATTACACTGGAATTATTATATACCTTTATATCATTATGATTCCAATCTATAAAATATGAAATAGAAATGAAAGTAGCGTTCATGGGTATGTACGGCTTACTGTCTCCATGAACGGTGCATTTCATTTCATACCTCTATATGATTATGTTATATTATAAATTCATGTATATACGGGATATATATGATATACACATCATGATTATAATTCTAGATATAATGGATACATGAACAACTTGTAATTATAAAGGGTTTATTTTTTACTCAAGTACCAATGATCGTTAAAACGACCGTTATTAACTTAAATAATTACATAGTGTTCATGACATGGAAATAAGCGATATAAAAGGAATAATGAACTTGAAAAAAGTTCTTAAGAAAATAGAAATTAACTCAAGTTTATTATTCAGGACATTAAAGACTGATCAAGTCAAGTCAGACCCAAGATATTGGACTTCGTCTCAATCTCCTTCCATTGAGGCATATTTTGTTTTATACACAACCTTCTTTTATACGGTGTATAAACCCCTTTGACTTTTATGTTTATTCAAAAGGAATTTTTTTTATACGAAGCGTTTACTAAACGACAAAAAGGAATGTTTTTGTCGTATGTATGCGGCGACAACGACTTCTCCGCCACCGTGACCATTATTTGAGTTTCGGCTTCCTCTACAAGCCTTACCTTTTTTTAAAAGAAAAATAAATACCATGTTTTACTTTTATTTTATTTTGGTATTGAAAATGGTTTTCATAATATTTTTATATCAATGTGTTGTATTGATATCTTGTGATTGAAAGGTGTAAATCTTATGTTTCCTTTATGCATGTTTTATGTGATACGATTATGTTGAGGTTCTTGGGCATTATTATGATGACGGGTGGTTCCGTGATAGACTAAGGGCGGGTGATCCCGATATAGCTCTCCAATGCAATGGGTAATGCGAAGGAGTGAAACGTTATGGTTTCTTTGAAGAGATTTAGGGAATATACTGTGATGGGTATTCCAAACGTAACCAAGAGGGTTACTCCCTATGTAAGAATGTTGTGAATGCCTCAAGTTATTTTTATGTCTTATGATTTCTATGATTTATTCTTGATTTGATGAGATATATTAAAGTACTTATGTTTTATGGGTAAATTATGATTTCATTCTTATGTATATATGAACTTATGTTTCCGTTCCATATTTTTAGAACCCATACTGAGCTTTTTATGCTCATCCCAAGTTTTTTTGAAATGTTTTTCAAGGTCAAGGAAAAGGTACATGATATGATGATAGTGTCAAGGAAGTGTCAAGAAAGAATCCATGTTTTATTTTATATATGTTTCCATTGATGGGAAAGAAGAATACTATCTTTATGTAGCCACTTTGTATATATGTGGAATATAATGCATGTTTTATTATCTAATTATCTAAAACTCTAAACCCGAAAAGATCCTGAATGTGTAATCTTGCAATAACTCAAGATTATGTAAGGTTTAAGGGTTGGGCCTTATACAACACCTCTTAGATATAATTTGAATAATTTCCAAAAATGTACTCTTTTTTCACATATTTCAAAATATTCTTGTTCCTCGAGAAAAAAATTTTAAAAATTGACATTGGATAAATATTTTTTCAATATAGAGTATATAAATTAAAAAAAATTATTTTTAGAGATAAGAAAGACTCTAAATACACTTTCATAATATATATAATTTCAAATTATCTAATAACCTGTGAAATATATATTTTTTTATTTTTAAATTGGATGAAAAGTTATTTTCCCTTAATAGTAGTTTTTTTGTTATCATCATCAGGCTGTTGATATTTGGTCCACAAATTGTTTCTAGGAAGCCTGGAAAACTATTAATATGAATTATTAATATCAATGGACATATTTTTTATGTAAATAATGAAAAAGATATAATTTAAAAACCAATATTAAATATCATGTTTATGTACTCTTTATATATTGTATGAATTTAATAGAACAATATTTATATAATGATTTTTAGGCCTGTGAGATAAGAAATATAGTATACATCGATAAATATTTCATTCATTGATTATAAAAAAATAAAAAAATTTCTATGAGTACCTCAAAATAACTTTTAATGATATATGATAAATACTATATATTTCAATTTATTAGAATTATTATGTAATGAAATCTTGTCTATGTTTTAATCATTATGTATTTCCCAAAAATTTAACTATTCTCCTAATGTATAAATATTAGGAATCCATTTAACAATGATTCAAAAATTTAAGAGGATATACTCATGTAATATTTTTGAAAATTATAATTTACATATACCAATTCCCCATTCACATATTTTATATTTGAAATAGAATTTTTATCATTGTTTTGAAATCATAATGAAAAAATTCATCCAAGACATGAATATTATATTATTTTACAATTATAATTTCATAAACACATAAATTTTCTATAAGAAATTATACATAAATTCTTCGACCCTTTATAAATGGAATGACATGAATAAATAATCAAATCCATGTTCCTTAATTCAATGGATGTGTGGTTTTCGAGACTTCTTATTCCAAAACATAATATTTAAGATCTCTTAGTGATTACTTATTATCTCCTTGTTTTTTCAAATCACCGTCCAATAATCACGTTTTTTATAGCCGGTCAAACAAATATTTAGAATATATGGACATTTAGTTTTCTATTAAATTTAATTGACCATAAAAAAGATCATATTTTATGGAAAATGGTGAAATAATTATGATATGAATCAAATATTTATAAAACTCATATGATGGGCCCAATATTTTAGTAACTCTTAATGGGTAAATGTTACCATTTTCATTATAACAATTATAGTAAAATTTTTCATTTTAATATGGAAATAATATCCTCATAATCTCCTCCTATATTTATGTTTAGCATATATTAATAAGATACCTAATAAAATTTCCATCACTGATATGACCCTATAATTGATTTTACAAAAAATCGTTTGATCTAAAATATTGTTTATCTATATCATTAATAGAGAATATAAATTGAATAAAACTTGATGAATATTATAGAGGTTATTTAATTGATATCTACTCATGTTCATTAAATATTTTAATATTTTTATTCCGTATATGAGGAATGAATATAATTTTTTATTTTTAGACTCATTATACACAAATATATTTTCAAATTAAAAATATAAATCATATTATGATTTATTATTAGAAAATAATCGTACACATGTATATGGGAATATAGTTACCAAAAAATGATTTTTCGCCTAAAATTAAAGAATGAAGTTGAGATAAACAAATATAATTTTTGGGTTTATTCCATTTTGAAAATCCTCTTTAAAACTTACATTTTCATTATTTTTGAAATTTTTTTGATATATAACTTCGTATTTTATTAATTAATGATTATTATGAATCTCAAAGGAATCAGTGTATGATTCAACTGTGAATTTCTTAGTAATGTCTCCTAAAATATATCCAAAAAATATTTTTCACAAAAAAATGATAAATCTTATCCATGGATATAGATATCTTCCTTGATAATGACCCTTATTAGTTTATGATACATATTATTATTAAACTTTGTTATAAAATATTATTAAAAAATTGATATTCATCAAATTTTGATCCACATAAATTCATTTTACACAAAATTTAAGGAAAATTTTAGATATAAATTCCATTAAAAACTATTCAATATAGAAAATTATTCACAACTAGGGCAACTGAATTCATTGTCACCTAAATCTAAAAGAGAATACGGATGAATATTGGTCATCAATATGAATAATGTAGTGTCATGATCAATATAATCCTTGATATGTTTGAGATTATTCTTTTTTGAATGATATATACATAAATATATATGTTAGGTGAGGGTAATAGCGGAAATTATATAATCAAGAATGCATTATTTTAAAAAATATATATTAAATTTAAACAAAATCTCTAAGTCTAATGATGAGAATGTTGCAAATGAATTAAAAAATTAAATCGTTTTTAGACTAATATAGTGTTCTAAATTAACATTTCATTTCTTATAAATAATTTTTATTAATTAATTCATTATCATGGTGTTTTTTGAGAGTTAATGATTACTGATAATGATAATAATACCTTCTAGGGGTTTTTAGAAGAATAAATTTATCATAAAATATAATTTTCCTTTAATGAGATAATCCATTTTTTAATTTTACGTGTTTATATTGATATATTTCATTTGTGAATTTAAAATATGTTGTTATATAGAATAATTACACATTTTTTACTTTATTAATTTACCAAAAATTTATTTTATAGGCATTGGATACATACACAATGAATCTTTCTTTAGTATAAAAATATTTAATTCAGAATTATAATTAGTATGTGTACTAAATTCATGGAGTCTTTATCAATTCTATTATTCCAAAATATATCAATGATTCCAATCTATCATTAATCTATTAAAAAAATAATAGATTCAATGTTATTTTGTTTCAAATTCCCACTAGTTAGATGTTTTTTATATCCATATTGAATCTTCATCTATTGAGATGCCTTTTTTGAGATATAATCCAAAAAATGTCAACAAGAAACTGAAAAAATTTACTCTATTATTTTACAAAACATTATTGGTATTATTGTATAATGTGTAAATGTTTTATCAAAAACATAAACATCATTATTCATGATATAACATGTAGATGTTTCTACATGTATATATGTAGTTTTTTAATTTTTTTTATGTACTAAATTAAAAGTATACTGTTTTCTATTTTTTCATATAGGGATAAAATTGATGAGTAAGATCCCTTATATGGTGCAAAAAGAAAATGTTATTTTAAATAATCAGAGGTATAATTTTAATAATTTGTATGATTATATGAATGTCAATTTATATCACTCATGATATTTTCTGGTCCCATTCCAAATAGTATTCCCATAATTTGTGAGCTCAAATATATTGGGAAAATATTGAACTAAAATGATATATGTTGATCAAAATGAATAATAGAGGAATCTATATAGGTTAATATTGACGAATAATAGTGTGAGTAAATTAATATAGGAAAATTGGGATATTCGATAGATAAAAATTCTAATATCTACGTGGAATGACTTCAACTTTTTGAAAACAATTATGGGAATAAATTATGAATGATATTGTAAAGTGGATACCAAGATAATGAGGATTAAAAATGTCCTATGAAAGAAACATATCCTTTAATTAATCTAAAATTATTTCATAACGTATTTCGATGAAATTGATTAATAACTCAATGTAGCTCCGTGAAATTTAAAAAACTAGATTTATTACTATTAATTTCCAAAAGGAAACAATATTCAATATATTAATTCAACTCAAAAAATGATAATTGTTTTATACATGTCACCCAGTAGGTCATATCATAGTTAATAATAACCATTATAACTACAAAAATACTATATTTCATTATTAATTCCCAATTGAATTAATATTATGTTGGATTTCATTGGATACATTAAACATCAAACTGAAAAAAAGTGTGATACTTTTATTGAGAGAAAATATAAATATTGTTGATAAAAATTAAAAAATTATGATTCTACTTTAATAATCAATTGTAAAAAAATAAAATTAGAATAAAATTTTAATAAAAAATTAAAATATCCATGAACATGTAATCGCTATCCCTATGTTCTGACGGGAATATCAAAACCTTTTTCAAAACATTGGATTAATGGATACAACATTGAAATATTTTCAGTATGATGTGAGAGAAGGATTTAAGGTTTTATATGAGATTATATGGGAAGAAAATAAAATCCATATGATTATAGATGTATTAGATTCAATTGGTTGGCCATATTATATCATAATTTCACAGATATTACCCTTTATAATATATTGTAATTCGGTATAATACCAATAATGTTTTCCTAATTTCTAGTATGATTAAAATTATTTTCTTCTAATGAAATATTTTTATGTTATTATGTATTTTATCCAAATTAATAAATCAATTTTAAAACTATATTATTAATTTATCTTACATTTCAACACATGAATGTTTATATGTAAATTTAAATAATGGTGGTTTCAAGATAAGAAATGACTATAAATTAATTTTATTCTTCAAGAATAAATTTTTAAATGGGTTTTAAGGCATTTTGTCCATGAATATTATGATTATTTTCTAAAATCATCTTAATTTTTTTTTAAAATAATTATATCATTTTCAAATCATTATATTAAATTTTTTTATGGGAGTGATTTTTAAATTTTCAAATAAAATTATTTTTCTATAAATATTACAAAATATAGATTTTATATGAATAATTTTTTATATTTATTAATTTGAAAGGTTTCATTTCTATAATATTATTTCAAAATATATTTTATTATTTTTTATTAAGCCTAATAATTTTTCTTTATTTTTAGATTAATTTTTTTATAAAATTTTATATTTTACTTTTGGGCTTAAAAACATATTTTTCTAAAAAAATGATTCTTTGTTGAATTTTAGAAAATTATATTAAAATTTATTTATTAATTATATTTAAATTTATTCAGGAAATATTTATTCTTTCTATATAGTATGGAGGATCATATATGTTAAATAGGTTCAATTTAATTTTTTAAGAATAATGAATATTAATCGATGTAAATATATTTCATCCTGCTAATGTAAACTAGTAAATTAAGGTAAACATAATGTGATAATGATTTAATAATATTTTTAACACAATACATATTTCAATTCGATGCATTTGTTTCCAAAACCCCATTTATATATTTGATAATATTTAATTTTTATGGGCTTTTGGCAATGATAACAACCTTTATTCTATATTTTGAAAAGGTAAATTGTAAAATATCACTGTCATTCATTTGATTTCACTTATAAGTTCACGTAAGGATATGATGATGTTATAAAATAATAGATAACATTATTTTGAACATTTTTTAATTTATTTTTTATTTAATTTATTTTTTATTTCTACTGAATTATATTTACCATAAATTCTTACATTAAGTTGACATCGTACATGGGCAAGCTATATGAAAATAAATGTAAATGATTTTTTCTTTAAAATAATTAATATTATTTTGTTGAATAAATTTTTCACTTGGATTATATTGTTAATAATTTTTAATAATTTATTTTCATAGAGATTACTTTGGAATTTCATACCATTGATGAGGTCTTTAATGTGAAAATATGTGAATAGTTCATAAAATAAAATAAATTATATTTTATGTTATATAACATATTATAAAATGATTTAAAAATAATAATAAAACTTAAAATATGAAAATATTGGGGTTATATTGTGTTAAAATCATCTTGAGGGAAATTTGGAGCCAATTATTATATTATAATTAAATTTCTACCCTTTTAAGAGTGAAAAGGTGTTACCAAAATTAATGTTATAATTGGTCAACGAAGGGGTTAAATCCAAATATAAGGTTTAAAATACCACATACACCAGTGAAAATATTATTATTTTATTATATTACAACACTATATTATATTTATTTTTAATTTTTCTACTTGTTTGCACTATTTCATGTAAAATAATTTATAATATATAAATAATTTAATTATTTCAATGTGTGTCCAATACTTTACTATAAAAGGAGAGCACCAATCCTTTATTCTACACACCACCATGTTCCTATTATCTAAAATATAAATAACTATTCTAAGAATCCTTAACTTTAATAAAGATGTTTGTTTATTTTTAAAATAATATTCATAGGGTCCATAGGAAGAATTCCAAAGAAGGTATCTAAAAAAATAGGTAATTTTTTTAACTGATGTCCTTCATTTAACATATACATTTTGCACCTTAAATTAGGTCTTAACATCTATAAGAATATAATATAACTATGAGTAACATATGGATATGTTTTTATGTTAATGGAATCACATTATTCATCTATTTTTCCATCTTATTCTAAATAAAATAATTTCATTATTGTACATGTGGAATAAAACATAGAAAAACTGATTTGTCTAATTTTAAATCACTATATAAAAAGTTCAGTTATTATTAAGGATTTAGAAAATACATATTATATTAAATGTAATATTAATTATTATTGAATTAATGTAAATTAATTACTTTCATAACCTTTTATTCATTACAAAATGATAATATCAATTACGCATACATATGGAATACATCTTCCATGAAGTGATCCTACTGAAGTTTCATTACTTACTATCATGGGTGAATATGAAATTGTTTATGATGAATAAAAATTTCAATTATGTAATTTTCTTTTATTATTTATATGATTTAATATTAATCTTTTGACCATGGTCAAAATACCAAAGTTAGATTAAAATTACAAACCAAACTTCCTCAAAACTACTAATTAGGCTATAACTAATTAACTAATTAAATATTACATTATAATAAATGAAATAAATTATTTAACATCAACAAATAAAACAAATAAAACATTCATATGAATGTAAATAATTAAAACATTTTTATTATTTTGGAATAAAAAGAAAATACATGACATGTTGCGATCCATGTAATTTCACATTACATTAAAAAAACACATTAAATTTTATAAAGAATTTATTTTTAAATCCTATATTTCTAGGTTGATATTCATAAAATCTTTTTAAGGATATATTTTTATTAACATAAATAAATTATAAACTAAATTTTATATTTCTATTGACATTCATTCATTTTTTAAAAAAATTAAATTTTGATATATTTTATACGAATTATTTTGACATCAGTTAAAAAGGAAAAAAACAAATGTTATACTTTAAAATATTTGATATTTATGGATTTTTCCACTAATACCATAATATATTATGTTTTTCTTCCCTTATAAGGATAAATTTTTTCTTAAAGGAAAAACTCATGCTTCCCTATTCATTGGGAATTTTATTTTTATTTTTAATCTAATTTAAATATATTCATTATTTTATGAAATTGTTTTACCTATGTGTTAAAAAAAATTTATGGGTATTATGATAAAAATGAAATATTTTATTTTTCTAGGACATTCACAGAACATGTAATTTTCATAATAAAATGGGTGAGCCTTTAATATCTCTCAAATGAAATGGATAATGATTTCGATTCCCAAAGAATTATTATGGAATTTACGAGGTATGTTATTCAATTCCTAAGGGTCTTTATAAGTGTTATTTTAATATAACGTCCCATGTGGCCTATATTAATTTTATATTTATTCTTATGAGTTTTCATTGACGTATTCGGATGTTATAAAGTATTATATTGATCTGTTGTTTAAAAAAATTATTATTACACATGAATGAAAAAATATAAGTTTTTTTAAAATAGATTCCAGGGGTTCTTATGATTTATAAAAAAAGCATACTTATGAATTTTTCTTTTATGGTGCCTTAAAAAGACCATTATGAAAATATCTGATATGCCCAAGTCCATATTTTTTCATTTCCAAAATACTCTTTTAAAAGGGAAAGTGTAAACCTTAACATCATACCAACAAGTTAAAAAAACATTACAGTCCATCCATAATCCAAAAAAGAGCGCCATCAACCAAAGGTTCAAATTCAAAATTCAGAAAACATCCAACCTATAATCAAACCATGTTCCATCCCCCATCATCTGCATTGATCGAATTGCCACCCTTATTCACCATCGATTCACACCCACCTTGAGCTTTGTGCCAATCACACTGAAGCACCAATAACACAGCCGATCAGAGCGTCGAAAAGCCTCCACTGGAGTCCATCAATGCCAACATAGAGTTCAACAACGACAAAACACAAAAAAGCACCACATCAACCATGAAAGTCATCAACACAAAAGAAGACACGAATGGCAGAGAAACACCATTGGCCAAGGAACTACATCCACAAAGCCATCAGTGAAAATGCCTGGAGCCGGCGAAGATAAGACACCACAAGCCACCGACTGCCCGAATGCACATTCCAAAGCACCTGGAGGACCACATCTCACAACTGCCTCGGAAATGGAAGTGGAGACCTAGAACAGGATCAGCTAAGTGAGCAGGATGGAGGACAAAAAAGATTATCCTAGATAATCCCCACTAGACAACCAACCACAGAGATAAAACCAACATAAAAAATACCTCACATGAAACAGAATCGAAAACCAGAAAATAGAAGGGAGAGATGGGGCTGAAACCTAAGAGAGAAGAAGAAGCAGATGAAAATAAGACCCCGGATACCATCCTGTTAGCCCAAAACCATAGAGATTCCTTCTCTCCAGGTCTGACATGAAGAAGAAGGAGATTATTATATGTCTTATAATGATATTTTTATAATCATCCAAAATATTCAAATGTTTATTAATGGTTTTATGGATGAGAAGAAAAATTGGCAAAGAATTAATATGGTAATAATATCTAACAAATTGGATAATTTACTCATAATGGCATGGATATTTAAAGGTACTAGTTTTTCCCAATTATTTAAAAAACCCTTAAAGTACATTGGGTGTGTATCAGATCCATTATTATTGTTCATTACATTATGTTATTTTTATATATATATTTTTATGAAAATAAGGAATGTTAATATTATATTTATTTTGTTGGATTAGAGAGTGTAGGTTAAGGTTGTTAATGCCGGTATTAGTGGAGGGTTTATATGACATTGGAGAAAATGAATTTTTTTTAATTTTAACGTGAGGGTTATGGATACCAACATGGATTTTATGTTTATGTTTTATAATATGTTCCACAGCAAAGACACCCCATTTTAGGTTTAATGTGATGGGATTTTAGGGTGATTAATAATATTCTGAGATATATATTACAGGATAGATGTATATTAGACATATATGTTTAACATTAATGACTATTTTTTAATAATGAAATTTAATTTAGGGAATTCATTTTAAAGGGATGGGAAAACCATTCTATTTAAAACTATCATTTATTTGGCGGTATTTTTGGTTTATTGGGAAAACAATTTACATTCTGGGAACATATGATATATTGTATTGATGACCATGATATTGAAAAGTGATTTGGTGAATATATGATTAATGTTAATTTTGGAAATAATTTTTTTCTATAATGATTTTTGTTTTAAAAAATTATTATTAAATTATAATTTGAAAGTATATATGATTATTATTTATATTTATTACAATTTAGATTATTTATAAAAAAATTAGTATATTTTGGATATAATAATACAAGAAAATATATATATTTACAAAATTAGATTAGGTTATACAGATGTAATTTGGTGATAAATGTTTTTTTATTATCGATGAATATGTCATCCGGAATTCAGATTTTTTGGATTTTTATATTCATCAGCAATAGTGTGAATAACATTATGGTTATATATCTAGGAAATGACTTATATTGAGTTTTGGGAGTTATTATTGATAATCTATGGGCTAATATATTATTCCATCATATTATAGTTAATTTAAATTAGATATTATCTTACACTGTGAAAGAAATTTGGTTTTTGATAATGTCTAAAGAATGGATGATTAAATTCATGTCCTTGTATGGATCTTGTAATCTAGCAGATGTTGAATTTTGTTCTTAAGGAAGGAAAATATCATCATTAATGTTCATTTTACATATTAAGAGAAGATATTTATATTGAAATTGATCAAATCAAATACAATAATTTAAATTATAGATATTTTTGTTAAAAATAATCATATATATATTCATTCACAATATCACAATCAAAGTGGTAAAATTATTACTAAAATATATCAACTCTTATGTTTAAGTTATTACTCAACTATAAATATGAAAATGTATATATTCATCTATATGTATGAGTTTGAATGATGTTCATTATATTTATAGAATTATAATTTTCCTGATATTGACATTAAAATGTATGTTCATGATAAAATATAAAAATGATATTTATAAAATGAGAAACTCGTTTTTGTGAAGACAATTAAAAATAGATAAGATGTAATTTTTATAATAGGGTATAATTTAACACCATGATATATGAATATTTATCTCACATTTTATGGAATAATATTTTTAGTAGCTTGTGATTCACATAAAATAAAACTAAATTGAAATATTATATTTTTATGGAGATAAAAAATGAAAATCGTTTAAAAAACATATTACAATATAGGGCAGGTATACTAATAAATAGTATGATTAATATAATTTAAATAAATGGATAAATATTTTTAAATTCAATAACTATATAATATTTGTCTCCATATATAACCATGATAATCATAACCTTGAACAATACTAATGATTAAAGGCTATATAGTATAACTATTTATGGCATGATAAGAGATATGTAAGGATGTGGTGATTTATATGAGATTATATTTGAAGTCAATATAGCTATTAGGCTAATGTGGTCATTGTTATCATATGGTGGTTGGTAATATATTATCATTTTTCCAATATTACCTCTGGGATATTCAAGTTATTATTTATAAAACCAAATAATTTTTTTATAGTAGATAATATATGATATGATTAATGTTATTTTTTAAAAAGAATTATTAATTTTTCTATATATTATCTTAATAAAATATTCTATTTTAAAATTATTATTATGAAAATATTTTATATTTAAACATATTATCACATATATTAACATGAATCTAATGGTGATTAATAGATAAGGAATATGTATAAATTCATTTTATACATCAAAAATATGTTTCCTTAAAAGGGGACATTATCAAATTTATGATTGGATATCATAATTAATTCATGAAACATTAATAAAATTTATTTCATAAAAATGAAATAATTTTTAAAATCATTAGGTAAAAAATATATTATGGCTAAAATTGGACAATATTTTGAAAATACTTAATTTTTAGTAAATAGATAAAGATACCTTTTTTCTAATAAAATGTCATTTCCATTCATGTATATCTTAGGGTTAATATCACAGTACTTGTTTACTTATATATAAATTATCCTAGTTAGTCATGTGTCCTGAAGAGAGTTTCCTTGTATGGAAAAAGCTTCTGACTAATTTTGGGGGTTTAGGATTGGATGATAGGTATATTATACCCCATTTATCATAGTGAATCACAATAGTGAATAAAAAATAAATCTATAGAAACAGTAAAATTAAAATTGTTGAATAAAATTATCCAGACAATTATATCCATGTGAAATAAAAATATAGATTCATATACAATGTGATGGTGGCATGATGCAATAAAAACTCAGACAAATGGACAAGTGGAATTATTCCTACATTATAATACATGTTATACAAATGTAAACCAAAATAATAAAATTAAATATCCTATATAATGTTGAGAAAAAACTTTATCCTTTACTCCTATAATAAATCATAATACTTGAAATCATGAATCCATTGTAATAATCTTCCCTTTTTCCCTACATATATAAAAGAATTATTTTTGGGTACCAATATATGGCTCATATATGGTTTTAGTAATACTCAGTAGAATTCCACGATATTTATTTATTTATACAATCTGTTAATTTAAAATTATAAATTTTCAGGTAAATTGAATAATTATGATAAATAAATAAACCATGTCAGTGTGGCATCCCATTGGAACACCTGTATGATATAACTACTTCATGATAATCTAGAATATCTCATTTTATTTAAAATTTTAGGTGAATAAATAAATAAATGTAACCTGGACCTAAGTAATACCACAAAGAAATCTATAAGTAGTGATAATAATATAATGTATCATATAATACTTGGATTTTATGATTTATAAATTGGGTAATATCCATAGGGTTATACCCTTGGAAATTCACACTATGAGAAATGTGCTGCCCAAGCCCTATGGGAATTTCAAATTTTTCATTCACACTATAATATAATAGACACTAATGTATTAACAAAGGTGGTCCAAAACATAAATAAGAATCCAAGGAATACCATCCATCTAATTTATTTTAAACATATAAAACATTAGGTGAAATATAAATACTAGTTCAATGTTTTCAAAATCATAATATAAAGATGAAATTTAGGTGTGGTCTTTAACATATCCGAATCATCCATGAATTATCAAGTTCCCTATGTCATTGTTCATGGAAACCCGAGATGGGATTCAATTTATCTCTTAGTACATGGAAAACCCTTAATGAAATTCAATGTATGTTACCATTGTCGATAAATATATAATATATAATCAGTTTCCTATAATTATAATAATAGCCAAGGTCCC
The DNA here is from genome assembly GCA_963277665.1 of Viscum album. Taxonomy (NCBI): domain Eukaryota; kingdom Viridiplantae; phylum Streptophyta; class Magnoliopsida; order Santalales; family Viscaceae; genus Viscum; species Viscum album. Next base: position 1,899,847,070 of record OY728150.1, read on the forward strand.
ATTTCATACTTAAAAATGGGATATTGGACATGTTCTTACCATTCAAATTTCATTTTAAAGAATTTATCCATTCATGGTTATAATGAAAATCCAACACACCATAGAGGGAAATAAATTCATATAGATATGTCATAAGGGCATTATAAGATATCATATAATTTCATTCAATTCAGTTAAAACAAATTATTTATAAGTTTCATGTCTACTCACCTATATAGTATGTTTAATCAAACCACATGACATAATATGCAAAGGATTTTAAGGTGACACAATCTAATTGGTAGATTAATATATGTACACAACCTTCAGTGATGAAAATAGGTTGGAGGTACCAACTAGAATGATCTTATATCAAAACTTTTGATTAATTTTTCAATTATAAGGAATCTCATGTATGTTCCAAGAAATTGAATTATAGTGAATGTTATAGTCACAAAAATAATCAGGGAAATGAATTAAACTACAAATTATTTGCTCGTAGTTGACACATTTTCCATTATCAAGATAAATCCTTGGGACAATGCAAAAAATAAAATAAAATAAAAATTTGCTGAAAATAAGGCATATTATCTCACAAAAAAATCCATTTTAGTTGGGAAGTGAAAATAAGTAAATAACCAAGTGGAGTCATATTTGTCCCAATGGGGATAATCTAAGATGAATGACTTTAAGTCATTAATCATATTAATGAAATGGATCAAATCCTATATAAAGAGGAAATGGTTATGTACAATAGTGGGAAGCTACTAGAATTGATGGAGATGGAAGATTGGTTAATGGGTTAATGTTTTAATTTGGAAAATCACAATTTAACACTTTTTTAAAAGATTTCATTGTTTGGAAACATGGTTTGAAAAACCATTCTCTAAAACTACCCTACCATTTTTTATATAAAACACCCCATTGAATAGTTAAAAATTTAATTTGAAAAACCATTCATAGACTATATGGGATCAGTATCCAAGAACCACAACACTTTTAATCCTTATGCCTGATTAGGATAAAAAATTCACTGACTGGTCACAATACACATTCAATTTATTATTTGATTTTCAGGTCTTTTTTTTCCACCTCCCAATCAATTAAAATAATTATTCACCTTCATTATAGGACCAACTGGTTGAGACTCTTTCTCACTTCTTACAATGTTCCAACCATGAACATCTACCTATTTCTCTAAAAATTCGATCTTTGAGCTTTGGAAAATACCCAAACACTCATAAAACCATTTATAGATATTTAATAATTTTCATGAGGATAAAAAAATATTTACATCGAATTTAAATGGGTCTATACCTCATTAAAAATCTCAGATCCTATGACCTCTTATCCTTAAAAAGGCTTTTCCTAGAGTTTACATTTTTAGGGTTACTGAACATTAGCTGAGAATAAAATTAGCTACAAAACACATATGTTTTCCTTTTTCTCCAAAATATTCCCTTGTACACAGTCATGTAACTATAACACCAAAACTAGATGATTTGAATTTCTTTGTGGAGCCTTCAGTCAATGATCAATGATACCTTTATGGCACTCCTAAAATGAATAATCAATATCCAACTCCACCTCAACTGGTTAAAAATTATGTAATGGGTATAAATGATAATGTCATAATTAAGACACATGGAGAAAATCATGTATATCACTAAATATATGAGGATTTTATATCATTTAAACCATTGGTATGATGCTCTTTGAAACATGAAAATGTCTTAGAAACCGAGGTGGTATCATTCCTTTTCAAATAAATCACACATACCCATTTCAAAGGAATAGACATAAAAATAATAAGCATCCCACCTTGAATATTTAAGAGATTATATGGATATTTTCATATAAAATATTCCAAGACTAAGATGTATGCATATGCTTCTTGATCAAATATACTTTCTCTAATGTCCCCTAAAAGGATAAGCTCCTTGTAGCATTTTCCCTTGCCTCGAACTACCAGAACAGTGAATGAAACAAAATACTACATTATGCATAATAATAATCCATCTATACAGTCACATGGAATATATTATTATAATAGAACTCAATATAAGGTAGATGTTTTTTCCAAGAACCTCTAATATCAAGGATGCATGATTGGAGCATGTCAAATGACTTCTGTATATTTTTTATGGAATGGTCATTTGTCCGAGGGAAGTGTGTTGTATTTAGAAGTAACTACGACCCAAGATCATTATATAACCACTTCCAGAAACATGATTTAATCATAGTGCCCATGTATGGAATGATGGAATGTAAAAATCCATGAAGGCATATGATCTCCCGGAATTATATCCGCCTTATCTCGTCAATTAGAAGTGTCTCCCTAAATGACAAAAAATGGGAGATCTTTTTTATTATATCCATGATAACACATACATATACATTGTCATGAGGTAATATAGGGAAACCCATTAAAAAATCCCAACTGAAGTAATCCAATATCTAATCTATAATTGTTAGGGAATGTAAAATCCCTACATATCATAGATGTTTTTCCTTTACCTACATATAGGAGGAGGACTAGGTAATGAAACCCGATATCACTCTTTTTATCTGTAACCACTAATACTGATATTGTATTTCATGGTATAATATAGTGATAATAGGATATAAAGACCAAGTAGATGTATGAAATAATCATATAAAATACTCTAATATATTTTTTTATAATCTAACCATTCCTAGTAATATAAAAGATCTCATCCATACCAACAACCTTTCTCTATGGTGGGTCCTCCCTAAAACACTCCCCCTAAGGTTTATGTACTCATGATCAGACAGCTACCTAATGTTATTTCTCTCCATATAGGAATAATAATTGATAATTACAATATTATATGACTAAATTGATACTCATGAATCTTAACAAGCATATAAAACACATATTCATCTATTATCGTTCAATAATATCTTTTTGAACCACTATTGTCTATGTATTCTATCTCAAATTTCCGGAAACTAAAATTCACTTCTCTATAACTCAAGAAACCTCAATATTGAAATATTTTAGGTATTCAAAATATCATTGTTTATTAAAATTCATGTAACAATAAGTGAATACTTATTTCCTACTTTTATGATCCGTATATGCATCAAATCATTCATCCAATATTTATTTCCTAAAAAACTCATGGAATGAATCACTACATGAAGATGAATATAGGGTGTTGGGTAATTATTCTCTTGATTCCTAAAATACTATAACCCTCATACACCATCCTATATCAAAAATCCATAAATGAAATATCCCATCCCAATGCATGATTCACCACAATACATAGTCTATCCTCTTCAATGCTTAGGTAGAATCAGGATCGATGTTGACGTGAGTCTTCCTTTAAACAACATAAAGTCCTTTTTCATGAGATTCCAACCACAATAATTTAACACTATTCATTTTCAATACCATAAGAGTGGAATAAAGGAATGATAAATTCTCAATAAAAATACTCCAATACCCAACTATCTCTAAGAAACTCTATAAATAAATATTGTTCATAGTATACTCCCAAGTAACCACTGATAGTACCTAATCTAGGATTGAAAATACTCCCTATTATGAGATAATTTGTACCCATTAGTGAAAATTATAAATCCAAAAGAATCATTTTGTGCGAATCAAATATGAACTATGATCTCTTAGAGTAATAAATTTGATTACAAGGGGTTTAGAGTAATAATTTTTAGTCTTATAAAATACCAAAAATATCATCAACAAAAACAACCACAACAGATTCTATTAATGGGTGTAAATCATAATTAACTAGAGACATGAAGACTACTATTTTCTCCTGAAATCGAATTTCATGACATGAAAATCATATATTCCATATTCATTTTAGAATATTTTACTTGGTATATATTTGGGTCTAAACATTTATCAAGGACATCCTGACCCTAGTTCTATCTTCGAGAATATATGAGCTCCCCAAAGATGATAGAAAATTTCATCTATACAAGGAAGCTGATACTGGTTCATTAAGGTAAGGTGATTCAACCATTAGTAATCCACACAAATCATCAGGTTCCCATCCACCTTATTGTAGAAAATAATGTGTGAACTGCAAAGGGAAGTGTATGGTTATATAAAACGCATTAATTCTAGATCCCCTAACTGTCTATGGAGTTTATTAAGATGACTTGATGTCATTTTGTAATGATGAATACATAAACATGGTATTCATGGAAGCAAATCAATAGTAAACTCCAACTCTCTATTTAGATGTATCCTAGTATATAAATATTTAAATATTTGACTAAATTATTCAACTACTAGAATAAATTATGTCTAATTTATTCCCTAATCATTCTAAAAAGTCTTGAAATGTATGTTATAACTATTTCAACCCTATAATGATTTGTTCTAACATGAATTAAAGATCATACCATTATCATTTGTGAATATTGATATCGGCCTTAGGTTATATAAAGGACACCATCTGATAATAGTTATAAACTTGAGAATGATAAGGCACTAAATATTACACATAATGAAATATATCAAATCATTTAATTTTGAGGGTGAAAAGGTTTCATTGAAAATGATAGTAGCAAATACAAATTGTATTCCATACATTCGAATCCATTTTCTGACCATAGTCTAAATATATTGGCATGTTTTATCATTCTATATAGACTCTCAATTTCAAGAATGAAATTTCAATAATTTAAACTGATATAAATGATTGGGAAGTGCCTATATCAATTAAAACAGATAGTAATATAGAGGCTAAAAAAATAATAACACTATATGATGAAGGAATGAAACTCTTATCATCAAGAGTAGGTTATATGAAATAAATTTATCCAACTCCAAAAATATGTACACCGTACCTTACAACCTAGTTGTCTTCCACCTGAATACATTTTTATATATCCAATAAAGCATCTTCTAGCCCATCCACCACCCCAGCATGTACTTCTCATTGTACTACAGCTCCCTTCCTAATGTTATGCTACAAATCCACTTCATAACCTGGATTTAGTGAAGAAACCCCCTCACTATTTAATATAGGAAATGTTTTATTGACCCACTGATGATGATACATCATGTTGCAAGACCAACACATGAATTATTCCTTATTATAGTCGTACATCATGTGTTTTGTCCTATCACATTGGGGATATATCACATGGACACCAAGGTGAACACTCTATATACTATTACCAATATGAGAAGGCTTAAAATGCCACATGTTACTACTTGATGAATCACTTCCCTATAGAGATACTGAACCAATAATTCCTAAAAATTCATCATTCTTTATGTTAATATCATATTTGAGTGTCTGAGTCAATATTTATGTGACAATAATCAAATGAAAAAAATTCATATATAGTCTAATGGATTATGAAATCCAATCCTAAAATCGTCTATCATAATACAATATTTCACCAAGGCAAACATGAAAAACCGATAACCCATTAAATGAGAAGATTATTCTACAAAAGATGATGATCCTTACTACTTGTGAAGAAGAAAATTGTATTAGTCAAGATTCAGTGTATTAGGAATGAAATTGTTCTTGGAAAAAAATCTAGAAATCCCTCCAAATAATATCTTGATGCATATCAACCAAGTTCAAACAATCTCATATTATCTTGGATAACCCTCTATGAATATAATATTAAATAATAACTCTCTATTCAAGATGAGTCTCGAAATGGTTGATGGTAGATAATATGGAATATATATGTGAATCAATGTCATGGGATCTGACTCCCCACCCCATGTAATGAGGTTTATACTATTTAAACTCCCTATTCTACTCTTATATAAAACCATAAGGTCATGGAGTCCCATGTATGGACTAATCAAGCCATAAGAAACTCTCTTGAAACTAAGAATCAGTTCCTAGATCTGGTGTAAAAAGAGCTGTCACAGGTGGCATTATTATATTTAATAAGATTTCTTCATGTCCCACCACCTCGTGTGAAAGCAAATTTCCACATTTTTAGCACATGACTTGAGGCCACTATGGTTTCATATTTCTACATTATTAAATAGAGTCATCGATGAATTATTTTTCAAATAAATATATTTCAGGTAAAATAATAAGAGATGCACATATAGATATTTTATATGTTTCAGTACCCATTTCCCAATTCCTAATGGTGTGAAAAGGTAATTTAGAATACCAAAAGGGAACATTAGGGGAACTTATAAAAACTATTAATCTGGTTATATTATGGTCAATTCCTTATATATCAGAAAAAATATCTATTATATGGAGTGTATGTTTCAGTATATGGAGTGTATGTTTCAAGTTAAATAGAAAAAACGCTTAATATGACTTTATAATCCCCATTTAATGGAAATCCATTCATTTTATAATTTCAATTAAATTGTTTTAGTTATATATATATATATATATATATATTCTATAACTTATAAGTTGCAATTTTTATTTCATGTAACTAGGTTTAGTCCTTTTTGATGGTTTAATTATATAGATCACTATTAAAAATTTATAGAGTTCCCCATAGTTAATATACTTAAATTTTCATCCATTTAATTCTTAACAGTAATGTTTCATCCCATGAAAAAAATGTTTCATGGATTAATCCTATAATAATTAGTCTTATATGGGTCCCAAATCATGTTATACTTGGAAAAACCATTAATTTTTATGTATAAACATTAATTAAGGAATTATTTATCCCAGTAATCCTATAGAAATTATATTCAGTTAGAAAATAATTAAATTAAGGAACATAAATGTGGCATAGGAAATGAACATAATTAAGTATAAATGGTTAAAAATATGATTAAAATATAAATCATTAGGTATCTCTAATGATATATGGTGAGATACATCACTTCCCTACTAGTTAAAGGGTAAAACATAATTCATAATACTGATAAACACCCCAAATCATATGTGTCTACCAATGTTGAAATCAATAGAACTGGAGTCAGAGAAAACATTAATAGAATGTACCATACTAGGAATCTTGTAATTTTTCCTAAATATGGATTAGCTACTCCGAATATCAGGGTTATTAAAAAAATAAAAATCAATCCCACTTTTCTGGATACTAACAAAAATATTAATAGAATGGAAAATAATTCTCTAATACCACTTGTAATGTACTGATCCTGGTTCAATCATATGTAACCGTACCTTTTTGGTCATGTGGCCTCAATCATTTTTTTTCGTATATTCCAAATTGAGTCGACTAGTAGCGAGGTTACCTAATGGTATGGTGGGGAGTGTATTCTCCCATTATTTAAGTCGATCATTATGGTTAATAAAATTGTAATCTAGGTACATTGTATAATAGAAAAAAGGAATAAATTAATCTAGATAAACATAATCAATCTAAATCAATATCTAGAGTGATATACAGAGTGATAATGACATGATTCTTTTAAAAATTAGAAATAAGGACACATTGAAGATGAAATATGGTACAATAAATTCTATTAAAATGTTTACAAAAAGTCCAGAATGCTATATATAATTACATCCAAATTAATATATTGATCATCTAATCCTATATTACATCATATTAATAGAAATAGATCTTAGATGGAAGGAAAATTACCTTTTTCTCTACATCAATCCAGGATATCTATCTAGGTAATAATATATATCCGGAACAGGGTTTAAGTAAAACACAATAGAAAACCAACAATAGTTTCTAATACAATCCTAAATGTTAATATATAGTGAGCAGTGTTTTTGTATTATAAATAAATTAAATATATAATAAATCATATCATATTAGGTTCCCCATTCTGTAATCATCTGATATTACCTACGTCGAGCTATGTTCAATTGTCTATGAGAATTATAGGTTTTAGATTTATATATATAATCATATGACACATATTGTATAATGAAGTTGTGTGTATGTAGTGATAAGAATGAAAGGTCCCATATCATTCTTTTATTTCAATATTTTTAAATTGTGTGAAATCCCTAGTTGTACACCCTTATCAATTCACCTTAATGGGAACTTAATACATATGAACAATGAGAATATCCCATGTAGCTTCCATGAATGTTTTCAATTTATCCCATTATAATAAATATGTCATTATATAAAATCAATACAAATCTATGGAGGATCATCCCTGGAATTCAATTTAAATTTCAAAAAATGGGTGAACCCAAAGTGATAAGACATAGAATTCACAATAATTAAACAATAACCAAATCCAATAGTAGTGTGTCACATGGAAGAATTATATATGATGTAAACCCTGAATATTTAATGGAATATTATTTTTTCAGAATAATTTTATTTTCCATAATATCTTATGTTACACACATCATCGAGTTTATCTTCTATTACATGAATCACTGATTTTTATTGAAACATAAAAAACTATGAATATTACTGGTCAAAAAAACCGTTATTACCAAGCTATAAACCATAGTGGAATGAATTATAACAATGAAATTTTAAATGTCATGTATAATAGTTTTATATAAATAAATCATATTGATAAAATATTAATTATGTTTTGGTAAAGATTATATATTTAATAAAAGATATATTTTCTCAAAAAATTATAATTCAATATTTATTTTTTAAAATTATATTAAAATTAATTTCAAAAACAAGAGAAAACTTATTTTATAAAATAAACATGACTTTTTGATCCAAATTTAAAAATTATCAGGAATTGAATTATTTATAATTTTCTAAAATGATAAATTTTTTCATTGATTTTGAAAATAATTTTTTCTATTATAAAATGTCTTTTAATTAATAATATTTAGAGACATCGAAATTGTATTATGATGATTTTAAAAGAAAAATCATTAAATAATATATTAATTAATCTATTTTAGGATATTTTAATCTATTTCATAGTAATTTTTTGTATTTGCACATTATCTACATATGATAAATTTCTCAATAATGAAACTCAATCCCATCAAGTATGTTGGATTAATTATAAATTATAATTTTCCACATGAATGAATGGAATTTAAAAAAATTAATATTTATACTCATAATTACTTATATTACCCAATATGTGAAACTTAATTTTTGGTTAACATGACTAGTAAAAAATGTAAAGAATAATTATCACGATTAATGTTAAAATGGGATGGGGGTTTAACTAAAATGATAATAGTATAAAATGAATAAAAAGTGTCAAAAGAAAATTTTACAACCATATGTAGACATTATATCTTTTTGCGTCTATAATATACCATTTTTGAACTTTTTTGAATGTGTACCACATTGATAAACATTCTTATTTTAAAAAACACTAAGTGCACCACTCACCTTTCATATAAAATTTCTCCTCATATATTATTCTATTCGTATTTATAAAACTATTAAGAGTTATAAAGTCATAAAATAATCCCTTTATTAAATACATCACATCAACCAATAACTATTATTTTGGTTTTGAAGACATGTAGGTAAACCGTTGGTTTAATCTAAAAGAACTTGTTTAGAGAAGAGGTAACATCCCTAACTGAGTGTTCAACTTATGTTCATAAGGAACCTCCTTCAATTCATATTAAACATAGATGATAAAATACAAATAAAATATTACACATAATTAGATATTAATTTGTTAATGTAAAAACCTATATCCTTCTACTATTCCATCAAATAAGATAGAAAATCGTCAATCATGTGTTTGAAAAACTACCACCACGTGAATTGATGTTATTTTCTTTCCATCACCACCAATCACAAATGTATATAATGATAGATTTAATGATTAAATTAAATATTTATGATATTAATATATGTATTTAATTATTATACCTCAAATATCATCCAACCTTAAAATACAAAGGGAAACAATAATGTCCCTCATGTGTACAAAAGACTAGCTCCTTGCAAACTGAAGTGATGCGTTATTCATTTGTGTTTTACATGGATAGTAATAAGGGAATATTAAATGAATAAATAAGAAAATTTTAATATAATAATACTTCAGTAATTATTATAAAATATATAACTTCTTAATTTTAATTTAATGGGGAATATAATAACGTCATTCAAGTGTACAGAGGACAACCACCACAAAGAGCGATGAATTTTTTTCACAAACACTTTTCCGAGAAGGTAATTTTGTTAATTTTAATAAATATTTATGATATATTTGATGTTAAAATTAATATATAATGGTCATATATTATTTAACTTTATTTAATGTTATCCTCCATGAAAATGGATACAACGTTCATGCATACGAACGACTTGAAATATCCTTTAATAGTGCATTTAATTTTCTATCTCTATCATTTATAGATTAAAATAAATAGATATATAATAAATATAAAATATATTTGTATAATTTTTAAAATTATAGAGATTATTTAGCATTGAAAAGTTTAATCTCAACAAAAAGAACAAAATCCAAATATATTTAAAAAATAATTCAGTTATTATCTCAATCATATTTTTAAATAGAAAATGTTAATAAATGAGTAATAAAAGGTCACAAGTAAATATTATATGATATTAAATATATATATATATATATGTATGGTTAAATAATATATTTATAATAAAATTATATTTGTTATATTGTAATTTCAAATGTTTATAATAGAAGATAAGACTTATGGAAAGAGAATTCAAGTATCTCTTATATTTTTGAGAGACATATGACAATTCACCACTAATTTATTTTGTGTGCTGTATATAATTCCCCTTAAAAATTTTATATCTTTAATATGATAATATTTTTTATATTAAATAATTAATTTTTTTTATTATTTACTTGATCTAACAACTCAAAATAATTAAAAATTTGTATGGGATTTTACCTAACTCTTATTTTCTGTTCGGCATATTCCATATTCAACACATGTATATTTTTTATGGTGTATAAATATCCAATTAATTAAATTTATAAGGTTTGTACTAAAATTTATATGGGTTTTTGTATCCTTTTTATGATATATCTTTCATGGTGTTTATATATCAAAATTTACCAAAGTATTAATAGATTTTGGTCTCAATTTTCTTTTTTGAGACATATGTTGTGCACATATTTTCATTTCGAATGTGTATACACAACCCCTATGAAATTTTATATAATGAGTATACATATATTAATGATAAATTATGATTCATTTAATTTTATTAATTAATGAGGCCTATGATTCTATGTTAACAATTTTTTTATTGATTTATCATACAATCTTGTCGTCTATATGGATTATTTATGTTTATGCTTTCAATGATAAATTGTTTTGATCCATCTCTAAAAAAATTCATGAATATCATTCAACTCTTTTTATGTAATTAGAATACATGTTTTCCATTAATTTTCATCTCTTTATGTACTGATTATTTCATAGGTATATTTTAAATAAAAATATTTACTATTTCACTCATTGATCGAAAATACATTTTTTCATCCAAAACCATATTTTATAAAAAAAATATTAAAAAAATATTTGTAAAATTATCCATATTATTTATTATATATATTTGAACCATTTAAAAAATTTTCATAATATTCTTTATGTAATATTCATTTAATTATATAAAAAAACAGTGTTTGTCTTTTATAGAATATGTGAAATGATTTTTTTTTAGGTTTATAAAATGTAAAAATTTTTCTGTCTTAATGAACAATAATTTTTCAAATTCTTCATTATTGGTTTTGATTTAAATTTTCCAATAAAATAATCTTAAAATGTTTTATATGTTTTTCATTTTACTATGTAATTTTCAATGAATGTTAATTTTTCATTGGGAATTGTTTTAAATGATTTCAAGCTTACTTTACCTATTTCCATGGATGATCTCAACAAAATGGTCATTAAAAATGGTTTCCTATTTAAATAGTGTTTTTAAATGATTAAATTGCATTTTTCTCAACAAATGATCCATGTAGTATTTCAAATTCATTTTCTGAATAATATTATTTCATGTAGTGAAACAAATACATTGATAGGGATAATATCAAAGGACACCAATCTTATTATTTATCTAAGTGAGTTTTTTTATGAGGATATGATAATGAAACCCATTTATATTCAATGATTTATACCACAATTAAATACCTGTGATGCCAAATTATTTTTTCATGTGTTATTCATTGATGAAATGAGTAAATAATCACAAAAGTTGTTTCTTTTCCATAAGTTATTTTAAGAGGAAATTTTCATGAAACAATTTAAATTCAAGTGTTATTTTATGGTGATTATTTTATGATTTTTTGAAACAAATATTTATTATTTTCATTATTAGAATGTGGGTAATTATATCTCTCTTGAATTACTTAGGTAATTATTTTTCTATCCTGAGATATATATGAAAAGAAAAGGGATGAAACCATGTCCAGTAAGGTAGATTTACCATTATGATGGTCTTGGGAGTGAACCTTGACTACTATAAAGATTTATGGATGAAAACCAATAATATATTAAAGATTTTGTAATTATCCTTGAACTTCTAAGGAAATGATTTTCTGTTCATTTGTGTACACAAAAAATATAAGTGATATTCCAATGTTATATTTCCAAGGTTATTGTTATTTGTTTTCATTATTATATATGTCATATGAAATTAACTGATTTTATCCATGACTTAATTTTATGGTATATTATATGGAGGTTCTGGTTTTAATATGTTATTATCACTTCATTACACCCTTATTATTATGATATATTTCCATATCTCCTTTTTTACTCTTACTGAGTATCTGAACACACCCTTTCTTATGATTCATTTACCCACATTACGAAGAACGGTTTTATGTATGGTATGATTAAGAGGAATTCCATATGGGAAGATAAATAAAGGGGATATTGAAGATCATTAAAGAATTTTTTTTCCATGAATCCAAAGGAACCATACCATTGTGATCCTTAGGTATGTGTTTGTATAATATCATGAATATTCATCTAGAATTATGTAATATATTTATATGGGATGTTTGTGTCTCAATAGATAATATCATAGGAAATGATTATTTAAACATTAGAAACTATGATGATAAAAAATTAGTGAGAAACCTATAGATATTACTAATGATATTTATTGGGATATGTCTATGGTATAGTCTATGTTTGAGTTATAATATAGGAAAATGTGATTGAATTCTAGTAAAGAATATAATGAGTGGTCCATATGAAATTATATCCATGCATGTGTACTATATATCGATGTGTCTATAGAAAATAATTTCCTTGTAAAATAACTCAAAAAATGGAACATTGATATAGACTATATCATCTCATGTAGTAAGGAAAATTTCCTTGTTGTACATATGGTTTGACTCCCCCAAGGGATATTCTTTGGAAATTAACAAACACCTTAACAAATATTTTGAAGGATTTTAATACTGACAATGAATGAATTTGGATAATCATCTTGTGTCATATATTAAATACATCTTTTTCTTTATTTATACATCTTATATGTGTTTTTTTCTTTATTATGTGTTCCTCCATTATAATTAGTTTCTCTTACACTCTGTTTCATGGTTTTAGTTAATGGTTTAGACCAGAATGAACTAGGGTGATGTTTACTGAGAATGAAATTGTGTTGATGAGAAAAAAAATCAGATGACGAATAAAGTGAAGGTTAATGTGATCTATCATAATCACTTATCATGAAATATGATAAAAAATATAGATTACCATTCCATCGTACTCAATGAATAAGTAAAGGATAGTTTTTATTGAGATTTTTGGTGGAGGAGACCACGAGGATATTAAGATTTACTATACTATATATAGTTAATTTTGGAGGAGGAACCCATGTGAATGAGTGAAAGGAAAGATAAGATGTTTCAAGTGTGGAATAGAGGTAAAAAAATAATTTAACTTCTATAGAAGAAAATTAACGTTTGGTAAATGCAATATATGTGAATAATGATGACCCTATGGTATCATTGATGGTTGAGTGTTTTAAATGTGGAATGTATGAGAATTTTTTAAATCAATATATTTGGGTGAATTCTCATGATGAAAATGTTCATGTTGGAATGAGTATTTATTACTATTTTTCTGATGAAGGGAGAGTAAATGATATATGAAATGTATGGGATAATTCAATAATATTGTTTATGGTATATATGAGATGAATGATTATGTTATGGTTGATTAGTGTTAATAAATGATAAATTTTTTAAATTTTACGAAATATTTATAATGGAATATGATAATGAGGAGTAGTTAATAGTTTATAAATGTAGTAGAGTTATATATGATTTTTAATATTAGAAATCAAGAATTATGGAATATAAAATAATTTTTTAGAATATGTGTTTCATTATGATTTTCCATAAATATGTTAAATGGAATAGATGATTGGGAAAAGTTACTTTGTGGAAAGGTGATATTTTATAAAAAAACATTACTAATAGATGGAAACCTTAAATTTGTTACTAATGTTCAGATTATGGTGTTGTGATTAATAAATTATGTATATGGATAAATTAAGATAGATAACATTGATGACACAAATACAGATTAATGATTTGAAGAGAAGTTGGTTTATATAATCATTGATGGAGTTCAAAACAACATTGCTTTATTGTAATATATTTAAATAATGAATTATTTTATACATGGAACGAAGATGTATGTATATTTTAATTATATTTTAATGGAAATTAAGGATTTTAACTTGTATTTGATGAATATATGGACAATTTATTCACATATTTAATACATGACATTGAGATATACAAAATATTGTTTGGATTACTTATAATAAGATTCTGTAAATATAGTGACCTTATTTCTATATTTTTGGATTTCAATTAATGATAGAAATTGATGATCCTTAAGGTTGACTATTTATGTAATGTATTATATTGAACTGTAGATGTTATTGGATAACCATTGTTAAAATTTATTTTTTTTAATAAGAAATAGGAAAGAAATAATAAATTGTCATTATTTTAAGGATTTTATGATATACTAGTAATTGGGGAATAATATTTTCTCTTTATTTATTAAATTATGATATGATGTTAAAAATGATTGAAGTATAACCAAAGGATAATATTTTTCTCATGAAATTTAATAAAATAAAGTAATTATATCTTCTCACCAAAATTATTACACATTAATAAAAGGATCATGAAATAAAATATTACACATTTTCCTTAATTTCAAATGAATGAATAGTCTCTTCACCTATAAAATATTTATGTATATGTGGTTGTTAATATTCTCCTCACCATGTTCTCTGTCGCTCTGCATATGTATTTTTGTTTTAGTTTTCTCTCTTAAATAATTTTTCTAATTTACAATAATTATTATACTAGATGGAAACCGTGTTTTTTATTATTTTAGATGACATTTATATATACCTTTCACCCATTTCAAGATAATTTTCATAAAATCTTTTTATCATGTGGGTTTCCATCAATTTGTTTTTAAAATATTAAACCCTTTATTACTAATAAAAAATTCCAATTAGGATGAATGATTTTTTAGGCATTGAATGTAATTCCATGTGAATTTATGTAATATTTTTTTCAAATAATGTTAATCTCTTTAACAGTAGGTTATATAGCATCAATTTATTGTACTCCAAAAATCAATACACTCTACCTTACATACTAGTTGGGTTCCACCGGAATATCTCTTTATATATATCAAATAAATAATCATAATCCTCATCCACCACCCCAGTATGTATTTCTCATTTTACTGTAGCTCCCTTCCTAATGTGGTGCTACTGATCCTACTTCAGAACAATGGGTCAGTGAATAAACCCTCTCAATATTTAATAAAGGAAATATTTCATAAACCCACTAATGATGATCCATAATGCTTCAAGACCAACACATAAATTATTTCTTATTATAGTAGGGCTTCATGTGTTTTATCCTATCACATTGGGGATATATCACATGGACACCTAAGTGAACACTCTAAATACTGCTTCCAATATGAGAAGGCTTAAATGCCACATGTTACAACTTGATGAATCACTTACCTATTGAGCTACTGAACCAATACATCCCAAAACATCATTATTCCTTATGTTAATATCATATTTGAGATTCTGATTCACTCTCTATGTGACAATAATCAAATTTTAAAAATTCACCTGTGGTCTAATGGATTAAAAAAATCCTATCTTAAAATATTCTATCCTTATACTACTTTTCACCAAGGATAACATGAATAACCAATGAACCATGAAATTAGAATAGTAGTCTATAAAATATGATGAGCTTTACTCCCTATGAAGAAACAAATTGGAATAGTCAACATTCAGTGTATTAAGAAAGAAATAATAAGTGACGAAAATCTAGAAATCCCTCCAAATCATATCTTGATGCATTTCAACCAAGTTCAAACAATCTAATATTTTATTGGATAACCTTATATGAATATAATAGTAAATAATCACTCCCTATTCATGATGAATCCAGAAATGGTTGAGGGTAGATATTTTGGAATATATATGTGAATTAGTTTCTTGGGATCTAACTCCCCCCACCATGGAAAGATGGTTCTACTATTTAAACTCCCTAGTCAACTCTTCTATAGAACTAGAAGGTCATGGAGTTCCATGTATGGACTAAACAAGCCATAACGAAACCCTCTTGGACATAATAATCAGTTCCAAGATCTAGTGTAAAAAGAGGTGTCACAGGTGGAATTGTTATATTTAATAAGATTTCTTCACATCCCACCACCTCACGAGCAAGGAAATTTCCCCCTTCTTAGAAGATTACTTGAGGCCACTGTGGTTTCATATTTCTTCGTTATCAAACAAAGGCATTGATGAATTATTTTTGAATTAAATATATTTCAGGTAAATGCATTAGAGATGAACATATATTTATTTTATATGTTTTAGTACCCATTTCCCCACTCCTAATGGCATGAAAAGGTAATTTAGAATACCATAAGGGAACATGAGGGGAACTTTGAACAATCATTACTCTGGTCATTTTTTGGTCAAATTCCTTATATATCATAAAAAATGTCCAGTATATGGAGTGTATGTTCCAATATATGGAGAGTATGTTTCAAGTTATAGAGAAGAAAAATTCTTAATATGGCATTATAATCTCCATTTAATGGAATTAATTTCATTTTAGAAATTTAATTCATCTGTTCTAGTAATATAGATGCATATATATATTATATAACATATATTGTGTAATTGTTATTTCATGTAACTACGTTTATTCCTTTATGATGGTTTAATTATATGGATCACTATTACAATTTTATAGAGTTCCCCACAATTTATAAATTGAAATTTTCATCCATTTAATTCATATCACTAATTTTTCATCCCATGAAACTACTGTTTCCTGAATTAAGCATGTGATAATTAGTCATAAATGGGTCCCAAATCATGTTATACTTAAAAAACTACTAATTTTTATGTATAAACATTAATTAATTAATTATTTGTCTCAATAATCCTTTATAAACTATATTCAAGTATAAAATAATTAAATTAAGGAACATAAATATTCTATAGAAAATTCACATAATAAAGACTAAATGGTAAATTATATGAATATTATATAAATCATTAGGTAACTCTAATGATATATGGTGAGATACTTCCTTTCCTTACTGGTTAAAGGGTAAAAAATAATCGATAATCATTATAAACACCACAAATCTTGTGTGTCACCCAATGGTGAAATAAATAGAACTGTAGCAAGAGAAAACATCAACAAAATTTATCATCCTAGGAATCATGGAATTTTTCCAATATATAGATCAGCAACCCCCATAAACTGGGTTATTAACAAAAATATCAACACCATTCTCCGGTATACTAACAAAAATATTAATAGAAAGGAAAATAATTTTATAATACCACTGGTAATGTACTGATCCTGGTCCAATCATAAGTAACCATACCTTATTGGTCATGTGGACTCAAGCATTGTTTCGTATATGCAAAAGTCTGTCGACTGGTAGTGAGGTTCCCTGATGGTATAGTGGGGAGAGTATTCTTCCTTTAATTAAGTGGATCATTATGGATAATAAAATTGTAATATAGGTAAATTGTATAATGGAAAAACGGAATAAAATAATCTAGATAAACATAATCAATAATT
Organism: Viscum album; assembly: GCA_963277665.1. Classification (NCBI taxonomy): domain Eukaryota; kingdom Viridiplantae; phylum Streptophyta; class Magnoliopsida; order Santalales; family Viscaceae; genus Viscum; species Viscum album. The sequence goes on from OY728150.1 coordinate 1,899,865,062, forward strand.
GCACCCTAAGTACAACATTGATCCTCTAATCCTATAGTTCATCATTTTAATAGTAATAGATCTTCCCTGGAATGGAAATTACATTTTTCTCTACCTACATCCAGGATATCTATCTGAGTAATAATCTACAACCAGAAAACGGTTTCAGTAAAACTCAATAGACCACCAACAATTGTTTACAGTATAATCCTATATATGAATATATAGTGAGAAATGTTTAGGTATTATAAAAATAGTAAATAAATAAAAAATCTTATCATATTAGGTTCCCCATTATGTAATCATCCCATACTACCTACATCAATCTATGTTCAAATGTCTATGAGAATTACATGTTTTAGACTTATATATATAATCTTATGACCCATATTTTCTTAAAAATATGTATGTAAATAATGATAAGCATGTAAGGTCCCATATCATTCTTTTACTTCATTATTATTAAATTGGGTGAAATCCCTAGTTGTACACCCTTATCAATTCACCCTAATGGGTATGTATTACCTATGAACAATTAGAATGTCCCTTGTAGCTTCCAGGAAAGTCATCAATTGAGCCCATGATAATAATCTTTTTATTATGGAAAATCAATTCAAATCCAAGGAGGATCATCCATGGAATTAAATTTAAATTTCAAAAAAAATGGGCGAACCCAATGTGATAGGCCATAAAATCTGCAATCATTAAACAATAATCTAATCCAATAGTAGGGTTTCAATTGAAAGAAAAATATATGATGTAAACCCTGAATATTTAATTGAATATTACTTTTTTTATAATAATTTTATTTTCCTCGATATCTTATGTCACACACATCGTCAAGTTTTTCTTCTATTACATGCAACACTGATTTTTATTGAAAGATAAAAAACTATGAATATTACTATTCAAAAATACCGTTATTACCAAGCCGTTAACCATGGCAGAATGAATTATAACAAAAAAAATAAAATGTTATGTATAATAATTTTATATAAATAAATCATATTGATAAAATGTTACTGATGTTTTGGTAAAGTCTAGATATGTATTGAAAAAACTATTTTCTCAAAAAATAATTATTCAATATTAATTTTTTAAAATAATATTAAAATTCATTTCAAAATCAATAGAAATATACTTGTATAAATTAAAAATAACATTTTTATCCCAATTTAAAAATTATCTTGGATTTAATTTTTTATAATTTTCTAAACTGATAATTTTATTCCATGAATTCTGGAAATAATTTTTTTAAGAAATCTATTTTAATTAATAATTTTTAGAAACATCCATATTAAATTATTATGTTTTTAAAATAAAAAGCATTCAATAATATATTAATTAATCTATTTTATGATTTTGTAATGTCTTTCATGATGAATTTTTTTATTTACACATCATCTACATATGCTAAATTTCTCATTAATGAAACTGTTTACCGTCATGTCTCTAGGATTAATTATAAATTATAATTTTCCACTTCAATGAATGGAATTTAAAAAATATATTTATAATCATAAACATTTATAATACCTAATATGTGAAACCTAATATTTGGTCATAATTTCTAGAAAAAACTGTAAAAAATAATTTTTGCGATTAAGGTTAAAATGGGATGAGGGTTAAACTAAAATGATAACATTTTAGAATGAATAAAAACATGTCAAAAGATAATTTTACAACCATATTTAGACATTATATATTTTTAGGTCTATAATATATAAATTTTTAACTTTGTTGAATGTGTATCACATTAATAAACTTATTTCTTTAAAAATTATATAATTGTACAACTCACCTATCATATAAAATGTATCCTAATATGTTCTCCTATTCATAATTATAAAACTATTTGGAGTTATAATTTCATAATATAATCCCTTTATTAATTACCTCCCATCAAAAAATAAATATTATTTTGGATTTGAAGACAAGTAGGTAATCCTTTGGTATAATCTAAATGAATTTGTTTTGAGAAGCGGTACCATCCCTAACTGAGTGTTCTACATTAGTTCATAGGGAACCTCATTCAATTATGCATGAACCCAGATTTTGACAATATAAGACTTTCTGTATTTCTTGATGTTTTTCCAAAGAAGGACGTTCAGATGATATGTGATTCTGAGCCCCGGTGTTGCAAGAATAAAAATTTAAGTGCGTTGACACAGGATGAGCTAAATAAACATAATAAATACAAAAATATTGATCAGATGGTAAAATCAAGGGCACCATTGAGTCCAGAACGCGTCCTTTACCTTAGGAGGGGTATAACATTCGCAGGCGCGACCCTTCTGTGAAAAACGCCACTAGGGTCATTTTCATAATTTAGCGACATCGAGCGTGGACTTTAAAAATATTAAACGGAGGCTCGGATTAAAATTCTGAGACCACTATTTTTCTCAGAATGTGGTTTTTACTAAAGGGGCGGCTTAACCCCGACCCCACCAAAAGTTCGGTTACGGGGTATACGGGCGGGGGGTTTAAGTGTTTTTCTATTTAAACAACACCCCACCCTCTTCTCCCCTTGCTCCCCTCCTTGGAGTTTCCTCTAGACAAGCTCCTCCCTTCTCCTCCACCACTCTAGCATGGTTTGGCGACTCTGGCGGACCAATTGTGAATCTTTGGGCTATGCCCAATGAGGTATGAGGTTTCGTTCTTTGTTTTGGTTTCCACTTTCTCTTTAAATTTAATTTCCTATGTATAATTGATGTATGATCATAGAGAGATGCCCCTGGTTGCATAGGGCTTGATTTTATTTTCCCAATGATCCTTTCAGAACAAATGTTCGAGTCCCGGGGTGTCCAGGGTGGCCCTAGGAAGTTTATCGGCCATTTTTTCCTTTTTCTAGAGGTTCAACGGAGGTACGGCGAGTGACAGCGGTGACACGACATGTTCTAGGTAGCAGCGGTGTGGTTCTAGTGGTGGTGACATAATTCCAGGACAGCGGCATGGTGGTGGGCTCCTAAGTGGTGGTGGCTTCGCGTGACGTTGTAGTGGCTCCAGGAAGCTCCATGTGGCGGGCAAGGTCTACGGTGAGGCGGACCACGGTCGCAGCGCGCGACCCCAAGCGGTGACCGAGACCTGCCTTCGGCAGGTCTCTACGGAAGACCGCGACCATCCATGAAGGCCAGTCAGCACTGCATAGACCTAGGTTCCATGGCCTGGCCATGTGGCTGAGCCGTGGGCCGTGCCCTACCGGGCGAACCAGCCGAACAATGTCAGTCCAGCCCAAGGGGTTCGCCCCCTCTAACATTGGACACTAGTAATTTTCGATACATGTGTCTGTTTTGCATGTCGTCTATGGAAGTGTGATCTTCATATTGAGATGAAGCTTTAGCGATGGTTTTGAGGGTTTTAATTTACGATACGGGGGCCTCGGTGGCACGACACACCCATTAAGTGGATTGGAATTTTTTGGGGGTTTCTTGTTTTGGACGGCGCAGACACATCCTATGTCTAATTTGAGCATTGTCAGCGGTTTTGCGACCCTGGAATCGAGAAGGAGATCTCCATTACTGTTTCGGGTGTTGATGTTGGAGTTTATATGTGGGACCTACGTGCTGTCTTTTAAGCAACGTGCAGCGTTTTACGATGTTTTCGTGAGGCATCCGACCCGGGCAGATGAATAGTTGATTTGATGTGTTTTTCGGAGGCCATCACAATGGTGCAGTCTGCCCAAACTCTTTTAGAACTGAGAGTCTGCCCCACGAGACACTGTGCAGGCCTAAAGTAGTGGAGAACAAGTTTTCTGTTGGGGGTCCGTTCCAGGAGAATGAGTAGTCTATCTCGCATGGTTTCCCGCGAGGATTGTAGAGATGTGATCTATTGGGGAGTGTTGATCCTCATTCACGACCTTATTAATTGTGGAAATATGAAAGGGCATTGGTCGTAGGTGTCTTTGATGCACTCCAAACCAACGCACCGTCGCGATGTTAGCGATACCAAGTGATGGAGCGGGCAGCGTGGTGTTGTCAAAAAAGTTCTATGTTTACCCTCTAGTGGGTTGGGTAGTGGGTTACCCATTGAACTTATGTTTACCCTTTAGCGGGGCTCGAAAATGGGTTACCCGTTGATTTTAGGGTTTAACCTCCAGCGTAGCTGGGATGTGGGTTACCCGTCGAACTATCAGGGTTTACCCTCTAGCTGGGCTTGGTAGTGTGTTACCCATTCACATACGAGGGTTTACCCTCCAGTGGGGCTGGGAAGTGGGTTACCTGATGGCCTCTAGGGGTTTACCCTCCAGTTGGGCTGGGCAGTGGGTTACCTGGTGACTTCTTTTAGACTCAGAATTTTTGACGAGGATAGTCAGTGACTTTTTCTCTGTGACTACCATAGTAGGATCCTTGGTTATACGGATCAGCGATATGACAGCTTTGACGTGACCTTTGGACGTACGAGAATGAGGGGTAGTTTTCCCACCAAGATGTGTCCTTGCATCGCGACCTAATAGTTGTGTGGGCGAGTGAGTGCCGCCTAAAGAGGATAGTATCGAGGTGCGGAGATTGCGCCCCTTTTTACTTGTACCTCTTAGGTTGATGTGAGGGATGTTTGGGTTAAGTGTTGGTTATCCATATAAATGTCGGAGACTCTTCCTGGGATGATCTTGGAGTTGGAGGTCCCCTTAAACACTCCTTCGGGTTCCTCGTTGATCATATATATATATACACCTGACTTCGGTTCCCACTCCTTAGGTTTAGTTACTCTCCTTCTAGGAGAGGTAAAGATGCGCGGGGTATCCCATGTGCTTTCTATGTTTATATTTTCTTGATGGACTAGTACACTCTGTTAATATAGATAGCGAAGACTCAGCGAGAAGTTGGTCTTCTCACCATTCCTAGCTACTTTCATTTGGACGAGTTTACTTCCTTCCTCTTTTTGGGTTGAGTTTCACTCTCTTTACCGTACTCTTTTATTGTTCTGGTTCTTTCTACTGCTCACCACTTTAGTGCCTCCTCTTGCTACCTCAAGATTTCAGGGCATCCTGCTGAGTGTCTTTCTACTTACCCATGCTTGGGCTTTGCTGGCACCTGGGGCGCCCTTGCAGACGACGGACATGTCGATTGTGACTACAGAGGAGCGTAGAGGTTATAGGAGCTCGGACAGCATGCCATGGTTGTGCCATAGTGTTCAGGTGGGGATTTATCTAGTTGTTTCCTTTTTGTTACCTATTTTCGGGTTGTGGAACAACTATGGTTGGGTGCATGTTTTTAACTTTTTACTATTCGGTTTAATTGTCAATACTTTCAACACATTACATGCCCTATTTAGTGGTTGATGCATGACTGTAGTTGGGTTATATTTGTTTGTCCTGTGGTTTTATTTTTTACTCTGCACTTCTGCATCGAGTGGGGTGTGTGTCCATGTGTACAGGAACTTAGGAGAAGGCCTCCCTGAGATTGCTCTACCCTCGTCACTGGACGCCAGCCTCAGGCCTATGGAGGTGGGCTTGAGGTAGTTGCGGCATGGGACCGGTTGGGTCGGGTCATGAAAAAGTGGTATCAGAGGTGGTTCATTCCTTGGAACATTTTTCGGACGTCCCTAAAAACGAATTGGTTGGGATTTAGGGCAATCATGTTGACATGTCTCGAGAGGGGCTATCAGGATAGGGTGTCTAGTGATGGTACGGGCGGTCGATGTATCCATTCATCTGGACCCTAATAACCCGCTTGTCGACTCGACATGTTGAGACAATTGTTGCAGGGTTCCTTGGAACATGCATCTTGTAGGACGGTGTCTTTGACGGTATTTTTTTGAGTCAGCTCCCTTTTTTTATGAATGTTATATATATATATTCTCATCTGATCACGATATCCCTTGATAATTTCAAGGATGCCTCCACGAAAGCAGCCAGCTAGGATACCCTCTCCGGTTCGTGACGACGACCAGCGAGCGATGAGGCATCGGTTCAGGGACCCTCACATGATCTAATTCCGCCCAATGCTTCAGCAGCAAGCCCTCCATCTAGAGAGAGGTAGTTAGTATCGGCAGATTATGCCGAGGTTCCACACAAACTAAGCACGCTACAATATTTCTAGCGTTAGAGGCGGTCGAGGTTCTGCATGGACCTGGATCCCCAGGTGGCGGAGGACTAGCTTGAGTCTGTGGAATGACTCTTCATACTGGTACATACCCCATCAATCTAGATGGTGAACCTAGATTCTAGTATTTTCCTATGTATAGGATGGCGATGGCGGGGTTTGGTGATGTTGTCCCAAGATGAGTCGTCCCTCACATGGGATGAATTATAGAAGTTTTTATGGGAGGGGTACTCCCCCTTGTTTTTACGCTCCATTCAAATCTAGGAACTTATGGAGCTAAAGATAGGGGGAATGTATGTGTCCCAGTACTCGGTCTAGTTCACTGATCTTACACACTACTCGTAGGAGATGATCTATGAAATCTACTTCCGGGGGCGGAAGTTCGAGCAAGGTCTTCACAGGTAGATCTGAACTAGCGTGGTACCCTTGTCCATCCCCAAATACACTTGGGTGCTAGAGCAGGCGCTCGGGACCGTGACCGTCCTGGCTAAGGGGATCCATATGGAAGGACCTAGTTGTGGCCTCTTTAGAGTAGAGTCTTCAACCGGAAGATGACAGAGAGCTGTGCCTCAGCTGAGGAGGCCCTTCTGTGAGTAGACCCAGGGCAAGGGTTGTACACCTCAGTGGTGCCGTAGGGCACTAGGAGAGACATGAGAAATCCAGTGTTACTTTTGGTGATGGTCGGAGCCATCTAGCACGGGATTTCCCTACTAGGCATACAGATCAGCTGTGGCAGGCAGCGAGTGCACTACCGAGGTAGAGGTAGCGCCGTGAATATGGGTCAACTAGGCGGGGACTAGGTGCTCCTCAAGGAGGTAGCACATGTAGAGCGGTAGGACCAGAAGGTGGAGGATGATGTTTTGATATTCCTTAACCATCACCCCAAGGCGGCCCATGCCACGCTCCAATAGCTGGCAGTCGGGGCAGCGGGCAGCTTTAGGCCATGGGTGTTCGAGACCCTGCAGCCCACGAGATGATCTGAGGTACACTTTGTGTTTTCTCTAAACTTGCTTTAGTACTAGTAGACACATGCACCATCCATTCCTTTATATCACTACTGTTAGTACGGGAGTTGTAGTTTCCATTAGAGGTTCTGACACCTGCACTTAGCCTCGAGGTTCCTACGGGAAGCGCCTCGTTAGGGACCATTGTCTACAGATAGTGCGAACTATCATTCGTAGGAGGGAGTTTCATGTGGAACTTGCTCGTCATCACGATGGAACCTTATGAAATCATCCAAGGAACGGATTGGATTTTTATAGTTCATGCTCAGATCGACTGTCGTCACAGACGAGTCAGATACGTGTTTTCTAACGGGACAAGGTTCGCCATCCTTTGTGAACGAGACCTTGTGGTAGAGTGGATGGGTACTCTGAGCAGGAGATCCCAAACTTTTTTTCACTAGCTGGTGAGCATGGTTCATGGAGTAGCGGATGCTACAGACAATTTTATCCCTACCGTTATAGAGGACTACATGAACATTCTTCCCGAGGATGTTCTGGGACAACCTCCAAGGTGAGAGATGGAGTTCTGTATCAACTTGCCGCCAGAGACTGCTCTGATATCTTGTGAAGCAGATCAGATGGAACCCACAGAGCTTTGGGGGCTATGACATCAGTTGGATGACCTTTAATAGAAGGGATTCATCTAACCTAGTGTGTCACCTTTGGCTGCTCTGGTCTTGTTTGTGAAGAAGGAAGATGGGAGCCTACGACTTTGTGAAGATTATCATTGCCTGAATCAGGCCACGATAAAGAAAAAGTAACCTTTTCTGGGGATTGAGGACCTCATTGACTAGTTGTGAGGTTCTAAGTAGTCCTCGAAGATCGTTCTTTGATCCGGCTACCACCAGTTGCAGGTTCGTGAGGCTGATATCCTGAAACTAGACATCCCTTGTCAATATGGGCACTACAAATTTATTGTGATTTCCTTTGGTGTGACGAATGCCCCTACCATCTTCATGGCTTTGATAAACCAGATTTTCTAGCGAAACATGGACTGGTTTATGGTTGTCTTTATTGCTGACATACTCATTTACTCGGAGATAGCAGAGGAGCATGTAGAGAATTTGAGGATGGTCCTTGATTTACTTCGAGAGCACCAGCTATATGGGAAGCTCTCGAAGTGCCAATTCCGGATTCATGAGGTTCACTTTTTGGGTCATGTCATTACAGAACATAGTTTGGCTGTGGATCCCGCAATGATAGAGGCAATGCTTTCTTGGGAGCCACCCATGAATGCATCTGAGGTGCGGAGTTTCCTTGGTTTTTTCAGGGTACTACAAGATGTTCATAGTGATATTCTCCAGGATTACAGCCCCTTTGACCGCATTGACTCGGAAGGGACCACAATTTACTTTGAATGAATAGTTCCAGAAGAAATTCACGGAGTTGAGGCAGAGGCAGAATAGTGCTCTGGTGTTGAGGCTGCTAGAGGAGGGCATTAAGTTCTTCTTATATTACAATGATTCAAGAGCTAGGATCTGGTGCAACCTGATGCAGCAACACATAGTGATTGCATATGGGTTGAGGTAGTTGAAGCCCCATGAGAATAATTATGTGATTCACGATTTGGAGCTAGCAGTAGTGGTCTTCTCCTTGAGGTTATGGAGACACTACCATCTAAGTGAGCATTTTTTGGTCCACTCAGACCACGAGATCCTCAAGTGTATTTTTACTTAGAGGGATTTGAATCTGAGGCGGAAGTGCTGGATGGAGTTTCTGCAGGACTATGATTTTTAGATAGTCTACACTCCAGGGAAGGGAAACGTAGTCGCAGATGACCTTAGCAGGAAGTCACATGCTTGTTTAGTGTGGGAAGCTTCAGAACAGTTGGCTTCCCTATGGCTGGACTTGGTGGACCAGGAGGGTACGGATTTTCTGCAGTCGATGGTGTTGACTCCTTCGACACATGAGCGTGTGGCAGAGTCGCAGCTGGGGGATGTCTACAGCGAGGTACTGTGTGATCAGATATCCACAGGTGATGCAACATATGGGTATTCTGAAGTAGAGAATCATGAGATCCTATTCTAGGGGTGAGTTGAAGTACCAGTGGTGATGCAAGAGGAGGTGATGTGGGAGTTACAAACTTCTACATTGGTCGTACATCCCTGTGTGGGGAATATGTACAAAGACCTTTAGCGGCAGTTTTGGTGGTCTAGCATGAAGTGGAACGTAGCTGAGTTTGTTTCTCAGTGTCTTACCTGTCAGCAGGTGAAGGAAGAGCATCATGTTCCCGCATGGTTGTTGCTTCCCCTTGATATTCCGGAGTGGAAGTGGGATGGAATATCTATGGACTTTATCATAGGGCTTCCGCACACAGCAATGGTCCACGAGTCCATTTTTGTGATAGTGGACCGACTCATGAAGTCTGTGCACTTCTTTACCATCAGGGAGTAGTGCTCGGTGGAGAGTCTGGGGTAGTTATATGTTCAAGAGATCATCCTAATTCATAGAGTACACTGAAGGATCATCTCCGACCATGACGTGCGGTTTACGTCGCGATTATGGAGTGGCCTGCGGGACGCATTCGAGAATTTGTTGAGGATGAGTATATCTTTTCACCCATAGAATGACTGGAAGACCGAGCGTACTATCCAGGTGTTAGAGGATATGCTTAAGGAGTGTGTGTTAGTCTTTGGCCAGAGCTGGGAGGATCACCTTCCCTTGGTAGAGTTTCTGTATAACTATAGTTACCACTCTACTATTGGCATGACACCTTTTGAGGCCATCTATGGGAGACCCTAAAGGTCACAGTTGTTCTAGGAGGAGGTTGGGGAAACCTCCCTCATGGGCCCAGAGTTGGTGCAGGTGATGACAGAGAAGGTACATGTCATTCGTGAGTAGATGTGGATGGATCATAGTAGACAAAAGTCCTATGAAGACTGACGTCATAGGCCTTTGGAGTTTGAGTAGGGAGACCACGTCTTTTTAAGAGTCTCCCCCGGACATGGAACACAGAGATTCGGCCAGGGAGGCAAGTTGTCCCCGTGGTTCATCAGGCCCTTTGAGATTATTCGTAGGGTTGGTGATGTTGACTACCACCTTTCTCTACCCCCACAGGAGGAGAGAGTGCACGATGTCTTCCACGTGTCGCAGCTGAGGAAACAAGTGCATGACCCCACACATATTATAGTCTTCGGAGAGCTTGACATTGAGGATGAAGGAGCCTTTGAGGATCACCCTATGGCAATGGAGGACCGACATGATAGGACTCTGCGCAGATGGGCCATTCCTCTAGTTCGTGTACTGTGGTAGCACGGGAGGGTGCATGAGAGCACCTGGGACCGGGAGAGCCAGATGCGGGCTCAGTATCCTAAGTTGTTTTTGTTGTTTCACTAGTGCAGAAAACGTTTTTTACGTCAGTTATTTTTCATTTTTTACGTCAGTTTCTAGCCGACGTTAATACGGGCGACGTTATAAATAACGTTTTTGACGTCGGTTATTTAAAAAGCGACGTCAAAATCATAAAATCGTGATGTTTATGACATCGGTTATTTTAGAACCGACGTGATAAATAAAATGGGAAGGGTTTATCACGTCGTTTATTTAACAACCGATGTGATAAAATGCCTGGAAAATGGTTTATCACGTCGGTTCCTAAAAAACCGATGATATAAAAGGACGGTGAAATGGTCTATCACATCGGTTATGAAAGAACCGACGTGATAAACCTGGGGGCGGGGGGTTTATCACATAGGTTATTATAGAACTGTTGTGATAAACCGGGGGGGTTATCACGTCGGTTATTAAACAATTGACGTGATAAAACGGGGGCGGAGCGTTTATCACGTCACATTTTAAATAACCGACGTGATAAACCGGGGTAGGGGGTTTATCACGTCGGTTATTCTATAACCGCCCTGATAAACCGGGGTGAGGGGGTTTATCACGTCGGTTATTATATAACCACCGTGATAAACCAGGGGGAGGGGGGTTTATCACGTCGTTTATTAAATAACCGATGTGATAACCCTTGGGGAGGGGGTTTATTGCGTCAGTTATTAAATAACCGACATGATAAACCATTTTTTAGGCCTTTTACTATGACGGTTATTAAATAACCGATGTGATAAACCATTTCCCAGGAGTTTTACAACTTCAGTTATTAAATAACCGACGTGATAAACCATTTTACAAGCCTTTTATCACGTCCGTTATTAAATAACCGACGTGATAAACCATTTCCCAGGCCTTTTACCATGTCGGTTATTAAATAACCGACGTGATAAACCCAAATATTTTTTTAAAAATTGAATGCAGTCATCTACTCTCCACCAAAATCAACCAGAAAACAAATCAAGAAATCATACCACAAAAACAGAAGTAGATCAAAATTAATCATGTACATTGATAACATATAAAACATACCCCCTAGACATCCCCCACCCTCATGTATACCACATGGACAGCCCTCCCCCACCCCGTTGGAGACCTCACCCTCATGTATACCCCCGGGACAGCCCTCCCCCACAACATTGGAGCTCCCAGCCTCATGTATACCCCTTGGACAGCCCTCCCCCACCCCATTGGGGCCCCCCACCACAATCCTGGACTGCCCCCCGACCCCCGGACTGCCCCCAAACACCCCTCGACAACCCCCACCCGCCTGAACATCACCCCCTCACCCCCTCACCCCACTTCACAGCCCCAACCACACATCTGGACAACCCCCCCACCCTCATGTATACCCCCCCCACCCCTGGACAGAACTCCCACACACCTAGACCACCTTCCCACACCCCTGGACAGCCCTTCCACCCCCTGGACTATACCCCGACCCCACTAGACAGCCCTCCCAAACCGCTGGACACCCCCCAACCCCACTGAACACACCCCCACACCCTTGGAACCACTCCCCCACAGACCCGAATCCATACCAGAAAAACCATCATAAGTAAACCAAAACATGAAGCAGAGCAAAATTAAACATTCACTTATATAAAATTCAAAACATAAACTATCAACTTCAAAAAAAACTAAATCCAACCTAAAAAACTACCAAATACACAATTACAAAGACAATATTCCAAATTACATTTTACATTACAAAAAACTAAAAGTCAATCAAACCTGTAAAATAATTTTACCACTCTACTTGTAAGAGTTTGATGTCTTCAGCAGTATAGGGTTCAGGGTCATCAAAAAGCTACAAATGAAAAAGATAGTAGTTAACGTGTATAATTAATAAATCAAATTGAAATATTATGGCAATGTTTACGAGGAAATCGTACCAGGTCAAAATTCACAACTGTCCTAGTTGTTATTATTTCATACATAAACCTTAACATATAATATCTGCATTCGATGAGGCCTTATTGTTCATGACAATTCTGTTTGAATGAGTGTAAATTCAATATATTATTTTTATGTAAAAAATCAAAAATTACAAATTATAAATGGATATTTACCTTCACATTTACATATTTGATCTTTGCACCTATTTTCATTGTGTTTTTTCTAAAGTAGGCCCATGCACTGTTAGAAAATAATACGAAGGGGGTAAATTTAAAATTCATTATAATATATAAAACTATTGAGAAATTGAATCTTACATTTCTAATATATTCTTAAAACTATCCCGCACATCACCATGGACAGAGAATATCCAATAAAGGGCTTTCTCCCTTGTGCAAAAAACACCTAACATCCAATGATCACTGATAAAAGGAAATTTGAATTTAGTGGGTTTTTATGTTAAAATATAAATAACTCTTTGAGAGATATCTATTTCATACCTCTCAAAAAAAGGTATCATCCAACATTGTGTGATTATATTCTTTTCAAATCTTTCACCAATATAAACCATTCTTTGTTCCTCATTCAATGCACATGCTTCAGGGGAAATCAATTGAGGTTCCATGAATCCATATAATTCTGTCAGCTCATTCCTCTCACAAATTTTATAAAGATACCTAATACAAAACATAAATAAGTATACATTTATAATTAATTTAACACAGGGAAAAGGTGTTAAGACCTACATGGAAAACAATTTCACCACGTTGATGCCCAACTTATCTCCAGTAACAAGCTCCATAATATCAGTTTTTATAATACCCACTATTATTTCACGTCCACAAAAATGAGCTTCCATTGGAAAATCATAATATCCCGACAACAAATGTGAATATCTTGACAATCTGTCAAGACCATTTGAATCTGTATCTGATGTCATAGCCATTTGTCTTTGTTGTTGTCTATACAATATTTCTTTACCTTTGATGTATTCCTGTAAAAAAAATTGAAAAATATATTAGTTTTCAAATGATAAAACAACTTTAAAAATATATATATATATAACATTCATACCTCTATGGTAATGAGTCGAAGAAGTCTGGATGGCCAAATTAAAAAATGGCCAATACTCTGTCCAACTGTCGCCACCTCATCTGTAGGTATTGGTACCCTAGCTAATCTATCTATAATATCTTGTACAGTGACCCTGTGATTCTATACCTCTAATTTTGGATGATGAACTGTATCTCCTATACAATATACCAACCCATATGCTACTATATGATGTTGAGAATCATCAACATACAACTCGCAATAAGTAGGAAGTTGCGGTAGAGGTGTAGGATAAAAAATGGGGTCTGTAGGCTGAGGTGGGGGAGTGGGAGCTACTGGAAGAGGTGGAGGATAAATAATGGGGTCTGCAGGGGGTGGTGGAGGAGTGGGAGCTGCAGTCTGAAATTGTCTCTGCATTTCTGCAAACATAGACTGAACTGACTCTCTAGTCTTTTCCTCCATCGTCGCATTAATATTATGAACTTCAGCCTCCAAGGATTTTATTTTTTTTATAAACCCAATCAATGTTAGAAATTGAAGAACGTGGAAACACTTTTCTTACCGATACACCTGCCAGATATCCTCTTACACGACCAGGATGTTCGGGCCTTCCCAATGCTGAAAATAAAATATCTTCCCTCCTAGTAGCTGTAAATGTCCCCTCTGAACACTGCTCCTCAAGAGAGTCTTGTATTAATTAATTGAACATTTTTGTAATGATTGAAATTATATGAAAAAAATAGTTAACATAAATAAATAAAATAGATATCTTCCAATCCTCTCAGCTACGATTCTCGATTCTTCCGAAAGATATTTCCCTTTTTTCCCTTCCGAGCACTCTACCATTTTTCATGTCTAGATGGAGGGGATAGAGGGGCCACCTCTCCAGAGATTGAAGAATCAGCTCTTAGTGGTTGAAATTTTTCCGCCATCATTTGATCTTCCAATAATACATACCCTCCCCGAGATAAACAAGGAGGGTATACATTTTTAGATTGGATCTCCTAATGATCTTTCCTTGTTTGTTGTAATTTAAGAATAAGAAATCATTAAAAAAAATTAATAAAATAATTTATATAAGAAAGTTTATAAAAGTTTACATTTCCCTTACCAGAAATGACTCTTTTCTTCTACTTTCAAACAACCGTCTCCATGTGTCTTCATCTATAAAAGGATATATACGACATGGATTGTCATGACTCCTATGACCAAAAATGAAATCAGATGATAGGGTTGATTTGAAATCCCTCCATCTTCTGGCAGCCAACAATAATCATTTCTTCTTGACTCCTTCAGTGTCAGGAATATCAAATTTCATCTGATAAAGAAGAGGTTAAACACATTATATATACTAGAAACATTAAAAGAATAATCAACCAATGACAAAAGATCTTACCAAAATCGTCTCCCACAACTGAGAGATAATCGCTTTATCCACAATTCTCCAATCATCATACAGACTGCTTACTTTTCTCTTAGCCTGAGCTGCTACAAAACTCTTAAAATCTTTTGCATTTGGACCTCTAGGAATATCATCATCATCAAACTCAACAACTATCCTCTGATCTTGCGTACGGGCAAGTGATAATTTTGGTAAACGTGTGCACCCACGTTTACCAACCTTTGAACTCTTTGTCGTAATAGGATCATGTTAAAGTTCGTCCCCAGAGGTATGACCAGCAACATGCTCCTCTCCAGAATCATGTGGTTGATTATCTGAATGATCTGTCATTATCCTTCACATCAAAAAAAACGTCAGTTCACAAATATACAAATTCAAATATTTTAATACTACTGTAATTAGAAAATAAAAAAGTGTACTAAGTTACATAATAGTAAACATTGGTAATATTGTAAGCATGTTAAACAATGGTTAAGATGGTAATGATGGTCAAGATGGTCAAGATGGTCAAGATGGTAAACATGGTAAAAATGGTAAACCTGGTAAACATGGTAAACATGGTAGAGTAATTTCCAGTGAACAAAAATAATAGATATATAATTCATTTAATGGTTATAAACAAGATAAAGTAAACTAAACAAACTTAAAAAAAACAAAAACATATACTTATTTTTTTTAAAACATGTTTTAATAAATAAAAAACTTACAATATCTAACATTTATGGAAAAAATAAATGTAAACAAGAAATAAAAATATGTTACCTGTAAATTTAGGAATGTAAAAATGGATTGTTTTCCGAAATTCCTTCATCGTGATCATTCCTTATGGAACAAAATATGTCTTCAACATGATCATCATTATGTTCTGTTAATCTTTCCATGGAAGTAGGGATCTCAAATAAATCAGCATATTTATCAACATCATCCTCACCAACATATGGTTTTTCCCTTGTAAAACAACAGCCCACTGCATATCTGATTGATCTAATATATAGAAAATTTGTTACGCATGTGTTTCCATTATAAAAGAATCAGTTGTGTCTTCCAATCTATTCAGATTAACAAGTGTCATTCCAAATTCATCGTGTCTGACACTATTGTTACCATTAAACCATTTACAGTTAAAAATGAGAACTTTAATTTTAAAGTAATTAACCACCCATATGTCTTCAATCACTCCATAATATGAACTTGATGCAGAAATTGGGTTTTTGTCCTTAGCACTAGAAAAATGCATTGCTTCTGCAATCACCAATACACCACTATTTTGAACTGCACTTCTGTTGTCTTGAGCTTTCGAATGAAATGTATAACCATTAATGTCATAACCGGACTATGTTATCACATTTAAACATGAACCGCCCACTATCCATTTTAATGTCTCTGATACATCTGATCTACCAAGAAAAGTCTTTTTAATCCATGAAAAAAAAGTTCTGTTGTGCTCATTCAAAATCCACATTTCTTTCTTCTTTGGATGAAATTGTTTCAACTCATTAATATGCAATGTGATATACGGTTGAGCATCAGCTATGCTATTCAAGATGCATGATTCTAACTTTTTCATCTGTTCAGCTGATAATGATATGACTTTCAAGCCGCGAATCCCCTTTCCCTCATTATTAACTCGTTCATGGAGAGATGGAGGCAAACCTATGTGTTGTGATACAACCAAGTATCTCGTACAAAATTCTTCTACCTCCTCAGAAATACACTTTTCAATAATGGAGGCTTCAGGTCAATATAGATTTTTAACATACCCCTTTAATATTTTCACATACCTTTCAAAAGGATACATCCAACGAAGATATACAGGTCCAAAAAGCATTATTTATAGAACCAAATGAATCATTAAATGCACCATTATATCAAAAAAAATTGGAGGAAAATACATTTCCAATTGACAAAGTATAAAAAATGAATCCTTTTCCATAATGTTCAAAGCATTCACATCAATCGCCTTGTTACAAATTGAATTGAAAAAATAAAACAACTTCATTATAGTCTTTCTGACACGAATGGGCAATATTCCACGCAATGCAACTGGTAGAATTTGTTGCATCTTGACGTGAAAATCATTTTATTTCATACCTATTAACTTCAAGTCCTTCAATGAGACAAAATTTTTTACATTAGAAGAATATCCTTGAGGCACATTGGTATCATGAAGACACTAACAGAAGCTAATTTTCTCCCTCTTCGATAAAGTATGACAAGCCGGGGGAAGAAATGTTCATCTTCCATTAGGAGTGGGAGCTAACTCCAAACGTATTCCCATTGATAGTAAGTATAATATTGCATTCAACCCATATTTAGTCTTTACTTTAATATCTATCAATGTTCCAATCAAAGAATCACAGATATTCTTCACCACGTGCATGACATCAATATTATGTTTAACTTCATGATACCTCCAATACGGTAGCTCAAAAAAATCGACCTTTTCTTCCAAATATGTCTATCATTACCAGATTTCGGTATCTTTCCCAGTGTCAAATCACGGTTTTTCACCCTCTCAAAATATAGATCAGGGGATAAAGGTTTGGGAGCAGTATCAAATTCTTGTGAGCAATTGAATACCTTTTTTAGTCTTCTATAAGGGTTTTCCATAGGCAAAAACATTCGATGACCCATGTACACTGTTTTCTCCCATGATGCAATTGACAATATGACGTCTGTTGTTCCCAAATTGGACATGCTTTATGCCCATTAACACTGTATCCAGAAAAATTTCCATTCGCTGGGAAGTCATTTATAGTGAGCAGAAGCACTACA
Source organism: Viscum album (assembly GCA_963277665.1). Classification (NCBI taxonomy): domain Eukaryota; kingdom Viridiplantae; phylum Streptophyta; class Magnoliopsida; order Santalales; family Viscaceae; genus Viscum; species Viscum album. Next base: position 1,899,882,548 of record OY728150.1, read on the forward strand.
TACAGTTGAAAATATTCCATTTTATAAGAATCATACACCCTAATACCATCAGCCCATAACAGTTTCAAATCATCAATCAATGGTGACAAGTAATCATCAATATCATTACTAGGTTTCTTTGGACCAGAGATCATTATACTCAACATGACATATTTGCGCTTCATACAAACTTTAGGAGAGAGGTTGTAAATTACCAATAAAATAGGCCATGAACAATGTGTGCTACTGAGGGTTCGGTATGGATTCATTCCATCTGTGCACAACCCTAGTCTGAGATTTCTAATTTCATTTCCAAATGTAGAATGTTGCGCATCAATTTTTTTCCATTGTGGACAATCAGCTGGATGATGTATTTTTCCATCACATACCTGCTCTTCAGTATGCCATATTAACCTTTTTGCATCATGTGAATTACCAAATAAACGTTTGAAACGATTAATTATAGGAAGATACAAAAATACGTTTGAAGGGAGATTTCTAATCTCTACACCAGCCTGTGATTTTTCTTTCACATTATACCGTGATGTCCCACATTTAGGACACTTTGACAGAAATACATATTCCTTCCTATATATAATGCAGTCATTCTGATAGACATGTATTTTATTGTATCCCAATCCCATCGGGCATAATATTTTCTTGTCTTTGTAATGTGAATCTGGAAGATCATTATCTTTTGGAAGAATATCTTTCATCAATTGTAGCAGCTCTGTAAAGCATTTGTCACTCCATCCATGTTTTTCCTTCAGGTTAATAAATCTTAACACCGCCGAAAAAACCGAAAAATCTATACAACCAGGATATAATGGCTTTTCAGCATCACCATATATATGTGCAACTGTCGGTTCTATCTCAATTTGTTTTACTACAATATCACAAATCATTTCTTAAATTCCATCAGAGTTACCACCTTGCGAATCATCATCATCAGTGACATTCCGTCCAATTTCACCATGCCAAATCCAAGGGCTGTATCTCGGATTAAATCCATGAAAAATCAGATTATCTTTTATCTCTCTACTTTTCAACTTCTTCATATTCAAACATTTCAGGCATGGACAGAAAAAAATGTCACTACTTGGAACATTTCGTTTTTCAAATTCCAATATGACATCAACACCTTCCTCGAATTCATTGCTCATTCGATGTGCCATAATCCAACTTCAACTCATTATTACCTATAACAAATATCAACAAAAAATATATATTTTTAAGATAAGACAAATATATGATTATATGAAAAAAATTATAATTTGAATGTTAAATAATTTAAAATATAAAACAAATCTATGGGTATTTAAGAAAATATGCTTGAATATTATTTTTAAAACAAAATATAGTTAGATATAACAGTTTTAAATTTCATTGAATCAAAGAAAACCATGCCGCCTACATAGTTGATAGAAAATTGGAGAAAATGGAGTAAACCTGAGAATCACCACCCACCCCCCAGACAACCCCCAAAAACCTCTGGATAGGCCCCCACCCCATTGGACATCCCCCACTCCCACCCACCCCCATGGACCACCCCTGGACACCCCCAACCCTCCGGACAGCCCCCCACCCCTCTAGACAGCACCCCCACCCCCCTCTGGACACCACCCCCACCCCTACCCCTTCAACACCCCCCTGGACACCACCCAACCCTCTGAACAACCCCCCACCCCCCAGACAACCCCTAAAACCCTCTGGACAGGCCCCCACCCCCGTGGACAGCCACTCACACCCACCCACCCCCTTGGACACCCCCGGACACCACCTGTTCCCACATCTTTGATAAAAACATATTTTTTTTTAAAAATGTGACATTATTAACAACGTTTCACGAAATATGATAAGGATTCCAATCATATTTGTTATGAAATTTTTCTTACTAGAAATGGTATTAGTATTGGATAGAATAATAAATAAAGTGGCATAAAACAGCAGTATAATCCTAAAAAATGCATATATAATCCATCTTAAATATTTGGATAAATATGTTTGTAATCAACCATAAAATCCAAAAGGTGTATGAGAGAAAAATTAGAGAAAAATGGAAATGAGAGATCATAGTCATTGAGGGGGGATGGTGTCAAAGGAAACACAAAATCAAATGAACCTAGACCACTTTATGAAGTAATCCCTGAAAAAAACCTAAATCAAATAAAATCATGAAACATCAAAAAACAAAATGATACCCATTTGAAATAGAATCTAGTAGAGTCCTATAAGACAAAATGAATGAATCATATTTCTGTGACATTTAGATTTTTTAAAGGGATATAATGATGTTTAATACTTCCCAGAAGGGTAAAATTATAAGGGAGTTTACTATCTTCTAAAAATACAAAGTGGGTAAAAGTGAATTTGTTTCCATTAAAGAAAACAAATGGTTAATCATAGATTTATTAGAATCTGTGACGGTGAATGAAAAATATTTATTTTATTATGTTCCATTATAACTCATGTGTAAATATTTATTTTAGTTCAATTAATGAATGATAAATGGTTTACATTAATGGTTTTTGTTTTCTAAAAAAATGACATCTTCAATATGAATGATTTATTTCTATTCTATGATAAAAAACTCAACAAGGATGATTCACTATATATGATGATAATTTCTTTTAATTCTCGAATCACATAAACATTATTGGTTATCCAACTACAAAATTGTTAGATGAACCTAAGCGTTAAATGAAATATAGGATAAAAGTAATGGATGAATCTACCATAACTCAAATTTCTTTTTAATAATGAAATTCAAACAAGTCAAAACAGGAAATATTCCAAATCTTGCCTTAATCGCGCCATAGTACTTCAATAAATAACCCCAAATATGTTTCCAACATCTGAGGATTTTGAGTCATTAAATGAAAGGTAATATATCAAAATTTGTTTTATGAAGAAATTAAAAAAAAGACACTCAAGATAAAAATGAATGACTGGTGCCAACGATATTCAAAAAGATGTAATAGGGTTCAAAATGGAAGAATCTAACCTAGTTTAAACAAAAAAAATTGCAATACATAAATATAGACTATCCGGGAAAAAAACAAACGAAATAAATTCGTGGAATGCTTACTTGAGTGTTGCGAGTTGAGATGATAGATCCGAGGAGACTAAAGATGATAAACGATGAAGCCAAAATTAGTTTAACGCAGGTCGATCGACGAACCAATTAGGGATAACCACGCGAGAGAGACGAGCTGGTGGATTGTCGATCGAAAAAACGTAAATGACAGTCCACGGGGCTTAAAATTTTTAAATGATTTATAATGTCTGTTATATAATATCCAACGTTATAAACTATTTTTTAAATTTATAACGTCGATTATTTGAAAACCGACATAAAAAACCCCCCGCTCTTTGGTTTTTTACGTCGGTTATTATATAACCGACGTAAAACACTCGTAAATAATGAGTTTTTTACGTCGGTTATTTTATAACCGACGTAAAAAACCAAAGCGCAGGAGGTTTTTTACATCGATTATTTTATAACCGACGTAAAAAACCTAGTAGATAACTCGTTTTTTACGTCAGTTATTTGAAAACCGACGTAAAACACCCCTGCGCTTTAGTTTTTTACGTAGGTTATAAAATAATCGACGTAAAAAAACTCGTAGATATCACATTTTTTATAGTGGTTATAAAATAACCGATGTTAAAAACTCGTAGATAACTCTTTTTTTAAGTTAGTTATCAATTAACAGACGTAAAAAACCCCCGCGATTTGGTTTTTTACGTCGGTTATAAAATAACTGACATAAAAACTGAACATGCGCGATTTGTAACATCGATTATTTTAATAACCGATGATAAAAAGTTACTCAATGCATTTGTTACGTCTGTTATTAAATAACCAACGTAAAAAACCACGTTTCACAGATTCTCACGTCGGTTATATATAACCGACGTAAAAAATGGTGACGTAAATAACGTTTTCTGCACTAGTTTTTTTTTACTGGGGAAAAAACGTGAAGGAGGGAATGATGTAAGAACACAGATTTTAAACCTATAATACTTTGTGTATTTCTTGACCTTTTTCCAAAGAAGGATGTTCAAATAATGTGTAATTTCGAGCCCATGTGTGGACAGAATTAAAATTTATGCGCGTTCACAGTAGACTCACTTAATAAACAAAATAACTCCTAAATGGTTGCTCTAATGAGGAAACCGGGGGCACCGTTGACTCTGGAATGGGCTGTTTACCCCAGGAGGGGTATAACTTTCGCAGGCGTGACCCTTCTGTGAAGAACGCCACCCGTGGCATTTTTTTAATTTAGCGGAATCTGGCATGGACTTTCCAACTTTTGAATGGAGGCTCGAATTAAAATTGTGAGACCGTAGTTGTGCTTAGAACACAATTTTTACCTTAGGGGTGGTTTAACCCCGACCCCGCCGAATGTTCGGGTACAACGTCTACGGGTGGGGGGTTTAAGTGTTTCTCAATTTAAACACCACCTCACCCTCTTATCCCCCTTGCTCCTCTTATTGTTGTTTCTTATCGATGAGATCCCCCCTCTCCTCCACCACTCTGACATGGAACGGCGGCTCCGGAGGACCAATTGTAAAGCTTCGAGCTACGCCCAACGAGGTAGGCGATTTCGTTCATTGTTTTGGTTTTTGCGTTGTCATTAAATTTAATTTCCTATGTTGAATTTTTGTCCGATCATCGAGCGAAGCCCCTGGTTGAGTAGGGATTGATTTCATCTTCCCAACAATCCTTTCGGATCAAATTGTCGAGTCCTGGGGCGTCCGAGGTGGCCCTGGGATGTTTTCCAGTAGTTTTTTCATTTTTTCGGCGGTTCCAGGGAGGCCCGAAGAGTGACGTCAGTGGTGCGGCACGTTCCAGGCGGCGTCGGCGCGGTTCCAGTGGTGGAAGTGGCGGCTCCAGGTGGCTCCAGGCGGCAGGCAAGGTCGTCTTCGAGGCAGACCGGGGTCACGGCACGCAAACCCTAGCTAGGACGGAGACTCGCCTTCGGTGGGTCTCTGTGGAAGACGGAGACCGACCACGAGGGATAGTTGGCACTGCGTGGACCTGAGGTCCACGTCCGGGCCGTGTGGCTGAGCTGTGGGCTGGCGCTACGAGACGGGCCGGCCCAGTCCCAGCGGAATGGCCGGACCAGGCCGGTCCCGCCCAAGGGGTTTGCCCCCTATGACTTCAAACAACCGTAATTTTCGCTATAGGTGTCTGTTTTGCATGTCGTATGCGGTAGTGAAATCCTCGTCTAGATAAAAATCTTTTGAGATTTCTTTCTGTGGTTTTAATTCCCGAGACGGGGGCCTCGGTGGTGCGACATGCCCATTAAGGGGATTGACTTTTTTCCGGGGGTTCGTGTTTTGGATTGCGCAGACACATCCAAGGTCGGATTTGAGCACCGTCAGAGGTGTTGCTACCCTGGTGAAGAGGTGGGAATTTCCAGTATGGTTTCGGGTGTTGACGTCGGAGTTGAGATGTGGGCCCTACGGTCCGACTTTTAAGCGATGTGCTGCATTTTGTGAAGTTTTCTACTGGCATCCGCTCAGGGCGGATGAATAGTCGATTTGATGTGTTTTTCCAAGGCCATCGTAATGGCTCAGTCCACTCGACCTCTTTCAGAACCGAGAGTGGGCCCCACAGGACACTGTTTGGGCCTAAAGCAGTAGCGAACAACTTTTCCATCAGGGGTCTGTTCCAGGCGAATGAGTAGTCTATCTCACCTGGTTTTCTGTGAAGATTGTAGTTGTGTGATCTGTTGGGGTGCGTGGAGCTTCATTAGATATTTTATTAAATTTTTAAATATGAAAGGGCGTTGGTTGGATGTGTCTTTGACGCACTCCGACCCAACACACGGTCGCGATGTTAGCGACACCCAGTGATGGTGTGGGCAGCGCAAAGTTGTTGGACCAGTTTTGAATTTACCCTCCAGTGGGGCTGGGTAGTGGGTTACCCATTCACCTTTGGGTTTACCCTCTAGTGGGGCTGGGCAGTGGGTTACCCATTGATTTTAGCGTTTACCCTCCAGCGCAGCTGGGAAGTGTGTTACTCGTCGAACTATTAGGGCATACTCTCCAGCCAGGATGGGCAGTTGGTTACCCATTCAATTACTAGGGTTTAACCTCCAACAGGGCTGGGTAGTGGGTTACCCGAGGACCTCTAGGGGTTTACCCTCCAGATGGGCTAGGCAGTGGATTACCCGGTGACTTATTTTAGACTCAATCCTTTTGACGAGGCTAGTCAGTGACTTTTTATTCATAACTACTGGAGCGGGATCCTTGGTTATACGAATCGACCATGTGAACACATTGACATAACCTTAGTAAATACGAGGATGAGTGGAGATTTTCCCACTGAGAAGCGTCCATGCGTCCTGACCTAAATGTTGTGCGGGTGAGTCAGTGTCTCCCAATGCAGATACTATCAAGATGCTGTTATTGAGCCCCTTCTGACTTTATAATTCATAGGATGACATGAGAGGCATTTGGGTTCATTGTTGTATATCCCTAGAACTTTTGTAAACTCTTACTGGGCTGATCTTGGAGATTATGGTTGCCTTACACACTCATTCGGGTTCTTTATTGAGAATATATACATATACACCTAACTTCGGTTCCTACTCCTTGGGTTCAGTTACTCTCTTTCTAGGAGGGGCAAAGATGATCGGGGTATACCACGTGAATTCTGTGCATAGATTTTATTGGTTGGATGAGTCCACTCTTCTAATATAGGTAGCAAATACTCGAGGAGAAGTTCATCTTCTCACCTTTCCTAGCTCCTTAAATTTGGATGAGTTTACTTCCATCCTCTTGTTGGGTTGAGCTGCACTCTCTTTTCTATACACTTTTACCATTCTGGTTCTGTCTAATACTCACCTCTTTAGTGCCTTCTTTATTGCTCCCTCGAGCTTTGTGGACATCCTACTGAGTATCTTTATACTCACCCATGCGTGGGCATTGACAGCACCTGGTGTTCCCTTGCAGAAGACGGACATGTCGATTGTGACTACGGAGGATCATAGAGGTAATGGGAGCTCGGACATCATGTCAGGGTCGTGCTAGAATTTTCTGGTGGGGATCTATCCAGTTGTTTCATTTTTTTACATGTTGCCCGGTTGTGGCACCTTTGTGGTTGGGCACATGATTTTCCCTTTTTACTGTTCAGTTTACTTGTCAGAATTTTAAACACTTTACATGATCTATTTAGTGGTTGATGAATGACTATGGTTGGGTTAGAGTTGTTTGTCATGTGGTATTCTTTTTAAGCTACATTTCTGCATCGAGTGGGTCATGTGTGCGTGTGTATAGGAACTTAGGTGAAGGCCTCCCCGAGATTGCTATGCCTTGGGCACTGGTCGCCAGCCTCTGGCCTATGGAGGCAGGCTTGAGGTAGTTGCAGCTCGGGACCGGTAGGGTCGAGTCAGGACAAATTAATATTTAACATAGATGATAAAATGACAATAGAATAATTCACATAATAATATTTTAATTTTGATAATGTAAAAACCTATATCATTATTCTATTCCATCAAATGAGATACAAAATCGTCAATCATGTTTACGAAAAACTACCACCACTTGAATTAATGTTATTATTTACATCACTAAAAATCACAGACAGATATAATGATAGATTTAATGTTAAAATAGAATATTTAATATATTAATATATGTATGTAATTATTAGACCTCAAATATCCTCCTACCTCAAAACACATAGGGAAACAATAATGTCATTCATGTGTACGGAATACTAGCTACTCACGATCTGAAGTGATTTGTTATTCATTTTTTCTATACATGGATAGTAATAAGGGAATATTAATGGAATTAATAAAAAAAATTTAATATAATAATACTTCAGTAATTATTATATAATATATAGATTCCTAATTTTAATTTCACGGGGAATATAATAACGTCATTCATGTGTATGGAGGACAACCACCTCAAAGAGTGATGATTTTCTTTCCCAAACACATTTCCTAGAAGGTAATTGGTTAAATTTAACATATATTGAGGACATATTTGACGTTAAAATTAATATATAAAGGTCATATATTATTTAATTCTATTTAATGTTATCCTCTATGAAAATGGATACAATGATCATGCATACAAATGACTTGAAATATCCCTGATCAATGCATTTCGTTTTCTATCTCTATCATTTATAGATTAAAATAAATAGATATATAATAAATATAAAATATATATATATAATTTTTAAAATTATAGAGAATATTTTACATTGAATAATTTAATATCACCAATAACAACAAATCCAAACATATATAAAAACTATTCAGTTATTATCCCAATCATAGTTTTAAAATGAAAATGTTAATAAATGAGTAATAAAAGGTCACAAGTAAATATTATACAATATTATATATATAAATGTATGGTTAAATAATATATTTATAAAAAAATTATATTTATTATATGGTATTTTGAAATGTGTATGATAGAAGTTGAGACTTATTGTATGATAATTCTAGCCTCTCTTTTATTTCCGAGAGACATATAACAATTCACCACTCATTTATTTTGTGTGGTGAATATAATTCCCCTTTAAATATTTATATCATTAATATGATAATATTAATTATATTTAATGTTTAATTTTATTATTATTATTTAATTTATCTAAAAAACTCAAAATAATTAAAAATTAGTATGGGATTTTATCTAACTCCTATTTTATGTTCGGCAAACTCCATATTCAACACATGTTTATATTTTATGGTGTATAAACATCCAATTAATTTAATTTATAAAGTTTGTTCTAACATTTTTTTGGATTTATGTATCCTTTTTATGATCTATCTTTCATGGTGTTTATAAATATAATTTCACCAAAGTATCAATATATTTTGGTCTCAACTCTCCTTTTTTGGGATTTATATTTTGAACCTATTTTATTTTCTGATGTTAATAAACATCCCCTATGAAATTTTATATAATTAATATAAATATATTAATAATAAATTATGTTTCATTTAATTTTTTCCACTCATGAGTCATATGATTCTATGTTACCAATTATGTTATTGATTTATCATACAATCTTGTCGTTTATATGGATTATTTATGTCTATGATTTCAATGATAAATTGTTTTGGTCTATCTCTAAAAAAAGTAATGAATATCATTAAACTCTTGTTATGTCATTAGAATATATGTTTTCCATTAATTTGCTCCTCTTTATGTACTGATTATTTCATAGGTATATTTTAAATAAAAATCTTTACTATTTCCCGGATTGATCAAAAATACATTTTTCATCAAAAACCATATTTTATAAAAAATATTTAAAAAAATATTTTAAAATTATCCAGATTATTTATTAAATATTTTTAACCATTTTAAAACTTTTCATAATATTCTAGAAGTAATAATCATTTAATTATATAAAAAGGCTCATTTTCCTATTACAGAATATGAGAATTGAATTTTTTGATGTGTTTAAAATATACAATGTTTTCTGCGTTTATGAACAATAATTTTTAAAATACTCCATTACTGGTATCAATTTAGATTTTCAAATTAAATAATCTCAAATGTTTTATATGTTTTTTTTACTAAGTAATTTTCAATGAATGGTAATTTCATTTAAGAATTGTTTTAATGGAGTTCAAGGTTCCTTTACATGTCTCCATGGATGTTCTCAATAATATGGTCTTTAAAAATCTTTTAATATTCAAAGGACACCATTCTTATTATTTCTTTAAGTGAGTTTTTTATGAGGATATAATAATGAAACCCATTTTTAATCAATGTTTTATACCATAATAAAATACTTATGAAACAAAATTCGTTTTCCATGTTTTATTCATTGATGAAATGAGTAAATAATCATAAAAGTTTCTTCTTTTCCGTAGGTTATTTTAAAATGAAATTTTCCTAAAACCATTAAAATTCAAGTGTTCATATATGATGATTATTTTATGATTTTTAGAATCAAATATTTATTATTTTTCTTATTTGGAAGTGGGGAATTATCCCTCTCTTGAATTACTTAGGTAATTATTTTTCTATCATGAGATATATATATGAATGGAATAGAGGATAAACCAAGTCCAGTAAGGTAGATTTACCAATATAATGGTCTTGGGGGTGAACCCTAACAAATATGAAGATTTATGGATTGAAACCAATAATATATTATAGTTTTTGAAATGATACTTGATATTCTAAGGAAATGATTTTTCATTAATATGTGTACACAAAAAATTTAGGTGATATGACAATGTTATATTTCCAAGGTTATCGTTATTTTTTTCATTGTTTTTTATGTCATATGAAATTACCTAATTTTATCGATTACTTAATTTTATGATATATTATATAGAGGTTATAGTTTTAATATGTTATTCTCATTTCATAATACCCTTATTAGAATGATATATTTTCATATCTCCTTTTTACTCTTACCGAGTATCTGAACACACCCTTTCTTATGTTTTATTTCCCTACATTATGAAGAATAGATTTAAGTATGGTTTAATTAAGAAGGATTTTATATGGAAAGATAATTATAGGGGATATTAAAGATTACTAATGAAATGATACTTTATTATCCACAAATCCAAAGGAATCATACCATTTTGATCCTTCGGTATGTGTTTGTGTAATATCATGAATATTCATCTAGAAATTTGTAATATATTTATATGGTATGTTTGGGTCTCAATATTTAATATCTTTGGAATTGATTATTTAAACATTGGAAACTATGATGATAAAAAATTAGTGGGAAACCTATTGATATTACTGAGGATATGTAAAGGGATATATCTATGGAATATTCTAGGGATGAGTTATAATATAGGAAACTGTGATGGGATTTTATTAAAGAATATATTGAGTGGTCTATATGAAATTATATCCTTGTATGTGTACTATATGTGGATGTGGCTCTATAAAATAGGTTCCTTGTAAAATAACTCAAAAAATGGAACATTGATATAGACTCTATCATCTCCTGTTGTATGGAAAATGACCTTGTTTCACATATGGTTTGACTCACCCAAGGGATATGCTTTGGAAATTAACAAACACCTTAACAAATATTTTGAAGGATTTGAATAATGAAAATCAATGAATTTGGATAATCCTCATGTATCATATATTAAATATATTTTCATTTTTTATACATCATATATGTGTTTTTTTATTAATTATGTGTTCCTACATTATAAATATTTTCCATTACACTCTATTTCATGGTTTTAGTTAATGGTTTAGACCTGAAATAACTGGGGTGGTGTTGAATGAGATAGAAAATGTGTGGATGAGAAATAAAATTAATGAGGACTAAAGTAAATTTTAATGTGATATATCCAAATCACTTATCATGGTATATGATTAAAAAATATACATTACTCGTCCATCATACTCATTGAAGAAGTAGAGAATAACATTCATTGAGATTATTGGGGGTGGAGACCACGAAGAAATTATGATTCACTATACCATATACAGTTAATTTTGGAGGAGGAACCCATGTGAATGATTCAAAAGAAAGATAAGATGTTTCAAGTTTGGAATAGATGTAAAAAAATAATTTAACATCCGTATAAAAAAATTATAGTTTAGTAAATGAAATTTTTGTGAATAGTGATCACCCTTTGGTATCATTGATGGTTGAGTGTTTTAAAGGTAGAATGTATGAGAATTGTTCAAATCAGTATATTTTAGGGAATTCTCATGATGAAAATTATCATGTTTGTATGACTATTCATTAGTATTTTGATGATGAAGGGAGCATAAATGATATATGGAATGTATGGGCTCGTTCAATAATATTTTCTATGTTATATCTGAGATGAATGATTAAATTGTGGTTGATTAGTGTTATTAAATGATAATATTTTTAAATATTAGGAAATATTTATAATGGAATATGTTAATGAGGTGTAGTTAATAGTTTAAAAATGTAGTAGAGTGATATATGTTTTTTTATATTATAATTCAATAATTGTGGAATAAAAAATTAGTTTTTGGAACATATTTTTCAATATGATTTTCCATGAAGATGTTAAATGAAACAGATGACCGAGAAAAATTACTTACTGCAAAGGTGATATTTTATAAAGAAACATTATTAATATTATATAACCTTATATATGTTACTAATGCTGAGATTATGATTTTGTGATAAAGAATTTATGGATATGGATAAATTAAGTTAAATAAAATTGATGACACAGATACTGATTAATGATTTACAGAGAAAGTGGTTTATGTAATCGTTGATGGAGTTCATAAAAACATTTCATTATTGGAATATATTTAAATAATGAATTATTTTTTTCCTATTATGGAGATGTATGTATATTTTAATAATGTTTTAATGAAAATTATGGATATTAAGATGTCTTTGATTAATATATGGTCAATTTATTCAAATATTTAATACATGACATTGAGATATAAAAAATATTGTTTGTGGGATTAATTATAATATTATTATATAAATATAGTGAAGATATTTCTATATTTTTGGATTTAAATTATTGATAAAAAATGAGGATCCTTATGGTTAACTTTTTATGGAATGGATTACATTGAACAATGGATGTTATTGGATAACCATTGAAATTATTTTTATTTTTAATAAGAATTATGGAAAGAAAGACTAAATTGTCATTATTTTATGAATTTTATGATCTACTTGTAATTATGGAATAAAATTGTCATTTTATTTATTAAATTATGATATGATTTATAAAATTATTGAACTATAACAAAAGGATAATAATATTATTATGAAATTTTATGAAATAAAGTAATTATATATTCTCACGAAAATTATTATAACTTAGGAAAAGGATTATGAAATAAAATATTACACATTTTCGTTAATTTACAATGAATAAATAGACTCTTCACCTATCAAAGATTTATGGATATGTGGTTGTTATCATTCTCCTCACCATGTTCTCTATCACTCTCTTTCTAAATTTTTGTGTTACTTTTTCTCTTAAAGACATGTTTTAATTTAAAATCATTGTAATACTAGATGGAATCATTTTTTATTATTATATTATATGACATTCATATATCCATTTAACTCTTTTCATGAGAATTTTTTATAAAATCTTTTTATGATGTGGGTATCCAACAAATTGTTTTTTAAATATTAAACCCTTTATTAATAATAACTAATTCTAATTAGGATGTTTTTTAGGCATTGAATTTAATTCCTTGTTCATTTATGAAATAATTTTTTTAAAATAATGTTAATCTCTTTAATATCACACATTTCAATCAACAATGTGTTTATCTAGTATTACATGCAACATCGAGTTTTAATGAAACATGAAAAAGAAATGATATTATTATTTAAAAAATATCAGTATTGAATTGACATAAATCATGGGTTATTGGATATAAATAGCTACATTTTATATATTCAGTATAATGGTTTTACATTAATAAAATTTATTATTAAAAATTACTTAATTTTCGAAAATATATTTAAATTTTATGAAAATTCTATTTTCTAAAAAAATTATTTAATTTTGGTAAAAATAATAAAATTTTTAACAACCGAAGAATTTATAGAATAATAAATATTAATATCTTTTATGTTTTTCAATTTAATATTAATTTTATTTTAAAGGGCACACTATGTAAGATATGTTACCTAACATGGAACAACAGTTATCTCCAAAATCTTATGTAGCATAGAATGGTGAGTTATACTTAAAAAGTAAAATAATAATAATATTATTATTTTAAATGGAACATAACACATATCATTTTATTGGTAGAAATTAAAAAATTAACTATATTATGATTTTGGATATTTTATAAATATTTTTACATTTATAAAATGAATTTTATAGACATAAAATGTGAATCAATCCAATTTTAGGAACAAAGTACTCTAATATTTTTAAAACATCATCTTACATACATTTGATGGAAAACATTACCTAATATTGTTTTAAAAATATTATAAATTATATTTGAAAAAATAAAAAAAATTACTTAGAAGAGGGACGTTGCAATTTACCATGGCTTAAATTTTGGTATTTTCTGATGAAAATTATATTTTAATGCATAGTGAAAAATAAATCATTTTAATTCAAAAGTGTATTTTTTATATAATTTATTTATATAGTTAGATTATATTACATGTTAATATTTTGAATATTTTTACTTCTTAAAAACCTTATTTCTAGATTTAATAACATGAATTAATTTTAAATTAATTTCATCAACTTCTGTGTTTTAAATTTGAAAAAATGTAATCCATATTTTAATTAATTTGTTCCAAATTTTATTAATAGGTTCCTTTTATTTTTTTGGACATTAGTAATTTTTACTTATGTAATTATTTTCATTTTCCATGGTTAATATGTAAATCAGGTAAATATGGGTAATAAAATAATGTTATAATAATATAAAACTATCTTAACCCATTTAATTATCCTATTTTATGTGATATTTCCAACTATGAGAATCCTTTGGTCGAATTTAGGACCCCCTGGAACCACTTGTGTGTGATAATGTCCTTTTATAATATTCAATTTAAAGAAAACTGAAATATAACAAAAACATGTATCTCGTAACTAATTTTTTTACTTTGTTTGTATAAATTATATCTTACCATATAAATATTAATTATAAATATAAAATGATTTCATACAATATGGTATTTTATTTATAAATTTTATACATCACATAAATAAATATATTTATGACTCAATGATGATGCATTGATTAACTTATTAATAAAAGTTTAAAATAAATGATATTATAAATATTAAAATAAATGCAATTTGAATGTTTTGATGCCATAAACGAGTTTTTAAATTATATTTACATAATAGGGACGATTTAATACCTTTTTTCTGAAGGAATCATGTTGTTATGACTTCATCAAGAAATCTGTTTCTAAATAGTTTCAAAATTGACATAAATGACTTTTTAAAACAAATAATATTTTATTAAAAATTATAATACTTATAATAATATAATATTCAGGAAAATGAGATATATAATGTTAAAAATGAAATTAATTACCCACTTTTTGTTCTATTTTCATTATTTGTAATTATACTAACCATATATTATGAAAATACGAGAAGAAATTATAAGAGTTAATGTTTTTTACAAAGGGTAAATACTAAATGATAAGGAAACTTTTGAGACATAAAATTTTATAAAACCCATTAGTTGAGAGGATTTATAAAAATACACATCTTATCCTCCATGGTTTTCACTTTTTAACAATTATAATCTGAAAATTAATTTATAATAAGATAATATTTCATAAATTTTCAGATATGCCCCTCCTCCCACATATAAAAGGCCCCCACCTTTACCCACTTACTCGCACCTCTCAAGCCTCTTGGATCATAAAAATTATTCTAAAATAAGATTCCAACACCCCTAAATTCCTCTTATAAACCTTAACTTGGGTATAAGTCAATTTAAGAAAGCCTTTTGGAAAAAATCAATTGGAGTTACACGATTTAGAGGTAACGTCATCTCTTAGGATCCTTTTTTTATTTTACTCATCCAACCCCCAAAACAACCACAATTATATTATTTAATAAAAAAAATTAGTATGTAAAATAAACTACTATGTTTTTATGCTATATTTTAAAACTACACTTACACACACCTCCATATAATGGATATGGAATATACTATTTTGGTTGTGGTGAACTACTACCTCACGAAATTATAATTTTTCAATTTTCTCCTAACACCTCTCATGGTTTACAATATGATGTAAATGTAATTATATATGATATATGTTATATTTATATTATATTTATTCTTTTTTAATTTTTATTTAAAATATACATTTATACTTTCCATAATATATAAATATTATAATTTCATTTAAGAAAGTGTGGACTACAGCCCACTTGTAGTGATATGACTCGTTCATTCAATAAATGGAATGTATAAAGGAATGATTTAATTAAATTATGTAACTTATTAAACATATTTATTTTAATATAATTATAAAAAAGTTATGTCTCAATTAATTTTCATTCCATTAATATGAAAATAAATGAAAGTGGCGTTCATGCATATGTACGGATTACCGTCTCCATGAACGGTGAATTCCACTTCTTATATAAAAATGTATTTCAATATTATAAATAAAAATATATACGAAATATAAATATTTAAGTCATGAATATTATTATTGAGATTAAGGACTAATGACCAAATGGATAATTTTTTAGAAAACAAGTTCATTTTTGGGTTTAATACCAAACATCTACAAAACATCGAATATGAACTCGAATAATTAACTTATTGGTATAAAATGAAAATAAGTTATATAAATGGAATAAGAATCTTTAAAAAAGTTCTAAATTAAGAATAAATTAACCTAATTTTATTATTTATGATATTGTAGAACTAAAGTAAAAAAATCAGATTCATGGTAAGGAAATTCATCTAAATTTCCTTTTATTGAGGCATTTATTGATAATTTGCACCTTTATTCTTCTATAAGGGGTATATACAGCCACTATAAAAATTCATAGCCATATTATATATGTTATAATTTTTTTTATTAAATCATGGTGATTAATTTTTAAATTTTAAATATTGTATGGTACACCATGAACATTAAAATATATAATTATCAAATATTAATTACAATATATTAAATTACATATTTAATTATATGGGAATAAAAGGAAAATATAGGAAATTGTACATAAATCGTGAAATTCATTCAATTTTTTCAAAGTGAATCATATTGTTTGAAACTTTTTAATTTCTTTACAAAACTAAAAAATATATTTTTTAATATATATTCAAAGATGACTTACCTGCCACCGTAACCGTTATTTGATATAAGGCTACCCCTTTAATCCTTAATTGTTTTAAAATGAAAATAAATACATTATTCCTTTTTTGGGAATATTCTTGTTGAAAATGGATTCTTACATTAAAATTGTATTTTTATAGGGGAATTTTTTTCATAAGTGATTATATGATTTTTCAAAAAAGGGGATTTGTGATTAACATGTTTTATTAATGAAATATTACATGAGCATTATATGAAACATGTGTTCTTGAGATAACTTATATGAATAATTGATACCCATTATAGCTCACGGGTGAGCCTCATATGGATTATACAAAGGTCTGAGCCCCATTATAGCACATAGGTGATCCCGAAAGAGCTTATAATAAGGGTATATCCCCATTATAGCTCACGGGTGAGGCAGATATATATAATACAAAGGGTGATCCCATTATAGAGCTACAATTTGTAAGTCAAGCATAAAATTATTCTAATCTAAATATGTTTGAAATGTTTTTCTGTATATGATGATCTAATTCCCCTAAATGTATTTTAATTTCCTTCTATTGGTTTTCTTGTTTTCCACTGGGAAAAAATTATGAATGTTATTCATGTGAAAATGGTTTGTTTCATCCACTCAAATAATATTGAATGAGTTATCAGGTTTTGAATAGAGTAATGATTTTTCTTTATTTTTTGTCCCATACAAATATTTTTATGATCATACCATGTTTTGGAATAAAATTTATATGGTATAATGAAGGGTTTGCAAGAAGAATAATTCAAGAATATTTTTACCAAGAAAATATTTATTTTTTTATTTAAGGAATATTTTTGTTGTCAAAAATTGAATAGATTAGAAGTGAATACATTTTATTTTTTGAGAGGTAATTTAATAGTTATATACTAATTAAAAAAACTAAAACTAAAATGATCCTTGATATGAATTATTGACCTAATTCATGATTATGTAATCTTTAATGTTGGGTCCTTATAGTTTGTATCAATGGATGGTTTAGACAACAATGGAGATTAGGATGCTTTCTAAAGAGTTAGGGGTATCAACATGGGTTATATGTTTATGGTAGATCATAAGGTAAATGTCATAGAAGGACCTTCTATGGTTGTATGATCTGAAATATTTAGGTTACTAATGGAATATTTAGAGACATTCACTTTGAAGAATTTATGGTTTATTAATTTTTGGGAAGAAAAATGAAAGGTATTAGATAACCTTTGAAGATAATATATGTTACTATAATTTTTTAGGATTTTAACTCTTTTTTTGAATATTATAATATTATATAGTTTATGAAAAAGGACAACAAACAAATTGTTTGACAACCCATCGTGTAAGACAAAGATATGGGAATCGAACCCCCTACTGATGTGTGACTGGTATATATCATATACCACTACCCGAAGTGAAGCCCCTGGTTAGCATGAATTATTCTTTTTTGTTAAATTATTTTTTTGGATCAAGAAAAATTTTAGTTTGGTATATAATGTTTTATAAAATGGATATCTTTATTATGGGAAAATAACATGTTGATTATGTGGGAAATGGTTTTTTGCAAGAGTTTCACTCTTTGGGGAACACTATATGCATATAGAAAATAAAATAATTTGGGATTCCATTTGAGTATTAAAGGTGAAATTTTATTTTGTAAGAATCTATGTTTTTATTGCAGAAATATGGTGATTTCATTTGATTATGAAATGATTATCATATCATGGAAACCATATGATTGGGGTAATTACATTTATGTATGATACTTTATGATTATTAGACGTTATTTATAGATAAATTTTAATATTTATCATGTAATACTGTGTGATCAAATCCTTCTAAATTTTGGGTTTTAGAATTAGTTGGTATTATTTTGGAGAATTTTAAGGACACCTTTTTATTGAATTGTATTTGTGGAACATTAGGTAATGCTTGGTGAATTTTAGAGATTAAGAGTAGTATTTCTTTTTATAAAGGACTATTCATTGGGGGGATTACCTGACCTTGTACAAACAATTTTGGTTTTGTTTAATGTCCAATTATTGGGAAAATATATAGTTCATCTTTTTAGAATATATTATTCACTAGAAGATGATTCTAGTGCTTCAGGTTTGACCAAGTCATCTTGAATACTCATCGTTTATAGGAAAGATGATTTTTTGGTAGATATTTATTAAAGAATGAAACTGTACATGACAAGTATGAATTTTTTCTTATGTTATTAGTAAAGATCATAAATAAATTCCTCAAATTTATGAAAATGATATAAACAAAATTTTCTATTTAATTATCTTAATGCAAAATCAATTACTATTTAACACATCACAAGTGTATGGTTTTCTGGTTATTATCTTTTTCATGAAATATTTTTCTATCCCTCCCCATCAAAACAAGATTGTTTTTTTTCTTCCATATTGATGTTTTCATACAATGAATAATAGTATATGTTATCTTGGGTGACCATTTTACTTCTCTTTATTTTTTTACGGAGATAATTGTATTCACTATTTTTCTGATGTTGTATTTTCAACGTTGATTCCCAACATAATCATAAAATTGCGAGGATGAAATTTCCAAAAGATGGGATTGATGTGAAATCCTAGTAATTTATATAATAATACATTTTTATATCTATTACTATTTTGGAATTTAATATTAATATTTTTTAATGGGAACACTATGTATAATTGTGTACTCAACATGAAATAATGGGTTTCTCTAAAATATTAATTTTTACACAATAATTAGTGTAGCACAAAATAATATTTTAATGATATTATAATTTTCAATATTTGTTAACACCTAGCTGTTGTATTGGAAGGAATAAACCGAATTAACAATAATATGATTATATATATTCTTTAAATGTTTTTAAATTTATCCAATAAATATTATATACTTCAAAAAATAATGAATCTAATTTTCTTCATAAAATAATATAATATCTTTGAAAGGAAGTTTGATCACCTTGTGATGAAGACCCATTTTAAACCTATTTTTTGAGAATTTTAGAAGTTATATTTTAAATAATAAAATTATTATTTGTAATTGGAACATCAAAATTGACCTTGGATTAATTTTTTGTTTTTTCTGAGGAAATTCATATTTTATTGAATAGTATAAAATATTACATTTTAAATCAAAATTTCATTTTCGTATAATTTAGTTGTATAGTTAGATTATATTTTTAATTGGTATTAAAGATCAATTGGATTATGTTTTAATCATTTAATTTAATTATGATCATTAGAATTAATTTTATATTTATGTTGGATATAAAAAAATGTCAATCTATTTATATTTTTTACTTCTTAAAACCCGGCTTTCTGGTTTTGAAAACAAGAATTAATTTCAAATTAATTACTGAAAAAAAATTCTATGTAATTTTTAAAAGTTGATTTCATATTTGGAATCATAATATACAAAATGTTTAAATAGATACCATTTATTTTTTTAACATTATGAATAGTAACTTCATTAATTATGTTTCTATACCATGGTTAAAGTGTAAATCATGTAAATACGGGTGATAAAATAATATTATTATAATATAAATCTACCCTAAAATGTGTACTAATTGTTTTTTGAGATATTTCTAATGATAAGAATCCTTGGGATGAATTTTGAACCCCATGGAGCCACTTGGGTGTGATAATGAAATTTTATAAAATTTAATATAAGGAAAAGTGAAATATAACATAAGCATCTATCTCCTGAATAAAACAATTTTAATTTGCATTTTATAAATTAAATAATTAAATATAAATTGTAATTATAAATCAAAAAACAAATCCTAAATCATGGTATTTGGGTTATAATTTTTAGACATTTAATAAAGAAATATATTTGTGACACAACGATGATATACCAATTACCTCATTAATGTAATGTTCAAATACATGATACTATAAATAATAAAAGAAATATAATATAAACATTTTTATGCCAACCACACCTTTTTGGATGAAATTGACATATCAAGGATGATTCAATGATTCTTTTTTAAGTAATAATTTTTTTTGTGACTTTTAAAAAAATCAATTTATAAATACAGTCAGCATTTTGATAAATGAGTTTAAAAAAATAATATTTAATTAATTGATATAACTTTCACAAAAATATATGATTACTCCAAATTATATAGATAATTTTAAAAATGTCATTATTTATATACATGTGGCCCTCTTTGAGTTTTTTAGTAACTACAGTAACCATATACTATGAAAACAAAAAAGAAAATGTTAGAGTTGATGTTTTTAACTAAGGGTTAGTGCTAAAATAAAAGGTTAATTTTGTTACATAAACATATATAAACCTATTTGATGAAAAGATTTATACTTATCCTCATCTTATACTTGATGTTTATCTCTTTGGAAGTAGTATAATTTTAAAATCAATTTATAATAATATAAAATTTCAATACTTTCCTAACAGGCTCCTCTGTAGTCTTTTAAAAGGACACAAACTATACCCCCTTAATCACACCACTAAAGCCCCGTGAATAGTCGAAATCATTCTCTAATAATATCCCAATATAACTTACCTCCTCCTTTAAGTATTACTTATGGACGAAGGCAATTAATTAATTCCTTTTGGATAAAATCAAAAGGAGTTACCCAATTAAGAGGTAACATCTTCTCTTAAACTCCTTTCATTTGTTTTCCACATACAACCAACAAACCTATAATTATTCAATTATTTTATTAAAACTTAAATATTAAATATATAGTTGAAATTTTATATTCTAAGGATTATACCTCCAAATACACACACCTACATTTAATGGATATATAACGTACAGTTTCTATGTACGACTAACTATTTCCTCAGGATACGATGATGGTTCAATTTCCTCATACAACCTATAATGGTTAAAATTATAATGAAACTGTATTTATATATGATATATACATTTTTTATATTATCTCTAGTATTCTATAATATTTATATACAACATACCTTTATACTATCCATAATTGGTAAATATGAAAATTTCATCGCAGGAACTGTGGACTACCACCCACTCCATGTTATATGACTTGTTCATGCCATACATGGAGTATATGAAGGATAATGTTAATGAAAATATCTAAAATATATAATATTTTTGTTATAATAGAATTATAATAAAATTATGATTCATTTTTTCATTCCTTTAATATGACAATGAAATGAAAGTAGCATTCATTCGTATGTATGGCCTACCCTCTTAATGAACGTGCATTTCATTTAATATCACCAATTGTTATGGGCTATTATAAATTCATATATACATGTTATTTATGATATTTAATTCATAAAGAATATTCTATATATATATATTACTTATGACCACATGTATAATTTTCATCAAAACACAGTCATTTTTATCTTAGATACTGAACATCAACAAAACTTCTGATATGATCTTGAATAATTAAATAATTGATATAGAATGGTAATAAGAATTATAAAATGAATAATAAAAATTAAAAATATCATAAATTAATTATAAATTAAGCTATGTTTATTATTTATGAAACTAAATAATGAATGAGACAAGTCGGACTCAAGCTAAGGGTCTTCACCTCAATCTCCTTTTCAATGAGGCTTTTCCTGATAATATGCACCCCTATTCTTTTATTAGGTGTATTTATAAAAAATATGACAATTAATATATATATTGTATCTATAATAATGTAATTTACATAATCATGGAGATTAATATCTAAATGGTAAAATTTTTATGGGACTCCTTGAAAATTTAAATATTTAATTATCAATTTTTTTTCATCATGATAATAAATTACAGATTTTTTATATGGGAATATAAGAAATATATAGTAAATATTATGCCAATATTCAAATGTATTAAATAAATTAAAAATGAATATTTTTATTAAAATCATTTTACTTTCTTTACAAAACATCACAAGAAATGTTTTTTAACGTATATGGAAACAATGACTTCTCTACAGCGGTAACCATTATTTGGTATTCGGCTTCTTATATAATCCTTAATGCATTTTTAAATGAAAATAAAACCATTCTTCAATTATTTGGGAATTTTTTATTGAAAATGGTATCTTAAATGAAAATTTTATTTATATCAAGAAATGTTTTTAAATGGGATTAGAAGCATCTTTCAAAAAATGGGTTTTGTGATGAACATGTTTTATTCTAGATATAGAACATGAGCATTATATGAAATGGGTGATCCTGATATAGGTTATAAGAAGGGTTGAGCCCCAATATATATTATGTGTAAAGACCCAGAATATTTCATTTTTTTAATTAAATGGAAATTTTACGAGTCTGCGAAACATGACCGCGGGTGATTCTGAGGCCCACAGTGCCCATAATCAATTTCTGAAGTTTTTTTTGTGTACGTTCAGCAAACATATGAAATGGTTTTTATAAATTTTGAACCGGTGCTGAAAACCGAATTCTAAGGGAACCGTTGAACTCGTAGTGCCAGTTTTCACATAAGAAGACTTTCACCTCAATGACAGTTGGCCGAGGGTGGAAGATCCTTTTTGGGTTTCTCGTGGGATTAATAAAATAGAATAAACACAAGTTTTATTTTATTTTTATCTCTTATAACCACCTAGGTGGAATTTGGAGGTTGGGACCATGACACCTTAACCTCCCATGAGAGGTTATGGTGGAGGGTCCCACCAAAATCTAACCTCCCATGAGAGGTTACGTTGTGGGGACCACTTGGGGCTAAACCCCCAAATAATGGTGCGAAAGAAAAACCTCTCATATCACCTAATTAATGAGGGAGAGTCCCTCCACCACCTCCTTCAATGATGTCAACCCTTACTCTATTTTAATTACGCCAACCTCATAAATTAATTAAGTGGAGCCAACATAATTAAATCACCCAATTTGAATTTTTATGCCAATTACCTAATAGATTTTATAATCTATTATTCTCTACTACCTTTTATTTTCTTGGAAAAGGAGGAAGGATAATTTTAGAGAAAATATCTCACAAACAAAGAACGAATAATCAAGAATGTGCTCTTATGAGGAAGAATGCCGAAAAGGAGTGTCTTCAACTTCTTCCTCGGAATAACCTTGTGAAGGCAACCGTTGTGGGACATCTTCGATGACCGACCTTCCCTTGTCATCGTCATCAATGAAGAGACACACAATAATGGATTGGATGTGTGTGGCGGACGTGAAAAACGACGACAAATCCATCTTCTTCCCCGTGAATTTGTTGAAAAACGACGATCAATGTTGGGGTTTAATTTGAATATGATATTATTCAATAAATTCATCACATCTATAACAAAGAATCATTGTGGATGTTTTTCCTTGCAAGATGGGAATTTTGTTTGCGGGAAGATGTGGGGTGTTGGAGTAAATTTTCTTTTTTCATTTATTCTTGTTAATTATTTGAAATTCAATAAAGAATTAATCCACTTGCTACAACCCTAAATGTGGAGGGTGCAGGCCAAACCAACATGGCATGACCCCTCCGTTGATCTTGTTTGTGATGTTCTTTGGAATGACGATGAGGTGATGAGATGAAAATTAAGACCAAGGCAACGACTACACTACCCGCGGCCTCCAGGACCCACGCCGCCCACCGGCCGCACCGCACCACTGCTGAACTGGCCTCAACCACATCACCCGCCGGTGGAACTAGCCTCAGTCGTGCCACACATGGCCATGCCGCACTGGCTGTGCCCTCCGCCAGACCAAACCTGTCGAACCGGACCTGGCCACCCCATCTGACGGTCGAACCGTCTCTGCCCCCCCCCCCCCCCGGGCCGAACCATGATGCCCTCCCAGCCACCTGCGCCTCTCGGCTGCTCGTGCCCTCCCAGCCGCATGCGTATCCTAGCCGAACCAGCTCCTGGCTGAGCCTGCCTCTCGATCCCCTGGTTAAACTGCGCCCCTCCCAGCGTCCCGACCATGCCTCCCACCCCCCACGCCCCTTGCTGCGCCCTCCGGGCCGAACCGCACTTGTGCCGACTCGCGGCCAGTCTGCGCCCTCACGACCGTTCCATGCTCTCATGGCCCTCTAGGCTAGGTTCAGTAGTCCAGGACAAACCTAATAGGTTGTCCCACCTAACATGTTAGGCCATACCCAATGGTTCATGCAGGGTCGACCCAGACTCGGTCAGACCAGACACAAGCCCACTACAACCCATTACGTTTTTGGCCAATCTTTGGCAAGTGGAGTCCATTTGACGAATCATTAGTGACCATGATAATCTTGGAGCATGACGGTCCCATTGAGTATACCCCACTAGAGTTTGTGGTATATTTGACAAATGGTCAGGTTGGATCATGCATGAATCCAACCGGGCCCCCGGGACTAAAAGGCTAATAACTCACAGACCGTGCGCCCGATTGACACGTTTTCTGTTGCGTTAAGACCTACATGACGTGGCGGGACTTTGAGATACTTCTACTTGGGACTTCGAGAGAGTTGGAATATCAACAAATAGCTCGTAGAGGGGATTCTTCCAGAGATGCTCAAACAGAGTGCAGAGACCTAGTAGCTGGTTGAGACTTGACGACTACTGACCGATTGACTCGGAGTGACTCAACTAGACTAGTGGGTAGCGTTTGGTTCTGGTGGAAGACCCATGGTGGTGGAGCCCCTGGTTTTGGTGGCAGACCCGCTGTACTTGACAGGAGGAGTACCTTTATAGGCTATTAGGGGGAGCACCTGGTTGTGGTGGCAGACCCACGCTGCGAAGCGCCATGGTGACACTGCAGACCCACGATACTCAACATGAGGAGTACATCAGCAGTGCAAGGATATTGGGAAGTGCCTTGGTGTCGCGGTAGACCCACTATACTCAATAGTGGAGGATTTCTCCAGTAGCCATGGTTTCGATAATGTGAATAAAAATCTCGGTTGAGCTGAGTAAGTAACTTTTGTGTTTTCCTCATGATTGAGATGGATTACATATTAACATAGATATATTTATAGGCATATACCTAAGTGGGGTTATTTGTTGATTTCATACTTTTTGGTTTATCCTTGGTGGATTTTCTGAGACCTTGACTATCTCAGGGTCCCCACTGAGTGTCGTTATACTCACCCATGTACAGGCTATGCCCGCACATCGTTGTGTTGGATGCAGATGACTGGCAGTGCAGATTGAGGTTGAGAGTACCAGGAGCGGACGGTACCAGGAGTTGGACCATACAACGTGACAGTACTTTGAGGAGACAGACATACCTGGAGTGATGAGGAGGCGATATTTACATACCCATCAGGTAGGAACCTTGGAGGACTTCCCATTGGTAGTTTTTCTTTACTTCAGTTGTACATTCAGTTTCTTGTACTTTACAGTTGGACATGTATTTCTGGCCCCTTTTACATTTATCACACTTTTGTTATATAGTTTTATTTAGTGTTTTGATTCTAGGTTGTTCTCTATTGTATGTGGTTACAGGTTATAAAGGCAATACCATCCCAGTTTTAGGGAATTACGACTTTGTTGCTACTTGCCAGCCCCTGGCCTACGGAAGGTGGGCTTGGGGAAGTAACGAAACGGGCCCCGGGGGATGGGTCGTGAAATATTGGAATCATAGGAGTCAGTTATACCTTAGAACATATGACTCTGATTTTTTTCAATGAAGCAATAGTGTTAATATTAGTGAGTGTGGTTCTTAATTTAGTGAGTCTAGTGTTGGTGTGGCAGCCAACATATCCATACACCAGGACCTAGACTTCTGATTTCCGACTAAGTGCACGAAAACATTGATTTTGTGTGTGTTTTCAAATGTTTTTTTTAAGTATTCTCAACTAGGTCATCTCACCAGGATTAACTTTTGACCGTGTCACATCTATTTCATTTAGGATGCCTCCCCACCAAGGACCAGCTAGCGTCCCAAGAGTTGTATGCACAGATAGCCCACAGAGCAACGAGGCCTCGGTTCATGTCCCTTTTCTAGTGGAGTCACCAGTTGTACCACTTCCCGTTGGGCCATCGATACATCCAGCCCCAGTAGCAGACAATGCATGCCGCTTGAGCATGTTGTAGGAGTTCCAGTGCCAGAGGTCACCCAAGATCAGGGGAGTGATGGACCCACAAGAAGCTGAGGATTGGCCGGAGGCTGTGGTGAGAGTTTTCCGACTGGTAGGGACACTATCCGACCTCATGTTGATTCATACTGCCAGCCTTCTATAGGAAGTAGTGGGCATACAACGGAGTATGATTCTCCATGTTCACAATGAGATAGCGCTTCTCTGGGAAGACTTCGATAACCTATTAAAGGTAGAGCTTTTTCCAGTGACTCTTCGCACAATGCACATATATGAGCTACTTCGTCTGCAGTAGGTATAACGACCCATACTATACATACATTTTTAATACTTCAAAATTGAATCACACTTATTACAACATATGACAAAACTACAAAGGACCGTATAGGTATAGTGTCTTTAGAAACTGGGAAACATGAACAACTGGTTCATAAATCTTCTACAGTGTCGCCCATTTATTTCATCATATCTAGGGTCCCTTTTTACATATTCTACTTAATATCCATCTTCCTGACCTAGGGAAAAGAAAACATAAAAGGGTGAGCTCAAATGCTCGGCAAGGGAAAATAATGGAAATAAAAATCATATCACATCTTTTTGAAAATCATAACCTGCAAAAGAGATCATAATATCTTAACATGGAATAAATCATAGAAGTGAAAATGAGATCCCCATAATCATAAGATGAACCTTGAAACTTTGTGGAATGCACACATAATCATGGAAAATCATTTCTTGTTAGTCATGACTCATTGCCAATACTATCTTAGTGGACAAAGTCCCTTTCTGAACCGAGTCACCCTCGTTCCAGTCCTGTTTCACTGAACCGGTATAACCTACCGTTCCAGCCCTGTCTATCTAATGAGATATAAAATCTTTACCCAATGCATTGGAGGGAGATATAGGTCCCACCCATCTTATAATTAATCCTTTCTTATGTGTTCCACATAATCATAAATCATACATCATCGCATAACACATGTAACAAAAATGAGATTCTTGAAACATCATGACATCATAAAACAAATCATATAAGGTAAATGACTTCATAAAAATAATTTCCTCAAAAAATAATCAAATAAATGTAATAATAGGTATGAAAACAGAACCCTATATTATCTTAGATGGAAAATAATTTTGATAAAACATTTGAACTCCATTCTTAAGGAAAATATCCTTTCTACTTCAAAAACATTTTTCCTTTCATAACATGTCATACGACATTAAAATAAAAGAAGTTCATTAAAAATAAACTTGAAAACTTGTAAAGGATGTTTCTTGGAAATAATGTCTTAAAAATCCATTCATGCCATATAAGTTAAAAAAACATTCTTCGATCTTTTGTCGGAAAAGTCAAAAAGTACCTCGTACGAAAAACGACAAAAGATTCCTTTCATATCTTTTACTATAAACTCAAAAAAGGGTAAAAATGGATTTAAAAAATTGTAGGTGGATTGAAATAATATTACACATTGAGAAAACATGGATTTGTATGATAAAATACACCCCAGTAAATACCAAAGTACAAACAATCTCGGATAAAAATGAGATTGTGATATTTCCCTTACCTTAGTTCCGATTTGCTTTGTACGTGTCTAAAGCTCCTGTATAATGGTTTAAATAAAGTTATTGACTTGTTCCAGAATCATACATATTGATATGATATCATATATGGTCATATTCTTAGCTTCTTGTTTGTAATATTTCATTGTTACTTGTTACTCGGGTCTTTATTGCCTTTTGTTCTTATGCGTGTTTTGCCGAATACATTCTTATTCTTCTTTTAAGGTTATAGATACCTTATATACATAATGGTATTAGTGTAACATATATCATATTTATTCATTCAATTCATTTATATAATTACTATTTAATGATGATCATGTAGAACGAGTCGCATCACATCGTGGAGACGGTATTCCGTACGTACGCACGAGTGATGATATCGTTCCTATGATCGTGGAACTATATTGGAGTATATATATATATATATTATTTCAGTATCAATATTAATTTATAATAATAATAAATAGTTACTCATTTCACGATTATACCCATCCTTGTAAAGTGATGGTGGAAAAATAGATTACACCACGGCGTGGAGACGGTATTCCGTACGTACGCACGCGCGGTGATTTCATTTTTTCCGTAGGATGGATAGAAGGTAAATTAGTGTTGTTTTATATTTATAATAACATATCAGTATGTAAGTAATACTTATGTTATTACTTTATCATGAAACAACTAAAGAAGAAGAAGTTGAAGAAGAAAGAAATTGAAAAGATCGGTAATGGATATTACCTCTTCTTTGGAACACCTCTTTGAATCCTCCACTTAGGGAACTAAGACTGGTATTTGAAGAAAACCAGGACCTCTAGGATTATTCTAGGGAAGTTTAGAGGAGAAAATGGAAGGGGTTGACCGAGCTTGAGTGCTCAAATTGGTGTGAGGAGGAGGGGGAGGAGGTGCCTTTTTATAAGGGAGTAGAGGGGCACCTTAGGAATATCTCAAAATAATATTTTATATTAAAGTCAAAATCGGTTTATAATGGTTCCAAAGGGTCTTATTTCGAAGCTAAAGTGGGGATGGGTCAAAAGCCTATCAACCAATAGGATTTAGACAAGTTTAGGGTATTATTTTAACCTTATCAATTAGATTTAACTCTAAGTTAAATAATTTAACTTTTACCGTGTCTTTTTGTTTTCTTTCACTATAAGGTCAATACACTTACTATAACATGCCAAAAGAACCCCAAATTGTTTATTATTAATATATATATCCTTATCTATGTAATTTGGCCGAATCGTAGATTTTTAGGAATAAAATAACAATTAATAATATAATATTTGATTTAAAAACTATTTTGTGTCAATTTTGACACTATTTGATATATGATTTTTGTGAATGTCATAACAGAATTATATGTTCGAATAAAGTTGATTAAATAAACACTAATATATCATAGTAACCTAGAAAATTAGTGTAATTCATAAAAAGTCTCAAATTACATTTATTTTGGTGTTTATAACATCAATTATGTCAATATTTCATTAATAAGATAATTACTGCATCATCATTGTGTCATAAATAAATTAACTTATTTAATGTCTAAAAATTACAAATAAAATACAATTATGTAGGAAATCTTGTTATCTTTCTAATGAATATTTATAGTCGAATTTATCTTATGTATAACCCCATATTAAAAATTATTTACCTATTAAACTTTGATTTTAACTATTTTAACCCTTCTTTAAATAAATTAATAATAAATGTCCTAATCTAACCCAAGTGGGTCTAAATGGTCATATTTTATTCCTAAGTTTGTTATTGGTCGAATTAAACTTATCTAATAGAATTAGGACATGTGTTAGGGTAATAGTAATATGATTTTTACCCTTAGTTACCCTATTTACTATTAACCGTGGTAAAAAAAGTAAAAAGTTACTATTCACCAAAAAATTATTTTTATCTCATTGAACAACATTTTACTTACTGATATCAACCGTGTCTGTCGGATTTTTGAAATTCCATTCACCGAAGCGGTAAAATTATGTTTTATGCAAAAAATCAGTTTTTAACCTACCACTTAGTGGTTTCACTATTCATCAAAAATTGAAATTTTTCAGAAAAATACCAAAATTTCACCCTAGGCTAATTTCGATATTCTGAGTCCAAAAATGAAGTCCATTTTGAAAAATAAAATTTATAAAATTTCAAAAAGTGGTTATTACTATTCATAACGGCTAGTTTTAATAGCATATTGTTGTTTAGTGAAACTCGGTATTGCGTACAACGCAAGCTATCAAGGAAGGACGTGATTGCGTGTAAAGCAAGCCAAGCAAGTGTTGTGTAGAAAAAGATTCCTTTGATGATTTATATAACATAAAAGTCTCGGGTGTTACATTCTACCCCCCTTAAAAAGAATTTCTCCCTCGAAATTCGTCACTTTGTAACAAACAGATGAGGATACTTCTCCCTCATCATATCCTCAAGCTCCCATGTAGCTTCTTCAAGTTTGTGGTTCCTCCATAAAACTTTCACCAATCGAGTGGTCTTATTTCGTAGGAATTTTTCGCTATGATCCAGAATCTCTATCGGTTGTTCTTCATAAGAAAGATCTTGCTCCAGTGGTACAACTTCTGAGCTGAGTACATGTGAAGGATCATGTATGTACTTTCTCAGGAGAGATACATGGAACACATCGTGAACTTGAGAGAGATTCGGTGGAAGCGCCAATCGGTAAGCTACCTTTCCAACCCGATCCAGTATTTCGAAAGGACCGATATATCTAGGGCTCAACTTCCCTTTCTTTCCAAATCTCATAACCCTCTTCCCGGGAGATATTCATAAGAACACTTTATCACCCACTTCAAACTCTAGGTCTTTTCTTCGGTTGTCGGCATAGCTTTTCTGTCGACTCTGAGCTGCTCTGATGTGTTGTTGAATAGATCTGACCTTTTCTGCCATTTCATCAACGAGATCAGGTCCTAATAGCTTTCTTTCCCCAACTTCATCCCAGCAAGTAGGAGTCCTGCATTTCCTTCCATAGAGAGCTTCATAAGGATCCATCTGAATACTGGAGTGAAAGCTATTATTATAAGAAAATTCCACTAAAGGTAGGTGTTGATCCCAACCTCTTTTGAAATCCATAGAGCAAGCTCTCAACATATCTTCTAGGGTTTGAATTGTTCTCTCAGACTGACCGTCTGTCTGGGGATGATAAGCAGTGCTGAAACTCAACTATGTATCCAGAGTATGCTGAAGACTTTGCCAGAACTTCGAGGTAAATCTCGGATCCCGATCAGATATAATAGAAATTGGTACTCCATGCAATCTTACCACTTCCTTTACATATATCCTGGCAAGATGATCTATAGAGAAATCCTCTCTCATAGCAATGAAGTGTGCAGACTTTGTAAGACGATCAACTATGACCCAAATAGCATTATTTCCTTTGGATGTTTTAGGAAGTCCTGTGACAAAGTCCATAGTGATGTTTTCCCATTTCCATTCGGGTATGGGTAATGGTTCTACAATCCCCATAGACTTCTGTCTCTCAGCTTTAACTTATTGACAAACCAAGCATCGAGAGACATATTCAGCAACATCTCTTTTCATGCCATCCCACCAAAAGTACTCTTTCAGGTCCCTATACATCTTCGTGCTTCCAGGATGAATAGAGAATGATGAACTATGAGCCTCATCCAATAGCTCCTTCTTTAATTCGGGGATGGGAGGAACACAAACCCGATTCCTAAACATTATTATCCCATCACAATCAAGGTTGAATTCAGGAACATTTCTCACCTTCTTTTGTAACTCGACATCCTCTTTCTGTGCCTCTTTAATCTTCACATGTATAGATGGTTGAACATTCATTTGATAATGATAAGATTTTTCCCCTTCCATTATAATTCCAAGATCCATCCTTTGTAAATCCATAAATATTGGATCTTTTGTGATCCTCATCATGGATAAACTAGCATGGTCTTGTCGACATAATGCATCCGCCACCTTGTTTGCTTTCCCAGGGTGGTAATGGATTGAGCAGTCGTAATCCTTAATCAGCTCCAACCATCTTCTTTGACGCATATTCAACTCCATTTGTGTGATAATATACTTTAAACTTTTATGATCAGTATAAATATCACACCTTTCACCATAAAGGTAATGCCTCCAAATCTTTAATGCAAAGATTACCGAAGCCAACTCCAAATCATGTGTTGGGTAATTTTTCTCATGGATTTTCAAATGTCGTGAGGCATAAGATATCACCATATCATTTTTCATAAGAACACACCCCAATCCCTTCTTGTATGCATCACTATAGATCACAAACCATTCTCCACTACAAGGTAGTGTGAGCACAGGTGCACTGGATAACCTTCTTTTCAACTCCTTGGAATTCTCTTCACATTCCTCTGTCCAGACAAATTTAACTCTTTTCCGAGTCAACTTGGTGAGTGGATTGGATAATCGTGAAAAATCTTTTACAAAACGTCGATAATATCCAGCCAAACCAAGAAAACTTCGGATCTCAGTTACTGTTGTTGGTCTTGACCATCTTTAGATAACCTCTGTTTTTGCTGGATCCACAGATATCCCCTCTTTTGAGATTATGTGTCCCAAAAATTCAACTTTTTGAAGCCAAAATTCACACTTGGTAAATTTGGCATAATGATTCTCCTTTCTCAGGGTCTTCAATATAATTCTCAAGTGATCTTCTTGCTCTTCCGTGCTCTTTGAATAGACAAGAATATCGTCTATAAAGACTACCACTAATTGATCAAGATAGTCTCTAAAGACTCTATTCATTAGATCCATGAAGATAGCAGGGGCATTAGTAAGACCAAATGGCATCACTATAAATTCATAGTGTCCATACCTTGTACGGAAAGCCGTCTTTGGTATATCCTCTCTTTTGACCCTTAATTGATGATACCCTGAACGAAGATCAATCTTGGAAAAGTATTGATCTCCGCGTAGTTGGTCAAATAAGTCATCAATGCGTGGGAGATGATATTTGTTCTTTATAGTGATCTTGTTATGTTCTCAATAATCAATGCAGAGTCTCATTGATCCATATTTCTTCTTAACAAATAGAACAGGTGCTCCCCAAGGTGACGCACTAGGGCGTATGAATCCCTTATCAAGATTCTCTTGGAGTTGCTTCTTCAATTCCTGCAACTCAATTGGGGCCATTCTATAAGGTGTCTTTGAAATTGGCAAAGCACCTGGTACGAGTTCTATTGACAACTCAACTTCACGATTTGGTGGAAGACCCGGTAATTCCTCCGAAAAGACATCATCAAACTCCCATACAATGGGAATATTCTTAATCAAGAGTTTCTCAACAACCATTTGAGATAGATAACCTTCATTTAGTGGAATCAATACCCATAAGATGGAAGAAATTTCCACTGGAAGGTTATGTTCATCCTTGCATTGATAGACGATCGTAGATTGATCTAGAATATGAAATGTGACTTCCCTTCTTTGGCAATTGATATGAGCTCCATGTAGAGAAATCCAATCCATGTCAAGAATCACATCAAATTTCACTAAAGGAAGGATCACAAGATTTGCAGGAAGCACTTTCCCACAAACTTCGATCGGAGAAGAATTATAAACTTTTGATGCGACTGTTGTGCCATTAGGTGTTGTCACAGCTAACTCAACATCTAATTGTTGAGGTAGTACGGTGATACCATTAGAAAATTTTTCAGAAATAAAAGAGTGGGTGGATCCAGAATCAAATAAAACATTTGCTACTTTAGAGTGGATGGTAAGTGTACCTTTCACCACTTCGTTATCGTACTCCACATCGCTGATAGAAATTGCATGTGACTTTCCTTTGTCTTTAGCCTTATGATTTTGTTGACGTCGACCATCATCATCAACCCTTGGATTTGGGCATTGATTGGCATAATGCCCCATCTCCTTGCACTTAAAACATTGAAGTGTATTAGGATCATTCTGTGTATCTCTTCCTTTGTTTGCATCATTAGATATCTTCTTCCCATTATCGCGGCATTCAAATGCCCGATGACCTTCCGTTCAACACTTAAAACATTTACTTGTCCCTTTAAGACAACTCCCTCCATGTTTCTTTCCACACATTGAGCATAAGGGAAAGGTCATCTTCTTTTCAGTGTGCTCTTTAGATTTTCCTTTGAATTCCATCTTCCTCTTCTTATCAAACCCATGTGACTGATGGGTTACTCCAATCTCTATCTCGACTTTGAGATCACATCGAACGATTTCCTCGTAGCTATTGAAGTCCCTTATGGCTAACGCCCTTCGAAGACTTTGTTTTAAGCCACTAAAGAATCGATCGATCTTACTCTCAGGTAGGATAATAATACCAGAAGCGTAACTTGCAAGTCTTGTAAAATTTTCTTCATAGGCACCAACAGATTCATCATCCCTTGGCTTCAGTTCAAGAAACTCTTTCTCCATATTTGTTCGGAGAATACGAGGGAAGTACTTATTGAAAAATAAGTTCTTGAACTCGTCCCATTCCATAGACTCAATTTCATCCCTTTGCCTCGTATTCTTAATAAGATTCCACCATTGATCAGCATCTCCTTCCAAACGATACACTGCTAGGATGACTTTATCATGTTCAGAACATTGAAGAACTGAAAATATCTTTTCAGTAGTACTAATCCATTGTTCAGAAACTAATGGATCAGTAGACCCGCTGAATGAAGGTGGACGCTGCCTCATGAAGGATTCAACAGAATGTTTCTCCTTCCTTTGCTCATTTGGAAGTCCTGCATGATTCATAGCTTGAGAAAGTTGTGTGAGCATGGATACAAGATTTTTCATTCTATCTCCCATATCGTTTGGTTGCTCAGGGGGACAATCATTGCATTGCCCATCACATTCTGCATTAACATGGTTCCTTCGGGTTCCAGCAATTGACTAAAACCAAGAAGAATAGTGTGAGAAACACTAATTATAATAGGAAAAACACATAATTCAAGAATAAAATTTTCATGCTTAAGATCTTATCCTAGGGTATTCATGGCCATTTCTAAAACACTATGATTGTGTTCTATGCTTAGACTTATCCTTATGGTTCTTACTAAGGCTTTCACATCCTAGTTTCCAAAGGTTGACTATACCTTTCCTCTGATACCAACAATAACGACCCATACTTTACATACATTTTTAATACTTCAAAATTGAAGCACACTTATTACAACATATGACAAAACCACAAAGGACCGTATAGGTATAGTGTCTTTAGAAACTGGGAAACATAAACAACTGGTTCATAAATCTTCTACAGTGTCTCCCATTTATTTCATCATATCTAGGGTCCCTTTTTACATATTCTACTTAATATCCATCTTCCTGACCTGGGGAAAAGAAAACATAAAAGGGTGAGCTCAAATGCTCAGCAAGGGAAAATAATGGAAATAAAAATCATATCATATCTTTTTGAAAATCATAACCTGCAAAAGAGATCATAATATCTTAACATGGAATAAATCATAGAAGTGAGAATGAGATCCCCATAATCATAACATGAACCTTTAAACATTGTGGCATGCACCCATAATCATGGAAAATCATTTCTTGTTAGTCATGACTCATTGCCAAGACTATCTTAGTGGACAAAGTCCCTTTCTGAACCGAGTCACCCTCATTCCAGTCCTGTTTCACTGAACCGGTATAACCTACCGTTCCAGCCCTGTCTATCACATGAGATATAAAATCTTTACCCAATGCATTGGAGGGAGATATAGGTCCCACCCATCTTATAATGAATCCTTTTTTATGTGTGCCACATAATCATAAATCATACATCATCGCATAACACATGTAACAAAAATGGGATTCTTGAAACATCATGACATCATAAAACAAATCATATAAGGTAAATGACTTCATAAAAATAATTTCCTCAAAACATAATCAAATAAATGTAATAATAGGGATAAAAACAGAACCCTATATTATCTTAGATGTAAAATAATTTTGATAAAACATTTGAACTCCATTCTTGAGGAAAATATCCTTTCTACTTCAAAAACATTTTTCCTTTGATAACATGTCATACGACTTTAAAATAAAATAAGTTGATTAAAAATAAACTTGAAAACTTGTAAAGTAATTTTCTTGGAAATAATGTTTTAAAAATCCATTCATGCCGTATAAGTTAAAAAAACATTCTTCGTTCTTTTGTCGGAAAAGTCAAAAAGTACCTCGTACGAAAAACGACAAAAGATTCCTTTCATATCTTTTACTATAAACTCACCAAAGGGTAAAAATGGATTTAAAAAATTGTAGGTGGATTGAAATAATATTACATATTGAGAAAACATGGATTTGGATGATAAAATACACCCCAGTAAATACCAAAGAACAAACAATCTCGGATAAAAATGAGATTGTGATATTTCTCTTACCTTAGGTCCGATTTGCATTTTACTTGTCCGAAGCTCCTGTATAATGGTTTAAATAATGTTATTGACTTGTTCCAGAATCATACATATTGATAGGATATCATATATGGTCATATTCTTAGATTCTTGTTTGTAATATTTCATTGTTACTTGTTACTCCGGTCTTTATTGCCTTTTGTTCTTATGCGTGTTTTGCCGAATACATTCTTATTCTTATTTTAAGGTTATAGATACCTTATATCCAGAATGATATTAGTGTAACATATATCATATTTAGTCATTCAATTCATTTATATAATTACTATGTAATGATGATCATGTAGAACGAGTCGCATCACATCGTGGAGACGGTATTCCGTACGTACGCACGAGTGATGATATCATTCCTATGATCGTGGAACTATATTGGAGTATATATATATATATTATTTCAGTATCAATATTACTTTATAATAATCATAAATAGTTACTCATTACACCATTATACCCATCCTTGTAAAGTGATGGTGGGAAAATAGATTACACCACGGCGTGGAGACGGTATTCCGTACGTACGCACGCGCGGTGATTTCATTTTTTCCGTAGGATGGATAGAAGGTAAATTAGGTTTGTTTCATATTTATAATAACATATCAGTATTTAAGTAATACTTATGTTATTACTTTATCATGAAACAACTAAAGAAGAAGAAGTTGAAGAAGAAAGAAATTGAAAAGATCGGTAATGGATATTACCTCTTCTTTGGAATGCCTCTGTGAATCCTCCACTTAGGGAACTAAGATTGGTCTTTGAAGAAGACCAGGACCTCTAGGATTATTCTAGTGAAGTGGATAGGAGAAAATGGCAGGGGTTGGCCGAGATTGAGTGCTCAAATTGGTGTGAGGAGGAGGGGGAGGAGGTGCCCTTTTATAAGGGAGGAGAGGGGCACCTTAGGAATATCTCAAAATATTATTTTATATTAAAGTCAAAATCGGATTATAATGGTTCCAAAGGGTCTTATTTTGATGCTAAAGTGGGGATGGGTCGAAATCCTATCAACCAATAGGATTTAGACAAGTTTAGGGTATTATTTTAACCTTATCAATTAGATTTAACTCTAAGTTAAATAATTTAACTTTTACCGTGTCTTTTTGTTTTCTTTCACTATAAGGTTAATACACTTACTATAACATGCCAAACGAACCCCAAATAGTTTATTATTAATATATATATCATTATCTAAGTCATTTGGCCGAACCTTATATTTTTAGGAATAAAATAACAATTAATAATATAATATTTGATTTAAAAACTATTTTGTGTCAATTTTGACACTATTTGATATATGATTTTTGTGAAAGTCATAAAAGAATTATATGTTCGAATAAAGTTGATTAAATCAACAATAATATATCATAGTAACCTAGAAAATTAGTGGAATTCATAAAAAGTCTCAAATTACATTTATTTTGGTGTTTATAACATCAATTATGTCAATATTTCATTAATAAGATAATTACTACATCATCATTGTGTCATAAATAAATTAAATTATTTAATGTCTAAAACTTACAAATAAAATACCATTTTGTAGGAAATCTTTTTATCTTTCTAATTAATATTTATAGTCGAATTTAACTTATGTGTAACCCCATATTAAAAATGATTTACTTATTAAACTTTGATTTTAACTATTTTAACCCTTCTTTAAATAAATTAATAATAAATGTCCTAATCTAACCCAAGTGGGACTAAATGATCATATTATATTTCTAAGTTTGTTTTTGGTCGAATTAAACTTATCCAATAGAATTAGGACATGTGTTAGGGTAATAGTAATATCATTTTTACCCTTAGTTACCCTATTTACTATTAACCGCGGTAAAAAAAAGTAAAAAGTTACTATTCACCAAAAAATTATTTTTATCTCATTGAACCACATTTTACTTACTGATATCAATTGTGTCTATCGTATTTTCAAAATACCATTCACAGAAGCGTTAAAATTATGTTTTATGCAAAAAATCAGTTTTTAACCTACCACTTAGTGGTTTCAC
Source organism: Viscum album (assembly GCA_963277665.1). NCBI lineage: Eukaryota > Viridiplantae > Streptophyta > Magnoliopsida > Santalales > Viscaceae > Viscum > Viscum album. The sequence goes on from OY728150.1 coordinate 1,899,921,270, forward strand.
TATTCATCAAAAATTGAAAGTTTTCAAAAAAATACCAAAATTTCACCCTAGGCTAATTTCGATATTCTGAGTCCAAAAATGAAGTCCATTTTGAAAAATAAAATTTATAAAATTTCAAAAAGTGGTTATTACTATTCATAACGGCTAGTTTTAATAGCATATTGTTGTTTAGTGAACCTCGGTATTGCGTACAACGCAAGCTATCGAGGAAGGTCGTGATTGCGTGTAAAGAAAGCCAAGCAAGTCTTGTGTAGAAAAAGATTCCTTTGATGATTTATATAACATAAAAGTCTCGGGTGTTATAGTAGGGAAGCATGACTATAGCTCAGTACTCAATTAGGTTCACAGACCACTCACGCTACTCCACTGATATGGTGTGGGACCAATTCATCACGGCCCAGAACTTCGATCCGGTTCACAGATGGGAGATCTAAGATCTGGTGATCTCACTCAGCATCCCGATGTCGGTGGGGTTATAGAGAGAGCCCTCCTAGTGGAGAGTTTCCTTGATGAGCAATATCCAGCAGTGTAATCCACCACTAGTCGACATAAAACGAAGTCTTCTTCAGCTAGCAGCTGACAGATGTTGTAGAGGTCCAAGAGAACCAGACCTACAGGTGGACAACCATAGGACCCAGAATCGGCTGTGTGGGGCACTGGATATAGATCCAGACACACTAGTAGTAGGAAATGTTACACATGATGTGAGAATGTTCACATGGCTCGTGACTATCTGACCCGCCATTCGGATGATCAACAGGCGGTCGAAGGACAACCCAGGTAGAGATAGAGATTTGATCGAGGAAGTCCACAGGGAGTAGGTGGACATGGGACAGCTCATCTCTAGGCAGCTGATGCATACGATAATGGCACTCTAGAGATGATCAGAGGTAGGATATGTGTCTACACCACCATAGTGTTAGTACTTATAGGCATAGGTACCGGTCGCTATTTCATTACCACTACCCTCATTCAGAGAATGGAGATTCTGATGGAGCCATTGGCTCGATCATTATGTCTAGAGACTCCTATGGGAGCGGATTCGACAATTACACACTCGTTCTGACAGTGTTATCTTACTCTAGGAGATGAGAGCTTCGACTGGGATCTCCTAGTAGTAGCGTCAAGGCCTTATGATTTCATATTGGGTATGGACTGGTTATCTACAGTCCATTCTCAGATAGATTGTATTATGCGCAAAGTGCGGTGTGTCCACATGAATGGGACCATGTTTACCTTCACCGGCAAGAAGGGAGCCTTTGCAGCTGGGTATGGACTTTCTCGGAGGAGATTGCTGCCGATTACTCATCAGTTGGCTAGCCTTACCCTCAGAGCGGTTGATGGGGAGAGTCCAACTTATCATGTAGTGGTGTTCCAGTACACATATGTTTTCTCTGATGATGTACCATGTCTACTCCCTCAACGAGAGGTAGGATTTTACATTGACTTGTACCATGGGATGACACCGATATCTACATTAGTGTATCGAATGGCCCTCGTGGAGCTTCATAAGCTACGGGTATAGCTAGAGTACTTGCAGAAGAAATGATTCATCTGACCCAGTGTTTCTCCCTGGGCAGCCCTGATTCTATTCTCGAAGAAGGTGTATGGGAGCTTGAGGCTTTGTGTTGACTATCGGCACCTGAACCATGTGCTTGTGCATAACACGTACCCACTCTTTAGGATTGATGACCTCTTTGATCAGCTGAAGGAAGCATGGTGGTTCCTGAAGATAGACCTCAGATCTGGCTATCACCAGCTCAGATTTTGAGATGAGGATGTGTAGAAGACGACTTTCAGATGTCAGTACAAACACTACATGTTCATGGTTATTCCATTCAGCATAACCAACACTCCATCAGTGTTAATGGGACTCATGAAGAGGATATTTCTGCCATACCTTGATCGCTTTGTCGTAGTCTTCATCGATGACATTCTTATCTACTCGACTACTGAGGATGAGAATGCCTACTATTTTTGGGTAGTACTAGACACACTCTGAGAGCACCGAAATTATGGTAAGATATCTAAGTGCATGTTATGGATCTGAGAGGTTCACATTCTGGGACATGTCATCTCAGAGGCTGGAGTTGCAGTAGATCCAGCAATGATTGAGGCGGTTCTTTCTTGGGGGCCACCCATGAATGTGATAGAGGTACAGAGTTTCTTAGGTTTGGATGGATACTTTCAGAGATTTTTGTGAGATTTCTCCAGAGTTTCAGCACCACTATCTGCATTAATGAAGAAAGGGAAACCATTGCGTGGTTGAAGAGATGCAAGCAGTGCTTTCAGAAGATGAGGAAAAGGCTGAATGGTGCCTCCATCTAGAGGCTACCAGAGGAAGGAGTAGTGTAAGTAGTCTATTGCGACCCATTGGGTACCGGGCTCTAATTTTTCCAAATGATAGAGCGAGATGTGATCACATATGGCTCTCATTAACTGAGACAATATGAGCAAAAATACGCTAAAAATGACGTGGAGTTAGCATCAGTTGTGACGACCCAAAGTTTCATTAATGGAAATCCCTCTTGATCTAAATAAATGTCTCTTTATGTTTATATAAAATATAAACTTCATTGGTTTTATGTTAAGAATTTTTACCATTGCTAATATAGACGTTGAACAGTGATCACATGATTAGTATAGATATAGGGCCTTAACAAATCCAAATTTACTCAGATAAATGAAGCGATGGCCTCATCCAGTAGAATTTCTCCATACGAACCCCATTTGCCGGAGCTCAGAAAAGAGGTGGTGTCCTTGGGCTTCGCTCTTGACCAATATCAAGCTGAGATTCATCATGTCAAGATCGAATGGGACCGTCTGTGGGAAATGTGGAAGTTGATTGAAATTAACACTGGAGCGATGTTATCCGAGCCACCCCAACAGTCTGTCACCATCACACACCTTACCCTTAGGTCTTATGCGGCAGTTTTAAGGGGTTATGTAACTAATAGATAGTACTATGTTCATGTACATTATTTTTGTATATAATGTGGAATATAATTTCTTTTCATTATTGATACATTGTAAATAGTTTTTAAAGTACAAATGGTGTTTTTAGTTATTATTTAATTAAGTAATCTCTTTTATTAAATTAAGGGAATTTTGAATCAAATAATATTTTAATAAAATATTATTATTATTAGATTAATTTTATTATATATAAATGATCATATAATTATATGAATGCAATTATACTTTTTTATTAATGCTTGAAATCCATTTTTGTCAAAACCCGTGATTTTTTTATAAATGTCGGTTTTTATTTTAAAAGGTAAAATTAAAATATTTATAAAATTATTTAGATAAAATAAAAGTTATTTTTGGAATTAGGACATCGAAATTATCCAAAAGTGAATTTTTCATAATTTTCTGAGACAGTCAAATTTTTGAATAAAAATTAAATACCGTTTAAATATATAATGTGTTTTATGACATCATAATGACCCAATAGTGATGTAATATAATACTATAATCTTTATGTTCGGCCAATATATGTATTACCATTAAAATAATGTGATTTTGGGATTGTTTGGATTACTTTTCAAAGCATTAATGGACCCCTCAAGACTCATTAAACATCTTGTCTTTTTAAATTAATTTCCATGGGAGTGTGACTCACCTCCACATAAGAAACCCTAATATTTTAATAAGTTCAGACTTTGGCCATTTAAAATAATTTTTTCCTTGTCCATTTACCAAAAACCATGGGCAAAAACAATGGGATGTATGTGGTTTGGATATTAATTTAATATAAGGGGTCCCAAACCTAAGTAATAAAGAATTCCTTCACCTTTCCTATATAAAACCACCCAAGCTCCCACACCCTCCTGACTAAAATCCTTTGGAGTTTGTCCAACCACTTCCCTAATCTATCTATAATCCTCCCAAGGTTCCCCAAGCTCCCAATAAGCCTCTCACAAGCCTCTCTCTTTCCTTTGGAAGCACGCTTCCAAGTAAAGGTTTTTTCTTCCTTTCTCATTTTTGTCCAATTTTCTTTAAGTTGATTTACCCTTTTAGTTTCAATTATGAATGTTGGGGTATGGTTTCACACCTCCCTCATATTTCCCTCTTTATGTTTGAATTATGGTAGACCCCTTTCTCTCCCATTAAAATCCTCCCATGTACACCCGTTACTATGACGAAATGTCGAAAGGAGCTTCTCTCTCCTCTTTTTTATTCAAGAAATATTTTTTGTATCATGAATCTAATTTCCATTAAAATTGTTGGGACATGTATCTATATGTCCTCCTTACTTTCCATTATATGTAAATTTGATGTGTGACCCATTTTTCTCTCATCAACCGTTTTTATTAATTCTTATGTCACACCTTTACGCTGCTGAAATCGCATCGATTTTCTAAGAAAATGGCATTGTGTAGTGAATACCATTCAAATTTCTCCATAAAGGGTATTCACCTTTATACACATCTACATATTGATTATAATTTTTCATGTTTGAATTCCACATTCCTTTGTCGTGGAATAAATGATATGTTTTATGAATCCAGGTTTTATGATCCATGTGACACACTTATGCATGAAATGAAATTTTTATGAAGGGTGTGCCCTTATAGCGCTCCAATGTATTGGGTAAAGTATAGTATCATGATTGGTCATGTGCAATGAGTGTTGACTCATTCAAATTCAAGTGAAACGAGGGATTACTCATTCTTTATGTGTAATGAGGATTTACTCATGCTCCATGTGAAATGACCCTTGGATCATGCTAATTCTATGTTAAGTGTTGTTTCAACATTTCCATGTTATAATTATCATGCTTTATCATGCCTTTATGTTCATGTTTTTTCTTATGTTGTATTGATATTCCTATTGTCTAACATGTATTTTACTCTTCATGTTATTCCATGTGTACTCCCTTACTGGTCATTATAGCTCACGTTTTTCTTATGCATGTCCTCATGTTATCCCATGCAATGCTAAGTACAAAGGAATGTAGTGGTCATGTAAAGTATGTTTTCAATGATGATGTTGTATTCCATGTTTTATATTTTTATGTAATGATCCTAATCCTAAAAGACACTAAACCTCTCTATCTTTTTTGTTGTATCAAGTGAAGTTTTATGTAATAAATCATGTTTAAGTATGTAATAAATGTAGGGTTGTCATAGTTGGTATAGAGGATAGGTTTGGATATTTTTGGGATTAGGATTAGAAAACCCTAGTAAAGCCTTAGATATAAGACTAAGTACAATAAAAACGTCCCTATGTTTTGGTGAGTATTGAGTAAGTGGATTATCAAGCAAATACATCCCTGTCTGGATACGAGTAGGTAGAGGCGGCTTTGGCACAGATGTATCCTAGGGGTAAAACTTGAAAACACCGCTTTGAGCTAGACTCGAATGAGAACTGGTGAATGACAACAGGCCTTGCAACACTCCTGGATACGACACTCCCGGGGGATATGCTTTGGTAAATTCACAAGTTTAGTATGAACCCTTATTAAGGGAATTAAAAAATGCCCCTAAGAATATATGTTAGAAAGTAGAGCATGAAAAGACTATATTGAAGCCTATAGACTCATGAGTTAAGGAAATGAAAGTTTATTTATAAGTCATCAACTTTTGTCTTTGGATTACCCTTTATGTGTTACCCCTAACTTTCCTTTTATTCCAGCCAATGGCCGGTAATAGGAGGACTCGGGCTAAAAACCGTTGTGAAGATTAGTGTGATGACTATACTAATGAGATGCCCAATCCAATGGGAGTGGGAATAGCGAACTTTGTCACGCTTCTCTCTCAGCTAACTCATGTTTTGAATAGAAACACATGTCAGTAGGAACATCCAAACACCCGTAAGAATGAACAAGTTTCTATCGAGAGCTTCATGAGATAAATGCCTCCTACTTTTAGTGGATCATCTGATCCCACAGTCGCTGAACAATGGATCAACTCCATTGAAAAATCTTCTCCATCCTTCAATGTTCTGAACAAGAGACGTTTCTACTAGCAGCATATCGTATGGAGGGTGAAGCTGATCAATGGTGGATGTTGATCAAAAATACAAAGCCTGAGGAAGAGATCAAGGCATTGGAATGGAAGGATTTCCAAAAGTTGTTTATCGATAAATATTTTCCGCACACCCTCCGGCTTAAGATGGAAAGGGACTTCCTTTCCCTCAAGAAAAAAGACGAAGAATCTGTTGGAGCGTACAAGGAAAACTTCACAAGGCTTGCATGATACACTTCTGGCTTTTTCATTACCCCTGAATGCAAGGTTGACCGCTTCTTTGGTGGGCTGAAGCTAGCTTGCGGAAAGTATTAATGATCCGTGACTTCGACAGTTATGAGAAAATTGATTGATGCGCCCTCAAGGTCGAAATGGAGATCGTAGAATCATAGGGGTATCATGGGGATAAGAAGCATAAAATGGAATTCAATTCTGGTGGGCCAATGGATAAATCCAATGGTGCTAAAAAGATCCAGCACCCCACTTTCCAAAAGTGTGGAAAGAAGCACCCTGGAAATTTCATTAAGGGGATGAGGAAATGCTTCAGGTGTGGAAGAGAAGGGCGCCTAACTGTTAACTATCGACATGAAATACCCACGGCAACGACAGAGGAGAGGAATTCTCCATTCGATGCTCAACACATTGTTCAATGCTACAAATGCAATGAACTGGGTCATTTTGAAAATCAGTACCTTAATCCATGGGTTTTCGGAGACAACCAACAACCTCCAAGGCAGCAAGGAAGAGATTTTGCCATCACTTATGCTGAAGTGAACCCCGAAAATGAAGTGGTGACAGGAAATCTAGTTATTCATTCATGAATAGCGAACATACTTTTTGATTCAGGTTATATGCATTCTTTTATATCTTGAAATTTTAGTTGAACAATCCAAACACCACCACAAATCATGGATGTGAAGATGTCGGTGAGTACGGTAAATAGGGAAATCATTGCATCCCATGAATTTAAGTCCTCCCCTATTATAATCTGTGGATTGAATTTCATGGAAAACCCCGTCATACTCCCTTTGGTGGAATTTGATGCAATTCTTGGCATGGATTGGCTTTCCTTATATAGAGAAAACATAAATTGTCCGGAGAGGGAAAACACACTCCATATGGAGAATCGACCCCTGATTCTTTAAAAGTGTAAGGAGGAAGATTAATCTCCTTTAGCTCCATCATCTCAAGCATGGTTATTATGGCCTTATGAGCACACAAATCTGGCTCAGATGATTGAGTCCAAGGATGAAACCATCCTTGAAGAAATGCCTATTGTGAGTAAATTCACAGAAGTGTTTCCCAAGGAACTGCCTAGTCTTCCTCCTAGAAGAGATTTTGAATTCTCAATTGAACTTATACCCGGTGCTTTACCAATATAAAAAACTCCATATAGAATTGTTGTTGTAGAGCTTGAAGAGCTGAAGAAATAGCTACAGCAGAATCTGGATAAAGGGTTTATATGCCCAAGTGCTTCACCATGGGGTCCACCAGTCCTCTTCATCAAAAAGTAGGATGGGTGAATGCGGCTTTGCATCGATTATCATGAACTTAACAAAATCACGATAAGGAAAAAGTATCATATCCCACGAATTGATGATTTGTTCGATCATCTACGTTGAGCACAATATTTATCTAAGGTGGACTTGCGGTCGGGATATTATCATGTATGGGTGATGAGGGAAGATATCCCCAATACTGATTTTCATACAAGATACGGGCACTATGAATTCATAGTAATGCCTTTCAGACTCACTGATGCTCCAACAATCTTCAGAGACTTAATGAATATATTCATTAGAGATTACCTAGTCAAATTTGTGGTACTCTTTATAGATGATATTCTAATATACTTCAAAACCAAGGAGGATCATGAGAAGCATTTAAGAACTATACTGGATACTTTGCGCAAGGAGAAGCTCTATGAAAAGTACAACAAGTGTGAGTTCTGGTTGAAGGTGGTCTCATTTTTGGGACATATCATCACAAGCAATGGGATATCTGTGGATCCATCCAAAAAAAATTCAATTGAGGGATGGATGAGGCCAACATCGGTAACAGATATCCGTATCTTCTTGGGGTTAGCAAGATATTATCGACGATTTGTGAGAAATTTCTCACGATTTTCCAACCCTCTTACTAAGATAACTCGAAAGGGAGTAAAGTTTGCTTGGAGTGATGAATGTGAACAAAGCTTTAAGGAGTTGAATAGGAGGCTTATCACTGCACCCGTGCTCATTTTATCCACAAGTGGGGAAATTTTTTAGGTATTCAGTGATGCTTCGAAGAAGGGCTTAGGACGTGTATTGATGCAGAATGATAAAGTTATATCCTATGCCTTAAGGCAGTTGAAAATACATGAGCGAAACTATCCAACGCAATATCTGGAGTAGGCGGCAGTGATCTTTGCCTTGAAAATCTTGCGGCATTATCTCTATGGAGAGAAATGTGAGATATATAATGACCACAAGAGTCTTAAATATATATTCACACAGAAAGAGCATAATATGTGCCAGAGAAGATGGATAGAGCTCATCAAAGATTATGACTATTCAATCCATTACCACCCGGGAAAAGTGAACAAGGTGGCAGATGCCCTATGTAGAAAGGATCCAGTGATGGTATCAATGATGAGAATTGATAAGAATACAATATTCTTAGACATGATGAAGATGGACATGGGAATCATAGAGAAGGGAACATCATCAATCCTTTCACAAATGATTGCTCAACCGTCTCTTTTGGAAAGGTTAAAGGATGCTCAAAAGGATGATGTGGGAATTCAAGAAAAAGTGGGAGCTATCGAAAAAGGGAAATCCTCGGAGTTTAATGTTAATGAAGAAGGAACTGTGCGGTTTGGTAAAATAATATGTGATCCATCAAGTCTGGAGATGAAAAAAGAACTTTTGGATGATGCACATAGTTCAAATTTTTCTATTCACCCAGGGAGCACAATGATGTATCAAGATCTCCAAGAAAACTTTTGGTGGGATAATATGAAGAAGGAGATTTCTAAATATACATCAAAGTGCCTACTGTGTCAACAAGTGAAGGAAGAGAGGCAGAAGTCTAAGGGGATGATGCAACCATTGCCCATACCAGAATAGAAATGGGAAAACATCACCATGGACTTTGTCACCGGACTTCTGAGGACATCCAAAGGAAATAATGCAATATGGGTTGTTGTGGATCATCATACAAAGACTGCACACTTCATTTCTATTTGGGAGGATTTCTCATTGGATCAACTGGAACATATATTTATCAGGGAAGTGGTAAGGTTGCATGGAGTACCACTATCTATTGTGTCTAACTGAGATCCAGGATTCACCACTACGTTTTGGAAGAGTCTTCAACATGCTATGAATAATGAACTGAAATTTTGTACGGCCTATCATTTTCAAACTGATGGCTGATTAGAGCGGACTATCCAAACACTTGAGGATATGTTTTGAGCATGCTCAATAGACTTTAAAGGAGGATGGGATCAACATCTTATTCTGGTTGAGTTCTCTTATAATAACAGTTTCCACTCAAGCATCCAAATGGAACCATATGAAGCCTTATATGGGAAAAGGTGTATAACACCAGCATGTTGGGATGAGGTCAGGGAACGTAAGCTGGTTGGACCAGAAATGGTCGAAGAAATGATGGAGAAGGTGAAAACCATTCATTAACATATCAAATAAGCCCAGAGTCGACAGAAGAGTTATGCAGATAATCATCGATGAGTCCTTGAGTTTAAATTTGGAGACATGGTTTTTCAATGCATATCTCCGTGGAAGAAGGTCATGAGGTTTGTAAAGAATGTGATGTTATGTACAAGGTACATCGGCCCCTTCGAGATTCTTGATCATGTCAGGGCTGTGGCAATCAACTAGCACTTCCACCTACTATGGCCAATGTACATGATGTCTTTCATGTATATCTATTAAGAAGTACATACCGGACCCTTCACATGTACTCTCATCTGAGGTGGTACAATTGAAAGATGATCCTTCTTATGAGGATCAACCAGTGAAGATCGTAGATCATAGAGAAAAAGTTTTATGAAATAAGACAATGCCCCTCGTTATGGTTTTGTGGAGAAACCACATGTTTGAAGAAGAAACTTGGGAATAAGAGGAAGTGATGAAGCTGAGTTACCCAAATCTGTTTTAGTGTGGGAAAAGGGAAATTTCGAGGGCAAAATTTCTTAAGGGGGAATATTGTAAAGCCCCAATGTTTTATTAATGGAAATACCTATTGATCTAATTAAATGTCTCTTTATGTTTATATAAAATATCAACTTCCTGGGTTTTATGTTAAGAATTTTGACCGTTTATAATATAGCCGTTGAACAATGATCACATGATTAGTATAAATATAGGGCCTTCACAAATCCAAATTTACTCAGACGAAAGAAGTGATGGCCTCATCCAGTAGAATTTCCCCATACGAAGCCCATTTTTCGGAGCTCAGAAAAGAGGTGGCGTCCATGGGCTTCGCTCTTGACCAATCCCAAGATGAGCTTTATCATGTCAAGCTCTAATGGGACCGTTTGTGGGAAAAGTGGATGATGATTGAAATTACCACTCGAGCGATGTTATCCGAGCCACCCCAAGAGTCTGTCACCATCACAAACATTACCCTTAGGTCTTATGCGGCAATTTTAAGTGGTTATGTAACTAATTTATAGTACTATGTTCATGTACATTATTTTTGTATATAATAATGAATATAATTTCTTGTCATTATTGATACATTGTAAATAGTTTTTAATGTACAAATGGTGTTATTAGTTATTATTTAATTCAGTAATCTATTTTATTAAATTAAGGGATTTTTGAATTAAATAATATTTTAATAAAATGTTATTATTATTATTAGATTAATTTTATTATATAAAAAATATCATATACTTTTATGAATGCAATTATAATTTTTTATTATGGATTGAAAGCCATTTTTGTCAATACCCATGAATTTTCAATAAATGTCGGTTATTATTTTAAAATTGAAAAATAACATATTTATAAAATTATTTAGATAAAATAAATGTTTTTTTGGAATCAGGATGTCTAAATTATCCAACGGTGAATTTTTGATAATTTTCCGAGACAGTCAAATTTTTGAGTAAAAAATAAATACCGTTTAAATATAAAATGTGTTTTATGACATCATAATGACCCAATATTGATGTAATATTATAATATATTTATTATATTCGTCTAATATATGTTTTACCATTAAAATAATGTGATTTTGGGTTTTTTTGGATTACTTTTCAAAGCATTAATGGACCCCTCAAGACTTATTAAACACCTTGTCTTTTTAAATTAATTTCCATGGGAGTGTGACTCAACTCCACATAAGAAACCCTAATATTTTAAGATGTTCGGACTTTTTACTTATAAAATAATGTTTTGCTCTTCCCTTTTCAAAAAAACATGGGAAAAACCATGGGATGGTTTGTGGTTTGGATTAATTTAATATAAGTGTTCTCAAACCTAAATAATAAAGAATTCCCTCACCTTTCCTATATAAACCTACCCAAGCTCCCACTGCCTCCTCACTCAAAGACTTTGGAGTTCGTCCAACCTATTCCATACTCTCTCTAGAATCCTCCAAAGGTGCCCCAAGCTCCCAATAAGCCTATCACAAGCCTCTCTCTAGCCTTTGGAAGCACACTTCTAAGTAAGGGATTTTTCTTCCTTTCTCATTTTTGTCGAATTTTATTTAAGTTGTTTTTCCCTTTTAATTTCAATTATGAATGCTAGGGTATAGTTTCGAACCTCTCTAATACTTACCTCTTTATATTTGAATGATGGGATACCCATTTCCCTCTCATTAAATTCCTCCCATGTACACCTGTTACTATGACGAAATTCTGAAAGGAGATTCTCTCTCCCCATTTACATTCAAGCAATATTTTTGTATCATGAATATAATTTCCATTACAATTGTTGGGAAATATATATATATATTACATCCATACTGTCCATTACATGTAAATATGATGAAGAACCCCTTTTTCTCTAATCAACAGTTTTTTTGAATTTTTATGTCACGCCATTACGCTGTTGAAATCGCATCGATTTTCTAAGCCAATGCCATTGTGTAGTGAATACCATTCCCATTTCCCCATCAAGGGTATTCACGTTTATGCACATTTACATATTGATTATAATGATTCATGTATGAATTACACATTCATTTATCATGGAATAAATGATATGTTTTATGAATCCATGTTTTATGATCTATGTGGCACACTTATGGATGAAATGAAATGTTTATGAAGGGTGTGCCATTATAGCGCTCCAATGCATTGGGTAAATTATAGTATCATGATACATCATGTGCAATTAGTGTTGACTCATTATAATTCAATTGAAACTAGGGTTTACTCGTGCTTTATGTTCAATGAGGCTTTAATCATACTCTATGTGCAATGAACCTTGGCTCATGCTAATTACATGTTAAGTGTTGTTGCCACATTTCCATGTTATGATTATCATACTTTATCATGCCTTTATGTTCATGTTTTTATTATTCTCTATTGATATTCCCATTGTCTAACATGTATTGTAATCCTAATGGTATTCTATGTGTACTCCCTTACTGGACTTTATAGCTCACCCTTTTCTTATGCATGTCCTCATGTTATCCCATACTATGCTAAGTACGAAGGAATGTAGTGGTCATGTAAAGGATGTTTTCAATAGAGATTTTTTATTCCATGTTTTAAGTTTTTATTTAATGATACTAAGCCCCAAATACCCTAAAATTCTCGATCTTCTTTATGGTAACATGTGATGTTTTATGTAATAAATCATGTTTTAGTTTGTAATAAAAGCAGGGTTGTCATAGTTGGTATCAGAGGATAGGTTTGGTTATTTTTGGGTTTAGGATTAGAAAACCCTAGTAAAGCCTTTGATACATGACTGAGTACAATAAAAATGTCCCCATGTTTTGGTCAGTATTGAGTAAGTGGGTTATCAAGCAAATACATCCCTCTCTGGATATGAGCTGGTAGAGGGGGTTCTGGCACAGATGTATCCTAGGGGTAAAACCCGAAAACACCAATTTGCACTAGACTCGAATGGGAACTGGTGCACGACAATGGGCATTGTTGCACTCTTGGTTATGACACTCTCGAGGGATATGCTTTGGTAAATTCACAATCTTAGTATGAACACTTATTAAGGGAATTAAATAATTCCCTTAACAATATATGTTAGAAAGTAGATCATGAAAAGCCTAGATTGAAGCCTATAGACTCATGAGTTAAGGAAATGAAAGTTTATTTATAAGTCATCAACTTTTGTCTTTGGATTACCCTTTATGTGTTACCCCTAAATTTCCTTTTATTCTAGCCAATGGCCGGTAATAGGGGGACTCGGGCTAACAACCGTTGAGAAGATCAGTGTGATGACTGTACTAATGAGATGCCTAATCCAATGGTAGTGGGATTCACGAACTTTGTCATGCTTCTTTCTCAGCTAAATCATGTTTTTAATAGAAACACGGTTCAAGAGGAACGTCCAAACCCCCCTAAGAATAAACATGTAACTATCGAGAGCTTCATGAGACAAAGACCTCCTACTTTTAGTGGATCATCTGATCCCAAGATCGCTGAATAATGGATCAACTCCATTGAAATGATCTTCTCCATCCTTCAATGTTCTGAACAAGAGAAGTTTCCCCTGGCAGCTTATGGTATGGAGGGTGAAGCTAATAAATGGTGGACGTTGATCAAAAATATGAAGCCTGAGGAGGATATCGAGGCATTGTAATGGAAGGATTTCTGGAAGATGTTTTTCGATAAATATTTTCCGTGCACCCTCCAGTTTAAGATAGAAAGGGACTTCCTTTCCCTCAAGTAAAAAGACGATGAATTTGTTGGAGTGTACGAGGAAAACTTCACAAGTCTTGCACGATACACATATGGCTCTGTCGTTACCCATGAATGCAAGGTTTACCGCTTCTTTGGTGGGCTGAATCCTAGCCTGCAGAAAGCATTAGTGATCCGTGACTTCGACAGCTATGAGGGAATTGTCCGATGTGCCCTCAACGTAGAAATGGAGATCAGAGAATCACAAGTGTATCATGGGGATAAGAAGTGTAAGAAGGACTTCAATGTTGGTGGGCCGATGGATAAATCCAACAGTGCTAAGAAGATCCAGCACCCCACTTGCCAAAAGTGCAGAAAGAAGCACCCTGGAAATTTTCTTCAGGGGACGAGGAAATGATTCAGGTGTGGAAGAGAAGGGAACCTAGCTTTTAACTGTCGGCAGGAAAGACCCGCGGCTGCGATAGAGGAGAGGAAAGTTCCGTTTGAACCTCAACGTGTTGTTCAATGCTACAAATGCAAAGAACTGTGTCATTTTTCAAATTATTTCCCAAATCCAAGGGTTTTTTGAGACAACCAACAACCTCCAAGGCAGCAGGGACGATATTTTTCCATCACTTCTGCTGAAGTGACCCTCGACAATGAAGTGGTTATAGGTACACTAGTTATTCATTCATGAATAGCGAACGTACATTTTGATTCAGGTTCTACACATTATTTTATATCTCGGATGTTTAGTAGACCAATCCCAACACCACCAAAAATCATGGAAGTAAAGATGTCAGGGAGTATGGAAAATGGGGCAATCATTTCATCCCATGAATATAAGTCCTCCCCTGTTATAATCTGTGGATTGAATTTCTTGGCGATCCTCGCCATTCTCCCTCTGGTGGAATTTGATGAAATTATTGGCATGGATTGGCTTTCCTTATATAGGGCCCTCATAAATTGTCAGGAGAGGGAAATCACACTCCTTATGGAGAATCAACCACTGATTCTTTACAATTGTAAGGAGGAAGATAAATATCCTTTTGCTCCATCATCTCAAGCATGTATATTACTGCATTATGAGCATGCGTATCTGGCTCAGATGATTGAGACCAAGGAAGAAACCATCCTTGAAGAAATGCATATTGTGACAGAATTTGATGAAGTGTTTCCCGAGGAACTGCTTGGTCTTCCTCCTAGAAGAGATTTTGAATTCTTAATTGAAATTATACCTGGTGCTTTACCAATATTCAAAACTCCATATAGAATGGTTGTTGTAGAGCTTGAAGAGATGATGAAATAGCTACATAAGAATCTAGGTAAAGGGTTTATACGCCCAAGTGCTTCACAAAGGGGTGCACCAGTCCTCTTCGTCAAGAAGAAGGATGGGTCAAAGCGGCTTTGCATTGATTATCGTGAACTTAACAAAATCATGATAAAGAACAAGTATTATGTCCCAAAAATTGATGACTTGTTCGATCAGATGCATGGAGCACAATACTTCTCTAAGGTGGACTTGCGGTCGGGATATTATCAAGTAAGGGTGAAGAAGGAAGATATCCCCAAGACTGCTTTTCGTACAAGATACGGCCACTATGAATTCATAGTAAGGCCTTTCGGACACATTAATGCTCCAACAATCTTCATGGACTTAATGAATAGAGTATTTAGAGATTAAATAAGAAAATTTGTGGTAGTCTTTATAGATGATATTCTAATATACTCCAAAACCAAGGAGGATCATGAGGAGCATTTAAGAACTGTACTGGAGACTTTTTGTAAGGAGAAGCTCTACACAAAGTACATATAGTGTGAGTTCTGGTTGAAGGAGGTCTCATTCTTGGGCCATATCATCACAAGCAATGGTATATATGTGGATCCCTACAAAACAGATGCAATTGAGGGATGGTCAAGGCCAACATTTGTAACAGATATCTGTAGCTTCATTGGGTTAGCTGGATATTATCGACGATTTGTAAGAAATTTCTCACGATTGTCCAACCCTCTTACCAAGATAACTCTAAAGGGAGTAAAGTTTTCTTGGAGTGATGAATGTGAAGGAAGCATCAAGGAGTTAAAAAAGAGGCTTATCACTACGCCCGTGCTCACATTACCCACAAGTGGGGAAATTTATGTGGTATTTAGTGATGCTTCGAAGAATGGATTAGGATGTGTGGTGATGCAAAATGATAAAGTTATATCCTATGCCTCAAGGCAGTTGAAAATCCATGAGCAAAACTATCAAACGCATGATCTGGAGTTGGCGGTGGTGGTCTCTTCCTTGAAAATCGGGCGGCATTATCACTATGGATAGAAATGTGAGATATATATTGACCACAAGAGTCTTTACTATATATTCAAACATAAAGAGCATAATATGCGCCAGAGAAGCTGGATAGAGCTCATCAAGGATTATGACTATTCAATCCATTACCACCCTGAGAAAGAGAACAAGGTGGAAGATGCCCAAATTAGAAAGGATCCAGTGATTCTATCAATGATGAGAATTGAGAAGGATCCAATCATCTTAGACTTGATGAAGATGGACATGGGAATCATAGAGAAGGGAACATCATCAATCCATTCACAAATGATTACTCAACCGTCTATTTTGGAACGGTTAAAGGATGCTAAATAGGATGAAGTGGGAATTCAATAAAAAGTGGTAGCTATCAAAAAAGGGAAATCCTCGGAGATTAATGTTAATGGAGAAGGAATTGTGCAGTTTGGGAAAAGACTATGTGCTCCATCAAGTCTGGAGCTGAAGAAAGAACATTTGGATGATGCACATAGTTCAAATTTCTCTATTCACCTAGGGACCACAAGGATGTATCGAGATCTTTGAGAAAACTTTTGGTGGGTTAATATGAAGAAGGAGATTTCTAAATATACATCAATGTTCATGGTGTGTCAGCAAGTGAAGTAAGAGAGGCAGAAGTCTAATGGGATTATTCAACCATTGCCCATTTCAGAATGGAAATGGGAAAACATCACCATGGACTTTGTCACTAAACTTCCGAGGACATCCAAAGGCAACAATGCAATATGGGTTGTTGTGGATCGTCTTACAAAGACTGCACACTTCATTGCTATTATAGAGGATTTCTCATTGGATCAACTGGCACAGATATATATCAGGGAATTGGTAAGGTGTCATGGAGTACCACCATCTATTATGTCTGACCAAGATCTAAGATTCACCTCTATGTTTTGGAAGAGTCTTCAACATGCTCTGAATACTGAACTGAACATCAGTACGGCCTATCATCCTCAAACTGATGCCCAATCCGAGCGGACTATCCAAACACTTGAGGGTATGTTGAGAGCATGCTCAATGGACTTTAAAGGAGGATGGGATCAACATCTTCCTCTTGTTGAGTTCTCTTATAATAAAAGTTTCCACTCAAGCATCCAAATGGCACCATATGAATCCCTGTATGGGAAATGGTGTAGAACACCAGCATGTTGGGATGAGGTCAGTGAACGTAAGCTGCTTGGACCAGAAATGGTTGAAGAAATGGTGGAGAAGGTGAAAACCATTAAGCAGCATATCAAGCCAGCACTGAGTCGACAGAAGAGTTATGCAAATAATCGTTGACAATAACTTGAGGTTAAAGATGGATACATGGTTTTTCTACGCATATCTTCATTGAAGAAGGTCATGAGGTTTGGAAAGAAAGGGATGTTAAGCCCAAGATACATCGACCCCTTCAAGATTCTTGATCATGTCGGGGTTGTGGCCTATCGACTGGAACTTCCACCTACTATGGAAAAAGTATATGAAGTCCTTCATGTATCCATCTTAAGGAAGTACATACCGGACCCTTCAAATGTACTCTCTTCTGAGGTGGTACAATTGGAAGATGATATTTCTCATGAGGAGCAACCAGTGAGGATCTTAGTTCTTAGAGAAAAAGTTCTACGAAATAAGACAATGCCCCTCGTCACGGTGTTATGGAGAATCCACATGTTTGGAGAAGCGACATGGGAATCGGAGGAAGTGATGAAGCTGAGTTACCCACATTTGTTTTAGTGTGATAAAAGGAAAATTTTGAGGGCAAAATTTCATAAGGGGGGAATATTGTAACGAACAAAAGTTTCATTAATAGAAATCCCTCTTGATCTAATTAAGTGTCTCTTTATTTTTATATAAAATTTAGACTTCATTGGTTTTATGTTAAGAATTTTTACCGTTGTTAATATAGAATTTTAACCGTGCTCACATGATTAGTATAAATATAGGGCCTTAAAAAATCCAAATTTACATAGACAAAAGAAGCAATGGCCTCATCCAGTATAATTTCTCCATATGAAGCCCATTTTTTTGATCTCATAAAATAGGTGGAATCCTTGGGATTCGCTCTAGACCAAGCCCAAGCTGAGCTTTATCATGTCAAGCTCGAACGGGACTGCAAACGGTAAAAGGGGATTTTGATTGAAATTACCACTCGAGCGATGTTATCTGAGCCACCCCAAGAGTCTGTCACCATCACACAACTTACCCTTAGGTCTTATGTGGCTGTTTTAAGGGGTTATGTAACTAATCTATAGTACTATGTTCATGTACATTATTTTTGTATATTATAATGAATATAATTTCTTGTCATTATTTATACATTGAAATTAGTTTTTAAAGTAAAATGGTGTTTTTAGTTATTATTTAATTAAGTAATATATTTTTTTAAATTAAGGGATTTTTGAATTAAATAATATTTTAATAAAATATTATAATTATTATATTAATTTTATTTTAGTTAAATGATCATATAATTGTATGAATGCAATTATAATTTTCTATTAAGGTTTGAAAGCCATTTTGGTCAAAACCAGTGAATTTTCGATAAATGTCGGTTTTTATTTTAATAGTGAAAATTAACATATTTAGAAAATTATTTACATAAAATAAATTTCATTGTTGGAATCAAGATGTCAAAATTATCCAATGGTGAATTTTTCATAATTTTCTGAGAAAGTCAAGGTTTTGAGTAAAAATTAAATACCATTTAAATATATAATGTGTTTTATGTCATCATAATGACCCAATAGTGATGTAATAAAATAAAATAATCTTTATGTTCGACCAATATATGTTTTACCATTAGAATAATTTTATTTTGGGTTTTTTTGGATTACTTTTCAAAGCATTAATGGACCCGTCAAGACTTATTAAACACCTTGTCTTTTTAAATTAATTTCCATGGGTGTGTGACTCACCTCCACATAAGAAACCCTAATATTTTAAGAATTTCGGACCATTTCCTTATAAAATAATGTTTTCCTCTTCCCTTTTCAAAAAACCATGGCCAAAAACCATGGGATGGTTTATGGTATGTATTAATTTAATATAAGGGGTTCCAAACCTAAATAATAAAGAATTCCCTCACCTCTCCTATATAAACCCACCCAAGCTCCCACTCCCTCATCACACTAATCCTTTGGAGTTCATCCAACCTCTTCCCTACTCTCTCTAGAATCCTCTCAAGGTGCCCCAAGATCCCATGAGGCCTCTCACAAGCCTCTCTCTAGCCTTTGGATGCACACTTCCAAGTAAGGGTTTTTTCTTCCTTTCTCATTTTTGGCCAATTTTCATTAAGTTGTTTTTCCCTTTTAATTTAAATTATGAATGTTAGGGTATTGTTTATCACCTCCCTCATACTTCCTTTTTTATGTTTGAATGATGGGAGACCCCTTTATCTCTCATTAAACGCCTCCCTTGTACACACGTTACTATGCCGAAATTCCGAAAGGAGCTTCTCTCTCCTATTTTACATTCAAGCAATATTTTTATATCATGAATCTAATTTACATTACAATTGTTGGGACATGTATCTATAAGACCACCTTACTTTCCATTACATGTAAATATGCTATAATAAACCATTTTTATGAATTCTTATGTCACACCGTTACGCTGTTGAAATCGCATCTATTTTCTAAGCCAATGACATTGTGTAGTAAATACCATTCCCATTTATCCATCAAGGGTATTCAACATTATTCACATTTACTTATTTATTATAGTGTTTCTTTTATGAATTCCACATTCCTTTATCGTGGACTAAATGATATGTTTTATGAATCCATGTTTTATGATCCATGTGGCACACTTATGCATGAAATGAAATGTTTATGGAGGGTACGCCCTAATAGCGCTCCAATGCATTGGGTAATGTATAGTATCATGATACATCATGTGCAATGAGTGTTGAATCATGCTAATTCAAGTGAAAATAGAGTTTAATCGTGCTTGATGTGCATTGAGGATTTACTCATGCTCCATGTGCAAAGAGCCTTGGCTCATGCTAATTCCATGTTAAGTGTTGTTGCCACATTTCCTTGTTATGATTATCACGCTTTATCATGACTTTATGTTCATGTTTTTCTTATGATCTATTGATATGCCTGTTGTCTAAGATGTATTGTACTCCTCATGTTATTCCATGTGTACTCCCTTACTTGGCTTTATATCTCACCCTTTTCTTATGCATGTCCTCAGGTTATCCCATGAAATGCTAAGTACAAAGGAATATAGTAGTCATGTAAAGAAATATTTCAATAAAGATGTTGTATTCCATGTTTTAAGTATTTATGTAATGATCCTAAGCCCCAAAGTCAATGAACATCTTGATATTCTTTGTTGTGTCAAGTAAATTTTAATGTAATAAATCATGTTTATGTTTGTAATAAAAGCATGGTTGTCATATCAGTGGTCTTCACCTTGAATATGTGGCAACACTATCTGATGGGAGAACGTTTTATCATGTACATTGACACAATAGTCTTAGGTATATCTTCTTTCAGAAGGACCTGAACCTGAGACAATGACATCGTCTTGAGTTTTTCTAGGAATATGACTTCGAGATAGTCTATACTATTGGGAATGCGAATGTTTTTGTAGATGAACTCAGCAGGAGAAATGGTATACAACTGTTAGGCGAGGCAACAGAGCAGGTGGCTGCTTTATAGAATTTTTTTTGGATAGAGATAGAACAACCTTCCTTCAGTCTTTTACTGTAAGTCCTCCAATTATTCAGCGAGTCAGGGAGGCACAACATGGGGACACTGATTGCGAGATCTGAAATGCTTAGATAACCACAAGGAAGGCACCTTATGGATTTTCTGAATGTGGGGATCATGTCATCCTCTTCAGAGAATGTACTACGGTACTAGTGTCACTTTAGGAGGATGTGTTGAGGGAGTTCAACACATCCCCTCTATCAGAAAATCCAGGAGTGGCGAAGATGTACCAGGATCTCTGACGACAGCACTGGGGGCCGGGAATGAAGAAAGCAGTTGTAGAGTTTGTTTCTTGGTTCCTCACTTGTCAACAAGTGAAGGCGGAGCATCAGGTACCAGCAAGATTGGTTCAACCGTTAGAGGCACTAGGGTGGAAGTGGGATGGAATATCCATGGATTTTGTTATGGGAATTCCACATATATCTAGAGGTCATGACTCGATCTGGGTGATCGTCGACCGACTCACCAAGTCGGCCTACTTCCTACCGATCAGAGAGCAGGGTTCCATAGAGATCTTGGTATGCATCTATGTGTAGGATATTGTGTAGCTACATAGAGTACCTTTGATGATTTTTTCCGATTGTGACACATGATTTACATCCCGACTATGTAAGGGGTTGTAGGAAGATTTCTGGACACAGCTTCGTTTGAGCACCACCTTCCATCCTCTGACGGATGGTCAGACATAGAAGACCACTCAGACCCTCTAGGACATGTTGCGTGCTTGTGTTCTCGACTTTGGTCACAACAGATAGCATCAATTTACTTTGCAGGAGTTTGTATAAAACAATATTTATCACTTCACCATTGGGATAACACCTTTTTAGGCGTTGTACGGGCGACCAAGCATATCAGTTTTGTGCTAGACTGACCAGGGGAGTCAGCACTAGTGAGAGCAGAGATGGTACAAGATCATCTAAGAGTGGATAAAGACTACACAGAGTAGGCAGAAGCCGTATGCTGACAAGAGATGGAGACCTCTGGGGTTCAAGGATGGAAACCACGTATTTCTTCAGGTCTCTCCTCGATGAGGTCTATGGTGATTTGGACAAGGCGGTAATTTAACTCCGAGATTCATTGGACCTTTTTAGGTCCATACCAGAGTTGGCGAGATGGCTTACCGCTTAGCTCTTCCACCATAGATGCATTGGGTGCATGACGTCTTCCACGTATCCTTGATGGGAAGATATGTGGATGACCATTCCCACATCATTGACCATGGTGAGCTGGACATCTACGATGGGGAGACTTTTATGGGGGTTCTAGTGGAGATTGAGGATCAATAGGAGTGGGTCCTTCGTGGATGGTCGATACCTCTAGTGCATGGTTGCTGGCAGCATGAGGACCTCTAAGGGAGCACATGGGAGCGGGAGGCTCAGATGTGTGCTCAGTACCCCCACTTGTTCCCTTAGTTATGAGTTGTAGATTTCGGGGAAGTAATGACCTGAGGTGGGGAAACTTTAAAGAACCAAAATTTTCCATGTAATTTTATTAATTAAATGGGAATTTTACGAGTCCGTGAAACTTGACAGTGCATGATTTGGAGGGATGGAGTGCCCAAAAGTAATTGATAATGTTTTGTTCGGGTATGTTTAGAAAATGTAAGAACCAGTTTTTATAACTTTTGAATCGGTGCTCCGAATTGAAATCTGAGATCACCATTGAACATGCATGGGCGATTTCCACTTTAGAAGACTTTCACCTCGACGATAGTCGGTCGAGGGTAAAAGATAGTTTTGGTTTTTTTCGAGGGAATAATAAAATAGAATAAATGCCTTTTTTATTTTGTTTTTATCTATTATAACCACCGAAGTGGATGTTGGAGGTGGGGACCACCACACCTTAACCTCCCATGAGAAGTTATGGTGGTGGGGCCCACCCAAACCTTACCTCCCACGAGTGGTTACGATGTGGGGACCACCCGGGAATAATCCCACTTAATAATTGTGGGAGAGGAAAACCTCTTTGCTCCCCTCATTAATGAGGGAGAGTCTCTACACCCCCTCCTTTAATGATTTCAACCCTTCCTATCTTTTAATCATGCAATACTCAAGAATTAATTATATAGAGCCAACTTAATTAATTCACCCAATTTTCATTCTTATGCCAATGAATTAATTGATTTTATAATCAATTATTCTAGGCTACCTATTCTTTTGTTGGCAAAAGAGGAAGGAGTTTTTGATAGAAAATATCTCACCAACGAAGAACAAAGAATGAAGAAAATGTTTGTCCAAAGAAGAACACCAACAAAAGCCACATCGACTTCTTCTTAGGAAGCACCATCCGGAGGCAACCAACGTGGGATGTCTTCGACGACCAACCTTCCCTCTTCATCGTCATCAACTAATCAACGCACGATCATGGATTGGATGTGTGTGGAGGATACGACGAATGACAAAAACTCCATATTCTTCGCTGCGACATCGTCGACAAACAATGATCAGGGAAGGGGTTTTATTTGAATATGATATTATTCCTTTAATTATTCCCATCTATGACAAAGAATAACTATAGTTGTTTTTCCTTGCGGGATGGGAATTTTTTTTAGGAATATGTGCAGTGTTAGATTGATTTTTCTTCTATCTTCTTTTCTTGTTAATTCATTGAAATTCAAGAAAGAATTAATCCACTTGCTACCACCCAAAACGCGGAGGGTGCGGGCAACACCAACATGGCCTGGCCCCTCTGTTGTTCTTGTTTTTGATGTTCTCCGAAATGGAGATGAGGCGATGAGATGAATAATGCGATGAATGAAACGACCACACTACCCTCGGCCTCTGCGACCCGTGCCTCCCACCTGTCGCATCGTGCTCCTATTGAACAAGCCTCGGTCATGCCGCACCCAGCCCGTGCTGCGCTAGATGCACCATTTGCCCGATCAAACTGGCCCTAGCCACCCCATCTTCAGGACGAATCGGCTCAACCGCCCCAGGCAGAACCATGGCGCCCTCCCAGCCGCCTGTGCCTCCTTGCTACCCGCACCCTTCTATCCCCCTGCGCCTCCTAGCTGGTGGCCCCCTCCCGGCTTCCGTGCCCTCCCGGCCGCCGCGCCCTCCCGACTGAACTCGCTCACGGTCGAGCCGGCTTCCCGAGCCTTGGACAAACCGCGCCCCGTGGGGCGTCCCGGACGATCCGGATTCCCATGCCCCTCGTGACGTCCCGACTGATACGGCCTCCTGCACCCATCGCGGTGCTTCGGCCGCACCAGCCTGCACCCACGCGGTGCCCTCCAGGCCGAACCACCCTCTTGCCGACCCGCTGCTGGTCCACGCCCTTAGGACTGGTCCGCACTCTCACGACATGCTGGTTTGGGCCCATTGATCCGGGCTGAACCTAATAGGTTGTCCCACCTAACGGGTTGGGCCAGACCCAATGGGTCAGGCCGGGTCAGACCAGACCGGCACCTAATATAACCCTTTACCTTCTTTTGGCCATATCTTTGGCACCAGTCATCCATTTGAAGAACCGTCAGCGGCCCTGGTAATCATGGATAATGAAAATCCCTTTGAGTATACCCTACTAGTGTTTGGGGTATAGTTGAAATATGGTCAGGTTAGATCGTGCACGAATCCAACCGGGCCCCAGGGACTAAAAGCATAATAACTCACAGATCGAGCGTCTGATTGATGCATTTTCTGTTGCGTTGAGACATCTATGATATGTCTTACATTTGAGATAAATCTAAATGAGACTTCATGATTTTTGGAGTATCGACCAGTAGCTTGTGGAGCTAATCCTTCCAGAGATGAGCGGACAGAGTACAGAGACCTAGTAGTTGGATGAGACTTGACAACTACTGTCCAATTGAATTGAAGTGACTCAACTAGCCCAGTGGGGAGCACCTAGTTGTGGAGGAAGACACACGATGAAGGAGCACCTAGTTGTGGTGGCAGACCCATGATGGGGAGCACCTTGGTGAAGCAGCAGACCCATTGTACTCGATAGGAGGAGTACCTCATCAGTCCACGGTTAGTGGGAAGCGCCCTGGTGTCACGACATACCCACTGTACTCGATAGAGGAGGAGTTCTACAACAGCAATGGTTTCGATAATGTGAATAAACATCATGGTTGATCTGAGTTAGTATCTTTTGTGTTTTCCTCATGATTGAGATGGATTACTTGATAACTTTGGAATATATAAGAGAATATATCAAAGTGGGTTTATCTGTTGCTTTCATTATTTTTGGATTATCCTTGTTGGATTTTGTGAGACCTTGAGGGTCTCAGGGTCCCTACTGAGTATCTTTATACTCACCCATGCACAGTAAATGCTCGCACCTCGTTTTGTAGGATGCAGACGACGAGTAGTGCTGATTGAGGTTGAGAGTACCAGGACTATACGGTACCCAGAGGTGGACCATACGGCATAACGGTACACAGAGGAGATAGAAGGACCTTGAGTGAAGAGGAGGTGACATGTACCTACCTTTCAGGTAGGAACTTCAGAGGACGACCCAAAAACTGTCTTTATTTTCTTTAGTTGTACTTTCATTTTATGGTACTTTATAGTTGGGCTTGTATTTGCGACACCATTTACATTTAGCACACTTTTGTAATTTAGTTTTACTTATTGTTTTGTTTCCATCTTGTGCTCTGTTGTGTGTGTTTATAGGTTATAAAGGCAATGCCTTCCTAGTTTTTGGGAATTATTCCTTTTGTGCTAGTCGCCAGCCCCTAGCCTATGGAATGCGGGTTTGGGGTAGTCACGGCATGGGCCCAATGGGATGGGTCGTGACATTATGGGTGAGCTTCATGTAACTTATACAAAGGCTTGATCCCCATTATAGCTTACTATTGATCCCGACATAGCTTATACAAAGGTATGAGCCCCATTATAGATCACAGGTGAGACCGATATAGCTAATACGAAGTGTGATCCCCATTATTGATTATAATATCAATTTAAACCATATATTTATTCCAATTGTATGATGTTTTAATGTTTTTTATTTATATGATTATATAATTCACCTAATAGAGTTTTAATTTCTTTTTATGGGTTTAGGGTTTTTTATTGAGCAAAATGTATGAGTGTTATTCATGTTAAATGGTTTTGTTTCATCCACTCAAACCACATAAAATGAGGTATACAGTTTTTACTAGAATAATGGGTTTTCATTATGTTTATTTCCCTTACTAATCATTTTATTCTCATCATATGTGTTTTAATTGTATTCATATGGTATAATAAATTTTATTATGAAGGAAGAATTAAAGAAGTTTTTTTCAAGAAAGAAATTATTTTTTATTTACGTTGTTTTATTATTGTGGAAAAATCTTTATAGAGTAAAAATATCTACATTGTAATTTTTGAGATGTAATGTAATAGTTATAGAATAATACTCTAAAACTGTAAACCAGAAAATATCTTCAAGGTGAATTTTGATTAACTTAATATTTTTTAATGTTTAATGATAGGGCCTTATAAAATTATTTTTCAAAAATTATTAGAAAAAAATATAACAAAATAAACATCATTTCATTAATGTACATGTCAAAATAATTTTGGAATGGTTTTGTAGAGTTTTCAATAAAGATATTTTTTTCATTGAATAATGAAAAAAAAATTATTATTAAGAATTGATTTTCTATAAAAACTTTTAAAAATATTAAATTTTTATATGATGGAGTGGAAATTAAAATTTAAGAAAATATATTTTCATTTAAAAAAATTAGGTCATTTTAACCATTTCTATATTGAATTTTAATTTTCATAATTTCCATATATAAGAAACTTTTCGCTTTGAAAACCAACATTCTTGCCACATATTTGGGATTAGATTTATATTATAAATTTTCAATTATATGATTTGAATAAGGAGAAATATATTCTAAACTTTTAATTATAATAAATAATATTATATGTTATGTTTTAATTTATATTTTATCAAAATAAATGTAAAAAATATTAAAAATTAATTGCAATGGTTAAGGATATATTTATATTCGTTAGAAAAAATGGAATTCTCGAGAGTGGCCTTTTCGAACCCTCCACACTCAAGAACCCCCTCCCCACGAAGAGGTCATCCGGAGATGCCCCAGTTGGGGAGGAGCCGTTGTCAGCCAATATGACATTGCCTCACGCGTGGTAACACCTTGATCAGCATTGGTTCATCATAGTAAGCCGTCAGCCAGGGGATGTGTGCCCGTTCTGCCCACCCGGTGAGACACCGGGTAAATCAGAAAGAGGAGTGGTACATGGCAGGCATAAATTCTCCCTAAAGCGTAAATCGAACCCCCGACATCACCGAACACCGTGGTTTTGTCCCTCGACCCTGCACCACTACGCCACCGCCGAAGCGGCAAGGATATATTTATATTAGTCTAGGTTAAAATACAATGAAATGGTTAAAATGATCCAAAACTGATCCTAGACCCATTGGATGGATATATTTTGATCATTATATATATATATATATATATATATATATATTTTACCACTTCTGATCATTTTTCATGTGAAAAACATGGGAACATAATTTTCTTTTAAAACAAAACAAGTGTTCACATCACCTCCCTTATAAAAGGTAACCAATTATCCTTTAATATACACTATTCTAAAACCATTTGCATTATAAAATACATACACAAATTCTTTAATTAAATATTATTATCCTAGAATCCTTTTTTATATAAACCTCTCTTATGAATCATTTTTGTTCAAATTAAAAGATGTTTCTTAAGGAAGCGGTGACGTCCCTAAATAAGAGTATCATTTTATATCTTCCTCCACTTACAAAAATTACTATTAAACTATAATGATAAAATTAAATAATTATATTATTTATAGTAATATGTATTAATAGTAATAGAATAATCTAGATACTTAAACTCTTCAATCAAATGGGATAGTAAATCATCATTTGTGTGTATGGAGAACGACTATGTCATGAATCGATATTTTTCATTTCCCATCAACATATCTCAGAGATGAATAATATGAAAAATTTAATAACAATTTTATATATTTATGATATTATTATACATATTTATTTATAATATCACATCTATATTCATACCTACTATACCATTTTAATAATAGCCGCTTATGTATTCAATAGACTACTGCCTCATAATCCAATGTGAGGAGTTCTTATTTTTTTGCATGGATAGTAATAATGATATATAAAATGAAAAAAATAATATATTTGAAATATTATTAATCATATTCAATTTTTGTATCACATTTACAATCGTAACATCCATTTCATGGAGGATATGATATAATAGTTTGTGTGTTTGGTGTACTACCACCTCACAACACGATGGGATTAATTTTCACTAATGCTTTACATGGAAGGTTGTTATGGTGAATTTAATGAATATATGTTATATATATGATATATAAATTATTATTAATTGGAAATATATTAATTAAATTTTTTTCATTTAATCAATTGATAAAATGGAAATAGTTTTCATGCTTAGGTATGACCTACCGTGTCCTCAATCAATCTATTTCATTTTTTATCTTTATAATTTATGAATTACTATAAATAAATATAAAATATATATAAATGATATTTTTATCATTTTTAACATTATTCTAATGATGAATCTATCTTCAATGTTATAGAACTATAACAAAAATCAACAATACAAAAATTCTAAAGCTGTTATTACCGGAAGAATGATTTTAACATCGAGAAGCTAAAAAACAGATAATAAACAAAAAATATCCCATATATTGTACAAGATATATGACATGGTAATATAATATATATATATATATAATGTTATATTTATTAAACTAGTGGTTTTAAAATGTATAAAATATATCGAGTCTAAAGGTAGGAGATTTGAGTCTCCCTTTTATTTTTATGTGGCATATATCAATTTACCAGCAACTTTATTTGTGTAGTGTATATATTGTCCCATTAACATGTAATATTTTAAATATTATTATTTTTATGATATTTAATATTTAACTTGAATTATTATTTAATGGATCTCATAATTAAAAATATCTCTATTGAAGTAATCGATTTTCATCTCATTTTTTTGTGAGACACGTGCCATATTCACGATGCATTTCATTTTTGTGGTGTATATATCACCCATGATTGTAAGTTTTGTAGATTATACACAAATTTATATGTCTTTAAATATCATTTTTAGTATCTCCAATCCATGGAATTTTTAATTCAAAATTTACCAAAAGGATTAGTGATTCTTTTCAAAAATTTCATTCTTTATAAAAGATGTTGTTCACCTTGTTTTTATAATGTGGTCCGTATACATCAACTTTAATTTATTTTATAATGAATATATTTCAATTCAATATATTTTATATTTCATTTAATTTTATTCTTTCATGTATATTATGATTCAATGTTACCAAATCGGTAATTTTTTATTATATAACCTCGTCTTTTTTCATGATTGTTAATGTTTATGCATCCAATAATGAAATTTTATTATATATTTATCAGGAGACACATCAATATTAGTTTCCAATGATTATTTCATGAGATTACATGTTTTACCATTATTTTAATCTCATTATATACTCATGTATTCAGTATATTAATTTTATGAAAAATAATATTTATTTCAATCATTTGATAAATACTCAATATTCATCCAAAACCATTTATATTCAAAAATTTACAAATTTTTAAAAAACTATTATAATTATATGATAAATGAAATTTTAAATATTTTTTATTTTTTTTAATATATAATTATTGGAATATTCATATATTTTTCCAAAAAAAGCATATTTGCATTTTATAATAAATTTTAAATAAATATTTATTTTAATATATATAAAATGAATGGTATTTTCTATTGTCATGACCACACATTGATTTAAAAACCATTATATTTTAAAATATTAATTTAAATTAACAACATTTCCAAAAATACATATAAATATTTTTTTAAAAAAAATTACATTAATTGAAATGTTTTTCTTTTATTGAATCGTTTTAAATGATTTTTAATGAATTATTCTTATGCTTCCATATTTATTTTCAAATAAAAATTATTTTAATATGGTTTATGTTTAAATATTTTTTTCTATGGGGAAATTTTATTTTACATAAGAAATATTCTAATTAATTTTTCACAATGATTTTTCATCTATGATGAAACCATATGAGGAAACTAATGATTTTTTTGGGTATATGATACACTAACACCATTTTTATTAATTTATTGAATGGGTTATTTCTATGAAGAAAATTCAAATATGAAAACTATTTCTATTCAATAAGTTATACCATGTTAAATGTTTTATGAATCCTTATTATTTTTCCATAGGATATTAATTTATGAAATATTGAAATAATTATGAATCATGTTTGTTTTCTTTGTATTATGTTATGCATAAATGTTCATGAACACAATTTAAATTCATGGGTTATAATATGATTTATGTTTTAAAATCTTGTAGAACACACATATATGAATTTTATTCTCTTTCAAGTGGGACCTATATCTCCCCCTATGTGTAGGTTAATTATTGATATATCTAAAGATAAAAAAACATGCTTGTTGAGTGAAACCAGTTCCTTAAAGAGATTCTATCCACATTGATAGTCAAGAGAGTGAAAATTAACTACAATAATGGATTAGAGAGTAAAACTAATCCACAATTATGATCTTGGAAATAAACCATGATCTTTAAAGGAAATTATTTTATATTCTTATGTTTCTACAAAAAAATATATGTCTTATTTCAATCTTATCATCTCATATATCATGATACATTATTCAATTATGATTAATGTGTTATAAACTATCATTATTTATTTTAAGACCTAAGTTTATGATATATTATATATTGTATTTCGTTTTCAAATGATATTCTCATGTTCTCAAATGCTTATTCTAATTATATGTCCTTATCTATCTTGTTTACCCGTATTGAGAATATGGGCTCAGCCTTTCATATTTTTCATTTCCCTAGGTTATTATTAATTTTTTTATATGATATGTCTAATAAGAGTATTATTTTTGAATATATTTATGAGAAATGCTGAATTTATTTAATGAAATATGAATATTATGTTCAAAGTTCCAAATTCACTCTATCATTAAAATTCTTGATTCATTATTTTTGAAAGGTAATGAATACTCATCTAAAAATATTAAATATCTATATGTCTGATGTTTGGGTCTCTAAAAATTAATTTATTGGGTTCCCTTTACCGTATTAAAGGAAAACTACAGTGGGAGTCTGTGTGTCTTATAGTTCATGAAACACCATAATTGTAATATATAGTTTGTGAACATAATCAATCATGAAATAATAAGTTATCAAAAATCCATAATGATTGTAATAACCATAATCACATTTCGTACTTGAACAAGGGATAAATGACATTGTATTACCTATCAAATATCATTTTAAATAATTTATACATTACAGTTTATAGAGACATGTTAACACACTATATTGTGTGGTGTAATAATATAGCTAAAGGTTATAGGCTTGTAATGATATCAAATATTATAATTAAATTTATTTTAAAAATTTAAATCTTAAGGTCCATCTAAAAAAAACAGAGTCAGTTTATTCCGAAAAACATTTGTAACATTTATAGGTAATTAAGGCACACACAGAATATGGTTTCATGCATTGAGTTTGACAATGTTTGATGATGAAATTAGGTTAAAAGGACCTAATATAATGAGGTGATATGCACATATTTTTTTGATTTTAAATATATGAGTCATAACATGGGTATTACAACACATTACTTGACGTTTCATGATATATACAAAAAATATATAGAGAAAATATTTATATCAGTAATCTACTGATCATCATGTATATAGATTTAATTTGATATAGAATGAAAAAAATTAATGAAATATATTAATAAAAAAAAATATTTAATATTCGATCACCTAGAAATAACATTCAATATAGATAGAAAAAACAAAAAAAATAACCAAGAGGAGTTGTAGTCTTACCGAGGGGGATCTAATGAGATTCGTAGTGAACGAATCAGAAGATGGATGGATGAGTTGGATCAAAGAATAAATATAGGAGAAACTGCGTTGTACGATAGTGGGAGGGTACTATAATTTAGGGAGGGGTGAGATCAGTGATCTTTTTATTGTCATGGGGGGTAAAATCACAATTTCCAACATTTGTAAAGGGTTCGAAGTTTAGTTGCACGTTTATCCAAACTATGCACTATGATTTTTCATGTTCCAATGCCTCTCACACAGCTAAGTGCAAAGGTTAAATAATACTGAATATCCCATGATTGAATACAATATTGGATCCAAAAACACATTCATTATTGGTGAAATATTATGTTAAAAAATTAACCAACCATGTCCAATACACATGAAATTTATTATAGGTTTTTCATGAAAATGCATTTCCACTGACATGGTTAATCGAAGAGTGATCCTTCCTTTTAGCAGTGCAAAATTGTGCCACATTGTTAATAATATACATATACTAACAACGTTACATTAAAAAATTACCTAAAAACTAGATATCTAGGCTCCAAAATTTCCATATGAGCTATTGAACCCCTCCACAACTCTTTATTAATTTTCAAAATCAATAAAAAACATTTTAGAAATAATTTAAATGTGTGCGTACCTCTATGAAAAGATAGATTCTTACCAATGTTAACATTATTTTGACTTCACCATAAATTTTAATTTATTTTTCATTTAATATTATCCTATTATTTTCATTATAACTATCATTAGGCTGAATTTGGTTATTAGTTATCTTTTGGGCATTAAATTTGTATTTTAGATATTTTTTCTTATTTTACAAATTTATATTCATATTAATTTATATATATTATTGAAACTAAAACTAGAAAAAAGTATTCTGTATATTGATTTAGAATGGATAAATTTTGTAAATATTTCAACTTCATTTTTTGGCTTATTGAATAGTAGTCGTGGTAAGAAAATCAACGCGATAATGGAAAATTGGGGAATCGTGGTTAAAAATAATTAAATAAGGATATACAATTCTATTTAACTCTTGAATTATTTATATTTTTATTCCAGTTTAACTATATACTTATTAGGATAAAGCATATTAACTTTTGGTGACCTTATACATCAATGAACACATTTATTTTAATTAAAGTATTAGAAACTTCCAAAATGTCACTATCTTGTTTTTAAATTATCTTATAATTTCATATTGTTTTTAGAAGATGTAATAAATAAATTAAAATTTATATGTATATATTTTATTATATTAATTTATTTATATATTTAGTAAATGTATAATTATGTTAAATTCATTTACTAATGTAATATAATGGTTTGGAAAATAGTCGGAAAATAAATGTAAATTATTTTATATACATTAGATGCAATACTATTCAAATGAGTTGTGACTTAGTAAAAAAATGAGAAAAAGAAATTTTAATTTTTGGAGAATGTGGTAAGATTAAAATTACCTAAAAATATTTATGTTTTCATTGTTAAAATATGTGAATATTTTATAAAATGAAAATAAAGGTACTTTATTATAAAAAAATATAACATCGTAGGATTTTTAGGCAATAATAAATTTAAAGGAGGATAAATGGGATGTTATGTTGTAAAAAATTACCCCCATTAATAATTTTTATCCAATTTTTACCAAATAAAAAATTTATAACCCATTATGAATAAAAAATTATTTCAATGGTTAAAGTTAGAAATTGTTATTGTACATGATAAATAGAAAGAAATGATTTAAAACTTCCCATAAACAAATAGAATTTTATTGGATGATATTATTTTACACATACACAATATTAAATTCAAAAAAAATTCAACATGGATCCAATTTCAAAAAAAAATTAATTTATTATATTTAAAAATGTTAATAAATTACTTATATATCATTTCCTTCAATATTAAAGGACATCACCTTCTATTTATTAATCATTCCACCACCAAAAATATAGAACACACAATCCCTATAAAAAATAGTCTAAACAATATATAATATGTTATAGAGTTTATGGTATCATTAATATACAATCTATATGATAATTAATATATAATCTAATATAGGTCTCATTAATATGAGGTAATAATTTTAAACAATATCATTAATTTTAATTCATCGTTTTCCACATTAAATTAGGGAAAATATATTTTAATATAATAATATATAAATATATAATATACTAAATTGTTGTTATGTTAATACTAACATCATATTCATCTTTTTTTATCCTACAATGAATGAAAGAATTTCTCCAACATTCGTATGAAATATTACCTCTATGAAGAAATTTGTTTCATTTTTTATTACCCATCACCCGAATGATTACTATTATATATTTAATAAACATAAATGATATTAGTGACATATTCATGATTCTTAAAATGTAATATTTGATTTACATTATTACCATTCCATTCAATAAAATATGATAATTTTTCTCACACATATGTGTGAAATAACATCTCCATTAACAAATATGATTTAATTTTTAGGTCTTCCTTTATGGGTTACTAATTTTTTTATATTTTTTATATTAATGATACTTATGATATAATTATTATTCTTGATTTAACAAAATAATGACTCATTTTCCCATGACTATCCTATCGATGTAACATAAAATTTATGAAAATAACACCCTCAAAAATCCTAATGTGGACATAACTGATTAAGTATATAAATATGTCTTCCTAATAAATGAAATAAATAATTTAATGAAATTGGTCTAAACAGAAATATGATTACGTTTAGTATGAGGAAAAATGTATGTGACATGTGAGGCTCGAAGAAGCAACACATTATGTTAAAATGTAATTTTAAATGATTTAGTGGTATAATTTGTAAATATTATTCCTACAGGTAAATTTTCCTAAAATAATTTTATTAATGTATTTATGTTGACATAAATAAATAATAACATATATTTTATTAATCTGTTTTTTTATTTTAAAAAAACAAAATGGGAATAATTTTATATATATTATATGGGATGTTATGACTTTATTTTCAAAAGAAAAAAATGATGGTTCAATATTAACTTATATGATGTGGATTGATTTTTACGCTACAACAATGGTTATTATAGGTTTCTATCCCAATATAATTCATTATTTTTTTCATTTAAAAATTATCCGTCCCTTTCCACTGGGTGTTTTACTTTTGTAAATTATCTTTTAATTGAGAATTACTTATAAATAACTATTTTTTACATATATGTAAAATACTTTATTTATAAGAGCCGGATGATTTAAATAAGTGAATTGTTTCCTTTCGTGTATATGTTTTCCTTATATATTTTTTATAATGGATGATTACCCTAATGTAGATCTACAATTATTTAGATAATGTGTATGTTCTCCAGATATTTATGTTGAAATTAATAGACTATATTATTCCTTTTATATTAGTTATGGTGTAAGTTATATGAAGATGATTTCCAAAAGAACCTTGAATACAATCACCTCATTGAGAGCTCCCCAAAAATATTGATTGAGTAAGGACCCATATAAGATAAAATATATATTTATCTTTGTAAAACCTATCAATATTCTTCAAAAAATGAGTTCCCAAATGTCAACATTGGTGGTATCATAAATTTGAATATTGTGAGTCGATTTTCAAAATTATCCATTCACCACCAAAATTTAATTTTATCCTTATAGAATATTTAATTACTAACTTAAAATACCTATTTATATGTTATCCAATTAGTAAGATATCATGGTGAGGGGTTGAATAAAACTAGTGGTATTTAGAATCTCATCCATGATCTAATGATTGATATAATAATTAGAAACAATTCCATGAGGACTTATTTCAAATGTGGACAACAAAACTAACAAATAAATTAGAAAATATTCATAGTCATGATCTATTGAGCAATCCATTTGGAATGATAATGATACCCTATAATAACCATTGCAATAAATTATTTGACAACATTACATTTTTTGATTAAAATGATTCCCTATTAAGACAGATACCATTCATTGATGGTATCCCCACTATATAATGAATTCTTGATAACATAAAACCCATCATCAGTCAATTTATTTTGGAGTATATTCAGAAGAGTAGAGTATGTCTACTGAACACTCAATATCGAAATTAGATTCTCAAAATTTTTCACTCATAAGTGTATGTGATAAAATATTACCATGATCATTTACTCCTATGCTGAATCCATCACAGTATCAGATAGAAAATAACACCTAAGATGGATTGAAAAAACAAACCCCTTCCATAGGATTTATGTAATTTAAATGTAATAATGTTCTATGTATATAATCCATAACCAATTTTGAAGATTAAACTATTCTTAAAAAAATATAAAAAAAGTATTTTTATTTTATTAACCAATAAAACATACCTAAAAAAGTAATATAACCAAATTTTAAGAGTGTGTATCAATGAATATAGTCCTAGATTATTTTTGGGATAATACATCTCATGTTTCTAAAGATGAAGACAACCATAACCTACCATGTGATCAACCTTCATGAGAAAACATCGAAATCATGATCTTAAATCATTATGGAAGGAAATGTATCCCAAACCTGTCACTGAAGGTGTAAACAGAGGAGATGAAGTCAAATGATGCTTCAAATCCTCAAATTAATATTTATATATTGATACCTAAAATATCTTCTCTATATTTTATGTTAGAGTAGTCAATGATGATTTCAACTCAGAAAAAAATGTTATGAAATTATGATAGTACCTTTTCCAACATTAGATGATTTGAATGTCAAGAAATGTTTATGGTTTACCCCATGACATGATTCATTTAAAAATTTTAGGATATAATGAGATATCATGTTCCATGGACATCTTACCAATGAACATCATATACAAAAAAATTATTGTTTTAAATTTTTAAAATGATTTAAAAAGGTCTCAAATACATCCCTCAAATGATGTATATGATCCTCGTCTATTTTAAAATAAAACAATATTTACATCATAATACCAGAGAAAAAAAGAAATACACAGGTGAAAATTAATGTTCAGAAGTTACATCAAAATAGTTGGATTATCGGTTAGACCAAATATCATTACAAGTTACTTTTATTATTACTTCCATCTGTTTAATGTGGTATTTAAGATAATAGACTCCTTGATATTGATTTTGTGATAACTTAATAAAAAATAAATCATATGGGACCTTTTTTTCTCCTTTACAGTAATCAAATATATCAATAATGTGTTAAAATTGGTAATTTTTATTGACTATAACCCTATAGATATTATGGTAATCAACACACAAGTAATGGTTTCTATCATCATTGGAAATAATATTTTGTGCTTAACAGGGTGACACATAAGATCAAATGAATCATTTGTTAATTAAGTCATTCAACTGATTATTTCATTCCTTTAGTTTAATGAGATCCATTCAAAAATTGGGTATATATATTATTTTTTTCTCTATCCTCTTTTCAATAAATAAATATAACTTAAAATCTAGGGGAAGACCACACAATTTATATGGAATCACCATATGAAACTCTATGGTAACTTGAGAAATATCAATATAGGAGACTTCCTAATTAATTAAAAACAGTACTAGGATATGATCTTTATTATATATGGAAGGGGAGGACTATATAGGTTAAACTGTGCGACCCATTCTCCTAGAGAATGATTTAATTCCCCACCAGTGGCATTAAAGGACTCCCCCAATGATAATAGTTAATAAAAGATTCTTGAATTACAAATATGTATTTTAGGATAATAATGCCATGGTTTATTATGATGAACTAAAAATTATCAAATGATCATGATATATAATAATGATAATACAAAATAAGAGAATCTAAGTCCCATCCATATATTCATCATGTGATGTGTTGAAATCACTATCACATAATCCATTAAAATTGGTGGATGTTTTAAATGGTCTATAATTCAGGTTGATATGAAAGAATCAGGGGATCTAATATCATGTAATGATGAAATAGAAGACAAAATAATAGAAGTTGTATATCTCACTTTTTTTGGGACCCATATAATTTCTCTATGGAAATCCATCCATCATGTAATGTTTCATCATTCCTTTTTTGGGATTTCTCCAAATTTATCATGATTTATATGAATGCATTGTTTTCTTCTTGGGTTAAATTATTTTATGACACTTTTTTGTGAGGAAAAAACTGAAACACCTAATATAAGTGTCTTAAATGTATGTAAGAGCTTTAAATAATGAGTTTCTCTATACAAGAAGGATATAGTACTAAAACATATAATCACCAAAGATTTATAAGGAGATAATATTATTAATAATGTACAAGATAAGCCACATCAAATTTAAATGAAAAAATAAATATTAATCAAATATAACTATTATAACATCTCAAATAAATTGTTTCTTAATGATATTGTTAACCAAAATGAAACTCATAATTTTAATAATGTCAATTCTTGTTCAAAAATAGTAAAATAGATAATTCATAAGGTGGGGACCATACTATTTATATCGTAGTAGGGAATAAAAACCTATATAGATTTATATTTTTATGTAAGGTTATATTCATAGAAATGCATATCACCAAGGGTTTATAGTTCTATCGTTTATCATAAGTTCAATATACAGAAACCCCTTTTGAGGGATTACATTATTAAATTTTATGGTGACTAATTATATTTTTATAGAAATTATTTATAAAGGTAATAATATTAAATTTAATGGATTTGAATTTTAATGTAACATAGAATTTAGTTGGTTATTTTATTATCATGGGCCATTTCCCTTTTAACAAGAAATAATTCATTTCATGTTTTAATGATGCTATTTTAAACAGATTAAAAACAATTTATCAGGACTGAAGGGATATTATATTTTAAATCCTTTATATCCCCTCTAGATGATTTGATTATCCATATTATGGAAAACACATGTTTAAATGAGCTTGACCTCTTTTTGAGTACTCAAATAACATGTAAGAATACTTTGGTCTTATTTAAAAATAGTTCATGTCTGTAAAAATTTTATTGGTAATTGTATTTTTTCATACAATTTAATAATATGAACTATACCAACCCTCTAGTGAAGGAAAATTCCATAATGTGCATAATAATTATCATTTTGGATGTTGTGAATCATGTTGGAAGATAAAGGGGATATCAAAGAAATCAATATGCATGGATTTAAGGTATCAATTATTTTATTATGTTATAAGTATAAAACATTTTTAGGTTTTAATAAATGAATAATAAGAATATAATTCATATTTTTGATTATATTGATTATTTATTAACTAATAATATGACTAAGAATGTGTAATGTTTAATAAAACAATTTGAAAGAAATATTTCGTTTTATATATGATTGTTGCAAATTATAATACATAGGTATTTTATCAATATTATTAGAATAATGAATCACAAAAGGGTTAGTCTTGAGTATGTTTTTTTAATATAAAAAACATCTGCATAAAAAAATCAATTCATTTGAAAAGTGTAATAATAAAAAGGTGATATTTTTTTGATTAGAAATTTATTGAGTTTTGATTAATGTTTGAGGTACATGTAACCATCATTATTAGTGTTGAAAAAATAATTTTTTTTGAATAATGACATTATATTTGGGGGAAATATGTTTAAAAGGGTTTTTATCCATTATGATTTATTTCATATCTGATTTTTTTTTTCAAATTTTATGTTATTTCAATATGGTAAAATATGTTTTATAAAGAAATAATTTAGTTATCAATGTTATTTCATAAGAATCTCACTATTTATGGAACCTAAAAAAAGATAAATTATCTTTTGGATGAAAATGTGATTTTCATATAGTGATTCATGTTATTTATAATGGATATCATATCACTAATGATTATTCTATTTGGGAATATAAATTGTGGAATTATACCTTATGAATGATTAATATTACTCATAAGAAAATAATAAATTTATATTGGATGACTATAGATTGAATCCTAATGATTTTCAGGTTTTAATCATTGTCTAAGAAATCAAGGTGGGATATTAATTCATGAAATTTGTTCAATGATCTATGTTTAACTTTAGGTACTATAGTTTAATTTTAAAGAATAATGTATTTTATCATTATATATTGTTATTTTATTTTTAGATATTTTTTATACTATCCATATTTATTATGGTAAACATATTTATATAGGAGGAATAAAAAGTTATTAATTTTCATAGTTTTTAATACATTGAATATGATTATAATTAATAAGGCATGAAAAAAAATTCATCTTGTAGTGTCATAGTTTCGAAAAAGAGATACAATTTATGGAATTGAATAAAGGATGAAATTAAACTCATCATGTCAGTATATTTTTGTATGTTCTTAGTATAGGTAATAATATATGTTCTCAACATTAGGAAAAGTATTAAAAAAATTCTTCTTTAACGTTTCATACAGAGTAATCAATGGGCTCTTAACACATCACATATTTGAGGTTATTTATGGTTAACATTCTCATAACTATGTTCTCTATACATATACATTAAACAGTGGTAATTATATTTTTTCTTTAATGTCCACGTATCATAGATGGAAATCTATTATGTGTTTCTAAATATGGCCTTCATAGTCCCCTCTACTCTCATACCAAGTGTATGTTCTATTAATCACCTATTATGATTTGGGAATTCAAAAATAGAATTTTGAAATGTAAACCCCTGGTTTCCAAACCTGAGTTCAAAATTGTGTGGACACAATAACATAAGGGGGTGGTATAAATTACCACATCATGATTTCAAAATGAAAAAATTTGTTTAATAGTGTATATGAAAAGACACATTGACCATTAATGAAAAAATAAATACAATTAAAATTTTCAATTATAACCATTCTGTTAAATTTGAGGGTTTGAATAATATTAACCAATAATATCCTTGGAATTTCATTAAACTGGGTTATAGTTCAAAAAAATATTATATGTAATACATAAGATCAATTCCTTACATGTTAATTTCACATTAGAGTCAATCCAATGGTTTGTTACTATAAACTATATTATTATTAAGGAGTATTTTATATAGGGTACACCACAATTTTTTAAAATAGGAGTCATGTTATAGTTTATTTTCCTGGTTAACAGGCCACTAATGATTCAATTGGGAGTATGATGTACTATGATCAACCTTATAATACTATCGAGGGTAATTTATAAAATCATAACACTATCAAGTTCATTATCCTAAGAGGTAATCATTAGCATAGACTCTTGAGATTAGAAATCCTATTGAATAACCATACGAGTCATCTGGGCATTTATCTTCTTATTTGAGTCCAACTCCAATGAAAAATAAGGCATTGCATCAAATCATCTGTTTATTCCAAAATTGATTAATATTGATGATGTTGGATGATGAACTACATATAATTATAGAATACCATTTAATTTTTATAAAATTTCTTCATAAAATTAATCATAATTTCGTTCCACTATGAGACATAACCATGCTTCTCCAGAAATACCACATCCCACCATCACCTAAATGGATCCCCAAGCATAAATATGAAACAATTAACCTAAATGGAATCAAATTACACTATGATATAGATGTGATTTTAATAATTCCCAACAAATCCACTTTCTATGGGAATGTTACTATAAAATATGAATATATATATAATGAAACCTTCACTAAAGAGATACAAAACAATTAATTCTACCATATAATGATCTGATATGGAACACAAATCACAAACCAAAGATTAAAAATTATCCAACATCATAAAATAAAACACCACAATGGAACATTTTTGTTACCACTAATTGAAACATGATGTTCATAATGATGATAGATTTCTAGGATCAGACTCATAACCTACCTACCATATCCCAACAATAAATTATAGTTTTATAAAATAATTCCAAGGTGATTCCAAAACCAATAAGAGACCATACCAACATCAAAAAAGATATCCATGAAAAAAACTGGATAACCTACTAAAATGGTACCTAAATCATCCTTTATGTGGGTCAATGCAAATTCTCAATCCCCACGAGCTAGATAATAGATCCCAGTAATAATGAAACTGATAAAGGAAATGATTTTATCCATTAAAAGTAAATATATGTTAGTGTTGGATAAGAATAAAAAAATTTATGTATTCTTAATATTTAAATATTTATTAAGATAAAAATATAAAACTAAAAATTAAAAAAAATTACAAAATCACAAATATTGACATGTCTAATATGATCACCTCACACTGATAGATCACATAACAATATGTCACCACAAAATCATAATGTTTCACTATAAAGAACACAAACCAACCCCATGTATAGATTTTCATTTCCATGGGCCTATGAAAAAATGTATTTATATTCCAAAAGTCACAATAATGGCGTGAGAAACACTAAATTATTAAATATCACTATTACATTACATAATAAATCTTTGTCAAAAAAAATTTATACATTTATCAAATCATGGAATGATAATATTACACACAATTCTTGATAAAAATGATTTTCAAATAATTTCAATGAAAATTATAAATAGATCTGAATATGAATTTATATCAAAATTGGAATGTATAATCATCATGATTAAAATTTACATGTATACATCAATTTATAAACATTGGAATGTATCAATAATTTTCAATCATAGGA
Organism: Viscum album; assembly: GCA_963277665.1. Taxonomy (NCBI): domain Eukaryota; kingdom Viridiplantae; phylum Streptophyta; class Magnoliopsida; order Santalales; family Viscaceae; genus Viscum; species Viscum album. The sequence continues at coordinate 1,899,963,625 of OY728150.1, forward strand.
CATGTTTTCTGATCTATTGAGATTACAATTTTGATGATAATTGATCCTGAAACATCTTAGTGATATATTCCCCTCGGCCTTAAAACTTCCTAAGATATTAGGCCTATGGGGAATAATATTCCACAATGAAGGAACTCCATTCCCACATAAATGTTTAGTATCATTTTCATAATCATCAAATTGATAAGAATAAATAATACATGCCTAATGTGATTCTCCTACACTACACACTAAACTACCTTATCTCCCATTTGATTCAATGAAATTATTCAAGTATAAAATAATTCATATATTTTTTTCATCATTAATCATTAATGACACCCAAAATCAATATTATTACATTTAATTTCATATAAAAACAATAATCAATAGGTTTTCACAAAAAACATCCCTTTAAAGAAAATAATTTCATTAAATGATTAAAAGAAAAATTAAATTCCATTATTTATTATGAATTATAATCAAATACTATCCTCAAATCATTAATAGGAATTCACTATCTTTTTTTTTAAAAAACTACATATTAACTAAAATTCTAATACAGAAGTGGTTACACCAAAAAATATTCTATTGGAATACATTTATACAGAATATCATATCATTAATTAGAATGTAATTAAAAGTTTATTAAATATATAAAACTACAAAAAAGTATCAAGTGATAGGGACTATATTACAAAACAATATACCTTAATAAATAATGAAACCTTTTTTATTTATGATTAGTGAAGGAAGAGGACGATATTTGGTTCTCGTGAACCTTTATCAACAAAAAGAATGCATAAGAAGAAAGCAATCACCCTATGATACTACACTATTAAAGATGAATTACCAAATTACATACTAGAACATAATTAGTTGGATATTTTATCTACAAAAAGAGTTTAATCATATTTATAGTGGGGAAAATAATTAAAAAGATGGTTTTAACCCTCCCATTAAGATTTCATGAATATAGAGAAAAATCATATGAAGGATAAAAATTGGATAGGAAATTCAATATCCAATACCACTATCATGACACCATGTCACTACCCACCAAAATGTTGTTAAATCACCATAGATATTGATTTTGGGGTCGAACCATGGATTGTTAATAAAATCAATTAGGTTATCACCGACTACACCTCCCACCATGATGTGGTGGTGTCCATTATGGTCATAGTGCACTATAGGAATCACGACAATACACAATGAACACCACACACAAAACACGGGCGTATTGGCTCAAAATATTTTCCACACATGGCTCAATGTCACATCATGACCTCCACCATAACATTCTTTCTACCTGTTCATTCACATAATAGTCCAAAACATATTATTAATTCATTGTGAACATATGACAATTTTGAAATATTAATTTTTAAACATAGGGATCCAAATAATGCATAGATATTACCCGAAGGGAATCAAACTTGAAATATATAAACAATGAGAAATATAGTTGAAAATCCATGATATATAATTTCAAGTGGGTGTCAATTTATTTTGTCTTTATTAAAAAGGAATAATTTTTTTTAAAAACCATGATATAATACCCAAATCACAAAAATAATGGAATTAAAAATATTAAATAGGTTATATAAAAAATATAATGGAAGTTTAAGGAAAAAGGACAAATAAAATACAGAGATATGAAATTGTACGTTACATTAATTACAATAATAATAATAATGTTAATGGATTCATCCACAAATTTTCTTAATGTCCAATAGTCCATGTAACATTTTTTATCCACATATGGCATAATATTATCAAAAATTTATATGATAGTAATCATAAAAAACTACTATAATATTTACTAGTTCCCAATATTTATTAAAATATATACCCCAATTAATTATAAATTACATAAAAAATACCATAAAAATTTTAAAAAAATTCAGTATAATGACAATTGGTTATTTATTAAATCATGTTTGATCCCAAATAATATCTTTTTGAATGATAAGATAAAATATGATTAATCAAATATCCATTTATAAAATAATTAACTCATTATAGGATAAAAAAATATATTTAAATAAATTTTTATTATTAATTAAATTTTTTATGTTGTGATCCAAAAAAATATATGGGTAATGAGATATGTTGTTCCTAGTTTTTTTATTCTTGGGAAATTGAAATTTTCATGTATATATAGAAAAAGGTTGTAAGTTGGTGTTCATGATAAATGTTTGGAATATTTAGTATTAAATTTAGTTTTTTTTGATTTTTTATCAATTTTTTTATTGGGGGATTACTCGAGTAGGGTCAATGTATGTTGCTTTCCCATTTGAATAACAAGCTTATAAAACACCAAGATTTTAGTATTAGTTTTATATTACGTAGATATTATATAGAATAACATGTGATATAAAAAAATTAACTGAAGTAAGTAAAATTTTATTTAAAATTCAGGGAGAATATCAAAATATTTCCAATATATAGTATGCAAAAAATAAATTATTGTCATTTGTAATGGATATAAACTATGTATAAGAGAGAAATTTTTCTATAAATTTTTGTTGATTTAATAATAAAAAATTCATTTGAAACTTAAATTAAAATTATTTATTATAGAAAATTATTTTATTATCAAAATTTCACATATGAAAAAAATATAATAATCATTACTAAATTGTCAATGAATTTGTAAAAATATCAGAAAAAATTAGTTTAGTAAAAACAGAGATAATTTTATGAATACTGTTTTTAATTGTGAAATGTATTTTTCTCATAATATATAAAAAAAATAATATTAATTAATTATTTTTAATAAATTAAATTATAATTAATTCAATATAAAAAATTAATAATCATAAAATTATTGTTACTAGGAATGGAATGGTCTTAAACTCATTTGATTCTTCGATAATACATTTTTTTAAATGGATTTCATCTGTTTAGTGAATGGATGTTATAATTAACTTCCAAAAATTTTAAACCATTTAAAAATTATATTAAACAACTTATTGAAATAAAAATATAAAAAATTATAGTGTAACAACCTATGTTTTTTACAAGATATTATTTTTTGTGTGATTAATGAAAACTATCACCTTTAATATTACAGTAATTTTTATGAAATTAACCCAATATAAGAAAAACATTAAATATATTTAATAATATTTTAATGATTAAATATAAATCTTTGATGTAAAATAATTAATTTAAAAATATAATGTTGAATTTACAAATATAAGTTTAAAATTTTGGAAATCAGATTATTTTTTAATTCCAAGAAAAAATAATTGTTCTACTATTTTAATAAAGTATTTAGGGGCTTCCAATTATTTATTTGTTTTTGTTTTAAATAATGAATCATTAATTTTTTTTAATATAATAAAAATAATTAAATTGGAATAAAAATGATACTATATTTTTCTATAAGTTATTTTTTTCAAATTGGCATCTTAAAAAAATGTTTTCCTTTAATTTTGTTATCTTTCATTGAAATAAAATTTTAACATCTTAGATATTTGACTCATATGAAATCAATTACATATTTGGAATAATAAAAATTAATAATTTTTAAATTTTGATTCTAATTTATTAATTATGTATACATAACATCATAAATGTCAACACATTAATGATAAAATGTATATAAATTGTTCAACTAAAGTGATAAAGATTCATGACAACATTAAAACCATGATTAAATATCATTGATTGGTTGGATTTAGTGCATAAAATTCTCATCATAGAACAAATTAATATTCTAATACACTTCACTTATCTAAAAACATTATAATATAATGTTTCAAGTATTTACATGTTTTTCTACCACCTCACTGATTTATGGGAACCTACTCTCCGATATTATCCACAATTAATTGATCATGGATCACAATAAAGCCCTAACTAGATTTGTTTTGAAATTTATTTTGGTCAAAGAATATTTTATGGACTCAGTAAAACAAAACATCATAAATCCTCAATGTATAAGAAAAAGTATATTATCATAGAATGATGTACTATATGTGTGTGTGTGTGTGTGTTTTTAAAAATTCTTGCGTATGACCCTATTTTTTAAACCAAGAAAACACTTATTTCAGTCTAGTCCAATGTAATACCATTTCATGTACAATATTCATATATTTTATGATACCACATGTAATACAGACCGACGTCCTAGTGGGAATGAACCCCATTTAATTGGTCTAGTAGACCTCTGGCCTATATGTTTCAAATAAAAAGGTATATACTCATAATAATAATTTGAAAGTTCTATTATTCATAATCATCATCTAAAACATCTTTAACTATCATAAAACAACTAAATTAGTATATTTTACAAAATGATATATTTTTACATGAAAATCCATTTTCAATGTAATTTTTATCCTATGAATACTAAAAACATGAATCATTCATATCTATAGACTAAAACCTCTATATATTGGTGTAATTGTTTATTTTATCTCAACAAAACATATATTGTTATAAAAATATAAATAATGAATATATATATATATATATTTAATTTATGACTATATTTGGATTATTGAAATATAACATATCACATACTTTTATTCCACAACTTCCTTTGGGAAATGATAATTTCACTCATGCATTCACTTGAACTGTCAAAGCAGTGTTCCTTTTTAATTTTCCCTTACATAGATTATTCTAAAATTATATAAAGTGAATAAAAATAATATTAATAATATGAAAAATATTTTTGACATGAATTTACCATTATATAAATTATTATTTAGTGATCAGTATACCAATGAAATTTCGGGGAAATTGATTGAAAAAATGTAATTAATCAATATCAGATAATTTTGTTAAATTAAAGGATGTTAAAAGACTATAATCAGACAATAAAAAATAATATTTATGGAAATTTTTGTTATAAAATGATTAGTAAAATTTATTTTATTATTCTGTTGGATATAATTCATCATACTATACAAAAATCTATGGTAAGGGTGTTTTGTCTCAATTCCACCCAATTAAAGTGCTTTTTATATTACGCAACTAATATATTTTATATAGTGTATCTATTATCACACTAAAATATCATATCATAATTATTAGTTATTCATTATAATTAATATTTCAATCAGGAATTTCATTATTAATGGTTTTTGATTCAAATGATATTCATGTTATAATGATTATTTTTAGAATACCACTCTTAGTTAGGATTGTTCTTATTTAAATTTAGCTTTGAAGTATAAAATGTTATTTCTCTTATAAAACCTAATATATTTTCTTCTTATATATTTTTATATATTTATATTCTCATTGGAAGTCAATGTCCAAATTATTGTTAAAAAATACACTTTTCTAAATTTTAGTCGGTTACCATTATCTTGAATATCATTACACTTAAACAAGTTTTACAAAAGTTTTTTTTTCAAAATTTTATAGATGAATAATTCTACTACATTATACCTTATTTACAAATATTTAAAAGGAATCATAAATAATAATTTTTTATATCCAACTATATAAATATTGTGAAACTGTGAAAGGAATTTTATTTTTAATAAAAAACATGTGAATAGATTTACACACCTCAAAAACAAGTAATCACTATGATTCTTCATCTATATTTTATCACTAAGTTTTTTAATGAATATAATTTTCCAATATTATGTAAAATTTATATTTTTTATGTAAATTTAAATTCACTTTTTCATAACATTATGAACTGAATTTTGGAAGTTTATTATAACACAGTTTTGATAAAAATGTTTTAAATGTTTTATCATATTTTAAATTTAAACTTCTGATTCTTTTATACCCTGAAAGACACATTCTATATCAAAAATACATTCAAAACCTTTTAATTAATGTAAATTTTTAATCTATTACCAATTTATGATAAATTCTTCATTTTAATAACAATGAATAATCTTAGTTCCATTTTGATGTGTTCTCCTTAATGATTTATTTCAATCAACACAACAACATGTGCTCCTTAATTTTTATGTTAATATTAAGGATTTATAATAAGAAATTTATTTCCATTCCATGGGAAATGTTGAGATTCTATATAATTTATTAAACTAAAATATTTATTTATCCATAAATAATATTTGTTATAATTTGTATTATTGATTCAATATGTTAATAATTAATTATAAATGTGTATGTTATAGGTAGAAGCCATGTAACACCATGATATTATTATGAGATAGTTTTTTTTGGATTTCTTGTTGTTACGCTACAACAAGATTAGTTTGATCTACATGCAACATCGACATAGCTTGTGGTATACGAAACATAATGATTGTCTTATACTACACAAGAATTTTATGTAAGAATGAGTTTAAGAAAACAACTAAATATTATTATGTTACCGTATATCCTAGTAATTATAATGGCCAGTATGAACAATATAATATTTTTTCAGAAAAACTATTTAAATGAAAATAAGTGAGGTTATAAAATAATAGAATTAATCCACATGGATTTTATTAATGTAATATATATATTTTATATATTCAATTAAATAGTTAAAAATTCACTATATATGTTTTCTGGACAAGATATCAGAACGAATACAATTTTTTGGATAAAATAAGTATTAAAAAAATAAACTTTTACCACCATTGAATGGAAAACCCATTTTAAAATATGATTATGACAAATTATTAATTTTATGTGAAACACTAAACCTATTATTTGGATGTAGTATATAAAAATTTATATTGGATGAATATGTGATATTTTTTTGATAACTTCCATGTTTTGATTAATATTAATATACACTAATTATAATTGAAAACAAATCTTTTCATATAAATAATTTATTTTATTTAATGATGTAAGTAAAAAAAATAGAAGATATTTATATAATTAAATATAATATATTTCATTATTATTAATTTTATATTGAATTCAAATGTACAACCATTTGAATCTTTGGTAATGTTTATTTTTTAAAAACAATTTATCGCATTCTAAAAATGATATTGAATTTCAATTAGTTGCTTCATGTTATGTATTTTTAATTTTTCAAAATTTACTCCATAATTAGAATCATTAGTTCAAAATTATTTAAATATATTTATTTTAATTTTGGACCATATAAATAGAAACGTCAGTAATTTTTATTAATCCAGTAAAAGGGTAAAACCGGTATTTAAGGGTAAAAATAAAATTATAAAACGACAATAAATCTGGTAATAATAATGTTGGATGAGTTTTTGATGACTAAGAAAAAACTTTGAGAAGAATATTTTTCCTCTAGGTGCCACTTGGGTGTGATTATGACACTTATAACTTTTAATTTAATGTCATGGAAAACATATAATAAAGATATATCTTCATAATAAATTAATTCTAATTTAGGGTGATATAATTGATATATTTTACTATAAATAGTACTTATAATGATAAAAATATTCCACACATAATGGTATTTTATGTATAATTTTTAGACATTATACAATTATATTTAATTATGACACAATTATGATGCAATGATTGCATTATTAATGATGGAATCAAAAAAGTGATATTATAAATATCAATATAAAATTTATATCAAATAATTTAGGTATAAAACTATTTTTATTTGTGAATATGACATGTAATAATACAATTAAATTGTTTTTTATTTGAATTTAGATGTTCTATATATTTTATTTAACTTAAGTGAAATGAATAGGGTAAAAATTAACAAAATTAATTTTTTATAAAAATATAAAACTATTTAATTATTTAAAAATCATAATAATATTTTATAATCACAGAATGAATATGATATGGCTGTAATATTTATTATTATTATTGTTATGTGATATTGAACTCATATAATTAAAATTTGTATCCTCTTAATACTTAAATTATTGTTACCACCAATAACATTAAAATGGAAGAATTAAGGGTAAACCGAAAGGATAAGGGTTAAAATAAGAAAAATAAAACTCCAAATATTACTAGATGAGAGTATTTCAAAATATCCTTATATTAGATTTTACATATTTTACTTTTTAATCATTTGGATTTAAAATTTATGTTACTATAATTCAGTATTTTAAGAATTTCCAAGGGCACACCTTACCCAAATTATATTTAGGCACCTCCTCCATAACTTTTTCACACTAAATAGAGATTTAGATCTCATACATATCCTATCCTATTTAAATATAAAATTTCCTAATTACATTATAATGGTTAATGTCATCTTCCAAGGCCAAATTTGGTGCTTTAAGGGGAGATTTAGATGAAGTATGTCGAAGAAGAGGTAATCTCCTCTACATATTCATTCAAACTTTTATCTTCTTATAATTATTCTTCATTAATTTTTTTTATTATATTGTAATAATATTAATATTAATTAAATAATTATATTTTATTATAATTATGAAATAAATGTATTCCATCTATAATCCTTCCTTCATATAATGATATCACCATGCGTGCATACGTACGTCTTAATGTCTCCAGTCCATGGTGTAATTTTTATTGAATAATTTATTATTTATATGAATATAAATATTAATATAAAGGATTTAAATACAAAATAGGAAATGAAAATTATTATTTTTAATTAATATACCATCCAAATCAAAAACATTTAACCATTAAGGTAATGATACTATTGATCGTACGTACGCATGACTTACCGTTTCCACAATGTGATGAGATTTGTTCTCCAGATTAACCATTAAAAGATTTATTATAAAGTATATATAATAAATATTTATGAAATTTATGATTTATTAATGATAATTAAATTATATATATATATTTCATTTAAAATATTCCATTCTTGTCAATAATGAAATGGACACAACATTCAGGCATACGTATGACCTATCATCTCACTAAAATGTGTATTATATTTCATTTATCTATCAATTAAATATTTTTATATAATGAATATATATGATATATAAATAATTATTTAAATTATTGAGGCAATGAAGTCAAGATCTATGTATTACGATCAATTATAACAAGTTAAAACACGTATGATAAACAAAATGATTATTTCTCAAAACCTTGATTTAACATAGAATTGATAAATTAATGAGTACTATAAATCCATAAGTGAATCATATATGATATAATAAATATTATTATGGTTATATTACAAGTTAATAACATTATGAAACCCACTATTAATGAGTTTAAGAATTACATGGATGAAATCAGACATTAGTGAAATGATTATTTTGTCTCACTTTTATATATGTGGGACATATGAATTATACACCACCAATTAATTTTTATTTGTGATTATGTTACCCATGAATATTTTTATGGTACATATTATTATGGTGATGATATGAATATTATTTTAATTATTTTATTATTCATATTGATCAACTAATTATTTATCGGTAAGGGATACTATTACAATCTAATTGCAATCATAAATTATTTATTCGTATGTAATTATTGGGATATATCTATCATCCATGACCATGTTTCCTAGATATTTAATATTATTCTTCAAAAATAAGTTAATTCAATTTTACCCTTAGGGTTTTTTTGTTAAATGTTATGAAAAGAATCTTTGTCATTTTCGGTGTAACATACTTTTTGACTTTTCCTACAAAAGAATGAGGAAAATGTTTTTTATCATATACAGTATGGATGAATTTTTATACTCTCATGAAGATTTAAATGCATGAAGCCTTCCACGTATGTTGTCAATGTTATTTTCTAATAAATTAATTTTGATTAAAAATGCATCGCATTTTGAGATAAGAAAATGTTTCTGAAGAAGGATGGAAATTTTTCTCAAGAATTAATTTCATTTGTTATACGAAAAATATTTTCCAAATAAGATGAAATTATTTATATAGGTTTTGTTTCTATCCACACTATTAATATTATTTTACTTATTTGTATGATGGAATACTATTTAGGAAATCCATTCGTTTTAAAAGGATTATATTATGATGGAATGATGTTTAAGAAACCAATTTTATTCCTTGGGTTATGATATGATAAATGATTTATATTTTTATGAAACAGAAAACAATGATTTCAATATGATATGGGTGTGTCTTATTTCTTTATCTAATTAATATTGAAAAGAATTATATCTTATAAGAAATAAATTATTTGAATGTAATGTAAATATGGTTCAGTAATACAGGGCTGGAATAACATGTATACTCGGTTTAGTAATAGACGTTGTCCACTACGTTGGTCATATAAATGATCCCAAAAAATTATGGAAATGATTTACCAGGATTATGTGTGTTTTCCACAAATAAATTTTTTATTACAATTTCATTTTATCATGGCTCATCTTCCTTTATAATATATGTTTTATAAATTTCCAATATTTATTCCATGAATCATAATTTTGATATATGTTACACATGGTATGATTCTGAAAAGTTATGTTCTTATTCTAACATTCTTAGGTTCATGTTTTATTTATTTACGCTTATATAGTATGTGATCTCACTCTTTATTATGTTAACATTTCTCAGGATATAAAGAAATCAATTATATAGGAGTACTAAAGTGGAGGATTTTTATGGGAGATATTGAATATATTTTACAATATTGAAGAAAACATTCAAAATTTTAAAAGGCACTAAACAATTAAGGTCATTAGGAATGTTCTTTTAAAATGTGTATAATATTCATCCATGAAGATTTAATTTTAATTTATTTCATGCTAGGGTTGTTATAGTTGGTATGAGAGTAATAGTTATGTCAACAATTTGAAACTATGATGTGAAGTATTTTGTGAGATCCCTAATGATATTTCAAAGGTATGTCTAGGGATTCCCCTAAAGAAAAGTATAAATATATATTTCAACCCATTAATTTTGGTAATGATAACTATTAACTGAGGATTAAACATAATATTTTAGAGAATAAAAGTACTAAATCTTTATATTTTGTTTTCCTAGTTTGATTTTTCCCTCTCACATTATTATTTTGATTTTTATACAACGGATAGATCCAGAATAAACCATGTTAATGTTGAATGAAATGGAAAATGAAATGATTTCTCTCCTGAACCTCCAAATGTCATGGGATAGGGAATAAAAAATAATTTCGTTATATATACACAAGCTATGAATCATTATTGACATCAAAATTAATAGATGAGAGAATAAAATTTTGTTATGAACATCATGAGGAAAAATTCAATTTCGTTTAGTGAGTCTTCTAATCCACATGATGTAGAAAATGGATCAGTAACACGGAAAAATATTTTTTATATCCTTCACTGTTAATAACATGAAAAATTCATTTTTTCTATTTATCATTTATAAGGTGAAGAAAACACATGGTGGACCCTAATCATGAATATAAGGGAGAAATATGAAATTGAATCCATGGAATGTGATGAGTTCAAGAACATATTATTCAATAAGTACATTAATTTTTTTCTTCATATGAATATGGAAAAGGAGTTCCTAGAGATTATGAAAGATGATGAAGAATATATTAGTACATGTGAAGAAAATTTTACAAGAATTAAAAGGTGTGATTCAATATTTATCAACCATCCTGTAGATAAAGTTGATCGATTCTTTAGTGGATTAAAACCCTGATTTATGAGGCCATTAGTGATAAGTGACTATAATATATATAAAGATATTTTTCATTGTTATATCAAGGTATAAACTAGTTTAGGTGTTGAATATCAATCTAATTGTTTCAATAAGAAATAAAAGATGGAGTTATAGATAAAATCTCACAAAATGGGGGAAAAACCTGAGTGTTTCTTTATGATCAATGTATAGAAATAATCATAGTGGATATTCTCTTAATGGTACTGATAAATATTTAATGTGTGGAAAAAAATCTAATGAGGTAGTTGAGAGCCAATGTAATGAGGAATAGGTATCTAATTATGTAAATAAAGAAAAAGGCTACATAGAATCCACCTCCCACACTTCAATGTTATATGTGCCAGGAAATGGGGCCTTCTGCTAACTATTTCCCTAATGTATTGGTTATCAATAATGATCTACATCTGAAACCTCTTATGGAAAAACACAATGGTAAATCACATGCGATTCCTATTAGTTATGTTGAGTATGTCAATTATGGTGTGGAATGATTGGGTATTTATGAAATGGTATCCTAGAATAATATTGTATAATCTCTTTTATAGAATTATAGAATATTGAAATATCTATGTAGTGGTCCACTGTAGTTTTCCATAGGTATTTTAATGTATATGTTTAGTGGTATTGATAACTATGAGAAGTTACTAAGCTAATAAGGTGATGTTTTTGTAAAACACATGATTATGAGATGGATAACCCTTAATATGTGCATATTGTTGAGGTAATGATTTGTGTATAAGTTTATTTTTGATAGAATAACTAAATTTTACAATATTAGTTTACATGGAAATAAATAAGGATTTAGTAGCATGTGGTTTATCCAATCATGGATGAATTTTACATCTTTTGGGATATAATAATAATGAAATACGTATGTTTTCAGAAACAATATACAATAATTGATGATATTATAATATATCAAGAGAATACATGATGAAGGTGTTTATATGTTTGAAATGTGAAAACAAATAGATAACTTATGATATATAGGGGATAAATGTTAATATAATATTAGTGCACTTCTTTTAATAGTATTGTATTTTTAGCACTTATAGTGATTTTAATGTTATCACTTTTTGAAATATTTTGTTAAACTTTGGCAGAGGATTTTTAAAATAATGAATTATCTTATAATAGGTGGACTTATGAATATTTGATAACCTATGTAAACTTTTACTTGTGATAAATCTCGATGGAATGACCTATCATTTTATTTATATATTTCATGATCTACAAAAATTTCAAGAATGACAAATTAAACACCATTTCATTATATAATATATGATGTAAAAATTGTTCAAGGCACAAAAAATGGTGGTATTGTACTGAAAACAATTAATTATATATTTACATGAAAATTATTCTATATTAGTAAAAGGGATCGTGATATAAAATAATGTCTTATTATCATAATATTTGAATATATTTGTTACCTCTATCAGGATTATTTGGATTATGGTTTTCTTCTTGTTAACTTTCAAAATATCACCAACTTTTTTGATCATTAATCATTATCAATATCTATGATTATTTTTACTTTTAATTCATTCCTAAACATAACTTATGTTCTCTAATGTAGAGAACTTGTTATGATTTACTTTGGGGTAACAATTATTTTCCAACTTTTCCATTTTAGAAGGAAGTATTAGCCCATGTTTTGTTGTTGTTGGATTTGTAAAATAAAATTTCACTTATTATGTCCTTAAATAAACCAGAATAATTTCAATGGTAAAATTCAAGGGGGGGGGGGGTATAATGCAACACCCCAATACATTTATGAGATAAATATTTCAGATTTCTTGTTTTTACACTTCACCAAGATAAGCTTGTGTTATACGCAACACTGTTTAACATGCTGTATACACAACACTATGCTTGGCTTGAGTTACAAAAATTATCATGCACTATTTATAAAATATTTTTCATACAAGATAGAGTTTATGTGAAAATATAAATATTAATATGTTACCTTATAACCTAAACATTATAATGGCAGGTATGAACAATATTAATTTCAACTGAAAAACTATTAAAAGAAAATATTTGTGGTTATAGAATTATAAGATTACTCTTGATGGATATTACTATTGTAATATATATATATATGTAATATTTTCCAACTAACATTAAAAACTAATCTTATATGTTTTCTAGGAATGGTACGAGAACAAATCCAAATTTTCGGATAAATGATGTATATTTTTTAAAAATGAAATTTTACCACATTTTAATGGTGAACCCTTTTAAAATTAAAGTATTATATATTATTAATTTTTAGTTGAAAACATAAAAAATTATTTTAATATGGGATATAAAAAAATACTTTGGATGATTTTTTGATATTTTTCTGATAATTTTCATGTCTTGATAAATAGTAAAAATACATTAAATTTTAATAGAATATTTTTTTCATCAAAATAATTTATATGGATAAATTTTATTATTTAATGTTTCTAATGTATAAATATATTATATTTTTATTATTAAATAAATCGTATTTCATTGGAATTAATTTTACATTGAATTCAGTAGAAAAACCATTACAATCTTTTACAGTGTTTTAACATTAAAAATAATCATTCTCTCATTCTGACAATTGGATTGATTTTAAATTAATTAAATATACATATATGTTTTGAAATATGAATAAATTGGTTTGATATATGGATTCTTTCAGTATAAATTGTGAAAATAGATTTATTTGATTTTCGGTCATTATGAATAGTATCTTCAGTAAAAAAATTTATGGTAAAAGTGAAAAACATGCAATTTGGTGTTGGAATTCCATTATAAAACTACTATGAAACTTGTCCTAGTTTTATTGTATGATATATTTCCAACCAATAAAACCCTTGAAATGAAAATTTGGGTTTTTGAAGCCACATGGGTGTGGTTATAACACTTAAAACATTTAATTTTATGTAAAATAAAAAATGTAATAAATATATATCTTATTAATAAAAAAAATTTAATATGGAGTTATATATGGGATATCTTTGACTATAAATAGTCATCATAAATTTAAATTTTTTTATACATCATGTTATTTTATTTATAATTTTTATACCTTAAATAATGAAATTTAATTATAAAAAAATGAAGACCCGTAGATTGATTTGTAAATAAAAGAATCAAATAAATCATATTATAAAAACTAAAATAAATATTATCTGAAATTATTTATGCCATAGAATATTTTTATAGTATAATATTACATGTTAGAAGAATATTAAATTGTTTGGTTCTAATTTATCTCTCATTTTAGATTTCAATTAAATTCAATAAAATGAATATTTTAAAAATTCACAAATGATTTTTCATAGAAATATTAAATTATAAAATTATTTAAAAAACATAACATATTATAAAATCCCAAAGATACTTTTATAAGGTATAAAAGTTTATTATTTGAACAATTATTTTAAATCAACACCATATAATCAAAATAAATATCACTTTAATACTTAAAATGTGGTTACAACAATTAAAATTCAATGTGAATTATTAAGGATAAACTGAAATGATATGTTTTAAAATAAAATAAACACAATTCTAAAAATAATTGGATAAGAGAATTTAGAGATATAATCATATTATATAATACATATTAAATTTGTAAAAATTACGTATTTGAAAATTAATTTATATTAATTTAATATTTTATGAATTTGCAAGGATGCCCCTCACCACAATTAAAAAAGCCAACACAACTCTCACCCATTCTCTTCAATTTGATATTTAAATCTCATGAATAAAATGATATTTTACCTTATATAAATCTCTAGTCACATTATATATATTTTGTTCTTCTTCCCAGAATCTTTCTAGTGCTCTTAGGTGAGATTTAGAAGAAGCACATCAAAAAAGATTTAATCACCTCTACCAATTATTTCATACTTCTTTCTTCTTCCACATCATGTTTATGAGTTGTTTCATTATAAAGTTAAAACTAAAGTATCAAATATGTTTTTTTTATTTTATTATACTTATGAAAAATATCATATTAAGCATTCAATCCATCCTATTAATATCAATATCACCATGCATGGGTACATATAACTTACCGTCTCCACGTCGTGTTGTAATTTTTTATTCAACAATGTTTTTTTAGTGGGTATAGATATGAATATAAAATATGTAAATAATAAAAATATGAAATTTTAGTGAATACTTATAGTTAATATACCATCCAATTTCACACCATTTAACCATTAATGGAATGATACTATCACCCATGTGTAAGTACAGCTTACTGTCTCCATGACGCGATAGGGTCATTCTCCACGTTAACCATTCAAGAATGAATATAAAGTAAATATAATTAATAATAATGAAATATATACCATAATAATTATAGTATAATTATATATATATATATCATTTACTTTCTTCAATTCAATTTAATAAGGAAACAAAAAATATTTCATGTATACATATAACATATCGTCTTCATTAACAGTGTATTACATTCCATTTATCTATATATAATATATATTTAGACAATGAATATAAATGATATATAAATAATGTTTTACACTCTGGTAGTAAGTAAATAATGATCTATTTAATAATTTTAATAATAAAAATTCACAACACGTATGATAAACAAAACTATTATTACCAAAAATGTTGCTTTAACCTGGAATTGATAAATGGGCATATAATAAAATGTCATAGGTGAAACATATATGACATAATAAATATTATTATGGTTCTGTTAGAAGTTAATAACAAGTTTTGAACTAATATATTGTTGTTAAATATACATACGAAAGCAATTTTACATAAGGTGAGGGAATAATTTGTCTCACATTTATTTATGGGGGACATATGCCATATACACCACCTATTTCTTTTGAGTTTTTATACTACCAATGAATATTTTTATGGTTCTAATTATAATGGTTATTATATAAATATAATTTTCTTTATTCTATAATGCACACAATTTGATCGATTAAAAATCGGTAAGGGATAATTTTTCAAGCTCATTGTTATCTGAGATTTTATATTCATAAGTATTTACTGGGGTATATTTATCATCCAAGTACAATTTTACTAAATATGGAATATTATTATTTAACATTTGTAAAGTAAAATTTACCCATTCTAGATTTTTTTAAATGGTTTGAAATTAATATTTTGTCGTTTTCCGTATGATGTTCTTTTTGAAATATTTGGGAAAAGTATAAGGATAGTGTTTTTTAAAATATAAGGAATAACATGATATTTATGATTTCATGAAGCCATATTTCATTGAATCATTCCAAACTATTTTTCATTTTTATTTTAAAATAATTTTTTTTAGAATTATGTGGCTTTTTTAGAAAGGAAATTGTTTTTGAAGAAGAATGGTTATATTCCTTAAAAAATATTTTCAATATAAGATAAAATTATTTAAATATTGCTATGTTTCTATCCCTATAATTAATATTATCTGATTTTTTGTATTATGGAATTAAATTTATTAAATATATTTTTTTACATGGAATATGTTATGATGGAATAGTGTTTAAGAATCCCATTTTATTATTTATGTTAAGTTATTATTAATGATTTATTTTTTTTGGTAAAAATAAGAATGATTTAATTATGATATTGGTGGGACCTATATTTTTCAATAATAATTTTTTAAATGATTTATATCTCATTAGATATAATGAATGAAATTTCATGTAAATTTAATTTCATAATATTGGGCTAGAAAGAAATGTAAGTCGGGTTCAGTAATGGAATTTTTCCACTACAATGGTCCTGGTAGTGACCCTTGGTTAATATGGAAATCATTTTCTATGATTATGTGTGTTTTATATAAATCAATGTTCAATTCCAATGCTATTTTCTCATGGATCATGTTTCTTTGTAATTTATGCCATATAAATCACCAATATTTATTCCATAACATATAATTTTGATAGATTTTATACATAGAATGATTCTAAAAAGTTCTCTTCATTTTATTAAATTCTTATGTCCTTGTTTTATTTTTTCACCCTTACTGAGCATTTGGGAACCCCCAGAATTATAATTCCATTCATCAAGATATAAAGAAAACTTTTAAGTATGAGTACTAAAGGGGATGATCATTATGTTAGATGTTAAAGATCACACCCACGTTAGATGAACGTATTCAATGTTTCTAAATTCACTAAACTATTTTGTTCCACATCAAAGATTTTTTAAAACGTAATGAGTATTCATATATAAAGATGTAATATTCATGTACATAATGCAAGGGTCTGTATATGACAATTATGGATATCCCCTTGAATCATTAATTGGTATTATTATATAAATATTTATCTAAATTAATTGTCTATTTGTTTTATTCCTTACCTTTTAATAAAATGACCTAGAACAAGTAATTTATGGAATGGTTTATTATGACATGAAATTGGGCTTTTGCAATAAGTTTATTCCATCAATTTTTATTCATTTCTATCATTAGTATTTAAATTTTTTGTAATCCATGTTACTATTAAGTTGATATTTTCTAAGGATATATTTTTAAGTACATGATTAAAATTCAATGTAATATATATTTATTATCCACATTAATTTTTTTTACTATATATACTAATAATAGAATATATTGTATCATTTCACTAAAAAACATATTGTGTTAAAATCTTATTTAGATTATTGTATTTAATGTAATTGTACGGTTCACCTTCCTTCAACATTTTAGGCTAAAAACAGGTATCCAGGTATAAAATTCATTGACTCAACAGTTTCATAAAAAAAGGGAAGTACATAGCCTCAATTGTGGAAAAGGTGTGTAATTGAAATCCAATTCTATCAAATTATATTTATGAAGATCGGGGAACCAAAAATGATGAATTATAGATCACTAATATATTAAATCATTTGAGGAATGATCTAGTTATTCCTAATACATGTTTGAAAAATAATTCATTGTTAGTGGAAACTGATGAGGTGATTATTGATGTTACCTAGGATCATACCCCACCAGATTAAATTCAATCTCTTATGCAGGGGAGATGCAGTTTAGAAGATAATTTTATCTTATTGTTGTTAGGCTTTCACAAATTTGGCATGGTTCAATGTGATGTACGTGTAGAGAGACCACAATAGAAGGTATTGATGGCTACATGAATGTTTTTAATGGTTCATGTCCAAAAAATATATTTCCTAATTTATATCTGAGTAACTATTTTTGATGTCCAGGGAACTGAAGAGGGTGTATAGGACCAGGTTGGGCATGATAAAGAATGGAAATGACTGAATGAGGTATAATTAAGAGATGTTGATTCTGACCGTTTCTCTAGAGATAGTAATGTAGGATATATTTGAAATGGGATTCATAATATGAGGAGGAAATGGGGAGAAAAGAAAATATTGTCCTATAGTGCTAGATTCTAGCTATGTAGAAAAATAAAAAAGGGAAAAAGGACTATTATTACCTTCCCAAACCCATGGATAAATGATTTAAAATTAATTAGGGGACCAATAATATATATTGTGTCTCTATTATTAATGAGTATGATCATGTATATGGAGTTCTTATGTTACTATAGAAATTAGGTGGTGTGATGGTTGATCAAAACAAGGTGTAGGGAAACTCTGTGGTGGAGGATATTTCAATGAATGAGGATTTTGTTGGGTTGGTTTACTATAAATGAGTGTAATCCAAGGAGTATGTACCTAAGGGGACAACTAATGAACTTATAAAACATTTAAAGGATGAAATGTTGGTGGTACCCTTCTCGGTTACGACACATAATGAAGTCGCTAACTGGATGCCTATGGGATTAAGTCGAACTTACATGAATAAGTATAAATGAGGCATGATCAAAAATAAATTCCAATTTTTGGAAATATTCTTCAATGAATTGATGATAAACCCAAAGGAGTACATTGAAATTTGGGTCATGTTGCCTAATTGGATCGATGACCAAGTTAAGGATGACCTAGAAATAATTTTTAGTATTCCTAAATAGAAATTATATTTCAATTATTCATATAATAAGATCAAAAATGGTTTTAACATTTGAATAATCTCATTTGGTAGATGTTTTCTTGGGTTTTCATTGTGATATTTCTCAATTTTCACATAAAATAATGAGAAAATAATAAAAAGATAATTTTAATCTAGTATACCTCCCGATAAAGGTCATATGAGCTTAAACATTATTATATTTCCATTTTCCTATGATATGAAAAAGTAACCCAAAGATGAACACCACGTTTTTAATAAATAATTTTTTGAAATAATTTATTTATAATGTTACCTAATAATATTAAATTGATCCATTTTTTTATTGTGATCCCTTGAATATTGTAGCAATATAATAATGTAAAAAAATAATATGTTTACTGGTGTCTATGTTTTTATGGATTGTTTCTAAATAATAATTTTACGAAAACTAGTATAATATTTTTAGATGAGTTAATATATAACCTATGAATTTAAATAAACCCCATGAATATTCAAAAATCTATAATTGTTTTTTATGGAGAAATATTCTTGATGTTATGATATAATTTTTAGTCTAACATTACATATAAATATTTTATAGTTTAAAAAAAATAAAACCATATCAATATATATTGTCAATTTTGGGAGTTCATTAATTTAAATGTTGATATAGTTGGTGTTATAGATGAACGAATCATGGAAATATTTATTGAAATGACTTAGGTTATGAGAAATAACAATACCCAAATAGAGAAACCTATTATTACATAGAACAATTAACAAATGTTGGATTTATTAATGTTATATAAGCCTATATAATTTCATGAATCTGTCAATCTATTGGTAGTTTTTCAATACATCATGTCCCATGAAATGATAATTATGAGATAGATGGAACGATAATGAATATTACTAATCAGGTTTAAATTCATAAATATTTCATTTAAATGATAAAAGTAAATATAGATAAAAATCCATTAATTTAAAATAGAAATAAGAAGAATGCATCGCTGAGTATATGGATTACCTAATGAGAATAAAAATGTATTGGAAAATGTTAATTATCTGAACCAAAATATTATTCATTTATTCTGTGAACATAATACATGTCTCAAAAGGGAACATGCCTCTCCAAAAATTTTATTGTATGATAATACATTATCTAGGGAAATCAAGATAGAAAAACAATTATATCATTAATAAATTTTTTGATAAATTCATAATATAAAAATGATGAATAATCAGAAATGATTTATAAATTAGGATAAAGATATGTGATGTGTGAAAAAAACATAAAACAATATGTAACAAAACATTATGCTAAATTATACAAATTAAGGTATGTTTGTTACAAGTGATAAGATATGGAATTTTTGTCACATTATTTCATGAAAAATAAATTAATAATTTGAAAATATTATTTAAAATATTAAATGATGGGGAAATATTCAATAAATTACATTAATAATAAAGTTAATTTACATTAGAAGATGTTAAAAGGAAACATTCAAGCATAAGCCATCGTAGTACTATACGAAGAAGTCCCTTTAGATGTGATAGAAAGTACCAATACAAAGTATCATGCATTATTTTATTTTGTATATATGAAACATTTTTTTCTCTTGGACATTTAATCATCCAATGAAATTATTATAAAAATTATTTTTTAGTTGAGGTACTTAATGACAATCTAGTTAGAATTATTAATTTTAGTTTTTAATATTTACGAAATTGTTTTTTGCACTAGTTGAAAAATATCATTGTATATGAATGATTGATTATAAAATAGTGCTACTTTTCAGGGTACAAATATATTGAATGAAATATATATTACTAGATATGATATAAAATAATTTTTGTTAAATAAGTTGAATTTTTAATAAAAAGGTATTTACAGGATAAAACTTTGCAGGATATTATTTTTTCTTAAATTATTTTTTTTAGTAAATGGATAATGATGAGATTGTTAAAATAAAATGTATTTTTGGAACTTATATATTTAAAAAGATTTTTTTGTGCCTAAAAAATAAAAATTAATTATTTTAATTCATCATTTAGAATATATGATGATGAAAAATATGAAAATTCATGAAAATAAATGAAAGGATGTAATAGGATTTTTGAAAATATTTTACTTTGTTATATTTCCCAATAGAAATTGAATTACTCAAAATTTAAAAAAGAAGGAGATTGAATTATAATTCCTTGTTAGTGGGAATATATCTCAATTTTACACAAATGCTTATAGAATTTGTTTCACAACTATCGGTCTTATAACAATATAAACATGGTCTAATAATTTTTTTATTCATTATAGTAATAGTGTAAATACTTAAAGATATAACATATATATCAAATATTATATCATTTATTGGATATTTTTATTTCGTTATAAATGAAATAAAATTACGGGGATACAATTTTTTATGGGTTAGAAGTTAACACCGAAATATTTTAGAAATAATTTACTATTAAATAAATAGTTGGTAAAAAATAATTTTATATAAACCACCTTGAATTGATGTAAATGATAAATATTAAAAATTGATATAGTGACCTTGAACACAAAAACTAAGATTCAATTTATATTTTATTACATTATAATAATATACATTGAATTACATCCCGAAGTACTTTATAGTTTAGAAGCCTTAGTAAACTAGATACATATTAGAAATTCTAATTACAATTGAAAAAATTGAATACATAATGTTTTTTATTTTGGAAAAACATTATTTCTCATTATGTCTCCATACATGTCAATCAAAAAACAGATCCTGGTATCTTAGTGAGAATATAACATAAGAAAGGGGTGTGATAAGAATATTAGTAAGGGCAATAATATAATGAAATCTCTAAATAAATAAGGAATAATAAATATAACATGGTAAATAATTGAAATGAATTTCATTTAAGAAATAAAATTAGAATAATAATAACATAATAAATTATGGTAAATTCAATCTATATAAATAACCACATTAGCCTAAAAAAATTACCACAAATATAAAAAATAATTGAATAATCACATTAAATGAAAATAATTAAATAAATGATGATGTAATTAATTATTTTGGTCATCTAAAACAAACTATGGTTACTTTTTTCCATGTCATCTAAATATATTCTTAAGGCCCCAGTAAAATCCAAGTGTAGTTTGTCTTTAGAGACCAAATGATGCATCGAGGGGCATTAAAAGTCCCTAACCATCAGTTATCAAGTGTAATACATTCATAATATGAATGGGGTGAAGCATAATCATCACAAATCGTTGTATTGAAAAATATAATATGAAGTATTAGTACTTAACCCAATTACTAGACACAATAAAAAACCTTATAGAGAAAAATTATGAATTACAATAAAATAGTGCATCCCCAATCAGACTGATCATAATATTTAGGAATAAAATAATAATGATGGAATTGATACGAAATATCCTTTTTTATCATAAGTAAAATATAGGGTTTATGTTTTTGATGAAAATAAATACTATTATGAAATCATTAAAGACATTTTAGAGAATAAGAACCTTATAATTTTAAATATCACCATTTAAAATAAAATGTATTTTTTTTTGAAAATACATTTCATTGAAATAATCATTTAATTATTTTTAAAATTATCATTATAATATTAATTGGTCTTTATGGTGGTAAATTTGATTCATGTTATATATGTTAAAAAAAATTACATTCCCATTTTTAGAAAATAAATGGAATTGTTTTCAAAATGACATGAATATTACATGAATTTTTTTTTAAAAAAGTAAATATTTCTGAAAATTTATATATTAATTTATTTTTAAATTTTTAAAATAATTTGTTAATTTTTTTAGAAAACATGGTTTTTGATGAAAAAGACTTCTGATCGAAATGTATAATAATGTATGGTTTTCTAAAAAATGATTTCTCAAATCAATTAAGTAAAATATAGAGGGAATCTTTTTATATTAATATAATAAGATCATGAATGTCCATATTTTATGAATTTTTTTAATATATAAATATAAAACAATTCACCCATGGGGGACACAATTACAAATAATCCCAAATAATGGTGAGATTGTGAAATAATAATTTACCAATTTGGTAACATCTAAATAATAATACCCAAAAAATAAATAACATAAAATTAATATTTCAATACCTTGAATATATATATTCATTATATAACATATAAAACATGTATTATATACACAAAAAAAAAGAAATAATTGGCGAATAAAACCTATGTCTCCTAAAAATCAAAGTGATACGAGAAACAATTACCACTTGTTCAACATCATTGGTATGTTTAGAAACCTCAATCATAGTAAATATAGGTTTATTAAACATATATTTTAGTACAATTTCCTTGTGAATCATACCATATTTTATTTAAATATAGTCTTTAAAATCTAGTTTTTTAACAATTCTTTGTTGAAATCACCGTTTTGAGTGATAATTCCTTCATATTTCTTATATATTTTGGTTTGGAAATTTTGGTTATTATAGTTTTATAATTGTTAATTTTTTTCAAAAAAGTTAAAAATGATATGAATATTACATTTCTACAATATATATTTA
Source organism: Viscum album (assembly GCA_963277665.1). Lineage (NCBI taxonomy): Eukaryota > Viridiplantae > Streptophyta > Magnoliopsida > Santalales > Viscaceae > Viscum > Viscum album. The sequence continues at coordinate 1,899,987,636 of OY728150.1, forward strand.
TTTACATTAATCTTGAAATGATAGTGATAGAAAATGTATTACACCATTCATGGAGACTATAGGTCATATGTACTCTTGAACAATATTTCCATTATTATCAATAAATGGTATGAAATTAATATACCTATTAGTTAAAATTTTTAGAATAATTATAATTTTATATATAAAATTGAAATTAATAATACAAATCCTTATTACCATAAATATAAAAATAAAATGGAAAATATTTCAAATCGCTATGTTGAGGTGGAAGTCTACACATATGCCTAATCGATATTAAATTTTTTTGATGGATTGGATGGTAATAATTCATATGTAATATTATATTTCTAATAATTTAGTTATTATAAATATAAAATATAATCATTAACTTTTACCCTCACTACATTCTATGTAAATTGTATGAGAAAAAAGAATCAGATCACTTTGTGGGGTGATAGCCCACTAAACACACAAGTGATGTTATCGTATCCCTCACATAATGAAAAGTCGAAAGGTTTCTCTGAATTTAAATTCCATTATGTTTAATTATATCATAATTATTATATAAGTTAGGTAATTATATCTTTATATCCAACCATATAAAATTGTCATGGAAAACGAATAACATTGATTCGCGATGTGGTAGTATCAACTATACATGAATATTGATTTGATAACCAATTAGATGGAATAAGAGATTTATATTGGTCCTAATGTTCTCATAAAAACTTATAATATTATTTATTAAACTTATTATATTATATCATAATTTATTAAGAAAAATTTGAGGACGTGTAGAATGAAATAATAAAAAAGATACCCCTTCATCGATGTTTTTTTTTAATTTCACCAAAAAGATTATTAGGTAGTATTGGTGAACAAACAAATGATTATAGGATGAGATGATATAATTAATTAAGGTTTTTTTAGTTCTTTGATGAGCCAATATTTTTTCATTTTCTGAAGAAGAGAGGACATGGGGTGTATTTTTATAAGCAATGTTAGTGGAACACGTGAAATATTTAAACATAAAAAGCTGGGAATATGTATTTCACATGAAAATTGATCAAAATGGGTAATTAAATTTTATTTAATAGATAATATAGCACTATGTTCAGAAAAATTGTGTTTTACATGTTTTTTTTAAATTTTGATTGGTATACTTTTATTTCAGTCTTCCGAAAAACACTTTTTTACCTTAACCGTGGTAAATAATTTTTACTGTTTTTTACTAATCATTATGGTAAAAAATTTAGTTGAAATTATTAGAAAATAAAAAATATAATTATTTAAAATATAGATTAATATTTTATAAATTAAATTCTTATTTCTAGAATAATAAAATTTAATATTAATCCTATATATGCGGTGAGAAAGAAGGGTTTCTATGAGAAAATGATCAAAATTTAACAATGTTTTTATATAAAAAATTCAAAATAAATATTATTCCATAGGATTAAATTGGATTAAAATATTTATAATATGAATAATTATAACATAGAATAAGTTATAAATTTTTTTAACTTTTTATATAATTTAAATGAAGAAGTTATTATAAGTTAAAATTATTATTGTTCAATGTTAATAAAAATGGTATATTTCATAAAAAACCCAAAATTTCACCCGAATACAATTTTGATATGATGATTTAAATAATTTGGATAACTTTTAAAGTAAATTTTCATATTGTGTTAAAAATAATTATATATTGTTTTCATAAAGTGTCACTAAATTGGCTTTTAGAAAAATACAGTTTTTCAGAAAGCATTTCTTTTACATTGAAATGATTTTTAATTTATTAATAATAAATGTACAACCATTTACATTATTTTATAAGTGTTTTAACCATATAAATTTTATAAATTAGATGTTACTACTGAAACCCCTCAACATAATGGAAATATTATAATGGTCATGTTTACATAGTAACATTTAAAAGAGTATAATGAGTCGTTCAGGCTGTGTGTTTTCGTGGCGTCACATTCTACCCCCATAAATAAATTGCGTCCTTGAAATTTTATCATTATCTTAATAATCAAAGGATTAATATTTTAAATAAAGTAGTTTCACACCACATAATGATATGTTCTAATATATAATAATATTTGAAATATTTAATAGGATTTATGTTTGTCATCTAGAATAATCACATAACTAGTTTTCCAGGTTGGAGAGTATATGTGGAAAGTGATGATATATACATTAAAGAAACGTGTAATTACGAAATAAATATGGAAGGTGATATGGACCGTGATCAAAAATAGAATGATTAGGAAAATTTATATAACAATATTTCCAAATTTCTTTGATGAGATAAGGGATTATTTGATTAATTGGAAATGAAAGTACTATGATAACATTTTTATTTCATGATTTCTTTCATGAAGTTGATGAATTAATTTTAATTATATGATTGTAATGAAATATTTTCACTTGATATATTTATATTTAATAATCATAAATTAATCATTTGGTTTTGATTTACCAATTTTCAATCTGTAAATTACTCACATGAATGAACAACACCTAAATGAGTGACTAGATATTATTAAACAACACCTAAATGAGTGACTAGATATTATTAATATCATTTATAAAAAAAATGGATAGAAAAATTATCAAACAACACCTAAATTTGATCTTAATTCATTGTATAATTATTTTACCATATTTATCATTTAAAACATTTCTCACCAAAATTATAAAAAAAGATATTATATCAATATTATAATATTAAGAAAATATAATTTTCTATCAATGTCACATTCTAAATATGTGAATAACATTTTTAAAAAATTATAATAAAAATTTTCATTTATAAAATATTAAATTCTCACATTTTTTAATATATTATATAAATCCAAACATGTAGTAAAACACAACAAAGAAAACCTAAACCATATAATCACTAACCAATTTCATAGTCACCAATACTATCCCATAAATATATCACTGTAATTATTGTCTCATTATTGAAAAAGTTTTAATAGTTAAAAAACATTACTTAGGTGAATTCCAAAAATATAAACGTCACACTAAATCACATTTCTCAGTACAATTCAATGCAATCATTAAAATATATAACTAATGACTACTAAAACACAATCCTAATATATTTCATGATTTTTATATCTAAAAAATATTTGATAAAATACTTATATGAAATAATTCTTGATTATAATCATAAGAAAATTAATAATTCCACTATACCTACTGTAATAGCATAATCATGTCTATAACATTCCCATTTTTTGAAACAAAACACTATGTTCAATATCATACAAGATACTCTGCATCGAGTTTAACAAACTGAATATTAATATTTAGAAATGTCATTTATCACCTACTTGTAAAAATAGAGGGAATGAATGTGATTAAATAAATAATGAAAAAATAATTAATAATTTTTTTTACAAAATTAATTCATTGTTCTCCAATTAATTATAAATTAAAAGAAAACCTAATTAAATATAAAGGATGTGATTATAATAATAAAATTATTTCAATAATTATGTTTTATCTTAATAAATTAAATTAATAACTATATGAGAAATATATTAGTGAAAAATATAGGTTATATTTTCAATCTAGTTTTTTTTTATTTTAGAATTTTTTTTTGTAGTCATATGATATGAATATATCCTTTTTAAACATAAAAATCTATATTTGTTTTTCTAAAATGAAATATTTTCATCATTTAATGGGGAACCTATTTTAAAATTAAATTTGAAAACAATTATAATTTTATTTGAGAATATAAAATTCACTTTTTAAATAATAATATAAATATCTGATGGTAAATTATTTGGTAATTTTCATAAGAATGTTTTATTTTTTGATGAATAGTGGAAAATATTGAATTTTAATTAAAAAATATATTTTTTATATGTAATTTATAATAATAAATTATATTCAATATTTATTTTAATGTTAAAATAGATAAATTATAAATACATTAATAATGTGGTTCATTGGAATAATATTTAAATTGGAATTATATACAAATACATTGTTCGCATTTGATCTTTTTCACTATAAAAACACATTAGCCCATTGTGTCTGATGGATAAATTTAAAATATAAAATTTTATTCTCCATGAATTGAATTTTGTATAATAGAATCAATATTTTTAAAAATCAGTTCAAAATTATGTACTTAGGTCATTTAAATTTTTATTAATAATAATGTTACCGTGGAAAAAATAAAGAGTTATCATGGTATAAGTAAAATAATGAAACAGATTAGAGTTAAAGGAAAATGCTTAAAATACCTAAAAAATAAACAATTAAGTGGAATATTGATATATTTATATGAAATAAAAATCATTTATAACATTAATTACTAGAAAAATTTCTTCGAATTATTGTCTCCCTAATGTGTTTGGCTTTATATATAAAATAATCATTACATAATAACTTAAAACCACCACTAGTCAATTATAAATACCACCCCTAACCACCCCATTTATCTTAAAAATCATTAAATCACCTAAAATATCTTCAAAAACCACCCATCCCAACTATCCCCACATCTTTGTGATTCTTTTATCATCCATGTATCTCTTTTATGGTATTTAATGTATTTATCAAGGAGGTCTTATTCAAGAGAAACTTTTCTCAAAGCACCTCCCATTAATTCTTTAAATAATATACTTTATCCTCAACTTCATCATACCATAAGTAATAATAAATATTTTATCATGTTTATAATATAATATTATCATTATAATGTAATATATTATGTCCACACCATTTATTACCTCCTTTTATATAATAAAACAGATCATTTGTACAAATTTGATGATTATTCGTATATGTTGATAATCATTATTTGTTTCTCATTATCACCATCAAGGAAAATCATAAATCAATTATTGTGGATAAAAATTATTTTAATAAATATTTAATTACCCATTTCATGTTTTGGGTTCCTTATATATTCATTATTTTAAATTAAACCAAATTTGTTGTTGATGGTCGAAAAAACAACCAAATTAAACTGAACATTTCTCATTAATATGTTATCAAATGAATCTTCCATATGTAAGAAAAAAATTATATATTGGAGAATTTCAACATACGGATGTCAATTAAAATATTTTCATTCATACATAAGAGTATTAATTTCAATTTAAATAAAATCTAGAATTATTCCCAAATGAACAGATCTAGAAACCTTGAATGGAACGCACCTAAAACCTCGAATGCAATGAAAAATTATTAATGAATGAGTAATAATAAGTTATAAAATAACCACATATGGTATTATTAATATTAATATAGTTTTATATTGTTTTAATAAAAAAGGATATGACATTATACATGTGCAAAATGTAATAAAAATTAAAGAGAAGTGTGAGGTAAGGGTTTCTCATTTTAATTTTATTTTTCTATAATATATACTCCTTAATTATCACAAATTAAATCTGTGTGGTGTGTATAGATAACATATAAATATATTATCATGAATATTATTATATTATAGGTATTAAATATTTTATTTCTTCATTATAATATTTGTGGTGAATATTATTAGACTGATTAAAAAGTGTAATGTAATTCTTATACTAATTTACATTCTATGGGTTATTGATCAACTTCATTGATAACGACTTTCTATGGTATTTGTGAGATGAATATTTATTATATTATTTTTTATTTAATCTATATTTGTATAGATTTATATAAGATATGCACAATTGGTTCATTTTATTATCACACGCATTATTGAAATGATATTAGTAAGGGACTTTCATTTAGTAATCATCATTTAATGTTTCTTTTTAATAATGATTTTTTATAAAACATAGATAACGAATGTAATTTACCAATTTTATGTCAAATTAATTTTATTAATCATAATTTGAATTTTTATATGGTTAATTTCGATAAAATAAATTCCATCACATGTGTTCATTTTTTTCAAATTTTTTGAGTCTTAAATGGTAGGTATATTTCTTCAACGAGTTTTCATTTTTCTACTACTCATGATTTTTTATGCTTATTTTTTTAATTATTACTGTTTAAATTATAATCCAATTACATGTGCTGAAATGGTAATCCAATGATAGGTGGTAAAGTGACAAAAAATAAATAGTGGTTACATGATATACCAAGGACATGTGGTTACATTATATCCTCCAATGCGTTGGGTACTCTATACTTGGATTTTGGACATATTAGTTAATAAATTTGTAAGAGTGAAATTTAAATGATGTATCATGTTAACTACTAATATTTTAAATTCATTCTAAATACTTTTCATGAAAATAATTTTCCTCCAAAAGGTATGATATTGATGTTTTTCAAAAGTTGATTCATTTTCCGATTAAAAAGTAACGTTTTTATGAAAATGTTTTTTTATATTTTTAATAAACAAAAATTTTCATTTCATGAATGTCCCATACTTAGTGTTTATTATCTTCCCATAAATTAGAAAATTTTCAATAGATTTAATGTGGTATATGGAGAAGGACATGTTCAGATGGAAAGTTGTGATGATTTTTCATGAATAAAAAAAATATTTTAAGGACATTTTTTAAGAAAAAATGGATATTGGGTATTAGTTTCCACTTTTAATGTTATATTTATTATGAATGATTTATTATCAATTATTTATATGTATAAAATGATAAGGTTCATGGGAATTTAATAATGTTAATTTTGGTTTATAATCAATTGAATATGTAATGTTTAAGGATGAGTTCTTACAGTTGGTATCAGATCATGGTTTAGATAAATTTAACGATAAAGATATTATTTTAGGATATGTTTAAAGTAATATTTATCCCCACTTTTTATCCTTGTGTGGAGATTCATTGTTTTTTTTGGATTAATTTAATGAGTTGGAGATAATATGAATGTGGATATATTAGTGTTTATCCTCCATAACATTTTGTATATTATGATTTTATTCAAATTCATAAATTACATTTATAGGTTTTAGTAAATGGATGGATCCATCAAGAAAAAATAAATTAATGGTTGTTAATTAAAATACATTGGTTATTTAAATGAGCTACCAAATGAAATCGGAGTGGTAACAACAAAACATGTCATTATTCTAAACCAGCTATCTAGAGTAATGGCCAACCACTTGAACCATGGGGAGTTTTCTAATGCATAAATTATGAGAGTAATGAAAACATGTGGATGTTCAGGTGAGAAAATATAATATTGTAAATATATTCAATAATCTCCATGTAAATAATGTTGATAAAAGAATATAAGAAATTTTTTTATAATTATGGGAATATATTTTATATTTGGTATATGATGTCATAATGAAGTAAACTATGAAGGAAAAATGATGAATTTATTAAACTTCGTGATAGGTAATATTTTCTTCTGAGTAACCAATATAATGGTTTAAATATGGGGAGTATGATCATTATGATCATCAATGTCATAGGATTATGGATCAATAATGGAATCACCACGATGGTATAAATAACTATTTTGTAATATAAAATTTTAATAAAAATGAATATGGGGAAATTTTAAATTACTTAATAAAGGTGTGAATTATTTATTAGCTCAAGCTTTTACATTATGGAATATTTGAATGTGATTCAAGTTGTTGTACCTAGAAAATAAGTATTTCTGAATACGATAAAAAACCATGGTCATGGGATTATGAAAAATAAAAAATAAATAATATTTATACATAAAATGGAATCTAGAGTTATTATAAATTTAAATATTGTGAAATGTAAAAATGTATTCATTTTCCTTTGAATATGGGAGTACATTGGGATATTTCTATTGTGAATGAGTTATATATAACCCATAATAAATACCTGTCTAAATTTAATTTTTTAAGGATTATATTTTTATATTTTGGGTATTATTTTAATGGTAAGGATAAACTTTATGGTTCGTATAATATATAATTTCTTTGGTAATTATGTTATCTATATTTTAGGATGACAAATTAATGTGTTGAGATATACTTTAAGGATAAATCATTAATCTAATATTAAGTATATTAAGGTCAATTTATTGAATGTTTCTCATTTATTTGGAATTTGGAAAGGCTTATTTAAATATAGGTTTATAAAATAGGCATCTTATAGACCATGTGAGAATCAATCATGTCCCGAAACACCACATATATCGAACCAACAACCGAAGGTCAACAATGGTGAATATCAAACCACTGATCTATATTATGTCCTTTTATTTATGTTTTTTTCCTTTACAAAACAATCTTATGTGTTATGGTTTTTTCCTTTGGGGAACATATTTTTACCTTTTTGGTAACAATGAGATTAGAAAAGGATTTGGTGATTTACTGAATAATTTTATTTCCGAATATATTTACTATTTTGGGAATCTTATTTGATTATGTTAAAAAAAATATTAAAAGATTTTATTCATTAAATAAAGTATTAGTTATCAATTAGAAGCATGTATGATTTATTTTGATTATGGATATTTATAGATATATTTTTTAAATCATAAATACTACGTAATTATAAAAATTTCATTTTTGAATGACATTTTATTAGTGATGTTATTAGAAAATAAATGGAAAATTTATTTTGGAAGAATATGTGATAGAAAATTTCTTTTTTTTGGATTCAAAATTTTTTCTTTAATAATTTGAGGAATTTGAAGGATAGTTATTTATTGAATGGTCCTTGTTGAACATTGGGTATTTCTATTAAATTATGCATATTAATGTGGTTTTTCATCCTAAAATGTTTTATAATTTTTATATTTTTACATTAACATGGGGATGAAATCAAAATTTTCATGTAAATATGTTTACTTATTCTTTTAGTATATATATTAAAATAATTACTCAATGGTGTTAAAATGGATTAGGAACAAAATCATTATCCATTTATTTTTCTTTTGGAGGAAATAATATCTATTTAACCCATCACAATATTAATTTTTTTTCCTGGTTAACTTTATAATGACCTTGTTCTCAATCACTAAATATTAGTCCTTCAATATTAAATTTTGTCTTCTATTTATATGTTTTCCTACTACAATAATACTATGTTTTATCATAGTAGATATTTATACTTATATTTCTCACATTCAATGTAGAATTTTTATTCATCCTTTTTACGATATGGGATTTAAAAAAAATGTATATCAAACCTCTATTTTTTATTGTGAGATCAAATAATGAGGATGACATTTATTATGGTGGGGAATTTAACATACCTTGATTTTAGAACACAACAACATGGTCAATAAAAAAAATAAACTCTACATGGAGCTTATATAAATGGGTAAATATTATTATTTAAATGTGATAGTTATCACATTTTCATTGGAATGATATGAATTAATGAGAATCACTAAACAATGAAAATATATTTTACACATTTTATTCAAATTCATTAACTGTTTAACAATTAATTATATACAAAAAAATTCATATTCAATATAAAAGAGTTTTATTTAATAATAAAATATTTTAATTCCCATATTTCAATTTTATTTTTTAAAATTAAAATAATCACTATTATTGAATAAAATTAAATTATATTATATTTTATATATTCAATATAATGTGATAAAATTCATCCAATAATTTTAATAGAATTTCGATAATAATAAATCCAATTTTAAGAATAAAATATGTTATTTTTCTAAAAAGGATATTTTTTCGCATTTGAATGATTTATCTATTTTAAAACTAAAGATATAATTTTTTTAAAAAATAATCAAAAAATAAATTTAATATTGAAAATTAAATTTTCAAAATTATCATAGGGTGATTATTTTTAATTTTTATGAGAATCTTCTATTTTTGATTGATTGTAAAAAATAAAAAAATTTACTTGAAAATAGAATTTTTATCTACATAATTTTTATTATTAAATTATATAATTAATATTTATTAAAGTAAAAATAATTTAATTATTTATCTATTAAAACTATGAGGGTTATTTAAATAAATATTATATTTATGTTAGGTATACAAACATCGTAAATTTTTGAAAGTGTTCACTTTAAAAACATGACATCCAGTTGAGTTTGAGGGCTTAATATTAAATCTAATTTTGAAAATAATGTGAATTTAAATTTGTAAAATAGATTACATATTTGGAATAAAAAGGTAAAAATTAAGTATCATGTTCATTTTCATTTTATAAAAAAAATGCATGGTATAATGAATGATTTACCGTAGTATAGGTAAAATAACAAAACACATTAAAGATAAAACATGAAGGCCTAAAATTCATAAAACACATTTAATGTGCCATTGATGTACTTTTAGCCATTAAATAGACATTAATACATAAAATTTAAAAAACTCATTTTAATTGTGTCCACAACAACGTGGTTGGATTTAAATATTAAATAATTATTATTTAATCACTTAAAAACTCCCCACCTCAAGTATAAATACCAACACTCACCACCCTAATTTTCCTAAAAATTATTGAATCTCCTAAAATAATGAAAAAAACATGTTATGAATCTCCCAATTTCAATTTTATAATGGTTCCATTGAAATAAATATATCCATGGAATTTAATGGATCCTTCAAGGAGGTACCATTGAAGATGTAATTATTTCAATGGAACATTCTTAATTTATTTTATTCTTCTACATTCACACAATATATATCATCAACAATGGAATTATAACTATATAATCATGTATGTACTATAATTTTATGTTTTTAATGTAATATCATATATTCTTCCATATTATTACCATGTCTAATTTAAATCAATGATAACATTAACCAAATTATTTTAATTGACCATCTTCATGGATAATGATTGTTCGTTTTCCATTTCCACCTTCATGAATAGACAATAAAATATTATTATAGATTGATAATATTTTATTATATATAATATATCTCATTTCATGTTATGTATACAATATATATACATAATATTAAATTATGTGAAACTTTTTTGTGATAGTCTAAAAATCCAAAAAATTAAACTAAACATTCATCATTAATATTTTATGAAATGAATTATCATAATATTTGAAAGAAAACTAATATATGGAACCATTTAAAATATTGTAATATATTGAATTCTATTTTCATTCAATTATGTTGTATTATTTACATTTTATAATAAATTCTATAAAGATATACAAAAGAACCAATCAACAAACACTTAAACGAATGCACCTGAAATAGTACAAAAAATAAAATATTACTAAATAATGGGTCATAATATTTTATAAAACCATCACATAAGTTATTATAAATATCTATATAGTTATTTAGTGAGTTAATATCATTCATTAAACTAATATAAAATATGTTAATGTATGAAAAACATAAGGGAAGCGTGAGTTAAGGGGTTCTCATGACAATTTTTTTCTTCTTTGAGATATTTTCTATATTCACCAACAATGTCTTTTTATTTGGTTTTATATACCTCCCTTTATATATTATACTATTAATCTGATTATATTTATTGTTCTAAATTTTTGTATTTTATAATTATTATTTTATGATGTATATGATTTGACTAATTATAAAGTGTAAGTGAATTCCCAACCAAACATCCATTCATTGGGATGGATTTCAACTTCCTTGATAATATATTTCTATGATTATGTGTGAAATTAATTTTTATTATATTATGTTGTATTTACAATTTTTTAATTTTTATTTACATTGTATACAAATAATCTATTAATTTTATTAACTTAGACTTTAATGATATGATATTATTAAGGGAAATGGTTTTAATTTTTTTTTAATGTTATTTTTTCAAAACAATGTTTTATAAAATATTAGTATGAACATAATTTACCACATCAATGTTTCTTCAATATAATGATATTTACATTACAAATGTCTATATCTAATATAACATAAAATGATTTTTGTTTTACATGATTTTTGTTTTCAAAATGAGTGATTTCAAAAAGAATGTTTTATTTTCTCTAAAGAGTATTTTTTTAATGTACTATTAAGTGATTAATGATTAATTTAGGGTTCCTAGGAATTGTTTATAATGATTTGTGGTTACATGTTAAATCAATAATTAGTTGTTACATGAAATTAAATTATGAGTGATTACATGTGAAACTAAAGATGTGTGGTATCATGATAAACCAAGGATGTGTTGTTTTTTTATAACCCCAATACATTGGGTACTCTAGAATTGGAGGGTGGCCATATAGGTTACTCTATTTGAAAGAATTAGGTTTAAAATTATATCACATGTTAAAAAATTATTCTTCTTATGATTTAAATTTCTTTTCATGAAAATTTATTGATTTTTGTATAAAAATTATGTTTTTTTAAAATGGTTTTATGGATACTCCCAAGAGTAACGTTTTCCTTTATTTTATATCACTTTCAAATACATTTTTCTCATTAATTTTTTTAAAATTTAATCATAGTAATTAATGGGTAATAGAGTAATGTAAGATACTTATGGAAAATTATTATGATTATTCTCGAAGAGAATATATGTTTTATTTTAAGTTCATTGGTTTTTTTTGAAAAAAAGGATATTGGGTATAAGTGTACACTTTTAATTTAACGATTTTCTATGTATAAGTTAGTTTTAATTCTATAAACCTACAAACATAATGGTTTTTGGGAATTTAATATAGTGAATTATAGTTTAAATCAATAGATTATATGACATTTAAGACCACGTTCTTACAATGATTATGATGTTATAGCTTATTATAAGGTATATTCCTTGCCACATGGGAAATTCATTTTCATTGTACTGTACATAGTTAAATTTGAATAAGTGAAAATTGGAAATTTATCTATTAATAATTAAATTATTAGCATAGTGGTATTTATGTCCCCATGTTTATAAAAATCTCATTACATCCATACAAACTACCTAGTTGTTTTTTTCAATAATTATCAGAAGTCGGAAAAAACTTATTTACCTTTTTCCACTTTTCAACATTTTATACCATCATATTAATAAAGGGATTCCCTAAAAAGTGAAAATAATGAGTTAAGATTTTATCAATAATGATTCAATGTGATATTCTTTCTTCATATGACTTGAATTTCTAGGATACTAGTTTCTTTCGAATGATTGGATTGAGCTCATCCATTAGACGATCATTAATACTATTTTATTTATGTGCATTGGTATATTTATCATTCGCTATACTAGGATCCATTTATAAATAATGGATTATACTATATTGGAACTTATGAACTATTAAAAAAAAATTATAATCCAAAAAAAGTGATATGATTATCATACAATCAAAATTTTATTCATTTCTTATCCTGTAATCATATCCATTAATTCTATAAGGATATCATTATTTTCAACTCTTTCATAATAACATGTAATGAAAAGGGGATTTTTCATAACCATATCCCAAGGAGTGTTAAAATTGATATATATTTTGGATCATTATAAGGCATGAGGTGATGATTGGGTCATGCACACTTCTCCCTTTTCAGTGTTATTATTACTAGGTATATCGATTCCAGAACCACATCCACATGTATTATATAGATAAAGTTGCATTAATTTGGAAAATCCACACAATATCTTCCTTAGAAAAAATTATGAATTTTTCTATACTTATCTTCAATTTCTATCATATGTTTATGATCCATAATATATGTATTCCGAATTCTATTTCAAATGTTTATAATAAATGTTCTATAATAGAAACTATAGAGAACTCAGATCGAGTACCCTAAGTTGGTGTCTAATTTATTACTGTTTCATAATATATAAGTTATTTCACCCCAAAAAACTGAATAATTATGTAGTTTTTTAAAACTAGTCTCCTAATTTAAATTCTCATTATAAATTGAAACATAAAATAAAAAATTATTTGAATTTGATAATGTAATTATTTATCATATATTATACTGTCATATCATTCATGAAACCCTTACTAATATCCTATGCATAATAAAGGTTAATATATTGGTGAGATCATATTCTAAGAAAGTGTAAGTGTAGAACATAATTTCTAACCAAATAAGGCATATTAAATATGGAATTGTAAATAATTGTAACACATACCATCAAATCAACATGTTTATCTTAATATGGAAGGAATAAATTATGGTAAAATAATGACATATGTATAGTCACATGACCTTGAGGACATAAAAATCGATATGATGATCATATGAATAATAAAATAAAATATCAATAATTGAATTTATTATGATATAATTCAAAATTAAATAATTTTAAAACATAAAATTGATGAATTATGACAATATATATAATTAATCGTTGTTTCCTCAGCAAAAACCAATCTAGGTTTTCTTGTGAGACCTACCAATTTATCGAAAGGATATAGAAGACCCCACCTATGTCTTACTAAGACTAATTCATTCATCAAATATATTTGGTGGAACCTAATAAACCTATTTATTTGTAGTGATAAATTTAAATATATATTGTTAATACATACCCTAATAAATAATAATAATCACAAACCATCCATCAAAAAATGGTCAATTGCAATAAATATTACATGCCCTGTCAAACTGATCATAAACCATTTTGAGAAATAATTTTGATGTTATGAATAATACATATACAAATTATATTATTTGAAAAATAGAGGGTTTTGGTCATTTATGAATTTAAATACATTAAAAATATCCATAAAAACAAATTTTTAATAAAAATAGCCTTTTCATGTTGAAAATAATATTTTATGAAAAAAGGTAATAAATTGAATTTTTTAAATTTCAAAATAAACATTTGTAGAATGTTAAATGAGAAATTAAAAAATTATTAAGTCTGGATGGTGATAAATTCCATTTATGATATATATGTTCGCATAAATATTCCTTTCATATTTCTGGTAAAAGCCTAACAAAAATTCATCTAAAAATGATATAATGATTCATTTTTATAACTTTTATAAAAATTAAAAATGCTTAAAGATAACATAAATATTTTATTGTTATGTAGATAAAAACATTTTTGAATACATATTTAGAAATAATGGTTTATTCTGAAAATGGATTTCTGAACGAAGAGTGAAATAATGTGACATATTATTATAAACACTTTCTCAGATTTTTTTTATACAATGAGGAGAAAAATTGATATATTACTAGAAAATGTTTACCAATAACGAGTGGTGAAGAAAATAAATATATTTTTATAATGAAATATGAATTAATTCCACTGATATAGTTATAATCATTAACAATCACAACTAATGACGAGATTGTGAAATATATTGTTACCGCTTTGGTAGCATAAGAATCGTAAGGCCCATATAATAAATAAAAAATATCATTAAAAATAATTAATTTAAATATATTATTTATTCAAAGATTCACAATTTTAATTTAACTATCAAAAAAATCAAATATGTGGTGAACATGGGGTATTTTTCAAAGACATAATAGTGTGAGAAGAAACCCCAATAACTTGTTCGACTTCTTTCATATGTGTACGATCCTCCAAAATAAAAAATGTAAATTAATTAGACAAATATAATATAGCCAAAATCATATATATAATTACAAATATTATTTGAAAAATTTTATTATCTCGTAGTTATAACCAATTATTTGATAAAATTTCTATTTTGGTTGATTATTAATTTGTATTTCAAGTAATTTTTTGGTTGGGTAATGTTAGCCCTTTTAATTTTATCAATGTAATATCATATAAAAAATATTATCCATAATATAAATATAATATATATTCATTACATATTTATTTATAGTAATATGTAAATGATTGATATATAAAATGTATTACACCATTCCGGGATATCGTAATCCGTATGCATGCATGAACTGTGTTCCATTTTTTAAGGGATAGAACGAATGGAAAATAAATTTTATTTCACCTTTATAGACAAATTTTAATGTTATATATATCATTACTATTAATAAAAAATATCCTTATTTCCATGAATGTTAAAATAAGTTGAAAAAAATTCATATCATTATGTGGAGGTGGTAGTCCATACGTACGCATGAGAAAAATTATTGTTATCCAATAAATTGGAAGTATGAAAGATATATTTTAGAAATTTGTTCTATAATAATGGTTAGATAATCAATATCATATATATTAATTATATATTATCCTTACTACCTTTTATTTAAATTGTAAGAGAGAAAAATTATACTGCTTTGAAAGGCGATAGTCCACCATACAGACAAGAGATAAAATTTTCTCCCAAAAATAATAACAATTTCGAATCTATTTTTGATATTAATGTTAAAAAATGTATTAATATAAAAAATATCATATAAATTTGGTAAATAAGTCGTTATGTAATTCTTTTAAAGGTTTTTATGGAATGTTAACAACATCAGTTAATGAGGCGGTAATATTCTGTGCATACGAATGATGAATTTGTAACCCATCTGATGGAAGAGGAGATATACATAGTTATTTCAAACAAAATAAAAACATGAATGTATTTTTAATTTAGAAATTTTATTATATATTAATTTTTTATATATATGAAAATGATACGGGGGAAGAAATTAAATAAAATGATCGGTTAAAGACATTACATATTCATTAAGAAACATATTTGGTTTATACCAAATGTCTTAATAGGTTGTAATTATAAACACACAAAGGATTATAGGATGATATTAATGTGTTAAGGAAGTGATTGAGATATTATTGGGATGATCCAATGGATTATGGAAGTGGGATGAGTAGATGAGAGTGTGTGACCTTCTATAAGTGAGGTCAGTATATCAAATGTAATTTTTAAAAAGTAAATGGTGGAACCATGTTTCTTAGATTCCATAAGACAAATAAATGGTGAAATAATCTAAAATATATGATATAAAGTCAACATATAACAATTTAATTGGTTTTGGAAATGTTTTTTTTTTCAATTTAAGAATTATTTTTTAGTGTAACCATAGGATAATCTTATTTTTTACCATAACTAAAAAAATAATTTTTATGGTATTTACTATTAAACAATGTAAATAAATAATTAGAATGTATTAAATAATGTAAATTATCATTATTTGAACCATTTAACAAATATATCCAAATTGGATTCACATTATTAGTGAATTTTAATTAAAAATTAATGCTTTTGATACAACAAGTAATCAGGTTTTCAAAGACAAAAAGTAAAACTATTGTAAATTTTTGTAAACAAATAATAAAGATGAATTATTTTCCAATTAATTAAATATATTAATAGATATATAATTTAACTATTGTTTCTATAAGATAAACATAAAATATAATTTTTCATTTTAAATAATCTAACATAAATTTTAGTTTATAGTGAAATTCATTATTTTTTAAATATTCATTGAAAGATTAATCATTTTATAAAAAATAAACAAATTCACCCATATAATCTTATGAAATGATTAAATAATTTTTTATATTATTTTCTACAAAGAAATTTACTAATTTCTGTAGAAACATTTATAAATTATGTGTTCAATGTGCGACTAAACCATTATTTAGAAAAGTATTGTTCTACAGATATCTTTTCTTTTACAATAAAATGATACTTTATTTATAATAAATATTTAATACTGAATTCATTTTTAAATTTTTTAATACATATTTTTCTATATTTATTTACTATTTTCATACCTTCCAACAAAAAGGATAGTGTATAATGGTCATTTTTAAATTATAATATTTTAATTTTTTATTGTGTGTCATTCAAACCTGGTATTTATTACATCACAAGCTATTAAATAGATTTAATTTATGTAAAATGAAATATATCATAAATTATTGAGATGTTATATTCTATAATAATCTTGGTGTTGAGTGTCGTACATGCCATTGGACTATGTGTTCTTATTTTGAAATATCAGAGTGTTATAATAGATGCTAAACACTAATACATTAATTATATAATGTGTCACATACACGACTTATTTTAAAGTTATTTTTTCATTTAATTTCAATTAATTATTTTTGGGGGTTTTTTCATTCATTTTTTGGAGGAAAGGGTGGGTTTTCATGATTTGGGCCAAACCATGAGCCCATTTTGAGATTAAAAAACTAGTTTTGTTCCTTTTATAACTATTTAATTTTTCATCATTTTACACCCATTCCACTTCCCAATTTTAATTCCCTAGAATATGAAAACAACTATATATATTTCGACGTCATAAGAATCCATAATCATGATAGATTTGGGTTTTTTATTGAAGTATTGTGCCAAACCGAAAGACCACTTCCTTCATTATTCTTTCTAACATCTCTTTCAATTTTTAAGTTTTTTTTCTGATTTGAACACTCACCCATGAAATCATACCCAAGGCATTCCCCCTTGCTCTCCTCCCCATCATTAGAGATCATATTCATCAAGGAAGTGGGTGAAAATTCAATTTATTTCTCAAATAATTCCAATTTGAAGTGTTAAATTGTTTCTTTCACAACTCCTTTATTATTTACTCTTTTTCCTCCATTACAATTCCTACATGAATTCATAATCATTATTAGAACCTCACATAAATTTTTGGATGTTTATAATTTAAGTTAATATTGTATTGGGTCTTTTTATTCACGTTTACATCAAGTAAGTGGATTTATCCTCATTTCATTCCTTCCTTATGGTTTTGTCCCACATTCACGAAAATCCATAATGTCAAAAAGTAAGTGTTCATCCCTAGGGTTTGATTTGGTGAATTTTTTTCAAATATTGTGGTTTTAGGTTGGATTTCAATCTCTCATGTTGTGGTTGTGTAGTGGTTGATGATTGGAACAATGAATTGGTGTTTTGAGGCAATAGGTAGGTGGTTCTATGTGTAAGCATCATATGATGAGTTATCTTTTCTTAATTAATTCTTTTCAAGCTTATATTACATTATTATTATTGTGGGAACCAGTTTTTGGTAGTTTTGATAAATATTATAGTTCCAATGTTGTATATTTGTTTGAATGATTGTGTTCTCCATGTGAATCTTTTGTTGTATCATTTGAGGTAATTTCATAACATTTGAATGTGGTTTAATAAATTTTTATAGGGCTAAAAATTTACTTTTTATTAATATTGGGGTTATTTTTCTCTTTCTGTTGTTTTTGAAATCAGTTTTATATGAAAAAACGTGGTTATACCCTTTGGGATTTTTTACGAGAATTTTAAGTGATTTATTGAGTTAAAAAAAGTGGGAATGGGATGTACATGTAATGTTTTTGTGAGTGAGTTCACTTAAGAAGTGTTCTTGAAAGGAAAATTGGTGATTTTAAATGTATTTTTTTATAATGTTATATAATTTTTTGATATGATTTATAAATTTCATAAAAGGCACAAAACATGTTAGTTGGCTATTTTGTGTGTGTATGATGTGAAAATTTAATATTTGTCTGTGAAAAGAGTGTTATGTGACATGGGTGTGGGCTGTTGGGTGTGTTTGTGTGACATAAAACCAGTTTTTACATGTGGAAATTCTATTTCATCACTTGTGAAAGTTGTTTGTGCACAAGAGGAAATACCTGGGTAACTAGGTGGGTGGATGTGTACATGTATGCTAGTGATCACGTGGGTTTTGACACTAGTTTCACATAGAAAATTTGATAATGAAAGAAATAAAAAACTATGATGATAAAGATTATGAGATTGGGGGAACTATAGGTTTTGGGTATGATCTCTACTAGTGTCTCATGTATATGAGAATGAATATTTGCAATGTTACATTCATTTAGATTTAAGGTATTGGGGGCCCACATCAAGCTAGTGCCAATCAGTTTTTTCCTAATGAATGTGATCATTGGATACATTATTCTTACTATCGACATATTGTATGTTTTCTAAAAAATTTACTACCTTTGGAATTCTATTAAATAGTGTTGAATGTTTAACGTATCCCACTTGAAAACAGTTTTTATTTAATGTTGCATCTCTTTAAAATTCATATTAGAATTTAGTGTTTTGGAAAACATTCCAGCTTTTCATCCTTAAATTTTTATTACATTGAATATTATAGTGGTGGAATCCCACTGGGATTTATATCACACCCTACTTACACCACTGCGTGTAAGTAGACTTGGTTATTTTGTCGCATTTTTTGGTATATATTTTAGTGCTAGTGGTTTGGGATTCTAGAAGTCCTTCTTGGCGCAGTGTCATTGAGATGGATTGAGGTTAGTTCCCCTTTCCATGAGGAGTTCATTAGTCTATAAATTTTGGTTTTCTGAAATTTTTATAGTTTTTGAGAATTGTTATAAATTATGTAATTCAATATATATTTTTTGTAAAAGATGTTTTGTTTTGAAAAAACATGATTTGTTATATTGGATTATTTGGTTTTTTTATGTCTAAAATTCAGGTAAATCATTCCCAAATTCCATTATATGGTACTTGGGAACTTATTCTAGCTCATGGTGATTGGGAACGCCCTTCTAGCCTTTCCACAGGCCGGTTGAGTTTCAGTTTTGATGGTGATTAGATCTAGTTCATGACAAAATGGTTTGAAATGAGTGCTACTCTCTTTGGGTTATGTTATTTGGGGAAGATTCGGTATATTCTAAATCTATGTTTGTCGGGGTTTCACATTCTGATAACAAGTAAGGTGCCTAGCCAGCACACCTCGTGACTTGATTGATGTTTCCAGGGTAATTTACAATATATGAGTCCTTTTTTTCAAGGATTGATAATGATTAGAGGAAAAAAATAGATAGTTGGATTAATGTTCTTAATGGGCTCACAGGTATTGGAAACACATTTGGAGCCAGAGATGTTTTCTTTTGAACACTCTTTGTGATGGTGAAGTGATATGAGTATGTCCTCCAACCATAATACCAAGTCACCCACAAAAACTAGTTTCCTCTCACATTGTCTCGTGTCTCTTCATGTTGGAATCATGGAACATGGATTTATGAAAAAAAGAATGGATTTAAGAAAGGTGAACTTTTATGAAATGATTTATTTGCAATGAATATGTTTATTGATTTCAAAAATTGTAGAACATAACTTAAATAATTTCTTTGAAATGTAGAATGGTGTGTTTACACCCCTTTTTAATGTAGGAAATTATTCTAATGTTAGTTTTGCAAAATTCCTTCCAATTGTGATTTCTAAACTATTTAAAGGTGTTTTAATGGGATGCAATGTCTTGGAGGTCATGAGTGGAGTTTGTAAAGGCATTTTTATTTGGGACATACATTTCATTTAGAAATTATTATGAAATTTGGGAATCTTGTTTTTAAATGAGAATAGTTGAGTTCCCAGGTTAATAAGGATTTATAAAATGTAAATTGTCATGAAATTATTAGTGTTTTGAAATAGGCTGAAATGTTTTGAAATTAATGTACATGAAGAAAAATTAAGATTTTACTGAATGATTGGTGATCTTTTTAAAATTGTTACGAATCATTGGATCCCTATATTAAATAAGAATCGATGAGTTTTGAATGGAATGAAGGATAAGGAAAAGAAGTTTTCATAAAACCAGGTCTGTTTGGAAATGGGATGAGATGTTTTGAAATTATGGTGTATTACTTGAATGTGTGTTCTTATTTGAATGATTTTTTATTTTAAAAAAACTGTTTCATATGATGTAAAATTGGATTTTGATTTAGTGTTTAACGATCTTGATTAAAAATTTAGTATTGGTTGACTATTTTGGTTTTGAAATGTGAAAAGAATTAATTTTTTAAGATTTTGTATTTCCATGGGAGACCACATGCATGGGGTTAAATGGGATGATGGATGGTTAGTGGAAGAACATGATTCTTTTTAGGATAGATATGAGGAGGGTTCCTTGTGTGGCATGGAAACGTGCATTTGTGAGGCCCATGGGGTACCATTAGTGGATACTCTAACTGCTGAACTATTTACATTCAAAGAGATGATTTTAAAGTAAATCATGATGTCTTGATGACTAGTTTGGGATCATTTGTATTCTATGTTTTTGAAGAAAAAAAATGTTGTGGGTTTCTTTTAGTCCAAGAACCCCTCTTGATTGAACGGGGTTTTGGGGTTTTTTTTGGTTAGTAAGGTTATTGAAAGGCCAAGTCAGTGGTCTCTTCTGAAAAAAAATTTGGATGCCATTTGGGTGGTTCCATTAATCTATTCTTTTCTAGTTTATGGAATGTTTTGAGAAATGGAAAAACATTGTTGGGTCATTGGGTTCTCCCGTTGGATAAGTTACACCTCCAATAAGAGTTAATGCATGACTAAAGTGAATCCCAAATTGTTTTTCCATTAGAAAATTCTCCAGTTAATCCACATAATGAATTTCATCTCAATTTTTGGAGATTGAGTATCCCCCATTACATTTCCATTTTTTCGGGATCCTCTTGGGGTGGGTGAGTTCTCGTGGATGTTTGAAAGATACCTTGGTTTTTGTAGTTACTAGATTCGTCGAAGGTGAATGTTGTCTGGGGTTATCAGTGTGGATGGTGTCTAAGAGGGAATCCGGGTCCTTTATATTCTCATAGAATTAGGGGTTTATCTTAAACAACTAGCAGAAGAAATATTGTCAGGAGAGTTCATTATGGAAACCTTCTGAAATTCTGTGATGTTTGGGAATGTTTCATAAGGTCCCCCTCCACATATAGTTCCTATTTGTAACAATGGTCATGTTCAGTGATGCCTTTTTATGTAATGTTCTCTTTTTACAATAAAGTTAAAGATTATTAAAGCATCTAATAGTTGTTTTTTTGGTGAATTGCGTCTCTCTTTGGAAAATCTCAACATCCTATGTTTATAGGAATTTGTTTCTATATATCATTTCATATTTTTGTTTCTCATCCGAAGAAACAAGGGGTAATGTGTGTGCATCTTAAGAGAACTTGTTTTAGTGAAATTCCAGGTAAGGGTTATGTGAGTTTGGAATTTTTTATATCTTAGTGATCTCATCTGGGAACATGGTAGTGTTTCTATGACACAGATTGGAAAAAAATAATTCTGGGGGTCTCCAAAGCCTAACTGTGGGGCCGAAGATGCTTCAATCATTTTAGCTCCAGCCATAGGTATGGAGTGAAGCTACAGCGTAGTCATTGAAAATCCTAGATACATTAAACCACTTTTACAATGTCTTATCCTCTGTATTAATGATGAGAATAGATTAACCATATGGTTTCATCATCTTGCTTTAGTTATTCTTGTTCGAAGGTAAGAGGTGGGAGGACCTCGTGTCCATCTTATCACTCATTGTCATTCTTTACCCATTTTGTTTTCATTGAGTTTTAAAGAATGGTTTGAGATTTGGATAGTCAGGTTGAGTGCACAATTAGATGTAACCATTCCCTATAAAACCATGAAGATAGGTGGATTCCAATAGTTAGAACACTATTTTTCAAATTGTGTGGACTAACAGTGTGACCGTCCAAACACATTAAATTTTGGGGTTGTTTTCTACCAGCCTATGCATGTAAGTTATGATGGTTAGTTCTTATGGTTGGGAGACACACTATGACTCATATATATGTTTTTTTGTAAAGGTCTAAGGGATTTCTACCCATTTTACCAGGGATTCCATTCGAGCCTCCCCCTATAAGTGTCTGGACTCTGCCTCAGGAAAAGTTTAGGTTCTCTTATGGTGGGGAGCCGCATTGTGTCCCCCCTTATAGTAACTTATATTTTTCCATAGTCATTTATTAGATGCAGTTAGTCTCATTCAGAGCTATATAACTACTAAAATTATATTGGCTTAAACATAGGTGTTGAAGAGCACCCAATAGTTTAGTTAAAGTAAGGTATATGTAACCTTTTTTGATGTTGTAGTTCGTTTTGGTAAATTTAATTAGTATTGTTTGTATAGTGTTTAAGGAATTTTCTTCTCGGGTATATTATGAGTTTTATTGATAATTTATGGAATGTTTTCATGTTTTGTTTTGTGATATTATTCCTTATTCAATTGATGACTAGATGTGTTTTTGTCTTCGGTGGTGATTCTTGGTAAATGAGTCCATTTTGGACTTTCGATTGGGTTTGGTTTTCTATTTTGGCCTTGTTCTGGATTTATGAGGGTGGGAAGTATTATAGTGGGGAGAATTTTGACATCCATGTTTTCTTTTAAAGGATCATTTCCCTTTAATTTTCATTCTGGCTTGGTTTTGGGGGCTTCCCAATCATTTTCTAGAGGGAATAGTGAGTTTTCATGATTTGGGCTGAACCGTGATCCCATTTATAGATTTAAAAACAAATATTGTTTTTTTATCTCTATAATTTTTCAAAAATTAACACCCATTACAATTCTAAATTTCAATAACCTATTATAGTAAAACTCCTATATCATTTTGGACCTCATAGGAATCTGTAATCATGATGGATTTGGGTTTTTTATTAATGTATTTGGCTACTCGAAATCGCATTTCATTATTAATATTTTATCATTAATATCTCATTAAAATTTTATGGGTTTTCAGTGATTTCAACCTTCACTCGATCCCACATAACCAATCTGCACCCTCATGCTCTCCTCCCCCTCTTTAGAGCACATATTCATTGTGAATTACAGCGAAATGTCTCTGGATTTCATGAATCTCCCAGATTTGTAGAGGTATATTGTTTCTTTCATAAATCCTGTAATTTTTACACTTTTCCCCCATTCCAATTCCTACATGACCCAATCAGCCTTATTCGAACCTCAATTACTTTTTTCTATTTGAATATTCAGCTACTAGTGTATGTGGGTTGTTTTATTCATGATTTTATCAGTTAAGTCTTTCTCTCTCTATATCATTCCTTCTCCTTAAGGGTTCCTCCATATTTCAGGAAGATCTAAAATTTCCATAAGTTAGGGTATGTATTTCGTGTTTGATTTGGAATCTTATTTGTCAAATCTTGGATTTTTAGGTTGGATTCCACTCCCTCTTGGTGAGATGGTGGTGTGGTTTATGTTTGTCATAACGAATTGGTGTTTTGACACAAAATTTAGGTGGTTCCTTATGAAATAATCCTAGGATGAGTTATCTTTGCTTCTATCATATTCTAATAATGCTTATATTACATTATATTTCTTGTGGGAACCATTTTTGGTATTATTGATCAAGCTTTTGGTTTTAATGTTTCGTATTTTTTTGAAAATCTATGTTTTCCATGTGTATATTTTGTTGTATCATTTGAGGTAATTTGAAAACTTTTGAATGTGGTTTAATAAATGTTTATTGGACTAGAAACAGTGTTTTGTATTAGTATTTGGGAGATTTTGTCCTTCAAATAGTATTTTGAAATTGGTTTTGTGTACAAAACATGGTTATACCCTTGGGGATTGTTTTATAAATATTTCATGTGATTTAATAAGTTAACGAAAGTGGGAAGGGATGTACATGTACTATTTTGGTGAATGTGTTAACTTAAGATGGGTTTTTGAAAGGAAAAGTGGTGATTTAAGATGTACCACATTTTTAGATTTTTTATAAATTTCTAAAATGATTTGTCAAATTGAAAGAAAAGTGCAAAACATGTTTATGGCTTGTTTTGTGTGAGTATGATGTGAAAAATGAATATTTTTTCTGAAATAATTATTATATGTCATGTGTATGGGATGATCGATTTTTGTCTGTAACATAGAACTGGTATTTTCATGTGCAAGTTATATTTTATGGCATGTGGAACTTGATTGAGTACAAGAGGGAAAACCCAAGTATCTAGGTGGGTGGACGTGTAATATTATAATAGTTATCCTGTGGGGTTTGGCCCTAGTTTCATGTATAATATTTGACGATGAAAACACTAATTAAACTATGGTGATGACGATTATAATTCTGGGGGACCACTAGTTTATTAGTATTATCCCTACTAGTGGCTCATTTTTATGAGAACAGATATATGTATGGTTATATTCACCAAGATACAAGGTACCTCAGTCCCACAATGAGCTAGTGTCTAGGGGTTATTTCCCATTTTTATGCTTATTAAGAGCCTTACACTTACCATTGTCATATAACATGTTTGGAAGGAAAATTAATTAGCTTTGGAATTCTATTTAAACATATTCATTATTTAAATAAGTCGACTAGTAAACATTTTATTATTTATGTTTTCATATCTTTAAAGTTCTTTTTAGCATTTCATGTCTATGAAAACATGTAATCTTTTCATCCTAGAATATTTATCGCATGGAATATTTTAGTCTTGGAATCCTACTAGGATTTGTCCCACAACCTACTTACACCCTTAGGTGTAAGTATAATTGGTTATTTTGTTACACATTTGGGTAAATATGTTAGTGCCAATTGTTTGTGTTTCTTGCAGTCCTTTTTGTTTAAGTGTCACGAAGATGGTTTGAGGGTGGTTCCCCTTTCTTTGGGGAGGTTCTTACGCTATCAATTTTTGTTTTCATCATTTGTTATAGTCTTTGAATATTTTTTTAAATTATGTATTTCAATTCTGATTTTTTGTAAAAGATTGTTTGTTTTGAAAAAACCATATTTGTTATATTGGATTTGTTTGTTGTTTTATGTTTACAAACATGGTTAAATAATTTCTAAATTCCATTGTTTGATACCCGTTCATATGTGCCATCCTATGGGGCTTAAGAATGCCCTTCGGGCCATGCCACAGATCAGGTTGGGTTCTGGTTTTGATGGAGACTAGATCTGGTTAGGGACATAATGTGTGAAAAAAACTAAATTAACACCCATTTGTAATTAATATAAATTGTGTTAGAGAGGTTATTTTTATATAAAAGTTGTTTTTTATCAGTTAAAGATATTCATTTAAGAGATAATTTACTCTTAATTATAGTATTATTTTATTTAAAAAAAATATACCAAATGTCATCTATTTTATTATATTTCATATATGAAATATAATAATTTTATAAATAAAGATAATATAATATTATGGTAAAATGAAAAACAATTCAAATAACAGAATCTTTGTGGGAAATTTATTTTTATCTAAATACATTTAATAAATAAATTTTTTACTTATTCAGAGGAAATTAGTTGATAATTTATTCAAAAATAAAAAAGAAATACAATGATCAAGGTTTGAAGATAAATAATTGTAATAAACCCATTTAATAATTCAAAAATACATTTTTGATCAAAATGGTTGTAATCATATTTTGTTTTGATATCAAATTTATTTTTTCCCTTATTTAATAAATTTTATTTGGTTAAATAAAATTTAATAATTTATCAACATATCAATATTATTATATTGAAAATTATATTTGGTTTTTCTAAAAATTATGATTTTTTAGATTGTGAACAATATTTATTTAAAAAATAATTTTATTTCAAAGTCATTTTTAGATATAAAAAATATTAAAGCTGATGAATCAATTTTTTATACAACACAAACACACACACACAAAAACACACACACATATATATATATTCATATTTAGAAAAGAATATTATTCATTTAATATTGAAATTTTTACTATAAATCAATGTCTCCAATTTCTTAAATATATGTCATATTTCTATTCAAATAAAAAATATTTTTTGTTATTCCCTTAAATAAAGCATTCCGTAAGTTTAATTTAATATCTATTAAGATTTAAATTTTTATTTTTCTCTTATGATTTAATATAATAAAATTATATGCATGGGAATTGATATTAAACATAATTTGAATGTAAAATAATTTATGATAATTAAACCATGCATTTTAAAACATTTTTTTTTGCATTTGAAGAAACTATAATAAAATCACTTATTACAAATTATGGAAATTTATTAATTTTAAATGGATAGAATATTTTTAATAAGAATAATTACTATTTAATAATAAATTCTAGGATATTATTTCATACTAAATATTTACAATGGGAAATATTTATCACCTTTGTTATGGGTTAAATGAGGTACTAATGTTAAAATAAAGTGATATAGGTTCATAAAGGCACAAAAATCTGGATTAAATATCATTTTTTGTTTCATTTTTATAGTACCCATTCTCATCATAAAAATAATGATTATATTTATACACTGCATGTGTGTAAGGCATATATATAATACAGATTCAGATATTTACACTTTTTAAAAGAAAACCTTACATATAAAGTGGAATATTCACTCCACTATTCTAAACACCTTATGAGAATCATTAGTAAAAGAATCATTTATCAAATACATTCCCAAAATTATTTCTATCCACATATAGTATCTATTCTCACCAAAGGACCACTTAATAAGGCTAAATGTGGTGAAAAAAATTTAAATTTCCAAATGAAGTGGCATATTTTTTACTGAGTTTTAATAAATCTTCTTCTTTAAAATATAATTTTTTTTATTAAAAATCATTAAATAATAATATTGACATATGTTATGTACTATATTTTTTATGCTAATTATATATCTGTATTATATCTCATTTATAACCTATGGAAAATGAAAACATCCCTTATCTGTATATAAATACTGTAATCTCAACATTCTTACCTATTTTATTTGTATTGACTAAAACACTCGACTTGTTTTCAAGATGAAATTAATGAATATATATCATATATTTGAACAAAATATGATTATGATAATATAAAATATAACCCATCATCATACTATTATATTAGTTAGAAAATGATAATCTCTAAACTTCAAACATGTCAACCACCCCCTCCATGAAAAAATGACATTTTTTAAAATAAAATCATGTATTAATGATTATAGCATTGTATAAAATTTAGAAAATTAATTTCATGAAATTTTTCAATTTTTGGCAATAAAAACCCACTTTATAACTCTTTTATCCAAGTTCAATATATTGACATAGTTTGGATAAATTGACATAACAACCATATGTGGTCAATATAATTAATATCTATTTAATTAATTTATATCATATGACTATAATATGATCATAAAAATAGCTTATATATTATATAGGTTATTAAATAGTGTTATATAAATTTTAATTCAATAATCTTGTTCATATTACATGTCTGACCTAGTAGAAATACAATGTAAGTGTTCTCATCACAATATTACTCCACAAATACATGTTTTATATTATATACCAAATTTATTTTATATTGGGAATATTTGGGCCCTTTTATATATTATATAATGAGCTAATATTTATCCATGTTATTTAATGCCCAAATTTGGTGTTCACTTTTAAGGTGGTTTGATACCAATTTTAGTAAATCTTTAAATATTTTTTTTGCAATCACTATGTTAATATACATTATTTATGTTAAAATATATATTTAAAAAATTATAATATAATTCAAATATTAAAACAAAAATATTTTATTCTTGTTTTTTATTTAATAGGTTTCGATGTTTTTATTAAAAACATTCCCCTTTTTAGTACTCAATGAATGATAAAATGTTTTTAATCAAAATAATTTTTTTATTTTTGTATAGAAACCACTATTTTATCTTTACATATTCAGAAAAATTATTTATAGATATATATTTTACATTTAAATAATATATAAAATTTTATTTTTACTAATATAGATATTATTTACAACAATTCAAAAGAAATCATTAAATATTTACCAAAATATACATTTGAAATTTTGTTTAAAATAATGAAATAGATTTTCTTATTAATATATATATTGAAAAACATTCTACATCAATAACCATTATCCAAAATATATCATTCCCAATATGTTAACATTTTTTAATTAAAATAAATTTTCTTTCTTCTATGAATATTTAATTATTATATTAAAATATAAATTCATTATTTTTATATGGGGTTGAAAAGTGTTTTGGAAATGAATTATTACATTTTTATAAAAATCTACAACTGTGTTTAGGGTAGTTCTCTTTTTATTATTACCTATTATTTTCCTATGAAATTCTAAAAAGGATTTCATTTACTTCCAGTCAATTATACATGGTGAATTGATTTCCTCTTGTTTCCAATTACTAATTTATGGATTATTCCACATTTTCTTCACTATGAATAATCTATGTCACTTGAGGATATATTCTCTATAGTTCATCAAATCAAAATTTACTATAATCATTACTAGTCATTATATACATTTTGAAAATGAATTAATTTTAATATGATTTTTATTTCTTTTATTGAATAAATATTTATATTTTTTATTGTTTATTTATTTTGGTTTTTTATTTATTAATAATTCATAATCATTATATATTAAAATACTGATTTAAAATATGGTAAATGATATTAAAAAAATTATTTTATCAATGGCTACTAGTTATTTATAGAATCGTAATGACAAAATAGTTCTCATGGGACAAATAATTGGAAACATTAGTTGTGTATTTGTTGTAAACCAAACCATTCATTAAAATATCTACGAACATATCTATGATAGTGATTTTCATGATGTCATATAAAGAGGAATGAATTGTATGATCATGATTCATGTAATTGATTATTCCATTCTTTATGATTTCTCTTTGGAACACATGATTTGGGATTGATACATAATTTTCTCTTTATACTGGATGTAAGAAAACTTTTACATTATGAAAGCTCTTAGGTGACACACAATTTGGATGCCGATAGGCCAATATGTAATTTAGTATTGGGTGGTAAATTAGTATCATGAAACTGATATAGGAGTCTTGGTTACATAATGATTCCATGATTTAATTTTAATGGTCATAAGAGATTTCAACTCAAGGTTATGAATAATTCATTTTTTACAAATGTCTAACTAGAGAGGAAGAGTATTTCCATTCCAATTGCCCAAAATTTACTCTGATGATCTCCTCTCCATTACATTTTATTAAGGTGTGGTATAATGTTTTTTTCATCCTATAGCATGGTATCCTTCTCTATTCCCCACCCATTTTCAATTACTTATCATCTCTATAATCTTTTGAGAATTAATATAGTAATTTATAAAGGATTCTACTAGATCCTGGTGGAATCATCGATGAATATGAGGATTATTTTTAGAGTGTCTTGTCATTTTATAATGTTGTGTAATTCCCCCCACATCTCACAATGTCATTATATATGAATTCGAATGTTTTGTATGAGAATATTCCAATATTTTTTTAAATTAGACCTCAATTGGTTACAAATTAATCCTTTTTTTCTAGTAGTAGTGATGTTGACATGAATTTAATCACCAAATAGTTATTAAAATAGCATTAGGGGCATAATGATGTTCAATTAGTTTTTTAGATTATTCCTCAAAGGAATAATTTTAGTTTTTAGTTATTAAATATTATAAATGTGTAAAAGAGTATTTTGTGTGTGATATGGATTATAAAATTTATTGAATATTGGTATAATCATGGATGTTATAGGTAACCACAACGAATAGAGTTGTAACACTAATTTCAATGAATGTGGTCCATTAAATATATATTTATATATTTTATATAATTTTACATGTGTATTATTTCTAGGCCTGTGGGTTCTTGTAAGTTTAATAGGGGACATTTTTTTATAGAAAATAATAATTTGGTAGGGGAATATACTTTTATATATCTAGTGGTTCTCACCATGTATGATTTATTAATCGATAGGAACAATGATATAATGGAATCATGTGGATTCATCTTTAATTATATATAAAACCTCATGGGTCTCTAAATGCTAATAATAGATTACAATTAGATTAGTATCAGACTTGATATTACATTGAAAGGAAAAGAAGGTCTATGATTCCTTGTTATTAGTTCTAATTATTGTATAACCTAAGAAGAATTTTAAAAATAATTATTGAATATTTACTTGGGAAACCTGAAATTCAAGGGATGTTGATTCATTGATATAAATATTCAATGATATATTTTTGCCGACATTCCAAGATTGGTTTGAGGTTGTATCTACTCACCATGATCATTTTATGTGACCCTAATAGAGGATTGTAGAGTGAACATTTCCCCTTTCCATTTCATTGTCTATAGATAGATAGGTGTTGTTAAATTAAAGGAATAATCTATTAGCATGAAATGAAAATGATTATTTGGGGTGATTATTCTACCTATGAGTATGATGATTTTTTGGTTGAAAATGGGTTTCCTACTGTTTAGGGAATGAGTAATTGTGATTATGTAGTTAGGTGTTGGTATTATTTTGAAATTGATTATTTGGGAATAGAAATTAGAAAAAACTCATCTTAAAGGTCAATTAGTGTTAAAAAATTATCTAATTATGATTTTTGAGTTGAGGGTGATACACCAACCCAAGAAAATTGGATTTTTGATCATTATGGGTTATATTATTAGATATGGGATATGCTAAGATGAAATTATTTTAGAGATATGAATATGGTTTGTGTTTTTTTCTCAAACATTGAGAGGTATTGATGGGTTTTCTGTTTAAGGATATGTTATAAAATGTGTTTATCTTGATAGTTTTTCTATACATTAAACATTGATATTTTTTTCAATATATAATAAAATTATAGCGATAGTTTATTAGAGTCCTATGATCATTAACCGGAGTATTTTTATGATAAATCTGTTAGATAGATTTTCTAATCAATACGAGGATAGTGTGCCTATGTTTTAATTTTTATAAAATTTCCAAGATGGTTTACAATTACAAATGTAATGATATTTTATGCCTATCCACTATCAAATTATAATTTATTTTGATAGTTTTTTATGAAGATATAGTCATGATCCACATTTCTAGATTGTGTTTTTATTTGAAAATTTCATTTATTATTGGTTTTAGACATATTAGATATTTCTATGTTTGGTGTCCAATACAATTGTTTTTAAATTATAATCCTCTCCTAATTATATGTTCTCTATTGGAAAACCATATAAGAATGACTACTAAAAATAGATAATATAGGTGAGGTCAAGTGTTAATATATATTTTTCAACACACAACCAACTAATACTATTTATCAGGATGTATATAAGTCAACACACCACTAACTAATGACAATTATTAATTATTATAAATTTTTATTTTTTTTCATATAATTGAAAACATCATAAAATTTTTGGTAAATTAGGCGAATAATTAATGATTCCCTAGAGTGTTTTTTATTCATATTTCAGGTACAATAATCTTGGTACATGTTCTTAAAAAATGTTTCATTTTGATATTACATTTAAATTGGAGGTCAGTTTGGAGTGGCCTCTATGAGATGGAAGATTGGTAAAATAGTTGATTTTGTTTGGGGTGGTTCTTAATTTTCCTTTTAGTTCCTAAATTTATTATTATTGATTATTCTTATGGATGATACATTAAATTTTATTGTTTGTTTTGAAAATTTTTAATCATTTTTGTATCATGTTTATGAATATTTAATGATGATGATTTAAATAAAAATATTTTTACCCTGAATATTATCTTATTATTATTTTATTATTTGGTTGATATTTTATTTTTTGTTACCGAGTTAATCCCTTACCATGGTGACTATAAGCTCTTACCTGTATTTAAAAACATCAACACCCTATAGAGACACTATTAAGGCCATATACATCCCCTAACAAAAATATTATTTGGTGGATAATAGTTTGTGTAATTAAAAATAAATATTAGAGTATATTTTCATTTTATTAGTATTTAGTGACTTTTTATTTGGATCTCATACTTTTCAAGAAATTTGTTGTAAAAATGTACTCAATGTTTCAAGCCACCTATATAGTGGAAACCCATATTCCCATGTCTGCGTAATTTTTATTATTTTACACTTTTTCCTATTGGCGATATTTTTTAATAATAATGATTTAGTTTAATTTTTTATCATATTTCATCTCCTATACTAAGGTGATAGGAAATTGAAGTTATTGTATAACACTACAAAAAAATGAATATCCTAATATATGAATTGTTACTTATGAGTAAATAATGGGTTTTAATTGGAAAATAGTATTTGTACATTTTATCTTTTAATGATATGTTTTGGAATTTTTATGAAAAAATTATTTTGATTAACTAAAATATAAAAAATATTTTATTCATGGATTCCTAGAATGACTTATATTAAGAATATTAATTCACTTAAACTTTTATTTTGGGTTTCATATGAAATGGTTTAATTTTTTTTACTAATCTAAAAAAATGTATTTTTTATCCCATTAATAAGTAATTATGATCTGAAGGAGTATATCGGTATGTTGATTATGAGTTAGTGCTAGTATCATATATTATATTTGATTGTAGAATATCATGTCGGTTTTTTGGACTATGATATAACCAAATATTGGTGTGATTTAACAATTAATGGTTGGAATTATTATGAGAGAAAAGTTATGTTTGAGTATTTCACTTCTAACGTAGTATGTTAATTATTTGAAGGTAGTGTATGAGATTGTCTTCATTTCAATTCCAATCAATTTAGAGCTCATTTATTGTTATGAATGTTGTATTCTATATTTTATCCAGGTTTATTGAAGTATGGGTAGATGTTGCTTATGATATTTTGGTTCTCGAGTGATGTGAGATTGGGTATTAGTTATGATTAGTTATTTCTATGGTTAAAATACAAATGATAGAACTATTGGAAATTCCTAAGGGATGTGATAAAATTTATATAATGAGTGACTAATAGAATTTGGAATTTTATTTCACCACTGATGATGTTAATATGGATTATTATGGGGTTATTATAATTTCATGTATTGTAATTGACGATTTTGTTTGATTCATAATTATTTAATGGATATGGGTGATAAAATTTCTAATTGTATTTTTCTATAAAAGTAAAGGTAATCATCAATATTCAAGTTTGATAGTCTAAATGGAATATTAATGAGTTATAAGGACATAACTATTTTATATGTATATTATGTTTGTTGATGAATTTTTAAGGCTTCATCAGATATAAATGATATTAAAAATCATATATGTACTAGAAAAAAGACACAAAAAACACAAAAGACCATATATATTACAATTATATACCCTTAAATATTTATTAAAAATATAATTTAAATATAATTGTTTTTCCAAATTTTCATATTCATCAAAACACACAAAGAACCATATTGAATATGAAAGATTTAGTAATGAAGGTGTTGATGCTCGTGTAATTTCACAAGAAACAGAGTTGTTTTATTTAAATGGATTTTATATTATAAAACTCTTTCATATATTTTATTTAAATAGTGAGGCCATGCATTTCATAATTTCTAGAAATGGATATAGTTGGTGAGGCTAGGATCAGATAATGTAGCTTATTACCTAAATAAAATAAATAATATCATTAGTATTAAACTAATTTATATGTTTTATATTAGCATATTCATTGGATATTAATTCATATATAAGAATCCTCATCGGTGCCTTCTATGTTATATTTTTAAAACCTATATCATAACCTTAATGAATACATGGACCTATTAAATTAGATTTTATATAGGTGATTGTTATAATATGATGTAGGAGTATATTTATTTGTATAAAACATAGGATCAAGGGGATTTTTGGGTTTTTTGTGGTATTTCATTTGTTATTTTTTGATTCCACATTTATTTTTATACAAGAACATCCCTAAGAGAGATCCATTATAAATGGAAATATATTGATAAAAAGTTACATTATTTTTATCCAAGTGTGACGTTTATTTATTATTATTGGTTTCAACTTAGCGATAACTACTCAATCATAATCTAATGTAATATGATGTGTATGTAATATGTTGATATTATGTTTCTTGATAAATAGTGTATAGTCACTCCAAGGGGATTAAAAAATAATAACTAATCAATAGCCTTAATAAAATGGTTAATCAAAACATAAGAAATGTATTTCCATTGACATGGAAACTATTAATGCTTTACCAATATATAGTATTATAATATACATAATAATCATCTATCAACCCTAATAAGAATATCCATTTCCCAATTGTTTTATAATATAATATATTATATTAATATTTCATTTTCCAGAAAGGCATATATATGGATTTCTAGTTAAAAACCTACTTTTATAAAATAAATTTACATTTCACAATATGATTATTTATGTATCTTAAAAATTAAGCATCATAGTTCACATTAATATTAATATCTATTTTAAAAATTATTAAGTGGAATGAACAATTTTGTGGTGATTATATGTTTAGGTTATAGAGAATCCTAATAAGTCTTTTCTAATTGTATAACATGTTAATATTAATAAAAAATAAATTATAGTGCAACACATGTCTTATTTGAGTGCTCGCTAATATTAATCATGAATCATTACCTTAATAAATTTTCATTGAACCTTTATATTCATTTTCAATTATCAAGAAGTTATTTTTAGATAACCATCAATAATAAACAATATCTTAATTGAAATATGGTTTATGTAAATAATCAAGATAGAAATAATTTAAAGATATTGGTGGTGATATAGTAGTGTTGTGACAATGAACATGATAATATTTATAATCATATTCCCATTTATATAAGAGTATAAACTCTTCATGAGATACGAATTGGGCGTTAGAACATGATTTTGGGGGAATCGACTAAATATATTGGGTATTATAAAGTATCACTTCCTATATAAATATCCATGATAGTAGTATGATATGATAAAAAATATTGTACTTATAATGATGAATTTGTTATTTAATTGAATTTATGTTAATAATTTTCTAATTATTCAGAGGTTTTTTAATTATAATAATATAGAACCTTACACAATAGATAAATATTTTATTTCATTATAATAAATTAAAAAAAACGATGACAATATTTTATAGTGGTTTGAATTTAACATCTTTAAATTAGAGAAAGTCAACCTAATTTTTTTCCATGAACATAATGAACCTGTTATGGAAACCGGTTTCTTCTAGAAAACTATATACAATATATAACTATTTATGGAGATAAGTTTGGTTAAAAATAATTAAAATTGAATATCCAATGGATATAAATTTTATGAACAAAATACTTTTTTTATGAAGTCATTGATAGAATCAATATTTTTTTTGAAAATTATAATATTAGGATTCAAAGGAAGAAATAGAAAACCATGTAACAATTCAATATACATTCTATTCCATTTTATGAAAATTATTTATTTTAAAATATATTGTAATTTTTTATGCTTTTTATTTTCCCAATAAAAACATGATAAATAATTTTACGATTTTATTTAATCCATTATATGTGATATTTTATCAAACATGGTGATCTAATAGAGTTATTTTTTTCTAATAAGGAGCATTCTATATTTTTTTCCATTTTAATATGTATTTTTTATTTTAACAAAAATGCATTCCCATTACAGTTTTCATCTTCTCATGAAAAGATACTATTGATAACATCATTATTATTTTTTAAGTAAAACATATATCTGATGAGTTTTAAATAGGTGTTTGGATAAGTAAATGATATTGTTAAATTATTTTTCTCACTATAGGATAAGTGTCTCAATTTTTTAGTTATAGGGATGGATTTTAATCATATTTATTTCCAGTTTTTTTACATCTCCCTTATAATGAGTGAAAATCATTTTTAAATGAATACGTTGATTGAAATCAATATTTATCATATAATGTTTAATTTATAATTTTTATCTACAGTAGAGAATCATAGTAATATTTTCAATGCACTAAGATATCCTATTTGATGAATTATATGAGTTATATAGATTATGATAATAATTAATTACTAGTATGTGAATGATTGAAAAAATTTCCCTGAGTAACATTACTATATGTATTTCTCATAACTTATAATAAAATATTAGTTTTTGATATAAAGGAATTTAATAGTGACTTGTGATAGGTTTTCATAAAATTAACATAAATAATTATATTGGCAACATAATATGTTTTAGAAATACATTCAAAATGAATCTAATGATTATTCAATTTTAATAGACAATACTTCATCAAAACTTGCTATCATATGATTTTACATGTCAATCATCACCAATTTCCTAGGAATAAATTTTTAATAATAATAATATTGGAATTTTTAATCATATTAAAAATTATTTATAAATTGTGATAAAATCCAATTAAAATTAAATGTATTGAAAATTGATCACGTAATAACATAAAAACATTATGATCATTGAAATTTCAATTTTCTAATGATATTGTATCTGTATAATATATAATTAGTTCATCTACACATCACTCTATTTTGATATAAATATATAACAACGAAAATATATCATTGGTAAAATGTGACTATTTATTTAAAATATGATACATTAGTTGAATTTCATCAACATCATGATCACTAGATAGATTATTAATTATATTATGAATCTATTATTTTTTATTATATTCTCCTTTCCTGAGTATTAAAATACACATATCATCACTGGTTGTAAATGAAAACAAAAATATTAAATAATAGTTTTTGTATTATTTATCATCTTCATCCTAAAACTTTTAAAATATATATATATATAAGAATGTTAAATATTTTTCAATATAAATGTATTCTTTTACATAGATTATTTTGTCAATATGGTAACTAAGGATAATCTAAGGTTAATAGTGTAGAATAATTGTTATGACATAGAATTTTAATTTTCTATAGATTTGATACTTTTAATGAATAATATTATTGAATGGGTATGATATAATAACAATTAGTGTGATTTTATTTTGAATATGAGTTTTTTAAGGGTTGAGTGTTGAATATAAATTAATATTGATAAACTATTAGGATATTTCCCTGAATATAGTAAGAGGATTTCTATATAGTTTTGTTTAAATAGAATAATTTTTGGTTTTTAATTAGGTAATAAATGATTCTTTTAATGATTGGATGGTATTTTTAAATCATATAGTATACATTGTTTTTAATATAATCATAATGGAAAGTCATTACCTGTTACTGAATTTCATATCTCAAAAAATAATGTATAATTTTTCCAAACTCTAAGTATCTTTCTCAAGAATCTAAGAATTCCATTTTAGAAATTATTTTAAGTCATTGAATTCAGTCATGTTTAGTGAATAATTTATTTAATTGAGTGTCAAATAATGTTGATCTAGTAATATATCATTCTATCACAAAAGGAAATTTTCAAAAACAAAGATGTTCATTAGTCTATATGAACGCTTCTCAATGACTATATGATTGAGCAAATTTCATTGGAAAAGTGAATAAAATGAGTAGTGATTTTTTATCCTTAAAATATAACATATTTCAATGCAATATTTTATCAACAATGTGTCATGGAAAATATAAATATCCAATATTTACAGATTATATATATTTTTATGTATCATTCCTAAACAATATAATGAAAAAATATACATATAGAGGCATATAAACAATTGCGTTAACAAAATAAACACAAATAGTTAAACACATACATGAATTTTTTTCATACAGATACATAAAATAAATGAAAAATAAAATAGTATGAGAAATGAGAAAAAAACTCCCATCCAAAATGTAAAATATTGTATTACTAAGTCTCTATTGAAGACACCAAATTTAAACTCCAAATTAATTTGGAAAAAATACTTCCAAGATCCGTCATCCAATTTTAGTAGTTCATTACAATAATAATATCTCTAGAAATATTATTTATATGAATCCTTAGAGATATATTGGATGTGTGATTACAGTATTTATATTAGTTGGACATTAACCTTTGATTTTTTCTTAAAATTATGAACATTTTTTCTGTTACTAAATCAATATATTCCATTAAATAATGAAATATTAGGTAAATTATAAATTTTTTATGTTCTTAGTGAAATATGGGAATAACATGTAACATAGATTAAATACCAGGTTTAAATATTTTAACAAAATATTATTCAAATATTGAGGAATATCAATTTTTGTTAAATTCGAAATTATAATTAGATGAATCAAGAACGAAAATACGTAAATGAATTTTTGTTATTATTAACCATTTTAAACATTTATTTAAATATACGTAATCTATTAATTGATATTGTAATTGTAATTGTAATTATTCAAAAAAAAATTTGGTTGTTGTTAATTGTGAAATAAATGTAATTTTAAATAATGAATTAGTTTTTTAAAATATTGATTTTTAATTGGTCATTTAAATTAAATTTCATATTATTCTAGAATAAAATTGTTAATGGATTGATTTAATTTATTTGATCATTTATTGAATTGTTATCGAAATATTCTACACATAAAAATGTGTAATATATTGTGATTTATATTTTGAAAAAATGGAATGGAATAAAGTGTCCACGCCAAGGGAATATGATAACATAAGTGACCATTCAAATTGAATATTAAGTGACCCTGAATTGGAAACATTTTTATGAGGCATCACAAATGTTTTTCAATGGAATGAACTATAAATATTTATCACAGTTAGTATAACTATCATGGATCATTTAGTATTATACTATATGTTTATTTTCATATTTCAACTAACTTGGAACTCTCCTCATGGTCACATCACCCAATTGGAAACCCTACTTATCCTTAACCAACCACATATTCATGGTTGGTTGATAACCTACTGTAAATTGGAAACCTGTAATTCATAGAAATTGTAACACCTGAGACTTTTATGTTATATAAATCATCAAAAGAATCTTTTTCTACACACAACACTTTCTTGGCTT
Organism: Viscum album; assembly: GCA_963277665.1. Taxonomy (NCBI): domain Eukaryota; kingdom Viridiplantae; phylum Streptophyta; class Magnoliopsida; order Santalales; family Viscaceae; genus Viscum; species Viscum album. The sequence continues at coordinate 1,900,027,849 of OY728150.1, forward strand.
GCTTTACACGAAATCGCGAGTTTCCTCGATAGCTTGTGTCGTACGCAATACCGAGTTTCACTAAACAACGATATACTATTAAAATATTATTAAAACTAGCCGTTATGAATAGTAATAACCACTTTTTGAAAATTTATAAATTTTATTTTTCAAAATGGACTTCATTTTTTGATACGGAATATCAAAATTAGCATAGTGTGAAATTTTGGTATTTTTCTAAAAACATTCAATTTTTGATGAATAGTGAAACCACTAAGTTGTAGTTAAAAAACTGAATTTCTCATAAAGATAATTTTACCGCTTCTGTGAGTGGAATTTCGAAAATCCAAGAGACACGGTTGATGTTAGTAAGTAAAATGTGGTTCAATGAGATGAAAATATTTTTTTGGTGAATAGTAACTTTTTAGTTTTTTTTACAACGGTTAAAAGTAAATATGTTAATTAAAGGTAAGAATGATATTATTATTACAATAACACGTGTTTTAATTATATTGGACAAGTTTAATTCGACCAAAAACATACTTAGTAATAAAATATGACCATTTAAGCCCACTTGGATTAGAATAGGACATTTATTATTAATTTATTTAAAGAAGGGTTAAAATAGTTAAAATCAATGTTTAATAGGTAAATCATTTTTAAAATTAGGTTATACCTAAGATAAATTCGACTATAAATATTCATTAGAAAGCTAAAGAGATTTCCTACATCATGGTATTTTATTTTTAATTTTTATACATTAAATAATTTAATTTATTTATGACACAACGATGATGAAGTAATTATCTTATTAATGAAATATTGACATAATTGATGTTATAAATACCCAAATAAATATAATTTGAGACTTTTTATGAATTCCACTAATTTTATAGGTTAATATGACATGTTATTATTGATTTAATTTCCTTTTTTTGAACTTATCATTCTGTTATGATTTTCACAAAAATCAATTACTAAATAGTGTCAAAATTGACATAAAATAGTTTTTAAAACAAATATTATATTATTAATTGTTATTTTATCCCTAAAAATATAAGGTTAGGCAAAATGACTTATATAAGATTATATATATTAATTATAAACAACTTGGGGTTCGTTTGTCTTGATATAGTTTGTTTATTAACCTCATAGTATAAGAACACAAGAAGTCACGGTAAAAGTAAAATTATTTAACATAATCTTAAATCTACATGATAAGGTTAAAATAGGAACATAAACTTGTATAAATTATATTGGATGAGAGGAGTTTGACCCATCCCCACATTATCCTCGAAATAAATCAATTTGGAGCTATTTAAAATTGAACTTGACTTTATAATAAAATAATATGTTTAGTTATTCCAAAGGATCCCCTCTCCTCCCTTATAAAAGGGCACCTCCTCCCTCTCTTCCTCACACCACATTGAGCCTTCATGATCGTCCAACCCCTTCCAATTCTTATATCCACTTCCCTAGAAACATCCTAGAGGTTCTGGTCTTCTTCAAATACCCATTTTAGTTCCCTAAAAGGAGGTCTCAAAGAAGCACTTCAAAGAAGAGGTAATGTCCGTTACCGATCCTTTCATCTTTATTTCTTCTTACACTTCTTGTTATTTAGTTGTTTCATTATTAATTAATAACATCATTATCAATCATATACTGAAATGTTATTATAAGTATTAAACAACCCTATTTCACCATCTATCCATCCTACGGAAAATGAAATCACCGCGCGTGCGTACGTACGGAATACCGTCTCCACGTCGTGGTGTAATCTATTTTCCACCACCACCTTACTTGGATGGGTATAATGGTGTAAATAATGACAATATATGACTATAATAAAGTGATACTGATTATTAAATAGTATACATACACTCCAATAAAATTCCACGATCATAGGAACGATATCATTACTCGTGCGTACGTACGGAATACTGTCTCCACGATGTGATGCGACTCATTCTACATGATCTTCATTTCATAATGATTATATAAATGAATTTAATGAATAAATATGATATATATTACACTAATACCATTCTGGAAATTAGGTATCTATAACCTAATGAGAAGAATAAGAATTTATTCGACAAAACACGCATAAGAACAAAAAGTTATAAACACCCGAATAACAAGTAGCAATGAAATATTACTACTAATAATCTAAGAATATGACCATATATGATATCATAAAAATATGTATGATTCTTTAATAATCCAATAACATTATTTAAATCATTATACAGGAGTTTCGGACACGTACAAAGCATATCGGATCTAAGGTAAGGGAAAATCTCGTAAATCTCAATTTTTATCCGAGATTGTTTATACATCAGAATTTACTGGGGAATATTTATCATCCACATCCATGTTTCCTCAATATGTAATATTTATATCCTTATAAAATAGTTTATATCCAATTTTACCCTTCGGTGAGTTTTTAGTAAAATATATGAAAAGAATATTTTGTCATTTTTCGTACGATGTACTTTTTGACTTTTCCGACAAAAGTATGATGAATGTTTTTTAACTTATACGACATGAATGGATTTTTAAAACATTATTTCCAAGTAGCATCATTTACAAGTTTTCATGTTTATTTTTAATCAACTTCTTTTAGTTTATAATTGAACGACATGTTAAGAAAGGAAAATTGTTTTTGAAACAGAAATGATATTTTCCTCAAGAATGGAGTTCAAGTGTTTTATCAAAATTATTTTCCATATAAGATAATAAAGGGTTCTGTTTTTATCCCTATTATTACATTGATTTATTTTTATTAATTCCTTTATCCTATATGAATTGTTTTATGATGTCATGATGTTTAAGATTCCCATTTTTATTATATGGGTTATGCAATGATGTATGGTTTAAGATTTTGTGGCACACATAAGAATGGTATCATTATGAGATGGGTGGGACCTATATCTCCCTCCAATGCATTGGGTAAAGATTGTATATCTCATGATATAGACATGGCTGAAACCGTATTTTATACCGGTTCAGTGAAACAGGACTGAAACGAGGGTGACTCTGTTCAAAAATGGACTTTGTCCACTAAGATAGTCTTGGAAATGAGTATTGACTAATAAGAAATGATTCTCTATGATTATGTGTGTATGCCACAAAGGTTCATGTTTTGAGTTATGATTATTGGGATATAATTTCACTACTATCATTTATCCCATGTTATGATATTATGATCTCTTTTGCAGGTTAAGATTTCCAAAATGTTATGTTCTTATAAATATGATGTGATTGATATTTCTTTTGTTTACCCTTACTGAGAATTTGAGCTCACCCTTTTGTATGTTTTATTTCCCCAGGTCAAGAAGAAGGTTATTAAGTTGAATATGCCAAAAAGGGACTCTAGATATGATTAAATAAATGGGAGGAAAAGTAGATGCTTTATGAACCAGTTGTTTATGTTTCCCAGTTTCTAAAGACAATATACCTATACGGTCCTTTCTTGGTTTTGTTATATGTTGTAATAAGTGTGCTTAAATTCTGATGTCCTAACAATGTATGTAAAGTATGGGTCATTATAGTTGGTATCAGAGGAAAGGTATAGTCAACCTTTGGAAACTAGAATGTGAAAGACTTAGTAAAAACCCTAAGGATAAGTCTAGGCATAAAACACAATCATAGTTTTTTAGAAATGGCCATGAATAACCTCGGATAAGACCTTATGTGTGAAATTTTATTATTGATTATGTGGTTTTCCTATTATAATTAGTATTTCTCACACTATTCTTCTTGGTTTTAGTCAATGGCTGGAACCCGAAGGAACCGTGTTAATGCGGAATGCGACAGGTAATGCAATGATTTTCCCCCAGAGCAACCAAACGTTATGGAAGGTAGAATGCAAAATCTTGTAGTCATGCTCACACAACTTTCTCAAGCTATGAATCATGCAGGACTTCCAAACGAGAAAATAAAGGAGCAACATTCTGTTGAATCCTTCATGAGACAGCGTCCACCTTCATTCAGTGGGTCTACTGATCCATTATTTTCCGAAAAATGGATTAGTACTACTGAAAAGATATTTTAAGTTCTTCAATGTTCTGAGCATGATAAATTCATCTTAGCAGTTTATTGTTTGGAAGGTTATGCTGATCAATTGTGGAATCATATTAAGAATAAGAGGCAAAGGGATGAAATTTAGTCCATGGAATGGGATGAGTTCAATAAATTATTTTTCAATAATTACTTCCCTCGTATTCTTCGAACAAAGATGGAGAAAGAGTTTCACGAACTGAAGCAAAAGGATGATGAATCTGTTGGTACCTATGAAGAAAATTTTACAAGACTTGCAAGGTATGCTTCTGGTATTATTATCTAACCTGAGAGTAATATCGATCGATTCTTTAGTGGCATAAAACCAAGTCTTTGAAGGGCCTTATCCATAAGGGACTTCAATAGCTAAGAGGAAATCGTTCGATGTGCACTCAAAGTTGATATGGAGATTGGAGTAACCCATCAGTCATATGGGTTTGATAAGAAGAGGAAAATGGAATTCAAAGGAAAATCTAAAGAGCACATTGAAAAGAAGATGAGATTTCATTTATGCTCAAAGTGTGGAAAGAGACATAGAGGGAGTTGTTTTAAAGGGTCAAGTAAATGTTTCAAATGTGGAAAGAAAGGTCATCGGGAATTTGAATGTCGCGATGATGGGAAGAAGATGTCTAATGATGAAAACAAAGGAAGGGATACACAGAATGAACCTACTACACTTCAATGTTTCAAGTGCAATGAGATGGGACATTATGCCAATAAATGACCTAATCCAAGGGTTGATGATGATGGTCGACGTCAACAAACTCTTAAGGCTAAAGACAAAGGAAAGGAACATGCAATTTCTATCAGCGATGTGGAGTACGATAACGATGTGGTGAAAGGTACACTTACCATCCACTCTAAAGTAGAAAATGTTTTATTTGATTCGGGATCCACCCACCCCTTTATTTATGAAGAATTTTCTAAGGGTATCACCATATTACCTCAACAATTAGATGTTGAGTTAGCTGTGAAAACACCTAATGGCACAACAGTCGCATCAAAAGTTTATAATTCTTCTCCGATGGAAGTTTGTGGGAATGTGCTTCCTGAAAATCTTGTGATCCTTCCTATTGTGAAATTTGATGTAATTATAGGCATGGATTGGATTTCTATACATGGAGACCATATCAATTCCCAAAGAAAGGAAGTCAAATTTCATATTCCAGATCAATCTATGATCGTCTATCGATGCAAGGATGAACATAACCTTCCAGTGGAAATTTCTTCCATTTTATGGGTATTGATTCCACTAAATGAAGGTTATTTATCTCAAATGGTTGGTGAGAAACTCACGATTAAGAATATTCCCATTGTACGAGAGTTTGATGAAGTTTTTCTAGAGGAATTACCGGGTCTTCCACCAAATCGTGAAGTTGAGTTTTCAATAGAACTCGTACTAGGTGCTTTGCCAATTTCAAAGACACCTTATAGAATGGCCCCAATTGAGTTTCAGGAATTGAAGAATCAACTCCAAGAGAATCTTGATAAGGGGTTCATATTCCCTAGTGTGTCACCTTGGGGAGCACCTGTTCTGTTTGTTAAGAAGAAATATGGAACAATGAGACTCTGCATTGATTATCGAGAACATAACAAGATCATTATCAAGAAAAAATATCCTCTCTCGCGCATTGATGACCTATTTGACCCACTACGCGGAGCTCAATACTTTTACAAGATTGATATTCGTTCAGGGTATCATCAATTAAGGGTCAAAAGGGAATATATACCAAAGACGGCTTTCCGTACAAGGTATGGACACTATGAATTTATAGTGATGCCATTTGGTCTTACTAATGTCCCTGCTATCTTCATGGATCTAATGAATAGAGTCTTTAAAGACTATCTTGATCAGTTTTTGGTAGTCTTTATAGATGATATTCTTGTCTATTCAAAGATCAAGGAAGAACATAAAGATCAATTGAGAATTATCAAAAGATGGTTGAGACCAACAACAGTGACTGAGATCCGAAGTTTTCTTGGTTTGGCTGGATATTATCGACATTTTGTGAAAGATTTTTCACGATTATCTAATCCACTCACCAAGTTGACTCAGAACGGAGTTAAGTTTGTTTGGACGAAGGAATGTGAAAAGAATTTCAAGGAGTTGAAAAGAAGGTTATCCAGTGAACCTATGCTCACGCTTCCTTGTAGTGGAGAATGGTTTGTGATCTACAGTGATGCATCCAAGAAGGGATTAGGGTGTGTTCTTATGCAAAATGATATGGTGATAGCTTATGCCCCACGAAAGTTGAAAATCCATGAGCAAAATTACCCAACACATGATTTGGAGTTAGCTGCGGTAATCTTTGCATTAAATATTTTGAGGCATTACCTATATGGTGAAAGGTGTGATATTTATACTGATCATAAAAGTTTAAAGTATATTTTAACACAAAAGGATCTGAATATGCGTCAAAGAAGATGGTTGGAGCTGATTAAGGATTATTACTACTCGATCAATTACCACCCTGGGAATGCAAACAAGGTGGCAGATGCATTAAGTCGACAAGAATATGCTAGTGTATCCATGATGAGGATCACAAAAGATCCAATATTTATGGATTTAGAAAGGATGGATCTAGGAATTATAATGAAAGGGGAAAAATCGTATCTTTATCAAATGAATGTTCAACCATCTATACATGTGAAGATTAAAGAGGCACATAAAGAAGATGTCGAGTTACAAAAGAAGGTGAGAAATGTTCCTGAATTCAACCTTGATTGTGATGGGATAATAAAGTTCAGGAATCGGGTTTGTGTTCCTCCCATCCCAGAATTAAAGGAGGAGCTGCTGGATGAGGCTCATAGTTTTTCATTCTCTATTCATCCTGGAAGCACGAAGATGTATAGGGACCTGAAAGAGTACTTCTGGTGGGATGGCATGAAAAGAGATGTTGCTGAATATGTCTCTCGATGCTTGGTTTGCCAACATGTTAAAGCTGAGAGACAGAAGTCTAAGGGGATGTTACAACCATTACCCATACCCGAATGGAAATGGGAAAACATCACTATGGACTTTGTCACAAGACTTCCTAAAACATCCAAAGGCAATAATGCTATCTGGTTCATAGTTGATCGTCTTATAGTGTCTGCACACTTCATTGCTATTAGAGAGAATTTCTATCTGGATCAGCTTGCCAGGATATATGTAAAGGAAGTGGTAAGATTTCATGGAGTACCACTTTCTATTATATCTGATTAGGATCCAAGATTTACCTCGAAATTCTGGAGAAGTCTTCAGCATACTCTGGATAGAGAGTTGAGTTTCAGCACTGCTTACCATCCTCAGACAGATGGTCAGTTTGAGAGAAAAATTCAAACTCTAGAAGATATGGTGAGTTCTTGCTCTATGGATTTCAAAGGTGGTTGGGATCGATACCTACCTTTGGTGGAATTTTCTTATAATAATATATTTCAATACAATATTCAGATGGATCCTTATGAAGCTCTCTATGGAAAGAAATGCAGGACTCCAACTTGTTGGGATGAAGTTGGGGAAAGAAAGCTATTAGGACCCGATCTCATTGATGAAATGGTAGAAAAGGTCAGATCTATTCAACAACACATAAGGGCAGCTCAATGTAGACAGAAAAGTTATGCCGACAACCGAAGAAAAGACCTAGAGTTTTAAGTGGGTGATAAAGTGTTCTTATGAATATCTCCCTGGAAGAGGGTTATGAGATTTGGAAAGAAGGGGAAGTTGATCCCTAGATATATCGGTCCTTTCAAAATACTGGATCGTGTTGGGAAGGCATCTTACTGATTGGCGCTTCCACCTAATCTCTCTCATGTTCACGATGTGTTCCATGTATCTCTCCTGAGAAAGTACATACCTGATCCTTTACATGTACTCAGCTCAGAAGTTGTACCACTGGAACAAGATCTTTCTTATGAATAACAACCGATAGTGATTCTGGATCGTAGTGTAAAAGTCCTACTAAACAAGACCACTCGATTGGTGAAAGTTTTATGGAGGAACCACCAATTAGAAGAAGCTACATGGGAGCTTGAGGATTTTATGAGGGAGAGGTATCCTCATCTGTTTGTTACAAAGTGATGAATTTCGAGGGAGAAATTCATTTTAAGGGGGGTAGAATGTAACACCTGAGAATTTTATGTTATATAAATCATCAAAGGAATCTTTTTCTACACACAACACTTGCTTCGCTTGCTTTACACGAAATCGCAAGTTTCCTCGATAGCTTGCGTCATACGCAATACCGAGTTTCACTAAACAACAATATACTATTAAAATATTACTAAAAATAGCCATTATGAATAGTAATAACCACCTTTTGAAATTATATAAATTTTATTTTTCAAAATGGGCTTCATTTTTGGATTTGGAATATCGAAATTATCCTAGGATGAAATTTTGGTATTTTTCTAAAAACTTTCAATTTTTGTTGAATAGTGAAACCACTAAGTGGTAGTTAAAAAACTGAATTTTTCATAAAACTTAATTATACCTCTTCTGTTAGTGGAAATTAAAAACTCTGAGAGACATGGTTGATGTTAGTAAGTAAAATGTGGTTCAATGAGATGAAAATAATTTTTTGGTGAATAGTAACTGTTTATCTTTTTTACCACAGTTAAAAGTAAATAGAGTAATTAAGGGTAAAAATGATATTATTATTACCCTAACACATGTCCTAATTCTATTGGACAAATTTAATTCGACCAAAAAAAACCTTAGGAATAAAATATGACCATTTAGGCCCACTTGGATTAGATTAGGACATTTATTATTAATCTATTTAAAGAAGGGTTAAAATAGTTAAAATCAATGTTTAATAAGTAAATAATTTTTAAAATGGGGTTATACATATGATAAATTCGACTATAAATATTAATTAGAAAGATAAAAAGATTTCCTACATGATGGTATCTTATTTTTAATTTTTAGACATTAAATAAGTCAATTTATTTATGGCCCAACGATGATGCAATAATTATCTTATTAATGAAATATTGACATAATTGATGTTATAAATACCCAAATAAATATAATTTGAGACTTTTTATGAATTACACTAATTTTATAGGTTAATATGACATGTTAGAATTGATTTAATTAACATTCTTTGAACTTATCATTCTGTTATCATTTTTACAAAAATCAATTACTAAATAGTGTCAAAATTGACATAAAATAGTTTTTTAAAAAATATTATATTATTAATTGTTATTTTATTACTAAAAATCTATGGTTCGTCCAAATGACTTAGATAAGGTTATATATATTAATAATAAACAACTTGGGGTTCTTTTGGCTTGATATAATAAGTTTATTAACCTTATTGTATAAGAACACAAGATGACACGGTAAAAGTAAAATTAATTAACTTAATGATAAATCTACATGATAAGGTTAAAATAGGAACCTAAACTTGTCTAAATTTTATAGGATGAGATTATTTCTACCCATCTACACCTTAGCTTCGAAAAAAATTAATTTGTAGCTATTTAAAACCGAACGTGACTTTATAATAAACTAATATTTTTAGTTATTCCAAAGGAGCCCCTCTCCTCCCTCATAAAAGGGCACCTCCTCCCTCTCTTCCTCACACCAATTTGAGCCTTCACGCTCGGAAAACCCCTGCCAATTCTTCTCTCAACTTCCCTGGAAACATCCTAGAGGTTTTGTTCTTTTTCAAAGACCCATTTTAGTACCCTAAAAGGAGGTCTCAAAGAAGCACGTCAAAGAAGAGGTAATGTCCGTTACGGATTCTTTCATCTTTATTTCTTCTTCCACTTCTTCTTATTTAGTTGTTTCATTATGATGTAATAACATCAGTATCACTAATATAATGATATATTATTATAAGTATGAAACAACCCTATTTGATCATCTATCCATCCTACGGAAAAAGAAATCACCGCACGTGCGTAAGTACAGAATACCGTCTCCACACCGTGGTGTAATCTATTTTCCACCACCACCTTACTTGGATGGGTGTAATGGTGTAAATAATGACTATATATGACTATTATAAAGTGATACTGATTCTAAAATAGTATACATACACTCCAATACAATTCCACGATCATAGAGACGATATCATCACTCGTGCGTACGTACGGAATATTGTCTCCACGATGTGATGCGACTCGTTCTACATGATCTTCATTTCATAATGATTATATAAATGAATTGAATGAATAAATATAATATATATTACACTAATACCATTATGGAAATTAGTTATCTATAACCTAAATAGAATAATAAGAATTTATTCGACAAAACACGCATAAGAACAAATAGTTATAAACACCCGAATAACAAGTAGCGATGAAATATTACTACTAAGAAGCTATGAATATGACCAAATGTGATATCATAAAAATATGTTTGATTCTGGAATAAGTGAATAACATTATTTAAATCATTATACAGGAGGTTCGGACACGTACAAATCATATCGGATCTAAGGTAAGGGAAAATCTCGCAAATCTCTACTTTTATCCGAGATTGTTTATACATCAGAATTTACTGGGGAATATTTATCATCCACATCCATGTTTCCTCAATATGTAAAATTTATATCCTTATACAATAGTTTATATCCAATTTTACCCTTCAGTGAGTTTTTATTAAATGATACGAAAGGAATCTTTTTTCATTTTTCGTACGAGGTACTTTTTGACTTTTCCGACAAAAGTACGAAGAATGTTTTTTTTAAACTTATACGGCATGAATGGATTTTTAAAACATTATTTCCAAGAAGCTTTTCTTTACAAGTTTTCAAGTTTATTTTTAATCAACTTCTTTTAGTTTATAATTGTACGACATGTTATGAAAGGAAAATTGTTTTTGAAGCAGAAAGGATATTTTCCTCAAGAATGGAGTTCAAGTGTTTTATCAAAATTATTTTCCATCTAAGATAATAAAGGGTTCTGTTTTTATCCCTATTGTTACATTGATTTATTTTTATTAATTCCTTTTATCTTATATGAATTGTTTTATTATGTCATGATGTTTAAGATTCCCATTTTTATTACATGGGTTATGCAATGATGTATGATTTAAGATTTTGTGGCACACATAAGAATGGTATCATTATGAGATGGGTGGGACCTATATCTCCCTCCAATTCATTGGGTAAAGATTTTATATCTCATGAGATAGACATGGCTGGAATGGTAGGTTATACCGGTTCAGTGAAACAGGACTAAAACGAGGGTGACTCGGTTCAGAAATGGATTTTGTCCACTAAGATAGTCTTGGAAATGAGTTTTGACTAATAAGAAATGATTCTCTATGATTATGTGTGTATGACACAAAGTTTCATGTTTTAGGTTATGATTATTGGGATTACATTTCAGTACTATGATTTATCCCATGTTATGATATTAGGATCTCTTTTGCAGGTTAAGATTTCAAAAATGTTATGTTCTTATGAATATGATGTGATTGATATTTATTTTTTTTATCCTTCCTGAGCATTTGAGCTCACCCTTTTTATGTTTTATTTCCCCAGGTCAGGAAGAAGGTTATTAAGTAGAATATTCCAAAAAGGGACTCTAGATATGATGAAATAAATGGGAGGCAAAGTAGATGCTTTATGAACCAGTTGTTTATGTTTCGCAGTTTTTAAAGACACTATACCTATACGGTCCTTTCTTGGTTTTGTTATATGTTGTAATAAGTGTGCTTCCATTCTGAAGTAATAACAATGTATGTAAAGTATGGGTCGTTATAGCAATGGTGGTTTTATCAATCATCATCCACTCCTCCAACCTAACTTTATATAGAATCTCTACAGTCATACTTGAATGAATCTGTAAAAAAAATTCACTACATGCCTATAATGATTGTCTCCAAATCTCAAGCCTATTGCATTCAATCCCTATGAGAGAGAAGCCCCAGGAATATTAATGATTGGAAAATGTTCTACCCGACAAAGAAAACACTTTTCTATTGTAGAATACCAAAATATAACTACAGTGAATTGAATGAGATCGCCGAAAGAATATAGAGTAATTATATTTTGAGGTATTATGAATAATTCTCACTATTGGGGAAAGTTATTGATGAATAATGACTTAAAAACAAACTATAATGCAACATGTAACATCTAATCATTTTCTCAAGAAGTGATGGGTTTACTACTTAGACATATATGATATCCCCAAGACAGAACATCATAAAATAAATTACAAGGGAAATGAAGTGTATTTGGGGGTGGATTTTAATTTTGAAAGAAAAAACATCCAAACAATATAAAAAATTACAATAAAAACGAAAATAAGATTTATGAGTAAAACATTACTACACAAATTATGAAAATATAAATAAAATACATTTGAATAAAAGATGAATACACAATATATACTCAAATAGATAAATGTAAAACAAAACTAAAAAATCTCATGTGTCATCAACAAGCAAAACTGAAGCCACTCTTATCTCAAATTCCACATGTCACATACATGGTTTTGAGAAGCATCACTAAAGAGTAACATACCATACCTTAACCCATGTATCAATAGATGACATTTGAAAATTCCCCTGGATGCCCACATAGAGGTGTGTTTATACTCCATAGTATTTACCTAATGAATTATAAACTCCAAGAACTAGGACTATTGTTTTTACAACAATTTAAATAAAATAGTTTAAATGTAGTTTTGACAATATAAAAAAAACCATAAGTAAGTATAAATTAAAAACTATAAAAGAGTAAAAATTTTCTAATTTCTTGAGGATATCCACAAACATTTATCTACATAAACACACCATACATGCTTTGGTGATTGTTATACACTCATGAAAGGTCCACCATCAATCCAAAGAGTCATAAAAAGGAGACCAATACCATGTTCCCCAATGGAACACTCCCTTCCCCAGGGTCATATCCAATGAAAATGAACACTTTCCAACCATGAATTCATAATACTAAATTCAAACCATTTAAGAAAAAACATTTCATTCCTTAAATCATTTCATGAAACTCATTATATGAATTAAAACCAAAAAATAATTGTAATATCATCAATATAAAATTAAAAAAAGAGGGTTTTCCACAATCCATATATTTTTCCATAAATCCATATTGATAGATACATGGGATTCAATTATGAATAACAAAATGATTAAGAAACATTTAATGAAAATAAATTAATAAGAATAATACATCTTGTTAAAATTCAAACATAGATGATAAATAATCCGGAAACCTCACAATGATTATTGAAAATGAAGTACAACATAATGAAAATCTAAATCCAGGGTTAGATATCCTACCATTGGATAAAAGGAATAAAATATCAATTTTATTACACATCGAAGAATATATATTTATCTTATATGGATTTGAATTATAATTCTGGGAGTGAGAAGTAAACTAGATATTTCATGATTGATGAATAATAATAAATTATTGAGGAATGTATACCTATAACGTTTATTGATTCTATTTAGAATCACTTGTAGATAAAAGGGTTTCATATCTTATCTTATGGATCAAAATAAATTCAGGTTATTAATGTGTTATCTAATTAAATGAGTAATTAACTATTAATTAAGATCAGATATATATTTTAGGGGTTCCAACAGTATACCACATGGTTAGGCCACAAGGTTTCTCAATCCATGTTCCAACTATAAAGTGTTACTATCTAAATCCAACACCTCTCATTTTTGGATTTTGTGGTTAGAAAATCCCTGACAGATAAATATTTTTTCCTATGTTTTATGTTTAGAAATTTTTTATATGCACTCGCATTGTTTTCCCAAACTTCTCACCATGCATGTGTGTACCCAGTGCCAATTATCCACCACTAAAGAGTTTCCTGGAGAGAGTGCAATGGTTTTAGGAACATTCAAAAATCATTCACCTCATAAAATCCACTAAATCACGATAAAACACATCATAATCTCCCAAAATATAAAACAAACATTATATAAGAAAAGAATATATGAATAAAGTGAACTATAACTATAATAATGAGTGTGAAATTATTTCCATAATTAGATGTTCCACCCAAGAAAAGTAGAAAGTCACAATTTCCATGGTAGAGTTTAGGCCACCACTCTTACATTTCTTTCTCATGATCTCATTTTTTTCTTGAATATTACAATATATCCATAAAACCAACATTTGATTTACTCTTTTCCAAAGAAATATTATCTCTTCCCTATTAAAAACCTATACCCACACATGAATCAATATAGAATTTGTCTCGAGGATAATATGATCACATTGAATCATGTGATCAAGATCAGGTTGGTACTTCTTTAGCTAGGAAACATAAAACACATTGTAAACTGAAATGAACCTTAGTTAGAGAATACAACCAATATTCCACCTCACACACTAATTCATGTATATCAGAAAGGAATATATATCAAGGGGAAAACATTACCTATATACCAAAATAACAATTCACATGCCTCAAACACTAACACAATAAATGTTTATTGTGTGCCTCTTTTAAAATTTAATATATTTGGTATTTTATTATTCTCACCACAGGATAAAACTATAATATACTATTAAATATGATGGTTAGAATTGTAATAATACCATTTGAAAGTGTATATGAAAAAAAATTCTAACTTCACTTAGGAATGTATAAATAAATATTTTTATCTTGTGATGGAAAATATAATATATTTAAATCATGGAAACAGTAAATAATTGTTTTCTAAATCATAAATTAAGTGTTGGTATTTTTGAAATACAAAAATGATTTTTTAAAATTTTATAATTAATATTATTATTTTTTTAATTTTATTTTCATGAAAGAGGTTCATAAATTAATAATTGTTTTCTTATTATTGCATTATATCATTTAATACCATAATTAGTTATTTAAAGTTTCATAAAATCTATTATAATATTATGATTTTTATTTTTGAGTAAATGAGGATTTTGTTTAGAAATTAAATTTATCATATTTAGAAAACTATACCAGTAAAATGGAGTCCATTTTATAATTACAAATTTCTAAAATTTTATAGGGAATATTTTGGTTATTTGTCTAAAATAGATTATTTTTTGGTAAATAAGGAAATTCAGTAATTTACTTTATTTTTCAAAAACCTGAATTTTTTATCCATAAATGATTTATGGTTGATGTAATCAGATAATCTTCAACTCTAATTCTATATTTTAATATATTTAGTTAAAAGAATCAAAAGTAGTGATTGATTAGATAGAAAATAATAATCTATTGTTTAAAATAATTAGAAAATACTCATATTATCCACTATAAATACAACCCCTCACCACATCTTCTCCACACACCTTCAAAGACATTAATATTGTCCTATTACTTGCTTATACCTCTCCCAAACCCCTCAGAAACTTTCTAGTATTCATGGTATCGCCCAACAGTCCATTTCAACACTCTATAAAGAGGTTATCTAGGAGAGTAATTCAACAGGTAAATTCCCTTTTGTTCTTTTAATTTTCGTTAAGTTTATTTTATTTTGATATCCATTCTATACCTCCTCTATCCAAAAATGAATGATAAATCCAGTATTATATTTATTTTAATGTTCCTATGATAATAGTATATCCACCATAGATTCATTTCTCTTCTCATTTTTATTATTTAAATGAATTCATTGTTCATGATGTGTCGACTTACCACCGTCATGGATATCATGTATGTTTTTTCATTTCCGACATTCAGGCTTTCCATAAAACAATTTTTGTGGTTAAAAAATATATTAATATATATATTGAAACTTATTTAAGGGTTTTTTTAGCCTATATGGATAAATAATATAAACCCTAAAAGGAATCTATCGTGTGATGGTCAAAAAAATCCCAAATAATCTAAAGAGTGATTATTAATGTTTTATCTAATAGATCATCCTCATATATAGAAAAAATTATATACAATACCATTAAATATTATATATGTGGATCAATAACATATAATTTCAATTCTGGATAACTGTTACTATTTCACATTTTCTCTCGTACGTGTATACAGGTAGACCAATCATGAAAACCAAGGAAACGAACACAAACGAATGAAGAAGTTAAATATTATAACTCATGAAAATGAAATTAAATGAACATAATATAATTATAATAAATAAAATATCATTTTTAAGAGGATATAAATTAAATTATTAATGAATATTAATTTCATTATAATTGACATTAAGCACAAATACAGAACATATTCAAACTTAAGGTAATGGCTTCTCCCAAAACCACTATTTTTCATTTGGGTGATACTTTCTCTCTCTATAACCAATGTAAATTTTCATTATTTTTTATATAATTATTCTATATTAACTCTATATGTTCTAAAATCATGTATTTATATAATTTTATCATTCTTTAATAGAGAAATAAATGTTTTGTAAGATGTTGTTCCGAATTCCATCTCATATGCAAGCCCAATTAAATAGTACTTACATATATCATACCCATTTTCAAGTTCACAACATAATACATTCCGAGAAGTATTTTTTTATAAAGTTACACTTTTTATCATGAAAACATATCTTCTCGCTTTTCTAGTTTCATTGCAAAAAATTAATCATTTTCATCCTTAAATATTCTTTTATATTATCTCTTAAAAAACCCTAAAGTGGAAAATTTCTCATATTTCTTAAAAACTATTTTTTCATATTTTCTCTTAATTAAGAAATATTTTTGGACTAAACTGTCATTTAATTGTCTTAATTATAATTTTTTGGGATATACATTCTTATTTCTAGGACAAATTGAAATTATTTTCCAAATAGAACTACTATAACTAATGTAATAGGTAATTTGACCTATGAATTCATTGATGATTTTATTAGATAAGTTTCATCTAATTTAATAACATATTTATAATATTATGCATAATTTGATTTGATATTTAATGATATAATCTTCAAAATTTAATTGAATGTTTAATGATTAGTTTGACAATGGTTGTGCTATCTTGATTCCATCCACCATTTTACAATGAATGGTTAGTTATTATGTTATATATTTGAGGAATGTTAATCAAATTTTGTATGTATATGTAATATAGGTTTAATCACATTCATATGAGGAATTCTTTGTATTTAGTAAGTAGTAGGTGGGAACCGCTATATCCCCTCGATGAATAATTAAGTCTGATAAGAAAAAACAAATTTAGACTTTGTCGAGGCCTTGACAATTTGTTTTTAGATATTGATGTGGAAGAGGGGTAGACCATTTATTTTATGATGACATGTGGAAGGCATCATTGGTATGATTTAGATATCCAAAAGTTTGTATTCAGTTATTATAATATTAGTAATTGATAGTGTAACTGATTATTAAAATAACAATATATTTATGTTTAACATTCATTCTCATATAATTTTTTATGGCATTATTTGACCAGTTTTGTTCCTACCATATTATTCTCCACATTATGTTTTACTGAAATTTATGTTTATGTATTCATCATACATTATTTTTTTTGTTAATCATAACTTCAGTTTTATTAATTACCCTTATCGGGAAACTGAGATCACACCTTTCGTATGTTTTATTTTTTTCCCAAAATATAAAGATGTATATTATGAATGGCTTATAAGGATAATCTTGCAGCTTATGGGTGTTTACAATGAATTTTCTATTTTTTCTCAATTCATGTTGTAATTTAAATCATATGTATGTAGTTTGTTTTATTATTATACAATACTAATTGGTTTTTTGGGATCTGAACACTTATTCTTCGAACCAATGTAATTATGTAAATAAACATCTCTGGGAACATAGGCTTGTGGTATATAGAGTTTCTATCATAGAATGTTTAGTAGAAACCTTAGCATCAAGATTACTGAACAAAACATTAAGATATAATTTGATGATAAACATATTATAACATCTTCTAATTTTGGTAATGTTGTGATTATATGGGTCTTCCTAGAAATACATCTATATCTCTATACTATATGTGTGTGTTCTCCTAGAATAGATGTACCTACGAGAAATAACTCTGACATAGTTTATCAGGCCTGAGTCGATGTAACATAGTACACGATAATAGGTCTTAATGTGTGCCTGGTTTGACACTCCCAAGGGATATTCTTAGGAGAATTTAAATTTTAGTTACACACCATTATGAAGGATTTAAAATTAAATATGACCCCAATTATATAAGGTTTATTATTATTTAAATATTTAGGAATATTTTTTTTATTTTATGTTAAGTGTTTTTCATGATTTAAAATGATGAGTTATGATTCATATCATAATTATGTGTATACCATTTTTCAGAAATTATGCATGTTGGAAGGAATGGAAACCATATAAATACATGTATTACATGAAATGATTTTCCTCATATGCATGATAATGATGATAGAGAATAAGATAATACTTTATATGAGAAACTTTTAACTATATATGGAAAACTGACTAAGGTTATGAGATATAAACATACAAGCATAGAGAATCCTGATCCATAATGAGGTGTAGCAATACTAAATAGAATTATAGGTTAAAAACCTATAACATTTAATTGGACTAAAAACCAATTTGTAGAATAAAATTGGATATGTTTCCTAGAGATGTCATTTTTCTCTTTGGGATGTAATGAATGGAGGTGGTTATCGTGGAATTCTATCATCTATATAGAGATGAAGATAAATGATAAACAGTACATCAAAACAATAATAAGGAGGAAAAAATTGAAAATATTGAATGGAAGTATTTTATCAATATATTCATTGAAAATACATACCTCTCAAACAATAAGCAGATATAGACAGACACATTTTGTTCATGAGAAAAAATAAAATAGAATGAAAACGTTACTAATTATGAAATGAAATTAACACGGTTAGCAATACATGTTAGGGATTATGTATATAATTTAAAGATAAATATTTTTTGATTATTTTCTAGATAAAACCATTCACCCTAAAGGAACTATTCACAAAACATTTCTCATCAAAATAAGATATATTATCATGTGCTATCAATATATAGTAATAAATATCTAGGTTTTATGAAATTAATTGAAAACATGATAACAATATGGTATTAAGAAAATAATTGTTATAGGGGTGATGAAAAATAGAATTTTTCAAAGTTTATTATTTGTGAATAGAAATACCTTCATTCTTACAAATATGAAAAACCCATTTTTTACATGAGTGGTGAGAAATTTGATTCATACAAATGAATGAAAAGGAAAAATAAAATCAACTAATGTTCAATGTTACAAATTTTGTTATATGGGACACTATAAAAATAATTTTGTGAAGCGTTAAGGAATAAATCCTCTGAAAAGGATACAAGAACAAGGAAATGGTTACGGTATCACTACACCTGAGGTTGATATTCTGAATGATGTGGTGTCATGTAAATTAATAATCTCCTCAAATTTAACAATTTTAATTACTGGTTATAGATCATCATATTTCGGTATATCATAATTAGAATTGTGAAAACATTAGACATTTCCAATTCACCATAACATGAGTGATTTTAGTAATGACTCGAAGTGTAATTATTTTTTCACAAAATATGTGTCGAGCATTTTCTATTATGACAAATAAACAATCCGTAATATATGATTATATCCTCATAAATATGGTTCATTTTGATATATTCCTTAAAATGTAATAGAAATTAAAAAATAATGAAAAACATAATTGCAAATAAAAGAAAATAATAATTATTTATTAAGCTGTGTAATTTATCACCTTTAAAAGGTAGACTTCAACATCTTTGTCATATCTGGATCAAACTCTTGTTTCTCTTATAAATGATATTGTTATTAAAGAAAACAAAAAAACATCTCTGTATGAGGAAATAACTATTTTATAAGAATACAATGATGTATTTCTAGAGTATTTACCTGGACATCCTCTGGAGTGAGATGTTTAATTTTTTATTTTCTAAATCCTTAATGTAGGGACAATATCAAAAACTCCTTATAGAATGGACACTTAATAATTTTTGGAGATATAGAAAAAATTAGGGGAGTTGAGTAATACAATATATTTTTTACCATATTGTTAGTCCATGGGGAGCCCATGTTCTATTTATCATTGAGAAAGATGGATGAATGAGGTTGTGAATAGACTAGAGATAAATCAATGTTAATAAAATAAAGAAATAGTATTTCCAACCTATAATTGTTGATTTATTTGACAAACATCAAAGAAGTCAATATTTTTTAAAGATTGATATTTTGTCTAGATATAAGCAACTTTATTTGAAAAATGAAAATATTCTAATGGAAACATTATGATCTATTTTTGGAAATTATGTGTTTACAGTAGTTCCATTTGGTGTGACAAAATAACCCTCTATTTTGATGGATCTAATGAACATAGTGTTGAAGGATTATCTTGATGATTGTTTTGTATTATTTATGATATATTGACATATTAAAAATGTTTTGAGGACCATGAGAACCACTTATAAATTTTTTTGGAGAATCATAGAAGATAAGAGTTAAATGGGATGTGTAGAATGTGTGAATTTTATCTTTAAATTTTTTATTTTCATTGACATATTATCACTATAGATGTAATCATAGTTAATAATATAAAAAAAGGGAGTTTAGGAATGGTCTCCTTCAATGAACAAAACTAAGGTCCGCATTTTCATTGGTTTAGTAGGTTACTATTGGAATTTTTTTCAGATTTTTTCATTTCCTTCCTAACCCATTATCCTTTCTGACTCATAAAAAAGAACTGTTTATTTAGAAAAAGGAATATGAAGTATGATTTGAGGAATTAAATTTGAGAGTGAATGATCTGAACATGTCTCTACCATCAGGAAATGATATATTTGTCATTATTATTGATCCATATACTAAAGGACTTTGATGTGTCTTTACGAAGAATGATATATTCAATGCATATTAATCAAGGTAATTAAAACCCCATAAACAAAACAATCTAACTCATGATATAGAGTTAGAAATTGTAATCCTTTATATGAAGATATGGATACACTATCTCTATGGTAGAGTATATGAGATATATATTGATAAGAAGAGTTTTAAATATATCTTCTCCTAAAATGAAATCAACCTGAGCAATAGATAATGGTTTGAGATATTTTTCTATTCTAATAGTTCAATACACTATCATCTATGATAGGAAAATAAGGTAGCATGATCATTGAGTTAGAGGGACCATGGAGTTTAATACAAAGTATGTATTGAATGATATAACGTGTTTATGGATCCAGTAATGATGGATTTGGAAATTATCTAGAATGGTGAAATGTCCATAATATTTCAATTAGTTTCCTAACTATATTTATTGTAATGGATTAAATGTTCCCAATATGATGATGAGAATTTTTAAAGTAAAATTTAATCTATGAATGATTGGATGTTGGAAAACTTTGTGTATAAATGTGTAATTCTAAAAATTGGTAATACTATTTGTGTTAAACCTATACCGGTGCTAAAAAGGGAATTATTTGATGAATCTAATAGCTCAAATTTCCCAATAAAATGTGGTATAACTAAGTTTTACAGTGTTTTGATCGAACATTTCTGATGGGGTAATATGATGCGTGGAATTATGAATTATATATAAATCTATTTAGTCATCCATCATGTGAAGGCTAAAAATTCCTAAAGGAGTCATGCATCTTACAAATATTATTATATGGAAAAGGAATGACATTAATATGGATTTTGTCATTTTATAATAAAAATATAAAATAATTAATGATGAAAAATGGGTAATTGTTGATCATCCTAACAAATTTTCACATTTCCCCTATATAAGGGAAGAATTGACATTAGAGTTCCTAGAATGACTCGATATTGGTAATGATTTAAAAATTCATGCATAACCTATATCAATTATGTATAGTAATGATAGATAATTTACATTTGAAGTCTAAAAAAATCATCAGAAATATTACTAAACTGAGAATTATTTGATTAATTCTTATCACCCTCAAACTAATGAGCATTTAGATAGGAGAATCCAAAATTTAGAAAACTTGTTGAGATCATTCTCACATGACATTAAGGGAATTTGGGATCCGTATTTACCTTTGGTAGAGTTTTCATATAATAATATTTTCCATTCAAGTATTTAAATCGAAACATATGAATCACTGTATGAAAATAGATTTTTTACAAAAATTGATTGGTTTGATGTTGGTGAAACTAATATTATTGGAAATGATATTGTATAGGAAATAATGAAGAACCTAAAGACTATTCAAACAAATATCAAAATCACCACAAAGTATGAAAATTTATATGTTGATAACTGGAGGAAATAATTGGAGTTTCAAGTAGGATATTAGGTCTTCTGGATTTTACCTCCATGGAACTATTTAATAAGTCTTGGAAAGAAGGAAAACATATCTGTAGGTACATTGGTCCTTTGGGAATCCTCAATAGAATTGGAGCTATGGAATAATGTTCTGAGATGCCATGTAGAATTTTTGATGATCAAAACGGGTTCAATATATCTTTGTTAGGGATTTACAAGAAAGACCCATTGAATGTATACCATTATAAATGAATAGAATTGGAACATGATTTATCATACTATGAAGTGCCTATCTTGGTTCTGTACACCAAAGAATATGTGCTAAGGAATCACATGACTCAGCTAGTAAATGTGCATTGTAAATATAATAAAATTGAATAGGCAACATGGGAACATGAGGAATTTATGATAAAAAGAAACACAATTTATTTTATTAGGTTTCATTATGGAAATCTCGTGGTTGAATTTTTTTTACGGAGGGGAGAATGAAATTCCCTATGTTTTTAGGGTATCCACATTGAAACTTTAATATCATTGATAGTCTTTACTTTACACAATATCATGTTTAAACCCGTAATATACAATTAAATATGTATTTTGGAACTGTATTGTAACAATGAAGAAAAAAAATATGATGAATAGAATAGTAACTCCATTAATAATAAAATACATAAAATTTAAGTATTTAGGCATTAAAATATAATATATTTATATCAGAGAATGAATTTATTTAAAAGCATTATAAATTAAGTGTTAATATTTTTGTAAAACATAAATGTTAATTTAAAATTTTATAATTAATATAATGATTTAAATTTTTTTTTCTTGAAATATATTAATAATGTAATATATTTACTATATATTTATTGTGAGATAATATTAAGAGAACATTATTAATTTTTTAATGATTTATTAAATCCGTTATAAAATTAGAATCTTTATTTTTCGAGTAAATGATTATTTTCTTTGAAAATAAATATTCACATATTTAGGAAATTATTTTCAGAAAATATAGTCCATTTTTAAATTATAAATGTAGAAAAATAGTTTTTGTAATTCTTTTTTGGGATTTTTCTAAAATAGTTAATTTTTTAGTTTTTAGTGGAATACAATAATTTACAGTATTTATCTAATACATGAATTATTGAGGCATAGATGATGTATTAATGATTTCATCCCACAATTTGAAATAGTAATTCACTATTTTAATATATTTAGTGGTATAGTTTAAATAATTTATAGTCTTAAGATCAAATAATAATCAAATGAACAATATAATCCCAGAAAACCTTTCTCATCCACTATAAATACCACCCCACACCCCCTATTCTCCATAGAAATTGAAAGAATTAAATATTTTTAAATTTATAAAAAACACCTCACCCTAAACACTCTCCCATGTTGTGGTCTTTCAGGTATCACCCAAAATATCATTTTTGAGTTCATTATGGTGACTCTAAAGGACATGAAATCATTAGTCAAACCCCCTTTTATTATTTTAATTTTATTTGGAATTATTTTATTTTAATAATATTTCATTACCTGATATATCAAGACATGAATGATTAATCCATTATCTTATATAAAATTATATATTATTATTATTATAGTATATGCACCATCTATTCTTTTATATTCCCCTTTTTATGCTTAAATTGAAAACATCATCTACCTGGTGCCGATTTAGCGCCTTAAATTGAAAACATCATCTACATAGATTCCACTTGAATCGTCCAAATTCTGATTAATTAAGCCCAAAATATCCCTACCTTTCTCTTAAAATTAAAGCATTGGGCATAAAAATATGAATGAAATCCTTTTAGCTCAAATCATTGAAGTTACCCGATTTAGAGCAAACATCTTCCCTCGAGTTCCATTCCTTTATATTCCTTCTCCAATCCCAACACTATCCTTATTTTATGATTACATAATCACACAAGATTTATAAAAATATTATTATTTTTTATGATATTTATTTGAATAGTAATTACACAAACCTTCCCCTAATTGATATGAACATAATGTTTCTGTGGATGACAAACTACTACCTCACGAAACAATGATTGTTCAATGTTCCTCTATAACCTCTCATAGTGGCCGTTATGATGGAACTATATATATAATCTATAAATTATACTTATATTGTTTCGAGGATTATTTATTTTTCATTTATATCATACCTTTATTCTTTCAATAATGTGTAAATATGATTATTTA
Organism: Viscum album; assembly: GCA_963277665.1. NCBI lineage: Eukaryota > Viridiplantae > Streptophyta > Magnoliopsida > Santalales > Viscaceae > Viscum > Viscum album. Next base: position 1,900,052,312 of record OY728150.1, read on the forward strand.
ATTTGAGGAAGTGAGAACTACCACCCCCTCAAATTGAAATGACTCATTCATGCCATACATGGAATGTATAAAAATGAAATTAATGAAAATTTGTAACATATATGAAATATTTCTTATAAGGGTATTATAATATACCTATTTATTATTTAATTTTCATTCCTCTAAATATGAAAAAGAAATGAAAGTTGTGTTCATGCGTATGTACCACATACCATCTCCATGAACCATGCATTTCATTTTTTATCTCCAAATGTTATTGAATATTATAAATACATATATACTAGAGAAAATATAAATATAGAATGGATATATATTATATTCAAAAAATTAATTTTATTCTAGAGATAGTAGAATTTCGAGCACAAGGAAAATTTGTAATTATAACATGTTCATTTTTGACTAAATTACCGAACATCGACAAAACGACCGATATTAACTTGAATAATAATGTGATTTTTTTAGAAACATAATAATTTATATAAAAGGAATCATAATGTTCAGAAAGGTTCTGAATAATTTATAAATTAATTTATGTTTATTATTCCAGAATCTAAATAATGAGCGAAACAAGCCAGACTCCAGGTAAGGGACCCTTTCACACTCTACATTTAGCCAATGATATATTTTATGATATATCAGTTAATATCCATTTTTTATGTTGGGATATGTTCTTAAATAATGTTATTATTGTACATTTTATTTCTATGTGATGAGAGACATGTTTCAATCTCATTAACTCATTTTCAGAATATTTAAGTTACTCTGTTAGGCTACCGAATTTTCGTAAGGGAATTTACAAAATCAATTTCCACTCTCTTGGTTTTACGCACACATAGTTGATTATATTATTACAACATTATGTGTGGAATAACTATTTATTTAATTATGTTTCAATATACCCTTCCCTATTTGTTGATATATTGTTCCTACACATAATGTCCCCATTGATAATTCATACATCATTTGTACGATCTTTGTAAGAGATTTCCACTCAATTTACATTCATTTGAGACTTTTTTTTATTCGCCAATTATGTTTTCTAAGGTGTATATACTACTATTTGACATATTATATCATGAATCCCCTAATTATCATGATATTATAAGTTTTTTAAAGTTATTCTTTAATTATTTTTATTCATCTATTTTGTTAAGTGGAAAGGGGCTTCATCTCAATCACATTTCATTGAAGAATATTTTAGATTATATGTGACCTTATTTTATATGGTGTATAACTAAACCCTTTTTATTTTAATTATATTTAATTATTTTCAAATGGAATTTTTTTAATGAAGTGTTTTACTAAATGAAAAAAGGAATGTTTCTTTTAAAATTACATGGTGACAACGATCTTTCTGCCGCTATGAGAATTATTTGATATTTGGATTCCGTAAGAAGTTTTAATGTTTTTAAATGGAAAATAAATAACATATACCATTTTTATGAATTTTGGTATTGAAAATGGTTTTTTGAAATCCTTTATTATGCCAATATCCTGAAATGTTATAATGGAATGTGTAAATTTTTTCTCTCCATTAAGCTTCTTTTATGTGTTATGATTATGTTATGGTTCAAGTGAATTATTTACATATACTAGAGGGTTAGGGATAAATAAAGGGAGGGTGATCCAAATACAGTTCTCCAATGCATTGGGTATTGAGAGGGAGGTAAATGTTAATGTTTCTCCAAATATTTGAAGAGAATATACTAAGATGGGTATTCCAAATGTAACACCCTATATAGTTGTGAAAGCTACAATATAAATATGTTATGGATCCCAAAAGTTTCCATTATGATTTATGACTTATATTTGTTGTTAATAAATCTTATAATTTAAATATGTATGTTAAATATATTATGTTTTATGATTTAAAAGTATTATTTATTTGTTTATAGTTTATTCATTGACTAGTGCTTTCTTTCTTTATTTTTATCCCTCGTTGATCTTTTTATTATCATCCCAAGCTTTTCAAAAAGTTTTTCACTGTGTATAAGTAAAGGTAAAATAAAGGAATTATTAAGAAAAAGTTATATCTGGAAAATAATTCTTGTTTTATCAATGGAGTATTATTTTTGTGAAGAAAATTAGATGGAGTAGAATTTTATACTTTATAATATTTGAAATGGAATGTAATAGTTAGGCCTAATTCACTAAAACTCTATACCGGAAGAGATCCTCAATGTGAATTCTTGACTTAACTCATGATTTTGTAAATTTTGTGGCTAGGGCCTTAGATTTTATATTCGAAGTTAGTTTAGAAAACATTGGAGGATTGAGCGTTATGTAATAATAAGTGACTAGTTTTATATATCCAATGTGGTTAAAATATTATAATGAATCATATTTATTTTATATAAATTTTAAGAGTTTAAGATAACATGGATAAGAATATCTTTGTGTTTACCGTCCTCATAAGATAGTATATAATGATTTTACTTTTATACTCACACACACCTTTTTAGGTTTTGAGTAAAAAGTTTGATCTAGTAGAAACCAAAGTAACAATGGATGTGAATGAAACTATAGTGGTTTTCTGAATAATAAATCGAATAAAATGGGAGACACAATGATAACTCGTGTTGTTATTATTAACTGAGTATCTATAGTCATTATTGACCACTTGAACCATGGTTATTTTTATCGCATCATATATGTGAGAAACAAATCCCTATAGAAGTTCAGGTAATAATCATAAATGTAAGTTCATTAAAAACCCTATTTTTCAAGGATGTGGGAGGAAACACCTAGAAAAATTATTTAAAGGGATGAGAAGATGTTTTGAATTTTTTAATGAAGGTCATTAATCAATAACCTTCTTATAGAAAACAGGTGTGTTCAGTTGGCTCTAATAAAGGGAATAATTTTATTTTTGAGGGATCAATTGAATGTTTTAAATGTGGTGTGCATGGTCATTACGAAAATAGAAGACCTATGAAGATGGTTCAGGTATGGGAGTAGAAAAACTATCAAAAGATATTCATACCAATAACAAATGCCATTCCAATTGAGGATGAAGAAACTGAAAATGACCTCTGAATGGTATGGATTATTTCATAGCTCATGTTTTTACAATATTGAAATATTATAACATTATGCATGATTTAGATTGTATGAAAATATATAAATGAATAATATAGAAAAAAGAAAATATGGACATGAAGAATGTTCTATGATTAATATTCTTATATTTTAGGAATTGAAGAGTTAGGATGGATCTATGATGAGGATATACATAAATGTATTAATGATGGGATTACTTCAGAAGACTTATTTTATTTCTAACCTTACAGTTTTTTATAAATGATTGTTAAAAGGGGAATAATTATCTTTACATTGGTGGATTTAGTTATAAAGAACCATTAGGGTTTATATGATCCTTTAATTTTAGGAAATTATGAGTTATTACTTTTTGGGATGCAAATGTGAGGTATGAGATAATCTTTGAGGATAAAAAATGTTATGGTTATTTTTGAGGAAATTATCCCATTTTTTTAATGTTTGAAAATTATATACTTTTTTTAAATGGAAAACACGCAGACCATATGACAACCCGTCGCATCGGACAAAGCTATTGGATTCTAATGTAGCACCCCCTAGTTTGAGGTATGTTGCCATTTGTTATGATTTTTTTTGTGTTTAAAGTGCTTGAGATGTGTTTAGAAGAGTTTTGGAGAGTTTGATATGATTTTGAATATTTTTGGGGTCTTTTCTTAGGGAGAACGGTTTGGAGAAACCGTGCACGTTATCCAATAAACCATGCATGTGGAGGTAGTAGCCATCGCACGGCCTACACACAGTTTTCCAAACCGTGCGAGGCAACCGTGCATACCCTTTCTCTTAAGATAATTTCTTCTACATGGTTAGCGCACATTTTTCCAAACCATCCAAACTAACCATGCGACCACTTAAATATGATGTTTTTAAATTTAGGCTCCCTCGTGGTTACCTCAATTCATTCCTAACATCCTCCCACTCGAGCCTCACTCAGGATTTTTGGGTTTTCAGAGGATGAAGGTGCTCTCACACTCGTTTTGGAAGTGACTCAAAGGGGTTTCATGGTGGATCAAATGCGGTTCTCCTCAGTTAAGTCCCTCTTTTTGTTCACTGAGATTTTGGTTAGGGTTAGCTCTCCCACTCTCTCTCATAGATTCCAAGATCAACAAGGCATACATGTATGTCTTGGGTTGTGTTTCATTGTGTGTTAAAGGATGAACTTTTTGATGTTATGGATGGGTTTTAGAGGTGGTTTCTAGGAGGCGTTCACCTGGATTAGAGTATGTTTGGGTGATGGATTGATTCCTCCAAACCCTAAAAGGTGGGTGGCTTCTCTCTCGACTCTACTTGGTTAGAACTAGTAGTTTTGGTTACAATTAAAATGCTTTTCTTGATATTAATTGTCATATTGATGTGAAAAACTTGTTGGAACCCTATTCAATAATGATATGGGGGATTTTGAAATAAATGGGTTATTTTTTCTAAAGGGGGGCTTTGTTGTGTGATTTGAAAATGTTGATTTTGAATTCATTAGAGGTTGATTATGATTTTTTTTATGAAATATGGTTTTCAATAATGATTTTGGTTTTTTAAATGTTCTATGGCAGGGGAAATGATTTAAGGTTGGTCTCAGTAAATGGGTGATTTATTGAAGTTGATTGGCATGTGATGGAAATGGTTATTTTCATATTTTGGTTACCTTGGTGGGTTATATTCTTCGTTGTGACATGTTTGACTATTGTGTGGAAGTGGGTGGGAAGTATCACTATAAAGAGTGGAAGGATAGTGGATTGAAGGGACACCATGAAGAGCTAGTGGGAAACAAGGTTTACATGAGTGGATGGGTAATGAATGGGTTGGATGAGATGTTCCACCATGGTTTTCTATGTGCTTTATTTGTGATGTTTGTGGATCAAGATTGTGAGTTAAATATGAATATGGAAATTGGCTTGTGGCATGGTTGAATTGGATTTCTTGTGTGTCGTGGTTTATTTTCCTTCCTTGTGTGACATGTTTGGGATATGGAATGTTTGGCTTATAAACAATTGGTAGATTGGTTTTGATTTATATAAAATGTTTTAGATAAATGTCCTAACTATTTTATCCTAGTGGTGTGTATAGGGAAGTTGGTTCGAGAAATACTACTTAGTAGTTTTACTCAACCCCTACATTGGCACACTAGTGTCTCCGAAGATGTCGTATAACATAACATGGGCAAAGGTAAGGCATCACCCTCCTTTAGTGGTGCATCGTGATGTTGGTGGAGCTTAGAGCTTGGAGGTTGGTGTCGCGCTGTAGTGGTGTCATGGATTATGGTGTTTTTTGTTTACTTTTTTCTTTGTAATATGATGTTTTTTGAACAGGTCTTGTTGAATGTTTTTTTGAGTTTTTTGTGGCTTTTAAGTATCATATGGTTGGGTATAAAGTGCATGCATATTTATTTGTCGGTTGGTTGAGTTTGGTTATCTACTTAAGGGAAAAGTGTTCCCCATTGTTCCATGAAACCATAGGCATTTATTGTCAGCCTTTGGAACCATGGGAATGTCACATAAGGTCATGTAACCCTCACCACCTCCTCATGCCAATGTGGCAGGGGAGGGGTGTTACATCTAACCGACAATAAATGTGAAACGTATATTTATCACAAAAAACAGGTCTATGTGAAGCCCCTGGTTAGTATGACTTATATTTTTAGTCAAATAATTTTATGGATTAGGAATATATTGGTTTTGGGAACTAATGTATTATTAAATGGATATAATTATTATAGGAATAATATTTGGTGATTAAGTGATCAAGGTTATTTTGGAAGACTTTTGCTCTTTTGGGAAGACTATATGCCTACACAAAATAGAATATTATAGGATTTGAGGAGTAATGGTTGAATCTATGTTTTTATTGTGGAAGAATGACAATTTGGGACATTCATGGAAATTATTATCTTATCATAGAGAATATGTGATTATGTTAATTACATTTATGTGTTATGATTTAATATTATTCGATATTATTTGGAGAAAAAAGTTATGATTTATTATGGAAGACAATGTGATCAAATCCCTCATAATTATAGGGTTTCAATGTTAGTTTAGATTTTTTTTATAATTTTAATGAAAATTGTGTATTGAATGGTCCTTGATGAACATTGGGTATTGTTTGATGAATTTTGTATATCTAGAGTAGTACTTCATTTTATAAAAAACTATACTTTTTGGGATAATCCAGTCTTGAACTATCCATTTTTTTGGTAAATGTATAAAGATAGGGGAATAAAATATTTCAAATTTTATGGATCATGTGATTATCATAATGTTGAATATAGAACCCATGTGTGACATAGTCATTTTGAATACTCCTCATTTATAAAAGAGATATGTTTGGGGTAAAAATATATTAAAGGATGAAACACTTCTTGGAAAGTGAGTATATTTCCATATGTTTTTGTAGAATCTCTTAAACAAATTCCTCAAAATTATGAAATGGAAATTTAATCAAAAAACTTTTGTTTACTTTTCCTATTGGGTAATCAAAAAGTGTTTAATCCATCACTTTTTATGGTATTCTGACAGTTAAATTTCTCCTAATCATGTTTTATATCACTCTCCATCAAAACATGATGGATAGTTTCTCTTCCATAACCATGTTTTCTTACATATAACCCTAGTATGTGTTTTATTGGGACACATTTTTACATAACTTTATTTCCTTAAATGTGATATTATTATTGACTCCTTTTCCGATGTGGTATTTTCAATGATGTTTTCAAGCCCAATTTTATAATTTTGAAGACATAATTTCCAATGGGGGTGAAGGGTGTCATGATGATGGTATTTATAGAATTGTAAATTTACACATATATTAATATTTTTGAATAAGATATTAATTTTATGTTAAATATTACATATTTTATAATAGCTTTCTTGATAGGCACCAACAGGTTTCTTTCAAATCATACGTTGCACATGACACCGTGGAATTCTAAAAAATAATTTAATATTATTATTAGTTTAAATGGTAGTTAACACAAAGCTATAATATGGATGACAAAGAACATATTAAACTAATATATGATTACACATGTTTTTTAAATATTTTTAAATTTATTCTATATATTTTAGATGACTAAAATAAGAATGAATCTGATTTTAATCACGAAAGGACTCTATTATTTTTTTAAAAGACAATTTACCACCTTTTGAAGGAAAACCATTTCTTAATATAGTTTTTTACCTTTAATATGTTTTATTTTAATAAATATACTTCTTCTATAGTATATATACATCCTAAGATAATTTGGATAATTTTTTAGAAATTTTCCAATAATTATAATTTTTAATGAATAGTCAAAATTACAGCATTTTAAGTGAAAACTAGATTTTCATCTAATTTATTTATATATGCATATTTTCTTTTTTAATTGGTTTTAATGTTTAATTAGAATATTTTTTATCATTTAATCCAATGGTGGTCATTGGAGTAATTTTACATTGAAATTGTACACAAACACAATACAATCTTTTTGATGTTTTTTACTTCTTAAAAACAAGATTTTTGGTGTTGACATTGAGATTTAATTTAAAATTAATTTCAGGAAATTATATGTTTAAAATTTGGAAAAATGGATTTTATATTTTTAATCAATATAATTCTTTTAAATAAATACCTTTTATTTTCAGACATTTACAATATTATCGTTAATAATTATTTATATTTAATAAGGTAAAAGGTTAAATTCAGTAAATATGGTTAAAAATAATATTATAATGATATAAATTTACCCTAACACATGTACTAATCTCATTGTATAATTCATGGTCGACCACAACAACCCTTAGGCTGAAATTTTGGAATTTGGGAGCCACTTAGGTGTGTAATTCACATTTAATTACTTTTAATTTAATATTAAGGAAAATATAACATAAACATGTATCTTATTAATAAAAAAAATTTAATATGAGGATATATATAAGATATATTCAACTACAAATAATAATTAGAAATATAAAAATATTTCTACATCATGGCAGTTTTTTTATAATTTTTAGGCATTAGATATATAAATATATTTTTGACACAATGATGATGTGGTGATTACGTTATTAATGAACAATTTAAGTAAATGAAATTATTAATATTAAAATAAATTTATTTTGAATCATTTCATTCATTCACTAATTTAATGGATGCTTAAAACTTGTTATCATATAATTAATGTAGTTTTTTTATAAATACTCAAGTTGTTAATAATTTTTAAAATGTGATGATATGAATAATATAAAAATTGGGAAAAATGAGTTTAAAAAATACAATATTATTAAATAATATATTAGTCCTAAAAATATATGATTCATCCAAAAGACTTAGATAATGTTGAACATGTCAATAATGAACCACGGGATGTTCTATATGCATTTTATGGTAACTATAATAATAATTGTTTATGAATATATAAGAAGACATGGTAAGAGTTAAATTAGTCAACTAAAGGTTAAAAATAAAAGATATGGTTATATTTCAGACGTAAATATTTCTAAAACCTATTGGATGAAGGGATTATGAAAAATACATATCTTATCTTATAATTAATTTTTTTTAACATTTTTAAATCAAAATTATACTTATAATAAAATAATCTTTCAAGACCTTCCAAAAGTGTGCCTCCCCCATCTTTTGAAAGGCCAAAACCACTACCCACATACTCACACATGTAAAGCATCTTGGATCACCCATAATCTTATCAAATAAGAATCTAATATCTCCCCATTCCTACTAGGAGGATTATAATGGTATGTATAAAATTAAAGATTATCTTTTGGCTTAAATCATAGGAAGTTACCTAATTTAGAGGTAACATCTTCTCTCATGTTCTTTTCTATTATTTTCCTTCTCCACTACCTATTCTATGAATATTCATAGATTAAATAAAAAAAATATTTTAAATATACTAGGATGTTTTTTTTGAGAATTACTAGAAATACTAGAAATACACATTCACTCACCTCCATTCAATGGATACAAACATTATGTTACTATGAATGGCAAACAACTACCTCAAAAAATGATGATTGTTAAATCTTACCCTAATAACTCTCATGGTGGAAATTATGATGAAACTATATTCATATATTCTATATATTATAATTATATTGTCTCTATATATTTTTATTTTTCATTTACTGCATACATTAATGCTTTCTATAATATGTAACTATGATAATTTCATTTGAGAATGTGCAGACTATTCCCACTCCTAGTATTATGACTCGTTCATGCCATACATGGAACGTATAAAGGATGATACTAATTAACTTATGTAACATATATATGATATATATTATACTATAATTATAATATACATATCTATCATTTATTTCTCATTACTTCAAATATGAAAAAGAAACGAAAGTACTGTCAATACGTACGTAAGACATATGGTCTCCATGAACGGCACATTTAATTTCTTATCTCTAAATGATGAGGAATATTATAAATACATATATACTAGATATAAATACTTATATAATCGATATATATGATATTATAATCGTGAATACAATTTATGAGTTAATGGACTTTGGACCACGTGGACAATTAGTAAATATAACAAGATCATTTTTTACTCAATTACAGAACATCGACAAAACAACCAATATGATATTTAATAATTTTATGATTGTTATTGCAGTTAAAAAGTTATATTAATATAATAATAAACTGAAAAATGGTCTGAAAAATGTAGACAATTATCAAATTTTATTATTCTTGAATATAAATAATGAAGGAGTCATGTCGGATTCAAGGTAAGGGACCCTTTCACCCTCCTCTTTTAGTCAATGAATAATTTTATGTTATGTCTTTTAATTGAAATTTTCTTATGTTGGGATATGTTCTTATATATCCTTATTGATATAAATTTTATTTCCAATTCATTTTAGACCCTTTTATCTCTCACATACTCATTTTCTAAATTTATATGTGACACTGTTAGGCTGTCGAATTTTTGTAATAGAATTTCTAAACTCAATTTACACATTATGGGTTTTACCCATACATAGTTGTTTATATTATGCCACAATTAAGTGTAGAATCACTTTTTATATATTTATGTTTGAATTTCCACTTCACTTTTTAGGGATATACCATTCCTACACATAATCTCTCTATTGATAAATTCATATATCATTTATAAAATAATTATTAAGACTTTCGTCTCGATTTATAATCCATTGAGACTAATTTGTTGTTATCCACCAATTCAATATTATATGGGGTATATAAATCCATTTTCATATTATATCATCATATCTTAATTCTCAGGATATTATAAGTTTTGTTTAATGTTAATAATTATTTATTTTTAATTATATATTTTATCAAGTCATATAGGAATTCTCCCCAATCACCTTTCATTGAGGCATATTTTAGATTATACATGACCAAATTATATACTGTGTATAACTAAACCCTTTTTTAAATTTAATTTAATTATTTTTAGAGGGAATATTTTTCTATGAGGGGTTTTAAAAAAATGAATAAATGAATGATTCTTTTTAATGTATGTGGCGATAGTGTCCTTTCCACCATCGTGAGCATTATTTGATATTTTGGTTTCATAACAAGACATAATGTTTTTAAAAGAAAAATAAATACAATATAACACTTCTAAATATTTTGGTATTTAAAATGGTTTTCAGAAATCATTTATTATTTCAATATCAAGAAGTCCTAAACATGAATGTGGAAATGTTATATTTCCTTTGTGATTGTTTTATGTGTTTTGATTATGTTATGGTTCATAGGCATTGATTATGTATACAAGTGGATCTATGATAATACTAGGGTGGTAGAGCCTGAGATGGCTCTCTAACTCATTGGGGAACACGACAGATGTAATAGTTAATTTTTCTCTAAAGAGCTTTAGAGAATATATTATGATGGGTATTAAAAATGTAACTCCATATGTTTCTATGAAATCTACGATGTAAGTATGTTATGGATTACACAAGTAACATTATGATTTATGATTTCTATGTGTTATTCATATATAATATGATTTCAATCGGCGTGTTATAGATATGATGTTCTATGATTGAAAAATATCATTTCTTTGATTTTTATGTATTCATAGACTATTTTATTTCATTAATTTATATCCCATACAGATATTTTTATGCCCATCCCATGTTTTTGAAATTTTCTTTACATGGTATAAGGAAGGGTAAGAGAAAGGAAGAATTCCAGATGATTTACATCAAGCAAATAATTCTTGTTTTATTTAAGTACTTTTATAATTTTCAAAATATTGGACAAAGTTGAAGTGTATAGTTTTTCATATTTGAAATGAAATGTAATATTTATGGCACAATTCTCTAAAACACTAAACTTGAAACGATCCTTAATGTGAAATCATGATATAACTCAATATTATGTATTGTTTAGGGTTGCGACATTACAGAAACATACCTGTGATCAATTGATTCACTACCATAAACTAATGGCTGATGAGGAATCCTTATATATACCCTATTATATCTCATTACATGACAACCCACCCAAATAGTTCTATAAATTATTTGATCATATTTTATATTCTAGGAAGAATAGACAATCAATAATAGTAATAAGAACTAAAAAAATTTCTCTTAATCCAGTGTTCAAAATTACAATTTCTAAACAACAACACTGAATTTTTTTAGAGCATCAATCACACAATGGTCTCACAACAATTTATATTTGACATCATAGTAAAAAAATTGGGATATTTTGTCGTATAATTTAAAGCCTAATGAACAATATAATGAACAAAAAACCCAAATAAAATTTACAACATCACCTTTGGTTGAGAATTTTTGTTTCGTATCTTCTATTACTGACATTAGATTCCCCTAGTTCAAAGTCTATTTTTTCATTTAAGAATATGAATTATTTCTCAATCAATCTTCCGTAGAGATCCATTAACCCAGTTTATAAATCATTTTAAAGCCAATAATCTATTGATACTCCATCCATATAAGATTCATTAACTAAAATTATCTTTATGAGGAAATGTTTTTCAAACTCTTATGATCTATAAAAAATATTTATTCATAACCAAACATATATTTACACCTATAAATGAAAGCACATATCACCAAGGCCAATTCTAAATCACTTCTAGGGTAGTTAATATCCTGAAATAGGAACTTCTATACACCATATAGAATAATATAATCTACCAATATAAGAATACATCCCAAACCTAATATATATTTAACATAATAGGCTACAGTTCCCTATCCAATATTATGTAATGTGAGGCTAGGAGCTAATGCAAGTCTAACATTGATTTCTTTTTAATATTTTTGTAATTTATCATCCAATTTAAATGAAAATCCATTTATTTTATAATATTTCATTGGTGATATAAAAAACGACAAATCACATAAAAATATATTTATAATTATTTTATGACTAGGAAACTTTGTATCTTAGAACAAATTCTTCATTAGTTTCAACAAGAAACTCACATCCATCATTTTGAGATCTGTAAAAAAAATTTCACAAGTGAAATAACCCATGAAAAATACCCATATAATCTATAAATAACTTATTTTAAATTTTCGTTAAAACTATTTTACAATATAATTCCCAATAAAATATCCTTTTGATTCTCGTTATCCATTTTTCCCTAGAATACACATTATATCATCAAAAAACACCACCAAAAAAGAATACATATTTCTATGAATTATTTGATTCATCAATTCTATAAATATAGTTGTTGAATTAATATAACCAAAAGGAATGGGGAATGATTACTAATGAACATATTTTACTCTAAAATCCATCTTTGGAATATCATCCTTCAGAACATGTTTTTAGTGATGTCCTAAATGTATTTGAATTTATAAATCCATATGGATCCCCTAAATAGATTGAACAAATCGTAATATCATAGAATTGGTAAAAAAAATCATTAATGTAACTTTGTTAATAAAAATGAAATGCACATTAACATTAATAGATATATGTTTCTTGTTAAAAAAATCGATTGGTGCTTCCATTACAGAGATAATAAGTATAATAGACACTTTACTTTCTCACTCTTCTATAAAAATTATATTCCATCAATTCTATTTGTGACATATAATAAGTCAAAAGTGATATTGTTTGTGTTCTATGTATGAGATGAATCACAAAATCTAACTCTTTTTTTAGTGGAAAATATAAAATTTTAAGGGAAAAAAATAATTTCTTTCAAAAAATATATTTAAAATCTCTATTGCCATAATCGTCCAATGATACTAAAGGTAGCAATAAAAATTAATACAAAATAGTTCTGACCATCCATGAAGAAATTCATTCCCTATGTGAATTTAAATCCTAATATACATAATTTATATTCTTGACTATATCCATAGATATATAACTAACCAATCTGGCATAATAGCCATTGTGGTCCTTAAATGATGTCAACCAATTCACACAACAAATTATGTCATAAACATCTATCTTAAATACATAGGAAAAAAAGAAACAAATCCTTAGGGATAGTTATAGAAAAATATTAACACATTAATTCTTGATGTTCTCTATGACCAAGATGATTTTAATGTTTCAAAATAGAAGATTCCAAGTTAGCATGAACACCCATATGATCAAATACATGTGATGTAATCAAAGAGTAAGATGAGCATGTATTATCAAATGATTTAAAATGTTAAAAAATTATAAAAAATCACACCTCTCACTATATAAGGATAATATTTACCCTTCATGATCACCATCTCACCTATATATAATTTCAAACATGCTGCAATTCCCTAATTTCATCCATATCAGATTGGATTTCATTAGTAGACTATGAGTTCTAAAATAACCATGGCTCACTCAATTTTTATGATGGTAATTTTTGGTACATATACCATTAAATAATATATTGATTGAGAACCCTGAGATTTTTAATAAGTATCCTACAATGGATCATTTTGATAGTAGTACTAAAGAAGTCCCATCTAGTTTCAATTAAGAAAATATATTGGTGGTGTCATAAAATATCACTTTATACAGTTAAAATAACCACATTAAAAACATCCAGACATATTTCTCAATTAGGGAAGAATTTTTATGGGACCCATATTTTAATTATTATGTGTACTACCACTAATGATATAGGTTTCCCTCTTCCACTTGTTCCATTTATTATAATTCCCACTAATTCTTGCCTGAATAAACATGCATTATGAAACTATATTTACCATTTTATCTCTTTCATTGATCATTTATTGAATGCAATTTTTTTTAATAATGTAGTATATATGGAACTAATAACTCTGAGTTAATATATATCCACATACATGAATAGATAATATATAACATCAAGGTCACACATAATGAAATATTTGGCAAAAAAAGACTACATTCATAAATATTTTCACATAATAACTCACTGAGAGATTATATTTATAGTAATTAATGAATTATATTGATATATAATTATTAAAAGTGTGATTAAGAATATCTTTTTTTAAATTTTATCAAAATCCCTTCTATTATGCCTCAGAAAATTTTTGAATGAAATGATAATTTCCACTATTGGCGTACCAGAGCATCCTACATATACATTTGGAAAGATTACATTCACCAATACCGGTGTCCCAAAAATATTGACAAATTGATTAATCTAATTCAACTAGACTTATTGAAACAACATCATATTTTTATGATTTTTTTAATTATATAATTTTTTGATATCTTGCATTGTATGAAACATTGATTTTATCTTATCTTACATGAAACATTGTGTTTTAACAAGACAATAATATATTATGAATATTATTCCAAACAATTTATTCTTATAACCTAGTAATGAAACCAAGATACACGAATAGTAATAAATCCTTTGAAATATTAATTATAATGGTTTTAGATAATGAATACATATTGATATAAAAGTATTTATGTGTCAATAATGTTATTATTTTTTTCGAAAAATAGTAATTTCTAAAAAAAAATTAATTATTTGTGAACAATTATTATATTAATTCTAGGTGCATTAAAATAATTAATTTGATAAAATAATAAATATTCTCGAAATCATCATTAAAAAATTATCTTAGGGTGGTTTTTTGGTATTTCGTGCAAAAGTATAATTTTTTGATGTATAGTGAACAATACAATTTTTTTACTGAAAACCGTCTTTTTGTATATATTATTATTATTTATATATAATTTTAAATTGGTTTTAAAGTAAAATTTGATAAATTATATATAAATATATATATATATATATATATATCCAATTTTATTTAATTTAATAATTTTATTATTTAATTATGATTTAAAAACGTTTCAATATTTTTAAAAAATATCTATTTTGAAAAGATGCATTTTAATCATGTATGCAGAATTAATTTTACATTAAATATTTTCTTTATTATGAGTTATGTATGAAAACATTAATTGAATATTTGCAATCAGAATAATATATTTTATTAAAAAATATCTAAATAATTTTTTACCATAATGAGTAGTAAAACAGTAAGAATTATTTACAAGATCAAGGAATAAATGTGTCTACATGAGGGAAAAAGAAAATTTATATCTGTAAAAGTGACATAATAACATTTATAAGATCTATTTTATATAAATATTTAAAAATTAAATTGGGAAGGACACTATAACAGTACATTTTATAGCCTATGGGAATTTGAAAAACATTGGTACAAAATTTTCTTTCAGACAATTAAAGTATGACACTCACCTCTCTTATGAAAGGAAACCCAATATACTCTATAATTGACACATTGAAATATTATCATATTATCCAATACATATCCAAATAAAATAAAAAACACATCCTCTATTCCTCTATGCCTTATTTTTATAATTAATCAAATCATGGATGACTTTTTGTGAAAATATAAGGATGTTTTATGATGAAGAGGTAATGTTATCCATCAAGAATATTTATTTTATTTATTACACAACATCCATAAATTATAATTAATTAATTATAATATTATTAATATAATGTATTCTATATACTAGGGTGGTTTTATTTTAGGACAATCACCTATATTTTTCTCCTCTTCCGTAAAATGCGATACACAATCATAATTATTGTGTATGGAAGAATATAACCTCATGAACATTTGTCATTAATTTTACAATTATCACCTATCTTGACATGTTATAATTATGGATTGATTTTTTATATAATATAAATATGAAATTATTTTTATTACAGAATCATAATATCTCATGTTCAATTTTTTACATGACATTATCCCGGAATATGATAATGTCGACTTTGTGTGCGTTGGACTACAATTTCACGAGGTTTTATTATTTGTCCATGATTGATAAGGAGGTAAATATAGATTATTTAATGGAAGATATGATATATAAATATACATTATTAAATAATGATTTTTTAATTTTAATATATTATTTTCCATTCATACATTCTTTCTATTATGATAATTGAGACAATATTCATGTATATGTATGTCATATCGTCTCCATTAATGGTGTATTTCATTTTTTATTTCTAAAATTTAATAGATTATTATAAATACATATATGTTACATATATTATAGGTTTATATCATGTTTAAAAATATTTAGATAATGGAACCACGATCAATTCGATATAAATTAATATTATAAATCAAAACATATTGGAAAAAAGTAGTTATTACCCAAAATATGACATTACCATGGAATTGTTAACAAAAGGGTAATAAAAGAAAATATATAGAAAATATATTGTATGATATATATAATTATATTTCTATAATATATTTATAATAATCATTTAATTGTTATATAGGAGGCCCAAACATGTATAATGAAATTTGAGTCCTAAGGTACAAGATTTTTTTCTCAACTTGCCTTCTTTGAGAAATATTTTCTGTTTTGAACCTATATACATTTATGAGGTATTTATAAATACAATTAGACATTTTATAAAGTGAATTTATTTATCCTCATGATTTTTTAAATTTCGTATAATCATTATCCATCTTTGTTTTTATGTTTCAATGTTTCCAAATTGGTAATAATTTTATATTAAAATATTTTAATTTATGAGGATTATTTGTGTTGATGTTTCATATAATAAAATATTATGATTCATATACCAAGAAAATAATTACTTTTATTCTTCTTAATCAAATCATCATATTAATATTATATTTTTCTACTGTTTAGTACATTAAATAATTTTTATTTTTTTAAGAAATTTAAAATTTATTTTTCTCATTATCTAGAAATATGTAATCACCCAAATATATGATTTAAAAAAAATAGTATATATTATAAACCTATGATTATTTTTTTAAAATAAAATTTTTTCCACATGTTTTACTAGTGATTTTTCTTAATGGAATGTTACTATTTTTTTATAAAAAAATTACATTTTAAATTTACCTAAATTTTATAAGAAATCATTATTATAACTTGTACAACATTAAAGAAACATCTTATCATCATGAAAATTATTTATACTGATTAATGTTTAAAAAATACCAAGGTTATTTTAATAATACTAGACATTAAAAAACAATTATTTTTTAATTTTTCATTAAATTTGGAAAAAATGTTTTTATTAACAAGTTATTTGTTTATATTATAATTATTTGGTGATATTTTTTAAATATTATTTTCAATGAAAAGAATTTCCAAAATATTTATTGACTATTTAGATTCAAAAAAATTATTGTTGAGGGAAATTTATCTTCCTCCGGAAAAAAATTCAGCGAAATTATCTTTCTAATTCAATATCCAATGAAAATGAAATAATATTAAATAAATTAAAAATTTCCATTGATATAAACCAAAGATATCATTCATATTATTTATCTCAATATATTTTTATTAAAATATGTTTATGAAATATGTTTTCTATTCCATGTGTTATTCCATTATAAAATTAATATGAAATCTTCTTAATTTTTCATGTGTTATTATATGTTGAAATGGTGAAATGATTATGAAACCTACCTCTATTCCATATGTTTTGATATGAATGGTTGATTATAAAATGCATTTAATTTCACGGGTAATGATATGATGAATTTATTATGATCATGGGGAACATATTCTTATGATTTTCATTATGTGATAGGAGATACCTATATTACCCTAAAATGAATTTGGTAATGATTTATGTCTATTGATATTTAAATGAATGTAACCATGAGTGAACCAAAATTAGTAAGAGACGTTGTCTACTATAATGGTATAGGGGTGAAGCCAAAATACAATTATTTTAAAGGGAGTGAAAACATTCTAATATAATATCCTTTGTAGTGACCCTAGGCTAATATGGAAAATATTTTTAAAACTTATGTGTATTCGACAAATCAAAATCTGTTTTCATTTTTATAGAATCATTGATAATGTAATATTATTAACATATGGTTCATTTCTTATGAAATTCTATCCACTAATCAACAACTCAATATTATGGTCATTTTTGTGTTGGGTATAGATTTACATGATATTAAAATGTTCTCATACACTTATGACCATGTTATTTAAATATATATATCCTGCATGTGCCATTACTAAGAATATGATCTCTCCCTTTCCTATGATTCAACTCCATATGTTACGAAGAAATTTATTTTTTATTATATGTCTAATAAATGTTCAAGATATGAATATTATAGTAAGAGATTACTTTGTTCACATATAAACCTATTTTTCCATCATTCTATAGAAATTATTCCATTATGATCTTGGGGATTGTGTTTTAATAATGTAATAAAAGTTTTATAAAAATAATGTAATACAAATGTTTTAGAAGCCTGGGATTTTCTAGTTGTTGTAAGATGATAGTTTTAGATAACCATTAGAAACTAGGATAAGAAATTCATAGTTTGATCATTAATGAAATGACTCTATTTGTAAGTCTAATGATATTAAAATATAACGGAAAATGAATAGGAATTTTGGTATGTGATAGATCAGGTGGGTCCTAAAAATATGCATCCATGTCCAGATACTACTAGTAGATAAGGATCTATAATTGAGGTATCAAGGGGTAATAACTCTCGAATGGTGGTATTAAGCAACAAGTTTTTATCACAAAGTGCACAACAAAGTGCATTACTTGACATCAAGGCTGACACTCATAGAGGATAGAGTTTTATAATTCACATAGTCATTATGAACCATCATGAGGGATTTAAATAAATAATGTCTATGAGTGGCCTTGGATAAACTTGTGTGTTCATTTATTAAAAATAAGGTTTCATGATTTAGATATACTATAATTAATTCAGAAGGATTATGTGGTTCCCCACTATGTTTACTGTTTTTTACACTATGATTTGTGGATTTATCCAATTTCTAGAACCAGAAGGAACCATTCTAATACTAACTGTGATGGAAAATGAAATAATTTTCTTCTTGAACTATCAAACATTACGGTGGATTTAATTAAAAATATTATTGATATGATTAAACAACAATCTCAAAAATATGTTTCATTCATGACTTCAAAAAAATGAGGGAACACACTTTTCTAGATTTCTTTTGTAAGGAAATGTATAAAATCTCTATATTGTACTTATAATCCATTACTAGCTATATAATGATTCAATATCACTAAAAAATATATTTTTAAATATCTAATATTTAGAAGATGAAAAATTCATTTTGATTCTATACTGTTTGGATGGTGAAATGTATCAATTATGGAATATTATCAAGAATATGAGGAAATATGATGAAAATGACACCATGGATTCACAATAATTCAGACACATATTCTCTAATAATTTTTTTTCTTTTATTCTTCAAACAACTATAAAAATGGAATTCTGGGAGCTCATTAAGAGGATGAAGAATTCCTTAGTACCTATGATGATTTTTTTTAAAATAATTGAGTTTTATACTAATTGTATTACAATCCTACAGGAATGTAAGGATGAATGATTTTTATGTGGCTTAAAAACATGTCTTCTATGGGTTTTATACATATGATACAATAGTATCTATAAAAATATTCTACGATGTCCTATCATAGTAGAAATATATGTCATTGTTTTGTATCAATTTCATGGATTTAATAATAAGAGAAAAATTAAATTCAATTGAAAATATAAGATCCATTTAGGGAAGAAGTAGATCATTACAATATGAAAAAAGGGGGAATAAGAATGTGGGAAATTTTATAAAGGGTAGTAGTAAATTTTTTATCTTTGGAAAGGGAGGTCATTAAAAATTGATTTCTGATGTGATGGGAACAAATTAACTGATGTTTTGAATAGAGATAATGGTGGATAGAATGCACAAACCACATTTCAATGGTTTATATTCGTGAATTTTTTAAACTATGCTATCCAATGCCCAAATATAATGGTTAATGATGTGGGTTAATGTTAGTAACCTATTAATCTGAGAGAAATTGGTAAATCTAATGTGATCACTATTTCATAAAGGTGTATTTATAATGACATGGTGAAATGTGAACTTACCATCCATTAAATAACCAGTAATTTCTTATTTGAATATAATTATTCAAATTTATTAATATCTAAAGAATTATATATTGTTTTCAAGATTCCACCCAAATTATTTTATGTATAATTAGTAGTGAAAACCTATAATTGTACAATGTTCAAATATAAATTGTATGATTCTTCTCATGTTGATGTTTCTTGGAATGTTCTTCCTATAAATATTTTAATTCATCCTATAGTTTAATTTTATGTTAAATTAGGAATTAGTTAGCATTATTAACATAAATCCCATATCATTTAGTGATGAAGTGAAGTCACATTTGATATCCCCTCCCAACCTATGACCATTTATTAATGTGATGACATTTATAACCATATAAGAGACACCAAATCCATTGTATGGGTTTTAATTCCTATTCAAAAGGGTTTTTTTCTCATATGGTTTGGAAGAAATTTGACATTAATGGTATATCAGTTGTGTGAGAATTTTTTATGTCTTTCTTGAAGCATTTCCATTTATTAAATTGAATAATGAAATTGGGTTTTCAATATAAGTCATATATAGTGGCACACCAATTTAAATGAATCTATATCTAATGGCCGTGTTTGTGTTACCTGAATTGAAGAAGAAACTCCCCGAAAAACATTAAATGAAATTAAATATACCATATGTGTCACATTTGGGTACTCATTTAATTTCTATTGAAATTATATATGGATCACTGTGACATTGAATTGATTATGATGAGGTAGAAAGAATCACAATCAATAAAAATTATTCTATTTACCATGTTATGGATTATTTTATCATTTTTGCAAGATCAAAAAAAATTTCCATGATGGAAATTATTTCTAGATATAATTAATTGAGGGTTAAAAAGGATGATATTTTAGAAATTCAATTATACACTAGGTATAGACCCTATAAACACAGTCTGATTCCATGCAATCATAATAATTCACAGTTTTCATAATGGGTTTATATAATATATTCTTTAGATCTTACCTTTATTAGTTCGTGGTAGTCGTTATAGATGATATTATTATGTATTGAAAGACCTAGGAGGAGCATGATGTTCACATTATTATTTTACTAAATTCCCTGTGGAAGGAAAAACAACATTAAAAATCTCCACAGTGTGAATATTGTTTGAAAATGTGAACTTTTTCATTCATATGTTTTTAATATTGGCTATATCTGTAGATCAATTAAAGACATAGGCTATTTAGTGTTAGAATAGAACATCTATGGTATCTTAGATGCACAATTTTATTAGTCATGAATAATATGATTAATGGTTATTGTATAATTCCTCATTACTATCTAATCTACACACTAAGTTAACTCATAATGGGGTGATGTTATTTAATACAATTGTATATGTGGATAATTTCATGTATCTAAAGATAAGATTATTTGGAGAACGTCTTCTTATATTACCTTGTATTGAATAAGGGTTTTTAGTTATAATTAATTCATTCCATAATTTATCAGGATGGGTTCCTATAAAAAATGACTTTGTTATAGATTATACCTCAAAAAAATTGAAGGTTTATGAGAAATATTACTCACCACCTAATTTGTAGTCAGTTATGCTAAATTTTATATTTATGATATATAGATAATAGTTTTAGGGAAAAATATTATATATATACAAATAATTGTTTTAATATTTATATTCAAAAATAAATAGTAGAATATGTACTAGAAAAGATGGATAGAGCTGATTGAGGTTTAAGAGTACAAAATACATTAACATCTTGTGAACGAAAAAAAAGTAGTTGATGCCTTGATTTAAAATGATCATTATATATTAGCCATTATGAAGAAAAAAATATTGAATATTGTTATATTTTTAATGGATAGTTATAGAAATATAGTATTATGGGGACAACATTTTCTTCCTCAACTTAATGTTCAACCATATATATAAGTGATGATTAATGTTGAATATAATGAAGATGATGATCATCATAATAAAGTTATAAATATTCTAGAGTTTATCATTGATAATTATGGAATGATAAGGTTATTAAATAATGTGCGTGTTCTATCAAAACCTATTTTTATGAATGAATTTATATTGGAATTTCATAGTTCATCATTCATTATTCTTTCAGGAAGTACAAAGATATAAACAGATTTATAATAATACTTATGGTGTGATAAACTGAAGATACACATATAAAAGTTTTAATCTCGGTACATTTTATGTTATAAATATATTTCTTATAGATAATAGTTCAAGGGTATGTTACATCTATTAACCATACTAGAATGGAAAGGAGTATTCATTACATTGTATTTTTTCACTCGACTCTCCAAAATTTCTAAAGAGAATAATGATATATGGGATATTGTCAATATCCTAAAAAATTCATGGAACTTCATCTCCATTAGAAAATAATTCTACCTAGATTAAATTTTAAATATTTTTATTAAAAAGTAGTAATGCAGCATGGAGTACCACTTTTTGTTGTGTCTTATTATGATCTTAGTATTACCTCATTGTTTTAGAGAATTATTCAAAATGCTCGTGAAAAAAATTTTGTTTTCAAACTATGTATCATCCATAGAGAAATGTTAAGTCTTATAATAAAATTCATACACTATAGGATATTTTTAGATATTATTATTCAAATTTCAATGTTCATTGAGACTAAAACATTCCTCTATTTGTGTTTCATCACAATAATAGATTTGAATCGATTAATCAACTGAATCCTTATGAAGCCATCGATTGAAAGAAGTATAGAGATCCATCATGATGGAATGAGGTTAGAGATATAAATATATGTGGACATAATAAATATGAATAAATTTAAGAGAATCATAGATCTATTTATCAACACATCACAGAATCTCATAGTCTATAGAAAAGTTATACAGAAAATTGATTGTTTGATCTTGAATTTAATGTTGGTGATAAGTTATTTCTAAGAGTTTCTCCCTAGAAGAATGTTATGAGATTTGGAAATAAATAAAAAATATTCCATTTATATATATCTACCCCATTTAATTTATTGATCTTATTAGGACGTTAGACTATCAGTTGCTACATCCACTAAAACTCACCCAATTCAATGATGTGTTCAATGTACCTCTCATGAAAATATACATACCTGATTCATCAGATGTTATAAACTAAGAGTTCATACCAATAGATCATGATATATCATAGTAATAATAATCAATATATATGAATGATCATTTAGATAATATTCTACAATAATATTACCACTCACTTAGTTATTATATTATGAAGAATCCACCAGAATGGATATGCTACATGGGAAATTGAGGATATAATGAGGCCAAAGTATCTTCTTTATTTTGTATCAATGCAATGAATTTGTAGATAAAAATTCATTTTTAGGGGGGAATTAATTTTAAAACTAATTTTTTGTTGAAAAATTCTTTTCAAATAAATAACATTTCATTTATATCTTCTATAACATGCATAACTGATTTTATCTTGTAGACTGAGTTTTAAAATGACTGATATATATTTAATATTAATAATAAAAATCTATTAAAACCTAGAAAATAAAATTGGTTTCATTAATTGTAATAAATACTTATTATTAATTTAATATAATTGTTTTATATTACGGGAACTAATTTATAAAAAAATTACTTATATTTTTTTAATAAAGTGTTTATATGTTTCGAAAATAAATTATTCACAAAGAAATTATTTTTTTTGAGAAAAATTCTTATGGTTTTAAAACATGTATAATTTTTTATATATTAAAATTAATTTTTTAAATCATCATGTCAAAATTATGAAAGAGATAATTTTTGGGGTTTTTAAAAAATGATTTATTTTTTTGAGGAGTAGTAAGAAAAACATAATTTTAATTTTTAACTAATTTTCAAATTATTTATAATGATAAACTATATTTAAAATTAGTTTTACTATTACATTTGATAAACTATTTATCTATCTATACAAATTTGGTAAATTTAATAAAATTGTTATTCAGTTTTGATATAATAATATTGAAATCTTTTGATCATTTTTCTATTTGAAATCCCACTTTATAATTTTTTTAAGTTATTATTATTAAATTAAAATAATTCAAACATGTGAATGAGATTTAGTAAAATATATTCCATATTCTTAGTTAGAATAATTTATATTTTATAATAATTTATTCTTAATTTGTTACCATAACAAATAATAAAAATATAAAAAATTATTTGTTATGATTATGTTAAAAATGGGTTCCCTTGTGGTTAAACTATAATGAAAATGATTATAATAAATTAAAAAGTATGAAATGTATTTTATTGAAATATTTAGACAATTTAGTATCTAATTCTCGATAATAGTCTATTTTGAACATTATGGGATGAAAAAAGACATTGGTACTTATATTTCATGAATAAAATACAAGTGTGCCACACACCTAAATTATAAAAGACCACCCCTATGATCTCTTTTCCCAATCATAAAAGCATTTTATATTTGGAAGGACCTAAAAAAATAAACTCCTAAATTCCATCCTCTCTTATTAGAAAAATTTATTTGGAAATATTTCTAACCTAATAGGGCTTTTGGTTATAACTAATGTGGTTACCCGAGGAAAATGTAACATTATCCATTGGGCATTTTTATTTTCTTTGTTCATATAAATACTTAAATTATTATTATAATATGATTATAATATAAAATATTTATCGAAAAATATATATATTTTTTTTGTTGAAGTTAATGTCCTGGAGCTATCCTCTTCCATCAAATGGTCTATGAAATCATTATTTTTCAATACGGTATATGACTACCTCATGAACCGATGCCATTTTTTTCCATTACCATCTCTCATTGATGGTTATAATAAAGGATTGAATATCTATATACTATATTTATGATGTTATTATTCTTCTATAATCATAATATTACATATTCCCAATGTCGCGCAACCAAGGAGTCGCTAAACTGGTTCCCTGAGACAGTTATCCACATGACCTCCATAACGCCTCCTTGGATGCTAGAGTCTACTGAATAGACGCGGTGGTCGAAAAAGAACATTCAAGAGAAAATAACCTCGTATATTAGTGCACAAACAATATTTTATTGTAATATATCATTCTAATTTTTGTAAGTTGGTAGAAATAATAAAATCAACCTTGCCCTAATAATGTGAAATGCAATAAATTCTTAAAACACAATGTTATATATACAACCAATGACACTCTGGCCCGGTTATATAACATACCAAAATAAATTAAAACCTAAAAAATGATTCCTATAATTAACTAAAAACCTAGATATTAATTGGATACCACATTATCAATAATTATAGAACATAAATTACTCAAAACAATATTTATCCTATAAATGTTCATGAAATAAACAAATAAGAGATGTTTGGGTACCCAAGGGCAATGGAGGGCTGTGATGGGTTTGAGTAAAACTCAATAGGCCACCATAAATTGGGTCTACTGAAAATAACCATTATTAAAATAGATTATGCAAGTAAACTATATATGAAATAAATAGTATATAAAAGAGATACATACCAAGAAACATAACCTACCCATCTTGTATTCAATTTCCCAAGGGTTCTAATCTGACATGCAACCTAAAAATCATGAAAGGAAATAATCTATTGTTATATATTATAAAATTGAAGGTTATCAATTTTTTACAACATAGGGAAGTACAATACATATATTCGTGGTACCCATATAATGTACCTAAACCATTAGTACCTACAGTGTAATTCTAGCATTTAAATAACTTATAAATATCAATATAAAATTTATATGGAGCCTCCATCCCTAAACTAAACATATACCAACTATCGATATTGATACTGAACAAGAACTCTATAAAACCCATCATGAATCATAATTATAGTTCCTATAAACACAATACAACATCCTTCTATACATAATATCAGTGGTTCATAGAGAATCAGTCTGGCCTAGCCCATAAGAGGGGTTGATCAGTCTGTTTTCCTTCTCAACATGGTCTAAAATCAATCTCACAGTCATCAATCCATCACTATAAACATGATGTTTACAGTTAGTTTATAGGAACATTGATTGAAACCATATCCATATTATATTACCAGTTCT
Source organism: Viscum album (assembly GCA_963277665.1). Taxonomy (NCBI): domain Eukaryota; kingdom Viridiplantae; phylum Streptophyta; class Magnoliopsida; order Santalales; family Viscaceae; genus Viscum; species Viscum album. The sequence goes on from OY728150.1 coordinate 1,900,078,847, forward strand.
TGAAGCATCAATTCAACTCCAAAAAATTCCATCATTTCTCAAAAAACATTTCTCAAACATCATGACTATAGAAACTATCATGAAAAAACAATAAATCCTTTTTTAACGATTAAAAATTAAAAAAGTCCCTATGAGCCATCAAAATAAATACATTCCTCAACAATGACCACCCCTTTTTCGAATTATGAAATATTTCCACCAACACATTTATAAAACATTTTGGCTCCACCCTTTTAAAACATGTGTAATTTTCATTGAAAAATAAAATTATAACCATGAAATGCAATTCAATTTGAACCATAAAAATATTCATTAAATAATTTTAACCAATAAACAACCATGTACCAATTTAAAATCCAAATTCATAATCCATTTATAAAACACTTGAATTTCATTGACTCATTTCAAAACAAAGATAATTTCAAAATATTGTTTTATAAATTGACACAAAAAAATTGTTATAGAAAAAAGAACATATTGGAAACCATTTCAAAATCCTCCATGAAATTATATTAAATATGAGAAAATATGTTATTCCAAACCAGCCCTTTACAACACCACATTTTCTTTTCCTAAAATATCTCACCCAAAATGTGACCATAGAATTGGTATCAAGTATACCCCTAGATCTAATGAAATCCATTAAAGGACAATGAGGTTAATAAAAGAAAAAAAAACAAGAAAATTATATTAGGAAATAATAAACAAAAAAACTAGATTAAATTAACATTGTTCAATCACATGTAAAATAATTAACAGGACTATAGGAAAATCTCTTAAACCACCTACCTTCTCTAAGAATATTTCCAACACATTTCCCAATGCACTATAGTCATATAGAGGCCAATCAAAGCCTCTTAAAACCCCATATGTTCCTAACTAATCTCATCAAGATCACAATTCTATATTATGACACCCAAAAACTACGGATTAATTATAAAAAAATATAATTAACTAATTAACCAAATCCCTACATTTCATAATGATGAAAAACATAGAAGGTTATGACGCCATAATAAATTTTAATCTGAACAATCACTAAAGACCCATTACTTTACCACAACCACACTTTAGACTATATCACTAGAGTAAATAACAATTAAAATAAAAATTAAAATGAAATCGGTATGAATAATATATGACAATCCACCACAGTCACATACCTTGAAAAATAGAATGTTATGACATGAAAAATTTATCTCGAGATCTCTTCTACCAAATCCAACAAAAATCCCCCTGAAAAATAAAAAAATCCCACTTTGCACCAATGTAATGATAAAAAAACCCTAAACCAATGAACTCAAAAATAGAAAGAAATAACATTAATAATACTGTAATTAACTAGATGTTATTAATTACCTAAATATAGTATAGAATAATCACCAAGACAACTCCTTGGTGTATCATGAATATTTGTGGAAGGTGGAAGAGCCCACCTTTGGATTTTGTGCACAATAGGTTGAGAATAGGAAGTATCGACTAAAAATTACAGAGTAATAAATGGAATAAATATCACTTTAATGATATTATGAGTATCCATATTGTTTGTATCCCCAATTATCCAAACCATCAGTTGGGATCAGTCTAAAGGATTCGTCTTTCATGCATTAGCATCACAACTAGTGAAAAAAGTTATTAACTATCCAAAAACCTAATTTCCAACACCAATTCCGTACAGAATTTTAGTACACAAATTGAAAAACCATGTGAAAACCATGTTGTCAAGACTACCTCCTACTATCCAAAAGGCATATGGCTTTTTTAAAACCATGAATCTCCCATGCACCATACCTATAACTATTCTCAACCATATGTGGTTAATTATTTTACCTTGCATGGTTTTACCCCACATGTGATGTAACCAAGAATCTAAAAAATGAACAATTAAGAATGAACTGAAAACTACAAAATTAATAATGTGTTAAAAGATTTATCCCTTGAAATACACAGAAAAACATTTACCATATCCAAAATAATACAAAACTACTGAAAATTAACATAGACCCTCAAATTATAATCTAAACATTGGGGAGAAATTTAGAACCTCATTCATTATTTCAAGAAACAATTTAAGGCATTTGAAAGAAAAAAATATTATTTTATTTCTTAATTCAATATTCAAACCATTTTTGAATGAAAATTATAATTCCCTCAAAACTTTTTGATCCATATTGATGTCGTATCATAAAAAGTACCCACCATAATACTTATCGTCCCTGAAAAGCCTATGTGGTCATATATCAGTAATAATCAACATAAATCATTCAAAAGATTTTATACAACAACATAATTCAGTTTTTGATATCCGAAAACACTACCTATGAACTACCTCCAATGCAGGGACCTCAAATTGCAAAAACTCTTTGCAAAAAAATGTTTCCAAAAACATAACACCAAGATGAAACTGACCAAACCCATCAAACTAAATCATTGATTAGAGCCACACAAATCCTTCATTGAGAAATGATACTCTTCACCTTAATTTCCATCTCATAACAACTAAATTCTATTACATAATTCCCATTTGGGAAGGAAAAACAATCATGAAAAGCCACACCCACAAAATACCCATAACAACCCCAAACATAAAACACATAAATTCCCAAGAGATTTCCAATCTTCATCAAAACCAACAATCATCATAAAAAACTAGTAGAAGATGACTCAAACCCCCAATCTATGAAAATAATAAGATCATACATGCTTGTCCTTGAAATAACCAATCCTATCCAATATAAACACATTTTTCCTGAAAAGAAAAACCCATAGTATCGTACTCCCTTTTTCACCCACATTGTGTGCTAACCCTAGTAACATAATCCTTGGATGAATCATTTAAAAAGAACCAAGATCTTTCATTAGGATCATTTCCATCATTTGGTTACAATGAATTCACTACCAAATGTATTAAAAACCCCACCATTCCCACTATAGTCCCAAAATATCCTCTAGTGACATTCCATAGTGAGATCCTCTACTAAATTAACAATCACCCATTACCGCCATCAAAAAATAAATCTTTTGGAATTTTTTTAATACAATTCCATCCCCATGAAGTCAACTATAAATTTTCGATTGTTCAAATCCAACCATATGACTTCACATGTATTAATGAATTAATGTATCCCCTATGAAGACCCATATCTGACCCGAAGTCATTATGGTAGGTATATTTATAGGCATTTACCTCCCATTATATTCAAGATAATTTCTAGGTATTGGGATTGATCATCTCGGAACTAAATGTATGTTATGTATTCATCTATGAATACCCCTATGACATGATCATTTACTTAATCTCCATTAACTATAGATACATTTTAAAAAAATTAAATACTTATATCCTCCCATCCCACAAGAACATGGTCACATCCACATCATAACATATCCTATACATAGTTTACCACTATAATCAGGAAATTTGGGCATATTCTCATATAACATTTGATCTAAAACCTAAAAACATAGTATGTTACTATCCACTCTTGAATCGAATAACCATGTGACACTTACTGTACACAAACCCTTGTTTAAACCCACAACATAACAAATTTTTGACTATAACATGTCAATATTTATGAATCGCTTGATCACAATCCCCAAAAATAATCCATATCCACTCTACATGTCTATCTCACCTAACATGGAGCACCATTGGTGTGTTAGAAATCTAAAAAAAACTCTATACCCAAAACCACATACACAATAACTCGAGGCGTGAACATCATTCAAAATTTCATATATGTTCATCTATGATCTCACCACTTTTCAGATATTCATCTATAGTAAACTGGGTCTTGCACCAATATAGACATTCCTCTTCTAAGCAACATGGACAACCAAGACATCAACACTCCATATTCTTTCAAGATCAAGAAATCTAGACACCTACACATGCCTTATAACCACAACAAAACTCACCCGTAATTGTCTCCACCCAAAGTGAACTCTCACACTTGAAACCACATTTTCCATGCACACCACTTTTATTCAAAATAAAACAAATAACCACTAAGAACACCCTTACAAACATCCACAACCTAGGATAGAAACCAAACAATACCACCCCATGAGAAACTAACCACAATGCTAAACCACTAATAATTTAGTGCCCTTCTCAAAACCAAAAGAATCCAATGTGCCAAAACCCATACCAGGTATCACCATTTAGGCTCTATTATTAAGAGTCCATAGAATCAATCGATGCCACACATACACAAAAGAACTCATAACTAGGTAAACCTCACTCATTGTTCACACTTTAAATCCAAATTGATCCACTCCCAGGAAAAGAGTCACATTAAAACATCACTAGATCTATGTTCCCATGGTATACACAAACTCATAAAAGGGAATCATGTGGAATCACTTCCACATGATTCGTTATCGCATGAAATAACCCATATAAGACACTCACATATAGGGTCCCGCACTATAAAAGTTTTATATAAGAAACAAATTCACCTTACTAAGCATAATATCCCCTCCATGCATCATCAGACCACACCACTCCTTGTAAGACTCAACAATACTAGAAAAATCAAACAAAAACACCCAAATGGGGTCAAACATCACTATAAATAGACAATAATGAACAAATACCATCACTAAAACAACTATGAATGTGGACCACACCAGTTTCCTCATCCAGAAATTGCTAACTATAGGTCAACATAACCTTCCTTTAGACTGAATCTCATTAAATCATTCCCATTATGGTCTATAACATCACGATCCTACCAGCCTAACATGATGCATGAGACACCTCTTTCCCCTGAACTCATATATTTATAACAAAACCACATGCCTCTTAATAATTGTCCATGATATAGATTTACATTGTAGTATATCAAATAAAAATAACATGTGAATCTCTATATATTAAAATCATAAGCATCTGTAACATAAGAAATCCATAAAATCAATTATATCCACTGGTAACACAAATTACAACTAAAAAGGTGTTCATGATGACCCATCTTGATATCCGTCACATGCTCCTACAAATTCCAATATACACAATATACCAAATCCCTACGTAGTAAAATAATAGCAATGTAATTCACTATGATACCACATTGTAACTCCCGTATCTAGGAGACATTAAATGAGTGGCCAGAGCTGGTTCACCAAATGACCTGAAGTGTTACTCCCTGTACACTAGAGGATATAGCCTACTAGTGGGGGTATAAATGGATATATGAGGAGACTCTACCCCCTTATTTTTGTGCACAATCATCATAAAAGAAAAAATGTCATTCGAATTAGATTAATAATAAATAATATTTATATTAAAAAATTATCTAATAATGTAAAATGCAATAAAGTCCCAAATGGCCTTATCATACATATAAAAAACCACCCACTAGACTGATTATATATCATACCAATACAAAATAAAACTACAAAAGGGTTCATATCATCCCCGATCAAAATCCATCCAGTCATTCGATACCACTTAAGAAATACTATTTATGCAAACAACACCCAACGTGGACTCAACGTGATGTTATGCCTATAATAAACATGTGGGAGATTGTCAATTACCCAAGTGTAATGGAAGTAAATGAAGGGTGAGATTAAAAATTTGTAGGCCACCACCAATATTGTCTAAATAAAATAGGATTTTGTGAAACAGTGTATACAAATAAATATTGGTATAAATAAATCATGAATAAAAGAGATACTAGTCAAGAAACACTATATATCATATAGTATCCACTATCCCAAGGGTTCTAGAGTGAAACCCATGAAAACCCAGAATGAAATGACCTAATCTAGTCCTCTAAATAAAAATATAATTGTTTTTCAATTTTCAGATATCTCCTGGTAGAATTGAACATTCACATATAATACCCATATAATGTACCTGATACATCAGGGCCTAGAATGTTAGTATATAATATAAATCACATATAAAAATAAATATTTAATGTGGATGGAGCATCTATCCGTCAAATAATTTTATACCAACTATCAGTAGTCATATTTAAATTGATTTATATCAAACCCATCACAAAACATAAAAGTTTTGACTGAATCCTCAGTCTATCATACTTCTAAACATAACATCATTGGTTCTTTGAGAATCAGTTTGGGCCAACCCAAAGAGGAGGAGAAACTGTTCAATATTCTTTTCTACATGGTATACCATCATTACCCAGTGCATGTGTATGACAGTATAACCATAAATTATACTATTAGTGTCTGGATCCTCAGTCTGAAACCATTTCCATAGTATAATACAAATTCACAGAGAATAAATCTTACAGCTAAAAAAATCCATGATTTCTCAAATACCTATTCTAAAACGTAATCAGTATAGAAACCTTCAAGGGACAACACCGTTTTAAACCATTATGGATTAATAAGGTCCCACTGGGACTTCAAAAGAAAAACCATCTTCATTGAGGCCCAACCCTTTACCATGTACCTACATAAATAAACCAAACCCCCAAATATTTAATTTCAAAACCATTGTTTTAAAAAATGGGTCATTATTATTGAAACACAATGAGTCCCATTTCCTTCAATTCAGTTTGAACCATCATAAGAGATATTATGTGACATTAACTAAGACGAAAACACAAACCCCTTTCAAATCTATATTCCAAATCAATTTATAAACCCCATTTATGAAGCAACTAGTGGTCAACATCACAATTAAATATAAGGGTAGTTTCAAAAATCAGTTCTCCCACATTGACACCCAAAACAATTCAATACCCAAAGCACATATTTAAAGCCATATAAAAATACTCATTGGAGGTTTAGTAAATTATAATAATAAAACATTTCTAAAAAAACATTACAACACCACATTACCCTTATCATGAAACAAATCTCCCCATGTGAAATAATAGGATCAGTCTCATGGACACTTATATATCCAACAACATAACTGTAAGGTCTAATGTGTTAATCCAAGATCATAATCATTTTTTTAGTTTAATGAAGAAGTAAAAAAAATTTATAAAAAGAACATAATACAAACAAATGAAAAACAATTCACAGTGATATATGTAAGTCTCTAAAACCATGTATTTCTTCAAACACACTTTCTAAAAAAATTTCTAATGCATGAAAGTCTTTTCAAGACCCAGCTATGCCTTCTCAAAACTCTTCAACATGTAACTAAGATCATCATGATCACCAAGAACTAGTTTTAGAATATAAAACAACTAAATTATTATTATTAATTAATTAACAAAAACGGATCATGGAATAATGTTGGAAAACTAACCAGGCCGCCACACAACACTAAAACTAAATCAAACAACTCACCTATGTCATATGACATAACCTCAACCATATTCTAGGAAAAATCCCTAAAATCCGAAAATAATTTGAAATTTAATTAAAATTTAATTGATTATATTGTTTACCACTATCACAATCCATGATCAAATTCCATGTGAATTCTTGTAGAATTTAACTTAGGATCTCTTCTGGCCAAGGCAAACAAAATCCCCATGATAAACAAATTTTTCTACTATGATACTACTGAATTATCAACAAAAACAAAATTATATAACACTGAAATTAGAAGGATATAAGGTTATAATTAACGGAATATATGATAAAATAAATCATACCTTAAAATAATAATGATTAACCCCCCCAAACAACCCCTTGGAATGACTTGAAGAAGTGAGGTAGATGGAAGAACCGTCCTTTAGACTATATACATCAAAGTGAGTGAATGGGGAGGAGTGATTAAAAATCCCAATGGGGGAAATGAAAAAAAAAAATTAAAGAAATTGAGGGAAGGATCGTAAGTTTCTATAACATGCACCTACCATGATGTTAGTTCTATCCATGGCCAACCACACTCATGGTTTGGATGGAAAACATCAAATTCCATGTCCCAACTTTCCACACCACTACTATCTAACACCAATACAATCCAATGATATACAACACAATTTTAAAAACCACAAACCTATTGGGAGAAAAAAATTGCCACCCACCTACACCAAGGCGCACAATTTTTTTAAACCATGTTAAATTGATGATACATGCCTGATACCCTCTACAACCTCACATAGTTTCTCATTTTTTCTAAGATAGGTTACCCCAAATAATTCATTTTCCCTAAAACTCAACAATCCATAGTTTACAATTAACTTGAACATCCTAAACATCATGGTGTCACTTAGTTTATTTTAAACCATTCACATAACACCATAAAATATTTATATAAGTATATAAGACTTTATAAATCTTTCCCAAAGCATCCAAATCTTATCCAAACTTCTAGGCCACCTCCCAGGACTTATTATTCTTTTAATTAATTACTTTAAAAATTATAGATTTCAAAATACAATTTATGTATTAATTAATAATTTGAATCATACATGAATGGAAATTAAAATTCCCTCAAAAAATTTTCTTCCATCTAGATGCATGATATATTTTTTTACATTAAATTTTTTTTGAATATGTTATCATTTCTCATGTGTATGTCGAAATACCACCTCAAAAAGCATAGTGATTCATTCAAGTTATACATTGTGGGTAATAAAAATGGTATTAATTAACACATGTGATTTTTATTAAATAATTCTATAATTTTAATATATTATATAGAAATATATATTTCATTCCATTAATAAATTGGAAATAGTGTTCATACGTACGTACAACCTACTATCTCCAAGAATAGTTTACTTCATTTCATATCTGTAAATTTTTTGGATCAGTATGAATACACATATACTAAATATATATGATATTTATAATATGGTAATATTTTGCAGATGATGGAGCCATGATCAATGTAATGGTGCTGAAAAATAATAAATGGAAAACTTATACAAAAAACAAAGTGGTTACTACCTATAATATGAGTTTATCATGGAATTTTTAATAAATGGGTAAAAAAGTCCAAATGTAAATCATATATGGTATGATATAAATACATGTATGGTTCAATAAAATATATATACCAAATCCATATTTATTAAATATGATGTTATAATGTTCATGGAGTAATTTGATACATAATGTAAGGAAATTTTCTCTTAATTTTCCTTCTTTGAGAAATATATTATTTAATACACCTATATTCAATTACACGATGTATGTAAAGCCCCTTTAACATGTAATGTCATGAATTGTTTATACATATGATACATCATGTTTCATTTAATGATATTACATCATGGTGATTAAATATTATTGTTTCCAAAGTGGTAATAATTTTATATTACAATATCATCATTTATTGAGATTGATTATGATTATATTTCTGATGATAAAATATTTTGATCAATATCTCATGAAACTCATTAATTTTATTATTCGAGGGGGGATTTAGATATTAATAGTATCTTTTTACACTACTATCTATTAAAATAATTGATAAAATGTATTCAAGGAAGTCATATATAATTTCAAACATTAATTAAGGATATATTTTCTTCAAAAAGCATGTTTTTTATTTTTTGTCCTTAAATGTTTCAATATTTTTATTATATATTTTAAAATTCATTTTACCTATATTTTAGTTTTTACAAAAAATTTATTAAAAGCAGTATTCATGTTGTTTTCCCATAAATTCCCATTTAAATTTTACTCAAATGATGAAGGATTCAATATTTTAACAAGTCAGGCATAAAAGAAACTTCCACCCAGTATAACACTATTTTCATTGGTTCATAAATTATAAATATTCGTATTTATTTTCAAATAAATTTATTTTAAAAAAATCATGTTTTAAAATTTGTTTTCAATGTGTAATGGTTATTTTACTCATGAATATTTTAATATATTTTTTGAATTATCCATTATAAGTACTCATGTTTATTTTCAATGAAATGGATTTACATAATATTTTAATAATTATTAGTTTTTAAAAGATAATTTTCAAATAAAATTCATCTTCCTCCTAAACCTTTCCTAGTGAAATATCTTTTAAAAAAAATCTCCTAATAGGATTATATACATTGATGTGACTTATTTTCTTATATGGATATTAACCAACTATATAATTATTATCTTCTCTATAAATGGTTTATGATGAAAAGATATTTATGAAGTCCATTTCTCTATGATAGGTTATACCTTGATAAAATCCTTATGTAACTCCGTTATTTTTTCAATGGTTATGCTATACTGAAGTGATAAAATTACAATGAAACATGACTAAATTTACATAGGATGGGATGTGATGAAATTTTTAGGAAAAAAAATTCATTTCATGGGTTAGGATATGGTTAGTATTTTATGATATTATTGAAAAATATTTGAAATTTTTATTATGTGAATGGAGGGACCAATATCTTCCACCAATGAATTATGTATGGATTTATATCTCATGAGATAGAAAGAATATAATAGGTAGTGATCCTAGTTCAGTAATGGAATTTTTTCTCTATGATTGTCTTGGGAATGATCATTTACTACAATGATGGTTTAGTAAGTGAACCCATTACACAATGACAACCTTGGTAGTGCTCCTTGACTAATATTGAAATTATATTCTATGGTTTTGTGTATAAAATGAAATTCCATGTCTTATGCCTATGTTATTCTCTTATGGTTGATATTCCTTCATCATATTAGGATTGATTTCTTATGAACTACTAGTCATTATACCTTGATTAATGATTATGATTTTTGATGTGTAGGGTATGGTTTTCAAATGTTATGAATATGTTACCAAACCACTATGTTCACATTATTCTTAAGTTTCTCCCTTTTTGACCCTTACATGAAATATGAGATCACCCTCTCTTATATTTCTGTCTCACCTATTATAAAGAAATTTATTTTGAATGATATTTTTTATAAGGGTTCTTGATATGAAGGACATAAAGGAAGATTCCATAGTTCAACTATAAATTTTTTTTTTATGATTCTATGATGCCAAATGAATATTATGTTTTTCCTTACTAATGTGTCTATGTAATATAGGAAATATTCCAAAAAGGATTAATATCTATATATGATTATCTTGCGTGTTCATAATTTTAATTTTTCTAAAGTAAAATCCCCCCAAATTATTAGAGGATTCTTCTTTTATAACAAAACTAAATAGTCCACTTACTATGGAATATCATTCTTATTAAACGTTTTTTTTAAAATAAGATATGACTATGGATTGGGCTAGCTATTGGTTAAGTTGTCACATAGGTGGAATGAAATTTTTAGAATCCTCCTCCGATTGATTTCATTGATTCCGACCCGATTCTATTCAATGCAACATGAAAAAAACAACGTTTAATATTGAGCATTAGTAAATGAAGTATTAGAAATTTCAATTTACCACATCAATACATATCACATCATATATTTCTACAATTCATTCTTCATCAACATTTTAACCATGTTTGACAACATTTCATCCATGATTTTCAAAATTCATAATTTTCACTATTTAGACAAATATGTATTTTTTTGAATTTCATATAAAATTAAACTCAAAATGAACAATTAATTCATTATGGGAATCATGACTATCAACAAATTTCATGATATTTTCATTGTATAAAACCATGATGCTAAGGTGATGATACACAATGAAGTATCTCAAAACACATAAGTACCCATACACCTTTAAATTTATGTTCAACCAAAAAATGTTTTGTATTCCTATTAATGCTACAAATTTTATGTTCTGATGATCATATCTCCATGAAACCATCACAATGAATGGAAACCACCATTTTAAAGGCATGGGGAAAAATTTAACAACATTTTTTAGAAAATATAATGGGACTGGCCATGAATGATTCCATTTGAAACATCATGCCACCTCATTTTCTTGATAAGTGACATGTGTGATACTAAGCCTTATGTGGTATACCCAAAACACTAAATACTTACAATAAATTTCAAGGACCTCAAGAATAATTGGGGTACAATTTTACCATTGAATGGTGAAAAATACAAACTATATAAACAATAAAAAACAACCTAAATATAATTCATGAGTCCAATATTCAACCCAAAACATAACCAAAATAATAAAAAATATTTGAGTAGAGATGAAACCAAAAGACATACTCAAAGTGAAAAAAAACAAGAAACAGAAAAATTGGATGTTAAATCGACAACTAAAATGAAAAACTCTCCAATTCTGAAATAAGTATGTCATTCCACGGTATCATGTTGAATATATAAATAACTAAGATACCATTCCATTATGTGTGTCAAAATAAATCACCTATATAAGCCAGAAATTGTTCCCAATAATGGGGTGGGTCTCAATTACGTAGGATTTCCCCAATGAAATCCCCAAGTAATTTGTCCATGACAATACATGTCATCATAATTTATATACAACAATTTAGATTTATTTTAAACATTTTATATCATTACCATATTCAATTTCCAAGGAAAACAAATGAAAGAATAGAAATTTTCAAATTTATTTACAATATCCAAAATAATTCCTTCACACACGTACACCATTCAAGCCCAGGTGACAGTTCTTTAGTCATGTGTGGTCTCTCATTGATCGAAAAATTCATTAAAAGGTGACCAATATAAGGTACCCCATGTCACAAGCCACTTCAATTGGTCCATGTATAATGAAAATTGAACTCATTCTTACATTGTATTATTAATAACTAAGCCAATGTATTGAGAAAAAATCATTTATTTATTTTAATCATTTGAGAATGAAATTTACACGGTTAAATAACAAGTCATGATTCTAAAATCATCGTTCTGATATTATAAATTATAGGTTTTTTCAAAAATCCAACCATTTTTCCAAAGTTCAAAATCCATTATTATAATATGATTCTATCAAGAATAAATATTGTATTTTAAATACATTTTTTGAAAATTATTTAATTAAAAAATTTCATTCATTTTCTAGGTTATGTGGATATATGAGAGAATCCACCTATCATGTATCAATTTGAAAAAAATAATAGCATAATGAATATTGATATTGTATCTTAGATCTTATTCCCTCAATTTAAAAAATTAAATATCATCATAATTACCATTAATGAACATAGATCTATCGTCTATGTATTATATTTTTCATCCTCGGAGAAAGAAGAAGACTAGATATATGATGATGGTTGAATAATGATGAATTACTATTGAATAGAGAACTCTAAAATGATTTGAATCACATAATAATTACTTCTACATCAATGGGAATTGTCTATAATGCCTATGGAGTAAAATGAATTCTATTAATTATGATATTAGGGTATGAAAGTAGGCATTGGGAAATAATTTGGGTCAATAATTGCGATGTTTTCTTGGATCCAAAAATACACCGCAATGTTACACAAAATTGGGATACAAACCATGTGCCAACTGAGTAGTGGTACTCTCTTAATATTATCCCTCACATAGTTGTCTTACACAGTTAAAAAACCATCAAAAAACCATGATTTTCAATCTATTCCAAGATTGATGGTTTCCCCAATAAACTCACATCGTATATTCAAATGGTGAGCCTTCCCAGTGCCTAGTGTCTTCCCATGTATAATTTCCTAGAGATTTTACATTATTTTTACTAGACAAGAACTTCTAAGAAATCCTCAAAAATATAGAAAAAGTCCTAAAAACCTTCCAAAACATCAACTGAAAATTATATGAACTCAAAATACAAGAGTAAATGATCTTATACATGAAATGAAGAGAGCTAAACCCATGGTAATTTATTCACTGAGTTACACTATTATATATAGATAAAGAGATGACTATAGAATACATTACTATGTTCTTATTATGATTAATAACTAGAAAAGGTAGTGTGTTGTTTCCCCAAAGGAAAACCCAGCACTAAAACATGATTTATTTGTCAACTGAAGTGAAACTATTTTAGGGTTCATGATAGCCACACATGAATTCATATGATTATGATTATAGTTACTGAGGTAGAGCTAAAATAACTATGTATCATGCATATGGAGACATGATAATGAATTTTATACCTGAATTGAAAATATTTATAATAGTATTCTATTTTTATTTGTCTCTATGTTGGAATTTGAAGAGGAATGGGGCCTTGGTTGACCCTAACTTTCCCAATATGGCATAAAAAAACATACATCACACACAATTTTTATCATAATAAACCTTATATATAATAACCTAAAATTTGGCGCTCTGGCATCATAGATACCAATCTAGTCTATCAAATCTTCCTTAATCTTTTGTATATCAAAACCAATAAATTATTTCTAGATCCTTTAGACAACCCCACATTTAATTTCATTAATATTATTAGATATTTATTTTTCACATGCCTGTATAAATGTTCATATTCTCTGACATATCCTAATTTGAAAGGCCTAATTTTTGTTACAGTCCAATCCAACATTCCCTGGCTTAAAATAAAGACCTAAAGTAAAATATGTTCCTATTTTTCTTCCTTAACTTATTGAATGGAATCTATTTTGTTATAATTTACTTAATTACTTAACCTAAAAATCATATGCTACATGATAGTGGTAGGTGAAAAAATAATTCAAGCATGATTCTTGATGAAAAGGAAGACCTTAAAAAAGAATCATGTTGAAAATACAAAATTTAGAGAGGTTGGGTACTAAAATTGAATAAACTTCCTAAAAACTTTGATAGAATCCATGCTACTCATGATGAAATAATTAAGGACACTTAAGAATTATTATATAAATTACACAATATTCACTATGATATGCCTCTTTCCCTCTAAATTGTGCTCTCTCATTCTCATAATATTACCCACTGCTTTTATTTATGACATCCTTTAAATTATAATTTTAATAAAAATGATGATGGAACTCTAATAAAATAACCTTTGTTCCAAGGTGAACCCCCAACCAACTTATTAATATATTATATGTTTTAATGGATTAATTTCATAAAAATCTATGTCTTGATTTATTCAAATTGCATCAAATTTATGATATTTCATTTTTAATTCTCCATGAATTCAACTTCTATTCGTTATTTGATCACATATAGAGGAAAATTCTGTATTATCCATTACAGTGGATAAGGATATTTCATTTTATTTAAGGTTTATGAAATACTATATTAGTGGTCTAAAGAATATTGATCGGTTTAATGATAATGAATCCTTATAGTTAAGCCCATAATTATAGGAAAGTGTGATCATGTGATATTTCAATTTTTATAGAGACAATAAGAGACTGTAAAATGAAATAATGAATTAATATTGTAGGTATATGGATATTCATGATAAAGAAACTTTATTTAAATTGACTTTAAAATAAATTACATTAACATTTAAAAATAATTCACACCATAAAATGAATGTTTGTCCCCTCTGATGAAGAATGTGTTTCCTGCTACTTGTATATTCAATTCAGGATCAATAAATTTTTTATGATTTCTCCAAGATAGGAACCTCCTTAGGCCTTGTTCCCTTATTGAGGAGGAAAAAATTATAAACTATTTCTTAAATAAAATTCAATAAATGATCTTATAAATTTAATATCACATTAATTTTTTCTATACTAATAATGAGGGAAATTTTACAGAGAAATTGAGAACATTGGGAATCATAGAGAAAGTGTAAAAAGCGTTTTTCACTATTCTATTTTCTTAAACCATAACCCGTTATTTTTCTCAACACAAATAAAGTTTCTAAAATGAGAAAAAGGGAGATAATCAGAATCAATTGGATAGTAAACAAGAGGACTTTTTTCACCTATTTTAAATGTGTAGTAATAAATGAAGAATCAATAATAATTAGAGCTTCAAATTGAAATTCATACTCACATGTTGTATATTAACATAATTTTATGATAAGAATCCAATAGAAATATTGTAGAAATTTGAGAAATATATAATTTATATAATCTTAAATTATCCCCAAGGGTAAAAGAAGCTCGAGGGAATTTCTATTCATTCTTAATAGATCATCCAAGGAGTAGTAGTACTGGATCGAACCTAGAGAGATTACAACTGGGATGAACTGTCCTAATACATTCTCCAATATTATTTGCATTCATCTAGGAGTCTCCAGCTAAGGATGTATAGTTCCGAAATCATACATGAAATTGAAGAGACCCTTTATGGTTATTGGGAGAGATCAAAAGATGTAATAAATTCATTCCCAAATAAACCCTAAGATGAAAAAAAAATTGTATTCATTTACAATGTCTTTAATTATAATAATCATAATATTCTGGGTACATTTTTTGAGGATCTATAATAATCTATTTGCCAATATATGTATGATATATCATCAAAATGATATCCTTGAATTATTAACAATTTCATAGGAAAACTACAATAGTGGGAGTACATGATAATAATGGTTATATCTCCCTTTTAAAAAAATTGATGATGTAAAAATATTTTGAAAAATTCCAGCAATGGACAATGTGAATGAGACTTCATCGACAATACACTATTAGGTCTACCATCTCTCTTTCTCTCTAGAAAACTTTAGGGATTGTTTTCATGTTGTAAAAGAAAATAAGTATTCCATGATATAATGTCTATACTAATATAAGAAAAGTGAATTTAATGGAATATAGAGTAATATATCAATTCAAATAGATCTAGAATTAAAAAAATATCATAGACTTACCATTCAGAATGTATTCCAAATTAATTCCATCTACCAGAATTTCAATAAAAAAATATCTACATTCTACATGTTAACAAACAATGAAATCTCTAAAATACATCATATATGAACATCTAAATGAATATGTGAAGACAAATACTTATATACTTTCTTACATCAATGAAAATAATAAAATATCTTAGTTAAAATTATAACATTAGAGGATATTTTATAACTATTACATTATGGAGTGGCAAAGAAAGTCAAAAAAATATTGAATTATCAACCCATTAGGATGATGAAAGTGAATAATAATATAAACCAACACAATTTTCCCATAGAAATAACCTGATGATAATAAAGTAGTGTAAACACCCCATGTGAAGAGAGATTAGTTGTATGTTAATATGGAACATCGACTTCAACCCAAGCCACATTCTATAAATAAATTCAAGAACCAAAAAAACTGATTATTCATTGAAATAAGTGATATTGGAACTGTTCCAAAAAGTTGAAATCATCATCCTTATATTAAATTACATCAACCGAATTTTATGGGGTGAAATTATCATTAACAAAATGTGAAATGAATGTTTATGGCTGCAAGTTAATGAAATGGAATGACCGAGTTAAAATTTTTATTCACTTTTAAATCAACACATCAATTAAAAAGTCTAAGAAATAGGTATAAATTATATAATATGTACAATAATAATGGTGTAATTTTCCAATTAATTTATTGTTTGAAATCATCAATAATGGTTATTATTTATTCAATATATTCAATTCTCTATGTAGAAGAACTCATACCAACTGGAGTGGTTATATATGTAAGAAATTGAGAAAATACAGCCAAAATTGGTGGTTTAAAAGATGTTATTTAATGTGTATATTATTATCTATTACTTATGGATTAATACATCCTAAATATGGATGATAGAATTTTTATGAATTTTTCCAACAAAATATTTTGTTAGCCATTTCATAAAAATTAAGAAATAAAAATAAATGATAATAATGGATCAAATTAAATTACCATTGGTTAGGTCTAGCTTATTATAATATAATAAAATTATTAAAATACACTCAAGAGGAACAAACTACTTTAAATGTATCTAAAATTTAATTATAATGTTTTTTTAAGATGAAATTATAATTTTTAGTTAATGAGTTTTATTTTGAAAATAATTCATATAACCTCATGATATAATACAGAATGATTTTAAGAAAATAATTTTATAATGGAATACTTTTTAAATATTTATAAAATATCTATATTAGTACAATGTAGATAAATAATTATATAAAAGATTCCTCTATCACTACAACCGTACCAATGTAGACTATATGGAAAAATGACATGATTGTTGGATATAGGTAATTTCATGTACGTTTACAAAAGTAATAATAAATCATAGTAGAAAAACCACGTATGATAGAAAGCTATAAAATATATAAATTGGGAAACTAATATAAGAATCCAAGGAAAATACCTTTATTTGGAATTTAAAATTAAAATCTATCATTGAAAGTCCCACAAAGAAGGATGATTGTGAAATTAGATAAGTTGTTCTCGAACACTCTTTACTGAGGAATATATTTCCTTAATATAATAATTTCTATTTTACTTGACATTATATGAAAATTTATATTTTATCACCTTGTGCATTGAAAATCAGGAGTGCTGATTCACATAACCACATTAATTTTTTGAGAAGTAAAGTATATTTTTTTTATGAATATCAATAGAAAAACCCTATGTAGGAGTTAAAAATCATCCACGATGAAATAAAATGAGGGTAGATAGGTTTCTTATTTCATGTACATTTCACTCACCCTCATTTTTGAAATTCTTGATTTTTGAAAAAAAAGTGGAACCTATCATTAATGGTGTCTCAGATAAGTATGGTGGAATAATAATATTATTTTAGGTGTAAATTTCATTTTTTTAGTTATACATAAAAAACAACAAAACAACACATAAAATACACAAACTTGATCTGTTTGAGAAAATTGTAAAAATTTTATATAGGCCTTTATATTTGGATTTTTATATTTATATCATTTTAATAAATTAAAATAAATGAAACAAATAGATAATTAATTAGAACATTAATGTTTCCATTACAATTAAAGTACCATGGTGGTTTTTGAGGATTTCACTTGTCCTAAATTAATGAATTTGATTGATTACAGAATAATAATAACATCCGTGAGATGTAAATTCAATTTAATGTCGACTGAAATAGACTAAAATCATATTAGATAATTGCTTATATGAAATATAAAATATGTTCACAAGATATTCATACTCCATATATATGGACTTGGTGTTGGTAATTTAATCGCACCTCATAGATCCCACATAATAGAAATTCATATAATAATTTTTATATTGAAATAGTATTTGAAATTGGGATCCCAATATTTGGTTTCTGAGACAATAGAACTATTTTTGATAGGTTCAGATCTTTGTACATTTCCAATAAGTGATTTTCATAGTTATCTGATTAAAAATGGCTGGGAAAATTATTTAAAAAATGGTGAAGTTAAAAATAAGTCAAATACTATTTAATTCTTGTGTGGTGAATATTGATTCCATGATGGGGGAAAATTGGACTATAAAATTTTTATTTATTATGAATAAATGATGAATCAAAATTATATATGTTTTGGAAGATTTTGAATGTGTAATAATTGAAGTGATACTTGTTGGAATATTAATTCTACTCAAATATATCAAATTTACACATGAAACTAGAAATATAATGTGAATAATATAAAATATTATTTTATAGTCACATATGATCAATATCCATGTTTTTAGGAACACGTTGATTTTCATTTAACAATGTATATGTATTTTATCATATAGAGTAGAACAAAAAATCATTGCAATTTACGGATATAATTTACAAAGAGTGAAATAGTTCTGGTTAGAGGGATTCTCTGATCCTAAAATTTCTACATCTTCATTGTATTTTTAATAAAATTACCCCCATTGATTAAACAAATGTTATCTAAAATGGTGATTTTTATGATCTACTTGAAATTTGGTCTTAAATATTATAATTAATTACATATTGGATTTTAATGTTTGAATCTTTTTCTATATAAATTTCTAATCCATAATTTTAAAATGAATAAATATTGTAAATTTATAATAATGGTAAAAAAAGTCAAGGGATTAATTAAATTTGTATCACTTTGTTTGGAACATTTTATCAGTTATATAAAATCCTTAAATTTATTTTTTAATTGATTTTTTCTCTTATAACATTCTTTTTTGGAAATAACAATTTGAAAATAAAATAAAAATCAATTGATGAATTTTTCCCCCCAAAAAAATTAATTGGTATTTTTAAATAGATTTTGAATTAATTATAGATCTTTTATGTCTGAATGTAATTATTTTATCATTTATTTAACTTGTTTGGAAAAATTATTTATTATAAAATACGGAAAATTTTGTTATTTTCAGAATAAAAAAAATTAAAAGGATTCCTCTTTCCGAAAAAATGGATAACGATCACATAAGTTACAATGAACATTGAATATAAGGTACATGTGTGATAGATATAATTTTTACTGTCCAGGTTTAAAAAAATCAAATCGATGAACTATGTCCTCCAGGGCAATATACATACCAAGGAATTCTATCATCATACCATGAGATCATGGTCCGCGTACAATGAATTATGAGTTATCAAAAAGTTTATATTCACTATTTTATAACAAACAACATTCCTAACATCCTCCTAAAACTATTAGATAATCTTGGTAGGTTGAGAACATGTCTGGAATGAGAAACCTGCATCTTCATCCCACATTATGCATACCTTTCATGAGCCACACATAAAACATGTTACAACTGAGAATATATCTAGGATACACTAAATAATATATTAAATTTATGAAAATATGATTCTCAATCCAACAATATGTTTTCATTAATGCCGTTGTCTATGGATTTTAATCATTGTGAGGGAGAAGATCAAACTTCCAATGAGATTCGCACAATTCCAATCATAAGTTGGAAACACCCTACCACCATTAAAAACCATAGGATCAATGTTTTGAATCATCATAATCTATCCACTAACTGAGCATAAATAACCAAACAATTTGACAAGAAGAAGTTTTCCTAGAGAAACTGGTTATTTATGTAAAGCCCTTATCGAATCAGTGATGAGGAGATGAATCACAAAATTGTTCCAATTATTAATTCAAATGAGATAACCAAATAATCCTTAGATAAATACCAATTTTTAAAAAATTTGATCAATGTATCGACATAATCTCAACAAATAATAATCAAGGTTCTATATATGATGAAGAAAATGATATAAATTAAACTACAGTAGTGGTACATTGACCTGTATATGAGTAGAGAGAATACTACCTATAAGAATTGAGAGAGAGAAAAAATCATAAATCCACAATAGTTATAATCCATACAAAAAAATATAGACATGAAAATGTGTTTTTTTAATTTTATGATGTTTTAATTTTCCCTATTCAAGATGTGGAAGACATCAAGAAACACATTTGATCCCAATTCACATGATACGACATTCAAAAAAAAATGTGTTCCATCCGAAAACCATAAAAATTAATTTATTTTTTCCTCAAAATTGTATCCCCGGCATCCTAGAACCCAATCAACATATTTATGGAATCATGAAAATCATTTTGAGTAATCAAACACTATTTCAATACCATTGAGCCTCTACCAAATAGGTATTTTATTTTAGTTGATCATTTGAATAAATTTTTTTTCTCATTTATATTTTCATGTAGGAATTTGAATACTCTTCAAAATTTAAAATCCATATAATATTGAAATTCATTGAAAACATTCCATGTCCAAAAATCAGTACCCAATTTCCAATATTTTTTAATCTACTTCCTCCAAGCTAAAATGAATTAAACTATATAGTGATAAAATAATGAAATTATAATCTGAACTATATGATTCAAGATTGTTGGATGAGTTTGAATCATTTAGGGAATATTCCTGATGTGATGAGTCCATCAATGTGTATATGGCATAATAATCCAAAATTCAAAGAGGCTGGTCACTAAAATTCAATAATATTCTCAAATAATTTCAGGAAATTTATGTTTCACATATTGAATGTATAGAATAAACCCGAGAATTCATTAATAAATAATTCTCTATTCATTGATCAATATTCTTATCCATATCACAAGAAGAAAATCATTCTCATAGGATCACTCACTTCTATTTTCTATCACTTCCTTTAATTTCACAGAACAATAACTCTTCTGATGGAAAAATGTGTTCTTAGTATTGATGTCATGGAGACTCGCACAATCAACCTATTAATGAATTCAATATTTCATTATGTATATGATTTTTATTATATCACTATATTTATTTGATGTTCATCACAAATAGAGGACTTCTTATTTATTTCATAATGTATTTGTTTTACTTTCATTATTGTATCTCACATTTAAGGAAATTACATCTTATACATTATTTAAAATCACAATAGTATAGTTTTTAAGTGTATTTCAAGATCTATTATTACTATGATAGAAATGATTATATTCTTCAGTGATCATTTCCTCCCCATATTGAATCTAAAAATTCCCTAAAAGAGTATCCCGATTAGAATTTGCATGATATAATGAAAATTAGAGAGTAAAAATTGTATAATTCATAAATTGGGATTGTAAGGATACACATAATGCAAATAAAATACTTCTCAATTAACATTTAAACAAATATTCCTTTATAATATCTAAAAATTAAACCAAAGGTAAAATTTTAAGACACTCTAATATAAAATTTTTCTTATAGATGGTCTTGTTTTCCCCTAAATCGTTATTTTATTAAGTTTGAAAGTTGTTTTTCTATGTGCCCTGTGACTAGAACATGATCAACCAACCTCTACATAGCAATAAAATTTCCAATATTATATGTTATCATAATAAAATTTTAACGTTATAATATTTTTACATTTATCATTAATTCATGTTAATTGAATAATCAAAAAGTAATTAACCTTAGGGTTTGGTTTCCACATGCTTGATAAGCCTCTATGAATACTAACATAAAATAACTTGTTTCATACCAAGAAACAGTGTATATTCATAAAACAATGATGTAAAAAAATCATATTCCAAGTTAGTATCCATATTTTTAAGGAGAAAAAATATTCATTTTGATAAATTCGAATTTGTATTAGGAGTGGATAACTACCTTTTGGGTAGCCTTTGGACTAATATATGATGGATGATTCCATCATCAATTTCATGAAGTACCTAAATATATATTATAAAAATTTCTAAAACCTCTCACCTACATTTAAAAAGAATCTATAAGGGAAATCAATAATATCAATTCAGAGTATTTTACATTGGGCAGTCCACATGTTAATCATGATAAAGATATCATATTTATCTCAATCTAGAGTTTATATAGGATAGAGGGATCATTGGAAAATATTATGGGAAATAAAAAGGGAATGCTTCCCATTCAGTGTCCCTGTGTTCCCGTTTATTGAGTCTAGAATTCCATCATTATGATAAGGTGGTGGAAATAATCACAAGTCATATCCTTAACTGGTAGTGTCATTTTTATCCTTCGATGGGTGGATTAGCATGGTCAATAGTGTTCTATCTTCCACACCCATGACCATGTTTTCAACTATTAGTGTTCCAAAAATTTTCATTTTTGGGCTGGATAAGTTGATGGGACCATCCATATGGGATTCTCATTCTGGGAGAAAACAACACTGGACCTATTGGTAAAAAATTTTCATACCCAAGAGTGGGTGGGAATTAATTTCTGAAGCATTTGTGAGGCAATGCATGGGATATATGAGAATATTGGATTGGAATATATTGAGGGGAAAACTTTAAAGGGAAAATTCAGTATAATGAAGTATAGATCGACCTCAGAACTAGTAATGGGCATAATTTTGACATTATAATGTTCCATTTGGCCTCTCATATCATAGTTATAGAATTAATATTGATGGATAATTGGATGAGATGATATAAATATATGGTATCATAACTATCTAGGTATTATACATTGTTTTCTATAATTTCCTAACACAAATATTTCTATCAGATAAGCCAGAAACTATCCCAAATTAATTATATCCATGATGGTTGATGATAAATAAAGGATGTATGAATTATTATTACATTTTTTGGATAGATAATTATTTGGGTTCATAGGTTTTCCTTCTATAGGTTTCATTATTAAAAATTATCACAGGATATTTTATATGTTGAGGGAAGGAGAAGGCTTATTTAATAAACTATGGTTAAAAAAGTCCCATATAAATAAAATTTTCTACTGTGGTTAATTAGAAATAATTAATAGATTGATGAGACAGTCCAACATATCAGTATTCACATCATTTTCAAGTGTTATGATGGTATAAAATCTTACGGTGAATTTCATATAACATCTATTCTATAAGTGGTTGTGGGATAGATAGTTATAAAAAAGCACAACCAGTTTCCCTTGAGTTTCTTTGATCATTAATGTGGGTTCAAACAACCTCAATATTTGGTTACATTGTGTAGGGGATAACGTCATGAGAAAAAAAATCATGAGACACTACCATTGATGTTGAATGCAACGGTTTATGGTAGGAGAGATATAAAACATGGTTTGAGGGAAATTTGAGTACAATAATGTGAATTGTTTTAAACACTAAGAGCATGATGAATGGTTTGGTTTTGAATATTAACGAATGGGTAGCTTCTCCTTCTCTCCATTAATGGATGGTCCCATGGATGCCTAAAAATTTATTTAACATCCCCAAAGATGGATATTGGATTCATTATACCCCTCATAGAGTATGACCGATGAAAAAAATGATGGGTTGTGTCGCATGTGATTAATGATTGGTGGTTTTCTAATACATGACAGAAAAGCTTATATGTTTAGTTATTTCACAATATTGTCTATGAAAGGATAAACTCTAGAGGAATATGAAAACATGGGGTTATCTAGTTTCGAATAGTGAAATAGGGATAAAATTTGGTTCATTTTTTTAGAGATAGGCACATTTTTGTACTTAACTCAATTCATGGATACAACACCACTGCTAGTGTCTTTCATACAATATCCAAAAGAATGAAATTATAATAAATAGAGGAACATATATCACCCATACCAGGATATAGGGGAATAAAGAGGTTGAATTTCTAGCTTATATGCCTCCTTGAAATTCCCAATTATATTGCTTCTCAAGCATGGGTTACTTTCCCTAATTTGGATCTAATACTTTAATTAGAAATTCTGCTGGGAAGCCTTACTTCAAGAACGCCATAGCTTTTTGGACTTCTATCTAAACCATTTTGTTGGAATATGTTCTCATTTAGTAATAAAATAAAATATGTGATGAAGATGATGAAAAAAATTCCAATCATGATATTATATTATAATTCATAATAAACACATCATACATTCAAATCCAATAACTGTATGACTAGTGTTATGATGAATTAAAAGTATATATCACTATATTGGAATAATAAGTTAATTAATGAAAAAAATGTTGAAACTAAATTTTAAAAACTAATATTTATAATAAAATATATTTTTGTTTTTTTACTCTCCTTAATTTATGCCTTTTAAAAACAATACAATATGAAAATATGTTAAATGATTTAAAAAAAAATTATTATTCAACCCTAAATTTGAATATAATTCATTAAATTAATCCCTAAAAATATTGATAATAAATTCATATAGAAAATAATTTATTAATTGAGATAAAAACCTATGATATAAATGAAAAAAAATTATAACAATGATTTAACTAAACTGAAATCAATTAATGATGAGCCATATAATATAATGGTGATAAATTAAAATATTTTGAGGGATTTGATTAGATTGATAATATAATACGGAGGAGGATAACATCATTGATATTCCATAATATGGTAATGGCCCAAAATAACAGATGGTTATATATTAGATATTTTTTAATTTAAATTTAAATTTTTCCATTGAAATATTAATTACACAATATAATTCTATAGAATATAAATTATAAATCAATCTACTATTCCTTGGTATGGTATTAATCACTTAAATTAAAATCAAATTCCATTGGTTATGGGATTCCAACAACACCCAAACCCATTTTCATTATTCCCCATTTTCCTCTATTTCAACCCAATATTCAAATAAAGTGATATATTACCAAATTAAAATATACTAAAAAATGAAATGAAAACAATTTATCAATAAAACAAGGTTCATTCTAATTTCATAATCAATGGGCATCCCATTCCAAACAAATAATAATAGGATTCAAAAGAAAATAACCCCAGAAATAAGCTTTAATATTCCTCTCCCAAACCTATATAACATTGGTATGTATCACATGATTTCATCAAACCTCTAATATTGGAATGAAATTCTGTTGGTGAATGTTCTAAATATAGAATTTGACCTAGAGAGGATGTTCTTAATATCATCTATATTTATCTATATTTATCTCATAGAACAAGATCACATGATCAACATAATGTACATATATCTTAGTTAAGATTCAGGGAAGACATTATTCATATCACTAAAATGAGGATGTAATGTAAATATTTATTATGATTCCATAAAATGTTCTAGGATTTTATAAGATCAAATGAAAATATTAAAAACATTTCACTACATTAAAATCAATTATTGACCACATCATATAAAAAATCAAAGATGTATTTAGCCCACTACATGTTATTGTTCATCATTTATTATAAGGATAAAATTTATTTTGAGTTCATGAAGTTTATAATAATTTTTTTATCAAAATTTAACATCATAAAAATCTACTACAATATTTTAGAATATAATATATATTATTCCCTAGTACATGTGTGTTGACGCTCCTTTCGTCACGGAATCTAAAGTTCGGAAAAGGGGATATCTGAGCTCAAAATGATTAATCCTTTGAAGAAACATCAAATATCGACAAAGGGATGAACAAGGAGAATATTGCCCATAGTTCGCGCAAGTTCCCTCTTGGTCGCGCAAGTACACTTGCGCGCCGCCTCAATACTTGCGCGACCCCTCATGATCGTGCAAGGGACTTGCGCGACAGATCTGGTAACCGCCCAGTAACCGCCCGGGGTCTTCTTTTGCCTATAAATAGACCCTGTGGGCCCCCCATTCGAGAGGATCTCTTCCCAGAAACTCGGATCAAAAGCTCCCGACGCTCAAGTCTCTTCTCAAAGCTTCCGGAACACTTCTAAGGTAATTTCTTACCTAGAATGGAAGATCTAAAGAGAAGAAGGAAAGCCCATGTGTTGAAACTTATCAAACACTTGCGCGCCAACTTAATTCCTTCAATATAACTTGCGCGTCCCTTCTCTGGAAGAACCTCAAGAGGATGGGAAAGGGTTTAATAAAGAGTCGCTCAAGTAATTCAACTCTGGTTGAAAATCGCGCAAGTATCCCTCATGTCGCGCAAGTATACTTGCGCGACCAATACTTGCGCGCCGCCGCAGGACTTGCGCGACCTTCAATACTTGCGCGCCCCTATCTTTTTGGGTGCCCATCTTGCCCTTTTTCACCCCTCTTAAGCCATTTCACCCTTCCTATTCAAGATTCAGTCTTCAAGATACTCTTCAAAGCCATTTATGGCATGATTTCTTGATTTGACATCCTTATCTGAAAGGAATTCTGTGAAATATCTCTCAAAACCTAGTGATTTAAACATCTTTATGTCACTAAAGATTGAGAGTTCATTCGTTCAACCTCATCCTTTAAAATGAGAGAATCCTAACCTGGGTTTCCTTTTCAGGAATAATCTCCAGTTATAAAACCTTTGATTTGGGCATCTTCCTTAAGAATAAGCCCCAATCAAAGTCCTTTAATCTTGGGCATCCTCCTCAGGAGTAAGCCCCAAACCTTAATCCCTAACCTGGGTATCCTTTTTAGGAATAAAGACTCAGTCATAACCTTGGGCTTCCTTTTCAGGAGTAAGCCCCAAGTCCCCTAACCTAGGCTTCCTTCTCAGGAATAAGTCCTAGTCATGAATTTTGGGCATCTTCCTTAAGAATAAGCCCCAATCAAAGTCCTTTAATCTTGGGCATCCTCCTCAGGAGTAAGCCCCAAACCTTAATCCCTAACCTGGGTCTCCTTTTCAGGAATAAAGACTCAGTCATAACCTTGGGCTTCCTTTTCAGGAGTAAGCCCCAAGTCCCCTAACCTAGGCTTCCTTCTCAGGAATAAGTCCTAGTCATGAATTTTGGGCATCTTCCTTAAGAATAAGCCCCAATCAAAGTCCTTTAATCTTGGGCATCCTCCTCAGGAGTAAGCCCCAAACCTTAATCCCTAACCTGGGTCTCCTTTTTAGGAATAAAGACTCAGTCATAACCTTGGGCTTCCTTTTCAGGAGTAAGCCCCAAGTCCCCTAACCTAGGCTTCCTTCTCAGGAATAAGTCCTAGTCATGAATTTTGGGCATCTTCCTTAAGAATAAGCCCCAATCAAAGTCCTTTAATCTTGGGAAACCTCCTCAGGAGTAAGCCCCAAACCTTAATCCCTAACCTGGGTCTCCTTTTCAGGAATAAAGACTCAGTCATAACCTTGGGCTTCCTTTTCAGGAGTAAGCCCCAAGTCCCCTAACCTAGGCTTCCTTCTCAGGAATAAGTCCTAGTCATGAATCTTGGGCATCTTCCTTAAGAATAAGCCCCAATCAAAGTCCTTTAATCTTGGGCATCCTCCTCAGGAGTAAGCCCCAAACCTTAATCCCTAACCTGGGTCTCCTTTTCAGGAATAAAGACTCAGTCATAACCTTGGGCTTCCTTTTCAGGAGTAAGCCCCAAGTCCCCTAACCTGGGTCTCCTTTTCAGGAATAAGACTCAGTCATAACCTTGGGCTTCCTTTTCAGGAGTAAGCCCCAAGTCCCTTAAATTTCTCTTAACCAGTCATAAATTATCTTTGATTTGGGTTTCCTTTTTCAGGAACAAAACCCAACCATAAGTCCCCTCCTAACTTGGGCATCCTCCTTAGGAGTGAGCCCCAAGATTAGAGTATTCAAATCTCCATGAAGCACATATAACTTTGTGGACCCTGTTCTTGGATTTTCTCCCTAAAAGTAAATCCTAAACCTTCGCCTATCTGGGCAGTCATCTATACATAAGCCCCAAAACAAATTCTTATGATTGCATCTTTTATGGCACAATTGTCTAAATTTTACCAATACCTCTTGTTTCTCACACCGAGCATGACTCACGTGAGCTTAGAGTGTAAAAGTAATTATGACATTCATCTTTGAGCCATAAATCATAAACATCATATCCCATTTCTCGAACTACGTGGGTTCTGATTCCTTTTTTTCAAAACAAAGGATACGTAGGTAGCCCATTTATGGGTTCGATCCCAACATTGAAATAATCTCTGTCCTTCTGAATGACGATAAACTTCAAGTGCCCCACTGAGTGGCTTTAAAACCAGCCTGGTCATCAAAATGACCAAGAGACTTTTATATAAATGTTTTGAAGGATACCATTGACCAAGAATCTCTAAACAAATATAGATGATTCTATATTGATGAAGAACCTCGAATACATATAAAAGATTCTCTAAATTTCTTGCATATTTAATCATTGATTGTTAAAACTAAAGGAAAGCTCATTTTATACTTGGTAATGTAATAAGGATTCACGAACTTAACTTAAATCTATAAAGAGAGTCCCGGAGTAGACAATAATTCCCCTCAAAAAGGTGTGATGAGTCCGACCTCCCATCCTCTCGACCAATGCAAATTCCTAAGCCTCATTAGCCCACAAGCTAATGAGCGCCTGCCTTTGGAAAGTAGGTCCAAACGGATGTGGAATCATTGGATGTTTCCGGTTCTACGAACAAACCCGTTAGAAACCGATCGGAACGTTTGAATCTCCCGTCCAGGAGGTCATCCCCGGATTCCGCGCGAAACAAAAATGGTGAACCCGACGTGAATCCTTAACCAAGTTAAAGTGATGTTCTTCTTATCTGTTAGGCCCTTTGGGCCAACAAGGCAATCATTGACATATGATCATCCAAAAGATGCAGTAGCCGGATTCATCTTGGTTATGTCTGTTATATGGAACAGGCACTCTTTTTTTTCAAGATCTTCTACAAAAAATGGCTTTCCTTAAATTCACCCCTGTGAATACTGCTGCTGGGAACACCTCTACTGTGAGGTCTGCTGCCGTGAAAACCAATGCTGCTACTCCTGCTGGAACGTCATCCGCTCTGAGGATGACATCACCAACTCAGCGTCTTCAACGCTGTGTTTCAAATGCACTGGTTAAGGAGTACCGTCGCAACGGTACTATCCCAACTCTGGAGGCCGCTCGTCAAGCCCTCCAAGTTAACAATTCTACCTGGTCGTCCGGACAACGGCGACCAGCAATCAAGAAGCAGGCGGTGCTGACTACCGTCTCCAACCGTTTCGGGTCGTTATCCCCGGAACGCAATTTCCATTCACTCCCTTATTCTGAGGAAGTGAATGAGCAGGTCCCGCAGGACCTTAATTCAAAGAGACAGGAGTCCTTCTCAAGGGCTCCCATCAACAATCGCCGCTAGACTCGTGCGGTAGTGCACCCTCAACATGATGAGGGTACCGGCTCCAGGCATTCAGCTCAGGTTCCTCGAACCCGAGCAGGCAAGATGAATCACCAGAGACGGAATCCGGTTAATAATAGGCAGGTTGTCATCCCTGCCATCTCCAGAGAAGTCCACCAACCTAACTTGGTGGCAAACAACGAGCAGGCACACACACCTGCCCGTTTTAATTCAGCTGTCCAGCAGACTCGTCTGGCAGCATCAAGCCGATCCCGCCAGGCAATTCCGGCGGAGTACCATAGGCAGGAAAATACACCTGCTTATACATCAGCAGTTAGTCAGCAGGCTCGTCTGACTACATATGATGGATCTCGTCAACCGAATTTGGCGAAGTGTAATCAGCAGGCACATACACCTGCTAATACTAATCAAGCCTACCAACAGTCTCGCTTGGTAGCGCACGGAGAAGTCAGTCGGAAAGTCCCGACGACAAACAGGAGGCAGACTAAACTCTCTACCTCCACACTTGAGTACTGTCAGAATTCACTGACAGGAAAAGGAGGACAAGAGCAGGCACATACACCTACTCCAAGCCCGGAATGGACGTATATCCCTGTTCCGGCGGCTGAAGTCACCAAGCATATTTTATCAATGGTGAAAGTGCAGAAGCAAATTCCTGCTCATATTCTGGATGCTTGCCAGGATATCATAACATCTTCAGCATCATCTCAGGGACAGACACATAAATCTATCCCTAGCAGTGGAGTGACACATCAACAATTCACTCCGGAACAGACACACACATCTGTTCCAGTCCAAGAGGGTTGTGGGGCCTACTCCCCCATATCATATGGACAACCAAGTCAGGCATATACACATGATTTGAGCGATGATCGTCAGCCTAACCTGACCATCTTTCCTGATCAGGCACATACACCTGCTCAGAGAAATCACTTTCGTCATCAAGTGATTTCTAAAGAGAGTAAGAAGGCATCTAAGAAAAAGATCCGCCCAACACAGTCAGGAGATCAAAGGCCAATTTGTAACCAAGACTTGCTCGATGCTGGAGTTCTTGAAGCCCTCAGACATTTATCTGTTGGTATTCAAGATTCTACTCCCTCAGTTCCCAATAACAGGAACATTAATCCCGAAGGTCTTCAACAGACACTTCCTCATGAAGACTTGCTTCATGAAAATTCGGTCAATCTTGAAGTTTCTTCTTCAGATGAGAACCACAGGAACCCTCTGTGTGGTCAGAAGACCAAGGAGAAAGAGATCTCATCTTTTGCTGTAACCCATCATGAAGGTCCTCCTCATGGTGATGAACTTCGCTGCGAAAGTCCTCTCCGCAGTAGTGATTCACATTGTCTCGAAAATTCTTCAGAAGGCAATGTAGTGACGAGAAAGCCCTCCTATCTCGAGGCACTTGCAAACGTAAAACCAGTCATGTCTAAAGTTTTACTATCGGCAGGTGAAACTCTTTCTCCATCAGAAGATAGCTTGGGGTTCAGGTTATTCTCCGAACCTTCCCTGGGTCATTCATCTTCCAGCATGAATAGTGATTCCTCTACCAATCTTGTTGAATCCGATGAAGCAACAAGGAAACACCAACTCTGGTCCAAACAGGTAGAAGAATCTTCATTTAATGATAAAGAGGAAATGCTGAACATGAGGAAAAAACTGGCAAAAGGTGAAGTACCAGTCATGTTTTGGCCTTTGGCTGACTCCCAGTACGAAATTCCAAAGATGTTGACGGATGATGGAATCCATGACATTCGTCTCAACATATGGAAGACACTTTGTCAATTGAAGAAGAAAGTATTATCTTACGATGAATATGAAAATCATCTTAAGATAATATAAGGGTTACAACGCCAGATTGATTTGGCATCTCTATCAGTCTCTCGATATCCGAAGGCTGAAAAGCAACAGAGAACCCTTCAACGTTCATGCCTTGGTGCGCTGAGAAAATTGCGCCAGTTAATTTCCAATGCTCCATCTAATGTTCATATCAGAGGATGGGGTGTTCACGGAGCACTACATTTCACAGTGCTTTCCGGTCAGCAAAGCCCGCCGAAAATGGTCTCATGCAATGTTATTGCCCATGGCCGGCCACAGTCAATGGGCTTTGTTCGTAATCAAAATCTTGCTCGAGATCAAGCTTCAACTAGTTCCTCTCAAAATCAAGTATATAGAGAACAGGTTGTTGAATTGCTCCTACATCAAGCAGGCGAGAATATTGCACAAGCCTCTCGTCTGGAGCAAACACGTCATCAAATGACAGAAGTTTCGGAAATCATCCAACGGTCTGTTGAACCAGGTGATAAAAGTGGATACAGGTTAATGCATCCAGCTAATTTCCGAACTAAGATTCGCAAGATCAAGAGAGATTTCAAGAAGATCTCAGACATAGCATGTCAAGAGACACCCCAGCTTGCCAGACTGGGGACTTCTCTAACCCAACCCTCAGAGTCAACAAATGGGATTCGAGGAGTTGAGCGGAAGCAGCAGGAACATCCCCAGTCCACCGGACTGGGGACTTTTTCAAATCTTCAATCCCTCCCTCAGAGAAAGTCAGTATTCTCTCGATTAGGGAAGAAGCCTCAATAGGAACGAAGAGCCAAGCTATCAGGAGATTCTCTCCAAGTGACGGTTCACAAAGAAATTCCTGAGGGATCAAGTCAACGGAATGCCATGTCTTATCATGGACATAAAAGGAGACAATATCACAGAAATGCTGATAGAAAGGATTCCATGAAATATGCATCCATTAATGTCATCACCGTCGTTGCTGCTGATTCACCAGATGAGGCTCAATCAGAGGGATCAGACGAAGAGGTTCCTGCTCAAGAAGTTGCGCACACAGACCTAAATGAAGAAGGTGTGCGCACACGTAATCAAAGGCTTACCCAAAATCTGGGTATTCCTTCAAGTAACCCACTTCCCCCTCTCCGAAAAGGATCCAATAAGGGGAAAGGAAAGAATCAGGTTACTTCTCACCCTTCCTCTGAAGGAGGTCAATCGCTCTCATTAGAGCAAAGGCTTGCACAACAGGAGGAAGAAATGAAAGAATTAAGAAGGTTGAATGCAGAACTACTTCAGAGTAGTCTTCTTCTTAAGAATGCTGAAGTCTAACAGCCGAAGGAATTTGTTGTAACTACTGAGATGGATCAGGAATATCCTCCTTTGTCAGTACACCCACAGAGGTCTAATCCTACGGGTCAAATGCAACAACGGTTGGCAGCATTACCATTAGTTGCAGCACCAACCTCCACGGCTGTCCAAGCACCATTCATTGCACCTACCCAAAACCAAGTTCAACCTGACGTTTCTCAAAAGTTAATAACTACTATTGAGTCATTAACAGCTCGGTTAGAAACTATGGAAGGGAAACGGGCGCAAGTTCAACCTGAAAAGAAAGTTTACCTTGAATGGGTAGATTCAATTTCTCCTCCATCCAGTTTTGGAAACCCTATTTTCCCTACTTTCAATGGATCAGGCGACCCTGAACAACATTTGACGCATTACGTGTCTTGTTGTGATCCTATGATGGGAACTCCAGAACAACAGGAAGCAGTGAAACTCAGATGCTTCGTGCGAACCTTGCAAGGACCAGCTTTTGTCTGGTATACAAGCTTGCAATCCCGGTCAGTCATCGGATGGGAGGATCTTCGTCAAAAATTCCTTCTTCAGTTCAGCTCAACTTTGCAAAAAACGACAGTTTTCGATCTTACAAACTGCAAGCAAAGGGAGAATGAAAGAGTCTCTGATTTCATTGCTCGTTGGAAGGGATTAACGTATTCCTTGAGTTTATCACTCCCTCAGGAGGAATTATTGCCAATCTGTGTGGAAAATTTGCGTGACGAATTACGCACGCCATTGATCCCTGTGAAATACACAGGAGGGTTTCGAGACCTTACTTCAATCGCTCAACAGATTGAAGATTCCCTTATACAGGCTAAGGTTAAATCTCGTGTAATTCCATCAGCTCCAGGAAGAAGAATGGGTAAAGCAGAAACTGCTACAGTTATGCTTAAACAGGCACCTGTACCTATTTCTACTTCAAAACCTTCATCTTCTCGAAGAGCTCCACCTCTTGAATGCCAACAACAAAGGTTGTTTCGTCCAAATGATCAAAAAGATCAACGAAGAAAACAATTTGAGGATATGAAGAGTAAAACATACTCTTTCCGAAGTGAGCAAGTTCCTGGTTACTTCATTTCAGCTCTGGAAAATAATTTGGTCCAACTACCAGTGCCGAAGAGACCAAACAAGGAAGGAGATGAAGACCGTCCCAATTATTGTCCCTTTCATCAAATGTTGGGGCATCCCATCCAGGAGTGTTTTGTCTTTAAAAACCTCCTGCAAAAGATGGTCGACTTGGGACAAGTCAAATTGAAGGGTTCTTCAGCCCATGTAGCGTGTATTACCGCTACAGATCCAGAGGAAGGAGGCGAGTGGCAGGAAGTCAAAAGCAAAACTGCGAAAAAATATGATGATTGGATGGTCAGAAAGACAATCAATCGGACCCATTCCATTTTGCGAACACAATTGAAGAAACCAATTGTGTCTCCTACAAAAGCTGCAGTAAAGCCTCCATCAAAGGATAAATCCTCAAAAGGGCAGAGCAATTCAAAGAAGAAAGAGGAATCAGAAGAAGATGAGTATGTATCAAAGCCTAAATTGTCTTTGACTCTGGAAGATTTCATGCCATCTACTTCAAAGCAACGGGCACCGTCCCACCAAACGGCACAGCCTAAACAGGCTAACTTGGCAGAGTCTTTATCAGACGAAGAATTGATCTTTGGTTTTGTTAATATGATTCAATTAACAGATTCATATTCCAGTCTTGATGAGCCAGAATTCCCTATATCAAATAAAGGAACCCGAGAATGTTCTAGAGGTTCAGGATATAGGGGAAGACGTGGATCTTTCCGAAGCCACTACTCTAATTCTACCCCTGCTAGCACTGTATATGCAGCAGAAACTCGTGGTAGAGCCCTTCAGCGAGCTCAAAATGAACAAGCAAGTTCTTCTGCCAATGGCCAACTCAGCTTCGGCACAATTATTTTGGAAGACCGATTAAAGGTTCCATCTTCTTTATCTCAGCAAGCAAATGGATCTAATCAGTCTAATTTTCCAAAACCAAATATGTTGCCAACTTCAATACAAGATGCATCAGCTTCCAAAGAATCTGCTTCCAAGGTACCTGCTAAACCACATATTCCTATTGGGAAACGCAGGCCTCTAGATCAAAAGTATGATATATTGAAACACTTGGCCCAAGTACCATCCAAATTATCAATTTTGGATGCTTTGAATCTATCAAGAGATCTTCGGGAAGCACTCATCGAAGCTTTGTCAAATCCTCAAGAGTTTGAAGCTGAAATTGCTGCAGCTGAAATTTATCACATAGAGAATAATCCTGCAGAATGCCATGCAGTGATATCTTTTACTGATAAAGATGAGGATGATGTTGTGCATGGGCACATAAAACCTTTGTACTTATCTGGCAAAGTCAATGGTATAGATGTTCGAAGAGCTTTCATTGACAATGGTTCAGGAGTCAACCTCATGCCCATTCGCACACTTCGTCGATTGGGCCTCACAGAATCTGATTTATCTCCTTCTACCATGATGTTGCAAGGATATGATAAAAATGAACAAGAACCACTGGGAGAAGTTACGCTCAGAACTCAGTTTGGAGATCTTGTTTCCAATTCAGATTTCATGATTGTTGATCAAGACTCAGCTTTCAATATCTTGCTTGGAAGACCCTGGCTACATCAGCATGCAGCTATTCCATCGTCATACCATCAATGTCTCAAATACTGTTTCGATGGTCATGTTGGACCATTTTATGGTGATAAGGCCCCGTTCAAGACATGTGAGTCTCAATACATTGAGGCGGAATTTTATCACATGAAGGGAAGAGAAAAATCTACAATGAAGGAAATTACCAAAGTTAATGCTCCATATGGTCTAGAAAAAATTCCAATAAATCCATTTTCACATGTGAGTACAGATTATGTGTTACCTATCAGTCAAATTGACAAAATAGGCCCAAATCAAAATACTCTTATGGAAAGATCCATAATGTCAATTACGGCAATCGAGCCAGACAACATAGGAGAAATTGGTAACTTACCAAGCAGTGATGAAGGCATAAGTGGTGACGTTTTCATTTCGTCTGCTGAAATCCAACAAGTCTATACTTCGCTAATCAGGCCGGAAGAAGTTATAGCAACACCAGAGGTGAATATTGATGTCAATTCTCAATCCATCATCTCCTCTTTGATTCCCAAAGAAGACCTTTTATCATCAATAGGGTCGGAAATGGAAGCTTCTTC
Organism: Viscum album; assembly: GCA_963277665.1. NCBI lineage: Eukaryota > Viridiplantae > Streptophyta > Magnoliopsida > Santalales > Viscaceae > Viscum > Viscum album. The sequence goes on from OY728150.1 coordinate 1,900,115,248, forward strand.
TTCAAAATGTGAAAATTTTGACATCTCTTATGATCATGAGAATTTCATTTTTTCATCTACTTTGCAAGTAGAAACAGAAGAAATAACACATGATGAAGAGGAGGAGGAAGATCTTAGAGATGCTCCTCCAGCATTTGAAGAGGGTATCTCTACCACTGTGGATGAACTCAGAGAAGTAAATCTGGGTACAGAGAAAGATCCACGCCCCACTTTAATTAGTGCGGCCATGAACCTTGAAGAACAAGAGATGTATATTTCTTTTCTAAAGAAAAATAAAGATATTTTTGCTTGGAATTATACAGAGATGCCTGGCCTTGATCCTGATGTTGCCACCCATCATTTGGGTTTGCCAAAAGAACATCGAGGATTCAAGCAAGCCGCGAGAAGAACCCACCCGACCTATGCTTCCAAAATTGAGGCTGAAGTGGATAAGCTTATCAAAGCTAAATTCGTCAGAGAAGTTCAATATCCTAAGTGGTTGGATAATATTGTCCCAGTAAAGAAAAAGAACGGACAAATTAGGGTTTTCATCGATTTCAGAGATCTTAATCGGTATTGTCCCAAAGATGATTTTCCATTTCCGATTACAGAACTCTTAATTGATGAAACGGCTGGCTATGAAGTACTTTCTTTCATGGATGGATATTCTGGATATAATCAGATCTGAATGGCCCCAGAAGATGAGGAATATACAGCCTTCAGAGCTCCTCAAGGTGTGTTTTGTTACCGTGTGATGCCCTTTGGTTTAAAGAATGCAGGTGCAACATATCAACGCGCCATGCATCGTATCTTCAAACCTTTTCTAGGGAAATTTGTTGAATGTTATGTAGATGTTCTGGTGGTTAAATCCAAACAACGTTTTGATCATTTAGCTGATTTGGAAGTCATATTCCACAAGCTTCGACAACATAATTTGAAGATGAACCCCTTAAAATGTGCTTTTGGGGTAACCTCAGGAAAATTCCTCGGCTTCGTTGTACGCCATCATGGTATTGAAGTCGATCCTGAGAAGACCAAATCAATCCTTGGTATGTCACCTCCTCAGAATTTGAAAGAATTAAGAGGACTTCAAGGACACTTAGCCTATATTCGGCGTTTCATCGCCAATTTGGCAGGCAAAAGTTTACCTTTTACCAAATTATTGAAGAAAGGAGTCACTTACCAGTGGACTAAAGAATGTCAAGAATCATTTGATGTTCTCAAGAAATACCTCTTAAGTCCACCAGTACTCATGCCACTTGTTGAGGGTAGACCTCTTATCCTCTATGTGACAGCTTTAGAGCGATCATTGGGTGCCTTTCTCGCTCAAAAGAATGATGCTGGGAATGAAAATAGTCTCTACTATCTCAGTAGAACTATGCTTGAAGTAGAAACCCGGTATTCGAGTATTGAAAAGTGCTGCCTAGCATTAATCTTTGCAGTTTAGAAACTGAGACACTACCTGCAACATCACGAGGTCCAATTGGTATCTCGTAATAATCCACTCAAATTCATCCTTAGTCGTCCAATGCTTACAGGACGTCTGGCAAGGTGGGCGGTTATTCTACAGCAGTTCGACATTCAGTATGTGTCTCAAAAGGCAATTAAGGGCCAAGCTCTGGCTGATTTCCTGGCTGAACACCCTTCAGTGGAAGATACGTATTCAGATATCGAACTCCCTGATGAGGAAGTTTTTTCTATTCAAGAGAATCCTCAAACATGGGAAATGTATTTTGATGGTGCTTCTAGAAGTCCAACAGGGAAGAAAATGGAAAATCCTAAATTCAACAAAGTTGGTTTAGGAATTGTGCTCATTTCTCCAGATAAGGCAGTGTTACCTTATTCCTTTTTGTTGTGGGAAGGTGGTACCAATAATGAAGCTGAATACCAAGCTCTCATTGCAGGCTTGGAGTTAGCGCTTCAAGCACAAGTGAATCACTTAAAGGTAAAAGGTGATTCAGACCTGGTAATCAAACATGTCAATGGGGATTATGCCATCAGAAAAGAAGAATTAATCCCTTGGTATGATTACGTTAGAGAGTTAATGTCGGAATTCCCTTCAGAACCGACATTTTCTTATGTGCCAAGATCACAAAATGCTCAAGCTGATGCACTGGCTAATATAGCCACAGCTTTAGCAGATCCAAATCGGGACGAGACAACCATCAGTATTGCCCACCGTCGTGCAATTTCACCTTATGTTCAAGTCAGAACAGAAGAAATTAATGAAATTAGTCCCATTCCTGAAACGTATGGTCATACTACAGGATGGATGTCACCTATCAGTGAATACCTTCAAAATGGAACACTTCCACCTGATAGAGCCGAGAGAGAACAAATTCGGCGACGTGTGGTCAATTTTACTCTTTATGATGGTCCAAACCACCTCGAGAAAATTCTCTACAAACGTGGTTTTGATGGAGTTCTCTTCAGATGTATTGATGGTGAAGAGACAATGGCTGTCATAAAAGAAGTGCATGCAGGAGTCTGTGGTGCCCACCAGTCTGGACATAGATTGTCTGATCAAATTCGAAGGCTTGGATACTTTTGGCCTTCAATGATACAAGATTGTGTTAATTTCACAAAGAAGTGTCATTCATGCCAAGTATATGCCAACTTCATTCATCAACCTCCAGAGTTGCTTCATACAGCTAAATACTCATGGCCATTTTCCACATGGGGAATGGATGTGGTGGGACCTTACCCTTCAGCCACGGCCAAGCAGTTTAAGTACATTCTTACTGCTACTGATTTCTTTTCCAAATGGGCAGAGGCAGTACCTCTCAATGAAGTCAGTTCTAAATGCATTGTTAGCTTCATCAAGTCTAACATCATTACTAGATTTGGTGTCCCTCATACCATATTGACAGACAACGACACCAACTTCTGTTCTTCTGAGGTAAAGAGATTGTATCAAGAATACAACATTAAGTCCAACCATTCATCTCGATATCATGCAGCGGCTAATGGCCAGATAGAGGCCTTCAACAAGACTCTTTCAAATATACTGCAAAAGATGGTGGATAAAGATAAGAGGTCATGGCCTGATAAACTCTTTCATGCTTTATGGGCTTATCGGACTACCACTCGCAATGCAACGCGGTCAACTCCATATTCATTGGTATATGGAACAGAAGCAGTCTTGCCAATTGAAGTTCAATTGCCCTCACTCAGAATAGCCATTTGTGATCAGTTATCAACAGATGAGCAATCCCAAAAGCGGTTGAATGAATTGGAACAGTTAGATGAGAAAAGATTGTGCACTTTGCACCACTTGGAAATCTATCAGAATCGAATAGCACGAGCTTTTAACAAAAAAGTTCGTCTTCGTTCATTCATTCAGGGAGAATTGGTATTGGTTCTCAGAACACCAATGATACCAGGAAAGAAGCCTCCCAAGCTTGAGCCAAAATGGGAAGGACCTTATTCAATACATAAGGTCTACTCCAATGGAGCATATTCTCTAATCTCAATGGATGGAGAACACATCACGACTCCAACTAATGCCAGATTTCTGAAGAAGTATTTTGTATAAACACAAAATATTGTTCCCAGAACCAAGACTCTTACATTTGGTTCATACAGCAATGGTCCAGTATGACCTTAAACTACAACTTCGTCCAACGTGACATTAAACTGTGTCACACTTATGGTCCAGTATGACCTTAAACTACAACTTCGTCCAACATGACGTTAAACTGTGTCACCTTCAATGTCCTAGCGACATGACGTTAAACTGTGTGGCACTTTCATCGTCCAGCATGACGTCAAACTGTGTTAAGTCCCTTATTGTCCTACATGACACTAAACTGTATTCTGTCCGAGATGACATTAAACTATATTGTGTCCTAGCAACATGACATTAAACTGTGTGGCACTTTCATCGTCCAGCATGACGTTAAACTGTGTCAGTTCCCTTATCGTCCAACATGACGTTAAACTGTCATATTGGTTACTAATTCGTCCAACATGACGTTAAACTAAAAAAAAGTCCCTCACGTCCGGAAAGACGTTAAACTATATAATCATCAAAAGTCCAGCATGACATTAAAACTGCACAATCCCCCTTTCGTCCAATATGACGTTAAACTGTATTGTCCCCATCGTCCTAACTACATGACGCTAAACTGTACAGAAAATCTTTGATAGGTCCTACATGACATTAAACTGTATTTTGTCCCTGCTACATGACACTAAACTGTGCAGCACCAATAGTCCTAACTGCAAGACTTTAAACTGCATAGTCCCCTTTTTTATGTCCTACATAACATTAAACTGTACATCGTTAAGGTTGTTATTAACTCTTGTTTCTCACACCGAGTATGACTCACGTGAGCTTAGAGCGAACATCAACCATAACACTCCCTTTGGGCCACTAACCATGTGTAAGTCCCAACAACATTTTTTATTAAGATCTTTGTCCACAAGAACAACTTGATCATTAATTCATTCTTTAATTGAACTACACGGACTTTGATCCTTGCCCTCCAGGCTGGGTATGTAGGCAACCTCCCAAAGGATCAAGCCCAAAAACAATCTCTTCACATTGGTTCACCACCATCTCATAGATGATGATTTGTGAAACCACCCCTGGAATCAATATCTTTACATTGATTCACTTTCGTCCTTGTTATATGACGTTAAAACTATACAACACTTTTGTCCGGTACGACAATAAACTACAATATTCTTTGATTTCCTCATTTGAGAAGGAACCATTATTAACATTGATTCTTTTTCAATCATGGTTTTCATTTTTTTCAAAAGACTACGTACATACATGGTAATGCCTAAACTTTTTATCTTAGGTTAAAACCATCATTGCACTAAAGTCTCTTTTCACCCTTCACATGTACGAACCAAATTTGTACAAAGGGTATCTCTAGAACTACGTGGACTTGATTCCCATCCTTATGGGATATGTAGGAACATTCGAGTGTCCCTCGAATCCAGTCCCAAATCTTTTGGGCCTAACCCCAAATTTCACTTTCAGTCCCTTGGATGAAAAGTCTTCATGAAAACACACACTGTGTATTCATTATTATGGTCCGAATTCTATGACCTTAAACTAAGATTACTCATACTTTCGTCCTACACGACGTTAAACTGCATTTCAAGAACTACGTATGGATTGATTCTCATACTTATGAGATACGTAGTGAAGTCCAAGTTTCAATTCAGGACCCAGCCACAACATGATTATGGTTTTTATTGACCTATGTATCTCTATATACATTGGAAAATACCCATCTTTATGTATTATAATCCTAAACTTAAATATTTTCAGATCTTCATAACCCTTTTCATGACTTATAATCACAAAAATGTCAAACTTCTGAGAATTCTTTTGCCTGACTATGCAGCACGTGCCCATAGGTGGCCTTGCATAAACAGTCCACATAACAGACTTGTCAGCCAAGAGATGCTATTTATTTGACCATGCAGCCAATGCCCATAGGTGGCCCTGCATGTTTTCAACCCTCTAACGGGTTTGTTAAAAAATAGTAACTTCATTCTTGGGAAGAATGCCTCTTTTGTTCTTATTTGTCTTAAACGACAATATGTAGGGATCCGCAAAAATAGCCATCCTTAACATATTTGTCCCATATCCTTTTTCATGATCTGAAAATATTCAAGTCCATGGTTTATTCTTCTTCCCTACGTTTGGGTCAGACCTTCGTAGGAGTGATATTCATCCAGTTCTTCGATATTCTTGTTTGGAAATATCTTCTCCATATTCAAGTACCTCTTTCCATACAACAAACTCTATGCTTTAGAAAATTTGAATCTCCATAAACTTTCACTTGCTTTTAGCACTAGGAAAGTAAATTTCTGAGAGTTCTTTTGCCTAACTATGCAGCACGTGCCCATAGGTGGCCTTGCATAAACAGTCCACATAACAGACTTGTCAGCCAAAAGATGCTATTTTATTTGACTATGCAGCCAATGCCCATAGGTGGCCCTGCATATTTCAACCCCCTAACAGGTTTTGTTAAATAATAGTAACTTCATTCTTGGAAACTACTTCTTCTAATGCTATTTAGCTCTTTTTCATATCATTCCTCAGATTCAAATATTCTTAAAGCCATAGTTTACATTTTTTCCCTCATACTTGAGTATGGTAAATATGTTTTCAGATAAATTGTCAAGGAATTGAATCCATTTTAATCCATTTTTCGGTCAAAGCTATTTCGACCTTAAACATTAGCCCCTTTATGTCCGGCTTGCATGACTTTAAACTGCCCACACAAAAGACAGAGGAACAATGAATAAAAGTCAAGTTCCAGCTCACTAAATATACATTTTTTGTATGATTTAGGTAATATTGAGCAGTTAAAAGGTTCAAAGTTTGTAGGGTTATTTGTAATAATCCTAGTAAAAATCAAACTATGCTTACTAAGCCCATTGGCTTAAGTAAATTTGAAGCAGGTAATGGAAGAATGAAAGTACAAATGATTGAAGACAAAAGTGTTTTTCATTGATACACAAGAGTTAGAAGGACATCCACAGATTGGAGTCTCTTCTCTTTTTCAAGAATTACAAGAGGCTTTCAACATAACACTTCATTTGATTTACGGCATCCCGAGCTTCATCAGCAACCACCTGGAATTCATTCATTCAACTGGAAACAAAAAGGAGATGCAGTGATACCAGCTCTTCTTGGAACAATTGTAAAAGGATGTTCTTGAGTGCAGTTTGAGAAAATTTTCTGCTGATCAAACAGTGACTCTGTTTCTGTCCAAGAGACTTGGAAAATGGATACATGGATTTGAGAATGGAGCATTGGAAGTAAAGAGCCATTTGAAGAGAGTACTCTTTTCAGATATTGCTCTAATACCATGTTTGTCTTCTCTCCACCAACCGGTAGTGGAAAACATTTCATCCCATGGGTTTGCCATTTTCATATCTGCAAGGAAATGGCATGCAAGGAGAATTTGAAAGTTCACACCATTGTTGTTGCTTTTAATGCACAGCATAACCGAAATAAAGGAGTAGCAGCGCAGCTGCATTTCAGGTGTATAGTTGTTTGCATTTGGAACATTGACTCCTTGCAAGTGACCAAGACCACATAGAGACAGGTAGATGCTCTGTGGGAATTTAAGATGATATTTCTTCAAGTACTTAGCCAAATCTGGAAGAGTGTTGTCGCAGATGTCATAGTAATCAGGGCCAATGATGTTCATTATGTCATCAATCCGCTTGCTAGCCAGTTCATAAGTCGTTCCAATTCCCTTGGGAACCACTGAATCTGCACAAAAGATGAATAAACTAACTCTTAAATGGGTTTATTTTTCATAAATTTTGTGAAGAAATTTGAAAAAATGGCTAAGGCATTAAGGCGCGCAAGTCTACAAAATGGCGCGCAAGTATTCACGTGCCGCGCTAGTTTTCGTCGCGCAAGTATAAACCGCGCAAGTACGAATACCTTTACAGGAGCGCGACATCAAGGAAAAACAGAGCAGACTTGCGCGGCTTAGGTGAACTGCGCGGCGAGAGCTCGAGAAGGTATGAAGTCCGGAAATCCGGATACTTGTACGGAGGTGAGGCCGTATATTTATAGGCCAGGAGGCCTACCTGCGCGCCATACCAGAGGGTTTAAGGCCTGCGCGACGCAGACTTGCGCGCCTCCCTCTGCGCACTGAAGACTTGCGCGCCTCCCTTTTCCTTTAGAGGGATTCGATTTCCTCAGAGTCAAATCCTCATTTTCTCTCCGGATCCAACTCTGAGGGGGGACTTTTGTTGACGCTCCTTTCGTCACGGAATCTAAAGTTCGGAAAAGGGGATATCTGAGCTCAAAATGATTAATCCTTTGAAGAAACATCAAATATCGACAAAGGGATGAACAAGGAGAACATTGCCCATAGGTCGCGCAAGTTCCCTCTTGGTCGCGCAAGTACACTTGCGCGCCGCCTCAATACTTGCGCGACCCCTCATGATCGTGCAAGGGACTTGCGCGACAGATCTGGTAACCGCCCAGTAACCGCCCGGGGTCTTCTTTTGCCTATAAATAGACCCTGTGGGCCCCCCATTCGAGAGGATCTCTTCCCAGAAACTCGGATCAAAAGCTACCGACGCTCAAGTCTCTTCTCAAAGCTTCCGGAACACTTCTAAGGTAATTTCTTACCTAGAATGGAAGATCTAAAGAGAAGAAGGAAAGCCCAAGTGTTGAAACTTATCAAACACTTGCGCGCCAACTTAATTCCTTCAATATAACTTGCGCGTCCCTTCTCTGGAAGAACCTCAAGAGGATGGGAAAGGGTTTAATAAAGAGTCGCTCAAGTAATTCAACTCTGGTTGAAAATCGCGCAAGTATCCCTCATGTCGCGCAAGTATACTTGCGCGACCAATACTTGCGCGCCGCCGCAGGACTTGCGCGACCTTCAATACTTGCGCGCCCCTATCTTTTTGGGTGCCCATCTTGCCCTTTTTCACCCCTCTTAAGCCATTTCACCCTTCCTATTCAAGATTCAGTCTTCAAGATACTCTTCAAAGCCATTTATGGCATGATTTCTTGATTTGACATCCTTATCTGAAAGGAATTCTGTGAAATATCTCTCAAAACCTAGTGATTTAAACATCTTTATGTCACCAAAGATTGAGAGTTCATTCGTTCAACCTCATCCTTTAAAATGAGAGAATCCTAACCTGGGTTTCCTTTTCAGGAATAATCCCCAGTTATAAAACCTTTGATTTGGGCATCTTCCTTAAGAATAATCCCCAATCAAAGTCCTTTAATCTTGGGCATCCTCCTCAGGAGTAAGCCCCAAACCTTAATCCCTAACCTGGGTCTCCTTTTTAGGAATAAAGACTCAGTCATAACCTTGGGCTTCCTTTTCAGGAGTAAGCCCCAAGTCCCCTAACCTAGGCTTCCTTCTCAGGAATAAGTCCTAGTCATGAATTTTGGGCATCTTCCTTAAGAATAAGCCCCAATCAAAGTCCTTTAATCTTGGGCATCCTCCTCAGGAGTAAGCCCCAAACCTTAATCCCTAACCTGGGTCTCCTTTTCAGGAATAAAGACTCAGTCATAACCTTGGGCTTCCTTTTCAGGAGTAAGCCCCATGTCCCCTAACCTAGGCTTCCTTCTCAGGAATAAGTCCTAGTCATGAATTTTGGGCATCTTCCTTAAGAATAAGCCCCAATCAAAGTCCTTTAATCTTGGGCATCCTCCTCAGGAGTAAGCCCCAAACCTTAATCCCTAACCTGGGTCTCCTTTTTAGGAATAAAGACTCAGTCATAACCTTGGGCTTCCTTTTCAGGAGTAAGCCCCAAGTCCCCTAACCTAGGCTTCCTTCTCAGGAATAAGTCCTAGTCATGAATTTTGGGCATCTTCCTTAAGAATAAGCCCCAATCAAAGTCCTTTAATCTTGGGCATCCTCCTCAGGAGTAAGCCCCAAACCTTAATCCCTAACCTGGGTCTCCTTTTCAAGAATAAAGACTCAGTCATAACCTTGGGCTTCCTTTTCAGGAGTAAGCCCCAAGTCCCCTAACCTAGGCTTCCTTCTCAGGAATAAGTCCTAGTCATGAATCTTGGGCATCTTCCTTAAGAATAAGCCCCAATCAAAGTCCTTTAATCTTGGGCATCCTCCTCAGGAGTAAGCCCCAAACCTTAATCCCTAACCTGGGTCTCCTTTTCAGTAATAAAGACTCAGTCATAACCTTGGGCTTCCTTTTCAGGAGTAAGCCCCAAGTCCCCTAACCTGGGTCTCCTTTTCAGGAATAAGACTCAGTCATAACCTTGGGCTTCCTTTTCAGGAGTAAGCCCCAAGTCCCTTAAATTTCTCTTAACCAGTCATAAATTATCTTTGATTTGGGTTTCCTTTTTCAGGAACAAAACCCAACCATAAGTCCCCTCCTAACTTGGGCATCCTCCTTAGGAGTGAGCCCCAAGATTAGAGTATTCAAATCTCCATGAAGCACATATAACTTTGTGGACCCTGTTCTTGGATTTTCTCCCTAAAAGTAAATCCTAAACCTTCGCCTATCTGGGCAGTCATCTATACATAAGCCCCAAAACAAATTCTTATGATTGCATCTTTTATGGCACAATTGTCTAAATTTTACCAATACCTCCTGTTTCTCACACCGAGCATGACTCACGTGAGCTTAGAGTGTAAAAGTAATTATGACATTCATCTTTGAGCCATAAATCATAAACATCATATCCCATTTCTCGAACTACGTGGGTTCTGATTCCTTTTTTTCAAAACAAAGGAAACGTAGATAGCCCATTTATGGGTTCGATCCCAACATTGAAATAATCTCTGTCCTTCTGAATGACGATAAACTTCAAGTGCCCCACTGAGTGGCTTTAAAACCAGCCTGGTCATCAAAATGACCAAGAGACTTTTATATAAATGTTTTGAAGGATACCATTGACCAAGAATCTCTAAACAAATATAGATGATTCTATATTGATGAAGAACCTCGAATACATATAAAAGATTCTCTAAATTTCTTGCATATTTAATCATTGATTGTTAAAACTAAAGGAAAGCTCATTTTATACTTGGTAATGTAATAAGGATTCACGAACTTAACTTAAATCTATAAAGAGAGTCCCGGAGTAGACAATAATTCCCCTCAAAAAGGTGTGATGAGTCCGACCTCCCATCCTCTCGACCAATGCAAATTCCTAAGCCTCATTAGCCCACAAGCTAATGAGCGCCTGCCTTTGGAAAGTAGGTCCAAACGGATGTGGAATCATTGGATGTTTCCGGTTCTACGAACAAACCCGTTAGAAACCGATCAGAACGTTTGAATCTCCCGTCTAGGAGGTCATCCCCGGATTCCGCGCGAAACAATGTGCAACACGTATAGTTCCATTTTATTGAAAATAACATACTGAATATTTTATTTGTCTCTATTTATTTCTTCTCTTGTTTACAATGTTTTTATCATATTGGTTTTTATACAGTTATTAACTATAATAGGTCCTGTAATGGAAATTGGTGGTTGTTTACTGACCCACATGAAAAAATGATGTTTTTTATGGGAAGGGACAATGTTTGACTACCATGGTATGGTATTAAAATTTTCAATATATGATGTGTTGGAATTTTTTTTGGGAATTTTAAGATGATATGAATAGAGGGGTTCATGAAGTAACACAAAAAAGATTATGATCATGTTTTTCTAAATTATGGATTATTCTATGATGGGGAAAAGCTTCTAACCCAACCAGATCTTGGAAATGGGGTCATTATTTTAAGAGGTTTGTCACACCATGTTGAGAAAGCATCCCCCCCCCCTAATATAGACTACTAGATTTTGAAATAAAATAATTAATTTCCTTCACTTATATTAAATTTAGTATGTATTTTCTAATTTTTTACCACTATTGAAATTTATGGTTCCCCTATTGTGAATAACTATGTCCCTTTTTTTCATATTGTACACAACATTGATTCTAGTGGATCTTTATAATGTAAAACCCAATTTGAGTAAATTAATCCTCTTCTAATATTCTATTTTCATTTGTTTCATCTAATTATAGTTCCATTTATGATAGTCAGATATGGTGGATATCATAGGGCTAGAAATGGATGTACATGATTATTTATTTGTTTCTTTTGGTTACGAGGATCATTTTGTCTTTATTACATGTTGATTTAATCCAATGTGATGAATTTAATCAGGATTTTATGTTGGTGTCACTATATAAAAAATATTTCCATTGGAATATCAGGTGTTCTCATGTTTTCATTTTGTACTAAGGATAAATTAAGCATGTTATAATTTTTTGAGGGAAGATATATGATCATTTATTATTCTATATTTTTTTGTTGAATTAATTAGTAATTTCATGTCTGGTTTTCTACATTAAAAAATATATCCTAGCTAGTGTTTGATAAAAAGTTCAAAAAACATATTTTTGATCCCAAATTGTAAGAAAATGATTATTTTATATGAGAATTAACTAATGACTTATGATTTTAAGTTGTAAATTATGGGAATTGATAATTTATTTTTATGGTTTTTGGTTAATAATTTGAGGCCATTAGTTTATGTATGTAACTTTAAAATGTCCCCTAGTGTAGATTGTCTATATATAAGGGAATTTGGAACTAGATGAACTACATGATCAAATGATATTGATTTTACTCTAATGGGATTGTGAGATAATCTTTAAATATTATATACAGTATTTTATGATAGAGTTACATGATGAATACCAAGATAAATTACTAATAATAGTTTAAACCCCATGTTTACTATGTTGTGGTAGGTTGAGTTTTGTTGTTGCATTATGTGATTTTTTATTTGAATACTTTTATATAGATTATTCGGTATTTATCTATGGTATTCTATATGACTTAATAATTAAAAAAATTCAAGAATCATAGAATATTTAACATAAAACCAAGTCATTTATATAATTATTTTATTAAAAATTTATTTCAAAAGAATTTATCCAACTATAATTAACAAGTTTTACTAAAGAACTATTTTTTAGTTTTTTAGTGGTATCATTTAATGGTTTTTCCTTTAAATACTATATATTCCATTAGATAAGAGAATAATTTCTCATGTTGGATACATGAATATGGAGTTAGACTATGCATTTTTTTAGTTATTCCTAATACTTAAAATCCATCAATAGTATATCAATGACAATTATAGTGGTTCATGGCGATATATGATCCTCTTTGTAATTTGTGGACCCTCCGTTGATTATTTTTGATATTGAATGCTTTATTAAAATCATTATTAACATATTTTTTATTTATATTATAAATGGGTTGTCATGATCACATGAACTATTTTTATTAAGTGACTATTGGTTTTTTTATTATAGATATCTTATATTATTCATTGTTTGATTATCGATATAATATGAAATTATTTATTTTATTAAAGGGCATTCAATGTATAGATGGTTCATTTTATCTTTTCTAGGGAAATATATATTGTTTTAATTAGTATGTGGAGAGGTAATTTATACCAACATATATATTTCATATTCCATAGGATTATTTTCTAGCATGTGGTGATCAGAAACATGCCTCTCGATTAATAGTGGGGATGCTTGGGTGGTGGGATGGGTTATCCAGGACTCATTTGTAACAAATTTTCCTCTAAGAGCCTAATTGTTTTTACATAAATATTTTTTAATACAAATAGGATCCTTGATGAATGGCTCTGTTATTTAGGGGAGTTCATTGGTTTCCCTCTCAAATAATAAATCTTGAATTAACATGGTTTGATGAAGAATTATATTTTTTTTATTTGAGATTGATTTTTGAGTATCATGATAAATCTTTTAATGAGATATTACCAATTTTATGAATAATTAGAATCGATATTTAATTCATTATTATCTAAATATTTTTTATTTTTTTATTCCACCAACATAAGTATTCAATTTACCATATAGAGAGAAAATAGAGAATACAACAATGGATATCCCTCCCATGGAACCCACTGTGATTGAATTGTTCATAAATTCATCTAGTCTATATGGCATAGTGGAGAACAAGGATAAGACTGACTGGTGGATCATGTTCCCATGTTTATTAGGATAAATTAAGCTATTTTTAGTCTGTTCGTGGAACTCATGATCCTGATGTGGGGATGGAAATGTGTAAGTAATTTTTTTCGTTGTTCAGAACCTCAAGGATTCTATATTTGGCTATGGAATATGCATGATACAATGGTGTAGTCACATGTGATGTAAACCACGCATGCTAGATATGTTTGATGAGAATATCATATGGAATATTTTAAAATACTATATTATTCCTCATAATTTTGATACTCAAAAATTTTACACAGTTTTGAGTTAGATGTAGGGAATCCAATCATTTGTGGAGTATGATAATCACTTTTCTATGTTGGTTCATTTGACCCCATATATTTCACTCGAATTATTATGTTATGTCTATATGATTTGAGATGATGTTAAGGACTAATATTTTTTAGGGATTATCCCTCCCTTGTTTATAAAATATAGGATTTGGATGAAAGGTAGTTATAGAATAAAACTAAATAGAAGTATTTTTAGGCTTTAGTGGATACTCTATAATTGAATTAGTAATAAAATATCATCCTATAGAAATGAGAGGATTTTAAATTTTCCCGTGAAGGTACTGGGTGGATCAAGAAAAATAAATCAAGTTATATATAAGTGGATTTCTATGGAAATTTGTCAACAATTTTTTTATTGTTGGAGAACAATTAAAACCAAGCCACACTACTAATAAAATCCATGTATATGATATATAAATGATTTTATGGGACATTATGTTACCTTTTTGAAGCCCTTTATATGGTATTTGAGTTGTATAATTAATATATAATTGACGTGTTTTGTAATTTGATTAATCCAAGTTACTGTAATGTTGTTCGGTGACTAAAGATACTCTTCTGTATCCATGAAATATCTTAGGTTGTGTTAGTCTAAAAATATTCATACAGGAAATATTTTTCAAGAATATGTTATATCAAGATAATGAAAATATGATATATGGTATTTATTGAGAAATTGACATATTTCAAAAAAAAATTGGTGCTTTATAAAAAATTATCATTTTATATAATTTGATTATGACTTGGTATTTTAATTATGTTATTTATATAATAGATCAATCCACTCCATTTTTATAGAGGATGGAATTGGTTTTGATTTTCCTTGTGTTTTGGGTAATGGTAGATTATGACATGTTTTCTTGGGACTTTATAGTTCTATACATTGATTTATTCAACATTATTTGGTTAATATATTAGGATTTTAACTTGATGGATCATATCAATTTGAATTGTTAGAGCATTTCATTATATTATTTTAATGAGAATACATGTTCATTTAAATGAATTATATGATACCATCATATAAGGTTTAGGGTTGAAGATATTCCCAATACCTACATCGATATAAATTTTGAGAACATTGAATATTTGATCATCTATTTTTTCCATACTAATCACCCTATACGATTCATTGTCATAACAAAGTAGATCATTCATCAGATATTTTAACACCTTTATTTTGGTGTTTATTAGTGATGTCCTGGTTTACTTTAGAAACTGTAGGATAATTAAGTCCATTTTTATATGATTTCATAGAGCCTAGCAGATAATTCCTTGTAATATGCAATACAAAAATAAATTTTTTATATATAGGATGTGATATTATTAGGTTATATGGTTTCTAAAAGATGTGTTTTTATGTTCTTTTAGGAGGTTGGGATTGTGATGTTCAGGGAATGACTAATCAATGTGTTTGAGATGAGATACTTCCGGGGCATAGTATGTTATAGTAGGATATATTTTTGAATTAATTTTTTTTATCAACCATTATGGATTTATCTAGTAATGGGATGAGGACAGACTTGGATGAGAAATTATAGAGATCTTTTAAGAGTTGAATGGGAGGTTTAGTTCATATGTAGTCTTCATACATCGATAGTCTAGCTTTGGTTATTATATTCATTATGATACTTCTTATATGGGGTATATGTTTTTCATAATATATAATTGTGTATTTTATTTATTATGCCTCATTATATTCTCTCACACATGAGTTGAATAACACTACGCATTACCATGAATTAGAATTGACAAAATATTCTTTAAATACATGGAACTATTATCTTTACAAGTGATCATTACCATATTCATGTATTATAAATAATTAACATATATCATCTCTCTGAAGGTTATCAACCTCAATCTAAGGTGCACATTATGTATCTCTAGAATTTTGATATCTACATGGAATACACCGCTAAAAAGTGATTATAGTGGAGGAAGACATAATCTGAATTACTATGAATATAGATTAAAAGGAACCTATATATAAATATATTTTTATTTAATAATTCATGGAATCAAATAGATTAGAGGTAAAAGTAGAATATATTGTGTTCTTGAACAGTTTGATAATTAACCCCTCATTATATTAATGTATTTAAATTAATATGTCGGTAGATGTTGACTGTTAATGGATAATTGTAGTTTTATATTAACATGATACCTCAAGGGACTATTCTCATTCATCAAATGGTTCATTGTCTTCAATAGTGGGTTGGGGTTCCACCATCATCATCGGTTAAATAATCCAAATTTCACTCAACAGTGGAATTAGTGAAGTTATAAGAGATTGAAATAAAATATTTTCAATAGATTATAAAAAATTATGATATTACAATTTGGATTTTTTTATTGATACCCATGTTTTAAATCCCAAATACATAACGAAATTCAAGATAAAATGGGTTCTCAAATGAATTAATTCATTAATTGGCATCCCCAAATGGATATCTTGATAGATCATGTTATTTAGCTCCATTATGATATGATCTAAATAGCATTTCTTGACTAAAATATATCATGATACAAGCATTAAACGTTTTAAATGTTAACTAATAAATATAGTTATGAAACCAGGATTACGAATGATTCTTTTGAAGACATTTATTGATGACCATGTTATTCTCTTATATTAAAGATCAGAATTGGGGAACATCATTATTATTAATTGAAGATCATAAAATAAATTATTTTTATGATTTTGTTTTTTTAAAGTGATTAGATACAATTAAAATTTATCATAAATCTCATACTAACTATAATCATCCCTGAATGGTGTTTTTATTGGGGATCGAGTGTTTGTATGTGTTTCTACTCCAATGTAAAATCAATAATTTAGAAAAAGGTAATGTTGACCATATGGTATATGAGACAATTAAATAATCTAATTTTTTTAGAAATGTGGCATACCATCTAGGCTTTCAAAATTTTATACCCTCTATACATGATTTATTTAATGTTTTTTAGATTAACAATATTCCTCTTGATTAAAACCATAAGGATGAGTATGATGATTTAGACTTGAATTCCATCGCTTATATCATGTATAAGATTTTTTGTATCTTAAATCACTCGAATATAGTGTTGTGGGGTAAATTTATTCATTTTGTTTAAGTGTATTTACATTATTCAAGGAATAACCATGATACATGGGTGTTTACGTCCTTAATGTAGTATGAAATCCTTAATGTTTTGAAAAATTATAAAAACCCAAGACTGACATAAAATTATTTTCCATCATCTTAATAGTTTTAATTAATAAATATCATAATAATATTATATAGGTTATATGACCACTTAGTGTAGTGTTTAAGAGGACCAGTTACATTGGATTCACATTTACCAAAACAGATGATCATTTATCGATAATAGAACTCTTAGATAATTCCTTATATACTTATAAAAATTAATAAATAACTTCATTTACTAGTGAAATTAAATAGAACAAAGGGGTGAGTTCAAATTCTCAGTTAGGGAAAATATATAAAATTTTTATCAAGGGTTAGATCAAAAGTATTAATAAAAAAATTACATGGAGATATCTATTATTAGAATTTCATAGAATAATATGAGTATTACATAAATCCTGAAGGAAATATATATAATCCCAATAGAACAAAAATATACCATGACATAGTAGTACGAGATAATTATGGAAATCTAGAATAATAAATTGAAATTCTAATATAATGGTGTTTTAGAATATGTAGAAAAAGGAATGTCATGAATCAAAAAATAGTTTTAAATTTTCAATATCAATACTTACATAAAAATGTAAAAAAAGTTCCTTAGTGGATTATGTTCCCTAACTATTCCCATAAACAAAGTTCCTAGAGTTCTATTATGAATTAGGTTACATCCTTAATCACTTACATATCATCTCATGAGATATAGATCATTATCCAGCAAATTATGGCACTATATAATTGATGTTTTACTCTATACATACCATAATAAACATAGGATGACCAACCATGCTCCATAGATAGAGGAAAATACACATAGTTGATCAGTTTCACTATATTAACCCATATATTATATCTCGTTATATATATATACCAAAATCATTAGAGGGATTTATAATTCTATTCACACTATCACATCGTATTTTTAACATGAATAAGTAGGACTCATATAAAGACATTCATAATTTAATCAATGAAATATTAACTCAAGAAATAAATGGGTTTCATTATTAATTTAGAAACTAATCACTATAAACCATCTGGAAAATTATTGTGGATTATATCAAAATAACATTTCCCCATATAACAGAAGAATCATTGAAGTATGTTGACACAGGTAGAAGAAAACACTTACAAAAATAATTATTCACATGGCCCAACATACATTATTATGAATTGGTGTCACATTATAACATGAATTTAATTCCTAAAAATTGAAAGTATTAACTTCTAAATAAGGGGATAAATCATTAAATATAAATATCATTATGGTAATTATATTTTAAAATTACAAGTGAACATGAAAAAAGATATATATAGAGTTTTTTGAAAAACACTTTTATCATTATCATAAAATATGATGTTATATTCACTTTTAAAAAATTTATAATCTAAAAGGTGAGGTGATATATTATTAAAATATTTATTAAAAAATAGTTGATATTTTTAAATGTCATAATGATTATTCATTGGGATGTGAATATTGGAATACAATCTTTCGATTTATATGAGGACGAACCCCAATTAAAAAGATACATTTATTGAATATTCAATAATTCAAATCAATAAAAATATTATTTAACTAGATTATGTAGATATATGAGTTAAATAGAAGTTAAAAAATTAGTGTTAATCTAAATATTAATGGAAAATGTTGATGGTCATAAGAAAACATGGACATCGATGATAAAAAATCGAATTAAGTTTATGTCCATTATTCTTACTATAGTAGAATTTTTATGAGGTCAAATAAATCATAAATTATGAATATTTGAATAAAAATTGATTTGACAACATATAAATTTGATATAACATTATATATGTTACAAAAAAAAATGTTATAACACAAGAAACCATGTGGAGTTATAAAACACCATTATAATTTATTTAATACAGAAATGATATCCTCAAGACTGTAATATCATTAATGGAAGTAATGATTCCAAAAATAAATAATATTTTACAATGATATATTTAAGTGTTTAGTAGTGTCATCAAAAAAATTTATATTGGTGTAAAATATGTAGAAAACCCCTAATGACGGTTTATTGAGAAATAATACCTTACCTCACTCCGGATTCATTTTAAACAAGCAATAAAATTTAGAAATAATTAAATTATTTTTATAAAATACAACAAACTAATACTTTATATCTTATTTACTTGTAAATAAAACCATTCTCTTCTATATACTATGATGCCTGTGACACCAAGTTGAAATAACAATACTATATTTAAATTTTAATTTTACATTAACATTATAACATAGCATTTAGGATAGACAATATCAAATGTAAAAACTAAAAAAATTATATATTTGTAGAAAATAAATTCAAATTGTTATATAATTATTATACATAAAATATGAATAATTTGATAAACAAATAATGTTTTCCTTCTGCAAAATGGTTTTTAAAAAAAGGTTTCATTAGTAAATTCACACATAAAATAAAACTATTTTCTAGAAATTTTATAAATTTTATTAGTTATAATAAACAATAATTTTCTAATTAGAATATGAAAAATAACTTAGGTTGATTTTTTTTTAATTTTTCTAAAAGTACCATTTTTCAAAGAATATTGAACAATACTTATTATTATATGAAAAATGCCATTTATTTTGATTTATTTACCAAGATAAATTGTATTTCAGATTTTTTAATGTAAAATTAGTTATATTATTTTATTTGAATTATAATTTAGGCCATTGGAATAAATTTTATATTGCATTTTTATATTAAAACCTTTTATACTTGTTTTATATTGTTCTATAAAACCCCACATTTTTATCATGTTTGCAAATATAATTTTTTTTGGATTCTACCACTTATATGAATTGAATTTTCAAAAATGCATAACATATTTTTAATTTGATTGTCTTGTATTTTTAATTGATAAAATAATTTTACAAGAAGGATTTTTGAAATTAGTGAAAATTATTTTATGCGGTTAAGGTAAAATATTGTTTTCAGGGAGTTAAACTTAGAAGGTAAGTGTTAAAAACAAAAAACGCAAAATATTATATTCTAGTCATATTCCAAACATTCAGAAAAAAATTATAATTTAATGTTTTTTTCATGTTTTTCATGTTTTTTATGAACGAATTATGTATTTGGGACTATTTTATGAAATTTCCTTGTAATTTCCATGGATGTCCCCTTTCCATAGTTATAAAAGAGAACTCCCTCCCCTCATTTATTCACACCTCCTAGAACCAATTATCTCAGAAACACTTAAAAATATACCCCAAGAATAATTATACATATTATAGAGCTTTAGATCCCCCATAATGACTATCCCTTCATTCATCAAGAGGAGATCCTGAAGATGATTCTCTTAAAGAAGGTAATTTTCATTGGAAATATCATTTTTATTCTTTCATATTATCCACCATCAGTTATTTCATAGAAATTACAGTTTAAAAATACATGTATCTACTATATTATTATATATTGTTTATCTTTATTCATTAATATTTTTCCACATACACATCCTATATATGGGAAATTAAATATTTGATCATGTGTATGGTGGACTTCCACATCGCGAACCATTGTAATTTGATTTCAATCAACACCTATAATAGTTTTATATAATGATAGAATAAATTTTTATACATAATATCTATGATATAAATGTTCTTGTATAATTATAATATTATTTATAAATTCTTTCATTCTATTCTGTTTAAAATACTATAATGCTGAACATGTGTGCGGTGAACTTTCACCTCACGATGCTATCTGAATCATTTTTCAAATATAATTTTAATTTAATATAAGAAAGAAATAATTATTCAATATATGAGATATATATGATAATTTATTGTTCATATAATTTTAATATTTCTACCTCTTTATTACCCTTCAACCTGTTAAGGGAAAGATATCGTAACTTTTGTGTATGTATGACCTACAGTTTCCACGAAGCGATGTGGTTCATTTCCCAAGAAAAAAATTTAATATTGGTTCCAATTATGTACATATGTAGTAAATTCAATTTTTTTAAATTATTTTAATTATGGTTATTATTTAATTATATCTTATGCCTATGAAATAAAACCATCATTAAAAAACAAACATGTGTATACAAGGAAATTAATGACCAAAATACCATAAATCACTAAATATTTTTAACATATAGATGGAATATTTCTCTAAGAAGACTATATATGATTTTATAGATATTATTTTTGATCTATAATTTAATACAAACATGTTTGAAAAAAATATAAATGATTTTAAATCATGTTTAGAAAAACGAAATCTTCGGGTAAGGGATTGAGTCTCATTTTCCATTTATTAAGGAATTTTGTAATGTTATACACATAATTTCCACTATATTTTATATATAATACCTATTTTACATGAAATATAAAAATTATTTAATAATTAGTTGGTTTTTAATATTAAATTTTTATTAATTCATTAAAACTGATTTTAAATGAATTTGATTAGGTGGTGAGTAAATTTCAGAACATAAATTATTTTCATGGTGTTATATTACTTATTTATGTTACATTGATTTGATACAAATTTGTGTATATGGAATTATTATTTTATTCTGTTTTACTCCTTTTTTTCTAAGAAGATTAACATTTGATACAAATCACCTATTAATTTTAGAATTCCCACTTCAATGTTTTGATAATGTAAGGGATTTTATCTCAATTTAAATTTCATTGAGATAATTTTTTTAATATGCACATATTTCATTTTACATGGTTTTTATACAATCCCTTTGATGTATTTAAAATGAAAAAATATGTTTTCATTATGGTTAATGTTTCAATTCAGGGTTATCCACATCTTATTTATATGAATTTAAATATTTCCTATTTAACACCCTGAGATTTTATGAGATATATTATTTTTAATTTCTTTGATGTCTTATATTATACACTACAACATGATTAGCTTGTATTATATGCAACACTGTATTATCTTGTAGTATACGCAACACTATTCTTGTCTTGTGTTACACACAAATTCAAGTTCATTTTTTGGAAATTATTCTACACAAAATTAAATATAGATTTTGTTTAATGTATAAATGAAATAAGTTTTGATAATGTTATATGCAACACCGAAATGAATCTTTCACTACACACAACACTAGCATGGCTTTCTTCACATGCAAGTGTGACCTTCCTCAATAGAATGTGTTGTACCCAATACCGAGTTTCACTAAACAATGATATGTTATTAAAATATTATTAAAACTAGCCGTTATAAATAGTAATACCCTCTTTTTGAAATTTTATAAATTTAATCATTCAAAATGGAATTCATTTTTGGATTCGGAATATCGAAATTAGCCCAGGGTAAATTTTTGATATTTTTCTGAAAACTTTCAATTTTTGATGAATAGTGAAAACACTAGGTTACTATTAAAACCGCCTTTTTATTTAAATAATAATTTATTTTATTTAAATTTATTTTACGTAAAAATTGATACATAATACCTATATAATTTAAATGTAATTCATTAGAGTTGTTTTATAATAATTTTAGATATATAAAAATTTTATTGAACTTTTCACCGTCTTTTACCTACATCCTATGAGAGTTTAAAAATTTACATAAAACATAATTTTACGGATTCTGTGAGTGGAATTTTGAAAATCCGAGAGACATGGTTAACATAAAGGAGTAAAATTTTGTTCAATAAGATAAAAATAATTTTTTGTGAATATTAACTTTTTAGTTTTATTTACCACGGTTAAAAGTAAATATGGTAATTAAGGGTAAAATGATATTATTATTAACCTAACACATGTCATAATTCTATTGGATAAGTTTAATTCGACCAAAAACAACCTTAGGAATAAAATATGAACATTTATGTCCACTTGGATTTGATTAAGACATTTAATATTATTTTATTTAAAGAAGAGTTAAAATAGTTAAAATCAATGTTTAATACCTATATCAATTTTAATATCAGGTTATACATAAGATAAATTAGACTAAAAATATTCATTAGAAATCTAAAAATATTTCCTACCTAATGGTATTTTATTTATAATTTTTATACATTAAATAATTTAATTTATTTATGACACAATTATAATGCATTAATTACCTTATTAATGAAATAATAACATAATTGATGTTATAAATACCCAAATTAATGTAATTTTAGACTTTTTATGATTTCCAATAATTTTATAGGTTAATATGACATGTTACCATTGATTTAAATAATTTTTTAGAACCAATTATTTTGTTATGATTTTCACAAAAATCGTGTACCAAAGAGTGTTAAAATTGACATAAAATAGTTTTTAAAACAAATTTTATATTTTATTTCAAAAAATATAAGTTTCGGAAATATTACTCAGATAAAGATATATATATTAATAATTAACCACTTGGGGTTTGTTTGGCTTGTCATAGTAGGTTTATTAACCATATAGTGTAAGAAAACATAAAGACCTGTTAAAAGTTAAATTAGTTAACTTAGAGTTAAATATAATGATAAGGATAAAATAGTAACCTAAATCTATCTAAAACCTAATGGATGAGAGGATTTCGACCCATCCCCACCTTATCTTTGAAATAAATAAATTTTGAGCTATTAAAAAGGAATATGACTTTATTATAAAATAATATTTTACGTTTTTCCCAAGGTGCCGCTCTCATCCCTTATAAAATGGGCACCCCTTCCCTCTTCTCTTAAAACTCTTTTAAGACTTGAATATCGGCCAACCTCTGCCAATTCCTCTTCTAAATCTCTCTAGTCACATCATATTGGTTCTGATATTCTCAAAATACCAAATCTACTTCCTTAAGAGAAGGCTTAAAGGAGGTGCGTCGAAGAAGAGGTAATCTCTTCTTCCGATTTTTTCAAGTTTCTTTCTTCTTATACTTCATCTTCTTTAGTTGTCTCATTATAAAGTAATAAAAAAATTATTAAATATATAATGATATGTTATCATATATATTAAAAAACCTTATTTCACCTTGTATCCATCCCACAGAAAACAAAATCACCACGCGTTCGTACATACAGAATATTGTCTCCACGCCGTGGTGTAATCTGTTTTTCGACCACCACCATACTTGGATGGGTATAATGGTGTAAATAAATAACTATATATGACTATTATAATGTGATATTTATTCTTAAATATTATAAAAATACTTCAATACAATTCCACGATCATGGGAATGATATCATCGCTCGTGCATACGTACGGACTACCGTCTCCACGATGAGACGAGATTCATTCTCCATGTTAACCATTCATGAATGATTATAAAGTATATATAATGAATAATATTGAAATATATGACATAATAATTATACTGGATTTATGTATTTATATATATTTATTTCATCAACTTAATTCCATTCAAATCATTAAGGAAAAGAAAATAACGTTCATGTGTACATACGACCTATCGTCTCCAAGAACGGTGTATTTCATTCCATTTATCAATCTATCATATATATACATATATATGCTGAATATGTATTATATATAAATCAACTTTTACATTTTGGAATTCTGTAAATCAGGATATAAGTAATAATACCAAGAACAACATGTCGAAACACGTACAATAAATGAAACGATTTTACCCAAAACGTTGCTTTAACAGGGAAGTTACAAAAGAACGAGTAATATAAATTCATAAGTGAACCATATATGATATCATAACAATGAATATAATTCTTTAAAAATTCAATGACCTTATTTAAATCATTATACAGGAGGTTCGAACACGTACGACACATATCAGATCTAAGGTAAGGGATAATGTTGCAATCTCAATTGTTTTCTATCCGAGATTGCTTATACGTAAGTATTTACTGGGGTTATATTTATCATCCATGTCCATGTTTTATAAAAAAAGTTTTCAATTATGTTTTAAGTCATTTTTAACCCTTTTTACTTTTAATATATGGTATTTATGTAATATTTATTTTGTTTACCATACGAGGGACTTTTTGAATTTTTTTGAAAAAGTACGAGAAGAATGTTTTTTAACTTATATGGCATGAACAGAATATTACGGTTTCAAAAATCCCTATTTTAAAGAATAATAATCTAAAATATTTAATGAATATTTTCAACAAAATCTTTTTCTTTTAAAATTGAATGCCATTTTGTGAAAAGAAAATGATTTTGAAGAAGAAAGGATATTTTCCTCAATAATTCGTTTCATGTTTTTTATCAAAACCATTTTACATTTAACATGAGATTATTTCCTATGTTTATGTTTCAAGTATAATGTCTCTATGATTTATATGGTTTCACTTTTCTTAAGATGAAATGATATCCATTTTTTATATGGATTATGTTATGATATGATGATGTTTCTGAAA
The DNA here is from genome assembly GCA_963277665.1 of Viscum album. Lineage (NCBI taxonomy): Eukaryota > Viridiplantae > Streptophyta > Magnoliopsida > Santalales > Viscaceae > Viscum > Viscum album. The sequence goes on from OY728150.1 coordinate 1,900,140,555, forward strand.
CCCATTTTATTCTTTGGGTTATGATGAATGTTTTATGTTTATTTTGTAGCACAAGTAAGAATGGTTTCATTATGAGATGGGAAAGACCTATATCTCCCTCCAATTCATTGGGTAGTGATTTATATCTCATGAGATAGACATGGCGGGAACGATAAGTTAATCTGATTCAGTGTTACAGGATTGAAACGAGGAGTGAACTTGATTCAAAAAGGGTCTTTGTCCACTAAGATGGTCTTGGCAGCAATGGCTTGGCTACTATGGAAATAATATCATGTTCTTAATGTTTTTCCATAATTACATGTTTTATTTACAAGCTATTTTATCATGATTTATGTTCCTTTATGATATATTCCTTAAGTACTTCCAAGATTTATGTCTTTAGTCAATATTTTGATGTTTAGATTATATGATCAAGTTTTTCCATTAAAATATTTATGGTTTTTTTTATGTCCTCTATGTTTACCCTTACTGAGCATTTGAGCTCACCCTTTTTATTTTTTCCCTAGGATATAAATAAAGGTTTTAGGTAAGAAAACCAAAAGGGGATGTTCTTTATGGGAGATGTTGAAGATCTTTCACCATGATTAGAAGATTTCGTTCCAAGTTTCCAAAGACGCTAAACTAATACGGTTTTTGGGCACGTGTTTTTATCATGTATTAAGTATTCCAAAAAAGTAACATAATGTCTATGTACATCAAGCTTTGGATCTCTATAGTTGTTATCAGAGTGAAGGATTATTTAACCTTTGGAAAAATGGATGCAAAAACTTTTGCAAAATCCCTAGAGATATTTCTAAGGGATGTCTAGGGATGTCTCTAATGATAAGTATACGTATAGGTTACAGTCCTATAATTACGATAACGATCTTAGAATTAAACCTAATATGTTATATATTAAAGGTACTCCCCCTATATTATGTTGTTTTCCTAGAATGTTTTTTGTCTCTCGCACTATTCATTTTGGGTTTTAGAAAATGGCTGGAAACAAGAAGATTCACGATAATGGAGGATGTGATGGACAATGGAATGATATTATTCATGAGCACCCAAATTCAATTGGATATAGAAGTCCACATTTCATTATTATACCTAATTATAAATCTCATAATATGATCAATAATATCAACCTTGGTAAGTTTCCCTACTCAGGTAATAAGAGAAAGATGGAGTTTCATGATGATCATAGATGAAATAATGTTCAATTTCCCTCATGTAATTCATGTGGGAAGAGGAATCAGGGAGATTGTTTCAAAAGAACTGGAAGATTATTTGGGTGTGGAAAAGAAGGACACAATGCTAGTAAGTGTAACTGAAAAGTTTCAGTTAACACCATGGGAAAGGATAATGGTATTTCTACGATATCAACAATGATTAAATGTTTCCAATGTGGGATGTATCAGCATTATGAAAACCGATACCCTATGGGAAAGTCTCATGAAGAGAATCAATATGGTCGTATGGGTATTATTTATGTTTTTGATGATGAAGAGACAACAAATGATATGTGAGATGAATGAATTGTTGAATCTTAGACAATGGTTTAAGAAGGTAGTGGAATGATTTTTGTTTATTAAGAGTTATGTTGTATAGGTAATGGTACAATATAATAAAGACACATCTAAGGATTGTTACACTATTTTTTTCCAAGATTATTTGAAAGTATATATTGAATGGTATCGGTAACCATAATGGTTATTAAGATATTTTTGGAAAGTAGATTATATGTGTATAATGATGGGATAAGGAGATAATGAGATGTTTGGTAGTATTCATGAACTCATGACTGATATAAGGACTAAGTGATATCATGGTTTGAATATATAGAATTTTTGGGATTTTGGTATGTGGAAAGAGTTAACTCTTGACAACACTCATGTTTTAACTAAGGTTCTATGGTAATTCATGTTTCACGAGAATACATGATTATGGTATTCACATGTTTGAAATGTGACCAACAAGATATATGGTATGATAAATGATGGTATTCAAATGCTCGGTAGATGAAATTTAAATTAATCATTATCTATATACTATGAGATTGGACATAAGTATTTTGGCTAAACCTAAAGATTGGAATAGATTAAGTTAGATATCATATAGTATTGTTTAAGGCTAGAACTTTTGTTATGTAATAATAGTTTAGTTTTAGAAAAAGGACAACTCGTATGACGGGTGACAACCCATCACATCGAACAAGGTTGTGTGAATCAAACACACAACCGAAGTGCGACATGCATTTATTGCCTACCACTGGCATATAGGATGTCCCTGGTTAGTAGAAACATGTTTTATTATGTGTTATGATAGATGAAGTATAAGTCCATTTTTGAAATCATATATGCTTAACCTCACCATAGGTGGACTTATGTATATTTGATAATGTTTTCTAACCTTTTGTTTGAGACATATGGAATGACCCATCATTCTATCACATGATCTGATAACACTTCATGAATGTAAAATTCAACTTCATTTCATTAAGAGATGAAGTGGAAATTTTTCAAGGCATGAAAAATGGTGATATTGTACCGAAATAAAGTAAGAATTTCTTCTAATTCAAATTCTTCAACTTTAGGGAAATGATCTTGAAAACCAAAAATTTTGTCCTACTACCCTTATATCCGATGAATCAGATGGTACATTATATCATCACAAATTTATGGCTTTGTGATTATTGTATTTTTCATAGCCATGTCCTCTACCACTCTCTATCAAAACTTGATGGTTAGATTTTTCTTCCATATCCATATTTCCACCTATGTAATCCTATTTGGAAACCTAGTGATGAGTTAATCTGGGTAACCATTACGATTCTAACATTCCCTTTTAAAATGAAGTTTTAGTATTCCTTTTTATGATGTGGGTTTCTATGAAAGAAACTTTCAAGTAGTAAACAATTTATAACCCCAACGAATTTCGAGGGCGAAATTCATTTTAAAGGGGGGGGGGTAGAATGTGACATCCCAAGATTTTATGAGATATATTATTTTTAATTTCATTGATGTCTTCTATTATACACTACACCAAGATTATCTTGTACTATACGAAATAATTTATTAGCTTGCAGTATACACAACACAATTCCTATCTTGTGTTACACACAAATTCAAGTTCGTTTTTTTGGAAATTATTCTTCAGAACATTAAGTATAGATTTTGTTTAATGTATAAATGAAATAAGTTTTGAAAATTTTATACGCAACACAAAAAGGAATCTTTCACTACACACAACACTAGCTTGGATTGTTTTACATGCAATCACAACCTTCCTCAATAGTGTGTTTTGTACGCAATACCGAGTTTCACTAAACAACGATATGTTATTAAAATATTATTAAAACTAGCCGTTATGAAGAGTAATACCCACTTTTTGAAATTTTATTATTTTTACCATTCAAAATTGACTTCATTTTTATATTCAGAATATCTAAATTATCCAAGGGTGATTTTTTGTAATTTTTCTGAAAACTTTCAATTTTTGATGAATAGTGAAAACACTAGGTTACTATTTAAAAACCGACTTTTTATTTAAATAATCACTTATTTTATTTTAATTTATTTTAGGTCAAAATTGATACATAATACCTATATATGTTCAATGTAATTCATTAGAGTCATTTTATAATAATTTTAGATATATAAAAATTTTATTGAACTTTTCACTGTCTTTTACCCACCTCCTAGGTGAGTTTGAAAATTTACATAAAACATAATTTTACCGCTTCTGTGAGTGGAATTTTGAAAATCTGAGAGACACAGTTAACATCAAGGAGCAAAATGTTGTTTAATAAGATAAAATTAATTTTTGGTGAATAGTAACTTTTTACTTTTATTTACCACGATTAAATGTAAATAGGGTAATTAAGGGTAAAAATGATATTGTTATTACCCTAACAATGTCCTAATTATATTGGATAAGTTTAATTAGACCAATAACAACCTTAGGAATAAAATATGACCATTTAGGTCAACTTGGATTAGATTAGGACATTTAATATTATTTTATTAAAAGAAGAGTTAAAATAGTTAAAATCAATGTTTAATAAATAAACATTTTTAATATAGGGTTATACATAAGATAAATTCAACTATAATTATTAATTAGAAAGATAAAAATATTTCCTACCTAATGGTATTTTATTTATTATTTTTATACATAAAATAATTTAATTTATTTATGATACAATGATGATGCAGTAATTACCTTATTAATAAAATATTAACATAATTGATTTTATAAATACCCAAATAAATGTAATTTTAGACTTTTTATTAATTCCACTAATTTTATAGGTTAATACTAAATGTTATCATTTATTTAATAAACGTTTTTAGAACTAATGATGCTGTTATGATTTTCACAAAAATCAAGTACCAAATAGTGTCAAAATTGTCATAAAATAGTTTTTAAAACAAATATTATATTTTATTCCTAAAAATATAAGGTTCAGAAAAATGACTTAGATAAGGATATATATTAATAATGAACCACTTGGGGTTATTTTGTCTTGTTATAGTAAGTTTATTAACCATATTGTGTATGAAAATAAAAAGACACAGTAAAAGATAAATTATTTATCTTAGAGTTAAATCCAAATGATAAGGATAAAATAATAACCAAAACATATCTAAAACCTATTGGTTTAGAGAATATCTACCCATCCCCACATTAGATTCGAAATAAATTATTTTGGAGATATTAAAAAACGAAAATGACTTTATTATAAAATAATATTTTAAGTTTTTCCAAATGTGCCCCTCTCCTCCAATATAAAAAGGGCACCCTTTCCCTCTTCTCTTCACACCATTTTGAGCCTTGAAGCTCAGCCAACACCTGCCAATTCTACTTCTCAACCTTTATTGTTACATCATAGAGGTTTTGATCTTATCAAAAGACCAACTCTACTTCCTTAAGAGAAGGCTTAGTGGAGGTGTGCCGAAGAAGAGGTAATCTCTTCTTCCGATTCTCTCAAGTTTCTTTCTTCTTCTACTTATTCTTCTTTAGTTGTCTCATTATAAAGTAATAACAACAGTATTAATTATATACTAGAATGTTATTATAAATATGAAACAACCTTATTTCACCTTCTATCCATCCTACAGAAAATGAAATCACCACGCGTGCGTACGTACGGAATACCATCTCCACATTATGTTGTAATCTTTTTTTCGACCACCACCTTACTTGGATGGGTATAATGGTGTAAATAAATAACTATATATGATTATTTTAAAGAGATATTGATTATTAAATATTATATATACACTTCCATACAATTCCACGATCATGGGAATGATATCATCTCCCGTGCGTACGTACGGATTACCGTTTCCACGCCGTGATGAGATTCATTCTCCATGTTAACCATTCATGAATGATTATAAAGTATATATAATGAATAATAATGAAATATATGACATAATAATGATACTGGATTTATTTATTTATATATATGTATTTCATCTACTTAATTCAATTCAATTCAGTAATGAAACGAAAACAACGTTCATGCTTACGTACGGCCTAACGTCTCTATGAACGATGTATTTCATTCCATTTATCAATCTATCATATATATATAGGTACATGATTAATATTTATTATATATAAATCATGTTTTAAATTCTGGAATTATGTAAATCGGGATATATGTAATAATATAATGAACAACATGTCAAAACACGTACGATAGATGAAATGATTTTACCCAAAATGTTGGTTTAACATGGAATTTACCAATGAACGGGTAATATAAAGTCATAAGTGAACCATATATGATATCATAACAATTTATATGATTTTTAAATAAGTCAATAACATTTTTTATATCATTATACAGGACGTTTGGATACGTATGAAGCATATCAGATCTAAGTTAAGGGATAATGTTGCAATCTCAACTGTTTTCTATCCAAGATTGCTTATACGTAAGTATTTACTGGGGTTATATTTATCATCTATGTCCATGTTTTATAAAAATGTTTTAATGTATGTTTAAATTACTTTTTACCCATTTTGATTTTTACTACATGGTATGTATGAAATATTTCTTTTTTTTACCATACAAGGTACTTTTTGACTTTTCCAGAAAAAGTACAAGAAGAATGTTTTTTTAACTTATATAACATGAACAGATTTTTAAGGTTTCATAATGCCTTATTATAAAGAAACTTAATCTATAATATTTCATGACTATTTTCAACAAAATCATTTTCTTTTAGAATTTAATGGAATTTTGTGAAAAGAAAATGATTTTTAAGATGAAAGGATATTTTCCTCAAGAATTCGTTTCAAGTGTTTTATCAAACCCATTTTAAATTTAAGAAGAAATTATTTCACATGTGTATGTTTCGAGTATAATGTCTCTATGATTTATATGGTTTCACTTTTCTTATGATGAAATGATATCCATTTGTTTTATATGGATTATGTTATGATGGGATGATATTTCTGAAACCCATGTTATTCTTTGGGTTAGGATGAATGTTTTATGTTTATTTTGTGGCACAACTAATAATGATTTCATTATGAGATGGGTGGGACCTATATATCCCTCCAATTCATTGGGTATAGATTTATATCTAATGTGATTGACATGGATGGAATTGTAAGTTAATACGTTTCATTGTTACTGGACTGAAACGAGGAGTGAACTCGATTCAGAAAGGGACATTGTCCACTAAGATGGTCTTGGCAGCAATGACTTGGCTAATATGGAAATCATATCATGTGATTAATGGTTTTCCACATCTACAAGTTTTATTTCCAAGCTATTATATCATGATTTATTTTCCATTATGATATATTCCTTATGTACTTCCATGATTTATGTCTTTACTCAGTATTTTGATGTTTAGATTTTATGTTCATGTTTTTGCATTCAAATGTTTATGGATTATTTTATGTTCTCTATGTTTACCCTTACTGAGCATTTGAGATCACCCTTTTTATGTTTTCTTTTCCCGAGGATATAAATAATTGTTTTATGTATGAAAACCAAAAGGAGAAGTTCTTTATGGGAGATGTTGAAGATCTTTCACCATGATTAGATGATTTTGTTCCGAGTTTCCAAAGATACTAACCTAATACGGTCTTTGGGCATCTGTTTTTGTCATGTATTAAGTATTCTGAAAAAGTAACGAAATTTCCATGTACATAAATCTTTGGGAATCTACATCCTAACCCACATACCACTATTATATATTGTGTTTACATTGATCCTTATGGTAATAACTACAGAAAAATTTATCCATACAAGTTTTTTACTCAATGCAGGTATTTTTTCATAAGATATAGTATTAATCAATTAAATAAATTATAATATATATGAGTAAATATATAGACATGTATTTATAGGTGGGGTTTGGTTATACATTCCCCCCATGCATCAACATGTCTCATTATAAATATCAGTTGGTCAAATTAGATGGGTGTTTACCCAGAAGATTTAAAGTATCTTGTGATAGAACCTGATAGAAGAGGTATCATGATGTTTGATATCATGTCCTAAAATAATTAAACATTCCCTTCATTAATAATTAATTTATTATTATTATCCTCAATATTTTATATATGATATTATATCTATATTATTTTCATTCACAGTTTATGGATTAAATTTCATGTGAATTCATTTGTATACCTACTATATTAATTATTCCTTATATAATTATGGAAGTGTTGTTTTTTTGATTTTTTTTTTGAGTTTTATATCTTTACATTTCAATACTGAGGATGATTAAAGGATTCATGATAGATCCTGATATATATGACATTACTCAAAAATTTTGATGACGCTTTTTTTCCATTACCTGGGTTGCATATATGAATCCTTTTAATGCATTTTAATGATGCTAATAATTTTATTTTCGTATGTTGTAAAAGATATTCCTACTGTAAAATGTGTATCATATAAATATTTCATTCTCTAAAATTACTAAATTGATTGATTCTTCTGGATATTACCCCTTGTATATATGAAAATGTAGAAAATGGGAATATTCTATAGGATACTATACTCATAGGTTCATTAATGATGATATTAGAAAATGTTTAGTAGAAACAATGGGAGATATATTAAGAAAAATATATATTATTTAATATAACCATATAATAAAATATTAGGGTATGTATATAAAAATATACTAATGTTTTTTATGGATGTTATTACGTTATTTTTTTGGAAATACATCCATATTTTTATATGTCATGTAAAAATGGTTTTAGAATTGAGGTACCTTAAGGAAATAACTCAAAAAAGGTACCTTAGGATTGAACTCATCATCACATTGTGAACCAACATAATTCTTACATTCCACTTATTTTAACACACCCAGGGGATATCTTTAGGATAATTCACATAGTATTGAAAATAAGTATATCCTAGATGAAATAGATTTTATCACAATGAGATGAAAAATACATACTTTTTTTATTTTATTATGTATATTAATATATTTTTAATTTTACATTATGAATTAGAATTCATTATTTTATGGGATAATATTTTATGTAACATTATTAAAAATGGTTTCTAGAAGTAAGAAGGTTATAAATACTAATGTAAGATATAGAAATTTCCCTACTCTGAAAGATGATACCACTATTATTTTAAATAAGAATATATTGGCTATATTAGGGAATATTAATATGGATATGAAAAATAAACATTACTTACTGGAAAAACATATTTTAAAATAAGATTCAAAAATGTTAGATGACATTATAAAATAATATCCCACAACATCAGGTGGGAACCCTAAAATAATTGTAAACTATCAGTAGAATATTTCTTAAGGTAATATATTTATGGCCTCGAGATGCGATGAAAAGAAAATGGATACCAGTTTAGTGTATTTTATGAATGTCGATTCAGATTAATAGTGGTCATTCATCCAGAATACTTTGGAGGAAGAGAAAATAGAACTCATGGAAATGAAATATTTTAAGGAGATATTTTCCAAAATTATTTCCCCTCTGAATAATGAACTGGAATTATGGGATGTTCTTCATATTAAATCAAAAGGGTGAAGATGTTTTTTTGAGGATGTGTATATTTTTATAGGGTTATCCAGGTATTATAAAGATAACATATGTAACATTGAGTGTATGATTGACAATTTATTTGAAAGTATTAATAGAAGATTTAAGGGAATTGGACTTTAAAACTTCTTCATTATATAATGAAATAGTTTTTGGTTCCATAAACATAGAGAAAGAATTACCTTGATCCTACAAGTTCAAGTGGAATAAAAAAATAAGAGGTCAAGTGATAAAAAATAAAAATGGAATTCATCATATAAGGAGAAGAGTGTAAATAAATTCAAGCCCACTGAGAACTATTTAATGAAACATCATCGTAATCTCTTGAAGGGTTTTCATGTTTTCTATTAGTGTATATATTAGGGGAAATAGGATAAATAATGAAATGGGAACAAAGGAAACACTTCTATTCTATTGAAGAACGACATGGATATAGGGAACTATAAAAATACATTCCCTAATATGTTGGATCGAATATGTGAAAAATGGGATGCTCAAATACAAGAGGGGTGAATTGTATACTTTAAAAATTCATTTGGAACCATAAAGTTATGTTTAATAAGGTTAAATAAATATTCACAAGACCACTTAAAGAAACATTTTCTAATTTCTTAAAATAATGATTCTACCTTAAAGTGTATAAAATCAGTAATATAATTAGAGTAACTAAATTAAAAAGAATAATAAGGTTATACTTCCTAACTTTATCAATGATAACATACAACCACAGAATTAGAACAACTTATAATAGTAAATAAGTAACAATAAGATTCTTTTAACCCAAAGAGAAAGGTATCCAATAACATTGGATAAAGTTACCTTACTTTTAAGAAAGTCTGTCTTACCCATCCCCATGTAATCCCTCAATATTAAGATTGGTATCTATCTTTATTTCTTCTCAAGCCCTCGATTTTGAAGAAAATAGGAACCTTTGTCTTCCAATCCCGGAATCCCATGATCAGCACGATCAGTGTCTTCACAAAGAATGTATGAACAAGTTGTTCAGGCGCGAATAAGTTGTTCACGACATCTCCACAAAGTACTGATATTTGTAAGAGCCCGTCTCTCTCTCTCTAGAAATCACTTCACAACTTTATTCTTTCGAAGTGAGTTTTAAAAATTTCATGTTCCTTTCACTTTCAAATGAGATTGTATTTATAGGAAAAAATTCCCAACAATCATCTCCTCTCTAGTGGCCATATTTTTCCTCAAATTTCGGAGGGACCTAGACACGTGTTAAACATTCAATGGTTAGTTTATCACAGACTGTACGACAAATTTTCAAGTAACAGAAATGATGTTAGGTGTAAGAAAACAAATAATCTTATATCATTGGAATGATACATATAAAAAACTCTAACATTATCAAGAAAACGTAATCTTATGAAATCAAGAAAATGGATTCTTAAGAATAAAATTATGAAGAAAACAGAATCATATGGAAAAATAATTCAGATTATGAAATATGTATCTCATTTGTTCCGGAATCAAAATCACAAAATCGGAGTCACTTATACACTGGATTCAGTATCCTGAAGATCATCATCATATATACACTAAAATTCATATTTATGGTCGGAATCCTATATACATCGGAATAGATATTATAAAACTGAATCACATATACACCGGATTCAGAATCATAAAAACTGAATCATATATGCGCCAGATTCGGAATCATAAAAACTAAATCACATACACACCAGATTCAAAATCAAAAAAACTTAATCACATATACACCGAAATCAGATTCATAAAAACTGAATCACATATACAATGCATTTGGAATCATAAAAATTGAATCAAATATACACCAGATTCGGAATCATAAAATATTAATGAATAAATGTATTGACTGATCTGTATGTATAAAAGAATTGAAAATCAGAATGACAGATCTGTAAGTATAATATAATTCCAAAACATAATGATATATCTGTAAGCATTACCTAATGGAAATTTTGGATCTTAAGAAAGAATACAGAACATAAAAGTATTCAGATCTAAAGAAAAATTGTTTATAATTTTCAAAACATAAAACCATAATGAAATGGGGAAGTCATAAGATAACCTTATTGACACAACAATCTCCCCCTTTTTGGAAATCACAAACAACATTTATAAGGAAGAATATATTGACTTAGATAAACAAAAAATTAAAAAATATATCACCCCTTTTGAATAAGATTTTAGATGAATACGACTAACTCTCTCATAGGTTATGTTTCCCAAGGATCGTATTCTTGATCTTTGAAGTCAGGTATTCTTAATGGAGTGGCTCCCCCTTAGATAAAAATTTCTTCTAAAAAGAAAAATCACCCTTACATGGACAATATCCTTTCTTTCCATACTCCCCCTTACTAGATTTTCCTTCTCAAAGATTAAATTCTTCCTTTAAATAAATTCTCCCCATTTGTGATTTTCATAAAAAGGATAATGAATGGAGAAGTATAAGATGTACCTGTAAGGTTATGCAAGAATAAATTCAAAAACTAAAGAAAGATATGTAGGAAACTTCTTATGAAATTTTTTATAAATATGATTTACATTACAAAAAAACATCAGAATGTAAAAGGTCATCCATTCTTCTTCTCAAACAATGTCTTCTTTATCATGGCTTTGAGTTTTTTCAAATCCTTATGATCTTCTTATATATTTTTTAATAGGATATCATTATATTGATTCTTATTTTCTAAATACAAGATCCTTTCTTCTTGATCTGCCACCATTCTGTATAATTCAGCTCTGACTTCCTTCTCACTGCTAATAGATCAAGCAACAGAATTGAGTTGACTAGATTTCTCAGAGATTGATGACTTGACCTTGTTGAAATCAATTTCAAAAGTATTAAAAGATCGTTTTGTTGAATCCACAAAGTCACCATACTGTCTTAGCTCATTATTGATTGTTTTTGTATGGTTAAAAACAATATTATAACTCACCATATAAGATTTTTAATCAATCAAAAGATTAATAATGTCTGGTTCTTTCTTGACAACCATGTCCATAAATATATTTTTTGATTTCGACTTTTGATTCATGGTCTCTTGCATCATTTGACTCTGGTCATCTATGTTTGAAAAAACTGGAATGGTGCTGACCAACATTGTTAAATATATCTTGACAAAATAATTTTTGACAGGTGAAGATGAATCGGATCCTGAAACATCTTTTTCTTTCTCAATTCCTCTTAGAGGACTTATGAGGAATTCCATTATGAGATGAAGCATACAAAGCATTATTGCCTTTAATAGAGTCTTGAACAGGAGATTGTACATCTGAAACATAAAAAATGTTTAGATCTCCCTGTTCATCTTGTTCTTTTTTAAATTTATGATGTTGAGATCCTCCTTGTCTCTCTTCTTCTTGAAATTATTCCTTTTATTCACCTTGTTTTTCAACCTGTTCTTTCTCTACTTCTCCTTCTAGTTCATATTCAACTTCTTCTTAATCATCAAATTCAACCTCTTCCTCATCTTCTATTTCTTCCTCATGTTCTTCTTCAACATGTTCTTCAACTTGTTCTTCTGAAATAGATTTGGAAACAGAACTCGAAAGATATCCAACATAATCGTGTACATCGTTTAAATCAACATCATCATCATCTTAGATTATCTGATCTTACATTTATTGAACTGGTTTTGATAAGGCTTAGACTTTCTTAGAATTATGGATCTCCAGAATGGACACCTGTTTCTTCTGAACAACTTGAGATTCTGGTACTTCCTGAGATTTCTTTTCTATAGCCTTTAGAAGAGACTTAAAAAATTTCTCTTCAAATGATTTCTTCTTTAACTTCTTCTCCTTATTTTCTTTCTCAAGATTGTCATCTTGATTTATTTTTAGAGCCTTATCCTTTGCAAGATTTAGAAAAAAAAATTAGGATATTCTTCCTTTCAAGTAGCTGCCATTTCTCTCCACTTTGTAATTGTTGCATCTAAATAAGATTTAGGTTTCTATGCATGAGGAGGTGCTGAAACTGGAACAGCAGGAACTGGTACTAGCAAGCTCATTTCATCAAGATACCTTTTATTAGGAACGAATCTTGATGATTCTGGAACATAACCCTTGTTATGGACAACCATTTCATCAAATAATTTCGATTTTAGAAAAAAAACCTACTTTCATCCTCATTAGAGTTTCGTTACTGAGCAATAGGATCATGAAATGATTCGAGACTGATCGCCATGGAACATTGAGTTCTTGAAGATACATAAAAATTATCCTATAAATAGTTGCTGGATATATAAGGATCTGAGATCTGATGGTTCTACTTTTTATTGCTTGGATGGTGAGAAAGATGTACTTCACAAAGTTGATATTTCTTAGGTTGACAAGAACTTCAAACAGAACGATATCACATATCCTTCGAGAATCCTTATCTCCCCCTCTTGGTATATGAAATACATACTTCCAGAGAGCCACCATCTTGTGGTTTGTTGAAACATTTGTAATACTCAGATTCTTAACATACTTAAGACCAAGAAAATCAAAAGCTTTAATTTTCTCAAAAGAACCTTCTTTCTCATGGAGTATCTGAGAGAAAAGAACAGCCTCCTCTTCATACGGTATGTTAAGAACATTTTCTACCTTCTTGTAGGGGACTGTATATGATTTAACACAACATTTGAACTTAAATAGATCTATACCATTCTTTTTAATGAAGGTAAAAAATTGATAGAATTGAATAAGGAGGTTAGGATAAATCGGATCCCAATACATCTTTTTGTCCCCACAGACACTTTCCTATACATTAGTTCTTTTCAACTTATAAATAATAGAGTCATAATTTTCAAAGAACATAAGGCACACTAACCTTTCCATAATGATTTACGAGTCCTTAATCTGTTTTCTAACCGACAACTGATCTTTTGAGGATTTCAGAGTCATTCAGGGTGACGGAGAACTTCGGAACGAACACTTTGGCAGCAACCGAACATCGACATAGAGAACATTAGGGATTGTGCAATACATGAAAATGAGGCACCCCTTACTTATATATAGCTATTAATTTTCAACTCCAATAAGATAATCAAACGACTAAAGAAAACCTGATCTGATCTGATGGTCGAGAATGGATATAGAAAATACAAATTCTAATATTTTGAAGTAATGTAAACCGAAATTTAAGAAATTTTTGAATACCAACAAGTTAAACATAGAATAGAGAAAATAAATAGTAAGAAAGATTAACATTCAGACTACTCTGAGAGATTTATCAGTATTATAAGAATTTATTTTGGAAGTTTTCAAATCTAAACTTTTCAAATCAAACGTTTTCAAATATGAACATTTCAAACCCAAACTTTTCAAATCTGAACTTATCAAATCAAAACATGTCAAATCCGAACTTTTCAAATCCAAACTTTTCAAATTCTAAAATTTCAAATCCGAACTTTTCAAATCCAAACTTTTCAAATCTGATCTTTTCAAATCTGATCTTTCCAAATCTGATCATTTCAAATCTGTACTTTTCAAATATGAACTTCTCCAATCTGAACATTTTAAATCTGAAATTTTCAAATGAAAGAAAAATTGTTCAAAGAAAGAAAAATAAACCAACATATGCACTCCCCCTAAAATAATGAGTAGTTTAATGTAAGGAAATGATTTAAATACGAAGTAGATATGAATGAATACCTTATAGAAATCAATCCTAGCTTCTGTTTAATGTATTCAAATCTATCAAAAGGTAGAGGTTTTGTGAAAATATCAACAAGTTTCTCTTGCATTCTAATGAATTGAAGAATAAGATCTCTTTTAATTGTATGATCTACAAGAAAGTTATTTCTAATATATATGTGTGTTGCACATGAGTGATGTGTAGGGTTTTTACATAGGGAAACAGATCTTGTGTTATCACAAATAATTTGAGTCTTAGTAAAACTCATACCATAATCTGTGAGTGTATGTTTCATCCACTATACTTGAGCACAAATGCACTAAGGAAAAGTATATCTTGACTTCCATGGTCTTATAGGTTTAAGGTGAACACATTCTCATGCCTAAGGGAAAATAAAATAAACTCACCCTTATAATTGTGAACTAATCAATTATCATTTCTAAAATTTACAAAGTAACCTTCATCACATAATTAGATTATGTTTAGGAGGTTGTTCCTAAGGTCTTTTACAAAAAATTTTGAAATAACAGTTTCACCAAGAAGAATAATGTTACCTTTGCCGATAATTTATCATTGAGAGTTATCAGAAAATGTTAAATTTCACCTTTTTTGTAAAATATTCTTGAAATAGTCTTTGTTACCAGTCTTGTGCTGGGAAAATTCACTATCCAAGTTCCATAGGTTTTTGGTAAATCATTATTTTTAATGAAAAAGAGAGAGTTAGTGTTTCTTAATACAAAATTTCTTGGATCTGGTATTGTAAGACAATAAAATTTTGGGTATCCACATTTTTTTAGAAAAATATGCTTTATGAATCCCAAGATATTGAACAATTTTCAATGAAAATTTTTTCTTCCAATGCCCACCACTTTGGTATTTGGTACAAAAAGGGGCTCGGATGGACCAAAATAATTATTTTTAAAAATATTTTTTTCATGAGAATAACCTAAACCCTGATTATTACCATGAGGTCGGATCTGAGAATACATCTTGTCAAAATTTCTTTTCAAGAAGTAAAATTTTCAAGTAGATTATTCAATGAAAATATTTTAGATTTTAGTCTCAGGACTAAATTTGTATCCTCAATAATAATAGATTTAGTGTTAAGTTTATCCTCCAAAACATTTTGTTTTATAAAAATATATTTATACGATCCTTAGAATGTTTATCCTTTTCAAAATTAACTTCATCAAGTGTCTTAAAAATATATTTTAAAAAATTATTTTTCTCATCAAGGTCTTTGGAAAGATCTAAAATTTATTTTGTTAAAAAATATTCCTTAGAGTTTTCATTATCAAGTTTTTTAGAAACATTACAATTTCACTTTTCTAACAACTTACAAAATATAGAAACATCCTCATAGAAAGGTAAATCATTATCATTATCTGATGAAGAAGATTCTTTATCTGAAGAAAAACCTCTATCTGGAAAATTTTCACATAAGGACATATTTGTTAAGGATTCAGAAGTTCGTACCATAGCCATAAGACAATGATTTAGAAATCGAGCTCTGGCTATTAGACCGATATTCTTTTGATCAGAAAATTCATACTATGAATAATCGTTAGTTGAATCTCCACCACTAGCACTCCAACTATCATTGACTTTAAGGACATTCCAATGATTTAATCTGTATAAATTATTCTTGTATCTCTCAAAATTCTTGTCCTTCATTTCTATTTTTTCACGCAAGGGAAAATTAGGTCTCATATAAACAGTTCTTCTACATTCATAGCATATCACTTCTCTATCTTTCATAACATTTCTATCTTTTTTCTTGTATCTATGTTGAACGTTATTCATCCCAATAATCTTATTGATCCTCTCTGAAAGATTGGCTAACTCATTTTCTGACAATTCACTTTCACTAGATTTATATTGATGACTGACCTTCATAGATATTGATCTTTTAATTCACTTAGGAGTCTTCGATTTCATATGATTTGATGTAGTTTAAAAAGCAACACCTCCATTTCCATTATTCTTTTTAATAATATCAGCATCTCTCTTCATTCTGTTTTCATATTGAAGAAGAGTTCCAAATAGTTCATCAAGATAAATCTGAGTAACTTTCCTATTTTCATCTATAGTTTTCTTCATGGATTACCATTCGTTAGGCATGTTGACAATTATTTTTTCTATAAGTGCTTCATCATCTAAACATTTCTCAACCATTGATTGTAAGCTATTGATGATAGTCATAAATCTTTATTGTACCTTATATACAGGTTCTCCATAAGAAAAGTAGAATCCATGATACTCAGCTCTGAGAACAGTTCTTTTAGTTTCAATGGCTTTGGATGTTCCAAAGTGAGATACTTCATACTTCATCCAAACACTATTTTCAACTTCACATGATGAAATATGGAAATAAATATTTCAATTCATGGAATATAGCAAAGTATTACACACCATAATGTTTTGCTGATATTCCACCTTTTCCGGATAAATAATGGTTCTATGTTCTTTATCAAAATTCTTATAATCTCTAGTTAACATAATATAGGTGTCTACACCTGTGTTTATGACAATGGTCTTCATTATATCTCTCCCGTACTCGTACTCATTTACATCAAAGATCGGTGGTCTAGAAGGATTGATATTATCTAATGATCCAAAATGAATGTCTGCCATTATAGCAAGATATTTCTTTACACAAAACGTATTAGTAAACAAAGTTCAAAAACTAATATGAAAAACTAAATAAAAAGTAAACTTGAACAAGAAAACTTATATGTGGATATAAATATTTCTCTGAAATCCTCTGGTATAAATTTTAGATTGATTCAGAGTATGAGGTGGCCATCCTCTAATACCAATTGTAGGATTGAATATTGAAAAATGAGATTCTCAAATACAAGAGGGGGTGGGGTGAATAGTATACATTAAAAATTATTTTGGAACCTTAATGTTAAGTTTCACAATGTCAAACTAACATTCACATGACCTCTTTAAGAAACCCTTTTCTAATTTCTTAAAAGAACGATTCTACCTTAAAGCATATAGAATCTGTAATATAATTAGAGTAAAAGAATTACAATGTATAAGAAGGTTATACTTCCAAACATTAGAAAATTTAACATACAACAGTGTAATTAAAATACCTTGTAATAGTAAACATGTAACAATAATATTCTTTTAACCCAAAGAGAAGGGTTTCCTATAACCTTGGGTAAAATACCCTTGATTTATACTTTCAAGAAATTCTATCTTACCAAAACCCAAGTAATCCCTTAATATGAAGATCAGTACCTATCTTTCTATCCCTGCAATCCCTAGATTTAGATGGAAATCAGAACCTGTATCTTCCAATCCCTAAATCCCATGATCAGCATGATCGATGTCTTCACAAACCAAGTCAGAAAAAGTTTTTCACGCCTGAACAAGTTGTTCACAACATCTGCATGAAGCACTGAGAGTTGTAGGATCCTAACTCCCTATAAATCACTTCACAGCTTTATTCTTTTGATGTCAGTAATATGGATTTGAAGTTATTTTCTCATTCAAATGAGCTTTTATTTATAGGAAAAACATCCCAACGGTTGGCTCCTCTCCAATGGTCATGTTTTTCCTTAAATTTCGGAGAGACCTGGACACGTTTTAAACATTAAATGGATAGTTTATAACAGATTGTACGAAATCATTTCAAGTAATAGAAATGATGTTAAGTGTAATAAAACAAGGAATATGATATCATTGGAATGATATATTAAAACAACTCTTACATTTTCAAGAAAACGTAATCATATGAAATCATGAAAATAGATTCTTAAGAATAACATTATGGAGAAAATGGAATCATAAGGAAAAATAAATCGGATTGTGAAATAGGTATCTCATTTGATCTGGAATTAGAATCACAAAATTAGAGTCACTTATACACCAGATTCAGTATCATGAAGATTCGCATAATATATACATTAGAATCAGTATTAAAGATCGACATCATATATACACTAGAATCGGTATTATATAACTAAATCACATATAAACTGGATTCAGAATCATAAAATCTGAATCACATATACACCAAATTTGGAATCATAAAAACTAAATCACATATACACCAGATTTGGAATCATAAAAACTGATTCACATATACACCTAATTCGGAATCATAAAAACTGAATCAGATATACATCAGATTTGGAATCATAAAAACAGAATCACATATACACCGGATTATGAATCATAAAAATTGAATAACATATACTCCATATTTGGAATCATAAAAGCTAAATGAAAAAGTGTAATGACAGATCTGTAAGTATAACAGAATGGAAAATCGGAATGACAGTTCTGTAAGTATAACAAAATTTCAAAACGAAATGATATATCTGTCTGCATAACGGAGACAATTCCATATCTAAAGAAAAAATCCAGAACATAAAAAATATTCCGAACATACAAAAATGTGTTTGTAATTTACAAAACAGAAAACCATAAGGAATGGATAAGTCATAAGATATCTTTATTGACTCAACACAAGAATCATTGAAACATACATCAATAGTGTAATGGCCCGGGTTTTTGGGGTCCATTACATTGTGAAAATCTCATGTTGGGTTTTCTGGTCTGTGAATCTCAGTGAATTTTGGCCTAACAGTATGCCTACCAGTAGCTCAGTCTACCGGTATCTGCAGCTTACCAGTATCTCTCAGCTACCGGTGGCTCTCGCCTACCCCCGCGGGGTCTTTCCTGTAGCACTCTTTTTTACGCAAATTGGTTTTTAAACCCTATTTTGACACCTTTACCGTTAACTCACATAAATGTTTTAATTAAATATTTAATTAATTAACCTGGTTTGTGTGCCCGACCCTTTAATAATTTGTGGGGCCGCGTGGTCAACCCACGACCCGCACTCTTTTTGTGGTTCCATGTTGTTATCCCAGCTGTCCCCGACCTATATAACCTAAGGGTCCCCCTTGGTTTCTTTTTTCGATCACCCTAGTACCCTTCGTCTAGATGAACCACTTTTCATTCAGGCGAGCCACATTGCTATTTGTGGAATTCCGCGCCCAGGCTCAACGTTGATCGTTGATCAACAAGTAAGGAATTTCTCCTCATCTCTCCCTTTTATTTGTATCATGTGGGGTGGGAATGCATTTGATTATGTAAAAATGGATGAACCCGAACCTTAATGAAGATAATAAATGGACTCTAAAGAACAAGGGGGGATGTGATTGATGATGGTGCCTTGTTTTATGATATTCTTTTCTGAGTTTTTCGGGCTTACGCGTACTGAAAATCATGGCCGTTGGTGGTCTTTTTTCTGTGCACTAATGAAACCCTATCTTTGGTGATGTTTAAATGGATCATGTTTCTGAACCCGTAAATGAATTTGGTTAATTACGTATATTCAGCTAAATAAATTGGAAGCACTAGGATCAATCCATTATGTGGTAACCTCGATTAAAGCACATGGATTGAAATCATGGAGTGTGTTAAATCTTATAAATCTGAAAATATCGGCATGGGCCTGCTTTGTGTTTGTGGTGGTGTTTTGGTTGCTTTTCCTTTCACGGGCCGTTTTATTTGTGATTTGGGTGGGGATGTGATCCCATGTTGTTATGGATTCAGTGATTGTGAATTTTTTTAAGATCGGGTGGTTACCTTGTTTATATCACGAATTGGGGTGGAATCCTATGTTGTTGGGAAACCTTTTAGCTTCTGGATATTGAACATGGGGCTATATCTTGGGGTTTTCTTTGGTTTTGGTTGATTTTTGAGAGAACCAGTTGTGGATGTTGTAGTTAATGCTTGACTATTTTCTTTCCTGGACTAGTTCTTATGCTTACTAGTTGCCCAAAAAGGTGCAGAACTTAATTAAACATCACTACTGAACATGAAAACGAATGGTAAAATGGGTTTGGTTGGTGAGAGTTGTGACTCAGACATGAGTGTTGTTTGTGTTCCTTAGGCTAGCTGAAAAATCTAAACATGGGAGAGTGCTTGTTACCTAAATATATACTTGTAGTTTTGTGTTTCTTATTTGCACCCCACCCAAGTTGAGCACTTAGTGCGGAACACCCCCATTTCATGGGGGGGGGGTGTTTTTTCCAACACTATTATTAGTGGTTGGTTATTGGCTCCTTTTCTGCCCCCTTTCCCAGATAGCCCAAGTATCATCGGGAAGGCTTTGATGGCCTGAGGTCCATTTTTATCCCAAGAACCTTCGGGCGTGGTAGTATGGTGGTTATGGCTCAGGTGTGTGTGGGTAGGTAGTTTCCCAAGTATCTTCGGGATGAGGCCCAGGTGTCTTCAGGCATGGCAGTGGATCTTCTAGACCAGGTATCTTCGGTCGTGGCAGTGGTTGTTTTGGACTAGGTGTTTGCAGGTGTGGTTACGTGTGAGGTTGTGGCCCAGGTGTGTGCAGGCAGGGTTTTCCATTGGGACTGCGTGAGGTTGTGGCCCAGGTGTCTACGGGCGGGGTGTGGCAGTGGGACTGCGGTGAGAATGGAGGGTTTGGTTCGATGCGTAGGATGTCTTAAATAACCAGTTGGAAAGTTGTGTGGGGTACCCAAACATTGATGTGCTCTTATTATATATATATATATATATATATATTACTTTTATGGGTTATTTGGGGAGTGTGACTTAGTGAAACTTGGTGGATAGTTTACCTTGTTAGGTGCTTGGTTTACTCTTTTTCTCACAGGACTTTAGTACATTCCCCCACTTGTGCATGAGAGTCTTTGGGTTTCCCTACTAAGTATACTCGTATTCTCACCCTACGTATATAAAACCACTTTCATGTTTCTAGGAGGACGTCAGGGATCGCATGGGACCATACTAGCTCAGACCTTTGGGGTAGTTTCAGTTGCTGTTTTTCATTCTTTGTTACTTTACCCTTGTAATCACTTTGTACATTCTGGTTTACTTTTGTAACATGCAATTGGGAATGGTTCCTGGCTTTACTTTTACTTTCTGCTTTTAGTGTTGTTGGGATTTAACATCTATTCTCCAGATCCTATTAAAAGAATAAAGGAAATGTCATCCATTTAGTGAGTGATTCTATACCCTTGGCGCTGGTCTCCACTCCAGGACCTATTAAAGGCGGGTTTCGGGGGTCATTATCTATCCTTCAACTAGAAGAAGGAAGGGCCTGGAAATCTACTGACCCTTCCCTCCTTTTAGTGAAGGTGGGTCGTGACAGAATGGTATTAGAGGCTTCTGGTTGATAGATAGGATGGAGTCTGGAGTTAGGCATAGTGAGGATTTCATGGGATGGTAGGGCAACAGTGTTGGGTGACCTTGGTGAGTGAATGAGGGTAGGGAATACTAGCTAGGACACGGGATATTAGGGTCCCCCATGATCCGATGCAAGGACTCTAGACCTACCTACGACCAAGTGAGGCCTCGTAGATTGTAGGTTAGAGACCCTAGGAAAGGTACATGCATCATAATGACTTGTGTTCTCGTGTTTCTGGGGTGTCTTGGGAATTAAGAATAAATAAAATGTTTAAGAAGTTTTATGAACAATATTCTGCACTAGAAGGGATTCGGCATTCCTTGTTTACCTTATAGCTATGACACCTGGATGGTGACCACGTTTGGTGTGGGAGATCGAGGCCCCGTAGACTACCTTGGCCAATCGGCAGAGAGGTGATCGAGAGGAGGAGGAGGACCAGTGGCAGAAGACACTTCGGGCCTTCCAACGACAGACCCTCGTGAAGTATGATGACAACACCTCTGATATGAAGACCGAGGGATGGCTAGAGTAGCTAATGATAGATTTCGGTTTGATCCGGGATCCGACAGAGTACTGGGTTCCTCTGGTCGTCAGCTAGATGCGGGGAGCAGCGCGTTAGTGGTGGATGCTTTACCTGGGGGAGAGGAGAGAGGCTGAGGTTGCATGGGCTGATTTCCAGAGGGAGTTCTGGGTGGAATTCTTCTCTTCGATGATGAAGGCGGAAAAGAGACAGGAGCTACTCTCCCTCCACCAGGGGATTATGTCAATGAGGGAGCTAGGAATCACGTTCAAGGACCTCCTACATTTTCTCCAGACTTCTTTCCCAATGAGGAGTCTCAGGAAAGACGTTTAGAGGAGGCTCTCCGACCCTCACTCTAGTATGTTGTTACCCCCTTTACACTACAGACGTAATTAGAGTTCTAGAAGAAGACCGAAGTGGCGGAGAGGATGCATGCTCTAGGAGGTGTGTCAAGAGAAGGGATCCAGCTGGGACCATCGAAGGGGAAGGCCATCAGCACCAGGCCTCCAAAGTCAGGACCCTCCAGGTTCCGACCTACAGGGAGTAGGCCGCAGCAGTTTCAGTTTCGATCCCCTAGTCCTCAACCTTTTTACTTTGGTCGAGGACTACGGTGCATTGTCTGTGGAAGCCATGGATATCTCTGGAGTCAGTGCCATGACCGGGTACAATACGACGGTGGCGGACAACCCCATCACCCGCCCCAACAATAGCTTCCTGCCAGGCCTTTCCAGCAGCAGTAGTAGGGACAGTGAGCTCCCGCTCCTCCGAGGGAAGATGTAGGAGGAGGAGGCCGACCTCAGGGCGCTCCCCAAGGACCTCGACCGGGGTGTGGTCAGGGAGGTGTCCGATAGCCAAGGGGTAGAGGAGCAGGGCATGGACAGTTACACGCCATGGAGGCAGCAGTTCTAGCAGGGCCGTAGGTTGTTCGATGTACGATCAGTTTGTTCAGTACCCTTACTTTTGCCTTGTTCGATACCGAATCTTAACACTCCTTTGTTGCACCCATTCTAGCTTGTGCCTTGGGTCTAGATGCTGAGAGACTTCGAGTGCCCCTGGTTCTGAGAACACCAGTAGGAGGTCATTCCGACTTGTTATTTGTTTTTCGAGGATACCGACTGATGATAGGGCCACATCAGTCGGTTAGGGATCTTCTTCTGCTACAGATACAGCCATACAATTTCATCCTAGGCATCGACTAGCTATTCTCTGTGTGTTCCATCATCGACTTCTTCTGAGGAAGGGTTTTTTTCTCAGACTTGGGTGGCTAGAATGTTACCTTCACCTATGACCAGTGCAGTTAAAAGGGCAGCAGGTGAGAGGAACCCCTCCTCTCTTAATAAGCCGAGATGTCAGTGGAGTCAGTAGATGCTAAGATGGCGGAGGTTCCAGAGATCATCCATGAGTTTATGGACTTCTTCCCTGAGGAGGTGACGAATCTACACCTCAACGTGATATCTAGTTCGGGGTAGACCTAAATCCCGGCTCTCATCTGATTTCGATGGCTCCTTACAAGATGTCACCTTCGAAGCTACGGGATTTCCATATTCAGATTGATGATTTGATGAATAGGGGTTATGGTCGACCGAGTGTGTCACCGTGGGGTGCTCTAGTCTTGTTCGCAATGAACGAAGATGGTGGTCTGAGGTTGTGCATAGACTACAGGAGGCTGAATCAGGTGACGATCAATAATCCTTATCCTCTTCCGAGGATAGAAGATCTTTTTGACTAGCTTAAAAGGGAAGGGTGGTTCTCAATGATCGACATGTGGTCTGGGTATCACCAGTTGAGGGTAAAGGAGTGTGACATCCCGAAGACGGTTGTCAGGTGTAGATATGGTCACTTCAAGTTCGTAGTCATTCCTTTCAGTGTTACGAATGCCCCAACTATGTTCATGTGGCTAATGAACTCCATATTTTGTGAGTAATTGGATAGTTTTTTGGTTGTGTTCATCGATGACATCTTGATCTATTCGAGATCAGAGGAGGACCATGCAACACACCTAAGGATGGTTTTGGGGGTCCTTCGGTAGCACCATCTCTATGGGAAGTTGTCTAAATGCAGATTCCGGACATGAGAAGTGCACTTCCTCGGGCATGTGGTGTCCGAGCAGGGGGTAGTGGTGGACCCATCAAAGTTTGAGGCAGTTGTTTCTTGGGAAGCACCCAAAAATGTGTCAGAGGTCCGTAGTTTCCTTGGGATGGCAGGTTACTATCGGAGGTTCGTACCCAACTTCTCCCGAGTTGCAGCCCCTTTTATAACCCTCACCAAGAAAGACCAGGGTTTCGTGTGGCGTGAGTAGTGCGGGTCAGCTTTCAGCTATCTGAAGGAGAAGTTGGTTAGTGCCCCGGTGGTGAGATTACCAGAAGAAGGGGCGGCGTATGAGGTGTTATGTGATGCTTCAGGACAGGGCCTGGGATATGTGTTGATGCTGTGACAAGGGGTGATCTCTTATGGGTCTAGGAAGCTATGCCCTCATGAGCGTAATTATTAAACCACGACCTAGAGCTTGCAGCGGTTGTTTTTGAACTGAATTTATGGCGGAACTACCTCATCAGAGAATGCTTTGTGGTCTTCACATATCACAAAATCTGGAGGTATATCTTCTCCCAGCGGGACCTAAACATGCGGCAGTGGAGGTTGATGGAGTTCATCTAGGATTATAGCTTTGAGATCTACTACACTTCAAGGAATGGAAATGTAGTGGATGATTCCTTGAGCAGGAGATCACAGAAGGATGCGGTCCGAGAGTCGGCAGATGCCTGGAAGGCAATGGAGGAGTTAGCTGCCTTACACCTGGATGAAAGGATGGATAAAGGTAGAGGTTTCCTATATCAGATGGAAGTAGAGTCGTCTCTGTTTCACCAAGTGGAATAATCTCAGTGGTGTGACCCAGAGTGTGAAGTGACGCGCGACCGAGTTGACCATGGAAATTCCCCGGTAGTATGGATGAAGGTTGGAAAAAACTGGATGCTTTTCCAGGGAAAGATGTTTGTTCTGGAGGCGATGTGCGACAAGGTTCTCAGTGACTTTCACAAATCACCCCTGGAGGGACACCCAGGAGTTTCCAAGATGTACCAGGGACTGAAGAGACAGTTTTGGTGGCCCGAAGTGAAGCGAGCAGTGGAGAGTTTGTGGCCAAGTTCTTAGTGTGTTAGCAAGTGAAGGCTGAACACTGAGTTCCAGGAGGCCTACTGCAGTATCTAGATGTCCCCGAGTGGAAGTGGGATGTCATCTCAATGGATTCCGTCACAGGACTACCCAAGGACCAAGGGAGATACAACGCCATCTTGGTGGTAGTGGACAGGTTGACGAAATCAGCTCACATTCGGGTGATCAAGGAGTCGAGTGCAGTGGATGATTTGGCACGAAAGTACATGGATGAGGTGGTGCAGTTGCATGGAGTTTTGAGGTCTATAGTCTCAGATAGGGATGCACGGTTTACCTCTCAATTCTGGAGGGGATTGCAACATGCTTTTGGCACCCAGCTGCGCCATAGAACTGCTTTCCACCCCCAGACAGATGGACAGACAGAGCGCACCATCCAAACCATTGGGGAATATGATGCGGGATTGTGTATGGACTTAGGAGGATCGTGGGTGCGATACATTCCTCTGGACGAGTTTGCCTACAATAATAGTTATTACTCTACCATTAGTATGGCCCCGTTTGAAGCCTTGTATGGGATGTCGTGTTGTTCACCTGTGTGTTGGACCGAAGTAGGAGAGGAAGGAATCCTGGGCCCGGAGGTGGTACAGAGCAAGAATGAGAAGGTTCAGCTCATACGGAAAAGGATGAAGGTGGCCCAGGACCGACAGAAGTCGTATGCTGATACCAAGAGGATCCCCTTGGAGTTTGAGGTTGGAGACCACATGTTCTTGAAGGTCTCCCCTCGGCGTAGACAATAGAGGTTCGGCAAAGGGAGTAATCTTTCTCCCAGGTTCATCGGAGCCTTCAAAGTGTTGTGGAGGGTCGGCGAAGTGGCATATCAGCTTGGGTTACCATCACCGCTACTGAGGATACACGATGTCTTCAATGTGTCCCAGCTCCGTCAGTATGTGCATGACGTTTCACACATTCTCAACTGGGGAGAGATGGACATTGAAGATGATGTGACTTTTGTGGATAGACCAGTGATGATCGATGATCCCAAGGAGAAGGTGCTTCGTGGGAAAACCATTCC
Organism: Viscum album; assembly: GCA_963277665.1. Lineage (NCBI taxonomy): Eukaryota > Viridiplantae > Streptophyta > Magnoliopsida > Santalales > Viscaceae > Viscum > Viscum album. The sequence goes on from OY728150.1 coordinate 1,900,167,112, forward strand.
TTTGGTTTGTGTGTAATGGAGACATGGTGGGCTTGATTAGAGTACGCGGGAGAGGGAATCACATATGCATGCCAAGTACCCAGAGTTTTTTTGAGTTTTGTGATGTTCTATTATACCTGTTATGGTAGAATGTTTTATCTTGATGGATATGAAGTATGCGGTTTTCTTCCTCTCAATGTGTGTGAAAAGTTCTGGCTACGGGGAGGGGGGAACCCAACCCCTAATCGAGATGCATAAAGTGGATGCGATTAAAACCGTGCGGTCGAGTCAGTGCCGCCCAAAGAGGATAATATATTGACATGGGGGAAGGAGACTCTCCAAATCACATGGCTGGGAAGTTTGAATGGTATATTGCTTGGTTCTTGACATGGAATTTTTCTTTGTTAACAATGAGGTTCACTCCTGAGAGGTATCTTTCGAGGTGGTTGTTCGGACCCTCTCTTACCTTCTGGGTTTTTTTGATTCTCGAGGAAAAGAATCATTTAACAGGTATATGATATAATGGCCCGAGTTTTTGGGGTCCATTACTTTGTGAAAATCTCATGTTGGGTTTTCTGGTCTGGGAATCTCGGTGAAGTTTGGCCTAATGGTCGGCCTACCGGTAGCCTTAGCCTACCCGTAGCAGGCATACCGGTAGCTCGGTCTACAGGAAGTCGCAGCCTACCGGTAGCTCTGTCTACCGGTAGCTGCAGCATACCACTAGCTTGGTCTACCGGTGGCTTCAGCCTACCAGTAGCTCGGCCATCGGTCGTTGTCAGCCACCAGTAGCTCTCAACTACCGGTGGCTCTCGCCTACCCCCGTGAGGTCTTTCCAGTAGCACTCTTTTTTTGTGCAAACTGGGTTTTAAACCCTACTTTGACCCCTTTACCAGTAACGCCCATAAATTTTTTAATTAAATATTTAATGAATTAACCTGGTGTGTGCGCCCTACCCTTTAATAACGTGTGGGGCCATGTGGTCAACCCACGACCCCTGCTCCATACGTGGTTCCACGTTGTCATCCCAATTGTCCCTGACCTTTATAACCTAAGGGTTCCCCCTAGGTTTCTTTTCTCGATCACCCTAGTACCCTTCATCCAGACGAACTGCTTTTCATTTAGGCGAGCCACATAACTATTTGTGGAAATCCGTGCTCAGGGTCAGCGTCGATCGTTGATCAACATATAGGAAATTTATCCTCATGTCTCCCTTTTTTGTATCTTGCGGGGTGGGCATGCATTTGATTCAATAGAAATGGATGAACTCAAACCTTAATGAAGATAATGAACAGACTCTAATGAACGATGTTGGGGGTGGTTCTGATTGATGATGCTGCCTTGTTTTATGATATTCTTTTCTGAATTTTGTTGGCTTACGCCTACAGAAAGTCATGGTCATTGGTTGTCATTTCTCTATGCACTAATGAACCCTTCCCTTGGGTGATGTTTAAATGGATCGTGTTTCTGAACCCGTAAATGAATTTGGTTAATTACATATATTCGGAAAAATAAATTGGAAGCACCAGGATCAATCCTTTCTGTGATAACCCCGATTAAAGCACACAGAAATTGAAATCATGGAGTGTGTTAAATCTTTTAAATCTGAAAATACCATCATGGGCCTCCTTTGTGTTGGTGGTGGTGGTTTGGTTGTTTTTCCATTCATGGGCCGTTTGTAGGGTGATATGGGTGGGGATGGGATCCTCTATTGTTATGGATTCAGTGGTTGTGATTTTTTTTAAGACCAGGTGGTTACCTTGTTTATATCATGAATTGGGGTGGAATCCTCTGTTGTTGGGAATCCTTTTGGCTCCAGGATATTGGACATGGGGCTATATCTTGGGGATTTCTTTGGTTATTGTGGATTTGCGAGAGAACCGTGTGTGGATGTTGAAGTTAATGCTTGATTGTTTGCTTTCCTGGACTTTTGCCTATGCTTACTAGTTGCCCAAGTTGGCGTAGAACTTAATTAAACATCACTACTGAACCTAAAAACGAATAGGACAAATGGGTTTGGTTGGTGAGAGTTGTGACTCAGACTTGAGTGTTGTTTGTGTTCCTTAGGCTGGCTGAAAAACCTAAACTTGGGATAATGCTTGTTACCTGTATATATACTTGTATTTTTGTTTTTCTTATTCGTTCCCCTCCCATGTTGAGCATTTAGTGCCGAACACCCCCATATCATGGGGGAGGGTGTTTTTCCCAACACAATTATTAGTGGCTGGTTATTGGATCCTTTTCTGCTCCCCTTCCCAGATAGCGAAAGTATATTCAGGCAGGCTGTGATGGCATGAGGTCCATTATTATCCCAAGAACCTTCGGGCAGGGTAGTGTGGTGGTTATGGCGCAAGTGTGTGCATGCATGTAGTTTCCCAAGTATCTTCGGGATGTGGCCCAGTAGTCTTTGGGTGTGGAAGTGGATCTTCTAGCATAGGTGTCTTCAGGTGTGGTGGTGTTTGTTCTGGCCTAGGTGTTGGCAGGCGTGGTTACGTGTGAGGTTGTGGCCCAGGTGTGTGTGGGCGGGGTGTGGCAGTGGGACTGCAGTGAGAATGGCGGGTTTGGTTCAATGCGTAGGATGTCTTCAATAACCAGTAGGGAAGTGGCGTGGGGTACCCAAACATCGATGTGCTCTTATTATATATATATATATATATATATTAATTGCTTGGTTATTTGGGGAGTGTGACTTAGTAAGTCTTGGGTGGATAGTTTACCTTGCTAGGTGCTTGGTTTACTCTTTTTCTCACAGGACATTAGTACGTTCCCCCACTTGTGCACGAGAGTCTTTGGTTTTCCCTACTGAGTATACTCATATGATCACCCTAAGTATATGAAACTACTTTCAGGTTTCCAGGAGGACTTTGGTGATCGCGCATGATCATACTAGATCAGACCATTGGGGTAGTTTCAGTTGCTTTTTTTCATTCTTTGGTACATTACCCTTGTTATAACTTTGTACTTTGTGGTTTACTTTTGTAACATGCAATGGGAATGGTTCTTGGATTTACTTTTACTTTCCTATTTTGGTTTTGTGGGATTTACCATATTATCTCTCGATCATATTAAAAGAATAAGAGAATTACATTCCATTTAGTGAGTGATTCTATACCCTTGGCGTTGGTCACCACTCCGGGACCTATTGAAGGTGGGTTTCAGAGGTCATTATCTCTCCTTCAACTTGAAGAAGGAAGGTCCTGAAAATCTGCTGACCCTTCCCTCCTTTTGGTGAATGTGGGTCGTGATAGAGTCCATGTGTTGAAGACAAAGCTTATGAATTTTCAATATCTAAGGTTGAAGTACCTTATATTGTTTTGAAAATTAATATTTTCATGGATTTAAATTTATAAAATTATTTATTTTATTCATGATCATCACACAAAGTTTTATCTATAAATTTCTATTAGAAAATTTGATTTTTCTGACCATATTATCAATTGATTAGTTGGTAAAAACTCAGAGTGATAGTATCATTTCATAAAAGATGTGTTCGGAAGTCCCTATTAATAAAATATATGTTCATTATTTACTGAATATATTTTCATTACTTTGGTTGAGTTTGATATAATCGTTGTTGTGTGCTGGATTTCAAAATATAAAGAAATGATTTATTAAAATAAGAATGAAATTATGATTTATGAAAAAGATGTTGAATTATTTATCTATAGATAAAATACATGTTCATGTATTAAATGTGTATATACACTACCATATGCTCTTAAGAATGATATTTTTGGGGAAGAGTGGAAACAAAATATATGGACGTATATGGTAATAATAAAATTGATGATTTATCAAATATATTATAATACATTAATGTATTTCCTATTAAATTTCTTTGAAATCATTTAGAAAATGATGTTGAGTTTTCTATTTATATAATCCTTGATTGAATATAAATATCAACGACTCTATATTGAATGACTAATATGTAATTAATAGATAAAAAATAACTATATAGGTTTTGTGATATGAGATTTATTCTACCAATACTTTTTCCATGCGGTTTCCCTATTCTCTTCATTAAGAAGAAAGATAGATCCCTGATATTTTGAATTTAATATATGGAAATAAGTTCAATTACAATAAATTACAAGTATCCTTTATTTCAAGTCGATGACTTATTCAATCAACTTCATGAACACCAATGTATTTCTATGATAAACCATCATTATATATATCATAAATTATGATTAAATATGGAATTCATACTGAAGAAATATTTTCATATGTGGTTTGGACATCTAATTTTTATTTTAATTCAGTTTGGATTGAATAATAAAACAAATATTCTAGGGATCAAATGAATGGATTATTCAAATAAAATATTCATTATTTTATTATTGTAATCATTGTTGATATTTTTGTGTATTATATATTCTTCGGGGACTATTAGAATAAAATTTGTATCATTATTGAGATCCGTATAAGGAAGTAGTTATATGGGATACATAGTAAGATTGACTTATAGATTTATTAATATTCTATTATTGGCCATATTTTCTCCATGGATGGAATCATAGTTGATTCTATAAAGAAAAAGGTAGTCAGATAATATTGTACAGTAATTAATATTTATGAGGTATAGAGTTTCATTTGTTTTTTATATTATCATCAATGATTCATTATGAATGTTGCCCAATTAGATAACCTTTTAAACAAGATTACATGTAAAGGGTTTTTTTGGAAAATGTAATGTGAATAATGTTTTGATGAACTATATATTAGATTTTTTTAATTCTCCAATTTTTCTATACCATCTTAAAATAATTTTTTATGATATATAGTGATGTATATAATTACGGAGTTTGTAGTTTCAAAATGAAAAATGATAATTTTATTTCATATGAATCCATGAAACTGATGACTCATTAATAAAACTATTCAACCCATGTCATGATTTTTAAGTTGTAATGTTTTCATGGAACTTATCTATAAATTAATTATATTGTGATGGATGTGAGTTATAAATGGATTATAAATGCCTAAAATACATCTTTTCACAAAAGTATATTTATATAATAAAAAGATGATGTATCAAGATACTAAAGGATTATGATTTCTCAATAAGTTACCACATTGGGAATATAAATAAGGTAGTAAATGAAATGAGTAGTAATGATTATAGAGTTGAAAGCCAAATGACGATAGGGAGAGATCTTATGTTAAATGATATAGTAATGATGGATATTGTTATTATTAAGGAAGAAGATACATCAATCATTTTTTAGATGGTTGTTCCAATATTTTATTAGAAATGAAAAACAATTATTAATTTATTAAAGAGAACATTTATAAGAACATTAATGTTTTGAATGATGGGATATAAGAACAAATCATTATTTAAGATGGTGTTATAAAATTTCGAAGGATTTTATGTCTTCCATATATACTTGTGAAAAAGGGGGTTCTTAGATGACTCTCATAGTTTAAATTTATCATTATATAATATTAGTATAAATATGAATAGATATTTGAGGGATCATTTTTTGATATCCTAATGTAGGAAATTGTTGATTGTTTTTCTAGATTATTGTTTTTTCAACATGTTAAATCTTTGAGATAGAAAACCAGTGTATTCATGAAACCTATTCCTATTCTTATCTGTAAATAAGATGAAATTACACTCTATAGACTTATTTGAGTGATTAAATTTGGTTTATCATTGATTTCAAAACAAAATATTCTAAATTTCATATATGTTAGATAATATTTACCACATTAGAGACACAGAATTCTCTATATTAATGATTCTTTAAAACTTCATGAAGCACATCATTCGATCATATCTGATTATAATCACCATTTTACATCGATATTCAAGAACATTATTCATAATGATCCTAATACATAACATCATTTCATCCCTACTTACCACCGTCAAACTAATGGACAGTACAAATGGAATATTAAAAATATTGAATAAATTTTGAAGACATTTTCACAAGACATTGATGTTATTTGAAATGATTACTTATCTTTAGTAGTGTTTTCCTATATAATTAGTTTCCATTCAAGTATTCAACTGGAATTTAATGAATAATTAAATCATAAGAGGGGTTGTACTAAAACATATTGGGATGATTGATTTGAATGGAAATATATAGTCCCAAATAAATTTAAATTGAAAAAAATAATATTAAATAATAATCTATATCACAATAATATATCTGAAACAAGGAATAAGTGTTATGCTAATATTCATATGAATTTTTGGGAATTCTATGTGGGTTATCATGTTTTCATGAATAATCCTCCAGGAAAGATAAATAGATCCTTAGATAAGAAATGAAATATGTGACCTAGGTGCATCATAACAATTAAAATCTATGATGGAATTTGATTTATTTGTTATCATTTGGAAACTCCACCAATTCTTTCAAAAGTACTAGATTTCTTTGAGAAATCATTATGATTAAAATACATTCCATACCCAACATATGTGACCACCATTGATGAAATAGAAATAGAAAATGATAAATACTACTATGAAGGAAACATGTATATTATTTTCAATAGAGAGAAAGTATTAAGGAATCAGAAGACACGTTTGGGAAACATATATTAGAGAAATCACAAAATGGGGAAGCTATATGGTAACTAAAGTTTGTCAAGAAAAAGAACTACCCCCGTCTGTTTAAAATGTAATATTAAAAAATTAAAAGGATGTTTTTTTTAAAGAAGAATTTAACAACCAGAGAATTTAGAACTTATATAAAATTAAATGAATTTAATCAATTCAATATCTTTTAAAACACAAAATAATAATTTTAAACTAGAATAATATATTAAAATATTATATAAACATGAAAACTATATGTTAACTATAATGATTGTGGGATTGAATAGTATGAAATAAATTATAAGAATTAGATATACTAAACATTTATAAATTAATTTAAAAGGATATATACAAATTAAGAATTAAATATTAAAATTTTGATGGAAAATGAAATCTTTTCAGCAAAATTTTTTTTTGAGAATATGGGTTCATCCCATCTAACACACATCACATAATATTGATTTTTGAAGTGTTGTAAAATATATTTGATTTAATAAAAATTATTTTGAAACCATTATATTAGAATTATAGTAGAGTGAAATTTGAATTTTTATGAAAATTTTCATTATTCGATGAATAATATAATTAAGACATTTTATTTTAAAACATCATTTTCATTTAAATCATTTATAATGTTAATTTATATTTTAAATATTTTTTAATTAATATAATATAAAAAATATTATAAAAAAATTATTCACTAGAATCAATATCATACTAAATTTTTAAGTTAAATTTCCATACTTATGAGAAGAATCTATTTTAAAACCCTTTTTTCATTACATCTACAAGTGTAATTTCAAATTGGATTAAACAACTATAGTGAATGGACTTTGAAAAAATGTATTCATTATTTGAAATATTAATAATTTCTATTATATAAAAATGTAAACATAATTTATTACACTATTTTGTATCACCCTGAGCTTCCACGATGTGCTTCTCTTTCAATAATGCAATAGCTTGCATTTTACGCAAGTTCGAGTTCTAACACACCGCGACTAATCAAAGTAGCCGCTATGAATAGTTATACCCACTTTTTAAAATTATAGAAAGTTTATATTTCAAAATGGGCTTCATTTTTGTATTCATAATATCAAAATTATCCAAAGTTGAATTTTTTTAAATATTCTGAGAACTTCCATTTTTTATGAATAGTGAAAAATACTTAAAACAACATTTTTAATCAAAATAATTTATAGTGATAAATTATACTATTTAGTGGTTTTAAAGTATAATTACAATATATTTGTACCATTTTATCCAATGGTGTTCATTAGAATTAATTTCACTTTGAAATTGGACATAAACAATTTTCAATCTTTTGATATATATTGTCTCTTAAAAACACGCTATTTGTTGTAAAAGGGGGAATTAGTTATAAAATAAATTAATGAAACTTATATGTTTGAAATTTTTTAATGTAGACATCATTTTTGAATTCGTAATATCAATTATATCTTAGGGTGAAATTTTGGCATTGTTCTGAAAAACATCAATTTTTTATGAATAGTGAAACCACTAAGTGGTAGTTAAAAAGTGATATTTCATTAAAATGAATCATTACCACTTCTGTGATTTGATTTTCACAAATCTGACATACATTTTTGTCATTTGGATGTAAAATGTGGTTTAATGGGATTAAAATACTTTTTTGGTGAATAATAACTTTTACGTTTAATTAATCACGATTAAAGGTAATTAGTGAAAGTTAAGGTAAAAATGATATTATAAAAATATGAAAATACCTTTACACTTGTCCTACCCCTATTGGATAAGTCATGGAAGACCAAGAGAATCCATGGGTCACTTTGGGGACCCCATGTAGCCTCTTTGGTAGGAAAATGGCATTATAAACTTTTTATTTAATGTTAAAAAAATGTCAAAAACATGAGTTGTTTTACTAAAAAAACTTTTAAATGTGGTTATAAAAGTCATATTTTTGACTATAAAAATTAATTAAAAAGATAAAGAGATTTCCTACATCATGATAATTTTTCTATAATTTTTAGACATTAAATTAATTAAATTATTTATGACACCATGATGATGCAGCGATTACCTCATTAATTAACGATTTAAATAAAATAAAAATATAATGTAAAATATAAGACTTACAGTTGTCAAAAACCTATTGGATGAGTATATTTAGAACCCGTATCAACTTATCCTAGAAATATATAGGTGTGGGACCTTTAAAATCCGCAAATCATTATATAATAAAGTATCATTTCATGACATTCCAAGAGTGACCCTCCTCTCCTCTTATAAAAGGGCCCCATCACTACCACCGTACTCAAACCTTCAAAGCCTTTTGGCTCGGCCAACCTCTGCCCAAATACTCTCTCAACTTACCTCTCTTACACCTAGAAGCCTAACATTGGTCTGAATGCTTCCCATGGAAGCCTTTGGCTCAAATAAAAAAAGAGTTACCTGATTTTAAAGAGGTTAAAGAGCGGTCGAGTCAAGTCGGACACGAGGTAAGGGAATTTCTCAACCCAATTTCCATTCTTTGGGTTAATCTCATAATTTCAAATTATTTCATGATATTATTATTTCCTATCGTGTATTTTTACATTCTTTATGTGTAATTATAGTAAATACACATAATAAATATATTTTATTTAAAAAACAATATTGTAAGGACTTCGTCTCAATCTCCTTTCATTGAGGAATATTTGGTTTTATACACAACTTTCATTTATACGGTGTATAAACCACCTTTGACATTTACTTTTATTCAAAATTAATCCTTTTATATGAAGTGTTTTTACTAAACAACAAAAGAAATGTTTTTTCTTATGTATGTGGCGACAACGACTTCTCCGCCGCCGTGACTATTATTTGAGTTTCGAATTCCTCTATAAGCCAGAACTTTTTTTTAAAATAAAAATAAATACCATGTTTTATATTTTTTTTATTTTTGTATTGAAAATGGTTTTGATAAAGTTTTTATTATATCAATGTGTTGTATTGATATATTTTGGTTGATGTGTGGAAATATTATGTTTCCTTTATGCATGATTTATGTGATAAAATTATGTTATGGTTTATGATATGTTTAAACCTGTTCATATGAGGAATGCATTAGACTTAATAAGTGATGGGTGGAGCCTGTTATAGCTCCCCGATGCATCGGTAGGTCTCATGAGAAAAACTAGTGTCTTGGCACAAGGCCTTGAAAAAATCTTATTTTTAGTCTTGGCACGAGGCCTTGGCAATGTGGTTATGATAGCCTGGCATTATGCTTTCCATTCATAATGAAAGAGGTTATTTATATTGCATGTCATTATTCGACTAGTAGAATATCCATGTGAGTAAGTAAATGGAATTATTTAATTTTATTTTTTCCATATTATGCCGAAGATCAAGTTTAAAAAAGCTTTTGTTTTAGTTATACATTACCTTAATTGTTAATGTTTATTTATGAAAGCTTCCGCAATATTGTTTTCCTTGCTGAGCATCTGAGCTCACCCCTTTCAATGTTTTAATATTTTCCAGGACGTGAAGAAGTATTTTAAGAATTACCTGCAGGGTTAGTGAGAAGAGGATATGAGTGTGGACTATGGATACTTTGTTATTGTACTTTTTCACTTTATTATGTGATGTAACATTTATGAATGTATCTAGTATTTCCAAGGATACTAAACTAATCGGTCTTTCAAGACTTGATCTTTTGTGATCGTGCTAATGTTACACAATAATGCACTGACTCTAGGTAATTGTGGTCGGGGAATTACAGTTGGTATCAGATGTAGTTTAGTACTAACCTTGGAAACTAGATTTAGATAAACTCTGATTAGAGCACATAGCCCAAAGATTGACTTTGAGGATTAGTATAGAAGAACATCCTAGAATTTTGGTATTATAGTCATTTTGTGTGTTTTCCGAGTAATACATCACTGTCTGGATACGAGCTGGTAGAGGCGGCTATGGAACATATGTACCTAGGGGTAAAACCTGAAAACACCGCTTTGAGCTAGACTCGAACGGGAACCGGTGCACGACAACGGGCCTTGCTGCACTCTTGGTTACGACACTTCCGGGGGATATGCTTAGGATAATTCTCATTTTCTTTAAAAACCACTATGTATGGTTATGAGTATATACTTCCACAAAGAAAACATTTTTATGATTATGATTTATATCCATAAATAGTTCAATTTATGTTAAGTATTTTACAAGTATAGAATTATGTATTTTGATTCATAAACTAACCTAGTTTATTCCATTTCTTAGAAATGGAACCTAGTGGAAGGAATGGAAACTGTATCAATGCACACACTCTGTGTAGGGGTTTCCCTCCTACTCAAGATAATTATTGTAGATCTGGAGATACAACTGGTGCTGATCAACTTATTACTATACTGGGAAAACTCACACAGGTTATGAATAATAACCTTACTCGTATAGAGCACCCTGATCCGCAATGTGGAGGATCAATGTTAGAACACATAATGAGGAAACAACCGCCAATATTTAATGGGGGTAAAAATCCATTAGTACCTGAAAAATAGATAAACTCCTTAGAGAAAATATTTCATTCCTTGGGGAGTAGTGAAAGGGAGAAGGTTGTCATGGCAGTCTACCGCCTCACTGGAGATACCGATCAATGGTGGTCGCTGATTCAAAACACAAAGGAATATGAAGAAGTATCAAGTATGGAATGGAGGGAGTTTAAGGAAATTTTCTTAGAAAAATACTTTCCACAAGACCATCGAGCAGATATGGAAATGCAATTTCTGAGTCTGAGGCAGAAGCAAGATGAGAATGTCACAAAGTATGAGGCTAACATTACAATGTTAGCGAGGCATGTTGCAGATTATATACGTAACCCAAGAAGTAAGATTGATCATTTCTTTGATGGGTTGAAACCATTTCTCCATCGAGCATTAGTCTCACAAACCTTCTCGTTATACGAAGATATTGTCTCGTGTGCTATCAAGATGGAAAAAGAATTCTCTAAGTCTTATGACTTTAAAGTAAAGAAAGAAAAGAAGAGATCTTATGATCAATCTAGAAATGGAAATAAGGAGAAGAATGGAAAAGTTGAATATTAGTGATGCAGTAAATGTGGGAAGAAACACCCTGGTACTTGCTTGAAGGTAATGGGAGTCTATTACAAGTGTGGGGAAAAATGCCACTAAACTCATGATTATAAGGGAAATAAAGATTCTGTCAATGTGGAATGCTATAATTGTAGAGAGATGGGACATTATGAAAATTAATGTCCTATGCGTCAGGGGAACTTACCTCAGAAGAGGCCAAGGGATCAAGGCCAAGCTTATGCTATCACTACTGCTGAGGATGAAGTTCCGAAAGACGTGGTGGCAGGTAATTTAATGGTTTCGTCAAGTTTATCAATTGCATTATTTGATTCTGGATCGTCGAATTGTTTCATATCTTCCTAGTTTTATAAGAAAATTTGATATTTCCAATTATTTTTAACAAGAGAATTTCCAGTCAAAACTCATAAGGGATGTATTATTGCAACAATGTTTTGTGAATCAGTCCCCATTAGAGCACATACCTATTCTTTATCCGCTGATCTCATTGTCATACCTATGACTGATTTTGATATAATCCTCAGTATGGATTGGATTTCGGACTATGATGTAATGATTTATTATAAGAATAAGGAGGTTACAATTTTTGATGATGATGATAAGGAACACCTAATTTTTAGAGAATAATCGTTACCACATAATTCTTATTTAGATCCACCCCAATAGCTCAACTAAATTCAATCATTGGGGAGTAAGAGAATGAAATTACTAAGGGCGAGGAAAGAAATGTTCAAATAGAGGATTTAACTATTGTGAAAGAATATGTAGTTGTGTTTCTAGAAGATTTACCTGGACATCCTCCAGAACGAGAAGTTGAGTTTTCCATTGATTTAATTCCTAGATCAAGGCATATATCGAATACCCCTTATAGGATGGCCACCGTGGAATTAGTTGAACTAAAGAAAAAACTAGAGGAATTGAGTAATAATGGATTTATTCTCCCTAGTGTATCTCCATGGGGAGCCCTTGTCCTTTTTGTTAAGAAGAAAGATGGATTTATGATGTTGTTCGTTGACTACAGGGAGATCAATTCTATAACAATAAAGAACAAGTATCCCCTACCTCGCATTGGTGATTTATTTGGCCAATTTCATGGAGCCCAATACTTTTCAATGATTGAAATTCGATCTAGATACCATCAGTTGTGTGTGAAGAAGGAAGAAATTCTGAAGACAACATTTCGAACAAGATACGGGCATTACGAGTTTACAGTAATGCCTTTCGGATTGACTAATGCACCCTCGGTATTCATGGATCTAATGAATAGAGTTCTCAAGTAATATCTTGATTATTTTGTGGTGGTATTTATTGATGATATCTTGGTATACTCCAAAAGCAACGAAGATCATGAAAATCACCTGCGCATTATCTTGAAGACTCTTAGAAGGCATGAATTATATGGGAATTTTAGCAAGTGTGAATTCTGGCATCCAGAGATTTCTTTTCATGGCCATATTGTCTCTATAGATGTAATTTCTATTCATCCTTCTAAGACCATGGCAATCCAAGAATGAACAGCACCGATGAATATAAATAAGGAACGCATCTTTATTGGTTTGGCAGGTTATTATCGACCTTTTGTCCAGAATTTTGCCCGATTGGCTAACCCATTAACGAAGCTCAAACGTAAAGGGGTTAACTTTGTCTGGACAAAAGAGTGTGAAGAATGTTTTGATGAACTCAAGAGAAGATTAGTCAACGCTCCTATATTGACTCTACCATCAGGGAAGGATGGGTTTGTTATTTATAGTGATGCATCAATGAAAGGACTTGGTTATGTCCTTATGCAAAATGATAGGGTTATTGCCTATGAATCATGACAGCTAAAAATTCATGAGCAGAACTATCCTACTCATGATCTCGAGTGAGCTTCTGTAATATTTTACTTGAAGATATGGAGAAATTATCTCTATGGTGAAAAATGTGAGATATATACTGATCACAAGAGTTTGAAATATATATTCTCACAAAAAAGAACTCAACATGAGGCAAAGGAGATTGCTTGAACTACTCAAGGGTTATGATTGCACGATACACTACCACCCAGGGAAGGCAAATAAGGTTGCAGATGCTTTGAGTAGAAAAGATCATGGAGTTTTGAACCTGATGAGAGTGGAAAGGGATCATATTTTCATGGTTCTAGTAAAGATGGATATGTGAATCACCATGGTGGGTGAAACATCAAAACCATTTCAAATGGTTTCCAAACCATCTTTACAAGAAAGGAAAAAGTGTTCTCAGGCCAACGATGAAGAGTTGAAAAAGATGATTTAAGATGTGAATGATGGGCGATTGAGTGACTTTGTGTATGGAGATGGAATTTTGAAATTTAAGAGGAGACTTTGTATTCCTGATATACCTGATTTAAAGAGGGAATTGTTGGATGATTCTCAGAGTTCCAATTTAACTATACACCCTGGGTGCACCAAAATGTATAGAGATTTAAAGGGACATTTTTGGTGGGACAACATGAAGAGGGAGATTGCTGATTTTGTGTCAAGATGTATGGTTTTTCAACAAGTGAAAGCTGGAAGGGTAAATTGAGTCACAGGTACATCAGACCCTTCAAAATTCTAGAACTAATTGGGGTTGTAGCTTACCATTTGGCAATGCCGCCAAGTCTCTCCAAAGTTATTGATGTATTCTGCGTATCATTGTTGAGAAAATACACGCTTGACCCAACGCATGTACTCACCTATGAGGAATTAGAACTGGAACCCGATCTGTCTTATTGGGAAGGGCTTGTTAGGATTCTTGACACAAGAGAACAAGTGCTGAGAAACCGGACGACTCGTCTGGTAAATTTTCTATGTAGAAACCATAAGATAGAGGAGGCAACATGGGAACCTGAGGAACTTATGATGAAGAATCACCTGAGTCATTTTATATAGTTATATTAAATGAAATTTGCAGGATGAAATTATTTGAGGAGGGGAGAATGTAACACTTCGAGCTTCCACGATACGCTTCTCTTTCAATAATGCAATAGCTTGCATTGTACGCAAGTTTGAGATCTAACACACCGCGACAAATCAAAGTAGCCGTTATGAATAGTAATACCAACTTTTTAAATTTATTGAAATTTTATATTTCAAAATGGAATTTATTTTTGTATTCTTAATATCGAAATTATCCTAAGTTGAATTTTTTGTAATTTTCTGAGAACTTCCATTTTTTAAGAATAGTGAAAAATACTTAAAACAAGTTTTTAATCAAAAAAAAATTATAGTGATAAATTATAATATTGAGTGGGTTTAAAGAATAATTTTAATATATTTTTACCATTTTATACAATGGTGTTAATTAGAATTAATTTCACTTTGAAATTGGAATAAACAATTATCAATCTTTTGATATATATTGTTTCTTAAAAACACCATATTTGTTGTGATAGCGGGAATTAGTTATAAAATTAATTAATGCAACTTATATGTTTGGAATTTTTTAAAATAGACATCATTTCTGAATTTAGAATATCAATTATAGCTTAGGGTGAAATTTTGGCATTGTTCTGAAAAACTTCAATTTTTGATGAATAGTGAAACCACTAAGTGGTAGTTAAAAAACTGATTTTTCGTTTAAATGAAACATTACCACTTCTGTGATTTGATTTTCAAAAATCCGACATACATGGTTGTTATTAGGATGTAAAATGTGGTTCAATGGGATTAAAATAATTTTTTGGTGAATAGTAACTTTTATGTTAAATTAATCACGATGAAATGTAATTAGTGAAATTTAAGGTAAAAATGATATTATAAAAATATGAAAATACCTTTACACATGTACTACCTCTATTGGATGAGTCATGGCCGACCATAAAAATCCATGGGTCATCTTGGGGACCCCATGGAGCCACATTGGTAGGAAAATGACATTAAAAACTTTTTATTTAATGTTAAAATAAAAATGTCACAAACATGAGTTGTTTTACTAAAATAATTTTTAAATGGGGTTATAAAAGTCATATTTTTGACTATAAATATTCATTAGAAATCTAAAAATATTTTCTACATCATGATAATTGTTTTATAATTTTTAGACATTAAATAAATTAAATTATTTATGACATCATGATGATGCAGCGATTACCTCATTAATTAATTATTTAAATAAAATAAAAAGATAATGTAAAATATAATACAGACACTTGTCAAAAACCTATTGGATGAGTATATTTCGAACCCTTATCACCTTATCCTAGAAATAAATATGTGTGGGACTTTTAAAATCAGAAACCCATTATATAATAAAGTAACATTTCATGAATTTCCATGAGTGCCCCTCCTCTCCTCTTCTAAAAGGCCCCCACCACTACCTCTATACTCACACCTTCAAAGCCTTTTGGATCGGCCAACCTCTGCCCAAATACTCTCTCAACATCCCTCTGTTACTCCTAAAAGCCTCATTTTGGCCAAAATTCATCCCATGGAAGCCTTTGGCTCAAATAAAAAAAGAGTTACCCAATTTTAATGAGGTTAAAGAGAAGTCAAGTCAAGTGGGACACGAGGTAAGGAAATTTCATAACCCAATTTCCATTCTTTGGGATAATCTCCTACTTTCAAATTATGTCATGATATTATTATGTCCTATCATGTATTTGTACATTCATGATATTTACTTATAGTAAATACACATAATAGATCTATTTTATTTTAAAAATGATCTTTGTAAGGACTTCGTCTCAATCTCTTTTCATTGAGGAAGATTTGGTTTTATACACAACTTTCATTTATACGGTGTATAAACCCCCTTTTACTTTTAATTTTATTCAAAAGGAGTATTTTTATATGAAGCATTTTTACTAAATGACAAAAGGAATGTTTTTTCATATGTATGCGGCGACAACAACTTTTCCGCCGCCGTGACTATTATTTGAGTTTCGGCTTCCTCTATAATCCATAATTTTTTTAAAGAAAAATAAATACCATGTTTTACTTTTCATTTATTTTGTTATTGATAATGGTTTTGATAAATTTTTTTTATATCAATGTGTTGTATTGATATCTTATGCTTGAAGTGTGGAAATTTTATGTTTCCTTTATGCATGTTTTATTTGATCCAATTATTTTATTGTTTATGATTTGTTTAAACCTATTCATATAAGGAATGCATTGGATGTAATAAGTGATGGGTGGAGCCCACTATAACTCCTAGATGCATCGGTAGGTCTCATGAGACAAACTAGTGTCTTGGCATGAGGCCTTGACAAAATCTTATTTGTAGTCTTGGCACGAGGCCTTGGCTACATGGTTATGATAGTCTGGCATTATGCATTCCATCATTATGAAAGTGGTTATTGATAGTGCATGTGATTATTCGACTAGTAAAATATCCATGTGAGTAATTAAATGGCATTATTTAATTTTATTTTTTCCATATTATGCTGAATTTCAAGTTTAAAAAGGCCTTTGTTTTAGTGATACATTACCTTAAATGTTAATGTTTATTTATGAAAGCTTCCGCAATATTGTTATCCTTACTGAGCATCTAAGCTCACCCCTATCAATGTTTTAATATTTTCTAGGATGTGAAAAAGTATTTTATGAATGACCTGGATGGATAGTCAGAAGAGGATATGAGTGTGGACTATGGAGACTTTGTTATTGTAGTTTTTCACTTTATGATGTAATTTAACTTTTATGAATGTATCTAGTGTTTCCAAGGATACTAAACTAATCATTCTTTAGAGACTTGATCTTTTGTGATCATGCGAATTTTATGCAATAAAGCACCGACTCTGGGTAACTGGGGTCGAGGCGTTAGAATTTCATTTTGAAAATAGTAAAAATTAGTTATCATAAGTAGGATTAAAATGGGTTTATCGGGGGGTGTAAAATTTGATGATAAAGGTAAAACATGACATACCAATTTTTAAAAATAACAGTTCCTCTCCATATTGACAATATATTATATCACAATATATAACCGAAGGTTATTTGGAATAATATTTTAATTAAATCAATTTATCATTATGGATTTTTCTAGGAAATTTCCAAGTAATTTCCAAGAAGGTCCTCTTTCCTAACAAAAAAAGTGCACTCCCTATCCAATATTATTCACACATCACAATACCATTTGGATAAAAATACATATATAAATATAAAAAATTCATTTAACTATTCAATAAAATTTGGTACTCTAAAATGTATATCTCTACGGTCTTCAGTTGGAGTTCCAAAGGAGGCTTCAATTTGAGGAGTTAATTGTCTTAATAATTATCATTCACATTCATTCATAATTTCCCACTATTTTTTATATTAATGAATAAATTATAATAAAACCAGTATCTAACATATAATTAGTAGTTGTCAAAAATTTGGAATAATGTTTATCCCTCTCCAATTAAATAAAATGAGAAATATAATCATAGATCATGTATACAATGGACTACTACCTCACAAAATGATGTAACTAATTTTCCATAAACACCCATAAAATTTGAATATAATGATGAAAATAATTTATATATATATATATATAATATATTTGGTTTAAAATTTATTTTGAAATTATAACATCACATACACCTTGATTCTATAATGTTTTTTAAAAATATAACAATGTTACTTCTGTGTGTGTTAGACTATAGCATCACAAAGAGTTTTGATTAATTTTTTAATATATTATTTAAATTGAATGTGATAAGGTTAAAATTAATGAGTATAAGATTTAGATATGATATTATATTGATAATTTAAATTTAATAAATCACACACATACTTACACTTTAACCAGTTATGGCAAAGGTAGTGATGCTCCTGCACAGGTATATCCTACTTTCTCTATGAACCAAGGTGACTCATTTTCCATTACCAAAATTTATGAATTTTATAACTATTTGTATAACAAGTAAATTTGATATTTTTAAACCAAATATAATTATTTATATTCAGTAATTATATATTATGTATAGTAATTAGAACATCTATTAAAAAAATGATAAAGCTGGGCCATTAACAACCAAAAATTAAACATAATGAAATATTAATAATAAATGGATGGTAAAATGATATAAAAGAAAAAATAATTTATTATAAATATTATTTTTGATATATTATAAAAAAATAAAATATTTACACAATTATACTTGATGATAAATGATTGTCAACAAAAATATTGTTAGGTTACGGACCTCTTCTCAATTTATATTAATTGGGACCTACTGTAATGTTGAAAAAAAGATTTAGTTTAGATGGTTCATATCCAAACCCATAATACTTTGGTAAAATTATAAATTAAAATTTCATTTAGTTAACTTTCAATTTGATATATTTCATCAAATTTTATTTGAAATGAATTATACCAGGTGATAAAAAATTTTATTAGTCAATTTCCATTCATAGTGATTTATTACTTTATAATTTTCATTTGATATTCAATGATTATATGTAAAAATAATTTATATTATCCATAGTTTTATTTAAAATTTTTATGTGTATTTTTATTTTATACATATAATTTATCCATTAATAAATTCTCACTTCATTTTTTTGATCATTCGAAGTTTTTTTTCTAAATTTACATTTAACTAACACAACTTTGTTAATATGAAAAATTATCTTTTACATGGTGTATATACTTCTTGTTTGATGAATTTAACAATAATAAATATTTTTTTAATGATGTATAATTTTTCAATTCATTGTTCTATATATTTTTTGAAAGAACGTGATATGTATTTACTAAACCATATAACATTATTACATAAGGTGTTTATATTGATTGTTATTTTATTAACTTTGGATGTATTGATAAATTATTGTTCTTTAGTCAATGAGGATTTTTTTTGATAAAGAAAATTATTTATTAATGAAATAAATAATTTTATTTATGAATAATTATTTGGATATGATAATACTAGTGGTGCCTATTTTTTGATTTCCACTTGATGCATCAATATATCAAATGAGATAATCTGGTTATCAAAATCTCATTTTATTTTACATAATAATTTAAATCTCTCTTTTGAATGAACATGAAGATATATTTTACATTATTTTTGATATCATTAACTCCAATAATTAATCATTTACTTCATTGATAATTTATTTATTATTATTATCCATTATATTTTCAATATAATATTATCTCGGGATAATAATCATTATCTATTTATTAATTAATTGGAATGTGTTTTTGATTATCAACATTGAAGTATTTTTTATTAATAGTTGAATTATGATAACCATGTTATTTATTTAATATATTGTGTGTTAATGTATTTAACATTCTGTATTTATAATGCTTAATTGATTTATGATATCTTACATTGTATGTATCCCTTATTGTGAATATGATATCACCTTTATTTTGTTCCCTTTACCCATGTTATAAAGTATAATACATTGAATTATTTTCAATTTTTGTGATACTCAATTTTTTATAAAATTTATATTATATTCCCAATGTATAGTGGATATAATATATTTATGTAGATCTCCAAAACTACTAAAATGAGATGTTATTCATTATTTGACCCCCTCTATCAAGGACAGTTTAATAAAGTAGGAACTGACTCTAAGTTACTAGATTTATGTTATTTTCATAAAACATATAACCATGAATCATAAACATAATTACAACTACTTACACTCCCATTTTTTATCATTATATATATATATATTATTTATTTATTTTCATGTTTTAAACAATAGATTTATGTTATCTTTATCACTTTGAATATGCCTCATAATAGTGGGGTTTGTATTAAATATTTTTTCAAATTATATAATTATAATATCTTATAATATATATTATTATTGTTTTCAACATATTTTATAATCATATAATCTATCTACCTGTAATATGTGGTTACGATTCAGGATGATGGAATCAATAATGAGTACATTACAATTTTTCAAAATAAAGGATGGGTGATTTATTAATTAATGACCTCAATATTAATATAAATATAAATAAATAAATATGTAAATATTTTTATAATATTATAAAAAAATAATTTCTAAAATATATAATTATATAATTTCAAATTATAGCTTAAGTAGGTTTTTATATGGACTAGAACATGAACATTTCATGTTTAATTGATGAATATAAGGTGGTTTAGTGGAATAATGGTTATAAAAAATCATTATTATAATATTTAGTGTTAATTACTGTGATATGTGACATTTTAATGTTTTATAATTCTATAATAATTTATTTAAGGTCATTAAATAGAAATAAGATATCATTTTATGCTTAGTAGTATTATATTAAATGATTTGATTAATGAAAATAATTATTTGATCATCTATATTATATGTTATCTGATTTTTCGTATAAAAATTTTATGGAAATAATAAAAATAATATTTATTTCTTAATTCTATTGTTATATCCATCCATGTATGTATTTAATGAAAAATATAATACACAGTTTCGTGGAGGCAGTAGTCTGCACGTACTCAAAGATGATAGTTTTTTTAGAGTTGAAGGAATAAGTAACTTGGAATTACATTTCATATTAAAAAACATAATATTAATTTCATAAATACTATTTGAATTCAATTTCATATATTTTTGGAAAATTGGTGGTGGAAAATGAAACATATAGCATCGTGGAGGCAGTTTTTCGTAGAACAGACAAATTACAATTTCATTTTTTATAATAGAAATGGGATAAAGAGATTAATGACAATTACCACATAGTAATAAATTTTAGAATATAATAAATAATTATGTTATTATATAAGGATTTAAAATTTTCAAATAAAAAATAATTAAAATATATTGATGATAAGTAAAAAACTAATGCTGTTGTTAACAATTTTCATATTTCTATTGAAGATACCAAATAAAAAAATGGAAGAGGAAAATATCATCTGACCAAAATGATAATATAATGAATTAGTACTGTAGGGGAAGAAAAATGTATTTTAATTTAGAGGGAAACTGATTTTTTGGACTGATTTGAAGGGGTGATGATGGACCCATTTATAAGTTATAAGAATAAAAGTTTCATAAATACATTATATTAATATTATAAGAGCACATGTTAAACATGTCACATGGAACCAAAGTCAAGAAAAAATGGATTCTGGGAATACATATGGTTAAGAAAAACCTCATCCACTCATTTTATGTGTATTTCATTAACATGAATTTCCTTTACCCATTGAATTATTACTTTTACCATTGTATCTTTTACTCTGGTTACTAATTCATAACTAATGTAACATAATCATTATTCCAAAAATAAATTGGACCATATTTTATAATTTGGAACCAATTACTAAAAATTTTAAATACATTTTTAGTGAATAATTTTTTAAATTTAAATTTAAATAAATTTATAAATAAATGAAAAATTTTAAAAAAAAAATTATTTTATAATATTTTACATACTTTTTAAAATATCCAATATTTGTTTGAATAAGTATAAAATTAGAAAGACACATATAAAATGAATTTTTTTATTAGAATAATATTATATGAATTTCCAATTCAAAAATATACCCCAAATAAATTCATCAAATTTATATAACTTGTAAAATATTAATTTTAACCTATGAATAAATAATTTTGGAGAAATTTTAAATTTTCACATTTATAAACATTTAATTTTATGAATCTAAAAAAATAATTTCTATATTTTAAAACTCAAATTATATATTTTATAGTTTATTCATTTAGTACATAAGGTTTTATACAATGAATTTTTTTTAGGAAAATCACTTTATTATTATATTAACCATTCAAATACATGTTCATTTTCATTTACTAATTCACCTATTGTTAATCACATATTTATATCAAAATTATTTTATCATAATTAGTTAATAGTCTCTGTATATAAAAATTCAAAACACATAGAATATAAATATTAATAAAAATTATTTTCCATGTAGAAAATGATCACATTAATTATTATATCAATAATAATTTAATTTTATTAATTTTAAATTATACATTATAATATATCTATATATATTTCATAATGATATTATTCCCATTTATTAATGATAATTAAATGGATTGTTTTTAATATTTATACTAAATATTGAAATTTTTCTCTAAATATATCATGGTTTTGTTTTAGATTAGTTTTGTGTGTTGAGAATAATATCAAACTCATTTGATTCATTTAAAAGACTATATATATTAAATTATCTGGGTGTTTAATTCTCCCACCCTTATAAAATAATATACTTATAATTTTTAAAATTATATAATAATGAAAATATTTATGGGTGTCTTGTAGATAATGTGACTAAAGATATAATTTAGCGTCATAAAAGTCTCAAAAACATAGGAAACATATCGTGTTCATTAGAAAAGAATAATATATAATATATTGTTTTCATCCAACCATTTGATCCAAGTGATTTTTATTATTCTATGTGAAGACACACATTATATAGTTTTATTATATATAATATTCATAAACATCCATTTATTAATAAAATATCACTAATTATTTTTAAATGTGATATTATTATAGAAAATAATTTTTTCTATAAGCTTGAAGAAATAATACATTTCAAAAATCATGTTAAATTTTTCTATTTGTAGAATACATATATTTTAATGCATATCATTTTCAAAAATGTAGAATTGGTGTATAATATTTATAAAATAACTAGTTTTCTTCAATAGTGAGATCATTGGGTGATTATTTAATAATATAAAAAACAACCTAGGATTAATTGTTTTTTTAGAATAGATTCCAATACGGTCAAATATGACATAGAGGGTTAGTGTACATTCCCAAATTTAATTAATGAACGTAAATTTTTGGTATAGTTTTTCCCACAATCTAGGATAATATTGATTTCTATAATCACTAATATTCTAGTGTTTGGGCATCAATTTTCATAACTATCATACTCCTTGAATTTGATGGGTTTATGTATAAATAGTGTATTAATTTTTTAAATTTATAACTTCTAATATATAGGATAAACATGTTATATATCTTTAATTACTAATGGATCTATGGAATATTTTTTTTAAATTGATTTTATTATTTTTCAAGAGAGTTAGTAACATGGGTTCAACATTACACGTTGTTTTATTCTTTGTAAATTGAATCATTTTTCTAGTATAACCACCTCAACATCCATAAGACACCATCATTTTTTACTATGGTTTTCTACGGAAATAGAATATATTCACATTAATAATAATTTTTTGTGTTTAATGGTTTGGATTAATCTCACAGCCTCTGAATCAAACATCCATTTTGCTGGGGTGTTCACTGATGTAATTTCTACATTTTTCTACCAACATTAGTTCATTCTTCTTCCATTAATTAAATAAAAAAAATGGTTAAAATGTGTGATTAAATATTAATAATATGGAATAATTTTCAAAATCAATATCCTAAATGGTTTAGACCCTTAAAACATATAACTCGTTTATGTCAACAAATTATCCTATAATTACATTACATAAACGTGTAATTTTATATAGTTATCCTAGGACTGTTTATGGGGGTTTATATTATAATTTTAGATCTATTCAATCAATTTAGAAATGAAATAAATAATTTATAGAGGTTTATAAATATTAAATGAATAACCAAATCCTATCCCCTGATAATGTCTAATTGGTGCTTAGTCAAGGGATAAATCATCATGTGTCATAATTATTATCAATTTTGTTATAATGAAAACATTTTTGCTGTGTTTAACCTAAGAAAAACTATCATATATCTACATCCTCATCCTAGTTTCATGAGAGATATTTTTTTAAAGGGAAAATATTAATTAAAAGATTCTAATATTTCAAGATACCAATCCATAAATAGACCAATATATTGGGATTTAACTAAAAATATGACATCCTAGTCAATATAAATAATAAAGATAATCATTTATAATAACGTAAAAGTCATTTGATATAAACAATTATGATTCAAGATAATCATGTCCCAATTTTACATCATTAAAATAATTTTTATCATCACATATCAAAATAATCCAACATTGGTCGGAGATCATTTTGGATTAGTGTCTTTAAGTACTAGTAACATAGGAAACTTAGTTTCCAAAATGTGTTAACATTTTTATTTAATAAAACTATTATAAACTAACATCTTGAATTCATATAAGTTATAAATATCTTCATTACCTAGTGATTGGAAACATAAGAATGGGGTGAGATCAAATGGATAGTAAGGTATAACATATCTACATATCATCTAGGGTGATATACTAGGAATAAGTTGAAAGAAAAGAATGAATAATTTTTTTAATTAATGAATATAGAACAATAATAATTTTCTATAAATAATAGAATAATTTCATATGAAATCAAAATAAAAATCTTGTACTATGAAATATTTTTGAGAGAATGTTATGGAATCAGGTCATAAATATTAAATCATAGTATCAAATAATTATAGAATATGAACAAATAAATAAATATTTTTCATCATAAATAAAAATCAAGGGTCAATTCATTAACCATAATCATAATATGGTCAAAGAATAATGGTGAATAATGTTCAATGCACATTCTAGTAAATTCACTATTAAATATACTATGGTTTATTATATTCCCAACTAATAACTCGCATATAATATAACGAAATGTCTAGAATTACCTAATGCATTTGAGGGAAATATAATTACGTTCCCACCATTTAAGTAACATATTGTGCTTATGATAACCTCTTTTGATCCATACATGGTTTGAAAAATTCACATAGTGGATTTTGGTTTAAAACATAATTCCTCACATAACATCTCGCAAGACAAATATATTTACCCAATGCTTTTAGGGATATATAATTTTATACCAACATGTAAAATTATATTATGCACATGAATATGTGGCACAACATTCATAATTTCATTTATTTAATATTAATTTATGAGTAAAATATGATTAATTGTTAATTACATAATGAAGGAAAAAAATACATATAGTGAAATTACATTTATGGTTGAGATAGAACATATAAACAGTTAAAAAACATAGAAGGGTTTTGAGAAAGATGGAAATTTTTCATTCAAAAATAATGCTCTAAACCATACCCCATAAGAGATCCTGAATTTTAGTCATTTTATAGAATGATTTTAATTTTAAAAAATAGAAAATAGTATGACATAAATATGAAGATAAATAAATAATTATAAATACTATGAGGAAAAATCATTTCAAAAATGAAAACAAAACGTGGTTGCAAATTATAAAGGTATTTTAGAAAAAAAACAGTTAACATTTTTTCAAAGAGTATATTATGGATTTTTTTCCAAATTAATTACCTAAATGGTTTTTTGATTTTTTTAAAAAAAAAATTAAATAAATATCAATAATGGATACCTCAAGTGACATAAATATTTTTCTTTTTTGTGTGTTGAGTGGAATGGAAAGCATTGATTGTATAGTTAATGAAAATAAACATTATTTAAAAAATAAATCTATTATAACCCCACACTATAGAAAACATATACTTTTAGGATTAATTATGGATAATTATGAGTTAAAAAAGAAATAAAATATCATTATTATTTCAAATAGTAATGAAAAAAATATTTAAGAAGAATAAAACTTAGATAATGATGATAAACCTTAATTTAAAAGGAATAAAATTATTCTTAAAATTATTGAAATTACATGAAATGAAAAAACTCATCAATAAGGAATATGCCAATGAATTCTGATTCACATATGATATAGAAAACATATATCATATTAAATAAATGAACATATTAAAGATGAACCATTTTAACTCAACAAATTTGATTGATTTATAATTTACCCATATATTTTATGGAAGACATAAATTAAATCCCCTAAAAATGACCAACATAAATATATATGATTTTCGAATGAAAAACAAATATGGTATTACTTTTCAAGGGGTAAGTAGTTAAACTACTAAAATTGTATATTTTTTCTATTATCGATGAATGTATCAATGAAATGTGATTGAAACATAACCCCATACCTTGGTTAGAAATCATTCCTAGCCTTCATAAAATGCCCATAATAATTACATTAATTTTTTTATTAAAAAAATAAGTAGCTTATAAATAAATATAACCATTTATAATAAAAATTTATGATTGTCTGGTACAAATAGTTATTAATTAGTATTTATCTATTATCAAAAGAAATGGTTAGTAATCTCTATCCATTTGAACTAGATTCATAAAAGAGTTATTGGTATGTAATATTTTTTCAATTTCCATCACTATAAAATTGTAATGTACATTTAGATACATTATAAATATTATTTTATAAATAAATATTCTCATCTCATGGTATAATTTACTACAATACTTGATGTTGAATGCAATGATGAGTTTTCTAATATTTTTCATAATGAATTAATGATGACTTTTTAATTATGTAAATATATATTTATATAACCTAAACAAACCTAAAATAAAAAAATTATTTAAATTATTACTTACTATTAATATAATAAATAATTTCTCATATTCATGCATGATATAAATGCACAGTATTATTCAAGTGGGTGGTTAAACCAAAACATACATAAAGCCACCAAAATTAATGAATTATTAAGAAGTGGATCTGGTGTAATATCATAATATTAATATATTATTATTTTTATTATTTTTTTCTTAATAGTGTTATATATAATTGTTTTAAATAAGTAGGAATATATGATCATTTATATAATGTCATTGCATAGATAGAAGAATTATTTTCCACTATGTATGCTTGTTTTAAATAGTTGAACTAATTAAGATCATTTTTTGATAATATTGTTAATAGGATATCCATTTTTTTAAAATTAAACCAATAATTAGTCCTAAAAATTAATTTTTTATTCCATCAAAATATATATCCATGAAATGTTGTAATGAATAATAGAATACAAGTTTAATGGACGTAGTAATCTGCACATGTACATGGATGTTGATTTCATTTTCATTAAATAAGAGGTTGTATAAACATAGAATATTTTTTTAGAATAATAATTATTTTATAGGTAACATAATTCTTATTTTTATTACTCTTATAAAGCATATTTGTACGGTGGGGATGAAAAAAATATATTTCTTCACGGAGTTGATAGTCTACAAAATACTTAAATGATGGTTTAGTTTTTCATAATAGAATATGTAAAATGTGATTAAATATTATTACCATGAAATAATAATAATAAATAAATTAACTATATTGGTTCCATTACATAGTTTTTTTTAAAATGGAATTTGAAAATAAAATCATAATGAAATGATAGAAGTAAAAAAATGATCAGTCGTGTTAAGAATTTTAAGATGTCCTTGCAAGATCCCATGGAAATGCATGTAATGATCTAATATCATCTGACCATAAGCTCAATTATGTGATCTATTTGTCTATAAAAATCCAGAAAATCTATGTCTAATTATAAAAATAAATTTTAGTGGGTTATTTATCAGGTTTTTAGGAGTTCCCTTATTTAAGTGGGGAGGAAGACATTTTTCAAAATATTTAAATTTTATATATCGGCTTAACATGTTATAAATGACCTGATTGACCAAAAATTTTAAAAATAGAGTGAAGAAGAAACATAATAATTTAATAACACACAAAATATTTGACATACATGTTTCATTCATGTGTCAATCCCTTTACCAAAAAAATTATTACATTTACCCATTTAGCTTCTACTACAGTATTTATTTTTTACCTTAGAAATCATAATCTTTGACCCTAAAATAATGATTAAAATGATGGGTAATATTTACCAAATGATTCAATACCTTATATCATTTTTATTAGGTCATAATAATAAAATGAATTAGTTTTTATGAAAAAATATATACTGAATTATAGAAAATTTATTAGAAAGTATTAGTTATGTTCTAAAATATCAATTTTGGGATTATGAATTAATGTTTTTGAAAAATTATCAATTGACACCTAAAATACATATTTTTCATATAATAATTTTTCATGAATTTATAATCCATAATAAAATTCTATTATTCTTATAAAAGTCATGTTATCTATAAAAAATTATATTCACTTGTAATTGAAATTTTTTATAAAAACAGAATTAATAAATATCAATAATATATTACTATGATGAATCCACTAATATTTTTACTTTATTTAAATTTCAAATTAAAAATATTATAAATTTGAATTTTCAATTAAATTGTGAGATATAATTAAATACTATTTTATTGGGAATTATATTTTAAAAATATTTACCATTATCATTCAAATTTCCATTAATTTACTATATAAATTGATATAGATCAAATGTTTAATCAAATTTATATTCTCATATTTATTAAAAAAATAAATAAA
The DNA here is from genome assembly GCA_963277665.1 of Viscum album. Taxonomy (NCBI): domain Eukaryota; kingdom Viridiplantae; phylum Streptophyta; class Magnoliopsida; order Santalales; family Viscaceae; genus Viscum; species Viscum album. The sequence goes on from OY728150.1 coordinate 1,900,195,944, forward strand.
ATAATAATTAATATCACATAACACAATAATATTTATATAAATACCCGATTATGTATAAAATGACCATATTAGTTATTTTAGTTATATATATTGAATATTTTTTACATTTAAATAATAATATTAATCATTCTATAAATATATAATAAATATGGTATTCCTATAAAATAAAATTGATTAAATGGATAGTTATTATTATAAATAATTAATAATTTTATTCTTATCTAATATATCTATGTTTTGTTTCAGTTTGGGGTAGCATGTGGTGAAATATATAAAAAATAGATATTTTAAATGATTTAATATATTAAATTGTCAAGTAGATAGAAAAATGAGAAGTAGAAGGGACATCATTGGAGAAGAATGTATAATTGGTAAAAAAAATGGCATTTATGTTTCCATTACTTTTTTTGGAACATTTGAATTATTTTTATGGCCTCGATTTTATTATAAATATTATTTTGGGAATTTTTATCTAAAAATATAGGTGATGTTCTAGAATAGAGTAATTCCAATATTAATCATTGGAGGGAAACCTATGACCTACCTTGGATGTGAATGGGATTTTCCAGGATTTGACTTTCTTCTTCAAATATCGGAGGTAACACCTTAATACATCCTTTGAAATATAGAATGTTTTCATGTGGGTGTTTCACACCACAACCTAATAGGGGTCATGCTAAAACATGAATCATTTTGTGATGTTTTTATACATGATACACCATTTAACAATGTGTAAATAAGAATATTGTAGTCAGGCCCAATAGTAAGGGATGATTTTGTGGGAGGCAAATCATATTGTAATAAGAAAAGGCTACATCATGAATTAGATTTTTTTTTGAAATTACACTTTTCCCATACATGATATTAACCCATTACATAGTTCACTACCATAATGTTCACATAATAGGGTACTATATCACAAAAAGCCTCCTACCATTAGTTCATGATGTATTTATGTTTTATTATAGTAGATTTCATTGAGGTAAATACAAATATTTGTTGGATTTATCAGGTACCTCAAGTCTATTTCATTATTATATACATATTTGGGATATTTTCAAATATTTTCCCATGTGTTTTAAACATATTTCTAGGAATTATTTTTTTTGGAGTTTTAGGACTAAAAGGATCCTTAGCCTTTTTCATTATGGCATTAAATAATGGTTTCTATTCCATTATTCATTTGACTTAAGTGTATGTACATATACTATAATTTTATTTTCATACCTATTGTTCAAGATTTTTTTAATTGGTATTGTTAAATTTTTTTATAAAATATTAATTTCAATTGTATGTTTATTGATGTTTCTATTGATTTTTATTGGTTAATTCAAGGTTTATTATGGTTTTCCCCATTATTTTTTCAATATAGTGTTTTAAAAAATGATCAATGATGAATCTACCCTAAATTGGATTTATAATGTTCAGTTTCAATCAGTATTTAATTATTCTATATGACCTATTAAATTAAAAGTTATGGTAATTTATTATTTATGTGAAGGGTTATTGGTTTAACATGGAAAACAATTGGTGCGTGTCAGTTACCTAGATGGGTATATATAGTGTAGAATGTGAATTTTCTAAGGAACTGTGGGAAATTTTTATAGGTTTACAAAACAATATATATTTTGAACTTATTGATATTTTTAAAGCTCCTAGAATTATGATACATTCAAATTTAGGATAATGTTCTTTGAGGTATTCCTAGATACTATAGACACATAGGTTAAAACGTCCAGTTTCTTTTTTTTATGAAAAGTTGTATTAGGCTATTTGTTACATCCTATAAATTTATTAGAATGAGATGAAAAATATTATTCCATACTACACATAAAGATTCTATATAGATTTATTATTACTTATAATCATTATATTTTCCTAAAAATAATAATTTCCATATTATAAATTAAAATAGGAAATGAACATTTTCACTAAGATGAGTATTACATCGATTCCTAGTGTTATCCAATTGTGATATTACCTCACACACATTATATGTATTTATGTATATATAAATTTTAACATATAGGATATATATATATATATGGAAATGAACCTCATCTTATATTGGGGTTCCTTCATACTCTTAGTCCATTCATGAAATATAGGTGGTGGTGAAAATGGTTTAGGGAAATGTTTTCTTCTGTATAGTATTCTAGGATACATTGGGGTTGTTTATGGATAGTATATGCATCAGTTAAAGCTTCCATAAATTATATAATTCATTATCATGTATATACGATTTCATAGACCCATTACATTATTAAATAATATGATGTCTAGTTATAATGTTAATATTCTACTACATTATATTTTTAATGGTTATAATAATTAAAAAAAGTATTTTTTGAATGGAAATTATATTTATGGACTAGTAATTCTACATATTTATGTAGAAAAAATTTTGAGTGAATTTGAATTTTGAGGAAAATATCATGACCACATGGTTAGTTTGATGATCTTGAACTATCTTCCATCATTTGAAGATTGGGAACCTATCATGGCTCTTATAGTGAGTTGATTTAAGTCACAGGTTGTGTTAACTTGTTCTGGTTTATTACACAATGTCTAATATAATAGGAATGAAACAACATTCCATATTGGTCTTCAATGGGATGTAGTTGAATTGATGGTTAATTTTTATTATAATACTAAAATTTTAAATATTATAGTTAGTATTCTAGTAATTCACAATAATTAAGGGTATATGTATGAACCATATCATTTATAAGATAAATATTATTGTCTCATAGGAAATCAATCGTGGGATGATATTATTAACTCAATATTACTTACGTTCCACGATTCTAAATTATCCACTTCCTAAATATTTAAAAAAATATATGTTAAAATATAAATTCCCACATCAATTAGATGACATTAAAAATTCGTATTGATATAATATTTAATGATATAATCGATTTAATGTATTTCTTGATGAGTAATATGAGAGTCATCTTGCTAAATTATCTTCAATTACCCAACCAATATCATCATCTTTTATTGACCATTGTAAGTAGGTAGTGAAAAATATTTTTATTCAATATTACAAATACACATATAGATAGGGTTATAAAAACAATTTTATTGTAATTCTGTTCTATTTCCACTTATAAGGAACTATGATATCAAGTAAAAAACATGTATCTTCACTTTTAATAGTCACACACTTGATGTTTTTATATATATTTTGATCATTCAAAAAATCCAGAATGAAAATACCATCTATAATAATTATATACCTTTATGAATCCCTCGATAATGTTTTTTTATGTAGTGTTCTATATTCTTAATAAATTGATAACTTATATTATTATATTAATATTCATTACATAATATAATAATCCCTATAATAATGGTATATGTATATTATATTTGAAAAAATGGAGATATAATTTATAGGATTATAAGTGAAAAATATCATCAACAAAAAATTTATTCTTATATAAAACCAGTATTATTCATATAATACCTAATACCTTTCTTTGAATCAATGTAAATAGATACATAATAAAGGGTGAGGTCAGATTCTCTATAGGAGTAAACTATGCATTTATTAATGAAAACATAAACATAACATGATGATAATGTTATAAGAACATGAGAAGATGAATTTAAATCCATAGAATACATATTTTATATCATAAACCTGAGTCATTTCACAAATCCTTATAGTTCATTATATAATAAGAATAATGTATTAAAAAATCATGATCCATGAAAGCATAACATTTTCGAAAGACATGGATTCATGGCCTACATATCTGCACAAAAAATAATTTAATTTTTAGTTAAGTAATAATTACATGAAAATCATTGTGGATTTTTTCACTGCCAAAACCTTATATGTATTCATGTTTCACTAAAAATACTATCATAGTTGATAAACTCTCTTTACGAAATTGGTTTCATCCCCATTTTAGTTTATTTATGTCATGGGATATCCATCTTTATAGAATTCCTTAAAGGGTTGTACAAATCTGAACCCACCATTCACATAAGGGAAGTAATATATATATATATATATATATATTACAAAACATAATAAAGAATTCATAAAAAGCATAACCTTTAAAAATGATTCAGGATTCCAAATCACATAATAGTAAAATAACACATTGGAATGAGACTGTATTTATAACCATTTCACCATGTCACTATAAAAATAACATGGGAGAAGATAAAAAATTTTATAGAAAATTTTTCATCATAATCATTAACCTACCACATAATTAATAAGGATAATCTGATTGCATAATATCCATATTAAAGCATTAGTAACATCAAAGGATGTCATTATTGATGAAAATGACATTAAATATCACAAGGAATATTTCATGAGGAGAATTTCTTCTTCCCAATGAAATAGATTATTTAAATTATTACAATATCCAATAATAAAATAAATAATTTCATTTAAAATAAGAAGAGATAAATAAATATATATATTCAAATTATTGATCAGTCAGGATGATGTAATATTTTATTCATTCCATATAAGATAAAAAAACATTCCTTTGACGATTTTGTAAAAAATGTACATCATTTTGTGAAAGAAAGGAATTTTTATTTTAAATGAATCTACAAAAGACCAATAATAGATATAAAAAATATTAAATAATCATATTAGAATATTTAATAAAAATTAAAAATATTTTTGAAATCGGGAATGATAAGGGAAAATGTTTTATGACCAATGATGAATGTAATTTTTCATTTCTAAAAAATATTTATTCATGTATATTTTGTTAATAATGATAATTAAATGAATCTAAAAAATTTTATCTCCAGAAATTAATTGAGTATATGAAAAATATTTTGTTCCTTGAGATGTAGAACATAATATTTGATCATATGAACTTAATCTTAAACAATCCAAATAAATAATTAAATTATAAAAAAATCACTTACTACTTCAGTAAATTTAATCATTCCTTATAAACAATTGTCATCAATTAAAAAAATTTAATATCATGAGAATAAATATATTAATGATTTAAAATCTAATTGGGGCTATTTCGAAATATCATTAAACAATATTGGTTCATATCAAAAATCCTTCGTCTGTTAGAAGACAATTTGATCTAATAAACCCTTACCTTTTGTATGAATACCTTTATTCATGTTAAAAACTACAATATAATATGTATAAATTTATTATAAATATATTTCAGAACAATAATATTTTATATCATACAAATATATTTTTTACTTTTAACCTATTAAAAACTGTTAATTATTAATTCATGATTAAAATCATTATTCTGTATGATATTTCCTTTGTTTTTATGTACATTTGGGTTCTATAGTTTTAGTTATTGTACTCTGATTATGATTACATAATATCCATAATTTTAATCAATATATAAATATAAAATATATTCAATATATATTGAGTTATCTATAAAATTTAGAGATAAAAAAATGAATGACGACATTCATGGAGATTGTAGGTTATACATACACATGAATGTTATTTTCCATTTTTGAAATATGGAAAAAGAGAAAGGTATATAAAAATAAATATTACTAAATATATATCCTAAAATTAATATATATTCATCTAAACCATCTTTATTACCATCAATGATAACTTTAAAAAAATTATAATCCCTTCATGGTTGTAGTAGTCCACATGTAGACATGAATAACGTTATCATATAAGAAATAATTATTATATAATAAGACATTTGAAATTTTGAATTATTATTAATGATATAAAGGGAAAAAACAAGGTTCAAGGTAGTCAAAAATATCTATTATAGGAAGTTAGATATCATAAGTTAATTATATAAGTATAAATTTTATTTAGATATAATATATAAATCTTAAACCCATCATAATAACCATCCAAAAATGATGGTTATGAACAAATTATTGGATTTTTATGTGGAGACAGTGACCCATATATAGACTCGAGTGACAATATAATTTTTCATTTGATAGAAATGAGTGCTGATAATGGTATATTCATAATCACAATATCATTTCAGAAATTTTTTGATAGTGAGGTTATTCATTTATAATTATTAACACATATCTAGAGGTGGTAAAATAATAGGTAATAAATAAAGAGTGTGATTGGCAAAGATGAATAACAATTATTTAAATGATTTCTCATAGATCCCCTATTATAGATCCTAGGGTTTTTCTTCTGGGAAATACATAATCATTATAATGTGGATAAGGATGTAGAAAATATAATTATTTTGGGTTTAGTCAAGGTATATGTCTCAATGTGGTGTAAATAATAGAAATGATGGGGTCCCGTTTATAAGTGAGGGGAGGGGAACTCTTGAAATTTCATAAATGGTGAGAATAATAAAATTCATTATTTATCTGAACTCATAAGTTATTTTTAAATGTAAGAGATTGCCAATTTATATTTTTTAATGCATTAATCTTTTTATATGTCACTTTTAAGGGAATTATTCCAAAAAAATATTGAAAACTAGTTAATAATTTTATTTGTACCATTATCCAATGATAATTAAAATGAATTATGGTGACAAAGGCATTAATTTTAACCTTATGTAACTCCTTTAAGCATTACCATGGTATAAAAAGCTCGGTAGAGTTACTATTTACATTTAGTTAACATAAACTGGGTGTAACATCCCATTACATTGATTGGGTTAGTTTTCCACCTTTTCTATGTACCGTTTTGTTTAAGAATCTGTAAAAGTTTTTTTTTGTGATTGTTGTAGGTTTCAGGTTATGTAACGGAAGTACATGTTGTGTACATGGGGACAGTTTCAAGTCGTGATGTGGGAGTCATGTCGTGAGATGGTACACATCGTGTAGCTAAGGTACACATCCTATAGTGGTTGAATATTGTTTTTTGGGGGCAATGAGTTTTTTAGTCTAACTTATCCAGCATGGCCTTCATGTCATGACCAATGGGTTCACGTCATGACCCAAACCATGCCCAGTTTAATGTCATGTGTTCGATAGTTTTTATCAGTCCATATTTCCCGAAACATCATCTATATCCACCCTAAACTGCTTCAAGGAGATTATTGAGAGGCCTCTCACCTTATGAATCGATCCTATCAGTTTTTGTTCATCATTGATTCTATAGCACATCTCTCTAGGTAAGTGTTCTCTCAAAGTCTTCCTTGATATTGATCACGATAGCACTTTTATCTTGAGTTATCCGATCAACTGATCAAATATTGGTGTTTCATTTCATCGAGTTCGTGATCCTTATTGATATATATTTCCAAGGGGTTTTTATATTTGTTGGTTGTGGTGTGGCGTGTATATTTCATTGAGTAATGTGGTTTCATTTCTTCTTCTGAACTTTTGAATTAATATTTGAATGAATATTTTCGTGGATTAGATCCTAGGGTCTCCGTTGGTGTTGTTGTGTTTTATTCATGGTTTTAGATTTCATTATGGGAAAGTACAACCCAAACATTGAGATAGGTGGTTCTGCCTTAAGCCTTAGATAATGATCCTTTTTTGTTTTTCATTGAAAATTGATTAATAAATTATTTTATGAAATTAGCATGGTTTTTTTGTGTGTGTTGAAAAATGGTTTTGAAATAAAAATGACATTTCCTTGACTATCAATAAATAGATTGGGAATTTGTAATGAATGGATTTCAAGACATTAAAATGGGTTCATTAAAAAGAGCACATGAGTTTCCTTGGGTACATAGGTGGAAGGTTTATTTTGAGGCCATCGTGTATTGCTTTGTGATTATCAGGGATTTTTGTGTTCATGAGTTCCTCAGTTTCATAAGATTATTGTCCATGGAGACTAATATTAACATTCTGGGTGGTTTACTCTTGCTAAATTCTTATACTTATTAGGTATATTGTTATAGGATCAGTTTTCTACAAAATATTATTTTGGTATGATTAGTCTGGTGCCTAAACCTATTATATTCCTTAGTGTTGTGATACATGTTCTTCTGGTTAATACAACTTGGTATTCTAAGATACCCTTGATTTACTTGTTAGTGCTCGTCAAAATTTCATATGGAAATAATCATTATAAAATGATACACCTATTGTTATTTAGGACCATGAAAAGGGAATGTTTAACCTATTTTCTATAAAACTGTTTTACTACTTATCATTCCATGTTTTATTTAAAAATGAGAATGTGTGGTTTGTTATATAGAGACTTGTTATGGAACACCTGGGTAAGATCCTAATGATTTTATTATCTCACACCCTGCGCACTTATTTCATGGTGTGTAGTCCTTTATTTTTCTTACGGTTCTGGGAAAGGCAAGGCTCTGCAGTGACGTAACAAGGTTTATGTCTGATTGGATGGGTAGCTGATGGTGAGATGGTTGGAGTTATTACCTACCATCATTGGAGTAGCTGTTTGTTTTGATTCCCTTGGAGTCGAACTTTTCGTTTTGAGTTTTTAGCTACTATTATATTTGTTTTTTTCTATATTGTTTTTATTGTTATGGCATATATATTTTTTAGTCATCCATTGTTCCCTTATTTCGTTATATATATATATATATATATATATATTTCCAGTAGTTGTTCAGGTTGGGCGAAATTGTTTCTTCAGCTTTGTCATTCGATTCCCGAGTGCTAGTCGCCAGCTTGTGGGTATTGGGAAAGGCCTTCTGGTATGTGATGGATTAGGTCGAGTGTTAGGTTTTAGGGTAACTAATGTCAGTCCATTATAGGTTGGTATCAAAGGAGGCATGTCCTCAAGAATTCTTTCATTGGATGTATGTTAAACTGGAGAAAGGATATCTGGGACTTGATAGGTATGTTGTGATGAGTGTATATTTAGACCATGCAGTAAAGAGACTCAAGATAGCAAGGAATATCAGGATATGTGTCTATAGTGATGGTTTTTTCATTTGAAATCTCAGTTTATGCTTATGGGTTATCTAGTTTTAACTGAGATTAGTTCTATGTCTAATTGTTCTTATGTTTTGGTTTTAGCAGTATGCCCTCGAGACATCTTCCACTGGTTCCATAGGAAGGTGAAACTGATGATCCTCTTTGGAATCCACTAATGTATTTGAATCTCATCGAGACTATGGTAGGGATGTCGGTATTGTCTATTAGTATGTTCCACCTGTGCAGAATGTAGTGGTTGATGTAAAAATATGAGCTATGGGAGAAAGTGATTTGTTATGAGAGTAATTGCGCGAGAAGCCACCAAACAATAAAAATATGAATGAACCCCAAGTGATAGAGGATTGGATTGACATGATCAAAAAACATATACTTCTTGGAGACACCGGATTATATTAGTATGATGTGCGCATCGTTCAGTCTCGACGGTTCCAGTTAATGTTGGTGGGCTCTATGGTCTAGAAAAATATAAATGTGGGTTTGGATTGGAAGGGTATCAAAACCCTATTCTTACAGATTTTTTGTCTACAGTATCTAATATTGGAAAAATATCTATAGTTTCTATCATTGTAGTAGGGGAAGAATTTTGTGTCATCCTACACCAACTTCTATTCTAAACTTATCTGTTTTTTTCTGGACATGGTAATGAATGACAAGCTGATGGCGCCAAAGTACCTATAAGGTTTGTGACATGACATTAGATCATAGGTGTTCATGTTGAATATTTCTACGTATGTCGAGATAGTGGACAAAGAAATTATGGAGAAAATGGACGTGGAAGTAAATCTCAGAACAACTATATATTTTATTCCCACAGGTGACAGCTTCAGTGGCATGCATGGAAGTAGAAGAAGTGGTAGGACCGTTGGAGAGGATGTGGAGGTGGGTCTCAATAGTGAGTCTCTTCATCATCGTCTATTGAAGCTGGAAGTGTGCCTTTGAGTTTGTACCGATGCAGAAAGGGGGGTCAAAAAAGAAGTTCTTTTCCTATTCCTTGGAATATATTCCATAGCTTTGGATGTGTGGGACATCTATAACATTTTTGTTGGGCTACGAATTAGACTCATTATGTTCAGGGTTCATTGGATCCAAAAAATACTAGGATGTAGTCAGAAACTTAATAAACTACATGGCTATATCTATAGGCATTAGGAGTAAAGAATTTTCTTGTAGTAGATGAGTGTCCAATGGAAGTTGATGGTGGTCCTGATAAAGTGAGAGATTCTCTATTTATTGCAGCTTCTGTAGCTACTGCTTGTTTGTAATTAGTTCCTCCAAGTCATTTATATTTATAGGTTTTGTTTATATTATTAAACATTCAACCAAACTTATGAAATTTAAAATGGAGTTAGTGACACCTCTTGGTAAGAGGAAAGAGCAAGGGTTCATGTGTCTTTCTGGTTCATTCACAATAGCTGACACGTAGTTGGTCTGGGATTTTCTCATTCTGGATCTGGATTTTTTTTGATGTCATCATCGGTATGGATTGGATTGCTTCTCATCAATATAAGGTCGATTGTTATCATTAGTGCATTTTGTTTCTTCCTGTAGATGGGAGTTCTCATGTGTTTCAGGGAGAGTGGGACCTAAGGTCATGTTATACAGGACTGTCCCACCCACATCTCAAGAGTTTGTGGGTTTCTGTTGCGTTTGAGCCCGATTAAGTTTCATCTGATGAGGATATTCCTATTTTGGTTATATTTTTTCCTAATGTTTTATGATTTGTCTTCTCTAGTATTCCTCCAGAGTGAGATATGTAGAGTTCACAATTTTTCTAATGCCAAGTATATAGTTTATATTGACACCTTCTTACTGTCTGATACAAAAATGTTGAAAGAACTCTAGATTAAGTTGGACAACCTGTTCGATAATGGTTTTATTCTCCCTAATGTATATCCCTAGGCATCCCATGTGCTATTTTCTAATAAAGTTGATGGTTCAATTTGGTTATGTGTGGAATATCAAAATTTAATCCATTTAATGGTTATAAACAAATATCTATTAACACATGTGTATGATATGTTTGATCAGTTGATGGGAGAAAAGTGGTTTTCAAAGATCGATATTCTATCAGTTTATCATCTGCTCAGTTCCTGAGAGTCTGAGATACCTAATATGACCTTCAAGAGTAGGTATGACCATTATGATTATCTTGTGATTCCTTTAGGTCTAACTAATGGACCATCAGTTGCAATGGACTTGATGATTTTTATTTTCCACCAATATCCTGACAATTTTGGGGTGGTTTTGTTGATGATATTAAGGTTTATTCAATGTCCGAGTGTGAGATTTAGAACTATCTATGTTTGGTTTTGGAGATTCTTAGAAATCACAGTGTGTGTAGAAATTATTCAAAATGAAGTTTCTAGATTTCAGAAGGAAAATTCTTGGGGCACATAATTTTGGAGCATGAATTTTTAGTTGATCTAGAGATGGTAAAAGATTATTTGTCATGGAAGGAACCAGGAAATGTATTTCTATTACGAAGCATCCTTGTTCATGCTGGATACTACCGAAGATTCACCATGGATTTCTCTAAGCTTGCATCACATCTGACTACCCTTACTAATAATGTAGTGAAATATTCCTTGGATTAAATGTTTCAGTCTTCTGTTGATGAACTGAAGAAAGTTATGACCTTAACGCCATTTTTTATCTTACTTGAGCACAGTAAGCGGTATATTGTGTTCTGTGATGCATCAGGTGGTTGTTTGGGATGTGTAATGATACATGATGATCATGTGGTAGTTTATGAATCTCTTCATATACAACCACAAGGGAAGGACAACCACAATAGCGATTTATAAATTGATGATGTGATGCATACACTTGAGTCATGGAAGCTCTATTCTTTGGGTATAAGTTCACAGTTTTCTCTGATCATAAGAGTCTGGACAAAATCATTCTCAGAAAGACTTGAAACTTTAACAAAGACAAAGGAGAGAATACCTTTAGAAATTTTTTTTCGACTTTGGCTGCACCCCAGTGAAATGTAATGTTGTTGTAGATGCTTTAAGAAGGATAGTACCATCACATGATGTTTTGGAATCCAAGGAGTGGAATATTATGGGGATTTTATCTTAGTTTAACGTGGATGCTCAAGGGGATGTTTCATGGATGGTTTTAACATGTGTTCTGATATTATCATCTCTCATGGAGTTTGTCTTACTAATTCAACAATGAGATGATTCATTTTATAAGATTTAGGAAAAACACTTTGGTGGAAAGTTAGGTTTTAGTTGGTCTCATTCATTAGATGGAAAACATCACTTCAAGATGTAAGTCTCCACCCCATCACCTATGTGAAGTTCATTGTTGTTTTATTTCCATAGATCTTCATGGGACATTCTTCATGGCACTATAAAGATGTATTATGACATGAGAATATGGTTCTAGTGGCTGGGTATGAAGTGAAACTTTGTAGATTATGTGTCCTCCGGTTACACCTTCCAACAGATAAAGGCAGAGCACTTCAAAACCTTTTGGTATGCTTTAGCCACATCTAGTTCCGGTTTAAAAGTGGGATGAGGTTTCCTGGGATTATGTTGTTGGGATTCCTCATACACCTCATGAGAAAAATACTATCTAGGTGGTTGTTGATATGTTTATGAAGCCTTCTCACTACATTTTGATATAATACACTACTAAAGTTTAAAATTTGGGTAAGCAATATGTGCATGAAATAGTGAGTCTATATGGGAGACCTTATGCTTATGTTTTAGATAGGAATAATAGGTTTACCTATAGGTTTGGTAAGAGTATTAATGATTAAATAGTGACTTAGGTAAATATGAACACATATTACCATCCATAAATAGATTTCCAAACAGAACGCGTAGTTTCAATCAAAGTGGATATGCTTCATGCATGCATCATGGATTTTGATGGACAATGGGATAACCATCTAGGACTGGTTGATATTGTTTACAACAAAAGTTACTAGTCGTCAATCAGAATGGATCCTTTTGAAGAGTGGTATGGTCACCCATTAAGATCACTCCTTTTTTGGGAAGAGGCAGGTGAAGTAGTTTGGGTTGGACCAAGTCTTGTTCAAGAGACATCAACAATTATTTAGGAGGAGCAGTGACGTTTGGTTACAACCCAATGATCATAGAAATTGTATCTAGATCATCTGTATCTTCCTTTGGAGTTTTTTATTGTTGATTGGGATTTATATAATGTTTCTCTCTGATTAAGTCACTATCATGTTGGGAAATAAAGAATGTTGGATCTGAGATATTTTGGACTGTTTGAGATCAATAAATGGCTTGCGAAATTTTCTTATTGGTTAGCATTTGCAGCACAGTGGATGGACATTGATGATGTTTTCCACATATCTCAACTCCGGTCATGTCACCCTAACCCCACTCATGTTCTATGTTTTGATGAAAGTGAGTTAGAGCAAGATGATTCTATTTTGGAGAAACCAATTCATATTGTTGACTCTAAGATGAATGTATTTCGTGAGAAAATGATTCCATTGGTCAAAGCTCTTTTAAATGAAGGACCATATTCTCATGATACAAGGGTATGTGGGTCATTGATAAAGGATTAGTGGCCTCATTTCTTTATATATGTCACATCATCTAAATGACTTCTCAAGGACAGATATTATTTTGGGTGGGGAGTTTGAAACATCTTGTTACCTTTATTGGGTTATTTTTTCAACATTTATATGTCCCCTTTTTTGTTTAAGAATCCTTAAAAAAAATTATGGGCTTTACTGATGGTTTCAACTTGTCTATCTAAAGAACATTCCATTTAGTTGGGGACAGATTCAAGTTGTGAAGTTGGGGTCATTCCGTGAGTAGGTACATGTCATGTGCCTAAGGTACACGTATTTACTGGTTAAATATTGTCTTTTTTTACCTAAGGTGACATGTTTTTCATCATAACATTCCAGCATTGCCTTCACGTCATGACCAAGCTTTACATGTCTTGACCTAGAACATGCCTAGTTTAATGTTAAATGTTCGGTGGGTTTGAACATTCCTTATCTCTCCAGACGTCATGGCACTCAACCCTAAAATGCTCTAATGATTTTTCAGAGGTATCTCACCTTCCAAAAAGATCAGATCAGATCTGGTTCATCCTTGTTTCTATGGTGAATACCTCCAGCTAAGTTTTCACTCTGATTCTCTCTTGAAATTAATCATGATATATCCCTAGCATTGCGTTATCTAATCCACTAATCCATGTTGAATGTTTTTTTATCCTCCTCTAACTCCGTTATGAGATCTCCTTCCAGCGGCTTTTTTAGTTTTTTGGTTCCGGTGTGTCGGGCATCATTATTTGAGATAAGCGGTTTCGCACTCGTTCACTGACCATTTGGGTCTATATTTGTTTCAATATATTGTGGGATTTGATCCTAGGGTCTAAATTGGTGTTTTTGGGTTTCATTATTAGTTTACGATTTTGCTATCGGTAAGTGAGACCCGAACATCGATCTAGGTTCCTTCGTCTCTAGACTATGATAAAGAACATACTTGTTTTTATTTTCAAATTTTTTTTTGTAAATTGATTAATGAAATTGGCGTGGTTGTTGTGTGTGTTAAATAGGGTTTTGAAAGAAAAAAACTATTTCCCTAGATTTTTTTAAATTGATTGTGGTATAGTTTTGAATGGGTTTGAAGACATTGAAATGGGAATGTGAGAAAAAGAACATGGCTTACCTTGTCTACTTAGGTGTAAGATTTACATTAAGGACATCATTAATTGCATTGTTTTTATCATGGAGGATTGTCTGGGATATTTCCTCTACTTCTTAGGACTATTGTTCTTGGGGGCCGATATTGACATTTTTGGGGGTTTACTCATAGTTTATTTCTATAATTTATAGGCTGAGTATTCTTGAATCAGTTTTGTGCACAAGATAGTTTTGGTACAAGTACTCCAATATCTTGAACTGTACTATTCCTTGGTGTTGTGATACATAAGATTTGGGGTTATATTGTTTTTTTGTCTGAGTCTGCCTTGATTTTCATGTTGATGCTTGTAGAAAATGATATGGAAATATTCATAAGAAAATGATATACTTGCTTTTTTAGAACCATGAAAAATTGAATGTTTAGAATGTTTTCTACAAAATTCATTTACTACATATAATGTAATGCTTTATTTAAAAATTAGAATACATGGTATTTTATACAAATAAATATTATGGAACACCTTTGAGGAATCCTACTAATCATGTTACCTCACTCCTTATGATCTTCTTCGATGGTGTGTAGACCATTATTTGTCTTGTTGTGCCGGTAAAGGCAAGGTGTCATAGTGATTTGGTGAGGTTTAGGTTAGCTGGAATGGGTAGATGATGGTGAGATGGTTGGATCATTCCCATGATGTCGTTGGAGTATCTGTGGGTTTTGATTCCTAATTTGTTAGACTAGTCTTTTGGTGTTTTTTTCTACTAATAGAGTGGTTTTGTTTCTGTTTTTTTCTTATAGATATGGTATATATATTTTGTAAGTCTTCCACTATTCCATTACATTCTTCTATATATATTCCATGTGGTTTTCTAGGTTATGAAAATAATTCATTCAGTTTTTTTGTGTGATGGCAGGTTGCTTGTCGCCATCCCCTAGGGATCGGGAACACCCTTCAAGTTTGTGTCGTATCAGGTCAGCTACTAGGTTTGAGGGAAACCTGGGTTAGTTCGTTATAAGGGGTATATTAACTAATTTTAAACCTCATAATTCAAAATCACATATCCATTTATGAGGGTTCAATTCCTATATATTGATCTACTTAATTTATAATAAAAAAGAAAAATTCCAGGGAATTCAATTTTTCATAATAAACTCATTTAAACTATGGACAATTTTTTTTACATAATTAATTTTTTAAAATGATTCAAATAAACATAATTGGATTACAAATAATATAATATTTCCAATTTTACTTAAAAATCATTTATAAAAGGCATCATTTTAAATTCCTCAAATAAAAAATCATTAAACATCATTATCATTCACTCTTTATCAGAAGATAAATATTCATCAAAACATTTAAAATGTACACCATATGATAATTTTCAAATTATGATTCTAAAAAATATGTTTGTTTTTTCATTTAGATTTAATATATGTGTAAAATTATAAATATAATATTTTCCGACAACATGAATTAAATTTTATTTTTTTTAATGTTAACATATTTTTCAAATATAATATGACTATATATAAAATCAGATATTTATTTCATAATAATTAATAAGTAAATATTAATTTAGTAGAATGTATATATATCTTAAATTGTTTTTATTCTTATTCATAACCACTAATTAAATATATTTATTTTAACAGTCAAAATAATATAATAATATTTCAGGGTTATTTATGCTCTGTGTCATGTGTCTTATACTTTGTAGAACATCTTGTTTTTGTTTTAAAATATAAGTTTTAACATTATCCCACTTTAAATAAGTATCTTAAATGAAATTTTAATGTTTCCTATGAAATCAGGTTCTTGATATATAAAAATTATTTTATTGAAACCCCAAATCCTAAAATCCTGTAATGAACCATCCTCTAATAAATAGGGAATTTGAAATAAGAATGTGACATGGAATAACACAAAACTAATTTTGAAAAATGGGTAACATTAGTGGGAAGTGAATATATGGATATATATATATGATACAACTAAATATTAATGAATAATAGGGTGTGATATATAATAAAACATTATAAAATATATTCTATTATTCAAAAAATCATGTCAACATCATCAAATATGATATAATACACTTTTTCATAAATTTAGTAATTCATTCCAGGTTTAACAATAATATCGCTTGAACATTATCCAAAATTGTTTATATCAACTAAACATAAATATTTCAAGATCATACATATATTAATCATTTTCTTTTCTACAATCAAATGGTCATCTATAATATTACACCTTAACCATAAATCACTTTTTATTTCATCAGCACCATTCAATATTTTCTTCCCATCCTCAATAAAAAAAATATTATTACACAATACATATATATTTCATGATTATTATAAGAAGAATACCATTGATAAAAATACTTCAACAACGTAATTCATGAATTCCAATACATAAACATTAAAATCATTACCCTTACTTATTAAACCATTAGATAAGATTCATCATCATATTTTACAATACCTCAATCATTTCATATTTCATTCACTGGTTCATCATTGTAAATAGTAATACCTTTAATCATAAAACATTTATAATCCACATATTGAGAAATTCCCTTAAGGTAAGGATTATATAATTACCATATTTCTAACAATAAACATTAAACCATTGATGATACCTTAGGGAAACAATTATTACTATCCCTTGTATTGAACAAAATTATCATTTTTCCTCAGTTATTACATATTTCATATCTTTATTTTTAACACGCCGAAAAATATCTCATTCCATTGAAAAACATCCTAGGGTTCATTTTCCAATATAAATATAATATAAGAAACTAAATATTATTTCATACATTATAATCCTGGAACAACACATATCCCTTATTACACGTGTTAGAAAACTCACCCTTGATATGTTTTCAAAATATAAGATAGGATAGATGATTAGGCATAAATAAATAGTTTCAAATTCAATATCCTATATAACATGGTCGCTCATAATGATAATAATTCCATTTTCCATCACATACAATTTTAACATAATTTCTCATTGTCCCAAATAGTCACTATATTGAAAAATAATATTGTAAACAATAATAATTATAGTGGGAAAACATAAAATAATTATTAATATATGTAAATTAAGACATTATATTTTAATTATTTGACACCTTATGTTTGTCTGGGGACACTAATGGTCTTAAAAAACATTTTGTGTATATTCTATACACTGACATAACCCATGGGTTGTCACTAATGTCATGTTTTCATGTCTAACAAAATATATCATTGATACAATCAACATCGACCCATTAAATTCATAAATAGAAATAAAATTTTATTAAATTAATATTCATTAAATAAAATAATGATCCAAACTAGAATCATAGATTTATAATATCATTATAAACATGGATACATAAAAACCCATTTTATATGTTAACTACAATATCTACAATTATGATAATTATAATAAGAACCCTTCTTAGATATAACATAAATAATACAATTATTCATAATATTGGTAAAGGAAACGTAATAATGGTTGATTTTAGATGCTCATAAATGGTGAAAATGGAGATATCAATTATCAAGAAACATAAAGTTATTATAACTTTATAAGAACATGATAAGAATAACTGAAAACCAATATTTTATTATCATATATCATAATCACGAATCAAGGTGGTTCCTAAGAAATGAATCATACAGAATCCAATGAAAATAAACAATGAGAGAATAAATTGGAATTATAGATGTATTTTTTCATATATATATTCATATAAAAACATTTATTTATTATTCAATATTTAATTCGAAAACAATCAATGTTAATTGGTGTTAACTCACTAAACTATCAAATTTTTCAAGATTTACTCCCAATACTATTATAGGGGAAAGATTATCTTATTTAATTTTATTAGCTATCCATTATATTCTTTTTTATGTCATGAGATATCCATCATAACAGAATTCATTAGAAGGAAATATAATTATAACCCCACCTGTGATATATTGAGAACCATACAAATGATTTAGATAATATTCTAGAATATTAATCTCAAAATAAACTATGAAACTGAAATATTTTTCCAAATTATTTAATCATATAATAACCTATTTGAATTAAATTTGTAATGGTTTGTTCCTTCTTGGTCCATTGTAGGGTTGATTTTGGCAGTTTGGGTGATTTTTAGATACGGTTTTATGATGATTGATGGTGCAGTATATATACTAATGGATATATATGTTTTGAATGGTTTATAATATGTGAATTAGTAATTTGAGACTTCTAATGTTGTATAATTATTTTTTTGAGTTCATATTGGAAAAAATGAATTTTGTTCTCATCATGATATTAGAATTAATGATGTGTATCTAATTTGAGCGTAGGTGACATGAATTTTAGATAATTTTTATGAAATATGAATTCATATCATGAATGTGTTAATGAAATGAATGTGTATGATTTTAGGATCTATTTGATCCATTTAATCAATTTTTATTTCATCAATACATTCTTCTCTATTTTCAATATTTTAGAAGATCTCTACATTCTATGAGAATATATTCTATCTCCTTCTCTATTTATTAGGTCACAGGGTTTTTGTTGATTCTCATTGGATATCTATAGAGAGTTCCCTTCTCTCTCCCATTAGTTTACTTATTTTTTCATTATTGATCTAATGTGGTTTTACATTTATCATTATGGTTTTTATTGAGTTGTGTTTTTTATAACCCTTTGTTGAGGTTTTGGTTGATTTGTATGATCATTTTTCAAAGAATATTTGGGAAGTTCCATCGTCCCCTTATATTTAGAAAATAGACTAGAAATATTCTTTAAGGTAGGGGATCCATGTATTCAACTTATTATGAACTATATGTGTAATATAAATTCTTTTTTATACCGTAAGGGGAATACTATGGGTCATAATAATAAGATAATTAATCATTATTGAAGAATTAATTTTTATTGGGAGTTATCACATTCTTTAATTATTTGATATATATTATTAATGTTATTATTAATTCATAATTCTAATTATGAATTTTTTAATTAATATTTTTGATGTATCTATTTTCCTGAAATGACCCTTTCTCTAGTGTTTTTCGATCATACCCTAAATAAGTTGTTAAAGAATGTATATTTGGATAATAAATATATTCTAATGGATTTATGGTTGGTCTGATAATACCCATGATAAATTTTGAATATGTGTGGTAATTACACTGAATAACTAGGGAATTTGGTTATTTTTCTGTTATTTTATTGTGCTTATTGTGTTTTTTCTCCATGGTTTGGGATATTGTTTAGTGATTTTGGTGACCAAATATGTTATGTAGTAAGTGGGATTGTCACATAGTGGGTTTTTAGTATGTTTATGATGTTGGAAGTTTCACATTATGGTTCTATGTGGTTTTGGAATGGTAGTTGTGGTCAAGTGGTTGTGGAGCAGTGGTTATGGAATAGTTATTTTGGAATGATGGTTGTGTCATAGGGGTTGTGGCACATTGGTTTGTTTGAAGTGGTTTTGGGGTAGTGGTTCTTTTATTATTAGTGGTAATAGAATTTTACTATGTCTATGATTATTGTTTGATAAATTTTGGTATATTCGGTGATGTGATGCAATTAAGATGGTGGATATGAGGTGAGGTAGCATTGGTTGAGTGAGATGTTGTATTTTTAGAATGGCATTGGTGAGATAGCTTCCTGGATATGCATGGGATGATAAACGAAACAAAATTCATTTGTAGATAAAAGGGGTGGCCTAAAAACTGATTGGTGGTCATTGGCTAAATGAATTGAAAAAATTACTACGTATTATAATGTGATATACAATGGTCAATATACAAATAGTTTGTAACGTGTAACAGAAAGAGTGAAATTTTGTGTGTATTTTTTTGTGGTTTTGTGGTGTTTCATATTATGGTGACAATAGTTCTGATGGTTGATGTGTTATATATGGTGTCGATGTAGTGTGCAATATTATTTTATATGAGAACACATACTTTGGATTTACTATAATATATATATAGAAAGATTATATTATAATATATTCTCCCACACCAATTTAGATAATCTTACCAACAATCACCGGCACTGGGTTCAAGATGTTTTCCCTAACATCCAGTATGGTAGTGATACATATAGATGGATACTTATCCCCCTCACTTCCTTCATTATTAGGTTCATAGGACTATGAGGGAGATTACCTAGAGGTGATGTGTGGCCCATGTGTGTATGATTGTGATGTGGTGTGATGTGATGTGTTGGACTATGTGTCTATGGGTTAGATGTCATATGGTGTGATGTGATGTGTTGTTGAATGGGTCTATGGGAATGAAATGATGTGATGTTATGTGATGTGATTCGATATGATATGTTCTATGTACCAGGTGTCTGTGTGTGGGATATGATGTTTTCTGTTGTGTGCTCTTTGTTTCTATGTGTAGTATGTGATGTGATGTGATGTGGCATGTGGACCAGGTTTCTATGCGATGGTGGGATATGAAGTTATGTGGTATGTGATGAATGTATGGGATCATATGAATTTAGATATTTTGGCATTGGAGTGAGATATTAGTGAATAATAGGATGTGGGGAACCCTTATTTATTATTAGTCAATCCTATATCATTATATATGATTCATTATTTGGTTTACGAGATATGTTTATTATGGGTTTTGTTAAATGAACTATATTAGAGGTTGTTGGTTACATTATATGTTCATAGCCACATCACTTTTATTATTTGACATTTACATTTGAGGCAATGGTTATTTCCCTAATGAGTATAACTATTATTATCCCGTGCAATTTCTAAACTATTTTTCTATTTTCGAAGAGGTTTTTATCCAAGATGGGAATTACTAATTGGTTTGGAGTTGTTGTAGACTAATTGTTGATGATTTTTTCACTATTTTTATATTTTTACTCTAAAATTGTATCAGTTTTACATTATTCATGCATTATGTGATAGTTTTTAGTTTACCTATATATCTATACTATAGTTTTATAGTATTTTTTATCTTATCTGATTATACAACATCATTTATAGAGTGTATTTATTTCCAAAAACTGATATTTTATACCTAAGGTGTTTTTCACTATCCTAAGGCCTAATGGAGGTAGAACACATCATTTACCATTTCTCTATCATCATTGAGGTATATTTGGAATGAAGTTGTTGTTATCTAGTGTTATCTATGTATTAGATGAGAAATAGTATAGAGATTGTATTTACTATAATTGAGGATCTCAATGTCTTATTAGAAGCAATTATAGTTTACTATGGTGCATGGCATTATCTAGGAAGACTGGAATAGGAATGGAATTTTATCCCCCCAACATCATGTTCCCAAACTCTCACCGTATTAGACATCCAACTGTGGTGGACCAATTTGAAGGGTAGTGTAAAAAGATGGGTACATGAATCATGATAAATTGAGTTTATTTTTTACATGGGTGTTATAGAAAAATAAAATGAATATAAAAGTGAAATTATTTTTTTAATAAAATTACATGTTACAAGGTATTGGATGTTCTCCTTGTTTTTAGGAATGGCTCATGTTCATTTTCTAAATGTCACTCAACAATTTGCTGTATATTTGGGTAATCTAGTTGATCATCCAAGTGATAAAATTATATAGGAGGATGTGTTAAGGTAATGATCTTTTCATCACTTTTAGTGGAATAATTTGAGAATTTATGAGGGAAGTGGCATGGATATAAAGATATAGTGATGGGTGGATGATATTTATGCCAGCTTTCTTGATTTTGGGGATATTAGTTGAAAATTATGTCTTCATTAAATGAGTTTTGGATCAACTTGGATGTTGTAGGTGGAGGAGTCATAGTGTAGAGACTCGGAGGATGTGGTGATGTGTGGTCATGTTAGACATAGTGATGATCATGAGGGATATTCAGAGGATGATTAGACCAAGATTGTATTTGATGGGAGGTTGTTTTTCTAATAGGCGATGCAAGAAAAAGATATACATGATATTTAAATACCATATTTTTTGTTACATTATGGATTTACAATGATGTGTCTTGGATATTCTAGAAATCAATGGTGGTTGTCGGTGAAATAGTTAGTGGTGTTGTTTTTGGAATTTTTCTTTTATTTTTTATCATGTGAAATTGGAGAACCATGTTTCTAGATATTTTTTCTATCCTTAGATGCACCCTAGAAGAAATTAGAGAAAATATTAATAGATTTTTTCAATTTTTTTACTCTGATCTAATAGAGGATTTAATACAATATGCGTGATAATGCACCGATTTATGAAATCAACTCATGTTTAGGTGATACATGAGTTAGGCCCCACAGATGATTTGGTGAGGTGGTATATGGATGATGTGTTTAGGATTTAGGGGGTACCAAAAAATGTATTATATTATTAGGATTCCTATTTTTTCCTTATAGTTTAATAGGGTATAGTATAATGCTTTGGGGACTCAAATGTGACAAAGCACTACATTCCTCCATCAGAATGATTAGTGAAGGGATAAAATCTTATTTATTGTATAGGATATTTTGAAATAATTATTCAAATATTTTAGCGGATCCTGGGTATGAAACATTATAGTGATCACGTTTTCATAAAACAAATAGCTATCAATCTACCATTTTTTACTCCATTTTATGTGTTATTGGGGTGGTTGTTTAAATCTATATTTTCTTGATTGGGGTTGGATATTCCATATATCTTAGTCTTGATGAGGTTCTAGGAATTACCGATAAGATCTAGTTGGTTCTTGAGAGAAGGAGGTTGGTGTGGGACCATCTGAAGGCCTATTCAAATTATATTATGAGGTCTGTGAATTTTGAGGAAAGATACGATTTATTCATTAGAGTCTCCACACAACATGGGTATTCATGGTTTGGTAGTGGTTCCATCCTTATGCATGGTTTCTTAGGCCCTTTTAGGAGTTGGGGTGAGTTTTTGAGGTGGAATAGTTGTTATAATTTCTATCATGGTTGGAGAGAGACAACGAAATCATCAAAATGTCCTAGTTTCATTTATATCTTCATGAAGAATCACATGGTATTAAATGTTGTTAGTTTGATATTAAGGATGAAACAATATTTTTGGAGCATCTATAAGAGATACAGACCATCTCTAGAAGGTTGTTCATGGGTGGACCATTCCCTTTTTTTCTATCTTATGGAGTCTTGGTGGCCAATAGGAGTGTACATGGGAGTGGGAGATGTAGTTGTGTGCATAGTACCCTTTGATGTTTTAAGTTTACTATTTTATTATTTTTATTTTGAAGTGATGTTTAGATCATTATATGATATGAGATGTGTTATATTCATTTATGTGTTGTGTTTAAGAATACCCATTACATAGGAAAAGTGGATTACATAAATCCTACTCGAGAGTCATTATATTTTTATGTAATTAAAAATGTCGGAAAATTTCATTAATTAATACATATGATTGTATCTTTAAATGGAAAATATAATTCTATGATGTTTGTGATTAGTATAGTTTTGTGCATTTGGTTTGGTAGTGGTTGGTTTTGGATATGTTTTGGCTGGAGTGGTTATGTGGAAATGGGGTAATTCTAGCTGGTACCAGATGATGTAGTATTATGACTTGTGAGTTGTGATAACGTGATTAAGCACTTTGTTTCAGGGGAATTTCATTTTTTATGTCTGTTTTGTTGAGTTATTGAGGAGTAACAAGATCCTTGACAAGTATCTCACATGGTCATTGGTCACACACCATTCCTTCGATGTTTGATTTTGGCTTCTTGAGGTTTAGAATCATTTGAGGGGTATCTAATATAACCATTCATTCATTTATGAGTTCTTACAAATTTTTAGGGTGTTGGTGGGTTTTCCGAGGAGGATTCATTTTGTTTGGAGGAGAAGCATAGTATTTATAGGATATTCACATTTAAAATGGTTTATAAGATGTGAATTGAGGATTCATGGATTGTGATTATGATAATTAATATATTATATTTGGATGAGGTATGAAAAAGAAAATGGATTCAAATTTTTAAAAGGTGAACTAGTGATGGGTTACTAATTAGATCTGATGTAACATGAATAGTAGTGTAGGTTTTAAAAATGGGAATCCACGTTGTGAATGTGTTACATGATGTGAAACTATTGGGTTTTAGGTTATTTTATTACCCATTAAATAATTTTCAAATAATTCATTCATACTTGTCTCCCATTCCATTCATTATAGAAAAAACCCTAGGGCACTAGATGGGATCTTCATGCCTGATTCTACAATTCATTGATCAATCAGTTCTATTTAATACCCATTACTAATCAAGGGTAAATTTTCCACTCCTTCTAGTTGGATTAATTCAGATCTTTATTATTGATCTATTATGGTGGTGAGGTTTGGGTTTTTAGTGTCTATGGATTGAATTTTAAAAATCCATTTGGTTTTGATGTAAGATAATCCTTGACTTCATTGTTTGGTTATGGTTTATGGGTAGTTTTTTCTTCTCTATATAGTTTTTAGTGACATAAAAAACCATTATTAATGAAGGGGATCTCATTTTCTCTAGCTTATGTTCTATTTCTGAGATCTTTTTTCTTATTAATACATATGGGGAAATTTTAAGGGTTAACATAATCAGATAATTAATTTCAATAGTTTAATTGATGGGTATTAAGAGTTACCATATTCATTACATCTTTGATTTGTATTGATGATTTTATTGTTCATAGTTATTCCAATTCTAAAAATAACAACTATTGCGGGTTTTCTATTTATATATTTTTTATGATTTAGTGTCCTTGGTTGTGTTATAGTGTGATCATCACAAAACAAAATATTCTAACGATCTATTATTTTGATAATAATTGGTTACCCTAGACTTATGTTTTGTTTAATAATACCCATGATAAATTAAAATATGTGTGACAATGACCCTAAATAATTGTGGCACCCGATTGGTGTTATATTTCTGTATGTTTGCTTCATAGGTTTTCCCTTAATTGTTTGGGATACAATGTGGTACTTTTAGTGACCAGATAGGTCGTGTAGTATAATAATTAGTTATGTGGTGGTTGTATAGAATGGATGTGATGTGGGATGTAGTTTGATGTGGTGAAATGCGGTTATGCTATAGTGGTTGGGGAATTGTTGTTCTAGTATAGATGTTTTGTGGAAGTGGTTATGGTGTACTATTTTTGGTATAATGGATTATTTTTTATATGTGATTATATAATTAAATTATGGTTTTTACATGTCGTTGATATGGTGAATCATCTTAGGGATGCGATGTGATCATGATGGTAGATGTGTGGAGGTATGGTGGTGGTTGTGGGAGGTGGGGCAGTCGTAGTGTGTCAGTATTATACAGTTTATCCTATATCCATGGGAATAACTATGATAATTAAAGAAAATAAAAAATCTAGTAGATAAATGGGTTATACTAGAAACATATGTGTGGAATTTGGAAGGATAATTGAATAAATCAATGGGTTGTGTACCTTTAAATGAGATGTGAAAGGAAAAAAATGTAAGAAATCAATAAAAGAAGGTTGAAATTGTTGTGTGGCTTATGTAGTAGTTTGATGGCTCTGTAGAAAGTGGTGATAGTGGTTGATATAGTTGATAAGTGTTATGTGGTTATGATTTGGTGTGAACTAGTATATATGATATGAACCCATAGGTTGGGTATTGTCTGTTATCTATATATCATTTATGTTTACATTTTTTTCTATACACCCCACCTTTGTTGGATAACATTACACAACATTAAATGTTTCATGTACTAGTTTTCCCCCAACATCACTGATGGTGGTGATATAGATGGAGGGGTACCCCATATCAACTCTCTTAAATTAGTAGTATTGACATGGGTTGGTGTTAAAGATTACATAGTAGTGTGTTGTGACCTAGATGTTTGTGATTATGATGTGTTGTGTTGTCATGTGGTTGACCAAGTATCTATATGAAAAATTTGAAGTGGCCTTTTGTGATGTTTTGGCCCATCAATCTATGGGTCGGAAATTACTTGACGTGATGCGATGTTATGTGTTGACCATGGGTCTATGGGTGGGATATGAGATGATTTGTTGTTAGGTTTATGTATCCATGGGTGAGTTGTGATTTGAGGTTAGGTGATGAGTGGACCAGGTATCTATAGATGGATGGTATATGATGTGATGTGGTATTTTTGAATGTAATGTGAGTATAGGATGTTTGACCTCTGGTTGTAAGAGTGGAAAATCAATGGGGATTCTTGATAACGTATCATTTATTTGTTATGATTTTGAAGATATTTTGTTATATTGGAGTAATGAATTGGGCATCGAAACATGGTTATGAATGTTTTGATTATATGATAGTTATAGGTGCTTGTGGGTTTTCGGTATACTCACATGTGTGATAGTGTGCTTATACACATGTTCTTTTGAAGAATATGTTATGTGCCTAATAAGTACACATGTTTTTTCCACTCTATGAATATTAACTGTATATTCTATTTCCAACAGGAATGGGGGGGACATTATAGATATTACTAGTTGGGTTAGATATGTTATTAATTTTATTATGTATGTATTCAATTATGGTACATACAATGTTGAATTTATCATTGTATAAATTTAAATTTATTCATGCATTGTGGGATGGTTTTTATTTTACTTTATATTTTCTCCTGGAGTTGTTTTGTAAATTTTTTACCATATATACAAATTTTATTTCATTTATAGTGGGTAATAGATCGAAGACTACAAATATTTTATATAATCAATTCAATTCTCCAAACCAGGGTCTACGAGATATTTGACTAGGGGTCATTATCTCTCTCTCCCTATTGCGACGACATTAGTGGTAGAGGGTTATGAAAAAAAACTTGTATTATAAACATTTCATCATAGAATATAAAATTGAAATGAAATTACTTTTATAAGGTTCATTTGATCAAAATCATAAAATAGCTATAGAATTACCAATGATGAAATTACTGGATATATCTCCAGTTAATCATCAGTAACATCAAATAAATTATTCATTGATGGAAAATCCTTTAATGATCATGTGGAATATTCCTTATGGAAAATGTATTTTCACATTGAAATAAATTATTATATATATTACTAATTATTAAAGTGATTTTTTAAGTAATATTGGTAAATTTTATTTTATTCTTTGCAGCATTGAGTGGTCATGGTGGAATGAAATTTTGTTATTGAAATATAAGTTAAATGAAATAATTAATTTCACGAAGCTTTAAGAAAAATTATGACCACTCATGGAAAATAATTATATCATCAATTTTAATACACGTTTTAATAAATCATTATGGGGAAAAAACATTGAAAACATATGAGAATATTTTTAAAAAAATATATTTTTAGAATACATGGACTTAGAAGCCAATGAATTGTAGAACGAATACAAAAATATTGCATGTTTTCAATAAAAACATCCATTTAGTATCCTTAGTTATTAAATAGATTATATTGAATGGAAATCATGTAATATTTAGGAGTAATTATAAGATAAGAAAATTCATAATTATCTTGAGAGTTAGGCCATAATATTGAATCACAGGGATATAATAAGAAACAATCTTGATAAGCAATAAGATTGTAACATAAAACCCTTACTAGTTTGGTAACATTAAATAATAATACCGTGAATTAAAAACATCATTGTGTAATTGATTACAATGAAAATAATAATATCATTGATATTACATGTCAAAAGAGTAGCATAACCACCTTATAAAATAATTTAGGTTCCTAAATTAAATTTTTTTCTCAAATAAGTTAATTTGAGGCAATAAACCCTTAAATGGTTTTTGAATACATTCATATGAGTTCATAGAAAATATATTAAATAAATGTTTTTAATTTCAATATAATACAGAAAAAAACTAAGATATATGATAGCACATATTATTTACCTAAATACCAACTATCAGTTGTTTATTTACTATAATATATTGAAAAAATTATTCCATTTGATAATTGTTTCATTTTATCATTAAAGGCGTATTTTGATATATTGTTCATTTATATTGATCATGGTCCCAGAATCTAAACTATATAGAACCTGATAAATATATCATATATATTCATTATATATATATTTTTATATCCATCCATAAATGATTGTGATAGAAAAAATTAATAACACTATTCATAGAGACAATATGCATCATGTACACATGAACTATATTTTAACATTCTAATGAGTGGAATGACTGAAAGGTAAATAATAATTCAACATAATTAAATCATTTATATTTCACATAAATCATATGTATTCATCAAATCCTTCCTTGTTAAGATCTATGTATTGTGTAAATGAAAAAAGAAACACATCCCTTCTTGGAGGTCGTAGTCTACATGTACTAACAGTTGGTGTTAATGTTTTACAACATACTAGAAGATGGGAAGGAATGTATGATATTATAATTACAAAATTATAATAATTTCATAATTATTTTTAATAAATATATAACCCATCATATTTTGGATCAATAAAATATGGGGATGAAAAATGAATTGTATCGCCATGTGGAGATAGGGACAAGTACGTTTCAAAGATTGATACATCCACTTATCATGTTATGGAAATGTTTTTGTATGATGGTTATTTCTTAATTATAATAAAATTTCATAATATTTTGAATAATGATGATATTTTTTTATAATAACATCATTAGATTTAGATGTGGTCAAAATGAAGTAAAAAATTATTTTTGAAGGTGATTTCCTCTTTATTGAACAAACTCCAATATATTTCTACTTAAGGATCCCATTGGTGGTAATTTTGGAATGATGTTACAACTACAGTATCGTTAATTTTGTTTATTTTCATATGGGTTAGTCGAGAGAGATATATTAATGTTGTGATAAGAAGGGAAAATATGGGTTTTGTTTTATAAGTGAGGGGAGAGCTCATCCAATTTCAAAAGATATATAAATAATGAATTTATTCTCAAGTAAAATTCATTCGAATTGACATATATTTGGAGATATGTTTGGATGTGGCTAAAATACCATTGAACAATAAAATTTGGTCAGTTTCTCCTGGTTCTGATATTTTTCTGTTGGTTAAACCACTTAGTAAACTAATTTAATCATTAACTATAATTATGTCTCTTTCACTCAAAGTGGGATAAAATATTATTTAGAAGTTGATAATTAGAATATAAATTGATAATGAATTAAAATTTCAACCATATCTTTTATCCCTAATCAAATATGTAAATTTTTATGAAATTTATATAATTTAATACAATATTATTTTCATAAAATATCATTTCTTCCATTTTGAAACTATATTAATAATTTAACTATAAAGACATTAAGAAAAAAAGGCATAAAATAAAATAAATTAAAAAATATCATATTCACGTATACAACTTAGGTGAAACTTTAAATACCTCAAATTTTATTACATTTTACATTTTTAAAAATTTATATTTTAATTTTATATTTATTGTTTAAATATTTTCACTGTAATGATTAATCATATATGTATATTATATAACAACAGAAAATTTGATTATAATTAAATTCCTAAATATAATTTCATTATTCTCAAATGAAATAGTTTTATTAATTCATCACATGATTTTATCCTTATGTAAATAGAAAATAGATATATAGAACTTAGAGAGTGAAATTTACAAAGTTCATTTACTTTAAATATTATAGAGGTCATTTTTGTTGAAATATGTCCCAAAACAAATTATATTTCAATCCCAAGATGATATAGTTTAAAATAAATTTATCCAACAAGATTTAAGATGAAAAATTGTGACCTTTATACTTAGTATAAACATTAATTACATCATTTCTCCTTTTCAATTATAACAAAAAAATATTACTGTTAATATTCATAATGACCCAAAAAAGGGGGCATATTCACAAAATTTGAACAATTGGATTTAAAATATGACATCCATTTATAATGGTTCAATCATTAAAGGTAGCATATATTAATTTATGATGAAATTTAAGTATGAAATGAAAACAAATATTTCTGTAAAATATCATTTCAAGTATAATTTTTTTTATAAAAAACAAAATAATAAAATTTATTCTAATGAACATAATTAGATTACAAATCATATAAAATAATAATTTCAACTAAAAATAATTTTAAAATAATATTTTTCCTTTTAAATCACTAAAACATATTGTGTGAAAAGAAAATATGTATTTTCTAGATTCCTAAGAAATAAGTATTTTTAGAACGTTTTCAAAAACCAACCAAAATTAATTTAGGTATTTTGATTTAAGAAATTATGCTTATTTCATAAATAAATCTTCTATTATTGGAAAAAAAATATAATATTGTTTTCAAAATAAATAAAAGTCGTTTTTGAAGGAAATGATTCTATAAAATATTAAATATTTATTTCATAATAATTAATCAATACATTGATATAAAGTAGAACCAGTATATATTATTTAAATTTTTTTATTCCTAATCACACCCTCGAATTCAAGGTCTTTGTTTTTACATCGATAATTAAATTATAATATTTCATATTAATTTTATCTCATTTTTCTATTTATAATACGAAATCAAGAATTATGTTCTTGTTTTTAAAAACTTGTGTTATGAACCATCCTAGTAGGGCCTGTGTTGTGACTCCCCAGGACCACATCAAATAAGTGAGGGGATGGTGACTATAAATTATTAAGATAATCTATATATGGGAGGCATTTTTTATGCACTGATACACATGAAGACATCTCATAGCCCACAAAATACTAAAATATAAATACTAGCTGACAACAAAATAATGCATGTGTCTAATACTTTGACAATATAATGAATGGAAGAAAATGAATTTAGGAATGTATAATTAAAATAGAACCATTTAGAGTATGTAAAATATTCTAACATGAATCCCAATATTCTAGGAATTCTATCTGAAAGCCATGGAACACAGCTCAGTCCGTCGGATCTCACTTTGTTTTGTTTGGTCCGGGTCTATCTAGGACTCTGTCAAATGGCTGATTGTCATCACAAGACACAGTGCATCTGGGAAAATCCTATGTATGGGTGAGTATAAAAATACTCACTATTGAAACAAGAAACAAAAATAATACAACAATGAACATTATGGTCAACTCAAAATTTTTATATGTCTATAATACATACAACAACAATATCTAGATATACTCAAAAAAGTCATACAATCCCGAGGTAAGACAAAACCATGATAAAAGAGCCATAATATTCATCCTCCAAAAATCCATGATGCACTAATTTGAGGGAACACGCTCCAATGAATTATATAATGAATGTAATCCATCTGAGAGTTACTATTCATGAGGTCTTGTCTTGATAATGAACTACATGGTTGTCCGAAGAGATACAATACACAGATGAGGATCCATGCCAAAGCCATGGGGAGATACCAATATAATCAATATAGATTAATCTTCTATGTTGAGGATAAATTTCCATGTAGTTATGGTTGTGTCGACCCCAAGAACACCACCTTGTGAATGAAGATTAATTGAGGATCTCACTCTGGACCTCATAGAATAATTCCAAAATCTCTATCCAGGTTGTCCTATAAAAGGGACCGTTTTCCAAGGATTATGAGAATATAACATACCAACATTTAGGGAAATGATAAAGGGAAAACTGTATCAATACATTCCCTATATATTTAGGATAATTGATCCTGGCACTGTATAAAAGGGTACACAACATGTATTAAGATTACATGTCATGTCCCTTGACCCTAAGTCATGTTTGTGTAAATGACCTATGCCATCAAACTGTGTTCGTGTAGCAGTTCATGTCAGGTCGGCATCCAGTGT
Organism: Viscum album; assembly: GCA_963277665.1. Lineage (NCBI taxonomy): Eukaryota > Viridiplantae > Streptophyta > Magnoliopsida > Santalales > Viscaceae > Viscum > Viscum album. The sequence goes on from OY728150.1 coordinate 1,900,228,198, forward strand.
ACTCTACTATTTTTTCCGTACAAAGCATCATCCCATGTACCCATGTTCATGTACCATTATGTGGCATATCAAATGTACTTAGTCTAACCCATGTTGTGTGGGTGAGTAAATGTCATGTAGGAAACCTATGTACTCCTCCTCGGGTCTTTGTACATCAAAATGTACACATAGAGTCTCTGGGGAGAGGTCTCACACCATGTAGTCTAATCCATAGGCTGTGTGGTACTTATTTCTTACCCAAAAACATATCCTCTACTCTGGGGGCCCCACATGGTGTGTAGATTTGGTTTACACATCATGTTGTTCAGGATATTCACGAAATATTTTTCTTCTTTCCAAGATTGATCTAGATAATGTGGAATTTGATACAGTGATAGTTTTCTAATGAAAGGAAATATCCATGAACATCTAAGATTTGTCTTAATCAAATACTGCATCCCAACATTAGATCAACTTTCAAAATGGATCAAATCATATTTCTTCAATAAATAACGAAAAATGTTAAAGAATTAATATTTGGGTGTTCTATATCATTAGAGTTTCTCTTTCTACACCATCACACCTCCATCATGTTGTGATAATACCATATATATGATATTGGATCATTGTACCAATAAAAGAGGTCACAATGATTGATCGATCTACATTAGTTAACTCATAGGCCAGATGAATAATTCTCATGATGAATGATGAATTAAGGGAGAAAATCACAAAATAATCAAGAGGAACTAACCTCAATTGATATTTGTGTGGATAATGGTTCATTTATGTTCATACAAAAATCAAATCAGATAAATTCATACGATAATTCTTCTATCAAGACCTATAAAATAAGTTTATCCAACAAGATGACTGAATTATGGATCAATATTTTCTTTTATTGTTCAACAGCAGTCATAGAAATTTTGAAATGGGAATAAATTAATCCAAAAACATGCCCTACCTTTTTTGGACAAATCACAGATGAAGGTAAATATGTCATTGGAGTCATTGTCAATATATATTTAATCAAAGTTCATTGATCATTGGTTCATGTTCTCATCGATGTTTTCAGGGGCGGATTCCCAAAGCTTTATCCAACGGTTGTCTGACATCTCTAGGGTTATGAGAATTAACCTATAAATAATCCATTAAAATTTATTTATTTATTTTAAGTCATTGTTTCAATTTAAAAAATAAAATATTCTTACTAAATTATTTTATCCATTTCATTTCCCATGAGGAATTATCCTCAAATGTCCCACACCGACTGATATTATGTCATGCCTCAGGTAAACATCGTGATTTGAACTCATAGGTTCCCCTTGATTTCTTATCATACCATACCTTTTGGTTTTATTCCACACTATTAGAAAAACAATGAGTACATTATATTTTATCTAATTATTATATTTCAAACATTTATTTTGGGTACACCGAACAATGAAATCGCACGCCATCTCATAACATTTTTGGAAAATAATCCATTTAATATTGAAAAATAATACACAGAAAATCCATGACATTACTTTCTCCTCAAATTGGGGGATTACATACTAAAAAATACAAAATCTGGGTCACATAGAAATATGTGGGTACTGAACAAGAATATGAGCATCCAAATATCATGTTCTCTCACTATGATTACCATATCGACATCAGACATGCATTAATGTAATCGATCACCCACGATAGATCCACTCATTTAGATCCATGATATAGAATAGTTATATTACAAAGGTCAATCCATATTTGATTTCCAGCATGCCCTTGTCGATAATGTGTGAAGGTTCATGCACCTACCTCCACTTATGTGATACATGGAAGACATCATGTTCCTAGTCTCATTGTAGAGGTATATCTAAGCAGTAATCCACCTCCCCAAATCTCTGCAGTATCTATAAATTGCCAATGCACCTCAGAGGCAGGCCGCCACCCTAGAAAATTATCTGTAATCGATGCCAAGGTGAAACTCATTGGAATACATGAATCTTTCCTCAAACCCAAAAGGTCATTTTGTCCTCCCAGTATAATAATTTTGGTGGATTTTTGAAGTATTTATCTACCCCAATATGATATGCACCTTCTATATTGTAGCTCAAAACAATTATAGTCCCATGACTGCTGACTCTCTTTTGTTATTTCAACAAATTGGTGACATAGAGAGACTACCATACAAGCCTTGAATGGTTCCCTACCTATTATGACATAGTAGTTGTTGTTTTACACAAACTCCACTAGTGGTTGGTGATCCACCCATCTATGTCCAAAGTGAAACATGAAATATCATATCTTATTATCTAGAACCTAAATGGTCTGATCAGTCTAGCCATATGTTTGGGGGTGAACTATAGATATCAAGAAAAAATTGGTCCCAAATAGATATTTAAATCCCTATCACAATTGTTATGTCAATATAATATCACGATCAAGAAGAAACATCAATGTAACTCCATAGAGTCTAACTATCTTTTGTATATACAGGTGTCCCAAGCTTTATACTGAACACTATTGTCAGATAGATAAGAAGTGGGACGAATTGGAGAGTTGGTATATGATCACCTGAATGACATCATGTCCCCTAAAAATACATCATAGTCTTGTCATTATGAATATATATATCCCATTCCACTACCATTCTATCACTTCAAGGGGTTGAAAACCCCCATTTGATCATGGTTCTAAGCAATCACTTCATGAAAAGTAATGTATCAAGAGGAAAACTCTACTACACCATTATTCATTCTTGGTCATAGAAATTAACGTCAAAGGACCTGTTACATATTTTCCAAACCTATATGTACCATCAAAGTATATTTATTCAAATCTATCATAACCTCCTCTTACAACATCACTAGTACCATCGTGCGTCCTCTGAGATGTACTAAATGCTCCCCATCATTCAAAAGTCAATCAAAATCATGTCTAGTGGATATCCATTAAAAAAGGTGTATCACATTAGACATCCCCAAGATATTCCTCCATAACATTATACAAAATATAATGGGTTACAACCATCCAATGGAGGAAAAACTATTCTTCACTCTCCATAAAAGATAACTGCAATGAGGCCAACAACTCTGATGACACATTCAGTAACAGCAAAAAATATCTCATTATGATAGTATCTTCTACAAAATTCCCCTCTATAGGAATATATAAAATTCTGATATCATAATCCTAGAATAACCCTAGCAATATCCTCTACCTCAAGTTGAGATCCTTATAAGAGAAAATACACTTGATACAGTTGTGATCGGAGTTGGTGATATACCATTCTCCCACCAGGTAGTGTCGCAATATCTTCAAAGAATAGAATTCAACTGGAAGTTCAAGATCATGGGTCATTTATTACTTTTAATTTAGTCTCAATTGGTGAGAACAATATGAAATAAATTATTTTATAAGAATTATAACATAACAAATACAGGTTCCAAAGGAATATCAGAATACTCTGTACTCTATATCATCATATCTCAATTTCAAGATGGGGGAGCACAACAAAATTTACCTCAACTATTGAGAAGAATTTTAGAAGTTCACTATACACTAAAATATATACCTCTTTGAAGACAAATCTATAATGATTTCTGATAATCATGAGAAATATGTTTTGAATCTTGGGTAATAGTCTTCCAACCCAAGGATATTCTGCACCTCCATCACATTCAAAGTTGCATAACATGATAACACTTCCTCAACCATGGTTATGTCCACTACCACACCATATAATAATAAAAAGTGTTCTAGAAAGTGGACCGCCTATATCTAGAATTAACAGTATGATAGATTTTCATAAATAGGGTGATCTGGAATTATTTCCAGAAACATATTGATGTCTATCATGAACTCCTCCTCAGATTCCATGTACACAAGTATATTGTCGTTGAAGACAACCATAAACATGTATATATAAAGAAAATCAATCTGGGTCATGATTTATATGAAAACTAATGGATTATTTGTCAAAGAAAAGGGAATCAACATGTAATCATATTTAGGGTTGAGATATCATAGTGTTGTAACATATATATCATCACCCCGTACTCGTAACTAGGGATAACCAAATATATGGTCAGCTTTTGAGAACCAACGATCCCCTATCAATAGATCAATGTTGTCATAGATGATAATTAATTGATTTATGTTCTTCATGATCAATTGGTTCAAGCCCTGGTAGTCCCAAAACACCCCCAAGATCATGACAACCATCCTAGTGACCAAAATTGGTGCTATTGAGTGTGAAATAATGGCTCTAATAAATCCCTTCCTCTATAAGTCCTCCAACATCACCCTTTCCATTTGAATCTTTGTGAGATCCATCCAATATGATGGAATTGATATCAGGGATGTTCTGGTGTGTATTTAAATTAATTTTTGAATGCCTCGGTAGGGAGGTAAAACTAGAAAATATTTGAGTAAGATATCCTCATACTCCACCACCACTACATGAAGCTCGAATCTCATTACATATACTACACCAAGTCTCTTGAAATCTAGGTAATGTGTAATTGTCTGAACCCTCCTACTAATGAGTCCCTCCAATGCATCTTGGGATTTCTTTTCAAGGAAAATATATAACCTCATTCCATCACTAAATAAAAACCACAACCGTTGCCTAAAATAGTCAATCTAGGAACTGACTATAGGTAACCAATCCATACGAATAATGGCGTCATAAAGCCCCTACGTTGATTTGTTGAGATCCCAGAAAAAAAATCTACTCAAAGAGTCAAGTCACAAATTCATCCTAAGTGTATTACCATATAGTCTTCTTCAGTATGAGCCACTAAGTGTATGGTATGAATAAATAGTTCAACTAAAAACTCTATGTCACATATAGGATACATGGAAACAATATAAAATATAAAAAAAGGGTCTACTAGTACTGTAGCTAATGTTGGAAGTAAATGTATTTTCCCTCATGAAATTCTCAAAACCTCCATGTCAAATATGTTGATTGCCTACTATTTTTTCCTCCCCAATCATATAGATCCCTATGCATGGAATTTACCACCTCATGATTCTCTCCCTGTTCTTCATCCAAGTATATCTCCCTGCGGACATGCCTTCTCTTATTTTTTCTATACTTTAGAAGCACATAAAAAAATTTCTATAAGTTCTACTATAGTTCAAACAATCAGATGTGAGATATACCCTACCATCACATGAGTATCAACATCTCTACGGGATAACTGGACCCACCATTTAATCACAGAGATGGAAATCCTCTAACTTGGAACCTCCTTTTGAAATTTATCCCATGTCTAGGTCCCTGGGACCGATGTTGTCTCCATGCTGACAATGTCTCTTCTCCTTCATTACAACTACATAAAAATGATGGCTTTAACTAATCTACCAAAGAAACACCCAACCACTAAAAATTTCTCTAGAACCCCAACATAAGTAGGAATTCCCATTGTTATAATATGGTGTCATATATATCTAAGTAGTCTGTGCATGATGGTCTAAGCTTGAGAAAAAAATTCATATCATATCCATCAGGTACATTTAGAGTTTTGTAAACCTTGATGAATACTCTACCACTTCCATGCTTCCCCTCTTATGTTTGTTAAGCTATGGGATATGTACCATGGCAAGTGTAGCTGGTGAGAACTCTCTGATGAATAGGTGCTTAAACTCTATCCATGAAAGAGTCTCCTCCTCATATGAATTGGTAGATAAACCCCACAATAACCGTTCTAGGACATCATAAAGGATTTCTTCTTGGACCACTATCTGATCTTTCAGTGTCATGACTAGATGGAATTTTCAGATCAATACCTCAAGCATATCTGCAACAACTTTGGGATGGGTTCACCTTATAGTATGGGGGTTCTCTGTATCTAGAACCCATTAACCATGTTCAGCCTATGCCCCTCATCCGCTGGTACTAAGTGAATCACATCCTACTCTACATTTGGTATATATGGTGCACCACCTAGAGGTAGAATCTCAGTAAAGAGTCCCTATAAAAATGCCTCATCACTAAGTGTATCATCCTCATGATCATCATGCTGAATCATAAATTGTATACATTGAGTATATATCTTTAAATCATCATGATGTCCCATGGAAAATGATTATATCTATAGATCTATCTCAAGAATTACATGGAACTATAATCCATTCCTATATGATTCATGTATCATTGTTTTCCATGAAACTTTTTTTCTCAAGTACTGAGTCTAAAATAAGGTGATCAGAGTCTTGGTGTGTGGATATGTTGTCCGCCACATAGACACTGGATCCCCTATACTAAAATCCAATCTGGACGCACATAGCCCTGTTTCCCTAAACCAATCTCACAAAAACACAGACCTAAGGTAGAACCAAATTCTATAATACCACTCTGTCACAACCAGTCCTAGTGGGAATCATGATGCGACTCCCACTCCCACCACCCATATGAAAAGGGATGTATACTTTAAAAGAGTAGGCATATCACTAACATCGGTGTAATTTCTTATGTACCTATACACACACAAAAACATTACCAAGACCACAAAATGATTAAATGTTAGAATATTTCAACAACCAATGGATGCATAAATCTAGTCCCATATCTAGAGAATGAAAATTAATAAAACAATATGTAAGGAAAATTAAAATCCTCCAAAAATGTGTCTATAACACAACTGAATCCTCAACCTAGTGGCACAAAGAATGATGTCTCAAAGTTTTATGAACACACCTTAGTCTAGAAAATGTCACTATGAACCCTTTAGTCCTGGTATACCTTGGACTACATCAAAAGTCTGATCGCCTATATGTGACACAATGCATTCCTACAAAACAAATTCAGCAGCGAGTATAAAAATACTCCATAGGACACTATGAAACTAAAAAAAATAAAAAAAGGGAATGAATTTTCATCTATAAATAGGTATATATCTACAATACATATAATAAGAAAATATAGATATACTAAAAAATGAGACACAATATAGATGTGTTCCACAACTGTAGTATTCACGCCATAGTATTCTTGCTCAAAATACCCCTGAATCACTCACTAAATAGAAAACCCTCACATGTATGTTATCACTAATGAAATATATTTGAGAGGTACTACTTTTTGGGGCCTCATCAGGAGAAAGAAAATGTGGGTTATATAAAGAGATATGATAAATAAATGAGGATCACTACCATTTCCATGGGGTGATACCAAAAAAAATATGGATTAACATTCCATGTAGAGGAATGGGACTCATAGAGTGTTGGTCATGTTTATTCCATGACCTCAACCTAGGGCATGAAGATGAATAGAGGATCTATTTTCAGGAATCTCAAAGGGATTCCATGAAATATATCCTTGAATTCATAATGAAGGCATCATCATTCTTAGATTAGGATGTGGTACTATACCAAAATTTAGGGAAAATATAAGGGGAACAAACCCTAAAAACATTTCCAAGATATACAGGACAAGAGATCCAAGCCATGTAGAGAAGAGTACATGATATGTATTAGGGTTTCATGTCATGTCCCTAGACCCCAGGTCATGCCCGTGTAAATACACCACCTCATCAAAATATGACATTATAGTATTAAACACTATATAGAAATCTTGTATACTTTACATGTTGTACATTAAATGGATTCATCCCATGTACCCATGCCCATGGTCTTGTACAAGTTTTAGCCCATGTACATGCTCCAACCGGTGTCGTGGGGGGCATACATACCATGTAGGACACCCGTGTACTCGACCCTATGTCCATTTAATTACCAAAGTAAACATTGAGTCTCTATGTATAGGTCACACGCCATTTAGGCCAATAAACATGTCATGTGACACTTAATGCTACCCAAAAACCTAGCATCAACTCAGAGGCGCCCACATGACGTGTAGATCTAGTATACATGCAATGTTGTTAGGGATTTTTAGAAATCTCATTCTTCCTTTTTTGTTCGTTAAAGGTCCTTGGGATTCGATCTACTGATCATTACACCATTAAATTGAAGATCCATTATCGTAAAATTATTTTTTTCATCAAATAATTCATCCCATCCTCAAATATTCTCCACAAACAAATCATGTAATCATTCTTCTTAATATGGGAAAGAATGATGAAAAACATGAAATTAGGTATCATCCATCACCTAAATCACCATGTGTGTATCATCACATTTTCATCATTCCATATCAATCCCCGATCTACAATTTTGTAAAGTTTCACTATGAAATGGGTGTGTATTCATTGATCAATATGGACAAGTTGAGTAGTGGGACAAACAAAGAATACCAGTGAAGAATGATGATTTAGGGGATAAAAAAATAAATCACAAGGAAAGAACCACGATCATTTTTTATGTTGATCCTAGTCATTTTTTATAACTAAAATAAAATCAGATTAATTCACAGAATAAATCTCCCATCAAAACCATAGAAATAAGCCCATACCGGATGATGACTGAATTTTAGATAAATTTATTTGTTTATTTTTATGTGTGTTTTTATAAATAATGAACATGGTGTAAATACATCAATACAAATTACCAAAAATGATTGAATTATGTAACACAAAAAGGTCAATACATCACTATTTTCATTTTCTCGATCCATCAAATTCAAGGAGTGTTGATCTTCGTTGTATGATATCATCATGATTATACTAAGAGGTGTATTCAAATTTCTCTTCAAAAATCCTCCAACAACTATAGGGTTATGTTGTTACACTTATAAATTATCTGTGAAAATATATTAAATGAGTGTTAGTCTCTTCATTATCATAAATGATATAAATTAATTTTATTAAATAATATTTTTCATTACAGTTTTTGTGATGACTTCTCCACAATCTACCCATGAAAAGTAATGTTATTTCATTTTTACAGTAAACCACAAGTTATGAAATCAATGGTTCCCCCATATCTCTAATCATAGAATCTATTTAAATGTTATTAATCTCATTTAGTAAAACTATGTATGCATTCTATTTAATATATTTATTATACTTCATACATTTATTCTGGGCACAAGGGGCCTTGAAATCACCCATTGTCATAGCCCCTAGTTTCAAAAATAATAATTATAATATCAAAAAATAATACATATATAATTAGAGTCATTACTAATTGGATAGTATAGTTTAATTTAAAATATTTCCATATACATATAGGAAAAAATGATGTAATAAACTCGTCAATTAATTATCTCTCACCCATAATTTCCTTCAATAAAATTATTTAAACATTATTTAAGATTTTAAAATATCTTAAAAAATTTAAAATGGATTATTTCTACACAATATGGATTATAGTAATTTAATTTTTATCATATAAGATATATAATTTATTTCATCCATCAGTGATATCAATTTCCATTCCACTTGAACCAATTTTACCCATGAAGGTTGTTCATTGTTACTATTAACATTAACAATTTTAAACCATATTAATAATAATTTATGATGATAAAATTAAATTTTTACCAAGAAACCTATGAGACAGGAGAACCATCTCCTGAGGAAATCAAATAAAAATAATAGTACAGTACACGGAAACATGGAGTCACTGTAAAAAGATGAGAATAAACCTCACCACCATAATTTGCTTAAACAAGACAATAACAGTAATCAGATGACACAAAAGACCAAAAGGAGGTGACCTCATTAATTTCCATTTTTGCAAAAACATCTGCCACTTGATTGGATTCATGATAAAAATGTGTGACATCAATGACGAGAGATCCAAGAATCCGAAGACAATCAATCCAGACTAGGAGAATCCGCCATGGCACATTCCTCGAACGCTCTTTCAAAATTTGAACTGCAGTGGATGATTTTGATTCTACCCATAATTCATTCCAACCAAAATGGACAGCATACCTGATTGCTTTCATTATAACCTAGAGCTCAGCTTCAATGGCATATTTGTTGCCAATAAAATGAAAAAATCATCCTTTGAAAAACCCCCAAGAGGTATGGAGAACACCACCACATTCAGAGGGCCTTGGAGCACCCGAGGCAGCCCCATCAACATTGACCTTAATCCACCATGGAAGAGGCGGGATCCATCATAGGTATTTCACCATAAGTGGATTCTTCGTCCTGCCAGTAAGACCAAGAGATATCAACAAAACTAGGTCAGAAACATCATTTCTCATACAACCTTCTTGGATGTTGGAAGCCATGAAAATGGAATGATGCATTGTTAAAACACCATTGTGAGACCGTAGATGAATGTTGTTGAACGGAAGGTCATTTATAGATTTCCAAATGAAATCAATAACAGCTGCAATTGCAACCAAGAGAAGATCAAGAATATTCTCACTGAAATTGGCCATGCCAATGGGCTGTATTAAGTCATCAACTGAAGGAAATTAAATGCTCCATTGAATAATATGCTTCATGTAACACCATAACCCGTGAGAAAAATTGCAATAGAAGAAAATATGGGAGATGGTTTCATCTGCTCCCAAGCAGACATGGAAGACCTGGGAAAGGGAAAACCCAGTTCAGTATAGAAAGAACTGAAAGGGTAATCTATTTTTTCTTATTTTCCATAAGAGTAGTGAACGTACAGGGGGAATAAAGGGATTAATGAAATCCATAACCCATCTTAGGGACTGAATAAAGGCACCTCAACGAGACTTATAGAATTCATGTGTGCTAAATATTCCATTTAGATCTGGAGTCCACACCAGAACATCATATTCAGTAAAGAAATATTGTGTGACTTCCATTCTTATGTGTTTGGGCAGAATTTCAAAAAGGTATGAATCTACACCAAGATCAGCAATCGATTTGAGGTTAAGTGGTGGTGGAATGATGATCTCATCACAAATGGGCCTTTCCATCCAAGTGGTGGTCCAAAAATTCATATTATACTGCTTACAGACCAACCATTTCGAATGAACCATATGATCAGAATAGGCCTTGTTAATAGTAGACTAGACAGAGGATCTCATATAGTTGACATATCCATTCTACAATTTTCCAATAAATCAAATTCCCAGAAACTCCATGGAGGGATGAGGATTTGAAAAAAAATTCTAGATAAACTTTTCAATTAGAGTGTCATTGAATATTTGAATGTCTTTAATACCCAATCCTCTCATTTGAACTGGCTTAATGCATACATTCCAGGAAAATATGACCAATTTCTTCCTATAAGTTGAGCCATTCCAAACAATGATTCTAATTTTTCCACTTAATTCTTTAGTCATCTATCTCGGCCACTTCTACAGAGAAAAGGAATAAACAACCATTGAGTTAATCACAGAGTTAACTAGACATATTCTTCATGCATTGGACATATTTTCCCCTTCCATCCTGATAATTGATTGATGATTCAAAGCGCAATATTTTCTAAGTGACATATTTTAACCCTGACCCAAAAAAGAGGTACACGAAGATATGTGAAAGGGAGAGAACCACTTTTAACTCCCAGCTTCATCACAGTTCTATTTTGCCTTGAAGTAGTAACTCCATCACCGAAAAACATATAGAACTTTCTCCAATTATTGACATGAACTGCAACCAATTCATAGTGAGAGAAAATTCCTTTAATACAAGATATTGTAGCATTGATTTCCTTCCCAAATAGCAGAATATCATCGTCATAAAATAAATGTGAAGGAGAACTCAAGTCCCTTCTGTGTGTGATTTGTTAATACCATAAAAAATTAGAAATATCTGTGAGGCACTAGCTTAAATAGTCTTCAGAAATCGAAAATAGCATACCAGAATGGGGGTGACCCTGCATGACACCTCTTGAGAATTGAAAAAATCTTTGAGGAGATCCGTTTACCATGATAGATAGCCTTGCACTGGATAAAATGGATCCAATTAGATCACGAAATCTCTGTGAGAAGCCATGCATCCTGAGAATAGTAAATAAAAAACTCCATCTTATGGTGTCAAAATATTTTGAAACATCAATCATAACATCCATATTTCCATCCTTAACCATTATTTTCATATCAATCACACATTCAGAAGCAGTAAACAGTCAGTCTTGGATGTTTCTCCCAAGTACAAACCCAAACTGATTCCTAGAAATGGTCCCGTAAGCAATTTCACCCAACCTCTAAGCCATAATTTTTCTGATGACCATTGATATTTTATTCCCAATGGCATCAGGCTTGATGTCTTTAATGTCCAAGGCATTCTAATTTTTAGGTATTAATATAATAAAATTCTAATTCATCCCAAACGGAATGTAAGATGATCTAAAAAATTCATTTACAACATTTGTGGCATCTTTTTTCACAATATCACTATAGAACATAAAGAATTTATTGGTAAAGACATCTGGACCTGCAGCACTATCAATGTCCAATGAGAAGAGGGAATAATGTATCTAATTTTCACTATGGATATCAATATGACTCTTATTCTAGTTATCATCAATAGAGGGGTCAAAACACTAGATAATTTTATCAGAATTATTATTTCCAATATCTGAGTACAGATTCACAAAGTAATCTATCATAGCCTCAACAATACCACTCTCGGAATCAAAGAGCTTCCCATAAATGCTAAGAGTATTAAAAATATTCCTGGCTTTTTTTTCTATGCTAATGAAATGAAGTAATTTGGAGTTCATGTCTCCTTCCTTCATCCATCTAACAATGGATTGATTTTGAGCCACATTATCCTTAAGGGCCAGCAGTTTGTCTAGTCTTAAAGCAGCCTGTATTTCCTTTGGGGAGGGAACCTCTTGGGACAGACCAGAATCTTGATGTTCTGAGAGGATAATTTCAGCCTCTCTTATATCACTATCAATAGAGGAGAAAGAATCCTTGCTCCATTGCTTCAGCTTTTCCTTATCATGTTTCTACTTGCAACATTGAGTGTGCAATGAGCTACCCAAGTAACTTGTTTTCCATGCATCCAAAACAATCTATCTGCATCCAGGTATAACGAGGCAAGCATTATTGAATTTTAAAGGCACAGGGGATGAACTGGCATTATTGGAAAAGTCTCAAGAAGATTTGGATTGTGATCAGAATGTAAACATGGTAGGGTTCTCCCAGCCACATAAATTAGACTATTCACGTCATCCACTTGAACGAAGCACATGTCCAACCTCGTTGCCTGTCTCTCATTAATTTTGTATCTGTTCCACATGTAATCTACACCAGAAATGGGAACCTCAGGAAGCCTACATTTGTTAATTCAAGCTAAAAAATCATACAATGATGCATGAAATAAGTGCTCCCCAGTTTTTTCCTCAGGCTCTAGAATAGTTTTAATGTTACCAAGAAGAACCCATGTGCTCGTTATACCCGGAGAGATATTAGCTAAGCTTCTCCACAACTCTCGTCTTCTTGTGTAAAGATTGAAGGCATACGAAAATTTCACTGCAATAGGTACATTATTATTATAACATGAACGAGTGACAGACTGAAAATCAATCATAATTGAATTAACCTCAACACTATCATGTTTCAGAAGCCACCGGGATTCAGAATTTCTAGTAAATTTATTTCTTGCTACTAGGGAATATCCCATGGAATCCCATTTGAAGGAACTCCAATTCTCAAAGTTTATCCATATCTCTGCAATACCAGTATAAACTGACCTATTTGTCATATTAAGATGTCTATGGGATCTGACCGTGGGAGGATTCCCAATCCTTGGAAAATTCCAAAATATAATCATCATTTTTTTTAATTTGAGCCTAGTGCTAGGACCATCATAAATCTGTTTAACATATTTTTCAGGAGGTAGAAAGCAAGTAACACCAGAAAAATCTGATATTTAATCATTAGATTCAGTTCCATTATCCTCCCCCACTGAGTTATGCAAGGAGAATCTATAGACCAAATCAGGTTGAACAAGCATAAGGATTATATGTAATATTCTTTTTGCATCCTTAGAAGAAAGAACATGTGAGAATTCCCCCAGATCAGTAGGACCAAAAGCATGCCCAGAAGCATGTTCATGGTTATTTCCAGGGACCAAATCATGATCTTGGGCCACAAAGGGGGCCACTCCAGGACATGAATCAAGACCCTGAATCACAGGGTAAGAAGGTTCTTCAACATGTCTTTCAACGGTCACAGTCGCAGTAGAGACAATGTTTGAAGACATGTCTGCTTCCTGTGTCTGTGTACCATCAGCAGGTTCGACATTTTCAGCGGACACTACATCATCCTTTCTTTCAGCTATTACAGCATCATCAGCAATATGGGTGGGGACAATTCCAAAGGTATCAGCCAAGTCTTCATCCTGAGACTGTGTACCATTATCAGGTTCTATTCTTTAAGTAGACGCATCAAGAGAATCAAAATCAACAAAAACAAAAGCATTTTCTGCAACACTCAGATGCCCCCAATCATGACCCTTCGTGCCATCCAAATTGAAGGTACCCTAGAAGAGATTTATGGCCCAGGATGACCCAGATTAGGCTCCATGAAACCTGCATCAGCCTTAGAAATGACCTTCACACCATCATCATCAACTTCCTTACATTGATTCTTATATATAACGATTCCATCATCCACCATCGCATCTTTTCCAGAGGCCCTGGATGGAACATTGATATCCCCCTTATCAGCAATAGGGTTACTACCAGTCTTGAATGACATAACATTGTCCTTGCTGTTCCTACATTTTTCAGCCTCATGCCCTTGACCCTTACAAATGATTCAGGTTTTATTTTGATTGATAAATATGACCAAATAAGTGACAATTCAGACAGAATTTAGGTATTCTCTCCAATATAATACCATGGCTAAGACTGTCATCTTGGGTAGTTAACACCACTACTCAACAAGAGTGGCAGCCATATCAACTTCAACTAAAATTCTCGCATAGTGTCCAAAGGTAGGATTCTCAGTCTATTTATCATGTCGAATTGGGCTTCCAACTGACGAGGTGATGTCCCAAAGAATTTTAGGATTCCAATAGAGCCAATTTAGATCACAGAAAAAAATCCAGATTTGTGAAAAGATATTCTTCAGAGAACTATGGTGGAAATTTTGGTCCCATTCATGAATTCGAAGAAAGCCTGGCTTGAGAGGGACCAAGCCAGGACACCAGGCACCGCACTTGAGCTCGTCTGATGCAAAAACAATATGGTAGAAACCACGACACATTGGTGTCATCTTCCAGTTATTGAAGCCCCAAATCTCATAAATCCCCACCATGAGTTCATTGAACTTCAATTGCTTTACCCTTTTTGGAATAACCACTCTCGCAATGAATGAATATCTACAGAGCCTAATCCGCTCCTCAACCACATTCAGATTCGCAGAGACAAGTGCGACATGCCCTTTGTGAATGATTCGTCCCAAGGATGTAGTTTCACAATCAAGAAACAAAGTATTTTCCACACCTTTAACCGCCTATGCAAAGCTCCTGTCTGATTTCCTCTCCCGCAACACGTCAGGATTTTTTTGCACGCAGGCTGAAGAGATCCTTGTGCCCAACACAGTCCACACCCTTAGCATGACAATTATCTTTCTTTCTTGATTTGTTGACGGGAATAGATATGCTCGATCTAGGATTCATGCTCTTTTCAGATTCAATCTCTGCCATCTCCCAAAAAACGTACACTGGGTTTTTAGGCCTAAGGGGTTACACGGCATGGGTGGGACGTCACCCACCACTGAGCTCCTATATGATATATTTGAGTCTTATGAGATTAATTTATAACATTTTTTTTTTCAGAAAGAGCTAATTCCTCAATAGTTTAAGTCATTGACTATAGTATTCAACTCTATGTCATGGGTTTCATTTTCATTTTCATCCAATTGATGTTATCGGGAACCATGGGTTACCATATAGTAATCCAATATTACATCATATTTGTGATACTCAGTTGAGTAATCATAATAATATGTAAATACTCCTCATTCATGGTGTCAATTAATGATATATATTGTATTACGCCCCTTAATTACTTATATGAATTGAGTGTTATGCTGATCGAGACACACAAACATCAAAACATTCATAATTAGGTTTTTTATTAGTTTTTTTATATATTTATATTATTTAATGAAGAAATTAAAATATCATATAATTCATAAAAAGAATTATTTTAATGAAATTGTTGGTAACATACAATACATAAAAACCTCTACAAATTATGAATATATGTAAATTATATCATTTGATACCACATGATCATTGAATGGGATATCCTTAAAATTAAATAACATTTAATATACCCTATCCTATATTCAATGTTGTGAACATATATGTAGTGCGATTAAGAGATGTCATTAATATTTTTTCACAAAAAATACAACAATAATGGATCATATGAGTTGATGAAATATCATATCCATTTATATAGTGAATTTATTATATTAATTTCCTAATCTAAATGAATTTGATAAATATTCAATATAACCATATTAACTTGGAAATTTAACCCTTAGAATGGCCAAAATTATTATCATGTATATATGACATCCAAAACATAGATCAATCATCAAAAAGTATTTTATCCTTTTTATATGTTAAATGGTCATAAATTTTTGGAAATATATAAAAATTAAATATTATCACTCCGCTAAATCTACGATAAAATAGAAATAATCATATACATACAACAATATTAATAATGAAAATATTTGAGGCACCCCATTTAGATGTTATTTGTCTAATAAACCACTTAATTTTGTTAACAATTAGTAAACATTTTAAATCCCAAAGCTCATTTAGAACAATGAGTGTTATTTTTAAATCCCCTAACTCATTTGAGTTCATATAATATTATATAATTGAAATTAATTTTTAATTTCATTATTTGGATGGAAATATCCGCAACTAATTTTAAAAGAAATCAAAAGAAATATTTTGGAAAAACATAATGGAAAATAACCAAAAAAGGAAAGATCCAATATTATTTATCATGAAATTTATTGAGTATCAAATTGTCTTATCTAGTTGTTTTAGATCTAATATAACATTGAAATCTTCCTAACAAACACATATAATTTTCACCATGTATAATAGTTAAATATTTGATAAATATGAGTTAGGTGACAGTGACCAACCATTAATAGTAATTAATATATGAACAAAGTTGGGTTAGCAAATTTATTAAAAAAATACGTCAATGATCATTATTTCTGGTTTGAATTACTACTATAAATTCATATATGTACTCACAAAAAATTTAAAATATGTAATTTATTATTCCTCATCAATCACATGACTAAATTTTATTAGAGAATGCATTATTAGAATAATCCTCATATTAAAACTTAAAAAGAAATAATAGTATAATAACAAAAGCATAATATGTCTAAGTATCAAATAAAAACTATTTATATACAGAAGATGATTAAATTATGATTTTAATTGTAGGGTTTTTCTTACCAGTGTCTTTTATCGGCTACTCAATTTCATGGTTATTTCATATTGACTCCATATTTACTTGTGGCTAAAATACATGTTTAAAAGCGTGTCAGTAACTACAACCATTGACCACCCTCCTATCCAGCTATACCAAAAGCGTTTCACACTTGTTTCAGGTAAGTAACCATTTCATTGTGTATTTTAATTGTCTAAATTGTTTGAGTGATGCTTGGGAGGCTTTTTGTGACTATTTTATTATTTTTAACAATTTTTTTAAGATATCAATTTGACCACAGTCACTTGAAATAATTATATACCTTTGGAAAAATATAAAAATGGCAGTAAGTGGGATTTTGGTAGATGCATAGTTAGGTGCTCGGTTTGGAAATATCATGTGGCCACCTAGGAGTAACCATGTAAAAGTAGAATAGAGAAAAAAACATGGTTGGTGGATAGTTTGTCTAACTATGTAATACAACCATATGATGAGTGTTTAAGGTAGTGTATGGTGCTTAATCTTCACACATTTTTTCATAATCATGCACCGAAATAATGCATGGTGAAAAGTTTTTCTCCAAAATTTGTGGATGTCATTCAGATTTTATCTGTAACTATTATTCTCTCCCCATTACAACCCTAGCTTTGGTTTCTGTCCTCACAAAAGATGTAGAAACTTATCCCTTCAATCTATTAGTGAGTAGTTGGGAAATCAAAGTTCATTAAAGTCTAGATTTCATGGAAAGTCTCTGTTTAGGGTGTTATTTCATAGATATATTCTTACTACCCCTATAGTATTCATAAATAAAATACTT
The DNA here is from genome assembly GCA_963277665.1 of Viscum album. Classification (NCBI taxonomy): domain Eukaryota; kingdom Viridiplantae; phylum Streptophyta; class Magnoliopsida; order Santalales; family Viscaceae; genus Viscum; species Viscum album. The sequence goes on from OY728150.1 coordinate 1,900,246,256, forward strand.
TGGGGATAGATATAGGTTAGATTACTCCACTCTTGATGAAATTCAGTTATATTGATGATAGGGAATGATATGATAAATGGTTTTTTGGAGTTAGAACCCATTTTGTTAAAGAATATAGGTCAGTCTTCATTTTTAACGTATTTTCAATGGTGATTGGATTCACCGTTGACTCATATTATTATAACGTGAAATATAATATTTAAATATACTGAATTGATCAAAATTTATTTTCAAATTATTATTAATGTCATGGTAGAAACCACTTTTAGTTATTGTTTTCTAAAAATATTGAAAATTTAATGTTATGAAATGTGGTTTTTTCATGATTTTAAAATTAAAATTTAAAATAAGGAATGGTTTTGATTAATGAAACCAGTTTAAAATAATGATTTTAAAAAAAAATTATAGTAATTGATTAAAATGATTGGTTTTGTCTTTGTTGATAACATTATTGGTCGACATGTGTTCATGTGAATATGGGATAGATATGGGTACTATTTCTCTCCCATAAAAAGTGGCATGGATAAGGGTATGAATATTCCACTATAAAAATATTAGATGTATATGTGTAAGTATATTCCCCATATAAAAAGATGGATGGATAAAGCTATGAAATTTCCGTCATCTTCATTTTTCTTCATGTGATGGCTTGGTGAATGGATGACTATCCACTCTTGAGTGTAAGGAGTTCCATAGTATCTTGAATTATTGGATGTGTGTATATGTTGAATGAAATTTATTATAAAAAAGGGATATTTTGAAAAAATTTATGGGATTATTTGATTTATTTTCGTAGAAATGGATTTAGTTTGGGAAAACTGTATTAGTAAGGAAATTGTTGTAAATTGTGATTTAAAAAATATTATCTAATTGAATATAAATTGATTTATATAAATGTTCTCTCATGCTATATCCTAGTTTTGTGAGTATAAAATTCATTTGAAGAAATTCTATTGAGTTTTATTACATGCCCCCTTTCATAGAACTTTGGTGTCTTTATAGATATTAGTTTATTGAGATTGCGGTAAATCAAAAATATATCACTTCAATAATGATGCATTGTAGTAAATTGATCCTAGATTTGGGATATGGATATTGGAGCATGTTGAGAGATGTGATGTTAGTGTCCTTGGAGTCATTGAGTTTTTTTGGGTTTTTTATTCCACTTTTTACTATGATATTGAGGTTCTTTACACATTTGTCTCTATAAATACCCCATTCTTATTTAATAACTTGGAATTTATTAACAATATTTAGTTTCTTGAGGATGTCAACTAAGGCCGAGTATAAATTTTACATTATCGCAATCCAAAAATGAGGGTTTTAATGTTATAAATATTATTAATCATGGATGGTCTGAATCTTTTGGGACATGTAGTATCAGCTTATTCAGTCGTTAAAAAACAGTTTTTTCTATTTTGGAGTTGATAACCATTCTTTTTTATTTATTGAGTTTGGATGGTAGTAAGGTGTTTGATTTTACTAACATTAAATGTATTACATATAAAGGAATAGCTAACAAATTTATGATGAACATCATGTTAATAGGGAGTCGGTAAATATGTTTTTTGGGACAATTATAGGATTTGTGAACTCATTCCCATGGGTTTAGCTAATGATATGAGTAGGACATTCATTGTAGGAAGGAGTTCCCACTAAGAGTGAATATTTCATTTTGATTAATGATTTATTATTTGGTTCTAAAGATATTATATTTGAAAAATTTTGAATTTATTTTTCAAATGTGAGATTATAAATATTTAATGTTTTTTTGAAAAAGGTTTGATTTTCAAAACAAAGTCTAATTCTCAAATATGAGTTGAAAATAGGATGTGTATAATTTATGGAAAGACCTGTTGCGATAGTTTTGATATGGTAAATTTGAAATTATTCATCCATCTGTTTCTAGGGAGTGATTCATAAATCATTTTATTTATTGATCAAAAGTAGAACTAGTTAGGCATAGAAGAAACCAACTTGTAGAAGTTATTACGAATGTGGTTGAACCTAAGACATGAGTGAATAAAAAATTGGTTCAAATTATTTTCCAATACATTCATGTTTTGGATAAAAGGAAGTAGTGGTATGTATAATAACATGTGAATCATTCCATTCAGTTATTGAATAATAATATAACAATATTCTAGGGTGATTTAAACCATAGAATGATGAGGTTTGGCTGAATAGGATCAATTGAATCATCATTTTACTTAGCATTCACGCATACCTTAATGTCATATATATGATTTTTATGCTATAGAATAATTCATTTTAATGGTGGGATGTATTAGTTCACCAGAAATTAAACTGAGGATTTTCAACTGTTGATTTTTAAAAATTGAAAAATAATTATCTCTATCATCGCTCCTTCAGAATTTATAGAATGGAGAAGTTTTTCAGAATGATGAAGGAATATCCCCTTGTTATAGAGCATGGGAATTATTTTTTCATTTATTATAATTTTTAACTGATGTTTCTTCCAGTTTATCCTTGATGAAATGAATTTTTAATTGGAGATGCTTTCACAACCCGTCCTCGGGACCCGTGCTATGACTACCCCAAGCCCGCCTTCCATAGGCCAGGGGATGGCGACTAGCACCAAGGCGTAAAATCCTGGTAAAAGGGAAGGCATTGCCTTTGAAAAGTAAACAAGCACTACAGAGTAAGCAATGGAAAGGTAAACACTAAGTAAAAGCTGGTACAACAGTAAGTGCGGAAAAGTAAAGGGGGCCGGAAATACAAGCCCAACTGTAAAGTATAACTGAAAGGGGAAAAAGAGCAACTGAAAAGTAAAGCCGCAACGTCGAGCTGCCCTCTGGAAGTCCCACCTGAAGGGTGGGTACAGAAAGCCTCCACTTCTCCTCGGGTCCAGCCGACAGCTCCGAGTGCATCCCGCCCAGTGGTCCACCTCCAGGTACCATCCTGCTCCGCAAGCCTCCACCACGATCAGCACTATCCGTCGTCTGCATCCAACACAACAATATGCGGGCATAGCCCATGCAGGGGTGAGTATAAGCTACTATGTAGGGACCCCGAGACCCCCGAAGGTCTCCCGAAATCCACAATGGATAATCCACAAAGGAATGATACAATCACGAAGTAACATCCCACACGGCTTAGGTATATGCCCATACATATACCTAAGTCATCAATACTCGCTCGCCTCCAACATCTGAGCTCAAGTACAACCCAGTCCACACAGGAAAGCCAAACGTAAAATGAACATAGGATAGCTCAACACAATCCAAAAAGGAAAGTAAAACGTAAATCCACACAGGATAGCTCAACAAAATCCACAAAGGAAGGTAAAACAGAGTTTCATCTCACACAGGATATACTTCTTTGTAAGAAGATAGAGATGATCAGATGTAGCCACTGATTCATCTAAGCAGTCGGACCCACAAAGGATCAGTAGGTACTAACCCCTGCAATGACCCTCATAGGATCGATCATGAAGTCGAAACCATAGCTATTGGGAAACTTCTTCTCCATCAAGCACAGTGGTTATTCCGATACAACCAAGCGCTCCTCTCCAACCTTGGACTGCTGTAGTACTCCACCTATCGAGTACTGCGGGCCTGCTGCTACATCCAAGCGCTCTCCCGTGCCGCTACAACCAAACGCTCCTCCATCGTGGGTCTGCCGCTACAACCAAGCGCTCCCATGTGCCGCTATAACCATGCGCACATCTGTTGTGGGTCTGCCGCTACAACCAAACGCTCCCCTGTGCCGCTACAACAAAGCGCACCTCTGTTGTGGGTCTGCCGCTACAACCAAGCGCTCCCCCTCATAGCCTCCAGAGGTACTCCTTCTGTTGAGTACCGCGGGTATGCCGCTACAACCTAGCGCTCCTCCGCCGTGGGTCTACCGCTACAACCAAGTGCTCCCCACTGGGCTATCCGTAACACACCGAGTCATTCGATCAGCAGTCGTCAAGTTTCAACCGGCTCTATGGTTTCCGCACACAGCATGCTCGTTCCGGGAGGGTCCACTCCACAAGCCGAGAGGCTGATACATAAACTGACACAATGTATGAATTTGATGTATCCCAAATGTTTTGTATCATCAACAGGAACTTCACGTCGCAGAAGGCGCATAAATCGGACGCCCGGTCTGAGAGTTATTGGCTTTTTCGACCTAGGGGCCCGGTTGGTTTTTAAGGCAAACCCAACCCGACCGTACTCCACCTACGTCCAAACCTCGGGCGGAGTATGCCAAAAGATCCGTCTCACTTAAATGAATCCACCAATGTCGACGGCACATCAATCGGACGTCCGAAGCTCATGATATGAGCGTTTCCGCTCCGAGGGCCCGGTTGGTTTCATGAACGAACCAACCCGGCCGAACCCAAAGTTTCCCGAAACCTTGAGTGTGATATACCGAAACGACTGTCTCGATCCAAGGATCACATCACCACTGACGACGCGTCGTTCGGAGGCCCATAGCTCATGTTACAGGGAAAAGACCAAAAACGGTCAGAAGACGGGGGGTCTGGGCCCGGACCGACCCGGCCCAACCCCCCCTGGGTCGGCCCGAACTGGGTCGACCTGACCCGGGTCTGGGTCGGACCCAGTTCGGTGCGGCCCGGTCCGACTAGCGTGCGACCCGGCCGGTCGGACTGGCCTGGCTCGGCTCGGCCGAGCGGCCAACAGAGGGAGTCGTGGGGCACTGCCCCCGTGGGATGAAGATGTCGCGGCCCTCGAGGTGTCGCGCTGGAGTAAACGGACGCGGCAAAGGCCGCGTCCCATGCGTGTGAGCCGGACCCGCGCTTCCGCGGGTCTGCTGGCCGCCCCCGCCGCGGCTGAAGCCGCGACGATCCTGTCCGGCGGCGCGCCGGGGCGCCACCGCCTCCGCCCGGCGGCGCCGCCGGAGGCTTCCGTGGGCCACCGGAGTTGCTATGGTGGTCCGTTTTCCTTCCAGTCTGCACCACTCCTCCTCCTGGGTCCTGTTCTTTACTGCGGAAACATCAAATCTCCCTTGCGTCACGTTTTATCATCACCCGCCAAATCCGCACATTAACGAAGAACAGTGGAGGGTTTTCGGGCCGTGTTCATTTGGCCCGCACCCTCCGCGTTAGGCGGTATCAATCGAGAGGATTAATCAACACATAGAAAACATAACCAAAAGCAATTTTAATGAATTAAAATTTTTCTTATGAACTAGGTTCTTCTTTTTAAAAGAAATGATCACGGGAATATAAATTATTTCACAACAACCCCTACCTCGTCATGTCGTCCCACACGCATTCTGTGCGGATTTGATCGCCGTGGAAGGAGGCGATCGTCGCGTCGTGGAAGGGCGTCGCGTCGTCGCGGAAGGGCCTCGCGTCGTCGCGGAATGGCGTCACGTCGTCGTAGAAGGGAATAATGTCGTCGCGGAAAGGCATCGCGTTGTCACCGAAGGGCGTTGCGTCGTCGCGGAATACGGTGACACGTCGACGAACTCTGAGGTTCAAGAACATGAAGATTTAATTATATCGATTTAATCCATGTGTTGTTATAAACCACAAGGAATATTTAAAAGAAACCCGAAATCTCCTACCTCTAGAAGTTGGTGATCGGAGATCGTTGTGGGGAATAACGTCTCGGAAGAAGCACCGTCAATCTCTGAGGGTGACGGCGTTCTTCGCGTTCTTCGCGTTCTTCGCGAAGGAGGATGAAGGCACAAAGTTGTCAAAACCTCTCAACGAGCATTTTTCCAGAAGTTGTGCGTTGGTCTTATTTTATTTTATTAATATGCCAACGGATTGAAAACAGGTTAAGAAACGACTAAATTAATTATTGAATTAATTCAATGAATAAAACCACCCAATTAATTGGTGCGTTAAGAAATTAAGAAAATGCGTCGGTTGGCTTTCATAATGACGGGTTTTTGCGGGTGCGTTACTTAGCGGAAAGAAACGGTGGGGCTCATGCGGGCCCCACCTCACAAATATCCTACCAAGAGGGTAGGATATTTTTGGATAGCACCCTATCCACATAAACTCAGCTTAAGCTTCTTTATGTGGCTTCAAGTGTCTTCCAAGAGGCTTCAGTGAAATAAAATAAAGTTTGTCGTACAATTTATTTTATTTCTTAACTTTAAGCCTAAAAATTAAAAACCACACTCGAGCAAACACAACTCCGGAAGATGCGTTTCTAAGCAATTACCAGAACTTCTATTCCATCGGTGCCCTCAGAATTCGATTCCAAGCACCAGTTCAAAAGTTAGAAAAACCTGCTCATCCGTTCACTGAACGTACCCGAGCCAAACTTCGGAAACTGATTATGGGCACACCGGGCCTCGGAATCAGGTTCTTTCAGAAACTACATTCTTTTAAAATTCCAAAGAAAATTAAGAAAAAAAATTCCCTTGAATTTTATGGGTCTTTACATTACTCCCACCATAGGGCTTTATGTCCCTGTAAAGCTTCACCACAAACTTAGGGATACAAAGGCGAAACTGAGCACGCATCTGAGCCTCCCGCTCCAAAGTGCTCTTCTGGAGGTTCACGTACTGCTATCTGATGCGCACAAGAGGAATCGATCATCCACGTAGGACCCGCTCTTGTTGATCCTCGATCTCCACCGGGTCCTCCGCAAAGGTCGTGCCATCATCAACGTCGAGCTCCACATGGTCAATGAAGTGTGGCAGGTCGTGCATGTATCTCATCAGCTGAGATACGTGGAAGTCGTCTTGCACCCGGTGCAACTGAGGTGGTAGAGCCAGGCGATAAGCCACCTCGCCAATCATGATGAGGGCCTGGAATGGTCCGATAAAGCATGGAAACAACTGGCCGCCTCGACCAAATCTTTTTAATCCACGTCGAGGTGAGACACGCAAGAAGACGTGGTCGCCATCCTCGAACTCTAGTGGCCTCCGCCTCCTGTCAGCACAAGACTTTTGCCGGTTCCGAGCTGTCCTCATCCGCTCATGGATGACTTGGACATTTCTGGTCCTTCAAGAGCTGCTGAGATTTCTTCCTTGTCGATAAAAGAAATCTGGTCTCATCCCCTGGATGAACCATGTTCTTCGCCTAATACAGTGAATCCCGAGATGGATGATACTAATCCATACCAAGGATGACGTCGTAAGGCCTCGACGCTACTACCAAGAGATCCAACAGTTACTATCGCCTCCAAGGGTTGAGTCACACTGTCGGCATCAGTGTGTGGTAACTGGGTCTCCTCTAGTAGATGTCTCCCAAGTGAGGGTCAAGTTAAAAGTCTAAACTGGAACCTCTTAGTAACAATAGAAAAGAGGACAGGAATTAAAACATCACAACGGCATGCGTCTTTTATTATTGAAGCTCATAATACAAGGACACTACACAACAGCAATAAGGAACTAGATGTACAAAAGACGTATCCACTAGTTCCGCTCTTGTCCATCTGCTCCCAGAGCTCCATGATCGAAGGCCTCAGCTGCTTGAAGCTGAGCTCTCCCATGTCCACCAACTCCCTACGGTTGGGGTGGACCTCCTGGTGGTGGTGGTGGCAACACCTCGAAGCGTCGTCCACTACCTGCTGCTCGGCCATCTCCTCTGCCACGGTCTCCTGCTCCATGCGATCCGCCTCGATCGAACCTCTGCCTCTGCCTAGGATGTCCTTCGTTCATCTGTTGGTCATCAGTATGGCGGGTCGGACATTCACAAGCCATGTGACCTACCCCGCTGCAGTAGTAACACTGTCCGCTCATAGTAAGTCGTTGTCCACCCCGGGTGCCTCGCACAATTGACCCGATGTCACGCGGTCGACCACCGGTAGGTCAAGTCCTCTTGGACCCCTGCGTCATCTATCTACTGCCCGCTGTAGAAGACTCTGCCTTATGCCAGCTAGAGGTGGGTCCTGCTGCTGGAGACTGCTCAGAAAGGAAACTCTCCGCTAAGAGGGCTCGCTCCAACACTCCTGTTTATATCGAAATGCTGTGAGAAACAACTGAAGCTCTGATCTCTCGCCTGAGCCCCTGGTCAAAGGTTCGGGCCCTGAATAATGGGTCCCGTACCATGTATGTGGAATAGCGTGATATATCGGTAAACCTCGCCGCGTACTGGGCTACTGTCATGCTGCCCTGCCGCAGCCGTAGTAGCTTTTGAATGCGCACCGCTCGGAGGGTGGCTGGGACGAACTCTGAGCGAAAAAGGCTCTCAAAGTCCGTCCAAAGGAGTGATGCCTCATCATTCACCTGGAGCATCACGCTCCACCATCTGCCTGTTGCCGCATGCAGGAGGCTCACTGTAAGGACCACCATAAGGTCCGCTGGTGTCCTCACTAGCCTGAAAACTCAAACAAGTGCCTCCAGCCAGTCCTCCGCTGCCTGGGGGTCCATCTCCCCGCGGAACCTGGGTGGTCACTGGCGTTGGAACTCATGTAGTTCACTAAGGTTACGTGCATCGTCAGCGGCTGGGGCTGGAAGCATCGGTGGATCAGCGGGTAGAGGTACCGCCGGTGCCTCCGCCGTCAAAGGGCCCTGTACCGAGGCCTCGTCGCTCGGCGGGCTGTCGTCACGTACCACTCTCGGAACCCTAGTTGGCTGCCATGGTGGGGCCATCCTGAAAAAGAAACTGGTGTGCCATGGTCAGAACAGTATACCTGGTAAGCTCATATGAAGTAATCACAATGAAAACTTGAAACACACATGAAATCAATGTTTTCATGCATTAAGTCGGAAATCAGAAGTCAGGGTCCTGGTGTACGGATACATCGGCCGCCGCACCAACACTGGGCTCCCTGGACTGATAACCACATTCAATAATCTTAACACTATTGCTTCACATAGAAGAAAGATCAGAGTATGCGGTAGAACCGAACTCCTCTGATACCAATTTGTCATGACTCGTCCTCGGGATCCATGTCGTGACTACCCCAAGCCCGCCTTCCATAGGCCAGGGGCTGGCGACTAGCACCAAGGAATAAAATCCCGGTAAAAGGGAAGGCACACTAGTGCAGAAAACGTTTTTTACGTCACCATTTTTTACGTCGGTTATATAAAACCGACGTCAAAATATGTCAAACGAGGTTTTTTACGTCGGTTATTTCTTAACCGACGAAAAAACTTGTGTTCGGTACACATTTAACGTCGGTTATTTTGATAACCGACGTTATTAATCACGCGGCTTCGTTTTTTACGTCGGTTATTTTTATAACCGACGTACAAAACGCGGTTTTCGAAGGCCCTTTGACGTCGGTTATTGAATAACCGACGTAACAAACGCGGTTTTTGAAGGCTTTTTTACGTCGGTTATGAAATAACTGACGTAACAAAAGAATCCGCAGATGTTTTTGACGTCGGTTATGGAATAACCGACGTAAAAAAACGCGGATTTTGAGCCCTTTATAACGTCGGTTATTTTATAACCGACGTCAAAAATGAATCGGAGGAAGGTTTTTACGTCGGTTATTGAAATAACCGACGTTATAAATGTTTTTAAAACAATTATCACGTCGGTTATTGAATAACCGACGTGATAACTCATTTAAAAATTTACCCAGACCCGTGGATTGTCATTCGCGAGTTTACCTTCGACAGTCGCGACTCGTCTCTCTCGCGCGTAAACCCGAATCGGCTCGTCCATTTCGTTGGTTTAGATTCGTTTTGCGATCATCGTTTCTCATATTTAATCTCCTCGGATCAATCATCAAAACTCGCAGCACTCAGGTAATCCTCCCACTCGTTCGTTTTTTTTTCGCGGATAGTAAATATATATGTGTTGTGATTTTTTTGTTGAAACTAGCTAAGATTCTTCGATTGCGAACCCTTTTAACTCGTTTTGGCACCATAATCTTATTTATCATCCCTAGATCTATTTGTTCGACTTGCAATATTGAGTAATTTTATGATTTCACTAATTTTTCATCGTTTTCTATAAATCCCCGAGAGGGTTGGGGCGTGTCCATTTGGATGGGTTGCCCTTTTACAGTTGTTACTACTTTATTCACACACAACCATGGCATAGGTGCATGGATTTGGGGTCGGGGGTGTCCAGGGGGGTTTACAAGGGGGTGGGTGGGTGTGGGGGGCTGTCCAAGGGTGTGGGTGGGTGTTGGGGGATGTCCAGGGGGGTGTCCAAGGGGTTAGGGGGTGGGGGTGGTGTTTAGGAGGGGTGGGGGGGCTGTCCAGAGGGTTGGGGGGTGTCCAGGGGGGTGTCCAAGCAGGTCGGAGGTGGGGGGTTGTGTCCAGAAGGGGTGGGGGTGCTTTCTAGAGGGGTCGGGGCTGTCCAGAGGGGTCGGGGGGTGTCCAGGGTGGTGTCCAAGGGGATGGGTGGGTGTGGGGGGCTGTCCAAGGGGGTGGCGGCCTGTCCAGAGGGGTCGGTGGGGTGTCCAGGGGGGTGTCCAAGGGGGTGGATGGGTGTGGGGGGCTGTCCAAGTGGGTGGCGGCCTCTCCAGAGGGTAGTTGGGGTTGTCCGGGTGGGTGGGGGGGCTGTCCAGAGGGTTGGGGGATGTCCAGGGGGGTGTCCAAGGGGGTAGGGGGTGGGGGGTGGTGTCCAGGAGGGACGGGGGGCTGTCCAGAGGGGTCGGGGGTGTCCAGGGGGGTTTACAAGGGGGTGGGTGGGTGTGGGGGGCTGTCCAAGGGTGTGGGTGGGTGTTGGGGGGTGTCCAGGGGGGTGTCCAAGGGGGTGGATGGGTGTGGGGGGCTGTCCAAGTGGGTGGCGGCCTCTCCAGAGGGTAGTTGGGGTTGTCCGGGTGGGTGGGGGGCTGTCCAGAGGGTTGGGGGATGTCCAGGGGGGTGTCCAAGGGGGTAGGGGGTGGGGGGTGGTGTCCAGGAGGGACGGGGGGCTGTCCAGAGGGGTCGGGGGTGTCCAGGGGGGTTTACAAGGGGGTGGGTGGGTGTGGGGGGCTGTCCAAGGGTGTGGGTGGGTGTTGGGGGGTGTCCAGGGGGGTGTCCAAGGGGGTAAAGGGTGGATGGTGGTGTTTAGGAGGGGTGGGGGGCTGTCCAGAGGGTTGGGGGGTGTCCAGGGGGGTGTCCAAGCAGGTCGGGGGTGGGGGGTTGTGTCCAGGAGGGGTGGGGGTGCTTTCTAGAGGGGTCGGGGGCTGTCCAGAGGGGTCGGGGGGTGTCCAGGGTGGTGTCCAAGGGGACGGGTGGGTGTGGGGGGCTGTCCAAGGGGGTGGCGGCCTGTCCAAAGGGGTCGGTGGGGTGTCCAGGGGGGTGTCCAAGGGGGTGGATGGGTGTGGGGGGCTGTCCAGGTGGGTGGCGGCCTCTCTAGAGGGTATTTGGGGTTGTCCGGGTGGGTGGGGGGGCTGTCCAGAGGGTTGGGGGATGTCCAGGGGGGTGTCCAAGGGGGTAGGGGGTGGGGGGTGGTGTCCAGGAGGGTCGGGGGGTGTCCAGGGGGGTGTCCAAGGGGGTAGGGGGTGGGGGTGGTGTTTAGGAGGGGTGGGGGGCTGTCCAGAGGGTTGGGGGGTGTCCAGGGGGGTGTCCAAGCAGGTCGGGGGTTGTGTCCAGGAGGGGTGGGGGTGCTTTCTAGAGGGGTCGGGGGCTGTCCAGAGGGGTCGGGGGGTGTCCAGGGTGGTGTCCAAGGGGATGGGTGGGTGTGGGGGGCTGTCCAAGGGGGTGGCGGCCTGTCCAGAGGGGTCGGTGGGGTGTCCAGGGGGGTGTCCAAGGGGGTGGAGGGGTGTGGGGGGCTGTCCAGGTCTGTGGCGGCCTCTCCAGAGGGTATTTGGGGTTGTCCGGGTGGGTGGGGGGGCTGTCCAGAGGGTTGGGGGATGTCCAGGGGGGTGTCCAAGGGGGTAGGGGGTGGGGGGTGGTGTCCAGGAGGGTCGGGGGGTGTCCAGGGGGGTGTCCAAGGGGGTAGGGGGTGGGGGTGGTGTTTAGGAGGGGTGGGGGGGGGGGCTGTCCAGAGGGTTGGGGGGTGTCCAGGGGGGTGTCCAAGCAGGTCGGGGGTGGGGGGTTGTGTCCAGGAGGGGTGGGGGGCTGTCCAGAGGGGTCGGGGGGTGTCCAGGGGGGTTTACACATCGATTTGTTTTATATTTCAAAATTGTTATATTCAAATTATGATTTTTTTTCATATAAACATATATTTGTCTTATCTAAAAAATATATATATTTTTGCTATTTGTTATAGGTAATAATGAGTCGAAGTTGGATTACGGCACATCGAATGAGCAATGAATATGAGGAAGGTGTTGATGCCTTTTTGGAATTTGCTAAACGAAATGTTCCAAGTAGTGACATTTTTTTCTGTCCATGCCTGAAATGTATGAATATGAAGAAGTTGAAAAGTAGAGAGATAAAAGATCATCTGATTTGTCATGGTTTCAATCCGAGTTACAACCCTTGGATTTGGCATGGCGAAACTGGACAGAATGTCACTGATGATAATGAATCGCAAGATGGTAACTCCGATGGAATTGAAGAAATGATTCGTGATATTGTAGAAGAACAAATTGAGATAGAACCGAGAGTTGCACGTCTATATGGTGATGCCGAAAAACCATAATATCCTGGTTGTACAGATTTTACGGTTTTGTCGGCGGTGTTAAGATTGATTAACCTGAAGGCGAAACATGGATGGAGTGACAGAAGTTTTACAGAGCTGCTACAATTGATGAAAGACATTCTTCCAAAAGATAACGATCTTCCAGATTCACATTATAAGGCCAAAAAAATATTATGCCCGATGGGATTGGGATACAGGAAAATACATGCCTGTCCGAATGACTGCATTATATATAGGAAGGAATATGAATTTCTGAAAGAGTGTCCTAAATGTGGGACATCACGGTATAAGGTGAAAGAAAAATCACAAGCTGATGTAGAGATTACAAAGCTCCCTTCAAAGGTATTTTGGTATCTTTCTATAATTCCTCGTTTCAAACGTTTATTTGCTAATTCACATGATGCAAAAAGGTTAAGATGGCATGCTGATGAGCGGGTATGTGATGGAAAAATACGTCATCCAGCTGATTGTCCACAATGGAAGAAAATTGATGCCCAGTACCCTACATTTGGAAATGAAATTAGAAATCTGAGACTAGGCTTGTGCACAGATGGAATGAATCCATACCGAACCCTCAGTAGCACACATAGTTCAGGGCCTGTTTTATTGGTAATTTACAACCTCTCTCCTGAAGTTTGTATGAAGCGCAAATATGTCATGTTGAGTATCATGATCTCTGGTCCAAAGCAACCCGGCAATGATATTGATGTATACTTGTCACCGCTAATTGATGATTTGAAACTGTTATGGGCTGATGGTATTAGGGTGTATGATTCTTATAAAATGGAATATTTTCAACTGCATGCAGTGCTTCTATTCACTATAAATGACTTCCCAGCATATGGAAATTTGTCTGGATACAGTGTTAAAGGGCATAAAGCATGTCCAATTTGCGAACAACAGACGTCATATTGTCAATTGCATCATGGGAGGAAAACAGTGTACATGGGTCATCGAAAGTTTTTGCCTATGGATCACCCTTATAGAAGACTAAAAAAGGCATTCAATGGCTCACAAGAATTTGATACTGCTCCTCAACCTTTATCCCCAGAATTGTATTTTGAGAGGGTGAAAAACCTTGATGTGACATTGGGAAAGACACAGAAATCTGGTAATGATAGACATATTTGGAAGAAAAGGTCAATATTTTTTGAGCTACCATATTGGAGGTATCATGAAGTCAAACATAATATTGATGTCATGCACGTGGAGAAGAATATCTATGATTCTTTGATCGGAACATTGCTAGATATTAAAGGAAAGACAAAAGATGGGTTGAATGCAAGGTTAGACCTACTGTCAATGGGAATACGTTTGGAGTTAGCTCCCACTCCTAAAGGAAGACGAACATTTCTTCCCCCGGCTTGTCATACATTATCGAAGAGGGAGAAAAGTAGCTTCTGTCAGTGTCTTCATGATATCAAAGTGCCTCAAGGTTATTCTTCAAATGTAAAAAATTTTGTCTCACTGAAAGTCTTGAAGTTGATAGGTATGAAATCACATGATTGTCATGTCATGATGCAACAAATTCTACCAGTTGCACTGCGTGGAATATTGCCCATCCGTGTCAGAAAGACTATAATGAGGTTGTGTTATTTTTTCAATTCAATTTGCAACAAGGCGATTGATGTGAATGCTTTGAACATTTTGGAAAAGGATGCAATTTTTATACTTTGTCATTTGGAAATGTATTTTCCTCCAACTTTTTTTGATATGATGGTGCATTTACTGATTCATCTGGTTCGAGAAATAAGGCTTTGTGGACCTGTATATCTTCGTTGGATGTATCCTTTTGAAAGGTATATGAAAATATTAAAGGGATATGTTAAAAATCCATATCAACCTGAAGCCTCCATTATTGAAAAGTATATTTCTGAGGAGGTAGCAGAGTTTTGTACGAGCTACTTGGCTACGGCGTAACACATAGGTTTGCCTCCATCTCGCCATGGACGGGTTAATAATGAGGGAAAGGGGATTCGTGGCTTGAAAGTCAAATCACTGTCAGCTGAACATATGAAGAAGTTAGAATCATACATCTTGAATAACATAGCTGATGTTCAACCGTATATCACATTGCATATTAATGAGTTGAAACAATGTCATCCAAAGAAGAAAGAAATGTGGATTTTGAATGAGCACAACAAAACTTTTTTGCCATGGTTTAAAAAGACCTTGCTTGGTAGATCAGATGTATCAGAGACATTAAAATGGATAGTGGGTGGTCCATCTATAAATGTGATAACATGGTCCGCTTATGACATTAATGGCTATACATTTCATACGAAAGCTCAGGACAACAGAAGTGCAGTTCAGAATAGTGGTGTAATGGTGTTTGCAGAAGCAATGCATTTTTCGAGTGCTAAGGACAGAAACCCAATTTCGGCATCAAGTGCATATTATGGAGTGATTGAAGACATATGGGAGGCTGATTACTTTAAATTTAAAGTTCCCGTTTTTAACTGTAAATGGTTTATCGGTAACAACAGTGTCAGACACGATGAATTTGGAATGACACTTGTTAATCTGAATAGATTGGAAGACACAGCTGATTCTTTTATAATGGAAACACATGCCAAACAAATTTTCTATGTAGTAGATCAATCAGATATGCAGTGGGCTATTGTTTTACAAGGGAAAAACCAATATGTTGGTGAGGATGAATTTGATGAAGATGCTGATTTATGTGAGATCCCTACTTACATGGAAAGATTAACAGAACATAATGATGAGTATGTTGAAGACATGGTTTGTGCCATAAGGAACGATCACGACGAAGGAATTTGGGAAAACAATCCAACTGTACATTCCTAAAATTACAGGTAACACAAGTTTATTTCTTGTTTACATTTAGTTTTTTCATATAATGTTAGATACTGTAGATTTTTTACTTATTAAAATATGTATCAAACCAAAACGATAAAACAATAAAAACCGTAAAGAGGAGAAGTCCTGGGCGCACCGGCTGGCCGGTGGTGGATCACCGGTTGGCCGAGGGTCCAGAACAAAGCTGTCTGGTCCACCGGCCGGCCGGTGCTGAGCCAGCGGCTGGCTGGTGGTCCAGACAGCTTTCCTCTGTCTGAACCACCGGCCGGCCGCTGGCTCACCACCGGCCGACCGGTGGACCAGACAGAGCCTTCCTCTCTGTCTGGATCACCAGCGGCCGGCCGGTGTTGAGCCAGCGGCCGGCCGGTGGTTCAGACAGAGAGGAAGGCTCTCTGTCTGGTCCACCGGCCGGCCGCTGGATCACCACCGGCCGCCCGGTGGACCAGACAGAGAGCCTTCCTCTCTGTCTGGATCACCGGCGGCCGGCCGGTGAGGAGCCAGCGGCCGGCCGGTGGTTGAGACAGAGAGGAAGGCTCTCTGTCTGGTCCACCGGCCGGCCGGTGGTGAGCCAGCGGCCGGCCGGTGGCATCAGTGAGTCCACTTTTCAGCTTTCTTGGGCCAACTCCTTGGCAACCTTTTGCCTGTGTTTACCATGTTTATCATTGTTTAACATGCTTACCATATTACCAATGTTTACTATTATGTAATTTAGTACACTTTTCTATTTGTGAACTAATGTTTGTTTTTTTGATTTGAAGGAAAATGACAGATCAATCAGTTGATCAGCCACATGATTCTGGAGATGAGCATATTGGTCATACATCTGGGGAGGAACATTCACATGCTCCTATTACGAAAAAGAGTTCAAAGGTTGGTAAGCGTGGGTTCACACGTTTACCAAAATTATCACTTGCCCATACGAAGGAGGAGAGGATAGTCGTGGAGTTTGATGATGATGATCTTCCTAGAGGTCCAAATGCTAAAGATTTTAAGGGTTTTGTAGCAACTCATGCTAAGAGCAAAGTAAGCATTCTCTATGATGATTGGAGAAGTGTGGATAAGGCGATAATTTCTCAGCTGTGGGAGACCATTTTGGTAAGATCTTTTGCTATTGTTTGACTGTTCTTTAAATGTTTCTAGTATATATAATATTTTTAACCTCTTTTTTATCAGATGACATTTGATATTCCTGACACTGGAGGAGTCAGGAAGAAATGCTTATCGTTGGCTGCTAGGAGATGGAGGGATTTCAAATCAACCCTCTCATCTGATTTCATTTATGGTCATAGGAGTCGTGAGAATCCATGTCGTATATATCCTTTTATAGATGAAGACACATGGAGAGAATTTTTTGAAAGTAGAAGAAAAGATTCATTTTTGGTAAGGGCAATGTAAACTTTTATAAGCTTTCTTATATAAATGATCTTATTATTGTTTTGTTAATGATTACTTATTCTTAATTTACATCAAACAAGGAAAGCTCATCAAGAGATCCAATCTAAAAATGTATACCCTCATAGTTTATCTCGGGGAGGGTATGCATTATTGGAAGAACAAATGATGGCAGAAAAATTTCAACAACTAAGAGCTGAGTCTTCAAGCTCTGGAGAGGTGGCCCCTCCATCCCCTCCATCTAGACATGAGAAATGGAAAAGAGCTCGGAAGGGCAAAAAAGGACAATATCTTTCGGAAGAATCGAGACTCGTAGTTGAGAGGATTGTAAGATATCTATTTTATTTATTTAAGTTTACTATTTTCGTCATATATTTCCAATCATTATAGAAATGTTCAATTAATTATTACAGGACTCTCTCGAGGAGCAGAGTTCACAGGGGACATTTACACCATCTGGGAGGGAAGATATTTTATCTGTGGCATTGGGAAAGCCCGAACATCCTGGCCATGTAAGAGGATATCCGGCAGGTGTATCGGTAAGAAAAGTGTTTCCACGTTCCTCAACTTCTAACGTTGAGGGAGTTTATAAAAAAAAATAGAATCCTTGGAGGCTGAAGTCCATAATATTAATGCGACAATGGAGGACAAGATTAGAGCATCGGTGCAGTTAATGTTTGCAGACTTGCAAAGACAATTTCAGGGTGCAGCTCCCACTCCACCTCTCCCAGTAGCTCCCACTCCCCCACCTCAGCCTGCGGACCCCATTTTTGATCCTCCTCCTCCGCCGCAGCTACCTACTTATTGTGAGTTGTATGTTGATGATCCTCAACATCATATAGTTGCATATGGGATGGTATATTGTATAGGAGATACAGTTCATCATCAACAGTTAGAGGTAGAGAATCAGAGGGTCACTGTACAGGATATTATAGATAGATCAGCTCGGATACCATTACCTACAGATGAGGTGACGACAGTTGGACATAGTATCGGCCATTTTTTACTTTGGTCATCCAGACTTCTTCGACTCATTACCATAGAGGTATGGATGTTATATCTTTTATTTTATATTTTTATTAATGTTTTATCATTTGAAAACTAATATATTTTTCAATTTATTTTTACAGGAATACTTCAAAGGTAAAGAAATACTGTATAGACAACAACAAAGACAGATAGCTATGACATCAGATGCAGATACTAGCAGTCTTGACAAATTGTCAAGATATTCAAATTTGTTGGCGGATCATTATGACTTTACAATGGAAGCTCATGTCTGTGGACGTGAACTATGTGTGGGTATTATGAAAACTGATATCATGGAGTTTGTCACTGGAGATAAGTTGGGCATCAACGTGGTGCAAATTTTTATCATGTAAGTCTTAACACCTTTTCCTTGCGTTATATTTATTAAAAATGTATACTTATGTCTGCTTTGTATTAGGTATATGTATAAAATTTGTGAGAGGAATGAGCTGACAGATGTATATGGATTCGTGGACCCACAATTGATTTCCCCTGAAGCATGTGCATTGGATGAGGAACAAAGAATGCTTTATATTGCTGATAGATTTGAAAAGAATGTAATCACACAGTGTTGGATGATGCCTTTTTGTGAGAGGTATGAAACACATCCCTCTCAAAGAGTTAATTATCTTTTAACATAAAAAACCACTAACGTTAAATTTCCTTTACTTAAATTTCCTTTTCTCAGGGATCATTGGATGTTAGGGGTTTTTTGCCCTAGGGAGAAAACACTTTATTGGATATGCTCTCTCCATGATGATGTGCGAGAAAGTTTTAAGAATATATTGGAAACGTAAGTTTCAATTTCACAATAGTTTTATATATTATAATGAATTTTAAATTTACCCCATTCGTATTATTTTCTAACAGGGCATGGGTCCACTTTCGAAAAAGCGCAAAGAAAAGGAATTACAAGATCAAATATGTACATGCGAAGGTAAATATCCATTTATAATTTGTACATTTTGATTTATTACATAAAAATAATATATTGAATTTACACTCATTCATACAGAAATGTCATGAGCAACAAGGCATCATCGAATGCGGATATTACATGTTAAGATTTATGTATGAAATAATAACAACTGGGACAGTTCTGAGTTTTGACCTGGTAAGATTTCCTCTTTCTCATAATATTTCAATTTGATTTATTCATTATACACATTGACTACTATCCTTTTCCTTTGTAGCTTTTTGATGACCCTCAACCCTTTACTGCTGAAGATATCAAACACTTACAAGTGGAGTGGTCAAATTATTTTACAGGTTTGATTGACTTTTAGTTGTTTGTAATGTAAAATGTAATTTTGAATATTGTCAATGTAATTGTGTATTTCGTAGTCGTTTAGGTTGGATTTAGTTTTTTTTGAAGTTGACAGTGTAAGTTTTGAATGTTATATAAGTGAATGTTTAATTTTTCTCTACTTCTTGTTTTGGTCTACTGTTGATGGTTTTTCTGGTCTGGATTTTGGTATGGGGGGAGAGGTTCCAAGGGGGTGGGTGGGTGTTTGGGGGGTGTCCAAGGGATATGGGAGGGGTTTCCAAGGTGTGTTTGGGGCTGTCCTAGGGGTCGGGGGGTGTAAATGAGGGTGGGGGGTGTCCAAGGGATATGGGAGGGGTGTCCAAGGTGTGTTTGGGGCTGTCCAAGGAGTCGGTTGGGTGTAAATGAGAGTGGGGGGGGGGGGGGGGGGCTGTCCAAGGGGTGGGGGGGTGTCCAAGTGGTGGGGGGGTGTCCAAGGGATATAGGAGGGGTGTCCAAGGGGTGTTTGGGGCTGTCCAAGGGGATGGGGGGGTTTCCAAGGGGTAGGGGGGGTTTCCAAGGGGTCGGGGGGGTGTCCAGGGGGTGGGGGCTGTCCAAGGGGTGGGGGGGTGTCCAAGGGGTGGGGGGTGTCCAAGGGATATGGGAGGGGTGTCCAAGGGGTGTTTGGGGCTGTCCTAGTGTTCAGGGGGTGTAAATGAGGGTGGGGGGGCTGTCGAAGGGGTGGGGGGTGTCCAAGGGGTGGGGGGGTGTCCAAGGTGTCTGGGAGTTCTGTCCAAGGGGCCGGTTGGGTGTAAATGAGGGGGGGGGGGTGTCCAATGGGTGTTTGCGGCTGTACTAGGGGTCGTGGGGGTGTAAATGAGGGTGGGGGGCTGTCCAAGGGGTGGGGGGTGTCCAAGGGTTGTGGTGGGGCTCCAATGTGGTGGGGGAGGGCTGGCCAGGTTGTTAGGTGGGTATAGATGAGGGTGGGGTTCAGTTGGGGCTTGGGGGAGGGCTGGCATGGTTATTTTTGTTTGGTTTCTGGTTGCTTTTTGGTGAGAGCAGTGCAATTATTTAAAAAAAAAAAATTTCTTTCACGTCGGTTATAAAATAACCGACGTGGTAAATAAATCGGGAGGGGTTTATCTCGTCGGGTTTTTCTAGAACCGACGTGCTAAACCGTTCCCGGGGATTTTATCACGTCGGTTCTTAATATAACCGACGTGCTAAAAGGCCTGGGAATCGATTTACCACGTCGGTTATTGGATAACCGACGTGCTAAAACGTTTCCCAGGCCTTTTTAGCACGTCGGTTTCCTAAATAACCGACGTTATAAAAGGCCAGGGGAAGGGTTTATAACGTCGGTTATGACATAACCGACGTGATAAACAATATCCCAGGCGTTTTATCACGTCGGTTTAGGGAATAACTGACGTGATAAAGCCCCACGCACATATTTATCACGTCGGTTATTATATGAACCGACGTGATAACCACCGTGATGTTAGGGATATTACGTCGGTTTTAAATAACCGACGTAAAAAACGTTATTTATAACGTCGTCCGTATTAACGTCGCCTAAAAACCGACGTAAATAATAAAAAATAACCGACGTAAAAAACGTTTTCTGCACTAGTGGCATTGCCTTTGAAAAGTAAACAAGCACTACAGAGTAAGAAAGCAGAAAGGTAAACACTAAGTAAAAGCCGTTACAACAGTAAGTGCGGAAAAGTAAAGGGGGCCGGAAATACAAGCCCAACTGTAAAGTACAACTGAAAGGGGAAAAACAGCAACTGAAAAGTAAAGCCGCAACGTCGAGCCGTCCTCTGGAAGTCCCACCTGAAGGGTGGGAACAGAAAGCCTCCACTGCTCCTCGGGTCCAGCCGACCGCTCCGAGTGCGTCCCGCCCAGTGGTCCACCTCCAGGTACCGTCCTGCTCCGTAAGCCTCCACCACGATCAGCACTGTCCGTCGTATGCATCCAACATAACGAAGTGCGGGCATAACCCGTGAAGGGGTGATTATAAGATACTCAGTAGGGACCACGAGACCCTCGAAGGTCTCCCGAAATCCACAAAGTATAATCAACAAAGGAAAGATACAATCGCGAAGTAACATCCGACACAGCTTAGGTATATTCCCATACATATACCTAAGTCATCAATACTCGCTCGACTCCAACATCCGAGCTCATGTACAACCTAGTCCACACAGAAAAGCCAAACGTAAAATTCACATAGGATAGCTCAACACAATCCACAAAGGAATGTAAAACGTAAATCCACACAGGATAGCTCAACACAATCCACAAAAGAAGGTAAAACAGAGTATCAGCTCACACAGGATATACTTCTTCGTAAGACGATAGAGATGATCATATGTAGCCACTGATTCATCTAAGCCGTCGGACCCACAAAGGATCAGTAGGTACTAACCCCCGCAATGAACCACATAGGATCGATCATGAAGTTGAATCCATAGCTATTCAGAAACTTCTTCTCCATCAAGCACAGTGGTTATGCCGCTACAACCAAGCCCTTCCCTCCATCCTTGGACTATTGTAGTACTCCACATATCGAGTACTGCAGGCCTGCTGCTACAAACAAGCGCTCTCCCATGCCGCTACAACCAAGCGCTCCTCTGTCTTGGGTCTGCCGCTATAACCAAGCGCTCCCTTGTGCCGCTACAACAAAGCGCACCTCTGTCGTGGGTCTGCCGCTACAACCAAGCGCTCCCCTGTGCCGCTACAACCAAGTGCACCTCTGTCGTGGGTCTGCTGCTACAACCATGCGCTCCCCCTCATATCCTCCAGAGGTACTCCTTCTGTTGAGTACCGCGGGTCTGCCGCTACAACCAAGTGCTCCTCCATCGTGGGTCTTCCGCTGCAACCAAGCGCTCCCCACTGGGCTATCCGTAACACACCGAGTCATTCGATTAGCAGTCGTCAACTCTCAACCGGCTCTAGGGTTTCCGCACACAACATGCTCTTTCCGGGAAGGTCCAATCCACCAGCCGAGAGGCTGATACATCAACTGACACAATTTCCGAATTTGATGTATCCCAAATGCTCCGTATCGTCAACAGGAACTTCATGTCGCAGACGGCGCATCAATCGGACGCTCGGTCTGAGAGTTATTGGCCTTTTTGTCCCAGGGGCCTGGTTGGTTTTTAAGGAAAAACCAACCCGACCATACTCCACCTACGTCCAAACCTCGAGCGGAGTATTCCAAATGATCCGTCTCACTTAGAGGAATCCATCAAAGTCTACGGCACGTCAATCGGATGTCCGAAGCTCAATATATGAGCATTTCCACTCCGAGGGCCCGGTTGGTTTCGTGAACGAACCAACCCGGCCGAACCCAAAGTTTTCTGAAACCTTGAGTGCGATATACCGAAACGACTGTCTCGATCCAAGGATCGCATCTCCACTGACAGCGCGTCGTTCGGAGGCCCGTAGGTCAGGTTACAAGCAAAAGACTGAAAATGGTCAGAAGATGGGGCGTCTGGGCCCGGACCGACCCGGCCCAACCCCCCTGGGTCGGCCCGAACTGGGTCGACCCAACCCGGGTCCGGGTTGGACCGGCCTGGCTTGCCTCGGCTGAGCGGCCGACCGAGGGAGCTGCGAGGCGTTTCCCCCGCGGGATGAAGAAGTCGCGGCCCTCGAGGGACCGCGCTGGAGTCAACGGACGCGGCAAAGGCCGCGTCCCGTGCGTGTGAGCCGGACCCGCGCAGCCGTGGGTCCATTGGCCGGCGCCGCCGCGCTACAGGAGGCTTCCGCGGGCCTCTGGAGTTGCTCCGGTGGTCCGTTTTCCTTCCCGTCTGCGCCGCTGCTCCTCTCGGGTCCCGTTCTTCACTACGGAAACATCAAATCGCCCTTGCGTCACGTTTTATCGTCACCCGCCAAATCTGCACAATAACGAAGAACTGTGGAGGGTTGTCGGACTGTGTTCATTTGGCCTGCACCCTCCGCGTTAGGCGGTATCAATCGGGAGGATTAATCAACACCTAGAAAACATAACCAAAAACAATTTTAATGATTTAAAATTGTTATTCTGAACCGGGTTCTTCTTTTTAAAAGAAATGATCATGGGAAAATAAATTATTTCACAACATCCCCTACCTCGTCAAGTCGTCGCACGCGCGTTCTTCTCAGATTTGATCGCCGCGAAAGTAGGTGATCATCGCGTCGTGGAAGGGCGTCACGTCGTCGTGGAAAGGCATCGTGTTGTCGCGAAAGGGCATCGTGTCGTCGCGTCGTCGCGGAAGGGCATCGCATCATCGTGGAATATGGTGACGCGTCGAAAAACTCCAAGGTTCAAGAACATGAAGATTTAATTATATAGATTAAATCCATGTGTTCTTATAAACCACAAAGAAGATTTAAAAGAAACCTGAAATCTCCTACCTCAAGTAGTTGGTGATCGAAGATCGTTGCGGGGAAGAACGTCTTGGAAGAAGCGACATCAATCTCCGAGGGTAATGGCGTTCTTCGCGTTCTTCGCGTTCTTCGCGAAGGAGGATGAAGGCACAAAGTTGTCAAAACCTCTCAACAAGCATTTTTCCAGAAGTCGTGCGTTGGTCATATTTTATTATTACGCCAACGGATTGAAAACAGGTTAAGAAACGATTAAATTAATTCATCTAATTAATTCAACGAATAAAACCGCTCAATTAATTGGTGCGTTAAGAAATTAATAAAACGCGTCAGTTTACTTTCATAATGACGGGTTTTCACGGGTGCGTTACTTAGCGGAATGAAATGGTGGGGCTCTTGCGGGCCCCACCCCACAAGTATCCTACCAAGAGGGTAGGATATTTCTGGATGGCACCCTATCCGCATCAACTCAGCTTAAGCTACTTTAAGTGGCTTCAAGTGGCTTCCAAGCGGCTTAAGTGATCTAAAATAAAGTTTGTCATACAATTTATTTTATTTCTTAACTTTAAGCCCAAAAATTAAAAACCACACCCGAGAAAATGCAACTCCGGAAGAGGCGTTTCTAAGAAATTACCGGTGCTGCGATTCCATCGGTGCCCTCAGAATTCGATTCTGAGCACTGGCTCAAAAGTTAGAAAAACCCACTCGTCCATTCACTGAACGTACCCGAGCCAATCTTCGGAAAATGATTCCGGGCACACCGGGCCTCGGAATCAGGTGCCGTCAGAAACTGCGTTCTTGTAAAATTCCAATGAAATTTAAGAAAAATAATTTCCTTGAAATTTACAGGTCCTTACAGATGTGGTAAGAAATTCTATTGAGGATTATTGGGCTATATATAATGGATTATAATTAGATGACCAATAGGATGAGAGTGGGTCAAGGGTATATCTCAGGTTGTATGAGTGGATGAATCATATTAATATATATAGATTTTTTTTGATTTATAATGATGAGAAAAAGATGAAAAGGGAGACATACTTCCTTGTGAGTGGAATGAATCAGAATCAGATGGCTATATTAGTAAATATTCCTAAAAATCAATGTGTAATGTTGGATGTTTTCAATAAGGATCTTTTGATCACATCACGTGAGATTGTATAGAACAACATATATAATGTAACAATTTCAACTAGATGGTCCATATTCATCATAATTACTATAGTTCTTCATGGATGGGTAATAGGGACATATCCCCTTTTTCACCAAAGTCATATTCTTTGATGAGATGAGGAAATAATAATACCTCTCATCAGTAGAACCGATCTAACCATGGTGATTCTACGAATACCATGACTCATAATCAAGGGAGATATAAATACAGAAATAATGACCAAAGTTTCATGAGTAAGAAGTTATATGTATCTAAGGTTGTTATTATGGATGATCAATCTATACCATCAACGTATAGAGGTATAAATAATTATAATTCTACCATTATGAAAAAAATTTCTAATACGAGTGCATCCCATTCATTTATTTCCTCTCATATTGTTGATCATATGTGTTTTCATGTTGATATGATACCTTCAATTTTAAAACATCAAAATTCTCTTGGTCAAATAGAAGAATGATCCTTTTTCTGAAAGAATTTATAATAGCAATTGATTGTTCTATATTGATATGGGATTTATCTGTGCTTGAAATTTATTTCTATGAAATATTCCAAGTATTGGATTAGTTTACTACCATTAATTCTCACGTCTACTTTTATTCCCAAGTATTTTGTTTTATGACATATTATATTATCAAACATACCATTAGAAGATAGTAGAATATAATGGAAGGTGAAATAGGTTTTTTGGAACCACTAGTTTGATTAATATCAAATAAATTTTCACATTTGACTTTTACATCAGTGGAAGAGAAAGATAAGAGTTGTTTTCCAAAAGTTCTTTATCATTTTATGTAATTTTTTATAAAAAACATATAAAGGTTTCCATCAATAAGAGAGGTGGAGTTTAAGATTTACCTCCTCCTATGAAACTATCATAATTAAATTCTATATTATTGAATAGAAACAAAAAAATTAAGGTAATTGAATGTGTAACTAGAAGAGATATAAAGAAATGATTTTGTTCAACTAAACACATCTATGTGGGATGTACAAATCTTATTTCTGAAAAAGGCATTTAAAATATTCAATTTTTTGTGTATTGTAATATTTGTAAGTATGTTTTGGTAAAGAGTAGTTATACACTATGATGCATTTATGATCTATTTGATCAATTAAAGGGACACATTTATTTTTATAAAATTGAATTGTTGTCATGATATCACCTATTAAAGGTTCAAAAGGGGGATATTATGAAAATAGCTTTCATAAGTTGATCTATTCATTACGATTATGTGTTTATGCCTCTCAGTTTAAGAAAAAGAAAATAATTCTTCATGGAATTGATGAATTGGATATTTCAAGGTTATGTAGTGTCCTCTATGTTAGAGATTGATGAGGCCATATTAGTTTACTCAAGCAAAATGGAAGTTCTTGATAAACACTTGGTGATAATTTTTGGAATATTGAGCGATCAATTTTTGGATACTAAATTAATAAATATTGATTTTTGGAAACACAAATTACGTTTCCTTGGCCCTATAAAATCTACAAGTGGTGTTTCTGTGGATTTAGAAAAGATATATGCTATTAACTCTCAGTATCATCCATCATAAATAGTTTCCTATCTTTGGATGGTTATTACTGATGCTTTTTTCATTAATTTTCACAACTATCATTACCTCAGATAGAAATGACTATGAACAATGTTCCATTATAAGGTATAAAGGATTGTAAAAAGTATTTTCAAGAGCATAATGTTCACCTTACATCTAGACCGATCATGATTTTCTAGAATGAAGACAATGGTATGTGTTGTACTGTGATGCCTTAGGATATGGGTTGGGATGTGCTCCCATGTAAGGAGATCATGTTGTTACTTATGTCTCCTGGTAGTTACAGTGTCATGATATAAACTACACAATATTCTATTTTTATTTATTTTCTTTCATCACGTAACTCATATAAATTGTTGTTATCAAATCATATTTTTTAATTTTACCAATGGGTTTTAACCATTTTTATTTCTGCCAACATTGAATGTGGAAATTATGAATTCATTTTATAAATTCCATTGTGAAAAAGTAAAATGTTGGCCTTATGTTGTCAACTTTTGATAAAAAAATATGAAAAGTCTATTTCCATATGGTTTTAAATATCAATATTTGATACAAATTGATGTTAAAATTCATCATTGATGTATTTTAACATTATTTATTCATTAATAGACAATAATAGCCTTTTTTATGTCATAATTTTTTATCAAAACAAATCATAAATGAAATTTTATTGGAAATTTTTCGCATAATTGTAACGCCCAGACCATTGTTACCTAGAGTCGGTACATTATTACATAACATTGGAGTGATCACAAAAATTCATCTCTCAAAAGACGAATTAGTTTAGTAGCCTTGGAAGTACTAGATACATTTATAAGGGTTGCATTACATCATAAAATGGAAAAATACAAAAACATTGTTCCCATAGAAAACATAGAGATCCCATAAACTAGTCTTGTAGGTCTGTCATAATATACTTCTTTGTATCCTGAAAAAATAAAACATTGAAAGGGGTGAGCTTAGATGCTCACTAAGGAAACAAATATAGTAGAAACTTTCCTAAATAATCTTAAACATTTAAGGAAACTTATATAACTAAAAAAAATTCCTTTTCAACATAAAAATCATCATAATACGAAAAGTATAAATCAAAATAATTCCATTTACTTACTCACATGGATATTTTTCTAGTCGAATAATCAGATGAAATATCAATATCCACTTTCATAATGATGGAATACATAATGCCAGACTTTCATAACAACATAGTCAAGGACTTGTGCCAAAACTACAAATAAGATTTTGTCAAGGCATTGTTCCAAAACACTAGTTTGTCTCATGATACCTACCGATGCATCTAGGATCTATAGCGGGCTCCACCTGTCACTTACTATGTCCAATTCATTCCTCATATGAAAAATATTTGAACATAACATAAACATTCATATTAAAACTGGCAGATGAAATTTCAATAAATTATCCTTAAACCATGAATTTTATGAAATAAAACATACATAGTCAAATATATCACCGAACCTTCAATAAAATATGGATGTTTTGTAACATAAAATATCAACTTCATACATACATAAAATCCATCAAAGGATGTTGAAATAGATGAAATCATAACCTTTTTAGTGAAATATATCTTTCTATTTTGAAATCAATTAAAAGTCACGTAATTATATTATAAAACATTTATATTTGAAAAAATTATTATATGATTTTAAAGGAAGATTCGATGATGTTATAATGACAGAAAATAGTCGCACCTACTATAGAAGATAAAACAACATTCTTGCCTTATTTTTGTCGAAAATGTCATAAAGTACCTTGTTTGGAAAATGATGGAATGAATACTTTATAAAAATATTATAAAGTGTCAAAAAATGATATAAATGACTTTATCCCATAGTATATTAAATAGTAAAAATGTTTTGAAAAACATTTTTTAAGAAAACACGGATGTGGGTGATAAAGAGGTTCCAGTAGATTCTTACGTAAAAACAACCTCATATAATAAAGAAATTATAAAATTAACCTTTACCTTGTACGTTTCCTTGGTTGAGGGTAGGTTAACCTCCTGTATAATAG
Organism: Viscum album; assembly: GCA_963277665.1. Lineage (NCBI taxonomy): Eukaryota > Viridiplantae > Streptophyta > Magnoliopsida > Santalales > Viscaceae > Viscum > Viscum album. The sequence continues at coordinate 1,900,274,293 of OY728150.1, forward strand.
TTAAATAATTTTCATTAAATTATAAAACAATCATATACATTAATATGATATCATATATGATCTTTTAACATTTCTTTGTTAATAATATCTTAGTATTATCGTCGTTTCGGGTGTTAACTGATTCGTTTTCCTTTATATGATTTGTTATGTAAGTAATGTTTGTTATTTACAGGATGTATCTTATTCATATTCCTAATGAGATTATGTATTCAAACATTATTTTTAATCATATATTGAAAAATTTTCATGAATGGATATGATGAGGAATGATTCTCCTCACGTTCGTGGACACTGTAATCCGTACGTACGCATGAGCGGAAATATCATTCTTTTGATATTAAAATAATATATAATTTGATGGTATATAATATATATAAAGAATAAATATCATGTTATATTTATTATTTACATCAATTAAACATCATTATTATACCCATCCAAAAATTAATGTATTGAATAACAATTAAACCACGACGTGGAGATGGTAAACTGTCTGTACGCAAATATTGTGAGATGTCATTCAAAGGGTGTATAGAATAATGAATATTTTTGTACCATATTTATAATAACATCACATTATATATAACATACTAGAGTTATTATTTTATAATGTAAACAACATTGAAAGAGGAAGTGGAAGAAGAAAGGAACATGAAAGAGGTGATGAAATATTTACCTCATCTTCAGGTTCTTCCATTCGATTTGATCAAAAGGGCTCCTTATGTTGGATTTATGACTAAAAAAGGAATCTAGGATATAGGGAGGATATTTGAGAGGGTATATGGGTAGGTTTTGGCCGTGCCAAATGGCTTTTATGGAGTGAATTAGAGAGTAGGGGGAGTTCCATTTTATAAGAGTGGTGAGGGGCACCGTAGGAAAAGCTAGAAATATTATTTTATAATAAAATCAGTTTCGATTACTAATGGATCCAAAATTAATTATCTAAAGGATACAGTTGTTATGGGTCGAAAAACACTCATCCAATTGGTTTTATATAGGTTTGAGTCACTATATTAACATTATCTTTTAGATTTAACTCTTAGTTAAATAGTTTGACATTTACCATGTCCCTTTGTATTTTTATATTGAATGGTTAATAAACATACTATAAACATAAAGGAGAATACCAGGTGGTTCATTAATGATACACCTATCATTATATAATCCTTTTTGCAAACCTTATATTTTTAGGAATAGAATTTCATTTAATAATATAATATTTTTTTTAAACACTTTTATGTCAATTTTTACACTATTTGGTATTTTTTTTGCTAAATTCATAACAGCCTAATTACTTCACAAAAAATTCATATAACCAACCCTAACATGTAATCTTAACCTTGATAACTTATTTTAATTAATAAAATGTGACAAATTAAATTTATTTGGATATTTATAATATTAATTATTTTAATATTTCATTAATTATGTAGTTACTGCATCATCACTGTGTCATAAATAAATTTTTTTATTTAGTGTATAAAATTTATAAATAAAATACCATTATGTAGGAAATATTTTTATCTATCTAATGAATAATTATAGTCTAACTTTTCTTATGTGTATCCCTATATTAAAAATTCATTAGTTATTAATCATTAAATTTAACACTTTAAACTCTTCTTTGAATTAAATAATAATAAATGTCATAATCTAATCCATGTGGACCTAAAGGATCTTATGTTATTTATAAGGTTTTTTCATCTAATTACACTTATAAAATATAATTAAGACATGTGTTAGGGTAATAATAATAACATTTTTACCCTTAATTACCCAATTTACTTTTAATCGTAGTAAATACAAGTAAAAAGTTATTATTCACCAAAAATTATTTTCATCTTATTGAACAACATTTTATTTACTAATATCAACTGGGTCTCTAGGATTTTTGAAATTCAACTCACATAAGCGGTAAAATTATGTTTTATGTAAATTTGCAAATGCTCCGAAGAGGTGGGTAAAAGACGGTAAAAATTTCAATAAAAGTGAATATATCTTAAATTATTATAAAATGACTCCAATGAATTACATTTAACTTATATAGGTATTATGTATCTATTTAGACCTAAAATAAATTCAAATAAAATATATAATTATTTAAATAAAAAGTTTGTTGTAAACAATAACTCAGTATTTTTCACTATTCATCAAAAATTGAAAGCTTTCAGAAAAATACCAAAAAATCACCCTAAGATAATTTTGATATTCCAAATTCGGAAATGAAGTAAATTTTTAAAGATAAAATTTATAAAATTTCATAATGTGGGTATTATTATTCATAACGGCTAGTATGATTGGTTGTGGTGTGTTAGAACTCGATGTTTCATACAACACACGCTATTGTATTATTCAAAGAGAAGTGTACCATGAAATCTTGGGGTGTTACATTCTCCCATGCTTCAAATAATTTCATCGTTGAAATTTCTAGTGTACTAAGGCGTAAAAAGTCTTGGGGGGTTATTAATCATAAGTTCCCCGGATTCCCATGTTGCCTCTTCTATCTTATGGTTTCTCTATAGAACATTTACCGGATGAGTCGTCTGTTTCTCAACACTTGTTCTCTAGTATTAAGAACCATTATAGGATCTTCGGAATAAGATAGATCGGGTTCCAGTTATAATTCCTCATAGGTGAGTACATGCGTTGGGTCAGGCAATCATTTTCTCAATAGTGATACATATAATACATCGTGAACTTTGGAGAGACTTGCCGGCATTGCAAAATAGTAAGCTACATCCCCAATTCGTTCTAGAATTTCGAAAGGTCCGATGTACTTGGGTCTCAATTTTAACTTCTTACAGAAATGTATAACACCCTTCCATGGAGATACCTTCATGAAAAAATGATCTCCTACCTAAAATTTCAGATCCTTCCTTCAGTTATCGGCATAGCTCTTCTACCGAATTTGAGCTTCTTTGATGTGGTTTTTTATTACCTTCACCTTTTATATCGTTTCCTCTACAAGTTTTCATTCTCCAACATAATTCCAACAGGTTTCTATACGACATATCTTTCCATATAATGCTTTATATGGTGCCATCTGAATACTTTAATTGAAGCTATTATTAAGGGAAAATTATACTAGAGGTAAATATTGATCCCACATACCATGAAATTCAAGTGAGCATGATATAAACATGTATTCTATGGTTTGAATAGTCCATTCTGATAGTCCATCATTTTGAGGGTGGTAGGAAGTGCCCAATAGAAGTTCAGTATCCAGGGATTTCTTATGACTTTTCGAGAATCTTGATGTAAAACAGGGTTCATGATCAGAAACAATCGATAGTGGTACTCTAGGAAGTCTTACAACATCATTAATATATATTCTTGTAAGTCTATATAGTGGTAAATCTTCTCTTATATCAAGAAAATGTGCTGACTTGGTAATATTATCAACAATGACCCATATTACATCGTTCCTTCTAGGGTTCTTTGGTAATCCCATGACAAAGTCCATCGTAATATTATTCCATTTCCACTCTGGTATGGGAAGAGGATTCATGACTCCTCCAGTCTGTTGCCTTCCAATTTCACATGTTGAAAAACCATACATCTTGACACAAAATCAGCAATCTCCCTCTTCATGTTGTCCCACCAAAATTGTTCCTTCAAATCTCTAAACATCTTGGTGATACTAGGGTGTATAGAGAAATAGGAACTATGATCATCATCCAACAATCCCCTTTTTAGATCAGGTATATCGGGAACACAAAGCCTCTTCCCAAATTTCAAAATTCCATCTTCACAAACAAAGTCACTTAATTTCCCATCATTCACAGCTTTAATCATCTTTTGAAACACATTATCACTGGTATGAGAACTCTTTATCCTTTCTAGTAAAGATGGTTTGGAAACCATTTGTTATATTATTGATGATTCCCTTCTATAGTGATTCCTATATCCATATTCACTGGATCCATGTATATAGGATCTTTTTCAACACTCATCTTGTTCAAAACTCCATGATCCTTTCTACTCAACGCATATGCCACCTTATTTTCCATCCTCAGGTGGTAGTGTATAGTGCAATAATAATCCTTGAATAGTTCAAGGAATCTCTATTGCCTCATGTTGAGTTCATTATATGAGAAAATATACTTCAAACTCTTGTGATTTTTATCTATCTCAAATTTTTCACCATAGAGATAGTGTCTCCAAATATTCAAAGCAAAGATTAAAGCGGCTAACTTAAGATCATGAGTAGGATTGTTTTGAAAAATAATTTTTATTTTTCGTGATACATGGGCAATAACCTTATAACTCTTCATAAGGACACATACATATCCTTTCTTTGAAGCATAACTATAAATAACAAACCATCATTCCCCGATGGTAGATTCAAGATAGAATCTTTGACTAATATTCTCTTCAATTATTCAAAACATTATTCACAATATTTTTTCCAACAAAAATTAACCCCTTTTCATGTGAGCATTGTTAATGGGTTAGCCAACATGGAAAAATTCTGTATGAAACATCGATAATAACCTTCTAAACCAATAAAAATGTGTACCTCAGTTATACTCGTCAGTGCTGGGAATTCATAGATTTCCATGGTCTTAGAAGGATGAAGAGAGATTCCATTCTTAGATATAGTATGGCCAAGAAAAGAAATCTCATGAAGCCAGAATTCAAATTTTTTAAACTTCCCATATTATTAGTGTCTTCTAAGAGTCTTCCGGATAATGCACATGTTATTTTCATTATCTTCATAGATTTTTTATTATACTAAGATATCATCAATAAATACCACTAAAAATTATTCATTATATTACTTGAAAACTATATTCATTAGATTCATGAAGATAGAGGGTGCATTAGTCAATCTAAATGGCATTACTGTAAACTCTTAATGCTCATACCTGGTTCTAAATGCTATTTTCAGAATGTCTTCATTCTTCACACACAACTGATGATATCCAAATTGAAGGTCAATCATTGAAATGTATAGAGCCCTATGAAGTTGGTCAAATAAATTATCAATGCGAGGTAGGGGATACTTGTTCATTATTGTTATAGCATTGATCTCCTTATAGTCAATGCACAACCTCATAGATCCATCTTTCTTCTTAACAAAAAGGATAGGGGCTCTGCATGGAGAAATAGTATGGAGAATAAATCCTTTATTACTCAATTCCTCTAGTTGTTTATTTAGTTCGAGTAATTACACATTGTCCATTCTACAAGGATTCTTCGATATGGGCCTTGACCTATGTATTAAATCAATGGAAACCACAATTTATCATTCTAGAGTATGTCCCAGTAAATCTTCTGGAAACACATCAACAAATTCTTTCACAATAGGTACATCCTATATTTGAAAAATCCTTTCCTCACCCAAAGTTATTTCATTTTCTTCCTCACCAATAATTGAATTTATTTGATCTACTGGGGGTGGATATAGATAAGAATTAGGTGGTGATGATTCTTCTCTAAAGATAAGGTGTTCTTTATCATCATCATCATCAAAAATAGTAACCTTTTTTTTCTTACAATATAGTTTGGCATCATGGTCTGAAATCCAATACATACCAAGGATTATATCAAATTCAATCATGTGTATGATGATGAGATCAGCATATAAAGAACATTTATATTCCCTAATTGGGATTGATTCACAAAACATTATTGCAATGATACTTCCCTAAGGAGTATCGACAAAAAACTCCCTTGTTAAATCAAATTGGAAATATCTAATTCCTTAGAAAACTGGGAATATATGAAATGATTCAATGATCCAGAATCAAATAATGCATTTCTTAAACTTGAGGAAACCATTAAATTACATGCCACTATGTATTTCGGAGCTTCAACCTCAGCTGTAGTGATAACATAAGCATGGACTTGAACCCTTTTCTTCTTCTGAGTTAAGTTCCCCTGACACTTAGGAAATTAATTTGCATAATTTCCCCTTTCTATACAATTGTAGAATTCAACATCGACAACCTGTTTATTCCACTTGAAATCATGATCTTGGTGGCCTTTTTCACTACAATTATAACAGACTCCCATTCCCTTCAGGAAAGTACCCGGGTGTTTCTTCCCACATTTACTACATGATGGATATTCAACATTTCCATTTTTCCCTTATTTCCATTTCTAATGTGTTCAGTAGATCTCTTCTTCTGTTTCTTTGCTTTAATGTCGTAAGACTTAGAGAATTCATTTTCTATCTTGATATCACATGAGACAATATCTTCGTATGATGAGATGGATTGTGAGACTAATGATCGATGGAGAAATTTTTTTAACCCATTAATGAAACAATAAATCTTACTTTTTGGGTTACTAAAATAATCTTTATCATGCCTATCTAACCTTGTAATGGTAGCTTTATACATTACGACATTCTCATACTTCTTTTTCCTCAGACTCAGAAATTTACTTTATATATCTGTTCGATGGCCATGAGGAAAGTATTTTACTTAAAAAAATTCTTTAAACTCCCTCCATTACATATTTGATACTTCGTCATCTTCCTTTGTGTTGTGAATCAATGACCACGATTGATCAGCATCTCCAGTGAGGCAGTAAACTTCCATAACAACTTTTTCCCTTTCGTTACTCCCCATGGTGTGGAATATTTTCTCTAAGGAATTTATCAATTTCTCTGCTACTAGTGGATTTGTACCCCTATTTAATGTTGGTGGATGTTGCCTCATTAATCTATCTAACAATGATCCTCCATGCTACAGATCAGGGTGCTCTATATGGGTAAGGTTATTATTCATAACTTGAGTGATTTGTCCCAGTATGGTGATTAGATGATCAGCACCGATTGAATCACCAACTCCACTATAATTATATTGAGTAGGAGTGAAATCCCTACATGTACTGCGGGCATTGATACAGTTTCCATTCCTTCCACTATGCACCATTTCTACGAAATGGCATAAACTAGATTAGTTTACAAATTGAAATACATAATTCCAAACTTTTAAAATACTTAACATAAATTAAAATGTTTATAGATATAGTCCATAATCATAAAAAATGTTTTCCTTGAAGAAGTATATACTCATAAACCCTTCATAATGGTTTGTAATGAATATGAGAATTATCCTAAGCATATCTCCTGGGAGTGTCGTAACCAAGAGTTATAACGAACCATACTTTACATACATTGTTATTACATTATAATTGAATCACACTTATTACAACATATAAAAAAACCAGGAAAGGACATTATAGGTATAGAGTATTTAGAAACTGGGAAACATAAACAACTAGTTCATAAAACGTCTACACAGTCTCCCATTTATTTCATCATATCTATAGTCCCTTTTGGCATATCTTACTTAATAACCATATTCCTGACCTGGGGAAAGAAAACATACAAAAGGGTGAGCTCAAATGCTCAGTAAGGGTAAAAAAAGAAATATCAATCACATCATATTCATAAGAACATAACATTTTGGAAATCTTACCCTGCAAAAGAGATCATCATTTCAGAACATGGGATAAATCATGGTAGTGAAATGTAATCACAATAATCATAACATAAAACATGATGCTTTGTGTAATACACACATAATCATAGAGAATCATTTCTTATTATTTAAGACTCATTTCCAAGACTATCTTAGTGGACAATGTCCATTTCTTAAACGAGTTAATTCCTCATTTTAGTCATGATTCACTGAAACGGTTTAACCTGCCATTCTAGCCATGTCTATCTCATGAGATATAAAATCATTACCCAATGCGTTGGAGGGAGATATAGGTCCCACCAATCTCATAATGATACCATTCTTATGTGTGCCACAAAATCATAAATCATACATCATAGCATAACCCATGTAATAAAAATGGGAATCTTAAACATCGCGACATCATAAAAAAATTCATATAAGATAAAGGAATTCATAAAAATAATTCCATCACAACATAATAAAATCAATTTAATAATAGGGATAGAATCAGAACCCTCTATTATCTTATATGGAAAATAATTATGATAAAACACTTGAACTCCATTCTCGAGGAAAATATCCTTTCTACTTCAAAAACACTTTTCCTTTCTAAACATGTCATACAATTATAAACTAAAAGAAGTTGATTAAAAATAAACTTGAAATCTTATAAAGGAAGCTTCTTGGAAATAAGGTTTTAAAAATACATTCAAGCCGTATAATTTAAAAAAAACATTATTCTCGTACTTTTGTCGGAAAAGTCAAAAAGTACATCGTACGAAAAACAACAAAAGATTCCATTAATATCTTTTACTAAAAACTCACTGAAGGGTAAAATTGGATTTAAACAATTTTAGGTGGATGGAAATAATATTACATATTGAGGAAAAATGGATGGGGATGATAAAATACACCCCGGTAAATTCCAAAGTATAAACAATTTTGGATAAAAATGAGATTGTGATATTTGCCTTACCTTAGGTATGATTTGCTTCGTAAGTGTCTGAACCTCCTGTATAATGATTTAAATAATGTCATTGACTTATTCCAGAATCATACTCATTGTTATGATATCATATATGGTCATATTCTTAGCTTCTTATTAGTAATATTTCATTGTTACTTGTTATTCGGGTGTTTATTGCTTTTTGGTATTATGTGTGTTTTTTCAAACAAATTCTTATTCTAATTTTTTGGTTATAAATACCTCATTTCCAGAAAGGTATTAGTGTAATATATATCATATTCATTCATTCAATTCATTCATATAATCATTATGCAATGAAGATCATGTAGAACGAGTCACATCACATCATGGAGACAGTATTCCGTACGTACGCACGAGCGATGATATCGTTCCCATAATCATGAACTTGTAATTGAGTGTATGTATAATATTTCAGAATCAATCTCACTTTACAATAATCATATATAATTATTATTTACACCATTAAACACATCCAAGTATGGTGGTGGTGGAAAATAGATTACACCACGTCGTGGAGACGCTATTCCGTACGTACACACGTGCGGTGATTTCGTTTTCCGTAGGATGGATAGATGGTGAAATTGGGTTGTTTCATACTTATAATAACATATCAGTATATGAGTGATACAATGTTATTAATTCATAATGAAACAACTAAAGAAGAATAAGTGGAAGAAGAAATAAAGTTGAATGAATCGGTAAAAGATCTTACCTCTTCTTTGAAGCGCCTCTTTGAGACTTCCTCTTAGGGAACTAAAATTGGTCTTTGAAGAAGACCAGGACCTCTAGGATGTTTATAGGGAAGTGGAGAGAAGAAATTGTCAGGGGTTGGACGAGCTTGAAGGCTCAATGTGGTGTGAGTAAAAGAGGGAGGAGGTGCCCTTTTATAAGGGAGGAGAGGGGCACCTTCAGAAAAACTAAATATATTATTTTTATTATAAAGTCATATTCGGTTTTACATAGCTCCAAAATGATTTATTTCGAAGCAAATGTGGGGATGGTTAGAAAGCTTCTCATCCAATAGAATTTAGAAAACATTAGGTTCCTATTTTAACCTTATCATTTATATTTAACTTTAAGATAAATAATTTTACTTTACTGTGTCTTTTTGTGTTCTTACACTATAAGGTTAATAAACTTACTATAACAAGCCAAACGAACCCCAAGTTGTTTATAATTAATATATATAACCTTACCGAAGTCATTTGGATTATACATTGATTTTTAGGAATAAAATAACAATTAATAATATAATATTTGTTTTAAAAACAATTTTATGTCAATTTTGACACTATTTAGTAATTGATTTTTGTTAAAATCATAACAGAATTATTAATTCGAAAAAACATAATTAAATAAATAATAACATGTCTTATTAACCTATAAAATTAGTTGAATTTATAAAAAGTCTCGAATTACATTTATTTGGATAATTATAACATCAATTATCTCAATATTTCATTAATAAGATAATTACTGCATCATCTTTCTGTCACAAATAAATTAAATTATTTAATGACTAAAAATTACAAATAAACTACCATTATGTAGGAAATATTATTATATTTCTAATGAATATTTATAGTCGAATTTATCTTATGTATAACCCTATATTAAAAATTATTTACTTATTAAACATTGATTTTAAATATTTTAACCCTTCTTTAAATAAATTAATAATAAATGTCCTAATCTAATCCAAATGGGCTTAAATGGTCATATTTTATTCCTAAGGTTGTTTTTGGTCGAATTAAATTTATCCAATAGAATTAGGACATGTGTTAGGGTAATAATAATATCATTTTTACTCTTAATTACCCTATTTACTTTTAACCGTGGTAAATAAAAGTAAAAAGTTACTATTCACCAAAAATTATTTTCATCTCATTGAACCAAATTTTACTTACTGAAATCAACCGTGTGTCTCGGATTTTTGAAATTCCACTCATAGAAGTGGTAAAATTATGTTTTATGTAGATTTGCAAATTCTCCTAGGAGATGGGTAAAAGACGGTGAAAAGTTCAATAAAATTTTTATATATCTAAAATTATTATAAAATTACTCCAATGAATTACATTGAAATTATATAGGTATTATATATCAATTTTGACCTAAAATAGATTTAAATAAAATAAATAATTATATAAATAAAAATTCAGTTTTTAAATAGTAACTCAGTGGTTTCACTATTCATTAAAAATTCAAATTTTCTAGAAAAATACCAAAATTTCACCCTAGGCTAATTTCGATATTATGAATCCAAAAACAATGTCCATTTCGAAAATTAAAATTTAAAAAATTTAAAAAAGTGGTAATTACTATTCATAATGGCTAGTTTTAATAATATTTTAATAGCATATCGTTGTTTAGTGAAACTCGATATTGCGTACGAAGCAAGCTATCGAGGAAGGTTGCGGTTGCGTGTAAAGCAAGCGAAGCTAGTGTTGTGCGTAGTGAAAGATTCCTTTGATGATTTATATAACATAAAAACAAAATATTTCTTATATAAGTCTCGGGTGTTACATTCTACCCCCCTTAAAATGAATTTCTCCCTCGCAATTCGTCACTTTGTACCAAACAGACGATGATACCTCTCCCTCGTCATATCCTCGAGCTCCCATGTAGCTTCTTCTAATTGGTGGTTCCTCCATAAAACTTTCACCAAGCGAGTGATCCTGTTCCAGAGGACTTTTTTTCTATGATCCAGAATCTCTATCGGCTGTTCTTCATAAGAAATATCATGTTCCAGCGGTACAACATATGAGCTGAGTACATGTAAAGGATCAGGTACGTATTTTCTCAGGATAGATACATGGAACACATTGTGAACTTGAGAGAGATTCGGCAGAAGCGCTAATTGGTAAGCTACCTTCCCAACATGATCCAGTATTTCGAAAGGACCGATATATCTAGGGCTCAACTTTCCCTTCTTTCCAAATCTCATTACTCTCTTCCATGGAGATATTCGTAAGAACACTTTATCACCCACTTCCAACTCTATGTATTTTCTTCGGTTGTCGGCATAACTTTTTTGTCGACTCTGAGCTGCTCTTATGTGTTGTTTAATAGATCTACCCTTTTCTGCCATCTCATCAACAAGATCAGGTCCAAATAGAATTCCTTCCCCACCTTCATCCCAGCAAGTTGGAGTCCTTCATTTCATTCCATAGAGAGCTTCATAAGGATCCATATGAATATTAGAGTGAAAGCTATTATTATAAGAAATTTGAACCAAAGGTAGGTGTTGATCCCAACCACCTTTGAAATCCATAGAGTAAGCTCTCAACATATCTTCTAGAGTTTGAATCGTCCTCTCAGATAGGCCGTTTGTCTGAGGATGATAAGTAGTGCTAAAACTCAACTCTGTATCCAGAGTATGCTGAAGACTTCACCAGAACTTTGAGGTAATCCTCGAATCCCGATTAGATATAATAGAAAGTGGTACTCCATGCAATCTTACCACTTCCTTTACATATATCTTGGAAAGCTTATCCGGAGAGAAATCCTCTCTAATAGAAATGAAGTGTGCAGACATTGTAAGACAATCAATTATGACCCATATAGCATTATTGCCTTTGGATGTTTTAGGAAGTCCTATGACAAAGTCCATAGTGATTTTTCCAATTTCCATTCAGGTATGGGTAATGGTTGTAACATCGCCTTAGACTTCTGTCTCTCAGCTTTAACTTGCTGAGAAACCAAGCATCGAGAGACATATTCAGCAACATCTATTTTCATGCCATCCCCCAGAAGTACTCTTTTAGGTCCCTATACATCTTCATGCTTTCAGGATGAATAGAGAATGAAGAACTAAGAGCCTCATCCAGCAGCTCCTTCTTTAATTCGGGGATGGGAGGAACACAATCCCAATTCATGAACTTTATTATCCCATCACAATCAAGGTTGAATTCAAGAACATTTCTCACCTTCTTTTGTAACTCTATATCTTCATTCTATTCCACTTTAATCATCACATGAATATATGGTTGAACATTCATTTGACAAAGATACGATTTTCCCCCTTCCATTATAATTCCAAGATCCATCCTATGTAAATCCATAAATATTAGATCTTTTGTGATCCTCATCATGGATAAACTGGCATGGTCTTGTCAACTTAATGCATCTGCCACCTTGTTTTCTTTCCCAGGGTGGTAATGTATTGGGCAGTCGTAATCCTTAATCAGCTCCAACCATCATCTTTGGCGCATATTCAGCTCCTTTTGTGTGAAAATATACTTTAAACTTTTATGATCAGTATAAATATCACACCATTCTCCATAAAGTTAATGCCTCAAAATCATTAATGCAAATATTACCTCATCTAACTCCAAATCATGAGTTGGGTAATTTTCCTCATGTATTTTCAACTCTCGTGAGGCATAATCTATCACCATATCATTTTTCATGAGAACACACCCCAATCCCTTCTTGGATGCATCATTTTATATCACAAACCATTCTCCACTACAAGGAACTGTGAGTACAGGTGCACTGGATAACCTTCTTTTCAACTCCTTGAAATTCTCTTCACATTCCTCCGTCCAAACAAACATAACTCCTTTCTAGGTCAACCTGGTGAGTGGATTAGATAATCGTGAGAAATATTTCACAAAACGTCGATAATATCCAGACAAACCAAGAAAACATCGGATCTCAGTTACTGTTTTTGGTCTCGACCATCTTTTAATAACCTCTGTTTTTTCTGGATCCACATATATCCCCTCTTTTGATATTATGTGACCCAAAAATGAAACTTTTTGAAGCCAAAATTCACACTTGGTAATTTTGGCATAAAACATCTCCTTTCTCAGGGTCTTCAATATAATTCTCAAGTGATCTTCATGTTCTTCCTTTCTCTTTGAAAATACTAGAATATAGTCTATAAATTCTCCCACAAACTGATCAAGATAGTCTCTAAAGACTCTATTCATCAGATCCATGAAGATAGAATGTGCATTAGTAAGACCAAATGACATCACTATAAATTCATAGTGTCCATACCTTGTACAGAAAGCTGTCTTTGGTGTATCCTCCCTTTTGACCCTTAATTGATGATACCCTGATCAAAGGTCAATCTTGGAAAAGTATTGAGCTCCATGTAGTTGGTCAAATAGGTCATCAAGGCATGGGAGAGGATATTTGTTCTTGATAGTGATCTTGTAAATTTTTCGATAATCAATGTAGGGTCTCATTGATCCATCTTTCTTCTTATCAAACAGAACAGGTTCTCCCCAAGGTGACGCACTTGGGCGTATGATACCCTTATCAAGATTCTCATGGAGTTGCTTCTTCAATTCCTATAACTAAATTGGGGCCATTCTATAAGGTGTCAATGAAATAGGTAAAGCACCTGGTACGAGTTCTATTGAAAACTCAACTTCACGATTTGGTGGAAGACCTAGAAATTCCTCTAGAAAGACATCATCAAACTCCCGTACAATGGTCATATTCTTAATCGTGAGTTTCTCACCAACTATTTGAGATAAATAACCTTCATTTAGTGGAATCAAGACCCATAAGATGGAATAAATTTCCACTGGAAGGTTATGGTCATCCTTGCATCGATAGACGCTCATAGATTGATCTGGAATATGAAATTTAACTTCCCTTCTTTGGAAATTGATAAGAGATCCATATAGAGAAAGCAAATACATGCCAAGAATCATATCAAATTCCACTATAGGGAGGATCACAATATTTTCAGGAAGCACTTCCCCACAATCTTCAATCGGAGAAGAATTATAAACTTTTGATGTGACTGTTGTGCCATTAGGGGTTATCACAGCTAAGTCAACATCTAATTGTTGAGGTAATACGGTGATACCCTTAGAAAACTATTCAGAAATAAAGGAGTGGGTGGATCCATAATCAAATAAAACATTTGATAATTTAGAGTGGATGGTAAGTGTACCTTTCACCACTTGGTTATCGTACTCCACATCGCTGATAGAAATTGCATGTGACTTTACTTTGTCTTTAGCCTTAAGAGTTAGTTGACATCGATCATCATCAACAATCTTGTATTAGGGCATTGATTGTCATAATTCCCCATCTCCTTTATCTTGTAACATTGAAGTGTAGGAGGTGCACTCTATGTAGCCTTTTCTTTGTTCGCATCACTAGACACCTTCTTCCCATCAATGCGGCATTCAAATGCCCGATGACCTTACTTTCCACATTTGAAACATTTACTTGTCCCATTAAGACAAATCCTTCCATGTTTCTTTCCACACTTTGAGAATAAGGGAAAATTCATCTTCTTTTCAGTGTGCTCTTTAGATTTTCCTTTGAATTCCATTTTCCTCTTCTTATCAAACCCATATGACAGATGGGTTACTCCAATCTCCATCTCAACTTTGAGAGCACATCGAACGATTTCCACGTAGCTATTGAAGTCCCTTATGGCTAACGCCCTTCGAAGACTTGTTTTTAAGCCACTAAAGAATCGATCGATCTTACTCTCAGGTTGGATAATAATCCCAGAAGTGTACCTTGCAAGTCTTGTAAAATTTGATTCATAGGTACCAACAAATTCATCATTCTTTTTCTTTAGTTCAAGAAACTCCTTCTCCATCTTTGTTCGAAGAATACGAGTGATGTACTTATTGAAAAATAAGTTTTTGAACTCGTCCCATTCCATGGACTCAATTTCGTCTCTTTTCCTCGTATTCTTGATAATATTCCACCATTGAGTAGAATTACTTTCCAAACGATACACTACTAAGATGACTTTATCATGTTCAGAACATTGAAGAACTGAAAATATCTT
Source organism: Viscum album (assembly GCA_963277665.1). NCBI lineage: Eukaryota > Viridiplantae > Streptophyta > Magnoliopsida > Santalales > Viscaceae > Viscum > Viscum album. The sequence goes on from OY728150.1 coordinate 1,900,289,471, forward strand.
TTCCGTAGTACTAATCCATTGTTTAGCAACAAATAGATCAGTAGACCCGCTGAATGAAGGTGTACGCTGCCTCATGAAGGATTCAATAGAATGTTTCTCCTTCCTTTGATCGTTTGGAAGTCTTGTATGATTCATAGCTTGAGAAAGTTGTGTGAGAATGGCTACAAGATTTTCCATTCCATCTCCCATAACGTTTGGTAGCTCAGGGGGACAATCATTGCATTGCCCGTCGCATTCCGCATTAACATGGTTCCTTCAGGTTCCATCCATTGACTAAAACCAAGAAGAATAGTGTGAGCAACACTAAATATAATAGGAAAACCACATAATCAAGAATAAAATTTCACACTTAAGGGCTTATCCTAGGTTATTCATGGCCATTTCTAAAACACTAATATTGTGTTCTATGCTTAGACTTATCCTTAGGATTCTTACTAAGGCTTTCACATCGTAGTTCCCAAAGGTTGACTATACCATTCCTCTGAAACCAACTATAACGACCCATAATTTACATGAATTGTTATTACATCAGAATTGAAGCACACTTATTACAACATATAACAATACTAGGAAAGGACCCTATAGGTATAGATTCTTTAGAAACTGGGAAACATAAACAACTGGTTCATAAAGCGTCTACAATGTCTCCCATTTATTTCATCATATCTATAGTTCCTTTTGGAATATCTTAATTAATAACCATCTTCCTGGCATGGGGAAAGAAAAAATAATAAGGGTGAGCTCAAATGCTCAGCAAGGGTAAACAAAATAAATATCAATCACGTCATATTCATAAGAACATAACATTTTGGAAATCTTACCCTACAAAAGAGATCATAATATCATAACATGGGATAAATCATGGTAGTGAAATTTAATCACAATAATCATAACATAAAACATGAATCATTGTGGAATACACACATAATCATAGAGAATCATTTCTTATTAGTCAAGACTCATTGCCAAGACTATCTTAGTGGACAAAGTCTATTTCTAAAACGAGTACATTCCTCGTTTCTGTCCTGTTTCACTGAACCGGTTTAACCTGCCGTTTTAGCCATGTCTATCTCATGAGATATAAAATCATTACCCAATGCATTGGAGGGAGATATAGGTCCCACCCATCTCATAATGATACCATTATTATATGTTCCACAAAATCATAAACCATACATCATAGCATAACCCATGTAATAAAAATGGGAATCATAAACATCATGACATCATAAAAAAATTCATATAAGATAAAGGAATTCATAACAATAATTCCATCACAACATAATCAAATCAATTTAATAATAAGGATAGAAAAATAACACTTTTTTATCTTATATGGAAAATAATTTTGATAAAACACTTGAACTCCATTCTTGAGGAAAATATCCTTTCTACTTCGAAAACACTTTTCCTTTCTTAACATGTCATAGAATTCTAAACTAAAAGAAGTTGATTAAAAAAACCTGAAAACTTGTAAAGTAAGCTCCTTGGAAATAATGTTTTAAAAATCCATTCAAGCTGTATAAGTTAAAATAAGCATTCTTCTTGTACTTTTGTCGGAAAAGTCAAAAAGTACCTCGTACGAAAAACGACAAAAGATTCCATTCATATCTTTTACCAAAAACTCACCGAAGGGTAAAATTGTATTTAAACAATTGTATGTGGATGGGAATAATATTGCGTATTTAGGAAACATGGATGTGGATGATAAAATACACCCCAGTAAATTCCAAAGTATAAACAATCTTGAATAAAAATGAGATTGTGATATTTCCCTTACCTTAGGTCCGATTTGCTTCGTAAGTGTCCGAAACTCCTATATATTGATTTAAATAATGTCATTGACTTATTACATAATCATACTCATTGTTATTATATCATATATAGTCATATTCTTAGCTTCTTATTAGTAATATTTCATTGTTACTTGTTATTCGGGTGTTTATTGCTTTTTGTTCTTATGGATGTTTTGTCGAATAAATTCTTATTCTTCTTTTTGGGTTATAGATACCTCATTTCCAGAATGGTATTATTGTAATATATATCATATTCATTCATTCAATTCTTTTATATATTCATTATGAAATGAAGATCATGTAGAACGAGTCGCATCACATCGTGGAGACGGTATTCCGTACGTACGCACGAGCGATGATATCGTTCCCATGATCGTGAAATTGTAATGGATTGTATGTATACTATTTCAGAATCAATATCAATTTACAATAATCATATATATTTATTATTTACACCATTATACCCATCCATGTAAGGTGGTGGTGGAAAATAGATTACACCACGGCGTGGAGACGGTATTTCGTACGTACGCACGCGCGGTGATTTCATTTTCCGTAGGATGGATAGATGGTGAAATTGGGTTTTTTAATACTTATAATAACATATAAGTATATGAGTGATACTGATTTTATTAATTCTTAATGAAACAACTAAAGAAGAAGTGGAAGAATAAATAAAGTTGAATGAATCGGTAACAGATATTACCTCTTCTTTGAAGCGCCTCTTTGAGACTTCCTCTTAGGGCACTAAAATTGGTCTTTGAATAAAACTAGGACCTCTAGGATGTTTCTAGGGAAGTGTATAGGATAAATTGTCAGGGGTTGGCCGAGCATGAAGGCTCAATGTGGGGTGAGTAAAAGAGGGAGGAGGTTCCCTTTGATAAGGGAGGAGAGGGGCACCTTTGGAAAAACTAAAAATATAATTTTATTATAAAGTAATATTCGGTTTAAAATAGCTCCAAATTTATTTATTTATATTATATGGTGGGGATGGGTCGAAATCCTTTCATCCAATATAATTTAGACAAGTTTAGGTTCCTATTTTAACCTTATCATTTTGATTTAACTTTAAGTTAAATAATTTTACTTTTACCTTGTCTTTTTGTGTTCATACACTATAAGGTTAATAAACATACTATAACAAGAAATACGAACCCGAGATGTTTAATATTAATATATATAACCTTATATAAGTCATTTTTCCGATTGTTAGTTTTTTAGAAATAAAATAACAATTAATAATATAATATTTTTTTTAAAAACTATTTTATGTCAATTTTGACACTATTTAGTAATTGATTTTTGTGAAAATAATAACTGAATGATTAATTAGAAAAAAGTTAATTAAATAAATAATAACATGTCATATTAATCTATAAAATTAGTGGAATTTATAAATAGTCTCAAATTACATTTATTTGGGGATTTATAACATCAATTATGTCAATATTTCATTAATATGGTAATTACTGCATCATCTTTGTGTCATAAATAAATTAACTTATATAATGTCTAAAAATTAAAAATAAAATACCATTATGTAGGAAATATTTTTTGATTTATAATGAATATTTATAGTCGAATTTATCGTATGTATAACCCTATATTAAAAATTATTTACTTATTAATCATTGATTTTAACTATTTTAACCCTTCATTAAATAAATTAATAATAAATTTCCTAATCTAATCCAAGTGGGCCTAAATGGTCATATTTTTTTCATAAGGTTGTTTTTGGTCGAATTCAACTTATCCAATAGAATTAGTACATGTGTTAGGGTAATAATAATATAATTTTTACTCTTAATTACCCTATTTACTTTTAAACGTGGTAAATAAAAGTAAAAAGTTATTGTTCAACAGAAATTATTTTCATTTCATTGAACCACATTTTACTTACTGGCATCAACTTCGTCTCTCGGATTTTTTAAATTCCACTCACAAAAGCGGAAAAATTATGTTTTATGTAGATTTGCAAATTCTCCTAAGAGGTGGGTAAAATACGGTGAAAAGTTCAATAAAATTTTTATATATCTAAAAATATTATAAAATTACTTCAATGAATTACATTGAACTTATATAGGTATTATGTAACAATTTTGACCAAAAATAAATTTAAATAAAATAAATAATTATTTAAATAACAATTCGGTTTTTAAATAGTAACCCAGTGTTTTCACTATTCATCAAAAATTGAATGTTTCCAGGAAAATACCAAAATTTTACCCTAGGATAATTTCAATATTCCAAATCCAAAAAAAAGTCCATTGTGAAAAATAAAATTTACAAAATTTCAAAAAGTGGTTATTACTATTCATAACGGTTAGTTTTAATAATATTTTAATAGCATATCATTGTTTAGTGAAACTCGGTATTGCGTACAAAGAAAGCTATTGATGAAGGCTGCAGTTGCGTGTAAAGCAATCCAAGCTAGTGTTGTGTGTAGTGAAAGATTTCTTTGATAATTTATATAACATAAAATCAAAATATTTCTTATAAAAGTCTCGGGTGTTACATGAGTACAGAAAGGCCCATTGTCGTGCACCAGATCCCTTTCCAGTGTAGCTCAAAGCGGTGTTTTTAGGTTTTACCCCTAGGTACATCTATGCCAGAGCCGCCTCGACCTTCTCGTATCTAGACAGGGATGTATTTCATAGAAAACTCACAAAATATCTACAATACCACAATTCTAGGAAATTATTCTATACTAATCCTCAAAGTCTATCTTAGGGCTATGTGCTCTAATCAATGTTTATCTAAATCTAGTTTCCAAGGCTTGTACTAAGCTTCCTCTAATACCAACTGTAATGCCCAGACCATAGTTACCCAGAGTTGGTGCATTATTACATAACATTGGCATGATCACAAAAGATAATGTCCTGAAAGACCGATTAGTTTAGTTGACTTGGAAGTACTAGATACATTCATAAGGTTTACATTACATCATAAATTTGAAAACTACAAAAACATTGTTTCCATAGAAAACACTAAAATCCCATATACTATCCAGGAAGGTCAATAATAATATACTTCTTGGAATCTATGGAAAAATAAAATATAGAAAGGGGTGAGCTCAGATGCTTAGCACGGATAACAATATAGAAGAAACATTCATAAATAAGCTTAAACATTTAAGGAAATGTATAGAACTAATTGAAAAGCCTTTTCAACCAAATATTCACAATAATATGGAAAATATAAATCAAAATAATTTCATTTACTTACTAACATGGATATTCTACTGGTCTAATAGTCACATGAAATATCAATATCCACTTTCATAATGATGGAATGCATAATGACAGACTATCATAACTACATAGTCAATGCCTTGTGAGAAGACTACAAATATGATTTTGTCAAGGCCTTTTCCAAGACACTAGTTTGTCTCATGAGACATACCGATGCATCAACGAGCTATAGCAGGCCCCTCCTGTCACTTACTATATCCAATGTATTCCTTATATTAAAAGGTTTAAACATAACATAAACATTCATATTGAAATTGGAATATGAAATATAAATAATTTATACATAAACCATTAATGTTATGAAATGAAACATCCATAGTCAAACATATCCCAAAACATTGAATACGATATGGATGTTTTTTATTATAATAAATCATCTTCAAACAAACTTAAAATCCATCAAAGGATGTTGACAAAGATGAAATCAGAAATGTTTTAGAGAAATATTTCATTCTATTTTGAAATCATTTAAAAGTCACGTATTTATAAACGAGAATATTTATTTTTAAAAATAATCATATAACATTTTATTTTAAGCTTCTATGATGTTATAATGGAAAAAATATCCATATCCATCGTAAATGTTAAAAAAAAATCTTACGTTAATTTTTTCAAAAAGGTCATAAAGTACCTTGTTTGGAAAACAACTGAAAGATTCATTTATAAAAATATTATAAAAAGTAAACCAAGGTTACAAATGACTCTATCCCATAGTTTAGTAAATTGCAAAAATGTTTTGATATTTTTTTAGAAAACACATATGTGGATGATAAAGATGTCCCACTAGATACTTACGTAAAAAAAACCTCAGATAATAAAGAGATTGTGAAATTAACCCTTACCTTGTACTTTTCCTTGGTCAAGGGGAGGTTAACATCCAGTATAATGGTGAAATAATTGTTGTTAAATTATACATGAATCATATACATTAATATCATATCATATATGTTCTTTTAACATTGCATTGTTAATAATATCTTAATATTTTCTTCATTTTTTGTGTTAATAGATTCGTTTTCATTTATATGCTTTGTTACATAAGTAATGTTTGTTATGGATAGGATGTATCTTATTTATATTCCAAATTATATTAAGTCTTTGAAAATTATTTTTAATCATCTAATGAAAATTTGTCTTGAATGGATAAGATGGGGAATGAATCTCATCGCGTTCCAAGAGACTGTAATTGGTACGTACGCACGAGCGACAATATCATATTTTTTATATCAAAATAATATATAATTGCATAGTATATAATATATAAAGAATAATTATCAAGTTTTATTTATTATTTACATCAATTAACAATCATTATTATACCCATCCAAAAATTAATTTATTGAATAACAATTACACCACGACGTCGAGACGGTAAGTCGTTCGTACACACGTATGGTGACATGTCTATCCAAGGATTGATTGATTAATGAATATAGTTGTACCGTATTTATAATAATATCATAGTATATAGATGATACTGGAGTTATTATTTTTGAATGGAAACAACAAAAAAGAGGATGTGTAAGATGAAATGAGCTTGAAAGAGATGGTGAAATATTTACCTCTCTTTCAAGTTCTTCCTTTTGATTTGATCAAAAGGGATCTGTAGGTTGGATTTATGAATAAAGGAAGGCCTCTTGGATGAAGGTAGGATAGTTTAGATGGTATTTTGTTAGGGTTTGGCATAACCAAATGGCTTTGAAGGTGTACATTAGATAGAAGGGGGAGTTCCCTTTTATTAGAGGGGTGAGAGGCACATTTGGAAAAGCTAGAAATATTATTTTATAATAAAATAATTTTCATTTTATAATAGTTCAAAAATAAATTATATAATGTTTATGGTGGTTATGGGATGAAAATAACTCAACCAATTGGTTTTATTTAGGTTTGGATCACTATATTAGCTTTATCTTTTAGATTTAACTCTTAGTTTAATAGTTTGCCATTTACCTTGTCTCCTTGTATTTTAATATTATATGGCTAATAAACATACTATAAACTAAAAATAGAACTCCAAGTGTTTCATAAAAAACACACCTATTATTATATTATTTTTTTTCCAAACATTAGATTTCTAGTAATAGAATATCAATTAATAATATAATATTTGTTTTAAAAACTCATTTATGTAAATTTTGACACTATTTAGTATTTTGTTTTTTAATTGATAATAGCATTATTACTTCGAAATAAATTTATCTAAACAACCCTAACATGTCATATTAACCATGAAAATTAGTTTAATTCATAAAAAGTCTCCAATTAAATTTATTTGGATATTTATAATATTAATTATTTTAATAATTCATTAATTAGGTAATTACTGCATCACCATTGTGTTATATAAAAATTTAATTATTTAATGTCTAAAAATTATAAATAAAATACAAATATGTAGCAAATATTTTTATCTTTCTGATGAATATTTATAGCTGGACTTATCTTATGAGTAACCCTATATTTAAAATAGTTTAGTTATTAAACATTGAATTTAACACTTTTATCTCATCTTTGAATTAAATAATAATAAATGTCCTAATCTAATCCATGTAGACCTAAAGGATCATAGTTTATTCATAAGGTGTTTTTTGGTTGAATTAAAATTATCCAATAGAATTAGTATATGTGTTAGAGTAATAATAATATCACTTTTATCCTTAATTGCACAATTTACATTTAAGTGTGGTAAATAAAAGTAAAAAGTTAATATTCACCGAAAACTATTTTCATCTTATTGAACCAAATATGACTTACTGATATCAACCGTGACTCTCAGATTTTTGAAATTCAACTCACAGAAGTGGTAAAATTATGTTTTATTTAAATTTCCAAATGCTCCTAGGAGGTGGGTAAAAGACGGTAAAAAGTTCAATGAAATTTTTACATATCTATAATTATTATAAACTAACTCCAACGAATTACAATGAACATATATAGGTATTATGTATCTATTTTGACCTAAAATAAATTTAAATAAAATAAATAAGTATTTAAATAAAAAGTCAGTTTTAAACAATAACTTAGTGTTTTTAACATTTCAACAAAAATTGAATGTTTTCAGAAAAATACAAAAAATTCACCCTAAGTTAATATCGATATTCTGAATCCAGAAATAAAGTCCGTTTTTAATGATAAAATTTACGAAATTCCAAAAAGTGTGTATTACTATTCATAACAGTTAGTTTGATTGGTTGTGCTGTGTTAGAACTTGAAGTTACATACAACACATGCTATTGTATTATTCAATGAGAAGTGTACTGTGGAAGTTTGGGTTGTTACATAATCAAATTGAAAAATGTTTTCCATGATTTATTTCAATTTAGATGATTTTATTTGACATTTCATTGAACTGAAACGGGGTTAAAAATCAAAAGATATGGCTATCATATGTTAAAATTCATTAAGTTTCATTTGAATGAAATCATTTCAAAGATAACATGAGAAACATGAATAAAAATTTAAACACAACATCAAAAATAGGAATACGATTTTGAATATATTTCAAGGATTTTAAGAGATTATTTTAAATCAATAAAATTTTATAACCATTTCACATCTTTATAGGGTATAACTCTTATGGAAATGAAAACAATAATCAATAATGAATTTTGCATCATGGTTGGTAAATCTCATCCTAAAGACATTTCATTATAACATTATTTTAATAATATTTAATAATCATATGTAAAACTATATATATGTTTAGTAATAAAAGAAAATAATAATAAGAAAATTAAATGATTCGATTTGATAATGTGGTCAAACCACCCTTTAAAGACTCGTTGGAAATTTTAATATATCGAAGCGGTTGAAACTAATGAAATAAAGAGAATATGGGTTGATATATAGTAAATGGAAATATTTTTGATCAGTGATGTATCTAAATTTACATGGTATTTTAAAAATATTAATGCTTATTTTAGAATCAAAATTGTAATATTGGTCTCGTGAACTTGAAATTATCCATTTAATGTGAGTTAAATATATAACCAATGTTAATAACCTTAGTTTGTTAGGGTTTTAATATAGTTATTTTATAAAACTTATGTTATTGTATTAATAAATAACATTAAATAATATTTATTTTGTAACCATGTAAATACCCATAAATTTCAAAGAATTTTTTTTTTCTTAATTTTTTTTGGAATTTTACTAGAACACAGTTTCTGAAGGCACCTGATTCCGAGGCCCAGTGTGCCCGAAATCATTTTCTGATGTTTGGCTCGGGTACGTTCAGTGAACGAACGAGTGGGTTTTTCTAACTTTTGAACCGGTGCTCGGAATCGAATTTCAGGGGCACCGATGGAATCGCAGCGCCAGTATATTCTTAGAAACGCCTCTTCCGGAGTCGTGTTTGCTCTGGTGTGGTTCTTAAATTTTTGGGGTTAGTTAGGAAATAAAATAAAGTGTGCGGCAACTTTATTTTTATTTCACTTAAAGCCACTGGAAAGCCACTTAAAGCTGGTTGAGCTGATTTGATGCGGATAGGGTGCTATCCAAAAATATCCTACCTACTTGGTAGGATATTTGTGAGGTGGGGCATGCACGAGCCCCACCGTTTCTTTTCCGCTAAGTAACGCCCCCGCAAAAACCCGTCATTATAAAAGTCAACTGACATGTTTTCTTAATTTCTTAACGCACCAATTAATTGGGCAGTTTTATTCATTGAATTAATTCTATGAATTAATTTAATTGTTTCTTAACATGTTTACAATCCGTTGGCATAATAATAAAATAGGACCAACACACGACTTCTTGAGGATTGCTCGTTGAGAGGCTTTTGACAGAAATCTTGTGCCTTCATCCTCCTTCGCGAAGAATGCGAAGAACGCGAAGAACATGAAGAACGCGAAGAACGTCATCACCCTTGGAGATCGACGACGCTTCTTCTGAGACGTTCTTCCCCGCAACGATCTCCGATCACCAACTGCTTGAGGTAGGATATTTTGGGTTTCTTCTTTTAAATCTCTTTCTGGGTTATGACAACATCATGGATTTAATTAATATAAATAAATCTAAATGTTCATAATCCTCGGATTTCTTCAATGCGACACCCTTCCGTGACGAAGCAACACCCTTCCGTGAAGACGCGACAGTCACCTCCTTCCGTGACGATCAATTCCGCGAAGAATGTGCATGCGGCGACTTGACGAGGTAGGAGTTTTGTTTGTGAAATGAATTTATTTCTGTGGTTTTTTCCTCCTAAAAACAACGAACCTGAATCAAGAGAAATTTTAATAATTTTAAAATTGTATATTGTTTTGTTTACCATGTGTGGATTATTTTTCTTCCCAATTGCTATCACCTAATGCAGAGGGTGCCGGCCAAAAAAACACGGCCAGACAACCCTCTGCAGTTCTTCGTTGATGTGCGGATTAGAGGGCGATGACAAAACATGCCGCAGAGGTGATTCGTTGTTTCCGCAGTGAAGTACGGGACCCGGGAGGAGCTACGGAGCAGACAGAAACGAAATCGGACCACCATAGCAACTCCGGTGGCCCGCGGAACCCACCGGCAGCGTGGGTTGTCGGCGCGGCAGCGCCGGTAGCTGGAGGCGGCGGCGCCCCGGTGCGCCGCCAGACAGAGCCGCCGCAGCTGAATCCCTAGCAGCGGCCGCACCAGCGGACCTGCGGCCGCATGGGTCTGGCACACACGGGACACGGCAATGTCGCGTCCGCTAACCAAGGGCGGCCCGCGGAGGGGGGTCCGCGGTGTTCACATGCGGGGGCAGCCCGCCCCCGCCCCCAGATTCCGCTCGCTCGGCTGCTCGGCCGAGCCGAGCCTGGCTGAGCCGACCCGCCGGCCGGGTCGCGCCCGGGCCGCACCGAACCGGGTCGGCCAGGGCCCAGAACCCCCGTCTCCGGATGTTTTCGGTCTTTTCCTCATAACATGAGCTATATGCCTCCGAAAGACGCACCGTCAGCGGCGATGCGATCCTTGGATCAAGACGGTAGTTTTGGTATATCAAACTCAAGGTTTCAGAATACTTTGGGTTCAGCTGGGGTGGTTCGTACTAAAAACCAATCGGGCCCTTGGAGCAGAAACGCTCATATCGTGAGCTTCAGACGTCTGATTGACGCGCCGTCGACATTGATGGATTTCTCTAAGTGAGAAGAATGTTTTGACTTTATCCGCCCGAGGTTTGGATGCAGGTGGAGTATGGTCCGGTTGGTTTTGCCTTAAAAACCAACCGGGCCCCTGGGACGAAAAAGCCAATAACTCTCAGACCGGGTGTCCGATTGATGCGACGTTGAGTTCCTGCTGACGATACGGAACTTCTGGATACATCAACTATGGACTATGTGTCAATTGATGTATCATCCTCTCGGATCGTGGAGCGGACCCTCCCGAACGAGCTTTCTGTGTGCGGGAACCCTAGAGCTGGCTACGACTGCTACTGTGACGACGACGACTATGCAGAGATCCTTAGTGGATTCGACGGTGACGACTACAGCACTCAGCGATCCTTTGTGGGTCAGTGCTACCGATCCTATGTGGTTCTGATCCTGTGTAGGTCAGCGCTCAGCGGTCCTATGTGGGCCAGCGCCTATAGGTCCTGTGTGGTCCCGATCCTGTGTGGGTCTTTGCGGGGGTTAGTTTCCTATCGATTATTTGTGGGTAAGATCCTTTGTGGGTAATTGCGGAGGTTAGTACCTATCGATCCTTCATGGGTCCGACGTCTTAGATGGATCAGTGATCATCACTATCGTCATTCGAAGAAGTATACTTGTGTGCGCTAAAACCCTGTTTGCTTTCCTTTGTAGACTATGTTGTGCTATCCTGTGTGGATTTATGTTTTTCTTTCCTGTGTGGACTGGGTTGTACTTGAGCTCGGAAGTTGGAGCCGAGCAAAAATTGATGACCTAGGTATATTTATGGGCATATACATAAGCCGTGTCGGATGTTACTTCGTGATTTGTATCTTTCCTTTGTGGTTTATCCTATGTGGATTCTGGGAGAGCTTCGGGGGTCTCGGGGTCCCTAATGAGTAGCTTATACTCACCCCTGCATGGGCTATGCCCGCACTACGTTGTGTTGGTTGCAGATGACGGACAACACTGATCGTGGTGGAGGAATGCAGAGCAGGACGTTACCTGGAGGTGGACCACTAGGCGGAGTGTACTCGGAGCAGTCGGCTGGACTAAGGAGCTATAAAGGCTATCTGTACTCACCCTTCCGGTGGGACTTCCAGAGGACGGCACAACGCTGCGACTTTACTTTTTAGTTTCTGTTTTTTCCCCATTCAGTTGTACTTTACAGTTGGGCTTGTATTTCCGGCCCCATTTACTTTTCCACACTTACTGTTGTACTAGATTTTACTTAGTGTTTACTTTTTCCGCTTGCTTACTCTGTGGTGCTTGATTACTTTACAAAGGAAATGCCTTCCCTTTTACTGGGATTTACGCCTTGGTGCTAGTCGCCACCTCCTAGCCTATGGAAGGCGGGCTTGGGGTAGTCACGACACGGGCCCCGAGGACGGGTCTTGACAAATTGGTATCAAGTGAGTTCGGTTCTACCGCGGACTCTGATCTTTTCTATGTGAAGCAATAGTGGTTAGTGTATTGGGTGTGGTTATCTTTCTAGGGAGTCCAGTGTTGGTGCGGCTGCCGATGTATCCGTACACCAGGACCCTGACTTCTGATTTCCGACTTAATGCATGAAAACATTGATTGCATGTGTGTATCAAGTTTTCTTTGTGATTACTATATGTCAGCTCACCATGTATACTGTTCTGACCGTGGCACTCCTATTTCTTTTCAGGATGTCCCCATGAAGGCAGCTAGTTAGGGTTCCGAGAGTTGAGCGTGACGACAGCCCGCCGAGCGATGAGGCCTCGGTACAGGTCCCTTTGACAGCAGAGGCACCGGCGGTACCTCTACCCGCCGATCCACCGATGCTTCCAGCCCCAGCCGCTGACGATGCATGTCGCCTCAGTGCACTGCAAGAGTTCCAGCGCCAGCGACCGCCTAGGTTCCACAGGGAGATGGACCCCCAGGCAGCCGATGACTGGCTGGAGGCAGTGGTACGAGTTTTCAGGCTAGTGAGGACACCAGCAGACCTCATGGTGATCCTCGCAGCGAGCCTACAGCAGGCAGCAGCGGGCCGATGGTGGAGCTTGATGCTCCAGGTGCACGATGAGGCCTCTCTCATATGGAAAGACTTTGAGGGCCTCTTCCACTCAGAGTTCATCACGGCCACCCTCCGTGCGGTGCACATCCAAGAGCTTCTTCAGCTGCGGCAGGGTAGCTTGGCGGTCACCCATTACTCGGCGAGATTTACCGATATCTCGCGCTACTCGACCGACATGGTACGGGACCCGTTCTTTCGGGCCCAGACCTTTGAGAAGGGATTGAGACACGAGATCATGGTATCACTGATCTCCCTCAGCATCCCGACCCAGGCAGGAGTACTGGAGCGGGCCCTCTTGATCGATAGCTTCCTTTCTGAGACTTCTCCAGCTCCGAGACCTACCGCGGGGCGACACGTAGCAGAGTCTTCCGCAGCGGGTAATCGACGGATGACTCAGAGGTCCAGGAAGACCAGAACCTCACGCAGATGAACTCAGGACACTGGCTCAGCAGTGCGGGGCACACAGCGTGGAACCAGTCTTTTGAGAGGCAGGCAGTGCTACACATGTGGCGGGAAGGGTCACATGGATCGTGACTGCCCGACCCACCATGCCGAGGAGCAGCAGACAGTTGAGGGGCCACCCAGGCAGAGGCATAGGGTCGACTGTGGCGATCCGTAAGGAGGAGGCAGACGAGGCAGAGGAGCTGGTCGAGTAGTAGGTGGTGGACGACACTTTGAGGGTCTACCACCACCACCACCAAGAGGTCCACCTCGACCACATGGAGCTGGCGGGCAGAGACAGGCACAGCTCCAGGCAGCGGAGGCCTACGACCACGACGCGCCCGAGATGATTCGAGATATGATCTGTGTCTATTCCACCATTGATGTAGTTCTTATAGACACAGGAGCAAGTCACTCTTTCATAGCCGCTTCCCTTGTTCGGATCTCGGGGATTCCGACAGATCCGTTGGCTCAATCCTTACGGCTGGAGACTCCTACGGGAGCAGACTCAACGATTACGCACTAGTTTCGGCAGTGTGAGATTACTCTAGGAGGCGAGAGATTCGGCTAGGATCTTCTTGTAGTGGCGTCGAGGCCTTACGATGTCATCTTGGGCATGGATTGGTTATCTACAGTCCATTCATAGATTGACTGTATTAGGCGCAAGTTGCGATGCGTACGCACCGACGGGAGCAGGTTCACCTTCACCGGCGAGAAGGGAGCCTCCGCAGCACAGGATGGAATTCCGTAGAGGAGATGACATCCCATCAATCATCAGTTGGCTAGCCTCATCCTAGGAGTTGTTGACGTGCAGAGTCCTAGTTTTCCTGCAGTGGTGGATCAGTTCGCGGACGTCTTTCCCGACAACGTTCCAGGGCTACCTCCTCGCAGAGTGGTAGAATTTCATATTGATCTATATCCCGGGACAGCCCTGATATCGACCCTAGCATATTAGATGGCCCCCGCTGAGCTACGAGAGCTACGGGTACAGTTGGAGGACTTGCAGGGCAACGGTTTCATCCGACTCAGTGTTTCACCCTGGGCTTCCCCGATATTGTTCGTCAAGAAGGCGGACGAGAGCTTGCGACTATGTGTTGATTATCGTCGCCTGAACCAGGTGATAGTGAGGAACAAGTATCCGCTACCGAGGATTGATGACCTCTTCGATCAGCTCAAGGGAGCATGGTGGTTCTCGAAGATAGACCTCAGGTCAGGATATCATCAGCTCATAGTTCAAGGTGAGGACGTGCAGAAGACGACATTCAGATGTTGGTATGGCCACTATGAGTTCTTGGTTATGCCATTCGGAATAACCAATTGTCCAACAGTGTTCTTGGGCCTCATAAACAGGATATTCCAGCCATACCTCGATCGATTTGTCGTATTCTTCATCTACGAGATTTTGATATACTCGACGACTGAGGAGGAGCACGCCTACCACTTGCGTGTTGTACTAGACACACTCCGAGGGCACCAGATTTATGGAAAGCTCTCGAAGTGTCAGTTTTGGATACGTGAGGTCCACTTCTTGGGGCACATAATTTCTTAGGCGGGAGTTGCGGTGGATCCCGCGAAGATCGAGGTAGTGCTAGCATGGGAGCCACCCAAGAATGTGATAGATGTGCGGAGTTTCCTGGGACTAGCTGGATACTATCGGAGATTCGTGCCAGACTTCTCCAGAGTTGCGGAACCACTCTCAGCTATGACGAAGAAGGGGAAACCCTTTTTGTGGTCAGATAGATGTCAGCAGAGCTTCCAAGAGATGAGACAGAGATTGACCAGCACCTCTATCTTGAGGTTTCCTGAGGAGAGAGTAGGGTACGTAGTCTACTGCAATGCATCAGGGATCGGACTCTGATGTGTCCTGATGCAGGAGCGGGCAGTGATCGCCTATGGATCACGTCAGTTGAGGCTGCATGAGCAGAACTACGCTACCCTTGACCTATAGTTAGCAGTAGGGGTCTTCACTCTGAAGACATGGCGAAAATATCTGATGGGTGAGCACTTTACAGTCTTTTCTGACCATCAGAGTCTCAGGTACATCTTCTCACAGAAGGAAATTATCCTAAGACAGCGGCTATGGCTCGAGTTCCTCCAGGACTATGACTTTGAGATAGTCTATACTCCTAGGAAGGGGAACGTGGTAGCTGATCCTCTCAGTAGGAGGACAGGCATCTAGCTACTTTGGGAGGTGACATAGAAGCTAGCCTCTTTGCAGATATCCTTGGTGGATAGAGATGGAGCAGCCTTCCTTCAGTCTCTCACAGTCACTTCTCCACTACTGCAGCAAGTCAGAGAGGCACATCGTGGGGACGCTGGCTTTGAGATGTGGCGTGCACAGATATCCTCAGTACATGCCCCTGATGGCTTCTACTTTGGAGTAGAGCACGACATCCTTTTCAGAGGACGTACCTTGGTACCAGTCGCTTTACAAGAGGAGGTGCTGAGAGAGTTTCACACTTCACCTTTGGCGGTACATCCCGAAGTGGCAAAGATATACAAGGATCTCAGACGAGAGCACTGGTGGCCAGGCATGAAGAAGGATGTGGTAGAGTTTGTTTCACGATGCCTCACCTGCCAGTAGGTGAAGGTAGAGCACCGGGTACCAGAAGGCTTGGTACAACCCTTGGAGGTCCCAGAGTGGATGTGGGACGAGATATCTATGGGCTTCGTGACTGGACTTCCACGCACTTCCAGAGGTCACGACTCCATTTGGGTGATTGTCGACAGACTCACCAAGTCAGCTAACTTCTTTCCCATTATAGAGAAAGACTCAGTGGAGAGCTTGGGGCATATCTACGTTCATGAGATTGTACGACTTCACAGTGTGCCATCATCTATCGTCTCCGATCGAGATGCTTGCTTTACTTCCCGGCTTTGGAAGGGGTTGCAGGAGGCGTTTGGGACGCGGCTACGTCTGAGCACTGCCTTTCACCGTCAGACGGATGGTCAGATGGAGAGGACCATTTAGACTCTCGAGGACATGCTCCGTGCATGTGTCCTTGACTTTGGTCACAGCTGGGAGGTCCACCAACCCTTGGTGGTGTTTGCGTACAACAACAGCTACCACTCCACCATCGGGATGGCACCGTACGAGGCATTGTACGGCAGACCTTGTAGATCTCCTTTATGCTGGACAGACCCTAGGGAGTCAGCACTTGTGGGACCAGAGATGGTCCGGGCCACAACAGAGAATGTCCAGGTCATCCAGGAGCGGATGAGGACAACTTAGAGCCAGCAGAAGTCTTATTCTAACAGGAGGTAGAGGCCACTAGAGTTCGAGGATGGCGACCACATCTTTTTGCGTGTCTCACCTCAACGTGGATTACGAATATTTGGCTGAGGTGGCAAGTTGTCTCCACGCTTCATTGGACCATTCCAGGCCCTCAGCAGGATTGGCGAGATGGCTTATCGCCTGGCTTTACCACCTTAGTTGCACTGGGTGAACGACGTCTTCCATGTATCCCAGTTGAGGAGATACGTGCATGACCCGGCACACATCATTGACCATGGGGAGCTAGACGTGGATGATGGGGCGACTTTTGCGGAGGTCCCGATGGAGGTCGAGGATTGACAGAAGCGGGTCCTACATGGACGATCGATTCCTCTAGTGCGCATCAGATGGAAGCACGAGAACGTCCAGGAGAGCACTTGGGAGCGGGAAGCTCAGATGCGTGCTCAGTACCCACATTTGTTTCCCTAGTTTTCATGAATCTTTATGGGACGTAAAGCCCTGAGGTGGGAGTTATGTAAAGAACCATAAATTTCAAGGAATTTTTTTTCTTAATTTTCATTTGAATTTTACAAGAACGCAGTTTCTGACGGAACCTGATTCTGAGGCCCGGTGTGCCCGGAATCATTTTCCGAAGTTTGGCTCGGGTACGTTCAGTAAACGAATGGGTGGGTTTTTCTAACTTTTGAACCGGTGCTCAGAATCAAATTCTGAGGGCACCGATGGAATCACATCAATAGTATTTTCTTAGAAACGCCTCTTCCGGAGTTGCGTTTTCTCGGGTGTGGTTTTTAAATTTTTGGGGTTATGTTAAGAAATAAAATAAAGTGTGCGACAAATTTATTTTTATTTAACTTAAATCCACTTGAAAGCCACTTAACGCTACTTGAGCTGAGTTGATGCGGATAGGGTGCTATCCAGAAATATCCTACCCTCTTGGTAGGATATTTTTGAGGTGGGGCCCGCACGAGCCCCACCGTTTCTTTTACGCTAAGTAACGCCCCCGCGAAAACCCGTCATTATGGAAGTCAACTGATGCGTTTTCTTAATTTCATAACGCACCAATTAATTGGGCGGTTTTATTCATTGACTTAATTCTATGAATTAATTTAATCGTTTCTTAACCTGTTTACAATCTATTGGCGTAATAATAAAATAAGACCAACGCCCGACTTCTTGAGGATTGCTCGTTGAGAGGCTTTTGACAGAAATCTTGTGCATTCATCCTCCTTCGTGAAGAACGTGAAGAACGCGAAGAACGCGAAAAACGCGAAGAACTCCGTCACCCTCAGAGATAGACAATGCTTCTTCTGATACGTTCCTCCCCGTAACGATCTCTGATCACTAACTGCTTGAGGTAAGAGATTTCAGGTTTCTTCTTTTAAATCTCTTTGTGGGTTATAACAACATCATGGATTTAATTAATATAATAAAATCAACATGTTCTTGAACCTCGGAGTTCGTCGACATGACACCCTACCGCGACGACGCGACACCCTTATACGACGACGCGACACCCTTCCACGACGTGACGATCACCTCCTTCCGCGACGATCAATTCCGCGAAGAACACGCATGCGACGACTTGTCGAGGTAGGGGTTTGTTTGTGAAATGAATTTATTTCCGTGCTTGTTTCCTCCTAAAAAAAAGAACATGAATCAAGTGAAATTTTAATAATTTTAAAAATTGTATATTGTTTTGTTTCCCATGTGTGGATTATTTTTCTTCCCGATTTCTATCACCTAACGCAGAGGGTGCGGGCCAAACAAACACGGCCTGACAACCCTCCACAATTCTTCATTGATGTGTGGATTGGTGGGAGACGACAAAACATGCCGCAGAGGTGATTAGTTGTTTCCGCAGTGAAATACGGGACCCGGGAGGAGCTACGGCGCAGATGGAAATGAAATCGGAACACCGGAGCAACTCCGGTGGCCGCGGAACCCACCAGCGGCACGCCACCGGACAGAGCCACCACGGCTGAAGCCGCGGTGGCGGCGGCACCAGCGGATCCGTGGCCGCGTGGGTCTGGCGCACATGGGACGCGGAAATGTCGCGTCTGCTGACAAAGGGCGGCCCCCGCAGAGGGGGGGCCGCGGTGTTCACTTGCGGGGGCAGCGCACCCCCGCCCCCGGACTCCGCTCGCTCGGCCGCTAGGTCGAGCTGAGCCGGGCTGAGCTGACCCGCCGGCCGGTTCATGCCCCGGCCGGGCCGGGCTGCACCGAACTGGGTCAGACCCAGGTTGGGTTGACCCGGTTCAGGCCGACCTAGGGGGGCGGGCCGGGTCGGTCTGGGCCTAGACCCCCCGTCTTCAGACGTTTTCGGTATTTTGCTCATAACATGAGCTACGGGCCTCCGAACGACGCGCTGTCAGCGGCGATGCGATCCTTGAATAGAGATGGTCGTTTTAGTATATCGCACTCAAGGTTTTGGAATACTTTGGGTTCGGCCGAGTTGGTTCGTACATGAAACCAACCGGGCCCTTGGAGTGGAAGCACTAATATCTTGAGCTTCGGATGTCCGATTGATGTGCCGTCAACTTTGATGGATTCCTCTAAGTGAGACAAATCTTTTTCCTTACTCTGCCTGAGGTTTGTACGTAGGTGGAGTACAGTCAGGTTGGTTTTGCCTTAAAAACCAACCAGGCCCCTAGGATGAAAATTCCAATAACTCTCAGACCGAGCGTCCGATTGACTCGCCGTCTGCGACGATGAGTTTCTGTTGACGATACAGAACTTTTGGATACATAAACTCTGGAATATATGTCAATTGATGTATCAGCCTCTCAGCTCATGGAGCGGACCCTCCTGAACGATCTTGCTGTGTGCGGGAACCCCAGAGCTGGCTCCGACTGCTACTGTGACGACGATGACTATACAAAGATCCTCAGTGGATTCGACGGCGATGACTACAGCACTCAGTGATCCTTTGTGGGTCAGTGCTACCGATCCTGCGTGGGTCCGATCCTGTGTGGGTCAGCGCTCAGCGGTCCTGTGTGGGCCAGCGCCTACTGGTCCTATGTGGGCCCGATCCTGTGTGGGTCTTTGCGTGGGTTAGTTACCTATCGATCTTTTGTGGGTCAGATCCCTTGTGGGTCATTGCGGGGTTAGTACCTATCGATCCTTTGTGGATCCGACAACTTAGATGGATCAGTGATCATCTCTATCGTCATTCAAAGAAGTATACCTGTGTGAGATGAACCCATGTTTTCTTTCCTTTGTGGACTGTGTTGTGCTATCCTATGTGGATTTACGTTTTTCTTTCCTATGTGGACTGGGTTGTAATTGAGCTCGGATGTTGGATTCGAGCGAGAATTGATGAATTAGGTATATGTATGGGCATTTAGCTAAGTCGTGTCAGATGTTACTTCGTGATTGTTATCATTCCTTTGTGATTTATCCTTTTTGGATTTTGGGAGACCTTCAGGGGTCTCGGGGTCCCTACTGAGTAGCTTATACTCACCCCTACATGGGATATGCCCGCACTACGTTGTGTTGGTTGCAGATGACGGACATCGCTGATCGCGGTGGAGGATTGCGGAGTAGGACGGTACCTGGAGGTGGACCACTAGGCGGAGTGTACTCGGAGCGGACGGCTGGACCGAGGAGCTGTGGAGGCTATCTGTACTCACCCTTCAGGTGGGACTTCAAGAGGATGGCTCGACGTTGTGGCTTTACTTTTCAGTTGCTTTTTTTCCCCTTTTAGTTGTACATTACAGTTGGGCTTGTATTTCCGGCCCCCTTTACTTTTCTGCACTTACTGTTGTACCAGCTTTTACTTAGTGTTTACTTTTTCCGCTTGCTTACTATATGGTGCTTTATTACTTTACAAAAGCAATTCCTTCCCTTTTACTGGGATTTATGCCTTGGTGCTAGTCGCCAGCCGCTGGCCTATGGAAGGCGGGCTTGGGGTAGTCATGACACAGGGCCCCAAGGACAGGTCGTGACAAACCGACATTTAAATCCATCATTAATTGTTGGTTCATGATAAAACAATGTTAAAATTCCTCATAGAAGACATTTAATGTGATTTGTTCATTTTAGTAACTAATGTTGACAGTAAATTTTGACATTGTTTTCCCCAAAAAATAATGTTTAAATTTTTTACTATGTTTTAGATCATTTCCCAATCTTTGATTTGACCATTCTTTGAATTAATAAGAATATAAAGATCATAAGTTATGAACATCAAAATTTGTACTTCTCTAAAAGAGTAAAATCGAATCAGGAGAAATAATCTAAAACCCAATCATCATTTTTAGAATCAGTTTTTTTAAAAAACCAATATCAAAAGTATCTTTTAACATCTTTTTATAAATAAATTGATGTTAAATATCTTATATAATAACTCTTATCATTGTTTATTCATAATTTTTTTTTAAATTATGCTTTTAACATCAGTTACTGAATAATGAACATTAGAAGTGTAAGAACACATATCTTCATTTCAGCTATGGATCTTTATTTCGGTTTGATTTTTAGAAATAAAAGATTAACTGGTTATTTTATATTTACAATCCGTGTACTTATGAGTACATACTGTGTACATAGGTTCCATTTATAATAGTGTACGGGCCATGTAACGGCTGAGTAAGTGTCCTTGTGGTGACCTAACAGACCTCCTAAAGCAGGGGCTAGTTGAGGATACTGCGCAACTTGTACATTAAAAGAACAAACCATGTTCATTTATTTTTAATTGATGAACAAAATCAGGGTGACATGTCATCTCCAAAAAAATTATTCTTCCGAGATTTCGTACAGGAGAGAGATGAAATGAATGAAAACTTTGATCCCATCTCGATTCTATATCCAAGATCCGATCGAGACACAATAGAGTGCATTGGTATCCCACCGATGAGTTATCGATTCCCCTTGATAATCTTTTTAGGATTCCTCATCTCTTGTGGGTTATTAATGTTGACAATTTGTTTACCTTTTTTCATATCAACATCATTCTAGGCCAATTCAAGTGATGACATTCAAGAACGTTGATCGTGCGACATCAAGGTAGGTGGTTTATACCTATAGTTAATTGTAATTGGATTATATATGCTTCATGTTTTGAATATCAATGTTTTGGGTATTGAATGTTTTGGAATTTAACCGTGTTTAATACCTGCTATAGTTTGTTTGATTGATAGAGGGTTGTTTCTCATGTGTAAGGTTAGATACCTTATTATGGGACACCACATGGGATCATTCCCTTGATTGTTTGATTATTAATGTTTGGACTATAATTATTATTAGGATTTATTGTTTTCATCACCTTTCTTGTTTGGTAGATATGAAGGATATATGACATGCATGTGATTCCCATTGCAAATTTTTGACGAAGGGAAATTTTCTGCAAGATATTCCCAAAGTAGGGTCATTTATGTATGAATTGTTGTTATCTTGACCTAGAGGTATTTACTATGAGAGATTCCAGGTGGTCATAAACCAGAGGGGTTAGACAATGAGAGCTACCCAGAGGGTCCTTGTGAAATTAATGTGGGGACCCAGGGCATTGACTATGAGTGCTTCTAAATGGTTATTATAGTTTGTTGTCTTTATGCATAAAAGGGGTTATTTACCATGAGAACTACCTAGTTTGTCATTTGTAAATGATTATTGAAATTTGGGGCCATAGGGGTTCGACTATGTGAGCTTTCTCATAAAGTCATTATTTATTAAATTGATGACACGTTATATTAAAGGGTTTAGACTCTGAAAATATCCCAAGATGGTTTCTTATGAATGGTTGAATGATTGTAACGAGTCTAGAAAGACAATGCACTAGTGAATATATGTTACATGATTGTTTAAATGGTCTATTAAGATTTTTGTTTGTTATTATTATATATTGTTATACATAGCATATGATAGATCTTTTTGTTATGTTATTAAATTGATTTAATTGTAAATTAATGTAAATGAATGTAATTATAATCTGTATGATTTTTTACTTTTTAATTCATCCAAGTTTATTGATTCATTTTAAATATTTCTAGATATATATATATATATTCCCTGATAGTTAGGTCTATATATTTTGGTGATTTTTTACTTGGATTCATCTTACACAATTTTTGGGTCATGCTTCTGGACCCTAACAGATTAAATGGTTGTAGGTTTAGATAAGGGCTAGCACTATTCATCATCATGTAGTTAATTTCTGTTGGAGTGGGAGATCAAGAGGCCATGATGTGGCTTACGATGCTCTTAGAGATTACTTATTTTTTGTACAGTAGTTTAGTATTGTATTTCCAGCATTGTGACTTGTTTGGATGAATTATTAGAATCATGTGGCATAAATCATTTATATATATGATCTAGTTGATTTATTACTATCAGTATTATGCCATTTACTTCAGATGTATGGTATTACTACTTTCACTATTATTTATTTTTGTTTTTAATTGTGTATATTCTTCCAATGAAGTCATAGTATCCCCATTTTCAATCCTTGACCCTCTTGTTATTTGGGAGCCTCTGGAATTTAGGGAAATACACTTGAGGATATGTGACCAACCAGGTTCAGGGATCTTTGGGCTGAAACTCGGGTCCAAAATTTTAAACGGTGGTATCAAAGGATTTCATTTTTTCTATGTCTTACTAGTTAGAGTTTATAGACATGAATGAGATAGAATAGGTAGTTGTTAATATGTTTTGGCCATGATTAGAAAAAATGTGTACATGGAAAATCAAAATTTACCTTGAATATTGCAATTTTTATGTTTTTTCCACTATTAAAGATGATATTATTTCACCTTTGGATGATTCAATTGTTTTTTATGTTATGATTTATATCATTATGGTTCTATTTTTTTCAATCAAATGAGATGATGATATTCTATATCATGCATCATTTATCCACTAGATAGAGATCACATGTCATGCATTTTTTGAGGCATTTAAGGTGCATTACTGATTCAATGTTGTTGTGATAGATTTTGTTCTAATTATGCATGATGTTGTGATAGATTCCATGATAAAATACATGTTATTTTTTATAGTCTATTGATATATGTAATTTTTATTATGGATGGCTACAAAACAATTGTCCCTGAGGTGTTATGGGCCCTCTTGGATCCAAATTTGGTGGATTATGTTTGATCATTAATTGAATTCTATTATGATATGACATGAATAAAAATTCTCAACATTTCTTAGCGGGGTGTATGGGCACTCAATTGTTGAAATTTTTCATTATATATAAAAATTATTATGTTTTAAGGATTCTAGAGGTGTTTCAAAGGCCTACTATTCATAATCCTAGACAACAAGGTGTGTGATGTTATGAATACATTCCATGTGTTATTCTATTCTTGATAAAATAACTTTTCATATGTACCCACCATGTACTGTATATAAAAGTTATATAGTTTTTGACTATGTGACATGACTGTGTGAGCATAGACACGGGGTTGGGAAATCATTGGTGGAACATGCCGTGTACCAGGAGTACACACTGTGTTGTAAAGAACCGTGTATCCGACCATGTGACCAGTGACATAGGTAGATGAGAAATAAGTAGTATACCTCGTGTCTACGGTGAAAATTCCTTGGAGTGTTACCCAAGAATAAACTATGTAGTTGTAGACGTGTAGAAGGACCATAGAAGGAGGAAAAATTATAGTCCACCACATGTCTTAGGATGAACTTGCTGTGTGTATGGGGTGTAACATGACTCTGTTGGCAGAGTTTCATGCCCATGTTAATGCTTAATGGGAACACATTGTGTGGTAGTTATACATGTTGTGTAACCCTATTTTGTATAAAATGAATGTTTACCTTCTCTTTTTTTGTTCTTTCACTTATATGTTTCTATCCTTGATAACCATGTATAAAGGTATGCTCTTGACATTGCAGAGTTATGCCACCATTAGGTCCTCCAGTTGTACGCCAAGTATAAGGATGTGATCAGACACTAGTGATTGAAGATCAGAGACTACCATAATATCCAATAGTCATGCTTGTCTTACCATGAACAATTATACAAGAGGTAAGTACTAAAGCATAGTTCCATGATATATTTTTGAGGATGTTACCTATTATTATGGGGGCACCACATTCTTCCCTGATAATGGATTATTTGATGAAGGTGTTTAAATAGTAGAATCCTACAACTTATTCAGGGGATGGAGGAGCATAGGAAACCAAGTTAGGTTAAGAATCCATGGTTTCTATCATTGATCATGGGGAGACGCCACCAGAGAGGAGGGTGAAGCTTGCGACATACATGCTATGTGATTCCACCAAGAGATGGTGGGATGTTATCTCGCAGGTGGCACATCATCAACATATGGATTGAGAAGTGTTTCATATGTCCTTTTATATTCTTACTTTAACCCTAAGATGTTGAGGACCAATCAAGATAGATAGTTCATTCCTTTGGAGCATGGAACACTTTCAGTTATGGATTACTCTTCATGTTTCACAGATCACCAGTGATTCCCACCTGTTTTGGGAGGTGACGAGTTATCATTGTCTAGGAAATTTGTGGATGGTCTTAGGTATTACATCTAAAAATAAGTAAATGTTTTCAGGCTGACATTGGTGATGGATATAGTGAACCATCTATTGATTACCAAGCGCAACATGAGGGAGTTGGGAGATGCGAGCCAGGGCTACTCAACATCCATGACCAATACCCCTTCAACAGATAACAGTAAGAGCCATAGGAATCATTCACACGATCTTTATTCAGGTAGAAAGGTGGTATTATACTAGTGTAGGAAGAGTGGGAATACGAGACCACATTTCCCATGGGACCCAGTCGAGCACCAATCTAGCGGCATAAAGGGTCATCTTCAACATTTTTTCCAAATAACCTCACCAACAGAAGGTGATAGGGGTTCTGTTATGACTCCACATTTAAGAGAATCACCATGAGTTTCTCAATAGTCAGGAATCTTGATTTTTTCATGATGTTCAGGCTGAGGAGGTGGTCATGTTTGTGGTAGTCAGAATACATTGTTTTAGTGACTGAATGGTGTATCAGCTCAGGGGAGTTAGGTAGGGTCACATGGCCACAGAACAGGTAATACATTTGTAGTGGAGAAAACCCAACATAGCAGGATTGAAGTCCCTCTACGGTTAATGTTATGATTCCAGTTGCCTCAGTTTTATCTTCTTCTATTTTTGATATAGGGGATTACCATAGTTTTATATATTTTTCCATTTTTCATAGCCTTGGGATTTATATATTTAATAATGTGGATTTTATGATGCTAGAAACTCCATTGGGTATGAGAACAACTAGTGTTTATTTGTGAAAGATGTTCCCTATTGAGTTTGGTGGGCTTTACTTCATATGGGACCTCTATTTCATAGAGATGATAGGGGTTGATGTTATTCTATGAATGAACAGGTTGGTCTCCTTTCTGGATTTTATTGACTGATATCATTGTACGGTTAGATTACCATCACTAGAGGGATAATATTTTCAACACAAGGGAGAATGGGATGTCTAGGAGAGAAGATATGGACTCGAGCACCATGGGTTGGGAGTTATTATAGCACAGTTTTCTTGGTTATATATCAATGAACTGGGGACTTCACAGATTGAATTTCCTCTAGAGGTGGATCATTTCAAAGATGTATTTCCAAAAAACATTTCAGGTATTCCTCCTATGAAAGAGGTAGATTTCCCAATTAAGCATGTTATTGGAGTGTCAATGGTGTCCATTATTCCATATAGGATGGATATACTAGAGTTAATAGTGTTCAAGAAGATGATAGATGTGTTACAGGAAATGGGTTATATCTGACCCAGCACTTCCCCATTGGGTTTTCTTGTCCTGTTTACAAAAGAAGTATAAAGGTACCCTCAATGATTATGTGGACTATCGAAAGCTGATCAAGTTTATGGTCAATAACTGATATCCATTACTAAGGATTGATGATCTATTTGGTCAGTGTTGAGGAGCCTGAGTGTTCTAGAAGATTGACTTGAGATTCGGTTATAATCAGTTGTGTGTTAGACCATCCAATATAACTCCTGATTCAAATTACGCATGGTCTATATGATGTTATGGTTATGTTGTTCCATATCATGAATGTGATGACAGTTTTCATGGAACTGATGAACTGAGTGATCCATCCTTTCATGGATTATTTTATGATAGTCTTGGTGGAAAATATTTTTATCTACTCTCACAATCGACATGACCATGCCACCAATCTTGAGAACAAATTGAGTACCCTAAGAGAGAATCATTTATATACCAAGATCTCAAAATAACACTTTTTGATGGAACAAATTCACTTCATGGGTCATTTTATCTCAGAGACAGGAGTATCAATAGACCTAGTTAAAGTGAGAGCAGTAGTTTACTTGGAGAAGTAAATGATCATCTTTGAATTACATAGTCTTGTAGATCTAGATAGTTACTAAGGATTCTTTATATAAGACCTTTCATGCTTATAAGTGACACTGATAACCCTGACTAATAATGCTGCAAAGTACTTGTGGATAGATTCATGTGATTTAGCCTTTCAAGAGCTGAAACGGAGGTTGAATTCAGCAATGATACTAATTTTTTCAGATCTGGGAAATAGTTACACAATTTTCTACAATGAATAAGATGTCATCATGTGAGAAGTGCTTATATTGGGGGAAGGATTCATTGATTATGGGTCTCACATGTTGGGTCCACATGAGAGTAATTACCCCACACACAATCTTGAGTTAGGTACAGTTTCACATGATTTTTTGTATTGGAGACATTATTATTTTAGAGAACATTTTGTGGTATACACTGACCACAAATGTCTCAATTATATATTTACTCTACATGATCAAAATTTTAGACAATGAAGATGGGTTGATTACCATAAATATTTTAACTTCGCGCTTACCTACATGCCTGGGAAAGGCAACAGAGTGGATGATGCATTGAGTGGGAGGACCCAGATATAGACAGTTTAGGAGGCTAATAGTGGGTGAAAAATATGTATATGGTCTCTGAGATTCATTTGGAGGTGCATGAAATATAGGGTAATATGTTTCTTTCTTCTATAGATTATACATATATAGTACTTGATCGAGTTATAATGAGGCAGCTTTCATAAAATAAAGGCCATATCTTATGAGAGAGTATGTCAAGCAAGGAATATACTCCTGGGTGGACCATAGACGACGATGAGGTTTTGCGTTTTAATGGACGTGTATGGGTGTTAGCAGACATACGTGGGGACATGATGCAAGATTTTCATTCCTCAGTTTTGGAACTTCATCCTACTGTCACTAAGATGTATCGAGAACAACACCATCATTATTGGTGGCCAGTCATGAAGAGGGATGTTTCTAGTTTTGTTAGAGATGTTCCACCAGTCATTAGTTGAAGGTGGAGCATCATCGACTTGAATGGATTTTATAATAGTCATCCATTTTCCAGTGGAAGTGGAATAATGTATTGATGGATTGCATGACACGTTTGTTGTGGCCGCCTCGAGGGAATGATGTAGTTGGGGTTGTTATTGATAGCCTCATGATGGTTTCACATTACTTTTTGATCAAGTAATTGTTCAGTGTTGATGAGCGTTGATTTTTTTTTAAATCTAATAGATTTTACATATTTATGGGGTTCCATAGTCTATTTTTTAGACAATAAATCTCGATTTAATTCTCATTTCTGGAAGGGAATATTGAGGTATTTATTTGCACATGTACTTTTGAGTACAACATACTATCCCCGGATAGATTTCCACCTTGAGTGCATGATTATGGTTTTGGAGGACATTCATTGATCATGCTTCCTAGATTTTAGTGTCTCTTGGGAGAGACACATGTTCTGTATGGATTTATCTAAAATAATAGTTTTTAGGAAATAGTTCATATGGATCCTTATGAGACCTTGTACGGTAGGCCATGTCGATCAACCCTATGTTGGATGGAGGCATGAGAGGAAGCTATGAGGGAACCTCATCTTGTCTGGAGGACCACTGGGTAGGTGGAGTTGATTCAGAAGAGGATGGAAATAGAACAGTCTCACTAGAAATCATAGGCATATTGACGGAGATGACTTCTAGAGTTTGAGGTTGGAGATCAGGTTTCTTTATGTGTCTCACAAACGGAGGGACACATGAGGATTATGAGACTAGGTAATATGTCACAAAGATACGATTAGCCATTTGAGGTTTTTGAGAAATTCAGACAGGTTTCCTATCAGATATTGTTACCTCAGAGGTATCAGGCTATGCACGATGTCTTACATGATTCTCAACTATGACGTTACTTTTGAGACCCATATCATGTTTTCCAACCCGAGGAGGTTGAATTAGAGGTGAATGAATCCTTCTAGTGGAACCTTAATCAGATAGTGGATAAAAGAACAAAGGTTCTCTATGGCCAGCCTATCCCTCTCGTACAAGTCCTATAGCAGCACAAGTGAGTATAGGAGAAAACGTGGGAGAGGGAGGTCAACGTATGTTCACAGTGGCCATAGTTTTCCAGATCATATTCTTTACCACCATTGGAAGGGAAATTCTGAGAAAAATATCTTTAAGGGGGGATTTTTTTAAGAAACCATATCTTCATTTTAGTTAGGGATCATTATTAGGCATTTTTTTGATAAAAAAGGAAAAAATGTGATTTTTCAATGTACATGTCGCATACTTATGAGTAAACATCATGCAACTGAGTACCACATATAGTTGTGTATCGGCCATGTAAAATCCGCGTACATGGCCATGTGGTGACTTGGAAGACAACCTAATGTCGGGGCCGATTTATGTAACACATGGCATGAAAATTAAATGAATATACCGAATGCTTTTCTTTCTAATTGTTGAATCTGAGCAGGGATGCGTCTCATCACCAGAACACATTTTTTCTCCCCTCGATTCATATAGAAGTTTGACGAAATGACCAAAAACATTGATCCCCTCCCAATTATCCATCCACGCTCTGATCGAGACACCATTAGGTGCATTGGAATCCCACCAGTGAGTTCTCAATTCTAATAGAGCAACTCTTCCTAATTTCTCATCTCCCATTGGTTATTCAAGGTCAATTTCTAGATAAACGTAGTTATAGGAAAATTCTAGGTCCAACATTAATGAATGTTGATTTTTCGACATCAAGGTACATTGTTTGTGCCTCATTGTTATTTTCTTTTGTTTATATGCTTAAGGGGTCGAAAACCCTTGTTTAGGGTATTGCGTCTTTTAGAATTTAACAATTTTTAATAACTTCTATGATTATTTTGGATTGATAAAGGGTTATTTATTTGGTGTATGTTTAGATACTTTGTTATGGGACACCCCATGGGTGTGTTCCCATGATTGTTTGATTATGGATATTTTGTCTTGAATACTAGTTAGGCTTTCTTATTTTCCATGCCTTGCGTGTTAGGATGGAGGCGATGATTATCTGAGATACTTATGATTCACATTATGAAATATTGACATAGAGGAATTTTATGGAAGGAGAATCCTGTCCTTGGGTCATTTATGTATGAATTCTGGTTATATTGACCTAGAGGTATTGACCTTGACATCTTTCAGGTGGTTATAGACTAGGGGCTTTGGACTACGAGAGCTACTCTAAGGGACATTATTTAATGATTTTTGGACCCTAGAGCGTTGAATGTGAGAGATTCCAGGTAGTTATTATAGTTTATTGTTTCTATGAGGTCAATTGGGTGTTGACTATGATAGGCGCCTAGGTGGTTGTTTTTAAACAATTAGAGCAACGTGGGACCAAAGGGGTTAGACTATGTGATCTTTTCCATAATGAAATTATTTATTTAATTGATGACATGTTGAAGTAGTGGTGTTAGACTATGATAACATACCGAGAGAGTTTCTTATTTATGATAGAATAATTGTGATGGGTATGCTAAGACAATGTAAAATCTTGGACTCAGTCTTACATAATTTTTTAGATGGTCTTTTGAGAGCTTTGATTGTTATTATTATACAAGGGGATATAGAGAATTGTATAAATAATTAGGTAACATTATTCAATTGATTGAGTAATTAATTAATGTAAATTAATGTAATCAGAAACTGTAGGTTTGTTTAATTTTGTGTATTTCCTATTTTATTGAATTACTTTGGATATTGCCTGATATATATATTCACTGACAGTTAATAAATAATCTTTTTGTGGGTTTCTACTGAGATTCTGTCACAAACTGAATCTGATCACCACTAAAACTAGCACCAAACCCAACCCATGATAAGGCCCGAAAATCCTAACTCCAAACTATCCCGACTGTTCCCAAAATAACATGACCCAAATAGATCAAACCTCCTTTGATACCATTTTGTCACGAACCAAATCTGGTCGCCATGAAAATAGGAACCCGACCCGGCCCGCAACAAGGCCTGAAGGGTGTTCCCGATCCCCATGGGCTGGAACAAGTGCCCGAGTATCATTAATTGATGTTTGGGAATGATTTACCCTAGTTTATAAAAATTAAACAACAAACAATCTCAATAAAACAAATCTGGATTTTTCAACTAAAACATTTTACAATATTCATAACTAAATTACACCTTTTAAAACAACTCAAAAAGACTATAAAAAAGGTACAAAATAAAAATTAAACAGCCCAAGAACCCTCATGGAAAAGGGCGCCTCCCTCAAGCCATCTCCACAAGACTTCACCACCAAGGGCATGCTAGAAACCCGAACCACTGGAACTAAAAATTGTATCGAAACCTGAAACAAAAAAATAAACAAATCTACTTAAACCCAAGAGTGTAAGTAGGGTGTGAGACAATTCCCTGTAGGATACCACCACTAAGAGATTCCATGTGATAAACATTCAAAGACAAAAAGTTTTCAAGTTTTCAGAAACAGAAAATGGTAGTTACAATTTCAAAAATATGAAACTAAAAAAATATTTTTCGAAGTGGGATATCATTAATAATCAACACTTTTAAAAATAATTTCAACACTACTGAATTTTCCAACCAACTATACCATATGACGACAGTAAGTACAGATTAAATAATGAGCACAAGAAATAGGAAATAACCCCTAGACACTAGCTCGTTCTGGGTCCCAGGTACCTCATATCTCAGTGAGACTAACCATCATAATATTTGTTATCGTACATGATCCACTAGTAGGGAACATGACCATAACCTAGTGGTCCCAAATCATCATCATAATAGATTAGTTATAGTTTTAATCATCAATCTTTCTAAGTGAAACTGAGGCCAAACCCCATGGATTCACTAGCATACTAGTACAAGCACACCCACCTAGATACCCGAGTTTTCCCCTTGTGCTCAGACAAGTTCAACAAGTCAATAAATATACACTGCACATGAAAATATCATTTTCACATCACAAGTTCACCAAACAGCCAACATGTATTCCACAAAAGTCTAAAAATATACTTTTTCATTCAAACGAATTTTGAAATCATACTCACACCAAAAATAGCCCACAACACATTTTGCACATCTTTCACAATTCAAAAAATATGTTAACAATTTTATAAAATCATTCCCAAGATTCTAAAAAACATATAACAGCCCAATCACATGTTACATAATACCCTTTTCATAAACAAAGTCCATTTTTCACATCACACTCATGAAAAAAATCCCAAAAACACGTTTCGCACCCACATCCCAATTTCATAAATCACGTCGATAAATTACAAAACATTACCAAGCTGTTTTACAACATAAATGACCACATTATGTTTCAAAAATTAATTTTAGGAACGTACTATCACCAAAAAAGTACATAAGCAACCATTTCACACTTTGTGTAACTCATTAAATTTTTTATAATTTTCATAAAACCAATCCAAGAGGTGCAACCATGGTTTTCATACAAAACCCTTTTCAAAAACCTTATTCAAGACCAAAACAATGCCAATAAAAATCTAAATCAGAATTGGAAGACCTAAAAATATTTATTAATCCACCCCATGTTATATACAAATACCTCAAACAATACCACAAAAGGTACACATGAAAAACACATTTTTTCACAATTCACGTTCAAGAAGTTCAATGTGGTTTCACAGATTAAAACCATTCAAAAACCCCATTACAAGGCCAACATGACATTAAGGCATTAAAAAACCAGAATTTTCAGCCCCATTAAACACTCATAAATCACTTCCACATGTTATAAAATACAAACAAATATTTCCCCATGATCCACGCATGGAAAGCACCCAATTCCACGAAAAAATGCAACTACAAAAATATACACTTAACTCAATCCATCACAAAAAAAGTTTTTGCACCACAAAAAATAGATTTGAAACATACTAAATTAATAAATCAAGCAAGCTAACTCATTATAAAATGGTTATACTTGGAATCACCTACCTTTTTTTGTCGAAACACTCAAAACATGGTGTGAAACATAAACCGCACCATGGGTATAATGCATATTATTTTGGAAATTTATAATGGATGTATACCCCTTGTACTAGGGAGTCTATTCGTGCCTCCCCCCGTTAGTGTCCTGATTCTCTCTTGGGAAAAAAATTTAAGTTGTCTCTTATGGTGGGGAGCCCATTTGTGTCTCTTTATAGGAGTAACTTGGATTTTTTTCCTTGGTCTTGTCTTGGAAGTAGGTATTATCATTCGGAGATATCTAGATACCAACATCTCCCTGAGTAAATTTTTGGATTGGATAGCTCCCAATGGTTTAGTTAATGTTAGTTAAGTGTATCCTTGTTCGAAGTTGTTGTTCGTTTGGGTGAACTGCTTGAGTCTTGTTCGGATAGCGTTCGAGGAGTTTCATTTTGGGATAATTTATTAATGGGATTGATCATTTCAGTAAAGTGGTGTAACTTTGGGTTGTGAGATTAATCATTTATTAATTGATCACTGGAGGTGTTTTGGCTCTTGGGGGTGAATCTTGGCAAAGAAATACATCATGGTTAATTAGTTGGGTTTGGTTTTGGTATTTGGCCTTGTGGTAGCATTCCAGGGACAGAACGTTTTCATATTGGGGGGAATTGTCACATAAATTACTTATTTTTAAGTTAAATTTCATTTAATTTTAATTAATACTTTGTTTTTGAGGTTTCTCAAGCTTTTATGGTGGAATGGGTGTGTTTTCATGAATTGGGCCAAACCATGAGCCCAATTCCATATTTAAAAATAAATTTTGTTTCTTTTATAATATTTACATTTTTTAATATTTTTCACCCATTCAAATTTCTTCATGGTACCCTTATCCTTTTTCGAAGCTCAATTAAATTTTTGGCTATTTTAAAATTCAGCTTCTGATGTATATGAGGTGATTTATACCACATCCCTCAAGTAAGTTGGTCTTCTTCATTCTTCTTTCAATTTTCTTAGGGTTACATTCAATGTGATTAGGGGTTCATACCTTATCCATAAGGTTCCAAATGTCTAGATGTTAGGGTTCAAACCTAGGGTTTGATTTCTTGTCTTTTGGGTGAATGCTTCTGGTTTTAGGTTGGATTTTAATTCCTTGAGGTGCGGAAATGGTGCGGTTTATGTTTCGCACAATGTTTTGAGTCTTTAGAAATAAAAGGTAGGTGATTCCATATATAACCATTTTATGATTAGTTAGCTTGCTTGGTTTATTAATTTAGTATGTTTCAAATCTGTTTTTTGTTGTGTAAAACTGTTTTTGTGATGGATTGAGTGAAGTGTTTAATTTCATAGTTGCATTTTTTCTTGGAATTGGGTGCTTTTCATGCATGGCTCTTGGGGAAATATTTGGGTGTATTTTATAACATGTGAAAGTGATTTATTAGTGTTTAAAGGGCTTAAAATTCTTGTTTTTTAATGCCTTAATCTCATGTTGACCTTGTAATGGGGTTTTTGAATGGTTTTAATTTGTGAAACCATGTTGTACTTGTTGAACGTGAATTGTGAAAACACATGTTTTTCATGTGTACCTTTTGTGGTATTGTTTGATGTATTTGTATAAAACTTGGGGGTGGTTTAATAAATGTTTTTAGGGATTCCAATTCCAATTTAGATTGTTATTTGGCATTGTTTTGGTCTTGAATATGGTTTTTGAAATGGGTTTTGTAGGCAAACCATGGTTGCACCCCTTGTGTTGGTTTTTTGAAAATCATAATTGATTTAATGAGTTACAAAAAGTGTGAAATGGTTTCTT
The DNA here is from genome assembly GCA_963277665.1 of Viscum album. Classification (NCBI taxonomy): domain Eukaryota; kingdom Viridiplantae; phylum Streptophyta; class Magnoliopsida; order Santalales; family Viscaceae; genus Viscum; species Viscum album. The sequence goes on from OY728150.1 coordinate 1,900,324,388, forward strand.
ATGTACTGTTTTGGGGATAAAATGTTCCTAAAATGAATTTTTGAAACAAAATGTGGTCATTTATTTTGTAAAACAGTTTGGTAATGTTTTGTAATTTGTCGAGGTGATTTATGAAATTGGGATGTTGGTGCGAAACTTGTTTTCAGGCTGTTTTGTGTGATTGTAATGTGAAAAATTGACTTTGTTTATGAAAAGGGTATTATGTAACATGTGATTGGGCTGTTATGTGTTGTTTATAATCTTGGGAATGATTTTATAAAATTGTTAATAGATTTGTTGAATTGTGAAAGATGTGCAAAATGTGTTGTGGGCTATTTTTGGTGTGAGTATGATTTCAAAATTCATTTGAGTGAAAAAGTGTATTTTTAGACTTGTGTGGAATACATGTTGGCGGTTAGGTGAACTTGTGATGTGAAAATGATATTTTCATGTGCAGTGTATATTTATTTACTTGTTGAACTTGTCTAAGCAGAAGGGGAAAACCCGGGTATCTAGGTGGGTGTGCGTGTACTAGTATGCTAGTGAATCCGTGGGGTTTGGCCTCAGTTTCACTTAGCAAGATTGACGCTTACAACTCTAACTAATCTATGATGATAATGATTGGGGACCATTAGGTTATGTTCATGTTCCCTACTAGTGGCTCATGCACGATAACAGATATTGTGATGTTTAGTCTCACCGAGATACGAGGTACCTGGGACCCAAAACGAGCTAGTGCCTAGGGGTTACTTCCTATTGCTTGTGCTCATTATTTAATTTGTACTTACTATCTTCATATGGTATATTTGGTTGGAAAATTTAGTAGTGTTGAAATTATTTTTAAAAGTTTTGATTCTTAATGATATCCCACTTGAAAAATGTTTTTTTAGTTTCATCTTTTAGAAATTGTAACTAGCATTTTCTGTTAATGTAAACTTGCATGATTTTTGACTTTGAATGTTTATCACATGTAATCTATTAGTGGGGGTATCTTACAGGGAATTTTCTCACCCCTTACTTACACCCTTGGGTGTAATTAGATTTGGTTATTGTTTTGTTTCAGGTTTGGATACAGTTTTTAGTTTCAGTGGTTCGGGTTTCTAGCCTCTCCTTGGCGGTGAAGTCTTGTGGAGATGTCTTGAGGGCGGTGAAATTTTTCATGAGGGTTCTTGGGATGTTTAATTTTGATTTTGTACCTTTTTTATAGTCTTGTTGAGTTGTTTTAAAAGGTGTAATTCAGTTATGAATTTTGTAAAAGATGGCTTTAATTGAAAAATCCAGATTCGTTTTATTGAGTTTGATTGTTGTCAAATGTTTATAAACGTTGGTAAATTGTTCCCAAACAACATTTTATGATACCTGGGCACTTGTGCTAGCCCGTGGGGATCAAGAATGCCCTTTGGTCCTTGTTGCGGGCCAGGTCAGGTTCCGGTTTTGATGTCGACAGGATTTGGTTCTTGACAGATTCATCTCACACCCCATTTTGGATCATGCTTTTTGACCCAAAAATGTTATATGTTTGCATATATATATATATATATATGGGAAAGTGGCCTTTTTAATCATGTACTGGATTTTTTTGGAGTTGGAGAGCATGGGAACAAGGTGAGGCTTGTGATGCTGTTAGATTTTACTGCTTTTTTGTACTTTGGTTCAATGTTTTATTTCCAGAAATGGATCTTGTTTGGATATATTCCTAAATACATGGGGCATTCATAATTTATATATATCCTCCAAATGTTTTATTACTATCTGTCTTCCGATATTTTCTTCTATCGTAATACATTACTACTTTCACTATAGTTTACTATTTTTCCACTATTTAAATTATTCCATTGAGGGAATTGTTTCTTAATTATCATAACCTGGCCCTTCCTTCTAGTTCATTGTTTATTGAATTTGGGGAAATGTTCTTGAGTTAATTTGACCAGCCTGGTTTGGGGTGCTTTGGGGTGTATCCCAGGTCTAGGACGTTACAAGAAGTTTTCTATGAGGAATTGTAATGTCTTTATTTCAAGAACCGACATTAAAAGTTAGATTCTAATATCATATACTAAAAAAATGATGTTAAAATTCATCAGGTAAAACATTAATTATGTTTTTGGAAGATATGATGTTAAAAATTCTACGATAAATACTATTTTTCTATTAGTGATGATTTGATGACTTTCATTATATATTATTTGCTGAAAAAATTATGGAGTTTACATATCATAAGAGGTTGAAAAAAATTTCTCTCAAAAATATTTAAATCTGAGAAAAGAAGATGGATGTGGTTTTTCAATGTTTTTGAATTAGATTTTATTTATACCACTGGTAATGTAATTTCAATGGAAGATGCATTAAGAATGAAGTCGAATAATCAGTTTGAGAAAGAGGATTCCGATCAATGGTAGTTGATGTAAATGATAGTTGAGATGCACTTGGATTTTTAAGATTGAGGTAGTCCATCCGTATTTGAAATGGATTATTTTGTCCATATTTTGTGGAGAATGTTCATAATAAATTGACATTTAATTCAGAAATCATTTCAATGAGCTCTGAAAAAAATGGTGTGGTGACCATTGAAGGTTGGAATATGGATATGAGTTCAGTTTTGTGGTCAATGGATTGTATTGATGTACCATTGTCTTTACAAAAACATCATCTTCTTTGTTTCTAACATACATTATTTTATGCTCATTCTAGAATATAGAAGATGTATATGGTTTTGGAAGCACAATTTTGGTGTGTCATCATTAAAAGGACTCTAGATAACATTGTTTCAAGATGCCTCATTTGTAAATATGTCAACGAAGAGCACCAATAAACATAAGGTATGATTAAGTCATTAAATCTCATTATTTGGATATAGGAGCAGAGGTCAATGGATTTTTTGATAGCTCTACCAAAAATGAATCATAAACAAGATTTCATATAGGTGACTGTGTATCGAATAAAAAGGACTTCACAATTCATCCATATTCATTAATATCATATGGTGGAGGCCTTGTCAAAAATAAATATTTTAAAAGTGTTTATGTGAAATGGAAATCCTAAACTAATGATAGAATAGATTGAAATAATTATTTGGCCTTGTGTAATAGATTTTTGTGGGTAATGGTTGACGCACAAAACGTTAGGGGAGTTCAAAAAAATAAAAAATTAGCATGCATCAACATATATGGGTCCATTTGAAGCATTTTATGTGTTAACAGGTTATTCTATACTTTTTTGGGTGGAACTAAATGGTATTTCACTGGTTGGGACATTCCTTGTCCAAGAGACAACAGAGAATATTCAAATAGTCATAAAATGAATAGAGATAGCTCATTGTCATCACAAATTGTATGCTACTCATCATTTATGAACATTGTTGTTCATGGTTATTGATCATGGGTTGTTGGGAGTCTCTACAGGGATTGGGAATCATTGTCTTGGGTAGAAGGAAAAGTTATCCCTGAGATACATACACCCTTACGTGATAAGTGAATGGATGAGTAAAGTGGAATATCAGATGTCATTGCCACTAGGTTTCAATATTATGCATAACATTTATCATTTATATTATTTGAAAAGGTATCAAGATTATCATATTGTTTGATTTGAGGGGATCATGTTTAGCTAGATTAGAATACTTCATTAGTTCATGTACCAGTTCCATGTCCAAGATTCAATATAGAAAAATTAGTTGATTATATAATAAATTGATACATTTCAGAGACATTTAAAATAATATGAAATTTTTTATCAATGGTCATTGTCATTCGATGTGAGTCATCACATATTCTTTACATTATCTCCAATTCTTGGGAATCATCATTTTGGAAAGCATGTAATGTTATCTCTTTGATACATAGGCCATTTTAAGATTTATGAACAGGTTGGAATGGTTGTATATTGATTTTCATTTCAACTAGGGATCATTATTTTGTACAATGTGTTTCATTTATCAATGTTTAAAATATATGAGCATAATTCTGACCATGTGATTCGATGTGATCAAGTATACCAGGATCCAATTTCTTCAATGTTTTATATACCCATGAGAATTTTATATAGTAAATGAAAATTATTATGGAGAAAAAGAATCTATATAGTTCTTTTTGTGTAGAAAAATGGTCAAATTCACGAAAAAACATGAGAATGGGAAAAGGAAATGGCTGATCAATGACATGAACTCTTTTGGGATAGTGGTGGTTTTCTAATTTTTTGGCATGGAAAGGAAAATGGTGGTGATAATTGTTCACCCCTTATTCTATGTATGTAGATAATTTATTTTGTATTTTATATTTTTATTTTATTTTGGTGATATTTGGGAGGGTTTAGAGGACTCATGGAACATTATTCCGGATCTCCAAATGGTGTACAAGTTCCATATAGTTTGTAGAAGCAATGGAACACCATCAAAAAACCATGAAAATGTCGCTAGTGGTATTGGCGTAGGCACAATATCAGGAACATAGTTTTTCAATACCATAAATACACCAAAGAGTAACCATTAAATGTGAACAGAGGGAAAAACATTTAAAACATGGTTTTTCAAACCTTATTATCCCACTAAGTGATTGGTGTTCGGAGGTAGTGGATAACACATAGTTTGGAATGTTTTTCAAAACAATGCACTAAAGACATGAATGATAAAAAGTTTGATATGAAATTTTTTGATCTCCATCAGATTTTATCATTAATGACACCCTTTTCTATTTTTCAAACCAATATTTATTTTCTCTCCTCCTAAAGGATGAGAGTAGTCTCTCCTTTATCTAGGTTTTATTTTTTAGAAAATCATGTTTTGTTGAAGGGTAGATTTCTTGGCATGTCTCTGTTCATTATAGTTTTCCATATATTTGTTTTTTTCCCTCTCTATTATTCAAATATCTAATACATTAGGGATACATCTATGTTTTTCCATTCCAATATATATGAAATATGATTTTTTTGATGAGAGAGAATGAGATCATACGCGTGTTTATGAAGTTTTAACCCATTTTGTTGAATATGTTATTTTCTTCTTCAGTTTTATCATATTATTGGAGGTATATAGATTCAATCATGACAACTATTTTTAGAAATTTATTTATTATATAAATATTTTTATCATTTATAGAAATTTATCATGAAATTGATGTAAAAATATTGGTAAAAATCCACTTTAGTGATGGTGTTGAAAATTGGGGAATCTTGTTGTTGTTCAAGTGAATTGTTTCATGATTTTAAAATGATGTTATAAAATACATCATTGTTTTGTTTCAAGGAAATGTTTTGATAGAATATATTTTCATAAAATAAATATGTTATTGAAATGGAATTTTATGATTTGTTTGGATTGTTTTTTGACATTAATAGATAGAATGTGTTCACGTGTATATGCAACAGATAAGGGTATAAATTTTCCCGGATATAACATGGGATGGATAAAGGTATGAAATTTACCCCATCATAAATTATATGTATATTTTTATGAATTAATCTTAATAAAAGTTATATGGATATGGGTATGATGTTTTCTCTATCCAAATGGTTCACCGAGTGATGGATTGCTGAAAGGATGACTCACTACTTTTGAGTATAGGGAGGTTCATCGTTGCATTAATTGTTGGATGTGTCAATATGTTCAATGGAATGGATTAATCAAAAAATGGAAAATTTCAAATAGTATTAACAAAATTAGTTTCTTTAAATGGAAATTCATTTGGTTTGGGACAAATAATTTGTCCTGGATATTATTTTCTACTCCAAAATAAACACATTTATATTTTATTAAATAAAATATTGTTTATAAATTTTCTAATATGTTCTATCGTAGCATCATGGATAGGTAAGAGATTTGGGGAACCCCAGCTAATTTTAATTACTCAACCCCTACAATGGAATAATAGTTCTTTTTAGATAATTGTAATCAAATAATAGGTAATAGAAAAGTACATAATTTAATTAGTGAAGAATAATGATACTTTGAGAATATATTGGGTGTCACATCAGAGTGAATTTTGCGAGCTATGATGTTAATTATTGTGGATTTTTTGAGTTCTTTCAGGTCTTTCTTCCACATTATAAATTAATATTGGGTTTTTTCCTCATTTTACATTGATATTAGTGATGGTATTGTTTGGAATTGCTTCATTTTTTTCATTACATTGTTATCATGAATAATATATATTTTTTGGTAATGGTTATGTTGGTGGTTTTATTTCAAAGGTAAATCATCCCCAAATTGCATCGAAGCCTTTTGAATTTATTTCCATCCATCGGTTTCATGGGGATGTGACCAAAGGACAACAAAAATTTCATAATCATTTAATGGAAATTAGGATGGGAGGGATGTTATAAGAAGCTACTAAACATTTTATTTTTGATTTCCTCTTATTATGAATAATAATTTTCAATCTACTAAGATAATTGGTCTATTTTCTCAAAATAGTTTAGCAATTAAGAACGCTAGATATTCCCAAATTGTCCATATATAAGGGTCTAATTTTATTATATTGGGTAATGATGTTAATATTTATATAGGACTCCACAATAATAATGTACGAATAAAGGTCTCCAATATATATTTATTTTTGGAGATCTTTCACCCTGATAGACTGAAATGGATCTGGTATTACTCTTATATTTTTGATAATATATCCATCCATTAGAATATCCTTCACAATTTCCTTAGATAAAATTTATCTTTAAGACCATAAAAAAACTTGTAAATTATTTTTATATGATTATTTTTCTTATAATATCTATAATATAGAAATTTTAAATAATATCATATGAGTTTTCAATTTTTCCCCAATCATAAAATGCTATTATTTTTTTTCTTATCCACATTAAAAAATGGGTTTGTATTTAATAACATATTATATTATAATTATATTATATTATTTTAAATTTTAAATTATTGAGTTTTATTCATTTCAAATATATATTTGGAAGATTAATTTAATTGAAGATTTGATCAAATAAAATCTCAGATATAAAAATCCATGTCATCTGGTATACTTCTTATATTCAATCCTACTTTACCACTGATGAAGGGTATATATTTTTCAAATAAGTGTTTCGAATTTCACATTATGGTTCTATGACATTTTAATTAAAATGAATATTTTGTGTTCATATATAATCTACTTATTAACTTCCAACCATGAAACATTAAAACTAATGGTTAGGGATAATGAGAAAAAATGTTTAAAATATAATTAGTAGAAATTATTTCCCATTGAGGCCCTCTATCCCTTGTATACAATAGATGATAGGAAATCACTTATAAGACGTTTAGTGCCATATAAATCGAACAGAGTTGAGAATTTACATATTATCCTTCTTATACAGCTTAATGTTTTCATTATGGATTCATACAGTATAACTAAATACAGTTGAAACTACTTCCTAAATTCCTAAATTAATATATAAATTGGATTAATTAATGTATAAAAATTTTCATTGGTATCCCTTAACTCACTATCAGGTATAAACATTTATCAAATTCTCATACATTTAAAATAATATTTCAATATAATTTCAAAAAATATTCCTATAACATGACATCAATAAAATAGTTCACAGTGATAATGAATGAACATTTTTAATCCATTAAAATACATGAGTAATTATGTTTTTTAAATTATAACTAAATTTTTTATGAATACTCTATTTATTTATTAAATATGTTTCAATAAATAGTAATCATACTCAAATTGAAAAATATAACTTATCTAATAATAAATATTTGTATAATATAATTTAATCGTATAAATTCATTTGTAAAATAACTTAATAATAGTGGATGAGAGTAATAGAAAATAGTTTAATAACATATAAACTGATCTGAACTTACAATAGTAACTAAAATTTTTCAAAATTATTATGTTGGGGTAGTATTTCAATGCTTATTTAGAGGGTCCTGTAAATCTAATTACCAGTACATTAAAATTAAAAATTTCCCATGATAAAATTTGATACTAGTTGGTAGTGATGTGAAATTCATTTCATATTGACACAAGAAAATCTAACACAAGACATTCATCATTCATCATTTTCAATAGTGGCTGGTGTAAATATTGCGGTGAACTAGATGGTATATGAAAATACCTTCTTTCATGTATTTTTAACTAGGTTAATAATTGGTGAACCCTTTTCATGTTGAGTTTTAATTGTTTCCAATATGAGAAATCTAAATATTTGTTGAGAATATAAAATTGGAATTAGTTTGGATCACGAATGAATATTTATTAGAATATTGAGTGAATTACCCTAGTTGGGAGTCATTATATATTGTCCTTTGAAAATTGTTTCAATTTTGAAGAAGCAACACATGCCTGGTTTTTTGGTTTAATTTATTCTTATGAAAATATAATATCTACAATTTTATATTCTTATAGGTCTATCCACACATGAAAATTATATATGACATGTAAAGAGTTCAATTAAGTGTTTACCTTTCTTGATACTGTCATTGAAAATGAGAGTCTAGGGGTATCTGTATGATCGTTCATCCTAATTATTATCATATGGTGGGGATATATGATGTAGGAGAAATATAATATAATGATTTTTGAGAAGAAGGTAAAGATGGATTTTATTGGAGGATATTCATTATAATAGTCTAAAATTTATTTTTAAGAAACATCAGATTTTTAATTATTGGTATAATTAATTATCTTACATTGAAGACCTCCCAAAATATATTAATGAGATTTTATAATTCTAGAGAAGGATTCTGATGTTATGGGGTATAGTTTTGTTTTGTGATTTTACATTAAACATGACATTTTAGATTCATTCATTGATGCAGTGTTCTGAGAAAATGAAATATGACTCAATATATAAGGGTTGAATAAGGTATACATAATTATAGGCGAAAGGAAAATTAAGGAATCAGAAAAATAATGAATATTAATTGAATATATAAGGTTTTAGATGGAAATTTTTAAAATTACATAACGTTATATATAATTGGTTTATGGAAAATACTGAATCAAAATCATAAATATGTATAGGTTTACAACCAACATATAATGGTCTATATGAATTCTACAAATGTTGTGTATCAGTTTCCATCAATAAAAAATAATTCATATGATTAAATTCCACACTAATGAAGATATATAAAAATCACATCGGTGATATGTATGTTTAATGAATTTTATAGTAATAATAAATTATTTCTTATATAATTTAATAAAACGTTATAAGAGTTTTAAGAGGTATTCAGAGGTTCAGTTTGACGGTTAAAATTACTAAGATGAAATAAATGTAATATTTTAATGAATATTATCCTTTAAAATAAATAACAAATATTAATTCAAGTTGTTACTCATGCTGAAATTATTTTGAGAAATAGATCTTTAAATTTAAATATGATTTAGAACCTCAAACTCCAAAACATTAGTGGAAGTGGTAATCAAATTATAAATTAGGATATTTCTACTTCATGTATAACAATCTATTATATGGAATTTTGATATCACAATATTGAATCAATGGTGTGTCTTGTAATTTTATTATACTAGATTTATTTAAATGGGTTTTGAATATTGAGAATTGTGGATATTTAAAGTGATTAAATTTATAGAATTAAATAATATTTATGTTTCAAATAAATATTTTAAACTTAATTTAAATTTAATATAAATAGAATAATAATGGATACTAAGACTAATAAATGATAAAACAATTATGATTTACAAAAATAATGTTGATCAATAAACAGACTGACATGTTTGGACCTTGAAATTCACTCTATGTTAGATTAACAATATGATATCCAATATTTTTTTAAATTCTTGTCACTCTTAATTGAAGATATTTTACGTACATACTGGGATGATAATTCATATTATCTTATCGATTTCATGAAACAATATATTTATTTTTCCTTTTATATATTCTGAATATATTGTTAAATATTTTCAATGAAAGGAACTAAGACATTGAGATATATTGATGTTCAGTGAGCATCACTGTTGAAATAAAAAAATACTAAACATATTATATCACACATATGTATTAAATATGAATTAATGGAATAAATTCTTAATGGATTCAGAGGGGAGGGGAGTTAGACCATTGTTTAATATGGAATATGGGTTTTACACTATCCATGACATAAACATTATTCTCATTGGGTAGTTCATTTTACTATGGTTGTGTAAAGAATATTAAATGATTCAGAAATTTATCATTTTTTATTTTTTATTTTATGTGACATATCATAAGTTTATTTAATCATTTTTATTGAAATGACTTTGTTTTAACTCTATATCCATTTTTATTTGAGAGGATAAATGGGGGAGAGCTTGAGTAATAACAATGGATCAAGGAACATGATTGATTATAAAAGTGGTATGTATTTGAAAAAGATTATGGATAACAATAAGACTAGAAAATTTTGAATATTTATTCATTATTGATCAATCCAAAATCTAAGAACGATATTTTTTTGTTGAATTTTACAATTTTTTATCATGTGTTTAATGAGAACCAATTATTCTTACATTTTTATTCTCATGTCGATAGATATTTAATGACTGATGAAATTATCTTACAAGATTCTGGACATCATTTTTAATTTATAATATCTCATTCAATCATCTACCAATTGAAAATAATAGATGCCAAACCAAATAAATTTCATGGTTTTTTCATTATGTATGTCCACATAGTCAAATTCCTAATGATTATATAATTGGTGAGATCTAATGAGAACGACCTGTCAATTGATCACCATTTATGAGAGCTTAGCAAATGGTGTGAGTTCTCCGAGATGATATTTACCATGGCTGCTCAAGTAAAATCATGTGGAAATAGTATGGTTTAGAAACATTTGATATATTCACTATATAATAAGTATATCAACATTTTAATATCATAATATCATACATTTTAATTGAGATTTCATTTTGAGGATGATCTAACTGCTCTGATGTCGCTTTTTTCTTGGTGGTTTCTACATGTCAATTTATGTATTGATATACTCACTGCTTCATGGGATCACCCTCGAAATTTCATGCATTTATTAGATTATAGGCCTTTTATAAGACTCATTAGAAGAGTTTTAGAATTATTATTATAGTGATATAGACAGGTCCTAGTTTATTCAAGGATAATGTATTCAATAACAATTCCCCATCTAAGTTGGTAGGACTCTTAAATTTGTTTTTGGGGGATTGTAATTGTAATTTTATAGTTTCAATTATAATTTTATACTATAGTATGGGATAGATTCTATATAGGAATTATTATATTAGTTGTGTTTTACTATTCAATAATTTCGGTGGTTTCATATGTGTACGTGTGTACCTTTGGATTTGGCATCCCATTGTTAGTGATATGCATATATAGTTCTAGTATCTATCCTATATTTTTTGGGAAGAGGGCGTGGGGTTTCACACATTACATATCATCATTTTGGTGTGCCATTGTATGGTCGTTTAATGGTAGAGTGGTATTATAATGGCGTATATCATTGGTTATAGGAATGTTATTTTATAGATTAAAGGATTGGTTCTGTAACTATAAGAACAATTTTAAGGTTTTCCTTGTTCTTCTCTTAAGACAAGGACTCTAATGTTTGTGTAGCAGATGACATATCCATTCACTAGAGATATGATAACCTACTTGTTGCCTTAATATATATTTAAAGGAATCATGTAAAAGTGTTTTGTGATTTCTTTATTCTTCTGGGGTCATATCCACAAATATATTCTTTGATTGTGAGACATCATGACCTTATTTCCAGATTCCTCCATAAACATTACCATACATTATTCCAAAGTGGGAATATGAAGATGATATTATGAGGGAATAGACTTTAATAAATGTTCCTATATAGACTATTTTATATTTGGGTGGTTTTCCAGTATTACTACCACCCATTGAATTGAAGTTACATCGATATTACTATATGAGGATTTGATCATGTAGAGAACACATCATGAGTTTCACAGTTTTCGACCTCTGAGAATTCAGGGTGATCCTGACACCCGTGAAGCTTAGCTATGGACCGAGTTACTTATCATACTTAAATAAAATTATAAAATACACATAGACTATATTTGGGTCCTATTTTTAAGTCTTTTTCAAGGCACTATAATGAAATGGTGGAATTTTGTTACTCATGAACAAGATGAGATGGTTTTATACTAATTAGTGTTTGATAATAACTTCATGGATGAGTTCTATCCAACCAAGTTGTGAGAGGTGTGTATCCAGGGGAATCAATATCTTTAATAAGGAAATATTACCATGGAAAAATATTTTTTGAGGCTCACAACCATCAGTGGGTATTCTCAAGATATGTCATTAGATTATTAATTTTTAACCCATAACAATTAGTAGGGAATATGACAATATATTTATTCTTGGGTGATATATTTTTAAATTACTACCTATGCTTCTATACCTGATTGTGATCTTGTAATGGATATATTTTTGTATAATTAAACATTGTTTGATTGTACATGTAGTAGCAACTCATGTTATAACACCTCAATAGCTAGTATTCTATGGAGGGAATAAGGATACAATAATGTGGGCCTATTTTAGAGATGATTTTAGTATTGTGGTTTTGTGGTTATAGTCTCTTAGTATTATCTTATTTCGTTGAGGGAGAGTTATTGTTTCCATTGTTATGTTCAAGGAAATATCAGACATGATTTTCAGAATAACTATGTACCTAAGAGGATTCTAGTCTATAGAATGTTTAGTGAGAGATGAAGGTATAAGAAGGGAAGAATTTATGGTGTCAAAAATTGTAGGGGAGTGAGCAGAGTTTCTCTAGGATGTGGATGTTTTCAATTGAATCTATGATTAGTCCGTGGTTGTCCATGCTAGACTCATGGTGATGGTGATGAGGGATGATGACTAATGCATGACACAATTTTCTAACAACCAGAGGCTCATAAGATGATTAGAGGTATGATAATTTCCTCATGTTATTTTTTATGTTCTGATAGACATGAGTATGGGAAACTCTATTCATTCCACTTTTATTGTTAGAGACATAGAGATTCCATTAGAGACCATGGAATGATATTTGGACATAGAAACACCATGTCGAGGGGATGCATTGATCACACTTTTCTGAAAATAGTATTACCTGACACTTGGATAGTAGATCATGTTGTAAAATATCATTTTAGTAGCATTGAGGCCTTATGATTTATTGTTAGGGATGGAATAGATCTTTATAGTTCATCCCATATTAAATATTTCTTGGAAAAATGTTGATTTTCAATGATGGTGGAATTTGGTTTTACTTTTAGGTTATAATAAAACATAGGAAATGTTTGATAGCCTAATACTTTAGAGGATGAAACAAAGAACACAATGGTTCTGTATTATTTTCCATTCAGCCATAGAATATATGAGATATTACCTTCTTGAGTGGTGGATAAGGGTGAGAATATATTTTGTAAGGATGTTTTAGGATTACCACCAAATAGATATATAAAAATCTTTATAGAATTTCACACTGGTAATTATCCAATATTTTAAATAGTATATCAGATGAATTCTATAGAGCTACATGAGATTATAGTGAATATTTTGGACTATTAGAGGATGTGTTTTTAAAGTACCACTATTTCCCACAAAGAAGCCATGTTTTTCCACCAAGTTTGGGGAATATTTCTTGAGGTTGTGTATAGATTACTATCAACTAGAGAATGTAAAAATAAAAAAATACGTATCCACTATTTTGGATTGAATATATCACTAATTGTTTTATTGGGGACAGATGGTTATCCTAGATTGTGAAAAAATTAGGCTATAATCTACACTGAGTATGACATGTGGATAAACAAATGTTTTAAGTCTGAGGTCACTACATTCATTATGAGTACATGTTGACTCCTTTTATCCTAATGAAAACCCAGTTGTATTCATGGGACTCCTGAATCATATCATTTAGTCTTATGCCATTTTAAGTGGCCCCCATTAATGTCCTTCTTTTGTACTCATCATATGAGGAAGGTCATCCCTAGAACATAAGGGTGGTAATTAACAAACTCCATGATCCACATGTTTATAAGAATATATCATTGTTTATATTTTGGATTTAAGTGGTCTAGTTTCAAGGGAATGCCTTCTTAGATGTGGGAATAGTAGTGGACCAATTAACATTTTAAATAGTGATATCATGGGATGCAACCATGAGTAGTACTGATCTGTCTGTATTCCATGGGCTTGATATATACTATCCAAAATTTTATACAACTTATCTATGATATCAACACTGCTGACTTATTTAATATATAATGGGAATCATTTCTTTGGTATGTACACGTGTCATTAGTATTTTAAGGAGTTAATGAAAACATTTAAAAACCCTATTGTGAAATGGGTATAAGAGTGTGTAGAGTAAATATTTTAATTTAGTGGACATAAGACCATTCTATGATTTTATTGATGCTAATCTATTTTGGGAATAATTATGGATCCCAGAATCCAGGACATCATGACCAAAATGATGCGATCCATGATCTAAAGCTTGTAGTGGTGGTCTTTGTCATGAATATATGGAGACACTATCTTATGGTAGAAATGTTTATTTTATATATTAATAACAAGAGTCTAATGTTTATCCTTTGAAATAATTTTTATAACATTATATATAGGTGGTATACAACATTCTTTTATGATTATGAATTTGATATAGACTCTACACCTAGGAAATTGGACATGGGTGAAGATGTTTTTAGTAGATGATCTTGTTTTTATTTATTGGATGAGTCGTTAGAGAAGTTATCCTTAATGATGATGTACATAGTAGAAGAGGATGTTGTATCTTTCCTACAGTCGATGATTTTTATCCAACGAATTCAACAATGTGTTTGGGAGGCTCATCTAGAAAATATCGACTATGACACCTTGCATACTTAGATACACATTCAATATGATCTTGATGTGATTTTTGAAGGTGGGGAGAATATGATCATTTTTAGGGGGAAGAAAATGGTACATGGTAGGTTGTTTGAAGAGGTTATGATGGAGTTTATAAACCCCCCTTGGAAGCACATCAATGTCTGGTCAAGATATAGATGGACATTCTACATTAGTTTTTTTATACAGATTATGATGTGTGTAGATGATTTCATCTCTCAGTGCCTCTATTTTTTAAATATAATGTCTTTCCAACATGTTCCATTAGGTTTAGGTCAACATATTTTATAATCCAATGTAGACATGGGATGTTATATCAATGATCTTCATGAGAGGACTCCCATGAACAATGATATGAAATGATTTTATCTAGATGATCATTCACCAACTCACCATGTCACCCTATATCATATCTATCTAAGAGAAATGTTTAGTAGAGCCCTTGGGGTGCCTTTATGGGTATAATATAGTCATTAATATTGGATTTCACTTAATGATTGTTTCCAACCATGATTCTTACTTCATGTTATGATTATGGAGATGATTTGTGGTGGAACATCAGACTCAGTTAAATTTGAGTGTGATGTTATCCCCCCATAATGAAATCTAGAATTATTTGAATGGTATGGTTTGGAGAACATTCCTTGATCTTTTATGATGGTATTTGAACATATCTTGGAGGATCTCCTACCCTTGGTAATGTTGTTTAAAAAAAATATACCATTAAATTATCTGTATGGATCCATTTAATGACTTTCATTAGTCACCCTTTAGGATAAAACTATATTGTAATGATCAATGTGAGTTATAACTCATTATACCATATATTGTGTGAGAAATTATCAGTAATGTTATGATCATATTGGAGTGGATGACTGATACCCAGCTAAATCACATTTCTAATTCAGATGAATACAAGGCCTTTTAAATTCATGGAGGGTGGTCATACTTTCATAAAGGTATCAAATCATTGTGAACTATTGTTATTCCGCTGAGGAGGAATGTTATCTCCCCGATTCAAATGGAAATTTATAGATATTTCTTTGGGTATGGGAGATGGCATACCACATATCCAATCCACCATAGTTAGATCAGATACATGATGTATTCCCTATGGAATAGTTGAGGAGGTATGTGAATGAACCCGCACATGATTTAAAATGAAGAGAGATATATCATGGATGAATTTATCTTTGTAATGTAACTAGTAATGATCGAGGATCATTAGGTGGAAATCATCTATGGGTGATATATTACCTTGGTGAGTGTCTGGTGGAAACATGGAATCCCTTAGGGAATGCCTAAGTGTGGGAAAACTATATCTGATCCCAATCCAAAAAAATTAATAATTTTTTTATTTTCATCTAAATGATCCCTATAACATAGAGAATGTCACATCAATATTCTTTCACATAAGACATTATAATATTTTTTTGGTAATTATACCAAAACAATATGAGATTCCATGGGATGATGATCATCATTATTGATATTATTAAAATATTAAATTTATATTATCATTGAATTATAGTTTTACGTATTTAATAGAATAAAAATTGAACATAGTCTATGATGGAAAACCAATTACTTATTTTTAATATAGAATGGGGTTTTTTACTAGATGTGCTAAAATTCTTTTCGGATTTTGTCATTAGTTTTAGAGGGGTGGTGGGAAGAATATTAAATGTCAAAATAATTTTTCTATTTATATTTTCTTTTTTTTTTTCTAGGTCCCAAACTCACATTATTTAGTCCCCCATGTGAAAAATCCAAATGTTTAGCTATATTAATAATGTTTTTTAAGAGTTGGGCATCGAGTAGAGCCTAGAAATTGAATATGGGTTGAGGAATTTGATCGATTCCCAAAGTGGAGTCCTACCAACATGTTTCAAGTAAATAACAAATGATGATGATAATGAATCATTCTCCATAAATGACTAATAGAAACATGATATAAGGTGTTTTTCCAGACATATACTATTTTTTGTTATCTCACGTCAAATAATGTTCAATTGCTCCAACATTTAGAAATATGGGTTGACGGTTGATATTTTATTGATGAAATAATCTTCTTATATTTAAGAATTGATATTTCATTGATTATTTTTTTTGTCAACATGAGGAAAATAATTAATTATATTCCTTGATATCGATTTTGGTCTTCCCAAAATTTATGTTTTGATGTTTTATCACCACATTCTACATGTGATCAACATTAGTGTTTTATTTCGATGGTGGATTGATAAATTCTAGATGATCAATCATTATTTTGTCATTTTTCAATGACTAGATGATTAAAATAGCATGAGGAACTGAGATAGATGACATAATAATGGTGTGTATTGATAGATTATTATTGGGCGTGGATTTATAGATTCTCTATTACAATTTTCAATGTTTTGATGAGGTTGAGCTATGACAGTCGATTCCCAATCTGATTGGAAACTAAAATTTAATGACCAAAGAAAAGGATGGAATGAGTAAATGATATTAGGATTTATGAATGAATACATGGTACGATTATGACATCAATTGTTAGTAGGGAATATAATTATCTATTTTGAGATTTCAGTGAAAATCCAAACAAAATGAGTAGTTTGAAGGGTGCATATCATATGATCATATCATGTGGTGTATTAGTTTATAAGAAACAAAAATTATCACATGCTATTTTCAATGTGTGAAACCTTGGGTTAACTAGTGTTGGTTTCAAGACATGCACCCTAGGGGTTCACGTACATAGACACTACCAACAACACATGATCTACTTGAATTACATTGGTAATATCAGAGAACATGGACTCATGCGTGCGAAGTATAATGATTGCCAAAACAACCTCTATATGTCATGTTGTAATTTTACATTCCATATATATGGAAATTGGAATTATATTGTTATTGGTGAGATGTATAAATATTGAGTTAAACTAGAAATTAAATGTAATTAATGTACGTGACATGTATATTCATTATGGTATGTTGAATCCCTTTAAATATTTATTATGGACTGGTTTTAGTTCAGTTTATTCCCATGGTGTGTCCACACAAGGGTAAATTGAGGGATTAAATCCTTATAAGAGGTTTTTTATCCCCTATATAATATGAGTTGTAGATTGGTTTTGATAATTACTCCATGTTATATGTGGTGTGATCTTACATAATCATTACGATTTCCATAGGAGTGTTTGATCAATAATTGTGACTATCATAAGTGGGTGTACGATACGAGCCATAGAGATTCATTCTATATAGGGTATATTATACATTATAGTCCCTT
This sequence comes from Viscum album, assembly GCA_963277665.1. Taxonomy (NCBI): domain Eukaryota; kingdom Viridiplantae; phylum Streptophyta; class Magnoliopsida; order Santalales; family Viscaceae; genus Viscum; species Viscum album. The sequence goes on from OY728150.1 coordinate 1,900,342,503, forward strand.
GATGAGATCCCCTATTTATGTATCATGATTTCTATGTTTTGGGGAATACTTATTTGTAAATTCTTGATAAGCATGGCCTCTCAATTTGGAGCCCTTACCAATTACATGACTCATTGAGCGAGTTCACCCAGATGAGTTTTGCTACGAAGACACCATTAGAATCCTAGAGTGAGAAGTATGGTTTACACCACATGTAGACACATAAACTATTATTATTATATATATTTGAATTAGTTGTTTTCCCTATATTCAAATTGACATATTATTATGATGATTATCTAACAATTCTCTTGATGATTTATGTTTTTTAATTATAGGGTGTCTTACTCGGTATTGTTATACTCACCCATATAAATATTCTTCACCCACATGTAATGTATTTTTTGTAAAATTACATTTCATTGATTCATATTAGGACCATTATTAGGTGGATCAATGTAATATGGATAGAACATGGTCCATTCCAACTTATTTCATTCAACTCCCTTTCTCTTTTTCATAGAAATATTGACATGTTTATCAATTTTGGTGGACTTTTATTTTTCCCTTTATGAATTATAGTATATTTTTATAATATGAAGTGGGATATATGTCATGCATTCACTATGGTATCAGTGGTATATTAATTTTCATTATTATATGTTCATTTTTAGATGTCTGTGTATAAATAAGCACCTTAGTTTGTAGAATACCATGTCTATGATATGAAAACATAGATATTTTCTCCATTACATTTCCTATAATAGGTGGGATTATAGTTTCACATGAGATTTATTTTAATCTATTTTTTCCGTATTTGGGCCAGATTTTTATAATAAAGGTATACGAAGAAGGAATTGATAAGTCCAACATATGATATTTCTATATCAAAAGGACAGAAGAAGAACTATGATTATCATGTGAATAATTATACATAGAAGATGTATATATTTTACGATTACGTAATTTTTAGGATAGAGATAAAATCCAGACTTTCAATGAGATACACCTATAGGTACAATAGATCAATAATCAATAGAATTAGGAAAAATACTATAGTTCAAATAGGAGACCGAGTTGGTTTCTTAGTATGATAAAAAAAAATTAGCACCTTCATGTTAGTTGGTTGGTGTGATGAAAATAGGCTCAATGATATACTATTACCTAATATTTATGGTGATAATTAAAGATAATTTTTCATTGAGTAGGATTGTGGAAATTATCATTTATATTAGAAGGTCACCATAATTTCAAATCCCTATATGTATATTTTTCCATTATTTACTACATTACATTCCTGTAATACTTTGGTATATTGAGAAAGAGTGTGAAATATATTAATTGAAATAGTTTAGAGATAAAATACAGGGCGAATATTTTAATAAATAATAAATTCATTCAGACTGGTTCACCCACTCCACAATCATATTTTGTTTCCACCTACCTGAGTTGAACAAAATTTGTAAAAAATCCAAAATCCAATATTGATTTTATTACAAATAATCAAAATATTTATTTAGTTAATGTTTATATATTTTTATTTAATAGAATACTAATATGATGAAATGATGATATAGTATCTATAGCATATTTAAACACTCTATATCCCAATACAGTAAATAAAAAAACATGAATGTGATTATAATGTTGGAAAAATCATATTTCTAATTAAAATAGTAATAATATTTAACATATACATGATATATTCATATTTGTATCTGGTTGTAATCTATATTAGATATTTTTTAGGTAAATATACTAGCATAACTATGGTAAAATGTTCCATCTTAAATGATTTTTTTATTTCACATGGTGAAGATGCAAGTTAAATTTAATTCAAAGAATATCTCATTAATAAACCATTAATATGTGTGGTAGATCATATTTGTAAAAATATACTTGTTAATGTATATGATAAAGGTTGTGTGTATATAGATAAAACAATATATAAGTCTAAATATATTTTGGAGTCCCAAATTGTGGGACCAAAAAATTATTTTTAAAAAGATATCACCCCCTTGAGGAATGACTAAAAATAAAGGAAAAAGAATTCATAAAAAATTAATTTTTGCAAAAAACATCACAAAACTAGTAGTGGATAAATTTAAAAGGAATTTATGCCTGGGAGATAAATGATATATATTTTAGGGGGGATTTCTTAATGTATTTAAATATAAATTTTAATATTTTAATTTTACAGAGTACCTGTACCGTAAATTGAAAAAAAAGTTGTTTTCATTAATATCAAATACAATAAATTTTAATCAAATTATAATAATTTAAAGGATCCTAATAAATCATTATACAAAATTAATTACATGAATATGATATATTGAAGATGAAAATATAATTAATGGTAATAGTTTTGTCAGGTGAATATAGGAATAGCCATCTTAATAATAATTTTTTTGAGGATGAGGTGAAATTTATAAATATAGGAACTGCATAATAGGACTTTTAAAAAATAATAGATATAAGTTTTTTATCAAACATACATTAAATAAAGATCTAAATGAAAAAACCAAAATAGTATTAATAGGATTTTATAGGATTAATTTAAAAAAACCATTATATTATAAAATATAAATCTATCAATATTTTTAGAATAATATTTTCACACATATTATTTTTTCTTTGAATATGTCTAGATCAATTTAAAAATATAGAAAAAAATATCATAACAAGTTTTTTAATAATCTCACTATTTTATCATCTATAGAATAAAGAATTAGTAATTAATTTGTTTACATGAAAATTCTAACAATTGGATGATTTAAAAAAATGTTTTAATAGCTAACCAAAATATAACATAAGAGTACACAATATGATAAGATGAATATAGTTTTATTCCAAGATAGTTTGGGTATAAAGAACTATAAAATTTGAATCATATTTCCATTTGTGGAAATCAATTAAATCCTATATAATTATTGAGTAAACCATAGGAAAATAAAATTTAAAAAATACATTTTTATTACTATTTATCTAAAATAAATATTTAAAATAAGAGAAATTTCAAGAAACATGAAATAATAGTTTTCATAGTGAAAATAAATCCATTTCCAAATCATACAACCATGTTCTAAATAAAATAAATTTAATTAAACAAAATATATAGGAAAAAGGAAGATAAAAAATAACATGAGTTATAATTGTGATGAATGAAAAAATTATTATTTAATAGATATTGACCATGTTGGCCTATATTAATTTAAATCCAAGTGAATGAATTAATATTATATATAAAAATAAATGACATACAATGATCAATTGAAAACATAGAAATCAATGTTTATATTAGAAATTAATATGAAAATAGAATACAATTAATCCACTTTAGAAGAAATGGATTGAATTAATGGAATGAATTTATAAGAATCTGTATTTATGAATCATGTAATAATTTCATATCCCAATGATTTGTGTATATATATTTTCTTACCATGTAGAAATATTAAAGAATACCAAATAAGAACCAGGTGATTCATGTGATTTTCAATTTGATTCAATGAATAAATCCCAAAAAAATGAGGTTATTACAGAGAGGAAAAACAAGACCATGAATCCAAAATAGAATACATAAAAATTAATTATAAAAGATTAATTAATAGTTACATAAAATTTGAAATAACATTTAATGTACTATCATCATTAATAAGAAATTATCTACTTAGACACTCTCAGTACTGAGCTATATAGTTCCAAATTTTTCCAATGTAAATATTGTATATTCTTCAAATTTAATGAAGTGAAGTTGATAATTAGTTTATGAAGAGAATATAAGGGATAAGTGGGTTCTAAAATTATTGCTATGAATTCAATGGTACCATCTTGGAGTAATTTAAAAAAAATTATTTATAAGATGATAATTGATTCTTTGATACTTTATTATGATGAAAAAGATGGAGTTTAACCCTTTGGGGGAGGGTATATGAGAAAGATGTTAAACATTATTAAATTAAATAAAAATAATTTTTAAAATAGTTTTTTGGAGTGTATAGCTAAAATTTAAGGTGTTTATATTCCCAAATATATAAATTAATGTAAGAAATTCTAATGTTGTTGGGTGGAAGTTTATTTTTAACTTATATGAAAATAAATAAATTCAGGGATGATTTCAAAAAATAAGCACACTAATTTTTTAATGATATTAATTTTTTTCATCATGAGTTAATGGTTTTTGTTAAAATATACATTAATATAAATTAAAAAATTAGTATTAGATAAAAAATATATGGAAAAAACTGGGAATATTATTCTAAACAATTATTATTTATTATTTCATTATTGATGGTATTTCCATATAAATTAATCTATATTATTATCTATACTAAAATTTCATCATGTATATTTGGGGAATAATTATTGATGAAACATATAATTGGATGAATTTATATTACCCTCTCTTGGGTATCATTTCATTTATTATTAATTATATGAAAAAATGGTATAATACAAATTGATCTCCATTTTCTATATAAGTATTGACAACCATTACAAAATGGGAGACTATTTAACAAACACTATACTATGTTTTTCATTATTTCAATAAAATTGATATCAATATAAATTATATAGAGAATAATGGTTGATGTTCGGAGTTACAAAACCTTTTAATGATACTATCGTGTGACTTACCAACGAATGGTGGCATTGCATGACACATTATAAAGAATGATTGAGGATTGAAGAAAAACATTGAACCATGGTAGTGGGATGTCTTAAATATTAATTGATATGTTAATATTTTTAAGGAGTATTCATATTTCTGGATATTTTGACTAATTTAAAGAGATGAGAAGCAGACAGGTAATTTAGAGAATAACTATCATAACTGTTATTATAAAGTAAAGATTAATGTTCTATGACGAATATATTTATATTTTGTTTTAATAGTAGTTGATTTTGTTTCAGGTAGTAGAAGATTCATTGAAATAAAATTATGTTCATATACATGCTACATAAACTTTAAAATTATTAATTTGTTTATTAAATATTATTTAAAATTGTTAAAAAATAATATGATGAGTATGAATAATTCAAGAGAGGGATGAGGAAATTAATGATTCTAGGAACATGGTGACATGTAAAAATAATATATATTTAATGGACTTTCATTTTCTAATATTCCCATAAAAATGGTAATGTAATCAATACACAATGGTCTCATAGAGATTTCATAAGGGAGATCAAAAGGTAGAAAAGTAATTTAGAAAATTTTTGAATAATTATTAGACTCTTAAAATTTATATTTTAAATTAATGATGGTAAAAACTATATTTTTTATTGTATTATCAGGACTTTGGTAGTAGTAACTAGAAATATAAATTTGAAAGGTTAAATGAGCAATAAACATTGGACGATCTGAGTTATTGAATGATATAAATGAGTTTCCATCAATGAAAAATGAAATATTTAAGTGTAAATTACATGTAAATATATATATGTACGATTCTGAATGAATATATATATATGTTATAATGTTTATCCAAAACATATATAAATGTGTTTATATATGTTAGGTGGTGTTATTGAAGTTATCAGAGTGTTTTTAATGGTTTATTTTGGGGAATAGTTAAAAATAAATGTATTGATGCTGAGTTTTCCTAAAAATAATAGAAATTATAATTATTATTGATAAATATGATTCATGATAAAATAATTATTTAAAGTTCAAAATTATTTTACTTGTTATTAGAATAAAAACCAAACAAAACCATAGTGCAAGTATCAATGAATATGATGAAATTGGGATGTATATTTCATGGAGAAGATTGTGTCATGATAATTATGGATACCACATTCTATATTTACGGTTGATTAATATATTGATAATATAGTTGATCTATTTAAATGTGTTTTAATGTCCAAAAATGATGGATTATTATTTTTTTATGATAGATGGATAATTATACTTACTATACTGAATCAAAATTATAGAAAAATACTGAGAATAAAATTATCATGGATGAAGAAAGAATGGTGAGATAGATAAAAAAAGAATGTATTCTAATATTTCTTCCCATGTAATTTTAGGAAAATTAATCTCCTTTTTTGGCATTCATGAGTATTATTATTCAATGAATGAAAAGAATTATTGATGACAATATGATATTTCATTATTTTGTAACGAATAATAATAAAAAATAGAGAGACATAGGATATCATATTATTTGTAGTAGATCATACATGGTGATGATGAATATAATGATAATACATTCTTATTATATATAAAAATATTTAGTACAATATGAGACACTGAGAAATTTGGGTGAATTTTTTATATGAGATTCAGTTACATATTGATTATTTTATGATATTGAAAGGGGCCATATCTACCTTATCTAAAAGAGACATGAGATTTGTAGATTTGGATTTCTTAGTTGTTTCTAGAAATTAAATAATAGAATGAATTTCCCTTCATGAATTCTGATTGTTTCCAAGAAAACTAGATCAATGAAAAAAAAATATGATATATTTTGATTTAAAATATTAATAGATATTTTTTTAGTTGGAAAATGATAATAATGCATTAGGGATATAATCATCAATTTTGGAGGTATACCCATTTATCAAAAGTTATGTGTACCTGAATTTTTTTCCTTAATATGTAACTTTAATGTAAACCGAAGGAATGATTAGTGAGGAACTGCTATCCATTCAAGAAATATCAAAATAGGTTATATTGTGGGTAAAATTTTTTAATTGGTAAAAAATTATTTCCCATTAAATATTCCCCTCTCGAAATATTGTTTCATCTATATTTGTATAATATAAATAGTGAAAATGATAGTGGAGGAAATTTATTTGAAATTTCCAATATTTATATAAAAAATTGTATTGAATAAATTAATTTCAATATTAAAGGGTAGAAATTATTTATATCAATGACTTGAAAATTATTAAATTATATTGTTAATTTATTAAATAAAATTTATTAATTATGTTGTATTATTATAATATATGTGATAAGATGTGTGAAGGAATTATTTAATTTAGTAATTATACTATTTTAGTTATCTATATAATCTATTTTTTTTCATTATATACAATTCCCAAAAGATTTTATTATTGTCCTAAGGATGTCCCCTATCAATGGAAAATTCCTCATGTCATGGTGTAGATCACAAATGTATAAAAATGTGAACACTTAATCCTCTATTTCCAATCATCGTGACTCAAAAATTGTGGTAATAGTGCATCCCATTAAATCCATAAAAGTCTTATTCATTAAAAACAAATATCCTATTAAAACTCACTAAAAATGTTTCCAATAATATCTACATAGTGAATTCACAAGGAATCTAAAAAAGGCCACACACACTAATTAAACCATTAAAATTCCTTCCTAAAACAATAATAATCTTAAAAATACCATTCACATTTTTATCCACTACATTAGAGTCTCTATTTCTTCTTTTGGAACCCACCAATCATAGGAAATATGCAACATGACAGGGAGAGGATCTCATCCTTATAATTAGTTAGATTCTAAATACAATAATGAACAATTGTACAACTCTGTTGTTTTTGGAATAGAATATCCCATGAAATCTATGATAGGATTATTTTAAATTATTAAAAATACATTATTAATAACTATCTTATTATTCCAACAAGTCTATACATTTTCAAAATTTTAGAATTAAAAAAATGAATACTCTATATTTCAAATATTTCTAACCATTATATTTGAGGGTACCAATCATACATTTACATTAATATTATATAATAAATATATATATTAAAAATGAAAAATAAGATACTAATGCAATGAACACCTCCTTATAGAAAAAAAACTTAATATTAAATAAAAATAGATAATTAATGGAGATATAAAATATAACTATTTATGGGAACATTGAAATCAAAATCAAAAAATGAAAAGAATCACAATTTTTGTCTAAATTGATATAGTATTTATAATATCAAGGATTTTACAAGAGATGTATCCTTTTGAACCAAAAACACACCCTTCACAATTTTTTCACTATAAAATGAGTCATTCATAATGTGATATTAACATGCCCCAAGAGACTTGTGTAGTGTGTGAGTGTATAGTACCAAGTTGGTAGTCACTTTTAAACCATTTCATGTCTATTATATGTCCAATTGATCACTATTGTGATATAATAAATAAATTAAATAATATTATTACAATTATAATTTTATAAAAATTTTTATTTGGACTAATTAGCAATGATTTGATCCCTTATTCTTCTTTAAAGGGGGTTATTTTTCTGAATAACCAAATGAAACATCATTAATCTTAGAACAATCACAAATATGGAACATTTTTCATTTATTATTAGAAAAACCATTAAATAGATATTCTCTAAATCACATTAAAACTAATCATCAAACACATTTGAAAATATTGAAGCACATAAGAACATAATGATATTTCATTTTTTCACAGCACATGGCTATATCAGAAGAGATTACCCATTGTGATTTAATAGTATAAAAAAGAAAAAAATTGAATAAATTTTTTTGTTACATATAATGATATAGTTATGTTAAACATATTTCATGGATCAATACCTACAATATATTTTTGGGGATGGTGCACTCCTTCTAATGGGAGACCATATTCTACCTCTTCTATGCATTTCATCAAGTAATAATGAAATAATTTATAATAATGATTGTCTCCCTAAAATTATAATATAAAATTAATTATTAATATATTAGATAACTATAGTATTTGTGAGGTGTTTATGTTAATCTTGATTCATTTTTTCTCCAAAACAGTGTAACATAAAAATGTTTTAAGAATACAAGAGTAACAACAAAATAAAAATAATCTAGAAGCAAAAAATTCCACCATGTAAGAGTAATTTTAGGAAATGAATTATTTTTTCATAACATCATTAAAATATATCCAAATTATGTTTCAACTAATAAAACTCCATACATGGTATTCCTACTTTATAATAATACATAAATGTTGAAAAATGTATATATTATTGGGGCATCACTATTTATCTGAACACCAAATCATATGATGTACCAACATATTATTCATTTATTTTTTTGTTAAATATACATTATAATAAATCTATAAAAATTAATAAATGGTTATATATATAAATTCCATATATTTACTCTTTGATCATTCCTTTTGGAACAAATTTTTATTATTATAAATTACTACAATAACATTTTAATCATCATTGAAAATATTAATCTGTTTTTATTCATATTTTTATTGAAATATTATCCATAAGGTACCCATATTTTTAAAATATTTTATTGGTATTTATATTAATATAGTGTAAAATAATTTTTTAAAAGGTTCCATTAAATATAATTTCATTATTTCAATTAAAATATTAAAAACCATTAGATTAAAATCATAACATGTTTTTATAAATTTTAAATCATTGTGTATAATTAATTAATATAAAATTATTTACATATCGCACTAAATTATTTCAGAATTTATATTACATTGTAATAATTAAAACACAATCAACAATAATGAAAAATATCTAAATAATTAGACTCGATATAGAAATCACTGCACAATAAAAATATCACTAAGCCATATTCATTCATAAATAAACCATTGTCTCCATCAGTCATTTCAATGTGGATGTAGTTTAATTTCATTAAATCCAAATATAAACAGTTTTTATCCTTTTAATCATACACAAAATAATTTTTTTTTGAAAATTTATCTTAATGTTGAAATATTTAGTTCACCAATTCGATAAATTTACCTATAAAAATTTCATTCTCACATTATGAATTTTAGAATGATGTATTATTTAATTCATAAATTTTATCCAGTCCTCACCAAATTAGAAAAAAATTTAAAAAATCACATATTAAATTAGAAAATTGAAATAAAAATATACAATCACATACCTAAACAATTTATTCTTGATATTTTATAAATAAACTCAATGATATATTTATTGCTTCATAATCATTAATTATAAATTTCTTAATTATATAGTTTCACATTTCTGTTTCCATAAACATCATGTATCCACCGAATTTACATTAATACATATATTCTAAATCTTACAAGTATCACAATATAGAATCTAAAATTAAAATTCCTTGTATGCAAATTTTAGTAATCCATATTCTCACTATATTACTTTTGTATGTGGTAAATTAATATTCATTCACCTAATATGATTCTTATAAATGAATAAGATATTTATATTTCATTATGAACCTAAATATCTAGTCATAAAGTTTTTTTACTTTCTCATGGGCTTGAAAATCTCCACATTCAGTGATTATTCATTATACAAACAATTATTTAAAAGGAAACAACCTCCCACATTGTCTCTATAACCCTATGTATTATTTACATTTAAAAAACATATTCTTAAATTCAAATTGGAAAATTTTTAGAATTTATTATCCATAATCTCAATTATATATCCTCAATTATATTTTTTATGATGTCAAATATTATTAAAAACAAAAGATAAATCCTTTTGAAGAAATGTTATATATATTTGAATTGTTTTTATCATTTTTTCTAAACATTCAATTGTAGAAAAGTCATACATGAATCCATGAATCTAATGTATATATATGTCATAGAAAAATTTAATCTAAGGCTATAATGAATCATATATATTTTACATATAATAATGATATTGGACCATTCAAATCATATATATTATTAATATATCTTATTCTATTCTTTTATGAATTTATTCTAGATATTAAATAGTATTAATCTTAATCTTAGGTAGAAGGATTTTATATCAAAAATCTTATCATTGTTTAAACTCATCCTTATGTTTTTCAAATAATTCATCATTTTATTTTTCTTGAAACTCATAAAACTATTTTTTCACATTTAAACTATTTTTATTGGGTTAATATACCATATATAAAAGATTCATCAATAATGATTTAGTGAATACCTGATATAAATATTTATATATGATAAATAATATATGTCAACAACTTACTGATGTTTATTTCACTAGTTTGAATTCATAAGCATACTCAACATTGTTGTTCACTTAGATCAACATTAATTCTTATAACAAAAATAATAACATAAAAAAATTTTTAGAAAAAAATAAATCACAATGTCTGTGAATCAACCCAGTTAGTAAAAAAACTGAACATTTTTCATAAGGATTCCCTATATTAATATATGAGTCTAATATTATATTTAAATATTGATATCCAAATCCCCAAAAAACCTTTCCTCACTTGAACAAAATAAAGGAAAAATTATTACTATGAACACCACAATTCAGCATCTGGAATTTCCTCAGAAACATAGGCAAAATCACTTTTTAAAATGTAAATAAATAAACTATTAACTCAATATATGATATTTTCCTTATTTATTAATATAGGTAAATCTACTCGTCTCCTAAATTCCTAAAAGTACGTGGTACAAGTATGAAAATAATCATTTTGACATATTCTTGATTCCAATTATGAATTTTATAATAATTTGTTTTACAAATAAATAAATTATTCTAACCATAATAATAATTGTGGATTGTGTGATTATATCACTAGAAATATTATTTTTAGTATAATAATGTTATTTTAGTTCAGACTAACTCTTTATATTTTTGGGAAAATATAATAGAGTTACTTTATAGAGTTATTTCATCAAAAATGATTCATCACATCATTAATAGTTATACCCATAAAAATAACTATGATAGGGGATATTCTCAATGATCCATAGTCAAACGAATTTAGTTATTCATGTTTAAAAAAACATTTTATTCCAATATCCATAAAATTAATCCTAATTGTTCTCATTAAAATATAAAAATATATATACTATATATTCTAGGTATATTTTTTTTCTATTAATTGTCATTTTTAACATCGAATCGATCTCTGTTGTGAGACTAACTCCATTATAGAACTATTGTTCCACTGAGGAATCATCATTCAACCTTTTTATAGTTGTATTTGGTTTTGAGTTTCATTTGTTTGGGTTTTATATCATTAATTAGTGTATATATTTTGAAACCACATAAACAAGACTAGTGTTTTTCTCATTATATTTCAATCATGACCACATGTAATTTATTTATTTATGATGAATATTTTTTCAACCGTTAATCATTATAACATAAGAAATGTGAAGATTTCATCTTTATTGACCATTGTTTATCTCAATGTCAATATCATTGTCATTTCAAAAATAATAATGTTTCATGATGAAATAATTTTTTATTTTACTCCATAAATATCTTCAATATGATGAATTTATTTTATGTTCAATTGAATTTACATCCCCCAAACATCTTTTGTAATTTTTTATTGTTGTGTTGGATTTTTTCATGATATATTTAGCACCATTCATGTTTGATTACATTTCCATTGGTCTATTAATGAAATAAATAAAATATATATTTATATTGTTATACCTCATATATATTTTACTAGTTGGAGGTGATTTATTCTAATTCATTCCATTTTTTAATTCGTCTTAGATTCCAAATATGGATCCATAATAGCGTCCAATAACTCTACATTAGATTATTACATTTCTATTTCTATCTAAGCTATATTTTCATTATGGAAAATGTTAACCTTTCTATTATACATTAATTAAAAATATTCCTCATCTTTAGTTCTATTTTTTTTAATGGTTGGAGGGGGATACTTATTTCCATTTTACCAATTGAGTACATCACCCGGGTTGCTAGACCCTGTAATTTCAATACATTAACCATTAATTTGTTATTCACCATACCTATTTCTAAAATGTATTATTTTATATATTTAATTGTCAACAATTGTTTTAATATGATAGGGACAATGTTAACTTTGTGTTCTTTTCTCAATGTATATTTTTTATCTAATTCTTGTAAAATTCCTCTATGTAATGTCTTTTCCCTTTTTACTATCCTTTATTAATTTTAATGATTATATCATGTGTGAATAAAATTATTACAATATATAAATCCTCAAAAACAATTTTGATATGAATATGTAATCCTCTATATGGTATATTTAAAACTAATCAACATTCTAATATATGAATTATGTAATGTCTTGATTCTTTTGGGAACAATCATTAGGTTGGTAATTGAATTAAATTTCCACTTATTTACTACAATAATGACCTTATTCTATTTATGAGATAATATATATATTTTTAGATTTCGAAGAGAAATTGCCAATATTATTATTATAATATAAATTAATAATACCATTAATACCATGATGGGGTTGTCATAATTAGAAATATTTTATTCTTATTATGGTTCATCTTTATTTCATTTATCATAAGATAGCTTTCCCCATAGTAATAAAAAAAATAACCAAATTTTCTATAATAATGTTTTGGAGGGTCACAACACCAAATCCATTCAAGGAATATCCTTATGAATCATTTACTATTTCTGATAACTCAAAATCAGCATCACATATAAGGGTTTTCCTTAATACCATTGTTATTGTAGCATTAACCATGACCCATTATACATTTCAATAAATAACCCCTAACTATTAAATTCCAAATTACTTTTACAAATTTATGTAGAGCATAACAACATCAATAAATTTCACTCAAAATAAGTACATGTATTTATTATTATCACCAATTCCAATAAAAAAATTAGTGACATTAAAAATGAGTCGATGTGTATAATAGAATTTAGAAATTATATTTTTTTACAATGTAACTCTTATAATAAGATTTCATATTTGATATAAAATTTTGTGGAAAAGTGTTTTGATATTAGTTTTTAAAAACCATAATAGTGAGTTAATCATAATGATGGGAAAAAAAGGAATTCAAACTTATACCTAACACATTATTGTATATTTCACTAATGTTAAAAGAATAATATTTTAATATACTTTTTCTCAATCACAATAATACAAAATATCACACACATTGGTATATATTGATTCACAAAATTGTCAATGATTCTAATTGGTTCTCCCGAACATTCTTATATTCAAGGGTAATACCCAAGGTGACATTTGAGGGTACCGTAATGTATTATTATTACACTATTAGTATATCTAAAATTATTATTATCAGGAAAAGTCACACTAAGGATAACATAACTAAAAATATATTTAATGGTAGTGCACTAGCTCCCATCAGTCAAACACTGTTCTTCCTCCCCATTTTCCACACCATGAAATTCATTAATTGGTTATTTACTTGAACATCTCTCAAGGTATTTAAAAATAATAAGGTATAAAAGAATAAATAAATCACAAATTTATATGATTTTAAATCCACATTTCTAAAAAAATTCTTCAAAACTATGTTCGATGACCTCTTTTCTAGCAATGTTTACCCGTTGGAATAATATTGATTAATCTATAATAATATTATTTACCAAATAATACATAAATTAATTTCGGTATTATTATTTTATTAGTTATCTTCTCATTAATTCATTTTGATGTTATCAATGAAACTCTATAGAAAACATGCCATTTGTATCAAAATAACTGAATCTGTTAATAATACACTATGAGTGCCCCATCTCTCATTTCCTCAAAATATTTTTTATACCGATGATTTTCTAATGACATATCTTTCTATAATACTCCAAACATGGTCAATTTTTAATCTAATGTATCTCTATACACTAAGATAATTCCATCTACCACACATTTTTATCATTGATCAAATTTATATAATAAATCCAATTCATCACTCCAAATATTGATCCATTTCACATTATATAATTGGGAAATTATTATTTATATGTTATAATGAATTTTTTAATAATAAAGGTGTGATGTATTCCACTGTGAATTAATCAAACTTTTTTAAGGGACCTAGTAAAATCTTATTTTTATTGGAATATAATATCATGAAATAATAGGAATGATATACCAATATATTATCAAAACAAATTGTGTTATAGAATAACATAATTGATTATACTGTTTTCAACATCTCAACACAAAATTATGGGATTATTTTTAATTTTTCAATATACCTTTATTAATCATATACCATCAAAATATTTCAAATTCAGGTTATGAAAAAATATATATAGTCTAATATGTATTTATTTTTCTTGAATTAGTCTTAACAAACTCATCATATTCATTCTATCAATGAATTTTGGTGTGGGTTTTACACTATAACATTCACATTCAAACAATTTTTATCCTAAAAATTAGATAGATTGAAAATTGTAAAATGGATATTTTTCTTCTTAGTGAAATATTTAACTTTCCCTATCTAGAAATTTTATATTAAATATTATAGGAGACATTATCATTTATGGAATGGTTTTCTATTGGATAAATTTTTTATTTTTTACATTAACCATCATATTAAAATAATCTCTATCATTTCTCAACACATAAATAAGGAACAATAAATAGTTTATATAACATTCCTCCATCATCTAATCTATATTTTTATTTTTTACATCCGATGGTATTTACATATCATCTAAAATATCCCATGTTATTAACATACTAGTATAATTATCCATTTATCTATTTATTGACTAAAAGTATCAAATTTTAATACCATAAAACATGTTCAGGTAATCATACGAGTTTCACCATGAAAATTATAAAATTATAATGTAGTGTATGTATATGGAATACAACCACATTACATGAATTTAATTATGTTCTTTAATATTTTCCATACCTAATATGATTTTATAATATAATTACCATTTTCACCCCCATTTTAAATCTCATTGTATTATAATGTAAAAATTTTACTCTTAATATATAAAATATTATCATATTTTACTTGAAATAATCCACTACAATTTGATTTAAATCATTTAAAAGATCAATTTTTTCCTATCTTAAAAAACAATATTTAATTACTACAATTAATTTTTTATTAAAAATTATAATGAAAATCAAATATGATTACCTTTTATTTATTTCGACAATATTTGATATTGTTAAAAGTACATCATTTAACATTTGGTATCGACATTCTACCCTATTATAATATTTGTGAAATAATCCATGAATCCATTTCTATAAATTTAGTCTTTAAATTAATGTTTATCCATGAATTATATATATATATATATATATATCAATATATATATATATCTCCCTTTCACATTTTATTAATGATTTAAATATAACATAAGGATTCAATGTGTAACAGCCCAAGATTTTATAAAAAATATTCTTTTTAATTTTATTAATGTCTTGTGTTGTACGCTACACCAAAAGGAGCTTGCACAACACGCATCCTTGACTTGCCTTGCATTACACGCAATCACGACCTTCCTCGATAGCGTGTGTAATACGCAATACCGAGTTTCACTAAACAACGATATGCTATTAAAATATTATTAAAACTAGCCGTTATGAATAGTAATAACCACTTTTTAAAACTCTGTAAATCTTATTTTTCAAAATGAACTTCATTTTTGGATTCGGAGTATCGAATTTAGCCTAAGGTGAAATTTTGGTACTTTTCGGATAACTTTCATATTCTAATGAATAGTGAAAAATTACTAAATTATAATTAAAAACAACTTTTTTAATCGAAATAATTAATAGTGATAAATTATTAATTTGAGTGGTTTTAAAGTATATTTAGAATATATTTTTACAATTTAATACAATGTTGGTCATTGGTTGTAATTTCACATTTAAACCAGACATAATCAAGTGTCAATCTTTTGATATATATTGTTTCCTAAAAACACGCTATTTATTTTAACAACGGGATTTAATTATAAAATTAATTAATGCAACTTCTATGTTATTAATTTGGTAAAATAGATTTCATTTTTGAATTCGGAATATGAAATATAGCTTAGGATGAAATTTTGGCATTGTTCTGAAAAACATCAATTTTTGATGAATAGTGAAACTACTAAGTGGTAGTTAAAAAAATTAATTTCTTCATAAATCTTAATTTTACCGCTTCTGTGAATGGAATTTCAAAAATCCGAGAGACACGGTTGATGTCAGTAAGTAAAATGTGGTTCAATGAGATGAAAATAATTTTTGGTGAATAGTAACTTTTTACTTTTTTTTACCGCGGTTAATAGTAAATAGGGTAACTAAGGGTAAATATGATATTAATATTACCCTAACACATGTCCTAATTCTACTGGACAAGTTAAATTCGACCAAAAACAAACTTAGGAATAAAATATGACCATTTAGGCCCACTTGGATTAGATTAGGACATTTATTATTAATTTATTTAAAGAAGGGTTAAAATAGTTAAAATCAATGTTTAATAAGTAAATCATTTTTAATATGGGGTTATACATAAGATAAATTCGATTGTAAATATTAATTAGAAAGATAAAAAGATTTCCAACATGATGGTATTTTATTTGTAATTTTTAGACAGCAAATAATATAATTTATTTATGACACAAAGATGATGCAGTAATTATCTTATTAATGAAATATTGACAAAATTGATAATATAAATACCAAAATAAATGTAATTTAAGACTTTTTATGAATTCCACTAATTTTCTAGGTTACTATGATATATTAATGTTGATTTAATCAACTTGGTTCGAACATATAATTCTGTTATGACTTTCACAAAAATCATATATCAAATAGTGTCAAAATTGACACAAAATAGTTTTTAAATCAAATATTATATTATTAATTGTTATTTTATTCCTAAAAATCTAAGGTTCGGCCAAATGACTTATATAAGGATATATATATTAATAATAAACAATTTGGGGTTCGTTTGGCATGTTATAGTAAGTGTATTAACCATATAGTGAAAGAAAACAAAAAGACACGGTAAAAGTAATATTATATAACTTAGAGTTAAATCTAATTGATAAGGTTAAAATAATACCCTAAACTTGTATAAATCTTATTAGTTGATAGGATTTCGACCCATCCCCACTTTAGCTTCAAAATAAGACCCTTTGGAACCATTATAAACCGATTTTGACATTAATATAAAATAATATTTTGAGGTATTCCTAAGGTGCCCCTCTCCTCCCTTATAAAAGGACACCTCCTCCCCCTCCTCCTCACACCAATTTGAGCACTCAAGCTCGGCCAACCCCTGAAAAAATCTCTTCTCCACTTCCCTAGAAACATCCTAGAGGTTCTGGTCTTACTCAAAGACCAATTTTAGTTACCTAAGAGGAGGTCTCCAAAAGGTGCTTCAAAGAAGAGGTAATTAACGTTACCCATTCTTTCATCTTTATTTCTTCTTCCACTTCTTCTTATTAGGTTGTTTCATTATGAAGTAATAACATCAGTATCACTCATATACTGATATGTTATTATAAATATGAAACAACCCTATTTCACCATCTATCCATCCTACGGAAAAAGAAATCACCGCGCGTGCGTACGTACGGAATACCGTCTCCACGCCGTGGTGTAATCTATTTTCCACCACCACCTTACATGGATGGGTATAATGGTGTAAAGAATAACTATACATAGTTATTACAACATCATATTGATTCTGATATATTGTATAATCCACTCCAATTCAATTAAATATTTATAGAAATGATATCATCGCTCGTGCGTACGTACGGACTACCGTCTCCACGACGCGATGAGATTCATTCTCCATGTTAACCATATAAGAATGATTATAATGTATATATGAGAAATAATAATGAAATATATGACATTATAAAGCTACTGGATTTATGTATATATATACATATGTATGTCATCTACTTACTTCCATTTCAAGACAATAAGGAAAGGAAAACAGCGTTCATGCGTACGTACGGACTACCGTCTCCATGAACGGTGTTTTTCATTTTATTTATCTACCTATTATATATATATATATACTGAATATATATGATATATAAATCATATTTTATATTCTTGAAGTGATTAAATCATGATATAAGTAATAAAGATGTCAAGAACAACAAGTCAAAACACCTACGATAAATAAAACGATTTTACACAAAACGCTTCTTTAACATGGAATTTACAAAAGAACGGGTAATATAATGTCATAAGTAAACCATATATGATATCATAACAATGAATATGATTCTTTAATAAGTCAATGACATTATTTAAACCATTATACAGGAGCTTCGGACACTTACAAAGCAAGTCGGACCTAAGGTAAGGGAAATATCACAATCTCATTTTTATCCGATATTGTTTATTCGTAAGTATTTACTGGGGTGTATTTTATCATCCACATCCATGTTCCCTCAATATGTAATATTGTTTCCATCCACTTGAAATAGTTTAAATCCAATTTTACCCTTAGGTGAGTTTTTGGTAAAGAATATGAAAGGAATCTTTTGTCGTTTTTCCGTACGAGGTACTTTTTGACTTTTCCGACAAAAGTACGAAGAATGTTTTTTTAACTTATACGGCTTGAATGGATTTTTAAAACATTATTTCCAAGAAGCTTCCTTTACAAGTTTTCAAGTTTATTTTTAATCAACTTCTTTTAGTTTAAAGTTTTATGACATGTTAAGAAAGGAAAAATGTTTTTGAAAAAGAAAGGATATTTTCCTCAAGAATGGAGTTCAAGTGTTTTATCAAAATTATTTTCGATCTAAGATAATAAAGGGTTCTGTTTTTATCCCTATTATTACATGGATTTGATTATGTTGTGATGGAAATATTTTTATGAATTCCTTTACCTTATATGAATTGTTTTATGATGTCATGTTGTTTAAGAATCCCATTTTTATTACATGGGTTACGCTATGATGTATGGTTTATGATTATGTGGCACACATAAGAAAGGATTCATTATAATATGGGTGGGACCTATATCTCCCTTCAATGCATTGGGTAAAGATTTTATATCTCATGAGATAGACAGGGCTGGAACGGTAGGTTATACCGGTTCAGTAAAAAAGGACTGAAACGAGGGTTACTCGATTCAGAAAGGGACTTTGTCCACTAAGATAGTCTTGGCAATGAGTCTTGACTAACAAGAAATGATTCTCTATGATTATGTGTGAATGCCACAAAGTTTCATGTTTTAAGTTATGATTATTTTTCACTGCCATGATTTATCCCATGTTATGAAATTATGCTCTCTTTTACAGGTTATGATTTCCAAAATGTTATGTTCTTATGAATATGATGTGATTGATATTTCTTTTGTTTACCCTTACTGAGCATTTGAGCTCACTCTTTTTTGTTTTCTTTTCCCCAGGATATAAAGAAAGGTTTTAGGTAAAAAAAGGGAAGATCTTTATGGGAGATATTGAAGATCTTTCACCACGATTAGAAGATTACGTTCCGAGTTTCCAAAGACACTAAACTATTACGATCCTTGTGTGTGTGTTTTTTTTGTTATGTACTAAGTATTCCGCAAAAGTAATGTAAAGTCAATGTACGTCAGGCTACGGGTCTCTACAGTTGGTATCAGAGGAAAGGTTTAGTCAACCTTTGGAAACTAGGATGCGAAAACGTTAGTGAGATTCCTAGAGATATTTCTAAGGTATGTCTAGGGATGTCCCTAGGGATAAGTATACGTATAGGTTATAGTAATAGAATTACCCTAACGATCATAGAATTAAACCTAAGATGTTGGATATTGAAGGTACTCCCCCTTTATTATGTTATTTTCCCTAACATGATTTTGGACTCTCACACTATTCTTTTTGGGTTTTAGAAAACGGCTGGAATCAAGATGATTCACGATAATGGAGGATATGATGGACAATGGAATGATATTCTTCATAATGAAATGGGATTTGGAAGTCCAAACATCATTATTATGCCGAATCAGCAATCTCATAATATGATCAATAAAGTAAAATTTGGTAAGTTTCCTGACTCGGCTAATAAGAGAAAGATGGAGTTTCATGATGATCATAGAGGAAAGAAAGTTCAATTCCCCCTATGTAAATCATGTGGGAAGAGGCATCAAGGAGAATGTTTCAAGGGAACTGGAAGATGCTTTGGGTGTGGAAAAGAAGGACACAAAGCAAGTAAGTGCAAAGGAAAAGGTTCGGTTAACACCATGGATGAGGATAATGGTATTGCTACGACATCAAAAATGGTTAAGTGTTTTAAATGTGGAATGTATGGGCATTATGCAAACAAATGCCCTAAGGGAAAGACTCATGAAGAGAATCAGTATGGTCATATGGGTAGTATTTATGTGGATGATGATGATGAGACTACAAATGATATGTGAGATGAAAGAATTTTTGAAGCTCGGTCAATGGTTTAAGAATGTAGTGGAATGATTACATGTTTATCACATGTAATGTTGTATAAGTAATCTCATGGTACTATGGAATAAAAAGACATCTAAGGATTGTTACACTGTTGTCTTTCCTTGAGTTTTGAAAGTATATGATTAATGGTACAAGTATCCATGAAAGGTTATTCAGATATTTTTGGAATGTAGATGATATGTGCATAATGAAGGGATAAGACGATAATGAGATGTTTGATTGTATTCATGAGCTCATGATTGATATAAGGACTAAGTGATATCATGGTTTGAGTATATAGAATTTTGAGGATTTTAGTATGTGGAAGGTGTTAACTTTTAACTGCATTCATGTTTTCACAAAGGTATTCAAGAGAATACATGATTAAGGACTTTGAATGTTTGGAATGTAACCAACAAAACATATCTTATGATATATGGGAATTGACGGTGGTATTAAATCTCTGGTAATCGTTTTCACTATGTTATGAGAGTGGATTGCAGTATTATGGATAATCCTAAAGATTGGAATGGATTATGTTGGACAAAAGTTAGTATTGTTTAAGGATAGAAGTTTTTTCGATATTATTTATGTGATGTTATTGTAATATAGTTTTAGAAAAAGGACAACCTGTAGGACGGGCGACAGCCCATCGCTTCGGACAAGGGTGTGGGAATCGAACCCACAACCGAAGTGCGACTGGCCTTTATCGCCTACCACTGGCCTACAAGAAGTCCCTGTTTAGTAGAAACTAGTTTTATTATATTAAGCAGTATGATATATGAAGTATAAGTCCATTTTAGGAACTATATATGATTAATCTCACTATAGATCGACTTATGTATATAATTTTTGCTAACCTTTTGTTTGAGACAGATGGAATGACCCTTCATTCTATCACATGATCTGCTAACACTTCACGAATAACAAATTCAACTTCATTTATTTAATAGATGAAGTGGAAATTGTTCTAGGCACGAACAATAGTGAGATTGTACCAAAATAAAGAAAGTATTTATTCCAATTCTCAACTTTAGGGAAATGATCTTGAAAACCAAAAATGTTGTCCTAGTGATGTTATACCTGATGAATCGAATGGTACCTTAGATCGTCACAAATTTATGGATTTGTGATTATTGGCTTTTCCATATCCATGTTCTCTACCACTCTCCATCAGAACATGATGGTTAGATTTCTCTTCCATATCCATATTTTCACCTATGTGGAAACCCAATGATTAGTTTATTTGGGTAACCGTTACGTTTCATACTTTTGTTTTTAAAGATTGGTTTTGATATTCCTTTTTACGATGTGGGTTTCTATTAAAGAAACTTTCAAATAGTAAACCATTTATAACCCCGACGAATTTCGAGGGCGAAATTCATTTTAAGGGGGGTAGAATGTAACAGCCCAAGATTTTATAAAAAATATTCTTTTTAATTTTATTAATGTCTTGTGTTGTACGCTACACCAAAAGGAGCTTGCACAACACGCATCCTTGACTTGCCTTGCATTACACGCAATCACGACCTTCCTCGATAGCGTGTGTAATACGCAATACCGAGTTTCACTAAACAACGATATGCTATTAAAATATTATTAAAACTAGCCGTTATGAATAGTAATAACCACTTTTTAAAACTCTGTAAATCTTATTATTCAAAATGAACTTCATTTTTGGATTCGGAGTATCGAATTTAGCCTAAGGTGAAATTTTGGTACTTTTCGGATAACTTTCATATTCTGATGAATAGTGAAAAATTACTAAATGATAATTAAAAACAAATTTTTTAATCGAAATAATTAATAGTGATAAATTATTAATTTGAGTGGTTTTAAAGTATATTTAGAATATATTTTTACAATTTAATACAATGTTGGTCATTGGTTGTAATTTCACATTTAAACAAGACATAATCAAGTGTCAATCTTTTGATATATATTGTTTCCTAAAAACACGCTATTTATTTTAACAACGGGATTTAATTATAAAATAAATTAATGCAACTTCTATGTTATGAATTTGGTAAAATAGATTTCATTTTTGAATTCGGAATATGAAATATATCTTAGGATGAAATTTTGGCATTGTTCCGAAAAACATCAATTTTTGATGAATAGTGAAACTACTAAGTGGTAGTTACAAAAATTAATTTCTTCATAAATCTTAATTATACCGCTTCTGTGAATGGAATTTCAAAAATCCGAGAGACACGGTTGATGTCAGTAAGTAAAATGTGGTTCAATGAGATGAAAATAATTTTTGGTGAATAGTAACTTTTTACTTTTTTTTTACCGCGGTTAATAGTAAATAGGGTAACTAAGGGTAAATATGATATTAATATTACCCTAACACATGTCCTAATTCTACTGGACAAGTTAAATTCGACCAAAAACAAACTTAGGAATAAAATATGACCATTTAGGCCCACTTGGATTAGATTAGGACATTTATTATTAATTTATTTAAAGAAGGGTTAAAATAGTTAAAATCAAAGTTTAATAAGTAAATCATTTTTAATATGGGGTTATACATAAGATAAATTCGATTGTAAATATTCATTAGAAAGATAAAAAGATTTCCTACATGATGGTATTTTATTTGTAATTTTTAGACATCAAATAATTTAATTTATTTATGACACAAAGATGATGCAGTAATTATCTTATTAATGAAATATTGACAAAATTGATAATATAAATACCAAAA
The DNA here is from genome assembly GCA_963277665.1 of Viscum album. Classification (NCBI taxonomy): domain Eukaryota; kingdom Viridiplantae; phylum Streptophyta; class Magnoliopsida; order Santalales; family Viscaceae; genus Viscum; species Viscum album. The sequence continues at coordinate 1,900,366,287 of OY728150.1, forward strand.
TAAATGTAATTTAAGACTTTTTATGAATTCCACTAATTTTCTAGGTTACTATGATATATTAATGTTGATTTAATCAACTTGGTTAGAACATATAATTCTGTTATGACTTTCACAAAAATCATATATCAAATAGTGTCAAAATTGACACAAAATAGTTTTTAAATCAAATATTATATTATTAATTGTTATTTTATTCCTAAAAATCTAAGGTTCGGCCTAATGACTTATATAAGGATATATATATTAATAATAAACAATTGGGGGTTCGTTTGGCATGTTATAGTAAGTTTATTAACCATATAGTGAAAGAAAACAAAAAGACACGGTAAAAGTAAAATTATTTAACTTAGAGTTAAATCTAATTGATAAGGTTAAAATAATACCCTAAACTTGTCTAAATCTTATTGGTTGATAGGATTTCGACCCATCCCCACTTTAGCTTCAAAAGAAGACCCTTTGGAACCATTATAAACCGATTTTGACATTAATATAAAATAATATTTTGAGGCATTCCTAAGGTGCCCCTCTCCTCCCTTATAAAAGGACACCTCCTCCCCCTCCTCCTCACACCAATTTGAGCACTCAAGCTCGGCCAACCCCTGAAAAAATCTCTTCTCCACTTCCCTAGAAACATCGTAGAGGTTCTGGTCTTACTCAAAGACCAATTTTAGTTACCTAAGAGGAGGTCTCCAAAAGGCGCTTCAAAGAAGAGGTAATTACCGTTACCCATTCTTTCATCTTTATTTCTTCTTCCACTTCTTCTTATTAGGTTGTTTCATTATGAAGTAATAACATCAGTATCACTCATATACTGATATGTTATTATAAATATGAAACAACCCTATTTCACCATCTATCCATCCTATGGAAAAAGAAATCACCGCGCGTGCGTACGTACGGAATACCGTCTCCACGCCGTGGTGTAATCTATTTTCCACCACCACCTTACATGGATGGGTATAATGGTGTAAAGAATAACTATACATAGTTATTACAACATCATATTGATTCTGATATATTGTATAATCCACTCCAATTCAATTCAATATTTATAGAAATGATATCATCGCTCGTGCGTACGTACGGACTACCGTCTCCACGACGCGATGAGATTCATTCTCCATGTTAACCATATAAGAATGATTATAATGTATATATGAGAAATAATAATGAAATATATGACATTATAAAGCTACTGTATTTATGTATATATATACATATGTATGTCATCTACTTACTTCCATTTCAAGACAATAAGGAAAGGAAAACAGCGTTCATGCGTACGTACGGACTACCGTCTCCATGAACGGTGTTTTTCATTTTATTTATCTACCTATTATATATATATATATATATACTGAATATATATGATATATAAATCATATTTTATATTCTTGAAGTGATTAAATCATGATATAAGTAATAATGATGTCAAGAACAACAAGTCAAAACACCTACGATAAATCAAACGATTTTACACAAAACGCTTCTTTAACATGGAATTTACAAAAGAACGGGTAATATAATGTCATAAGTAAACCATATATGATATCATAACAATGAATATGATTCTTTAATAAGTCAATGACATTATTTAAACCATTATACAGGAGCTTCGGACACTTACAAAGCAAGTCGGACCTAAGGTAAGGGAAATATCACAATCTCATTTTTATCCGAGATTGTTTATTCGTAAGTATTTACTGGGGTGTATTTTATCATCCACATCCATGTTCCCTAAATATGTAATATTGTTTCCATCCACTTTAAATAGTTTAAATCCAATTTTACCCTTAGATGAGTTTTTGGTAAAGAATATGAAAGGAATCTTTTGTCGTTTTTCCGTACGAGGTACTTTTTGACTTTTCCGACAAAAGTACGAAGAATGTTTTTTTTAACTAATACGGCTTGAATGGATTTTTAAAACATTATTTCCAAGAAGCATCCTTTACAGGTTTTCAAGTTTATTTTTAATCAACTTCTTTTAGTTTAAAGTTTTATGACATGTTAAGAAAGGAAAAATATTTTTGAAAAAGAAAGGATATTTTCCTCAAGAATGGAGTTCAAGTGTTTTATCAAAATTATTTTCGATCTAAGATAATAAAGGGTTCTGTTTTTATCCCTATTATTACATGGATTTGATTATGTTGTGATGGAAATATTTTTATGAATTCCTTTACCTTATATGAATTGTTTTATGATGTCATGTTGTTTAAGAATCCCATTTTTATTACATGGGATACGCTATGATGTATGGTTTATGATTATGTGGCACACATAAGAAAGGATTCATTATAAGATGGGTGGGACCTATATCTCCCTCTAATGCATTGGGTAAAGATTTTAGATCTCATGAGATAGAAAGGGCTGGAACGGTAGGTTATACCGGTTCAGTGAAAAAGGACTGAAACGAGGGTTACTCGATTCAGAAAGGGACTTTGTCCACTAAGATAGTCTTGGCAATGAGTCTTGACTAACAAGAAATGATTCTCTATGATTATGTGTGAATGCCACAAAGTTTCATGTTTTAAGTTATGCTTATTTTTCACTGCCATGATTTATCCCATGTTATGAAATTATGCTCTCTTTTACAGGTTATGATTTCCAAAATGTTATGTTCTTATGAATATGATGTGATTGATATTTCTTTTGTTTACCCTTACTGAGAATTTGAGCTCACTCTTTTATGTTTTCTATTCCCCAGGATATAAAGAAAGGTTTTAGGTAAAAAAAGGGAAGATCTTTATGGGAGATATTGAAGATCTTTCACCACGATTAGAAGATTACGTTCCGAGTTTCCAAAGACACTAAACTATTACGATCCTTGTGTGTGTGTTTTTTTTGTTATGTACTAAGTATTCCGCAAAAGTAATGTAAAGTCAATGTACATCAGGCTACGGGTCTCTACAGTTGGTATCAGAGGAAAGGTTTAGTCAACCTTTGGAAACTAGGATGCGAAAACGTTAGTGAGATCCCTAGAGATATTTCTAAGGTATGTCTAGGGATGTCCCTAGGGATAAGTATACGTATAGGTTATAGTAATAGAATTACGCTAACGATCATAGAATTAAACCTAAGATGTTGGATATTGAAGGTACTCCCCCTTTATTATGTTATTTTCCCTAACATGATTTTGGACTCTCACACTATTCTTTTTGGGTTTTAGAAAACGGCTGGAATCAAGATGATTCACGATAATGGAGGATATGATGGACAATGGAATGATATTATTCATAATGAAATGGGATTTGGAAGTCCAAACATCATTATTATGCCGAATCAGCAATCTCATAATATGATCAATAAAGTAAAATTTGGTAAGTTTCCTGACTCGGCTAATAAGAGAAAGATAGAGTTTCATGATGATCATAGAGGAAAGAAAGTTCAATTTCCCCTATGTAAATCATGTGGGAAGAGGCATCAAGGAGAATGTTTCAAGGGAACTGGAAGATGCTTTGGGTGTGGAAAAGAAGGACACAAAGCAAGTAAGTGCAAAAGAAAAAGGTTCGGTTAACACCATGGATGAGGATAATGGTATTGCTACGACATCAAAAATGGTTCAGTGTTTTAAATGTGGAATGTATGGGCATTATGCAAACAAATGCCCTAAGGGAAAGACTCATGAATAGAATCAGTATGGTCATATGGGTAGTATTTATGTGGATGATGATGATGAGACTACAAATGGTATGTGAGATGAATGAATTTTTGAAGCGCGGTCAATGGTTTAAGAATGTAGTGGAATGATTACATGTTTATCACGTGTAATGTTGTATAAGTAATCTCATGGTACTATGGAATAAAAAGACGTCTAAGGATTGTTACACTGTTGTCTTTCCTTGAGTTTTGAAAGTATATGATTAATGGTACAAGTATCCATGAAAGGTTATTCAGATATTTTTGGAATGTAGATGATATGTGCATAATGAAGGGATAAGACGATAATGAGATGTTTGATTGTATTCATGAGCTCATGATTGATATAAGTACTAAGTGATATCATGGTTTGAGTATATAGAATTTTGAGGATTTTAGTATGTGGAAGGTGTTAACTTTTAACTGCATTCATGTTTTCACAAAGGTATTAAAGAGAATACATGATTAAGGACTTTGAATGTTTGGAATGTAACCAACAAAACATATCTTATGATATATGGGAATTGACGGTGGTATTAAATCTCTGGTAATCGTTTTCACTATGTTATGAGAGTGGATTGCAGTATTATGGATAATCCTAAAGATTGGAATGGATTATGTTGGACAAAATTTAGTATTGTTTAAGGATAGAAGTTTTTTCGATATTATTTATGGGATGTTATAGTAATATAGTTTTAGAAAAAGGACAACCTGCAGGACGGGCGACAGCCCATCGCTTCGGACACGGGTGTGGGAATCGAACCCACAACCGAAGTGCGACTGGCCTTTATCGCCTACCACTGGCCTACAGGAAGTCCCTGTTTAGTAGAAACTAGTTTTATTATATTAAGCAGTATGATATATGAAGTATAAGTCCATTTTAGGAACTATATATGATTAATCTCACTATAGATCGACTTATGTATATAATTTTTGCTAACCTTTTGTTTGAGACAGATGGAATGACCCGTCATTCTATCACATGATCTGCTAACACTTCACGAATAACAAATTCAACTTCATTTATTTAAGAGATGAAGTGGAAATTGTTCTAGGAACGATCAATAGTGAGATTGTACCAAAATAAAGAAAGTATTTATTCCAATTCTCAACTTTAGGGAAATGATCTTGAAAACCAAAAATGTTGTCCTAGTGATCTTATACCTAATGAATCGAATGGTACCTTAGATCGTCACAAATTTATGGATTTGTGATTATTGGCTTTTCCATAGCCATGTTCTCTACCACTCTCCATCAGAACATGATGGTTAGATTTCTCTTCCATATCCATATTTTCACCTATGTGGAAACCCAATGATTAGTTTATTTGGGTAACCGTTACGTTTCAAACTTTTCTTTTTAAAGATTGGTTTTGATATTCCTTTTTACGATGTGGGTTTCTATTAAAGAAACTTTCAAATAGTAAACCATTTATAACCCCGACGAATTTCGAGGGCGAAATTCATTTTAAGGGGCGTAGAATGTAACAGCCCAAGATTTTATAAAAAATATTCTTTTTAATTTTATTAATGTCTTGTGTTGTACGCTACACCAAAAGGAGCTTGCACAACACACATCCTTGACTTTCCTTGCATTACACGCAATCACGACCTTCCTCGATAGCGTGTGTAATACGCAATACCGAGTTTCACTAAACAACGATATGCTATTAAAATATTATTAAAACTAGCCGTTATGAATAGTAATAACCACTTTTTAAAACTCTGTAAATCTTATTTTTCAAAATGAACTTCATTTTTGGATTCGGAGTATCGAATTTAGCCTAAGGTGAAATTTTGGTACTTTTCGGATAACTTTCATATTCTGATGAATAGTGAAAAATTACTAAATTATAATTAAAAACAACTTTTTTAATCGAAATAATTAATAGTGATAAATTATTAATTTGAGTGGTTTTAAAGTATATTTAGAATATATTTTTACAATTTAATACAATGTTGGTCATTGGTTGTAATTTCACATTTAAACCAGACATAATCAAGTGTCAATCTTTTGATATATATTGTTTCCTAAAAACACGCTATTTATTTTAACAACGGGATTTAATTATAAAATTAATTAATGCAACTTCTATGTTATGAATTTGGTAAAATAGATTTCATTTTTGAATTCGGAATATGAAATATAGCTTAGGATGAAATTTTGGCATTGTTCTGAAAAACATCAATTTTTGATGAATAGTGAAACTACTAAGTGGTAGTTAAAAAAATTAATTTCTTCATAAATCTTAATTTTACCGCTTCTGTGAATGAAATTTCAAAAATCCGAGAGACACGGTTGATGTCAGTAAGTAAAATGTGGTTCAATGAGATGAAAATAATTTTTGGTGAATAGTAACTTTTTACTTTTTTTTACCGCGGTTAATAGTAAATAGAATAACTAAGGGTAAATATGATATTAATATTACCCTAACACATGTCCTAATTCTACTGGACAAGTTAAATTCGACCAAAAACAAACTTAGGAATAAAATATGACCATTTATGCCCACTTGGATTAGATTAGGACATTTATTATTAATTTATTTAAAGAAGGGTTAAAATAGTTAAAATCAAAGTTTAATAAGTAAATCATTTTTAATATGGGGTTATACATAAGATAAATTCGATTGTAAATATTCATTAGAAAGCTAAAAATATTTCCTACATGATGGTATTTTATTTGTAATTTTTAGACATCAAATAATTTAATTTATTTATGACACAATGATGATGCAGTAATTATCTTATTAATGAAATATTGACAGAATTGATAATATAAATACCAAAATAAATGTAATTTAAGACTTTTTATGAATTCCACTAATTTTCTAGGTTACTATGATATATTAATGTTGATTTAATCAACTTGGTTCGAACATATAATTCTGTTATGACTTTCACAAAAATCATATATCAAATAGTGTCAAAATTGACACAAAATAGTTTTTAAATCAAATATTATATTATTAATTGTTATTTTATTACTAAAAATCTAAGGTTCGGCCAAATGACTTATATAAGGATATATATATTAATAATAAACAATTTGGGGTTCGTTTGGCATGTTATAGTAAGTGTATTAACCATATAGTGAAAGAAAACAAAAAGACACGGTAAAAGTAAAATTATTTAACTTAGAGTTAAATCTAATTGATAAGGTTAAAATAATACCCTAAACTTGTCTAAATCATATTTGTTGATAGGATTTCGACCCATCCCCACTTTAGATTCAAAATAAGACCCTTTGGAACCATTATAAACCGATTTTGACATTAATATAAAATAATATTTTGAGGTATTCCTAAGGTGCCCCTCTCCTCCCTTATAAAAGGACACCTCCTCCCCCTCCTCCTCACACCAATTTGAGCACTCAAGCTCGGCCAACCCCTGAAAAAATCTCTTCTCCACTTCTCTAGAAACATCCTAGAGGTTCTGGTCTTACTCAAAGACCAATTTTAGTTACCTAAGAGGAGGTCTCCAAAAGGCGCTTCAAAGAAGAGGTAATTACCGTTACCAATTCTTTCATCTTTATTTCTTCTTCCACTTCTTCTTATTAGGTTGTTTCATTATGAAGTAATAACATCAGTATCACTCATATACTGATATGTTATTATAAATATGAAACAACCCTATTTCACCATCTATCCATCCTACGGAAAAAGAAATCACCGCGCGTGCGTACGTACGGAATACCGTCTCCATGCCGTGGTGTAATCTATTTTCCACCACCACCTTACATGGATGGGTATAATGGTGTAAAGAATAACTATACATAGTTATTACAACATCATATTGATTCTGATATATTGTATAATCCACTCCAATTCAATTCAATATTTATAGAAATGATATCATCGCTCGTGCGTACGTACGGACTACCGTCTCCACGACGCGATGAGATTCATTCTCCATGTTAACCATATAAGAATGATTATAATGTATATATGAGAAATAATAATGAAATATATGACATTATAAAGCTACTGGATTTATGTATATATATACATATGTATGTCATCTACTTACTTCCATTTCAAGACAATAAGGAAAGGAAAACAGCGTTCATGCGTACGTACGGACTACCGTCTCCATGAAAGGTGTTTTTCATTTTATTTATCTACCTATTATATACATATATATACCGAATATATATGATATATAAATCATATTTTATATTCTTGAAGTGATTAAATCATGATATAAGTAATAATGATGTCAAGAACAACAAGTCAAAACACCTACGATAAATAAAACGATTTTACCCAAAACGCTTCTTTAACATGGAATTTACAAAAGAACGGGTAATATAATGTCATAAGTAAACCATATATGATATCATAACAATGAATATGATTCTTTAATAAGTCAATGACATTATTTAAACCATTATACAGGAGCTTCGGACACTTACAAAGCAAGTCGGACCTAAGGTAAGGGAAATATCACAATCTCATTTTTATCCGAGATTGTTTATTCGTAAGTATTTACTGGGGTGTATTTTATCATCCACATCCATGTTCCCTCAATATGTAATATTGTTTCCATCCACTTGAAATAGTTTAAATCCAATTTTACCCTTAGGTGAGTTTTTGGTAAAGAATATGAAAGGAATCTTTTGTCGTTTTTCCGTACGAGGTACTTTTTGACTTTTCCGACAAAAGTACGAAGAATGTTTTTTTTTAACTTATACGGCTTGAATGGATTTTTAAAACATTATTTCCAAGAAGCTTCCTTTACAAGTTTTCAAGTTTATTTTTAATCAACTTCTTTTAGTTTAATGTTTTATGACATGTTAAGAAAGGAAAAATGTTTTTGAAAAAGAAAGGATATTTTCCTCAAGAATGGAGTTCAAGTGTTTTATCAAAATTATTTTCCATCTAAGATAATAAAGGGTTCTGTTTTTATCCCTATTATTACATGGATTTGATTATGTTGTGATGGAAATATTTTTATGAATTCCTTTACCTTATATGAATTGTTTTATGATGTCATGTTGTTTAAGAATCCCATTTTTATTACATGGGTTACGCTATGATGTATGGTTTATGATTATGTGGCACACATAAGAAAGGATTCATTATAAGATGGGTGGGAACTATATCTCCCTCCAATGCATTGGGTAAAGATTTTATATCTCATGAGATAGACAGGGCTGGAACGGTAGGTTATACCGGTTCAGTGAAAAAGGACTGAAACGAGGGTTACTCGATTCAGAAAGGGACTTTGTCCACTAAGATAGTCTTGGCAATGAGTCTTGACTAACAAGAAATGATTCTCTATGATAATGTGTGAATGCCACAAAGTTTCATGTTTTAAGTTATGATTATTTTTCACTGCCATGATTTATCCCATGTTATGAAATTATGCTCTCTTTTACAGGTTATGATTTCCAAAATGTTATGTTCTTATGAATATGATGTGATTGATATTTCTTTTGTTTACCCTTACTGAGCATTTGAGCTCACTCTTTTATGTTTTCTTTTCCCCAGGATATAAAGAAAGGTTTTAGGTAAAAAAAAGGGAAGATCTTTATGGGAGATATTGAAGATCTTTCACCACGATTAGAAGATTACGTTCCGAGTTTCCAAAGACACTAAACTATTACGATCCTTGTGTGTGTGTTTTTTTTTGTTATGTACTACGTATTCCGCAAAAGTAATGTAAAGTCAATGTACGTCAGGCTACGGGTCTCTACACAATGCCTATTATTTTAAATTAGTTATATATGTATTTATATATACTCCTATATTTTTATTTATAACATAAAAACAATACCTTCATTTGAATGTCATAGAATGAACCCAGTTATATTTTATAATGAATATAATCTCATGATTAAAATATATTGAAGTACCCTCTTTCATATATTGACATATAAAAACATTTATTCATCTATTATCTCTTCTATACGATTGTTTTATCAACACTATATTTCTATAAAAATATAATAATCCGCATATATATATATATGTTCTTTTTAATTATTTTGTTGTGATTTTATAAAATTAAATATTATTTTGAAAAAAATACTCCAATACTATATTACTGAGATATTTTTTTGGGAATCAATTTTATATGTCAGAAAATAATAATTCCTTACAATTTTACTCACTTAAATTGACAAATCACATTACATGAACACTGGCCTAAATATATAGAAAATTTTATTAAAAAATTGATTCCTTTATAAGATTATTGTAAATAAATAATAAGGTAAAATGTGTTAGTGTTATATATATTAAAAAATAAATCCTTCTTTTTCAAAGGGATTCCTTCATTTCATCATGTAAGTAATCATCTTATTAAATTTACATATCCAACACCCTTTGATGTTTAATTCACTAATAAAAATTACGAGGAAAATGTTATATATGTAGCTTATTTTTTAAAAACAATTACATACCTTAAATCTTTAAGTGGTAAAAAATTAAAATTGAAATCAAAAAATTTAAAACTAATAATATGATATTATTATTTACCCATTATGGTGGACGATTAATTCTATTTATCGATGATATAAAAAACATTGTATTTATACAATACAAATTATTCTATATTTGATTCCCCTGATATGAATTCTAAATTTTCATTATTTTTTTTCCTAGAGATTGAAGTTGTTTAACAGTAATTTTTATTAAATACATATAGATCATTCCAAATGTAAATTTATATTTATCAACATAATAATCCCCTTTCTATACAAAGTATTTTTAATTCATTGATAAATCTAACAGACTCAGTCGAAGGATTGTATCATCTAATAAAAATAATAAGTCTATTAAATGTTATGATATTTGAATAAATTTATAGAAGCTTTCTTCTTCATAATACATTATATTGTAAAATGTGTATTTTCGTAATAAACTAACACAATATTATTTATTTTTATTAAATCATTCAGTGTTGTTTTTTCATTATAAAAAACTACATGAACGTAAATAATTTATGATAATTTTTTTGTTTTATATCATAAATTAATGGATTGGAATTCATATATAATATGAGAAAAAACCCACTCATTTGTGACTAATTCATTTAATTATCATTTGTGAATCGTTATATTAGTTTCCTTCAAATATGTTTCTCTATTTCATTGATTTTATACTAAATTATTATGGTTTTATCTATGAATGTTTTTAGAATATATTCATGTCTTCATAATTTGAATTACATAAATATCACCATAGAATAATAAATATTTATTAATGTTTTTATGAAATTCATAGTGCATTATAATAATATTTTAATCTTTCATGATTATCATACACTCATATTACTATTCTCTATATGATCTTTTTCTTTGAATCAAATAAAATAGTACATAATCATATTTTTTAACTAAATCAATGAAAAAATATAAATATACGAATATATTTTTCATTTCAGTAATATTTTCTTTAACAAAATATATAATCACCTTTATTTTATTGGTGGGGGATATTCTATTATAATCATCATCACCTTTCAGGATGACTTACCTTCCAAAAATATGTATAATTACTAAAAATAAATAATATCCCTAATAATTCATACCTTAAATATTTTATCAGGATTTAGAAACTATATAAGATTTTATTATTGGTATATCATTAAATTATGTACAAATAAATATAGTGTTCCCCATAAATCCGTACAAATAGCACTTCTTTTGGCCTTTCCTCAAAAAAAATTTAAATTATTTTTGGGAAGAACCATCCACTTATGAACAAATTCTAAAATTCAATCAATCCAAATTATTTATTTCAATAAATTAATAAAGGGGATCTCTATAATCCTTATATCCTAATTATATTTTAACATTGTTTCAGAATTCTATATTTTCAAACATTTAATTATTATTTCATAATACGTCTCCTCCATTCTTAGATAAATAAATATTCACAATTTTATAATATCTATTAATTTCATCTTGATAAGGATGATGTTATTTTAAAATAAATTTCTATATCTCATTGTTCCTATGATAAATGTGAATTTCTATAAGTAAAAAAATTTCCATTTCATTTTCTACAACAATAATGAATACTATTATTTGATCATGAAATAATATTATATAAACTTATTAATTTCAAACAAAATATCCCTCAATATGATATCAATTTAATTTATGATTTTAAACTCTTAAAGATTTTTAACTAAGGATTCTATACGAATTTTATTACTACACATGCATGAATTGGATTAATAATTAAATTCAATATATAATTGTTTTTAATGATCACCAAATTTTCATGAAAAGGACATAAATTATTGAATAATGAATATTTTTTTTCTTTTAGATTCAATTTTATTAATAAAATATCTCATCACATGATGGGTGTGTCCAACCATTCAATAGTTTTTTCTTCTTATTGTTATACTTAATTGATTTTAATATAAATAAATGTAAGAATTCCTTACTGATTTAAATAAAACATGACGATTTAATCAACATTTTTATAGGGTTTACAACACTCTATTTATATATGGGTTATTCTAAGATCACATTTAATATTTATTATAACACAAAAGAATATTTGAAATCATGTATTTTGATGACTTCCAAATCTATTATTTCACTAACCATGATAATTTAATTTGTTCTATATTAGTCTCTATCACTATGTATTTCAAAATACACATATATGTTTATATAACCCATGCCATTCTCCCCAATGCAATGAAATATGAAATTAATCACATTTTTCATGGAATTATCTAATAGTTTGTAAAATTACAGTTCTAAATGGGATTAATATAATAAATGAATATATAATAAATTAAACATCTCATAAATATATATAATGTTGATTTATACATTCTGGAAATATTCATTAAGGAAATTATAGATCAATTTATTATTGGAATAGTTCAAGAGTTATACTATATAAGATTACTATAGTAGGAAAAAATATTAATATATTATTATAATTATAGGAATGTAAATTTTTTATACTATTAATGGAGTTTAAACATTTATAAAACTAGATAGATCTGTCCTGAATTATATTTTTTTCGTCCACATCCACTAATCTCAACATGATTTTCGTCAATGTCCCTCTCTATGTTATAGTTCTTGCACGACATGTGATAAAAAAATCATAATTTTTGACTGAATAATAAATGTTGGAGATTAATAAAAGGTTACTAATAGGTGATCATTCCATGAACACATAATAATATTATTTATAAAATAATTATAATACATCCTAGTGGATGTCCAATGTATTATTCTTTTAAATCATACCAATCAGGCACTATTATTCAATACATAAATGTTTATATTAGAAGTTTTAATATGAAAATGTGGATCCATGGGAACATATTTAAATAAATAAAAATTAGAAAAATTAAATGGAAATGGTAATATGAATGAGAGTGGACCTAGGTTTGGTCAGGGGTTTAATAATTTTCTTTATAATTCATTATCAAATTAGTTTTATAACAAAATAAATATTATTTATATATAATATTTTTCAACATTTGTTTTATAAAATAATATTCCATAGTTTCCTCAATACAACATTTAATACACCTTATCAAATATGTCGAATAATAAAAACACCTTTACTTAGTCATGATATCTCCTTGTACCAAATCTGTGTATACAATGTTCCACTCTCAACCCAAATTATTAGGTTATATATATTTTTATTCAAGTTAAAGGAGGATGCGGTGTTTTTGTGTGTAATAGAATTAGGATGAGGGAGTAAAATTATATTTTGATTATTGATCAAATAAAACTTTGAAAATTCCTATTTTCTGTATCTCTAATGAATGAAAAACATAAAATAATTTATGAAGGTGGATTTGGTAGCACCATGGAAACTACCACAAGGATCACACCAAATTTATATATACCCATGAAATAAAGCATGATAATTCATAGTCATTTGATGAATAAAAAATTTGGAATATTATATATTATATTTGAGAAATAAAAAAATTTATTAATAAGAAAGGATAAAGATACCTATAAAAATATTAATATAATGTTCAAGATGACATGAATGGAGCCCTATATAAGGGATATGATGATGAAATAAAGTATACCACTAGGATGATTTGAATGATTATTTATTATATGTGGGATTCCATTCCTGTGAAGTTTTATTAGAGGATATATCCCAATATATGAAACATTTTTTACCATATATTACATTTTTATTCTCTCAAAACAAACCCATGATCTATTTTTCTCCTTTTTTCTATGATAAGTGTATATGTCAAGGAATCTCAGAAATCACATTATTTATCAAAATATAAATATTTTAGTGTTTTTTTGAAATATTATGAATATATAAAGTGTGTAATATTGATAATAAAAATATCCACCATGGTTATTCATGGAGGATATTGAGATTTTTATAGTTATATAATGTCTCCACCAAATAATTCTATTGGATTGAGTAGAATTACCATGAATTGAATGTTATGCAGGTGGTGGAGTGTGAAAATAATATTTTAGATACTTAATGGTGGATTATACGAGTTAATGTAGTGATATATTATAAGAGAGCATTAGTTATATTTTTTAGAAAATTAAATTCTAAGGTTGTGTTGTTTTCATATTCATCGAAAAATTGAATATATAAATTTTTTGAGCTAACTGAGTATATGTTGGGAAAAATTTCATGAAAAAATCAATTTATTTTTTCCCAAATTCAAAATATGGTTGGGTGTGGGTATGGTTGATAATATTGGCCCATTGGTTACACTAATCTAGTGGTATAATATTTTACTGTATATGTTTCTCTCTTATTTATGTCCGACGTGTCTCCTAACCATTCCACTACTTATATGCCTCTAATATTTCACTCAAAAATATCACTAAAGATTAGTAGACATAACCTTTTAGGGTGTTAATTAAAATGGGATTGGTGCTCATGGATTGAAAATTTATTTTTCTAAGGAATATATAAATTTTATATAACCACCACATATATACCTAATTTTATAACAAAAAATAAACACATAAGAAATCTTTAAAATTATCATTTTTTCAAGATTATTTTGATTATGTAACTAATATTATTATTTTAGTAATCTTCTAATTAAATAAATAAAAATTAAACATAATCAATAATAGGATAGAATCTTAATTATTATAAGAAATTTCATGATTTCTATTTTTGATGAATTACATGGTATAAATAAGGATATGTTATAATTATTCACAACACCTAATTTTTTCATTTCAACCATGGGACTAAGAATATATACATATTAATGACTATTAATAGAAAATGGAATTTAACATACAATAATTTTTTTAAATTAAATTTATCCTTTAATATTTTAATGATCAAATTTTAAACCCATTTTATTTCTCTCAAATTTATATTTAAACAATTTTATTTAGTCTTCCATGTAAAATGTGACAACATAACTCACAATGTATTTCATATCACACAACACTAAAATGTGAAATATATAAATTGTTATTATCAGTATCAATGAAATGAAAGGTATGCCATATATTTAGTTATATCCTATCCAAAATATATGAATAAATAATCATGAACTATCCAAGAGGTTTTTAAAGAAGAAATGAATATGTATGGGGTTTATGGACTTACATAAAAATTATAATATATCAATGGGGAGATTTTTATAATTTAATAAAATGAATGAACAATAAATTAAAAAATATTGAACTTTCCTCACACAAAATACTACCAAAATTAGACACCCAACTCTGTTATATTTTATGTACCTCATCACATATGTGACATCAAATGAAATATAATAATAGATTGTTCCTCTTGTTAATTATTAATTTTTTTTTCAATATATATGATTTTATTATCAATTTTACATTATGGAATATGATGAGATATAAATAAAATAAAATTAATATGATATATTAACCATCATATAATATATATTTTAATATGATAAATTTATTATATATATATATATATATTAATAAAAAATTCACCATGGTTCAGGTCCATTTTTTAATATTAGAAATACAAAAAATCATTTCCAAAATAAAATGAAAAAAAATATATTCTATATTCAACATAGTTTTTGAAATAACAGACAACTACTATTACTACGTGGGATACACTAAGAGTATATATAAAATAAGGAGTTATTTAAATACCATGTATTATAGTAATCAATGTAAATCATAGTGATAAATTATTCTATGTTAGTAAAGAGGACAAATATGACATAATAATCGATTAGAATCATATATAATCCCATAAAAGAATGGAATAAAGTGGAAAATATATTAAATATCATGTAATAATTATGTATCGGCATAAAAAATGTCATAATAAACTTAATTCTATGCTCACAGCGATGATACCAAAACATTATGTTCTAGGTTAACATTCCATGCACAATAAATTATATCTAATGAGTTGTAAGAATTAAACAATTTGTCTTTCAAATGTATCATTTTATTAAAGAAAATATAATCATAGTA
This sequence comes from Viscum album, assembly GCA_963277665.1. NCBI lineage: Eukaryota > Viridiplantae > Streptophyta > Magnoliopsida > Santalales > Viscaceae > Viscum > Viscum album. The sequence goes on from OY728150.1 coordinate 1,900,382,343, forward strand.
ATATAGGCTTATATTTTTAAAATAAAAAAATTTCATTCATAAATAAAAACAATAATAAAATACCATGAGAATAAAATTAGTTGAAAAATCACATTTAAAATTATAGGAAATATGTATATCCCATATTTTCACATGAAGTGAAGTAATTATCAAATTTATGACATTAATTACTAAATAACTTCGTATATGTAATGAGTATATATTATTTAAAGTAAGTATAGAAGAAATAGGTGATCAAGAAGGATGAAAAAGAACCTTTTATGTGTTTTTTATGAAAAAGTATACCCCTTCAAATAATATAAGAGAATATTTTATTCTTATGAATTACAAATGATGATGTTTAATTTAGCCTAAAATATTGACTATTTTTAGAAGTCAATTATGATAAAATAATTTAAAATGTATATACTTGACATGGGAGACGATATAAAATTTTAACATTTTATCATGTCTTCAATAAAAAAATATACTGGGAGGGGACATAAAACCATTAATTTACATAGTAAGGTAATTGAAAATAAATAAGGAATATATGTGGTGAATAATTATTTTACTATATATATAATTAATTTTTGTACACATGAGTTGGTGATATGGTGGGTGGTTGTAAACTACATATGCATAAAGAAGACGATACTAATGAAAACGCGGGGGATAATACTTTTCCATTTAATGTAGTGATAAATATCATGGATAAGAAAGAGTATTCTAATACCTACACACATAATATTATAACCATGGAGAAGCCCCCACACACTACTCATCCTATAGAGGTTGGAAATTATGCATCTCATGAAGAAAACATCTCCCCTATACACCTTTTATTATTAGTCTGGTATTCCAAATACTACTCTCCCTATTAGCTCTTTAGGAAAACAGGGATTTGGGTCCTAGACTCCCACACAAAACAAGGATAACAAAACTCAACGATCCTTTAATAAGAAGATTTGTGGGAATAAAAGGGTGGTAGGTTCTAACCCCAAATATAGATTTAAATGAACATATTATTTAGGAATTATCAGGGCATTGCAAACTATGTTAGAGTTACTATTCTAATATTATTTATTTATGTTCCAAAAACCAATATTTTTAAAATTTTTGAACCTAAAATTAAATTTATTTCATCTTTTTCTCACTTGAAACATAGTGGTTACATTCATCCTAGTTATACAAATAGAAACTCTCCTTTTTAATCTATATGGATTTTACCGTTGTTTATTGTAGAATGTTAATGTTCATAATGAATGTAGATAAATTTTCACATGTGATATAACCTAATAGAACTCATACTTTTGAAGATATTTTTTTCCAATGAATAGGTATCATGATAGAAGACAACTTTTGTGGGATTATTCCTCATTAAGAAGTAACATTCCAGAACCACAGACAGTGGTTGGTGACTTCAATTTCATCCACTGCCCTATTGTAAAAATGGTCCTTTCTTACTATTATATATCCTCTATAGATTTCAAAACCTCTATCATAGATAAAAATATAACTAAAATCCATCTTGTATGAGACAAATTCAATTTGTATTAAAGAAGATATAAAAGGGTTATTTTCTATTATGCTTGATTGGGATTTCAAAAATGATATATCATTTGAAAAATGGGACTCCATGTCAAGAATCATCCTCCCTAAAATCAACACTAACCATCATCCAACAATGGTCACTACATACATTAGAACCTCTATGAAATTTTTTCATTCTATTTTCTAAAATACATAGACATCAAGTCCTTATTGTGACAAAACTGTCAAAAACACATAAAATTATTTTAACATTTCCAAATATTCAATTTTGTGCACTATAATGTATAAATATAATAAAAAATCATAATGGATGGTGTAAATAAAAAACCAAACAAATTGATAGTGATATTAATACATTTTAAGATTTTCTCAACAAAATACGCGCTACAACAACTAGCTCTATTTTAATATCGATCTTAAAAAATAAATCAATCCCAGAATGAATCATAATGGTCATTTATCAATTAATGATATCATCTAGAATAATATCTTTAGAGGTATGTGGATAAAGTATGAAGATAGTAACACTATGTATTATAATTATCATTAAATAATTAATAAATATTATTAGCCTTTCTCTTTTCATAATGTTGGAGAATACATCATTGATACATAGTATTGTATTTCAAATCATGTTATCTAGTACTTTAATAATATTTTCAATGACCATTTCTTCAATAAAACATTCATCATGATGTTATTATTTTCATTTTTAATATAAATATAATTATTTCCTCAGTAGTTGTTTTACCAAGATATTAAGAAAATTGTCATAAGTCTTTATTATGATAGTGATTTAGGACCCGATGACCTCAATAATATATATTTTTCAACACTACTTGGATGTTTTACAAAATGATGTTTGTAGGTTAGTTAAATATTTCATCATCAGTTGTGTACTTCCTTGTGGTATTAATGCCCAGTTATTTACATTAATTCCTAAAAATTTTAATGCCTCTGAGAGTCATCTCTTCTTAGCTATTGTGCTTATGAAAACTCTTCATAAAATCATTACTAATATTCTAGACAATATAATTGAAACTATTGTGAATATAATTTTCCATTTGAATCAATTTTGTTTTATCAATTGTAGAACAATTAATGATTGTATCTACCATTCCATTGAATGCGCCAATATATTTAAAAATAGTTGATGTAGTATTTCTATTAAGAATGCCATTATAAAATATTTGGATACCATTGGTTGGATATTTATTTACAAGGTACTCCAAGGTTTTCCTTTTAACAATATCTTTATTACAGAAGTAGAACACTCATTAACTCATCTCACATATCCATTCTTATCAAGGCCTCTGTATGGGGATATTTTAACTACACCTAATGTGTAAAAGAATGTGCCCCCAATATTCCATTTATTTTCCTATTGCTGAATAATATTTTAGAATACTGTTCAAACCACTAGTTGAGAAAGGGATTCTTAAGCCTAGTCAAGCTTCAACGAATTTTATTGTGCAAATTCACATACTCTATATCAATTTAATCATTCTATTCATATAAGTGGTTAAATGGCACATGGGCCTTAGCCCAGTTGGCGAGGACTCCTTAAGTGCATCCAAGAGACCCAGGATCAAATCCAGGTGGAGGCCAATTTTCGGGTTACTATAGCAGTACTGTAGCATTGCTACAGTAGGCACTATAACAGTGTTGTAGCAGGACTGTAACAGGAACTGTGTGGTACTGTAGTAGCCAGGAATATTCCTCTGTTTGGGCCTTTGGGCCACCGATTTGGACCCCTAGTCCTTTAAGGCCTTCAGGCCACCCAGCCCTTCGGATTAGTAAGGCCTTCGGGCCACCTCAAGGCCTTCGTTCCAATTTAAGTTTAAATGCACACTAGACAACCTACAAGGAACAAGCTTCAGAAGGAGGAGGAGCAAGGTGATTTCACCATACCAGAAGCTAAATGGATTGCAAGAATGACAGGTTATGGCACCTTCCATCGGGACAAGCTTGTGCATGCATGGGAAAGCCTATCCGAACAGCCATGTGAAGGTGTATAGCTGATTTCATGATGAAGATGCTGGGGAGGAGCTGTTCCAAGTGGTTAGTCTGGGTTGTATCTAATGTTTGAAGCCTACATGCAATTAATTCCCCTAAGGCCTATAGTCCATGTAAAACTAATGCCTATGGGCCTTGTAAGGGTTCCTCTTCACCCCTTCAAAGGGGGATTATCAAAATCACTAAAAATTAAAGGCCTTCGGGCCATTGGAGGAGTAGTTAAACGAAATACCCAAACACTAAAGGCTTTTCTATCTCATTTTGAAGATATCTATGGACATTCCATCATCTGAGAAAAATATTTTATCATTTTTGGAAAAAGTTTCCCATCCAATAGATAAATGAACATTAGTAACGATTTTGGTCAAAATTGATCTTTTAATTCAACCATCATGGTGTAACCATTTTTGGGGAATACCTAAAAATAGAAAATTCTATAAGATTATTAATGAAAATAAAAATCAACTTTCTTCATTGAAAGGAAAATCCCTTTCTATTGAGGGAAGAATTTGTATATTTAAATATAAAATTTTATAAAAAATTATTTAGTCTTTGATATTTTACAAATGGCCCATTGGCCTTCCTAAGAGAATTAATGTCTATATAAAAATTTTTGTGTGTACTATGAGAACACATTAAACTAAATGTATGATTATCCCTTGGTTTAAATGTTGTAACCCCTTTTAATAGGGGTGGTCTTAGAATTAAAAATATTAATCATTAAATAATTCCTTACAATATAGACATAGTTTTAATTTTATCAATTATAAATCCATCCATATCATGTTTCTTAAAGATAGATTCCCTGAAAAGCTGATGAAATGATTCTTGAGTCCCATGGAAGCTTTTATCAGACCAACAATTACTAATCCATCTCTAAAATTATGTCGAATTCTAGATGAATGGTTTCAAAAGTGTATTTTATAAACATTTTGTTAGATAAATTTTCTTATGTCCCTATGATTTGTATGGTAGATCCGGATCATTTACCCAAGCAAGCTAAAGTCTATACTAATGATTTATTGACTTCTCCTAGAAATGATAATCCTAATAATGATAATAGTGTTATTGATAATTATTTCCTCTATACCACTGATGATTTTTAAATTTGGGAGACTTCTCATAACTGTATACATGAATCATAATCGTTTTATAATAAATATTATAAAATAAAGATAATAGTTTTCTTGTTATAAAATTTTTATAATCCTTGGAAAACACATGTTAGGCTGACTCTTATCTAGATAATCTCACACAATGAGGTCCCTCCTGATCCTTATCACAAATATTTTTGGGTTTATATTTTTCCTAAATATAGTATATGAAATCAGCATAGAAATCACAATAACCAATTTTTTCATTCATGTGCTACTCCCCCTTCTCTATGGAAATATATTATTGATCTTTTTAGTATGGAAGATTACTTTTGGATTCATTTAGTACTTAATTTAAATTTAGTTTTGATTCTAACACCTATAATCAGACCATTCTACTTTTTCTAGATGTGGTTTCTATGATTCAACATATGATCCAGTATGATAGAATTTCTTATACACATCATAATTTTCCATTCAGTCTTCATGCAGGTCCGACGATGATACTTTCTTCAATACATGATGCCTCTACAGTTTAGTAGGGGCACTGAAACAATTATGTTTCCAACATTATCATCTTTAGGTGCCACACTTTTTAGGGACTTACATCTAACCTTGATGTATATTGGAAATGATTTTGCAATTTACACTCCCAATGTGGATCAATATTATCATTGATGGTCTCCTTAATGAAAATCCAAATTCCTTGGGATATGTAGCAATTTACAGATACAATCATGGATATCTTCTTGGTGGTGTAAGAGTAAAATGTTGTTTTCTTTATCTTTGGAGGAATAAATTTTATGTTTTATTCATCTGATAACTTATTAAAAGAATAAAGGCTAAGAGATCTCTTTTTTTAATGTGATTTTAATTCCACCATGTATGTCTTACATATTTGTGTGGTGCATCTTTCATGGTTATTCAAAACACGATAAATGCATTTCATCCACTATCTCTTGTAGACTAATCATATAATTACTCATGCATTTCATGAAGTAAACATAGTTGTCGATGGGATTTTTCATAAGGGGTAATCCATGATATCACAAGGTTGTATTTTCTTACCATGGATTTGACTCTACTCCATGCAAATTATTTTTTAAGGATATCATGTTATATACCTTTATAATATTTATTTGTGTTATTTTTTAAAAAAATTCCTTCATCGTTTGACCAATGATTAGACTTTTAACAATAACATATGAAATATTAAATAAAACAAGGATTAACTATTCAAAAATAATAACACCTTTAATAGATATAATTTAAATGAAATCATGTAAAAATTTGGAGGTATTGGTTTTATCCCAAATTAGTAAGGGATAATTTATCTTGAATATTTGTATCCCCTTCAAATACAATAATACTCAAAATATCAGTTAAAATTTTAATCTATGACAACATGAAACCTCTCTAAAATGACGATTGATAGGGTATTTCAGGCCCTATAATCACATCTTGATCATGAAAAAAAATCCATATTTATAGAGTAATAATTCAATCAATCTATGTAACTAAAAAAACCCCAATTATACATACATGATTCACATTTACATTTTTTTAAAATATCATTTATTTCCATAGGATACCTTATATTGTTTACATCAAGAACCCCACAAAAATATGATCTATTTTGAAAACATCTGGAAGAAAAAAAAAATTCAAAATCACAAATTGAATTAAGTGGATGAAAACATAAAATTGATAAGTATCCCTTTTATGGGAATCTTGTGTCATAAAATTGAATGCATATAAAACATAATTGGTACTCTTTATAGATTCACCTCCATAGGTGAAATCTTTGAACCTTGTATTCAGTTTTTATGGCATCGAGAGTAGTAACTTATATCTTCGTATGGATTCAAAAAATCATGATATCCTTATATAATATTAATCTACCCAATTTTAGAGTTGAATAATTTTAAAAAACGAACCATAAAAAAATAATAATATTACTTTTGTTTAAATATGAAATCACTAGATTTATGTTCACCAAATTTTCATCATCTATAATAAAATTAATTAAAATAAGCCCAAACAGAAATCAAAAATTTTGTTTAATGTGTAGTGTTTTTGAAATAAATGAACCATAATAATTTATTTACTATAAAATTTATCAATTTTTGTGTTTTATAATATATAATATAGAAAATGTAAAATTTTATTCAACAGGTATACTTTATCAAGTCCTGTAAGGAAAATTTATTTCTACACATTGATAACATCATTTATAATCAATAAAAACCTCATTATTCCCAAAAATATTAATATTCCTAAAAAATAATTTTTTTAAAAAAAATTATTCCATTAAATATAATAAAACATTTCAAACATACAATATTTCTCATCTCCTAAGATATGTAACCCTCTATAAAAATTTCCCTTCACAAAAAAAAATTATATTTAAAAATCTCTCCACCTTTGTGATTTTCAGAACAATATCCAACAATTAATACTTAAGTATGTTAATCCTATTTAGTCATGTGTATATATCAACTGATAGTTTTTTAAAAATATAAAAACACTCTTAGATAATTAATGAGGGTATAAAATTAAACATAATGACGATAAATTAATTTTTTTGAACATTCCAAAAGTAATGACTTGATACATATGACTTTTCTTATTATTAAAATAATGGTTTTGGATAATGATCAATATCATCATTCTTATATTTTATACTATAAAAGTAGAATATTGTACAAAATATATAAAACATTATTTCTTTTTATAAATTGAGATATATATAGACAAAACACAGATATAATGAATGAACTGGGATTATAGAAAAAACATAGTCTATTTTCTTATAGAATACGATGTATGCATAAAGAATTAGATAATTATAATTAAAAATACAATATATTTTATATCAGTGAAATAATATTATTAATTATTATTTCGTCATAAAAATTTCATACCATATAATGTATAATATTTTATTATAGAACTATATACGTATATGAATGTTATATTGTAAAGAATGTTAAATCTCAAAATTAACATAAATATAATATAAAAGTACATATCTTTGAATTTGATATATTTCATATTAGATGAAATTTTCAAATTTGGAAACCATTTATAAACTTTTTGAGCACATATAATGTCACAAGTAATAGGACTCACAAATATATATATAAATACAATTATGATAAAATTTATAAAATAAATTATATATAATAGTGTATAATAATTTATTTAATTATATCCAATATGCTTAAAAATGAAAAATATATATTGATAGACAATTTAGTAGATTGACTTCTATGAAATTTAAATTTATCTGAAAAATTCTAAGAAACTATTACAACTAATATCAAGTCACATTTTCAATGAGCCATCAATTTTTCGAGATAGTTTCAATACAAAATCAATGTTATTATAATTTAACATAGATCATTAATATATAGTATTTAATACAACCTAATGTTTTTGAATTTATATGATTATGGAAAAGATCCAAATCATTATAGAAAAATTTTATTAAGATGAAAATTATATCTTGGATTTGTGTGTGATCCCATAAAAATTGATGCCTTATATTTACATTTTTTTACACATGTTATGTGATGAGTTTCTTGAAAATAAATAAAACATTTTCTAAAATAAACATTAAAATTTTTTATGAAATTTAACCACTAATCCATGTATGTGTTTTACAACTAAAATATTTTAGTGAAACAACTTATGTATTTTAAATATTTAGCTTTTTTAGTGGATAGTTCAACCTTGAATTACTTATTTAATATAATGAAAAAAATTATTCTCCTATAAAATGACATGTTCTTTATGTACACTTTCTATCAGACCTAAAACATGAAAATGCATCATATGAGTGACTCTTCATGAGAGAATGAAATAGGCCATCCATTGATGTTACTTTTATACAATGGAATATTTATCATCCTATATTAAATAATATTTTATCATATTGTATTTAAATAAGACACAAAATAATGCAATGAAAAAATATATTTCTGAATATCTATTAGATATAGTAACTATTCGGTCATACTTCTATTAATAATTTGATTAACATGTATATTGGATCTATCAATATAACATTTAGATAAATTTTATAATGGATAACTTAATATTTATTGGTTTTCAATAAAAAAAGGTTTTAATGAATATTTAATATATTTATATTGATTTAACATATATCTATTTAGATTTATAAAAAAATTTAAAACCAAGGAACCCATTATCCTCACATATAATACTATTTTTTTAAAAAATTATGATTTGTGAAATAATCTTAAATATATTTTTGAGTTAGGATAAAAATATTTTCACCGATATGAATTTAAAAAAATGTTGTGACTTGTAATAATATATCGATAATCAAAGTCAGATATTCATTTCCTCTGAAAAATATTTTGATATAAAATATCTGGTTATTCAATAAAATATATCACTTAGAGATTGAAGAGTTTATGTTTTTTATATACATGGTACATGTGATAAACATCTTTATAACAAAAGTTTTATTTAATATAAATGCACTATGGAACTTATGTATTAAAAAATTAACATTAAAAATCATTTTTTTAATATGCTGAAATTTTGATGTCTTCTGAATGATAATAGGATTCGAACAAAATGACCCCAAGATCCAAGGGTAAAATTATTTCTATAATATTTGTTTTGTTCATGAAAATAAAAAAATTTAATAGTTGGTTTTTTGATATTATATAAAATTTTTCTTTTCCTAAAATTTAAATCTAAAAACCGATTCTACTCCTATCGCTGTATGATTTAATATTCATTAATCCAAATTCCAAAATCTCTTGCCATTAAAGAATATTATTCTCTTCCGTCATGAATTTTATCTATATTTTATCACCCAATCGATCATCATGAGAATTTTTTATAAAATAATATAGCAATGTAAAATTATCATAATCATTTCAAAAATAATTACATTTTTTCACTATTTGATCAGTATCTTAAATAATTTTATAAAATGTAATATTCCTTAAAATGTTTATTTTGTAATTGAATAGTTAAAATTCCACTCAAATATAGTTTATATTTCTTTAATTAAACCACTATTTAACAATTTTTGGTATTAATTATATGGGATTCTGTTCTAGTAATTATAGATCAACTTCGGGTAATTTAAAAGTTATGATTTTAATAAAATCATTTGGAGGACTAATTTTTGGAATTCTCTAAAAATAAAATTACAAATTTTACCTAATATTATTTTATTTATTTCATAAACTCTAATTAATTTATATAAAAAATATAAGACTTAGTATGTTAAGAATAACTATGAAAAAGTCTAACATCAACCTTGGAATAATTATTTTGATGATGATATTCATTATTCGAATTGAAAAATTTACAACCACAAATAACGAGGTATAATTTCTAGGTTTTATTTTGGTCTAAATAACAAAATTTTTTATTAAAAAATGGGAAAATATTAAACACAATTTATATTATAGAAATAAGTAATAAGCTTTTCAGTATAAATTTTAATATTAATAGAATATTAGAAAAAAAAAGCCAATTAATTTCAAGATGAATTCTAGTTCATCATTCAATATCACACTTTTTAACTCGTATTTTTATTATTGAGATTTTTTCACTAATATGATAATTACAAAAAATTAGTGTTTGAATCAGAATATATAAATGCTTTAACATGAGCACTCAGAAAAATATATAGTTTTATATTTAATCATTCATAATAGAAGACCAAAAATATTCAATAAATTAATAGAATTAAATTTTCATGTGACAAAAAAATCTATTTAAATATAGTTTAAACACCAAATGGGAAAATCACATAATTTTTCTCCCAATAATCATTGATTTTATAGAACCAATTAAATCCATTTTCCCAAATCGTAATCCATTACAATATGAGACCTTACTAATATATTGGAGGATAGTCTTATGTTTCGTAAAACATTAATAATGATCAAATTATTTTGAAGAGTTAAATGTAATTTCTTATATATCCGATGAATTTATAATCATATAATACTAAACAAAATATCTAATATGGATGTTTACTAGTATTATACACAAAAAATAATAAAATTTTTAGTTTTTATTTAATAAATATGTTCGATGAATGATTCATTTTTGGTCATTTTTTCAAAAAAATTTAATTCTTATAAATTGATTAATTAAAAATATTGTATGGAAATTGAATAATACATTACCCATTCCAAAAAATCACAAAACAAAAATATAATAAATAAATATTTTTAAAATGATTTTGATTATGTCCTAAATCCAAAAAATAAATAAAAACTAAATTATTTCCAAATAAATATATACAACCCAATATGATGATTTCTTCCATTATATTAGATCCAAAAAAATGAATCCACTATTAAACATCACCTTGTTTTAAAATTTTGACATGTTACCAATTATAGGTGGAGAAAAACAGTTTTTCCTTTACATGTTGATCATACTATGGGTTCTCATCCATTTTTCATAAATTCTATAATACTATTTTCTTAGAAACCAAAAATACATTAGGATAGTAACATTATTAATTAATTTATTTTGGAAACCACATCTCTCATACCCATAAGTGTTTAATACTTTCAATCCCATTACAAATAAAATAATTATGGAAAATAAAATACTTAAATCAATTTAAAAAATTATTAATACAATAAATTCCTCTTTGGCATTTAGAACAAACACAATATCTTTTTGGAACAGTTAAATTATAATTAAAATGTCATTCTACTAAATTATAACATATATTAAGGATAATATGGATTGTATAAAAAAAATTCAAGGCATATCAAAATATTTATTTCATTATATAAAACTAGATATTGTCCTTTTCAATCAACTAACATCTAATTGTAGTATAAAAAATTTAATATCATTCGATGTTGAACTAATACAATATTAACAATCTATTTTTAGTGAATGTTTTGAAATGTAATATATATGATTTAAAATAAAACATTTTCAAGAAATATCATCAATAGTACCATTATAAAATTTCATGATGTTATTATTTTTTATTTTAATGGTAGTTATTTATATCACCATTTTCTAAAACAAATGAATTTTATTCTCATTAAATTATTAATTTTGGTTTTTTTCTTGGATAAAGCTAAATATTAATTTTCTAATCAATTTATAATTTATTATTCATATATTATTTTGGGAAAATTGGAATTTAAATTTAATATTTTACGAGATTATGTAATCACCAAATCCATAAGAAATTAACCATTCTAAGAAATTTGTTTATTAAATCCCAAAATAATAATGCATCCATATATATCTTTTGAAAAACCACTAGACTTATGTTCATCACATCATGAGATACAAGTTTATAAATAACTAAATCCCATTATTAATCTATTTTTTGAATATAATTTATATTTTTTTCCTTCAACATAAATTTTAAAAAATATTGATAAAAAATGTTTTTTTAGTATATATCATTTTTTTTCTTTTTAACACATTTCCTTATAATCCATTATATAATCATAATGGTTTTCCATCAACACAGTTATTTTTTATCCATATTTCATTATAAGTGAGTTCATTTATATTATTATTAGAATTACTATAATATGACTAAATATCACATTAATCTAAGAATATGTATTCTCTGATATATTATCATCATTATTAATATTACTCAAAGTCATTTTAATTAATGTAGAACCAAAAGATACAACATTTTCAATTTTTCTTTATCAATATGGTTATTATATTGAATTAACACTCTAAAAATATCATCAAATTTTTAATTCATATGCTGATTGCTCCAGTTTATAGTTCATTACAGAGATTCCTACTCTATTAAAATAATATCAATATTTTCTCCACAAGCTAATAATCAGTTAATTCCATATCACAATAAGATTTATGTCCATTAAAAAATACTATAAATCTCATATTATTATATTTTATAGACTAACCATGTTAAAAATAAATAGACTTCAAGGCATGAATATATATCACACAATGAGTTTGAAATCATAGACATTATAGAATGAGTGATTTATAAATTAATCTATAATCAATTGTGTTTTTCATAGGAAGAAGTTTTATTATATATATTTCCTGGCAAAGAAACATATAACATATAAAGAATTTGAAATTTTCATAATATTATACATTCTCCTCATGTGTGAAATAAAAATGTTCTTTCCCTAGAATTTGGTAATTTCATGTCAAAATTATAAAATGATCCATTGTTATATTAATAAAAATGTATTCAACCAATAACACCAATACCAATAGTCCTAAAAATTATTGATTGGTGGTGGTCTTGGATTTTTATTCTCAAACATTATAACTAGAAGTCTGGTTACACTAATAAAAAAGCAGTCTTTTCTATAATAAGTTTCACTAAATGAATATTTTGAATTAAAAATAACGAGTAAATAGTAATGTTGATATTTTCAAGTTTAATTTAGAGATGATATATAATAGAAATTTATTTCAGGAAACATATATGGTATACCAAAGGAATTAGTGAATTATATTTGAAACCTAACATAAATTTCTTAATCCCACATGAGTAATGAGTTTACAAGAATGTACATACATCTAAAAAACATAAAAATTATTGTACATTAAAATAGTTGAAATTTTATAATTTTAATTCATATATAAAATAATTAAAAATAATTAAAAATTTAATACATTTAAGATCAAAAAATATAAACATGTATATAAAATATAAAAAAATAGAAATATAAATAATAAATTACTACCTGGTAACAAATCATGAACTCTTTTTAGTGACATTATTTAACAGAAAACACCAAAAAATGGAGTCTAGGGCTTCAGTATAAATATGAATCTTATTATTAAAATTTACTCTAGGTATCACCATCAATACTTGGATGTACACCATAAAAACATTCAAACCCCAATTTGTAACCATCAAAAGATTCTCGGATCCTAAGGTCAATAACATATGTAAAATATCATAATTCCATCATCAAATATATATGAAAATAGAAGTTATTATATTTAAAAAAATTGAATAAAATGGTTATAAAGTCACAGTTATTCACATCATAACCTCCTAGACATAGAGAGAATAAGGTTAGAAATTAAAATAATATATTTGTTATGATTTACAATAAAATCATTAGAAATGGATACTCTGGGAAGAAATTTAAGAAAGAAAAACCATGAAAATATGGAATACAAATAAAATCCATATATGAAAATATTGAAAATGAAATGAATATCTTTTAGTGATTTATAATATCATAACACTCATATGATTCATAAAATGGAGAGTTTTATTTATATACACAAATCCAAAATGTAGATTCAATAATCCTTGGGATTAGTTTTTATAACAATTCAATATTTTGAAACATAAATACAGTTAAAAAACATTGTGTTTATGGTATGTTACTCCATATAAAATTTAAACCCCAAATAAATTATTATTTTTTAATATAAATTTTTTTTGATATTATTTTATACATACAATGTAACACCTCAAGATTTCATAGTACGTTATTTCTTCAAAGTAATTCAATAACTTGCACCACACATAACACCGAGTTTTAGCGCACCATGACTTACCAAGAAAGTTGTTCCAAAGTGTTTATGAATAGTATTAACTGAATTTTAAACTTTAAATAATACTTATAATTTTAGAGTTCATATTATGATTTTCTTAGACATAATGTAAGAACAAATAAAATTTTTTTAGATAAAAGAAGTATTATTCATAAATTGCAATTTTACAGCCTTTTAATGGAGAATCTTTCTTATATAAAATATTTGAAACTTTTAAGTTTTCAATTTGACAAAATAAACATCTTCTTTAGAATCAGGACATCTGAATTTAGGTTCAATAATGTTTTGGTGTTTTTCTGATAACATTCATATTTGGGTGAAAAGTGAAAACACTATATTTTAACTGAAAACTACTTTTTTAATCAAAATAATTTATATTGTTAATTTATAAATTTTAAAGGTTTTGAATTATAACTAGATTATATTTTTACCATTTAATCCCATGATGTTCATTGTACGTAATTTCACTATGAAATTGGACACAACAAGGGGTCATATTTTTGATATTTATTTATTCTTAAAAATACATCTTTTGGTATTGAAAGCGTAAATTAATATTAATTTAATAAATGAAAATTCTATGTTTTGAATTTGTTAAAATATAAATCATTATTTAATTAGGAAAATAAAAATTAGCATAGAGTAAATTTTTGGTATTTTTTGGAAACATTTAATTTTTGATGAATAGTGAAAAACACTGAGTTATAGTTTAAAAGAAAATTTAAATTTAAATATTTATTTATTTAATTTAAATTTATTTTAGGTCAAAATAGATACATAATACTTATGTAATTTCAATTTAATTCATTAGAGTCAGTTTATTTTAATTTTAGATATATAAAAATATTATTGAACTTTTCACCGTCTCTTACACACCTCCTAGGAGATTTGAAAATTCAAAAAAGAAACATAATTTTACTTCCTCTGTAAGTGGAATTTCGAAAATCTGAGATACATGGTTAATATAAAGTAGTAAAATGTTGTTTAATAAGATAAATTTTTTTTTTCAATCGTTAAATTTTTCTTTTATTTACCACGTTAAAAAGTAAATAGGGTAATTAAGGGTAAAAAAGATATTATTATTACCCTAACACATGTCCAAATTCTATTGCATAAGTATAATTATACCAAAACAAACCTTAGGAATAAAATATGAACCTCTTTGGTCCACATGGATTATATTAGGACATTTATTATTTTTTTAATTCAAAGAAGATTTAAAAATGTTAAAATCAATGTTTAATTACTAAAAAAATTTAATATAGAGTTATACATAAGATAAATTAGATTATAAATATTAATTATAAAGATTAAAATATATCCTAAATATATATATTTTATTTATATATTTTAGAAATTAAATAATTTAATTTATTTATGCAACAACGATGACGTAGTAATTTTCTTATTAGTGAAATATTAAAATATTTGATATTATAAATTCCAAATAAATAAAAATTGAGAATTTTAATGAATTAAACGAATTTTATTGGTTAATATGACAAGTTGGTATTGATTAAATGAATTGGGTTCGAATTAATGATGTTATTAAGACTTCAAAAATATCAATTATTAAATAATGTCAAAATTGACAAAAAGGAGTTTTTAAAACACATATTATATTATTAATTGATATAATATTCATAAAAAGCAAAGGTTCTTCAAAATGACTTATATGATGATATTTATGTCATTAATTAACAACTTGGGGTTCTCTTGGCTATTTATAGTATGTTTATTAACCATATAATATATCAATACAAAGAAACATGGTAAATGTCAAACTATTTAACTAACAGTTAAATATGAATGATATGGGTAAAATAGTGACCCAAACTTGTCTAAAACCTATTGGTTGAGTAGTTTTAGACCCATACCCACCTTAGACTTTAAATAATCTAGTTTGGATCCATTAGAAACCGAATATAAATTTATTATAAAATAATACTTTTAGTTTTTCTTAAAGAGCCCATCCTCCCCCTTTTAAAAGGACACCACTTCTAACCACACTTCTAACCAATTATTCATACCTTCAAAGCCTTTTTTCAGCCAAATACTGCCCAAATATCCTCTCAAATTACATCAATTCATCTAAGAGGCCTTATTTTGATCCGAAAGCGAACCTATGGAGCCCTTTTCGTAAAATCAAAAGGACGAAACCTATGAAGAGGTAATGTTTTCACCACCCTTTTTCAAGTTCTTTCCTTCTTCCACTTCTTCTTTCATTGTTATTTCAATTATAAAATAATAACTATAGTATAATCTATATAATATGATTTTATTATAAATATGTTACAAATATATTTAGTATTATATCCATCCCATGGATGACAAGTCACTATACGTGCGTATGTATGTCTTACCGTCTCCACGTCGTGGTGTAATTGTTATTAAATACATTATTATTTGGATGGGTATAATAATGATGTGTAATTCATTTAAATAATATATATAACAAGATAATTATTCTGGATATATTATACATCATCCGATTATATATTATTTTAATATTAAAAGAATGATATTGTCGCTCGTGCGTACGTACGATTTACCGTCTCCATGAACGCGGTGAGATTCATTCCCCATCGTATCCATACAAGACTAATTTATTTTGATGATTAAAAATAATGTTTAAAGACTTTATATCATTATGGATATGAATATGATACAAACTATGGATAAAAAACAGTTCTTATGTAACAATTCATATAAAAGGAAACGACTAAGTGAACAACTGAAACAATGATAATACTAAAATATTATTCACAAATAATTATTAAAAGATCATATATGATATCATATTTATGTATATGATTCTTTTATAATTTAATAACAATGATTTAACTATTATAGAGGTGGTTAATATACCCTCAACCAAGGAAAAGTATAAGGAAAGGGTTAATTTCACAAGCTCTTCTTTATTCGAGGTTGTTTAGACGTACGTATCTACTATAACCTCTTTATCATCCACATCCATGCTTCTTAAAAATGTATTCCAAAACATTTTTACTATTTACTATACAATGGATTAAAATCATTTATACCCTTGTTTTACTTTTTATAAAATGGTTAGAAAGGAATCATTCTATCATTTTCCGAACAAGGTCCTTTTTTACCTTTTCGACAAAATTAAGGCGGGTGTGGCTATTTTCCGCCGTTATAAAATTATCGAAGATTCCCATTCAAGAATATAAGAACAATTTCATAGTAAATGTTTTTTTAAAATTATGTGACTTTTAAATAATTTAAAAAAATTACTTCTCTCAAATAGTTTTGATTTCATCTATGTCAACATCCTTTGATGGATTTTAAGCTTATATGAAGTTACAAAACATCCATATTGACAAACTAGAGAAAACATCCATATTGAAAACATCCTTTGATGCATCCATTCATATTGTAAGCTTATCAAGGAGCTTATATGGATTTTATGCATATAAAACATCCTTTGACAAAATATAATGCATCCCTTGATGCATCCCTTGAAAACATCCATATTGAAAACATCCTTTGATGCATCCCTTGTTTCTTTTATGTTTTATGCATCCTTTGATACATCCTTTTATGCATCCATTCATTTTGTTTTCCCTTGTTTTTTTTATGCATCCATATTGACATCCTTTGTTTTTTAAGCTTATTATGATACAAAACATCCATATTGTATTGATGGTTTTGGGATATGTTTAAATGGGGATGTGTTATTTTTATACCATTCATGGTTTATAGAGAATTTATTAAAATTTTGTATGCTAGTTTAAATATGAATGTTTATGTTATGTTTAAACCTATTCATACGAGGGATGCATTGGACATAGTAAGTGATGGTTGGAGCCCGCTATAGCTCCTTGATGCATCGGTAGGTCTCATGTGACAAACTAGTGTATTGGAACAAGGATTTGACAAAATATAATTTGTTGTCTTGGAACAAGGCCTTGACTATGTCGTTATGATAGTCTGGCATTATGCATTCCATTAATAAGAAAGTGGTTAGTGATATTGCATGTGATTATTCCACTAGTAGAATATTAATGTGAATAAGTAAATGGAATTACTTATTTTTATTATTTCCATATTATGCGGATGTTAAAGTTTAAAAGGCTTTTGTTTTAGAAATACATTGCCATAAATGATTATGCTTATTTATGAATGTTTCCTCTATATTGTTATCTTTACTAAACATCTGAGCTCACCCCTTTCTATGTATTATTTTTCCCAGGATGGGAAGAAATATTTTATGACTAACCTACAGGGATAGACTGAAGGGGATATGAGTGTGGACTATGAAGACTATGCTATTTTAGTTTTTCACCTTATGATGTAATGTAACATTCATCTCCCTTTGGATACGATCAGGTAGAGGTGGCTCTGACACAGATGTACCTAAGGGTAAAACCCAAAAACAAAGCTTTGAGCTACACTTGAACAGGAAATGGTGCCCGACAACGAGCCTTGCTGCACTCTTGGTTATGACACTTCAAGGGGATATGCATATGATAATTCTCATTTTCATTACAAATCATTATTAAGGGTTTATGAGTCTATACTTCCTTAATGAAAACATATTTATGATTATGGATTATATCCATAAACCGTTAAATTTACGTTATGTATTTAACAAGTTTGGAATTATTGCATTTAATAAACTAACATAGTTTATGCTATTTTATAGAAATGGCACCCAGTAGAAGGAATGTGAAGTCCAGCAATACGTATGATCCAAAGAGTAAGAAGGATCATATCTTTCACGGTATTAAGCCATAATTTAGAAGATAAATAGTCTCCCATGAATTCTCAACATATGAAGACTTATTATCTTGAGTTA
Source organism: Viscum album (assembly GCA_963277665.1). Lineage (NCBI taxonomy): Eukaryota > Viridiplantae > Streptophyta > Magnoliopsida > Santalales > Viscaceae > Viscum > Viscum album. The sequence continues at coordinate 1,900,401,363 of OY728150.1, forward strand.
ATAAGATAAGTAAATAATTCTCTGAGTCCTATGGCTCTGAAGCTAAGAAAGAGAAGAAAATGATTGAAGACAGAAAGATGGATAAAGGGAAGAAGAAAATGAAGAATTTTCCCATATCTGATAATTTTGGGAAGAAACACCATAGAACTTGCCTGAAGGTAATGAGTGTTTTTTATAAGTGTGGAGAAAAAGGACACCATGTATGTGACTGCAAGGGTAAGAAAAAGGTTTCAAATGTACAATGCTTCATCTACCAGGAGTTGCGAAACTACGTGAACCAATGTCTAAATCATCAGAGTATGACCTAAATGATGCTATTGGATAATAATCAAGTTATGATACTACCACAGATGGGGATGAATGATTGGATTTATTATGTTTTAATTAGATAATTATGTAATTTGAGTGTTGTATCAACAATGTACAGGTTATAATAATTATGGTGTATATAAAGATTGTGGTGCAGTATTATTTCATTAGGGACTTAAGATTGTGTGGAACCAAGAATAATGACTCAATAGTAGGTCAAATTTTTGGAAAATAAATGGTTAATAGAAAAACCATAATATGTTTCTTGATACCGAGGTAGTGATTTTGTAATAACACATGATTGATTTGGATAAATTATATTTGATATTCCTGACTACCTTGAAACAAATTAATGATTTGTATATTCCATCTTGGTTGGAGTTTACAGCATTTTGAGATAGAAGGAGTATATCTAGTATTCTATAAGAAATAAGGGGTATCATGAATGTAATCAATAATGTTTTATGTTATTTCAGGATGTTGTAGTGTTTTAAAAGAATAAATTATGAAGGTTTTCACATGTTATTACACGACAAAAAATATCTTCATTGTGTTTACCTTCCTTATAATTTTTGGACTGTGAGTTTGGATAGAAGTATTTTGGATAATTATAGTTTGAGATTATTTTTGGAATTCCATAGAAGGACAACCCAGAGGTCGGGCGACAACCCGTCACATCTGGCAAGGTCGCGAGACTTGAACCCACAACCGAAGGGCGATAAGGTTGTATCACCTACCACTGGCCCACATGATGTCCTGGATTGAATAATGTAGTCTTTTTTTTTAATTTTTGGTAGATGAATTATAAATTAATTATTTTAACCCTAAACAAATATGATAAATACAATATTATTTTTAAGTTCTAGTATCTTTAAGAGTGAAAGATGAGTTTTTGGTAGAAATTAGTTAAATGATAAGACTCTACTTGTCAAGTATATATTTTTATTCTTCTCTTATTCTATGAAGATATTAATTCTTATAATTTAGTGAAGTTATCTTTACAATAAAAATGTGTTATCCTAATACAGTATGTTTTGTTGATCCAATGGTATTTTAAATCATCATAGATTGATGAATTTAAGGCCCTCAATTTTACACTTGTTTGTGATTGATCACCTCAATCACTACCTATAAATGTTTACGTTTTTTCTCCAGTTATATATCTATAATTGACGCCAATGTTCTCATAATTGAGATCATAATTTGGAGGTGACTCTTTCATTTCCCTTTTCATCTTATTAAGACTAAATTTTATTAACCTAATTTCTGATGTGGGTTTTCCCGAAGGTATTTTCTATTTACAACATTTTATTTTCGAAAAATAATTTCAAAATGCTAGGATGCAATTATTTGATAGATGGAAGAATGTAACACTCTAATATTTCATAGTACTTTATTTCTTCAATGTAATTCAATAACATGCATTGCACGCCACACCAAGTTTTAGCGCACCATGAGTTACCAAACTAGCCGTTCAAAAGAGGTTATGAATAATATTAACTGAATTTTGAACATTAGATAGTCTTTATAATTTTAATATCCATATTATGAGTTTCATAGACATAATTTAAGAACAAATACATTTTTTTAGACAAAACACATATTTTTAAAAAATGGCAATTTTACTGTCTTTTAATGGAAAAGGCTTTTTAAATCCAATATTTGAAACTATTAGATATTCAATTTGAAAAAATAAACTTCTTCTTTAGAATCAGGACATAATAATTTTGTTTCAATAAATTTTTGGTGTTTTTCTAATAACTTTCATATTTGGGTGAATAGTGAAAAATACTATATTTTAACTGAAAACAACTTTTAAAAAAAACAATTTATAGTGTTATTTTATAAATTTTAATTTTTTGTAAGTATAAATAGATCATATTATCACCATATAAACCAATTATGGTCATTTTAAGTAATTTCACTTTGAAATTGGACACAAACAAGTGTCAATCTTTTGATATTTATTAATTTTTTAAAATACGCCTTTTGGTTTTGATAGTGGAGATTAATTTTTATTTAATAAATGAAACTTCTATGTTTTGAATTTGGTAAAATAGACTTCATTATTTAATTCAGAATATCAAAATTACCATTGGGTAAATTTTTGGTATTTTTCTGAAAACATTTAATTTTTGATGAGTAGTGAAAAACACTGAGTTATAGTTTAAAACCAAATTTTTATTTAAATTTTTTTTTATTTAAGTTAAATTTATTTTAGTTCAAAATTGATACATAGTACCTATTTAATTTCTATGTAATTCATTAGAGTAAGTTTATAGTAATTTTAGATATATAATAATATTATTGAATTTTTCACCGTCTTTTACCCACCTCCAAGGAGAATTTTGAAAATTCACATAAAACATAATTTTACAACTTATGTGAGTGGAATTTCGAAAATCTAAGAGACACGATTAATATCAAGGACTAAAATGTTGTTCAATAAGATAAAAATATTTTTTTGTGAATAGTAACTTTATAACTTTTATTTACCACGGTAAAAAGTAAATATGGTAATTAAGGGTAAAAAATGATATTATTATTACCCAAACAATGTCCTAATTCTATTGGATAAGAATAATTCGATTGAAAACAACCTTAGGTATAAAATATGAACCTCTTTGGTCCACATGGATTTGATTAGGATATTTATTATTATTTAATTCAAAGAAGAGTAAAAAGAGTTAAAATCAAAATTTAATAACTAAAACATTTTTAATATAGAGTTACACATAAGATAAATTCTAATATAAATATACATTATAAATATAAATTGATTTCCTACATAATGGTATTTTATTTATAAATTTTAGAAATAAAATAAAATAATTTATTTATGACACAATGATGATGTAATAATTTTCTTATTAGTGAAATATTAAAATAATTGATATAATAAATTCCCAAATAAATATAATTTTAGACTTTTAATGAATTCCACGAATTTTATTGGTTAATATGACAAGTTAGTATTGATTAAATTAATTTGGTTCAAATTAATGAATTAATTTAGACTTTAACAAAAATCAATTATTAAATAGTGTCAAAATTGACATAAAGGAGGTTTTAAAATAAATATTATATTTTTAATTGATATAATATTCCTAAAAATCTCAGGTTCGTCCAAAGGACATATATAATGATATGTATGTCATTAATGAACCATTTGGGGTTCTCGTTGTAGTTTATTGTAATCTTATTAACAACATAATATAAAAATACAAATTAACATGGTGAATGCCAAACTATTTAACTAAGAGTTAAATCTGAAAGATAAGGTTCAAATAGTGACCCAAACATGTCTAAAACCTATTGGTTGATTTTTTTTCGACACATACCCACCTTAGACTTTAAATAATCCAGTTTGGAGCCATTAGAAACTGAATATGAATTTATTATAAAATAATACATTAATTTTTTTAAAGAGCCACTCCTCCCCCTTATAGAAGGACACCACTTCTAACAAATTATTCATACCGTCAAATACTTTTGGTTCAGCCAACCCCTGCCCATATATACTCAAAACTTCTCTCAATTAAACCTAGATTCCTTAGTTTGATCAGAAATCCTTTCTAAGGAGCCCTTTCGGTCAAATCAAAAGGAAGAACCTGAAGAAGATTTAATGTTTTCACCACCCTCTTTCATGTTCCTTTATTCTTCCACTTCTTATTTATTTGTTTTCTACACTCTAAAATAATAAATCTACTATATTCTATATACTATGATGTTATTATAAATATGTTACAACCATATTCTGTATTCTACTTATCCCTTGGATGACATGTCACCATACGTGCGTACGTACGGCTTACCGTCTCCATGTTGTGGTGTAATTATTATAAAATAAATTATTATTTGGATGGGTATAATAATGATGTGTAATTTATTTAAATAATAAATATAACAAGATAATTATTCCATATATATGATACACCATACAATTATATATTATTTTAATATCAAAAGAATTATATTTTCGGTCGTGCGTACGTACAGATTACCGTCTCCACGAACGCGGTGAGATTCATTTCCCATCATATCTATTCAAGACTAATTTCTTTTGATTATTAAAAATAATATTTATAAACGTGATATCATTCTGGATATGAATATGATACAACCTATGAATAACAAACATGGCTTATGTAACAAATCATATAAAATGAAATGAGTAAGTGAACACCCGAAACTACGATAATACAAAAATATTATTAACAAATAAATATTAAAAGATCATATATGATATCATATTTATGTATATGATTATTGTATAAATTAATAACAATGATTTACCTATTATACAGGAGGTTAACCTAATCTCATCCAAGGAAAATTAAAAGGTAAGGGTTAATTTCACAATCTCTTCATTATCTGAGGTTGTTTATATGTAAGTATCTACTGGGACCTCTTTATCATCCACATCCATGTTTCATAAAAATGTATTCCAAAACATTTTTAATATTTACAAGAATATGGGTTAAAGTCATTTATACCCTTGTTTTACTTTCTATAAAATTGTTTGAAAGGAATCATTCTGTCATTTTCCACGCAAGGTCCTTTTTACCTTTTCGAAAAAATTAAGGCGGGTGTGGCTATTTTCATCCATTATTAAATCATCAAAGCTTCCCTAACAATATAAATAGAATAATTTCATAGTAAATTTTTTCTTTTACAATTATGTGACTTTTAAATGATTTCAAAATAAAGATATTTCTATCAAATAGTTTTGATTATATCTATGTCAACATCCATTGATGGATTTTAAGCTTATTTGAACTTGATTTATTATGATTCAAAACATCCATATTGTATTGAAGGTTTTGGGATATATTTGAATGTGGATGTATTATTTTGATACCATTCATGGTTTATAGAGAAATTATTAACATTTTTTATGCTAGTTTTAATACGAATTATTATGTTATGTTTAAACCTATTCATATGAGAAATGCATTGGACTTAGTAAGTGATGGGTGGACCCCAAGATAGCTCCGGGATGAATCGGTAGGTCTCATGAGACAAACTAGTGTCTTGGAACAAGTCATTGACACAATCTTATTTGTAGTCTTGTCCAAAGGCCTTGACTACGTGGTTATTATAGTCTAGCATTATGCATTTCATTAATAAGAAAGTGGTTACTGATATTACATGAGATTATTCAACAAGTAGAATATATATGTAAATAAGTAAATGGAATTTCTTCATTTTATTATCGCCAGATTATTATTATGATCATGTTTAAAAGGTTTTTGTTTTAGTAATACAATGCCTTAAATGTTTATGCTTATTTATGAATGTTTCCGCTATATTGTTATCCTTACTGAGCATCTGATCTCACCCCTTTCTATGTTTTATTTTTTCCAGGATGTGAAGAAATATTTTATGACTGACCTGCAGGGATAGTCTGAAGGGGATATGAGTGTGGACTATGGAGACTATGTTATTGTAGTTTTTTAATTTATGATATAATGTAACATTCATGCGTGTAATCTATTTTCCAAGACTGCTAAACCGATCGGTCATTCGGGACTTGATTCCTTGTAATCATGCCAATGTATTAAAATAATGCACCAACTCTGGGTAACTGGGGTCAGGGCATTATAGTTAGTATCAAAGGAAGTTTAGAAATAACCTTGGAAGATATCTTTACATAAACTCTGATTAGATCACATAGACCTAAGATAGACTTTGAGGATTAATATAGACGAAATGACTAGAATATTGGTAATGTAGATATTTTTTGAGTTATCCAAGAAAATACATCTCTATTTGGATACGAGCAGGTAGAGGTGGCTCTGACATAGATGTACCTTGGGGTAAAACCCAAAAACACTGCATTGAGCTAGACTTGAACAGGTACTGGAGCACGACAACGGGACTTGTTACACTCTTGGTTACAACACTCCTAAGGGATATGCTTATGATAATTCTCATTTTCATTACAAATCATTATGAAGGGTTTATGAGTATATACTTACTAAATGAAATTCCATAAACCATTCAATTTATGTTATGTATTTTACATGTTTGTAAATATTTCATTTCAAAAACTTATATAGTTTATGCTATTGTATATAAATGGAACAGAGTAGAAGGAATGTGAACTCCAACAGTACGTGTAATCTAAAGAGTAATAAGGATCATATCGTTCACGGTATTAAGCCATCATTTAGAAGATAAATATTCTCCCATGTATTCTCAACATATGAAGACTTATTATCATGTGTTAATAAGATAAGTAAAGAATTCTATGAGTCCTATGGCTTTGAAGGGAAGAAAGAGAATAAAAAGATTGAAGAGAGAAAGATGGATAAAGGGAAGAGGAAAATGAAGAATTTTCCCATATGTGATAACAGTGGGAAGAAACACCCTGGAACGTTCCTGAAGGTAATGAGAGTTTGTTATAAGTTTGGAGAAAAATGACACCATTTACGTGACTGCAAGGGTAAGAAAAAGGTTTTAGATGTACAATTCTTCATCTTCCAGGACATGGGACACTACGTGATCCAATGTACAAATCATTAGAGTATGACCCAAATGATGCTATTGGATAATAATCAAGTTATGATACTACCACAGATGAGGATGAATGATTGGATTTCTTATGTTGTCATTAGAGAATTATGTCATTTGAGTGTTCTATGAACAATGTACTCGTTATAATAATTATGGAGTATATAAGGATTGTATTGTAGTACTATTTCATTAAGGAATTAAGGTTGTGTGGAACCAAGAAAAGTGACTCAATAGCAGGTTAAATTTTTCAAAAATAAATGTTTAAGATAAAAACTATAATATGGTTCTGATACCGAGGTAGTAATTTTGGGATAATACATGATTTATTTGGATAAATTATATTGGATATTCTTGACTATGTTGAAACTTATTAATGATTTGTATATTCCATCATTGTTCTAGTATAAAAAATTTTAGGATTGAAAGAGTATATTAACTATTCTATAAGGAATAAGGGATCATGAATGTAATCAATAAGTTTTTATGGTAATTCAGGATGTTGTAGTGTTTTAAAAGAATAAATGCTGAAGGTGTTCACGTGTTTTTACATGGAAAAAAGGGTCTTTATTGTGTTTACCTTCTTTATAAATTTTGGACTGTGAGTTTGGACAGAAGTATTTTGGATAATTCTAGTTTGATATTATTTTTGGATTTCCATAAAAGGAAAACACCAAGGTCGGATGACAACCTGTCGCATCCGGCGAGGCCACAAGACTTGAACCCGCAACTGAAGGGTGACAAGGGTGTATAACCTACCACTGGCCCACATGATGTCCTAGATTGAATAATGTAGTCTTTTTAAAAAAAATTCATGTAGATGAATTATAGGTTAATTTTTTAACCCTATATGAAATGGATAAATAGAATATTATTTTTATGTTCAATTATCTTTTAGAGTGAAAGATGAGTTTGTGGTAGAAATTAGTTAAAGGATAAGACTCTAATTGTCAAGTATATATTTTTCTTCTTCTCTTATTCTATGAATAAATTAGTTCTTATACTTTAGTGAAAGGATCTTAAAACCAATAATGTGTTATCCTAATACCATATGTTTTGTTGAACCAATGGTATTTTAAATCATCACAGATTGATGAATGTAAGGCCCTCAATTTTACACTTATTTGTTATTGATGACCTCAATCACTACCTATAAATATTTACATTTTTATCCAATTATATGTCTCAAATATACGACAATGTTCTCCAAATCGAGATCATAATTTGGTGGTGCCTCTTTCATTTCTCTTTTCCTCTTATTAAGACTATATTTTTATTAACGTAATTCCCGATGTGGGTTTCCCATAAGTATTTTCTATTTTAAAAAATTTATTTTCGAAATATAATTTCAAATTGTGGGGATGAAATTTAATTATGGAGGGAAGAATTTAACACCCCAATATTTCATAGTACGTTATTTCTTCAATGTAATTCAATAACATTCACTACACACAACACTAAGTTTTAGCGTACCATGACTTACCAAACTAGCCGTTTAAAAGCTATTGTGAATAGTATTAACAGAATTTTGAACTTTATATAATATTTATAATTTTAGAATCCATTTTATGAGTTTCTTAGACTTAATTTAACACCAAATAAATTTTTTTTCAGAAAAATATATAGTTTTAAAAAATTGCAATTTTACCGCCTATTAATGGAGATGCCTTTTTAAATCAAATATTTGAAACTTTTACATATTAAATTTGAAAAAATATACTTCTTATTTAGAATCCTGATATAAGAATTTAGTATCAATAATGTATTGTAGTTTTTTGGATAACTTATATATATGGGTGAATAGTGAAAAATACTATATTTTAACTGAAAAAATCTTTTTTAATCAAAATATTTTATAGAGTTAATTTATACATTTTAATGGTTTGGAAGTATAAATAGATTATATTTTTACCATTTAATCCAATTATAGACATTGTATGTAATTTCTCTTTGAAATTGGACACAAACAAGTGTCAATCTTTTGAAATTTATTATTTCTTAGAAATACACCTATTGGTTTTGACTACAGGAATTAATTTTAATTTAATAAATGAAACTTCTATGTTTTGAATTTGGTAATATAGAATTCATTATTGAATTCGGAATATCAAAATTGGCATAGGGTAAATATTTGGTATGTTTTAAAAACATTTAATTTTTTATTCATAGTGAAAAACACTGAGTTATAGTTTAAAACCAATTTTTTTAAATAATTATTTATGTAATTTAAATTTATTTTAGTTCAAAATAGATAGATAATACCTATATAAGTTCAATGTAATTAATTAGAGTCAGTTTATAGTTATTTTAGATATATAAAAATATTATTGAACTTTTCACCGTCTTTTACCCACCTCATTTGAGAATTTGCAAATTCACATAAAACCTAATTTTATAGCTTCTGTGAGTGGAATTTCAAAAATCCGAGAGACATGCTTAATATCAAAGAGTAAAATGTGGTTGAAAAAGATAAAAATATTTTTTGGTGAATGTTAACTTATTAGTTTTATTTACCACGGTAAAAAGTAAATACGGAAATAAAGGGTAAAATGATATTATTATTACCCTAACACATGTCCTAATTCTATCGGCTATGTATAATTCAACAAAAAAACCCTTAGAAATAAAATATGAACCTCTTTGGTCCACATGAATTAGATTAGGACATTTATTATTATTTAAATCAAAGTAGAGTTAAAAGAGTTAAAATCAATATTTTATAACTAAAACATTTTTACAAAGAGTTATACATAACATAAATTAGATTAAAAATATTAATTAGAAAGCAAAAAATTTTCCTACATAATGGTATTTTATTAAAAATCTTTAGACATTAAATATTTTAATTTATTTATGACACAATGATGATGTAGTAATCATCTTATTAGTGAAATATTAAAATAATTGATATTATAAATTCCCAAATAAATAAAATTTTTCTTTTTTAATGAATTACACGAATTTTATTGGTTTATATGAAATGTTAGTATTGATTAAAGGAATTTGGTTTGAATTTATAAATTTATTAAGACTTTATTCAAAATCAATTTTTAAATAGTGTCAAAATTGACATAAAGCAATTTTTTTTAAAAATAATTTATTATTAATTGATATAATATTCCTAAAAATCTAAGGTTCGGCCAAAAGACTTAATGATGATAGGTGTGTCATTAATGAACCACATGGGGTTCACTTGGAAGTTTATAGCATGTTTATTAGCCACATAATATAAAAATATAAAGAGACATGGTAAATGTCAAACTATTTAACTATGAGTTAAATATGAAAGATAAGGGTAAATTAGTGACCCAAACTTGTCTAAAACCTATTGGTTGAGTGGGTTTCGACCCATCCACACCTTAGACTATAAAAAATTGTGTTTGGAGCCATTATAAATAGAATATTAATTTATTATAAAATAAAACTTTCTGTTTTTCCTAATGAGACCCTCCTCCTCTTTATAAAAGGACACCACTTCTAACCAATTATTCATACCTTCAAAGCCTTTTTGTTCTGCGAAACCCTACCCATATATCTTCTCAATGTCCCTCAATTAATCATAGAGGCCTTATTTTGATCAGAATGCCAATTATCTATCTTTTATCACACAATAAATCATCATGAAAATTTTTTATAAAATAATATAGGAATGTAAAATTATCATAATCATTTCATAAATAATTACATTTTTTCACTATTTGATCTGTATCTTAAATAATTTTATAAAATGTAATATTCATTAAAACATTTATTTTGTAATTGAATAGTTAAAATTCCACTCAAATATAGTTTATATTTATTCCATTTAAGTAATATCAATTATTTAAAAAAATTGGTATTAATTATATAAGATTGTGTTTTATTAATTATAGATCAAATTCGGGTAATTTAAGAGATATTATTTTGATAAAATCATCTAGAGGACTAATTTCTGGAATTATATAAAAATAAAATTACAAATTTTATCTAATATTATACAAATTATTTCACCAAGTCTAATTAATTTATATAAATAATATAAGGCTTAGTAAGTTAAGAATAACTATGAAAAAGTACTACATCAACCTTGGAATAAATTTTTTGATGATGATATTCATTATTCGAATTGAAAAATTTACAACCACAATTAATGAGGTATAATTTCTATGTTTTATTTCAGTCTAAATAACAAAATTATTTATTAAAAAATGAGAAAATATAAAACAAAATTTAAATTATATTAATAAGTAATCAAATTTTCAGTATAACATTTAATATTAATAGAATATTAGCTAAAAGTAGACATGTAATATCAAGATGAATTCTAGTTCTTCATTCAACCTCACTGTTTTAACTGGTATTTTTAGTATTGATATTTTTTTCACTAATATGATAATTACAAAAAATTAGTGTCTGAATCAGAATATATAAATTCATTAACATGATCACTCAAAATAATTAGATTTATATTTAATCATTTATAATAGAAGACCAATAATATTAAATAAATTAGTAGAATTATATTTTTATGTGACAAAAAAAATCTATTTAAATATAGTTTAAACACCAAATGGGAAAATCACATAATTTTTCTCCCAATAATCATTTATTTTATAGAACCAAATAAATCCATTTTCCCAAATAGTATTCCATTACAATATTAGACATTAATAATATGTTGGAGGATAGTCTTATGTTTCATACAACATTAATAATGATCAAATTATTTTTACGAGTTAAACTTAATTTCTTGTATATCTGATGAATTTATAATCATATAATACATAAAAAAATATCTAATGTTGATGTTTCCTAGTATTATACACAAAAAATAGTAAAATTTTTAGTTTTTATTTAAAAAATATGTTTGATGACTGATTTATTTTAGGTCTTGTTTACAAAAAAATTTAATTTTTATAAATCGATTGATTAGAAATAATTTATGGAAAATGAATAATAAATTACCCATTCCAATAATTCACAACACAAAAATATCATAAATAAATATTTTTAAAATGGTTTTTATTATGTCCTAAATCCACAAAATAAATAAAAACTAAATTATTTCCAATTAAATATATAAAACTCTATATGATTATTTCTTCATTTATATTTGCTCTAAGATAAATGCATCCACTGTTCAACATCACCATGTTTTAAAATTTTGACATGTTACCTATTGTCGGTGGAGAAAAACATTTTTTCCTATACATGTTGTTCATACTATGGGTTCTCATCCTTTTTTCATAAAATATATAATACTATTTTCTTGGAAAGCAAATATTAATTAGGATTGTAACATAATTAATTAATTTATTTTGGAAAACACAACTCTCATACACATAAGTCTCTAATAGTTTAAATCATATTGAAAATAAAATAATTATGAAAAATAAAATACTTAAATCAATTTAATAAAAATTTATTAACACAATGAATTCATCTTTGACATTTAGATCAAACATAATATATTTTTGGAACAGATAAATTTGAATTAAAATGGCATTCTACTAAAATATAACCTATATGAAGGATGATATGGATTGTTTAAAAAAAATTCAAGGTATATGAAAATATTCATTTCATTATATAAAACTGGATATTGTCCATTTCAGTCAACTAACATCTAATTTTAGTTGAAAAAATTTCATATCATTAGATGTTGAACTAAAACAATATTAAAAATATATATCTAGTGAGTATATTGAAATTTAATATATATGTTTTAAAATAAAAAATTTCATGAAATATCATAAATAGTACCATCATAGAATTTCATGATGTTTTTATGTTTTATTTTAATGGTAGTTATTTATATCACCATTTTCTTGAACAAGTGAATTTTATTCTGATTAAATTATTAATTAAGATTTTTTTCTGTGGATAAATCTAAATATTAATTTTCTAATAAATTTAAAATTTATTATTCATATATTATTTTGCGAAAATTGGAATTTTAATTTAATATTTTATGTGATTATGTAATCCCCAAATCTATAATAAATTAACTATTCTAAGCAATATGTTTATTAAATCCCAAAATAATAATGCATCCATATATATATATTGATGAACCATTAGACGTATGTTCACCACAACATGATATAAAAGTTTATAAATAATTAAATCCAATTATTAATCTATTTTTTTAATATAATTTATATTTTTTCCCTTCAACATAAATTTTATAAAATATTGATAAAAAATGTTTTTTTTATAATAGATCATTTTTTCTTTTTAAAACACTTCCTTATAATCCATTCTATAATCATATTTGTTTCCGTCAACACCGCTATTTTTTATCCTTATTTCATGCTAAGAGAGTTCATTTATATTATAATTATAATTACTACAATATGACTAAATATAACATTTTTTCTAAGAATATGTATTCTCTAATATATTATCATCATAATTAATATTACTCAAATTAATTTTATTTAATGTAGAACCAAAAGATACAATATTTTCATTTTCTCTTTATCAACATGGTTTTTATATTGAATTAACACTCTAAAAATATCATCAAATTTTTAATTAATATGTTGATTACTCCAGTTTTTATTTCATTACAGAGATTCCTACTCTATTAAAATAATATTAAATATTTTCTCCACTAGCTAATAATCAGTTAATTTCATCTGACAATAATATTTATGTCCATTAAAAAAACTATAAATCTCATATGATTATTTTTTATAGACTAACCATGTTAAAAATAAATAGACTTCAAGTCATGAATATAAATCGCACAATGAGTTTCAAATCATAGACATTATAGAATGAGCAATTTATAAATTAATCTATAATAAATTATGTTTTTCAAAGAAATAATTTTTATTATATATATTACAAGTCAAAGAAACATAAAACTTATAAAGAATTTGAAATTCTAATAATATTATACATTCTCCTCATGTGTGAAATAAAAATATTCATTCTCTAGAATTTGTAATTTCAAGTCAAAATTATAAAATGATCCATTGATATATTAATAAAAAATGTATTCAACCAACAACACCAATACCAATAGTCCTAAAAATTATTGACTGGTGGTGGTCTTGGATTTTGATTCTCAAACATTATACCTAGAATTTCGGTTACACTAATAAAAAAATTAGTCTTTTCAATAATAACTTTAACTAAATGAATATTTTGAATTAAAAAAATTAGTAAACAGTAATGTTGATATTTTCAAGGTTAATTTAGAGATGATATATAATAGAAATTTTTTTCATGGAAAATAGATGGTATAGAAAAGGAATTAGTGAATTATATTTGAAACCTAACATAAATTTTTTAATCCCACATGAGTAATAAGTTTACATGTATGTACATACATATAATAAACATAAAAGTTATTGTATATTACAATAGTTGAAATTTTATAATTATAATGCGTATATAAAATAATTAAAAAAAATTAAAAATTTAATACATTAAAGAACAAAATATATAAACAAATATATAAAATATAAAAAAAATATAAATATAAATAAATAAATCAGTACCTGGTAAGAAATCATGAACTATTTTTAGTGGCATTATTTAATGGAAAACACCAAAAAATGGAGTCTAGTGCTTCAACATAAATAAGAATGTGATTGTTAAAATTTACTCTAGGTATCACCATCAATACATGGATGTACACTGTTCAAACATTAAAACTCTTATTTTTAACAATCAAAAGATTCAATGATCCTAAGTTCGATAACATATTTAAAATATCATAATACCATCATTAAATATAATGAAAATAGAAATTATTATATTTAATAAATTAAATTAAATTTTTTTAAAGACACAATTATTCACATCATAACCTCCTAGAAATAGAGAGAATAAGGATAGAAATTAAAATATGATATTTTTGATGATTTAAAATAAAATCTTAAGAAATGGATACTCTGTGAATAAATTTCATAAGGAAAAACAATGAAAATATAGAATACAAATAAAATGAATATATTTAAGTATTGAAAATGAAATGAATATCTTTTAGTGATTTATTATATCATAACACTCGTATGATTCATAAAATGGAGTGTTCTTTTATAGACACAAATCCAAAATGTATATTCAATAATCATTGGGATTAGTTTTTATAACAATTCAATATTTTGAAATATAAATACTGTTAAAAAACTTTGTGTTTATGGTATGTTACTCCATATTAAACGTAATCCCCAAATAATTTATGATGTTTTTTATATAAAATTTATTTTTTGATATTATTTTTTATATACAATGTAACACCCCAAGAGTTCATAGTACGTTATTTCTTCAAAGTAATTCAATAACTTGCACTACATGCAACACCGATTTTTAGCGCACCATGGCTTACGAAACAAGCCGTTTAAAAGACGTTATGAATAATATTAATGGAATTTGAACATTATATAATACTTATAATTCAAGAATCCATATTATGAGTTTCTTAGACATAATTTAAGAACAAATAAAAATTTTTCAGATAAAAGAAGTATTTTTAAAAAATTGCAATTTTACAGCCTTTTAATGGAGAAGTCTTTTTAAATCACATATTTGAAACTTTTATATATTAAATTTGACAAAATAAACATCTTCTTTAGAATCATGACATATTAATTTAGTTTCAATAATGTTTTGGTGTTTTTCTGATAACTTTTATATTTGGGTGAATAATGAAAAACACAATATTTTAACTGAAAACTACTATTTTAATCAAAATAATTTATAGTGTTAATTTATAAAAATTAATATTTTTTAAGTATAAATAGATTATATTTTTACCATGTAATCCAATGATGGTCATTTTAATTAATTTCACTATGAAATTGGACACAAACAAGGGTCAAGTATTTGATATATATTATTTCTTAAAAATATGCCTTTTGGTTTTGACAGCGGAAATGAATTTTAATTTAATAAATAAAACATATATGTTTTTAATTTGGTAAAATATACTTCATTATTGAGTTCAGAATATCAAAAATAGAATAAGGTAAATTTTTTTTATTTTTCTGGAAACATTTAATTTTTTGATGAATAGTGAAAAACACTGACTTATTGTTTAAAAGAAATTTTTTATTTAAATAACTATTTATTAAATTTAAATTTATTTTAGGTAAAAATAGATAAATAATACTTATATGAGTTCAATTTAATTCATTAGATTCAGTTTATAGTAATTTTAGATATATAAAAATATCATTGAACTTTTCCCCGTCTTTTACCCACCTCCTAGGAGAATTTCAAAACACACAAAAAAACATAATTTTACCGCTTCTATGAGTGGAATTTTGAAAATATGATATAAATGGTTATTATAAAGGAGTAAAATTTGGTTTAATAAGATAAAAATATTTTTGGTTGAATCGTAACGTTTTCCTTTTATTTACCACGTTAAAAAGTAAATAGGGTAATTAAGGGTAAAAATGATATTATTATTACCCTAACACGTGTACTAATTCTATTGGATAACTATAATTAGACCAAAAACAACCTTAGGAATAAAATATTAACCTCTTTGGTCCACATGGATTATAATAGTACATATATTATTTTTTAATTCAAAGAAGAGTTAAAAAAGTTAAAATCAATGTTTAATAACTAAAATATTTTTAAATCTAGAGTAATAAATATTATAAATTAGATTATAAATATTCCTTAAAAATATAAAAAGATTTCATAAATAGAGGTATTTAATTTATAAAATTTATAAATTAAATAATTTATTTATATATGTAACAACGATGATGTAGTTATTATCTTATCAGTGAAATATTAAAATAATTGTTATTATAAATTCCCAAATAAATATAATTTGAGACTTTTAATGAATAAAACGAATTTTATTTGTTAATATGATATTTTAGTATTGATTAAATGAATTTATTTCGAATTAATGATGTTATTAAGACTTTAACAAATATCAAGTATTAAATAGTGTCAAAATGTACAATAAGATGTTTTTAAAACAAATATTATATTATTAATTGATATAATATTCATAAAAATCACAAGTTCATCCAAAAGACTTATATGATGATAGGTATGTCATTAATAAACAACATGGGGTTCTCTTGGCAGTTTATAGTAAGTTTATTAACCATATAATATAAAAATACAAAAAGAAATGGTAAATGTTAAATTATTTAACTAAGAGTTAAATCTGAAAGATAAGGGTAAAATAGTGACCCAAAAATGTCTAAAACCTATCGGTTGAGTTGTTTTTGACCCATTCCAACCTTTAACTTTAGATAATTCAGTTTATATCCATTATAAACCTAATATGATTTTATTATAAAATAATACTTTATGTTTTTTTAAAGAGTCCCTCATCCCCCTTTTAAAAGGACACCACTTCTAACCAATTATTCATACCATCAAAGCCTTTTTGTTTGGCCAAACCCTTCCCAAAAATCCTCTAAACTTACCTCAATTCAACCTAGAGGCCTTAGTTTCATCAGAAAGCTATCCTATGGATCCCTTTTGATCAAATAAAAAGTAATAACCCGAAGAAGAGATAATGTTTTCACCACCCTCTTCCAAGTTCTTTTCTTCTTCCACTTCTTTATTCATTGTGATATAAATTCTAAAATAATTACTCCAGTATCTTCTATATACAATGATGTTATTATAAATATGGTACAACTATATTGAGTATTCTATCCATCCCTTGGATGACATGTCACCATACATGCGTATGTACGGCTTACAGTCTCCACATCGTGGTGTAATTGTTGTTAAATACATTATTATTTGGATGGGTATAATAATGATGTGTAATTCATTTAAATAATATATATAACATGATAATTATTCAGTATATATGATACACCAACCAATTATATATTATTTTAATATTAAAATAATTATATTGTCGCTCGTGCGTACGTACAGATTACCGTCTCCATGAACGCAGTGACATTCATTCCCCATTGTAACCATACAAGACTAATTTCTTTTGATGATTAAAAATAAGATTTAAATACTTGATATCATTCTGGATATGAATATGATACAACCTATGGATAAAAAACATGGCTTATGTAACAATTCATATAAAAGGAAATAATTAAGTGAACAACTGAAACAAAGATAATACTAATAAATTATTAACAAATAAATAGTAAAAGATCATATATGATATCATAATTATGTATATGATTCTTGTATAATTTAATAACAATGATTTAACTATTATAGAGGAGGTTAAACTAACCTCAACCAAGGAAAAGTACAAGGTAAGGGTTAATTTCACAATCTCTTCATTATTCAAGGTTGTTTATATGTAAGTATCTTCTAGAACCTCTTTATCGTCCACATACATGTTTCTTAAAAATGTACTCCAAAACATTTTTATTATTTTATAAACTATGGATTAAAGTCATGTATACCCATGTTTTACTTTTTATAAAATGATTTGAAAGGAATCATTCCGTCATTTTCCAAACAAGGTCCTTTTTGACCTTTTCGACAAAATTAAGGCGGGTGTGGCTATTTACACTGTTACAAAATCATTGATGATTCCAATAAAATATTACAAGATTAATTTCATAGTAAATGTTTTATTTGACAATTATTTTACTTTTAAATTATTTAAAAAAATATATTTCTCTCAAATAGTTTTGATTTCACCTATGTCAACATCCAATGATGGATTTTAAGCTTATTTGAAGTTGATTTATTATGATACAAAACATCCATGTTGTATTGAAAGTTTTGGGATATGTTTGAATCTGGATATGTTATTTTTATACTTTTCATGGTTTATGGAGAAAGTATAAACATTTTTTAGGACAATTTTAGTATGAATGTTTGTGTTATGTTTAAAATTATTCATATGAGGGATGCAATGATCTTAGTATGTGAAGGGTGGAGCCCCGCTATAACCTCTCGATGCATCAGTAGGTCTCACGAGACAAACTAGTGTCTTAAAACAAGGCTTTGACAAAATATTATTTGTATTCTTGGCACAAGGCCTTGACTATATCGTTATGATAGTCTAGCATTATGCATTCCATCAATAAGAAAGTGGATAGTGATATTGCATGTGATTATTCAAGAATTAGTATATCCATGTGAATAAGTAAATGGAATTACTTCTTTTTATTATTTCCATATTATAATGAAGTTTAAATTTAATTGGATTTTGTTTTAGATATAAATTTCCTTCTATTATTATGCTTATTTATGAATGTTAAAACTATATTTTTATCCTTACTGAGCATCTGATCTCACCCCTTTCTATGTTTTATTTTTCACAGGATGTGAAGAAATATTATATGACTGACCTGCAGGGATAGTCTGAAGGGGATATGAGTGTAGAATATGAAGACTATGTTATTGTAGTTTTTTCACTTTATGATATAATGTAACATTCATCAATGTAATCAATTTTCCAAGACATCTAAACTGATCGGTCCTTTGGGACTTGATTCCGTGTAATCATGATAATGTATTAAAATAATGAACCGAATCTGGGTAACTAGGGTCGGGGCATTATTGTGTGAATCAGAGGAAGTTTAGAAATGACCTTGGAAGCTAGATTTATATAAACTTTTATTACATCACATAGACCTAAGAGAGACTTTGAGGATAAGTATATAATAAATTCTTAGAATTTTGGTAATGTAGAAATTTTGGGAGTTTTCCAAGATAATACATCTATGTCTAGATATGAGCAGGTAGAGGCAGCTCTGGAATAGATGTACCTAGGGGTAAAATACAAAAACCCATCTTTGAGCTAGACTCAAACGAGAACAAGTGCATGACAACAATCCTTGATGCACTCTTGGTTATGAAACTCCCGGGGGATATGCATAGGATAATTCTCATTTTCATTACAAAAAATTATGAAGGGTTTATGATTATATACTTCCTCAATGAAATCATCTTTATGATTATGGATTATATCCATAAAATTTTCAATTTATGTTTGGTATTTTACAATTTTTGAATTATTTCATTTCATAAACTGAACTAGTTTTTGCTATTGTTTAGAAATGGCGCCCAATAGAAGTAATGTGAACTCCAAAAATATTTATGATCCAAAGAGTAAGAAGGATCATATGTTTCATGGTATGAAGCCATAATTTAGAAGAAAAATAGTCTCAAATGTATTCTAAACATATGAAGAAATATTATCATGTGTTAATAAGATATGTAAATAATTCTCTGAGTCCTATGGAATTGAATGGAAGAAAGGGAAGAAAAGGATGGTAGAGAGAAATATAGATAAAGGGAAGAGGTAAAAGAATAATTTTCCCATATGTGATAACTATGGGAAGAAACACCCTATAAATTTCTTAAAGGGAATGGGAGTTTATTATAAGTATAGTGAAAAAGGACACCATGTACGAGACTACAAGGGTAAGAAAAAGGATTCAAATGTACAATGCTTCATCTATAAGAAGTTGGGACACTACGCAAACCAATTTCCAAATCATCAGAGTATGACCCAAATGATGCTATTGGATAATAATAAAAGTTACAATACTACCACATATGAGGATGAATTATTAGAGTTCTTATGTTGTTAGTAGAGAATTATGTCATTTGAGTGATGTATCAAAAATGTACTGGTTATAATAATTATGAAGTATATAAGGATTTTACTGTAGTACTATTTCATTAAGTACTTAAGATTTTGTGGAACCATGAATAGTTACTCAATAGCAGGTCAAATTTTTGGAAAATAAATGGTTAAGAGAAAAAACATAATAAGTTTCTTAATACTGAGGTAGTGATTTTGGAATAACACATGATTGATTTAGATAAATTATATTGAATATTCTTGACTACCTTGAAATTGATTAATTATTTGTATATTCCATCATTGTTGGAGTTTACAACATTTTGGGATATAAGGAGTATATCTAGTATTCTATAAGGAATAAGGGGGATCATGAATGTAATCAATAAGGTTTTATGGTAATTCCGGATGTTGTTGTGTTTTAAAAGAATAAATGATGAAGGTGTTCACATGTTTTTACACGGAAAAAAAGGATCTTCCTTGTGTTTTCCTTCCTTATAAATTTTGGACTTTGAGTTTGGACAGAAGTATTTTGGATAATTATTGTATTGAGATTATTATTGGATTTCCATAAAAGGACAACCTGGAGGTCGGGCGGTAACCCGTCGAATCCGGCATGGCCGCGAGACCTGAACTCGCAACCGAAATAATACAAGGGTGTATCACCTACCACTGGCCCATGTGATGTCTTGGATTGAATAATGTAGTCTTTTTTAAAAAATTCCGGTAGATGAATTATAAATTCATTTTTAACCCTAAACGAATATGATAAATAGAATATTATTTTTAAGTTCTATTATCTTTTAGAGTGAAATATGAGTTTTTGGTAGAAAATAGTTAATGGATAAGACGCTACTTGTCAAGTATATATTTTTCTTCATCACTTATTCTATGAAGAAATTAATTCTTATACATCAGTGAAATGATCTTAAAAACAAAAATGTGTTTTCTTAGTACCATATGTTTTGTTGAACCAATGGTATTTTAAATCATCATAAATTAATGAATTTATGGCCCTCAATTTTACACTTGTTTGTGGTTGATGACCTCAATCACTACATATAAATATTTACGTTTTTTCTCCAATTATATTTATCTAATTTACGCCAATGTTCTCCTAATCGATATCATAATTTTGTCGTTACTCTTTCATTTCCCTTTTACTCTTATTAAGACTAAATTTTATTATCCTAATTTCCGATGCGGGTTTTCCCAAAGGTATTTTCTATTTACAACATTTTATTTTCGAAAAATAATTTCAAATTGCGAGGATGAAATTATTTGAAGGAGGGAATAATGAAACACCCCAAGATTTCATAGTACTTTATTTCTTCAACGTAATTCAATAACATGCACTACACACAACACCGAGTTTTAGCGCACCATGACTTACCAAACTAGCCATTCAAAAGATGTTATGAATAGTATTAACTGAATTTTGAACCTTATATAATACTTATAATTTTAGAATCCATATTATGTGTTTCTTAGACATAATTTAAGAACAAAAACATTTTTTTTTCAGATAAAAGAAGTATTTTTCAAAAATTTCAATTTTACTGTCTTTTAATGGAGAAGAACTTTTAAATCCAATATTTGAAATTTTTACATATTCAATTTGACAATATAAACTTCTTCTTTAGAATCAAGACATAAAAATTTAGTTTCAATAGGTTTTTGGAGTTTTTCTGAAAACTTTCATATATGGGTGAATAGTGAAAAATACTATATTTTAACTGAAAACAACATTTTAATAAAAAAATATATAGTGTTAATTTATAAATTTTAATGGTTTGGAAGTATAAATAGATTATATTTTTACCTTTTAATCCAATGATGGTTGTTGTATGTAATTTCACTATGAAATTGGACACAAACATGTTTCAATCTTTTGATATTTATTATTTCATATAAATACGCCTTTAGGTTTTGACAGTGGGAAATAATTTTAATTTAATAAATGAAAATTCTATGTTTTTAATTTGGTAAAATAGACTTAACTATTTAATTCGGAATATCAAAATCAGCATTGGGTAAATTATTTGTATTTTTCTGAAAACATTTAATTTTTGATGAGTAGTGAAAAACACTGAGTTATAGTTTAAAACCAAATTTTTATTTAAAATTTTTTTTATTTAATTTAAATTTATTTTAGGTCAAAATAGATACATAATACCTATATAAGTTCAATGTAATTCATTAGAGCTAGTTTATAGTAATTTTATATATATAAAAATATTATTGAACTTTTCACCGTCTTTTACCCACCTCCTAGGAAAATTTGCAAATTCACATAAAACATAATTTTACCACTTATGTGAGTGGAATTTTTAAAATTAGAGATACACAATTAATATCAAGGAGTAAAATTTGGTTCAATAGGATAAAAATATTTTTTGGTGAATAGTAACTTTTTACTTTTATTTACCACGGTAAAAACTAAATAGGGTAATTAAGGGTAAAAATGATATTATTATTACCATAACACATGTCCTAATTCTATTAGATCAGTATAATTAGATCTAAAACAACCTTAGGAATAAAATTTGAACATGTTTGTTCCACATGGATTAGATTAGTACATTTATTATTATTTAATTCAAACACGAGTTAAAAAAGTTAAAATAAAAATTTAATAACTAAAACATTTTTAATATAGAGTTATACATAAGATAAATTTGATTATAAATATTCATTATAAAGATAAAATTATTTAATACATAATTGTATTTTATTTATAAATTTTAGAAATTAAATATTTTAATTTACTCAAGACACAATGATGATGGAGTAATTAACCTATTAGTGAAATATTAAAATAATTGATATTATAAATTACCAAATAAATATAATTTGATACTTTTAATGAATTCCAAGAATTTTATTGGTTAATATGACAAGTTAGGATTGATTAAATGAATTTTGTTCGAATTAATGGAGTAATTAAGACTTTAACAAAAATCAATTATTAAATAGTGTCAAAATTGAACCAAATGACTTTTTAAATCAAATATTATATTTTTAATTTATATAATATTTAAAAAAATCACAGCTTCATCCAAAGGACATATATAATTATAGGTATGTCATTAATTAACCACTTGGGGTTCTCGTGGTAGTTTATAGTATGTTTATTAACCATATAATACAAAAATACAAAAAGACATGGTAAATGTCAAACTATTTATCTAAGAGATAAATCTGAAATATAAGAGTAAAATAGTGACCCAAAATTGTCTAAAACATATTGGTTGAGTGGTTTTCAACCCATACCCACCTTAGAAATTTAATAATCCAGTTTGGAGACATTATAAACCGAATATAAATTTATTATAAAATAATAAATTATGTGTTTCTTAAAGAGCCACTCCTCCCCCTTATAAAAGGACACCACATATACCAAATTATTCATACATTCAAAGCCTTTTGGATCAGCCTACCCCAGCCCAAATATCCTCTATACATCCATAAATTAAACCTATAGGTCATAGTTTGATCAGAAATCCATCCTATGGAGCCCTTTCGATCAAATAAAAAGGAAGAACCCGAAGAAGATGTAATGTTTTCACCAAACTCTTTCAAGTTCCTTTCATCTTCCACTTCTTATTTATTTTTTATTTCCACTATAAAAAAATAAATCTTTTATCCTCTATATACTATGATGTTATTATAAATATGTTACAACCATATTTAGTATTCTACCCATCCCTTGGATGACATGTCACCATACGTGTGTATGTACTGCTTATCGTCTCCACATCGAGGTGTAATTGTTATTAAATAAATTATTATTTCGATGGGTATAATAATGATGTGTAATTCATTTAAATAATTAATATAACATGATAATTATTCTTTATATATGATACACAATACAATTATATATTATTTTAATATAAAAAGAATGATATTGTCCCTCGTGCGTACGTACAGATTGCAGTCTCCACGAACACGGTGAGATTCATTCCCCACCGTATCTATTCAAGACTGATTTTTTTTTATGATTAAAAATAATGTTTAAAGACTTTATATCATTCGAGATATGAATATCATACTCCCTATTGATAACAAACACGGCTTTTGTAACAAATCATATAAAAGGAAACGAGTAAGTGAACACCCAAAACGATGATAATACAAAAATATTATTAACAAATAAATATTAAAATATCATATCTGATGTCATATTTATGTACATGAATCTTTTATAATTTAATAACAATGATTTAACTATTTTACAGGAGGTTAACCTACTCTCAACCAAGGTAAAGTACAAGGTAAGGGTTAATTTCACAGTCACTTCATTATCCGAGGATGTTTATACGTAAGTATCTACTGGGACATCTTTATCATCCACATCCATGTTTCATAAAAATGTATTCCAAAATATTATTACTATTTACTAGAATATTGTTTAATGTAATTTATAACCTTGTTTTTCGTTTTATAAAATATTTTTAAAGGAATCATTCTGTCATTTTCCAAACAAGGTTCTTTATGACCTTTTCGACAAAATTTAGGCGGGTTTGGCTCTTTTCCTCCATTATAAAATCGTCAAAGCTTACTTTACAAGATTAAAAGGAATAATTTCATATTCAATGTTTTCTTTTACAATTATGTGACTTTTAAATGATTTCAAAAAATTATATTTCTCTCAAATAGTTTTGATTTCATTTATGTCAACATCCTTTGATGGATTTTTAGCTTATTTGAAGTTGATTTATTATGGTACAAAACATCCATATTATATTAATTGTTTTGTGATATGTTTGAATTTGGATGTGTTATTTTTGTACCATTCATGGTTTATGAAGAAAGTATTAACATTTTGTATACTAGTTTTAATACTAATTTTTATGTTATGTTTAATCCTATTCATATGAGGAATGCATTGGACTTAGTAAGTGACTGGTGGAGCCCGCTATAGCTCCTCAATGCATCGTCAGGTCTCATGATACAAACTAGTGTTGTGGAAAAAGTCCTTTACAAAATATTATTTTTAGTCTTGGCACAAGGCCTTGAATATGTGGTTATGATAGTCTGACATTATGCATTCCATCAATAAGAAAGTGGATAGTGATATTGCATGTGATTATTCAACTAGTAGAATTTCCATGTGAATAAGTAAATGGAATTACTTAATTTTATTATTGCCATATTATGCTGATGATCATGTTTAAAAGTCTTTTGTTTTAGTTATAAATTTTTTTAAATGTTTATGCTTATTTATGAATGTTTCCGGTATATTTTTATCCTTACTGAGCATCTGAGCTCACCCCTTTCTATGTTTTATTTTTCCCAGGATGTGAAGAAATATTTTATGACTAACCTGTAGGGATAGTCTGAAGGGGATATGAGTGTGGACTATGGAGACTATGTTATTGTTGTTTTTTACTTTATGATATAATGTAATATTCATGTAGGTAATCTATTTTAAAAGACTGCTAAACTGATTGGTCCTTCGGGACTTGATTCCTTGTAATCATGAAAATTTATTAAAATAATGCACCGACTCTGGGTAACTGGGGTCGGGGCATTATAGTTGATATCATAATAAGTTTACCAATATCCTTGGAAGCTAGATTTACATAAACATTGATTAGAGAACATAGAAAGAAGACAGACTTTGAGGATTAGTGTAGACGAAATTCCTAGAATTTTGGTAAGGTAGAGATTTTTTGAGTTATATGCAAATATGTTTCTGTTTGGATTCGAGCAGGTAGAGGCGGCTCTGACACATATGTACCTAGGGGTAAAACCCAAAAACACTACTTTCATCTAGTCTTTAACAAGAACTAGTGCACAACAACGGGCCTTGATACACGCTTGGTTACGACACTCCTAGGGGATATTCTTAGGATAATTCCCATTTTCTATACAAATCATTATGAAGGTTTTATGAGTATATACTTCCTCAATGAAAACATCTTTATGATAATGGATTATATCCATAAACCGTTCAATTTACATTAGGTATTTTACAAGTTTGGAATTATTGCATTTCATAAATTGACCTAGTTTATACTATTATATATAAATGTCGCCCAGTAGAAGGAATGTAAACTCCAGCAATACGTATGATCCAAAGAGTAATAAGGATCATATCATTCACGATATTATGAAATAATTTAGCAGATAGATAGTCTCCCATGTATTCTCAACATATGAAGAAATATTATCATGTATTTATAAGATAAGTAAAGAATTATCAAAGTACTTTGGCATTGAATGGAAGAAAGAGAAGAAAAGGATGGAAGAGAGAAAGATGGATAATGGGAAGAGGAAAAAGAATAATTTTCCCATATGTGATACTTGTGGGAAGAAACACCCTGGAACTTTCCTAAAGGGAATGGGAGGTTGTTATAAGTGTGGATAAAAAGGACACCAAGTACGTGACTAAAAGGGTACGAAAAAGGTTTCAAATGTACAATGATTCATCTGCAAAGAGTTGGGACACTACATGAACCAATGTCCAAATCATCATAGTATGACCCAAATGATGCTATTGGATAATAATCATGATATGACAGTAACACATATGAGGATGAATGATTAGAGTTATTATGTTGTTATTAGAGAATTATGTCATTTGAGTGTTGTATCAACAATGTACTGGTTATAATAATTAGGGAGTATATAAGGATTATACTGCAGTACTATTTCATTAAGGACTTAAGATTGTGTGGAACAAAGAAAAGTGACTCAATAGTAAGTTAAATTTATGGAAAAAATGGTTAAGAGAAAAACTATAATATGGTTCTGATACCGAGGTAGTGATTTGGGAATAATACATGATTGATTTGGATAAATTATATTGGATATTCAAGACTACGTTGAAACTGATTAATGATTTGTATATTCCATCATTGTTCGAGTTTACAAAATTTTTGGATTTAACGAGTACATCAACTATTATATAAGTAATAAGGGATCATGAATGTAATCAATAAGGGTTTATTGTAATTTAGGATGTTGCAGTGTTTTTAAAGAATAAATGATGAATGTGTTCACATGTTATTACACAAAAAAGGATCTCCATTGTGTTTACCTTCTTTATAAATTGTGGACTGTGAGTATGGACAGAATTATTTTGGATAATTATAGTTTGATATTATTTTTGGATTGCCATAAAAGGACAACCCGGAGGTCGGACGGCAACCTGTTGCATCCGACAAGGCCACAAGACTTGAACCCGCAACCGAAGGGCGACAAGGGTGTATCAACTACCATTGGCCCACATGATGTCCTGAATTGAATAATTTAGTATTTTTAAACAAAAATTGTTTTAGATGTATTATAAATTCATTTTTTAACCCCATATTAAATGGATAAATAGAATATTATTTTAAAGGTCAATTATCTTTCAGAGTGAAGGATGAGTTTGTGGTAGAAATTAGTTAAAGGATAAGACTCTACTTGTCAAGTATATATTTTTCTTCTTCTCTTATTCTATGAAGAAATTAATTCTTATACTTTAGTGAACTGATCTTAAAACCAAAAATGTTTTGTCCGAATACCATATATTTTGTTGAACCAATGGTATTTTAAATCATCATAGATTGATGAATTTAAGGCCTTCAATTTTACACTTATTTGTGATTGATGACCTCAATCACTATCTATAAATATTTACGTTTTTTCTCCAATTATATGTCTCTAATTGAATCCAATGTTCCACTAATCAAGATCATAATTTGGTGGTGACTCTTTAATTTTTCTTTTCCTCTTATTAAGACTAAATTTTATTAACCTAATTTCTGATGAGGGTTTTCCCATATGTATTTTCTATTTTGAACATTTTATTTTCGAAAAATAATTTCAAATTGAGAGGATTTAATTTATTAAAGGAGGGAAGAATTTAACACCACAAGATTTCATAGTACATTATTTCTTCAAAGTAATTCAATAACATGCACTACACGCAACACCGAGTTTTAGCGCACCATGACTTACCAAACTAGCCGTTCAAAAGCGGGTATGAATATTATTAACAGAATAATTATCATTATATAATCCTTATAATTTTATAATATATATTATGATTTTCTTAGATATAATTTATGAAAATGTAAATTTTTTTCAGATAAAAGATGTATTCTTAAAAAATTGCAATTTTACCAACTTTTAATGGGATAAGCCTTTTTCAAATCCAATATTTGAAACTTTTACATATTCAATTTGACAAAATAAACTTATTATTTAGAATCAGTACATAAGAATTTAGTTTCAATAATGGTTTGGTGTTTTTATGATAACTTTCATATTTGGGTGAATAGTGAAAAATACTATATTTTAAATGAAAACCACTTTTTTAATCAAAATAATTTATATTGTTAATTTATACATTTTAATGGTTTGGAAGTATAAATAGATTATATTTTTACCATTTAATCCAATTATGGTCATTGTAAGTAATTTCACATTTAAATTGGACACAAACATGTGTCAATCTTTTGATATTTATTATTTCATAAAAATAGGCATTTTGGTTTTGACAGTGGAATTAATCTTAATATAATAAATAAAACTTCTATGTTTTGAATTTGGTAAAATATACTTCATTATTGAATTCGGAATATCAAAATTAGCATAGGTTAAATTTTTGGAATTTTACTGAAAACATTTAATTTTTGATGAGTAGTGAGAAACACTGTGTTATTGTTTAAAACCAAATTTTTATCTAAATAATTATATATTTAATTTAAATTTATTTTAAGTCAAAATAGATACATAATACCTATATAAGTTAAATTTAGTTCATTAGAGTGTGTTTATAGTAATTAAAGATATATAAAAATATTATTGAACTTTTCACCGTCTTTTACCCACCTCCAAGGAGAATTTGCAAATTCACATAAAACATAATTTTACCGCTTATGTGAGTAGAATATCTAAAATCTAAGACACATGGTTATAATAAAGGAGTATAATTTGGATCAATAAGACCGAAATATTTTTTTGGTGAATAGTACCTTTTTTCATTTATTTACCACGGTAAAAAGTAAATAGGCAAATTATGGGTAAAAATGATATTTTTATTACCCTAACACATGTCCTAAATCTATTGGATACATATAATTCGACCATAAACAACCTTAGGAATAAAATATTAACCTCTTAGGTCCACATGGATTAGATTAGGACATTTATTATTATTTAATTCAAAGAAGAGTTAAAAGAGTTAAAATCAAAGTTTAATAACTAAATATTTTTTAATATAGAGTTATACATAAGATAAATTCGATTATAAATGTTTATTATAAATTTAAAATTATTTCCTACATAATGGTATTTTATTTATAAATTTTAGAAATTAAATAATTTAATTTATTTATGACACAATGATGATGCAATAATTATCTTATTAGTGAAATATTATATATAATTGATATTATAAATTCCCAAATAATTATAATTTGAGACATTTAATATATTCCTCGAATTTTATTGGTGAATATGACAAGTTAGGATTGATTAAATGAATTTGGTACGAATTAATGAAGTTATTAAGACTTTAACAAAATTCAATTATTATATAGTGTCAAAATTGACATAAATGAGTTTTTAAAGAAAATAATATATTATTACTTGATATAATATTTCTAAAAATCACAGTATTATCCAAAGGACTTATATGATGATAGGTATGTAATTAATGAAAAACTTGGGGTACCCTTGGGAGTTTATAGATTGTTTATTAACTATAAAATATAAAAATACAAAGAGACATGGTAAATGAAAAACTATTTAACTAGGAGTTAATTCTGGAAGATAAGGGTAATATAGTGACTGAAACTTGTCTAAAACCTATTGGTTGAGTGGTTTTCGACCCATACCCACATTAGACATTATATAATCTAGTTTGTAGCCATTAGAAACCGAATATGAATTTATTATAATATAATTCTTTAAGTTTTTCTTAAAGAGCCCCTCATCCCCCTTATAAAAGGACACCACTTATTACCAATTCATGATACCTCCAAAACCATTTTATTCAGAAAAGCACTTCCCATATAACTTCTAAACATTCTTCAATTCATCCTAGAGGCCTTAGTTTGATCATAAATCCAAAATATGGAGACCTTTTGATTAAAACAAAAGGAAGAACTCGAATAAGAGATAATGTTTTCGCCACCATCTTTCAAATTCCTTTCCTCTTTCACTTCTTATTTCTATGTTATTTCCATTATAAAATAATAAATCTAGTATATTATATATACTGTGATGTTATTATAAAAATGGTACAACCATATTCAATATTCTATCCATCCATTGGATCACATGTCACCATACGTGCGTACGTACGGCTTACCGTCTCCACGTCGTGGTGTATTTGTTATTAAATGCATTATTATATGGATGTGTATAATAATGATGTTTAATTAATTTAAAATATAAATATAACATGATAATTATTCTTTATATATGATACACCATCCAATTATATATTATCTTACTATCAAAAAATGATATTTTCGCTCATGCATACGTACGGATTACCGTCTCCATGAAAACGGTGACATTCATTTCCCATCGTATCCATTCAAGACTAATTTCTTTTTATGATTAATAATAATGTTTAAATACATTATATCGTTCTGGATATAAATATGATACAACCTATGGAAAACAAACATGGCTTATGTAACAATTCATATAAAAGGAAACGGGTAAGTGAACACCTGAAACGACGATAATACTAAAATATTATTAACAAATAAGTAATAAAAGATCATATATGATATCATATTTATGTATATGATTATTGTATAATTTAATAACAATGATTTAACTATTATATAGGAGGTTAACCTACCCTCAACCAAAGAAAAATTACAAGTTAAGGGTTAATTTCACAATCTCTTCATTATCTGAGGTTGTTTATATGTAAGTATCTACTGGGACCTCTTTATCATCCACATCCATGTTTCTTAAAAATGCATTCCAAAACATTTTTACTATTTACAATAATGTGGGTTATAGTCATTCATACCCTTGTTTTACTTTTTATAAAATGGTTTGAAAGGAATCATTCTGTCATTTTCCAAACAAGGACCTTTTTGACCATTTTGACAAAATTAATGCGGGTGTGGCTATTTTCTCCCATTATAAAAACGTCGAAGCATCCCTTACAAGATTATAAGAATAATTTCATAGTAAATTTTTTCGTTTAAAATTATGTGACTTTTAAATGATTTAAAAAAATTATATTTCTCTCAAATAGGTTTGGTTTCATCTATGACAACATCCTTTGATGGATTTTAAGATTACATGAAGTTGATTTATTATGATACAAAACATCCACATTATATTGAAGGTTTTGTGATATGTTTGAATGTGGATGCATTATTTTTATACCATTCATTTTTTATAAAGAAAGTATTATCATTTTTTATGCTAGTTTTAATACGAATGTTGATGTTATGTTTAAACCTATTCATATGAGAAGTGCATTGGACTCGGTAAGTGACGGGTGGAGCCCGCTATAGATCCTTGATGCATCGGTAGGTCTCATTAGACAAACAAGTGTCTTGGAACAAGGACTTGAAAAAATATTATTTTTAGTCTTGGCACAAGGCCTTGACTATGTGGTTATGATAGTCTGGAATTATGCATTCCATCAATAAGAAAGTAGTTAGTGATATTGCATGTGATTATTTTACTAGTAGAATATCCATGTGAATAAGGAAATGGAATTACATCATTTTACTATTCACAGATTATGTTGAAGTTCATGTTTAAAAGGATTTTGTTTTAGTTATACATTACCTTATATTTTTATGCTTATCTATGAATGTTTCCAATATATTGTTATCCTTATAGAGCATTTGAGTTCACCCCTTTCTATGTTTTATTTTTCCCAGGATGTGAAAAAATATTTTATGACTGATCTACATGGATATTCTAAATGGGATATGACTGTGGACTATGGAGACTATGTTATTGTAGTATTACACATTATGATATAATGTAACATTCATGTACATAATCTATTTTCCAAGACTGCTAAACTGATCGGTCTATCGGGAAGTGATTCCTTGTAATAATGCCAATGTTTTAAAATAATGCACCGACTCTAGGTAATTGGGGTCAGGGAATTATAGTTGTTATCATAGGAAGTTTACAATAACATTGGAAGTGAGATTTATATAAACTCTGATTAGAGAACATAGACCTACGTTAGACTTTCCGGATTAGTATAGAATAAATTCCTAGAATTTTGGTAATATTGAGATTTTTTTAGTTTGGTAGGAAAATACATCTCTGTCTTGATACGAGTAGGTAGAGGTGGCTCTATCATAGATGTACCTAAGGGTAAAACCCAAGAACAATTATTTGAGCTAGACTCGAACAGGAACTGGTGCACGACAACGGGCCTTACTGCACTATTGGTTATGACACTTCCGGGGTTTATTCTTAGGATAATTTTCATTTTCTTTACATATCATTATGAAGGGTTTATGAGTGTATACTTCCTCAATGAAAAAATATTTAGGATTATGGATTATATCCATAATCCGTTCAATTTACATTAGGTATTTTAAAATTTTGTAATTATTTCATTTCTTAAACTGACCTAGTTTATGCTATTGTATAGAAATGTCACCCAATAGATGGTATGTGAATTCCAGCAATACGTATGATCCAAAGAGTAAGAATGATCATATCATTAATGGTATTAAGACATCATTTAGAAGATAAATATTCTCCAATTTATTCTCAAAATATGATGAAATATTATCATGTGTCAATAAGATAATTAAAGAATTCTCTGAGTCTTATGGCATTGAATGGAAGAAATAGAAGAAAAGGATGGAAGAGAGAAATATGGATAAAGGGAATAGGAAAAAAGAAGAATTTTCCCATATGTGATAATTGTGGGAAGAAACACCCTAGAACTTGCCTGAAGGGAATGGGAGTTTGTTATAAGTGTGGAGAAAAAGGACACCATGTATATCACTGCAAGGGTAAGAAATTGGTTTCAAACGTACAATACTTCATCTGCAAAGAGTTGGGACACTATGCGAACCAATGTCCAAATCATTAGAGTATGACCCAAATGATGTTATTGGATAATAATCAAGTTATGATACTACCACAAATGAGGATGAATTATTATAGTTATAATGGTTTTATTTGAGAATTATGTCATTTGAGTGTTTTATCAACAATGTACTGGTTATAATAACTATGGAGTATATATGGATTGCACTACAATACTATTTAATTAAGGAATTAATATTGTGTGGAACCAAGAAAAGTGACTCAATAGTAGGTTAAATTTATAGAAAAAATTGGTTAATAGAAAAACCATAATATGGTTCTGATACCGAGGTTGTGATTTTGGAATAATACATTATTGATTTGGATAAATTATATTGGATATTCTTGACTACATTGAAACTGATTAATTATTTTTATATTTCTTTATTGTTGGAGTTCACAACATTTTGGGATATAAGTATTATTTCTAGTATTCTATAAGGAATAAGGGATCATGAATGTAATAAATAAGGTTTTTGGGTAATTCGGGATGTTGTAGTGTTTTAAAAGAATAAATGATGAAGGTGTTCACATGTTATTACACGACAAAAAGGATCTTCATTGTGTTTACATTCCTTTTAAATTTTGGACTGTGAGTTTGGATAGATGTATTTTGGATAATTCTAGTTTGAGATTATTTTGGGATTTCTATAAATGGACAACCCAGAGGTCGGGCGACAACCCATCGCGTCCGGCAAGGCCGCCAGACATGAACCTGCAACTGAAGGGTGACAAGGGCATATCACCTACCGTTGCCCACATGATGTCCTAGATAGAATAATGTAGTCTTTCTTAAAAAAATTCACGGTAGATGAATTATAAATTCATTTTTTAATCATATATGAATAGGATAAATATAATATTATTTTTATGTTCTATTATCTTTTAGAGTGAAAGGTGAGTTTGTGGTAGTAATTAGTTAAAGGATAAGACCCTACTTGTCAAATATATATTTTTCTTCTTCTCTTATTATATGAAGAAATTAATTCTTATACCTTAGTGAAGGGATCTTAAAACCAAAAATGTGTTATCCTAATACCATATGTTTTGTTGAACCGATGGTATTTTAAATCATCATAGCTTGATGAATTTAAGGCCCTCAATTTTACACTGGTTTGTGATTGATGAACTCAGTCACTACCTATAAATATTAATGTTTTTCCTCCAATTATATGTCTCTAATTGATGCCAATGTTCTCCTAATCGAGATCATAATTTGGTGGTGACACTTTCATTTCCGATTTCCTCTTATTAAGACTAAATTTTATTAACCTAATTTCTGATGTGGGTTTTACCAAAGGTATTTTTTATTTTCAACATTTTTTTTTCGAAAAATAATTTCAAATTGTGAGGACTCAATTTATTGAAGGAGGGATGAATATAACACCCCAATATTTTAAAGTACGTTCTTTTTTCAAAGTAATTCAATAACATGCACTATATGCAACACAGAGTTTTAGCGCACCATGACTTACCAAACTAGCCGTTCAAAAGTGGTTATGAAAAGTATTAACTGAATTTTGAATTTTATACACTCTTTATAATTTTAGAATCCAAATTATTAGTTTTTTAGACATAATTAAAGAACAAATACAGTTTTTTCAGATAAAAGATGTATTTTTCAAAAATTCCAATTTTACCGCCTTTTAATGGCGAAGCCTTTTTAA
This sequence comes from Viscum album, assembly GCA_963277665.1. NCBI lineage: Eukaryota > Viridiplantae > Streptophyta > Magnoliopsida > Santalales > Viscaceae > Viscum > Viscum album. The sequence goes on from OY728150.1 coordinate 1,900,436,397, forward strand.
TCCAATATTCAAAACTTTTACATATTCAATTTGACACAATAAACTTCTTCTTTATAATAAGGACATAAGAATTTAGGTTCAATAATTGTTTGGTGTTTTTCTGATAACTTTCATATTTGGGTGAATAGTGAAAAATACTATATTTTAACTGAAAACAAAATTTTTAATCAAAATAATTTATATTGTTACTTTATACATTTTAATGGTTTGGAATTATAAATAGATTATATTTTTACCATTTAATCCAATTATGGTCATTGTAAGTAATTTTACTTTGAAATTGGACACAAACAAGTGTGAATCTTTTGATATTTATTATTTCTTAAAAGTACGCCTTTTGGTTTTGACTGCAGGAATTAATTTTAATTTAATAAATGCAACTTCTATGTTATGAAATTGGTAAAATATAAATCAATATTGAATTCATAATATCAAAATTAGCATAGGGTAAATATTTGGTTTTTTTTAACACATTTAATTTATGATACATAGTGAAAAACACAGAGTTATAGTTTAAAACCATTTTTTTTAAAATAAATATTTATTTAATTTAAATTTATTTTTTGTGAAAATAGATACATAATACCTATATAATTTCAATGTAATTCATTAGAGTTAGTTTATAGTAATTTTAGATATATTATAATATTGTTGAACTTTTCACCGTCTTTTACCCACCTCCTAGGAGAATTTTCATATTCACATAAAACATAATTTTACAGCTTTTGTGAGTGGAATTTTGAAAATCATAGAGACACGCTTAATATCAATGAGTAAAATTTGGTTCAATAAGAAAAAAATATTTTTTGGTGAATAGTACCTTTTTAATTTTATTTACCATCGTAAAATGTAAATACGGTAATTAAGGGTAAAAATGATATTATTATTACCCTAACACATGCCTTAATTCTATTGGATAAGTATAATTCAAACAAAAACCAACTTAGGAATAAAATATGAACCTCTTCGGTCCACATGAATTAGATTAGGACATTTTTTATTATTTAAATCAAAAAAGAGCTAAAAAGATAAAATCAAAGTATAATAACTAAAACATTTTTAATAAAGAGTTATACATAAAATAAATTCGATTATAAATATTAATTATAAATCTAAAAATTTTCCCTACATAATGGAATTTTATTTATAATCTTTAGACATTAAATAATTTAATTTATTTATGAAACAATTACAATGTAGTAATTATCTAATTAGTGAAATATTAAAATAATTGATATTATAAATTCCCAAATAAATATAATTTTAGACGATTAATGAATTCCACGAATTTTATTGGTTAATATGAAATGTTAGTATTTATTAAATTAATTTGGTTTGAATTTAATTTGTTATTAAGACTTCATCAAAAATCAATTATTAAATATTTTCAAAATTGACATAAAGGAGTTTTTTTAAAAAATATTATATTATTAATTGATACAATATTTCTAAAAATCTATGGTTCGTCCAAAGGACTTATATGATGATAGGTATGTCATTAATGAACCACATGGGGTTTTCTTGGTAGTTTATAGTATGTTTATTAACTACATAATATAAAAATATAAAGAGACATGGTAAATGTAAAACTATTTATCTATGAGTTAAATATGAAAGATAAGGGTAAATTAGTGACCCAAACTTGTCTAAAACCTACTGGTTTAGTGTTTTTCGAACCATCCCCTCCTTAGACTTTAAATAATATATTTTGGAGCCATTATAAAGATAATATAAATTTATTATAAAATAATACATTAAGTTTTTCCTAAAGAGACCCTCCTCCCCCTTATAAAAGGACAACACTTCTAACCAAATATTCATACCTTCAAAGCCTTTGGGTTTGGCCAACCCCTTCCCAAATATCCTCTAAACTTCCCTCAATTAAACATAGATTTCATAGATTGATTAGAATGCCAATTATCTATCTTTTATCACCCAATCCATCATCATGAGAATATTTTATAAAATAATATAGTAATGTAAAATTATCATAATCAATTCATAAATAATTACATTTTTTCACTATTTGATCTATATCTTAAATAATTTTATAAAATGTAATATTTATTAAAAATATTATTTTGTAATTGGATAGTTAATATTTTACTCAAATATAGTTTATATTTCTTCCATTTAAGTAACATCCATTATTTAATTTTTTTGGTATTATTTATATAGGATTCTTTTCTAGTAATTATACGTCAACTTCAGGTAATTTAAGAGATATGATTTTAATAAAAGCATCTAGAGGACTAATTTCTGTAATTGTCTCAATCTAAAATTAAAACTTTTACCTAATATTATTTGATTTATTTCATCAACAGAAATTAATTTATATCAAATAATATAAGACTTAGTATGTTAAGAATGACTACGAAAAAGTCCAACATCAGCCATGGAATATATTTTTTGATGATGATATTCATTATTCGAATTGAAAAATTTACAACCACAAATAATGATGTATAATTTCTATTTTTTATTTCGGTCTAAATGACATAATTTTTTATTAAAAATGGAATAATATTTAACACAATTTATATTATAGAAATAAGTAATCAACATTTCAGTATAAATTTTAATATTAATAGAATATTAGCTAAAAAATGGCCAAGAAATTTCAATATGAATTCTAGTTCTTCATTTAACCTCACAATTTTTAATGGGTATTTTTAGTATTGAGTTTTTTTCACAAATATGATAATTACAAAAAATTAGAGTCTGAATAGGAATATATAAATACATTAACATGATCACTCAAAATAATAACTAGTTTTATATTTTATCATTTATAATAGAAGACCAAAAATATTCAATAATTTAATAGAATTAAATTTTCATGTGAAAAAAACAATCTATTTAAATATAGTCTAAACACCAAATGGGAAAATCATATAATTTTTCTCCCAATAATCATTGATTTTATAGAACCAAATAAATCCATTTTCCCAAATCGTAATCCATTACAATATGAGACCTTATTAATATGTTGGAGGATAGTCTTATGTTTCGTACAACATTAATAATTATCAAATTATTTTGAAGAGTTAAACATAATTTCTTGTATATCCGATGAATTTATAATCATATAATACTTAACAAAATATCTAATGTTGATGTTTCCTAGTATTATACACAAAAAATAGTAAAATTTTTAGTTTTTATTTAAAAAATAGGTTCGATGACTGATTAATATTAGTACATGTTTACAAGATCTTTTAATTCATATAAATCTATTGATTAAAAATATTATATGTACATTGAATAATAAATTACCCATTACAAAAATTCACAATAAAAAAATATCATAAATATATATTATTAAAATGGTTTTGATTATGTCCTAAATCCAAAAAAATAAATAAAAACTAAATTATTTCCAATTAAATATATACAACCCAAAATTATGATTTCATCCTTAATATTTGATCAAAACTAAATGAATTCATTTTACAACATCACCATGTTATAAAATTTTGACATGTTACCTATTATAGGTGGAGAAAAAAAATTCTTGCACATGTTGTTCATACTATGGGTTCTCATCCATTTTTCATAAAATATATAATATTATTATCTTTGAAAAAAATTATTAGGATAGTAACATTATTAATTTATTTATTTGGAAAACACATCTCTCATACATATAAGTGTTTAATAGTTTCAATCCCATTTAAAATAATATAATTATGAAAATTAAAATACTTAAATCAATTTAATAAAAATTTATTATTACAATTAATTCCTCATTGACATTTAGAATAAACACTATAACTTTTTGGAACAGTTAAATTAGAATAAAAAAGGCATTATCCAAAAATTTAACCTATATGAACGATAATATGGATTATTTAAAAAAATTCAAGGCATATCAAAATATTCATTTCATTATATAAAACTAGATATTGTCCATTTCAGTCAACTAACATCTAATTTTAGTTTAAAAAATTTCATATCATTAGTTGTTGAACTGAAAAAAATATAAACAATCTATTTTTAGTGAATGTTTTGATATGTAATATATATGTTTTAAAAAAAATTCAAAAATAGTATTAATATTATCGTCATATAATTTCATGATGTTAATTTTTTTTATTTTAGTGGTAGTTATTTTTATCACCATTTTCTAAAACAATGAATATTATTCTCATCAAATTATTAATTAAATTTTATTTTTCTAAGGATAATTATAAATATTAATTTTCTAGTCGATTTAAAATCTATTATTTATCTATTATTTTGGGAAAATTGGAATTTAAATTTAATATTTTATGAGATTATGTAATCACCAAATCCATAAGAAATTAACCATTCTAGGCAATATGTTTGTTAAATATCAAAATAATAATGCATACATATATATCTTTTGATGAACCATTAGACGTATGTTCACCACCACATGAGATACAATTTTATAAATAATAAAATACCATTATTAGTCTATTTTATTGAATATAATTTATATTTGTTCCCTCAATATAAATTTTATAAAATATTGATAAAAAAAGGTTTTTTATAATAAATCATTTTTTTCTTTTTAAATCATTTCCATATAATCCATTCTATAATCATAATTGTTTTCCATCAGCAACGATATGTTTTATCATTATTTCATGCTATGTGAATTCATTTATATTATAATTAGAAATACTAAAATATGAATAAATATAACATTTATTCTAAGAATATGTATTTTCTGATATATTATCATCATAATTAATATTACTCAATGTAATTTTACATAATGTAGAACCAAAAGATACATTATTTTTATTTTATCTGTAGCAACATGGTTATTATATTGAATTAACACTATAAAAATATCATCAAATTTTTAATTCATATATTGATTTCTCTAATTCATAGTTCATTATAGAGATTCCCACTCTATTAAAATAATATCAAATATTTTCTCTACTAGTTAATAATCATTTAATTCCATCTCATAATAAGTTTTATGTCCATTAAAAAATACTATAAATCTCATATGATTATATTTTATAGGCTAACCATGTTAATAATAAATAGACTTCAAGTCATGAATATATATCACATAATGAGTTTCAACTCATAGACATTATAGAATGAGCGATTTATAAATTAATCTATAATCAATTATGTTTTTCACAGGAAGAAGTTTTATTATATATATTACAAGTCAAAGAAACATAAAACTTATAAAGAATTTTAAATTTTCATAATGTTGTACATTCTCTTCATGTGTGAAATAAAAATGTTCTTTCTCTAGAATTTGGTAATTTCAAGTCACAATTATAAAATGGTCTATTGTTATATTAATAAAAGAAGTATTCAACCAACAACACCAATACAAATAGCCCTAAAAGTTATTTATTGGTGGTGGTCATGGATTTTGATTCTCAAACATTATAACTAGAAGTCCCGTTACTCAAATAACAAAAACAATCTTTTCTATAATATGTTTCATTAAATGCATATTTTGAATTTTCAAAAAAAAAATAGTAAATAGTAATGTTGATATTTTCAAGGTTAATTTAGAGATGATATATAATAGAAATTTTTTTCATGAAAAATAGATGGAATAACAAAGGAATTAGTGAATTATATTTTAAACATAACATAAATTTCTTAATCCCACGTGACTAATGAGTTTACAAGTATGTACATACATCTAACAAACATAAAAGTAATTTTACATTAAATTAGTTGAAATTTTATAATTTTAATGCGTATATAAAATAATAATAAATAATTAAAAAATCTATACATTTAAGAAAAAAATATATAGAAAAGTATATAAAATAAAAAAATAGAAATATAAATAAATAAATTAGTTCATGGTAACAAATAATGAACACTTTTTATTTACATTATTTAACAGAAAACACTAAAAAATGGATTCTAGTGATTCAACATAAATAATAATGTGATTATTAAAATTTACTCTAGGTATCACCATCAATACTTGGATATACACTATACAAACATAAAAACCCCAATTTTAACCATTAAAAGATTCCATGATCCTATGGTTGATAACATATGTAAATAATCATAATACCATCATCAAACATATATGAAAAGAGAAATCATTGTATCTAAAAAATTGAATAAAATGGTTATAAAGTCACAATAATTCACATAATAACCTCCTAGACATAGAGAGAATAAGGATATAAATTAAAATAAGAGATTTTTGATGATTCACAAAAAAATATTTAGAAATGGATACTCTGTGATGAAATTCTAGAATGAAAAACTATGAAAATATGAAATATAAATAAAATCAATATATTGAAATATTGAAAATGAAATGAATCTATTTTAGTGATTTATTATATTATAACACTCGTATGATTAATAAAATAGATATTTTTATTTATAGACACAATTCCAAAATGTAGATTATATAATCCTTGGGATTAGTTTTTATTACAATTCAGTATTTTGAAATATAAATACCTTTAAAAAACTCAGAATTTATGGTATGTTACTCCACATGAAATGTAAACCCGAAATAATTTATGATGTTTTTTATATAAAATATTTTTTTTATATTATTTTATACATACAATGTAACTCCCCAAGATTTCATAGTATGTTATTTCTTTAAAGTAATTCAATAACTTCCATTACACGCAACACCGAGTTTAGTGCACCATGACTTACCAAACTAGCCATTCAAAAGAGGTTATGAATAGTATTAACTGAATTTTGAACATTATATAATAATTATAATTTTAGAATCCATATTATTAGTTTCTTAGGTATAATGTAAGAAAAAATAAATTTTTTTCATATAAAAGAAGTATTTTTAAAAAAATTCAATTATACAACATTTTAATGTCGAAGTCTTTTTAAATAAAATATTTGAAACTTTTACATATTCAATTTGACAAAATAAACTACTTCTTTAGAATCAGGACATATGAATTTAGTTTCAATAACGTTTTGGTGTTTTTCTGATAACTTTCATATTTGGGTGAATAGGGAAAACCACTATATTTTAACTGAAAACTACATTTTTAATCAAAAAAATTATATTATTAATTTATAAATTTTAATGGTTTTGAAGTATAAATAGATTATATTTTTACCATTTAATCAAATTATGGTCATTTTAAGTAATTTATCTATGAAATTGGACACAAACAAGTGTCAAATTTTTGATATTTATTATTTCATAAAAATACGCCTTTTGGTTTTGACAGCAAAAAATTAATTTTAATTTAATAAATGAAACCTATATGTTTTGAATTTGGTAAAATATACTTAATTATTGAATTCGGAATATCAAATTTATCATAGGGTAAATTTTTGGTATTTTTTTGGAAACATTTAATTTTTGATCAATAGTGAAAAACACTGAGTTATAGTTTAAAAGAAAATTTTTATTTAAATAATTATTTATTTAATTTAAATATATTTTAGGTCAAAATAGTTACATAATACATATATAAGATAAATTTAATTCATTACAGTTAGTGTGTAATAATTTTAGATATATAAAAATGTTATAGAACTTTTCGTCGTCTTTTACCCACCTCCAAGGAGAATTTGAAAATTCAGAAAAGACATAATTTTACCTCTTCTGTGAGTGGAATTTTGAGAATCCTAGAGACACAGTTAATATAAAGGAGTAAAATGTGGTTCAATAAAATAAAAATATTTTTTTATCATACCTTTTTCTTTTATTTACCACGTTAAAAAGTAAATAGGGTAATTAAGGTTAAAAATGATATTATTATTACCCTAACACATGTTTTAATTCTATTGGATAAGTATAATTCGACCAAAAACAACCTTATTAATAAAATATGAACTTCTTTGGTCCACATGGATTAGATTAGGACATTAATTATTTTTTAATTCAAAGAAGAGTTAAAAAAGATAAAATCAGTGTTTAATAACTAAAACTTATTTAATATAGATTTATACATAAGATAAATTAGATTATAAATATTCATTAGAAAGATAAAGATATTTCCTAAATAAAGGTATTTTATTAATAAATTTTAGAAATTAAATAATTTAATTTATTTATGTAACAATGATGATGTAGTAGTTATCTTATTAGTGAAATATTATAATAATTGACATTATAAATTACCAAATAAATATAATTTGAGACTTTTAATTAATTAAAAGAATTTCATTGGTTAATTTGAAAAGATAGGGTTTATTAAATGAATTAGTTTCGAAATAATTATGTTATTAAGACTTTAACAAAAATCAATTATTAAATAGTGTCAAAATTGACAAAATTTTTTTTTTAAAACAAATACTATATAATTAATTGATATAATATTCATAAAAATCACAGGTTCGTCCAAAGGACTTATTTGATGATAGGTATGTCATTAATGAACCATTTGGGGTTCTCTTGGTAGTTTATAGTATGTTTATTAATCATATAATATTAAAATACAAAGAGACATGGTAAATGTCAAACTATTTAAGTAAAAGTAAAATCTGAAATATAAGGGTCAAATAGTGACCCAAACTTGTGTAAAACCAATCGGTTGAGTGGTTTTCAACCACAACAACCTTATAATTTAATTAATCATGTTTTCAGCCATTTTAAATCGAATATAAATTTATTATAAAATAATACATTAAGTTTTTCTTAAAGAGCCCCTCCTCCCCCTTTTAAAAGGACACCATTTCTATCCAATTATTCATACCTTCAAAGACTTTTGGTTCAGCCTAACCCTACCCATATATCCTATAAACATCCCTCAATTAAACCTAGAGGCCTTATTTTGATCAATAATACTTCCTATGGATCCCTTTTGAACAAATCAAATGGAAGAACCCGAAGAAGAGGTAATGTTTTCACCACCCTCTTTCAAGTTCTTTTATTCTTCCACTTATTCTTTCTTTGTTATTTCAATTATAAAATAATAACTACACAATATTATATATAATATGTTGTTATTAAAAATATGGTACAACGATATTCAGTATTCTATCCATCCCTTGGATGACATGTCACCATACGTGTGTATGTACGACTTACCGTCTCCACGTCGTGGTGTAATTGTTATTAAATACATTATTATTTGGATGAGTATAATAATGATGTGTAATTAATTTAAATAATATATATAACATGATAATTATTCTGTATATATGATACACCATCCAATTATATATTTTTCTATATCAAAACAATTATATTGTCGCTTGTGCGTACGTACAGATTACCGTCTCCACGAACGTGGTGAGATTTATTCCCCATCGTATCCATAAAAGACTAATTAATTTTGTTGATTAAAATTAATGTTAAAAGACTTGATATCACTCTGGATATAAATATGATACAACCTATGGTTAAAAAACATGGCTTATGAAATAAAACATATTAATGGAAACGAATAAGTGAACATCCGAAACAATGATAATACTAAAATATTATTAACAAATAAATATTAAAAGATCATATATGATATCATATTTATGTATATGATTCTTGTATAAATTAATAACAATGATTTATATATTATAGATGTGGTTAAACTACCCTCAACCAAGTAAAAGTACAAGGTAAGGGTTAATTTCACAATCTATTCCTTATCCAAGGTTGTTTATACGTAAGTATCTACTAGAACCTCTTTATCATCCACATACAGGTTTCTTAAAAATGTATTCAAAAACATCTTTACTATTTACTAGACTATGGATTAAAATCATTTATACCCTTGTTTTACTTTTTGTAAAATGGTTTGAAAGAAATCATTCCGTCATTTTCCAAACAAGGTCTTTTTTGACCATTCCGACAAAATTAAGGCGACTGTGGCTATTTTATGCTGTTATAAAATTGTCGAAGCTTACCATAAAATCTTATAAGAATAATTTCATAGTAAATGTTTTCTTAAACAATTATGTGACTTTTAAATGATTTCAAAAAAAAGATATTTCTCTCAAATAGTTTTGATTTCATCTATGTCAACATCCTTTGATGGATTTTAAGCTTATATGAAGTTGATTTATTATGATACAAAAAATCAATATTGTATTGATAGTTTTGGGATATCTTTAAATGTGGATGTGTTATTTTTATACCATTCATGGTTTATGGAGAATATATTAACATTTTATATGCTAGTTTTAATATGAATGTTTATGTTATGTTTAAACATCTTCAAATGAGGGATGAATTGGACTTAGTAGTTGATGGGTGGAGCCCGCTATATCTCCTTAATGAAACGGTAGGACTCATGAGAAAACTAGTTATTAGGAACAAGGCCTTGAAAAAATCTTATTTGTAGTCTTGGAACAAGGCCTTGACTATGTCGTTATGATAGTATGTCATTATGCATTCCATCATTAAGAAAGTGGTTAGTGATATTGCATGTGATTATTCAACTAGTAGAATATTCATTTGAATATATAAATGGAATTACTTCATTTTATTATCGCCATATTAGGATGATGTTCATGTTTAAAAGGTTTTTGTTTTAGTAATACATTTCCTTAAATGTTTATGCTTATTTATGAATGTTTCCGCTATATTGTTATCCTTACTGAGCATCTGATCTCACCTCTTTATAGGTTTTATTTTTACCAGGATGTGAAGAAATAATTTATGACTGACCTGCAGGGATAGTCTGAAGGGGATATGAGTGTGGACTATAGATACTATGTTATTGTAGTTTTCACTTTATGATATAATGTAACATTCATCTCTGTAATCTATTTTCCAAGACTGCTAAACTGGTCGGTCCTTCAGGACTTGATTCCATTTAATCATGCTAATGTATTAAAATAATGCACCAACTCTGGGTAACTAGGGTCAGGGCATTATATTGGGAATCAGAGGAAGTTTAGAAATAGCCTCATAATCTAGATTTACATAAACTTTTTTTAGATCACATAGACCTAAGATATACATTGAGGATTATTATAGACGAAGTTCCAAAAATTATGGTAATGTATAGATTTTGTGAGTTTTCCCAGAAAAAACATCTATGTCTGGATACGAGCAGGTAGAGGCGGCTCTGGCATAGATTTACCTGAGGGTAAAACCCAAAAATACAACTTTGATCTTTACTCGAATGAGAACTGGTGCATGACAACAATCCCTGATGCACCCTTGGTTACGATAATCATGGGGGATATGCTTAGGATAATTATCATTTTCTTTACAAATCATTATGAAGGGTTTATGAGTATATATTTCCTTAATGAAAACATCTTTATGATTATGGATTATATCCATAAAAAGTTCAATTTACGTTAGGTATTTTACAATTTTGGAATTATTTCATTTGATAAATTGAACTAGTTTTTCCTATTGTATAGAAATGGCACCCAGTAGAAGGAATGTGGACTCCAACAATATGTATGATCTAAATAGTAAGAAGGATCATATGTTTCATGGTATTAAGCCATCATTTAGATGAAAAATAGTCTCCAATTTATTATCAACATATGAAGAAATATTATCATGTGTTAATAAGATAAGTAAATAAATCTCTGAGTCCTATGGATTTGAAGGGAAGAAAGAGAAGAAAATGATGGAAGAGAGAAGGATGGATAAAGGGAATAAGAAAAAGAAGAATTTTCCCATATGTTATAATTATGGGAAGAAACACACTAGAAATTTCCTGAAGGGAATGAGAGTTTGTTATAAGTGTGGAGAAAAATGACACCATGTATGTGACTGCAGGGGTAAGAAAAGGTTTCAAATGTACAATGCTTCATCTGCAAGGAGTTGGGACACTACGTGAACCAATTTCCAAATCATTAGAGATTGGCCAAAATGAATCTATTGGATAATAATCAAGTTATGATACTACCACATATGAGGATGAATAATTATAGTTATTTTTTTGTTATTAGAGAATTATGTCATTAATACTACAACAAAACTGGGAAAGGCATGTGCCTACCTTTATCAGCGCTCACGGAAAAGAACTGATAAAGGGCCGGACCTTTATCAGTGCTAACAAAAGCGCTGATAAAGGTCACTTTATCAGCGCTTTTAATTGTAGCGCTGATAAATACACCATTTATCAGCGCTTTTCACTAGCGCTGATAAAGTGTCCCGCAGATTTATTAAAAACCCGCGGGTCCTCTTCCTCCTCCCCGCACACAATCAAGCTCTCGTGGAAGCCCTCGTCTGCGCCGCTGCCGCCACTACCGCCGCCTCCTTCTCCTCCGCCGCGGCTGCCGCCTCCTCCTCTGCTTTTGCTCCTCCTCCACATCTGGTGCCTCCTCCGCCTCCACCATGCCTCAGCCCTGCCTCCACGACGCTGCCGCCGGTGCCTCCTCCTCCACCGCGACTTCCTCCTCCTCCTCCGGTGCCTCCTCCACCTCCGCCAGTGCCTCCTCCTCCACAGCGGCCTCCTCCTCCACCGCGGCCTCCTCCTACTCCGCTGGTGCCTCCGTGGCCTCCTCCTCCTCCGCGGCCTCCTCCTCCTCCATTGTGCGGTATGCTATGCATGTAATTTTCTTTGTTTTTTGTTTTTGTTCTATATTTCAACTATCATGATTTGTGTGAATCAATTTTATTTGAAGTGGGGGGTGCAGGTGATGCGGGTGTAGTGGGTGGAGGGGTGTTTAGGTCGGGGTGTTTAGTTGGGGGAGATGTTTAGTGGGTGAACATGTAGGTGGGGCGTATAATGTGGGGTCCAAATACTGTATCTTCCTCATCCTAAAAGGTGCGATCTTTTTCAATACCATATTATTTCACTGTCTATAAAACATAGCTTTCACCCGTTTTCACTTTTCCCATCCAACAGTATCATATCCAGTAAAATTACCTATAAAATAACACATTATGCATGCGTTCTTAAAAATATAATAAGCGAGTTTTAAAACTCTGCCGCCTCCTACTCTGCTCCTGCTCCTCCTCCTCCTCCTCCACTGGCCTCATCCTCCTCCTCCTGTGCCGCCTCCGCCGATTCCTCCTACTCCTCCGCTGGTGCCGCCGGTGCCTCCGCGGCCTCCCCCTCCTCCGCCGGTGCCTCCGCGGCCTCCTCCTCCTCCGCCGTCACGCAGCGGTCAAGCCGCGGTCACGTCGCGGTCACTCCGCGGTCACGCCGGCGCCTCCGCGGCCGCCGCCTCCTCCTCCTCCGCTGCGGCCGCCTCCTCCTCCTCTGCTCCTGCTCCTCCTCCTCATCCTCCACCGACCTCATACTCCTCCTCCTCTGCTGCCTCTGCTGCCTCCGCTACCTCCTCTACCTTCGCTGCCTCCGCTACCTCCGCCCTGCCTCCGCCCTGCCTCTGCGTTGTCGCCGGTGCCTCCTCCTCCACAGCGGCCTCCTCCTCCTCCACCGCGGTCTCCTCCTTATCCTCTGTTGCCTCCGCTACCTCCTCCTCCTCCGCCGCGGCCGCCACCTCCTCCTCTGCTCCTGCTCCTCCTCCCCTCCACTTGTCTCATCCTCCTCCTGCTCCGCTGCCTTCACTGCCTCCGCCCTGCCTCCGCACTCCCGCCGGTGCCTCCAGTGCCTCCTCCTCCACCGCAGCCTCCTCCTCATCTGCCGATGCCTCCTCCTCCTCCGCCGGTGCCGCAAGTGCCTCCACGTCTCCTTCTCCTCCACGCGCTGCGGTCACGCCGCAGTCACGCCGTGGTCACGCCGCGGCCACGCCGCGGTCACGTCGTTGTCACACCGTGGTCACGCCGCGGTCACGCCGGTGCCTCCGCGGCCGCCGCCTCCTCCTATTATGACGCGACCGCCACCACCTCCTCTGCTCCTCCTACTCCTCCTCCTCCAATGGCCTCATCCTCCTCCTCCTCCGCTGCCTCCGTTGCCTCCGCTGCCTCTGCTGCCTCCGCCCTGCCTCTGCCCTGCCTCTGCGATGCCGCATGTGCCTCCTCCTCCACTATGGCCTCCTCCTCCTCCACTGATGCCTCCTCCTCCTCCGCCGGTGCCGCCGGTGCCTCCGTGGCCGCCTCCTCCTCTGCGGTCACGCCGCGGTCACGCCGGTGCCTCTGCGGCCACCTCCTCCTCCTCCCCTCCACTGGCCACATCCTCCTCCTCCTCCGCTGCCTTCGCTGCCTCCCCCCTGCCTCCGCCCTGCCTCCGCGCTGCCGCCGGTGCCTCCGGTGCCTCCTCCTCCACCGCTGCCTCCTCCTCCTCCGCTGATGCCTCCTCCTCCTCCGCCGGTGCCGCCAGTGCCTCCACGTCTCCTCATCCTCCGCGCGCTGCGGTCACACTGCGGTCACGCCGCGGTCACGCCGCGGTCACACCGCGGTCACGCCGCGGTCACGCCGGTGCCTCCGCGGCCACTGCCTCCTCCTACTACACCGAGGTCGCCGCCTCCTCCTCTGCTCCTGCTCCTCCTCCTCCTCCTCCAAAGGCCTCATTCTCCTCCTCCTCCGCTGCCTCCACTACCTCCGCCCTGCCTCTACGCTGCCGCTGGTGCCTCCTCCTCCACCGCGGCCTCCTCCCCCTCCGCCGATGCCTCCTCCTCCTCCGCCGGTGCTGCCGGTGCCTCCGAGGCCACCTCCTCCCCTGCGGTCACGCCGCGGTCACGCCGCAGTCACGTCGCAGTCACGCCGGTGCCTCTGCGGCCTCCGCCTCCTCCTCTGCTCCTGCTCCTCCTCCCCTCCACCGGCCTCATCCTCCTCCTCCTCCGCTGCCTTCGATGCCTCCGCCCTGCCTCCGCCCTGCCTCCGCCCTGCCGTCGGTGCCTCCGGTGCCTCCTCCTCCACCACAACCTCCTCCTCCTCCGCTGATGCATCCTCCTCCTCCGCCGGTGCCGCCAGTGCCTCCACGTCTCCTCCTCCTCCGCGCCCTGCGGTCATGCTGCGGTCACGCCGCGGTCATGCCGCGGTCACGCCGGTGCCTCCTCCTCCACCGCGGCCTCCTCCTCCTCCACCGCGGCCTCCTCCTCCTCCTTCGCTGCCTCCGCTGCCTCCTCCTCCGCCGCGGCCTCCGCCTCCTCCTCTGCTCCTGCTCCTCCTCCCCTCCACCGGCCTCATCCTCCTCCTCCTCTGCTGCCTCCGCCTCATCCTCCTCCTCTACTCCTCCTCCTCCTCCTCCTTCTCCTCCACCGCAGCCTCATCGTCCTCCTCCTCCACCGGTGCTTCCTCCTCCTCCTCCTAGTCCGCTGCTTCATCCTCCTCCTCCACCGGCACCTCCTCCTCCTCCTCCTCTGCCTACTCTGCTTCCTTGTCCTCCACCGCGGTTTGAGAGGTGCCTCAAGTGATTTCACCATCTTCCATACCATTTAATTCTTTATATTTAGTTTCTATTGATTTTTGATTTATCTAGATTAGGTTTTATGGGTGATTCAACTAGCGCACGATGGTATCATATTGATGTGAGGCTTGGGGATTATAGTGGTTCCCAATATATTTTTTATTTTGGTATTTATTTATTCATTTATTTCCTTGAAGTATCTTTTTTTATCTAAATTATACTCATATTCCTTCTCCTTTAACATATATACTTATCCTATGGATTTTAAATAGGATGAATATAAATAAAGAATGGATGGATGCCAATCGTTTGATAAAAGAGTATGAAGAAGGCGTGAAAGAATTTATCAAGTTTGCAATAGATCATGCATGTGACTCTTCTCAAATCCTTTTTCCGTGTTTACGCTGTTGTTATTCAAAACAAATTAGTCCAGATGAGTTGGAAGAACACTTGATCTGTCACGGAATAGATCAAAGTTATACATGTTGGAATAAACACGGGGTAACAACGAATGTAGGTAGTGACTGGGGTGACACTGCGTTTTATGGATCATCTGATATGATTACAAACATGAACAATGAAGATGACCATATGGAGGATGTGATTACAGATGTGAATGATGATGAAGATCGTATTGAGAAAATGACAAGGGCCTTCGAAGATGAACTTCATGATTGCCCAAAATTGTTTGAGAAGTTAAAAAGTTGTGCAAAGACTCCATTGTATGCTGGTTGCACTAAATATATAGCATTGTCAGCCGTACTGAAGCTGTATAATTTGAAAGCAGATAACGGGTGGAGTGACGACAGTTTTACGAATCTACTTGCCCTCTTGAATGACATGCTCCCAGAAGACAATGAGCTCCCGAGCCGAACATACGATGCCAAATGAATGCTACGCTCTATGGGTATGATCTCTGAAAGAATACACGCCTGCCCGAATGACTGTATACTGTTTCGCAAGGACCACAAATCACTTAAAGAAAGCCCAAAGTGTGGTGCATCTAGATACAAGAAAGATGAATCCAGTCCTACTAAGGTTGTATGGTACTTTCCAATCATTCCAAGGTTTAGACGCCTATGTGGAAGTGAGGAGACTGCAGAACAATTAACATGGCATGCAGATACAAGAATTAAAGATGGGATACTACGTCACCTGGCAGACTCTCCTCAGTGGAAGAGAATCGATCATGAGTATCCTGAATTTGGAAACGAGTCGAGAAACCTTCGTCTTGCATTATCTACAGATGGAGTGAATCCTTTTGGTTTTCAAAGAAGCAGTCACAGTACATGGCCGGTTATGTTGATATATTATAACTTACCACCGTGGTTATGCATGAAACGAAAATACATCATGTTATCTATGCTTATATCAGGACCAAAACAACCGGGTAATGATATTGATGTTTATTTAGATCCATTGATCGAAGATTTGAAATTATTGTGGGATTCAGGTGTTACATTGTATGATGCTTACAGAAAGGAATATTTCACTTTGAGAGTCATGTTGTATGGTACGATAAATGACTTCCCAGTGTATGGAAATTTGTCAGGATATAGCATTAAAGGAACTCAAGGCTGTCCCATTTGCGAAGAAGGTAAACAATCAATTAGGTTGAAACATTCATTGAAAACCATGTTTCTAGGACATCGAAAATTTCTACCGCGACGACATAAGTACCGTTCTTGTAAGACATCATTCGATGGAAGTTCAGAAGAATGTACAACATAGTCTCCACTAACAGGCGATCAATTGTTTGAGAATGTTAAAAATTTGGACACCACTTTTGGTAAACATGTTTCGAAAAACCTTACGAAAATTGGTTGGAAAAAGAGATCAATTTTTTTTGAATTACAATTCTGGAATTTTTTGTATGTAATACATTTTATTGATGTTATGCATGTAGAAAAAAATGTATTTTACACTGTTATCAGCATGTTTCTAAATACATCTGGAAAAAAAAGATGGAATTAAGGCTAGGTTGGACATGGTTGAGATGGGAATACAAGAAGAGTTGGCACCAGTAAAGGGTAAAAAACGAACATTTCTTCCTCCTGCTGCTTACACTCTTTCCAGACAGGAGAGAAATCAGTTTTTCAACTTCTTGAATGACGTAAAACTTCCATAGGGTTATTCGTCAAATATCAGTAACCTTGTGTCAATGAGCGACTTGAAGTTAAATGGTCTGAAATCACATGACTGTCATTTTTTGATGCAAAATCTCATTCCAATTTCTTTACGTTGCATTTTGCCCAAGAATGTCCTCCATACATTAACGAAACTGTGTTTCTTCTTCAAAGCTATATGCAGCAAAGTTATAGACCCGGCGAAATTGCCAGCTATGGAAAAAGAAATTGTCGTCATATTATGTGAATTAGAAATGTTCTTCCCGCCTTCATTTTTTGATATGATGGTTCATTTGATGGTCCACTTGGTGAAAGAGATTCGACTATGTGGTCCTGTAAATTACAGATGGATGTACCCCATTGAACGGTATATGAAGATTTTGAAAGGGTATGTCAAAAATCGAAGTCGGCCAGAGGGTTGTATTGCAGAACGATATATTGTTGAGGAAGCCGTTGAATTCTGTACCGAAAACTTGTCTGGTGTGGAGATCATTGGATTACCGAAATCTCGTCACACTGGGCGGTTAGAGGGTGAAGGAATTTCTAGAAGAAAGGTTGTCACAATCAATATTATAGACCAGGAGCAGGCCCACCTTTATGTTTTGCATAACAGTTTGGACGTTGACCTATATATTGAAATCCACAAAGAAATTCTTACGCAATTGAATCCATCAAGGGCTGAAAAATGGATATCAAATACACATAATCGATAGTTTATATGATGTTTTAGAGATCATATTTTTAAGAAGTCAGATGAAAATCCAAAGTCTATTTCGGAATGACTTCGATGGCTAGCCGGAGGACCAAGTGTGTATGCATTATCCTACAATGCTTATGTAGTTAATGGTTATACATTTTATACTAATGAACATGATGAAGACAGTACCATGCAGAATAGTGGGGTTACACTTGTGGCTGATGCGATGCATGTTTCCGATGCTAAGGACAGAAATCCAATTTATGTGAATATGTCATACTTTGGCATCATCAAACAAATATGGGAGTTGGATTATACGGAATTTCAAGTTCCGATATTTCAATGCAAGTGTGTTGATAATAGGAGTGCTGTTAAAATAGATGATTTGGGATTTGTGAAAGTTGATTTCAGTAAGGAAGGGGAGAAAGATGAACCATTTATAATGGCATCACAGGCAGTGCAATTATTTTATGTTCCCGATCCCGCAAACCAAAACTGGTCAATTGTTCTGTTATCGACCAAAATAGATGAAGGGTCTGATGAAAATTCAACGGAAGATGATCCTTTCATTGGGATTTCGCAGTCATTTCACAGTGGTATCAATGTAGACGACATTTTGTATGTTAGAGGAGACAACAATGAAGGGATATGGATAGTTGATATAGGGGTCAAATCCCTTCAGCCTTTAAAAAAAAAGGGAGTTCAATAATCCGGTTATTGGTTTTTATTGTAATATAGATTGTGTTACATTATGTTATTATCTGTTCGCTGCTGCTTTTATGTGATCTAACTTAAATTTTAAACCAGTTCTACAGATAATGACTTCTTCACCTGCTGATGCACCCAATCCCGAGACACAACACGTCTATCAACCTATTGCAGCTGGTCCCATTGCTGAGAGACAACAGGTCTCTCATCCTGTTACAGCTGGTCCCACTGCTGACGTACAATAGGTCTCTCAACCTATTGCAGCAGGTCCCACTGCTGAGAGACAACAGGTCTCTCAACCTATTGCAGCTGGTCCCACTATTGACGTACAACAGGTCTCTCAACCTATTGCAGTTGGTATCAGTGCCGAAGCTAGTGTTTCGGAGAAACATAATGATGATGCAGAAACTGAGGAAATGGTAGGCGATGAAACCCCAGCGACCCAAAAAAAATAGGTGCGTTGTAGTTTGACAGTTTTAGCAAAAATACTTAAGCCAAAAGCAAAAGGCATCAAATTTGAGGTGGGATGGAATAAGCTAGGCCAGCATGTAAACCCCAACAAAGCCATGTTTAGTAGTTACATTGGAATCGTCACTCGACAAGGCGTGCCGATTGACGTAGAGTCGTGGCATCATGTTGTCAGCGGGTTGAAAACATTAATGTGGGGAGAGATTACGGTAACATTACGATATAATCTATTTAATTTATTAAAATAAAATAAAATATTGAAATATTGACTAACCCTTCATCATCTCTTGCAGAGTGCATTTATAGTAGATGTTTCACACAAATAATATCTTTTCCGACTGGCAGGAAGGATTCATAGAGGCTTTCGCACCATTTTAACGAAAAATCATCTGAAAGATGCCGAAGGGAAAATCAAGCCGCACCCACATCCTCTTTATGCACACTTGATATCCCAAGGAACGAGGGATGCGTTTTGCAACCATCGTGCGGAAAAGAATTTTCAGGTACATTGTGTTTGGTTACACGTTGTGTAACGTTGCTTGTATTCATCACATTGATTGATAGGTTTTTATTTATGAAACAGTAACTGAGTGCTGGAAATAAATAACGGGAAGCAAAACAAGCGTACCCCTACCGTAAAGCAAGGTTGGGGTACGCTTCAATTGAAAAACAATTGGTATGTATTTTAAAAGTACTGTAATAATTTTATGTGACATAAGACAACACTGTAACCATGTTTCTCTATTTATAAGCAGATTGATGAAGCAAAATCTCAAGTCACTTCCATTCCACGCCATGTTCTATGGAAGGAGACTCGTTTTAAAAAAGAGGGGAAACTGATAGATGAAAACACATAAAAAGTGTGGGAAACATGTGTAAGTATGACATAATATAAACTTGTTTTGCTTTAAATCACTATTACATAATGATGCTTACTTATTTTTTCATATTTTCTACTTGACATAGTCACAGGAAACATCAACACCCGCACCGGATGCAGACATACTTTCAACGGCCTTGAAACAGCCAGAACAGTATGGCCGCGTCAGAGGTGTGGGTTTTGGGGTGTCACCCAAGACATATTTTAAGAAAAAAAACAAGAGGATGAACAAACTAAAGAATTGCATGTAATGAGAGATAGAGTAGCTACCCTTGAATAACTAATCCAAACTCAGGGAGAGATTCTAAAGAGTTTGATGGAGGAGAGGCGGAGAGAACAGACAACTCAAGAACAACCCCCGCGAGAAGATCCACCCCTCACCAGCTTTGAGGCGATCCATTCACCTCAAAGACCTGACTTAACCGAGGTAATCAATGTTATAATATTCATTTTTGTGAGATTTGAATCACATAGACACTGATACCTTTCATTTAATGATATTCTGCAGGGTGAAAATGACTGTGATTTATATCTGTCAACTCCCACCCATCGCCTTGTAGCGAGGGCTACGGTGTTCAATATGCAGAATGACACGCTACACTCTAGACCACTTCCAACCGGTCATGTCAAAGTGTCGATTAACGTAGCTAATGAGCCGAGCGCCGAGCTACCCATGCCAAATGACGATGACGACATTCATACGGTGGATAAAGCTATTGGAACATTCGTTGCATGGCCGTCGAATCTTGTAAAAAAACACGTCGAGCAGGAGGTATTCATTTCCAGTTCATTTTTTAAGCAGAACCTTTAACATTAAATTAGAAAATGGCTGAACCAATGAATTTTATTACAGAAGGATAAAATGGAGAAGCTAAAACGAAAGAGCAGCTCCAAGATTGGATCAACCAACCGATCAAAACGATCTACTGAGAGCATGTTCACCCCGCCCGTTCTATATCCACATTTAATATCATTGCAAGATCATGTGGATACGAAAATGAAAGACAGAAAGAATCATACAATTGTTTGTGAAAAAGATATGTATGGAGAGGAAACAATGAATTTCGTTAGTGCATACGCTGTTTATGATATCATCACATACGACTGGCTAGGCGCCTCAGTTATAAATGTATACATGAGGTATGTTTTCATGATTTGATTTTACAGAAGCTGATATACTTTGATAATTATGGATAAATACATATCATATTTTTCACATGTGTATATATGAAAAACAGTTGAAGGTATTTTCCCATGAATACAAATTTGGACTCGTTAGTCCTCACACCATTTCTACAAAACGAACAGAAATAGATTCGAATTTTCAGGCTGAATTGATGTCAAATCTGCTCAGAACGTGTCAAAGAAGAATTATGACTGACGGTCTCTTTTTTATACCAACGATGCAAGGGTAAAACTCTACATTTTAATCATATCAATTATATTTTCATTTCTATCAGTACTTATTTCTTTTTGTGTTTTTAGGGAACATTGTATGCTCATTGCAGTCAATTTAAATACTCCAAAGATTTATTTTCTGGATTCACTGCATAGATATCCAACTAACCGGCCACACATGATGGCGATTTTCAATTTGTAATACACTAGATCCAAAATTTTAGAACTAAATATCCAGTTATATAATTTATATTATCTTTTAATGAGGATTTTGTTATGATAGGGTGGTGTATGAATATCGTCTAAAGGCTGGAATGAATCCAGGGCGTAAGGACGACAATGCCCACAAGATCTACAAATGGAGAAGTATCTGGGTATATATAATTATATTTCACAATCCAAATATATATCAAAACAAATTACTTATTTTTCTCGATGTTTCTGCAGTGTCCGAAACAAACAAATGACAAGGACTGCGGTTATTATGTTTGTAAATTTATGAAAGAGATCGTATTTCATGGACAAACTAGAATCCCTGAAGAGGTATTTTTGAAAATAATTACTAATTTATTTAAAATAATTATTAATCCCTTGTGTATTTATATTTTTTCAGTACTACTATGACTGTCGCAAAAACTTCTATTCAGAAGATGATATAAATGTCTTTAGAAACGAATGGGCAGCGTACCTGATCGAAGAATGTAAACAAATAGGACAATGAAGGTGAATTCCTAATACTTATGTTATCTTTATATGGTCATTGATATCTCCCTTTACACTTATTGAGCATCTATGATCTCCCTTTCTTATGTTTCATATCCTTAGATTAGTGAATTCCTACTACTTAGTTTTAAAATGACATAAACTTTGGAAAACAACACCAATGACATACGCCAAACCGAGCAAACGCGTTCAGATTTTTTTGATACTTTAGGACAACGATCCACGAGTCATTTGTAATGCGTACGAATCGACCGCACCCCAATCTGACGCACGGTGTGATAGGTATGGCTAAAAGTGTCCGATATCAGTTTGAAAATGAGATAAACATTGGAAAACAACACCAATGACATACGCCAAACCGAGCAAATGCGTACGGATTGTTCTGATACATTAGGACAGCGATCCACGAGTCATTTGTGACACGTACGAATCGACCGCACCTCAATCCGACACACGGTGTGACCGGTATGGCTAAAAGTCTTTGATATCAGTTTGAAAATGAGATAAACTTTGGAAAAAAACACCAATGACATATTCCAAACTGAGCAAACACCTTTAGATTGTTTTGATACATTAGTACAACGATCCACGAGTCATTTGTGATGAGTACGAATCGACCGCACCTCAATCCGACGCACGGTGTGACCGGTATGGATAAAAGTGTCTGATATCAGTTTGAAAATGACATGAACTTTGGAAAACAACACCAATGACATACGCCAAACCGAGCAAACGCATTCGGATTGTTTTGATACTTTAGGAAAACGATCCACGAGTCATTTGTGACGCGTACGAATCGACCGCACCTCAATCTGACGCACGGTGTGACCGGTATGGCTAAAAGTGTCTGATATCAGTTTCAAATTGAAATAAACTTTGGAAAACAACACCAATGACATAAGACAAACCGAGAAAACGCCTTTGGATTGTTTTGATACTTTAGGAATATGATCCACGAGTAATTTTTGATGCGTACGAATTGACCGCACCTCAATCCGACACACGGTGTGACCGGTATGGCTAAAATTGTCTGATATCAGTTTGAAAATGACATGAACTTTGGAAAACAACACCAATGACATACGCCAAACCGATCAAACGCCTTTGGATTGTTTTGATACTTTAGGAAAATTATCCACGAGTCATTTTTGATGCGTACGAATCGACCGCATCTCAATCCGATGCACGGTGTGACCGGTATGGCTAAAAGTGTCTGATATCAGTTTGAAAATGAGATAAACTTTGGAAAACAACACCAATGACTTACACCAAACCGAGGAAACGCCTTCGGATTGTTTTGATACTTTAGGAAAACGATCCACGAGTCATTTGTGATGCGTAAGAATCGAGCGCACCTCAATCCGACGTATGATGTGACCGGTATGGCTAGAAGTGTCTGATATCAGTTTCAAATTGAGATAAACTTTGGAAAACAACACCAATGACATACGCCAAACCGAGAAAATGTGTTCAGATTGTTTTGGTAATTTAGGAAAACGATCCACGAGTCATTTGTGATGTGTAAGAATCGACCGCACCTCAATCCGACGCACGGTGTGAACGGTATGGTTAAAAGTGTCTGATATCAGTTTGAAAATGGGATAAACTTTGGAAAACAACACCAATCACATACGCCAAACTGAGCAAACGCCTTCGGATTGTTTTTATACATTAGGACAACGATCCACGAGTCATTTGTGACGTGTACGAATTGACCGCACCTCAATCCGACGCACGGTGTGACCGGTATGGCTAAAATTGTCTGATATCAGTTTGAAAATGACATGAACTTTGGAAAACAACACCAATGACATACACCAAACAGAGAAAACGCGTTCGGATTGTTATTATACTTTAGGAAAATGATCCACGAGTCATTTGTGACGTGTAAGAATCAACAGCACCTCAATCCGACACACGGTTTGACCGGTATGGCTAAATGTGTCTGATATCAGTTTGAAAATGAGATAAACTTTGGAAAACAACACCAATGACATATGCCAAACTGAGAAAACATGTTCGGATTGTTTTGATACATTAGGACAACGATCCATGAGTCATTTTTGACGTGTACGAATCAACCGCACCTCAATCCAACGTACGGTGTGACCGGTATGGCTAAAATTGTCTGATACCAGTTTTAAAATGAAATGAACTTTGGAAAACAACACCAATGACATACGCCAAACTAAGAAAACGCGTTCGGATTGTTTTGATACTTTAGGAAAATTATCCACGTGTCATTTGTGACGTATAAGAATCGACCCCACCTCAATCCGACGCACGGTGTGACCGGTATGGCTAAAATTGTCTGATATCAGTTTGAAAATGACATGAACTTTGGAAAACAACACTAATGACATACGCAAAACCAAGCAAACACGTTCTGATTGTTTTGATACTTTAGGACAATGATCCATGAGTCAATTGTGACACGTACGAATCGACCGCACCTCAATCCGACGCACGGTGTGACCGGTATGGCTAAAAGTGTCTGATATCAGTTTCAAATTGAGATAAACATTGGAAAACAACACCAATGTCATACGCCAAACCGAGCAAACACCTTCATATTGTTTTGATACTTTAGGAAAACGATCCACGAATCATTTCGGACGCGTACGAATCGACCGCACCTCAATCCGATGCACGGTGTGACCGGTATGGCTAAAATTGTCTGATATCTGTTTGAAAATGAAATGAACTTTGGAAAACAACACCAATGACATATGCCAAACCGAGCAAATGTGTTCGGATTGTTTTGATACTTTATGAAAATGATCCAAGAGTCATTTGTGACGTGTAAAAATTGACCGCACCTCAATCTGACGCACGGTGTGACCGGTATGGCTAAAATTGTCTGATATCAGTTTGAAAATGACATGAACTTTGGAAAACAACACCAATGACATACGCCAAACCGAGCAAACGCCTTCGGATTGTTTTGATACTTTAGGAAAATGATCCACGAGTCATTTGTGACGTGTATGAATCGACCACACCTCAATCCGACGCACGATGTGACCGGTATGGCTAAAATGGTCTGATATCAGTTTGAAAATGACATGAACTTTGG
Organism: Viscum album; assembly: GCA_963277665.1. NCBI lineage: Eukaryota > Viridiplantae > Streptophyta > Magnoliopsida > Santalales > Viscaceae > Viscum > Viscum album. The sequence goes on from OY728150.1 coordinate 1,900,461,604, forward strand.
AAAACAACACCAATGACATACTCCAAACCGAGAAAACGCATTCGGATTGTTTTGATACTTTAGGAAAACGATCCACGAGTCATTTGTGATGCGTACGAATCAACCGCACCTCAATCTGACGCACGGTGTGACCGGTATGGCTAAAAGTGTCTGATATCAGTTTCAAATTAAGATAAACTTTGGAAAACAACACCAATGACATACGCCAAACCAAGAAAACGCCTCTTATTGTTTTGATACTTTAGGACAATGATTTACGAGTCATTTGTGACGCGTACGAATCGCTCGCACCTCAATCTGACGCACGGTGTGACCTGTATGGCTAAAATTGTGTGATATCAGTTTGAAAATGACATGAACTTTAGAAAACAACACCAATGACATACGCCAAACCGAGAAAACGCATTCGGATTGTTTTGATACTTTAGGAAAACAATCCACGAGTCATTTGTGACGCATACGAATCGACCACACCTCAATCCGACACACGGTCTGACCGGTAAAGCTTTTCATTAGATAAAGAATCAGTATTTATTAAATGAGATAAATCAATCAAAAACATATTGATTTTACATTATTCCCTTTCATTGTTATGAAAATGAAAACTTTTGAGTTTAAAATTTAATATTTTAGTTTCACATTTTCATATTAATGTATTCTTTCATATTACTATTTTAATTTCTTTCATTATTGAATTACTATCATAATATTTGTTTTCTTATATAGTTGATTTTTTTCCTTGAGTTCGGATACTTTGTTCGGAAACAAATACCATCGAGAGCGGATCACGGATATCAATGGATGAAACATGAATTTTTATAACTGTTGTTGAATAATTGTAAATGTAACCATGTAAAACAATTTTTGAAATGTATATAGCAATGCGTTTTTTTTGTATTCATGATGTTAAGTAAAGGTATATACTGTTGTAAGTCAAAATATTGGGTGTGGGTGCTATGGTGTGCAGGTTTTCATGTGCTACTTTGTGCAGGTATTCTGGTGTGCAGGTGTGCAGGTACTGTTTTTTAGGTACAGGCGATGGGCCCTTTATGAGCGCTTTTTTAGCGCTGATAAAGGAAACCTTTAACAGTGCTAAAGGAGCACTGATAAAGGAACCTGTATCAGCGCTCCGAGAAGCGCTGATATAGTTGACCTTTATCAGCGCTCCACCGCGCACTGATAAAGGTCCCTTATATCAGTGCTTCTCGGAGCACTGATAAAGGAGACCCCCCCCCCCCTTTATCTACGCCGGAATTAACAGCGCTTTTCTAGCGCTGTTAATGATGGTTTTTAGCGCTGATAAAGGCACAGGTTGTAGTAGTGATTTGAGTGTTGTATCAACAATGTACTGGTTATAATAATTATGGAGTATATATGGATTGTATTGTAGTACTATTTCATTAAGGACTTAAGATTGTGTGGAACCAAGAATAGTGACTCAATAGAAGGTCAAATTTTTGGAAAATAAATGGTTAAGAGAAAAATCATAATAAGTTTCTTGATAATGAGGTAGTGATTGTGGAATAACACACGAATGATATGGATTAACTATATTGGATATTAATGACTACCTTGAAACTGATTAATGATTTGTATATTCCATCATTGTTGTATTTTACAACATTTTGGGGTAGAAGGAGTATATCTACTATTCTATAAGGAATAAGGGGGATCGTGAATGTAATCAATAAGGTTTTATCGTAATTCAGGATATTGTAGTGTTTTAAAAGAATAATGATGAAGGTGTTCACATGTTATTACATGGAAAAATGATCTTCATTGTGTTTAACTTCCTTATAAATTTTGGACTGTGAGTTTGGACAGACGAATTTTGGATAATTCTAGTTTGAGGTAATTTTTGTATTGCCATAAAAGGACAACCTAGATGTCGGGCGACAACCCGTCGCGTTCGGCAAGGCCGCGAGACTTGAACCCACAACCGAAGGGAGATAAGGGTGTATCACCTTCCACTAGCCCACGTGATGTACTGGATTGAATAATGTAGTATTTTTTAAAATTTTGGTAGATGAATTATAAATTCGTTTTTTAACCCTGAACGAAGAGGATAAATAGAATATTATTTTTATGTTCTATTATCTTTTAGAGTGAAAGATGAGTTTGTGGTAGAAATTAGTTAAAGGTTAAGACTCTACTTGTCAAGTATATATTTTTCTTCTTCTATTATTCTATGATGAAATTAATTCTTATAATTTAGTGAAATTATCATGAAAACAAAAATGTGTTATCCTAATACCATACGTTTTGTTGAACCAATGGTATTTTAAATCATCATTGATTGATGAATTTAAGGCCCTAAATTTTACACTTGTTTGTGATTGATGACCTCAGTCACTACCTATAAATATTTACGTTTTTTCTCCAATTATATGTCTCTAATTAACTCCAATGTTCTCCTAATCGAGATCATAATTTGGTGGTGACTCTTTCATTCCATTTTCCTTTTATTAAGACTAAATTTTATTAACCTAATTTATGATGTGGGTTTTCCCAAAGGTATTTTTTATTTACAACATTTTATTTTCGAAAAATAATTTTAAATTGCTAGGATGAAATTATTTGAAGGAGGGAAGAATCTAACACCCCATGATTTCATAGTACATTATTTCTTCAATTTAATTCAATAACATACAATACACGCAACACCGAGTTTTAGCACACCATGACTTACCAAACAAGCCGTTCAAAAGAGGATATGAATAGTATTAACTGAATTTTGAACATTATATAATCTTTATTATATTAGAATCCATATTATGAGTTTATAAGACATAATTTAAGAATAAATACAATTTTTCAAATAAAAGAAGTATTTTTCAAAAATTGCAATTTAACCATCTTTTAATGGAAAAGCATTTTTAACTGCAATATTTGAAACCTTTACATATTCAATTTGACAAAATAAACTTCTTATTTAGAATCATGACATATGATTTTAGTTTCAATATTTTTTTGGTGTTTTTCTGATAACTTTCATATTTGGGTGAATAGTGAAAAATACTATATTTTAACTGAAAAAACATTTTTAATCAAAAACATTTATAGTGTCAATTTATAAATTTTAATGTTTTGGATGTATAAATAGATTATATTTTTACCATTTATTCCAATGATTGTCATTGTAAGTAATTTCACTTTGAAATTTAACACAAACTAGAGTCAATCTTTTGATATTTATTATTTCTTAAAAATACCTCTTTTGGTTTTGACTGCGGGAATTAATTTTAGTTTAATAACTAAAACATCCATGTTTTGAATTTGGTAAAATAGAATTCATTATATAATTCAGAATATCAAAATTATCATTCGGTACATTTTTTGTATATTTCAGAAAACATTTAATTTTTTATGAGTAGTGAAAAACTCTGAGTTATAGTTTAAAACCAAATTTTTATTTTAAATTTTTTTATTTAATTTAAATTTATTTTAGGTAAAAATAGATACATAATACCTATATATGTTCAATATAATTAATTACAGAATGTTTATAGTAATTTTAGATATATAAAAATATTGTTGAACTTTTCACCATCTTTTACCCACCTATTAGGAGAATTTTCAAATTCACATAAAACATAATTTTACCGCTTCTGTGAGTGGAATTTCAAAAATCTGAGAGACAAGACTAATATCAAAGAGTAAAATGTAGTTCAGTAAGATAAAAATATATTTTTGGTTAATAGTGACTTTTTACTTATATTTACCACGATAAAAAGTAAATAGGGTAATTAAGGGTAAAAATGATATTAATATTACCCTAGAACATGTCCTAATTCTATTGGATAAGTATAATTTGATTGAAAACATCCTTAGGAATAAAATATGAACCTCTTTGTTCAAAATGGATTAGATTAGGACATTTATTATTATTTAATTCAAAGAAGAGTTTAAAGAGTTAAAATCAAAATTTAATAACTAATACATTTTTAATATAGAGTTATACATAAGAAAAAATCAATTATAAATATTCATTATAAAGATAAAAATATTTCCTACATAATGGTATTTTATTTATAAATTTTAGAAATTTAATAATTATATTTATTTATGACATAATGATGATGCAATAAATATCTTATTAGTGAAATATTAAAATAATTGATATTATAAATTCCTAAATAAATATAATTTGAGACTTTTAACGAATTAAATGAATTATATTGGTTAATATGACAAGCTAGGATTGATTAATTGAATTTGGTTCGAATTAATGAAGTAATTAAGACTTTAAAAAATCAATTATTAAAAAGTGTCAAAATTGACATAAAGGAGTTTTTAAAACAAATATTATATTATTAATTGATATAATATATTTTAAACTCACAATATCGTCCAAAGGACTTATATAATGATAGGTATTCCATTAATTAACCACTTGGGGTTCTCGTGCAGTTTAATGTATGTTTGTTAACCATATAATATAAAAATACAAAGAGACGTGGTAAATGTCAAATTATTTAACTAAGAGTTAAATCTGAAAGATAAGGGTAAAATAGTGACCCAAACTTGTCTAAAACCTACTGGTTGAGTGTTTTGCCACCCATACCCACCATATACATTAAATAATCCAGTTTGGAGCCATTAGAAACCGAATAGGCATTTATTATAAAATAATACTTTAAGTTTTTCTTAAAGAGACACTCCTCCCCCTTATAGAAGGACACCACTTCTGACCAATTATTCATACCTTCAAATCCTTTTGGTTCAGACAAAACCTACCCAAATATCCTCTATACTTCCCTCAATAAAACATAGAGGCCTTAGTTTGATCATAAATCCAACCTAAGGAGCCTGTTTGATCAAATAAAAAGGAAGAACCCGAAGAAGATATAATGTTTTCACCACCCTCTTTCAAGTTCCATTATTCTTCCACTTCTTCTTTCTTTGTTATTTCCACTATAAAATAATAACTCTAGTATATTATATATACTGTGATGTTATTATTAATATGTTACAACCATATTCAGTATTCTACCCATCCCTTGGATGACATGTCACCATACGTGTGTACGTACGGCTTACCGTCTCCACGTCGTTATGTAATTATTATTAAATAAATTACTATATGGATGGGTATAATAATGATGTGTAATTCATTTAAATAATAAATATAACATGATAATTATTTTCTATATATAATACACCATAAAATTATATATTATTTTAATATTAAAAGAATGATATTGTCGCTCGTGCATACGTACAGATTACCGTCTCCACGAACGCGGTGAGTTTCATTCCCCATCATATCTACTCAAGAATAATTTCTTTTGATCATTAAAAATAATGTTTAAAGACTTGATATCATTCTGGAATGAATATGATACAACCTATGGATAAAACACACGACTTATGTAACGAATCATATAAAAGGAAAGGAGTATGTGAACACCCGAAATGATGATAATACAAAAATATTATTAACAAATAAATATTAAAAGATCATATATGATATCATATTTATGTATATAATTCTTGTATAATTTAATAAAAATGATTTAACTATTAAATAGGAGGTTAACCTACTCTCAACCAAAGGAAAAGTACAAGGTAAGGGTTAATTTCACAATCTATTCATTATCTGAGGCTGTTTATACATAAGTGTCTACTGAGACCTCTTTATTATCCACATCCATGTTTCTCAAAAATGAATTCCAAAACATTTTTACTATTTACTATGATATGGGATAAAGTTATATAAACCCTTGTTTTACATTCTATAAAATTGTTTGAAAGGAATCATTCTGTCATTTTCCTAACAAGGTCCGTTTTGACCTTTTCGACAAAATTAAGGCGGGTGTGGCTATTTTCCTCCATTATGAAATCTTCGAAGCATCCCTTACAAGATTGAAAAAATAATTTCATAGTAAATGTTTTCTTTTACAATTATGTGACTTTTAAATTATTTAAAAAAAGGTATTTCTCTCAAATATTTATGATTTCATCTATGTAAACATCCTTTGATGGATTTTAAGCTTATTTGAAGATGATTTATTATTATAAAAACATCGATATTGTATTGAAGGTTTTGTGATATGTTTGAATGTGGATTTGTTATTTTTATAACATTCATGGTTTATGGAGAATGTATTAACATTTTGTATGATAGTTTTAATACAAATGTTTATGTTATGTTTAAACCAATTCATATGAGGAATGCATTGGACTTAGTAAGTGACGGGTGGAGCCCGCTATAGCTCCTCGATGCATCAGTAGGTCTCATGAGACAAACTAGTGTCTTGGAACAAGTCCTTGACAAAATATTATTTGTAGTATTGGCACAAGTCCTTAACTATGTTGTTTTGATAGTCTGGCATTATGCATTCCATCAATAAGAAAGTGGTTAGTGATATTGCATGTGATTATTCAACTAGTAGAATATCCATGTGAATAAGTAAATGGAATTACATCATCTTATTATCTCCATATTAAGCTGATTTTCTAATTTTAAAGACTTTTGTGTTAGTTATACATTGCATTAAATGTTTATGCTTATTTATGAATGATTCCGATATATTGTTATCCTTACTGAGCATCTGAGGTCACTGCTTTCTATGTTTAATTTTTCCCAGGACGTGAAAAAATATTTTATGACTGACCTGTAGGGATAGTATGAAGGGGATATGAGTTTGGACTATGGATACTTTGTTATTGTAGTTTTTCTCTTTATGATATAATGTAACATTCATGTATGTTATCTATTTTCCAAGACTGCATAACTGATGTGTCCTTCGGGACTTGATTCCTTGTAATCATGCCAATGTATTAAAATAATGCACCGACTCTTTGTAACTATGGTCGGGGAATTAGAGTTGGTATCAGAGGAAGTTTAGAAATAACCTTGGAATCTAGATTTACATAAAATCTGATTAGAACACATAGACATTAGATAGACTTTGAGGATTAGTATAGAAAAATTTTCTAGAATTTCGTAATGTAGAGATTTTTTGAGTTATCCAAGAAAATAAATCATTGTTTGGATACTAGTAGGTAGAGGCGGCTCTGAGACAGATGTAAATAAGGGTAAAACCCAAAACCACCACTTTGAGCTAGACTTGAACAAGAACGGGTGCACGACAACAGGCCTTGCTGCACTCTAGGTTATGATACTCTCTGGGGATATGCTTAGAATAATTCTCATTTTCTTTACAAAACATTATGGAGGGTTTATGAGTATATATTTCCTCGATGAAAATAACTTTATGATTATGGATTATATCCATAAACCGTTCAATTTAAGTTATGTATTTTACAAGTTTGGAATTATTTCATTTCATAAACTAATGTAGTTTATGCTATTGTAATGAAATGGAACCCAGTAGAAGGAATGTTAACTCCAACAATACGTATGATCCTAAGAGTAAGAAGGATCATATCTTTCACAATATCCAGCCATCATTTAGAATAGAAATAGTCCCCAATGTATTCTCAACATATGAAGACATATTATCACGTGTTAATAAGATAAGTTAATATTCTCTAAGTCCTATGGCATTGAAGGGAAAAAGATAAGAAAAGGATGGAAGAGATAAAGATGAATAAAGGGAAGAGGAAAAAGAATAAATTTACCATATGTGATAACTATGGGAAGAAACACCTTGGAACTATCCTGAAGGTAATGAGAGTTTGTTATAAGTGTGGAGAAAAAGGACACCATGTACGTGATTGCAAGGGTAAGAAAAAGGTTTCAAATGTACAACGCTTCATCTGCCAGGAGTTGGGACACTACGTGAACCAATGTCCAAATCATTTGAGTAAGACCCAAATGATTCTATTCGATAATAATCAAGTTATGATACTAACACATATGAGGATGAATGATTGGAGTTCTTATGTTGTTATTAAATAACTATGTCATTTGAGTGTTGTATCAACAATGTACTGATTATAATAAATATGGAGTATATAAGGATTGTACTGAAGAACTATTTCATTAAAGACATAAGATTGTGTGGAACCAAGAAAGGTGACTCAATAGATGGTTAAATTTTTGGAAAATAAATGGTTAATAGAAAAACCATAATATGGTTCTGATACTGAGGTAGTGATTTTGGAACAATACATGATTGATTTGGAGAAATTATATTGGATATTCTTGACTTTGTTGAAACTGAATAATGATTTGTATATTCCATCATTGCTCGAGTTTACAACATTTTGGGATAAAAAGAGTATATCAACTATTCTATAAGGAATAAGGGATCATGAATGTAATCAATAAGGTTTTATGGTAATTCAGGATGTTGCAGTGTTTTGAAAGAATAAATGATGAAGGTGTTCACATGTTTTTACACGACAAAAAGGATCTTCATTGTGTTTACCTTTATAAATTTTGGACTGTGATTTTGGACCGAAGTATTTTGGATAATTATAGTTTGAGATTATTTTTGGTATTCTATAAAAGGAAAACCTAGAGGTCGGACGACAACCCATCACATCCGGCAAGGCCGTGATACTTGAACCCGCAACTGAAGGGCGACAAGGGTGTATCACCTACCACTGGCCCTCGTGATGTCCTGGATTGAATAATGTTGTCTTTTTAAAAAACAAATCTTTTAGATGAATTATAAATTCATTTTTTAACCCTATATGAATAGGATAAATATAAAATTATTTTTAAGTTCAATTATCTTTTAGAGTGAAAGATGAGTTTGTAGTAGAAATTAGTTAAATGATAAGACTCTACTTGTCAAGTATATATTTTTTCTTCTTCTCTTATTCTATGAAGAGATTAATTCTTATAATTTAGTGAAAGGATCTTAAAACCCAAAATTTTTTAACCTAATACCATATGTTTTGTTGAACCAATGGTATTTTAAATCATCATATATTGATGAATTTAAGGACCCCAATTTAACACTTATTTGTGATTGATGACCTCAGTCACTACCTATAAATATTTACATTTTTTATCCAATTATATGTCTCTAATGGAAGGAAATTTTCTCCAAATAGAGTTCATAATTTAATGGTGACTCTTTCATTTCCCTTTTCCACTTATTAACACTAAATTTAATTTACCTAATTTCCTATGTGGGTTTTCCCATATGTATTTTCTATTATCAACATTTTATTTTTGAAAAATAATTTCAAATTGCGAGGATGGAATTTATTGAAGGAAGGAATAATGTAACACCCCAAGATTTCATAGTTCGTTATTTCTTCAAAGTAATTCAATAACATGCACTAAACCCAACACCGAGTTTTAGCACACCATGGCTTACCTAACTAGCCGTTCAAAAGCTGTTATAAATTGTATTAACAAAATTTTGAACTTTATATAATACTAATAATTTTAGAATCCATATTACGAGTTTCTTATACATAATGAAATAACAAATAATTTTTTTTAGATAAAAGAAGTATTTTTCAAAAATTGCAATTTTACCGCCTTTTAATGGTGAAGCCTTTTTAAATCCAATATTTGAATCTTTTATATATTTAGGTTGAAAAAATAAACTTCTTCTTTAGAATCAGGACATAATAATTTATTTTCAATAATTTTTTGGTGTTTTTCTGATAAATTTAATATTTGGGTGAATAGTGAAAAATACTATATTTTAACAGAAAACAAATTTTTTAATCGAAATAATTTATAGTGTTAATTTATACATTTTAATGGTCTAGTAGTATAAATAGATTATATTTTTACCATTTAATCTAATGATGGTCATTGTAAGTAATTTCACATTGAAATTGGACACAAACAAGTGTCAATCTTTTGATATTCATTGTTCATTAAAAATACACCTTTTGGTTTTGGCAGCGGGAATTAATTTTAATTTAATAAATAAAACATCTATGTTTTGAATTTGGTAAAATAGATTTCATTATTGAATTTTTAATATCAAATTTGACATAGGTAAAATTCTTTGTATTTTACTGAAAACATATAATTTTTGATGAGTAGTGAAAACACTAAGTTATAGTTTAAAACGAAATTATTATTTAAATTATTATTTATTTAATTTAAATTTATTTTAAGTCAAAATAGATACCTAATACCTATATAAGTTCAATTTAATTCATTAGAGTAAATTTGTAGTAATTTTAGATATATAAAAATATTATTGAACTTTTCACCGTCTTTTACCCACCTCCTAGGAGAATTTGAAAATTCACATAAAACATAATTTTACCAATTCTCTGAGTAAAATTTCGAAAATCTGAGAGACATGTTTAATATGAAGGAGTAAAATGTGGTTAAATAAGATAAAAATATTTTTTTGGCGAATAGTAACTTTTTTACTTTTATTTACCACTGTAAAAAGTAAATAGGGTAATTAAGGGTAAGAATGATATTATTATTACCCTAACACGTGTCCTAATTCTATTGGCTACATATAATTAGACCAAAAAAACCTTAGGAATAAAATATGAACCATTTTGGTCCACATGGATTAGATTAGGACATTTATTGTAATTTAAATAAAAGAAGAGTTAAAAGAGTTAAAATCGATGTTTAATATCTAAAACATTTTAAATATAGACTTATACATAACATAAATTCAATTATAAATATTCATTAGAAATATAAATTGACTTAATACATAATTGTATTTTATTTATAAATTTTAGTCATTAAATAATGTAATTAATTTATGAAACAATAATGATGCAGTAATTATCTTATTAGTGAAATATTAAAATAATTGATATTATAAATTCCCAAATAAATATAATTTTAGACTTTTAATGAACTCCATGAATTTTATTGGTTAATATGACAAGTTAGAATTGATTAAATGAATTTGTTTATAATTAATGAAGTTATTATGACTTTAAAAAAATCAATTATTAAATAGTGTCAAAATTGACATAAATGTGTTTTTAAAGAAAATATTATATTATTAATTGATATAACATTCCTAAAAAGCACAGGTTCATCAAAAGGACTTATATGATGATAGGTATGTCATTAATGAACCACTTGGGGTTCCCTTGGATGTTTATAGTATGTTTATTAACCATATAATATAAAAAATCAAAGAGACATGGTCAATGAAAAACTATATAACTAAGAGTTAAATATGAATGATAAGGGTAAAATAGTGATCGAAACATGTCTAAAACCTATTGGTTGAGTGGTTTTCGACCCATCCCCACCATCTAATTTAAATAATCCAGTTTTCATCCATTAGAAACCGAATATAAATTTATTATAAAAGAATTATTTAAGTTTTTCTTAAAGAGCCCCACATCCCCCATATAAAAGGACACCACTTTTATGCAATTAATCATACCTTCAAAGCCTCTTCGTTTAGAAAACCCCTGCCCAAATATCCACTGAACATCCCTCAATTCAACCTAGAGGACTTAGTTTGATCAGAAAGCCATCTTATGGAGCCCTTTTGATTAAATCAAAACGAAGAACTCGAAGAAGAGGTAATGTTTTCACCACCCTCTTTCATGTTCCTTTATTCTTCCACTTATTCTTTCTTTGTTATTTCCAATACAAAATAATAAATCTATTATATTATATATACTGTGATGTTATTATAAATATGGTATAACCATATTCAGTATTCTATCCATCCATTGGATCAGATGTCACCATACGTGCGTATGTACGGCTTACCGTCTCCACGTCGTGGTGTAATTGTTATTAAATACATTATTATTTGGATGGGTATAATAATTATGTTTAATTAATTTAAAAGATAAATATAAGATGATAATTATTCTGTTTATATGATACACCATCCAATTATATATTATTTTACTATCAAAATAATGATATTGTCACACGTGTGTACGTACAGATTATCGTCTCCACGAAAGCGGTGAGATTCATTACCCATCATATCCATTCAAGAATAATTTATTTTTATGATTAATAATAATGTTTAATGACTTTATAATATTCTGGATATGAATATGATACATCCTATGGATAAAAAACACGGCTTATGTAACAAATCATATAAAAGGAAACGAGTAAGTGATCACCCAAAACGACGATAATACTAAAATATTATAAACAAATAAATATTAAAAGATCATATATGATATCATATTTATGTATATGATCATTTTATAATTTAATAACAGTGATTTAAAAATTATACAAGAGATTATCCTACCCTCAACCAAGGAAAAGTACAAGGTAAGGGTTAATTTCACAATCTCTTCATTATCCGAGGTTGTTTATACGTAAGTATCTACTGGGACCTCTTTATCATCCACATCCATGTTTCTTAAAAATGTATTCCAAAACATTTTTAATATTTACTATACTATGGGTTAAATTCATTTATAACCTTGATTTACTTTTTATAAAATGGGTTGAAAGGAATCATTCTGTCATTTTCCAAACAAGGTCCTTTTTGACCTTTTCGACAAAATTAAGGCAGGTGTGGCTATTTTCTACCATTACAAAATCCTCGAAGCATCCCTTACAAGATTATAAGAATAATTTCATAGTAAATGTTTTCTTTTACAGTTATGTGACTTTTAAATGATTTCAAAAGAATTATATTTCTCTCAAATAGTTTTGATTTCATCTATGTCAGCATCCTTTGATAGAATTTAAGCTTATTTGAAGTTGATTTATTATAATACAAAACATCCATATTGTATTGAAGGTTTTGTGATATGTTTGAATGTGGATGTGTTATTTTTATACCATTCATGGTTTATGGAGAAAGTATTAACATTTTGTATGCTAGTTTTAATACGAATGATGATGTTATGTTTAAACCTATTCATATGAGGAATGCATTAGACTCAGTAAGTGATGGGTGGAGCCCGCTATAACTCCTCGATGCATCGGTAGGTCTCATTAGAAAAACTAGTGTATTGGAACAACACCTTGAAAAAATATTATTTTTAGTATTGGCACAAGGGCCTGACTATGTGGTTATGATAGTCTGTCATTATGTATTCCATCAATAAGAATGTGGTTAGTGATATTGCGTGTGATTATTCAACTAGTAGAATATCCATGTGAATAAGTAAATGTGATTACTTCATTTTATTATTCCCATATTATGCTGATGTTCAAGTTTAAAAGGCTTTAGTTTTAGTTATACCTTGCCTTAACTGGTTATGAAAATTTATGAATGATCCCACTATACTGTTATTTTTACAGAGCATCTGAGCTCACCCCTTTCTATGTTTTATTTCTCCCAGGATGTGAGGAAATATTTTATGACTGACCTGCAGGGATAGTCTGAATGGGATATGAGTGTGGACTATGAAGACTATTTTTTTAGTTTTTCACTTTATGAAATAATGTTACATTCATACACGTAATCTATTTTCCAATACTGCTAAACTGATCGGTCATTCGGGATGTAATTCCTTGTAATCATGCCAATGTATTAAAATAATGAACCAAACCTAGGTAACTTAGGTCGGGAAATTATAGTTGTTATCAGAGGAAGTTTTGGAAATAACATTGGATGTGAGATTTACATAAACTCTAATAAGAGCACATAGACCTAAGATAGACTTTGAGGATTAGTATAAAATAAATTCCTAGAATTTTGGTAATGTATCGATTTTTTGAGTTTTCCATGAAAATACATCTTTGTCTGGATACGATCAGGTAGAGGCGGCACTAGCACATATGTACCTAGGGGTAAAACCCAAAAACACAACTTTGAGCTAGACTAAAATGAGAACTGGTGCACGACAACAGGTCTTGCTTTACTCTTGGTTACGACGCTCCCGAGGGATATGCTTAGGATAATTTTCATTTTCGTTACAAATCTTTATGAAGGGTTTATGAGTATATAATTCCCCAATTAAAACCTCTTTTGGATTATGGATTATATCCATAAACCGTTCAATTTACATTAGGTATTTTATGAGTTTGGAATTATTGCATTTCATAAACTGACATAGTTTATGCTATTGTATAGAAATGTTTTTCAATAGAAGGAATGTAAACTCCAGCAATACATATGATCCAAAGAGTAAGAAGGATCATATCATTCATGGAATTAAGCCAATATTTAGAAGAAAAATATTCTCCCATGTATTTTCAACATATTAAAAAAATATTATCATGTGTTAATAAGATAAGTTACGATATCTTTGAGTTTTATGGAATTGAATGGAAGAAAGAGAAGAAAAGGATGGAAGAGGGAAAGACGGATAAAGGGAAGAGGAAAAAGAAGAATTTTTCCATATGTGATAATTGTCAGAAGAAACACCCTGGAAGATTCCTAAAAGGAATGGGAGTTTGTTATATGTGTGGAGAAAAAGACACCATGTACGTGACTGCAAGGGTAAGAAAAAGTTTTCAAGCGTACAATGCTTCATCTGCAAAGAGTTCAGACACTACACGAACCAATGTCCAAATCATCAGAGTATGACCCAAATGATTCTATTGGATAATAATCATGTTATGATACTACCATAGATGAGGATGAATTATTAGAGTTCTAATGTTGTTATTATTGAATTATGACATGTGAGTGTTGTATCAACAATGTACTGGTTATAATAATTATGGAGTATATAAGGATTGTAATGTAGTACTATTTCATTAAGGATATAAGATTGTGTGGACCCAATAAAAGTGACTCAATAGAAGGTTAAATTTATGTAAAAAATGGTTAAGAGAAAAACCATAATATGGTTCTGATACCGAGGTAGTGATTTTGGAATAATACATGATTGATTTGGATAAATTATATTGGATATTATTGACTACATTGAAACTGATTAATGATTTGTATATTCCATCACTGTTGGAGTATACAACATTTTGGGATAGAAGGAGTATATCTAGTATTCTATAAGTAATAAGGGATAATGAATGTAATAAATAAGGTTTTATGGTAATTCAGGATGTTGCAATGTTTTAAAAGAATAAATGATGAAGGTGTTCACATGTTATTACACAGAAAAAAGGATCTTCATTGTGTTTACATTCCTTATAAATTTTGGAATGTGAGTTTGGACAGAAGTATTTTGGATAATTATAATTTGATATTATTTTTTTTATTTCCATAAAATGACAATGCAGAGGTCATGCGCCAACCGATCGCGTCTGGCAAGGCCACAAGACTTGAATCCGCAACCGAAGGGCGACAATGGTGTATCACCTACCAATGTCCCACATGATGTCCTTGATTGAATTATGTATTCTTTTTTAAAAAAAAAATTCTGGTAGTTGAATTATAAATTTATTTTTTATCCCTATATTAATAGGATAAATAAAATATTATTTTTATGTTCTGTTATCTTTTAGAGTGAAAGGTGAGCTTGTGGTAGTAATTAGTTAAAGGATAAGGCATTACTTGTCAAGTATATATTTTTCTTCATCTCTTATTCTATGAAGAAATTAATTCATACACTTTAGTGATGGGATCATAAAACAAAAAATGGGTCATCCTAATAACATATGTTTTGTTGAACCGTTGGTAATTTAAATCATCATAGATTGATGAATTTAAAGACCTAAATTTTACACATGATTGTGATGGATGAACTCAATCACTACCTATAAACATTTACATATTTTCTCAAATAATATACCTCTAATTGATGCCAATGTTCTCCTAATCAAGATCCTAATTTGGTGGTGCCTCTTTCATTTCCCTTTTCCTCTTATTAAGACTAAATTTTATTGACCTAATTTCTGATGTGGGTTTTCCCAAAGGTATTTTTTATTTTCAACATTTTATTTTCGAAAAATAATTTTAAATTTAGAGGACGCAATTTATTGATGTAGGGAATAATGTAACACCCCAAAATTTCATAGTACATTATTTCTTCAAAGTAATTCAATAACTTTCACTACACGCAACACCGAGTTTTAGAAAACCATGACTTAGCAAACTAGCCTTTTAGAAGCGGTTATGAATAGTATTAACTGAATTTTGATCTTTATATAATCCTAATAATTTTAGAATCCATATTATGAATTTTTTTGTATATAATTTAAGAACAAATACATTTTTTAGATAAAAGAAGTATTTTCCAAAAAATTGCAATTTTACCGCCTTTTAATGGCGAAGCATTTTTAAATCCAATATTTGAAACATTTACATATTAAATTTGACAAAATAAACATCTTCTTGAGAATTATGAAATATGAATTTAGTTTCAAGAATGTTTTGGTGTTTTTCTGATAACTTTCATATTTTGGTGAATAGTGAAAAATACTACATTGTAACTGAAAACAACTTTTTTAATCAAAATAATTTATAGTGTTAATTTATACATTGTGATGGTTTGAAAGTATAAATAGATTATATTTTTACCATTTAATCCAATGATGATCATTTTATGTAATTTCACATTGAATTTGGACACAAACAAGTGTCAATCTTATGATATTTATTATTTCTTAAAAATACGACTTTTGGTTTTGACTGCGGGAATTAATTTTAATTTAATAAATGAAACTTCTATGTTTTTAATTTGGTAAAATAGACTTCATTATTGAATTCTTAATATCAAAATTATCATAGGGTAAATATTTGGTATTTTTTTGAAAACATTTAATTTTTGATACATAGTGAAAAACACTGAGTTATAGTTTAAAACCAATTTTTTTAAATAATGATTTATTTAATTTAAATTTATTTTAGGTCAAAATAGATAAATAATACATATATAATTTCAATGTAATTCATTAGACTCAGTTTATAGTTATTTAAGATATATAAAAATGTTATTGAACGTTTTACCGTCTTTTACCCACCTCCTAGTGGAATTTGGAATTTCACATAAAACATAATTTTTCCGCTTCTATGAGTAAAATTCAGAAAATCAGAGAGACACGCTTAATATCAAGGAGTAATATGTCATTCAATAAGATAAAAATATTTTTTTTGAATAGTAACTTTTTACTTTATTTACCACGGTAAAAAGTAAATACAGTAATTAAAGGTAAAAATGATATTTTTATTACCCTAACAAATGTCCTAATTCTATTGCCTATGTATAATTAGACCAAAAACAACCTTAAGAATAAAATATGAACCTCTTTGTTCCACATGAATTAGATTAGGACATTTATTATTATTTAAATCAAAGAAGCGTTAAAAGAGTTAAAATCAAAGTTTAGTAACTAAAACATTTTTAATAAAGTGTTATACATAAAAAAATTCAATGATAAATATTAATTAGAAAGATAATAAAATTTTCTACATAATTTTATTTTATTTATAATCATTAGACAATAAATAATTTAATTTATTTATGACACAATGATGATGTAGTAATTATCTTATTAGTGAAATATTAAAATAAATGATATTATAAATTCCCAAATAAAACTAATTTTAGACTTTTAATGAATTACACGAATTTTAATGGTTAATATAACATGTTAGTTTTCATTAAATGATTTTTTTCAATTTATAAAGTTATTAAGACTTTATCAAAAATCAATTATTAAATAGTGTCGAAATTGACATAAATGAGTTTTTTAAAAAATATTATATTATCAATTGATATAATATTCCTAAAAATATAAGGTTCAGCCAAAGGAATTATATGATGATAGGTATGTCATTAATGAACCACTTTCGGTTCTCTTCGTAGTTTATAGTTATTTTATTAACCACAGAATAAAAAAATATAAAGAGTCATGGTAAATGCCAAACTTTTTAACTATGAGTTAAATATGAAAGATAAGGGTACATTAGTGACCCAAATTTGTCTAAAACCTATTGGTTGAGTGGTTTTCAACCCATCCCCAACTTATACCTTACAAAATCTAGTTTGGAGCCATTATAAATAGAATATGAATTTATTATAAAATAATACTTTATGTTTTTCCTAAAGAGCCCCTCCACCCCCTTATAAAAGGACACCACTTCTAACCAATTATTCATACATTAAAAGCATTTTGGTTCTACTAAACCCAGCCCAAATATCCTCTCAACATCCCTTAATTAAACTGTGGCCTTAGTTTGTCCATAATACCAACCTACGGATCCATTTTGATCAAATAAAAAGGAAGAACCCGAAGAAGAGATAATGTTTTCACCACCATCTTTCAAGTTCCTTTCTTTTCCACTTCATATTTCTTTGTTATTTCCATTATAAAATTATTAATCCAATATATTCTATATACTGTGATGGTATTATAAATATGGTACAACCATATTCAGTATTCTATCCATCCCTTGAATGACATGTCACCATACGTGCATATGTACAGCTTACCGTATCCACGTCATGGTGTGATTGTTATTCAATACATTATTATTTGGATGGGTATAATAATGTTGTGTAATTAAAGCAAATAATAAATATACCATAATAATTATTCTATATATATTATTCACCATCCAATTATACATTATTTTAATATCAAAATAATGATATTGTCGCTCGTGCGTACGTACGTATTACTATCTCCACGCACACGGTGGGATTCATTCCCCATCATATCCATTAAAGAATAATATCATTTTATGATTAAAAATAAGTTTTAAAGACATGATATCATTATCGATATGTATAAGATACAACCTATGGATAAAAAACACTGCTTTTGTAACAAAACATATTAAGTAAATAGAGTAAATAAACTCCCGAAACAACGATAATACTAAAATATTATTAACAATGAAATATTAAAATATCATATACGATATCCATATTATTTATATGATTCTTGTATAATTTAATAACAATGAATTAATTGTTATATAGGAGGTTAACCTACTCTCAACAAATTAAAAGTACAAGTAAGAGTTAATTTCACAATCTATTAATTATACGAGGTTGTTTATACGTATATACTGGGACCTCTTTATCATCCACATCCATGTTTCTTAAAAATGTATTCCAAATAATTTTTAATATTTACTAGAATATAGGTTAAAGTAATTTATAGCCTTGGTATACTTTTTATAAAATGTTTTGAAAGGAAGCTTTCTGTCATTTTCCAAACAGGGTCCTTTTTGAACTTTTTGACAAAATTAAGGTGGGTGTGGCTATTATCTACCATTATAAAATCGTCGAAGCTTCCCATACAAGCTTATAAGAAGAATATCATAGTAAATGTTTTATTTTAATATTATGTGACTTTTGAATGATTTAAAAAATATATATTTCTCTCAAATAGTTTTGATTTCATCTATGTCAACATCCATTTATGGATTTTAAGCTTATATGATGTTGATTTATTATGATACAAAAATTCCATATTGTATTAAAGGTTCTGTGATATTTTTTAATGTGGATGTGTTATTTTTAAATCATTAATGGTATATGGAGAAAGTATTGATATTACTTATGCTAGTTTTAATACGAATGCTTATGTTATGTTTAATCCTATTCATATGAGTAATGCATTGGACTTAGTAAGTGATGGGTAGAGCCCACTATAGCTCCTCGATGCATCGGTAGGTCTCATGAAACAAACTAGTGTCTAGGAAAAAGGACTTGAAAAAATCTTATTTGTAGTCATGGAACAAGGCCTTGACTATGTGGTTATGATAGTCTGGCATTATGCATTCCATTAATATGAAAGTGGTTAGTGATATTAAATGTGATTATTCAACTAGTAGAATATCTATTAGAATAAGTAAATGGCATTACTTCATTTTATTTTTGCCATATTATGATGAAGTTCAAGTTTAAAAGGCTTTTGTTTTAGTTATACATTGCTTTAAATGTTTATGCTTATTTATGAATGTTTCTGCTATATTTTTCTCCTTACTATGAATCTTATATCACCCCTTTATATGTTTTATTTTTCCCAGGATGTGAAGAAATATTTTATGACTAACCTGTAGGGATAGTCTAAAGGGGATATGAGTGTGTAATATGGAAACTATGTTGTTGTAGTTTTTCACATTATGATGTAATTTAACATTCATGTATGTAATCTATTTTCCAGGAGTGCTCAACTGATCTGTCCTCCAGGACATGATTCCTTGTAATCATGAAAATGTATTAAAATAATGCACCGAATCTAGGTAACTGCGTTCGGGGCGTTACATACAACCCAATGTTTTATAGAAACACAAAATACTATTATGATATTATTACAACAATTATAACCGAGACATTAATTTTAAAGATAAGAATTATAATAAACACATTATGATATATATATATATATACAGTTTTTAATTAATAAAAAATTTCTATATCAATTATTCAAAATAAGTACAAAATTTTTATGGAAAACATTTTATTTAAAAAAACAATTAAATCTAAAATAATTTATTTTTTCATTTTTTCAATTATAAATATAATTAATTTAGACTAAATTTAAAATTATTATTTTATAATCTAATCTTTATTTTTTTTTAAATAACATTTTTAAATTAACAGGGAATGAAAATATTATAATTTTATAAAAATATACATTTTTAATGAATTTTGGAAAATATAGATATTGGTAAGTATGTCAATTCATTTTCTTCCGGATATTCCAAATAATTATAAAACAAATTAATAACACTTATAAGTATTTTGTTTTTTTAAATGAAATCCATATTTGGCATCATTATAAGTAATATAATTTCATATGTTGATTTTAATTTTTCTTCAAAATAAAGAATAAAAATAGTTGAAATTCGCCCTCATGGGAAATGAGTAAATTTGGTTGGAACATAGTCATATGGATACCCTATTCATATTAAATAATTTTGAATGATTTAATTTCATCCCTTCTCACCACATCCTCAATATATATTTGTTTATTGGATAGTTTTCCCTAATAGAGACACATATCATATTTTATGTAATGAAAAATACAATATGTCACTAACTGAATTTAAAAAAGATCTTATATTTTCAAATTATGACAAAAAGAATTTTTTTTATGAATATCAATATAATTTACTATGTATAATTACATAATATTAATTATGGTAATTTATTTTTAATTTTTAAAAATTATATTTTCAGCTTAAATTATTTGGAATCATCGAAAAAATATTTCATCAATTTGCAGAAAAATAAAATAAATTATTTTAAAAATGATAAAATTAAAATAATTTGAAGGATTTATTGTGTTACAATATTTTTTATATATGTATTACATATTTTTTTATGTTTTGAAAGATTATATTTTAATTCAAATTTTATTGATGTTATTAATGTCCAATTAAATATCTTTTTCCCAAAATTACATTAATCCTAATTTTTGATAACAAATTTTTTATTAAATGATTTAAAATTTATATAAATATTATATCTGGAAATGTGAATGCAAAATGGTAAAAATTAATCATAAATTTACCATTTATGAGTTGTTTTTTATTTATGATTACATTTGTAGTACATTATAATTTAAATATTTATTACTGTAGTTAAAGTAAAAACATTTTAACTTAGGTATTAAACCAAATGTAATGTTTAAAAAAACTTATAAACCAGTAATATTTTTATTATTTGTTTTAATTTAAACAAAATATTACTTTATATTCAAATATGATTTTTTATTTATTTTTCTAAGATAATGAATATTTTATGTTTTGATCCTTTAAGAAATTTGAGAAGTTCACCTCCAAACTCATATAAATGAGATCCCCATTTTATCTTTTAGTAATAATTAAATTTCCTTTAGAATCACATTATACCATCATAAATACCATAATAACTTCACATTACACTTCTTATAGCCATTGGTATGATTATTAAACCCTCTTAGGCTAGCTTTTGGCGAATGATTTGTATGGTAACCTGAAGAAGATGAATAAATCTGAACTGAATATTTGTTTATTTCTTCATTCACCTACATAAAATAATATTCCAAAATTATGATATAATAGAATTATAATACAACATATATTTAGATTTTTTATAATAATTATATAAATTTTGTTCAATCTTCATCAATCAAATTGTAAAATAAACAATCATTCATCTGTACGGTGGACTACTGCCTCATGAACCGATGTAATTTTTTTTCCATCATAACCTATAATTTCTGAAAATAATGATAGATTTCAAGTATATATGTGATATTTATGAAAAGCTTATATTCATGTAAATATAGTATTATATATACATTCATACATTTCATTCCATAGGAAAACAATATCGATGCTCGAGGGTACATATTTTCTAACACCTCCTGGAAGTGATTTGAATTATATTCCATTTTTTATTTACATGACTAATAATAAGAATTCATTTAGTGAATAAATATTATTTATATGATATTATAATAAGTATTTTATTTTGAATTAATAATTACACTTATTTTGTTTCATCCATAAAAATGTGAAACCAAATTTCATGGTTAATTACACCTTACAATCTCTATGAATAATGTAATTAATTTATCTACATATATTAATTATGGATGAAAATAAATATATATTTAATAAATGTATTGGATAACTACATCATGAAATATATTATGGAGTTTATGAAACCATGATAATGTATGATTACCAAAACTACCAAACCAAAAAAATAGTTTCAAAAGGAAGATTGTACCACTGAGAAAAGAGATTTTATTAAATAATAGTTTATAAATGGGTTAAAAATGGATATATTAAAATAATATATATAGTTATATATATGATTTTAGTTATATAATATATTTATAATAAAATTAATTATTATACAACTTTTCCCTATAATTATGGATGAATTCAGATTTGAGGTAAGAGATTTTTTCTCACTTTTACTTCTGCCAGACACATGCCATATTCAAACTAAAATAATTTTATATGGAATTTTTAGTTCCCATAAATTTTATTTATTATTTGTAACACCCCAAGCTTCAACGATACGCTTCTCTTTGAATAATACGATAGCGTGTGTTGTACGCAACATCGAGTTCTAACACACCACAACCAATCAAACTAGCCGTTATTAATAGTAATACCCACTTTTTGAAATTTATAAATTTTAATTATCAAAATGGACTTCATTTTTGTATTCGGAATATCGAAATTATTCTTGGGTGAATTTTTTGTTTTTTTTTCTGAAAAACTTCATTTTTTGATGAATAGTGAAACCACTAAGTGGTAGTTAAAAAACTGAATATTTCATAAAACATAATTTTACCGCTTTTGTGGGTGGAATTTCAAAAATCCAAGAGACAAGGTTTATATAAAGGAATAAAATTTGGTTCAATGAGATGAAAATAATTTTTTGTGAATAGTAACTTTTTACTTTTATTTACCACGGTTAAAAGTAAATAGGGTAATTAAGGGTAAAAATGATATTAATATTACCCTAACACATGTACTAATTCTATTGGACAAGTTTATCTCGACAAAAATCAATATTAGGAATAAAATATTATCATTTAGGTCCACATGGATTAGATTAGGACATTTATTATTATTTTATTCAAAGAAGAGTTAAAAGATTTATAATCAATGTTTTTATACTAAAACATTTTTAATATAGGGATATACATATGATAAATTCAATTGTAAATATTCATTAGAAATATAAAAATATTTCCTAAATAGTGGTATTTTATTTATTATTTTTAGACATTAGATAAGGTAATTTATGTATCACACAATGGTGATGCAGTAATTACCTAATTAATGAAATATTAAAATAATTGATATTATAAATATCAAAATAAATGTAATTTGAGACTTTTTATGAATTACAATAATTTTCCAGGTTAATATGACATATTATAATTGATTATATAAATTTGTTTCGAATTAAAAATGCTTTCATGAATTTATCAAAAATAAAATACCCAATATTGTCAAAATTGACATAAAAAGAGTTTTTAAAACTAATATTATATTATTAATTTATATTCAATTCTTAAAAATATATGTTTCGGCCAAGTGACTTATATCATAATAGGTGTATCATTAATGGACCACTTGGGGGGTCTCTTCGAGGTATATAGTATGTTTATTAACTATATAATATAAAAATACAAAGTGACATGGTAAGTTTCAAACTAATTAACTAAGAGTTAAAACTAAAAGATAAGGTTAATATAATAACCCAAACCATTCCAAATTCAATTGGTTGAGTTTTTTTCGACCCATCCCCACCTTAAATTTTAAATAATCCACTTTGGAGCCATTAGAAACAGAATATGAATTTATTATAAAATATTATTTCTAGCTTTTCCAAAGGTGCCCCTCACCCCTCTTATAAAAGGGCACTCCCCCTTCACACTAATTCACACATTCAAAGCCATTTGGCTCGGCCAAACCCTGCCCAAATACTCCTTGAACATCCCTCAAATCAACCTATAGGCCTTAGTTTGATCATAAAGCCAACCTAACAATCCCTTTTGATCAAATCAAAAGGAAGAACCTGAGGAAGAGGTAATGTTTTCACCACCATCTTTCAAGTTCCTTTCTTCTTCAACATCTTCTTTATTTGTTATTCCCCTTATTCAATAATAAATCTAGTATCTTATTATAAATATTTTACAACCATATTCAGTGTCATATCCATCCTTTGAATGACATGTCTCCATACCTGCATACGTACAGCTTACCGTCTCCACGTCGTGGTGTAATTGTTATTCAATAAATTATTATTTCTATGGGTATAATAATGATGTGTAATTCATGTAAATAATAAATATAACATGATAATGATTCTATATATATGATATAACATCAAATTATATATTATTTTAATATGAAAAGAATGTTATTGTCGTTCGTGCGTATGTACAGACTACCATCTCCATGAACATGATGAGATTCATTCTTCATCGTATCTATTCACGTCTAATTGTCATTTGATGATTAATAATAGTATCAAAGGACTTGATATCCATCTGGATATGAATAAGATACAACCTATCCATGAAAAAAATGGCATAGGTAACAAAACATATATAATAAAACAAGTATCTCAACACCTGAAACAACGATAATATTAAGATATTATTAACAAATCATTGTTAAAAGATAATATATGATATCATATTAATGTATATGATTCTTCTATAATATAATAACAATTATTTCATCATTATACATGAGGTTCACCTATCTTCAACCAAGGAAAAGTACAAGGTAAGGGTTTATTTCATAATCTCTTCATTATCCGAGGTTGTTTATACGTAATAATCTACTAGGACTTCTTTATCATCCACATCCATGTTTCTTAAAAATGTATTTAAAAACATTATTAATATTTACTAGAATATGGGTTAACGTCATTTATACCCTTATTTTACTTTTTAAAAGATTTTATATATGAATCTTTCCGTCATTTTCCAAAGAAGGACCTTTTTAACCTTTTCAATAGAATTAAGGTAAGAATGTTTTTTTAAACTTATACGGTGGGTTCGGCTATTTTCCACCTTTATAAAATTGTCAAACCTTCCCTTAGAAGCTTATAAGAATATTTTCAAAGAAAATGTTTTATTTTTTAATCTTAACTGATTTAAAAATAGAAAGCGATATTTCTCTGAAAAGAGTTTTGATATCATCTATGTCAACATCCTTCGATGGATTTTAAGTTTATTTCGAGTTGATTTATTATGATAAAAAACATCCATATTGTATTGATGGTTTTGTGACATGTTTGATAGTGGATGTGTTATTTTTATACCACTAATGGTTTATGAACAACGTATTGACATTTCATATGCTAGTTTTAATAAGAATGTATATATTATGTTTAAACCTATTCATATGAGGAATGCATTGGACTTAATAAGTGATGAGTGGAGCCCGTTATAGCTCCTCGATGCTTCGGTAGGTCTCATGAGACCAACTAGTGTCTTGGAACAAGTCTTTGACAAAATCTTATTTGTAGTCTTGGCACGAGGCCTTGGCTAAGTGGTTATGATAGTCTGGTATTATGCATTCCATCATTATGAAAGTGGTTATTTATATTGCCTGTGATTATTCGACTAGTAGAATATAAATGTGAATAAGTATAAGGCATTATTTCATTTTATTTCTGCCATATTATGCTGAAGCTCATGTTTTAAAAATCATTTGTTTTAGTTATACATTGCCTTACATATTTATTCTTATTTATGAAAGTTTCTTCTATATTGTTATCCTTACTGGTCATTTGAGCTCTCCCCTTTCTATGTTTTATTTTTCCTAGGATGTGAAGAAGTATTTTATGAATGACCATCAGGGATAGTATGAGGGGATTATAGTGTGGACTATGGAGACTATATTGTTGTAGTTTTTCATTTTATGATGTAATGTAAACTTTATGAACGTATCTAGTTATTCCAAGGATACTAAACTAATCGGTCATTTGAGACTTGATCTTTTATGTGATCATGCCAATGTTATGTAATAATGCACCGACTCTGTGTAACTGGGGTCAGGGCGTTACAGTTGGTATTAGAGTATGTTTAGTAAAAACCTTGGAAGAAAGATTTAGATAAACTCTGATTAGAGAACATAGATCTAAGATGGACTTTGAGGATTAGTATAGAAGAACATCCTATAATTTTGGTAATGTAGAGATTTTGTGAGTTTTCCGAGAAATACATCCTTGTCTGGATATGAGTAGGTAGAGGCGGCTCTGGAACAGATGTACCTAGGCGTAAAAATAAAAAACAACACTTTAAGCTAGACTCGAATGAGAACTGGTGCAGGACAACGGGCCTTGTTGCACTCTTGGTTACGACACTCCCGGGGGATATGCTTAGGATAACTCTCATTTTATTTACAAATAATTATGAAGGGCTTATGAGTATATACGTCCTTAAAGAAAACATTTTTATGATTATGGATTATATCCATAAATAGTTCAGTTTCTGTTAAGTGTTTCATAAGTATGGAATTATGTATTTTGATTCATAAACTAATCAAGTTTATGATATTGTTTATAAATGGTGCCTAGTGGATGAAATGTAAACGTTATCAATGAACACACTCCATGTAGGTATTTCCCTCATGCTCAAGATAATTATAGTGGATCTAGTGATGCAACTGGTGTTGACCAACTAATCACCATACTGGGACAACTCACTCAGGTTATGAATAATAACCTTACCCGTATGGAGCACCCTAATCCACAGCGTTGAGGATCAATGTTATATCACTTCACGAGGAATAAACCACCAACAGTCAATGGGAGTACAAATATATTAGTAGCTGAGCAATGGATATGTTCCCTAGAGAAAATATTTCAGGCTTTAGGGAGTAGTGAAAGGGAAAAAGTTTTCATGGCAGTTTATCGCCTCACTGGATATGCTGATCAATGGTGGTCATTGATTCAAAACACGAAGGAAGATGATGAAGTATCAAATATGGAATGGAGGGAGTTCAAAGATCTGGTTTTAGAAAAATACATTCCTCGTGACCATTGAGCTAATATAGAAAAGCAATTTCTGAGTCTGAGACAAAAGGAGGATGAGAATGTCACAAAGTATGAGGTTAAATTTATGAGGTTAGCAAGGTATGCTGGAGATTATATATGCAAACCAAGAAGTAAGATTTATCATTTCTTTGAGAGGTTAAAACCATTCCTCTTTCGAGCATTAGTCTCAAAATCCTTCTCGTCGTACGAAGACATTTTCTCATGTGCTATCAAGACTGAAAAGGAATTTCCTAAGTCTTATGATTATAAAGAAAAGCAAGAGAAGAAGAGATCTTCCGATCAATCTGGGAATGGAAATAAGGGGAAAAAGGGAAAATTTTAATATCTATCCTACAGTAAATTTGGGAAGAAACACCTCGGTACTTTCATAAAAGGAATGGGAGTCTACTACAAGTGTGGTGAAAAAGGCCACCATGCTCGTGATTACAAGGGGAATAAGGAAGATACTGATGTCCAATTCTATAATTGTAGGGAGATGGGACATAATTCAAATGCATGTCCTAAGGTTCATGGTAACTTACCTCAGAAAATGCCAAGGGATCAAGGACAAGCTTATGTTATCACTACTGCTGAGGTAGAAGCTTTGAAAGACATGGTGGAAGGTAATTTATTGTTTTCTAAAGTTTATAAAATGCATTATTTTATTCTGGATCATTTCATTATATCATATCATCCCAGTTTGCTTAGAAAATTAAATATTTACAATTTGATTTAACAAGGGATTTTCAGTTAAAACTCCTAAGGGAAGTATCATTACGACAATGTTTTGTGAATCAATCCTAATTGGAGCGCACAAATGTTCTTTATCCACTAATCTCATCGATATACCTATGATTGAGTTTGATATAATCCTCGGTATGGATTGGCATTCGAACCACGGTGTGAAGATTTGTTGTAAGAAGAAGGAGGTTACGATTTTGATGATGAAGATAAGGAACACCTTATCTTTAGAGCAGAATCGTCACCACCTAATTCTAATCTAGATCCACCCCCAATAGCTCAACTAAATTCAATTATTAGGGAGGAAGAGAATGAAATGAATGTGGGTGAGGAATGGAATGTTCAAATAGTGGACGTACCTATTGTGAATGAATATGTAGATGTGTTTCCAGAAGATTTACATAGACATCCACCAGAACGAGAAGTTGAGTTTTCCATTGATTTAATTCCTGGATCAAGGCCTATATCGAAGACCCCTTATATAATGGCCACTGTGGAATTAGTTGAACTAAAGAAAAAACTATAGGAATAGGGTAATAAGGGATTTATTCGCCCCAGTGTTTCTCCATGGGGAGCCCCTGTTCTTTTTTTTAAAAAAGAAAGATGGATCTATAAAGTTATGTATCGACTACAAGGAGATCAATGCTATAAAAATAAAGAGAAAGTATCCCCTACCTCGGTTTGATGATTTATTTGACCAACTTCATGGAGCTCAATACTTTTCAAAGATTGACCTTCGATCTGGATACCATCAGTTGTGTGTGAATAAGGAAGGCATTCCGAAGACAACATTTCGAACAGGGTACAGGCATTACGAGTTTACGGTAATGCCTTTTGGGCTGACTAATGCACCCTCTGTATTCATGGATCTAATGAATAGAGTTTTCAAGGAATATCACAATGATTTTTTGGTGGTATTTATTGATGATATCTTGGTATACTCAAAAAGCTACGATGATTATGAAAATCACTTGAGCATTATCCTGAAGACTCTGAGAAGACATGAATTATATGGGAAGTTTAGCAAGTGTGAATTCTTACTTCAAGAGATTTCTTTTCTTGGCCATATTGTCTCTAAAGATGGAATCTCTGTTGATCCTTCAATGACCAAGGCAATCCAAGAATGGCCTGCACTGACGAGTATAACTGAGGTACATAGTTTTATTGGTCTAACAGGATATTATTGACGTTTCATCCAGAATTTTTCCCGGTTGGATAACCCATTAACAAAGCTCACACGTAAAGGGGTTAAATTTGTTTGGACAAAAGAGTGTGCAAAATGTTTCGAATAAATGAAGAGAAGATTAGTCAATGCCTCTACCATCGGGGAATGATGGGTTCGTTATTTATAGTGATGCATCGAAGAAAGGACTTGGTTGTGTCCTTTTGCAGAATGATAGGGTTATTGCCTATGCATCACGACAGTTGAAAATTCATGAGCAAAACTATCTTACTCATGATCTTGAGTTAGCAGTTGTGATATTTTCTTTGAAGATATGGAAACAATACCTTTATAGTGAAAAATGTGTGATTTATACTGATCATAAGAGTTTGAAATATATTTTCTCACAAAAAGAACTCAACATGAGGCAAAGGTGATGGCTTGAAGTACTCAAGCATTATGATTGCACGATACACTACCACCCTAGGAAGGCAAATAAGGTGGCATATGCTTTGAGCAGAAAAGATCATGGAGTTTTTAACAAGATGAGATTTGAAAGGGATCCTATTTTCATGGATCTAGTAAAGTTGGATATGGGAATCACCATAGAAGGTGAAACATCAATGATTTTTCAAATGGTTTCCAAACCATCTTTACTAGAAAGGATAAAGAGTTCTCAGACCGATGATGAAGAGTTTCAGAATAATATTAAAGCTTTGAATGATTTGAGATTGAGAGACTTTTTGTATGAAGAAGGAACCCTAAAATTTTGGGAAGAGACTTCATGTTCCCAATATACCTGATCTAAAAAGGGAAATGTTGAATGATGATCATAGTTACAATTTCTCTATACACCCTGGGAGCACCAAAATGTATAGAGATTTGAAGGAACATTTTTTGTGGGACAACATGAAGAGGGAGATTGCTAATTTTCTGTCAAGATGTATGGTTTGTCAACAAGTGTAAGCTAGAAGGCAATAGCCTGTTGGAGTATTGCGACCTCTTCCCATACATGAGTGGAAATGGGATAATATTACGATGGACTTCATCATGGGGCTACCAAAGACTCCTATAAAGAAAGATGCAATATGGTTCATTGTTGATCATCATACCAAGTAAGCACATTTTCTTGCTATAAGGGACGATTTACCACTTGAACGGCTAGAAAGACTATATATTAATGAATTTTTGATACTTCATGGAGTACCCCTATCGATTGTTTCTGATCGTGATCCCCATTTTACTTCAAGATTCTAGAAAAGTATCCATAAATCCTTGGATACTGAACTTCATTTGAGCACGGCCTACCACCCTCAAATAGATGGAAAATCGGAACGGACTATTAAAAACTTAAAAGACATGTTGAGATCATGATAACTTGTCTTTCAGGGTATGTGGGATCAATATTTACCTCTTGTATAATTTTCCTATAACAATAGCTTCCATTCGAGTATTCAGATTGCACTATATGAAGCGTTATACGAAAAGAGATGTCGCACCCCAACTTGTTGGGATGACGTTGGTGAACGGAAACCTGTAGGCCTAGAACTGGGGGACGAAACAATGGAAAAGGTAAAGGTAATCTAAAACCACATCAAAGTAGCTCAAAGTAGGCAGAAGATGTATGCTGATAACTAAAGGAAGGATTTTTAATTTCTGGTAGGAAATCTCGTTTTCCTGAAGGTATCTCCATAGAAGGGAGTTATACGTTTTGGTGAGAAGGTTAAATTGAGTCCCAGGTACATCGGGCCTTTCAAAATTCTAGAACGAATTGGGGATATAGGTTACCGTTTGGCAATGCCGCCAAGTCTCTCCAAAGTTCACGATGTGTTCCACGTATCACTATTGAGGAAATACATGCCTGGCCCAACGCATGTACTCACCTATGAGGAATTAGAACTGGAACCCGATCTATCTTATTGTGAAGAGCAGATCGGGATTCTTGATATGAGAGAACAAGTGATGAGAAATCGTACAACTCGTCTGGTAGAAGTTCTATGAAGAAACCATAAAATGGAAGAGGCAACGTGGGAACCTGAGGATCTTATGATGAAGAACCATCCGAGACTTTTCAAGTGGTAGTATTCTAGAAATTTCAAGGATGAAATTATTTTAAGGAGGGGAGAATGTAACACCCCAAGCTTCTATGGTACGCTTCTCTTTGAATAATGCGGTAGCATGTGTTGTACGCAATATTGAGTTCTAAGACACCACAACCAATCAAACTAGCTGTTATTAATAGTAATACCCACTTTTTGAAATTTATAAATTTTATTTTTCTTAATGGACTTCATTTTTGGATTTGGAATATTTAAATTATCCTAGGGTGAAATTTGTGTATTTTTCTAAAAAACTTCATTTTTTGATGAATAGTGAAACCACTAAGTGGTAGTTAAAAAAATGAATATTTCATATCACTTAATTTTACCGCTTTTGTGTGTGGAATTTCAAAAATCTGAGAGACACGGTTTATATCAAGGATTAAAATGTGGTTCAATGAGATAAAAATAATTTTTTGTGAATAGTAACTTTTACTTTTATTTACCACGGTTAAAAGTAAATAGGGTAATTAAGGGTAAAAATGATATTAATATTACACTAACACATGTACCAATTCTATTGGACAGGTGTATCTCAACCAAAAACAATATTAGGAATAAAATATTATCATTTAGGTCCACTAGGATAAGATTAGGACATTTATTATTATTTAATTCAAAGAAGAGTTAAAAGAGTTATAATCAATGTTTATATACTAAAACATTTTTAATATAGGGATATACATATGATAAATTCGATTGTAAATATTCATTAGAAGGATAAAAATAATTTCTACATAATGTTATTTTATTTATAATTTTTAGAAATTAAATAAGGTAATTTATTTATGACACAATGGTGATGCTGTAATTACCTAATTAATGAAATATTAAAATAATTAATATTATAAATATCATAATAAATGTAATTTGAGACTTTTTAGGAATTATATTAATTTTCTAGGTTAATATGACATATTATTATTGATTATGTAAATTTTTTTCCAAGTAATAATGTTTTTATGAATTTATTGAAAACAAAATAATTAATAGTGTCAAAATTGACATAAAAGGGTTTTTAAAACAAATATTATATTATTAATTTGTATTCAATTACTAAAAATCTTCGGTTCCACCAAGAGACTTATATCATGATAGTTGTATTATTAATGGACCACTTGGAGTTCTCTTGGAGGTATATAGTATGTTTATTAACTATATAATATAAAAATACAAAGTCACATGGTAAGGGTCAAACTAATTAACTAAGAGTTAAAACTAAAATATAAGGTTAATATAATTACCCAAACCTATCTAAATTCTATTGGTTGAGTGGTTTTCGACCCATCCCCACCTTAACCTTTAAATAATCCACTTTGGAGCCATTAGAAACCGAATATGAATTTATTATAAAATAATATTTCTAGCTTTTCCAAAGGTTCCCCTCACCCCTCTTATAAAAGGGAACTCCCCCTTCTCAATAATTCACACATTAAAAGCCTTTTGGCTTGGTAATCCCCTTAAAAAATACTCCCTCAACTTCCATAACTTCATCCTAGAGCCTTAGTTCAATCAAAAATCCAACTAAGGAGCCCTTTTGATCAAATCATAAGGAAGAACCTGAAGAAGAGGTAATGTTTTCACCACCATCTTTCAAGTTCCTTTCTTCTTCAAATTATTCTTTCATTGTTATTCCCACTCTAAAATAATAAATCCAGTATCTTATTATAAATATGGTTCAACCATATTCAGTATTCTATCCATCCTTTGAATGACATGTCACCATACGAGCGTACGTACAGCTTACCGTCTCCACGTCGTGGTGTAATTTTTATTCAATAAATTATTATTTAGATGGGTATAATAATGATGTGTAATTCATGTAAATAATAAATATAACATGGTAATGATTCTATATATATGATATACCATCCAATTATATATATTTTTAATATCAAAAGAATTATATTTTCGCTCGTGCGTACGTACGTACGGACTACCGTCTCCACGAACGTGATGGGATTCATTCTCCATTGTATCCATTCAAATCTAATTCTCATTTGATGATTAAAAATAGTATTTAAGGACGTGATATTGTTCTGTATATTAATAAGATACAACCTATCAATGAAAAACACAGCTTATGTAACAAAACATATAATAGAAAACGAGTATGTTAAAACCCGAAACAACGATAATACTAAGATATTATTAACAAATAAATTTTAAAAGATCATATATGGTATCATATAAATGTATATGATTATTGTATAATTTAATAACAATTATTTCACCATTATATAGGAGGTTAACCTACCCTCAACCATGTAAAAGTACAAGGTAAGGGTTTATTTTACAATCTCTTTATTATCTGAGGTTGTTTATACGTAATAATCTACTAGGACTTCATTATCATCCACATCCATGTTTCTTAAAAATGTATTTCAAAACATTTTTAATATTTACTAGAATATGGGTTAAATTATTTTTTACCCTTGTATGAATTTTTAAAAGAGGTTTATGTAGGAATCATTCCATCGTTTTCCA
Organism: Viscum album; assembly: GCA_963277665.1. Taxonomy (NCBI): domain Eukaryota; kingdom Viridiplantae; phylum Streptophyta; class Magnoliopsida; order Santalales; family Viscaceae; genus Viscum; species Viscum album. The sequence continues at coordinate 1,900,495,273 of OY728150.1, forward strand.
AACAAGGTCCTTTTTAACCTTTTCAATAGAATTAAGGTAAGAATGTTTTTTTAACTTATACGACTGCTGCGGCTATTTTCTGCTGTTATAAAATCGTCGAAGCTTCCCTTACAAGCTTATAAGAATATTTTAAAAGAAAATGTATTATTTTATACTCTTAAATGATTTCAAAATAAAAATATATATTTCTCTAAAAAGATTTTTGATTTCATCTATGTCAACATCATTTGATGGATTTTAAGTTTCTTTGGAGTTGATTTATTATGATACAAAACATCCATATTGTATTGATGGTTTTGTGATATGTTTGATTGTGGATGTGTTATTTTTATACCATTCATGTTTTATGAAGAATGTATTGAGATTTAGTATGCTAGTTTTAATATGAATGTATATGTTATGTTTAAACCTGTTCATATGAGGAATGCATTGGACTTAATAAGTGAAGGGTGGAGCCTGCTATAGCTCCTCGATGCATCAGTAGGACTCATGAGGAAAACTAGTGACTTGGAAAAAGGCCTTGAAAAAATCATAATTGTAGTCTTGGCACGAGGCCTTGGCTATGTGGTTAGGATTGTCTGGCATTATTAATTCCATCATTATGATAGTGTTTATTGATATTTCATGTGATTATTCGACTAGTAGAATATCTATGTGAATATGTATATGGAATTATTTCATTTTATTTCTTCTATATTATACTGAAGATTATGTTTTAAAAGGATTTTGTTTTAGTTATACATTTCCTTAAATGTTTATTCTTATTTATGAATGTTTCTTCTATATTCTTATCCTTACTGGGCATTTGAGCACAGCCCTTTCTATGTTTTATTATTACCAGGATGTGAAGAAGTATTTTATGAATAACCTGTATGGATAGAATGAGGGGATAAGAGTGTGGACTATGGAGACTATATTATTGTAGTTTTTCATTTTATGATGTAATGTAAACTTTATGAATGTATCTAGTTATTCCAAGGTTACTAAACTAATCGGCCTTCCAGACTTGATCTTCCTTGTGATCATTCCAATGTTATGTAATAATGCACCGACTCTAGGTAACTGGGGTTGGGGCGTTACATTATTATTATTATTATGATATTTGTCTCTCTATATAGTTTTTATTAGAGTATTGATTAGTTACCATCAAAAACTAGGGTGAGAAAACATTATTTAGAAATGATAAGACAATAATAATTATAGGAGACAGTCATATGTTATAATATTGAAATAAGTGTGTTTTTGTAGTTAAAATATCCTTTATGTATATTCTAAGTGGATTTTGTTTTGGAATAGATGGAAATGTTGGTAATGAAGGTTAGAATATTTGTTCTAGAATATGTCGCTCATTAGTCCAGTGAATAGTGAATGTTTCATTCTTATTTACATTGGTTGAAACTCCATTAAAATATTCATATTTTTATTCAAATTTTAATGAATCGTAATAAAATATTTAAATATATGATTACAAAAATGGACTAGGATAAACCTATGGTATCATAGATTTAAATTAACCTATTATAATTTATATATAAAATAATAAATTTCAACTGATTATTAGGTTTCCCACTATGATTAGTATTATTCACACTGTAATTTTTAGTTTTAGTCAGTGGATATGACATGAATTAATCATGTTAATTCGATATGTTATTGTAAATTGAATTATTTTCTTCCAAAGAAAATAAATTATATTTTATATTGATTGAAATATATTATTACCATGCCGACACAACATTCACATGATGGGAATCATTTTGATCTTTCGAAGGAGAAAATAAGGGAAAAATATTCTATTAATTTATTGATTTTGTATTTAACACTTTAATTCATCATCTATAATGATTCAATTTCATTAGGAAATGGAATAATGCAACATAAAACATATTTTCCATTTTTCAATGTTCAAATCACGACTAAATTATTTTGAATATATATCCTATGGAAGAAGATATAGAATGATAAAGGACACTAATAAAAAAAATATATGGAAATAATATGATACTCTCTTAATAGATTGAAATAGGTTTATAATTTCATTTTTAAATAATTTAATTCCAAATATTCTCCATATGAAAATGGGGAAAAAATTTAGTGAGCTAAGATATATTATTATATATAATGAAACTTTTTAATGTAATATTAATGAATAAATAGGTATTGGTGTTATCAATCCATATAATTATTTCAATATGAAATTTTATATTCAATTCAAGTTAAATTCTAAAAACTAGGGAGTGTAGATGTCATGATTTCGTTTATTTTTAATGTGTAAAATGAAAAATTGTGGAAATTTCAATTTGTTGAATGGTAATTGTTTTATGTGTGGGATGTAATTTACTCATTAATTAATTTCTTATGTTTTGATAATAACTCAACGAATTATATGAAGAGTGAGAAACATCCACATAATCCACCACCCTCACACCAATTGTTAAAATTGAAGGGGTGTATAAATTATTCTTTATAGTACATAAATTCATGTTTAATGATGAGTATAAAGGTTATAAATATCACAATCCTTGATAAAAAGAGAAATATTATGTGTTCACTATTTTAGATGAGGGGTATGATAATGACATGTTGAAAGGTACACTTACAATCAACTACACAACATCTGATGTCATAATTTATAATTTATCTTCCGACTCTTTTATATCATAATAAAATTTAAAGGGTATCAAAATGACACCACAAAAATTATATGTTGGATTAGATGTGAAAATATCTATTATTTTTGTGATTTGAAACCCACGTTATGATTCTTATCTGGCTGATGTTTGTGAGAATATACATAAAAACTCATTATTCACTCTCTAGATCATTTTGATGCTATGTTCGGTATGTATTTTAATACTATACATAAATCAAAAATTTATTTTGATGAAAATGAATTCATATTTGAAATAATCAAAAAACCTATGATCATCTTTTAGTGAGACAATAAAGATGAACATTTTATGAAAATGACATATTTTGTATGGGTCTTGATTCTTATTAAAAAATCATGTCTATCTCTAATTTTTATGGGAAACATAGTATTAATGATTTTACATTTCTAATGTGATTATTTATATCATTACAAAATTGTTTCATATTCTTCCACCAAATCTTTTTTTATGTTCTTAATATAACTCTTATATAGTTCAACAACTATTAAAACACTGTATATAAAATAGCCCCAATTGAGTTGAAAGAATTGAAGAAATAATGGAGATTAATGAATATGGATTTATGAATACATGTGTGTCAATATATGGTGAAACAATTTTTCATGTTAAGAAGAAATTTGGATTTATGTGTCTTTTCATTGATTATCGAGATCAAAACAAGATATCAATTAAGAAAATCTATCATCTATCCCATATTTTTACTTGTTGGATATACTTCATTGATATTGGTACTTTACCAATATTGACATTTATTATTGATATCATCAATTATGGTTTAGGTAGGAGGATATTCACATGAATATATTACTTACATGGGTAGGTAAATGTGAATATATATTAACTCAATTAGTTCTTAAAAATTCCCCAACAATCACAATAAATTTAATTAATAGATTCATTAGAGACTATATGGATCAGTTTATGGTATTCATTATAGATGATATTTTTATTTATTAAATGGGTAAGGAAGTTAGTTTAAATCACCTGAGGATTGACATGGTGACTGTAAGGTATGAGAATATGTATGAACAGTCTTAAATATTTTATTTTTTTTATAGATGATATAGTTGTTTCTCATATACTCTGATGTTATGGTATATTAGTGGAGCCAATAATGAAATATGTTATTAAACATTTTCCCAACCCAACCACTATGACTGTGATCTTATTTTACCTAGTTTATATGGATATTATTTTTACATTTTAGAGAATTTATTTTGAGTCACAAATCTGCTAACCATGTTAACAAAAAAGAAAGCCATGTTTCATTGGATATTTGAATGTGAGGATAATTTCAAGGAAACAATTATAGGATTAGTTAGTGAACATGTTTTTATATTATCCTTCAATGGATAAGGGTTTTTGATTTATCTAGATTTTTTTAATATGGGATAAAGAAAAGATACAATGAATAGTATATGATGATAGCCAATTCCTCGTGAAAATTGAATGTTTTTGAGAAAAATATTAAACTTATAATTTGGAGATTTCTATAGATTTTTTGATTTACGATATGGAATCATAAAAATAATAGATAAATGTAAGATACATATACTAATTTAGAATGATTAAAGCATATAATCAAATAAGGATATAAGAATATGTTCTAGATAATATAGTTATAAGGGATTAAAGATTATGATTGATTAATATAGTATCGCCTTGGGAAAGTGAACATGGTAAAATATTATCCAGGATAAAATGATATTTCTATCATTTCTTTTATGAGGGTTTTAAAGGAGTTGATATTTTGGGATTTTCAATTGATTGATCTAGAAATCATGAAAGAAGGTTGTAATTATTATCTTTCACAAATCAGTGTTCTACCATATATCAAGGTAAGTATTAAAGAGGCACATAAATAAGATTTTTATCTATTGAATAAGTCGAGAAATCATCATGATTTTAACCATGATAGTTATGGAATAATAAGGTGGTGGAATTTTTTATATGGTCTATCCATACATAATTTTTAGAGGGAGACATTATATGAGACTCCAAGAGAATAATAATCTTTTCATATTTGAATTATGAAGATTTAGATTGATGTGAGTGTGTATTTATGGTGGTATAAAATGAATAGACATATTACAAAGTATATAACATGTTTATTAGTATATCAGTAAGATATGGATGAGATATTGATGTTTAAGGGTATATTACACCCATTACACCTACCTAAATAGAAATTGGAATCCATCAACAATGATTTTTTCATCAAACATTACAAAATATATATGTGTCATAAAACCATTTTTATTGAATTTGATCTCCTTTGGAATCATTTTCAACATAATTTAAATTAGATAATATTATTCTCTTGATTGGTTTTACATAATATATATTAAGTTGTGTTTTTTCATAGAGTACAACATATTATTGTTCCTAATCAGGCTCAGAGGCTTTATCATAATGTTATGGTGTTGTTTATAGTATGTTATGGATATATAGTTATGTTTTATTTCTACATAACAACCTCAAAGAGATGGTATTTCTAATAGAACCCTTCAGTTTTTAGAGTATTAACATAGATCATGTTCTTTGAAATTTAAATGTTGAATGATCGACACCATCCTATAGTCAATGTTCCATATAGAAATAGATTTCAATCGATTATTAGGATGAAACCATATTATTACCTATATAGAAGAAAAATTAAAACTCTGATGATTTGATATTATGTTAGAGATAGAAATATTTTTGCACATGAGCTAGTTGATTAAATGGTTGAGAGAGTTGGTTCCATTCAATGACAGATCAATGCTACTGTGAGTTAACAAAAAATTAATTATAATAATCATTAGTGTGAACAAGAATTTTATTTTTATGAGAACATAATACTATGAGTTTATATATTGAATAATTTTTTGGTATTACAGATGAAGAGAACACTACTGGGAACTTACGATATACTGATGGTTTTAAACCATTAGTATATGATGAAAAAACATTGGTATAACCTATACCATCATTTTTCCACACCTTTTGATGCTAAGGAATGGAGATAGTTATATTCCAAAAATTATTTAATAGCAATTGGTATATAGAAACTTACAACATATTACACTAACAGTTTGTATTAACTGTTGGAATAACATGTTAATAAAGGATTTTCCATTTCAATATAACATACCATATATCTATCACAACTGATTATGAGCCATTGGTATATACTTTTACTAACATTTAAATGTAATTTTTTTTTAATGATTATGTTTTCTGGTCTGTACCAATGGTTTAAAATCCGTCATAATAGATTTTACCAATGGTATTCTATGGACTGTTGGTACATATTTTGTTATCACATCTATTCCAACGAATTTGAAATAGTTTGCATAAAGTTCATTAAATTATAGTAGGATGTTGTAGTCTCCCCCTATAAAATTACCTTCAATAATTACCTATACAGAATTCAATATTCATAATTAATAGTAATTATCAGTAATTATTTGTGCAATTATAACCCAATTACCTGAAAGTTCAATACACTCTACATAATTTAGAATAACACCAATGCAGAAAAATTTGATCCAAATAGTATTCCATCATAATAAAAAAATCAGTTATAGTACACTATATCGAATTCATAATAACAATAATTCAGAATAACACCATTACACCCAATAGAAAACAATCATCTCCTTAATCACAACACTTTAAAATATGATCCAAATAGTGTTTATTTCTCTCATTTGGGAAATTGATTGAACAACAATTATATGATCTTGACTCTATTTAATTGGATGTAATTATGTATATTAGTGCGTGTAATGATTATCATCAATTGGGTCTTATTAGTTAAAAAATAATAATCATGTTTTTCTGGTATAATATAATAATTTAAGAACATGTTCCAAGGTATTATTGGTATAGTTCCCAATATGTGGGGAGTGAAAACCAACATTACTACATGGTGTAATATATAATGGTTTTATATACCCTTAATATATTATAATGTGTTTTCATATATAGGAGTTGGTGGATGATGTTCATAATGCAATTTAATGTTAATTTTGTCCATGAGTTTGGAATGAGATTTTGAAATATAATTTTATGGTAGAGAATATATTAGAAATAAACTAGGTATCATATGTTAATTTACTCTATATGGGGCCTAAGAAAGTATTGTCAAAGAGAAATAGTGTCATGAGTTTTATGTGTATTTGAATGGATTTGGAGGAGTTCCATACACAAATGATAACTTTTGTGGTGGATTTTTAAGTGGAGTATAAGGTAAGGTATATAGTGGTGAGTGTACAATTGGTTGTTAGAGGGATTGACCCTCACTATATATTGAATTTGTTAAGGTTATACACACCATGGTCACACTGAATAATTTATAGTTCATTAAATTTGATGACCATGATCATGATATAATTGTTCAAGAACATGAACACACCTATAATTTTGATATTAATTTCAATCGTGGTAATATAACCATGATCGTAATAAATCACAGTTTTATGGAATCAATAGGTGATTTTTTTAGAATTGGGATATTAATAAAAATATATTTTAGTACATATCATTTCATTGATTAATTCCAAGTGTAATCATTCATATTATATTATATTGCTTCCATGCATTATACATTTTATTATGATGATATTGAAATGATCTTGGGATGATTAGATCAAGGTGTATTGGTGTTTAGGGTGCGTGTTTTTTAGATATACTGAATAACGTGAAATGAAAGACTCCTGAAATTAACCTACCCACATCTACAAAAACAATACTGAATAGTGATGAATACATACATGAAAAAAATAATACAATACCTTATAAAGCACCACTGTAAATGCACCTAAAAATACAGACTGTGTAAAATAAAATGATAGGTTGGTATGAAAAAAGGATGAAATTATTATGGTGATTTTGGTTATGGTATGTTTCGTTGAGATATGTCTTCCACCTTATAACATGGAGAAATGTGGGGAGTATTTTTTGGATAACTTTGGGATATGATATGATTTATTAGTGCTTTTTTACTCTCATTAATTATAAATTTACAATGTTGTGAAATTGTTATGAGATCCACTCTATGTGAGAGGTTGGAGGTATGTTTCATGGAATGAGAAATAGTATATGACCCTACCATGAGTATGAGGTTAGTGTTTATGATATGATATAGGACTTTCCCAATATCCTAGAAGTGATATGTGACCTAAATAAGTGTGTGTGAATCGTATTCAAGATGTGATATCATACCTTACATTGTGTGGAGGATAGTGATCAGGATGTAATACATGACCTTACCTTAAGTTATATAGTAGTGCTCGTGATATGAAATATGACCTTACCAATGGTGAGGGAGAGTGGTTAATATATGATACATAACCTAACATCGAGTGAGAGGGTTCTGGTCAATATATGATATGGGATCCTAACTCGAGTTATTGGTTAATAGTTAGGATGTCATAATAGACCTCATTTTGAACAATAGGGTGAAAGTATGAGGACAAATATTAGATAAATATATCATGGAAGGCTCAAACCTGAGAGATTGAGTATAGGTCGATACTAAGAATCATGAACATTCCATAAGAAGTAGGGTATGAGATTGCGGTTGTATTTTTAGATGAATTTTCTATCAACATTCTCAAAATCATGTGAGGTCAGGTGTCAGGTCTCCTTGGGTAGCACCTACTTTCCATTCATAAATATTTAATGTTGTATATTTGTCTTTTTTTATATTTTAATATATATATATATATAATATAAATAATGATTTATATTGGTGGAAATTGGTGAGACCATACCACGTTATTTCATGGTAATGTTATCTGTTATTATTTGTTTTCACTTAACATCAATTTGTTATGATTACTCTAATGGTTTATATTTATTATGTTATTTATATAATTTTTTGAGGGTATAGAGAGTATATTATCGCCACTATACTTATAGACATTCACCACTATTCTAAAGCATTTGGTATATTTTTATGCGTTCTTGAGGACTTGTGGTGATTTCCTAATGATTTTATATGATCTATTTTAGTTTAGGTAATACAAAGAGGTTACACAGAATTTTTTTCAGTGGTTTGACTATTTGAGCATGGTAATAAAAGATAGGACGTGTTGTTGGAACATGGAATAGACCAGATACTTGAATGTAACAAATACATTTATAAGGAAATTCAAATCAACATGGTTATGAAATTGTTTTTCATTTAATTTTAGTTTTCTAATGGAGATTTTGATTCAAGTATGATGGTTTTTGTGAGCTATTATTTTTTTCACTCTTATTTTGAGGTGAAATGATAGTGTGGTTTCATGCATAATACAGGTTTGAATACAAGTACATGTTCATGACTCGATGTGGGTTTGAAACAATTTTCATGATGTGGATATTTTGTTAATAAAACTGTTAAAAAAGGGAATTTTTTTGATAAAAATATTGAATGGGGTTTGATTAATAAACGTGTCAATAATAACATATTCATTAATTTATAAATTGACTCATTGGAGGTGTCTTAATTAACTGGTATGATTGTGGTGATTATTGTGGGATGTTTTTTTGGATTATAGTTATTCTCTGAGTGTTTGACAGCCATTTATAGTGTTGGTTTGGTTAGGAGGTTGATTATGATGACATATAGGTATGAGTTCCCTGGTATGGGTTGTGCATGATAGTTATTATTTGGTTAAATGCTTTTTAATGAGTCATGTCGATATTAGTGATGGTATTGTGGGATGATATCATGGATATCTTTAGAGTTATTATTTGTTTCTCTAGGTTGGATACTAGTTATATCTATCAGAGTTGTAGGTAATGGTGAGCTAATATAGGTTGGTTGATCCTCATTTTTCCTAATGGTATGATGTCTTAGTTTTACAATTTTGGTTAGTAAATTAATGGAAACATAATATGATGAGCTGATCATCGGTGTATGGTCATGTTGTTCGATAAATTCTTGATAGGTTCATGATCAAGAGCTCAATTTCTTTAGGAATTTCCTTGGTAATCCTATGAATGAGGGAATAATTAATTCATTAATAGGGGTTTGTTTTCCTTATAGAATTGGCATGATTATAGTTGGATTTCATTTTATGTAGGAGAATATTGATTTTTAAAATCAATTTTAAATCCCCAAATTTAAATACTTATCCATGTTGAAAAATATATTCAGTTTATATAATTTGATACATTTAAGTAAAACATTATCATTGAATGATACTAGATCAAAAAAAATCCCATAATATAAAGAATCAAAAGATAATGAATCTGAGAAATTTGGTTAAGAATAGGTATAATGACAATGAATATGCTCATATTCTTCAACAAAGAGATAGAGTGTACATAAAAAAGAGAATTCGGAAATATAATTGTTACCATTTAAAAAGATAATTCATATAATCAAAGTATAAATAAAAAAATAAAGATACAAGAATAATGAGACCTACCTAATCACACATATATCTAGTCACATAATATCAGAAAACATCAAATGTTAGTAATATCTTTCAAAATTGTAACAGATAAATTTTTCACTCATCACCATCACTTTCACTATCACCACCATTATCATTATCCTCATCACCATCACTATTAATACCCCATCTTATTCTTCAGACTCATCATCAGCATCATCCATTGCCTCATCGTCTCCCTCATCTTCCGCCTCAGCCTTTTCCTCTCACTTGTCCTCGGACTTGTCCTCCGCCTCTTCCTCACTATCATCATCACCTAGAACGAATTCATATGAACCACCACTAGAACTACCACCTTGTGAAATATGTATTTAATGCATCAACGACATGTATTCACCATAAGATTTGTTGACCTATGAAGGATGTTCTAGACATAAAACCTTCATCAGTTTCATAAAATCATTTCTTTCATTGACATACAATTCTTCGACTAGTGTGGCCCTTTTTTCAGCATCTTATGCCCATTCGTTGACATGTTTGAACTCGGTGGAACTACAACTGATACCTGAAAATGGAGAATAAATAATCTGAATTATACTCTTCCCATAATGGCAAAATACTCTTCTAGGGTTCTCAACTCCCAACACCTGATGTATGTGGTCATTTAGCCAATCATTGTCAGGTTCTTGGGTATCAATGGACTCTAAGGTATCCAATTAAAAATTTAAATGGATTATTAAGTTAAAAAGAGATATTAAAATTTTAAATTAATACTTTAACCGCAATTCAATCATTTTTCATTCAATATTCAACATTTGTCTCTACAATGACAGTGAATGTTGGAATATGTAATTAAAAATATGTTACTAATAACGAATATCAAAACAAAATATATATAAAAACTATATAAATAAAATATATTATAGAGGAAACAATAGAATTCTCAAGTACTAAATAGAAATTATAAACAATTTTCATACCTCATTCCTCTCATGATATGACATAATAGTACGTCCTCATGCATGGTGGTATTTTTTAGGATATTTTTTTCATATGATTCCTAAATAAAATTCAATAATAAAAATATAGTATTAATTCGAAACATGAAAATTTTCATTTAAATACCTCAAATGTTATTAATACCTTATACATGATAGTCATCTAATGAGTAATAATTTGTTTATATAGCTCTATCATAACATCACCCATGATCGGTAGCGCCACTAACATTGTTCCAACTCTATAATTCCATCCAATATAAATCTCGTTCTTATTGGATCTCCAAAGCCCACCTAACCCCTTTTGACATGATGGTTGTGCACCCTCACCATCAGGGAAATTAATCAAATGTTTAGACAAAAATATTAATTCATTTAAATACAAAAATAATATTACATTAAATATAATATATTTATTCACCCATATTTGTTCCCATGAATTTTCATTGACTTTGTTTGGAATCTATATCCATGATATCGGGCAGAGAGGAATGATGTTGGAGTATTTGGAGAGCGTCACCAAATAACTCCGACATGGCTGCCCTATTTTTTCATTACTTGATTTTCTTCATTTTAGTCCACTAACAACTATGTATGGAGGTTCCACACCGAACGCATGTCTTTACACCCCGCCCCAACACATATATATAATATTATCTATTATGATAGAAAAAGGATATATTATATCAATACATGTTATAATGAAATAAATTTATGGTAAAATTTTTATTAGAGTTCTAAAATATATATGCAGATGTTTCATCAATGGGGGCCTCAAAATCAAATGAACCTGAAGGAACATCAACTTCTACCGATATAGTGGTTCCCAATGGATGATCTGCAGGCACAAACTGTGTCAGAGTATGAGTCAAAGAATGAATGTTGGATCCAATAGAAAAAGTAGTATATGATAATGTAGATGTCATGTTTGACCTGTCCAACCTTATAATATAGATGAGGAGTAGGAATCAACATGGGATACATTAGACAATATTGAAGAGGATCAGATGTTAAGGGTGGTGAAAACATGGGAGGCCCAAATATCTTTTCCATCCCTACCGAAACAACTAGATCAGAATGTGTGGAATGTGTTATGTTAGTGGGAGGGGTAGAGTCTAAATGGGTACATTGACGGGAGCACCAAGCTTTCATACCACCCCTAGTACCACTGACCTGGGTATTGGGACCACTACTAGGCTGGTCATCAAATAATGGTACCTCAATGGTGGATCCTACATTAATTTTTAAATCAAAATATATCACATGACATTATATTTTATTAATACATATATATATTTGAAATATAATACTCCCAATATGCACTAACAGTGGGATTCCCTTCTCAATAATTGGATTATTTTTTTATGTCATATTTTTTAATTTGTTGTTCCTTGTATGATTTTATTTCCTTAAATTGAAAACAAATATGAATGTAATTAAAAAATGATAACTACCATGTAACTGAAAAACAAAAAACATGAGACATGGATTATTTTTCTATGGCCATTTTGTTTGTATTTCTTGTTAGGTAATTTTTCTATTTTTTGGTTTCGGTACATATTTTCATGGTTTTGATTTTCTTATCAATTATTTTAATTTGTCGAATTGAATTCAACTACTTTTTGTTAATATTTAATTGTTTATGATTTTTTTAGGACTAAATAAAATTTTATGCAATATTATAAAATAAAACTCAAAGAAAACTACTATCAGTAAATATTGAAAATACACATTATGTTCTAGTTATATACATATTATTTTTAACAAATATTAAATAAATTTGTATATTTCAAACCTAAACAAGTCAAATCGATTTAAACAAATCGAAAAAAGAACATAGGCGATTGCTTTTATATATTCTAAACAACAACATCAGGTTCACAATCAACTCAATAAATTGATGTATTGGAGTCATACTATGTAATAAATTTATTGGGGCCAATGGGATCAGAGATGGCGTCAATTCAATCTTCTCCATCATCAATAATATTTCATGATATTACATTAATAATGAAAACAAATTATAGTCGAATATGATCTTTGACATAAAAACTAGGTTCACCATTGATGGAAATACATATGGTTTATTAATAGCATTATTTGGAGTCAAGTAAATAAATCAAAATCCATAATAATCAATAAAGGTTCCATACCTCTTCATCAAATCAAACTAATTACATTTTATCATAGTGACTTGACCATGAGTGTAATAATGTTTTGTTATTATTATTCATTCAATTACTCAAAAATAATCTAAATTTTGAAAATGTGCTCTAGTATCCAATATTCAAGCATAATAACCAGTTGTGGATGTTAGAATAAAACTATCATGTTATGTTCTCATGTTCTTTTCTAGTTCATTTATTATAAATATATACCCATTGATCGCAAATGGTTTACATTCATGAACCATAGTATTAGAACAAAAATTCCATGATCTTATTTCTTCAGAGCCAATGTCAGCAGACAAAATCAATACCTAAAATATAAAAAAATATTAAATATAATTACATATAGATTTTATTTATTTATTACATCAATATATATACTTTTAATTTATTCCAAACAGAAAACTATTCTCTATGAAAATTGACTATCCTTCTCAAATATAAAGAACAATTCTTTCTATTTATGATTTCATTATGTTCCCTATAGGTAAAAATTTAATTTTTTTAACATATTTATACAATTAAATATTTTGAGATTTCATATATATATTTTATTTACTCACTTCATGTATTCATCAAACAAATCAAAGTAGAATAACATTTTGTGACTTGCCATCACCCACTCTTCATAGCATAATGTCATCAATTTATTTGATCAAGGAATTCATACAATTTAATGAAGTGATAGAAATATGGGATCAATTTTCTCAATCTATTATTCTTCATTTTTCATTGGTCTCTTCATTATCATAGTTAGATTAGAAAAATTCATTGAGAAGAAATCCATACATTCTTGAGCCATGTAATAGTTCACAATAGTCCCTTTGGGATGATTCTTTTTTATGAAATAATATTTCAACTATTACATATTTCATACATTTGGATACATTCAATTAAAAGATGCAGATCCTCCATGAATTATTTTAGTTGGTAAATGGATAGTCAGATTTAGCATGCATGTGCAAAATGATGGAGAAAACATTTTCTCTAAATCTGACAGGATTCATGGTGTCTATACCAAAATTTATTTCAATAAATACTTGGAAAACATATTTGAAAAAATATATCTAAAAAAGGACACAACTAAATAAATTACACCCTTACATTATTGGATAAAAGGTAACATATTTCTATTGGAATCAACTAATGTAGAAGTACGTGATAATCATGAGTCTTAAATGATATCAAATTCAGCTATCTTTTATTTACCCATTTTGATATGTTCCTGAAATATTCATTAGAGACACTAAAAATCTATAATAAATCTAGAAATTTTTTTCTTTCTATAGCTATTGTCACATAAGAAGCACATGGAACATAACATTTATTTTCATCGTTATAAACATAAGGAAATTATGATCTGATCACCCAATCCACCAAGCCACTCTGATATCGTAAATCATATTTTTTTTATTACTTTTCACATTTAGAAGAATAGAAAGTGACATTTATAATATATTTATTTCATTGTGAATTACTTCAAACAATGATGTAACAAATTAGATGACCAATAATGAATCTCAATGATGATACTTATTTTCTTCCAATTTTAATAGGTACCGTTGGAAACATTCTCCCTCTTTCTCAATTTTATTTAACCCTCCCCAAATGAAAAACTGAAATATAGAAATTCATTAAACATATTAGTTCCATACATAGACTTTTTTGGATGATAGGCCTCCATTGTATTTTCAAATCATCGCCAATTTTTTCTATATGGATGGTCCACTTGAAAGAATCATCGATGTCCCGTAAATCTAAAACGTTGTCAATATTTCAGTCTTATGGATTGAGTATTCTTTATAAAAACATGAAATTATAGTTTCCCTACATGATCCATCTATACATCATTACATAAGCATGAAAATCATTGATCATCCACATAACCACATCACTCATCTGAAATATGTCTTCCGAACATTCATCATATGTGCACACACCCACATCCCAAATAAGATCCATGTATTTTATTAAATGTTTCATGTATATTTCTATATCATTTTTGTGATCATAAGGGCTACATATAATATTTGTCATGAAAGTGAATGGTTTTTTCGAACCAACCATGGGAGAAGGTTATAAATGTGTACAAAAACCGAACATTTTTTATGAAAATTAATCATCCCTTGAATTAGATTGAAACCATGAAAAGAAATACACATTCTCATAATACACATGCCAACTACAAAATCTGGATATCAAGAATCAAATATCTATCATGAATATCAGTATTTAGGGTGAACCGAATCTTCATTATTTTTATTTCACTAGGTATAATTACATCACATTTTTATTGAATTTTTTTCAAAAATGAAATTAATCTGGATTCTAGGGATCAATGGATGGTTCCACATTAAATTATATGGCATAGAAGATGGTGTCCGATCAACTTATGCCTTCCATCGGGATGTCCCAAATTTTATACAATCAATTCATTCTAACGTTTTCTCTCTGGAATAAGCTGCAATCTTTCAGGCAATTCTGTTTTTTGTTTTTTTTAAATACTTGTTCTTTAAATAACATTCCTGAAATATAGTGTTTTAAGGGAATGTCTTCATCATCTAGGAGTAAGTATTTTATGAATTACTGAATTTAATTAATGGATGGTTAAGAAATCTAAAACATGGTTTTCTCATGAAACAATTAGATAAAAAAATAAAGCTTTTTCATTTTGTGACATAACCGATATACTAAAGTCGTGGCAACATCATTGAATTTATTCACACTATAAACACCATAATATTAATTGGACATTTTATTTTTCTCATATAAAAATATTCTTGGATCAACATCATATCATTCTTATGATGTCAAAAAATAGAGACTGCTAACATATCAAATTCATCAATGGAGTCCTCTCATTTGGATCATTAGCATTTTGATATTCAATTTTATTTCCATTATGATACCACACATAATAGTATTTTTGAAAACCAAATTTGGTTATATGTTAGATAACATCTTTGTGGTTCATCCATGGTCTTCCAACACAATGATAACATGGCTAGTGTATAGACCAATATATGAAGCATTTTCAAATTAAATGTCTAAAAATATCACCAATTTTTTTTAAAATCTCTTTATATCATATTAGTTTCATAGATCCATATTCTATATATTCTATAAAATAATTACAATGTGTCATTTCATGAATGAAATTAAATAATATTGATGTTCAATCAGAAATATATATATGTAATTGATAATTACTCACTTTATATAAAACCATAAGTAGCACACTACTCTATATGAGAATCATAATTTGAATTTCGAGAAAATAATATATATATTAAAAAATAATATAAATCAAAATCAGAATTTTTATTTGAAACACGGTGGATATGAGGAAAATCATTGTATAAGGAATGATCTATCTAGAATAATTATGTGGAAATAGTTTACATTAAGTCTAAATTTATAGAAATTAGTGTATTGAATAATTAATGAACTATTTATAATCAATGGTGTCACTGTAGTGTTATTGATCAATGAAATTTGTTATGTGGTGTGTTATTTATAAGGTTTACCTCATAGTGTCATAACTAGAAACATGCAGGTGCTCAATAAAAATTATATATATCATGTGTATCTACTAAAATCCAATATAATGGATTTATACATAATTAGTATATATATGAGTATATATATGACATATATGCAACGGAATCAATGAATCTATGAAATGTTAATGATTTAATATATATTATGTAGATGAATACCCAAATGTTAGCACATCACATTCGAATTCTTGTATTTTAGTCATAATATTTGTTTACACCAAATAATTACATTATGATATGTCCATATTGTGGAATGTGATTGAAAATGGAAGTAGTAATATGATAACAATATATCATCCCTTGTGTTATCACATATTTCACAACATTTGATATTCTTTGGATTCACATATATTGTACCCAATTATATAAACATATCTTCATTATGAAATCACCAAAAAAACATCATATGTATTTTTTGGATTTTAGCAATATCTTCATATAGAACTACATTGGTAATTGTGTTTCAAAGGTAATTTACACTGAATTATCTAAGTTTTTTTGGATTGACTAACCATCACTGTGTTGGTTTAATTTACTATGTGAGGTGTGTTAATGCATTACATTAGATATGAGATGATGTCCTAAAACCAATCATGGATAATGATCTCATTACAACATGGTATGATGGTCCATCATTGTTTTAATCCTTGTAATTATATTATTTTGGTATTTTATTTTGTTTTTGTTGTTTTTATTAAATTCTGTTAGATCATTTAACAAATTATGACTTATAGGAAATGTTATTCTTTAACTGAATCTCCTAGCACATACACCATCACACACACAACATACTTCACCCAGGTGATCATTAATGTGCAAAACTTGAAACATAAGAAGAATTTTATAGACTATAATGATTGAAATCACTAAAACCTTGATTCTATTTAGTCTTATAATAATTTATTGTCATATATGAATTAGTATAATAATTATATTTTAACTGAATATTAAGTAATTAGGAAAAAGAGAACCAAATACAATATTTCTATATGAAAATAAAATATCACTAAACTAAAATATAAAATAAATAGAATATAATTTTAAATTTTTCTTCTTGTAAAATATACTAATAAACAAAAAACTTATTTTCAATATACTGAAACTATGTATACATATGAAAAAAAGAAGAAATGATGAAGACATTATTTCAAATACATAGATCATTATGTATATCATTTATAATAATATATTATATTATAATTAATATAATATAATATAATGGAACAAGAACATAGATTCACATTGTAATATAATTACACATTAAATAAGTACTTTAAAATTAAAAAACTATTAAATCAAAATCTCCCAAACAAACTCCCTCTTTTGGATTATTTCAAAACAGGATTGAGGGTCCATCAAATTCCACCAAGAAATAATGATAATATAAATCCAATAAGTATAAGTAAATTTAAATTAATGTAATATAAAATTTAGTGGATAGATCATGCTAATAACATAAAAAAATTATTCGTATATAAAATAAATATTCATATTTAGAAAACAATATATGAATGCTACATGGTACAAATCAGACTAAGACAGTAAATTGTTTCAATTAAGGGGATATCAATTGTTAATAGATAATGAAAGGTAAGACAATAAATCTTAATCCCCCTTAATCCAAAAATTTATCCCCATTGAAAAGATATGTTAGTGTAAGAACCATCTTTTTTAAACTACCTCTAAATAAAAACATTTGTATAAGGAACCACAACACAAGATAAAGATATTATAGAAATTAAAACAAAATATGTAAATGATGAAATGAAAATATATTAGCAAATTTCATTTACAAAAATGATAAATGTAGGAAACCGAACACACCAATTTATTGATAAATGTAGGACGAAATGGAAGAAACAGATTTGAAGTGGAATAAATAGATTAAAAATGATTTGGTGTAGGAAGGGATTGGTCACTGACTAGGAGAGAGAACAACTTGTTATGGAAAGTATCAGAAATTAAATGCAATAGGGAGAGGTATTATGTGTATTTGGGTTATATAATTCCAAAAAGGTTATCAAAACCATTGTAATATAGTGGTATATGTATTTTATTCCACACGTTTTTTAAAAACCGTTGGTAAATCATACCTTGTTCAAATGTTTTTTCAAACCGTTGGGAAACAAAAATTTATTTATCATATTCCAAAGGTTCTGTGTAATAATTTGTTATTGGGTACCCTATTCCAATGGTTTTCCCAAAATTATGGGAAAAGGTCGTTGGTATAGAGGCGAATTTAATTAGTGGTAATATAAACCCACGACATATTGAATCATTCGTTATTCATGATAGATTAGGGATGATAAATTGTCACATGTATCTTCCACAGGATGACATTGAAGTCCACTCTGTCTTCAAAGATTATCTCTTGGGAAATTACACACCTAATTTATAATATATAATTAAAAAAATTCATACCACTAGATAAAAATCCTTAAAATGTTGAACATCAAATTAAAATATTTGATCATAAAAAATGTGATATGAACCAAGACTACTCAATGAGTTAATTTTAATGGAAGGAATCATACATTCAAAGAAGCTACTTGGGTACCGAGGATGTGATGTGGTATGGATATCATCATCAATTAATATAATATTTATATTGTTGTGAGTTTAAAATTCATTTTTAAGTGGTATAATATAACACCCTATGCTTTTATAAAATTTATATTTTTTAAATAAATTCAATTTTTTTGATATATGAGACAATATGATGTAAAAAATCTACAATATACAATTAGTATAGAGTTATGTACATAAGATCATATCTAATATATTTAGTGGAATGAATAGTAATAAAGTCATTTTGAAATATATATTAGGTAATACCAAATTTTTATCGAAGTAATTTTACGTTTCATAAATGCATTTTTTTCAAAAATGTTTTCATTTCGATTTGTTAGTAAAACAATGTTTAATTATCTTATAAATTTAGATTTTTTATTTTAAAAAATGAAAAATAATTTAAATATTCATCGAAAAATAAACTTTTGGAGAAATAGTTTGGTTTTAATTTTTTTATTAAACTAATAGATAAAAATTATATATTTCCTTAGAAGAGTCATTTAATTTCACAAGAAACACCAATTATATTTTTATTTTGATAATTATTAATTTTAAGTCAAATTTAGTGATATATAATTTAATTAGTTGCATATTATTCAATGTTATATGTGGTTGTGGTATAAAAATACTATTAGACAAAAAACTCAATTTTTTAAATTTTTTTTGCACGCTTTTTTGGATAATTATAATATGAATATATACCACATATATAAATTTATTTTTTTAAAATTTATTCCAAAATTTTAATTAGTCAAATAATTTTATTTAATTCTTCCATGTTAATATTTATTTCTAATGAATTCTAAAAATAGTAAAAATTCAACACCATGATAAATGGGTAAGATTGGTAAATATAACATCAAACTATGTTATAAGCCCACAATTATTCATGTTTATGTTTATTGGATTAATTAATTACAATTATTATCACCATATGATTGATATATATATATATTTATCATGAAATTATCCATGACACACACTAATATAATATTTTATGTAATGAAAAATATATTATGTGACTTTCTATAAAAATATCTTTTGTGGTCACATGAGAACATAAAATTGTTTGGAAGAAAAATTAGTATTTATTTTGGGAACAACAATATTACTTCCATGAAGATAATTAATTTATAGTTTCTATTATTTATTTAATAAAATTAAATTTTGATGAAATTTGGACAATGTATTTCATCAAATAATAAAAAATAATATAATTTATTTTAAAAATATAAAAATAATATAATTTGATTGATTTATAGTGTTTCATGATATATATATATACAAGATAATAGTGTGATAATTTTGGATTTTAATAGAATATTTATATTAAAAAATTTAAATATATAATAAGTGACTACTTCCCAAAATTGAACATAATGATTTTTTAAAAAAAAATATTTTTGAAAATGATTTAAAATTCATAAAAATATTATCCTAGGTCAACTGAATTAAATTATGTATCAATAATAAACCATGTACCATTAATTATCCAATTTTTCATTTATTATTAAACTCTTAATTTGTTAATATTGAAGTAGTTATTACCACGATTATGGATATAATTTGTCTACTATGATTAAGACCAAAAGAAAGGTTTCAATCACCATAAAATCCTACCCAAATATTATTGGATGATTTTGTTCCAAAAATAATTTAACTTATATCTTATTAATTTTCTCTATGGTGTAATTTTTATTGATAATTACCATTTTATGTTTTAATATTTTATGAAATTCCAAAAGGTCTCCTTACAAACATATATCGGGGATCCTTCTATTCTCTTTTACTCACACATAAAAATAATTTCTGATTATTTAATTCCTAAAAAAATATTACATCTCTTACCATGTACGAGAAGAATTTTTGGATTATTAACCACTACATGGTTGAATTTTGATGAAAACCTAAAGAGGTTTAATGATGAAGATGTATGGTTTATAACTGAGAATTTTTGTTTGATTACATATCCCGCCTTTCTGAACTCTTATTCAATCACATTTACCTAATAATATTAATATGTTTCATTTCATAAAAAATTATGTTAATTTCATAACCTATACCTGTCTCATATTCCATCAAATGGGAAATGATCCCTTCATTCCACTGTACTATAGACACCCACCTCATACACCAATGTGATTATTTTTCTATCACCATATCTATTGATAGGTTAAACATATTTATTTAAAGTATATATTTTTTTTGTTATGTAATTATGATTTTGTCACATTAATATAACATCTAACCTCATAACATATAATCATTTTTAAAAAGATATTTTATCTCGTGTGTATGTCTAGTCAATCACATCTACCAAGTAATATTATTCATTTTTCATGTCATATTTAAATAGATGGTAATAAGGATATATTTACTATATATATATATGTGTGATATATATAATATAAAAATTATTTTTTAAAATTTCAATTATTATTTATCTTTTTTCATTTTTTCTGAAAAACTGTAAAAGTATCTGTTATGCATACGCATGGCTTACCGTCTCCATAAGGGGGTAAATCATTATTTTATATCTAAAAAATATTGATTAATATAAATATATATAACATTTATATCATGATAAATATTATTTATTTATAGTAACCATGATCAATGGAAAAAAAAGAAAACCAAATAAACCAATACATACATGAAAAACTAACCTGTTATTAACAAGACCTATTATTTTAAAAAATAATTATTAAAAAAAATTGGTTGGGTGACACTCTCCTTTTTCCATGGTTCCCAAAAACCAGATATTTCATTCCGAGAGGCAAGTAGGAATCTGATATTTATTAGCAAGATTATTTGGATCAAGATGCAGTGCATAATTCATAACATCATTTTAGGGGAGGAGTTGGATATGTGTGTTTTCATTGAAATGATGTCACATATTTTCCATTATAATGAATTTTGTTCTTTGGGTCATGATGATTCTATGGGAAATGTATGGGATATTAATATTTGATGAAAATAAATACATTTTAAAATGAATTATTTTCCTAGCTTGCGCAGTATTGTCCACTAAACATTGATGACAATATTTAGAGATGAGGCTTGGTTTTCGTGTCTAATTGTGTGTTATGTGTCAACCCCAGTTACTAATCCCCATGGACAATTCTCTTTAAGAGTTATTGGGAAATCTATATATTGGAATTTATTGAACCAAGGATGGGATTTTCAATGCTAGGGAATATTTTTTTAATTCATTGTATCTTATTTCCCTATGATGGATCGGTGTGGTTAAGTTAGTAATGCACAAGGCTTGTCTATACGGTGGTGTTATGAGTTCTGTGGGATGAAAAAAATAAATATTTAGAGGTTCATCATGATTCTTTTCATCTAATTTAGGTGCATTACCAAACACTAGTGGCAGAACTCTATTCACTCGCACTGGGAGGTTGGGCTGCAGTGCTCATTTCTGGACTTTTTATATATCACACAAATATTGCTGAGGGTCACCAACTGGATCTGCCGGGTTTCAGGTTTACATTGAACCATCCCAATGTTGCCATCAAATTTTATATTGAATAATTCTATTTTTAGTGGAATATATAAGGATGTGGTTGGTTTTGGTATTGACGGGGTTCAGTGTGGCTCTACATTAGCACATTCTAGGGCTTGTGGAACACTATGGAGGCTGAGGTCAAATATCTTCATATTTGCATTTCCTTATGAAAACATTACAATAGTAACATATTTTATGTGAAACTAAACTCCATAATTATTAAGGATACATTCAAATGTGATGGAAATATCACATGAGATCTGGTTAATTTTATTAAGAAATGAAAAGGGACCATTACTGAGTACTGTAAGGTCACTCATAAAAGGAGAGATGGTATGTTTGTGGTAGATTTCCTGGAAATCATAAGAGATCCTAATAAAAGAGTTTTTTTTTCCTTCAATATTGATATATTACCTCTAATTTCATGCCTATAATTTGTGGTGGTGCTCTTGGAATCATTCATTACAATGCACCTTGATGATTGTTGAATAATAAAATTATTAATCATTATGAATAACACAACATAAAAATATATAAAAAATCATCTATAATATGATATATAATAATTTTGTCTTTAATTGATTTATAATAAATTTATATTTATTATAAAATACAGTTTGATCATGTACGAAGGAAGTTGAACCTGATTTATTGTATTTTCATCTCACTTTTTCTAATACTATACACATGTCATATTCTTAATAAATTTCACTTACATAAAATATATATATTTTATGTTAATGTCTTATTTATACATCCAATTAATATTATTGGTGGTTATATGAAATAAAAAACAAAAATGAAACACTAATATATTTAGATAAATTATTAATAATAAGGAATGACCATAAAAAATTGTCGCTAAATTAGCTGTAATAAATATAGGAATATGATTTAAAAAAAGTATTAAAAGTAATAAAATAGTTACATTTAAATCCTATTAAAATCAATTTATATAGATAAAAAAACTAATTTTTTCATTTTATGTATTGAAATTTATTATTATATTTATTTTCTTCTATATGTGATATACAATAATATATCATGAATCATGTTATTAATTATAATTAAAATATTCAATATGATCACCTAGTTAATACTAATTTAATTAGTAAATAATAAAAAATATTAATGTGTATAGATATTAATTACAAAAAAAATTCCTTTAATAATAATTTATTAGTATATCCCATATTTTCTAAATTGTAAACATCCAATGTTTAAGATTTTATTTTGATAAAAAATAATTTTTTAATTTTATCACAGTAATATTTTCTTTAGATTAAAGTTTGGGATTTTAAATTTGATTTATTTTCAGGTGTATATTAAGAAATTATTTTTTCATAAATAGAAATACAATACTGACATTATTTATATATAATATTGAACTTTAGATTCACAAGTCCTTTTTAAATGATAATATATTTATTTTATAATTTAATTTGAAAATTTATAAATTTTATCTTTTAATTTAAAAACCCTAAATTGGCAATATAAAACCAAAGTTATAGTTTTTAAAAAAAATTATTCCAAACATTATTAAATTATAATTTTAAAAATAATTTTTATTACTGTTATAAAATTTTAATAATAAAATTAATTTAAAAAAACTAAATTTTTTAAAAAAATTAAGTTACACTGGTCATTTTATTTTTCGAAAAACGATATATTACTTTAGCTAAAAACTAGTTTCAACTGTAAAAGTTAAAAGAATAAAAGTAAAAAAATTGAATGTTAATGACTTGAAAAAATGATTAAACGTACATGGGATCTGATTTTTTGAGTAATATTTAGAACATATAATTTTCCTACTTCATTATTTCTCAATTTTGGTTTCCCATTCATTGATTGTGAATACCAATTCATTGAAATTAATGTTTTTTAAACATTCTTCCCTTTTCAATTATAAAAGAGGAAATCATCTACTCAGTACCCCTCACACCAAAATGTTGGCAGAAAAATCTACCCAACACTCTTATAATCATTTTTATCCACCTTCTTGGGTTTTTTTCTTCTGAAAATTTCATACCTAAATAGAATAACCCATTTATAATGGAGATCAGGTTATTAATGAGGTGTTGATTTCTAAATGATTATTTCTCATGTAATTTTAGTTATGCACACTTATTATTTTTGAAATACAATTAAATAACATTTAAATATTATCATTAGTACTATTAGTATAATGTCGTACTATTACAATGATTTTAGATTCATTAACCACCATTCTTTTTGATATTACAAAAAACGAAACTGTTAACTGTGTGTTGTGTGGACAACCACCTCGGCGACATTAAAAGTTACTTTTTCTTTAACAATCATTATAGTATGGTCCTAATTAAAAAATAAAATATATAATTATTGTTTTTATGAAACATTTTTAATTATAAAATTATAAACCTTTTTACTCTTTTTACACATTCTATGGAAAATTATATCATTACCCATGTGAACATGTGGACAACCACCTCTATGGATTGGTGGATTGAATTCCCCATTTTATCCATTCAATATGGTTAAAAATATATAATATATATATATATGTTTTTTTATGAAATATGTAAATGTTTTATGAATAATTTTATAACATATTAATAATATGATCCTAAAATTATAATTATTAATTAAATAATTTAAATAAGTATACTAAGAGGAGAATATGTTATTTCAGATTATATATTATTTTAATATAAATTATGTTCTCTTATTCTTCCTTTAAATTATGAAATATCACAATAATAAAAAATAAATATTATTATTATTATTATTATATAATTATATTTTCCCCAAATGAAAAAATAATCAACCATTGGTCTTGTTATGTTCATGTGTGGGTCAGTTTAACAACCAACATGAACTGTTATATGAATTTATATCATGAATTACATTTATAATAAAATTAATTGTGTATTATGATATGAATATATAAATATTTATATTTTCATGTAATGGTAAATATAATATTATGATAATTAATTATGAAAACAACATTCATTTTCTCGTAATTAATGAAACTTTTTAAGTAAAAATTTCATATTGATGGATTATAACTTATACTATCATAGAATGAAACTACAACATTATAACTATTATTTAAAACCAATTATAGTTCATTTATGTTTCCATTAATGATGATCCATTTCATCAAGAATGAATACCAGCATCATATTTTTGACATTTCTGCAGACTACTTTCTCTTCCTCTAAATTATTGTGGTGGCAGGCTCTATTCCTTCAGGGGTTGGTTACCTTCTTTGCGGCAGCAGGATCTGGTTTTCTTTCTCTAACTTCAATTGTGGTGATGTGAGTTCTCCGTAACTGATAGTGGAAAGGATTCTTCGTTCTTGGTCTTTGTATTCTTCGCAACATCGACATGGGTTCTCCTCGAGCGACGAAGGTTTGGTTTTTTCGTGCTCGGTCTTCAACATCATCGCAGTGGTGACAGTTTCAGTTTTCATCTTTCTTTGTTTGTGGTGCGAGTTCAAATCTCATCATGGCATCAAGCAGTGGTGTGGATTTTTTCTGCAGATAGGGTTTTTTGGGGGCCTATGTTTTGGTCCTTCTGCTTCACTTTTTGTTAGTGTTGGTTTAGATATTGGTGCTGGTTTTTGTTAGCTCATGCGGTAGAGGCAGATTTTGAACCATCATTTTGGTTGTGTCAGTTAGAATGATTGTGAAGGTTCTGGGCTCTCTTTTTCTCCTTTCATTGATGTCCACTAGAACAAGGAAGGCCAAGCGATGTTAGTCTTGAGTTGATTCTGGTTCACCATAAAAGGTAGCTTAGATAATGGTTGAGTGTTTGGTATTGTTCTTAGGTTTGTTCCTTGTTTCATCTGGGTTGTTCACAACATTGTTTTCTGCGAATGGTGTATATATATACTATTTGGATGCGTTGAGTGTGTGGGTTTTGTTGATATTTGACATCAGTGGTGGATGTCGATGTTGGGGGCCATAGAGACAAGCTTCGTCAAAGGAATTACCTACTCAGTCCTCTACTACTGCTTCTGGACTCCACCATTCTCTCCAAGGTGGACCTGAGTGGTGGTCTTCATGGGGCCTTGGGGTGTGAGGGCATGCGACCGTAGATGTATTGGGATGGTTCTGTCTCTCTTGGATCATAGAGGTTGAAGACGTCAAGGATGTACAACCACTTTTGATTCTTGTTTGTGAAAGCACCTAGACACTCTATAAAGAACTACTATAGATGAGGAGTTTTACCAGGATGCTTCCACCAGAGGTTGGTTATCCAGATTTGGATGAACGAGAGGGTATGTCTTTTTTCATCTGTACCAGTCCCGCACAACCCTGCATGAAACAGCTAGTCGAAAGGTCATGCGAAGGTGGAGACCTGACATAATGTTGTAGTCACTGGGTAGGGGCAGTTCTTGTAGTCTCTATCTAGATTGACATTATTTTAATGTTTTTAATTGTTTAAAGTTGTTAGGGTTCCCACTTTCCCTTTAAAATTGTCATTTGAAAATACAAAAAAAAATTATCCTGGTAATGATAAACAAAAACTCATACAGATAATAATTATAAATATTGTGTATAAACAAACAATGTTTGTGTAAGGTAAGGAAATATTCTATTATGATGACTTTTTTTATAGAGGAGGAAAAATCATGTTTTTGGATCTTATTATAATAGCTAACAATTTCTTGTCTCTTTTTTACTTCTTTAGAAATATTTCCTATTACACACCATGATTACGTTGGGATGGATTATCTAATGCCCCATTAATATTTTTTATTAGTATCCTTTATTTTTAATAATATGTAATTATTAATTTAAATTTATATCCATCAATGGGTTTTGAACACAAATATTCTATGTTTATAATGGCATTCATTGTCTCAATTTTAATAATTAGAGACATGTTACAGGTTATGAATCATGTCCCGTTTGTATGGTTTTCTATTTAATTAATATATGATGATTGTTTAATATATCATGTACTTTTCTTACATGGTATATACTAATAAAATCAAATTTCTTTTCATCAAATATACTTTGACTAGAGTATTTTTCCAGACATCAATGTTATTGGAAACTCAATTTTCCTTTATTGATTTGTGGTTTCTCTATTGAACTTATGGGTTAAATACATTTATACCTTATGTTTTATTATGTGTCACTATATTATTTTTTACATTTTTATATCAAAATTTTTTAAATGATCAATTGTTTAGGGAGTATATATCACATATTACACTGATAAATCGAATCACATTCCGTAGAGTGATAATGTTTTTTCCTAATTATTGTTGTCAGATTTTTTTATTTTGATGACCTAATTTTTTATTATATTTTATTTTATCATATTTTTTAGAAACATGGTTTAATATTAATATGATATTCCCTAGAATTAAATGATTTTTTTAATTAAATGGGATTATTTTGAGACTGGGCTCTCAGAATGCACATAATTCCGAGACTCGGAGTGGTTGGAAAGTATTTTTTATCATTATTTAGGTTTATGAAATAATCATGTGAGTTGTTTTTTCTAGCATTCAATCCAGCACCTAGATCAAAAATATGTGGGCACCGTTGAACTCAGAGCATCAAGATTCTCCTAGAAAGGGCCAAACATTGGCTGGTACATGCCAACTATGGAAGATAGTTTTTGGCATTAAATAAAATAATTTTTTAGCAATTTTCTTAAAATACAAATAACCATGAAGTGGTATCTCATATTGGAATTCTATGACTACCATTGTGATCATGAGGGCATTATTCCCATAAGTGGATCTTAACCTCGACCGTCATCGGTCGAGGGTGAATGAAATTTTTGTGATTTTTTAAGAGAATTAAAATATAGCGCCCTTAATTTGGATTTGGAAGGGTCTAAATGGGTCCTGGATTGAAAATATAAGGGAACCTCAAGGCCATCAGGCCACATGAAGTTGCTCTAGACACACTAAAAAAAGGATCATCCCCAGAAGAGGATTCATAGCATATGCACTCACCAGAGTAGAGCCAAATGGATTTGTCAGAATGAGAAGGTATGTATATGCGATCGGGACCAGCCTGTTGATGCACGGTAAGCCTAGCCATATGTACATGTGAAGGTGGAGAGCTAATATCATGATGCAGATAGTGGGGAGGTACAGTTTCTTGTAGATAGTCTAGTTTAGTTTTCAAAGACCATCTGGTGATGTAATCTTCTATACCTATGGTCCTTGTAATCTATGATCCTACAGGCCATGTAAGGGTTCCCCCTCATCACTTTAATGGGGGGGGGGGTTATCAAAAATAAATAAAAATAAGGCCTTCGGGCCATTCGGGCTTTGAATTGTCCTAACTTTGGCCGGCGTAGTTTGAGGGAAAAAGTTAATTTTGGGCCATTTTAAGAAAAGTAAAATAATCTTATAATGAAAATTTAACTCAAAAATTTTCACGTAGCAATGTAGTGATAAACCAACTATATGATTACAGAAATTGAACAATGCAATGTCCCATTAATTGAGGTGAAAAAAATTGTTTCATAAATGAAATTGTGTAACGACATGACGACTAATTATAATAGTAACATTGTAACAAGTTTATCTTATAATGAGATGTTGGGGTTAGAGAAATAGATTTATATTTTTAATTATTTTGATTAACAATGAGATAATTATCTCCAGCAAAGAATACATGTGATTTGGGAAAGCGCTGATGACACTTTGGAGAATGGATCCTGGATTGACGAATGATGAATGACAATAGCTTGGAATGGATTGTGAATCCCGACAGATGAATCACCATCAGTTATGATCCTTCCATCAAATAAAAGCATCTCTATGATGGGGTTACTTTTTAATTGATTACCCATTCTTCTTTCTAAAACAAAGAACATGGATCATCCCACAAATAAGTTTATCTTCGGATCGCTTGTGCTTGGAGAAGGGTTTTTTCTCAAGGATTGAATCAGGATAATTTATTCATGTACAGAACCTTAATTCCCCCTTCCCAATTATCGAAACCTCTAACACTGAGGGTGTAGTCCGACACGAAAAAGGCTCGAGCCCCCCTCCCCCCCATCGTGGGAGTTCTATGGTGTTATTTTTTACTAAACCTCTAATTTGACAGCATGGCAGTACCAAGGCCACAATAGGAAAGACAACATCCCAAGGTGGGTGGAGGCACCAATTTTTCATGGTATGAACACTTATATAAGAGTTAGTGGTCTGTTGAAAATCCCACTAGTGGCTGCCTCGCGCTTGTGGTGGTATGTTGTGGTTGAGGTCATGGTGGGATGGGGAAATGGCTGTGTTGAATGGGAAACATATAGTTGGCCTCCATCTAGTGAAGATGGGATGCGGCCAGCCAACCACCTAGGAGGAGCGGTCGGCGACTAAGGCTGTGACATGAAGCACTGGAACACGGTTGAGTGGGGACATCATGTCAGAGGAAGAGATGCCAACTTAGACAGTTTTCACACACCCCAAATAAGACACACTCTTGGCGTCTGAGGTAGAGTGTCATCCGGCCCGCATAGGTGGGCCGATTGAAGAATTGTTGGGTTGCCATCGGGCCCGTCCCATGGAAAAATAGGCCAGGCCAGATCTAGGTTAGATCAGGACCATGTCAGACCCATGATGGGTTGGCAGACCAAGGATGGAAAACCCAGGTCATGTGAGTGGATCCTGGACCATGTTGGATCAGGTTGTTGTAACTGGGTTGGCCTGTACATAGACTCGACCATCCCTTTTCAGAAAAACAATCATCACTCTCAAACTGTACGCATGATGGATGAGCCGTTTGCATTGTTCAAACACTCGTGAAGAGGTGGAACATATTTAATGTTCTGAGGACATTTTAATGTATGTAGAGATATTACTAATGGCATGATCGATGAACTTTCCCGAAATCAGGTGATCTACATGTAGGAATGAAGAAGCTGGCTTGGACCCAAAAACTGCTGATATGCAGAAATTTTTGGTCCAGCTATAATAAGACATGTGTGGACTAGATATGAAGTTCGATGTGGGAAGAAACACTATGTGACCCTGTAGACCTGAGATGGGGAGTGGCAGTATGTGAACTAGAAGACTCATGGTACTCATCAAGAATTAGTATCTCATCATCATGGCCTATGTGGGAAGAAGTTCTATGTGACTTAGAAGGCATACAATTGGGAGGGTATCTGTGTGGCCATGTGGACCCACAATACTCAACAGAGATGAGTAACTCAATAGTCAAAGGTGTTTTGTGTATGAATTACTTTTTTTCATTACCAACACTATATTATACCTACGTGAGAAGTCAATGCCTTTTTTATAATTTTCTTTTGTGGTATTTCCCTTATTTTTTTGGATACCTACTTAATATTTTTCTACCCAAACATGCATAGGATTCACCTACATCTTTTGTGTCTTGTACCGAAGATCGGCGCTTCATTAGAGTCTTCGTCAGCCCAGTTCCAAGGGACACCCAGTTAGATACGACATGAAGGGCATACTTCTATAGCTTTCGATATCTACTTTATTCCTATCAATTAGTTGGGGTCTTCAATGGATGTCTAACAGATATCTTTTCTACTCTCCAGTTTTTAGTTTGTCTTTTGTTGGGTTTATATTACTTCCCATTTGAATTTCATTTAGTACTTTTACTCAGTGATTATTTAGTGGCATGCCAATATTTTAATCCAGCTATTTTGGGACGTGGTTCTGTGGGTGTGTGTGCATACATTTACTCAAGAAAATTCCACCAATCCATGGTATAATGAATTTGGTTCTAGTATCTATATCCTTGCCTTTGGGAGGTGGTCTTGGGTTAGTTATGGAACATGCACGAGGGTACAGGTCGTGATAACGTGGTATCAAAGAATTTTGGTTCTACCTCATGGAAAAGAGCCTATGGTTTTGTTTTGGGGAAACAATTCTATGTATTGTGAGTTTTTGTTTTAGGTTAGGGAGTCCAGTGATGTTGTGGCCATCGACGTATCCATACACTAGGACATGGACATATTCTTTCTAAATCAGTACACGGAAACACTGGTTATATAAAATAACGGGTACATGCATCATGTACGAATTTGAGTATTGTTTGCCTCTTTTACTTATTTAGTAATATCACCTGTTTTAATATATTGATATTGTTACATATTGATCTGTTTCAAGATGAATCCATGAAAATAGTAAGCCAGGATTCCAATACAATACCATGAGGACAGATCACCTAGTCATGAGGCATCAGTTCAGCGAGTAGTTCTAGATATGGATCCAACGAGTGGTGTACATTTTTTACCCCAACCTGTAAGAAAATAGTTACTACTGCCACTATAAATTAATGTTTCAACCAGGGTCAGTGACTTGTTTGATTTCCAAAGGTTGAGACCTCCCTGGTTCAGGGGGGACTGGCCCCATGGTGTCCAAGGATTGTCTTTAGGGGGTTACTTATCTTTTTTCTTGTAGGGACACCTCTCAACTAGATGGAAATATTAGTTGTTAGCCATCATTAGATCCCAAAAGGGTTATGGTGGAGAATGGAGATTCATACATGTGTTGAGGAAACCCTCACATGGATATACTTTGACCATCTCTTCATGGAGGAGTTCTTCATAGTGATGTTGAAATATGTAAACATATAGGAGCTACTTCACCTACAGAAGGGTAGAATGACAGTAGTATCAAACTCAACAAGATTCAGTGAGCATTATCTCTACTATATAGACATGGAGTGAGACCCATTTTTTAGGGATCAATCCATTGATCAGTGACTATGTTGTGATATCTGGGTGTCCATGGTCTCTCCCAGCATCCCTATTCTGGCAAGGGTGATGGAGAAATCCATACTAATAGATAACTTCCTAGAAGAGTGGGAAATGATAGTTGGAGCCACCAACAAACACCAGGTGGCCATGTCATCGGTGGTGGGCAGTAGGCAGTAGATGCGAGGACCCAAGTATATCAGGACTTTTAGGGGATGACCTCTATACTCAGGGTTAATAGTGTGGGGATCCCAAAGTATAGGGAGTTAGAAGAGACCAAGCTTGGCTTCTCATGAGGTGGGTTGGGAAACATGGATTTTGATTGTCTATATCACTGCATAGATGATCATTAGACGGTCAAGGGACCTCCAAGGTTGGTGCATATGAACAAGCATGGTAGTCTGTGTGTTAGAAGACATGGAAGAGGAGTAGGTAGAGAAGTAGGTGGGGGATGGAGGTTCAAGGTATTATGAACAACACACCTAGGTGGTCCGCCATTTTCATAGAGAGATAGTAAACATTGGAAGGCTGAGCTTCGTGTAGTGTATGCCTATGACGATGCCACTCCAAAGATAATTAGAAGAAAATTTGTTTCTTTTACAGCTTAGTTGTAGTTCGTATAGACATAGGTTCCAGTCACATTTTCCTTTTCACAAATATCTTTCGAGTCTCATAGATTCTTGTGTAGTTGATGGCTCAATCTATCTAATTAGATAATTCTAGAGGAGTGGATTTTACAATCACACACTAGTTCTAGAAGTGTGACCTTACTCTTGAGAGTGGGATCCAGGGATGGGATCTCCACGTTGTTGTGTTGAGGAATCACGATGTCAACATGGGTAGGGACTAGTAATATACCATTCTTGCTTAGATCCACTATCTTAGTCTTAGTGTGAGGTGTTTTCATGTGGATTGGACTATTTTTTTATCACCAGTGAGAGGGGAGATCTTATGGCACAATACAGACTTACTCAAAGAAGGGTGCAGTCAATCTCTCACCAGTTAGCTAGCCACACACTCTGTATGGTGGTTGAGGGATGTCATCACATTCATGTGGTGGTGGACAAGTATAAATATGCCTCTCCTGAGGTAATTCTGGGAAAACCTACTCGATGGGATGTAGACATCTGCATCGATTTGTACCCTGGGACAATATCAATTTCCACAACATCATATCAGATGGCTCCAGTGGAGCGTTGTGAATTTAGAGTACAGTTTGGGGACGTAAAAGATAAGGGATTTGTGGGACTTAGAATTTCATAGTGGGTATCCCCAGTATTGTTTTCCATGAAGGAAGAAAAGAGTTTGAGGTTATGTTTGGACATCCAAAACCTGAATTATGTGATCATAAAGAACATGTACCCACTACCGATAATTGATATCCTCTACGATCATCTAAAGGGAGAAACATGTTTATTGATGATAAGACTTAGATCAGAATATCACCAGATTTGGGAATGAGATGAGGAAGTATCAAATATAGTCTTTAGATGTCGGTATAGACACTACCTTTTACTAGTGATGTTGGTCAGTGTGAACAACACCCTGGTAGTGTCACTGGGACTCCTTTCATCCTTACCATGATCGTTCTCTGGTGGTATTCATTGATGACATCGTGGTATACTCGACATCATAATTGGATCACTCTACACACCAACAGATAGTCCTAGATACACACAAAAAGCACAGGCTTTATGGTATGCTCTGGAATATTGTGTTTTGAATACGGGAGGTCCACTTTATTGGATATGATATATCATGGGCTGGTGATATAGTGGATCTAGAAATTATAAAGGCAGTGATTGGTTGGAAGCCACCTGGTAGCATGACTGAGGTGAATAGTTTCTTTTGATTGGCAGAGTACTATTGAATATTCATGCCAAAATTTTTTAGGGTAACAAAATAATTATCATCAATGAAGTGGAAGGGACATCTCCACTTGGGAAAGGTGATGTGCCAGAAGAGTTTCCAAGAGTTGAGGTAGGGAAAAATGAGTGCCTCTATATCGAGACTACCAGAGGTGGGCATTGGGTATGTGGTTTGATGCGATTCAATAAGGCCCAGACTAGGTTGTTTCCTGATGTAAGATTGATAAGTGATCAACTATGTTACACTCCATTTGAGGCATATTTAGAAGAACTATTCATCCCATGACCTAGAGATAGATTTAGTGGTCATTTCATGGAATTTGTAGTGGCACTACTTGATGTGTGAGCGGTTTACAGTCAACTTTGACCTCAAAAGTCAGAGGTATATCTACACCCAGAAGGACCAGCACACGATCCTGAGGTGATTCCCAGTTTTACTCCCTGGAAATAACATTGAGATGGGATATATACATTAGGAGGGGAATGTGGTGGCAAACACACTCAGAAGGAGGTCTGATTTGTAGCTGCTGAGTGAGGCGATGGGGAAGCTAGTCACAATTCATATATCCTTTGTAGATTTTTATGGTGGTTCTTACCTTCAGTCGATTAGTACCACTCCCCCACTTTTACCATAGGATATAGAGGCACAACATAAGTATTTTGATTGTGAGGCATGGTGATTTATGTTATCCTCAGAAGAGGCTCCAAAAGAATTTTTGAAAGGAGGAGAGCACATCATCATTTCAAAGGATAAAGAGGAGTACTAGTGGTGTTGAGAAAAGATATTTTGAGGGAGTTCCATACCTACCCATTAGTGATACAAAAATTTGTGGAAAATATGTACCAGTATCTTTGACATCAGTACCAGTGTCCATGGATGATGAAAGGGTGAGTATAGTTCATTTCATGTTGCCTCATTTTCAGAAATTGAAGGCTGAGAATCGTGTTCCAGCAGGATTGGCCAAGCCACATGATGTACTGGAGTGGAAGTGGGATTTTATCTTGATAGACGTCATGATGGGATTACCACAGACATCCAGGGGCAACGATACTATATGGGTGATCAATAAATGACTCATCAAGTCGTCTAACATCCTACCCTTCCAGGAGCAGGGAACAATAGTTGGATTGGGATGTATCAACATTAAATCAATAGTTTGATTCTATGGTGTCCCATCTACGATAGTCTCAAATCAAGATGCACATTTTACATCCCGGTTTTTGAAGGGGTTACAGGTTGATTTTTGGGAATTACCTGTTATTGAGAACATCCCTTCACCCATAGACTAATGGTTAAATAGAGCGGACCATGCATACATTGAAGTAAATGCATCATTCTTGCATCATTTATTTTTTTTAGCTTGGAGGAGAACCTACCAATAATTTAGTTTGGGTACAAAAAAAATACCACTCCACCATCAGTATGTCACCAATGGTGGCACAATACAGAAAACAATGTAGGTCCCTGTTATACTGTACACACCCATCAGAGTCAGTACTAATAAGTCCAGAGATGGTACATGCAACCAATGAGATGTTTCAGGTTATCCGGGTGCGTATGAAGACGACACATAGCCTATTTAAGTCATATGATTATAGGTGACAGAGACCCGTGGAGTTCATGGAGGTGGACCATGAATTTTTATGAATGTCTCCTCGATGAGTGATACATAGATTTGACTAGGGAATAATGTTATCTACTAGGTACAAAGGACCATTCAAGATTATGAATAGATTTTGTGAGGTGGAATACTACATAGATCTTCCCCAACATATGTAGTGTGTGTACGATGTTTTCCATGTGTCACATATGAGGATGTATGTGCAAGACCCATCGCACGTCAATGACTGAGGCGAGAAGGAAATTGACGATGGGGAAACATTGGCAGAGTTATTGGTGGAGATAGTGAATCGAAAAGAGCATGTCCTTCATGGGTAGTAGATTCCTATGGTGCACGTTCATTATAAACATGGGAATATCATGGAGAGAACATTGAAGCGGGAGACACAAATTCGTGCTTGGTACCCCTTTTTATTTGATTATCCATTATTTTGGATTTGGTGGATATAAAATTTTAAAAGGGGGCGTAATGTAATACCATGTAATTACAAGATTTTATTAATTAAATGGGAGTATTTAAAGACTATTCTATAAGAAGAAATGTAATTAAAATTCTTGGTGTGGCCAAAATGTATTTTTTACCTTTTTGGACATTGATTAAATAATCAGGAGAGAAGGTTTGAATATATATTAAAATGGTGAACAAATAGAAAATACGAGTATACCATTGATATGAGAGCATCATGATTCATCTATGATGGGCCTAATGTTGGATACCGCGGTCCAGTAGGGGATGCTAGTTTTTTTCCATATATAAAATAATTAAGTCACAATTATTTTATTTTCAAATCCAAAAAAATTACTAAATTTTAACTCATATTGTAAATACAAGATACCATAAATCTCGTAATGTTATGTTTTCTGTAAGTGGAGATTAACCTCAACAGGTGTAGGTCTAAGGTGAAATATTGTTTTTATTATTTATGAATAAAATAAAAATTGTGTGCATGTGAGTTTTTGGAAAATTCTAAATGGGTGCCTTGATTGAAAATTTGATGGCACTGTTCCATCTAGAACAGAGACATTACCTATGAATGAACCTCACGTCGATTGTCACGAATCGTCCCATGGGGTCCATGTCATGACTACCCCATGCCTACCTCCCATTGTTATGTGGATGTAGACTAGCACCAAAGTCATTATCCATCGAGTGGGAGGAATGTTCATGAGTACATGTATGAATGCACAGATACACTACCACATCCTGAAATACTGGAAACGAAATCATGAATTATACTAAACAACCAGTGATTAGTGTTATAAGATACTAGTCAAATAGTCTAGAAATCAAACCCTAGAATTGAAAAACTTAAAACCAGAATGTAAAAAAGATCTATGTAAAAGCTCCACATATGACCCCACCTAAAGGGTGGGTACTGAGTAGATGCTGGATGCTATTAGAGTATGTCATGTCTTTCATGTCTCACTGGTAAGTACCTAGTCTTGGGTTTTCGAGATCCATTTCAATACCCTCATCATCTACACCAGACACAAAACGTGTAGGTGAAGCCTATGTAGGGGTGAGAAAAACAATACACATTAGGGGAACCTAAAACAACAGAGATAATACAAAAGAGAACAACTCAGAAGAAATGTACAGTAAACTATGATCAATTATATTACCATACATATACAAAGAATATCTAGATATACATATCCTATCCACTAATTAAAATGAGCTCCCAACCCCATAACTAGTATAAAGATTCTCACAAGAGGAAGAAGTTGTAACACAAAATCCAAGAGATCAAACTCCATGAGATTATCCATCATTGGAAGCACTCATCTGAGAGATACACACCATCCAAAACATTCCACTAGGTCTAACCCTAATACTTGACACTAGAGGTCTATTCATTACAGTCTTGCACCCAATGAAGGACAATCATGTTTCTGTATTTTAGTGTATTGCTGATGAGAAAAAGATATTTCATCAATTATAAGAATATGGTGTCTTGGATTATGTAATTTAATTAGTTCTGTAAAATATATATAACCAATAATTTATAATTATAGTTATATGATTTTTATCATAAATATAAAATAAAACCAAAACATGGATTGGAAGGACATTATTATTTTGAAGACATAGTATATAAAACACAAACATGAAAAAAAAAATTACTTTTTATTCTACAGAATGAGTTATTAAATCACTTTCTGAACCAAAAAAATTATATGATTTCTTGAAGAATTCAAATAAAAATTTTGTGAGTTAAAAATATCATTATGTGAATAAACAAGAAAATAAATCATTTTACATGAGTTATAAGTCATAACATGATATCCTAAAAGTTATGAATCATGAATAATAAAATTGTTATAGAAAATAAATACAATATAATCATAATATTATAATGTAATCAGAATTTTGGAGTAACATAAAACATGAATTAAACATAAGTCATGTCCATCTATGAGGACAACAACACATGGCTGACAAAGACCCGTTATGAATTTTGTTTACACAATAATCTCATACGTATCATCTCATGAGACATAAATATAACCCAATTCATTGGATGGATATATATGAACACAATTAATATTTAATTAAATCATATATAATACAAAAATAGATATAATAGGTAATGAATAAACAAAATAATTAACCAATAAATGAAATGGGGTTCTTAATCTTATTTCTTATCAAAATCAATGGATATTTCACAATGATTTCAAATATAATTTGGAGTTATATATTTTATATATTCATATATGAATAAATAAGAAATGATATCAACATTTTGTTATCATTACAATACAAACATCATGGGATGTGCTATATAATTGGGTCTAGACAAGATCATTAAAAACAATGGTTTGAGAATTAAATAAACATATTAAAGAAAGGGTACAATGGAATATTTTATGAAACTATTAGCTAACCATAATGGTTCCCTAAAAAATATTAAATTAATTATTTTTAATCCTGAAATTGAATATATTTGTTAATATATTTATATATAAAACGTTTAAGGGATACAAAACCCTGATAAATCAAATTTGATTTGAATGAACAGATTTAAGAAATGAACATAAAGTAAGTATTTCCCTATTCAAGGAAAATATAATACTCTATATATATACGTAAGAGACATGTATATAACATTTCATATAATTTGATAACAATAAAAATGATAGATACTGTGTGTTATAAATAGAAATGTAAAAACCCAAAGATAATCGTGTTGTTCCGAGAGATCAATTACCTTGTGTTCCAAAACTATTATTCACTATATCATTACATCCCAAATAATAAAATTAGATTAATTAATTACATAATCCATAATAATTTACAAAGCTATTTTATTTAATATAAAATTATTATGTAAATTAATAACCATTTCAATGATTTATAATACTAATGTTCATTGTTCTATGGGTGTTCATTTCATGGTTAAATGGTCGGATCATTTGTGGACAATTACTAATGTTCCTGTAAAATGTGTCTATAACTAGAAAATTGAAATGAAATGGAATTCATGTATTAATATAAATGAAAATTTTATGAGATATCCTTTTATTTATGTTGTAGGAGAGACTCATTTAATGAAATCATTAATGTTATAAATTTAGTTCATTAAGGTATTTTTACGGAAAATTGGGAATATCATCATTTTACTTAATATTAAGTCTATATATTCATCCATGTACATGAAATAAGTTATAATATACTTATAATCCTCTTATTTATAAATAATAAAATATTTATCATTAACTGTTGAGTTTGTGGGAGAAAACAATCGACAATATTCTTGGAGACATTGAACCAATAATATTATAAACAATGTTAACATTTTAAAATATAATTAAGGGGTAAAATATTGATACAAAACCATAATAAAATCATATTAATATATTTAGGATAATTATTTTAGATTTTTTTAGGAATTTAATACATTATTGGGGGGATGACATTGAATAAAATTAATATATGTTATTCAATAATTATATATATTTCATTGGGTGTCTCTTTATAAGATATTCCTTATATATTATTCAAATGGTGTATAGTGAGAAAAATGGCACTATGATTAATTATATGGGGAATTGAATATTGTTGGAAATAATTTTGAAAATATCTAAATCTTGAAATATTCAAGGGGAAGGGATGGTGATTTGTGTTATTATAAAGTGAGGAAATGTGAGTATTCAATACTAGAGTCATTAGTTTATTATTTTGGGTAAATATTTAATTTTTTTTAAATAATTATACCATATAAAAAATGGTCATGTGAGTTTTAAATATTGCATTCGTATATTTTCTAGGGCTTGAAAATTCATGTACTTATCTTATAATTTCAAAAATCACATTTTGTTGTATTTTACTACTCATATAAGATTAATATATTTTTAAAAAAGGACAAAAATCCACCCTAATGTTTTTAAATTTATAGATTGAAAAATTAAAATCAATATATGAAAATAATAGTCTATTTAAAATAAATTTAATTTTTAAATAAATTCATTATTTATTTAAAAAATAGGATGTTTGATATTATGATCATTATTCAAACCCTTTGAAAAAATTATTACAGTGTCATAATGTAATATTTTTATTTTAATAAGATATAATATTAATTTATAATCCCATTTAAAAAATAAAAAAATTATTTCATATCCTTATTTTTTCTAAAAATGAAACATAAACAATACTATTTTACAAAAATATAAACTGTTAAATTATTATAAAATATAATCTTAACTGTATCATGATGAGAATAATAATATTATAATTTTATTACATAAAAAATTATATAACATTTTTATGGATATGGTTCCAATTCTAATGGATATGTAGCTACTCCTTGATGTGAGATTACTATTTCAATGGTTATATTGTTAATCCATTTATAATATCAAAATCAAAATAGTGAGATTTGAAATGGTCATATGGGTTCCCTAGATTCTTAAAATAAAACATATTTCATTTATGCATCATCAATTTAAATTTTATCAGAACAATATATATATATATATGATCATTATCAACAATCATATTACATTACTAATATTCAACACCAATTTTATAGTGTTGTTCACGAGTGTGCTTATTTGGGGGGACCAAACAAATTAAAAGTTTTCTGCTTTTTTATATTATTTTTTATTTTTTCTCATTTTAATACTTTCAACTCATTTGGTAATATTTATTATCTAAAATTAATCG
Organism: Viscum album; assembly: GCA_963277665.1. NCBI lineage: Eukaryota > Viridiplantae > Streptophyta > Magnoliopsida > Santalales > Viscaceae > Viscum > Viscum album. The sequence continues at coordinate 1,900,536,478 of OY728150.1, forward strand.
TAAAACTAATATAATAAAAAATATTTGGATTTATTAAGTGTCTTTTTTTCTATATATAATATTATATTAATAAATATGACATATTTATAAATTTAGAAGTAAAATTACAATGATAATATTATGGTTCTTTATACTCATCCTCCCTTTTGAAAAATGACACATGAAATTTTGGTTTACATAAAAAGGTGAAAAGGATTGATGGTACTTCTTCAACATGGAATCTTCTAGTTCTCAGGTCGCCTCAACATACTTATGATTTTCCCATTGTAGTTTGACTAGGTGAGTTGGTGTATAGTGTAAAAACATTTCTCTAGGGTCCAAGATCATCAATGATTAATCCTCTTAAAAGAGATAAATTTCTACCTACACCACCATTGAAATCAGTATATGTGAGGGAGTTTAATGTACTTTTATCATGATCGATACATAAAATATGTCATTTCCTTAAGATTGGATGGTGGAATTTTAGCTAATATGCCACCATCATAATGAGATATAAAATATAGTAGGGGCCAACATTATTAGGAAATATCATTCCTTTATTCCCAGATCCCATTATACACTACCATAGAGACATATAATGTAACACTTTATCTCTATCCTCAAATATCTTATCTTGTCAATAATTTTAAGAATATACCTTCTTTCATTTTTTTTCAACCTTTATTTACAACTAAATTGTTTTATAATTTTATATTGTTTCCTTTCCTATTTTAAGACCTTTACAGATTATTTTCACCAAAATTATCCCAAAAAATGTGTTATACATCTCTTCCACAAACTAGATTTATAGATATCCATTTTGATTCTTGGGTGGAAAATATTTTTGTATGAGACCTTAACTACTAGTATGTGTTGATTCGATCCTTCATTTAAGACTATAGATAATCCTATAAATATATCATCATGTGTATGGATTTTCCACTCAAGATGTTCACCAGTTTGGGGGTGATAAGTCATATATAAGTTAAATTCTATGTTTAGATCATGATATATAATTTTCTAAAAAATAAGGTAAATATTAAATATCACCTATAGAAAATCGATATTTGTGTACCTTATTGACCCACCGGTTATTTTTAGTATATCCTTTCTTGTTGGTCATGTGACAATTAATATTAAATTTCAATGAATGGATCAGTCTTTATAATATGATCCATCAAAAAATATACAACATTATTTCCACTTATTGTATTCATAAGTCCATTGATAATGTCCATGTTGATATTTTCCCATTTTTATATTGGTATGGGTAATGGTTGTATCATACGATTACTATTTTTATTTTTATCCTTCACTTACTAACAGAATAGGAATTATAATGAATATTATAAAATCTCCATCTTCTTATTGTCTTTATAATATATATTTGGGATCTCAATATGTATTCACACTTACTGAGTGTCTAGAGAAGATGGATCTATATATATCATTCATTATATCATTTCACCACATTATTTAATATTATAAATAGTAATGAATCAAATCTTAAAACTCATTATTCATTAACTTTGAACTCTATGGAATTCCCTTCTGTCATTGATTCAACCTTATTCTATATTTCCAAATTATCACTTTATGAATCATTTATCTTATATAGTAAGGATATTTGAAAAATAATTTGAGAAAGGAATAATAATTTTTCATCCATCATGATACGCTTATCCTTCATTTTTAATTTTGTGAATGTTGGATCCTCTTCAGATTTCATTAATGATATGGTTTCTGAATATTTTTTAACATAGTGAATCTTCCCCTTTATCAAAATTATTAGGATGGTAGTTGATTGAGAATTCATTGTCTCATATCAACTCTAACCCTAAATTTTTTTAATATTAATTTCATTCTTTTTTAATATATATTTTATGATTTTTTTCTATTTATATTACACATATCTCCACAAAAAGTTATTACTATAAAATATTCAATTAAAATATCACTACAGCTAACTCCAAATAATACATTGGGTGGTTGAATACTCATTTTTTAGATGACATATGCCTTCACAATATCATTCATAATTTGTAGAAAATATAATCACTTCGTTAAGGAATCACTATATTCCATTGAATTTACCCCTACAGTAGGGAACCATAAGAGCTGGTGCAGTGTATTAATATTTTTTCAATTGTTGGAATATATCAACACATTTATTTAAAAAGGAATAATTGAGTCACTTCTATGTAACCATTCATAGTGCATTCAAAAATCATTATATATTTCTAAAAAATTATTAATAATACACAGATAAACCAAAAAAACAACAAAAATTTGGTATAGAAGATTGTCTAGGCCACTCATCAACATCTATTGACTTTGATGGGTTCCAAGATATCCATTTTTGGAGATTACATACCCGATGAATATTTATTTATCCATATAGTACTCACATTTACTATAATTTAATATAGTTTATCCTTTTCCAAATCCTTTATCATAGTATTCAAATACACCTCCTTCTCATTACTTCTTTTAGAGTATATCATACAATCATTAATAAAGACTATAGTAAAAGATTCTATGAAATCTCTAAACACACTATTCATTATGTCAATAAGGATTTATGTAGAATTTTAGAGTGAAAAGGGAATCAATATGAACACATAATTTATATTCACTATTTGAAAGACATTATCTGTAATATCATTCTCTAAAACCATTACATAGTGATATCCCAACTAATGTCCCTCGTCATAGCAAAAAATGAGGGGGCCATTAGATGATTGAATGATTCATCTATCTATGGAAAGGGATACCTCTTCATTATTGGGAGTTTTTTTGTTCATGATAAATAATTTATAAATTCATTGAACCATCCTACTTATTGATGATAATGTTTTTAGAACCTCAGGGTGAGGTACATTAGCATATAAAAATCTTATCCAGATTCTCTATGAACTAATTCTTTTGTTCAGAAAAATAGTGGGAATTTGGTGGTTTTTCATAGATAAGGGAAACGGTAAAGATATATTTATTATTCAGAAGTTATCCCCATAGTTAAAATTTAGTCCCGGAATCCCTTTATAGATTACATCTATATAATCCATAATTATGGGAATTCATTTTTGTTTGAATCATTCATTATCCTAGATCATTTTATCAATATATTATTATTCAGAAGAAAATAATATCCACCCATGGTAATAAAATTCCAATAGAGATTCATTATCCTCATTATAGTTGTACAAAATCTGACTATGATTCATGTAATGATGAGTGATATCCCCTATCTAAAATCATTGTTTGGTTTATAAAAAAAACAACCAATCAATGCCTAGAACAGAATAAAATTACAGTAAAGGGAGTATGATATGATTGTCTAGGAGGTTCCTTCTACAAACGTTGACAACAGATGAATTATATATTAAATATGGAAGAAATTCTCTATTTACTACTCTCAAATGTAGCTTATCATCCTTGTGTTTGGGAGGTGTAATAATTATTCAACTAAAATAACACGAAATGATATAATTAATAGAACCAAAACAATAATCATTTTATCAAATCTTGAATTAATAATTAGAATACCTAACACCACATCTTAGTTAGAATCCACTAATCAAGTAGTTATATTACAATACATTCTATTCTATTCACAATATATAGGTTGTTTTTATTTACAATATTTGATAACCCTTATCATATGACTTTATCTTGTATAATTATAATATTCTAATAACATAAATCACTATACAAGAGGATTAGTGTTGATTTTTACATTTTTCTCATCCATTAAATGATTTTGGTTCTTCATCTCTCATCAGACTTGATAAGTCAATTTCCCCAATTCGTAATCTATTAAACTTCTCATGATTCAATTGAAAAAGTTTCTCGGATTATTTTTTCTAATCATTTGAAAAGTTAGATATGGATTTTCCTATAATATATATTATTTTTCAGTTTATCCTCTTGAATTCTCCTTCATATGATTTATTTGTAATACCCCATTATATTGGTAAGTGTCACCAATTTAATTCTAAATCTGAGCAATTGAATGTTTCCTCAGAGATATGTAATTTTACAATTGAAATTGATAGATATGTATTTTATTTAGTAAAAAACTAGTCTGACTAACTTTTAGGGTTGATTATAAAAGAAAAGGGCAAAAAAATTAAATACCCTTGATGTTTTTCATATATTCCATGATTGAATCGAAATCCCCTTAATTCACTTTGAGATATTGTATCTCAATTTTATTAATAATTATTTAGGAATAAAATACATTGAAAATTATTTTCCTAAATCATTACCATTATTTTTAATCAATTTTATCTTTTGAATTTTACTTCATGAATAATTTCTACCATTGGGCAGGTTCCCCCTACATGCGATAAATGTGGAGAAGAATTTGTTTTTTGATGATTGGAGGATAAAGAATATGAATAAAATATAGGTAATTTATAATTTCATGATGAGGGGAAAATTAGATCCATTAAATATGTGTACTATTCAAATAAATTAATCAACCAAAACATTATCTTTCATATGATAAATAGTTAATTCCACACGATTAATGTTATTATTATTAATGGATTTCGTAGGTTGAGTACTACATTGATGTTATTATATTATTCTCTTATATTTTCAGAAATTACATTAAAATAAGCATCAAATTTCATGTAACATTTTTTATTGGAATAGTTCCAAAAATTTCTAAATTTAATAAATTGAATAAAATATATAAAATGTATGAGGATACTCAAAGTTGAAAATTATATAAAAACAGAAAAAATGAACATATAATAAATAACCTTTAAATGGAATTGATATAATAACATATGAGTCAATAGGTTTCAATTTAGGTTATCCATGTTAATTTACTTGTTTAGTATTCTAATCTACTAATCTATTAAAGTCCTTCATAATGGTTTGTAATGATTTTGGAGAATTTTGGAAACCATTTCCCACAATAAATTCAAACAATTTATAGTGTTGGTGATGATTATCTAAATACATTAATTTCCATGATTATAAAAAATCCATAGTTTTAATAGATTATCACCCCTATGTAAAACAATTCTGGAGCTCACTTGTAGTACCTAGATTGGAATGTAATTTCATGGAAGTGAATTGCTTTATTCTTCACTAAATTTTCAAAATATTTTTCTATACCTAGATATAATCTATCGATTAACATCAAATTATTCTAGTTGTGGTGAAGATGATTACAATTTCTAGTGGAAATAGAGGCTTTCACATTTGAATGGATTTCTAGTCAGAATATTTCATTGTTTCTGACTAATGGAAAGTCTTCTAATTTATGGAGATGGAATTGGAATAATCTATCATGTGATAAACAAAATCTATTTCATTATTTATGTTCATATCACCTGTTCTTTTTGTGACCATGGGATTTGGTGATTCCATTAATATTAGGATGTAAAAATATCATTGTATGTGATTGGGTGAAGACCTTGGATGCAACATTGGAAATAAGCTAGGTGAATGTTGGTTTTTTTGGACATGAATTTATATGGATGGGGACAAATGTGAGGTTTGGTTTTGGATATAGATGGTGAAATTTGTGATAAATTGTGGCATATGTTATCCAAATGGATTTTCTATATTTTTTATCTCAATGTGAATATTGGTCAATTAGATTTTCATATGGGATGAATTTTTTCTTATCCATTGAGCTCATCTTTGACTAAGGAAAAAGTTTTATTTTTTGTGTCTATGGTATAACCCTGGGTGGATCAGAACATCAATGGGTACGATGTTCCCAAGTACCATGGAATGTTGGTGGTATGGGATACTAGTGGTGAGAAACATCCGAAAATGACACGCTCATTAGATCCTCTAGAGACAAATATCATGGAAAATCATGATTATATGACTAATAAAATTGATGGCCTAAATGATTCCCATTAAATAATTTTTTGTTCACTGGTAACTTGGGGTGGTGTTTGTCAGCCTACCTTATAATGATTTTTGGTGTGCCAGATATTCATTGTTAAATGTTGTTTGTCATTGTTGTGGAATGTTTTTAGGGGAATTTTCACATTTTTTAATTTGGCATTTGGCCCTAATAAATAATATTATCAACATGTCATTATATGTGTCTTTGAGTTAGTTATTTTGGGTTATATTGTATTTCAACATTCCAAATATTGTTTTTATTTGTGTTTTACAAACCATTTTTCATTTTCATTATTTTTTATAATAAATTTTAGTGCCAAGATCATTCATTATTTGAAACTTTTTAGTATAATTGTTAACTATTAAATGAAATGTGTTGCATAATCATTTCATATATCATAGTGAAAGGAAATTTCATATAGATTCCAAATAAAATAAAGAATTAAATATTTTGGATGTACATATAGGAATTCCTATGTTTCTGTCTCATAATAGAAAATTTAATTAATAATAAATTCATGTGAAATATTAGGCAATTGGGTACAGAACTGAACTTTCCAAAAATGTTGTTAAATGAATTAATTGATTTATTTCAAGAAATAATAAATAATAAATTTTATTTTAAAACAAGTTGTGAACTATCATTTTCATCCGTAAAATATTTCATTAATTTATGATATCATAAATGATAAAAATTACATTAAAATATTGATGTATAAATGAGTTAGGGGATATAAAAGTTTCTTTTAATTACATATGATTCTAAATAAAACATTAGAAAAATAACCAGAATCTATATATTAACCCATAAAAAGATGGTAGAATAAGTTAGGTATATATGTAAGAGGCATATAAAATTAAATCTTATTCATTATATAACATAAAATATAGTTACCATGTGATTTAGATATATAAAGTTCATAAGCATAGAAAATATGGTTGATCAATGAGACATCATACATTTGGTTCCATTATCGTTAAGAACATTCACATGAAATCTTGTATAATTTAATTTGATTCATTATTTATGTAATTAAAAAGATATTATATTATGTTTTTATTATATATTATTTTATTAAGATAAAAAATAACCATTTCAATGAGACATGATGTTTAATTTCCCTTTTTGTGAGGGTGTAATTTTATGATTCCATGGCCAAATCACTTATGGATGATTAATTATATTATTTTAAAACGTCACTACAACACAAAAGTTGAGTGAAATGAGATTAATGTCCTTATAAAAATTTTAATGCTCCCATATATAATTTTCGCTGACATATATAGGACTGATTCAGTAAAAAAATAAATTTTATAGTGTTAGTATATTTAGGCAACATTAATGACCATCATGAACTTGTTTCATTTTATTTAAATTTATATCTATATATTTACCCCATTACTTGAAAAAAAGTTAAAATACAAATTTTATCATCTTATATAAAAATATTAATATTTCCATGACCTTCCATGAAGGCCATGGAGAATAAAAAAAATTTTCCTTCAGGGATAGAATGAACCATAAATATTGTCAAAAACAATTTAATTTTACATTTTAAAGAAATAATGGTAGAAGATGGATATTAAACATTAGTAAGAACATATTAATATCATTATCATACCTATATTAATAGGTATAGGTGGATGGAAAAAATAAGTTGATGGTAGAAGGAAAATAGGATTTATAGCATTTTTTCATTATTGTTACATATTCCTTTGGTTGTCTCTTATTTAGAAAATGATTATATAAAAGAAGATAATTTTACAACATATATACCACACACACAAAATTTAATTTTCAAAACATAGATTTATGATCCACACAAATATCTTATGGGACAAGTATAATTTCAAACATGGATATATAAACAACATGATAATAACATGTACATTAAATCCCACTAAGATATTTAAAAATAGAAAAATCATAACTATGTCATACATAAATGCATTCTTCATAACCTCGGTAAAAGTAGAATTAGAAACGGTCAGATTTGACGATCAATAAGGGTAAATAATGGAGACATGAAAGATCAAATAAGCCTAACATAAATAAAAGAGTACAATAACATGAGATTAAAAATTTAAAACTGTACCGAGATAATAATATATTGTAATATTGAGTCAAGACATACATCTAGTTAGTTCATATGGAAACAATCATTATGGAATCTATAAAAATGATCCATATGGACATGACATTGGATTGATACATATGTTCTTGGCATACATAGATGCATGAAATGTCATTTCTATTTTCAAGGATCACATAATATACATTAATAGTGTATTTATTTCAATCATCATTCCATTATATAATTAGTTAAGGATCACTCTAACGACTATCATAGTGGATATATTCATTTACTAAACAAGATTCACACCCAATTATAGTCAATATTATCTTATTGGATATGTGTCATTAACCATTGCTTTGGAGGACATATAATTTTCTTCCGACAAATTAAATAATCAAAATAATTTATAAGTGTGAAAAAATATCAAATAATATTCATTGTTGTATATCACAATAATAATAAATTGGTTTTATATTTATTTTATCTGAAAAAATGGAAAATAAACATATTTCCTAATAATTTCTTCCATTCATCATAATATAATCCATGAAAAAGGAAAACATGTCATAAAAATATTCTCATCATAATATTATACCATACTAAGGAAATATAAGACACATACGACTGAATGTTATCCAAAATAATAGTTAAGTGAAATTCAATTTTACCATATTAGAAGAAAAAATCTTTTAAGGGTACGCTTATAATATTTTTTAAGAAAAAACACATTACATTTTTCAATAACATAATTAAAATAAAAAAATATCATAAAATTCAACGATAAAATATCATTTCGAAATAATTATGTTAATATATAAATTATTTTTTATTAATATAATAAAAATTCAATTCATTCTGTAAAATTTAAAAGTAAACATTTATTTTATACATTTGATAAAATTTAAAAAGTACCTCAAGAAATAAAATAAAAAAAATTATTACTTGGAAATTTTTTTTAAAAATCCATCCCAGAGAAAAATGTTTATAATCCGTCATAAAATAATATTAGAAAAATTCTTGAATACATTTCTATAATATATATATATGGATGAAAAATTATTTTCAATCAATGAGATAAATAAAGTGGATTATGCATACAATAAATGTTTCTGCCTTTTTAGTTATTATATAGAGGAATGTAAAAGTAAAAATAATAAACAAAAAATAACCATATTATAATAATATTCCTGAAATTATTGGAAGATCATTTATAAAATATCATCACTATAAACAAAATCAGAATCAATCCTGATAAACATTGAGATTGTAACTTAAATCCCTTATCGATTTTGTATCATTCAAATCAAAACCACATTAATGAGATAACATTATATGGATATGTAAATCCACATAATTTACATGAAATAAATAATAAAATTAATTCATGGAAAATATATGCACAACAAAATATAAATAAGTGGTGAATAATACATGATTTTCATAAAAAAAATTTGAGATGAAAATCTATTACATCATGATTAATTTCCTTCGATGGTGATTTAACCTCCAATATAAAAAAATTATATATATTTTTATTATATATAATTATAATACCATATAAGATCCTCTTATATAATTATTAATCCAAATAAGAACAATAAATTCTTAAATTCCTTATTTTCGAGTGTCAATTGATTTGTTTTTCAATAGAATTTACGTTTGGTAGTACTAGTACTTATACATAGATCATGTTTCCATTATATATATAATTATAATAATGTTATAAATATTATATATATTGATTATATATATTTTGTTTCATACAAAATGAATTGAGATAGAAATATAGATTACAAATTTCTTGTGGATGGTAAGTAGTTTATATTATTGATTGTTGTTTTCACATTTTAACGGATGTAACTAAAAAAAGGTAACTAAAAATTATTGTTTAAGGAATAAATAGTAATATATATTTAAAATATATATTTACAAAATATAATCATAATATCATCCCTGTATAATAGAATCAAAAAAATTAATCACATCCTTACATGGAGGTGGTAGTCCACATATACACATGAGCGACACTGTCATTTTACAATGGATGGGAAAGAATGATGTTCAATAAGATATTATCATTAGAGGATATTAATTATATCATTGTTTTCATATATAAACATCAAAACAATCATCATAACAATACCTAAAAAATGGTGATGGATGATGATTTATAAATATACTTGGAGGCACAAGCCAATACCTATGCATGAGTGATAGTTTTACATCCAATTGGATTGAATATAAGTTGGATATTAGTTGTTAAATAATAATATCAACATTAAATTATATTATTTTTAATGAATTTATTATTTTATGATGAGTAATTTTTATTATCTTATGGTAGAAGAATAGATAAACTGAAATAGGTAATGTATGAGGACTACTTGTACTTTAGAAGACCTTCTTTAGATACCATCTTATGGACAATTGAATTGAACAATAAAGAATTGTGTTGTGTATAATTATTGGATATGGATGTTTATAATATAATTATTCATTATTAGGTCAATCTATACAGTTAAATTTGGTACATAAAATACTAAAGGTGTGTCATTTAAAATGGTATAGAAAAGATACACTAGGAATTTCCAAGATGATTATAATACAATTGTTTTATTCTCAATATAAATTATTTAAAATGTATATAGATTAAAATAATGTTAATATGAAGTAAAAATATCCTCATCCAATTAAATTTTCATTGGTTTATGTGTCATTTTAATCAATATTATTTTTATTAACACCATTCAAATCCAATTTTATCACTAACTCTGGTAATGACTATTTCAATATTAATGGGTTGTAATTTTTCATATAGTGTAAAATTTGACTCCAAAAAAATGGGTGAACCTTTTTACCACATATGATCCACAATGTCCACATTCTTTATTTTATTATTTTTATTCAATTTATTAATGTTTTTTTTCATGTAATATCATTAATGTCATTTTTGACACTATTATTAAATTTGCAATTAAACACACAATGAAAGATATGGAATTATAATATTATCCATTAAAAATAAAAACTATTTAATAATTTTCTAAATAATTCATGGAACTATATATTCAATCCAAAATTTATTAATTTTAATATTTTGAATATAATTTATTTTTTCAAATTTATTTTATAAATATTGTATTGGTGATACATAAGCATAAAAGTTAATTATTTTTTCAATAAGAGTTAAAAATAAATTACAGTGGTAATAATTAATTTTATATTGAAAAATAATTTTATAAAACATTATATCTTAATATTATCACCATATAAAATTTATTGATATTAAAATCAAGATAATGACATTTTGTGAATTTCATAGTTCAAATAATCTAAATTTCTTTGTTAGTGGAAATGGGTTTCAAAAAATTTTATATTCATTGTTGGTTCTAGAATATTTGAATTATTACCATAAAATGTAATTAATTCATTTACTCTATTAATATGGAGACATACATCATTGTTTTAACCATGGTTTTCAAAATTAGCAATTATCATGGAGAAAAATATTTTCCATCGGTTCTATTCATAAAATAAAAAAAAATGTTCCCTATTTGCTAAATTTAAACATACTGATTATAAATATGGAATCAATTATAATGATTCAATTTATATACAAGATATATAATAATTTCATTATAATTTTGTAAAACTTATATATTTTTTTAATATGATGAATATTTAAGAAAACAATTTGTTGATTTCAAATTATGAATATTGATGATTCAAATGAAATTAATTGTATTTTTCGAAATTTGATGGGAAAAATTTTACTGTTATAAAAAATCCAAAATAGAATTGTACTTTGTATTTAAATTATTTAATGATAATATATTATTGTATTTAAAAACATTACTTATCAATATTCTGGGAAATCCAACCATTTAAATAAAATCAAAAAATTTAATCATATAATAGTTTTATAGGATTATTTAAAATTATATGTAAATTATATAATCTATAATTTATATATTAGAAAAAAATACTGTCTCCATGATCAAAATGTAATAAAAATATTTTTTATGAAGCTACTTTATGAAGCATAAATTGACTTCATTAAAAGTTATGTGCTATTACGTAAGAAGTATACAACACTATTTTTGTTATTTTAAAATTTAAATTTTAATTATCAATGATTTAATCAATATTAAAAAACTCCATTTCTAGAAATAGGTAGTAATAATATTTCTATACATTATCAATTTTTGTTGAAAACTCAGTTCGACATATTTTTTATGTAATTTTGATAATGATTCTTTTAACTAGTATTATAGTTTGTTAAAATATAAGACTACATGAAATGGTATTTTGTGTGACTTGTTTTATAATTCCATGGTGTAAGGTATCAATATATCAAGTGTGATGATATTTTGAATGCTCTATGTGTTCGAAGATGTGAGAAGAATGGGTGGTATTTATAAGGGTGAGAGAGGATATTTTTTAATATTATAATCATTTGTTAGTTATTTTTTCACATGATTACCAATCGTGATTAATTTTGTGAGCATATATAGTGAATTGTGAATGTGATTTTGAACTAATTGGTTCTTACAACATCAATGACATAAAAATTCATGTATATAGATTATAAATAAATATATTTTTTTTGAATTTCGTAGGTCAAAAAATAGAACTATTTTAATGAAATTCAAGAAATTAGTATAATATTTTTTTACATTAATATTATAAAATCTAAATCCACTATGTGGAATAAATTATAAAATATGGGAAATTAATAATTTAAATAAAATCATTATTTATTTATAAACTACATATTTTCATATAAAGATCAATTTCAAACCCTTTGAAAAATTTCCAATCATCTCCGAAAATTATATTTTGATTATGAAGAAAATTAATATTAATTTTATAATCATTTTATAAAATTAATATTATATTAAATCATTATATTTATTACAAAAATGATAAATATAAAATTATGTTTCATAAAAATATAAATAGTAATTTTACTAATTAAAAAATTTATTTACATATATCATGATATCAATATGTCATATTCTAATTATGTAGATACCAAAATACTATGTAACATTTCAATACATGAGGTTACTATTCTAGTGGTTATGTTTCTATTCCTAACTTTAATATTACTATTCTAATAGTCATATTACATTTCCAATGGTACATTCTGTGATTTATATATAAGTTCCCTACAATCTATAAATACGTAACATATAATTCATTCGTTATTAAATTATATTATTAGTCAATGATAAATTATATATAGTATCATTTTTAAATTTTATATTTATTTACATATATTCTAATTTATTTCTACTGTGTTTTTCTTGAGTTCACATATTCAAGGGGATCGAGCATATTAAAATTTTAATATTAATTTTACCTTATTTTAAAATATTCCCCCATTAAAATAAATTAAATTATTATATCTATATTTATTCTACCAAAATAACATTAAAATTAAAATAATAAAATGTAATTGTTTCTATAATGTGGTCTGTGTACAATATATAATCATACACTATCAAATATGAAATAATTTAATATTTAGAAGAAAAATTCAATTGATAACATTGTTATTCATTATTAAACATATACATCTCACCACTAGTAAATAAGTTATTATAATACCATCCATATATTTATTTAAATTTCAATGTACATATATATTATTCTATCAATTTTAATTTTCATGTAATTTGAATGATTTCTAATGACTTCCATTATATTAATATCATGTTATTTCTCTAATTTCATCTATTTTTTCTAATACTATATATTTTAGCACACCACTTCATATGTTTTAATTCCTATGATAATAATGAAATTTATTACCAATTATATTTGTCATAATATTAATTTTTTTGATAATTAATTGGGAGTGGTTGAAGAGTTTTTATGGATTGACTATCTTCCTTTTTATTATTAAAAAATATTATTAGTTGAAAAATATGTGGGCCTTATTAGTGTATAGTTTATCATTATTATCTAAATACCTAAACCAAAAAGGTATTGGGGATTTATGTAATAAAAATATCAATTTTATTTATTTTAATTTTAGGAATTTTATTTCTAAGAAACTATAGTTGTTATAAAAATTAACAGGTCTTGTATTTGTTTATGGAACTAGATCGAGGAGTATGGATTTTTGATACCAATGTTGGTTTTAGAGAAAATTTTAAACATCATTAGAGACTAAACTTTTTATTGGGGATCATTTATTTGTAAATATTTTAATGAATATTTGTTTCAACGATATATATAAATATTTATTTTTTATATAATGCATAATTTATGAATTTTATGTAGTAAGATAACTGAACCATAAGTAAAATCTTATGAATAAGTATATAATAGGAAAACATACTCTGTTTTTTTAAGAAACAGATTTTTGTTCTCAACATAATATAGTTCTAATATTGATTGTAATAGTTGATGCATGAGCTATCATAGATGTTCCATGGGGTAGTACCACCAAAAAGAATTATTCTATATTAATTCAATCATAACCTTTTGGTTGAAAAAATAATTCAAAAAACACACCTGTTTAGAAAATATATGGTAAAATTATATGGTTTATTCACATTCTTTAAATTTAATCATTATGATGGATTTCAGTATGATGTAAACTAATTAGTATAGAGATCCTTATATCCAAATGACCAATGGAAATAGATGACTAAATAAATAGTGTCATAAGTTGAAGAAAACATGCAATATGATATGGAGTACTGATTCCTTAGGGATAAAATATTTTGATTTATGTTTTCATATTTAATTATTTGATGTTATCAAAATATTTTTTGGGTTTAGTATTTTTTAAAAAAAATATCATATAATTTAACCTCAATATTATATGTATATAGAAACAACAATTTATTATAACCAAATAAGGGGATATACATAAATAGTTTTAGAATATTATTATATGACTATTATGATGAAAAGAATTATTATCTCTATCTTCTAAAACATTGTGAAGTGAATATATGAATGGAGACTAAATCCTGATAATCATTTCTATTTTAATTATTTATTGGAATTTATATTTGATAATGTGTTATATTCTAAAGATTTTGAGGATTGTTTGATATATATAAATAATTTTCATTAGTAGATTTCATTTAGTTGGTTTGAAACAAATTATAAATTGTTTTAATGACTATGAAATGTGATTTTATGATAAGGTAATAAGTTTTAAAATAACTATTGTTGAACACATGATATAGTGATGAAACTTTTTTAGGTTCATTATACTCTCTATATTGAGATAATAAATGGTTAATTAATTTTCAAGATATTTATATAATATTGGTAATCAGGTGAATGATACCAAATTATTTAAATTTTTTAGAGATAGTATTCACATTTTTGGGATTATATCATCTATTTGATGGTTTCTGATGTTATACCATTTGATGGAAAATGATTGGTGTTAATTATATAAGGATATATAGTTTCATTATTGTTTAATTTCTAATAGATTAAAATATTTTTGCGAAAATCATATTATAGTGAATACATTATTAGGGTTTTTAAATACAATGTTATATAATTGTATGAATGTATAATAAAGATTTAATAAAGAAAATTAACTTTATAAACCTAAGTTAGTACGGTATATTTAATATAAGATCTTATATTCTGAATGATGAGTCTTCTTTATCTATCATCAGCATCATTATTCAATGATTAATAATTTATATTTTTTGGATGAAATTTATTGTGTGGGGGGGGGGGTAATGCAACACCCAAATATAATATGAATTATCTACGTTTATATATGTTAAATATATATTTTTTTCCCTACATTCAATATCATCCATGAAGGAAACCATAACATAATTATATAAAATATAAAATTTAATTATTGACATTATCAACTAGATATTAGAATAATTAAAATTAGTAGAGGTATTTAATTTATAAGTGTAAATTATATATTAATATATTATTTACTATTGATATTTTTGAAATTCCATTGATATTACTAAAGAAACTAATACAGTTATTTTATGTGTAGAAATTTATTTATGTAATTATTTATTTTTTCTCTGACTTTTATAATTATTTCAATAAAAATATAGACATTAAATATAATATATATATAATATTAATAAATATTTAATTATATCTTAATTAGTAAATGATATACAATTTTATTGAGAATGGTGACATTCTAACCAATATATTTTCTAACAAAACTATTTTTCATTATATATAATATTAATATTTAAATGTAAAATTTTTAAATGTTATAATATCATGTTCTTAAAAATAAAAATTATTTTTTATGTTATCATATTAATATTTTCATAGAATGAATTTTTTATATTCTTATGAAAAATATTTATTTTTTGTTCTATAGTAAAAAATATAAATATTTACAAATACCATCTATTTTATTATATTATTTTTAAATAAATAATAAATGTAAATTCATGAAATATTTTTCTAATAAAAAATATATATTTTATAAGTTAATTTATAATTTTAAAAAATAATTTTCATACGCATATCTTTGAATTTTTAACTTCTGTTTTATTTTTTCTGAAAATGTTATAATTGATTATACATTTAGTATATTAAAATTAATTTTTAACACTTTTAGGAAATTAATTTAATAAATTTTAAATAAAATATTTATTAAATATATTAAATTAATTTTATAATTTTCATTTTATTTTTTGTGGTAAAGGATACATAACATTATGTAAAAACATGTTACAACAGTAAAATCTAAAAAGGTAAAAGTAAAAAACCTAATGGGAATAACAATACAAGTATTTTAACAAGGTTGTTTGATGCATAGAAAACCCTTATCTCATCCCATACTCATTATTTGTAAAATTTGTATCCAAATTCCTTGAAAGTTACTTCCCAAAATTAAAAAATTTATAGGTATTTTAAAAAAATCTCTCATTTTCACATATTAAATCGATAGTCATCTGAGCACTTCCCTAAAAAATACCCATTATAATATCCCACACACATACCAAACCTATATTTAATATTAATATTTAAGATCATTTAGATTTGGTCCTCTAAAAATACCACTCTATAAAGGATTAACCTCTTTAATAATTATATAATGCTTGTGATGATAAATTAATTTATAACAACTTAAGTATCCATTCTATTTATCTATGGGTACTGATTCATTAAATATTACCAAGAAACCATATTAAATTAATATATTTAGTAAAATTATTATAATATTATTTTATTTCATTTATGTTCCAATTATTACCAATCATTCCATTTACACTATGAAATACACTAACTGTCAATCATGCATTGTGCATATTACTCCCTCTACGATGAATACTATTTCATTTTTCTACGCCATATTTAGAGAAACGTCATATCATATAAATTAATATATATGTATTATTTTTTGAAAATTAATATATTTTAAAATTTTAAAACATATAAATCATTTTCCTCGTTCTATAGAAAATGAAATTATCAATTATGCATACATGAATCCTACCACTTCAATCTATTAGTGTAATTTTTTTAATTTCTACAATTTATAGTTTTTTAGATGAAAGTTTCAAAAATTACAATATTATTTACATGAAATAATTAAAAATATTTTTTTAAATATTGATGAATCTATAAATTATATGATAAAAAAATATCACTGTCAATTTTATCATCTAAAAACTCATACTATGTGGTAACAATTTTTAATAAATTATATAATATTTTTATAACAAAGAAATATTCTTATATTTTCATACAATTATGATATATCATATTAATATACACTAAATAATTTCATTTTACTACATTTATAATGTTATTATAACAAAACCATTACAATATCACTTATTTATTAGTGTATGATCATGTTTGTGTTGTTTTAAACAATAAATCAATAAAAAAAGTGAATTTTTATTTTTGATGGATACAGAAACATATTTTTTATATAATATGATATAAATATGTAAATAATTATATTTTTTGACTCTATAATTGTACAAATATTATTATTCTCATTTGATAATAAATTTCATTTCTTTTGTTAAGAATTACTAAAACCTAATCAAGAACAATTTCATCAACATGATTTGTAATAAAAACAATCATAATAGAAATTATAACATTATAAAAATCACAGAAATTATATTCATGTAACATAACTAATATTTGAATGATAATATTATTAGTAATAATAAAATAAAAAATTGTCTTTATGAAACTTCTTCTAAACGATCAGATTGCATACAATCGATATTTAAAATTGGTAATAACACACTTGAATTTACACAGATAATGATTATAAATGGAGGGTATTTATGTTAAAAATATTTTTATTCTTCCAAAATAAACAATTAATACATATATGTTTTCTATTCATGTGTTATATGTGTTTTCGTGGAATTCTGGATAATAGGTAAGTGATACATGTATCAATTTTCACTAATTGAGACATACTTCTTATTATTAACTATAATATTAAATTATTTTTATATAAAGAATATTTAATATTTTATATCAAAATTATTTCATCATAAATAATATTTAATGTTTCATTTTAAATCATATACTTTATTGGGTTTATAGTATTGATATTTCTATGGTTTTATGGGGTTTTTCTTTATTATGATACTTTAGAACATATTATATGTTATAAATCATGATTCCATTGAATAGTGACCCATTTTTTTAGTTTCACACTGTGGTTAAACACATTATTATTATTTTAATTCATGGTATAAAACAATTCAAATCATGTTTATTTTGGAATCGTTCACATCACCTTATAAAAATATAATTTTATATGTGATGTATACGTTTGTTTTTAAGATAATATAAAAATTTATTTCATAAATCACATTAATTTTATCTCCCACAATTGCCATTTATTATTTCAATGTATTTACACCCATGAGTTTTCTGTCAAATAATTTATCCTATTATAATTATATTTATATATAGATTTTTAAGTTGAATTTTAAGAATTAAACAATTATATTTTTTTTCATTCTTATGTGATACAAGTCACAAACCAGCCTTGATATCCTAGTCCGCAAATAGTTGAGCCAAACCTGACAGAGCCTGAAGAGGGTTCCTAATCCCTATTAGTTGGAGACAATAAACCGACATCATGAATATGTTAAAGATAATGGTTTTTATAAAATTCTTAAAAAATTATGAAGGGTAAAAAATAAAATTTGGAATTACAAAAAACCTTCAGGGATAATATACTACATGTATATTGATAATGAAATTCTTAAAATTGATAATCATAAAAATAAATGAAATCATTCAATTCAATATCTTACAAATCCCATTTAACCAGTGTACCTCTCCAATTGTCACCTTCATCACTCAATGTCCAATGAATCATGGTTTATTGATGAAGTATTGAAATTTCACTTTATAGTTTTAATAGAAATGTTTATATTATGTTTAAACATGTTCATATGAGGAATGCATTGGACTTAGTAAGTGATGGGTGTATCCCACTATAGCTCCTTGATGCATCGGTAGGTCTCATGGGACAAAATAGTGTCTTGGAAAAAGGCCATGACAATTTATTATTTGTAGTCTTAGCACAAGGCCTTGTCTATGTGGTTATGAATGTCTGGAATTATGCATTCCATAATTATGAATGTGGTTATTGATATTTCCTATAATTATTCGACTAGTAGAATATCAAAGTGAATAAATAAATGGAATTATATCATTTTATTTTTTCCTTATTTTGTTGATGTTCATGTTTAAAAGGATTTTGTTTTAGTAATACATTTCCTTAAATGTTTATGTTTATTGATGAAAGTTTCTTCTATATTGTTATCTTTACTGAGCATCTGAGCTCACCCCTTTCTGTGTTTTATTTCTCCTAGGATGTGAAGAATTATTTTATGACTAACCTGCAGGGATAGTCTAAGGGGATATTAGTGTGGACTATGGAGACTATGTTGTTGTAGTTTTTCACTTTATCATGTAATTTATTATTTATGAATGTATCTTGTATTCCCAAGGCTACTAAACTAATCGGTCTTTTGAGAATTGATCTTTTGTGATCATGCCAATGTTATGTAATAATGCACTGACTCTGGGTAACTGGGGTCGGGGCGTTACACTTTTCCATTACATAGACCATGTGTAACATATTATAAAAATTCCTAAAGTAAAATAATTGGTGATAGGAAATGATTGATGTAGGATGCCACTAAATATTCCATAAATAGTTCTATATGAATAAATTATTTATGCATTCATATTTAATTTAAAAATACATGGTAGTAAATTTAAATATTTTTGAAAAAAGATTCATTAATTCAAAAATATTTATGGTATATAAATATATGATTAAATGGACATTTAATAAAAAAATATAAAAAAATTCTAGGTAATAAATATGTTTTATAAATAATTGCATGTATAATCATTTGAATATAAACAATGAAACAAGTTCATATTCCTTATGGTATGTTACATTTTATATATAGGATCCTCCCAGTTCTCTATCATCAATCCCATATCATGAATATATGAACACTCCCTAAGGGTTAATTCCTTTTAAATTTTTAAAAACAAATAATTGGTCTTTTTCATATTCATGCTTTATATATTATCTTTCCATTTTATAACATTTTAACTTGATCCATCATCACATGATTTCATTATATTTAAATTCATTTCAAGCTATCATTTTGTCACCACTGCACCAAAAATATTCAATACCTTTGAAACTATGGTTTTTCACATTTTCCAATTTTTTAAAATCATATATGAAATCTCCTCAACAATCTGATTTTAAATCAATTCGAAAAAAATTCAGAAAAATTAATCAATTGATTATTTCAATTTTATGGTAAATTCATAGGGAACTTTTTATCTTTAATGATTTGATCAAATTAACACCCACGCTTGGAAATTCCAATAATGAATGTCGGGCGTGGTGATCAGATAATAAACCATTCAATAATGATACATAAAATATGTGATTAGATCAACAAATTACAATGTGATATATAAATATCTATAAATATGATATGATGATATCCAAAAAAAATTATAAAGAATTTACATATTGAAATGAGATCAAATATAATAACTTGTGATTCAATCCATAAAAAGAAGAGGTTTCAAGAGTGAATAAATCCTCTATAGAGCCTCTAAAATCCATGGAAAACTTTTAGGGTCTAATGGTGTTCCATATGAATCTAATGTGGGGGTTTAATTATTTTAAAATTGATCTTTGGGAAATTAAAATTCATCAACATGGTTTGTTTGGTCGATTTACGTGGTCTGTGATAACAATGTGCCAACTATGTACCCTTACTAAGAATCTAGATGCAGTGCATGGTTTGTAAACATAGTTAATTCAATCATGCACCAAAAATGAAAAGTCCCATTTTCCATGGGTTTATGGTTTGGAGGGGTCGTCATATGGTTTGGAAAAAATTATCCCCCTTTCGGTGGCTCATTATAAGGACCACAGTTTGTTGGGCCAAACAACATGGTTTATTCTAATCATTCAACAACCTAAACATCCCCAAAACATCCAAAAATTTCCATAGAATACCTTAAACAACCAATTAAGATACTCAAATATAAAGAGATTAAAAAATAATATTAAATTTCCAAAAATCAATTAACAGAATAATACAATAACATTTAAATCATTCATTTATAAGGACGTTTTCCATCTATGTCACCATCATTATGAGTTTTTTTACGTTTGATATGTGTTATTTTATAATCATCCACATTATTTCTCTAGGTGTATTATATAATGTTATTCTCTATCAATTATATTTTTTCTCACTCCCTTTTTCTTTCCTAACAATCCACTATGAATAATTATAAAAAAATTTCCAAATATTGTTTATTGTGAATACCACTCTATCTATTCTGTTTATTTATTGGGATTCACATAGATTCTATACAAAAAATTGTTGAGAAATTTCTAACCAAAAACAATTTTACCAAATGGTTTTATCACAAGTGATGCTTATATTGAATTCTATTACAATTATTTATTGTAGAATTATTCAAAATATATATATTATTTCTTTATAAATAGATTTTTATTGATTACTAAATCAGGATGACAATATAATGATTATCCATCCACATTATTTATCCAGATCAATTATGATGTTTTTATATTTTTTATTGAAATGGGGAAAATTATTTGTGTTCTGTTTGTCGTTGTTCTAATATAGATGATTATTTTCCAAGAAGATTTTGTATTATTTTTTACCTATTATCAATGAATTTTCCATAAAAATGTTGTGCATGGGAAAAAATATTATACAACTCCTAAATTAATCGATAGGTCAAATCAGTCTAACATGTTTTTATATTTTGGTATATACCTTTACAAAAAATAGAGTTTTGGCCATAGGATATTGAAGTCTATGAATGTGTGTTTAGGCTAATGGTATAATATTAGATGTTTAACAATAAACATTCCATCACTAGGGAACATTTTAATTCTAACTCTATGATTTATAAATTTTAATATGTGTACATTGATATATTATAATCACAAATTTAGTTTACTATAATAT
This sequence comes from Viscum album, assembly GCA_963277665.1. Taxonomy (NCBI): domain Eukaryota; kingdom Viridiplantae; phylum Streptophyta; class Magnoliopsida; order Santalales; family Viscaceae; genus Viscum; species Viscum album. Next base: position 1,900,558,934 of record OY728150.1, read on the forward strand.
TGTGATTATTATTTATTTATCAGATAATATTCATTCAATTTTTATTCCATAATTATGTCGGCTATATTATTCCCATATTAAGATATTAAGAAAAAACCCTATTATTTTTCATTTTCCATAAGTTATAATCAAATTAAATATGAACTATATTTCTCACTACATAACTTTGTGGATTACTTTTTGTAGTTGTGAAGAAAATATAATGGATTAAGTAGTTTCTTATGATGTGAAAAAATACATTTTTAATAAAGGAATGAATTATATTAAATAAAGGGTTTCCAAATTATATAATGATAAAAAACAAAAATGTATTTGAGATGTGTGTAATTCAATATTTTTTTGTGTCATGTAATATTATGAAACTAATTTCTTATGAATCTATAGTTATCCACGATTCTAGTATAAAAATTATTTGTTTTTATCAATATATTCATAAATATGGTTATGAGGTTACAGATATGATAACCGATAAGGTTTTAGATATATTGGAAGATAAATATGATTTTTTAGAATAATCAAATGGTTCATTAGATAATGTTTATTATTTAAAAAAAGGTGTAGATAGACTATGATTTTGTTCATAATGATTATTTTTCAACATTTAGATAGGTAATATTTTGATAAAATTGTAGTAATTATGGTGGGTATTGGATACAATCATATTTATTTGTTAATTTATAGAATATGTGGTTATCAATGAAATAAAATTCATCTCTAGGTGATATAATTATAGGTAAGAAATAGCCAAATTATACCAAGGGGTAATTACCCTAAAAGAATAGAGTGGGTGTTAACTTGATCATCAGTGGGATCATGAAAAACATACCTCACTGCACACGTGGTTTGAAAATTTCAGGGGATATTCTATAGATTAATCATAATCTTAGTATTTAACAATTATTAAGTATATAATTTATATTCTTCATAATTATAGTTGAGAATTTAATAGGAAAATGACCACGTATAACCAAGGATTGAATGAATTGAGTCAAAGGTAGTATCAAATTTATCATATGACAAAAAGTGAAGGTATCATATGGGGATACATATTAAAATTTATGTTTTTGATAATCCATGTACTAATATTAACATGACCATTTTTTAGTATTTGGTTGAAATAGGATCATTGAATTGATGTTGAAACAGTTATTCATATAAAAACATTGTTACTTATAACAAAATAATAGAGCATACATAAATGATTTGGAGTCTTTATATATGAATATTAGGATGAAAAAATAGTTCAATTTTTCATATATATTTTTATAGTGGTAGATATCATTAAAAATTAAATATTGATACCCTTATCTTATTTATGTAGTGATCTATATTTATTAATGATATTATGGTAGATTTCTTATGTAATGAGTAATATGTTATACTTCAGAGGATTTTTCTTCTGCATTAATTCATTAATGTTTTTGATTCATTTATAATTTTATGTTAATGATATTTAAAATTTAATTTATTAAAGTGTTTATATTTTTATGTAAGATCATTCAGAAAACTAGATTTTGGGATGACTAATTAATTGGCTAATTATAAACCAGATAATGAGATGATAAACATTGATTGATATTTAAAAAATATGTTTGAAAGTTTGATTATCCTTAGGTTTTATAATAGGGTAAAAAAATTTGTTTAAGTTAATCACATTCATTGTATTGTTGTATACATTTTCCATTGTGTGTTTTTATATTATTTGTGCATGCTGATTTCTATAAGTAAATATGGAATTATATTGGTTTAATGTCTTACTGGTTCAAATGGTTTTGTGAAATGTGTGGTTTAGAGAATATATGATTGTGTTATATACATTCTTGTTATATTATTTAATCAATTGATAATGGGTTTTGAAGAATGATATGTAACATTACATAGTCACTTTGATTAAGGTTTATGTCATCTTAGAGCTTATATAAAAGTGATTGTTATTTTAGGAATACCCAAAACTAATTTCACCAATGGGTAAAAATTAAAATTATGTGGATGACATTTTTTAAAGGGGGATAATATAACACCTTTATATTTTAACATATGGTTACTGTTAAATAATTCATTTCATTTGACATCATGGTCCACACCCATCATCAAACTCAAATAAACTATGATATCTATAGATAAAAGATAAATATATAAGACTTGGAGAAAATAAAATCGAGTAAATTAGTTGTATTCAATAAGATTATCTAATTTATAAAAGATTTATAGAATGAAATTTAATGGATTCATTTAATTATTTTGTAATTAAATTGATATATCGTCAATAACTACTATGATAATATAATGAATATAAAGGATGTTTTATATTTATTTCCAATTTATGTGATATGTGTAAATATTTTAAGAATTTTTTTATGGATTATCATAAAATATAATTTATATGAATAATATCATAACAATAATTTTATTATTAAATGATAGGAAATATTAATGTGACTTGTTTATATTCTAAAAATATTATTTTGCAATAAATCAAAATTTTAAATATATAGAATATTTTTAATTAAAACAAACTATTATTTATTATTGAATCCAAATTTGAAAAAATAAACCTTATTTGTTAGTAGAAATAATAATATTTATTTAAGATAAATATATGGTATTTCTATATGATTACACATTTTTAGTTGAATTGTGCAAGATATCATTTTCACAACTAACATTAATTTTAAAACCATATTCGTTTATTAGTATGAAAAGTAATTATATGAAACATTTTTACTACAAAATATTTATTTTAGAAGTAAATTTATAATTTATTAAATTTTGTTTTGGATGAAAAACTGATATTTGATGTTTTAAAACTATAGTTGAATTTTTTTCAAAAAAACATTCTGATAAATTATTTAATTAATATTTTAAAATTATTTTTCATCACATGAGGAAAATAAATTTATTAAAATTCTATTTAAATCATGAATTTATAGGTGAAAATTATTTTTTATGGTGGTTTTTATTTTTAGAGATGATGGATAAGTTACCTTTGGTAAAAGATAGTTTCCACATTAAAATATAAAATGATAGAATTGAAAATCCTAATTGTAATAAAATGAAAAAAGTCATCTTTTTAAATTTATTTTTGAGATATATAAAAACTATGTATCCACCATCAATTATTTGATAATTTTGGATCCTCTTCAGATTAATGTAACGTTCGATTTTTTTTTTTTTGATTTGGGAATTTACAAAAATGTCATCAATTTTCACTTATGAATAGAGAAATCATGTCTTCACTTCCACAGAATCCGAAACCAAATTAATTTAGAACAGTATATACACAACTATAACATAAAAATTTGATCACACATTAATAGGTTGTGTTCTTCTAAATATATCATTCCTTAAAGGTGTATCCCCTTTTTAAAGGAGATAATTCATATAGTGATGAATAAATTTATTACCACTTATTTGTTATTTGTATTTCATTAATTGTAATTTTTCATCATAAAATACCATTACACCATGTTAATATTAAAACATAAATTCCACTTGAATAATTTATTTCTATTATAGTAATGGTAAAATTATCCACCATCATTCCCTTTATTGATAACAAAAACAAACTATTAACCATGCATTATTTCGATTGAAGCCTCCCAAACGTAACATGTATTCATTTACATAACCAATATTAAAAGATATTACTAATTGGGAATATAATATATATTTATGATTTATATGAAATATATTTTTTAACTAAAAAACCATTATAATATTTTTTCCTATTCCACGGAAAATGAAATCATTAACGATGCATATGTGAATACTTGAACATTTATTGATTGGTGTATTATTTTTTTATCATTTCCAATTTCCGTGGATGGTTATAAAAATTTTATAAAAAGTAAAATATTAAGTTTATGATATTATTAATGATATGTTTTGGAAAATTGGAGAACCTTTAAATGATGTGATAGATAAATGATCATCCTTAATTCAACCATCCAAAGTATGTATACTACAAGAAACATATTCTAAAAACATTATGTAATATTTTAATATATATTAAACTTAATAAAACATAATTTAAAATATGATATAAAACAATAATATAATATAAAAATTATCATTATGTATTTGGAAAAATTATATTACAACTAAACCTTTGTATAATGAATTATTATTAATGGCATGTTGATGTTTATGGCATTTTAACAACCTATATAAAAAATTATATGAATTTATTTCATGGATATATATGGCTACATAAATATTTTTTTAATATGATATAAATATTTAAAAAAAATTACTTATTTTTTATGGGTTTAATTATTATTAAAAACATTAATTTGGAAAACATTTTTTCATTAAGAATCACATAAAATTGATCATCATTGATTTCATCTTCATGTCTTGTGACAATTACAACAATGAATTTAAATTGTAACATTATATGTATCATGGAATGTATATTTCAATACATTTATTTATTATTTTATGATGAAATTTTTATAAATACAAAATATCAACATTTTTTTATGGAACATGATCAAAAAATTCAAAAAAAATTCCATCCAAAATTGAAAATATATAACAAATAACTAGTTTTATATAGAGAATGATTAAAAATTCAGATTATAAAAGTAATTTATAATAGTATATTTGATGAATATGTTATTAAAATATATCATTGTGGAATATTTCACTATGATGTGCATTAATTGATTTCAAGATATGAGGTAACAATTTCTTATCATAATTTCCACCCCTTGAGACATATCAGATAATATTTTGTATCTTTTCAGCAAAATGGTGTATATTCTAACCCATCATGGTGTTATCTTTTTTCCGGTTATATAGAGTTTCACTTGAAATTATATCCTAAAATAGGATTTTTACACAAATAACATAATTTTGTTAGTGTTTTTATAGTCTCAATATAGATCTTAAGACAATTGATATATTATGCACCATATTTCCTCTATACGTTATTGTATTGATTAATATTAATATTAATATTATTTATATGTTATTTATCTATAATTTATAGGATATAATAATCAAAATCATTTTTTTATTGAAATTTTATTCGAATCGAGTGTCACCCTAGTCATAAGATTTTTTAACTTGATTTTTATTCATTGAGTTATGATCATTATATTTACCCAATAACACTGGTAAATTAAAAGAATTCATTTTATTATGTTCGATTCTCTAATTTTTTATATTTTCTCTCCTTAAACCCCTATTAAAATGTTTTATTCATCACATATTATATTTCCCGTAAGTGATAATGATAACCCAAATCTCTCATCTTGGAGCTGTAATGTACATCTTGAACTATGTTGATCCCTGATTGGGTTATAAAATATAATATTTTAAAATTTTTTATAATTTAATCCTATTTATTGTAACATCATAACCAAAATAAATGGGCTCACAATGAAATTAAAAATGACCTCAGGCCAGCCTCCCCATTTTATAGAGGCTACCGACTAAAAGTGAGGGTCTCAAGTGTAACCATGGCGAGACTATATACTCAATAAATTATTACAATAAAAAAATAAACAACCAAATTTAAAAACAACATATATTTATAGTACACATATAATAAGAATATTCTACTTTTATTAATTAATTTAAAAATAATAAATTCAATAGTGATAACTTGATATAGTCACGCTCGCCATCCAGAATTATCACATTCATGATTGAATGAACAAAAGTGCCAGGGATATACTCCAATATCAAGCCACATATCCCTACCTATAAGAAGTATATGTTTCTCATGTACCTAAATATACTGGAGTCCCTAGTAGGGTTGGAGTGAAACTATGTTTATCAAAACCAATATGGTCATGTACCCAACCAGTAATATGTAGTGTATGTACATTTTATTATATAAATGTAAATTAAATATGAATTACATAACTATACAAGAATAAAATAATATCCCCACTAACACATACGAAATAATGAAAAATTTTCAAGTGGTCATGGTCTTATATTTACATCATAATCCCATGTCCCTGCCCTCTATGTATTCGTACATGAATGTAGTCATAACATATTTTAGATGAAAAACTGAAATCCAAAATGATAATCATCATAGGTATGATCACACTAGGAACTTATGACTTGTCTATTATTTATCAGCAGTTTAGGCCATAAGCCTCTAGGTAAGACCTCACTATGACATTATACCTTGTATCTTTCAATAGATGAAAATGCCAAAAGACTTCATGTCAGACCACACTAAGTGGCCATTCTATATTATTATCTCATATGTAAAATCAATTAGTCCATCATGACCCACTATCATCGCTTGGTTCTAATAAAACATTAAATTAATTCCATTATGTCAGCTACACTAGACAATTTTTCACTGTCATTTAACTCAATATAATAATCACATCACATGATACATTTGAATGTGAACCCACACTAGGTCTATCCCGAAATGATGTGTCCACATTTCTCTTCAGTATCATAAAAAACATAATTTACCAAAAACATTTCAAGGAAACTGTGGTAACATACCATTCATACATATCTAATGTCATAGGACAAAAAAATTTCCTCACACATAGGCATACCATATATCACATGGGTATCGATACTACATTTTAACACACATGTGATCACTATCAATTATGGTGTAATGAGCAATTCCAACATAGGAATCGTATTATGGTATCATGGATTTATTTACAAATAAATCATGTAATATCATTGAGAGTCAAGGAAGATACACATTTGGTTAAAAAATTAAGGTATTAAAGGATATAAGTATCATGTTTAACAATAGATCACCCCTTGGTGATTATTAAGATCAAGTAACTCATTAGTTATAATACCCTGTCAATAAATGTTAAGAAACAAGATGGTTCATGAGGGTATAATGTAGTCCTTTTCATTTTTTCAAATTACATTATTCTTGTCCCTTTATATAATTTGAAATTAATAACCCGAAGAAATGTAGCATTATTTGTTATTCATAACATAATATAAACTAATTGATATCAATATTGAATGGAAAAAAATTATGTCTCATTCTATAAAAGGTAAATAATACCATATGGTAGTTTACTTAGGACCACAAAACTCAAGATTTATAATGCCACAGTCAATGTTTATCAAGGAATCATCTCGCGAAACACTCATGTGTATCAATATGTTCAAACTGAAATCCATTTAATCCTAGAACCAATTCCATTATTTTATATCCAAAAGAAAATAAAAACAGCACATCTAATTTCAAAAATTATCCCTCCTAGATAATTTCTCAATTTTCAATATAGTCGTTATTTTGGGCTGAGAAGTTTTATTCTCAATTATAATTATAATTTAACAAAAGATAATATGATATCGCTATAAAAGCATATGATGATACCATTATAATTATTCTTCTTCATTATTTTAAAATTCAGTTTTATTATCAAATATATTTTATTTAAATTTTTTATATTATAGATTAGAATGATAAACAACCCTAATTACACTTGAATAAGAAAAAGTGGAATACCGATTCAATCATGATTTTTTTTAATTCATTATACTCAAGGATAGAAGAGAGGGGGTGAGTGTTATGAAACACCTAGAACCCATAAAGAATATATGTTGATCAATAATATCTTCAATAATATTGAAAAACGAAACTAATAGACTAAAAAACAAATCCTTCATGGTGGAATAGGTATTCGAGTAATATTCAAGAACGAAACCCATGTATTTTTTCACAAAATTATTCCCCACATATTAAAATAACCATTTAAGTTTACATTTAACCAAATAATTAGTGAATACTTAATCAATGAAAAAACTATAATGATGGAGTTAAAATGTTTATTGGATTCAATGAAATAAATTCTAATAATTTCCATCATTGAAAATGGTTATAATTCATTATAATATATTTTTCTGAGAAGAAATAAAAAATTTTATTTTTATTTACTTTTATTCTAAAATTATTATTGTATTTGAGTGACATGGTTTTACCATTATTTATCTTGTATGATTCTTGTAAAGTTATATGGTTTCCCTTTTGTATCCATTATAAATTATGTGTTACCCATATCAAATCATCCCTTCCCATATTCGACTGTAGGAAACTAACAATCATGATTTCAAATTGTATGGGGAACCCATATTTTATAAGGGTTTATCTATATATATAATTTCTAAAGTAAATAAAATAATCATTTGGTGATTAATTAATCATATATACATTAATTAAGTGTCCTTGGTGCCTTTAATGAAATCATTCAATACACTAATACATCACCTATAATCATTTGTTCTATTTATTTACCAATATAAAATGCTAGATTATACTTACAAAGATTATTAATACCGCATCCTAACATTAAAAAATCCATGTAAATGATGAGTTACCTTTACATAACTCCAAAAAAGGCTTGTGTAACGGTAAAAGTGACAATCCTTTATCGTTCCCAATTTCCCATGGGTAAGGCTAAAAATTTAAATGTGGTTTTTAAATTTTCAGCAATATACTTGTAAAACAGAAATAGAATGTTTTTAATTAACATTTTAAAACTCCTAAATATTAAAATTTTAACTATCTAACTAATTTTAATCCTTGAGATGTATCACAAAAGGTTATGCTCAATAACGTTTCCATAACTGCTATATTGATCTCCATGTGGTTTTAATCTAATGAATTTAGGTTCTTAAATAAACACGAGTCATAAAAATGTTAGTTGTCTTTATCTAAAGGTATGTAGCCTAAACCACTATTATATTAAGTTTTTATCATTTGGATCACTATATTATTTTCTATTTACAAGGATATCAACCATGGATTAATGAACAAATTACCCAACTACATCACATCTCACACCAATCCAATAAAAATACCAAATTTCAAATCTGGTCTATGTTCATCACTATATCAGAATAAAATATTATATTTTCATTGTGGAACTATACACTATGTCTCGCACTTCAAATCAAACATCTAGATTCATCCTGACCATTCAATGTCTTGTATTTCATAAATAATTAACCTTCTCATAAGATAGGACATTATGAAATTCCATTATTTTAGGATACCCACTATAGTATTATCATTATCTGCCTACCCATTACTCGTACATCAATCAACCCCTCCCAAAACATGTTCATCACTAATCACGATGAATAACTGTGACATTCAGATTCTCTAGTAGCCATGAAATACACAAAGCACTACACAAAACATCATTTATCAAAATATAATCAAATACATTCAATGTTTCATTCATGAAGTCAAAAAATTTCTCGAGAATCCAAGGAATATTATTTTACCATTATATATACAATTCTCAACCCTTCAAGAACAATGGTACCCTAATAAATTATTTATTACATTTTATACCTTACATAAAATATTGTAATAATTAAATAATGGGCATCCAAGTATATGTTATTCATGAAAAAAATATAGTTTCTAATAATAAATGTTTTATAAATTGAACAATATTAGTGAGCAATGATAAGAAACTCTTCAAATATCATCTATATAATGAGAAACATCCTCAATTATAAGTACACTATATACCTTTCCTCCATTCATGCCTAAATACAATAAGAATGATAAAAAACAATGTATTTGTAGCCGGGGAAAAAACATCACTTGCTACTCCTGAGAGAATGATTATCCATGATTCCTATACACTAAGCCGTATTCACTTTCTTTTATATCTATCGATATACTATAGTGTTCTAGAACCACCCAAAACATGCACTCAGAATACATATCCTTCAAGATTTTACTCTATTGACCTGAGTTTTAAATTGTACAACCAATCTCATGACTGTCAGTTAAGATTTTTATCATTCACCCATGATCAAACCTCGTAGTCTTGACCTCTTTGTATTTTCACTCAGTATCTGATGAGCGTTTCATTCCCACTAAAAATGGACGGAAAAAAACATGATCATTCTGTCAATGAGAAAATTATTAAAACCCTCTAGAAACCAACATTGAATATTTTTTACTACCACTCAAGGTGTTACAGACTACAGTGATTCATGGAAATTTGTATGACCTTGCATTAATGCTTCCAAAGAATTATAAAATTTGTAATATATTTTATTCAATTAAAAAATCCCCATTAATTGATCCTTAATATCACTTCACATGGAATATCTTAACTTAGGATAATTCTATTTTGTATGAGACATCATATTTATAGTATTTATATTATCTTTTATATCCAATAGATATTTTTAAATGTTTTCACAAATTTTTAATAGGGGTCACCACCAAAGGAACATCATCTAGTCACATCTTCCAAGACACTCCATGATGGATAATATATTATACAATCCATATCAAGTTACCATAGTCTACTAATTCAGGTTAACCATAATCCACTATGGGATATAAGTATCATATCACCTAGGAAACAATATGAACCTTAATCAACTTTTCTTATTTATTTGCAACTTGCCCAAAATTCATACAAATCTAAAATATCTTGTTAACTACATAAAATGTACACTAGACCAGAAATTTAGATAGGTACTAAATCATCATTTCCATTATTACCACCATTTCCATTGTCACCCAGGAGAATGTAATTTTAGTCTAACATATCCTTCTATAAGAAGTAGACACACATAGTGGTTTTGAAGAAACAATGAAACAAATAACATATATGTGAATAATAGTACATGTTTTTGAAACCTAAACAAATATGTTTTCTATTATTAGTGCAATCACATTCATGTAACATACATGTCATGAGAAAAAACCATTCCAAAAAAATTCATGAAACACCTCTTTAAAATAACACAATGATTCAAATATATAAAAAATGAAAACTACCAAATCATTGTGCATCCCATACGATTAAAAATTGTGAGATGATGGATTGAAAAGACCATAATTTTGATGGTGAGTTAAATTTTTATCTCCTTTAAAATTTTGTATGTGACATAAACATATGAGTTTCATCATAGATCTAATACAATCATATGTTTATTTTATACTAAGTCTCCACAATGTAAAATAATAGAGTATCCAATGATAGCATCTCATAATATTATAAACTAAACTACCGGGTCCAAACCTGAATTCCTATTGATCAAGGGTATTCCTTACCATGTACTATATGTTTCTAAATAGTAGTGACGATATTGAATTTAACCAATGGGTTATTAATCCCATAATTAGAGTACATAATAAAAAAATATCCAATGTTATTAAAATATATAATTATAGTAAACAGATACAAAAAACATAACAATATTATTTATGAATTTAGACTCAACAAACATAATAGTTATAACAATATATAGGAATTATCAGCCATCATGTTGATCATAACTGTTATATTAAGAACAAATGTGCAAGGGCTCTGATCCCACTTTATGCCACATCTCACTGTAGACTCAAAATTAATATAGTGTTGTCCCGCTAGACTATCATGTAAGGAAGAATCCAAGCCTACAAAAATAAGATGTGAGGGATGATCAGGAACCCAACCATGGAAAAATGGAAGCCTAAGAAGGATGTGTGCAAGTCTCTATAGGATACCCATAATGTAGTCTAGTTCCCAATCAGTAGTATGTTGTGTACATGACGGTAATAACACATAAAAAATTAAACATTAAACTTATAAATATAAAATAATAACATGATATCACTAATAACACACACAAAATAAAAACCATATTTTGATCTGTTTGCCATTATTAATCCTCCCTGAAACCATGATCATACCTACTTCAACTCCTTATGTTAATGTAGTAGAAAAAGATGTTTGATGAATACCTGAACATGAATAAAGGATAATCGTAATATGTATGATAAAACTAGGACATCATTCCCCGTCTCTCCCTCTCTCTCAGTTGTATCGGCCATAGGATTCTAGGAAAAATCTACATATGATACCACACTCTAAATTTGCATATCGTTATACAGGCCATAGGATTCCAGTTAAAATAGAAAAATATATCCATCACTAGTGTTATCTCTCATGTGAGATCACAAAGAACATCATCTCCCTTTGTTGCCGCTGGAATATACCACACATTACCATCATTCACCCAAGTTACTCCACACTAGGTCATCATTACACATTATCTATCTGAGTATTATCATTATGTAAAATGTTTTTTCTAAAAAGTCTCCCTACATTGGGATACAGATCCACCACAAATATAAGTACCTCTTATGTACCATACCAAAAATAATAGCATAACATATACTAGGCACAAGGCACGAAAACAATGGCATTATACTAGTCACATGGAACCATTTTCATATCTTAATAATCATAGATCATACAAATATGAATACCATAACAATCAATTGAACATTATACTATGCATACAGCCATACACACTTGTGATCACTATCAACCATTGTACTACAATCTATGTCAATAATGGGACTTAGAAACAGTATTTTTTTAATAATTATTTTAATCTTGGTATACATACATATGAGTTTTCATTTATTACATTGGTGATATGATCATATACAACCACCCACCTTCTCTCTCTCAATAAATTATAAAACATTATTTTCTATCAAAGAAATGATACATCACATCATTTTTCATGATTAACCATCCATTTGAATAGGCATAACTTTTTAACCAATTACATTACATTTTAAACACCATGTATTTCATTCGTCGATTGAAGAGAGTTCAAATATATAACATATGACAATAAATATGGTAAATTATTGACCCAAGCCTATATAATTATTTCTTATTGATTATATCTTCACATAAGATTACAAATAAAGATATTATATTTTTTGTTTTAGGTAATATTGAAAATCAAAATTTTTTATTTCCATACTGATATTTATTGATTGCTCAGTCTTATAGACTATGTATTAATATTCAATTTACATTATATCTCTGTGTTTTATTATTATATTATCCCTTTTATTAAAAAAGGGAATAGTACTGGTTCAATATATGTATTTATTAATAAAATATGACTATTGGCCAAGCTGATTATATAATTTTTATTTATTTCCTTGTAGGAAAAAATAATTTTACATAAATAAGTGTTGGGTGGAACCCGACATTACATAGACACTTGATACATTGGTTAGAATCATTATGATTTTATGGTTATTATTGTGTATACCTTCTAGATCAATATATTTCATTAATAGTATGGTTATTATGTCTATGGTAATGATATCTTAGATACTTATATTAATTTAGTTGTCTATCATTAAGAATTTCATCACTAATTAAAAGGACCCAGCATTACAAATCCAATAAAGTTAATTATTAGATAATATTTAATTTATTTTCTTCATAACATATTTTAGGATTTGGTTTTTAGATAATAAAGAAAATATCACGTTATTAAGAAAATAATATATCACTAAGTGGAGATATCCACTTATTTTCCACTTTTCCATAATACATAACCTTAATGATATAATGAAAATCATCTCATAAAACATCATCAAAATGATTATTTTTATATCATATTTAGAGAATTTGATGAAAAATTAAAAAATATAAGACCACAAAATTAATAGTTTTGGACATATAAAAAAACACGGAAACACATAAATCATTTAAAAGACAATGAAATCCTACAAGAATGATTTTCTTTTTAATTATAAATTTATATCCTTGATAATAACATATATTTTAATGAAAATATATCTACATCCTAATGAATTTCCTAAAAAATTTATATTAAAACATCAAGGAAAAATAATAGTTATAAGGGGTTCATTGAAAACATGTGATGCAATGAAACAAATTACTAAAAATATATTTTTACCCTAAATGGGAATAACCTTTCTATTAAAGTAATATATTAGTTTTTTGACATTTTTAATTAAAAAATCTCCATAAAAACACATTAAAATTCATGCAGGTAACAAAAGAAATAATTTATAAATCACTATTACCATTTGAATAATGTATGTGGTATATTTCAATAATCACTTTTGAAAATCTGAATAGTTTTTCCCCTTCCATTACTTAATTCATTATAGATCTATATCAAGATCACTCATTTTTTTATATAACAAAACCACATGTCAATCGTTTATAATTTAACCTCCCAGTATCAGTTTAAAATAGAGACAAAAATCATCATAATTAATTACCACGAACCATAAAATAATCATAACACATTAAATATTATATTTCCATCAAAATAATCTTTTTATTCATAATAAAATCGTTTTTGGATATTAAAATTTCAATTAACTTTTAAACCGATTATGAAAATATCAATAACATAGGGATTGGGTTTCTTCAATTGATGAGAAAAATGAAATAATGTAGAGTAATCAATGATAAAAATAATTATTATTTTTAAGAAAAAATTTGGATTACATGAACATTAAAATAGATCACTCCCTTTAACTTTTTCAAAATATTCCTTATAAACTATATAAATGAATTATTTTTAAAATTCATTGAAATAAATTCAAATGTGACATAACATTTCAATAATATTTATATATCTTCATATACAAACATATATAATATAAATTTAATGTTATGGACTTTGAAGAAAAATAATTTAAAAATAAATCCTGAAAATATGGAAAATGTAGCTTTATGGGTTCGGTATCCCTTACCATGATTCTAACTAATCACGTTTGTTCATTATCTTACAGAATAATAAATAGATGTTATTAATTTACTTCTTTAGGAACCATTTTCAATTTTATCATTACTATGATTCTATTTGTAACTATTCCATATTCAATTATGTAATCATTTTTTTTCACATAAAATGTTTTGATGATATTGGAATCATATATAAAAATAACATCAGTTTGTTCATAGAGAATAAATATTTAATTATTACATCATATATATAATTATAATAATAATAAATTTAATTTTTTATAAATTAATTATTATTTTAATAAAATATATGAAATGTGGATGTGAATAATGATTTAGATTATAATCATGGAGAAGAAAGGCCATTTGGACACATGAGTAATATTAAATTATTTTCAAAGAGCATGAATAAAGAAAGTTATGTATAATTTCTTCATTTAGTAATTATTATTATATAATAATGGAAATATTAATTATTTAAGTATTCTTATATAGCGTATCTGTGTAATGTGGTCCACAATAAAAGAGTCATATTGTTTCAAGGAGTGGGTAATCCACACCTATTAAGAATTGATGTTAATATTTTTCAACAGATGGAATGGAAATAAATTAGATGATATAATATTATTCGGGAATGATAAATATTTATTTATTAATATATATATATACATATATATATTAATTAATTAATTATAAATATCCTATGGATTCAATTATATAAAATGAATTATATCCATTTACGATGTGATAGTACTTTGTACAACCGAATTGTTGTTAAATTTCCATTTTTATTTAATAAGAAATGGTTATATGTTACGAGATGAATATAAAAAAATATAAAAAATGGAATATATTTATTCTATTATTGAAAAATTTCTTCGAAATATTTAATATATTTAGAAGAATTAACAACAAAAAATCTTCCTCAAGAAATGTACCTCTTTTCTAGATAACCTTTTTTTGCTTATAACTAAATCCTTTAATAGATTGTTTTTATGATAAAACTAGGTCAAGTAGGAAATGAGTATGGATTTTTAATATTTATTTCACTAGGTAATGGTAAATTAAAATGTAATTCCGTGTTAGTACAAAATAAGATATTGGTTCCCTTTTATAAGTGATGGATGGGACATTTTTGGAATTTCAAAATTGTTAAATTAATATAAATTAATATTAAATTTAAAATGACTCAAAATTTATAAAACATGATGGTAATGTAATTATTATTTAAATAATATCCTAAAATAATATTTTTATATGTCTTTTATGGTTTTACACATATATCGTAGTTTTAACACACATTATTAACAATTTTCAAAAATTACTATTATAATAGTTTTGTTTACTCTTTAGGGGCCAATAAAATTAATATAAAAGGAAATTTTTTTCAATAAATGGAATGTGATATATATTTTCAATAATATCCCATTATCATGGAAGAATATTGTATTTTTATGAATTATATATTATTTAATAAATTATTTATTACTATAAAATATTATAAATTTCATTTTATGATATAAGTAAAATATTTTGATATAATATTTTCCTAACTTATATAAATTTTTAAAAAATGACAAGTAATCAATGATAATGAGTAAATTGTATTAATATTATCACCCCATAAAAAATGTATAGGTTTATATTTCAATTCAAACATTTATTTTCATTTAACCCATTTGTAAACCAATTTAATATATAACCATGGTATAGACTCATTCATCATTAAATATTTATAATACTACATATAACATGATACGTGGATGATAAGTAGAAAAATTATTTCATCTACAACTTCATCTCATTCTAATATTCTTTTTTATGGATCTGTATTATTATTTTAAAAAATTTAATAAAATATATGTAATATTAAATAATTTTCTTGTCATTTTAAAAACAATTAAAATCATTTTACAATGATGAAAATATTATATTAATAAGATTATAATATTAAACATTAACAAATCAATCATATGTTTTATATATCTCTAAAATTCATTAAACACTTTAACTGACCCATACAATATTACTTTAAGAAGTTGTAAAGCCATTTACTTGATTTTTCTCATGCATTCCCAAGCATAATGTTAGTATTACATAATAATTTTATCTAATAACAACTCCACTAAAACATAAAAAAAATTCCTTGTAAATAAAAAATTACATATATTTCATATTACTATTTATTACTAAAAATAATTTGCTTTTATTCTTTTAAAAAAATATTATAATTACAAAAGTAATAAAAATAGAGTGTTTTACTTATACATTTTATGAAATAATGAAATCGAATAAATAAACGATAAAAGGGAAATTTAGGATATATTTTCAATTTAATGAATATTATAGATGAAATATAGTAATCAATAAATTTAAATCAATTGTCTGAATGAATTTTTGTCATTATAACATTAATTTTAACACAAATTATCACAATTTTCCATTATTGTAGTAATAAAAATTAATTATGGTTACTATTAATAATGACCATTAATAAAATATACCAAATTACAAAATTTTAACCTCAATATTTCTAATATATAATTAATATTTTATTATTCAATTACAATAAGTGGTAGAAAATATTTTTAGAAAAAAACGAAAAACAATATTGGCATGAAAGATACATTTTTATGAGTAAAATTAAACTTACAGAAAAAACATGGATAATGATGATTAAAATGAAATTAATTATATAATATAAAGAAATTATAATTATATTTAATTGATATAAATTTTAAATCATTATATCATATTTTGATGATATTAAATGATACTTTAAAAAAATAAAATTATTAAATATTCAATTAAAATTTTATATTTTCAGAAAAATCATATGAATTAACTATATGTTAATTATAACATGCTCAATAAAAAAATAAAAACATTTATATAATATAAAATAGATAATATTTTATGATATTATTATTTTTATTTATAAAAATAAATAATAAATATTTTATGAAATCATATTTTTGATGAATACAATGACATTATTAGAAAATGAGTTCTTAGTTATTAATAATTCCTCTATTAATTTTCATTTATTAAAAAATTAATATATTTCATAATGTATTTAATAATTTTTATACCCTCCATTTTAATATCCAGGTTAAAAGTGGTCTTAAAATGAAAATAAAATGTGGTTTTTTTATGCTTGGTGTTGGGTGTCCTAAATGTATTGAACATTTTTTTTAAATTCATTGGATATTTGACTAATTACTCTGTTAATTTTTATCCCCATGATTTATATTTTTTATTTTTTTATAATTATATTATTATTTCTATTTTAGTTAATTATTATATTATGATGACTGATTAATCCTTCATTAATATTTATTTTATTTTTGTTCCATTAAATCATTAGTTGTATGTTTTCAACTATTAATAATTTGAGATTACACCTAATTTGGTTTCCTTTCCCTAGGTCGTGAAGATATATATTACAGATGATATGTCTAAATGGATATTTTAGAAAGAAATTATTTTGGAGATGTTGAAATATTATTATGGATTTTGTAATTTATTATATAGTTGGAGAAAATCCAATTAGATTAGAGAGATATATATTTATTGGTTAATGGTATTTCCTGTTAATTTAAATAAATATACATAAATAATAATTGTATGGTATTTAATTCAATATATATTTTAGGACATGTAACTATGAATTTTCTATGATTGGAAAGGTAAAATAGATATTAAATACATTATGTTTAATTTGTATTAGTTGAACTAGATCTATAAGAGTTGTTATAGGGATTATTACCTGTAACAAAATCATGTGAAAAAACTCTAACTTTTGATTGATATATTAAATACATATATATTTTTATGACATTAATCTAATATTTTATAGTTCTTTAAATGATAAAAAATATAATAGTGCATTAAACCTCATATCATCATATTTTCACACAAAATAGCTTAAAAATAAATTAACAATATTTATGTTCAAAAGGGATTAATCATAGATAAAAAAATAATGAAGACACTATACTATCTTAATGATGCTTCAAATTTAATTTATATTTGTTTCAAAAAATAAATGTTAAAATTAATTCATTGTTTAATATGTAATCCCCAAACCTGAATTCCCATTTCTGGTAAAAAAATATAAAAATTACATTAAATATGTTATAAAATTAAAAATTATCCAATCCTTATGTTTCTAAATATATTATATAAATTGGAAATATCAGACCACTTATGTGACCTAGGGCCTTTGTTTTTTATTCATTTAAATTATTCTAAATTTTTTTTTAAATTGTAAATATCCATTAAATAAACATTTTTTACTATAATTTGAAAGTTTTTAAAATGATTTTTTTTGAATCATCATGGATTTATTTTTACATCTAATTTGTTCATAAATATCTTTTAACCATGTGAATAATTTTATAAACCTGAGATGAGAATATAAATAGAATAATGTGGTGAAATATAAATATTGTTTTTCATTGAATAAATGAAAACCAATTAAATGGTTTCCTTTGTCACTGTGTTGTTCTAATGTTTTATGAAAATCATATAAACATGAAAAAAATACATTTTTTAGTCAATGAAACCCATTTAAACACATAATTATAAAATTTTAATAGTTTACCATAATCAAAGATAATTATATTCATAACCAATGTTAAAAATAGGTTAAATTTTTTTCATATCAATTAAATACAAAGGATAATCCTCTCTACTTAATACCCTCAATAAATACTTTCAACACAATGAACATTTACCATTTAATTTGAGAGATAAAATGTTGATCATCAATAATATATGTTATATCAGGATCACTCGATGTCACAACTCATCGTAGATGAAGTCGATCCACTGATATCGAGCTCCCGACCAATGTTAAAGATAAATGTTTGTGCTTGATGATCGTCTAGATGAAACGGATACATGCATGAATTAGAAGATTCATTCATGCATTTAGATGAAGAAATTAAATGGATCCTAAGGAAATCTAAGTGTCGAAGGGTGAAATTCTCTATCAATGTACAAGGAAATGGTTTTCATGGGTTCATAAATGCATGCACGTGATGCAATCTCCGAGAATTTAGGATTCCTCAATTAAAAAATAAAAAGAAAAAAACCCAGATTTTATGGATATCTCATCTACATTTGAATTTATTCAAACCCTAAGATCTCATCTATTGAATGCTTTGGATATCATGAAATCTCGCGTATAATTGAATGGCGTTCCTCGCCTATAAATACAGATCTCTCAATCGAAGCCCTGTTGTGGAAAATATTAAGATAAATCTATTGTTTCTTTTAAAAATAGAGCACTATGTGAAATGTACCATACATCCCTATTATGCGAAGTAGAACTGTGTAAGTCTGGCGTGAAGCAGCCTCACGCGTCCCTTGTGTGAAGAGAAGAAGGTTGAACCCACCTGGTTCGTGAAAGAGGAAATATGCACCCTTTGTGCGAAGCTACTCACAAGTGCACAATAGGTTATTTAAGCCCTCGTAGTTTCTTAATGTATGCAGTCTCACCGGTAAAACAACTAGTTCCTCGACACTGTTGTTTCACCTTCACGAAGACAGAGTCAAGAACCATTCTTGGTTCTGAGAAAAAGAATTGTGCCCTTTAATTTTCATGAAGAAGATGACGAACCTCTTATATCTATATATTTATTCTGTTTTGTGTTCGCATGATTCAGATTTTGTGAAGAATACAGCCTTTGTGTGAAAAAAAAGAAAAGGATAGTGTATACATACACTTCCCTAGGTGAATAATATGACACCTCTAGATTCATGTTATCAATAAGGAAAGTGGTGAATGTATGCGTGATGCACAAGCATGCATATGCATGAATTGTGACTCCCATGTGTCCAAGAACAATGTGAATGGTGGGAAAAACTAATTTGGGCTTGATGAATACCCCTGAAAAGCCCATAAAATTGAATGAATTAAATAAGAAAAGTGTGTGAGTTCTAATACCCAATACAAGAAGTGTAATAGAATAATAAAAAAGAGTGAAGGAAAAAAGAGAATATATTTTGTGTGAGATAAAAGTGTTACACACATTGGGGTTTTCTCACACGATAGTAAAAAAAGAATTGTGCATGCATTCCCATGCACATGTAAATAAATGACCAAAAGTGTGTGTGAATAGTGAGAGAATAATAGATGATAGTTGTCATTAAAAATAAAGATATCCATGCATGTAATCATGCATGAACACATGCACGTGTGTTAATTCAGTTGATGCAAAGTGAGCAGATCATCAGTGTTTGAATAATCTCATAAGTGTATGTGATTCATTCCAAGTAAACAAGAATACATTTTTGTGAATTAATTTATTGCACTAAGCAATAAGAATTTGAGATACCCATGAAATCCATGCATGAAGTTGGTGAGAACTGAGAATGAATCTATAATGAATTAAAGAAGCTCTTGTATCTGAGTGTTTAGTAATTGGTAATTCATGATGAGTGATAGTGTTGATATTGTAAAAAATCGTTATTTCATATTATATTCATGTATATTTTTTATGCACCATTGGAACACATCTCAGTGAGGCCCAGTCTTGATAAGAAGAAGAATTAATTTTCTGAGCATTACTGAGACTAAGAACTGATAAACTCAAGAGATCAAAAATATTGATCAAGGCCAACAAACATTATTAAAGGTTGATGAAGATCCATGAATAGATTCACATCAAAGTGTGATTCAATAAGACTGTGTGGAAAGATAAAAAGTTAATTTACCGTGAATCAAAGAAGAACATAAAGAAGGAAGTATCTCGTGTGACTCAAGAGCTAGAAAAAACCCTGTGAGATTCAGGGTGGAGAAGAATACTTCAGTGAGTCTCTAGAGCAGGGCAGTGGAACTATGGTAACACTATGTGAAGCAGTATATGGATCCTCTTGTGGGACTTAATAGAGATACATTGTGACACTTTATAGACCATTATAATTACTAAATGAATTATATTTTAGAATCAATGTAGGGTAGAATAACCCACACAACAAGGATTGTGTCTTTGAACCGAACCTTGAAAATCCTTGTGTTCAATGCATTTACATTTACTACATCATTTGAGGTAAGGATGAGTGACACAAGAAGAGTGGATTGAGGCTTTAACCATCCATTAAGGATTAATTAAAAAGATTAAATTTTTAAAAAGATTTAATGGTATAGCTGCTTCACCCCTTCCCCTTCTTAGTGATTCACACTGATATGGGAACTTCAAGATCATTACATTATGAAAGTATCACATTGGAATGGTATCATATGGTTTGGTAAGAAAGTGTAACTCATCCTTAGTTACAACAAACCATTTGAAAATATAGAATTAATAGAAGTTGAACCTTATGGTTAATAAATGCCACCATGTCTCTCCAATGTTAATGATGTGTTCTACATGTCACTATTAAAGAAGTTCATTCCAACCCCAACTAATTTAACCAAATAGAAAGAAATAGATCTATAACATGATTTTTTATAATATGAGGAGCCTATCGAGATTCATCATACAAGAGTGAATGTTTTGATAAAATAGATGAATTAGCTAGTAAAAGCTAATTAGAGAAACCATAATATGGAATGAGAAATGTGGTTACATGGGGATGTTTTGAATAAGAACCATTATCATCTATTTAGAAAGAAAAGTTCATGAAAATTTTTATTGAAAAATTTATAAAGGAGGTAAGAATATATCACCCCCCATTTCATGGTATGTATCCTCTTAAATAAATTTAATTCATTCAATATCATACATTTCAGAAAAAATAATTTAACAAATTTTAAATCTTATAAAATCACATAGAGAACCGTAAAAAAACTATATAATGAATTATTAATGAAATAGGAGTATTTCATAGAAATTAAGAACACGTATGAATGAAATAGTAACATGGACATTGGAATAGTAATGTGACCCTTATAACTAGTAATTAGGCCAATCGAATATTAACCTCACCTAATAAATAATAAATAAACATTAGTCCTCTTATAAATGGTAATATGATATGATTACACCCTAGTATATGACAAAGAAATATTTTAGAAACTATTATTGAAGAATTTTAATTTTAATAAAATTGAATTCTTTATTTACAATTTTATATTAAATATATTGATTTAAATGATAATATATTTTCTTAAAATAGAATCATAAATTAATATTTTGTTTTATTATGATTTTATGATAATTTCCTCACACCTTAGTTAATTTTTCAAAAAGGTTATAAAATCAGTTATAATTTTAATACTATAATTTTACACATAAATGTTAATTTTAATTAAAAATTATATTTATCATATTTATATACTTTTTTAAAATACATAAATTTATTTTTTGAATTATATACATCATAAAATTTTTAGTGAGAATTTTTGGATTTTTAAAAAATTATTTAATTTTTTATGAGTAGTGAAATATGGTAATTTACAGTATAAGTTAAATAATAAAGATATTGAGACAAACATGATGTATAGATAATTTAATCCCATAATAATGAACCATACTTAATTATTTTAATATATTTTGTGATACATTTATGTGTATTTATACTATTGAGCCAGAATAAATATCTAATGAAAAAAATGAGAAAACACACATCTCGTACAATATAAATACCACCCTCGTCAATTCTTCTCCACACACCTCAAAAGCATTGATCATTGACCAATTTATGCCCACTACTCTTCCCTACCATATCCATCCCATCTAGGATCCCTTTTCTCTGTAAAATATGAATATCAATTTTATTATGTAGGTTCTCAATTAGAGGATTTCAATAGTTAAATTCATTATTATTTTTATTTTGTTATCCAATCAATTCCATTTCATTTCATATTCTATAATAAAATTTATTTATTAAAGTATAATAATAAATTTAATTTCTTACATATTCAATATTTTTATTATGTTAATTGAATAATTCAACATAATTTATTTTCTTCTCTCATTTCGTACTAAATAGGAAATCATCATCTATGGGTGTCGATTGACCACCTCCATGGACGATGATAGTTTTTTTTAAATTTCTCCTAAAATGATAGTCATAATAATTTTTATGGACAGTAAAAACTATATTATATGTATTATATATTACTTTTTAATCTTTAAAAAAATATTTATATATAATATGATTTCATAGGGAAAAATTTTTCATGATGATATAAAAATGTAAAAATAATCGAAACGTTTAGCACTATCATTGTATCTAATGATTAATCTACATACTAGAAAACCAAATGAAATATATATTCATTAAATATTATGTATTAAAATAAATGACATATAATTTCAATCCTAGAAAACTATTCTTTTTTTTATATTGTTCTCCATACAAATATAAAATTATACAAATCATGAAAATGAAGGAAACAAATGCCCCTGAAGGAAAAAATTGTATTATATTGCTAATGAAAATTTCCATAAATGATCATTGTAAAATTATGATAAATTAAAAAAAAATTAAAAATTGTTATGAGTTTATTATTTAATTTTTTTAATCATAATATATTGGAAATTTAGAACATGTTTTGAACACATTCAGACATAAGGTAAGTGACCCTATGTCAATTTCCATTTCATTGGGATTTACCTGGTACTGGGAACCTAATAATTCTTATTTCATGAATCCATTGAATCATTGAGATTGATTTTTATTTGAAATTTAATTAATATTAAATATCCATATTCATTTATCATTATATGGTTATTTTCTTATGTATATACCATTTTACAAGCGTTTTCACTTTGAATGTTTCTTTAACATGGGAAATAATAGTGACTTTATATCCTAATATCAATAGAAATATTAAAAAGAGATATTTTTCATGAATTATATATATTAATAAGTATGAGGGATTTTAGTGATGGGTGGGACCTATTATAGCCCAATGATGCATCAAAAGGTATCACAAGACAATATAGTTGGAGTCAGAACCTTCGTGTTGGTTTCCAAACAAAATCAGATGGGTATCAACACATATTCCTAATCCATATTGATTGTATGTTGGTTCAGGTGCCTAATATTTCACATCCAAAAAATAGTAATTTTCATTATTCATTATTTTGTTATTAATTCTGTAATGTTTTCACAATGATAAAATATATGGATGCATTATAATTCCTAGTTTATTGATGAAATGTGTTTTCAAGATTTTGAAACTTCCCATAAGGTATATTCTGTATTGTCTTTACTTCAATTATTATGGATTAAATATAACCCTTAATGAGAATTTAATCCCACAATTTTATTTTTAATCCATCCCAAGGATGTGAAGATGATATATTTTAATATTTCATAACAATAATTTTTTTATGTTCTATTTTTAATTACCAATTTAAATAGGGAACCGTGTTTCTATTTATATTCTTCATGACTACAAAACCGATTCGTCCTTGATGATGAAATATATTGTGTCTATACAATTTTTATAAAATTACAAAAAATATATGGGCTACTAAGTTCAATGTTATTATAATGACTACACCAAACCTGAACTCCAAGATATGTTTCTAAAAACAAAAACATTACATTTCTAGCTAGATTCCAATCAATGTGATCCAATTTCATGACCTAAAAACATAAACCACCAATGGAAATATGAGATCCAATTCATAATAAAATACCTTCTAGGTCTATAGTTTTTGATAATTATGAAGAAATCATACAATGTGGATACATCAAATTAGTATCCCTTTTACCCATTATATAAAATCGTTAAAATAAAACTTGTTTTTTTTGCTAAAAAATATTCAGGGAATTTAAACTGAATTCTTATATGTTATTACACTTCCTTAAACCCTATCTTGAAAATTAAAAATTATAGGATGAGGACAATATGGTTGGCAGGGGAAATAAAAAAATAAATTTTGTTTGATTCGTTGAAATATTATAAAACCCATAAAATTGTTACCTTGATCAAAATAATCATTGATCATTTGAAAAAAAACATATCCAAATAAGAAAGTGAACATTTTTTCTCAAAGAAAACTCTTAAACCTCATAATAAGAATATGAAAATCTTTTTTTTGAAACATGTAGAATTATATTCAACACATGCATCAAAAATTCATAAAAAATTCATCTATGATAAATTTATTGTATAATCCTCCCTAATAAACGCTCTCCATCATACATTTCATGATATGTGATAATACTCAATCTATTTGGGGGGATATAATGGAGATCATCAGACATATAATCCATTTGGGGCATACATATCATATAATCTATATCAATAACCTCCATAATAATATACAATTATCAAGTAATGAATCATGAAAAATATAATAATGCACATTTTCATAATAATACACATAGATAACTCTTTTGTATAAACATTCAAATAATTTTAGAATATAAAAATACATTATTTTTGTTTTCCCCATTTTCGAAACTAAAATACCAAATTTTTTTAATAATGATATTTATTTAAAGAAAGCATGGATCAATTTATGGAAATCATATAATAAAATAACAATTTTAGTGGTGGGAAATTACATTGACACCATATATGTCAAATTAAAATATTCCTTTATAATTTTTATCAAAACCTTAAAAAGAATAAATTCAAAAACCATTCAAAAATTGCCAAAGGTTCCATAAAATATCAAATATATTTAATTTTATCCAATTTAAATAAATCCATAAAATAATTTCTATAATATTTTATTTAATGAAAATAAATTATAAAATATATATTTGAAATATTTGGAATACCAAATTACTTTAAGGTTCCACATTCATTGAGTCTCACTCATCGTATACAATCTTGGTAATATTGAGTAATAAAGTTATCAAAATTATTTTCTTAATGAAAAAAAATTAAAAATTATTATGTATTTATTTTAAGTAATTTATTATGACATATTCAACTACTTAATTATTTAAAATCATGTTGGATGGTTGGATGATAATCAATAGATTTTTTCTAAATTATTTCAGTATGATCACTATAGTCGGTTAAAAAATTATTCCATAATCACAAAAATAATATTTACTGGATGATTATAATTTTTTAAAAATATTTATACCTTTAAAACCAATGATGAATTATGGTATCAGAATTGAATTTTATCACCATTATTGATATCATTTTCTATCTGTATTCATGGTTAATGTTTCCATTTCTTAGAGATGATGAAAAAAATAAGGTATGAATTATTATACCATTAAAAAATTATTACAATGTAATAAATATCATATTCTATTTTAAATACAATAATATATAGTATTTTTGTGATGCGGTTATGAAAAAGGAATCACATCGCTTCATTGAGGTGATAATATACAATTACAAATTAAGGGCATTATCATTTATAAATGGATGGTAAGGTAAGATAATAAATGATATATTATGTTTAAATAATGATTATTATGTCATTAATATTATATATACACATTAAATCTATTATTGTAACCGTCCTTGGGAGGTATTGATGGAAAAAAATTAAATCGGTTCAAGAGGTAGTCACTAGTGTTGAAATGGGTTTTAACGTCAATTTTTTCATTTTTATATCAGTTATTAACCATTTTTATTAAGGGAAACATTGTAAATATGTCATTGACATTGGTCAAAAATGAATGTTATTGATGTATAATGGATTTTTTACGTAGGTTATTTAATAACCAATTTAAAAAATAATATACCACATCAGTTTCTATATACAATATGTGGAAAATATTCTCCATGATTGGGGTTTTACATCGGTTTTTAAATAAACGATGTAAAAAATCCAATTCCTTGTTGGGTTGTACTTAATTGATGTGATATCTATGAGATGATTAGTTTTTTACAATAGTTGTTTTATTACTGAAGTAAAAAACCATTTTCCACATCGGTTATTTAATAACCAACATGGAAAATCTTAAAAATTTGGATTTTAATGTCAATTATTAAATAAAAAACATATTTATTTAATATTTAAATTGAACCGTCATCTCCTCTATCAACAAAACCATCAAAAAAAATAATGAATTAGAAAAAAATATATTAAAAATACATTCACTATTACAACATTAATAATTACAACATTAATTAAAAATCAACTAAAATTCTACCAAACTAACTAGGAAATACAAATTTAGAATTACAGCATTCGAAATTACAATATCCACTAAAAAACTAAAAACAAACAAAACCAATAAAAATCATTTAATCATTCCACTTTTACTTGTGTGAGCTCTTGTGAACTATAAGAGAAAGATATATTAAAATGATAATATTATAAGGAACATATTGATCATGTCTAATAAATATAAAAAATGAAATATTTAATAATATTTTATAATGAAATCTAACCTTGTGGTACATTGTAATTGCTCTAGTAGTAATTATTTCA
The DNA here is from genome assembly GCA_963277665.1 of Viscum album. Classification (NCBI taxonomy): domain Eukaryota; kingdom Viridiplantae; phylum Streptophyta; class Magnoliopsida; order Santalales; family Viscaceae; genus Viscum; species Viscum album. The sequence continues at coordinate 1,900,586,772 of OY728150.1, forward strand.
TGCATAAATATTAATAGATAATATCCAAATTATTTGATTCCTTCTTATTTATAATTTTTTGAACTATTTTTTCAATTCAAAATATCATTTTCATGTAATATATCCTAAATGTACTAATTGTAAATGAAAATTCACTATTACTTTCACATATTTTATTTTGGTTATATTTTTAATTATGGTCTCTCAAAAGAATTTACATCCCCTATTAGTAAATATTAACCATATAAAATATTTAAAATTAATTATAATATCAATATTTATTATAAAATTCAAACTTATAGTTCCAATACATCCTTAAAATTTCATCACACATAGATCTGTATAGAGAATAACCAGTAAAGAGTTTTCTCCCATAGAAAAAAACACCTAAAATCCAATGAGAACTAATTTAAAAAAAACATTAATGTTAGTGGTTATTATATTACATGATATATAACACTATGTGAGATCAATGATTCATACTCTTGAAGATATGAAAAAATCTAGAATTCAATAATTGAATTATATTAAAATCATTCATTATTATAAGTTGTTTGTTCTTCTTCATTTAGTTTCATCGCTACATGTGAAATGATTTGCAGGGACATAAATTCCTAAAAATATGTATTCTCATTCTCTGTACACATTGTATAATGTTACCAAATATAATAAAAAATAATTATAAATTTTTATAAAATTAAATGTAGGGAAGAATTTATGTTAATAATAATAAGGACAAAATTTGAATCTTTTGGACTCCTAACATATATCCTGTTACAAGATCTATGATATCATTTTTCAAAATCTTCATAGTCATCTCACACCGACAAACTTCACCTTCTATTATAATTTCTTAAGAACCTCACAAAACATTTGAAAATCGTGAAAACCTATCACGGTTATTATAATATGTATATGATGACATATTCCAATGTATTTCCTATTGGCCATAAAATATTTCTTTACCTTTAATGTATTTCTATAAATAAATAGATAAATATATAAAATTTCAAATTAAAAAAACAATTATTAAAAAAATGAAATAAAATATAAAATATAACATAAATCTATGGTAATATATCGTAGATGTCTACATGTCTTAACAAAAACGTGGTGGATACATTGTCCAACAGTACTCACATCATCTATAGGTGTCAATAATCCAACTAATAAATCCATAATATTCTATAAAATGACCCTATGATGCTTTATATCTTACTAATTATGATCAAGGTTATCATCCATATAAAATATTTTCCCTTATACAACAATTTGATACATATGATCCTCAATATATAACTCATAGTAAATGGGAAGTTACAGAATATGTGGTGTAGGAGTATGATAAAAAGAGGGGTCTACATGTGAATTTTGAGGGGAGGAATTTGCTGGAAGATGTGGAGGAGTGGGAGATATAGTTTGAAATTGTCATTGTATGTCTACAAGAAGGGACTGCACAAACACTCTAATCATACCATCTATCATCACTTTAATATTATGAAATTTAGACTCTAATGATTATATTTTTTAAATACCCTCCATAATATAATTGGATTAATGGGAAATAATTTTTCTCACCAATACACAAGTCAGGTATCCTCTTATAGGACACATGTGTAGGGGTTTTATGAATGCTACATAAAAAATACCACGCCTCCCCTCAGTAAAAAAGCCTCACTGTGTTCTCTTTTCCCTATTATAATTCTATATGAGATTTTGAAAAATTGTTTATTGATTTGAAATATATAAATAATTCAATTAAATTAAGTAAATAAATGAATAAAATAAACATCTTAAAATCCTCTAATCTATAACCCTTGATTCTTCTATAATATATTCCCCTTTTTATCATCATAGCCCTGATTCATTTCTCATGTATATTTGGGGGGGAGGAGGGTAAACCTTTCCAAATCGTGAAGACTCATCAATTTGTTTTTTAATATTTTATTCCATTATTATTTCATACAATAATGTATACATCTCACGATAAATTACAAGCAAATACATTTCTAGATTGGATCTCCTAATGAGATCATCTAGATTATTATAAATTAAGAATATGAAATCATTAATATGATCATTAATATATAAAAACTTCTTAAAGTTTACATTATATTTACCAATAATACTTCTTGTGTTCGATTTCCACCAAATACATTTCATGTATCTTCATCTATAAATAGATATATATCACATGGATTTTTATGATTCATATGAAATAAAATGAAATCAGATGCGATGGTTGATTTTAAATCCCTTCATCTCCTAGTATCCAATGATGAAAACATTATCCGGACTCATATGGTGTCAAATATATCATATTTCACCATATTTGATGGGGGAAATATATATTCCTCTAAAAACTTCATTATTAGTAAAAAATAATAAAATAACTTACCAAAATGGTTTCCCCCAACTGAGATAGTGTTATTTTTTCATAGTTCTCCAGTCATTAATCAAAATACTAACATTGATTTTACATTGAATTGATAAAATACACTTGAATTGTTTTGTATTAGGACCTCTTAGAATATAATTATCAATAATTTACCACTATTATGTATTCTTGGATATGATCAACTGATAATTTTGGAAAACGGGTTCGATCATGTTTACTAACCCTCAATGTTTCTTGGGTTCTATAGGAATATATGACTCTTTTAAAGAAAGATGGGTAACATAAATAGTTGCATGCGGACATTCCTCCCTAGAGGTATATGTATACTTATGTACAGAATTATGTGTTTGATCATCTGATTGATCTATCCTTATTCATCAAACCAAATAAACAAAAACTTAGTACAAAAAATTAAAAATTCATCTATTACAATACTAATGTTAAAAAATGAAAAATTATGAATCAAAAAAGTAATCTAAAACATAACACATTATTATAAATATTTTATATAGTTATCTAAAATACTAACAATAACAATGATATATAAAATGGCATGTAAATGAATAAAAACAAATCCAAAATTAGTGCTGGAATATTAGAAATTGTCTAACCTAATAAATCAATTTTTACAGAAAAAGAATATTTTTTCAATATGCATTTATAAAATATAATTTTTATTTAAAATATTATATTTATAATAATTTTATTTTAAAAAAAGTCAATAAATATAAAATTTATATAGTGGTGAACATTGTAAAATACAGAAAAATAAACTAATATATTTTTAACATATATGTTTTAATATGTTTTTAAAAAAGAAATGAAATTAATATATCTATCATTTTGTAAAATTTGTAAAAGTAAACGAGAAATAAAGTTAATTTTCATGTAATATTATGAATGTATTAATGGATTTTTCTCCCAAATTCATTTTTCATGATCATTTATTACGGAACAAACCATGTATATTATGATATAATCATTATTATTTGTTAATCCTTCCATGTATATTGGGATATCAGATAAATCAGCATCATCATCAAGTTGATCATAACCAAAATATTGTTTTTTACTTATAAATAAATAAAAACATACATATCAGATAGATCAAGAACATAGAAATATTTCTCCATGTGTTTCCATTATAAAATTATTAGTTTGGTGTTGTAATCTACACATATTAACAAGTGTCATTATAAATTTTTTGTGAAACTATTTTAATCGATAATGAATTTTCAATTAAACCCTACGATGTTAAATTTAATTTAATCAACCTAACATATTTTTTTAATGACTCCATAATATTCTCTAGATGCATAAATCGGTTTTTTTACTTTAGAACTCAAAAAATGAATTTCATTTATTAACACAAGTACACCACTATTCTAAAAATCAATTCTTTTCTTCTAATAATGAATACAAAATCTATGTCGCTTAATATCATACTAGGAACATGAAATAACATCTAAAGGTGGACCAACAACTAACAATATTAATTTTTGTTATGTATCTTATCTACAAAAATGGCCTTTTTAATCCATGAAAATAGTGTTTTTATGCCCATTCAAAATCTACATTTCTTTCTTCTTTGGGTGATATTACTTCAACACATTAATATGGAATTTTTTATATTGTTGAGCATCATCTATGTTATAAAAAATTTATAAATGTATCTTATTTAATTATTAACTAGAATAACATTTGATTTTCATGACAGAAATCCCCTTTCTCCCAAAATTAACTCATTCATGTTGATATAGAGGTGAACTAGTGTGCCCCACCGTTGAAAATTAGTGTGTAAAAAACTCCACAAGCTCCTCAAAAATTTAATTTTAAACAATGGGGGCTTTATTTCGTCATGGATTCATTACATACCCCTTTAATATCAACATATACCATTTAAATTGATATATCCAACATATATATAAGTGTGTAATGACATATTTCTCATACAAAATAAGCACATAAATGGGTCATTATATTAAAAAAATATAAAGGAAATTAATTTCTAATTTAAAAAGTATAAAAATTGATTCATTTTCCTAAATGTTCGAGGAATTCAGATCAATCGCCAGATTTAAAATTTAATTGAAAAAAACAAAACTTCAAGATTTAATTTGTGAATCATATAGAAAATACGCAATGCAATGAAACCTAAAGAAGTTGTTGCATCATGACATAAAACTCATGAGATTTCAGACCAGTCAAATTCAAATCCTTTAAAGACACATTATTTTTTACATCTAAATAATAATCATGTAGCACATTTATATAATGAAGACACAGTTAAACAATACTTTTCTCCATATAGAATAATGTATGAAAAGATGAGGGAAGAATTACTTGCCTCCCATTTGGAGTGAGAGCTAACTCCAAATGTATTCAAATTAAAATTATGTACAAACTTTCATTCAACCAATGTTTATTATTTCTTTTAATATCTTACAATGTTTCTATCAATCCAACAAATATATTATTCTGTACATGAATAACATAAATTTTATTTTTTCCCTCATAATATGTAAAAAATTATTGCTCAAAAAATGTTGATCATTTCATCCAAATATTTTAATCTTTACCAGATTTATCTCTCATTCCAAATTCCATATCATGGTTTTTTACACTATGAAAATGTTGATAAGTGGATATTTTTATTGATAAATATCAAATTCATGTGATCCATTGAATTTATTTTTTTATATTATATTAGAGTGATCCTTATAAAAAACATTTGATGATTCATGTATTATTTTTTGCTCACATGATGCAATTGATAACATGAAGGCTATTGTTCACAAATGGGACTTGCATTATGCCCCTTAACACTATATCTATAAATATTTACATACGCTCATAAGTCATTAATAATGAACATAAACATTGCATGTAGTTGAAAATATTCCACTTTATAAGAATAATACACCCTAATACCATACTTCCATATGATTATCAAATAATCAATTAATGGTTGAAAGAAAACATCAATAACATTTTTAGGTTATTTGAGTACATATATCATTAAACTCTACGTAATAAATTTTTGATTTATATTAAATTTTGGGGAAATTTTGTAAATTACCAATATAATTTCCAAGAACTATGTGTGCTACTAAGTCTTCGATATAGACTCATTTCATCCATCCATAGTCAAAGTTTTAGATTTTCGTCTTCTTTTCCGAATATTGGATACTGGGGATCAAATTTCATCCACAATGGACAATTATCTAGATGAAGTATTTTTCCATAACATATTTGATCATCAGTTTTCCATATTAACCATTTTTCATTATATAAATTATCATGTAAACATTTAAAATTAATAATAATCGTAATATAACAAAATAAATTGACAGGGGTCTTTGTATCCTCTTAATTAATATGAAATTTTTCATTCAACTTATATTGTGATAACACATATTTATGACACTCTGACAGAAATTCATATTTTTTTCTATATAGAACAGAATCATTAGAATAGAAATTAATTTTTTAACCTAATCCCATAAAGAATATTATTTTATTTTCTTTATAATGTAAATAAATAAGATCATTGTCTTTGGGAAGTATGTAATTCAATAATTGTAGAAAATTAGTAAAACATTTATCAATGTAACCATGTTTCCCCTTAATGAAATCAATCATAAAACAAATAAGAAATCTTAATATCCATACAACTACGATGCAATGGGTTTTCAACATTACCATATAAAAAATCAGTTGTTGGTTCTTTCTCTACTTCTTAGCCTTCAATATCAGGAATTGTTTGTTGCATTTCCTCAAAGATACCATCTTGCAAAGAATCACAATCAACAGATCTGAAATTTCCCATGTTTCACCATGCCAAGTCCAAGGGTAGTAACATTTATTAAAACTATGAAATAATTAATGATCTTTGATCTCTATACTGTTCATCAACTTCATATTTAAAATGTCAGTCATGACATAAAAACATGTCTTTGTTTAGAACATTTTAGTTAGAACAATCCAAAAAAGAATTATCACCTTCTTAATATTCATCATTCATTTGATTTGTGTTAATCTATATTTAACTCATATTAAATATAAAAATTTTAAATATATATATATTTTTTTATGATAGTCTAATTTTATATTTATATGAAATATTCCAGAATTTGAATGTAACCCTAATTTGAAATAAAAAATAAATATATTTGTATTTGAAAAAATATTATTATATATTCTATACAATAATGGACAATATGTTTAAATTTAAATAATAAAAAATAAAAAAATATGCATGGAAAAAATTTTAAAAATATATAATTAGATCGGAAATTTTTTTATGTATATGAAATATTCTATAAAATTAAAGTAAAAATATTATGAAATATAAAAAAAATATTTTCATATTTTAAAATTATTATAATTAATTCTATAAAATAATGGATAATAAAATTATATATAAATGGTAAAACATAAGTAGATATACATGGAAATATTTTTAAAAAGAAAATAACGTTAGATAATAAAATTTTATATTAATATGAAACATTCTACAACATGAAAGTATCATAATTAAAAATATAGAAAAATACAATCAAATTTGAAAAATATAATTATTAAATATATGCAATAATGGAAATTGGGTTTTTATATTATTGGAAAATCCTAATAATATATTCCTCCAAATAATTTAAAAAATGAAATATAGTTTGACTAAAATTTTGAATATAATATGCAGACTCATTGGGATATTAGATATGCACATTCATCAATGTTTTAAGTTGTTTTGTCAAAAATTGATTCAGTTATAGAACCATATGGAATGAAAATTATATTAGTGAGGGGGGACAAGAATATAATCTAATTCTCATACATTTAATGATATTTCACTGACTCAATTATTTTTTTAAATTCACTCACATTTTAATTATATTTATTTTAGCGATAAGATAAAAAACCACTATTTAAAAATAAATCACCATCCACGACTATGATGTATTATTTACACATCACAATTTTTTGTGTAAATATAACTCATGGAAAAAATCAATTCTTATGAATAAAATCCTTAAATACATATAATATTTCACTTAAATTTTATGCCACAAAATATTTTAATATATTTCTATGGGATGTGGTGTAATATTAATTTCCATGGGTTACCACATTGAAATCATCTTCCATAATTATCCAGACAGTAGTCATGGGTGTGGCTTTAATGGGGTGAGGAACTATACTGAAAGAGGAAAAAAATTAAAATGATGAATATAGTCATATTTTAAAATTTAAAAATATCACCACATGTATATGATACTTTTTTATATATTTATTAATATTTCGTAAGAAATCACTATAGTTTATAAGACACAACATTGTAACTATAAGGTCCCAACCATATTGCATTACATAACTATGAATTTTATTCAAAAAATAAATTCCTTTTATATTTATTATCTTTTCTGTTTTAAAATTTTAGACAATTGGGATATAATACATACATTAAATTCCAAATTTGTAGAGAGAAGATACAACAAATATGGTATCCATTTCTTTCAAAATATAAAATGTTTCAAATTTAAAATTTTTTATTTCAAAATCATCAGGATATTTAACATTGTTTCCTTCTACGTCTTAAACATCATTATAATAATTTAAAATCATTTAAAAATTTTCTATGAGAACATAAATCTCAATAATGGATATAAAAATAATGAATGAATGCATTTGTCCAAGAATACTTCTAACGTCTGAAATCATTTTCGTAAAGTCATAATAGTCACCCATAAAAACATAACTTGTGAATCGCGGGATTTATATGAGATTTAAATAAAATGTATATAACATAAATAAAATCATAAAGGTATCTTTGGGAATTAATTACATAATCTTGTAACCCTCTCGACTTCTTTTTAATTTGTAACCCTCACGACAACCATAAAATTTGTATAAACATCACAGTTACACATGGATTAACTATATTGTTGAACTCAAACTCACACATACACAATGAATTAGAGGGATATATAGGGACCACAATTAATCAGTAATAATTCACAAGAACCATTACATAATCATATCTCTTGAATAATTTAATAACAATATTGGTTTTGAATTTTGTAAAACTGAATTTTTTAGGGGGTTTTTAAAAGAAAAAACTCTTTCTAATATCATATAAATGGAATGAGAATCAATAAAAAGAAATGAAAATATTTAAATACTATAAATACACATAATAAAGCTTAACAGAAAAAATTATTCACATAAATGATCTCAAAACTACATAATTAATGTAGTAGAACACTAACCAAAAGAATAAAAATTGGGTTAAGAATTCCATATCCTCCGGTTTTTATTACTTAAATCATGGTTAACCTCGTGTATAATGGATAAAATTTTGTTATTAATATCTTAAATAAACATATTATTATTTATAATATCTTATATTATCATTTAATAACATAATTTCACCCTTTAATAGTTTGTATTTTGATCCTTCCATTGTTTTGTGCCCATTCTTTACATGATTTCCATAACTGATTTTTTTATTTTATTACCTTGTCTTATGGGAAAGAAATTCTAGAATTGGAATGAAAGAGTATTAATGTGTTTCCATAATATATAATATTTATTATATTGTATACCTCCATGATAAGTGGGCTTAAAGAGTGTATAAGAAAAGAATGAAATTTGAAAGAAAACAGATGAAAAGGAAGTGGATGCTTACCTCTTGATCGCTTCTCCTAAGGATCCTCCTTAAGGCTTGTCATTATGGAATTTTGGTGATACAAATAGCTCTAGGATGTGGGGAAGATACTTGGGGAGTGAAATGGTTGAACATAGAAAAAGCTAATGGATTTAGGGGTGTGAGAGAAATAGGGGATTTAAGGTGGTATTTACAGTCGAGGCGAGGGGGAAAAGTACAATATTTTAATCATCATTTTAATATTATTTCTAATCCTATAAAAAGTTATTCTTCATGTGACCCGAAAAAGTAATAATAGCTTGTGACCTAGAACCAGATGTGATTAAATCATATATGATGTCATATATATTGTTTTTAATAGATAATTTAAATATACGAAATTTTACCGTATTTCACTATTCATCAATAAATCAAGAATTTCTGAAAAATCAAAAAAAAATCACCCTTACCATTTATTAATGTGTATAATTAAAATTTGACCTCCATTTTTTGAAATAATTTTCTAAATATTAAAAATTTATTTTAAAAAAAATCAAAATTAATCCAAAAATTAACAATTTTAAAACTATAACTCAATTTCAATCAACTTGAAAATATAATCATGATGCCATTTTATAATGAATTAAATGATAAAATAATAATATAATATATTATTCATTATGTTCATATTATTTTTCACATTACTATTCATACTAGTTTTTTACTATTCCCCACAAATCATGTTGTTTGCATCATACTCCTAATAACTTACAGATCATAAATATAGATTCCCGTTTTTTGAAATTCAAAACATAGAAGTTGAAAAATAAAGTTTAATCAAAATTCATAACTATATAAATCAAATGAAAACATGAATTTAAATTTTATTTCAAAAAACTTGGGGTGTTACATTATTCCCACCTTCTGGAAATTGTGTCCTCAAAATTTAATTTACCTATAAAAAAGTGAGGGTATTCTTCTCTCTGTGAATTTTCAGACTCCCATTTTGCTTTTAAACCATTTGGTTCTCCCACAAAACCTTTACATAGTGGATTACCATATTTTTCAATACATTTTCCCTTTTATTAAGAATATTCACTTTTTTCTTTTCCTAAGAAAGTTTCCCTTCCAGCTAAATAGCTTCGGGGTTCACGACTTGAGATGAATCTACCACATTCTTTCTCCACATCAAAATAAGGAAAAACATTGTTTACCTAAGACAAACTCAGAGTAAGAGCTACTTTGTAGGAGACCGGTCCAACCTTCTCTTGGATTTCATAAGATCCAATGAACTGTGGAAAAATCTTTCATTTCTTACTAAAACAAATAACATCCACATTGTGATTCTAAGAACACTGTGATCTCCTACCTCAAACTAAAATTATTTCCTCATGTTGTGTATATAAATTTATTGCCTACTCTAAGCTATCCTTATAATGCCCCGAACACTCTCTTCCAAACATAGTTCATAAAAACATGTTTTGTAATTTTTTTGGTTATTAAATGAAACTAAATAATTAAACAACATATTACCCAAATAAGGACCTCTAAATGGTCTAAATTCAGGAGGATTTGACAAAACCATAAATTTATCATATTTGATAAAAAATAAAACAATTTTCCACTACGATTCTATATGAGCTAACACCAAAAGTGTCGAATTCTGATTAAGAACATCTATGATTCCAATTAAAAACATTTAGAAACCAAGGTTTGATAATTTAATTTTCTATTAAAGTGTTTTTAAAACCTTTGATAAATACTTTTTTCTTTAAAACATATAACAAAACCCTTTTTAAGATAACTATTATTTTGGTAATGTAAAATTACCTATTAAAGTAGTTACACTTTGGAAAATACATATGCTTGAGAGTACTTTAAAATAATCTTGTACTTATTTAGAAAATACTGTGAATGAATCTTAAAAAAACCATTTGAGAAACATAAACATTGAAGGCTATCTAGGCCTACAAACATAGTTATGGACGGACTCACTCCCCATTAACCTTTCATATTTATGAAATTTAATTTTTCGGATTTTCTAAAAACATTCAAGCATGATTTTCTTATATATACTTTCACTAGAGTTATTGGATTGTTGAAAACATGTAAATTTACTAAAATTCACATACATTTATATGTAAATATAAATATAAATATATATATATATAAACATTCATTTGATCTTGGTTAAAACCAAACATCATGTAATATGACTTTGCATTCAATGTATTCAAACATTTATTTCAACGAATAAATTTATTATTCTAATATATTATTTTTCATAACATATTTTTAAATCCTACAGATAATGTTATAAAACATTTCAAATCATGAATAATTCCATTCTTATAATAATTGTAGATAGTGAACAAAAAAATTAAATTGAAATACATGAATGAAATAATAATGTAAAGAATATCGATATTATATATAATGCATAGCCATGGCTAAATGAAATTGTGACGTCCTTAATACTATAAAAAACATGATTACATATCATTGCATAATGACAACAAAATTTATAGACATTTCAATAAAAATATGTTATATATATGATATGGAATCTATAATTTTAAATCCAAACTTTGATAAATGTAAATATCACAAGGAATGATAGATATGGAATTAAATTATAACCTAAACATTGTTAATGAAAAAAGCCCAGGTGAAACAGTGGATTTATACAAGAATTAATTTGAAAAAATAAATTAAATTTTGACCCAGTGTAGAAAACTTGGGGGAAAATACCATTTATTAAACAAGATAAAAAGTATATAATCCCGTTTTGTGGAAAAAGATGGTACCCATCATAAACCATGTACTAAGGTCCATTAGGCCTAAGCACAAAGCTTAACAGTCCAAAGTCCCATAAAAACCATTATATATATAAACTATTATGATGGATTAGATGCCCAGTGGGACAAATCCCATTATAATGTTCAACTCAATTAACCCCACCAACATGAAGACCAATCACAAAGACCATGCCAAAACTAGATCTGTGCATCACGCCGATCCGGCCATCAGATCTGAAAATGCCACCACCCCCAAATGCCAAGATCTGACTGCACCGAACCATCATTTCCTCACCGATCCGTTGTACGCAATGAAAATTGAGGGTTGGTGACACCGCACAAGCCCTGCCAATTTGGATAACCCCTCCATCACATTACCTTAGAAATAATCCATGCCCCTCCACACCTGTTGTCAAAAAGATCCGAAAATATGACCATAGAGATTCCATCATTGACCACATCACCACTGTTCGAGGCCACACTGAGAGAGGATCCGCTTTCGGATGATATGACAAGCTCGATGCAAGGAATAAGATCTGGATAAACAACCAGAACTGGAGAAATGACCGCCATCCCAAATTTCCCATCGCCTAATGCCAACACCTCCATCCACCACCACCGTAGCACCTTGAGGACACAACAACCAGATAGATCTGGTCACATATCTAAGAAGGAACACTCCTGCCAACGCAGCTCCCATATGAATCCATAGTTGTCACGCTCATCGCTCACCACCAAGGCCCACAACCACCCGTGAAAAATAACCCATACATAAAATAATATGAAAAACCAATATATCATAAATTAGGCTATACCTTGTAATTTAACATTTAATAAGAGAAATATTTTAAAATTAAATTAAATTATCCCTTCAAATGAGTTGATTTCAATCATAAAAAAATAGATAATTTGAAATAGAGAGTCCCTTTCAGAAACCAATAAAACTAAAAACCAAATTTTGAGATAAATAAACAGTATATTAAAAATGATAATCCTTTACTAAAACTCATTCATGTAATGAAATAAATTTTGAAAACATCAATCCCTTCAATTTCATTTATACAGCTATTATTTACTTGAATAATAAATAATTAAATAAATAGATTGAATTTTTCATTACTAAAATAATAATGGAAGTGCAGTGATGTTATAATTAAATCCCTTAATAAATTTTTATGAAGATTTATTCTTACAACTTCTTCCCCTTACCAAAGTCGGTTTCTACTCATAGACTTGTAACCAGAAAAATAAAACAAATACCAAGCACTCCAATATCCTCTCAGACTATGTCGCAACCCGTCCCTCGGGGCCCGTGCCGTGACTACCCCATGCCCACCATCCATAGGCCTTGGGATGGAGACTAGCACCAATGGCGTAATTCCCTAAAACTGGGAAGGTATTGCCTTCATAACCTGTGAACAGACACACAAGCAAGCACATAGCTGGATACAAAACAATAAGTACATTGTATAACAAAAGAGTGCTAAAAGTAAAAGGGGCCAGATTACAAGCCCAACTGGAAAATACATGTAAAACTATGACAAAATACAACTGAAGAAAGTGAAATTCAGTTATTGGTTCATCCTCCGAGGTTCCTTCCTAAAGGGTAGGTATAGATCACCTCCTCAGCATTCCTCATATGTCTGTCTCCTCCATGTACCAACTCGCCATAAGGTCCACCTCCGGGTACCGTTCAGACCTGGTACTATCATCGTCAGTCATCATTTTCCATCATCTGCACCAAACACAACGATGTGCAGGCATAGCCCCTACAAGGGTGAGTATAATGATACTCAGTGGGGACTTCGAGACTGTCTAGGTCACACAAAATTCATCAAGGATAAAAAAAAGTATGAAATCCACAAATAACCTTACATAGGTATATACCCATAAATATACCTAATTTATCAAGTAATCCATCTCAATCATGAGGAAAACATAGAGGAACTGACTCATCTAACACTAGGATTTATTCTAGGGGTAATATCATGTAACATCCCCAGTCACATAGTCAAATCCTCGAATACTGGAGAACTCCTACTCTATCGAGTATAGTGGGCCTTCCATGACACCAAGGTTCTTCCCACTAACCTTGGACTACTGAGGCACTCCTCATGTCGAGTACCATGGGTATTCCGCATCACCAAGGCACTCCCGCCGTGGGTCTGCCGCATCACCAAGGCCCTTCCCCTCGTAGACTGCTGAGGTACTCTTCTTGTTGAGTATTGTGGGTCTATCACGTCACCAAGGCGCTCCCCGCTGTGGGTCTACCATGACACCAAGGCACTCCCCACTGGGCTAGTGGAGTCACTCCGAGTGGAGTCGGTTAGCAGTCTTCATGTGTCATCTAGCTACAAGGTCTCCACAGTATGCTCGTTCGTTTCTGTAAGGATCCTCTCTAAAAGCTACTAGTTGATACTATAACTAACATTAGGTCCTATGAAAATGTGTCTCAAAGGTACACCGCAACATAGGGGTCTCAACGCAACTGACGACACCTCAATTGCACGCCCAAACTATGATATATTAGCCTTTTAGTCCCAGGGGCCTGATTGGATTCTTACTTGATCCAACCTGACTATTTCACATCTCAATTAGAAACTTGAGTGGAGTATAATCAAAGGGACCGTCTCACTCCAACATTTATAGTGCCACTAACGGTTCATCAAACCGACATCTGGTGCCAATGTTATGGCAAAAAGAAATTAAAGGGTCATAGTGGGCCCAAGTCCGGTCCGACTCGGTAGGTCCGACCAGTCTTATCCCACTCAGTCTAGAATTGCCTGTCCCTTGAGCACCATGAGGATGGTGGACTAGTTGCGAGGGCCCAGATCGGCCGCATGTCGGCAGTTCGGTCGCGGGTCAGCGGACCACCTGTGGTTCAGTGGCGGTTCGGTCTGGAGGGAGGAGAGACTCAGCTCGGTGAAGTGGATCGGCTCAGACAGCGGTATGGCATGGTGGACGGCAGTGTAGCTCAGCTCGAATGGCAGTTCAGTCAAGAGGGCGGAGAAGCTCGGCTCAGCGGCGCAGCTCGACTTGGATGGCGGTGCAGCGCTGCTCAGATGGCGGTGCGGCTCGGCTCGGCGGCACAACTCAGCTTGGATGGCGGTGCGGCTCAGCCGACGGCATCATGTCTCAGTGGAAGGTGGTATGACTTGGCTTGGCAGTGCGGCTAGGCTCGGATGGCAATGCATATTGGCCAACGGCGGCTCAGCTCGGTGGACGACGAAGTGGCTCGGTGGATTGCAGCGTGGCTCGGGTGACGGCGGCACGGCGGACAGCGGCGCATCTTGGCCGATGGTGTCGCGGCTCGGAAGATAGCGGTATGGCTCAACTAGGACTTCGGGTCAGCCATGATGGTACGACAAAGCCACGGGTTGGTCGGGGTGGCGCGTCAAGGCGGCGGATGGTGGCGCTATTTCCTCCTTCGTATTCGTCGCCTACCTCCGCTTTGAAGAACACACCAAAGAAGAATGGTGGAGGGGTCAAACCATGTTTTTTGGCATGCACCCTCTACATTTAGGGTGGTAGAAAGGGGTTCATAATGAATTAATCATGAACGTGAAAGAATAGTCTTCCGCAATTTTTGTTCCCAACCCGCAGAAGAAAAGAAGGGAGTACATGGAAAGTGATAAACTTTTAAGAATAAACCCCTGCCTCATTCGATTGATGTTGTTGGCACAAGAAGGAAGTGTGGTCATCAATTCACCATATATGAGGACGTCCCACATCAGAAGAAATCATATGGAAGATGTTCGAAGAAGTTCGGTGCCCTTCGTTGGAAGAGCATTCTTAATTGGAGAGATTTCTCCCAAGTTCCTCCTCGCCCCAATTCCACCAAAAAGAATTCATAGCCCAAAATAATAGATTATGAGTTCTATTATATTTTTTGGAATAAATTCAAATAGTTTAACTAATTAATTGATGTGTTGGATCAATTAATTAAAGGTAATGGTTGGAATGATTAAATAATGAGGGTTTTCACAATTAATGTAGGAGGAGTTGAAGTGGCTCTCCCTCATTTGTTATAGGAGTTGAGAGGTTTAGGCCTCAGGTGGTCCCCACCACCATAACCTCTCCTGAGATGTTAGGATTCGGTGGTCCCCACCACTATAACCTCTCAGGGGAGGTTATGTTCTGGTGGTCCCCACACCTCAACTTCCTCTTGGAGGTTTTAACAAACAAAAAAATAAAACATGTGTTTGTTTTATTTTATTATTTCCTCAAAAAACCCAATAACTATCTTTCACCCTTGACCAACTACCATCGAGGTGAAAGACTTCTTAAGTGAATATTGGCGCTACGAGTTCAACAGTGGCCTTAAGATTTCAATTACATGAACCGTTTTAAAAGATAGAAAAACCCACACACATGTTTCCTAAACGTACCCAAGAAAAAGTTCAGAAATTCATTCTCGGCACTCCGAGCCTCGGATTCATGCGCCGTCAATTTTCACAGACTCATAAAATTCCAATTTAATTAAAAAATTAAATTGAAATAATTGGTCTTTTCTTTCTACCCACCTCAGGCTTTACATCCCCGTAATCAACAACTCAAACTAAGAGAACCAGTGGGGGTACTGAGCACGCATCTGAGCCTCCGGCTCCCATGTGCCCTCTTGGAGGTTCTTGTGATATCAGTGAACGCACACCAGAGGTATCAACCATCCACGACGGACCCACTTCTGTTGATCCTCAATATATACTGGAACCTCTATTAAATAATCCCCATCGTCGATGTCCAGCTCGCCATGGTCGATGATGTGAGAAGGGTCAATGACATATTTCCTCAGTTGGGATATGTGGAAGATGTTGTGCACCCGGTGCAACTGAGGTGGAAGAGCTAAGCGGTATGCTAGCTCGCCAACTCTGTTGAGGACCTGAAAAGGTCCAATGATCTGCGGAGATAACTTAATGCCTCGTCCAAATATCATTGGACCCCGTTGGGTTGAGACTAGTAGAAAGACGTGGTCGCCAAACTCAAACTCCAGAGGTCTCTGTCTTCTGTTAGCATACAACTTATGCCTGCTCTGTGCAGTCTCCTTCTTCTCCTAGATGATCTGCACCTTCTCTATGGTAGTGCAAACCATCTCTGGACCCATGTGTTTTGACTCCCCTCGGTCAGTCCTGCCCAAATGGGATCTGCAAAGTCACCCGTATTACACCTCGAAAGGATCCATGCCTATGGTGAAGTGATAGTTATTGTTGTACTCAAACTCCACCAACGGCCAGTGGTCCTCCAAGTTATTACCAAAGTCGAGGAAACAAGTGTGGAGCATGTCCTCGATGGTCAGAATGGTCCATTCAGTATGTCCATCCGTCTAATGATGTAAGGCGGTTCTCAAACGATGTTGCATCTTGAAGGCCTCTGACAACCACGTCCATAGCTGGGAAGTAAATCATGTGTCACGATCGAAGACAATCACCGAGGTTACTCCATGTAGTCACACAATCTCTTGAACATAGAGGTGTCCCATTCTCTTTACTGAACACTACTCTCAAATCGGTAGGAAGTGGGCCGACATGGTTAGTCGGTCGATGATCACCCAAATAGAGTCATGTCCCCTGGATTCTTGTGGAAGTCTTGTCACGAAGTCCCCAGATATCCCATCCCAATTCCACTTTGGGACCTCTAATGGATGAACCATGCCTGCTGGTACCTGATGCTCCGCCTCCACTTTCTGAAAAGTGAGGCATTGAGAGACAAACTCTACAACTGCATTCTTTAGTCTTGGCCACCAATGCTATCATTGAAGATCATGGTACATAATTTCCAATCCTAGATGTAAGGCTAGAGGGGATGTGTGAAACTCCCTCAACACATCATTTTGAAGTGATGCCAGTACCGTGATATGTCCTCTAAAGAGAATGACATTCAACCACCTTCAATAAATCTATCAGGTTCTTATCCTATGGATATCTAAGCACATTGTGCCTCACAGTTAGAATCCCCGTGCTATGACTCCCTGACTCGTTGAAGAATTGGGGGAGTGACTATAAGAGACTGGAGAAAAGATGATCCATCTCAATCCAAAAAAGATTTCTGCAAAGCAGAAAGCCGGTCTCTCGCCTCGCCTAATAACTGTATACTAGATCTCTTGTTGAGTGCATCTGCAACAACGATCCCCATTAGCTGGAGTATAGACTATCTCAAAGTCATAGTCTTGGAGGAAATCATTCCAAAGTCATTTTCTCGTGTTCAGGTCCTTCTGATATAAGATATACCTGATACTCTTGTGATTATAGTACACTGTAAAACATTCGCCCGTCTGATAGTGTTAACACATCTTCAAGGAAAATACCACTACTGCTAACACCAAGTCATTGGCAGCGTAGATCTACTAATGTTGTCTCTGCTGTCGGGAACCATATGCGATCACTTCTTGCTCCTCCATAAGGACACATCCATGTCCAGTCCCTGATATACCGCATTAGAATATGTACCCAACACCTTTCTTTGTAAGACTCAAGATGGGGGGCACTAGTTAGCCTCCTCCAAAGCTCTAGAAAGCTCTGTTGGCATCTCTCCGACCAAAAAAAGGGTTTCCCCTTCTTTGTCAACGCTGATAGTGGTGCTGAAACTCAAGAGAAATCTAGCACAAATCTCCAGTAGTATCTAGCCAAAATCATGAAACTTCATACATCACTCACACTACTAGGTGGATCCCAATCAAGTACCGCCTCAATCTTCACAGGATCAACTGCAACTCCAGCCTCCGATATGACATGTCCTAGAAAGTGAACCTCTCCGAACAAGAATTGGCGCTTCGAGAGCTTACCATAAAGCTGGTCCTATCCGAGTGTGTCCAGTACTACTCGAAAATGCTAGGCATGCTCCTCCTCAGTTGTCGAGTAGATCAGAATGTCGTCATGAAGACTACTAGGAAGTGATCATGGTACGACTGAAAGATCATGTTCTTGTGTCCCATGAACACAGATGGAGCATTGGTTAGTCCGAATGGAATAACAAAGAACTCATAGTGGTCGTACCGACACCTAAAAGTTGTCTTATGCACATCCTCATCTTGTAATATGAACTGGTGATAGCCTGATCTGAGGTCTATCTTAGAGAACCATTGTGCACCCTTCATTTGATCGAAGAGGTCATCATTCTTCAAGAGTGGGTACTTGTTCTTCACAGTCACCTGATTTAGGATCCGATAGTCAACACAATGTCTCAAGCTCCCATACGCCTATTTTGTGAATTGAATTGGGGATTCCCAAGATGAAACACTGGGCTGAATGAATACCCTCCCTTGCAAGTCCTCTAGGTATACTCGTAGCTCACGAACCTCCACAGGAGCCATCCGATACACTGGTGTAGATATCTATATCATCTCGAAGTACAAGTCAATGTAAAAGTCTACCTCTCTACGAGGAGGTAGACCTGAAACATAATCACGAAAGACATCAACAAACCAGTCCACCACTACAGGATAGCTCAGACTCTCCATATCAACAGCTCTGAGGGTAAGGCTAGCCAACTGATGACTGATCGGCTTCACTCTCCTCTAGGTAAGACAATCATTCACTGAAAAGTCTCCCTTCTCACCGGTGAAGGTAAAACTGGTCCCATCCGTGTAGAAAACCCCCATTTTTCACCTAATACAGGTTATATAAGCATGGACTGTAGATAACTATTCAATACCCAATAAGACGTCGTAAGGCCTTGACACCACTAATTGGAGATCCCAGCCAAAGCTTTCACCTCCTAGAGTAATCTCAAACTGCCAGCACCAGTGCATAATCATCTAATCGACTCTTGTAAAAGTATATAGTTGTAATGATCATGGAAATGGCTCCATCGGAATATCCGAGCTCCAAATGAGGGAAGTGGTACTGAAAGAATGAATGGCACCTGTTTATATAAGTACTGTAGCAAATGTGGACAAGACATAGATTGTTCCTCGTATTATCAACATACAACCATGATCATAGGCCTCAGTTACCTAGATCTAACCTCTACCCTATCCACCAACTCCCAGCGGTCGGGGTGGAAATCCGGTGGTGGTGGTGGTAACATCTCAAATCGTCACCCACCACTAGTGGCACGACGAGCTCCTCTGCCACGTCTACCTACTCCCTACAAACTACATCGATCAAATCTCTATCTCTACATGGGAGGTCTTTCGACCATATACTGATCATCCATACGGTGGTTTGGATAGTCACGAGCCGTGGGACCCTGCCCACCACATGTGAAACACTTCCCTTTATTGTCATGTCTGTCTCCACCTCGGGTGTCCCACACATCCGACTCTGAATCATGTGGTCATCCACCTATAGGTCTGGTTCTCTTGGACCTCTGCGATGTTTGTCTGCTGCCAACTGTAAAAGACTCTGCTATGTGATGACTGGTAGTGGGTCTCGCTTCGGTTGACTACTCATCAAGAAAACTCTTCCCCAAGAGGGCTCTCTCTAACACCCCCACCTGCGTCAGGATGATTAGTGAGATCACCGAAGCCCTGATCTACAGCCTGAGACCATGATCGAAGGTCCGGGCCCTCAATAATGTGTCACAAACCATATTAGTGGAGTAGCGTGAGAGGTCAGTGAACCTTTATGAGTACTAAACCAAAGTCATGTTGCCCTACTGCAGAAGAAGTAGCTTTTGAATGCGCACTACGCGATGTGTTGCTGGAATAAACTCTGCCCGAAACAGGCTCCCAATGTCTACCCATAGAAGCATCACATTGTCGTGGACCTGGAACATCATGCTCCACCATCTTCCCACTACTTCCTTTAAAAAGCTGTCAGCAAGAATCACCATGATATCAGTTGGTGACTCTAACAGTCAAGAAAAATTTCACCACTTCCTCCATCCTTTCCTCAGCCACCTGTGGGTCCGTCTCTCCCATGATCCTAAGTGGCCTCTAGCACCGGAACTTGTGCAATGCGGTCAAATGCCGTGCACCTTCTACTAATGCGGCTGATGGCATTAGTGGCCCAATGGGTAATGGTACAGCTAGTGCCTCTACTGGAAGATGGCCCTACACTGAGGCCTCATTGCTCAGGGGGATATCTCTGCATACAACTCTCAAAACTCTCACTGGCTATCTTGGTGGAGGATTCTAGAAAAGAAACAGGTGCACTATGGTCAAAATTTATACCTGTTGAGCTGACCTGGTGAGCTGAATCAAAGAGTTCACAAAGAAGACTGTTGAAAACACACACGCAATCAGTGTTTTCGTGCATTGAGTCGGATATCAGAAGACACGGTCTTGGTGTATGGATACATTGGCTGCCACACCAACACCGATCTCCCTGAACTGAAAACCGCACTAATTACACTTAACACTATTGCTTCATAGAAAAAGAAATATCAGAGTATTAAGTTATACGGTTGACCCGACTCCTTTGTTACCAATTTTTCATGACCCATCCCCCGTGGCCCAGGTCGTGACTACCCCAAGCCCACCTACCATAGGCTAGGGGCAGGTGATTAGCACCAAAGGCGTAATTCCATAAAACTGGGAAGTTATTGCCGTTATAACCTGTAAACACACACACAAGAAAGCACATAGCTGGATAAAAAACACTAAGAAAACTGTATAACAGAAGAGTATTGAAAGTAAAAGGGGAAAGAATACAAGCCCAACTGGAAAGTACAAGTACAAATATGATACAATACAACTGATGAAAGGGAAATTCAGCTGATGGGTCATCCTCTAAGCTTCTTACCTGAAGGGTGGGTACAGATCACCTCCTCAACAATCATCATATGTCTGTCTCCTTTGGGTACCGACTCTTCGTAATGTCCACCTCTATGTACCGTCCAATCCTAGTACTCTTTTCCTCAGTCAGAGCTATCCGTCGTCTGCACCAAACACAACGAATTGAGGGAATAGATCGTGCAGGGGTGAGTATAGAGATACTCAGTAGGGACCCTGAGACCCTCTAGGTCTCACAAAATATATCACGGATAAACAAAAACTATGAAACCCACAGATAGCCTTTCATAGGTATATTCCCTAACATATAGCTCTGTTATTAAGTAATCAATCTCAATCTTGAGGAAAACACAGAGGAACTGACTCAACTCATACCAGGATTTATTCTAGGGGTAGTATCAAGTAACATCCCCAATCACATTGTCAAAACCTCAGCTTCTAGATAACTCTTCCTCTATTATGTATAGAGGGTCTTCCGTAACACAAAATCCCTTTACACTAACCTTGGACTGCTGAGGTACTCCTCATGTCGAGTACCGTGGGTCTGTCGTGTCACCAAGGCACTCCCCACTATGGGTATGCCACGTCACCAATGTGCTCCCCCTCGTAGCATGTGGAGGTACTCCTCCTATCAAGTATTGTGGGTATGACATGTCACCAAGGTGCTCCCCACTGTGGGTCTTCCGCGACCCCATGGATCTCCCCACTGGGTTAGTCGAGTCACTCCGAGTCGAATCGGTCAACAGTCGTAAGGTCTCAGCCAACTACTAGGTCTCCGTAGTATACCCACTCATTTCTGAGAGGATCCACTCCACAAGATACTATTTGATACTCCAACTGGCACGAATTCCCACGAATAATTATCTCAATGGTCTACCACATAATTGGGGGCTCAACGCAACTCTTGGCGCATCAATCGGATGACAGGTCTGTGAGTTATTAAGCTTTTAGACCTGGGGGCTTGGTCAGATTCATGCTCGATCCAGCCTGACCATTTCCTATATCAATCCAAAACTATAGTGGAGTATACTCAAAGAAACTGCCTCACTCCAAGATTTCTAGCACCATTGATGGTTAGTCAAACGGATGTCCGGTGCCAAAGTTATGGCCAAAAGAAACTAAACGGTCATAGTGGGCCTAGGTCCGATCCGACCCGGCCTTGCCCGCGAGGGCCGTGAGGGCGCCAAATGGTAGTGAGTGTGCATACCGTCCATTGGTCGGCGGTCTCTGTATGGGTCGGTATACTAGCTGCGGTTCGGTGGTGGTTCGTTCAGGATGGTAGATCGACTTGGTTCGGTGGCGCTGCTCAGCTCGGACGACGGCACTACTTGGGGGATGGTGGCCTTGCTCGGCGCGGACGATGGTTTGTTCAGGAAGGCGGAGAACTGCGGCTCGGCGGCGTAGATCGGCTTGTATGGCGGCACAACTCGGCTCAGACGGCGGCTCAACTCGTTTTGGTAGCGCGACTCGTACGACGACACGACTCAGCGGTCGGCGGCG
Source organism: Viscum album (assembly GCA_963277665.1). Taxonomy (NCBI): domain Eukaryota; kingdom Viridiplantae; phylum Streptophyta; class Magnoliopsida; order Santalales; family Viscaceae; genus Viscum; species Viscum album. Next base: position 1,900,609,763 of record OY728150.1, read on the forward strand.
CGGCTCGGTGGATAGCGGTGTGGTTCGGCAGATGACAGCGTGGATCAGCAAACTGCAGTGTAGATTGGCTAAGACTGTGGGTCAGCCAGGGTGGTGGGGGAGGTAACGGGTTGGCTGGGGTGGCGTGTCAAGGCATCGGGTCGGTCGGGGCTGCATGGTGAGGTGGTGGGTCAACCGGTGCAACATGGTGAGGCAGCAGGTGGCAGCGACGTTGCTTCGGTCATCTTCGTCGACTTCTACCACATTGAAGAACACATTACAGAATAATTGTGGAGGGTTTATGTCATGTTTTTATGGTGCACATCATCCGTGTATAGAGTTTTAGCAAGTGGTTCACAAATAATGAATAAAAAACGTGAAACCATAATCTTCCGCAATGTTTGTTCTTAACCCGCACAAGAAAATAATGGAGTACATGGAAGGTGATAAAAAGTAAGGAATATACCCCTACTTCTTTCTCTTGATGTCATTGGCGCAAGAAGGTAGTACGGTCATCGATTCTCCGTAGATGAGGACGTCCCACATGAGAATCAGTCCCAGGGAAGAAGGTCGAAGGTGATCAGTGTTGTTTGTTGGTGGAGCATTCTTTATTGGATAGCTTTCTCCCATGTTCATCCTCTCCCCATTTTCACAAAAATAGAATTCATATCCCAAAATTATAGATTATGAGTTCTATTATGTTTTATGGCATAAATTCAAATAGTTTAATTAATTAATTGATGTTTCGGCTTAATTAATTAAAGGGAAGGGTTGGAAAGATTAATTAAAGAGGGTTGGCACAATTTATGTTGGAAGAGTTGAAGATGATATCCCACATTTATTGTGGGATTTGAGAGATTTAGTCCTCAGGTGGTCCCCACCACCATAGCCTCTCATGGGAGGTTAGGTTCAGGTGGTCCTCACCACCATAACCTCTCATGGGAGGTTAAGGTGTGGTGGTTCCCACACCTCAAATTCCACTTGGAGGTTTTAACAAAAAAATTAAAATAAAATGTGTATTTATTTTATTTTATTATTTCCTCAAAAAACCCAAAAATTATCTTTCACCCTCGACCAACATCCATCACGGTGAAACACTCCATAAGCAAATATCGGCGCTGCGAGTTCAATAGTGCACTCAGATATTAATTCTGAGCAATGGTTCAAAAGTTAGAAAAACCCGCTCGCAAGTTTTCTGAATGTACATGAAAAAAAGTTCAGAAATTCATTCCGGGCATTTCAGGCCTCAGATTCACACATCATCAATTTTGGTCGACTTGTAAAATTCCCAATTAATTAAAAACGTTACATTGAAATTCTAGGTGTTTACAAACTACCACATTGCACCCCTTTATTTATACACCAAGCTTAATAATATAATTGATTGCATTATATCAATTTTTGAGGATAGTTTATTTATTTGATATAAATGTAATATAACAAATTTTCCAACATAATTAAAATCACATATGCATGTTTCTCTATGGATAAAATATACACATATTTAATTTTTGAAAAACAATGAAATTTTTCCAAATAATGACATCGAAAAAAAATATAATACAGATTGGATATGGATTTCATCAGCTAATTTCTTCATCATGATGCCTCAAATTACAACTATACAATAAATAATTTATTCTGATTGAAACAATACAATCGATGTTAAATTATCTCATACCGACATCAAAACTGATGTATTTCAAAACCTCAATAGCAATAGAAAACAAAAAAGAAATAAATTTGACGGATTCAACAAATAAGACACTGGTAATCATATTTTTAGAATATTAGGCTACTAATAACTAAATAAACAATACCTAATTGTGATTTGGAATAAAAAACATAATTTCCGCTCAAAATCCTATATGGATACTTTATGCATCGCAGTTCTAAACTCAGTATCCGTATTTGGCTTCAACATCATATATAAAGTAGACAACCGTAATATACGAATGAACTACGATGACAGATCTCAATACTCATATGTCAATGACATGAAATCCTAGACTCTCAGTTCTGCCTTGTGAATCAACTACTTCAACCACTACTACTTCACTCTTGGCCTCGACTCTACGGCTATAGGTTTCTCGGCATGGCACAACGAATCTGATCATGACCTAAGACACTCAACATCAACTATATACTCCCCTAATGACCATAATTTTGCACAACAAACCCCCACACCACCTCTCAAGCAGAAACCGAAAAATCCTTTTACACGGTTTCATTTTTTAATTTATCATCAATTTTTAAAAAATTTGTATCTTATTTCTATATATATATATATATATATGTGTGTGTGTGTGTGTGTGTCTACATAAATGGATCGATATAGTTATTTTATTTCAACATAATTGTTTATAAGGTTTTTTTAACTTATATAATTGTATGAAATCGAATTTACGTTAAAATAAATTCATCAATATATTATATATAATAAGATTCTTATAAGAAAAGTCATTATTTTTAGTTATAGATTTTATTCATTATTTCAATATAATTTAATATAATATTTATTATTCAAATATTAATTTAAATAGATTATAATTAAAACACATATAACATCATTTTAATTTTCAAAAAATGATATACAATTTCTATAATTAATTAAAAGTGTTTCACAACCCCTTCAGATAAAAACAATGAAGTAATAAAAAAATGAAATTATTTATATAAAATCATCATTTATAAATTAAAAAATTTAAGTTAAGATCTACTTATATGCCTCCAAAATAATAATTTATTGGAAGGAAAGTACAATTGATTATATATCAACAATCATATTATAGGTAATATATTTTTCTGATAAATAATAAAAATTAATTTTATTCATAATATTATTATCATTTTATTTAATATTTACATAAAATAACAAAATAATGTAGTTAAAATTATTCAATTTTTATGGCTTGTTACATTATCCCCCATGACAGAATTGCTCCCTCGCAATACATTTATCAATCATCAGAATATTTTAAATTTCCATCTTCAGAATTAAAGAATAACTATATGGACATAACTAACTGAAGAAAATTATAACACGTAGATCATTATCCTAAAAAAACAACATCTAATCTCTAAATTTTTCTTGACTATTGCACTGATTCCAATTATAACTCATCAATCCCAATATTCAGGACTCAGTTCATAAAAAAATGATGTGTAATTTTTTCCTTATTAATAAACCTGAATAATTACACAACATATTTCACAAAAGAGGACCGTTTAGCAGTCTTGGTCCTTGAGGATTAGACAAAACATTGAATTTATTAGTGTTGAACAAAAATAAAACAATTGGCTACTACAATTCTTTGTGTTCTAACACCAAAAATCTCAAAGTCTGATTTAGAACTTCTACGATTCCTTTGGAAAAACATTTAAAAACAAAGGAGTGATCATTCACTTTCCTACTAATGGTTTCTGAAAGAATTTTATAAATACAAACTTATTTGAAACATATAAAAAACCATTTTGAAGATAACTATAATTTTGATAGTCCTATAAAACCAATTAATGTAGTTCCACTTTTGAAAATACTTATGCATGAGAGTACTTTAAAATAAACCCAGACTTCTTCAGAAAATACTAATTAATCCTCAAAAAATAAAATGTTTAGGCTACATTAAAATTGATTGTTATATATACCTACACACATAGTGAATGATGGGTTCACTCCCCATTATCCTATCATATTTTCAATGTTTAAGTTGTTGGATTTTTTAAAAACATGTTAAGCTCATTTACTTAAATATAATATCAATGATGTTTTTGGATTGTCGAAAACATATAAAATTATTAAGATACACATACATTTATATATAAGAATATATATTTAAATATATAAACATTCATTTAATAATTGTTAAAACCAGATCTCATACCATAATACTATCCATGAAATGTATTCAAACTTTTATTTCATGGAATACAATTATTATTCTTATATATAGTTTATCATAAGAAATGTTTATATCTTGCATATAATGTCTCTAAAACATTTAAAAGCATGAATAATTCAATTTTTATAATAATCTTAGATAGTAAACTATAAAATTAAAATGAAATACATGAATTAAATAAGAATTTAAGGAGTTTCGATATTATGCATATTGCATGACCATGGCTAAATGCAACTGTTACATCCTTAATACAACAAATAAAAATTCATAATTATTATTGCTAAATGACAATATAATTTATAGACTTGTAGAAAAACATCAGTTATATATATATATATATATATGAAATTGAATCTGTAATTTTAAATCCAAACATCGATAAATGAAAATATCACATGGGATGATTGTTATTGAATTAGATTAAAAAATATACTTTTTCAAAAAAAAATATACCTAGGTAGAACATGGGTTTTATAATCAGAATTATATTGAAAAAATAAATTAAATTTTTACAAATTATGTATATACCCTTTACATCATTAGTTTCAATGTAATTATACACATAAATGTATATATATTTTAGAAAAAAACATAGACTAAAAAACTAGAATAAAAATAAAAAATTTAAGAATGAAGTCATAAAAATTAATTTTTATATACCATAATAAAAAAATATCCCATACCTCAAATAAAATGGAAACCAATGTGTCCTAAAATATTTAATCCCTTGAAATTGTCCTTTAAAGAAGATTAATATTTGAAAATAAAATTAAACAATCCCTTGCAATTAATGGATGCATATCAAAAAAACAGATACTATGAGACAGAGAGCCCTTTAAACAAATCGATAAGACTAAAATCAAATATTTGAGATAAATAAACAAAATATAAATAATGAAAATCATTTACTAATACCCATTAAATTTAAAAATTCAATTTTTAAAAGATCACTCTCTTCAATTTAATTAATACAATTTATAATTACATGAAAATTAAATAATGAACAAAATAGATGGAAGTTTCCCTTACTAAAATGATAACGGAATTGAAATGAATGTATAAATTAATCCCTTACTATATTTTTATGTTGTTGTATTTTTACAACATCACTCCCTTCCCAATGACGCTAGCCACTCAAAGTCTCAGAACCAGAAATGAAAGAAAACCCAGAAACTACAACATCATCCCGGACTACCACTCTTCACCCCTTTATTTATACACACAACATGATAATATAACTAATTACATTATTTAATTTTTTGAGGATATTTAATTTATTTGATATAAATATAATATATCTTATTGTTAAATAAAATCAAAATAATTAATTCATGATGCGATAAGGAAAATATATATACATATTTAGTTTTTCATGAACAAAGAAATTGTTCCAAAAAAATGACATCAAGAAGAGAAATATTAAAAATATTGGATATGGATTTTATTCGCTAATTAATTCATCATGATGCACCAAATTTAAACCATACAATAAAGAATTTATGATTATTGAATCAAAACAATCGATATTAAATTAACTCAAACCGACATTGAAACTGATAGAATTCAAAACCTCAATAGCTACTACCAAGAGAAAAGAAAAAAATAAGTTGAATTCAATATATAAGACATCAGAATGATAATTTTTAAAAGATTCATATAACAATGGATAATTAAATAATACCTAATTGCAATTTGGGACCACGAATATCATTTTCCACCCAAATCCTATTCTGATCCTTTATGAATCACAGATCTGGATGTGGTCTCCATATCTGGCTTCAACATTGCATCTGAGGAAGACAACCCTAAACTGAAAATGAACACTGACAACATATCTCGTTCTACAACAATCGTTGACTGGAATCTCATGACTCTCAATTTTTCCTTACAAAGCCTCTCCTTTAATAGCCACTCAAACTCATTCTTGGTCTCGACTCTACTACGACAAGTTTCTTTTCTCAAAATGATGAGTCATCTCATGAAATGTAACTCTAGACTGCGACATGAGACTCTTATGAAGACCATCATGTTGCTCAACAAACCCCCACACCAACACCCAACCCGAAACCCAAAAATCATTTTAGAATTTTTCATTTTTTTTAATTTATCATCATTTCATTAAAACAATTATATATTATGTCAAAATATATATATATATATATATATATGTATATATGTATGTATATGTATGTATATATATATATATATGGATAAATATAGGTTTTTATATCAATGTCATTTTTTAACAGTCATATAATTTATTTAATTTTACGAACTGGAATTTATGTTGAAAGAAATTAATCAATATATTATATATAATAAGTTTCTTTGAAAAAATTTCCTTTTAATTATAAATTTTATTCATTATATCAATATAATTTAATTCAATATTTATTATTAAAAAAGTAATTTAAGTGAATGATTATTAATATATATATATCGACATTTTAATTTCGGAAGCGATTTATTATTTCAATAATTATTTATAATGGTGTCACAATCCCTTCCAATTAATATAATCAAGTAATAAAATAACGTAAAATTATGTTCATAAAATCAATATTTATAAATTTATTACTTTATGATATGATCAACATATATTCCTCCAAAATAATAATTTATTGAAAGACAGGCACAATTGATTAATTTCAATAATCATAGTAAATGTGATATATTTTAATGAATAACAACAAAATGTAATTTTATTCGTCATATTCATAACATTTAATTGAAAATATATTTTAATTTAAAATAAAATTCACTTAAAATTATTCAAATTTTCTAGGTTTTTATAGTCCTTATGTGTTGTTGGATCGTCTTCAATTTATCATCCACCACCTCTACTAATTCTAGTCCCATCAAATTCCTTTTCCAAACTGAATCCAAAAAAGATGAAGATTGAGACCACTTCTTATACAATGCCTCAAAAGGTTCTAGTTGAATACTTGAATTAAAACTATAATTATAAGAGAACTAAACTAAAGAAATATGTTGATCCCACTTCTGTGGTCTTCCACTAATGAATCATGAAGAATACAATCTAAACTCAGAATTGTTCATTCTGACTACCCATATGATTTATGATGTAAAGATGTACTGAAATTTAATTCGGTGCCCAATAACTTTTGAATCCCCTTCTAAGAGTTAAAAGTGAACATGGGATCCCACTCAGATACAACAGAAAGTTGAAATCCATGTAATCTGGAAATCATTATAAGTTACAATCATGATAGTTTATCCCAAGTAATTGTATCTATAATAAAGAAAAAAATGTGCATATTTAGTTGTCCAATCCACAACAACCGAAATCACAATGTTACATCAAGAAGTATTAGGTTTTCCAACAATTAAGTCCACGGTTATATTATCCCATTTCCACATTGGCACTACAAAAGTCTGAAACATCCATTTCAATAACTACCACTCTTATTTAACATATTAACATGTAAAATATTTCATGGTAAATTTATTAATATGAATTTTTTATTCCATACCACTATTAACACCCCCAAAGGTCTATATAAATTATTGTACTTCTAGGATGAACAGAAAATGGAAAACTATGAGCCTCACACAAAAAATCATTCTTCAACTGGGAATCACAAGGCACCCACTTCCTTTTAAAAAATCATAAAACACAATCTTTATCATGGTTAAATTCTGGAATCTTGCTTATTTTAACCAGTTATACCATTACCTGTAGCTCATAGTATTCCTTCGGTTCTTGCATAATTCTGTTTCAAAATGATGAATGCACTAAAACTTGAAACAAAACAGAGGTTCTTCCTACAAAAACAACTTCTAATCCAAAATACATCAAATCATTAATCATGGGATCTTGTTCTAAATGTCACATGGCTAATGATGAAGTATGTTTTCTACTTAAGGATTTCACCACATAGATTTCTTTTCCAGAATGAAAATTGATCATGAAATCATAATCCTTTATCATTTAAAACCATATTCTTTGCCTCGTGTTTTATTCCATCTGAGTGAATATATTCTTCCGACTATTATGGTCAGTACATAATTGACTTTTTTATTAGTATAAATGATGCCTCAAAATTATCAAAGAAAAAACCACAGCTTCTAATTCTAAATCATGTTCCATATAATTAAGCTCATGCGATTTTAGTTTTCATGAGGCATATGAATTTATCTGACCATTCTACATCAAAACCCAACAATGAACCTTCAATGAAAAATCAGTGCAGATGGCAAACTCACCATTTCAGGAAGGCACAGAAAAACTAGAGCATTCAGCAATATCATCCTTAGTCCCTAGAAACAAACAATACATTCTTTTGTCCAAAAAATTTTAACCACATTTCAATTTAATACAGTTAGTGTGAAAGATTACCAGGATTGATTACATTGCTATTCATGCCTACCGTGAAGTGAATGTCGTTTCTGATGCTCTTGCTAACAACGGAGTTCATCAGAGCACGACTTGGCTTGACACTCTGCCAGCTGATTTATCTTATCTTTCCTATTAAGATTGTAAAACAATCCCATCTTTCTGACTATTGTAACTTTTTTTATTAAGAAATTGTTCTTTGGTCTTTGACCAAAGCATTACCTTTTAAAAAAAATTATAGGTCTTGTCCATTTATCAACCACTTTTTTTGGAAGAATTTACTATTATCACAACCTTAATTACACTGTTCCCATGAAATAAAATATGATTGAACCAAATATCACACATTCGAAATTTTCCATACTATTTCTTATCCAGTAATGTCAGTAAAACAACCTTTATATCGTTTTCATGCTCCACTTTACTCTTATAAAATATCAAAATGCCATCGATAAACACAACCATAAATTTATCCAAGAACTCATGTAATTGTCTATTCATAAAATTCATGACTATTTAAAATGTATTTGTTAACCCAAAATTCATAAAAAATATTCATAATGATTATATATAGTACGGAATGTTGTTTCTGGGAGAAAAAATCCTTCACCTTTAGTTGATGGTATCTGTATCTCAAGTCAATTATTGAAAAATACAAATCTCCCTAGAGCTGATCAAACAAGTCATCAATATTATGAAATTGGTAATTTTTTTAATAGTGATTATATTAAAATAATTATAATCAACGAAATGTCTCATTGAATCGTCATTATTTTTAACGAACAAAACATAAGCACCATAATGTGAATTTCTAGGACGAATGAAGATTTTATCCATCAAATCATGGAACTGATTTTTCAATTCACAAAGTCCTATTTGAGCCATTAAATATGGGGATTTTGAATTTTCATAGCATTAAAAACTATGTCATTTTTTATTTTTAATTCTCGATAAGGTACGAGTAACTCATCAAGAAAAATATCAAGGTATTCATTTACCACCAGAAAATCATTAATCTGAGTAATTGCCTTGTTTTCCAAAATTTGATAAAGATAAAATTAATTTCCATCTTTCAACTGTTTCAAATCTTCTGGATATGTTATCATTTTTATGGGATCATTATTTTATACAAACTGAAAATCATTCTAAAAACAATTTCTTTTTTCACTGCAATTAATCATAGATTGATAAATAGAAATCCAATCCATTCCCATAATGACATCAAACTCTATTAAGGGAAAAATAGAAAGTCTTGTAGGTAATTTATTTCTACATACCTCAATATAATTATTCTTATAAATAATTTCTTCCAAAATATTTCCCCTATTTGTTTTAAAAATATCTTATTGTCTCATTTATTGAGGTGATATTTCCAATTTACCAGAAAATATTTCATAAATAATTGAATGTGTATACCCCATATCAAACAAATCATTATCAAAATCTGAGTAAACAAACAAGGTACCTAATACAATATCATTGGATGTCCTAGAACTAGATAATGTAGTCATAAAGGATATCACTACTCTTTTCTTCTTATAGTATGGCTTATTTTCATTATTTTAATCTCTCATTGGGTAGGAATTTTCATAATACACCATCTCTCCAAATATTAAACAATCAACATTTTTCTTATTTTGATTAGTCTTAGGATCATTTTCATTAAAATATTGGTGATATTTCTAAACATTCCACATAGAAAACACTTCCCTATTTTGTAATGCATTCTCCATGGTGTTATTTTCCACACCTCTAAAAAACTGTAAACAAAATTTTCTTACCCTCATATTTTATTTATTTATTCTTACCCATAATTTTTATCTGGATCTCTTATTATCCTCATTTTCAATGTGCATGTAATCATCAGCAATCTCAACATGTATCCCCTCAGCACATCATACAAGTTTTTCATAGCATTTGAATTCGCGGGAGGCCAGCGCCGTTTGGTACCTTGGCATAAATCCTGTTTAAAAATGGTTCATTTTTATATCACGATCCATACTAATATTTAACCATACCTAGACTATCGGGTGATGTTTGATTCATACATGGACACTAATTCTTCCCGCATTTTCTTCAATTTTAGGTGTTTCTATCCATCATGAGTTCCACCACATTTGGAATATATTTTTCAAGTAAAAGACTATTAAATTCACCACATTATATGTCGTCAATCTCCTCTCTATCCCTGACAATTATTTCTATTTTTCACCCTTGCTTAGCCTCACCTTCAAAATTTTAAATGGAAACACATACCTTTTGATTATATGAACATCCCATAACATCTAATGTCTTTCAAAAGGCCATAATCCCCCCTTCAACTACTACTGGTTAAGAAGCTCTATTGAAATCCGGAGGGTGTTGTCTCATAAAATGTCCCACTATCTTCATGTTCTTTGTGGTACCTCTGATCGTTCTCTTGCATGGATACAACAACCATTTATTACTTGAGTCAACTAATCCATTAATATAAAAAAATTTCTCAGTTTAGATACCTACCATTTTGGGCTGTAGATTCTGAAGGATATCATTCTGTCTGTGCCTTTCCTCTTTAACTTACTAGTTTTTTCTGCATTAAACTATTCAGAAAAAACCGTAATTAGTTAAAGAAACATGGTAATATTTAAATTCTATATAATTTCCAATTAACCACAATTTAAAAACCATTTTTGGTATTTTATTAACATCATTATAACCATTAATGTTATCTAAACCATCCTCTGATGCCCACTATTATTACCCACCCTTACATCAGTACATAATAGTGAATTTTAGTCAAAATACTACTTCCTTTCATTTTGAAGATATTATCAGGTTCATTTTTTATGATAATTGGGATATAATACATATATGAAATTACAAATTCATAAAGAGAATAAACCACAAAAACAGTATCCATTTCTTTCAAAATATAAATCTTTCATAATAAAACATGTTTTCTTTGGCAATTATTCAATAAATTTTAAAATCCCCTATTATATGCATAAAAAATCCTTATATCCTATGAAAATAATTTAAAAACAAGGATTGATCACAAGAATCTATGTAATAGATATTAATATAAGTAAATAACACATTAGTCCATGAATACTTGTTACGTATGAAATCATTTACAGAAAGGGAAACATGACACCCATGAAAAATACCTTTGGAAACATGTATTTTCCAAGGGATTTTTAAAAAACATATCTATCAAAAATATAACCATAAAGGTATCATGTTTCATTAAATACATAATCATAAACCCTCTCGTCTTCCTTATAATTTGTAACCCTAATGGATACCTTACAGTGTGTGTAACAATCGTAGTTTCACGTGGAGTAACCATACGACCAAACTCAAACTTAAACATAACCAATGCATATGATGGAGATATAGGTCCCACCCTTCATCCTAATATATGTACAATAAGTAGAAAATAATCATACAACATGATAAATTTCATAACCACAATCCTTTTGAATTTTGTAAAACATTATTTTAGAAGTGTTTTTAAATGACAAGCCCCATATTTATATCATATTATTGATATGGTAAATAAGAGAACAATTTGAATATATGTAATATCAGTAAATAAACATAATAAAAAATAATAAAAACAAAAAATCATCACATAAATGATCTCAAATCTACATAATAATCTAAGTATATGGTTAACCAAAAGAATAGAAATTGAGTTAAGAATTCCCTTACCTCAGGTTTGTCTTACATAGAACTTTTTTAAAAATCATATATAATGGTTAAAATAGAGTTATAAATATATTTTAAAAAATATTATTAATTATAATATATTATATGATCATTTAATTACATCATTTTATCCTTGAATTATTATTATTTTGTTCCATCGATTGTTTTGGGTGCATTCTTTACATGATTTGCATGGCTGCTTTTGTATTTTAGTTCCTTGTCATATGGAAAAGAAATTCCAAAAGTTGAATAAAATGGTATTCATATAACTCCATTATATATTTGATTATAAATATTTCATACCTCCTGCATAAGTGGAGGGAAATAGTGTATATTAAAAGAATATAATTTGTAAAAAAACACATGAAGAAAGAAGATGATTCTTACCTCTTGATCTCGTCTCTTTGAGATCGTTCTTATGGCCTTTGGTTTTGGAATTTTTAGGAGACCAGAATCTCTAAGAAGTGGGGAATATCTTTGGTGAGGTAATTTTACATAATTTATTGAAATTCTCATTTATTTATAGGTGTGATAAGAATAGGGGAATGAGAGGGGTATTTATAGTGGTGGGGAGGAGGGATTTTACATTATTTTAATCATTAATATTATGTTTTTCCTTAATACTATGAATATTCTTGATTTATGTGACACAAAATAGTAATTATAGAATTTTATGTTGAACCATGTGGAAATAAATCACTTATGATATCATATATAGTGTATTTAACTGATAATTTGAATATACAGTATTTTATCGTATTTCTCTATTCATCGAAAATTCAAATATTTTATAAAAATTCAAAATCAACCCTATCCATTTTTTGACACATAGAATTCAAAAATGAACTCATATTTTTGAAAATATTTTTCAAAATATTACTAATCAACATTAGACTCTCAATAACTTACTATTCATTTTACTATTCATATGGGTATGTTAAAATTCATCAAAAAGTCATGTTGGATTCATCGGACTCTCAATAACTTACTGATCATAATTGAAGATGAACTTTTTTGTAATTCAAAACATAGAAGTGGAAAAATTATGTTTAAAGGCTAGTTATATCCATAAAATTCAATAGTTGTTTCCTACATTTAAATTTTATTTTTAAATCCTTGGGGTATTATAGAAAATGAAACTTGATAATATAACATGTTGAAATATACTGGTTGTTTGAATAAATCTATATTACATAACCCATAAAATTGAATGAAAATAATATGATTTTGGAGAATGTAATATGAGATTCTATGGCAAATAATATTGTAAAATATTAATTTTAAAACTAAAATTAAATATAAAAATCATGTGTTAATTATAACATGTATCATAAACCATATAAAACCCATAATTTTTCATCCATTAAATAATTATCAAGGATCATGAATTGACATTTATATATACAATGGAACAATATTGCATATTATAAATGAAAACGATGATATTGTATTGAGATAATTCCATGATCTAGATATAGATGTAATGTAATAACATGAGAATATTAATCAAGATGTTAATATGATATTTTAGTAAATGAAATTGAAAACTAGAGAATTAGGGCATCCATGAAATTAATTGACTTAATGTGAGGTGTGTGAGGATTACTTGAGTGTTGTGTGGTGATCATATCGATGTGCCAATGAAGTAGAGGTTTAATTAGACTAAAAAAATGGTTGGATGGCACAGGATCAAAAAAATGATTTTAGGGATTCTGTATGAGATACAACTAATTCAACCATCACCTGGTCATTGGTGTTTTCATGCCATAGACGTAGTAGTTTTAGTTGTGCTAGATGTTGTTTGAGGTACAATCAGATTTTTGAGCTTATTTCCTACACCTTGTTTGATCGAGGAGATTCTCACTCTTTTTTTCACCCAGTATAGCCCATGATTAGGTTCTAGACACATAGAGAATTCTTGTTTCCTTGGATATGAGTATTCCAGTCAGAGGACAGACCTATTGTCTTATGTTTTCCAGGGATGCAGAATGATGTATGGACAACATCAGTCTATTGGGGACTTTCTTCTACAGCATATGTATCCATATGATGTCATTTTATTCCTTGACTAGAAGTTCTCTTTGTGTGTTGTTATTGAATGCTTCCAGAGAATGGGTGTGTTTTGAGATATGGGGTTCTAGCATGTAGCTTTTTTCAGTGATCGGGGTTTCCAAGATGGAATCCACTGAGTGGAGACCCTTCATTCATTGTTAGATGAGCTATCAGTGGATTCATCAGATATAGAGATGGTGTATTTCCCACAAATTGTATTTCGGTTCATGGATGTCTTCCATAGAGAGGTGGTGACTCTACCCCCTCTACGTGATGTTGAGTTCGGGATGGAATTGAAACATGGTGCCCGTCCAATTTCAATAGAACCCTATCGGATGACACCTTCTAAGTTGTAGGAGTTATGGATTCTAATTGACTAAATGATGAAGAAGGGTTTTGTTTACCAATTCCATCACCATGGGGTCCTCTAATATTGTTTTCAAAGAATTCATATAGTGGTCTCATGCTATGTACAGACAATGAGAGGCTCAACTTGGTGATGTTCAATAACCTTTACTCCCTCTTGATGATTGATGAACTTTTTTCAGTTTAAGGGGGTAGCCTGGTCCCCTATGATCGATCTTTGTTCAGGATATCCCTAGTTTAAGGTGAAAGAGGGTGTCTTTTTGAAGACTACCTTCATGTGCAGATATGGTCACTTTGAGTTCATGGTCATGTTGTTCGTTGTTAGGAATGAACCAAATGTGTTTATGAGACTCATGAACTCCATATTCAAGGAATATATGGACCAGTTCTTAGTTATGTTTATTGATGTCATTTTAATATACTCAAGATCAGAAGAAGATCACACTGAGTATCTTAGAAACGTTTTAGAGGTCCTCCGACACCACCAAATCTCTATGAAGTTGTCCAAGTTCATGATCTAGACACCAGAGATGCACTTCCTTGGACCTGTGGAGTCTGAGAAGGTAATAGTAGTATACCCATTAAAGGTGAAAGTAGTTGTATCTTTGGAAACAAATAAGAAAGTGGCCGAGAATCATAGTTTCCTAGGTCTTGCATGTTACTGCCAATGATATGTGACTTACTTCTCATGAGTTTCAGAACCATTAAAATACTTCAAAAAAAATAACAAAATTTTTTATGGAGGGATCACTCTGAATAAACCATTAGTTATCTAAAGGGGGAGTTGGTTAGTGCCTTAGTTCATAGGATTCCAGAAGAAGGGGTGATGTTTGAGGTGTTCGGTGATGCTTCAGAGAAAGGCTTGGGGAGTGTGTTGTTGCAATAATAGGGGTGATCTATTATTGGTACATGAATTAATGTCCCCATGAGTGTAACTATTCAACCAATTACCTAGATATTGCAGTGGTCTCATTATCACTAATTTTGTGGTGGCATTACCATGTTGGGGAATGATTTGTGGTCTTCACGGATAACAAAAGCATAAGGTATATCTTCTTCCTGTGGGACATGAACATGAGGCATCAGAGGTAGAAATTAATTTTATAACCTAATCCCATAAAGAATAGTATTTTCTTTTCTTTATAATGTAAATAAGTAAGATCATTGTCTTTGGGAAGAATGTAATTCAATAATTCTAGGAAATTAGTAAAACATTTATCACTCTAACCATGTTTCTCCTTAACAAAAATCAATCATAAAACAAATAAAAAATTGTAATATCCATACAACTAAGATGCAATGGGTTTTCAACATTACCATATAGAAAATCAGTTGTTGGTTCTTTCTCTACTTCCTAGCCTTCAATATCAGGAATTGTTTGTTGCATTTCCTCAAAGATACCATCTTGCAAAGAATCATAATCAACATATCTGAAATTTTTCCATGTTTCACCAAGCCATGTCCATGGGTTGTAACATTTATTAAAACTATGAAATAATTAATGATCTTTGATCTCTATACTATCCATCATCTTTATATTTAAAAATGACAGTCATGATATAAAAAAATGTCTTTGTTTAGAACATTTCAGTTAGAAAAATACAAAAAAGAATTATCACCTTCTTAATATTCGCCATTCATTTGATTTGTGTTCATCTATATTTAACTCATATTAAATATAAAAATTTCAAATATATTTATATTTTTATGATAGTCCAATTTTATATTTATATGAAATATTCCAGAATTTGAATGTTACCCTACTTTGAAATAAAAAACAAATATATGTGTATTTGAAAAATATTATTATATATTCTATACAATAATAGACAATATGTTTAAATATAAATAATAAAAAATAAAAAATTATGAATGCAAATAATTTAAAAAAAATACAATTAGATCGGAAATTTTTTTATGTATATGAAATATTCAATAAAATTAAAGTAAAAATATTATGAAATATAAAAAAATATTTTCATATTTTAAAACAATTATAATTAATTCTTTAAAATAATAGAAAATAAAATTAAATTAAAATGGAAAAACATAAATAGATATTGATGGAAATAATTTAAAAAAGAAAATATAGTTAGGTAATAAAATTTTATATTCATATGAAACATTCCACAACTTGAAAGTAACATAATTAAAAATATAGAAAAAATACAATCAAATTCGAAAAATATAATTATTAAATATATGCAATAATGGAAATTGGGTTTTTATATTATTGGAAAATCTTAATAATATATGCCTCGAAATAATTTAAAAAAGGAAATATAGTTTGACTAAAATTTTGAATATAATATGCAGACTCATTGGGATATTAGATATGCACATTCATCAATGTTTTAAGTTGTTTTGTCAAAAATTGATTCAGTTATAGAACCATATGGAATGAAAATTATATTAGTAAGGGGGGACAAGAATATAATCTAATTGTCATACATTTAAAGATATTTCACTAACTCCATTATTTTTTTAAATTCACTCACATTTTAATTATATTTATTTTAGCGATAAGATAAAAAACAACTATTTAAAAATAAATCACCATCCCCGACTATGATGTATTATTTACACATCACAATTTTTTGTGTAAATATAACTCATGGAAAAAATCAATTCTTATGAATAAAATCCTTAAATACATATAATATTTCACTTAAATTTTATGCCACAAAATATTTTAATATATTTATATGGGATGTGGTGTAATATTAATTTCCATGGGTTACCACATTGAAATCATCTTCCATAATTAGCCAGATAGTAGTCATGGGTGTGGCTTTAATGGGGTGAGGAACTATACTGAAAGAGGAAAAAAATTTAAAATGATGAATATAGACATATTTAAAAATTTAAAAATATCACCATATGTATATGATACTTTTTTATATATTTATTAATATTTCGTAAGAAATCACTATAGTTTATAAGACACAACATTGTAACTATAAGGTCCCAACCATATTGCATTACATAACTATGAATTTTATTCAAAAAATCAATTCCTTTTATATTTATTATCATTTCTGTTTTAAAATTTTAGACAATTGGGATATAATACATACATTAAATTCCAAATTCGTAGAGAAAAGATACAACAAATATGGTATCCATTTCTTTCAAAATATAAAATGTTTCAAATTTAAAAATTTTTATTTGAAAATCATCAGGATATTTAACATTGTTTCCTTCTACGTCTTAAACATCATTATAATAATTTAAAATCATTTAAAAATTTTGTATGAGAACATAAATCTCAATAATGGATATAAAAATAAGGAAAGAAAGCATTTGTCCATGAATACTTCTAACGTCTGAAATCATTTTCGAAATGTCATACTAGTCACCCATAAAAACATAACTTGTGAATCGTGGGATTTCTAGGAGATTTAAATAAAACGTATATAACATAAATATAATCATAAAGGTATCTTTGGGAATTAATTACATAATCTTGTAACCCTCTCGACTTCCTTTTATTTTGTATCCCTCACGACAACCTTAGAATTTGTGTAAACATCACAGTTACACATGGAGTAACTATTTGGTTGAACTCCAACTCACACATACACAATGAATTAGAGGGATATATAGGGCCCATAATTAATCATTAATAATTCACACGAACCATAACATAATCATATGGCTTGAATAATTTAATAACAATATTGGTTTTGAATTTTGTAAAACTGAATTTTTAGGGGGTTTTTAAAAGAAAAAACTCTTACTAATATCATATAAATTGAATGAGAATCAATAAAAAGAAATTAAAATATGTAAATACTATAAATTCACATAATAAAACATAACAGAAAAAAATTATTCACATAAATGATCTCAAAACTACATAATAAATTTAGTAGAACACTAACCAAAAAAATAAAAATTGGGTTAAGAATTCCATATCCTCCGGTTTTTATTACTTAAATCATGGTTAAACCTCGTGTATAATGGATGAAATTGTGTTATTAATATCTTAAATAAACATATTATTATTTATAATATCTAATATTATCATTTAATAACATAATTTCAACCTTTAATAGTTTGTATTTTGATCCTTCCATTGTTTTGTGCGCATTCATTACATGATTTCCATAAATGATTTTTTATTTTATTACCTTGCCTTATGGAAAAGAAATTCTATAATTGGAATGAAATAGTATTTATGTGTTTCCATAATATATAAGATTTAGTATATTGTATACCTCCATGATAAGTGTGCGTAAAGAGTGTATAAGAAAAGAATGAAATTTGAAAGAAAACTGATGAAAAATAAGTGGATGCTTACCTCTTGATCGCTTCTCCTAAGGATCGTCCTTAAGGCTTGTCATTATGGAATTTTGGTGATACAAATATCTCTAGGATTTGGGGAAGATACTTGGGGAGTGAAATGGTTGAACATAGAAAAAGCTAATGGATTTAGGGGTGTGAGAGAGAGAGAGGGGATTTAAGGTGGTATTTATAGTCAAGGCGAGGGGGAAAAGTACAATATTTTAATCATTATTTTAATATTATTGCTAAGCCTATAAAAGGTTATGCTTCATGTAACCCCAAAAAGTAATAATTGATTGTGACCTAGATCCAGATGTGATTAAATCACATATGATGTCATAAATATTGTTTTTAATAGATAATTTAAATATACGAAATTTTACCTTAATTCACTATTCATCAATAAATCAAGAATTTCTGAAAAATCACGAAAATTCACCCTTAAAATTTATCAATTTGTATAATTAAAATTTGACCTCCATTTTTTAAAATAATTTTCTAAATATTAAAAATTTATTTTAAAAAAATCAAAATTAAACAAAAAATTAACAATTTTAAAACTATAACTCAATTTCAATCACCTTGAAAATTTAATCATGATGCCATTTCATAATTAATTAAATGTTAAAATAATAATATAATATATTATTCATTAAGGTCATATTATTTTTCACATTACTATTCATAATGGTTTTTAACTATTCCCCACAAATCATGTTGTTTGCATCATACTCCTAATAACCTACAGATCATAAAAATAGATTCCTATTTTTTGAAATTGAAAACATAGAAGTTGAAAAATAAGGTTTAATGAAAATTCAAAACTATATAAATCAAATGAAAACATGAATTTAAATTTTATTTCAAAAAACATAGGGTGTTACATTATTCCCACCTTCTGGAAATTGTGTCCCTAAAATTTTATTTACCTATAAAAAAAGTTAGGGTATTCTTCTCTTTAGGAATTTTCAGACTCCCATTTTGCTTTTAAACCATGTGGTTCTCCCACAAAACCTTTACATGGTGGATTACCATATTTTTCAATACATCTTCAATTTATTATGAATCTGCACTTTTTTCTTTTCCTAAGAAAGATTCTCTTCCAGCTAAATAGCTTTGGGGTTCACGACTTGAGATGAATCTACCACATTCTTTCTCCACATCAAAAAAAGGAAAACATTGTTTACCTAAGACAAACTCAGAGGCAGGGCTACTTTGTAGGTGACCGGTCCAACCTTCTCTTGGATTTCATAAGATCCAACAAATTGTGGAAATATCATTCATTTCTTACTAAAACAAATAACATCCACATTGTGATTCTAAGAACACCATGATCTCCTACCTCAAACTGAAATTATTTCCTCATGTTGTCTATATAAATTTATTACATACTCTGAGCTATCCTTATAACGCCCCGAACACTCTCTTCCAAACTAAGTTCATAAAAACATGTTTTGTAATTTTTTTGGTTATTAAATGAAACTAAATAATTAAACAACATATTACCCAGATGAGGACCTTTAAATGGTCTAAATTCTGGAGGATTTGACAAAACCATAAATTTATCATATTTGATAAAAAAATAAAACAATTTCCCACTATGATTCTATATGATCTAACACTAAAAGTGTCGAAGTCTGATTAAGAACATCTATGATTCAAATTAAAAACATTTAAAAACCAAGGTTTGATAATTTAATTTTCTATTAAAGTGTTTTTAAAACCTTTGATAAATACATTTTTCTTTAAAAGATATAACAAAACCCTTTTTAAGATAACTATTCTTTTGGTAATGTAAAATTACCTATTAAAGTAGTTACACATTGGAAAATACATACGCTTGAGAGTACTTTAAAATAATCTAGTCCTTATTTAGAAAATACTGTGAATGAATCTTAAAAAAAATATTTGAGAAACATAAACATTGAAGGGTATCTAGGGCAACAAACATAGTGATGGATGGACTCACTCCCCATTAAACTTTCATGTTTATGAAATTTAATTTTTTGGATTTTCTAGAAACATTCTAGCTTGATTTTCTTATATATACTTTCACTAGAGTTCTTGGATTGTTGGAAACATGTAAATGTAGTAAAATTCACATACATTTATGTGTAAATATATATGCATATATATATATATATAAACATTCACTTGATCTTGGTTACAACCAAAGATCATGTAATATGACTTTACATTCAATGTATTCAAACATTTATTTCAATGAATAAATTTATTACTCTAATATATTATTTGTCATAACAAATTTTTAAATCCTACAGATAATGTTCTAAAACATTTCAAATCATGAATAATTCCATGTTTATAATAATCGTAGATAGTAAACAAAAAAATTAAATTGAAATACATGAATGAAATAATAATGTAAACAATATCAATGTTATGTATAATGCATAGCCATGGATAAATGAAATTGTGACGTCCTTAATACTATAAAATACATGATTACATATCATTTCATAATGACAACAAAATTTATAGACATTTCAATAAAAATATGATATATATATGATATGGAATCTATAATTTTAAATCCAATCTTTGATAAATGTAAATATCACAAGGAATGATAGATATGGAATTAGATTATAACCTAAACATTGTTAAAGACAAACTCCAATGTGCAACAGTGGATTTATACTAGAATTAATTTGAAAAAATAAATTAAATTTTGACACAGTGTATAAAAGTTGGGGGCAAATACCCTTTATTAAACAAGATAAAAAGTAAATAAGACCTTTTTGTGGAAGAATATGGTACCCATCACAACCCATGTACTAATTTCCATTAGGCCCAAGAACAATGCTTAACAGTCCAAAGGCCCATAAAAACCATTATATATATAAACAATTATGATGGCTTAGATGCCCAGTGGGACAAATCCCATTATAATGTTCAACTCAATTAACCCCACCAACATGTCGACCAATCACCATGACCAAGTCAAAACTAGATCTGTGCATCACGCTGATCCGGCCATCAGATCTGAAAATGCCACCACCCCGAAATGCCTAGATCTGACTACACCAAACCGTCATTTCCTCACTGATCTGATGTATGCAAAGAAAATTGAGGGTCGATGACACCGAAAAAGCCCTGCCAATGTGGATAACCCCTCCATCACATTACCTTAGAAAGAATTCATTCCCTGCCACACCTATTGTCAACAAGATCTGGAGAGATGACCATAGAGATTCCATCATTGACCACATCACCACTGGTCGAGGCCACACCGAGAGAGGATCTGCATGCTGATGAGATGACAAGCTCGATGCAGGGAACCAGATCTGTAGAAACAACCAGAACTGGAGAAATGACCGCCATCCCGAAATTCACATCGCCTAATGCCAACACCTCCATCCACCACCACCATAGCACCTTGAGGACACAACAACCAGAAAGATCTGGTCACATATCTAAGAAGGAACACTCCTTCCAACACAGCTCCCATATGAATCCATAGTTGTAATGCTCGTCGCTCACCACCAAGGCCCACAGGAACCCATGAAAAATAACCCCTACAGAAAATAATATGAAAACCAATATATCATAAATTAGTCTATACCTTGTAATTTGACATTTAATAAGAGAAATATTTTAAAATTAAATTAAATTATACCTTCAAATGAGTTGATATCAATCAGAAAAAAAATAGATAATTTGAAATAGAGAGTCCCTTATAGAAACCAATAAAAATAAAAACCAAATTTTGAGATAAATAAACAGTATATTAAAAATGATAAACCATTACTAAAACTCATTCATGTAATGAAATAAATTTTGAAAACATCAATCCCTTGAATTTCATTTATACAGCTAATATTTATTTGAATAATAAATAATTAAATAAATAGATTGAATTTTTCGTTACTAAAATAATAATGGAAGTGCAGTGATGTTATAATTAAATCCCTTAATAAATTTTTATGAAGATTTATTCTTACAACTTCTTCCCCTTACCAAAGTCAGTTTATACTCATAGTCTTGTAACCAGAAAAATAAAACAAATACAAAGCCCTCCAATATACGCTCAGACTATGTCACGACCCATCCCTCAGGGCCCGTGTCGTGACTACCCCATGCCCACCATCCATAGGCCTCGGGCTGGAGACTAGCACCAAAGGTGTAATTCAATAAAACTGGAAAGGCATTGCCTTCATAAGCTGTGAACACACACACAAGAAAGCACATAACTGGATATGAAACAATACGTACACTGTATAACAAAAGAGTGCTGAAAGTAAAAGGGGCCAGATTACAAGACCAACTAGAAAATACATGTAAAACTATGACAAAATACAACCGAAGAAAGTGAAATTCAGTTATTGGTTCATACTCTGAGTTTCCTTCCTAAAGTGTAGGTATAGATCACCTCCTCAGTATTCCACGTATGTATGTCTCCTCCATGTACCAACTCGCCATAAGGTCCACCTCTGGGTACCATTCAGACATGGTACTATCATCATCAGTCAGCGTTTTCCATCATCTCCACCAAACACAATGATGTGAAGGCATAGCCCATGCAAGGGTGAGTATAATGATACTCAGTGGGGACTTCGAGACCCTCTAGGTCACACAAAATTCATCAAGGATAAAAACAATGTATGAAATCCACATATAACCTTACATAGGTATATGCCCATAAATATAACTAATTTATCAAGTAATTCATCTCAATCATGAGTAAAACACAGAGGAACTGGCTCATCTAATACTAGGATTTATTCTAGGGGTAGTATCATGTAACATCCCCAATCACATAGTCGAATCCTCGACTGCTGGAGAACTCCTACTCTATCGAGTATTGTGGGCCTTCCATGACACCAAGGTGCTTCCCACTAACCTTGGACTACTGAGGCATTCTTCATGTCGAGTACCATGGGTATTCCACATCACCAAGGCACTCCCCACCGTGGGTCTGCCGCGTCACCAAGGCGCTTCCCCTCATAGTCTGCTGATGTACACTTCCTGTTGAGTATTGTGGGTCTATCGCGTCACCAAGGCACTCCCCACTGTGGGTCTACCATGACACCAAGGCACTCCCCACTGGGCTAGCGGAGTCACTCCAAGTGTTGTCGGTTAGCAGTCGTCATGTCTCATCCAGCTACAAGGTCTCCACGGTATGCTCGTTCGTTTCTGTGAGGATCCTCTCCAAAAGATACTAGTTGATACTATAACTAACATCAGGTCCCATGAAAATGTATCTCAAAGGTCCACCGCATCAAAGGGGTCTCAACGCAACTGACATCACGTCAATTGCATGCCCATACTATGATATTTTAGCCTTTTAGTCCCAGGGGCCTGATTGGATTCTTGATTGATCCAACCTGACTATTTCACATCTCAATTCAAAACTCAAGAGGAGTATACTCAAAGGGAACATCTCACTCCAAAATTTATAGAGCCACTGACGGTCCATCAAACAGATATCTAGGGCCAATGTTATGGCCAAAAGAAATTAAAGGGTCATAGTGGGCCGAAGTCCGGTCCGACCTGGTCGGACAGACCAGGCCTAACCCACACAGTCTGGCATGGCCCGGCCCGTGAGGGCTGCAAGGATGGTGGACTAGACACGAGGGCACAGATCGGCCGTAAGTCGGCAGTCCGGCCGCGGGTCAGCGGACCAGCTGTGGTTCAGTGGTGGTTCGGTCTGGAGGGAGGTGCGAATCAGCTCGGCGAAGTGGCTCGGCTCAGACGGTGGTATGGCTTGGTGGACGGCAGTGTAGATCATCTTGAATGGCGGTTCAGTCAAGAGGGTGGAGCAGCTCGGCTCAGCGGCGCGGCTCGACATGGATGGCGGCGCGGCGCTGCTCAGATGGCGGTGCGGCTCGGCTCGGAGGCGCAGCTCAACTTGGATGGTGGTGCGGCTCAGCCGACGGCGGCCTGGCTTAGTGGAAGGTGGTATGACTTGGCTTGGCGGTGCGGTTCGGCTCGGATGGCGGTGAATATTGGCCAATGGTGGCTTGGCTCGGTGGACGACGAAGCAGCTCAGTGGATTACAGCGTGGCTCGGGTGACGGCGGCGCGACGGACAGTGGCGCGGCTCGGTGGATGGTGTCGCGGCTCCGAAGATAGCGGTATGGCTCAGCTAGGACATCGGGTCAACCATGATGGTACGGCATGGCCATGGGTTGGCCGGGGTGGCGCGTCAAGGCGGCGGATGGTGGCGTTATTGCCTCCTTCGTATTCGTCGCCTACCTCCACTTCGAAGAACACACCAAAGAAGAACGGTGGAGGGGTCAGGCCATGTTTGTTTGGCATGCACCCTCTACATTTAGGGTGGTAGAAAGGGGTTCATAATGAATTAATCATTAACGTGAAAGAATAATATTCCGCAATGTTTGTTCCCAACCCACACAAGAAAATAAGGGAGTACATGGAAAGTGATAAACATTTTAGAATAAAACCCTAACTCATTCGCTTGATGTCGTTGGCACAATAAGGAAGTGTGGTCATCAATTCACCATAGATTAGGACGTCCCGCATCAGAAGACGTCCTATGGAAGATGTTCGAAGGAGTTCAGTGTCCTTCGTTGGCAGAGCATTCTTCATTGGATAGATTTCTACCAAGTTCCTCCTCTCTCCAATTCCACCAAAAAGAATTCATATCCCAAAATAATAGATTATGAGTTCTATTATATTTTTTGGAATAAATACAAATAGTTTAATTAATTAATTGATGTGTTGGCTCAATTAATTAAAGGTAAGGGTTGGAATTATTAAATAATGAGGGTTTTCACAATTAATGTTGGAGGAGTTGAAGTGGCTCTCCCTCATTTGTTATGGGAGTTGAGAGGTTTAGGCCTCAGGTGGTCCCCACCACCATAACCTCTCCTGAGAGGTTAGGTTCGGGTGGTCCCCACCACTATAACCTCTCAGGGGAGGTTATGATCTGGTGGTCCCCATACCTCAAATTCAACATGGAGGTTTTAACAAACAAAAAAATGTGTGTTTGTTTTATTTTATTATTTACAAAAAACCCCAATAATAATCTATCACCCTTGACCAACTACCATCAAGGTGAAAGACCTCTTAAGTGAATATTGGCGCTACGAGTTCAATAGTGGCCTTAAGATTTCAATTACATGAACCGGTTTAAAAGATAGAAAAACCCTCACACATGTTTCCTAAATGTACCCGAGAAAAAGTTCATAAATTCATTCTCGACACTCCGAGCCTCAGATTCATGTGCCGTTAATTTTCACGGACTCATAAAATTCAAATTTAATTAAAAAATTAAATGGAAATACTTGGTCTTTTCATTCTACCCACCTCAGGATTTACGTCCCCGTAATCAACAACTCAAACTAAGAGAACCAGTGGGGGTACTGAGCACGCATCTGAGCCTCCGGCTCCCATGTGCCCTCTTGGAGGTTCTCATGATACCAGCGAATGCACACCATAGGTATCAACCATCCACAAAGGACCCACTTCTGTTGATCCTGAATATATACTGGAACCTCTATTAAAGGCTCCCCATCTTCGATGTCTAGCTCGCCATGGTTGATGATGTGAGAAGGGTCAATGACATATTTCCTCAGTTGGGATACGTTGAAGTTGTTGTGCACACGGTGCAACTGAGGTGGAAGAGCTCAGCGGTATCCTAGCTCGCCAACTCTGTTGAGGACCTGAAAAGGTCCAACGATCTGCGGAGATAAATTACTGCCTCGTCCAAATATCATTGGACATCGTTGGGTTGAGACTAGTAGAAAGACGTGGTCGCCATCCTCAAACTCCAGAGGTCTCTGTCTTCTGTTAGAATACAACTTATGCCTGCTC
This sequence comes from Viscum album, assembly GCA_963277665.1. Taxonomy (NCBI): domain Eukaryota; kingdom Viridiplantae; phylum Streptophyta; class Magnoliopsida; order Santalales; family Viscaceae; genus Viscum; species Viscum album. The sequence continues at coordinate 1,900,636,195 of OY728150.1, forward strand.
TGTGCAGTCTCCTTCTGCTCCAGGATGATCTGCACCTTCTCTATGGTAGCGCAAACCATCTCTGGTCCCATTTATTTTGACTCCCCTGGGTCAGTCTAGCCCAAATGGGATCTGTAATGTCACCCGTATTACACCTCGAATGGATCCATGCCTATGGTGGAGTGATAGTTATTGTTGTTCTCAAACTCCACCAATGGCCGGTGATCCTCCATGTTATTACCAAAGTTGAGGAAACAAGTGTGGAGCATGTCCTCGATTGTCAGAATGGTCCATTCAGTCTGTCCATCCATCTAATTATGGAAGGAGGTTCTCAAACGATGTTTCATCTCGAAGGACTCTGACAACCCCTTCCATAGCTGGGAAGTAAATCGTGTGTCATTATCAGAGAAAATCATCGAGGGTACTCCATGTAGTCGCACAATATCTTGAACATAGAGGTGTCCCATGCTCTTTACTGAACACTACTCTCTGATCGGTAGGAAGTGGGCCAACATGGTTAGTCGGTCGACGATCACCCAAATAGATTCATGTCCCCTGGATTCTTGTGGAAGTCCTATCACGAAGTCCCCGGATATCCCATCCCAATTCTACTTTGGGACCTCTAATGGATGAACCATGCCTGGTGGTACCTGATGCTCCGCCTCCACTTTTTGAAAAGTGAGGCATTGAGAGACAAACTCTACAACTGCTTTCGTCAGTATCAGCCACCAATGCTATCATTGAAGATCATGGTACATCATTTCCAATCGTAGATGTAAGGATAGAGGGGATGTGTGAAACTTCCTCAACACATCATTTTGAAGTTCCACTAGTACCGTGATATGTCCTCTAAAGAGAATGACATTCACCCACCTTCAAAAAAATCCATCAGGTGCCTATCTTATGGATATCTAAGCATGTTGTGCCTCGCAGTCAGCATCCCTGTGCTATGACTCCCCGACTCGCTGAACAATTGGGGGAGTGACTATAAGTGATTGGAGAAAAGATGCTCTGTCTCAATCCAAAAAAGTTATCTGCAAAGAGGAAAGCTGCTCTCTCTCCTCGCATAATAGCTGTATACTAGATCTCTTGTTGAGTGCATCTGCAACGACGTTCCCCTTTACCTGGAGTATAGACTATCTCAAAGTCATTGTCTTGGAGGAAATCATTCCAAAGTCATTGTCTCAGGTTCAGGTCCTTCTAATAGAAGATATACCTGATACTCTTGTGATTATAGTACACTGTAAAACATTCTCCCATCTGATAGTGTTACCACATCTTCTAGGCAGAGACCACTACTGCTAACACCAAGTCATTGGCAGCGTAGATCTGCTCATGTTGTCTCAACTGTCGGGAACCATCTGTGATCACTACTCTCTCCTGCATAAGGACACATCCGTGTCCAGTCCCTAATATACCGCATTAGACTATGTACCCAAAACCTTCTTTTGTAAGCCTCAATATGGGGGCAGTAGTCAGACTCTACCACATCTCTGGAATGCTCTTCTGGCATCTCTCCGGCCTAAAAAAGTTTTTCCCCTTCTTCGTCAACGCTGATAGTGGTGCTGAAACTCTAGAGAAATCTAGCACAAATCTCCAGTAGTATCTATCCAAAATCAAGAAACATCGTACATCCGTAACTCTACTAGGTGGATCCCAATCAAGTACCGCCTCAATCTTCATAGGATCAACTGCAACTCCAACCTCCGATATGACATTTCCTAGAAAGTGAACCTCTCGGAACAAGAATTTTTACTTCGAGAGCTTACCATAAAGCTGGTCCTATTCGAGTGTGTCCAGTACTACTCGAAAATGCTATGCATTCTCCTCCTCATTTTTTGAGTAGATCAGAATGTTGTCACGAAGACTACTCGGAAGCGATCATGGTACGACTGAAAGATCAGGTTCTTGAGTCCCATGAACACAGATGGAGCGTTGGTTAGTCTGAATGGAATAACAAAGAACTCATAGTGGTCGTACCAACACCCAAAAGTTGTCTTCTGCACATCCTCATCTTTTACTCTGAACTGGTGATAGCCTAATCTGAGGTCTATCTTTGAGAACCATTGTGTACACTTCAGTTGATCAAAGAGGTCATCATTCCTCAAGAGTGGGTACTTGTTCTTCACGATCACCTGATTTAGGATCTGATAGTCGACAAAATTTCTCAAGCTCCCATACGCCTTTTTAGTGAATTGAATTTGGGATGCCCAAGATGAAACACTGGTCTGAATGAATCCCCTCCCTTGCAAGTCCTCTAGCTATAACCGTAGCTCATGAACCTCCATGGGAGCCATCCGATACACTGGTGTAGATATCGATATCATCCCGAAGTACAAGTCAATGTAAAAGTCTACCTCTATGCGGTGAATTAGACCTGAAACATCATCAAGGAAGACATCCACAAACCAGTCCACCACTACAGGATAGCTCAGACTCTCCATATCAACAGCTCCGAGGGTAAGGCTAGCCAACTGATGACTGATCGGCTTCACTCTCCTCCAGGTAAGACCATCATTCACTGCAATGTCTCCCTTCTCACTGGCGAAGGTAAAACTAGTCCCATCTATGTAGAAAAACCCCACTTTTCACCTAATACAGTCTATCTAAGTATGGACTGTAGATAACTATTCAATACCCAAGAAGACATCGTAAAGCCTTGACACCACTACTTAGAGATCCCAGCCAAAGCTCTCACCTCCTAGAGTAATCTCAAACTACCAGCACCAGTGCATAATCATCTAATCGACTCTTGTAAAAGTCTATAGTTGTAATGATCAAGCCAATGGCTCCATCTGAATATCCGAGCTCCAAATGAGGGTTGTGGTACTGAATGAATGACTGGCACCTGTGTATATAAGTACTGTAGAAAAGGTGGACTAGACATAGATTGCACCTCATATTATCAACATACCAATATGATCATAAGCCTCATCTTCCTAGAGCTAAGCGCTACCCTGTCCACCAGCTCCCAACGGTCGGGGTGGACATACGGTGGTGGTGGTGGTAACATCTCAAATCGTCACCCACCACTAGTGGCACGACGAGCTCCTCTTCCATGTCTGCCTGCTCCCTACAGACTACATCGATCAAATCTCTATCTCTACATGGGTGGTCTTTCAAAAATCTACTGATCATCCATATGGTGGGTCAGACAGTCACGAGCCTTGGGACCCTGCCCACCACATGTGAAACACTACCCTTTGTTGGCATGTTGGTCTCCACCTCGGGTGTCCCGCACATCCGACTCTGAATCATGTGGTCATCCACCTGTAGGTCTGGTTCTCTTGGACCTCTGTGACGTTTTTCTGCTGCCAGCTGTAAAAGTCTCTGCTATGTGATGACTGGTAGTGGGTATCGCTTCGGTTGACTACTCAACAAGAAAACTCTTCCCCAAGAGGGCTCTCTCTAACACCCCCACATGCGTCAGGATGATTAGTGAGATCACCGAAGCCCTGATCTCCATCCTGAGTCCATGATTGAAGGTCTGGGCCCTGAATAATGGGTCCCACACCATATCAGTGGAGTAACGTGAGAGGTCAGTGAACCTCCATGAGTACTAAACCAATGTCATGCTGCCCTACTACAGAAGAAGTAGCTCTTGAATGCGCACTACGCGAAGTGTTGCTGGAATAAACTCTGCCCGAAATAGGATCCCAATGTCTACCCATAGAAGTATCACCTTGTCATGGACCTGGAACATCATGCTCCATCATCTTCCCACTACTTCCTTTAAAAAGCTGGTAGCAAGAATCACCATGATATCAGCTGGTGACTCTAACAGTCAGAAAACTCTCACCACTTCCTCCAGTCATTCCTCATCCACATGTGGGTCCGTCTCTCCCCTGATCCTAAGTGGGCTCTTGCACCGGAACTTGTGCAATGCGGTCAAGCGGCGTGCACCTTCTACTAATGCGGCTGGTGGAATTAGTGGCCCAATGGTTATTGGTACCGCTAGTGCCTCTACTGGAAGATGGCCCTACAACAAGGCCTCATTGCTCAGTGGGCTATCTCTGCATACAACTCTCAAAACTCTCACTGGCTATCTGGGTGGAGGCTTCTAGAAAAGAAACAGGTGCGCTATGGTCAAAATTTATACCTGTTGAGCTGACCTGGTGAGCTGAATCAAAGAGTTCACAAAGAAGACTGTTGAAAACACACACGCAATCAGTGTTTTCGTGCATTGAGTCGGATATCAGAAGACACGGTCTTGGTGTATGGATACGTCGGCTGCCACACCAACACTAAAATCCCTGAACTGAAAACCGCACTCATTACACATAACACTATTGATTCACAGAAAAATAAATATCAGATTATTAAGTTCTAAGGTTTACCCGACTCCTTTGTAAACAATTTTTCATGACCCATCCCTCGTGGACCAGGTCGTGACTACCCCAAGACCACCTACCATAGGCTAGGGGAAGGTGATTAGCCCCAAAGGAGTAATTCCATAAAATTGGGAAGGTATTTCCTTTATAACTTGTAAACACACACACACAAGAAAGCACATTGCTGGATACGAAACACTAAGAAAACAGTATAACAGAAGAGTATTGAAAGTAAAAAGGGAAAGAATACAAGCCCAACTGGAAAGTACAATTACAACTATGATACAATACAACTGAGGAAAGGGAAATTCAGGTGATGGGTCATCCTCTAAGCTTCCTACCTGAAGGGTGGGTACAGATCACCTCCTCAGCACTCATCATATGTCTGTCTCCTTTCGGTACTGACTCTTCATAAAGTCCACCTCTAGGTACCGTCCAATCCTAGTACTCTTGTCCTCGTTTAGACCTATCCGTTGTCTGCACCAAACATAACGAATTGAGGTAATAGATCGTGAAGGGGTGACTATAGAGATACTCAGTAGGGACCCTGAGACCCTCTAGGTCTCACAAAATCCATCACGGATAAACAAAAACTATGAAACCCACAGATAACCTTTCTTAGGTATATTCCCTAACATATAGCTCTGTTATTATGTAATCAATCTCAATCATGTGGAAAACACAGAGGAACTGACTCAACTCATACCAGGATTTATTCTAGGGGTAGTATCAAGTAACATCCCCAATCACATATTCAAAACCTCAGATGCTATATAACTCTTCCTCTATCATGTATAGTGGGTCTTCCGTAACACCAAATCCCTTTACACTAACCTTGGACTGCTGAGGTACTCCTCATGTCGAGTACACTGGGTTTGTCGCGTCACCAATGCACTCCCCACTGTGGGTATGCCGCGTCACCAATATTCTCCCCCTCATAGACTGTGGAGGTACTCCTCCTATCAAGTATTGTGGGTTTGACATGTCACCATGGTGCTCTCCACTGTGGGTCTTCCGCGACACCATGGAGCTCCCCACTGGGCTAGTCGAGTCACTCTGAGTCGAATCGGTCAACAGTCGTCAGGTCTCAGCCAACTACTATGTCTCCACAGTATACCCACTCATTTCTGAGAGGATCCACTCCACAAGATACTATTCGATACTCCAACTGGCACGAATTCCCATGAATAAGTATCTCAAAGGTCTGCCACATCATTGGGGGATCAACGCAACTGGTGGCGCATCAATCAGATGACAGGACTGTGAGTTATTAGGCTTTTAGTCCAAGGGGCCCGGTTGGATTCATGCTCGATCCAGACTGACCATTTCCTATATCAATCCAAAACTATAGTGGAGTATACTCAAAGAAACTATCTCACTCCAAGCTTTCCAGTGCCATTGATGGTTAGTCAAATGGATTTCCAGTTCCAATGTTATGGCCAAAAGAAACTAAAGGGTCGTAGTGGGCCCTGGTCCGATCCGACCTGGCCTGGCCCGCGAGGGCCGTGAGGGTGGAGGACCGGCCGTGAGGGCGCCAAATGGCAGTGAGTGTGCATACCGGCCATTGGTCGGCGGTCTCTCTATGGGTCGGTATACTGGCTGCGGTTCGGTGGTGGTTAGTTAAGGAGGGTGGATCGGCTTGGTTCGGTGGTGCTGATCGGCTCAGACGACGTCACTACTTGGGGGATGGTGGCGCTGCTCGGCGCGGACGATCGTTTGTTCATGAAGGCGGAGCACTGCGGCTCGGCAGTGCGGCTTGGCTCGGATGGTGGCACAACTCATCTTAGATGGCGGCACGGCTCGTTTTGGCAGCGCGACTCGTACGACGACACGACTCGGCGGACGGCGGCGCGGCTCGACGGATAGCGGTGCGGTTCGGCAGATGACAGTGTGGATCAGCAAACTGCAGTGCAGCTTTGCTCAGACCGCGGGTCAGCCATGGTGGTGTGGGGTGGTAACGGGTTGGCTGGGGTGGCATGGCAAGGCATCAGGTCAGTCGGGGCTGCATGGTGAGGTGGTGGGTCAACCGGTGTAACATGGCGAGGCAGCAGGTGGCAACGACGTTGCCTCCGTAGTCTTTTTTGCCTTCTGCCACATTGAAGAACACATTAAAGAATAATTTTTGAGGGTTTATGTCATGTTTTTATGGTGCACATCATCCGTGTATAGAGTTGTAGAAAGTGGTTCACAATGAATGAATAAAAAACGTGAAACCATAATCTTTTGCAATGTTTGTTCGTAACCCGCACAAGAAAAGAATGGAGTACACGGAAGGTGATAAAAAGTAAGGAATATACCCCTACTTCTTTCTCTTGATGTCATTGGCGCAAGAAGGTAGTACGGTCATCGATTTGCTGTAGATGAGGACGTCCCACATGAGAATAAGTCCCAGGGAAGAAGGTCGAAGGTGATCAGTGTTCTTTGTTGGTGGAGAATTCTTCATTGGATAGCTTTCTCCCAAGTTCCTCCTCTCCCCAATTCCACCAAAAATAATTCATAGCCCGAAATAATAGATTATGAGTTCTATTATGTACTATGGCCGAAATTCAAATAGTTTAATTAATAAATTGATGTGTCGGCTCAATTATTGTGGGATTTGAGAGGTTTAGTCCTCAGGTGGTCCCCACCACCATAGCCTCTCATGGGAGGTTAGGTTCGGGTGGTCCTCACCACCATAACCTCTCATGGGAGGTTAAGGTGTGGTGGTCCCCACACCTAAATTTCCAGTTGGAGGTTTTAACAAAAAAATTAAAATATAATGTGTATTTATTTTATTTTATTATTTCCTCAAAAAACCCAAAAATTATCTTTCACCCTCGACCAACTTTCATCTCGGTGAAAGACTCCATAAGCAAATATCGGTGCTACGAGTTCAATAGTGCCCTCAGATTTTAATTATGAGCACTGGTTCAAAATTTAGAAAAACCCGCTCGCAAGTTTACTGAACGTACATGAAAAAAAGTTCAGAAATTCATTCTGGGCAATTCAGGCCTCAGAGTCACACATCATCAATTTTGGTCGACTTGTAAAATTCCCAATTAATTAAAAATGTTACATTGAAATTCCAGGTCTTTACAAGCTACCACATTGCACCCCTTTAATTATACACCAAGCATGATAATATAATTGATTGCATTATATCAATTTTTGAGGATAGTTTATTTATTTTATATAAATATAATATAACAAATTTTCCAACATAATTAAAATCACATATGCATGTTGCTATATGGAAAAAATATACACATATTTAATTTTTGACAAACAATGAAATTTTTCCAAATAATGACATCGAAAAGAAAAAATACAAAACAGATTGGATATGGATTTCATCCGCTAATTGCTTCATCATGATGCCTCAAATTACAACTATACAATTAATAATTTATTCTGATTGAAACAATACAATCGATATTAAATTATCTCATACTGAAGTCAAAACTGATGTATTTCAAAACATCAATAGCGATAGAAAACAAAAAAGAAATAAAGTTGATGGATTCAACAAATAAGACACTGGTAAGCCTATTATTAGAATATTAGGCTAATAATAACTAAATAAACAATACCTAATTGTGATTTGGAATAAAAAACATAATTTCCGCTCAAAATACTATATGGATACATTATGCATCGTAGTTCTAAACTCAGTAACCGTATTTGGATTCAACATCATATATAAAGGAGACAACCCTAATATATGAATGAACTATGATGACAGATCTCAATACTCATATGTCAATGACAAGAAATCCTAGACTCTCAGTTATGCCTTGTGAATCCACTACTTCAACCACTACTACTTCACTCTTGGCATCGAATCTACCGCTATAGGTTTCTCAGCATGTCACAACGAATCTGATCATGAACTAAGACACTAAACATCAACTAGAGACTCCCCTAAAGACCATAATATTTCACAACAAACCCCCACACCACCTCTCAAGAAGAAACCCAAAAATCCTTTTACACAGTTTCATTTTTTAATTTATCATCAATTTTTAAAAAATTTGTATCTTATTTATATATATATATATATATGTGTGTGTGTGTGTGTGTGTGTGTCTACATAAATGGATCGATATAGTTATTTTATTTCAACAAAATTGTTTATAATGTTTTTTTAACATATATAATTGTATGAAATTGAATTTATGTTAAAATAAATTCATCAATATATTATATATAATAAGATTCTTATAAGAAAAGTCTTTATTTTTAGTTATAGATTTTATTCATTATTTCAATATAATTTAATATAATATTTATTGTTCAAATATTAATTTAAATAGATTATATTTAAAACTCAGATAACATCATTTTAATTTTCAAAAAATGATATATAATTTCTATAATTAATTAAAATTGTTTCACAACCCCTTCAGATAAAAATAATTAAGTAATAAAAAAAGAAATTATTTATAAAAAATCAACATTTATAAATTAAAAAATTTAAGTTAAGATCTACTTATATGCCTCCAAAATAATAATTTATTAGAAGGAAAGTACAATTGATTAAATATCAACAATCATAATATATGTAATATATTTTTGTGATAAATAATAAAAATTAATTTTATTCATAATATTATTACCATTTAATTTAAGATTTACATAAAATAACAAAATAATGTAGTTAAAATTATTCAATTTTTATGGCTTGTTACATTATCCCCCATAAGTGAATTGCGCCCTCGTAATACATTTATCAATCATCAGAATATTTTAAATTTCTATCTACATAATTAAAGAATAACTATATGGACTTAACTAACTGATGAAAATTCTAACACATAGATCCTTATCCTAAAAAAACAACATCTAAACTCTAAATTTGTCTTGACCATTCCACTAATTCCAATTATAACTCATCAATCCCAATATTCAAGACTCAGTTCATAAAAAAATGATGTGTAATTTTTTCCTTAGAAATAAAACTGAATAATTAGACAACATATTTCACAATCGAGGACCATTTACCAGTCTTGGTCCTTGAGGATTAGACAAAACCTTAAATTTATTAGTGTTGAACAAAAATAAAACACTTGCCTACTACAATTCTGTGTGTTCTAACACCAAAAATGTTAAATTCTGATTTATAACTTCTATGATTCCTTTGGAAAAACATTTAAAAACAAAGGAGTGATCATTCACTTTCCTATTAAAGGTTTCTGAAAGCATTTTATAAATACTTTCTTATTTGAAACATATAAAAACCCATTTTGAATATAACTATACTTTTGATAGTCTTATAAAACCAATGAATGTAGTTCCACTTTTGAAAATACTTATGCATGAGATTACTTTAAAATAAACCCAGACTTCTTCAGAAAATACTAATTATTCCTCAAAAAATAAAATGTTTAGGCTAAATTAACATTGATGGTTATATATACCTACACACATTGTGAATGATGGGTTCGCTCCCCATGATCCTATCATATTTACAATGTTTAAGTTGTTGGATTTTTTAAAAACATGTTAAGCTTATTTACATAAATATAATATCACTGATGTTTTTTAATTGTCGAAAACATATAAAAGTATTAAGATACACATACATTTATATATAATAATATATATATATATAAACATTCATTTTATCATTGTTAAAACCAAATCTCATTCCATAAGACTATTCATGAAATGTATTCAAACATTTCTTTCATGGAATACAATTATTATTCTTATATATAATTTATCATAAGAAATGTTTATATCTTGCATATAATGTCTCCAAAACATTGAAAAGAATGAAGAATTTAATTTTTATAATAATCTCAGATAGTAAACTATAAAATTAAAATGAAATCCATGAATTAAATAAGAATGCAAGGAATTTCGATATTATGCATATTGCATGACCATGGATAAATGCAACTGTTACATCCTTAATATAACAAATAAAAATTCATAATTATTATTTCTAAATGACAATATAATTTATAGACATGTCGAAAAACATCTGTTATATATATATATATGAAATTGAATCTTTAATTTTAAATCCAAACATCGATAAATGAAAATATCACATGGGATGATTGTTATTGAATTAGATTAAAACATATAATTTTTCAAAAAATATATATACCTTGGTAGAACATGGTTATTATAATCAGAATTATATTGAAAAAATAAATTAAATTTTTACAAATTATGTATATACCCTTTACATCATTAGTTCCAATGTAATTATACACATAAATGGATATATCCTTTAGAAATAAACATAGACTAAAAAACTAGAATAAAAATTAAAAATTTAAGAATGAAGTATAGAAAAATTAATTTTTATATACCATAATAAAAAAATATCCCATACCTCAAATAAAATGGAAACCAATGTGTCCTAAAATATTTAATCCCTTGAAATTGGACTTTAAAGAAGATTAATATTTGAAAATAAAATTAAACAATCCCTTGCAATTAATGGATTCATATCAAAAAAATATATACTATGAAATAGAGAGCCCCTTAAAAAAATCCATAGGACTAAAATCAAATATTTGAGATAAATAAACAAAATATAAATAATGAAAATCATTTACTAATACCCATTAAAATTAAAAATTCAATTTTTAAAAGATCACTCCCTTCAATTTAATTAATACAAATTATAATTACTTGAAAATTAAATAATGAACGAAATAGATTGAAGTTTCCCTTAATATAATGATAACAGAATTGAAATTAATGTATAAATTAATCCCTTACTATATTTTTATGTTGTTGTATTTTTACAACATCACTCCCTTCCCAATGACGCTTGCCACTCAAAGTCTCAGAAAGAGAAATAAAAGAAAACGCAGAAACTACAACATCATCCCGGACTACCAGTCTTCACCCATTTATTTATACACACAACATGATAATATAACTAATTACATTATTTAATTTAGTGAGGATATTTAATTTATTTTATATAAATATAATATATCTTAATGTTAAATAAAATCAAAAGAATTAATTCATGATGTGATAAGGAAAAAATATATACATATTTAGTTTTTGATGAACAAAGAAATTATTCCAAAAAATGAAATCAAGAAGAGAAATATCAAAAAGAATGGATATGGATTTCATTCGCTAAGTACATCATCATGATGCACCAAATTTAAACCATACAATAAACAATTTATGATGATTGAATCAAAACAATCGGTATTAAATTAACTCAAACTAACATTGAAACTGATAGAATTCAAAACTTCAATAGCTACTGCCAAGAGAAAAGAAAAAAATAAGATGAATTCAATATATAAGACATCCGAATTATTCATTTTAAAAGATTCATATAACAATGGATAATTAAATAATACCTAATTGCAATTTGGGACCACAAATATCATTTTCCACCCAAATCCTATTCGAATACTTTATGAATCACAGATATGGACGTGGTCTCTATATCTGGCTTCAACATTTCATATGAGGAAGACAACACTAAACTGAAAATGAACACTGAAAACAGATCCCGGTCTACAACAATCGATGACCGGAATCTCATGACTCTCAATTTTTTCTTACAAAGCCACTCCTTTAATAGCCACTCAAACTCATTCTTGGGCTCGACTCTACTACGACAAGTTTCTTTTCTCAAAACGATGAGTCATATCATGAAATGTAACTCTAGACTACGAAATGAGACTCCTATGAAGTCTATCATGTTTCTAAACAAACCCCCACACTACCACCCAACCCGAAACCCAAAAATCATTTTAGAATTTTTCATTTTTTTAATTTATCATCATTTCATTAAAACAATTGTATATTATGTCAATATATATATATATATATGTATATGTATGTATGTATATATATATAAATGGATAAATATTGTTTTTTATATCAATGTTATTTTTTAACAGCCATATAATTTATTTAATTTTATGAATTGGAATTTATATTGAAATAAATTAATCAATATATTATATATAATAAGTTTCTTTGAAAAAATTTCCTTTTAATTAAAAATTTTATTCATTGTATCAATATAATTTAATTCAATATTTATAATTACAAAATTAATTTAAGTGAATGATTATTAATATATATATATCAACATTTTAATTTCAGAAGTGATTTATTATTTCAATAATTATTTATAATGGTGTCACAATCCCTTCCAATTAATATAATCAAGTAATAAAATTATGTAGAATTATGTTCATAAAATCAATATTTATAAATTTATTATTTTATGATATGATCAACATATATGCCTCCAAAATAATAATTTATTGAAAGACATGCACAATTGACTAATTTCAATAATAATAGTAAATGTAATATATTTTTATGAATAATAACAAAATGTAATTTTATTCATCATATTCATAACATTTAATTAAAAATATATTTTAATTTAAAATAAAATGCACTTAAAATTATTCAAATTTTCTAGGTTTTTATAGTCCTCATGTGTTGTTGGATCGTCTTCAATTTATCATCCACCACCTCTACTAATTCTGGTCCCATCAAATTCCTTTTCCAGACTTCATCCAAAAAATATGAATATTGACACCACTTCCTATACAATGCCTCAAAAGGTTCTAGTGGAATACTTGAATTAAAACTATAATTATAAGAGAACTAAACTAAAGAAATATGTTGATCCCACTTCTGTGGTATTCCACTAAAGAATCATCAAGAATACAATCTAAAGTCAGAATTGTTCATTCTGACTACCCATATGATTTGTGATGAAAAGATTTACTGAAATTTAATTCGGTGCCCAATAACTTTTGAATCCCCTTCTAAGAGTTAAAAGTGAACATGGGATCCCACTCAGATACAACAGAAAGTTGAAATCCATGTAATATGGAAATCATTATAAGTTACAATCATGAATGTTTATCCAAAGTAATTGTACTTGTAATAGGGAAAAAATGTTCATATTTAGTTGTCCAATCCACAACAACCCAAATCACAATGTTACATCAAGAAGTATTAGGTTTTCCACAATGAATTCCACAGATATATTATCCCATTTCCACTTTGGCACTAGAAAAGTCCGAAACATCCATTTCAATAACTACCACTCTTCTTTAACATATTAACATGTAAAATATTTCATGCTAAATTTACTAATATGAATTTTTCATTCTATACCACTATCAACACCCCCAAAGGTCTATATACATTATTGTACTTCTAGGATGAACAGAAAAGGGAAAAGTATGAGCCTTACACAAAAAAATCATTCTTCAATTGGGAATCACAAGGAACCCACTTCCTTTTAAAAAATCATAAAACACAATCTTTGTCATGGTTAAATTCTGGAATCTTGCTTATTTTAACCAGTTATACCATTTCCTACAGCTCATAGTATTCATTCTGTTCTTGCATAATTCTGTTTCATAATGATGAATGTACTAAAACCTGAAACAAAACAGATGTTTTTCCTACACAAATAACTTCTAATCCAAAATACATAAGATCATTAATCATGGGATCTTGTTCTAAATGTCACATTTCTAATGATGAAATATGTTTTCAACTTAAGGATTTCACCACTTAGTTTTATTTTCAAGAATGGCAATTGATCATGAAATTATAATCCTTTATCATTTGAAACCATATTCTTTGCATCATGTTTTATTCCATCTGAGTGAATATATTCTTCTGACTATTATGGTCAATACATAATTGACCTTTTTCTTAGTATAAATGATGCCTCCAAATTATCAAAAAAAACACAGCATCTAATTCTAAATCGTGTGCCATATAATTAAGCTCATGCAATTTTTGTTTCCATGAGGCATAAGAATTTATCTGACCATTCTACATCAAAACCAAACAATGTACCTTCAACGAAGAATCAGTGCAGATGACAAAATCACCATTTCAGGAAGGCATGGAAAAACTAGAGCATTCACCAATCTCATCCTTAGTCCCTAGAAACAAACAATACATTCTTTTGTCCAAAAAATTTTAACACCATTTTAGTTTTATATAGTTAGTGTGAAAGATAACCAGGATTTATTACATTGCTACTCATGGCTACCGTGAAGTGAATGTCATTGTTGATTCTCTTGCTAACAAAGGATTTCATTAGAGCATAACTTGGCTTGAAACTCTGCCAGCTGATTTATCTTATCTTTCCTATTAAGATTGTAAAACAATCCCATCTTTCCGACTATTGTAACTTTTTTTATTAATAAATTGTCTTTTGGTCTTTGACCAAAGCATTACCTTTTTAAAAAAATTATAGGTCTTGTCCATTTATCAACCACTTTTATTTTGGAAGAATCTACTATTATCACAACCTTAATTACAATGTTCCAATGAAATGAAATATGATTGAACCAAATATCGCACTTTCGAAATTTTCCAAACTATTTCTTATCCATTAATGTTAGTAAAACAACCCTTATATCGTTTTGATGCTCCTCTTTACTCGTATAAAATATCATAATGTCATCGATAAACACAACCATAAATTTATCCAAGAACTCATGTAATTGTCTATTCATAAAATTCATGATTATTAAAAATTTATTTGTTAACCCAAACTTATAAAAATTTTCATAATGATTATATATAGTACGGAAAGATGTTTCTGGGATGAAAAAATCATTCACCTTCAGTTGATGGTATATGTATCTCAAGTCAATTATTGAAAAATACAAATCTCCCTAGAGCTGATCAAACAAGTCATCAATATTATGAAATTGGTAATTTCTTTAATAGTGATGATATTAATATATTTATAATCAATGCAATGTCTCATAGAATCGTCATTATTTTTAACGAACAAAACATAAGCACCATAATGTTAATTTTTAGGACGAATGAAGATTTTATCCATCAAATCATGCAACTGATTTTTCAATTCACGAAGTCCTATTTGAGCTATTAAATATGGGGATTTTGAATTGTCGTAGCATTAAAAAGTATGTCAATTTTGATTTTTAATTCCCGATAAGGTACGAGTAACTCATCAAGAAAAATATAAAGGTATTCATTTACCACCAGCAAATCATTAATCTGATTAATTTCCTTGTTTTCCAAAATTTGAGCAAGATAAAATTAATTTCCATCTTTCAACTGTTTCAAATATTCCTGATATGTTATCATTTTTATGGGATCATTATTTTATAAAAACTGAAAATCATTCTAAAAACAATTTCTTTTTCACTGCAATCAATCATAGATTGATAAATAGAAATCCAATCCATTCCCATAATGACATCAAACTCTATTAAGGAAAAAATAGAAAGTCTTGTAGGTAAATAATTTCTACATAACTCAACATAATGATTCTTATAAATCATTTATTTGATAATATTTCCCCTATGTGTTTTAAAAATATTTTATTGTCTCATTTTTTGAGGTGATATTTCCAATTTACTAGAAAAGTTTTCAGAAATAATTGAATGTTTATACCCCATATCAAACAAATCATTATAAAAATCTGAGTAAACAATCATGGTACCTAATACAACATCATTGGATGCCCTAGAACTAGATAAAGTAGTCAAAAAGGATCTCACTACTCTTTTCTTCTTATTGGATGGCTTATTTTCATTATTTAAATATCTCATTGGGTAAGAATTTTCATAATGAACCTTCTCTCTAAATATTAAACAATCAACATTTTTCTTATTATTATTAGTATTAACATCATTTTCATTAAAATATTGGTGATATTTCTAAACATACCACATAGAAAAAACTTCCCTATTTTGTAAGGCATTCTCGATGGTGCTTTTTTCCACACCTCTAAAAAACTGTAAACTAAATTTTCTTACCTTCAGATTTTATTTATTTATTATTACCCATATATTTTTATCTGGATATCTTATTATACTCATTTTTAATGTGCATGTGATCATCAGCAATATCATCTTGTATCCCCTCAGCACATCATAAAAGTTTTTCATAACATTTGAATTCACAGGAGGCCAGCGTCGTTTGGTACCATGGCATAAATCCTGTTTAAAAATGGTTCATTTGTCTATCATGATCCATAATAATATTTACATCATACCTAGATTGTCAGGTAATGTTTGATTCATACATGGACTCTAATTATTTTCGGATTTTCTTCAATTTTAGGTGTTTATCTCCATCCTGAGTTCCACCACATTTGGAAAATATTTTTCAAGGAAAAGACTATTAAATTCACCACATTATATTTCGTCAATCACCTCTCTATCCCTGATAATTATTACTATTGTTCACCATTGCTTAGCCTCACCTTCAAAATTTTAAATGGAAACACATACCTTTTGATTATATGAACATCCCATAACATCTAATATCTTCCCAAATGCCATAATCCCCCCTTCAACTACTACTGGGTAAGAAGATCTATTGAAATCTGGAGGGTGTTGTCTCATAAAATGTCCCACTATCATCATGTTCTTTGTAGTACCTCTGATTATTCTCTTGCATGGATACTACAACCATTTATTGCTTGAGTCAAATAATCCATTACTATAAAAAATTTATCAGTTTAGATACCTACCATTTTGGGGTGTACATTCCGAAGGATATCATTCTGTCTGTGCCTTTCCTCTTTAACTTCCTAGTTTTTTCTGCATAAAACTATTCTGAAAAAACCTTACTTAGTTAAGGTAACATGGTAATATTTAAATTCTATATAATTTCAAATTAACAACAATTTAAAAACCATTTTTGGTATTTTATAAACATCATTATAACCATTAATGTTATCAAAACCATCCTCGGATGCCCACTGTTATTACCCACCCTTACATGAGTACATAATAGTGAACTTTAGTCAAAATATTACTTCCTTTCATTTTGAAGATATTATAAGGTTCATTTTTTAAGATAATTGGGATATAATACATACATTAAATTACAAATTCATATAGAGAAGATACCAAAAAAATAGTATCCTTTTTTTCAAAATAAAAAACATTAATAATTAAACTTGTTTTCTTTCGCAATTATTCATTAAATTTAAAAATCCTTTATTATATGTATTAAAAATCCTTATATCCCATGAAAATCGTTTAAAAACAAGAAATGAGCACAATAATCTAAGTAAAATATATTAAAATAAGTAAATAACACATTAGTCCATGAATACTTGTTACGTATGAAATCATTTACAGAAAGGGAAACATGACACCCATAAAAAATACCTTTGGAAACATGTAATTTCCAAGAGATTTTTAAAAAACATATCTATCAAAAATAGAACCATAAAGGTATCATGTTTCATTACATACATAATCATATAACCCTCTCGTTTACCTTATAATTTGTAACCCTAATGGATACCATACAATGTGTGTAACCATCACAGTTTCACGTGGAGTAACCATACGACCAAACTCAAACTTAAACATAACCAATGCATTTGATGGAGATATAGGTCCCACCCTTCATCCTAATAAATGTACAATAAGTAGAAAATAATCATACAACATGATAAATTTCATAACCACAATCCTTTTGAATTTTGTAAAACATTATTTTAGAAGTGCTTTTTAAATGACAAGCCCCATATTTATATCATATTATTGATATGGGAAATAAGAGAACAATTTTAATATATGTAATATCAGTAAAAAAACATAATAAAAAATAATAAAAACAAAAAATCATCACATAAATGATCTCAAAACTACATAATAAACTAATTAGATGGTTAAACCAAAGAATAGAAATTGAGTTAAGAATTCACTTACCTCAGGTTTGTCTTACATAGAACTTTTTTAAAAATCATATATAATGGTTAAAATAGTGTTATAAATATATTTTAAAAAATATTAATAATTATAATATCTTATATGATCATTTAATTACATCATTTTATCCTTGAATTATTATTATTTTGTTCCATCGATTGTTTTGGGTGCATTCTTTACATGATTTTCATGGCTACTTTTGTATTTTATTTCCTTGTCATATGGAAAGGAAATTCCAAAAGTTGAATAAAATGGTATTCATATAACTCCATTATATATTTTATTATAAATATTTCATACCTTTTGGATAAGTGGAGGGAAATAGTGTATATTAAAAGAATGTAATTTGTAAGAAAACACATGAAAAAAGAAGATGATTCTTACCTCTTGATCTCGTCTCTTTGAGATCCTTCTTATGGCCTTTGGTTTTGGAATTTTGAGGAGACCAGAATCTCTATGAAGTGAGGAATATCTTTGGTGAGGAAATTTTACATAATTTATGAAATTTGCATGCATTTATCGATGTGATAAGAATAGGGGAATGAGAGGGGTATTTATAGTGGAGGGGAGGAGGGCTTTTACATTATTTTAATAATTAATATTTTATTTTTCCTTAATACTATGAAGAGTCTTGATTTATGTGACACAAAATAGTAATTATAGCATTTTATGTTGAACCATGTGGAAGTAAATCACTTATGATATCATATATAGTGTATTTAACTGATAATTTGAATATACAGTATTTTACCATATTTCTCTATTCATCAAAAATTCAAATATTTTATAAAAATTCAAAAATTAACCCTATCCATTTTTTGACACATTGAATTAAAAAATGAACTCCTATTTTTGAAAATATTTTTCAAAATATTAGTAATCAACATTAGACTCACAATAACTTACTATTCATTTTACTATTCATAAGGGTATGTTAAAATTCATCAAAAAGTCATGTTGGTTTCATCGGACTGTCAGTAACTTACTGATCATAATTGAAGATGAACGTTTTTTGTAATTCAAAACATAGAAGTGGAAAAATTATGTTTAAAGGCTAGTTATATACATAAAATTCAAAAGTTGTTTCCTATATTTAAATTTTATTTTTAAATCCTTCTGGAATTATAGAAAATGAAACATGATAATATAACATGTTTAAATATACTGGTTGTTTGAATAAATCTATATTATATGACCCATCAAATTGAATGAAAATAATATGAATTTGGGAATGTAATGTGAGATTCTATGACAAATAAAATAGTAAAATATTAATTTGAAAACTGAAATTAAATATAAAAATTATGTGTTAATAATAACATGTATCATAAACCATATAAAACCCATAATTTTTCATCCATTAAATAATTATCAAGGATCATTCATTGACATTCATATATACAATGGAACAATATTGCATATTATAAATGAAAACGATGATATTTTTTTGAGATAATTCCATGATCTAGATATAGATGTAATGTGATAACATGACAATATTAATCAAGATGTTAATATGATATTTTAGTAAATGAAATCGAAAACCAGAGAATTAGGGAATCCATGAAATTAATTTACTGAATGTGAGGTGTGTGAGGATTACTTGAGAGTTGTGAGGCGATCATATCGATGTGCCAATGAAGGAGAGGTTGAATTAGACTGAAAAAATGGTTGGATGGCACAAGATCAAAAAAATGATTTTAGGGATTCTGTATGAGATACAACCAATTCACCCATCACCTGGTCATTGGTGCTTTCATGCCATAGAGGTAGTAGTTTCAGTTGTGCTAGATGTTGTTTGAGGTACAATCAGCTTTTTGAGCTTATTTCCTACACCTTGTATGATCCAGGAGATTCTCACTCTTTTTTTCACCCAGTATAGCCCATGCTCTGGTTCTAGACACATAGAGAATTCTCGTTTTCTTGGATATGAGTATGCCAGTCAGAGGACAGACCATATTGTCTTATGTTTTCCAGGGATGCAGAATGATGTATGGACAACATTAGTCTACTGGGGACCTTCTTTTGTAGAATATGTATCCATATGATGTCATTTTAGTCCTTGACTGGAATTAGTCATTGTGTTTTGTTATTTAACACTTCCAGAGAAGGGTTGTGTTTTGAGATATGGGCTTCTAGCATGTAGCTTTTTTCAGTGAGCGGGGTTTCCAAGAGGGAATCCCCTAAGTGAATACCCTTCATTCATTGTTAGATGAGCTATCAGTGGATTCATTAGATATAGATATGGTGTATTTCCCAGAATTTTATTTCAGTTCATGGATGTCTTCCATGGAGAGGTGGTGACTCTACCCCCTCAACGTGATGTTGAGTTCGGGATGGAATTGAAACATGGTGCCATTCCAATTTCAACGGAACCATATCCGATGGCACCTTCTGAGTTGCAGGAGTTATGGATTATAATTGACTAAACGATGAAGAAGGGTTTTTTTTGACCAAGCCCATCACCATGGGGTGCTCTAATATTGTTTTCAAAGAATGCATATAGTGGTTTCATGCTATGTACAGACTATGAGAGTCTGAACTTGGTGATGTTCAATAACCTTTACTCCCTCTTGATGATCGATGACCTTTTTTATAAGTTTAAAGGGGTAGCATGGTCCCCTATGATCGATCTTTGTTCAGGATATCCCCAGTTTAAGGTGAAAGAGGGTGACTTCTTGAAGACTACCTTCAGGTGCAGATATGGTCACATTGAGTTCATGGTCATGTTGTTCGTTGTTAGGAATGCACCAAATGTGTTCATGAGACTCATGAACTCCATATTCAAGGAATATATGGACCAGTTCTTAGTTATGTTTATTGATGTCATTTTAATATACTCAAGATCAGAAGAAGATCACGTTGAGTATCTTAGAAAAGTTTTAGAGGTCCTCCGACATCACCAAATCTCTAGGATGTTGTCCAAGTTCATGATTTGGACACCAGAGATGCACTTCCTTGGACCTATGGAGTCTGAGAAGTTAATAGTAGTATACCCATTAAGGTGAAATTAGTTGTATCTTGAAAAACAAATAAGAATGGGGCCGAGGATCATAGTTTCCTGGGTCTTGCATGTTACTGCCAATGATTCTTGACCTACTTCTCTTGAGTTTCAGAACCATTAAAATACTTCAAAAAAATACCATAATTTTTTATGGAGTGATCACTCTGAATAAACCTTTATTTATCTAAAGGGGAAGTTGGTTAGTGCCTTAGTTCATAGGTTTTCAGAAGAAGGGGTGATGTTTGAGGTGTTCGGTGATGCTTTAGGCAAAGGCTTGGGGAGTGTGTTGTTGCAATAATAGGGGTGATCTATTATTGGTACATGAATTAATGTCCCCATGAGTGTAACTATTCAACCAATTACCTGGATATTGCAGTGGTATCATTATCACTAATTTTGTGGTGGCATTACCACGTTGGGGAATGATTTGTAAAGACCCGCAAATTTCAAGGAAATTTTTTTTCTTAATTTTCTTTGGAATTTTACAAGAGCGCAGCTTCAGACGGCACCTGATTCCGAGGCCCGGTGTGCCCGAAATCAATTTCCGAAGTTTGGCTCGGGTACGTTCAGTGAACGAACGAGCGGGTTTTTCTATCTTTTGAACCGGTGCCCGAAATCGAATTCTGAGGGCACCGATGAAATCGCAGCGCCGGTATTTGCTTAGAAACGCCTCTTCCGGAGTTGCGTTTTCTCAGACGTGGTTTTTAAATTTTGCGGTTTTAAGTCAGAAATAAAATAAAGTTTGTGCGACAACTTTATTCTATTTCACTTAAGCTGCTTGGAAGCCACTTGAAGCCACTTAAAGACGGCTTGAACTGAGTTGAACTGGATAGGATGCTATCCGGAAATATCCTACCCCCTTGGTAGGATATTTGTGCGGTGGGGTCCGCACGAGCCTTGCCGTTTCTTTCGCTAAGTAATGCACCCGCGAAAACCCGTCAAAGTAACTGAAAAGTCAACCGACGCGTTTTCTTTAATTCTTAACAGACCATTTAATTGGGCGGTTTATTTCGTGAATTAAATGGGCTGTTTCTTTCGTGAATTAAATGGGCTGTTTCGCTCGTTGAATTAATTCAACGAACTGATGGGTCGTTACTTACGCTTTTGCGTTTGTTGGCATGTTTATAAAATAAGACCAACCTAAAAAAAAATCCTTTGAAAGGATTTGAGAGGATCCTTGTTTCTTCATCTCCCCGCGAAGAACGCGAAGAACGCGAAGAACGCGAAGAACGCCGGCGACCGAAATTCGACGACTCACACCGAGATCTGCGACGTCGACGAGCTTTACCCGCGACGTTCTTCGGCGACGCCTCTTCTTCCGCAGCCGATCCTCGTTCGGAAACTAAGGTGAGAATCAGATCGTTTAAGTTCTCCCTTTTTAAATTTCATGGCAACGGATTTAATTAATTAAATCCGTTTGTTCTTGATCCGTAGATTGGCGACGCGACGCCGGATACCGCGACGACGCGACGATCTCCTTCATCCGCGACGAGCGATTCCGCGACGACCTCTCGTCCGACGACGACGACAAGTTAAGGGTTGATTGGAATATTTTCCTTTCCCGTGATTTTATTTCTTTGAAATAAAGAACCCGATCACGGAACAATTTTAAATTTATTTAAAATTGTTGATTGGTTAATTCTTGTTTCTCCCGTTGTTTATGACTAACGCGGAGGGTGCGGGTCTAACGAACAAGACCCGGCAACCCTCCGCTGATCTTCCCTTTTGTGCGGATTTGGCGGACGATGACGGACCGCGCGGCAAGGGCGATCTGTTGATCCCGCAGTGAAGATCGGCCCCCGAGAGGAGCATCGGCGCAGACGGGAGGCAAAACGGGCCACCGGAGCAACTCCGGTGGCCCGCGGAAGGCGGCGGCGGCGCGGGTCGCCTGCGCGGCGGCGCCGGCGACCGGAGGCGGCGGCGCCCGGCGCGCCGCCGGAGGAGTCCGCCGCGGCCGAGCCACGGCGGTGGCGAACCGCCGGACCGCGTCCGCGGTCCGGCCACCCAGCACGCGGCCCGCGCGGGCCGCGTTTCTCCAAAGCCGCGGGTTTGACCCGCGGCGGCTCCCTAGGCCGCTCGGCCGAAGCCGAGCCGGCCGGTCCGGTCGCCCGGGCCGCGCCCAGGCCGGACCGGACCCTGCCTAGCCGGGTCGGGCCGACCCGGTTCGGCCGACCCAAGGGGGGGTTCGGGCCGGGTCGCCCCGGGCCCAGAACCCCCGTTTCGGGCCCTTTTCGGTCTTTCGCCCATATCTTGGGCCTGGGACCTCCGATTGACGAACCGTCAGCGGCTACGCGATACTTGGATCGAGACGGTCGTTTCGGTATATTTTACTCAAGGTTTAGGAAGACTTTGGGTTCAGCCAGGTTGGTTCGTACACGAAACCAACCGGGCCCTCGGAGCAGAAACACTCATAACTTGAGCTACGGACGTCCGAACGACGTACCGTCTGCTGTGGTAATTTCCTCTAAGTGAGACGGAACTTTTGGCATACTCCGCCCGAGGATCGGATACAGGCGGAGTACGGTCGGGTTGGTTTTTCCCTAAAAACCAACCGGGCCCCTGGGACGAAAATGCCAATAACTCTCAGACCGGGCGTCCGATTGACGCGCCATCTGTTGCGTTGAGATCCTGTTGTCGATACGGAACTTTTGGATACATCAACTTCGGACTACGTGTCAGTTGATGTATCAGCCTCTCGGGTCGTGGAGCGGGCCCTCCTAAACGAGCTTGCTATGTGCAGGAACCCTAGCACTGGCTGTGACTTCGACGACAGAGCAGAGATCCTCCGTGGACTGCGACGACGGCAGAGCAGAGATCCTCAGTGGACTGCGACGACGGCAGAGCAGAGATCCTTCGTGGACTGCGGCGACGACTGTGCAGAGATCCTCAGTGGACTGCGTCGACTACTGCACTCAGCGATCCTACGTGGATCAGTACTACAGGTTCTGTGTGAGCCCGATCCTATGTGGGTCCTTACTACCGGTTCTGTGTGAGCCACTGCCTACAGGTTCTGTGTGAGCCCGATCCTGTGTGGGTCTTCTGCGGGGGTTAGTACCTATCGATCCTTCGTGGGTCCGACGACTTAGATGGATCAGTGATCATCTTTGACGTCAACTGAAAAAGTATACCTGGTTGAGCTGAATCTTATGTTACT
This sequence comes from Viscum album, assembly GCA_963277665.1. NCBI lineage: Eukaryota > Viridiplantae > Streptophyta > Magnoliopsida > Santalales > Viscaceae > Viscum > Viscum album. Next base: position 1,900,660,333 of record OY728150.1, read on the forward strand.
CTCCTTTGTGGATTGTGTTGAACTATCCTATGTGGATTTACTGTTTACTCTCCTTGTGGATTTGAGTCTTGCTTTCCTTTGTGGATTGAGTTGTTCTTGAGCTCGTGAGCAGAGCTAGAATTGGGGACTTAGGTATATGTATGGGCATATACCTAAGTCGAGTCACATGTTACTTCGTGATTGCATCTTTCTTTTGTGCTATATCCTTTGTGGATTTCGGGAGACCTTCGGGGGTCTCGGGGTCCTTACTGAGTAGCTTGTACTCACCCCTGCATGGGCTATGCCCGCACTTCGTGGTGTTGGTTGCAGACGACGGACAACGCTGATCACGGTTGGGGCATGGAGCAGGACGGTACCTGGAGGTGGACCACTGGGCGGGACGTGCTCGGAGCGGACGTGGGACCCGAGGAGCCTGGAGGCTATCTGTACCCACCCTTCAGGTGGGATTGCCAGTGGACGACACGAGGCCGCCGTCTTTTCTTCAGTTGCTGTACTTTACTTTTCAGTTGTAATTTACAGTTGGGCATGTATTTCCGGCCCCCTTTACTTTCCGCTTGCTGACTCTGTGTGGTTGTTACTTGTAAAGGCAATGCCTTCCCTGTTTACTGGGATTTTACGCCTTGGTGCTAGTCGCCAGCCCCTGGCCTATGGAAGGCGGGCTTGGGGTAGTCACGGATCACGTCAGTCGGAGATTCCGACTTAGCCGTTGGCTCGATCCTTACGGCTAGAGACTCCTATGGGAGCAGACTTGACGATTACGCACTGGTGCCGGCAGTGTCAGCTTACTCTAAGAGGCGAGAGCTTCGGCTGGGATCTCCTTGTAGCGGCGTCGAGGCCTTACGACGTCAACTTGGGCATGGATTGGCTATCCACGGTTCATGCCCAGATCGACTGTTTTAGGCACAAGGTGCGATGTGTTCGCACCGACGGGAGCAGGTTTACCTTCACCGGCGAGAAGGGAACCTTTGCAGCACAGGATGGACTTCCGCGGAGGAGAGTGCAGCCTATCTCTCATCAGTTGGCTAGCCTCATCCTAGGAGCAGTGGACGTGCGGAGTCCGACTTTTCCTGCAGTGGTGGACCAGTACGTGGACGTCTTTCCCGACGACGTTCCAGGGCTACCTCCTCGTAGAGAGGTAGACTTTTACATCGACTTGTACCCCGGGATAGCCCCGATATCTACTCCAGCATATCGGATGGCCCCCGCCGAGCTTCGGGAGCTGCGGGTACAGTTGGAGGACTTGCAGAGCAAGGGGTTTATCCGACCCAGTGTTTCACCCTGGGCTTCCCCGATTTTGTTCGCCAAGAAGGCGGACGGGAGCTTGCGACTATGTGTCGACTATCGTCGCCTGAACCAGGTGACAGTGAGGAACAAGTATCCGCTGCCACGGATTGATGACCTCTTCGATCAGCTCAAGGGAGAGCGGTGGTTCTCGAAGATAGACCTCCGGTCAGGCTATCATCAGCTCAGAGTTCGAGACGAGGACGTGCAGAAGACGGCCTTCAGGTGTCGGTATGGCCATTATGAGTTCTTGGTTATGCCATTCGGCGTAACCAATGCTCCAGCAGTGTTCATGAGCCTCATGAACAGGATCTTCCAGCCATACCTCGACCGATTTGTCGTGGTCTTCATTGACGACATTTTGGTATACTCGACGACTGAGGAGGAGCATGCCTACCACCTACGAGTTGTGCTAGACACACTCCGAGAGCACCAGCTTTATGGCAAGCTCTCAAAATGCCAGTTCTGGTTACGTGAGGTCCACTTCTTGGGGCACGTCATTTCTGAGGCGGGAGTTGCAGTGGATCCCACGAAGATCGAGGCAGTGCTAGCTTGGGAGCCACCCCGGAGCGTGACAGAGGTGCGGAGCTTCTTGGGCCTAGCGGGATACTATCGGAGATTCGTGCCAGACTTCTCCAGAGTTGCGGCACCACTCTCAGCGTTGACGAAGAAGGGGAAACCCTTCGTATGGTCAGACAGATGTCAGCAGAGCTTCCAGGAGATGAGACAGAGATTGACCAGCGCACCTATCTTGAGGTTGCCTGAGGAGGGAGTTGGATACGTAGTTTACTGCGATGCATCAGGGACTGGACTCGGGTGCGTCCTGATGCAGGAGCAGGCCGTGATCGCCTACGGATCACGTCAGTTGAGGCCGCATGAGCAGAACTACGCCACTCATGACCTGGAGTTAGCAGCAGTGGTCTTCGCTCTGAAGACTTGGCGGCACTATCTGATGGGCGAGCGCTTCACAGTCTTTTCTGACCACCAGAGTCTCAGGTATATCTTCTCTCAGAAGGACCTGAACCTGAGACAGCGGAGATGGCTTGAGTTCCTCCAGGACTATGACTTTGAGATAGTCTATACTCCTGGGAAGGGGAACGTGGTAGCCGATGCCCTCAGCAGGAGGACGGGCATTCAGCTACATGAGGAGGCGACGGAGTAGCTAGCCTCATTACAGATATCCTTCGTGGATAGAGACGGAGCAGCCTTTCTTCAGTCTCTCACAGTCTCTCCTCCACTTCTACAGCGGGTCAGAGAGGCTCAGCGTGGGGACGCTGACTGTGAGACCCGGCGTGCACTGATATCCTCAGGTCAGGCGCCTGATGGTTTCTCCCTGGGAGCAGAGCACGACATCCTTTTCAGAGGACGTACCTTCGTACCAGTCGCTTTACGAGAGGAGGTGCTGAGAGAGTTTCACACTTCTCCCTTGGCGGTGCATCCCGGAGTGGCGAAGATGTACCAGGATCTCAGACGACAGCACTGGTGGCCGGGCATGAAGAAAGCTGTGGCAGAGTTCGTTTCACGATGCCTCACCTGCCAGCAGGTGAAGGCAGAGCATCAGGTACCAGCAGGCTTGGTACAGCCCTTGGAGGTCCCGGAGTGGAAGTGGGATGCCATATCTATGGACTTCGTGACTGGACTTCCACGCACTTCCAGAGGTCACGACTCCATTTGGGTGATTGTCGACCGACTCACCAAGTCGGCACACTTCTTACCCATCAGAGAGCAGGGCTCAGTGGAGAGCTTGGGACGTCTTTACGTCCAGGAGATCGTACGGCTTCACGGTGTTCCATCGTCTATCGTCTCCGATCGAGATGCTCGTTTCACTTCCCGGCTTTGGAAGGGGTTGCTGGAGGCGTTCGGGACGCGGCTCCATCTGAGCACAGCCTTCCACCCTCAGACGGATGGTCAGACGGAGAGGACCATACAGACACTCGAGGACATCCTCCGTGCATGTGTTCTCGACTTTGGTCGCAGCTGGGAGGACCACCTACCCTTGGTGGAGTTCGCGTACAACAACAGCTACCACTCCACCATCGGGATGGCACCATACGAGGCGTTGTACGGCAGACCCTGCAGATCACCGTTGTGCTGGACAGACCCTGGGGAGTCAGCACTCGTGGGACCAGAGATGGTCCGAGCCACGACAGAGAAGGTCCAGATCATCCAGGAGAGGATGAGGACAGCTCAGAGCCGGCAGAAGTCATATGCTGACAGGAGGCGGAGGCCACTAGAGTTCGAGGATGGCGACCACGTCTTTTTGCGTGTCTCACCTCGACGTGGTTTACAGAGATTTGGCCGAGGCGGAAAGTTGTCTCCACACTTCATCGGGCCTTTCCAGGTCCTCAGCAGGATAGGAGAGGTGGCTTATCGCCTGGCTCTACCACCTCAGTTGCACCGGGTGCACGACGTCTTCCACGTGTCTCAGCTGAGGAGATACGTGCACGACCCGACGCACATCATCGACTTTGGGGAGCTGGACGTGGACGATGGGGCGACTTTTGCGGAGGTCCCAGTGGAGATCGAGGATCGACAGGAGCGGGTCCTACGTGGGCGGTCGATTCCTCTTGTGCGCGTCAGATGGCAGCACGGGAACCTCCAGGAGAGCACTTGGGAGCGGGAGGCTCAGATGCGTGCTCAGTACCCCCTTTTGTTCCCCTAGTTTTCGATGTAACTTTACGGGGACATAAATCCCTGAGGTGGGAGTAATGTAAAGACCCACAAATTTCAAGGAAATTTTTTTTCTTAATTTTCTTTGGAATTTTACAAGAGCGCAGCTTCAGACGGCACCTGATTCCGAGGCCCGGTGTGCCCGGAATCAATTTCCGAAGTTTGGCTCGGGTACGTTCAGTGAACGGACGAGCGGGTTTTTCTATCTTTTGAACCGGTGCCCGGAATCGAATTCTGAGGGCACCGATGAAATCGCAGCGCCGGTATTTGCTTAGAAACGCCTCTTCCGGAGTTGCGTTTGCTCAGACGTGGTTTTTAAATTTTGCGGTTTTAAGTCAGAAATATAATAAAGTTTGTGCGACAACTTTATTCTATTTCACTTAAGCTGCTTGGAAGCCACTTGAAGCCACTTAAAGACGGCTTGAACTGAGTTGAACTGGATAGGATGCTATCCGGAAATATCCTACCCCCTTGGTAGGATATTTGTGCGGTGGGGTCCGCACGAGCCCCGCCGTTTCTTTCGCTAAGTAACGCACCCGCGAAAACCCGTCAAAGTAACTGAAAAGTCAACCGACGCGTTTTCTTTAATTCTTAACAGACCATTTAATTGGGCGGTTTATTTCGTGAATTAAATGGGCTGTTTCTTTCGTGAATTAAATGGGCTGTTTCGCTCGTTGAATTAATTCAACGAACTGATGGGTCGTTACTTACGCTTTTGCGTTTGTTGGCATGTTTATAAAATAAGACCAACCTAAAAAAAATCCTTTGAAAGGATTTGAGAGGATCCTTGTTTCTTCATCTCCCCGCGAAGAACGCGAAGAACGCGAAGAACGACAGCGACCGAAATTCGACGACGCACACCGAGATCTGCGACGTCGACGAGCTTTACCCGCGACGTTCTTCGGCGACGCCTGTTCTTCCGCAGCCGATCCTCGTTCGGCAACTAAGGTGAGAATCAGATCGTTTAAGTTCTCCCTTTTTAAATTTCATGGCAACGGATTTAATTAATTAAATCCGTTTGTTCTTGATCCGGAGATTGGCGACGCGACGCCGGATACCGCGACGACGCGACGATCTCCTTCATCCGCGACGAGTGATTCCGCGACGACCTCTCGTCCGACGACGACGACAAGGTAAGGGTTGATTGGAATATTTTCCTTTCCCGTGATTTTATTTCTGTGAAATAAAGAACCCGATCACGGAACAATTTTAAATTTATTTAAAATTGTTGATTGGTTAATTCTTGTTTCTCCCGTTGTTTATGACTAACGCGGAGGGTGCGGGTCTAACGAACAAGACCCGGCAACCCTCCGCTGATCTTCCCTTTTGTGCGGATTTGGCGGACGATGACGGACCGCGCAGCAAGGGCGATCTGTTGATCCCGCAGTGAAGATCGGCCCCCGGGAGGAGCATCGGCGCAGACGGGAGGCAAAACGGGCCACTGGAGCAACTCCGGCGGCCCGCGGAAGGGGGCGGCGGCGCGGGTCGCCGGCGCGGCGGCGCCGGAGACCGGAGGCGGCGGCGCCCGGCGCGCCGCCGGAGGAGTCCGCCGCGGCGGCGGCGAACCGCCGGACCGCGTCCGCGGTCCGGCCACCCAGCACGCGGCCCGCGCGGGCCGGGTTTCTCCAAAGCCGCGGGTTTGACCCGCGGCGGCTCCCTCGGCCGCTCGGCCGAAGCCGAGCCGGCCGGTCCGGTCGGCCGGGCCGCGCCCAGGCCGGACCGGACCCGGCCTAGCCGGGTCCGGCCGGGTCGGACCGACCCGGTTCGGGCCGACCTGGTTCGGCCGACCCAAGGGGGGGTTCGGGCCGGGTCGCCCCGGGCCTAGAACCCCCGTTTCGGGCCCTTTTCGGTCTTTCGCCCATATCTTGGGCCTGGGTCCTCCGATTGACAAACCGTCAGCGGCTACGCGATCCTTGGATCGAGACGGTCGTTTCGGTATATTATACTCAAGGTTTCGGAAGACTTTGGGTTCGGCCGGGTTGGTTCGTACACGAAAACAACCGGGCCCTCGGAGCAGAAACGCTCATAACTTGAGCTACGGACGTCCGAACGACGTACCGTCAGCTGTGGTAATTTCCTCTAAGTGAGACGGAACTTTTGGCATACTCCGCCCGAGGATCGGATACAGGCGGAGTACGGTCGGGTTGGTTTTTCCCTAAAAACCAACCGGACCCCTGGGACGAAAATGCCAATAACTCTCAGACCGGGCGTCCGATTGACGCGCCGTCAGTTGCGTTGAGATCCTGTTGTCGATACGGAACTTTTGGATACATCAACTTCGGACTACGTGTCAGTTGATGTATCAGCCTCTCGGCTCGTGGAGCGGGCCCTCCTAAACGAGCTCGCTATGTGCGGGAACCCTAGCGCTGGCTGTGACTTCGACGACAGAGCACAGATCCTCAGTGGACTGCGACGACGGCAGAGCAGAGATCCTTCGTGGACTGCGGCGACGACTCTGCAGAGATCCTCAGTGGACTGCGTCGACTACTGCACTCAGCGATCCTACGTGGATCAGTGCTACAGGTTCTGTGTGAGCCCGATCCTATGTGGGTCCTTAATACCGGTTCTGTGTGAGCCACTGCCTACAGGTTCTGTGTGAGCCCGATCCTGTGTGGGTCTTCTATGGGGGTTAGTACCTATCGATCCTTCGTGGGTCCGACGACATAGATGGATCAGTGATCATCTTTGACGTCATCTGAAAAAGTATACCTGGTTGAGCTGAATCTTATGTTACTCTCCTTTGTGGATTGTGTTGAACTATCCTATGTGGATTTACTGTTTACTCTCCTTGTGGATTTGAGTCTTGCTTTCCTTTGTGGATTGAGTTGTTCTTGAGCTCGTGAGCAGAGCTAGAATTGGGGACTTAGGTATATGTATGGGCATATACCTAAGTCGAGTCAGATGTTACTTCGTGATTGCATCTTTCTTTTGTGCTATATCCTTTGTGGATTTCGGGAGACCTTCGGGGGTCTCGGGGTCCTTACTGAGTAGCTTGTACTCACCCCTGCACGGGCTATGCCCGCACTTCGTGGTGTTGGTTGCAGACGACGGACAGCGCTGATCACGGTTGGGGCGTGGAGCAGGACGGTACCTGGAGGTGGACCACTGGGCGGGACGTGCTCGGAGCGGACGTGGGACCCGAGGAGCCTGGAGGCTATCTGTACCCACCCTTCAGGTGGGATTGCCAGTGGACGACACGAGGCCGCCGTCTTTTCTTCAGTTGCTGTACTTTACTTTTCAGTTGTACTTTACAGTTGGGCTTGTATTTCCGGCCCCCTTTACTTTCTGCTTGCTGACTCTGTGTGGTTGTTACTTGTAAAGGCAATGCCTTCCCTGTTTACTGGGATTTTACGCCTTGGTGCTAGTCGCCAGCCCCTGGCCTATGGAAGGCGGGCTTGGGGTAGTCACGGCACGGGCCCCGAGGACGGGTCGTGACATGATTTGTGGTCTTCACGGATCACAAAAGCTTAAGTTATATCTTCTCCCTGTGGGACATGAACATGAGGCAGCAGAGGTAGATAGAGTATCTTCAAGACTACGAATTCAAATTTTCCTACACCTCATGAAAGGTGAATTTGGTGGCCAATTCCTTGAGCATGATGTCACAGAAGTATGTGGATTGTGAATCAGCTGAAACATGGAAGGCGATGGAGGAGTTGGCTACCATACACATGGGTGAAAAGGTAGAGGATAGAAGAGGTTATTAATTTTAGATGATAGTTATATCCTCTTTTTTTCAGTAGGTGTAGGTGTATTTGTGGGGGGGGGGGACTTAGATGTTGAAATGATGTGCGATCGTGTTAGCCAAGGTGATTCTCCGAGAGGATGGTGAGAAGACATGTAGAATTAGACGTTGTTTCATGGAATGATGTTTTTTCTTGGGGGAAATGCACAATATAGTTCTTATTGAGTTCCAAAACTCACCCTTAAAAGTACATCTAGGTGTTCCCATGATGTACCAGGGTTTGAGGGGAAATTTATGGTTGCTCAAAGTGAAGAAAGAAGAGGCATAGATTGTGGAAACGTGCCTCGTGTGACAGAAGGAGAAGGCTGAACACCACATCCCAGGAGGTCTTCTACTACCATTAGATGTCCCCAAGTGGAAGTGGGAGGATATAGAGATGGATTTCATTTTAAAACTACCATGAATTCAAGGGGGTTGTGATGCTATCTGGATAATGGTGGACCAGTTAATGAAATCAAGTCACTTCCTGGCAATCAAGGAGTCGAGCATGGTGGATTCCATTGCAAAACGTACATGGATGAGGTGGTTCAGTTGCATGGAGTTCCAAGGTCCATAGTCTCAGATCAGGATACCTAGTTTAACTCATGGTTCAGGAAAGGATTGAAACATACTTTTGACACCCAACTATGCATCATCACTGCATTCCACTGAGAGATAGATGGGAAAATAGAGCGGACCATCCAGACATTGGAGGATTTTCTACGTGCATGTGTTTTGGACTTTATGGGAATGTGGGTAAGACACTTGACTCTGGTAGAGTTTTCCTACAATAGTATCCATCACTCTACAAATGGCATGGCTTCATTTGAAGCCTTTTATGGGAGGTTATGTCTCTCATTGGTGTACTGGGCAGTGGTCGGGGAAGCAGGTATTCTTATCCCAGATATTTTTCAGAGCACGATGGATAGGGTTCATCATATATGAGAGAGGATTAAGGTAGCTCAGGACTGGTATAATTCTTTTGTCGATCAGAGGAGTACACCCTTTGAGTTCAATGTCAGAGACCACATGTTCTTGAAGGTCTCCTCTCGGCATGGGACATAGGTTTGGAAGGGGTGTAAGCTTTCTCCGAGGTTCGTCAGACCCTTCGAGATGTAGCAGTGGGTCAGCAAGGTGTCTTATCATCTCACGCTACCACCACCACTACAATTGGTGCATGGCGTCTTCTATGTGTCTCAGTTCTGTTAGTATCTATGTGATTATTCACACATCCTCAACTGGGCGATGAAAGATATCTAGGAACACATGACTTTCATAGAGTGACCATTGAGGATCGAGGATAATTATAAGAAGTTGCTTCATGGAAAACCATTCCCTTGGTTCATGTGTTATGTAGTCATGGTGGCCTCAAGAAGAGTACATGGGAACATGAGTCACAGATGCACCCCCAGTACCCAAAGTGGTTTTGAGTTTTGTTCTATTTTGTTTCATTCTGTTTTTTATGTAATTGTTGACCATTTTAATAAATATGTGTTCTTTTTTCCTTATTATTTGAAAGTGTGTGAAGAGTCCTGATTGTGGGGAGGGTAGGACCTGATCCCTAATCAAGAGGAATTATGGTGGATGTGAATAAACCCATGTGGTCGAGCCAATACTGCCCAAAGCAGATATTATGTTGACCTAGAAGAAGGGACTACATAATCCATTTGATTGGATGGTGTGCCCTTTGTATGTTTTTGTGGTTACATGAGAGAGAGGTGTTCCTGTATCTTGAGGATGATTACTCTTGAGAGGTATCTTCAAGGTGGTTGTATGGACCGAAATATTTTCTTTGGGTTTGGTTTCGATTCTCGAGAGAATGAATAGTTTTATAGGTGTATGATATAATGGCATAGACCATCCTTGTCCATTACATTGCCGAATTTTAGGTGTATCTGGTGTAACTCATTAAGGAGTGTGAAAAAAACTCAGTTCCACCAAAACTGTGGCACCAGTCATAGCGACAATGTGACGGTGGGACCATTCATCGCAGAGCATTTTGGTGGCACCAGTCAAGGTAGCACTGTGATGGTGGTACCGGTAACGACAACACTATGACAATGGCACCGTAACTATGGCACCATATTAGTCCCACCATCACAATCGCACATCGATATAGTGGCACCACATATAGTGTTCCACTGAATCTGTGGCACCGTAATGGTGGTATCATGATGGGGGAACAGTTATGGTGTCTCACCAAATATTGTCTCACCCTTTGTTTTTTCCCAGTTTCCCACTTTTTCTAGATCCTCCCATGTTACTTTTTAATCAACATAAAAGTCTTTTAATGCCCCTTACAACACTATTTAGAGTCCATAAAATATATCTACAATACCCACAAGAGTTGGGAGGCCCTTGGGGTTACCATAGCATGTGGATTTTTTCTTTGTGTCACACCATTTTCCCGTAAATTACAGTTCTACACTTGTTACATGTTTTCCTCTATTTAAAGGAAAACTATTAACTCACATCCATTATAGACTCCTCTCTGATTGGAATTATAAAATAAAAATTAATTCCATAATGTGTAACTATCCAATAGTATGGTGAAACCATGATCTGCCTTTAATTTTTTTCATTATTTCATATCTCGTTACATCTGGATCTCTCCTTTTATCGCATGAGGATTCATTCTTCATCATAGTTGGTATCATTTCCTTCCCATTGTGCATTTGGAGTCCCACTTTTCAAGGCTAGTGGTGTTCATGGGATAAATCCTTTTCTGCCAATTCATAGAGTCCTCAGAGTTCCTCCCCTGTAAGTCATGCCTACCATGTTCATGGCACGTGGATAAAAATGTTGATCGTTAAACATCAAAGTTGGGTTTATCCATTGTCTGTCTTTACTGTGTATAATGCGAGGTGGGTATGATGATGTTTCTTTTAGAGATGGATGAAACTGAACCTTAATGAAGATAATAATTTTTTTAATGAATTAAGGGGTGTGTTTGATGATGTTGTTGTACTCTTTTATCTTTGATTATATGTTGTGAATTGTATGGGATTACATCCACAACAAATAGTGGTAGTAAGTGGTACTTCATTGTGCACTAATGAAGCCCATTCTTCTGTGATGATTGAATTGTTGTAACATAGAAATTGGTTAATCACATAAACTCAGTTGATTAAATGGATGTCCAGTGAATAAAAAACCTAGAGTGATCACCCTAGTTAACCAAATGGAACAAAGTAACATAAAGGATGGTGAGTTTGAATCTGATAAATTTCTTTCTCAGGCTTGGTAATATGTGTTGTTGGTCTGCTTGACTCTTTTGGGGTGACATGGATGGGGATTGGATCCCCTGTTGTGCAGTTTTTGGTTACTTGATCTTAGGCCATGTGGGGATATATATTGGGGCATGGTTTGGTTATTGTACTTTGAGGAATCTCACAGATCCCTTTTGTTGTTTTGAAATTACAAGAGAACTGGGTGTGAATGCATAAATTGCTTCTTGAATGTTTTCCCTTCCTTGGATTGTGGATATGTATGTTAGTTTTCTTGTAGTAAAGAACTATTTAAATGGAATAACATGAATATGATAACATGAATGGGTTTTATGGGGAATTGTTTTATTGGAATGAGTAGTTCCTTAGTTGTGGATGTTGTGCTTTTTATGAATGAATAGTAACAATGGTGTCTGTGTATGGGCCGATTTTGGAACCCCTAGGTTGGGATGAGTGCTTTTTTACCAATATGTTTAATTTAGTTCTTATGTTTCTTAGTCACACCCCACCCTAGTTGAGAACATTGTACCGGACACCGATATTTTATGGGGGAGGGTATTTTTCCCAACACTCCTATGAGTGGATGCTTATTAACTCATTTTTTTCTCCCCTTCTCGAGTAGCCCAAGACTCTTCGAGAAGGATGTGATGGACTGAGGGCCATTATAGCCCATGATTCATTGGTTAGGGTGTTCTGTGGTTGTTTTCCCAATTGTGTGTTGGCATGTTGTTTCCCAAGTGTCATTGGGACGAGGCCTAGTTGTCTTCGAGTGTGATAGTAGTTTCATGATCCTAGGTTTCTTTGGTTGTGGAAGTAGATGTTCTTGGCCAGTTGTTTTCGGGGGTGGTTACACGTGGCTGTTGTGGTCCAGGTGTTTGTGGGTGTAACTGTGGTTGGGGTGCCCCAAAAGGTTGTTGTTGGGGTGGTAGTGGGACTGCGGTGAGAATTGCGGGAGAGGTCTCACGTGTATTATGTCTTCAATAACAAGTGAGAAAGTGGTGCGTGGTACCCCAATATCAATGTATTATTACTATTGCATTACTTGACTTGTGTTATTTGGGGAGTGTTCCTTGGTGAGTTTTTACTAGATATATATCTTTCTAGGTTCATCAGTTATCACCATTTGTCACGGGGTATTAGAATGCCTCCCCACATGTGCATGAGAGCTTTTGGTTTTCCCTACTGAGTATACCTGCGTTCTCACCCTATATATATAAGACTTTCTTAATGTCTCCAAGAGGACATCAAGGACAATGCCGAACTCTATTAGCTTATACCCTGGGATCATTGACTGGGATGCTTTTCGTTTCTTTGTTACTTCCCTTTAGTGTTTTCTTCTACTTTATTGAACTTTATTTGGAACATTCATAAGGGAATGGATTTTTAATTTGTCATTACTTCTACCTTTAGTTTTTGAGTTTATTGGATTTTTACCATCATATATCCCTATCCATATAAATAAAAAGGAGTAATGACTTCCATATTATGTGTGATTATATACCATGTGTGCTAGTCGCCACATTAGGTCATTTTAAAGGCAAGACTCGGGGGTCATTATCTCTCCATCAACTTGAGGAAGGTAGGGTCTGGCAGTTTGTTGTCCCTTCTCTCATATTTGTAAAGGTGGGTCCTGACAATACAGCTAAATAATTGGAGTATAAAATAGAATTAACATTGTGAAATCCTTATATAGCTAGGGTAGTGTAGTGTTAGGATCCATATAATTAGGTTATATTCCATTAAAACCACAACCAACACATCCTCTTTTATAACCTAATAGGGATTACCCACATTTGTTGTTCTAGTGGTATATAATCTTTGTCATATCATTGTCTAGTGTTATAGCATCAATCTTGATAGGGGAACCAAGTATCGTCCTTAGAAGACCCTAAAACATACTATATCTATTCTTTCCACATAGATACTCGGGGTTCCATTTGATTATTCCAAATGTAGGTTTGTTTCTATCAAGACAGAATATACATTCATATCACATTTCATAGCCAAAACACATCCAAATTCCCACCGCTGATCCCCCCCTTAATCACATCTCCCTTTTTGAGTCACATAACAATGAACAAGTCTCTTCACTAGGAATATATAAAAAATCTCATGTTTAACACATACACCAACATTCTAAATCATTGGGTATGCATCAAGAGGTGTTTTAAACATCCTTAAAAAATTATCTATGAGAAAAAATGGACTCATTACCATATGTGGGATTCATTCATTTTATAAAAAAAAATTTCGTAACACTTATAAATTCCAAAACCATGTGAATGACCAAATGAATCACTAAGGAATCTCACATTTAAAAACAATCTTCAAACAATTCATAAGACATTTAAATCCATTTTCAAAGATTAGCAGATTTTTTAATAACCATGTATAAACCCACATTACAAGAACTACAACAAATTGTATTCATATAGAATATTAATTTCATTTAAAATAGAAAAAAATTAAAATCAACAAGTAATTATAAATTTCTCTTTTAAAGGATTATGCAAATGCAACCAACCTCATAATCGAGGAACAATTCATTTAAATATAAAAAAACCAATATTCCCTTTACCAATTCCACGAATATTAACCTTCAAATACATATAACTACACTTAACCCATTTGTAAATATTTTAATTAAATATATATATAAGGGGTCCTTACTTATATGTTTATACAAGAATATACCTCTTTACACTCATATTAATTTTTCATATACACATATAATAACATTTAGATAAAATTTATATATTTTAATTCCCATGAGTTAATATTTATAATGTGGGGACTTGAAAATGTGTATTCCTACCTATTCGTATAGATATAAGTTGGCTTCGACACCAGTGAATTTAAAATGCTTCATAGATGACCAAGGCGTATAAAAAAATATAGGAACCTAAAAATCACCAAATGAAAATAAAAAATTTTGCAAAAAAATCAATATGGTAGAAGAAACCAACATATAATGGGGAAAGGTGAACAAAAATGAACTAATACCCCACCCCTTTGGTGGAGGATGTCAAATCATGCCCGAAGCCAACCAAGGAGACAATTTTCAAGACCTAGAAAGATATAAAATAAAAAAACTAGTTAAACGTTGACCTAAGGTTCTTCCGAACAATGATAGGTGACATGGAGAGGAAAAACACTGAACCAAGGGAGGAGTAATGATCCGGATTTCATACCCCAATTCATCCAACACAATTTCCCATAATATTTGGTGGTTTTCTTTATGAAGATGGATTTGGGAGGGAGGGTTGGAATGATACTGGAGTGTTGTTGGGGGATGACGTGTCACGTGAGACAAAGGGGGAGGAGCGGAGAAAAAAATGTAGAGAAAATAATTAAAAAAGGAAATATATATAAAAAATAATATTTTCTAAATTGGAAAACATGCATGGTTTCCTAACATTTTTGAAACTGTGTACTAATTTTGCATTGGCCACTACCTTGACCAGACACCCCCTAGCACAGTTACCCATAAGAAGATTCACGGTAAAAAAATGTGATCAAAATATTATACTAATAACTATCAACTCAATGAGCCCAGACGAATTATTGCGAAAAGGTTTTATAAACTGTGTTCTAGTTGTGCTCCACTTCACAGAACCATGTGTGCATCTAAACAAGCATCAAAAAATTACTATTAAATGTTTTAGATATCCATGAAACATATAATATCCAAAAGAAATAAACTATATCCCACAAACAACCAGTGGTAATGATCACTTAAGCATATTATATAATAAGAAAAAAAATTAAAAAATATAATTGAATGCTCAGTGTGTGAAAGTGATGGATTTTATCCCAACTCACAATTTCTTGTGTGAAAAAGTTGGTAGGTATCCCTATTCAAAATGATATTAATTCCTTTCATTAATATCATGACACATTATTTCTTTTGGTTAATGACTCATGTTATATGCTTCATGTCATATTTTAACATGTCGTGGTAAAAGTGATATTGTTTGAGATAATTTGTCTATATTTAATGATTAGGGTGCGAAATAAAGGATTTATTCTCTTATAAATAAGATATTTTTTCCATATACATTATATCCCATATATTTATGATGTGACCATTATTATATTTATTATGTTATCCCTTAATGAGTGTTTGTTCCCACCCCATTTTATTCATTTTTTTATATCATGGATTTGATAATGATTCTGTCTCTTGGAATGTCTATGTGTCGATTACAATTTTGGGGAAGTTCTCACAATATGTATATTTTTTTTCTTATTTCTAATATCTAAGATACTAAATCTATATGTCATTATGCTTCTCTACTATTTGTTAGTTGTATCAATTAAACCATGGTATAAATGTATATTATTCATGTTAATCTTGGTAATCCAAGAAACATTTTATTAATTACCTAGAGTGGGGGGTTTAACATCTGATTTAATAGTAATCAATTGACCCCCGCATCGGTCTTGGTTTAAAATTTAGTTATACTAATAACCTACGTTAATAAATTTATCGATAGGGATATAACAACTGTCACTAGTATAAAAGACATGAAAACCATTATGGTGACTGGAGTGCCATTGGTTATTAGTATGACAATCATTAAAACTATTATGATTTAACATTTCTTATATACTAACATATAATTAAATTTTATTTAAGTATCTATTATTGTATAACCATTTTTTAAAATATTTTATAAAATTGATATCCATATTAACATATTTTTCATTGGTTATATTGTTGTGTATTATTCTAGAACCCTATGTTACATGAGTAATGAACACCCCTATTCTCTGTTCATGTGGATTCCTCCCATAATGGTGGTTCATACCCCAATGAATTTCCACTTATTTTTTCTCATCTCACCACCCATTGTTTTATTTCTTGATCATCAGAATCATTTGGAATCACTCCTATGATTTTAACATCAATCGCCACAACACTATTATTTAAACCATTCCCCCAAAAAAAAAATATTGAACGATATTTTATTACAGTCGATCCTCTTTTAGTTGGGTATTTAAAAACAGTGCATATATTTTTTTGGTTATATTATTATTTTCGTTATTTTAAATATTTATAAAAAAAATTGAATTTTAAATTTCATTAAATTACATTTTTAACCACACTCCCTCTTCATTTCATATAATATGGTGTCTATTAGTGCACTTATTTATTTATTTATCCCCATTATAATTCATTCATATTTATGTTTTTCTAAATATTTAATTTATATATCTATTTATTAATTATTAAATATTTATATTATATAGATTATTTTCACTTCATTATTTTTTATATAAATGTTGAATAACATTATTATTATTTATTTACATATATATTATAGTATTGATTATATTATATAGTTATTTTTTATAATTACATTTTTATTATATTGTATTTATTTAGGTATGTACATATTTATATGTTAAATTTTTAGAATTTTTAATTTATCAATATATATATATATTTGGATTTGAATACGTTTTATTACACTTTTGTATTGTATTGTGGTTTTATGTAATTAGTGTATATTAATTGGATAGATATATGAATAACTATATATCAATATTATAAAGGGTGTGATGGTGAAACTGATTTTTCAAACAAAAATCATGAAAAAAACAAGGTTTTCTTTCTCAATGTGATGTATTTAAATTTTAGAAAACTCTTATACAATGAAAAAAATAAAATATAATATGATATGGGTTTTTTCAAAGTTTTAAAAATATGATCAATAATGGAAAACTAAACAAAATTCATGATATAATGCCTATGAATGTGTATAGCGTGATGTAAATGATCATCTTGGTTATTTAAAACATTATGTAGGGAGTGTAACAAATAAAATAATTGTCATTTTTGAATGATTGTATAGAAATACTAAATATTACTCTCCTAATGTTTATTAAATTTATATTTTTATATGTGGTGATGATATAGGTTAACAAAAATGAATGCAATGGTTGAAGGGGAAAAAGTTTAATTGAATTTACTAAACATTATGATGAGTTGAATCCAAGGGATAATGGGCTTATATATACCACTAATGATGATATTAATGTATTATGTCCCATGGGAATGGGGTATAAAAAATAAAACAATTATCTAATAAATGTGTGTTGTATAGAATGTTATATAATCATTTATCATAATGTTAAATTTTTATAATGTAATACAGAAAATAGATGGGGATTCATGAATAATACATGTTAATATAAAGTAACTAAAAATTCAACTAATTAAATCACATATCATCTAATAATAAATTATTTGATGAAATTATTTTCAAATTCACAAAATAAAAATAGGATTTAATCTCAATGAGAAGAAATACTCTCCTATAGAAACCCATGTTACCCATGTTATCCATCATAATGAACTAGATTTGATCAATAATTTCATAGTTATAGAAATCTTGTTATAAATCATATAATGATACTAAGAATAGATATATGTATCATTATTTCATCTTCATTCACCATCATTTTTATGGTTGATTATATTGGTAATTAAAAACATATCCCTAGATATATTTATGAAGACAAAATATTTTAGGATTATAATGACAACATATAAAAAATATATCCTAGATATGATATTGATGTTCATTTTTCATCATTGATTAATGATTTTAAAATTATATACAAGGAACATCATAATTGTTTTCATGAAGAAAAAACAAGTATATTTTTATGTGTTCTCTATTAATGATCACTACATAAGATTTTCCTACATTTTGATTCATATAAATATATAATGCTAAGGGATATAAGTACTGGACAATATTAAAAGAGAGAACATCCTATAATAAATTTTATTTTGGGATAATGATGTTTTATATTGGTTAGTTATTTTTTAGAAATGGATCACTATTATTGATTATTATAAAAGGAATTTAATGGTTCAAAAAAATTTCCATTTCCATAAAAACACCTTTTAAATAAAAAAGACTATAACAACGTGAAAATAATATATTCCAGATTTGGGAAGATAAATTTTTTTTGTTATCATAAAAGTACGTAGATGAAATGGTTGATCATATTGAATTTTAGATATTTGATATTTTTTTAGGAAAAATATGACACTAATTTTATATATGCAAATAGGTGAATGGTTTATTAGACAAATTTTTTGAAGTATTCTTAATGGAAGAAATGATATATTGTATACAATATTAAAATTTATACCAATGGTAATATTTTTGGGGTTGGGTATAACATTCTATATAAATATATAATATTCACCATTATCATTTCACATATCAAAAATCTATAAAAAAAGATTTGTCAATCTGTATATGTTATTAAATTACTCTGTGGTTTTAATCATTTAAACAAATAGTAATAAAGAAGTATTTGATGTTAATAGGTATGATATCTCATAATATTCATCAATTTAGGTCACAAAATCAACCACATGCAGTACATGTCATAGTTTTAATTCATATAATAAATTCTATCGTCAACATGTGTATCTTTATAAATTTCATTTTTCATAATTTCATTATTACAAATGTGTGAACCACAATTGTAAATTATTTTTTTATTATACTAAATCTACAAGCAATTAATTTTCCATAGTCATTTTTTGATATAATCATTCACATTGTGACTTTATTTTGTAGGAGATATATTTATCCATGGCCTAGTATATTTTCATTGTTTAAATACTTTTAAATTATTCATAAATATTCTTATTTTATATTTTAAAAACTACATTTGTCCAGAAGACACAAAAGAAATAAAATATACATCTCAGAGTTATTTATGTTTTGTATTAAGTAGATGTGTAATGTGGATGCTGTTGGAATATGAATATCATGAAATATGGAAATCAATTGTGAATGTAATTGGTTATTTGGCATAAAATCAATCCTATTACAAATGATATATTTATTTAAAAATATTTATACAGTTTAAACTACACTAGTGTGGGTTAAATATATATATATATATATATATGTTACAAATGATCTAATTACTATTGGGGGGTGAATTAGATGTTCCTTTTTATAAATTTTAAACATTAAGAATCATAACTCCATAAACATATTAAATTTATTCCTTATCAACTTTTAAAAATAGAATGTGTTTGAAAATAAAAAATGAAACATAGAACAAAATATTTAAAACCTGTTTCCTTAGTGTTAGAAATTATATCCATTCTATATACACTATCATGAGTCTATTGAAATTAACTATTATGAAAATAATAAAACTATTGATGACTCACAATATACCACTTTAATCCCACTATATAGTTTATTATAATAACTCACTTCAGTTTAACAATCTCTACATACAACAATAGGTACAAAAAATTGAAATTCAATAATGAAACTTTCCACCCCACATGGATCTATTGTGATTCTATTTATGATATTCGATTATTTGATTCATTTTCTAATACCCCCTGTTTCTCAATATATACCATATATCTAAACTATGATTGATACACAATTATTCAAAAATCAATCCTTATTAATTAGTCATATTTCATTATCCTGTATTTTAAACTTTCCTTTGGTTGATTTTAAAATTATAAATCTCTATATAGAAATTAACATTTGATATTCAATCTACAGAACATCTATCCTTTTCACATACAAGAACGAATTTTATATATGAGGGTTTTCATGACCCGTCCCCCAGGACCTGTGATGTTACTACCCCAATCCCTCCTTCTATAGACCAGTGGCTGGAGACAAGCATTGAAAGGCGTATTCCCTAAAACAGGAATGCATTTCGTTAATAAACTATAAACTCACACAAACCAGTCACACAGCTAGATACAAGTAGAATGTAAACTATATAGAAAACATGGTGTGTACAGAAAGTAAAGGGTCCAGAATACAAGGTTAACTGGAAAGTACAAGAAAAACTAGAAAGTACAAGTAAAACTGAGTATAGCTCCTTTGGACACCCACCAAGGATCCTACCTGAAGGGTAGGTACAACTCTCAAATGATCGTCTATGTGGATCACCTCATCAAAGGTCCACCTCTAAGAAGTCTCCCATCCAGGTACCCTTATTCCCTGTCAATATTTTCTGTCATCTGCACCATACACAACAAGGTTGAGGCGTAGCTCATGCAAGGGTGAGTATAACAATAATCATTAAGGACACCAAGACCCCCGAAGGTCTCTCAAATCCAGAAAAGGTAAACCAAAAAACACAGAAACAACTATCAACCCTACTTAGGTATATGACCATACATATACCTAAGATATATGGATTGACCTACCTCACATAGGGGGGAAAATATCACATAGGTAATACCACAAAGGTAGGAGTACCATACAGGTATCAACACATTGATAAATTACCACACATGTATACCATGAAGATATACGACTCAGCTCAAACCATGTATAAGTGATTTAGAGAAGTACATATGATTAGCCGCGAAGCTAGATAATCTTTTTCTATCAAAATGAACTACTGTTGATTATACAAAGTCTGACCCACAGAGGATAGATAGGTAATAACCTCCAAAATGACCCACATAGGATTTTACCCACATAGGATCTATAAACGCTAGCCTACACAGGATCAATATAAAAACTAACAGCCAGCCACAGATTCTCTAGGCTGAGGAACAAGTAACATTCACAGTCACAACGCCGAACACCTCAGATACTGGAGAGATCCTTCTTCAACAAGTACAATGGTCCTGTCGCTTCACACAAAGGAGCTTCCCACTAACCTTGAACTACTGAGGTACACCTCATGTCATGTATCATGGGTCAGTCGCGTCACACAGAGTCACTCCTCACGGTTGGTCTACCACATCACAAAGTGTTTCTCATCCACATGGCTTGATAAGTTATTACACTTGTCATGTAACATGGATCTGTCACATCGCACAGAGACCCTCTCTATAGTGGGTCTGCCACATCACATAGAGTCTCTCCCCAGTGCGCCGGTCGAGTCACTCTGAATCGAAACATTCTTCGGTCATCAAGTCTCAGCCAGCCGTAGGGTTCCGTACGTAGCTCGCTTGGGAGAACCTCTCCCCAAGCCATCATAAATATCTCAACTGCCCCAAATTCCCATGACGAAGTATCAAAAATGTTTGTAATTTCATAAGGAACCCAACACAATAGATGGTGTGTCAATCGGATTCCCAGTCTGTATATTATTAGTGTTCTGCTCTGAGGGCCCGGTTGGATTTGAGGTTCGATCCAACCAATCCATAATCCAACATTATCCAATACTCATTTGGAGTACATCATATGGACCACCTATATCCGAAGATTCAGCTTCCATAGAAGGATTGTCAAACGGACGCCCGGTTCTCAAGATACGGAAAAAAGGTGAAACTAGGTCTGTATGAGCCTGGATTTGGTCCTATCAGGCCAAGGCTGACCTCAACTGGTTCGGGTTGACCCAGCCCAACCTAGGTCCATCCCAGATGGTCTAGGCCTCGGTAGGCCAGCCCACGTAGAGGGTGGCCCGCCCCGGCCTGTTCGGCAATGCCCGCCAGTGCGGCCCGGGGGCGCGGTCTGCCAAAGCATGCACCGAAAGAGGATTGGCCCCCCTGCAATTTGGGATTCCAAAGGAAAGTACCTTAGGGAACTGCCACATCCCTTGCATAACCCGAGCGGGTCCCTCTATCTTGTAATTTTCATCCGGTGCTCTGGTCGTCCCTCCTTCTAGCCATGCAGTCACGCACCGCAAATCCACCATGGCTGGCCGGTTGCCGACAACTACTACATCCGCCACCACGGCTGAGCGTCCATGGCCTCCTACTCCAATGGCGGCATAAACACTGGACACCAATCCGCTATGCATCTGGCTGGATTTTGGATGCCACCATGCCCCATTGCGGCTTCGTCATCATCCGATGGCGTAGATGTGTGATGCCCTTCCTTCCTCGCAGTCGGCCGGGTGCCTGCCCCCGACTTCTTCCGTGAGCAATTGAGGCTTCATTCCAAGCATAAAAAATAAGTCAATTGTATATTTGTGATCCTTGGTTTGCAGGATCTACATCCATATGCCGCGCTCAACAAAATATTTCATTTCTCGTGTCATTAAATATTTGGCATGGACGAACGCATGAAGAACGCAGGGTGAATCAAACGATAAGAGTCAAGGTATATGTGCGGGACGATGGCCATGTTATTTTGGCCATCATCGTTGTGAAACCATAATATGAATAATCTATTAATAAATTCAATCATATTATAAAAACAAACACCTACATCGATTTTCATATGGAGGTGTTGCGAGGAACAAGATGAAGTTGTTGAAGATTAATGTCGGCATTCATCACTCTTGCAACACGTTTCTGATCCAGCTTGAGCATCATCATCATTATTCATTGGAGAATACCCTTTTTTAGAGAATGTGTTCTCCAATTCTCTCCCTAAAAGGTCTATCCTTTCCAACAACCCCCTAACCCAGAGAAAGGTTAGGGCTGACATATAAATAAAACTAAATAAGTTGGCACAATAATTAAGTTTATGTTGGAACAATTAATTCAGGGGAGAAATCAAGATTCACCTACCAAATTAAAGTGGTAGTTCAAGGGTCAGGTGGTTCCCACCATTATTTTCAAAAAGGGAGGTTTCAATCGTGAGTGGTCCCTAACACGGAATTCAAATGGGAGGTTTCACAAATAAAAATAATAGAAAAGATGTTTTATTTTGAATTTTATTCTTTTAACACACCCACGAAATGTCCAAAAACAAACATTCACCCTCGTTCTATTTAATTCGAGGTAAAGGTATCCTTATGTGAATATCAGCACTGTGACTTCAATGGTGTCTTTGAAATTCAATTCTGTGCACCGGTTCCAACGTTACAGAATGCTGCTCGCGGATTTAATAAACTTTCCTGAAAAAAAGTTTGTTAAATTATTAACAGTCACCCTTAACATGTGTCGGTCATGGTTAGGTTCTGCCTAAGTGAAAAACATCCCAAATAACCCAACAGTACTCTCATATTTCCAATCTGAGTCACTGTTTAAAAGTTATAAATTTTACAATAAAATAATTTTCACTTAATTATTTTATTTTCGGCCGAAAAGTAATTTTTATTGGTGGCTTGCGCCGACCTATGTTAGTATCTGCCTAAAGAAATAATACCCTCACGAGTTTGGTGGTGGTATTGGATTTTTAACCTGAGTTACCATTTTTGAGTTATAAGCATTTTAAAAATAAAATAACTTTATTTAATTATTTTATTTATGGTTATGCCATTTTCAGGTTTTCTTACAGGAGGCTGGCACAAACTAATCTTAAGTCACTCCTAGGGTGAAGTTTCCATTTTTAGTGCAATGATCCCCTCAGATTTCTGATCAGAGTAACCATTTAAGAGTTGTTCTAATTTTCTTAGGAAAACTGCTTACGCCTGCTAATTATATCTTAACAAAACTTAGACGTATCATTCTGACCATTTCTAAACTCAAAATCATACGCCGTCAGATTTCATGGTCTTGAAATTATTCCATATAATTAAATAAAATATTTAATTTTTAGGACATTAAATTCTCCACACCTTAGGGATTTACATCCTCGAAAGCCAAAACAAAGGCAAAACAACCAAAAGAGGGTACTCACCATGAATATGATCCTCCAGCTCCCATGTGCTTTCCTAGAGAATCGCATTCTTCCAGTATATGCGCACTAGTGGTATCAACCACCCATGAAGGACATGCCACTATCGATAATCAATATCCACTGGAACCTCCGTCAATGTAACCCAATCATCGATGTTCATCTCGTTGTGGTCGATGATGTGAGATGAGTCAGGAATGTATCTCCAACTACGGCAGAAGATCCAAGTGGTATGCTACCTAGAAAATCCTCTGAAGTATTCGAAGAGAACTGATAAAACTCTGTGATAACATGCCACATCATCCAAAAATCCATTTTCCCTATCGAGGAGAGACTTTCAAGAATATGTTGCCCCCCTCCTATAACTCTGAGGTTCTCCATATCCTGTCGGCATAAGACTTCTGCCAACATTATGATGTCTTCATTTGCTGACAAGTGAGACATTGTGATAAAAATTCTACCACTACTTTATTCATCTCTGGCCACCTGTACTGACGTCGGAGGTCCAGGTACATCTTCACCACACCAGGATGTACTGCTAGAGAGGACGTATGGAACACCCACACCACCACCTCCCGAAGTTCCATTGGTACCATGGTACGTCCTCTAGAGAGGAAGATGTGCTCCTAATCTTTAAAAAATCAATCTGGTGTCTGCCCTGAAGATAACTTTGCATGGTACGCCTCACAGTCAATGCCCACCAAGCTGCACCTCCCTGACTTGCTGGATGAGTGGGAAAGTGACAATCATAGACTGGTGGCAAGAAGATTCATCTCTATCTACAAAGGATATCTGCAGCGTGACTAGCTACCATGATGCCTCACTCAGTAGTGGTAGACCAAACCTCCTGTTGAGTGCGTCTGCAACCACTTTTCCCTTCTCAAGAGTATCGACTATCTCAAAGTCACAATCATGGAGGAACTCTAGCCACTCCTTTTGGGAACTGAAAACTCAAAATTCTTTCTACCACGAGGGTAAGGCTGGCCGACTCATGAGTGACCGGCTAAACCCTCCTATGAAAGATTTTATCCTGTGCTGCATGGGATTCCTTTTTCACCGACTAAGGAAAACCCCATCCCAACATTGTAGATAAATCACAACCTTTTTTCCTAATATAATCAATATTAGTATGAATTGTGTATGCACAATCCATACCCAAACTAACTTTGTAATGCTACAACGCTTCCACAAAGAGGGTCCAACTGAAAATCTCACCTCAAGGGAAATATCACTCTGTCATCATAATTGTGATTATCGATTCTCCTCCCAAAGGTAACTCTAGATGCGAGTTTCATGTCAAAGTCTTAACTAGAAACTCTAGTTCTTGGACAAGATTCATGGAAGGACTGAATAATTTATACCAATGTCTATTGATATGGTATATATTACTAAACATAGAATGTGTCTTTAATCATGCATGGAGTCCTTGGGTCACCCTCCATGACTTCATGCTGCTACTTCCTTCCCCAGTCATCTAGCTCCCTAAGCCTGGTGGGGACCACATTGTTGTGGGGGGTTGTAACATGTTGAAATGTATACCACCTCATACTGCCCTTCTAGCTCCACTTCCATGTATTCTACCTTGTAGATTCATCTCTCCCTATCACTTCCTCTTCCCGAAACATTTTACACGCACATGTCTCCGAGACGGGAACAATTTTCCTAATTTCCCACTAATAACATTCATTGGTTGTATCTACTCATCCAAAAAATATTCAATCAAAAAGGTTCTCTCTAGAACCCAAACAAAGGTAGGAATTCAGAGAAGAATAGTGTAGGTTCGTACGTCCTTAAACACACCGCGCTAGGAAGTCTGAGCCCAGAATCACTTATCGTATCGTATTCATTGATTACTATAAATGGTCGGTACACCTCGATGAATACCTAGCTACTGGTATGTTTTCCTTCTGAAGTTGTAGAAGATCAAAATAACTATTAGCCACCACTTCAAGTTTGTCCTCAACCACCTGTGAGTTAGGACTTTCTTAGATCGTGAGGGGTATCTAATGTTGAAACTCCTGTAAGGAACAAATCCAAAATTAGTCCTCTATCTATATCGTCGGTTGTAATTGTTGCCTAACAAGTAGTGATATAACTGACACAATACCCGAAGGTACTATCTTGGGCAATAGTCCACGTACCAAGGCCTCATCACTATGAGGACCATCCTATTGGTCACTCACTAGAAGAGACTAGAAGCTAAGAACATCATCTGCTCTACTGGTGTCTCAATTAGGCGAAAAATTATAACCACAGCCTCTAGCCAGTCCTTAGCTGCCTAGGAATCTGTCTCACCTCAAATCCTCAGAGGTCTCTACCACTGTAACTCCTGTAACAAGCTCAGTCGGCGTGGTTACTCTACTGGTGGAGGTGGTGGAAACACTCTTACAATTGGTAGTGGTGCTGCTAGTAATACACCTAAAGGTACTAATGCCATAATAGGGCCCTGCAACGAGGCCTCATCACTCAGTGGGTCGTCATCATGTACTCCTTCAGGAATCCTATCTAGCTATCTATGTCATGGCATACTGATATGGAATAGGTGCACCACAATCATTAAGTTTTACCTGGTGAGATGACCCCGGAGAAATCAAAACAAAAAATTTTCAAAATCACACACAATCTTTGTTTTCATGCACTGAGTTAAAAATCAAAATTCTGGGTCCGAGTGAATGGATACATCGTCCATTACACCAACACTGGACTCCTCGAACTGAAAAACACACTCATAACACTTAACACTATTGCTTCACAGAAAATATCAGATTCCTAGTTCACCAGTAGAGCCAAAATCCTCGGATACCAATTTATCATGAACCGTCCCCTGAGGCTCGTGCTCTGACTGCCCCAAGCCTTCCTTCTATAGGAAAGGGGCTAGCAACAAGCACTGAAAAGTTTATTCCCTAAAACGGGAAGGCATGGCCTTTAAAAACTGTAAACTTACAAAAACCAAGTACCTGGCCAGATACAAGCACTAAGTAAACTATATAGTAAACATGATGTGTACAGAAAGAAAAGGAACCAGAATACAAGCCCAACTGGAAAGTTCATGAATAATTGGAAAGTACAATTAAAATTGAGTACAGGTCCTATGAACGCCTGCCAAGGATCCTACCTGAAGGGTAGGTATATCTCTTCAACAATTGTCTCTGTGGATAACCTCATCAGTGGTCAGCCTTTAAGCTTTCCCCAGTCCAGGTACCATCGTCCTCGGTCAACGTTGTCTGTCGTCTGCACAAAACACAACAAGGTGTGGTCATAGCCCATGCAGGGGTGATTATAAAAATACACAGCAGGTTCTTCGAGACCCCTGAAGGTCACTCAAATCCACAAAAAGTCTAAAAAACATAGAAAAACCTGTCGAACCTACTTAGGTATTTTCCCATAGTTATACATATGTTATCAGGATATACCCACCTCCGACAGGAATTAAGAATACCACACAGGTAATAACACGAAGTTAGGAGTACCACACAGGTATGACCACGACGATAAAGTACCACAAAGGTACTCCATGAAAATATAAAACTCAACTCAAATCATGTATAAGTGAAGTATAGAAGTACAAATGATTAGTCACAAAGCTAGATCATTTTATTCTATCAAGAGGCACTAGTACTGATTATACAGAGTATGACCCACACCAAATTGATAGGTATTAGCCCCTGCAATGATCAACATAGGATCTGACCAACACATGATCGGTAAACATGGACCCACATCAGGGAAATCATATGCTCGGTCTGTAAGTTATTAGCATTTCCGCTCCGAGGGCCCGGTTGGATTCCGGGTTTGATCCAACCTGACCGTACTCAATAATTATCCAACACTCAAATAGAGTATATAAAAAATTCAGTATCGATCCAATGATTATGGTTCCAAAGTCGTTTCGTCAAACGAGCTCCCGGTTCTCAATATACGACAAAAAAGGTGAAACTGGGTCCTGATGGGCTTGGGTCCGGTCAGTCCCAGGTCCGGCCCGGATGGTCTGGGCCTCGACGGGGCTGGCCCGGCCTCCTGTACATGGCTTGTAGGAGCGGCCCAGTGGCACAACCCACTGGGTGCGGCTCGCTGGTGCGGCCAGGTGGTGCGGTCTGCCCGAGCTTGCGCCAATGTAGGTGCGACCCCCCTTTCGTTTGGGATGCCAAAGGGCATGGCCTTAGGGCGCTGCCACATCACCCACAGGAACTGAGCTTGTCCCGCTATCTCGCAACGGTCATCATGTGCTCCGACCATCCCTATTTCCAACTGCACGATCGTACGCCCCTTCTCTCCCACAGCCGGCCGGTTTCTAGTCACTGCTTCGGTCTCTGCCGCGGCCAAGCGACCATGGCCTCCTACTCCACAAGCGGTGCTGACCCACGTCGCGGCTACACTATGCAGTCGGCTGGATGACAGTCATCACCCTACACCATCATAGACGATGGGCTTTGGATTCCTCATCATTCGGCGGTGTTCCCGTGTCCCGCCCTTCCTTTCTCACATCAGGATGGGTTCCGACTGACACCTTCATCCGCGAGCAATTGGGGATTTGTTCCAAGCCAGAAGAATAAGACGATTTCATATTCACAATCCATGGGTCGTGGGCTTTGTGTCCATAGGTTTCACTCAACAAATTTTTTTCCCGTCATCATTAAATATTTGGCGTTGATGAATGCATGAAGAACGTGTGGATAATCAAAAGATAAGAGACATGTTAAATGCACGGGACGATGGACATGTTAGTTATCCAATCATTTTTTTGAAACAATAATATGAAGAATCAAAAAATAAATTTAACAATATTAAAAAAACCATATCTCAACTTTATGATGGAGGTTGCACGAGGAAGAAGACGATGTTGTTTAATATTGATGTCAGCATTCGTCACTCCCGCAACACGTCTTCGATCCGGCTCGAGCGTTGTCCTCATTCTTTGTTGGAGAATCTCTTTATTTAGAGAATGTGTTCTCCAAAGCACTACCTCCATGTTCCCTCCTTTCCAACAATCCCCCAACCTAGAGAAAGGTGAGGATCCACTATATAAATTAAACTAATTGAGTTGGAACAACAATTACGTTAATGTTGGAACAATTAAATCGGGGTAGAAACCTAGTGTCACCTCCCTAATTTAATAGGGAGTTCCAGGGTAGTGTAGTCCCCACCATTAATTTCAAAATTGGAGGTTTCAAGCTCATGTGGTCCCCACCACTGAATTCAAATGGGAGGTTTCAGAAATAAAAATAAAATAAATGAAGGTTTATATTATTTTAATTCTTTTATGACACCGAGAAAAAGTTCCAAAACTAACTTTCACCCTCAACCTACTATTGTCGAGGTGATGGTCTCATTAAGAAAATATCGGCGTTGCGAGTTCAACGGTGCCCTCAGGTTTCAATTCCAAGCATCAGTTCAAATGTTACAAAATTTGGATCGTGCATTTATTTATGGTACTCGTGAAAATGTTCAGAAAATTATTAACAGTCACCCATGACCCACGCTGGTCGAGGCTAGGCTATGCCTATGTGAGACACTCCCCAACAAAGAAACAGTAATCTCAGATTTCCAATCCGAGTTACCATTTAAATGTTATG
This sequence comes from Viscum album, assembly GCA_963277665.1. Lineage (NCBI taxonomy): Eukaryota > Viridiplantae > Streptophyta > Magnoliopsida > Santalales > Viscaceae > Viscum > Viscum album. Next base: position 1,900,689,350 of record OY728150.1, read on the forward strand.
AATTTTACAATAAAATAATTGTCCCTTAATTATTTTATTTATGGAAAAAAACTAACATTCACTGGCAGCTTGTGCTGACTAATGTTAGTATCTTCCAAATGATAGAATACTCTTACAAGTTCAGTGGTGTTCTGGGATTTTTCATCTGGGTTACCATTTGTGAGTTATAAGAATTTGAAAATTAAAATAACTTTATTTAATTATTTTATTAACGGTTATGAAATTTTTGGGTTTTCTTATAGGAGTCATGTGCTGAGTAAACATAAGTCACACCTATGGTAAACCCACCATCTTGAATGCAATGATGACCTCAAATTTTTTATCGTATTTATCGTTTAAGATTTATTCTAATTTTTCAGTAAAACTACTTATGCACGCTAATTGAACCTTAAAAACCTTCATCGAATCATTCTTGGCACTCCAGGCCTCGGAATCATGCCCTGTCAAATTTTTCCGCCTCGAAATATTTTCATATAATAACAAAATATGAAATTTTCAAGACATTACAAGGTTACTATGGAATTCCCTTTATATGTTCTCCCTAAATTGAGAAGGTGGAAAAATACTTTATTTTTCCCTCTCACTAAAATTTAAAAATATCCATATTTTAATCAAATTTTATATTCAAAATAGATTACTTCAAGCCTTCAAATTTATTCTAGTGACTTATATAATATTCATGAATTTTATATAATTTCATATTTCATTAGTTTTTTTCTTCAGTATGAACATATGATACTGATTATTTGTCATTTAATATCTCTGATCACTCATATTGCCTCTATGTAAGTTAGATAAACAATTAAAAAAAATATCATACATTAAAACAGGAATTTGATCTCCACTTCTTTATCTATTTTGAAAATGGTTGAGAATATTGTTAAAAATTTATAGACTTCATGTACCTGCAAAAACAATATGGTATTGACATGTCAGAAAAAAACATGTTCATTTACTTTTTCTATATTCTCAAATATTTTCTATATTAATAATACAATGATACATGGATATCATCATCTGATGAAATATCAGTGTCAGTCACTCATCAAATGTATCATTTTCAACATCTTGTTTGATGAATTAGTGTCAATAGATACTATGACTATAAAATTGAACACCCACCTTTTCATTTTATTAGGTAAAAAAACTATTTTAGGTTATTCACATTTTGAAAATAAATCTATGTTTGGGGGATTGGAATCAACATCTTTTGTAACACTAATGACCTACATCTTATAGGGAATTTGATAAAAATAATTGTAATCATTCATATATTTATCATAACACTCAAAAGATTTCACTTATGAATAGAATTAATGAATTATGATAAATAAAATTGTGCATCTACTGGTACATATGATTGTGACTCTTATAGTGATATCAGTGTTTCAACTGATCACAACATTTTATTTTTCAAACCTCAAAATCATCACACATTTAGTCATTTGAAAACTTCTTCATACAATAATTATATATATGATTATCCTACATTGTGAAAAATACATCATTGAATATTTTAGAAAAACAAGCATCTCTTTCCAGCTATATCCTTCATCATATATCAAGAAATCTTTGTGATCTTTTTCCAAAACATTAATTAACAAAAAAGTTGCATCTTAATATATTTCCAATGTTATAAAACATCCCAACCATACAAACCAACTAATATATAAATTACTTAAACACAATAAATCCTTACATTTAGAACTTGATTACCAAAAACCTTTTTCATTAAATCAAATTCACAATTTGATTGACTAGGTTGGATGGATGTCATATATGTAAAAAGTATTACATTCATACATCTAATGAGATTAGTCCGATACAATGTGCATAATCATTATTTTTTCCAAAAAAACCTTTTTAAAGGTTCATAGAAACTCCCAACAAAACGTGTCATACAATTTCACCAAGATATGTTTCACCTAATTAAAAAATTATTCTTTTATAAAAAGTAATTTATAAAAAACAATAGTCCAAACAAAAAAACATATTGTTTTTCCTATATCCATATTTGGATTTTCTGGAAATATCCTTCTAATTATTTTTTATACATATTATTTTACCATAACCAGTATTTTGGGGGAAAATTTGGAACATATATCAATATCCAATACCAACCAATGAGAGTTTCTAGAAAAAAATACTCGATCATGTAATTTTTTTGAAGGAATCCAATCCCTCTGTGACAAGAACATTTGTGGAAATGAAAATATAAAAACTCCCACACTTCTTATTACTCTGAAGCATGTTATTCTACCCCATAATAGGATAACCACGACTTCATATTCATTATTTATAAAATGAAATTTTGACTACCATGTAGGGCAATGTTTTACATATTCTCCCCCTATTCAAAATAATCCAAATCGTTGAGTGGGACCTTTTTATGATTTCTACGATGTAACTATTGGAGTAAGAACAAGAATTTTCAATCTCAATTTCCAAAATATCTCTATCATCATTGATTTTCGAATGATATCATCAATATGATACTATGATGAAATGTATTCCATAACAACATATCTACCTGAATCATTTTATTTTATAAAGTGAAACTAGAAATCAATATATTTTGATCTGAATGTGACATATCTTTTTTACAAAGATAAATTTCACTATAATTATCAAAAATTATCAAGGATGGTTTAAAATTTTCAGAATTAAATTATTTAAATTTATTATTAATCCAAAAAATGTTGTTTCATTTCAGGGTATCATAAACTGATTTTGATTGTGATATGAAAAAAAATATAGAACTTATTTTATTACTATGAAAACCCACACAACATTCACCGTAAAAAAATGTTCATCCAAAATATGATTTATTGACAATTACAGTCTCCATCCAATTAAGCATCAGTATATCCATGAAATATAATTTTAGAATTTGTTTTTTTATAATTTCACATGAAACTTTTCCATATGACATATCTCCAAATTCATTTTTCTTTCAATAGATGAGTCATTTTCAGATTACTCTGATATGATGAACACAAATTCACCACATAAAAAATTAATTCTCGTGTGGCCTTGAGATAGATAAAACATCCAATAAAAATCATAAAATATTTCTTTCTCATACTTTTTGGGATTTATCTTAAAACATCATTGTGCTAATTTTTGAACATGTTTTGTCCCTTTTCCACTAAACATCTATTATTTATTTTGGAACCGTCATTATTATATGGATTTAATGTGCTACTATACTAAATTTTCATTGAATGCTTACTTATTTATGAATCAATATAATTTCATAAGAATTATATACAAACATTTGTCCTCAACTTCTTTATATAAACCCATATTTCATTCTCAACATCTATTCTGAAGAATGTAAACAAATATCCAACCTGTGAGATATATTTAATAAGCATGGTTTTGACTGAAATAATTAATAAAAATGATAACAAAAATATATACATTTTCTTATTTATGTCTCATAATCCAATATAAATTTTAATTAATAACTTCAATTTCTCTCGTATATATAATATCAAATTTTTGTTAATTTTATTATACATTTTTCCATTACAACAAGTAATAGAAATATGTTCTTCTATTCTATTCGATTTCATAAAATTTCAAGAATAACTAATTATAGAAATATTTTAAATAATTTTAGTCCCATGTTTCCCATTTCTATGATGCCACAACTTATTCTAATCTTTATTACATAGAATACACGAGTTGTCATGTTCTCAAATTTGAAAATGATTTCTAATTGTAATTTCACCAATTCAATTATTTTTTCCATCCTCCACATTTTTTAAGATAAATAAAATTTCTAAATATAATATCTTTTCTATTATCAAAATGAGGATTTAAAATATGAAATTTATGTTTTAGTCCATCAAAAAAAATAAAAAATAAAAGGTTTTCAACTGTTACTCTTAAATGTCAGTTGTTCTGATTCCTTTCATATACAAGAAACTATTATTATTGATTATAAAAACACATCCATCTCAATTTTCCACATATTTCAATATTTTTAAATCACCTATCATGTGTGATGAACAACCAAAATCTGGTATCCATTGATTTGTTCTTTTTTATTTTCTTTCAATAATGTCTCAATAACATCAGATCTTTGATAAATAGTCATTTCTCTATTTTCATTTTCAGTTATACTTTAAAAATATTGTTATTGGAGGTGTTTTATACATTTTATAGAATAATGACCAGTATAGTCACATCATCCATATAATTCTTCAAGAGATTCATATTTTTTCCAATTGAATGATTTATAACAACTTGATTTTTTACATTTCTATATTTTTGAGTAATAAATAAATTAATCATTCATCTTACACTATTACATCCAATCCATTAAATCCACTTCTCTATAAGGGGATTGTTAGTCTAATACTTTTATGAAATGTGTCTATAAATTACCAAACACCAAAATAATCCATCAAATATAATATTTCTTTTTTATGTTGTATATTCTCTATTAAATTATCAACAAGGATGAAAACATTATTATACTCTATTATATTATAGGCTTGTGGAAATAATTTTACTAGGGAAATTTTCATCCAGTGTAAATGTGATATATTTTCCCAACACTTATCAAAACATTATTTTCCAAAACATTGTCAAGAACATGAAACATTAAAAAATTAGTTGATCTTTTTAATTTAGTTGGTAAGGAATTTAACTAATTCTTGATTTCATCATTCTTAGTAACTATATAATTCTCATGATTAACTACCGTAACATTGATAATGTTTTCATTCATATATCATTATGTACTTTTGGCCTCAAGAAGTATTCATTAAGAATTTTTAAATTCATATTCTATAGCTTCCAACTTCTGGTTGAGGTATTCAATTATATTACCATATTTGAAAATTAAATGTTTACCTCTTAAGATACCATGGACATATTCTTCTTCCAATATGGAAATATATTTTAGTTCTTTAAAAAAATATCCACTATCTCTTTTCGTTATTCACATTTTTTTCTTGAGAGTTATGTTTTACGTATATTGTGGATTTTTTTAAAAATCACAGCTAATAAACACTATAAGATTATTCAACTCTTTCTTCTTCATTTATTTGAATTGTTTATTTTCACAACCTATTTTGTGAATGTTATAAAATTATCTAGAATTAAATCTTCTAAATAATTGTTTTCAGGTGATTATTATTTTTATTTCTTCATAAATATAATTTTTTTTGTTTCTAGTAAAATTCATCTCATATTTTTTGGATGACATTTCTTTTTAAGATATTTTATTCACATCATCCAGAATGGTTCTTTATCTGAATCATATTAATATTTACATATTTATTCTTGTAAAAATTCAATGAAATTTTATTGATGCCATCACACTATTAAAATATAATTTATTATTTTCCATAATACGAAAATGATTATTTTTTAAAATATTTGAGATTATAGACATGATTTTTTAATAAAAATCAAAATCCTCATTATCACCAAAATTAAAAGGATCATACTCTTAAAAATCATAAATTTTACACTTTTTATAGCTTTAATATCCATTTAATATTTCATATTATTTTTTAATAATACGGATTTTACTATTTCATAAAAACAATATCATTATGGAGTCCATCAAGAGAAAAAAAATATTTATATTCTAGAGCAGATGTTTTATAATCAACCCAATATTAAAAAATTATCATGAGTTTCTTCATGATTTTATAGTCTCTAAAAACATTTGTGAAACCTCTAACGATTAAAATAATTATGTACTTTAGGGAAGTATTGATCAATAGTTTCTTCATATCTTCTTCTAATTTATTTATACATGCTACAATAAATTTATTGATTTTCTTCCTTCACATTACTATTCACTTTAAAAATACTTTTGAGATTATTCCTCATATTCGTTGATGTTTTTTACCAATCAACATCATATAAACATTTTCTGAGAAAGGTATAAGAATATTATTTCAAGATTCAAAATATACATCCATATTTCTATTATTATCACACTAATAGAAGAATATCTCTGAATGGGTTAAAAAACACATGTAACAGCATAAAAAAAATTCCAAACAAGATATAAGAGATATATAATCATCTTGTTTTTTCAACTATAATAATTCATAAATTAAATATTAGGATCCCAATACTATTTATAGAATTGATATTATCCCTGATCTGGATTCAACAAGGTAATCCCATCTAATACCTATTGAAATTATACTGGATAAAAGAACAACTAAAATGCAGTTTGAATAATTTTTTTCCTTTTTATAAATTTTAAATATTAGGAAAATTAACCACTTCATCTTGTTAATGTTTTCAATATCAATTTTGTAAAATCCCAAATGTATTAATTTTTTAATTAAATCATATAATACGTAATTTATAGGGATTGGTCATAGTGTGAGAACATACAACCTTTATATAAACAATCTCGTGAGATAATGTAAAATCACTATTATGAAAAAGTGAATAAAAATTATATCAACTAAAGTTATAAAATTTTTATACGATAGGATTGATTATAATTTCTCGCTTTATATGTCTGTTTTTTATTACAAATATTAGATCCATAAATAAAAATTAATCAATAAATCATTCTTACTCATAAAGACTAGTTTAGAATATTAGTTCAATATTAATGGATACGATTACATATAATGATAGCCCATTTTCTCAATATGTGTTGTATAAATTAAATTTAATCCATAAAAAATAATTCAAAAAACAAATACATTTACTTAGTCCTATTTATCTATTTATTAATTTGACCCAATCTAAATCTAATCATCTTATTAGAATTTTTTATATGAAAACACGTCTAAAATAAAATCTACAACACTACCACAATTTCAAAAACAGTAATAGTATTATTATTGAATGTACTATTGAATTACATTTATAAATTAATCATTACTATAATATGTGGCAAACCACATTACTTTTCTTGCTCACTCGAATTTCAAAATCTCTAAAATTCCCTCACATTTGAACATCATCGTTGAATTCTTAAAACATTTTCATTTTATATAATTATTTCATTAATATTATTTAATTTTATGGAATTTAAGATTTCTTCTGGTTTTTTCATCATTTCAATCATGTGATTACAGAAATTCATCATATTATGAGTCGTATCACTCTTCATATCTCAATGTATGTCCAATAAACAATCAATTGTTGAGAAGATACCTTGAAACCTGACATTGATCTATTATTTTTTATTCTCTTTTGAAAATGGTAGACCTCATTTATATGTATTTTAAATACTTTAGTTTCTTACATCAACAGTTTGATATCAACTTTTAAATACTTATAATATTTTCATTATCATTCTCCCACTCTTGAACTATTTTGTCGACCGATCATACTGTGTCCAATATATCTCAACATATGATTATACATTAGTGTCGAACTACATTCAATGGATCATTATCAAAAACATGTTTGATGAATCTATATTAGAATCTTATCTAATCAAAATCTTGACCTTCCCACTTTTTCTTTTTTCATGTAAAAAATTATTATAGATTTATTTCATTATTATAAGAAATATCAACATGATAGATCAACATCTAAAAATCTAGTCACTCTGATTATATTCATCTATTGGTGAATCTGTTCGATAACTTTTACTGATTTTTTTCTCATAATATGTACACATTATAAATTATTAAAGGATTCTATGAATAATGGGAATTCTAATAGTCTATTTTCTTGTGCATCAAATGGTCACTCTGATTTTGAGAAAAATGATTCATCTCATTAGTAAAATTTCATTACATCAAACATAATCAATATCACAAATTCAAAATTTTGAAAAATTATACATCCATTACATACGTATATAGTGATCCAGTATTTGAAAAATATCATCTTAGAAAATTTCAAAAACTCAAACATATCATTCAATCTATAAATTGTATCATGTATGAATACTTTATTGGATATTTTTCTAAAACATGAAATAATATAATAAAATCATATGAATTTCTTGGGCATGTTCCCAAATAACACAAAATTACCAAAAATTATAATTTATAACATACCCTAACTCAAAAAAATATATATCAATATTATTACCAAAAACATTAACTTTCTATCAAAATCTGAATCTGATGGAATGTGTCTGAATCATCTAATCTTCATACAAAATCATTATCATCTTTTGAGTTGAGTTGGATCTGGTGCATATGATCACTAATTTTTCAATAACTTTACCTTTATCCAAATACACATCCACTCTTCCAAAATACTATTTATAATCATTCGGTAACACATCTTTCACCCGATTTATAAAAACATTCTTTCACCAAAAAATTGTTTTCCATAACAAATATTTTCAAAAAAAATTAACTAAGGATATTCATATAACATAAAATAATATGGTATTGATGGTACCATATCATAAAATAAAATAAATGTTGTTAACAAATGAGTATAAGAACATTCGTTAAGTTGTTTTTGGATTATTTCAACATATATCTTTCTAAATTATAATCTCAAAAAATTGTTATTCAGGGGACTATGTGTTAAATAGTCACATGGTCTATTTTATGAAATAATTGTTCAAAATTTTATAAAAAATTATTTAATGTGTATTACCATTCAGTATTATATAGAAATAGTTATTTTATAAAAATTGGATTTATTGAAATAATATATATATATAAACCCAAATTCTATATTACGAAAATATTTTTTTGAAATCACAATATATAAGAGATATTTATTGTAATAAAATTAAAGTCAAAATATTTATTTGTAAATAGGTTGATTGTAAATGTGGTTTGAATCAAGATAATTTTGAATTTACACAACATTCATTGATGTAATAGTGTCCTAACAATAAATAATTTATCATGGACACACAAGAAAAAAAATGATATTAGATGTTATTCAAACATTAAGTTCTGAGTGGTCCCCAATGTTTATGTGAAAAATGAATAGGTGATCAGGATTTTATTGATGTTATGGTTTTTGTGAGGTACTATCATCTAATAAAAAATTACTTGAGGATAAAATGTGTGTGATGTCGATATAGTTCATGATAAAAATAAATATAATGTTGTATGGATAGAGAAATAAATTCGATTTTTTTTTGAAAATATTCAAGCAAATATTTATTTTATATATAAACATAATCATGTACGTAAATTATTTTTTACCTGGAAATTTAAATCAATAGTTTTTCACCATATCAAAATTTTATTTATTTATTTATATCTCCATCAGTTTTTATTGGGAATTTTTTTTATTAAAGAAGTCATATATCATTAACACATCGTCCAAACACTTTTTTTGGGTGTCATTTTACCAAGTTATTGTGTGATAATTATTTCTAATATATGGAGGTATATAATTTATAATATTTATGATTTTTATTTGTTTAATAGTTAGTCTTTAGGGTTATAAGTAACCATGTTGTTGTTGTGTGGTTAGGGTCTTTCAATTATAAGAGTCATTTTCATGTATTATTAATGGGGTTTTCAACCACGTGATGCTCTGGGAGAAGCTGTATGGGGTATTAGTGTGTCTGGAATAAGTTGCATGGCTTTATTGATCCAAGTGTTATGTTAAAAAAATAATGTGTTTTGGTTCATGGTCAATGAAGTGTCATGTGCTTGTTTTCCGTATGGTTTGGTAAACCCCTTACGAACAATTTGAGTTTTCAATAATTATTTAAAATTTTATTATTATTTTTTCTTTACCATTTTACACACGATAGGTTTTCTCGTTTCACCCTTATCCTACATAGTGTCGAGTGACACCCTAGACCCATTCCCTCCAGAGTCACATGCCAACCCTTTTTGGATAATCTCTTCCCATAAAAATTGAACTAGATTTCTTGAGGTTTCTTGTCTAAATATCTAAGGTAATCCATCCTCTACATTCCTCTCCCCTTTTCTTGGATTTTTCCCTTTTCCCATAAATTTTGTTCAATTGAACAAATCCTCTGTTAAGGGTTAACCCGGATTTTTTGGTTTTTAACCATTATAAAAGAATGTAATGGGTCTCATAGGTTGTCTTTAGGAGGGTTTAAACATTATCCACTAAAACAGTTGTATTTCTGGCTGTTTCTATTCACATGCTACCATTTTATTTTGGTTTCATAAAATAAATTTGTTGATTTAAATGTTGTTGTTGTGTTTCAGTGATTTTTGTGTTTCTGGTATATTTCTTTACTTGGTTTTGGACCACTTTTCATAAGGGTGACAACAAAAATAAGCATTGGAATGGAATATACATACATATATATATTTATATATATATATATATATATATTAAATCATTCTATATATTCCCTCATGTAGAGTTGAATATGAATAATATGGTTAAGGGTATTTGAATATTAATATATGCATGGAGTGTAAGAAAAAATAGTGGAGTTGGGTTTCCATTGAAAACATCATCATGTTTTTAGGTAGGGTCCTAATGACTAACTAATCAATTTTATTTTTTTATTGTCTTGATCATTTTAAATGTATGTTTTTATATTGATATGTTTTATTTATGTTATGAAAAATATTCATTGCCTATTAGAAATGAATTATCTTTAATTTACCTAAATTTCAAAAACTCTCAACATGGGTCTTTCATGTAAAATCATTATCTAATACGTGTTTTGTAAAATGATAAGTATATATAATGTTCATTTGGTTTCTAAATTGAAATTTCTTTTAAAATGTTTTGTCCAAATCGATACCCATAATTGTTTAATGGAAATGCAACCCCTACATAAGGCATTACCCATGAAATGGAATTATGACATATGTGTTTTAAATATGTTGTATGAGATGTGTGATCGGTGAGGGGATAATGTAATTTTTATATTTATTTGAAAGGTTCTATTCATGGGGAGAGTATCTAGAAGTGAAAAAGTGAATGGAAGATTTTTGTGAAAATTAATGTTTATGTATGCAAATAATAGTTAATAAAAACTCATATCTATTTAATTTTCATAGGTTTACTTGTTTAGTCTTGTGGGATCCTAGGTAAACATACTAAACTAGTTGAGAATATGATTTGGATAGCGGCCTTAAATATATAATTTTACTTTCCATGGGATGTACCCCTTAGTTATGTTAGTGAGGGTGTATTGGAGTGTTAGGGATGTGTTTATGGATAAATGGTACTTGTAGATATTGATAATGATATGTTATTATTGGTTTTTCCTAGTCCATATCAACTAGGGCCTGAGATCCCATGACACATATATTACTCATACACTAGATTCCACAATTTTCTTGTTTATATTTATGCGAATCCCATGCATTGAAAATGATATTAAAATACATGTTCCAATATTGAATTTATTTTAAATTATTATTTTACAAGAACATCATGTTAAAAAAAATTCAAAAGATTTATGGAAAAAGTAATTTTCTAAAAAAATTAAATACTATTATATTTCATTCTGAAAAGAAACAAAACCTATTTTTATATACTGTATTCTAAAAATGGTTTAACATGGATAAATTTTTATATTATTTACCTATGGAATAGTTTATCTGGGTAATCATACTGATTTTTAATACACTAGAATATAACTCTATATTTTTTCGTAGCGTCTTCTACTATTTCTATCTCAGACTTGGTCATCATAGAGTAATGTAGTTTCAATGGATAGTGGCGACCTGGTGAAAAATGTAGGTATGTGCAATTTTTTTTCATTATAATGGTTGGGTTTACTTGTTTGTTTAGTTTTATTTTTTTATTTATTTATTTTTTCTAGGATAAATCAGTCCTACCTAAGTATTCATGATACCTGTAACTTCTTTATATCTATAAAAGAGAAGGAATGACTCTCATTCCTTCTCATGATGTGCATCAGGTTACCAGTTCGGTGTTGACCTTTGGATTTCGAGGAAAAATAGTATCTTTATAGGTTATCCGTCATTATTGTGGGATATCTGGTATTTTATAGCTAGGATTATTGGAATTAAAGTATTATATCAATGGAATTTTATTGATATTCCACAATATAGAAGGGTTCTTGGATTAAAATTGTGGTCTATGATGGGGTTTCCTCAAAATATTTTTTTAGATCTTGTATTTTCATGAGGTTTTGGTTTTTGATCGAATTTTTTGTTTGGATTTGATAATTTTTGGATTATTTTAGGATGTGATTGTATAGACCCGTATCTTGACGTACATGGACATTACATTACTTTTGCGGAATACTTAGTACATAACAAAAACACACACACAAGGATCGTAATAGTTTAGTGTCTTTGGAAACTCGGAATATAATCTTCTAATCCTGGTGAAAGATCTTCAACATCTCCCATAAAGATCTTCTTTTTTTTTACCTAAAACCTTTCTTTATATCCTGGGGAAAAGAAAACATAAAAGGGTGAGCTCAAATGCTCAGTAAGGGTAAACAAAAGAAATATCAATCACATCATATACATAAGAACATAGCTTTTGGAAATCTTAACCTGCAAAAGAGCTCATAATATCATAACATGGGATAAATCATAGAAGTGAAAACGAAATCATAACTTAAAACATTACTCATTGTGGCATACACACATAATCATAGAGAATCATTTCTTGTTAGTCAAGACTCATTTCCAAGACTATCTTAGTGGACAAAGTCCCTTTCTGAATCGAGTAATCCTCGTTTCAGTCCTGTTTCACTGAACCGGTATAACCTACCATTCCAGCCATGTCTATCTCATGAGATATAAAATCTTTACCCAATGCATTGGAGGGATATATAGGTCCCACCCATCTCTTAATGAATCCTTTCTTATGTGTGCCACAAAATCATAAATCATACATCATTGCATAACCCATGTAATAAAAATGGGATTCTTAAACAACATGAAATCATAAAACCATTCATATAAGATAAAGGAATTCATAAACATAATTCCATCACAACATAGTCAAATCAATGTAAAAATATGGATAGAAACAGAACCCTTTATTATCTTATATGGAAAATAATTTTGATAAAACACTTGAATTGAATTCTTGAGGAAAATATCCTTTCTTCTTCAAAATCAATTTCTTTTCACAAAACAACATGCAATTTTAAAAGAAAGAGATTTTATTGAAAATAGTCATGAAATCTTTTAGAGGAAGCTTCATGAAGATAAGGCTTTATAAAACAGTATAAATCCGTTCGTGCCGTATAAGTTAAAAAAACATTCTTCTCGTACTTTTGTCGGAAAAGTCAAAAAGTACCTCGTATGAAAAAGCGACAAAAGATTCCTTTCATATTCTTTACTAAAAACTCACCGAAGAGTAAAATTGGATTTAAACTATTGTAATTGGATGGAAACAATATTACATATTGAAGGAACATGGACGTGGATGATAAAATACAGCCCAGTAAATACTTACGAATAAACAATCTCGGATAAAAATGAGATTGTGATATTTCCCTTACCTTATGTCCGACTTGCTTTGTAAGTGTCCGAACCTCCTGTATAATGATTTAAATCATGTTATTGACTTATTCCAGAGTCATATTCATTTTTATGATAGCATATATGGTTCACTTATGACATTATATTACCCGTTCTTTTGTAAATTCCATGTTAAAGAAGCGTTTTGGGTAAAATCGTTTCATTTATCGTAGGTGTTTTGACTTGTTGTTCTTGACATCATTATTACTTATATCATGATTTACTTACTTCCAGAATATAAAATATGATTTATATATCATATATATTCAGTATATATATATAATAGATAGATAAATAAAATGAAAAACACCGTTCATGGAGACGGTAGTCTGTACGTACGCATGAACGCTGTTTTTCTATCCTTATTGTCTTGAAATGGAAGTAAGTAGATGACATACATATGTATATATATACATAAATCCAGTAGCTTTATAATGTCATATATTTTTCATTATTATTTCTTATATATACATTATAATCATTCTTAAATGGTTAACATGGAGAATGAATCTCATCGCGTCGTGGAGACGGTATTCCGTACGTACGCACGAGCGATGATATCATTTCTATAAATATTGAATTGTATTGGAGTGTATTATACAATATATCAGAATCAATATGATGTTGTAATAACTATGTATAGTTATTCTTTACACCATTATACCCATCCATGTAAGGTGGTGGTGGAAAATAGATTACACCACGGCGTGGAGACGGTATTCCGTACGTACGCACGCGCGGTGATTTCTTTTTCCGTAGGATGGATAGATGGTGAAATATGGTTGTTTCATACTTATAATAAAATATCAGTATATGAGTGATACTGATGTTATTACTTCATAATGAAACAACCTAAGAAGAAGAAGTGGAAGAAGAAATAAAGATGAAAGAATTGGTAACGGTAATTACCTCTTCTTTGAAGTGCCTCTTTGAGACCTCCTCTTAGGGCACTAAAATTGGTCTTTGAGGAAGACCAGAACCTCTAGGATGTTTCTAGGGAAGTGGAGAAGAGAAATTGGCAGGGGTTGGCCGAGCTTGAGTGCTCAAATTGGTGTGAGGAGGAGGGGGAGGAGGTGTCCTTTTATAGGGGAGGAGAGGGGCACCTTAGGAATATCTCAAAATATTATTTTATATTAAAGTCAAAATCGGTTTATAATGGTTCCAAAGGGTCTTATTTCGAAGCTATAGTGGGTATGGGTCGAAATCCTATCAACCAATAGAATTTAGACAAGTTTAGGATATTATTTTAACCTTATCAATTAGATTTAACTCTAAGTTAAATAATTTAACTTTTACCATGTCTTTTTGTTTTCTTTCACTATATGGTTAATAAACTTACTATAACATGCCAAACGAACCCCAAATTGTTTATTATTAATATATATATCCTTATCTAAGTCATTTGGCCGAACCTTAGATTTTTAGGAATACAATAACAATTAATAATATAATATTTGATTTAAAAACTATTTTGTGTCAATTTTGACACTATTTGATGTATGATTTTTGTGAAAGTCATAACAGAATTAAATGTTCGAACCAAGTTTATTAAATCAACATTAATATATCATAGTAACCTAGAAAATTAGTGGAATTCATAAAAAATCTCAAATTACACTTATTTTGGTGTTTATAACATCAATTATGTCAATATTTCATTAATAAGATAATTACTACATCATCGTTGTGTCATAAATAAATTAAATTATTTGATGTCTAAAAATTACAAATAAAATACCATCATGTAGGAAATCTTTTTAGCTTTCTAATGAATATTTATAGTCGAATTTCTCTTATGTATAACCCCATATTAAAAATGATTTACTTATTAAACTTTGATTTTAACTATTTTAACCCTTCTTTAAATAAATTAATAATAAATGTCCTAATCTAACCCAAGTGGGCCTAAATGGTCATATTGTATTCCTAAGTTTGTTTTTTGTCGAATTACATTTGTCCAATAGAATTAGGACATGTGTTAGGGTAATATTAATATCATATTTACCCTTAGTTACCCTATTTACTATTAACCGTGGTAAAAAAAAGTAAAAAGTTACTATTCACCAAAAAATTATTTTCATCTCATTGAACCACATTTTAGTCCTTGATATTAACCGTGTCTCTCGGATTTTCGAAATTCCATTCACAGAAGCGGTAAAATTAAGTTTTATACAAAATTCAGTTTTTAACCTACCACTTAGTAGTTTCACTATTCATCAAAAATTGATGTTTTTCAGAACAATGCCAAAATTTCATCCTAAGCTATATTTCATATTCCGAATTCAAAAATGAAGTCTATTTTACCAAATTCATAACATAAAAGTTGCATTAATTAATTTTATAATTAAATCCCGCTGTTAAAACAAATAGCGTGTTTTTAAGAAACAATATCTATCAAAAGATTGGCACTTGTTTATGTCTAGTTTAAATGTGAAATTACATCCAATGTCCAACATTGTATTAAATTGTAAAAATATATTCTAAATATACTTTAAAACCACTCAAATTAATAATTTATAACTATTAATTATTTCGATTGAAAAAGTTGTTTTTAATTAAAATTTAGTAATTTCCACTATTCATCAAAATATGAAAGTTATCCGAAAATTACCAAAAATTCACCTTAGGCTAAATTCGATACTCCTAATCCATAAATGAAGTCCATTTTGAAAAATAAAATTTACAAAATTTCAAAAAGTGGTTATTACTATTCATAACCGCTAGTTTTAATAATATCTTAATAGCATATCGTTGTTTAGCGAAACTTGGTGTTACGTATGACACACGCTATCGTGGAAGGTCGCGATTGTGTGTAATGGAAGGAAAGTCAAGGATGCTTGTTGTGAAAGCTTCTTTTGGTGTAGCGTACAACACAAGACATTAATGAAATTAAAAAAAAATATTTTTCATAAAATCTCGGGGTGTTACATTCTACCCCCCTTAAAATGAATTTGGCCCTCGAAATTCGTCGGGGTTATAAATGGTTTACTACTCGAAAGTTTATTTAATAGAAACCCACATCGTAAAAAGGAATACCAAACCCAATCTTTAAAAACAAAATTATGAAACGTAACGGTTACCCAAATAAACTAATCACTGGGTTTCCACATAGGTGAAAATATGGATATGGAAGAGAAATCTAACAATCATGTTCTGATGGAGAGTGGTAGAGAACATGGCTATGGAAAAGCCAACAATCACAAATCCATAAATTTGTGACGATCTAAGGTACCATCTGATTAATCAGATATAAGAGCACTAGGACAACATTTTTGGTTTTCAAGATCTTTTCCCTAAAGTTGAAGAATTTGAAATAGAATAAATACTTACTTTATTTTTGTACAATATCACTATTGTTCGTGCCTTGAACAATTTCCACTTCATCTCTTAAATAAATGAAGTTGAATTTGTTATTCGTGAAGTGTTAGCAGATCATGTGATAGAATGACGGGTCATTCCATCTGTCTCAAAAGATTAGCAAAATTTATATACATAAGTCGATCTATAGTGGGATTAATCATATATGGTTCCTAAAATGGGCTTATACTTCATATATCATACTGCTTAATATAATAACACTAGTTTCTACTAAACAGGGACTTCCTGTAGGTCAGTGGTAGGCGATAAAGGCCAGTCGCACTTCGGTTGTGGGTTCGATTCCTACAGCCTTGTCCGAAGCGATGGGCTGTCGCCCGTCCTGCAGGTTGTCCTTTTTCTAAAACTACGTTAATATAACATCCCATCAATAATATCGAAAATCTTCTATCCTTAAACAATACTAACTTATGTCCAACATGATCCAGTCTAATCTTTAGGCTTATACATAATACTGCAGTCCACTCTCATAATATAGTGACAACGATTACCAGAGATTTAATACTGTCGTTGATCCCCACATATCATAAGATATGTCTTGTTGGTCACATTCCAAACATTCAAAGTCCTTAATCATGTATTCTCTTGAATACCATAGTGAAAACATGAGTGCAGTTAAAAGTTAACACTTTCCACATACCAAAATCCTCAAAATTCTATATACTCAAACCATGATATCACTTAGTCCTTATATCAATCATGAGCTCATGAATACTATTAAACATTTCATTTTCTCGTCTTCATTATGCGCATATCATCTTATTTCCAAAAAATATCTCAATCACTTTGAATACCACATCAATAAATATTACAATACTCAATGATACAACATTATTTTGGAATCCCATTACATAAACACTTAATCATTCCACCACATCGTTGTCATATTCAACATTGCCAATAGTGATCGCATGTGATTTTCCTTTGTCCTTTGCCTTCAGTGGTTGCTCATGTTGATCATCACTAACCCTTGGATTAGGGAAATTATTAGCATAATGCCCCATTTCCTTGCACATGAAGCATTGAAGTGTTGGCGGTGCGTTCTCTGCAGTGTTTGCTTTATTCACATCATTAGAAAACCTTTTTCCATTACTTCGACACTCAGCTGCTCGATGACCTTCTTTTCCACACTTAAAACATTTTCTAGTCCCTTTTAGACAATCTCCACCATGCTTCTTTCCACACTTTGTGCATAAGGAAACATTCATCTTCTTTTCACCATTATTCTGAGATTTCTCCTTGAACTCCATCTTTCGTTTCTTGTCAAAACCATGAGATGGATATGTAACACCAACTTCCATTTCTACCTTGATAACACAACGCACAATTTATTCATAGCTATTGAAGTCCCTTATGGCTAACGCCCTTCGAAGACTTGGTTTTAAGCCACTAAAGAATCGATCGATCTTACTCTCAGGTTGGATAATAATACCAGAAGCGTACCTTGCCAGTCTTGTAAAATTTGCTTCATAGGTACCAACAGATTCATCGTCCCTTTGCTTCAGTTCAAGAAACTCTTTCTCCATCTTTGTTCGAAGAATACGAGGGAAGTACTTATTGAAAAATAAGTTCTTGAACTCGTCCCATTCCATAGACTCAATTTCATCCCTTTGCCTTGTATTCTTAATAAGATTCCACCATTGATCAGCATCTCCTTCCAAACGAAACACTGCTAGGATGACTTTATCATGTTCAGAACATTGAAGAACTGAAAATATCTTTTCAGTAGTACTGATCCATTGTTCAGCCACAAGTGGATCAGAAGACCCACTGAAAGAAGGTGGACGTTGCCTCATGAAGGACTCAATAGAATATTGTTCCCTTCTCTGCTCATTTTGAAGTCCAGAATGATTCATAGCTTGTGTAAGTATAGCAATAAGATTTTGCACTCCATCTCCCATAACATTTGTTTGTTCAGGAGGGCAATCATTGCATTGTCCATTGCATTCATCAACACGGTTCCTTCGGGTTCCAGCCATCGTCTAAAACCCAAAAAGAATAGTGTGAGAGGCAAAAATCATGCTAGGGAAAACAACATAATAAAGGGGGAGTACCTTCAATATCCAACATCTTAGGTTTAATTCTATGATCGTTAGCGTAATTCTATTACTATAACCTATACGTATTCTTATCCTTAGAGACATCCCTAGACATACCTCAGAAATATCTCTAGGGATCTCACTAACGTTTTCGCATCCTAGTTTCCAAAGGTTGACTAAACCTTTCCTCTGATACCAACTGTAGAGACCCGTATCTTGACGTACATGGACATTACATTACTTTTGCGGAATACTTAGTACATAACAAAAACACACACACAAGGATCGTAATAGTTTAGTGTCTTTGGAAACTCGGAATATAATCTTCTAATCCTGGTGAATGATCTTCAACATCTCCCATAAAGATCTTCTTTTTTTTATACCTAAAACCTTTCTTTATATCCTGGGGAAAAGAAAACATAAAAGGGTGAGCTCAAATGCTCAGTAAGGGTAAACAAAAGAAATATCAATCACATCATATACATAAGAACATAGCTTTTGGAAATCTTAACCTGCAAAAGAGCTCATAATATCATAACATGGGATAAATCATAGAAGTGAAAATGAAATCATAACTTAAAACATTACTCATTGTGGCATACACACATAATCATAGTGAATCATTTCTTGTTAGTCAAGACTCATTGCCAAGACTATCTTAGTGGACAAAGTCCCTTTCTGAATCGAGTAATCCTCGTTTCAGTCCTGTTTCACTGAACCGGTATAACCTAACATTCCAGCCATGTCTATCTCATGAGATATAAAATCTTTACCCAATGCATTGGAGGGAGATATAGGTCCCACCCATCTCTTAATGAATCCTTTCTTATGTGTTCCACAAAATCATAAATCATACATCATTGCATAACCCATGTAATAAAAATGGGATTCTTAAACAACATGACATCATAAAACCATTCATATAAGATAAAGGAATTCATAAACATAATTCCATCACAACATAGTCAAATCAATGTAAAAATATGGATAGAAACAGAACCCTTTATTATCTTATATGGAAAATAATTTTGATAAAACACTTGAATTGAATTCTTGAGGAAAATATCCTTTCTTCTTCAAAATCAATTTCTTTTCACAAAACAACATGCAATTTTAAAAGAAAGAGATTTTATTGAAAATAGTCATGAAATCTTTTAGAGGAAGCTTCATGAAGATAAGGCTTTATAAAACAGTATAAATCCGTTCGTGCTGTATAAGTTAAAAAAACATTCTTCTCGTACTTTTGTCAGAAAAGTCAAAAAGTACCTCGTATGAAAAAGCGACAAAAGATTCCTTTCATATTCTTTACTAAAAACTCACCGAAGAGTAAAATTGGATTTAAACTATTGTAAGTGGATGGAAACAATATTACATATTGAAGGAACATGGACGTGGATGATAAAATACACCCCAGTAAATACTTACGAATAAACAATCTCGGATAAAAATGAGATTGTGATATTTCCCTTACCTTATGTCCGACTTGCTTTGTAAGTGTCCGAACCTCCTGTATAATGATTTAAATCATGTTATTGACTTATTCCAGAATCATATTCATTTTTATGATAGCATATATGGTTCACTTATGACATTATATTACCCGTTCTTTTGTAAATTCCATGTTAAAGAAGCGTTTTGGGTAAAATCGTTTCATTTATCGTAGGTGTTTTGACTTGTTGTTCTTGACATCATTATTACTTATATCATGATTTACTTACTTCCAGAATATAAAATATGATTTATATATCATATATATTCAGTATATATATATAATAGATAGATAAATAAAATGAAAAACACCGTTCATGGAGACGGTAGTCCGTACGTACGCATGAACGATGTTTTTCTTTCCTTATTGTCTTGAAATGGAAGTAAGTAGATGACATACATATGTATATATATACATAAATCCAGTAGCTTTATAATGTCATATATTTTTCATTATTATTTCTTATATATACATTATAATCATTCTTAAATGGTTAACATGGAGAATGAATCTCATCGCGTCGTGGAGACGGTATTCCGTACGTACGCACGAGCGATGATATCATTTCTATAAATATTGAATTGAATTGGAGTGTATTATACAATATATCAGAATCAATATGATGTTGTAATAACTATGTATAGTTATTCTTTACACCATTATACCCATCCATGTAAGGTGGTGGTGGAAAATAGATTACACCACGGCGTGGAGACGGTATTCCGTACGTACGCACGCGCGGTGATTTCTTTTTCCGTAGGATGGATATATGGTGAAATAGGGTTGTTTCATACATATAATAACATATCAGTATATGAGTGATACTGATGTTATTACTTCATAATGAAACAACCTAATAAGAAGAAGTGGAAGAAGAAATAAAGATGAAAGAATTGGTAACGGTAATTACCTCTTCTTTGAAGTGCCTCTTTGAGACCTCCTCTTAGGGCACTAAAATTGGTCTTTGAGGAAGACCAGAACCTCTAGGATGTTTCTAGGGAAGTGGAGAGGAGAAATTGGCAGGGGTTGGCCGAGCTTGAGTGCTCAAATTGGTGTGAGGAGGAGGGGGAGGAGGTGTCCTTTTATAGGGGAGGAGAGGGGCACCTTAGGAATATCTCAAAATATTATTTTATATTAAAGTCAAAATCGGTTTATAATGGTTCCAAAGGGTCTTATTTCGAAGCTAAAGTGGGGATGGGTCGAAATCCTATCAACCAATAGAATTTAGACAAGTTTAGGATATTATTTTAACCTTATCAATTAGATTTAACTCTAAGTTAAATAATTTAACTTTTACCATGTCTTTTTGTTTTCTTTCACTATATGGTTAATAAACTTACTATAACATGCCAAACGAACCCCAAATTGTTTATTATTAATATATATATCCTTATCTAAGTCATTTGGCCGAACCTTAGATTTTTAGGAATACAATAACAATTAATAATATAATATTTGATTTAAAAACTATTTTGTGTCGATTTTGACACTATTTGATATATGATTTTTGTGAAAGTCATAACAGAATTAAATGTTCGAACCAAGTTTATTAAATCAACATTAATATATCATAGTAACCATGAAAATTAGTGTAATTCATAAAAAATCTCAAATTACACTTATTTTGGTGTTTATAACATCAATTATGTCAATATTTCATTAATAAGATAATTACTGCATCATCGTTGTGTCATAAATAAATTAAATTATTTGATGTCTAAAAATAACAAATAAAATACCATCATGTAGGAAATCGTTTTAGCTTTCTAATGAATATTTATAGTCGAATTTATCTTATTTATAACCCCATATTAAAAATGATTTACTTATTAAACTTTGATTTTAACTATTTTAACCCTTCTTTAAATAAATTAATAATAAATGTCCTAATCTAACCCAAGTGGGCCTAAATGGTCATATTTTATTCCTAAGTTTGTTTTTGGTCGAATTACACTTGTCCAATAGAATTAGGACATGTGTTAGGGTAATATTAATATCATATTTACCCTTAGTTACCCTATTTACTATTAACCGTGGTTAAAAAAAGTAAAAAGTTACTATTCACCAAAAAATTATTTTCATCTCATTGAACCACATTTTAGTCCTTGATATTAACCGTGTCTCTCGGATTTTCGAAATTCCATTCACAGAAGCGGTAAAATTATGTTTTATACAAAATTCAATTTTTAACCTACCACTTAGTAGTTTCACTATTCATCAAAAATTGATGTTTTTCAAAATAATGCCAAAATTTCATCCTAAGCTATATTTCAGATTCCGAATTCAAAAATGAAGTCTATTTTACCAAATTCATAACATAAAAGTTGCATTAATTAATTTTATAATTAAATCCCGCTGTTAAAACAAATAGCGTGTTTTTAAGAAACAATATCTATCAAAAGATTGACACTTGTTTATGTCTAGTTTAAATGTGAAATTACATCCAATGTCCAACATTGTATTAAATTGTAAAAATATATTCTAAATATACTTTATAACCACTCAAATTAATAATTTATAACTATTAATTATTTCGATTGAAAAAGTTGTTTTTAATTAAAATTTAGTAATTTCCACTATTCATCAAAATATGAAAGTTATCCGAAAATTACCAAAATTTCACCTTAGGCTAAATTCGATACTCCTAATCCATAAATGAAGTCCATTTTGAAAAATAAAATTTACAAAATTTCAAAAAGTGGTTATTACTATTCATAACGGCTAGTTTTAATAATATCTTAATAGCATATCGTTGTTTAGCGAAACTTGGTGTTGCGTACGACACACGCTATCGTGGAAGGTCGCGATTGTGTGCAATGGAAGGAAAGTCAAGGATGCTTGTTGTGAA
Organism: Viscum album; assembly: GCA_963277665.1. Taxonomy (NCBI): domain Eukaryota; kingdom Viridiplantae; phylum Streptophyta; class Magnoliopsida; order Santalales; family Viscaceae; genus Viscum; species Viscum album. Next base: position 1,900,712,480 of record OY728150.1, read on the forward strand.
AGCTTCTTTTGGTGTAGCGTACAACACAAGACATTAATGAAATTAAAAAAAATATTTTTCATAAAATCTCGGGGTGTTACAGTGATGTTTTGAAAAAGTTATGTTAGGGAAATAAAAAGGGGTTAAATTATTCTATGAACATATGTAAAACCATATGTAGACCGAGAAACTGCCTCTAATAACCTCCAATGGCCTTTTCTATTTGTGTAAAATATTCCAAACCATGTAACCCAGTAGTTTTTAAGGTATTTTCAACTGATATTTTGGTATTTTGACCAATTGAGTGATGGTATTCATTCATTTTCACTTATTATTTCCATATGATATTTTTGTGGAGTTCCTATTTTACATTAAAATGATGATAGGTTTGAATGTAACATGGGTTGTTTTAAAATTGGGATTCATTTTGTAGTGTGATTTATTTCATGTATTTAATGAAAACTAGGATTAAGGTTTATTTTGAAATTTGAAATAATATATTTTAAAATATTACATTATGGTCTTAAAAACTAATTGGGATTATTTTAATGGGTGGCTGAAAATGTTATTTTTTCCATTGGTCCCTTGGTATTCCTAGGGATGATCAAATGTTTGGGAGTATGCATGTGATAATTGCATGTTTCATTGTATTTTATAAGGATTTTTTGATCACATATAGGTATATATATATGAGGCTTCATGTATTACCAATTGTTGGTATATAACTACCAAATGATGATTTTTTCTTCAGAGTATTTTTAAAAAAATGTGACATAAATGTTTTTAATGGTGGGATTATTATGGTTTTCCCTATTTTTATTTGGGATTTTTATTTAGGTAATTCATGTATTGTTTTTTTAAGGTGTTTTGAGGTGTTATATGAGTTGAGTTATTTATTTCTTACTCAGATATATAATTTTTTCTTACAGTAAATATTGATTTGGTTTTTATTTTATATTTGGACTATGGCCTTGAAAAATCAAAGTGAGTTGTTAGTAGTTTTTCAATGATGTTAGTTCCTTTGTAGTATATCTAATGTTCGGTTTTGGAAATACATGTTCATCATTGTTTTGTGGTAAATTCCTATCAAATTTTATAAGGTTTGAGTTATATAGGAAATTTTAAATAATTATTTCTATGTGTTTTCCCATTAGAGATTATACCCAGACTCGTAATTGAGTGGTGGAGGTAGATCCTTTCCTGATGTCTGACAACACCAAATTTGTCTTTATTTTTCAGCCAACACTATTAGTTGAAAAACAAAATAATAATTTTATATAGTTATCATATGATAAGAGGTTCTGTTCTGTGTGATAGTATGGGTCTACTAAGGTGGATTGGTTTATGGAGCTATCAAAATTAGAAGTATTAGTTGGTCATTTTTAGCTACTGTTTATGGGGAATTAGTTTATTCAAATCATTAGAGAATTATCTACAAGTCCTAAATTGAATATTATCCTCTATTATTGAAGTTTTTAGGTGTAGGGGATGTTGTCCCAACATGTTGTCTCTGACATGAGCATGGGTAATGTTATGGTTTCATTATTCTATGGCTTTTAATTTTTAATATTCTTATTATGATATCTTCATGAACTCAATTTCTTAAGATTTCAATGATTGTTATTTATAAATATAGAAACCTTAATGATAATTATTATCATTGATAATTGATGGTTTTAGGAGGTGTCTATTTGGAGATACCATACTATGGGGAATTATTTATTTCAATCTAGTTTGGTGCCCAAATTTGGTTTCCAGTCATGGGTCCTTTAGTGTAGTATCGTAGCTTATTGATCATTTCTTAGAGTGTTATCTCCTTACTATTAAGTTCCTTAATTGTTGGGAGACCCACTATGGGTATCACATTAGTCTTCTATTATGGTGGTCAAGTGTTCCCTAGGAAGTTTAGATGTCACACATGTGTTATATATTTTTTTATATTTTTTTATGTTTTTTATTGTGAAAATAAGGATAGTTTTGAATCCTAAATTGGTGTGGACACCACCATTGTAGAATTCACATAGTGATCCTCGTCTACTAATTCACGTGTCTTATTTTTGGAATTTCAGAAAAAAATTACCATTGTGTTGCTTTTTTTTTCTTCTTCTCACATTCACCATTATAGTAGTTTCTTATAATGTATATGGGTTCACATGAATAATTCTCATGGAGATGACAAAAAGGCCCTAAGGATATCATTGTTGGGGGGTCAAGGTGTTCCATGGTTTTGGATTTTGTTTCTATGTTTATGTCTTGTTTGTTGATCCATTTTCAAATTGTCCAATTCTTTTAGTAGTTCTCATTTTATCTTCCATTGTATGATTTTTTCCTTGAAGGTGATCTCTTTAGTCACTTTTAGGGATCTATGATTCACATGAAGCATGAGTATTAGCTCTTGGTCTTTGGGATTGGGGATCCTCTTCTCATTTAGTAGTTTTCTTTCATCATGTGGTGTGACAAAATAATTCATTAGGAATTTCTAGGGGAATAATGTGTCATGGTGGAAACAATTGTCCCACCCAAACCAAGAAACATATGCTTTATTTTTTATTTATTGACATTTTTATCTGGTTCTACGGAGATCAAGAGTATCGATTGTTGTAGAGAAAAAATTTATATTTTTAGAGAATTTTTAGATATTGAATGATTAGACTATACTTTTAGTAGTAACCATGATGTTCTAGTGAGATTTGGATATTTAATTTGAGAGAGAAATTACACACGGATTATATCATGACCCATCCCTAGAAGCCCATGATATGACATCCCCCAAGCCCGCCTCCAGATGTATAGGGGTTGGTGACTAGCGCTAAAGGAGTTTACCAGCATGTGGGAGGGATTTGACTATGTACCTGTACGCATGAACCCAATACCACATCCCAAATATGGAATGGTAAAAATGAATTCCAATAAACAACCACTGATTAAAGGTAAAAACATTATTTCTAATGGGAAAGAGTACAAACCCAACAAAATTTGAAATGAGAACACGAAAGTATAAGGAAACTGTGAAAGACAACCACTGAAAACCCCAAATGTTGGGTATTTGTAGAGTAGCTACTGAAAGTCATAGAATTATTCCACGCCGTTAGGGATTTTGTGGGCACTACCAGATCCTGGGCCATCATGTCATCCATCAAGATGGACATCATTTACACCAGACACAACATGTTTGGAAAAATCTTGTGCATGGGTGAGTAAAAATATACTTTAAAGGGATCCCAAACCAATAAGAAAACCCTACAAAGAAATACACAATGAAACCCATGAAGAATGACAGCTCACACCATGTATAATCTAGAGTAGGAAATTTGGACCATCAGCTATATCATTGAACACCTTGGGCTACTGGAGATACCCTCCCCAATGAGTACAGTGGGCTGCTGGGTCACAAAAAATCCACATTCTAATAAATATGTACTACTAAGGTACTGATATCAGGTGGGTATCATGGGTATATTGGGTCTCACAAAATCCACTCCCCATTGTGGGCATGTCGAGTTATAGAGAAGAATCTTACCATATTTACCATACTAAGGTACTCCTCCCGTTGAGTACTATAGGACTGTCGGGTCACACAGAGCCTATCTTCAACGTGGTCATGTCTGGTCACACTAAATTTCCTTCCTAGTGGTCCATAGTAGCAAATCCACATAGGGTTTTTTGATTGCAGTCCTTAGGTATCCGACAAATGCAGAGTGTCTGTATGTAGTGTGATTGATTCTGATAGAACCGCTCCTCAATCCATTCATCAAATTTCACCTTCAATGAAATCATCTATAGGGTATTCCATACAATCCACCTCATCACGAGGTTTCCCACTCCAGAAATAGATAACCAATCGAATGTACATTTGAAATGATATTGGTCTATTTGTAAAAAGGGTTTTGTTGAATTTGGGCCATGTTCGACCTAATCAACCAGGAATGGGGGGCCCATTCCCCGATTCAGTTTGACTGACCCAACCTCAACTGGTCGTATGTCGTTCGTGGGGCCGCCTCATCCACTATGATCAATCAGACACAGTCTCTATCACGTCTGACGCAACACCACGCCAAAGCTGTGATGCACCGACATGTTTTGGTTCCTGGGTTCACCCACTGCTAGCTGTTAGTAAGTGTGCTGTCATGGCAACCCACAACTCACCCGCAGCCACTACTGGGGGCCACCGATGCTCTATAGGATTATTATGTGGACTACTATTTCTTCTCTGGTGGTCCATTATTTATTCTTCGTGGGCCTATAGTCTCTAGAGAATTTCATCTTCCCTAGGATAGACCCAAATCCTTCTTGTCGCCACATCAAATAGGCATCCACGAAGAATGAACAAAATGCACGAGGCAGAGGGTCATGATCATCGTTTATGTCATCTTGGGCCCTCACCATTAGAGTATTATAAAAAAGATCACAATTATTTGATGTTCTATCACAAAATAAATTATTTTGGTATAAAAAACTATATAAAAAACCCCTCTTGAAAGAACAGTAAATCTGTAGATTAACCTGTTTGTGGGTTGATCTGTATTCATCATTTAGAATGATTAATGGGGAATCATAAAAAACAACCTCTACCTCAACGGTGTTAGTTGATGAAGCAATATACTTTCATGGATTCACGTTCTATTCGAATACATCGACATTCATATCCCTTCGGCCCCATTTTTCAAGGTGAGTTGATTTCCCTAGCGATTTTCTTGTGTTTTTCCTTCATTAGGATAGATTATTATCTCCGTAGGGTTGTTAGAGTAAAATCCACATTTGATTCCCCAACATGTTATATCATTTACAGAGAAATACATCGTTGTTTTGTTTTATGTTGTGTCAACACCTCATTACGGTGTTTAATTAATGAAACAATGTATCTATTTTCCTTCCATTAAAGAGTATCATAAAATAGGATCATCACTTCCTCATCACCTCACCATAGTATTGACATTCTACTTCTCAATGGTGAGAAAATAAAATTAAAATAATTTTTTTATTTAATTTATTATTTTCTAAAAAGTCTAGAAACAATATTTTCTGTTTGTCCCTTGCACGTCAATGTTTAGTCCAATCTATGAAAATCCCACCATTATGTGTTCAACGGTTCCTGCAGATTTTTGATCTGAGCACCAGATTAATAGTTATAAAAACCCACTCACATATTTACATAACTGCACATATAAAAATATTCAAAATTATACTATGGGCTCCCCGGGCCTCGGAATCAGGTTCTGTAAATGCGTTTGTTCTCAAAAAAATTGTATAGATAAAAAATTACATAAAAATTTTGGGACATTACATTACTACAACCATTTTGGGCTTCATGTCCTTGTAAGAAAAAATATGTCTAAAAAAATTGGGGTTACAGATTATGAATATAAGCCTCCTCCTCCAATGTTCTCTCTTAGAGGTTCTCCTACTTCCACTGAATGCACACTAGAGGAACTGACCATCCACAAAGTACCATATCCTGTCGATATTCTATCTCTTATGGGAACTCTGAAAACTTCGACCCATAGTTAATGTCTAGCTCACCCCAGTCAATGACGTGTGATGGATCATGCATGTTCCTCGTTAATTGTGACATGTATAAACATCGTTCACCCAGTACATCTCTGAGGGAAGAGATATGCAGTATAAAGCCTACCCAACTCTACTAATAATATGAAAATGTCACATAAACCTCAAAGAAAACTTGTTGCCCCAACAAAATATATGCAATCCCTATCAGGGTGAGGCTTGAAAGAAAACATGACCTCCCTACTCCAACTTTAAGGGCCTCCTTCTCCTGTCACCATAAAATTTATGTCTTCAAATTTTAGTCCCCATTCAATAATGTATGATCTGATCTTTCTCATTGGTAGCACATACCAACCCTAGAAAAATGAGTGTTGACTCCCCTTGGGCTGTCCAGCAGAGATGTGATTTGCATGGCCTCTCATACAAGGCATAAAACTGGGTCATTCCAATAGTAGAGTGATAACTATTCATCATTGAAAACTGTACCAGTGGTAGGTGGTCCTCCCAACTATGACCAAAATAAGGACACAATTATGGAGCATGTTCTCCAGGGTCTTTATGGTCTACTCTATTTGACCATACATCTTAGGGTGAAAAGCTATGCTCCAGTGCAGTGGAGTCCCGAATTCCTTTTTCAATCCCTTCTACAACCGATATGTAAAGTGTGTATCACATTATAAGAGGATAATTTTGGGACCAGATGCTCGAACTTCAACTATAGACATGTGAGCCATAGTAAAATGAAAACTTCAAATTCTATCTTTATCCTTGTCCACCAGTACTAATGTCGGAGGTCCTAGTTCATATTCACCACACTAGGATGTATCTCCACAGGGGGTGTATAAAACTCCCTCAAACATCCTCTGAAAACATCACTGGTACTATAGTGAATCCTCTAAAAATGATGATGTGTTCCCCACCTATCAAAAATCCATCAGGAGCCTATCCGAAGGATATCCGAGCACCGTGGGCCTCGCAGTAAAAATCCACAATTTGTGCCTCTCTGACTCACAATAAGAGTTTGGGATTGACAGAATTTCACTGATTATTAGCTTCTCCATCACTACACATGATGGTTTTCTGCATTGTGGCTAGATTATTTATCGCCTCACTCAGCAACTGTAAACCAGACCTCCTACTAAGCACGTCTGCCACCACATTTCTCTTCCCAAGATTATATACTATCTGAAATTCATAGTCTTGAAAGAACTAAATCCCTTGATAATGTCTAACATTTAGTATTTTCTATCAGATGATATACATGAGACTCATTTGGCCAGAGTAGATATTAAAACATTCATCCCTCAAGTAGTGCAACCACATCATTAAGGTGAAGAACACTATTTCTTACACCTAGGTAATAGGTCTCATGGTTGATCTCATACTGCCTCAACTATCGTGAGCTGTTGGTGATCACCTCTCTATCCTATATTAAGAAACAACCTATTATGGTCTCTAATGTTTTGCATAAAACTTCCTACCCAACAACATATTCTGGTAGTCTTATGATGGGGGCACTCGTCAGTCTATTCCACAGATCCTGGAAACTCTTTCGGAACTTCTATTTCCACTCGAAGGGTATTACCTTCCATGTCAAGGCTGATAAAGGTGGTTATACTCTTGATAATTCATGTACAATACTCTGGTAGTATCCGGACTAGCCCGAGAAACACTGCACCTCAATTAAATTATTTAGTGGCTCTAAAGTAAGAACTGCATAAATTTTCACCAGATCCACTACAACTATATCCTCTGATATGATTTGTCCTATAATGTGAAATTCCCAAATCCATAACTACCACTTTTTGTTCTTATTGTAAATCTTGTTCTCTCAGAGTGTATCTCAGACATTGCACAAGTTTGTTTCATGCTCCTCTTCTGACGCCAAATACCCCATGATGTAATCATTGAAGACCACCATAAAATGATCAAGGTAAGGTTGTAATATCCTGTTCAAGAGTCCCATGAACACTAATTGGAAATTTTTCAGGCCAATAGGCATCACCAAAATCACTTAGTGGCTATACAGGCATCAAAAGGATGACGTTGGTACGTCCTCATCCTATACCCAATGTTGATGATAGGTAGATCTGAGGTCTATCATTGAGAAATGGATATCTCTATTAAGATGATAGAAGAGTTCAAAAATCCTCAGCAGTATATAATTTTTCTTTAGTTTTACCATGTTCAAGAACCATAAGACCATGCATAGCTAGATGCTCTCATCTTCCATCTCGGAAAACAACACTGGGACTACCCAGGGTGAAATGCCGGGCCTCACGATGCCCTTCTCCTTCAATTCCTCTCACTGTACCTAAAAATTACAAAGCTCAGTGGAAGCTATGTGATATGATGGTGTGTATATCAACTCCATCCTAGAGTATAGGTCAATGCATAAGTATACCTTTTTGTTTGGAGGTAGTCCCATAACATCCTTAGGAAAGACATCATCATACTCGTCCACCACTATAGAAAATCTCAAACTCCTCATGTCCACTGTATTGAGGGTGATTCTATCTAAATGGTGTGTGATAAACTACACCATCCTCCAAGAAAGTCCATAATGTGATGGAAATGTTCTATTATCATCGGTGAAGTGAAACCTTGTCCCATCCTCACAAACACCCAACACGTTGCACCGAATACAGTTGATCTGAGAATGGACTATAGATAACCAGTCCATATCCAATATGACATTGTAATACCTCAACCCCGCTACTAAGAGATCCCAACAATGACTATCTCATCCTAGAATAATCTCACACTAACATAACTAGTATGTAATCATCAAATCCCCTATCATAAGAGTCTCTTATTGTAATAATCAAGCCAAATATTCATCAAACTCTCTATGACTTGTACGAGGTATATGGTAAGGAAAGAGTAGATAGATCCTATGCCTATACAAACTTCACCTATGGAAGAAGATACACATATCATACCTATAATAATCTATTGAGCACTGTTGTCATAGGCCTCCATCGCCTAAAGATGGCCTCGTCCATATCTGGCAGCTCTCTAAGCCCATGTTGGACAACCTGGGTTGGTGGTGGTAGCACCTCAAACCATCTTCCACTACAGGTCACTCGACCTACTCCCATGCCACATCTGCTTCCCTACAGATCTCTTTGATCGAACCTCTATGTCTACCTTTGTGGTTCCTTGATCATCTACTAATCGTCTATGCGGAGGGTCGAGCAGTCATGAGATATGTGTCCCTACCCACCGCACATGAAACACTACTTGATTTCCTATTGAATAACTATATTATGGGATCCTTGCACTAATGAACAGGATTCCTTGCATCATCCACTAGAAGACCTTGTCTGATTGGGCCCTTGTGTCTACAGTTTTCTACTCAATATTGATGACTCTCTATTCTGAGGTCTACCTGTGGATCTAGATGTTGGTGCATGTAATGTTTGAAAGATCTCCACAAGAAAGGCTCACTCTAGCACACCATCATGAGGGGGGATGTTGAGAGACACCATGGACACCCTGATCTCTCTTTTGATCCCCTTATTAATGGTCTGGGTCCTAAATTAAGGTTCTTGCAACATGTATGAGGAGTAGAGGGAGAGGTTTTTAAACCTCACAGAGTACTCAGCCATCATCATCATGCCTTGATGGAGGTAAAGCATCTCATGTATGCACATAGAATACAATGTTTTGGGGAATAACTCCTCTTGGAAGACTCGCTCGAAGTCTTCCCAAGAGAGGGTCGCCACTTTATGCATCAGGATTTTCATGCTCCATTATCTCCCTAACAAGCCTTATAGAAGGCCTGATGCAAATATCTCTATCATGTCAATAGGTGTCCTCACTAAGAGGAAGACTCGCGTCACTACCTCCAGCTAGTACTTAGTGACATGAGGATCTACCTCTCTCATAAACCTATGAGGTATCTTCCTATGAAACTCATAAAAGGCATTGAGTCTACATCCATCCTCTATTAGTAACACCATCAGTAACTGCTGATCAATGGGTGGAGGCAACACTGGTGCACCACCCCGGTAAGGCCATCTCATGCATTGTTCCCGGAACTGAACCCTCATCACTAGGCGTCCAGTCCACATGATCATGAATAAAAATCCTAGCTAGCAGTATATGTGGTGGAATTCTGATACAGATAAAGTAGTACCACAATCTGAAGATTATACCCATTGATCTGACTCTTATTTAAGAAGATCAAAATGATACACTTATTCAACTAGGCATTTCATGTATAGAGTCAAAAAGCAGTATTCAAGGTCCTAGTGTATGGATATGTCGGCCGTCACACCAATACTAGACTCCTCAAATCGAATATTTAAACTATAGAAATTCATAACTATTTTCCCAAAATGAAACAAGAGACTCTCAATATTTTAGGTATAATAGACCACCTCTTATTCCACTTTGTCACAACCCATACCTCAGGCTCGTGTCATGATATACCCCAATACCACCTCCCAAAGGCCAGGGGATGGTGACTAGCACTGAAGGCGATGACATTCATGTGGGAGGCATTATCTTGAGTACTTATAAGCACAAACATACAAACATCTCCCAAATCTAGAAAATTAAACAAGCATGCCACTAAAGAACCACTGTGTACATGTAAAACTAAAATTCAAATGGGTAAAAATACAAACAAAACAAATAACTTAATTTAAAAGAAGGAAGTACAAAAGAAACTATGGACAACCATCCACTATAAACCCTTCCTGATCGGTATGTACATGGTAGGTGCTGGTAGCTGTAGAAGTATGTTCTATATTCCTATTCTCACTAGGCACCACTGGGTCCTGGGAAACAAGTCCTACATCAAGAAAGTTGTCATCTGTTCCAGACACAACATGTGTGGGCGAATCCCATGTAGGGGTGAGTAACAAAATACTCAGTAGAAACCCCAATATAACAAGTAAAAACACAATGAAATCTACAAAAAATATGTAAAACATGATCACCATGAAAGATAATGAAGAAAGGCCACTCACACCAGGAATTTTCTAGATAAGGAAATTACGTCCATCAATCATAACATTGAACACCGTGGGATGCTGGAGAGATCCACCTCAATGAGAATAGTGGGCCTTTGATGTCACATAGATATCGCTTCCCAATAACATAGTACTACTAGGGTTCTAATCCGTGATGAGTACCATGGTTAAGTTGGGTCACACAATAGATGCTCCACACTGTGGGCATGCTGGGTCACACAAAATCCGCATCCCACCTGTGGCCCAGCTAAGGTACTTCTCATGTCGAGTACTGTGGGTCTTCAGTGTCACATAGAATCTGCTCCCCACTGTGGTCCTGTTGGGTAACATAGAATCCACTTCCCAATAGGCCAATGTATTTGATCCACATAGGCTCACACATCCGTAGGATTTACAACTCAGCCAACTTCTGAGTTTCTTCTTGTAGAATTATTTATCTCGAGAGAACCGCTCCCAAGACATTAATTGAATTTCAACTTCCATGAAATCCTATATAGTGTACACCTACTGATACTCCTCATTGGGAGGGATACAACTCTAAAAAAGTATCACCAATAAAATGTGTGATATGAAAGATATTGATGTTTAAAAAAAAGGTGTAGGTTGGGTCATTGTTCGGTCTGACTCGGTCATACCCACCTGATCCGACCCAGAACGGAGTCCACTAAACCAAACTAGGTCCACCGAACCGACCCGGTCCCAACCTGACCTCGGTCAATCCCACTAGCCTACATAATTTTACCTTTCTGGGACACGTTTGGAAGCCGTATTGGGCTCCCCTTACCCTACGAGTCGTTCGTGTGGCCTCCCTCTCCAGCACGGTAAAGAGACCGCGGCTTGCGGTGATGCGGCCAACCAATCCCAACAGTTGGACTCCCTGAATGTGGTCAATCAACAATGTGCTCCTACGAACCAAGGACATTGTGTGTGGGAGGCTCGTCCTACATGACCGAGGGGCCTCGCATTTGCAGTCATCCACCGGCTCAACTGATGTCTCATCCAGGAAAGCCAATAGGATCTTCCACAGCACAATGGGTTTACATCTGTGGTCCATTATTCACACCAACTATGCCTCCATCCACTATGGGGGATTACCTCCCCTTTGAATACCTTGAATCTACCTTCTCACACCATTAAAAATCTTGAACATGTAAAACAAAAAAGTGGAGGGGCTCAGGCCCTATTCGTTTCGGCCCATTCCCTATGCATTTTTGTTTAACGATAGGGGGAGTTTTTTGGATTATGTGCTATCAAAAATAATTTAATCCCAAATTGAAAACACAAGAATCATCACCTTCCCACAAAAATATACTATCCATAGATCAACATGTTCGTGGGTTGATCCATGTTTTCTATTTTAGAATAAGTACAAGGGAAAATGTAAAAAAGCAAACCCCTACCTCAATCGATGTTTGTCATTGAAGCACTCCTCCTTCAAGTATTCAATCTCTATGGGCCTTTGTTGCTTGCATGTCCCATTCTTCGTAAGGCTTTGAAATTTCTAGTGATCCTGCCTAAAGTCTTCATTCATCATTGGAGGGATTCCATATCGCACTTTCGTCAATGAATCTGAAGTGTTCAATTATCAAATCTCAAACACATTAGCTGAATAAAAGAAAAAACTTTGCAACATTACAGTTTTTCTATGATGTTTCATCATTATGATATTTCATTTATGAAACAGTGTATCTATTATGCTGCAAAAAATTGATCCATTAAGGATTTTCATTTAATTTTCCTCGTCGACACACCACAACATAGTCCTCTTCTACTCAATGGTGAGAAAAGAAATAAAATAAATTTTATGTTATTTTATTATTATTTTTAAATATAAAAAAAATTAAATTCTCAGTCTGTCCCCTACCAAATGTAGTTGAGTCCTTTGTAAGGGATTCCCAGCGTTCCGAGTTTAATGATGACCTTGAATTTTCAATTTAAGCACCAGTTGAAATGTTAGAAAAACCCTCCTGCACGTTTACATAAATGAATTAAAAAAAGGAAAAAATTTATTTTGATCTCATTGGGACTTAGAATCACATCATATCAATATGTTTAGTTTCAAAATAATTATATACAATTTTAAAAAATATATGTGGAAGTTATGGAAAATTATATTTATAAAATTTATATAATGATTTAATGAAAAATATTTCTCCTCATATTCTAATAATAAAATTTTTAAATGCTGTAATTTCGTAACTAAAAACATTTATATTAAATATAATATTCATTTAATTATGCAGAAATGTTTTATTTCAATAGATTTAATGAAAATGAAAAAAAAATTCTTATGCAAAAACATTATGTTTTAAATAAATTTTTTTCTAAAAAGGGTTGTTTCAAATTGGTATCACTCAAAATAAAATTCATGTCAATAAAAAATGGAATATTAATTTTGTAAAATTAGATAAATATTTATAATCATCATGTTAATTATAGTTATTAATTTAAATTTACAATTTTATAATTAAAATAAGTTTCCAATGGTGAGTGTGGAGTTACCAAAGTTATAGTAAAATTAATTTAACATAAATAAAATGTGGAAATAGTGGAAAACATGGTTGAAATTTGATATTGGTGGGATTAGTGAACTTTTCCACTGATATACATCATTACGTTCCATTTTTTATCCATAAGTCTTGAATCGTGGTTTTTATTGATTATAATTAATGAGAACATTCAAAAGTAACATTTTCATCACTTGGAAAAGGAGAAAACATCCTCCCCATTCATCCACTAAACCATAAGTCTTCTATCAACAAGAACTATATAATTTTCCATCATCAACACCATTGGTAGGTATTCGAATCGGTGTTCTCACCAGTAGACAATGATATGATTTTTTAATGATCTTACAAGAGGAGAATTTTCATTTGAGAGGTAATACTCTCTACATGAATTCTCTTGTATTTTTATTCTTATTCACCCATGAAGTAACATATATCAATAGTGTTGTGATAATAATAACACTGTAAAATTGCTTTTATGTTAATATACTAATGGAATACTGTTTTTATTTTTCCTTCATTATTCATTTCAAAAAAAGATAATGTGGTCATGTGTGTCACAAACCAACCAAGATATCCTAGTACCTTAATTCATGTCCCAATTTTGGCATGGCCAAAAATACAATTTTGGTCCCCATGGGTTGGAGAATAAAACAAGGAATCATAACAGAATCTCAAGGGAACGAATTTAACATAATAACAAGGAAGGAAAAATATAAAAGACAGTGTGATAAAAACTAAGAATGGAGAATGTACTAGAATCTAATTGGTAAAATAGTACCAATACATTACATAATCAAGTAGAAAACATATTCTAGGATAAGACTATATGATTAAACAGTGTGAAAAGTGGATCAAATCTCTACTGGTCATCTCTATTTCTCCAGGTTATAAGGATCAAGAACATCTACCACCTCCATGTTTCTCATTTTTTTGGTCAGAATAGGTATAGGGTAAACTATGAAATAACAAATAAAATGAGAAGTTGTGAGATATAATGTTACGCCCCAATCCCATTTACCCAGAATCGGTGTGTTATTGTGTAACATTGGCATGATCACAAAAGATCAAGTCTCGAAAGACCGATTAGTTTAGTAGCCTTGGAAAAAATAGATACATTCATAAGTCTTACATTACATCATAAAGAAAAACAAAACTACAACAATATCTTGTCATCATATCCCCTCATACTATCCCTACAGGTCATTCATAATATATTTCTTCACATCCTATAAAAATTAAAACATTGGAAGGGGTGAGCTCAGATGCTCAGTAAGGATAACAATATAGAGGAAGAATTCATAATTAAATATATACATTTTAGGCAATGTATATATAAAACAAAAGCCTTTTAAATTTGAACATCAGCATAATATGGAAAAAATAAAATGAAATAATGCCATTTTATTATTCAAATGAATATTCTACTAGTCGAATAATAACATGCAATATCAATAACCACATTCATAATAATGCAATTCATAATGCCAGACTATCATAACCACGTAGCCAAGGCCTCGTGCCAAGACTACAAATAATATTTTGTCAAGGCCTCGCGCCAAGAAACTAGTTTATCTCATTAGACCTGTCGATGCTTAGAGGAGCTATAGAGGGCTCCACCCATCACTTATTAAGTCCAATGAGTTGCTCATATGAACAGGTTTAAACATATCATATACCATAACATAATCATATCACATAAAACATGCATAAAGGAAACATAACATTTCCACATCTCAATCACAAGATGTCATTACAACACATTGATATAATAAAAACATTATCAAAACTATTTTCAATAGCAAAATAAAATATAATTAAAACATTGTATATATTTTTTATTTAAAAAAAGTAATGGCTTGTAGAGGAAGCCGAAACTCAAATAATGGTCACGATGGCGGAGAAGTCATTGTCACCGCGTACGTATGACAAGAAAAACATTCCTTTTTTTCTTCTAGTAAAACGCTTCATATAAAAAGATCCATTTTGAATAAATGTAAAAGTCATAGGGGTTTATACACCGTATAAAATAATGTTGTGTATAAAACAAAATATGCCTCAATGAAATGAGATTGAGACAAAGTCTCTTACAAAGATCATTTTTTTTAAATAAAATAGATCTATTATGTGTATTACCTATAAGTACACATAAAGAAAGTACAATTAAATGATAGTACATAATAATATTATGACATAATTTGAAAGTAGGAGATTAACCCAATGAAGGGAAATTATGTTAAGAAGTTCCCTTACCTCGTGTCCGACTTGACTCGATCGTTCATTAACCTCCTGAATAATAAACTAGAGTTAATTTATACATTCTTAAGAACCTTTTTCTAGTTCATTAATCATTTTATTTAACTTATTAATATGTTATGAACCTTATGTAAGTATTTAAGTTAATAACAGCCGTTTTGTCAATCTTAGGTACTTGAGTCAAAAATAAACTTCTTATAATTACACGTTGTTCGTCTGGTAAAATATCCATTATATCCAGAATTATATTCATGATTTAGATATCATATATATCATATATATCCAGTATATACATTCATTTATAATATTACATAACATTTAGAGGTAATAAATGAAATGCACCGGTCATGGAGACGGTAAGCCGTACGTACGCATGAATGATACTTTCATTTCTATTTCGTATTTAATGGAATGAAATTATAATTATATAAAGGTATAATATAATTCCAATATAATATAATGTATAATATCATTTACTCCATCCTTTATACATCCCACATATGGCATTAACGATTCAAATCACTTTGAGGGGGTGGTAGTCCGCACTTCCTAAAATGAAATTATCTTGTTTACCCTAAATGGGAATCATAGAGGTATAACATAAATGAAACATACAGAATCATAAGAAAAAAACCTAATATATAACATATTTAAAATTAGTGTCATAATAATGGCCACCATGAGAGGTGTTAAAATAAGATTGAACAATCATCATTTCGTGAGGCAGTAATTCGCTACCCACAGAAACATTATGTTCTTTAACCATTAGACGAAGCTGTGTGTAAGTGTAAATAAAATACTTATCTTAAAAACATACAAGTATGTTTAGGATAATTTTTTTGTTAAAAAATATAGTAATATAAAGATTTTAGGGGGTCGGAGAAGCAAAATAAAACAAAAGAACACAAGAGAAGACATTACCTTGAAATCGGGTAACTCTTTTTGATTTGAGCCAAAGGCTTCATTGGGAAGTCTTCTGACCAAAGTGAGGCTTCAAGAAGTAAGAGAGGGAAGTTAGGAGAGTATTTGGGTAGTGTTTGGCCGATCCAAATGGCTTGAAAGTGTGAAAAAGGTGGTAGATGTGGGGGCCTTTTATAAGAGGAGAGGAGGGGCACTCTTGGAAGGTCATCAAATGTTACATTATTATGAAGTTCTTTTCGGATTTCAAATGTCCCAAAATGATATATTTCAAGGGTAAGGTGATAAGGGTTCGACATATAACCATAAAATATGTTTCAGACAAGTTTATGCCTTATATTTTAAATTATCTTTTCATTTTATTTAAATCGTTAATTAATGAGGAAATCACTACATCATCATGGTGTCATAAATAATTTAATTTATTTAATGTCTATAAATTATAAAAAAAATACCATGATGTAGGAAATAATTTTATTTTTCCAATGAATATTTATAGTCAAAAGGTTAACTTATATAACCCCATGTAATAATTGTTTTGGTAAAAAAACACATGTTTGTTACAATTTTATTTTTACTTTAAATATAAATTTATTAATGTCATTTTCTTACCCAAGTGGCTCCAAGGGGTCCCCAAGTTGACCCATGGATTTTCGTGGTCGGCCATGACTCATCCAATAATTTTAGGACAAGTGTAAAGGTATTTTCATATTTTTATAATATCATTTTTACCTTAAATTTCACTAATTACCTTTAATCACGATTAATAAAAATTAAAAGTTACTATTCACCAAAAAATTATTTTAATCCCATTGGAACACATTTTACATCCTAATGACAACCATGTATGTCGGATATTTTTAATTCAATTCATAGAAGCGGTAAAGTTTCATTTAAATGAAAAATCAGTTTTTTAACTACCCCTTAGTTATTTCACTACTGATCAAAAATTGAAGTTTTTCAGAACAATGCCAAAATTTCATCCTAATCTATAATTGATATTCTTAATTCAAAAATGATGTCTATTTTAAAAAATTCCAAACATATAAGTTTCATTAATTAATTTTATAATTAATTCCTGATGTCACAACAAATAGCGAGTTTTTAAGAAAAAATATATATAAAAAGATTGACAATTTTTAATGTCCAATTTCAAAGTGAAATTTATTCTAATGAACACCATTGGATAAAATGGTAAAAATATATTCTAAATATAATTTAAAACCACTAAATAGTATAATTTATCACTATAAATTATTTTGATTAAAAAAGTTGTTTTTATGTATTTTTCACTATTCATAAAAAATGGAAGTTCTCAGAAAATTACAAAAAATTCAACTTAGGATAATTTTGATATTCCGAATACAAAAATGAAGTACATTTTGAAATATAAAATTTATATAATTTCAAAAAGTTGGTATTACTATTCATAATGGCTACTTTGATTGGTCGCGGTGTGTTAGAATCTCAAACATGCGTACAATGCAAGCTATTGCATTATTGAAAGAGAAGCGTATCGTGGAAGCTCAGGGTGTTACATTCTCCCATCCTTCAATAAATTGCGTCCTCACAATATGAAATTTTTCTTTGAAAATAAATGGTTGAACATAGAAAATACCTTTTTGGAAAACCCACATCGGAAATAGGGTAAATAAAAATATAACTTTAAAAGAAAGAAAGAGAAGTACAAAGGTCACCCGAGACAGCCCATACTAGGATTCTATGAAAATCTGGATATGGAGGAAAAAACCATCGAGGTCTGATGGAGAGATGTAGAAAACAGGATTAGGAGAAAGTTAACCACAAGAAAATCACAAACTTGTGATTGGTTAAACGGTCATTGAATCCCCAGTTGGAAAAGATAACCGAAAACATTTTTTTTAAGTTACCTTTCATAAAGATGAGGAATTTATTTAAGATATTTACTAATAATGTATGGAAATATACTTACTTGTCATGTATACTTTCATTCTATAATAAATTTTTACCACAAACCCATCTTTTACTCCAAATTGTAACCGAACTCAAAAATATTATACTTATCCTAATTTTACAAGGTTCAAAATATTAACACATACCATTTAGATTAGGAAAACTATTTTATAATAACCAGGGAATTCTTGTAGGCTAGTGGTAGGTAATAAAGGCCTGTCGCACTATGGTTGTGGGTTCGATTCCTGCATCTTTGTCTGATGCGATGGTTTATCCCCCGACCTACAGGTTGTCCTTTTCCTAAAACTATAGTATTATAATATTCAAAAAATAATCTTCCAAAATGTTTTAACATTAAACAATACTATTCAAAGTTAAAATTAATCCATTCCAACCATTAAAGTTATCCAAAATAACTCTGTCCAGACTTTCTCTAAAAGGTCTCTAAATTCCAAAATCAATTGTATCATCAGATTCCTCAAAAAAGTAAAGTATCTCTTATTGTCACATAAAAAAATATGATTACCTTCATCATATTAATACCTTAATGAAAACAACAAGTTCTGCAGTACAATCCTTATATATATCACATTATTCTTATAACCAGAATATAATCCTTGAGTCCAAAAGCACCAATAGATTAATTATTCCACTTAAACTGTAGTAACAACATATGATTGTCCTTGATCCCTTGGCCTTTTATGAGGTATGTTTCACTGATGCTTAAGAAATTCATTTGCATAATGCCCCATTTCCCTACAATTGTAGCATTCAACATTGATATCCTCTTTCTTTCCCTTGAAATCACGAGCCTGGTGACCTTTTTCTCCACATTTATAACAAACTACCATTCTGTTTAGGCAGAGTACTGGGGAGATTGTTCCCACAATTATCGCATAATGGAATATCCTTCATTACCTTTTTTCCTTTATCTGTCTCTTGTTCCACTGTTCTCTTCTTCTCTTGCTTTACTTTGTAGTCATAAGATTTAGAAAATTCCTTTTCTGTCATGATAGCACATGACACATTATCTTCGTACGACGAGAAGGTTTTTGAGACTAATGCTCGATGGAGAAACGGTTTGAAACCATCAAATAAATGATCGATCTTACTTCTTGGGATATGTATATAATCTGGGGCATGCCTCGCTAACCTTGTAAAGTTAGCCTCATACTTTGCAACATTCTCATCCTCCTTCTCCCTCAGACTCAGAAATTGCCTTTCCATATCTGCTCTATGGTCACGAGGGAAGTATTTTTGTAAGAAAATCTCTTTGAACTCTCTCCATTCCATTCTTGATACTTCTTCATCTTCCATTGTGTTTTGAATCAGCGACCACCGTTGATCGACATCTCCAGTAAGGCGGTAAATTGCCATGACAACCTTCTCCCTTTTTCTACTCCCCAAGGCGTGGAATATTTTTTCTAAGGAGTTTATCCATTGCTCATCTACTAATGGATTTTTATCCCATTAAATTTTGGCGGTTTTTCCTCATGAAACGATCTAACATTGATCCTCCACGTTGTGGATCAGGTTCCTCTATACGAGTAATGTTATTATTCATAACCTGAGTGAGTTGTCCCAGTATGGTGATAAGGTGATCAACACTGGTTGTATCTCTATCTCCACAATAATTATCTTGAGCAGGAGGGAAATCCCTACATGGAGGGTGTGAATTTATATGGTTTCCATTCCTCCCACTAGGCACCATTTCTAAACAATGGCATAAACTAGATTAGTTTATGAATCAAAATACATAATTCCATACTTGTAAAACACTTAACATTTATCGAACTATTTATGGATATAATCCATAGAATATGTTTTCCTTGAGGAAGTATATACTCATAATCCCTTCATAATGGTTTGTAACGAATATGAGAATAATCCTAAGCATATCCCCCGGGAGTGTCGTAACCAAGAGTGCAGCATGGCCCATTGTCATGCACCAGTTCCCGTTCGAGTCTAGCTCAAAGAGGTGTTTTTGGGTTTTACCCCTAGGTACATCTGTGCGAGAGCCGCCTCAACCTACCCATATCCAGACATGGATGTATTGCTCGGAAAACTCACAAAATCTCTATAATACCAAAATTCAAGGAATTTATTCTATACTAATCCTCAATTTCTATCTTAGGGTTATGTGTTCTAATCAGATTTTATCTAAATCTGGCTTCCAAGGTTAGTACTAAACTTTCTCTGATACCAACTGTAACACCCCGACCCCAGTTACCCAGAGTCGGTGCATTATTGTGTAACATTGTCATGATCACAAAAGGTCAAGTATCGAAAGACCTATTAGTTTAGTATCCTTGGAAAAATAGAGACGTTCATAAGTCTTACATTGCATCATAAAGAAAAACAAAACTACAACAACATCTTGTCTTCATATCCCCTCATACTATCCCTACAGGTCATTCATAATATACTTCTTCACATCCTCGAAAAATTAAAACATTAGAAGGGGTGAGCTCAGATGCTCAGTAAGGATAACAATATAGCAGAAGCTTTCATAAAAAACATAAACATTTAAGTCAATGTATAACTAAAACAAAAGCCTTTTAAACTTGTCCTTTAGCATAATATGGAAAAAATAAATTGAAATAATTACATTTACTTATTAACATGAATATTCTACTAGTCGAATAAAAACATGCAATATCAATAACCACTTTCATAATAATGGAATGCATAATTCCATACTATCATAACCACATAGCCAAGGCCTCGTCCCAAGACTACAAATAAAATTTTGTCAAGGCGTCATGCCAAGACACTAGTTTGTCTCATGGGACGTGCTAATGCATCGAGGAGCTATAGTGGGCTCCACCAATCACTTATTAAGTCCAATGCATTCCTCATATGAACATGTTTAAACATATCAAAAACCATAACATAATCGTATCACATAAAACATGCATAAAGGAAACATAACATTTCCACATTTCAATCACAAGATATCAATACAACACATTGATATAATAAAAATATTATCAATACCATTTTCAATAGCAAAATAAACGAAAATTAAAACTTTGTATTTATTTTTCATTTAAAAAAACATATGGCTTGTAGAGGAAGCCAAAACTCAGATAATGGTCACGATGGCGGAGAATTCGTTGTCGCCACATTCATATGACAAGAAAAAAATTTCCTTTTGTCTTTTAGTAAAACGTTTCGTATAAAAAGATTTCTTTTGAATAAATGTAAAAGTCAAAGGGGTTTATACACCGTATAAAAGAAAGTTGTGTATAAAACAAAATATGCCTCAATGAATTGAGATTGAGACGAAGTCCCTAAAAAAGATCATTTTTTTTAAATAAAATAGATCTATTATGTGTATTCACTATAAGTACACATAATTAAAGTACAATTACATGACAGGACATAATAATATCATGACATAATTTAAAAGTAATAGATTAAACCAAAGAACGGAAATCGGGTTAAGAAGTTCCCTTACCTCGTGTCCGACATGACTCGATCGTTCTTTAACCTCCTGAATAATATACTAGAGTTAATTTATAATTGCTTAAGAAACTTTTCCAAGTTAAGTATTCCTTTAATATCAATTATTACAATGTTATGAACATTATGTAATTATTTAAGTTAATAACGGTCGTTTTGTCGATCTAATGTACTTGATTCAAAAATAAACTTCTTATAATTACACGTTGATCATGTGGTAAAATTTCCATTATATCCAGAATTATATTCATGATTTAGATATCATATATATCATATATATTCATTATATACATTCATTTATAATATTACATATCATTTAGAGGTAATAAATGAAATGCACCGTTCATGGAGATGGTAAACCGTACGTACGCATTAACGCTACTTTCATTTCAATTTCATATTTAATGGAATGAAATTATAATTATATAATGTTATACTATAATTCCAATATAATATCATGTATAATATCATTTACTCCATCCTTTATACATCCCACATATGGCATTAACAATTCAAATCACTTTGAGGGAGCGGTAGTCCGCACTTCCTAAAATGAAATTATCTTCTTTACCCATAATGGAAATCATAAAAGTAAAACATAAATGAATAATAAAGAATCATAATAAAATAAAAAAAAATTATATATATCATATATAAAATTAGTTCCATCATAATTTCCACCATGAGAGGTGTTAAAAGAGGATTGAACAATCATCATTTCGTGATGTAGTAATTTTCCACCCACAGAAACAATATGTTCCTTAACCATTAGACGAAGGTGTGTGTAAGTGTAAATAAAATCATCCTAATATAAAAATCCAAGTATATTGAGGATACTGGTGTTTTTACAAAATAAAGTAATAAAAATATTTTAGGGGGTTGGAGAAGAAAAATAAAACAAAAGAACACAAGAGAAGACATTAACTTGAAATCGGGTAACTCTTTTTGATTTGAGCCAATGGCTTCCTTGGGAAGACTTCTGCCCAAAGTGAGGCTTATAGGAGTAAGAGTGGGAATTTGGGAGAGTATTTGGGAAGATATTGGCCGATCCAACTAGCTTGAAAATGTGAATAAAGTGGTAGAGGTGGGGGCCTTTTATAAGAGGAGAGGAGGGGCACTCTTGGAAGGTCATGAAATGATACATTATTATGAAGTGCTTTCGGATTTCAAAGTTCCCACAATGATATATTTAGAGGATAACATGATAAGGGTTCGATATATACCCATACAACATGTTTTAGAAAAGATTAAGTATTAGATTTTACATTATCTTTTCATTTTATTTAAATCGTTAATTAATGAGGCAATCGCTGCATCATCATGGTGTCATAAAAGATTTAGTTTATTTAATGTCTAAAAATTATAAAAAAATACCATAATTTATGAAATCATTTTTTATTTCTAATGAATATTTATAGTCAAGATTTTGACTTATATAACCCCATGTAATAATTTATTTAGTAAAACAACACATGTTTGTGACAATTTTATTTTTACTTTAAATAAAAAGTTATTAATGTCATTTTCTTACCCAAGTGGCTCCATGGGGTCCCCAAGATGACCCATGGATTGTCTTGGTCGGTCATTACTCATAAAATAATGGCAGGAAAAGTGTAAATGTATTTTCATATTTTTATAATATCATTTTTACCTTAAATTTCACTAATTACCTTTAATCGCGATTAATAAAACATAAAAGTTACTATTCACCAAAACATTATTTTCATCCCATTGAACCACATTTTACAGCCTAATGACAACCATGTATTTCGGATTTTTGAAATTAAATTTATAGAAGCGGTAAAGTTTCATTTAAATGAAAAATCAGTTTTTTAGCTAACACTTAGTGGTTTCACTATTCAACAAAAATGGATGTTTTTCAGAACAATGCAAAAATATTACCCTAATCTATAATTGATATTCTAAATTCAAAAATGATTTTTCTTTTACAAAATTCCAAACATATAAGTTGCATTAATTAATTTTATAATTAATTCCTACTGTCACAATAAATAGCGTGTTTTTAAGAAACAATATATATCAAAAGATTGACAATTGTTTATGTCCAATTTCATAGTGAAATTTATTATAATGACCACCATTGGATAAAATGGTAAAAATATATTCTAATTATAATTTAAAACCACTCAATTGTATAATTTATCTCTACAAATTATTCTGATTATAAAATTTATTTTAAAGTATTTTTCACTATTCATAAAAAATGGATGTTCTTGGAAACTTACCTAAAATTTAACATAGGATAATTTCTATTTTCCGAATACCAAAATGAATACCATTTTAAAATATAAAATTTATATAATTTTAAAAGGTTGGTATTACTAGTCATAACGGCTACTTTGATTGGTCGTGGTTTGTTATAATCTCGAACATGCGTACAATGAAAGCTATTGCATTATTGAAAGAGAAGCGTATCGTGGAAGCTCGGGGTGTTACATTATCCCCACCTTCAATAACTTGCGTCCTCGCAATTTGAAATTTTTCTTTGAAAATAAATGGTTGAAAATATAAAATACCTTTGCAGAAAACCCACATCAGAAATAAGGTTAATAAAAATGTAACTTTAAATGAAATAAAGGGAAGTAAAAAGGTCACCCGAGACATCCCATACTAGGATTCTATGAAAATATGGATATGGAGGAAAAACAAACCATCAAGGTCTGATGGAGAGTTGTAGAAAACAGGATTAGGGGAAACTTAACCACAAGAAAATCAAAAACTTGTGATTGGTTAAACGATCATTGAATCCCCATTTGTAAAAGTTAACTGACAACATTTTTGTTTTAAGTTACCTTTCATAAAGTTGAGGAATTTATTTAATAGATTTACTAAGAACATACAGAAATATACTTACTTGTCATGTAGACATTCATTCTTTAATAAATTTTTACCACAAACCTGTCTTTTACTCCAAATGGTAACAGAACTCAAAAATATTCTATTTATCCTAATTGTACAAGGTTCAAAATATTAACACATACCATTTAGATTAGGAAAACTATTTTGTAATTACCAGGGACTCCATGTAGGTTAGTGGTATGTAATAAAGGCATGTCACACTATGGTTGTGGGTTCGATTCCTGCAGCTTTGTCCGATGCCATGGTTTATCCCCCGACCTGCAGGTTGTCCTTTTCCTAAAACTATAGTATTATAATATTCCAAAAATAATCTTCAGAAATTTTTTAACCTTAAACAATATAATCAAAAGTTCAACATAATCCATTCCAACCTTTATAGTTATCCAAAATACCGCTATCCTGACTTTCTCTAAAAGGTCTCTAAATTCCCAAATCAATTGTATCATTAGATTCCTTAAACAAAGTAAAGTTTCTCTTATTTTCACATAAAAAAATATGATTTCCTTCATCATATTAAAACCTTAATGAAACAACAAGTAATGCAGTACAATCCTTATATATATCACATTATTCTTATAACCAGAATATAATCCTTTAGTCCAAAAGCACCAATACATTAATTATTCCACTTCAACTGTAGTAACAACATAAGATTGTCCTTGATACCTTGGCCTTTTCTGAGATAAGTTTCCCTGACTCTTAGGACATTCATTTGCATAATTCCCCATTTCCCTATAATTGTAGCATTCAACATCGACAGCCTCTTTCTTTCCCTTGCAATCACGATCCTGGTGACCTTTTTCTCCACATTTATAACAAACATCCATTCCTTTTAGGCAAGTACCAGGGTGATGTTTCCCACAATTGTCGCATAATGGAAAATCCTTCTTTCCCTTTTTCCCTTGATATGTCTCTTATTCCACTGTTCTCTTATTCTCTTGCTTTACATTATTGTCATAAGATTTTGAGAATTCCTTTTCTGTCTTGATAGAAAATGAGACAATATCTTCATACGACGAGAAGGTTTGTGAGACTAATACTCGATGGAGAAACCGTTTTAACCCATAAATGAAACGATCGATCTTACTTCTTGGGATACATAAATAATCTGGAGCATGCCTCGCTAACCTTGTAAGGTTAGCCTCATACTTTGCGACATTCTCATCCTCCTTTTACCTCAGACTCAGAAATTTCCATTACATATATGCTCTATGGTCAAGAGGGATGAATTTTTCTATGAAAAGCTCTTTGAACTCTCTCCATTACATACCTGATACTTCTTTATCTTCCTTTGTGTTTTGAATCAGTGACCACCACTGATCGGAATCTCCAGTAAGGCGGTAAACTGCCATGACAACGTTATCCCTTTCGCTACTCCCCAAGGTGTGGAATATTTTCTCTAAGGAGTTTATCCATTTCTCAGCTACTAATGGATTTATACCCCCATTAAATGTTGGAATTTTTTGCCTCGTGAAATGATCTAACATTGATCATCCACGTTGTGGATCAGGGTGCCTCATACGAGTAAGGTTATTATTCATAATCTGAGTGAGTTTTCCCAATATGGTGATAAGGTGATCAACACCAGTTGTATCTCCAGCTCCACAATAATTATCTTGAGAAGGAGGGAAATCCCTACATGGAGTGCGTGCATTTATATGGTTTCCATTCCTCCCACTAGGCTCCATTTTTAAAAAATGGCATAAAGTAGATTAGTTTATGAATCAAAATACATTATTCCATAATTGCAAAACACTTAACATAAATAGAACTATTTATGAATATAATCCATAAAAAATGTATTCTTTGAGGAAGTATATACTCATAAATCCTTCATAATGGTTTGTAATGAAAATGAGAATAAAATTAAGCATATCCCCCAAGAGTGTCTTAACCATGAGTGCATCAAGGCCCATTTTTGTGCACCAGTTCCCATTCGAGTCTAGCTCAAAGAGGTGTTTTTGGGTTTTACCCCTAGGTACATCTGTGTCAGAGCCGCATCTACCTGCCCGTATCCAGACATGGGTGTATTTCCCAGAAAACTCACAAAATCTCTATAATACCAAAATTCTAGGAAGTTCTTATATACTAATCCTCAAAGTATATCTTAGGGCTATGTATTATGATCAATGTATATCTAAATCTTGCTTCCAAGGTTAGTACTAAACTGCCTCTGAAACCAACTGTAACTCCCCGACCCTAGTTACCCAGAGTCGATGAATTATTGCGTAACATTGGCATGACCACAAAAGATCATGTTTCGAAAGACCGATTAGTTTAGTAGCCTTGAAAAAACTAGATACATTCAAAATTCTTACATTACATCATAAAGAAAAACAAAACTACAACAACATCTTGTTTTCATATCCCCTCATACTAACCTTGTAGGTCATTCATAATATACTTCTTCACATTCTGGAAAAATAAAAACATTGGAAGGGGTGAGCTCAGATGCTCAGTAAGGATAACAATCTAGCAGAAGCATTCATAAATAAACATAAACATTTAAGGAGATGTATAACTAAAACAAAAGCCTTTTAAAATTGAACTTCAACATAATATGGAAAAAATAAAATGAAATAATTCCATTTACATATTCACATGAATATTCTACTAGTCGAATAATCCCATGCAATATCAATAACCACTTTCATAATAATGGAATGCATAATTCCATACTATCATAACCACGTAGACAAGGCCTCATGCCAAGACTACAAATAAGATTTTGTCAAAGCCTCATGCCAAGACACTAGTTTGTATCATTAGACCTGCCAATGCATCGAGGATCTATAGCAGGCTCCACCCGTCACTTATTTAGTCCAATGCATTCCTCATATGAACAGGATTACACATATCATAAACCATAACATAATCATATCACATAAAACATGCTTAAAGGAAACATAACATTTCCACATTTCAATCACAAGATATCAATACAACACATTGATATAATAAAAACATTATCAAAACAATTTTCAATAGCAAAATATATTAAAATTAAAACTTTGTATTTATTTTTCATTTTAAAAAAATTTATGGCTTGTAGAGGAATCTGAAACTCAAATAATGGTCACAGCGGTGGAGAAATCGTTGTCGCCACATACGTATGTCAAGAAAAACATTCCTTTTTGTCTTTTAGTAAAAAGATTCGTATAAAAATATTCCTTTTGAATAAACATAAAAGTCAAAGGGGTTTATACACCTTATAAAAGAATGATGTGTATAAAACAAAATATGTCTCAATGAAAGGATATTGAGAAGAAGTCCCTTACAAAGATCGTTTTTTTAAATAAAATAGATCTATTATATGTATTAACTACAAGTACACATAAAGAAAGTAAAATTAAATGATAATACATAATAATATCATGACATAATTTGAATGTAGGAGATTATCGCAAAGAACAAAAATTGGGTTAAGAAGTTCCCTTACCTCATGTCCGACTTGAATCGATCGTTCTTTAACCTCCTGAATAATAAACTAGAGTTAATTTCTACTTTCATAAGAACCTTTTTCAAGTTAATTGTTCCTTTTATAACACTTATTACAATGTTATGAACATTATGTAATTATTTAAGTTAATAACGGTCGTTTTGTCGATCTTAGGTACTTGAGTCAAAAATAAACTTCTTATAATTACACGTTGTTCATGTGGTAAAATATTCATTATATCCAGAATTATATTCATGAGTAATATACCATATATATCATATATATCCAGCATATACATTCATTTATAATATTACATAACATTTATATGTAAGAAATGAAATGCACCGTTCATGAAAACGGTAAGCCGTACGTACGCATTAACGCTACTTTCATTTCTATTTCATATTTAATGGAATTAAATTAAAATTATATAAAGGTATACTATAATTACAGTATAATATCATGTATAATATCATTTACTACATCTTTTATACATCCCACATATGGCATTAACGATTCAAATCACTTAGAGTGGGTGGTAGTCCGCACTTCCAAAAATGAAATTATCGCATTTACCCATAATGGAAATCATAAAGGTAGAACATAAATTAAAAATACAGAATTATAAGGAAAACAAAAACATATCATATATAATATATAAAATTAGTGTCATCATAATGGCCACCACGAGAGGTGTTAAAATACGATTGAACAATCATCATTTCGTGAGGCAGTAATTCGCCACCCACAGAGACATTGTGTTCTTTAACCATTAAGTGAAGTTGTGTGTAAGTGTAAATAAAATAATTCTCATAAAAACATCCATGTATATTTTTGATACTGGTGTTGTTACAAAATAAAGTAATATAAAGATTTTAGGGGGTTGTAGAAGCAAAATAAAACAAAAGAACACAAGAGAAGACATTACCTTGAAATCGGGTAACTATTTTTGATTTGAGCCAAAGGCTTCCTTGGAAAGACTTCTTCCCAAATTGAGGCTTCTAGGAGTAAGAGGGGGAAGTTGGGAGAGTATTTTGGAAGAGGTTGGATGATCCAAATGGCTTGAAAGTGTGAATAAGGTGGTAGAGGTGGGGGCCTTTTATAAGAGGAGAGGAGGGGCACTCTTGGAAGGTCATGAAATGTTATATTATTATGAAGTGCCTTTCAGATTTTAAAGGTCACACGGTGATATATTTCTAGGATAAGGTTATAAGGGTACTAAATACACTCATCCAATTGGTTTTAGACAAGTTTATGTCTTATATTTTACATTATATTTTCATTTTATTTAAATCGTTAATTAATGAGGTAATCGCTGCATCATCATGGTGTCATAAAACATTTAATTTATTTAATGTCTAAATATTATAAAAAAATACCATGATTTAGGAAGTATTTTCAGATTTCCAATGAATATTTATAGTTAAGAATTTAACTTATATAACTCCATGTAATTGTTGTTTTAGTAAAACAACACATGTTTGTGACAATTTTTTTTTTACTTTAAATAAAAAGTTATTAATGTCATTTTCTTACCCAAGTGGCTCCATGGGGTCCCCATGTTGACCCGTGGATTCTATTGGTCTTCCATGACTCATTAAATAAGGGTAGGACAAGTGTAAATGTATTTTAATATTTTTATAATATCATTTTTACCATAAATTTCACTAATTACCTAGAATCACGATTAATAAAACATAAATGTTACTATCCACCAAAAAAATAATTTAATCCCATTGAACCACATTTTTCATCCTAAATACAACCATGTATGTCAGATTTTTTAAATTCAATTAATAGAAGTGGTAAAGATTCATTTAAACGAAAAATTATTTTTTTAACTACCACTTAGTGGTTTCACTGTTCATCAAAAATTGAACTTTTTCAGAACAATGCCAAAATTTCACCCTTAGCTATAATTGATATTCCAAATTAAAAAATGATGTCTATTTTACAAAATTCCAAACATATATGTTGAATTAATTAATTTTATAATTAATTCCCGCTGTCACAACAAATAACGTGTTTTTAAGAAACAATATATATCAAAAGATTGGCAATTTTTATGTCCAATTTCAAAGTAAAATTTATTCTAATGACCACCATTGAATAAAATGTTAAAAATATATTCTAATTATACATTAAAATCACTCAATAGTATAATTTATCACTATAAATTATTTTGATTAAAAAAGTTGTTTTTAAGTATTTTTCACTATTCATAAATAAATGGAAGTTCTCAGAAAATTAAAAAAAATTTAACTTAGGATAATTTTGATATTACAAATACAAAAATGAAGTCTATTTTGAAATATAAAATTTAAATAATTTCAAAATTTTGGTATTACTATTCATAACGGCTACTTTGATTTGTCGCGGTGTGTTAAAATCTTGAACATGCGTACAATGCAAGCTATTGCATTATTGAATGAGAAGCGTATCATGGAAGCTCAGGGTGTTACATTATACCCTCCTTCAACAAATTGCATGCTTGCAATTTGAAATATTTCTTTGAAACTAAAAGGTTGAAAATAGAAAATACCTTTGTGGAAAACCCACATAGGAAATAGTGCTAATAAAAATATAACGTAAAGAGAAAGAAAGTGAAGTAAAAAGGTCACCTGAGACAGCCCATACTAGGATTATATGAAAATATGGATATAGAGGAAAAACAAACCATCAAGGACTGATGGAGAGTTGTAGAAAACGGGATTCGGAGAAATCTAACCAAAAGAAAATCACAAAATTGTGATTGGTTAAATGGTCATTGAATCCCCAGTTGGAAAAGTTAACCGACAACATTTTTGTTTTAAGTTAACTTTCATAAATTTGAGGAATTTATTTAAGATATTTACTAAGAACTTAAGGAAATATACTTACTTGTCATGTAGACATTCATTCTTTAATAAATTTTTACCACAAACCCATCTTTTACTCCAAATGGTAACAGAACTCAAAAATATTCTATTTATCCTAATTTTACAAGGTTCAAAATATTAACATATACCATTTAGATTAGGAAAACTTTTTTGTAATAACCATGGAATTACTGTAGGCTAGGGGTAGGTAATAATGGTCTGTCACACTATGGTTGTGAGTTCGATTCCTGCAGCTTTGTCCGATGCGATGGTTTATCCCATGACCTGCAGGTTTTCCTTTTCCTAAAACTATCGTATTATAATATTCCAAAAATAATTTTCAGAAATGTTTTAACCGTAAAAAATACTATCCAAAGTTCAACTTAATCCATTCAAACCTTTATATTGATCTAAAATACCTCTTTACAGACTTTCTCTAAAAGGACTCTAAATTCAAAATCAATTGTATCATTAGATTCCTAAAACAAAGTAAAGTTTCTCTTATTGTCACATAAAAAAATATGATTACCTTCATCATATTAAAACCTTAAAGAAAACAACAAGTACAACAGTACAATCCTTATATATATCACATTATTCTTATAACCAGAATATAATCATTGAGTCCAAAAGCACCAATACATTAATTATTCCACTTCAACTATAGTAACTACATAAGATTGTCCTTGATCCCTTGTCCTTTTCTGAGGTATGTTTCCCTGACTCTTAGGACATTCAATTTCATAATGCACCATTTCCCTAAAATTGTAGCATTCAACATTGATAGCCACTTTCTTTCAATTTCAATCATGATCCTGGTGATATTTTTCTCCACATTTATAACAAACTTTCATTCCTTTTAGGCAAGTAGCGGGGTGATTCTTCCAACAATTATCACATAATGGAAAATCCTTCTTTTTCTTTTTCCCTTTATCTATCTATTGTTCCACTGTTCTTTTCTTCTCTTGCTTTACTTTATTGTCATAAGATTTATAGAATTCATTTTCTTTCATGATAGCACAAGAGACAATATCTTTGTACAACGAGAAGGTTTGTGAGACTAATTCTCGACGGAGAAACGGTTTTAACCCATCAATGAAACGATCGATCATACTTCTTGTGTTACGTATATAATCTAGAGCATGCCTCGCTAACCATGTAAAGTTAGCCTCATACTTTGCGACGTTCACATACTCCTTCTGCCTCTTACACCGAAATTACCTTTCCATATCTGCTCTATGGTCACAAGGGAAGTATTTTTCTAAGAAAAGCTTTTTAAACTCTTTCCATTCCATACTTGATACATCTTCATCTTCCTTTATATTTTGAATCAACGACCACCATTGATCGACATATCCATTAATGTGGTAAACTGCCATGACAACCTTCTCCCTTTCCTTACTCCGCAAGGCGTGGAATATTTTCTCCCAAAAGTTTATCCATTGCTCAGCTACTAATGGATTTGTACCCCCATTAAATGTTGGTGGTTTTGCCTCATGAAACAATCTAACATTGATCCTCCACGTTGTGGATCGGGGTGCTGCATACAAGTAAGGTTATTATTCATAACCTGAGTGAGTTGTCCCAGTATGGTGATAAGGTGATGAGAACCAGTTGTATCTCCTGCTCGACAATAATTGTCCTGCCCACGAGGGAAATCCATACATGGAGTGTGTGCATTTATACGGATTCCATTCCTCCCACTAGGTGCCATTTCTAAACAATGGCATAAACTAGATTAGTTTATGAATCAAAAGAAATAATTCTATACTTGTAAACCACTTAACATAAATCAAACTATTTATGGATATAATCCATAAAAAAATGTTTTCTTTGAGGAAGTATATAATCGTAAACGCTTCATAATTGTTTGTAATGAAAATGAGAATAATCCTATGAATATCCCCTGGGAGTGTCTTAACCAATAGTGCAGTAAGGCCCGTTGTCGTACACCCGTTCCCATTAGAGTCTATCTCAAAGAGGTGTTTTTCGGGTTTTACCCCTTGGTACATCTGTGCTAGAGCCGCCTCTACCTGCCCGTATCCATACATGGATGAATTACATGGAAAACTCACAAAATATCTATAATACCAAAAATCTAGAAAGTTATTCTATACTAATCCTCAAAGTCTATCCTAGGGATATGTGTTCTAATTAGAGTTTATCTAAATCTAGATTCCAGTGTCAGTACTAAAATGCCTCTGATACCAACTGTAACGCCCTGAACCTAGTTACCCAGAGTCGGTGCATTATTTCGTAACATTGTCATGATCACAAAAGATCATGTCTCTAAAGACTGATTAGTTTAGTAGCCTTGTAAAAACTAGATACATTCATAAGTCATACATTACATCATAAAGAAAAACAAAACTACAACAACATCTTGTCTTCATATCCCCTCATACTATCCCTGCAGGTCATTCATAATATACTTCTTCACATCCTGGAAAAATTAAAACATTGGAAGGGGTGAGCTCAGATGCTCAGTAAGGATAAAAATATAGTAGAATCTTTCATAAATAAACGTAAACATTTAAGGCAATGTATAACTAAAAAAGAATTTTAAACTTGAATTTCAGCATAATATGGAAAAAATAAAATGAAATAATGCCATATACTTATTCACATAAATATCCTACTAGTAAAATAATCAAATGCAATATCAATAACGAATTTCTTAATAATAGAATTCATAATGCCAGACTATCATAACCACGTAGTCAAGGCCTCTTTCCAAGACTAAAAATAAGATTTTGTCAAGGCCTCGTTCCAAGAAACTAGTTTGTCTCATGAGACCTGCCGATGCATCGAGGAGCTATAGCGGGCTCCACCCGTCACTTATTAAGTCTAATTAATTCCTCATATGAACAGGTTTAAACATATCATAAACCATAACATAATCATATCACATAAAACATGCATAAAAAACATAAAATGTCCACATTTAAATCACAAGATATCAATACAACACATTGATATAATAAAAACATTATCAAAACCATTTTGAATAGCATAATAAATGAAAATTAAAACATTGTATTTATTTATCATTTAAAAAACAAGTTATGGCTTGTAGAGGATGGCGAAACTCAAATAATGGTCACGGCGGTGGAGAAGTCGTTGTCACCACATACGTACGACAAGAAAAACATTCCTTTTTGTCTTTTAGTAAAATGATTCGTATAAAAAGATTCCTTTTGAATAAACGTAAAAGTCAAAGGGGTTTATACACCCTATAGAAGAAAGTTGTGTATACAATAAAATATGCCTCAATGAAAGGAGATTGAGACGAAGTCCTTACAAAGATCATTTTTTAAATAAAATAGATCTTTTATATGTACTCACTATAAGTACACATAACGAAAGTACAATTACATGATAGGAAATAATAATATCAGGACATAATTTGAAAGTATGAGATTATCCCAAAGAACGAAAATTTGGTTAAGAAGTTCCCTTACCTCGTGTCCGACTAGACTCGATCTTTATTTAACATCCCGAATAATAAATTATAGTTAATTTCTACTTGCTTAAGAACCTTTTTCGAGTTCATTATTCATTTTATATCACTTATTACAATGTTTAGAACATTATGTAACTATTTAAGTTAATAACGGTCGTTTTGTCGATCTTAGGTACTTGAGTCAAAAATAAACTTCTTATGATTACACGTTGTTCATGTGGTAAAATATCCATTATATCCAGAATTATATTCATGATGTAGATATCATATATATCATATATATCCAGTATATAAATTCATTTATAATATTACATAACATTTAGAGGTAAGAAATGAAATGCACCATTCATGGAGACGGTAAGTCGTACGTACGCATGAACGCTACTTTCATTTCTATTACGTATTTAATGGAATGAAATTATAATTATATAAAGGTATACTATAATTCAAGTAAAATATCATGTATAATATCATATATTACATCCTTTATACATCCCACATATGGCATTAACGATTCAAATCACTTTGAGGGGGCAGTAGTCCGCACTTCCTAAAATGAAATTATCGCATTTACCCATAATGGAAATCATACAGGTATAACATAAATGAAAAATTAAAAATCATAAGGAAAGAAAAAAAATAATTTATATCATATATAAAAGTAGTGTCATCTTAATTACCACCATGATAGGTGTTAAAAGAAGATCGAACAATCATGGTTTTGTGAGGCAGTAAATCGCCACCCACAGAAACAATATGTTCTTTAACCATTAGACGAAGGTGTGTGTAAGTTTAAATAAAATAATTCTCATAAAAACATCCATGTATATTTACGATACTAGTGTTGTTACGAAATAAATTAATAAAAAGATTTTAGGGGGTTGGAGAAGCAAAATAAAACAAAACACAAAAGAAGACATTACATTGAAATCGGGTAACTCTTTTTTATTTAATCCAAAGACTTCCTTGGGAAGACTTCTGCCCAATGTGAGGCTTCTAGGAGTAAGAGAGGGAAGTTGGGAGAGTATTTTGGAATAGTTTTGCCGAGCCAAATGGCTTGAATGTGTGAATAAGGTGGTAGAGGTGGGGTCCTTTTATAAGAGGAGAGGAGAGGCACTATTGGAAGGTCATGAAATGTTACAATATTATGAAGTGCTTTTCGGAATTCAAAGGTCCCACCATGATATAATTCTAGGATAAGGTGATGAGGGTTCTAAATATACACATCCAATAGGTTTTAGACAACTATATGTTTTAGATTTAACATTATATTTTCATTTTATTTAAATCGTTAATTAATGAGGTAATCGTTGCATCATCATTGTGTCATAAAAAATTTAATTTATTTAATGTCTCAAAATTATAAAAAAAATACCATGATGAAGGAAATATATTTATATTTCCAATGAATATTTATAGTAAAAACTTTAACTTATATAACCCCATGTAATAATTTTTTTAGTAAAACAACACATGTTTGTGACAATTTTATTTTTACTTTAAATAAAAAGTTATTAATGTCATTTTCTTACCAAAGTGGCTCCATGGGGTCCCCAAGTTGACCCATGGATTGTCTTGGTCGGACCAGACTCATCCAATAAGGTTAGGACAAGTGTAAAGTTATTTTCATATTTTTATAATTTCATTTCTACCTTAAATTTAACTAATTATCTTTAATAATGACTAATAAAACATAAAAGTTACTATTCACCGAAAAATTATTTTAATCCCATTGAACCACATTTTACAACCTAATGACAACCATGTATGTCCAATTTTTGAAATTCAATTCATAGAAGATGTAAAGATTCATTTAAACGAAAAATCAGTTTTTAACTACCACGTAGTGGTTTCACTATTCATCAAAAATTGATGTTTTTCAGAAAAATTCCAAAATTTCACCCTAAGATATAATTGATATTCCAAATTCAAAAATTATAAATATTTTACAAAATTCAAATCATAAATGTTTCATTAATTAATTTTATAATTAATTATCACTGTCACAACAAATAGCGTGTTTTGAAGAAATAATATATATCAAAAGATTGACAATTGTTTATGTCCAATTTCAAAGTAAAATTAATTATAATTACCACCATTGGATAAAATGGTAAAAATATATTCTAATTATACTTTAAAACCACTCAATAGTATAATTTATCACTATAAATTATTTTGATTAAAAAAGCTGTTTTTAATTATTTTTCACTATTCATAAAATATGGAAGTTCTCAGAAAATTACAAAAAATTCAACTTAGGATAATTTCGATATTCAAAATACAAAAACGAAGACCATTTTGAAATAAAAAAGTTATATAATTTCAAAATTTTGGTATTACTATTCATAATGGCTTCTCTGATTGGTCACGGTGTGTTAGAATCTCCAACATGCGTACAATGCCTGATATTGCATTATTGAAACAGAAGCGTATCGTGGATGCTCGGGGTGTTACATATAAATCCCAAAAGGATCTATCTAAGTGTTTAATAATAATTAACATAAAAATTAAACCATATAATATTTTTATTTAAATAAAACAAGGTATGTAATTGAGTTTTCAAATTTTCAAAGAAAACATTATTTTGATTAAAAAAGATATGAGATATATCAAAATATGTATAAATGAACATTTTATATCAATAATTTATATGAAGAATATTTAATTAATAATGAAATTTAATAATTAATGGAATGTAAAAATGAAATGAAATATATCATAGCACCATGTTCCAACCCATTAGGTATATTATTTTATGTAAACATGATAATCACACTACTAATAAGTGATCTCTCCTCAATTTGTAAATTTTATCCCATAACACCTGAAATGGGTAACCAATTACCCATTATGGAAAAACTATGTTTCAATATTATTATTTTAGATTTTCATCATAAATTTTTTTATAGGGGTTTATATATTTTAGTTATTTTCTTAATTACACTCTAATTACTCGTTATCGCATGTGATTCAGTTATTCAATTAATAAATAATGAGAAAATTAAAAATTGAAAATAAATTCAAATTAAACTACCAACATTAAATTTTCAGTGTAAATTTCTATTTTGAAAATAAAATCATTGGTTTTGATAAATTCATTTTTTCAAATCACCTATTAATTTAATCTATATCATGTCACTTATTCAAAATCAATTATCCCAAATCAAACTATTTATTTTCTCAAATGCACCAATAAATTTTAATTCCATTTAATTTGGGGTTTTTTATAATCAACATACATTTTTCCAATTCATGCATCAATCATCTCAAATAGTGGTTTTTATATAAATTAATAAATACTTCCAAATAAATCATGAAATTAATGGTTTTAATTGTATGCTAGAAGAATATGGAAACAAATTCCTCATATAACTGATAAAATAAATATGCACAATTTGGAAGCTAAAAAAATAATTAAGGTGAGGTATAAAACAATGAAAACCAAAATCAGTGGAATCAATATAAAAGTAAAATTATAATTGAAAAAATTATATTATACCGATAAAATGTAGATAGGAATGGAGAGAGAGATAATAAATTAGAGGGAACACACTTGAGAAAGGAAAACAGATGCATTGGGAAGGAAATAAATCATCCCAAACTCTTATGGAATCCCCCTTATGTCTACGAGGAAATGTATGTATGAAAATGAAATATTTTTCAGGATTCACATTATAAAGACTCACTAGACTTGGGGAATTTAGGATGTGAATTACTATTATATAACATGAATATCTGGAATGAAGTATATTCTAACAAATGCATCACCACATGTTATACGTATCAATCTTGAACATTTCAAATAATTGATATAATTCTTGTCATTTTCATCATTCATGTCATGAAAATATTTCAGGTCATCTTTTGGGAGTTGTATTCAATTCTAGAATTACATTTATGATGTGAAACATTCCAACAGATAGAAGCTGACCCCAATATTTGGACAAAACATAAGTATTCCTCCAACTCAACTTTGACCCAAACAAAACCCTCTACATAATTTTAGACCCTTATAACTAGACTCCACTAATTCAATCAAATACATCCCTAAAAATTAGGTTATTTTCCACAATAAAATATCTTTATCCCTATAAGACTCAAAACACACCCCAATAAAAAGTTAATCGAAACAATTTATAGAATGTTCCCAAATCATAGTATTAGATGTTAAAACCTCACAACCATAAAACCATGATGTCCGTAGAAATACAATATATAAGATTTCATATAAATGATATGAGTCTACAATTCTCTCAATAGTTCCTTGTACTCCCACATCTCATGTCAATTAGAACACTGAACATATAACACATAGTTCAAAGGATTTGTTTTCCAATGAGGAACCTTGTTCATAGAATAATAAATCGTAATTAAATTAATGTTCATTGGAAATTATTACTCAAAATGTAGATCATCCCCACTCAAAACATGAGAAAGATATGAAAAATTGATTTAAATATGTGACATAACAAGAATGTTGTTGACTGAAGTCAACTGTGGTGGACATGCCAATAAGAATTTCACATTCCCCACCCAATAAAATATATCAAAAGGACCCACCAATAACTGTAATAGTGTTTTCTATTTACCAATTATTTAATTAATTATTTTATGTGAAAAAATCAAGAAAACAAATCCATTAACTAATAAAATCCAATGGTAATTGATGACGATAAACATATGAGTTGTAACATCATTATATTGTCAATATCATATGATGAATCAATGAAATCCTATTTGTTAACTATTAGGAATGAATATCTCAAAGAATTAACATAAAGTAATATCTAATCAATATAATAATGATATAAAAGGATGTATATACAAGGCCTTAATGGGACCTTTTATATGAGTTCATTTGTAACTGTTAGTTTATAAAAACTCAGGGAGTCCTAAATGGTCGACTAAAGATTCACCAAAGTATAGAGGACACGTACATACCAAATCATCATGAATTAGTATTGATCATTATAAATAGAAATCCATTTTTTGACTGTAAATTGTTTATAAACATACATGGGATTCAAATTCCTCATGGCGGCCTCTCAAGAAGTGAGAAGTGAAATGGGGATCCATATCAAGGACTATAGGAGACATAAAGCTATGAAAAATCATAATATTCTACACTTAGATGAATCCATTGATGTCTTATTTGTTAGCTTATATAATTTTTATAAATTTATAAAATTTGGTCAGGTTATCAATGAAAATAAATATCACATTCATCTCAAAAGGGGTAAAAGGATAACCAACCATGATAAACATTTAAATTTCATCGAAACCCCATATCAACACTGGAATTGGTTATGAAAAACTCAGATGTCTATTGTGATTAGATTTGTCATTTTGGTATGTATAACAATGAGAAATAATGTTAGAGATATATTTTTTCATTCCTGATCACTATAATCATCCTCTCATTTCATAGTGCATCATCATTGTTATAGGTTTCACAATCCAATGGTATTTATGGATATCCCCAATAATATCCATTATGATAGTAAAATTAACAACATACATGTTTTAGAAATAGAGGATACCATTTTAATATAATTACAACTCTCTAATGGAATCCCCACCATAATGAATGTCCCTAATTTCAAGTAATTCATCATCAAACTTCTTCTCAATTAGAATAATCTCAATAAGAAACGAGGATGACTACAGATTTTTAAAAAAAACCTAAAACTCATTATCATGGATCCCAAATTATATTGAGAAATGTGATCCATAATATTAAATTCTTTAATTTATTGTTTAATGGATTAAGTCATATGTGACCAGTTCAAAGTTACATCAATGAAATTCCCCTGACTAGGTGTTTAGGATATGTTAGAATCAAAAGATTGTAAGTAATCCACCACAAACCATTGTTAAAAATTCATATTTTTTTAGAGAAGTTATAACTCAATATTTTGTGGAAATAATAAATGGGAAACTATTCATTAAAAATGTAATATTGCTAACTCATAAGAGAATGTTTCACAATAGTTAATTCTATTTGCATGTTTGGATAATTATTTTCTAGATACTTAAGATTTCAAGAACCATATGCTACCACATAACAAACTTGAATAATGCTATAACCCAAACATGAACTACATGTATCACAGAACAACACATAGACCTACCCCACCTCTAAAATTGTCAACATTAGTGAATAATTCAAAATTCATTTCATCTAAAAAATTACTATAGTATTTCTAATATAATATGAAATTAACTCCATTTCAAGTGAGTGAGAAAA
Source organism: Viscum album (assembly GCA_963277665.1). Taxonomy (NCBI): domain Eukaryota; kingdom Viridiplantae; phylum Streptophyta; class Magnoliopsida; order Santalales; family Viscaceae; genus Viscum; species Viscum album. Next base: position 1,900,752,914 of record OY728150.1, read on the forward strand.
TCAGAAAAGAAACATTCAAGAAATATATTAAAAGTACATGGTAATATCCCACAAATAAAACAATATATTAATCCTAAAAACATTATGTGTTTGATCCCATGGCATGATAGTTTTAAACGTCAAAGTATAAACATAAATACTATGTTTTATGTCCACATGTAATGTGAGCATTAATTGATGAATATAGAAATTAAATTTTGTAGTCAATACATATATTGGATATTTTATCATGGGTTCTATAGAATCTCTTAGATAATGCCCATGTTACATTTAGGATTGAGATTAAACTAGGATTTGAACCTCAAATACCACTATGATCATTATATACTACTCATGAAATATGATTTTATTATATTACATAAAATATTTAGTGGAATTGATTATAATAAATGGGATTTCATGATTATCATAAAGGTCATATATACACCTGAAGGTTTTATTCTAAATTTGATGTTGTACTATCATTAATTGGCAATAACGTGATCAAAGTTCTATTATTGAATACAATATTTACCCTGTAAATTGATCAAAAAATATCATCAATATATGGAACCATATATGTCATATTCAACATAACTCGATTAAAGTTATGGTAATCAACACAATGGTAAACTGTATCATTATATTTATTTACAAAGGGAACTAATACAATCCATGGCAACACAATCATTCATATAAAAAATTTCTATTTAAAATCATTTATTATTATTTAAATACATTCAGATTTTTTTGTTCTCATATGTATGAAGGAATAAACACAATATGAGAACAATATTCTAAATTAACATATATATTCACCTATATTACTATAGAGAGTCTATATAAATTATTATTAAGAATGTTACAAAACTTGAAAAAAATGGGGGGAGAACATAACTGAATGATACTCTCATCGTGTTATATGAAACTTTTAATACCATGATACCCATTTCTAGAAGAGTTTTATCAATTCTACTCTAACTTTGGTCCCACTCTCCATGAAATACATGTCACACCCCATTAGATGTAATAAAGGATTCCCCTTCAAGATAACATTCCATGTAATAATTATGAGAAATCATCCAATCCATCCAAAAAAATCATCAAGTGGTTTCATGTTGAGAACTAAAACTCATAAGAGTTACCCAATATCTGATAAAGAGAAAAAACATGAAATATATCAAAGGTAATAACCTATCTTCAGTCTAACAGGAGTAGTAATATCTATCACATAAGACAAATCTATGTTGGGAGATTCATCAAATTCATAATACGCATTGATATAAATGTGTGAAATAAATTAATATGAAATAAATTACTCACTAAAGATGAATTTATAATGATTTAACCACTTATAGTCATTTGAACCACATCATTGTCCTTCTATATACACTTCCTTTACAAGATAAATAATCATTATAGGAGCATGTTCCTAGAAAACCATAATCTATGAAGCATATGATTGCACTGTAGATCCATTAGGAGCTCATAGGAATGTGACACATTCTAGAGTATAAAATTATTGTTGAAAGATGAGTAAGTTGACAATGAAAATACATGAAATATAAATCATTGATTCCATGGTGAAAACCAATTGTGAATTGAATAGCTTGTCACAGAAGAAGAAAGTTAGAGGGATGTGTCCAATAAATGAAGGAGTATTAGATGAAGAAAACAATTAATAACTACTATATGACTCATTATGAATCATCTCCCCATTATTAGACTCATGGAACAAATATTTTGAGAAAAAGGAACTCTCATCGTCTTTGACTTAGAATCATAGTCAAACTCAACTGGCAATGCCCTATCAAGAGCATCAAAATAAGAAGTGAGCATCAGTAAAAAAACTAATTGGATATCATGTCATAGAAAAATAAAAACCCATTTATCAATTATCTCTTAATTATATTTACCGCCAAGTGAAAACTAAAAATCTCAGCAAAACGGAACATTTAGGCATCAAGGTCTTATCACCCTTATAGAGGTTGAGATAAATCCTTGGATTTCACTAACACCATCATATATGGATAGTATTGAGAAGTAAAATAAATCAAATCTTTATCAATTGTATAATATCAAGATTCTACATCTTCACTATCAAATTCCTCTATCTCTATCTAGTTCTTTCATGCATAAAGGAGGAAAATTTCACATTCAAATTTTATGGAACATAAATTAACTAAAATAGCAGTTCAATGTTTTTCTTAAATTACTCATCCTATCAATGATCATTCAGACCCTTCAATTATGGTGTTAATGAAGAAAACACCATTGATCATGATCCTTATATTCATCCCATTAAGGTTCCACTAACAGATAATCGATAGTAATAGGTATCGATGACTTTTAAAATCATGGACAACACACCCTAATATCACAAAAAGAATTGAGTCCAGTAGTGGATACAAATACTATTTTCCTCTATAATATTTATCCATAAACTTATTCAAATGTATCCTATGAGGAATGATACTACAAAATATTAACAAAAACACTGAATTTATCATCAAGGATACATAGATTAACAACACAAAGTAGATTCACCAAAATATCAATTTCATCAATAAAAATTATAGAATTGTATATCAACATACTCATATCAAAATAAAGTAAATATCCAATCAAATTAAAAACAATATCCAAGACATAATTACATATCACTTAATGGAAAATAATGCTCATTATAAAGAGTGGTTTTATATAATTGTCTCATAACTATCTATTACACCCCATTAATCATACTTCTTGTACTAGGAATACCAAATGGAAAAACAACATCAAATAATGGTAAAAACCTAAATTGTATGCTCTTATTAATATTTTTTTATTAACTGGTCCAGAACTCTTGTTACCCATATACCCAATCCATCATTGACATGGATAAAAATGAGTTATGGTTCTCCATAGGATAGTGACTATAACCTAAAATAATACAATAATCAATAGGGAACAATTTTTCTACAATAATGTTGATGATAAAAGATACAAGGTACTATGATCAAGAAAACAAAGGGAGAAAGTATCAACATCAAACAGGTAAAATAGAACCCAAACAATATATCATTAAGAGACACAATGTAATATATGATAACAATCAAGGGAAAATGATGTAGAAATTCGATCACGCCTCAACTAGTCAACTCAATTACATTGGTTCTTAAGGATCAATAACATCTGACACCTTCTAGTGGATCTTTTAAATTTCTCAATATGATAGTTAGATAATCTGTACAATCCTAAAGGCAATAGTAGGACATGAACTATAAATCCTAGTAGGCTCTCACTATGTGTTCCATATTAAATTCCATAACAATTGATCAAATTATTAATTAAATATAAATAAAACATGGAATGTCATGGAATTTATAATTTTCAGAAAATCCCACTTTTAATTTTAAATGAAAAGAGATATATCCAAATTAGATAAAGTGAACACATCATATAAACATTATATAAATAAAACAAAAAAAATAAAATAGTTCAATAATCAATGGAATACAATCATAAAATCTAGTATATAATAGCACAACATATCTATAGATGTGGTATGTTAGTTTCCTGAAATAAGATCCTTAGACTACTCACTGTTGACCTCATTTTAATGTGTTCACATTTTCCTCTACTAAATCTATTTGTAATCAACTCCACATCAAGGAAAATATCATTTTTCAGGATGTTTTCATGAGTTTCATCATCATTAATATAGTTTATAAGGAAAGATCCAATTATACATGTCACATGTAACAATGAACTACCTAGTCTCAAATGTGTTGTAATCAATAAATCAATGTAAGGGATCAGATCGTCATTGATTGACCCTTTGTGTGTTTTCAATGATGAAGGTTCTCGGAGAAGGCTTAGATGATGTTTGGAAGATTCATGTCACAAGAAGATAGATACAAGGGGGGTACATGATGTGACCAAGGGGGAAATGATGTGTACCGTTCAAGTTTCATAAAAATAATATAGAGCATAGATAAGGCACATTTTTTGTCATAAGTCGTTCTCGAGGAAGTAAACAATGTGAGGAGGAGGTGCACGTCGTGTACTACCCCATCATTGGGTATTTTAAAGACACCTTGCCACTCGATGGTTTCAAACCCTACAGCTTGAGCACACCCCCAATTGACCCCACACATCCCGACCACTTCCCTCTTCAATATTTGTGGATTCCTTCATATTGGATCTGTTCCCACCTACCTTCATAAATCTGTATTCATTCAGAGACAAGATCTACCTCCGTTCATTGGGTTTCTTCGATCCTTATTCTCCGATTTCTCTTTGACAATCTATGGTGTTTTATCTCTAGGGTTCTCAGGGCATTTATTTTTTTTTATATTGATGTAGTTTTTCCACAAAATCATTAGGTGGATGTAGTTGTTGTGGGGACGATGATCATGATATGTTCTTGAGAAAATAATGTACAAAACCTTTTGAGGTAGGGGAATTATTTATTCGCTACTATTTCACAAAAACTATAGATTTATCATGTATTATCCCATTGGATCACAATATAATTGACCTAATTAAATACATGAACCAAATTAAAATAATTAGGATGATCGCATATTAATGCATTTCACTGTGATAATAGTTTGCCTCTTGAAATGCTAGATAGTGTGATATTTATGATTTTCATGTTATCATGTTGTACTTTATGATGTTGGTAAATAATGTAAATATGAAATTAATTGATAATTAATTGGATAATGATAAATTTTCATGTATATGAATCTAATTGTTGTGGTAATTTCATGATAATCAAATTGATGTAGTAATCTTGTTTAATTAATTTTTGATATCTTTGAATGAATTATATATAGTTTTCTAATAGTTAGAACCTACTTGTGGTGAATAAAATAATTCATCATGGATTAATGAACTAGTTTTTTAATAAACGATAATGTCTAGTAGGGTTCTGAGTAACCCTATTTCTTTTAAGTTCATGTATCTTGTGCTTCGGATCTATGAGTTCTCATTATATATGTAGGTTGGACTCCTTTTTTATGGTCCAAGAGCCTAGTTGATATGATGCTGGTGTCATACTGCTTGTGTTTTGATGTGATCTGGGATAGATGATGTAATATGTGGGGGTAGGGAGTCCTAGTTTCTGTGGCAGAAATTGATTCAAATAGTGGAAAGATAAATCCCTTTATGCTTGAGGGTGTCATGGAAAACACTAAATATAATTAATATGTTGGTTGTGATGATAGTATTCTTTCGGAATATTTTTGTTTGTTAATCATCTTTAATTTTCCACTACTCGAGGAAGATGGTATTTCTTACCCTACTTCAAAAAGTGGTGAAGACATGTGCGGTATGCCAGAAGCTTTCCATGTTTAAATTCATGAGGGAGTATGTGTCTACACTATTGCTATAGGTGGAAAGGGATAAACTAGTTGTTCACCTACCCACCATGGTTTTCCCATTGTGTTTGGTAGCATGGAATGTTTACTAGAATACCTAGAAATTATGGATTGTAATAATGTTGTTAATAATTGATTGAATTAATGATGATTTACCCAGGGGTTGCAGATTGTTGGGATTAAATTTTTTGGATGCAATTTAAATGAACAATGGATAGTATATGTGATTGAATTGAAATATAATACGTAATTGATAATGGTAAAAAAAAATTAATGAATTAATTAACATAAAGTGAAACTGATAAAAGGGAAATGAAGTAATAAAATATATATTGTTAAGTGGTTGGGTGCTTAAAGGATAACTAGTATTATCAGTGGCAATCGAGTGTCTGAGAGACATTAGCTGTAGTTGAGTCTAATAATAGGTTATGTCCATAGTGTGGTTGGGAAATATAATACATTTTTTTTACTTTTTTGTGTTTCTATACACTAATCCACCAAGTCAACTAGGGAAATAGAAACCCTTAATATTTAGAGCCTTGTGTGTGGTGGGGGTGTGTCCACAACAAACCAGTGGAATGATGGATATCGATATACCCCATTTGACCCAACCTTCTTCTTTTGTTAGTCACTTTTCTTGATATGCTCATTGGTTTTCCCCATATATATATGTATAGGGATGTAATTTCTTCTGGTTATTCACACACATATATTATAGATATATTTTTCTATGGACTACTTTTTTTTCAACGTGTATAGGCCATGATATCTTGTAGATCCTTACTCAGTGTATGGATTGTATTGGAATGTGGAATAATACCTGATATATGATACATGTTATGTGAGATATAGAGGATCCTAGAAACTACATGGTTACATTGGTTACATAGATATAGTGGGTGTGTTTCATGATGTGCATATTGTGGTGCTTCAACCGGGTGTCTACGGGAAAACCCTTTTTGAGAGAGATGATTAGGACGTGCGACGTTGGGGAAAAGTGGGAAACTAGTGTGGAAGTGGTAGCGCAGTACCCTTGATAAGACTTTTTTATTATATAATCTTGTATATGATACTTGGTGAGGGTATCCAGGTTGAGTCTGAGAACATAGTATACTTGATTATCTAACGAGTTAGTTTCACTTGTTCTTCATAATGCTTTAGCTTGCTTCCTTTGCTTTTTCATGAGAGGATCTGGGGAGGATCCTACTAAGTAAATTATTAAACTCACACTATGTATATACATATAAAATATTTTTTGGGTCACATGGATAAGGTTGTAGATCCAGAGAGTTAATACAAGCTTGGAGTTTCATGAGTTGTTCGGGATTCATGGTCACTTCCATTGTTATTTTTTTATTGTATATGTAGGTTTCTATTTTAATGTAGTATTTTTTTAATGAAATTACATTTATTTACTTGAGATTTATGTTATATTTAAATCTATGTTGGAGTTGGTTAGTATCGGCCTTACCTCACTCTTTCACATGTGTTCTCTTAGAGGGTAATAACTCCTATTTGTGTGTTTACTATACCCTCAGTGCTAGTCATCAAAACGAGGCCTATTGGAGGTGGGACTCAGGGGTCACTATCTCCATACTCACATTGTCGGCTCAAGAGGGGTATACCTTGGGTAGAGGCGGTCATGACAATGTGGACTTGGTGGTCATGTTGAGGGATAATATGAATCTTAGTGCTAGGAATAGGTGAGGTTTCATGAGTTTGTAGGGAAACAATTTCAGTTAAGTCTATAATGTGATATAACACTGGAGACCATATGAGACATAATTATTTAGGCCCCTTGTAATCTGGTGCATGGACCATTAAGATTATCATGGCTACAAAATGATTCCATACTAGTGACCAGTTAGAGAACATTGAATGGTTCATGCACCATTCTTATTTATGTATGTGTTTCAATGGGTTCACCTTGGGATATGTTAACCAAAAATTAATAAAATATAACAATTAATTAATTAATGTCGAATCTTCCATATTCTAGGTTTAGGATCTCTAAATATTTATTATTTTTCATGTAGGGAACCAGGTCGATGTCCTCGTTTTGTTTTTGAAGAAGATTTCTATCATGATACATTAGAATATTTCCATAGGGTAGCTATTGATGATGAAATCACATAGGGGATGAAACTCCAATAGTTTCAGCAATAGGGTCTATATAAGTATGAGAGATTCATTTCAGATACATTCATAGAAGACTGGTTGGAGGAGGTTGAGATAATCTTCAGTTTTACCCATGATCAGATGGAGAACTGGGTGGGTTTGGTTGTGATTATTTTTAACGAGTTAGCGTGGCAGTGGTGGTTTTTGTTCCCCATCGATTGCGAGTAGTCAACGCTCTCGTGGGAGGAGTTTGGACAAAATTTTAGAGCCCTGTTTTTGTCTTCGATTTTGAAGGTATCCATTCTGTTTTAGCAACATACCCTTCAATAGGGGGTTCAGAAGGTGGGATAGTTTGAAATATATTTCAAAAACCTTTTATGATACGCTTCACACCTATTTCCAGACAGGCAGGTCCAGGAGAGGCATTTCAAGGAGGATTTCCATCCTGAGATCAATTCCATGTCACTTTAAATAGCTAGAAATTCCAGGTAATTGTTTTTAATTATATTGGAATTTTTTTATGAGTCTCCAAAAATTAACGGCACGTGATTCTGCGTCACGGTGTGCCCATAATAAATTTCTGATCATTTTTTCAGTTACGTTATGTAGATGTACGAGCACATTTTTGTAACTTTTAAACAGGTGCTCGGAATTGAAATCTGAGGGCACCGTTGAACTAGTAGTGCCAATATTCACTTAAGGGGACCATCAACTCAACCGCAGTTGGTCGAGGGTGAGAGATAGATTTTGTGTTTTTTGTGGAAATGAAAAATAAAATAAAATAAAATATTATATTAATTCTAATAAAACCTCCAACATGAATGTTAAAGAGGTGGGGACCACCTGAACTAAAACCCCCCATTTTGAAATTAACGGCCAGGACCACCCGAACTCTCTTTAATTAGAGACACCCCCTTTCAAATCCCCATTTATTTGTTGGATCCAACATAAATTAATTAAATGTGTCAACATTTAATTATGTCAACATAAATTAATCTACATAATTTAATATATATTGGCACCTCTTTTATTTTGAGGATTTAATGGAAAAGTTTGGAGAATTAGCAGAAATCTGTGGATATATCCTACCTATCCAATGGAGAACATCTCTTAAAAATGATGAACACCATCCACATAGAAGAACATTCTTCGGAATCAAGGTAGAGGATGACACACGAGCCCGACATCGGATGCGTTATTGCAGAAGTGACGACCGTTGGAACCCTCTACACCTCACCTTTTTCATCTCACTACTCATCAACAAACCCTTGATTTAGGGTTTTATGTTTTAAATCCCCCCATACCCATTCATTATTTTCTTCGTGATTCAAATGTTTTTGAACTGCTTGTTACCGCTCTAACACAGAGGGTGCATGCCATATGAACATGGCCCGACCTCTCTGAAATCCATTGTGGCTTTTGATGAAATATTTGTGATCGAGGAAGACAGAAACTAGATCCGGATATTGGCACTGGTGGGGCTTTGGAATTGTGGTCGACACCACGACTGGTCGCAAAGATGGTGGGGGAGCAACCGTGCCGCCGGAGAAGGGTCGTGGCCCATTGGCCGCTGCAGAGAAAGGGTGAGGCCCAGCGGAGGACGGCTGCACGACTGGGTGGTGGCCCACGTCAATGCTGCCCTTTGAGCAAGGGCAGCGGTATGTGTCGGGACTGTGAAGGGAAGGCGGCCAGCGTTTGTCCGGCCATAGAGGGGCGGTGCACGACATGCTGCCAGGAGGCCAGGGGATGGCCATTTCGGCCGCCTGAGTTGGACCGAGAAGGAATTGTGCAAGTTGCACATGTTTCTGCTCACCCAATGGAATTCGGCCGTTGGGTGATTACGACGGGGGGTGTGTGCCTCCCCCCGGCACATACGTCATGCCAGGCTGCCCAATGAAGGTTGGGCCGGGTCAACCCGATCCGGGTTGGGTTGGCCCAGGTCGAGTCGGGTCGGGTCGGTCCGACCTGATCAGACCGGACCAAGACTAGTTTCGAGCCATTTCCACTATTTTGGCCATAACATTAGCACTAGGCGTCTGTTTGAAAATCTGTCTGTAGCACTGGAAAGATTTGATCGATCTGGTCCTTTTGGTATACCGTTCATGAGTTTTGGATCAATTTTGGGTACAGTCTGGTAGGATCGAGCACGAATCCAACAAGGCCCTTGGGACCAAAAACATAATAACTTACAGACTAGGCATCCAATTGATGCACCATATATTGCATTGAGAACTTTTTTACATGGAGGTCATTTTGTATATTTCTTTGTGAGACTTTGTTTCATTTTGAGTATCGACTAGTATCTTGAGGAGAGAACTCTCACGGAGACGAGCAAGATTAGTAAGTGAACCATGTACCTAGGTCTAATGATGTACTGGGATCCTGTGTAGGTGTGACGACGTTCTAGGATCGTGTGTGGGTCTGATGATGTACTTGGATCCAGTGTGGGTATGACGATGTACTAGGATCCTGTGTGGGTCTGACGATGTTCTAGTATCCAGTGTGGGTCTAACTATGTACTGGGATCTTGTGTGGGTCTGACGATGCACTAGGATCATGTGTTGGTCTGACGATCTACTAGGATCCTGTGTGGGTCTGATGAAGTACTAGGATTCTGGGTGGGTCAGATGATTTACTACGATCCTCTGTGGGTCTGACGATGATTTAGGATCCTACGAGGTTCTGCCTCTTAACAGAGTATGATGATTAAATTGTTACATTTAATCATCTCTACAACTACACCTAATATATACCTGGTGTGATCTATGTCCATACATTTTTTGTGTTCTTCATTGTGGTGTAACATTTTGGTACTTACATTCATGGTAATCTTCCCTTCGTGGAAAAATTGTACATTGTCTAAGGAGTTGGGCCATGGGTTACCTCATGTATGAGATGGTTAATAATTAATAACATAGGTATAAGTATGGGGATATACCTAAGTAGGATCTCACTTGTTTACATGCATTGTGGATTATCCTTTGTGAATTTTGTGCGACCTTGATGATATCAGGGTCCCTACAAAGTATTGTTATACTCACCCCTGCACGGGCTTCACCCGCACCTATTTGTGTTTGGTGCAGATGACAGATAACGCTGATCGGGACTGAGGGTACCAGGACTGGACGGTGCCCGGAGGTGGACTATACGATGTTTCGGTATGCAGAAGAGACATGCATACGTGGAGTGCTGGGGAGGTGATATGTACCTACCCTTCATGTTGGAACCTAGGAGGACAACCCTTTATCTATTTTTCCCTTCCTTCAGTAGTATTGTATTTCAGTTGTAATTGTACCTTTACTATTGTTCTTGTATTACAACCCCTCTTACTTTCAACACTATTTTTTCAAAAAATCCGACTAGTTTTATTATCTCGATGTGTTCTTGGTTGAGTGTGGTTATAGGATATAAAGGCACTTCCTTCCTGATTTTAGGGGATATGCCTTTCGGTGCCAGTCGCCAGCAACTAGCCTATCTATGGCGGGCTTGGGTTAGTCACAACATGGGCCCTGGGGGACAGTTCGTGACAAATTGGTATTAGAGGAGTCAGTATTATTATAGAACATATGACTATGATCTGTTTAACAGAAATTTTGTTAACTGTAGTGAGCGTGGTTATCAGTTTAGGGAATCCAGTGTTGGTGTGGCGGCCGACGTATCTATACACCATGACCATGACTCCTTACTTCAGACTCATTGCATGAAAACACTTATTGCGTGTGTGTTTTCAAGAGTTTTCTTTGTGATATCTTTGAGTCATCTCACCATGTATAACTTATTGACCATGGCGCACCCGTTTCTTTTCAGGATTCCACTACACAGAATGTGTGCTAGGGTTCTGGGTATACTACGCAATGATATCCCACCGAGCAACGAGGCCTCATTGCATGACCCTCTTCCAGTAGAGGCACAAGCAGAGGCACCAGCAGTACCATTACCTGGTGGGCCACTGATGCCACCAGCCCCAGCAGCAGAGGGTGCACACTGCTTGAACGCATTGAATGAGTTCTAGTGCTAGAGGACACCCAGGTTTAGGGGATATATGGACCCACATGTAGATGGGGATTGGCTAAACGACGTGGTGATAGTCTTCCATCTTGTAGGTACACCGACTAAACTCATGGTGATATTTGTCGCCAGTATTCAACATGGAGTAGAAGGAAGATGGTGGATCCTGATGCTCCAGGTTCATGATGATCTGACACTTCTCTTAGCAGACTTTGAGAGCTGTTTTGGGGAATGTTTGTCCCATCGACCTTTCGTGCAGTGCGCATACATGAGATTCTTCATCTGCAGTAGGGTAACATGAATGGGGCTCCGGACTCAGTGATGTTCACTGACCACTCATGCTACACCACTGATATGGTGCATGACCCATTATTCAGGTCCCAGACCTTCAACCAGGGACTGAGGTGGGAGATCGGGGGTTCAATAATTTCTCTTTTCATCCAGAAACAGGCAGGGGTGTTAGAGTGATCCCTATTAGTTGAATGTTTTTTTTGATGAAAAGTCACCAGCAGCGAGACCCACCACCGGGCATCACATAGCGGATTCTTCTATAGATGGTAGGAGAAAAGTGTCACAGATGTCCAAGAGGACCAAACCTACATGTGGATGACCACAAGATTCAGGATTGGTTGTGTGGGACACCGGAGATAGAGCCAGTCATGTGAGGAGCATGCGGTGTTTCACATGTAGCAGGCAGGGTCACATGGCTCGTTACTGTCTGACCCTCCATAAAGATAATCAACAGACGATTGATGGACCACCCATGTATAGACATATGTTCGAACTAGGAGGTACACAAAGAGTAGGATGACGTGGTAGAGGAATTGGAAGTGCAGTTAGTGATGGGAAACGGTTCGAGATGTTACCACCGCCACCACCCGGTGGACCACCCCAACAACAGGGAGCAGGTGTATAGGGGCGAGTTCAGCTCGAGGTAACTGAGTCCTATGACCATGGAGCTCTGAAGATGATACAAGGTATGATATATGTCTACTCCTCCTTCGCTGAAATACTTATAGACACAGGTGCCTGTCATTCCATTATTTCCCCTGCCCTCGTTCGGGGCTTGGAAATTTCGATGGACTGGTTGGATCGATCCTTACGGCTGGAGACTCCTACGGGAGCAGATTCAATGATTACACACTGGTGCCAAAAATGTAATCTTCATCTAGGAGGTGAGAGCTTCAGTGGGGATCTCCTAGTTTCGGTGTCCAGGCCTTACGATGTCATCTTGGATATGGACTGGTTATGTACAGTTCATCCTTAGATTGACTATATTAGGCACAAAGTGCACTGCGTCGGCACAGATGGGACTAGGTAAACATTACCTGGTGGTAAGGGTGACTTTTCAACACATGATGGTCTTACCTAGAGGTGAGTGTAGCCGATCACATATCATTTGGCTATCCTTACCCTCCGAGTGGTTGATGTGGAGACTCTGATTTATCCTATAATAGTGGACCAGTATACGAATTTATTCTTTCATGATGTTTCGGGTCTACCTCCACGCAGAGAGGTGGACTTTTTCATTGACTTATACAACAGGATGACACTGATATCTGCACTAGCGTATCGGATGGCTCCCGTGGAGCTTCGTGCGCTGCAAGTACAACTGGAGGACTTTTAGGGGAAGTGGTTCCTCCGGCCCAGTGTTTCTCCTCAGACAGTCTCTATTTTTTTCACCAAGATGGAAGATGGTGGATTGAGATGTTTTTTTAACTATCAGCACCTGAATCTGGTGAATGTGATGAACATGTACCCACATATAAGGATTGACAACATCTTTGATTAGTTGAAGGGATCATGATGGTTCTCGATGATAGACCTCAGGTTAGGCAATCACCAGAACAGAGTACGAAACGAGGACGTGTAGATGACAACTTTCAGATGTCAGTACGACCATTATTAGTTCTTGGTTATTCCATTCAGTGTGACCAACTCTCCAGAAATGTTCATGGGACTCATGAACGGGATCATTTATCCATACCTTGATCACTTTATAGTAGTCTTCATCGGCATCATTGAGATCTACTCGAAAACTAAGGAGGAGAATGCCTATCACTTACAAGAATTTTTGGACACACTCTGAGAGACCCAGCTTAATAGTAAGCTCTCAAAGTCCCGGTTCTGGATCCGAGAGTTTCACTTTCTAATAAACGTCATCTCGGAGGCTGGAGTTGCAGTGGATCCAATGAAGATTGAGGATGTACTTGCTTGGGAGCCACCGAGGTGTGTGATGGAGGTACGGAGTTTTCTGGGTTTGGATGGATACTACCAGAGGTTTTTCCCAGATTTCTCTATAGTTGCAGCACCTTTATCAGCATCGACGAATAAGGGGAAACCCTTTATTTGGTCAGAGGGGTTCCAGGGGAAGAGTCGGGGCGGAGGCTGACTAGTTCCCCCATCATGATACTACTAGATGATGGCGTAGGGTACATAGTCTACAACGACACATCATGGACTGTCCTCAGATGTGTCCTGATGCAGGAGCGAGCATTTATCACTTATGGTTCTTGATATTTGTGACAACATGTGAAGAACAATGCTACCCATGACCTGGAAATAGAAAAAGTGGTCTTCTCCATGAATATGTGTTGAAATTACTTGATGTGAGAGCATTTTATAGAATACTCGAATCACAAGAGTCTCAGGTATATCTTCTCTTAGAAGGACCCGAAGCGGAGACAACGACGTTGGCTTGAATTCCTCTTGGACTATGACATCGAGAGAGTCTATACTCAAGGGAAAGGGAATGTCGTAGCAGATAAACTTAGCGGAGATCTGGTATAAAGCTACTAGGTGTGGCGATGGAGTAGCTTGCCGCTTTGGAGATATCCTTTGTAGATGGAGATGGACCAATTTTTCTTCAATCTCATACGGTCACTCCCCCAGTTCTTCAGCGAGTCAGAGAGGCATAGCATGGGTACGTTGAATTTGAGGCTCGACATTCTCAGATATCCACAAGACATAAACCAAATGGATATTTTTAAAGGTGGGGAGAATGTCATCCTATTCAGAGGATGTACCATGATACCAGTGTCACTTTGGGAGGAAGTGTTGAGGGAGTTCCCAACATCCCCTCTAGTGGTTCATCCAGGAGTGGCGAAGATGTACCAGGATCTCTGACGACAACACTGGTGGTCAAGAATGAAGAAAACATTATCATTGATTGTCTCTTGGTGACTCACTTATTAGAATGTGAAGGCCGATCATCATGTACATGCAGCCTTGGTTTAGCCTTTAGAGGTCTCTGAGTGGAAGTGGGATAGGATATCCATGGACCTCATGACAGAACTTCCACGTACATCCAGAGGTCATGATTCAATCTGGGTGATCATCGATCGACTCACCATGTCAGCCGATATCCTACTGATCATAGAGTAGGGTTCAGTAGAGATTTTGGGATGCCTATATGTGAAGTGGATTGTGTGGAAACATGGATTACCGTCAATGATTGTCTCCAGTCATGATGCACATTTTACTTCCAGTTGTGGAAGGGGTTACAGGAGGCTTTTGGGACGCAGCTTCATTTGAGCAATGCCTTGCATCCTCAAACGGATGGCCAGACTGATTGGACCATTCAGACCCTTGAGGACATGCTACATGCTTACATCCTCAACTTCAGTCATAGTTGGGAGGTTCCCATGCCTTGGTGGAGTTCGCATTCCACAAAAACCATCACTCCACCATTTGGATGGTACCGTCTGAGGCGTTGTACGGGCATCATTGTAGATCACCATTGTGATAGAATGACCGAGGGGAGTCACCACTCATGGGACCATAAATGGTATGGGCTACCCCAGAGAAAATTCAGATCATCCAGGAGTGGATGAAGACTGCACAGAGTAGGCATAAGTCTTATGTCTACAGGAGATGAATACTTCTAGAGTTCGAGGGTAGAGACCACATCTTTCTATGGGTCACACCTCAACGAGGTTTGTTGAGATTTTTCTGGGGCAGCAAGTTATCTCCAAGGATTATCGGACCCTTTCAGGTCCTCAGAAGAGTTGGAGATGTGGCTAACTACATATCACTTCCCCCTCAGTTGCATCTGATGCGTGACGTCTTCCATGTCTCCTAGCTAAGTAGATACGTGTATGATCGTACCCACGTGATCGACCACGGTGAGCTGGACATCGATGATGGGGAGACATTTGCGAATGTTCTGGTGTAGATGGAGGATCGATAGGAGTGGGTCCTTCATGGGCAGTCGATACCTCTGGTGCGCATTCACTGGAAGCACGTGAACATCTAGGAGAGCACATGAGAGCTTGAGGCTCTGATACATGCTTAGTACCCCCACCTTATCCTATAGTTTGATTTATGGAATATGGGGACATAAAGCTCTGGGGTGGGGAGAATGTAAAGACACTAAATTCCATGTAATCTTTTATAATTATATTTGAATTTTATTTATGAGTCTGGGAAAATTTAATACGTGTGATTCTGAGGTTCGGTGTGCCCAGAATGAATTTCTGATCTTTTAGTTGGGTATTTTGTGTAGACGTACTAGTGAGTTTTTGAAACATTTAAACTGGTGCATATAACTGAATTTTTAGGACACTGTTGAACTTATAGCACTGGTATTCGCTTATGGAGATTTCACCTCGACCGCAATAGATCGAGGGTGAAAGAGAGATTTTGTGTTTTTCATGGAAATGAAAAATAAAATAAAATAATCTTTTATTTTATTTTTAATAAAACCTCCTACATCAATGTTAAAGGGTTGAGGACCGCCTAAACTAAAATCCCCATTTTTAAATTAATGGTGAGGACTACCCAAACTCTCATTAATGGGAGAAACCCCCATTCAACTCCCCATTTATTTATTGGAGTAAACATAAATTAAATATATGTTTCAACATTTAATTATGCCAACATAAATTAATCTACATAATTTAATTTATATTGGAACCAATCTTCTTTTGAGGATTGGTTGTCAAACTGTGAAGAACTGGGAGAAATATATGGAGAAATCCTACCTCTCCAATAATGAACTTCTTCTCCAAATGAATAACTCCATCTCCATTGAAGAACGTTCTTTAGAAGCAAGGAAAAGGAAGACACACGATCCAGAATTTGGAAGCGTGATTGAGGAAGAGGAAATCATTTTCACCCTCTATGTAAGAACCCTGTTTTTGCTAAAAAAAGACTTCGGAATATTCATGATGTTATTACAGAGCATTGCCTTCAAACGACATGAGATTCAGAGCCCCTGTGTGGCCATGATTAAATTTTCAGTGTGTTTAGAGTGGGCACACAAATTAAGAAGTATAACTCTTAAACGGTAGCTCGGATGGGAAAACCGAGGGCACTGTTGTGTCCAGAGCGTTCCATTTACCCTACGAGGGGTTTAATTTTCGCGGGAGCGAGCCTCCTGTGAAAAATTCCACCAAGTGCGTTTTCATAATTTAGCGGCCTCAAAAATTATGTTTTATAAGTTTTGAACAGGGCCTCAGATCAAAATTATGAGACCTCTTTTGTGTATGGGAGGTGGTTTTTACCCTAGGGGAGGCTTAACCATGACCCCGTCGAGAGTTTCGAATGCCGGAATTCTAGTGGGTATTAAAATAAATAAAAAGTTAATTTATTTTCCTTACTTAAGCAATAAACCACTCCACCCTATCCAATTCTTTCTCTCTGGTGGAGGAACCTCAATCAACAAAGGAGATCCCTCACAAAACATCCTCCATCCTTTCCCCCCAAAGGTGGTTCATGAATTTGGCGTATCGACGGCGGAGATCTGGGATATGCCCAACAAGGTAGGAGATATTTGTTTTGTATTCTTAACTTAGAACCTCACATTTGAACTCAATTTACAGTGCAAAATGATTTTTAATTATCGTGAAAATCCCATGAATATTTAGTATACTTTCTGAAAGTTCTGGCGCATGTTTTGGATTTGATTTCCGAGCTTTGAGACGTTCACAGCTGTCCGACAAGGATTCAAGGTTGTTTTGATGATTTCCGGCGAATCTGGCCAGTTCGGTGCGTCTCTGACGGTCCAGGGGGGTCAGGCGGAGGCGCATTTGGTCGGCGTCGACAGTCAAGGGCGGCAGGGCATCTCGGCAGTGGAGGTGGGATGGGCGAGCGTGCCTCGGCGAGGGTGAGGCATCCAGACAGTCAGCGGGCCGAGGGTGACGGTGGATGGTGAGGCCGAGCACGGCGGCAGGGCCAGCTGGGGGAGACGACATGGGACCGGCCCTTTCGGCTGGTTGATGTGGCAAAAGTGGCACATGGACCTTCCCTTTGCAGGCCCCATGGAAGACCCAGCGGGACCGGCAGAGCCAGTTCGGGAGAGACGGGTCAGCCCGCGCGGTGAACCGCGGGTCATCCGACCCACCTGTTTTGGTCCATTTAAAATTAAAACACTCCAAATCACTACTGGAAACTTGAGTTTTCCCAACACTTCTATACCAACGGTTTATAAAAACCGTTGGTATAGGTCCTTTTTCCCAACGGTTTGGCCAAACCTTTGGGAAATCCCACTTTGTGGCCACTTTTCCCAACGGTTTGGCAAAACCGTTGGGAAAGGGTATACCTAACCCAATGGTTTGGCCAAAACGTTGGAAAAAGTCCACTTTGTGGCCACCTTTCCCAATGGTTTGGCCAAACCGTTGGGATAGGTATATCCTTTCCGAACAGTTTTGGCAAACCGTTGGGAAAAGACCACTTTGTGGACACCATTCCCAACGGTTTTTCCAAACCGTTGGGAAAGGGTATACCTATCCCAACGGTTTTCCAAAACCATTGGGAAAGGTCCCCTAGAAATCAACCTTCAACCCAAAGTGATTTCCAATTCTCAGGACCTATACCAACGGTTTTGACAACCGTTGGTATAGGTCCTGAGAATTTTTATCATATCTTCTTACCGAGAACATTATATAAATCAAAATTTAAAATAATTATGACAATACATATATATATTTATGTAATTATGTTCAAAAAAGTCATGTTAGGTTAGTGTTTAATTAGTTCAATGATAAACTATGGGTCCTAGGATCAAATCCCAGCGAATGATTTTTTTTGAAATACATATACCAACGGTTCCATAACCATTGGTATATATTTTCATATTACTTATACCAACGGTTTCCAAAACCGTTGCTATAGGTATATACCGACGGTTTTCGCAAAACTGTTTGTATAGACCTATCCCAATGGCTTACTTGGATACGGTTCTCCAAACCGTCGGTATAGGCTATACCAACGGTTTGGAGGCCTATACCAACAGTTCCAAACCGTTGGTATATGTTAGTTTCCCAGTAGTGAATTCTCAACACAAGTCTCATATTCTTGTGCCGTCTACGGCGGAAAATTCCTTAGATAAATAAAAACATTTTGAGGTGGTCTTAGGGATTTTCAGTTTCAGAGACGAGGGGCTCGGTGATGAGACATGCCCGTCAAGTGGATTAGCGTTTTTCTGGGAGTTCTTATTTTTGATGGGGCAAGCACATCCGATGTATTATTTGAGCGTCTTCAGTGGTGTTGCAACCCCGACATCGAGAAAAATATTTACAAGGGGTTTTTGTGCCTTGAAACCAGAGTTGAGGTGTGGGCCCCATGGCCCATATTTTAAGTTGTGAGTAGTGATTAGAAACTTTTTCATTGGACGTCAGTTCGGGGCGTGCGAGAAGTTGTTTTGGGTTTTTTTCTAAGGGCATCAAAATGGCGCATTCCACCCACTTTAATTCCACATGGTGGTGCGGGCCCCACCAAGGCCATTTTGGGAGTTGGTGGAGATTTCCATATTCTTCACCAGGTGTCAGATTTGGACAAGTGAATAGTCAATATTGTGTAGTTTTCTGAGAGAATCGCAAATATGTAATCCGTTCGTTGTGATTCAGGGGTGACATGCAGGTCCAATGAAACACCACTCATGTGCAGTATGGATAAATGAATCTTTTTCTCCAGATATCTATTCCATGATATTAAAAAGTCAATTTGACGTGTTTTTCGAGGAGATCGAAATGGTTTGATGCACCCGAATGTTTTTGGGGTCGAAGCTCAGAACCATGGGACACCGTTTGGGCGTAAAGTAGTGTTGAACAAATTTTATGTCATATTTCTATTGGAGGAGAATAAATAGTAGATATCATGGGTTTTTTCGCGAGGATTACAACATTGCGATCCGTTTAGATGTGCAGAGTCTCATTCTAGATCTCATTAAATGTGGAAGCATTAAAGGTGTACCGGTGGTGGTTCTTCAAGTGGTTTTTGTAGGGATCCCTTGGCATGTGATCACGTTCACTCCTATGAGAGTGAAGTTAGTGTTTAAAGAGGAGTGGTTCCCCGTTCTAGGGCCGTGGAGGAGGCATATTTGTGATGTTACATTTACACCCTTTATGTTGTCATTGAGTGTTGTGTGCACGATAGCCATTGGGCTGGAAATGTGGTATAATATGAGATTATACGGTAATCCATGGAGGTGAATTTTTTGTTTTGTACCAAAGGTAATTTGTACTTGGTTTGGAGATGAGTTTGGGCCACATATCGTGAGGTCCCCTTATGTGCGTCGTGTTCTTCGTTACGTACCTTTGATCGCTGATGACGTAGAGGGTCCCTCTGTTCACGATGGTTTAGTCTAGAAGGATTGAGTGTTTTTCCATGGTTTTATTCTCGATGGGGTGATCGACATAGTGGTTTGGGTTCCCCTTTTTTTATTTAGCCATGTGGGCTTTTAGTAGCACGTCCCTTTGTGTTTCCTGGTAGAGTTTTTGAGGATTAAGTGTGACCAATACATTACACGGGCACCGACCCTCTATCTAGGAGGTTGTTTCTAGTGGGGTACGAAGCCCCCGTGTGCCTGAGCATAGATTCCCTAGTAGGGTATCGAGATCATATCCTCCATTTGAAATCTACTGTGATGTGTTTCCCTAGGCAGAGCTCCAGGTATCGTCGTGACCCATAGTACACAGGCGCTTATCCACTACTAGGTGAATTATTCTGGAGTTGGGTGGTTGTGCGATACCCACTCTGTGTTCTGTTGGCCAGTGTTGTACTATCCAGTAGGGATGGCCAGAGTAGTTCCAGGATTACCCTCCAGCAGGGCTGGGCAGTGCGTTTACCGATGACCTCTTAGGGTTTACCCTCCATAAGAGACTAGGCAGTGGATTACCCGATGACCTCTTAGGTTTTACCCTCCACTAGAGACTTGGCATTGGGTTACCCAATGACCTCTTAGGGTTTACCCTCGAGTAGAGGCTGGATAGTGGGTTACCTGATGAACTCTTATCGTTTACCCTCTAGTAGAGACTGGGCAGTGGGTTACCCGAAGACCTCTGTGGGTTTACCCTCTAGTAGAGACTAGGCAGTGGGTTACTCGATGACCTCTGAGGGTTTACCCTCCAGCGGGGATGTGCAGTGGGTTACCCGATGACTTCTATCAGACTCAATGTTTTCTAATTGGATAGTCTGGGGCTTTTCTTCGTGACTAACGGAGTCAGACCCTTGGTTGTACGAGTCAAAGATGTGACAAATTAGACTTTGAGAATACCTATCGACTATGTGACAGTGAAGAGGTGTGGTCTGACTTTCCCTAGAACTCTCAAGTACGAGGGGTGCTTTCCCCCACCAAGACGCATCCTTGTGATGCGACCTAAAACTGTGTGGGTGAGTTAGTGCCTCCAAAAGTGGATAATGTCATGGTGTGGTGATTTGATCCCCTTGTCTTGCAGTTCAAGTCAGACATGCAGGATGCTGGGCGTTGATGGTGGTTACTTCTAGGACTATTGGATACTCACTTTCTTGGGCTGAGCTACGGGATGGAGATCCCTTTACAATATTGTTTGGGTTTCTTGATTAAGCATATGGATATGTATATACTTTGTTTCCGTACCCACTCCTTGGTCATTGTTACTCTCTTTCCAAGAGAAGTGAAAACGCGTGTGGTATGCCACATGCTCTCCGTTTCTAGCTTCTCATTATTGGATGATTCTACTCTCCTACTATAGGTAACAAAGACTCGACGAGAAGTTACATCCCCTCACTATTTCTAGCCCCTTTTGTTTGGGAGATTCAACTTCCTTTATCTTTTGGGTTCATCTGTTACTCTACTGCACTCATTACTACACTCTCTATCGTTCTCATTTATTATTCCCTGTTCGATCTACTTCTCAACTATTAAGTACCTCTTTTTTTCTCCCTCGAGCCTTTGGGGTATCCTACTGAGTATTTTTATACTCACCACTTCTTGGGATTTTCCCGAAATTGGTGTGCCCTTGCAGACGATAGATACGTCTATCATGACTTCAGAGGTGCTTTTGAGTTCAGGAGCTTAGACCACATATAGTGGTCGTAGTCATGTTCCAGGTGTGGGACCCTACGATTTGTTGTACTTTGGTTTACCTGTTGCCGGGTCATGGCACTTTTCATGTGGGGCACGTGTTTTTTCATTTTTCTTTTATGTTTACCTTCATCATTTAATTTGTACTATTTAGAGGTCGATGCACTTTTGTGGTTTTTTTATAGCAGTTAGTACATTACTTTTCATTTTACTCTGTACTTCTGCAATGATTGGGATGTGTGTGTGTGTACAGGTACTCAGGCAAAGGCCTCTCCAAGTTGTTTAGCCTTCGGCGCTAGTCTCCATCCACTGACCTATGCAGGTGGGCTTGGGGTAGTTGCGGCTCGATCTTGGGTAGGGTATGGTCCTGAAAAAGTGGTATCAAAGGTGTTTTGTTCTTTGGGATATTGTTCAGATATCCCTAAAAAAATTGGTTGGGATCTAGGCCAACAGTTTCAACGTGTCTCGATAGAGTCTCTCAGGCCAGGGAGTCCAGTGACGGTGCGGCGGCCGACATGCTAATTCACCAAAACCATGATAACTTGGTTGTAGACTCGCTATGCTGAGACACTCGTTGTAGGGAAATTGGTTTGTGCATCACATAGGATTGAGTCTTGACTGTCATTCTTGAGTCATCTCCCAATTGTTGTTACTGTTATATACATATATTCTCATCTGTCCGCGACACTCATTGATAACATTCATGATGTCTCCACAAAGGAAGCCAGCCAGGATACCTACTTTGGTTTGTAACAAGGACCTTGTGAGTGATGAGGCCTCAGTCCAGGACCCATCATGTGAGTCCCTTTATCATTGTGGGCCGGTAGTAGAACCCCCACCTAGTGAGAAGTAGATAGCTCCAACAGAGCATACAGAGCTTGATCACAGGTTGAGCATGCTCCACGAATTCCAGCGATAGAGACTGATGAGGTTCATTGGTGATCCAGACCCTCAGGCAGTAGAGGCTTGGCCCGAGATAGTGGTTTGCCTCTCCAGGCTTGCACAGACACAGGCAGATCAGAGGGTGACTTTGGAAGCAAGTCGTTTCCATAGAGCGGTTGGGCGTTGGTGGAGTCTGGTGACTCATTTACTTGATGAGTCGTCACTTTCGTGGGGCAAATTTTAGATATTGTTTCATGAGGAGTGTTACCCCTCTTGATTACGCTCCATTCCGATCTAGGAGCTCCTACTGTTTCAGCAAGGAGCGATGATGGTGACTGAGTACACGACAAGTTTCATAGACCGTGCATGTTTTTTTACCCAACCTTGGTCCATGAAGGAAACTTATGAGTGAAAAATTTCAAGCAGGGTCTCCTTAGAGATATCCATGCTATAATAGTACCCTTGGCATTAGCACTTATGTCAAGGTTCTAGAGCAGGCGCTGGTGACAGAGAGCTTCCTGTCATATTGTGAAGTTGGTGGTGGTAGTAGGCACGATAGAGCTGAGATGTCTGCCATAGCTAGTAGGTATCAGCAGACCGAACCTCGACGTAGGCGGCCTTCCACTGACCAGTTTCGGAGATGTGGTCATGCAACACTGTTCCGAAAAATCATAATGTATCAGCCAAGGAGACCCTTCCATGAGTAGACCCAGGGGCAAGGTCGTACACCACAATGGCGCCGGGGGCAATAGGGCAGCCTGGAGAGCGTCGATGCTATGCTTGAAATGGGTAAGGTCACTTGGCATGGGACTGCCCGACCAGGTATGCTGAGAACATTGTGCATGCAGGAGGTGCACCACCATGACAGAGGTAGCGCCGTGATCCTAGTGGTACACAGAGAGGTGGTGCTAGGAGAGGAGAGGGAGCAACTGGAAGCGGGGGACGACATTACAAGGTCTTCCCATCACCACCAGGCAGTCCATGTCAGGCCTTGGGAGCTGAGAGTTGGGACCGAGGACAGCCATGAGCTTTGGATGTTTGCGATCCTTGCATGAGTTATTACTAGGGTGACACAAGGCATCAGGTGTAACCCTGTGTGGGTAGATGAGGAGGAATATAATCTTTTTTGTTAGTCAATGGTGTTGACTCCATCACTTTCCGAGCATGTTAGAGTGTCTTAATTTCAAGACATTGACTGTGAAATCTTGCATGACCAGATATCCTTGGGTTTTTCACCATTTCTATTTTATGAAGAAGGGAATCACTGGGCTTTATCCCAGGTCCAAACGGTGATTCTAGTCATAGCGTGCGACATAGATGTGTTACCGAGGAGGTGAGATACCCCCGAGGTTTTTCGGGCCATTTGAGACTGTGCAAAGGGATGGCGAGGTCCCCACTGCCTTACCCTAAACCCAAAGGATGGAATGGGTGAATAACGACTCCCATACGACTCACCTGGGAATAATTGTGTGTGGACCTATGCACGTCATCGACGAGGGTATACCCCACGTGAACGGACCAAATCCTTTGTTCCATCTCCAGTGACACAGAACTCTGCAAGAGTTCTTTTGGGTACGGGAGAGCCAGGTGTGGGATTAGTACCCTGAGTTATTTACCTAATTTTGTTTTGAGGAAAAAAATATTGAATGAATGAATGTTTTAAGAACCAGGTTTTTGTTATAAAAGATTTTGGAATATTCTTGATGTTATTATAGAGCATCGCCTTCAGACGGTGTGCGATTCCGAGACTCAGTGTGGCCAGAATTAGATTTTCAGTGTGTTCACACAGGACATGCCAATTAAGCAGAATAACTCTTAAACGGTAGCAAGGAAGAAACAAATGAGGGTACTGTTGAGTTCGGAGTGTTCTGTTTACCCTAGGAGGGGTGTAATTTTTGCGGTCGTGGCTCTCCTATGAAAAATTCCACCATGGACGTTTTTGTAATTTAGCGGCCTCAAACGTTAAGTTTTATAACTTTTGAACAAGGCCTCAGATTAAAATTATGAGGCTTTCGTTGTGTTCGGGAGGTTGTGTTTACCCTAGGGGAGGCATAATCTCGACCCCATCGAGAGTTGCGGATTTAGGACTTCTAGTGGATACTAAAATTAATAAAAAGTTAATTTATTGTCCTTACGTAATCTATAAACCACTCCACCCTCTCCAATTATTTCTCTCTGGAGGAGGAAACTGAAGAAACCAAGGAGAGAACCTCACCAAACCTCCTCCATCTTCTCCACCCAAGGGTGGTCTGCAGATTCGGCGGATCGACAGCGAAGCTCCAGGCTATGCCCAACAAGGTAAGAGATGTTCATTTCAAATTTTTAACTTCGAACCTCTCCTTTAAACTCAATTTATAGAATCAAAATGATGTTAGTTTCCGAGAAAATCCCATGAACGCATAGTATATTATATGAAATTTATGACGCATGATTATTAATTGAATTCTATGCTCTGAGGTTTTCACAGTTGTCCGACAATGATTCGAGGTAGTTTTGGTGTTTTCCGGCGGATCTGCCGGTCCAGTGGGTCTCCGGAGGTCCAGGGCAGTCGAGCGGAGGTGCAACTAGTCGATTTCAGCGGTCTAGAGTGGCGGGGATTCTCAGCAAGGGAGGTCGGCTAGGCGAGCGGATCTCTGCGAGGGTGAGGCGTCCAGGCAGTCGGCGGACCCAGGGCGACGACGGACCGTGAGGCCGAGTGCGGTGGCAGGGCCAGCTGGGGGCGACGACATGGGACCGGCCATTTCAGCCAGTTGATGAGGGAAAGGAGGCTCATGGACCCACCTTTTAGGGGTCCAGTGGAAGACCCATCCAGACCGGCTGAGCCGCTCTGGGAGAGACGGGACGGCCCATATAGTGAACCGTGGGCTACTTAAGGCAAGGTTGGTTGGCCGAACCGGCCCAACCCACCTATTTCGGTCCATTTAAAATTAAAACGCTTTTAATATTCAACCCAGGTGTCAGATTTGTGTGCTATCTACAGTGGTATGTTCTTTGTATCAAGACAAACATTTTGAGATGGTCTCAGGGATTTTTAATTTCTGATAGGTGGGGCTCGGTGACACGACATGCCTATTAACCACGGTGGCGCTTTTCCCGGGGTTCTTGTTTTGGATGGCGCAGGCACATCCGATGTCCGATTTTACCACCGTTAGTGTTGTTGTGACCCTGGCGTTGAGAAAAATATTTCCATGTTTTTTTCGATCAATGAAACTGGAGTTGAGGCGTGGGCCCCACGGCCCATCTTTTAAGCTGCGAGCAACGATTAGCAACTTTTTCATCGGGTGTCCATTCAGGACATGCGAGCAGTCAGTTTTGAGTGTTTTTCTGAGGGAAATGCAATGCCGTAATCTACCTACATTAATTATACATGGTGGTGTGGGCCCCATGAGGGTCTTTTTTGGAGTGGGCGATGATTTCCATCATATTCACCGGGTGTCCGATTCGAAAAAGTTATTAGTTAATCTTTTGTAGTTTTTCGAGACAATCGAAATAGTGTGATCCATTCGTTGTGCTTTGGGACTAGGATGCAGGTCCCACTTATCACAGCTCATATGTGGTATGGAGAAGTGCATCTTTTTCTCTAGATATTCGTTCCATGAAAGTATCCAGTCAATTTGACGTGTTTTCCCAAGAGGATTGAAATGGTGCAATGCGCCCAACTATTTTCGGGGTCGAGGATCAGAACCACGATATTCCATTCAGGGGTAAATCCATGTTGAATGAATTCTACGTCGGATGTCTATGGGAGGCGAATAAATAGATGATCACGCATGTTTTTTTCACGAGGATTATAACGGTGCAATCTGTTTGGATGTTCAGAGTCTCATACAAGATCTCATTAAATGTGGAAGAATGAAAGGTGTACTAGTGGTGGTTCATCCTATGGTGATTGTAGGGAACCCTTGGCATATAATCCCATTCAATACTGTGATAGTGAAGTTAGTGTTTAAAGAGGAGTGGTTGGTCATTCCAGGGTCGTTGATGAAGCAATTTGGCGAAGATACGTTGACACCCTTCGAATTGACATTTGGTGTTGTGTGCACGATAGCCTTTGGGCTGGAAATGTGGTATACACTAGGAGTATATTGGAATGCCTGGAGGTTCACGTTGTGGTTTTTACCCAAGGAAGTTTGTTCTTGGTTTGGTGATAATTTGGGGACACACGTCATGAGGGCCCCATATGTGCACCGTGTTCTACTTTATGTACCATTGATCTCTCACGACGTAGAGGGTCCCTCTGTTCAAGTTGTTTTAGACCAGTAGGTTTGAGTGGTTTCCCCTAGTTATGTTCTTGATGGTGTGATCATCCGAGTTTTTCGGCTTCCCCTTTTCCCTTTAGCCATGTGTGCCTTTAGTATCATGTCCCTTCGTGTTCCCTGGTATAGTTTTTAATGATTCGTGTGACCAAAATATTACGCGGGCACCGATCCTCTAACCGGGTGGTTGTTTCCAGTAGGGTACGGAACCCGAGTGAGCCTAGGAACAGATTCCCTAGCTGAGTATTGAGATCATATCCTCCTTCCGTGATCTACCCTGACGTGCTTCCCTAGGAAGAGCTCCATGTATCGGCGTGACCCAAACTACATGGGTGGGAAACCTCTATTAGGTGAATTGTTCTGGATTTGGGTGGTTGTGTGATACCCACTCCGTGTTCTGTTGGATAGTGTTGTACCATCAAATAGGGATGGCTAGAGCAGTTTCGGGTTTACCCACTAGCGGGGATGGGCAGTGGGTTGCTCGACGACCTCTTAGGGTTTACCCTCTAGCAGAGACTGGGAAGTGGGTTACCCGAGGACCTCTTAGGGTTTACCCTCCTGCATAGACTGGGCAGTGGGTTAACCACTGACCTCTTAGTGTTTACACTCTAGTAGAGACTGGTCAGTAGGTTACCCAACAACCTCTAAGGGTTTACCCTCCAATAGTGATTAGGCAATGGGTTACTCGATGTCCTCTTAGGGTTTACCCCCAAGTAGAGACTAGGCAGTAAGTTACCCAATGACCTCTTAGTGTTTACCCGCTAGTGGGGCTGGGTATTAGGTTACCCGATGACTTCTTTCAGAGTCAGACCTTTTTACTAAGCTAGTTTTTGGATTTTCTCTGTGACTACCAGAGCGAGACCCTTGGTTGTACGGGTCATAGATGTGACATCTTTGACTTTGAAAAGTCCTCTCGAATGTGTGATAGTGAAGAGGTGTGGTCTGACTTTCCCCAGATCTCTCAAGAATGAGGGGAACATTCCCCACCAAGACACGTCCTTTTGACGCGACCTAAAACTGTGCGGGCGATTCAGTGCCACCGAAAGTGGATAGTGTTTGGGTGTAGTGATTTGAGACCCTTGTCTTGCATTTTGGGGTAGACGTGTAGGATGCAGGGCATCGATGGTGGTTACTTCTGGTACTAATGGCTACTCACTTTCTTAGGATGAGCTACGGGATGGAGATCCCCTTACAATCTTGTTCATGTTTCCTGATTGAGCATATGGATATTAATATACCTTGTTCTAGTACCCACACTTGGGTTTGGTTACTCTACTTCTAAGAGAGGAAAAGACTCGCGGGGCATGCCATGTGATTTACATGTCTAGATTCTCGTGGTTGGATGAGTCTAATTTCCTACTATATGTATTGAAGACTCGACGAGAAGTTTTATCTCCCCCCAATTTCTAGCTCCTTATGTTTGGGTGATTCTACTTCTTTTCTCTTGTTCTGTTGAGCTGTTACTCCACTGTACTCTTTAATGCACTCTCAATCGTTCTCCTTTACTATTTCCTATTCGATCTACTGCTCACCACTCCAGTACCTAATTTTTTTCTCCGTCGATCTTTGGGGTATACTACTGAGTGTTTTTATATTCACCCCTGCATTGGATTTTCCAGCACTTGGTGTGCCCTTGGAGAAGACGGACTGGTCGATCATGAAGTTAGAGGATCTTAGGAGTTCGGGAGCATAGAATGCGTACGGGGGGTCGTAGTCAGGTTCCATGTGAGGGACCCTCCTAGTTGTTGTACTTTTGTTTACCTATTATCGAGTTGTGGAACTTTTCTGGTTGGGGGGTGTTTTTTCCTTTTTTTAATGTTTACCTTCATCATTTACTTTGTACTATTTAGAGGTCGATGCACTTTTGTGGTTGTTTATAGTAGTTAGTACATTAATTTTTCTTTTACTCTGGACATCAGCATTGAGTGGGCTGTGTGTGTGTGTACAAGTACTCAGGCAAAGGCCTCCCGGGGTTGTTTAGCCTTTGGCGCTAGTCGCCAGCCCTAGGCCTATGGAGGCGGGCTTGGGGTAGTTGCGGCTCGAGCCTAGGTAGGGTCGGGTCGCGACACTCTACGCCTTCACCGTTTTAATCTCGCGACTCATCAATGAACATTCGAGGTAGGGTTTGATGTTTTAAATACCTCCCATACACATTCATGATGTTCTTCGTGATTCAAAAGTTGTTGAACCGCTTCCTATCACTCTAACGCGGAGGGTGTGGGACAAATGAACATTGGATGACCTATCCTCAATCCCTTCTGGTTGTTGATAACATCATTACAATAGAGGAATACAGAAACTGAAGCCAACAATTGGCACCACTGTGGCTAAGGAATGGAGGTCGACACCACAACAGAGTGAAATGATGGCGGCGGCCCAACCACGCCGCCAGAGAAGGGCTGGGTCTCTCAGCTGTGGTAGAGTAAGGGAAGCAGGCAGTGGAAGCTGACCACACGATGGGGTGGCAGTGCGCATCTGCACCGCCCGGTGAGCCAAGGACGAAGCATGATCCGCGAAGGCGAAGGGAGGGCGACTGACGTTTGGCCGGCCACAGTGGGGTGGCACACGTCACGCCACCGAGAGGCAAGGGGATAGCCTTTTCAGGCTACTGATTTAGACGCAGTGGGACCCGTGCAGGTCCCACATGCTATTGGAGATGAAAAAACTGAAGGCTATTCAGTGATTGGGAAAGGGGGTGCGTGACTATCCCCCACATCCAGCCAATCCTGGCTGCCATGCAGGTCCGCGCAGCATGGTCTGGGCCAGACCCAGCCAGCCGGGGTCACGTCGATGGGCCGCACCTGACCCAACAGGCCAGGACGGGCCAGCAGGCTAGGTTGGGTCGATCTGGGTAGGTCTGACTAGTTCGGACCAGACCCAGACCAATTTCGACCCATTTTCGCTCTTTTGGCCATAACATTGGCACCTGGTGTCCATTTGATGAACTGTCTATAGTGCCAGAAACCCTGGAGAAAATTTTCTTTTTGGTATATCCCACATGAGTTTTGGATAATGCTGGTGTACAATTTGGTGGGATCGATCATGAATTCAAAATGGACCTTGGGACTAAAAGGCTAATAATTTACAGGCCGAGTGTCCGATTGACGCACCGTCTATTACATTGATACTGTTTTTATGTGGCGGTACATTGGGATATTTCTTTGAGAGACTTAATGACAGTTGGAGTATCGACTAGTAGCTTGAGGAGAGGACTCTCCCGGAGACGAGAATGGTTAGTGTGGGAACCCTGTAGTTGGCTCTGACCATGTTATAGGATCCTGTGTGTGTATGAAAATGTACTAAGATCTTGTGTGGGTCTGATGATGTACTATGATCCGGTGTGGGACTTCCATTGTACTAGGATCTGGTGTGGGTCTGAAGATATACTAGGATCATGTGTGGGTCTGATGATGTACTAGGATCCTCTATGGGTCTGACGATGTACTAGGATCCCGAGTGGGTCTGACGATGTACTAGGATCCTATGTGGTCTGACAAGGTACTAGGATCTTGTGTGTGTTTGATGATGTACTATGATCCTCTATGGGTCTGATGACGATTTAGGATCCTACGTGGGTCTGCCTCTTAAAAGAGTATGATGGCTCAGTAGTTACATCTAATCATCTCAAGTATTGTCCCTAATATATACCTGGTGTGAGATGAGTCCTTACCATTGTGGTATTCTTCTGTGTGGCGTACCTATGTGCTTTCTAATATTGTGGTAATATTTCTATCATGGAATAATTGTTCATTGGATAAGGAGTTGGGCCTTGTGTTTCCTCATGTATGAGATGGGTAATACTTGGTAACTTTGGTATATGTATGGGAATATACCTAAGTATGGTTTTCATAAGTATAAATGCTTTGTGGTTTATCCTTTTTGGATTTTGTGAAAACATGATGATCTTGGGGTCCCTAATAAGAACCGTTATACTCACCCCTACACTGGCTTCACCTGTACCTTATTGTATTTGGTACAGACGACAGACAACGCTGATCAGGGCTGAGGGTACCAAGAATATACAGTTCCCAAAGGTTGACTATAAGGCGTGTCTGTATGTAGAGGAGACTGGCAGATGTGGTTTGCTGAGGTGGCGATATGTACATACCCATCAGGTAGGAACCTCAGAGGTTTACCTAGTAGTAGTTTTTCCCTTCCTTCAGTTTTACTGTATTTTTAGTTGTACTTGTATATTTACTGTTGGGCTTGTATTCTATCCCCTCTAAATTCAGAACACTTTTTTCTATACGGTATACATGTGTTCTTATATTGTTGCGTGATTATTTGAGTGTGTTTATAGGATATAAAGGAAATTCCTTCCAGATTTTAGGGGACACA
The DNA here is from genome assembly GCA_963277665.1 of Viscum album. Classification (NCBI taxonomy): domain Eukaryota; kingdom Viridiplantae; phylum Streptophyta; class Magnoliopsida; order Santalales; family Viscaceae; genus Viscum; species Viscum album. The sequence continues at coordinate 1,900,784,149 of OY728150.1, forward strand.
CCTTTCGGTGCTAGTCACCAGACCCTGGCATATGGAAGGCGGGCTTGGGGTACTCATGATATGAGCACTGGGGGACGGGTTGTAATAGTCAACCAATTTATATTGAAGACATATCCTGTGGTGATGGAAAGGTATGTGGTTATTAGGGGGACATGTCCATAATCGGATCTTCACGAGAGGGGAGTCGTCCCGATTCTGCATGAAGAAGAGATGTGGTATGGGGTTCCCATTTTTTAGGGCAGAAGAGTTTTTGTTCTGTCGGGGGTAGGTCCCACCACTCAACACCTCATTTTCAATGGGTGGAAACTCTCAATCCTTTTCCTAGGGTTCATGTTCTTATTTTTCTTATTTATGATGAGTTCATCATCAATGTTTATAACTGACCTTTCATATCAGTCATTATGCATGAGGTGTTCTACTCCACATTCCTCCATTGAGAGATTTACAGCTGAGGAAGTAGTTGTAGTTTCCACCAGCTTTGGATAAATAGAGATTAGATGGAGAAGGTAGTGGAAAAACCATTGATTCTCCCCATCCTCATATGTAATATCATGGCTATGTTGTTGATTGTCATTAGTGTCATATTTATTGCGGAGGAGGTCATGATCAGCTCTATGCTTTGGTGTTCCCTAATCCAGGACAGCCAAATGTCATTCGAGGTACCCTTTTCTTGTTTTCTACATGGGTGTATTACATTTTTGATTTTTGAGAGACACACTCCTTCAAATAATCTTCCATTTTCCATTATTTAGGACTTGTGGTAGAGATGATTCTAGTACGATTGCTTTTGATTACTCCATTTGGCAGTCAATCTGACCTTTTTTTATGTATGTAGAGATTGTGAGCTAGTGATGGGGTAACACCGCACATGGAAAGATTTCTTATCATTACATATATAACCATAATATTTTATCATCAGCATGGATTGGTTGTATTTGGTGCCAGATATCATAGATTTCTTCTGAAGTTTGGTGTTGTTCTTCGATGCTAATGGAGATCATGTTGTGTTTTGGGGGTAATAAAGACCCTATGATGTGTCCTAGGCGTGATCCATAATTGTCATCCTTGATGGATGAGCTGATTCAGAGTTCATCATAGGCTCATTATTTCGTGTTTCCAAGTGCCGTATAAGAGTACCCTAATTTCTTTCTACAAGAGGTTGTAGCATTACCCCCTTGACGAGGGATCGAGTTTTCGATCGAGCTACATTCAGAAGAATCTCCAATATCTATGTATCCATAGAGGATGTCCCATTCTATGTTATTGTAACAACATACACCAAATGTTAATATTTTATAGTGTGGTTCTGTTCGGCCGAGTGTGTCATAGTGGGGTGCACATGTTTTTTTCGTGAAGAAGGATCATGGTAGTTTGCGGCTATGTATCTATTATCGTAACATAAAAAAATAGACCCTGATGAATAACTATCCTCTTCTACATATTGATGATTTATTCGATCAATTGAAGAGATCATATTGGTTCTAAAATGTTGACTTTCATTTTTATATCATTAGATGTGTGTGAAGGATGACAATAACCCGAAGACTATTATTCTTTTTCATAATTGGAATTATGATTTCGTTATAATGTCATTTTGTGGGATAAATTCTATTGATCTGTTCATGGGATTGATGAATTTCATGTTCTGTTACTTCTTAGAAATGTTCATGGTAGTTTTCATTGATGACATCCTACGGTACTCAAAATTTGAGGAGAAGCATGCAGGGAATCTTCACACCATTTTGTGAGTTATATGTCAATAAAAGTTGTTTGGAATGTTGTCAATGTGTGATTTTTTTCACAATAACTTAGTTTCTTGGAGAATTTGGTGTCCCATCAGATATTAGATGTAGATCCATTGACGCAAGAATCTATTATGTCTCAGGTGTCCATCTAGACAGTTAAAGAGGTGTGATCTTTCCTAGGTCATGCAGGTTACTACGAGAAGTTTTTATATGATTTCCCTTGGGCTGCAACTCCCATAATATCATTTACCAGAAAAAATCAATTGTTCATGTAGAATGATCTGTGTCAGAATTATTTTATATATTTGAAGAAAAATTTTGTAAGTGCTCTAGTTATTTTTTTTCTTAGATAGGGAGTTCATTTTCATTTTTTCTTGAATGATTTGCAATTAGGGTTTGGTTGTGTTATGATGCAGTAGATATAAGTTGTATTTATGGGACTCGATTGATTCATCCCCATGAAAATTCCACCCATGGTCTTGTGTTAGCGGGAGTGGTGTATTCATTTGAAGATGTGGAGACACTACCTCATTGGAGAGAGCTTTTTGGTTTTCACCTATCATAAGAGATAATGTTTGTTTCCTCATAGTGTGACATGAACATGCAGAAAAATGTTAGATGGAGTTCTTACATGAATACGACATCGAAATATCATATATTAATTGGAAGGTAAATTTTGCAGATAATGATCTGAACTGCATGTCACGTAGTGATGCATTTCCTGAATTTGGGGATTCTTAGAGTGTGATGGAAGAAGTTTTAGTATTGCACCTCAAAATGGGAGAAGTTGGGGGAAGATGTTGTGTTTTTCTGATGTCTGTGAAGTCCCATCTAGTGCAATAGGTTGAAGATTCCCATTTGGGGGATCAAGATGTGGAGGTTTGGAAAGACCATGTATTTTGTGTTGAGGCCCCTGATGGTTTTTCTGATGGAAAACAACACCATGGGTTGTATTTGGGATGGATTTTCATTCTGGCTTGGAATATATGTATCAAGACTAGAAGAGTTAGTTTTGGTGGCCTTGGTAGAAGCATTTAGTCGTGTATATTGTGTCTCAATGTTTGGTCTTATAGAAGGTGAAGGATAAACACTATTTTCCCTGTGGTTCTATCTAGCCATTAGATATTCCTTAGTGAAAGTGAGAGGATATCTCAATATACATTGTTACTAGTTTACCTTGATCTCAAAGAGCCCATGAATCTATTTTGGGTGGTACTATATCATTTAGAAAAATAATTCTAATTCATAGCGTTCATGGAGTCGAGCTCAGTGGAGGTTTTATCGATGTAGTATATGGAGGAGGTGGTGAGAATATATGGAGTCCCAAAGAAGTTCTTTTTCGATCATGATACTCATTTTATCTATAGAGTTTAGAGATGTATACAACATGATTTCAGATACTATCTATTCCTTAGCATGAATTTTCATTCGTAAACATATGGTTAATCAGAGAAGACCATCCAGACTCTTGAAGAAATGTTGCGCTCTTATGTCGTAGAATTTTCCAGTTTGTGGATGAGGCACTTACCCTTGATGAAGTAATTTTACCTCAATATTTTATACTCCACCATTGGTATGGAATAATTTGAAACCATTTATGGATGACCTTTCCATTGTCTATTGTACTGGACTATAGTTAGAGAGTAAGAAATTCAGGGACAATAACTAGTGCAGAATAAGACAGAGATGGTTCAGATGATTCGTGAGAGGATGAAGGTAGCACAAGATCGTCAGAAATCATATGACGATCAAAGGAGGAGACCATTAGAGTTTGATGTTTAGAATCACATGATTTTTAAGGTGACTCATCATCATGGGAAGTAAAGGTTTGGTTCTGGGAGTAGTCTATCACCTCAGTTTGTTGGGACTTTCGAGGTGTTGGCTCTTGTTGGAGCTGTTGTGTATCAAGTAGAAGTTCCCCAAGATATGATCCAGATACACTATATTATTCATTTGTCAATGCTCTATTGTTGTCTTCATGATTACACTCAAATCATAGATTGGGGATAGATTCAAGTTGATGATGATGCAACCTTTGATTAGTGGCCTCTATAGATATAGGACTGCAAGGAGAAGTTGATGCACGAGCATTCTATCCCATTGGTCCATGTCGTGTGGAGGAATAGTGGCATGGATGAGAGTACATGGTAATGTGAGTCAAAAATATGCATTAGTATTTTGAGACATTTTATGTTTTCATCTTTTCATTAACGATTTTCATTTTCCGGTTAAAGACTTTTCCTTACTATGAGATTGCGTTGTTTTGTTGCTCGTCGTCGCTTGCCCTCTATGAGTGGTATCTCCACATGGATAGAATTTAGGAGGTGGATGTGGTTGTCATGATGTGTTGTTTTGTTCTTAGAATGTGGTTTTTCCCTTATGGTGGAGCGAGCTTTGAGAGGAATCTCGTGAGGTGTTTGTTCAAACTACCCATTTTCTGTTTCATATCAATGTTGGTTTTGTATTCTTGAGGATGATAATTATTTGATAGGCATCTAGTGTATGGGACTAGATCCATATGGATTGACCATTTTCGTGTTTTTATATACCATGGTGCTCATAGAAGGCTCTAATGATGTATGGAAAAGTTTAGTCATAAGATTATCAAAACAGGGGGATACACGACATGACCAAGGGGGCCACAACGTGTACATTTCGAGTTTTAGAAAAATAAAAAATAGTGCCAAGGAAATATGTTTTTTGTATGTCAGCCTTGAGATGTTACACGACCTTATGGGGAGGTACACATTATGTACTACCAAACATCTAGGTATTTTAAACACACCTATTTTCTCGGGGTGTTCAAACCCTACAGCTTTAGCGCACATCCCCTTGATCCCTAATGACCTGGATGCCTCCATCATTAAGGTTTGGGGATTCCTTCATTTGGGATCAGTTCCTCACTTCCTTCTTTGATCCATCTATAATCCAAGGTAATTTCTACCTCTGTTCTTTTGCTTTCTTCATTCTGTCTTCTCCTGTTTCTCTTTTCCATTCAATAGAGGTTGATCTTGGTGGTTCTAAGGCAGTTTATTTTGGTTTTGGATAATGCGGCTATTTTGTGACATCATCGAGAGGATACTGTTATTATGAGGAATATAGTTATGATTTGTTTCTTTGATCCATTCTCAAGTGAAAAATGTCAAAAACATTTTGAGTTAGGGGATCCATTTCATCTTTATTATTTCACGTGCAACTCTAAAGTTAGAATGGTTTATCCCTTTGGATCACAAAGGAATTGACCTAATTAAATACATGAACTTGATTTAAATAATTGGTTTCATCGTATGTTGTTTATTCAAATGATGATGAAATTTTTCCTCTTGATTTTCAAGATTGTGTAATATATATTCTTTTCTTGTTATCATGTTCTTCTTGATGAAATGGGTAAATAACACAATGATGGAATTAATTTATAATTAATATACTAACGATAAAGAGACCTGTAAATGAATATTATTTTGGTTATTATTTAATGATAATATAAATGATGCATAAATCATGATTAATTAATTCATGACAGATATGATAGCTTGTTGTTTAGGTATACCATATTTGGAACCTACTAATGATGAATTGGTTAATTAAAGATGTATTAATGAACCAGTTGTTTGATAAAAGATAATTTCTGGTAGGGTTTTGATTTACCCTTTTTCTTGTAAAGTCGTGTACCCTATGCTTTGGATCCATGAGTGCTAATTGTATATGTAGGTTGGATTCCTTGATTTATGGGACAAGATCTTAGTTGATATTATGTATGTTTCAAACTTATTGTGTTGTTTTTTGATCTTTGATGAATGTTGTGATATATGTGGGTAGGTAGGCCTATTGGTTATAGTAGTAGTTGACACCTAGACTAGTGCGATGCATCCATTTATACATGAGGTTGTCAGGGAGGACAACTAAGATGATGAATATATTGGATGTGAATTATTGGATGCTTATTGAATCATGTTGATTTTTTTTATACTTTTCATTCCCCACTTCTCAAGTAAACTATTCATTCTCACCCTCTTTGAAAAAGGGGTGAAGACGTGTGGGGTATGACATATGATTTCTATGAATAGCATCATGAAGGAGGATGGGTCTACTCTCAGGACATGGATGGAAATGAACTGATGGGTAGTTCACCTAATCACCATGCTTATCCCCTTGTGTTTGGTATTTTAGAATTTATTCTATAATACCTGGGATTTATGGAAAGTGAAAATGTTGTTAATAAATGATTTAATGAATATTTATTAACCCATGGGGTTGGACCATCCAAGGATGCAATGCCGAGGTTGCAATTTAATGGAATAGTGGTATTTGGGGTTGATGATAATGAAACATAGTGTGGAATTGATAATGGTTAATTATTTTTATTATGAATTATTTAATGTAATGTGCAATTGCTAAAAATGGAAATAAGTAATAAAAGAAATCTCTTTAAATTTTGTGTACTTATAGGATACATAGACTTAGTATTAGTAGTCAAGAGTGTAAGAGAGGTCAGCTGTAGTTTACTATAAATATAGGTTATTACCATAGCATGGTTGTAAGATATGAAATATTTTGTACCTTTTGTTTTTCGATACGCTACTCCACCCTGTCAGTTAGGGAAATTGACACCCAGAGAATTCCAAGCCCTGGGGGGGGGGGGGGGTTTCCCCAACCTTCCAGTGGGAGGATTGATGGCGGACTACCACCTTTTATCTCTACTAACATCCCATGGTAGTTACTAGTGCTGGTTGGCATAATGGTTAGTTTTCCCTATATATGTGTATAGATGGATGTAATGTCTTGGGGACATTGACACAAATATATTCTGGATATAGTTTCTTATGGACTTTTATAGGTGTAACATGAATAAGCTATGATTTCTTGACGATCCTTACTCGGTGTATGGGTTGTAATGGCATGTGGTATAGTGCCCGACATATGATACTTGTTACGAGAGACTTGGTGGCTCCTGGAAACAACCTAGTTACTTTTGTTACATGGACTTAGTGGTTATGTTGCATGAGGTTCATATTGTGGTGCTTCTCCATGGTGACATCAGGCAATCCCTTTTGGAGAGTGATGCATAGGACGTGCGACATTGGAGAAATGTAGTAATACCATGCAGAAGTTGTAGTGAGTTACCCTTGATATGATTTGTTATATTATATTTTATTGTATTCCATACTTTGTGAGATTAGCCATGGTGTGGCTCGGAACATTTAATTCTTGTTTAGATAACGATTGATTTTTACTTGTTCTTCACTGTTCTTTATCATGATTTGTTTATATTTTTATGAGAGGAACTGGAGAGGATCCTACTAAGTATAATGTTATACTCACCCTATGAATATATATATATTGTTTTTCAGGTCACTTGATGGAGGTTAGAGATCAGGCCAGTTGCAACTATCTTGGGGTTGCAGGAGCTATTAGGGCATTCTGGTCACTTCCGATTTTATTTTATTTTGGTACATGTAGTTTTACATCTCATTTGTATTAGTTTTTGAAAGACATTACTTATTTTTACTTGGGATATATTTCCTATTGCATACCATGGTGGAGTTGGTTTGTGTATATCATAACCCTCTCTTTCGCATGTGTTCTTCTAGAGGGAAATGCCTCCCGTTTTTTTGTGTAATATACCATCGATGCTTGTTGCCAACCTGGGACCTACTAGAGGTGGTACTCAAGGGTCACTATCTCCCTTATCACATTGTCCGACAATGAGGGATACAACTTGGAGGAAAGGGGGTTGTGAAAATCAAGCATTTCAAAATACAATTTTACACTTTCAATTTTCAATATTCCATTATGATTTAAAAACCAAATACTATGTTTTAATTAATACATAGATTTTAGAATAAACTGTCACATTATTCCATATAAAATAAATTCCTGTAATGAATTATCCCGAATCAATCGAACCAATTTTTTTCAAATCTACCCAATAATTTCAATTTTATTCTAATTGGGGTTTAAAATAATATCATGGATTTATTTCCAATAACAATCACATAAATCATCTCAAATTAGGGTTTCAAAATCAATTAAAACTCATTTTAATTTGATTAATAAATTAATAGTTTCAATTAGAGGAGATTTTCATATAGAACTAACGAAAACATTTCAGTGATCAAATCAACATAGGTAAAATTGATGTTCTAATGAAGAGGGACATAGAAGAGGACCAGGAAGGAAATCCTAGATCTAAAGCATGAAGTCCAAAAATTGATTCCATCAATAAAAATATATCATAAAAATATAAAATTTTGATACTGTAGGTATGAAAATAACCAATGTTAGGAAACTCACCAAAGATAAAAATCCAAACTGAGATGTCGTAAATGGAATAAATAGACACAAAATTAAGTGGAGACACCCTAGTGATTGAGGGAAGAGGATTAATAAAAACCTATTTATTTAATAATTATAATTTATATTTTATTACCTAATGAGTTAATGACATGATTCCATGATTCATGATGTGAATATATTTAGTGGAGAATATGCTGAATGAGGCATTGTCTCAGATTAAAAATCAAATTCCTTGTCGTTTCGCATCATGAAACCAATTAGTATTATATATATCATTATCAACATGAAAAATTTATCATGACATATTATGAGTCATATATTCACCTGTTGAAATACATCCATGATGTGAAAAATTCTTATTGGTAGTAAAAAATTTCAATATGATGAAAAACATAGAAATTATTCTAACTCCACCCGGACATAAAGAATACCCTCTATAATATTTGAGAGATTTATAACTATAACCTATTAATTAAAATAAGCATAAATCCTTTAAATTTTGGTCACATTCCAGGAAAATTTATCTCTTCCATTGAATGGCCCAAAATTTCGAAAGACAAAAAATTGAATCCAATCAACAGAAAAAAATTAACTAAAAAATAGGTAATTTGATGTTACGATGTGTGTGTGGAAACAACAATCTCCAAGAATGATGTGTGTAATTTTCCATCACAACCATAAATTATTGGCTAAAAAATATTATTTAATAAAAAAATACTTTACTTTTCACACCAATGAAATTTTTAAATAACAATATTTCGAATTCAGTATTGTTTTATTAAAAATAAATATCTATAATAACATTATGACCCTTGAATTGAATATTCATGTCACCTTTCAGAATTTAGATCTTTTTAGGAAAAAAATTGAAAAGATACAATAAAATTATTAATAAATTATTAAAGGATATAATCGATCAAAATTCTTGATATCATGATTTTATCTCAGAATTCCATTAATCATGGCCAACCATCTGAAATTGTTAAGAAAAAATTAGCTGAATAACCTCTAGTAAGAGATGTTAAGGAAACCTATAAAAAAATAGGCACCAAAAGATAATATAGAGAGATTATAAAATAAAATATAGATAAATAATAATATTCATAATATATCTAATAAATTTAATTTAAATATTTATTTTGAATAGTTAAAATGTAGAGAACATTCATAAATATGTTCAGTGTTTCGTGTCAAAATTTCCTACAATGAGACACTTTTATTATGTAATTTTTTTTAAAATGATATTTATAATGAAAATATTAAATTTTATATATTGTGTAATTTTCATATATAGTAAAACAACTTCATCTTTAATTTATATATATTTCATGGGGCTTATATTATTATGTTTCATAGTTTGTAAGGATTTGTTCTCAACCATCCTCCATTGAGGACTGATTTTACATTTTTATATATCATGTATATCAATTAAATATATAATCATAAATCATTTATGATAATCCAAGAATATAATCTATTTATTATCATCTTTTTTGTGTTCTATGTTTGATGTTTCGCTAAAATAAAAGGGTCTATTATTACTAATTTAGATTTGTGGTGTTATAATGTATCTCTATGAGTTTCATATTTTACATCATATGATATACCATATATATATATCTTGAGATATCACCACTAGTTCCAGAATTATTTAATGTTGATTTATAATAATTTTTTTAAATGAAACTATTTTATGAATAAATCTCATCTACATAAAAAAATTTCTTCTCTTTTTCAATAATCTCTCTTCCCCATAATGTTTCTCTATTAATTGGAACACCATTTTGGGTCATCTCATTTTTTCTTCATATTTACCTTCTCCAATCATCAAAATAATGTTTTATTATCTTGTTTACAGATTTTATATTTCACTACATTTTTTTTAAAATTGAAAATGGATTTTCCATACCTACCTCAATACTTGTCGGATACACATTCTGTAACGTCCCAAGTAAATAATGAATAATACAATTTCATTTGTGAATTAAATATTAATTTTACCTTAATGGGTATGCTATTTTCTTTGGTTTTCCCAATACACAACAACAAGTTTCATTGAAATCATACATTATACATAACATGGTGTCATACTAAAAAATAATAATATAAAACTATTTTAAATGGTAGTTAATGCCTACCTGTTGTATTGGAGGGAATAAATAGACAAATAATATCATAATTAAACATGTTTTATAAATATTATTATATTTATCAACCTAATTTTAGAGGCTTAAAATGTGAATGAATCTAATTTTAAGCATAAATACTCTAATATTCATTAAAAGGTCGATTTACCGCCTTTTGAGGATGAAACCTATTTAAATCTATTTTTGGTTGCTTCTATATATTATTTTTTACCAATTAAAAGTACTATTTAGAATTGGGACATCAATATTTACTTTGGATAAATGTTGGTATTTTTCTTATAAAATTCATTTTTAATGAATAGTGAAAAATATTGTATTTTAATGCAAAACTACCTTTTAATATTATTTATTTATATGGTTTTATTTTCTTCTTAATTATTTTTTATGTTTAATTAGATTATATTTTTATAATTTAATCCAATGTTGATAATTGGATGTAATTTCACTTTGAAATTGGACATAAACAAGTGTCAATCTTATGATAGTTATTCTTTCTTAAACACACGTTATTTGTTTTCACTATAGGGAATTAATTTTAAATTAATTAATTAAAATTATATGTTTCTAAAATCATAAAATAGACTTCATTTTTGAATTCAAAATATCAAATATAACGTAGGCTGAATTTTTGGTGTTTTTCTGAAAAACGGTAATTTTTAATGAATTGTGAAAACACAAAGTAGTAGCTAAAAAGATAATTTTTTATTTAAATGAAATTTTATCACTTCTATGACTTCAATTTTGAAAATCAGACATGCATGGTTGTTATTTGTAAATCAAATATAGTTTAATTATTAGAAAATAATTTTTGGTGAATAGAAACGTTTGACTTTTATTTACCACCGTTAAAGTTAGACATGGTAATTAAAGGTAAAAATAAATTTATATTAATATTAAATTAACCTAACATGTGTTCTAGTCCTATTTTCTAATAAATCTCTGACCATGGGCTTCTTTGGGTCAGATTTGGGACTCCGTGGAGAAACATAAGAGTGATAATGAAACTTTATATTAATTAATTTAAAATATTTTAAAAAATGACAAACACAAATATCCTTTTGAAAATAAATTCTTACAAGGAGTTATATAAGTTATATATTCAACAATAAATATTAATTTCAAATATATAATATATTCCTACATCATGATATTTTTTAATAATTTTTAGACATCATATAAATAAAATTATTTTTCAAACAATAGTGATACAGCTTTTACGTCATTCATAAATGTCTTAAATAAATAATATTATAAGGATTAAAAAAAATTATACACAACCAAAAAAATTCTTATTTTATGAATTTATTTCGAATAAGAGTCATATTATCTTCTACATTAATAAGTTTTGTACATTCAGAAACCTAAAATCGTTATATAATAAAATAAAATTTTCAATCATTCTTAAAGAGCCCCTCCTCCCTCTTATAAAAATCCCTCACCTATAAACAATTACAAAAACCTCTAAAGTATTTTGGGTCACCCAATATCTACCCGAATAATCTTTATATATCCCTTTCTTCCACCTAGAATCCTTACCTTAGCCATAAGGAACATCAAAAAATCCTTTTGGTTAAAACCAAAGATAGTTACCCAATTTAAAGGTAACGCCTTTTCTTAAGTTACTTTATTTTATTTTACTTCTGCAACCACCTAAACCATTTTATTACTTTATTTTATAATAACACATTTATCATAAATATACTAGGATTTTTTTATGATAAGGATTATAAAAAAACATACACACACCTTCTTCTAATGGGTAACAAACATAATGTTTCTACGGACGACAAACTACTACCTCATGAAACAATGATTTTTCAATATTTTCATACCACTCTTTATGGTGGACAATAAGATGGAAATTTATTTATATTTGATATATATAATATTAATAATGTCTCTATACTTTGGTATTTTACTTTATATCATTCATTTATGGTTTCCATAATGGTTAAATACAATAATTTCATTTGAGAAAGTGCGGACTACCCCCCCCCCCTCAATGTGATATGACTTGTTCATGCCATACATGGAAGGTGTAAAGAAAGTATTTAATTAAATAAAATAACATATATACTATAATTTAATTATAATATACCTTTTTATAATTTCTTTTTCATTCCATTAACAATGAAAATCAAATGAAAGTTGCGTTCATGCGTATGTACAACTTACTATCCAAATGAATGGTGCATTTCATTTATTAGGTCCAAATGTTATGGTATATTCTAAATAAATATATGATTTATATATATGATATATATGATTTCTAAATCATTTATATCATTATGGATATAATGTATTTTTTACAACATAGATAATTTTTAATTATAGATAGTTCATTTTTGACTAATGTTCCAAACAGTGAAAAAATGTCTAATATAAACTCAAATAAATAACTAATTATTATATTATGGTAATAGGTGATATAGAAGGAATAATAAATTTTAAATGTGTTATTAAAGAAGTATCAATTAACTGATGAATATTTTTTTGGATGAACACGGAACATACGAGTCATGTCGGACACGAGGTAAGGAGTTTCTAATCCCAGTTTTAATTTCATGAGATTTCCATTATTCACCACCTATTTATTGCATGTGGGGTATTGTGTAATTCCATTTGATATATATTATCATGATTATATTATATTTATGGTATTATGTGATTCATTTTGTGTTAATTAATTTTTGGTCACATGACTCTATTGATTATAACGTGGTAAGGGGTTTTCATCTCACTTTTTATTCCTGTGAGATTCAAAGGATATTTGAAACTATTTCTATTTGTGTGATGTATGTACTAACCATGATAGTTTTATTTCTCTAATTTATTTGTATTTATATCTTCATTTTATGATCCGTCTTTCATGTGATTTATGATTCATAAGTTACCACATCGGTAATGGAACCTTTTACCGTCCTCTTTTACTTAAAGAAACCTTTTATGTTATTTCTTTTAAATTTACAGTTTATTGTGATGGGATATGTTCTTATATATTTTAATTTCTATAAGTTTTATGTCCATGTTATGAGAGACCATATCCTCTCTCATCAACTCATCTTCTGAATTTAAAACAAACACTTTTAGGCTATCAAATTTCTGTAAGAGAACTTCTTAACCGAATTTCAATTCATTGGGTTAAACTTATACTTCTTGATTATGCCATGCTATGAATATGTGTGAATAACCTATTATTGTTTTACACTTAATATCAAATTATTTTGGTTCTATTATTATTATCACATATAATTATGCCATTGATTTTCCTTTAATCTAAGGATATGTTATTTTCCAGGGACATTGTCTCAATTTACAATACAATGAGACCTATTTGTTGTTATACACCAATTCACATTTATATGTTGTATATAAATCCCTTTGACATATTATATCATGAATCTAATTATTTTCATGATATTATAATCTTTTATTAATTTTATTACTTAATTATTTGTATTTAAGCGTCTCTCATTTGGTTAGGTACTCTTTAACTAATATATATTTTAAAAAGCTTTAAATATTTATTTTACTATATCATTATCGTTAATGGAAATGCTTTAAAAATATTTTTAAGGATTTATTGATATGGATATGAATGTATTGAAATTAAAATATCATTCAAAATCTTCAAAGTGGAATGGGCCACATTGATTCCAAAATATCATTATTAAAAAATTTAGATGATTTTGAAAATGGTTTTATAAAGAAATTATTATGTCAATATATTGAAATGATATATTATTATTAAAATGATGAAATATTATCTCTACATTATACTTGTTTTTTGAGTAACAAATATGTTATCATTCTTGGTCATTATTTACGTATACAGTTGGTTCTGTGATAATCCTATGGAAGTTGAGCCCGACATAGCTCTCCAATAAATTAGGTAACATGACGAAGGTAAAGATTAATGTTTCTTATAATACATTTAGGGAATATATGGTGATGGGTATTCCAAGTGTAAATCCCTACGTAGCTATGAAAGATACAATGTATGTATGATATGGATGCCATAAGTTACCATTATTATTTATGATTTCTATGTGTTATTCATAAATATTATGATTTCATGAGGTATGTTAAGGAGATTATGTTTTGTATTAATTAATGAAAAAATGTTTTAATTTTTATTATTATAACCTTTACTGAGATCTTTATTCTCATCCCATGCTTTGGAAATGTTTTTACAAGGTATACGATAGTGTAAGAGAAATAAATAACTATAGAACATTTATAGCAACATAATAATTGTAGTTTTCTTTTAGGAATTATTATTTTCTGAATAAATAGATACTGAGTAGAAGTGTCTACCTTGTATTTTTTGAGATGTTATATAATAGATATGGAATAATTCTCTAAAAGTTTGAATCTAAAAAGATACTTAATGTGAATTATTAACTTAATTCAAAATTATGTAATGTTTAAGGATGGGAACTTATAGTTGGAATCAAAGGTCATTTTAGACAACTTTAGGGATTATCAGTTTTTATTAGACACATGATTAGTCTCTAGGTCTACACATTATGTTCAATATTTGTTTTATAACATTTTAAGATCAAGGAATTTCAGTAAAAAATGGAAGGATGAGGATCTCAAACAAAATTCCTATCTCTTCCTGATGACATGAATGCAATAATTATTGAAAAGTTATGTTAAGATGATTGTGAAACTTTTTCTAGCATACAACACACTTCGAAGAAGTTGTTTGAGATATAAAACACCTCCACTATACCCAGATATCATCATGGGTCATGGGTTGTATTTAATCAAAACATATTTTTACAATATTCTCATTTTTACAAGAATGGTAAATATTATAAAGCAATTATCAAATATTTTACCTTATCAAAATATTTTGAACCATATTATGATTTTGAAAAAGGTGAAGATCAAGGAGACCCTTGTGAAACCTATTAATATTTGAGTTTAAATTATATTTTTTCAAGACATTATTATAGTATTTTAAAAGGACCATTGATTTAATTTTTCCACTCAATCTCTGTCTGACTGTTTTATAAAAAGCATGTTTTATCAGATGTTTTGAAATTATATGTTATACATGATTATTTTCGAAAACTATTTTTCTGTGAACACCCATATGAACCACATTATATATGGTGTATCTAGATGAAGAAATCAAATGATTTTGAAAGATATATAAATAATTATTGCAATGCATGGACCTTATACCTAAGTTAAAATGATGACAATGAAACCATGTGGACACCATGATCAATGTATGATGTTCTTTCTTTTGAGAATAGTACTATTTTATTATATGGAGGTGAAAAAAATGAAAATATATATAAGTCTTCATTATGATTTTGATTTCTTAATGAGTTGGGATGAAAATGATAGGTATAAGACATCCATTGAGTTTAAAAAATGTTATGGTTATTTTTGAGTTTTATAAAAAGAAAAACCCATAAGATGTGTGACAACCTATCGCATCCATCAAGGCCATGGAAATCGAAACCACAAACAATGGGCGACAAGGGAGAATCGCCTATGACTGGCCTACATAAAGTACCAAGCCAGTCTTAGTTATTCTTTTAGTTAAATGATTTTATAGATAATGAAAATGTTGATATTGGGAACTTTTGTTTTATCAAATAGATATCCTTAGTATAGGAAGATGATATGGTGATAATGTGATAATGGTTATTTGGGAAGATGTTATGTCTTTTGTGGAAACACTATATTCCTATGGAAAATAGAAAACTATAGGATTTAATTTGTGTAATAATAGTTGAAAATTTATTTTCAATGAATCTATTTTTTCACTATTTTTTCTATTTATGTATATATTTCCCTATCATAGAGAATATTTGATTTGGATAATTACCCATCAGTATGAGACATTATGAGTAGTTGATGATATTCAAAGATAAATTCTATGGTTTACTATGGTAGACTATGTGATTAAATCCCAATGAGTTTTGGGATTAAATAATAGTTTGGTTTACTTAGAAGAATTTTATGGGTAGTTGTTTTTTGAATGGTTTTGTTGGACAATTCATATTGTTTGTCAAAATTTGGATATTTGGAATAATATTTATTTTTTAAAGGATTGTCTTTATTTTGGATTATCTGATGTTTTACTAACCATTTTGGTTTTGTTTATGTCTAAAGAAAAAAAATATAGTTCATATTTTGTGAATTATGTGATTCTATAGAAGTTGATTCAAGCACATCAGATGCGAACAAGTCATCTTGAATATTAATCATTTGGAGAAATAATGTGTTTTTGGTAGAAACATATTTATGATTAAACTGTACTTTAAAAGTATGCATATTTTTATATGTATTTAGTCTATCTCATAAAAAAATCTCCATATTTATGAAAAGGAACTTAATTTTTTTTTTGTCTATTTTATTTTCCTACTAGGAAACCATTGACTGTTTAAACTATCACACGTTTTGGATTTTCTGGTTGTCAACTTTCTCCTAATCATGTTTTCTATCACTCTCCATTATGATATGAAACTTAGATTCTCATATATATCTGTGTTTTCATGGAATCCTAGTATGGGTTATCTCGAGTAACCTTTGTAATTCACTTCAAATCCTTCAAAGTGGTAGTTTTATTGACTCTTTTTCCAATGTGTGACTATTAATGATGTTTCCATACTGAATTTTTAAATTGAATGGACTCAATTTATAAATGGGGAAGGTTGTAACATCCCATGTAAATAAATAATAATACATTTTCATTTGTGAATAAAATATTCATTTTATTTTAAGGAGGATTAAATGTTCGATGGCGTACCTTATAAGCAATAATGGGTTTCTTTGAAATCTAACATTGCACAAAATATTAGGTTATATTGAAAAATAATAATATAATATTAATATAAAAGTTATTTAACTCATATTTGTTGTATTGGAAGGAATGGGAAGAACTAATAGTAATATTATTAAACATGTTTCTTAAATATGTTTATATTTATCCAATAAAATTTAGAGTCTTAAAATGGAATTGATTCTAATTATAAGCATAAATACTCTAATTTAATTTTAAAGGTCAATTTACTGCCTTTTGATGGAGAACCCCCATAAAATATATTTTTTGTCACTTTTATATTTTCTCTTTGGAAAAATAAAATTGTTCTTTATAATTAAGAGATCAAAATTTACATTGGGTAAATTTTTCGTATTTGTTTTTAAAAAAATTCATTTTTAATGAATAGTGAAAAATTTTATATTTTAATTCCAAACTGCCTTTTAATATAATTTATTTATATGGTTAGATTATATATCTAAATATTTCTAATGTGAAATTAGATTTTTAATTTTACCATTTTATAAAATGTTGGTCATTAGAAGTAATTTCTCTTGGAAATTGGACATAATTAAGTGTTAATCTTTTGATAGTTCTTATTTCTTAAAAACACGCTATTTTTTTGAAAATTGAATTAATTTTAAATTAATTAATGAAAATTTTATGTTTTAAAATTTTTATAATAGACACTATTTTTTAATTTATAATATCAAATATATCATAGGATGCTGTTTTTTTAATTTTTTAAAAAAACATCAATTTTTTATGAATATTGAAAACACTAAGTAATAGTTAAAAACCCAACTGTTTCATTTAAATGAAATTTTAACACTTTTTTGTAAATCGGATTTCAAAAATCCAACATAAATGGTTGTTATTTTTAAATAAAATGTGGTTCAATAAGATTATTTTTTTGGTAAATATAATATTTTGAATTTAATATATTGTGGTTAAAGGTAAATAGGATTATTCGAGTTAATTATAATATTATAATAATATTAAATTACTATAACATGTGTCCTTATCATATTAGAAGATACATTTCCAACCATGTGAATCCTTGGGTCTATTTTGGTACCAAATTGAGCAACATTAGAGTGATAATGACACTTATATTAATTAATTTAAAGTAAAGACAAAAATGGAAAAACATATATATTTTTCTAAATAAATTCCAATATGGAATAACTTAAGATATCACTTTAACTATAAATATTATTTTCAAAGGTAAAAATATTTACTACATCATGGTATTTTTTTATAATTTTTATACATCATATAAATAAAATTATTTATGACACAATAATGAAGTAGTGTTTACCTCACTAATGAATGATTTAATGAAATAATATTATAAAGACTAGAAAAATATCCAAAACCTGTCCAATAATTTTTGTAGGATTTTATTTAGAACAGTTGTCATATTATATTCAACTATAATAAGTTTTCATCATTTAGAAACCTAAAATAATTATATAAAAAAAATATTTTCAAACATTCTTAATGAGCCCTTCCTCCCCCATATAAAAATCCCTCACCTATAACCCATTACTCACACCAATCAAGCCACTTTTATTCTTCAATAACTACCAAAATAAGCCTAAAATATTCCTATCTTCCACCTATAAGCCTTAACATAGGTAGACGGCATTTCAATAATTCTTTTCGGTTTAATCCAAAGAGAGTTACCTGATTCAAATGTAACATATTCTCTTAAGTTCTTTTCTTTTATTTTAAATATCCAACCACCTAAATACAATTTATTCTTTTATTTTATAAGAACAAAATTATACTCAATATAATAGGTTGTTTTTATTATATTTATTTAAACTACCCTTACAAACACCTCCATCTAATGGTTAAATAACTTATTGTATCTGTGGACGACGAACTACTACCTCACGAAACGATGATTTTTCCATCTTCTCTTACCACCTATTATGGTGGACATTAAAATGGAACTATATTTAAATGTGATATATATAATATTCATATTGTCTCTATACCTTTTTATTTTTCATTTATATCATACCTTTATGGTTTCCATTATGGGTAAATATGATAATCTTCTTTGAGGAAGTGCGGACCACCGCCCCCTCAAATTGATATGACTCGTTAATTCAATATGTGGAATGTATAAAGGATGGATTTTATTAAATTAAATAACATATATATTATAATTTAATTATAATATACCTATTTATCATTTATTTTTCATTCTTTTAAAAATGAAAAATAAATGAAAGTTGCATTCATGCGTATGTACGACTTCCCTCTCCATGAACAATGCATTTAATTTCTTATGTCCAAATGTTATCGTATATTATAAAATCATATATACAAGATATCTGTGATATATATGATATATAAATCATGAATATAATAATGTAGATAATTTACTTTTTAACAAAATGAAAATTTTTAATTATAACATGTTCATTTTTGACAAAATTTATGAACATCGACAAATTGTCTTATATGAACTAAAATAATTAACTAATTATTATAATAAAGAAATAATTTATATAAAATGAATAATAAATATGAAAAATTTTCTTCATTATATAGAAATTATCGTATGTTTATTATTCAAGAAGATCACAAAACATACGAGTCATGTCTGACAAGAGGTAAATGGTTTCTTATCTCACATTTAATTTCGTGAGATTTCCATTATTCACCACATATTTATTGCATGTGGTGTATTGTGTACTGAAATTTGATATATATTATCATTATTAAATTTACCAGGAAACTCTATCAGGGGGAAAAATCCCCTGACCATTTATTAAAAAAAGAAAAAGAGTAAAAAGGGCCGAGAAGTTCCAAAATCACAAACCCATTCAACCAAAAATTCCACATTCAAATTTCAAGAAGTACGCCAAAATCCACCTCGAACCACGATCAGATCCACCGCAATCCAAAAGGAATCGCGCACCCACCGAAAATCGTGCCGACGTCGAAAACATCATCGAGTCAACATCCAGTCCCCATCATCATCATGCTGCTCGAAACTACCACCACCGTCATCGTCACCAGAGCACCTCACCGTCGTCGCTGGAGCACCATCACCGGAGGTTCCAAGAAAACCATCATCGACTTCACTAGAAAACGCCACCTTCACCATTCCAACATATTCAAGACGGAAGAGCCCACCATACTCCCCTTCGGCATCAACTTCAGCATCACAACCCCACAGACATTCATCCATTCGCAAAACCACGAAAAACCACACAAACCATACAGCATCACCGCCACATGGAGGGCAGAACTCCCAATCCATCAGGGAAAAGAAAAAACCCTAAAACGAACCAAACAAAACCAGAACAACGAAAACAGAAGAAGTTTCACCAAGAACCGAATCAACACCCTGATACAAAAGATCCCGCCGCCACCGACTAGTTCGACCGCATCAGGTACAACAGAACCCACTGCACTCACCTGAGAAGATTCGGGACCCCCAAATCGCTGGCGCATGAGCGCAGACCTCAACCGCTGAGAAACTCACTGGAGGACAACAGCAAGCTGCATTGAACAGAACCAAGAGCGCTCCGGAGAGTATGCCGTCGACGAAGACCGGTCTTTTAGTTAAAGACTTATTCTAGGTTATGTCTTTTAAATATACATTTTAATAAGTTGGGATATATTCTTCTATACCATTATTGTAGTAAATTTTATATCCATGTTATGAGAGACCCATTCCTATATCATAAACCCATTTTATGAATTATAAAGTGATGTTGTTAGGCTGTCGAATTTCTATTAGAGAACTTCTTAAACCAATTACAATTCTTTGGGTTAAACTTCTACATCTTGACTATGTCATGCTAGGAATATGTTTGAATGACCTATGATTTTTTTACACTTAATGTCCACTTATATTTGGTGTATTATTATTTTTCACACATAATTATGTCATTTATATTTCCTTAATCTAAGGATATGATCTTGACAAGGGACATTGTCTCAATTTACATTCCAATGAGACATATTTGTAGTTATACACCAGTTCAATTTTACATGGTTTATATAATTCCATTTGAAAAATTATATCATGAATCTCCTTATTCTAGTCACATTATAAGATTTAATTAATTTTATTCCTCGAATATTTGTATTCAACCATCTCCCATTTGGTTTGGTACACTTTAACTAAAATAAAATTTAAATGTTTTATATATTTATTCTTCTAAATATTTCTCATTAATGTATTTTTTTTAAAAAAATAGTTATAAGGATTTATTTATTGGGACACGATTGTTTGGAAATTAAAATTTCATTATAAATCTTCAATGATGAATGTGAAACTTTGATTACAAAATCTATTTATTAGACATTTTAGATGATTTTGAAAATGGTTCGATAAAGCATTGACTATGTCAACATATTTAATTGATATATTTTGATTGCAATGTGTAAATTATATATTTTATTTATTCTTGTTTTATGAGTTATGAAAATTGTATGGTTCATGGGAATTATTTACGTATATGGGTGGTTCCTTGATAAACCATTGGTGGGAGAGTCTGATATGACTCTCTAATTCATTGCATAATGTGATGGATGTAAATGTCAATTTTTCTCCTAAGATATTTAGGGAATATACTGTAATGGGTATTCCAAGAGTAACTACATATGTAGCTGTGAAATATACAATGTATGTATGATATACCTACCATATTATAACTTGATGGATTATGATTTCTATGTGTTATTCATAAATATTTGGATTTCATGAGGTATGTTAAAGAGCATATGTTTTGTATGTATTCATTAACTAATGTTTTATTTCATTATTTTATAACCCTTACTAAGATTCTTATGCCCATTCCATGTTTTTGAAATATTTTTCCTATGGTATAAGGCGGGTTAAGGGAAAGGAAGAACTCAAGAAGATTTATATCAAGAAAAGAATTATTGATTTCTTTTAAGTATTTTTATTTTATGAAAAAATGGATTCTGTGTAGAAATGTCTAACAAGTATTTTTTTGATGTCATTTAATATTTATGGCCTAATTCTCTAAAACTGTAAACCTAAAAAGATCATAAATGTGAATTATTAACTTAATTTATGATTATGTAATGATTAAGGCTGGGCCCTTATACATTATCCTTCTATTTCACTCTATTATTCAATACCTTCCCCTTGAAGATGTTATATTTTCATTATATTTTCCTTATATATATATCTATTTAAATATCATGTTTATTTTTGGGGAAATATATGTTTCTATTTTCTTTTGAAATTCCCACTTTCATGCAATCCAGATTTAATTGAACATTCTTATTTCATATCTCATGTCAAACAAAACCCCATTAATTTTTTGAAACTATCAATACATTCAAAAACCCATAATTATTTCAAGGAGATTCATGTTGGTTTGATTCGAGTCTTATAGAAAATGGTAGAATATTTATTTATTTAGGAATATCCTTTACTTATTTCATAATACTTCACCATGTGGTATTTATTGGATCTTTATTATCTTAAAATATTCTCCTCAATTAATTTTTTGGAACCCCATTTTCAAAACCTATATTCCATGTTAAATTTCAAAATATTAAATTGATTAAACTCCATTTTAAAATGAAAAAATATGATTTATTATTAATTAATACATTAAATATTAATTATAGACACCCTTCATTCTTAGGGGTTTTATCATTTATATGATTATATATGGTTTCATTTAACTTATAAAACATATATGAATCTATATAAAATAATATGATGTGTGATTGTTTCATATTTCTCCAGTTAATTGAGTGATTTTTATTATATTATGTGACACAATGTATGTTACAATGGATATTTTCCAAAGCACACAATGTTATGATAGTGGTAAGGCTGACCATATAATGATTAAGATCATTGTTAACCTATGTTATATAGGATCAAGGGAAATGCTTAAAATTTCACTATAATTCAACATGCTCATGATTTTATTCTTAAGATCATTTAACATTCAATATCATTTTATTCTTCTTTAATATAATATTATTCTTTATTACTAGGCTTAAGCCCATATTTGTCTTTGTTTTTTACAAATTTTCCTTTTTTCATTTCCCTTGAGTATTTTGTATAGTTTTATGAAATTTATGCATGTTTGGAGAAACATTTTCAATTTTTAAATAATTTTTTTATTATTATTATGATAAAAATATCTGAATATACTCTTACAAAGACACTACAACACTATATCTTTTGATTTTATTATGGGTAAAGTTAGTTATAAATCCTGACATAATGTATTCATAATTCTTAGATCATTATTGTTGGTAACAGAGAAAGGACTTTTGGAGGAATATTTAGATGATAGAAAATTAACAAAAATTATAGGGAGATGTACATGGGATTAGACTAAGTATTTGATAATATACTAAAACCATTTTAATGTAGAGATTTTTTTTGTTTCCAAGAAATTACATCCCTGACTAGATACCAGAAAGTGGATTCGGTCTCTATAAAGTTATACCTATCACTTAAAACCAAAATATGTAATTTTTTTTATTAAATAATCTATGGAATGGTCACAAATCTTGAGGCCTAAATAAACTACTATAATTAAACTCTTTATATAAGGTCTTTAGACATTTATATACTATTTATGATCCGAAATAAATGAGTAAATTACTGTTTAATTTTAGGAACTGGTTTCAGATGTAAAATTTTACCCAAAATAATGTAACGTAGGTTAATTTAATACTGATTTGGTATGATTTAATGGAATTAAACACTATTTTAAACATGAACATTCATTAAAGATTTTATTATTTCAACACTTTTATGTTATTGATTATGAAAATAACCTTATTTCATAAAATGTCAATCATTGATGTAAACTCAATTCATGTTATTGAGGGTGGGAACCTACATGTAATGAGGTAAACATTGGTGTAAATGATATTGTGATTATTACATCATCAATAATCCAACTATAATTGGATATATATTGGGAAATATAGGGATTATGTCAATCCTAATATCATGAAATATTGTTAATAATTTTATAGTAGTTGAAATACAAAACGAACAAATTAAGGGAAGGATTTAGGGTTTTGAAAATTAATACATCAAAGATGACTAAATATTGGATTTTAAAATAAATATTGGAAAAAAATTGTGGAAACACAAACTAATAAAATTACCTCATTGGGATTGGAAAATTATTTACATGCTGGGGAGGGAGTCATCGAGCATCCAATATCCATCAGAATATGAATTGGTGAATTGTAAATATGGGAGTAAAAAATTGAATCCAAAAGCACCACAAACAACCTAATTACATTTTGTGTGGGGAAAACATGGTTATTATCCAATTTAGTTTCATAAATTCTAGTATGATAAGAATGATAGTCATGAATTACCATGAAAACCAAGGGAAAAGATATAGCATGTACAATGACTAAGGATGAGGTGGGTTGTGATAAACAAATTGCCCACATCATAATTTTAAAAATAGGATATCAATTCTAAAAACTCTATGTTTTCTAGATTATTTTCCATGTATACCAGCATAATGTTTTCGTTAATAAAACAAAAAATTTATTAACATTATGTTAAAAATTATAAATTTATGCTTATTGGAATATAAATATTAATATGTGCCTTTTAAATAGATTTTAAATTATTCTTGTAATTAATTAACTACCAAACAATTTAATATTTATTAACTAATTGTTGATATATTAAAAAATATACTAATAATTTGAAAAAAATAATGGAGGTATATATATAAAATATTGGTTACACAGAGATATTTTAACTTCAATGTAATACTAAGAGACAATAAAATATCATCTTAATTGCCATCCAACAATGAATCAATTCTAGAATTTGAGCCTAATGTTATTGTAGGTTTTGGATAAACCATATCAGTGGAGGAATTTGACTAAAATAATTACCCATATCCTCTATTGAAACAATATATGAAGGTTATGTGAAATAGGGAGAGGATACATAGTGAATGCATGGATGAGAGCAACTATAATATTAGTTTCAATTACCCAAAGCATCTGAACCAATTCAAAAAGATTTAGAAATAGTATGTTTCGCTAAATTCCCTATTTGGTAACATTAAAATTCTCATAGGGAAATCATAATTGGGAATTTATCCCCAAAAACCCATAAGTACATAGGGATTCATAGAATAAGGTACACCTAACTTGTGTTGTAATTGGGTGAAGAGATGGTTGGTTATCTGTTGAGGCTAGATATGCTAGTGAGGGATAACCTAGAGAGTGTATAAGCTAGTTTAGTTAAGTTATATACTATGAATATTAATTTTAACTATCTGAATGTGGATATTTTGAGCATTAGGAGTAGTATCATTCTTCATTGACTTGAATGTTACATCATCTTTCTTCTAGAACCACTATTCTAATAAACCATGAGAGATGAGAGACTGATTTTTATGATGTATCTATTATAAAGTTATGAATATAAATTCATAAAATAGAATAATTTATGATAATATTTTATCTATTTTATCTATTTTTTAATTTTAGAATCTATTTAAAAAATAAATTATTATTTTACAAAAAATTACATAAGAGGTATTAAAGAGAAAATTTTAGGATAAATCTATTGGTATTATT
The DNA here is from genome assembly GCA_963277665.1 of Viscum album. Taxonomy (NCBI): domain Eukaryota; kingdom Viridiplantae; phylum Streptophyta; class Magnoliopsida; order Santalales; family Viscaceae; genus Viscum; species Viscum album. The sequence continues at coordinate 1,900,809,723 of OY728150.1, forward strand.
CTAATTAAAGATGAATAGTTTTTATTATTTTATATTTTTAATATTAAATAGTGAGTTATATTATCAATACCCTTAGATAAATTTTGTATTGATCGATCATATAAAATTTGAGGATGCAATTTACATATGGGTGAGAATGTAATGAAAAATGATTTGGCTATACATTCTCCATAAGAACATTTATATAATACCATGTTTCAGTCAACATATCGACCTAAAATGGATAAAATATTTATATATTTTTTATTTTTAATAGGATCACGAAACATTTAAATTTAATTATCCAGTATTAAATTAATGTAAATCTATAGAAAAATGAAAAAAATGTAGGATAAAGAATTTGGAAGTAGATATCTTCTGTAAAGAGAAAAATTGATTCACCATTAAAAGGTGGAATATTTTATAGGCTTATTTATATTCTAGTTCCTATATGATCTAAATAAATTATGGTTTTAGATAAACCTCATATGTTAGAAGATCAAACTAATTGAGATTTCCAAAAGATTTGTGACCGCTGAACAATTGCATGAAATTACAACATGATATTATCTAAAGAACATTTCTCATTTGAATATAAAAAATGAAAAAATTAGTGAAATTTATAATTATTTAAAAAAATATATTCATATACATATATATTTCATTAATAAAAAGTTTTTTTAAAAATAATTATTTCTTAATGATTAAAAAAAATTATTTTCTACAAAATTTGGTTTTATTGAAGTGAATTATATCTATTTTTATTTAATTAGTGACTGATATATATATTTAAATATAATTATTTAAAATTATAACAATAAGTAATATATATGTACAATAATACAAAATATAAAAAAAATATTCCAATAAATTTTTTTTACTATTTTTTATGTTTTTAATTAAAACGTGATTTATTAAATTTTTGGAATTGAATTCAACAAATTGAATATTATTTTATTATTTATAATATCTATATTATATTAGTATTTATTTTTGTAATTTTAATAAATAATTAATTTTCTGACCAATAGGGAAAAATACACATTATACTAATATTAAAACAATTATAAAATTATTCTTGTAGATGCGGAAAAGTTCTTAAGTGTGGGAGAAAGTTTCGAAACCAAAAAGAGAATTCATATTCGGACCCGGTGACCTGGTCCAGAGGGACCAGAGGTGTTGTTTGTAAAAAAGGAGAAAGTGCGCGAAAAAAGTTGTCCCATGGGGAATGTACCGGGATTCGCGAAGGATCCCCGACGCGTGTGCAAAATAAATTCACGCCCATACCCCATGTGGTTGATATTTCACACCGCAACCTCTATCGTGCAATTATTTCACATAGCCCTAAATATATGCACCACCAGATGCCTATAAATATATGGAGACCCCCTTCTTTTTCAGGGCTGAAGAATTCGAACTGCCTCTCGTGCACGTAATTGGCATTCCACCCATGCGCAATATGGATTTCATTCAGGTAAGGTTATTTTTCACGCCAAGTCGCCCCGAGATCCGCCTGCGCGCAAGATCCCCATGGATTAGACTAAACTCCAACCTCCTTTGGGGTCCGCCCCCATGCACGTGATCCCATCCGTGTCGCACAAGCCATCCAAGCTGCACACTATCCTTCCTTTTCGTGCACACCCCTTTCTTTGCATGCAATCCCTTCCATGGCGTGCAATCCCTTAGGGTCACGTATGAACCCCTTCTTTTGCATGAAATCACTTCCTTTGTGTGTAATCCCTTCAAGTCGCACACAAATCCTGAACCCCCTATTTCGCACAAGCAACACTGGTTTCGTGCCAACAGGGGGATTTTTCACCCTGGACCCCCTTATTTCGTGCAAGCCCAAGGGTTGTGCGCAATCTGCCGAAAGCCTTCACCTTGGTGCTCTCCGGACACCCTCTTGTGTGAACACCTGATTCCCTCCTTCAGGGTGCCATTCGATGGTGTCACTTACACCCCAGACGTCTACATCATGCATGGTTTTCTAGCACGACCTTCTAGGATTGTACGAAGTAACCTCAATGTCCCGTGGATAATCATTACCGTTGCATTTCTCTACCTCATGCTTATTTGCATAGGCACACTAACAACTATTAATTCTTCACATAGACATGATAACGTGGACCCCTCGATGGTTCACCCCGCGACAACCCCTCAACATGGCCTAGCCGATGCCTTCTCATCAACAAGGAGTAGAGGGCACCAATTGTGTAATTCCAAGGGGTGTAGAGCTAACCCACCTCGTCTGAGTTGCAGGATGTTAATGTGCCAAGAATATTGTCCTCAACACATGACGTTAAACTGTGACCTAGACCCTTGCATCACACGCAGGGTCCCCCCACCTTGGACATTCTCCACGTCCACCTGTCTCCACAGGGATGGGATCACCCCTTACAGGGGATGATATCCTCCTTGTTGGAGTGGTATTTGTCTCTGGGGAAAGGAAACCAACTTGGTGTAAGCCACTATCCTTCCTTCTAAGAGGCATCACCCCTTCTCCTCCTCACTTCCTTGGTGCCAAGGACAGAGGAGGGCGTGATAGGGAACATGGCCCCTCTTCTCTTCCTGGGTGCCAAATCCCTCTCCCGCTTCACTTTTTCTCCCTCAGGCCTCCATCCTGGAGTAAGTACCTGCACCATGGGCCACTCAACGCATAAGCCCCTCATCGTTTCCCATAGATGCACCCTTCGTGACGTGATCATCAGGTTTCTTCTAGTTCTTATTTCTCACACCCAGCATGAATCTTGTGAGCTTTGAGTGATCACCAACCATGACACACATTGGGTCTCTTCATAGTTAATCCCCAATCCACCTAAACTATGGGAACTTGGATCCATGCTATATCATGGTATGTAGGAAGCCTCCACAGGGTTCAAGCCCCACCACTTTGGGTCGTCTTAGAGTGTAGGCCCCTACCATCATGAACTATGTAGACACTGATCTGTGCTAAGGCATTGTACGTAGAAAACCTCCATGAGGTTCAAGCCCCACCACTTTGGGCTGCCTCAGAGAGTAAGCCCCAATACACCCGAACTATGTGGACGTTGATCCATGCTTAAGGCATGGTACAAAGGAAGCCTCCACGAGGTTCATGCCCCACCACTTTGGGCCACCTCAGAGTGTAATCCCCAATCCACCTGAACTACATGGACTTTAATCTGTGCTAAGTCATGGTACATTGGAAGCCTCCACGTGGTTCAAGCCCCACCACTTTGGGTCATCTCAAAGCATAAGCCCCAACCATTCCAACCTACAGGGACTTTGATCCGTGCTAAGGCATGGTACGTAGGTAGACTCAACGAGGATCAAGCCCCACCACCTTGGGCCATCTTAGAGCGTAAGCCCCAACCATCCCGAACTATGGGAACATTTATTTGTGCTAAGTCATGGTTCATAGGAAGCCTCCACGAGGTTCAATCCCGCTAAACCATTGGCCCCGACCGCCTATGTGTCGGTGTGCTAAGCCCCATTTCCACCATTGGCCGCCTCAGAGTATAAGCCCTAATCTACCTGGACCGCAGGTCCCCTTCACGTCGGTTCACCGACTCCAACATTGGACCGCCTCAGAGTGTAATCCCCAAATGCCCCCGTCCCTCATGAATTTATACTTTATTTCATCCTGAACTACGAAGTCTTTGATTCCCCAAAATGTGGATATGTAGGAAGCCTCCATGAGGCTCAATCCTATCACTAATGAATCATCCTGATCTCTCCCTCGTGCCCATGTGTATTGGGAATCTCAAGCCCTTACCCAGAGGTTCCACTTCCTCTGAGTCCCATACACACATTCATTATCACTGGTATCCTCTTTAGGTGTCCCACAGTACCATCGAACTACGCAGACTTTGATTCCTTACCATCGGGATACGTAGGAAGTCTCTTCGAGACCCAAGCCCAAAGACATCATTCATCCTGATTCTTACCCGGGCCTCCACATCCCGATGGGATCATGCCACTTCACTCCTCATTCCCCTCCACATCATTCGAGAAGCTGCCCACATGATGGCCCCGACATCATTGTTCCCTCAAGGGCTTCTTCACTCTGATCCACTCTAGCTAGTGTTTCGATCAGTCTGATCCATCTCCATTGGATGTTAAACGTGCACCATACTTTTCGTTAAACATGGGAAGATGAGGAAAACCTCAGATACCTTCCTATGGAATACAATTCCCCACGTTCGATGTGGGATGCCTCGGGCTTACGCACCCTCAAGAATCCCTATAATAAGGGATAGAAGATAGACATGTCAATCCCAAGCGTCAATACATGCTAGTGATGCCTCAACGTGACTGATCTCCTAACCGAAGGTTTCTGCCCTGACCAGACCCCTTAGAAAGTCTGGATAGAAGCGACATAATTAACTGGAGTCCATGAAGAAATGGAGCTGGTGTGAGCTTCACGAATTATGTTTTAAATCTATGAGGGAGACCTGGGCTAGGTGACGAGATCCGAGGAGGAATCCACGAAAGGAAGAACCGACATCCCCTCATCCCGCTTCAATCAAGGAGCATACGTTCCTGAATTAGGAGTGGATGTCACCCGCCTTTGGAAAGTGGGAATGCAGAGTACCATCAGGGCATCCTCTGTGTGATAGGTACGTGTGCCCTGGAAAAAGTGTCAGAAATGGAAAATGGTGAACCTGACATGAATAACCCTCTCCTCAGATTGGAGGATAGTAGCATTTAAGAAATCAATGGATAAGCATGTCATCTGACCTCATCATCCAGTACCAGGACCCACCAAACATGCCTAATGTGAAACTCGCCAGAAGATGGGACAATCAGGACATTGAGCATTCCATTTTATGACGTTGTCTGCGTGGATCCCTCTTATTGACCACGGAATACGGAACGATGTTGGGTCACTGGGTGTCGATTCATTTTCCTCGCAGTATTAATGGGTTCCTCTCTCTACTTCCAGAATCAAGTCATTGCATCCGGAGCTCGATCACCTGCCTACCGGATCAGGGTCATGGGAAATATCTATGCGGCTACTCCGTACGGTTCTACCTCTTCCACGACATTCGTGACCGCCACAGATTTCGGGCACCCAAGAACCCTCTCTCCATCAGAGATCATCCAACGAAGGGTAATAAATGTCCTTATACACAGGTACGAGGAGGAGGGGGTCATCCCCACCAGGGATATGGCCCACCTAGATCATGAGGTAGCTGCGCCTCAAAGTCCATTCCGCCCCTGAGGACCACGCATGGAGCCACTACTCCCCATCCCAACATTCAATAAATTCGGTAGATTTTCCCCGGAGTGCTTCGACAACTCCCTCCCATACACTGATGAAGTATAAGGTATCCGGGCTAGCCCGATCGGAGTCCCGCTTCATGGAATCCTAGTGAGGGCCTCCACCAGGCCACCTCAGCGTCGCTGCCCAGTTCCCGGAGCCAACGAGCAGGTAGTGCACATGCCTGCACCATAGGCTCCAGTCCACTTGACCCGATGCCAGTGTTAGACATGAGTAGAAGAAGACTCTTGTTGTGGGGAATAAATGTCAGCAACTAATGTGGCCCAAGCCACCACGAGTACGTATTCCCAAATCCCTACATACATTGAGTAGAGGCATCTATACGCTCAACCCAGATCGAGGCCCCAACCTCCCCATGGGTAGGTTTGGTCGACTCTCCCAGTCACCGGCATAGGTGATGGCCATCACAGACCAATCCGTAGTAGTGTCGCCTAGAATAGAGACTCACTCCACACCACCAGTATGGATGGTGCAGGCCCTCCATGCTTCCAACCTCAGCTTGGAGGTTTTCCACATTCCACCTTCGTCCCAAGCGAGGGTCTTCCCCATGACAGCATCACTTCATTTTGGGGTCTCTCTTGTACACACTATAGTCGGTACGGGGTCACTCCCCCAGCTGTGGACCGCGATTATGGAGAAATCTCATGTCCGGTCACTCACCGACATGGAGGTCCTCCCCATGTCCCTGTGCCAATCAGGGAATGTCCTCCTCACCCTAGTAATCAGAGAGGTGAAAGCCAACCCTGCTTCACCAACGCCCAACACGGAGGTCCACACCATGTACCTTTAGACATATGTCCTAGTGCTCCTCGCACCCCAGATTATTCGGGTGGATACTTTCTCCACCCTAGAACTAGTACAGCCAGAGGACCCCATGTCGGAATTAGACCTACCCCAAAGAACCATGCAGAGGATAGAGAGCAGGTCACCGCCACCGCAAGAGGAATCCTAGGGAAGGGCAGGCAACAATCAGTCTAGTCTGCTTCTAAGACTTCGAGGCGGAGTGTGACTCAGCACAGATGACCTCACCTTAATCGTCCGAGTCAAGGGATAGGGTAGGAACAAGGCACATCAGCCTCGTGCTCCCAAATGTGAGATCCACAAGACCCTAATTCCCCCAAAGGTATACCTAGGAGGACGAGACCCTAGAATTTTTCTAATCCCTGACAAATCATTCGACACCATCATCTCCAGAAGAACCATCTACCTTGGAGCTATTTCGGGGGGGGGGGGGTCAATGAAGGAAGAGTCGCGACGTAACCCACCCCCAGCAGAAACTACGGATGTGTCAGGAACACTGGCCTCCAGTCCATCCTATCATGAAATGGAAGCCAGGTTGCTGCATTCCTCATGGGACAGTCCATGATTCTGCGGGCAATCATTCCAGTCACTGTTTTCTCCACCGACTAGCCTACCATCACAGCGGCCCACCTCATCATTGCTGGATGTTCCTCAGCCACACTCAGTTAATGAGTGGGGAAATCAAAGGCCAGACCCTAGATCTGATTCGGGTAACTGCGGGACCATCCTCGCAGTAGGACACTTCCCAAAGAAGTTTTGGACGGTCGTAGGATCAAATTCTGGTACGCCATAATCACTCACCCTAGAGTAGTTTTAATGTTTCGGTCAAACCTTCTAGGAGACTCAAATCTTTCTTCTCAACCGGTAGGTGACTTATCCTGGGAGCCACGAGCACCTCAAATACATCAGCGAACAATCCTGCCTAGTTGACGTGGCCACACTCCCTACGGTCTGACTACCTGAGTCACCTGACTACCACAGGGCCCTCCAACAACAGTGCGTTCAGAGTTTTCAAGTACTCCAAAATGTTATCGAGGATGCTATCCCCCACGTGCAAGTCCATGGTTGGGGGCAGTACGCAGCCCTCCTCTTCAGTGTGATTCACCGGCAGCCTGACTCACTTGGCAGTAGTGAGGACATGCCCCCAGGAATAGTGGCGGTTAACATGATCAATCTGATAGGAGAGTCCAATGAGCTAGGAATTCTTTATGGGAGCATCCTCCCTAAGGACATGCTGCCAATGGACCCATCAGGGAGGATTACTCGCTAGAAGAGGAGCCTCCTATGTCTCCCTCTACTGATATAAACGCTGGTGCTGATCTGGAATGTCAGTGGGGGCATATAGATTGTTGGAGTTATCAAGCACTCCAACCCATCGGCCTCAGTGCAGAAGTTGTAAGAGGACCCCGAGAAGGCCACGCTGTGGCTGTGGCTTGCTGAGCAGAAGAAGTTAGTCGATGAACTTCTGGCTGAACGTATTGTAGAGTGGTGACCTGACTACAGTGATCCTTCGCTAAGGCAGCAGGGGAAGGAACAACTAACCCTCAGTTAGATTCTACCAGAAAATCTTGATCAGGCCATATTCACTGACAAGGAAAAAGCCGGATCCCATAGCAAGAGGGTGAGGTATGTCTCGCCAAACCCTCCCAAACGTCGTGACCACCCAGGGAACACCATCCGGGATCCTCCAGCCACCCCAAGGGTCGCTCCACCAGCCAATCCATGACCTGTAGAACTTGGCTAATGCATTGATGAGCTCGTCAATGTGCTCATGGTTATGGATCCTTGTCAGTTCTGGGACCCCCCGTCCGGATGATCTGATGGCGACGCTCATTTCCCACCTGGAAGCTTTAGAAACGCAAAAAGTGGATGTCCCACCTAATGGAAGGCCATACTCGGTGTGGGTGGATGACATGTCGGCACCCCTAGGATTTGGGAATCCCAATTTCTCCCCTTTAACAGGACGGGGGACCCGCCAAAGCACCTGAAACAATTTAACTCAAGGTGTGGGACTATGTTAGGGACCCCAGCATAGTAGGAGGCTACCAAGATCCACTGCTTTTTTCAGACGTCGGAGGGGCCGACTTTCATTTGGTACATCTAGCTCTATATTGGATCAGTGAAAAGATGGGAGGACCTTCACAGGCAGTTCCTTTACCAGTTCAGATCTACCACCCAGAAGATGAACTTTGCAGACCTCTTTAGGTGCAGGAAAAGGCCCGATAAGTGAGTTTCAGAATTCATCACCCCGGGGAAGGGGCTTACATACTCCCTTGAAATGCCACTGACTCAACAGAAATTACTGATGATGTGTGTAGGGATTGTCAAGAAGGAACTGGTTCCCTCTCTGATCACTCATAATTGTCCAGGAGGGTTCCGAGACTTCACGGATAAGGCCCAACGCCTCGAAGAAGCTCAGGAACAGGCTAGCCAGGTATGCCTGCGGCCTCCTATAATTCCAGAAAGGAGAGCTGTCAGATTTGAGCCTGCCATCGTGGACCAGATAGAGTCCCCCAGGCTGCTAGAATTTCTACCAGTGGAACCAGTTCCATAGCCTCGCAGAGGCCCTCCACCGCAGGCACAGTTTCTAGCCCAGCAGTACCCACCCTAGAATCGCCAGCCACCTCCGCATAACACACCACCGCATCCAAGGAGAGAAAATAATGTTCCTCCCCCTCGGAAGGCTCCTCTAGCCCCCGTTAGGGTCAGGCTTCTAGATCCCCATTTCTAGAAAGAAGGAATCATAACTACTCATTCGACGAGGCTCAGGTCCTCGGCTACTTCTGCAGTGCCTTAAAACAGATAATCATACGACTTCCTGAGTGCCAGAAGCCAGAAGAGGCGCATCTCACTAATCACCCCAACTATTGCCCTTATTACCTGATCCAGGGGCACACCATCAACCATTGCTATGTTTTTAAGTACTGGCTCCAATAATATATTAAAAACAACACAGTAAGGTTGGGCCCAGCCCCAGAATAAGTGGCGGGTGTCTTTGTGGAATCAGATAGCAGTATCGATGACGGAGGTGAGTGGCAATAGGTTCTTAACCACAGGTCCAAGAAGTATAATGACTGGATGGATTGAAGGATGGTTTCCAGATCCCATGGAATTATATGTGCACTCGTGAAATAGTCGGAGCCTTCAGAAGCTGTAGCCACCATATCAGCACCATCATCGCAGCCGGCCTCTTCCCAAAAGAGCAAGCATCAGTGACGTAAAAAGAAGCAACACGCCTTGCCAATGCCGTTATCATCTTGAACTCTCGGAGACATCATGCCCATAGATATGGGAATCCCTCCCAGAATCCACCCAGTATTGGATGATTCATTAAGTGACTGTCAATGGTACGCTTCGGTTAACACTGTCGAGTTGGTAAATCACTATATGACTCCCAATGAGGGGGAGCGCCATACGAAACTCCCCAATGACCCCTGCTAACACCAACGTCACCCGAACCGTGACCATATGGGTCATCAAGGAATGTCATCCGGCACCTCCATCCATGGCTTGCACGCCGCTGAGACTAGTCATCAGGTCTAGCGTAGAACTCAACATGCGTTGCCTCTTCATCTGTTGTTGACAGGCCTGCCTCCACCACTGTTTGTGCTACTGGATTAGGCAGAGCCACTTTGGCCGTATCGCGACCAGATTCACCCCACTACAGGACGATATCAGTCACCATGTCGTAATCCGATACATACCCTCTGAGCTTTGACTAGTGAGTAGTGGGATTTCCCCCGTACCAGTCGGCCACCCGCCCAGCCGGAAGGGTTCGCCATTCCTTCCACCACGGAGCAGCCTCCTGTAATAAGAAGATCACATTTGGCAAAGAAGTATGATGTTCTAAAGAACCTCTCCAGCATCCCAGCAAGTCTATCCGTCCTTGAAGCCCTTCACCTATCACCAGATATGCGTGAAGCACTCGCAGAGGCTTTAAAAATCCCCCTCCAGTTTGAGACGGAGGTAGCAGCTGCAGAAGCCTTCCATGTTGAAGTAGCTGAGGATGTAGAATTCTAGGCCGTAATTTCGTTCGCATGGGTGGATGAATTCTACCCCATACAGGGGAACATCCACCCACGATATATCACCAGCCAATTCAATGGCATGGAGGTTCACCACTGTCTCATTGACACTATCTCCAGGATCAACCTTATACCGACCCAGACACTACAGAAGCTAGGGCTATCCGAGGATGTCATGACTCCCTCCGATTTAATGATCTATGGATATGACAGGATAGAACAGACCCCATTCGACAAGATCTGTGTAAATACCCAGTTCGGTGGAATAGTTTCTAGTACAGAATTTATGGTTGTCTCTCAAGACACCATGTACAATGCATTGATGGGCCGACCTTGGCTCCACCTGCACACGACCGTCCCCTCATCATATCACCAATACCTTATGTACTCCCTTAATGGTCGAGTAGGCATACTCAAAGGTGATTCATCTCCTTTATCCTCTTGTGATGCCCGCTACATGGATTGTGATTATTACTAGAGAAAGGGTATGCAATTCCAATAAAATGAGGATTAGCCCATTGCCACTATGACCAACCCTTAGATAGGTTTTAATGACGCTTATATCTTCCTGATCCATCAGTTTGAGGCCACAACCCCTGAAATGGGGTGCTGTTTTGTCATTATCGAGACAAGGGGGAATCATGCTCCCAAATACATGTAGCATCACTGGATCACGTTGTATTCTTATATGCACCAGGCTCCAGTGATCTTGGAGCCTCCCACTCCCGCCAGGTATCAAGACGTCCGAATCATGGAAATGACAGTCCATGATACTTGTATGTTTTACCGGGATGGGATTATTAGGCTCTAGCCAACGTGCCACTACTACTTTGATAATATCATGAATGTCCCCTTGGGCTGAAGACTAAATGGGATCAGGTCGAAAACCTTCATATCAAAGATCTTAGTGGGGCCAGAGTTCCCTGATGTAATGACCACGACTGCACAAGAGGGTAACAACCTTCCATTAGGGTTTGGTAGCTCAGAAGTAGCTTCCCCCATAGAGGATTCCTTCATATGTGGAGGAGAAGATATAGAGGATGCTCCCCCTTCTGTTTAGGAAGGCGTCTGAGCCACAGTCAGTGAGTTGGTACAGGTGAACCTCTGGAGTGAGGCCGATCCGAGACCCAAGTTTATCATCACTGCTATGTCTTTCGAGGAGCTACAGCAGTACACAGGCTTTCTCAAACATCATCGTAATGTATTTTCCTGGAGTTATGAAGAGATTCTAAAATGAGATCCTCAGGTTGCCATCCACCGCATCTTTCTTCCAGAAAACCATCGCGAGTACAAGGAGCCTCCCAGAAAAATGCATCCGTCTCACGGTGCCATGGTTGCGGCCGAAGTTGACAAGCTCATTAGAGCCAACTTCTTCATGGATTTCTAGTACCCCAAGTGGTTAGAAAATATCATGCTAGTCAGAAAGAAGAACAGACAGATCAGAGTATATATCGACTTCTGAGATCTCAATCATCAATGTCCGAAGTATGATTTTCCCCTTCCAGTGACAGAAATGCTGATCGATGCCACAGATGGATTACAAGCCCTCTCATTCATGGATGGTTACTCTGAATATAATCAGATCTTAATGTCCCCCAAGGAAGGGGAATATACCACTTTCAGGGAACCCTAATGTCCTTTCTATTACCAGGTTATGCCCTTTGGCCTGAAAAATGCAGGTGCCACCAATCAGTGGGCCATGCATTGCATATTCAAGCCAATCCTGGGAACATTGGTGGAATACTATGTGAATGACCTGGTGGTCAAATCTCTCCAGCGCTAGGACCATCTCAAGGACCAGGAGAAAGTGTTTGGTTTCATTCATTCCGGCCACCTGAAGATGAACCCGTTGAAGTGTGCCTTCGGTGTCACCTCAGAGATGTTTCATGGATTTTTTGTCTGATACCGAGGAATCGAGATTGACCCGGAAAAGATAAAGGCCATCATCCACCTGCCTCCCCCGAGCAATATTTGGGAGAATTGGGGTCTCCAAGGCCAATTATCCAACAAACGCCAATTCCTTGAGAATTTGGTTGGTAATTGTATTCCCTTTTCTCAGCTCATGAAGTAGGGAAGCACTTATGAGTGGAATGAGGAGTGCCAAACCGCCTTTGAGGAGATCAATAAATATTTTCTCCAGCATCCGATCTTGATGCATCCCATCTCTAGGAAGCTTCTTTTTCTCTATGTCACCTCCCTGGAATGATCCCTTGGCACCCTTCTCGCCCAGATGAACAATGAGGGGACGTAGATCAACCTCTACTAACTCATCTGCATGCTCCTCAATACTGAAACTAGATACTCCGCCATCAAGAAATGATTCCTTGCACTCATGTATGATGTGCATAAACTGTGACATTACATGCAAAAACACAAGGTACAGTTTGTCTCTCTAGTAGACATGCTGAAGTACATTCTGAATAGTGCCATGTTGATTGGCCGACTAGCATGGTGGGCGGTGATCCTCCAGTAGTTCGACATCAGGTTCATACCCCAGAAGGCTATCAATGGGCAGGCATTGGCAAACTTCATAGCTACCCATCCGTCCTCTGTGAAAAAGTCCCTGGACCTGGATTTTCCTAATGACGAAATCATCTCAGTAGACCATGCCATCCCATGATGGAAAATTCACTTCGATAGTGCCTCCCGAAGCCCCACCGGTAGAAGAATCAATGATCCTAGGAACAATAGAGTGGGCCCGGTTGTCCTCTTAATCACCACAACTTTATCTATTATTCCATAATAATTTTTGTTGTCAGAAGGCTGCAGTAACAACAAGGTAGAGTATCAGGCCCTCATTACTGGTCTCGAGCTGGCCATTGAGGTTGACGTGCCACATTTTCATGTGAAAGGGGATTCAAATCTGGTCATCAAGAAGATCAGTGGAAAAGTTGTTGTGAAGAAGCCAAATCTCATGCCGTTGTTATAATGCACTCTCCAGCTAATGGCCCAGTTCCCTTCTCGGATAGAGGTTTCCCATGTCCCTCAGTCATAGAATGGTCGAGCAGATGATTCGGCCAGCCAAGTTGCGTCGCTTGCAGAGCCCAAGCAGGATGATCTGTTTATCCACGTGGCATGCTGGAGAGTCATTTATCCCATCACCCCATAGGATGATGACGTTCTATAGTTAAACCATCTTACCACCAATGCCTCTACTTCTGGACCCCGTATTCTTCAGATGTGGTGATCGAAGTAATTTCTGATTGGAGGACACCCTTGGCCGAATACCTTTGACATGGTAATCTCCCATCAGTCCGGGATGAGCACAAGTGAATCTGATTACACGTGCTACAGTTTACCCTTGAGAGCGATCCCAGACTCGAGAAGATCCTCTATACACGCAGATTTCATGGTTTTCTCCTCTGTTTCCCTCATGGAGTCTAGATTCCACAGGTCATACAAGAGGTTCACGCTGGTTATTGTGGTACCCATTAGGTCGGGCCAAAGATGTCCCCTCATATTTTGAGACTAGGGTATTTTTGGCCCTCCATGATCCACGACTGCATCGAGTTCATAAAGAGGTGCAATGAGTTCCAAGTTCATTCTAAATTTGTGCATCGGCCACCAGTGCCTCTCCATACTTCCATGTTCTCTTGGCACTTTGCAGTTTGGGGGTTAGATGTCGTGGGACCGTACCCACCAACAACGGCTCGCCATTGCTGGTTCATTCTGACTGCTACAGATTTCTTTTCCATGTGGGTAGAGGTATTTTTGCTCAAGTAATTCAAGGCATGTTCTATCGTCCACTTCGCGAGTTAAAATATCATCTCTTGATTTGGGGTACCTCATGCAATCCTGACAAATAATGGTTCCAAATTCCGAGAAGTTGAGCTGAAGAAATTGTATGCCATGTACATCACTCGCTCCAACCATACCTCCCACTAACACGCACATGAAAATAGTCAGATTGAGGCATTCAATAAAACACTCTATAAAATTCTGCAGAAAAGGGTTGGTTAGAACAAGAAGAGATGGAAGTATAATCTCCCCAATGGCCTCTGGAATTATCGGACGATGACCCGTAATTCCACCTAGGTGACCCCATAATCCCTAGTGTATGGAACAGAGGACGTTCTAACCATCGAGATTCAATTTCACTCATCGCGCACAACGTTCTATGACCAGCAAGCGCCATATAGAGTAGCCGAAATCCATCTATTAGAATTGGAAGCACTGTACGAGAATTGGCTTCATGCCCTGCACAACCTAGAAAGGCATAAGAGCAGGATGGGTCGAGATTTCAACAAGAAGGTTTTCCTCTACTCTATCCTGCAAGTTGGCTTGGTATTAGCCCTCATAGCACCAATGATCCCCAGTAGGAAACCACCCAAGTTGGATCCAGAGTGGGAAGTGCCATTCATTGTTCATTAGGATTATCCCAATGGAGCATACTCCCTGGTGACCATGGATGGTGAGCGTATAACACGTCCCACCAATGCCAAGATCCTCAAAAAATAATTTTCCAGATGACTTGGTCCTACATGAACATAAATTGAGTTTGGTCCTACATTTGGGCCCCTATGTTCCCACATGACCTTAAACTGCATGCTCGTCCCGCATGACATTAAACTGCAAACCAGTCAGGCCCTCCTGACTGAGGCCCAGACTCAGGTCCCTTGGCCTTCTGGGAATCCAGCCCCAGTTCTTCCCGGAGTGTAGGGTGTGGTGTGGGATTATGTCCTCATTCATGTCGGGTTGTTCGTCGTGACATACACCCCCCTTTGAAAGGGTATCTTACCCCTGGGTGCCACGTTCCAAAACTACATGTGGATTTATTCCCATTCTTATGGGATACATCGGACCACCCGAACATCTAGATTTCAGTTCTATCCTATCTCTTAAAGGATCTCCCCGATCACCTGGTAACCTAGGCCTGTTGGCATGTCACTCTCCACCAGGGGATATATAGGTGTGGTACAGGGTTTTTGGCCCCATGCCCCCTTTACCCGGGAATCTGCCATCTCTTGGACACCCTCAAATTGAGTCCCTAGACCCATTATAGTGGTCCTCCAATGTGTTCAGATTACTCTGTTCTAGCATCAAAAGTGTCAGATTAAGATTAGAAAAGTTCCTTCCACTTTTCAAGCTTCATGTTCCCCTTCATTTGGGCCCCTGTTATCTCTCACACCCAAATGGACCCCAAACAATAACTTGGATACCACACCTAAGGGCTCTCCTACCATTATGGGCCAACTACCCTATGGGTTTAAAACAACAAATTGATACAAATCCCACGTTGAGAACATGGTCAGCGGTCAATTATCATTTGTTTATCCCCATTTCATGCTAACGCGATGGGATGCTGTGTTGTGAACATGGTCAGTAGTAATCCTCCATCATCACAGAATCCCCTTTAGGACTAGAATGTTGGTTGTATGATTCACATTATGTTCCACCCCATCATGTCCAGGTCGAATCTCAAAACTGTTGGCACTATCCCTCAGTGCACCTTCGCACGTCAGGGGGACAAAGCTGCAATACACCATCCCTCGAGGCTCCCGTGATTTGAGCTCTAAGATTGTAGGCTACGATATTCATAAAGGGCTATGTGCAGCTCAATCCTCATCCCCATGGGATATGTGGGATCACCCAAACATTGTGCTTCCGGGTCCATATTAGTTGGTAGCTATTCTCTCTTCCCCCTTATCCTATGACCCTCGCTAGCCTCTTCGCCCGAGGCTCTTCTACCAGAATCGTACACGGTGACGATGTGGACCCTGTCCACATTCACATTGGGTAGGTTTTATTGCATCATGCGCATTACCCCAGGTCCAATCCATATGACCTTAAACTGTGCTGTTTCGTCCTACCACATGACCATAAACTATGATGATATCATCCCGACCGCACGACGAAAAACGGAACTGCATTGTGATGACCTCATCATATAGTAAATCACGTTGGGTATCAGTCATTTACTATACCATTAGTCAACGCCCTTATGTGGCTTGATTATTGTGGTGATTCTAGGAACTTCTACCATAGGCCGGTCTCTCCACAAAAGAAAAACCATTAACCTTAAAGGACAAACAAGATACATCAAATGCCACTCCTTTTGGTGTGAGGGATAGACACACACACCCCTTTCATCCTTTGCACAGGTACCTTACCATTCCATGCCATCCTCCAAGATCTACATATGGCTTGATTCTCAAACACATGAGATACGTAGGGGCGACCGGGCACTTCCCCACGAGCCTAGCCTAACTTTCATGTTCAGTCCCTTGATTGGAACACTTCCCCAGGGAACACATGGTATGTAGGGCTTATGCCCTCATTCACATCGGGTTTCTTAACCACCTTACCACGGGTCTCCTACTCTCCTTACCCATCCTTGGTCTGAGTTCTAAGACCTTAATCTAAGACCCTTTCCAAAACTAAGTGCGGATTGATTCCCATCCTTATAGGATACATAGGAACCCCCATACATTTCATCTTGGGTCCATCCCTAGGAATTACAAGTCTATCCTCCACTCATTGTTGGAAAATTGGCCATACTTCCCAGGGAATTTTTTAACTACCACATTTGCCATGAATATGTTTGGGATGCCCCATAATGACATTGGGATTCGACATTTCCCTCACCAGAGAGGTCCTATCTAAAAGTATAGATGATCCATGTCCAGATTAATGTGCTGCCTAATGTGATTTCACCACAATGGTGTAATATTGGGAGTGTTGGATTCTATATGAAAAAACCACCATTACACTTTCCACGCTTTGCGTGCCCCTTTATTCGGATCGTCATCCACTTTCATGTTTTAAGGGATCCCCTAATGGTATGGATGCTCGACCCATGGTCCGCCTGCTATCCTGGGACAATGTTCCCGAAGACTGATCACGTTCTAAGGGACCCCCTATTATTATGGATGCTCGACTTATGGTTCGCCTTCTGTCCTGGGCCAAAAATCTAGAAGACTGGTCGACGATATTTGAGTTAGGCCCTGTGTTGATAACATGGTCAGTGGTCGGGCCTCATTTGTTGTCCCCGTTTATGGATATTACAATAAGGATGCAGTGTTTTGAACATGGTCAATAGTCGTCCTTCATTTCCACACACATCCCATAGTGTTCCAAATTTGGGTAACGTGATTAACATTTTTCATTTCCCTGTGTTTGGACTGATTCCAATTCCACTAACATTGCCACGATCATGATCTAGATCATATTTAGAAGACAATACATCTATTGGTCTAAGTTCCTCTTACATTGTATGGGCCTCCCTCTTCTCCTCAGAATTCTGGGTTTGAATTTCGAATGCCCAAAGCTTGGTTGATGCTCCCTCGATCAAAGGAACTGATATTACGAGCCACCTTTGCTTATCATAACCCACATGAGCTCAGTGATGGATTTCTATTTATTTTCGAGATTATGGTTGAGCATGTTGAACCAAAGAGACAAGTATTTTAAGTTACGGGGCATGTAAGTAAATTTTTCTATACGTACAGTTCAAAAGAACAAGAAGCAGTAAAAGTAGGAAAAGTGTATGGTTGTGGCCAAAACAGAGCCCCTAAGGGTCGACTACTTGGATAGATCTGTCCAATGCCACCACATTTTCACTAGTGGCCCCTAGGACCGCCTCTCGTCCCCTGAGGACCCTTTCTTCATCGGTGATCGCAGAGCGCAGCTCGCTGACCCTAGAACGTGCCTGCGCCCATTCAGCTTGGAGCTCAGTTATCCGGCGACTCACTTCTATGAGTTATTCTTTAGAATCCGCTAGCTAGGACCTCAACTACTCCATGAGCCCAGACCAGTTTGCATTGAATACCTCCTACTCATTTTCTAGTTCCTTGATGCGTCGAACCTCCTGCTCCGCCCTCAGAAATGGTCAGGTACTCACTGACTCCTCCTGGAACCAGATAACGTAGGTGCGCCAACTGATCTCACGCATCTTCTCGGCCATGTACTCATGAACCGATATGTGAAGACATTGAGAATCCACCCCTCCAACACACAAGAATTGAATCCAGGTGTGGAGGAACACCATCCACATTAACCATTCCGCCTGGGGCTGATTGAGGAAATGCCAGATGCACTTCCATCCAGTCAGTTGTGTCACCAGAGTCTCGTAGGCTGCTTCTGAATTTGAATCTTCAATTTCATCCAGATCAGTGGGACCATAGAATGGGAAGATAGCCAATACGGTAGTAGTAGGGTCTTCCTTAGAGATTCCTCCTGTTATAATAGGCTCCTCATCATCTGGATAACCTTCCTCTCTCCCCTTGGTCGCAGTGTTTCCCGCGTCGATTTCCGACCCTGCCCTGACGGCAGCACCACCAATGTCCGCCGCTCCCTTTTCAACAAATACAGAAGCCAACTCAGTTTGGGAGGCATGTTATGGATGGGGCGGCATGTTTTCCATCATCACACTCGTGGATGGTCTAGGCTTAGCAGCCCAAAGAGCCTCCAATGCCACAATCACTCTAGAGACAAAGATCTCCCTGATCATTTGGGTCCTCTGACCGTGAGTACTGGTATCGAATTAAGGAACTTACTAGAACCCAAGGACTTAGCCTCTAGTGCTCTGGCCTCTACAGGAGGTGTCATGGCATGAAATCCCTTAGCACATGTCAACTCGATAATGATCTTCGGGGCCCCGCCTTGCCCTATCGATGCATCCACCCCTCCTTCGGCCAGAGATGCTTGGTCAGCACTGATGTGCTCCTGAGTAAGATTAGAAAGGTGGTTTAAGGGTTGAAATGGAGAGAGAATACATAAGAAGAATGATAAGGGTAAAATCCTACCACGCGAATCTCCGTCACATCCATATCGGAGAGAATGATCTCACTACTCTCCTGGATACTCCCTTTGTGGGATGCCCCTTGAGACCCTTCACCTTCAGGCTCCCCTTCTCAATCTCTTTAACCGACCCCTTCTCCTTTTACCTCCTCTCCTATTTCGCTGCCCTCTGACTCCTCGCCACTTCCATCTTCCCTTGGAAGCATCCTCTCTGGATCCTTCTCCAAGAACAGGCTGAACCATTCCTTGTAGGAAATGTCCTTCAGGAAGTCCTTGACCTTCGACTTCTCTTTGGCCAACTCTAGCAGGTGACACATCAGTATGGGGTTCGAGAACCGTCACCCCAGATGTTCATCAGTTGGAGGAACTCATCATATTGATTTCCCTCCAAAGGGATGCCTCCGATGAAGTGGATGTCCCAGGGGAAAATGCCGACTTCCCCATGGTGAATATGGAATGTGTTAGTGGAAGGGGACCATCGGGTGAACAGCTCCGATCCAAGTTAAGTCTACCGGTAGAAGTGGAAATGTGATGTCAACAACACCTCGAATAGACCAATGTTCCATATCTCATCCCCAAATTGGTTTCATGTGTGGCGAACCCAGTACGCCCAAGCCCACTCACTGATGAAGTTGCCTCCAGACCGCAGATCTTAATCCTGCAGCCAACCCTTGGTCTCGTCAGTGATACTCTGACGAAAAGTGCTCGACTAGAGGGCTGGTGAGCTCTCCGCAACAAGATCACCCCCAACAATGGTCCTGGTCCTGGGATTCAGGACATAGACGTCCATATGACTGGTTTATCTAGAAGGATGATCATTTTTGGTGATGTTGTATCGAGGAAGGCCTTCTTCGCGGGTCACCCATGACCACGGTGTATCAACCTCAAAATACGGTAGGGGAACCTCCTCCAGAATGCTTGTGTTCTATAGCGGAATATTATCAGTCAAGGCATACACTTTTGGGTGGGGGTTAGCATGTTGATGGGGGTGTGGTTCTTGGAGACAACCCTCTTTGTGCCCTAAACCACTGAGTTCGTAGCCATGTCAACTATGCGTGCATCGGCCTACCCCACATCATCCCGATTTGCGGCCATCTTCTTCCATGTGTTTTAGGAGTTGGCACAAAAACTGGAAGGTTGGGGCGATATCTGGGAGTATAGCGTATTAAATAAGTGGTTGGCAGAAAATTTCAGGTCGTTGCGTGAAAAATTTCGGGTTTACACTTAAAAGGCCGCTAAATCTTGCCAGAATTACGCATGGCCGAGGCGGTTTTTCTCCCATGAGCAGAAGCTATTTCACGCACGAGAGTGCAATTCTTATCATGAGAGAATTGTCGTATAGAGCATGGGACCCGCTGTGGCTTTTATAGGCACAACTTGGGTTCCGTGCCCGTGAAAAAAGCACATTCTTTGTGAGGTCGTGTTTTGCATGCCACTTGAAATATTTGCATGCACGGGGCCCATGAGTCCCTGAATTTCGGCGTTTCCCTCGGATTCCTATCATCATGACCCCTTGCCGATCCAATTCTGAGGGTGGCGGGGGGAATTTGTAGAAGCAAAAAAGTTCTTAAATGCCGGAGAAAGTTCCAAAAAAAGGAGAAGTCATATTCGGACCCGGAGACCCAGTCCAGAGGGCCCAAAGGTGTTGCATAGAAAAAAGGATGAAGTGCGTGAAAAAAGTTGTCCTGAGTAGAATGTGAAGGGATTCATGAAGGATCCATGATGTGGGCGTGGAATAATTTCATGCCCACTCCCTACACGGTTGATATTTCAGGCCACAACCCCCACTGTGCAATTATTTCGTGCAACCCTAAATTATGCACCGCTGGATGCCTATAAATAGAATGAGACACCCTTACTTTTTGGGGCTGAAGAATTCAAACTGCCTCTCATTCGCGTAATTGGTATTCCATGTGCGCACAATATGGCTTTCAGGTAAGGTTCTTTTTCACACCAAGTCACCCCGAGATCCGCCATTGTGCAAGATCCCCATGTCATAGAATAAAATCCAACCCCCTTTGGGGTCAACCCCCTTGTGCGCAATCCCTTCCGTGGCGTGCAAGACAGAAAAGCTACACAAAATCCTTCATTTGCGCACACACCCCTTCATTTTCACCCAATCCTTTCCTTTGCGCATCATCCCTTAGGGTCGCATGCAATCCTTCCTTTACACACACACCCATTCTTTTGTGCACAATCCCTTCCATTGCATGCAATGCCTTAGGGTCGCGCATGAACCCCTTTTTTGTGCACAATCCCTTCATTTGAATGCAATCCCTTCGAGTCACGCACAAAGCCTCAGCCCCCTATTTCGTGAAAGAGACACTGGTTTCCCGCCAGCCCAGGGATTTTTCACACCAGACCACCTTATTTCACACAAGCCCAAGGGTTGCGCTCAATATCTCGACGCCCTTCACCTCGATGCTCCCTGTGCGCCCTCTTGAGTGAATGCCCGATGACCTCCTTCTTGGTGCCATTCGTAGGTGTCTTGTACTCCCCAGGCATCCGCATCATGCATGGTATTGTCGTACGACCTTCTAGGATTGTACGAAGAAACATCAAGGTCCCATGGAAAATCCTTCATGTTGTGTTTCTCCATCTCTTTCATCTTCGCATAGGCACACTAACGACTATTGATTCTTTCCATAGTCACGCTAACATGGACCCCTCGATGGTTCGCCCCGTGACACCCCCTCACCACGGCCTTGCCGATGCCTTCCCATACACAAGGGGTAGAGGTCACCAGTTATGTAAGTCCTAGGTGTGCGGAGCTAACCCACCCCATTTGAGCTGTAGGACGCTAAACTGCCAAGCACCACTTTCTCAACATATGATGTTAAACTGTGACATGGCCCTGTGCCTCGCACGCAGGGTCCCCCCGCCTCAGATATTCTCCACGCTTACTCGTCTCCATGGGGATGGTATCACCCCTCACAGGGGATGATATCATCCTTTATGGAATGATGTTTTTCTTCACGGGGAAGGGAGACCACCTTGGTGTAACCCCCTAGTCTTCCTTCCAGGAGGCATCGCCCCTACTCCTCCTCCCTTCCTCGATGACAAGGCCAGCAGAGGGCGTGATAGAGAATGGGGCCCCTCCTCTCCTCCGGGGTGCCAAATCCATCTCCCTCTGCTCTTTTTCTCCCTCTGGCCTCCATCCTGGAGTACGTCCCAACACCATGGGTTGATCAATGCGTACCCCTCTTCGTTTCCCATGGATGCACCCTTCGCGACGTGATTGTCAGGTCTCTGCTAGCTCTTGTTTCTCACACTGATCATGAATCCCGTGATCATAGAGTGAGCACCGACCATGAAACACCTTGGGCCACCTTAGAGTGTAAGCCCCAATCCACCTGAACTATGGTGACATTGATCCATGCTGAGTCATGGTACGTAGGACGCCACCACGAAGTTCAAGCCTTACCACATTCGGCTGTCTTAGAGTGTAATCCCCATGAATCCTTCACTATAGAGACTTTGATTCGTGATAAGGCATGGTATGTAGGAAGGCTCCACGAGGTTCAAGCCCCACCACTTTTGGCCACCTCAGAGTGTATGCCAAAATCCACCTTAACTACGGGGACTTTGATCCATGCTAAAGGCATAGTACGTTTGAAGCCTTCACATGGTTCAAGCCCCACCACTTTGGGCCGCCTCTGAATGGAATCCCCAATCCATCTGAACTACGAGGAATTCAATCCGTGCTAATTCATGGTATGTAAGAAGCCTCCATGATGTTCAAGCCCCACCACTTTGAGCCATCTCAGAGCATAAGCCACAACTATCTTGAACTACAAGGACTTTGATCCGTGCTAAGGCATGGTACGTAGGAATCCTCCACGAGGTTATTTCCCCACCACCTTGGGCTATCTTCAAGCATAATCCACAGCCATCCCGCACTATGGGGAATTTGATCTGTGCTAAGGCATGGTACGTAGGAAGCCTCCACGAGGTTCAAACCCTCTAAACCATTGGCCGTGACCGTGTCTGTGTCGGTGTGCCAAGGCCCATTTCCACCATGGGCCGCCTCAGAGTGTATGAACTAATCCACCTGGACCCCAGGTCCCCTTCACGTTGGTTCACCGACTCCAACTTTGGGCCACCTAAGAGCGTAATCCCCAAATCCCCCGTCCCGCATGACATTAAACTACATTCCATCCCGAACAACGGCGACATTTATTTCCTTCCATGGGGATACGTAGTAAGACTTCATGAGCCTCAAGCACACCACTCATGCCTCATCTTGATCTATCCCTCGAGCCCATGTGTCTTGGAAAGCTCATGTCCTAACCCGGAGGTTCCACTTCCTCTGGGTCCCATCCACGCAATCATTCTCATAGGTCGCCTATTCCGGTGCACCACCGTATCATATAAATACACAGACATTGATTCCATGCCACAAGGATATGTAGGAAGTCTCTTAGATACCCAAGCCCAAAGACATCATTCATCTTGATTCTTACCCGGGCCACCAAAACCCAGTGGGATCATGCCACATCACTCATCATTACCCTCCAAATCATTTGGGAAGCCTCCCACGTGCTGGCCACATCATCGGTGTTCACTGCAGGTGGTTCTTCAATCTGATCCACCCTAGCTAGTTTTCTAATTAGTCTGATCAATATCCCATGGATGTTAAACTTGCGGCATAACCTGTGTTAAACATGGGAAGTTGAGGAAAAACTCTCATACATGCCTATGGCATAAAATTCCCCGCGTTCGATGAGGTATGCCTCGGTCTTCTCTGCCCTCAATAATCCCTATAATAAGGGACAAAATACAGACATTCCAATCCCTATCGTCAAGACCTGCAAGTGATTCCCCAACGCAACTGCTCTCTTAATTGAAGGTTGCTACCCTGACCAGACCCGTTGGAAGGTCCTTACAGAAGCATCATAATTAACTGGCATCCATGAAGCTATGGCTCCATGAAGAGCCTCACGGATTACGTTTTAAATCTATGAGGGATACCTGGACTGTGTGACAAGATACGAGGTGGAATGCATGGAAGGAAGAACTGATATCCCGCCATCCCATTTCAATCTTGGAGAAGACACCCCTGAAGAAGGAGTGAATGACACCCGCCTTTGGAAAGAGGGAATGCGGGGTAACAGCTACGCATCCTCTATGTGATGGAAGCACAAACCCCGATGAAATCATCCGAAACATTTTCAATGAAAAATTTCTATTCAGTTTTTACTATAAAATATTTTTAAATTGATAAACAAATCATATTTGTATACTATTTAAATATAAAAAATAGAACATTTAATTTTATCCATATTAGGTAAATCTTAATAATAGTATTTACAATAGTTAAATTAAATAATCATTTAATATGTTTGAATTTGGTTTTGTACCTCAGATAATTTTAATTAAATAACCATGAAATAATAATAATACTCATATATATTTAATTTAATCAGCATCATAGATAGTTTAATCATTGGAGTATGACTAAAAATTTCAATCCCCTTCAAGATTCACTCTCATCCATGTGTGTGAAATAAATGGTAAAAATCTATAATAAATTTTTCATGAATTAGAGGTAATATATTTCCATTCTTAATAATATCAAAATATCAAATAAATTATATAGTTTCTCTCAAGATATAATAGCCTTCTATTCATCATGATGAAATGATACACACTATTCCAAATCCATATTTCAAAATATCATTTACTCCTGAATCATGAAATATAGTTTTGATAAATTGTAATAAATTTGATGATTTATTCACATAACCAAATATACTGTCAAATAATTAACATGGTCCTACATAATTTTAGGGTAAAATATTATGACTTCCATTAACTAAAAAATTCAAGGAATCAAGGTACTGGAGGGAAATCAAGTTCATCAATTCCACAAATTTTGTGAGGCAATTTGTTACAAAAAATGATTATCTAGGTTCTCAGTGTTCGCAATCCATCTGTTAAATGTTTCCATACGAATATTTTATATTTTGATCATAATGTACCAATAATTATTCTAATTTTTAATTATTGAGAACCCCTTCACCACATTCCTAGAGTTCATCAAATTGTAGAAATGAAAAAAAGTCATGATAATAAACATATTGTGATTTCAGTAGTCAACACACTGGTATAGGGTTATATTATCTTTCATGGAAAAAATCATTGTTATTTCCCATGGAAAAGACATTTTATAATGAATCTTTTAGATATAAAATCACCAATCTGAGTGTTGAAATCCATCATCTCAACTGGTTCCATATTGTAGCAATGAACATGTATTGGCTGAGTACCTTGAGAAAATAATAATTGATAATTATACTAACATACTATTGGAATAAAATTTATGATGGAAATAAATTGGGACACCCATCAAATACTTGTGAAATATAAACACTTGTAGATTATAAATTTTGTTCAAAGGAAATCATGGATTTCTTCCAACACAAATACAAAATAGGATGTATTGATCGAAAAAACCTTTGGTCCCATTGTCCTAAAAGTACATAACACTCCCCATTGGGAGTGATTAAGGTGACCATATAATGATAATAGTAAATATGATCTTTATGAATTAAAAACCCATATAATATGAGAATTGAATCTAGAGGACTCAAATTAGGAATCATAAATTTCTAGAGATAATTAGTTTCCATAATGGTAATTTTCATAAAGGGAATCAATTGTCCTAAAAAATATTTATTGCAAGTGGAGTATACGACTCTATTGAAAGTTTCATGAAATCCATGGAAATATTAAGAAAGTCCACAACATGGTAAGATATGATTAAATAATGGTAACAAGTATAAATTAATGTTATCCCTGACGAATAAGACATGGTATACCTCTAACTATCATAGGAACTGAGTTAATTTCCACTGGAGACTCATCCAAAGTGTAATGAAACATTCTCATAATACATTGGGTTAGAACCAGTTTTATTGATTAAAATAGCTATGAAATACATCATCATGGTATAATAACTCCATATATCTTATTAGAGTGGTAAAAATATGGAATAATTGCAACATCAGATCTTAGAAACGAAAAGAGATACAAATCACATGTGCCTCCATGAATGTGTGCTTTTAGTGCCAAACATCATGATATTTTAAACAAGTTAGTGTTCCCATAAAAGATAATGTAAGTTATTTATAATAAGTATAATTCCAATATATACCACTTTGGTCTCTTCCATGGGACTCATAATGAATCTCTTTCTATTGAAATAGTACACTTAAAAAACTTATTAGTAGGAGGTACTCCCATCAACCATTACATACTTTCCAAGTCATGTTCTACCATATATGAACTATAAATAACATCATAATACGAGGTCATATTAAATAATTAAATCGAAGAAAAAAATATATTGTCTTAGAGAGATATCATACTTCTGTTTTTATAATGGCTACCGTATACTGCATCATGTGAGATATGGAAATGTTCCTTGAAATGCTCTAAATACAAATTCATTGTTCAGTATCCTTTTTTATGCTATAGAACTCTATTGACATAGATAATAACATTTATTCTTGGTATAATTGATCAGAAAAAGATTACAGATTTCTTTCAACTATAAGACTAAAATTTCCCATCTATAACTATAGACTCCCACAACATCATTTAACCCCCTTCAGGTTTGAAGATATCACATTTCACCATAATATAATCTAGATTGTCCATGAACTCTAATATTTTCTAAAACATTTTCAAATATCCTCCACCTCTTGATGATATTATGAATTCTAAAAATATATTAGATTAAGTCAAATAAACTCCATGGAATGATATTTTTTATCAATCATCCAATTTATAACCAAAAAAGTCATAAATAGGATGGATAAACCTAGTGATATTTGAGATTAGCCCATTTGTACCACAACCTCTATATTGATTTGATCAAACTGATGGTTACCTTTTTAGGTTCATCAATAAAATCCTTATATGGTATACTTAAACATTTTATTTGGGGCATGAAACTACACATCATCAATATTTAATAATGGAAACATCATTTAAGATATTAAAATTAATCAAATATATCTATTTAAATTCAACTAGGCAATGAAAATATCATTTCAAATATTTATAAAAATTATATAATTAGAATAAATAACTACTCAATGATACATTTTACAAATATATCGTGGTAACAGAATAATTGTTATGATGAGATATAGACATGGAATCACTGATAACATTACCCTTATTTCTAGAAAATAGTTTTTCTTATTTACCAAGGCATCCAAATATTGTATAAAAACAATCATTAATGAACATAAACTACTATTGATATTGTTTTTTCATGAAATGACCTATATAAACCACTTAAATGGAACCTCAATCATTTCAAAAAACACAGGAAGGGCGTTATCGTTCCTCATAGGTTAGAGACTATCAACTAGGCATCAAAAGAAACAATAGGGACTGATTTCACTACAATAATAACTCTTTATGACAACATGATTTGTATATTATAGTAAAAAATCACTATATAAATTACATCTCAAGATAAAAGAACCACAAGATAACAGATTTGTAAATAGGCTCAAAATTAAGAATTTAAATTATATGGGTTTTTATATTTGTCATAACCATAAGAATTTTTTCTCTACTATATTAGTGAATTATCATGGGATGGACAATATTAATTATTGCAAAAATATTTTTCTTAATAATATAGAAGGTACACATCTTCTCAACACTATTAGTTCCCCTTATATTTTTGGGGAAAAATGTCTCCATCAAAGAAAAAATTAAAAATTCATTGGATTTAATCCTTTATGGTATCAAGAATGTGGTTTTCAATTATTATTTTATCAATGAATACGGTATTCTAGTTTGGTATCTTCTTTCTAATGGGTATTTATCATTAAATGCCTTCTTTTGATACACTTTGAATTTGAATTATGAAAACTAAGCAAAAACATTTAGAATAAATTTTATTTTTCCACCATTATTTCTATTTCATAGAAGGACATATAATCCAAAATTCCCACTGATTTTTATTTTTAAGGGTGTCAGAATTATGATATTTTCTGAAGGATTTTTATGTTTCTAGCATAGGGAGGACGTTGATCATTTTTTCATAGGTTGTACTACAACCTCGTCAATATTGATTGCAATTGGAGATTGTTTTGAAATTGAAATTACATGATCATATTGTATATGGGATCATATTCTAGTATCCATAAACTCCCTTCTTTCATAGTAGGCTATCAACCTATTAATTATATAATGATTAATTATTATCCAAAATATATGGATCATCTGGAATAATTGTATTCATGATGTCCCTACCATCAATTTTCAGTCATCCTTGATTCATGTCTTTTATATTATTAAAACTAAAAATGATCTCCAAAAAATATGTTGTTGTAACTCAATTCATGGTTTTACAATTCTAAATCATCTCTGTATTGTATGTAAATTTTTTCATCCTATTGGAAAAATTTAATGTAATTTTGAATTCCTCTATTTTCGAGACACGTCAATTACATTATTGATAGTGCATCAAGTAGAAATCAGGGACCTTCCAATTACAATGTGATTTTCAGTAATCATTATGGGAAAACTATGTGTTGCCTTCCTAGAACATGCAGTTTCTCCATATCTATTAATTTTGAAATGGTCAATATTATTAATGTTGTTGATTTTTTTAAAACAACATGGCCACCTCAATTTATGGACTACATGTCTCTTAATCACCATAGTCTATTCCATGAGATGTTGTAAAATTCATATTTAATTGAAGCTAACTACTAGATTGAGTAACTACAAGGATGATCATTAATCCATTAACAATATCATTATGTCTACAAACCATCAATAAAATTACTAATCTTATTTCATTTTGATGAAATATGTTATTTATCTTTAGTTGATATGGGGAAATGATGTTCATGATAATATTTTCAATTTTTGGCAGTGTTACATTTGTAAAAAATCATCATTTATAATATTTTTATTTTTAGTTTATTCAATGAAGGAGACATGTTCATTTCTTTAAGATCTCATTATAAATAAAAAAGTGGATAACATGATCGACTAGTAACCCCCATCTCCAAATGACAGAATCACCAAGAATTTTCACTAACGCAAAGTAATATCATTCCATTCCCTTGACCTATAATTATAATTTATTCAAATTAAAATAGGTAAAAGTAGTGTATGTGCACAAAATCCTAGTATGATATCATTTTGAAATCCATTAAAAATTTATATTAATTATACCTAATATGACTAAATTTTAAAAAAACATGGAATGTATTTCAAATTTCATGTAAATTATTTATATATATACACAATTTCAAAAATCATATATAATATAAGAAAAAAAGATAATTTAATTTAAATCAGGTATATAAAAGAAACTATTTAAAAATCAGAAGGAATAATCATTAATATCAAAAAATTGATGAATACGAATTTCAGTCAAACACTTGTATGCATAATCATTTTCAAACATATCTCCCTGGTATTAACTATGATTAGTTAGCTCTGATTATAAGGATAGAAAAATATAAGTGAAATACAGCTTCTGTTATGTTCACATTCCATATAACCCAATCCATGGATAATTTGAGATAATCCAATATAATAAACTCTATACCTTCATGATTGCATTATATCATTTTCCCCATCAATCCATCACTAAATAGTGGTTTACACGGGGTTAATATCCTCTTGCTTAATAACCTAGGATCGCCTAGGATTCAAGGGGATCAATAATACCTGGGGTATCATTCATTTCAATCAGTAAATCATTTTATTATTCCCATATTTTTGTTTCATAACATTCCATTCCATTTCAAAAAGCAGACAACAAAATGGTTTTATATAGACTACGTTCTCTGAAAATATTTAATTTTATTACAAATAATATAATATTTAGTCTCATAATTTTTAAAGAGTAATTATCTATGTCATAAATTAAATTAAGAAATTAAATATAATATTATTTACTTTTTTAAATCATCACATTATTTTCAAAATTTATTTTCAATGGAATTCCCAAATACACATAATCTCATCACAATATCATATATCAAATAATCAAATACATCATTTCAACATGATAATAATACAATTTTAAATTAATTATGACAAAAATGATTCAAATGATATAATTTTTTTTAAAAGAAACCAACATCAATCATAATAACAACAATTATATATCCAATAACCACCAAAATAGTGTTTATGGCTAGAAAGAACATCAGAGTATCCTGGAATAATAATTCTTCTAGTCATGATATATATCCATCTATGAAATATGTATCTACTACTCATGATGTGGGATATATGTGAGTAAATAATAAATCATTATCAAATTATTATTTCATAACTATAAGTGATCAATTGTTTAAATCATCACATCTATTCATGATGAATCATGGTTTTAATGGTCAAATTCACCTATTGAGAGACTACATGGTGATTTGGGTCGAACAGTTATTTAGGATGAATGATTTATATTAAAAAAAATATTATAAATATAATTATAATAAAACAATATTATTTCCTAGACTAATCGATTTTAGCAGATATCTTTTTTCAACCTTTTTATAGTTGATGGAAGCTAGAATTTTTATGTCTACATGGGAACCCCAGTGTTTTGTTTGGGAAGTCCCTTTAATGAATCCAGTACTATAATAATATCATCAACTAGCCTTTGGAACATAATTTATTTTCGGTATAATTCCTATAAGAAGAACCACATTTCATCCCTCACTAGTTTACTAATGTCCCCAAACCTTATGGTGGGCCTCCTATAGAAATTCTATCCACATGACCTTTACCAATCCCATGCTAGATACCTATGTTTTCTCCCAAACTCAGAGAAAAAGATCACTTCCACCTTACAAATCCCTCAAAATTTATTTACATAATTAAACATTGAAGTATAAATTTGGTACATTAGTGATTAATGTAGTGAACAAGAAAATTAAAAAAAAATTGTTCATACCTAAATTATATTGTTAAGATGTTATAGATAGTATAAAGTGACTATTCAAATATTTGAATGCATAATGAGGTTGTTCTCACATGAATTTAATTCTTCATGGATATGTATTTATCTATTTAGTATGTGTTTTATAATATTTTTCATCCAATCATTAAAATAGAAATATATTATTTTTTTGTTCTGAAAATATTAAATTTTTTTGGAAGCATGTGGTGAATAATATATTTTCTTGCCTAACAATAATGAAGATAAAATGAGTAAATTGAGTCATTATGAGTCATATCAAGGAAACTCCATGGAGATAAATTATTTATACCCATGAATTATTAATGGATATAAAAATTTTAGAATTGGATTACATTTTAATAAAGTATCTATATTAAATGGTTTTATAATCATATTTATGAAACATAAACCTTGTCAAGGCACATCATACCTCTTGATAGTTTGGAATGTGTTTTAACATTGTTTTACCTATTGGAAATACCACCAAATAGCTCTATAGTTCATGGTTTGTTCAATATATCATTATTAATATAATAGATACAAGACCAAATGCATGTACTAAACCTTAATCAAATGTTAATGGATCATGGTATATCTTTTTGTGATGATCCTTTGCATATTCATCACATTAGATAACAAGTGTTGATAATTTGGGTGAATATAATACTATATTCACTGTGGAGAAATAATAAAATGAATTATTAAATGTGGGATATTGAACAATATATATCGATGAAAGACCCAAATTTTTTGAGATTCCATTATTGAAATTTTAATGATAGAAATTTTAATGTGGGGAAGATAGTACCATGAAGGTGTCACTTTTATTAAGTATGTTTTTAATTATAATGAAACTCTAACATAATGGAACTATAATAATTAATAAATATTATGAAATATATATTAAAAAGTACATAATTTCAAATTGATTAAATAATTTTCATTTTTGAATACATGATGTGATAAATATCTTAAAGAAATATTTTTTCCCTTATAGGGATGAATATATTTTTTTTTTGAATATTAAAAATAATTTCATCAAAAATACTCTAAATTTTATGAAATTATCAGAATGTTAGAAATCATTCATGTTTATGAAATCTTTCTATTGATCTATCATGTATTTAAGAAATAATACATTTCAATTAAATGGACATAGAAATTTATTTGTATCATTTTAGAAATATATGTAATGTTTAATTCAAATAAAAACATCATTTAGATATTATATTTATTCATATATTGAAAATGATAAAGATGGTTTGGTTTTGGATTAAAAGTCAACTATAAATCCAATTATATTTAATTATACTAATAATTCAATAATAATCAATGATATTAAAAATTGTGATATAGATCATTTTTATGAATAAGTGTACAATTTTCACAGAATGGGTTTTCTTGTGTTTTAGGATCATATATTAAATTTAATTTCATCCACATATTATAATTTAATCATGTAATATAGAATCATTATTTTGAATTATAAATAAAATTATTAGGATATAATGTTAGATTATTTTGTGTTTATAATGAATAAAAACCATGTTAAATATGTTTCAACATAATTAAGGGAAAGATATTATAAAAGGGTTAAAATAAATAAATGAATATTTATTAAAACAAAAAAAAGTCATATATCACATTGATTTATTTCATTTAAACATCAATCTTAACAAATTTTAGGTTATGAAATTTAGGATCTTATAAAATAAATAATACATATAACATATGAAAATGTTTCATTTATTTTATAGTATTCCCCTCAATAAACATATTAAATGGAACCTCGTATCACCTATTATCCACTTATCATGAAAAACACATATAAAAAATACCAATCCAATGACATTAATTATAATATTTTTCTGAAATTGTGTTATTTTCCATCTCGAAATATTACTTCGTGATGGGATATTGTGTAATGAAAAAGATGTTGTCAAAATAAAATATATATGTTCCTACATGGATTTTTTTGTTTCTCTCTA
Organism: Viscum album; assembly: GCA_963277665.1. Classification (NCBI taxonomy): domain Eukaryota; kingdom Viridiplantae; phylum Streptophyta; class Magnoliopsida; order Santalales; family Viscaceae; genus Viscum; species Viscum album. The sequence continues at coordinate 1,900,842,471 of OY728150.1, forward strand.
CGCAAGATTACACCAAATATTCAACATACATACTAAAATAATTGTATTTATAATTTTATCATACATAGATTTTTAATGGTATTGTTACACATTTTTTATCTTTGATTACAAACTATGGTAAAAGGAAACATCACTATAACGTACATTTGGACTACCATCTCCCCATTATGATGTATTTAATTTTTCATCACATATTTACAAGTATAGTTATAAATATTTAATTAATAAAAATATATGTGAATTATGACATAATTATTATTATTGAAATATGTGATATCATTTTTCTTCATACACTTCAATCTGTTATAAAATTATAACATTTATAATGAGTACATGTGGACTACCACCTACATAAAGAGATATGACTCATTAATTTATTACCAACAAGAATTAATTAATCTAAAATTGAATATAATAAATAAAAATAATATTTGTGAAAAAATTATCACTCTAAAGAGGATTGAAAAATTTCATTGTAACTGAAACCATTATTATTATATTAATTTAATTTTAGTTAAATGGACTGAGCGCCATTAAGTTGTTGTTGAATGTATGAACTATTAAATAAGGGTAAGTGAAATGATTATAAAATGAACATAAATAATTTAATATAAATGTAAATGGCTCTTAAAGATTGAATAAATTTATATTTTATATTAAGGAAGATATAATGCATTTTAAAAAGTAATAATCCATGGTAATAATTTTTCTTCTTAGATCAAATCTAATGAGATTTATTTTATATCATACAACAAAAATTATATATGGTGTATATACTACACATTTTACACATTATATCATTTCCTTAACAAAATTAATTTTTTTATATGATTCAAATAACATTTTCTATTATAGGGGTCTTCGATTCCGAATTTATTAAATCCTTAAAGGGTTTCTTCAATCACATTTTAATATATTATTTTTCATATTATATTTATATTTGTGGAATGATATGATATCCTTTTTCATAAAATTAATATTTTATTTTTTGAGGTTATTTATGGGATTTCCATGTTTCCTTACATTTTATCATCTCTTTGATGGTAAATAAACTAATGGATGTTTTATAATAAAAATAGTCTTTTATACTAATTTTTATTTTGAAAACATAGTATTCCATATCAATATTCTACAAATTTTTTATGTAAATGTTTATTAATATTAAAATTATTAATGATGGAAATTTTTAGAAATAATTATATAGAGAGTCTAGATTTTATTTATATGACATTATTATATTACAAGGAATATTTTGATATCCTAGAGTAGAGTCAGCGTTGGATTCAATGTCATGGAGATAATTGATGTGGTAGTATTAAAAATTTAAATATATTTTATCACAAACATGTGGTTTTTTCGTAAATGTTTAAAAATTATTTATTAGAGTTCATATCATAAATCCGAGATAGAAGATTAGTCTGGAACATTGGTTTTACCCTATGTGCAACATAATATTTTCCTATGTTGATTGATCGATTTGGGGAGAGTTGGTTGAATAATTAATGGGTAGTTATTATATCAATAAAATCAAATTAACAACCCTTCCCAACATTGGGTGAATGCATAAAAAAATTAATGGATTATCAACCCTAGTAAAATTAATGACATTAGGTTGAACATAGATGAGGTGTTCATTTTATCCCTATTTTTATGATGATCATACTAAGAATTTGGTGATGTAGGTTCTAGAGATCAATTTGGAGCTGAAGTTTCTCCATTTCACAATGAGGCATACTGATTTACATATTGTCCATATAGATAACATTTTTTGCAATTTTCAATGTTTTATTTCCCTTTTACTACTAATAGTGATCCCATGGTGGTAGATCTATGGATTTTTGGGTAAACATGGGAGTTTTCAGCCCCTGATATAAAATTCCCATTGACAATTTTCGATCACACAGAGTTTAGTTTAGGATCCCATGCCATGTGGTCATCCAATTTGGGGGAGATTAAAATTGGGGATTGCACACTATGTAAAGTGGGTACATGAAATGTAATATTGTTTTTTTGTTTGGTCAAGGATTATATCCACATATTTATTTTTTAATTACATAGTTGTGTGGAAGTAAATAGATAGGTACACAAGCACATGGTGTATGAAAAGAGCATTAGCCAAGGATGCAACTGTGTATACTAGTAGACAAGTCATTGAGGTTACCGATACTACACACCATGTGTCATTATATGACAATCCATCTAAGAATAGTCTTGGAAACATCTAGAGTTTTAGAAAATGATCCACATTGTGGGACAAGGATTATATGAAATGTATATTCTGAAATTACTACTATGCACTGGGAGGGGAAAAGGCCAGGGGATATATTCTTAAGAGACATTGTGCAATTTGGGATTATTATAAGTACTTACCATAGTGAAATAATCCTAATGAATATCTATAATCAGGAATTGGATATAGTCTAGTGAGTAGACTATCCTGAGTAGTTTTATATGATATACGTGATGATTTCCATGTTTTTTTAATTTGAGAAATTATGTGTGGTATTGGTGGTTGTTCTCATTTTTATAGTTTTATAAAACATCATAATTTAATTTGTTTGCATTGGTATATTACTATGATAGTACAATATGATATTGTGTACTTATCAACAAATTGTGATCACTTTAGAAGGATGGGTTGGCGTAGTGTAGGTGTATCCCTTTGAGAGGCCATGAAATGATCCTTTTTGATATAGACTTCCCTAGGTAGGTTTCATTTTATCCTCATGGACACCGTAAATTGGGATTCAATGACTATTTGAGAAGGATATCCATGTTGGATTTAGTTAATTGTCTGATATATGATCATTTAATAGGATTTTTCAGTAGATATTGCGGAATTATCATCAGTATAATCCCATACATGGATGTTGTATTCTGAACTGGTTTTTGGGTACCGTCCAAATGTTCTTTTCATAAAACCCTATAAATAGGTCATGGATTTGATACTTTGTATGGTTTTTGGAATTCCCCAGTGGTCTTATGTTTTATCTCACATCTGAGAGTTATTATCTCTAAATTACAAGATTAGGTCAATGGTGTCCTGCAATGGTCCTCGGTGTATTCCACACTATTATGAGAAGAGTTGTTTTGTGTTCCGAGTAGGGTTAGAGGTGTACCTCAACTGGGATAGTTGAGATCACATTTCACCATGTAATGCTTCGATGAGATACGATGTGACTTTCTTCATGGTGAGACCCTACATTCATATTCACTTGGATATGGAATATCAGGGATGTAAGAGCTATTACAAATGTGAGATATCTCATTTAATTGTTCCATATTGGAAGGTAGGGCTCATATAATGAATTATCATAGGCAATCATTACTTTTGAACATTCAGTAGAATGTTTTGTCTAGTTGCATGTTTGGAACCCCAAAAGACATCCAGTCTGAGAAAAAAATATTTTGGTTATTATTTTATTCCTTGTAGTGATTTCACATTACATGATTAACACACCATGTGGAGATTATATTACTAGACACTTATATCTAATGAGTTTTCAATAGGGAGTTTCTTCTCCCACTAACATGGGTTCACTATTTCTTGGGTCAATCAGATTATTTATTTTTATTCTATCCCTATTGATTTCTTTTTTTTGAAGACAACTATGAATTTTTATACTAAAAACTAAATGAGAAATCCCCACACATGTAGTGTCTTATGCATAAGATAGGATATTTGATGGAGTCATAGGAGGTCCAAGAGAAGGAAGAGTATAGTGATGTTGATAGTCAAAGGAATATATATGTTGATGTCTGTAATGTGATTTCGTGGATTCATTTTACAGTATTCCCCTCGATCTAGCTGGTTTGGATCACTTTTAGTTTTTAATGGAATTTTATTCTTAAAATTTTTATTCTTTCAACACATTATTTTACTCTGATTATGGGATAGATGTATGCATGCCCTTTTTTGTTTTATTTTTAATTATCTCAAAACATTTTTATAGAGATATTTGTGGATCTATGCATACATGTAATATTGGCTAAGGCATCCCAGGTTCCTAATACTCCTAATTTGTTCTTTCTCCAGCCTTGGGCATATCAATGTCTTGAATGGTGTAGTTATGGCTCGGTCCATTGTGTTTTGGATCACAAACGAGTGGTATTAGATTAGTTTCATTCTTCGGACAGTTTGGAAATAGAACCATGGTGAGGATTGGTTGTTATTTTTGGGAATGAATTTCTAATTATACATGTTAGTAAATCATTAAATGGAAAAATGGTTGTTTCATCATGAGACGTACCCATTCCATAATAAATTTATCACATAGTCATAGGATTGTTACTTTTAGAAATTATTATTAGGGAATTATTCCACATGACACATTTAGTACTATGTGGTCGGTTCCATGTCATTCTTAAGTCATATCCAAAGATATAAGGTTTGACTATGAATAATCTTGATTATCTTTTCGGATACCATAGTGATGATAATAGAACTAGTGTATATAAAGGCATTGTGAGAAAAATTTATCAAGTGATGAGGATTCTGATATGGAATTACAGAAGTTGTTATCCCTTAGGGTGGTCCCATAATTGAGCCACCACAATTAGATAAATAGGTTGTGTCATACGTTTAGGCTAAGAATTTTCACTACAACACCCCATCAATCAATCAATGGAAGGTCCCTTCTTACAATTAATTCGTATAGTATAAATTACATAAAATTAAAAAAATAACAGAAAAAATATTATAATGGAAGAATGAATTAAATAAGATTTTATTTCATAAATTGAGGAACATATAATATTGTAATAGTAACATGACATTCAGAATAGTAATATGACCGTTATGAATAGTAAACCAGCCAATAAAAATGTAACCTGACCAATAAATGTATAAACAAGGTTTATGAATCTTATTAATTAATATATGATACAAAAAAATAATTGTATAAGTAAATATATATCTTGAAAATGATAAATTATTATTTTTTAATTTTTTTACGAAGGATAAATATTAGTATACAATTTTGTAATAACATAAATGATAAAAATATATTTTATTTGTATAAAAGTGATTAATAAACTAATATTTCCTTTTATTCATATTATAATATAATTTTATGACACATTAATTAATTTTTTACAGTGATAAAAAATGAGTTATAATATTAATATTGGTATTTATTGAACATATGATGAATTTAATTAAAAATTTAATTTCTCATATTGAGAAAATTATTTTAATAAAATGGAGTCTATTTTGGAATTTTACACATTTAAAAATGTTTGAGATGATTTATTTTAATTTTTAAGAAATATTGTATTTTTTTGTTAATAGTGAAATGTAGTAATTTATTGTATATGATATATACATTAATTATTGAGTAATGGATGATGTATGGATCATTTAATCACCATTGTATCAAAATCACATGTTCAAATTACTATTCATAGTCACAATAATCGAAACAATTCATAGTCTTGAGACAAAATAAACAAAATGAATAAAATAATAAACCCCCCCTCCTCTATAAAACTAATTATATGTATCATCCATGTTTCTTGTATGTTTTTGGTCTTAATAGAAGAAAAAATCAAAATTCCCTAAATAGGATTTCATGGAAGAAAATTAAAAAGGTAAAATCCTTTTTCACTTTGATTATTTTCTTTTCACTTTATTTTCCTATCTTATATTCTCTTCACCTACTCTATCCGGACATGCATAATAACTATTTTGTGATATATTTACGAGAATTTTATTTTATAAAACTGAAATCCACCAACATGAATCTTACCCTCTTCTATTAATTTCAAAAATGAAAATATGTTAAGTAATGTGTTGATTTATCAACTTAATGGATGAAATGTTTTCATTTTCCATTACCTATTTAATGGTAGGACATAGAATCATTATAATGGATGTTATAGATTATTAAATTTATCTTATAACCCTTTCTATGTTTTCAAACTAACTTTTATGCATAATAGGAAATAAAGTACTTAAACTAGTTTGTGATGATAAAAAACAATTAAAATAATCTATATTATTTTCAGTAATTATTTGTTTAATGATTCATACTCACCCGAAATAAAGAATGAATTATATAGAAATTTATTTTTATTATTTTTAATAACATTTAAATTTAATTATATATATCAATTCCCATTTTCGGAGACATTGAAAACATTTACACAAGTGAACCAATCATTAAAACTAAAGAAATGGACACTCCCAATAAAGAAATTGTATCTTATAACTCATCAAAAGAACCACAAATGAGCATAATAAAATTAAAATATATAAAAAACATGTATAAATTTTAATAAACTAATTATTTAAAGTATATAATTTTATTATTTTGGATATTAAGATCTAGTGAATAACACATTTGGACATAAGGTAAGGAATTTATTCTAAACATCCATTTTTTCCTTTGGGTTACACTTTCTCACCAATTACAAAAATTTATATATTTTTTATAGTTATATAATTCTACAAAATTATGTTTATATCTTCTTAAATCATTTATAAAAACTTTATCATCATTTATTGATGGGGAAATAAATGTTTTTACATGGTTCCTCAATCAATTGTTCCCAAACAGACTGTATGATAAAGGGAACATCCAGTTTTCTTACCCATGTTCAAGTTCACTATTTTTCTTTTCAATGATACAGTCTTTTTAATAAACAAATAGTTTTATCATGTAAAATAATATTGGCAAATTTATGGTTTTATAGATACAAACATTCCTTTTAATGATTAAAATGTCTTTAATATTTTCATTAAATTTCCCTAAAATTCTTAATTTCATAAGTCTCGTAAACACACTTTTTATGTGTTTTCACTTTAGGATGACATCAATTATCATGAAATATGTCTATTTTCTCAAGTAGATTATCATTCGTGATTTAAATATATTCTTTCATGGACACTGGGGGATATTCCATTTTTTATTCCTTATGACTTGATTATGATACCCAATTCAATCCATGGGTGACCCTTATGCTTGATTCTTCAAGTGGAACACATATGCATGCAGTTGTTTTTATTGGTGCACCCTGATTGATCTCCATTTCATTGTGTAATGTTTTAACAACATTATATGTCATTTATGGTGAAAATGAGTTGTATCATAAGCACCATATGGGATTAGGGAGCAAAACTAATCCATCATAGTACTATAACCACAATGTTATGTTTTCTCAAGAGTGAATTGTGAATTCAGGTTATGATAAAATATTCCTTTGAGAATTTATTATTACATCGTATAATTCATTAGGTGAAATCAGTATTATTTTATAAATTAATTATGTTTATTTTATTATTGTTATGTATTTTGAAATCATTATAACTAAAATGATTATTTTGAAAAGTAATCTTGATTTCATAAGCCTGAATTTTCGAACGTTATATTATTTTTTTCTTTATTATAAGGATATGTATAAGCCAAGTAGTGGTTTGCGGTCTTTCAATGGTATATAACTCTTGTATTGAATGATTATTTTTTTATTTTATTTTATGTGTTGTATAATTATAATTATCTCATGTATTCAGACTCTCTAAAACACCAATTAATTTCAATCGTAGGTTTTGTTATAAATAAATAAATCACATACATAAAAAATAGGTTTCTGGGTTGTTATAGTTGGTATCAGATCAAGGTATAGTTATTTTGGAGATTTGGACTAGATCACTATTTTAAGAACTGTATATATAAATCAATCCCAATAGAAACCTAGATATTAACATGGGTATAAGTTAGGATATTCATTTCAATTACATGTTTATCATTCTCTATTCAATGTTCCCTTTTTTTAATTATGTTATAAGTACTCCAGATCCACAAATGAACTTCATTTCTTCATAGATAACAGATAAATATAGAAAACACGTGTCAAAAATAAATGTGATAGGAAATGTGATAATATATCTAATGATATTCCAAATATGAGAAGAATGGGTGCTCAAAACATTATAAAAGTAAAATGATTAACTGGCTCATGTTATGAAAAATAACATGAATCACATGGAAATACCTAATTCTAATTATATGATAATGTTGTGAATGAATAATTTATATGAGAATGAGATCTCATGTTTAGTGGATATTATGATCCCCTCATCATTTTAAAATGGATTTACCATATTGTACATGTATTATATATCCTCCACTACCCAGAAAAAGATAATTTTTTGCTGGTAGTTTATTTTTATTATTGGGGAAGCTGATCAGTGTTGAACACTAATCAGAGACACAATGATCATTGTGGATATTGATTCTATAGAATACATGGATTTCAAAAAAATATTTTCCAATAAATAAATATCCAAAAACATCAATATTAATATTGAATGGGAGTTTCATGGATTGATAAAAAAATTTGATGACTCTATTGGGGAGTATAAAGAAAACATCACAAGGATTTCATGATAGACCTATGGCATTTTCATGAACCTAAAAATTACGGGGGATAAAATCATTATAGGACTAATGTTGTGTTTAAAATAATAATTGTCCATTTGAAATATTGATTTCTATGAGTATATTTTCTTATGACCTTATGTTTGAAGTAGATATTGGAGACACTAAGTAGTCTTATAGTCCTAGGGGAAAAATCAGAAAATATTGTTTATTATGAGAGGATTAATAGATAAATACCATGATGGGAACTGAAACCATCATCCCATATGTCAAAAGGGTGAAAATAATAATCATATAAACTACTTAAAGGGAACTGATATATTATTAAGATGTGGATGAGATGGGAAAAAGGATAATAAATGTCATAGTTATATGAGTAATCTACTAATGTGGATGAATAAATGAAGTTTTAGATCATGTCTTATCCTATTGCGTAGTGTTTAAACTGTAGGGATCATGGGAATTATGTGACCCATTTCCATAAGACAGGGTTTGTTGGAGGGAATTAACAATAACAACATATATGTAAACAAGTAATGAAATATTCTATCCCCCATACAATGTTGGAAAAAATATATTATATGGGGATACATACACTAGTAATTCTTTCAAGAATATAAAATTTACTATTTTATTCTAGTTCTATGCATTCTGTCATATCTCAAATGATTTTTACAACCATCCAAACACCACCCATAAATATAGAGGCTGACATATCTATGTGAACAAAAAATGGGGTAATTATTTCATCCAAAGTATATGAAGCCTCCTTAGAAAATGAATATGAACAAAACTCCTAGGAAATTGATTTTTACATCCATTAGTTTATTATGGAGCTATATTGGTAATGTATTTTATACCTTTAAAAAATGCATCATCGATTGGCTGGAAAGGGTATCACTCTTCACATCCCGATGTATCTTCTAATTTTGTACATGTTTATGGAGGAGGACGAATCGTCATCAAAATAATATTCTCAATTTTTTATATTATTGACTTATAATTAGAAAATTCTTGATCAAATTATTTTGGAAAATGAGACAATATTGGTCAAAAAAAATTCTCATTTTGTTGGAATACACTAATGACATCCCTAATGAATTACAAGGTCTTCATCTTGATCGAGATGATGTGTTATCGATTAAATTTATTTCAGGATAATTGACTATATAAAGAAAACCATATATAATGAACACTTTTAAGCTAGAACAATAATGAATAAGTGAGATGATATTTTGGATAAGGGGTTATTCACTCAACTGCTTCACTATGGGTTGATCATGTCCTCTTCCTCATGAATAGTGATGGATTAATGTTCCTATGTGTTGATTATCATGAACTCAGAAAATTATGATAAATAATAAGTATATCATTTACAGATAGATTAGGTGTTCGATCCACTATGTTGGGATGTTTATTTCGTAAAGATGGCTCTTCATTCAGGATATAAAAAATTAAAGGAAAATAAAGAAGATATTTCACTGTCTATCATGTGAATGAGGTATGGAAGCTATAAGTTCATTGTGATGCCCCACAGACTCACTAATGCTCTAGAAATATTAAATAATGAAATTAATATAGTCTTTTGAGACTACCTCATCCAATTTTCCAATGTATTTATTGATTATATTCTCATGTTCACTATGGGAGTGGATAAACACGAGGAGGATTTGAATATTATGTTTAAAAAATAGCTAAGGGAGAAACTATATAAAAAGTGAAATAAATGTAAGTTCCTAATAAAGGATGAATCCTTAATGGGTTATGTCATCACCAGAAAAGAATATCTTTGTAGCGTTCCATGAAATGGGAAATTGTGGAGTGTCACCTGTAAACATCTTAAAATGATATCAAAAGATTCCTTAGTTGATTTGGGGTTTATCAATGATTTTTGTAGAATATATAATAATTGTAAAAGATAATAACCAATAAGACATAAAATGGACTAATGTTGACTTGTACTGCTTAATATGAAGAATACTTCAACAAGTTGAAAAAGATTCTAATCACATCACCAGTTCTCACACTACCATCAAATAAGGTACACATTACCATGTACAATGATACATCAGTTAATGTATTATGATGTCTACTGATTCAAAATAAAATATTGATTTCCTAATCCTAAATACGGATGAAAAATTATGAGAAAAACAATCCCAATAATGATCTGGGGGTTAACAGTTGTGATCTTCACATTGAATATCTAGATTCATTATCTCCTTGGGGAGAAGTGTGAAATATATACTTATCATAAGAGGCTCAAATATATATTCTCATAGAATGAGCTTAATATTCTCTAGTGAAAATGGGTAGATTTAATCAATGATTATGACCAATAAATCCACTATAATCCTTGTATGAAAAATAAAATATAAGATGATATAATTTGAAATAATCATACAACATTATCAATCGTGGGAATTTAGAATGATTAAATCTTCTTTAGATTTGAATAAGATGGATATGGGAATTATTGTGGATGAAAAAACAAAAATCATTTCTCAAATGTTTTCTCAACAATCCCTCATAGTTAAGATAATGGATGATCAAATAGATAAAGGTGGAAGACATGAGAAAAGTGAAATCTTCATATATAAAATTTATAATGAATAAGTTTAAAGATTTGTGTCATGAATATATGTACTATCCAATACAGAGATAAGGAATGTTTTTTAGATACACAAATAGCTCCACTATCTCTATTTATTCTTGTACAAAAACTATTTATAGATATCTCTGAGGGAAGTATTGGTGAAATATATGAAGAAGGATATCGCTGAGTATACATCAATATACATTCTATGTCAGTAATTGAAGTATGAAAAGAAAAATTATAAAAGGAGGACTCTTCAATTACCCACAATAACATTGAAATGGGAAAACATCACTATATAAATTTTCACCAAAAATATGAATATATCCATATGAGACTATGCTATATGAGTTTTTATATATGATCATACCAAGATATATAACTTTATTGAAATTCAATATGACTTTTCACTAGTTAAAATTGAATTAATATACATCATATAAGTTTTATGAATTCATAGAGTACAACTAATTATTTTACTTGAACAATATCCTATATTTACCTCCATTTTTAGAAACGTCTCAATGTTTCTATAAACACTGATATAAAAATCAATAAGGTATATCATCATTAAATTATTTTCCAATCTCGGCATATTATTCATACACTATAATGACTTGATTAAAGAATATTATATGGACAAAAAAGGATGATGAGAAAAACTTCTATTAATTGTCAAGTTATGTTGCAACAACATTATCCACTTGAGCTTCAAAATAGATTTTTATGAATCCATTTATGAGAAATGATATATATCACTATTATGCTAGGATATAGTCGATGAAAAAAAGCTAGTAGAACCAGAAATGTTCAATGAAATTATTGATTATGTAAAACCGATTCTGCATCAAATAATGGAATCCCAAAATTGATAGGAGGGTTATGCAGATGATCATCAATGAGACACGTAATTTAAGGTTTGAGATAAGGTATTTCTCTACATATCTCCATGGAATACAACCATGATATATGGAATGAATGGAATGGTAATTCCCAATTAAATTATCCTCATTGATATTCTTGGCCGTCATAGAGTTGTGTCTTATCGAATTAAACTTCCAGCTACCATGTCTAAAGTATAAGATATATTCCACATATCACTCTTGATGAAGTACATACCATATCCCTCACATGTTCAGATTTATGAGGTGTTACATTATGAAAATGATCACTCATATTAGTATCATCCAGTGATGATATTGGACCGTAGAGATAAAATTTCAAGAAACAAGTTAACTCACGTGGTGAAACTATTATGGGGGAACCATATGTATGAAGTGGAAACATAGGAACTCGATTAATCAATGAGGGGTAAGTATCCTCATCTATTTTCTCTATAGTGTTTGAAAATAATTTTCAAGGGAAAAACTTCATAAGTGGTATGAATGTAATAACCCAAAATTCTATCAACCAATTTCCCCTACATACAATTTTCTTATATAATGTAAATCACATAAAATCACATATAGAAAACAAAATTCCATTTATAAATGAATAATGAATGAAAAACATGGTTTTTATGAAATTAAGGATCTGATACTAATGGAATAGTATCATGCCCTTTAGAATTGAAATATGACCCTTATGAATAGTAAACCTGCCAAGAGAGTAATAAAATCACTAATGAAAGAATAAATAAATTTTATTCATCTTTATAATCAAAATATAATAAAATTATATCATAGTATAAATAAATAAATGTTTTATAATGTTAAATCGACTATTGTTCATTATCTGAAACATAATTGTTGATTTACTATTTATAATTAAAATAATAATTTAAAAGGAAATTTATTTTCAAAAAGTTTGTAAAAAAATTAATAATTTCATATTTAGATTATATATATTTTTATGATATCTTAATTAATTTTTAACCTAGTTATAAGATGTATTATAATTTTAAAATTGTTATTTTGAAAAAAAAATTATTATTTTATTGGTAAATAAAGTTATCATTTATAAAAAATTATTTCCTTAAAATTGAGTCCATTTTAGAATGAAACATGGAAAAATGGTCAGGGTGAATTTTTGGGATTTTTAGAAAAAGTTGACTTTTTGGTGAATTGTGAAATATGATAATTTATTTATAAGATAAATAATTTATTATTTGAGTCATGGATGATATTTGGATTATATAATAATAATTGGATCAAAATGAAAATTCAACACTTTCTGTACTCACTCCTATGAATCCATACTATTCATATTAATGTTCCAAAATAATAAACAAATGAAAAAAATAATCCAAAAACACCCCTATCATCCACTATAAATACCACCCCTCACCACCTCTTCCCTTCACACCTCTTAAGCCATTAATGTTCTCTAATTTCTATAAATTCCTCTTCCTATGTCTCATACCTTTGTTCCGGATGATTTGGATATAATTAATGTCAAAAACCATTTTCCCTAAAGAACTTCTCAAGGTGAAGAATTAAAGTGGTAAAATCCACTTTCGGTTTATTTTATTTTAACTTCCCTTTCTGCTCTAATAATATCCTCAACTCCTCAATAAAAAATAAAAATACTACTCTCATATTTTCTATATTCTATATTTTTATTATGTCAATGTAAAATAAACTATCAATTCTCTTTTAATCTTTCTTTTATTCAGAAAATGAATATATCTTCATTGAGGTGTTGATTTATCGCCTTCAAGGATTCCATGTTTTTATTCGGCATTACCACATTCAACAATGGACATTAAATCATGAGAATAGTTGTCTATATTATTACAATTTATTTTATAACCATTTTCAATGTTTTGAAACAAAATTTTAAACTCAATAATGAATAATGAAACAAAACATTTTTTTATGATCCAAAACCCACCAAAATTATATAAAGGAATATCACTATTGAATTATTTAATGACTCATACTCGCTGAAAATAACAAAATGACATATATATATATAATTCATCTTATATATTATAATTAATAATAAATATAATCAATTCAAAATTTCTATTTATATCTTACATGATCTTATATAAATGTATACAAGTAAACAAATCATGAAAACTAAGGAAATAAGCACTCCTACATAATGAATTTATATATTATAAATCATAGAAAATGATATAAAAAAAATATTATAATTAATATAAATTAAACAAATGTATAAAATGTTTTGAATTTATTAATTTATGGATAAAAATTTATTATCCAGGATATTATGATCATGTTGAAACACTTTCTAGCATTTGGTAAGGGTATAATTTTAAACATCATTTTTTTCCGTTGGGTAACACTTTTTCTCTCTTTACACTAATGTAATTCTTCATTATTATAATAATTCATCTCCCTTATTATTATATGTTCCAAAATCATGTATTCTTATTATTTCATCCTTCATTTATGGGTAAATACATATTTTAAGAAGGTTACCTTTCCAATTGTTACATAAAAGTAAGCCAAGTTAAAGGGAGCTTCCCCATTTATTACCTATTTATAAGGGAACTCCATAATCTGTTTGAAGCCACCTTTTGTTATAAATTAACACATTTTATCACCAAAATATTTTCATGGAACATTTTTTTATATGAAAAATAACATTCATTTTCCTCTTTAAAATAACTTTAATATTTTACATAAAAACTACATTATTTCATTTCTAGTGTCTCTAAAGATCTATTTTTGATATTTATTCAAATTAATTTGACATAATGTATAAAGATATTTTTTTATTTTCCCTTATGAATATCCATGTATGATGTAAAACTATTATTTCATTGACACCATTATGATTTTCCCTTTTTATGACTTATGACATGATTATGATAAAAAAATTTATCCATGGGTAATCCATATACTTTATTATTCATGTAGACTGCATTTATATGAACAGGTTATAATGGTTGAACTAGGATAGATCACCAAAGAATTGGGTAATGTTTTAATAACAAGATAATTCATGTATAGTGTGCAGTAGGTGTATCATAATCACATTATAGGATTCAGGGGTAAAGCTAACCTACAATGGTATTATGTGAACCATGTTTTTTGGTATTAAGAGTTAACTAAGAATTAATTTTATTATACAAGTTTTTTTAGAGAATCAATTATGACTTCTTATATGTTTCTAGTTGAAATCACTATTATTTTATAAATTAATAATGTGTATTTTCCAAATGTTATATCCATTAAAATACTTTTACCTAAAATTTTTACATTAAAAATTACTCATGATTCCAAAATCCTTCATTATGAAACATTATATCATGTTTTACTTTTTTATATTGAATTTAATAAATCCTCCATGACATCCTTATGTTTTGGAACCCATTTATAATATTATTATTCACTCACCAATGTATTAAAATTCTATTTTAATAGTGAATAATGATGTATAAAATCGAAGTAGTTGTTGAGGTTCCTCTAATGTTTATAACTCTTGTAATAAATAATAATAATTTTGCATTTTCTTTTATATATTTTATATTAAATCCAATAATTTATCTGGCCTCTTTTAAACAGTTATTTTCTGTGATATTGAGGAGTTTCATAAATAAATAGATAATATTTATAAAAAATTAAATAGGTTTCGTGGTCATTATATGCACAACATAATTTTATAGAATGAGTTCTAGGAGAAGAAAACATTGAGGTATCAGGGTGCCCAAACCCCTAGGAAGCTGATGATGGGTTTATGGTTGTCACAGAAGCATTATCCTTGTGAGGAATCATCCCAATCATTTGGTTGTCCTAATGATTAATGTTCTTCAGAAATTAGCTTGGCAATAGTGGAAGGTAGTTATTGAGATATACAGTGAGAAGACACTCATTTAGATAGAGTTTCTGAGACTCTTTATAGAATAATATTATCTAGACACATTTATATTAGTGTGTATCCAAGTGATTCTACATCATTGGTATTATATCATGACCATATAATATTCAGTGAGTTTCACAAACATTTCATGGAATAAATTGGATTTGGTTCAATTTAAATTTTCATTATAATATAAGTTTATTAAGGGATTACATCAGGTTATCACGGAATCAGTGATATCATTGTTCATTACAACCTATAATGTTGTTTCGTAGTGGAAATTTATTCCCCAGATACATTAAAATGAAGATAATTTCACAATTGGAGTGGGGAATGCAGAATATAAGACCATAGTTTTTAGAATCTAATGATTAGATTTGGGATCTCGGCATGGGACATCCTTCAGTACATTATCCCATAACATAGGGAGTAATGCTTACGTCTCCTAAATTAGCTCTAGATATTTTTAGGATGGGTGATGTTTATCTTGTGAGTGATGGCTACATCACATGTGAGATTTTATGATGCATCGTCAGGTAAATAGGTATAATAATAATGGAATTATATAGTAGCTATATTGACATGAGTGTGGAGATCTTAAAAATGGTGGATGTTGTTGTGGAGTTGGGAGAGTAGAAGTATGTGGATGATAGTTTGATTTTTTTCCATAAAACAATTAATGTGGTCTATAATAGGCTTAAGGAGATGTAGGATAAGATTAAGGTAGATTCTATTAATGGAGGCATAAGACCCAGAAGATCCAAGATGAGTATAGGTATGATATGATCCCTTTTCCTTTTTAAATAGTATTTTTTTGAAAATATTGTGTGGTACACAATTCATCCAATTTATATCTCAAGTATTATCAAGGGAGACACATGGAATTAGTAGAGCCATGTTGTAGTGATGTGTGAAGAATCTATAGAATCATTAAGAAGAAGTACATTTCACCACTTTGTTTTCTTCATTTGAAATGACACAAAACCATTTGGGTGAGAGTGGTTTCTGATTTTCATTAACATGTGTGATTGGGGTAGTGTAACATGTTTGATTGTCAAAGAAAGATTTTGTGATACCGATTAATCCATAATGGATGACTTCTGTGATAGAGGAGATGATTTGAGACAATATACTTCTATGAATAATGATACCTAACTCACGGAAGAGTGTTCCTCACAAAGAATATAAATATGGTGGCATGGTACCGAAGGAAAACATTCCTCAATATGGATTGGTTTCCTACCATATATACATATATTAATTCCAAATGAAATTATAGTGGTGTTTTTGGATAGTGGGATGGTGTTTTCCAATTTCAAGGAGTGATCTTAATGTGAGCAGGATGATCACATTAGTGAGAAGGCTCATCAAACTTTTTTGGGTGGATAGTATTATTCATTGAGAAATAGTGCTATGATATTTCGGTTTCCTACAATAGTGGTGGGTTGAGGATTTATACCTACTTATGTATTATATTTACATCCCCATTGAGTGTTTTCATATTCATTGGTTGGTATCCATGAAATTATCATATATTTACATTAACTAATAGATTTAATCCCATGGTTCTTCTTGAGTCTGCTAAGAAATATTGTGTCCATAGGATACCCTATTTTATTCATTTTTATCCTCATGATATTGTCATATGAGTTTCATGTTAGAAACATGAAGAAGGAACACCATGTGTCTATTTTATTATGGTTACTCCTCTTATTTTCCAGTGAGGTAGGGAGGGAAAACATGGATATTCTATTTGTGAGAAATTGTGTGACCAAATATCCTGTAGGCTTGTTCATAATGGGATTTATTGTGGTAGGTAGTCTCTTGAAATCATGAGGATTGATGATGGAACCACACACACTATAAGAAGATGTGTTGAGAATGTTGAAATCCATTATTATTATACCTAGGAGATGGGTGGTTGTGCAATATAGAGTAAACAATTCTGGTTATGGATGAAATGGTTCAAGTTTACATGTGGGGATGGTGCAGTTTTCACTCCACTATCGGCATAACGTTAGTTTAATCCATCATTGGGGTGTCTTGTAAGTCACCCATATACTGGTTAGAGATAGTGGGAGACAATGTTTTTTATCTTAGAATTAGTTCAAGTGAGGGATATTGTGGGTGCAATTCATCTGTGTTCAGATGATGTCTACCAATTAAATTTAGTGTCTATTTTGGGTTAGATAGGTGTTGTACCACTAGAATTTGTAGCTGCAGTTAGATAGGGTTCTTGTTTTTTACACATTTTCCAACTAATGTGACATGTGAAATATTCATTTAAATATCTATACCTGACACTTGGTGAACTATGTATGTGGTTCATTTTTTTTGGATCCATGATTGCAGGTTTTTTGATAGCACAAGATCTCTCCAGTGAACTAAATAGAAAATGAGATCTAGACTAATGTAATGTGTTCTCTATTGTGTGCAAGATATTTTATTTTTAATTTAAAAATAAAGTATGTGGGGAGAGTGTGAAAAATCTATATTTTTCATTTATGTATATAGAAAATTTCAAATAATATTTTCAAATCGCAACGCTGATTCAACCTGGGATTTAGGGCCTTAGAGATTGTCTTTGTGTTGAAATTAGAAATTAGAAATATCTTTTATCAAATGTTCACATTTTTTTCATCCATTGTAGAATAAAACTAGATCAATGTCTTGTATCATAAATATTATGCATCAATTCATTATATAACATATTTTTAACATCGTGGATGGGATAATTATTGTCTCTATTTGGCACTTGGTTATGGGAATGCTAGTTGGGTTTTTAATGGAGAGTTATTAAATAAATAAAAATATACTAATAACCCCCAACACATTTTGGTTCATTCGCAACATAGGAGAAGAGGATTCCACCACTTGTGTGAGGGATAAAATGAGATGAGGAGTGGCTTAAATTCTCTATTTTTTGACACATATCGTCACTTGGTTGGGTTGCAACAGGTTTTCCGAATTGTTTCTTACTTTATACATTTACGTTTCATTATCAGGTAGGATGATTTATGATTATTATAGTATAAAACCCTTTAATGGGGTTTTAAAATTTTTTAGCCTTATAATATCTTATAATGATCTATTAGGGGTAGATCTATGGGTTTCAGTTCAAATAGGGGATTTTTAGGAGGCTCTTAGGGAATTATCTTGTAGAATTTTCAACCCCACAACATGTATTAGAGTACAACATTCTATGACATCATCGTATTATGGAAAGGTAAATTTTTATTACTACCCAACTTTTAATAGTGGGTACATGCCATGTTGTGAGCCTAGGTCTTGTGTCTAAGGAAATGGATATACAATCCATGTTCTAGGAAATTTTTACGTTGAAGAAAATTTATAGGTACATGGGAATGAGGTACCAGACATGGGAATGGGCTGAAGACATGAAAATTTTTATTGGTAGATAATACATGGTGTTTAATGAGGATACACTATTTGATTTTTTGACATGGGAAACTACCAATATATGGGTAAGGACACACCTAGAGGTTCGAATTAATTCACACGATATGCGACATGGGGTACATGCCATGTATATTCCCAAATACACACAAAGTAACTAGAGGAGAAATGGCTAAGGGAAAGCGTCCAGATACATGTTGTGTACTTTGGCTACCCATCAGGTACATCCATTGGGGATTTCTACCTCATGACTCTCTACTAGTAGGACTCAAATTATAGACCTTTACTATAATTTACAAAGTTAATTTTCTATAATGAAAGTGATGGTCATCATGGTTATGGAATTAGATATACAACACCAATTGATGGGGGTGGGTTACATTTTATATCAATGTATTGGAATTTATTGGTCAAGTTGTTTCCCATTGTCTATTCCAATAAGATTTCAATGTGTCATTATATCCTTAAAATAGGATTTTGATCACCTTGATAGGTTATTATAAGATAGAGTTTTTGTGTCCCTCAAGGAGGATGGGGAATGATCCTCTATAATATCAAATTCCCTAGGTAGGGTTCATGGTGTCTTCATTACCTTCACACATTGGGAAGATATCTCTTATATATGATGTTTCAAAATATATATTGTGGTATTTTAGATATATGATCCCCAACTTATAGGTATGTTTCATTAGGGTTATTTTCATCGTTGTGTATTTGATCCCTTACTTGGAGTCTGGATATGTATTTGGGTTTATAATATCAATTTTAAGACCACATAATGGTCCAATATTAATTTATTGTGTCTTTGAGACTCGGTAGTGTTTGTGTACTCCCCCATAGGGGATTAGTGTGATCCATATATGAGCATTATGATATATGTTCTATTAGATTGTGTTAATGTTTTCCCCTTATGGTCATGGATTCTATCACCTATCTAATTATATGAGATCGTAAGTCATTATATTAGGGTTTGAGTAGTACCACATATGGGATGGGTAAGACCCATATTCTATGGATCTATTTATTTTGAAATATAGTGTGACAATATTTGTGGAAAGATCCAATTAGAAAGTTATCTAAAATGAGTTCCATCAAGGATAAAAAAGCTAATATTGATGAGTGATATCTATTTTATAAGTATTGTATTTGATTTAAGGGATCTTGTAGTATATTATATTGAATTATTAATAACATTCAGACTCTAGTTTAATGATGTGGCTGGTATTGTGGTTGGGAAATAATGAAACATGGTGTTAGAGGATAGTATATCTAGGTTATTATATTATTCCTAGAAGTGATTTCAAATTTATTTATAGACATATCATATAGAGGTTTGATAACTCAATATTTATTTCTATATAGTGGTCGAGATGGATTTCAATTAGTCTATCATTTTAATTCCTTCTAGCATTGGTTTGGATCACTATTTCCATTGAGTTGATCCCTTTTATTTTTTGTTTTTGGGGAACCTTTAGGGTACTGTTATACTCACCCCATTGTTGGTTTTTTCAATCATATCATGTATTTTTTTGATATAATTACATTGAATGGAGTCCCCAGTGGATCTAAAGTAGGTGGAACACAATGATCTAGACATTATAAGGTGTTTATTGATTCATGATTGAGGTGTGTTCTAGTGGTTATAATTTATAGTATTCCCCTCCATATGAGTCGACTGAACTCTTTTTCAGTTTTTAGTGGGCTTGTATTTTTATATTTTGTCACTTTTTGTACTTATTCAATACTCTCATTGTGGGAAAAATTCATGAAAGAATTTTTTCCTGTTATTAATATATCTAAACCATTTTATAGAGAAGTATTTGGAGTGTACGTTCTGGTACTATATTCTTTGTACTTTAATATACGTGATAATCAAACTCATCGTTGGTTACAAACCCTTAATTTTTTAGTGGGATATTTGTGGTTGTTTCTACTCATGAACTAATGGTATGGGATGATTCACTTTTACAATCATTAAAACATTGATGAAATATTATTAATTCTTTTTTAATAAGTAGTTTTCTATGTTTTTACAAATGCGTAAAATGAATGGTCATTTTCAAATGTACTCCATGAATTAATATTATCACCTCTATGATTTTAATTTTTTTTTACCATATTAAAACGTTTTCCATGGATTTTCAAAGAATTTTTTTTATAATTGGGTAAATTTTATGTTTTATATTCCATCCAAATGGAATTCTTTTTTAAAACAAAGAAAACAATTTTCCAAATTATTTATAAATTTAGTTTTACAACAAATATTAAAAACATTAATGCTAAATATTTTTAAAGATTCAATGAAATTTTCCTAATTGATTCTAAAAAGTCATTATATAACTTCATATCTTAAATTTGTAAAGAATTTATAATCTTATATCATCATAAAATAATTTATGGATTTTACTTTTTATTGAGACAATTCATTGTATTTGGATATAGTTCTCTATCACTCAATATTATTCATTAGATATATTTTTTCACATTCATTTTCATAATTTCAATATTATAGATATATTAACTACCAATTTTACTCCTTCAATATTGTCATAACCACATTGAATTTCAATATACGGTGTTAGTTGAATGAATACCATTAAAAAAGAAACATGTTACTAGGATAATATTTATGTTATATATTATTGACTCAATATGGATTTTATTTATTAAAGAGGGATTGTGATTATATAATATAGTTTTTATTAAATATTTGAGTAATTAATTGAACATTTTGAGGTTATAGGTGGGGCATAGATATAGATAGTTGATTGATGCAATGAAATATCGTAAGAGATCTAAATTTGGAAATGTTAGTTGGGTATTAATTGTACAACTAAAAATTCACTAAAATGCATTTTTCTATGTCCATTAAAACATTTTTAATGATTTCATGACATTAAATATATAATGATGGATTATAAAATCCATCTTTATACATTTAAATTATTAATATACTAGTTATTATTATTCTAGTGATTCTTTTATTGATATTTTCAAATCATATATTTTGAAGCTCAAGTTATTTATTAAATGTCAAAATTTTAAATTATTTAATTTAATATCACATATTTTTTGTTACATTTCTACCTATGATAGCATAAACTGTGTGTTTACCTTTTTTAGGAATTTCTTTTCACATGTTATTATGATTTATATTACCTATTAAATGATCAATGAATATTTTAATGATCTTAATTTAGTAAATATTATTTTTCAATCCATATTATATTTGTCAAAACTAATATATATATGATGAACATATCTTGTAATGAAAGACTATTATAATAACAATTAAATTATTTTTTGATCCCTTGTATATTTATTTATGGTAATAAAGTTAGCACAATAACATGGTTACTAAATATGAGTTAATTAAAGAATTGAACATTCTATAATGTTGATATGAACATGAGTACTCTACTATTTTATTATTATTACCTTTTACAAAAATATTTTATAAATATTTCATACTAAAATATATATTAATTATAATATAAAATGGATGAAAATATAAAAAAGTAATATATTCTAAATAAATATTTTCCTACATTTCAAATATGCAATAAACACATAGTGTCCTTCACTAAATCATAGTCTTTGAGAGTTCTCCATATTAATAGAAAATCCGAACAAAGACCAAGGATTGTAGTGAATGTATTGTGCGTAATCATTTAGTTGAACATAAAAAATTATATATATTTTTTAATAGGGTGATAAATTCTATTTCATTCATACTAGTTGAGAGGAATATCTGGAAAAATTCATTCTTTAATATTTATGGAATGTAATGTTTTTGTTGAAATTTAACCATTATTGGAAAAAGGTATATTTTTTCAATATTTATAATCTAAACATGTTATATGATGATGAATATGGTATTTTATTTACCAATAATTCATTTTCACAATATATATCTTATTAATATTATTTATAAGTTTATCTTCAATATTAATAATAATAACTATTTTCCACCAGGAAATAATATTTACCCTATTATATAATTTCAATGGCGACATACTGTGTATACAAAATATTTAAAAAAATTCAACGAAAAAATTATTTATATTTAACTTATAAAATAATGCTCATAATGTAATGATAATATTTCTTAATACAATATTTTTTCATAATAAATTTTTAGATATATCTCATAAACATCTATTAATTATAGTTTATATGCTAATTATTAATAAATATGTGTAAAATATATAATATAAAACTTATTCCTCACTTTTTGAAAAATATCATAATATATAAAAACATCATTTCATATCATTAGGGATTATATGTATATGAAAGTCCTATATATACCCAACAACAATATGAAAGTCACAATAACATTTTTCATTCCAATATATTTCAATTAATAATTATATACAATTTATTAATCATTTTTAATGTATTTATCAACTCAAAATTTTACATATTTCTTATATTCATCAATTATTTAAATAGTTGTTATAGGAATTATAAATTTAATGGGAGACTAAGAGGAAGAAAATTTCAGGATTGATGCCTTTATATTTTCAAATATTTTTCTCATAAAACATTAATATTATTATATGATGTATATTTATTGTAATTAATTTCATTTAAATTTTTAATTAATATTTTTAATATTATTTATTAAAATAATAATGAATTGTTCATTGAGATTTATTATATATAAACCAAGTTATTTGATGAAGAAACATATAGAAGGATATTTAGATTAAAATTTATTGTTTTTCAAATCCCACCTTAATAACGTTCCCCGCATAAAACATTATTACTCCCATCAAAATTGATGATGGTGTAATGTTTTCATTATATAAAGTGTTTTCTCATTTAAAATCCTTATATATATTATTTTAAAAAAATCCTTAACAAAAATAAATTCCATGTCACGAATAACCTTATCATTGTGATTTATTATAATGACTAATTACCCCACATATATCAAATGATAATCATATTGTATAGAATCAATGATTATTATATGTGACTCATATACTATGTTATTATTTAGATGTGACACATAGATCATGTTGTACCCTTAGGAGTGTTTTTTATTTAGTAATTTATGTGATGCAGTTTCCATGGGATCATGAATCCTGAATTATATAACATTTTGATGTAATGGAATCCCCTTCATCATGAATATCAATACACTCCTCCATGGGAATATTAAAAAAATTATCTGACATAAAAATTCATATATATTTAGTGATTAAAATCATAGTTCATTAGAATATTTGGTACTTGATTAATATGTTATAAAATGGTATGGATCTACTCCATAATTTAATTTCAAAATATATTTTCCCAATTTATTCTTTCTTGATAATATTCCCAACAAGGTGGAGTCATTATCACTTCCAATTAAGAAATGATTTTCTTTCATTTTTATACATGTGTGAATAAAAGTTTTTGATGAGAATAAAACTAGAAGAAGATGTTGGACCCAATATACATTGATGTCCATTGAACACGTCTTGTAATATGTAAATTCCTCTTTTTGATTAACCATCAATTTTATGGATGGTATACAGTGTTAAAGATCATTTTTCCAACTAATGATATAGAAATTTAAAATTTAAAATTGAGATATATTAAATCCCATAATTGAGTTGAAATATGTCATCAATATGATAATGGGAATACAGTTTATTTGATATTATATTTTCATTTGTAGGATAATAAATGCATTCAGTCATTGACCAATCCCTCATCTAATTCGAGAGGATGAGGACACTCCATGATAAATAATTATTATGTTTAAAACCCTTATACATATTTATTTTATGTATCTACATTATTACCTATATTTTAAATTTTGATATTTTATACGGCCACATAAATATATAATAACAATGGGTTTTATTTCCATCAAAACCCATGAATCATTTTCTGGGAAATATTATAAAAATACTCATGAAATAAAACAACATATTATACTAAGAACATAATAAAATAAATTTTATATTTTTATCCAACCATAAATGAAAAATATCTCATATTATATAATATTAAGAACCACATTGATCAATTAGTTTCTATAAAAATTCATAATCCTCTTAGCTTTGATAATGAATTATAGAGTAGTTATGTATATGAAATTTAATTTTTTAACCATAAAATTGATATTAAAGAAATAATGAGAAGGAAAGGACATACCTAATGTAAAATTAGAATAATTAAAATTAGAATAAATAAATTTTCATGATTTCTCATTTGAGTAATATAAATTATGGAACTGTAACTTACAATAGAATAATTTGTTATAACACATGGTGTTTTTAATAGTAAATAAAATTTAAATAATTTAGGTGGTAAATAAATAGTTTAATAGTCATGTACCCATGAGTATTGTAAACATATAAGGTTGGATGTATTTTTATTCGATTCATATTAGGATGATTTTGTATTTATTTTTATTTGTTAAGGATAGTTTTTTATATATTATCCAATACTCAAATCGCTATTTTTGAAATCGTAGGGTTTATAAAAAAAATTTACAATGCATTTTCACCATTAGAATGTGTGTGCAAGGGGAATTAAGGGTGAATTCTGACCGAAATGACTACTTATAATGAAACATGAGAATATAAATGGCATGGAAATTAGTGCAATTCCACTCACCATGTCATTGAAATCCCATTGGCATAATACCGATACCCAAGTGGAGTCACCATGAGTCTAGTATGAGGTGTTGAGTATCTTGTGTCTTCTCATGAACCCCACTAATGTGCGGATATTTTGGGACATTGAGTTGTTTTTTATAAAACATGAATGGATTATCCCATTTTAGTCAACTAAAAAATGAATTCTCATACCTAATTGGAATCCCCTTCCACCTCTGTATGCTTTAATGACTTGTTTGGTTCAGTGATAATTGTAATACTAATTTGGTGAATTCTATCTAATTTTTATTATATTCTACTTATTTAACATTATCCACAAGTTACATATTCATTAGGATTATTATTTTGTTTGTGATTCTATTATATAATATTGAAATCACATATTGAGGACTTTCATCATGTTGGATATTTTGTTTGTATTTGACTGAAGTGGCACAAATATGAAAAAAATATGTTGTTGAATGTTTTTATAATTCCATTAAAACAATATATTGGGTTTTCATAGTTTATTAATTAAATTGGATGGAATTTATGGAATTTTTATTGTAATAATGTTTTCATTTTATGTATATTATAATATGGTATGAATTTTGAATTTTCAATAGCTCGGTGATCATGGTTTTTTATATTGTACCCTTCGAAATGTGTTTTAATATGTTTATGTATCAAAGAATAAATTAATAATTATTTATGAATTAAATAATAAATATATTGTAATTGAATTGTCTTACTATAAGACTATGTTAGGGGAAAATTGATGGATGATGGATAGTGCGGAGTGGGAGATCTTGGTAATTCAAATTGCGATCAAGAGAAAATGTTTACCAATTAAATTATAATATGTGTTTACTATAAATATAACTTGTATCTATACATGTTATGTGTATAATGTGTGATATTTTATGTGGGTCTATCTAACTCAAGTGTTAGCCCAATGGATGAAATAAGGTTATAGAATATTAGGATGTACTTGGTAGGGTCATGGTTGTGGTCACAAATAAAATCCATTCGATATTCTTTTTCATTTTGAATACATTGGTGATGAGATGTGGTTCACAAATTAGAGGAAACTAAAAGAGTGGTTGGCCTGAGGATATAGATTTTATGGCCTAGTGAAGACTTTTATTTGGTGATATATAGAAATGTTAAGGATTTCAGTCTATATGTGTGACATATAGATTGATTTTTTGGATCCTACATAAAAATTTATTTTTTTAATGAGGTTAAAATTTTAGGTTGAGATGGATTATTTTCAATAAATCATTTCCATAAACTAAACTATAAAAGAGAGATCCAATAACTATAGATGAGTAAATTTATTATTGGAGGCCCCTTCATTCTATATTTAACATATGAGATTCCTAAAAATTATAAATTTTTTGAATCCTATATATTTAAGGAATAATGTTTTCTTTAAAGAACAAACTTCCATCAGTAAATTTATTTACTTGAAAAAAAGTGTCTAAAAAACCAAAAAACTATTAAAATATTGTTATTTAATGTCGTAGTTATCTCTTAGAAATTTGTAATGGAATTTATGATTAATTAATTTAAAATTATAAAAATAAACTTATTTTGATATGTATATAATTTATTATTTGGATATAATTTAATTATATGTAAACCATAAATCCAATTGAAAATAAGGAGGATGTTTTATTTTGGGGAAAATAATTTTATGGGAAAATAATTTTTATAATAATAAATTAAATTGGTCATTATTAGTGAATGATTTTAGAGAAATTTATATAATACACAATCCATATAAAATTCTCAATAAATGAATATTTTTTCAAGGCATATGATATGAGTAAATATAATTTTATAATTAAAAATCATTTTTTTATAATATGTTGTTTCATTTTGTTTTTATAAATTAATTTAGAATTATTTTTTTTATACTATTATAGAATTAATTTTTCAAAATGAAAATTATTTTTGTAATAAATATTTCAAAATTATCATATATATATATTTATGATAATTTTCTAAAAAGGTCAGTTTCTCGACGAATAATGAAAAATACAAATTTTTATTAAAAATTATCTATTAATTTAATCCATTTACCAAGATAATTTTTGTTTTATAAAATTATAAAATTAAAATTAATACAATTATATTATTATTAATCCAAATTATGTGATTTGATGTATTTTCATAATTTAATTATTTTAAAAAAATATACAAAAGGATTCTTTTTGTTGGAAAATAACTGTCCATCACATTTTCATGTTATATTTTTAATTATATTAAACAAATTACTGAATCATATTTGAAAATATGGATTAAAAGTTAGTAATCCTCATAATTTGAATTTTTTATGAAGTAAAAAATAATTTTTTTCATATAATGGATCGAAAAAGTTTAAAAATTAATTGTAGTTGATAAGTTTTACATATAGTTTATTCCATCATATGGGTATTTATTAAGAATAACATTCCAAAAAGTTATATTTTTATTTGAAAAATTAGATATTATATTTATAATTATTTATTAAAGATTATCTAATAATGAACATTATTTTTAGCCATAATGGATAAATATCCAAGGTAAAAAAACTATTTACCAGGGTGAAAACAAAAATGGTACTTGTGAGTACGATAAGTTGCAAAAAGAAGAATATTTTATAACATGATTAATTTTATAGGTTTGGTTCTACCTTATCATCACTACACTCCATTATTTTTAAATTATGGAATTAATTCATTTCGGTGTCACTTGTAGTTATTTAATAGTTTTTGGTATTTACAAAAATTCCACTCTACACATATAAAAGGAAACCTCCTGTGCTCTATTCATAAAAATTGTAATGTATTTTGATTAATCTAATTTGAAACTAAATACATCCTTTTAATTACATTAAATATAAAATTGGCCTTGTTATTTTTAGAAAATCATCATAGTAATTATTTTTTTCATGCATAAAGAGGTTTTCTATAGAATATGTATCATTATTAACCAATAATTTTAGAATTATTTATTCTTACAGATCAATGAAATACTCATAAAATTTGGTGATATAATAACACCAATATCTTATATATACATAAATTATAAAATATAAATTTAGTAACATATATCCAACTCATTTTCATTCAAATGTGAAAGAAACTGTCCACTATGTGAATGGAGGACTACCACATCTTGAACAAATGCAATTTATTTTACATCACAATATCTCAATGATATATATAATTATTTAATATATATATATATATCATATTCCTTAAATAATTATTTATATATAAATATAATATTAAATATATATTGTTATCTTCCAATCTATCAGAAAACTATAACTTCAATCATGCATACATGTTGACTACTTCCTTCAAAGAGTATGCAATTTGTTTTTAATTAACTAATTACATGGATTATACCAACGGATGATTTTATGAATATATATTATTGAAGTGCCCAGATCAGTGTGAATCACTGAGAGGGGGAGGGGGTGAATCAGTGATCCCTTAAAATTTTTACTAATTGATTCTTTATCAATTAAACCTCTATGACTGGTTAAAGCCTCGATCCACTCTTCTTGTATCTCTCACCTTTCCACGAATGATGCAGTAAATGTAAAGGCACTCGACACAAGGATTTACAAGGTTCGGCACCAAAGGCCTACGTCCTTTCCATGTTGGTTATACACCCCAACATGGTTTCTCCATTATAATCGGTTACTATTACAATGGTCGATACAGAGTCCCACTGTATCTCTCCTGAGTCCCATAGGAGGGTCTTTATACTGCGTCCCACAGTGTTACCAGAGTCCCACTGGCCTGCTCCAGAATCCCACTGAAGACTTCCTCCACCCTGAGTCTCACAGGGGGCTTCTCCTGGCTCCTCGAGTCACACGAGTAGCTCTTCTTCTTTTTAAGCTTCTTCAAGTATCTTCAGCAGTCTGGGATAAAGACTGATGGCCTTGCTCTGTACCTCTGATCACTTGTGATGATCAGGTCTTCTCGTCTTGCTCAGGCTTTATCACCTTCTTCTAAGGATGACCTGGCCTCTCTCTTCAAGAATCTTCAACAGCCTCTGATAAGGTCTGTTGATCTTGCTCACAACTTCTGATGACTTCTGTTGATCAGGATCTTCTCAATTACTGAAAAACTCAGACAAACAATATCAATAACTTCAGTCTGGCTCAGTCTCACTTCACATCAACTTCATGCACTGAATGTATGGCATCACAATATCTTCAAGATCTCCTTCTCTTGGACTCCTCAAATGCACACAAGCAGATTTGTCTTTGTTCACTTGTGCATGTGCATGCATGTAAGCATGCACTCCCTTTCTTCTCTTCTTGGTGCAGTAAACCCTCAGAGGGTGTAGTCAACTATATCACACACCTTCTCACTTGAAATTCACACTTTGTTCAATGTTTTTACACACTTAGATGTGTGTTATACTTTGTGTGATTCTTCTTCTTCTTCTAAGTGTGTCCACTCCACTTAGAGCACACACATAGGTTCGGCCACTTCACTTTGTTGTTTTGCACACACAACTTTGTTCTTTGATTTGCACACACACAATGAGTGTGTATTTGGCCTTCACTATTTTTTCACACACCCAAGATATCCTCGGCCTTCTTTTCAAATGCACACACACACAAAGTGTGGTGATCTTCACTATTCAAGAATGCACACACAAATACACTAAGGCCTCGGGTCTTCTTTGGTTGCACAAGGCTACGACCTTTCCTTCCCTTCTTGCACACAAACCCGAATATGTCCTTCTCCACTTATGCACACACACTGTACCGTAGGGTACCTTCACTTGAAACACAAGCACAAAGGCTCGGCCTTCTCAATGGGGCAAGGTGTCGTGCAAGGCTCGGGTGCAAGGCGTCGCGCAAGGCTAGGGTGTAAGACAGCCTACTTCCGCACAAGCCTCAACCAAGCCCGGGGCGCACAAGTGATGCGGCCTCGGGTCGCGCAAGTGCAAGGCACAAGCTGGCCACACGAGCTCCTCCTGCCGCGCAAATTTGCGGGCAGTGAGGGCTCCTTCTACCGCGCGAGTACGCGGGCAGGGACCTCCTTCAGAGCCTCGGGTGGCTCTGGAACTTCAGCCGTGCAAGTGTGCGAGGGGCTTCTACTTCGCGAGGCACAAAGGGCTTCACGGTTCTCAAAAGTTTCAGCGCATCAGCATGCCACTACGAGGGCAAGGCCTCTGTTTATATAGGCGAGAGATGCCTCTGTCCATCCGCGTGTTAAATCTTGAATCACCGAAGATTTCAGATCTTTAAAATCTTTCCAAATTTTTGCGTTTTCTCTTCGGTGCATGCGGGTTCCCTCCTCTTTTATTTTTCTCTTCATGCATGCTTAGTTGAAAGTGTGCATGGCCTTTTTTTTAAGACAATCCATGCAGAGGCATAAACCCTTCATGGCCTCGGCAGCGTTGCTTGCCTCGACCGAACTTCGAAATCCTCATTTGTCGCATGCAAGCATATTTTTAGACATGGATCTGTTCAGTAGGTCTAGACGAGCTCAATAGAGCCTTCGGCTTCGGCAATGGTGGCCGGGAGCTCGAAATAGCTCGGCAGGGAGGCCTCTGGTTCGAACGCGGCTCGCGGGTGGCTTCGGGCGAGCTCAAGGTTGAGGACGGACGGGGAGCCGTCAGATCAGGCGATCAGATAATCTCAGACGGCCTGGATCAGATCGCGAATGGCGCGATTAGATGAGCAGCCGAGTTCCGGCGCGTGATCAATCGTGTGGCCAGGATCCGCTCCTGGAAATTTTTCCGCATCCCACATCGAAACGGAGCGCGGTTTTTCCGCGGCTTATCAACCTAGCGCTCCCCCCTTCACCGCAATTGAATCTTCTCCCTCCACGGTGCCGCCCCGCACCGTGTTCTCTTTGCGGGCGCGCTCTTGCACCCACCTCTGCTCCTCGCGATCGCGCTATGCGCCCACTATGCACACACGGGCGCGCTCCTCGCGCTCACGCTGCGCGGGCTTCATCACCGCGTGGCCTCGGGGCTTATACATGGCCCCGACCTTCTGCCTCAGGGAGCGCCTTGGCCTTGAGGGTTCCCCATGGGCGTGGCGCCTTAGGCCCATATGTTCCTTGGGTGATCCCTCGGCTGGCCTCCTTGGTGGCCATATTTTTGGCTAAGTATTGAATTAAACACTGTTAAAAACAATGTTCTCCATATGAAACATGTCAAATGCCAAACCAAGTGCCCTTCTTTCTTCCTCCCTTTTCATCATTTCTTCTTCATAAGAATTCTTCCAGTCTCCTCAACATATATTCATTACTTAGGAGGGAAATTCTTGAAGGTTCTTCATCAACCGAGCTCCTGAATCAAATAATTCTTCAACATGCTTCATTGATCCAATCAAAGATTAAGTTGGTTCTTCTTCTAATTCACATGCACTAAGAAATAGTACATGGACTTCATTAGCACCACTTCATCCACTTAGGAGTTGTGGATGGTTCTCCTCATCTCCTCATGCATTGTCAATACAATACACGGCCTTCTAACATTGTTGTGACTTTGTATCCAGTTGACACAAGTTCTTTGAACTTAAAGATCAGCTCAACAATCGTCAGATATAATGATGATGTTCCATCATCATCCATTCTTCAAGTGGTGTAACATAGTATCATCTTGATACAAGTATTGAAACATTAAGATCAGTTCTACAATCGTCTGATATTCATAGAGAATGTTTCAACCACAACATCCTATGTCACTTAGTGAATCTCCTAAGTGACATGCATCTTAGTACCATGGCCATTCTCCATTCATCACCATCACCATCACAACCTTTGTCATTCACATATTGAATCTCCTTGACATCCATCCATTCATTCCTTGACAACAACATACCTCATTGACAATAAATGCAACACAGTGCACTTCAATTATTTATTTTAAATAATAAATATTATTTAAATTTTAATTACTATTTACCTTTCTTATATTTTATCAATCAAATAAAAAGAAATGTTCACATATATGTACATCCTTCCATCTCCATGAATGGGGAAATTCATTGTTTAATTTATAACATTTATAGATGAATATGATTATAATTTTATTAAATATATATTTTATAAAATTCATTATTAAAATCCTGATGATTATTTAACAATGATAATGGTTCTAGTACTAGAATTACTGAACCAATATATACATTTAAACAAAGTAGTTATAACTAGGTATGATTAATTTAATATACAATTGTTAAAACATGGGTGATAAGTCATTATAAGAAAATAATATATGTTTATATATATATATATATAATTATGGTTATATTACACATATATAAGAAATCAATAATTATTATATAGGAATATGAAACATATATTAACAAAGTAAGACTTGAGGTAAGGTATTGTTTCTCAATTTTATTTTTATGACACATATAAAATATTTATTACTTGTTTTTTTATATATTATATATAATATTTTAGAATTTATTTTATGAATAATATTATCAAAATTACTAAAATTTACATGTCCATATAAGGTTATTTATTTAACAGGGATAATGGATAAAAATTTACTACTGTGGTAAGGGTTTCCTGTTATAATCACATTTTATATCAAAATTGTTTATGATTATGTTATCGATGACAAGATATTATAATACGTCTAAAAAGAAACTCATAGATTTATTACACATTTTATTTATTTATTTGGAATACATTTTTTCTAATCATTTACCTTATATTCTGAACTAGATAAAGAGATAATCAATTACATTAATAAAAATATACCACATTTAGAATATATATCTGTATACCCATAAATAAGTGTTTTAATTTTTTCCATTATTTAGTATTTTATATTGTATAAATGTAATTTTATTTTCTATTTGGAAAAAAATGTTCAATTGAATATTTCTTGAAAATGTGAAATGAATTTTATTAACATGTACAGCAGGAATTGAAATTTAAACCATCATGTCTTAAAAATTATTTGGACCATTTTCGAAATTTATTCTATTTTATTTTCAATGAAAATATATCATTTAATGTTTGAAAGAATAAATTTCAAATACTAATATTCAATGTGGAAAGTAAATTTTCATCAAATACGTTTTTAATAATATTTTAACCTAATTTAAATTTATCAATGACAACAATCAATGATTATAAAAATTCTATAATAGTGATACGATCCTATGATACCATAAATAGTTTTTCTCTTCATTTTATATAATTATGACGAAATGATATTTGTTAAACCCTTTTATTCTTCCATGTTTTATAGTATGACATATTTATGTAATGAATATGGATCATGTTTATTTTCCAAGGGTTAGACCTTGGTGAAATATTTCTTAAACATATTTCTATTTAAATAGTTATTGTACGATGACTAGTTTTATGATTTCGTGGCACAAATCTATATATTATTTTCATTATCTGACCTTCTATCATATAATTATAAATCCCTTTAATACATTAGGTTAATTTGGATAAGACATTTATTAAATAGATTATGTGTGAAACTCATTTCATGTTCAAAATTTAACAAATAGAAAATTATTTAAGTTCAAAAAGATATTAAATAAACCTATATGTCATTTATATAATATTATGTGTGGACGTAGTTTGTAGGAAAATAAGTTAATATGAGTGATAAAGTTCACATCCTTAACATATTTAGTGAACATATTTCAATTTATTAATGTTTAAATGATATATGGTAATGTTTGTAACACATCACTATGACTTTGTTATGCTTTCATGAATTATGGTTATTTAATTGCATTATCATTATAGTGTTATTAACTACCCTACTTTATATAGTTATATGTGATTATGATTTATTATATAATGGGTATGGTTTTAAAATTTTATTATTATTATTCTTCTAACCACATGGTCTTATTATTTTTAAATGATCATTGATATATTCTATTATTAAACCTTATATAAATATTTGATCAATAATTAATATGTTTACTTCCCCTAATTAAAAATCCATTATTCAGTTGTGAAAATATATGACGATTACTTTGTGGGAATATATTTACAGTAGATATTGACAATATTTCAATAAATCAGAATTATGTGTATAAATTATCGATTAGAACTAATCTCATATTTTCATTGGTCATATATTGGTGATATTTATGTAATATTATTTTTAATATGTATAAAATTTTTGTATGATATACGTAGGTTTTGATTTTTTTTCAATCACTGGTTCAATAAATCCGTGTATATTTGGATAAGAGATTATAGGAGAATCCCTTATGGATGTGTTTAACTATAGGGAATAATACTAATGCATTTAAAAGGATTATGATATGTAATTTTCCAAAAAAAATATATCTATATATAGATAATAAAAGTGGGAATCGTATAGAAATTTATCCATATAGGGGTAATAACACCAGAATGGGATTGTTGCGTATATATCGCCAATCATTCTAGTGAATCGTGAGAAAGACATTATTGTGAAACATAGTTTTTCATTATTAAGGGAAGTTTTATATTTAATTTAATTAATATTTACAAAACTAGGAGGATGTATTCGAAAATTGAATGATCATTACCAGGTAAGGTAAAAACTAATGTGTCCATAATTGAAATTTAGTATAAAATATTTACACATCTTAAAAGATAATATTCATAATTAATATTTTGTTTCAAACACCATGATTTATATTTTTCATCAATGGATTGAACATGAATGAATACTGTGATAAAAAAATTGTGTGAACAATCCAATGAACATCCACAACATCATATAAATGGATTAGCATCTAAGAGTTAATATTTTCAAAATATATACACTCAAATTTTTGATGTTATAAATTGTAACATTGGTGAATTTGAGATTTTGAAATTTTATATTTTGATAGAATCATGTCATTTGATATTTAATGAGACAACATCTCCCCTCATTCCCTAAAACATGTAATCCACTTGACTCTAATAAATATATCAATGTGATAGAAATGACATTTTATATTCATTAGTTATCCATATATGAAATTTTTTCATATACATTTATTTTTTGAATGGAAAATTACATTAATAGTCGAACCATATTATAAATTTAGCTCAAAGGATGATATTGAATCCCCGGAATGGGATAGTTCATAAATGGTATTTTTTTAGTAATATATTATCTCATAATTTATATAATAAAATAAGGATGAAATTCCTTGAGCATATATAGAAGGATGATGAATCTATTTAAGTTTATTATAAAAAAATTTAAATCATTTCTTGGTATGATTTTTGTTTAATTATAATCCCTTAATGAAAAAGTTATTTATTGATTTTTTATGCCACATATTTGAATGTATGTATACATAATTAACATTAGACACTATGAAGAAATAATTCGTTGTGAAAAAAGTGAAATATAAAATAAAACACTCATCATTATTATTGTAGTAAGAAAAGAAAGATATATTTTTATTGATGTTATAGTATCATTTCAGAGTGAGGTAAGAATAATGTTAAACCTCATACTTTCCAAAATATTGGAAAGAGAAATCATGTTATTTCAAAAAATGATAAAATATAATAATTCAATTATTGTATGTCTATCAATTTCACAATAAAATTTTAATGTAATATGAAGAATCCCATTGATGTTAATAATGAATATAGGGTTCATCTAAATAAATCAACGACACTTTAGTGATATAGGTTCAATGATTTTGTTCATTACGTGACTCAATATCCTAAACTAGAGGCTAATGTGGATAAGAATCCACAATAACCATTGAATACAAATTAAATTGTGTAATATTATAGAATAACAATAGTTAAGGTGAATTAATATATTTATGCTACACATATCCTCCCTAGAATAGTTGGGAATTTCATATTTTATTTTATATGAATGAGCTACATGAAAATACGTTTTTTAATAATTTAGTGACATTTTCTGTAATTATTAATACTTATTATCTCTATGTACATAGATTCTGGAATAATGAATTGATATTTGACATTCTAAATCAATCAATGATCACCTATCAGTGCATGTATAAATGATAACATATTTTGGAAATATATTTCATGAATGTGATTATCAAGGGAATAAAGGGTGAATTATTTTTTAAATGAAATTATTATATTATTATGACTTTATTTTGGAAATAATTAGTGTATATTAATCATTCATTGAATCATTACGAATGAATAAAATTATTTCAAGATTATTTTTAATTTTATCATTGGAGGATGTGAGATAAAATCATTATAATATTTGTTATCACATATTGGTTAGAACTATTTTATATGATTCTGTTAGGTTAACTATCTTCAAAATGTGATAATATGATCTTTGGGTGTTACTATTAATTTTTTATGACACAATGAATTTGTTAACTTATTCTGAACATTTTATTTTTGGAAAAAATATAAGGATGTGAGGAATAAGATTATATCTTATTAAGAATATTATAAAACAATAAATGTTTATTTTAGTTGTTAGTGCATAAAATTGTTCTTTCATGCATAGTTTTTGGACTATGAAATGAAGTTTAAATTTATTTGATAATAGCCATATTATGAAATTTTTCGTATAAATTAATAATATATGATGAATTTATATTATCTGTTGTTCTATATAATCCATGTAAAACAAATCCTAAAAATTATAAAATGGTTATTTAAATAAAATGGTTATAAAATTAACATTTTTCTACTGAATGAATAGTATTTTCACCAATCATGGATATATTTCAGTGTGGTCATTAAATTTCTCCAGGGCATGTCTTTTGTAACACTCTATTTGAGCTTCAAAATTTGATTTCTTCTATAATTATTTATTTTCACATCCTATTAAAGTTATTTATGTTGGAATCATAATATTTATTAATACGAGATAATATCCTTATTTCCATTTCTCTATTTTAAAGAGTACATTTTTAACACTTTTTATAATGTCAGTTTTCAACAAAGGTTTTTTAAAATTTCAAACCATTGATTTCCAACATTTAGTTCTTAATGGGATTATGTAATTTTTATGGGGTAAATATTATCATAGTGAGATTCTATTAGATATATAATTTTTAGATAAATATTATTTCTTTTAATTATTGCGGTACATGCAACACCGAGTCCAAATGAACCATGATATTATGTTAATATATTACTCTTTAGTGTAATAGTTATTTCGTAGTTATTGGATTGGTGGTTAGTAATCAGATTGAATACATCTTAAAACATTTATATCTTATATATTTATAAAATAATTTATTCTTTTATCAACTAATTATAAATGAAAATATAAACAAACTAAAAATATATGTGATGATATTTTTATTTACAAAAAAGTATTTATGTATCAAATTTAATGTTTATATTAACATTCTAAATTAATTTTTATTGGTGAACTATTTTGATTATATTTATTTATTATAAGCTTCATTAAATATTTTATCAATTGTATAAAATTTTTATATTTCATAAGATAATAATATATAAATTTTTATTCTTAAAACCAGTATTTTTTATAATGTATTTTCATCTTGTTTTTTGAATTTATATTAAAATTAATTTTTACCACATTAAAGATATTATATTGAAAATTAAACTCATATTGAAAATAATTTTTTCAAAAAATACCATAGTGTATTTTCTTAATAATTTTCATAAAAGAAATAATTTTCAATGAATAGGGAAAATACATAATTTCACTAAAACTTTTCTTATCAATTATATTAATTTGAAAGTTAAACTAATTTTTTTTATATTAGTATAAATAGATCTAATAATTTATAATTAATCCAATTTTTTTAATTGGACTCATTTTTGTGATGATATTTGTTATATTTCATTACACTTTAGTGAATATATCTTTGTAAACTAATTTTCAATGTTTTTATAGGTATAATTTTATTTTAAATTAATTCACATAAATAATGATAATAAAAAATGATTTTATTTTAGTTTTAATTAATTTAAAAATTTTATAATATGTAAATAATAAATTTTTATCATATTTACTAGAAGAACAAATAAAAATTAATTACCTCGGTTAATATTAAATTCCGATTTTTTTTTGTGACATTCGCTTGTGCTAAAATTAATTTTCCAAATAACTAATAAATTACATTTATAAAATATTAATATTATTTATTATTATTAAGAATATGATACATAGTATGTCTAATATCATTTTATTCTTAATGGATAAATTACTGAGGTATAATAACTTGTTACTGTGTTGAGAACAAAAAATTTAAAATTGTGTATCCTTATTGGTAATGGGAATAAAAATTAGGGAATATATTTATTTTTTGTGGTGTAGGTTCCAATAAACCTTATACCTTCTCTAGTACATTTTTTTAATTATTAGGGTACATGAATTCAAAGTGACTTGTAATTATTGAATAATTTTCGATATCTACAAAATGGCCATTCACATCACTAATAAAATAGAACATCCTCCCTTATTTTTATCGTACATCAGAAAAATTTTGGTTTATAAAATACCTTCAAAAATACCTCTTATAAATTTCATTACATTTTCTATATGAGTTTTAATTTTTTTTAAAACCATCTTATGAAATATTTTGGTGCAACCAATACAGAAGATTCCCAAAGAAGATGTATAATTCTTAATTAAGAATTTTTGTATCATTTGTGTCATAACCTCCATAAAATATTAATAAAAATGATTATATAACAAAAAATTTATCTTAAATATTCATATATTTTAATTTAATAAAGGAAAAACCTATATCTATCTCATCATCCATCAAATGGTATACAACTCCATCAAAACTATGTGCCACAGACTATCACCTCACTAACTAATGTAATTCATTTCATAGAACCACATTTGATGGATGGTTATAATAATTGATCTAATATATATATATATATATTATTATTTATTAGATAATTTTCTTAATAAAAATTCAAATCTATCTCTTTTCTATCAAATTAATTTTTAAAATTATAATATTTCTTGTGTGTACGTATAGAACACCTCCAACATAATGTAATGTGATTAGTTTACCATTTATAATTTTCATCAATGTATATAAGAGACTATTTTATTTATATATATGATTTATAGAATATTATATTCATTATATAATGTTTTATTAAAACAGACCTTTATTTGTTTCTCTCTGTTAAAAAACAAAAATCTTGTAGCCGTACACACAACCTACTGTATCTATTAAGTGTTTAAGTTATTTTTATATCGATAATATTGATAGATGACTATGTATACATATATATAATTGATATATATAATATTAATAACATTATTAATATTATTGTGGTGGTCTAGAAATTTTTAATATAATTGGACCAAAACTATATATCCCAAATAAAACATGAGAAACAAAGCATTTATCACCCATAGTCGTGTTATAATAATGAATCATTAATGAATATATGTTAGATGTTTTAGAATATATATATGAATATATATATATATATATTGTTCCCTAATAAATATATAATAAATATAAATTTACTATATTATGCATCCTAAAAAATGTGAATGATATTTTTGTTTTAACGTGTACAAGATGAATTGAAATATTAATAATCATGTCATAAAAATTATTTCGACCAACTTGTACCTATAAATAAATTTTTTTTTGATGAAAACATTTCATTTAACATTTCAAAAATATTGATTTTAAATACAAATGTTCAACGTGTAATGGAAATTTTCATCAAAAACGTTTTTTATAATATTTTAATGGTATTTAAATTAATCAATGACGAACACAATTAATTTTACATATTCTCGAATACTGATATGATCCAATGATACCGTATTTATTATTTCTCAAAATTTTCTATAAGATGAATGATGATTATTAAACACATTCCTTACACCATGGTTTATACTAAAATGAATTGATGTAATCAATATAGATGCAGTTCATTTTCCAAGGGTAATGCTTCGATTAAATATTTATCAAACAATATTTTATTTAAATAGTAAATATATGAGGACAATTTTATAAATTTTTGGAACCCATTTATATAATATTTGCATTATGTGACCATTCTTCATTGAATTATAAATTTCTTTAATATATTATTTTAATTTGGATAAGACATTTCAAAAAACTTATATATGTTAAACTCATTTCGTGATAACATATTATAAAATGGAAGAAGATTTAATTTCGATGAGATATTACATAAACCTATAGGTCAGGTAGATAATATTATGTGTGGTCCTTGTTTCTAGGAAAATAAGTTAATACAAGGGATAGATTTCATATCCTTAGAAAATAAATTAAACCTATTACAATTTATTCATGTTTAAAATGATATATGATATTGTTTCTTACACATCACTATGACTATGTTATGCTCTAAAGGATTATGTAAATTTAATTACATTATTATTATTATATTTTGAAATTCCTTTATTTATAAAATTACATGGGATTATGATATATTATATATTGGCTATGATTTTAAAATTATACTATTATTATTCTACTAAGATTATTTTCAATTTATTTTTATATAATCATTGATATTTCATATCATTACACTTACTAGACATATAATATCAACCATTATTATGTTTTCGTTAACTATTTAAAAATCCATTATTTGGTAGGGAACATATATTATTATTATTATGTGGGAATATATTTATTGGAGATGAGTACATTCATTCAAGAAATCAGAAGAATGTGTATGAAGTCTTGAATAAAACTAATCGTTTATGTTCATTAATCAAATATTGGTGAAATATATATAATATTATTCTTAATATGTATAATTTTTTTGAATGAAATCCTTAGGTTTTAATCATTTTTATTCGATCACATGTTTAGTAAATCATTGTAGGTTTGGATAAGAGAATACTGGAGAATCCATTAGAGATGTGTTTAACTATAGAAAATCAACCTAAGTACTTTCAAAGGATGATATTATGTAAATTTACAAAATAAATAAATAAATCTATATATGGATAATTAATGTGTGAATTTTTATGGAATAAATTTTTCTAGGGGTAAAAACACCAGAATGCGTTGGTTTAATATATATCATCGATAGTTCTAGTGAATGCTTAGTATTCCATTATTGTGAACACTGTTTTTGTAATATCGAGGGATGTTTTATTTTGAATTAAAATAATATTTACAAAACCAGTAGGATGTATTTGAATAGTAAATGATCATTAATGGGTTAGGTAAAAACTAAAGTTTCATTGATTGAATAGTTATATCCATTATTTATATATACTAAAACATATTTTTCATAAT
This sequence comes from Viscum album, assembly GCA_963277665.1. Taxonomy (NCBI): domain Eukaryota; kingdom Viridiplantae; phylum Streptophyta; class Magnoliopsida; order Santalales; family Viscaceae; genus Viscum; species Viscum album. The sequence goes on from OY728150.1 coordinate 1,900,884,444, forward strand.
ATTTTTTCACATAGCATGATTATTTTTCATCAAATGATTGAACCTGAAGGAATCCTGTGATCATTGAATTGGATGAACAATTCAATGACTATCCACATGGTCATATCAATGGCTTACATATATGATTTAATATTTTTAGACTATATGCCCTCAAATTTTTAATGTTGTAAATAGTAACATGCGTGATGTTGAGATTTCAAATTGACTACGGAGAGAGAAACACATCATTTAATATTTTCCAAAAAAACATCTACCATCCATCCATGCGACTTCTGATCCACTTGACTCTATGAAATATTCTAGTGTGATGCAAATGAAATTTTATATTCACCAGTGATTCAAATAATAAAATTTTATCATATAAACTTATATTTTTTGAAGGAAAAGTAGATCAAAAGTGTAACGTTATTATGAATTTTGGTTAGAGGATGTAATTGAATCTATCCAATGGGATGAGTCTTGGAGGGTATTTTTGAATAATATATTATATCATAATTTATATATTAAAATAGGGAAGAAATTGCATGAGAATAAATAGAAGGATTACAAGTATATTAGAACGTATGAGAAAAAATTTAAAATCTGTTCATTATATACTTTTGGATTAATCAAAATCCCTTAATTAAAAAGCGATCTATTCATTAGCTTTTTCATACCATGTGATTGAATATCAATATCCGTAATTGAGCTTGGAAGCACTGAAGAAATCATTCCTTGTGCACTAAAAGTAAAATATAAAATCAAGATCATATAATTCTTACTAGAGTATGAAAAGGAAGATGGATTTTCATAGATTATATAGTGGCATTTCACAATGAGGTAAGAAAAACGTTCATCCTCTTAATTTCCAAAAACTGGTGAAGGAGAACTCATGTTATTTCAAAAAAGGGAAAAATAATTTCTCAGTTGTGGTAAGGTTGTCCATTGAATAATAAAATTTTAATTTAATTTGAGGATTCATGTTGATGATATGAATGAATAAAGGGTTCATCTCAATATAACACTAAAAATTTTGTGTTATAGGTGATATGGTTTGGAGAACTACATATATCAATGTTTTAATCTAGAGGATAATGAGGATAATAATCCAAAATAACACTAATATAAATTATATTGGGAAATATTATGGAATAATAATATTTAAGTTGAATTAATATATTTATGTTACACGTATCATTCACTACATATTTGGTTACTTCATATTGGATTTTATATTAATGAGCACCATGAAAATTTGTTTTATAATAATTTAGTGAAATTTTATTGATTATTAATACTGATTATCTTCATATACATAGGATATGGAATAATGAATTGAAATTTGATATTCTAAATGTATCAAAGACCACCTATAAATTTATTTATAAATGTTAAAATCTAATGAAAATTTAATTCAATAAAGTGATTATCATGGGATTAAAGGGTGAATTATATTTTAAAATAATGTATTATATTATTATGACATTATTTTTGAAATTATTAGAGTATATTAAGAAATAATTGAATCATTATGATTGATTAATACTATTTTATGATTATATTTATGTCAATCATATGAGGATATGAGATCAAATTATTTTAATATTTATAATTACATATTTGTTAGACATATTTTAAAGGAGACTTGAGGTTAACTATCATTAGAATGGGTTAATCTAATCATTTAGTAATACTATTGATGTTTTATAACATAATGAATTTAATAAATTATTCTGAACATTTGGTTTTTGGAAATTATATAGGGATATGTGTAACAAAATTATATCTTTTTATGGATATTATAATTCAATAAAAGTAAATTTTTGATCTTATTTCAAAATAATAATCTTAGATGCTCATTTATTAGACTATGAAATGAAGAGGAAATTTATTAGACCATAGTAATATTATGAAATTGTTCTTGTAAAATAAAAATATAACATGAATATATATTTTTGGAAATTATATATCATCATAGTAATATAATACCTCAAAATTATTAAATAGATATTGAATTAAAATTTTTATAAACTGAACTTTTTTATGGTGAATGAAAAATACCTTCACCCATCAAGTATTTATTTATGTTTTGTCATTAAATTTCCCCTAGACAGGTTCGTTTATGCTATCTATTTTTACTTTAGAATTAGTATTCTTATATATTTATTTATTTTCACTACCCTTGAATTTTATTAATGTTGGAATCTTTTTTGTCTAATACAAGATATCTTTTTTACTTCCATTTCTCTATTTCAAATTGTATATTTCTAACACTTTTTATGATTTTGGTTTTCAACAAAGGTATTTTCAAATATCAAACCCTTTATTTAAAACATTTAGTTCCTAGGGATAGGATATAAATTTTATGGGGGTACATTTTAACATTGTGAGATTCTATTACATATATATATTTTAAAAAAATATTATCTCTTTGAATAACTATGTTACACGAAACACCATGTCTAAAAGAAAAATGATATATTGTAAATATATTAATAGTCAATATAATATATATTTTCTAGACATTATATGGGTGGATATGAATAACACTAAATACATCATATAAAAATGAATATCTTATATATTTATAAAATAATTTATTTGGTCGTCAATTACTTATAAAGGGAAAAAACTAATTGAAAATAAACATGATGTTATTTTATTCTTGAAAAAATTATGTATACATGAAATGTATGTTTATATTAATAAAATAAATTGGCCTTTATTTGTGAAATATTCTACTTATATTTATGTTTATATGTCCACTTATATATTTTATCAATCAGTTAATATTTTTTACTTTCCATAAGATACCAATATATCAATTTTACTCTTAAAAACACAATTGTATTATAATGTAATTTTTTCACATTTTCTGAATTTATATTAAAATTTATTTTTACCAAATTTAGAAAAAAATTATAGAAAAAGACGCACATTTTTAAAATATATTTTTCAAAATTACCATGGAGTAATTTCTGAACAATTTAATGAACAAGTACATTTTTCAATGAATATAAAAAATAAATAATTTCACTAAAAATTTTCCATTCATTTATACAATTAAGAAAAATTAAGTTTTTAAAATTTTTATATTACAATAATTCGATCAAATAATTTATAATTAATCCAATTTTGGTCATAGGAATCCATTTTCTGATGAAATTTGACAAGAATGTTTTTAAAATTTATGGAATATATATCTGAAAACTGATTTTACTTGTTTTTATGGGTATAATATTAAATCAAATTGATTCCCAAGAATTATTTTAATTAAAAAATTGATCTTATATTATTTTTAATAATTTTAATAGCGATATAATATGTTAGTAATAAATGTTGATCAAAATTAGTATTAGAACAAGAAAAAATTAATTACATTGGTTATGATTTAATTGGGATTCAGTTTGTATCAAACACTTGTAATAAAATTAATTTTATATATACCTTATAAATTTTATTGATAAAATAATAATACTATTTATAATTATTTGAAAAATTATATATAATATGTCTAATTTCATTTTATTCATAAAAGATTAATTAAATAGGAATAAAAAAGTTATTTTTTCATGAAAAAAAATTAAAATCGAGTATACGTAATGTAAAGTAAATAAAAATTATTAAATATGTACATTTTTAGTGGTTAAGGTCTTTATAAATCTTATATCTTTTCCATTACATTATTTTTCTATTTTTTAGGTACATGTGTTTCGAGTGATTTTTTATTATTTAATATTTTGTGATATCTACAAAATTCCCATTTATATTACTTATAAAATAGAACATACTCCCTCATTTTCATCATACCAGAGAACCATTATGGATTATAAAATACCTCCTGAAATTCCTCCAATAAACCCCATTACATTTCATATATTACATTTAATTATTTTAAAACAGCCATATGAAATATTTTGGTGCAAATGAAAAGATGATTCCCAAAGAAGATATATCATTCTTAACTGTAAATTTTTGTATCATTTCTAGTTTCACCAACATAAAATATTATTGAATAATGTGAAATAAAAAAAATTATATATACATATATGATATTTTTTAGATGAAAAAACATATATCCATCTCCTTATCCATCAAGTGGAAGGCAACTCCATCAATCCTATGTACGACAGACAATCACATCGTAACCTAATGTAATTCATTTCCTAGAACCACCCCTAATGGATGGATATAATGATAGATTTCATATATAAATATATATATATATATTATTTATTAGATATTTTTTAAAATATAATATCATGTTTTCCACATTTCTATCCAATTATTTTAAGAATGATAATGTCAATCTTGTGTACATGTAGACCACATCCACCATAAAGTAATGTGATTAGTTCATCATTTATTATTTTCATCAATGGATATAGGGTTTTTATTAATATATATGATTTAAATAAAATTATAATTATTATATAATGTTTTATTACAACAGACCTATATTTGTTTCTCCCTATTAAAATATGAAAACACCATTAATGTGTATGTACTACATGCCATATCCTTGAATAGTTTAAGTTATTTTTATATTTATATTCTTAATTAATGAATATATATATAAAGGATATATATGATATTAATATCCTAATTAATATACTATAGGTGATCTGGGCATGTTCAATATACATGTACCAAAATTATATATCTAAAACAAACATGAGAAACAAAGCAGTTATCACTAAGTGTAATGATTTTAATAAAGAATCATTAATATAGTGAGGATAAGATGTTTTAGAAAAATATATTTGGAAATATATATAATTAATATTCCCTAATAAATGTATAACAAGGGAAAAAAATTATATGTCCATTCTAGAAAATCTTAATGAAATTTTTGTTTTAACATTTACTAAATGTATTGAAATTTCAACCATCATGTCATGAAAATTATTTGGACCATCCTATTTATGTATTAAATTATAATTTTATGAAAATATTTCATTTAAAATTTTTAAAAAATATATTTTCAAAAATAATTTTCAACGTGGAAAATAAATTCACCTAAAAACGTTTTTAATAATATTTTTACAGTATTTCAATTCATTAATGATAGCCATGGATTCTACACATTTTTTAATAGTGATATGATCCTCTGATACCATACTTATTCATTCCCTATATATTCTATGATTATGATGGAATGATGTTTATTTAACCCATTCCTTCTTCCAATGTATATACTATGATGAATTGATGTAATAAATTTGGATCCTATTTATTTTACAAGGGTTATGCCTCATTAAAATATTTATCAAACAAATTTCTATTCAAATAGTTAAATTAATATTACCATTTTATGATTTTATGGAACCCATCTATATTTGAGTTTTATCATGCGACCTTTCTTCCTTGAATTATAAATTCCTCTAATACATAATGTTAACTGGGATAAAACATTTATTAAATATATTTTGTGTTAAACTAGTTTCATGATTACATATTTAAAAATTGAAAATGATTTAATTTCTATAAGATATTACATGAACCAATATGTCATGTACACAATGTTACCTGTGCGACTAGTTTTTAGGAAAATAAGATAACACAAGGGTTAAATTTCATACCATTTACATATTGAGTGAACATATTTTTACTTATTCTATTTTAAGATGATATCTGTTAATGTTTTATTCACATCACTATGAATATGTTATGCTCTCTGGGATTATGTTCCTTTAATTTCCATTTTATTATTGTGTTATGAACTACTTTTCTTTAAATAATTACATAAGATTATGATATATTATATGTTGGGTATGATATTAAATTTATATGATTATTATTCTTCTATTCTTATAATCATTTTATTATTATATGATCATTGATATCTTCTATTATTTAACATACGAGAAATCTAAGATCAACCATTATTTTGTTTTCTTGAATTATTTAAAAATAAAATATTTAGTAGGAAAAATTTATGATGATTATTATGTTGGAATATATTTATTGGATATGTCAACATTTATTCAAGAAATCAGAAGAATCTGTATGATGTCTTCAATAAAAATAATCCTTTTTTTCCAATGATTGTATATTAGTGAAATTTATATAATATTATTTCAAATATATATAAAATTTATATATGAAATTCTTGGGTTTTGATATATTTTATTCTATCATAGTTTCAATAAATAATTTTATATTTGTGTAAGAGAATATAGTTGAAACCCGTTAGGATTTGTTTAAATATAAAAAATCAACCTAATTCTTTTCTAAGGATTATATTATATAAATTTCCAAAAAAATGCATATATGGATAATAAAAGTGGGACGCAATTTGTAATACATTCATCTAGGGTTTACAACACAATGAGGAGTTGGTTGAGTATATATCATCAATTTTTCTGGTGAATAATGAGTATACCATTATTGTGAACCTTGTATTTCAATATTTATGGATGTTTTATTTTGAATTCAAATAATATTTGCAAAACTAGTATGAAGTAATCTAATATTAAATGATAATTAATGGGATAGTTAAAAACTAATGTGTCATTGATTAAAAATAATATGCATTATTTATACATCCTAAAAAATATTTTTCAAAATTATTATTTTTGTTTCAAAATGTATGATTATTATTTTTAATCAATTTTTTGAACCGGAATGAATCTTGTGGTCGACTAAATTGATGAATAATTCAATGACCATCCACATTATTATACAAATTCATTAATGTCTATGAGTTAAAATATTCAATCAATATGCACTCTAATTTTTGAAGTTATAAGTTGTAACATTTGTGAAGATGAGATTTCTAATTTACCATATTGATATAAACATTTAAGTTAATATTTTATGATATATCATATAACTTCCTTCCATGGGTCATCTAGTTCTCTTATTTCTATGTAATATATCAGTGTGATGGAAATGAAATTTTTGATTCATTTGTCATCCAAATAGAAAAAAAGTTATCATATAAATTTATTTTTTGGTAGGAAAACATCATCAATGGTGAATATTTATTATGAATTTGGGTGAGATTATATAATTTAATACATGTAATTGGATGAGTCATAGAATTTATTTTCTAGTAATATATTATCTAATAATTTATATTATAAATCAAGAAAGGAATTCCTTGAGCATAAGTAGAAGGATGATGAATCTACTAGAACATACGAGAAAAAAAATGTAAAATACATTCATTAAATTCATTTTGTTTAATCATAGTCCCTTAATGAAAAATTTATCACTTCGTTAGTTTTTTTATACCACATATTAGAATGTTAGTAGGAATAATTGATATTTAATGCTATGAAGAAACCAGTCTTTGAGCATTCAAAGTGAAATATAAGATCAATAACGTGACATTATTATTGTAGTATGAAATGGAATATTGATTTTTAGAGATGATATAGTATCATTTCACAGTGATATAAGGAAAAATTTCATCCTCATACTTGCCAAAAATTATTGCAGGATAACTCTTGTTATTTAATAAAAGGAAAAAGATAATTCTTCAATTGTTGTAAGGAAATCCATTTCCCAATAATAATTTAATGTAATGTGTGGAATCATGTTGATGATAATAATGAATAAAAGGTTCATCTAAATAAATCAATAATACATTATTGATATATGTGTTATGATTTTGGGCGTTACGTGAAATTTGAAGGCTAATGAGGAAAATAATACTTAGGAACTCTACAATAAAATTATATTGGGAAATATTATACAGTAATATTATTTGAGGTGAATTAATATATTTATGCAACAAATATACTTATATTAATAGTTTTTAATTTAATATTTGATTTTATAAGAATGACCACTATGAAAATATTAGTTTTAATAATTTTGTGAAATTTTAATGTGATTCTTATTACTGATTATCTCTATATACATAGGTTATAAAATAATGAATTTATATTTGAAATTATAAATCAATAAATGACTTCAAATATGATCATGTATAAAATATAACATCTAGTGGAAATGTATTTCTATAAATTTATTATCAAGGAAATAAAGGGTTAATTATATTATGAAATAATGTATTACGTTATTATGGATATATTTTTGATATTATTAGAGTCCATTAATCATTCATTGAAACATAATTATTAATTAAAATTTTTCATGATTTTTTAGTTGACCAATAGAGGATGAGAGATTAAATCATTAAAATATTTGGAATTACATTTTGGTTCAACATATTTTAAAGGATCCTTAGGTTAAATATTATTGGAATGGGATAATCTAATCATTCATAATAAATATGATGCTTTATAACATTTAAAATTTAATAAATTATTCAAAATAATTTTTTGGAAAATATCTAGGGATATAAGGAATACAATTATAACATTTTATGGATATTATAATCCAATAAAACACAATTTTTGTTCTTAGTGTATAATAATCATGTGAGATGTTCATTTAGTGGACTATAAAATGAAAAGTAAATTTATACGAGCACAACCAAATTACTAAATTGTTCTTATAAAAAAAATATATCATGATATTATATTTTTGAAGAATTCGATATCATCATGTTAAAATAATAACTCAAAATTTATTAATTGGATATTGAAAAGAAATTTTTATAATTTTATTATTATTCGGTGGAATAAATTCTATTTTTACCCATTATGGATTTATTTTGGTGTGGTCAGTAAATATCTCTTTTCCATGTTCATTATCACACTCTGTTTAATCATAATAATTATTTTTCATCTATATTTATTTATTTTTACAACCCATTAAAATTATTTTAGTGGGAATCATAATTTTTTTAATACGAGATAACATTTTTCTTTCCATTTTCCTATTTCAAAAAGTATATTTTTTAGACACTTTTTATTATGTTGGTTTTCAACAAAGGTATTTTCAAATATTTATATTTGTATTTCCGACATTTATTTACTTGTGGGTGGATGTAATTTATAAGGTTTATAGTCTAACATTGTGATTTCTATTAACTATATCTTTTTCAAATAAAATACTTTTTCTTTGAATTCTTGTGTAACACGCAACAGCAAGTCTAAAAAACCATGATATAGTGTTAATATGATACTATTTAATGTAATAGTTATTTCCAATCAATTTTATTGGATGATTGGAATATTAATAAATAAATCATGAAAAATTTATATATTATATATTTAAAAAATAATTTGTTTGGTTATCAATTTATTATAAATGAAAATAAAAACCAATAAAAATAATTGTGATTTTATTTTATTCATGAAGAATGTATTTATGCATGAAATGTATGTTTATATTAATGAAATAAATAAATCATTATTGGCGAATTATGTTTATTATATTTATGTATTATGTGTACTATAAAATATTTTATCAATACTATAATATTATTTACTTATTATTGGATACCAATATATCAATTTTTATTCTTTAAACTGTTATTATCTTATAAATTAGTATTTTCATGTTTTCTAAATTTATATTCAAATTAATTTTTACCAAATTTAGAAAAAAATATTGAAAATGATACTCACTTTGAAAATATTTTATCAAAATTTCCTAATTGTAATTTCATGATAATTTTCTGCACAGGTTATTTTTTCAATAAATTGTGAAAATACTAAATTTCACTAAACATTTTATTGTAATTTATATAAATAAGAATGTTAATATTTTTTAAAATTTCATATTATTATAATTAGATAATAGAATTAAAAATTTATTCAATTATGGTAATTGGAATCATTTTTTTGAGGAAATTGGATATAATTTGTCTTATAGATTAATAAATATATCTCTGTAAACAGATTTTCAAATTTTCATGTGTATAATATTATATTGAATTAATTAAAATACATAATTTTAAATAAAAAATGATCTTATATTAGTTGTAATAATTTTAAATATTATATGATTTATAAATAAGAATTTTTTATATATTTAGTTGTAGAACAGGAAAAAATTAATTATATTAAATAAGGTTAAATTGGGATTTTGTGAGTAACATGCACTTCTGATAAAACTAATTTTCTATATATCTAATAAATTGGCAAAATAATATTATTATTTATAATTATAGGGAAGAATATATATAATAAGTCTAATTTCATTTTATTCTTAAAAGATAAATTTCATAAGAATAAAAATAAGTTATTATGTTGGGATTTTTTTTTAAAATTAAGTATCCTTATTAGTATTGGGAATATAAATTTGGAAATATTAGTATTTTTAGTAGTGAGATACATTATAAACAATATATCCTCTCTAGTACATTATTTTTAAAATTTTCATGTACTTATTTTATAGTGACATCTAATTATTTAATATTTTTCAGTATCTAAAAAATTTACATTCATATAACTTATATAATATAACCCCCTCCGTTATTTTTATCAGACATTAGATCAATTTTGGATAATCAAATAACTTCTGAAATACCTCCCATTAATACCATTACATTTCTTATAATACTTTTAATTATTTGAAAAACCTAATATGAAATTGTTTTGTGCAAACCAAAAGAGGATACACAAAGAAGAAGTATCATTACTAAATGAGAAATTTTGGATCATTTCTAATTCCACATTCTTAAAATATTATTCAATGATGTGAAATAATAAAATATTTATCTTAAATATATATAGATGTCATTATGTTAAATTAAAAACATTTATCAATCTCCTCATCAATTAAATGGAACACAACTCCATCAATCCCATGTACAATGAACAATTACATTGCTACCTGATGTAATTAAATTCCCAAAAACACCAATGATGGATGATTATAATGATGGATTTAATATATATATATATATATATTATTTATTAGATAAATTTCTAAATTGTATTTTCAAATTTACCTATTTTCTATCCAATTTGTTTGAAAATGATAATGTCGCTTGTGTATACATGTAGACAACCTCCACCATAATGTAATATAATTAGTTTTTCATTTATATTTTTAATCAATGGATATAGGGTTTTATATTATTAATATATATGATTTATATAATATTATAATTTTTATATAATTTTTTATTACAAAAGTCCTTTATTTTGTTCTGTCAGTTAAAAAATTAAAACAACATTCCATCATACGTACAACCTATCATATACATGAATAGTTTAAGTTATTTTTAAAGTGATATAAATGAAGGATCACTACATATCTATATATACAATGGATATATATGAAATTAATATACTTTTTAATATTATTGAGGTTATCTGACCAAGTTCAACATAAAGGATCCAAATATATTTATCAAAAACAAATATGAGAAACAAAGTAATAATCACCCAGAATAGTGATTTAAATATTGAATCCTTAATAAATTGATGATAATATGATTTATAAAAAAATTTATGACAATATATATTTATATTTTCTAAATATATTTATAATAAATATAAATATATTATATGATCCATGCTAGAAAACGTGAATGAAATTATTTTCAATGTGTACTATATGAATTTAAATTTCAACCATTATGTCCTAAAATTATTTGGGATATTCTTTACATGTATTCAATTTTATTTCTGATGAAAATATTTCATTTAATTTTTGAGAAAAATAGATTTTAAATACTAATATTTATTTTGTATGGTAAATTTTCCTCAAAAACGTTTTAATAATATTTTAATTGTATTTCAATTCATCAATTACAACAACCACTGATTTTTTATTTTCACCACTAGATATATGATCCTATGATACCATACTTATTCTTTCTTTTGTTTTTATATTATAATGTTGAAAAGATGTCCATTAATCCCTTTCCTTCTTCTAGGTTTTATACTATGATGAAATGTTGTAATGAATATAGATCTTCTTTTTTTATATCGGTTATGCCTTAACGAAATCTTTATTAAACAAATTTACATTTACATATTTAATATATTATTATTATTTTATTATTTTTTTCTACCCATCTATATTTTTTTTCATTAGGGAACCTTTCTTCTTCGAATTATAAATCACTTTAATAAATTATGTTAATTATGATAAGACATTTCGTAAATATATTTTTTGTCAAACTCATTTCTTGTTTACATTTTAAAAAATATAAAATTATTTTATATCTATATTATATTACATGAAATTATAATTTATATATATATCGTTAAATATGGACTTACCTTTTAGGAAAATAAGTTAATAATAGGCCCAAATTTTATATCCTCAACATTTGGAGTTATCCTATTTCTATTTATTCATGTTTGAAATGATATATGATATTGTTCAATACACATTACTATTACTATGTTATGGTCTCATGTATTATAATCATTTAATTCCATTATTATTTAGTTTTTAGGAATTTCCCTTCTTTATATAATAACCAAATATTATGATATATTATATATTGGGTATGGTTTTAAAATTATATTATTATTATTATTATAACCTTACAGTCATTTTATTTTTATATTATTATTTTATATATCCTATGATTACACTTACTTGAAATATATGATGAATCATTATTAGGTTTTCTCACCACAATTTAATCTAAATTATTTGATAGGAATAATTTATGATGATTACTATGTGGGAATATATTTATTCGATATGCTTAAATTATTTTAATAAATATAGAGAAAGTGCATGAATTCTTGAATAAAACTATTCCTTTTTGTTAATGGATCATATATTAGTAAAATGTATATAATATTATTCCTAATATGTATAAAATATATGTATGAAATCCTTGGGTTTTGATATTTCTTATTCAAACATATGAAAAATTATTCATTGTAGATTTGGATAAGACAGTATTGGTGAAACCCATAGGGATGTGTTTGAATATAGTAAATAAACTTAATTAATTTCTATGGATGATATAATATAAATTTTTTTAAAAAAATAAATCCATATATCTATAATAAAATTGGGAAATTTTTTGAATAGATGCATCTAAGGGTAATAACACTAGAATAAGTTGGTTGAGTATATATCAAAGATCATTCTAGTAAATGTGAGTATTCCATTATTATTAACCTAGTTTTTCAATATTTAGGGATGATTTATTTTGAATTCAATAAATATTTACAAAACTACTTGGATTTATTTTAATATTAAATAATCGTAAATAGTTTAAGTAATAACTAGGGTGTCATTGATTGAAATATAGTATGCATTATTTATACATCCCAAAAAATATTTTCCATAAATATTTTTTTTCTTCCACACATCATAATTCTTATTTTTCATCGAAGGATTGAACCTAAAGGAATCATGTGATCAAAAAATTATATGAATAATTCAATGACCATCCATATGATCATACAACTGGCTTATCATCTAAGATTTAATATTTTCAAACTATATGCACTCAAATTTTTTATAGAATCTTAGATTTAAAATTTACCAATGAGATAGAAACATTTAATTTAATATTGTTCGAGAAAACATATACCCTCCTTCCATAGGACTTATAATCCACTTTACTTTAAAAAATATATCAATGTGATGGAAATAAAATTATTTATACATTATTTATCAAAATACGAAACAATTATCATAGAAATTAATTATTTGGAAGGAAATATAGATCAATGGTGGAACCTTATTTTGAATTTAGTTTAGAGTATGAAATTGAATCCCCAAAATGATTTGAGTCTTAATGGGTATTATTTTCCAATATATTATCTAATGATTTATATGTTAAAATATACAAGGAATTCCTTTGACATAAGTAGAAGCATGATGAATCTCTTAGAATTTATGAGAAAAAAATTTAAAATCCTTTCATTGTATGATTTTGGATTAATCATCATGAATTAATGAAAAACTGATTGATTCATTAGTTTTTTCATACCACATATTTGAATGTCGGTAGCCATAATTGACTACGGATTTTATGAATAAATCTGTCATTTTTTCAGTCAATGTGTAATATAAAATCATTAACTCATACTTATTATTGTATAAATAAAAGGAATATGGATTTTCATGGATGATATAGTTGTATTTTACCATGATTTATGAAAAACGTTCAACCTCCTACTTCCCAAAAATGATTGAATGAGAACTCTTGTTATTTCACAAAAGGAAAAAAGATAATTTTTATATTGTGTTAAGGATATACATTGTACAATAAAATTTTAATGTAATGAAAAAAAATCATGTTGATGATAAGAATGACTAATGTGTTCATATAAATATAGCACCAACACATTTGTGATTTAGGTGTATGATTTTGTGAATTTCGTGAATCAATATCCAAATCTAGAGGCTAATGTGGATAATAATCCACAATAACCCGTGAATAAAAATTATATTGGGAAATAATATGGAAAAATAATAGTTCTGGTGAATTAATATATTTATAATACACATATCCTCCAATCTATAATTGGATATTTCATATTGGAATTTACATGAATGGGCATTATGAAAATATATTTTTTAAAATCATAGTTAAATTTTATGTAATTTTTAATATTGATTATCTCCATATAAAAAGGTTTTGGAATAATGAATTGATATGTAACATTCTAAATCAATCAATGACCACCAATCATGTATGTATAAATTCTAACAATTAATGGAAAAGTATTTCTACAAATTTATTATCAATGTAATAGAGGGTGAAAAATATTTTGATTGATTGTATTATATTATTAAGAATTTATTTTTTAAATTATTAGAGTATATGAATTATTCATTGAAATATTATGATTAACTTAAATTATTTCATTATAATTTTTAAGTTAATCATCAGAGGATGTGAGATAAAATCATTGCAATATTTAGAAATTCATATTGGTAATACATATTTTAAAGGTTACATAGGGTTAACTATCTTTGGAAAGTTTAAATATGATCTCTAAGTATTACTATTAATATTTCAAAACATAAAGAATTTACTTAATTATTATAAACTTTATGTTTTTTGAAAATATCTAGGGATATAAGGAATAACATTATATCATTTTATTGATATTATAATCCTATAAAAGTTAAATTTAGTTCATAGTGCATATAAATCATCTTAGAAGATCATTTATTTGAATTTGAAATGAAAACTAAATTTATTAATGTACAACCATATTAAAAAATTGGTTTTATAAAAAAACAATATATCAAGAATGTATATTTTCTTGAATTCTATATCATTATAGTAAAATAATACAAAAAAATTATTTAATGGTTAATGAAATAAAATTGTTATAATTTTAATTTTTTTGGAGAATCAATAGTATTTTTACCCATTTTTTATTTCTTTCAGTGTGGTCATTAATTATGTCCCGACCATGTTCATTATCCCATACTATTTAAACATCAGAATTAGTTTTCTTCTAAATTTATTTATTTTCACTGAAATTAATGTTCTTATAGTTGGTATCATTATTTTTTTTAATTAATGGTAACATTATTATCTTTATTTCTATATTTCAATGTGTATAACTTTTAACACTTTTTATGATGTCGGTTTTCAACAACGTTATTTTAAAATATCATACTCTTGATTTCCAATATTTAGTTTCCTGTGGGAGGATGTAAATTTTATGGGGTAAAACTTATGATTTTTATTTATATTAAAAATATTTTTTTATTTAAATATTATTTCATTGAATTTTTGTGTTCCATGAAACACCGAGTCCATGAAAAACATAATATATTGTTAATATATTACAGTTTTATGTAATTTGTATTGCATATCTAGTGGATTGGTGAATCGGAATACGACTAAATACATCATGAAAAATCTATATCTTATATATTAATAAAATAATTTATTTGCTTATAAGTTAATTATAAATGAATGTAAAAACCAATTGAGAAAATATGATGTTATTTTCATCTAGATAAAAGTCTTTATACATGAAATGTATGTTTATATAAATAAAAAACAATTATTTATTATCAATTTTTTTAATATATTTATGTATTATATGTTCACTAAAATATTTTATCAATAAAATAATATTTTTTACTTATCATAAGATACAAATATAACAATTATTTTTCTTAAAACTGGTATTGTTTTATAAATTGGTATTGTGATTTCCTTTTTCTAAATGTATATTCAAATTCATTTTTATCCTATTTAGAAAAAAATACAGAAAATGATACTCACATTAAAAATATAATTTTCAAAGTTACCATAGAGTAATTTCTTAATAATTTTTTGATCATATTAATTTTTCAATGGTTTATGAAAATAATGAATTTTAATAAAATATTTATTTTAATTTATATAAATCAGAAAGTTAAAATTTTATAAGATATTTTTTTATTATAACAGAATCAAATAATTTAAAAATAATTCGATTTTTGTCATTGGAATCATTTTTGTGAAGAAATTTGATATAAATATTTTTTACCCATTAGGGAATATATATATGTATTATAATTTTCATTTTTATGGGTATAAAGTTATATTTAATTAATTGGCATAAATTATTTTTATTAAAAAATTATATATATTATATGTAATAATTTTAAATATTATATAATATGTTAATATTAAAATTTGAAAAAATTTAGTCGTATAAGATTTAAAAATTAATTACACCGGTTAAGGTTAAATTGGGATTTTGTGTGTAACATGCACTTGTGATAAAAATAATTTTCCATATACCAAAAATTTTTTTTTTGATAAAATAATATTATTATATATAATTATTGTGAAAATTTTATATAATAAGTCTAATTTCATTTTATTCTTCAATGATACATTACATAAAAAATAAATCAAGTTACTTTGTTCAGGAAAAAAATATAATTGTGTATCCTTATTGGTAATGGGATTAAAAATTATGAAATATGTTTATTTTCAGTGGGGAAGGTCTTTATAACCGTTATATCTTCAGCATTATATTATTTTTGTATTATATAGGTACTTTTATTAAGAGTGACTTCGAATTATTTAATATTTTTTGATATATACAAAGTTCCCATTCATATCACTTAAAAAATAGAACCTCCTCCATTATTTTCATCATACATCAGAAACATTTTTTATTATTAAATAAATTCTAAAATACCCTAAATAAATACCATTACATTTCCCATATTACTTTTAATTATTTGAAAATTGTCATATGATATATTTTGTTGCAAACCAAAAGAGGATGCCCAAAGAAGATATCTCATTAATAAATGAGAATTTAAGTATCATTTTAGCTTCCATATTCATAAAATATAATTCAACAATGTAAAATTATAAAAAATATATCTTAAATATAAGTAGATGTTTTTATGTTAAAGGAAAAACATATATCCATCTCTTTATCCATCAAATAAAAAATATCTCCTTTAATCATGTGTATGATGGACTATCACCTCGCTACCTATGTACGACAGACTATCACCTCTCTAACTGACATAATCATGTGATATAAAAATTTTATGGAAAATTCAATGACCATCAACATGATCCTACAAATGGACTAGAATCTATGAGTCAATGTTTTCAAACTATATACACTAAAAATTTTCATGTTATAAATGGTAATATGAGTGAAGTTGTGATTTCAAATTTACTATAAGGAATGAAACTTGTAATATAATATTTTATGTGAAAACATCTACCATATTTCAATGGTACATCTAATCCACTTGACTCTAAAAATTAAATAAACATGATGGAAATAAAATTTAATATTCATTAGTGATCCAAATAAATAAATTTTTCTCATATAAATTTACTTATTGAATGAAAAATTAGATCAATGGTGCAACATTATTATGAATTTAGGTTAGAGGATGAAATTGAATCGACAGAATGGGATGAGTCTTAAAGGGTAACATTTGTCATATATTATCTCATAATTTATATATTATAAATCGGAATGCATTCCTTGGACATAATTAGAAGGATGATGAATCTATCAGTACATATGAGAAAAAATTTAAAATCAATTCATGGTATGCTTTTGGTTTAATCGTCACCCCTTAATGAAAATTGATTGGATCATTAGTTTTTTCATACTACATTTTTTAATTTCGGTACAAAAAAATTAACTTTGGAGTATTTGGTGAAATCTTTTATTGTGCACAAAAAGTTAAATATAAATTCAAGAAATAATGATAATTATTACTATAAAAAAAAGAAGATGGATTTTCATGGATGATAAAATAACATTTCATAATTAGGTTGGAAAAAATTTCAACCTCCACCTTGGTAAAAATTTTATAAAGAAAACTTCTGGTATTTTAAAAAAGGAAAAAAGATAATTTTTCAATTGTGGTAAGGATATCAATTTCCTAATGAAATTTTAACGTAATTTGAAGAATCAAGCTAATAATAACGATGAATAAAGGGTTTATCTGAATACAGAACCTATATTTTAGTGATATAAGATCCATGATTTTTGGAATTAAGTGAATCAATATGCTAATCTAGTGGCTAATGAGGATAATAAACCACAATAACCCTTGAATAAAAATTATATAGGGAAATATTATGGAATAATAATATTTGAGTAGAATTAATATTTTTATTCTACCCATATCCTTCACTGCATATTTAGAAATTATATATTTCATTTTATTGGAATAAGCACTCTGAAAATATTATTTTTAATAATTTAATGAAATTCTATGTGATTTTAATACAGATTATCTCTGTATACATGGATTATTGGAATAATGAAATGATATTTTTCATTGTAAATCAATCAATGATAACCTATCAATGCATGTATAAATAATAAAATCTAATAGAAATGTACTTATATAAAGTGATTATTAAGGGAATAAAGGCGGAATAAAATTTGGAAAGAATGTATTATAATATTATGACCTTATTTTTGAAATAATTATGGTATATTAATCATTCATTTATACAATAATATTGATTAAAATAATTTCAGGATTATTTCTATGTTGATAATTGGAGGATGGGAGATCAAATCATTATAATATTTGGAATTTCATATGGTTTTAAAATGTTTTAGGGGAGCCATAAGGTGTATTTTATTTAGAATATGTTAATATGATCATTGGGTCTTACAATTGCTATTTTATAAGATAAATAATTAAATAGCTTATTATGGACATTTTTTTGGAACATATCTTCAGATATGAGGAATAAAATTATATCCCTTTAAGGTGATTATAATCCAATAAATGATCATATAAGTTCATTGTGCATAAAAATAATCTAAGATGACAAATATTACACAATAAAATGAGGAGAAAATATATTTGATCATAACCATATTATGAATTTGTTTGTATAAAATAAAAATATATCATGAAAGTATAATTTTTGGAGTTCTATATAATTATACTAATATGAAACATAAAAATTATAAAATTAATATTAAATTAAAATTATTATACATTTACTTTTTCTAGTGAATCAATATTATTTTCACCCATCATGGATTTATTTTGTTGTGGTAATTAAATTTTTCATGGCCATGTTCGTTATCACACTCTATATGAACATCAGAATTAGTTTTCATCTCAATTTATTTATTTTGAATACCCATAAATTCTCTTATCGTTGGGATCAAATTTTTTTCATTACGAGAAAACATTTCATTTATATTTCCTTATTTCAAAGACTATAATTTTTAATAATTTTTATGATGTTAGTTTTCAACCAAGGTATTTTCAAATATGAAACCATTTATTTTGAAAATTTAGTTCCTAGTGGGAGGATGTAATTTTTAAGGGGGACATATTTACATAGTTATATTATATAAGATATTTATTTTTCAAATAAATATTACATCTTTGAATTCATGTGTCACATGCAACATTGAGTCCAAATGAACCATGATATAGTGTTAATATAATACTATTTAATGTAGTAGTTATTGTATATCCATTATATATGTGGATATGAATTGAAATAAATAAATCAAGAAATATGTATATCTAAAATATGTATAAAATACTATATTTGGTTATTTATTAATTAAAAATTAAAATAAAGAATAATTGAAATTAAATGAGCTGTTATTTTCTTATAGAAATAATAATTTATTTATAAAATGTATGTTTATATTAATAAACAAAATTTTATCAATATAGGTGAATTATTTTTAAGATATTTATGTATTATACTTTCTATAAAATATTTTATCAATCATATTATAAATTTTACATGTCATAATAAATAAATATATCAATTTTTTTTCATAAAACCAATGTTTTTTATAAGGTAGTTTCATAATATTTTCTAAATTTATATTAATATTAATTTCTAACACATTTAGAAAAAAATATATAAAATGAAACCCATTTTGAAAATAATTTTTCTTCAAAATTAGTATAGTGTGATTTCTTTATAATTTTATGAACAAATTAATTTTTAAATGAATAGTGAAAATACTGAATATCACTAAAATTTTTGGTTTTATTTATATAAATAAATATGTTAAATTGTTGATAATTTTTATATTTTATAATTATTTTAATTAATTTTTAATTAATCTATTTATTTTAACTGGAATTATTTTACTGATTAGATTTTATATATAATATTTGTACACATTAGGCAATGTATCTCTATAAAATTATTTTCATTTTTTATGGGTATAATTTTGGATTACAATATTTAAAATAAATTATTTAAATTTAAAAATGATATTATATAAGTATTAATAATATATAATATTATATAATATGTTAATAATATATTTTTATCGTATTTTGTAGTACAACTTATAAAAATTAATTACATTAGTTAAGGTAAAATTGAGATTTTATGTGTAACATGAACTTGTGCTAAAATTAATTTTTTAATATAAATAATAAATTTTTTTATAAAATAATAATATTATTTATAATTTTTTGTAAAATGATATATAATATGTATAATTTTATATTAGTGTGAAAGTATAAATTACCTAGGAATAAAAAAAAGTTATTGTGATGAGAAAAAAATTTACAATTGTGTATCCTAATTGATAAATGCAATAAAATTATGAACTTTGTTTGTTTTTAGTGGTAATGGTTTTTATAAACCTTATATCTTATTCTGTACAATTTTTTTCATTTTTTTAGTACATGGGATTAGAGTGTCTTTTAATTATTTAAAATTTTTCAATACAAAAAAATGCCAATTCATTTTACTTATATAATAAAATCACCTCCCTTATTTTCATAATACATAAGAAATATTTGGGAATATAAAATACCTCCCATAAATCCATTTACATTTCCTTTATTAATTATAATTATTTAAAATCGATCATGTGAAACATTTTGTGGGAAACCAAAACAGGATGCCCAAAAAAGATATATCATTCTTAACTGAGTATTATTGTATCATTTCATATTCCACCTCCTTAAAATTCTATTCAAAAAATTAAATTATAAAAAATTAATTTAAAGTATAATTTCATGATATTTTTTAATTGAAAAACCTATATCCATCTCCATATCCATCAAATGGAAGACCACTCCATCAATCCTGTGTATGATGGACTTTCACCTTACTACATGAAGTAATTCATTTCCAAACACCACCTATGGTTTATGGATATAATGAGGGATTAAATACATATTCATATATATATATATATATATATGTATATATATTATTTATTAAGTAATTTATAAAATTATAATTTCAAATATTCCCCCTTTCAATCAACTTCTTTTGAATATGATAATGTCGCTTGTGTGTTGGTGTAATCCATGTCCACCATAATGTAATGTGATTAGTCTACTATTTATAACATTAATCAAGGGATATATGGTTTTATTTTCTTAATATATATGATTTATATAATTTTATAATTATATTATAATGTTTTATAACAATATACTTTTATTTGGTTCTGTCTGTTAAAAAATGAAAACAACTTTCATGTGTAGATACAACCTAATCTATATTTGAACAGTTTATGTTATTTTTATATCTAGAATATTTTTAGATGACTATATATTTATATATATAAGGGATATATGTGATATTAATTTAATTATTAATATTCACGAGGTGATCTGGCCATTTTCAATGTCAAAGGACCAAAACTATATATACAAAAGAAAATTGGGAAATGAAATAGTTATCACCCCGAATAACAATTTTATTAAAGAATCATTAATAAATTGTTGATATGATATTTTAGAAAACCATATATGATAATATATATTTATACTTACCTAATATATGTATAATAAATACAAAATTATTATATAGGATGTTCAAAAATGTATGAAGTGAATCAGACCTAATATAAGTCATTCTCATCAGATGTGTATTTCTATGAGACACATGTCATATTCAACTCTTTTATCATTGATATGATTTATATAAATCCCATTTATTTATTTTTTGATAATTAGTTGAAAAATTATGATGAATTATATATCTTTATTAAATTGATTCTTGCATAAAGGGTATGACTCAAAATTTTACAATGTTTAATGGGTTTTATGTTAAATTTTAATCAATTATCAAGATTGTTTTTTATTAAAATTTGGATGAAAAAAATTTACAATATATCACCCCAATAATTCATTAATTTTATTTCCCATTGTGTACTTATTGGAAACAAATATTTTTCTTTCATTTCATTCACTTTAGTAACTAAACATAGAGAATGATTGTTTTTATGGAAAATTGAATTTAATAATCTCTTTTGTCAAAATACCTCTCACTTCCATATCAATGTTTTATAAATATATAATCATGGAATTTTAAAGTAATTTAAAAAAATTTACCATTCGCTTTTACCCAATTTTCATCTTTGAGAAAATTATTTAAATTATAATTCATTCCATTTTATTAATGGGGTTCCATTTAATTAATACAAAAACATTTTATGGAATAAATTTTTTAACAAGTATGGAATTAATACAATTTTATATGGCCATCACCACAAAATTATATAATGATTCCTCTACTTATGTTATAGAATAATTTAATTTATAATGCTTTAATTAAATTTTTATTAATTTTTATATTATAAAAATTCATTTTCTATGTAGAAAAAGTTATTTTCCTCAATAATGTTTTGTAACACCCCAAGCATCCATGATAAGCTTCTTTTATAATAATACAATAGCATCTATAGTACGAAACATAGAGTTCTAACACACCACATCCAATAACACTAGCCATTATGAATAATAATACCCAATTTTTAAAATTTTATAAATATTATTTTTCAAAATGATATTCCTTTTATGATTTCAAATATCAAAATTTCCTTATGGTAAATTTTTGGTATTTTATTGAAAACATTCAATTTTTTATAAATAGTAAAAAAACACTATATTATTCTTTAAAACTGACCTTTTATTTAAATAAATAGTTATTTTATTTAAAATTTTATTAGGAAAAACTAGATATATAATACCTATATATTTTCAATTTAATTCATTGTAGCTATTTTATAATAATATCTGATATATTAAATTTTATAGAACTTTTTACCATCTTTTACACTCATTTTAAGAACTTTTGAAAATTTACGTAAAACATAATTTTAACAATTATGCGAATTAAATTTCAAAAAATATGAGAGACATGGTTGACATTATTAAGAAATTAATTGTTTGATAGGATGAAAATAATTTTTGGTGAATAATATCTATTGAATTTTATTTACCAGGATTACATTAGTTAAGGTAAAATTGAGATTTTATGTGTAACATGAACTTGTGCTAAAATTAATTTTTTAATATAAATAATAAATTTTTTTTATAAAATAATAATATTATTTATAATTTTTTGTAAAATGATATATAATATGTATAATTTTATATTAGTGTGAAAGTATAAATTACCTAGGAATAAAAAAAAGTTATTGTGATGAGAAAAAAATTTAAAATTGTGTATCCTAATTGATAAATGGAATAAAATTATGAACTTTGTTTGTTTTTAGTGGTAATGGTTTTTATAAACCTTATATCTTATTCTGTACAATTTTTTTCATTTTTTTAGTACATGGGATTAGAGTGTCATTTAATTATTTAAAATTTTTCAATACAAAAAAATGCCAATTCATTTTACTTATATAATAAAATCACCTCCCTTATTTTCATAATACATAAGAAATATTTGGGAATATAAAATACCTCCCATAAATCCATTTACATTTCCTTTATTAATTATAATTATTTAAAATCGATCATGGAAACATTTGGTGGCAAACCAAAACAGGATGCCCAAAAAAGATATATCATTCTTAACTGAGTATTATTGTATCATTTCATATTCCACCTCCTTAAAATTCTATTCAAAAAATTAAATTATAAAAAATTAATTTAAAGTATAATTTCATGATATTTTTTAATTGAAAAACCTATATCCATCTCCATATCCATCAAATGGAAGACCACTCCATCAATCCTGTGTATGATGGACTTTCACCTTAATACATGAAGTAATTCATTTCCAAACACCACCTATGGTTGATGGATATAATGAGGGATTAAATACATATTCATATATATATTTATATGTATATATATTATTTATTAAGTAATTTATAAAATTATAATTTCAAATATTCCCCCTTTCAATCAACTTCTTTTGAATATGATAATGTCGCTTGTGTGTTGGTGTAATCCATGTCCACCATAATGTATTGTGATTAGTCTACTATTTATAACATTAATCAAGGGATATATGGTTTTATTTTCTTAATATATATGATTTATATAATTTTATAATTATATTATAATGTTTTATAACAATATACTTTTATTTGGTTCTGTCTGTTAAAAAATGAAAACAACTTTCATGTGTAGATACAACCTAATCTATATTTGAACAGTTTATGTTATTTTTATATCTAGAATATTTTTAGATGACTATATATTTATATATATAAGGGATATATGTGATATTAATTTAATTATTAATATTCACGAGGTGATCTGGCCATTTTCAATGTCAAAGGACCAAAACTATATATACAAAAGAAAATTGGGAAATGAAATAGTTATCACCCCGAATAACAATTTTATTAAAGAATCATTAATAAATTGTTGATATGATATTTTAGAAAACCATATATGATAATATATATTTATACTTACCTAATATATGTATAATAAATACAAAATTATTATATAGGATGTTCAAAAATGTATGAAGTGAATCAGACCTAATATAAGTCATTCTCATCAGATGTGTATTTCTATGAGACACATGTCATATTCAACTCTTTTATCATTGATATGATTTATATAAATCCCATTTATTTATTTTTTGATAATTAGTTGAAAAATTATGATGAATTATATATCTATATTAAATTGATTCTTGCATAAAGGGTATGACTCAAAATTTTACAATGTTTAATGGGTTTTATGTTAAATTTTAATCAATTATCAAGATTGTTTTTTATAAAAATTTGGATGAAAAAAATTTACAATATATCACCCCAATAATTCATTAATTTTATTTCCCATTGTGTACTTATTGGAAACAAATATTTTTCTTTCATTTCATTCACTTTAGTAACTAAACATAGAGAATGATTGTTTTTATG
The DNA here is from genome assembly GCA_963277665.1 of Viscum album. Lineage (NCBI taxonomy): Eukaryota > Viridiplantae > Streptophyta > Magnoliopsida > Santalales > Viscaceae > Viscum > Viscum album. The sequence goes on from OY728150.1 coordinate 1,900,909,802, forward strand.
GAAAATTGAATTTAATAATCTCTTTTGTCAAAATACCTCTCACTTCCATATCAATGTTTTATAAATATATAATCATGGGATTTTAAAGTATATTAAAAAAATTTACCATTCGCTTTTACCCAGTTTTCATCTTTGAGAAAATTATTTAAATTATAATTCATTCTATTTTATTAATGGGGTTCCATTTAATTAATACAAAAACATTTTATGGAATAAATTTTTTAACAAGTATGGAATTAATACAATTTTATATGGCCATCACCACAAAATTATATAATGATTCCTCTACTTATGTTATAGAATAATTTAATTTATAATGCTTTAATTAAATTTTTATTAATTTTTATATTATAAAAATTCATTTTCTATGTAGAAAAAGTTATTTTCCTCAATAATGTTTTGTAACACCCCAAGCATCCACGATAAGCTTCTTTTATAATAATACAATAGCATCTATAGTACGAAACATAGAGTTCTAACACACCACATCCAATAAAACTAGCCATTATGAATAATAATACCCAATTTTTAAAATTTTATAAATATTATTTTTCAAAATGATATTCCTTTTATGATTTCAAATATCAAAATTTCCTTATGGTAAATTTTTGGTATTTTATTGAAAACATTCAATTTTTTATAAATAGTAAAAAACACTATATTATTCTTTAAAACTGACTTTTTATTTAAATAAATAGTTATTTTATTTAAAATTTTATTAGGAAAAACTAGATATATAATACCTATATATTTTCAATTTAATTCATTGTAGCTATTTTATAATAATATCTGATATATTAAATTTTATAGAACTTTTTACCATCTTTTACACTCATTTTAAGAACATTTGAAAATTTACGTAAAACATAATTTTAACAATTATGCGAATTAAATTTCAAAAAATATGAGAGACATGGTTGACATTATTAAGAAATTAATTGTTTGATAGGATGAAAATAATTTTTGGTGAATAATATCTATTGAATTTTATTTACCAGGATTACATTAGTTAAGGTAAAATTGAGATTTTATGTGTAACATGAACTTGTGCTAAAATTAATTTTTTAATATAAATAATAAATTTTTTTTATAAAATAATAATATTATTTATAATTTTTTGTAAAATGATATATAATATGTATAATTTTATATTAGTGTGAAAGTATAAATTACCTAGGAATAAAAAAAAGTTATTGTGATGAGAAAAAAATTTAAAATTGTGTATCCTAATTGATAAATGGAATAAAATTATGAACTTTGTTTGTTTTTAGTGGTAATGGTTTTTATAAACCTTATATCTTATTCTGTACAATTTTTTTCATTTTTTTAGTACATGGGATTAGAGTTTCATTTAATTATTTAAAATTTTTCAATACAAAAAAATGCCAATTCATTTTACTTATATAATAAAATCACCTCCCTTATTTTCATAATACATAAGAAATATTTGGGAATATAAAATACCTCCCATAAATCCATTTACATTTCCTTTATTAATTATAATTATTTAAAATCGATCATGTGAAACATTTAGTGGCAAACCAAAACAGGATGCCCAAAAAAGATATATCATTCTTAACTGAGTATTATTGTATCATTTCATATTCCACCTCCTTAAAATTCTATTCAAAAAATTAAATTATAAAAAATTAATTTAAAGTATAATTTCATGATATTTTTTAATTGAAAAACCTATATCCATCTCCATATCCATCAAATGGAAGACCACTCCATCAATCCTGTGTATGATGGACTTTCACCTTACTACATGAAGTAATTCATTTCCAAACACCACCTATGGTTGATGGATATAATGAGGGATTAAATACATATTCATATATATATTTATATGTATATATATTATTTATTAAGTAATTTATAAAATTATAATTTCAAATATTCCCCCTTTCAATCAACTTCTTTTGAATATGATAATGTCGCTTGTGTGTTGGTGTAATCCATGTCCACCATAATGTAATGTGATTAGTCTACTATTTATAACATTAATCAAGGGATATATGGTTTTATTTTCTTAATATATATGATTTATATAATTTTATAATTATATTATAATGTTTTATAACAATATACTTTTATTTGGTTCTGTCTGTTAAAAAATGAAAACAACTTTCATGTGTAGATACAACCTAATCTATATTTGAACAGTTTATGTTATTTTTATATCTAGAATATTTTTAGATGACTATATATTTATATATATAAGGGATATATGTGATATTAATTTAATTATTAATATTCACGATGTGATCTGGCCATTTTCAATGTCAAAGGACCAAAACTATATATACAAAACAAAATTGGGAAATGAAATAGTTATCACCCCGAATAACAATTTTATTAAAGAATCATTAATAAATTGTTGATATGATATTTTAGAAAACCATATATGATAATATATATTTATACTTACCTAATATATGTATAATAAATACAAAATTATTATATAGGATGTTCAAAAATGTATGAAGTGAATCAGACCTAATATAAGTCATTCTCATCAGATGTGTATTTCTATGAGACACATGTCATATTCAACTCTTGTATCATTGATATGATTTATATAAATCCCATTTATTTATTTTTTGATAATTAGTTGAAAAATTATGATGAATTATATATCTTTATTAAATTGATTCTTGCATAAAGGGTATGACTCAAAATTTTACAATGTTTAATGGGTTTTATGTTAAATTTTAATCAATTATCAAGATTGTTTTTTATTAAAATTTGGATGAAAAAAATTTTACAATATATCACCCCAATAATTCATTAATTTTATTTCCCATTGTGTACTTATTGGAAACAAATATTTTTCTTTCATTTCATTCACTTTAGTAACTAAACATAAAGAATGATTGTTTTTATGGAAAATTGAATTTAATAATCTCTTTTGTCAAAATACCTCTCACTTCCATATCAATGTTTTATAAATATATAATCATGGAATTATAAAGTATTTTAAAAAAATTTACCATTCGCTTTTACCCAATTTTCATCTTTGAGAAAATTATTTAAATTATAATTCGTTCCATTTTATTAATGGGGTACCATTTAATTAATACAAAAACATTTTATGGAATAAATATTTTAACAAGTATGGAATTAATACAATTTTATACGGTCATCACCACAAAATTATATAATGATTCCTCTACTTATGTTATAGAATAATTTAATTTATAATGCTTTAATTAAATTTTTATTAATTTTTATATTATAAAAATTCATTTTCTATGTAGAAAAAGTTATTTTCCTCAATAATGTTTTGTAACACCCCAAGCATCCACGATAAGCTTCTTTTATAATAATACAATAGCATCTATAGTACGAAACATAGAGTTCTAACACACCACATCCAATAAAACTAGCCATTATGAATACTAATACCCAATTTTTAAAATTTTATAAATATTATTTTTCAAAATGATATTCCTTTTATGATTTCAAATATCAAAATTTCCTTATGGTAAATTTTTGGTATTTTATTGAAAACATTCAATTTTTTATAAATAGTAAAAAACACTATATTATTCTTTAAAACTGACTTTTTATTTAAATAAATAGTTATTTTATTTAAAATTTTATTAGGAAAAACTAGATATATAATACCTATATATTTTCAATTTAATTAATTGTAGCTATTTTATAATAATATCTGATATATTAAATTTCATAGAACTTTTTACCATCTTTTACACTCATTTTAAGAAAATTTGAAAATTTACGTAAAACATAATTTTAACAATTATGTGAATTAAATTTCAAAAAATATGAGAGACATGGTTGAAATTATTAAGAAATTAATTGTTTAATAGGATGAAAATAATTTTTGGTGAATAATATCTATTGAATTTTATTTACCAGGATTAAAAGTAAATAGGGTAATTAATTGTAACAATGATGTTACAGTTATCCTAACACATATTCTAATTCTATTTGATAAGTTTATTTCGTCCAAAATCAACCTTATGAATAAAATATGATCCTCCTGGTCTACTTGGATTATATTTAGAAATTTAATATTATTTTATTTAAAGAACAATTAAAAGTGTTAAATTCCAATTTTAATAACAAAAACATTTTTAATATAGGGATATACATAATATTAATTAGACTATAAATATTAATTTACAAGATAAAAATATTTCCCACAAAATGTAATTTTATTTATATTTTTTAGAAATTAAATAATTAAATATATTTATGAAACAATGATTATGAAATAATTAACATATTAACCATAGATTAAAATAAATTATATTATTAAAATAAAAATAAATGTAAATTAAGACATATGGTAATTTCAAATAATTTTCTAGGTAAATATTACATGTTAGGGTTTATTAAATAAATTTTTTTCGAAGTGATAAATTTTTTATTACTTTCACAAATATAAAATACTAAATTGTGTCAAAATTGACATAAATGAGTTTTTAAAACAAATAATATATAATTATTTGATATAATATTCATCAAGATCTATGGTTCGGTCAACGAACATAGATAACGGTATATATATCAATAATGAACCACTTGGGGTTCTCTTGGGATTTTATAGTATGTTTTTAACTATTTATTATAATAATACAAGAATACTTGGTAAACGTTAAACTATTTAACTAATAGTTAAATCTAAATGATAATGTTTATATGGTGACCTAAACCTGTATAAAACTTATTGGTTGAGAGGTGATCGACCCCTATCCTCCTTATCCTTTTAATAAATCATTTTTGAGAAATTATAAACCAAATAAGATTGTTTAATAAAATAATATTTCAAGCTTTTCCTTAAGTGACCCTCACCTCTCTTATAAAAGGGAACTTCCCCTTATCTAAAAATCACACCTCCAAAGCCATATTGCTTGGCCAAAACCTAATCAAATATCCTCCCTACTACCCTCAAATCGACCTATATTCCTTACATTGATCAGGAAGACTTCTAAAGAGCCGTTTTGATTAACTGAAAATGAAACACCTGAAGAAGAGGTAATAATTTCCCCACATCTTTCAATGCTTTTTCTTCTTCCACTTCCACATTCATTGTTGTTTCCATACCAAAATAATAAAACCAGTACCATATAAATACTGTAATAATATTATAATAATTGTAACACCATATTAATTTTTCAATCCATCCTATGAATGACATGTCACCATACGTGCGTACGTACGCCTTACCCTCTACATGCTGTGGTGTAGATTGTTATTCAAACACTTTATTATTTGGATGGGTATATGAATAATTGTAACTGATGTAAATAAAAAATCTGTCATGTTAATGATTATTTATATATTATATATCATCCTATTACATACAATTTTACTATGAAAACAATGAAATTGTCGCTCGTGCGTACCTACAGATTACTGTCACCACCAACGCGATTAAATTCATTCCCCATCATAATTATTCTAAAATAATTTTAATTTTATGATTAAAAATAATGTTTCATAATATAATATAATAATGTATATGAATAAAATAAATCCTATACATAAATAACATGGCCTACATAACCAAGAATATAAAGGAAAATGAATCAGTTAAAACCTTAAACGATGATACTACTGAAATATTTTTTAACAATGAAATGTTAGAAGATCATATATGATATCATATTTATGATTTTGGTAATTTAATAATTTAATAACAATTATTTAACTCTTATATAATAGCTTAATGTACCCATGATCAAGGATAATTAAAAGGTAAGGGTTAATTTCATTAATCACTTCATTATCCAGGGTTGTTTATATGTGAGTATCTACTGGGAACTCATTATCATCAACATCCATGTTTCATAAAAATGTATTTAAATTTTTTTAATATTTCCTAGAATATGTTTTTATGTCATCTATACCATTTTTTGCCTTTTAATAATATTTTTATAAAAAAAAATTTCTATAGGTTTCTAAACAATGGAATTTGCGACATTTTTGACAAAATTAATGAAAGAATGTTTTTTAACTTATATAATGGGAGTGGATATTTTTTTCTATTATAACACCTTTTGTATAAGAATATTTTAAAAATAAATGTTTTTTATACATTCATGATTTTTAAATGATTTCAAAATAGAATGATATATTTATACCAAATAGTTTTTATTTCATCTATGTCAACATCCATTGATGAATTTTATACTTAGTTGAAGTTGATTTATTATAATACAATCTTCCATATTTTATTGATGGTTTTGGGATATTTTTGACTATTGATGTGTTATTTTTATTCTATTCATGTTTTATGGTTAATGTATTAACATTTAGTATGCTATTTTTAATACGAATGTTTATGTTATGTTTTTACTATTTCTTATGAGAAATGCATTGGACAAAGTATGTCAAAGGTGGAGCCCAATATAGCTCCTCATTGAATAGGTAGGTATCTTGATAGAACTAGTATATTGGCACAAGTCCTCGAAATAATAAATATTAGTAGTCTTGGCACTAGGCCTTGACATTGTGGTTATGATGTCCGACATTATGCATTCCATAATTATGAAATTGGCAATTGATGTTTCATGTGATTATTCTACTACTAGAATATTCATGTGAATATGTAAATAGAGTTAATTGATTTATATTATCCATATTATGATTACTTTTAGGTTTAAAATGCTTGTTTTTTAGCATTATACATTTCTTTAAATGTTTATGCTTATTTATTAATGTTAAAGCTATATTGTTATCCTTACTAAGAATCTGAGGTCACCCCTTTCTTATGTTTTATTTTTCCCAGGATATGAAGAAGTATATTATCACTGATATTTCGGGGAAGGCTAAGGGATATGATTGTCTTATACAGAGACAAGATTTTGTTTTTATTCATAATGTAATGTAAGACTTATGTATGTATCTAGTACGTCTGAGCCTACTAAACTAATGGGTGTTTCAAGACATGATTCCTTGTATCATGCAAATGTTATGTAATAATGCACATAATCTAGGTAGCTGGTGTCATAGTGTTAAATGTTTTAATTTAATTTTAATGGTATTTAAACTCATCATCAGCACCCACCCTATATTTTACATATTTTATACTAATTATTAGATCCTAGTATTCTATCGTTGTTATTACCAGTAAGGCTCAGCCAGGGAGAATTCCCTGACCATTTATTAAAATAAAAGAAAATGACAGTAAACAAGCACCAAAAGCCAAAGGGAAAGCAAGTTACATATCACAAGCACCATACCCATCTCCATATTCTTCCTCCACTGTGGCTGTTTCCCATTCCGAGCATTCATAATGCTTAAGAACCTTGGCATATTTCCTTCGAAAATTCATACACTCCAAGGATAATAGCTCATAATTGCCTCCAGAGGATCTGGTGGCCAACGGCTTTGGATGATATGAGTAGTCTTTCTTTTCCCTCCGCCGCGGTGGAGCAGTTAAGACTTCAGGAGCTTTAATCGTCTTTGTCTTCCCTCCTTGGACCACATCCCTAAAGGAGGGTTTTCTCATGTCACCATAGTAATCTTGATCGCTCTCATAGTAATCTCCCCACTTTCTAGTGATACACATTTGCTGAAGCATACCATCCTCACCACTAGGATGCTGACATTGGCCACTGTCATCAATTACCGTAAGACATCTCTACTGTTCCGGAGATTTCTGAGTAATTGAAGCCCCCCCGCGCCACCTCTTTTGATCCATTTTCATCTTCCTGCACAGCAGACTCATGCTGGAATACAACCAAGGAGGAGTCCTCCTCTCTGGATTCATTTTCCAGCCCCTCAAACCGATTTGCAGTGGCCACAGTGAAGCCCACCTGCCCATCCATTGCATCCCTTCCTTGCACCCCATTCTCAAATACAACATTCTCTAAACCACCACTGCCTCTTCTGATCTCATCCGGTATTCCATTCTCCACCATTCCTGCCTCTTTGCCCCCATTTTCAGCCATTCCAGTAGGAGCCAGCATACCCACCCCATTCTGTGACTCCCTCACCACACTGAGGTCACCAGTAGAACCTCCTCCTTCGCCTAAGACACAGCCCTCGCTGGCAATAACACATCGCACATGCTCACCCAACTGTATGTCATGTTTGAGCCTGCCGAGAACAACAGACATAGCAGGATTAATAGAAGCCTCAGCACCGCTCCCCGTAGGGAAAACGGTTTATATGATATTGTGTGGGATTAATTTAATATCTCTATGTTATTGAGTGATCATGATTCTATTTAAAGATTCTCATAATGTAATAATCTAATGTATTTTCCACATTCATAAATTTTTTTGTTATCATTAGAATGATCATGTACATTGAATAACCATATAAATCAAGGCTTATAAACTACCATATCATATAAAATGACACAATATTATTATGTATGATTTGAATGATATTATTTTCAATGGATTTAATTTTATTCTTACACTCTTATTATCATGTTATGTCTATGGGATCATTGATATCTCCCATTTATAAGATTACTAGGAATCAGATCTCAAACATTCATGTGATTCCATCTCACATGTTATGATGTATGGATTAATATGGATATTTTTAAATGGGAAGATAATTATGGGAGTTAGTGAAAATCATTCTAGAAATAAGAATATTTCATATCAATAATTCAAAGACATAAATAATTTACAATCCTTATGTGATTATTGGGGAAATTTATTGATTTTACATCAAAAAATATGTACAGTTTATTATATAAAAGACAAGGTCACTATAATCTCAATCATAGTTTATAAAGAGTGTGATTATAATTTATTTTATATATAATGTTTCAAAAAGATGTATTGATGGATTTAAATGGTATTTTTAATCATATGTATTACCTACTTTGTGTAATTTCTTGAAAAATTGAAGATATTATGTCTCTCCAAAATAATGATAGAAGGTCATGTTTAGAAGTTTGATAACCAGTAATAAGGAAAATTATACTATGGATGGGTCATAATGAGGACCTATGTGATTAGCACAAAAGATAAAATATTAGATTTAATACTTTCCAAGGATGTCATGATATTATATATTTCATGAATTCAGATTCTTCCATCTAATTTTCTATTTAATAATGTACTTTGTTGAATGACTATACATCATTTGGAATTTTTACATATGAATAATTGGCTAGGAAATCATCCAACCATCAAATCGATATAGAAATCCTAATAGGTAAACTTTTAAATTTTGTGCATGGATACGACACACTACTAGAAGAGATCAAAATAATATCTTGCAAAGACATTATATCATAGAAAATTAATATTCACTACATGAAATAATTAACAATATATTAGTCTTTCAGGTCCAGTTCCATTGAGAACAAGGAATCCTAGTGAACTACTTCATATGTGAGCTACATCATCTCCCACTGACCTCATCATAATTATCACATATCCAAGATATATCATACACACTATATTTCCTCCTAACATAGGGAAACTAAAAATATTGAATAATATGATCAGATACCCATTAAAAGAAAAAATATATATATAATAATGATCAAAAAATCATATCATTATAATAAGACTGTGAGAAGATGAAATTAAGATTTGAAAAAAATACTTAATATACAGTAGATCATAAACTCGTGACATTGTAAAATAAAGATACTTAATAAAACAGAAATCATAAAGGAATCAAAGAGAACAATGCATAAGGTCATATAATTTGAATATGACATAAATTTTGACATATAAATTTCCATAGAATTTGGAATGTCAAGGATATCTACCAAGACATTCCAAACATGATTGGATTTTCCTCTAAACAAATATTCCTTCATCAGGTATGGTATAACATACTATCTACCATCTTTTTTAGGCTTATGATAACGTCTAGCATACCCTCTTTTTTTGGTCATTTCATAAAATCCCACGTAATTTATTTCTATTAATTAGGATAACAACCTATGTACAATATTTTTGGAATTAGATAACATCCTTTGTAAACTTTTACAACATATAACCCAATTAATTACACTATGAATTGGTGGGATATATATGTCTCACCCATCTCATAATCCTAACATTTTTTTCCATAAGATCATAATAAAATCATCACATTTGAACCAAATAAATGAAATTGTATTCTTAAACCTCTCATTACAGAATATCCCTTTCAAAGGAATTTAGTTTTCTAATCATTTCCTATTTTTTCTAGTATAACCAATTGACATGAAATGAGTTAAATAAACATTTCATCTGTTCATCATTACATAACCTATGGAAAAGTAATAGGTTATATAATAATAATTTTACTATATTTGTAAATAATCTACAAAAATTATAATTATTTTCACATAGGATCATAATCCCAATAAAACATATGAAATTAAAATGCTTTCGTTTTTTATATAAGAATATTATATAAATATATCATTAAAACTTTTATTTGGAAAATATCTTTTCCATTTTTAAATTACATATTTTAATAATATAATTTCCCATGTATTAATGAAATTTTTTACCTTTGAAGATATAATTGTTGACATGAAATTTATGGTTTCAATAATCATGAATTCATGAAATAATAAAATACTATTCAATCTATTTATTTTAGAATGAATATTTCATTCACATTTGTTTGTAAAATTTCAAAATAAACTTTTTTTTAAAACTATATAATGGTTGATTTTAAACCACATTTTAGAAATTAAATTATTGGTAAAAATTTATTATAAAAATAATAGGATAGAAAAAAAAAATTTATATTTTTTTTATAATCATGGACAATGAAGAAAAAGAGTTTTTGATCAATGACAAAAATATAGTATATTTTTGTTAAAACGCATTTTTTTGGTATCAATAATAAATTAAAAGAAGAAAATAAATGTAAAACCTGAATTCAATAGAATTGAAAAAATGAAATGAAAATAAAGGAAATTATTTATAGGTACATTATATTACTTTTGGACCATAATCATAATCATACACAATGTTGATAAACAATGATATTGTATCATAAATCATTTAGCACTTCGATACACATAGAATCATAAGCCTATTAAATGAATAAATTTAATTTATTGTTTAAATATCATGAGGAAAATCATGTTCATCATATAACAAGTCAATGGGTCCATAAAAAAACCCCTATATATAAGAGTCTCATAAAAAAACATATGTCCCAAAGAAAAAAAAATTCAAGACAATAATCCCTTACCTCAAGTCTCAAACTACTTCATACAGATACAAAACACCTGTATAATAAATATTTAGTTATTATAAATATATTACATAAACATAATCATATATATATATATATATTTATATATATCATACCATATATTGTTATCATACAGCCTTTTATTACCCATTAATTAACTATTTATTTTTAAAATAATGTTTTTTTGTAATAACCGCTTCGTTTTAATTCAATGATTTGGTTTGATTTTTATTTTTTTTAATATTTATCATGGTTTGATAATATAAATAATTTCATCCATTATATAAATATTTTATATAATAAATATATTTTTATTTATATAAATCCATAAAAGTGGGTAATTGAAAATTATTTACGTCGATCATTGATATTATATGTCTTGTGTATGCAAGAACATTTCGTTAGTTTCTTCAAAATATTGAAGGAATGAAAGGTAAATAACACATCATAACAAAATAATAATATTTATTTCTATAATTTAAAATATATCTAATAAATATATCTAAACTACCGTATAATTTATTGTAATATGAAAAATAAATCACAATTCATCGTGGATGTGGTTTTCCAGACATACAATTGATAATCATTTTCATTTTCCATTGTTTTTGGAAAGAAAGAATACAGATGTGGTATTACAATTACATGAGTAAAAGTATTTCATAAAAACTGTAAATTAACATTAAATCCATCATAATATATATTCTTAATAATATTTTATGGGTGACCAAATACATCGGTTCATGACATGGTAGCCTTCCATACACATGATTGATGATTCTATTTACCATTGGAATACATTTGAGATTGATTTTTGTTTTTACATAAATATGATAAAATATTAGTTTAATTTAAAAACTGGTTCTATTATATTAATATTTTTATAGCATGTAGGATAGTGTTAAGTGAATATGTAAAAATTATCTTAATGAAGAAAATTACAATCTATTAGAAAAACCCCCATTGGGCTATTTCATTATGTACGATAGAGTTGGTATTTTTAGATGAAAAGTTGATCAATAATTTTCCAAAGTATTTTGGGGATATATATTTCTTTGATTTGGTATATCCAAAAGGATTGTGTGGTCTGAATTTGTGATAGGAGTATGTTAACATTTATTATTATGGATGAGAAAAATATTAGTAAATTCTCAAAACAATTGAATATCAGGATTTCACTCTAAACCCATGTGACTCCATAATTTCTAAATAATGTATATTAGAGAATATTTATTCCATAAACACATCTAGAAAAAAATAAAACATTTTTTAAATGTGTTTCTCATAAACATCTCAGTTTACATAATTTTACCATTTTAGATTAACGATGGTAACTAATATTATTTGTTTATTTATTTTTCTAATTTAACCATTAAGATAAATAAAAATGTGCAATATTATATATCATAGAACCTAAAATTTCAAATATAAAATAATATTAATAAATTATAATTCTAGTGTGTATGTAAAATTAATTTTAATTCATGAGTGTGTAGTGCACAGAACCATGTTTGATCATTAATAATAGTAATTATTTAATATTGTTTTTAAAATTCACTATATCAAAAAATTGGATTGTAATTATATATGAATTATAATAATTATAAAAAAGAATAATAAATCCTCTTTAAAATATCCAATTCCCAAATGTGTCAAATTTTTATTATAAATGAATCTCGTAGATACGGCTAAAAAGTACTTTTACCTAGAAATGACTGTAATGGTATACAACAGTTTTACATCAAAAATGAAAATGAAATTTATTAAAATGATCCGATTTGGATAAATCAAATTATAGTTGACCTATATTTACATATAAAACCATTTAAAAAAAGGATTTAGATATATTAAACAAAAAGACAATTTTCAATCAAAAATTACAGTTTATCAATGTTTATCAAAAAATTAATCATTTAAAACAAATACATAAAATTAATATAATAATATATAATATTTTTAACTGAAAAAATTAATTATATTTTTCCAAATAAATTTTCTAAAATTATGAATAATTAATTTAATAAAAGAACACTAAAACTTAAGAAAAAATACATTTTTATGCATAAAACATAACTTATAATTATCCATTCGATTGAAATAAAATAAATGATTCATATAATATATTAAAAAAATTATAATATATAAATAAAATTAATATCATCAACCAATAATTTTTAATTTAATTTATTATGATAAAAATTAATTTCAAGACTAAAAATTATTTTGAAAAAATATATTTATTTTATTTAAAAAAATGTATTTATCATCGATTATAATCAATTGATTACCATTTAATATATTTTATTCATGTGTAAATATATAATTTTAATAATTTAATTACATTAATTCATTCCTACCTGTTTAATATATGTTTATAACTGTCATATTAGCCAAAAAAATATTTAATAGTATGTTACAGTTCACTTAAAATAAGTACTGCATGTAATATAGGATATCAATGAATTAAAATCATATTTATAAAGAAACATATTCTAAAATATTTGGGTGTTATATTATAATCTCCTAAAATACAAATTATCAAAAAAATTTGATCTTTATCATGATAAATAAGGGTTTGAAATTTGAAAAATTCCTTATAGATAACCTATAACATCATGATATTGATAAAACATAATCTTAAGAAGAGGGAATGGAAAATATATTGTTAATATAGAATAAAACATTAATTTATTGAAAAATGGAGAACATTAATTGAAAATATATTCATGGTGGTGAAAAGTACCACACAAGGACTAATATAGATTCATATAGACTATTTGTTAAGAGAATGTTGTCAACCAAAAAGTCATATCTATGATTATCGAAAATATAATGGATTCATCAAAAATGGTGTTAATTGGATATAAAATTCATTTGAAGATATTTTTCTTAATTACGAGGTATTATATTAGAATAAAAATTTGAAAACATGAAAATATACTTAAATGATATATCTTAATTTAAATAGGGAAATTTCATCCTTTGTGTGTACTTAAATCAATTTCCTCTTCATTTCTTACTCAAAGAAAAAATATCTAAGATGGGGTTTTTTCCAAAATCATTAATTTCATATTCTAACATATAGTATACTCAATAAATAAGGTATAAATATCTTAAACCTATTTTTTGAAATTATCCCAAACTGAAATACATTATACAGGATTATTATCAAAATGAATAGGCTTCCATTTGAGTAATTAAAACATTAATTGTCAAAGCCTTAATAATAACACCAAATTCCAACCAAATATCATTCAATAAAATAATACCATTGAAATTCATCAAAATATATGATAATAATATTTAAACAACAATATTTTAATTATTTGATCTTATATTCATCCTTGTAAAATTAAACATTTATCTCTATATAACATCAATCGATAATTATGTCTCTTAACAAAAATTAATATTTATATATCAGAAAATATCCATGATTTTTTTGTCATTTACACGAAATACCTAAATCACCAAAAAACAACATCAAAAAATTGTTCTTCTAATAAATAATTCAACTTTTATTTAAACAATAAAATCTTGTATTGCTCTGTTTACCTTAATCATATAATGTTCCTAATTTTTTTGAAAATCATCTATCATAACATGAATCACCAAATTAGATTCAAATACCTTATTTGTATCAATGATAAAACATATATTCCAGAAAACTACATAATCTTTATATGTCATCAAATTTTTTAAAAATCATACTAGGAACGAAATCACTTTTGAATGTGGTAGGGATTGTGGCCTTATTGCTATTTTGTTGTGGGTTCAAGCCTCGTGTCCTTATAAAAATGAAAAGATTCATTTTTTTAAAAACTATCTTAATATATTTATTATAACATCCCATCATATATGAGGAAAATCCTAGGAAATAATATTAAAAATTAAATAACATGTAAAACATGAATATAATCAATACCTTTAAACATATGAAATGATTATTATTCTAAAATAGTACTCCAGGTCAAACTAATGTGTTATATTTACCTTATCCCATAAAGAATATCCCAAAATGTCATTAATCACATTATAATCTCATCTCATAAATCATAAAAAGTGTATTTAATGTAATCGAACATCTGATCCTCATAATGGTCTTAAACCTATAATGGTATCCATAACTATATTTTAATCAGATTTGAATACATAGATGATTAAAAAATTATTAAAATCCAAATATATTTTATGATTCATATAGAAAACTTTTTCATTGGTTAAAAATACATCTATAAAAAATTCAAGGATCTCAATACATAATTACTTAAATCTTCCCAATTAAATGATTTTCATAGAGTATATACTTCCATTTTCTAGGATTTGTCATGTATAAAATATTTTCTCTATCCTTATAATTAACATATATAAAAACATTACCCATATTTCATGAGAAATTCATTCCTGTTTCTTATTCCACATTTCTGGAAAGAATAAAATTTTGTAATCTTTCATATATAGTTTTCATTTTTCAATATTTATGAAAAATATATCCTTCTTTTATTAGATGAGTTTGATAGGAGGTTAAGTTGAGTCATTATAATAATATATCCTGATAACTGGCTTTTAAAAATAGAAACATCTTTCTTTCCTAACATCATCCAGATTTGATTCTCATCGTCACAAAATTTTCCATAACAACATGTTATTCTTCTTCTTCCTACTTACATCATTTGATTTAAATCAAATATCATAACATTAGAAACAATAATAAAAGTGTAAATACAAAAATACATGATAGGATTTCCATATCATGGCACATTCATTTCATCCTTTGACATCTTATGATTATTCTTTTTCATCTATGATAATCATGTATTCAAATCCTTTTGATGTTTCCATAAGGGGTCTTTAATTTTCCAATCATATACATGAGATTTCCCAACCAGTTTTATAGTAATACATGTTTTCATTTCCTAGGTGATGAATGATTCAATGAAAATTATTTCCATCTTGTAAATATTTACCCTAGGAAAAAATGTTCCATAGGAACATCAACTTAAAGTATCCAAACATGGATATATTTTCATGGATTCCACTCCCACTAACCTTCGCTACAAATCCAGAATATTTTCTATACTTAGACATATCCTTATGGTTCTCACTAAATTTTTATATTCCATGTATCTAAATGTTTCTGATATCAACTCTAGAGACTCACACATCTCATACATATATATTACATCTGGTTTGATGAATATTCAGTACATTACGTAATAAAATATTATAAAATATTATAGTTCTACTGCCTTTAGAAAAATGTACACATAAATTTCTAGTTCATTTGTTATCTATGACATATACCATAATGTTATTGATAAATAGTAACCTTATAAGTCATATAATACAAAATACCATTCTTAATAACCTTGGGAAAGGAAAAAAAATAATCCGTGAGCTCAGATGTTCAACACGGGTAAATAAGGAAAATACTAATGATAACTTAAGAATAAAATGAGTATAAGCATACAATCATATTAAAATAACATTTGAAATCTAATCCCTCTATAGCATATATCTTAAACATGATTCATGGAATATACTATGGTCATTCATAAGACATGAATCAATATATAATCAATGAACTTGAGCAATATAGGAATTAAATTGGAAAAAGACATTTATTTTTTGAATACATATTGGCATTGAAAATCATATTTCAAATCTACCCACCAAGAAACTAATAAAAAATTATTCTGGTCAAAACAACCATAATTTTACATTAGTAATTGGATAACCACTTGTGTACCCCTCTTTATACGAATGAAATTTCCCCAAACATACCATCTTTTTCGGGATTGCAAAAACCCACAATAAACCCTCTTTTTCAAGAATTGGGAAACCTCCTCTGTAACCTATTTTAGGAATGGGATAAACTATCATGTTCCCATTGATCTCATAAAACATTAATAATCACTAAATGAATTTTAGGGAGATATAAGTCCCACCCGTCACACAATCCATAAATTTTATTTAAATAATATCTTCAAATTTTCATTATATCTAAACCCAAGAATGGAAATTTGTTTCATAAAAATTTCATCATAGCATGTTATATGGGAAATTATTGATGTTACTAAACATTTAACTTTTATTCATAACATAACCCATAGAATAATTGGGTTTCATAAATACTTTTTCACCGTAATCATATCCCATAAAAATAATGAAGTGAAATGTATAATAAGATCATATCACCAGCGAAATATAATAAACAAGAAATATTATTGTCATTGACGAATGGTGATTCAATAAATAGATCATTACATCATTATTAAGACAAATATACTCTCAAATTTTGTATCAAATATTGAACATTTGAATATTTTCCAAATTCCAATGAAAACATTTGGTTTGAATATTACCAAGGAATGGTGTAAACGATATAAAAAATAATGGAGCAATCATGATAACATGAAATGTTGTTCACTCCATACATTTTTAAAGGAAAATTCATTTCAAATAGTCAATAAAAATTAAATAAATCATTATTTCAAAAATAAAAAGATGAATTATTTTGGTATATTTTGTAATAACATATGAATAAGTAAAAATATTTTTAAGTAATCAATAAAAAATTGTATATAATTTTATTAGAAACTTTTTAGAGAATAAGGTAATGGATGGAAATAATTTTTTTACTAAAGTGGGAAATAATAAATCTATTTTATAAAAACATTATTTTTACCTCCTTCATCCAACAGATGCAGTTAAATTAAATTAATACATATATAATATATAAATTTAGTAATTATATGAAATTAAAAATGGGATTGTAACATAAAACCTCTACCAAATCGGTATCATTTTGAATCAGAATCATCATGAGTGGATAATTATTGATAAACAATTAATTTTCAATATAATAAATATTTTATTATATAATATGACAATGTGGTTGTATATTCACTTCATAAAATAATATAGGAGCATAACATAACATATTTACAAAATAAGACAATTTGAGGTTATAATCCCTTAACTCATGACTTAAATTTCATCACAGACATTTGAACATAAGGAATAACCAATATAGATTTATTAAAAATAATTTATTATATATAATTATATATTTCAAACCATATATGATTTAGTTACAACATTTTATTACCCATTTATTTAAAGTTCCTTGATCAAATCATGTTTTGAGTAATAACTAATTCGAATTCCTTATATATTTTGGATTGGATTTTTTAGATCTTATACTTACAACATGGTAACATCATCTCCAGAATCATAAAAATGACATTAATATCATGTATAGTTATTATAAATGAATTTATAGTTATACATAAAATTTAGAGATAGAAAATTATTTTCATTATTCATGGAGGTTGTGGGCCATACATATGAATGAACATTATTTCTATATTATAAATTGTTTGATAAAAAAATGTATATAAAATATCACAATAACATAAAAATTTTTATGTCATATGTATCATAAATATTCATTTACGTATTCTTTTTTAATATCCATGTAAAAATAATATAATAAATGAAACACATTTATTTTTGGGGCTGGCTATCCACACATTCAAATGATTACTGTTATCCTCTTAAAATGGATTGAAAGTAAGATTGATGAGGTGATATTATAATTTTAAATGAAACAATCTACCATAAATATCATTTAAAATCATTAAATCCATCAGTATTTCAATACATGAGAAGCAGTGATGGAAATCAATTTAAATATGGTTTTTGGGCAGTAGTCCATCATTCACATTATCAATAGTTTCATTTCTCTTTTGAAGGAAAAATAAATAGATATTATTTTTGAAAAAATTTATTATTTATAGAAGATAATTTTTTATTATATTTTACATATTTACATATGAAAGAAATTTTTTATAGAATAAGTAGAAGAATAATCATGGTGAAGAGAATTACATTCACATAGAAAAACTTTATTTGGATATCTAATTAAGTAATATCATGATTGATATTTGGGAAACCTTTTAGATATATAACATTTATAATTATATTTGGGAGTGATTTTTCCAGGTATATTTATCCAAAATTTCCAATTAGGATTGAAGTGGTGAGAGAAGGTGGTTCCCTTTTATAATTTAGGAGGAGCAATATTTTTTAAATTATTTAAAATATTCAACAATTGGAAGTCACTCTCAACCTAATTTCCAAAATAAAATTAAATAATTTCTTAGGTAATATATGGTCTAGTAACACCACCTACACAATAAAATAACATGTTTTAAAAAATATCATTATCTAATATGTTTAATTAATTTTAACATTTTTTGTTCAACATGGTATCATTTTTTTGTATTTACCAAGGTAATTTATAATTTAATCATAATAATAAATGATTTGTATCATATAATTTGGATAAAACATATTATAAATATGAAATCATATTTGTCAAATAAAATTCCAATGTGTTTCAGAAAGTAAATTTAACAGAAGCACATGTAATGTGACGAACACTATTTTAACCATAGGAGTGATAATTAATTTATACTATTTTTAATAATAATTATTACTAAGATTTATATAGAAAATACTAAATCATAAAAATTATTATGATTCAAAACATGGAATACATGTAAAAAAATTCAATTCTTAGAATGGAATGAGTTAAAATTAAGATGAATTTTAAAGATGTAATGAAAAAAATAATATTGAAATAATCCTTTCCTCATGTATAAAAGAGTTTTTATAAAATAAATTGATCATGATATTGAATAAAATGATCTAAATTGTATTATTATTAATATAATTTTTCTAATTTTTTATTTTAAATAATTTTTAAAAAATTTAAATATTATAAAATATTCAAATCATAATGTCGCTTTCTGTAAAATAATTATTATATATATTATTTATATATTTATTACTTTCATAAAATTAATAAAACATATATATATATATATATATTTAGTTTGATAATTCTAGTTAATTTTTTTTAATTATCTAAAATAAACTATACAAAATTGAAGAGAATTGATTTTAAAGATTTCAAAAAATATGACAAAAAACCTTTTCTAGAAAAAATAAATTTCTAATCATCAAATAGTATATGTTATTATCCCATTCTTACAAAAAATATTATAATAATATTAAACAATTTTATTTATTAAAAAAATGAAAATATAATAAAATAATTAAAAATATATATTTAATAAATTTATTAATATATAAACTCATTACATTCCTAAAAAATAGTTTTTTAGAAAAAAAATATATTTTGTACATTAAAATGATATTTTTTAATTTTTATAAAATTATTTCCAATGGACATATGTTATTCATTTTTAAAACATACATGCTTCCTAATTTGGTTAACTCTATGATTACATTCCAATTTAACAGTTAGGTTATAAGTTTCATATTAAAAAAAATTCATTTTAATTGTATGATTTATATTATATAATCTTTGAAGAATGTGTATCCCAAACTATCAATGAAATTAGTTTTTATAGATAGTTTAATATATTCCAAAATCATGGGGTGTTGCACAACCATATATGATAATTTTTCATCGAGAGAGAAAATATACCCATATAATACATTTTATTAGATGTGATGTAATTTTTTAAATGATGGGATTTCATAGTTGGGGAACACTACACTCTTTGATGTAGTTTGATAAACAGAACACATTACCCTACGCAATAAGATTTTATAAACATGACTCACTAAAATTTTTTATGATGTTAGGAAAACATGAGAAATTATTATCTATAAGAAGAAAACATATTGGTGATACCCTTTAAACTAGGACGAACCTGTATAAGTGGGATTCCCTAACCCCTATAATTGGGTTTTTCATGATTATGGAATAATAACCATAGTGATTAAAAAGTCCAAACATGGCACAGATCTCATCAAGAAGAAGTATCATCATGTGGGACACACTATCCCTTGGATTTTTTCTTTTATGATCATTAGGGATGATCAAACCTCTTGGATGAGGAATGATTGATATATGATCGTACACAATGTTACAAATTATCACTAATTAGGAACACTTCCATCAAAAGTGACAATTAACGAAAAAGATACCCTCCAATCAATGATAATTTTTCTCTAATGGGATGCACTACCCTCTTCTGATGAGGTTATTTAGATTGGATTTAATTATATTTGTGAGATATTTATACTATTATGATATACAACACATAATGGTAAATTTATTTTATGTAAAGTGTACATCGATCTATATCCTAATTTATATTAATAGGACACATAACCTTCTACGATGAAAATTTCTAGTTTAGACACTCTACCCTATAATTATATATAATATATTCTTAGATTAGATCATATCTAATGAGAAATTATAAATCATTAATTAAATTTTGGAATATAATATAATAATATAATTCCTTCATAAAACAATATAATATCATTGGATAAGGAAATTATTTATTTTCTATTAGTTTGGACATTCATGAAAATCATCACCGTCTAATTTATGTATGTGATCATTTGTGGCTTTCATTTACTTCAATATATGAATTCATATAAATATAAATATAAATTTTTTGGAATAATTATTGATAGACTACTATGTTTTAATCTAAAAAACTAAAATTGAACATGATTAGATGTAAATATAATATGTATTACCCTAAATCCAATTCAATATCTATATTATAAGTGTGCAGTATATATGAACTCAGTGTGATATGAAAATTTCTCAGTATTATGATCGATGCTAGTTGTTATGTTTTATTACCTGAATATATATTTTTATACTTATTTTTATAATATTATCCAACATGCTAATCTTTTTTTTGATAAACTACTACATGATCAGGTTGAATTACATTTTTTACACTATAGTTATGTTATTTATTTATGGTAGTTTTTTCATCATAATATTGTAGTTTTTACACTAATTTTATTTTTATTGATGTTTTTTGGTGAAATATTCATTATAATGGAAATCAATATATATCCCATCATTCTAGTTAATTAATACCGAAAACTTTTTCAACTACTTCTACCAAAAGAAGAGGTAAACATCTGTTATTTTTTGGATAAGGTCGAGCTAAAAATTGGTGAACATGATGAAGATATAGCAAGGTTAAAATCAATATATTTTTATCAATCTATTTTGAGCTAGCAAATTATAATTTTACTTTTTTAAACATGGAATATAATTAGTATTCAATATTTCCCAGTATATATATATATAAATTCTTGTTTCTAGTAAAGTTAAATGAAAAAATATTATCTGAATACTCATTAAAAGATATTTAATGATCCTTGGGGAATTTCACCTTATTCATGAGGTCTTGATGATAAATATTTCAACATAATATTATGTTTAATGAGTGAAATTGTTTTATCCCTGAATTCATATTATATTATCATATTCCCAGAAGTTATCAAATAAAATATCAATGAAATGTTTTTAATATAATCAAATTATAGAGAGTTGGGATTAATATTTTTTTCTTCATTATATCTATGTTACTATTGAAAAACAATGATGTTTATGATTAAACATTTTAGAATTATTTTCACCTTAGGATGGGTAAATACATGTGTTCATACATTATAAATTGAAGGTAGGATAACATCATATGTGGAATCTTGTATGTTATTTAGAAACTATATCCCATGAAATAAGTGAGTGTTTGGTTATTTTAAAAAATTAAATATTTTTTGTATATTAAGTAAATTATTATTTCCTAATATAAATTAATGAGCATGTTTCTATGAAAAATTACATCTAAATAATAAAAAATGCGACGTTTCAATGATATATACATGTGTGTAATGTTGTGCACTGTAGAGTGGATGGTATTATTTTGGGGATACCAAATATGAAGAGAATACATAATTGTGAGAAATTTAATGTGATATTTTCTTATTTTTATAAAACAAAATCATCAGATTTATTTAATGGGATGGTTCTAACATGTATGGAATGAATATTACATTTTGGTTGGGATATATTTTGTAAATTTACAGCTTAGAATATTCGTGATTCCGGTATATTTATTGTGGAATGGAAGATATTTCATCTTTTAATTGGGATGGGTTATGATATGAGGGTATCTCAAAAGTGAAGGGGGAACCCATGAGTGTTGGTACCTATTATTTTTCCAAATGTGGATATATGATTCTTAATATGGGAAATTATATTTTTGTGTGAGTGTGTGATGATTATTTACAAATATGAGGGATTCCATGGGTATATAATGGGATAGAAATAATAGCGTTTTCCTTGTTTAATGGGAATTACCAAAAATATTGGTTGCGTGTTAATAATTTAGTTTGATGAAAAAATGGATCAATGTGTTAAAATTTATACTAGAATGTGTTTAACAATTTATAATGATTGAGAAATCATATATACTAATGTGGGTATTATATGAGATAGATAATTATGGTTATTATGTGGTAAATTGAGTGTAATTTCCTCAATATTTCATTTATATATGGTAATGGAATATAGTATTCATTAATGTGTAGTTTTCTAGTTGGAAAGATTATTATTGCCCTTAAAGTGGTGACAATAATATTTGTTGAACATTATTAATCATATATGGCCTAATGTAAATTTTAATTTTTAAGGATTTGGAAATATTTTGGGAGGTGAGATAGAGTATGAAGCATTATGCGAATCCTAAGTACAATCCATAATGGTAGTGAGTGATATATTTTGATATTTACTATGGTTCCCTCCAAATAGGATGGTATGTATTGTTTTAGATTTAAATTTGGTACAACAATAATAATTTGGGAAATATGATCATGAGGTATATCTATGTGTATCCAGGGAATATGGAATCCATAGTTTTCAATTGAATTTTTGTGAAATGTAATGGTATTATAATGATTCTTAAATTGTTACCATACATGTAATTATTATTAGTTGTGATAAGACTGGTGGAAATATATAAGACACGTTCTTATTATTGAACTATATATAAGGGTGTAATCCCTTTATAATGATGTTAATTTTAATCCATGTGAGGGTTTCTATGATGACCACAACTCTAGTACCCCAATGCTAGTTGTTACATTACTATATTGGTAAAAAAAATATGAGAGATAAAATTAAAAATGAAGGATTTTTTTTCATATAATACTAAATAAATAAATTTCATGCATAAAATTTGAAAACAGAAAACAAAACTATATTACTCAATAAAACATTTTATTTATTATAGAATATCATTGAAATTATTCAGAGTTCTCTTCTAGGTTTACAAGGTAAAGGGAAAAAATTAAAGGGTCAGAAAATGTGATTATTAAGGGGCCTCATACCATGAAAAATATAATGTAATATTCAAGGAATGATTACTGTGGACAGAATAATAATTACGGAATTACACTATATTACTATAGACACAGGCATGTAAAATATCCATATATTAAATAATAATAAAAATAATTAAATATATAACAATACAGGATATCTTAGTGATAGAAAATATAATAATTCACATAAAAATTTTAATTTTAAATTCCTATGGGATGATATTAATCATTAATGGGTAACACATATTCCAACCACCACAGTTAGTTTGTCTTATGAGACCTGTTAATGAATCAAGGGGCTATATATTTCGTTTTCTAAATCCATAAATAAATATATCCAATTAATTCATAATATTAATGGAATTAATTATCTAGAAAATAAAAAAAATACATCCATAATAAATAAATAAATATCCATAATTAATTAACAATTTTAAAAAATATCAAAATTTCCTAATTCAATAAATAGGATAACAATCTTGGTAAATATAATTTAAAAATATAATGTATATTTTTATGTCTAGACTATTATATAAATACAATAAAATATTTTATATAAATATATTTAATGATATATAATGTATCAATGTGTTTGAAGAACTTTTTAATGCATATGAGAAATAATGTTAAAGGATATAAGATGAGTTTTGTAGAATATAGTCTCAAGAAAAATGAGTTGTAGGAGAGACTCATTATCATAAATATGTTATAGAAAATATATATCCATATGGTATAAAATTAGACAATATTTTCTAAATAATATAAATTAAAAAATGCTTATAAAATAATAATTAAATTAATTTAAATCATACAGTATGATATAAGTAATTAAACAAATCTACTTGAATAGAATGAAGACATTGACAGAAAATCATAATATATCTATTAATATTTATAAAAAACTGGAATATAAATTCTATATTGTATTCTTGATCAATTTAAAATGAAAATACATATACAAAACTATACTTTTTTATGGGAAATTGATTTCTAATATAGTATATTAAAAATGAACTTAGCTAAATGAATGTTAATTGGGTTATGTTTCCTAATACCACAAGTCTAGAGTCGCTACACACATATTGTTATCTTAAAAATAATTATATTATATTATTTATATATATTAAACATAAAAATTAACATTTTTATTTCGCTAATATTATTATTTTTAGATAATTAAATATATTTTTTCATTCATTTACTGAACTATTATTATTCACATCTGCATTTTGTGGTTATATTTTAAAAATCTCTGAAAATATAATTCTATAATGGAATTATAAAATGTCATTATAATATGGGATCATAATCTATAAATGTGTGAATATATTTTTCCACATATAATTTTCGAATCAATGGAGTTATATAGATCATTAAATAGTTACAATTCCAATAATCATCAAGGAAAATACTAAATTTTAGGGTTAATAATTACAATGATTATTAAATTTATCTTTCATTTTTATAAACGATATGATATGTACAATTTTCAACATCAGTGTGAAAAATATATGTTTTTCACATTGTAACTGTTGTATCAAAATGAGTTGAGGAACAACACGGGGTTAATGGAATGAAATTAATCAAATATTGGATACTATCTATAATATCCAATTTAAATCATTAATTAATATTCAAAATGTGAATGGATTTAGTGTAGATGGGATGAATTTTCTATTAATATGTGAAAATTAATTAATGATTCTTGATATCATTAGTGATGTGAATGAGGTTTTTTGGGTTTATGCAAGGTGGTGTGTTTTTCTACAAGCCACTCATCTTGAAATTTCATGATGTTAATCCATAATTTACCTCATGAATAGATTATTTTATAAAATATCCAATGATTTTACTTCATTTATATTTTCTAACTCACCTCCTTATTTATTCTCTTTTCCAAATTTGTATTTTAGGTATTTTTATGAATTCATACTGTTTTCCAATATCATTACATTGACGCACTGACATATATTGGATATCATTCTTCTAATTCAGTGAGTTATATATGGATATTAATAAATTCATTCTAAATTGGAATGGTAAAAACACATTATATTGTTTAATTCATGATTGAATATAATCATTTTTAAGATCAAATGTTTACATTTTTCGACATTGATAGAATTGGAAAATAAATTTAATAAAATTTCCTATGTGCATTGTTTGCACTGAGAACATAGTGCTTCTTAGGTATGTGTAGAATTATCAGTTCCTTTGCGGTGGAATTTTATTTAAATTAACCCATAATTGTAATCTTGTAAAATAATGAATATTTCTAGGATATATAGGATTGAAATTGGACCCCGATAGTGACCATTTTTATCAGAATTTCATTTCATATATGCTAGGTGGTCTTTATCATTGGTTCATGTTTATAATAGATATAGAATAATTTTTTTCGAATTCTAATGTGTCCCCAAGAGATATATTTTTTATTTTAAAAAAAATGTGGTGTCATTTTTTCCCTATTATATATATATATATGATATTTGATCACATGTCATGTGTGTGTTTCCTATGTGAACTATACTCAATGATTTATTTAATTTTGATAAATCATGGTGACAAATCATTCTTTATATTGTGTGTTTTTATATATCATATATATATATATATATATGTTTTTATATCCTGATATTTCATATGAAGGTTGATTCAAATTAATAATACCCCTATGTGTGATGTTCAAGAGATTGAAAAACATGTACATGTGTTATCCCGTATAGTGGGTATGTCAAAAATGATTAGTGGGCATCTCATTGAGTTGGAATGTTTCAGATATTGTTAGTTTATGTTACCTTAGTGATGTAACTAATGTAGGTGGATATGATCCCTATAAACATTGAATGTGTTTTTTTCTAATGTCAGATACATGTTTCAAAAACGTGTACTTGTTTACATTAATATTATAAAACTGTATATCTTCTGAAATTATGTTATGGAAAATTGAAGGTATCCAAATATGTAAAGTATTCACATGCTATTATAGCATCTCTATTATCATGTACTTTTTATTACTCGTAATAAAGTGAAAGGAAATGTATATTTGGTTGGTATTTAAAAATGATTACCCAAAGGATGAGATCATTGTAAGATAGAATTTGGGAGGGATTTTTGTTATTATTTTTTGTTTTCATAGTCCAATAAATTGATCCAACACATATGGGTATCCTTCCATTCTCTTATGTTTTTTCAATGAAAATGCATTCTACTATTTCATTGGTTGGTACATTGTGTGCATAGTTATACTCTTGTAATTTATTTAATAAAATTTTTTGATTCATTTTTTTATCAATAGCATTATATATTTGGAATTTCCAATGATTAAGAAGGAATATAATCATTGTGATGTCCTTCTTATTTGTCAGTGTTATTCAGATTCCCTTTATTTTTGGGGTTATTCACACGAGGTTATGCAACATTATGAACCAAACCTTGTGATTTTGGTTAGGGTGTTAGAAAATTTTATTAGTGATGGTATAGTAACACATTTTTTTTCATTACAATGATTTGGGATAAGTTAGATTGGATATCTGATTGGTGGGACACAAGAAAGGGATTTGTTTCCATTCATATACAACCCTACTTAGTATAACATCGAGTTTCCATGAATGTGGGGATTTGCGATAATTTTGTTTGATATTATTTTTGAATAGAATATTTATTTATGGATGAACATGATATTGTAAAAATTATTTATGGATTTTATTATTTTTTTCAATCATAATTTATAGGCACATTGATTCATATTTCGTATGCATATTCCATATATTAAATAATACCAAAATAATTAAAATTCCTATTAAAATTAAGGAAAATGATTTATGTGTATTATTTCATTCATTATTTCTATTTGGTACTATGTATTATATGTTAGAGTATATATATGGCTGTGACTAAAATGTAGTTACCAAACACTTGGGACTTAGGTATTTCGGAAGTGGTTATGCCTTGTTTTTCCAGGTATCCACATAGGATGATTTTTTTGTAAAATAATTTCTATGTTTTTATAGTCTATTTTTCTTTATCGTGGTTCACCTATTTTATTTCTGTACATGTTATATTATAATTTGATTAAATTTAAGCTCGTATACCACTTGTAACACATATTTCATAGGAGGATACTACTTAATATTCTCCAAGGGACTCTAGAGTAGCTCGTGATTTTGAACAAATCTAGTTAGCACTGTTCATTTACATTTCAATTGATGGAAGACGAGATAATAGGGGGAGGGGTGATAGCCGACTATGCTCAAGAATTCCCAAAATGTTTTCCCCCATCATTCCAAGGCATTATTGGCTCCTAATTTGTGTAGGACATGATGCGACTCTTCAAGGGGATAATCATAGAAGAGTATAAGACGTATAAAAAATAATAACTTAATTTCATTATTTGGCTAATATATTACACAAATATACTCTCAAAAAAATGACCAACAAATTTTATTGTCTTTATATTAAAAACATAAAAATCCTAATATATATCTATTTCCTTAAATAAAACTCTCCTCTAATCCTATTCAAATTTATGAAAATTATAATTTTCATTATTACCTATGAAAATAAAAAACAAATAATGTGGTGGGATCAAATTGTAACATACATGAATTATTTTAAAGTTATTGTTCATATAATTTCTATTTTTACTTTGTTTCAGCAGTTTCCCATGAATTGTTGGAGGAAAGGGTTGGTTTTCATGATTTTGGCCAAACCGTGAGCCAATTTACAAATTTAAAAATAAATTTTGTTTCTTTTATAACACTTTCATTTTCAAAATGTTTCACCCATTCCACTTCCCACATGGCCTCCCCTGACCTACTTAAAAACCCAAATTCATTTTTACCATTTAGTAATCTATATTCATGGTGGGTTTGGATTTGTTATATTGGTGTTCAGCTAACCCAAGAGCCCATTTACAATTTTAATAAAAATTATTTCATATATATCATAATGATAATTTAATATTTTTCAGTCATTCTACCCTTCACTTGAGACCATTGATCCAAGCCGCACCCCCATGTTCGTTTCTCCCTCTTTGGGGCTCATATACATTGTAGATTATGTCAATATTTCTTAGGCTTTCTCAAATATTTTGGATGTGAAAAAGTATTCTATTTCTTTCCTAAATCGTTCATTGTTTACTGTTTTTCCCCTTTTCAGTTCCTACTAGACATCCTCAGTCTAATTAAAACATCAATATCAATTTTGAATGTTTGGAGATTCACCTATATTCATATTTGGGGTGATTTCAATTAGATCTCTCAACTATGTGAGTTTCCTTCCTTTCTCTTAATATTATCTTATGGTTTCTTTCATTTTTATAGATGTTCCTCAAGTACTTTATGTATAGATTTGAACCAATGGTTTTATATTGGGTTCATTTTTTATAATATTCTGGTTTAGGTGTCATTTAACAACCTTGTGGTGTAGCGGTGGTGCAATTAAACATTCGCACAAGGATTTGTCGTTTTTGACACATGTGGTAGGTTATTCAAAGTATACACACTACTACATTACTTATCCTTTCTTGATTTATATTTTTAGCATAATTTTACTTTAATGTTCGTTCAATGATTTTTTTGGTAGAGTTTTTTTAATAATTAATTTTTAAATGAAAGTTTTGTGTGAAAATGTGTGATTTACATGTGTGTTCAATGTTTTACCACTAGGGGATGTTTTATATTTTAGATAAGGGTTTTATTAAAATGTTTTGGTATTGAAACTTCTGGTATGGGGTAAAATTTGGGGGCATTGTATTTTCCATTTGGTATTTTAGATGAATTTTATGTGAAGTATTTGGTTAAATTCCATGAAATTATTTAATGGAAATTCTATGTGGTTTTGAGATATATAAATGGTGAAAAAACTGGGTAGCTACTATTTTATTTGTGTGTGACCATAAATAATTTTTTATATGAAAATTGATTTTTTTTACATGTGGACTTTCATTGAGCACTATGGGGGAAGCCTAGGTATCTTTGTAGTTATATTAGTACTAGTACGCTAATGAATTAGAGTAGTTTTGTCCATATTTCACTTAGAAAATTGGACATTGATAACTCTAAAAAACAATAATGATGATGATTTGGGACCACTAGGTTATTATTATTTTCCCTAATATTGGATCATGCATGAGAAAAGATATGGTTAAGGTATCTATACATCGAGATACAAGGTACATAGGGCCAAAAAATAACTAGTGCATAGGGGGGTTCCTAATACTAGTGCTCATTTGACCACATGATATTTATCAATAGTTTATGGTGTGTTATTCTAGAAAATTCAGCAGCATGTATCTTTTATTGAATTGTGTTCTTTCATAAAAATTTCCCTTTAAAAATAGTTTACTTTTTAATGTTTCGTTCTTTAGAAATTATTTCCACAATATCTTATTTATTATAACTTGCAGTATTTTTATCTTGTATTGCTTAAAATATAGAATATATTGGGTGATATCCTATTGTGTATAGGCTTACACAATTCTCAAACCTCATGGGTGTATGTAGACAAGATCATGTTTGACAAAGGTAAATCTAAGTCCTTGGGTTGTGGCGTTTCAGGATGTTAGTTTCCTTCCATGGCATTGTGTTGTGGAGATGGCTTGTAGGTGAGTAACCCTTGTTTGGTGGTGTTTATTGGAATAATTTTCATTCAATGTTATATATATTTGGACATCTTGTTTAATGTTTAGACAC
Organism: Viscum album; assembly: GCA_963277665.1. Lineage (NCBI taxonomy): Eukaryota > Viridiplantae > Streptophyta > Magnoliopsida > Santalales > Viscaceae > Viscum > Viscum album. The sequence continues at coordinate 1,900,940,893 of OY728150.1, forward strand.
ATCTGTTTAGTTATGAATATTATTTAAGGGTTTTTGAGAAATAATTTTCATAATTGGTTTATTCGTTATTTTTGGTTGTTTTAGGTATCCATACTCAGGAAATTCTTTATCAAAATAATATTTTTGATACATGGGCACTAGTGTTAGATCATGGGGACAAATAATTCCCTTCAATAATTTCCTTCGGCATGGTTTGGTTATAGTTTTTATGACGACCAGATTTGGTTCGTGGAAAAATGGTATTAGAGGAGGTTAATGTTTTTGGGATAGGATATTATTTAGTGATGAATCTGGCATGAAAAGAGATAGGATTGTCTCAGTTTGATGTTTTGGTCATGAGTTGGGTTCCTATCCCACACCTCTCATGATGGTCCTCAATTCACCTTGGGATATTAGAATTGTTTGTATGACTTCACTTCCAGGTGAGATGTGTGGGATACTGACTGCACGTAGACATCCGTTGGGGGTGAATTATTTGATTATTTTATTGTTCTAATTATTTTTAATTATTCATATTTGATGTTATTTCTGAAAGTTTTTAGAACTATTTTACTAATTGTTTCTATTTTTTTGTTACCACTTATAGCATCATGCCTCTCCGATGATCTCACATGCACCCATAGGAGGAATCTGAACAAATTTCTATATTTCTGCCTAATCAGAGGGTAGTGGAAGCTATATTTTGCATTGTTCAGGCTCTATGTCAATGAGTGAATAATGTTCCTTCGCCTACTATGGTTAGAGGAGAGGAATTTTTTCTAAGAAAGGTCAAAGACTAGGAGTTCCTAAAGAACATGCTTCCTACATTCCAAGGTAGCACAACACCTGAGGAAGAACATGAGTGTATTAAAAGTATCGAGTGAATGTTATAGTTCCTTAACACACCTGAAGTGGTTAGGGTGAGGTGTGAATATATTCTGTTATAGGGGCTCATCTTTATGTAGTGGGAATCAGTTCTTTAAACAGGGAATCATGAACATATGATTTGGAAGGACATCAATGTTATCTTCAACAGCCGGTACTACACTAATGTTTTAGAATATAGTCAATCTAGAGTGATTATGGAACATATCTAGGGGATATTTCTTTGATGGAGTATGCCATCCATTCTATTTAGTTGGTATAGAATTCTTTGAAAATGGCATCAAATGAGTAAATAAAGGCCTAAAAGATCAAGAGGGGTTTTCACCCATAGATATGTTCCTATGTCTTACTGTTCAAGCTGAAAACCTATGCTGAAGATGTTTAAGTAGCTTTTATAGTGTAGATAAACTAGAAGGGTAGGGATAGTTTCTGTAGGAAAACATCTGGATTGAGAAGTGGTAGATCATCAGGGAAGAAAATAAAGTAAGAGGAGAAAAATAATATGGGAGGTGGAAGCTCAGTCCAACCTTGAAGGCAGTTTTCTACGGTGGTTTTTAAAGAATGGTATGTCGTATCCTCCTAGTGAGAGAGGGGAGGACACATCCAACCAACATGCACATCAGCTCTGAAGATCTTATGCCTATGTGGAGGTATGGGACATTTTCATATCCTTATCATGATGTAACATCCACTATAGGGTAGTGTAGGACCGCTGCCTTCTAGGGGAGTTCCTGTTAAGTCAGAGTCATCGAGGATATGAGATCTCAGTTTAGAGGTCGTGGTTGTAGGGTCAGATCAATATATAGGTAGATGTAGTTTAGGTAGGAGCCATAGGCTAGTGGTCAATCTCCAGAAAAGGCTAGGAATCCTCATGTAGTGGATCAGGCACCAGCAGAATCCGAGGTGGGATCTTTGCCAATTTTAGGTACCATTTTCATTGTATCTTCTATTATAATTTTTATTTTTTAAAAAGGTTCCTCTGATTCCATCATCTCGTCCCATTTTATGAACACAATTATTCTTCCAACTTATCTTTTCTCTTTTGTGATGGAGTTGGTGATGATACTATGAAAGTAGAAGGAGAAGGGTATCAGGTGCCCGTCGTGTGCGCTTTCCGTGTCAGGGGTTGAGATGGAGTGGGATCTCATTGACATAGATATGGATTTATTTGATATGATAATCGGCATGGATATGGGGGTACAAATTTAAACACACATCGATTTCTTTAGGGTATGGGTTTGTTTCACGAAACCTTATGGGAGTCATCATGTTTTCAGTGGGTATTGAGATCCTTGATAGGATCATGCCGAACCTCCACTCCTAGAGTTGTGGAATATTTTCTTCTAGCTATCATCGATCATGCTAGAGGACAATTTTCTTTTTTAGGAAGGTGTACTCCCATATCTAATGAGTGAGTTTCTAGAGGTATCCCCATATGATTCTTTTTGGATTTCCCTTGGAGAGATAAATGGAGATCTCGATCAATTTGATGCTGAGAAAATAGACAATATCACTTCCCTCGTATCAAAAAGACCCATCGAGCTGAGGGGATTAATTTTATAGATGGATGATTTAGAATACAAAGAATTAATTTTCCTAAGCATCTCTCCTTGGTATGTGCCCGTTCTAATTGAGAATAAGGCGATGGATCCCTCCAGTTGTGTATTGATTACCAGAAGCTAAATATGGTAACAATCAAGAAAAAATATATTTTACTCCGAATAGATGAATTGTTTGATTAGTTGAAGGGTAAAATTGGTTATTAAAAATAGACTTTTATTTCAGTTACCAACAACTCATGGGGAACGAGTTAGATATCCTAATGATAGCCTTCTGAGGTAGGTGTGACCACATTGAGTACCAAGTCGTGCCCTATGGATTGACTAAGTCTCCAGCAGGCATTTTAAAACTCAATAATTGGATGCTCCACCATTATCTTTTTTCTTTTGTCATTGTATTCGTTGATGACATCTTGGTTTACACTAGATCCAAGGAGGACAATGAGAATAATATTTTAATTGTGTTGGGACCTTATCTTGATCACCACCTTTATAAAATTCTCTCTAATTGTACATTCTAGATAAGGTAGGTGACATTTCTGGGGCATGTGATATTAGAGCAAGAAGTTTCAGTGTATCCCAAAAATATCAGTGTAGTGATTCCATGGGAGAATCCAAAGAACGTGTTTAAGACATGAAGTTTCCTCTCCTTTGAGGGATACTATAGGTGGTTTGTTCATGATTTGTATTGGCTTGATTCACCCATGAACATGCTATCTCGGAAGGGTGTGATGTTTGGTTGGGGCCGAGAATGCAAAGACTCTTTCAAGGAGCTGAAGATGCAGTTGAGTAACTCCACCATTTTGATCATTCTAGAATATGGAAAGAGATATGTAATGTATTTTGATTCATCAGGTATGGGTCATGAATTTGTGTTTATACAAGATCATCATGTGGTAGTGTATGGATACCTTCAACTCTAACCACATGAAGTGAATTACCAGAACGAGGACATAGAGAAAGATGATTTGATGTCAGATTTGAAAATATGGCTCCCCTACCTATTTGGTGAGAAGTATTTGGTATACTATAATAAAAAATTATTGGCCAAGATCTTCTCATAGCAGGATATTAATCTAAGAAAACATTGAGGGATCGAGTATATGTAGGAGTTCGACATTGATATTATATATACCCCATGAAATGTAAATGTGGTGGAATACACCTATAACAGAAGAGTAACGGGGCAGGTTTCGAGGGATTCCAGTGATGAGTGGACTCTGATGGGGCCCTCAGCTTATATGCACATGGAGACGATGGAGCAAAGTGGAGGTGCGTTATTGTATAGTTTTCGGTTCACCCATTATTTTGTAGAGAGGATTCAGATAGAACATCCCGTTCAAGAGATATTTTAGTGGATGACACAACTTCTTTATGGTGGGGAAACATGTTCTGATCTGTCTACATTACCCGAGGGTATCATTTGCTTCATGGGCTGCTTAGTTTTGCCTTTTACTATGTGCATTTTCGTGATGCATTATAGCCACTGGTCTTAGTGGGCTGTCCATACTGGTTCTAGAAAGATGTTTTATAATGTTTTTTGGTAGTTTTGGTGGCTAGTTATAGGATGAGGCCTAACTATATTTGTCTCAAGATGCAATACATGTTAGTAGGTGAATGTAGAGCATCAAAGGCCCTATGGATTGGTTTATCCTCTACTCATTCATAACTAGATGTTGGATGAGGTATCCAAGGATTTCATTATTGGTCTTCCTTGTAAGCCATGGGGAATGAAATCCATATGGGTAGTAATTGTTTGTTTAATCGTGTCATCCCACTTCATTCTGATCAATTATTCATCTATTGTGGATGAGTTGGGCTGACTGTATCATTAACAGGTGGTAAGGCATCCTGGTGATCCATCTAGATAGGTCATGGATAAAGAATAAATTTCACATACCAGTTTTGGGATGGCCTAATGAAGGCCTTGGGGTCTCAGATTAAAAAGAGCAGGACATATCATCTTCAAACAGATGGTCAGAAAGAGCTGGAAAATTAGATTTTTGAGGATAATATCTTTTCCTGTTTTTTAAAATTTAGAGGTTACTGGGAAAGACATTTGGGATTGGTTGAGTTCACTTACTAAACCACTTACTAAAACTAAATACAAATGTCCCCCTTTTAGTCGCTTTATGGTCAGCCTTGCTGGTCCCCCCATGTGTTGGATTGAGGTAGGTGACACCTCACTGTAGGGGGTGAGTCTTGTGCAGGAGACATCTATAAAAATCACATTGATCGTGAAACATTTATAGATACCTTTGAGTGACCTAAAATCATACACTGATCAGAGGCGTCGATTCCTAGAGTTTTCAGTTGTTGATCGAGTGTTTCAAAATATTTCCCCTCATTTAGGTCATTACTGTTTGAGAATGTTGAGAAAGAAAACACTGAGGAATTTTTAAAATTTTTATATTAAATAGATGATTGGAATGGGGGTATACAAGTTATATTTACCTTCTTAGTTTACATCTATCCATGACATCTTACTTGTCTCACAACAGAATAAGTATAACCCATATCCACCCCATGCGCTGAACTGTAGGGAGTTCGATATAGATCTCGATCTATCATTGGTTGAGATACTGGTTAATATTGTGGAATCTGAAGAAAAAATTTATTCAAGGGAACATTGTTCACAGGGTCTTATTCCTCTAGTAACATGGAATTTATGAGCATGTGAAATTGGAGAAGAAGTCTTGGGTCAAATAACTCTTTCAGTTTCTCTTATCTGATAAGGCATTAAGCTGACTATCTAAGGTGGAATGTCATTTATGGTGGTGATAATTTTCACAAAAATGACATATATTAATGGTTTTTTTCATGTAATTTCCATTATATATTATTTTTGGGGGCTACCCATGCAATTTTTGCGGAAAGGGTCAGTTTTGAAGATTTGGGCCAAACCATTGCCTCATTTTAAGATTTAAAAATATTTTTTTCTTTTGTAAATCCTCTATTTTCACCATTATTAACTCATTACACTTCCCACATAGACTCCCTTGACTCATTAAAACTACCAAAATTCATTTATACCCCTTTGTAATCTATAATAATCATCTATTTGGGTTATTTATCATGCTATTAGGCTAGCCTAGGAGACAGTATCCAATTTAAATAAAAACAATTTTTTTTCAATTCTATTAGATTAATTTTTTAATATTTTTTGTTGATTCAACCTATCACTTGATTCTACTAGTCCTAGGCTCACACAAATTTTCCTTTCACCCTCACTAAATTTCATCTACATCAATAATAATGAAAAAATTCACAGGCTTTCTCAAATCACGACAATTTTAAAAGGCAATTTATTTCTTTAATAACTTATTCAATTTTTACTCTTTTCCTGCCATTTCTGTTTAAACATGACCACCTCAGCCTTATTCAACCCTCTATATCATTTTTGAATTCGTGGAGATTCACCTATTAGTGTATTTGGGGATATTTCCTAAAAATTTCTCATATATGTTTGTTTCCATCCATACACGTTGAATTTTATTATGGTTTCTTCCTTTTTTCTTGAAGTTCCTAATGTCCAGAAAGTGGGGATTCCATGTTAGGGTCTGATATTGGGATTATTGGTAAAATATTTTGGATTTTGGATTTATTTCACACCCATGTGGTGCGTCGGTTGTGCGATTGAACTTTTGAAAATATATTTGGTGTTTTTGACACTTGTGGTAGGTGATTACATGTTTGAGAACTACTAAATAAATTATACATTCATAATTTATATTTTTATCATAATATAATTTCATTGGGATGGATGCGAAAATTATTTTTGGTGGAATATTTAAAAATTATATTTTTAAATGAAATATTTGTGTGAAAATTGGTGTTTTACATGTGTGTTTGATGATGTATAATATGTGAATGCATTTTAATTTATAGAACAATTTTACATAATATTTTTCCAACTACCATTTTTTAGTTAGGGGTAATATTTGTGGTAATTATGTTATCAATGAGATCTTGTAGATGAATTTTATGGGAAATGATTTGTAATATTCCATGAAACAGTTTTATGGAAATTCTAAGTGTTTTATTGAGTTATATAAATTGTGAAAAGCATTAATAGCATCTATTTTTAATCTCTGTGACCAAAACTAATGAATTTATATGAATATAGATTTTGGTAACATTTAAATATTATTTGATCACAACGTAGGGATTCTGGGTATCTTGGTGGGCTCATGTGTATTAGAAAGTTAGTGATCCAAAGTGGTATTGTCAGTGTTTAACTTATGAAATTGGAAATTGAGAATACTAAAAAAACTATAATAATGATGATTGTGGACCACTAGGATATTGTTATGTTACCTACTAGTGACTTGTACGTGATAATAGATATGGTTATGGTAACATTACATTGAGTTATGTGGTACACGGGGCCCAAAACTAACTAATTCCTATGTGTGTTCCTTATATTATTGATCATTAACTATTTGGTATTTATATTTTTCTTCCAGTGTATTTGGATGGATATTTATGTATAATATATTTTTAATTGATATGTGTTAAATCTTTGAAATTTCCCTATGAAAAATGTTTTCCTTTAAAAGTTTCTCTCTTCAGAAACTATTGTCATAATTTTTTATTTATTACAACAGGCATGATTTCTATCTTGTATTTCATTCTATATGGATTATTTTGGGTCATATACTATTGGTATTTTACTCACACCTTACTTAAACCAATTTGGGTTAATTAGAATTGATCATGATTGACACGGTTAACAACAAGGCCTTGGTTGGTGGTTGTTGGGGTTTTTAGTTTCATTCCATGGTGCAGTGTTGTTGAGATAGCTCTTGGGTGATAAACTTCTGTCATGTGGAGTTACATGGGATGTTTTAATGCTAAATTTATGTATTATTGGACCTATTGTGTTATGTTTAGATACATGTATTATGTTTTAAATATTTTTAAGGTTTGTTTGGCATGAATATTCAAATTTAGTTTATTGATTATTTTTTGTTGATTTATGAATCCATACTCTTGTAAATTGCTCCCAGAAAAATATTTATGATACATGGTCTCTAGTTATGTCCTATATGGATAATGAATTCCCTTCATCCCTTATAATGGGTTAGGTTTTTTCTGGTTTTGATAGAAACCAGATTCAGTTACTGACACAAATGATCGATAAAAAAACATTATCAACAATTCATCGAGGTTTAAATAATTAGAATATGATAAAACATGGTTCATGAATGAATATATTTTTAAATATAATATGGAATTATATTATTTGTACAGAAATCATGATATAAGGATATGCATATTCAAATGGATATAAAATATAAGCTGAAAAAAAATTCAAATTCATTGGACAATAAATTTTTTGGATGGGGCATAATAATAGAAAATATTATTTTTTTAGGTTATAAAAACATGAATAATGGAATTAATAAAATGAAAATAAATTATTCAAAAATTTACCCTACATAATGTGGTGGAAAACATATTCATACACATCATGTTATGCACACACAAAATTCCCAAAATATATGTTGTAGAAAAAATCACATTCTTCTGGTTAAGAAAAAAAATAAAATTCTAAATTTTTAAAATAATTAAAATTCACCAGATTCATTTTCTGAAATAAAATTATCATGATTCATATTTTTTAAAAATAAAATTCCCCCAAATAATATTAGGAATAAAAATTTCCCATGCATTATAATATGAATTAAATAAATTATAATGATTCATATTGTGAAAAAATAACATTATTAATTTTGTGAAAAATAAATTTAATATGATTCATGTTTTTTGGAAACAAATTTTAAATCACTTTACATTGTGGATACTATAAATTCCCAAAATTCATTTTAGGAACATAAAAATTTCTTATTGTACATATTGTAAAAAAATAGGTATGATAAGAATGCTTTTATTATGACATTTAAACCCTTAAAAAATTAATATTTGGGATATAGATGTCCCAGATTTTTACCATTCATAGATTTGATTCTTATAAATAAATTTTCCATTCATCATCTCATTCAAAAAAAATTTAAAAATGTATGGGTTTCTTAAAACATTCATAGAAAATCACATAACATAAAAATAAGAAATCAAAGAATATAAAAACTCTCTTAATAAGAAAGATATTATATTATAAAACATATAAATTGTTATAAAAACATATCTACATTATATACAACCCCTAGATGGTAAAAAAAGTTGATAATACATATTTTTTTACAAACCACATAAAATATTGATATAAAAGTTACATCCAAAAAACCATTTTTTCAATTGAGAGTTTAATCAAATGTGAAAACATTATTTCTAATGAAATTAGCTTTATTAGTAAAACAAGTATCTCCATCTACATACATGAAATTGTTTTATTACATGTTATGTTATGTTTTTTATTATCCAAAATCCTTTTATTAATTTTGGTGATTTTTTTTACAACCTCATAGAATTTTTTTAACATGAGTTTTTGAGTTAATATTTTTAAAATTAAAATATAAAATTAAGGATAAATTTTTATTAATGTTTTGTTAAACTATAGTTTATTATAATTCAATCTTTTTTAGGTTATCATTCTCTACTGAACATAATACAATATTTTGGATTCATTAAATATGTTATGTTTAAATTAATTTATCATTTTCTTCAATTATTGAAATATTATTACTTATATAAAAAATTTATTATTAGAAAACATGTCTATTTGAAAATAGAAAACATTAATATAAATTTAATTATAATAAATGGATGTCTTTTTTAATTGAACATGTGCTGCAACAAATATTTTAGCATCTTGAAATTGATTTTGAAATATAGATTTTCTGGATTTCCTTATATTTTTGTTTCGTTTACATCTCATTAAATAAATATTAAAATCACTCAAGGTTTTGTAGTTATAAATACGGGTATTTTTTCAATTGATTCAATTGTATTAAGATTTGAAAATTTCATTTAGGTTCTAAAAAATTCCAATGTAATGAAATGTATTCTACAGTATTCAAATCAATATTTCACTATTTTTAAATAATATATTTTTACGTACTTATATTATTAAAGGGATTATTTATTCATTGGAAACATCTACAAATTATATTCTTCTATATATTCAATACATAATTTAAATACATTCATTTTGATATCTTCAATTTTTTTTGCTGTTTATATTGACATACATAAAAATAAAATGACACAAACAACATTTTTTATTATACCATGATATTTATTATTTTATAATCATTTAAACATTATGATATAGTAATTTATAAAAATATTCTACTATTCTAAAAAAACTCATTCACTTTTATTAAAATATGTCGTTATTTGATGTAATTCATATTTATAATAATTTTTATTATTTTTTTGATGTTTTAATAATATTAATTAATCATGTTTAGTCTATGTGAATAATATTTATGTAATTTAAATATTTTTTAGTATTATTTTATGAATATTTTCATTTTTTAAATGAAAATTATATCATTAATTAAAAATATTTTTTTGAGCTTTAATTAGTGATTTTAATTTTTTGTAACTAATGGTGGATTACTTTTTTTATATCTAATACTGTATTATTTATATATAACTAATAGAGGTTTAATTTCTTAAAACTAATGGTGGATTAATTATTTTTATAAATATTGGTGCATAATTATTTTATAACTAATAGTGAATTTTTTTTACCACAGTGGGTGGGTTAATTTTGTATATGTAACTATAGATTAATTTTTTACAACTAATAATGGATTATTTTTTATAAATAATGATAGATTAATAATTAAATAAATAATGGGGTCAATGTTCTACAACTAATGGTGGATCATTTAATTTATAACAAATGTGTGATTAGTAATTATAAATAATAGTGGTTCATTTTTTTTATGATGGATCATGGATATTTTTTTTATTCTGAATGGTAAATCTAAAATTATAACGAATGTAAGATTTCTTTTATAAAAAAATGGTTAATTAATTTCTGCAGTAGATAAATTTTGAATCTAACTGTGGTATATCATTTTATAATTGAAACATTACATCTAAAATGGTACAAAAATATTTCTACTACTCAGTATTATATTATAATACAACTAGTTAAAATATGATATTTCAAATTAAAAATTCATTTTTCTAAAATTTTATTTCAATACTATTTTTTCATTATTTATAATATTTTTAATCTGTCAATGTTTATTTAAATTATTTTAGGTTTTTTATTCATTTATATAACTCATATATATTATATGAATTATTTAAAACTAATTTTAAAATATTTTTAATATTTATAATTTTTATATTAAATAAAATGTCATTGTCCATGGAAATATACATCAATTGTAAAATAAATTTTTTAATTTCCTATATTCATTATATTAATTATTTTAAAATTATTTATTAATGTTATTAAAATGGTTCAAAAAAATTAACGTATCAAATTCATAAATATTATAAATTTATATTTTATTTATTTGTATAGATTATATACTAATACTTTTATTAATAATTATAGAAACATTATTCTTGTCATTATATGAATTTATTTGATTTATTTATTTTAAATTATGGTTAAAATATTATTATAGAATCTATTTTAATAATTTCATGAGTAATTAAAATTTTATTGAATTATTTGTAATGAAATATAAGTAAAAAAATATTAATAAAATTTGTAAGAAATTTTATTTTCATTCTCTATAATTTTTTAGAATTATTCTACACATGAATGGTATTAGTAATATTTATAGATCTCTGTTTAAATTATTTTCAAGTATCCCTAAAAGTGAGGGAATACAGTGGATAAAATTTTTGATTCCTTGTTTTTTATAAGAAAACGTTGTGATCTTTTAAAGTCTCGTATTGAATAAATATCTGTGAGATATTTTTCTACATAATGGATATTTATCCAATATTAGAGATATCATATATGACTACTACTTCTTGGATGAGCTGATCCAAATTTCTTAGTAACTAGTACGTACAATTTTCTTAATTTATTCATCATTCGAGTTTCAATGTTTGCAACACAACTTCCAATCTATCTCAGACAATCTTTATTTTATGTTTTATCTACTACACATAAAAGAATTATTCTTCATCTATTTATTTGATTTATTACATGCAAATTCTAAAATCATAATATTTTTGGTATGGAATCTAGGTATCTAAGGACAAATATTAAAAATTGGAAGTGACTCATCATAAAAAAGTATGTGTTTCGTAGTTATCCATTCATTTAAAAAATATATTATGACTACGAAGTTATTATCCATTAAATATCATAATATTTACCACATATAAATCAATGAGTACAATGTTATAAGTGTAGTGTAGGTATAGTTTGAACCTAACTACTATAAAAACATACTTGTGTTATTTACACATTCAAATACAAATTAACTATAATAACTAACATTCCAAATTGATTTAAATAATAAATTTATTAGATTATAATTTTTATCTAGTCTATTCACCACCATCTAGACCATCTTCTATTACTCTATCTGACTTAACAAACATCATTCTGGGATAACATTAATAATAATAGATTATCACTATAATTCTACATCATGAGAACAAATAATTGGCATCTTAGGTCATTCCATTTATAATTATTGAATCCTTCTATAGAGCCTCTATTTCCAATCTACATGTGATATCCTATTCCTAGAACTCAAAATCTAAGGATATGATTTTTAATATTGTTGGATTGAATGAAAATGTTGTTTAGATTTCTTAGAAGCCACCACAAATTGATGGAAAAAGGAAATAATATTTGAGATCCCAAATAAAGGAAAAAATCATGTCAAAAATTAAAGAACACTAGCCCCTAATGTCAAAAATGTACATGGTTTGATGATCTGACACATATACAAATACTGGAAATGTTTAAATAAGATATGTTCTAAATTAAGAAGTTATTAATATTCTATATTTATCCACTAAAAAAACTAGTCATGTGTCAGTTTCTAGGAAAAATAATAAAATTTGGATGATTCATCTTATCATTAACCTTGGAAATAAAAAATGAATCCAATCCAAACATGTAATTATATGGGAAGAGTATGAAGACTTCAAAATGGTTGAATATGAAACTGTAGGATAAATACCCCATTGATTTAGAATCATTTTTAATGGAATGAATTTAAATAAGGAGGATTTATAAACCCACAACTTGTTTAATGAGTGCTATGATAATTTTGAAATAAATAGAACAAAAAAAGTGTTCCATTGATGATGTAAAAAACATCAATGACTACACACTCTATGAATCAATTTGATCCCATAACCGGTAAGAACATTAACCAAACAAAATTGACATTGAAAAGAAAACCTACTTAAAAGGTGTTACTTTTAAAAAATTGAATATTATTTCTAGGGACACATTTTATTCTATTATATTTTTATAGAAAAAGAAGATATGGAAAAAATTGTTACTAAGAACTAAAGGAGTATTAAATATAAATGATTAAATAAATTGGTTTTATGAAATAATCTAAAATAAAAAATATAGTATATACGAATGTTCGTAATAATTATAATCCTGCACATGTAACATGTTGTGATTATCGGTTGAAAGGACATATCAAGATAATCGTTTCTAAACAAAAAAATAATGATGAATAAATAAATATGGATAATGAAAATTAAAACCAATTGGAGTTCAATTGAATAATTTATTTCCAATTGATAATAATGAAAAGATTGTAAATATGTTAAATTATTCTTCATGGAAAAATTTTATATGGTCAATGATTCTTGTTTTTATTATAAATTGTCATATTTACACAATTATTATGAAATGTTTACTGTATCTATATTAAATAAAAATATTTAAACATTAGGAAAATATATTTTCAATGCTTCTGATTTATAGAATAATATTAAGAAAAATTATTAAATGCTTGTATATTATATAATTTTATTTTGTAAAAGAATTAATAATTAATGAATAAAATATATTCTTCTCAATATAAAGTATATAAAAATTCGAAATATTAACATCATTTTAATCAAAATAATTAAGAGGAATATGAGAGTCATAAAAATGTTCTCTAATTTTATTAAATGTCCAAGAAAATATTATAAATAGTTATCTTTAAGAAAATTTATTAAAAATAAATATGGGTTTTTATGATATAATATTACCTTAAAGTTTAAATCCAAATTTGGTAAAAGTGAATGTGGTTGTAATACTACAAATTCTTACCTTAAATGTGGCATGTATGTTTACATTGAAAATGATTATTCTCTTACATTCAAATAGAATTTTGGATTTACAAAAACACATATTTCTAAATAATTATTATCTAGAGTACCATAAAATACATGTATAAATATGTTATGGGTACCTAAAAATTATATTACTATCCCCATCTGACCTAAATTATCATATGTATTAAAATTGTCATCATGTGATTTTTTGTATGAAAAATTATTTGGATGTATGATGAAAAACATATTGCACCTTTACAATGGATGATAAAGACTTATTATGAGATACCCATTAAATTTTACTACATAAAACACATTTAATAGTTTCACTATTTTATTTCAAGATAATTATAATGTGAAACTTAACATTATTGGTAATGTTTTTATATCAAAATCAACATTTATTTATAATGCTTCATATATTGATGGATTGAAAAATTAATTAAATTATATATCGAACTTATATAAAAATGGAATTGATGTTAACTCAAAAAGAGTAATTTTTTAGTTTTAGGGATGAAAGATTATAATACTTTTCAAATTTATTGGAATATATTTATTTCAATTATTTTAAAAAAAACTATTCAACATTTTAATTATTTAATTATTTTATTGAGTGATTAAATCCTATATAATCGACGCATATGTCCTGATAATCATTGAATGGTAAACAATCTCTCAAAATATGATAATAGGTTATGGTAACCTATATTAATTAATCAAAAACGAATTATTTCCAATGCTTTCATGAAAGAGAAATACCACAATATTAATTTTAGATCTATCAATCAGATAAGTAAAAATATCCATATTAAGTTAATAAACAAATAAATATTTGGTCATAATTATATTTAGTGTCTTTTTGGAATGAAATAAACCTTAGTTATTTTTTATTACTCTAATAGTTTTAATTTGGTATATTTTCATACTCATAAAATGATATTTTTCTAGATATACACCTTTTTTGATTTTTTTTCAAAATGAAATTTATTTTATTATTGGTTGAATTATCATAGAATAATAAGGTGAAATTAAAAATTTAGAATATAATATTTTTTGGTAAATGAATTTTAATTTTAATATTTTCTCTTCTCCGAGAACACTACAAAAAGTTTGGTTCTATAACAGAAAAAATGATGACTTATTGAAATGGATGAATCAATTCCAACTGATTATATTTTGCCCCAATTTTTTTGGGAGGGGGCATTTTTATTCTAGTTATATGTAAAATAGAAATATTTTTATTACCTATTTAAAAGAAAACCATATTAATTATTTAATATTAAAAGAAATAAATTTAGTTTATTTATTATTTTTTGTAATGTTTTCAGTTTAAATTCCATGGATAAATTAGACAAATTTGATGTTAAAGATAAATAAATAAAGGTATTTTACAATTTCTTCAAATAATAGTAAATATTTTATTATTATAATAAAATAACAATGTTAATTGAAGAATATATTCCTATTTATTATAGAAAAATTTATGTAAAATTAAATTTTTATTCTAATTGTTTTGATGATGAGTATATGAATTCTAATATTGGTTTAGAAAAACCTCAAGATAAGAATTAATCAATTGAGTGAGAGGGTAATACTTTATAATATATTTTAATATCATGGATGATTCATATTGATATTAAAATTTAAAATGTAATTGGAAATTTTGATTATTTTTATAAAACAGAATTTTTTGTTATATATAGTTTTTAAATTTTTTATTTTATTTTTGATTTTATTCCAAATAATATAGATGATTATTTAAATGATACAAGCAAGATTAACTCTAGGATTGATGTTATTAATCATTTGGATAGAAATAATTTTTTATTATTTTAATAAGAAACTATTTGATAATAAATCTATTATATAAATTGAGTATACATTTGATGTTAGTGGTTTTACTCATGTCTTATGAACTGATAAATAGTTATGTGGTTTTGGAATTTAGCATGACAAAATTTTTATTTATTTTGATAATACATATGTAATTTTCATGTATAAATAACCATTGTATCATTCCAAAGCATAGAAAATATATCCTAGATTTTATTTTATTGGATATAGTAGGAATAATGACCATATTGTTTTAGAATTTATTCCTAATACAAAATTTCTAGTTGAAATCATTAATAAACCTTTTGAATTTGATATGTTTTAAAATTTTATATTTGAAATTAGGATTTTTTAATTTTAATTTTAATGTTTTTATATTTATATGGTGTCTTTTTTAAAAATATTTATTTATATATAGAAATAGGTATGTTTTTTTTAATGTACAATATTCATAATAGAATACAAAGTATAATTTTTTTGTACATTTTCAGGTATGTATCTATTTTTTATTACATGTTAGATTATGTTATTATTCATCCCCAATATTATAATTATTTATTTTGAAAAAATAGTTTTCACAACCTCTCATAATTTTTATTATAACATTATTTTAGTGATCATATTTTCAAAATTCAAATTTCATTGGAAATTGAATATTTTTATATAACATTTATTAAAATACGATGAATTCAAATTCGATCAATAAAATTTTCATTTTTTCACACAAACATGATACATATTTTTAGTTTCAAGAAATATGTTCAGTTAATACTACATTATAGTTTTATTTAATTCATCGACTATAAAATGATCAAGAATAATTTGATTTATACATATTGTGTTTCATTTAAAATCAAAAAATATTTATTTTTTATAATAAATTCATGTCTTCTTTTATTGATTATTTAGTATGATTAATGTATGAAATATCAAAATAGTTCTAGAAAAATCAATTTTCTAGAATTTAAAATCTTTTTCGTTTCTCTAATATTTCATTCAAATAATATCTTTAGTTCTTGGAGTTAGTTAGGATAGAAATATATGAATTTTCTCTTTATTTATTTCCAATACCTGAAAAATGTGTAATGACATTTAGTTTTCAAAATAAATTACAAATTTACTGAAATGGCTTCTTAAGTATTCCAATCATGTATCATAGTTTTTCTATCATATTTTTAAATATACTTGTCATATTAAATAACTTATAATTTTTTTGTAAATTTCATGAAATTATATTCAATTATGTATTAGTGAATAAAATATATTTCACTCGTTTAGATTTTAAAAAAAGCACAAATATTTTTTGACAAACAAATGCATAAAATTGTAATGTACAGTTTTATTTTTTCTATTACTATAACATTTATGTAATTTTTTATGCTACCATCACATGAAATTTATTCAATGTTCAATTTTAAAAATATAATTCTAATCCAAAATATTTTTCATGATCTCTTTTTCATGTATTTATATAATTTAAATACTTCTAGTTTAAATTAAATTTTTTGTTATTTTCATTGATCTAAAATTATACATTAATCTTGTTTATTAAATGAAAATAATTTATAAGTGGATTAAAAATGTGTTAATATTATTTAAAATATAAATATAGTTTTTTGTTGAAAAATTTACATTTATTAATCCAATTTATCAGTGAATAAATTATTGATATTATTTATGTTATATCTATTGGTGGGTTAATTTTTAGTAAATAATATAGGATAAATTTTTTATAACTGCCAATTTATTTATTATTTATAACTAATAATGGTTTTTTTAATAAATAATGGTTGATTAATATTTTATTACTGAAATTTGATTTGTTTTTTATAACTAATGGTGGATTAATATTTTATTACTAGTAGTGGAATAATTTTTTAAAACCATGGGTTGATTTTTAAAAATGTTTGATTAATTTTTTTTACTAATTGGGGTTCAATTTTTTATAACTAATAGCTAATTGATTTGCTTATAACTAGTGATTGTTCAATATTTCTTAACTAATAGTGTTTTATAACTAATTGTTGAAAAATTTATTCACAATAGTGGATCAAAGATTATAACTAATGGAAGATCTCTATTATACAAAATTTATTTATTAGATTCAATGGTATATAAATTTATAAAATACAATTTGTATATTTTTTTAAAAAATTTATATGGTAGATCTACAGAATTAGAAGATGTGTTCTTCCAAAAGGTTTTATTTATTTATTCTGAAAGATAAAATATTATATCTTCATGTATAAAAATAATGGTTCCTCTATTTAAGAATTTTTTGTTCTGAAATTTTTTTCAATACAATATTTTTCATTATTTTAAATATTTTGAATTACTACATATTTATTTTATTTATTTTTCAATATTTAGAAAACTCACATATATTATATTCATTGCATGAAATGGAATTTTAAAATATTTTAAATAGTTAATATGAAAATTTTGAATTATCATACATTTTCTGAATAAGGTTACAACATTTGTGTAAATAAATTATTATTGTATATAAATTATTTATAATTTATTTATTAATATTTTTATATATTTTTTAAATGATATAATTTATTAAATGAATAAAAATTATAACATAATATATCAATTATTTATTCAAAATGTATTCATTGGTTTTTATTACTATTATTATTTCTAAATTCAAAGAATTATTTCACTTAACTTGAACAGTTTATTTCAAATTAAATTTGATATATTATTATATATACTATTTGAGTATTTTAATTGCTAATTCAAATTAAATTGAGTTGGTATTAATGTTATGAATTTAAAAAATTATATTTTTTTGATTTTTGGGAATATTGGTTTTCTCTCTCCAAAATGGATTTTAACTATTTCACACATAGAATGTGTTTTTAATTCTTTACAAATCCCTATTTAAATAGTTTTTGGGAGCTATTAAATGAATAAAATAAACTGTATAACATCTTTGACTCACTTTTATATATAAGAAAATGATGTGAACATCAAAATTGTGGTAAAAATGAAGCATCGTGTGATACTATAATTTAATATATTGATAGTCTATCAAGATGAAATAAATATGATACAAATACTATTTCCTTTATATGCTGATATGCATTGCTCAAGGACTAGTACCATTGCTTTCATTGTTGATTTACTTATGTGTTACGCTTTCTGACTCTACAACACTGCTTAAAATCTCTCTCTCTCACTCACTATTTTCTTTTTATACTTTTAAACATAATATATATATTTTTATTATATTTCATCAAGTTGTGACTCTTGAAATCACAATAAAAGACAATTTTGGTTATAACATACAATATATAATGTCATGTGATGTATTTTGGTTGTGACTCCCCATCGAAAATGTAGTGGGCCCGGGTTATCCCTCCTCTAGAAAAGTATCTTATAATTGGGTTATGATTCGCCTTAAAAAATAATATTAGTGAACATGTATCTCTCTCCATGTAGAATTTTATAATAATTGAGTAAGACCACTTTGGATAAAACTACTATAAAGACTCATTGTCTTATTTCTTCTTCCCACTACTATTTAAATATAATAATTAACCTTGATAAATAATTTAAATAAAAAAATTAATTTATTAAATTTTCAATATGCTTAATTCACCATCTACTAGACCATCTTCCATTACACATTCTATCTTAATAAATAGAGATTAAAAAAGGAGATAACAAAATACTTTGATAAAAAATAAATCAAAATGAATATTTTAGAATGAATACTATAAAGATACATATTGAGTTAAAAATGGTAAGGGAATACAAATTCAAAATTTTTACTTTTAAATGATTATTCAATAATGAAAAAATAAAAAACACATTATGTTTTAAAAAAATAAGTTTAAATACTTTTAATAATTTTATATATGAAATGTATCACTAATAATAGAACATTGAAAAAGAAAAATTGTTTTCAAAGGGGTATGTGATAATAAATTGAATACATTTATTTTAAAAAATAATATTTTAAAATGGAAACATGAAAAAATGTACTCAATTTTAAAAAGGGTAACTGAAAATACTTTGAAAAATAAATAATATGAAATATTATACTTAATAATGGAGACATGAAATTTAAATAATTATTTCAAAAAAGTGCATATGGAAATAAAATGAAATTTTTTTAAATTTGAAATATTCAGTAAAAATTTAACGTCGAAAATAAATTATGATTATCGAAAGAATATAGAGAGGGATGATAAAACCTCTTTAATTTTTATGGATAGAAAACCATTATAACATTGTAAAATAACCCTTATTCTAAAAATAACATCACTAAAAGGATGATAAATCAATTATTTAAAACAAATAAAACCAAAACAATTTATCATTGGTGATAAAAAATATTTTAATTTTAGCAAGGGAAATAATAATGTCAGTGGGGAGTAAAAACATGGGGTGGAAATAAATATCAATTTAAAAAATGGGAATTATTATTAATAGTAATTATTTTAATGAAATAACTCTATCATTAATGTTTAATTTTTTTGGTAAAATTTGATTTACCCCATTAAAGTTATTTTAGTAACATTATCGCATTATTATATGGCCTAAGATATCCATATTTAATGATAACTACAAGGATGTGTGACTGCAAATAAATGAAAATATATGAACCACAAACACCCTGTACATCAATTTTGAAGTTCCACAATACTATTATTATTTCAATGGCTTTAAATATTCAATATAATAGATTTTTTTCATATGGAAAGGTTTAAAGAGGATCGAAAATGGGTTTCCTCATATATTTTAAACAGATTAAAGGGTTTATACAATTACTATTTTATATTTTACCCTTATATGTTAAAACTAAGTAACATATTTTTAACACAATGAGTATATATTTTATTATACATATAATATAGTCCAACCAACAAAATGTGTGTTATATAGAACTAAATTAAAATAATATATATTCTTATTTGGTGTCTAAAAATTATAAAATTATACTTTAAATGCAAACTAATAATTTGTAGAAATCTATTTTAATAGAAAAAGTATATTTTTATATTTTTTTTATTCTAAATGTTTCTTACATTTAATTACAAAAAAAATTCGTGTTGATATGTTTATTTATGTGTTTCCAAATCATATAATATAAATTATTTAATATATTTCAATTTTATTTCTTTCAAATAATTTCTTTGATATAAATTAAATAATAATTTTAAAATAATTGTTTCTCTATTATCATTTTATTTAGAATCAATTCTTTAAAAAATATTTTATACATAAAATATGAATGTTTCCCTATTAATAATATGTACATAATTTTTACAATATAATAATCATTTTATCAAAATATTTTTCAACATATTTGGAAAATTTATTTTGATAGGAACATTTAACATGAAAACCACATTTCATGGAAAAAATTAATTAAATAATATTTATAATTAGGATAGAGATACACATTTCATTAATTATATCGAATTATATAAAATAATTATCATTAAAATTGCATTTATTTAAAAATTTTATAACTTGAAATAACTGTTTCATTATTTTATAATTAATTTAAAAAATTAGTAGAAAAGAATTCATTTAAAAGACTTGATAAATTTTAAAAATGGTTACCATGTGTTTATAAATCCAAAAAATTATTTTAAAATGCATTATAATAATTTATATTTTTAGATATTACATATAAAATGTATCTAAAAAAATTATGTCTTTATATTATAAAATAAATTCATAAAATTCATTGAAATAATAAAATTAGTAATTGTCTATTCATAAAAAAATTAATTACATTTAAAAATTCCAAAAAAACATAATAATATAAGGTGACAATGTAAAATCCAAAAATTATGTTATTATTTTAAAATTCACATCCTAAAACTTATAAATTTTATTAATAATAAAAAACCTTTCAAAACTCTATTTTTTTAAATAGAATTTTTGAATAATAACATCTATTTTTTTCAATTTCCTTTTAATCATATACTAATTCATCTTATTAGTATTCAATAAAAATAAATATAGTTCCTTGAAATAAAATTTCTATATACAAATTTTATTTTTAAGAATATAGTGATTTTTTTTTAAAAAAAAATACTTTTCAATGATTCATGATATTCATAATACATCTATAAAAATGTTTTATTACAATTTGATGTAGTACGATTTTATAATATTATAATCCCTTTGGATATAAACATATTAACTAATATTCAGAAAAGAAAAATGCATTGTTATAGGTGATATTTCAACTAGCATGGGTCCTGTGGAAATAACCATGTGCTTAAAACCCCTCTAAGTTTTAATAAATGAGAATCATTAGTAATAAGCCTAATTCTGGACGATATTCATCTTACATTTAGAATTAGTAAAATGACATTGTTACTTCAATTTACATATGGCATTTTAATAAATAATTTTTAACAATCATATTTAATTTTTTAAATTTGTAAAGATCACCAATATAATTTTTTGAGTGTAGCTGGTTATTAAAAATATATTAATATATAAAATATATATAGTTTAATTAGAGGTTATTACAATTAAACCATATAAATAATAGAATTAAAATATGTGAATATGAATGTTTAATCATACAATGTCTTCTCCAGTGACATGTTTAGTTGAAATTATGAATCATTCATTTTAACAGTGTAATAATTAGGTAATACGATAACTCCATTATTTCTTCCAATGATGTATTAATTTGTGATATCATACACTTATTATCCTAATTATTATATGTAACTAGTTAATAAATCATCTATATTGGTTTGTAAAGAGCATATGATCAACCAGTGCTTATCCACAGGGAGTGTAAAACTCAGTATATTATTATAACCTAATCAACATTCACTAAAATATTTTTTGAGATATACATAACAAAATATTTTGGAGTTTAATACCCATATATTAAATAAACCCAAAACTATTCCCACATTTATTATTTATATAAGGATTTATTGTTGAAAAAACATCTTAATCCGGACCTTATATATATTTTTGGATATCCTTCAATACATAGGTTTATCCCATAAAATTCTCTATATAGATTCCACAAATGTTCTCAAATGTAATCTCAAAATTAACCAAAATAATCTCCCTAATATCTAAACCCACCAATGACCACATTTATATTGACCAAAACATTACTAAACATTAATTACACATTGATTTCATGGTTAAAATAGAACATTCAACAAACAATTACAAAAACTAAATATAAAAGGGTATAGTTTCATAGATATTAGAATCCTAAACATATTAATGAAAAAACTTTTCTACATATCATAAATGATATTGAATCAATTATAGTCATCTCACAAATTCTAGTTTTCTTCACAATAATGGGAAAGGATAAAATGAAAGGGGTGAGGTCATACACATAGTATGTGAAACAATATCGTAATAATGTCATCTTTCATATCATAATTATATTAGATAACATGTGAAGTGGATGAATTTATTATAAATAATATCATTTAATAGTATGATTTTTTATAAATTAATATAAAATGACTTGTTTTAGAAAATAACAAAAACATATACCATAGAATAAGTGAAAAAAATCACAGGATAGTAAACAATAGTCAAGGAGAATTATCAATGGAAAATATAAATATGAATCTTAATATAATAATAAAATAGGTATTAAATACTAAAATATGTAAATGATATATTTTATAAAAAAATCCTACCCTCTATGTCATTAATAAACAAAATTCTCAAACATTACATTTTGAATTGATAATATTCATATACATCATGTTGTGAACAAAATAAATTATTATGCTAAGAATTATTTTCTCCTTAGATTTACATCCAGAGACAATACATTTATTCCTGATATAAAAAAACACCACTAATCATTCAAATGTTCATGTTCCATATGAAAATAAAGCATTATTCATATCGTAAAAAACCCATGAAAAATAATTATATTCATAAAAAATAATAAAAAACATCAATTCAATCATTTTGTAGAAGAAATAATTCCCCAATATCATATATATGGTGATTAAAAAAATATCATTGAAAAATATACCATATACTATAAATAAACTTGAAAATAGAAAATATATTAATGTTTTCAACAAATCTGAATTTCCCATTTATTACCTTGGGATATTGTATAGATTATTTTTGAATCTATACTCTTAGATGATGTATAATTTTGGGGTCTAATGGCCCTGGAATTTATTTTTGAAATATATAAATTATATAAAATATCAACCATGTTAATTTTTATATAAAAACATTTAAAGAAGATGAATGTTAGCTCAGATCAGAAATACGATTCCACTATTGATTTCAAAGGATTTGTTTTACCCAAGGCATGTAATATTCTATATTAGTGTCAGGCACTAAGAACGAGCACCCTTGTAGGAGAAAAATTTAATGAATTCAACTATATTTATTTATTAAAATTAATTTATATTTTTTCCATATAATATATATATACACTATTATGTATAATTAATCAAGTCATTCTCACAACCCTTTAAATAGAGAGAGAATGTGAGGGAGTTTGGGAGGATCATCATAGATGATGCCAAAATAAATCATTTGTTTTTTATTGGTGTGAAAGAGGATTTGAAGATCACACCAAAAAAATAGAATAGATTAATTCTTTTTTAGTGATAATTCTATGTTGTGGTGAGATTTTTTTTATGTATATTTTTTCCTATTAGTTATTTGTATGAAAAATTCAATCAACAAATTAATTGTTCATAGATCATGAATATATCAGGTATAAGTTATATTATCTATTATTGGGGGACATTTATTGAAGAATATGTTATTTCTATTCATTATTCATTCAATCATAAATCATTCAAGTAAATCATTAACATTTATGGAGTTTTGTTCCTCATTTTTTTGTACATAAAATCCCTTATTCTTCATTAGTTCATGTATGATATTCTTTTTTCCAGTAGCTTGTTTAGTACCTAGTAATCCATCATTTCACATCTATTTCATGGAATAATAGATTGATACCACATATCCAAATCTATAAAAATTGTCTAGGACTACATCAGAGTACTTCATATAGTTTTTTCATGTGGTTTAATGAATATGTGACATAATGGGTTTCCTGTACGATTTTGTTTCTAGATTCAGTTGACTGATTATAAAAAGGATCACCCAAACAAGTTCCTTTCTTACCAGTATGATTCATGGATGGATCTGATTCTAAAGGAGTGGATTATTATGTGTGAAAAGGGTCAAGGACTCTAGATAATCCCATGTTATAAGGTTTGTAATCTGGAATTACATGTCTTGTGCCCCCCCCTGAGATGTGGCTACGATTATTAAAGAGAGATAAGGATCTAATGTCATGTTATCTCTAACAAATGAAGTGTGTTCATTATATGGACATCTTGAAAAGTACTTGATTTACACACTAAGGAACCTGAGTGGAATTACTCACTATGAGGGAAACACTTAATATCATATGCCCCAAGGAAGACATCACAATGTGTACTAGAGGTACATGCCCTGAAGATCGTGTGGCCCCACATGTTATGATTGGTGGGCCAAACATTGTGTAATCAAATATGGCTATAGAACTATTCCATGGTAAATGGGTAGAACCTGCTAATGAAGGGACATGTAACATACTCATAGTGCATTCCATGTACCATATGAAAAAATTATTAGAGACATTTTTCTCTTCAGCTGGGACAAGGTTCATCAGGGGACATTTCCATGATCCTTCCATAGGTTTTATTATATAATTGTGACATGTTTATAGGACAGTGATCCCCTATTAGTAACCTTAGTCTCTTATATGAATTTTGGAGTCCTTATATGAGGCCTAGAGTGAGACCCCTTATCCTTATAAATTTTCCTATGATGGGTTCCCAGAATCATCTTGCCAAACACTACCCTAGATTTGATCCCTTAATTAGATCGTTAATTCATATTTATTTTTTTGGTATACCACATTGACGTCATTAAGATACCCATCTATGTGTCAATATAACGAGACTTCCAGTGTGTACTTATTATGGTGAGACCTAATGGGACAAACCTCTCTGATGGAGACTCTCAGTTCTACCTGACTCGTGTAGTGTCATCTCCCATACAAGTTTAATATATAATATTCAATAATAAATTATGGGCTCTATTTATGGTATTGATCAAACCATTAGAATATTTGTATGATTTGAGTATATTTTTATATTAATATTATTTTTGATGTATACATATCCCTATAATGAGATGGCTATATGTCATGATGTTTTATTCTTCGTGATTTTGTCGTATCATAATATGTATTGTCATAGTCACACATGTATGATATTTTCACACATACGCCATGAACTATTTAGATAGATGATCTTTTGATTAATTCATATAGTGACATAGACCAGGAGGGTCATAGTGAGATAGATATATTGAGGTGTGTTATGATGGATTTTTTAACATCACTGGCTTTCCAAATTCATAGTTTGGATTTGATTTTATTTCTTTTGGTGAGAATGTGCCTCGATCATTCATTCCATTACATGATTTTCATACTCTGATGGTTATATATATATATATATTAATTCATGTTTATCAATTTTTTTTACATTTCATAGTTGTATGATATTTGTATTGTGTGTGTTCAGGTAAATTATTCTAAGGACTCCCATGCCTGTGATATGACTAATCGGTCTTGGTCACCAGTCCCTGGCCTTTTGGAGGTGCACTTATGGAAGTTTCATTACTGTCCCTGTTGGGATAGGTGGAGACATATTATTGTCATATGAATCACTTATAATAATGAATTAGAGAGTGTTATATTGGATTGGTTTTCTTGGAACTAATTTGATATGTTTCGAGTTCATATCATGGGCTATGGGCTCAATTCTGGAGGTGGCAGTTGGAATATCCATTCACCTGAACTCTAATAGACTTCTTGTTTACTTGGTAAATGTTGGAACATATTATAGGGAAAATATTGGTACATTCATCTTATTTGGATGGTTTTTGTTTTTAGTTCCCTTCTTGAGTAATCTTTATGAATATAATAATCAACCATGGTACATAATTTCACTTTCAGGATTCCTATGAGACATTTTTTAGATTAGATTTTGAAGTTAGATTACATGGATTTTTCCCATGGAAATGTTGATTCAATGAAGAGACATGTTCTGCAGGCTCTTCAAATTATGGGAGAAATAATTTTCCACCTCCTATTTAGAATTATATTTTACCTACCATACCCATATATGAGGTTGGAATTCTGAGAGCACTTCATGAGTTAATGTGATAATGGCCCCAATGGTTCTTAGGTGAGCCAGATCCTCAGAAGACTGATGAGTTTCATGAGATCACGAAATGTGAGTGTCTTCTTTTCAAGGCACATGCATACTATATATAGGTCTTATAAGTTATCCATATCCATTTAATTATAGGATTATGGAGGGGATAAATTAATCAATAATATAATATGGGGACAGTTTTATGGTATGAGTTCAATTTCCTTTTAATAGTGGAGTTTTCTCTAGCTATGATAAGCGAATGTTTTATTTATGGGCTTCTACAACATCAATAGGATAGTCTAAATGTGTATTATTATTCATCAAGGTTCACTATTCTCTATCAGAACATGGTTTATATGGTAAATGATTAGTTATATCACGATAATTCTTTTGAGAAATGATAAGGTGTAGAAATTTGATCCATCCTAATACCTCTATGAAATATGACATTTTGTGGGTGATAGAGCATTATATAGTAGTTAAGAGTATCATGGATTAGTATTAATTGATAGTTGGGTCCTTTAGTGGACACACAGAAGTTGAGAATCTGAAAAATGTGAGAGGACGATAGACCAAAGGACATGGAATTGTGAACCCTATTTGGAGGTGATCACATGATAGATAATTTTGCAGTTCAGGGATCACAAGATGGATCGAGTTTTCATAGGGAGGGTTTTCTATAATATATTTATAACTGGGATAATCTTTCATGATATTACCTGACTAGATGTGTGGATGATAGAGAGAAAGAGTATGACCCATCTAGGATGATGTATTGGAATATGAGAGTAGGACCACAGTGACACATATATTGAAACAGAGTTGGGAGATCAGTTGGAGGTGGATGGTGTTTTGACATTTTACCAACACCCCAAGGTGTTTTTCACTTGGATAAGGGAGTTGGAGGATATGAGAAAGGGTATCTGCAAGAGGTCATGTCTTATGAACCAATGGCTCTAAGGAATATACGATTTAGGATTTCTATCTTTTCAATATTAGCATTATTATTGAAAGACATAGGTGTGAGCCACTCTTTTATTTCCACATATATAGTTTGAGATAATGAGATTATAGTTGATCCATTTTCCCAACCATTTCACATTGAAAATCCTCCTATAGGTGACACCTAGATCACACAATTATTTCAGGGGTGCGAACAAAATATTTTAGGTAAGGGTTACTTTTGGGATCGCTTTTAGCAATGATGAGGCCTAACGATGCCATATTATATGTAGACCAGTTGCTTATAGTTTTTGACTATATATTTTATTTTATGTGGAAGATGTGGTGTGTCACCAGTTGTGGAAATTTTTTTCTTTTGTGGGTGAAAAGGAAACACAGACGGACTAAAGAAAGATCATTTGTATGAGAGTGAAACCAATTTCACCCCAACATGATTCTGTTACTATTAATGTAGTGGATGTTATGAGATTTTTGTTTCCTATAGTGTTATAAGATTTAATGGGTGAAATTCATGATGATGTTCTAGGATTTTCTATTTCTTAAGAGATAATGTGAGGCCTTTTTGTACACCATAAGATGTCCCTCATATCATTTATATCACATTAGATGGTTCCTTTAGAGCTCCACGAGCTGAGGTTATACTCAGATTACATGTAAAAAAGGGATTTATTAGGACAAATGTTTCTATTTGGGCTTTTCCAATTTTATATCATAATAAAGAATATGGGAGTTTGATGGTGTTTATTGAATAAAATGGCCTAATATAGGTGACCGGGAAAAACAAGTATCCACTACTCTAGATCGATGAGCACTTTGATCAGTTGTGAGTTGTTTCATGATTCTTGAAGAATAACCACTGATTTGTCAATAAAATGGTATGATTATGATACTAGGACATAGAGAGTAAGGTATTAAAAAGTTAATCAGGTAACTATGAGTAATTTGTGATGTTTTTTGGTAGAGAAAACCCCCCAAATGTGTTCCCAGTACAAATGAAATGGATATTTTAATCTTTACTAGTCAATTTTTTGGTATTCTGTGATGATTATATCCAAGTATACAAGAAACATAATGAGCAAGTGATAAAATTAACGATGGTCGTGGATGTACTTCCAGATCACAATCATTATGGGAAACACTTGAAGATCAATTTCTAGATTCTTGAGGTCCTCTTTTTGGGACATGTTATCATAGAAGAAAGTGTACCCGTGGAACAATAAATATTCTAGGATGTCTTAACATGGGCTCTTTACAAGATCTCGATGAAAATGTGATGATCCTCATGGTTTATAGGCTACTATCTAGGATTTTTACACAATTTCTTGAGGAAATCGTATCCCTTTATTTCTTTGACCCCAA
This sequence comes from Viscum album, assembly GCA_963277665.1. NCBI lineage: Eukaryota > Viridiplantae > Streptophyta > Magnoliopsida > Santalales > Viscaceae > Viscum > Viscum album. The sequence continues at coordinate 1,900,969,877 of OY728150.1, forward strand.
TGATGTACTCATTCATATACCCGGAGAGGTGACATCAAAATTTATAGGATTTGAGGTAGAGAATGATGAGAACCCCCATTCTGAACATTCCAAAGGAGGGTGTTGAGTACATTGTGTTCTGATATACATTGGGGACTCATCTTTTTTGTGTTCCCTTTCATAGGGAGGTGATGATGGACTAAGGTTTACATTAGATGATATTTCATGTCATGAACCACACAACCCATGATCTTTAGCTAGTGGAATTATCCTTTGATCAAAAACATTTGTGAAACGTACTTCTGGGATAATGTTTTATAATATGTTATATTCTCAATAGTATCACATATATATTATCTATAAAGGATATTAAGGTAGAATTTGTAGCTAGTTCTTCTAGGAATATAATATTTATATTTTATATTATCTTAGGAAGTAGGACATGGTCGATGATTCTCTTAACAGGTGGTATTATTCATAACTACTGTGTGAGGAATCAGAATAGATGACCTTGTAATTGTAATCACTTTTATATGGGTGTAACTGTTTACCTCCATATGATGGATATGACCCAACCACCTTAACAGTGAATTTGGTGTGAAAATCTTGGGTATACCAATTGTGAGATGCTACATACTCAGTTATCTATGGGATATTATCTTAATGAATTATATAATGGTTGGAACCAAATTATCAATTTTAGAGGATGTATGATGTTTCTAGAGATAATACAAGAAAATATTTGGATGTATTTTCATAATCCATCATTAGTAGTAAATATAGTTGTGGTGAATATGAATTGGGAACTCCAACATATCTTTTGGTGGACATATAATAATAGGGAGTTGCATAGTTTGCCTCTTGATTCCACATATTTTAGTTGATGGAGGATAATAAATATATTCTAATTTGTTTTGGTCAATAGCTTGAGGTTCTTTATTGGATGCGTAATGATATTACAACAGACATCATGAGGGGGTTAAGATGAACATCTTCAGGACAAGATTCCATCCAGGTGTTCAATGGCTGACTGAAAAAGTCATCCCAATTCCTACCTATTAGGAGTAGAGTTTAGGAGAGAGTCTGAGATATTTATACATCAAGGAGATTTTTTAGACCCATGTATTCATTAATGATCATTTATAATCATGATGATATCTACACATCGCTATTATGAAAGAGATTACAAGAGGCCTTTCAGGATCTGTTGCATGTGGGCATGGAGTTTCACCCTCAAAAAAGGATAGGCTAAGAAAATCATTTTTGTATTTTTGGATATATTTTTGGATTTCCAAATATACATTGGTAGTAGTTGGGAGGATCACATACCATTAATATTGTTTCCATACAATAAAAATTAAAACATTGGTACAACACCATCATAGGCTTGGATCATGTAACATCAATTTGTGTTAAATTAGATTCATGGATCTCACCAACAACAATGATGAGGATCTGTCCTTTGTTGGAGATCAATCGATATAATGGATGGAAATATATGTTTTATGTAATTACTCTATTTGATTATTCCTAGGATTTATTTATATCAATTTACTACAGAATTTATTCATGGAATGAGAATATTATGGTTATGTGTTAGATTATATAGGGCTGGGGGAGTTGTCTTATTGATTATATTATATATCCTAGTTCATAATTATAATATAATCAAAAAAAGAAAATCATTACCATTTTCATCTATTCATTACTGATGTTTTTATTTTTTTCATTTCTTTCCTCATTAATCATTTGTTCATTGCCGATATTCACTTTTACCTAAGGTTTGACAAATGAATCGTAATAAATTGTTTCATATATGATATTGTGAATAAAATTGATATCATAGATCTATGGTTTATTGATGATAGTATCAAGCTATGATTAACGATCGAGACAAGATCGTAGTTTGTCATGTGGGTTTTGGAGTGTGGCAAATAGAATATGTGATTTAAGGGTTTTCCCATGTGATTTTGCTGATATATTCTAGTGAGAAATGACAGAAAGGATTTTCATGAAAAGTTACATGCATAACATAATGATTGTTGTATAGATTAGAGGCTAAAAGAGAGATTGAAAATGCATTAAATAGATTTGGGATTCAGAAAAATCTAGGGTTACACAGCATGTAATCGAGAAAGAACAATAGTGGTGTTTACCCTTTGTGTTGGGAAAGGTTTATGTGTATAGATATAAATCACAATGTATGTGGATCCTTCCACATGTAATGCTGTACCAATATGGGTATTTTGTTATGTACAGGAGTTACACACGTGGGAGTAAGAGTGGTGTTATAAGAAATTTCAAAAATGCTGCATGTTATGAACACCCGGGAAGACAGATCGGCGTGTAAAGGTGTTACATGGCCATGAGATAGTGTGGCCCAACATGAAAAGTGTGTATATTCACACATTTATTACTCTGAAATAGGAATGGTGACAGAACTGGGTACATGGGAAGAACTATATGGTAAAGGCACAAGCCTTGAACTCAATGTACCAGGAATGTTCCCCCTCAATGAAGTATAGGATCCTTTTACCTCTTCATCTAAAACAAGTTTAATTATGGTCAGTTCACTTGATCATTACCTAGATGGTTTATTGTGTAATAAAATATTATACATGGGATGGAAGTCCACATTAAGTAACATTATTATATTATATGGTTATAGGAATATCCCCATTAGGAAACATGTGAGATTCTCAATCATTATTTTTCTTTCTAGGTGTGGTTTTTATAATAATAGTCACCAACACTATACTAGTGCTGATACCCAGCATAAGGGCTAAATCAGATTGGGTTGTTGGTGTCCCAAATTTCATTAAGTGTTATCCCGGTCAGTGTATTAATCTCATTATAAATTCTATGTGTACTTTTTATGTATATCCCAATGATCAAGACATATCATGTAGATTCCATTAGGGCTATCTAAATTACAGATTGTGTTATCATTAAAAAGTGTTATATTGAAACATTGAGAATGAATATTGTGATATATTTATAGGTGTGGTCTTAAAATGGGACTATGAGTCTATAGTAAGTATATATGGAAATTAATGAAATGTATTCTCCTGAAATATCACTATGGTGAGAAGACCATTATTATTGAAGTTATATACTTAGTGACTTCAAGGTGTCCTACTGGGCATTGTTATACCTACCCCAACATTGTATTCTTCTATATATGTCATGTCTTATATAGATGAATGAAATTTCAATGGAGTCTTAGAGGGACTAGGATAAGGCAGAATATAGTTGTCCATATAGACCGAGTTATGTTCTAGGGTGTACATTGTCAATAGACCTTTCAAATATCACATGATTGAATTATTTATATTTCTTTTGTTGAGATTTTATTTCTCTCTTTCTTTGAAATACATTTTTTTTATAATGATTTACGGATTTTAGAAGTATAAATGATTGGTTACGGGTTATTATATATTTCATCATTTTCTGGGCATGGAGATGTTTGTGTGTGTGTTTAAAAATAAATTAGGATGACGTCTCCCTGCTGTGTGATATTCCAATTTGGAGCTGCTCACTAGCACTATGCTTATTTAACGTAGGCTTGGGGTAGTCATTGCTTGGGAAATGTAGGGAATGGTTATGAAAAAAAACATTTCAGAATAATTAAGTTCGGTATCACTTAGAAAAAATATGATGTGAAGGAAAATAATATTGTTAACCTTATTCATAAATACCAAAAATCATTGACATTACATAATATTTTCAAAAATGAGATAAAAGATACTTTGAAAAAATTATTAATAAAAGAATATTTAATAATTATGACTTCAGAAAGTAATAATTATTTCATTATTGGTAAATAAAAATACATTCAAATTTTTACATTTAATAGATTCATTTTTAATTGATAATTAAACAAGACATTTTATTTTAAAAAAAATTAAAATATTTTCAAATTTATATTAATAAATAGAATCATTTATAATAGAACCATGAAAAGTAAATTATTATTTAAAAAATTATATTTTAACACTATTAAAAAAATTAATTTTTTTAAAAAATTACTATTTAAATACAGAAATTAAAAACATATTGTTTTTATAAAAGTTGTTGAGTATAATTTGAGAATATTAATATCTAAAAATAGTCAGTATTTAACGAATCATTAAAAATACATCATTTAAAAAAAAGGTTATATAGAAATACTATTAAAACATTTACTGGTAAAAATAATATAAAATAATAGAACCATTATAAAGATATAATGGTTATAAAAATATTGGATTAAATGATAAACCTTATATATTTTTAAATGAATGTGAAACTTTTTGAACATTTTGAAATAGACATTGTTGGAAAACCCACATCATTAAAATGATAATGAAACCAGTTTTTTAATTTGAATAAGGGGGAGAAAAATAACCATTCAAGATAAAATAAATGTTATTTTCCACTAAGAAATGTTTAATATTGGGTGGAAATAAAAAAATTGATAATGAATGAATATCAATTAAACGAAATCAGAATTATTATTCATAAAATTGATTTTTAACCTAATAATATAATCTTAAAGGTTGAATATTTTTGTGTGAATCATTATTTCAATATAATGTTATGTGGAGATACAATATAAAATCAAAAAAGGGTTTAATTGGTCAATATTGAATGATAATAGAAAAATAAATGAGTATACAACTCAATAAATATATTTGAGTCATGAAAACACATTAAATTATTTTAAAATTAAGAATTAAAACATCATATGATGTGAAAAATTAAATAAAATAGATATTATAATTAAATATGATAGTATGATGTTACAAAATTACATGGTGTAATTATTAACAATTTTTAAAAGAATTATGGTGTATTGATTATGCACTTCTCAAGGGATTCAATTTGTAGACAATGAAACTATTACCTTGTTTTCATTCTTCATTGTTCACAATCTACCCTCATATAGATAAATATCAATCATAGTATCATATTAAAAAACATTACCCTTAAAAATTACCCTTTTATACTCATAATTATATTTTTTTATCATGATTACATTAATTAGTTATAGCGTATTAGGACCATTTGTTGTTAATCCTAGTGACTGCTTTTTATATCTTTAAATTTTTTTGTTTTCTCTCAATAAGATTAGAACAAATTAAATAATTAATATATAATTTTAGAAAAAAATAATATATATGAAATAATAATTTATACGTATCGTACATCATTACATTTCTATTTTAGATATGAAACATGTAAATGGAATTAGTGTTGGATTATTTTGGTGTTTTTTGAGAACATAATTGATACATTAGTAATAATTTAAAAATATATATAATATTTATAAATCCACATAATAATAATTGTTTTATTGTAATTTTATTATAACATTAGTTTTAATGTTCCAATTGTCATCTATAAATTTTCTTAAGGTCATTTAGGTATCTCATTAATCTTTTCAAAATTTGAACAAGCTTTTACTTGATTTCTGTCTTTGGTTAATGTGGTGTTTATTTTTAATTAATATCATTATAGAATAATTCTAATGATATTAATTTTTTAATAATTAAAATAAATTTTTTGATGTGTTGATAATGAATGAAATACGATATGAAAAATTTCAATATTAATTTACATGGAGGCAGTGCACTGCACACACAAAAGATTAACATTATTCAATTATTTTGTCTATGGAAATGAATAACTAAGTTATTTACCATTAATATAAGATTTTATTAGTATAATTTTTATAATTAATTGATCTCATTATAAAATTGAGATGATATTTTGTTGTGTAGGATTAAAATTAACATACTTCCTTAAATTAAAGTGAATATTTCTATAAAATAAAATTTTAAACATAATGTGAATTATGAAAAAATAACAGTTATAAATGAAAATAAATTCATGATATATTTATATAAATATTTTATTAAATTATAATATAATCCTATAATATAATTACATAACATACTATGATCTCCTAATGATACTCGATCATTAAAAATAATTTGTTCCCAATTTAAAGAGGTAGTTCAGCATGTACAAACCTTGTTAAAATCTCCCTAAGCTTGATCATATCCCGTATATAGTATTGATCAAACTGTAATTATCAGAGATTATTATGGGTTTTTTCAATTAGAATACCATTTTATTAATCCTCCAATATATGTTTATATAATGGGTATTATAAAGAATATTTATAGATCCTAATGAAATTATCATTTTCTTTCTAATTGGTTTTGTGATAATAATAATTCAATTTATATCATCTAAATTTACATGTATATTTTAATGGTCATATAGAAAATTAAAAATATTTCAAGGCCCATAGTTCTATTTGTTATATGAAACATTCTATTATAAAAAATTTTATATTTTCATAATATATATTGATATATTGATTCATTACATCTTCTATATCGTGGATACCATATAAGACCAAAAGGTTAATCATCTCCCCATTTTTCATTGTGAGGTATTTTTTTATTGTGGTGTGAGGTTTCTTTTAATGATAATTGATGATAAGGGGTGATATGGGATACCATCAAGGACATTTCATTCAATGAGTTATTCCCCGATTAACTAAACTATACAATGATTTTTATTTTATGGAGCTCTAAAGAGGGGTGTTGTAAGTGTCAGTATACCTAAATTTATTCAATGAATTGGTTCTAATTGATCTTATCATGGATTGAAATAATGATCATAAATAAGAATATATGAGATCAACCATCTTCATGAACTAATAATATTGGTTTGGAATAATGATTAGATAACATACATAGTAGTTCTTCATAATGCTATAACAATAGAGATGGTACTCTAGGAAGGCATAGTTATAGGAATTATTCTAATTATAAGTTATTTGAATGGTTATTTATCCTATATAGAAATAATATTTTTTTTTGATCAATGAAATTAAGTTAAGGTATGTAAATAAGGGACGAATTAATCAGTAAATGAAATATAGATTCTCGTTGACACCGTTAATGGGATATAAATCTGATAGGTCCTATAACTGAGCCTAAAAATGTAAATATCCTATGGGTTATCCTATTTTCCCATGAAATATCACCAATGTGTATAGAGTAGTAATCCAATTTAGTTATATGTTATAGATTAATGTATGTAAATAGTAATGTTGGGGCATTGTGTAGATGGAGGACCTCAATCGTGAGGAAAACCCTATAAGTATTGGTCAATCATGTGACTTCTGAGCCTTGTGGGAATCATTGAATTGATATTATAAGGGTATATATAGTTGACTAGGATATTTTTGATGGTGGAAACGCAGTCTAAATAGTTTACATTACTCTCATGATCTCTTCTACCCTCTATGTTTCCCTTTTTATAAATCTTCATCTACAATATTCAAGTCTTTTAATATGCTTAAAAGGATAGTCATATCATTTAATTACTCTTCTATTTTCATTATATATCAATAAAACTATGGGAAAAATTTAGTCTATCATCATATCTATCTAAAATGTTTGATGGTAGTTATACACCTTTACTTAGTGTGATTCCATAAAGATTCTAGAGATATCATGTTTTGATAGGTTCCACAATATAGAATGGTTGACCTGATACTATGTAGACATAAATTTTTATCATGGGTGGAAGATTTTACTATTTTATAATGGGAGAAAACCAAATTTACCTGTGAATGTGATATAATTCCAGAAGAATGGGACATGATAATCATCTAAGTTATTTATATTTAGTGCATATGGAAAGAAAAATCCTTTTATAAGATAAAACATTTACTCTATTATTTTTATCCTACCATGGTATATATATTGATAAGTATTTTTAGTATATTTTTTCAAGGTTACCTCTTGTCATAATAGTTCATATTGTATTATTTCATTTGTTTTTTTCAATGTCAATGAGTTTATTAAGGGAAAAGTTTCCTATGGTTGTTATTTATGTACATCTCTATGAAGATCATATTATGAATGATGGATATATTTGAATTAGAAACATCATAGATATGAGATGTAAAAAAATATTTTATTTGGGTCATGTCACTAGAACTATTGATAAAGAGATTATAGTAATCATTTTTGATGTTTGAGGAGGCATTTAATAATTTTAACTGAAGAATGAAATATATATGATGATTTATTAAACAATAATTTCTTATGCAAATAAAAACTTGTAAATTATGATGCATAAATACATGCATCATTTTAATTTTATGAATTATCCTAGTTATCGATATTAAGAAGATAAAAATTAGATGATTATTGAAATTATCATTATCAAAAAATGACATGTACTGATGGAATTTTAACACAATGACTATTAATCATTTAGAATTATTAGAAATAAAATTTTAATTTATTTATAAACATTAATCACTATATTCATTAGAAAAAATATAAAGTTTAAATTGATGGGAAATTAATTATGATTACATCAAATAAGAATATCTTATTAAAAAATATTGATATAACCAAAAGTTAGAAATGATCATAGTTTTATGAATAAATTATCACACGATAGATTTTTTATACGAGTTAAATTTTAATCAATAAATAGAAAAAAATAATGAATTTACATTGTATTGAGAATGATCTCACAAGATTTCTTTATACGAATGTGAAAAAATTATGGCTTTTTAATGAAGGTAGTGAAAATGTTACACCATGTTTCTTATTAAGGAGAGTACAAAGATACAATGTTTAAAAGAAAAGGGTTCACCATATTTCTTGTATTTTCCACCAATATTTAAAATCGAAAATAAAATTTTAGATGATAATATATTGAAGGAATAAAAAGCCTAACAAAATGATAAACATTAATGATATCCTAATGATGATATATTTATATGAAAGAATAATATATCTATGACTGGAGGGATGAAAAAATAGATTATTTAATGGTTAAAATGATATAAAAATTAGAGGAGGTCAATAATAGAATGGTTGAATTAATATTAGGAGTATAGTTAACATATGGTCAATTGAGTGGTGAATTCACTAAAGGGTATCACTGATGATTTCCTAAGATAAGAATCAAAAATACATTGAGATATCTAGAATATTATTGTCTAAAAATAGGGAATTTGTTAAATTATGGAATTTATCACAGCATTACATGATTGCATAAATATGATAGTACATTTGTTATAATTCTAATTAATAAGATTCTATGGTTATGATATTTTGCGAATACGGTGAAAATATCAATATTTTGTGTAATAAATTCAAAGAAGGTTGTTCCTGTAGAAGTGCTTGATGGAAGGATCAATGCAATGATCATATGTTATTCAAATATATTTAGAATGTTGCTTCATATATTTATAAAAAAGTTAAAAATTGGTCTTTATACTTTTAAAGGGTAATAAATTTATTGCTTTTTATGTTAATTACTTGTGTAATTTTATTTAATATGATATAGATGGAGTTCACTAGATGAAAATATTTTGTGATAAGAATAATTTTTTTGGATTAGGACTATTAATATCATTAAAAAATATACCATAAATTAAATTTTGTGTGAAGTGTAGTATTCTATATGATTAAAAAAGATGATTTCTTTATAAGTTACTGAAATCTATGTTTTTCATTGTAGGATTTTCAGCGAGATTATAACCATTATAAAAATTGATGTGACAGTTAAATGTTGATGTCTATTTTTTAACCAGATGGATAATATTATATAGGGAGTATTAAGTCGGATAATGGTGATATGGTGTGTGAAATACGTGAATTAAATTTCTTAAATAAAAATAAATAAATAATTTTTTTGAACATATTGTCATTGCAATACATCTATCAAAAGTGTCTAGAATAAGATTGGATTTTTGTTTACATATTATGATTTATATGTGTGGTGGTTTTTTAGAATAAGAGTATGAATAAATTTTTGAAAAAATTTGAAAAGTAAATATCAATGAATAAATCATCGATTTCTATGAATGTTACTAAACTAAAAAAAGTTTGGGAAATTTTTATTTATTCGGATTAAGATAATTGGATGATTTTGACCTAGATGATCATTGATTAACATTCCAAATAGAAATATCAACATTCTATTTTATTTTATTGTATGATTGGGAATGATGTGTGGACCTCAGATTATGTGGTTATTTTTAATGAATCTTTGAAATTGGTAAATTTTTAATTTTGTACAATATAATGATTTCATTTTTAGAGATTTTAAATTAATGAAATAATAATTAAGGGATATAATATAAAAAGGGGTGAGGTAGTATAAATCATGATTAAGATCAATTTATTAATAAATTACAAGAGCTACATCGAATATAATATATTTTGAGGATATAGGTGATTAAATTTTTCCAAGAATTTTAGTACACTCGAGGTTTTTGAGATGACTCGAACATAGAGTTCCAATCAAATTGATAATATTTTATCATCATGTATGTAGTATGAAATTTATATCTTCATATTAACGATTATAAAAAGTTTAATATAGTCGATATACAAGTTCCCTAGAGGAAAATATGATCATTCAATGAAATGGACAACATAGATGAATATTATATAAAATTAGAGTCGACATTATTTTTTAGGAGACATTATATATGTGATTAGCACTACAGGTTTAGTATAATATAATCCATATCAACATTAACTTGATAATTACATTATAAGATAAAAATATGTGACTCAACTAAAGTCAAAATGATAGGGATTTATTTCCCATATTAGGACTGAATTTTTTAAAAATCCTTCAGTGATATTTACATTACATTATCTAAATAAAATTATAATAAATATTCATGGGAAAACAATTAATTTCCATAAATCCTAAACAGTGAAATAGGATTGATCAATAGAAAGGGATACAAAATTTTATAATTATATGAATATATATCACTTGATCATCCATGATACTCTATCACCCTAATGTGACTACACTATCCTCTATTACACTCAGAAAAAGAGGAAACCACTAAATTTTGTATTGATTAATTTGAAGGATTATGGTCATTCTCATCCTATATAACATTCAAGTACATGAAAAATGTTTTAGATGAATATCAAGATATAAATTCTATGATAAATTGATGGTTCATAGATTCATAGGCTGAGTTTCATAGGTGTGGTTTAAATTAATTTAAGAATATAAATCACATTGGGCTTATAATGTATATTTGATAATGATTATACTAATACACCTGGTTTATATAGCTGGTCTACATAGAATGTAGGAATGATGAAATTATTTAGTAGAAGTACAATATTATAAGAGGAGAATAAAAACCCATTTACAGAAGTTTTATTATGGAGTATTTTCATAATAAAAGTATGCTGAATAAACATGAGAAATATTTTGTAAAAAATATTTTAGAATGATCACTATAAAAAAATCATAATTTGACTCAAATATAGTGTAGAATTAATGACTCAATAGTAGTTGTAAAATAATATAGTATATTAAACACTTTAGAGGATAATTTTTAACAACAAATTATGATATTTCATGTTAGGAAACTTCAATACATATAGGTGTTTTAATATGTAAAATACAAGAAAATTGCATAACATTTTAATGGGTGGATTATTTTATCAAAAAATAAGGGGATAGATGATAATAGAAGGATTGGTTTTTAGTAAAACTATTCCAAACATGATTTTTCCATGCCCATTGAAACCCCCACCAAATCAAATGGTTTTTAACTATTAATCATGAAAATAAAAGTGGTATTAGTGTAGACATTCCCTCTATTTATATATAAATCATATCAAAATAAATACTATATTTAATGAAATTATTTAATTGGTAGATAATTTTTCTCATATTATTAAACTAGGTACATGAATTATATGTTGTAGATTCCTAAATAAGTTCCCAAATAGAAGAAACTACACTGAATCATACATAAAAATATATGGATCTCTCAGAAAATACCTCAACAAAAAATAGTTGGTAGATTCACTAAATAAAAGGAAATATCCAATGAAATAAGGAGACGCATTATTTTCAAAATGAAATTACAATGGTTTGGATTTATTAGTTAAATATATTTATTTTTATCCACTATTGAAACATGTTCATGATATAAAAGTTATTATATTAAATATTCTAATGATCTCAAGAATTATATCAAGGATTATCTCCAAATTATCCCTTTTGAGGTGGCTACCTATATATTCATCTCTATTAAGGGAAAAATTAATGGAAAATAACATCTAGAAGAAGTGGTTTATGTATTACAAGAAGCAATGTAAAAGAGTAATGGATCTAAATACTATATCACTAAGGTATTAAAAGTAGTGGATTAATTTTCAATCCTATTGAATAAAATATTTTTTAGTGGATGAAGAATTATGTAGATATAAATATGAGAAATAATTTTTTAGAATGATTCAAAATAAATTTTCCATGAATTAGAGAACTTATATAAAGTATAAATTGATATGAAGATATCCTAACAATATATAAATTCCAAATTTATAATAGATATAAAATCCACTCTTTTTCAGATAAATAATGGGATATATAATCAAAATCATAATATGGATAAGCAATGGGAATAAATAAATTAATTAGAAATGAAAAAATAAATATTGTTCCTTCATTGTGAATTGATATAAAATTAAAATGAATGAGTTTTTATACAACGAATAATGAAATTACCCAAATATTTACGAAAAAGAATGTTTCCTTGTAAACAGTAAAAGTAAGACAATAATTTAATAAGACTTATTATAGAAATCAATGTGATTGAGATTAGCAAGATAGTCCTCTACATCATGAACATAAAATAATTAAACACACTGTAATGACAAATATTCTTTCAATGAATCTATTTCTTCTAAAAATACTTGATAAAAACTATATACAAATGTAAAAGTATATAAATTATAGTAAAAAAACCCATGTGGAAATATAGAAGATCATATCTAAGAATACATCCCGAAAAATAAACCAATAATTTGTATTGAAATCCTTATACAATAATATTTTAATTTCATATAACCTTCAGAAAAGTTGAAAATAAAACATATTATTTTAATTTATTAGTTCTACTAATGATTTAAAAATAAAATAAAAAATTGTTTTAAAAACTTGTATGAATGATAATTTTAAAAACTAATGATGAAATGTGGAAAATTATATGGTATGAAATAAATCTACCTGAATTACTCTGAACTCACATAAATATATTAATCAATATCTAAATAATATATTATAATTATCAAGAAATTAACATGGGATACACATGATATGTTGTCATATTTTTGATAATTTTTTATAATCCTTCTCCCTATAATCGACATAATAATAAAAAAAGAGAACTATACCTTGATTTGATAATGTTTAATAAATATGGGGTTTCTTCCCAAATAAAAATATCAAAGAATATGATAAAACATACTCCCATGTTAACGATAATAAAATTTGATAAGGATTTAACACCAAAAAGAAAAGATAATTTTATTATGGGGAAAATTGGGTATATTGTTGACCAATGTAAGACAGATGTAAAATACACATAGAGTGTGTTAAATTTAAAATCAAATGGGGAACCAATTCAATAATTTGATATCCTATGTGGTATGTCTTTTAATATTCTTTACGAATAGAATATGATGCTTCGCCATATTTTCAAGGGAAAAGCAGAAGAAGTGGTGTGTGGATGGTTCAAAAAGGAGTACATAGTGTTGAAATATGTATTCCATGGTTTCATTAATATGATTATGTATTTATGTTTAAAGGGGAAATAAATGTTTTATCAATTTCAAAACAAATTATTTCCAAATAAAGGATCCTTATATAAATAGAAGTTTGATCACATACCCAATGCGTTTCTAATGAAATGCCTAGGTCTGTTGTTTTTTTCATAATCTATAAAATCATAAAATAAAATACTGTTCTATATTTTCTGAAATAGAAAATATAAATCTATATATTATGTATATTAGAAAAAATATTAATTATATGATTTCAAAAGTTTAAATCTACTAGAAATTAAAATATTAATCATCCCTAAAGATGTCTAGAAGTTTTTAAAATATTAAAAAATTATTTTAATATTTGATAAATTTTTACATGCCTTATTTATCTCAGTAATAAATTATTGTCTACTCCGGGACTCTCTTTATAGATTTAAGTTCTGTTCGGGAATCCTTATTACATTACCAAGTATAAAATGAGCTTTCCTTCAGATCTGACAATCAATGATTAAATATGTAGGAAATTTAGGGAATATTTTATATGTATTTGAGGTTCTTCATTGATAGAGAATCATCTGTATTTATTAGAGATTCCGGGTCAATGGTACCCTTGGACACATTTATACAGATGTCTCTTGGTCATTATGATGATCATGCTGGTTTTAAAGCCAATCAGTGGGGTACTTGAAGTTTATTGTCATTCAGAAGGAGATGGATTATTTTAGAGTTGGGATAGAACCCATAGATGGGCTACCTAAGTGTCATTTGGTTAGAAAAGGAATCATAACCCACGTAGATCAAGTAAGGGAGAATGATGTTTATGATTGATGGCTCAAAGAAGGATGTCACAATTAATTTTACACTCTAAGCTCACGTGAGTCATGCTCGGTGTGAGAACCAAGAGGTATTGGTAAAAATTATACAATTGTGCAATGAAGGATGCAATAATAAGAAATAATGTGGGGCTTTTGTATGTATGACTGCCCAGATAAATGACGGTTAGGATTTACTTTAGGGAAGAAATCGAGGAACAGGGTTCATAAAGGTATAAGTGCTTCATGGAGATTTTGAATACTCTAACTTGGGGCTTTCTCCTAAAAAGGAGGCCAAAATTAAGAGAAGACATATGATTGGGTTTTTCTCTGGAAAAGGAATCCCAGATCAAAGGTAAATTTGGACTGGTTAAGAGAAATTAAGACTTGGGCTTATTCCTGAAAAGGAGGCCCAGGTTTTGAGTTTGAAAAATTAAGGGACTTTGGGTTTACTCTTGAGGAGGATGCCCATATTTGAAAATAAGGCTTACACCTGAAAAGGAGGCCCATGTTAATGGATTTAAGGTTTGGGGCTTACTCCTGAGGAGGATGCCCAAATTAGGGGACTGGTTCTTACTCTTAAGGAGGCTGCCCGAAATAGGGGACTGGGGCTTATTCCTAAGGAGGATGCTGAGGATAAGGGAATTAAGGTTTGTGGCTTACTTCTGAGGAGGATGCCCAAATTAGGGGACATAGGATTACTCTTAAGGTGGATACCTAGATTTGGGAACTTTAAGAATTTGGGATTACTCCTAATGAGGATTCCCAAGTTAAGAATTATGACTAGGGCTTACTCCTGAAAAGGAGGATTCCCAAATTAGAGGACTTGGGGATTACTCCTAAAGAGGATGCCAAAATTAGAGGACTTATGACTAGGGATTATTCCTGAAAAGGAGACCCAGGTTAAGGATTCTCTCATCTTAATGGATGAGGTTGAATGAATGAAATCTCAATCATTAGTGACATAAAGATGTGTAAATCACTAGGTTTTGAGAGATATTCCACAGAATTCCTTTTAGATAAGGAAGTCAAATCAAGAAATCATGTCGTAAATGTATTTGAAGAGTGACTTGAAGACTGAATCTTGAATAGGAATGGTTTAATGGATTTTGAGTGGTGAAATGGGCAAGAAAGGCACCCAAAAAGGCAGGGGCGTGCAAGTCCTGGCAGGCGCGCAGGTACTATGTGGGCGCGCATGTCCTGGTCACGCTGGTATTCCTGCGCGACACATGGTGTACCTGTGTGACGGTTAACCAACAGAGTAATACTTGAGCGACTGTTCATTAAAGCCTTTAGAATCCTCTTGAAGTTCTTCCAGAAGAGGGGCGCGCAAGATCTATTGAAGGAGTAAGGCGGCGCGCAAGTGTGGCCCTTTTCCCTTAAGGGTTGGCCACTCAGGCGCGGAAGTGTTGATGAGTTTCAACACTTAGGCCTTCCTCCCCCTATCTAGATCATCCGTTCTAGGTATGAAATTACCTTAGAATTGTTTCCGAATCATTGATAATAGACTAGGGCACAAGGATCTCAAATATGAGTTTTTGGAAAAAAATCCTCCCCGAATGGGGGGACCACAGGGTCTATTTATAGGCAGGAAAAGACCCCGGGCGGTTATCACTTTGGTCGCGCAAGTTACTTGGGAGACCATGAGGCGGTGCACAAATATACTTGCACTACCACTAGGCGGCTCGCAAGTGTACTTGCACGACCACTAGGTGGCGCAAAAGTGTACCTGCATGACCACTAGGCGGCGAGAAAGTGTACTTGCACGACCAATAGGCTGCGCACAAGTGTACTTGTATGACAATGAGGGAACTTGCGCGACCTATGGGCAATGTTCTCATTGTTCATCCCTTTGTCGATTTTTTATGTTTCTTCAAAGGATGAATCAATTTGGACTAAGTTCTTTCCCTTTTTCAGACGTTAGACTCTATGACGGAAAGGAGCGTCAACAAAAGTCCCCCCTCAGAGTTGGATCTGGAGAGAAAAGAGGATTTGACTCTGAGGTGAAATAGAAAAAAACAACAAATCTGGCAGTTTAAAGTCATGCATGTCAGACATACAAAGGATAATGTTTAAGGTCGAAGTTTCTTTGACCAAAATTGATTAGAATTGAGTCAATTCCATGAAAAATCATCTGAAAACATATTACCATACTCAAGTATGAGGGAAAATATTTAAGCTATGACTTATGAATATTTGAATCTGAGGAATGATATGAAAAAGTGCTAAAAGGCATTAGAACAAGTAGCTTCCAAGAATTAAGTTAACATTATTTAACAAACCCATTAGGGGGTTGAATTATGTAGGGCCACCTATGGGCATTGGCTGTATAGTTAAATAAAATAGTCTCTTTTGACTAACAAGTCTGTTATGTAGACTGTTTATGCAAGGACACCTATGGGCACATGCTGCATAGTAAGGCAAAAGAACTCTCCGAAATTTACTTTCCTTGTGCAAAAAGCCAGTGAAAGTTTATGGAGATTCAAATCTTCCAAAGTATAGAGTTCTCTATATAGAAAGAGGTACTTGAATATGGAGAAGATATTTCCAAACAAGATTATCGAACAACTGGATGAGTATCCCTCCTACGAAGTTCTGGCCCAAATGTAGGGAAGGACAATATAAGCCATATACTTGACCACTTTCATATCATGAAAAAGGATATGGGACAAATATGTTAAGGATGGCTATTTTTGTGGATCCCTACATACTGTCATTTAAGACAAATAAGGACAAAAGAGGCATTATTCTAAAGAATGAAGTTACCAATATCCGACAAACCCGTTAGGGGGTTGAATTATGTAGGGCCACGTAAGGGAATTGGATGCATAGTCAAATAATAGTATCTTTTGGCTAAAAAATATGTTATGTAGACGGTTTATGCAAGGACGCCTATGGGAATGTGCTACATAGTCATGAAAAATAACTCTCAGAAGGTTGACATTTCTGTTACTAGAAGTCATTAAAAGGGTTATGAGGATCTGAAAATATTTAAGGTTAGGATTATGACACATAAATATGGGTATTGTTCAATGTATACAGAGATACATTGATCAATGCTACCCATAATCATGTAGTGGCTGGGTCCTGAATTGAAATGTTGGAATTCACTACGTATCCCATAAGGATGAGAATCAAGCCATACAAAGTTCTTAAACTACAGTTTAATGTCATGTGGGACAAAAGGATTATAGATCTTAGTTTAGGGTCATAGAGCTTGTACCATTGTAAGAAATACATAGTGTGTGTTTTCATGGGGTCTTTTCAGCCATGGGACTGAAAGTGGAATTTGGGGTTAGGCCCAAAGACTTGGGATTGGATTCGAGGGACACTCGAACATTCCTATATATCCCATAAGGATGATAATCAATCCCATGTAGTTCTAGAAATTACCTATGTACAAATTTGGTTCGTACATGTAAATGGTGAAAGGGGACTTTAGTGCAATGATGGTTTAACCCAAGATAAAAGGTTCGGTCATTTCCATGTATGCACGTAGTCTATGAAATGAAACATGATAGAAAAATCAATGAAAATAATGGTTCCCTCTCAGGTGAGGGTATCAAAGAAATTTGTAGTTTATTGTCATACTGGAAAAAAGTGTTGTATAGTTTAACTTCGTATAACAAGGATGAAAGTGATCCAATGTAATGATATTGATTCTAGGGGCTGTTTCACGAATCAACATCGTATGATATGGAGGTGAAACGATGTGAAGAGATTGGTTTTGGGCTTGAACCTTGGGAGGTTTCCTACATACCCAGCCTAGAAGGAAAGGATCAAAGTCTGTGTAGTTCAATTAAAGAATGAATTAATGATCAAGTTTTTCGTGGGGACAATGACCTAAAAAATGATGTTGTTGGGATTTACACATGGTTAGCGGCCGAAAGAGAGTTTTATGGTTGAGGTTTTCTCTAAGCTCACGTGAGTCATACTCGGTGTGAGAAACAAGAGGTAACAACAACTTTAATGATTCATAGTTTAATATCATGTAAGACAAATAAAGGGACTATGCAGTTTAAAGTCTTGCGGTTAGGACCATTAGTGCTGCATAGTTTAGTGTCATGTAGTAAGGAAAAAGTACAGTTTAATGTCATGTAGGACGTATCACAGACTTTCTGTACAGTTTAGCGTCATGTAGTTAGGACGATGGGGACAATATAGTTTAACGTCATGTTGGATGATAGGGGGACTGTGCAGTTTAATGTCATGCAGTGAGGACAAAAGAGTACACCATTTGACATCATGTTGGACGCATTGACGATTTTTTCCACAGTTTAGCATCATGGTGAACGAAAGTGCAAGTAGTTTAAGGTCATATGCAGGGACCGTGGATGGTGCAGTTTAATTTCCTGATGGACAAAATTGTAGTTTAAGGTCATACAAGAACATTGATGATTATGTAGTTTAACGTCTTTTCGGACGTAAGGTACTTCTATACAGTTTAGCGTCATGTAGTTAGGACGTCACAGTTTAACATCTTGATGGACGTAAGGTACATGAAAATAGTTTAGGGTCATATGCATGGACTGTTGATGATGTAGTTTATGGCATATAGGACCTAGTTGCAGTTTAAGGTCATACTGGACCATTTAGGGAACTTTTTCACAGTTTAACATCTTGTGGGACAAAAGTACAAATAGATTAAGGTCATATGTATGTACCATTGATGTATAGTTTAATTTCATATAGCAAGGATGAAAGAGGGACTTTGAAGTTTAATGTCATGAAGTGAGGACATATTAGGGAAAAAAATTCATAGTTTAAAGTCGTGTGGGACGAAATTAATACAAATAGTTTAAGGTCATATGTATGGACCGTTTCTGTATAGTTTAACGTCATATAGCAAGGACGAAAGATAAAAGGTACTTTTCAGTTTATAAAAAATACTTCTTAAAAAATCTGGCATTGGTTGGAGTTGTGATGATATCTCCATCCATTGAGATTAATGAATAAGCTCCATTGGAGTAGACCTAATGTATTGAATAAGGCCCTTCCTATTTTTTCTCAAGCATGGGAGGTTTCTTTCCTGGCATCATTGGAGTTCTGAGAACAAATACCAATTCTCCCTGAGTGAATGAACGAAGATGATCTTTTTAGTTAAAAGCTCGTGCTTTTCGATTCTGATAGACTTCCAAGTGGTTCAAAGTGAAAAATATTTTCTCATCTAACTGTTCCAATTCATTCAATCGCTTTTTAGATTGTTCATCTGTAGATGATTGATCACAAATGGAAACTCTGACCAAGGGTAGTTGAAATTCAATGGGCATGACGACTTCCGTTCCATCTACCAATGAATATGGAGCTGACCGAGTTGTAGTGTGGGTGGTAGTCCGACAAGCCCATAAAGCATGAAAGAGTTTATCAGGCCATGACCTCTTATCTTTATCCACCATTTTTTGTAGTATATTTGAATGATTCTTGTTAAAGGCTTAAATCTGGTCATTGGACGCTGCATGATACCGAGATGAATGGCTGGATTTGATGTTTTATTCTTGATACAACTTATTCATCTCGGATGAACAGAAATTGGTGCCATTGTACGTCAATATGGTATGAGGGACACCAAATATGGTAATGATGTTAGACATGATGAAGCTAACAATACATTTTGAACTGACTTCCTTGAGAGGGATTGCCTCTTCCCATTTGGAAAAGAAGTCAGTAGCAGTAAGAATATACATAAACTGCTTGGCCGTAGCCGAAGGGTAAGGTCCCACCACATCCATTCCCCATGTAGAAAATGGTCATGAGTATTTAGTAGTATGAAGCAACTATGGAGGCTGATGAATGATGTTGGAATGTAATTGGGATGAATGACACTTATTTGTGAAATCAATAAAATCTCGTATCATTGAAGGCCAAAAGTATCCAAGCCTTCGAATCTGATCAGACAGTCTATGTCCCGACTTGTGGGCACCACAAACTCATGCATGAACTTCTTTCATGACAACCATTGTCTCTTCACCATCAATGCATCTGAAGAGAAGTCCATCAATACCATGTTTTTAGAGAATTTTCTCTAGGTGATATGGGCTATCATAAAGAGTAAAATTAACCACACGTCGCTGGATTTGTTCTTTCTAAGATCTATCAGGTGGAAGTCTTCCATTTTGAAGGTATTCCCTGATAGGTGACATCCATCCTGTAGTATGACCATACGGTTCAGGAATGGGAAAAATTTCATTAATTTCCTCTGTTCTGATTCAAACATAAGGTGAAATTGCACGATGGTGGGCAATACTGATGGTTGTCTGGTCCCGATTTGGATCTACCAGAGCTGTGGCTATATAAGACAATTCATCTGCTTGAGAATTTTGTGATCTTGGGACATAAGAAAATGTCGGTTCCAAAGGGAATTCCGCCATTAACTCTCTGATGTATTCATACAAAGGGATTAGTTCTTATTTTCTGATGACATAATCCCCATTGACATGTTTGATTACTAGGTATGAATCACTTTTCACCTTTAAGTGATTCACTTGTTCTTGAAGTGTTAATTCCAATCCTACGTTGAGAGCTTGGTATTTTGCTTCATTATTGGTACCACCATCCCACAATAAGAAGGAATAAGGTAACACTACCTTTTCTAGGGAAATGTGCACAATTCCTAAACCAACTTTGTTAAATTTATGATTTTCCATTTTCCTCCCTGTTGGACTTCTGGAAGCACCATCAAAATAAATTTCCTATGCCCTAGGACGTTCTTGAATAGAGAATACTTCCTCATCAGGGAGTTCAATATCTGAAGATCTGTCTTACATTGAAGGGTGTTCAGCTAGGAAATCAGCCAGAGCTTGGCACTTTATCACCTTTTGAGACACATACTGAATGTCGAATTGCTGCAAAATAACTGCCCACCTTGCCAGAAGATCTGTAACCATTGGACGACTTAGGATAAATTTGAGCGGGTTATTGCAAGATACTAATTGGACCTCGTGATGTTTCTGGTAGTGTCTCAAATTATGAACTACATAGATTAATTCCAGGCAGCACTTCTCAATACGTGAATAGTGGGTTTCTTTTTCAAGCATGTTTCGACTGAGATAATAGAGACTGTTTTCATTCCCAGAATCATTCTTTTGTGAAAAAAAAGGCACCCAATGATCGCTCTAGAGCTGTCACGTAGAGGATATGTGTTCTTCATTCAACTGGTGTCATGAGTACCGGTGGACTCAAGAGGTATTTCTTGATAATATCGAATGCTTCTTGAAATTATTCAGTCCACTGGTAAGAGACTCCCTTCTACAACAATTTGGTGAAGGGTAAACATTTGCCTGCAAAATTGGTGATGAAACACCGAATATAGGATAAGTGTCCTTGAAGTCCTATTAATTCTGTCAAATTTTGAGGAGGTGACATAACAAGGATTGACTTGGTCTTCTCAGGATCGACATCAATACCATGATGGCGTACATCAAGTCGAGAAATTTTCCTGAGGTTACCCCAAAATAACATTTTAAGGGGTTCATCTTCAAATTATGTTGTCGAAGCATGCAGAATATGACTTGCAAATCAGCCAAGTGATTAGGACGTTGTTTGGATTTAACTACCAAATCGTCTACATATCATTCAACAAACTTCCCTAAGAAGGGTTTGAAGATATGATGCATGGCACGCTGATAAGTTACACCTGTATTCTTTAAGACAAAGGGCATTACCCTGTAGCAAAACACACCCTGAGGGGATCTGAAAGCTGTAGATTCTTCGTCTTTTGGGGCCATTCGGATCTGATTATATCCGGAATATCCATCCATGACGGAAAGTGGTTCATAGCCAACTGTTGCATCAATTATAAGTTCTGTAATCGGAACTGGGAAATCATCCTTAGGACAATTCCGATTAAGATCTCTGAAATCGATGCAAACTCTAATTTTTCCATTCTTTATATTTACAGGGACAATATTAGCCAACAATTTGGGATATTGAACTTCTCTGATAATGTTATCTTTGATAATCATATCCACTTCATCTTCAATTTTGGAAGCATAAGTTGGGTGTGTTCTTCTCGAGGATTGATTAAATCCTCGATGTTCTTCTAGTAAACCCAAATGATGACTAGCAACATCAGGATCAATCCCAAGCATTTCTGTATAGTTATAGGAAAATATATCTTTATTTTTCTTTAGAAAAGGAATATACATCTCTTGCTCTTCAACAATCATCGCCGCACTGAATAAAGTGGGGGCATGGATCTCCTTTTGTACCCAGATTTATTTCTCTGAGTTCATCCACAGTGGTAGAGATACCCTCTTCAAATGCTGGAGGATCATCTCTGAGATCTTCCTCTTCTTCTTCATCATGTGTTACTTCTTCCATTTCTACTCGCATAGTAGATGATAAATTAGAATTCTCATGATTTGAAGAGATGTCAAAATTTTCATATTTTGAAGAAGATGTTTCCATTTCTATCCTGATGGATGATGAAGGGTCTTCTTTGGGTAATAAAGAGGAGATGATGGATTGAGAATCGACATCATTGTTCACCTATGATGTTGCTAAAACTTCTTCTGGCCTAACTGGCGAAGCATAGAATTTTTGGATTTCAGCAGATGAAATGAAGACGTCACCATTTGTGCTTTCATCACTGCTTGGTAGATTACCAATTTCTCCCATGTTGTTTGGCTCGATTTCCGTAATTGACATTATGGATCATTCCATAAAAGTATTTTTATTTGGGTTTATCTTGTCAATTTGACTGATAGGCAACACATAATCTATACTCACATGTGTAAATGGATTTACTAGAATTTTTTCCAAACCATATGGAGCATTAACTTTGGTAATCTCCTTTGTTATGGATTTCTCCCTTTACTTCATGTGATAGAATTCCACCTTAATGTATTTAGACTCACATGTCTTGAATAGGGCCTTATCACCATAAAATGTCCCAACTTGACCATCAAAACAATATTTGAGACATTGATGGTATGATGAAGGGATATCCTCATGTTGATGTAGCCAGGGTCTTCCGTGCAAAATTTGGAAGGCTGAGTCTTGATCAACAACCATGAAATCTGAATTGGATACAAGATCTCCAAACTAAGTTCTGAGTGTAACTTCACCCAGTGGTTCATGTTCATCTTTATCATATCCCTGTAGCATCATGGTGGAAGGAGATAAATCAGATTCTGTGAGGTCCAATCGACGAAGTGTATGAATGGGCATGAGGTTGACTCCTGAACCATTTTCAATGAAAGCTCTTCGAACATCCACGCCATTGACCTTTACAGACAAGTATAATGGTCTAATATGTCTATGCACAACATCATCATCATCTTGATCAATAAAGGATATTATTTCATGGAATTATGCAGGATTATTTTCTATGTGATAGACTTCAGCTGCAGCAATTTCAGTTTCAAACTCATGAGGACTTGACAAAGCCTCGATGAGTGCTTCCCGAAGATATTTTGATAGATTCAAAACTTCTAGAATTGATAACTTGGCTGGTACATGGGCCAAGTGTTTCAATATATCATAATTTTGATCCAGAGGTCTGCGTTTCCCAATAGGAATATGTGGTTTAGGAGGTACCTTGGAAGAAGATGCTTTGGAAGTTGATGCATCTTTTATTGTGATAGGAGTTGGAAATATTCCTGGTTTTGGAAGATTATACCGATTTGATCCATTTACTTGCTAAGAGGAATAAGATGGAACCTTCAACCGGTCTTCCAAAATAACTGTGCCAGGACTGAATTTTCTATTGGTAGAAGAACTTGCTTGTTCTTGCTGGGCTTGCTGAAGGGCTCTACCACGAGTTTCTGCTGCGCACACAGTTCTAACAGGGGTAGAATTGGAATAGTGGATTCTGAAAGATCCAAGTATTCCCCTCTATCTTGAGCCCCTGGAACTTCCTCTGATTCCTCTGTTTGATATAGGGAATTCAGGATCATTGAAATTGAAACTGCTACTGGCATATGGATCTATTAATTGAATCATATTAAGAGAGCCAAAGATTAACTCTTCATCTGATGAAGACTCTGCCTGATTAGCCTGTTTAGGATGTGTTTTTTGGTGGGGCGGTTCCCATGGCTTTGTCGTAGATGGAATGAAGCCCGCCAAAGTCAATGATATCTTAGGCTTTGACGCATACTCATCTTCTTCTGATTTTGTTTCTTTCTTTGAATCATGTCGTTTCTCTGAGGACTTTCCCTCTGACGAAGATGGTTTTGCCACAACATTCATGGAAGAAGACACAATTTGTTTCCTTAATTGTGTTGAAAAAATAACATGAGTTTGATTGATTGTCTTTCTGACCATCCAATCATCATACTTTTGTGAATTTTTGCTTTTGACTTCCTACCATTCATCTTCTTCTTCTGGAACTGTAGTAGTGACACATTCTACCTGGTCTGAGGATCCTTTCAATGTGACATGTCCCGAGTCGACCATCTTTTGTAGGAGGTATTTGATAATAAAACACTCATGGATGAGATGCCCCAACATTTGATGAAAAGGGAAATAGTTAGGATGGTCTTCATCTCCTTTCTTGTTTGGCCTCATGGGTATTGGGAATTGAACCAAATTGTTTTCCAAAGCTGAAATGAAAAAACTAGAAACATGTTCATTTCGGAAAGAGTGTGTTTTGCTCTTTAGATCCTCAAATTGTTTTCGTCTTTGATCTTTTGGATCATCTGGACGAAAAGTCCTTTGTTGTTGGTGCTCAAAAGGTGGATCCCTTCGAGAAGATTAAGTTTTTGAGGTAGAAATAGGTACAGGTGCTTGTTTAAAAATAACTGTAGTAGTTTCTGCTTTACCCATTCTCCTTCTTGGAGCTGATGGAATTACACGAGATTTAGCCTTATCCTGTATATAGGAATCTTCTATCTGCTAAGAAATTGATGTAAGGTCTCGAAACCCTCTTCTGTATTTCACAGCGATTAACGGCGTGCGTAATTCATCACGCAGATTTTCCAAACATATTGGCAACAATTTTTCTTGAGGGAGTGCTAAACTCAAGGAATATGTTAATCCCTTCCATCGAGCAATGAAATCAGAGACCCTTTCATTATCCCTTTGCTTACAGTTTGTAAGATCGAAAACTGTTGTCTTTAGAAAAGTTGAGTTGAACTGAAGGAGGAATTTTTGGCGAAGATCCTCCCATCTGGTAATTGACCTGGATTCCAAGCTTGTATACCAAACAAAATCCGGTCCTTGCAAGGTTCGCACGAAGCATCAGAGTTTCACTGCATCTTGCTGCTCCAAAGTTCCCATCATAGGATCGCAACAAGACATGTAATGCATCAAATGTTGTTCAGGATTGCCAGATCCATTGAAAATAGGGAATACAGGGTTCCCAAAATTGGATGGAAGAGAAATTGAATCTACCCATTCAGGGAAAAATTTCTTTTTGGGTTGAACTTATGCACACTTCCCTTAAATAGTTTCTAACCGAGCTGTTAATGACTCAATAGTAGTTATTAACTTTTGAGAAACATCCGGTTGAACTTGGACTTGGGTAGGTGCAATGACTAGAGCTTGGACAGATGTGGCGATTGGCGCTGCAACCGATGGTAGCACTGCCAACTGTTGTTGCACTTGACCTGTAGGATTAGTCCAATGAGGGTGTAATGATAGAGGAGGATATTCTTGATCCATCTCAGTAGCTGCAACAAATTCCTTTGGCTGACTGACTCCAGCATGTTTAAGAAGAAGACTACTCTGAAGTAGTTCTGCATTCAACCTTCTTAATTCCTTTATTTCTTCTTCCTATTGTGGAAACCTCTGCTCTAGTGAGAGCGATTAACCTTCTCCATAGGAAGGATATGTAATCTGGTTCTTTCGCTTCCCTTTGTTGGATCCTTTTCGAAGAGGGGGATGTGGGTTAGTTGAAGGATTACTTAAGTTCTGAGTAATCCTTTGACTTCGTGTATGCACACCTTCTTCATTTGTGTTGGTGCGTTCATCTTCTTGAGCAGGAACCTCTTCATCTGAGTCCCCTGAGTGAGCCTCAACTGGTGGATCAGCAACAATTTCATTGATGACATTAATCGACGAAAAACTCCACGCATCCCTTCAATCAGCATTTCTGTGATATTTTTTTCTTCCATTTCTTTGATGAGACATTTCCTTTTGTTGATTCAATCCCTCCGGAACTTCTTGATGAATCGTAATTTGGAGGGAATCTCCTGATAATTTGGATCTTCGTTCCTCTTGAGGTTTCTTCCCCAATTGAGAAAAGACCGACTTTCTATGAGGATGGGATGGATGATTTGAAAAAGTCCCCAGTCCAGTGGACTGGGGTTGTTCCTGCTGTTTTTGCTCAACTCCCCGAATCTTTTTTGTTGATTTCGAGGGATGGATTGAAAGAGTCCCTAGTCTGGTGATCTAGGTTGGTTCTTTTCATGCTATGTCTGAGACTTTCTTGACAGTACACATGATCATGTGAACCTTAGTACGAAAATTAGCTAGATGCATTAATCTGTATCTGATTTTATCACCTGGTTCAAAAGTCCATTTGATGATTTCCAAAACTTCTGTCACTTGGTAACGTGCTTGCATCAAATGAGAGGCCTATTCAATATTCTCGTTTTCTTTATGGAAGAGTAATTTGACAACTTGTTCTCTGTATTCTTGATTTTGAGAGGAACTAGTTGAAGCCTGTTCTTGGTCAAGCATTTTATTACAAACAAAGCCCATTGATTGTGGCTGGCCATGGGAAATAACATTGCATTAGACCATTTTCGGCGGGCTTTGCTGACTGGAGAGCACCGTGAAATTCCTTTCTCCATGAACACCCCATCCTCTGACATGAATACCAGATGGGGCAATGGCAATTAACTGATGCAATCTTCTTAGTGAGCCAAAGCATGAACGTTGAAGGGCTCTCTGTTTCTTTTCAGGCATCAGATATCGAGAGACTGATAGAGACGCCAAATCAATCTGACGTTGTAACCCTTCATTTATCTGAAGATTATTTTCATATTAATCATAAGATAATACTTTCTTTTTCAACTGACAAATAGTTTTCCATATGTTGATAAGAATATCCCAAATTTCTTCTTCCATCAACATTTCTGGAATATTATACTGAGAGTCAGCCAGAGGCCAAAACATGACTGGCACTTCACCTTTTGCCAGTTGTTTTCTCATATTCATCATTTCCTCGTTATCATTTGATGAAGATTATTCTACCTGATTGGACCAGAGTTGGTGTTTCCTTGTTTCTTAATTGGATTTACCAGGATTGATAGGGAAATCATTGATTAAACTAGAAGATGCATGACATAGGGGTGGTTAGTAGAATGACCTACACCCTAGGATATCTTCTGATTGAGAAAGTATTTCACCTGCTAGCGATGAAACATCAGACATGACTGGTTTTGCATTTGCAAGTGCCTCAAGATAAGAGGGATTTCTCGGCGCTACATTGTCCACTGGAGCATTTTCCGAGCAATGTGTATCACTATTTCAGAGAGGACTTTCGCAGTGAAATTAATCATCATGGGGAGGACCACCATAATGGGTTACAGCAAAAGATGAGATCTCTTGCTCCTGGGTCTTCTGACCACACAGAGGGTTCCTGTGGCTCTCATCTGAAGATGAAACTTCGAGATCGACCGAATTGTCATGAATCAAGACATCATGAGGAAGTTTCTATTGAAGACCTTCGGAATAAAATTTTCCACTATTTGGAACTGAGGGAGTAGAATCTTGAATTCCAACAGATAATTGTCTGAGGGCTTCACTAACTCCAGCATCGAGCAAGTCCTTGTTACAGGTTGTCTCTTGATCTCCTGACTGTGCTGGGCGGGTCATTTTCTTAGACTCATTCTTACTCGCCTTAGAAACCACTTGTTGATGAAAGTGGCTGCTCTGAGCAGGTGTATGTGCTTGATTAGGAAAGATGGCCAGGTTAGGCTGATGTTCTCCTCTCAAATCAGGTGTATGTTCCTGACTTGGTCATCCGTATGATATGGGGGAGTATGCCCTATAACCCTCTTGGACTGGAACAGATGTGTGTGTCTATTCCAGAGTGAATTGTTGATGTATCACTCCACTGGTAGGGATAGATTTATGTGTCTTTCCTGAGATGCCGCTGAAGTTGATATAATATCCTGGCTGGCATGCAGAATATGAGCAGGGATTTGCTTCTGCTCTTTTACCATTGATAGAATATGCTTGTTGACTTCAGCTTCCAGAACGGGAATATACGTCCATTCCGGGCTTGAAGCAGGTTTATGTGACTGCCCGTATCCTCCTTTTCCTGTCAGTGAATCCTGACAGTACTCAAGTGTGGGGGCAGAGAGTTGAGTCTGCCTCCTATTTTTTGTCGGGGCTTTCCGACTAACTTCTCTAAATGCAACCAAGTGAAACAGTTGGTAGGCTTGATTAATACTAGCAGGTGTATGTGCCTGCCAATTGCACTTCGCCAAACTTGGTTGATGAGATCCATCATATGTAGTCAGATGAGCCTGCTGACTAGCTGATGATGTATAAACAGGTGTATGTTCCTGCCTATAGTACTCCGCCGAAATTGCCAGGCGGGATTGGCGTGATGCTGCCAGATGAGTCTGCTGGACAACGGGTTTAAAACGGGCATGTGTATGTGCCTGATCGTTTCTTGCCACCATGTTAGGTTGGTGGACTTCTCCAGAGATGGAAGAGATGAAAACCTGCTCGATGTTGACCGGATTGCGTCTCTGGTGGCTCATCTTGATTGCTCAGGTTCGAGGAACCTGATTCGAATGCCTGTAGTCAGTACCCTCATCATGTTGAGGGCGTACTTCCGCACGTGTCTGGTGGCGATTGTTGGTGGGAACCCTTAGGAAGGACTCTTGTCTATTTGAATTACGGTCATGAGGGACCTGCTCATTTACCTCCCCAGAATAAGGGAGCGAATGATGATTGCGTTCCTGGGATAACGACCTGAAACTATTAGAGACGGTAGTTAGCACCGCCTGCATCTTGATCACTGGTCGTCTTTGTCTGGACGACCGATGTGAGTTGTTTACTGGGAGGGCTTGTCGAGCAGCCTCTAGAGTTGGGATGGTACCGTGTTGACGGTACTCCTTAACCAGTGCGTTTGATACCCATCATTGAAGATGCTGAGTAGGTGATATCGTCCTAAGAGTGGACGACGATCCAGCAGGAGTAGTAGTAGTGGCATTTGCAGCAGCATTATTCACAGGTGTGAACTTGAGAGCAACCATTCTAAAAATGCAGAAGATCATGGGAAAAGAGTGCATGTTTGATATAACAGACATAATCATGATAAAGTTAGCTACTACATCATTTGGATGAGGACATATTTCAATGATTGTTTTTGTTGGCCCTCTCATTGAGTTTTAAATAGGGGCCTAACAAACAGGTAAAACATCATTTTAACTTGGTTAAGGATTCACGTCAGGTTCACCATTTTTGTTTCCCTCAGAATCCGGGGATGCCCACCTTGATGGGAGGTTCAAACATTCTGATCGGTTTCTAATGGGTTTGTTCGTAGAACCAGAAACATCCAATGATTCCACATCCATTCGGACCTACGTTACAAAGGTAGGTTCTCATTAGTTTGTGGACTGATGAGGCTTAGGAATTTTCATTGGTCGAGAGGATGGGATGTCAGACTCATCACACCTATTTTAGGGGAATTATTGTCTACTTCGGGAATCTCATTATAGATTTAAGTTGTGTTCGTGAATCCTTGTTAAATTACCAAGTATAAAATTTGCTTTCCTTCAGATCTAACAATAAATTATTAAATATGTATGAAATTTAGAGAATCTATGGTATGTATTCGAGGTTCTTCATCGATAGAGAATAATCTGTATTTATTAGAGTTTTTTGGTCAATGGTACCCTTCGACACATTTATACAGAAGTCTCTTGGTCATTATGATGACCATGCTGGTTTTAAATCCACTCAGTGGGGCACATGAAGTTTATTGTCATTCAGAAGGACATGTATTATTTTATATTTGGGATCGAACCCGTAGACGAGCTACCTACGTATCCTTTGTTTAGAAAAGGAATTAGAACCCACGTAGTTCGAGTAAGGGAGTATGATGTTTATGATTGATGTCTCAAAGAAGGATGTCATAAATACTTTTACACTCTAAGCTCACGTGAGTCATGCTCGGTGTGAGAAACAAGAGGTATTGGTAATAATTAGACAATTGTGCCACAAAAGATGCAATCATAAGGAATAATGTGGGGCTAATGTATGTATGACTACCCAGATAAATGAAGGTTAGGATTTACTTTAGGGAAGAAATACAGGAACAGGGTCCATAAAGGTATATGTGCTTCATGGAGATTTTGAATACTCTAACATGGGGCTTACTCCTTAAAAGAAGGCCCAAATTAGGAGAAGACTTATGATTGGGTTTTACTCATGAAAAGGAATCCCATATCAAAGGTAAATTAGGACTAGTTAAGAGAAATTTAGATTGGGGATTATTCCTCAAAAGGAGGCCCACGTTAAGAGATTTGAAAAATTAAGGGACTTGGGGTTAATCTTGAAAAGGATGCCCATATTTGAAACTGGGGATTACTCATGAAAAGGAGTCCCAGGTTAAGGGATTTAAGGTTCGGGGCTTACTCCTGAGGAGGATTCCCAAATTAGGGGACTGGTGCTTACTCCCAAGGAGGATGCCCATATTAGGGGACTGTGGCTTACTCCTAAGGATGATGCCCAGGTTAAGGGAATTAAGGCTTGTGGATTTCTCCTGAGGAGGATGCCCAAATTAGGGGACTGGGGATTACTCCTAAGGAGGATGCCTAGATTTTGGAACTTTGTGAATTGGGGCTTACTCCTAAGGAGGATGCCCAAGTTAAGAATTATGACTAGGACTTACTTCTGAAAAAGATGATTCCCAAATTAGAGGACTTGGTGCTTACTCCTAAATAGGATGCCCAAATTAGAGGACTTATGACTAGGGATTATTCTTAAAAAGGAGACCCAGGTTAAGGATTCTCTCATATTAATGGATGAGGTTGAATAAATGAAATCTCAATCATTAGTGACATAAAGATGTGTAAATCACTAGGTTTTGAGAGATATTCCACAGAATTCCTTTCAGATAAGGAAGTAAAATCCAGAAATCATGCCAAAAATAGCTTTGAAGAGTGTTTTGAAGACTGAATCTTGAATAGGAATGGTGTAATGTCTTAAGAGGGGTGAAATGGGCAAGAAAGGCACCCAAAAAGGCAGGGGTGCGCATGTCTTGGCAGGCGCGAAGGTATTGTGTGGGCGCACAAGTCCTGGTCACACAGGTATGCCTGCGTGACACATGGTGTACGTGCATGATGGTTAACCAGCAGGGTAATACTTAAGAAACACTTCATGAAAGCCTTTAGAATCCTCTTGAGGTTATTACAGTAAAGGGGTGTGCAAAATCTATTGAAGGAGTAAGGCGGCACGCAAGTGTGTCCCTTTTCCCTTAAGGGCTGGCCACTCAGGCGAGCAAGTGTTGATGAGTTTCAACACTTAGGCCTTCCTCCCTCTATTTAGATCATCCGTTCAAGGTAAGAAATTACCTTAGAAGTGTTTCAGAATCTTTGAGAAGAGACTAGGGCACTGGGTGCTCAAATCTGAGTTTCTGGAAAAAATCCTCCCCGAATGGGGGGCCCACAGGGTCTATTTATAGGCAAGAGAAGACCCCCGGCGGTTATCACTTTGGTCTCGTAAGTTACTTGGGTGACTATGAGGCGGTGCACAAGTATTCTTACACGACCACTAGGTAGCACGCAAGTGTACTTTCACGACCACTAGGTGGCGCGCTAGTGCACTTGAACGACCACTAGGCGGCGCACAATTGTACATGCACGACCACTAGGCATTGCGCAAGTTTACTTGCGTGACCATGAGGGAACTTGCACGACCTATGGGAAATGTTCTCCTTGTTCATCCCTTTGTCGATTTTTTATGTTTCGTAAAAGGATGAATTACTTTGGACTAATGTCTTTCCAAATTTCAGACGTTATACTCTGTGCCGGAAAGGAACGTCAATAATCACAATCTCAAGTAAAGGGTTTTCATTCATTTATTAGAATAAATATATATTTATCATTATATATGGAAAGGAAACATCAATGTAAAATTCAAATGGTATTCCTATAATTTTTCAGTTCTATTAAAAATCATAAAATGATGTTGAAGTTCTACTATTGAATATAAGATATCATAAAACATTTGGAATCCATAATCTGTGTCATATGTTCAAATCTATAGGAAGATAATTGTTTGAAATTGTTTTTAATGTATTTATTGATGATAAAAATGGAACCATTGGGTTTTATTTCACTTCGATGATGTGGAATAAATTATGCCTAAGCTACTACATGTATATAATTATATCAAATTGATATATGGTTGTCTAAATAAATATCATAATGAACTATGATTGTTGCCTAGTAATTTTACT
Organism: Viscum album; assembly: GCA_963277665.1. NCBI lineage: Eukaryota > Viridiplantae > Streptophyta > Magnoliopsida > Santalales > Viscaceae > Viscum > Viscum album. The sequence goes on from OY728150.1 coordinate 1,901,002,654, forward strand.
AGTAAATGATAAATAAGAAGACTTAAAGATTCCAGAAACATAAAAATCCACTATGAGTTCTATGTTATAGACATGATTTGTTTTTTTATCTATGTATAAATGTAAATATTTGGAGTTTAGATCCAATATATGATTTTTATAATTTTACTCAATACTATTAAATAATGAAAAATATTTTATTATTTTCTTAATAATAAGAAGTTTTTATAAAGGTCATTTTTTTAATAATCCCTGATTTTAACAAGGTGATAACATGAATACAAAGAAACACAAAATGGGAATTATATTATGTTGATTTTAGAAAGGAATCCATATTTGTTCCCATAAAACAATTTATGTTATTTAAAAAAGTTAAATTGTGTTTAATGAAACTTTTTAGGCTTTTGAAAAGTTATGAATATTGATGATATGAAAAGAAAAAAATAATCTATTATTATTTCTACTAAGTGGTGAAAATATGTGGAGTATAGGGGAGAACTAAAGTCCTTAAAAAAATTAATATGAGGAGAAGTCATTTTCTAATACAGAATATATGAAGTAGAAGAAGAAGTCGAATAAGTAGAGTTATTCATAAAAGACTATAAAACCTACATAGTCTTAATAAATGATTTAGTTGATTCTCTATATATAGTCTATGTGTTGAATTTGAAGTTGTGGTGTTTGTATTCCATCTTATAATATAATTTTATGTAGACAATAATAGGGTTTATTCTCTATGGGGTGATGATGTAGATATATTGTAATTTGTATAGACCTACCCAATGTTTATATTAGGTACACTTAAAAATGGTGGTATAAGAGAACTAACGGGGGATTAATAACATTTAACATGTATAATGACACCATTAATTTAATTATACAGTAGTAATTTTACAAATATTTAATATAGTGACATAAATGAATAAAATTGGGTAAATAATTTTTCATTCGGATTCATGAAAACTAATTATAGTTGTTGATATGATTAAACTTGATAATCAATAAATCAATTAGAGTTAATGAAGTAAAATTAAGGTTTCCCACACATTGGATAATGATTGAAAAAAATATTTTCTAGTTTTTACATTCATTATCCACCCTACATATATGTGTCCAACATTTTAATATACAAAGAGATTCATTATCATCCTTAAATGTGACAATGATTAAAACCAATGGGGAATTTGCGATATAAAAATACATTTTCTACACCCGATTAAATGGAATCCCACCCCTCACACATTTGTTCATGCCTGGTACAATAGATCACTAAATTTCAAATTTATCCCCTCTTATTTGAAAATGAAATTGTATTTTTCTCATTTATTCTATAATTAATGTGAATGAATTTCATTTCAAAATTTTAACTACCTTATAAATGTTAAATTGTATAAATGATAGAACACTATAATTTTCTATTAGAATCATGATAATATAATATAATATATCATTATTTTTTAATAATCTGATATATTAAATACCATTAATTTTTTTTCAGAGTTATCATCATAAATAAATTTAACAATATCTATATTATTGTTGAATTTTAATATAAATATTTAGAATGTTTTTTATTTATCATTTATATCCTAATAAATTATGGAATTCCAAATAAATCATAATCATACGATTATAAAAACAGGTAAAGCTGTTTAATTTACTTTTCTGATCCTTGGACACGCATTTCATTGATTCTATATAATCATTTTATGAAATTTTCAAATAAAGTAATATTAAAAACCAATTAACATAATAATTATAGATTATTTATAATAAATATAATTATCTATAAATTTTAATAAAATTAATTTTTTCTCATCAATATCATGATATTTCGTTTTAGTTATTATTTTGAAATTATTTATCTTCTACAAGACATAATTATCCCTTTGGATAATTATCTAGTTATTTAAATTTAAAAATAATTATTACATTAAAAGAAATTAGCTATAATATTTTTTTATTATGATGATAAAAAGACCTATATCATCTAATATAAAATATTAAAAACATAAATTTTTAATTTTTAATATTTTACCTGCACTACATCAACACAAATAAGATTTTTCAAATTTAACATCACCTCAAAAATAATTTAGTTTAATTGTATAAATTTTATATGATATTTTTAATTTATTAATTTATAAGACACATTATATTAGTTTCATGAATCTAAATTCCATATTTATTTCATGATGACTCAAAAAAATACGAAGAACACCTTTTTTAATAAACAAATGTTAATAATTTTATGAAATATATGTTTTAAAATTTAGAATTATATGTTTAAAATAAAATCATGAAAAGTATTATTTCAGATGAACTATAATGAAGACTTAATATAATTTCCATTATTTAATAGTTTTTTAAGTATAGTTTATAAATTTTGTATTAGAATATCAGTTCTTACGTTCTCCCCAACCCAAAATAATTAATCTCATCTTCCAAAGTTTTGATACACATCATCCCAAAATCATATATTGATAATTTTTCATCTTTTCTTCTTCATGTTTCCTCTTTCTAATATAACATTTTATTCCTTACATGTAGTTTTTTATAGCTGAGTTTTCTAATACAATAATACATTCTCTCAAGTGACATGAATTTAGACAATATCGTTATAAAACTATAACTCATGTAGCTATATTATTTCCACACTGGGGAGTAAATGAATTATTATTCAAATGTAATTCCAAGAAAATAAAAAATGGAATAATTTACTCACATTAAAGAAATATAGTATTATAAAAACATGTTATATCATAAATCAAATCCTCCGTATGATTTTGAATAGTATTCTGTACCAAGGATATATACCCAATTCAAGTGGAAGACTATAATTAACAAACATAGTGAATCCTTTAAATATAAATTACTATGAACTGAAATTAAGAATTATTTCATTTATTATTTGATTAAATATTAAATATTATTTTTTCATTCATGATATGAAATTTAATAGCACACATTTTTATAGTTTTATCTTTATTATGTCTTCATCTTACTAGTTTCTTTTTTATCGTAATCCTAAAAAAAATTCACTATAAATACTATTCATTTATAATACATCATATTATATAGGAAATATTTTTATATTTAGTAGCACACATTTATATATTTTTCTCCTTATTTAATGTATAAAAATTATAAATAAAATAATATTATGTAGGAAATATTTTTATATTTCTAATGAATATTTATAATAGAATTTATCTTTGTATAACACAATATTAAAAAACAATTAGTTATAAAACATTGATTTTATCTCTTATAACTCTTCATTGAAATAAATAATTATAAATATCCTAATCTAATCAATGTGGACCAAAGAGGTTCATATTTTATTTATAAGGACGGTTTTTGTAGAATTATACTTATCCAACAGAATTTGGACATGTGTTGGGGTAATAATATTATAATTTTTACCTTTAATTCACCTATTTTCTTTTTATCGTGGTAATTAAAAGTAAAATGTTATTATTCACCAAAAAAATATTTTTCTATTATTGAACCACATTTGAGTCTTTCATATTTATCATTTATCTCAGAGTTTTGAAATTTGACTCACAGAAGCGGTAAAATTATGTTTTATGTGAATTTGCAAATTCTCCTAAGAGGTGGGTAAAAGGCGGTGAAAAGTTCAATACACATTTTATATATCTAAAAATACTATAAACTGGATTTAATGAATTAAATTGAACTTATATAGGTATTATATATCTATATTGACATAAAATAAATTTAAATTAAATAAATAATTATTTAAATAAAAATTTGGTTTTAAACTATATCTCAGTGTTTTTCACTATTAATCAAAAATTAAAAGTTTCCAGAAAAATACAAAACATTTAACCAAATGTAATATTGATATTCCAAATTCAATAATGAAGTATATTTCACCAAATTCAAAACATATAAGTTAATTTATTAAATTAAAATTAATTCCCGCTGTCAAAAGCAAAAGGCATATTTTTAAGAAATAATAATTAGCAAAAGTTTGACACTTGTTTATGTCAAATTTCAATGTGAAATTACTTACAATGACAATAATTGGATTAAATATTAAAAATATAATCTATTTATACCTCCAAACCATTAAAATGTAAAAATTAACACTATAAATTATTTTGATTAAAAAAGTTGTTTTCAGTTAAAATATAGTATATTTCACTATTCACCCAAATATGAAAGTTATCAGAAAAACACCCAAACATTATTGAAACTAAATTATTACATCCTGATTATAATGAAGAAGTTTATTTTGTCAAATTGAATATGTAAAGTTTCAAATTTTGGATTTTAAAAGTCTTCTCCATTAAAAGGTGGTAAAAGTGATTTTTTTTTTAAAATACTTCTTTTATCTGAAAAAAAATGTATTTGTTCTTAAATTATGTCTATGAAACTCATAATATGGATTCTAAAATTATAAGGATTATATAAAGTTCAAAATTCAGTTAATACTATTCTTAACCGCTTTTGAATGGCTAGTTTTGTAAGTCCTGGTGCGCTAAAACTCGGTGTTGGGTGTAGTGCAAGTTATTGAATTACATTGAAAAAATAACGTACTATGAAATCTTGGGGTGTTACAAAAGAGATAGTAGAAGTCCATTACATAATGACTCAACTACCTTTGATTTTATAATAAAATAATGTATACAAAATATATGTTTATTATTAATGTTTTATAGACTAATAATTATATATATTATTATATATATTATTTATTTATGACCATTTATTAACCCAATATTGATAATACTATATGAAATTCATATTGGGTAAATAATTTCTTTGTTTTTCATAACTATTCTTATTTTTATTTCATTCATCTTAATTTTATCATGCTTACAAATATTAAGAATTATAATAATCAAATAATTTAACAATTTTAAACAAATATTTATTTTATTACAAATAATTAATGATGGTTTTGTGAAATGAAATATGTTATGATCATAGAGATGGTAAGTCATACGTACATATGAGTAACATTTATATTTTTTAATGATCTTTAGATAATAAGGGTAGGTAATGTTTTATATGTATAGAATCAGAATACTAACATAAATAACATCTTAATTATCTAAATATAATTATACATGTCAGCCATGTTTTTTGGTGATGAAAAGAGAGAGTCACATCTGTTCGTGATGGATGTAGTGTACATAAAACAATTAGGTTATCATCATTGAGTTAGTAAAAAGGTGTGAAATAAAACAATATACTTTATTATAATTATGATAAATATGTAATTATTATCATTATAATTTCATTTATATCGCTTAAATTTATTTAATATAGGCTTATTATCTTCATGTTAAACAATAATGAAAAATGAATCGCATCGCTTTGTGAGGTGGTAGACTGCCGCACACAAGACTATCATTATCTTATCCCCATCATAATGGAATGTAAAAGAGTAGTATGTTATATAATAACTCATGAGTTATAATTATGTTTTAATTATCATATATTTACTTTATATATATATCATTATATTCAATCTTCAGAGGTGGTAATGACCTCAGTTCATGAGGTGATAGACCACCGTACACACAAATATTGATTTTGTAACCCACTTGTTGGATGTGGAGATTATTTTAATTCATTATGTTGAAATATAAAAATATCATTATATGAAATACATTAATATTACCATATATTCATTGTTTGATTTTAATTTAAGGATGTGGAATAAGAAATAACATAAAAACAATTCTTGAAGAACATTACATCTTCATTGAGTTTCCTACTGAGGTTATCTGTCACAGCCACCTCCCCACAATGTGTACCCCTCCTACGCATGAAAAGTGAAATGGGAGATAATGACCCCCGAGTCCCACCTCTAGTATGCCCCGGGTTGGCAACTAGCACCGAGGGTATAGTAAACACACAAATGTGAGGCATTAACCTCTACAAGAACACATGCGGAAGAGAGAGATAAGATAGACTCCTTGACAACTCCAACTCAAAACTGGAATATAAAAGAAACACAAGTACATATATTAAATTCCATGCAAAATTACTACAACTAAAAAGGGAAAAATACATGTACCCAAATGAGAATAATACAGCAGCAACCACAAGCCCGAATATCTCCTACAACCACAAGCTAGTAGTAACCCGCCTAATCTCCAACCTGGTCCATGTGACCTCAAAAACAATTTATATATACGTAGGGTGAGTATAAAAGTATACTCAGTAGGATCCTCCCCGAAGCCTCTCGTTCAAATGTAAAGAAATCATGTTAAAGCCTAGTGAACAACATGTGAATCTAACTCGTCACCTAAATAGGTATACTAAGTTCCGAACCTCACCATGGATAATCTCACCAAGTAACGCATACAAAAATATAGAATATAGGAATCAATATCAAGGGTACCCCACTACTACTTCCCCACTGGTTTTCCGCTTTTCCCGAATGACATCCCACTTGTGCATCTATCTCTAAAGGATTGCCCGTATAAACATGGGCTAAGCTCCACAATCAGCACCACGTGCACTACAAGGTCTTTCCCGTAGACACTTGGGCTAAGCACCACACCATCCTCACAACCAAAAGTAACTAGGTAGTTTCCAGGATCCACCACATCTTGCATAACGTGTATCATACGTTGTCTATTATACCTCAAGCCATCACAACCCATACACCGAGTAAGGATCCACAAGCCATAATAGGCTATACACATTACACCTATAGTAGTCCAGAGGATACTATATACAGAATATTTGTGTGTGAAGTATCTGCAAGCCATTACAGCCCTCTACACACATATATGGGGAAAACTAACCATTGTGCCAAAGGAACTAGTATCAACCAAGAGAAGAGAGCAGGGATAAAGGGGGTAGTCATCCATTCAACCTCCCATCAGAATGTTTGGGAACCCCCCCCCCCCCAGGGCTTAGAATCCCCGGGGTGTTAGTTTACCTTACCGACAGGGTGGAGTAGCGTGTAGAAACACAAAATGTACCGAATATATTAAATCTAACAACCAAACTATGGTAATAACCTAGTCTTAGACACACTGGAGCTAACGTCTCTCAGACTCTGGGATGCTAATTCTAAGACTAGGTATCCTACAAGCACACAACCATTTAAAGACCTATATTAGATTACATCCTTCCCTTTTTATCAATTCCACTATATGTTAATTAATTCTTAAAACATTAATTAACCATGAATACAACATAACTAAATTGAATTGGCATCATATTCAAAATATACTGCTCCTTTTAAGATTCAACATCACCATTAAATTCCAGCATCTCCATCCCCGTGGATTATCACCATTTAATCACTCTTTCATTAAATAATTACTTTCCCATATTCCCATGAATTCTAGAAAATCATCATGTGGTACTAAACACAAAGGGGGGTCAACACGGTGAGTAGATATATAGCATGTCGAGTCTTTTCCACCTATAGAAAGAGCATAGACCCATTCTCCCTTGAGAGGCTAAACACGAAAATCACGTGGCATACCCCGCGTGTATTTTCCTCCTTCGAAAGGAAGGTAAGCAAGACCAACTGCCTTGAGATGTGGGGAAAAGTAAATCAGATAAGCATCCAAAAAAACCCTCAACATCCATCCATCACATACATACCATACCATTATCCTTGGTGTCCTTCCCGACACCCACTTGCATAAACCGATGCATCTCACCACTCTAGGTGTCATCCCCTACCACAACCACAAGGCCTCCCTACGGCCACATATCACAACACCCCTCCATGGTCACATCATATCACAAGAAGGAGGAAGACAAACATCACATCAAATGGGCTCCTGGCCCTTTAACAAGGCATCCAACCTTTATAAATAATGAGCACTCATGGCTCTAAAGTAAAAGGAACATGACCTTACAATGCATAGGTTAACTAAGAACCCTACCAGGCATTATATTTTAACAACCAACAAGTTCTTTAATCCCTCTTTAATTAACATATTCAATTCTTAGGATCAAATTCCATGAAATCTATTCAGTAAGCTATCACAAAATATTTAACACGCTTACTATGTCAATTTGATTAATATAAATTTATAACAAGTACAACAACGACAACAACCAGATTTATTTACATGCCACATTATCTTTAGACAATTAATTATCAATTAATTCCAGCTTTATTTTTTTTATCATTTTCCATCAAGAACAAACAGCAAAACGGAGAAAGCATAGATATCACACTATCTAGCAAAACAAGTGGCGATAACATACAAGCGATAACAATTTCATTATCTGGTTCAAATATTTAATTAGTTCAATTTCATTGTGATCCAAAGGAAAAAATCATGCTAACTCTACGATTTCAAATAAACAATTAGAGAAGCAATGAATCCCCTACCTCAACAGTTATTCACATTATTTATCCACACAACAAGTCACGGTCATCCTCTTGCAACAACTGCGTCCACCCAAGGATGTCATGGTATGACAACACCAATCAAACCCTTAGAAAAACCCAATAGAATCCTGGAGATTACATGGTATTTTATGGAAGGGAGAACAAGAGAAGATGATCCCCAAATTAACAATTATAAAAACAACCCTTATATCGAAGAATGATCGACACAGCTTGGTTGCATCAAAATAGAGCAGAACCAGTCAGAGTAGTAGGGTTTGATTGTGAAACTCCTACAGGAAGGATTGAAAGGTTCTAGCGTCTCATATCCGAGAACAAAGAAGAAGAACAAGGTAGGATCATATCTTGTCCCTTTTGAAAATTTTCAAGGGTGACAATTTAAGATGCGCTTAATTCTCTATTAAAAACAGATCGCATTAACCCACACAGTTTTACCATGTAAAAACATCCCGTCTATAGGAATAATTAATATAGGATTTATGGCCTTTGAAACGGCCATAAGGGCCCTTAAAATAAGGCTTTAAATGTATTTTATGTCAAAGAAAATGTCAAAATGGGAAAAACTGTAGGAATCTGGAAACACTGTTCGCCTACCATTACTGTACACCAAACCGTTCTGTGAAACCGATATGTGAAACAGATCTCTGAAACTGATATGTGAGACCGATCTATGAGACCGATCTGTGAGACCAATGTGTGACACCGATCTCTGAGACCGATCTGTGACACTGATCTGTGAGACTGATCTGTGAGACCGATATGTGAGACCGATATGTGAGGCAGATCTCTGAGACTGATCTATGAGTCCAATCTGTGAGACCGATCTGTGAGACCGATCTCTGAGACCGATCTGTGAGACAGATCTGTGAGACCAAACTGTGAGACCAATCTGTGTGACCGATCTGTGAGACCAATCTGTGAGACCGATCTGTGATACAAATCTATTAGACCGATCTGTGAGATCGATCTGTGAGACCGATCTGTGAGCTAGATCTTTGAGACCGAACTCTGAGACCAATCTGTGAGACCAATCTGTGAGAACGATATGTGAGAGCGATCTATGAGAGCGATCGGTGAGAGCGATCTATGAGACCGATATGTGAGACCGATATGTGAGACCGATCTGTTACAGTTCATAAAATTGGAAACACAATTCACAGAACTGGAAAATTGGAAAAGAGTTTGGGATATGTCACCTTGACCTCCCAGAACACCTCCAACACCACATTTTCACAATTTAATGGACTGGAGAGGTCTAGGCCATTACATCACATATCTTTCAAAACATTCTTGTCCTCGAGAATTTATAACCAACCTAAAGAAAAGTGGGGTCCGAACAACCACCACATAATATACCTCTTAGGAAAAAACCACCCTGAGTCGTTCTAAAGATGGAACAAAACCATGACATTCAAGAGAAAGGGAAAAACAATCCATATCCAATCAATTCAAGCATAACATCACATCAAAGCTACATAAAAGAATGGATCAAATAAAACTCAGCACAACAACTTAAAACAGCTCTGGGTACTAGACACACATTTGTGACTCATGTTCCCAGGTACTCTCTTTGATGCCACCATGTCACCACAAGACATGAACCAAGGGAATAGATCGCCCGCGCAACCCCTTCTCCTTGCGGTCTTGGATCTCCTTAAGTCGCTCCTCGAAGGATGAATCATCATCAACATCGATCTCTCCCCAATCATTGATGTGAGAGTCATCATGAAGATAACGACATAGTTGTGATACATGGAAAACATCATGTATCCGACTAATCTGTGGGGGAAGTGTTACATGATACACCACAGCTCCAACATGATCTAACACCTCGAAAGGCCCAACAAACCAGGGATAATGCTTACTTCCATGACCAAACCTTCAGTTCCCACGATGTGGAGTAACCTTCAAAAACACATGATCTCCAATATTAAACTCTTGGGCTCTCCTTATTTGATCGGAATATGATTTCTGATGATCTTGTGTTGTCTTCATCCTCTCATGAATCACCCGAATAGTCTCTGTTTTATTCTTCAGTTGTTTCAGTCTGAGAATTGCTGACTCACCGACCCCAGTCCAGCACAACGGAGAACGGAAAGGCAGGCCATACAAGGATTCAAATGGTTCCATACCAATGGTAGAGTGAATACTATTATTGTAAGAGAACTCTACCAAGGGTAAGAGCCTTATCCATGAACCTCCAAAATCAATTACACAAGATCACAACATGTATTCAAGAGTATGGATGGTTCGCTCAGTTTGCCAATCCGTTTGAGGATGAAAAGGAGTGTTAAGGCATAGCTGAGAGCCAAAATCATGTTGGAGACCTCTCCACACCATAGAGGTAAAAGGAGGATCTCAATCAGAAATGATCATCCTAGGGACTCCATGAAGTCTCACCACCTCCTCTAGATACTACCTCGACAAAACATCCACTGAGCTCGACTCCTTGAACTCTATGAAGTGGGATGATTTTCTTAAACGGTCTGCTAACACCCAAATAACATCATGTTCTCCCAGAGCTTGAGGTAAATCTGTAACAAAGTCAATTGATATGTCCTCCCACTTCCAATAAGGAATCTGTAATGGCTGGAGAAGACCACCCGGAACACGGTGTTCGGCCTTCACCTTCTATCAGACTAAACTTCAAGACACAGACTCAGTAACTGCACGTTCCAGCCCAAGCCACCAAAAATGACTCCTCAAATATCAATACATCTTTTTCACACCAGTATGTACATCTAAGGGCGAACTATGTAAATTGCAAAGAACCATATCACGATTCGAAAAGGGAACAAAAAGACATCCATGATACAACACTTGGTGTTGTTCATTCTATGATCAACCATCAGGGGCCTCCCCATAAACAACTCTGTCTCTCCAAACATCCACCTATGGATCACCCAACTGGGACTCTTCCACCTTCTGCATCAGGGATGACTGCATTTTCATCTAGAAAAGAAAACCTCTACCTCCAACCTCTTCCATATCAAGATGAAAAGATGATAGTTCCTCCATTACTCTCCAGGAATTACCGGATTCACGTACAGCATCAGCACATGACTTTCGGCTCAGGGCATCATATAAAACATTCCCTTTTCCAGGCGTATATGATATTTCAAAGTCATATTCCTACAAGAATTCCATCCACAGATGCTGTCATAAGTTCAAGTCATGCTGGGAGAAAACATACCTCAAAATATGATGATCAGTGAAAACCAAAAAGCCCTCACCAATGAGGTAATGTCTCCACAACATCAGAGAAAACACAATGGATACCAACTCACAATCATGAGTGGAATAGTTGTGTTCATTGGGATGAAACAGGTGAGACCCATAAAAACAACTAACTTCAACTGCATGAGAACACATGCTAACCCCCAATATAAACCATCACATAATATATCAAACTGAACTCCCTCAGCTAGAAGAAAAAAAACTAAAGCACTCACTATGTTTTTCATGAGATACTCGTAAGCTTCCTAACACTGATCAGTCCTTATGAACGCCGGATCATTCCTACTCAAAGCAGTTAGAGGAGTCACAAATCAAGAGAAATTGGCTACGAACCTCGTGTAATACCCTGTGAGACCAAGGAAAATTCACACCTCTGACACAGTATTGGCGGATTCCCAAGACACAACTGCTTCTATCTTATAGGGATCCACAACTACTCCTTGTTGGGACACAACATTCCCCAGGAAACGGACTTCTCGAGCCGAAAACTCGCACTACGACAACTTCCCAAACAACTGATGTCGACGAAGAACTCCCAAAATGGCTCATAAATGCTCTGCATGCTCCTATTCAGATGTAGAGTACACCAGGATGTCGTCGATGAAAACCACCACAAAATTATCCAGGAACATACGAAACATAGCGTTCATCAACCCCGTGAAAACTGCTAGAGCATTCGTCACGCCGAACTGCGTTACAACGAAATCATAATGACCCTGACGAAAATGGAAAGAAGTCTTCAGAATATCCTCATCCTTCACACACATTTGATGATATCATAACAGCAAGTCGATCTTTGTGAACCATATCGCACCCTTTAGTTGATCAAATAAATCATCAATCCATGGAAGAGGATAGTGATTCTTCATTGTCACTTTGTTTAAGCGACGATAATCAACACACAACCGCAAACTGCCATCAGCCTTTTTCACAAACAACACTGGTGCACCCCATGGTGACACACTTGGCCAAAAAAAACCACACTACAATAGACCATCAAGCTGTAAACGTAGATCTCATAACTCATAAGGGGTCATCCTATATGGACACATAGAGTTATGAGATGCTCCTGGCTATAGCTCGATCCCAAACTCGATCTCTTATCGAGGGGGTAATTCTATGACCACATTTGGGAAGACATCTGGGTACTTCTCCATGACCCTAGGAAACACCAACTGGTGTACCTCTGAAGAACTCGGCATCAAATCATCCATCAAGGATGATAAGTATAGAACATGCATATGACCCATCTGAGGATCTCTCTAACCAAAAAACACCACTGGCTCTCCATCTGCACCCAAGAAGACGACATTCTTCCTGTAGCAATCCACGATTGCCTGCACCAAATACAACCAATCCATGATAAGGATGAAATAATATTGTTGTATTCGTAAACATAGGAAATATCACCAAGAGCGGTGTTGCCCCAACAATAGCTCAAAATCTCTACATACTTAAAACACGTCAGCTTGAACTCCAACTAGCGTAGTCAATGCCAAGGGAACTAGAAGCCTTTATACCTCAAGCCCCAAGGAAGGGACAAGGGTAGGTGATATGAAGGAGTGCGTCACTCTTTAATCAAACATGGAATTCACCAAGGTAGAAAAAAAGAAAAGGATACCTCGAATACATCTGGCTCGCCTGGTGCTGGCAACACTAGAGTAAGAAGCTAACCACGACCTCCTCCACGTCCTCTCGGTCCCTGATGACGACCACCACCACGACCATGCTCTTCACGCTAAGGAAGGGGAGCATCATGGGGTTGTCCTCTGCCTGCCATATATACCCTCTAGTGATCTAAGGATGGCGCAAACTACTGCTGCTGCCTCAGCTAGAACTACCTCAACAGAGGAACCTGGAGAGGAGCACCCGAAGCATGATGAATGCTCTGAAAATTCGGGCACTCCTGATACTGATGATCATGACCACCATAAGAAAAACAAGTGCTTGATCCCTTGGCATAGGCCTGCGAGTTTCTGCCTCTAGAGAAATGAGATAGGAAGGGCTGGGACCTACCCCCAGGTGAACATAAACTCTTATTCCATGAAGACAGGGAACCCTGGACCACAACTCTACTTCATGATGAATCATGACGATTAACCTCTCATGATGATCCGATCCTCACCAAAGTCCTCTCAACAACCTCTTCCCTCACTAGCACCTCAAGATATGTCTTCAACATAAATGGGGTGACCTGGCGCTAGATATATGGATACAATGCCTCCTCGAAATGCCTCGCCTTGGCCTCCTCATCTGGTAACAGGTCTGGAGAATATTGTAGAATGTTCCTAAAACGGATTCCAAACACTCGAACAATGGAGCTCCCCTGTCGATGGGTAAAAATCACATGCCGACTAGACGTCTTCGCTGTCGAGGAAAGGAATTCAACTCTAAACATGTCTCGAAACTCCTCCCATGAGACCGCTGACTCCTCATGATCACTAAGGAATGAGAGCCACCACTGCCTTGCTGCTCCACGCAGCATCGTCACAACCAAGGACACCCAGTGCTCTTTCAGAGCACGGATCGAACTAAACCCTCTCTCAACCTCCTCCAACTAGTCTTCCATGACCACATCTGAAACAGAGCCCTCATACTTTTGCAGACTCTGGTGTTGAAACACTCGCAGTGTCTTTATCTAATTGACGTCCTCATCATCCTCTACCCTGCGACGACCTGCTGGAACAGCCTGCTGGACATCTTCTATGAAAACATGATGAGGACATAGACCTAGATCCATACCTATAAAATAAGAAACCATTAGAGCTCCTATGACTATAATATGGAGACTCAATATTAATTAATTAATTGTTTTCTTTCATTCAGTTTAGGGTAACCTTTCCCAAGGTCTACCCATTAAAACACAGGCACAAAGAAGAATGATGAATGATCCTTTCCTAGGTCTCAACCTTACAACTAGTATCACCTTGTTTTGTAGCCATTGTAAACATAAATGTTCGTACATCAGATCATAGGGGGCCCTAAACGCCTATGTCTCACCTGGTTTCTAGTGTTTACCACACTTGCTAACCATGAATGACACTGTTGCTCTACCAACCCTTGCAACCTCACAAGTTCTTAACTCCAAACTCTATCCTATCCCTCTACCCGCCTCTTATAAAACTCTCTGATGACCCACTCCCCAAAAAGTGTACCCCTCCTAGGCCGGTAATGTGTGAAGGGAGATAATGACCCCCCGATTCCCACCTCTAGTATGCCCCATGTTGGCGACTTGCACTGAGGGTATAGTAAACACACAAATGGGAGGAATTACTCTCTTTGAGAACACATGCGAAAGAGAGAGATAAGATAGAAATCGTGACAACTCCAACTCAAAACTGGAATATAAAAGAAACCCATGTACATATATGAAATTCCATGAAAAAGTACTACAACTGAAATGGGAAAACTACAAGTACCCAAAAGAAAATAAAACAACAGCAACAACAAGCCCAAACAGCTCCTACAACCACAAGCTAGTAGTATCCCGCCTCATCTCCAACCTCCTCCAAGTGACCTAAAAAATAGTTTATATATACATAGGGTGAGTATAACAATATACTTAGTATGATCCTCCCCGAAGACTCTTGTGAAAAAGTAATGAAAGCATGCTAAAGCCTAGTGAACAATAAGTGAAAATAACTCTTCACCTAAACAGGTAAACTAAGTTCACAACCACACCGTGGCTACTCTCACCGAGTAACGTATAAAAAAATATAGCATATTAGAAAGAATATCAATGGTACCCCGCTACTACTTCTCGACTTGTTTGCCGATTTTCCCCAACGACATACATCCTATGCATCTCTCTGCGACGGATTTCCTGTATAAACTTGGGCTAAGGTCCACAATCTGCACCATGTGCACTACAAAGGCTTTCCCGCAGACACTTGGGCTAAGCACCACACCATCCTTACAACCAAAAGTAACAAGGTAGTTTCCAGGAGCCACCACAGCTCTCATAACGTGTATCATACGTTGGGTATTATACCTCAAGCCATCACAACCCATACACCGAGTAAGGATCCTCAAGACATCACAGCCAATACACGTTACATCTATATTAGTCCATAGGATACTATATCCAGAATATATGTGTGTGGAATGACCACTAGCCATTACTGCCCTCTACACACATATATGGGGAAAACTAACTGTTGTGCCAAAGGCACTAGTATATACCAAGAGAAGAGAGATGGGTTAAAGATGGTAGTCACCCATTCAACCTCCCATCAGAATGTTGGGGAAAACACCCCCCAGGGCTCAGAATCCTCGGGGTGTCATTTTCCATTACCGATAGGGTAGATTAGCGTACAGAAACAAAAAAAAAAGTACAGAATATATTATATATCACAACCACACTATGGGCATATCCTTGTCTTAGACACACTGTAACTAACGTCTCTAAGACTCTAGGCTGATACTTCTAAGACTAGGTATCCTATAAGAACCCCAGCATTTAAAGAGCTTTATTAGATTACTTCCTTCCTTTTTTATCAATTCCAATATTTGTTAATTAAATCGTAAAACATTAATTAACCATGAATACAACCTCAATAAACTGAATTGGCATCATATTCAAAATACACTACTCCTTTTAAGATTCAACATCACCTTTAAATTCCAGCATCTCCATCCCCATGGATTATCACCATTTAATCAATATTTCATTATAAAATTACTTTCCCATATTCCCAGGAATTCTAGAAAAGCATCATATGCTACTGATCACAAATGGGGCTCAACACAGTGAGTAGATATAATTCCCGTCGAGTCTTGGCCGCCTATAGAAAGAGTATAGACCTATTCTCCCTCGAGATGTTATACAAGGAAAGCACATTGAATACCCCACGTGTATTCGCCTCCTACGAAAGGAGGGTAAGTAAGACCTACTGCCTTGAGCCGTGGGGAAAAGTAAAGCAGATAAGCAACCAAAAAAACCACCAACATCCTACCATCACATCCATCCCATACTATCATCATTGGTGTCCTCCCCGACACCCACATTCATAAACCGATGCATCTCGCAACTGTAGGCATAATCTGCTGGCACAACCACAAGGCCTCATAGCCTCCACATATCACAACTCCCCTCCCGGGTCACATCACAGCACAAGCACCATTAAAACAAACATCTCATAAAATTGGCTCTAGGCTCTTTAACAAGGCATCCAACCTTAATACATAATGAGCACTCATTTCTCTAAAGAAGAAGGCACTCAGACATACAAATAATAGGTTAACAAAGAACCCTACTAGGCGTTATCTTTTATCAACCATCCATTTCATTAATCCATATTTATTTAATCGATTCAATTTGTAGGCTCCAATTCCAGGAAACCTATTCAGTAATATATCACAAAATATTTAGCATGCTTACTATGCCAATTTGATTAACATAAAATTAGAACAACTACAACAACGGTAACAACCAGATTCATTTACATGCCTCTTTATCATTACCCAATTAATTATCAAGTAATTCTGGCTTTACATTCTTTATCAATTTCCATCAAGAACAAACAGATAAGCAAAGCAAGCATAGATATCACACTATCTAGAAAAACATGAGTCAATAACATATGAGCGTTAAAAATTTCCTTATCCGGTTCAAATATTTAATTATGTCAATTTCATTGTGATCCAAAGGGATAAATCATTTTAAATCTATGACTGCACATAAAAAATTAGAGAAGCAGTGAATCCCCTACCTCAATAGTTCTTGACGTTCTTTATCCACACAACAGGTCACGATCCTCCTCTCGTAACAACTGCATCCACCCAAGGATTCCACAGTACGACAGCACCAACCAAACCCCAAGAAAAACCCATTAGAATCTTGGAGATTACATGGTATAATATGGAAGGGAGAACAAGAGAAGATGATCCCTAAAGTAATAATGATAAAACATACCTTATATCGAGGAATGATCGATACAACTTTGTTACATCAAAATAGAGCGGAACCAATCAGAGGAGTAGGGTTTGATTGTAAAACTCCTACAAGAAGGATTGAAAGGTTCTAGCATCTCATAACCGAGAACAAAGAGGACGAAAAAGGTAGGAAGATATCTTGTCCCTTTTAAAAATTTACTAGGGTGATGGTTTAAGATCCACTTAATTCTCCATTAAAAATGGATCGCTTTAACCCATACGGTTTGACCATGTATAAACAAACCGACCTTAGGAATAATTAATATAGGATTTATTGCCTTTGAAACGGCCTTAAGAGCCCTTAAAATACGACTTTAAATGTATTTTACTTCAATGGAAATGTCAAAAGGGGAAAAATGTAGGAATCTTGAAACACTTTTCAACTACCGTTATTGTACACCAAACCGATTTGTGAAACTGATCTATGAAATTGATCTGTGAATCCGATCTGTGAAACGGATCTGTGAAATCGATCTATGAGACTGATCTGTGAGACCGATCTATGAGACCGATCTGTGACCCCGATCTGTGACACCGATTTGTGGGACCGATCCGTGAGACTGATCTGTGAGACCAATTTATGAGACCGATCTGTGAGAGGGATCTGTGTGACCGTCTATGAGACCGATCTGTGAGACCAATATGTGACACCGATCTGTGACACTGATCCGCGAGACCAATCTGTTAGACCGGTCTGTGAGATCGATCTCTGAGAATGATCTTTGAGACCGATCTGTGAGACCGATCTGTGAGACCAATCTATGAAACCGATCTCTGAGACTGATCTGTGATATGGATCTCTGAGACCGATCTTTGAGACCGATATGTGAGACCGATCTGTGAGACGGATCTATGAGACCGATCAGTGAGACCGATCTGTGAGGGCGATAAGTGAGACCGACCAGTGAGACCGATCTGTGAGAATTTTATGTGAGACCGATCTATGAGACAGATCTGTTACTATTCATAAAACTGGAAACATTGTTAACAGAACAGGAAAATTGGCAATGTGTTGGGGATAAGTCACCATGACCTCCCGGAACACCTCCAAAACCACATTTTCACAATGTAATGGACCAGAGAGGTCTGAGGCATTACATTATCAACAAAATCCATACAAGTATGGAATATTTACCATAATAATTCTTATAATATAAGATTAGTGAGGTTGGTAATTTATTTTTAAAGCGATTTTTTGAACCAAAACTATTTGGATGTCATAATAAGTTAGTAGAGGTGTGGCCTTTTATATGTTAACTAAGTGTCACACATGTAACTATTGAAATGAAAAATGTGTACCAAGGTATATAACAAGAAAAATTGGTTTAAAAAAGATAATTATTTATTCATATATACTATAAGAATTAAATATTTCAATGGAGTGGATTTTAGAAAAAAACTATTTTTAACCAATATCATTTTATTTTAAAGCCTTTTGAAATACATTTTTACAATAACCAGGTTAAATGATTTTTTCTATTTTTATAATTAATTATGATTAAAATTTCAGTTGAAACTATTAGGTATTATAACTTATTTTTATTCAACTTATGGAATCCTATTTTCTAATTTTTATTAAAAAAGTGGAAAAATTCAACTTAAAATTAATTCTGTAAACATAAAGATTAAGTGTGTTTTTTAAATAGAAAATGTTCTAAAGATTACAACATTTTTATATGAAAATTTAATAAGAAAATTATTAAAACTAGTAAATTTAATTAATAGATATATGATTTTAATAATTTTAAATTAAATAAAATTTAAAATATAGGGCCTCTTTTAATTTTTTTAATGAAAATGTTATTTTCAATTAATATTATTTAATTTACACCAATCAAAAAAATGATAATATTTTCAGAAACAAATAAAATATTTACCTATAAATTTATTTTTAATACAAGTTTCAAAAATTAATATTATTATATAAATTATTTTTTATAAAAGATTCAAATATTTTTAAAATAAGTTCACAAAGAGGTGAGAAAACCACTTTTTAGAAAAACAAATTTAAAATAAGGAAATAAAAATGTGTTATTATGTCATTTCTACAAAGAACATCATATTAATGATTACCAAATGATTTATTAAAAAAATATATCTTTACTAAAATTCATCAAAAAAGTGATTTATTTAATTTATTGAAATAAAATTATTTATGATTATAAAAATGGGTTTCATAAAAATATTTTAATTATTTGAAAATAGTTTTCAATTTTATTTCAGGTTTTTTTCTGAATGTTATTGATTATATATAAATGTGTAGACAATAAATTTTAGTAATTTAGATAATCCTATTTTTATATTCCATTCAAATGGCTTGTTGATAACTGTCATATGAAATAATATTTTCATAATATTATGTCATGTTTTTTTAAATCTCAATGTTTAAAATATCAAAGTATAATATTATTATTTAATGTAATGAATGATAATGATAATGTTGTGTGTTACAAACAATTGTAAAAGATTATATTTTTTGAAAATAAATATTCCAAAAAATCTCAAGGAGTTAAAGATTACCCCGTAAGTAATGTAGATCCTCATAAGTATTTAATTCTATTTTACAAATATTATGGGTACTCTTCATGTTGATAAAAAGGGGATTATGTATCCCTCAAACCAAACCTCTTATATTTTTCTTAAAATTCCCCAATTCCACATCAATAAAAACAAACCCCCACACTCTTATTTATATTACTAAAAAATTATATATATATATATATATTCATAAAATAATTTAAAAAATTATTATATAATTATTACAAAATTGGTCTAAAAATGTTTCTAGGGAATATTATTAGGACCATTCATGTGACAGAAATAAAATAGTTGGATGTGAAATGGACAATCCATCTTTTTACAATGTGGATGACTTTTCATGGTTAAATGATTTATAATCAGGTTCCCTAATGTTCATTCATTGAAAATATGTGGTTGTCATTTCGCAGTAGTATTATTATGTGGTGGTAATTTATTTTCAATTAATTAATGTTGGTCTTATAATTTTTTACCTCTAATGGGAAATCCCAACAATTCTGTCATTCATAACTGATTACCAACCTGTATTACAATGGATTGTTTTCATTTTGGGTTTGAATCTAAACAAATCCATGGAAATCACATTGGTCTTGTGGATGGGTGGTCGGGATCATTATACCATTTTCTGGGCATTATTTCCCACATCATAACTCTCTTATAGATTTATGTTATGATTATGAATATCATCATAATACCAATATGAGACCAATTACCCAAACTAAATAATTATATGGTAAACCGTTTTATTTGTGAAGGGGAATCATTTTGTGAATCCATATATACATATCTAAGGTTCTTCATCTATTTCCCATAAAGGGCAACCAATAACATGATTTATCCACATTTCAAGATACATTAAAATTTTCAATAATTCAAGGAGGCATTTAATATTTTAAGGATGGGATTGAGAAGTTATGAGGTGTCCTATGTATCCTTTTATATACCGGGAATGAGAATCATCATAGTTCATTACAACTCTGCGGATATAACATTATGTAGAAAGGATGTACATATCAGAAAATTAGAACTAGGTATTTGAGTTATAACCTTGAGGAGGCATCCTCCTTATCATGGTTATAGTAGGAATAAGAGTCATCAATTTTCAGTCATGCCATTGGGACAGGATCGAAGGTATATACCCTTATGTAGGGGCGTTCATTGAATTTCATAATTTAGGGATTTACACTAAGGCTTCCATGGATTGTGGATATTCATGATTCAATAAATATGTCTAATACATTTCCCTAATCCCACATGATTCTTTATAGATAGGAGAAAATGTAATATATGGTATGCGGTATCGGTTTTTAAATTTGTGGGGATTAGGAGCTAGGAAAAACATTTCTATGTAAAATATGGAGCTAAGGCCTTAGGAATTAATCCTACATATCATGTTTATAAAATGAATCAGATTCACTGTAGTTTTATTGATTTCATATTGAGTTAAAATATTTCCTTATGAATTTTCCATTCCACTATGTTTTGAAAATCACAAACTCATTTTCTTAATGAAAATTAATTTTCTCTAAGTTTTAGTTCCTTATGGAACATTTAGCTTCTCAAAAAACTTTTTTGACTTTAAATATGGTTTTTATTGTCTTATCTAGTGTTTTACAGAACCACGACTGACCAAAATTTTCATAAGTCAAAAAAGTTTATCTTTACTATACCTAAAATATTATAGTTCCATAGGCTCTGATTTCCCAATAATTGATACTATGATTTCTCTTGAAACAAGACTCTAATTTCTCAAGAAACTAGACTGTGATTTCATTAGAAATTAGACTCCGATTTTCTATCAAATCATAATCTGATTTGTTTAAAAATCTGATTCTGATTTCATTAGATATAAAACACATAATTCATCATAAACCATACTCTAATTTCTTCTGAAATCAGACTCTGATTTCATCTGAAATCAAAGTCCGATTTCTTCTAAAATAATACTCTGATTTCATATGAAATTAGACTATTGTTTCTCAGAAAATCAGATTCCGAATTCATCATAAATAATATTCCAAATTCATTAGAATTCAGACTATGATTCCCTGTTATTTCATAATCCAATTTTTAATTTTATTAAATTCTATTTTTGACTTTCATAATAATCCTATTTATGATTTTATTATAGTTACCTCATTCTGTAAAGTATGATTCCATTTTATCAGATTTTAAATATGATAAAGTCTCTTAAGAATTATATTTCTTCCAATGATTACTTACATAAAATGATGTCATGCAATCTGTTTCTAGCTAACCATTGACATAGTGAGATGTGTTGAGGAACCTCTTAGATTTAAGGAAAAATATGACTGATAGATGAGGGAGATAACCATTGGTAACATTTCCTATACATACCCCATCCATTTAAAATGTTCGAAACACATTGGATACATGTTGTTATGTGATGGTTATTCTGAATTCTAGAGAGATAATTTTTGCTGCTAGATCTATGTTTAACATTCCTTGTGAAAAATGGTGTAAATTTTTTATTCACACTATGAACACCTTGTTCATCCTACTTAGTGATACTACCATTATTGATATGTATAATGTAGGGATTCCAAGGATATGAAGATGGAGGCGATGATCAACATTGATATCAAGGGCCTGTGTGGATAACAAGAAAATTATGATATTCTTATTGAGGTCTTACCCTGTTATGGGTAAGCCATTATTTAATGAATGTATAAACCAACGAACCTTTATCAAAGGTTGTTGGATACCCTTCTCTTTCAGATAAAAAATTTATTACTTGTTTTCTTTTTTTAAATGTTTAATTTCCACTGTATTTGGTAAAAAAATCTATAACATTATTAAACTTTATTATACATTTATATTATGATTTAAATAAGATTTTATATACTTTAAGGTATAAAATTTCCATAATTGAACTTATCTTATATTATTATTTCAGTTTCATCATTCAGATCCTAAGAATGATAGTTTCGAAGTTTAGAACTAATGAGGGTTTGTGAATTCACCATAATTATTTTTGTTATACATATAATTTCTTAAGGATAAAAATGAATGAATTTTAAACATACAATTAAACCCCTCTTGTAATTGATAAATCTACATCTAAATTTTTATCCTATAATTATTATCCAATGAGGGTGTCTAGAATATATATACTTACATATAAGTTTTCATTCTCAACATTAAATGATCAACATTACATTTTCTTGTTATTAATAACGACTAAAATTTTTATAAACATCTATTACTATCAGGTTTTGTGGAAAATACAATTTTTATTTTCTTAAAAAATGGATGGAACAGACATTTGATCAATAGATAATCAATATCCTACTAGAACACCAATTTTTGACGGAAAATACTATGAATATAGGAGAGAAAGGATGAAGATTTTTATTTTTTAATTCCAGTGTGGATAACATTGTTATGGTAAATGGATACTATATGATTCTCGACAAAAAAATCAGACAATTAAAAAATTAGAAAAAACAAGATTATCAACTAAACTACAAGGTATGCAACACTCTGTTATTTTAAATGACCTAGAATATATATAGTCAGATATCCTCATTTCAATCTTCCAATAGTATCAAGAATAAATTTAATGTTACATACATTGGAACATCAAATGTGATAGAAATAAGATGAGTTATATTAAGATATAAATATCAAGGATTTTTGTCTCCCCTTGGAGAACCAGTATGTAATGTTCAATAATGTTTTCTGACTATTGTAAATACCCTTCATTAAGTGGATGAGAAAGGATATGATGATAAGGTTGTTGTAGAAATGATAATAGATATCATGGAAAATTAGTTAGAATATAAAGGGATAGGTATTGACGTCAAAAGGAATGTAACTAACATCACTCTTAATGGGTTTTTTGGAACTCTCCTTCTGCATTAAAAAGGATTGGAGAGAGGGGTAGGAAATAATAATAAGAATAATAGTAACAGAAGGGTTACTTTTTCTATTGCATCAAAATCCAAGACATTAGATAATGTCACTAGATCTAACGCTATGAATGAAACTATTTTATTTGAATCAAGTGATATTGATCATTCTGAAAAAAACATGACAATATTTCTCAACATATGAAAAATATTGTGGGAAGGAATGTTTTTTAATTCAAATATAAGAAGAATGATAGAATGGACAAGACCGATTCAGACGTAACATGTTATGAATGCCAAAGGGCTTGACATACCCGGCCTGATTGAATTATGCTGATGTAAAAAAACAGATATGCATTCCGAAAGGGAAAAAAGTACTATAAATATGAGGCAAAGTCAATTTTAAAGGCTAATGACACATGGAGTGCTACAGGTGGGGACTCTTCAGACAAATCCTTCAAATTTGAATCTTCTAGTTAGAATAATATTTTTCTTATATCTAGATTACTGATTGAAGATAATTGTCTTATGGATAAGGTATAGAATGTTGAATCATTAACAAATATTTATTTAAATGATAATTTTTCTAATGAAAAATATTTTGAAATGTTAGATGAAGATACCTCATAATAAAAAGATAATAACTTACCATCATTTGAAGAAGTATCTTGATTTTCAAAATTACATTATAATGAGAATTGGAAGATAAAAATGTAGTTAGGGAATGAAAATTATAATTTTTTTAAGAATAGAAGTGTCATATCTTTAAAAAGATGTTGATTAGAAAACCATTTATTTTGAAAATTATTACAAAACCGTTAAAGAAGATAATTCTAATAGATATAATCACATTTAGGATCATGAAAAGGTTATTTATAAGGAAAATGATTTAGAGAATAACTAAAATTCTAAGACTAATAACAATGAGGATAATAATTTAGTAATCAAACTAAAATATAAAAAATATTGTATAATGAAATTTTTTTTAAACATTACTCATGGAGATGACATTTGTTGAAAAAATGAATTTACAACTTATTCCTCATTGGAATAGTTTTGAATTTGGATATTCCCATTCAAAACATTTTTTTGTCACAAAATTTTTGAACGCCAAAGTGATCCATTTTTCAGTAAATATCAATGTGGTGATCATTGGGGGAAAATTGTTCTTTAAATAAAACCCAATCATTATGTTTTCATAAAAATATTTTTTAATGAAAATGTGGACACCTAAGATTTGACATTCTAAAAAATCTAGGTTCTAGAGTGTTTGGATTTAGAAAGTCTAATAATTTTATTTTTAGGAAAACAAAGAATGTACCAATAATAATAAATGGTACATGAAATGTAGATGTTCTCAACACAATACATGAATAAAAAACTTCATTTAAATGATTATTAGAATGAATTGGGGAAAAGTAACTATCAAATATAATACTCAATGAAATTCTATTGGTAAAGGTAATACATTTCTTCATGAAAAATAGTTAATTTAAAATATTTCATTTGTTAATGGTTTTATGAACAACCTGATATTCATAAGTCAATTAATGGAAGAAGGATACCTATGGTGTTTTAGGAATAATAAATGTATAGTACAAAATTCCGATAAATAGTTTATTCTCTCTTCCAATAAGCATGATAACTTTTATAATGTTAACATAGAAGACCGTAGAATCCAGGATCTATGATACCTTTGTTCAGTGGAAGATAAATATAGGTTATAGAATAGAAGACAAGGACAATGATACCTAAGGAACCTATGTAATGTCTAAAACAATATACTTGTTAAGGATCTACCAAATCGTAAATTTGATTCTTCAAATTTTTTTGATACTTTTCAGTATGGAAAGAATCAGAAGATAGTATTTAAATCAATTAATGAGCTCTCAAATTATAATGCATTATAACATTTGTAGATGTATATTTTTATTCCAGAATAAATTGGATATATTCATGGAAAATAGTATGCATTTGTTATAGTTGATGAATAAACTCGATTTACATGGGTCTATTTTCATTCAAAAAAAATATTAAGACTTTTATTATTTTAAATATTTCTCATCCAATGTTTAAAATTTGGAAAACATATATTCTTAACTATTAATAGTAATCACAGGGGAGAATTTCAAAATTTATAATTTTGAAATATTTTATATTAAGAAAGGCATTAATCATAATTTCTCAGATCCAAGAACTCCTCAACAAAATCATGTTTTTGAAACAAGCAATAGAATTCATAAAGAGATAAGTAGAACAATGTTTAGTGAATATTATATTGATAACCACATTTGGGAGGATGTTGTATGTGAAACTTTCTATACTATAAATTGTCTTTTAATATAATATTTTCATAATAAAAGACCTTATGTGTTGTGGACTAGTCGAAAACCTATAATTTCTTACTTAAATGTATTTGGATGAAAAGTATTCTTCTTGAATACTAAAGACAGCTTAGATAAATTCACACCTAAATTCGATGAAGTAATTTTCATAAGGTATTCCACTACATCTAATGTTTATAATTTTTTTAACCCAAAAAGATGTATTTTTGAAGAAACAATACATATTATGTTTGATAAAACTGATAATTGTTTTAAAAACCCCAAACTATATCTTTATATGTGTTTTAAAAAATGTATTATCAACATTTACTCAAAGATTTATTTATTAAGGAATATTTTCATGAAATTATTTCTTAATTATTTACCGTAGAATATTTTTTACCTTATGTAGATGAACATATTTTACAAAACCCGTGTTATTTGTTACTTAAGAATCATCCTAGTGATAGTATCATTTGTGGTGTAAATCAACCTATAATGACTAGAATTTATTTAATAAATGAAGTATAGTATATAGAATTTCATTCCCAATTACAATCTATGATCACTGATGAATATTTGGGTGGCTATGATTCAATTAAAGATATTAAAGAAGAAATAATTGAATTCGAAAACAACAATGTATGGACCATTGTTGAAAGACGTAAAGAAACATATGTAATTGGAGTAAAATGGGTCTTCCAAAATAAATTTGATGAAAATGGTATCAATGTATTAAAAATCAAGATTATTTACTAATGGATATAATCAACATGTAGTAATAAACTACGAAGAAACCTATACTTCAATATCCATAAATGAATCTATTCGTATTCTACATGTTTTTACAACATTCATTAATTTAAAAAAATTTCAAATGGAAGTGAGGTGTTATTTTCATAATGAATTTGTTCAATTAGAAAATTATGTTGAACAACCTCGTAGTTTTGAATATAAAAATCATCATAAACAAGTTTAAAAACATAACAAGTCATTATATGGACTTAAACAAGCCCCTACAGCCTGGTATGATAGAATTTCATGATTTTTGTTACAAAAAAATTATGTTATGGGAACTATTGATCCAACCCTTTTCATAAATAAAGATAATAAAAATGAATTTATTGTTCAAATTTATGTTAACTACATTATATTTGGATCTAGATAGAAATCCTTAGTCGATTGATTATAAAATATCATGACATCTATGTTTGTAATCACTATGATGGGTGAGTTAATAATATTACATGTTTTTCAAATTTCTATAAAACGAGAAGGAACATATATATCTCAACATAAGTATATTATATATCTTCATAAGTTATATTTATATGAAAATACTAAAATTATAAGTACTCCAATCGGAACCTCAATCACTTTGGATCATGATGCACCTAGCTAAACTGTACATTAAACATCTTATATAGGTATGATAGGAAGTCTATTATTCAAAACAGCTAGTTTCAGTATGATTATTTTCATGATATAAATCTAATCCAAAACAATCCCATTAAAAAGAAGTAATTTTTTTCTTTTTAAAGGGTTCGATGGATTTAGGGATTTCTTAATGTTTTTTAAATGATTTTATTTTATAAAAAAATTAGATACTAACTATAGTGTATGTAGAATGAATAGGAAAAGGACATCCTGAACATTTCATTTATTAAGAGATTCATTTGATTCTTATTCATGCTAGAAGAAACCTTTTGTAGCCCTTTCCACTTTAGAAGCATAATATATAGAAATACTAGTTATTGTGCTCAAGTTTGTTAGAAGAAACACTGGCTCATAGTTTATGTAATGATTTTTTCCAAAAAATAGATAATGTGTGGTAATTATAAAAAAATTTACCTAAGAAAAATCCATACACATCACTCCTTTGTGAAAAAGATTGATATTAGGCATCACTTTCTTCGGAATCACACATTTAGAGGAGATATCATTCTTCAATTTATCAGAATGCAAGACCAACATGATAACATTTTTACAAAATCACTACCCACTGATAGATTTCAAAAGAGTAAAAAAAATATAGGAATTAAAACTATTAGGTAATCATACATATTATCTTCTTGAAAAAATATCTCTTCACATTAAGTTACTTCTTCTCACAGGGAGAGTACATATGTTTTTTATATAATTCTTTTTCAAACATTTTTTCCAGAAACTAAAATTTTCTAAACATAAAAATGTATTATTTCCCAAATAAACATTTTTGGATCCTAATATATCCAGAAGAACATTATAAAAATTGAAAATTCATTCTAAGAAATAACGAGGGTATGTTTCCTTCCATAAATGTTTGTAATTATATTATTTACTTGTTGGTATATCAATTTGTCAAAAGAAAACATTATCAGATATAATTCCTTTAAATATAATTTTCCCTTAAAACCTAAATATATAAGAACCTATAAATCTCTATTCAATATTAATACTAACCATTATATCAGATCAAGTTATTTTTAACCATTTTATTCATTTGGGAATATAAATTGTCACTGCAAATCCAATATAAAGGGCCACCTTATTCTCAACTCACATCAGTTATTTCAGTGTTTTAGGGAAAAGATCTAATTCTATTTAAAGCTACGATACATTTTTTCTTCTTTACATATATTCTTAATGTATCTTAATGTATCATCTCGAACTAAAATGGCCTCCAACAAGAAATTCACGGATTATAGAATTTCTTTAGAAAATTTCTTGAAAAAAAATTATTATTTACGTATGATTCAGTGATTTCAAAAAATATAAAGAAAAATAGTTGGGAAATTCAATTTGTTGCAGAAATAATATATCAAGATTTTATTTATCCTGATCTTATTATAGAATTTTATAATACATTTCAATTTTACAAACATAGAGGAAGAGATATGTTTTCGTTCAATAGTTATAGACCGACAAGTTCATTTTATTTCAACAAGGTTGCTAGTATATTGGATATACCTTATGAAGGTGAATCAATTTTTTTCTCAGAAAATTTATGTAACACACTAACCCCAGAAGCCCCGATTTAGTGCATTATTAGGTATCATTGGCATGACTTCAAAAGATGATGTCTAAAAAGGCCGATTAGTTTAGTAAATTTGGAAGTAATAGATACATTCATAAGGTTTACGTTACATCATAAAATGGAAAATTACAACAACATTGTTTCCATAGAAAATGATGAGATCGCATAGAATATCCAAGAAAGTTAGTCATAATATACTTATTTGCATCCTAGGAAAAATAAAACATAAAAAGGGGTGAGCTTAGATGATTTGTAAGGATAACAATATATCGAAAAATTTCATAAATAAGCATAAATATTTAAGGAGATGTATAGAACTAAAACAAAAGACTTATCAACATAAACTTCATCATAATATGGAAATTATAAATAAAAATAATTCCATTTTCTTACTCACATGGATATTCTAATTGTCGAATAATCACAATCAATATCAATAGCCACTTTCATAATGATAGAATTCATAATGCCTAAAATTCATAACCACATAGTAAAGGCCTTATGCCAAGACTACTAATAAGATTTTTTCAAGGCCTTCTGTGAAGACATTAGTTTGTCTCAGGAGATCTACCAAAGCATGGAGGACCTATAGCGGGCTTCACCCTTCAATTACTAAGTCCAATGCGTTCCTCATATGAAAATGTTTAAACATAACATAAACAACTGTATTAAAAATAGATTACGAAATGTCAATACATTAACCATAAACCATGAATGGTATAAAAATAACACATCCACAATCAAACATATCAAAAAACCATCTATACAATATATAATATTTGTATCATAATAAATCAACTTCAAAAAAGTTTATAATCCCTCAAAAGATGTTGACATCGATGAAAATGATTTGTAAAACTCTTTGAGTGAAATATCCATTTTACATGAAAACATTTAGAAGTCACACAATTTAAAAAAAAATAAATTTAAAGACATTTATTAATCAATTTGTCCCATAACACATTGAAGCTTTTGAAATTAATTACATTTTTAAGACATTTATGCCCATATAGATAAATCCTAAAAAACATTTTGAAAACAACGACATTAATGAGAATGATTTAAAAGAATGAATATTTTAAACATTTAAAATTATTTTTTAGTAAAAAAATACCATTAAAATAATCCCATTTAAAACTATTTCATGAAACATTTACATGGATAATAAATATGTCATAGTAGATAATTATATAAAAAAGCCTCGGATAATGAAGAGATTGTGAAATTAACCATTACCTTGTACATTTCCTTTGTCGAGGGTATGTTAACATCCTGTATAATGGTGAAATAATTTTTATTATTTTATACAAGAATCATATAGATTAATATGATATCAAATATTATCTGTTAACATTGCTTTGTTAATAATCTATTAGTTTTATCATCATTCCGGGTGTTAATTGTTCCATTTTCCATTATATGTTTTGTCACATAAGTTACGTTTGTTAGGGATAGGATGTATCTTAATAATATTGAGAATGATATCAAGTACTTAAAAATTATTTTTATTCATAAAATTAAAATTATTCTTCAATGGATACGATGGGGAATGAATCTCATCATGTTTGTGGAGATGGTAATCCGTACGTACGCACGAGCGACAATATCATTTTTTGATATTAAAATAATATATAATTGGATGGTATATCATATATAAAGAATCATTATAATGTTATATATATTATTTATATCAATTACACATCATTATTATATCAATCCAAATAATAATGTATTCAATAACAATTACACCACGAGGTGGAAACGGTAAGCCGTACATACGCATGTATAGTGACATGTCATTCAAAGGATGGATAGAATAATGAATATGGTTTTATCATATTTATAATAACATCATAGGATATAGAAGATACTGTTTTTATTATTTTAGAATGGAAACAAAAATGAAATAATAAGTGGAAGAAGAAAGGAACATGAAAGAGGTGATGAAATATTTACCACTTCTTCGGGGTTGTCCTTCTGATGTGATCAAAAGGGCACATTAGGTTTGCTTTATGACTAAAGTAAAGACTCTAGGATTAATGGAGTATAGTTGAGAGGGTATTTGGGTAGGGTATGACCGATCCAAATGGGTTTTAAAGTTCTAATTAGAGAGAAGGGGGTTCCCTTTTTTAAGAGGGGTGAAGGGAATCTTATGAAAAGATAGAAATATTATTTTATAATAAAATAATTTTCTGTTCATAATGGCTCCAAAATGATTTATTTAAATGATAAGGTGGGGATTGGTTGAAAACCACTCAACCTATAGTTTTTAGACTGGTTTGGGTCACTATTTTAATGTTAACATGTAGATTTAACTCTTTGTTAAATAGTTTGACATTTACCATGTTTATTTTTATTTTTTTATTATATGGTTAATAAACGTACTATAAACATCTAAGAGAACCCCAAGTGGTTCATTAATGATACAAATATCATTATATAATTCTTTTGGCAGAACTATAGATTTTTAGGAATTGAATATCAATTAAAAATATAATATTTGTTTTAAAAACTCTTTTTTGTCAATTTTGAAATTATTTGGTATTTTTTTGTTAATTTCTTACCAACATTTTTACTTAAAAATAAAATCATCTTAAAAACATTAACATGTCATATTAGCCTATAAAATAATTGAAACTCATAATGTCTCAAATTAAATTTATTTGGAAATTTATAATATAAATTATTTTAATATTTCATTAATTAGGTAATTACTGCATTATCATTGTGTCAGGAATAAATTAAATTATTTAATGTATAAAAAATATAAATAAAATTCCATTATATAAGAAATATTTTTATATTTCCAATGAATATTTATATTCTAATTTATCTTATGTTTAACTATATATTAAAAATGGTTTAGTTATTAAAATTTTAATTTAACACTTTTAACTCTTCTTTGAATTAAATAATAATAAATGTCCTAATCTAATCCAAATGGACCTAAAGGATCATATTTTATTCCTCATTTTTTTGTCAAATTATTCTTATCAAAAATAATTAGGACATGTGTTAGGGTAATAATAATATCATTTATACCCTTAATTACCCTATTTACTTTTATCCATGGTAAATAAAATAAAAATATTACTATTCACCAACAATTATTTTCATCTTATTGAACCAAATTTTTTTTTCTGATATTCTCCAGGTCTCTCAGATTTTTAAAATTCAACTCACAGAAGTGGTAAAATTGTGTTTTATGTAAATTTGCAAATTCCCATAGGAGGTGGGTAAAAGATGGTAAAATGTTCGACAAAAATTTTATATCTCAAAAATTATTATAAACTAACTCCAATGAAATACATAAAATTTATATAGTTATTATGTATCAATTTTTACCTAAAATAAATTTAAATAAAATATATATCTATTTAAATTAAAATTTTGTTTTAAACAATAACTCAGTGTTTTTATGTATTCCTAAAAAATTGATTGTTTTCAGAAAAATACCAAAAACATACCCGAAGCTAATTTTGAAATTCTGAACTCAAAATTGAATTATATTTTACGAATTTCAAAACATATAAGTGGAATTAATTAATTTAAAATTAGTTCCCGTTTCCAAAACCAAAAAGAGTATTTTTTAGGAATAATAACTATCAAAAGATTGACACTTGTTTATGTCGTATTTCAAAGTGAAATTACATTCAATGACCATAATTGGATTAAATGGTAAAAATATAATTTAATTATACATCCAAACCATTAAAATTTATAATTCAACACTTTAATTATATTGATAAAAAAGTTTTTTTCAGTTAAAATATATTATTCTTTACTATTCACCTAAATAGAAAAGTTATCAAAAAAACACCAAAAATTTATTTAAACTCTATTCTTATGTCTTGATTCTAAATAGGAAGTTTATTTTGTAAAATTGAATATATAAATGTTTAAAATATTGGATTTAAGAAATTGTTCACCATTAAAATGCTGTTAAATTTTAGTTTTTGAAAAATACTTCTTTCATCTGAAAAAAATTAATTTCTTCTTAAATTATGTCTAAGAAACACATAATATGGATTCTAAAATTATAAAGATTATATAAAGATCAAAATTCAGTTAATATAATTCACAACCTCTTTTGAATGGCTAGTATCATAAGTTGTTGATTGCTTGAACTCAGTGTTGCGTATAGTGCAAGTTATTGAATTATGTTGTAGAAATAACGTACAATGAAATCTATGGGTGATACATTCTTTCATCTTTTAATAAATTGCATACTCACAATTTGAAATTGTTCATCGAAAATAAAAGGTAGAAAATGGAAAATACATTTGTGGGAAATCCAACATCGAAAATTGGGTTAATAAAATTTAGTCTTAATAAGAGGAAAAGGGGAATGAAAAAGTCACCACCAAATTATGATCCCGATTAGGAGAAATTTTTTGGTAAATAGAGACACATATTTGGATGAAAAACGTAAATATTTATACGGAGTGATTGAGGTCATCAGTAACAAAAAAATTTCGAATTGAGGGCCTCAAAGCCATCAATCTATAATGATTTAAAAATTTATCAGTTAAACATACATAAGGTATTAGGATAACACATTTTTAGTTTTAAGATCCCTTACCAATAGTATATTAATTAATTTCTACAAATAATAAGAGAAGAATAAAATATATTCTTGACCTGTAGAGTTCTATCCTTTAACTAGTTTCTACCACAAACTCATCATTCACTCTAAAAGATAATTGAACTTTAAAAAATATTTTATTTATCCTATTTGTTAGGGTTCATTTAAATTAATTTATAATTCATCTGTCATGACTTTTGAAAAAACAACATTATTCAATCCATAACATCACCTAGTCTAGTGGTAGGTGATACATCGTTGTCGCCCTTTGGTTGCGTGTTCAAGTCTCACGGCCTTGCTGGATGCGATGGGTTGCCGCCCGACCTCTGTATTGTACTTTTTATGGAAATCCAAAAATAATCTCAAACAATAATTTTTTAAAATACTTATTTCCAAACTCAGAGTCCAAAATTTATAATGAAGGTAATCCCAATGAAGATAATTTTTCCATGTAAAAACATGTGAACACCTTCATTATGTATTCTTTTAAAACACTACAACATCCTGAATTACAATAAAACCTTATTGATGAAATTCATGCTCCCTTATTCCTTATAGAATACTGGATATACTCCTTCTATCCAAAAATGTTTTAAACTACCACAATTATGAAATATACAAATCATTAATTAGTTTCAAGGTAGTGAAAAATATCCAATATAATTTATCCAAATCAATAATGTATTATTCCAAAAATCACTACATCGGTATCAGAACCAAATAATTATTTATCTTTCTCTCAACCATATATTTTCCAAAACTTTAACCGGCTATTGAGTCACTTTTTTTAGTTACACAAAATCTCAAGTCCTTAATGAAGTAGTATTTTAGTACAATCCTTATATAATCTACAATTATTATAACATTTACATCATTAATACAATAATAAAATCACACAATACTTTAATAACAACGTAATAAATCTAATCATTCCTCTCCATATTAAGTAGTATCGTAACTTGATTATTATCCAATAGCAGCATTTGGGGTATACTATGATGATTTGGACATTGATTCGCATAGTCTTCCAACTACTTATAGATGAAGCATTGTACATTCGAAACATTTTTCTTACCCTTGCAATCACATACATGGTGTCGTTTTTCTCAACACTTATAACAAAATCCCATGCCCTTCATGCATTTATCAAGTTGATTCTTTCTATAGTTATCACATATGGGAAAATCCTTCTTTTCCCTCTTCCATTTATCCATCTTTCTCTCTTCTATCCTTTTCTTCTCTTGCTTCCCTTCAAAGCCATAGGAATCAAAGAATTATTTATATATATTATAAACACATGATATTGTTTCTTCATATGTTGAGAAAACACAGAAGACTATTTTTATTCTAAATGATGGATTAATACCATGAAAGATATGATCCTTTTTACTCTTTGGATCATAAGTATTGATGGAGTTCACATTCCTTCTACTGGGTGCCATTTATATACAATGGCATACACTAGGCCCGTTTATGAATTGCAATGAATAATTACAAACTTGTAAAATACCTAATTTAAATTGAATAGTTTATGGATATAATCAATAATAATAAAAATATTTTGTTTCAAGAGGTATATAATCGTAAATACTTCATAATTATTTATATATAAAATGATAATTTTTCGAAAAATATCCCCTGATAGTGTTGTAACTAAGAGTGTAGTAAGTCTCGTTGTTGTGAACCAGTTCCCAATCGAGTCAACCTCAAAGTGGTGTTTTCAGTTTTTACCCCTATGTACATCTATGCCAGAGGCACCTCTACCTACTCGTATCAAGACAAGAATGTATTTTCTTGGAAAACATAAAAAATCTCTACAGTACCAAAATTATAGGATGTTCTTCTATACTAATCCTCAGAATCTTTCTTAGGCCTATGTGCTCTAATAAAAATTTATCCAAATCTAGTTTCCAAGGTTTTTACTAAACATCCTCTGATACCAACTATAACACCCCAACCCCAGAATCCCAGTGTAGGTGCATTATTACTTATCATTGGCATGATCACAAAAGATCAATTCTCAAAAGACTTATTAGTTTAGTAGCCTTGTAAGCACTAAATACATTCACACGGTTTACATTACATCAAAAAATTGAAAATTACAACAACATGGTTTCCATAGACAAAACTGAGATCCCATATATTATCCATGAAGGCCAGTCATAATATACTTTTTCACATCATGGGAAAAATGATACATAGAAAGGGGTGATCTCAGATGCCTAGTAAGGATAACAATATAGCGAAGACATTCATCATTAAGCATAAACATTTAAGGCAATGTAATGATCTAAAACAAATTCCTTTTAAAATTAATCATCATCATAATATAGAAAATATAAATCAAAATAATTCCATTTACATACTCATATGGATATTCTACTTGTTGAATAATCATATGCAATATCAATATCCACTTTCATAATGATGGAATGCATAATTCCAGATATTCATAACCACATCGTCAAGGAATTATTCCAAGAATACTAATGAGATTTTTTCAAGGCCTTGTTCCAAGACACTAGTTTGTCTCATGATACCTACTGATGCATCAAGGAGCTATAGTGGGCTCCACCCATCACTTACTATGTCCAATGCATTCCTTAGATGAGAAGGTTTAAACATAACATAAACCTTCATATTAAAACTATCATAAGAAATGTCAATAATTTAACCATAAACAATGAATGGTATAAAAATAACACATCCAAAGTCAAACATATCACAAAACCTTCAATACAATTTTTTAGATTTGTTTCATAATAAATCAACTTCAATCCATTTTAAAATCCATCAAAGGATGTTGGCATAGATGAAAATGATTTGTAAAAATCTTTGAGATAAATATCCATTTTTCATGAAAACATTTAAAGGACACACTATTTAGAAAGTAAGACATTTAAAGACATTTTTTAATCCAAGTTTCCAATACCACATTGAATATTTTGAATGGAATTAACATTTTTAAAACATTCATATCCATATAGATAAATCTGAAAAAAAATATTTAAAACATAGACATTATTGAGAATGATTTAGAAGAATAACTTTTTAGAACATTTAAAATGATGTTTTATTAATAAAATGTCCTTTAATAGAATCCCCTTGAAAAATATTACCTGAAACATGGACATGGATAATAAATATGTCCTAGTAGATACTTGCGTAAAAAACCACGTATAATAAAGTTATTGTGAAATTAACCCTTACCGTATACTTTTCCTTGGTTGCAGGTAGGTTAACCTCAGGTATAATAGTGAAATAATTTTTATTAAATTATAAAAGAATCATATACATTAATATGATATCATATATAATCTTTTAACATTTCTTTGTTAATAATATATTAGTATTATCGTTGTTTCGGGTGTTAACTGATTCATTTTCCTTTATATGAATTGTTAAGTATGTAATGATTGTTATGTTTAGGATGTATCATATTCATATTAATAATGATATTAAGTCATTAAAATTTATTTTTAATCATCAAATAAAAATTATTCTTGAATGGATACAATGGGGAATGAATTTCATCGTATTTGTGGAGACGGTAATTTGTACGTACGTACGAGCGACACTATCATTTTTTTGATATTAATATAAAATATAATTGGATGGTATATCATATATACAGAATAATTATCATGTTATATTTATTAATTAAATCAATTACACGTCATTATTAGACCCATTCGAATAATAATGTATTGAATAACAATTACACCACAACGTGGAGAAGGTAAGCCGTACGTACACACGTATGGTAACATGTCATTCAAAGTATGGATTGAATAATGAATATGGTTGTACCATATTTATAATAAAATAACAGTGTATAGAATATACTAGATTTACTATTTGATAATGGATACAACAAAGAAATAGGAAGCGGAAGAAGAATGGACCTTGAAAGAGGTGATGAAATATTTACCTCTTCTTCGGGTTATTACTTTTGATTTTATAAAAAGGGCTCCATAGGATGGATTTCTGACTAAAAGGAGGCCTCTAAGAAGAAGGTAAGAAAGTAGGGAGGGTATTTGGGTAGGGGTTGGCCTTGTAAAATGGTTTTAAAAGTGTGAATTAGAGAGAACGGGGAGTGCCCTTTTATAAGTGGGGTAAGGGGTACCTAAGGAAACAATAGAAATATTATTTTATAATAAAATAATTTTAGGTTTGTAATGGATAAAAAATTTATTATATAATGGATAAGGTGAGGATGGGATGAAAACCACTCAACCAATAGGTTTTAGACAGATTTGGATAACTATATTAACTGAATTTTTTAGATTTAAACTCTAAGTTAAATTGTTTGACATTTACCATGTCTCTTCGTATTATTATATTATATTGTTAATAAACATACTATAAACATTTAAACAAACGTAAAGTGGTTAATTAATGATAAAAAATCATTACATATGTATATTGGCAGAACCATAGATTTTTAAGAATACAATATCAATTAATAATATAATATTTGTTTTAAAAAATCTTTTAGGTCCATTTTGACACTATATGTTATTTTGTTTTCGCTAAATTTATAATTGCATTATTACTTCAAAAAAAATTAATATAAACAGCCCTAAAATAACAAATTAACCAATAACATTAGTTTAATTCATAAAAAGTCACAAATTACATATATTTGGATATTTATAATATCAATTATTTTAATATTTCATTAATAAGTTAATCACTGCATCATCATTGTGTCATAAATAAATTAAATTATTTAATGTATAAAAAATAAAAATATATGAATATTATGTAGGAATTCATTTTATATTTCTGATGAATATTTACTGTATAATTTATCTTATCTGTAACTCTATATTAAAAAGGGTTTAGTTATTAAATTTAATAATTAAAAATTTTAACTCTTCTTTGAATTAAATAATAATAAATGTCCTAATCTCATCCAAGTGGACCTGAAGGATAATATTTTATTTCTAATGTTGTTTTTGGTCGAATTATACTTATCAAATAGAATTACGACATGTTTTAGGGTAATAATAATATCATTTTAACCCTCAACTTCCCTATTTACCTATAATCGTATTAAATAAAAGTAAAAAGTTATTATTCACCAAAAATTATTTTCATTCTATTAAATTGAATTTTTCATACTGATATCAACTATGTCTCTTGGATTTTTTATATTTAACCCATAGAAGTGGTAAACTTATGATTTATGTAAATTTTCAAATGCTCCTAGGAGGTGGGTAAAATACGGTAAAACATTCGATAAACTTATTATATATATATAATTATTATAAGCTGAATCCAATAAATTAAATTAAATTTAAATAGTTATTATATATCTATTTTGACCTATAATAATTTTAAATAAAATAAATAATTATTTAAATAAAATTTCTTTTTTAAACCATAACTCAGTGTTTTACATTATTCATCAAAAAATGAACGTTTTTATAAAAATACAAAAAATTTACTCTAAGGTAATTTTGATATCCAGAATTCAAAAATGAATTCTATGTTACCAATTTCAAAAGGAAGAATTTTATTTAATTAATTTAAAATAAATTCCAGTTGTCAAAACCAAATAGTGTATTTTTAGTAAATAATAACTATCAGAATATTTTCAGTTGTTTATGTCCAATATCAAAGTGAAATTACTTACAATGACCATCATTGGATTAAATGGTAAAAAATTAATCTAAGTATACTTCCAATCAATTAAAATCTATAACTCAAAACTATAAAATATTTTTATTAAAAACTTTGTTTTCAGTTAACATTAAACATTTTTCACTATTCACCCAAATATTAATGTCATCAGAAAAACGTTAAAATTTTATTAAAAATAAATAACTATGTCCCAATTATAAAGAAGTTTATTTCTTAAAATTGAATATATAAATGTTTCAAATATTGTATTTAAAGAGGGTTCTCCATAAAAAAGCGGTAAAATTGCATTTTTTGAAAAATACTTCATTCATCTAAAATAATTAAATTTGTTCTTAAAGTATGTCTATAAAACTGATAATATGGATTCTAAAATTATAAGTATTATGTAATGTTAAAAATTGTGTTAATACTATTCATAACCGCTTTTGAATTGATACTTTGGTAAGTTGTGGTGCACTTGAACTCAGTGTTGTGTGTAGTGCATGTTATTGAATTACTTTGAAGAAATAACGTACTATGAAATCTTTGGGTGTTACAAATTACCCGACAAAGAAGGATATTATGATAAGGTTAAGTAAATTGAGTATATTGGAATCAATGGAGTAATGTATCCAATTATTTCTTATATATTATCTAATTATAAATTAATGCTTCTATGGATGTATGTTATTTCTAATTACGGGAAAGGGAGAAAATGGTTTCCTAAAAAAACGTGATATCTTCTTGATAGTTTTATTGATATATATAAATAATATAAAACACATCATTTACATCCTTTTACCCATCGGTAGTATGATGAATGAAACCATCAATTCACATATCATAATATTCCATGCGATCTAGTCAAATATAATTTTCATGTTCAAACAATACATCAAAATTCCCTGCATCAGAAATTCCGGAGCATTCCAAATATTTTTTTTGAGTGATGATACTCTATGATGGATGAAAATTGGTGTCAATATTACGATAAGAGAGTAATTTGACCTTCTTTATATTGATTTTCAATATGCCAACATGAATGGTGAAGTATGGGAGTGTTCCATGAAAATCCAATTGAAAAGAAATGATAAAGAATATAAAATGAAAGATAAATCACCAGTACCTGAGTTACTATCAGCTCCATCCAAGATTAAAAGAAAAAAACCATATCTTATGAAGTAGTATCCAAATTGATATAGAAAATGAATAAAAAGTAATAAAGAGATTCAATGTTTGGATTAGATCCTACTGAAACTAATTACTTAATGATTCAAACAGACAAAGATATTGAGAATAAATCTAAAGAGAAGAAGTTAAAGAAGAAGATTACAGAATATGAAATTATTCAATATTTTATTAGATATTCATCAAAGGTTTCTAAACTAGATCAGGTGCCATATTCCTTCTAACATGAACCAGTGGAAATTGAATCTTTATGTGTAGATTAGTGAATGAATTTTATTTTGATTTTGTAACCCATAATTTAATTAGTAGATGTAAAATATGACGAAGAAGAAGGAAAATGTGATAATGGAGTGAATATATTTGAAAAATAGCAGAAGAATGAGAGCTATTTTGACATGTTTTTTATTATAATGTACCATGTTGAATCCACCAAGATCATTTCAGAAGGTCTAAAAGTTCTGAAAAATTGATGATACTTAGGATGTAGTTGAGAAACCTTCAGAAATGGAAAGTAGTAATCATGGTTTTATTCATCTTTATAATTACAATAAAATTGGTTGAAATGTTACTAATAACTATGTTGATAATGATTATAGAATTATTAATGTTTCTTATAGTGAACATGTGACTAATAAATTTCAAAAAGAAATCTATAAAGATGAAAATGATAACAAAGTTGTTGTTGAAACACTAAAGAAATATCATGATTAAAATTCAAAGAATTAAGTTGTTGGATATTCATAGGGAAAATAAAGCGAGAATGATAACTTTACCGCACCAATAATGGAATCTTCTTCAGAATAATCATATTCAATAGGACATGATTTTGATGTTCAATCTTTAGAGAACCTTGTGAATACCATTCCATTATTTTTATGTATTGATTATAGGTTTCAAATTCAACCAAAAATAATCAATCATAGGTATGATTCATCATGTACATCAAGGAATGTGAATCAAACTAAAATATTATATTATGACTTTTTTAATTGGTTCTGATGGTCATAGGATATTGGGTAAAGTGATAGCCATGTGGTCTATGCCAATAATTGAAGATCTAAAAATTATCGATGGTTTCAATTATTCATACAATGATTCCTTTAGTAAGATAGATGACATGATAAAGAACCTTTTAACATTACTTTTGGGGAATCTTAATAAATATAAGGTTGCCATGATCCAAGAGTATAAATATTAAATTAGAAAGATGAATTCTGTTTCATTAAATTTGAAAAGGAATAGGGAAATCAGGGTAGACATCACTAAAAATACAAATAGAAAGAAGATGTGATAATGTCTCAAAGTGAAATTATTAAGTCTCAGGAAGACTGAATCGAAGACCAAAAAAATAAATATTAGGATCAGAACTAGTTGATAATGAGGTATGAAGATGATCATAATGAGTTTATGAATTGAAGGAAAACATAAAAAAGATAATGTTAAAGGATAAAAATAAGGATGAATAATTTTTAAAAGTATTTGTTTTATTGTATTTTCCTTGTAAATTGTTTTTCCATTATGATGAATTTTTTATCTTTACATAGTTCTGTATTGTATATTTTTATCCTTTTAGGAATTTTTTTTATTTTATTCAATTCCTTTTTGAATGTCACAAATGCGGAGAAAATAATGATTAAAATAATATTAAGAAAGGAAATATCTATGTAAAGGAGTGATTACATAATGAAAAATTTGTTATTTAAGAATGTGTAATTTCTCTAGGAAATAAAATATTATAATCCTTCGGGATTTCAAAACCAAAGGGGAGTTAGTCGTATTTACTATGAGTCCAACACAATGGGAGATAAGTTTTTATTTTAAAATATAAAAAATAATATCCTTTATCTTTGTTTTATTTTATATAAATTTGTGTGTTCTTTCAAAAAATGAGGAGTTTGTTGAGTCAATAAGTTTCCTTATGAATTTCCATTCCATTTTGTTTTTTAAATCACAAGAACATTTTCATAAGAAAATTATTATTTTTAAATAAATAGTTTCTTATGAATGATTTAACTTCTGAAAAAACTTTTTTAACATTACTTATGGTTTTCATTGACTTATATTGTGTTTTAATAAAACTATAGTAAGAATATTTTTCATAATTGAAAAAATAGATTCTTTCTAAACATGAATTTTATAGTGTCATAGAATCTAATTTCCCAATAATCTTAACTCTGATGTCTCCTAAAATCATAATACGATTTCATTAAAAAATTGACTCTAATATTTCCTGAAAACAGAATCTGGTTTCTTATGAAATTAGATGCAAATCTATTCATAAATCAGACTCTTAGTTCTTCTAAAATTAGACTTTGATATCTTTTAAAATCATACTCCAATATCTTCTAAAATCAGACACCGATTTCTTCACAATTCTGACTCTGATTTATTTAGAATCCAAACTCCAATTTCTTTTCAATTCAACCTCTGATTTATACTAATATTAGTCTCTGATTTATTCTGATGTAAGACTCTGATTTCATTTGAAATTAGTCATAGAATTATAATTAAATCAAATTATTATTTATTCTACAATTAATCAATGATTTCTTATAAAATCAGACACC
Source organism: Viscum album (assembly GCA_963277665.1). Classification (NCBI taxonomy): domain Eukaryota; kingdom Viridiplantae; phylum Streptophyta; class Magnoliopsida; order Santalales; family Viscaceae; genus Viscum; species Viscum album. The sequence goes on from OY728150.1 coordinate 1,901,045,887, forward strand.
GATTTTGCTGACAATAATTTTCCAATTTCATCATAAGAAAATTTCGAATTCAGACTCTGATTCACTAATATTTTAGAATCAGATTTCAAATTTTTACTAGACTTAGTTTCTCACTTTCTTAAGAATCCGATTAATACATTTTCTTTCAGTTATCTAATTTAAAAAAATAACCATCCATTTTATCAAATTCTAAATATGATAATGTTTATAATGAATTATAATATTTATAAAGTCTTCTTAAATAAAACAATTTCATACAATATGTTTCTAACTAACTATAGGGTGAGTGAAAAATGTACAGGTCCATTAAAGATATAATGAAAAAGATGACTGTTGGAGGTGGGATCTGACAGTTGAAACTTTTTACTATAACTACCCATTCCTTTTGAAGAATTTAAAACACATTGGATACATGTTTACAAGTGATGGATGCAGTGGGTTATATAGAGACAATTGTTTCTGTGAGAGATTTATTCAACTTTCCTTCTATGAATTCTGTTAAAAAATTGTTCAGCCTTCTTAGTGGGATACTTATTGTTGATGTGTACAATCTTGGTATCACCCTACTGCGAGTAAGATATAAATTCTTGAAACTTTAAATCTATGTTCCTTTATCCATGTTTTTTGGATACCCATATATTTGGGTTAAAATATTTCTTACTTTTTTACATCTATTTGTTACAAATTTTATTTCAGCTGTATATTGTTAAAGAATGAAACTTTAACATTATTTAACATTATTATACTTGTATACATTGATTTAAAAATATTATATATTCATTAAGGTTTTATCCCTACCTCATTTATGTTGTACTATGTTTTAATATCAGATTCCTTATTTATATCCTAATCTTGTTAGTTTCATAGTTAAGAACTATAGAGGCTTTGTGAATCCACATTGTTAAACTTTTTTAAATATTTATTTTATCAAGGAGAAAAAACCATAGTTTTTTAACACTTAAACGCACCCCCTATTGAAATTGAGAAATCAACATCAATATTTTGAACATAGACTTCTCATTCTTCTAATGGATGTGGATGTATGATTATGCCATGGGAGATTTTGGGTCCTGAGGGGTGAAATGTTAGAGACATGGGGTTACATAAACTAATTTTTTTTGATTTGATCTTTCACATTAGAAAAGAGTTCTACATATCTAGATTATTGTAGGAATCTGAGTTATCAATTTTTTATTTTCTTCTCATTCAACTGATAGATCTAAGATGATCAGACCATGTAATAGATAGGTTTCTGATGGTTGAAATTTCAGAGATATTGGTGTATTTATACTGAAGATGGTGCAAATTTGAACTCAATAATTTTGAAAGAATCCAACATATCATAGTTATTGAATGAATATTAGATATTATAATTAATTTTTTGATAGATTACAGACAAGGTATTATTTGATATGGGAGACATATCATATTATTCTGAAGATTAGAGACTCCACTTCGATGTTGACCTTACTTTTAGGCAGTCATATCATTCCACTAATCATAGATTATACATATAGGTTTCAACAGTATGAAGGTTTTTATATCATGAAAATAGTCATGGATTACACATTGATTTTTACCTAGTACGTAGGACATATCATTTAATGCCACTAATTGTGGATTATAGAATTAGGATTCAATATTGTAAATGCATTCATATCATGCCATTGATTGGGGATTTTATATTGATATTTCACTAGAATGTAGGAAGTTGTACTATTATAAATGAAATTACATAAAAATTAAGGATTCCCTAGTATATGTTACATATCATTTCATTCCACGGATCCTGGATTACACACTAAGGCTAACCTTGTATGTGCATTTGACATGGTTATCAAGTCTCAGAATGGCTGTATGACATTTCCTAGTTGTTTTCTGGACCAGCATGATTCCCTACATGACATTCCATGATAATATGACTGTTATGATAGAGTATGTTTTATATGACCATCTATATTGTCATCATGTCTATAGAATATCTCATGATCACATTGACATGATTAGAGGACGTCACATAATCTACACGACATGTCTAAGGGCCATCTCAATATCAATACTGACATTCCATGACGACATCCCATGACCTATCTAACTTTTCTTGAAGACCAAAAAATGATCTTACATGAGATTTTTTACCATGTTACAAAATTTGGGTGACATATCCTCGTGTCGTCACATGACTTATTCTAATACATTTAGTTCACAACAAAAGTTCACAACTGAGACATCGGGAGGGAATCATATGTCCAGTATGACTTATGAACGTGTCATTGTGAAAGCTAACTGACATGCATGGAGTGTTCTAGTAGATCTATATAACTTGTCTTAAAGATTTCATGAGATATACTTGACATTATTGGAGGTACATTCATGACCTGGATAACTTATCTAGAGGACATCTCAATAATCCACCAACATGATCATAAGATATTTTGTGAGCTAGTTGAAATTTCCAAAGAGTAGAGCATGGCCTAGATGAATTTTCATAATTATGTTGAGAATCCTAGCTGATGTGAACCAGTGACACAATATTATTTGAGAAATATATCAATTTTATATTTCATGGTGTATATGGAAAGACTGAATTGTTTTTCGAGACATGAGTGGAATTTATGAGGGTAACATGTGACTTGATTTGATATGTTTGGGGTACATCATGTGATATTAATGGTATGCCCATAAAACACATCATGATCTGTGATTCATGCCCCTGTGATTTCTAATAAACTATGTGGTTCATTCCAAGAACACAAAGATCAATGTATTTTTTTCATAGAATTAGTCTCCCATCATTTTAATTTTTATTCTTTCATTTTATTACAAATGTTCTTTATATTATCTCAAAGATATATTTTTTAATGCCTCACATGTTTCATCATTAATTTGGGATGTACATCACATAATCATTCAAAATTCCATAGAATAGTATAATGTGATCATTTGAAGTGAATATTCATGATTCATGATCCTTTTTTTGTTCCCTGGATTTGACCTAATGAAAAACCATTACAATCATGAGATTAACAACGTTGAGAAGTCAAACTAAATTATTGGGTGCACCAGTGCACGGATCAAAGGATCTATTTTTTAATTATGGTTTTGGATATTTATGAATATAAAAAAAACCTATTTATATTCTAATTTTTAACGAATGTAATGTGATGATCCCTAGGAGAGTTAGTGGAGGTATTTCATGCCATTCCTTTCTTGAGATCCTACCATAGGCTATCCTCTGAGTGTCATGTGATTTTTTGTGACCAAAATATGATCATGTTGAATAAAATTTCTTTATGTATTTTCCAATAAAATGAGTATTTACAAATCATGTGGACATGAGAATGTGATTTGAAAATTTCCAGATGTTACATCTAGGGAATTTCAAGTGATCAGGATGCCTATTGAGTGTATTTCGTATGATCTGTGATGCTTTGTCTAGGACATTCTATTATAAAAAAGTGACTCTCTAGGGTCCTTCAGAAGATAATTTTATAATTCCAAGGGGTATTTATGGATCATGTTGGCCTACACATGGGACTTTCATCATCATTGGCGATCCATCAGTGTGTATGACCTAATTTGAATATTATTATCATATCTTCCCATCGCAAAAAGTTCCCATTGTTACCCATTATTATTATCCTGTTTCATTCACAATGGTTTCGAAATTTATTTAGTTTTTAAGAGTATAGTTAAAAAAAAAATATCCTCATCATTGATGAATCGTGTGACTATAAATGGTTCATGTGGTAATGAATGATCATTATGATATACAATACTTATATTTGTGTTTAGATTTGAAATGTTTAAGTGATAGAAAACCCAGACAAGTTAGAAACCCTTTGTGTGGCAATGGTTTCCTGCAAGAGGGATCTTACATGAAAAGGATTTCATGTCACAGGTTCTTCCACAGTGTTATCTAAACAACATGGGCACATTACATAATGTTTACAAACAATAAAAGATCATACCTTTGAAAATATCTATTCTTATTTTCCAAGTATTTTTCAATGGATTATCAGGCACACACTGATTTGACATGTCAATTGATCTAGTAGAACACATATAGATGTTGTTTCAAGATAAATTTTTTTCATATACACCTTTAAAAAAAATAAGAAGGATTTTCTGAAGGGAATCCACGAGATCTTCGAGCAAGTTACATGATATGAATAATAGTTAGTGTGGCCATATAATGGTCATGCAATATAATGCCATTCATAGTGTTATGTGATCCACATTTCATGGACATATTTTCTCCCATTATCATTTTTTAAATAATACCAATATTTCAATTATTTATACCTTTATGGATATCTCAATGATAATTTGGAAGCTATAAATTAAATCCCCAACATGACGGATGTCTTAAGGGATAAGGTTTCAGTTATGAAGAAATTAAAATTCCATAAACGGGATTGGTGTTGTTGAAACTTATTGTCTTCAGGAGATTCTTGGTCATCAAAGCGACATCTAGTAATCTGTGGAGTGCACCAATTTTTTTTGATGTCAGTGGGCTTGGATAGCATATAATTATCTGTTCAATGACCATATAGTGTCGCTCAAAAGTGTTGTATATTTTCACATGGATTGGATAACTGTTGTTATTTAATTTTGGATATTTTAACTAGGGAATTCTATCACTTTATTTTAGAGACATTTAACTTAGACCATATATCACTATAGTTTATGGTATATTATATTGTACCTTTTATTACTACAATTTAGGTTCATTTATCCCATACCTTATATTGTGTTAGTTTTGATTCATTTAGGTCAGACCTTCTATCAGTATTGTCTTGGGTATTTTAGATCGGAACATTGTGATCTTGTGTAGATTAATTTATTTCTTCTATGACATCAAATACCATGAATTTTAATGTCTTTTCAGTGTTACATAATTATTTAATATGGATTATGGTTCATATTGACAATGGATGATTCGAGACACCTTATGGTTCTGTGTTTTATCATGGCATTACTAGAGCTCATGAGGATAAGAGTTCCATTCCATAAAGGAGGAGGTACCTCTGGTTGTTCAAATCCCTTATACATTAGTAGTGTCAAAAAGGGTTTTCAAAACTCTAATAAAATATCCATTTAAAATTTATAGGTATACTATTTGATGAAGAATAAAAAACGGTGTTACTAGGTCCACCTATATTGTAGGAATGTGGGGGATATAAGCAATATTACCAATGTTTAAATCACGGGATATGTGATGGGGTTGACACTTCATGGATGTCGAAAAGAAAATAATATTTTAGGATCCACCATAGTATTTATAGGGCTCAAAAGTATTATATTACATTTCATTCACGGAGTGGATGCCTCATGTTGGTAGGCCAAAACCATTATATCTCGGCTGCATGAACAAACAATGGTGTCCACAATCTCTTCGGAATTATAATAAGGGATATTGAAAACGCAAATATCTTGATGATGATGTTTGGTATAACGGAAAAGAAACAATTGAAGTGTTTTGGATATCTAGGTAAACTCCACACTTCAATTGTGATTATAGGTCTATATACTATATTATTTTAGGTCATGAGGTGTGGTCTTTAAAATTGTTTTTGAATTGAGTGACTTCTTTCTACTTTGAGGAAGGGTAAAAAACACTATTATGTATCATTGGATATGTTTAACCAAATGAATAATATATCAATGAATAGTGGAAACTATTGTCCAGTGTTCTTAATTAGTAATGATGACATTAGAAAATGATGATGGGAATGGGCCGTAACACAGAGATGTGTTGAGTTCTAATACAATTATGTCATGACTCACAAGGACATGGAATCCTTTTTTCAGAGTGACACACTTTTTTAATGAACCTTGAAGCATATGTAAGAGAAACATTCATACATGAAAAGTCAAAAAAAAAATCATCGCTGCTATCTGGGTATCCTTTTCCAATATGCATGATAATAAAATTGTTAAACCATTACTCTATACTCTCCCATGAACAAGTTTCCTAGTGACCTTGACACACATTATTCTCAGATAAATTAGTTTTCCATGGAGAATTTATGAATCATTAGATTTTTCAATAAATAATTCCTAAACATTTGATATGAATACATTAGTGAGTGAATAATTTAATTTTCTTAGCTCACCATTTTCAGGTTTCAACCTGACATGTTTTGTGTCTCTTTCACTAGTAGTTTTTGGCCTTATGGTTTGGACCATAAAATGGCTAGAGTTTAATGTCAAGAATCATTGAAAAATGTGAATGTAGTATAATATCATTACATAAATGGACCTAATATAAGGGATATGTTACACATGATCCAAATTGTAATACATATTGTTAATTATACTCTAACATAATTCTCAGTAGGATATGAAAATGGATCATGTCATGACTCAAGGTTATCATGCTATGATTAATGATATAAGAAAATCATACCATAGATATCCTAGTTCACCCTCACATGTTTAGTTACACCATAGTTATTTTATCTTAGTAGGATCAGAGATCCTTCTTATAGATCTAGTATATATCTAGTTGTTATTTTTATGCCTTTATGAATTGTTATCATAGTCAACTTGAGATATCTTTTTTCCATCCCAAGGGCTAGGAAAAGTTTGTGTAAGCCTAAGGTGCTCAGGGTATACTGTTCGATTTATGAATGTAGGTGATTAATTGATGGTGGAAGGACCCCGTGATCTGGTAGATCGGGGTAAGGGACTTACGGTTCATTCAAATGGTTCGGTAATGGGTCATGCACTTCGCATTATAAAATTATGTAGTGGGAACATATTAATTGTATAGTATTATTGTCATGCAATGATGAAAATTTACATTCATTATAACATTATGTGGTATGAAAATATCTATTTACTTTTAAATTAACACAATATAGAAATGATGTGGGAAAACATGTGGGAAATTTTTTAAAATTAATTAAGTGCATAAACTATAAATACACAGATCTGACACATACGTATTAACAAAATTCTATACAACTGATATCCTTTTTCAAATAGGTATATTATTTTTTTTATCATGCAATTTTACATCATATGAGAAGAAAATATACACATTTTTAGCATAAGTATGAAAGGCATGCATACACAGTGGAAAATTTTTCTTTAACATGGCTATACCCAAGGGTAATAGATCTGGGTGTCACTTTGAATCCTGTTAGGAAAGAAATCAAGAAATATTTCTGTCTTGAATGAGAAACAATCTACATTGGTGTATCCGATACATAATGGGAGGAATTTTAATTTCCATTTATTTTAGATGGACATTATATTTGATATCTAGGTGTCTATGTGTATCGTTTGATGGATGAAATCAATCAACACATAGTTGGTGAGATACCAGACAGTTTAACAACCTGTGCAAGGAGATGGGGTCCCCAAGATGAAAAGATTGTGTTGTGACTTGGGAATAGAATGGTTTTTTTGGACTCACTACATATATTTTGATAGAAATAGTAATGTCAAATGAAATTCTTAAATAGGATCTCCCTTCATTATTCTGAACTAAATGTAGGTAGGGGAAGGTAATTTTATTTGTTTATTTTTTAAAGAACCTAGGATTATCGATTCTGGATTCACTATATATTTTATGATTAAATGAATCAAGTCACACATTTTATAGAATAAATGTCTTGTGGTTGAACAACAAAACAATAGTGGTTCTTTTAAGGATATTTCCATAAGAATGCAAAATTTTATTCCAATAAAGGTATATCAACATCGAATTTTAACTTCATGTAATGTGGAATAATTGTGTTCCTTTAATGGAATTTCATTCAAGACCATGGTTACCATGTAATGAGCTTGTATGCCTTATATTTATGGGGATGAACTAACAGAAATTCCTAATATTATGTGAGCTATGATCTGTGTGAGAAACAATGAATATAAAGAGTACATTTCATAGTGTATATGTAGTTAGAGAATGGATAGGGTTATTTTGTATCATGTGGTGACAAGATATGGATTTTTGATTTAGGAATCCTAATGTATCTCATTGTAATGGGAATAAAGTTATGTGTAGTTCTAGAAAATTAGTCCAGTTTTTGTTTTTTGTGGAAAGGACATCAAATGTGGAGATTAAGTATTGTGGTGAGGATGTGGGTGACTCAATTTAAATGAATAAGAATGTTATGGTTGGGTTAGATAATGGGGTTCTGGGAGTCAGTATGTATCTAATGTTGCTACAAATCAAGTGATATTTAGTTCATATATGGAGATATCCCCTATATGGATCTATGTCTCACACATGAACATGGGCAGTTTAGCTTCCAATTGAATGGATCTACCTTGCATGTGGTGGATCATCAGCGAGAAACCGATTCCCCTATTGTTTATAGTCATTTTTTGGGGATGTTATTCGTGTAGTTTTAAATTATTTTATCAAGGAACTTCCAAATATGTGTTAATGTCAACTGTTTATGAGGTAATGTGTTGTTTATTTTAATTTCAGAAGTCTCGTAAGAGCTCCATACAATTTAACATCATGTGGTTAGAATTTTTTCCATGAAGTGTAACATAACATAGTGAGTGAAAAAGTTATTGTACAGTTTATTTTCCTATAACATGGAATTATTTCATTTAGTTTAATGTCATATTATGAGGACAAGAGGATCCTAACAACATCTAAAAATGTATTTCAATATAAATATTCCATTGACGGGGGAGTGACATTCTCCCCATAGATTTTGGCCAATGATTAAACTACATTGTGAAAGACCATATGTTACATAAATGGCCCTTCTAATTTGGGTTCCCACTCTGGAGGATTCTTGACTTGAATCATTGGTTTTATTAAGGAAAACCATAATTTACATTGGAGGAATGAATAGAGTAAAACATTTTATTAAAGGATCACATGATCTGATTCTTATGGTCTTCAATGTTATGAAATTTATGCAATCTATTCTCATCAATTCATTCCAATTTATCTAGTCGAATCTACATATACTAATAATCTAAGTGTTTTTTTTCTGAATTTATATAATTATTGAATGTTTTTGTAATTGTATGGGACACATTACCTTGGTCTCATACATTAATAAATACATAGTTTCTTGTGTACTATAATGTGAGGTGGTTTGATAGGCCTAGAAAACATGGAGTATTATGTCCATCCATTACCCAATGTCATTATTCACCATCTTCTAGAATATGTTTAGTAATGTATTATTAGTGGATTCATTTTTTCATTTTTTCTCTACTTGATAAAGATATAAGTTATAGGACTAAATATATTACTCCTGGTATAATATAACCATCTCTGTAGAACATAATTTTGTGTTGTATTCTACTAGTATCATGAGAGGGATCTGAGACTCATCATTATATAGGAATTTAAAATGTTGATGATTTTATTCATTCAGACTTATTTGGGGGGATTCCATCAACATATTTGGGGAATAAGATGGTATAATAAAGAATGTAACTTAACTTCGTAGATATGACCGAGGGATATTTCCCCACATCATATATTCTCTATAAAGAAAATGGATAGGAATATTTAGTTGTATGTAGCAATTCTGGGGGTTAATCTATGAAGATTACATGAATATGGTATGTATGAAATTTCGTGATTGATTCCATAGAGTCATGTATCATGGATTTAAATAAGTTACCTACCCTCATAATTTTGTGGGAGAGCCTTGTCCTAGATTGATGGGCTCATCCAGATCCAACATAGACTTCTTCCATATTGTTGGGAATTTTTTTTAGTTTTTCATGTGAAGGGAATTCTATTGAAAACTCACATTACGAGGGGATTTTTTATCATTTAGACTATCCCATTGGGTAATGTTCACACCTAGGTGCTGAATATATTCCCATCTAGCTTGATCTATTAGTACCGTCCCATTTTCGAGATAACCAACTATAAAATCCATCCATGTAGTGTTGTTAATCAGTTTAACTTTCTCTATGGTGGTCTTGATCAGATTTATTTATTCCATTTCAGGGATAGTGATTAATGTGACCTTTATTCAATTAGTGATGAAAAATATTGAATCCACTTAATCATGTTCAATTAGGATAGTGGATGAATTAGCCAATGCCTCTTGATGAGCATTCTATGTTTGGGGAACATAATGATACATGAATGTAAAAGGGAAATTTTCTATTAGTCCACTGATATATCAACTAATATGCTATAATTATTCTTATTAAATGGCACACTCTGCATTGATCTTATTTATATATATATATTAATCCCTTTTGATGTTCAAGTAGTTAACATGAAACAGTATGGATAATTCCCATAAAATAATGAGGGCTTTGTATCATGACCTAATATTTATGATACATAGGAATAATGATAAAGTCAAGTGATGTTTTTTTATTCTATATAAACAATATAAATCCCAATTACAATCATATTTAGTTACAGATCATCCATTATTTTTCCCAGAGGTCATCAAGAGAAACCATCAAAATACATATCCCAATTTTATAGACTTTATAGGGAATAAAAAACCTCAAAAACTATAATATTAGTTTCTAATAGTTAACTAATTTTGGTGGGATTTTATATGTGGAAATCAACCAGGTCATACCCTTGCACTATTTTCTATGATAAAAAATAGAATTCATACTATGGAAGATTGAAATTCCATAAGACCATACACCTAGTCAGTATGGGATGAAAAAGGATTTACTTGTGCGGATCAATATTAGACACCAAGTTCACATTGTTATGCTACATGTAATGCCTTAGGTTTTTCATTTTAAAGATATATTCACAGTAGTTCTTCTCAACAACATGGTATCGAGTCTCAGTACCTAGCATTGAATGATTAAGATAGTAGAGACTGTTCTCAGTTAACGAATAATTCATATATATGATGATTAAACCAAATGATCATTCCATCGTAGCCACATATAATATTAATGGATTTACATCATCCAGTGGCAAAAAGACTAGTGGGTGAAAATGTAGTTTTGAAAAAACGCGAAGGCTTCATGGTCATCATTATCCCATTGATAAGTGATTCCCATATTCATTATCTTTCTTATGGGAAAATCATTACCATAAATGTTGTATATGAAACTCCCAATGTAAGCATGGTTCCCCAAGATTACCTACTTTTATTTGAGATTCCTAAGGGTGAAATTGCATTTATTGAACTAGTGTTTTTTTGGGTCAACCTTGATGCCTTCATGGAATTCCAAAATCCATGGAACATCCCTAATGTTACTCAAAATGAGAATTTTATTAGATTAATCATTATATTGTGGTACCACATCTTGTCAAATACTATTTGAAGATATGTGAAGCTGCCCCAACCCTTTCAGTACTTGACAACCAGGTAATTGAATTATAATTTCTACATTCATCCCATGATATTCATAAAGAATGGATATCTATAATCATGATAAGTGGAACTATGATTCTTTTATACAAATAGAATTTTGTGATATGAAAATATCTCAGGTGGTGCTCAGTTGGTAGTAGGATCCAAATTTTTGGAGATATACTAATATAATTATACCTTTGTACCCATCCATAAATGAAATGGACTGGATTCCATATGATTCATCAATAATGAGTTCTTTGATAAGAAATGGGAATAAATCCTCTATGTAATGTCTATTACGGTTTTAGAAGTCAATGAAGAAACAAATCTGCATGTTCTTTTTTCATTACTAAATTTTTTTTGCGTAGCCATCATGAATATTTCAATTCATATAAAAAATGGAATTGACCAACATGTCAACTTCCACCACTATATTGATAGATTGAGAGTGTTTCATCCTCCTAGATAATTATATGATGCATCAATGGTTATCAGGTAAGATGGGATGGTGCATATCCAAATATGGACTCATTCTGGGAAATTTTATACAGTTCTATCAGAATAAATGTCATTATGTTTTTAGTAATGTTATTTATATATCCTTCTCTATGAGAGGATTGGTCGAATTAATTAGTGAAGGTCCTGGGTGTTCTTCGGTTCCCAAATTTACCACCGTGATATCATTAATAGTGTGGGATATGACTTCCTTGGTTTTAGGAGTGGTTATCATGGGGTCATAGTCCACTCCTTCCACCATTATGTCTATAGAGGTATTTTAAAAACATGCTTCCATAGTTGGAAATCTTTTGTAATCTCTACCACCATCAATGTTATGGAGTCCATGTAAAAATATATTATAATTAAATTTTCTCCATGAAATTATAGAGAGATTTTGAAGTTAATTATATTTTATAATTTAAATCTGTACAGTCAGATTTTGGAAACATGGTATTGATTCTACTACAAATATTATATTTATTGGTAGAACATATACATTGGGGAGAATATTGAAGAGATTTTTAGGGATTTTACCAATCCATTAGGGCTGAAATTTTTATATCATCATCCAATTATTTTTGATTTCCTACCATTTTATAGAAACTTCCCTCAATATATGTTCATTTTCAAGTCATAATGGATGGACTATCATAAACTAATGTGATGATCATTCAATCAATGCGTTATTTCAAACACTAATGAAATGTTGATGGTATTTCCATGTATCTATAAATAAAATCACTTTTTAGTTGGACCATGCCCAAGGTGTCCTGATAGATAATCTGGAATTCAACATTATATGTGATATCCCCATAAAAGTAGATTGATCTTCCCTAGTGGTCATTACCCATGATTATCAAACCCATGAATGATTTGGATTTTGATATATATATCCCCTTATATATATCGATGATTTCATAGGGTTATAATTTGTATAAGGATGATCTTAAAAACACAAGAATATCAAAGACTTTTGTATAACAAAATTATAGAATCTACATGAAACATTTAATTCCCTGATGTTTCCCAGGATGAAAGCTTCTTGATCCTTTTCTATGAATGATATGTAAATATGGAACTAAATTTTTATTGTATCCAGTCGATATGCCTCAGATATAGTTACCTTTGTCTCTATCTCTTGAGTTATATGGATTGATTCAACATGTATCTAGTATTTATCTTTTGAAATATGCAGCACATCTACTACTTAGTTCTTGGATGGGAAAATAATGAGCTATTTCTGAATACCATTGTTTTTTCTAGATGTACGTTCTTCCTATTGTGGTAATTCTCATTATTATGTTGCTCAAGGAATAAGGTACATGAGGTTGACAGAAATGGTCATTGGGAAGATATCAGGGTTTCATATTATTATAATGGAATATGTATTGTCTGGCATCCCTGTTTTTTTACCAGATAGGGAAAACTCGTCACGGAGGTCATGAAAAACCACTAGGCATGGGACAGTGATGGGTGGTCTTGAAATGTCTCCAAATATCTATTGGACTTCCTAGAGTACATTTACCCGAGCCACATGTGTATATTTATACTATATGGGGATGTGAACTAAATATTTTTTTCCAAACAAACCCATGTAGTTCATGAGCTTCTTCATTCAATATAATATATATAAAAGTCATATAATAGTTTATTTACTAAAAAAATACCATCAAATACTGAAACTATATATATCCCAAATATCCTTATACAAAATATTGTCTTTAATGTTCTTCTGATACCAAATAAAATATTTTGAACCCCTGCTCCTGGATCTGATGGTAAACATGTTGTACATTCGTTTATAAAATAATTAACTAATTAGTGTACACACCAAGTAATATTTATTCATAGATAACATTAGGATTAAGAAATATTATTACATATCTATGTCTATGAGGGATTATATAAACATTTATCATGAATTAGTCAATATATGTCCTTAATAAAATGCAGTCACTAGCAATCATTAACTCATCACTTATAAATGAGACTCATTTTAATAACATTTTTTTAGAACAAAATGTTCAATTAATTGGTTTTATAACAAGAGGTGAAACACTTTTTCATCATCATATAATAAAATCCCTCTAATAATATTTTCTGAAATAAATAACTTATACCTACATAAAAATTTTCAACTTCTTTCAAAATTCATAACATGTTATTGTTTTGAAATAATTAAAAAATTGAGAATATATGATACTTTAGAATTATAAAATCGTTTACTTCAAATTTATATTTCACCATCTTAAACATATAATTGTACATTAGAAAATAATATCTATATATGGAATGTAATGATACATGACATACATCTAATGAATCCCATAGTGAAATAAGGGATAAAACATCACTCTTTTAGTAAAAATACAGGTTGATGACATGGGTTCACCACCCATTCCCCATCAATATAATCACCACATATATTTTCAGGTTCGATAATGTATTTAACAAGAATCACAAAACTTAAATGACCAATGAAATATATTATAGTCATAATATAGTTGTGAAATTAGTGGGTATAGATAGTATTATATAATTTATGATATATATATATATGCCTTAATAAATATAAGTTATTGATATTTTTTTAAATAATAAATCAAGTTATTTTCGTAAAGTTATTATATTATTTAAAAATGGGTTTTATTCAAATATGGTATTCTATTAATTTTTATGAAATAAATACTATAATAAATTCATGGAACTTATTGAAAAATTATTTTATAATATATGCGTCATTTTTTAAATTGGAATAATGAAATTATCAAAGGTGAATTTTTTGGATTTTTATGAGATTTTTCATTTTATGATAATTTGTGAAAAAAATTTGATTTTAATTGAATACTTCATTATCATCTAAATAATTTATATTGGTAAATTACATTTTGAATTTATATTAAAGTAAAAATAGTTCAAATATAAATCTATTACACCAATTAAGGTTATTAGAATAAATTTTTCTATATATTTTGATATTAAAACATTGTCAACTTTTAATAAATTTTCACATTAAACCCCTTCTTTCTCCTAGAGTCTTTTTAATTAATATTAAATTAAATTAATTTACAATTTTGGGTTGAAATTGAATAAATAGATTCCATATTTTGAATCTTCATAATTTAATTTATCTTGTAATTTCATGTAAGGTTTTTCTATAGTTATTATAAAAAAACTGACTAAATTATTTACAATGATTATGAAAAAATGAGTTAACTTATTGATTTAACAAGAATGATAAGGGTGAAATTGACATAAAATATTATCTAAATTTTATATAATGATTTTATTTTGAAATTTATCAATAAATATAATAAATTACATCACATTATGTCCACTTTCCATTGATTATGACCAATATAATTAGTTAAGTAAACAAAATGAAAAAAAAATTATACTTTTATTTCTTTTAATATATATAAATACTGTGGATTGAAAATAAAAACATATTCTCTGCTTAATATATTATTTTGAGATATAAATTATTTTTTTCATCCCAATTTATCTATTATTTTAAATATTAAATAATTTATTTAAAATATTAAGAAAAAACATCATCGTAATTATATAGCTAATAAATAACTTAAATAAATAATAAACTATATATTACAAGTGATGTGAATAAAATGAAGTATTTTCTTACATTAGTTTTTTCGATGAATATATAATGATAATTTTTTTAAATAAATATAATAAATTTCCATCTTTTTCATTACATTTTAGTTTTTAAAATAAATAAATATTGTCAAAATGTACATTATAATTTAATTTTATAATAAATTATATTTAATTAAAAGATTAAAAATTACTAAAATTATTATCTTCTAAATGTTAATTTTTAATTATTAAAAAATATAAAATATAACCCATTAATATACCAATTTATCTTTTATAATGCACATATTATACCTGTAATAGTGCAAACATTGTTTTCATGGTTTGGGTTAAAGCAGTGTTTTTGTGATGTACATGAATTTATGTTAATATTTAATTTCAAAAAAAAATTTATTTTATAAATTAAATTAAAAATTAATAATTATTTTTTATAAATTTTATAATAATTATCACATTAACATAGAATTAATTGGTAAATTACATTGGTTAAAAAGATTTTACATTGATGAAAACCCAAATTGAAAATAATAAGGAATCATAGAATTTAAGGATCAAAATGTATAAAAAATATTTTTCATTTTGTGTTGCAATATTTTTCTACCATATCATCATTAAAAAGTTTTATTATCAATTTGATTCCACTTTATGTAATATTTACATCCAAATATGGGAATACTTTTTAGTATTTTCATAAATACCACTCCGACACATCTATAAAAGGGAACTAACTCCCCTCACTTATTTACAACTCTCTCTCCATTTTGGTCATCAAAAAATCTACCCAAATCAAATTTTATTTTCCATAATATCATTCGAGATGTATTAATTTGGTCACAAATCCAACTTTAGAGTGATTTAGTAAAATCCTAATAAGGATACCTGGGGAAAAATTGTTCTTCAATTGCTCTCATAATTTTATTACTTTCACCACCCAATTAAATTACTCTTATATCATTAAGATATAATATTATGTGTATCATAAATATACATATATGTTGTTTTTTAATAGAATTACCTAGACGAAAACAATCTTCCATCAAATGGTATATGAAATCATCATTCATGTGTAAACAAGACTACAATATTGCGAAACGATGTCACTCATATGTCCATTAACACATTTCATGGTTGGGTATGCTAGAATATTAAAAAGCTAATATATTTTATTTATAAAATAATGAAACCTATGTATTATTTATTTCACATATACCCATTTAGATTCCATACCTTAGGCGATTCGATAACAAAACATGGGTATAGTGTGGATAACCACCTCACAAAGCGATGTGATTTATTTTTGACTATAGCATTAAATGGAACGTGATGATGGTAAATATAAAAAATGTGTGATATAAATGACAAATTTAATATTATGGAAATATAATATATCATTTAATTTTACCATTTCTCACACTCGAAGAAATGAAAATGTCATTTAAGGACATGGGGACTATCAACTCTTCGAAGCGATGTGATTCCTTTTTTTAACACCACATCACAATAATTATATATATATATATAATATGTTATTTATTATATTTTTATAAATATATAATGAAAAAATTTTCTTACCTTCATTCTATAATGACCATTTAAAAATAGTAGTGTTACTCATGTGTTCATATATCATACTATCTCTATGATCCTAACATTTGTTCATTTTTCTTAAAAATATTTCAAGATTAATATTAAAATTATAATTTATTTATAAATATGATAATTTTTGAATGATATTGATTTATTATATATTTAAATAATGGCCATTTTGGCTATTATAATCCCACTAAAGTCATTTTTGACTCACAAGTTGAAAGTGGTAAAAACATCCCACCTAAAATTAATCGATTAAGTAATTTTATATAAAATAATAATAAGTGAAATAATTTTAATAAAAAATGTTATAAATAATTTAAACAATTAATATATGTTTTTTTAGGAAGATAAAGACACATGTGACATGTCATATTCATGGTAAGGTTTTTTCACATCTGACATTTATATTTATGAGATATATGCCATATTCAAAATCTTATATTGTTTTGTGGTGTAAATACTTACCATGAATAGATTTTTTCTGTTATTATAATTAAATTTTTGGGGATTTAATAATCCTTTTTGGGACATCCATTTCATGGTGTTTATAACTTATCTTCGACCATAACAGTAGTGGATTCTATTCACATTTATTCTTTTTTTAGAAATATATAGTGATTTGAACCTCTTTTATTTAATAATGATTATATATGCTAGAATTATTGGTAATATATTGAATTAATTTATTCTCCTGGTGTTTTATTTTTCAATTAGTTTTATGCTTTCATGTGGTTTACAAATCAAATATTTTAATGTGGTGAGGTTTTATTGTGACAAAACTATAATATATCTGAATTTAATATGATCTTGATTATAATGATGATATCTTAACACATATATCCCAAGAAAATAATAAAATTTTCTATCCTATTATTTAGAATGAGATTTATTGTAATATTATATTTTAAAACACATTGTTTCATTAAATGGTTTTATGATTAAAGGCCTCATTGTTGATATAAAAGAAAAAGGATGCGGTGGAAAGGATGAGTAGGAAACCAAAGACCTATATGAGAAAACAAAATAAAGAAAAAAAATCAATGGATACATCCTAGATTGAGTGATAGTACTGTGATGCAGGAGGTGTCCACCCATAACCTGAGGATATTGACCCATCCCCCATATCTTGGCTTGTGTACACATTCCATCACCATCAACCACAGAATAATCCATATCTGCATCCTATATAATAACAACTCTAGAAATACCATTGTGCATTATTCCCTCATATTAACAGCTATAAGAAGAAATAATATCAAATAAATTATGAAAGAATACATTGAATTTTACATTCCCACATTGAGGATGAGATCCTTGGATTGGAAACACAGTATCCTATTGAAGTCACGTAATAGTTGAGTGCATCATTTTATTTGAAATGGGGAAAGCTTCACCATGGGGCTATGTGATAATAGGATCTAGAAAAGTAGTAGGTCAGAACTCCATCTCATTTCCAGGGGTGATCATCGCCAAGTTGTGGGTCATTGGAAGCCCCAACAAGGGGTGGCAGTTGAAGATTATCATCATAAAATAGCATCAGATCAATTCCAGGAGACAACGAATTACCATGAAATGAATCTGGTTGGAGGTAAGAATCTACATCAAGGGGATGTGGGAGTATAGTCACCAGAACAAGAGAATTCTACATTTGGGAAATTCCTAGAATGAAAGAACCACCAAATATACACCCCTATTGGATTCCAGAATCTGCATCAAGTGTAACCTAAAGAAGATTGGTAACCATGACAATGAAGCCTGTAATTGGGTGGTACCATAGAGGTAGGATTCACACAGTTGAGACTCTTATTGAAGCCTAGGTGCAGTAATATTTTCATGTTGAAGTCTATATGTCGAAATATATAATTCAAAGATGTTAGATATAACAATATGTGGTTAGTGAGAGTATTCAATACCTTTATCAAAGTTTTATTTCTTTTGGTCTCCTTTGATTTTATTTTCATCATGGTAGGATCCTCTCACACTGTTTTCTTTTATGGAAAGAAACCAAATGTTTCTCCTATCTCAGTTGGTTATCGACCTTAGTCTGAGCTGAAACATATCATTAAAATTGACTGTTATTAAGTTAAAGCTCACTTTATAGATCATATAATCTTCTAGTTAGGGCCTCATTGAATGAATGTCAAAATATTTTTTTAAAAAAACTCATCTTCCAAATCCACCCATAAAATATTGGTCTTGTCTCTTTGTTGGTGAGTGATAGGGTCCACTGGAGTGCCTTGATGAGATCCATATCTAGGCTATTTCTCTAGTTCAGAACTTATTAGTCCTTCACCCATATAGTCCTCCTATACATTATATTGAGGGTCTTTATTCCTAATATGATCATTATTTTGAGAAACAATATCCCCTAAGGACTTTCTATCATCATTCCTCCTAAAATGCATGTCCTCATGTCCATTAAATTAGCATCTAGGACAGATTATGCTTTCTCAACAGTAGGATTTCAAATGTCCAATGATGTAGTAGAAATCACAGTATAATATAATTTTTTTTTCATAAATAATACTAAAGTTAACTTCATATTGGGGAGTGGATAGGTCAAAATTATCAATGAGGGAAGAAGATAAATTCTTTTAAACTAGTAATCTAGCATAGTGACCAAAACTGAGTTTCTCAATAGTTAAATCCATCCAAATAGAAATATGTATTACCGAGGAAATTTCATTCAATATATCTGAATGTCGCAAAAATCAGATTAAACTATATAATTTAAACCAAAACTGAGAGAAATAATCCTCAAAATCATTAATATTTATATTAAAGTTCAATTCATCAATTTTAAAATTACCTAACCTAAGATTAAAATATTTGTTACTCCATGCTCAAACATTTTAATCGGCATAATGAAATCAAATAAAAAAATCCCATCCTCAAGAAAACACAATTGAAATCATGAAAGTCCCAAAATAAGCATGTTGTAAAACTAAATATATCACATTATAGGGTTTTAATCCTTTAGATAATGAAATATGAGATATGAAAGCATTCTGAAAAATCTATAGTTGTTCCGTAATTGGTCCATTCAATGATGAGATGTGTGAAATAATCCATTTTTGATTATTCATTATGTAACTCATATTTTCTTGAAGATGATGAATCCACTTGGTGTGTCAGAGAAGGGGGATAAGGCCTTAAAATCTTCTCATCACACACCCTCTCTATATGCATGCTATCTGGAATCTGGATGGTAGGCTAGTTAATTCAGTCATATATGATTAGATTCAATGATCGTGGGTGGATTATGGTAGGGAAATAACTCAGGAGCATCACGAGAAAATTTTTACAATAATATTATATTTTAAATTCATGAAATTCTTTTTAAGGGAATCCTAATTTTTTTTCATTGGTTATAAATTGATTTTGACCAAAACATTATTTTCTAAAAACAATTTACAATTATTTTAAAAATTTATTTCTTAATAAAAAAGGACATTTCACTCAATTAATGTTTTAAATAATTTTTCAAACAACATTTATTTTCTATATGGTTGTTTTTAATGAAAAATATTATCAAAATGCCTAATGTTTTTAAAATTTATTTTCCAAATGGAAGAAATATTTTCCACAATAATGTTTATAATTATAGATTAATTGTATTTAAATTAATCCATATAAAAACCATTATTATTAATTCAAATCCATTTGGGTTTTTGTTATTGGAATCATCATCCTACTTTCTATGCATTGGTAATTATATTTTCAAATAGATTGTTATGGAACTCTTTTCATTCCAAGAGGTTAATCATGTTTCAGTTATATTTTTATTGAACCAATTTATATTCTATGGCCAAATCTTATTCTAATGATATTTTTATAGAGTCCATTTATTTTTAATGCAATAATCATCTACCAATTACATTTTCATGTTAAAATTTATTTAAATGGGTAAATCAAGTTACAAAGGGAATAATTACTATTTTGAGACACTTATGATGAATGTTATATGTATTTTATTCTTGTTAGGGTTCATGGGAATCTTTTATAGAGGAATATATAAAATAGTTCTAGATGATCCAAATACATCTTAAGTGATAGAGTATCCCAAATAGTGATGTGTAGTCCAATTATAACCTATATAATGGGGTAGTCTAGATAGCTTTGGGTGAGACTGTTTCATCGAATATGATGGGGAATCCCATATTATGTCGAAGGATCCATTTATTACTTATCTAATTGTGAGACCCTGATAGTGTTGGGTGATCCCATTATATAATTAATGATGTTTGTTTCTAAATATCACTCCAATGTATAGTTTAATGATGATATTAGAATTAATCCAAATGGTTATTCCAATTAAAATAGTTTTCAAATGGATTAATGAATATGATTATACATTTTCTTGAAAATGGTTTAAATTTATTAATATGGGTGAATAAAGTTTCATATGAAAATATTGACATCACATGAATCATGTTTTTTATTTATATGAAATACTTCTTCAATGTTATTATATATGCCGATCCAAGTATTGATGTGTTTGGGGTTTTTTTGATTCACTATATCACTTTAATTATGTCATCATTCTATTATAGACTACTTATGAAAATTTATGATATATTCTATTTTCCTAGTGATTATTTTTACCAATAGTAAACATTTTATATTGAAATTCTTATTATGAATTCTCACCACGTTATAAATAATTATATATAATTAATTATTTTTTGAATGGATTTTATATAAATGATGATGATTTTTTAATGTCAGAATAAAAATATAGGTTCAGTTGAAGAAATGATAATTTAATGTGTTGGGTATTTTTATGGAGGAGTTTGTTCTAATTATATAACACTCTAATCCAAAAAGGTCCTCAAGAATGTAAGTGATCCAATTTTTTCAATTTACCGTGTATTGATTGGATGGAAAATATTGATTCATGATTATTATTGTCTTCAGTGAAAATAAATATTTTACAATTTCTACACAAAATATAGGATTGTGAGTTTTAGGGTAATATATTTTTTATCAGATAAAAGGTTTAGATAACATTATAAATTAAGAAATTATCATGTGGGATTATATTAAGAGTTATTAATAACATCATAAATCTATATGATTATGTTTGATCAAATGTTTAAATTATAGACACTAATATTTATTTTTATGTGATGAGATCTTAAAATAATCAATTAAAATTTTGATGATGACATATTAGTATGATGTTTATGTAATGTTTCAGTTTAATGTAATGTATTCCATTATATATTGTGTATATTATTTAAATTATTAAAAACATCATGGTTTTATATAACCATGAATATTTTTTTAATTGTGGGAAGACATGTTTTATCATATTGATATCCATGATATTGAAAACAAATTCGGTGGCTTTTTGAATATTTTTCTCTATAAAAATTATATATCATGATATTTTTGTTAATGGGAAAAAATTTTATGTGATACCTTTTTATAAACAAATAGATTATATTAAGGTTATTTAGTAATTATTTAACTTCAAATTTGGGAATAAAAATTAAATTTTGAATAATAATGTATAATTTGAGGGTTTATCCACATTCAGAGTTATCAAACTATATGTTAATGATATAATTTGTTGTCAATGACTAATAAAATGGGGAATAGATTCATTTTACAGTCTATGTTAAGGTGGTAATTGAAGTTTATAATTATGGATTCATCCTGGAAAATTATATCTTAATTACTGATAATTTGGGAAAGGACATGATATTGTGGTGAGAAAAGAAGGAAATTCAACTCATTTTGTTTGCATATATCCAAATTGTTTTCATAAACATGGAAAAATAATTCCGCAAATATAAGAAAATGAAATTAACCAAAAATTTTGTCTTATAAAATTTAATTATAATGAACCATGTTTCTATTTTATCATCATATATATATGTTTTTGAGGCCATCAAATTTCCATTTATCATTTAGTTTCTTGTGACTAATGACCTCAATTACCCTTTTATATTTATTTAAGATTTTCCACCATTCCCACAGATGTTATAATATATATAATCCTAGTTATTTATTATTTTAATAATAATTTTACATCCTATAATATATTTTTAAGAAAATGTTTTGTTAACCCTTTTTACAGTTTGTTTCTCAGAAAATTTCCTTTCAAATGACCATATATTGATTATTGAGATAATGATCAAATTGTGAGGAAATAATTTTTTAGGGTTGGTTGGATATAAGAACCTATGATTTTAAAAGAACAAAAATACATTTGATATATTAATGGACAAGAAAGAAATGAGTTTATATTTTATTACACACAACCCCAAAGTCATCATCTGTTACATGAAACACAATGATTTTTATCTTTTATATCGTATTGATCATGGAAAACCAAACCTATATTAAACATTATATATATTACCATTATATCCTAGACATTAAATTGGTGGGAATTAATTGTATTAATTACTTTGGTATATATATCTCTTACTCAATAAAAATAATTGACAACTCTTTAGTAAATAATCAATCAATTTATTATAGTAATGTTATTTTATTCTTCCAAGTTACATTTTTGTTCAAATTTATTTTAATAATTTTATGACCAAAATATATATAAAAATAAATTTCTTTAACTATATTAATATTTATATGATAATAAATTTATTTTTGAAATAGGAATACATTAGTTAGCATAGTGTGATTTTCTAGTATTTTTCTGAGGTGTTTCAATTTATTTTAATAGTGAAAATTACATTGATTTTAATTGAAAACTACATTACCATCTAATTAATTTATAATGATGAATTATATTTTCAATTGGGTTTGAAGTCATAATATTTACTTTATTAATAAATAAATAAACATTAGCTAATTCATATATTTTTCATTGTAAATATTTATAAAAAACATTGTAATTGTAGGAAAATTTTCTAATTTAATAACTTAATTAATTTTCATGTCTATATGATTAATTTTAAATTAAATTCTACCAATTTTTTTAACATTGGAAAATGGATTCCATACTGGGAATAATAATAATTTATATTAACAAATATAGTCAACACAGTAATTTAACCATAATGGCATCTGAAAACAAATTAATTTAATTACACGAATTAACATAAAAATTAGGTTACATAGTCGTTAAAGTAGACTTCTATGATCGAATTTGACCTATAATATTATTTAAATGATATTAAATGATTTTTTTTTAATTTTTTCACAAAACACTAAGAATTTTTTTAATTTGTTTACACTTTACTTTGAATATGTCCCATATAACATGTAAAGTAATAAAATTGTCAAAATAGATAAATTTATTACTTTTAATATATTTAATGCCTTGGGACAGAATAAAAAAATTATTTTTTTTATATGTCCCTTTTAAAGATAAATAAATTTTTTTATCTTGAAATTTTATCTCTATTATTAGGGATGAATCAATTACTTCAAATTCATAATAAAAGATAGTGCATTAATTATTTAGTTAATAAATATCTAAAATAGATGATATTAAAAATGCAAAGGTGATGTTAATCGAAGGACATAGTTTCTTATATTAATTTTTATAGATCAATATATAATATTTCGTAGGTCATAGTATAATATACTTAAATAACTTATATTAATTTTTATTTTTAAATTTATAATAAAAGATTATGCCAAAATCGAAATTTATGTGGTTTTATAGTACGTTATTTTTTATTAAATTGTTATAAAATACTCAAAGTCCAATATAGTTCCAAAAAATTTGTAAATTTCATTAAAGTTAAATTATGTCCCATTAATGAGAAAATTTATCATTTATAATGAATATATTTACCCCTAAATTTCTATATCATTATTTGAAAATTTTGGGTTAAAGGATTGTTTTTCTGAATGTTAAACGTGGTTCTATTAAACAAATTTCCAAAATAATGGATTCTTATTTCATTAATAATATTACATATTTAAAATAATTTTTCCTAATGTGTCTAATTAGTCACATGTTAATTTATTATTAAGGGTATAATTATTTAAATTAGAAATCTAGTTACTATAATGAAAAAACAAAATAGAAAAAAGATACATATAATTTTGGGAAATAAAATTTTAAAATATGTGTTTAATTTTTTCTAGAGGTGTACCTCGACCATATTATAACTATAAACATTTAAATATAAAGTTCAGTTCCACTTAATTTAATAATAAACTCCCAATAATAAATACCTTTTTGTATTTACAAGAATTCAACTCTTCAACTATATAATGTAACTCACTCCCCTTTCCTCTTCACACATCTCAATCCATTCTCCCCACACAAACAAATCGAATATAAAATAAAAAATTCCATCCTATCATCAATTTTGCCTCGTTTTGTTCTTAATTCGATCCTTTTAATAATTTAGTGAAAATATTTGGATAATAAATAAAGAATATGTAGCGTTCATCAATGAGTGTCATAATTTTATTCCCCAATCCATCCCATTTTATTCTTCATATATCATAATAATATAATACACATAGTATGTAATATAAAATTATATGTTTTTATGTAATTTTTATGACCTAAAACCTCCCACGCAGCCATCAA
This sequence comes from Viscum album, assembly GCA_963277665.1. Lineage (NCBI taxonomy): Eukaryota > Viridiplantae > Streptophyta > Magnoliopsida > Santalales > Viscaceae > Viscum > Viscum album. The sequence continues at coordinate 1,901,071,399 of OY728150.1, forward strand.
ATTGGTCACGAAATCATCAATCATGTGTGTGGAGGACTGTCATCTTGCGAAAAAATGACATTTGTTTTTTACTTACCAGCACTAATGGTTTGGTATGATGATATATCCCAATATTATATTCAATATCTATATCGTAATTAAAATTTTTCAATATAAAATATATAATCATTTAAATTCTATATTTTATATCATATGATTACATCACTCAGGTTTGTGACAGACTACCAACTCACAAAGCGATGTGATTTATTTTTCATAGGTATGTTATATGGAATGAAATACAGGTAACCATACCAAATATATGTGAAATAAGTAACATATATATTAGGTTTATGAATCATTTATAATAATATAAATATAATATATCATTTTTATTTGACCATTTCACTTATAGAAGGAATGTGATAATATCAGGTGTGGGAATATTGACTAACACCTCTTTCAAAAGATTTGATTCCTTTTATAATATCCATATAACAATAATTAATTATATAATTATTTATAATTTAATAATATATTAATTTTTAATTTTTATCATTCTAGAAATATAAATTTTACTTACCTTATATCTAAAATGATCACAGAAAAAATGGAGATGTTAATCATGCTTATCTATGATATACCATATCTAGATCATGATGTTATCTCATTTTTAATAACATACATCCATGAATTATATTAAATGTTAAATTTATGCATAAATATAACAATTCATTCATTAGTATCATTATTATTCATATTTTTAAATAATTACATCTTGGACCATAATAAACCCACCTAAGGCATTTTAGACAAACAATCCGAATATTATCAACACATACGAGATAAATATATTTGATTAAACTATTAATTTAAAATTTTAACAAGGGAAATAAAATTATAAATAAATATTAAAAATGTTGTAAATTAATTAAATAAATAAAATAATGTTATTTTTCATGAATATGAACACGCACTTGGCATGTAAGACACAAGGAAAGTGTTTTTCTCGTCTCGCTTATTTATTGATGAGATATATACCTAATTAAACACATATATTTGTATTTAGGATAATTTAAAAACCATTAATTTATATTATGATTAATATAAATAATTTTTTGGTGTTTTAATATTCATTTTTGTTCTATTTTTCACTAATTTTATGGAATCAATTTTACCTAAATGATAATGGATTTTTTTCCACTATATACCTTCTTTGAGACATATTTCATATTAGAAACCTATCATCCTTTATGAGGTGTATATACATCCCATTTAAAATATAAAATAATGAATTTTTTTTTTCTCATTTTATTATTTGTTTAATTTATTGTAATACTTTCCTACGGATTATGATTAAATGATACCAATGTTTTATGCATCATATGATACAGTCTAACCATTTATCAGGTTTATATATAATTATTCTTCCAATAATGAGACCATACTATCCATATCTTATTAAACAGACTAATTTTCATATAATTGGGTTAATATATGGTATTTAATATTTTTGTGAAATTATTTTTTAATATAATCATACAATATTTCTCTATTATGTTAGAAATTTAATTTCTTCCAAAACAACTTCTTCATAAAATGTTTTAAAAAATGTTTGAAAAAACATTTTTTCTTATATGGAAGGATATTTTAATCAATAAATGAGTAAAATTATTTTTAGAACGCCATTTATATGTTTTTATGGTTTTCGTCAATGGAAATTAATTTCAAAATTTTTATGTCTTAAAAAGTAAAATTCAATCTGGAATGGATATTTAAATCAATAACATTTTATGTTTATCTTATGTTTTGTAAAAGTAATCATTTTTGAAAATCCATTTCATTATATATCTTACACAAAATATATTTTTATTTTATAACCATCTCATTATTTCTCTAGATTTATTTATATTTTTTTAAGAAATATTTGTGGAAAAACAATAATTTTCATGGTATAATCATGAATCGAGGAGATTGTTAAAGAATCCATTTATTTCCAATAGATTAATCAAGTCCCATAGATATTTTTATGGAAACCATTTATCTTCTATGGGGTAGTCATATTTTAATGTTATTATTATGGGACCCATTTCATTTCAACAGTTTAGTAATGTTATAAAAAGAATATATTTTTTTTAAATGATTTTTATGAATAAATATTACTGTACCTAATTCATGTTGAGGTTGTTGTGAATTTTATATGATGGGAGTCATAGATATTTCAAGTGGAGACCGGTATAGATTATATTTTTTGGCTGCCCACATAGAATAGTGTGAGCATATTAAGAATTATACAATGGGGTGGCCCAGACAGTGCCAATTGATCCCTATATTAAATAAATGTTTGGTGTACCTATAGAGAACACCATCACAATGGGTAATGATTATATTTTAATTCACCCATATATTTATTCTAATTATAATATATTTGAAAATTATTAATGAATATGATGTTACATGTTACTAAAAATTGTATTAATATGTTATTTTATTTTTATAATATTTTTTAGGATGAAGACTAATATCACCATGGTTATTATAAAAGGTATTTAAATTGAATAACTTTGTTGTCTAAATGATAAATGGGGTATATGGGTTAAGTGGGATAAATTATAATTTAATGTCATGTGAATTTTGTTTCAGTATGATTTCTCATGTTCCTCAAGAAATAAAATCCTAAAATCATTTAAATTCTATAAGTTATCCCATTATTTATTTTTGATGTATTAATATTTTGATAGAGAAAAAATTAGCCACAATTAACAACATAAAATTTGTAAATGTAATGTTTATGATTTCATCATTGAATCCAACAGTGTAGATTCCAGGTTGCTGAACTAACTAAAACTCCATGTCCCTTTTAATGTGCCCAACATTGAACTTTTTCTGAATCCATTAGAATATATTTTTTTGGTTTTATTGATCTATTTATATTATTTGTTGAAATATATTCGGTCCATGTAGGTTTTTTCTCTAATATATTTCCAATAATTAAGAGTTACACATCACCTCACATAGAGTGAGTAATGTGGATCCATTTAAATACATGAGTTAAAGATGTTATTGTATGAGAAAAAAAACGTGACATCTGGATCCCATTATGCTTTAACTTAAATGGATAGGGTTCATAAAATTTTCTTGGTAGTCTGAATGGTCCGTTCAGATTGGATTTAAGTTTGTGCTTGATAGGTTGTAATGAAATTCAATTTAGTAAGTAATTCATATTGATGACTTCACCGTAATTTAGATGTTAACCATATATTATAAGTTGTGATTATTGAATATGGTAATGCGTAGATCACCACCACTTTTATTATATATATCTAATAAAATTTTCATAACAGAAAAACTCTTGAATAGAGTTGATGTAGTACGTCTTCTATTGTCAATCGAAAACATCCCATATTTCACTATTTCATTTGGATATTGTTTTAAGACATGGTAAATTGTCTATGGTAATGCTATATAATTTCCATTTGGGTGAAATAAAAGGTTTTATAATTCCAAAGTAATTTTATCACCTGTATTCTAATTCCTCGTAAACCATGTACATTGAGTTATACTTAGTGATCTCTTTATTCTAATTGTCCCAAAAGTAGCGATATTTGATATCTTAGTACATTCTCTATTTGATGGATAAAAATACATTAAATATATGAATAATACCATAGTCACTTTTTTATCTTAGATTATGAAATATGAAATATCCTAGTTCCAAAAAAAATCAAACCACCATCATCGATTTAGAAATCATGAATTTTATTATCCATTATTATTATCATCATTTGTTGATGCTCCAATTTAATACAACATTGAACCATGATGTTATCCTAAATATATTATAGGGTAATCCTTTTATTATGTTTCTGTGTATTCCAAATCGGTATTATTTCTACATCCATCATTTGAAAATACATGAAGTCATGGTCTTTCTGACTCTACATTATCGATAGTGTTGAACTCCCTTTTACATTATGATAACCAACTATGTTATCTTACTTTCTCATATTGTGTTGAATAGGGAACTCATAGTCCTTAATTATATCTAACCATATTTTTTTTATTCATGTTGATATAATTTTATTTGAATATTATCATTAGTCTATTGTAATTTGCATATTTGTTCACATCTCACCAAAGATGTGGTGATACCAAATCATCAAGGAAAAGATCACAACTACTAACTACATATCATTCTTATAGAGGTTAACCTCATGAATCATCAATTTTTATAAGGAATATTCTGTCACGTTTTAATTACAAATGGGAACACAAACTAATAATTTCATTGAAGCATCACTGTATATCAGAAAACTATAACCCATGGATTTTTATGTTAGTATATGAATGTTGTATTATCATATTCTTGATCACATTATATAATTTCACACGTAATTATTTACAGAAATACATTACCCTTTACGTATTAGCATGGTTAGTGGGAAATAAAATCATGATAAATTTCTCACAAAACATCATCAGTACTCTTCTATGTAAATAAAACAAAATATTTATGTGAAACAAGTAGATCTATTCCATTCCTAAATTACCTTTTTCTTTTAGGGATCAATATAAATTTCATCACATATGATATGCTACACCAATAATCTAACATACTACATCCAAAAGAAACATTCACTAATGTTGGCATACATTTATTCATTTATACTTATTCTAATACAACCAGTAGATTCTCTTCATATCCTTCTTGATCATGGAGAAAATTTAAGAATCCTTAATAATTATTACCATAAATTTTATTTCACTAAAAATTGTATTCTTGAAATCCATAAATATCATAGATGAATTAGTAATTTTGAACAACGTCACTATATTATCATAGTTCTCATTCATGATGTTAATAGTCATCTTCTCAATAGTGACCTTATTTATCTTAAGATGATGATATATATAATGATGAATAAACATTAAGAAGTAATTACCAAATCAAATTTTATCAAACCATTCCCCAATCCTTAACAAAGAAAACATGTTCTTTGTGGTGATATAGTTATGCTCCCCATAATAAATACAAAACTATATTGATCCTCCATTTTCCTAAAAAAGATCACTGATTCACCCCAATGAAATTCACTAGGGTGTATGAAATTTTTATATATGTTCTCTTACATGTTCTTATTTAACATATATAGATCGAGCTGGGACATCCAATAGGGGAACATATAGGTATGATTTGATTCCTCAAGAAGACCTTTTACGAACTATAACTCATGATATGGGGAAAATTTGGGTAACTTGTTGAGAAATACATCAGTGTATTCCCTCAAAATGGAAATTCCCTTTAGGTTGATACTTTCGTCGGAATGTATCATTTGGTGAATAAATTCTTCTTCATAGGTTATCAAATCCCATATCAATGAGTAATTGTCTAACTAAGATTGATGATAATTATTGAATTCAAAAGAAACCTCATATGGTTCATAATGTTGAAGTATATTCCACTTTAATAACAAATGATATATTTTTTATATAATGAGAGCCAATAAATACCACAAGTTTCATTGAATTACACATAGGGATGTATTGTGTGATTTAATAGATGAATCTAGTCACTTATTCTAATGGGATAAGATTCCAACACTGTGGGTGTGATGATTATGATACTATGTTTTATATGTATATATATCTCTTTAAATGTATCATGTCTTGGTTCAACAATTCTATAAATTAAATAGGATATAATAGAATGTGTAAAAATAGAAACAAAAAATAATTTTTAATTTCTTATATAATTAAATGGGTACCTTTTATGATTTAATTTTCACATTCCACATCAGATTTTTTTATAAAATAAAAATTCTATTTCATCTTTGAAATATGTATTTTATAATTATATGTATCCTCATGGACTTGTGTTTTAGTTCACTATCATTCATAGTTCCCATTCTCCATATAGTTGAAGTATTGATCCATGGATTGTGTATTTTTAGGTTCCCTCCATTCATCTACAATGTTTTTTATCATCCTTATATCTATTCATCATTGATGATCTTGGTAGACATATCCCCCAAAAATGTATCATTTCCCATTCCCTTTGAGGGAATTTTCGTGATGCATCTTCACATATTTTTGACATGTGGTTGCTGGATCTTATTTCATCCCGTTTCATTTAACACACTTCATATGAAATCCATTAGTTTATTCATACCTGCATAATTATTATACGATTTTTTAAACTCCATCCATACATTGAATGGAACATTGAAACAATTTTTCACAACTCCAAATGTTTTCGATAATAAAAACCGTTAAAATGTCTAGTTTCAAACCAATATAGAGTGAATCAATATTTATATCATTCTTGAATACAATTATTAATTAACATATACAAATCCTTATTTAGTTTTCCATGTATGAAGTAATTGAAACACTTTAAATTTTCATTATCTCAAATAATTCTCTCTCTATCATGTTTCAAAAAGATATAAAGATGTAATTTTTAAGAAAAACATTCATAATAACCCATGTATCTATATCATAAATTTTATCTTCCATCATAGTGTTACTTATCAATACCCTCAATTAATAAGATAACCCATCTAAATGATAAATTAACATTGCCTCATTATCCTTTACAAAATAGTTATGCATGAAAAATAACATCTCTAATGAGTTAACCAGATTTTTCATGAATAATTGATTGAAAGAACTACTAGAAAATAGATGGTCATTTACACAAAATGGTTTAAAATATAGTTTCTAATTTTTAGTAAAAGTCATGTGTTCTAAATGGTTCTAGTAATTATTCATATGGTAATACATGTGGGTAATCATAACAATATCATTCTGAACTCCAACTTCCCTAGAATTAGTGGTGTCATTTGGAAATACAGTATGTGTTACCACACATGGGTTACTATACTAGATTCATTGAGATACCTACTTTTTATAATGTGTAATTAGTTTAAAAAAACACAATTCAAAAACTCATGAATTTAAAATTTATTCTATTTTTAATACTGATTCTAAATGAATATATTATGGGATTGCTATATTTATCATTTTTCAGACATGATTCTTAATGTATTTTTTCCCATAAATAGAATAATTATTCTTTTTTCAATATCATTTTCAAATATTATTTCAAAATTTATATAACTAATTCTCTAATAGAATCAATTTTATCTTAAAATTTCGTTACATTCATATTATATCATTTTTATTCAAAATCACTTAATATTAATACAAATCTTATATCTAAAGGTTTACATGCCTGTGAAAATTATACTCACACATTACTTTCACATAAGAAAAAAATAAATCTTATTCAAATATAAAATAATTATCCTTATAAAATTGTGCATTCACTATAGTAAATGAAATCACAAGAGGATATAAATGACTAACTAGTGTGAGCTAAAGGACAAGTTAGATATGGAATACAAGACATGAATCAATAGTAAATGGGCGATCATAATAAATTTAATCATATCATATGCATATGATAATTAACAAAATGATGAAGGAAACATTTTATAATGACATGTAATGTGGAATATGAATAAAAATGAAACATCATGTCATAACCATCATATACCAAACATTGTAATGAACAATTCGAGCATCACATCCACACATAACATATGTGCAAAAATCATAACATCATCATTATAAGTAAATAAATAATTATTTTTATAAATATTGTAGATATTTATATGATATAAATCACATTAACATATGTATTAGTTGGAAATATAATTCCCAGCTTTTATCACATCAGAAATTCCAATAATCAAGCATTTAATAGAAATCTTATAATAATTGCAGTCATGATATTACTCATTGGAAGGAATAAATTTGATCATAATTTTAGAGTTAATACATTCATTAACATAAATGGGGTTCTCAAATGAATAAGGGGAAAAGTATTTTTTCAGAAACATCATCTTTCTTGAGAGAAAAAGAAACAACTGAGGATTTGGTAATAAAGTGTTTCTGAAAAAAAATGTATTTTAAAAAAATCCATTTGGATAAAAAATAATATTCGGCAAGGAGGAAAAAATAAATATCCTTCAAAATAAAATGAATGATTAGATAATGGATACATTTGTAATTTCATGTGAATATCTATAATGAAAAATATAAGAATGATTTATATCCCAAAGTAATATAGATGTGTTCGGGATTCCACTTACAGAAAATCACACTTTATTTTGATGTTATTATGAATACATGATAAAAATAAAAGTTTTATTAAATTCTTTATAAATAATTTAAATAATTTCATTTTTTTAATATTTTTCAATTATTATCATTTTACCATCATTATGAATTTCCGTTAGGGATGATAAAGAATTTTTATAACCATTTTGCAATATAAAATTTCCATTTTTTTATTTCAAAATATTTAAAAGGAAATTAATACATATATATTGTTAATTAAGTTAAAATTAAATAAACATATGTATACAATTTCTTATTATAAATAATTTCATTTAACCATACATTTTCTTTATTATTTAAATAATGCTACAAAAGTCCACGTCGGTGGTTAACTGATAGATATTGGGAACAATATCTAATGATGTAGAAAAAAAAGTATAAAATATAAATTCATCAAGACTAATAATTTAAAATGGGTATAAAATCATTATTATAATTTTATCATACTTCAAAATTAATCTTATAAGATTTGGTTTTGATAAAAATTGGGATAAAATATAATATCGGTGTAAAATGATAGGATAATTGATAATAATGCACTCTTTTTTAGTGTTTCTTCTTTTACACTTTGTAGAGGTACATCATGAAGGGAGTGGATATACTCTAATGAGTCCCTATGGTTTCTAAGGGATTAATATAGATATTTATGGTAGATATTTCACCTTTTTATGTGAAGATTAGTTTATTTTCTTAGTCTAGGGAGAGGGTTAATTTAGACTTGATAGAGGATTATATTTTGTGTAAATATTTAAATTAAATACCATATCAAAGAAAAACCCATTACTAGTGATATTATTGACATAATTATTCCTAAATAAATAAATTATATATCTTATATATTTAATACTATATATAATTTAAAATCAAGAGATTATTATAATGAAATGTGGAAAAAGAACAAAAAATATTTTAATAGTCTACTTTTGATGTTATGATTTCATAGGAAATTTTATGTTTGGGAAATAATTTTATTAAATTATAATTATTCATTTAAAAAATATAACATGTTTTCTTGATCCTTGTGTTCAGGAAATGATTATTTTATCATTACATCATAAATAGAATAATTTAAGATCAACCGACTAATAAAAAACATCATTTTTACTATTCACATGAAAATTGTTATATTACAAAACATTTCCAAAAAACAACCTTTAGAAAATTTCAACACTCTAATATAATGAATGAAACAAATTACACTAAAAAAACAACCACATAGTAATTTTTAATTCAATATATTAAAACTATTATTTTTACGAGAAACTATAAAATATTATTTATTAAAAATGTGGTTAAGTGTTAATTGATTGTCTTTAATATTTATTTATATTATAGTATTATAATATTTATATTTACATATAGTTCTCATGACAAGGATTATATTATGTCTACGTTATTATTCCCTTAGTTTATTTGTAATTCAAATCTAGCTACTTATAATTCACAAAAGTCATGTTATGATTCCAACAAAAACTATACTATTTTAACCATTATATTGCTATTATAATGGTCACATTACCTCATATGAATAAAAATAAATTCAATAAATTTTTAGTTACCTAAATATATCTCACAGATAAATATTTCAAATTTCCAAAATAAATTCTGTTTTTATAGTATTTTTCATCAATTATATAGTTTTTTTATTGGGAGAATTGATTTTTGAGTAATGGAGTGTTCCATATTTATAAATTATGGTTTTTTGTCTCATTGAAATATTTTATAATTTCAATGGATTTAATTTATGATTAATGTAATGATTTTCATAAATGAAATAATGTATGTTTGGTTTCAATATCTTCTATATGTGTATAATAATTGTATTATATAATATAAAAAATTATTTAGTAAAAATTATAATAATAAATTGTAGGGTACTTATTGTATGGTAGATTGAGTTAGTCCCTTGAGGTTTTATTATTGTATAATTATTTTCTAATTAAATATTTACTCCTTTTAATTCTAAAATTATAACATATGATAATATAATTTCACTACAAATGTTAATGAAAAAATTTATTTCAAAAAATCTCATTAGTATACTCTTATAATTAATCATTAATATTATTTAAATATTAATATTTTCATACATTATTATTTATCAACAAAAAATTAACTATTACAAAAGATACATAACATGAATAATATACTATAAATCGAGATTTAAGATGAAATATATTTATATCTTAATTACCAAAACAAAAGACTCTAAAATCTATCAAATAATGATCATATTATCCTTTCTCTAAATAACCCCTTACCATATAGTTTCTTAACCACTCTCAATGTGTTCATGTTTTATAACTCATAAGGATGGTTCTCATTTTCCCACTACTCTAGATTCTTACTATCAAATTATTTGGATGATTTAAAATCATGTATGATCCAATGATTCATTATTTGAATTTGATTATATCATGTTTCTTTTATATTTTCTTATTTAATTATATATTATCACTCTATATTTATAATTCATATAAATTGGTGGATATGTATTTTTGTTAGATCATTGATTTAAATTTAATGATAATCGTAATGTTTTTTCTATTATAATGTTTTACATGTATCAATTATTTAAAAGATATAAATATATTAAAATATTAGAATGTTACAACTAGTTAATTATTTATAGATTCTTAGATATTAATTTTTCAAATTTTATGATTTTAATGGATAAATAAACACAATGATGGGGTGGATGTCCACATAATTCCACATTAAATACATAAATATATTCTTACAAAAAATGATTTCCCACCATTTATAGAATGTTTCTAGGGTCCATAAATTATTTTTTGTCTTCCACTTCTCTCAAAATTTAATTATATGGGGCTACATGAGGTGGATCCACAGAAGGCCTGGTTGATGATGTATCTCATATAAAAATCTGGTATTATATTCCTCCTCAAAATTTAAATTATCCTTCAGTAATAAAAAATTGATGACTTATACATTGATATCCATTTCATACAAATGATTATTCTAATACAACTATATGTATAATAATTAAATTTAAAATTGGGTAATATATATTTATCATAAAAGATATTGATAAAAAATATCCCAATTAAAATAATATTTCTATTAGGATTCCAAATTGAAAAAAGTATGTAATTGTGCACCAATATAAAACAAAATAGAATATTAAATAACATTGAGTTTATTATCAATGTACATTCTATATTCCATTTGGAAAATCAAATTTAGGTGTATTAATAGCATAAGCTAATTCCTTCACCTTTAACCTCATCATTGGTAAATTTCCATTACCATTGTGGGAATGATGTGAATATACCTACATCACCATATAATTAAATCATTAAGCATTTTTAAATTCTCATTAGAATTATTTTGTTTGATGACATTTATCTATTCACCCAAAGAAATCCCACATTCTTTTCATGTATTTGACACCATATATTTGTTTAATTTTAATATTTCATACTAATTTTTTAATATGATGGGTCAGGTATAATTTTAGGATTTTTTCATATGTTTTATGATGTTTTGGAAGTAGTATAGATGATGAATGGTTCTAGGAAAAAAATTTCCCCATTAACTATAAAAAAATACAGAGGACCTTTGGGACAGAAAACTGTTTTCACATTATCTGGGTAATACATTTTGTAACTATATAGCATTGTGAATAACTGGATAATGAATTTTTTTATTAGTTTCCAAAATATTACGGCCAAAACTCACAGCCCTAGGAGTAGTGTGGAAACTCTTAAATGGTTTTAGAATATTTTGAAAAAACATGCATAGAAACCATAAACATGTTATAGAGGATTTAGAAATTATATTTTAAAACCATTAATTTTCAAAAATCATCATTTTTATGCACTTTTCCATCTCTCTAAAACATGTCACATCCACATGGATGTTTTGGTGATTAACATCCAACTGAATGATGATTTTATATAATCACGGTGAATTGTAAATACAGAATCTGAATAATGATTTAAATTTCATTATATTATTCGTGACCATGCTATTCATTCTTGGGTGTAACCTATGATAAAATTATACAATCTTATATATATTAGATATAATTGTTTTATTGGGAATCCACTACTAATATACTAATGTAAAGATGAGGATTTCCTAGATCAATAGTTACATGTAAGGACTCTATGACATGAATCTATTTTAGTTACATGACTTGTATCCTAATCCAAATTGTCATTTCAAATACTGGATTGTTTTTTTTGATATGTGATGTTATTTTATATCATAATCAAAAATAGATGATGATGTCACATTTTTTATTATTTATTTTTTTACATGATTCCCATAACCCATTTTAAATATGACTTAATTTAATATTACTTCAAAATAATATAATAGTGTGAGAGAACATGAAATAAAATTGTTGAATTGTGCTCAAGATGAATAATGAGTCATTTTTGGATCCTATATTTCTGTCAATATAAATTGGAGGAACTCTAGATTATACTTCGATATTAGAAATTTGGTTTATAGGGAGATTTTCTGGTATCATGTTTTGACTATCCATGAGACCACGTTCTAGGGAATATAGTGGTCTTGTATTTGTATCCGTGTGTGAATTAATTACCTATTATTCCTTCATATTTTGAATTATATTCACTTATATTATATATATAATGTTTTCTATACTCGTTGTCCCCTCCTATCTAGATATTTTTTTATCTAACTACTCTTGTCATAGTATCTTTTGTGGGAACTCATATGGATTTCCAACAGGATTGTAAAATTACAACATACTCATTCACCTTGGAAAGAGTGATGAAATTATTTACCATGATATGAATATGGAATTCATCATACACATAAAGTGGATTGTTTTATGTATTATGTATTTATTATGGGTGTGTGAGCTTCTACAAAAACATGTTGTGGATTTGTTATTAGTGACACATTATACATTTATTGTATCATTTGACTTAGGTTATAAAAAACATGTTACTATATTTATTATTATTATGACTTTAATATTATTTATATTTTATCATTTTATTTTTTTAATTATATCAGTCAGTGTATTTATTATTTATTTTTATTGTTTCTCAACACAATGTTTTTTAAATTATAGTTATCCCCCATCATTTATAAATTACCATGGAGCTTAGTTCTATACATTAGTGGATAGAAGATATATCTTATAGTTAGTGTCTCTATTTTCAAACATAAAAAAAAAGTTTTAGGATCAAGAAGTCACAAATCTTGTACCAATGCGTTTCATTCCACAAATTTCAGATATTTTAAATGTCATTCTTTTATTTTTATAATTAAATGCATTTATCTTTATATATTGTGTAATAATAAAGTTTTACTGTTATTTACATTTTTATTAAATATTTTGTAATTATATAATGTTTTGGGTGAGTTAAGGGTGTTTCTTAATGGTTGTGTGTATTTCAGAAGCATTTATGAGGGTGGAAAATTTGAATATCAATTTATGTAATAATAAAACATCTCTAGGAATATGTGTATGATATTTTCAGATTATTTTGTTTGGTGAATAGTTAATGAAAGGGTTTTCCAAAAAATATGAGTCCCCAGTATAAAACATTAAAGTGTATATAATATAATAGTGATGGTTTACACAACATTATTTACACTATATAAACCTACCATGTGATTGGGTGGTTTTGAGGTATATCATTGGAACTATTACTATATAATTTAACAAATCATGTGTCCAAACCATGAAATGTGCATTAAATTCCCCAAAAATTATATTATAATTTTGATTTGGACCCTAAAACAAAAAAAAAATTCTCCACATATATTTGTCCCATGAGATCAACACCTATTCAACATGATCATGGTGGGCTATTTTTATCCAGAAGCAGATCATGGCAGATCTATGTATTCTATAACTCTAGAATAATTGGTAACTCTCTTATTTATATTCTTCATTTATATAAACATATCTCTATTCACAAGGAACATGAAATCTAACCCATTGTTGATATATTTATGACTATTATTTATTTTGATCAAATCATTATCATAAATTATAGAATATAAACTCATAGTCTAATTGAATAATTTTCATGAATATTAAAACAACATATTGGATGATTTCTTGAAGTAAAAAACATTTGTTTAATGATGACCCAAACTTTTGAATTTTAAATGTTTTTTGAAAACCCCTTGATTTACAGTTTTAAATTATTATTATTTTCTATTATAATGATGTTTGGTATATATTTTATAAGGAAGTATTGTGTTATATAGTCATAATTTGGTGTTCATAACATTTAATACATGGATATTGTGTGGTCATATTTTTAATATACATGACCTTGTTGGTACAAATGCTGAGATTTATGCAATATTGGATCTGTAAATGTATACCACCATATGATGTATTTATGATGAAATGATCACCAATAGAATTTATTGGGATTATCATTTGGTATGAATGTTTGGGTGAATAGATGGATATGGTTTGGTTATGTAATGTGTAATTTTTTATACATTGGCTAACTTTTATATAAATTTTTTTATATAGAAAACTTATTTAGTGTAGTTATGATGTAAAATAATATATTAAACTGGGGGATATTTTTTTATTTTCCTAGTTGTATGGTTTGGAAAGTCTCTTGGGTAAATAATATTAGGAATGTTTACCCACTCCCTTTGTTTTAACATGGGTCCATATGAAGATGATATTCATCATGATAACTATAATGTGAATATGTCATATTTAACAATTACAACATCGTGAATCCATTCTCTAGTGACAGTGTTTGAATATTGTGTTTTATATTATGAATTCATTGTAGTTATTCCACATAGGTGTTTCTCTTTTGATATTCAATTATGTTTTCTTGATTTTATTTAAAATAATTTTTATCTTCTACTATGATATTAAAATTTATTTGGGTTTTATTTTAGTAATATTATTTGTAGTAATTCATTGATTTATTTGTTGGTTTTTTATATAATTTATCTTGAAATATTTTATATTTTAAAAAATGTAACTCATTCCTAAATCCCTTGGAAATACATTCTCATTTATATATAGCCTTTAGTGTCATTATAACCTCAACTATTGTCAATATAACCTATGGATGAGCACATGACGGTGGGATGGGTGTTGATGTTACAATCGTTTTCAGTCTTAGTCAGTGTATCATCTTATGATGATATCAAGGAGATAATAAATGTCAAAAATTATAATTTATTGAATTATATGACATATATAATCAGATTATGCTGTAAATTATTTTATCAAGGAGGTCTTGATGAGAAAAATAATTTAGACACCAATAGTTGTGTTGTAAAATTATCAACAAGGGTTTATCGGATAAGTGTATATTAGGATAAATTAGTGTGGATATTTCAAATTATGACAAATATTTTCATATTAAACTGATTATTTCTTCAATTTTTTTATGAATTGTTCAAATTGATTATTTTGAATATTTTATTACATTATTTATTATTTAAATTATTTATTGTTGGTGTTTTTACTATCTTTAGAGAAATGGAAATTTTAACAAAAATAGGAGACCCATAGGGATATGCCACATAAAACAGGTTTCTGCATGATCCATAGGTGAACCATTGAGGTGTTAATAGAGTTATTTGACAATAATAAACTACATATATATGAAATTAAATTTACAAACAAAGATAAGTGTATTATTCAATAATGTTTTAGAAAAGTAAATTTCAAATCCTTTTGTTGGATATTAAATCTAAGAAAGAATTATTAAGAATAATATAATTAATTGTATTTTTTATTTCATTGTAATTGAAACTAATTTAATGGTAATTATGGTATTTTTCATACCAATATATTTTCTATAGTAATTAAAGGTTTTAGATTTCAAATAAACACTTGAAAAATGACATATATTGAATGAAGTCATTGAATTTTTCAATGAACAACTTTATTATCACACCTTTGAGATATGTAAAATGCTATATTGCATCATCCATATGAAGGAAAATATGTAAGTGGTCTAGAATGTTTCTATTTTTATGAACACAGTTCATTTTTATAAATAAGTATCTATTAATGAATCCCTAACTGACTACATCATTGAGTCTGGACAATTACTAGAGAATCATAATAATATTATTGTACTGTATATTTCTAATTATATATTAATATTTAATAGATTCAAAAAAGAATAATCTGATATCAATGGAAAATTGATTTGAGGAAGTGTGTTTGTCTCCATTGTAATATGATGGAACTCTATTTCAGGGAGAATGTAGAAAAGGGAAAACTAATTATAGTGTGGTAAAGAATCATAGAACCATTCCAATGAAAAAAGTATCATACCTAAATAACCCCATACCAATCCCTGATGTTTACACATCCATTAATTGATGTATATAATATAATATGATATAACATAACCTAAATTATTTCACAACTATAATATAATAGGACATATATAGATTGTTTTTTCATAAAGATGAAATGTATGATATTGGAATTGTATCACATTTCTCTCAGAGATTTTATGCTTGAAATAGATTATAAGTCCAAAACTTTTATCATACCAATAACTGAAAAAACAAATGTGATTATAATACGACCAAAAATCCTCAAATAATTCAACCATATTACAGAAACATTGAATAATGTGGACCAAGTAATCATATTTATTGTGATGACTAGATGACAATATAAGACCAATCAGTTCCACTAACTATTTGAGGTCAAATTCTTCTTTACTCAACATACATTCATTTTCCTTTTGGTAAAAGTTCATCCCATACTTTTATTGGTTCACATGTGATTAATTAAATGGTCTTTCATATCAAGATATTTATAAATATAATGACAATCCCGGCACATCTCAATAAATTAGAATATATAGGATTTAAATTTGCAGCATGTTTTTTAATATTTGATAGAGTATATTATGATTTGTATGTTTTGTAAAAGGGTTTCATTTATATGATCGTGGGAACATATTTGATATTTTAATTCAAGGAAAATAACTATTTTTATTTATGAATATTAATATTTACATCTCCTTGTAGTACAATGCATATTTTTAATGGAGTTTTTGTAATAAATACTGGAAGAAAATAAAAAATATATATCATTGGATACATATTTTATCAATAATAATCACCCACATAGAGTAATAATAAAAAAGTTGAGAAAATATTTCATACCATTGTGTATTGAAATATCAAATTGTTTCTTAAAAAATTTAGTAGAATCCCACCTAAATGGGAAGTGTAAATTTTTATTGATATAATTTCAAGGACAAATATTTTCACACTCCCTTTGTATAGAATGGACCCAATGATTTTAATGGAGTTAGGAACACATCTGAAATAATTTGAATTTAAATGGTATATCATCTTTAGAGTCTCAAGAACATTAGATCAGGATGGTATATTTTTCATTATGAAAATATATTTATTATTATAATATATATTCAGTTATGATTTGAATATACATCAACTACCTAGGATCGATTTCCTTTTTATAAATTAAATGGATCCTACTGATTCTCAAAAATGGACGTAAATTCATTTTATAAAAAACTCTATTCTTGGAATAAAAATATTCTTCATATATATTTTTGGAGTCATTTTAGTCATTATGCATTATTGATCTTTCCCTTTATCCTGGAAAATTATTAACGGATTTTCCTTACATTGGTGTATAATTTATAAAAAATTAATATTATTTGATACATTAATGATTTATGTTCATGAATATTTTCATGTATTGAATACCTTTCTTTAGATATTTATATTTTTTACTAAAGAGATATTATTTTCACTTTGTTTTTGAAAAATCTTGAGTCTCATTTACTTTTAAAATTTAAATTATAAAATTTAATCAATTCCATTATAATGATGATTGTCAATAATCCCTTTGGTAGACTAAATCATGGCACACTTCCACAATAATATTTATCTTCCAAAAACTGAGATATGGTTATGTGGATTATTATAATCATTTAGGATATAGAATAGGATATTTTTTCATTCAATGAGATCATGTGGTGGAATATAGATCAAAATAGATATAAATTTATAAAAAAATTATCCAACCCCTTAGTTTGAATTGGTTGAGGTAGTTTATAATTTGAATACATGGTGTTATTATCTCTTCTTTGAGAAAATTCATGGTTTCTCATGGGCTATAAAAGTTTGAAACAAAAATTATCAAAAATTGACATGAACATATGAAAATTAAAATAGGCATGAAATCAATATATATTTGACTATGTATGGGTTAAATCACATGGATAATATAATTTAATGTTAGATTATTTATTCAACATGTTGTAGAATCAATTATTCAACGATAATAATGATAAGTGTAAATTTATAAGTACCTTAGTGTAAAGGAATTATGATTTGAATTATATGAATGATGTTTCTATGTATTACATAGTGAATTCTATTCCAAAATTTATTGAATAAGTCATGTATTCTCATAGATCATATACTCATTTCTATACATTTATATCAAAACATAACACTGGGGAAATCATTGATGGATTAAAATAATATAGGAACTCAATTTTCCATATTCAACATCAAATTTATGTTCTAAAATCATTTAAAAGACAAATTATTTATGAATATTATTATTCATATTTAGTAGTTTACCCCGTTATCCAAAGGATTTACAATGCATAATGATACAATTTTTAATGGGAGTATAAAAAACAAAATTTTTATGATTTTTTCTATAAATCACAAACTTATTAATTAGTCAATGTATATAACCACCAAAAAACTAATATGTGTACATATTTTCTTATTTCTGTATAGATGATTGTTAATATTTCTATTTAATATTTCAATGTTTTTAATAACTATTGATAATCATGATTCAATTTGGGTAATTATTGGCCACATAACAATGTATGCCCACTTCATTATAATTCATGTATCAAATATATTTGACATCATTGGAAATATCTATATTAAATCTATTTTAAAAAGGCATGGAATGAAATTTTTTATCATCTCAAACTGATATCCTCATTTCACCTCTCAGATTTGGTGATCATTTCAATATACATTTCATACATCGTAAACCACGATTGTGATGTATCATACTAAAATGGATGGATAGTCCATATTAAATGTTCAATCATTAGAAGGCAATAATTTAGATTTAATTATAGAATTTAGTTGTATATAAGTGGATCATTTAAATTTATTGTACATTACATATAACAATGGTTATCTTCATTTCATGAATTTTATTATCATAATTATCCTACTAAAAATTTATTTAGTAAAGACTATAAAAAATATATTGGAAATATTATAATTCATGTCATGGTTAAAAAATCATTTGATTTGGAAATAAATACATTTTGTAAAAATCAAGAATATATTATATATTGATAATCTTTTTCTCTGTTTATTCATTTCCAATAGTTATTATGATATCCTTGATGTCTCTCTAAGAATGAGGGATCACATAATATACAATATATTGTACTTATCTCCTTAGAATATTTAAAATTTTGAAATACATTAATGAAATAATATACATTATTATCGGTTAAATTTACCACCATGGTCCTGCATGGTTTATAATTTTCTTGATGAATCTCAACTATGGATATAGTATTCCAATTATAAAATTTTGATTTAATGGTGACCTATGGATATAAAACTATATTATATTTTTTTATTAATTTGATTCATATCCAAGAAATAAAATATTATTTCTTTTATAAAAATATGTTGTATACATTCAAGTATTAAGGAAACATTGAGAGATTATATAAGAGACATATGAATATTAGAATGAAATTATTGGATAATGGCCTGAGATTTTTTAAAGAACAAAATATCACCAAATTTTTAGGGACAAATCTTTAAATATTTTAAAAATATAACGAACTAGTTTTAAATTCTCCACTCCATCATTTTGTAAATATATTTTAAAAATAACTGGGATGATTATTGAGTGGTAATTGATTATTTTGGTGTGTAATGGAATCATTTCGACGATCTAATTTTTAGTGATAAATAAGGGGAAATAATGAATATTATATAATAAACCATTTAGGATATCTTGGATGTTTCTAGGATATATTTTTTGAAATTTTTTTTGCAAACTGTGTGGGTTCCAAGGATAAATTGTGCGTGTGGATCTATTAGGAAGCAAATGGTTAGCACACATATATTCAATCAATATGAACTGTATATACCCAATGTTTTATAATAATAATAATATATTTATTCAATATCCCATGATACATTAAACACTGATCTTAAACAACCGAATAAATAAATTTCTATAAATTTATTCTTTTTTTAATAGCTAGTGAATCACACATTCCTAAGTCTGAAAGAATCGTAATATAACATATTATTATAAATTATACATTAAATATAAGGTAATTGATAAAACTAAATATATATTTTTATTTATGGTTATCTATTTATGAAAAATAAAATAAAAAACAATTTGAAATAAAATATATGTTTTTCGAGAAAAAATATTTATTTTAAAAGATCATTATGTCGTGCATTGCGCAAAAAATGTAAAATTGTTTTTTAAACAATTATTAAAAGTTAATTAAAAAAAATATATAAATTTTTTATTAATAATATCAAAATTATCTTATGGTGATTGTTTTGTATTTTAATTGAATATTTCATTTGTCAATGACTTGTGATGAATAAGAAATTTTAAATAAAAACTGACTAATTATTTAAAGTTATATTGTATTTAAATTATATTTTGAAATGGGTTATAATTTAAATTTGTTAAATTAAATATATATCAATCTAATATAGTTTATTTTAATAATTTTGTTATTTAAATTTTATATAATTTTTTTTGAAATTATATACATTTTATCTTTGAAAACTAGTTTTCTTAGCATACTAGTGAGATTATTTATATATTTATTTCATTCACTACTGTTGTTAGAATTTTGAAAATTTGATTCAATAATTTCTATGAGAAAAATTAATTTTATATAATATGTCCAACTTAATCATTCATCATAATAAATATGAAAAGAATATAAAATAATTTACCACCGTTATTGGAACAAAGGATTTATAGTAGGGGTTAAACATAAACATTTCTTATTTAAAATGTTCTAAAAACATATCTAAAATATAATATAAGGAAATATATCTACACTATAATATATAAGTATTACTAATACCCCATATTTTATCATTTTCTTGTAAAAACAAGGGTGCACCTTTTTCTCTTAAAAAAGTTCTTTTGTGCCAATCACCTCTTTTAAAAAAGGATAACCAATACTTATCTTATTCACAACATAAAACATTTTTTTTTGAAAAATATGAATAAATGAATTCCTAAATTAAATATAATTAACGTATAATATATATTTTTATATAAATCTATTCTAAAATACACTATGTATAATCATTCGGAGCTAGTCAAAGAAGAGGAAAACATTTTAACTATGCCTTTTTCTTTTATTACTTCTTCCACAAACATAAATTCTAATTAATTTATTTTTATATAATTATAATAATATATAATATATAAAAATATGTTATTATGTTAATTAAAAAACGTATATTTATCCCAAATTCTTATAAATGGTTTATAAATTCATCATTCATGTGAACAATTTTCTTTTATCTTACAACCCGATGCGGTTCGTTTTTCTCTACCACATCTCAAGGATGTGAATGATGATGAATATTAAGTATATATGTTATATTTATAACATTATTATATATATTTAATTATTATATCGTATATAAATTTTCACTTTTCATTCTATATGTGTTATGATAATGTCTGTCTTGTGTATGGAAGAATAGAGTCTCGTGAAGAAATGTGATTCCTCATTCACAATCTTTTTACATAGATGGTTATTAGTATAATTATAGTGAATATAGGTGATATAAATGAAATAAATATTTTGTTAAAAAAATATTTCTAATTATTAAATTATAGTAAATCAATTTATTTTTACCCTTTCACTCAAAAAATATGATAATTTCATTCATGTTCGTGTAGATTTCCACCATTATAAAGCAATGTGACTCTATTTTCATCGACACACCACATGGATTATATTTATAAAAATATATAAATTTTTAATTTATAAATATTATTAATTTAAAAATATAATATATTACATACCCCCATAACCTAATGATCATTTAACAATGGAAATGTAACTAATGTGTATATATGGCATACCGTATCAATGGTAATAAAATTTATATTTTATCAAAATATCATTAATGATTTTTAATAAAATTGTTAGTGATGAATTAATATGATAATTATTTCATGGTTTTTGTTATTGATATTATTGAACTATATAATGTTCAATATAACATGAGCTTTTATGAAAATAAAATATGTGAAAATAAGGAAATTAATTCATGAAACAATGAAATTAATTAATCATTATTAATGAATGGGTGATAAGATGTTATGGTATGATCATATATGATTTTATAAATCTCAATATATCCTCGTTATAATTAAATATAATTTTTAAAGAATCTATGTTGTATTGTAAATCATATTAAACCAAAAGGATGTATGAGGTATAATATTTTGTCTCAATTTCCTTCCATTAAGTAAAATTTATGTGTTATATTACAATTTATTTTATCCTATGTATAAACATCCCATTAATTATTTAATATCATTAATTGTTCATAAACATGGTATTTTATATTTTAATTTAAATTGTTTCACACAATTATATATTTTTTGAAATATTACCAATTGGTTAGGGACTTTGTCTAAATTTATTTTCATTAATTCATATTGTAATGTTTTATAAGAAATATCATTTATATTTTGTTTATAATAACCTTCGACGTGTAGTAATAGGACTACATAAAAATTCATCTTATTTTAATTAGCAATTTATGTTATTTAATACAAGTGTATTTGATATAAATAGTACAAAGTTTTTATTGATTTCATAAATAAATTTCCTTTAATTTAGTAGTATTACTAATTAATTTCAATTAATATTACCAGAATATATATTTAACCAATTATGATTATCTTATATTGTATTTACACTTGTTTCATTTTTATATAAATTTGATAAACATAGTCATTTAATTTCCTAATTTTCACTTCATAATTATTATCATTTAAAGGTATTCTTTCACAATCACATTTTAATCTAGATTTATTATACCTGATTTTTTAATGGTTTTATTTTATTATTTTTTATAAAAAAGTTATTTTTATCGTACTATAGTTATTCATGAATTTTATCATGTAATAGTACCATTTTTCTACACTTTGGTACTTAAAACGAATGACAAAATATTTTAAAAACTCCGACATTATTTCTATCTTCATATAAAAGTTGTTTTTCTTCAAAAAGAATGTAATCTAAAATTGATTTAAAAAATGTTCTAAAACCGTTCTTAGATGATTTTTTAATGAAATTTTTTTCCATTTTACTTTTTTAAATATGTTTCTAACACAATCAGCATGTCATTTTAATGTCAATTATCATTTTTATTTTACTTGAATCATGAACGGAATTATTATTTTAATGTACTCAGTGTGTTAAGAATTTACTATATACATGGCCACAAAATTTTATGAAGTATCATTTATAAATTTCAAATATTATATTATTATTTTTCTGTTATGATAGTTTTTAAAATTCATTTTGAATAAGTCAATCATATTTCCTTCTAGTATTTTATTAGACCATTTTATGGAGTTTTTATTCATTACTAAAACAACCAATTTCCTTAATCAAATGGGAATATATTGGATTAATACTATCAATATTAATTTTATGTATAGTTTAAAAATATTTTAAACAGTAATGTATTGAAAAAAACTATGTTTATTAATTTTTATAGTCCTTAACGTTATCTGAAAATATTGACAAACATGTGATCATTGGATAATAAATTATCCCAAAATATCATAATTTTTTACCATATATATTATTGTATTAAAACATATATCACTTTTATATTTCGTGTTCTATATTAAATTCCATTTTTTTAGTTAGAAACATTGATAAATCAATGTTATTTAATCTATATTAATATTTGATGACAACACACACTGCTAATTAATTAAATTGAGTCTTCGATATATGTGTATTTATTTGGACATATATACATGGATGGTTTCTTATTATTAATATTCCATTGATAAGTATATAGGTATCATGATAGGAATCAATTATATTTCCTTGGTTAATTAGGATTCTAGTGTATACCTACCCATATGGTCTAAACTATTATGATGAAAGACCCAGATTGTAGAGTTATCTAGATGCTTGGGATCTTAAAATACACTAATTAAGAATTTCCTTCATTAAAATTGTATCTAATATTATTATCCAAGATATTTTCTAAATTATAATATCTATATATTTTTTATTTTTAGTTAATTCATTAAATTGAATGTGTTTTCAATTCATTTCCTTCCTATAATGATATATTCTAAACTTATTATTTCCTTAAATATAATTATTAAATAGAATATTTGTTCATTTATTTACCCATCCATATGGAATATTTGTTTTTGATTCAATATAAATTCTATTATACTAAACTATTACTAAGAATTTGAGTTCACCCTTATGTTATTTCTTTCACAGAGATTACATTTGTTTTACTAATAATGATATAAAAAGATATACTAGATGGAATATTGATATTCTCAACAAAAATATTATTAACTTCGAAATAGGTAATATATTAATAATGTATATATATATATATATATTAGTAATATTACAAATATAATATGTCCTTTATTATGTGATTCCTTTTATCATAGCACAACATAATAATGTAGACACCCTCTCTGGTGTACTAGGATTGGGATCTATATAGTTGGTATAGGATAAAGTCTAGCACAACCCATCAAAATATGATTGTTTAAAAAATATAAAGAACATAACCATATGATAGAAATTGAAGATATTTATAGAAGAACACAGTTTTTTTCGATAATTTAGAGATTTTGTGGTTTTTAATTACAGTACAACCATGTCTAGAGAGTATAAGTTGATGTGGTTGTGGAAAAAATGTACATAGGTGTAATAAATCTGAAAATGGTAAATTTTTATTAACCAGATCATCACTTGGTTCTTTATAACAATCCTTAATTCACCCAATGTTTGATACATGTGGGAGATAAGATTAAGATAATTCACATTTTTATTGCAAACCATTATAATTGATTTTAATATATAATGAATGACTTAGGATATTTCTATGGGGCCTTAGATTAGAAAGAAATGATTTTGGATGAAACATAATAACACATTATATATTGAATATATGTATGTATATATATAATAACGAGATTATTCAAACATAGGTATATCTAATTTTTAAAGTGAATTTTTGTTATCAAAATGTTTTACCGACCAAAAATTCTTTATCACTAAAGTTTTTGTAAAAACGCTATTACTAAATTTTATTATGACAAATAAAATTATTATTTTTAATTATAATAATAAAATAGAAAATATATCAGTTTTTAAAAAAGATTATCAATAGAATCATATGTCATATTTTTATATTAATAATAGAACTACAAAAATTTTAAATATCTTATTATTCATATTAATAAAATGGGCATACATGTCACCATAAAAACACCAAAAATTAATATTCACTTATAATCAATTTTTAAATTTTATACAAAAATAGCCAAATGTGTTGGTAAGAAATGAAAAATATTCATTAAAAATATATATAGTATATATCATATAATTATTATATGTTAAATAATAATTATTTTCAATCGAAAAAATAAATAAATAACTAATGTGTCTTTTAATTTCAAATATTTCCAAACAAATCATCCCAATAATTCCCATATATCATGAAAAATACATGAAACCCTTATACAATGTAAAAAACATGATTGTCAATAATTTCTTCAGGTTTATAATTTAAAAAATAGATAATTAATAACCAATGTACATCACAGAATCTAAAACTACCATCTACTTTTAATGAACCATCAAAACAATCTCTAGAAGAATACACTACTCCAAATCCATCACTATCACATGCTAAAAATAATAAAAAACCCAAATAATAATATTAGACTGAAAACAAATAATATAGAATAAATAATGTCACTATCCTATTATGAACTAAATTATATAATTTTTCATAAAAATTCCAATATATCATTGTACTATTATATATGAAGGGTGATAAGCCAATATTTATTAGATAATTATGTTTTTTGGATGGTCCATATGGTAGCAATAATCTATGAAAACTGGTGTGGGAGCTATATCCACGATGAATCACCAAAATAAAAATACTATAGTTATAACTCCTTCAGAAATAATTGGCTCATGAAAATAATTTTACCAATCATTATAGAAAAATAATTATATTGAATAATAAAAAGAACTAATTTTATAGATTTATTTTTGGAAAAAATTAAATATATCCCAGTTTCATTAAAAAATTGTTGAATTCATGAATGAAACGATCTATCTATGATTCATAAATTAAGTTTTTTATTAATAGAATTAACAAGAGATCCTGTAAATATTTACGTAGAGTATAATTAATGGTAATGGATAATTCAATTGATTTATAAAAATTTTATCGGAAGAAGAAATATTATATTTTTCTTGTGATTTATGTTTTATTTTCCCTCATTTCAACATAATGTGGTAGATTATGTTGGATAATAATATATTCATTATCTCAAAATTTAGTTCCTCTCCCTTTATACAAATTCTGTTTAATTGGTAATCATTCATAATTTCATCAGGATTCAGCATAAAAAATTCAAAAAAATGATCGAGTATCATCTTCTAATGATGTTTTAGACATTAAAAAGTGTGGCATGAAACTAAAATATTTACATAGTTTCATCAACACAAAATTTCCATATGTAGATAGTGTGACAACAATATTGTGATCCACCTTTGATATTTCACCAAATATATTTTTGGATGAAAAACTATTCTTCATCAATGAAGATGACTTTATCTTATCTACTAAACAAGTAGATATAGAAGTAATGTAAAGGAGATGAATAGAATAATACAACACTTGGGTATTTTAATATAATACACATAAGACCATTCACGATATATTGAACCCATTTCACAACAATCAAAATTCCAACTACCACTAAACCACAGTTTCTAATAATAGGTGGAGTAGAATCATTACCAATCCAAAAAAACCTAGAATCATCTCCTAGATCATTATATTCATTTATTTGAACTGGTAACTTTAACCAAAGTAATCATCTATCAATCAACTTATAGTCATGAATGAAATCACAATAGTGTATCAATAAAATCCAATAACCAGTTCCATATTGATTACTAGTAAAATATATTGATTCATAGTATATCCTCAATTATGTATAAGATTAACCAAAGGTCACATTTTAGTTTATATGTATATATAGTATAAACACAAAATTCATAATGATGTATATCTTTTAAGAGTGTAGCATCAATGATAGTAACCCATAAGGAACAATAAATTCCCATGATACAAAAAATAAGAAATAATGAGAAACAAATAAAACATATTTAAAATTATAACACGTAGTATTTATCATAAAATTTCAATAAATTTTACAATAATAAATATTTTTCATCACAATAAAAAATTATGCTCTTCCGTTAGAACACATCCTACGATATACATAAAAATTACTGTATAAAACGAATCAAACATAAATAAAAACTAATGAAAATAGGAAATAAATTTTAATATTTATTTTTGAATCACACTAAACACACCACATTCATAACAAAAAATCAAAACAATTCTTCATGTTCCAAAAAATATATAGATTATATTTGTTTATCAACATGAATATAAATATAAATACATTCGTATATTTGATTGGTTTACTATTGATTTTAAATAGATTTATCAATATATAAAAAACTAATAAACTATCATGGTATTAAAATAAAAAAATTTCCCTAAATTAATATTTTATCCTCGTTCATGAAAATAAATTTGAGAAACTGAAATAACAAAACAAATTCTAATTTATAAAAAAAGAAAATAAAAAATTATATTTCTAAAAAATATGAAATTTTGATTTAAAAAGGGTTTAATAAAAAAAATTTCATTATTTTTTTTTATTTTGTACTATAAAATAGTACATAGAAAATAAATTTCCCTTTAAATATTTAAATTATATCTCTTCATGATAAGAAACCAAGTTTTAATGTATAATTTAATAAAATTTATTCTATACAGATTATAATTATTCAATTATACTGAGCCCCTCTATATTACCCATTTTTTATATTTATTTATAATCCCAATCACCGTATAAATACTTGAAAAAAGGTTAATAAGAATTAACATATTCAATGAAAACCTTCGCAAATACATAAATTTTCACTACTGAAAACAATAATGGGTTTTTAAAAGACATATGTAACTAATGCAAAGATATATATTATTTTATTTTATTTATGTAATAAAAATATTCATCAAAAATATCATCTAGATTTGAGAAACTATTATTTTATGCTAAATGAACATGGAATAGAATATAATCTAGAAAAAGGTGACCCAAAATAAGATTTAAATATGGAATGTAAATGAATAGAATGTATGTCGTTCAATAGAACTGATTTGGTTGAAAAAATAATATATTTTAAAAATTATGTCTCAGATAGTGAAATATCTCATGAATGTGTTAACATTTATCCCTTACTTTTCTAAAGTATGTTTTATGACCATAAGTGACAATATTTACAATTATTATTATTATTATTATTATTTTATTCTCATCGAAAAATTTAAAAAAAATTGGACTAAAATATATACTAACACTCCATGAATTATAGTTGAACTTGGTAAAATGAAATTTAAATAGGAATAATCACTTATTAAATGGTGTCATATACAAGTCACTAAATCCCCTAGACAATATTAAATTTTATTATTAATATTTTTACTCTATATGTTAAGATACCACATGAACTCCAAGAACATCATGAAATTCATAGAATCATCAAGTGTCTCCAAGTATTCAAACGGAATAAACATATCAATAATTAAATATTCCCCAAAATAGGAAATCCAAAAAAATTCATCAATGACTTATATGTTATATGACTAACATTATGTTGATATGAGTAACATTTTCTCTTTTTGAAATAATTAAATAATCATAAACACCAAGTTTCACCATATTATTCAAAATATTAATATCCGTACAGATTTCAAAATCCATCATTTAGTAATCAGAACGAACATATCCTACTAAATGAACTACTTGATGATCATAAATTCATATTGAAGAACCCTAATAATGATTGTTTCCAATAAAAAAATTGGAAATTTTTTACAATTTATTATAATAGAAAATACAAATTTCAAAAATATATTCCAATATAATCCTTTTAATGTGTTAACAATGAATGAAAATATAAATACATCAACAAATTTTATGTCAATTAATTTTCAAACCCCACTAAGAGGTAGGAATCACATAGATGAATAGGTGATGACAGAAAACCATGATCAATATTTTATTAATAATTATTATGTATTTAAAAAGGAAAAATTAGTTTCCAAATTGTATGTCAAAATTATAAAACAATCAATAAATTGTGTTTAATTTATATAATATATTTTAATAAAATTATATCATGAATGTTTATAAAAATTAACCTATATTGGAATCAATATATAAAAGATAATGAAATTTTGAAAAAAAATCCAAAATAAAGGGATATATAATTAATTTAATATATTAAAAAAAATATAACAATTTTTTTGAAAATATTTCAATAATTGCCTTGCAATAATAATAAATTGTTATGATAAATATGATTTCACAAAAAAAATTAAGTAATATATCTATAATAAACCAATTGTCCAATACATGACAAAGTCAATATTAATTAATGAACATTTCCAAATCTAGAATATCCAGATATATTAGGGAATATTTTTTTCACAATACATAGTTTTCAAAGTGTATCAATGGATATGTTAAGTGTTAATATTTAAAATAATCCATCTTAACACTAGAAATATTAATATTTAATAATTATTTATCACTATCAAGAACATGAAACCATTCAGAATCATGAAACCCTTTAATATAACATGATTCCATAGAACAATATAAGAAATAATAAACACAATGGATCTAATAAAATATTTCCATTGGATATGAAAAACTCAAAATTTATGAATTTTAAATTGTGTTGAACCAACATAAAAATATTCCAAATCATCTAAAAATATGAATTTACACCTTTATAACTATTTTAACTAAGAAACAATTCAACATCGTTTTCCAAATAATTAGAGATTACATATTTTGATAAGTTTATTGATTTATCAATGAAAATGGAGTGTAAATTCATTAAATGTTTTCCTCTATGTTTGGATAGTTAATTATTTCACTGAAAGAAAATGTGTGGTCAATATCATTAAAATATTTTTTAAAAATATTCAAACCCAAAAAACATTCCAAAAACTGTCAATTATTTATAAGACCATCATTATAATTTATTTATAGACAATATGAATGTCTAATAATAATAAAAAATATATCATTTATCCACATCATTATAATTATTTATGAATTCTTAGAAATAGTTATGATCAAATGAACAAATATGTTTTGTTAATTAGAAATATTAATTTGTTCATAATAAAACAATAATATTTTCAATTTCCCCTAAAAATTATTTTGTCTTATCATGAACTTTTTTATCCTTTAAATTTTCAAATCAGGTAATAAACTAAAATTAAATTAAAATATTCTATTATTTCATGTTCCTGGATATATTACTTCCAATATATTACTATTAAGGAACCTAATTTAATGTGAAATTATAGAATGATAATATCGCTACATAAATATTAATAATGGAGAAAAAATAAGGTGTCCAATTATATATCAAAAGAATATTATAATGTGATAAACTAGACTATGTACAAATTTGGGATTTTAAGTAATTCATCATATATAAATCTACCTAAAAGGTAAATAATATTTAAACAAAAAATAAATAATTATATATTCACACCTATATAAAAAATTATATTATATAAACTAGATTTATTTAGTTATTAGAAAATAACATTGAATAATTTTAAATCTTATACTTTTCTCTCTAGTTAAAATTTTTTCATCGTTAATAAGGATTAAATATTTAGAATATCATTCCAAAAACATAATAAATTATCTTAATGCATATACCAATGGTAGGGATTTAAAACTAGGTTTTCTTTTCTCATTATAATCCCATGCTTATTGAGTTAGTCATTAAAATTCAACTAGAAAATATGAAATTTTTTTCATAAATATAAATGGATTTTATCTATATACATAATAATAGGTTATTTGAAAACCAATTGGTTAGTAAAAAACTTGCAAGTATATGATTAAAAAATTCATAATTCCTTATTAAAAACAATAAATTTTCAATTAAATAAAATACTCATAAAATATTGTGCATTATAGCATCAAACATCACATCTAAATATTCTACAAAATTGATGGGTTGGGAGTGATTCATATTTCAAATATATTTTCATTCAAATTTTTATTTTTTGAGTCCTGAAAAAATGGTGGATCAAAATTTTATCAAAAAAATTGATTTATAATATTCTATTCAGATATGTGAGGAAAGTAATAAGTGAATGGATAAACTCTGAAGATTAGTGGGAAATATAATTAGAATGATTTAGAGTGTCGAATATGTTTTATGTTATAGGATAGACTTGTAATAGAAGGGTAACATAAATAATGTATAGTAGTAAATAAATCTATAATACTAAAAAATAGAGAAAAAAATCATTATGAAATATTAAACTATAATTTGAATTATTATCACGGAACATATCCATTGATTTCAGGAATATGGAAATTTATTTACGATTTTTTTATCTTGTTTTATTCTGATTTAAAAAATTCAATAATTTATGATGATTATTGATTTTTTAACAACATTATATATTGAAAACATAGTTTAATTCAATATATATATATATTGAGATATCTTATAATCAATAATATAAAAAATAATAATTATATTTCAATAAATTCATCAGCAAACATGTAGGCCATACTCAAAACAACAAAGTATATCCCTAGATGATTATTATTATTATTTAAAAATTTATCAAAAAAGAAACACATCCAACATTAGTTTCCCAAAAACCCTAACTAAAAATATATTCAATAAAGGGATAAAAATTATTTCATTTTCATAAAACATTAATAGGATAATTACATTCTAATGAAGTGGGTAAAACATGATTATATTGAATGAGAAGTTGGTTTATGTCAGTTCTCCTCCTAAAACCTTCACATTGTAGTTAAAAAGGGTACTATCAGATCCAACATCAAATGATTTTAGTGTATAAGGAATTTTCTTCCATCAAAGATGTGTGTGGATTCCATGACGAATATCTAAACAGGTGAAGGTTGGAAGCATATCCCCAATACGGGGGTTAACAACGAGGAAATTTTGGGGGAGGGTGAACAAGAAGAAGAATGACCCATATATGTAGGTGTTTCTATTTTTATTGATGGAACCCTCCTCATAATTTTTGATGATGAGGGTCAGATGATTTTTTTATTGGGTGATACTATATTATATGTCCAACAACATTGGTGTATAGAAATAGTCGAAAATGGGGGGTAGTGATCTCTAATGGTGATGGAATAGGTTCGAGCGAGTTAGAAGGTGGAGTATGGAATACTAGAGATATTTCATGGGTGTGATGTTATAGGAATAAAAGGATTCACCATGAAACAAATAGGAATTCAGGCCAGACACATTCATGAGGGATGAGTAGAATGTTGGACTGCCTGGCAGGCCTGGTGAGACACTTTCCAAACCAAATCAAAGGCCTATGGACCCTAAAAAATTGAAAATTACATTGGCCATAAAACTAAAATATATATATATATATATATATATATATATATATATATATGAACATTTATTCTATTAATTTGATATTAATAAAATAATATTCATTATTCAATGGTATATTTTAAATTGTATTATTAAGGATTTACTTTTAAAAGTTTTAATTAATTATAGAATAATATGTTATTAAAAAATGTTGTAATTAGTATAATAAAGAACAAAATGTATCTATTGGTAAAAGAATTGTTTTTGAAAAATTAATAATAAAATTTTAATTATTTTTTGTAAAAAAATTGTTTCTATTTAAAATAAATACCAATAAATCATAATATTTATTGGAATATATCTTTTCAACTAATAGTTATATTATATTTTAGTAAATTATTACTATTATAAGTAATTTTCAAAGTGATAATGTCATGAATGGATAAGGAAAATGAATAGTCTAATGGAATGAAATAAATATCATCCAATAAAATAATTTATAGCTTCTCTTCAAAAATGAGGATAACCAAATAATTATCATAGTTAGTTACCCCTTCTTAATGTTAAACCCAATACCATGTTAATAACTACATTGAAATTAAACAGATGAATTATTTTTTTATTCGTATTCCATAATTATATTATAGAAGTGTCTTACATTCGGTATTTTGGTTATATAAATAATGAATAATCTCATGGATGTGTTTATTTTTTGAATCCTATTTTTATCTAGTAAAAAAATTATTATGGATACCCTCAATGGTTTATGATTTTAAAATTTATCATAAATTCAATTTCATAAAAATCTATTTTTGGTTTTATGTTATGAGAGACTACATAGATTAATGATATTTTGGTAGATTTTTATATCATACAACACTTTAGTTTACTATATCATTTAGTTAAATAGTAGTTTGAATTATAATTCTATTTCATATTATAGTCATATGTTTAGAGGTATTGATTACTATTAGGGTTGATATGGACATTAATGACAATTTAATAGTGGTGAAAAAGATTATTAGACATTGTTGGAGGAAAATATGTTTTCTCTAACACCTTAATAAAAAGTATATTTAATTATTAATATAACTTAAAGGTTGTCTTATATAATTTTTGATAAAATTATTTTAATTTTATTAATTTTTTTTAGAAAACTGAAACCCCCATATAGGGTAAAATTCAATTATTAAGTCCACAGGGCTGAATACCCTGAGAGGGGGGGGTGAATCAGGGTATGACTAATTTAAAATTAACACCCGTTCTGATATTTTTTCGCTGTTAATAAAAACACTCTTCTCCCTCTTTCATGTTGCACAATGTAAACAGAAAGTAAAGCATGCATAGGACACAACGATTTTCACTTGGTTCACCTGCACTGGGCTACGTCCAAGGAGCATACGCCGAAAAGTTTTTGGTTGTACTAAATTCCACTAAACATCACTAGATGTGGATTACAAGGTTTGGTTATAGTCACTCTGTCCCAGGCTCACTCCCTTTACAATATTTAGGTTCTTCTCACTGCTTTCCCAAGGGTCACTCCTTGTTTCTCTCTCTCTGGCTCACTGCCGGTGGAGAGGATCACCTTCTTCCTCTGCCTTTGCTCACTATGTCAAAAAAAATCCACTCAAAGTTTATAGACATATAGATCTCTTCATTTGCATGAATTAATGAATCTTCCTCTTTAATTAGATGCTATTTTGAAGCCCAATTTTCACCCGTATATGAATCTTTCTTTGCAACGAAGGTATCTTGCAATCTTTCAGCTTCCACGCAGCCAGAAAATCACTGCCGAAAATAAACTTTACTTGGCATGAAAGTCTATCTTGGTACGCAAGTATAGGCGCACAAGTCAAAACAAGCGCACAAGTCCACCTCAGACACTTGCGTGACACAATATTCCCCAACTCCAAACATGCACGACTCTCTTCCGTTTACGCCCAAACCAATATTGGCGCGCAACTGCGAACTGGCGCGCAACTTCTCACACTGGCACGCAACTCAACCTGCGTGATCACAAACCACTTGCGCGACCACCACACCTGTGCGACGGGAGCTCTGATTTCTCAAAGTTTTGAACTCCGGTCAAGAATGAGGAGGGGTGGTCCAGTATTTATAGGCATATTGACCACCCTGCATGACATCGCGCAAGTCAACCCTCGATGCGCAACTCTCGATGCACTGGTCTCTTCCCCTGCAAGTCACCTGTGCGACCTACTTCCAAACTTGTGCGAACCTCTTTCTTTTTCCATATACTGATCTTCTGATATTGAAAAACCATAGGCGCGCAAGTTCTCAAGCTTTCCAGACATCGGCGCACAAGTATCTTCACAGCACTCTAGTCACCTGCGTGACACCACCAATACTTGCGCGACACTTATCCCTTTGCCATATTTTGAAGATCTGATCTTGAAAAAAATATGGCATGCAAGTTTCCAAGTCTTCATGTACACGACGCACAAGTCTCTTTGCCAAAAACCACATTTCATCATTTGTCGATTTTCAGGCCAAAAAATTTGGCAAATACTGGAAAACGACGCCAACTTGTATCAGTTCTTTTTGTATCACCTCCAGATCATCCATCTCTTTGTCGACGTTCTTGAATCAATCATGGATCATTAACCAAATATCTTGAACTTGACATTCCATCATGAAGTCTTATTTGTCAACAAATTTGTATGTCATGGTTTGTATTGTCAACAATCACAACACATATGAACACTTTGTCAACAAATACAATCACTTATAAAATTCTTCAATGATACCATGAGGGATTTTTGCCCAACATCCATCATATTTGTCATGGATATAGGGATTGATAAAAAATTTTAATGAAGGTTAGGGTTTAAACACCATCCAATACCCTAAAAAATATCTTAGTAAATATTTCCTTAGAAAAATTATTTTTAAACTAATATTTAATAATGATCTAGTGGAGTTACTATTGTGTTCGTTGGATTAATATATTTAATTGTATATCTTTTACATTATTTAAAGGGTTTAAAAAAATTTAGTGATACATTGAACTACTAACGACTCATTTATGGGTTTTAAAATCGATTAAAAGTGAATTTTATTTTTTCGGGCATAATTTTTGTTCATTTCATTTAGTAAAAAATGAATTGAAAATTGATTAAATTGAGACCAAAGAATACAATTAATCATATGAAATATTAATTTATCAAATAAGTATATTTCCTTAAATTTTTAGATCAGAAAATAATTTCTCATGTTCAGGAATAGAAATTTGAAATTTTTTCTCCCTTACATTCACATATGATGAGTAAAATTCTATTTGAATCATCACATATTTATGGTTTTTAGGCCCTTATGATTCCATTGATCATTCACATTCTTATGATCAATTAACAATAATTCTATATTTTATTGTTTACTCATTTATTCTATATATAAATCATCACCTTCCGCCAATGTTATCATACATATAAACCTTGTATTGAGTTATTACATTTGACCTTCATTATTCCCTTTCATTATTATTAAGAGGATGTTATATTAACACAATTATGGTGCGGTTTTTTTTTCGATAATTGAAATTTAAAATGCCACATCCTTGATTTTCGAGATAAATATTGAATTTTAAGTATATCATATATTTATGACAGTGAGAATATAACACCCTAATATTATAAAATAAGAAAATCATTATTTAATATCTTTTGACAATTGTGACCCAATGCTTAAACAACAGAAGAAATAAATTTATTTAAACTCACTCTTTTTATAGATTTTTAAAACATTAAACCCCATGGTTTAAAGAACCATGATATTATATTATATTATAAACAAACCATTAAATATTTGTGTATGAATACTGAAAAAAGAATTATGAAAAATATGGTTATCTTTTGTTTTAAATAAAATAAAATTTATCTTATAAAAAAGAAATATTTTTTTAAATAATATATTTTTCATCTAAAAGATAGTTTAGTCATGCTTTGCGCAAATATTATATAATATTTTTACCACATATTGACAATTTATATTCCATTAAAAAATAAATTTTCAAATAAAAATAAAAAAATTATCACATAGATAATTTTTCATATTTTTAATGAAATATATAGTTTTTTTATGAATAGAAAAAAAAATATTATTTTAAAATAGCATTTAATAATATTTTTTTAAGAATGTTATATTATTTTATGAATAGTTATAAAATAAAAAATCATTCAATTATATATCCATTAATATAATATAGGTTATTTGATTCATTTTGTTATTGAATTTTGATATAAAAATATTGTAATATTTTGAACATTTTCTTCTTAAAAACCTGCTTTTGACATCGCATTTGAGAATTTCATTTAAAATATATATATTTTTCATTTCATTGAAACGATTATAAAAAACGATTCTATATTTTTATTCAAAATATTTAATATTATATAAAAATATCCACAAAATGTTTTAACATAATGAAAATAAAAAGTCTATAAAAATTACTTACCACATTTATGGTAAAAAAGGATTTACCATGGGTAAACTATAAAAATAAGCAGTAAAACAACCTAGTATCCAGTATAAAATTTATTATAAATCCATATGTTTACCATATAATGTTTATGGATATATTATAATACATTTGGGACATTATTTAAATTTAAAAAATAGGGGTACAATTTTTTATTTTAAAAATTTACAAATGTTCACTCAAATCACTTAAAAAGGTCATATTTATCCTCTCCTACTCACACCATCAAAGCCTATTAGTTAATCCATTACATAATCAACTAGAATACCAACATCAATACCCTTATATTATACTCATTATTATTTTATTCAAATAATCCATTTGATAACCACTGTTGGTATATTCTTAAAAAGATAGGCCGAGAATATTTTAAATTAAGAATATTGTCTTTTTCATTTATTTCTCTATCAACAGCCTTAAAAAATTATTAATATATGATTATATAATAACAATATTTTCTCTTATATAATGATATTTTTTTTAATATTATAGGAATGGCCAATAACTATTTCCTCTTCCATCAAATGGGATATGACAACATTATTCATGTGTTTGACAGACTACTATCTCACGAAAATATGTTATTTGGTATTCAATTACCACCTATCATGGTTCTGTATGATGATGGATTAATGTATATATGAGATATATATTACAAAATTGTACCTTTGGAGTTATTATTTAATATATATATATATATATTTATTTATTTATATATTCTTACTTTCTATTCATTAAAAGATATGATAACGTCACATTGGTGTTTGGTGAACTACCGCCTCACGAAGTTATGTGATTTCGAAACTCTTACATTTATTTCAGAAATATAGGATTTTTTAACAACATACAACTCCAATTATTCTTCCTTCATCTTCACATCCAAATGCACATTACGATTCATTTCATCTTCAAATGCCTTCTTCAAATCAACAATACCTTAAACCAGGTTTTGTTTCTCACCATAAAAACATTCATGGTTACATGATCATCAATCATCCAATATTTTTTTTTATGTCTTATGATCTTTCTCATACATTCATTCTAACATTTTTTAAATTTAATGTTAAGTTGAATTTCTTCTTCTTCAGAACAATTCCTTCTGAATTATTCATAATTTACTATTTTAATGAATGTCTATTCATTACTAGACACAGTGGACTTTCCAGATTCAATATTACTATTTTCTTCATCATCATCATTGAATGTGAAACTTGTTCTTTTTAATTTGACGAATTTATTTTCTTTTCAATTGTCTCCATTTTTCGTATTTGATCTTCATTTATATATTTCTTCAAAATCTATTTTTTTTTCTTTCTTCGAAGAAAATTTGTTATAATGTAACCCAAAAATCTATATTCAAAGCATTTAAAGGGATTTTTCCCATTGTATTTCACTATACCTATTTTCACATTATTATAAAACAAGGAAAACATTTCATTAAGATTTTTACGTACCTCAATTTTAGATTCAGAATCACCAGTTTCATCATCAATAATAATCTTCTTTGAATAATATTTCTTCATAACAATGGATGAAATTTTTATTTCAAACATTGTTTTTCACTTCATATAATTATCACTTCTCATTTCATATGTGATAAAAATGCAATAAAATGCATCCCGAGACAATGATTTTGGATATCTATCTATTAATAAAGAATCTTTTTTATAGAATTTTTCTGGTATGATCTTCAACATATTTTAATAAAAATGTGGATTCCTTTATATTTTCAACATGACATCTGATAGTACACACAATTTCATTCAGCCTAGTAATGAATTTCTCCAATATACTCATGATCACTCATATTCAAATCATCAAACATCAATATCAATATTTGTATATTTTCCTTCTTCACTTTTTTATTGCCTTCTTATATGTGTTTCCATTTAGCACATATATCTTTATATGTAGAACCACATTTAACACCCAAGAATTCACATTCAAAAATTGATGATAATATTACATTATTGTCCCATCCATCATACTAAATAACCTTCTTTTCAACAAGTTTAAGTGGATAACTATCATGAATTGTCGGAAACCCATCTATTGCAGCTTCATGAACATCATAATTGATAAAAATAAGATATATATACATTATATCCTTTCAGATATGATAGTTATTTCTATCTAAGACCATAATACATTTATTATTCACATAGTTCATGTTATCCGTCAACAAACAACAATAAAGGGAACCAGCGTCTAATTATAATTGAATGTGCCTAGTCAGAGTATTATACCACTAAGATGGGGATGGGGTGAATCAGTGATACTCATTTTCATTTATGTTTCTTTTCAATTGAAATAACCCTCTCCTCCTAATAAGGATTTTAACTCCCTATTGGGAATCAAATCAATACACATCCAAAAGAACACAATGATTTACAGAGTTAACTATTCAATTAGCATATCTACGTCCTTGTTATGGTTTCGATATGATCCAAGACCATAAAATCAACTAGAAATTAATCATTGGATAATAAATAGTTGGATGTACACTTTTACTTGGGTATCACTACGAAACAAACCATATAGTGCATGTTCACCCTTTAAGCACAATATGGTAATAAAATTGTTTTGTAACAACCCATGTTACATGTAATTATTTTAAATTGAAAAAATTGTTCATTTTTAAATAAAATTCATCAATTTCGTACACAGATGAATGGTAGGAAACACCTGGACATTTTATGAAATTTTCTGTCTGATATTTTTAGAGTCCAATTCTTTCGAGTCTGGTTATAACAAAACAATATTCCCACTAATTTTTTTTGATAGAATACAATAGATTTGAATCAGCCCCACTTCAATTCCTAAATAAAATTATCATGCCAAATAGAATATGAATTAATCAGAACCACCCAAAACAATTGTCAATCTAGATGGAATTGTTCTCTTATTATATCTAAAAACTAAGAGATTCTCTCATCTTTAGTGAACAATTCAATCCAATTTGAAGTACAATGTACTTGTTTCCATTTTTATGTGACCCAAAAATAGTTTAGGAAGGAATCCAAAATCATATTCCCAATCATTTAAATTTACTAAAATCTGGATTTCTCCTTAAATATCATATATATTATGAATTCATCAATATATCTCAAATATTCCCGAAACATATACAATCTTCACCCGTTCTTCTTAAAAATCCGATTTTATTTGTTATTAAAATTACAATTGATGAGAAATACATGGGTTGGATCATCTGAGTCTGATTCTCTCTTATTGATTTCTTCAAAATAAGGGATTGTACCATTTGAAAAAACATATGAAGAAATTTATTGTTCCACAAATCACACTTTCGAATTAAAGTCTCCGCCTATAAAATTCATTGATTAGTATCCAAATAATTTCATTTCCCTTTAAACAAATGTGTAAATATATCATCTCTAGAAACTACCTTCATTCAGAAACATGTTCTTTTATAATGACATAATTCATGACTTTGAATTAATCAAGGATCATTTTAAAATTTTCATGATTTAAATTAGAATTTAATGTAACATTCTATTCATTGTTGCTTCTTTTTTTTCATCTCAACTTATGTATGGAATTTTCTAAATACAATTGGTCTGTATTCAATCATATTGAATACAATCATTCAATATACGATCATTATAGATACAATCATTTAAAGTTACAATCCTTCTAGTTATGACCATTCTAGTTATGATCATTCTGGATATGATCACTTGTTACGATTATTATGCATACCATCATTATGGATATTATCATTTCCAGTGAAAATCATTCTAGCTACAATTACTAGGTATGATCAAATACAATCTACAAACAAAGATCTTCT
Organism: Viscum album; assembly: GCA_963277665.1. Classification (NCBI taxonomy): domain Eukaryota; kingdom Viridiplantae; phylum Streptophyta; class Magnoliopsida; order Santalales; family Viscaceae; genus Viscum; species Viscum album. Next base: position 1,901,112,677 of record OY728150.1, read on the forward strand.
TAGATACAATAAAACACAATCTGAATATGACCTATTCCCAATCGACACTATCTATATACTTTTCTTCTACCCGAATATGATTTTTTTGATAAATAATTCTCACCATATCTTTCCTTTTATTATACCTGAATAAGATGTTTTTGAAAAAAAATTGTGTCTCATCATCCATTGGGATAAAAAATTATATTGGCATCACCATTTTCATTAGTACCACCATTTTATTGGCACCACCTTCATCAATACCACATTTCAATAGCACCACATTTTATTTGTACCTCCTTTTATAGGTACCACATTTTAATTTCACCAACAATCCAATATTTATGAATACAAAATAACACCACCTTTTCAATATGGATATGATTGTTTTGAAAAACAATAGGTACTTCCTCATGAACCAGGATACAATTGTTTTAAAAAAAAATCTTCATCATTTATTCAATATGGCTATGAATGATTTTATAAAAAATTCGTTCAACTTATTTCCATCTGTAATCAGGATATGATGAATCTGAGTATGATTTTATTCTGATTTTTTTTAAAACAATATGAATTCTATTATTTTATGATTGATATGAAAAAAATTTGACAACAATTATTTTCTAATTAAAAACATATCTTTCACTCCCATTTTTTAACCGACTTGCATAATTAATTCTCAATAAAACATATGATTTATATGAAATACAATATAACATAGAATCATTCTAATTGAAGTAGAAGTTTCACATTAGTTCTAGAGTGAAACTGATGAAAATTCACTTCCAATATGATATATTCTCTTATGAAATTGATTTTTCATCAAACCAATCAATATTTTTATAAAAATAAATCTCCAAACAATTGTTTCCAAAAAAAATTGAAGCGATTTATTTTCATAAAAACAGAATGTGACAGCAAAAAACCACTCTTGAAACCTTCTTTACCATTATAATCATCATGGTATGAATTGATATCAAAATAAGTATGAAAATATTCATATAATTAAGTAATAATAATATGATATCATATTTTCATTTATTAAATCTTTATTATAACATAATAGAATCAAAGAATCATTATTTTATGATAAACTAAACATGAAATCATCATTATAATCCATGGAACTATTCCTTGTTAACATAATATAGTCGACTATGTTAATTTCCTCTACACTTTAACTTGCTAGTATAATTACAATAGCATAATGTTATCCCATGAGATATAAAAATTACTCCATGTAGTGGTGGAAAATATAATTCTTTTTGTACCCATGAAATAATCAAAAAAATACTTATACAAAGAACATGTACTCAATAATCATTTCATATAAGTTTTATTAATAAAATGTTCTCATATCATTTAAAAGTGGTCCTGATAAGAAAAACTCAATTAAATAACCACTATAAATTAAATGATAATAAAATTCAAAATAAATCGGTATATAATTACAAAAAAAAAAATCTTGGTTAAATAACACTTTATAAAGATAAATATTACTTTGTTTATTTAAAACTAATACTAATTTATATATAGATTAGAAAACAATATCCAAAAACAATGTATGTATTGGTAATATTGGTGAACAACCTTTAATATTGTAATTAATAATACAACATTCATAAGGAAAATAAATTGGAAGTTAACCAAGAATATAAAAGTGGATAATTATAAATGAAAAAAATAAATATAAGTCATTCCATCTGATTAAAAGATAATTTTATAAATAAATAAGATAAATAATTTTGTTGGTATAATTTTGATAATGGACATGACCATGAATCCAACATAGATCAAGAGAATAATAAGATTAATATATTTAATTACATTAAAAATTATATTTTCGTTTCCCTTATAAGACTCATGAAACAGAATATATTATTAAACCATGAGAATAATAATTTATTTTTATATAAAAAAAAGTTTTAGAGATGAAATCTGTTTGAAATGGGAAATGATGTGGGAAGATACAAACAAACAAAAATTTGAAAAAGTAATTAATTTAGGTAAAAAAATAACTAACACATAAATATTCATAATATTTCCCTTAAAAATCATGAAGTTAAATCTACTGAAAAATTTATTTTTTAATTTATTTTAAATAAAAAAATTTCAAAAAAAAATTAACCGTATCTTAGAATAATATATGATAGAAATATTTTCATATAGAAAATGTAATATATCCCTTAAAACCTATTAGTGAGACCCAAATAATAATGTGTAAGATTAAAAAATTCATCTAAAATTGGTGAATATATGATTAATGATAAAATTCATCATTATATAAAAATATTTCATTATGTAAACAATGGATATGTAAGAAAATGTTCTCAGTGATTATGTTTGGGAGCACTCAATTCAGTGATGATTTTTTTAAGGATAATTTGAACCCCCAAATAAAATAATATTAAATAAATCAATTATTTAACTAATTTTAATTTATATAAAATATTTTTCAAAAGAAATTTCATGAGAGATGATAGTTTTAATATCATTGTAAAGAAGAATATCCACGACTTATGGAAAGAAAACCTGATTTGAGACATGATTTTTTTAGAAAAATAGTTAAATAAAAACATTAGCAAAAATAGACTTTAAGTAAAAGAAAATTAATATATTTAATGATAACATAAAAATGAGAATAATATACAAAACATAAAATTATAATGATGCATATTTATAAATGTGTCTCATTAAAGGGAGATTGTGATAGAATGTAATTATATTATTTACTAAATTTTTTTATCATATTATAACGTCTTGTAAAACTAAAATAAATATCTTAATCATATTTATGAGAACATTATTCAAATCTATAACAATTTTATATAATAATTTATAATAATTTCTTATGAATGTAGTGTATTATTATATCATTATTTTAACATCGATTGTGTATAATTTTTTTGTCTTGAACATTATGTGTATTGTTAATGTTGGATATTAATCTTTTATTAGAAGATAAATATTCATTGTGTTTGATTTCATCTATACATATAATGCATTATAATTTTAAATTTTATTACTCTAATACATTTAGATATTTAATTATCAATCATGATGATGAAATAGAGAGAAAAAAACTCTTTAGTTATTAATGAATGAACCAGATATATAGTTATCCTTTTTGTATACTAAATTTTTAACTCTATACCCATTAAAAATAAATACAATTTTAACAAATTTCATTAACCGAATATAAAATTTCTACATTATTCCCTATATACCCTTTACATCATTTATCTATTCACATGTAAACCAACCAAAACAGAATACTTCCATAGGGATCGAATTTGTAAGAAAGTGATATTAAATATTGTTAATATAATAATTAAATATTATTATAAATAAGATATATATCATATATATGTTTTAAATAGATCCCTATAACTATTAATTATGAGTTGTGTGGGAAATGGATTTTTCTATTTATTATGTTGTTGGTTCCCTTATACACATGATTAAAAAACCATTTTCTCAATGAATGAAAAAAGTAATGGTATATGAAATTCATTCATTTCATAAGAATAATAATTATATAAAAAAATATTATAAAATTAATTACACTAATAAGTCCTTTCGTGATGTGTAGTTTTGTTGAATTATATAAATCATTTAGGGTGGTAATAGTCTATCCACACACATGATTGACAATATCATTCCTTAATAGGTGAAAAAATGAGTGTATATGTAAAAAGTGATAATTTAAGAATTATATAAGTGATATAAAAATATAATTATTAATAAAAACCCCATTTTTAAATTCAAAATGTGGCAGTGAATAAAAACAAAAAACATTCTTTTTTTGGAGGTGGTAGTCCACATGTACACACAATTGATGTCCTTATTCTTTATAAAAGTTGATAAAAAATTAATAAATAATATATCTTACATTAAAATATATAATTCTTTAAAAAAATTGTCTAATATATTCATCATCTTAATTTTGTGGGAGGTGTATGAAGCATGAAATTAAAAAACAGACTAATATGGGTGTATTATACCTCTAAGAAACATTGAATTTCATTGACAATGAAAATCAATGGGATGATATTACTACATAAGGAAAAACAATTATTATTTATGGAGATGATTTTTGAGCTAAATAATGGGAAATGGTTTCTCCTGAAACTGAAGAAATGTGTGAATGTCAAGGGGGTGGGAGTTATCCCTTTTATAATTGAGTAAGGGGTACTCTTATATGGAAAATAATTTAATGAAATGTGTAATTATGGATTTCTTAAAATTTCATTTATTTAATTGATTTATGGTTTCAAAGACATATATTTAATACATTAAAATATAAATAAATATTTTATAAGAATTAAATGTCAGGTAAAATTATTAAAATCAATTAAACTTACATAAGTAATTTCTACACTTATTATATTATATTAAATATTTATCTTGTCAATTAATTATTAAATAAAATTATATATAGACCGTAATTAATAAAAGTCATCATTTTAATTATGACATTGGTCATAATTTAAATGAATTCATTACATAAATAAGAGAAAATACTATTTTATATTAAATATGAATTAAAAATTACTGAAAATCAAATAAAAGTATATTTTTAATCAATTGAATTATTTATAAGATAAACATATGATGTTTATAAATTTGAATAATAATAATTGATTTATAATAAAAAATGATGTATATGTGAATGTAATATAAATATACTTCTTAAATTATCAATATTATTAAAATATTTTAATAAAATAAATAAAATAATTTTCATTAGTAATGTATCATTTTAAATAACTTATATCAATATTGTTCGATGGCTTATATATGTATAAATAATATATACTAGTGTATAATGTTATTCCATAAATTTATCTATGATGACTTAAATAATTTTATGACCTTCTTGGTCATTCATAAATAATGATAATATAATTATAATTATAATTTCTGCAAAACCCATGTTAATTTTAACTAAAAGATTATATTTTCCAGAACAAAAATCTATAAAAGGTAAATTTTGATATTATAAATTCAAAAAATGTTAATTTTTCTGGTTTTATTTATATAAATTGTATATTGATCACATAAATAGAAATAAAAAATACTAATATGTACTTATTTTATATAAAAATTACTTTCTTACAAAATATATGTCTCTAATATTTTCACATACGAAATATAGAGTAATTTATATCTTACATATATATTTATTATTTAATGATAAGAATAATATATATATATATTACTAATTGAATTTAATAATCTGTCAAGACCTTCATTTTACTATGTATGATGAAATATATCACAATTATAATTATTGAATGGAAAATATATATAATAAAAACATGGAATGTTACAATACATTTTTATCATAGAAAAAATTGTAATTGAATGGGGATCGATATTATTAATGTGGATAAATTTTTAATGGATTCAAAATATAAGTCAAGGTTCATAAATTCATGTACTCTTCTAATAGATAAGATAATTAATAGTGTAAAATCTATGACTTGAGAAGAGTCAACACTATTAGGAGTATGTGCCCACATTTAAGTTCAATATTAGAAAAATCCTTGTTTGATATTTATTATACATTATCATCACATCATTAGGAAAAAAAGACTTTAGGGATTATACTTATTAACCATACATCCTAATGGATGATAATGGGTTGATCAAAATAAATGATGTAATGAATTTAAGTAGAACATAATTAGTAAATGTTGGTCACCATTGATTTACACCCACACACATGTTGACTATAAAATCTATCAGGGAATTCAAGTGGTATCATAACAAAATATTTATCTATTCTATTAATATTTTAAATTATATATGTGCTTTAATGATTTATATGAGTTATATATTTATTGGAATCTGAATAAATATTTCCAATGGCAGATAACTAGGTAAATCCCAAGGTAAAGGAAACTGAGTTATCCATGGTTGTATAGTGTTAGAAGTCTTATCTGAAAACAAGGAAAGTAGGAGAATATATAAACTTATATGAAAAGAATATTAAACTCCCATAATCATTAAATAGTTGATTCATCACCACTTGACATAAAATAGATCAGATGGTTTAGTGATTAATCTATCAAAATTAACTCCCCAAAAGATTAAAATATGTGTCATGAGGACAATAAGTCAATTAAATCATTGGATTGAATATATAGTAAAATCAAGGATTATATGATGAAAATCATTATTAATGTTTCTAAATATATAGTTTTCTTCATCATGGGACTATATGATAAGAAATCACAATTGGAAATAAAAAATGAATAAATTGAAAAAACCTCAGGAGAGAAGTTATAAAAATAAAAATTCCTCAAACAACATATAAAAGGAATATAACTGTCTTTAAAACACTATAATATTATTTTCTCCATAGTAGAAGAATAATACAGAATATTAATTTTTTATAATAATAAATATTATGATGTTCTATCAAATTTTTATTGTGTGATAAAATCAATTATTTTAATTACACAATCTTAGTTTTAATAAAAAACTATATTAATAAAATTCCTTCGTGAATAACTATGTTACGAGAGTAAAATTAGTGAATAAAAACATTTGGAGAAACATATCTATGATTTCTTTTAAAACTCATTTGGATTAAGGATCCATGAATAACACATTTTGAAAAATGTCCACTATTTTTGAATAATCATTATAAAATAGATTTTATGATGAAGTTATGTTAATAGAGGATGAAAATTTAACAATTTTTGTATATATGGATACTCAAAGATATAATTTTTACATTAATATTGTTCGACACTTTCTGAATATTTAAAACAATATAATAAAATATCCACTTTCATAATTCCTAAATAATGTGTTTCTTGTAGAAATATTTAATTTAATGAATATAAATATTTTAATGTATCGTATTTATATTCGTTCTATAATATAATGACTACAGAAATAATATTTTTTGATGGATTATTATTTAGTAATATCTTGAATAGGATAGGATGTAGTTTTTAATTTAGATGAGTTAATAAAGTGATAAATAAACCCACCACTTTAATAAATGTTTATGAAAAAAATGAAGGATGTGTCACAACCCGTCCCCCTATGCCCGTTCCATGACTACCCCAAGCCGACCTTCCATAGGCCATGGGCTAGAGACTAGCACCAAAGGCGTGAATCCCTAAAACTGGGAAGGTGTTTCCTATATAAACTGAAATCACACACGAAATAGTACAAATTAGAAGTAAACACTATATAATATAATATACAAAAGAAGTGCTATAAAGTAAAAAGGGGCCGGAAATAAAATCCCAATAGGAAATTACAAGTACAATATAAATTAAAGTTCAACTGAAGAAAAGTAAAGCAACGACATGGTCATCCTCTAGGGTTCCTACTAGAAGGGTAGTCACAGATGGCCTCCACAGTACTCCACGTCTATCATTGTCCTCCGTGTACCGACTCATCGTAAGGTCCACCTCCGGGTACCATCCTGTCCTGCTGCTCTGGTCCTCAGTCAGCACTATCCATCATCTGCAACCAACACAATGAGGTGCAGGCATAGACCATGCAGGGTGAGTATAACGATACTCAGTAGGGACCCCGAGACCCTCAAGGTGTCTCAAATCTATCAAGGATAAATCACAAAGTATGAAGTCAATAGATAACCTCACTTACGTGTATTCCCTATGCATATACCTATGTTACCAAATAATCCATCTCAATCAAGAGGAAAAAACAAAGTTAAGGACTCGGATCATACCAAGATTTTATTATGGGAGTAATATCAAGTAACATACCCAGTCACATAGTTGGAACCTCTGCTAATGGAGTAATCCTCCACTATCGATTACAGTGGGTTTGCCACGTCACACAGAGGTGCTTCCCACTATCCATGGACTGCTGAGGTTCTCCACCTGTGGAGAACTGTGGGTCAGAGGCATCATACATAGGCGCTCCCCACCGTGGTTCTACTGCTTTACATAGAGGCCCTCCCCCTTATATCCTGATGAGGTACTCCACGTGTCGATTATTTTGGGTCTACCGCGCTCAAATAGAGGTGTTCTACACTGTGGGTCTTCCGTGACACCACATCGCTCCCCACTAGGCTATTCGAATCACTCTGAGTCGAATCGATCAGTAGTCATCAGGTCTCATCTAGTTACTAGGTCTCCGTGCTATGCTTGCTCGTCTCCCGGAGGATCCTCTTCAGGAACTGCAGGTCGATACTCCAATTATCACGAATTCCCATATAGAAGCATCTCAATGGTGTACCTCGTTGTAGAGGTATCAACGTAAGAGACTACACATCAATCGGACGCCTGACCTGTTAGTTATTGTCTTTTTAGTCATGGGGGACCGGTTGGATTCGTGTACGATCCAACATGACCGTATCTCAACATTTCCTCAAACTCCAATGGGCTATACTGAAGGGATCGTCATGCTCTAAGTTTACCAGCATCGTTGACCGTTTTTCAAACGGAAATTCGGTGCAAAAGATATGGCCAAATGATGTAAAGTGTCAGTAATGGGCATGGGCCCGGTCCGACCAAGTCAGACCGACTCGGCCCAACCCAGACTAGGCCAACTCGGTCTGGGTCATCCCAGTCAGCCCGCTAGGTTCGGCCCGGTTTGATTTGCCCAGCCCAGCAGACTGCGGGGGCGGTTGGACCCGGAGGTTGCCTTGTAGACGTCTTGGACCAGAGGCCGGTGTCGGCTCTATGAGGGGCGTGGCACGCAGACTCATACTGGGAGGTCGGCAGGGCGCCAGAAGGCAGTGCAGGCCAGTAGGGCATCGGGCAGCGCACCAAGAGGCCGTTCAGGGCACGAGCAGGCCGCATGGGAAACCGAGCAGGCCGGTAGGGCGCTGGGCAGGGCGAGGGCAAGCCGCGCGGGGTGCCGTGCAGGTCGGCAGGGCACATTGCAGGGCGTATGCATACCGGCGGGGCGCAGGCAAAACACGGGCTAGCTAGCGGGGCACACAGGTAGGCCGGTAGGGCGCGGTCAGGGCACGGTCTGGCCGGCGGGGCGCGGTTAGGGTGCGGACAGGCCGACGGGTAGGCCGTAGGCAGGAGGGCCGTCAGCTGGGTCTGCGCAGCCCGGACCGGTGGTGGTCAGCCATGAACGCCGATGCATCGCGAGGGTGTCATAGTTCATAGATGTTGTGGGTAGAACAACCTTTCTCATCAGCGCCTTCATCACATCGTTGTCACTTCATCGTCATGCCGAAAGAAACTTCACATAGAAATTGGAGGATGGATTCGGGCCATATTAGTTTGGCCCGCACCCTCAACGTTTAGGGATGATAACAGTGGGTTCATCAAAGAGGAATGAAGTTGAACAAAAATTGTATACAATACGTCTCATAGATTCTGTTTAAATGGATATGAGAAAAATTAAAGGAATAATACTCAAATTAAACCCCATGCCTTTTATTTGTCGTTTTTCATTCGTTGACGGAGTTATGGAAGGCATGCGAAGAAGTTATTCGTTCGTCACATTCGCCGCATGATTCCAATCCCAAGCATCGTCAGCTCTTTGAAGACACTCCACGTCGGTAGGTTTCTGGAGAAGAAGTCGAAGAAGGATCGTCGCCAACACTATTCTTTGGAAATATGCGTTCTTCATTCTTTGTTCTTCTATGGGAGAATTCTAATCCTTTCAAGATCTTCTCACAAAACACCCAAGTTTTCCACCGAAATGAACAATTCCCACCAATATAATAGTTCAATTATTTTCAATGATGGCACGACATAAAAAATGAATGAAATATATTAAATGGCCCTACCTGATTAATACAAGAAGTTGGCCCATTTAATTAAAAGTGATGGATCAACAATTAAAGAGGAGGATTTCACACATTTAATTAAAGGAGTTGGTGGCACTAATAATGTGGGGGTGGTCAAAGATTTTCTCCCCATTTAATGGGGAGTCGAGTAAATCAAGAGGCTCTCCCTCATTAATGAGGGAGAGTTGAGAGGGTTCCCTCCCCTCTCATTAATAGGGGGTTTAAGCCCCATGTGGACCCCACCACATTAATCATCTAATGGGAGGTTGCGATCGGGTGGGTATCACCACTATAACCTCTCATGGGAGGTTATGGTGCGGTGGCCCCACCTCCAACCTCCACACACCAAAGGCATCTTAAATAAAATATAGTGTTACATAGTTTATTTTATTCTTTTTTTACGAAAATCCAAAAACTAACTTCCATTCTCGTCCAACTGTTGTCTAGGTAAAGTAATTCCCAAGTGAATACTGGCAATGGGAGTTCAACGGAGCCCTTAGATTTAAATTCTAGGCACCGGTTCAAATGGTATAAAAACCTACACGTATGTGTACTAAATGTACCTAAACAAAACTTCTGAAATTTGTTCTGGGTACATCTAGCCTTAGAATCAAGCGCCGTAAATTTCCGTGGACCCCTAAAAATCCCTTGTATTTATGAAAAAATTACATGGAATTTTCAGGTCTTTATATTCTCCCCAGTTTAGGTCTTTGCATCCACATATGCTATAACTCGGACTATGGGATTAAATGGGGTACTGAGCACACATCTGAGCCTCCTGCTCAAATGTTCTCTCCTGGAGGTTCCAGTGCTTCCAATGACCGCGCACTAGAGGTATCGACCATCCACATAGGACTCGCTCCAGTCATTCCTCAATCTCCCCTGGAACCTCCGTAAATGTCTCCCCATCAATGACATCCATCTCCCCATGGTCGATGATGTGATAAGGGATGTGCACGTATCTCCTCAGCTGGGATACGTGGAATGCGTCATGCACCCGGTGCAAATGAGGTGGAAGATCCAAGAGGTAATCTTCCTCACATACCCTACTAAGGACCTAGAAAGGTCCTATTAATCTTGGATATTACATGCCGCCTCTACCAAATCTTTGTAGACCTCATCGAGGTGTGACCCGTAGAAAGACGTTGTTTCCATCCTCGAACTCCAGAGGTCTCCATCTCCTATCAGAATACGACTTATACATACTCTATGCTATCTTCATCCACTTCTATATGATCTATACCTTCTCCATGGAAGCCTGTACCATCTCTGGTCCCACTACTGCTGACTCCCCTGAGTCTATCCAACATAGTGGAAATCTGCAACGTCGACCAAAAAAGGCCTAAAAAGGTGCCATCCTGATGGTGGAGTGATATTTGTTGTAGGAAATCTCCACCAATGGTATGTTATCCTCCCAACTACGACTGAAGTTGATGACCCAAGCATGTAGCATGTTCTAGAGGTTCTGAATGGTCTGCTCAGTCTGACCATTTGTCTCAGGGTAGAAGGCGGTTCTCAGTCAAATCTGTGTCCCAAAAGCCAAATTCAAACCCTTATATAGTCGTGAAGTAAATAAATATTCACGATCGGGGATAATTGTCAAAGCTATACCATGTAATCCCACAATCTCCTGCACATATTAGAATCCCAAGCTCTCTACTGAACCCTTCTCTCTGATCTGTAGGAAGTGGAGAGACTTGGTGAGTTGGTCGACGATCACCCAAATTGAGTCATGACCCTTGGATATACGTGTAATAACCATCATGAAGCCCCTGGATATCCCATACCACTTTCAATCTGGGACCTCTAAATGTTGGACCAAGCCTACTTGTACCTGCTGCTACACCTTCACTTGCTGACAAGTGAGTAATTGAGAGACAAACTTCGCTACCACATTCTTCATTCCTGGCCACCAGTGCTGTCTCGAAGGTCCTGGCACAACATCGCCACTCCTTGATATACAGTTAGAGAGGATGTGTGGAACTCCCTCAACGCTTCATCATGAAGCGCCACTGGTAGCAAGGTACTTCCTCTGAAGAGAATGACATGATCCCCACCTTCATGAAATCAATCAGGTGCCTACCATGTAGATATCTGAGCACATCATGTCTCGTAGTTAGTGTCCCCATGTTGTGACTCCCTGACTCGTAGAAGAAGTGGAGGACTGACTGTAAGAGACTGATGGAAGGCTACTCATCCTCTATCCATAAAGGATATCTGTAAAGCATCCAGTTGCTCAGTCACCTCTCCTAGAAGTTGTATACCAGACCTACTACTGAGTGCATCTACAACAACGTTCCCCTTCCCATGGGTATACACTATCTTGAAGTCATAACACCGGTAGAACCCAAGCCATCATTATAGTCTCAGATTTAGGTCATTAATAGAGAAGATATACCTAAGACTCCGGTTATCAGAGTACACGGTAAAACATTCTCCCATCAGATAGTGTCACCACATCTTCAAGGGGAAGACCACTATTGTGAACTCCATGTCCTGGGTAGTGTAGTTCTGCTCGTGTTGTCCCAGCTTCTGAGAACCATATGTGATCACTGCCCTCTTCTACATTAGAACGCACCTGAGTCCGGTCCCTGATGCATCACAGTAGAATATGTACCCTACGCCTTCCTATGGAAGCCTCAAAATGGGGGCACTAGTCAGCCTCTTCCTCAGCTCTTGAATGCTCTGTTGGAATCTATCTGACCACACGAAGCTTTGACCCTTCTTTGTTATGGATTATTGTGGTGATGAAACTCTGGAAGAGTCTGGAACAAACCCTCATTAGTATCCAGCCAAAGAAGATATCCCCCCTTTTGGGGGGTAAGCATTGAATCATCTTTTGAAAATATGTCCCCATGTTCTTTTACTACTTTTTGGAACAGAAAACAGAAAAATCCTACTGCCACTTGTGTAAGGTTGGATGACTCAAGAGTGATCGACTGCACCCTCCTATGCATGAGTTGAACCTGTGCTACCTAGGTTTCATTTCTACCGACTAAGGAAAACTTCATCCCAACATTGTAGATAAAACACAACCTTTTTACCTAATATAGTCAATTTGTGTATGAACTGTGATTACCCAGTCCATACCCAAACTAACGTTACAATTCCTCGACACTGCCACCAATAGGTTCTAATCGAAACTCTCACCCCAAGGGTTATATCACTCCATCGACATAAGTTTGACTACCGAGTCTCCTTCCAAAGATATATCTAGAAATGAGGGTCAAGTCAATGGTTTAACAAGAAAATCTAGTTCTGTGACAATATTAATGGATGCAAGGAATGATTGGTACCTTTGTCTATTAATACGACAGATAGTATAATAAATAGACCATACCTTGAATCATTCTTAGATCCATTGGGTCACACTACTTGACTGCATGCAGCTACCCTCATACCCTACACTCCAGCTCCCTGAGCCTGGCGAGGACTACAAATTTAGGGGGTTGTAACTTGTTGAAAAGTAATCCACCTCATGCTACACTCATAACTCTGCTTCCATGTCTCTTGCCCTGCAGATTCATCTGTCACTGTAACATATTCTTCTCGAAACTTCTTGCATGCCCATGTATATGAGACTGGCGCTAGTTTCCTACATTCCTAATACTAAAATCCACTGGCTGTATCCGCTCATCCGAAAAACATTCTACCAAAAAGGTTCTCACTATAGTCTAGAGAAAAGGTGCTGGATTAGATGTCCTAAAACACACCTCACTCCGTATTCCATTCCCCAAAGCGCTGATCGTATTGTATTCATCGACTACTAGGAATTATCGGTACCCCTCGATGGATACTCAGCTATTGACATGTCATCCGGAAAAATCTATACAAGCTCTATAGAACTCTCAACCGCTTCCTAAACCTAGTCCTCAGCCGCCTGTGAGTCGGGCTCACCTCAGAACCTAAGCGTTATCTGATGCTGAAAAGCGTGTATGAAACTAAGCCTACATGTGTCATCTACCGGTACCACTGGTAGTAACAGATGACCAATAGGCAATGATATAACGGACACACTACCTGAAGGTACAAACTCAGGAAACAGTCTATATACCAAAGCCTCATCACTATGCGGACCAACATCATGGTCACTCACTAGAAAACACTAGTAGATAAGAACACTATATGCTCTATGGGTGTCTCACCTAGGTGGAGAAATCTAGAAATATACTCTAGTAAGTCCTATTCTACCAGGTAATATGTCTCAACTTGTAACCTCGGAAGCCTATTCCATTGGAACTTGTGAAACGCGCTCAGTCGGTGTGCGCCGTCTGCCAGTGCGACTGGAGGAATGAACTGCACAACAATTTGTGGTGTTGCTGGTAAACAACATGATGGTTCCAACATAGTTAGAGGGACCTACACCGGAGCCTCATCACTCAGTGGGCCATTATCGGGTACTCTCTTGGAACTCTAAATGGCTCTCTAGAGGGAGGCATCCTGAATTGATGTGACACGGTCAAAAGATTATACTTGGTGAGGTGACCTAGTTGAGTTGACTTAAAGTAAAACATTTGAAAACACACATGAAATTAGTGTTCTCATGCACGAAGTCAAAAATCAAAAATCTGGGTCCTGGTGTATGAATACGTTGTCCACCACACCAACACTAGACTCTCTGAACTGAAGCCACAAATAGTACCCTTAACACTATTTCTTCACAGAAAAGAAAAATCGGATTCCTAATTTCTGTGGTAGAACCGACTCCTCTGATACCAATTTGTCATGACCCTTCCCCCCAATTCCTATGTCATGACTACCCCAAACCCTCTTTACATAGGCCAGGGCCTGGCGACTAGCACCAAAGGCGTGAATCCCTAATACATGGAATGCATTTCCATTACAAACTGAAATCACACACGACAGAGTACGAGCTGTATGTAAACACTAAGTAATGTTGTATACAAAATAAGCGCTGGAATGTAAATAGGGGTTTGGAACACAATCCCAACAGGAATGTACAGTAACAATTAAAAATGAAGTACAACTGAAGAAAAGTAAAGTAGCTACCAGGTTGTCCTCTGGTTTTCCTACCTAAAGGGTAGGTACAGATGGCCTCCACAACACTCGACTTCCATCAGTCTCCTCCGTTTACCGACTCGTCGTAAGGTCCATCGTTGGGTACCATCTAGTCCTGCTACTCTGATCTTCAGTCAGTGATGTCCTTCATCTGTAACAAACACAACGAGGTGCAGAATAAACCGTGCATGGGTGAGTATAACGATACCCAGTAGGGAACCCAAGACCGTCAAGGTCTCTAAAATCCAAAAGGAAAAATCACAAAGTATGAAATCAATAGATATCCTCACTTAGGTATATTCCCATACATATATCTAAGCTACCAAGTAATCCATATCAATAACAAGAAAAACACAAAGTTACTAACTCAACTCAAATTTTTTTATTCTAGAAGTAGTGTCATGTAACCTCCCCAATCACACTATCGGAACCTCGTCTAATTGAGTACTCCTCCTCTATCGAGTACAGTTGGCCTTCCGCATCACATAGAGGCGTTTCCCACTATCCTTGGACTGCTAAGGTACTCCTCCTATAATTTACCATGGGTCTACCTCGTCACATAGAGGCGCTCTCCACCATGGTTCTGCTGCATCACACGGAGGTGCTCCCCCTCATCGACTATTGAGATACTCCACGTTTTGAGCACTGTGGGTCCGCCGCACTCACACAGAGGTTCTCCCCACCAAGGTTCTTCCACGAAACCAATGCTCTCACCACTTGTCTAGTCTAATCACTCCGAGTAGAATCAGTCAGCAGTTGTCAGGTCTAAGACAACTACTATGTCTCTACAATATGCTCGCTTGTCTCTGGGAGTATCCTCGCCGCAAACTATAGGTTGATACACCAATTGTCAAGAAATCACATGTAGATGTATCCCAAAGGTCTGCCATGTCATACATGACTCAATGCAACTGACGGCGTGTCAATCGGATGCCCGGTCTATGAGTTATTAGATTTTTAGTCCCCGGGGCCCGATTGGATTCGTGAACGATCCAACATTACTATATCTCAACGTTACCCCGAACTCCAATTGGGTATACACAAGAGACCATCATGATCCATGATTACCACCGTAGTTGACAATTCATGAAATGAATGTCTGGTGCCAAAGATATGGCCAAAGGATGTAAAGGGTCCTTAATGGGATCGGGCCTAGTCCGACCCTGTCAGACCGATTCAGAAAAACCCAGACTAGGCCGACCCAGTCTGGGTTTGACCCAGCCCGTTGGGCGGTTCAACCCGCTAGGTTCGGCTTGGTCTGCTAGGCCTGGCCCAGCAGACTGTGGGGTCGGTTTGGCCTGGAGGTCGAGGTTGGGGACGCGAGGGGTGTGGCTCCGCAGCTCATCCTTGGGGGTTTCATGGAACTAGGAGGACGCGCGGGGCATAGGAAGGCCAATGGGGGCACCTGTAGGCTGTGCGGGGTGCGGGCAGGCTGCACTGGGTAGGACGGTAGGGTGCCAAGTAGGCCGGTAGGGCGCTGGGCAAGGCGTGGTCATGATGCGTGGGGCACTGGGCAAGCAGGCAGGGTGCTAGGCAGGGGGCGGGCAGGCTGGTGGAGCGAGCGGGCAGTGCGTGGGCAGGCCGGCGGGGTGTAGGGACGCACATGGGTGGGCCGCGGGTAGGCGCGCCACTGGCCGGTGGTGGCCGGGAATGCCAGTTCACCACTAGCCGGCGGTGTTCGGTTGGGTACACCGGGGTGCCGCGGGGGCGGCGCGGTTCATGGAGGTCGTGGGTAGCATGAACACTGTTGTCAGTGCCTTCATCTCCTCATTGTTTCTTTATTGCCATTCCAAAATAAAATTCACAAAGAGATCGGCGGAGGGAGTCGGGCCATGTTAGTTTGGCATGCACCCTCCGCGTTTAGGGATTATAATAATTCGTTCAACAAAGAGGGAGAAAGTTGAACAACAATTGTTTACAATACATCGCATCGATTCCTTTTAAATGAAGATGAGAAAAAGGGAAGGAATAATACTGAATGTTAACCACCTACCTTTTTCTGCCTTTCGTTGTTCGTTGATAGAGTCACTGAAGGTAGACGAAGATGTTCGTTGTTCGTCGCATCTGTGACATGCTTCCAATCCTGATATGTGTCGGCTCATGGAAGATGCTCCTTTTCGGTAGGTGTTTGGGGAAGAAGTCGAAGAAGGATCTTCCCCAGTGTTCTTCGCTACAATAACATGTTCTTTATTCTTCATTTTTCACTGGGAGAATTCTAATCCTCCCAAGATCACCTCTCAAAACACCCTAGGTTTCCACTGTAATGAACAATGCCCACTAAAATAATAGTTCTTTTATTTTAGGTTTTATAACAAAATTAAAAATGAATGAAATAAATTAAATGGCCCCACCTTATTAATTCATGATGTTGGAAGATTTAATTAAATGTGTTGGCTCAACAATTAAAGATGAGGATTTGGAAAATTCAAATAGGGGAATTAGTGGCATCATTAAGGTGGGGGTGGTTAAGGAGTTTCTCCCCATTTAATGGGGAGTTGAGGAAATCAAGAGGTCATCCCTCATTAATTAGGGAGAGTTGAAAGGTTTTCCTCCCCTCTCATTAATAGGGGTTTTAAGCCCTGTGTGGTCCCCACCACATTAATCCTCTCATCGGAGGTTGAGTTCGGGTGGGTCCCACCACCATAACCTCTAATAGAAGGTTATGGTGTGGTGGCCCCACCTCCATTCTCCTTGGAGTGGTTTTAACATCAACATACCAAAAGGTGTCTCAAATAAAATAATGTCTTGCACACATTATTTTATTATATATTTTTTTATGAAAAGCCAAAACCTAACTTTTATTCTCAACCAACTCTCATCAAGGTGAAAGCCTTCTTAAGAACTATTACATTGAGATATTATATGCCCTAGGGAAAGGAAATTTTGTTCTAGAATACAATACTATGAAGTCCCGTGGTTGCCTTTTGCGGGAAAGTTTAGATAAGTTATAATCCCTATAGATGACCCTAATGGAGTAAGAGTGTACGGTTTTCCTTCAGGGAATGATGTTGACACCAACGCTCGTTGGGTGTGTGAAGGGGTCTCATCTAGGAGACATCGACCCCGAGGTTCTGTGTCATCAAATATTCACATGTGATGCACCTTATAGATATTCAAAATGATGTTATCATGAGATCAAATTCTTCGGGAGAACTATAGTTCGAGTTGTGCTATAAGAGGAGGTGATGTGGGAGTTCCATACTTCTCCCTTAGCAATAAATCCAATGATGTGGATGATGTGTTGGGATATTTAGTGGATGTTTTGGTGGTACAAAATGAGATGGATTATAGCTAAGTTTGAATCAGGATTCCTTAACTGTAAATAGGTGAATGATGAACACTAGGTACCAAAATGTTTTTTGCATCCTCTTGATATCCCAAAATGGATGTACGATGACATATCCATGGAAGTCGTCATAGGTCTCCCATGCATGATGAAGGGAAATGACATGAATTGAGTGGTAGTTTACAAACTCATGATGTTAGAAAACTTCTATTCTATTAGGGAACAATGTTGAGAGGATATTTTGGGGTGGTTATATGTATGATAGATTTTTCTCCTTCACGGGGTGCCCAAAAAAATTTCTTCCATAGCGAACTGTGGTTTAAATCATGAATTTGGAGAGTTATATAAGAATAATTTGGGAACCAAAATTGGATGAGTATGACCCTATACCTTGACACTGATGTGTAGACGAAGCACATTATATAGGAGCTAGAGGATATGCTTAGAGAGGGCGTTCTGGATCTCTATAGGAGTTGGGTGGATCACCGACCATTGTTGGAGTTCACATACAACAACAACTACAACTCCACAAATTTTATCACACCTATTGAGGCCATATATAGAACAACCAACTGTTCACCCTATTATAGTATTGAGATTGGAGGGTCATCATTTATGGGCCCATATATGGTTTAGGTGATGAAATAGAAAGTGTTGGTCATCCGAGAATAGATGAAGATATCCTAGATCAGCCATAATTCCTACACGGATCACCATCATAGGCCCCTGGTGTTCAAGCTAGGAGACCACATATTATTGAGAGCCTCCCCACGAAATTTATTGAAGAGTTTTGGAAATGGGAGATATCTATCCCGGAGGTTCATTAGACTATTCGAAATCCTGATGAGGATCAATGAGGTTTCCTACCCCCTTGCATTACACCCATAGTTGGAGTAGGTTCATGTCATCTTCCATGTGTCGTAGTTGAGGAGATACATGCATGACCCAGGAAAATTTTAACCTACGGATAGATGTAAATTAGGGATGGAGACATCTTTGAATGGAAACTTTTGGTGATTGAGGACAGAAAATAGCAGACCATAAGAAGATGATGCATTCCCCTGTTTTGTGTGTTATCGGAGCACAGAAACATGATGGACAATTCTAGGGAGTGGGAGAGCTAGATTCGGTCCAAATATCAGGAGTTTGTTTTCATAGTTTTTCATTTCATGGATTAAAATATTAAATGATGGAATGATGCAGTGACCCAATTATTACCTAATAATAATTTGAAATATTTCTATATATTATTCAAGAGTCAAGAACTGAGATTATGTGTGATTTGAAGGCCCTATGTGACATGAAATAATTTTTAAATAATATTAAATATATTTCATTTGAAAGCATAAAAATATACGAAAATTTTATAAATCATAAATAGTAGATCAAGACGGAAATCTAAGCCCAATGTTGGGTCCATAATGTGGTGTTTCTCCCATGAGAGACATTAAATGAGTCGGCACAGGATGTTCGAATCCCCCACTTGTTTGAGGAGAGTTTTAAGTGATTTAATTAAATTAATTTATTAATTTATTAAAAATACATAAACATAATTGACGGTTATAAACTCCCATTTTAGAGATAATATTACATAATATTGTCTTGAAAACGAATATTACCCCCTATCCTCTCCTCTCCTCTCATTCCCAATAATGATCAATGAATGAAGAATGATGAAAACCCCATGGAACTAGAAGGATGAAAGTGAAAAATATCCCCATTCTTTATTGATGAACATGTTCTATGTCAAAAATGAGTGATACCATCAATTTAAGACTCTTATTAAATGTTTTATTGCCTTATAATAGAATTTGATCATGATTTTATGTTGTTCTTCAACATATTCCCCATGATTTCAATCTGTACATCATCCTATGTACCATATTCATACTTCTTACCACATTTTCTAATCTGGGTGCCCTATTCTCAATCATCGGCCAATAATTAAGGTTTGGTGATGATTAAACCATTATTTTTTAGTGTTGTTCCCTATATTTTCTTCTAATTTATCACTATGTAATCCCACGTGATCCATGTTCGATGTTCTTTGGTGCCACGAGCTCAACCAGACACCCGGAATGAAGCATTTTTACAAAATAGTTACATCTTTTTGAGAAAAGAATGAATATATAAATGGAAAGATACGAGGATGAACAAAAATAAGGTTCTATATAGATTCGATGAGAATTTAATTAATGATAGCGTTTAGAGGTTCCGGAAAACCCTTGGTTTGGGATGGGGAAGAATTTTGACGAACATCGAAGAAATTCTGTGTTATTTATCCAAATCCATTTATTTTGGAGTGAAAACTGGTGACATGGACCATAGATGAAACATATTTGAAATGTGGATGATAATTCCTGAGTTTTATGATATTTTGGAGAAGATACTGACTACACACCACTTTCAATGGAGAACTCACATCGTGTAGCATACCTCATCGGTGTATCTAATGTTTTTGGAAAATTTAACTATGGCAAGACCATTTGAGATGTTGTGTAATATCTCTCCATGAGGAACAATTAGTGTAAATTAGAAATTGACAGGGACTCACTCAGTACTGAGAAAACAAACAAAACATGGCCATAGGGGCAACACCCCATCTGGACAAACACACTATGTACTGAATTTATTGGACTCGGAGTTAGAGTACATGGACATCGCCAGGAGGCATAGTCCATTACCTGGATAGAAAGGACATTCCATGTAGTCCAATTATATGGCGTGTTCCCCTAAATGTAATGGAACATGTGTTCGGCTAGGGACACGACTAGGAAAGTAAAAGGAACCACATTCATTGTGGGGCCCCTAACACGTCTTATACTATTTGAGATCATCTAAGGAATAATCAATCATCCAGATGTACTTGTTTTAAAATAGATGTCTTCCTATAATATACCTATCATGATTGTTTTTTCACTAAGAGAGTGATGGTTCCCTCATGAGAGGCTTTACAGATACGATGTTGAAATTACATGTTAGAACTAATAGAGACCCCACCTGATGAGTCGTTATGGTGCTGACCCCAAAGAAGGGTTGGATAACATAGTCCCTAATAATAAAATACCATGTTGACACATTAGTGGATATGGGTAATGTAGTCCCTAAAAAAGATATTGGACTGACCCCTCAGCTGTGATGGATAGCGTACTCCCCAATGAGCAGATATATTTTTGACCCCTAAATGGTGCAGGGTGACATAACCCTCGATGAGAAAATACTATGTAGAGGTCATAGTATGGATGGGTAGCATACTCCCCGACAAGAAAGAGCCGGATGACACCTCATTTGCGTAGGGTAGCAAAGTCCCTAATGAGAAGATACCTGGATGACCCCTCAGTAGGGCTGGGTAGCGTATTCCCCGATGAGTCGATACTTTGATGAACCCTCACCAGGGCTAGTTAGTATAGTCCCTGACATGTAGATACCAGGCTAACCCTTATCAGGTCGAGGTAGTGTAGTCCCTGATGTGAAGATATTGGACTGACCCCATAATAAGGTTGGGTAGAATAGTCCCCCATGATTCATAGTAGAATATTAATATTTCGGCACTCTAGCATGGAATGGTTCGACTAACCTAGGGACTCAAAAGAAAGTGGGGTACATTCCACACTCAGATGCATCCATGTGATGTGACTGTGAACCATGTAGTTGTTTCAGTGCCACCCATTGTGGATAGTATCATCATGTAGTGATTTAAGACCCTTTTAATTGGGAATCCTGGGAAGATGTGATGAGGTTCTAGGAATTATAGATTGCATTATATGTAACTGATGGATACTCACTTTATTAGGCTGAGCTATCGGATCCATATCCACATACCCTCAGGGTTGGGATTCTTTTAATTATCATATATATCCATCATTTTAAAGTAAACTCCCCTTGCGTATTGTTTAACCATCTTCTAGGGGTGGAAAAGATGCATGGGGTATTACACGTAATTTTCATTTCTAGTTTCTTATTCTTGGATATGCCAACTCTCTAGGTATAGGTAGAGGCCACTCAATGAGGTGTTTAATGCCTCCTCATCTTGATCTCCTTGTGTTTTTATGAGACTAAATTTACACTCTTGTTGGGTTGTGAAACACTCTTTATATTCCCTTTACTGTACATTATTCCATTTATTACATCTCATTTGTGGTATCACATACTTCTCCTCCATAAAATTTTAGGGTAATTCTTCTAGGTATGTCTATATTCACCGTTGTATGGGATTTTCCCAGAATGTGTCATACCTTTTCTAGATAGAAGACATGCCGACTGTGACTACTGAGGAGCGTGGGGTTACAGGATACATGGAACACATATGGTGTTAGTAGTTAATATATAGGATCTAGAATCTCTATTAATATTCTATATTCTAGTTTACACGTTTTCGAAACATTTTTTTTGTTTGGGAATGTTTTCCCCCTTTAATTTTCAGAGTTTTCTACCATATTTATACTATTGGAGGTTCATGCATGTTTAGTTTACATTACATAATTTCCATATTATTTTACATTCCCTTTTCTCCTTTTCATTGAGTTATTTTTGTGAGTGTGTTTGTAATGGTTCATAGGAAAAGGCCTCCCTGTGATAGTTGTTCCTTCGACAATTGTCCCAAACCCCATATCTATGTTTTTGGGCATCAGGGTAGTTATATCTTGAACCCTTATATGGGTTGGTTCATGGAAATACTCTCTAGTAATGTTCAAGGGGTTTCATGTGGAGACTCTAGATGTCGTGGTGTTGGGATATAGTGATGAATCATTGGACATTGAGTAAATAATAGATTAAGAAATATTTATTTTAATATAATTATGAATTATAATTGTTTACAATTATTTATTTATAGTTTGTGATGCATGGTAAGATCATCGGTGGTGTACCATCTCAGTTAAGTCATAGATAGAATTGGAGATCATAGTAATAGTTTCTTATTAGAATAAATAATTTTTTAATATTATCATATGAGGTAGGTGATCTTATTACATTCCAAATGAGTTAACTAATGTAATTTATGATGTATATAAAAAAAGTAATGTCATTGAAGATGTTATTGAACAATAATTAATTAATTTAATTTTTTAATCTATACCAAATAATTAATTTATTATATTATACATACATTTTCTATGTATTCTCCATGTCCACAATGTACCTTGTGTACCATCCCCTATGAATGTTTTTTGATGGTCGTGCCTATGAAGAAAATGGTCCCCCATGACACTTTGAACAATATCGGGGGTGTTACAAAGCTAAATTGTAATAATAAATAGTTGGTTACATTTCATAAACTACATGGACACCTCTAAGAGGGTGTGTAAAATTCATTAAGATGATAGACCATTTTGGGCCATGTGAGTACTAGTTTTGCACTTTTTCCATGGTGGAAATAACATATGAAGGGAAAACAAGGATTTGATTATTTAGTCGACCTAGGGTGGCCATATGATTCTCGATCAGCAATGAAACATCTCCCATTACTATATTATATACAAAATAACCCATGTAACAAGAGAATATATTTATTACTCCTTTAATTTTCAAGGATATTGACTCCATATTGTATTGTATTTAGCTAGGACAAGATTGTGACAGAGAATTGCAACTGTTGTTCCTCGACATATGATTTGAAATAATGGAACCAATGTGGGGATCCTTCCATTTATTTCCATAGGGGACCCCTATTGGTTCTTGTAGATAAAGAGTAACCTTAAGAGGGTGTATTGGGATCATGTATTAAAAATTAGATATATCAATTTATAAATTTAACCACCCATGGGAACTAGTGGAATGTGAATAATGATGATGGGTTTAAGATATCTACAATACCTTAAATAATCATATGTTTAAAAATGATTGGGTAATTCCGTATAATGTGGTTATAAAATTTTTATCATATTACATAATTGTTTTTAGGATGTGATATTTCATGTGACGTAATGGATATTTTAATTATTTTTGTAAAATCTTGTATTGTTGGTTTTGATTGATATAGAAGACTCTCTTTGTTTGGAGGTCTATCATACCTAATAAAACGTCCATATTAGAGATGTCCATGATACTATCTATGGGGATGAGTTAAATTTTTGTTAAAATTATATTGGATTTCAGAAGATTATATAATCAGCCAAATGTGTGATGTTGGTGATTTATGGGTCCTTTCAAGGTGTGGGGTTTTCTCCCATACTGTAAGGATTCATCTGTAAGAATAATAGTATACATTGATGAAGCTTTACATGTGGTTTTTTATTGAGATAAATATTCTCTAGGTTATTATACAATATATATGGGTGATTTGGTCCCCCATTTCATTATCACTATATACAATAGTAGAAAACCTAAAGGCCATTATTACATTTTTCCATAGTCATTAAAAAGTTCTCAAAGATACTATGGAACTTATTGAAGATAATGTAATCTATTGGGGTAGTGGACTCGATGATCAAAAGTGGTTATAAATTTAATTCTAAATATTTAATTATTTCTCTAACTATATCACTTTTCTATATCACTATATGTTTTTTCATCTATAGGATAACATTGGTGGAAAAATAAAAAAATTTCTTCTCACACCCTGCTCAAGCTACCATTGAACATGGGTACCCGAGTAGACTCTAACATGGTTTATGTTCAGATTGTTCCTTAACCTATGTTTTATATGATATAAAATTATTAGTTGATTTATAGATGTGGGTATTAGGTGAGGCTCAAAAATATAGTAAATAATTTTGACATTCATTAATTTCTATATTTATTATATATATATATATTATTATATATATGATTGTACTTGTCAGTGTTTATGTTTTTATGACTCTATTCATTTTGTACTCAAATAATTTATCATTATCCATTATTATGTTTCATTTATTTCAATGCACACTGATGGATGTTTAAGGATATAATGATTCTTAATGATTTTATTACTATTTTTCTCTCTGAAATGGCTTATAATATCAACATGAAACAACCTAAAACACCAATTACTATTTGGTTTCATCTAAAATATCGGTAGTTATACAGGTGTTTATTTGAATATATTGGTTCTATTACTATTAATTATAATAATCTCTATGATGTAACAGGTTATATTTCTGATAATACTAGAATTTGTTATATTTGGATCTTTTATAATTCATATTAAGGATATTATATTATTGGACAAACACTATAAGTGTTTATGGGATGTGCAACTCATTTTAGTTAATTTCATGTGTATATATGTATCAACATGTAATGAAATCCATGATGAATATTGATTCCTTTTTTACATTATTTATTGGATTAAAATGGATGGATATTTTTAGTTACTTTGAATACCTAGGTTGGGAATCATTCTATAATGATCAGAAGAGCTATGTGCTTTCAATGACTGATATAGTAGAAAATTAGATGAATGGTATTGTGGGATGAATAATTGGGAGAAAATCAACAATAATAAAATTTATAGATATATGAATAAAGGTGTGGGGATCCATGAGATTAACTGAATCTAAAGTTTCATGCTGTAAACACTTTGTTGGATGATTATTAATGCATATGTATAGTTTGAAGAGACTATTTACTTGATGTATAACATGGGAAAAAAGTATTGGATTATGGAATTTAATGTTATTAAATACATTAATATTAATAGTATTTTAGGTATGGTGGTATATTTGATGAATTTTATCAGTGATATATTTAACATACTAAAAATTCTCAGGGATAGTCACTGAAAGTGGCCATAAATATGTGTGATTCATAGAAAACAATAAATGAAGATTTTAAAATTAATTTGAGTAAATTATTCAAAGAATGGATATATTTTAGATTGGATAGGAAGTAGAGGAATTACATTTTTTAGTAGAATCAATTATTTTGGAATAAATACCAATGACCAATTTTAGTCATATGATATGAAAAAGTATGATTTTTGAAAAAGTTAATATTTATAGCGAAGGGTATGTACATATAATTTCCCATGTATTCTAGAAAAATATGATATTTCTCTAATATCAGAATAGTTAGTTTCATATTAAAAAAATTTAAAATACAGTTCCCTAGTAGATATATTTTTAAATTATTAAATAATCCAAACTAATGTTTCAGGAGATTTTTTTTCATGATCAAGAAAAACCACTGAAATTTTGGTGGCTATAGACCTAGATATCTTCTAGTAGAAGCTCAATAATAGCCCGGTGTAATATAGCTAATACCCCAGTATACACACTAGGTTATTTTGAAGAGTGGGCATAATTTAAATTTATTTTTTTAAGACAAACCTAATTAGGTGTATTTTGGGTTGTTTCATGGTTTTATTTTAATAATCAACTCTAGCATCACTCTCTCTATTCACAGAGAAAAGTATTTCAATCCACCACATCATCATACCCTCATCATCTCTATTAATGTATGGGTGATGTTAGGATATGGAGTATAGGTGATTCCATTTTATTTCTTCGTTGTCACATTTTATATCCCCCATTTATTTCATTTTCACTTTTCATTTTGTTGGTCTTTATTAAGGATTTGGAATGTTATTCCAATAGATCATAGTGAAATCATGTTGTGTGTATAGGGATATTTTTATGGTGACTAGAAAATTCAAGAGGTGGTATAACATAGTGAGTTTTATTTTTTATTTTATGGTTTTAATTCATATATTAACTTTTATATTTTTCATAAAAATATGATTGAAATTAAATTTATAATTGTGTGATTTTTCTTTGATGTTTCATGAAGAAATCATGAGTGAGTGTCGGGTGACATTGGACTCTCATTTAAGTTAGTTTTTATAGGTTTTTACATAGTTTAATACAAGAAGAAATAAAATTAAAAATTAACTATAAAATTCCTAAATTTAAATTTTGTGACTCTTGAATAATGTTAAGGGCATGAGAACAAAAATGATGGTTAGTGGGGTATAGGAAATAATAATTTGGTAATAATAATGATATCAAAAATGAGTTACTTTAAAATTGGTGTTGTTTTTCAAAAATATTTCTTCATTTAGAATTACCAATTTTCAATTTGGTGGAATTTCATTTGGTGTTTTTAAGTGAATCTAACCCCCAAGTGTTAGTTGGAGCAGAATATTGTGGTTTTTATATATTATGAATGACCTAGTAATGTTTCATTGGTGATATAGAACCAAATCAAATTTATATACATATCTACTATAATAAATTTTTGATAATGTTTGAATGAAATGTGAGAGTCATGTGGAATAGTTTTTATCCATTGTATTGAAGTTATTTGATCTCCTTAGGTCATGTGTTGGGTAACATATGGAAAAATTAAGGGTGATATGATATAGTACAACATACAAAGTGTTTATTAGTTTACTATAATGAAATTTAGTTCTATAATATGAATACATAATAGTAGGTAGTTAGGTTATTGGATGTGGTTTCCTGGGTAAAAATATTATTGGAATGGAGAGTTTCACAAGGGTTGGATGGGTCAATTTCATATGGGGAATTATTTTTCCATAGAATTAAAATAATATATTAGATATAGTGAAGAGATAATACCATGAAAAGAGATTAGGAAAATTTTATGTAATGATTATATATTCTTTTTATTTTTGTCTATTCCAAGTGATATATGTAAAGGACGGGTATGTTAGACTACAATAAGGTAACATCTAAATAATTAGATATGTGTATATTTATAAAATATTTACTGACTATCATGTTGGAATAGATTCAAAAATTTAATATTTAATTATATATCTATATTCAAAATAATATAAGGGAAAAATATTTATGTATCAAGATTTTAAGCATAAATATATGTTCAAATATAACCATTTCAATGGCCAGAATTACCAACAAGTAGTTTTATATAAATTTCAAACCGTTATAATGGATTATAAAAACATGGTTTTCTTTGATTTTTTATATGATTATGTAATCACATCACCTACAATATATATATATATATAATTCAAAATTTAACATTGAATAACTGTTAATCCATTCAAGGTTTAACAATATGCATAAATAATAATTTGTATATTAGCATAAGTTGGAAAAATAACACATCCTTCAAAAATGAAACATTACAAAAATAAGTATTTAGAATTAAGAACTTTTTTTAATACTACTCTAACACATGTCATTTGTAACCAATATATGGGATAACATGTGAGTGATGAGTGGTCAACTACTCACCAGTTACAAAAACTAAATTAAAACATGGTTGAAAAGATGATTCCAACACATGAGTTATTTAACGAACATAATGAAGATAATTTACAAAAAAAATAATAATCCAACAATATTATATAAAATAATGTAAAATAATAGTATCCTTACCTTGTAATCTTTCAAAGATGTGGCATATTGTATAATAGTGAAATATCTAGACAGGGTAATACATTAAATAACATAGAGATAAAGAGAGGTGGAGGAGACATAAAATGGGATTCTATGTAGGGAAAATGAATTCAAAATAATGATGGATATATTAAATAGAATTTACATTAAATATATTATTGAATTTCCTCTCAACATGTCATAAATTCAAGGGTATAATATTTTCATATTTCATGGAAATAAGGTAGCCAAAACTAAAAACCTATGTTCCATCAGAAAATTATTCACTAAAAACATATTTACATCCTCTTTCTTTCAATCAGGTTTCATATACGACCTCCTTAACTTCTACATTATCAATTTAAATGAATAAATAAAAAAATAAAAAAAACTAATCGAAAATAACTTATATCATTAAAATATAGATGTTTTACCTTGTCATCCTTATCATTGACATATTTGAAATGTTTTTCATTTAAATTTCATGAATACAAAATATAAATAAAGAATATTTTATATTTGGAAAATAATATTTAAAATTATAAATATCCTAGGAGTAAGTAAAATAACATATAAAATTATCATAATAGATTCACCAAAAAATAAAAAATATGGCTAGAATCATTATTTTATTCTCATGAACACTATGATTTGTCTCAATCAATTGTAATCACTATATAATTTATAAATTTTATTATATGTAAAGTGTGTAATGATTGTGTTATATTATCATGGAATTTATTGAAGGTATTTTTCAACTTATAACAAATATTTATAAGTATACTAGCTTAAAAAATTGCACATCTCCTAGAAATCATAAACATGTGAATTCATGAAAAGTGATGTTTATAGTTTATATGAATCTAGTTTAGGAAGATATTTATATTCTAATATCCTTATTATTTACAAATGAAATGTTTTTCTGAGTGATTTAATTGACTTTATTCTTATGATTTTTCTTATCTAGATATCTAGTCCACCAAAATAATATTCTCTAACTCAGGTATTGATATAATGATTAAAATACTAGTAAAACACTATCTTTTTTATGAATGTATGATACAACTTTGTTTTCATGTTTGTTATCACATTGAGATTTAGATATTGGAAATTGACATTGAATTCCATACGATGAATCAAGGTTTCAATATATATTTATATACTCAGTTGATGTAAATTAATACAAAATAGAATATATATATAATCCCTATTTTTGATATACTAATGGATGATAGTTACCTAAATAGTGTTTGATTTATTTATTAACTACAGTTAGAGTGATCCAAATAGTTTTCATGTAATCATGCAATTACATTTTATTATTTGTATCTAGAGAAGTGGGCCTTTGAAATAACTTGTAGTACTTCAATCAATTAGTTATTAAAAAAATTTAAGTGATCGATTAAAAATATGTTGTTATCATATATATATTGATTATCAAACATATGATGTATTTAGAGGAATAAGGATATATTTTTTACATGTAATGTTAAAAAATTACCATAAGGAAGTGGTAATAATATATTATGTCAATGGTTTAGTAGAATATAGTGTTTATTTATTATTTTGAGGAGCCAAAAGACTAGGGGATCCATAAAAAATATTACAAGGATATAAATAAATTAAACATAAAATATAATTTTTTTTGAAATAGTTCATCATGTAATTGAAAATTATCATGAACAATAGTAATTTTGAAGGGGAATTACCAAATTTTTTATGGGGTATTTGAAATTTCTCTACCGAAGAATAAGAAACCCTTATCATATTAGTAATAGCAAGATATATGAACAATAATGGTTTCCCATTTTATTTATTTGTGTTAGATAAATATTAAAATAATCCCACAACAAAATTGAGTCTCTTTGAAGAGTTTTAAATTTTTTATAGACCAAACACATAGAACATTATTGAATAATAATTTAAATTTTTTTATAATTCCAAGTGTTATAACACCCATTTATGCGTAAAAAAAATTAAATGTAATTATATACTATAATACAATAATAATAATGGATTTTAAATTTTCTCTGCAATAATATAGTTCAGTTCATCTATTAAATTAATATATTTAAATTATTTCATATAACCTAGTGAAACCATTCACAACACTCACAGAGTTTCTAAAATGGAATTATAATCATAATAGATATTATTATCAAATATTTTTACGCATTTAATCATCAAAATAAATATTCTATTGATATTACACTCTATAAATAATAATAATGTTATAAGGGTTCCATCACATGGATGATCCTTCAGTGAGATGGAAGAATGGTTACAGTAATCCTCTTGATCAATTATTATAAGGACAACCTTGATAGAGGAGAAATCCCAAAAGAGGTTATGATATAAATGGATGTTATTTTAAAAAATTAAAAATAAAATATATAAATATAAAAAAAATTAAGAGATTTTATATTACTAGAATATAATGGTAATGTTATTATTTTATTGATGTTCATGTTCTCTTATATCCCCAGTAGCATTTTTTTTCTTGTGTGGTTAGAATTAGCAGAAGAAGAGTTAATATTTAAATTCTAAATGACTAATTGTATACTTCCAAATGAACCAAAAAATACCATTACATATTACCAGAATAATTTTAACATACCTAAATGATAACCTAGTTGAATACATATTCGTATAATTTAGTTATACGTAAAATACCTAAAAAACATACCTGATACCAAATCACACTTATCTGAAACACATCCGAATATAGCATTACCTGATGAAACATTAAAAAAATAGACTACAAAGTAAAAATTTGAAATAAAAATAATATTAAGATAAAATTAAATATGATATATTTGAGATGGACGTAAAAAATGGATCCAAACATAGTCTTTATGATACTAATTTTATATGTATGTCAATTCCTTGAAATTTATATGTAGAAATAATTAATTATAAAATTTCTTTTTAGACATTTATTATAATTTTATTTCTTAGTTTAAATATCCATTACATAATTTATTTTATTCATATTAACATGATTCATAAGATTTAATTATTTTTATGGGAAACTATTTTATTTTTTGTAAATAGATTCCTAGATAAACTTCATCCAAAAATTGTTGTCTTCCTTTGAACATAACAATATACATAAACATATTTCAAAAAATTATCTATCATTTATGTATTATTATATTATTATGACAACTTGAACATGTTTTTTTATTTCAAAAGGGTCCACACACATCATTGTATACCTCACAAATCCCGATATTATAAAATTCATTTTCAATACATTTTATTCTCTTTGAAAACTCTAATTAATACATTTTAAAATAAAAAAATATATTTGATAGGTTTCACAAAAATATTTATTATATGTATGTTAGTTTAAAGGAATTTCATTGGATTTATCAGTCGTAATATCATTAGTAGAACAATAAATAAGAACCATTTCATTCATGTTCATCACACAATAGCCATTAAATTTATATATCCATATTTATAATAACTAAATAAAATTATCAAATATCTTATTTTGTTGTGTTTTCCTTCATCATGTTTTGTAAATTATTTTTATGTTGTCTTTTTCAAAAATCTCTCTTTTATTCTGTCACTAGTTATATATTTGGAAAATATTTTTTCTAAATAGGAGGTAGTAGATTTGGAAATTTATATTCCATCTTGATAGAGTTTAATTTTTTTTATAAATATAACCATTATAACATTATTTACATTTCAATTATGTAACGGAAAATATTACAAATAAGTCAATAAAATATAAATATTAAGAGGATTTTTTCTTTTATTGTCAAAGTGCACAGTGGATGAATTATCATAGGAATATAGTTGAATAGAAAAATTGTATTGTTTATATATATTTGGAATTATGATTTTACAATGGTTATTTTTTAGTCGAATAAAATTATTATTATTATTTTAATTAAAATACATTATTTTTTATGTGTTATAATAATTAATAAATGTTATATTATTTTCTAGTTTTTTATGTATCATTAATATGGTTTATTTTTTATGTTATTATGACTAATAAATAGTATATTATATTAAATTTGAATGATAATAAATTTTACAATGGAGTTGTTATGACTTCTTATATTAAATAAGATACCTTTGACTTCAAAAAATTTAAAGAAAGAAATAACTTTCAACAATTATATTCATAAATTGTTAATTAAAAGATTTTTAAATAAATATAAATGAACCAGTTGATCCATATATTTATATAGTCATTAAGGGATTCATATTGCATGAATGAGTTTCCACTTTTTACAGACATAAAATGAATATGATTGAAATATTTTATTTCAAATGAAGAATTTTTTGAAAAATCACTACATCCACATATAAAAACTCATGGTATTTCATGTTTATCACCATAGACTATGTAAGAAAATAATATGTAGGGTTACCAAATTCATATATTTCATCATGAATCATAATAAATTTTTCAATTCCTAAATTTTTTTTTAATTGTATAAAATTGATGTTTACGGGTTATGGGTAACCATTATTTCTAACAAAATTCAAAAAGAAATCATCCAATGTTTGAAAAATGAAAATAAACAATGTTATTTCCCATGAAACGAGCACCTCCATGTGCCTGTTTCCATCTTCTTCCCTATAAAACCCTTGAGAAACATCTCTAGGCCTCATGAAAATAAAACAATCAGATCATTTTAGGTGAAGTCTTGTCTCTAGTCATTATCATCCTTATATCATCAGTGATCATGTCGTTGATTCCCCACCACCACCAAAGTTGGTAACCGAAAAAAGGATTTTTATGAAGTTAAACCATAAAAAATCGGCCCACCATTTCCAAGGACACAATCACCTTGAAATTCTTTTTCACCATTGTCAAAAAATCCTAAAATCCTAATGAACTATTCAAAACTGCATCATATAACACCTTCAAACTCATTGAACATTATCATTGCATCTTCATTGCACATAACACTATAGTCCACTTCGAAAACCAGTAACCAAACCCTAATACACAAACTGATCATCAAATAAAATAATCCCACATATAAGTAAGAGACAAACCTCCATAACGACATAAATAAGAAACACTGAAAAACTCATTCAAATGAGAAAAAAGAGTCATAAGATAACACCACTCAAATTCTTGAAGCACTAGAATCAGTAAAAACAACCAATCACAAACTCCCAAATCATATTATATTACATTCTCTTCATATTTGACTAGGAGAGGAGTATAGGAACGGGTGGATAGTTCATATTTTGGATGGACGAGGACTATGCAAGGAATCATTACAAATGAGGATAAAAATCGGAGCTTCCATAATAGGAAAAATACGATCAGGAATGCTTAGAAAACCATCGACTCTCGACCCAAAAAAAACATAACCCGGATGTTACCACTACTGCAAACCAAATATAGATAGGTGAAATTGAATGAGGCATCAAATCATGACATGGGAACTTTAGGGTAGCTAAAATCCATCAAATATAATAATAACACATCCCCATTTAAATAAAAACATGATAAAAATAACCTTGAAATTGATTTCATGCACAAGGTTCGGTTTTCCATGATAGTTTCATCATCGATTTAAAAATATATAAATGATGTATTATTGAAAAGGATTAATTATAGTGAATACTATCTTCATGTAAGGACATGAGAATGGGGATAATTTGGTAGAAGACAATGGATAGGGAAGGAATTGGAGACTCCTACTCCCTCTATATTATACAAAATAGAAACCCTATACTGATTGGTTGAGGGGAACGACACCACTCAGAGCTTATTCAAGTCTAACTTTATTAAACCATTTGTTTAAACTATCCTATAAAAAATATATTTACTTGTATATAAATTTATTAATATATGAAAATCACCCTATAAATGTTAGAAATTTTTTTCATATTGTAAGAAATACTTCAATGATATACACAAAAAATAATAATATAACATCATAAAAAATTATAAACATGAAAAATCATAAAGATTAATTTCAATGCGTCATGTGAATCTGTTAAGAAAGATATCTAAATCCCTTGATACTTTTTAATGGGAATTAAACTTTTATTGAGTAAATTGTATAGATTTATAATATTTTTTATATCAAAATATTTTGGCCATTTGAAGAATATTTTGTTTAATATGACTTATAATCATATTTAGAATTTTGTTCATGTCTTACTATATTTTTAATTACATTAGATAAATGTTTTATTAATCTGTATTTTATGTTACATCAATAAAGAATTATCATTTTAAAAATTGAATCTTTTATTATATGGTTTTATTTCATTTTTGTTACACCACAATATTGTTATACAAATTTTTATTTTTTCGAATATAAATTATCCATAGTATTTTTTCTATCATATAAAAGAATAAAACATAGAAGTATCATGATAATGAATATACCTATAATTATATTGATCAAAACCATTTCAATGTAAGATTGATCGTATAATATAGTATATATATCAATTTATATGTAGCATAAATTAATTGAAACTAAATTTTAATAGTGAATCACAATTGAATTTATTATTTTTTTTATAGTGAATATGACTATACCCAAAAAACAACTTTTTTAAAAAGAACAATAATTATAGTTTTAAAATTATTAATTGAACTCTTGTGGTATGGAAAAAATATAGTATGTTAATGTAGTAAATCAAATATTACAATTTGAATATATAGTAAAAGGGAGGGAATAACATAGTATATGGCATTAATAATGATCAGATGGTCAACAAAATTGATGGTAGATATTTTAGAGATAAAATAATATTAAAGTAATATTACTATTTTAAAGATATTCCACCATATAATGGTTATTAATATACAAATAATCATATTTATTTAAGAAAATATGAAATTTTTAATGTGATTTAGGTACAAAATTAACGTATATTAAATAAACTATATCCCCTATGAAATAATAATCCTTGTTCAAATAAATTATTTAATGTTTTTAGAAATAATATATTATAATGATTAATAATAGGTTACAATGAAATGATGAGTATGTAGATACAAGGGAAAAAGGACCACTAAATTATTTTCTAAAGGAATTATGAAACCACTAATATATCCTTGATAGAAAAAACATTATAAGAAATATATAATGGATTATAAAAATATTGTTGTAGAAGAATACACCAAAAATTACTTTGTTTCCATCATAATTGAAATTAATACACAGTGTTTTTATTATGTTATTGCAGCATGCGATGTTAATTTGATAATGAAAATTGAAATTTTAAAACACAATTTGATAAAAATGGACACTGTAACATCTCATATAGTGATGAAATATGAAAAATATAAAATTTCTTTAGTCATGATATTATTCCTATGGGAAATATGAAACAATTTTGAGTCTTCACTACTAACAAAGTGTTGATATATCATATTAATATAATTTATTAATTATTATAGTATTAATTTTATCTACATATACTCAAACTATATCCATCATGCTAAAATTTTATCCAAGAAGGTTGTACAAACAAAAATGAGTTTTTAATACAAATATAACGGGTTTGTAAGGTATATGTATGAATAACATAGACATTGAAAAAAAGATAAATATAATCACATGAAAATTATTGAATATGGATTCCAAAAAAAAATTCACCTTTATGCAATGTATCAAATTTATTTCCATATAGGTCTAACTCTAGTTGATGTAGGGATAAGGTCATATTACTAAATTACCAATGGCCATGTTCCAATTTTCTATAAATTTTCATAAAAAAATCCATAAATAATTTCATTTTGTAGAAAATAATACAACAACAGAAGAATATGTTTCTATAGATTATTTACTATAGAATCATTGATAATTTGTACATGAATCCTAAGAATACTTCTCTTGACAAAGCCATATAATATATACATAAAAAATTCAATATTTTCAAAATAATGCGTAATGAAATGAAAAAAAATCCCTAAATAAATGAAATTATATTATTAAAATTGATAGGGACCTGATACTTCTCTAGAAATATTTTTTGTATATATTTCATATTTCATTTGAGATGAAGATCAAAATATCTATTTAGGGAAAATAATAATCTTTTATAGCTATATTCCCTATTTTATAAGGGAATAAAATTAAGTATCTATTATTTAGTATTTATGTAATGAATTTATTTTTAAGAAAAATATCCACTACTTTATTAGTGATATGTTTCACTCATCAAATTATAGTTCTTAAATTTTTGGGTAAAAATTATAAAAATATGTAGTCTTAATTTTGTGAAATATACTCATTTGAGTTGATTTCATGAAATTCTCAATTTTTT
Source organism: Viscum album (assembly GCA_963277665.1). NCBI lineage: Eukaryota > Viridiplantae > Streptophyta > Magnoliopsida > Santalales > Viscaceae > Viscum > Viscum album. The sequence continues at coordinate 1,901,149,266 of OY728150.1, forward strand.
ATATGATATGATGTTTTTAAAATTAAACCCATTTAACAATCAATGTATTTATTCTCATAGGTTTGATACACATTAGAGTGACAATATTATTTCTAATTAGAGAAATTTTTTTATTATATACATGTGAAATTATAACTAAATACTCATTGTATAGAAACACTATAATATGGCTATCATATATTTATAATACATTTGTATTTATGATAAATTAATAACATTGATATTTGAATAAATACACAAAAATAACTACTAAGAAAAAAAAAATTTAGTATATATATCCAAACTTTTATGGTCTTATCTAGCTTGTATTTTATATTTGTATCATTGAAATCATAAAAAAATAGATAATGATAAATTATTGAATCAAAAAGGACCAATGGAATACATAAAACTATATAGAACATAATAATTCCAAATCCCATTTACATTTTTGTTACAAAAAACCCAATAAATATGGTGAATTATTTTTATTTGGCTATAAGAATGAAAGATACGTTAATCATGTATTCAAGAAGTTAAAGGAACACATGTACTGATAATAACAAATATTTATTTTATCCATTGACTATTTATTTTTAAAAATATATAAAATGTAAAAAATTAATTAATTTAAATATTTATTAATTACAAAAAATGAATGTGAGGTGATTCTCTAATAAAAATATTCTATCTATTGTAAATATGTTTTGTTCCGAAAAACTGTTGAAATATCTGGATAGGTAAATATTTCAATATTTTGTAATAAGATTCTATTTTATGTTATGTAGTACATTTATCTATATACATAATAATCTCGTATAAAAAATCCATTTATTATTATAACTAACAATTACAACATTGCTTCCAAATAATGTATCAATTATCAAAATAATTCTCTTATTATTCACAATGTGTGTCGCCATGAACAAAAATATTTCATCATTGTATATATTGTATAAAAATATTCCTTCTCATACATAAATAAATTTTTTTCTATATGAATTTTATAAATCATTTAATATGTAAGGACATATTCCTTTCCATAATGTCGGTTCATGTCATTATATTTATTACTCTCCACAAAGATAAAAAATGGCGTCACATAGAGATTTGTTAAATGAATTATATTGAAAATAAAATGTCCCTTAAAATAGTTAAAAATTGTTTAATATAAACTACAACAAATGTTTTCTAAGATTTTTAGATATGCCCACATATTAGTTATTTAATTTATGTTACTTTTTATTTTATGATAATATATTATAATTGTTTAGGATCAACATTATTCCTCAAAAAATGTTCAATAATTTATTAAACTATGTCTATATAAAAAATTATAGGGAATTCAAAACTCATGTGATTTAATGATTATATCAAAAAATATCATCTTAGGAAGTATTTATTTGATCATCAATATTAATTTTAATGAAAAATTTTTTTATTTTCATTGGATGTTTTATTATAGATACTTATAACAATGTTTTTCTTTTTTCGAAATCTATATCTTAAAACTAAGAGAATTAGTAATGGATATATTATATTTTAAAAATTATAACCTTATAAACTCATTATATAAAATAATGTATAAAAAATCCCATATAATTTTGAGTATAAATATATTTTAATAATTAGATAACATTATATGGAAAAATCCTTGTAAACAATCTCCTAATTATAATAATTAATATATATTTTGTGATAACTTGTAATTGTAAAACCATATAACATATAAATATTGATCTCGTTCAATTTAATATTTTTTATAAAATAAAAAAAACTCTTGAATCTCATATTATATATAATTTATTAATATATAATTATTGTTGTTAGAAAGAAAATAAAATGATCAAGTGAAATGTAACTGAACTGATATAGTAATCCGAATTAGTTTTCACCAAAATAAAAATTAATTTAATATAATTATTCTCTATATATATAATGAGTATGATTAATGATTTAATACATGTGAAAATTAATATTTATAATGTGGTTGAACGAACATAGATGAATCATGAAATTTATATATGGATCACTAAAACATTTCATGATCCAACAACCCATGAAATTTCTTATTATCAAAAATAAATAAAGCAATGGATAAATGATATATTAATTAACTCAAAGTAAAAGATATATAACATTTGTTCCTACAAGATGATACATATTATAAAATCAACCTCATGTCCCTTAATGGTTTTATTAAGTGTCCACCTTATTTATACATATTAAAAAAATTCTAAAAACCATGACTATTATATCAATATTTGTCTAAAAATCATAAAGGTAACATTACATTCTCTATAATATTTACTAGTTTTTTCATTATCCATATAAAAATCTACAATTATTTATATTTTTTGTAATATTAGAGAATCTTTTTAAATCAAACAATAATGTACTGAATAAATTATTATGTTAAACCAATTTTTCCATATGATCATTTTCCACAACATTATTCTTAAATAATTTCGTATTGTGACATAATAAATCATTTATCACAATTCAAAAATTTTATTTTTATTACTCATATTTCATATGAAGTGTTAATATATTATATAAATTTATTTATTATATAATGTATCCAAATATTTTTCTACACAGAATAATTATATTTCATTAATGTTGTTTGGTCTCATTTAAGAATCATGTTTCATTATTAACAACCCATTAAATGAATTCTAAATGGAAATGATTTTGGAGGGTCATTGTAAATACATACTTCTTTGATTATTCATTATTTCTGGGATTTGATTAGTATTAATTGATTATTCCATAATTTTTATGAGTAACATATTCCGTTCAGTCTTATTATTATATTCCACTCTACCTTTACAAATATTTAATATTTATTTTTTGGAATAATTTTCTTTTTCATAATTAATTATTCCTCATATTTAGTATAGTTAATGTCCTCTCACCTATACTATATTCTACCATGTTTCCCTATGATTATATTTAAATATGATATCAATTTATATTTTTTTTAATACTTCTTGGGGAAATCAAGAAAACATTTCCTAATCAGTAAATAATTAAATCCCCAATAACTTTTTTTCATTATACATATCATTACAATATTTTAGGAATTTCGAACATTTTCATATTATCTCATTATAATTCATGTCATCATCTATATATTCTAATTTTTTTATAAAATATTTTATATTAATCGTTATTTACTCCTTTATAGAAAATGATTTTTACCTCCATTTAAGATTTACGTTTATTCATCAAGATATTTCCTATCGACATTTCATGGCTGTAAAGATAGTTTGGTAATATTAAATTTGTAAGAACATCCAAGCCAATATAATCTATTTTATAAATGTTTATATTGAAATTTATAATAATAGTAATTATAAATTTCATCCCAGTCGTAGATACATAGAGGAATTTTTTATAACTTAAACTAAGTTCAAAATTTCACCACAATGAATAGATCCATTATTAAAATATATTCTATAATCCAAATATAATAAAATTAATCTTGGAATGTTTATAATAATTATTCCATGAAATTATTATATTTTTAATCTATATCATGATTTAATCAATAAATTTATAAATAATATTTAGATTTAGTGAATCAAATATCATATTTATAAAAGTGGGATTTTAATGAAGCATTATGTTCCCTCTCAATAGTTTCAAATTTATTCTTGTCCAAAAATATAAATGTTTTTATATTCTATGAAATAATATGAAAATTCTAAATTTTGATAATAATATAAATTATATGACATATAAAATATAGAACAATAATATCTTTCTATTGATGACATTCATTTATATAAAACATGGGAACACACTTATGTGGATGAAATTTTATCTCTATATAAAAACTTCATTTGAAATATATAATCATTATGAAATAACTCTAATCATTTGTAATATATGGATTAAATCCTTTATTACCAATATGATTAATGATTTATAATAAAACCCTTCCCGATAATTTCAATTTATTTAAACTAGAAAATCCAAATAAAACAATTCAAATGAACAATTCCCACTAATACTAGTGGGAAGGTTTAGTTAAATGATGCATGATAAAAACAGTTTGGGGGGACTCAGTTTGAAAAACATTATTCATTTAAAATAATTATTTTCCATTAAATAATTTTTTATTTTTAATGATAAAATAAATGTAGTGATAATGTGTGATATAGAGATAACAATCATATGAAATAAATGATATTTTTATTAGGTTCACTCATATTTTTTTATCAGGAAATTAATCCTTGTTTGTAAAAGGTTATGCTCATATTATTCATGTCTCTATAATAAATGAGTAAAAATATGTTCCTGAATTTAATGTAATATAATCCTAAAAATATCATCAAAAGGTCAAAAAATCCATGATAATAATCATCATGTCCTTATATGGTTATATTAAATGTAATGATTGATTCTTCATCTCATTTAGGGAAAATATTTCATTGGAACTCCCCAGTGAATATTTTTTTTATATTAGTATGACTTATAATAATTTATAATATAAAAAATCATTAAAATGTAATTAGTGAAATTTTGTAATGGTAATGTATAATATATTGGTGGAGTCAAGTCAATGATAGATGAAAAAATAAGAACAATATTTTGATATCACTACTCAAATATCCAAGATTTTTCCCATAATCAATAATATTTTTTTCATCCATTATGATGCATTGAGAATAATAATGATATGATATTATAGGATATAATAATATTGATCCAATGTAATAATTATTTATTTATTCAATTTAATAATCAATGATTTTATTTAAGAAACATTGAAACACTACGAAACACCATGTACATTTTTCATCAAATATAGAATTTTAACAAAAACCAAGGACTATTTTATCCCAATTTTCGCTACCCTAAACTCCATGATAAATTCATTAAACCATTTTCCTAAAAATCAAAGATTTTTTAACAAGATTCAATACATAGTAGTAAAAACCACATACATTTTCATCTACACTGTTACCACCCACAAACCTATAAAATAATATGAGTACCCCCAAGGTACTTTTCATTCAACCGGTTATTGTAAGTTTTTCAATAAACTAAATAGTATATTTTTAAAAAATAATATTTTGGGTTATATGTCTCCATATAGATTTTTATGTCTTTAATAAAAAATAAACACTAATTTTTATTTTTTTCAATTAAAAAGAATGTTGATAAGAAAAAAATATTAAACTTCCTACAAAATCTCATTAGTTTTCTTCTAAAGAATTATTTCAAAGATAAACCCAATGATAGGGTTACTTAAACACAAAATTAATTAAAAGAATGATATTTTTTAGTTTTTTCCATCCCTAGATGTTTAGATCAACACTATATTAACAATGTATTAATTGAGGCCTTCTTATCAAACAAATTTTCAAGTAAACTCTTATGGATTTTACAATCAACCACATCACTTAATGGCTCATTATATGATCTCTAATAATATTTTTATGGTGTTTTTAAATATTGTATTGTCATACCATGTTAATTTAATAGTATAACACACCCGTTTCAATTAACATTCCTTATGTTACCCCTCCAAAAATTCAATGATTTCAACATTAATCAATTCAACATTAAGAAATAATTCTCTCTCAATAACTTTATCCTCAATAAAATCAATCTAAAAATTATAAATAATGAATTTTATATTGGATATATAAATAGAAAGAAACATTAATAAATTACATTTCTTGATATTTTTAAAAAACATATTAATTTCAGTTATAATATTTATTTCTTAACAATATCTATTTAATATTCATTTCTATTGAAAAATTAATTCAATATAAAATATAATGAATCAATAAAAACATTATACCACTTTTGAATTTATATTTTCTCTAGTTTTGATAAAAAAAGTAAATTATTATAGAATTTAAAATTATTATTTATCTTATATTATTATATAATAAAACTAATATAATTGATGAACATATCCACACCATTGATATTATAAATGGAACAATGTCGAATATAAATACCTCTATGTTAAATTATTTTTTTATTTAATTAATCCATTGTTTATGAAAAAAGGATATATCACTGAATTATGATTTTTTTTAATGTTAACATATATTTTTAAATGTAGAGTACTGTATCACCCTGATATTTTCTGAGATATTACACGAAATTGATAAAAAAAATTAGATATCTTTATAGCCCCATAACCCCATATCTAAATGATTTATAATATAATATACCATTATAAACAAGTTGATAAAATAACAGAGTGATTAAGAGTAATAATATTTTGAATATTATGTATAAATTATTTATATTATAATTTAATATCGATATATATGTACCCAATTTTTAATAAAGTCATTATATTCTTTAAAAAATACATTTTCCTCAAAAATTGTTTTTAACAATTTTTTCTAAGAAAATAATACAATTAATTTCATCAAATTTGACAAAAATGGTTGAAAATTATATTTCATTTTTGAAATCATATTTTAAAAAATAACTTTGGTTGAAATTTTTAAATTTCTCCAAAAATATTTACATTTACTGGATATTAATAAATAAAATTTTTTATTTAAAATTCTATTTTTTTCAACCATTTTAAATAGATTAATTTTATATTAAAATGGTATTAAATTTTAAATAAGTTCGTTTATATTAAAAAAATTCATCTATGGAAATTGGAATTAATTCAATGTGTATTTTGGTATAAGAACATTGTTTACTAATGAAAACATTTTTATAAAAATCATTTCCATTGGGTTTTTTTAGTTTATTTAAAAATTAATTAATTGATATTTTATATTATAATTTTAAAGAAATTGGTTTTATATTTATAATCTTAAAGTCCAAAATTTTTTATTATTTCAATTTCATTTTTTTTATATATTGAATAGTTAAAATAGTAAATATTTTTTAGTATATTTAATGTTAAACCTGGTTTACCAGGGGATTAACTAAGAGAAAAGGGAAGACATGATAATTAAATTTAGATAATTCATATTCTATTTCCACATTTGGACCTAGTATTATCCCACTTTATAATATATTTCCATTTTTATGTGATTTTCTTTAAAATGACCTTCATATATATTTTCCCTTTTAATATAATCTAGGTGTGTCCTCTCCACCACTAATAAATGAAAATCTATCCATTCACTTCCTTACACCAAATTAATTATTATAGTTAAAATCAAAACTACCCACCCATTATAAAAAACCTTATACATTAATTAGACATTTTTTTAATTTTCAGAATTCAATTCTTCATGTCCCCGGGAATGGATCTAAATGAGACCAACCAATGGAAAAGAAATCATCTTAACTAAACACTTTCAATTAATTATTTATTGTTTAGTAAATAAATATTCAATATTCCGTATAAAATAATATATAAATTTTATATTTTATATATAAATTTCATAATTATTACTAAATAACTAATATCCACCTCTATTCCATCAGATAATACCTAAAAGTTTCACTCATGTGTATTTGTGGATTGCTACCTCCATGCAGTGATACACTTAATTTCCATAATATTCATTAATTTTTTTTATTAATGTTTTAAATTTTATATTTTATATATCTGAAATCATTTTTATTATTGATTTATAATATTTTATACACCTTCTTATATTCCCATCTCTTGGAAAATGATAACATCACCCATGCATATGTGTTGAATATCACCTCCAATTAGTAGGGGTATTCATTTTTCATTTTATATTTAAAAGGATAGTAATAAGGATTTATAAATTGAATATATATGATATTTATAATATAATAACTATTTTATAATGTTTATCTTTTATTTACCATCTATTCATTCAATCTATGAAGAAGTAAAAAATCATTCATGCATATGTATAACCTACAATGTCTATAAACTGCGTAATTCATTATTTATTCTATACAGTTTATAATTGAATATATTTATATATAACATGAATATGAATTTTTTATATAATAAAAAATATTATTTTTATGATTTAAGTAGGATAATATTATAATTCAAAAAACACCGAATTGAAATTCTCATGAAAAATTAAATAGTGAACACCCGTAAATGATTATTTTATTAAGTAATTATTAATGAATGGGTATTGAAATTTTATTAGTGGATATTTATTGATATATTATGTTTTTAAGATATTATATTTTAGAATTATAATATATTTAAATTTATTAAACATTAATTTATATTACTTTTTAATCAAGTAGAACATATATTCAGTTATTTATATTACAATTTCAATAATTATAGAGATTGTTTTGATCAATTTTTTGTGACGTTTTTTGTCCAAAATTAAAAATACCATGAATTTTATTATCCACTCATTATTTAGAATTATTAAATATATTACATTAATTTTCCACTTTTTATGTATAAAATATACCAAAAGAAATCTTATTTATGGAAATTGAATTTATATCTCACTATTTTCAACATCCCATTTTTTTATATATATCCATATTTTATTAAAATAGTTTAAGGAATAATTTTATATTATCATATTTTTATTTAAATTTTTAATTATCATTGATTTAAAATTTTAAAAAATGGTCCAAAATAAATCATTTTTTCATTTTTGAAAAGAATTAAATTTAAATTATTTACAAGAATTGTGAAAGGAATCGTTGGTTTAATGTATACATCATGAATGAAAATTTCCAACACTATGAAGATCAATACTGTAATGCATCCATTAAAATTTTCTATTTATTTATTCATTGAATTTTTTTTGTTATATTTTTGATATTTTTAGATTTTAAGAATGTGATTCAAAAATGAAAATGGTATTTTCCTAAAGATATATTCCATGTGGTATTTTAAAGTAATTTTCATTTATCTTAAAATAATTTTATATTTATTAATATTTAATAGTGATATTATAAAAGTATACAATACTTATTCTTTCTATTTATTTTTTTTGTTTATGACTATTCGATGTTTATAAAACCCATATATTTTCCATGGTTGTGCTATAGAGAACTATTAAAATGATTATGAAACACATTTATTTTCCATGTGTAATAATATTGATGAATGTTTATAGTGTTTTCAGTAAAAATATGAATTGATTATGAATAGGTGATATATGTGGTCGAAATAGATTATACCTTAAAATCATTCGGTATAGATGGATAGATCATGAGATAATATGGACATGAATGGCGACTGAACCCACATTTAAAATGGATCAATCATATTTTTTATTTCTGAGAGTGAATCAAATCCACTTTTTTATTCATGGAAATTATCCTTTAATAATAAAATAATTTAAATTTATTATATTTACGCTGAAAAATTATGTATTACTCCAATGTAATTACCTCATGGATAATTTTATTTGACTCAGTTATGATTCATGTCTAATGAATTTCAAATAATTCTATCATGAATCAATATAATGATATATGATATAATGGGTGTGGTTTTGAAATTATATAATCCTATAATCATACACATATTCTCATGTTATGATTATGTTATAAATAACAGCTCACTTTTATTAACTTACTGGTAATTAGAGATCACTATTTCTTATTTTTTTCCTAGGTTCAGATGAATGGTTTTATGTATGATTTGTCTAGGAGGTCATCTAGTTATGGAAAACATAGTTTGAGATAATATATATTTATTAATAATATGTTGCTTGTGTATCCTTATTTACAAATTTTCTTAAACAATATGATTTAAGAATTATCTATAAAGTTAAGTAATGAATATTTATCTAAAAATATTAGATATTTATATATGAAAAGTATTGGTTGCTAAAGATAGTAAAATATTAGAGTTGAGTTCCCTTTATAGAATAACATCAGAAAAGGTTAATTAATATCCTTAGTATAATGTTGAATATTCGATAATTTCATATTTATTGTTAAATAATAGAAGGTGGTTTTTAATGAAAATCATACCATTAAGGAGATATAATTATACTTGTTTTTTAATGAGATTCATCTAGGATAAATAAACATGAATATATTTATATGATTATAATGTGGACATAATTTTATTGTACAGTTAGAGTTTCCTTACGGTTCAAATAATATTGACAATAATGAGGGAGATTCCTTGATAAAAAATTACTATTTGTAAACCATTATAAAATATTTGAACAGATTTTAGAAATTATTTACCAAGGATAATAAAAAGTATTCATTGATTTAAATGATGGGTTTATAAGTTAGGAATCCTATAAATAACTTATAATGACTATGTATTTTTTCAATTTTATTAATATTCCTCACACTATTATTTTTTAGTTTTAGTTAATATTTTCAACCCAATGAAACCTTATGAATTCTAAATGTGATGGAAAGTGAAATGAAATTCCCCCCAACCAACCTAATGTTTCGGGATATTGTATTTAACATCATGTTTTTTATGATTATTAAATATTTTGAAAATCTGAATCATGGTGTGTTTTTAAATTGGAAATGGATGAAAAAATGTTATATTAGTCTATCTTGAGGAAACATGAACCTACATTAGTGGGTCTGATAATGGAGTAGATTCATTCAAATTTATATGTTTATAGAAAAATATATTCAATTATCTATTGTTTAGGATATAAAAAGGTTCTTTTCAGATGTCTATTTTTTGGGAAACTAAGTAGATCTATGGTGCAATCTTATCAAGAACAAGAGGTAGTGGGAGAAACCGACTCCATTAATTTGTAACATCTCTAGATCGTAGATGGTAAAAGATACAATCCTGATATTTTTTATATGAATAATGGTTAAGGTATTCCTTAACCTAAAATTGAATTTTAATAGATCTGTCAGTACCTATGTAGAAAATTTTACAAGTCATAAGATGTTTGTATTGAGTTTAATCATCCAGCCTAAAATTAATGATGATCAGTTATTTAGTGTCTTAATAGAAATTATATAATGGATATTTTCATTTGGAGACTACTTACTCTATTTATAAATCATTTTATGTTCTACCAGTGTGAAGATGGAGATTGATGTTACCAATCAAAGTCACGGTTTTCATAAGAAAAAATAATAGAATTCAATGAAAATTATAGAAAACTTATAGAGAAAAATATTGTCTTCTATTAATTATATAAGTGTTCATTGAATCGTGGGGAGATTTCTATATGGGGGTAATAAATGATTTCTATTTCAAAAAGGATATCATTAATTTATTTATTATTGAGATGATTATAAAAATATGTAAGAAAATTTTGGAGAAGCATCTATACATATTTCACCACCCGTACAAAAGTGCATCAAATTAATAGAAAATGATAATTTTTCAAACCAATTTAAAAAATATAATTGATAATTAATATATATTTCAGTATTATTTTAATCGTAGAGTTAATGGGAAATCATAGGTGACCACTATTTTTAGAGATGGTACGATAAGATCATTGTGAAAGGTACACTAACCATCAACTCTATAACTTCAAATGTGTGTTTTCATTTTGGTTTTACCATCTCATTTATATTTTTTTTGTATTTTCTAAGGGAATCGTGGTAGAACATCAAGTACTAAATTTTTAATTAATATTGAAACCCAAAAATGGTATGATGATCACATCATATTTATATGATTATTATCTTATACAATTTTCTGGGAATACAATACCAAAAAAAAAATTTATTTTCCTACCTCTTGTTGAATTTGATGCTATCTATGTAATGGATTACCCATCCCAGCATAAATCCCACAATTGTTTTGGGAAATTTATATTTCATATATCTAACTGATGTTGGATCATATTTTAGTGTGATGATAAACATAAACTTCATATAGAAATGACATCAATTTTACAGGTCTCCATATCTATTTAAAATGTGTTTCTTTCATATATTTATGGGGAGTAAATAAATATATTTTATATTTTTATTGGGTGGGGTATTTATAATTTAAATCTATGAAAATTAATAAATTCATCCAATGAATTAGGGTGTTGAGTTCTTAATGAAATGCAATGAAAATGATAAACATATTTCGAATACTCTATATAGAATAGACATGATTGACATGGATGAAATAAAGAATAAAAATTTATATAATACTTCAATGAGAATAATTTTGGATGTCTCATCACATCGGGGTTCACCAATTATTTTAATATAAATAAAGATTCATTAATGTGTCACTTTATTAATTATTGGGAACATAATAAAATAACTATCAAGAATAAGTATCATCTTCCCAATATTAATTGCTATTTTTATCAACTTTGTAGATCTCAATAATTTTCCTAGATTGTCCCCCATTATAGATATCATCAATTGAAAGTCATGATAGAAGATATAACAAAGGAATTATTAAATAAAAGAAATTAAATTTTTTAATTAATATTGAGTCCATTTGGTCATATTCATTCCCTTTTCATCATGATAAATCTAATGAATATAGTATTTATATATTACAATGATCATTTGGTAGTATTATATATAGAATATATTCTTGTATAATCAATGAATAATGTAGAGCATGGGAATCACTTGAGGACTGTACTACATACCCTATGAAATGTGAAATTATATGAAATTTTTAAAAGTGTGAATTATATATTTAAAAAATTACATTATTATGTCATAGAGTCTTATGTTAGGTTATATATATGGATATATCAAGGATCAAATTAATTAAAATTATCCCAGACTCACTTTAGAGGCTGTTATACATAGTTTTCCTCACTTTGAATAACATTGCATATAAATTGATGCAACATTCTCATAATTATCTAACATAATAACCATTGTAACATTGAAATGTTCAACTTCCATTGAATAAATGAATTTTAGTTGATTTTCAGGGAACTTAATAGAATGTTATTCAGTAGAATTGTTATTTCACTACCCTATATTATATAACGGATGGTGATCATTAATGATGCATCAAATAAGGGTCTTTGATTCATCCTCATATGGAATGATTTGGTGATATCTTAAGCATCATGAAATTTAAAGGTTCATGATAAATATTCCATATCACATTACTTATAGTTAGTTGAAGTAATATTTTGATTTTTTTAAGAAGGAATTATATTTATGGATAATGATGATATATATACATATCATAACATCTTAAAGTATAGATTCACATAAAACTAGATGAGCATGTTCAATAGAATATGGTTTGTGTAATGTAAATATTATTATAGGTTAATATATTACAACCCTTAGAAATAAATCTAGGCGGCCAATGCCTTGAGTTGAAAAGATCATAATAGATTATCAATTACGATGATAAAAAATGTCATGATATTTAAGCATTTTCAATGGATGGATATGTATTCGTTATGGGGGGGGGGGATATTATCTTCCCAAAATGAGTGTTCATATACCAAAATAGATAATGGTTAATGAGATAAAAAAGGATTATGTGGAGTGAAATATGAAGCTGATAAATACTCTTGTGTTAAAACTTTTTGATTGAATGAAAAGGTTTTTGATATCATTGATTCACATTAAAACCAACCTTGAATAATGAACTTTGTAATAAACCTAATAGTTTACAATTCACTTTTTATCCTAGAGGTATGATGATTTATCGATATATAAAAGATTAATTTTGGTGAGATAACCTGAAGATAGATGTTTCAAAAATATGTACCACAATTATTGGTATGTCAACAAATTAGGTATACGAGATATAATTCTACATTTCTATTATATCCATTACACATAAACTAATGTATACGAGGAAACATCAATAGGTGTTTTATGACTAAACTACCCAAAATTTCCATGTTCTAAAATGCTATTTCGGTTATAGTTGGTCACATTACAAATTCTTCACACTTCATTTATTTTATATAATATTTGCCCCTTGATCTTCACTGTAGAATATACATTATGGAATTTTTATGGTTAAATAGATTACGATATTCTATTGTATATTTTCAGGATTTGATGATTACCTAGATGTTCTAGAAAAATTTTAATAAGCCCTTGATGAAAAACAAATTAGTGGTTTTTATCTACCTTAGAAATATTCTCTATCTGAGTGGACCATTGAAACATTATAGTATATATTATGGTATTATTTTAAGGATTTTAGTGGATATAAGTGTAGCACCTTATCCTAGTGGACCAGAGCCGATGCATTATGTTATTACATTATCATGAATACCAGAAAGTCATATCCCAATAGACAGAATAGTTTAGTAGCCTTGTAATACCAAATTCAGACATATGTTCAAAATTTAAACTTGAAAAAAAAAATACAATAAATATATTTCAATGGAAACATACATAACTCCAAGGTTATCCCAACTTTTCACTCTTAATATACATATTCACATCCTGTGCCAAACTGAACATAAGAAATGGGTGATATTAAATGCTTAGAAAGGGTTATAAATAAATTTTAAGACATCATAAACATAAACATTAGGCATTTTGAATAACATAAAACATGTACCTTGATAATTACACAAGAAGATAATAAGTAATGAATAAGAGATAGATAATTAATGCAATAATAAAACATAATCATTGTTATCCAACTTGTAAAATAACCACATGAACTATCAATTACTACCATCATAATGTGGGAATTCATTATGTAGGACATCTGAAACATATCGTCATGGACTCGTTCAAGACAAAAATATATGATTAACACCTCTACCAAAATCATATCATAAAATGGGTATGGCCTCACCAAGTCCATACTATTAGTCTCATGAGACCTACCAATGCATCAGGGGGATATAGTAGGCCACAACCCTCAATTTATATGTCCAATAAATTACTCATATTAATGGTTTTATATATAAACATCAAATAAATATGCAATTTAATGTACCATTCAAAATATGTAAACATAATAACTAACTGTTCTATGTTGTATGGTGAATTTTATCAAGATTGAAATTCCCCAATAAAACGTATCATTATCCATTAAATAAAATATGGCACATGGTGTAATAAAACATTAGTCCCAATAAAACATAATAATCAAAAAATAGTATTAAAATAGATTAAATTAACATTAAAAATCACTGATATTGTTTTAAGAAAAATATGATTTAACTTTGAAAAGATTTGTTCTTTAGAAAGAATATTTTATTAAAACAATACCGTAATTATGGTAGAATATTTTATAATAAAATGGGTGAATTTAGTAAAATAATATTTTATAAAAAATATTATAGAGTGTACTTGAAAATATATATGAATATGTTAAGTTCCCTTGAATCGAGTTTGTAATTTTGAACTTTTTTTGAAATATCTATTTAAAACAACTAACTTCACATAAAATAAACAAAAATTCTGATTGGTACACACATATATATAATTAAAATGGAATATATAGTGATTAATTAATAATATATCATAATTTAATTGAGGATGGTCAAGAATAATAGTAACTTGAAAGAAAATGGAGGTTCAGGTAGAAACTCATTACCGTATGTCAGAATTTATTCTCTACATGACCATAATTTCGTTTTGAAATATTCTCCCTGAGATCCTCCTGATGAAAAGGGGCTTATGTCATCAGGAAAAACCATGATACCTTGTATATGGGGATAGAATAGGGAAGAGTATTTGGGAAGATCATGGAGAAGTTTCATGTCTTATTAAAGTAATGTGAATAGGGAGTGAAGGGTGGATTTTAAAGTAGAGGAAGTTGGTGATTTTCAATTATCATATTCATTATTTTATTATTTTTCTAATTAATATTTCTTTTGTTGATTATTGAGACAAAAAATATTAACAACTGCATGTGAGTTCAAAAAAATTTCAATTAAACTAAACATGACCCAATCATGATTCAAAAATTCATTTATTTAGCAAATTTAAATAATTATCCACTTTCACTATTCAACAGAAATTCATGTATTCCAAAAAAATCCAAAAAATTCAACATAAATTTTGTTTGGCCTTTAGATTTTAAAAATGACCACAATTTTATTTATAATAGAACTTTATTTTTTAGATAAAATCATTATTTTCTCAGCATATAAAAATTTGAAATTTAAAACCGAATTTATAATACATTCCAAAATTAATTAAGGTCTCATAAAATTTTCATAAAATCATAAGAAAACAAAATTTTTTTTTGGGAATACATTTTTTAAAATTTTATTTTATTTTAAATAAATTCATAAATGTAACTTTATAATTAAATATTTATTACTCAAAAAAATACTATCGCATAATTATTATTTTTTTAAATATTAAATCTAATTTATATGGTGCCTAAATAATATTTATACATTCATTAATGAGGATACATTTAATAAAGATCATATTACTATTTGTAAAGGTACATTACTATTCATAAGGGTCAAATTACTATTCACCAAAATGATGGTTTATCTTATCTGACTTTAAATATATTACTGATCGCAACTCTATTTGTCTGTTTTTCAATATTCAAAACATAGAGGTGAAAAAATATTGTCTAACAGATATGTTATAACTCTATATTATATGTATAAAAGTGTTTATTTATCAAAGCGTTAGTGCTGAATGCATTTTATATCATATTTATTTTTATATCCATAGGGTGTTACAATCACCCCCTTAAAAAAAATTTCATCCTCAAAATTACTAGAATTATAACTCATAAAATTATTTGGTAGTTCATCATCAAAATATCCTCATGATTCTATGTCACTTCATTAATTTATTTCTTTTTCCAATGTACCATTACATGCCAATTCGTCTGATTCCTTAACACATCTTATTTAGTGTCCAGAATCCAGATAATTTCTTTAGAGTAAGAAAAGTCAGGTTCCAATTCAATACATTCATATGTGAGGAAATGTGTTTGTTTTGTAGTGTAGTTTATAAATAATGAGACATTGAAAAAATTTTATACCATATAATGGATAAGAATAATTTTCAAATGATAATACCTTTCTCCAATTCACTCCATAATTTTAGATGTTTCAATGTACCTGGGGAACAATTTCCCTCTCCTCTCAAATCATATAACACCCTTCCATGAAGATACACTCATGAAATCATGACCTCCAACTTGGAATTTCCAATTTTTCCCTCTTTTATCATCCTAGTTAGTCTTCCTACATTGATATTCTTTGATATGGTTTTGAATGTTCTTTTACTTTATTGTTTTTCTTCAGTTAGCTTTGGTTATAAAAGCCTTACTTTCCTAACCTCATCCCAACATGTCGGTGTATGATATCTCTTTACATGAAATGATTCATACTATTTCATTTAAATAATTGATATGAAACTATTATAGTATAAAAACATTACTAAATGTAAATACTAATCCCATATACCTTTAAATATAATTAAACCCGATCTTAATATGTTTTCAAAATTTTTAATCATTATTTTTGATTTCCCTTCAGTTCTAGGGTGATAAGAATTACTCAAATGAGTTTTGGTATCCTATTATTTTTTAATACTTCTCTTGAACATAAATGTGAATTTGGGATCATGATCAGAAACAATTAAGATAGGTTCTCTATGAATAATCAAAACATCTTTGATATAGATTCGTACATGGCTGCCCAGTGAAAAATCCACCCTTATATTAAGGAAATATGTATATTTTGTATGTCTATCAACAATTAACCACATTTAATCATTCGTTCATAGAGTTCAGGGTAATATAATAACAAAATCACGGTAATTTTCATCACATTTCTATGTTGGAATATGTATAGGTTGCATGAAACCTCAATAATTTTGTCATCCGACCTTCAATTTTTGAGAGACTAAACATCGTGACACATAATCAGCAATATCCCACTTCATTTTGTCCCCCAGAAATGATCATTAATGTTACTATATATTATTATTCTACCCATGTGTTGAGAGAAATTTGAACTATGAGAATCAACTAACAACTACCTTTTGTGCTTCAATATAGAGGGAATACATATCCTCTTCCCAAATTTAAAAATTACATCCCAATTGGATAATTCATCCAAGTTCTCATGATTCACATGATTAATTTTCTTCTGAAGACTCTCATCATCAAACTGAGAAGTTTTATCTTAATCTAATAAAGATGGATAGAGATCAAATTTAAAATTTAATGTTGTTTTACCTTTTTTGATAATTACCATATCAATATTTACTAGATCCATGAACATATGATGATTCTCAATTATCATTTTCTTTTGAACTACATGATACTTACATTTCAATGCATCAACTACCTTTTTCATGTCTTGGGTGGTAATGTATGGGATAGTCACCATCCTTGAGTAGCTCGAGTCATTGCCTTTGCTTCATGTTGGGTTATTTTAATGGGAAGATATATTTTATGTTATTTTGATCTGTATATATCATTCATATTTCTCTATAGAGATAGTGTCTCTATATCTTCAAGGTAGTGGTTATAGTTGCTAACTTTTGACCATGAGTTTGATAGTCTTGTTCATGAATTTCAAACTACCTTAATGCATATTATATAACTGTATCATTCTTTATAAGGACACAACAAAGTCATTTCATTGATACAAAACTATTGATCACAAATCTAAAACTTCATGAGGGTATATTTAGGATCATTTCACCAACTAATATCATCATCAATTCATCAAAATATTCTTTAGATTATTTTTTCCATAAAAACATAACCCCTTTACATGTAACCAATGTCATCAGGTTGGATAAACGAGTGATGTTCTAAAAGAAACATTGATAATTACATATTAAACCAATAAAAGTTTGTACCTTCATTCTGTTCATTGGTGTAGGAAATTCTTGAACAAACTTCTATTCACATGACCCACTGAAATTCCATCCTTATAGACAATATGACCTAGATATGAAATAGTTTGATGCCATAATTCACAGTTTTTAAATTTACCATATAATTTGTTTATTCTATATATCTTTGGAATAATTATCAATTGATTATCATGGTCTTAATATCATTTTGAGTATATTAATATGTCATAAATAAATACCGAAAAATGTAATCAAGATAATCCTTAAAAACATTAATAATTTTCTCTATAAAAATATTGGTCAAATTAGTCAATCCAAAAAGAATTAAAATAAACTTCTAATTCCCATACCTATATCAAAATGTTTTTTTAAAATATCTCCATTCCTCACTTGAAAGATATTATAACCAGATCAATGTTCAATATTTGAAAAATATTAGGCTCCAAAAAGTTGATCATATAAATCATCAATGCGAGGAAGAAGATACATCATCTTTATCAATATAGCATTGATCTCCCTATAGTGAATGAATAGCATCATAGATCCTTAATTATTCTTAAAAAAAGAAAATGGGCTCCCCATGGATATACACTATGCAGAATAAATCCTTTATCACAAATTCTATATACTATTTTCTTCAGTTCTACAAAATCCATGGGGGGCATTCTATAACGATTCTTTGATTATGGTCTTGAACTGAGGATTATGTCAATACTGAACTCAATTTACCGCTCTGGAGGATTCCTATGTAAAACCTCTTGAAACACATCAACATATAATTTCAAAATAGGTACATATATAATTTTAAAGTTCCTTCCCTCACAAATATATATTGAGTTTTGATCCTCCCCAACAATTTCATTTAGTTGATCTGCTAGTGGTGGATCAAGATAGGAACTAGATGAAAAGGTTTCTTTACTAAAGTTAATGGATCCTGCATAATTCTTAGAAATTGTATCCTCATTATTACCTAAATTTATTTTCACTTCATAATTTGAATTCCAATAAATAATATAGATTATATCAAATTCAATCAAATGAATGATGATAATGTTAGAAACCAAATCATTTTTATGTGGCATAAGGGAGATTGATTAACACATCTTCGCCTCAATGATATTTCGCTAAGTATTTTTGACGAACAACTCATTTGTTGAATCAAATTGTAAATAAATATTTTTTATCAAAACTGGGAAGGTAAAAAAGAATGTGATGATCTTCAACCAAATAACACATTGGCTAATTTTGAGGAAATGATTGACATACCTACCACCACAACGTTAAAAATTTCAACCTCAGATGATGTGATTACATAATCCTAGACTTCCCCTTTGGCCTTTTTCGAGGTAGGTTTCCTTGATGTTATGAAAAATATGTAGCATAGTGCCTCATTTCATGAAAATTACAAAATTTCATAATGAAAACTTATTTCATTCCCTTGAAATTACAAGAATGATGGAATTTTTGTCCACACTTATAGAAAACAGTTATTACTTTTGAGCAGGAACCGGGGTTTTTCCTTTATCAACTATCACATGTTGGAAAATTCCCCATCATATTCATCCCTTCATCCTTTCTATCCTTTTCAACCCTCCTCTCCTCTTATTTTTCCATTAAGTCATAATAAATAGACAATTATTACTATGTCTTCATTTCACATGATAATATATCTTCATATGATGAAAATATTTGCGGGACTAGATCCCTTCATAATAATTGTTTGTAACCATCAAATAATCGATCAATAATACTCCATGTATTAAATATGTAGTACACAGAAAGCCAGGGAATCCTTGTTATTTTATGTTCATACTTTTCGAAAATCTCATCCTCTATTTCCTTCGATTAAAAAAACGTCTTTCCATATCTACTATATGTTCATGAGAGTTGTATTTTTTTAAGATGATATCCTTATATTATGACCATTCCATACTGTCAATATATACCTCCTTCTCTGTGATTTTAATTAATGAACACCGTTTATCCTCTTCTCTTGGTAGACGATCAACTACCTGGACAACCTTCTCCCTTTTGTTACATATCATAGCGAGAAATATATTCTCTATGAAACATATCCAAATCTATTATATGATTGAGTTTATAGTCCCATTATATGGTGGAGTTTATTGTCACATAATGTATTCTAAAATCATTCCTCCACATTGTGGATTAGGATGCTATATATGGATATGGATAGTTTTTGTAACATGAGTGATCTATCCCTGTATAGTTATATATTTATTTACACCAGTCAAAACTCTATAACCAGCATCATAATAAATAATATGAGGAGATAACTACAATGTATACATATGTTTATGTGGCTTCCATTCCATTTACTAGGTTCCATTTCTAAATAATGTATTACCCTACATTTGGTTATGAATCATAATATATAATCTCATATAAAAAATTACATAACATAAATTGAAAATTTATGCTAGTTTAATATCATAATAATAATTGTGGTTACATTGAGGAAATATTTAAACTTAAATATCTTCTAATGGTTTATAAAGAAAATATTAATTATCCATGAATATCCATTGGGACTGTCTAACCAGGAGTGTAGTAAGGCTTATTTTCATGCACCGGTTTCCATCGAGTCAAGCCTAGAACTCAATGTTGTAGTTGTTACTCCTAGGTAAATCTGTTTCAGAACCATGTCCACTTTTAGTATCCAGACTGGGATTCATTTTCTAGAATTTTCCACATAATCTATACCTTACCAAAATTATAGGATATTCTTGAATACTTATCCTCAAAGTATATCTTAGGTTATTGTTCCCTAAATTACATTTCCTAAATCTATTTTTTATGTTTTATACTACAGATAATGTGATACATACATTAACGAATCGACCAAGATTCCTAGATCTAGTTCAAAATTTTATTACATAGGAATGAATACCAGAAATTCATATCCCAAAGAACAAATATTTTTGGAAGATTGGGTTAACTAGATTCAAAAATAAGATAAACATTACAACTTGTATGGAAATAAAATATAAATATTCCTTTTAAAACACTCATAAATCTTACTTTATACATTCATGTCACTAATAATATACTTATTCACATCCTATGAATAATATAACATTATAAATGGGTGAGTTCCGAGGCTCAGAAATATTTTGTAAATATAATATATGATATCTTCAACATAAAAATTATTCATGTTGAAGATCAAAAAATCACATTTCATTAAAAATACACTTGAATGTAGTATGGCATGAATAATATTTGAATAAACAATGCCATAATAAAACAAAATCTTGACTATTCAACTAGTTAAATAACCACATGAACTATCAATTAATAGCCTCATAATAATGGAATGCATAATTTGGGATATCTGAACCTTATATTCATGGACTCTGTCAAGAAAACAATAAATGATTATGGCCTCAGAAAACACCAAATCATAAAATGGGTAAGGCCTCGACCAAGTCCATATGTGTTTGTCTCATGTTACCTACCAATCAAGAAAGGGGATATAGAGAGCCCCACATTTCACTTCTTATGTCCAATTCATTCCTCATATGAATGGGTTTAAAAAAACAACATATACATATTCAATGTAAATAACACTCCAAAATCTGTAAACATAATTACTAACCATTCTAAGTAGTATGTTGAATTTTATTAAGATATAACATCTAAAATCAAATTAATAATAAACCATTCAATTAAATATTTTAAATGAAATAATGAAATATTATTCCTAATTAATCAAAAAAATAAACAAATAGTTCTGAAATAGAAGAAATTACTTTTGTAAATATCATTGAGTAATTCTTGAGTGAAATACACTTTTACTTTGAATTGAAGTGTTCTTTTCGAAAAGTATTCGTATTAATGCGGAAGTGAATTAAGGTATTTTGTTAATAATAAAATGACTTTATTTAAAAATTAATGTGGATAAAAATCGATTATAATGTGTACTTGAAAATATGTATGAATTTGAGAAGTTCCCTTAAATCATGCTTGAAATTCATGAAATGTTTTGAAAGATCATTATAAAACATGTAATTTAAAATAAAATAAAGAAGGATTGTGATTGGAAAACATATATAAAGTACATTAGAACTAAATTTAGTCGAAGTTATTATGAATAACAATGATTTTTTTTATGATATGTATAGAATAAGAGTAACTTGAATGAAAATGGAAGTTTTTGTAGAAAGAACTTACATTATATCTGAATGAATTCTGCATTTGACATTATTGTCCTATTAAAATATAGTCCCTGAGAACATCTTTAAAGGAATGTGTTTTGATATTATGAAACACTAAGAGATACTGGACATGGGTAGAGAAAGGTAAGAGTATTTGGGTAGAAATTTGAGAAGCTTGATGGCTTATTGAATTGATGATAAGCTGGAGTGATGGGTGGCTTTTATAATGTAAGAGAGTGGTGACTATTTAATATCTTATTCATTTTTTCACAAGAAAAGTAAAAATGTTCATTATTATGACCAGAAATATTAATAAGTGACTGTGAATTAGAACCAATGTCAATTTACTTCAGCCATGACTCAAGCATGATGTAAAAATTAATTTATTTATCATATTTCTTAAATTATCAAATTTCACTATTCCTTAAAAATTCAATCATTTTAGGAAAAACACTAAAATTCATCCAAACCATTTTTAAATTTGTTGAATAAAAAAATGAACTATTATTTATTCGAATAATTTTCTAAATAAGGGAAATTTAATTTTTATAAATATTAATTATTTATTGAAAATATAGATTTTAAATTTAAAACATATATTATAATACATTCAAAAATTAACTAATTTATCATAAAATAATCCTAAAATTATAGGTCAAAAAATATTTACATATGAATACATTTTATGGAAATTAGTATTATTCTAAATTAAATAATTAATTTTACATTATAATTAAATATGTATTACTCGAAAAAATATGCACACTAAATAATTGATTTCTAAAATATTCACCCTCATTTATATGGTGCCAAAATTGTCTTTATACTTACATCGGTGGGGTTACTCTTCATATGGGTCATATTAATATTCATAAAGGTACGATACTATTTATAATGGTCAAGTTACTATTCTTAAAAATGTAAGCTAATCATATCTGACTTTAAATATCTTACTGATCACAAATACGTAACCCATTTTTTCGAATTTCCATACCCATAAGTGGAAAAAATAATGTCTAATGTCTAGGTAATGAATATCACCAATAACTAGAAAAGTTTTTTTACTAAGACGTAGTATTCTGTTAATTCACTATCATATTTATTTGTAAATCCTTAGGGTGATACAATAGGGATTAAAACATCCTCTATTTGAGTTTTGATACAATAACTAATTCCACATGATGATACATATTTCTCTTTATGAAAATCATGATTGAAATATGTGTTTAACTCCAATAAATTTCTATAATGTTTGGGAATTAAATCTATTGGATTGTGTGCTTTAAGGGGATATGGTTGGGAAATTCGTATCCTTTTAGAAAAAAATATGGCAAGTTAGATTTAATATAACTGTTATGCTTAAAATCATCTTTATAATGTTGATTTTTAATTTTCTGTTAAGGCATTCACATCATTTTATTTATGGAGGAAATATATGGGATCCATAATGATTGGAAATTTCATCCCTATTTACATGTTTTCATTTAAATTTCATGATCTAGTAATCATGGTACATTATCTATTAGAGATTCTACCAAACCTATCTCAAGTTCATTATGTGGTCCATGTATCACTCTAGATATATTATATAACTATTATTTTACATATGATGAACTCAATGGTTATACAACACTATAATTGTATATCATATTATGAACAACTAGTAGAAATAATTGAGTGTAGGTAAAATGTTCAATGAAATAAGACTACTTTTCATGTTAAATTTCTCTAGAGCAATAAAAAATTCTTAAAATATACATTGGATCCTAAGGGAGATATGTAATATAAATAAAAAATACCTTTATAACAAGGTGAAGAAATATTCGGGTAGAAATCTTTTTATGGTGGAATAATGTATAACTATAAAAATTTATGATACATTTTAAAAATAAATTATTTTATTCGATATATTTTGTTATACAAAACCCCATGTCTAAATTAATAATAATATCTTATATAATAATAATTTAAACATAAATTAACTTGATTGAGTATGAATGATTAATATTTGAATTTTTTAGGGGTTTTGGATACCAAATAAATGTTTATAAATATGAAACTAATTCTTAATATATTTATCATATTCAAAAAAATATATTATTACACAATTTTGTTTTTCATTTTTTGTGGGATATTTTATAAATAATTAGTACCAATTTGAAAAATATATATGAAAAAATGAACTTTCACTTTTTAAATCATCAAGTCAAAATATCATAGAGTTAAATTTTTAGTATTTTATGAAAAGATTTATTTTTCATGTAATAGTGATAAATACTTATTTTTATTGAAAAATATATCTTTTAATAATTTATAAAGATTAAT
The DNA here is from genome assembly GCA_963277665.1 of Viscum album. Lineage (NCBI taxonomy): Eukaryota > Viridiplantae > Streptophyta > Magnoliopsida > Santalales > Viscaceae > Viscum > Viscum album. The sequence goes on from OY728150.1 coordinate 1,901,174,357, forward strand.
ATTTTTAAAATGGAATTAAAAGTAGCATTATTTTATATTTATTTGTAATTATAAAATTATTATCATTATAATAAAATTTAATTGGGTTTGGTATGAAAACATTTTACACATTAAGAAATTTTTTTTATCATAGCATTTATGAGTTTATTTATAAATAAATTTCATACGCTATTTGATATTGAATTTGATAAAGTGGTTTCCATATTTTAAATTGGATTCATTATATTTGGAAAAGGGGACACTTTATTTTTTCATAAATAATAATAATAATTGTAGATTTTTTTTCATTGTATTAAAGGATAAAATGTGGTTTTCAGGGGTTTATCCAACTGATAATTGTAAATTTTACAATTAACATTTTCTAAATCTTATATAGTGATAATATTTGAAAATAATGAAATAATACCTAATTATATCAATCCATTTATGATTATTTGTCTTGAGAAAAATGTTATTATAGTTTAATCATTTAAAAAATTCCATGTGTATCTTCTCCCCCACTTATTATGTGAAACCCATATATTCTCTTCGTTACACCACATTGATCTGTTTAGGATAGAAAAAACCTCATCTAAATATCTTCTAAACCTCAATATCTATGATCTAGAGGTGTTTCTAGTCATAAATGTCCATTTCAAGTATTCATATGGAAGAACCTATATGTGGAAAACCGAAAGAGGGGTAATCATTATTACTGACCACTTTCGATTACTTTATTCCTGTAACTCCTATAAAAATTTTCTATTCATAATAAATTATTATTTTTATAGCCTAAATATACAAAAAATGATAATATTATGATAGAACCACCAATATTCACTCATATTCCCAAATATTTAATGTGGATGTATCACTCATGGTTACTTGTGGACTACTATTTCAATGTTTAGATAAAATTAATTTTTTAACAACATGATTCATGGATATATATATTTATATGTTTTTTATATATATAATAATCATATAATTATTATTTTTCAATAATTATAATTTCATATCTACCTTCTTAATATCCAAATTGTTGGAAATGATAATGCCGCAGGTGCATATAAAGGGAATACCCCCCCCTATGAAGTGATTTGATTCAATTTTAATTTATACCTTTAATTCATTGTAATAAGGATATATTAAGTGAATATCTATAATATTTATGACATTGTAATGATTTTAGAAGATATTTTATATTTACCTTTCATTCCTTCTATCATTATAAATGTAGAAACAACATTCATCTATGGGTATGACAAATTGTCTCTATTAATGGTGTAATTAATTTTTCATCATATATATTTTATGTATTACACTCTATATGTAATTTTTTATATTTATATCTTGTTATTCAAGATGAATATATTGTGACCATGAAATGTTTTCAAGGATAGGAACAACTAAATCTAAAATCTCATGGAAAAAATTGACACTGAGAATGGATGATTTTAATAAAAAAAATATTTATAAATTTGTGTTGAATTGTTATAAGAAGATAATTTATGATATTTTAATTATGTGCATGGTTATGGTATAAAATAATAGTAAACATAAAATTATTATATATTATGTTAAATCACCCTCGGATAATGTTTCACATATGTTGTGGTATTTATATCATAATCTCATATTTATTGGGATTGTTTATGATCAAGATTCCAATGATGAAAATATATAAAATATATTTCAATAATCCAATGATTTTTATTCCCAAATAGTTATATTAGGAGGATATATTATTTTTTATTCATTTTCATATCATTATGAACCTGTGAGACATAAGGTGGTTATAATAATGAAATGTGTAGCAACGTTGAGGCATCGGTTTGAAGGAATGAACAAATAAGCTTATCAACTATTATAATTATGGAAAAGGGTATACAATTATTATTCCATTATCATAATAACAATTAATTACCTTAAAATTAAATATTTATTTACATTATAATAGTAATAATATATATTTATAATAATGATAAATAAGATAAAAAGATATGAACTGATCAGTACTGCCGTTAAGATTTTGAACCTTTCATTAGAGTACATCTTGAAAATAAATTATTTAAGGATGATAAATGGGTTAGGGGAAGAAAATAGTGGGGGAGATAAATTTTAAGTTTAAAATTTTATAGTTTTAAAAGGATTTAATATTTTTTAGTGTATGTGAAGGGGTTTTGAAGTCCAATTTTGGATCAATGTAGAATGGAATTATTATAATTATATAAAAGGACAAACAAATATTTATGGAATGTGGTATAAAAAGTGTAGAATAATTAATTGGGTATGATTTTTATTAATTAATCTTTTTGTTACTCATTTTAATAAAAATTTAGAGTGATTTTAGGATTTATTTTATACTTACTTTAATATTTTTACCAAAACAATCTCTTACAACATGAAACTTTTTTTATGAATGGTAACATCTTCTTAAACAAATATCTTATTTTTAAATAATTTTGATATTATGTTTAAAAATATGAAGAAATATGTAATATAAACTTCCATAAAAGATAGGAATCAACATTTGAAAATAATTGTATAATAAATTTAAAAAAAATTAGAGAAATATTATTTTAGGTTATAAAATATTAAATACAGCTTTTTTTATCAAAAATTAAATCTGAAAATTTATAATATTAATTATAATATAGTTATTTAATTATGAAAAATGATTCATAAATCATTCTATGTCATGTTTATATAATAATGTTATCATAAATAACACTGAATTTATAAAATTCATATTTTTTGGATTAATATAAAATTTAAATATTTTATAAAAAACATAAATAATCATTTTAACATAATATTATTTTGATAAATGAAGATATAACATCAATAATTTTATTTTAAAATTCAAAAATATATATAATTTACATTTAATTTAATATAGAAAATATAATTAAAAACATATTTTATTGAAAAGGGTAATTTCAAAAATTAGGTGTCCCTATATATATTTTAGAACAATCTGTAATAACTTTATATATATTAACTTATACAATGTAATATTAATTATTTTCATAATCATCTTTTTAAAGTGATTATTTAGATTAATTAGGATAAAATATAACACACATTAAAATCCGTTCAATTATAAAAATAAATGTTTTTATATGAAACCATATTCTCTATTTACAATATTTTTTTTAGTGTTTTTATTAACTTGTGGTTTTTTATTTATGTAATTTTCCTAGATGTTTTAATCTAATATGGTGAATCATTCATTAGATAGGGGATTCATGTAGAATAATATTATGAATAAATGATTTATTTTAAGGGTAATTAATTATAAAATATCATGGAATTATAATTATTCAACAGTTTATTTAGACAAATACAACTCTCTAGATGATAAAAAACCTTAAAATAGATAAATTTACAAAAATTTCATTATAATTTGAAATTAATTTTATAAAATAATTAATAAGGATATTGTATTTGTTCTTTGTTGATAACTTATGTGTCCACTTACCGATTCATGTCAATGTTTAGAATAATCAATATTACAATTCATCATGAAAATCCATACATGAACCATAACTATATGAATGGGATTCTCAGATCTCTATGTGGTAGTATAGAGGTATCAATTATCATGAATCATTCACTATTTATCGCTACACGAAATTCATCGAGCATGATGAATTTATATCTTGTTCTCTTGATTTTGATAGGGAGGGGAGGATCACTTCTGATTCATTATAGGATTCATGAGATGTTATGTTGATCCTTAGAAAATTCTCATCATTTAATATCATTGTTTTAAAAAATTATTCAATCACTATACATGAAAAATGATGTGTTATAAAATATTTTTAATGATATTAAAAATTTAAATACGTCCCTAGCTGATACCTCTTTGTTATGTAATCATATAACATACCACACCTCTTCTCTAGCTTGAGTAATGGGATAAGTGTTACATGGACATAAGAAATATCCCCTAGGTTCCCAAAGTCAGTAAAAAGTGCCAAAGGATTCAATAATAATGGTACATTATTTTCTATTTAAAATAAAAATATCCAATCATACATGTCATTTCCCAATCCACTATTTGATTCATGTCAACAATGTATCACAATCCAACCACATTCAACTGACTTCAACACAAACCATACCAAAAAAATCAGAGTACAAATATGAAGACTAAAACAAAAAAACTCAAGACCAAAAGATATGACTCTAGAGATCTGAACTATGCTCAGCCACCACAAGACCTCCCAAGTATCATGATGAGCCACTAAAATAATGAGATACTTTCATTTTACCTATATAATGGAATACCATATCTACAAAAAGTAACAAATTACCAAAGAAGGGTGTGAGTAATAATAATCAAAAGATATTACCCAAATGAATTACATACCCACACCACTTGGACATAACATGTTAGAACATCAATATAAAAAAATTATATAAAACCACTAATAATGTACCATTTTCCTACAAGGAAAACAAAGCCTTACCAAAACAGTTCAAAAGAAAACAACACATTATCAAGGAAAGCAACCAAATATTTCATCATCGATTTTTTTATTTAACCATGGAGTACCCCATTCTATATTTCTTGACCACATGAATATTTCATAAATTACAACAACTACACAGCATGATCCTAGTGTTACCATTGATAGCGTAACTCCACATCCAACCTCATACCTTTTTATTATGGTACTTCATGCCACATTCCAATATATTTATGGTGGTACTTATCACCCACTATCCAGCCAACACCATAACTCATTCATAATGACTCCATCAAAAACCCTAAAATTAAAAATTACAAAAAACATATCAATCAATATTTTTCAAACCACATTTCCAACACATATTCCAAAACCATTTCAATAACACAAAGCATTTATTGAAAATCCCCTAAATCCACAACAATAATGAATCTGTATCAATAAAAAAATTTATATTGAAAACCATTTCCCCTAAACATTTTCCAGAAATCCCACCAATAATCCATTTTAAAAATCACCATTTTAAAATTCTATATTAATTAACATTGGATTGAAATATAATATTTACAAAAAATCAATAAAAAATCCTAGAGAAATTTCACCCAATATTTGGACGTCATTTTAAAAAAATCAATAAACTAATTATTTTGATATTACTAATTCATTTTATAGAAAGAGGATTTGATATTTTATACACCATTAATTGGGATTATTTAGAAAACAACCAATGACCCAAGAGCTCACCGAATCTGAATGAAAACTGAAAAAAATCACCTTAAAATCAATCCCCTATAATAAATGAACCTAAAACTCAAAATATTTGAAAAAAATCAAGAACTATTTATAATTAAACTAAATCTAAGAAACCAGTAGAGATAGAAGACTATATATAATGAAAACCTTGAAAATAAAATAAAATGAAACTTACCAATGGTGATTCAACATTAATCCTCCATGAAAACACTTTAAATGGAGTTCATAATGATGTTGAGAAATTAAAAATCCATAGATAAGAGTAAATAACGAGTTAAGGGCACTTTTGAGCAAGAATGGTGTGTTTATAGAATATCCAAAACATTCCCCATTTTTTGAAACCCATTTTTTATGTCGCTCACGATTTAGCTGCACAATTAGACAATTTGTGTGTTAATATTGAACCTACAACTACCACATAGGGGCCTACCATAGTTGTACCACACATCTAGACAAATTGTTTTCCAACCATTCAAATGTGCACAGTTCAATGCTTCATGGATTCTTATTGATTCTTCATGGTTTTCACTAACTATACTCAAACCATACACCCTTATAAAACCCCCAAAAGTATCTCAAAACCATTTAAACTCTCCCATACGTTACCCTAACATATTATACATATAAAATGAATAATGAAAGGGTTAAATACCTCATACCAGGGGGTGAAAGTTTCTCCCAACCCTTGATTTTTCCCAACGTGGAATGTATAAAACTAATGCCTCCCAAAAAGTGCACTCTTCATTACTCGACCATTTCATTTTCCCATTAAATAGTATCTTCATGGATCTAACCATGTTTCCAAAGAACTTTCCCTAGATTGATGATTTCCCCACATAATAAATTATCATACCAATCCAAAAACATCACTATAACATGCACCACTAAAGCATCTAGATCCAACACAACATGATCCAATCAAATCACATTTTCTGGATATGGTTGATACTTCTTCTACCAATATACCTGAAATACATTATGCACCATATTGAACGATGCTGGAATGGTCAACCGATACAACACCTCTTCTACCACTCCAGTATCTCCAATGGAAAAAAAATTAGTTACAACATTCCTTGCTTTCCAAAATGATGATATCCAAGCCTATTAAGGGCTCTCAAGATTACATGATTACCCACCTAGAACAAAAAAAATTCATCTACTATGACATACATGCAATTTATAATGACTATTAGTCGTATACATTAATTTCCTTGTCATATTAATCATCTCTCTTGTGTCTAAAAATATGCTCAACCCAACCATTGACGTCTCGCCTCTTTCCATCTAACAAAGTAGAGAACAAAAAATCAACCCATACAATGATTCAAATGTAGACATATGTATCAAGTCCTGATAAATATTATTATATGATTATTACACTATTGGTTAGTGCTCCTCCCATGATTCAAAAAACAATAGCTCACAATCTAGAAACATATTTTCCATCATATGTATTATAATCTCATATTTTTTATCCATCTAATGATGATATTGTGTACTCTTTCAAAAGTTAGACTGAAGGTCTTGTTGTAAGGATTTAATGAAATTAGGTGTGAAACCTAGATCACAATCTGATATAATCAGAAATGAAACAACATTCCTCTTTACCACCTCAAAGATATAGATTTTGGATTGATCCTCTACTATATGATATTCAAAAATAGGGATTTAGTAGGAAGCCATTATGAGTCAATCCACAATCACCCTTATAGAATCATGTTTTCTATCCATTCTTCAGAGAACTGTAACAACATCCATAGTTATTTTCCCCCATTTTCAAATAGAAATAGTTAAATAATGCGACATACCATCTGATCAGTGATTTTCTACATTGAATTTTTTAAAATTCTATCATCTCAATAGCAACTCAACAAACTCAATTTTCAAAACCGCCCTCCAAAAAGTGTACTTTTATAACATTTTCCAAATTCTAGGGTGAACATACCATCTTGAATGATTATATTCACTAATAATTTGTTCCTTAAAACCCACTGGTACAACCATTCAATTAAAAACTCTAACATTGAACCCACATAATGTTTATATCTGTCAATGCTATATCTGCCATTTAGTTTCTGCCTTATATGCATACATTCAAAATCAAACATATGTGCCTCTCTAACCATTCCATCCAAATAATAATCCATAGAAATTGGAATGAAAACTTCTAAAAAACCTCAGTATTCACATTCAACCACATGTAATCTATGAACAACATCTACTACCACCTATCCAAATATTCCATTTCTACCAGAACATATTAATTTATACTTAATGAATCTTCCACCCAATGTCATTTACCCGGTGTATACATAAAGTCAATTTCAAACATATGGAGATACTATATCTATTTGATTTCCTAATATTCCAATATCTCTATGAGAAATCATGCATTAAAGTTTTATGGTCGGTAAACACTGTGAATTTCTCACTAGAGAGATAATGATTCCCAGTTTTGAGATCATGCACCACAACTGCAAACTCTAAATCAGTCATTGGGTAGTTCGTCTCATGAATCCTAAAATTCCATGACCCCTATTAATAAAAAGTATCCACTTTCATGAGAACATACCCCTACTCTAATCCTGATGCATCACAAAACACCATGTTCCCATTCCTTTTTTTTAGAAAACCCAATATTGATGCTGATGTATGGAATCCCTTATGATATAAAATATAATTTTCGCATATCTCATTCCATTGAAATAGAGATAATTTTTTTTTCAAATCTATCATTGGTGTATCTGATCAACAAATGTTACATAGAAAGAATCAGAAAAAACTAGCTATATTAAATAGAGATTTTATCTGAAAAATATTCTTTGGTTACTGCCAAAAAATAATGGAATCTATTTTTTCCAGATCAACTAAAATGCCTTTCCTTGAAGTTACATATATAGAGAATCATACATATTATTTAAAAAAATAAATCTTTAATATTTTGGAATATAATCAATAGTATCAAAATATTCATAACACTTTTTCTAACTGTATTTCCTTCTTATCCCTTGTCCTATAATACACCAATATATCCTCGATAGGCACAACAATGAAAAAATAAGGATATCATTGATATAACTAAATATTCAATTCCATGAAAACCTCTGGTGAATTATTAAAGATATATGGAATTATGAAATATTAATAATGGCCATATCTACTCCAGAAATATTATTCTTGTATACCCTCCTTCCACACCCATAATTGACGATGTCTTAATCAGAAATAAATTTTTTAAAACCATTTATATCTCCTAAAATGATAACACATTTACCAATTCATGGGAGTGGATATCGATTATTTATCATAACATGGTTAAATATATGACAATACCCACAAAACTAGATTTAGATATCTGCTAGGTCAAAAAAACATTGTTTTCTAGGTCTTCCAAGAACACATTCCATTCCCTAAATTCTACAGGTCCCATATGGTAAGAGGGAAGTGAGATAAGATATGTCCCTAGGAGTAGATTAATCATAATCTCCACTTCCCTTATTTGAAGAAACACATATTGATTTCATGTAAATTCATCCAAAAACTGATCGAAAACAATAAAAAATTATTCTCCAAATATATTCCATTTATCATAAATATATAGCCACCAAATGATATTATATCATCCAAATAGTTGGTTACATAAAGCTAGTTGCACCAACCTTTTCATTCCTTTCCCCAATAATGATATTCTCGACAACTTCTTCAATCGTGGAAATAACCATTCTCACCTAAGAATCAATGTGGGCCTGAAACATTTCTAAAAAAACCATACAATAGATTTCATCGTAATCATACATCTCAAGAACTGAGATGTCCAATATCAAATCAATCTCACTGAGAGCTATATTAAATTCTTTTTATAGAAATGCTCAACCATCTCTTTAACCTACATGAGTTTGACTATTGAAAACTAAAGGCAATATTTCAACATCTAATCCCAAAAATTTAACAACAAGTGAATCAATGACATAATGATACTCACAAATATCAAGAAAAATCTGTATAAAGGTAATATTTTAATGAATCATACCTCTCACGATGGATAGTTTTGATAGATAATCCACCAAACCATTCATATATATAAAAATTTATTTAGAGTTCACACTTTCCTCTATATTTCCCTACTGTAATGGAGCCTACTGAGGATTCATGTTGATCCAAAATTTACTATTGATAGTTTCATTCTACTAAGGAGAGGTATGCTAGTACTAATGTCCATTAGATCCTAAAGATGTGTGCGACCCCAAAGATGATTCATGAGCACCATACCTCAGGGAATTTCACAAAAATTATGAATATTCCCAATAATACTGTAGTTATATAATGATATAGGTTTTATTATACAATATCATGTCATTTTACTTTTCTATCCGCACTGGAAATATCTCAACATTCAATTAGGATTTTAAGGAAGATTCACTGATCATACTGATTGATTTCGGCCCATGGTAAGACTTTGAAAATACGTTATGCTCTCCCACATTCTCCCCGCATAATAGTTCCCACTATTTCCGATGGGTATCAACATACGTCATCCACCAGTAGCCCCCAATAAATATCTTTTATCCACTAAAACTCTATTTACTATTTCATTATACTATATTATATAGAGAACTGTAAAATTCGAATGAACTTCTTACCTCAACAAATATTGAAAAATATACTCCTTAAAATATGTACTAGATACAACCTTTATTAACAACATGAAGAAATATCCGAATTTAGATATGTATTCTATCATTGAAAGGTTATCTTATTTATAGATGAATAAATGTATCATTAACTATGTTTTGAATGTTTGAGGATAGAATTGGTTGTTAAAAAATTTATTAAAATTCCACCATGTGATGCCTTCATCCCATTTTTAATGGACCACATTCTTCCACCAATAATGTGTAGGGACTTCAAAAATGTATGTTTCTAGCTTGACATTCAACTCCACTGGCATTTCGATTAAATAAATGATTTGATTTTTCCAATTTCGCCACACCACCCAATTTTCTTGTTTAGAATAACTTCAAATGATGGGTGGATTCTAATTTTGAAACAGAAGAAAATGATCATCAAGTCTCAGTTCATCCCTTCTATTCCTATTAACCACATCTGGAAATTATTTCACAATGCTCTAAAATAACTACAAGTTCATATGGGGATCCACTGTAACTACAAATTCTATAGCTCCCTCATGTTGGACTCAACAATTCATACATGATACCATTTCTATCAACACAACATAGGAATCATGAGTCTCACTCTATAAAAATTGAAGGATTAAAATTTCAAATTGAATCACATTGATACTATCACCACCATGCTTTTCTAAATTTATCCTTTACCTTGACCAATATTCTTTTTAAAATCTACCACGTCTTGAGAATCAAAATTTCATAAAAATACCACATCTATTGTCATTTAAAAATCTCATATTTTAAAATAAATTGCATCTTTTTAAAAAATTAACATAATAATATCATTAAATAGATAATTACTCCATGTGAGATATGAAATCCTAGTGGGAAGTCATTTCTACCATTAATGTAATGCTCTTTTCATTGGATAAACACACGATAGTGGGATTACTCTCCTATAAGTGTCTCTACAAACCATAAGTTTCCAAATCCCTGGTAACCTTATGTTCATCACAAAATGATAAAATTTGTCTTTTTATTTTATACATTTCATTTTCCAACAATAGAACTCATCCATACCATCATAATGCATAAAATAAATCGAAAATGAATGACAACTCCAAAATAGATGAATGTTGGGAAATTACAGAACAATCTAATACCACTTATAACACCATGCATTCTCTCACTGGCTTAAGTTGAGTTAGAAGTGATACATTTCCTAAAGATAAATCCATAATATTCCTTAGGATGAAAATAAATTACATTGGATTCAATAATGGATGGGAATGATATTTACTTTATAATAAAAATATCTAACAAAACGTTCCATTTGAAAACCCACTACATAATGAATGTAAACAATATATCATAATTCAAACACATGCCAATGACCACTATACAAACCATTCCAATTCCAAACCAGTGTACCAAGCCAAATAATAAAATAATTAAACTCATGTGAAAATTCTATAACGTTACAACTCCACACAAATCTCTAATCTCTACCACCACATGACTGCCCAAGCATCACAATGAACCACTAATGAAATGAGATTAATTCTTTTATTAGTGTCTCAAAATACCACATCTAAATGAATACCCATGTTCCAATTAAGGGGGTGAGTAATAATACATAGTAGATTTTTCATACATGACTTCCCTTCTCACACTAGTAGAATAGAAAAAATTATCAAATTTATATAAATTAATTTTATAAAACCATTTACAATAAATCAAATTCCAAAAATCTAAACAAACCCTTACAAAAATATTTTACCGAAAACAACATTATAAATGAATGAAAACAAAAAATTCAAAACCAATTTTTTCATTTCACATTGGTACACCGCATTCTGTTTTTCATGTACTCAAAAAAAAATTTATCATTACACATAGTTATGCCACATGAGATAGGTGTTACCATTGATGGTGGAACATCAAATCCTACATTTACCCTTCTTCGTGTGGTATAGGAAAACACATACCAATCCTTTAATGGTTGTACATCTCACAAATCCCCCCACCCCCAATCAAGCTTAATCACTTAATCCACAACTATAAAATTTTTATTAATAGATAGCTTTAGAAAACCACATTTCCAACACATATCCCAAAACTATTTCATTATCATTAACCATTTATGGAAAATTACCTTCAGTGAAATCCAGGAAGAACCCAATTTAATAAAAAAAATTATGAAAAGCATTTTCCACCAAATATTTTATATAAATCCACACAATAAAATGATTTTAAAATCACAATTTTAAAATCCAAAAACAAATAACATTGCATGAAAATATCACATTTTTTCAAAATCCATAAATCAGTTCTAAAGAGATTTCAAACAAGCATCATACATAAATTTCAAAACAAATTTCAAGAAAAAAATTATTTTAAAATTATGACTTTTGGATCTATATATAGGAATTGGGAGTGAAGCCACCTACTGTTAGTGTTTTAAAGAAAATGACCAATGAGAGAATCAATCACTGAATCCAGATGAAAACTCCCAAACAAATTCGCCTTAGATTCATAAATCTATCATTAAAAAAGACAAAACTAACCATGATTGAAAACAACTACCCTTTATCTATTGAAAATGAAACTATAACTATGAATCATGGAAGGATATAATAATATATCATAGAATAACCAAAAAAATACTATGAAATGATCCATACCATGGGATATTCAAAATAAATCTACCAAGAAAACCAATTGAATCACATCTAGAATTAGTGGGATAGCTTCCCGAAACATGGTTAAGAAGAAATATTATGTTATGGCATAATAGGAGAAAGAATGGGGTATTTCGGGAATATATAGACCCACCCCTATTTTTAAATACCTCAATTTTTAAGTTGAGCATGGTTTAACCGCTTGGTTTCACAACCCCTATGCTAATATTGTGCCTTCAAATACCTCAAGGGGTCCTAAAATGGATGGAAAACATGGTTAGGAAAACAGTTTGAAAATAATTTCAAATCCTACTTTTCCATGCTACACGGTTTCGTAGGGATTGTTCTTGGTTTTTAGTAATAATGCTTAATCCATGAGCACTTAAAAAAATTCCTAAAACCTTTCTAAAACATTACAAAATCACTCAAACATTAACCAACCACAAAATATACATAAAAAAGAATATTTATTGGTCAACATATATTAAACTGGGGGTTTCAAAAAACCAATTATATGATATTATTGTTATTATATTTTTTTTAAAATGATAAACTCATTGTTATTAAAATAATATTTTTATAATATATGATTGTTTTTAAATGATATTAATGAAAATATATCACTTATATAATGGAATATAAAATAATTTTATATCCTATATGGAATATTTGAAACCTGAAAGAATAATTATTTTGGAAGAAGTTAATATAATTATATTATTAATTTAGTCTATAAAAGAATAATTTTTCACTACCTGGTAAATAGATGTTTCGTTTAATATTTTAAATTATAAAAATGATTTATTTATGTAATAATTAAAATATTCATGACTTTCAAATTATAGAAATACAAAAATTAAAATTTTGTAATTTTTAGATGGAAAATATTATTTTATTAATATTTCACTCACATATATAATTAAACTAATAACTTATTATTGAACATATATAGTCAAAAATAACTAAACAAAAATGAACTAACAAGTTAGGAATAATATTTAGTCAAATAATTTAATTAACTATAATTTAATTAAAATTTAATATTTTGAATGTTTTTAAATCTCTATGAATAATTTCTAGTGTCATCAGACAGATTGTGTAATTTTTAATGCCCTCTTCTTCTATGGGTTGGGAATTTCATGATGAATTTTAATTTGTGGTCTTTTAGTAGGTGATGTTTCATGGAATGGAAATTATATTTACATTCCATGATTTAGAAGATCTCAAATAGGTGTTCTTATACTGAACAATGTATGGGTGAATTATATGGTTCTCGAGTAATGGTCTAGAGAGTTTCATCTATTGTTGTAATTTTTCGATGTGTATTCAACTATATCTTCATTATAGAATACATAGGGTATGTCATAAAGGTTACAGAAACATATAGGGAAAGTTGAATTTCATGATGGGTGTTTACATAGGTTTGGGAAATTATTTAATATAAATATGAATGGAAAATCCGGTGTATAGGTGAAAAATTCATATGGTGTCACATGATTGGTGTTTTTTTAAACTATATCGCCAACCTATGTAAAGTGTTGTAGATAAATATTCAGGATACAACATCATTGGTTAGAGGATTGTAAAATACATTCATTAACTATTATAATTCTTAATTTTCCTTAAAAAGTTTGGGAATAATATTTTCCCTTTGGATTTAATTCTTTAATGACAATATTTCTCAATAGTTAATATGGTATTCGATTATATTGGTTAAATTTGTGAACATTACTTAAATTGAGTAAATTATTATCACTTACATGATCCAATTTTTTTCTAAAACAATATTATTCATGTTATCAAAATATTGTGATATCAAGTCTCAATAATTTAAGTTATTGAACATATATTTAATGTACTTAGTTCATTAATATTAAATGCATGTGGATAAGAAAAAATTACTAGGGCCAAGATATACCATTGATAATTAGTAGGGTGGCTTAGACTTTACTGAATGAGGGATTGAATTTACTCATAAATGATTTCATATAAATGTGATATAAGGTATCTCCATTTCATTATATTTTGTTCTCAAATAAAATACTACATAGGATGTGTAAAATAATTTCTATAATAAATTGATTATACTTATATGGATTAAGAAGATATTATGTAGTATTTGGAAATTCATCCAATTTTTTAAAACTAAGTTACCTCATCTGTGTACTTGATCCTCAGTTTTTACATTTTTGGATATTTTTGATATATAATTTGGCTTAGTGGTTATTATTTTATACTTCATGATATTCCATTTATACTCCCCGGTATCTACATGTTACCTAAGATTGGTACTACATGTTCCAATAGATGATCTAATTGGGATATACTTACTCCTAAGGGATAACATAAACATTTGATGTTATTGTTGGAGAGTGATTATAAGAACATTGGAATGATTGTTACATGTTGTTAGAGATATAATTCCACAATTAAAAGAATGTATCATTAATATATAGTATCACCAAAGAACTTTGAGGCATACAGTTGTTTATATTAATTATCTTTTGTAATTTTTTTACTAATTAAACTAATTTCTCATGTGCATATAATATATATGAGGGTTATTATAGAGTTTCTATTGGTGGTTCCCAACTGAGTTTTACTCACATGATTTTATGTTCCCCATTAATTTTAGTACTATAGAAAACCTAATTTTTTAGTAGACCGGGTATGTAAGAGTTCAACTATTGCATGATAAAGCTAGATAAATTTTTTTAAGGTAGGATATTAACAATAAATATCATAAGTAATGTATTAGAAACCAAATTTATTTATGTTCTTTTTTATTTAATATATGTGATCATCCAAGTGAGTGTTCAATTTGGTATTTGTCTACTCTAATTGTCCTTGTGGACAGTTCTTCATTATTATCCAATATTTATCTACATTGATATTGTTGTATCGAATCAATAATGTACCACGAAAAACCGTTTGTACATTTCAACAAGCTATTCGGAACATGGAGGCATGCATGGGGTTCAAGGGAGAAATATTGTGTTTACTATAGAGATAACCAATTCTGATAATAACTTAAATTAAAAAATTAGCATCATATAAAACATCATGGGACAAATAGAGAAATAAATAAAAAAAATACAATATTCTCATAGAGACTCCTATTATATAATGCAATCCCTCTATGTTGATACCTCATTTAGATGTTTACATACTTTTGACTTCAACAATTATAATTCATATATCTATCATTGAATTCCTAGAATGAACTCATAAACAATAAACCATGGATAAAGACTTAATGATGAAAATATATTCATATAGAAGGGATAGAGATATCATATTCAATTATAATAGAATAGAATAATTTTTTCCAAATATATTCAATAATATAATATCACTTATGATGTACCCAATTTATCCATCATTTCAAAAGGGAATATTTTTTACGGTATTCAACAATTCATAAATATATTTTATACATGTTATAAATTTATAATAATATCATGTTAATGGATAAGAGCCCATTTTTTTGGTAAGAGTATCATATTACACATGTATCATAAAGAATTCCTATTACTGGTTTATTCCTCATATCCTCTCATCATAGATATTACAAGCTAATAATTTTCAGAAAAATAATGATCTTATTTTGAGGTTCAATAACCTGATAGTTCAATGTTCATTACTGTTAATTCAAATAGTCGTCATCATGAAATTAAGAACCCTATTTTAAAATAATTTCATCTAATTTCCATGTTTAAATTATAGTAGAGAACAGATATGATATTTCTACATGAGAATTTTTCTATATAAACAATCAAATAATGATAGAATGTAAAAAATGCATAATGTGATAATATATTAATTAATTTATGTTCATAAGAATACATAGGAAAAAAAATAAAAAATAATTTGGTTATAATCAATGAAATAAAAAAGACATACACATACACCTGAGTCAACTCCTAACTAACTGATTAGCCTCATTTGATAATATTTATTGTACTTTGTAATGGTTGTAGTTATTGGGCCTACCATTTTTAGGTCTAACATTATTAACTATTAATTCACACTCACGGGAAAATCCCTCAAGATTCCATATCAACATATAGTTACTGATTTCTCTCTGTCAAAATAGATATATCTTGGTTAAAATTCCATAATTTGATAGAAAATTATTAAGTTTATTCCTAAACAACATCATTATAACTAAAATAATTATTTTATATAGATACGAAAACTACTACATTAAATAAGTTTTCATGGTATATTACAATAACAAAATTGTGATAATAGAAAAATGTGATCTGAGGGATTATTGGTATTACATCCACATTAAAACTAGTAACCTCACTAATCCAATAAAAATGAACTCCTATGTTTCTAATATCATAGTTACTATAAAATATTTTTATCAGTATGATACTTTTTTCTGGTAATATTTTATATTCTCCCTCTATTATTTAGAAAGATTCAATATCAAACCTTAGTATATATCATGGAATGTGATATATATTTCAAACTTACTCTTATTAATATATATCAAATTAATTAAAACAATCTCCTCATTTGTTTTAGAAAAATATGGGTGATATATAATGTTATGTGACATATGAAACCATTTAATAATTTTTCCCACCTTCTATAATAAATACCTTATCCAAGAATGTACCCTATCCTGATTAAGTAACAATATAAAACTAATTCTATAGAAATTGTTTCCCATGAACTCATGTCATTAAATTATTTAATTCATTGATAATTAATCATTAGTCATAATTAATAGTAATTAAAATCACTTTTTTCTATATGTAATAAATATTTCAATTAATTAAATATATCTTCCTCTAACCAATTGTAGGCGCTAAACATAGATTCATTCCATATAAATATTCTTAAATGATAGAAGGTGTTTGTTATAATATAATTATAAATTTTTTTGGGAAGATAGATGATAGGGTTTTTTGTAGTATTTATCCTAACATTATAAAAATCCTCTAGGAACAAGTCAATCATTATTAGTAAAAGAATAAATTATAATAGTACAGTCTCTATTGAATGCCTACCAATTTTTATTCATCATCTTAAAAAACTACAAAAAATATAAAATCCAACGTAAAATAACATAATAAATCTCGTAATTCATATGAGCATTAAAATTATTAAATATTTTCATTTACTAAATTATTTAGTAATTTATTATTATTATTTAATAATATATG
Source organism: Viscum album (assembly GCA_963277665.1). Taxonomy (NCBI): domain Eukaryota; kingdom Viridiplantae; phylum Streptophyta; class Magnoliopsida; order Santalales; family Viscaceae; genus Viscum; species Viscum album. Next base: position 1,901,192,059 of record OY728150.1, read on the forward strand.
AAGGGTCTTGGTGCCCCCATACATAGTTGGGGTGGTTGGAAGGGAATTGTTGGGGAGCAGTTTTCATGGTCGAGTTTGTAGTCTTATTTGTTTCATTAGTTTCTTTTTATGTTGTGTGAGTAATCTTTCTAAGGTATAAACCAATTTTATATAAAAAGTCACAGTGAATATTAATAATTTATATTTAGTTTTAAAACCATAGAATCATAATGTAAGAGCATTGCTTTTGATATCATATATCTTATGCATCACAAAATATGGCAGGAGATATAATGCCCCATGACATTACAGTATATGTACAATTTTATATAAATTATATATATGATATATATTTAAATGAACTTGATACTGAGTTAGCGTACATCAAATGCAAGAACGAGTTTATTCAAATGGCTTGTGTAACATGAAATACCTAGTTTTGATGAATAACTATATAGATTATTAGAATATAATTTAATATAACCTAACAGTTAAATTAGTATATATAAAATGGGTTTGATAACTTAGGAAAATATTGGGTTCAAAAAAATATAAAATGAATTAATTGGTAAAAAATTAAATAAAAATAAATATGGAAAATGATTGAATCTAACAGAAAATATTATTATTTTTATCCTCATAAATCTATTTTAACATAATTAATTACAATTAGTTAGTGAGGGTAATGAGATATATACATTATGTATCTAATAATTTTGTTTTCTAATCCACTAGATTTCATAGTCTTATGATATGATAAAAATAGTTATTAAATCTAAAAACTATATTTTTAAAAATTTCATCTTTTCACAATTGGATGGAATAAATATTTAAATAAATATTCGGTCACTTTTATATATTTAATATTTAAAAATAGTAATCATATTTAGAAATTTGACATAAAAATTAGGTAGGGGAAATGTTTTTAATTTTTCATTGATGTTTTCTTTTTTTTATTAATAAAAATCCAGAAATTTAATTTAAAATTTTTATTTTATATAATTAATTGATATAGTTAAATAATAGTTTAAATTCACATTATAGTTTATTTAGATAATATATTTCTCCATTAATCCGATATATATAATTTTAATTTAATTCACTTCTACATTGACTATAAAAACATATAATACTTTTGGAAGTTTTTAATTTTAATACTCACATTATAACCATGTTGTGTGGATTTGATTCAAATTAATTATTGCCACTTATGTGACTGAAATTTTGAAAAATATCTTACATATTTGGAATGATAATAATAATATATAATATAAAATATCTAATATACTAAATTGTTTTGACATAAAATATTAGTGATTGTAATTAAAATTAATTGCAATACTTAAGATAAAATTGTGCTTAATAAGGGACTAATCCACAATCTTAAGGGACAAAATGAACTTTTAAGTTGTCCATTATCCATTTTATGTACCTATTTACACCCTATCCCCTCATGGATTTAAATATATCTATTATTTGTGACTTTAAAAATATGAAAATTATGAATGGAATTCCTTTTTTAAAATATAACAAGAGTGACACTCCTCCGGTACAAAAATTAGTCCAACCCCCTCACTTCCTCACACTCTCAATATAATTTATTTGTACTAATATATACTAAAATAAATCCCTAATATAATATCTATGGTCCTATAATCCTCTCAATGGTCGAAAATTTACAAAATAATTCCTATTGTTACAAACCAAATGATTTTTCTTGATTAAGATGTAAAATCATTCAAATCCTCTTCAGTATTATTCCAATTATCCACCCCTAAAATATTATGATTCTATGATGTATAAGAAAATAATTTTTCCAATTATACTAAAATATATTTTAATAGGGGTTCAAAATAATCTTACACAATCTTCCATTAATAGGTAATGAATATAATATTATTATGTTTAGCGAACTACTCCCTCACGAAATTATGAATGTTCATTTTCTTTCATTACCAACTCTCACCGTGTCCATTAGGATGGAAACAAAATTTTTATATGTTATATATTATATTCATTATGTATTTATTTTTATTTAATTTATTTATGACACTATACATTCTACATTAATATTTTATTAAATTCAATAACAACGTTTTTCGACATGTTGACTACCACCTCCTGAAAATGATCAAAGTCGTTGATGCTACACCTGAAATATATTAAGTATGATTTTAATAAAACTACGTAAAATATATAACATATATATCATACTATAATTATAATACACATATGTATCATTTATATTCTATTATTATAATATTTTGAAAAAATGAAATTATCGTTCATGCGTACATACGACATACCGTCTTCATGAATTGTGCATTTCATTTCTTATCTCAAAACATTATTGATTATTATAAATACATATTTACTTAATATAAATTATAATTACCTATTTTTTACATGATATTTATTATGATATCATTATCAATGTAATAGTAGTATCAAATAACAACTCAAAAAAATATTGAGAAAACTAGGCAATCAACACCCGAAATAGTTAAAATATTGAAAGTGTTTTAAAAAATATGAAATAAACTATTGAAAGAATTTAAGATATTATATTATAAACATGATTATGGGTCTATAATAATTTATTAATATATTTTAAATCACTATACATGAAGATAAATACCATAAAAAAATTAAGGATAAGGTAAGGGATTCTTGTCTCACTTCCCCTTCCATAAGGCATCCACTATATACACCACATAGTTCTTTTTTGTAGTGTATATACTACACCATTTGATTCCATATAAAATGAATAATTTTTTATCATAGTATGAATAAAATTACCTAATGGGGATTATTATTTAAATGTGTTAGGTGTTAGTGGTAACTATGAGGTGTATAAATATTATTTTCCTAAAAATGATATTAATGATTATCTTTGAAATATTACTTCCTATTATGATTATTATACTTACGATGGAAACAATTATTTTTTAGTAATAATTTTTCATTAGGTATTACCTTTAATATAAAAATTATTATATAATGGAAATTATTATTTCCTAAACCATATATCATGTTATATACAACGTTCTCATTGACAGTTATTTTATTAACTTCGAAATTAGTGATAAATATATATCTTATATTCAATAGAGATAAATTTTGATAAGAAAAAATATTTAGTTTTTATATGATGAATGATTTGGACATGAAATTCATGGTTTATGGACTATTTAAATAAGGCCTTCTGGGTTAGGGATGATTTAATACCAGCCACTTGATATATCAATTGTCTCATGAGATGAATTAGCAAGCCAAATAGAAATTATTGAATCTATCTCTTGATAGTAAATGTATCACATTCCAAGTAATTATGATGTCATATTATTAATAATTTCATTTTTTGATACATCTATTTTTATTTATCTGTGATATTTTTTTTGTTGTATACATGGATGTATATCATTTTCATATGACTGATTTAATTGAATGTGTTTTCAATTTCATACTTTTCTATATTAATATTTTCATTCCTATTTATAATAATGGAAATTTTCATCATATTTTTAACATCCCCTTTTTATTTATTACCATTTATTCATTATTCATTCCTCCTTAGTTTCCCTTATAGGGAATTGAAGGTCACCCTTATTATGTTTTTTTCCCTAGGTTTAGAAGAATAAATATTTTAATAAGAGTTCAAGAATGTGGTTTATTTTTTTATTACATATCATGTTTATATTTATTATTTCCCATAGTATTATGGGTATCATCTGTGTAATCTGTCATTCCAAGAATGTTAAAATGACATGTTCTTTTGGGTTTTATTCATTATAATTAGGTCAATGTAATAATATAATGCATTGGATCTGGGATTCTAGAGTTGGGGTGTTATAGTTTATATTAGAGGAAGTCTAGAATCAAACATGAAATCTAGATATTGGAAACATTGATTAAGTAAAATAAACATAATATAAAATTTTAGGATAAGTATAAAAAAATCATACAATTTTGGTATGATAAATATTATCTAGGTATTACTATTAATACATACCTCTCTAGACACTACAAGTGGACATGGTTCACTCATAAATGTTCCAAGGAATAAAATCACTAACATGTTCTACCATTCTAATCTCAGTGTCACCTGGTGCAGGACAATGAGCCATACTATGTACCCAGTTTTATACACCTAAGGGGTATGGTTATTATAATTCATATTCTCTTTACCAACCATTATGAAAGATTTTAATGTAAAAATTGAATCAAAATAACTAAATTTATGATTTACAATATATATTTTTATGTTAAATAAAATAAAATATTTATATTCATACAATATTCATAATTTTACGGACTAATAAAATAAATTACATTGTATAGAAATGACACTTTGATGGAAGAATAATGTCAATACCTATGAAAAATGTAGAGATCTATTATTCGAGGAAACTAATACCACTGGGGTATATTGTCTCCTTGATGATGTTGATCATTTGTGGTCCCTAATCCCGAATACAGGAGAGGAAGAAGAAATCAGACTCCGGTAATTGATGACTTATAATGAGACATTATTAGAGAAATACATCCCCCTTGATCAGATATGAAGATTAAGTTCATTTATTTAATAAAAATATTACGATGAATGTGTTTTAAATTATGAGGATACATTTACAAGGATTCATTGATTGCAAAAAATTTCATATACAACATGGTGTGAAATATTTAAATCTTCTATGAAGTAAATAATCCATATATCCTAAGAGAATAAGTGTCTTAAAAAATTACTTCATATGATGAAATAGTTTTATATTATACCCAGACAGAAAAAGAATTAACCATGTATAGTGAATTCAATATGAAGTTAGAGAGGAAGAAAAATAATGGGAAATTAAAATATAAATGTAAGAAGTGAAATAAGGATTTTCCCACATGTGATAAATATGGAAAGAATTAACTCGGTAAATTCATGAATGGATTGGGAGTTTTTTATAAGTGTGGTGAAAATATTCACTAGTAAAATGAATGAAATTTGTAGAATGAAAAGAATTCTATTCAATGATATATGTGTGTGGAGATAGGGAAATGTGGAAACCAATTCCCCGAGTGTTGAGGAAATATACCTCCGATGAATAAAAGGGATCAAGGTGAAGCATATGTTATTGACAAAAATGAAGTGGAAGGACTATTGTAATTCTATATTTGGATCAAAAAATTATGTTCTAAAATTGTACATTTATGATTTTTTCATCATTTAGTTGATGAAATATATAATGATTTTATGATAGTAGTTATTAAATAAATATTTGGGATCATATATTCAATGGTTCTAAGAAATGTTTTTCTGTAGAAAGTTAAACTTTTTGCAAACCACATAATTGAGTTAAATGAAACCCTTGATATGTCTCTGATGTTGAGATAATGAGGAAGAAATGACTAATTTGGATAAGTGATTACTACCTTGGAACAGATTAATGACTTTTTTAAAAGAGGTCTATACAATCATTTTTGATTTTACAAGACTTTTGTATTTACGGAATATTACTAATACCATGGGTCTTACATAATGAATAAGGACGAATTAATGTTTCTAATAAGTTTTTATGGTGATTTAATTTTTTAAATATTTAAAGAGGATTCATGAAGAAGTTAACCACATGATTGGAATTATAAAATTTAAATATGTTTATTAAAGGATAATGATATGATAGATTTTGAATTATAGTGATCTTTTTAAAAGTGTTTAATAATAATCTTTTTTAATGGTTAGAAATTTTTGATATGGTTTAAGATGAACATTGGATTGGTTTTTAGTGATTTAAATATTAAATCACTATATGATGAATATTTTAATATGACATGAACTATATATAGTTAAAGGAATTACCGAAGGAGAAGAACATTCTTATTGAAACAGAACAAGTTAGTATATTTAAATATATTCTTATCGAGTGAAGGAATTCCTAAACTATAGGAAAAATGATATTGAAACCAAAAATGTTTTACAAGTACCAAAATTTCTTTTGAATCAAATACACCATTAGATCATCAAATATTTGAGGATTTTTATTATTTACTTTTTCGTAACCATATCCGCTAACAATCTTTATTAGAAAATGATTGTAATATTTTTCCTTTGTATACATGTATCTATTTCTGACCTATATTTTTCTTTTAGTGAACCTATTTACCTTACCACTGTACTTTACTTTATATCATATTAGAAATATTTGTTATTAACCACGTTAATGATTTGGGATTTTCCAAAACAATTATCTTCAAATATACATACCTTGAATATTAAGTTAAATTTTAAATTGTGAGAATGAAATTTATTGAAGTTAGGAAAATGTGACAACCAAACATCCTAAAATAAGATCTTTGAGTTTGATAGTGTGTATCAAAAAAATCAATAAATACAGATGGGGATACAATAACTATATGCATTAATAAATATTTAAGATTTTAAATAAATTAAATCTATGGTATATATTTCAATTAATATGATAATGAGTTACTGTATGTCACACAAAAGAAATGTTTCCTTAAATGTCTTTTGTTACCCACATGACTGAGTCTTAATGAATAATGATTTTTATTATTATCATATTAAATAATAAAATCTAATCGTTAAAATATTTGATAATAATATGTTTAACTAACTTGTGAAAATATATTGTTCATAAAAATATATAATATATTCATTGGTCATAAATTAATTAAAACTGAATATGAAAACTGATTGAATATAAGGGAAAATATTTTGGTTTTTATCATCACAAAGTCATTTTACCAAAATTAATTACAATTTTTGAGTGATACTAATGTGATATATATATATATATATATTATTTTCAAATAAAATATTTTTTATATCAATATTTTGAGATTTTATAAGCTTCAGCTAAGATCAAACCAAATATTACACACAAAATACTATATTTTTATAAAGCAAGTTTTGGTACATTTGGATGGAGAGCACATTATAAAAATAATTTTTAAACTTTAATAAATTTAATAATTCAAATTAAACATTACATTTAGTATATAAACATAAAATTTATATTATAGTAAATTTTTAGTATTTTCCATGACATATAAATTTTTAATGAAAAGTGAAAAATACTAAAATGTAATTCAAAACTTTTTTAAAATATAATTTATTTATAAGGATCAAATTTGGGGTTTGGATTGGTAGAACGAATCTTGTAATTATAAATTATATGTTGAGGGTTTAAATACCATGGTGTATAGGAACTATAATATCATCCTATAGTTGTAGCTGGTGACATTGTAGGAGCGGTTGGTACAGTTGGGTGTACTATAGCGGTGGTGGTACTATAGCAGGCACTGTAGCATTTAGGGATAATATAGTTGTTCTATTCAAAGAATGGTCCTTTGGCCAATATTTTAGGCCTACGGTCCATGTAATTGACTTCATTCCCATTGGCACTTTGGGCTAAATATATATATTGTTTTAATGTTTTTGTGTGTGTGGTTTATCTCTTAAGGGGAAATGACCATCCTTTCAGGACTGTGTGTGTGTGTTGTGTTTTAATGTAATTATACTCCCAAGAACCTAATATAATATATTTATACGGATAAACTATATTTTAAATTTTTTTTATTTAATTATATCATATTTGTATCTAATTATACATGGTAGGTCATTAGAATCAATTTCACATTCAAATTGACTATTAAAAAATAGGAAACTTTTCTAATTTTGAATTTTATATCCTATATTTTTGTCCCATCTATGTGATTAATTTTAAATTAATTTATACCTATTTTATTATTGGAATTTTAAATAGTGGATTCTATATTTGGAATCATAATAAATATTAATGTCTAATAACGACAACATTGTTTTTGACCAAAAATATTATTGAATGTAATTAAAAATATTTATAACGATTTAGTTAATATTATTCATAATAAGCCACTAAGACTAAATCATAAAGGGCCAAATGATCTAGAAACATGGTAAAGATCCATTTTCTGGCCATATGATGAATGTATGCCCACATGGATTGAAATTGGACCATTATTAGTGACACATGACATATGAAAAACGTGTATGGAATTACATTGTGGATATATTTCAAGTCAGTCACTCCTCCTCCACTATGAAAAAGCCTCCTCTCCTTCCGCATCCTCATACTTCTCATTCAATTTTTTTCATTACCAATATCTACCCAAAATATATCCCCATCCAACCAACCCTTTTTATAGAGGACTCGCTTTTGGCATATATCCATCCAAATAATATTTTTGGTGTATCCCAAAAGATGTTGTGGGAATAAGAGTTATCATATTTCTTTAAGATATTTAGTTTTATTTCTATTATCTACCCACTCAACGCTAGTTATTACAAGATTTTAATAGAAAATATAAGCATAAATATATTATAATGTGTTATGTTATGTTATACACCAATAATTACACAAACTTCCTTCTAATGGCTAACAAATATTGGGTTTCTATGTACAACAAACTATTACCTCATGAAATGATGACTTTTCATTTCTCCATTACCACTTCACGTGGTTGGAATTATGATGAGAAAATATTTTAAATATTTTATATATGATTTTTATTATTTAAATACTCTTATTTAATCCTTTTATAACACATTCCATTATACTTTCCATTTTTAATAAATATAATAACATCATTTGTGGATGTTTGGACTACTTCCTCATCAAAGTGATCTGAATCATTCAGGATATACATGGAATGAATTAAATTTGTTTTTAATAAAAATTTATAAATAATGTATCATTTATATTAAAATGTAAATATATTATTCATATTTATCTTTTACATTTGATTTCATTAATAAAATAATGAATACAATGTTGTGGTCTTATGTACGTATGACCGACCATCTCCATGAATGGTGCATTAAATTTTTTATCTCAAAATAATATAGATTATTATAAATACATATTTATTAAGTATTTATTATAATTACATTATTTTTTAAATTATTTATATTATTAAATCATGATTCTAGTAATAGATGTAGTAATTAACATGTACATACTGGAGAAAACAAGTCAATCAACACCCAAAATACCTAAAAATGAATGATTGTTTCCAAACAAGTTATAAAATTTTATAAGAAGTCAATATATGATATTATCAACCGGAGTATGATTCTAGTAGAATTTGTTTTTATATTAATCAACTCTACATGAGGAAAAATATAACACAAGAAATTTATGGTTATGGTATGTGATTATTGTCCTTATTTTCTATCTATATGGAATACACCTTATACACCCCCTACTTCTTTTGTTTATTGAGTGTAATATACATTTTGATACATTAAATACAGAATCATATTTCATTATGGTATTAAAATCACTCCTTAATGGATACTATGATAAAAAATTCAGGTGGTTGGGGACATATTGGAAACATTTACATTCATGTATTAATTTTTCATTTAAAATCACCTTGAAAATCCATATTTTCTAACAATGGATATTATTGTTCATTAATATAATATCATGTTGCATAGGGTGTTCACATTCAAAATTACTTACATAACTGAAGAATTATTGAGAAATCTATATCTTTAATTAAATTATGATACATTTTGATAAGGAATATTGTTTATTAAATATACGAGGAAGGGTGTGGAAATTAAATACACATGTTGGGGGACCATTTATGGAAATCCCTATGGGTTGGGGAAATGTTATTGCATGCACCAAATTGCATCAGTAGTCACATGAGGTGAAATATATAGAAAAATTGAAATATATTAAACTATCATTTAATTATAAATTAATCATTGTCTTGGAAATCATCACATCCGATTATTATGAATTGAATTTATTGATAATTCAGTTATTATTTATCAATTACATATTACCTAAACACATCTATTGATTTATATCATTTTGTATTTCACTAACTTAATGGCATGAGTTTTTAGTTTCATATATATGCATGTTGATATTTCCATATCCAGTTATTTCAATTAAATGTGTTATCTGGTTATAAACATTCCATGTAAATTTATTTCCATGTATTCATTATTAATTCTACTTTACATACTCATACTGAGGTTTTTACCTCACACTTATTATTTTTACATTTTTTAAGGACCTAGCCCCAGCTACCAAAATCTGGTGCCTTATTTGATTACATTGTCATATATACAAGCAATATGCTTCTTAAAGGACTCTGTAGTTTATAAGTATTGGAAAAAGATACATACTTAATTTCAATATAACAACTTAAAATGAAATACTACAATGAAACTCCTTTTAAAACATCCATAACTCCTATGTTATTTCAACATGTCATTCAGAATAAAATTATTCATTCCCTGTTAAAATGAATCATAAAAAAGGGGTGAGATCAAACACTTATTAAGGGTATGAAATACATCATAAGATATCATAACATAATCATAAGGAATTGTGAATATTTTAAAACACATTCCCTTACAAATAATATACATGAAAACATTGTGGAAGTAATATATACTGAGTAAATAATTCCAAAATAAAACATAATCGTGGGTAATCTACTAGTCAAATAACCACATGAACCATAAATTCCATTTTCATAATGAGGAATCCATAATTGCAGACATCATAACCATACCATCAAGGGCTCGTGCCAAGACAATAAATAGTCATTTTTTCACGGCCTTGTACCAATACCGTAGTTTGTCTCGTGAGACCTATTAAAAAATCAAGGGGTTATAGTGGTCCCAACCTAACACATTCTATGTACAATTCATTCATCATATGAATGGGGATAAATATAAACAACATATAAATTTATATTAAAACTAATATATGTGTTGTACATAATAATACACAAGAATTTCATTCGGGTAATTCGTCAATAAAAATAACCAGATTGAACATGGAGGTTAGGGTGGAAATCCTTTACCTTAAGTGTGAATGTGTTGTGCTCATGAAAATAAGGTCCTGTAATATGAAATTATAATTATTAATAAATTATTTCAAAATCTAATTGAAATGATTTTATATTATCATAATTCGGTTTAGATCATTAATGTCTTTATAGATATGTTATTCTATTTAATTATGTCATTCTAGAGTGTTCGTTTAAAGGATTTTTAAAATCAGCTAAGTTTCTTTTAAGTAATGGAGTTCATGTGGAATGTATGTAAATCTCAAGAATTGAAATTAAATATTTTTTATGACCATAAATACGTTTTAATATAAATTTTTATTTTGTGGTTACATGGAAGTCAAATCAATCATTATACGAATTGTTAATGACATTCACATAGATTATTTTAGTGGTTTTATGATTATTGAGATCTACATTGGTCATATGATTTAATAATATGTATGTATACATTTTACTCAATTTTAATTTGGTTATAATACAAATATTTTAGTCTTTTCGATGATCAAAATGGCTTCATTACAACTAATGAAATAGAAATTGAAGAATAAAACTTTATCGTCCCCGAAGGTTATAAATTAAACCCTCATGAATGTGGAAATAATTAATAAAATTAAAGAAAGAGAGTTATAATTTTGATGATGGTTATTCCATTAAATTGATATAATTTTAATATATATATTATAATGATATTATTATGGAAATTTGGATAGAGGATGTTAGGAGAGGATAACAAAAGAAGTTAAATTGAAATGAAACTAATGGAAAAAGAAGGGTCCTTTTCCTTTTTAAATAACCTCCTTGAGAACCTCCATATGGGATGGGGTTTTGGTATTCTGAAAAGACCAATAGCTTCCTGGATGTGGGGAGGGACTAGGGAAGGTTCTTTTTGAATAACATATATGAGCTTTAAGTCTTATAGTTGTGAATTTAAGGGGTAGTTTATGGGGGGTTTATAGTGAATGAGAGGGGTGAGTTTTGAATAGTTTATTCATTATTTTATTAATTCATTCTATAAAACCAATAGTGTTTCTTCATGTGACCACTAATTGTAATAAATTAATCTTAGTTCAAACCAAGTGGCCTTTCATCACTCATTATATCCTATGTTGTTCATTTAACTGATAGTTTTTATATATGTTATTTTACCGTATTTCACAAATCATAATAAATTCATGAATCTCAGAAAAATCCCCAAAATTTACCCCTACCATTTATTGATGTGTAAAATTAAAAAATGAACTAAATTTTTAAAAACTAATTTTCTAATTATTACTAATTTAATTTTTAAATAAAATCATAGTTAATTCAAAAAATAACAATTTTAAAGGTAATATTTGTTTTATATCACCTTGAAAAAATAATTCGGATCTCATTATCTTATTACCTAAAGAAAATAAAATAGTATCAATATTTAATTTTCATAAGGGTCATATTACTATTAATAATACTATTCATAATGGTATTTTATTATTCACAAAATATAACGTCTGTTCTATAAGACTCCAAACGACTTACCGATCCCAACACAAGATGAATATTTGTTGAAATTAAAAATAGATTGGAGGAAATGTTGGGATTAATGGATAAATTATAAACAATTTTTACGGACATTGTGTTTTATGAATTAAATAATTATTTTCACAACCATGGAGGTTATATTCTCCCCTCCTTAAGAAAATTTCATCCTCGAAAATCAAAAAATGTTACTTAAAAAGATTCATGTATTTCTTCAAAAAAGATCCTATTGTTCCCTTGTTGCTTCCTCCATCTTATGATTCCTCCAAATAACCTTTACCGGATGAGTCATTGTATTTCTCAATACTATTTATTTGGTATCAATAATCGTGATTGACTCTTCAAAATAAAAATTATATGGATCAATTTCTATTTCTTCATAAGTTAGTGTAATGATGGGTATGGCATGTATTTCCTTAAAATTGATTCGTGGAACACATTGTGATAATTGGAGAAACATGGAGGCATTGCCAAACAATATGTTACAGATCTAATTCAATCCATAATTTTAAATGGATTGGTGTACCTGGGACTTAATTTTCCCTTCTTACTGAATCATCTAATAACCTTCCATGGAGATACCTTTACGAAAACATGATATCCTTATTGAAATTTTGAATCCTTCCTTCGGTTATTAGAATTTATGTTTTTTCTACATAGAGCATTTTTTATATGGGTTGGATAATCTAAACCTTTATCGTTGTTTCCTCAATAAGTTCTAGGGCTAGGAGATTTCATCCACCAACACCATCCCAGCATTTTTGTGTACGATATCTCTTTCCAAATAATGATTCACATGGTTCCATCTAAATACTCGAATGGAATATATTGTTATAGTATAATTCTATGAAAGGTAAATACTGATCCCACATACATTGAAAGTAAAGTGAAAAATAAATCAACATTTAATTCAATGTTTGAATGGTCTATTCTAATTGTCCATTAGTTTGTGGGTGTTTGGAGGTGCTCAAATGATGAGATGTATCTTGGTTCGTATGAAGAATTCTCTATAATTATGATGTAAAATACATATCGTGAATAGAAACAATTCATAAGGGTACACCATGAAGTCTTCCAACTTCGTTAATATATAGTCTTCCAAAATGTTCATGTGGTAAATCTTCTCATATTGGAAGAAAATGTTCTGATTTTGTAAGATGACCAAAAATGACCTCGACCACATCATCGTTTCAAGGATTTTTCAATAGCCCCAAGAAAAAATAAATCATAATATCATTTATTTTTCCTATAGTAATAAGGGGGGGTCTCCTAAGTACTTATGGATGTTGTCTTCCTGCCATTAGAAATTGAAAAAAAAAACATTCCAACACATAATCAATAACCTCTCTCTTCATGTTTCCCCAAAAAAGGATTCTTTAGATCTCAATACATCTTTTTAGTACCAGAGTTTATATAGAAATTAGATATATGAGAATCATCCATTAGTTCCCCCTTTAGCTCTATAATAGTAGGAACACAAATCATCTTTCCGAATTTCAAAATGAAACCTTCATATATGAATTAAATCTACATCCTATCATTGACATCATTAATTTTCTTCTAAAACTCTTCATCATCAGCCTGAGAAAATTTTACCCTTTCTTGTAACGATGGATTGGACAACATTTGAAAAAGTAAGTATGTGTTACCTTCTATGATAATTACCATATCTCTCATTACTGGATCCATGAATATAGGGTCCCTTTAAAGTCTTATCTTGTTCATAATTATGTGGTCATTTCTACTCAGAGTGTATGCCATCTTATTTTCCTTCCCCATGAGGTAGTTTATTGTAAAATCAGAATCTTTGATTAGATCAATCAATCCCCATTGTATTTTGGATTAAAAAAACCACTGATATGTATCTCTTGATAGATGTTATACTTCCATATAATCTTATATTCGTTCATTACATCCCAAAGAGAGAAAAATATTTTTTAGGGAACATATCCACTTCACTGCTGCAAATGGGTTTTTAGTCCTATTGAATGATGGATGCTGTTGTTGCATAAATATATCTAACATATCTCCCCTATTTGGTGGATCCAGAAGCTCCATACAGGTATGATTTTTATTTATAACCTGAGTAAGTTGTCCCATTATAGTTATAAGTTTCTCTGCACCAGTCACAACACTGGATCTATAATCATTATTTGAATCATAGGAAAATTCATATATGGGAAACAAACGTTCACACAGATTCCATTCCTTCCACTAGGTACTATTTCTAGATAATTTCATACCCAATATTAGGGTTTAAATCAAAATATTTTATCTCAATTTAGAAAAAAATTTATTAAATGAATCAAAATTATATAAATATCTAATATCTTAATCATAAATGTGGTATCTTTATGGAAAAATTTACCTTTAAATCCTTCATTATGGATTGTAATGAAAATTTGAATTATCCAAAGCATATCTCCCAAGAGTGTCAATATCAAGAGTGAATCAAGGCTCGTTGTTAGGTACTAGGATACCCTACGTAAATCCCAAAACACCATGTTGGTGTTTTCACTCCTAGGTACATCTATACCAGAGCCACTTCTATATATGTTTATCTAAAAAGGGATGTATTTTTTGAAATATTAAGAAAATATATTCATTAATATGATTCCATGATGTTATTGTATGTTTTTATTGTAATACCTCCTTACAGAGTTGTTCCATAATCTACATTTTCTAATTTATTTTCCATGTTTTCTACTAAACATCCTTTAATACCAACTCTAAGGACCCGACCCCAGTTACCCGAAGTTGATGTCATAATTGATTACACTGGCATATAAATAAGGAATATTCATCCCAAAGTACCAAGTAGTTTAGATGTATTGGAAAAAATATGCATAACAAAGTACAACATTACAACTTAAAAAAATACAACATAGAAACTCCTTTGACAACATCGATAAATTCTATGTTATTTCAGAGTGGCATTTATAATCAAATTATTCTTGACATTAGAAAATAAAACAAAATAATGGGGTGAGATAAAATTCTATGTAAGGGTAAGAAATACAGCAGAAGACATCATAACAGAAACATTAGGCATGCTTAATATTAAAAAAACACATTCCTTTACAAATAATAAACTTGAACACTTTAAGGTAGGAATAACCATTGCAAAAAACATTTAACATGTCTGTATTTTTCTCATTGGTTCTATATAATCGACGTGTAATGCTAGAATATTTGGTTTATCATGTTAGTTATAAAATAATTGACATCATAAATTGCGAGAATCGATTTTTTACGTCGATTATTTTATAACCGACATGATAAATCACTGTGGTTAGATATATCATGTCGACTATTTTATAACTGACATGAACAATCGAATATGGGTGCTTTATCATGTTGGTTATTTTATAACACATTTTATAAATCAATAAATCATTATTTATCATGATTTATATTAAAAAAACCAATGTGATAATGCTTTTAAATGATTTATCATAGCATGTATTCAGTCATTCTGTTTTCTTCGATCGGGAGGCATGCGACACATCTCTCTTGAGAGGAAAACCTTGAATGTATTCTTCAAATTCATGTCCCCTAACCTCAATTTTTCAAAATAATTCATTATTTTGGTGTGTTCTATCATGTGTATGTGCGTGTACTATCATGTGTGTGGGGGGTGGGGGGTAGTGTCAAGGGGGGTGTCTAGGGGGTGGGGGTTGTCCAATGGGGTGGGGTGTCTAGGGGTGTCCAAGGGGGTGGGGGTAGTGTCCATGGGGGTTATGTAGTTGTCTAAGGGGGTAGGGGTGTCCAACGAGTGGGGGTGGTGTCTATGGTGGTGAGGGGGATTTCCAAGGGAGTCTGGGATTCTTAGGGGTGGGGATGTCCATCGGTTCCAGTGTCCAGGGGGTGGGGGAAATCCAGGGGGTGAGGGTATCCCTGGGGTTGGTGTCCAGGGGGTGTCCAAGGGGGTGGGGCTTACCATGGGGTAAAGGAAATTTTTAAGGGGGTATGGGGTGTCTAGGGGGTGGGGGTGGTGTCCAAGGGGTGAGAGGACATTCTTAGAGTGTAGGGAGTGTCCAGGTGGTGGGGGTGGTGTCTAGGAGATGAGGGGGCAATCCAAGTGGGTATGGGGTGTTTGGGGGGATGTCCAAGGGGTTCGGGTGGGGGGTGTTCATGGTGTTGTGGGGTAGTCCATGGGGGTCAGGGTGTCCAAGGGGTGGGCGTGTTCAGTGGGTGGGGGAGGGCTGTCTAGGGGGAGGGGTTGTCTAGGGGGTGGGATGTATAGGGGTTGGGGGCTTTCTAATGCGGTTGTGTAGTCTTGGGGGTTTTCAAGGGTGTGTGTATGGGGGGGGGGGGGGATGGGGGGTTGTGTCTAGGGGTGACAATCTGGTCAAGGGGGTATGGGTTTCGAAGAGGGTGGGGTCATATATTGTGTGATGGGGAATTACAAGGGGTTGGGGTGTCCAGGGTGAGGGGGTGGTGTCCAGGGGGTGAGTGGGCTTTCCAAGGGTGGTAGAGGGTGTCCAAGGGATGGGGGAGTTCAGAGGGGTGGGGCCTGTCCAGGGGGTGGTGGTGTCTAGTGGGTGTCCATGGGGGTATGTGTAGTGTACATCGGGGTTTTGGGGCTTTCCATTGGGGTAGGAGGTGTTCAGAGGGTGGTGGATTTCTAGGGGTGAGGGCATGTCCAAGGGGTGGGGTGTCCATGGGAGGGGGTGTCCGAGGGAAGGGGGGATGTCCATGTGGTTGGGGGCTGTCCATTGGGGTGTGGGTGTCTCCGGCTACTATGGTGGCTGTCCAAGGGGGCGGGGTGTCCAGGGTTGTCCAAGGGGGTGGGGATGTCTGGGGGTGAGGGGGCTATCCAAAGAAGTAGGGGTTTCAAGGGGTTGAGGGGTAGTCTAGGGGGTGGGGGTTGTCTCGGGGGTGTCTGGGGGTTATTTTCAAGGGGGTTGGGGGCTGTCTATGGCGGTGGGGGTGTACAAGGGGTATGGTTTTTGGGTGTGGGGGGGGGGGGTCTTTGATGGGGGTGGGGTGTCTAGGGGGTGGGGGTGTCTTAAGGGTGGGGGTTGACAAAGGGGGTAGGGGGTTAGACAACCCCATCACCCTATGGACCGACCCCCTCCCCCTGGACACCCCTACACCTCTGGACAACACTCTCACCCCCATCCCGAACACCACCCCCCACCCCCTTCGACAACCTCTAGACACCCCCACTCCCTTGGAAACTGTCAACCCCTTGACACCCCCACCCTTTAAACACCCCCACCCTGCGGGACACCTCCCACCCCCTGGACTCCCCTACCCTCATGGAAACCCCACCCCCTGGACACCCCAACCCCCTTGGATAGCCCCCTAACCTACTAGACACCACCCCCACCCCCTGCACACCCCCACCTCCTAGAAACCCCACCTATTTGGACACCCCACCCCCTAGACAACCCCCCCCCCCCCCCACCCACCCCATTACTCCCCCACTGTAATATATTATATACTATAGAGTGTTTTTCAATGGTTCTTGAACAGTTGGCATACATATATCCTCTTGGTTTCCATGAAACTATTGGAATGGATTATATGCAGATCAACATGTATTCCAATGTTTCTTGAATAGTTTATATATATATATATATATCCCAACAGTTTCATTGAAACTTTTGGAATATGTTAACACCGGGCAGTCTATACCAATTGTTCCTATAGAACCATTGGTATATGGTTATTGCAATGGCCAACATGAAAACGATGTGTGAAAACATTGGGATATTCTATCCCAACTATATAGTGGGATATACCAATGATTTCAAACCATTGGGATTGGTGTTATTTTCACTTGTGAATGTATAAATATTTTAATATTTATACTTTATATTTTTTATTTACTGAACGGTGAATTTGGTATCCAGTTGCAGCATGATGTATTCATTATTATACCTTAAGAATAAAGGATCCAATATGAATTTAGAATAGTTATATGTAACTATATTTTTATTTTAAAATCATTTTCATGCACGTATTTTTTAAATACTCGTCTATTTGATTTATATTTTTAAATTGGTTTACCTTCAAATTATGATATTTTTCATATAAATATTAAATTGGATTATTATAATAAGATGTATAATTTTGATATTTGATATAGGTACTAATGAGTAGAGGTTGGACTATGACACATCAAATGAGTATTGAATATAAGGATGGTGTTGATGTGTTTTTGGAAATTTCTAAAATAAATATTCCACAATGTGACTATTTTTTCTCTCTATGCCTGAAATGTTGGAATATAAACAAGTTGAAAATTATAAAGATCAATGTACATCTGATTTTTAATGACTTTAATCTGATTTTAAGCCCTTAAATTTGTCATGGTGAAACCGGATAGAATTCCACATCTACTAATGATGATGATTTGCAAGATGGTATAACCGATGGAAATAAAGAAATTATTCTTGATATTTCATCAGAACAAATTTCGATGGAACAGACAGTTGTGTATTTATACAGTCATGCTGAAAAACGATTTTATCATGGTTGTATAGAATTTATTGTTTGGCAGACGGTGTTAAGATTGATTAACCTTATGGTGAAACCTGGATGGAGTGATAGTTGTTTTATAGAGCTGCTATAATTTTTAAAATTCATTCTTCTAAGAGACAGAAATCATCCATATTCACATTATAATGCCAAGATAATATTATGCCCAATGGGTTTGGGATACAAGAAAATACATGCAAGTCAGAATGACTTTATTATATATAATAAGGAATATGAATTTCTCTCATAGTGTCCTAAATATGGGACATTAATAAATAATTTGAAAGAAATATCATAGGCATATGTAGAGATTATATAGATCCTTTCCAAGGTGTTTTGGTATCTTCCTATAATTAATCGTTTGAAACAATTATTTTCTAATTCACCTGATGAAAAACGGTTAATATGGAATTGTAATGAGAGTATATGTGATGGAAAAAGACATCACCCACCGGATTGTCCACAATAGAATAAAATTGATGTGAAGAATCCTACATTTTTAAATGAAATTAGAAATCTTGGAATTAGGTTGCGCACAAATGGAATGAATCCACAACGAACCCTCAGTAGCACACATAGTGCATGGCATATTTTATTTGTAATTTACAACCTATCATTTAATTTTTTTATGAAGAAAAAATATGTCAGGTTTTTTATAATGATCTCTGGTCCGAAGCAAACCGAAAATGATATTGATGTTTTCTTGTCACCATTGATTGATGATTTGAATATTTTATGGGAGATTGGTATTAGTGTATGGTTCTTATAAAATGGAAATTTTTCATCAACATGTAGTGCTTATGTTTACTATAAATGACATCCTAGAGTATGGAAATTTGTTTGGATACAGTGTTAAGGGGCATAAATAATGTCCAATTTGTGAACATTAGACTTCATATTGTAAATTTCATAACGGTAAGAAAAATGTATACATGGGTCATCGAAAGTTTTTTCTTATACATCACTCTTTTAGAAGACAAAAAAAGGGATTCAATGGCTCATAAGAATCATATATTGATCAATAACATTTATCCCCTCATGTGTATTTTGAGAGGGAGAAAAACCATGGTGTGACATTGGTAATGACACATAAATCTAGTATTGATTGACATATTTGAATGAAAATGCCAATATTTTTTGATCTAACATATTGGAGATATCTTGAATTGAAACATAATAATGATGTAATGGACGTGTAGAAGAATATCGTCAATTGTGTTATTGGAACATTTTAATAAATTAAATTAAAGAATAAACATGGGTGGAATACAAGATTAGACTATCTATTAAGTAGAATATGTTTGGAGTTATCTCCCTCTCCTAATTGAAGACGATCATTTCTTCCCCCAGCATTCCATACATAATCCTAGAGGGAGAAAATGAGCTTTTTTCAGTGTCTTCATGATATCAATGTGCATCAAGTTTATTATTCAAAACTAAATCTATTTTTTACTTTGATGGATTTGAATATAATAGGTATTAAGTCTTGTGATTTTCATATCATGAAGGAAAAACTTCTACCAATTTCATTGTGTGTAATATTTCCCAACCACGTCTGAAAGACTATAATGAAGTTTTTTGTGTTTTTTCAATTCAAGTTGTTATAATTTGATTGTTGGGAATGCTTTTATCATTTTGGTAATCGATGAAATTTATATACTTTGTTAATTTCAATTTTATTTTCCTACAAATTGTTTTATATAATGGTGCATTTAATGGTTCATCTACTTTAAGAAATAATGCATTGTGGGCCAGTATGTCTTCATTGGATGTATCCTTTTGAAAGGTATATGAAAATATTGGATGGGTATGTTTAGAATCCATATTGACATGAATCCTCCCTTATTTATAATTATATTTCTAAGAAGTTTGTGGAGTTTTTTATGAGCTACCTGGGTGAGAATGAGCACATAGTTTTGCCTCCATCTCGCCATGAATGAGTTAATAATGATGGAAAATGAGATTTGTGGCTTGAAAGTAAAATTGTTGTCAGCTGGATAGATGGATAAGGTAGAATTATATATCTTTAATATCATATGTGATATTAAACCATATATCACCTTTCATAGTAACAAGTTGAAACAATTTCATCCAATGAAGAATGAAATGTGGATTTTGAATGGGCAAAAAAAAATGACATGGTTTAAAAAAGGCATTTCTTGGTATATCAGATGTATCATAGAAATTAAGACTTTTAGTTGGAAGTATAAGTTTAAATGTGATAACATGGTCCGGGTATGACATTAATGGATATAAATTTCATATAAAATCTCAGGACAACAGAAGTGAAATTCAGAATAGTCGTGTATTGGTGTCTGGAGAAGCAATGCAGTTTTTGAGTTATAAAGACAAAACACTAATTTCATCATCACATGAATATTAGGGAGTCACTTATGAAATATAGAAGGTTTATTACATTAAAATCATTGTTCCTGTTTTAACTACAAATGAGTTATCAGTAACAAAAGTGTCACACATGATGAATTTGGATTGAATGTTATTAATCTGAATAGATTTGCAGATAGAACACATTCTTTTTTAATGGAAACACATGAATAAATGATTCTCTATGTAGTTGATCAATCAGATATGCAGTGGTATATTGTCTTACAAGGGAAAAAAATATGTTGGTGAGGATATACTTTATGAAGATGATGATTTATATGAGATCCCAACTTCAATGGAATGATTAGAATAAATTAATGATGATCATGTTGAAGACATGGTTATTACCATAAGGAATGATCATGACAAAAGAATCTGGGAATAAAATCCATTTGTAAATTCATAATATTATAGGTAACATTTGTTTATTTCTTGATTACATTTATTATTTTCATAAAATGATAAAAAAAAATTATTTTAATATTTTTTTTAGTTTATCATGTTTACCATTACATAACATAAATATCTATTTATTTTTTTGAATGAAAATTACTTTACAATTTTTACAATGTTTACCATGTTTTCCATGTTTTCCATGTTTACCATGTTTTCCATGTGTACCATGTATACCATAGTTTACCATAGTTTACCTTTTGGTAACTTATATATTTATTTATTCTGTTGAATTAATATTACACTAACATGTTTAACATGTTTACCATATTTACCATTTTTTTACATGCTAACAATATTTACCATTTTTATTATTACATAACTTATTTCGTTTTTTCAATTTTTTATTTCATGAATATTGTAATATTTAAATTTTTATATTGGTGGACTAATGATTTCTTTAATTATTTGAAGGATAATGAACGATCAATCAGTTGTTCAACTATAGGATTATGGAGATGAGCTTCATGAGACTACCACTGGGGAGGAACATTCCGAAACTCCTCTTGAGGTTCCCCAATCTTCCCTAAGAGATCCCATAATGACAATGAGGATTTCAAGAGTTGGTAAATGTGACTTTTCATGTTTACCTAAATTATCACTTAGTGTTAGCTAGAATAGAAAATATACATTCAGATTTATAATAATCATATTCCAAGATGTCCAAATGAAATAGATTTTTTGATTATTCTATTAACTCAGGGTAAAAGAAAAGTGCGGATGTTTTAGATGAATGGAGAAGTGTGGACAAAGAGATAATATCTCATTTGTGGGAGATGATTTTGGTATTATCTTTTTCAATTTTTCGAAAAATATTTAAATAATTATATTATAATATGATTTACCAATTATTAATTAGATGACATTTGATATTACTGACACTAGAGGAGTAAGGAAGAAATGTTTATCGATGGCTGAAAAGGGATGGAGGGTTTTCAAATCAACCCTCACATATGATTTCATTTATGTTCATAAGAATTAGGACAATCCATGTCATATATATACTATCATAGATGAAGAATCATGGAGAATATTTTTTGAAAGTAGAAAAAAATATTCATTTTTGGTAAGGGAAATGTAAACATTTATAAGATTTATTTTATAAATTTCCCTTTTAATGTTTTGTTAATGGTTTTTTATTATTACTTTACATAGAACAAGGACATATCATTAAGAGATACAATTTAAAAATGTATTCCCTCATAGTTTATCTCGAAGATGGTATACAATATTGGACAAAAAAATGATGGCAGCAAAATTACAAAAATAAGAGGTGAAACTTCATGCTCTGTAGATGTTTTCCCTTTATCCCCTCCATCTATACATGAAAAAATGATGAGAGATATGATGGAAAAAACAGATAAAAATGTTTCAGAATTATCATGAATCGTACCTAAGATAATTATAAGATATTTATATCATTCATTTTAGTTAATAATATTCTTTATATAATTTTAATCTTTTCAAAAATATTCAATTAAATAATACAAGATTCTCTTGAGGAGTAGAGATAATAATGGGTATTTACTGCTATTGGGAGGCCGGTTATTTAAATTGTGGCATTGGGAAATCCCAAACTACCAAGTCGTGTATGAGGATATCCAACAGGTGCATTGGTAAGAAAATTGTTTGCATGTTCTTAAAATTCCTCCATTGGGAGTGATTTTAAAAAATAAAAATAGAATTCTTGGAGGATAATTTTCTTAATATTAATTCGATAATGGAGGAATAGTTTAGAGAGTCAGTATAGTTTATGTTTTTAGACATGCAAGGAAACTTTCATGCTACAGCTAACACTACACCCCTCCCTCTACAGAACCCTATATTTATCCTGCAACTCCTCTAGTAGCTCACACTCCTCCAACTCAGCATGGATACCCCATTTTTTATCATACTCCTCCTCCACAACTTCATACTTATTGGAAGTTGTATATTGATGATCCTCACCATTATATTGCTTCATATTGGCTGGTATATTGTATAAGAGATAAATTCAATCATCAAGAGTTAGAGGTAAAGAATCATTGGGTCACTATAAAAGATATTATAGATTGATCAAATCAATTACTATTACCAATATATGAAGTGAGGATAGTTTGAAATAGTGTAGACCACGTTTTAGTTTGGCTATCTAGACTTCTATAACTCATTACCATAGATGTACGTATGTTATATCTTTCATTTTTTTTATAAAAGTTGAATTATCATTTGAACACTAATATATTTTTCTATCTATTTTTATAGGAATACATCAACAGTAATGAAATACATTATAGACAACAAGAAGGATAAATAGCTATGAAATTAGATACACATTCTAGTAGTTTTGACATATTTTTAAGATATTCTAATTTGTTGGTGGATAATTATGAGTTTTGAATGGAAGCTCATGTCTTTGGACGTGAAATAAATGTGTGGATTGTGAAAAATTATATCATGGAGCATGATAATAGAGATATTTTGGGCATCAACATGGTGAATCTTTTTTCAATGTAATTCATAACACCTTTCCCTACGTCATATTTATTGAAAATGTATACATATTCTTATTTTGTATTAGGTATGTTTATAACCTGAGTGAGAAGAATGAGGGGACAAATTTATATGGATTCCTATACCCAAATTTTATTTCCCCTAAAGAACATGTATTGGATAAGGAACAAATATCACTTTATATTGTTGAATGACTGGATCAGAATATAACCATGCAGTGTTGGATGATGCCTTTTTGTGAGTTGTATGAATCATATAACTATTAATGTGTTTATTATCACTTAACATAAAAAAACCACTAACCTTAAATTTCCTTATATATCAATGATCAATGGATGTAATGTGTATTTTTTTCAAAGAGAGAAAACACTTTAATGGATACGATCTGTCCATGGCGATGTGTGGGGATGTTTTATGAATATGTTGGAAAAGTATGTTTCAATTTCTTAATTGTGTTTTATATTATAATCAATTTAAATTTATCCCATTATTATTATTTTCTAACAGGGGATGGGTCTATATTAAAAAAACAAAATGTAAAAGAGTTCCAAGATAAAAGATGTAAATGTAAAGATAAATATCTATTTACATTTATTACCCTTTGATGTATTACATAAAAATGACATTATTGAATTAACACTCATTTAAAATTAATATTAATGAACAAAATGGCATTATCGAATGCAGATATTATATGATATGATTTATGTATAAAATAATTATAACTTGAACACTTGTAATGTTTTACCTGGTAAGATTTCATTATAAAAATTTCCATAATATTTCATTTGATTTATTCATTTTACATGTTAACAACTATCCTTTTAAATTGTGGTTATTTGATGACCCTCAACCCTATAGTGCTCATGGGGTCAAACACATACCTGTGGAATTAAAAAATTATTTTATAAGTTTGATTGTATTTTAGTTTTATTGTACTTTAAAATTTATTTTTGATAATTGTAATTATAATTAGGTATTTGGTAGTTATTTTGGATGGATATATGTTTCATTTAGTTTAAATTGTATGTTTTGAATGATATATATGTGAATGTTTAATTTGGATCATGTACATATTGATTTGGTCTAGTTATAATGTTTTCTGGGTATGCATTCTTGTCTGGTTTTGGTTTGCTTTTGGTCTTGTTTAAGTTTGTTTCATACTTTGGCAGAGAAGAGCAATGGTTTCATGGGGGTTGGGAGTTTCCAAGTGGGGGGTAAGAGTGTCCAAGGGTAGGGGGTGTCAAGGGGGGTGGCAGTTTCTTAGGTGGTGGGGGCATTCTATGGGGTGTGGGGTGGTGTCAAAGTGAAAAGAGGGTGTCCAAGGGTGTATGGGGTGGGAGGGTGTCTAGGGGGTGGGTGGATTCCTAGTGGGATGGGTGGTGTAAATGTAGTGGGCTGTCCCGCGGGGGGAGGGGGGCTCTATAAGGGGTAGCGGGTGTACAGGGCGGTGGTGGCCAGAGGGTGGGGTTGTCCAGTATGGTGGGGGATATCTAGTTGGGTGGGGGGTATCTAGTTGGGTGGGGGGTTGTCCAAGTGGTGGGGGTGGGTGGATGTCCAGTGCATGTGGACTGTCCAGCGGGGTGTCTAGGGGGTGGGGGTTGTCCAGTGGGTGGGGGCTATCCATGGGTGTGGGGGATTCCAGGGGGTGGGAGGGTTTCCAAGGGCTAGGGTTTTCCAGGTGGGTTGTCCGCAGGGTGGGGGATTCGGTAGGGTGGTGGGGGTGTTGAGGGTGTGGGGGAAGTCCCGAGGTGGGGTAGTCTAGGTGGTGGGTGTGTCCAGGGGGAGGGTAGTTGTCCAAGGTGTGGGGGTTGTCTAAGGGGTAGGGGGCATATAGGTGGTGGGGTCTATCTACGAGGGTAGGAGGAATGACTAGGGGGAGGTGGTATCTAGTGGGTGGGAGGGTTTTTTGGGGTGGGGGTGTTGTGGGGTAGGAGGGTTTCCAGAGGTGGGGTGCTTTCTAGAGGGTAGGGGACTGTCCAGGGTGTGGGAGGGTGTCCAAGGGGTGGGAGGGTGTCCATAGTGGGGGAGTTTTCTAGAGGGTGGGGGATATCTAGGTGTGAGGAGTTTTCTAGGGGTGGGGGCTATCCAGGAGGGTGGGCAGGTGTCAAGGGGGTGGGGTTGTCTAAGGGGTGGGGGTGTCTAGGGGGTGGGGGTTTCCAGAAGGTGGGGCACTGTCCATGAGGGTGTGGGCTTTATAAGGGGTGGGGGATCTCAAGGGGGTGGGGTGTCCAGGGGTGGGTGTGATTAAGGGGGTGGGTGGGTGTTTTGGGGGTGGGGGGTGTACAGTGGGGGGAGGTGGTGTCTAGTGGGGTTGGGATGCTATACATGGAGGTGCCGGGAGGTCCAGTGGCGGGGTGTCTAGGGGGAAGGTTTCCAGTGGGTGAGGGTTGTCCATGGGGGTGGAGGGGTTGTGTAGGGGGGGTGTTTAGGGGTGGGGGATGTTCAGGGGTAGAGGGGTTGTCCATGTTGTGGTGTTATCTAGGGGATGGGGTGGGGTTGTCCGTGGGGTGGGGGTGTCTAGGGGGTGGGGGTGTCAAGTGGGTGGGGTTTCCTTGGTGGTGAGGGTTGTCCAGGGGCTAGGGGTGTCCTGTGGGAGGGGTCTCTAGGGGTGGGGGTATCTAGGGGATGGGGTGTCTAGGGGGTGGGGTTGCCCAAGGTGATGGGGGTTGTCCATGGGTTGGGGTGTCATGGGGTTTGGGTGGGTGTCCTGTGGTGGATGTTGTCTAGAGGGGTAGAGTGGTGTCTAGTGGGTGCGACTATGTCCCGGGTGTGGGGTGATGTCCAGGGGGTGGGGGTTGTCCAGGTGTGGGATGTTATCCTAGAGGGTAGGGGGTCTTGGGGGTGGGGGTTGTCCAGGGGGGCTGTCTAGTGGGTTGGGGGGTGTCCTAGGGGCAGGGGGCTGTATATTTGGGTGGGGGATCTCCATGGAGGTAGGGGTTGTTCAAATGGTTTTAGTTTTTCATAGTTACATTGTATTTTATTAATGTTATAAATGTGAATGTTTAATTTTCCTTTGGTTCTTCTAGTTTTGGTCTAGTTCTAATTTTTTTCTGATATGTATTTTACCCTTTTTTAGTCCGCATTTGGTGTATTTTCTACTTGTTTCAAGGCTTTTTTGGACGAGCATTGTAATGGTTGAATGGTTTTATTTAAAAATATTTGTTTTTTACATAGGTTATTTTATAACATTCATAACAAATTCATGTGAATGGTTTTTCGTCAGTTATTTATTAACCGACTTACTCTATATGTTTTCACATTTGTTAAACAATAACCAATGTGAAAAAACGGGTTGCAAACTTGTTTTTATGTCAGTTATTTTATAACCGATATAATATATTCATGGTAATGGTTTTTAACAACAGTTATTCAATAACTAGAATAATATATATGTTTTCACATCGGTTAAATAATAAACGACATGAAAAAATGCCTCACAGACTAGTTCATCACATCGATTATGAAAATAACTGATCTAATTAACTAGTTTTTCATGTCAATTTTTTAATAAAAAACATGAAAAACACTTCATAGGCATAGTTTATTTTTTTAGTTATTACATAACCAATGTAATAATCTATAAACCATGTTGGTTATGTAATAACCAAATTAATAAATCATGACTCCAAAGCCTTTTACACATCAATTTTTTAGGAACTAACATAAAAAATTCTTTAGATTTAATTATGTCATGTGTGTTTCAAAATAAACAATGTAAAAAAATATATTTATAAAGTATTTTGTAATAATGATGTCCAAAAACCAAAATATAAAATAAAAATTAACCAACAATTTTTTTTTCTGTACTAGTGAATATAAGCAGAGTAAATAATTCCATAATAATAAATAATCATGGGTATTACAATAGTGGAATAACCACATGAACCATTAATACCCTTTTAATAATTATGGAATTCATAATGTGAGAAATCATAACCATACATTCAAAGACTCATGTTAAGACAAAAAATAGTCATTTTTCAAGGCCTTATGCCACCACCGTTGTTTGTCTTATAAGACCTAATAATTCATAGAGGGTATATAGTGGGCCCAAAATAAAAATTTATATGTCTAATTAATTCTTCATATTAATGGGGATAATTGTAAACAACATATACATTCATATCAAATCTCATATATGAAATGTAAAAACCATTCCCCAAACATTAAGTATAAACAAAACCCATTCAATGTAAATTGGTGAATGGTTTTGTGATTGAAAATATACATCCAAATTAATCATAATAAATTAAATTATATATGTTATATGACCCCATGAAATCTTAAACCCAATAATATATATGAATCGACAAGAGTTTTGAAATATATGAAGATACACTTATAAAATCTTCAATTAATTCTTGAGTTAAATACTCTTTTAATTGTAAAATAAGTGTTATTTTGGGAAAAAATTTTGACTAATAAAAAGTGAATTAATAAATTATTTTCATAATAAAATTATTTATTTTTTAAAGTTAATTTTTTCCAAAAACATATTATTGAGTTCTCATGAAAATAGGTTGTGATTTTGGGAAAATCCCTTGTATTAGGCTGGTATTTCGGGAAGGATTTTCAAAAGTTATCTTCATAAAATACGACTCCTATTAATTGAAAGTAGTATTATGGTAGTTAAACATATATATATATATATCACTCAAACAGAATAGATTATGGGAATATAGTAATACACATGAATTTCATTGAGGTAGTTAGACAATAAAAACAACCAGAATGAACATGGAGGTTTGGGTGGGAAAACCCTTACATTATGTCCAAATGTGTTCCACACATGAAATTATCTTCATATAATATGAAATTTTTATTATTAATAAATTGTTTCATAACATAAGAGATATGATTTTATTTTATCATAATTATATTTTATTCCTTTATTTCTTTATTGATAAGCTGTTATATTGAATTGCATTATTCTGGAGTGTTTGTTTTATTGATTTTCATAATCGGTTCAATTCCATTTGCATAATGGAGTTCATGTGGAATGGATATAAATATCCCAAATTGAATTTAAATATCAATTATTAACATAAATAATTTTTATTGGTCATTTATATCATTTGGTTACTTGGAAATAGGATGAATCATTAGCTGATTTATTAAAGAAATTCACTAAAAATAATTCCGCAGTATTTTGATTATTAAGAACTAGTTTGGTCATATTATTTAATAATATGTATGTATAACTATTCATTAATATTAATTAGGTTATAATAAATATTTTTAATTCTCTTTCAACCATAGAATTTGTATCAAAAGTAGTAATGATGGAAAAATTAAAAAACCAAAATTTGTCATCCACAAAGGTTATAAATTGGAACATAATGGATGTTGATTTCATTTATAAAATAGAAGATAGAGAGTATGACAATTGACGATGGTTATTAAATTAACATGATATAATTATATTAAATATATGATACAGAAATTATATTGGTAATGGGGACATTAGAGGCGAGGATATGATAACAAAAGAAGATAAATTGAAATAACACTAAATGAAAAAGAATGGCCCTTAACTGTTGAAATAACCTCCTTGAGAACCTCCTTAAGGTAAGGGGTTTTGGACTTTTTGAAAGGCCAAGATCCTCTTTGATGTAGGTGGTGAATTGGGAAAGGTATTTGGGCAGAAAATTGATGTTCTTCAAGGCTTATAGGACCTACGTGAAGAGTAATTGGTGGGGGTTTTTATAGTAAATGATGGGTGTGAGCTTTAAATATTATATTCATTATTTTATCGATTCCTTCAATAAAACCAATAGTGTTGTTTAATGTGACTCCTAATTGTAATAAGTTCAATTTAGTTCAAACCATGTGTCCTTTAATAACTCATTATTTCATAAATATAGTATGTAATTGATAATTTGTATATACGATAATTTATTGTATTTTACTATTCAGAAAAAATTCACGAATTTCAGAAACAATCCAAAAAATTCACTCGTACCATTTTTCAATGGGTAAAATTAAAAAATGAACACCATTTTTCAAAACTAATTTCCCAATTATTATAAATTTTATTTTTAAATTAAATCATATTTAATTCCAAAAAATATCAATTTTAAAGTTAAAATTAGTTTTATATCACAATGAGAAATTAGACATATCATTTATTTATTACCTAAAATATTAAAATAATATAATTATTTAATATTATTAAGGGTTATATTCTTATTAATAGTAATATTTATAAGTGTATGTAACAATTCAAAAAAATCATTTTTGTTCTCTCAGACTCCAAATGAGTTACTCATCAGAACTCTACATGACGGTTTTTCAAAATTGAAAACATAGTAGAGGCAAAGTTGTGTTTTACATATAGATTATAAAATGTGTTGTTTTGTACAGACATAGTGTTTCATTCATTTAGTATTTATTTTCAAAACATTGTGGTCTTAGACTTTCCCCATTTTATAAAAATAAATATTCGAATAAGTTTTCAAGGAAATTTTTTATTATTTCTAATTCTATACCAAGTTTTTATTTTACATTCCACATTGTATTATGGGTATCATTTATTAAATATGTAATTCCAAGACATATAAACTGATATGTCATTTGGGATTTGATTCATTGAAATCACGATAATTTAGTAAAATAATTCGCCGGCAGAGGGCCTCTAGGGTCGGGGCATTGCAAAAGTCCAATTTTCTATTGATGTATGTGTCTTGAGATCAAAAAATCTGATTAATCCTTTCATATTTCAATGTTCCAATACCCACCCATATCCTTGTAGTTCATAGTATTCATTTATGTCTAGATTTCAAATAATACCTTGAAATAGGATTACACCCCTATTTTTGAAACATTTTCATTCCGGAATAATTCATTTATATCTAAAAATATTAATAAGATATGTAACTATTAGACAAATAGATAAGAGTAAAAAGTGGTTTTATTTTATGTACATTTTTTTTATAAATACCTACTTTTTGAAATTATTCCCCCCAATTACATGATTATATAAAATAATATTTCTTTAATATAATGACCTATATAAAACCATTAGTCAATGTAGTTTACATTTGGTTAGTAGTTTACTGATTATTTGTGAAATAATATAAAAATAAATAATAGAACAAATTAAATAAATTTAAAACTCGCTATTGATTTTCTATATGGTGCCATAATTTCTTTGATATATACATGATAAATTCTTTCTCATATAAACTCTAATAAATTTTTTAATGATTGATGAATACATAGTTAAGACATTCCATTAAAATCCCTATTAAAATATCTTTTATCATTTAAAAATAGTTTTCATCACTCTACTAAAAGTATAAATACTATATTAGTGTAGTAGCAAGGATTTATGAATTTATATCAACATTTTCCTTATAATATTTCACAATGTATGGATAAAATAAATCTAGTTAATGATATTGTTATGGTTTATTTCTTTTTGTTTTAATTTTATAACATAATAAATCAACATATCTAAAACCGAAGAGATTTATCTCCAACTGTGTATGTCATTGAAAATTCATTTTAGTTTTTTTGATAAATAAATATTATTCTTCCAATGTTAAGAGTCATATATTTTATGTGCATCTATTATTATAGATATTTTATTTCAGTGATTCTAGTATTATTGAACTATTATTTTATTATCAATGATTATGAAAACACTCATTCCAAAGATGAAATAATGTATATCTTTGCCTCATTGATAATAATGTAAATGTTTTCGTATCATTCAACATTAAATAATTGATTATGTAAAATTAATCCACTATGAAAACTAAATTTTTGTGATTATCTTTATAGAATAAAAAATCACTCCATCATAGCCTCTAAGAGATCATATGTTATCATTATTAATGTTTATGAACTCCCATTTTAAGTATTTTAATAAATTTTTATAAACTTTTTTTTATTAAATATACTAAAAGAAATATAATTATAATATTAAATAATGAATATACCTATGAAGAAAAAAAATTTATTAATGTAATATTGGTGTTGTAATTGTTTTCATGATGTTTTTATGATGAAAATTCATTGTGATAATGATTAATGTATGTATTTATTCAATTTAATTAATAATAATAATTATTTATAGGTTAGAAATGATGTTTTAATTTCAACAGTATCATTAAATATGAAATGATTTTAATTTTTGATATTAGAGAGTTGTATTTAATGTTCTAATCATGTTCCCAATTGGATTTGAAAAATAAACAATCCTTAGATTATTTGAATTGATGATATAAAGTGTTAAAATAAATGGGATTTACATAAGACCATGAAAATTATTTATTATTCATCATGAATATTTATAGATGTGGCTTTGATGTCTTTTAATGGAATTTTTTTTATGTTGGTCTATGATTTATAAAGGTATTTACACAAAAATATTTAGAACAAACCAATAAGACATGGGTTCCACAAGCATCATAATTTACAAGGGAAATATGCTCAACCATGATAGCTAGCCAAAATAGTGCCTAAAGATATGCATAGAACACTTACCTAAAGGTGTAAAATATTATGTGAAAATCCACTGTGAGGGGAGGCACATCAGAAGATCAGGGTTCCGGCACATCGTAGTGCCAAAAATGGTGGGAGAAGACCCCATTATAGTAACGAACCAAACATTTACTAATGAAAATTCCCCTTTATGTTATTAAATTTATTATTATCCAATTGTTTTGTTTTATTTTTTTGGATTTTAAAATACCATCGTAAATTGTAACCGTTGATAATATTGTCATTGAATAGTGATGACACGGTTAATATAAATATAAGGCTTTATAAAATCCCATTTACTCAGACAGAGGAAGTGATGACCACATCTAGTAGAATTTCTCCATATGAATCCCATTTTTTAGAGCTCAGAATGTAGGTGGTGTCATTGGTTTTCTCTCTTAACCATTCCCAAGCTGAGATTCATCACGATATGCTTGAACAGATGTGCCTATAGGAGAAGTTGAGGTTGATAGAGATTACCATCTGAGCAACGTTATCCGAGCCACCCCAAGAGTCGGTCACCCTCGCAAACCTAACAGTACGTCATATGTGGGTTTGATAAGGTTTTATTTAACAATACTCTATCACTATGATTATATTCAATTCTTTTTTTTTGAATAAAGAATATACATCCATTTTATTATTCTGACATTGTAAATATTGTTTAATGTACAAATAGTATTTTTAGTAAATATTCAATTAAGAAAACTATTTTAATGAATGAATTGATTTTTAAATTAAATAATATTATATTAAAATAATATTATTAAATTTATTTTTTGAAAATATAAATGATCATATAATTTTAATGAATACAATTATAATTTATATTATTGTTTGAAAGCTACTTTTGTTAAGAAAAATGAATTTTCCATAAATATTGGTTTTTATATTAAACGTAAAAAACACATATTTGGAAAATTACATGAATAAGATGAATATTATTGTTTAAATAAAGATTTTGAAATTATCCAATGGTGAATATTTCATAATTTTCTAAGACATTCAATATTTTGGGTAAATATTAAATACTGTTTAAAAATACAATTTTTTTTATGAAATCATAAAGACCCGATTGTATTTTTATGAAATAAAATAAATTTTATTTTCGGAAAATATATATTAAGTTCAATATAATGTGATTTTAGGATTTTTTTTAATTATATAAATAATCCACAGTCGACCCTCTAACACTTATAGAACATTTTTACATTTTCAAATGATTTCCTTGAGAGTGTGACTCACCTTAACATAAGCATGCCAAATATTTTAATATGGTCGACTATTGTCCATATAAAATAATTTTTTCCATTCCAAATATATAAATGAAAATGGGAATAAAAAATGTGACTATTTGTGTCTTTCATTAGTTTAATGTTTGTTTTCCAAAACATAAATAGTATTGATTTCCCTCTTCTTCCAAATATAAACCCACTCAATCTCTCAGTTTTCTCCACTAAAAACCACTACTATTCAACCATCGTCTTCTATCCTCCCTATATAACTCTCAAATGTTTCCCCAAACTCCATTTTAACACCCCCATGATTTCATAGTATGTTATCTCTTTAAAGTAATTCAATAACATGCGCTAGAAGCAACAATGAGTTCCAGCGCACCACAACTTACCAAACTAGCCGTTCAAAAAGTAGATATGAATAGTATTAACTGTATATTGAAATATATATATATATCCTATATAATTTTAACATTTATATTTTCTGTTTGGTAAACATAATATAATGACAAATTCAAATATTTAGATAAAAGAAGTATTTTTCAAAAAATACAATTTCATCGCCTATTAAATAGACTTTCCTTTAAAAAAAATATTTGACACTTTTATATATTCAATTTAATGAAATTAAATTCATTTTTTATAATCAAGAAATAAATATTTAGTTTGCATAAATTTTTGGATCTTTTCTGATAACTTTTATATTTTGATGAATAGTGAAAAATAATAAATTTTAATTGAAATTTTTTGTTTAATCCAAATAATTTATATTGTTAAATTATACCTTTGGATTGTTTTGAAGTATAATTAGATTATATTTTTTTAATTTAATACTACGTAAGTCATATGAAGTAATTTTACATTTAAATTTTACATAAACACATGTCAATCTTTTGATATGTTTTACTTTTTAAAAACCCGTTTTTGGTTTTGACATTAGGAAATAATTTTAAATAAATTAATTAATCTTATATGTTTTATATTTGAAAAATAGGCTTCATTTTTTAATTATGAATATCAAAATTATCTTAGGGTGAATTTTTAGTATATTTTTGAAAAGATTCAATGTTTTATGAATAGTAAAAAACACTACGTTATTATTCAAAACAGAATTTTTTATTTAAATAATTTTTTATTTTATAAAAATTTATTTTATGTCAAAAAATATATATAATAACTATACAAGTCCAATGTAATTTATTAGATTCATTTTATAATAAAATTAAATGTATAAAATTTTATTTAACTTTTTACTATCTTTTACCCACCTTTTGGAACATTTTCAAATTTGCATAAAACATAATTTTACATTTTTTGTGAATTGAATTTCAAAAATCCGATAAAAATGGTTGAAATATGTAATAAAAATGTTATTCGATATGATTAATATAATTTTTGGTGAATAGTAACATTTGACTTTTATTTACCGTGGTTAAAAGTAAATAAGATAATTAAATGTAAAATAGATATTATAATTACCCTAAACCATGTCCTAATTCTTTTGGATAATTTTAATTCTACCAAAAAACATTATGATTAAAATATGAATCTATTGGTACACATGGATTAGATTAGGACATTTATTATTATTTTATTTATGGAATAGTTAAAAGTTTTAAATTCAATGTTTATTAACTAAACCATTTTTAATATATGGTTATACATATGATAAATATGACTATAACTATTCATTAGAAAGATAAAATTAATTCATACATCATGGTATTTTATTTATAATTTTTAGACAATATATAAATAAATTTCTTTCTGACACAATGATAATATAATAATTATATTATTAATGAATGAATCAAATAAATGGTATTGTAAATATTAATATAAATATAATTTTAAAGCTTTTATGCCATCCGCAAATTTTATAGGTTAATATGAAATGTTAGAGATTATTAGATAAATTTGTTTTTATATGATAATGTTGTTTTTTTACTTAAAAAAACAAAATACCAAATAGTTTCAAAATTGACATAAATTAATTTCTAAAACAAATACTATATTATTTATTGATATAATCTTCTTAAAAATAGAATTATAGTCCTAATTGCTTAAATAATTTTATATATTTCCATAATGAACCACTTGAGGTTCTCTTGGATGATTATATTATGATTATTAACCATATAGTGTAATAATACAGGAAGACACAGTAAAAGATAAACTATTTAATGTAGAGTTATATCTAAAAGATAAGGATAAAATAGTAACCTAAACTTTTCAAAAACCTATTATGTGAATGTAATTTGACCTATAACCACCTGATAATTTAAATAAATTCATTTGGATCCATTATAAACCGAATATTATTGTATAATAAATTAATATTTCAATTAATTCCTAAAGTGACCCTCACCCCTCTTAAAAAATGACACTTCCCCTTCACTCAAAATCACACCACCAAAGCCATTTGTCTTGGCCAAAAACTGAAAAAATATTCTCCCAACAACCCTAAAATCTTCCAAAAGTCCATAATTTGGCCAGATAGCCAACATAAGGAGCCATTTTGATCAACTCAAAAGGAAACACCTGAAAAAGAGGTAATAATTTCACCACCCTCTTTCAAGTTCATTTCATATTCCACTTCCTATTTCATTGTTGTTTACATACCAAAATAATAACTCCAGTACCTCCTACATACTGTGATGTTATTATAAATATGGTACAACCATATTCTTTATTCTATCCATCCTATAAATGAAAAAGTCACCATACGTGTGTACGTATAACTTACCGTCTCCACATTGTGTTGTGGTTTGTTATTCAAACACGTCATTATTTGGATGGGAATAATAATGAGTTTAACATATGTAAATAATAATTATAACATGTTCATGATTCTGTATATATGCTATACCATAAAATTACATATTATTTGACCATCAATATAATGAAATTTTCACTCATGCATACGTACGGATTAATGTCTCCACAACGTGATGACATTAATTTTCACGTTCACCATTCAACGATAATTATAAAAATATATATTATTAATAAGTATCTCATATATGAAATAATAATTAAACTGGATATATATATATTTTTATTTATGTAGTTATTAATATCTTATTCACTTACTTCCAATCAATATGACATGAAAACAGAAGTAATGATTATGGGTATGTATGGCCTACCGTCTCCATAAATGGTGCTTTCCATTTCATATATCTAACATTTATATATATATATATATATCATGTTTTATATTCTGAAAGTATTTAAATCATGATCTATGTGATATGATCACGAATAACAAGTTAAAACACATACAATAATGAAAGCGATTGTTACCCGAAATGTAAATTTAACATGGATATCATTATTAAATGGCTAATATAAAGTCATTAATGAATATTTTATGATATAATAAATATGAACATGGTTCTGGTATAATTTAATAACATAATATGTAAATTATACAGGAGGTTAAACGTACCCTCGACTAAAGGAATGTTCAAGGTATGGGTTATTTCCTCAATCTCATTATTATATGAGATTGTTTATGTATAAGTGATTACTTGGAAATATATATCTTCAATACTCATATTTCATATAAAAAATCAAAAGGAATATTTTATGTTTTTATGGGAAGGTATTGTTTACTAGATCGTCATTTTATATGTTTTAATGATTTATCTTTCTAAATACTTTTAATTAATGTCCATGTTTTCAAAATGCTTTTAAGGGATTTTTTATGGACTTGAATGTTTTGAAATGATAATTCTTTTAAAATGTTTCAATGTGGTATGGGAAAATTTGATTCAAAAATCACTTTTAAATTATTTCCTTTATAAACTTGTGACTTTTAAATTATTTCAAAAAGAGATAATTATCTCAAAAGTGTAACTAATCATTTTCAACTATGTCATCATCCTTTACTAGATATTATTCTTGATTGAGGTTGATTTATTATAATACAATATTCCATATTGTATTGGATGAGTTATGATATGCTTGACTTTGAATGTTCTATTTTTATACCATTCATGGTTTATGTTTAATGTATTGACATTTTGTATGCTAGTTTTAATAGGAATGTTTATTTTAGGTTTCATCTTTCTTGTATGAAGAATGTAGTGGAATTAGTAAGTGACAGGTGGAACCCACTATAGCTACATGATTCATTGGTAGCTCTCATGAGACAAACTAGTGTCTTGGCACAAGGCCTTGACAAAATATTTATATGTAGTCTTAGCAGAAGGCCTCGCCTATGTGGTAATGATGTCGATGTTAGGCATTCAATCATTATTAAATTAGTTATTAAATGTCATTATTGAACTAGTTGAATATCCATATTCTTATTTATATGGTGATATTTGATTTATTTTTTCCATTTTATGTTCAAGATTATGTTTAAAAAGGCTGTTGTGTTTATTTCACACCTTTCTTTAAAAGTTTATAGATTTTTCTAAATTATTTACCCTTAATTTGCATTTGAGATCACCATTTTCTTATGTTTAATTATCCTAAGATTCCAAGAGGTTTATTATGATTGATATGCAGGGTTAAGAAAAAGGAAAAAATGTAGTTCTTAAAAAAATACCTATGTTGTATTTTATGTTTTAAATTGTACTGTAATGTTAATGTATGCAATCTATTTTCCAAGACTGCTAAACTAATCAGTCCTTCCGGACTTTATTCCTTGTAGTCATGCCAATGTATTAAAATAGTGCATTGTCTTTGGGTTACTTGGTTTGGGGAATTACATCATTAAAATTCCCTCTTTATCCCCTCTTAAGACTTTGGGATCACACATCCATGTAAGGGATTTAGTCCTTTCTTATTTTTTCCAAAAAAATTTATATTGTTATGACATATTATTTACAATTAAAATTGTTGGGTTATGATTTATCACCTAAATTATACTTGCATACTTGTGTTTTAATTATGTGGTACCCTTTATCTTTCATTAAATCCTTTCATGTACAAATGTTACCATGATGAAATTTTTTAAGGTATTGCTCTCTCCTCATTAACATTCAAGCAATTATTTTATATTATGCTTCTAAATTCCATTTAATATGTTGGTAATTGAATCTATATAACCCACTTACTGTTCATTTTATATAAATATGATGATATACGCATTTCATTATCTTCTACCATAGTTATTATTTCTTATGTCACACTGTTATGTTGTCGAATATGAATCATGATTTTCAAGACAATGCCATTGTGTAGTGAAGACAATGTCTATTTATCTATCAAGGGTATTCACATTTATGAACATTTACTTATTTATTATATAGTTTCATTTATTTATTCCACATTCCATTATCAGGGAATTAAATTATGATTTTTTATGAATCTATGTTTTATGGGCCAAGTGGAACACTTATTCATGAAATGAAATAATTAAGAAGAGAGCACCATGATAAAACTACAATTCATTGGGGGAAGAATAGTATCATGATATTCCATGTGAAATTATTGTTTAATAATTATAATTCAAGTGAATTGAGAGTTTACTCATGCTAATTCAAGTGAAATGATGGTTTACTCATGATTCATGTACAATTAGCCTTGGATCTTGTTAATATCATGTAAAATGTTGTTCCCACATTTCCATGTTATGATAATCTTTCTATATCATTACATTAGGTTCATTTTTCTCTTGTTCTCCATAGATTTGACTATTTTCTATCATGTATGATGTTTTTCATGTTATGCCTTGTTTACTCCCATAGTGGGTTTCATAGTTATCCCTTTTATTGTGAATTTACTCATGATATCACTTGTAATGCTATGTATGAAGGAATGTTGTGGTCATGTAAAAGATGTTTTCAAAAAAATTATTGTGTTTTATGATCTAATTTGTTATGTAATGTTCATAATTTCCCATGACACTAAACCTCTTGATCTTCATAGTTGTCTTTCGTGATTGTTTATGCAATAAATCATGTTTACGTTTTTAATAAAGGGAAAGGTTTTATTAGTTTGTAATAGGAGATATTTTTTGTTATATTTGGGATTAGGATAAGAAAATTCTAGAGAATGCCTTAGGTATAAGACTAAGTACAATAAAAACTTCCCTAAAATTTGGTCAGTATTGAGATTGTTGTTTATCAAGAAAACACATCCCTATCTGGATATGAGCAGGTAGAGGCAGCTCAAGGACAGAAGTATCTAGGGGTAAAACTCAAAAACACAACCTTGAACTAGACTCTAATGGTAACTAGTGAAAAAATTGGCCTTGCTAAAATCTTCGTTACGACACTCCTAGGGGATATGCTTTTTTAAATTCATAATCATAGTATGAACAATTATTAATGGAATTAAATAATGCCCCAATGAATATATGTTGGGATGTATAACATGGATATCATAGATAAGTTAATGAAATAAATTCAATTTATATGTTATCAATTTTTTCATTGGATTATCCTTTATGTGTTACCCCTAACATTAATTTTATTCCTACCAATGGCTGGTAATAGGACGACTTGTGAATACAACTGATGCGTAGATCAATTTGATGATTATTCTAATGAGATTCCCCATCCAATGGGAGTGGTAATAACAAAACATTATAATGATACACTCTCATTTAACTCATGATTTGAATAGAAACATGGGTCAAGGAGAACTTTCACCCCCCCCCCCAAAGAACAATCTTTAGTCGAGATCCTTATGAGGCAAATGCCTTCTACTTTTAATTGATCATTTTATCCCCCAATCGTCGAACAATGTATCAACTCTGTTGAGATGATCATCTCAATCCTTGAATGATTTGAATATGGTAATGTAATTATGGGTACTTATCATATGGAGGGTGAAGTTGATAAACGGATGAAATTGATCATATATAATAATATTGAGGAGGAGATCGAGGAATTGGAATGGACAGATTTCTAGATAATATTTTTCGATAAATATTTTCCCCGCACCCTTAGATGTAATATGGAATGAGCCTTTATTTAACTCAAGAAAAAAATGATGATTCCATTGAAGCATGTGAGAAAACTTCATAAGGTTTTCATGATATGTCTCCAGATATATTGTTACCCCCGGATGCAAGGTTGACCACATTATTGGTGGGCTAAAACCTAGCCTACATGAGAATCTGGGTAAAGGGTTTAGATTCCCATCTTTTTCACCATGGGGTTCTCCAGTCCTCTTCATCTAGTAGAAGGATGGTTCAATGCTCATTTTCATTGCTTATCTTGAGCTCAAAAAAATCACAATAAATAACAAGTATCCTCTTCCCTGAATTGATGACTTTTTAAATCAAATATGTGGAGCACAATACTTCTCAATAGAGGATTTGCGGTCAGAATATTACCAGGTAATGGTGAATAAGGAGGACATCCCCAGGAATGCTTTTCATATATGGAATGTTCACTATGAATTGATAGTAATTCCTTTTGGACTCACTAATACTACAAAATCAAAATGCATGTGATGAATAGATAGTTTATATATTACCTCTACAATATTTTGGTAGTCATTAATGAAAATATTCTAATATTCTCTAAAACCAAGGAGAAGCATCAGTAGAATCTATGCACTATACTAGAGACATTTGGATAGAATATGATCTATTAAAAGCACAAAAAGTGTGAGTTCTGGTTGAAGGAATTATAATTATTGGGTAATATCATCATGTGCAATGGGATATCTGTGAATCCGTCCATGATAGTTTCAATAGAGGGATGGACAAGGCCAACATCGGTGACTGATATCGGTATATTTCTAGGGTTAGCAAGATTTTATCTCTAATTTTTGAGATATTTGTCATGATTATCAAACCCTCTTACCAAGATAACTAGCAATGGGTTATGTTTTTTTAGAGTGGTGATTGTGAATAGAGCTTCCCGAAGTTGAATATGAGGATTTTCAATATGCCCGTGCTCACACTAACCATAAGTGGAAATCATTTATTGGTATTTAGTGATGATCTGAAAAAGGTAATGGGATGTTTGTTGAAGAAAAATGACATATTCATTGAAAATGATTCAAGTAAATTGAATATTCATGAGAAAAACTATCCAAACATGATTTATAGTAGGCTTAAGTAATATTCGATGTTTTCAATTTGGCGACATTAACTCTTTAAGGAGAAGTGTG
Source organism: Viscum album (assembly GCA_963277665.1). Taxonomy (NCBI): domain Eukaryota; kingdom Viridiplantae; phylum Streptophyta; class Magnoliopsida; order Santalales; family Viscaceae; genus Viscum; species Viscum album. The sequence continues at coordinate 1,901,234,046 of OY728150.1, forward strand.
GAATTTAAATGGATCAGAAAATCTTCAACTACATAATCACATAGTAATATTTGAACATGTTCCAAATCAGATGGTTAAAGAAGATCAAAGACTATTATTGGTCAATCCAATACCACCATTGGAATGCGAACAAGGTGGAATATAGAAAGTACCCAACGATAGAATCATTGATGAGAATTGAAAATCATACAATCATCTTAGATTTGATGAATATGGAATCAGAAATCATAAATATGGGAAAATTATCAATCCATTCACAAATGATTACCCAACCATCTTTTTTTAAACATTAAAAGATTCTTAAAAAGATGATGTGGGAATTTATAAAAAAATGGAAACTATTAGAAAATGGAAATCCATGTAGTTGAATGTTAATGATGATGGAATTGTGAGATTTTGGTCACAACTATGCATTACATAAAATCCATAGTTAAATAAAAAAACATTTGGATGATGCACATAGTTTGAATTTCTTTATTCACCTAGGAAACAAAAATATGTATCAAGATATATGAGAGAATTATTATTGAGATAACAAGAATATAGAGATCGCTAAGTATACATCAGTGTGTCTGGTATGTCAGAAGATTGTGGTTGAGAGAAAGAAGTCTAATGGGATGATGAAACCATTACCCATACCAACATGGGAACTAAGAACGTGTCTGTAATTTTTCACTAGACATCTGAAGAAATCCAAAAGAAACAATTCTATTTGGGTTGTTGTGGATCGTCTTACTACGACTGCACACTTCATTTCAATTTGAGAGGATTTCTCATTGAATCAACTGGAACAGATATATATAAGAAAAATAATAAGGATGGAAGGGGTTCCACTATCTATTTTATCCTATTGAGATCCAATATTCACCTATAATTTTTGGAAGAGTCTTCTACATGCTCTTAATGATGAGATGAACATCATTATAGCTTATCGTCCTCAAAATGATGGTCAGTCGGAGTGGACTGTCCAAACATTTGAAGACATGTTGAGATCATTCTCAATGGACATCAAAGAAGTATGGGATCAAAATCTCTCTCGGTTTGAGTTCTACTACAATAAAAGTTTCCACTCAATCATCCAAAGGGATCCTTATGAATCTGCTTATGTGAAAGGGTGCCTAATATCAGTATGTTTGGATGTAGTTGGGGAGTGAATACTTCTATGTCCACAAATGGTTAAAGAAACAGTGGAGAAGGTTAAGACCATCCAAAAACACATCAATGCATCTCAGAGTCACCAAAAGATATTTGTAGATAATGATCAATGAGATATAGAGTTTTACATTGGAGACAAGGTATTCCTCCACAAATCATTGAGGATAATAGTTATGAAATGTGGGAAGAAGTAAAATACTTCTTCAAGGTATATCATCCTTTTTGAGATCATTGATTGCATTGGAGAAGTGGCCTATTGAGTAGTACTCCCACCAAACCTTTCTCAATAACATGGTGTATTCATTTATCACTCTTGAAGAAGTATATACATGACCCCTCACATGTACTCAATATTGAAGTTATATTTTTAGAGAATGACCTATCCTATACTAGAATCTAGTGATGATCTTAGACCATAGGGAAAATGTTCTCTGAAAAAACACAATGATCATTGCCAAAGTATTTTAGTGAAACCAAAAGTTTGGAGAATAGAGGTGGGAATCAAAGGAATTGATAATGTAAAGTTACAAAGTTCAATTTTAGTGTGGGAAAAGGAAGTATAGAGGGAGAAATTTCTTAAGGGACGAATATTGTAATGAACAAAACACTTACTAATGAAATTACTCATGATCGGATTAAATTTATTATTATTCACTTCTTCAGTTTTATGTTTTTTATTTTAAAATAACGTTATAAATTATTACCAAATCTAATATAGACATTGAACAGTCATCACATTATTAGTATTAATATGGGTCTTTATGAAATACAATTTAAGGACACAAAGGAAACAATGTCCTCCTCCAGTAGAATTTCTCCAGAGAAAGCTAATTTGTCAGATATCGGAAACAAGGTGGTGTGAAAAAAATTTATCTTGACCATTCCCAAGCCGATATTCAATATGTTAATCATAAATGGAACATCCTACAAGAGAAGTAGAAGTTGATAGACATTAGCACCTATGTGATGCTATCTAAGCTATCCAAATAGTTGGTCACCATCGCACACTTTACCCTTAGGTCATATGTGGGTATTATAAGGGATATGTAATAAGACCCAAGATAAATGATTTTTAGCATTTTTTAACAGAATATAGAATATACATTCATTTTATTTAAGTTACTTTGTAAATAGTTTCTACAGAAAAAATAGTATTTTTTTGTTAATATTCAATTATGTAATGTATTTTGATGAAATAATGGATTTTAAAATTAAATAAAATTTAAGAAAATTAATTTCACTAAATTAATATTTTATTAAATAAAAATGATTTTATAATTTTTATGAATACAATTGTAATTTTTTTAAGGTTTCCAACCATCTTTTTTCAAAACCCAGGAATTTTCTATAAATGTCATTTTTTATTTTAAAAGTAAAAATTCACATATTTATAAAAATTATTTGGATTAAATGAATATTATTTTTGTAATAAAGATGTTGAAATTATTCATCAGTGAAATTTTTATATTTTTCTAAGACAATAGATTTTTTTGGTAAGAATTAAATATTGTTTAAATATATAATGTGTTTTATGAAATCATAATGACCCAATAGTGATGTAATAAAATACTATAAAAGGTTTTTTCTTCCAATATATATTTTACGTTTAAAATATTGTTATTTTATGTTTTTTATTTATTTTAAAAATCCATAGTAGATCCTTCAAGACTTATAAATTATTTTAACATTTCAAAATCATTTCCTTAAGATTGTGACTCACCTCCACCTAAGAAATCCTAATATTTTATTAATTTTGATAATTAGACTTATAAAATAATTTTTTCATGTACACATTGAAAAAAACCCATGGGAAAAACCATGAGATTGTATGTGGTTTTGATTACATTAATGTGTGGTGTCCAAAACCTAAATATTAAATAATTCCCTCTTCTTTTCATATATATACACACACTCAATCTCTCATTCCTCTTCACTCAAAACCATTGGAGCTCGACCATCCTTTTCACTACCCTATATTAAATCCTACCAAGTCACCCATGCTCCCATGAAGCCCCTCTCAAGCCTATTTTAAGCCTTTGGGATCACATTTCCTTGTAAGATATTTCTTCCTTTCTAATTTTGTCCAATTTTTTTTATGTTGTTATGACCTTTTATTTTCAATTAAAAATATTGTGGTATGATTTAACACATCCCATATACTTCCATATTTGTGTTTGAATGATGATAAATCCATTTATATTTCATTAATATCTTCCATGTACACCTGTTACCAAGACGAAATTCTATATGAGATTTCACTCTCCTCATTCTCATTCAAGAAATTCTTTTATATTATACATCAAAATTCCATTACATTTATTGGGAAATGTATCTATATGAACCCCTTAAATTATATTTTATGTATATATTATGAGATTCCTTTTTCTCTCGCATTAACCATTTTTATGAATTCTTATGTCATAACATTATATTGTAGAATTTGCACAATGATTTTCCAAGCCAAAGTCATTATGTAGTGAATACCATGCACATTTCCCTATCAAGGGTAGTAACCTCTATGAAAATTTATATATTGATTATATAGACTCATCTATGTATTAAACATTCCATTATCTTCGAATAAATGAGGATGTCCAATGACTCCATATTGTATAATTCATGTGTCATACTTATGCATGAAATGAAATAATTAAGAAAGGTGCACCCTGATATTGATCCAATGAATTGGGTAAGGAATAATATCTTGATATTCCATGTTCAATGATGGTTTAGACATTTTAATTAAATTTAAATGATGGTTTACTCATTATAGTTCATTTGAAATGAGGGTTTACTCATGATCCATGTGCAATGATCCTTGTCTCATGCAAATAACAAGTTAATTTTTATTGTAACATTTCCATGTTATAATAATCATGTTATATCATGCATTTATGTTCATGTTTCTCTTTTCTCTCCATTTGATATGCCTATTTCCTATAATTAACTATATTCCTCTTATTATTCTTTGTTTTCTCCCTTACTAGGATTTATTCCATACCTTTTACTAGTGTATATCCTCAGGTTATCCCATGTAGTGAAAAGTACGATGGAATATTGTGGTTATGTTAATGAAGTTTTCAAATAAGATGTCCTGTTTTTTTCTATGTAGTAATTTAAGGCTCCAAATTTCCTAAGACATTATAACTTCACCTCATTAGTTTTTTATAATGTGAATTTTTATGTAATAAATCATGATTTAGTATGTAATAAAATGTAGGGTGGTTATAATCACCCTCTACTGGATGGTTGAATCGAATTGTTATTAGAACAACGTAGTGAATGAGAATTAATCAAACTGTTTTTGGATCCAACAAGTTGAACAATGTTTATCAATAATTTAATGATATGTATATTCCCTCAGTAATATGATGAATTTGATATAAACTATATAGTCATGGCCATCGATCATCCTCTTCCTTTAGACAATAAAGCAGATTCGTGCATCGACATGTCTCTATGAAACATAAGTTTATCAACAAAAAAACCATCTATGAAATATTTGATCATTATTATGAATCAAATAATATTGTATCTATATGATTCTTCATTTTTATGTTTTAAAAAAGTTAAAACCATTATAATTAGGTAACGAAACATAACTGGTTTAAAAGTGATAGTGAGTTATTGAGATGTGTATCATAAGGTAGTGAGTTCATTATTAATTTTGGGAAGTATTTTATTTTCAAAGTGAAATTATTGTGAAGTGTTGTGTATAAATACCGTAGAAAAATATCAATATATTGAAAACTAATCATAGATTTGAGAACGAATTTTAAACGAGAAATGAATCCTTCAAATCATACTAAATTTTGAAAGTAATTTTTTGACCTTCTATTTTTTTGTTAAATCATACATGGTCTCCTAATGTTTTGATAATATGATATAGTGTAGCTTTAAAAAAGTTTATGTGAAGCATTTATGAAACTCATATTGTGCTAGGATTATTTGAAACGTAGAATTTCTTGCCAAACTTAAGAAGAACAAGATTTTTGTGATTGATTCACGAAATGATGATTTATGTGAAGAGAAATAGTGTTAGATTAGCCTGACCAATAATAGATGAAAAGAGTCACATGTGAAAGAATTTTTTTGTATGATAGGGAAGATAATAGAATCAAATATATCATTTATTTAATACATGAATATCAAGATATATATGGATGAGAATGAGTGGAATTGTATATGTGATTTATTTATTATGAAGGAGTGTGATGTGAGAAGACAAAGCGTGTGTGGTGTGAGGAATATTCCTGGAAGAATAGTGCATTGAATTTCTTGTATTTTTCATATACTGGATGGAGTATTATTTTGATCAGTGAGATTAGAGAAATGATTTTTCATTTTAATAATGTTAATATAAATATACTAATTAAATATCATTTTCTTTTCAATATAAATAAATGAAGATATACTATGAATTTATGATTCATTTTAATGAAGGATTCAATATTAGTACTCTATGAAACTGTATGAATTCATGTATTTATTATTACATGTATACTGATTGACCATTTGAAAAAAAATCACTATGTTCTGACATGAATAGAAGAAGGATGTATAATGAATACATTCTAATTTCATGCTTGAAAAATAAAATTGAAATATTACATGCATGAATGAAACACAATGTTCATGTTTGAATTTAATAAATAAAAATTTTGTTAGTTTCATTTTATATAGCTGATGTAATATATTTTAGTAAAGTGAATAATAGGAAAACATTAATTGTATTAGAAAATATTCACTTGTTCGTTCTATTATTATAGTAACCTAATGTGGAAGTGACATCATCCTTCCATTTAAAATATTATAATAATCCAAGTTTTATATACTGTTTTTATTACATTAAGTGGTTTTTAAATTTGTTAAGTTGAAGTGAGAAGGTAAAAAATTTAATTTAATCATGTTTCTTGATGGGAATTAATAGTTTTATATGGAAGTGATTGTGTGATGATTTTGTGATCTTTCTAATTGTGTTATGTGTTGTGCTTATAATCACTAGTGGAATTTGAACATAAATAACACTGGAGGTATGCATTTATAAATAACACTGGTGGGATACCAATATAATTTTGGATGTAGTTCATGCATTCCCACCATGGATTTAGGGTAAAACTAAAAAACCAACTTGTAACTGGTAATTAATTTGTAGTGAAGATTAATTCACTCTGATCATTAATAACACATCAAGTAGATAATCATCCATATAGGGGGGAACCATGTAAAAATATATTGTTCTATGCTATATTTAATTTTTTTGTTGCATGTGGTATAATTTATTTAAAAATTTTGGAATATTAATCCATCGTATTAATTATAAATGTTCAAATTACAAAATTGGTAAAAGGGAATTGAATAAAATTATTAAAACATATATACACTAATTCCCCCTTCCCACCATAGTGTACATGCATGATTCATTATGAACATCAATTTGTATTAGAGCAAGGATTCCACATCTAATTATATCTACCTTATTTTCTTATTTGTTTATATTATAAATATAAGAAGTGTAGATTAATATTTCTACAAATAATAGAGTTTCCTCATAAAGAAAATCCATATCCTATTTCTTTTAGTACAAATAATAATTTTTTATTAGAAATTTTGATGAAAAAACATAAACAGTATATAGGAAATGTTAGAATGAATTTGATGAATAAATAGGGTTCATCCCAAACTAAATTTATTCAAAGATTTAGTCTTTCAGATGTGTCTAATAAATTATCCCAGACGTATTATTTTGATGAGTCTATTTCATGTAGTAATTATGAAGATTTTTTTGAATCACATAATGATTTATATTAGAAAATAAAATGTTATTCGAATAATGTTTGTATCATGTTTTTCACATTTATATTTTCTATTCTCAATTGAGTATATTTTTAAATGTCATAGATTCAAAATGAATCTATGAATATGAATTAATCCATGGAAAATAAGTTTTATATCTGAAAAAATATCAAAAAACAATGTTGAATACAAAGAAGAAACTGCATCACATTGAAATGAACATTTCTCATATTTTGAAGAAGAACTTAAAATAAATGTTCATGAGAACGATATAAATGTGTAGGCCCTTAATAAGATAATTAAAGCACTTGAATAATTTCATGATTACAAAATTATTATTTTGGAATATCCGTTAGAAATTATTGAAAATGATGACACATTCATATGAGATAGAGAACCAAAATAATAGTCTTTGTTTCTTTGGAATGAACAATTCACATAGGTTGAAGAGGAATTATAATAAACTATTTTAATAAAGTACGTGACTATGCATTTTTATACAAATGATATCAGTGCGTTGGAGTAACCAAAAAGAACCTCTATAAAAGTTAAAGAAGCCCATCTAGTGGTTAAGATAATGATATTTATAGAGGCTCACAATTCTATACTAGAAAAAAATCAATGGAATGATTATCATGTTCATAAAATGAATAGTTAATAGGAAGACAAACATAGGGATCTTGTAGAAGAGGAAACTTTCATCAACAATATTTTCTTTAATATGGAAATATATTTAATAAATATAAAGTAAATAAAATTAAATAATTCATTAATTAATGTTTACATATGGTGAAATCAGATGAAGACCAAAAGAACTCTCTACATTGTAAATGTATTCAGTTGGAGGAAAAGTTTAGATATATTGATAATACCCCTAATGATCATTCACAAAATAATAAAATTAGAATAAATTATAAGAGTAATATTTAAAAGTTTTGGACTTATTTCAACACCCTTGGAATGAAGTGATCAAGATGAAATAAATATAAATATTTTGCAAGTTCATTAAAATAGGTAACCACTATTCCATAGTTTTTTTTTGTACAAACACTATTACATATAAACGTCTTTCTTCCAAAATAAATACATGTCAAGATTTGGTGAAGAAGGATAAAAATAAATCCCTAATATCGCCAAAGTTGTATTTGAATAATAATTTGAATTTTTGTTTCCTAAAAATATCTTAGATAAAGAATCATATTATTAACAAAGAAACAAGATGTTAACGCTACCTAAATTTTATCCTATAATAAAAAATCATGATATTTTTATACTATTTTCGATATTGTAAATTTTGGAATCATTCCATTAACGGTTTTAAAAAACCCTCAATTCATGATAATAATAAAGGCGATCATTTTGAAGGATAAAATATCATGTGATGATATATCATTTAAAGTTTATTCATAAAATATTGCTAAATAAAAATATTTCTACCAATAATAGATTTTAATTTTTTAAATAAGTCTATAACTATTGCAATATAGAGGGTCATTGTTTAAATGAAACATGTTATGTACCAACTATGCACTATTCATATGCTAATAATATGTTATGATGATAAAAAATGTTGAGTCAATGAAAAAAAGAAGAAACGTCTTCCTTTTTGTATATACACAAGAAAAGAGTTATGAATATTGTGAATCATGATAAACTAAATTGGAATTTTTAAATTAATTTCACACCAAATGAATGGTAATTATTTTTTATAATATAGATTATATAATAAACCATTTCAAACAGTACCTAAACACATATTCTAGAAAAAGAACGATAATGATGAAAAATAAATTAATCTCAAAAAATAATTAAAATTGTTTTTTCGATTAAAGAAAATAAAGATGAAATTTTTTAATTACATGATAGGTTATCTAAAATATATAACCCAATATATTGTAGATATTTTTTTATAAGGTTAATAATGTTAGGGAACATTACAAAGAAATTTAGGACATGGATTTTAGAATAATTAAAACTAGTGATGTAAAAATAAAAATCACAGGTGGCTTCTTATGATAAAAATGATCATTTGAAGAATGATTCTACATATGATGGTAATTCCAAGAATATTGAAAATTAAATCTTATTCCCATGACAAAAGTAGATAAATTTTTTTAGGATGTGGGATTAGGAACAAAAAAACGATTTAAACTTCATTAAAATGTAAACACGAATATTTAATCTAAGATGAATGATGATGAAATTTAATCATTACATGATACCCTTAAATTATAAAATTGGAATGTCAAATAATATGCTAGTATGATTCGTTTTCAATAATCTAGATTAGAATTTAAAATATTTTTTTGGTTGGGATGTAAATAGAAGCCTTTTTGCTCTAAGAAATAATAACTAAAAACCACTTTATTCCCATATAATTGTTTGGATTTTTCTTATATGTAAGGAATTGATGGTGAGGAATATATTCATTAGGACTCGTAAAGATATGAGTGCCCTGAAAAAATTTTATATTATCCATGATGATATCTATCAGAGAGTTCATTACTTTAGTTGATTTTAAAATATTTTAATGAGTTCATTTTTTAATAACTCTTATATTGGAGAAGAAGATGGCTGAGGATCATACCTATAGCTAGAGAACAATTGAATGACTTCTATATTTTATTATGTGAACTAGTATAACATGAATATTTGATGTCCTTGTATGGTTTTTATATGATGATTTTAAATACATGAAATTTATGCATTTCATTAAAGAGGTATGTTCTCTTTATTTAATAATAAAAATAATTCTGAATTAGAAGGGAAAAAATGAAAATTTTATGACATGTGTAAAATGGATTGATAAAGGGGAAGTAAATTATGTTATTCTAATAATATTAAGATAATTATCATGATGAATAAAATTTATTAGTTGAAAATAATTTTAATAACCCTAGAATGAAGATTTTAATATTGGTTTCAAATATGAAAAATTTGACAAATTTTTGTCTTGATTGACAACACCTATTTTTTACACTAGGATAACCCATGTTGAAATGGACCATGTTAATTAATTACTCATTAGTTTATGAATGATTATTCATTTTTTTCTTCATTAAAATTAAATTGAATTTATCTTCTGTGGAGTTTCTTATGTATTGAGGAGATTAGTAGTGAGATGAATAAAATTTTTTGTCAAAAAACTCAATTAGTTGAATATCTTCCCATACATATATAATTGGTATTGTTTTCAATTATGATGGAGATGAAAATAACGAATTCGGTAGTAAGATGGGTTTTAAAAACAAATCCAATGGGGGGGGGGATTGAAGAACCAAATTTTATTGAAGTAATATTTCTGTTTTAATTTTTTTCAATATGATTGTATGATGAAATGTCAACGTGGAATTTATTAAATTATATAGTAATTAAATTGTAATATTATTTAGAATTATTCATAAATGGAAAATATGTTTTGATTTTAAATGTTTCATTACAAAAAAATATAATATTATGTTCTCAGATATATTGTAAATTTCCAAAATATGTTACAAATGAAATTAGGAAAATGAATATTTTTTACATCACTTGAATTGATGTTATGAAATATTTAAAGAAATACTAGTTAATGAAGGTTATGAAAAATATATATTTTTCCTATTGAATATTTTCAGAAGTGTATTTGTATTTCATATAATTTATTTTATTCTTCTTTAGAATTTATATTTGTATGTAAAAAATAAGTCATTCCAACTAGAAATCCTTGGGATCCCTGTGTGTCACTTCTTATGTGGGAACTAGGATCATCCATAAGAACAAGCCTACATAGTAATTATAGATATGCATGGCACACCTATACATATGAAAAAGGGAGAAAGTGGTGATTCACCATGAAAAGTGGAATGATGGTGACATTTTTACCTATATGGGGTGGGTTTAGTGAAGCCAATAGGTGACCCCATTAATTGCTTATTCAAGGACTAATGGGATATTTTTAATAAATTTTATCACTCATCAGTATGATGAATCTATGTAGGACTGAGATATATGATAATATTTCAACCTCAATTTTTATATATATAGAGATCCTAAACCATCCAATTAAATTTATAAGAACCTTTAGACTAGGGAAACAATCATATTTTTTCTTATGTCATTGGAGAGGAACTGCGTGTTGGGAGTTCTATATGAATTTTCAATAAATTTATAGAACCAATTGTTATAAAAACAACTTGATCCTTATGAGGATTTCAGTATGATAGAAACTGTATCAAACTTTGTTTTCATGTTTAAACGATGTTCAAACTGATGAAAATATGTGATGAAGATCAGATGGATTTATACTGATGTTGATTTCCTGAAATGGATATCCCGAGGTAGTGTGCATATGAAAATGGGAAAATTTCGCAATTATGGTGTGCTACAATGGAATATTATTGTCAATAGATACCCCATCCCATGAACATTTTTAGATGGAGTTTATCATACTTTTTGGGATCGATTTTTGATATAGAAATAGGGCATCAGATGAACACTAAATTTTCAATTTGAGTTCAATGTTCTATAATTGTTTTTGTTATGTCCTACACATTCTCATGATGTTATCATTCTATGATGTAGTGTAATATCCACACCGAGTTATGTGAATTATTTAATTCCTTTGTCCAGTGTATAATTCATGACAATGTGGAACATGTGAACCAACCAGAAGAAGGTAAGGATTAAAAAGATTTTTTTTCATGTGATGATAATTTATGGGAACAGAAATCGGGTCAATTTAGCAGGATCATAAATACATAAACTACATTATCCATGCTTGTATTTTTTTGGGATGCATAAAATAAGATAGGGACATTGAATATACTTTTTATGTGATGCATGAATTTGTAAATAAAGCATGCTTGATATTGAGTTCCATTGCCTATGTTATTAGGTTCTTGAAGAGGAGTGTGCTCAGTGAGGAAATAGTGTGTGTGGTTTGACATATCATAGTATAAGAACAACACAAACCATTGGTTTTTGTGTCATATACGTGAAGGAGTAATATTTTGGGTAGTGAGTTTAGTAGATGCAATGTTCCTAAAATAATATATCTTGAGATATAGTGATCACTTATAATTTTTCATTCACTATACCTGAATGAAGAAGTGTAATGATTTTATAATATAATTTAAAAATAGAATATTTTTTATTTGTATAAAAAATAAAATTAATTAGTGTAATTCATATTACATTTATATTTATTAAGAATTATTAAAATAATAACATTGTTCATGTAGTGACATGATATGAAAAAGGCAGTATAATGAATGCATGAAAATTGTTTTGCAAGAAAATTTAATTTACATATTACATGGATTAATGACAAAAAAAATTCATCTATATAGAAAAAGAGAAAAATTATATTAGCACTATCTTATGAAGATGAATTAATATTTTTCATTAAAGATAATCGGAAGAAAACTTGGATTGTATTAAAAAAATATTTATTTTTTCCTTCTATTATTATACTGTGGTTAATTTTAAATATTATAATCAACTCATTACATAGTTTATAATGAGATGAAATTCATATAATTTTATTAATTATATTTGGTATAGGTCAAAGTAATTTAGTTTTTGTGAAAATGTGAAATGTATTTTTATTCTAGTGTCTTTAAGATGAATATTAGTTTGGTATTATAGTGACAACACCAATATTGTGTGATCATTAATATTGTGTTTAGGTTTGAGTTTGTAAACACACGTGGATTTCTAGTAAAAATAGTTATGGTTGTATTAATGTATAAATAAAACTATTTGGATTCTATTATAATTCCGTAGGTGGTTCTTACCTACCAATAACGGTTTTAGGGTGATACCTAACAAACCCACATCTAATTGGTGATGGATCTTTAATTGAAAATCATTGAATCAGATCTTCCAAAATGTAGTAATGATGCAGTCACCAACATTGTGGGATCCTTCTAAAAATATTGTGTATTATGCTCTGTTTAATTACAATCTTCCATGTCTTTTAATTTTTTTGAAAACAGGTTAGATTCATTCACTCTAATAAATACATTAATTCAATTTAGGATATAGGAAATAGTGAAAAAAAACAAAATTAGTAGAAATTGTTTAATATTATTCACAAACGCCTCTTAGTGATCATGCATAATAACCTAGGATCATTGACTAGAAGTAGATGATATGATAAGATTCATCTTTAATTCATTATATTTACTCTTCTGATGACCTTCCTTATCACATAAGTATCATATAACTTTATGTTCATAGATATTTATTTTAAAATTTATCACTTTTGTGATAATTTTTATTAATCTATTAAATTAGAAATAAAAAATTAATTTTCAGCCTCTGTACTCATTTTATTTAACATAATGGATGATGAACCATTTTCCCTCCAATAAATATATTCATAGAGAATCATATCCATAATATTCATTAGCATGTCACATTTATTGTTCATCATATAATTTTTAATAAATATATTATATTTTTGTAATAAGGATGATGAGATATTATTAATTGATAATTTATTTTCCATATAGAATTATTGTATTTTTAACTAGTAAATATACCCCTTTATTTGAATGGTATAATCATTGGATAGGTCCCAACCTTCTATTTTTTATTGGTATAGTGTAGTGATATTATTATTTATAAAATACCTCTCATTCTCATTTTCGTGTTCTAGATGATGATTTTTTCATGGTGCAAGATAAAATTTCATTGTTTTGAATCATAAACTATATATAAAAGGTTAATAAAATGATAAAAATAACATAGGAATCCTCCATGAATATTTGGGAGTCATTCATTTGACCATCACACATCCAATGGGGTGGTTGATTATGGATAAGGGATTCCAGTTTATAGAATAAATTTTCATATAATATTGCATCATATTAGTGATTATTCCATTATTAAAAATTGAAAATATTTATGGTATGGTCATAGACATGAAATTTTCCTATTATTCATGTTGTTTCTTATAATATTCTATAACAAATTAAAGAATATTTCTATACATTATAATGAGTATTAGATGTAAGGAATAAAAAAAAATTTATTAGTAAGACATTATTTTACCATATCAATATCCCTAAAAATAAAATTTATAATATAATATTAAATGTATATTATATAGTAAATGATCTATATTCCTTTAATTATAACCCAAACAAGGGTCACATCAAATTATATAATGGTGATTTGGTATAAAATCATGCCAACCACCTAAACTGAAGGATCATTTATCTATTAAGTGTACTCCCAAATTCTGACATACTAATTGAGATTCTAATAATAATATCCTTTGTGAAAAAAAAATTCTAGATAAAGTACTCTAGATTTTACATTGGTTGTGTTAACCAAAATCATTCATTATAACATCACAAAAAATGAACGAATCCTTATAAGGCTAGACTAAAACATAGGTGTATGGTTTCCTCCTAAAGCCCATGTTGTAAAGAGATTTCTAAAATAATATATTCATTTAGTGTTATATATCATATATAAATATATATATATTCTTTATTTTGATCTGTTAATTTTTTTCAATATTATTTGTATTTTACACTATTTGTTAAAAATGTGGTATAATATTTTAAACAGTATCCATTTAGTTTATTTTATCTTTAATTATTTTTGGTTTGATCATATAATGTGATAACATATAAGTGAATCATTTATAAAATTAATAAATAATTATGTACATGATATATTACATTAGATGTCTAGAATGATTATGAGATTTTTCTACGAGTTAGTTTTTTAAGAAGACTATTAATGATTAATTAATTAATAGTTATAATATCTTGGATTAGGGCTTAGGTTGATTTAAATCCTTCCATCTCTAACCTATGTATCTCCATTGTTGGTTTCACATCATCATGCTCATTAATGATACACTCTCTACTAGTTTCTACTTCTATTTTATATTATATCTAACATATTGATGAGGGAAAACAATGGCTTTGGGTAACATAATAGAAAATAAAGGCACATAAGAATATAAATAATTAAGAGGAGGTGATTCACATATCATTATTATAAATTTAATAAAAAAATTTCAAAATACCATTTAAATAAATTAAAAAATTATATATAATCCAAAATCATTCATTGGCCGGTCATGGTCATGATCATCCACATATAAAATAATTGTACATTAAAATACAAATCATTCATTTCATTTTTTAATTTAGCCAAAAAAATATTTAATATATTATTTATCAGCATATTTAATTAATTCATTTATCTTTTTTAGAAATTAAAATATTCCATGAAATCCCGACCAATATTATATAATAGTAATTAATTTCATGGTATGTACTTCAACTTGCCCAATATGTACCCATTATTTTTTTTAAACCCTTTTATGTAGTATAACTATTACAAAACATGTATCATCACATGATAAGGGATTAGAATAATGTATTATATTTTCCTTATAATGTAATGTATACATACATGGTATGTATTCTTAGATTTTGTGTTTATATATACAAAACCTTTTTATCGTAGTCAATATGCCTAGTTTATGTAGTAATTATGACCACATTTTACCCTGTAAATATATCCAATTTGCACCACTAATAATTCCAATTGAATATTTATAGTGTACATCATCCATACAGTGAATTTATATTCCAAATAACATAAAATTAATCTGATAAATTAATTAATAATACAAATGATGTGATAAAATAAACCAACATATTACCTATGAAAAAACAATGCCACATGGAACATACATCACTCTGTACATCATGTACTTCTGTATTAATTAATTAATTAATTTTATATAAATATTGACTTGTGTAAAATGAATGTCCAAATGTGGGTAAAAATGAGTTACTCAAATATAAATGGTGTGTATATCTTGCTACACGTTGTGTGATTCATTACAGTCCACCCACCAGAAATGCTTGCGGACTCGGTATGTATTTCATAAAATCAATTTGTCATTAAATAGTGTGTATGTCCTTCTACATATAAATTACCATATAAAATTTAATTTATCTCATATGGAAGGACTCATATATCATGTATTAATAACATCACATGTACCTTTACAATACAACTTCCATAATTACCATTGGGTAAAAACTAGGTTGATTTACATGGTGTGTACTCTAGATATATTCTTTGTACCAATATCATGAAAATGTTGCAAGGTATGTACCACCATATGATGCAACATTATTTTCATGTATAATCCTTGTATTCTTAAACATTGAGAATCAATATATAAATTTCAGTTTTATAAGTATATTTGGTATGTATGAAGAATCATAAATAACTAAGGATAAAATATATAAAGGACATTCATATGTTCATAAAATATTATTTCATATATGAAATCATTAAATCATACTTTCTTGAATTTTAGATTAAAGAACATAATCCTAGAATAAAATATTACCAATAAAAGTATAATTGTTCAATTAATTGTAAGTATTTTTAAAATTATACGTGACCCCTCTAATGCAAATAGATGGTTCTTGGGAGTAATGTATGTCGATGATCTGATGAACTGCAATTTTTCATCATTTTCATGGGATATATCCTTGGAATTGTATGAATCCAAAAATATTACAATTGAATAGGGTATTGTTTCATAATATAATTAACTCAATTAAATTATTACCAAAGTATATATATTCTATATTTGATTATAAATTCATGTGATACTATCTTTATATAATTATATCAGTGATGAGTAAAATTTATGACTCCTATATTAGTATCTTAATGTGGACCCTGAATATAAAAATGTAATTGAAGAATCATTGGGTGATTTCATCGATTTTTTGTTTATCTTTTATTTTTTCAATAGTCATCAGAGGATGAACTTCTACAGGGAAAAAAGATTCTATCTTGTTTTCTCTTAATATTTATATGGAGGAGGAGGATCACCTCTTATTTTTAAAAGTGTTATTATGATGTACTCTCGGTATAGTGGGAATATTTTTGGGGAAAATCATTTTGGAAAATATTTCTTATAACCGTTGAATTGATATCATAATGATTATAGAAATCACAAGAGAAAATTGAAAAAATCATAGAAGATGTTATTTAATTCATTGATTATATGTAGTCCCATGTTTAAATATAATATTATTATATTTAATGATATGTTTTAACTAATGAATATTTATATTCAAATTACATTATAATGATTAAAAACGTAATTTATATTAATTAAAAAATAACATTTACATTCATGCCCTCGACTTCATGCATCAATGCACTCTGACATTCATTAAATGTAAAGTAATAAATGTTTATTTTAATAAATATGTAGCATCATATGGTTCCATCATTAAATAATTAAATTATATATGGACTAACTGGTGAATAATTATTTACATTAATATTCGAGTAACAAAATAAATAAATAAATATTTTTTATGTAATTATTTACTATGATAAAATATTGAACATGATATAAGTAAACACTTCACATTTTCTACAATTAAAATAAAATTGATTAAATATTCAATTGTAAATTAATATAGACTGAATAAATTTTTAATGAATTCATGATTACATAAACCGAAATAGTTAATAAACTATACTTTATGAATAAATATTATTATATTTGTTACTTTCAAGTAGATTTAACTGAGATTTATGAAACAGATAGTGTGTCACCATCTTGTAATCTCTCTTATAAAAATTAGAAAAGAATGCATGTAGTGTAGGAATACACACTATCAATATTTCAAGGAATATATATATAGGATATTGAAGGACACAATGAATACATCCTCAGTTGAGTTCCCATTTTATAATATAATTCACTTTTCAGAATAAATCATCAAGAAGGTTGTATACATTCTTGATAAATAATTATTCTTGATAGAGAATCATTTAACATATAGATATTAAATCATCGATCATATAGATATACTGTAGATAGAGAATTAATTTAACATATCAGTCAAATGACATGATATTTATATTAATTTCTATATAATGGATAAATAATTTTTCGATTTATTCATTAATTTCATGACACATATGATGCAACCAATATATCTTAAATATCCATGTGCATATGTTACAAGGTGTTTCATCAATACATAAAATTATACTATTCGTGATATATGTTAATAATAAAAACAATTTTAAGAACCAAGACACACATTCTCAAATAGAAATACCCAATGAAAAATATAAGTTACAAAATTCTAATTAGAATTTATTTCCTCACTATTATAATATTCAATATTATCTTGTATTAATTATCATAGAAAAAATCCATGTCCAATTATTACCATCCACCACCAAATAGTAAAAATTCCATATATATCCCATTAGATATATATCATATTGAATATAGAAAATAATATTAAGCATATTTTCCTCCACTTTTTGGTAATTATAGAAGAAAACTTTTATAACCATTTAGTGTAACAATTACTCTATGAAAATTATCACGTTAATTTTATATAGGGGAAAATCATCATGTGAAATGATATTTATTAAATTTTATGTCATGAAATTTATAGGTAAATAAATGATAAAAGTAAGTAGGTTTTAGGGTATTAACCCAAACAATAAAATAGATTTATCTGATTATACCACACCATTTTGATGTATAATATCCACAATATTATGAACATAAAATAATTCCAAATATGTTGATCGATATTCACCAGGATAGTCATTTAATAAAAAATTTCTAAGGAAAATTTATAATTTATACTTGTAAATTAAACATGAAAATTATTTTTTATAAAGAATTGTTTATGTGAATGGATCTATTTATGAAAATGATATATTAATTGTTAAACTAAATAATTTCTATAATTTCTGTATTATACTTATTATGTGATATCAGGGTCCCATAGTTATATAACCCCATGATGAATTAGTATATCCCATGAGTAATCCCAAATTAATGTAATTGGAATATTCGTTACCTATTTGGAATTATTTCTCAAAATAAGTCCATGAGATTATGGTTAGGATGTTTAGGTCTATGTCCTTATATTATAATAAATATTTCAATAATAATTCATTCCAAATAAAATTCACTAATTTTGAATCTATTTTATTTATGAAACCATGAATAGTTATATGAATGAAATAATTTTTTTTCAATGAATTATATGGTTTGATTATTATTAATATTACATTTTATGTTTCTATGTGTAATTTAATGATCATGTGTGTATTTAGTATCCTAAGAATACTATAATGATAGATAATTTGTAATGTGATTTCATATATTATATTAAATTGTTATACAAATATCAAATATTTTATTTATTCGATTTATTGTATCTATATATGGTGTTAGATCATTTTTAGTAAAATCCTAGGAAAATAGATTTATAATATCATGTATAGAGAACACAATCACTCTGAAAAGAAAACAAAATATTTAAGAGAGATACATAATTAAAAATACTATAATATGGTTTTATTTTCCTTATTATATAAACTAATTATAATAATTTTTTTTATAGAAATGGTTTCTAATAGAAGTACTAGTGTAGTTCCCTACCACAGATTCTACAGAACAGGTGCCCTGGGTTGGAACCCCACAAGGCCTCAATATTTTACTCATATATTCCATAGGTTTCCAACTAGTCTTCCTAACATTTGATATTACTATGGGGAGACTATTCAATCATTATCTGAGTAACTGTAGTAGTATAAATAATATCCAATCACATGAAACAAGATTGATTTCTATCATAAATAAAACTAGGAAATTATTGACAAATAACTGAAATAAAAAAATGGATTAATAATTAGTATTCCATATATGTATCATATTCCACATGGATGGATCATATGAATGAATGATAATGAAAAAAAATTAAACTCATCTAGTTCTCATCCCTAATTGTTCTTGGGTCCTTAATGATCTAATCAACTATACACACATTTGAATATCATGCCAACCTTTATCAATAGTAGACCTTAACCTATGACTACAAATTGTGACCACATAATGATATCATATCAATTACCCATGTTTCATGGTGGCCCAATAAGAGTGTGATTAAATTTAAATAGGCCAGAAAAAATATAATCACCAAACAAAAGGTGTGGAAAACAAATTCAATTGAGGTAAAGTGAAATAATCAATTTGTATACAATAAATAAATAATACTCAATGTATAGTGCACTATAGTGAATTATGGGTTCGATCCTATCTACTTCAGCTTGTGTCAGGGTGTCTCTAATCATGTCACAATGATATATCATCTATTATTAACCTGATGGAATCTTGGAACTCTTCCTATCATTCCCCAACATCCTAACACATCGCAAGTAATATAAGTTATCGTCTATTCATTGTAATGTAATATAGTCCCATGGTGTAATTACCAATTTTAATTTATCTTGAAAATATCAAGGTCCTCATCTAGATATCCCCAATAATCTAGTAACATATGTAAACTATAGATCATATCCTATCATTCTTAACTCATCAACTGTTGGTAATCCATGGAACTCATATTAGTATTCTCATTCATCACATGACACCCAAAATCCAAGAACTCAACCTAACTTTCCCTATATCAACTATATTGGACACCTAGAGGAGATTAAACAACTCATCAGTAAACAATTTATAACTAGATATTTTAAATTTTCATTTCAACAAACTTTTACCATTCTACTATTTAATAATTACAACATTTAGGATGAAATTTAACCCTTTCCACAATTAATTTTTGTTATCCCACTTACAAATTCAAAACATTTTTCATCCCATCATCTAATATCATAACATTCCTCCCATTATAGTATCATTGTTTTCTAATTAATCATATAAATATCAACCCTTTAACAACATTTTATTATATGGATAACCATATTTTTGCCCACTATAATTATCCATTTATTATTTCATAACAAAACTAAGGAATTTTATTAGAATCAATGTATACATTTTCTTATCAACACATATAGAATATTATTCCCAATTCCATTTTAATTATTTAGGAATTTCTATCGTAGACATTGTAAAATTTTAAACCCACTTATACCATTTCAATATACTTCACTTTAACATAAATCGTGTTATTTTTTAACTTATAAAAAACCTTTGAAGGTATAAATATCAATTTATGAATCTCATGAGGTAATCCTCAAATAATGAATTTATTGTTATGTTTAATGGAACAAATCATGGAAAATTAATATTAAAGTCTACTAATATTAATTCTATGGACAATGTAAAATACATCAACATTACCAAAAATCATTATATCGGGATATGTTTAATACTATGGGATAAACATCAGGACAAACTACATAATTATTAAAAAATCCCACTCAGGAGTATTGGTCACTGGTTCAGAATGAATAAATAATAACTTACTAAAATATGGTATATTAGACAAAAATAATGTTAATGAATAAGATATTGATGGAACCAAAAAATAACAGTCAAATTAACATATAATTATTTTATGTTTTCAATCACATCTCCTTACAATGAATTCATACACAAGGAAAAAAAATCCATCCATGTGATAGGGGAGGAATACTATGTTTTGGAGAGGACTACCTGGAATTTGTCTGTACAAAAACTAAAATTGAGGAATAGGGTGTGGCCCTGTGGTAATGAAAATGATACCCCTAAAAAGATCTTATACAGACACCGACTACTTGGTTCTAGGAAACTATCATTTTTGTGATTCTAGTAGTGATGGAAGGATTCTATCATGTCCACTAGGGAGCGAGTGGATATTTCAATCATCCATTCATCCCTGGAATACTCTTTATGATCTCTTAATCCCCCAATATTCAATCCAACAACCATTCCATTTTAAAAAGTAGTTTTGGAGGTATTTTACTTCATATAATTATAATTCATTTATAAGTCAAAAATCATACCCCTATACTAAATTAAAAATAAAAAAATTTCAAATAACAATTTCAATCATTAAAACTTGTCCTTATAAACTCACTATCATATAAATTAATGTCTCAAATGTGACCTAATGGTCATGAAACTACATCATTGACATCCACCAATTTTTTAGCTCAATTATAAATGACCCCATTTCATTTTCAAACACCCAATACACTTTTTATGCACACCTCCAATCCAAGGACACAACATCGCTTGATCGTAACCGAACACTCACATTCCCAAAAACTAATATTTCTCTCCACAATTTAAGTATCTCCAAAGAAATGTTTTTTATCTTCCTGTTGATTTTTATATCCCATAGTTCTCCCCACTATATGATATATATATCTATGAGAATTATGATTATCAACACCTCCCACTATCAAAATATTCCCTTGAAATAATGTTCTCTATTTTTCATTGATCCTATTAAAGTGGTTCATGTTAAACCATAAGTAATAATACATGAGGTAGATAGTATATCTTAGTACTAAATAAAATTTCCACCTGGGATATCAAATGGTAGATAGTCCACCTTCTTAATAGAACTTCAGAATAATGGTTCTTCATTAAAAAACCCCTATGAAAACCCTAAAACACAACTATCAAACAAAAAGATTCAAATTTATCAATGTTTTCAAATAACATCGTCTAACATTGCATGAATGAATATGTTTTACCTTATCCATATGTTTTACCTTAATAATATAATATACCACCAATGTTCCTTCTCACATCCAGATCCTCATGAATCGATCTATTGACATATTTTTATCACCCAAACATTCACATAATATTTCAATCTGAACACCCAATTTTAGTCCAAAATTAATCACCAACCACTCATACTATTCACCAGCCCCTTACCCAAGAACCTTCAATCCACCACAAAAAAAATCATGGATCACAATAGATCATAAATATTCTAGAAAAATATATTAGTGTTAAAAAACCTCATAGGTATTTAAAATTGGAAATTCATATAAAAATATTATTTCCTTGATATCACACATGCACTAGTATCAAGGGTTTTCACAACATTCTAATGACTGCTCTATGCACTGAAAACTATCATAGAGTGAGGGTCACATGACCTCAACTGATTTAATCACCCTTCTATATGAGGTCCCATATTTTCATCCTACAAGGTCAATATCCCAATGATAATATTTTAGAAATAATCTAAAACTAAAAACAATAGTCATATGTGGTCCATTTTTGAACTACTCGATCAATACTAGAAAAATTGAACAATATCCTTTATTGGATCTTGGAAAAAAATTCTATGTACTAACCAATTTTAAAACAAGTAAATGGTCACCCAATTTATATAATTTGGTTGGGTAACCAATATATCAAATTCCCCACATTAATTCTCAGTAACTGACCCATTATGGGTCCTTTAATATGTACACACCTGTTTTTCATCTTGATCAATGATCACCATCCTTGTACAACCTGCGATGGATTGATATCCTCAATCAATAATATCTCAAAACATTCATCTAGACAAACACACCCCCTTTTGACTAAGTGTGCATTAATTTTCTAATTAATCTAAATGCAACTATTCCCGTAACACCTTATCGTGGTCACCATCCCATTTATTTTAAAAATATTCTTACTCACATGAATAATTGATAGAACCATAATCACCAGAACATACTACCTCAATCTCTTGAATAAAAAGGGTTCAAACACCCACACTACCAAAAATATATCCCAGAATCTATATCTAATGAGTCACATAACATCATTACTAGACACACATTCCATAACCACTAATCATTCACACATTTATATAAACCATATATATCCAATATTACATATGGTACTCCTCCATAAAATTGGAACCTCACTTTTTCCAAGGTCTAATCCCTAAATACATACCACCTAGAGTCACATAAAATCATAAAATACCAAACCCATATACAAAAAATATAATGGGAACATATCCTAAATAGTGAGTGTCAATATACAATACTGATCCTTCCCTATACACCCTTCATTTGTTCTATGTGCTGACTATGAAGACCTATATTTTAATACACCTAAATTAATGATTTATTACATAATGGTAGACATAATATAATCCCATATGATCTTTAGACATGCTGTATTTGAAAATTTATTTTCATATAATAATAACATTTATCATGGGTATGTTTGAACTATTTTGAAACTCCACAACATTCTCATAAATGGTCATTTATATTCTAAAACATCATGGGATGGCATAGGGGCATACATAAAATATTGGTGGGCACTAAACTCTAGTATGGGAATAATTAAATAATATAATATAGTAAATTATAAAATGTTATTCAAGAGGTGTATAAATGTATCATATAATGGGTGAGGATCGTGAACATAAACATCATCTGATGATACAATATAATTACATAAAACAATTATCGGAATGTGGAAAAACAAGAAACATGACATCACAAACATTAGTCAATCATAACTAGAATGAATCTATGACATTGTATTATTAGTATAACCTATTGTGCATGATACATGCGATATCATTATAAAAAACCATTACCAAATTAATTGGAGGGCTATATACTACCAATCCCACCCATCATAATTAGATCATGTACATGCATAAGTGTTCTGCATAGATCATGAAAAATTTAGATTCTTTTCTTCAAATTTAAAACTATGACTAAGGTGTGTGGGTTATATACATGAAATTCCCCAATAATTGTAGGATAGATACACTAGGTTATTACCATTGAGTGGAAATGGTGATAGTTATTTAATTAAAAAATATTTGTAATGGAAAATCATTGGATAATTTTTTGAGTATACGAGGGTTTTATGATGATTTGTATAATTGTATAATGAAGGTGAATGTGGTCTCTCCGCACATACAAATTAAAAGTATATTAATAGGGATGTTTGAAACATATACTAAAATGAAGATGGAAATCAAAATGCAAAATATAAAGTAGGGGCCTTGATTGAGAGGATAAAGAGGGGATCCCTTAACCTGAGAGGGAAATTCTAAATGATTTGGAGTAGATTATTATGAATAAGGGAACACATTATGGGAACTATTAAGAGGTAACAGAAAACTAATTTCATTATAAAATTGGTACTGTTTAAAGAATTAGGTTTATGGTTGGATTTTCCTACAAAATTATAGGGATATTATAAATTAATTTATAAATAAGTTTTTTAGAATCTATATAATAAATTAATATGAAAAAAACAAAAAAAAAACGTTTGTGCATATGGTTTACCCCAATGTGGAGTCATTTTTTATATTTGTCCATGATAATAATTGAAATAATTAAAATAAAAATCAGGGTGATGTTGAAGATAATCATTATTTAATAATTAAATTAAAAACATTAAAATATAATATATGTTTAAGAGATCTTATTAAGGTGTTATAAAAATAGAAAAATAACTTCATAACACATTATTTTAAAGGGAAAACATAATTTTCAAAATTTATATCTTAATATTAATTATTAAAATACTTTTTGGATTTTATGATGTTATAATACATACTACATTAAATTTTGTCCAAAAACATTTATTATCTTAGAAAATTATGAAAAATTTACTATTGGATAAATTCAGCATGTTGATTTCAAAATTAATATTTATTTTATAAATATAACTCTCAAATTTTTAAAATTCATTTTATTGGTTAACAATTTTATATTTAGTAAAAATTAAAAAAAATTATTATGATAATTATTTTTTAACCCGAATAGAAATTATTTTTGAATTTATAAAATAATATTATCATTTATATTTGAATTAATATTAGTTAAAATGAGTATTTTAATTAAATAAATACTTTTTAAATATATATATATATATAATTCTTTAAAATTATTTTCATGATCAAAACCAAATAGTTCTAAAATATAAAATTTGAGTTTCATCGTATCAAAATCTAATTTTTATCAAACCCGATATTTGGTCATATAAAATATAAATAATAAACTAGATAAATATAATCAATATTATTTTAATGACCCAGAAACATCAAGGAATTTTTTTTCATAAATTAAATGGAATTTTTTAAGTTTGTGGTTTCTCACGGCACCTGATTCGGAGGCCCGGTGTGCCCAGAATGATTTTCGGAAGTTTTGTTATTCATAAATTAACGTGTGTAAGTAGTTTTACTGAAAAGTGGAATAACTCTTAAATGATTACTCAGATCAGAAATCTAAGGGCACTTTTGCACTCAGGATGACGAGTTTACCCTAGGCACGACAAAATTGTAGTTGTCATGAGCCTCCTATGAGAAATTCCGAAAATGGAATAACCGTATATAAAATAATTAAATTACTTATTTATTTTTCAAATAATTATACCTCACAAATGGTATCTCCGATTAAAAATATGAGACCACCGCTGAACATGTAAGGGCAAGATTTATTTAAGCAGATACAAACTTTGGTCGGAGCCGGCCACCAGAAAAAGTTAGTTTTTTGGCCTCAAATAAAATATTTAAGTGAAAATTATTTTATCGTAAAATTCATAACATCAAAATAGTACCTCTGATTGAAAATATAAGAGTACTGTTAGGTTTTTTGGGGGTGTGGTTTACTTGGGCAGATCCTAACCTCAACCTGCATGGGTTGAGGGTGACTGATAATAATTTTCCAAACTTTTGTTCAGGTACGTTCAGTAAACATAGATGTGGGTTTTTTTAACATTTAAACCGGTGCTCGGAATCAAAATCCGAGGACACTGATGAACTCAAAGTGCCAGTATTCGTTTAAGGGGACCTTTACCGTAGTTGTGTTTTATACAGGATGGAAGTTATAAATTGGAGTTTCTATTTAAAAATTAAAATTTAAAAATTAAATATTAATGTGTGTGCAATACATTTTTATTTGAAAGGTGGTTAAAGTCTCCAGGTAGAGGTTAGGAGTGGGTCCCACGACACCCTAACATCCCTTGGGAGGATATAACTAAGGGTGGGGCCCACACATCATCCAAACTCTTCAAATCCCCCTTAAACTCCATAAACACCTTGAACTCCCAAATTAAGGAGGCTGAAATTCCATTATTAATTTGTAGCCTCTTCATCTCCTCCCTCCCTTTTTAATGAGCCAACTCAACATTTAATTAATGAATGGATGTGACTTAATTAATTTAAATTCCTTTTAATTCAACAAGCCATCATTAAAATAAGTGGTGTGTTTTTATTTTATGTTGGTTGGACATATTATCTTGGGAGGCTTGGATAATTTGGATGAATGTGGACTTCCCACGAAGAACACGAAGAACATGTCCAACGTGTAACGAACTCCTTTCGATGAAGAACGCCGTTTCCACCGAAGAATGACAATGCATCATCTTCCTTTCCAAGACCTCCTTCTGTGTAAAAGGAGTGGGCACCGCCCTCAAGGAATGTCGACGACACTCCATCCTCGAACGTTTACCGACATCAACGAAATCAATGTCCGCCCTCTTTCCTGGGACTCCTCTGAGCGAGCACCATTTCTGAGGTAGGGGGATTTGTTTAATTTTAATTGAATAAAATTATATCTTTGATTCTTCGATGTTTACTTTATTCAACGATGGCCATTTTTTATCATATAACATGGAGGGTGCGGGCCAAAAAACATGGAATGACGCCCCTCTGTTGGTTTATGTTTTTTGACGATGGAGGCAGAGTTGAGAGGGCGCGGTGTCATTGTAATGAGCTGGAGGAAGGAGGCCAAAGTCTTGGGTTGGCGGCGACTGAAGGCCGGCCCAAGCCGGGGCGCAGTGGTGGTGGACCGACACCCTCTCACCGGCCACATGGTGGAAACCGCGACACGCATCCACGTGCGGCTCAGACGAACCGAACCGGCCTGCTGTAGCCGGCCGGGCTGGAGGACCGCACCCATGGAACTATGCTATGGGGAAGACTATAGCCCGCAATGCGGGCTGCAAGGCGGACGAACCGGTAGGATGCCTGCCGGCCATGTTGAGGAAACTATTGTGCCGCGTGCGTAGAAACCAACGCCCACAACTGCGGGCCACTCGCGTCGGATAGAACGGGCCGGCTAAGGCCGGACGAGCAGGAGAGGGGGCTCCACTCGGTGCCGCCAGACCAACCGGTTCCACGGGTGGGCTGCGCCCCACCAGTCCGGGCCAACCCCCAAACCGGGTCGGACCCACCAAACCAGGTCGAGCCGACCTTCCAGCCCACTGGGCTTGACGGTCCGGGCCCATTTCTCTTAAACGTAAATAACTTCTAGATCGTGTGTCTAATTGACGCGATATCTGAGGCACTAGGACTCTCGTGATGAGATGGTCCTTTTGGGATACTCTATATGAGTTTTGGATAAATTCGGAAAATAGATGGGTTTGGAATGAGTATAAATCCAACCGGACCCCTAGAATGGAAAAACCAATAACTCTAAGACCGAACGTCTGATTGACACACCGTCTATCATGATGGATTCCGTTTGATGAGACTGGACAGAATTCTCTGTGGGTTTGACTGAAATGAGACTGTACTAAATCCTTCGTGGGATCAACATCAACAAGACTGGGCTGAATCCTCCGTCGGTTCGACAACAACGAGAATGGACTCAATCCTCCATCGGTTCGACAGCAACGAGACTGGACTAAATCTTCCTTGGGTTCGATAGAAAAGATACTAGAATGAATCTTCTGTTGGATCTACAACAATGAGACTAGACTGAATCCTTAGTGGGTTTGACAGCAAAGAGACTGGACGGAATAATCTATGGGTTTGACTGCAACGAGACTGGACTGAATCATCTGTGGTTTCAACAACAACGATACTTGACTGAATCCTTTGTGGATTAGATAGCAAAAAGACTTGATTCAATCATCCATGGGTTCGACA
This sequence comes from Viscum album, assembly GCA_963277665.1. Classification (NCBI taxonomy): domain Eukaryota; kingdom Viridiplantae; phylum Streptophyta; class Magnoliopsida; order Santalales; family Viscaceae; genus Viscum; species Viscum album. Next base: position 1,901,262,677 of record OY728150.1, read on the forward strand.
GCAATGATTCTGGACTGAATCCTTAGTGGGTTCGAAAACAACAAGACTCGACTGAATCCTCCCCGGGTTTGACAACAACGAGACTGGACTGAATCCTCCGTGGGTTCAGCCGTAACGAAACTGGACTGAATCCTCCCTGGGTTTGACAGAAATGAGATTGTATTGAAACCACCGTGGGTTCAACAGCGGCGAATTTAGTACTGAGATCCCATGTAGGATCAACATCTACGACAGACTACTGTTTTAGGTTTCTGCATTTATCTGTCATTTGACAATGAATGATGATTCAGTGGCTATAACTAATCATGTCTAACTCTCTACTACGTTGTGTATACCTGGTGTGAGCTGAGTGTTTACCTTCGGTTATACCTCATGTATGAGATGTGTACTCTTAACGACATAGGTATATGTATGGGCATATACCTATGTAAGGGTGGATGTCTCTTTGTGGGTGTTTATTCATGGATGTGTTGTGGAGAAGCCTACAAGGATTTCATCTGTGAGTTGTACCTATGGGATACACCCTATGTTGTACTTTCTTTGTGAAGTTTTTCAACACTTGTGGAACAGAATGTGGTTGGGCTCGAGAGTTGGAGCGAGATTGTGACTAGTAACTTAGTTATATATATGGGCATATACCTAAGTAGGGTTGGTTGATTCTTCATGATTTTATCTTTCTACTGTTGTTTATCCCTTGTGGATTTTGTGATACATTGAGGGTTGTAGGATACCTACTAATTATCATTATACTCACCCCTGCATGGGCTATGTGTGCACCTCATTTTGTTGGTTACAGATGATAGAAAGCATTGAAGGAGGCCGAGAGTGAGCCAGAAGCAGACAATACCGAGAGGTGGACCACACAGCGAGATGGTACACAGAGTGGACTGATAGATGTAGAGTGCGGAGGTGGACATCTGTACCTAACCGTCAGGTAAGATACTCGGTGGAAATTCTAGTGGTTTTCCATTTCAACGGTTGTCCCTTTTTCAGTTTTACTTGCTTTTCGTTGTACCTGTACTTTACTATTGGGCTTGTATTTCCAGCCCCTTTACATTCAACGCTACTTTTTGTATACAATATTAACTTAGTGCTTTGATTATAGCTTACTCTGTTTGTATGTGTGTTACTTCTATAAAGACAATTACTTCCCACCATAGGGATTTACGCCTTTGGTGCTAGTGTCCAACCCCTGACTTATGGAAGGCGGTCTTGGGGTAGTCACAGAACGTGCCCCAAAGAATGGTCGCAACAAATTGGTATTAGAGGAGTCAGTTCTATGGAATAAATCAGGACTCTGGTCATTCGTTTCTGTGAAACAATAGTGTTAATAGCATTGAGTGTTTTTTTCATTCATGGGAATCCAATGTTGGTCTGGTGGCCGACGTATCCATACACCAGGACCCTGACCCTTGATTTCCGACTCAATGCACGAAAACAATGATTGCATGTGTGTTACTTTTGAAAATTTTTCATCGTGATTACATTGTTTCAGCTCACGAGGTATAGTTTCTGATCATGGAGAACCTGTTTCTTTTCATGATGTCTTCACTGATTCCTTCTACACAGGTTCCGAATGGAGAGCGTGATAGTATCCCACTGAGCAATGAGGCCATGGTGCAAGGCCCCATCACTGCGGAGGCACCAATGGTACCACTAACTGTTGGGCTACCGTTGCCACCAGACCTAATAGAAGAGAGTGTGTGCCACTTGAGCTCATTTCATGGGTTCTTGAAATAGAGTCCCTAGAGGATTCGAGGTGAGATATATTTTCAGACGGTCGGGTACTGGCTTGAGGTTGTAGCATGAGTTTTCCACACAGTTGGGACACCCGTCCACTTGATGGTGTACCTAGCTATTAGTCTCTTTCAGGGAGAAGTCGAGAGGTGGTGGATCGTGATGCTCTAGTTTTAAAATGAGGAGACCCTCACCTAGGGATACTTCGAGGGTCTTCTCAGGGCAGAGATTGTGCCGGCAACTATACGCTTTGTGCAGGCTCAAGAGCTACTGATCTTTCCGTATGGCTTTCCGACTATAGCGGAGTCTTCTGTAGCTGACAGTAGTTAGATGTCACAGAGTTCCAAGTGGACTAGGAAAACAGGTGGGATACCCTAGGATACAAGTACAGTTGTGTATGGAACATGAGTTAGAGCCAGTCATATGAGGAGTAGACAATGATATGAATGCGGTGAGTAGGGTCACATGGATCGAGACTTCCCAACCCACCCTGCAGATGAGCAGTATGCAGTTGAGCAACCTCCCAGGTAGAGGAAAAGGTTTGACCATAGTGGTTCGCTAGGAGAGGGTAGGTGTGGCAGAGGAGCTAGCCGAGCAGTTGGTGGTGGACGACGTTTGGAGGCCCTATAACCACCACCACCAGGAGGTCCACCCCTGACCGTAGGGAACAGATGGACATGGGAGAGCTCAGCATCAGGCAGCTGAGGCCTACAACCATAGTGCTTCGGAAGTAGGTGGACAGGAGAAGGACTAGTTCCAGGCATAGTGACCTTTGTTCATGATGCTTCTAGAATCGTTGATGTCGTTGTTTGTGGTTTCATTGTGTATTTGTACTTTGAGATTCAGTAATAAAAGACACTTTTCCATGTGACATTTTCTTTCCTACCTTATTGGTGTAGTTGATACTAAGAGGTTATAGTAAAAACCATTGACTTGACCCTGACATTGGAGATTATTACTGGAGGAGAACCAGTGACCACACACTGCTTCCGACAGTTTGACGCGAACCTTGGAGCCGAGAGTAATGGTTGGATATCATGGTGGTGGTGTCAAGGCCTTATGACATCGTCCATGGCTTAAAATAATACCATTCATGTCAGGATTGACTGTATTAGGCAAAAGACATTGTTCATCCAGGGGATGAGACCAGATTTCTCTTTTTAGCAAAGGATAAGTCATAGCAGCTCTTTTAGGATGTAAGTGAATAAGGGTGTAGTCTAGTTCTTTACAGTTGTCCAGTTACACCCATAGTTCTTAGAGAGTGTGATTTACAGTTTACTCTAATCTCAAAATTCTCAGGTGTGTCTTCTCATATAAGGACCTCAACCCGAGACAACGACGATGGCTCGAGTTCCTCCAGGACTATGACTTCGAGATAGTCCATACGCCTGGGAAGGGAACGTTATAGGTGATGCTCTAAGTTGGAGATCAGGCATTCAGCTCTTTGGAGAGGCGACGAAGCAGATGGCCACATTGTTGATATCCTCTATGGATAGAGATGGGGAAGCCTTTATATAGTCTCTCACAGTCACTTCCCCGCGTTTTTAGAAATTTGGGGATGTGCAGCATGGGGATGCTGACTTCGAGACATGACAGGCACATATATCCTCAGGGCAAGCACCCAAAATATTTTCTGATGGTGGGGACCACGTCATTCCATTCAGAGGACATACCATGGTGCCAGCAGGCTTGGTTCAGTATTTAGAGATCCCAAAGCAGAGGAGGGATGAGATATCCATGGACATCGTGATAGGTCTTCCACGTACGTCTAGGGGACACAACCCTATTTGGGTGATCGTCAACCGACATACTAATTCATCCAACTTCCTCCTAACCAGAGATAGTACGAGCCACCATGGGGGAGGTGCAAGTCATTCAGGAGTGGGTATTGCATGGATGGTCGATTCCTCTTTTGTGCATTCCCTGGTAGCATAGGAACCTCCAAAATAGAATATGGGAGCGGGAGGCTTTGATGCATGCTCAGTACCCTCATTCTTTTCCCTAGTCTGTGGTATTTCGTTACAGGGACGTAAATCCTCGGGTGGGGTAATGTAAAGACCATAAAATTTAAAGGATATTTTTTTCATAAATTATGTGGAATTTTACGTGTCCACATTTTCCGACGGCACCTGATTCTGAGGCACTGTGTGCCCGGAATAATTGCTTGAATTTTTTATGCTTAAATTAACGCAGGTAAGCAGTTTTACTAAAAAAGTGGAATAACTCTTAAACGGTTACTGGGATAAAAAATCTTAAGGGCACCGTTACACTGAGTATGATGAGTTTACTCTAGGCGTGACTTATGTTTAGTTGGTGTGGGCCTCCTGTGAGAAATTCCAAAAAATGGCATAACCATAAATAAAATAATTAAATAAATTATTTTATTTTTAAAAATCTTATAACTCACAAATGGTAGCTCAGATTAAAAGTCCATGACCATCACTAACCTTGTAAGGTCGTGCTTTAATTAATCAGACACTTACATTGGCCATCGCGGTCGACCAGAAAATGTTAGTTTTTGGCCAGAAATAAAATAATTAAGTGACAATTATTTTATTGTAAAATTCGTAACTTCTAAACAGTAACTCGGATTGAAAATCTGAGAGTACCGTTAGGTTCGTTGAGGAGAGTTTTAATTAGGCAGAGCCTAACCTTGGCCGTCGAGGGTTGAGGGTGACTAATAATAATTTTACTAACTTTTTTTCTAGAATGTTCAGTAAATGTATATGTGAGTTTTTCAATCTTTTGAACCGGTTCTCAGAATTGAAATCTGAGGACACCGGTGAACTAACAACACTGGTATTCGCTTAAGGGGATCGTTACCAAAGTTGCGTTTTATGCAGGATAGAAGTTAAAAATTGGGGTTTCTTATTAAAAATTAAAAATAAAAAATTAAATAAAAATTTTGTGAAACACATTTTTTTGAAAGGTTGTTAAAGTGTCTAGGTGGAGGTTAGGAGTGGGGCCCACCACACACTACCTCCCTTGAGAAGATATAACTACGGGTGGGGAATACTCGAGTTCCAAACACTTCAACTCTCTCTTAAACTCTTTAAACCCCTTGAACTCCCAAATTAAGGAGGATGAAACTTCCTTTATTAATTTTGAGCCTCTTCATCTCCCCCCACCCTTTTTAATGAGAAAACTCAACATTTAATTATTGAATGGATGTGTGTTAATTAATTTGTATCCCTTTGAATTCATTAATCCATCCTTTAAATAAGTGGTGTATTTTTATTTTATGTTGGTTGGACATATTATCTTGGGAGGCTTGGATAATTAGGATAAAAGTGTTCTTCCCACAAAGAAGACGAAGAACGTCTCCAACATGGATTGAAATCCTCTCGATGAAGAATGTTGATTCCATCAAAGAACGACAGTGCATCTTCTTCTTTTCTGCGACCTCATTCAACGTTAAAGGAGTGGGCACTACCACAAGGTACGTCGACGACACTCCATCCTTGAATGTTTCCTGACTTTAAAAAAATCAATGTATGCCCTCTTTCCCGCGAATCCGCCGAGCGAGCACCATTTACGATGTAGTGGTATTTTTTTATTTTTAATTCAATAAAATTATATCCTCTATTCTTATATGTTTACCTTATTCGATAGTGGACATTTGTTATCATATAAAGTAGAGGGCACATACTGAACAAACACGGCCTGGCATCCCTCCATTGGTTTATGTAGTTTGACGATGGAGGCGAAGCTGAGAGGGTGTGGTGCCATCGCACTACGCTAGGGGAATGAGGCCACAGTCTTGAGACTTCTGCGACCGAAGACCGGGCCATGCTAGGCTATGGTTGTGGTGTACCGGCGACGTCGCACTGGCCGCATGGAGGAAACCGCGGCCCACATCCGTGGGCCCCTCGGATGAACTGAACCGGCCGGCCATAGCCGGCCGGGCTGGAGGACCACATCACACCCTTGGCGCCATGCTGTGGAGAAGACCCCTGCCGGCATCATGGGCTACTCAGCGAACGAAATGGGCGACCGATTTTCGGCCGGGTTGTGGAAACTGCGACATCAATTGGAACTGCGTGCGGAGGAACCCCAACCCACAACTACGTGCCACTAGCGCAAGCTGGAAAGGAGAGGCAACACCACTCAGTGTCGCCGGACCAACCGGGGCCACGGGTGGGCCGCGCCCCACGGGGTCTGGTCCACCCCAAACTTGGTCAGACCCGCCTGGCCGGGTCTGTGGGTGGGTCGCACACCACCGAGCCAGGACGACCCCCAGTCGGGTCAGACCCGCCGAACCAGGTCGGGCCGACCTACCAGCTAACTGTTCTTGATGGTTCGTGCCCATTTCGCATTAACATAAATAACTTCTAGATCATGTGTCTGATCGATGTGTCGTCTGCGGAACTAGGACTCTCGTGACAAGATGGTTTTTTTACAATACTCTAACTGAGTTTTGGATAATTTTGGAAAACGTCCAGTTTTGGAATGAGCGTGAATCCAACTGGGTCACTCGAATAGAAAAGCCAATAACTCTTAGACCGAGCGTCTCATTGACGCACCGTCTCTTGAATTGTGTTCCTTTTGATGAGACTGGACTGAATCCTCCATGGTTTCGACAAAAACGAGACTGGATTGAATCCTTTATGGGTTCGGCAGCAACGAGACTAGACTGAATCCTCTGTGGTTTCGACAACAACAAGCATGTACTGAATCCTTCGTGGGTTCGACAACAACGAGGCTGGACTGAATCCTCACTGGGTTCGACAGCAACTAGTCTCAACTAAATCTTTTGTCGGTTCAACAGTAACAGAACTGGAATGAATCCTCCATGGATTCGATAGCAACGAGACTAGACTGAATCCTCTGTGGTTTCGACAGCAACGAGACTGGACTGAATCCTCTGTGGGTTCGACAACAATGACACTACACTGAATCATCCATGGGTTCTACAGAAACGATACTGGACTGAGTCCTATGTGGTTTTGACAGAAAAGAGACTGGATTGAATCATCCGTTGGTTCGACAACGACGAGACTGGACGGAGTCCTCCGTGGGTTTGACAGCAACGATACTGGAATGTGTCCTCCGTGGGTTCGATAGGAACGAGATTGGACTAAATGCTCCTTGGTTTTTTCAGCAATGAGACTGGACTGCATCCTCCATGGGTTCAGCATCATCGTGACTGGACTAAATCCCTTGTGGGTTTGACAGCAGCGATACTGGACTGAATCCTCGGTGGGTTCGACAGCGGTGACTTTTTTACAGAGATCCCATGTAGGATCGACAGTTACGACATACTGATGTTTTATGTTTTTGCAGGTATATGGTGTTCGACAGTGAATGATTATTGAGTGTCTACAACTAATCATCTCTTACTCTCTTCAAATTTTTGTATACCTGGTGTGATCTGAGTCTTTGCCTTTGGGTTTACCTCATGTATGAGATGTGTACTCTAGACGACAGAGGTATATGTATGGGAATGTACCTCAGTAAGGGTGTATGTTTTCTTGTGGGTGATTCTTCGTGGATGTGTTGTGTAGAAGAGTACATTGATTTATTCTTTGAGATGTACATATGGGATACACCCTATGTTGTAATTTCTTTGTGGAGTGTTTTTACACTTTTGGAATGGAATGTGGTTGTGCTTGAGAGTTAGAGCCGGATGATGTCTTGTAAAATAGGTATATGTATAGGAATATACCTAATTAGGGTTGGTTGATACTTTGTGATTGTATCTTTATACTGTGTTTTATCCTTTTTGGTTTTTGTGAGACTTTGTGGGGCTCGGGGTCCCTACTGAGTATCATTATACACACACCTACACAGGCTATGCCTGCACCTCGTTGTGTTGGATGCAGACGATGGAAAACATTGACGGAGGCCGAGAGTGATCCAGGACCAGATGGTACCCAGAGGTGGACTAGACGGCGAGACAGTACACAGAGAAAACAGATTGATGTGGAGTGCTGAGGTGGACATATGTACCTACCCATCAGGTAGGATACTCGGTGGACGTTCTAGTGGCTTCCCTTTTCAGCTGTTGTCCTTTTTTCAGTTGTACTTGCTTTTGGTTGTACCTTTAATTTATTGTTGGGTTTTTATTTCCGGCCCCTTTACTTTCAGAACTACTTTTTGTATACAGTATTCACTTAGTGCTTTGCTTCCATCTTACTCTGTTTGTGTGTGTGTAACTTCTATACAGTCAATACCTTCCCAGCTTAGGGATTTATGCATTTGGTTCTAGTCACCAACCCTTGGCCTATGGAAGGCGGGATTGGGGTAGTCACATCACGGGTCCCGAGGACCGATCATGACAATTATATTCAAAATAAAAATATTTAATTTCATTTTATTGTTATATAGATACTTAACAACATGTTACATCTTTGAATTCATTAATTGAATAATGTGTGACTGTGAATCATTTCCAAGGTGTTTGGGAGAACACGCATGGGTTGTCATCATGATATTCTTAAACATCTCTAATAAATATTTTCACTCCTAATTTATTTATAGAATCACATATTAGGTTTTGTCTTCGTAAATATCTAATAATGTCAACACCCTTAGAAACTGTAATAATTTTGCTTCAAAGTTAAAAGACTACAAGATGGAACAATCTATTAATTTTTCTATTAGTTGGATTTATTTTAACTCTTAATATATATTAGTCATAATAATCACTAGAAAATGGATGTATTAAAGTTGGATATGAATCACATAAGTATTTTAAATCAGATTTTACACAACATATAAAATTAAAATAAGTGATTTTTTTCTATAATATCATTATTAGTATCAAATTAATTCAATTCAAACATAAATTTAACTTATAAAATATTTGATCATTACATTCCCACCATAAAAAATATCACCACCCATATTTAATATCATAAATTTATGTAGTCAAATGTACATCAATTTCTTCAACTCTTATTGTTCACATATTACTTCAAAAGATGAGTAGTTCCCCCAGAACCCATTGAATAGTTCATTTAACTTCTTTAGTAGAGATTTGTCTCTACAATATAAGTTCTTCATCTCCTTATCCACATATAAATGGTCTTTCTACAATTTACCACCAATGGATTCTCTATATGTGATGGATATGGTATGTATTCCATTAATAGGGATATGTAGAACAAATAATGTTATTCAGATAGACTATGTGGGACTAATAGTTGATATTTGACTACTTTAATGCAATTTAGGATCTTAATGGGGTGATTGTGTCTCGGAATAATAGTTTAATTTTTACCAAGCCCATTGAATTTTTTTTATAAAAAACTATGAAGGAACACAGTATCACTATCATCAAACATATGATATAATCAATGATTATGTATATAGATTTTTCACAATAAATATTGACGATTTCACAGGACATAAATTGGTTTGAAGATTCTCTATCATCTCTTGTTTCAAATGATGTCCCATCAGCTTCCTCTCTCTGACTTCCTCACAAAATATTAGAGTCTGAAATTACTTCCCATTCATATAATCATAATTGCCCATTTAAATAATATAATTGATTCTTTTTTATATGATTTCTCTAATAGGGTAATGTGTATATCCCAACATAATTGTAAATCAATGCAACATAATCACAACCTATCCTCAGTATTTTTAGTGGTTATTTTAGATTGATCATCAATATGAGGTTTATTTTTTCTATTCAGACTCAACTCTATATATAGTTATTGATAATGTATTATCCCAAACATCATGTTAATACCTAAAATATTGATCATATACAATACAGAGGGTAACTATATGTAGTATTATGAAATTTATTATATATATCATGTTTATTTATTCACGTTGTAAATGTTCTTTAATATCAATGTAATACACATAATTTTTTAGAAGATCTACTGAAACCCAGATGGAATTATTAACTTTAGATGTCTTATGTATTCCATTGATTAAATTTTCAGTAATTTTACCAATTATAATACTTGTATGATAAATTTTTTCATCATACCCATATTATTCTATCCTTTTCCCTATAATTGATGACATTCCATGTACTGAGATAAAAAAATTTCTATATCCCTCTATATATAAACCCACCATAATTTTTCAAATCTCTATATATCTTATGGAATCCTATATAAATAGAGAATACTGATTTATTAACATAATCTATAATATATTTCATCTTATTGTGTTTTTATGGGACACAATTACACGATATAGACCTTATCACTCTATCATTATCAATTTGAAAAATGGAATATTATAAAAAAATTATAACATCATATAATTTTTGTACCCCCTTGATCCTATAAATAAATTATGGTTCATTAGTTATTTATGTATGGTAAAATAATTATCTATTTATTATTCCCTTTTTTTTCATTTTTATTCACCAATAAATTGGATCAATTTCTATCCTCATCATGGATAGGTTTATGAGATCAGTTACACTCAAATAATGTAACACATTATTATCTTTCCAATGATTGTATTATATTGAATAATCATAATTCTGGATAAGATCTATACAACTTTGTTTTCCTATATTGACTTCTTTTTTTAGAATATAAACACGATGGCTTTAGGATCAACATATTTTTCATGCATAACACATATATATAATTTCTACAAATATGAAATATGAAAATAAATATATCTAATTATAGATCAGTTATTGGGTTGTTATTCTCAGGGATATTAAATTGGTCGGAAGAACATGTTATCACATTATCATCACGAATGAGTACACAACCTAATAATTTTTTGAACGCATCACTTTAGATCAAAAATCATTCCCATTGGTGGATAATGTTATTGATGGAATATTGATTTTCCTCTCTGATAAATCTATAAATATTTTCTCACATACATTATTCTAGACAATCATTATTCCTTTATTAGGTAGATTGGTTGGTGGGACAAATAATTATGATATGTTTCCCAAAAATTAATTATAGTACCTAGAAAATTCTTAAACACATTGAATCTCCTTAATAGATATTATTAGTATCCTCCCTTTAATATCATCATATTTTGAATGATCTGAAGATTTGACATTTCTAGTAATAACATGGATATATAATGTAACATGCTCTTTCATAAACTCGTATATTTATAATTTTTATATAAATTTTCTTTTATAATGTCTTTAATATAGAATTAACATTATTCTCACATTCCTAATTTCTTTTGGAATATATAATAATATCAATTAACAATAATACCTCAAAAATTTTGAGGTAATCCATAAATACTGTACTCATTAAGTAAAAAAATTATCATCATTATTGGGATGAAATTGAATCAAGAAGAAGACATAATTACCATAACATATATTAAAATAAATATTGGGGATATACACTTTCACCATTACACGATTATATCCCGAAAGAATATCCACATTGGAAAAGTGTCGGACACCAAATAGTTGATTGAAAAAAATCATCATTTCATATAATATAATACCTTTGTATCATGATCTTGTTGATATTGAGTTAATAAATATGTAGGAACATTGGATTATCCTTTTTCGTAATGAAAATATTTGGTTCACCCCTAAATAAAGATGATCAGAATATGAAATGTTTATCATTATTATAGTATAGTTCCATTTTCTGCTGTGGATAATTAAGTTGGATATCATATAAGGACTCTTGAATGTTGACAAAGATATACATATATGTTTTATTTATTACATAAACTATCGAGTATAAGGAAGTCCATATTTTCATTGGGAAATACATTATTGAATTCCCTTAAGATTGGCATTCTATCAGAGATGATCAGTTCCTCAATCTAAATAATTTTATATGGGCATTCTTACATAGAATGAAATAATATCAATTTTTGAGATGATGATTCCATATAAGATTAATCATATTACTTGAACATGTTTTGATATTTTGGGATACTTTTCATATATAGGGTGATTTCCTTCTCTCGATAATTAATATTGGATCTAAAAAAAGAATGTCAATCCATTCCCAGTATTTCATTGAACTCTACCAATGGGGGGATAAAATAATTTCCTAGGAAATTCAACCAACATGTTCTAAATTGTGATAGGATATATTCTTATGATGAAAAAATTTTCCCATTATCCATCTTCATTAATAACTCAAATTCCATATTTGGAGGGGGTGTTTAAATAGTTCATCAAAACATTCATGTTATAAAAAGTTATAGAACTAGAATCAAATAGTGCATCCCTATAAATGAGTGAATTCATAATGTATATATCAAAACTCCATTGACAGGATGCACCTCAATAGATGTAATGTCAAAATTTTTCCCTTGATCTCAATGCCTTGGATATTTTTATTATCCATTTTTTTTCAAGAACCATAGTCATAGGTCTATGATTAAAATAGTTTCTTTTTTAATTCAATATGAAGCATTAGATAATAATCATTGTTACAATTGAATAATTTATTTCTTCCATAACATTATGGGGGGTTTCTTCTATCATAAATCTCTAGCTTTGTTCCCTTCCTCCCCTAACCTAAAAAATTGCGTTATCCCTTCAATAAATTTCCAGAATGTTTCTTCTCTCACTGTACATAAGTGTGATAATTTACTCTCTAAAACCTATGATATTTCAATATCATACTATCAAAAATAAAATATATCTTATTCTTCAATCACTTTGACAGTGATTCAATTGAGATTTTTTAATATCCATTTTGACTTTGAGGTCACATTACAAAATATCATCATTTTTTTAAAGTCCCAAGTCACCAATAATTTTATTATACTCATCAATATCATCCCAAAGATATAATAAGAATTGCTTTTTTGGTTTAATGAATCTTCATGAGAAGTATTATGAAATTATTCTGAGTTTCTACTCATATACCATATTGTATTCTTCTTCAATTTTCTTAATGCTAACAAAATACTTCTATAGTTTATGTCGAAGATTATGAGGATGATTTTTATCAAAATTATTCTTCATTAATTCGTTCCACTTCCTCACATTTATAACATCCTAAAATTTTTATCTTTTTTATATCCACCATTGATCAAATATTCCATTCGTAATATAAAAAACCTATACAAACTTTAGTATTTTAGATAATTGAATGTTACCTAAGATCATTTCGATAGAGTAGATCAACATTAATTCTATTAAAGGATAATGATATCCACTAAAATTTGAACACCATTATAGTATAACGGTCTCAATTGGAACATTCTATTTATTTGGTTGATTGTTGTGTTCATCTAGATTCAAATTTCTATCTAATAAATGAGTTAATTTGTAAATTGTTTTCATGATGTTCAGGACTCCTACTCACAACGGGATTTGGAATCTCTTTTTGGTAGTCAAAGCATTTCCCCTTAAATTGGTTGTCAACATAGTTTCTACTATTCCCATCCATTAAATATTATAATGGAAAAATTGGTGATTGTAATATTTAAAATATTAATCACATAATTGGGAACCCATACCTTTTAAAGGGATGACTCATAAATGATATATATTCCTTAACTAAAAAATTCATGGTTTTAAACTAAGAAATTTGTGATCTATTTCCTAAAATAAAATATTAGGTAAATATTTATTTTGTTCATATTAGTTTATCATGAGATTTTGAATTATCCAAAGAATATCTCTCAGTTTTCTCATACCTAGTGTAATGTAACTCCATTATTTTCTGCACTAGTTGAGGATCATGTTAAACAAAATAATCAATTTTCTAGAATATTAATACTATGTAAAATTATTCTACCTAAACATTCACCAGTTCATGTGTGATATCTATAGCTTTGTGAATTCTTATTAGTGGAGATGGGGATCAGTATTCACTACACATATTATTGGCCTTGAAACTGGCTAGACAATTTATATGTCATAAAGAAGCATACACAAAAATTCACAGAAGGTTATAAAGAGTGTCAAGTGGAATTATTTTCACTTTGAAATAAGAATGGTTGTATGTGGAATGTGTAAAAAATATACATATATGAACAATTTAAAATAAAAAGTAATAATATTAAATTTGTTCCTGAATAATGAGGTGAGTGATAGGATATCTTACCACGAGGGTTGCTAATAAATTATTTGGAGATGATTCCTGAGGTTAATAGAACACCATTTGAGGTATATAAATAGTGAAAGATATATTTTCTTAAATATAATTTTTTTTTCAGTGAATTAGAATGTTATATTATGTGGGTTAATTTATTAAAAGATATTTCAATTCGTTGTAATTTTTTAAAAAAAGGTTTTTGACTCAGTATTGTAAATTATCAAAACCACAAACATTACGAAGGTTTTTACACATGGTTTCAAGAAAATATGATTCTCTTTTAATTTTTTATAATGATATGAATAGAAAATATTAAAATTATATACATTTTAATCTTTTTGTGATTCATTTTAATAAATAATTAATTTAAAATAATTAAATTATAATATTGGTTTTGGAGGTTTTATTAAGGGTAATTGAAAATTTTCATATAGTATAAAAAATAAATTATTTAAAATAGTAAACATAATTATGGTAAAGGAAAACCATAATAATATATAATAAATAACTTTTGGGATTTTATTAGGTCTTAACATATATTATATAATTATATTTTCATTAATTTTGACAAAAAAGCAGTCCACTTTATTAAAAAAATTGCATTGGATACCTTAAATTTTCTAATTTATAATAAATATTTACTTTATTAAAATATTATTCCAATTATTAAAATTTATGAATATTAAATAAAAAATCAATATTTATTGAGAAACATGTGTTTTTATGATGATAACATTTTTATGACCCTTATGAATAATACGTTAATAAGGTAAAAGTAAATGATAATTTTTTTAAATAAATATTATTTCTTCTGAATATTAATTTAAAATAATATTTATCTCAATAATGGTTTTATTACAAAATTTATGTCTTCATTGAAACTATATATTTCTCAAAAACACAATTTGACTATAATCGGGTCAAAATACAATTTTTTCAAAATCATTATATATTTATTTATAGGATTTAAAATAAATCAATGAATATGATAATTATGATCTTAAAAATAAAATTATATAAATTAATAACATTATGTTCAATATACATAATATCTATTTACACTATAATATTCCCAATGGCTATGCTCTTTTATTGTGACTCATTTTTATAGTGGATCAATGAACACAGTTTGAGACATGATCTTGATAATATTGAGATTATTTTGCAAATGGGGTTTCTCTTGATTTAGTTTTTTTATATCGTCTTTGTCATATTCGAGGTCAAATCCCAGTGATTACATGTCATATGGATGAACTGATACATTAGATTCATAATATATATTCCCACTTCTAAAGGACTTTCTTCTTCAATTGATGTCAATTTGATTTTTCATAACCATTAATATATTATAATCATAATCCCTATTTTATAATAGCTATATTATAAAAAATTATCATACATAAATATATATTAAATATTTTTTTATATAACTTATAATGGTAAAAATTAGTTCATGTGTTTTAATATCATCATTATTAAAGATATTGTTTATTCATTGGAAATGTTAATTACATTTATGAAACATTATTTCATTACCACAACACTCTAGGAGATCTCCCAAATAAAACAATTCAAGGAATCATCGTACCATTAAGATAAAACTATTCACACATCACATAAACTAAACCATTCAATGAGTACCACTTTGATTCCTTATTTAGAATGTGGTTTCAATATTTCACTATTTAATCTCACGGAGACCCATAGTTCACACACTCAACTATGACCAACTTAGATAACCCATCTCACTTCCCATTAGTCAAGAATGAATCATACTAGGATTTCACACATAATTGAGTAATAGAAAATTAGACTGATATATTAATTAACCTAACTATTGGATTTTCATATGACCTATTATAACATTATTGATACCATACACTCATCAAGGATGGGATCATGACAACCAATAATCCCATGAATAATTTTTGAATACTAAATCTACGTACTAAAATGGACTCCCCATAACCAATCCATGTTGTAAAAATTCAGTGTAAGAATTTCAATTGATTATTACCTTTAAAGACGTCCCAAAAATAACTTATTAGGTTTTTAGGTACATAACTGCCACAACATTACCATAATAGGGCAAAAACAAACATACACCAATAAAAAATTATAAAACATCTACCTACCTTACTACAAAAGGGGAATATCAAAATAGTATTTAAAAACTACCCTATAGTTTTCCAATATGTTGAAGAGCCATAAACTCCCTAAACATGAGTCTCTTTCTTGGGACACTGATTCCAAATACATTACCCAAAAAACGAGGTTTCACAAGGGTCACAACTCATAGGATAACTTCCATACCTTCATCATGGGTACATGGCATCCATCATGACAGTTTACTAATATAGGGTTACCACACATTTTTCTCTCACTTAATTTCCACATACCCTCTACACATACATGTCAAAAACAAATATCCCATATGACACCCTAGTTAAATATACATTAATAAGTACTCATGGGATATTCATTATTTATTAAATGATATATTCCAGAATTTAACAAGATTCAAATTTATATAATTTCTTCCTAGAACTATATTTCTCCAAAAATCAACGATTTTTCAAAATTTCAATTTTCAACGGCAGATTGTGTATTATATCATTGAAAATATATAATGGAAAACATAGTATAAGAAGCTTACATGAAACTTATTTCATCCCGACAGTCATCAGTATATTTATATCTTCTATTGAATCAATATATCAGCATGATAATTAGTCAATTATGATGAAACCCAGGAAAGATATAAAAAATACCATATTCAAAGGTGCTTAAACATTAAATACCACAACATACTACCTATACATTATAGAAATTTTTTTGAACTAAATAATATTATTATATCCATAAAAATATAATCATACGATAATATTATTCATAAGCATCATGTATTAAACATAAAAAACAACACCTCGTATATGATGCATGTAACATGAATCCCAATTTCCTACACAATATGTTTGAACTCGGCCACACTGTCATACCATACATGAATAATAGTGAAATCCCTAAAAATATCACAAATCATGTTTCTTAGTCATGGTGAAAAATAAACACAACTATAAAAATATATAACCATGAATAATATGTCTCCCCCATAAAATCATGGTTTTCCTCTTTTGGGTGGGTTGATCACTCCAAAAAATAGGTAATTTCCCTACCATGAGACATTTATAATATTTTATATCAATCTAAAATATAAAACGAAAATAATAATACTTATGAAACTACATTATAATGCATTTCCCCAGAAGAAATTAAATTAATTCCCCAATCTAGAGTGCCTCATCTTATGCCAAAGGGTTTTGACTATAAGTGGGAGAAAGTGACATTTCTATGGAATGATTAATACTTCATTATTATAGTTTCTCTAATATCATAAATAATAATTACTCACCTAAAACAATCCAAATGTAAAACATAGATAAAATTTTGAATGTTCAAACAAATAATTCCAATAAAATAGTCTCAAATAAGGGTCATATAAAATTTTTCAAGGAATCCCAAATGATCGATCATATAATGTAATAACGATGGACTAAAATAAAATTCAACTAAGGCTCATCCCAAATATGCCACGATTATATCTTGGTCCTTTCAACATTATAGATGCTATCCTGTTAAGCTAGAAATAATCAATATTCATATTTTCTAGAAACCTATAACCTATGACCAAATATTTATATCTTCATGGGTTCCGAATTTTCAAGAAGACATAAGAAGAGTGTGAGTAAAAATCATTTGTCCACTATTGAGACATGAAAATTTAATACATTAATATTATATAAATTTATGGAAAAATTAATTATATACCAATAATATCCCCAAAAAACCATGATGATTTAGTATATTTTTAAAATGAGATACACACACGACTGATATATAATGAATCATTGTCATTTCCCAATATTGTTTTCTCAACTAATACCACATTTTTACATATCCATCATAAAAATTTTCTTCATAACCTAGAAAAAGGAAGCATTTGGATGGTTGAGTTTAGATTCTCAGTAAGCGCTACCATAATAGATGTCAATCTATTTTCATAGGGGAGTATAAGATGATAATAACCATATGATAAAATAATCAAAAAATAAAATAATAAAACACAATCGGTATATGATCATTAAACATATATCATGAATTATTTAATTATTACAATTATATAAAAAATTCATAAGTGGGTGCAATCATAAATAATAAATCATGTGGCTTGTGAATGTATCATAAGAATAATACATTAGTTATTTTATTAAATATTATCATATAAAATCACTCTTTTAGTCATGGTTTACACCCCCAATATTATTGTAGTAGGAAATGATCAATAATTGAAATGCATATTTCGTCATTTCAAGCAATTTATTTTTAGTAACGTCCTTTTTGTTTACACTAACATCACATAACTATTTATTATGTCCAACATCACTTAAGAGTTTTTCAACTCCTTCATCATTACACAATTAATTAGAAGGATATAATGGAAAAACAAACCATTATGAGATATATTTAAATCAATTGTCATAAAATAATATTCAACATATACGTGTGAAATAATCTTTTAGAAAAATAATTCATTCATCATAGAATAACACATGGATTGAAAATAGATTTCATTAAAACTTCTTCATCATAATAATGAACCAAATAGTGGAATAATTAAGATTATAACATGGTTCATATCCCACGTAATGTATAGGGAACATGAAAATTTTCTTTTGTAGATAATAATTCAATTAATATATGAATAGAACATCTCTTGATGAAAATACACTTTATATTTTATAATCATATATTTATAATTATTATAGGGATATTTTTATTTTGAAATTTTCAGAGAACATTATTAAGGTAGCTATAAATAAAAGAGAATACATGATAGAGTAGAAGACACTCATGTGATTTATGTTAAAACGGGTATTCCATTCATATTTTTAGTAAAGAATCAAAAGTACATCATTAGAAAAGTGATGATAAGATTACTTAATAAAATTATTATATAATTAATACCATTTTTATATACTACATTATCAAATCGACAGAGAATATTAAAAACAATATTGATGAATTTTGAATGTAATTATTTACAAGGATGGAAACATTCTTAACCAAAGAGAAAACAAATGTAAATTTCCATTACAAAAATCATCAAGATTCCAAATTAAATTAATGAAAGATAAATAATGGATGAAAATTAATATATATATTTTTACATAAATTAATATATTAAAATAAAATAAAATTAATTTTGAAGATATATATCATTCAATTTCATCCTTATAAATTCAGTCATAAATAACTCCAATAAAAATGAAATTATAGCCTAAAATCATAATTAATGTGATACTATTTGAATTATAAAAACCATTAAAGAAATAAATTAAAATAAACATTTAAATATCCTAAAAAATTAAATTAATGATTTAATATATCAATGTGTAGGTATATAAAACATATAAATAACATATGCCTATAACATTCCATATGTCACAAATAGGATAATTTGAGATGATAAATTATTACCACATTTTCAACAAATTTAATCATATAATCATGAAAGAAATAATTTGAATTATAAAAATAAATAAACTAAAATAATTAATATACACTCCATATATTTAAAATAATTAGTACATCGACATCATAAATATAAATAGATGCATAACATAGAATTTCCCTACAAAAATTGAGGCCATAAACCCTAAAAATATTTTTAATAATTATATCAAAACTATATGAGGAACTGAAAAATGAGTAAATTAGTGAACACCATGAAATATTAGTTAATCAGTATAAAGATTCATAATTTTGTTGTATTTTCACTATGACAAATAAGACATGGTATATGACACGAACATGTATCATGAAATTAATATTTTAGAGAAAGAACCTCTTACTTTATATAAGACATGATCCTTAAGAAATCTTAATGCATGTATAAAAAAATTAAATTAAATTATTATTTTGTACTATAATCATATTATTACTTATTCTATCATATATTATCCACTTATATCATTTCAATTCATTTTAACAAAAAATTTCTATTATACTCATCATTTTGGGTGTTAGCTTCTTCGTTTCCTAAGAATGTTTTCTTTCGGTATTTCAAGTCCATGTACATTAATCATGGTCCCATAGGCTTCATAAACTAAATAAAACAATTTTTTAATGTTAAATCACCATATGGACAATTATTACAACACATAAAATTGTGTGACGATAAATTAATTGCATCACATCATGTTAAATGTAATTCATAAATACACATATTGATATTTTAACATTTCGATGGATGGAAATAATGTTAGATGATAATTTCACATTAAAAATACTTGTTATATCATAAATATAAACTATAAAAATTAAATCCAATAATATATATAATAATAATATTTGGTGATATAAAATGAATTGTATCACAACATGGAGTTGGTTTTCAACACATATTCTTGAGTGATATTTTTATTTCCCAGTTGATGGAGATGAGGTGGTAAGTTATTGTTCCATTAACAAAATAATATCTCAACATTTGTAGATATGAAAATAAATTCATTATTTTTTTAGGGATACATAAATATTAGATAACATTGATGAATAATAGAATTTAAAAGATATCATTTTAGATTTTTACCACTTCATTTACTCACCTCCATTATCTAAAAACGTAATCATCGAAGGATTTGTATTATGAGAATAAAACAAGTTATATGTTTAAGGGAATTAATATAGAAATTATTTTGAGGAATTAACCAAAATACAAAGCAAAAATCTTCTGAATAATGGAGGATAATTTTTTTTTTCATTAATAAGTGATAGGGGATACACAAAGAATTTTTTAAAAGGTTTCAATAATGTAAGGTATCAACCATGTGAAATTGTCTCCAAATGGTGATTAATCATTCCTTTTGATAATATAATTATGATATTATTCATCCAAAATGAATTTTTTATGGTCTCATTAAATCCCTACCCTTATCTCCTTTTTCATCCCTCAGTTAAACTAGTTTTAAACTTATCCATGGTTACAAAATTTTACAGATTTTATTATTACTTATGACCAAAATTAAGTTGACCCAATTAAACTATTTAAATTATAATTATTCGAAATTATTAATCTATATTAAAAAATTTAATGTATAAATATTTTAATATTAATTATAAATAGTCATAAAAACAAACAGAAAAATATTTTAGAAATATGTAATATTTATTAATTAAATTTAATTAAATTTTATTACAATTCATATAATAGAAATAATATGTATTTTAATATATTTTATATTATATATAATCTATATATTTATCAAAAATTAAATAAAAATAGTTCATTTTAATATATTATGGCAAGAACAAATTGCAACCATAAAAACTATTTTAATGTCTTCTTATGTCCTGACATGAAGCTATAAAAATTCATGTATGATGAAGATACATATGTAATTAATTATATTATTTATATTTAAATGAGTCTTCTGTTAACTTATCAAATTCAAAACACAGCAGTACATATACATAAATTGAAATGAGAATTCTATAAAAATCAATATTTTAAACTATTGAGTAAAATATAAATCATCTTGAAAATTAATAAATTTCACCTGATGCCACTACATAAATGTTCACATAAAATATTACATTCATTTTTGGAAATAGAATATATAATTATTTTAAATTTACAATATTAATCTTATGAAAAATAAAATAAAATAATGTTTTTAAGAATAAAATTACTATATTGAAAATTAACAACTACATTTCGATGAATAAATCTCAATAATATAATTATTTAAAACCATTTTAAATACATTTAATAGTATTTTAATTTTATTCATAACATAAAATTTTCAAATATGATATAATACACACAATTAATTAATTTATTGTATCTATCATATCTATTAATGATCAGTTTGCATCATAAGAAATATATTGATATTACGGTATATATAAACTAAATTTTAGGGTTGTAACATTATCCCACACACCCCTACTATTTATATTGTGTCCTAAAATTTTTTTCTTTGTAATCCAATGCATAATATTTAAAAATTATTTTGTTCAATTCCCACACCATGTATAGGGATAATAATTATTCTTTGAAAGGGGGAAGTGAGAAATATAATGTCTATTTGTAATAACACATAATCAGGTTGTCATATAAGAATAAATTTATAAATAAGTGAAACTATGTATACATATGAGAAATATAATGTTTTAATAAAGATTGTGACTGATATAGAACATGTTCATGAGAATGTTGATAAACTCAAAACCAAAAAAATATGAGTGGTTGAAAGGGAAAAAATACTCCAAATTAAATATTAAAAATAAAATGTTTTCATTATTAATATAATCTTTCTATTTGTTGAGTAATTAATTTTTAATAAAATATTATAAAAATAAAACCAATATATCTTAAAATACATATAATTAATTTTATATTGTGGTTGGACTTTGACTAGTTTCTAGTTATTTCTCATGTCAAGCTCTATTTAATGTATATTTAACATGATTCTTTTAATGCATGAATAACTATAATTAAAATTTTAGAGTGTGTAGGATTCATAAAAAATCAACATCGTTATATATATTTATATAAATTTACTAAAACAATAATTGTTATCATATTTAATATAATATATAAGGACCTTACCTTAAAACATTACATAATATTGAATTAAATAGATAATTCAAATTTAGGATTTTTTTTCAGATGTAGTGTTTTAGAGAATCAGGCCATAACTATTACATTACATCTCAAAAATTCCAAATAAAACACTTCTGCTCAGTTTTATTTCTTCTCATAAAATAAAAAATATTGAAAAAAAAGAGTCATGTCTAGATCCCTGTTTTAGACAACATGAGTGTTCATTGATCCTATCATTTACCCTATTCATCACTGTGTCCTATGAAAAACATTTCAAAACATGGGATGAGCATAAAAAGACCAGTAAGGGTTATAAGATAAAGAAGTTAAAAATTAGTTCATCCAAACAAAATATTTTTAACACATCTCATGAAATCATAAGATTTATGAATAACACATATTAATCAAAAATCTGAAATGTAACTTGTGGAATCGATAACATACTTACGTTGTAGATTTCATAGCTACGTAGGGAGTTACATTTAGAATTCCCATCATAGTATATTCCATAAATATCTTAGGTGAAACATTAATTTTTACCTCCATCACGTTACCCAATTAATTTTAGATCTATCTCAGGATCATCCGCCCTTCGGTTTATCACTGAACCACCCGTATACATAAAAAATGTCCAAGAACCATAACATATTCATAGCACATAAAATGAAAATAATTAAAAGATAACATTTCAACATTTCAATAATAATATGTTATTTAAATATATTGAAAAAACAAATCCATTATCATATTTATCATCAAAACCAAAATACATAATAGAGTATATGGTATTTATTTTCATTTTAAAATCATTACAGATTATTATGAATCCATAGATAAAATAATACTTCCAATAGTGGAAAAGGTCATTGCCATAACATACGTTAAATTTCTTTTTGACATTTAGTAAAATAACATGTTGATTAATGTTCCTTTAGAATGAAATGAAAATTCAAAGGTGTATATACACTTTATAAAAGAATGTTGTGTATAAAAAAAATATTCCTCAATGAAAGGAGATTGAGACGAAGTCACTTACCTCCTCTTTGAATTAAACCGTTAGCTCCTTAATATCCATAATAATAAACTAATGTAAATTTATACTTTCTTAAGTACCTTTTTCATGTTTATTATTCTTTTTATAACACTTATTACCATGTTAAAAGCATTATCTAATAATTTTAGTTAATAATGGGAGTTTTTTCAATATTTGGCAGTTGAGTCAAAAATGACGTTCTTATATTTACAAGTTGTCTATGTGGTCCAATGTTCATTATATCCAAAATGATATTAATGATATAGTTATAATATATATAATATATCTAGTAAATATACATGTTTTTATAATACTACATAACATTTTTAGTTATGAAAGAAAATGAACCGTTCATTGATATAGTAAGCCATACGTATGCATGAATGCAACTTTCATTTCTGTTTCATATTTAATGGAATGAAAACATAATGATTCATATATATATTATAATTACAGTATAATAATATATATTAATTCAGTAACTAAATCATTTATATGTTCTACATTTGGTTTGAATGAGTCTTATCACTTTGAAGAGGCGGTATTCTGCACATCCTCAAATTAAATTATCGTGCTTAACCATTACGGAAACCATAAAGGTATGATATAAATGTAAAATACAGAATCATTGAGAAAATATAATTTTGACATAAATCTCATGTAAATATATTTCCATCATAATAGATAACATAAGTGGTGGTAGGAAAATATTGAACAGTCATCGTTCTTTGAGGTAGAAGTACGTCATCCACTTAAACAATATGTTCTTTACCCATTAGATGGAAGTGTTTGTAAGTGTAGTTTGAATCCTTCTCATAACAACTAAATTGTATATTCTGTATATTTATTTGTATTAAAATAAGGAATTAAAATATATTAGGGGGTTGGATACATAATTTAATATAAAAGAACTTAAAAGAAGACGTATCCTTTATATCGGGTAAATCTCTTGGGTTCAAACCGAAAAGATTTCAAGAAATTTCTTCTGCCTAAGATAAGGCTTCTAAGAGGCAGAGAGGCATTTTGAGAGATAATTTGTGCATAAGTTGGAAGAGGTATGGGGCTTAATAGGTTTGTGTAATGGGTTAGATGTGATGGATTTTTATAAGGGGTAGGAGGTGCTTTTTAGGAAGGTTTGAAAATATTATTTTATTTTCTTTTTATATTTTTGTTTTAAAGGTCCAAAATTTATTAAAGTCGAAGATAATATTAATCATGTCTGAAATAAAACAATACGATTTGAATTTTATAGGTTTTGGTTAATTTTTTAGATTTAATAATATTATTTATTTAAATCATTCATTAATTTGGTAAACACTACATCATTATTATGTCATAAATAATTTTATTTATTTGATGTCAAAAAATTATTAAAAAATTACATTATTTAAGAAAACTTTTTTATTTATAATTATTATTTATAGTCAAATATATCAATGATATTACCCCACATTAATTTTTTTTAGAAAAACATTACATTTTTATTATTTTTATATTTTTACATTTAATAAAAACTTATTAAGATAATTATCTTACCCAATCGGCTATTAAAGGGCAATAGTATTACCCAAGGATTTTCGTGGTCTGCCATTTCTCATCCAACAAGATTAGGACAAGTGTTAATGTAATTTTAAATTATTATAATGTTGTTTTTAAGTTTAAATACGCAATTTACCTTTAACCATGATAAAAAAGGCAACAGTTACTATTCACTAGAAATTATTTTAATCTTATTGAAAAACAGTTACATTCAAACAAAAACCTTGAATGTTGGATTTTTTAAATTCAATTTAAGAAGTGATAAAATTTCATTTAAATGAAAAATATTATTATTTAAATACTACTATGAATTTTCAATAATCATCAAAAATAGAAGTTTTTCAGTAAAATTATAAAAATCACCATATGCTATATTTTATATTTTGAATTTAAAAATGATATATATTTTACAAAATTCAAAAAATTTAAGTTTTATTATTTAATTTAAAATTAATTCCAATGGAAAAAAATATATATGTGTTTTTAAGAAATAATAACTATCAAAAGACTAACACTCGTTTATGTCGAATTTCATAGTGAAATAACATCAATTGACCAAAATTGTATTTAATGGTAAAAATGTAATATAAATAAACTATAAAACCAATTAAAAATATAATCTTACCATATAAACAAATTATATTTAAAGGAAATCTTGAATTAAAAGAAATCATTTTCCACTATTCATTGAAAATAGATTTTATAATAAAAAGTACCGACAATTAACCGAAAGTAAATATTGATGTGCCGATTCTAATGAAAAATTTAATTATTCAAATAGAGTATATAAAATATATAAAAACTAGATTTAAAGAGTGTTAACCATTACAAGGAGGTAAATAATTCTTTAAGAGAGTATTAAGTTATTTATCCTTAAAATTTTATTCATTCACATTTTTTGCCTCTAACATTTATTGGATATATGTAAAAAAAATTAACAAACATGTATAATCATGTTGTAGCTAGTTCTGTTCATTACCTCCATTATAACGGTTAGTCATTAACTAAAATTTAACATAAAATTATATTATTCTTTTTTAGTATGATTTAACATTAGACCTCAAAAAACTCGTTGTTGCGTATCAGGTAGGCCATCGACCAAGTAATCCCCATTAAAATTACATTAATATTTAATTAAAAAATATTGAAAAATATTAAAATGTATTATTCTTTATTTATTTTGGATATTACATCCTTCCTCCTTTTGGAAATTGTGTCCTCTAATTTTTTATTCTCTTATCAAATATGTGGGCGTATTTATTCATCATAGAATTTTCATATTACTTTGTTTCCTTTTCAACCATATGGTTTATCCACCAAACCTTTACCTTTGAATTAGCTTATTCAGCAACACTTTCTCCCTTTGGTCAATAAGTGGACTGGTTGTTCCTCATAAATGAGATTCTCCTTCAATAGAGCTACCTTTGGGCTCAAAACATAAGATCGATCCTGAATTTATATTTTCAAAATGGAATCATGATGAACCTTGTGTACCTGGAATCTACAAAAAGGTAACGCCACTCAGAAGAAAACTGATCCAACATTCTATAGGATTCCATAAGGTCCAATTAACATTGGACTCAACTTTCCCTTATTATCAAAATGCATCACACATTTCCATGGAGAAACTTTTAGAAAGACATAATCACCTTCCTCGAAAGAAAGATCCTTCCTCCAGTTATCTGTATAACTTTTCTATGTCCTCTAATCTATTATCATGTGCTTTTGATTCAACTAAACTTTATCTGCCATCTCTTCAACCAATTTCGGACGAATCAACTTCCTATCATCTACTTCATCCCAAGAATCTGGAGTTCAACAATGCATCCCATATAATTCCTCAAATGGAACCATCTATACACGGGAATGAATATAGTTATTATAAGAAACTTCAACTATAGAAACATGTTAGTCCTGACTTTCCTGGTAATCTAGTGAATAAGAAAATAGCATATCCTCTATGGTTGGAATTTTTCATTTAGAAATCCCATCTGATTTAGGTTAAAAATATATACTAAAATTTAATTCAGTACCCACCAACTTCTGAGGTCCATTCCAAACGATTGAAGAAATCCTAGGATTATGATTAGATACAATGGAGATGGGAACTCTATGAAACCTGACAAACTCTTTAACATATAATCGAGAAAGTTGATCAAGGGATAAAGAATCGTGAATAGGAAGGAAATGAGAACATTTAGTTAATCTATCAATAATAAACCATATTATATTATTACCTCTGGATGCCTTTGGTAATTCCACAACAAAGTCCCTAGGTATATTTTCTCATTTCCACTCTCGCACCGGTATAGACTAAAGCATCACTTTCTATAACTGCCAATCTGTTTTAACATGTTGACAAGTCAAAAGCTTCACAGTAAAATCAGCAATATATTTTTTCATTACATCCCACCAGTAATACACCCAAAGAACATTGTACATCGTAATAGATCCATGATGAACTGAAAACGAAGAACTATGAGCATCACATAATAACTCTTTTTCAATTTTGAATCACAAGGAACACATAATATCATCCCCAGACACTAAACACAATCATTATTAATGTTAAATTCATGTATCATACCCTACTGAACCAAATCTACCTATTTTGGAAACTCATTGTCTTTCTTCAGTGCTTGCTTAATTCTGTTTGATAGAGATGATTTCACTAACACCTCAAACAAAACGGAGTAATTTTCTGCATAAAAAACTTCTATGAAAAATTTCATCAAATAAAAAACCATAGTATATCATTATAGATTTAACAAGTTTAATGTTGAATTATATTTTTTACTCAAAGCATCAGCCAATTTATTTTATTTTCATGGATGGTAATAGTTCGTGTAATCATAATCCTTGATTAATTCCATCCATCTACTCTGTCACTTGTTCAATTATTTCCATGTGAATATATAATTTGAACATTTTTCATCAATATATATTTCTCATATGACTCGATACAAATGATGCCTCTAAAATTTTAAAGCAAAAACAACATCATTTTATACTAAATCATGTGTATGGTAATTTAATTCATGAGGTTTCAAGTAATGTGGATCATAAGCAATTATCTGATCATTCGGCATAAGCACACATATATGTACATTCACAGAAGCATCGCTATAGATAACCAATACACCATTTCTGCAGGTCAGTGCCAAAACTGGAGCATTCACCAATCTTCTCTTCAATTCATTAAAACAATCATCACTTTCTATTTTCAAATGAACTTAACACATTTTCAAGTTAATATAGTCATTGAACTAGATAACCATTAAAAATATTCAAAAATCCTCTGATAATAACCCAATAATCCACGAATACTATAAATCTGAGTTATATTTTTGGTTCATGGAAATTACTAAACAACCATTTTTATCAAGATCAATAGTTATTTCATTTTTTTAAATAATGTGACCAAGGAAAGAGATTTGATGCAGCCAAAACTCACACATGCTGAATTTACCATACAGTTTTTTTTCTCATAATGTTTACAAGAAAACCCTTAAATTATTTTCATGCATCTCTTCACTTTTAGACTAAAACAAAATAACATTAATGAACACAACCAAAAACATATCCACGATCTCATGGAAAATTCAATTCATAGGATGCCTGAATACAACAGGGGCATTGGTTAACAAAAAATGAATACGTACAAATTCATAATGGCCATATCTAGTATAAAACACAATCTTCAGAATGTCTTATTCCTTTACATTCAAATAATGTTAACCTGACCTCAACTTAATATTCGAAAAATACTGAGGTCCCTGGAGATGATCAAACACATAATTGATATGATTCAGAGGATACTTGTTCTTAATAGTGATCTTATTCTATTCTCTATAATCAATTCAATGTCTCATTTAAACATATTTTTTAACAAAATAATAAAAGAGCACCCAGTGGTGAAGTAATAGGTCTAATGAGTTCTTTATCTAATAACTCATGCCACGTCTTATTAAACTATAAAAGTTCAATTTGAGACATTCGATAAGGGGGTAATGAAATTGTCTTAGAATCCATAATTAAGTAAACAACAAATTCAACTTCTCTATCTGGTATTATAATAGGAAAATCATCAAGAAAACATCAAGATACTCATTTAACACTATAACATCATTATTCTAACCAGTTCTTTTATTTTCAAAAATATATTCAAGGTTACATTTATTTCAATATTTTGCTAGTTTCTCAACATCTTTATCTGTTATCAAAAGTATGGATTTATTATTGTACAAAACATAAAATATTTATCAAAAGAAACCTCTTTAGCTCTGCAGTCAATCTTATTGTGATAAATATAAACCCAATCCATTCCCAAAATAAAATCAAGCTCTACTAAGGGAAAAACAACAAGGGTTGTTGTTAGATTATTTCCTCACATAAATATAGAGAATGTTTTTATAATATATTTTGGTCTCAATATTTTTTCCTAGTATTTTTACAATATGTCCAGGATTCATATTGTGAAATGGAATTTTAAATTTACTATAACACTTCTCAATATTGAACGAATGTGTAGACCGGATATCAAAAAACACACTGACCTAATCTGAAAAAACCAATAGTTTGCATGATACTACTTCATTTAATGTCCCAACATATAATGATGTAGTTGAAAATGTTTTAACCTCCCCTTTATGCTTGTAGTATGGATGCTTTCTCTTTTTCGAGTTCTTCATTTGACACTCATTTTTATAATGACCCATTTCATTTCACTTAAAAAAATTTATTGACTCTAAATCAGATTTTGTCTTACCATTTCCTTGATCTTTTTTCAGTAAAATTACGAGCCTTATGTTCCATTTTACCACATCATTATCACTTACAATAATTTAAAAGACATCCCCCATCATTATTTTTACCAAAATTTTTCCAAATAGGAAACTTAGGTTTTTTACCATCAGACATTTTTGAAGGGTACCTCCCTTTCGCGTGCCACCACGACCTCTTATTTTGTAGTTTGTAAAAGAAGATGAGATCATTAGAAAACTCAATTTCTACATTCTCCACACATTGAACATGTTTTTCATAAATTTTTCACTCACTATAAGCTAAATACCTTCGATAAATTGTCTTTAATCCTGAGTAAAAATGGGTGATTTTACTATCAACATCTTATATGAAATTTGATCCATGCCTTTCCATTCGAGTGAATTTTTCTTCATATGCATCTTCTGAGTGAAACTTATACCTCAGTAATTTGAATTGTTTTTCCATCCTATTAAGAACTACCATAGGAAAATATTTCACAAGAAACATAGCTTTAAATTCACCCTAATCAAGAGCATCAATCTCCTCATAATCCCTGATATTTTCCACCATCGACCACCACTGATCGACTTCTCCATCAAAACGGTAATTAGAAAGACTAACATTTTGGTGTTCTACACACCCCAATGACATAAAAAATATTCTCCAGATCATTAATCCACCCATCAAATAGCACAGGGTCATGTGATCTTTTAAATTATGGGGGATGTTGCCTCATGAAATTGTCCACTACTAGCATGTTCCTCTATGGTAGATCAGGCTGATATCATGCATGTATTCCACCAAAATTTATATCCTGGGTCGATTATTCCATCTCTTCAATAAACAATTCTGCTACGATTCTAACCATTTGAGGTTACGAATTTGGAAGTTTGTCTTCCATTAGATGTCGTCCCATCACTACTTCCATGTTTCCTCTACAAAAAACCATTCTGAACACAGAAATATCATAGGTGATGCATCATGGTAATATGTAAATGCAATATAATTTCAATGTTAGTGTAAATTAATTTAAGGAAATTAATTTACAGTATTCTAACTCATAAAGTTTTCTAAATCGTCCTTTGAAACCATCTATAAGGACCTAGCCATAAAACATTTCATAATCTTTAATTAAATGGATAATTCACAATGAGGAAATATTCAGGTTTATAGTTTTAGAGAATTAGCCCATAAATATTACATTACATATCAAAAATTAAAAAGTAGACACTTGTACACAGTTTCAATTTTTTTCATAATATAAAAACACTTTAAAAAAAAGAGTCATTTCTAGTCCCATGTTTTAGACTGCATGAATTTTCTTTGATCCCATCCTTGACCATATTCAACTTTATGTCCTGTAAAAATAATTCAAAACATGGGATGAACATAAAATGCACAGTAAGGGATTTTAAATAAAGAAAGAAAAAATTATTTCATCAAAACATACTCATTTT
This sequence comes from Viscum album, assembly GCA_963277665.1. Taxonomy (NCBI): domain Eukaryota; kingdom Viridiplantae; phylum Streptophyta; class Magnoliopsida; order Santalales; family Viscaceae; genus Viscum; species Viscum album. The sequence continues at coordinate 1,901,293,847 of OY728150.1, forward strand.
AACATATCTCATGAAATCATAATATTTATGAATAACACATAGTAATCAAAAATAAAAAAGGAAACTTTTGGCTTCTATATCATACATAGGTTGTAGCATTCACAACTAATTAGGCAGTTACATTTGGAATACAAATCAAAGTATATTCCCTAAATATCTTAAAATAAATATTCATGTTTACCTCTATCATTCTATCCAATTCATTAGAGATCTATCTCGTTCTCACCCACCATAGGTTTATCACTGAACCACCCATATACGTAAACAATTCTCGTGAACAATGACATTTTAATAGCACAAAAAAATAATATAATGGAAAGATAATATTTCTACATTTGAATCACAATATATCATTTAAATATATTGACATAACAAATACATTATCAAATCCATTTTCAATACCCAAATACATAAATGTGGATATGGTATTTATATTTTTTTTAAATACATTACGACTTGTTAAGGAAGCCATTGATCAAATAACACTCGTGGCTAAAGAAAAGGTCATTGTCACTACATAAATTAAAAGAAAAATTATTTTTTGATGTTTAATAAAATAAATCATAGAAAAATATTCCATTCAAATGAAATGAAAAGCCAAAGGTGTTTATAAACCCTATATAAGAATGTCTTGTATAAAAAAATGTGCCTCAATGAAAGGAGATTGAGACAAAGTCTGTAACCCCATGTCTGACATGAGTCGTTAGTTCATTAATATCCAGAATAATAATCTAAAGTTAATTCCTACTTTCTTAAGAGCCTTATCATGTTTATTATTTTTTATATCACTTATTACCATGTTATAAACACTATCAAATTATTAAATTTAATAATATTTGTTTTGTCGATATTTGGATTTTGAGTCAAAAAATGAACTTCTTATATTTTGAAGTTACCCATGTAGTCAAAATTGCAATATCTCGAGAAGGATATTCCATATTTAGATATAATATATTTCATATATTTTGTATATAAATGTATTTATAATATCACATAACATTTGGAGGTAAGAAATTAAATTCAATGTTCATAGAAATGGTAAGCCGTACGTATGCTTGAATGCTAATTTGATTTCAATTTCATATTTAATGAAATGTAAACATAATGATACATAGGTATATTAAAATTAGAGTATAATATTATATATAATTTCAGTAACTCCATCTTTTATACATTCCACATATGGCATGGACAAGTCCTATCACATTGAGGGTGCGGTAGTCCGCACTTCCTCTAATAAAATTATCTCGTTTACCCATTATGGAAACCATAATGGTTCGGTATAATTAAAAAATAAATAATCATAGAGACAATATAAATATAATATATATCACAGATAAATATAGGTCTATCATAATGTCCACCATAAGAGGTGGTAGGAGAAGATTTAACAATCATCGTTTCGTGAGGTAGTAGTTCGTCGTCAACAAAAACTGTATGTTCTTTAACCATTAGATGAATGTGTGTTAGTGTATTTCGAATACTTATCATAAAAAATCTTATTATATTTATGATACTAGTGTTGTTATAAAATTATATAATAAAAATAGTATAGGGTTTGAATAAGTAAAAATAATAGAACATAAAAAAATGGCATTAACATTAAATCAGGTAACTCACTTAGGTTTAAACCAAAAGGATTTCTTGAAGTTCCTTATGCCTATGGTAAGGGATATAGGTGGAAGATAAGAATCATGAGAGATTATTGGGTCATGGGTTGTATTATCCAATGGGCTTGAGAGGTGTGAGTAATAATTTATATGTGAGGGCTTTTTATAAGGGGGAGGAGGGGGTCTTTTAGAATGTTTGAAAATATTATTTTATTATATAATTATTATCAGTTTCTAATGGTCCGAACCATATTAAAGTAGAATATAAGATGACTCTTGTTCAAAATAAAACCATCCAATAATAATTTATTGGTTTTGGACATTGTTATATGTTTTATAATCTTATTTTTTTAAATCATCCATCAATGATGTAAACACTGCATCATTTTTTCGTCATAAATAATTGTATTAATTTGATTTATAAAAATTATTAAAAAATACCATGATATAAGAAATATCATTATATTTCTAATGAAAATATATAGTCAAAGATATAAATTATATAATCCCACATTATTATTGGTTTTGAAAAACAATACATGTTTATGATATTTTAATTTTAACTTTAAATAAAAGGTTCTATATATCAATATCTTAACCATGTGGCTTTCGAAAGCCAAAAGTCTCACCCAAGTATATTCATGGTCAGTAATTAATCATCCAATAATTTTAGGAAAAGTGTTAATGTAATGTTATATTATTATTATATTGTTTTTTTGTTGAATTACACTATTAACCATTAATAGTTGTAAATAAAAGTCCTTAGTTACTATTAACCCAATATTATTTTCATCTTACGAACACATATTTTATTTAAAAACAACACCATTTATGTTGGGTTTTAAAAAATCATTTCACATAAGCGGTAAAATTTAATTTAAATGAAAATGTTAGTTTTTTAACTACTACTTAGTGTTTTCACAATTCATCAAAAATTGTCATTTTTCATAAAAATACCAAAAATTCAGACTAAGATATATTTGAAATCCTGAATAAAAAAATTATTTCAATTTTATGAAATTAAAAAAATAGATGATGCATTAATTAATTTATAATTAATTCCAATTGGAAAAACACGAATCATGTTTTCAAGAAATAATAAATATCCAAAGATTGACACTTGTTTATTTCCAATTTCAAAGTAAAATTACTTCAGATGACCAAAATTGTATTAAATGGTAAAAATAAAATCTAGTTAAACTTTAAAACAAATTAAAAAGACAATCTATCCATATAAATAAGTTAGATTAAAAGGTAGTTTTGAATTAAAATACAGTATTTTTCACTATTCATTGAAAATGAATTTTATCAAAAAAATAAAAAAAAATTACCCAAATTAAATTTTGATAGCTTGATTCTAATGAAGAATATTTTTTTTTCAAATATAACATATAAAAATTTTTAAAACTAGACATAAAATGGGATCTCTATTAAATGATGATAAATCGAATTTTTAAAGAATAATAGAATATTTGTGCATAAAATTATACTCATTCACATTTTATTCCTCAATTATTTATTATATAAATGTAAAAATATTAACATACATGTATAATATTTTTGTATTTAGTTCAATTCATTCACTCAATTAAAAAGGATTGGAATTAACTACAATTTAAAATAATATTATCGTATTATTTTTTAGTATAACTCAACATTTTGTGTAACATTAGACATCAAATAAACCAATTGTTTTATATCGGGTACCCCTTAGATCATAAAATTCCCTTTAAAAATTTAATATTTAATTCATAAATATTAATAAATATGAAAATTTATTATTCTTTATTTACATGATATGTTACATAATATGTTTTAATAATCATTTCATGGGCTAACACATTAATCATGAAAATCCTAAAATTAACACTAGAATTTCAATATAAACCACTACATAAATAGTTGTCCTAATGATATCACTAAATTAGGTGTGAAAAATTCAAATCATTAAAATTTATGGAATTGTAACTAAATTTTCAAAATCAAAATAACTATAATCCGGAAATTACATAAATTAGATCTGAATGTCGCATACCATAAATTGTAATTATGTGATCATAAAATGTCGTAAAAAATTATAATAATCAAAATAAACAAACATCCCCAATAAAAATATATATTTTTCATAAAATAATATGTATATAAAATAGTCCATATTTTACATATATTTAGAAAATATAGTATTTAATATAAATCAATTTATCATGAAATCACTAATCAATTCCATGGTCACTAATAATATGAAATTATAATTATCTATATTAATAAAATACATATCACATTTAAAAATAATTATCTCAACAAAAATAACATATTAACGGATATTTATACCTCAATCACAAGTTTTCTAAGAATATCAACTGACCCCTAAATCACATTACATGGTTATCAATACTATTCAACATATTCTTGAAAATACTTCAAGAAAACTATTGCAGAAATATACATTGATTTAAAAAAATTGTTATAATGATTAATCAATTGATTAAGACCTTCAACGAAGTAATTTTTTAATACTAATATATAAATACTCATATCATTCCACATAATTCATAAACTATTAACAAAAGTTCATCATATTATTTCATGCTACATCAATTTTTTCAAATGTAATTCATGGTCACTTAATTATCAGTAATAAAATCATTATTTGAATAACCTTAAAGATCCTCTTATCAAGTATTTACCTTCGTAAAATTATTTATCTAATTATAATTCATTAAAAATTATTAACATTTATTTGTATAAGATAAATTATGGAAACCATTATTCATATACATAGAATAAAACAAAATTTATATTTCTCCTTAGAATTTTCTTTCTCAATTCCCTATTTTTTTATTCCTAAAACATCATTAATTTCAATTTATATATTTACCCATATTTTTATTATAACATCCTCAATATCTAAGAAGATGAAAAATATTTCTTTAATGGGGTTCATAAATCTCCATTTTTCTATTATTTGGTTCATAGATAAACCATGTTATTTTATTTTTATTAATCATAAATAGATTTAACTTATTAGGGATATCAAAAATATTTCTCTTACCATATCCCATAAAATTTAGTTAAATATGAGGAAAATAATTGAATCTAATATAACATTCTGTATTACACTAACTTTTTATAGTACCAATCGTAGAATAATAACCAAAATCGTAGTTTGAAAAACTATAATCGTACTCAAAAATCATATATTAAAGACACTAATTCATAGGATGTAAACATGTAGCCACCTCATTTTCTGAAATTGACATCATAGGTTTTATATAGTATATCCATGGTCAATATAATGTTAAACACTTAATAATTGTTCGTAAATAAAATGTTTATTATTAAAAGCATATCACCTGGGAGTGTCCAGAATGGTGTTCTATTTTAGGACTACTCATCACACACTTGTGAAGATCGATTTAAAACCAAATATTCCTTATTCATATTTATTAATTCAAGATGAATCTATGTAAAATTCTTAGCCAGTATCTATTATTTTGATATAGATTTATATAGAGAAATTAACCCGCTCCTTTTATTACCATAAATTTAGATACTGTCAAATACATAGAAATATCTTAAGGATTCATGGTAATGATTTCTCATTAAAATTTCCATAAATAACTAATCCATTTTTTACCAACTACAATGATCCAAAATTATTGTACATAAATATGACATCCTTATATATTAATTTTAATTTTAAATCAATATGATTCATTCTAGAGCCATAATTTTTTATAGTCTTTGGAAACATAAATACATATCAAAATGGTTCATCAAAGTTCAATATAATTTCCCATTAACATATTCATAAATATCACCATTCATAGAAATATCAAACATAAATCCTTTCTTCATTGAATAGTAAATTGAAATATAAAAAATGGTGGGATCAGATGATCAGTAATATTTGACATAATTGATTTAAATTTATGGTCATATGTTATCTTAAGATAAGAATTATTGTACGTAATAAATATAATAGTATAAAATAATCCTACACAATCCATAAATGAACATTGATAATTTATCATACTATAGGTATTTTGTTATTATAGTGGACATGTTGTGCGGAGTAATTAATAATTAATCATGATCCATGAGAATGGATCAGAGTATTCAATATATATTTATGAAATAATCATATGAATACAAAATACATTCATTAATAAACGTTTTCCCCAAAAATTATCATAATGGACAAGGATCTCTAATTGTAATTTATTCCCGACTATTTCATGCATTATCTTAGCAGTAACATATAAATTTTCATCTTTTTCATCTCTTTGGAATTTATGAACTCCATCATATCTTACACATTTCACAACTCTATCATCATTATGTATTCATTTATTAATTATAACAGAACAAACTAACATCATAAATTATTTTTGGCTCACTTTTCATGTAGTCATAATAAGTAAAACTTATTTCTAAAAACCCATAAAACATTCATTATTTCCATATACTATAATAAATTTAATTAAAATGGATTTCATAAATATTTCTAATCATAATCACAAACCATCCATATAAATAACTATGTCTGTTACATTAGATCATATCCCCAATAAAGAATAAAAAATATCAAAGTATTTATGTATAGATAAAAATATATTCAAAATATCACTAGATCATTTCATAACAAGAATAAAATTTTTATTTTAAAATCACATAACTAAATTATAAAAATTTCCAAAAATAAAAGATAAAATTTTATTTTTAAATAATAATATTTTCGATTTAATGGTGTTTCAAATATAGTAGAATACATGGAAGAATAAAAACTCATTCATATGGAGTATAGTTAAAAATGACTTCATTATCATTTTTTGGTAAAAATATAAAATTAAATCATTTTAAAATTGAAAATATTATTTGAATAAAATATTATACTATAAAGTAAAATATTGGTAAAAATTAATTAATAAATACATATATAATTTTATATACATTCTGGAAATCATTTCAAAGAAAATACAGTCATAGATGAAAAATATTTCATTATTAAGAGAGTAATAGTTTTTTTCCAAAAAAATATTCTTTTTGTATCATTATAAAAATAATATAGTAAACATTATGGAAAACATCTTATATATTGAAATAAATACATTAGAATAAATTCAATAATATTAAAAAGTTGTTGATAATATAATATCATTGTCATAAATTTAAGAAAAAATATTCCAAAAAATAAAAGAATCTAACATAAAAATATAATTCCCCACCCATAAAAATTACATTATATTGAGTTAAGAAAATAATTTGTCTTTAATTATCTTCATGGATCATTTTAGGTTAATAGTTTTAGATAATTATACCACAATTATTACATAATTACTCAATATTTACATTGATGACTCTTCCACTAACTATTAGTTTTCTTCACGAACTAAATAGATTTAAATAAAACATGAAATATATTCTTATTAAAAATATTCTTGAATTTATTTATTCTCTTACACATCCTAATACCATTGAAAAAACATTTCAAATTTTCTTTATGAGCATAAAAATATCACTAAGGGTTATAAAATAAAGAACGAAAAGATTCATCCATGAATACATAAAAAATAATAAGATCATACTTTTCACTCATAAAACATAAAATATTTAACATACCTCTTTAAATCATAATATTTATTAATAACTCTTAGAAATTATTATTAATAAAGGTAAATTGTGACATCCCTAACATACATACATTGTAGATTTCACAACTATATAATATGTAATCTTCATTATTACATTTAGAATACCTATAAAAATATATTCCATAAATATCTAATGAGAAACATTAATGTTTACCTCGGTGACATTACCCAATTAATTGGAGAGCTATTACAGGCCCACCCACCCTGGTTTTATCATGGAACCACCCGTATACATAAGAAATACCCATGAACCAATACATAATCATAACACATGAACAACTATAAATGAAAAATAACATTTCTACATTGAAATCATAAGACATAATTCATGATATTGATACAATAAATACATTATCAAAACCATTTTCAATTCCAAATTACCTAAAAAAGAATATTTTATTTACATCTATTTTTTAAAAACATTATGTCTTATTGAGGAATCGAAAAATACAATAATGCTCATAGTGGAGAAAAGGTCGTTATCACCACATACCTTAAAAGATATTAATTTTGACATATAGTACAAATATAAATGAAAAAGATTCCATTTTATAACCATTAAATGAAATTCAAATTTAAAGGTATTTATTAAACAACACATAAAATAATGATTTATATAAATCGAAATATGCCTTGGTGAAAGAAGATTGAGATGAAGTCCCTTACCATGGTGGTATCATTAGATTAAGGATAAATCAATGAAATAGTTATGTGTGACAAATATGAACAAACTCACTATAAGTGGATATTATGTGTAAAAAATCATGGGTCATTCACTTATATTAGTGAAAAAACAACACCACTGAGAGGGTTTTTTAACTCAATGAATGGAGATGGAGTGAAGATTTCAATTACAAAGACCTTTTTGTTAATAAAATATTTTGATTTTGTTTGTCACTATAAATAAAAGTAAATAATGTTTAAATACTTGATATTTTATCAAAATTTATTCCTTATATAAATATACCAAAACATAATGATAAAGTAGAATATTAATCTAACGAATGGAAATTGGGTTAATAAGTTACCTTAAGAATGTTTGTAAGACTAATTCCATTAAATAAAAATCCATAAAATGAGTTCATTTAGAGAAAAAGAGTTATATAATAATTTTTCAATATTATGTATATATTGGTGAATATTTAATGGAAAATCCAAACATAATATAACATAAATTATGAACGCATATTATTAAAGGATTTCTTGAAAAAATTCGGGTGGTAGATTCCCATACAATGTTCACTTAAATACTATAAGAATGTATCAATGGGGTGATTAAGTGTATAAATTGTATATCCCACAAAGGGGCGTGGATATTTCCACATAAATAATAATAATTTATTCAACTCATAAACTTTGGATAATATATCAATTAAGTATGCTTAAAACTCAATGAGTTGAAATTATGATTAGAAATTCCCTTACAATGTGTCTGACTTGTCTCGTTCATTAATTAATTTCTAGAATAATAAACATAGGTAAATTTATAATTTATTCAGAACATTTTTGAATATTATTATTTAATTTATATCCATATTACCATGTTATAACAATAACTTAATTATTTGAGTCCATATCATATTTTTTGATGATGATTTGTACTTGAGTCAAAAATGAACTTCTTTCGATGCATATTAACCATGTTATCCTAAGTACATAATATCAAAAATATTAATCATTTTTTAAATATCATATATATATATTCACAAAATATTTATTTTTAATAGTCTCTTACATTATCAGATAAGGAATTAAATGCACCGGTATTGGAGATGGTAGGACCTATGTATAAATGAACACTACTTTCATTACATTATCATATTAATGAAATGAAAAATAAATTATACATTGGTGTATTACAATTAATGTATAATAAAAATTTTATATACATCACATATTTTCATTAACTCCATCCATTTTACATTCCATGTATGGAATGAACGAGTCATATTACTTTTAGGGGTGGTGGTCGACACATCCTTATATTAGATTATCATATTAACACATTATATAAGAATAAAGTTAAGTTTGAAACAAAAATTAACTAATCATAGCTTCAATAAAAAATATTATATATTCCATATATAAATAATGTTCCATCATAATGTCCACCCTGAGATGTGGTTTGTGAAATTGGAACAATCATCAGTCGTGAGGCAGTAGTTCACCATACAGAGATGAAGTGTGCTCTATATCCATTAGATGGAGGTGTGTGTAAGTGTATGAAAAAACCATAGAATAAAAAAATTATAGTAATTTAGAATACTAATTGTTTTATAAAATACTTCTATAAAGATATGTTAGGGGGTTGGAGAATGAAAATAAATTAATGGATCTTAAGTGAATACATTACCTCTAAACTGGGTAAATCCTTTTCATTTGAATCAATGGAATCCTTTAGTGTATCGATGCCCAAGGTAAGTATTATGATAGTAAGGGTTGGATTTTTTTAGCTTACTTTATCATAATTTGGATGATATAATGGGCTTTAGAGGTGTGTCTACGTGGGTTGAAGTGGTATCCTTTTATAAGAGGTGGGATGGGCACTTTAGGAATATACTAAAATACTTTTGTGTTATATATTTTTTTCAAATGATAATGTTTAAAAAGACATATATTTCGGTGGTAAGATGAAAATGGGTCGAATTAATCTCAACCAATAAGTTGTATACAATTTTTTTTCCAAATAAGCCACATCTTTTAGCATCAACCCTTAGTAAAAAACATTAACTCTTTACATGTCTTCTTGTGGTTTCCTAAAACATGCATAATATATTTACTATAACATTCTAAGTGAACATTAAGTGGATCATTAATGAAACTTTCAACATTATATATTTAATATGGTAGAATTTTATATTTTCAAGACTATTATATCAATTAATAAAATGGCATTTGTTATAAAAAATCATCTAGGTTAATTTTATTACTCTTTAGTATTTGATTTTTTGTAATGTCATAAAAAGATAACTCATTCAGACCAAATGAATGAACTCATCTCTGACATGTGAATTTAATAAGAAAAATTATTTTAATTCATCAAAATGTTATAATTACATTTATTTAGATATTTATATTATAAATTATGTGAATATTTCAAAAATAAGGCAATCACAACATAATCATTGTGTCATAAATAAATTTATATATTTAATTTCAAAATATTATAAATATAATACCTTGATGTAATAAATATTATTATATTTTTAATTTGTATTTATATTCCTAGAGATTAGTTATATAACCCGATATTAAAATTGTTTTCGCAAAAAGATAAAAGTCAAGGTTATATTTATTTTTACTCTAAATTAATTCTTGTATCTTGTCATTATCTCACACAAGTGTCTAAATGGGGTCCCAAAATCAGAACTTCTATGCCCATGGTCGTCCATATATCATTAAATAAGATTAGGATACATGTTTGGGTTGTTTTATATTATTATAATACTACTTTTTCCCTTATTTACATGATTTATCTTTTAAGCGTTGTGAATAAAAATAATTACTGAAGTAACTATTCATAATACCCAAAACTAAAAGGTTATTATTAAATAACGAGGACCTTATGATTCCAAAAATGGAATCAATTTCTCCAAATTCAAAATAAATAAGTTTCATTAATTATTTTAAAATAAATTCCCATTCTCAAAACTATAAATAAGGTTTTAAAATGTTAAAACATTGGAAAAGATTGAAATGTTTTATCAGCTAAATTCAATATTGAAATAATACCAATGAACTAAATTATAATAAATGATAAAAATATATTATATATATAATTTGAAACCATTAAATAATATTATCATCCAAATAAAATCTCAATAGAAAAAGTGGGTTTCAATTAATATTTATTGTATTTTTTCTATTAATAAAATGATGATAGTTTTTATAATAATATCATAAATTAATAAAATTTTAATTTTAATTTCCCACATCCAATGAATAATTCAATTTAGAAATCATATAATAGTGTAAAAACAAAATTTAAATTTGTCTCACTATAAAAAGTTGTAAAAAATACATTTTTAGAAAAAGTAATCATTTATTCCAAAAAATTCATTTTTTTCATATATGATGTCTATAAAATATGAAAGATGAAATCAAAAAATTATATTTGATTAATATTTCCTTAATATAAACCGAAATGTGTTATATTAGTACTCTATAAAAACAATTATTCTCATTTAAAATGTTTTTTTATAAAAAAACATATGTTCTTTCAAATGGTTTTTTGACTCATTTAAAATTAATTTGGTAACCAAAAAGTCATTACATAAAAATGTGTAAACTATATTTTCATAATTTAATTGATACTACTAATTCAAATATTTCAATTTGATATGTTTTAATGGTATCATTTTAGGAAAAAAAATATTACTTGTTTGTTTATGCTTGATATAGCATATCATGTACGCAATTGACCATAGCGTTTCTTTCTTAAATATCAGGATGTTACATCCTCCCCCAGAATTAATACATTGCATCCTCAAAATTTGAATTTGTGTTCGATAAATATTTTTTAATTATCAAAATACCATTATCTCAATCCCACATTTGAAATAGGGTTAATAAAACATCCACTATATATGATTGCAAGTGAAGTGAAATGGTCACCTAGGATGACACATATTAGGACCCCATGTTGGAAAACATGAATATGGAATAAAACTAAACATATTATTCTTAGGTATAGTCATAGAAAATATGATGAGGAGAATATTGAAAACTATAAAACCATAAACTTGTGATGGGTTAAAGGTTCAATAATATCCCAGTATGAAAATTAAATGGGAAAACTTTTTGTTTTAATAAATTTTTAATAATTATGAGGAATTTATTTATGGGATTGAATATAAAAATTAGGAAACATACTTAAATTTCATATAGAGTTTCATCCATTAATAAATATTTAATCAATACTCATGTTTACTCTAAATGATGTGTATTCAAGATGACTTGTCCATACCAGAAGCACTAGAATAACCTTCTAGATAATCACATGATCCAAAAATATGAACTATATATTTCACCTGACATTGAACATTAACCAAAAAAAAAATGGTAAATACAAGATATGATAACCCCATCAAGAATAAAAAATGTAATGAATAAAAAATACTTTTTAATCTCCAATAATCAATATAAAATTACAAAGTTCAACATAAAAATTTCATAAATAATTATTCTAAAAATTCTTTAAAATAGTCCAATCATAGATTGAAACCCAGGAATCAGAAGGATTTTATCAAATAGTCTTCCTTGATAAATCTTAACATTTATATCTAAATATAGTCAATTATACTTAATGTCCCAAAATTAAAAGTAATTAACCTAATCACATATTATCTATGATAGGTTAATCATTTTAAAAAATAACCCATACTGCCATATGTCGAAAATAATAACACAGATTATTAAAAAAAATTCAACAATTATGCCTCAAATGAAACCCTATAGTATTATTTTTTATAGCAATATAGTGTTCCCAAAATTGCAAACATCTTCGAAAATAACATTTATCACATAATCCCCAAATCATTTTACTATACTACGGATATAAATTTGATAAAAACTAATTTCCCAAAATGAACTTATTCTTATTTTTTCATCTTATTTAACTAAAAAGGTACAGTCATACTAACTAGGGGCTTCATCTAGGTTACTGGTAGATGATGTTCCCTTTTCACCCATCGGTTATGTTTTCTATTACAATGACATTTCCAGACATGATGGGTTGTCACCCATCCAACGAGTTGTCCTTTCTCTTAAACTATATAATTCATATAATATTCTAAATATTTTATAACGACCTCATAAAAAACTATAACATTTTTTACCCTCAAAGGATATTTCATACCAAAATTTATTCATAATAAATATTAATATCCCATAATTTCCTCAAAAGTGGATGTCTCAAAAAACACCATTACTGACTTTATTATTTCAAATAATATTACCTCAAAAGAAGTTTTTATGAAATTAAACATATCATCAAACTTAAAATTATAAACATGTTATTATATCCATAATTATTAATAAAATTTCATAGTCTCCAACATTGTCTATACTGATGATTTACACCAACTATACGGCCCTAGCCTTAAACATTTCATAATCAAGAATTACATAACTAATTGGACTTTATGTCACATTAAGGATTTTCTAGGTTTAGATTTTTATAGAATTAGGCCATAACTATTACAGAAATACTAAAAATTCACAAATTTTGACACTTCCACTCACAATCATTTTTTTAGATAGTAAATCTCTTTAAATAAAACCTGGATTATTTTCATGATAAAAATATTTTTGAAATCCTATTTTCTCTTATACATACTAATACCTTGTGAAAAGGATTTGATATAATTAGTATGTAGATTAAAATATTAGAAATTGATATTAAATATGTAAAGAAAACATTAGTTTGTGAATATACTCAAACTAATGAAATCATACATTTAAGTCATAAAAATAAGCACTTTATCATACCTCTTGATATCATAATATTTATAAATACATCAAAGACATTTTAAATAATAATAGTAGATTGTGGCATCAATAACATATTTATATTGTAGCTTTCACAACTATATAGTGAGTAACATCCATGGTTATGTTGGAATATCAATCATAATATATTTGATAAATGTATTTTGATATACCATAATGTGTACCTCTATTAGGTTTAAAAAATCATTAGAGATCTATTTTGGGCCCAAACACCCTCAGTTTACCCTAGAACCACCTATATATCTAAACAGTTCCCAAGAACCAATACATAATCATAACAAACAAAAAAACATAATTGAAAAATAACATTTACACATTGAAATCATAACACATCATTTCATGGTATTGATATAATAAATCCATTCAAAAAATTCATTTTAAATACCAAAATAACCAAAAAACTAATATTCTATTTAGTTTTTTTAAACATTATGTGTTATAGAGGATGAAAAACAACAAATTATCCTCATGGTGGTGGAATGTTAATTATCACTAAAAATGTTAAAAAGATAATTTTTTTATCAATTATTAAAAAAATTCTTAAAAAAAATCAATTGAAAACCATTGAATGCAATTAGAATTAAATGGGGGTTATTATACACTATTTAAAGTAAGGAAATATATAAATAAAATTATTCTTCGATGATAGGATATATAGACAAAGTCCATTACAAAGATCATATCATAATCATAAAGATATATAAAAAACTAATAATTATGTGCGACAAATATAAATACAACCAATATAGGTGGATATTAACGGTAATGCAATAAGAGGCCATTCCAACATAATCTTGGAATGAAAAAACCTATGAAATAGATATTTAACACAATTAATAATTATTGATTTAGGATTTCCATTACAAAGGAAATTTTGTTAATAAAATAGTTCATTTTTTATATTCACTCTAAATAGACATTATTCAAGTATAAATACAATTTAGGATTTCAAATGTTATTTCTAACATAATCACTACATGGAATAATCACGACATAGAATATTAACCCGAAGAATGAAAATTGGGTTAAGACGTCCCCTTATAAATGTTCTGCATCCTAATGACGTTGCATACAAATTCAAAAAAACAATTAAATGAGAGGAAAATAGACCTCTAATAATTTCTAAATAATATTTATAGTGAGGGGATATGTAATGACAAATCCCAATAGAATAAAACATAAATTAAGAAGTATTAACCTTTAAGATGTTCTTTAAAAGGGAAGTGTGGTAGATTCTCTTACAATAATCGCAGAAATGATGTAAGAATTAATCAATGGGATTATTATATGTATTAAAAATATTTCTACACAAATTAATTTAAATTTTTTTTAAAAAAATAAAAAATTAATTCCACGGACAATATTTTCATAATATAATCATGAATTATTCATAAAAGAAATGATTGGAAAATGAGTTTAGAAATTACCATACCCTGAGTCTGACATGTATTGTTAGGTATTTAATTTATTGAATAATTAAAATAGAATAATTTATAATTTTGTAATAACCTTTTTGAAATTTATAATTCATTTTATATCACTTACTACCATGTAATAACAATTATTATATTATTTGATTTCATATCAGACGTTTTGTTGATATTTGGTACTTGAGTCAAAAATGAACTTGTTTTAACGCAATTTATACATGTTGTCATAAGTTCTTCAACTATAGAATATTAATAAATATTTAAATATATTATATATCAAGTAAATATGTATTTATAAAAGTCTATATTCTTTTTATATAGGAAATTAAATGCACCGTTCATGGAGATGGTAGGTTGTACGCATGTATTAGTGCTACTATGATTCCATTATCATATTAACGGATTGAAAAATAAATAGTACATAGTTATATTACAATTAAATTATGATATAATTTTTTTATATGTTACGTCAGTTCATTAATTCCACCCATTACACATTACATCTATGAAATGATGGAGTTATATCACTTTGAGGGGGATATATTTCAAAATTGCTCAAATTAAATTATCATATTTACACATTATGGAATGAATAAAGGTATTTTATAAATAATGATTATAGATAAATAGAGATAAATAAAATATAACAAATTTCATATATAAATAAATTTGCATCATAACGGCCATCATGAGAGGAGGTACAGTACTGGAAAAACGGCCTATACCCATGGTTCAAAACTGTGGGTATAGAACCCAAAACTGTGGGTATGGAATATACCAACGGTTTTGGGAATCGTGGGCTGGAAAGACATCAGTATATGTCCCTAGGGTTTACCCACGAATTTTCAAAACTGTGGGTATAGGTGTTCTACCAACGTTTCAACGAAACATAACCAATTTCTTCGGTGTCAAAGGTTTTTTCCCACGGTTTCAAAACTGTGGTATAGATGCTAAAATAATGCAGGCATGGGTTTCAATCCCGCAACCTCTTTGCATCAAACACGTCATGTAACCATTACCCTAACATCATCTTTGTGTATATATATTTATATTTAATTAAATTTTGTAATATAAACCGTGGGTATATGACTCCCGCCAAAAAAATTTCCTTCCTGCGGGAAACCTATACCATGGTTTTTCATAATCATGGGTATATGTATTTTAGCACAGACATATCCCCTTGTTTTTGGGGGAAACTGTTGGGATAGGTACCCCTATACCCACAGTTTTGGAAAACCGTGGGAATATGTGACTTTTTCGGACCTATCCCCACGATTTTGGAAAACTGTGGGTACAGGCGCCGAAAATTGTCCTATGCCCACGTTTTTGGGGAAAACCGTGGGGATAGGTCTAATTTCCTGTAGTGTTAGGAATAAATTGAACAATAATCATTTCGTGAGGAAGTAGATCTATTTATACAGAAAAAGTATGTTTTGTATCTATTGGATTCATGATTTAGTAATAGTATATAGATACCATAACACACAAACATCATAGTTTACATAAGATACTATTTTTCTTATAAAATAAATGAATAAATATTGGTTAGGTGGATGGATAATGAAAATAAATTAAAGGAGCATTAGAGAAGACATTACCTATATATTGGAGAAACCCTTCTGATTTGACCTAAAAGTCTTACTTGATTTGACATCATCCATATGTAAGGGTTCTAGAAGTAAAATATGGATGTTTTGAGATTATTTGAGAAGATTTTGGATGTGTCAAGTGGCTTGAGAGGTGTGAGTAAGTTTTTATAAGTAGTGTCCTTTTATAAGAGAGAGGAGGGGCACTTTAGGAATATCTTAAACAATTATTTTATTATAAATTTATATTAAAATAATAATGTCTCCAAATTTATAAATTTTGATTATAACATGATTATGGGTATAAATTTTCTAAAACAATATTGTTTTGTTCATGTTTAGGTCTCAAAAATAACGTTACCTTTTATCTTTATCCTTTTGTAAAAAAACATTAACTCTTAACATGTATTCTTGTATTTTTAGAATATATGGTTTTATTGATACTATTATTGAAAATAGAACCACAAGTTTACCATTGATGAAAATTTAGAAATTATCTATGTCAGTTGGTAGAGTTGTCTATTTTTAGGACTATTATATCATTTATTAAAATTGTATTTATTATAAAAACTATTTTATGTCAATTTTGAAAATATTTAGTAATTGATTTTTATTAAATTCATAAAAACATGAATACTTCAAACCAAATGAATTAATTCATACCCTAAATTACAATTTCATCCAAAAAAATTATCTATGGCATCGAAACATTCATGTTAATTTTAATTGAAAATTTAAAATATCATTTTTTTTAATCACTCGTTAATAAGGTAATAATTGTATCATCATTTTATAAAAAATTAATAGATATATTTAATTTATTAAAATATAAAAAATATTACATAATGTTTGAAATATTATTTTATTTATAATAAATATTTATACCCATATTTATTGGTTATATAAGCCTATATTAAAAATGAATTAGTAAAAAGATATATGTTTATATTATATATTTCATTACACAAAATTAATTCTTATAAAATTTCATTATCACACCCAAGTGGCTTCATGACGTCCTAAAATTGACTCTTGGATGATGATGGAAATAAATACCTCATCATATAGAATTATGAAATTTTTAGGCTATATTTATATTTTTATAAAATTATTTTAACACTTATTTACCAGATTTACCCTTTAACCGTTATAAATAAAACAAATTACTGAAGTTACTATTCACAATGTCAAAGAATAGAAAGTACCTATTTAAATAATTTGGATTATATAATTATAAATAAGTAAACATTTTTTTTGAATTCGAATCTTATAAGTATCATTAATTAATTTATAATTAATTATCATTGTCAAAATTAGAAAAAGAGTTCTTAAAAGTAAAAACATTGAAAATGATTGTAATGTTTTTACATATATATTGAATACTGAGTTAATAAAAATTACATGAAATATAACAAATTATAAAAATATATTGTATTTATACTTTAAACTCATTAAATAATTGGATTTATTCAAAAAAAATTATCTAAACTGAAAAGGTTGTTATCAATTAAAATTTAGCATATTTTTACTATTAATCAAAACATGATAGTTATCAGTGAAATATAAAAATTTAGTTCAATGTAAATTTATTTTTTAAAAATATAAAGAAGATATTTATTTTCTCAAATATCATATTTAATACTGTTAAAATTAAATTTAAAATTGTATCTCAATCGAAAGATGGTAGAATTAAATATTTTGAACAATAATTGTTCTATTAAAAAAATTGAATTTATTTTCATATCGAGTCTCGAAAATATATAATATGAATTTTAAGATTTATATTATATTATTATTTCATTAATATAATCCACGAGAGTGATGTGAAAATTTAATAGAAAAAATTAGTCACATTTAAGATTAGTTTTTTTTAAAAAATCCTTTATATTCAAATGGTTTTTAGTTTCATTTCATGTAAATTTGGTAACCAAAGTGTTATTATATAAACATGTGTAAACCATATTTTCATAATTTAGTGGATATTATTCAATATTGTAATTATGATGGCTAGGATTTTTTGGTATCATTAAAATAATAGTATTTAGTCGTATGTTTATGGTTGATGTTGTCTATCATGTACACTATTAATCATAATGTTTCTTTCTTAATACATGAGATTTTAGTGATACCCTCACAATTGTAGTCACATTTAATTCTTAAAACCCATGAATTAAATAATTAAAAATGAAAACTTTTATAAAATTAACATATTTATATTCAAGATACAACATACTTAATGGTTAGTTTAATCCTCTCATAATAGAATATGGTGTATAATAAAAAATTCCCACAAACAACATTATTTGAGACAATCATCCTTTGAAATTTTTTTAACAATGCAATAATTTCCCATTCAATGAATTCATCTAAATTGTACCTTGTATTTTAGGAATAAATAATGATATATAAGAAACATCTAAACAGATTAGTATATAGTCCTCAAAAAAATAAATCGGTGCATAACATCAAGGATATCATAGTGAATCAAATTTGATATGAAGAACCCTTATAATATTTTAAATCACTAATTCATGACATAATGGGATAATTAATGAATAATAAAATATTAAAAATAATAAAATTAAAGTAAATAATAATTTTTTTTAATATTTTTTATTTTCATTATGAAAATAAAAATTTATGTATATTATAGACATATATTAATAAATCCAAATTTACAACATTGAAACCCATCCATAATGAAAAATTAAATCCGAAGTTGTTTAAAATGCTATAATAAAAATATAAATTTGTAATAAATATAAGAAATAATCATATTCATTATTATAATATCATAAATGATCAACATTTTTCATTTAAAAATCCATTTCTCAATAACAATTTATTAATGTCATCATTTTGGGTTTCAAGTTCTTCATTTCTAATGTATTTTTTTTCTAGATTCAATCCTTATGATTTGATCATGTATTTATCATATCAAAAATAATTATAAAGTTTTAGTCATCGCATTTAGTCGTTATATACACTGTTATAACCATTTATATGAATTGGTTATAAAAAATGAATTACATCACTTCATTGAGATTGTAATTGTACCTCTAATCCAGTGAGGTTTTATCATTTTTGTGTATATAATAAATATTGAAAAAATTATAATTTAACATTTAAATAATAAATATTTTATTTTAAATAAATTAAATAAACCTTAAATCCATTATAATATAAATTCATGAATTAAGTTTATAGAAAAAAGAATCACATCTCCATGTGTGGGTAGAATTCCACATGTACACATGAGAGACATTTTCATTACGCATTTAATAGAGGAGTGGTGGTAAATGGTTTTACCATAATCAAAATATAATTAAAAATTTAAATTATACTATATTAGTCACATTTTTTGTGGGTACTAAATGTTTAAAAAAGTTTGATGATGAAACCAAATTTTATGATCTTGGTGAATATTTATACCTCTTCTTTGAGATATCTCATTTGGATTAAAAATTATTCCATTAAAGACTGGTATTAGAATAATAATTAAAAAATTGAATTATGGTAAATAATATATATGTTATTTTGGGTAATATCTATGAAATAAGACTCAATTTGTTTTAATAAATTTGGAGGAAATGTTCGCATTTAATTGTGAGGGGAAGGATACACATGAAATTTTTAAAAGATTTCAATCAAAAATGGTCACATTCATGTCGAGGTGTATTAAACGTTTAAGGAATTATAATTTTGGTTAAAATAATGTTTTAATATATTAATCAAATAAAAATTATACATGATTGTAAGGAATCCCCACCCTTATCGCTTGGTTAACCCCAAACCATGAAACCATTTTATAAATTAAATATGGTGAAAAAATCTACATTTTTTACTATAAATTATAAAAAAATTTAATTTTTAAATTTTAAATAATATAAAATTTGATAATTTACAATATATAATCCAATTTTCATTTTTAATTTATATATTTTTAAGATTTTAATTTTAAATAAACATGTGAAACGCATCGAAAACTGTTTTTAGAAACATTCAATTTTAAGAATGAAATAGAATTTACATTCATTTCATACCTTGTAAAAACATGAATTTGATGTCACAATATGTTATTGAATATATAATTGATTAATTTATTTCATATACTTTGTAATTTAAAAATATTTTTAATTTATTAATATCAAAATACATTTTCTTCATAAAACCTTTTTCAGAAAATAACTGTATTCTTATTCAAAAAATTGGTCAGGTAGTATAAGAATGAATAATAATGATACTTATGTAATTAATTAAATTTCTTAGATTAAAATTAATATTATTATTCATAAATATAAAATTGAAAATAAAACGTGACTCTACTTAAAATGAAATTAATGTTATAAAAAATTCCTAATTTTCTATATTTAATAAAAAATAAAATATTTTAAAATAATTTAAAAAATATCTTATGAAAATATAAACATGGTATTTTTTAAATGATATTAGTAAATTCAAATATAATTTAAAAAATATTAAAAATCATTTATATTTTTAATTATAAAAATAATATAAAAATAATTTTTACAAACCAATATTTTGAAGAAAAAATTACTTTATTAAAAATTTATTACTTTTTTATGATGAATAAATAAATTATTTAATATAATTACATATGTTATAATTATTTATAATAATGTGTCTGTTAATACTATTATATTTAAATTTAAAATCTATTTTATACTTGTAACATCTAAATAATATTATTTTTATTGTATATAGTATTTCTCTTAATGCTCGGTGTTGTGTATCAAGAAATCGGTTGAGCATATTATTATAAGACAATAATTTTCTTGTCCGTTATATCTTCCACCAACGGTGTCCAAAATGATATATATTGACAATCAAGTGAATTTTGGGTATATTAAAATAATCCTATGATACAAATTTAGTATATAATTTTCCCGATGTCCTAGAATCCATGATTACAACCATCATCATTACTGTATATTTTTTCTAGTGTTTTGGTGTTTGTTAAAAGAACATCCTTAATATATATCCACCTATAATACCAATAATCCATTCCCTCGTCTTGAAATTCACATGTATCATAACACATCAAATAGTATATGATAACTCATCCTAGCATTCTTATTGAATTTTATGCCCACGTTGGAATTACCAAATATCATGTATCGTGTAAAAATATAAATACTCATCCCAACCATCTCATGCATCAGGTAACAGGTGTAATCCAGATATATCATCTCGGAAATACTAATTCTTGTATTGTGTTGAATCTATGCAAGTTATAATAGTATTATCCATCATTAAGATCCACATTGGGTCCATCATATTATCCAACAATTCCCAATTTCATATTCCATATCCTCAATATGTAAGTTTGAATTAAAATAAATGACATTTCATTAATATAGAATTCGATTTATCATTTCAATATTCAATTACTAATCTATTATTTCTCATTTTCAACTTTTCCAATTTCATAATTATTATTCGAAAATCTACATATGATTTCATGATGTTTTACAATCTATTAATTTATATTGGTTCATTCCTCCTCTATTACACAAAATTTTCTCACCCATTTATCATATAAATTTAAATTATTTACCCACCATCCATTTTATGGAATGATATTCTTCCAAACCCATAATAATTAAAAATTTTATGTTTCCCTAATAAAATAAAATAGTTCATTAGAATCATAAATTACTTTGGTTCATTACCATAATGTATATTACTCCAAAAATAATTTTTTTAATTTTGGAAATCATATCAATGTCTTGGACTGAGTCAAAAATATCTCATAATATTTGTAACACTTGAGTCTCTACCATGGCAATTAAAAATTGTGTCATAAACAATCACACAGATTCACCATTTAAAGTAACTATACTCAATAATTTATTTAAAACATAAAAAAATTAATTTGATATTGCCCAAAATAAGTCCATTTTTTAATTCATCACATCAACAATAGTTTTCCTGGGGTTTTTTATATTTTTCTAAAAATGATTGTTTTTAGTCAAAAATTATGGTTCTCATGAAAATTTAATTTGTTGAATATTGTTATCATATTAAAAATATATATGATTTTTTAAAATATTAAAATGAATAAAATATGATGTTATGTGTTAAAATTTTAAAAATTGAATACTTTTGTGAACATATAAATCCTATGGATTTTTTTAAAACTAATTAAAATTTTATATTAATATCAATAATGCTTTTATGTTTTTGTAGAATCAATTATTTACAATGGATAATCGATTTATCATTTCATTAAAATCATTATATAATTTTTTATTATTATTCAAAAATAATTTTGGTCATTGAAATTAGTATCCAATATAATATTACCTTATATAAACATTTATATACTTACATATTTATCTAACTAAAAATCTATTTCAAGTGATTAACAGTAATAATTTTAAAATTAAATTTAAATAACATTAAAAAAATAAATTATTAAATTATTCTAAATTTATATGTTAAAAGTATAAAATTAGGTAACATTTTCAATCTCAATGTTTATATTAAAATTAATATATATAGTTATAAATTATGTACCATTGTAAAAGTATGTATGGGTAAGTGTTATTTTTTAAAAAAAACGTCCTAAAACACTCAAGGATGTCGAAAAATGTAATGATCGTAGTGAGTTTCATAAAAAATAAAATTTAATATAATTTTTTTATATTATATAGACTTTGAAAGATGAATTGTAACCTCATATTATTGCAAATATAATAATTACCCCCAAAAATATCAATCCCTCACTTATAAAATTGTAACATATTTTCCACTTCAATAAAAAACTCTAAATAAATTTTTTTCTTAAAAATTTAAATATTTTACACCTTATAATCCTATAGCTCATTCAACAGATTTTGGTTAACCTTATATATCTTAAGGCCTTCGTTTAAATGGAGACATCTAAGAAAAATTCATGTAATTGACGTTTTTATTATCCACTACATTGTATTACCTTATCAATTATCTCCATTGGAATTTATTTTATACAAGATAATATAATGATATTATTATCCTTTCTTTTATATAACGTTTTAGTTTTAATTTTATTATGTGTATTTATTTATATAACCCAACCATTTATAAAAACAAAACTATTATTGATGTGTTCTGTGGACTACATCCTCCATGATGTAACATGATTCGTTTTCCATCAACACATTATAAGGATTGGTATAAGTAAATTATTAAAGAAAAAATATTATAACTATTATTTAATTAATATTTTGGTATGAAATGTTTTAAACCCTATTAATTATATGTCCAAAAATAGACATTTGGAGTTAAATAATCTTAAATATGAATTCCAAGAGGATAATAATTTATTCAAATTCAATAATGTTTTCATATCAACTACATAAAATAATAATTACTAATAATTAAAATATATAAAATGTATAATCACTATATAATTACATTAAACTCTTTTTTATAATGATATTACATAAAAAAAATATAATAATCATCGATAAATCATGGTAGGTTAATATTTTTGTCTGTTTAACCACTTACTAAAAAAACACAATAAATTTCTCTCGATGAAGACTAGAAGAACACATATATTGATATAACTTGAATTAAATGATTAATTAATTATTATTTTTGGGTTTATAGGTCTTAAATAACTATTTATATATTCAATAATGGATACTCCGATCGTTCCAAAAAATAGACCCAAAAATTCTTATTATCGACTTTATCTTAAATGATACGGTCTAAAAATAATGATAGGAATTTTAGAAATCATAACTTTTATAAATAATCCACAAATATATATTTAATTACCTTTAAATAATTAAATTTCTAATAAAGATGAATTAAAACACAACTATTATAAAACTGGTAAAAAAAGTATCGAAACTATAAACATTGATGTTAAAAATGAGAATATTTAAGGTAAATAATGACCATTTATGAAGATTATAAAAACCATAAATATTTATAATGTTTTGAATTAAGTGATTATGATAAATATTTTTACTATACTATGTATTAATTTCTGTTATTGGAATTTATATCAAGAAATAGGGTGATTCATATCAAATTCCTCATTGGGATATGTTTTCTATTATGTACAAAATTTAATTTATGATGTTATAAAACTCTTATTTCAGATGTAATAAAATGTGATTAATTAATTTATTGTATATTAATATCATGACTAAGATCATTATTTCCATTAAGTTATAATTGAATTTATAGACAATACAATAGTGGGGTTATCTATCTCAATGTTCTATATTTCGGTCTCATATTATAATTTCCCAACCAATTTTCATTTGTACGACACATAAATTTTCATTAAAGGGTTTTTCATGTTAATTTTAGAATTTAATAGATATAAAATAATATATTATTATTCCTATATAAAATATCATTTATTATAGAATTTTCATTTCTTGGTGGGAATAATATATATTTCAATAAAGTTCATGTGTGTGCAATTTTAAAGTAAATACTTCCATATTTGAATTTACAAAATTGGATATAGCCATACAATAGCATCACTGAGGGGAAAACACAGTCAAAATATTTGTTTTAGAATTTATTAAATCATCAAATTGATGAAAAATAGGTGTTCGAGAGACTTTGTATCTAGAAATACACTATTGGGGTGTTCTTTTGAAAATTCACATGTTCATATTGAATAATGATGACTGATTTTTCATACCATTTCATTGGTGTTATAAATATTAATTATATTTAATCCATAGACTATATGACATTGTTATCAATGAAAAAATTGTGTGTCATATCAATTTTTCAAACATTTAATGATATTCCACTTTACATTTATGATATCGACAAAACGTTCAAATTTCTTAATGGGTATTCTCCTATATAACCTCATTATTATATTTAATGGTAAATTATTTGATATTTTTGTATCTTTTAATATATATATATATATATTTACGTGTGGGTGTTTTATTCAATAAAAATATTCTTATGAAATTGTATGAATGGTATTGGTTACTCTTGTGGTGGATTCATTATATAGGAACTAGTGATGCCTGGATCCCATCATTATATACCGGCTAAATGCATCAAAATTACTAATGAAGAAAAACTATTTTGTTTTGGGTTTATCAAAAATCCCAAAAATAATTAACGTATTGATCATGACTTTGATAATAAGAATAGTTTCTTGTAACACAGTTTTGAGATATATTCATTTACATATTGCATTGTGAATTCCATCAGCACGACAACAATGGTTATTATTATCCATGATTTAACTAATTTTTATAGATATAATATTACCATGTTTCAATTTTTTATGGATTTATTTTATTTACTAATTCTTGAAATATCCAATTTTTCATGTTTATGTCATGTAATATATCATTGTATTCCACCCCTTACCGAGCATCTTATATTACCCATATTATTTTTCCATTACCCACGAAACCTATAAGTGGACTATAAGAAATATTCAAATATATGATGGAATGGATATTCATGTTTTGGTAAATATATTTTTGTTTTATATTCCGTTATAAAATGTTACAAATGTTTATATCTAGTCATCCAAGTCTGTTAAACTATTAACTCCTTAATGAACTCTTGTAATTCAATGTAATAATGAAATAAAATTACATTGTCTAGGTTTTTGAAGACCAGGATGTCATATTTTATATGAAATACTATTTATTATCCACCTTGGGGATTAATAATTTATAAACCATGTAATATATGAAAAGTATACTGTAATTTCATTTATGTTTTTATTGGCCTCTCTAGAATTTTTTTTAGATTAATATTTTGTAATTTAAAATAATGTTCTCTTTATGAGTTAACAATTTTAGAAATATGGTCACAGATTGTTTTAATGTGAATAGTGTCAACACCTTAAGTCAATTTAGGTACGTTCTCCCTGAACAAGTCAAATAAGTGGAAATTGAAGATAATTATATCATTACCATATTAATTATGTTGACCATATTTATGAATAATAACATTATAGTCATAGAAATAATTATTGATCCATAATTTGGTATAACTCTATTGGACAAGTTCTGCTGATACGAACACAATAATTTGGTGTAACAACTAATCCATTGGTAGATAAAAAATAAATCAAGCCCTTATAAATAACATTTCTCCTATGTGATGTATTTAAAGTAAAATGTTTATCAATGTAGTACATCATATGATGGGAGAGACTTATACTCTCGTGTATTTTTAAAAACCACCCCCAATATCTATATTTCTTGAAATTTTATATAAAAAGGATGATCAGGAATGATGTATATATAATTAATTTGTTTAATAAATATAGGATTTATAAAGGGTATAATGGATTTTAATGGCATCCATATGAACAATAATTTCATCCACTATAGTGTGATGTTGAGTTATCTATTAAACTCATTCATGATGAAATACCTAAATCTAAAACATTATATAGAATTTCTCAAGTGGATATATGGTTTTGAAGAAATATTTTTAAGAGTTAAGTGATATGGTATTTACATGCACTAGTATTTCAATGTGTGTACACACAGTTTAATTACTATAAAATAATTTTGGATCCATCATAATAGGATTCGATTATTATGAGAACAATACGATAACTATAAATAATTAACATCATATTACACACAATGGTGAATTATTGAACCATATATAACCACCCAAATATTTTTAAATGTTTTGTATCTACTCT
The DNA here is from genome assembly GCA_963277665.1 of Viscum album. NCBI lineage: Eukaryota > Viridiplantae > Streptophyta > Magnoliopsida > Santalales > Viscaceae > Viscum > Viscum album. The sequence goes on from OY728150.1 coordinate 1,901,321,309, forward strand.
AGTATTCAACATCTAATGATGAATATGGTTTATAGAACGAATATTGAGTTTTGTAGAAGGTATGAATTTTATTAGTTTATATAAATTGTTTCTAGATTAACTAATATATAATTGTATATACATGGATCTAATGAATAGAGTATTCATATAGTATCTTGATAATATTTTGGTGGTATTCATTAATAATATATTTAAATAATTGAATATCTATAATGAGTATGATATTCAATTACAAATAATTTGGGGAACCCTAAGAAAAATGGAAATATATGAGAAGTATTGTATGTGTAAATTTTGGCACAGTGAATTTTATTTTCATGACCGTATTTTACCCAAATATTGAATTTCTATTGACCCTAGAATGTCAATGGTATTCAAATAATGACAAAAACTAATGAACTGTAGGAAGATCTAAATCATCCTGGGTATATTATGTTATTATTAGTGGGGGTTTCTAGGTTTTTACATGTTATTTAACATTTATCAAAGCAAACATATAAAATGTTTAAATAAACATTGTCCAGTGAATGTATTAAATATTTTTTAATAGATTAAGAGGTGACTAATTAATGCAACAATTTCAACACTACTATCATGTACGGAAGGATTTTTAATTAATATTGTTTAATCAGAGAATTAATATGGTTTTTTACTTATATATAATGATATATACATTTCTTATGAAACATGGAAATTTAAAATATTTGAAAAAACTATCCAACTCATATCTTTGAGAGGAATCCTATAATATTTTTGCTCAAAATATGTATAGAGATTATATATGGTGATATATGTGATATATATGAATTCCATAAGATATTTAATAATATATTTACTTAAAAAGATCACAACATGATGTGATGATTATGGTTGGAATTACTCATGGACTATTCTTAATTCATTCAATACCACCCTATCAAAAAAAAGTTTGATGATACATTGAGTGGTAGGAACCCTATAGTTTTTACCATGATTATTAATAACAATGATACCATATAATAAAGTAAAAAATAATAATTTATATAGTGATTTATATGAAATATTATATATAACATATTTCCCATGAAATTTATGAACCATATATACTATAAATTATAAAGATTCATTTAAAGGATGTTGAGAACATTAATTGAATGATTAGATCAACGTGTGATGGGAAATTAAAAGTTTTAATATGTAAGTATTGGGTATTGATGTTTAGGAATATTTTATGTGTTACAAAAAATTGATAACTGAAAATTGATCTATTAGATAAAGAACAAAACACAAATATCTACGTACAACCTAGTCTCTTGATGATGTTTATGGATTTCGAAGATCGTTTATTATGGGATTGTATGAAGTGAGAAACTTCTGATTGTGTGTCAGTATTCATTTTTTTCAAGTATTTTGGTCGAATGAAAATAATATATGGGATTCATAAAAAAAATTAATATACCCATTTAGAAGAAATAAACTATTCTAATAGATTTTTTTCACTAGAACCACAAAACACTAAGGAATAATTATGTTATATGCTTCCTCATTAACAATATTTCTATGTATAACAATTTAATAGTGACATAATAATATCTAAACAAACATCTCCCAGTGTGGATATATATTAATGAAGTATAAAGGCATTATGGGGATCCAATACTATTATATATTACTACATCCCTTGGTGTACATAAAAATTCCAGACTATTCTTCCAAGGTATCCCAATTGTGAGAAAAATTTAAGAACATTTAATCATACTCAGAGATATTTTAAGTCTAGAAAATCATCAATAAAATTAATGAAAAGTTGAGAGAATGTTACACTGAATGAATAAGTTATGTGGGATTAGTATCTATCATTAATGGATTTTTAATATGAAATAGTTTCTATTCTTATATCCATATGGATCCAAAAAAAAGAAATATGTGAAGACTTTTCATATATCAAAATATTAGGAAGAAGTTTCATAAAAAAAATGATAGTTGTCATAGAGAACATGGAGATTAATATTTAATTATTAGATATTCAAGACCATAAAACACTATCATAGATTACAAAAATGAGATATTATGTTACTTGATGGAAGGACATGTAATTTCTGTTCTGGATCATGTTTTCCTAATGGTTTTATGATGGAAGGGACTTGAAAAATTTCATTAAAAGGATGTTTTTGACCTATACACATTGGTACATTTAAAACACTAAATTGAATTTGAAACATGTTCTAAATGTTTAGGGAAAATATTTGGAGCATTAATTGTCTTATAACAAGGGTCCCATCAAAATTCTCGATAATATATCCCATGTATTGTGAAATCAAACAACATGATTAGTGAATTTTAAATAGGTAAATCGAAAATTGGAGAGGAAATATGGTATCTAATAAATGGATATAATGGAGGATTATCCGCATTTAGTAAATATTAGATATAGATCCATTAATTAAAAAATTATTTGGGGGCGTATTTGACACATGGCACACTACTCTAACATGCATATAATGTATAATGAACTAAAATAGAAATGGATACTTCCAAGAGACTTTAATAAAAACATTTCTTAAATGTAAACATTTATAATTTTAAATATACCAAAATAATACCTTTTTTATGTCATCCTTTCAATATTAAATAAGTATTAATTTTTTATCTTTTTAATAAAATATAATTTTATTTCCATAAATTATGGTTTTCACAAAACATATAATTTATATCACATTATTATAATATTATAATGACATATGAATTTATAATAATAATTATGTAATCAGATATCATTTTATGGTATAAAATTATAAATACTAAAATATTCATTGGACATTGAAAACCCATTGAAAACAATTTTAGAACTAACAAAATTGTTATAATAAAATAAATCTTGTTTTATTTATTTTTATTGAATAACATGATATTAAATGAGATGTAGTTTTCTATTTCCATTAATTCCTTATAATAATTATGTATTTTATAATAAATCAAACTATTTCATTAAAATCACTATCATAGATAATTTTATCATATTCATAGATTTATATCATAAAATGTTACGTTTCTAAAAACTATTTTTATGTGGTTATATGTATTAAATGAAAAAAACCTCTCACCATTAGAAATAATATTAAATTAAATTATTTATTATTTTTAATTTATAATTATATCCTAATCAATAAATTACAAAAATAATTTTCTTCATTATAATTAATTATAATGATATAATTTAATTATGATGTTAAAAGTAAAATATTGTGAAAGAAAAAAGGATAAAAAAAGTCCTCATTAAATGAAATGTTTTAAAAAATATATTAAAGGTTGTTTTTATCCCAAAATACTTCTACACTCCAACTATTTCACATTTTTGGTATTTAATTCTTAAATAGTAACTGTATATTGTTGAAAATGTAAGTGATACTCTTAAAAATACCCTTCCATTCACATATAAAAGAGAAAAATATTCACCCCATTAAGACAAATACATTATTCAAATTTTAAATGGGGCTCAATTATTTTTTATCCATATAATTGGACCCCAATTTCATAATATTTTGGTAAACATTATTATTAAAGGCATTTATTTCCATGGAGAGTTGAAATGATAATTCAAGTCCCTGACATAAGAATTATCAACTACTTAACATTTAATTATTAATTATTATGATTAAAATTTATCATAACAACAAAATATAATTATATTTTTATAATTTAAATAAATTGATGTTACCTTTTTTAAGTTATTATAATTATTTATTCATAAATCAAATACAATATGAAAAAAGCGGTTTCAGGCATTGTTTGAACTACCATATCCATGACATAATGTGATACTTTTTCTATTCCAAATATAGAAAAATTGATAAATTTAATTTATTAAGTGAAGAATATTATTTTTATGATGATATATTATGTTTCTCCGATAAATTTAGTATCATAATATTGATATGACCAAAAAATAATAACTATTTGATTAATAATGTAAATTATGTGTACTAAGAGAATAATCTGTTATCAAAATTACTTAATGTTCACATATCGATTAAATATTACACTTACTTAAATTTTAGATATATAACACTAATATAAACTAAATAAATCATTATACTAATATTATAATGATATTAAAACTAAACCATTTCATTATCATCAACTAATTATGTTAGAATTATGTTTGGGTCTGTCTAACCACATACTCTATCTATACAATAAATTTAATTCAAAAATGAATTTGAGAAAATATTTACTAGTATAATATTATTTAAATGTGTAAATAATTAGTTTTTTTCTTCTTGATTTTTTATTTTAATATCAAATTTATAAATTATAGGATAACACTTCATACGTTAAAATTCACTAAAACATAATTATAATCATCTTTTTGTAGAATGATAAATTATAAAATACTAGTAAAATGAATCCAATAAATTAAAATATATTTTTAATCATCCCCAATAATAAATTTAATTAAACAAGTAGTGATTTAGATTGAAAGAATAATCAATATGAACACATCATGTATGAAACTAGTACAAATGATAATTATAAATAGACATGTAAAAATTAGAAGAAATGATGTTGAGAATGACCATTTGTAAAGTGTATAAATGAATATAATTTAATCTATGGATTTAAATTATATGATTAAGATAACTGTTTTTATTATTAATTATTTTAAAGTATGTTATTTGAAATCTAGTTTATATTTAACATCTTTTTATCTCAAATTCATATCCTTGAGACATATTTTGTTATATTCACCTAATTTCCGTTAGTGGTTTAAAACTAACTATTTGAAATGTTATATCATGGAATATTTTTTTTTCATTGTATTTCAAGCACATTTTTTGACGTATTATTTCAAGAGGTTATAATTGAATTTATACCAATTCTGTATGTTTGGTTTTTGTATCAATTTCTATTCATTGGGACTCATGATGTAATCAAAAAATATTTAATTTTGGGTGGAGAATTAATTATCCTCGAATAATTTGTACATGATAATATTGAAAATTTAGTGATTTAAATGTCATTTTTGTTATCCATATATCATATTCCCTTAATATATGTGTTACCCTTTCTATGGTGGAATATTCTTTCAATGTTTTCGTAATGTAAATGTGTGTTTACTTTCCAATAAAATACAAACCTTTATAGATATTGGCATGGGTTTTTTTGGGGAATTATAAACCTATAGGTAATAACCCAAAAATGGTTTGTTTATAATTGAATCAATCATAACCACGATATATGATTTGTTTTCCAAATAATTCATATCTTATGAGACACTCTCAGGGGATTTGTTTTTTAATATTGACAGTCTCTAAATAATTCTTGATGAGGGGTTCTTCTTAACATTTCCTTATCCACCAACTAATGGAATCTGTCAAATCCATTAATTATCATCAATGGATAACCTGGATCATTTTAAATACCCTCTTCAAAATAAAACTTGTATAATGGTAAATAGTGTTATCATAATGATATCCCACGTATTCATTGTATGTTTTGGTGTATACTACTAGACATCCACATTATTATATAGATTGTGGAAGAATATGGTATCTATGTCTCTCATTATATGGTTTCCTATTTTCACATAAAGAAGTTACTCATAGAATGTTATGGATTGTATTGATGAATCTTATAATTAATTAATTTGAATTCTAAAAGTGACAGGGGAGACCGGACATTATATTTCCCCTTTATTATTTAGTAGGACTCGTTAGACAAAACAAGTTTGGTTTTTGTGTATTCACTTTCCTAGAGCTAGACAATTTCATGAATTTCATCTTAATTGAAAATAATTATTCATGTAAATTCATCATTAGTAACTTTTTGGTGTCTAACATTATGAATTTAATTAGTATAAGATTAGTGATTATTATTATTATTAGTGTTTTAATGTATTATCATTGATATTAATGGCCACAAATTTTAATAGAGTATGAATTCCTATTTTTCACTTATTATTTCAATATAAATTGTTCCATGTTTATTCAATGTAATATTACATTGTATGTTACCTCTTAATAAAAATTTTATCCCACCGTAATATTATTTCTATTTTCCCTAGAAAACTATAATATGACTATGAATAATTTTTAGGGATATGATATTGCGATATTCAATTTCTAGAAATATAAAAATGATGTATCATATTTTTTAAAATGTTATTTATTTATGTTTTTGGTATACTATTACTAAATAATTATTTGATCCTTGGGTATGTTTTCTACCTTTTAAATATAATGTAACATAACTATTTAATCTAGATTTTGAGAGTTATTTTCGTTATGCCATTTCCAAGTTTGTTACATTTGTAGTAATCTTAATTTTTTTTCACATTAATATAACACATCTAATGTGTATATATCTCATTTATGGAATCCCAAAGGGATTAACATTAAATAATCCATTACGTATTATGTATATAGGAATTTAATAATAAAAATTCATATTTAAGGCTCCTAATTTTAATTTTGGAGTCATTGTGCATTATGAAAGCATGACCGACAACCAATGCACTTGAAAATTAATAATTAGTATGTGATATAATTAGATATAAACATCCGTACTAATAGTGAATCAACCCATTTACTATAAGTATTTTATTCATCTAGAATCCATAAAAATGAGAAACCTAAAAACGAAAATCAAAATAAGGAACATTATAGATAAATGATACTTGAGAACATATAAAAAATTAAATTGAAAAGAAAAGTAGGCAGATACTTTGATTTATTTCATGATTTGATCATATATTATTGAATCAAAATAAAATATAGGAAAAAATTATATTTTTATGTATGATGGGATAGATCTCCATGTATTTAATATAGCATACAATAAATTTGGGATGAAAACCCTCTCTGAGAGGAAGAGGGAGTGGCCTTGTGTGAAATGACAGATATTGTTAGCATTAAAAAATTGGTCTAATGGGACACTGAATTACTAGTAAAATGACACCAGCTAGTTAGTGTTCTCAAGATGTCTTATAATATATTAGGAAGGCCACTGACTAAGTAATCATTATTATAGTAGTAGAACTAACCCTAGAAACCCTCTGGTACTATCTTAAACCCGCAGTCTTCTACCCAACCAACATTACATGTCAAAATCGAATATTTTTAGGGGTACTGACTCATCCCATACTGGTCGAATGGTCGTGGGAAAATATGATCCCCATATAAAATGAAAAAATTAGAGTCTTAAATAAAATATACAAACATGAGATTTATAAATTGATACAATGCGAACAACCATACCCGATATATAGACTTCCCTCCATAGAATGTTTATCATCAGATTATTTTTGGTGAGATGGTTATCACAATAATAGGGTATTTTACTCATTTTCTATCCTTATCCATTCATAGAAAGAGAAAATACTTTCCATATAACATGGTATAAAAATGTTGGACCATTAATGAGGCATAATATTTAATTATTCAATATACAAAAATATTCATTTTTCATTGAATAATTGATCATGTACCTAGAGAATCTATTCATAACAATGGGATGTAGAGATATGGGTAATGTTATCATGTATTAATTTATTCTATGTTTATTCAAAGCTAAACAGAGTTCACTTATTCAGAATACAAAAAGACAGGAGGAATAGAAAGTGTTGACTAGAAAACGTTTAAATTCATATAACATAAAAAGTATCTACCTTTGGTATTAAGGGAATATATGGAATCTAACATTAAAAAATATTGATAAAAAGAATAGGAATTTATTGTTATGTATGATTATTACATTATAAGTTTATCTATAAATTTTATAGTCTACATATATAATATTCAAAATAAAATTAATCACTTTTTTCATTATATTAATATAAACCATTAAATGGAAATGTTATATTAAAATTTTTCTTTTTAAGAATAGTTCTTGAAAAGTGATATCATGATAGTCAATTTTTCATTAATAATTATATATTCTATGGAATGTAAGGAAAATAGAGGGTGGTTGGGAACTTTTTAGGGAAAAAACGTTCAAATTAAATGATGGGAATGTTTGAATTCCCAAGTAGTAATAATGGTAGATATAAATTTCCTGGGACTTTCATTAAGGGTATGAGAGTTTAGTATCTGTTTAGATTTAAAATCTATAAAAATAATAAATTTATAGATGTGAGATAATCTTATAATACTCAATGAATTAACTACATATATCTTACAAATTATGCTACTCAATTTCTAATGTGTTATTGGAATATTTATTAGAATATGCCAATAGATATTATTAAAGAAAATATAATTACAACAATATAAGTTTATTTCTCTATTGATGTGAATCAATTTAAATTGATGATATATTTATAATTAAATTATATATTATTTTATTGTAAATATATAAATTATTATCCTTCATGATTTCCTAGAATATTAAATCCTTCTCTAGTATATTTATAAGGAGTTGAAAATAAAATCAAATTATTATTAAATGAAAAATATCATTCAATTTTTATTATGATCCAAATAGATTACCTAGTCAAAATAACCATTATTATACATATGGATGAATATTTTATAATCCATAAGATGAATATTCCCTAATAAATAAATTTTTTTTACTAATTGAATGTGATTATAATCAATGAAAGATAAATTAAATCTAATATTTTTTGAGGAGGGAATTCAATATCTGAAAATTTTCTGGATCTACATCTAGTAGCTCACCATAATAAAATTATAAAACCAATTAATTATTAAATATAATATATGAAAGGGGTGGATATCATATGAATTGAGTGTGTACATATTTTTCCTATATAAAATGATGTATTTTTTGAATTATTACATAAACATTCACCATGAGGAATTTGGAGAAGATGATGAAATAATAATAAAATATCTATACCAAGGGATCCATTAACCACGCAGTTTAATCATTTGTATATCATCTGTTATTTATAATAAAAAAATCTATGTTTTTTCATTAACTTTAGAGAAATTAATACCATTGATTTAAAAAAAATTTTGCATTAACTATACACTAATTACTTTCTTAATCAATATTTTTTTTCTTAATACATCTTAAATATTTCACTTTAAAATGGTTTAAATAAATTCAATATAATAAAGGAAAGTTCAAATTTATTATTCGCATATGAATTTCTTGATCAACATTTACATGCTTAATACTTATAAAATATTGATCATTATTCTGGTTAGAATAAATTAGGACTTCTAATGAATGAAAATAAAAAAATTTAATTGAATATTTTTTATAGATATTATAATTTTATATTAATTCACACTATAATAAATAATTCAACCACAATTATCAGATATTTTATTAATATATTTTTAAACTATTGTTTTTTTAAAAAATATCATATGTATTTGATGATGATATCTCAATATAATCTAAATTTTTGGAGGGGAATGATATTAATTTGTTATTTTTTTGATTCAATGATAATATGAGTTATATGAAAAATTTATTATAGTAAAATTTAGATTAAGAAGGTATATTTACTTGTAAATGTTTTAACTAATGATGGAATATATATTTTACATCTAAATGTTAACGTATAGTGGAAGTAAATGAGTTCAAAAATGTTATGTTGTTTACTTATTTTGAAAAGTTATGATCTGTTATATGATTACATTGTCTCTATGTTGGAAAGACTATAACCATGGTGAAAAATAAGGGGATGAAATTAGTATAGTTGAATGAAATTTTAGAATTTATTGAGGTAATGAAAGAGATATTGGGAAGTACATAGGTATTATCATTTTTTATGAGGAATAATATGGAATTTTATATTTGAACCATGTCTTAGTAAAAGCATCACTATATAAGGGAGTTATATTGTTTGGTAATAAGAGAAAACTATAACCAAGGTATACTATCCCATTTTATATTTTTGATATAATTACAGTTATGGGTAATCAATTATGCATCCCACCCAACCACTCTATGGTGAATGACATCATCCATGTATCATTATTGATGAATAACATGCTAGACCTAACAGATGTGTTCACCACGGAATAAATAAGTCTATAACAACACTTTTAATTAAATTAAGAACATTTCATGTTTCATGGAACTATTGAGAATGCTTTGGAGATTCAGATAAATGAATTGAGGAAATGAATTTGGATGACTCCTGTGTTAGAGGATGCAACATGTGAACCAGAAGTGGCAATCATATAAAAGTAACCATTGTTGTAAAAAAGATAAATTTTACTTCAAAATAAAGAATTTATAACTAGTGATATATAATACATTATAATTTAAGGAACCACTGTAAACATGATATCTAAGGTATCATTCTGTGAAGGGAATATGAAATATATAAGATACAATAAGGTATTAAAAACAATATATAGTAGAATATAAAAGGTATATGATCTAAATATGTATGTCAGTGATTTTAGGTGTTAGAACTAAGTGTATAAATAAATTTTAAAAAATATTATGAAGGTTAAAGTAAAAAATAGGAATTTGATTATTGGGAACTAAAGTGTTAAAATAATAACAACACTCTCTTACATTACTAGTAAAAAATAAATACTTTAAAAAAATTATAACAAAATAAATAATATCAATTGGTAATAATATTATTTTAACTATATGAAACCCCATGTTAATAAATGTATTATATCTTGACTACCCTTATATATCATATAATTAGTGGTAGATTTATTGAATACAGGATTAAAATTAATTTATCCCCCAATTATTCATTTCAAAAAATAGTAAAAATTTTATTTAATAAATTAACATATCATATGAATGATTTTGATTTCATAAACTAAAATTCGGAATTAAAATCCTCATACCCAAATTATGTAGTGGTGAATTTTTCAGAAATAATGCATTTAATAATTTTTTTGGTTAAATAATAAATTAGGGTTTGAAAATATAAAAAATAATATGGCGCCAGATTGACTTGAGTGAGATATAATTAATAATATTAATTCTTTCTCATATAAAAATATATTTATTTGTCAAATTTTATATTTCAAATGTAATAATTTAATCATCCAAACCTATACTGATTTTTGAAAAATATAATGTATTTATAAAATTTATGAAAACAATTATTTTAGATTAAATATCATTTACATCTCTAAACTAGTATAATTTATGTTGGTTTTGTACCCATGAAAATAAAATCTATTTATGTGGACCCAAATTTGAAATACCATTATTTAATTGTATGAAAAGAACAATGATTTTTTATTATTCTAAAACAAAAAAAATCCTATGTATAAAAATGAATAAAATTTTTACCCTTAATAATTATAAATACCTCCAACATTCCATTAACATCAAATCGAAAACCAAAGATCATGATTTAACATTCTTTTTCCAATATAATAATATTTTTCATGTCACTTGGTAAGATAAATTCTTCAAACTCTTGGTATATTTTATCTTGATGTTAGTTTTAAGGGTTTTCTTCAATAGACATAGTGATAAAGGGGTTACAAAACCACTTATATTAATTTATATATTTATTGTAAACAATATATACATCTAAGAAATTTATTCTTTATAATTTGGTAATGGGAATAAGAACTTGAGGATTTTTCTCACAATTTTCAGAACTTTTCATTTGAATGATTTTCAATTTTATTATATTAATTTATTTATTGATTTTATAGATAATTACTAAAAACTAATGGTTATGTTGAAAATTATCTTTACCTAATATTATAATTCCATCATAAATCTTTACAAAAAAATACATATTTTAATATTTATTACAAGATTTTTATATCATTTATTTAGTCTTCAATCATTAAATTAAATTAAATATATTCCAAATAATACCCTTATAGGAATAATGTTACCCATTATAATATGGAATTATTAAGGATCAATTATTTTTCACTATGAAAATCATATAATTCCTACTATATTACTATATATTAGTCTAGATAGTCGCATAACTCAGTCAAATGAGGAAACCTTGACATTGAATATACCCTTTAGTTTTATAACTATAATTATTGATTACGAATACTAGTATATGATAATTGATGCTTCTATATCATTATGACATGAATTCATTTCCTATATTTTTCATATGATGTTGCATTAGATCTATTATATGAGGGGAGGATATTATAACTATTTATCCACATGTCAAAAAGGTAAAAATCAGGTTTTAAACTAGTATGAGATAATTGAGTAATTATAGAAGTATTATTTATTATTTCTTTTCATAGGTCCTTGAGGGTAGGTATTGATGGATTTTTTGATGTTATGAATGTAATATAATAACAACTAACATTATTAATTTTATTATAATGAAATATAATTTTCTGAATTATTAATTACCATTTTTATATATTCAAAATATTTTATTCTCACTTAAGAATCATTTGGAAAAAATTCCCCTTGTTATTAATTCATTTATTATACATGTTATATTAAATTGTACAATACCCCTTACAGTGATTCTAATATCACCTGTTTATTTTATTTTATATATTTTTATGAAATAATTAAGATTATTAAGACTGTTTTAAAGATTATTATAATAAAATTATATTTGTTTTTATAAATATTATGTTGTATTTGAGGTTTATAAATCGAACATTAATTATATTTCATGTATATTGTCTCTTAAGACTTATAAATTAATAAATATAATAGAATTTTATCACTTTTATAACACACCATTGTAAAAATAATACCATGGGGTCCATGGTATTAGAGGCATTATTATTACATTGGATAAAACCTAGTTTTCAAAATTTCATTTTATCACAACCAATTATTTAAATATATATTGGTTTATAAAAGAGCCCATACATAAAATAAAAATATTGTATATATAATTATCATAAGGAGAAAACAAAAATATACATTTTTCAACATTCAATAATGACTTGATTTTACCATTAATTATATGTTATAATTAATATAAATAATATTATTTATAATTAATGTCATTAATTCTCCCTATTGTGTTGAATTGGTTAGATATTTTTTAAAAGAAATTTTTGATTCATTTTTAATGAAAAAAAACCACATTTCAATGTAATCCTCACAAACTAGTGATGTATTAGCATATCAAGTTCCTTGAAAATCACTATGAATAACCAATGTTTAAGAATTATTTTGGATATAATGAATTATATGTTTTTGAAAATAATTTATAAGTGATATCCACCAGAGTTTATGTAAAATTATAATTTATTATATAAAATTCACCAATAATACAATAGTTTCTGGAATTCATACTGATATATATGTAAACCACGGATGTATAAAAAATATCCAATACCTCCATTACAATAAAGAATAATTATAGGGAGAAACTTTAAAATATGTCTAACCTAATGATTTATTTGTAATTTATTTTTTTAAAATAAACTATATAAAATTTAATAATAATAATACCATTAAAATAATAATTCATAATAACTTTATCCCATAGTTTAAAAACCTCATTCATCACCTGTGAGTTGTGTAGTACACATATCATTAACACCAATAAATATAATTATTTTCACTCTATTTTTATTTATTGAATTTATATAATTATTAATTTTTTAGATATATTGAATTTATTTTAAAAGACCCTCAAATATTTTATTTCTCATAGTTCTATGTGAAATAAAAATTAATTTTGTGGAGTAGGTAGTATAAATAGTGACAATGGATACTCTCTTAATAGCGGGACATGATTGTTTTTTTTCATATCATGGGTTTTTAAATTTATCCTTATTTATTATTTCTCATAGAAAAAATACTCACAATGTAGAAATAAATTAATATTAATTGGAAAAGGTATATATGTTGAGAATGTGTATAGTGGTTGAGGGAAACATGGGATAATAGTTAGATATTATGATTTAAATGGTGACGTGGATCTTTAATAAGGATTCCTCTAGTGAATTGTCTAAATGGAATAAATATATGATATGTGATATATTAAAAATTTTCTTTTGTAAAATATAGTTATTATTAAAATATGTTGTATGAAGATCATGAATAAGTGTTTGATAAAAATAGTTAATGTTGTACTTTAGATATTATATAAATATATATATTTTATAATAGTAATATTTCATACTCATGATTAACTTGTCATAGAATTTAATAATTTCTTCAAATAAATAAATTTCATCAATGTATTTTATAGATTTATTAATGATATCTATGATGATATAATTGAGAGAATGATTATAAAAATGAATATATATTGTCATTGTGGTATTAATCATCCCAAAAAGGAAGAATTAATCTATTTTCAATTGTCAATCAATATGTCTACATGATTCGAACAATTTTATACCTATAATATAATTATTATATTTATTTATATCCATTAGGTAATGAAAAAAATATTCAATGATTCTTCTCATAGATTCACCAAACAATATAAATGTTGGGTAACATATTTTAGATCATTCCTTAAGAAACATGTGATAGGATTTCACATTTCATCACATTTTATCATCCACATCACATTATTATTCATAATAATATATTTTAGTACTGAGATCAATGAATTTAAAATAACATCCTTTTAAATTATTAACATGATTTTAGTAGTCTAAAAAATAAATTTTTAGTATAGTAGTATTATAAGTATTTACATTCATTAAATGGTCATAAATAAGAATAATCATGGGGAGTGAAGATGAAAATTCATGTGAATCTTTTTGGAATGATATTTAAATTATTTAATCCTCCATTCAATGGAACGAGTCTTATATCATGTGTGAAAAAAAACATTATTTTTTATCCTTTCTTAATTTTTAAATCCTATCTTCTATATATGACTTGTAATCTACATTAAAATATTATTACATATAATAATATTTCGATTTTTAACTTTTATAAATATAATTTGTTTCTATATTTTTGTATCACTAAATTTAATTAGGTGATTTGATACAATTTTTTTCCATTTCATAATGAAGTCTTATAATGAAGGCGTATCCACTAATTTCTGATTTAATGATTTAGACTTATGCATAAATAATATAACAAATGTGGGTATATCAAAATAAAAAGTTTTTAATTTTCTAATTATATAATATACATCATATCTAGAGTGATTTTGTATATACCATAGAAATTCATGAATTATAATATCATTTATAATTTTTACCCTGAAAATTAATCTTTACAAAAATATGGAGTCCTTTATTTCAATGGATTATTACTATGATTATTACTAATAAATAATGAATAAGATTATTTCACTTAGATCAACAACACAAAACATATTATACCTATAAGTGTCATTTATTCCCAATGATTGAAAAAACACTATTCAAATTAATAAAATAAATCATTTATTAAAGATATTTTGTAAAATATATATCCTATAGATTATAAAAAATAAGGAAGTTCATATGTTTAATCCAGGTAATATAACAGAATAAATATAAGAAATTTTTATAATATTATTTTTATTATAGAGTTATTAAATAATATAATTTCCAATTTTCTCCATATATATCGATATAAATGATGAAATATGAAGCCTTAATATTTGTTTTAGAAATAAATTTTATATAGATTTGAAGTCACATCTTAGCCTACAAGTAATACACTATATGAATACTAATAATACCTACTTTTAAGAAATTATGTTCAATGGAGATTCCCAAGAGGATAACCAAAATTTATGAGTATGAAGATGTAAAGTCGTGGAATTCCCGTGGATTTTTTAAATACATTGGAATTTTACAAGTCTACAGTTTCTGATGGCGCTTGATTCCGAGGCCTGGTGTGTCAGGAATCATTTTCTGAAGTTTTGTTTGGGTACGTTCAGCAAATGTATGAGCTCGTTTTTATAACTTTTGAACTGGTGCACGGAATCAAAATATGAGGGCACCGTTTAACTCATAGTGCCAGTTTTCTCTTTAGAAGACTTTCAACTCGACGGTGGATGGTCGGGAATAAAATTTAGATTTTGGATTTTTTTGAAAAAATTATAAAATAAAGTGTAGCCAAACATTATTTTATTCGAGGCACCATGTGAGTGTGGGTAGTTGGAACCTCCACATGGGAGTTAGTGGTGGGACTGCCACACCCTAACACCCCATGAGAGGTTATGGTGGTGGGGCCTACCCAAACCCAACCTCTCATGTGAGGTTAATTGAGGTGGGGACCACCCGAGTCGCAAAACCTCCCTATTAATAATAGAGGTGGGGACCACCCGAACCCTAATGATGGTGTATGGTGAAACCTCTCAACTCCCTCATAAATGAGGGAGAGCCTCTTGACCTCCTCCACCATAATTATTCCAACACACGCACCATTAATTTTTCCAACGCACCGAATCATTGCACCAATGTAAATTAATTGGCTTTTTCTTTTTAGATTAAGTAAAAGTGTTGTTGAAATTAGGAAGGTTCCTAATAAATGAGCCATCATAATTTCCATGGATCATTACCAACATTCCCCTCTCTCCTATATATATGGAGCTTGGGAGGAGGATTCAGGATGGCTTCACCAAGCAACGAACCGCGGGTGAAGTGTAATGAAGCCCAACACTTGGAGGATTACGCTCTCCAATGAAGAACGTGAAGAATGTGAAGAATGATGACGATGATATTTTTCACAGGCCTTCTTCCTAGGGACCCCCTTCGACATGGGACATGATCATCTACCACGAATTGATATCCATCCTTATGTGACGTCAACGAATGACTACTAGCAAATCAAAGGTAGGAAGTTTCGTGTTATTTTATATTTGATTATAAACCTCATTATTCATCATACAATGTTATGGTATGAGAATCATTAATTTTTATCACCGTAACAAGGAGGGCTCGGGTCACATGAACATGGTCCAACCCTCCCCTTGTATGTTAATGATCGATGATGACATCTTGGAAAAGTGGTGACGATGATGAGGACAGCGAACAAGGACTGCGCTACCTGTGGCCTCCACGAACCGTGGCGCCCCGCGGCGCCCCGGTGCGCTTCGTGCACCCTAGCGTGCTGCCCGGCACCACATCTCTCCACCGGCATGCTTCTCGGTGCCCTCACGCCCGGCCAGTGCACTTCCCGGTGCCCCCACTCCCCATAGGTACGCTTCCTGGTGCCCCCTGTCGTTCCGGCGCGCTGCTTGGCACCCCCGCACCCCTACACCGCACTGGCCCGCTGCCCGGTGCCTCCCTCCCCCCCGGCCGGCGCGCTGCCCGGTTCCCCACACCCCGCCGACGGCCTGCCCGGACCCTGCCTGCGGCCTGCCCAGCACCCCGGTGCACATCCCGGTGCACCCGCAGCCTACCGGTGACCAGCCGACCGACTTTCACCCTGCGCGGCCTGCCTGTTGGGCTCCCAGCCACCTGTCTCCCAAGCCACCCCATAACATACCCGGCGGTGTCGCTGGCAGAACCGACACAGTCTCCCGGAGTGTGTTACGAGCCACCTACGTGGTGACTACCGAAACGAACATCCCTCACGGTCTGCTGGGCCCGGGCCCAGGGGACCGGGTCAAAACAAAGCTGAATGACCTGCCCAATGGGCCGGGTCAGACCCAATGAGTCTTAATGGGTTGACCCAGACTGGGTCAGCCCAGACTGGGTTGGGCCGAGTCGGTCCGACCGGGTCTGACCGGACCCAGGACGATTACTAACCCATTACCTTCTTGGGCATTATCTTTGGCATCAGACGTCCATTTGATGAACCGTAAGTGGTGCCGGTATTCTTGGAGCATAGCCGTCCCTTTGAGTATACCCCACTAGAGTTCAGGGTATAGTGGAGCCACGATCAGGTTGGTTTGTACATGAATACAATTGGGCCCCCAAGACAAAAATGCTAATAACTCACAAATTGAGCATTTGATTGCTGTGTCGTTTGTTGCGTTGTGACCCCTATGTCTTGGCATACCTTTGAGATACTTTTACATGATACTTCGTGACACTTGGAGTATCGACCAGTAGCTTGTGGAGTGGATCCTCCCAGAGATGTGCGTACAGCGTGTGGAGACCTATTAGATGTAGACCTAATTACTGCATGAACGATTCAACCCGGGGAGACTCGACTAGCCCAGTGGTTGGAGCGCCATGTAATTGGATGAAGACCCACGGCATACGGAGCGCCTGGTAGTTGGAAGAAGACCTGCGGCACTCGAAAGGAGGAGTACCTTTGACGACTACTAGGGGGAAATCCTAGTATTTGGCAGCAGACCCATAGCGGACGGAGTGCCCGGTAGTTGGCAGCAGACCCTCAGTACTCGATAGGGGGAGTACCTTAGCAGTCTAAGGTTAGTGAGAAGCACCTCAGAGTCATGATAGGGCCACTATACTCGACAGAGGAGGATTTCTCCAGCAGGCGTGGTTTCGATAATGAAAATCATGTTTTGACTGGAGTCAATGACCTTTGTGTTTTCCTCATGATTGAGATGGGTTACTTGATAAATTAGGTATATGTATGGGCATATAGCTAAGTAATGGTTATCTATTGAAATCATACTTTGTGGTTTATCCTTGTTATATTTTGTGAGAACATGAGGTTCTCAAGGTCCCTACTGATTATCATTATACTAACCCCTACATGGGCTATGCCCGCACCTCGTTGTGCTGGAAGCAGACAACAAACAGTGCTAACGGAGGCCAAGAGCACTAGGAGTGGATGGTATCCACAGGAGGACCTTACAACGTATCGGTACATGATGGATTCTGACAAGTGTGGAGTGATGTGGAGTCCATCTATACCAACCCTTCAGGTAAGAACCCCGGAGGATGATCCAGGAGCTTCTAGACACCTTACAACAGTTTTTCTTTTCATTTGTACATGTTTTTCCATTCCTTATACTTTATTGTTGGGCATATATTTTCGACCCCTTTACTTTATGTACACATGTTATACAGCTTTTACATAGTGTTTCCTTCTGTTTGTACTCTGGTTTTGTCTGTTTACGTTTTATAAAGGCAATTACTTACCAGTTTTTGGGAATTGTTCCTTTGGTGCTAGTCGCCATCCCCTGGCCTATGTAAGGCGGGATTGGGGTACTCGCGATACGTGCCCCGGATGACGGGTCCTGAAAATTTGTTATCAGAGGACGTTGGTTCTACCGTAGAACATAGGACTCTGATATTTCATTCTGCGAAGCAATAATATTAAGGGTACTAAGTGTGGTTTTCAGTTCAGGGAGTACAGTGTTGGAGCAGGCAGCCAACGTATCCATACACCAGGACCTTGACAACTGATTTTCGACATAGTACACAAAAGCACCGATTGCTTGTGTGTTTTAGAATGTTTTCTTTAAGTTAGTTCATACATGTTCAGATCACTAGGTTTAGTCTTTTGACCGTGTCGCATTTGTTTCTTTCCAGATTCCTCCCCGCAGACGACCAGCTAATGCCCTGGTAGTGGTACGTACTGATAGCCCGCCGAGCGATGAGGACTCTCTATAGGGCCTTATTCCAGTTGAAGCACCAACGGAGACACCAGCAGTACTACTTCCCATTGGGCCACCGATGCCACCAGCCCCAGCTGAAGAGAGTGAATTCCGCTTGTGCACACTGCATGAGTTCTAGTGGCAGTGGCCACCTAGGTTTAGGGGAGAGACTGGCCCGAAGGTAGCTAAGGATTGGCTGGAGGTCATGGTGAGAGTTTTATACTGGTAAGGACACTAGCCACCTTCATGGTGATCATTGTTGCCATCCTCCTTCAGAAAGCAGTAGGGAGATGGTGGAGCCTGATGCTCCAGACTCAGGATGAGGCATCACTTCTATGGGAAGACTTCGAGAGCCTACTTCGGGAGGAGTCTGTACAAGCCACCCTTCGAGCGGTGTAGATACATGAGCTACTTCATCTTCTGTAAGGCAGCATGAGTGTAGCTTAGTACTCAGCGAATTTCACCAAACTTTTTAACATTTCCACTAATATGGTATAGGACCCGTTCTTCATGGCTCAAACCTTTGATGAGGGACTTAGGAAAGAGATCAGAGCTGCAGTTATCTCCCAAAAAAACCCAACTAATGTAGGAGTGTTAGAGAAACCCCACCTAGTGGAGATTTTTCTTCCTTAGCAGTCTCCAGCACCGAGATCCACCACTAGCCGACTTGTAGTAGAGGATTCTATAGCTAGCAGTAGACAGATGACGCAGAGGTCAAAGAGGAACTGACCAATAGGTGGTTGAATGCACGAATCAGTATCGGTTGTGCGGGGCACCCAGAGTGGAGACAGAGCCCGTCAGTCCAGGAGCTGAATGTGTTACTCCTGTGGCAGGCTTGGTTACATGGCTCGTGACTGTCCGACCCGCCATTATTTTGATCAGCAGACAATTGAGGGACCTCCCAAAAAGAGGCAGAGATTCGATCGAGGTGGTCCACAGGGCGTAAGAGGACGTCCCAGAGGAGCTGGTCGTGCAGCTGGTGGTGGACAACATTATGAGGTTCTACCGCCACCACCACCAGGAGGTACACCCCGACAACATGGAGCTGGTGGACAGGGTAGAGCACTGCTTCAGGAAGCTGAGGCCTACGATCATAGTCCATCAGAGATGATTCGAGATATGATCTATGTCTATTCCACCCTAGCTATAGTTCTTATAGACATGGGTGTCAGTAACTCAATCATTGACACTTCCCTTGTTTAGAGCTCAGATATTCCGAAGGAGATGTTGTTTCGATCTTTACAGCTAGAGACTCATACAGAAGATGATTTGATGATTGTGTACTGGTTCCGACAGTGTAGGATTACTCTAGGAGATGAGATCATCAGCTGGGATCTCCTAGTAGCGGCGTCGAGGCCTTATGACGTCATATTGGGTATGGAATGGTTATCAATAGTCCATGATCAGATCGACTATATTAGGTTAAAAGTGCGGTGTGTCTGCACAGATGGGACCAGGTTTACCTTCGCTGACAAGAGGAGAACCTTTGCTGCATAGAATAGTCTTATTCTAAGGAGGGTGCAGCCGATCACTCACCAGTTGTCTTGATTTACCCTCAGAGCATTTGATGCGGAGAGTCTGAAAAATCCTATAGTGGTGGACCTGTGCACAGATGTTTTCCCTGACGATGTTCCAGGATTACCTACTCACAAAGAGGTGGACTTCTACATTTACATGTATCCCAAAATGACCCCAATATATAATCCAACATAACGGATAGCTCCCGCTGAGATTCATGAACTAAGGATTCAACTTGGAGAATTGTAGGAAAATGGATTCATCGAGCCCAGTGTTTCTCCACGGGAAGACCCAATTCTATTCGGCAAGAAGGCGGATGGGAGATTGAGGCCATGTGTCGACTATCGTCACCTGAACCAGGTGACTATGAAGAACAAGTACCCACTCACAATGATTGAGGACCTCTTTGATCATATCAAGGGAGCATGATGGTTCTTGAAGATATACCTTAGATCAGACTATCACCAGCTCAGAGTTTGAGAATAGGATCCATAAAAGATGGCCTTCAGGTGCCATTACAGCCACTACGAGTTCTTTGTTAGGACATTCAGCGTAACCAACACTCCAGCAATGTTCATGAGTCTAGTTAATAGGTTCTTCCATCCATAACTCGATTACATTGTTGTAGTATTTATCAATGACATGCTGATTTACTTGACTACTGAGGAGGTGCATGCCTACCATTTACAGGTATTACTGTACACACTCGGAGAGCACCTGCTTTATGGTAAGCTCTCGAAGTGCCAGTTTTGGATTTGAGATGTTTAATTTTTGCGACACATAATCTCGAAGGCTTGGGTTTCAGTGGACCCAACAAATATCGAGGCGGAACTTGCATGGGAGCCACCCAGGAGTCTGACGGAGATAGAGAGTTTCCTGGTCATGGCTGGATACTACCAATGATTCATTCGAGAATTATTTAGAGTTGTAGAACTGCTACCAGCCTTGATAAAGAAGGGGAAACCCTTCATGTAGTTGGAGAGATACCGTCACATATTTCAGAAGATGAGGCAGAGGATGACTAGCGCCCCCCATCCTGAGGCTTCCAGAGGAAGGCTTAGGGTAAGTAGTTTTTTGTGACACATCAGAGACTGAACTCGAGTGTGTCCAGATGCAGGAGTGAGAATTGATCACGTATGGTTCTTGCCACCTAAGAAAATATGAGCAAAACTATGTTACCCATGATCTGGTGTTAGCAGTAGTGGTCTTCACCTTGAACATATGGTGGTATGATCTGATGGGTGAATGTTTTACCATGTACTCTGATCACAGTAGTCTCAGGTATATCTTCTCTCAGAAGGACCTGAACCTGAGATATTGACGATGGTTTGATTTCATCCAGGACTATGTCTTTTGCGATAGTTTATACTCCCTGGAAAGGGAATGTTGGTGAGGATACGCTCAACATGAGGACTAGCATACAACTACTAGGTGAGGTGACGGAGCATCTGGCTTCCTTACAGATAAGATTTGTTGATAAATATGGGGCACCCTATCGACAATATATTAAAGTCACTCCCCCACTTATTCAGCGTGTTAGGGAGGCGTAACATGGGGACGCTGACTACGAGACATGACATGCTCAGATATCCACAGGGCAGGAACCTGATAGATTTTTTGAAGGTGGGGAGCACATCATCCTCTTCAGAGGAAGTAGCATGGTACCAATTTCACTTCAAGAGGAAGTGGTGAGGGAGTTCCACACTTCCCCTATAGCGGTACATTCAGGAGTGGTGAGGATTTACCTGGCACTTCGACGACAGCACTGGTGTCTAGGTATGAATAAGGCAGTATCATAGTTTTTCTCATGGTGCCTCACTTTTCAGCAAGTGAAGGTGGAGCACCAGGTACCAGTAGGATTGGTACAATCCTTAGAGGTCCCAGAGTGGAATTGGGATGCGATATCCATGGACTTCATGGCGGGTCTTCTACGTGCATCCATGAGTCATGCTTCAATGTGGGTGATCGTTGACCGACTCACCATGTCGGCCCACTTCCTACCGATCAGAGAGCAGGGCTCAGTAGAGAGATTAGGACACCTATACATGCAGGATATTTTGAATTTTCATGGATTATCATCCTCTATTGTCTCTTATTGTGATTCATGATCCACTTAATAGCTATGGAAGGGGTTTCATGAGGATTTTAGGACAACGCTTTACTGGAGCACCGCCTTCGATCCTCAGACGGGTGGTCAGACCGAGAGGACCATTTTGACCCTCGAGGACATACTCCGTGCATGTGTCCTCGACTTTGGTCTCATATGGGAGGACCAATTTCCTTAGGTGTATTTTTCCATCAACAACACCCATCACTCCACCATAGGGATGGAACCTTTTGAGGATTTATAAAGACGATCTCACAGATCGCCACTATGCTGGACAGACCTAGGGGAGTCAGCACTAGTGGAACCAGAGATGGTATGAGCTACCATGGAGAAGCTTCAGATCACCTAAGAGTGGATAAAGACTACACAGAGTAGGTAGAAGACATATGATGACAAGAAGTTGAGGCCTCTGGAGTTCGAGGATGGAGACCACGTTTTCCTTCGGGTCTCACCTCAACGAGGTCTACAGAGATTTGTCTGAGGTGAAAAGTTATCTCTAAGGTTCATTAGACCTTTCCGGGTCCCTAGAAGAGTAGGCGAGGTGGATTACTTCTTGGTTCTTCCAACTCAGTTTCAAGGGTGCATGACGTCTTCCATGTATCTCAGTTGAGGTGATACGTGCATGACCCATCCCACATTATCGACCATGGGGAGGTGGACATCGCTGGCGTAGAAACATTCACGAAGGTCCAGTGGGGATTGAGGATCGATAGGAGTGGGTCCTACGTGGTTGGGTGATACCTATGGTGTGCATTCACTGGTGGTATGGGACATTCTCGGAGAGCACATGGAAGTTGGAGGCTTAGATGCGTGCTCAACACCCACATTTGTTCCCTTAGTGTGAGTTGTAGCTTACAAGGATGTAATGCCCTATGGTGGGGAGAATGTAAAGACCCATAATTCCTGTGACATTTTTTTAAAGACATGGGAATTTTACGAGTCCGTAGTTTCGGACAGCACATGATTCTGAGGCCAGGTGTTCCCAGAATCAATTTCTGATGTTTTGTTCGGGTACGTTCAGTAAACGTACAAGCAGGTTTTTATAACATTTGAACTAGTGTTTGGAATTGAAATCGGAGGGCACCGTTGAACATGCAATTCCAGTTATCTCTTAATAATAATTTCACCTCAATGGAAGATGGTCATGAATAAAAGTTATTTTTTGGATTTTTTTATAAAAAAAATAATAAAATAATGTATAGCCACACTTTATTTCATTCCAGCAGCCATGTTAGTGTGGGTAATTGGAACCTCCACATCGGAGTTGGTTGTGGCACCACCACACACTAACCTACCATGAGAGGTTTTGGTGGGGCGGGCCTACCCAAACCCAACCTCTCATGTGAGGTTAATTAGGGTGGGCACCACCCGAGTTGAAAAACCTCCCTATTAATGATAGGGTTGGGGACTACCTGACCCTTATTGATGGTGGTGGATTAATCCTCTCAAATCCCACATAAATTACGGAGATACTCTTAACCTCCTCCACCATAATTGTTCCAATGCACACACAATTAATTTTTCCAACGCAGCGCATTGTTGCACCAATACAAATTAATTGGCTTTCCCATTTTAAATTAAGTAAAAGTAATGTTGGAATTTAGGAAGGTTCCTAATAAATGAACCGTCATAAATTCCAATGATCATTACTTACATTCCCTCCTCTTCTATATATATGGAGCATGGGTGGAGGATTTGGGATGGCTTCACCAAGCGACAAAGCGCTGCTAAAGTGTGGTGATGCCCAACACTTGGAGGATTATGTTCTCCAACGAAGAATGAAAAGAATGTGAAGAATTCCAACGAAGGTATTTTTCTCCATCCATCTTGCTTGGACCCCCTTCAACGTGGGACATGATCAACTACCACGGATTGACGACCATCCTTCTGCGACGTCAATGGACAACTACCAGAAAATCAAAGGTAGGGAGTTTCGTGTTATTTTACATTTGATTATAAACATCGTTCTTCATTGAAAAAAGTTATGGTATGAGAATCTCCAATTTCATTCTATTGTAAAGAGGAGGGCTCTGGCCACACAAACATGGTCCATCCCTTCCCATGTTTGTTCATGTTTTATGATGACATCTTGGAAAAGAGGCGATGGTGAAGAAGACGGTGAACAAGTTCCACGCTACTCGTGGGCTCCGCGAAATGCGCTGCCCCGCAGCGCCCCGGTGCGCTTTCCATGCCCTAGGGAACAGCCTTAGTGCACTCCGCGGTACAGCTTCTCCCCACTAGTGCACTACCCGACATCCCTCACCCCGCTGGGGCGTTTCCTGGCGCCCCGACGCCCCACCGTGGCGCTGCCCGGCGACCCCGCACCCCCTGGCATGATGCTCGTCTCCCACGCGCCTCACAGGCGCACTGCTTGGTGCCCCCGCGCCCCGCTGGAGGCCTGCCCTGCACCCCAGCACCCTGCCCGACACCCCGGCACCCTGCATGGTGCACCCGCAGCCTACTAGTGACTAGCCGGCCTACCTGTTCCCTGCGTGGCCTGCCTGCTGGCCTCTCTACCTCCGACCTCCCGAGCCAACCCGCAGCTTCCCCCGCTGTGTCACTGGACAAACCGGGCCGGTCTCTAAGGCCGAGTTACCAGTCTACCTACATGGAGACTACCAGGTCGAACCGCCCTCGCAGCCCGCTGGGCTGGGTCCAGTGGACCGGGTCAAAACATAGTGGACCGACCCACCCAATGGGACGTGTCAGACCTCGCAAGTCGTACCGGGTCGACCCAGAATGGGTTGGGCCAAGTCTTCCAACCGGGTCGGACCAGACCTGGGCCCATTACTGGCCCATAACCTTCTTGGGCCATATCTTTTTCACCAGACGTCTGTTTGTTGAACTGTCAATAGCGCCAATATTCATAGAGCATAGTCGTCCTTTTGAGTATACCCCACTAGAGATCGTGGTATAGTTGAGTCACGGTCAGGTTGGTTCGTACACGAATCCAGCAGGGCCTCCGGGACTAAAATACAAATAACTCACAGACCGAGCATCCAATTGATGTGTCGTTTATTGCATTGATACCTTTATGACGTGGCAGTCATTTGAGATACTTCTATGTGAGACTTCATGACACATGGTGTATTAACTAGTAGGTCGTGGATCAGATCCTCTTGGAGACAATAATATAGAGAGTGGAGACCTAGTAGCTGTAGACCTGACGACTGCTTGACCAATTCAACATAAAGAGACTAGACTATCCTAGTGGATGAAGTGCTCGGTATTTGGTGGCAGTCCCTCGGCGGACGGAGTGCCTGGTAGTTGGCAGCAGACCCGCGGTACTCGACAGGAGGATTACCTCTGACTACTATTAGGGGAAGCGTCTGGTATTTGGCGGCAGACCCACAGCGGACGGGGAACCTTTTAGTTGGCAACAGACCCCTGGTACTCGATTGGAGGATTAACTTAGTAGTCTAAGGTTTGTGAGAAGAGCCTCAGATTCAAGACAGGGCCAATGTACTCGATAGAGGAGGGGTTCTCCATTAGCCATGGTTTCGATAATGAAAATCCTGGTTTGAGCTGAGTCAATGACCTTTGTGTTTTCCTCATGATTGAGATGGGTTACTTGATAACTTAGGTATATGTATGGGCATATACCTATGTAATGTTTTTCTGTTGAAATAATACATTGTGGTTTATCTTTGTTGGATTTTATGAGACCATGAGGGTCTTGGGATCCATACTGAGTATCATTATACTCACCCCTACACGGGCTATGCCCGCACCTTATTGTGTTGGATACAGATGACGGACAACACAAATGGAGGCTGTGAGGATCAGGACTGGACGTTATCGGGAGGAGGACCATAAGACTTATCATTACATGGTGGAGTATGATAGGGGTGGAGTGATATGGAGTCCATCTGTACCTACCCTTAAGGTAGGACCCCTGGAGGACAATCCATCAGCTTCTATAAACCTTCCAGCAGTTTGTTGTTTTTAGTTTTACATGTTTGTCCATTCCATGTTCTTTTTTATTGGGCTTGTATTTCCGGCCCCTTTACTTTCAGTACACTTGTTATACAACTTTTCCTTAGTGTTTTCTTCCACTTTTACTCTGGTTGTGTGTGTTTAGGTTTTATAAAGGCTATGTCTTTCAGGTTATAGGGAATTACATATTTGATTCTAGTCCCCAACCCCTGGCCTATGGATGGTGGGTTTGGGGTAGTCACGATATGGGCAATGGGGGAAAGGTCGTGATATAAGATATTATGAAAAAATAGACTATTTGTTTTATGTTATTTCAATCCTATAAATTTATTTTTGATAGAAAAATTAATTTTATCATAGTGTAAATAACATAGGAAAAAAATTTGCTAGGGATAACAAAAATGAAATCATTATCCAATGTTTAAATAAAAACTCAGGCAAAGGACATGATTCCAATTATTTAGCACTCATAGACACCCTATATATGTAATTAACAGCACTAACTCTATTAATTAAAACTAGAATCATATTAAAACACATATAGAGTACCAAAAAAGTAATCGAAATCAGAAAAAAATCTATCATCTAGATTTTTGATACATAGTATCTTATCATCAATTATAAAATTATAAATAATATCCATCATAAAATATAAGAGAAATTGTGAGTATTTCATGGCCATACCCTAGGTGATAATGTCTAGACCATATAATTAATCTATATATATATTACCCAAATTATAAAAATAAAAAATTCACTAAAAGGTAGAAGTTTTGGATAAAAAAATGGATGATAATGACTTCATAGTTAGACACACGAAGAGGTATGAAAAATAACCTTAGTTTATATAGAGTACGGAAAAATGTATTACCCTTCCAATGGTTATGTTATCCTATTTCCTAAGTTCTATATTTTTATACAGTCTAGATGAACTCTGATATGAAAATAGAAGTGGTTTTAATCATAATCGACTAATTTCATGGTTCCATTTATCCCAACCTTGTCAACAACTGTACAATGAATTTATTAACATTAATATAGAAAACTAATATGTCAATATTTTTTTATAAATTTACATTAGTAATTCAATATTTATAAATATTTTATTACACAAAATAAAAATATATGAAATAAGAATCTAGTGAAGATACATTTGAATAAATGTTCATAGTTGATACTACTAAATAAATATAAGGAAACAAAATTTATATAAATTATCATTATAAAACCTGATGAGGACACCATTATTATCACTTTTTATTTTTCATGTTGTAATTATTTTTTATTTTTTATTGAAATAAACAGATATAGATAGGATTATATGATAATAATATATTATAATAGTATGATGTAAAGAATGGGAAACAATTTACTTATAGGATATGTAATTCATTCCAAGAAAATATTATGGAGTTCAATAATTGATTCATCCTGATTTTTCATGATTTTGTGTCAATATTGACAATAATATTCTTATATTCTAAAATTGTAATAACTTTAAAACACAAAATAACTTATTTTAAAATCAATCTATATATATATTATTTATTTCAAACTTTACATTATTTATACCACGATATATAATTATAACATTGACATAAAGGGAGATCCAAAATAGGTTTAATGGTATATACATATCATGATAATTATAACTCCTCTATGATACTTAAAAATTTTATTGTATGCATGCCATCAAAAAAGTACAACCACATTGAAGGCTATGTCATAATATAGGGGGATGTATAATACAAATATGAAAATAACTCAATGTCTTGGGAATTGTTAGTCAATGTAATTAGTAATAACAAATTTATTTAAAGTTTACTAACTAAAATGTTGTGTTCTTGTTTATTATAATATATTTTTTAAAACATAGTAAACTTGAATCATTTATAATAATAGATAATGGTAAAATTGTAAGGTTACATTGTCATATTATCATAACTAGTATCCCAACATTATCATTACCAAACCCTGGCTAATATTTCATTAAATAATTATATTACACACTCTATTATTTATATTTATAATTTCTAATTTCAATAGATTCAATATTAAAAGTGTCACGACAACCAATAATAAATGCCCAAATGATGACCTAAAGTAATGTTACCCAAAGATAATTTAAAATAATATTTTTTGTTACAAGAAATGAAAAAAATATCATAAAAATATATATTAAATTTAAAATTGCTATTATTATCTTTAATAATTAATCTATATATCATCACTTTGATGACTCCCTTATAATGATTTTATAATTTATATATACCGATGTGATAAGCATTTAGTTTTGATTCAACACATTTGTAAAAAATAAATGATCATTGTATACATTTTTCAATAATAATTTGAAAGATAATAATTTCATTGAAATATATGCATCATTCATGGATATGTATTTTATATGAAATATACCTTCACTGATGTATGTAATGATTTAAAAACATTAATTTTTTTTAAATTAATGAGGATTGATGTATTTTTTGGTGTGTAGGTCATCCCAAGAGCATTATGAGGGTATGGGAAATCATTTTTGGGATGTATTATGTTGTTCGAAAACCACCAAAAAAATAGTACAATACCAAAAGATATTTTGTAGCTACAGATGGAGGCCATGAGGGGTTTTAGAATCACTAACAAGATGGTGATCCTAGATATGGAATTACAGTAGTGGTTATGGACTCATCAGTTTCCACTATGTGTTTTTTAAGTTGTTTGATGCAGCATAATTTCCATTGTTCCTCTATGTTATGTTCTTACAAAAGATTTTCTATAGCATAATGAATAGTTTGATCTCTTCCATTCCATGTGCCGCTTGTTTAATTACATGGTGGATCTCCCTCACCAATGATATATTTTGTTTATGATTAGGTGTGATTAACAGTATAATGTGATTATAAAATTCATCTTTTTAATGTTCATCATTCATTTGAACATCTAGTTCACCCCACTTTTATTCCAATATTCCGTATTTTTATGGTGTTTTTCTGGTATCTCATTTTCACCCAACTCATGATGATATACAAGATGATGTTAGATAAGTGTGATTATTTAAGAATGAAGAATATAGTATTTCTGTTATCTATAATATTAAAACTAATTTTATATTATATGTATTCAATTTTAAATGTTAGCCTAATGTGCACTTCAAAAAATTTATTTGAATTATTATATTTCTATAGATTAAATACTAGGACATTGTTATTGGATTTGATAAGTTTATTGATATGTATGACCCTAAAAAACAACAACATAATTTGTTTCTTACGTTGGAAGATTAATTATAATAATCATGGTATCATAATGATTGTTGTGTATTGGGTGAGTATATTGTAGAATTATAGGGAATTTGAGGCCACACCATATGATATATGACAAGTATCGAGTATCAAACATTAATTCTATGTTGGTATAAAATAATTAATGGGGATTCATTTAAAACTACTAAATTATTTTGAAATTATATTTATTATATATTATAAGTGTCCCCATGGGTTCCCTGGATAATATATTGAAACCATAGTGTGTATGGGTTTCATAATGGGATTCTCTAGTTGTTATAATGCAATTTGAAACCTCAAATGGAGGTGTTTTTTGTAACAACCAAATACTTTAAAATATTTTCACTTTAAAATAATTTTTTTCCTATATTTCTTATCAAGCAACACCATGTTAAACTTACACTACACACATCACTATGTATTCTTTTGGTGCATGCAAGACTGAATTTTACAAAATTTTAATGGTGCACATATTTTAAACAAAATTTGGGAATTTTTATAAAAATTATTTGTAAAATGAAACATAATTTTATAATTATTCAAGATAAATTTTTCTTAAGGTGTATTTATCTTAATTTTTTGGGAAGTTTTATTTTTTTATGAGTAGTCAAAAGTACTACATTTTAGTTAAATATAGATTATTTGTCTAATTATTTATTAAATTTTAAATTATATTAAAATTTTGGTCACAAAATTTACCAAAGATAAATTATAAATATATTAATCGAATTGATTTAATTTTAATAAAATTCATTTTGATATTAAATATTAAAATATATTCAACTTTTGAACATTTTTGTTTCAAAACATGCACTCTCAACATGTCTACTGTTTTAGCGTTAATTTTAATTTTCCAAATTCTTTGACTTAAATTTTGAAAAATTCACTTAAAATTTTGTAATATGTATAATATTTACTACCTAATAAGATAAATATAATTTTTTTTAATAATAATATTTGTGAATGTGATAAATATTAGTTATAGTGATTAAGTTAATGTTATTCTAAACAAGGGACTAAAAAATAATATTAATGAAAAAATATCCTGGACCCCTGATCATAAAACATATTATTCCAATTATTGAAAAATAATACAAATTTGTTCATATTTTATTTTTTATTTGTATAATATTTCATTAATGTTCTATATATGACAAGTTTCGGAAGGAAAAGGTAAAAAAGGGAACATTCAAAACCATTAACATCTAAAAAAATTGACATATGTAAAAAAAATTATGTTATACCTAACATTTTTAGAGGAAAATGGTATAATTTTATCATAATAATATATCATTAATTTTTATTGATTTTTTAATTACATAAAATTCGTCCAAAACACCAACGTAGTTATTATTTAGATAATAATTATGTTAAGAATATGATACTATAAAGAGTAATACTGGTTAAAATCTATTGAAATAATATTTTTTATTTATTTGTAGTTGAATATATACTTTTAAATATATATGAACTTAATATATTTTAATTTAAATAATGTTTTCATATTTAAAAAAATATATATATAATGTACGAATTAACATTTCTGTTTTATTTTAATAAATAATATATTATTTAATAATTAAAAGACAATAAGAATACTATATTTAGAAAATTAATTTTTATTTTTTAATATATATAAAAATATTTTTTATAAATGAACCAATTAATCTTTTATAAATAACATATTGACCTGTAGTTTTTTAAAACATTTTCAGCACGGTCTGTGTTAAAACAATGTTTTTCCCATTGTATGGATTTTTAATAAAATCAATTTCCCAAAAACATTATATTTTTATTATGAATTTTATTTCGTATTATTACTTAAATTTATTTTTTATATTATAATAAATCCAATTTATATTATTATTAATTGTTAAACTACATAGGTTATAAAACTAGGTACTTTAGTAAAAATATAAATCATAATATTAGAGAATCATAGATGCTAAAGAACAAAATTCATAAAATGACGATTCTCTTTTTGTATAAGTTTCTAGAGGAAATTATTCCTCTTTAATCAATTATTATTTCATTTTGGAGGCACATGATGTATTTTATACCTCCTGATAATTAATACCATTGGGTATTTACAAGATGATCAGTCCCTCTCCACTATTAAAAGGAAAGAATTATACCCCTTAATCAAAAATTTAATGCCAATTTAGATAAACCAATATATGACTAGTTATCACCATAAAATACATTAAAAATCGTATAATCTTATACTTTGTCAGAAATACATCAAAGGATACATTTTGTTCAAATCAAAAGGAGTTACCCACTCAAGAGGTAACATCATTCCTTAAAACCATTAGTTTAATTTACATTCTCCCCCACATAAACTCCTATTATTACATGATTATATTGAAACTTTGAATAATATAAAGAATAAGATATTTTTTCATTATGGTTTAAAATGAAACATATAAACACTCCAATATAATGGTTAACGAACATACGGTTTTTGTGAATGACGTACTACGACCTCATGAAATAAAGATCGTTCATTCCTCCTTTACTAACTCTCTAAATGGTAATTATGATGAATATATATATATATATTATTATCATTTTATTCTTATGTAATTCATTGATGACCCAAAAATCTATAAATATAATTTTCTGTAGTTATGAAAACATTGTTTGGGAAAGTGTTGACTACCTCTCCTCAATGAGATGTGACTCAGTCACGCGCTACATGGAATGTATTAAGGATGATTATAATATATAAATGTAAAATATATGATGTATATATGATTATATAATTATAATATTCATATATATCATTATATTTTAATATGAAAAATGAATGAGGGTATTTTTCATGCATATGTACAAGCTACTGTCCCCCTTGACAGTTCACTTCATTTATTTTCTTTAAATATTATGAACAATAATAAATACATGTGTAATGATTTTATATGATAATTAAATATTGTTTTAAATTATGTATATGATGAAATAATTATCTATATAATATCAATAACAAATGAAATGTGAAAACATTCTTAACATTGATAGGAAATTAACACCTGAAATTGATAAAATAATGAATGAGTGTTAACAAATGGGTTACAAAATATTTTAATAATTAAATATATGATATTACAAACATTATTATGGTTATTTTATATGTTAGTAAAATATTTTATACTACTATATAGGAGGCTAAATACCACAAAAAAAAACTAAGGATAATGTAAGGTATTTTCATCTCAATTTACATTCCTTCGAGATATTTTTGATGTTATTCACCTAGTTTCTTTTATATAGGGTATATGCTACCATAGACATGTTATATAAATAATATAATTGTTATCATAATATTATAAGTTTTATTTTTTATTCCACTAAGGGGATTAAGGTTCAAAATGTTTCCAAGTTTAATGTGACACTTTGTAAATGTTAAATGTTCAATTTCATAATGATTGTTTTAAGAATAATTGATTTATATTTATTGTCATTAATTACACTATTTTAGGAAGATTTTGATAAATAAATATCATTTATTCGATAAATATATTTTATAAGACAGATTATTTAATTGATATGATGAATTCATTCGATAGATATGGCATGGGTTGGTGGCCGTTTATGGAAATCCCAATGGGTTGGGATTTGTTTAATTAAAACCTCTCAATGCATAGATAGTCCCATGGGATGAAATTATGTTGGAAAAATATATTTTGAATGTGACCAGTATGATATAGAATATATTTTGAATAATATTGATAGTATAGTTCACGTTGGATATACAAAATGGGATGTAACTATTTTGCTTTAAACTGCCTTCAAAATGGTTTTAACGGTGATTGTTCAATATAATTATGAAACCTAGAATCCAATATTTAAGAATTTATATTTTGGGGAACTCATATATTATTATTATTCATGATATTATTCATTATCATGTCTATTCATGCATTCTATTAACAGTTTTATTATTTATGTGGCATGTGTTTCAGTTTCTTACATTTCCATATTGATTTTTTCATGTCTATTTATTTGAATAGCATGTTCTAATAGTAATATAACATTCCATTTATTCTCATTGAATCTTTATTAATTATGTTTTACATACCCTTATTAGTAATTTGATCTCCCTGTTATTTATTTTAATTTCACATGTTTATGAAGAACAAATCA
Organism: Viscum album; assembly: GCA_963277665.1. Classification (NCBI taxonomy): domain Eukaryota; kingdom Viridiplantae; phylum Streptophyta; class Magnoliopsida; order Santalales; family Viscaceae; genus Viscum; species Viscum album. The sequence continues at coordinate 1,901,355,618 of OY728150.1, forward strand.
TTGAATAAGTGTTCAAGGATGTAGTTTATTTTATGTTATTATGTATCGTGTTTTTTTATTATATTTCCCAATGTATTATTGGAATAATGTATATAATATGACTATAAAAGAATGTAATATAGTCATACATTGTGAAATTATTCATTAAATTCATTCCAATTTATAAAATAATGCACTGACTCTGGGTTTTTTTGAGTAAGGAGTCAGAGTTAGATTCAGAAGATGTTTAGCGACAACCATGGAAAATATATTTAGAAAACACAGATTAGAGATCATAACCCTAATATAATAATTGAGAAAGAGTATTGTAAAATATCCATGAATTTTGGTAACGATAAAATTAAGATGTAATTTATATAAATGCATCCCTCTATGGATACTATAAGTTGACTTGGTTCTCACCCAGATATACCTTGGAGTAACAATCTGACAAGGTGTGCTGAGCCAAAATCGATGTAAAATAATACATGAAAATGAGCCTCAAAAATCACCTGGATTGACACTCCTAGGGGATACACGTAGGATAGTTCACAATTCCTTTACATACCATTTTTAAAGAATTGAAACTAATGTTATCTCTAAAATATCCAATTTTCATGATTCTAGGATCCATGATGCATAAATTTATGTTAACTGTTGTACCATATTTTTAATTATAAATTACGATTTAATCCACTATATTCCATTTTTTATAAATGGATGATTCTAGTATAAGTATTGAGAACTCTTCTAATTCACATGATCTGAGGAGTTTGAAAGATCAAGTATTTTATGGCCTTAAGACATCATATTAAAGGGAAATCGTCTACCATGTGTGGTCATCATTTGATGAAATAATATCATATTCAAATGAGATAGGTAATTAATACTTCAATTCATATGGACTTGGAAGGATGAAAGGGAAGATGAGGATTTCATAGATATTGGAGGATGAAGGGTATATGGAAAATAAATACTTTCCCATTTGAGATAATTGTAGAAGGAAAACCAAGGAACATTTTTAAAAGTAAAGCGAGTTTTATACAAGTTTGGAAATATTGAACATTATTCATGTGATTTCAAGGGTAATAAAGAGGTTTCCAAGATACAATGATTAAACTAAATGGTGATCAGAAAATATTAAAATCATTGTTTCATGCATCAAAGGAATATACACTAAATGTTGTTATGTGATAATGATCAAGTTATACTACTACCGAATACACGGAATAATTATTAATTTTCATATTCAAGAATTATTTCATTTGAATATTTAATTTGTTATGTACAGGTTATAATTATTTTGTAATAAATCACTATTGTAACATTGTTATTTTTCATTAAGTTTTTGAGATAATATGATGAATTTTACCAAGAAATATTATTCAGTAGAAAATTGATCTTTATAGAAAAAATATGATTAAGGGATATAAAACCATTAATATATCATAGATGCTGGTATAATGGTTATAAGATGATTAATTTTGGAAAGTTATGACTACTGTGGAATTTGTAAATGATTTATTGATAATGTGGTTCTTGAAATAATTGATGAAGTTTTCAACACTTTTGGATTTAAAAAATATATCCAATAACATGTATATTGATTAATGAATAAGGAATAATGCATACATCCAATAATGTCTTATAGTTATTCAAGTTATTAACATATTTTTTGAGGATACATGATGATGTTATTCACATGATTTAAATGTGAAAACATAGTGCTGCTTCGTATTGATAATAGTACAATTATATGTTCATTTTTTAAATTAAGTGGCTTTATTTTAATTTTTTGGATAGAATATTTTTGAATAGTGAACCATTTATGAAATTATATAGTTTTACCATTAGATATGACTTAGATATTGATATATTAAATAACTATATGATGAAACTTGTTCAAAGATATGATGTATAATTAATTAATTTATTGACCATATGACATGATTGTATTTGTAGAAATGTATAATATCATATACAATTATAGAGTGAAAAAATTCAACTATAGAAAAAATGGGTTTGGGACAAAACATGTGTCATATTATCATAATATTCAGTTATACCAATAATTTTTTTTAACACATATGTTTTATGGGTTTTTGGTCAATAAAATTTATTTCAACTATTTCTCTTGCACTCTCATTTGAAACTTGATTGATATATTTTTCTTCTATATCTATGTTTCCATTTCCCACCCAAATTCTCTTATTGGGGAATCTAGTTACATGACAATTTTCATCCCATTATCTCTAATTAATGATATCTATTACTATCCTTATTCATGATGTGGTGTTATAAAAAAATGTTTATTTTCAATTATTTATCCTTTGATTACTGAGATCTATTTTAAATTGCGAGGAAACTGTTTAATTATGGTGGGGAGAATGTAAAACCCTTAGACATTAAAGTATTTTATTTTTAGAATAAACTTTATCTCTTTTTCAAGATTTCTTAATACATAACATCATGTTTTCTTACACTTCACACAATACTAAGTTTTCTTGCATTACACACAAAACCATGTCATGTCACCTTTTATTGGTGAAATAATTTTATATCAAAATTTGGTAAATTTAAAAAAAATTATTTTCCAAAATAAAATTCATTTTTGAATTCATAATTTCAAAATTATTTAAGGGTGGATTTTTTATTTATATCAAAAGTTTAAATTTTTGATGAATTTTTAAAAAATAAATCATTTTAGTTAAAAAAAGTTTTTCATTTAAATATTTACTAATGTTATAATATATAAAAATATTAGTTCCTAAATTTCGTTACATAAAATTTATAAATATATTAATCAAATTTAGTTCTTTTGAATCGATTTTATATATAAAATAGATATAAAAAATTATTGAACATTTGAATGTTTTTAGTCAAAAACCGCTTTCTCACCTTGTTTTTTGGAAAACCTTTAATTATAATTTTCCCACTTATGTGATTTGAATTTTTAAAAATGGAGATACATGGAATTAATCCAAATAACAATTTTGTTCTAATAAGATCAATATAATTTTGATCAATTTTTTTTTGAATGTGTTTAAAATTAATTACTACAATTAATGTAAATTTTAGCTTAACAAGGTACTAAACCATAATCTTAATGGCTGAAATAACATATAAACTTCTCCAAAAACCATTAGTTACCAATAGTTCAAAAATATACGCTCGTGTTTCTAATGTTATGTTTTATTGGAATAATATTTCACAAGAGTTTTCCAAATGATAATATAAGTAAAAAATTGATCCTTCCTTTTCTTCGGTATCTATAAATCATTGAGATATGTAAAAAACAATATATATTGGGTTATACATATCATTTGGAAATATAAATTTCTATATTTTATCATAATTATTTATTATTAATTTTAATTGATTATTATTTAATGAAAATTCTTATGAAACAAAAATGAAGTTATTAATTATTTCATAATACAATAGAATAAATTATAATATAAATAGTACATGTCGATAAAAGTAATAGAAATATTGTTTTTTGCATCGTCAGGGTTAATGAATTTTTAAATTGAATTGCATTCAACTATTTTAAAAGTATCATCCAAAAAATATTGAATATTAATTTAATAAATTATATATCATATTATTCATTTAGTTTCCCTATATTTTCTAAAAAAATGAAATTAATTTTATTCATAAATGATAAATTACATAGGATATAAAACCAGCTACTTTAATAAAAACTAAATTAATAAAACATGGAAATCCTATAAGTAAATGAAACAAAATATTAAAATAAATACATAGTTTTTTATATTAGAGGGTTTTATCAACAATTAATCCACTTTACACAATTAGTTTTTCATTTTTTTGAGAAACAATGTGTAATTTACAACTCCCATTAATGAATAATTTTTGGTATTTACAAGGGTGTCACTCGACTTCCACTATAAGATGGAAACCACAATACCCCTTCCTCACAACTATCATGACAGTTTGACTATATCATGATCTACAATAATATATCTTAAACATCCCACTACTCATTCTAGAAGCCTCTAATGGTTATAAAGATATATAAGGAAGCATATTAGTTCATTCCAAAAGGATTTTCCTGATTAATGGGTAACATCTATCCTTAGTCCCAATTGTTTTATTTCCATTATTCAACCCTAAAATCATCTTAATCCATTCTTATATAACAGAAAATTTATAATAAATTTACTAGTATGTTGTTATGTTTATGGTTCTATCTACACTAACAAACAATTCAATCTAATGGGTAACAAACATACTGTTTTGGTGAACTACGAACTACCTCCTCATGAAATGATGATTATTCGTTCTCGCTTTACCAATAACATGGTTTTCATCATGAATGGAACTCTATTTATATATCATATTGAATGTTCTATTTCTTATTATTTAATTAATTAATATAACATACCTCTATAAATTTTATTTTTTGAAAATATTATTACATTGTTTGTGGATTTTTAGACTATCGTCTCCTCAAAGAGAAGTGAATCCTTGGCGCTACTCATGGAATTTATTAAAGAATATTTTAATAAACCTATGTAACATATATAACATACTTATGATATTAGAATTATAATATACATATGAATTATTTACTTTAAATATTTTAAAACAATTATGAAATGAATGTAATTTTCATTCGAACATACGACCTACGGTCTTAATGAATGGTGCTCTTAATTTTTTGTCCGCAAATATTATTGAAATTTATAAATACATAGATACTATATATATAAGGTAATTAAAACATGTTTTAATTAATTTATACGTGGAAATAATCATTTATATAATATTAATAACAAATTAAAATTTAAAACATAATTAAGAATGCTAGAAAAATGACCCATGAAATATTTAAAATATTTAATGAGTTTTAACAAATAGGTAATGAAATATTATAATAAGTTAATATATGATATTATAAATATGATGTTGGTTCTATTAAGAGATTGTAACATATATTAAACCACAAAAAATGGGGATAAATATGACAAAAAATAATTTTATGGTATGATATTTTTGTCACAATTTGCATTCCATTGAGACATAATTTTTGATATGCACCTAGTTTCTTTTATATGGTTTATATAATTCCATATAAATTTTATTTCATGAATCTCATTATTATCATGATATTATATTTTTTGTTTAATGTTATTCCTCAATGGATCATATTGTTTAAAATGTTTCAATGATTAATGGGAACCTTTTCTATGTATAATGATTATTTTCCCCAAGAATATTTTAATTGTCTTTCAATAGTATATAATTTTATAACATATCCAACAATGTGGTAATATTGATAAATATTTATCCTTTATTCAATATAGATATTTTATAAGGAATTTTATTTATCCAATATGATGAATGCTTTGGATAGGTAAGTCACTAGTTGGAGACCATTTAAGGTAGGGTATATGGGTTGGGACAGGTAAATGAAAGCCCATCGATGAATCGATAGTCTCATGGGATGAAATTATTTTGGAAAACCACTTCATTTTTTTAAGTAGTATGTTATAAATAATAATTAGAACCGAAATCATAGTATGTTTATGGTTAGAAAAACCATATTTCTTTGAAACTAGTATGTTTTGAACCATATTGTGAATGGTCATGATTGTAATGGTTCCATGCACCTAAGAAATGTGGTGTCCAATAATTAGAAATTTCCTTTATTGGGATATAATTTAATATAATAATCCATGATATTTTTCATTTAAATATATTTGGATGAATTATATTTTCAATTTTATTATTTATGTTTCATGTGTTTCAGTTTCTTATAAATCTATATTGTTTTTTTGTTATCTAGTTCTTTTAATGGAATGTTCCATCCATTATTTAACATAAAATTTATTACCATTGATTAATTATTCCATTAATTTTACTAACCATTTCAGATACATTTAGATCACCCTTATTATGTTTCCTTTATTCATTTTATGGAATATATATCATTTAATGAGAAGTAAAGGATGCAGTTTACTTCATATTATTATATATATCATGTTTTGTATTTTTTTTTATTTAAAAATTTATTATGAATATCATTTATATAATATATCATTACAAGAAATCTAAACTAAAATGAAGCTTTGTATTTGATTCCTTATAATAATTACAATGTAATAAAATAATTCTCTAACTCTAACATTTTAGGGTCAGGGAATTACATTATTTCACTTTTGAATGAGGTATATGTTTTTCATTCATTATGTAACATGAGTGGTATATTGTATGATATTCCTAGATAATCTATTTTAATATATTTTGGAGATTTGTGGGATGGCTTGATAGATTATTTGTGATTCATGTGTCACGCTATTGTAAATAAGGGTGTTTTGGAAAACTATAGATACCTATGACAAGAATATTTTTGAACAATTGAATTATAGTTTAAGATATGTTTTTTTATTCTATAACATCATAATAATCATGTACATGAATGGATTAATTAAAATAAAATTTAATTATAATACAGTGAATTGGGTGTCAATTCATGGATTTGGATATGGATATAAAATGGGTGTAAATCCTTGAGAGAGTGTGAATTCCATTAAATGAGTCACTTGAATTCTATTGGAAGATATATTTATAGATGCAAATATGTACAGATATAAGAAATCCTTATGATTATATGGATTCCTCGAAGATTAAATTTTTTAATTTTTTAGAAACTACCCCACCGATTTATATATTCTCTTAGGGTACAATAGTGAATGTAACGATATGACCTCCGTAGACTCAGATTTACAATATAATAAGGAACTGCTTCGGTGTGTGTCAAGATTACAGTTTATCACATTACAATACATTCTTAGGACATGAGTTTCCTCTAATTTATATTTGAGAATGAAATGGTTGGATTCATTTTATTTTATAGTATAATAATGAAAAGAATGTGGATAATGAAGTCCATGTATTCCAACTGAAATGGGGATTTGGAAATTCTATATTTATCCTCTAAGGATTTGATAGTGTTTTATTGGTTACATTTTCCTTAGTTACTCACCATATAACTAGTTTGGGATATTATTTTTTCACCCAAAACAATGATATATGGAAATATAAGAATATGTTATGGAATATATGAGTTTCTTCACAAAACTAAAGATTATAATTTTATGTTATTATACTGTTAATTGATTCATATTTTTTTTGACATGAAAACTGATATTTAGTATTTTGTTCACAATGGATTTACATTACATGTCATTGGTGTATTCCTAATGAGTTGTGCTCAAACCATTCTTGGGTGATCATGGAACATGGGTACCTAAATAGAAAATAATATTTAGGAATTTTTAGACTTTGGGAAATGGAATTATAGATCTGTTTGGAATGTATTGTTAGGGATGTATATGGACCATGGTAGTCAAGAGGGCTCTAGAAATATTTTAGATGAGAATTTATATATATTTATTGTATACCATTAATATTAATTTAAATTTATTCTACCATTATGGATATTTCATCGCATGTATGGTTTTTCAAATATTATAGTATTCTTCTATTGTAATTATTTTTACAGGCAATAAAAATTTATTATAACTATTCTTTCCACTTCCCACAATTTATATATGAAAGTTATTTGTATTTAGTTATTTTGTATTATTATTTAACTATTATATCCTCTATGAAATAACGGTATGGTCTCAACATGGTATCCTCATTGGATCCCTACTCAAGTTAACAACTTCTAGAAAAGGATGATGCATGCTTGAGGCCATGTATAACCACTCACCTGAACTCTATTTAGTATTTCTCATGGTGGTGTATTAAATACATAGAATCATAGGTTTCAATTTTTATTACTATAAGTGTATGGTAAATAAGGGATTTTGAGGGTCTCAGTATATAGAAATAATGTCATTCTTTAGAGTGATCAACCCCAATTTTGAAGAAACATATTTTTCCTGAGATATGATGTTTTTTTCAGGGTTATAGTTTATTACAGAAGTATTTTATTTTATTATGACTGGGACACATGATTTTCAATGTTATGACTTATGAGATTTGTTTCCTTTTCCAAACATAGAATAAGAGGGTGTCTGTGTTCATTAATTATACTCAGCGTATTTTATTTTTTTGACATTCATATACTACCTAATCTTGATACGCGTGTTACCTATTATTTATATTTTTATATAAAATTAAATAGAATTTTTATATTGATACATGGTTTATAACTATTTAAAATTTAAATGGGGGTTATTTATAAGATTTTCATTAGTAATATACATTTTTTCTCTAATAAAATAACATATTTCATATTAATTTACAAGTTGTATTGGATATTTCATTAGAGGTTTGAATATATAAATTATAATTTAACAGATGGTCTTGATTTAATAATATGTTTACAAAAAAACTATAAATTTTTTCCTATATAGTTTCTAAATGAAATTATAAATAATTACTATTGGTTAACATAGAAACACTCTAGTGTGTACAAATAATCGATATGTAACTTATTTAATCATTATAAACAGATTATGAAATGATTGTCTTATATTTAATATACTGATAATATCCTATAATGTGTTTTTTGTTATATCATGAAAATAAAACCTTACATAATAAATCCTTGTAAAGGTATAAATAATAATGAATCTATATATATAATAATATGTAAATCATGGGATTGAATGACTAGGAATATTTTCTAAAAAACTGAACTATATGGACTTGTGGTGATTGAAAGGATTTAGTTATTTTTGTTATATGGAAAATAATGATTTAGCTAAACAAAATTCTAATAAGAAAAGATATAGGTTATTTCTATAAAAACATGTGAATGGAATCCAATGAAATTGATCATAGAATCCTAATCATGTAAAAATGATAAAGTGTTATTAGTGTAAATTTTTAAAATAATTAACCTTACCTAAATGAGGTGACCTAGAGGCCTTATGTTCTTAGATTAAACTGGTGTATTTATAGTGATATGATGGTGAGTTCCTATATTATGTGATAATAATATTATGTAATTTTCATATTTTTAGGCTTGACCCTAATTAGGGTATTTATGAATAAAGAGAGATCCTATTATTTTGAAGAACTCTATTATTTGACTTGTGTCAAATTAGAATAATTTATTCCTCGTGTGATTTTAAATTGATCACTAACATTAAGATCATCAGTGTAATGTGCTTTTTAGATAATTATGAGTTTATTTTATAGTAGATGAATCCAATTTATATATTCTTAGGTAACCAAGATTTTTTGGGATGGTAATTCTAGTGATTAAGTGTTGTTGAAACAAGAATAAAAATCTTGACTATGTTTTGTGGGTATTGTAAGTTGGAACATATGGGATTTATGGGAGAGAATTTAATTCAATGGGAGTGATTTCTATTAACAGCCTTGCTATTGTATTACGTAAGAGGGGTTAACAAGATATTATGTATTGACATTAGATGTGTGAAGAATCGATAAATAATTTGGATTATTTAATTGGTGCATGATTAGTGCTACAATGTTTTTGTGTAATTATGTGTATACAGCTGGATAGATTGTGTTGTGTGTCTAGGACACAGTTAGAGGATAAGATTATTCAGATACCCAAACCTGTCGACTAGTACATGTAACTAGTATGTAGTGTATGCCTGGTGAAATGAATTGGAATCTAGAAATAGCACCCAATATGAATGGTGGTCATGTTTGTTTCTTTGATATGTATAAGATATTAGGCTTACTATTTGAGGAGTATTTGATGCCTCATAAAAGTAAAAGTTAAATTTCCAAATCATTGTATGTTTCTTGATAACATTAGAGAGACATGGATAATTGATACTCAACTCATGGTAAATTAGCAGACTTTTGTTTCTTCTAACACTAGGGTTTATGATGGCTAGGTTTTAATGATATTAGGTTATAAATGATAACAAATAATATTTGTAGAATGAATAATGGTGGTATAATTGGTGATTTTATTAGTTTACATTATGCATGTTGACTTATATGTTATAATAATAGTAAAATTTTGGAGTTTTTATAATGTGAACACACATGGGGTGTTAGTTATATTTGTTATTAATTGGATACCCTTCCATTATCTGGGGTGCAAAGGGATGGATTATTTCTATTTTCAAATTATTGTGATTATAATGATGTAAGGTGGTGTACATTGGCATAAATGAACTATTCAATTCTAAGGATGTGTACCAAGGCTGCTCTGAGTTAAGTAATGATGAAAATTGAGTCAGCATGGTCAATGGTTTAGGTTTGTGAGCCAATATTGGATGTGATGTGACAAATGAGAACATGAATCTGGTTTAATTATTAGGTGGTGTAGAAGTTCATATTTGATATGATTTATTAGATAATGTAAATGTATGTTTGATATAATGGTACAGAATGAATTTTGGATCACATAGTGGTCATGAATGATTCGAGGGCCGATGAACATAAGGAAGATGTACTAGAATAGTTAATATGGGCCAATTAAAAAACAGTAACACCATTGGTTGAGAAGGGTAGAATTATTTTAGAATAAAATATTATGACATGGCTACTACAAGGGAAAAAATATAATTCTGGTATTCATAGGATGATTGGAGGGGATTAGGAAGGGGTACAACAATGTGATGATAGAAGGAACCACCATGTTCATTTTTTCTATGGTTAGGGTTTTGAATTTTTTATAGTGGGGAGACCAAAACAATACATTGGAGATTGTAACGCTCATTTTGGATGATTTTCACTATGTACTACAGATCAAAATACAAGAGTCTAGAACATGCAATGTTTGACCATTTGAGAGGCTCTTGGGTATGAGAATGTTTCTCCATCTCTAAGAATTTTTTACAGTATCAAATGGTATATGGAATACTTTACCGATGGTTTTGACCATGTAGAATTGTTTTAAGGAAAATACTACAGTAGGGATCATCGTGTCAGTCAATGGAATGTGACCAATATGTTAAAATAATATTGATGTGTCAGACAGACCATTAAATGGTTATCATACCATTTGAATGTCTACAAGAGTATATAAAACAATACCCATATACATGACATGGGGAATCTCTAGGTATGTTCCTACGTGATTCTTATAAGAGTTTCATATGATTCCTCATGTTTGGGGTGAAATTGTGTGATCCAATCGTGGTTCTATGAGGTATCAAACTAGTGCAAAGGTGAGAAAATGATGAATTGTGTGTATTGATAGTCATTAAAATGACTATTAATACCATGGGATTCAGGTTATACCTTGGTGTGTATCTAGATTATTACATGATGCGTCTAGTGATCAAGGTTTTCATATCTTGTAGTTAAATATGAATCATCAACATTACATGATCATCGATATGATAGGTTGGTCAGATGAGGTATGACTAACTACTTTTATGGGTATTTGATGTGGTAGATTTAGAACCAAATAAATATTTTCCATGGACATGTTATGGAAATTGTGGAGTTATACACGGATCAGTTGACTACAATACTATTTGATTAGGAACTTGTGTTGAGTGATATATATTAATTTCATTTAATTTTGAACTAGGAATGGTGGTTAAAGATGGGTTAGGATTGGAATATACTGAATTGGGTGGATTTTGAACTTGAAAAACTATTTTGGGGAGTACACCAAGAATGGATTTCTAATCTGATTCTCATTTAATAAAAAACACTAATAGTAATATGTAAGGAAATTATAAACCCAACCAACACATAGTTTTAATTTATGTTATCACTTAGATGAGAGAGGATAAGCCTATGAAATATAAAATGTACCCATGTATGGGTATGAGTATTTGATACATGGATGTAAAATCTATGTATTTTATTTTATAATAATTTAATGTAGGATAAAAGACGTGTTGTGTGACCAAGTGTGATTTTCAGGGAGCAATGTGTTGGAGTTTTCTTGCTTTAAGAGCTATATATTTATAAAGTAACATTCCAACATGAATATAGAATAAATTTATTAGGTTGTTACTAGTCTTATGATCCACACCAGGTTTTTTTATAGGCATGAATGAGTTGAAGACCAACTGGTGTACATTAAGTATATTAAAAGTGTGGGAAAAATTTAGAAATAATTGGATAAAAGAATTTATAGAAATATTGAATCCTTGAAGTAGTTTTAGATGAATGTGGTTGCCTAAGGAGTAAAAATTAGGGGTGATTCATTTCATAGTGGTGATTTTTATGACCCAACCAATCATCAATGTATAGAGTGGAATAAAACATTTAGGAACCTTTTATAATTAACATTGATCAATTTTATTTTTTGGGTGGAAGGAAATTGAATATAATTTTGGTTGATTGGGATGTGGATCTTGGATTTTAGTATATTTATGCAATATCACCTGTTATTCATTATATTTCCATTATATAGGTAGTTTATATAGATGTATCCTAGTAGGGAATCATGGTTCACAGGAATGATAGTGCATTATCTCAAGTAAATAATGAATAAGACATATTTCATATTTATTAATATTTTTGAATTAAATGTTAATTTTCCTTTAAAATGGTTGCTATGTTCGATAGTGTAACCGATATGAAATAACGAGTTTCTTTGAAATCTTGTGTTGCACACTTATAATATAATATTATTATTTGAAATGGAAGTAAAATCATAGCCGTTATATTGGTTGGAGTGAACAAAACTAACTACAATATGATTATACATGTTTTTTAAATATATTTACATTTATCCAATAAAAATTTAGAGTCTTAAAAGGTGAATGAATCTAATTAAGCATAATTTACATTAAAACATCAATTTACTGCCTTTTAATGGAGAACCCTCTTTAAATCTTGTTTTTTCATATTTATATGTTCTATTTGACCAGATAAAATTCTTCTTTATATTTGGGACCTCATATTTTACTTTGGGTAATTATTTGGTATTTTTCGGATAAAGTTAATTTTTTAATGAATAGTGAAAAAAACTTTATTTTAATTTAAAGGTTCCTTTTAATATAATTTATTTTTATGGTTAGATTATATTTTTAAATAGTTTTAAAGCATAATTAGAATATATTTTTACCATTTAATCCAATTTTGGTCATTGGAATTAATTTCACTTTGAGAGTGGACATAAAAAAGTGTCAATCTTTTAATAATTATTGTTTCTTAAAAACACGCTCTTTGTTTTAACAACGGGAATTAATTTTAAAATTAATTAATGAAACTTTTATGTTTTTAATTTGGAAAAATAAACAACATTATTGAATTTGGAATATGAAATATAGCTTAGGCTGAATTTTTGGTATTTTTCTGAAAAACATCAATTTTTAATGAATAGTGAAACCACTTAGTAATAGATACAAAAATGACATTCTGATTTAAATGAAATTTTAATGATTTTGTGAATTGAATTTAAAATATCCGACAAACAAGGTTGTTATCAAGAACTATAATGTGGTTCAATAACATGAAAATAATTTTCTGTTGAATAGTAACTTTTGACTTTTATTTACCACGGTTAAATATGAATAAAGTAATTCATGGTAAAAAGAATATTATAATAATTCCAAATTACCTAATCACTAGTCCAAACATTATTTTTTGAGTCATTTACAACCATGGACATATTTGTGTCTATTTTGGGACCTCATTGAGCCACATGGGAGTGATAATGACAATTTAGATTAATTAATTTAACGTAAAGACAAAATAGACAAAAAGAAACATCTTTTAGTAATTAATTTTTATATGGTGTTATATAAGAAATAATTTTGGCTATAAATATTCATTATAATGATAAAAATATTTCCTAAATCATAGTATTTTTTTAGACCACAATGTGATTAAATTATTTTTGACACAATAATGTTGCAGTGTTTACCACATTAATAAATCATTTAAATATATAAGATTATAAATACTAAAATAATATCCAAAACATTTCCATTTATTATTGGATGATTTTATTTAGAGTATTAGTCATATTATCTTAGACTTTAATTATTTTTGGACCTTCTAAAACTGAAGATATGTTTATAATAAAATTATATTTTCACACTTTCTAAAAGGGATCCTCTTCTCCCTTATAAAAGAAGATAACATTTAACCAATTCCTCACACCTCCCAAGAATTTTGGATCATCCATACTCTGCCCGATTAAGCACCCTACATCCCTCTCCTAACCCTAGAAGCCTTACATTAGGAAGAAGCCACTTCGAGAAGTTCTTTTGGTTCAATCCAAAGGAAGTTAACCAAACTAAAGGTAACAATTTCTCTTAAATTGTTTTCTTTTATTTTACTTCTCCAACCCCTTAACTCTTTGTATTAATTTATTTTGTAACAAAAATAGTATCCTTAATATACAAGGATGTTGTTATGAATAGGATTCGAACTACACATACTCACACCTCCATATAATGGGTGAAAAAAATAATGTTTCTATAGATGGAAAACTAACACCTCACGAAATGATGACTGTTTAATTACCTCTTATCGCCTCTCATGGTGGCCATTATGATGTAACTATATTTATATATGATATATATTATATTTATGGTTTCTTTATACTTCTGAATTTTCCATTAATGGCACACATTTATGGTTTCCATAGTGGGTAAATACGATAATCTCATTTGAGGAAGTGCGGACTACCGCCCCCTCAATGTGTTCTGACTTGTTAATACCTTATGTGAGAAGTATTAAGGATGAAGTTTATGATATTATATATGATATTATACTTTAATTAAAATATAACTATGTATCATTATGCTTTATTTCCATAAAAATAAGAAATAGAAATGAAAGTACCGTTCATGCGTACGTACGACTAACCGTCTCCATGAATGGTGCATTTCATTTCGTTCCTCCAAATGTTGTGTAATATTATAAATACATGTATATAATGGATATATATGATATATATGATATCTAAATAATGAATATAATTCTAGATATAATGTACTATTGACCACATGGACAACTTGTAAATATAATGTGTTCATTATTGTCTCAGGTACCAAATATCAACAAAACAAACGTTATTAACTTAAATGGTTTCATAATGTTTATATAATGGTAATAAGAGATATAAAAGGAATAATAAAATTTAAAAAGGTTCTTAAGAAATTATAAATTAATTTTAGTTTATTATTTAGGATATTAAATAATGATCGAGTCAAGTCAAACACGAGGTAAGGGACTTCGTCTAAATCTCCTTTCATTGAGGCATGTTTAGTTTTATACATGACATTATTTGATACGGTGTATAAACCCCCTTTACTTTTCATTTCATTCAAAGAGAATATTCCTATACAAAGAATTTTACTAAACGAAAAAAAAGAATGTTTTTTTACGTAATCAGTGACAACGGCCTTTCGGCCGTCGTGAGTATTATTTGATCTTTGGCTTCCTTAAAAAGCTGTAATGTTTTTAAAAGCAAACATAAATACCATATACTCTATTTACGTATTTTGATATTGAAAATTATTTTGAGAATGGATTTATTATTTCAATATCTTGAAATGATATTTTTTTATTGTAATGTGAAAATTTTATCATTATTTTATTCTTGTATTATGTGTTATGATCATATTATGGTTCTTGGGAATTATTTACGTATACGGGTGGTTCCGTGAGAAACATAGGGCGGTAGAGCCTGAGATAGCTCTCCAATGCATTGGGTAACATGATGGAGGAAAACATGAATGTTTCTCCAAAGATATTTAGGGAATATACTATGATGGGTATTCCAAAGTAACTCCCTATATAGATGTGATAGCTACAATGTATGTATGATTTGGATGCACAAGTTACCGTTAAGATATATTATTTTTATGTTTCTTTCATAAATATTATGATTTCATGAGGCAAGTAAGAGAGTTCATGTTTTGTATGTATTTATAAACAAATGTTTTTATCATTTTTATTATAACCCTTACTAATATTTTTAAGTTCATCCCATGTTTTGAAATGTTTTCACATGACTTAAAGATGAATCGGGTCAAGGATGGGATCAAAGAAAAGTCTTGCTGTCTAAAACCTAGAACGAGACATGACTCTATTTTTCAAGAGTTTTTATTTTATAAAAATATTGGATACTGGGTCGAATTTTCTGCATGTAATATTCATGTTGTTATATAAATGTAATGACATAATTCTCTAAATCTCCAAACCTGAAAAGATCATCAATGTGATTTATTCATTTAATTAAATATTATGTATTGATTAAGGCTGGGTCCTTATAGTTGGTATTAGAGGGAGGTTTAAGTAAATTTATGAGTTAGGTTATTGTTAAATTAATATCCATAAACTAATTTATATTAATATTGAAATCATATAGCATTTACATATTACCATGTTGCTTCACCTAAGACATTTATGTGTTCAGAATGGTTTTCGGCAGAGGAAACATGGGCGCTATTTTGGGACGACATCAGGAGGAAGATAACCTTCCAAATCAGCAACCTGAGATGGTCAGAAAAAGAACTAAATAGTTTTTTGTATTGATGGAACAGTTGACTCATGCTATAAATGTTTTTGGTATCCATGTATGAGATCAACCAGATCAAACGCAGAGGAACATTTCAGTAATGGAGCATTTCATGATGTAACATCCCCCATCATTCAGAGGATCATCTGACCCTATGCTAGCTGAATGGTGGATTAAAGCACTGGAGAAGATTTTTGATGTCATGGGCTATTCAGAACATCAAAAGGTTAGTCTTTTTGTTTACCGTTTTGAAGGTGATGCTGATCAATGGTGTTCGATAGTGAAAAATATCAGGGATAGTGAAGAGATTGATGCTCTCAATTGGGATGAATTCAAAGGTATGTTTCTTGAGAAATATTTTCCTAAGGTGGTTCTTCTTAGGATGGAGAAACAATTCCTAGAATTGTGGTAGGTGGATGACTCAATGACTACTTATGAAGAAAAATTAACTCGACTATAAAGGTATGCTCCACATTACATAAGAGATCATGATAGTAAAATCAACCATTTTTACTTAGGATTAAAGCCAATGTATCGAAGGGATTTAGCATCTTGTGAGTTCAAAAGTTATGAAAAACATTATTATTGTATGGAGAAGGTTGAAATGGTGATTTCTAATGATAAGGTATTCTTTGCAAAACAACAAAATAAGAGGTCGAGGTAGAAGGTAAAATGGAAGAACTCTTCAAAAAAGTATGATGGTAAGAAACTTAATATTACAATTTTAAAAAATTATGGTAAAGAGAATGCTGTGGAATGTCATCTGAATTCTAGTAAGTGCTATTGTTGTGGTAAAATAATACATTTAGCTTGTAATTTCACTGAAAAAGATAATGGAAATGGTAAGATAAAATCTGATTTATAGTCTATAAAATGTTTTAAGATTAATAAAATGGGTCATTATGAAAATGAGTGTCCAAAAAAGAACTCAACCGAAGGAAAGCATCCAGAATAATTGAAGAAAGGGGCAGTGAAATCATTTGAAACTACTTCATCAGATGTTGGGACATCAAATAAAGTTGTATCAGGTACACTGTTTGTTTGTTCAGATTATGCCAATGTGTTTTTTGATTCAGGGTCTACACACTCTTTCTTTTCTATGAAGTTTTCTAATAAATTGGGAATTCCATCTCACGATATGAATAGGGATCATATGGTAAAAACAACTGGAAGAAATTTTGAGACAAAAATAAAACATAATAACATTCATGTCCTTGTGTGTGGAAAGAATATACCTGTAAACCTTATTGTTTTTCCTCTAGTAGAGTTTGATGTTATTTTGGGTATCGATTGGATTTCTGTTTATCATGCTAAGATTGGCTGCAGAGCTAATGAGGTTTCCTTCCAAAATGGTTTTCAGTTTGTGTACAAGAATGAACCCTATATTTTGATAACATATCAGGAAGTTGAGAAACTAGTAAAAGATTGAAATGAATGTTACCTTGAAAATATTGTTGAAAATAACGGAACTATTCAAATTAATGATGTGCTAGTGGTAAATGAGTACCTTGATGTTTTCCTGATGAATTTCCCGGTATTATACCTGATCAAGAAATTGAATTTACTACTGACTTAGTTCTTGGTGCTAAGCCAATTTCAAAACCCCCTTATCGAATGGATCAAATTAAACTGTTAGAGTTAAAGAAGCAATTGAAGGATTTATTTGATAAAGGTTTCATTCGACCTAGCACGTCACCATGGGTTTCTCTTGTCTTGTTTTTTAAAAGGAAATATGGTTCCAAGAGACTCTTCATTGATTATAGAGCATTGAATAACATAACTATTAGGAATAAGTATCATTTACCTCATATCGATGATTTGTTTGATCAACTCTAGGGACATCAGTATTTTTCAAAGATTGATTTGAGGTCAGGGTACCATTAGTTGAAAGTAAATGAAGAAGGCATTCCAAAGAGTGTGTTTCATACTAGATATGGCCATTATGAATTTGTAGTAATGACATTTAGGTTAACCAATGCTCCTTCTATATTCATGGATCTTAGGAATAGAATTTTCTATGAGTTCTAGGATAAGTTTGTGGTTGTGTTCATTGATGATATTTTGGTTTATTATAAAAGTAAATTAGAGTATGAAAGTCATTTAAGGGTAATCTTGAAAACCATAAATGAAAAGAATCACTATGGGAAATTCATTAAGTGTGAGTTTTGGTTACAACAAATTTTTTTCTTTGGACACAATGTTTCAAAAAATGGCATAACTGTTGATCCTGCAAAAACAAAAGTTGTTCAAGAATGGCCAAGACCCACAAATATAACCGAGATTCGTATTTTTATTAGTTTGGAAGGTTATTACCAGAGGTTTTTTGAAAATTCTACATGGTTATCTAGTCCAATGACTAAGGTAACTTGAAAAGGTATTAAGATCATCTGGACAAAAGATTGTGTTGATTGTTTTCAAGAATTGAAATGAATATTGGTGAACACTCCAATTTTGCAACTACCATCCATAAATGGTGAGTCTGTTATCTTTAGTGATGCTTCGTTGAATGGACTGGGTTGTTTCTTAATGAAGAATGATCAGGTAATTGCTTATGCTTCACATCAGTTGAAACCTCATGATTTAAATTAAACATCACATGATTTGGAATTAGCTACTGTTGTTTTTTCTTTAAAATTTTGGAGGCATCATTTTTAAGGAGTAAAATGTGAAATATATATTGATCACAAAAGTTTAAAGTATATATTCAGTCAAAAAGAATTGAACATGAGATAGAAGAGATGACTAGAATTAATAAAGGATTATGATTGCATGATCAATTACCATCTGGGAAAATCCAATAAAGTGGATGATGTTTTGAGAAAAAAAAGTATTGATTCATTAACCATGTTACATTTGGAACGAGATACTTTGGTTTTTTATTTGAAAAACTTTTTCATAGAATTTGTTGGTGCAGGAAATTCTTCTGTTTTGTATCAGGTGTCAGTGAGATCATCGCTATCAGACATAATAATGAAAGCAAAAAATGAAGACAGTGAGTTACAGAAAATGGTAGAGTTGGTTCACAAGGGTATGTTGCCCGAATTGAGCATTGATAATGATTGGGTTTTGAGGTTTGGAAAGAGGTTATGTGTTCCTTTTGATGCACAGTCGAAGAATGAGTTGTTATGTGATGTTCATAGTTCTCTGTTTTCAGTTTATCCTAGTAGTACTATGATTTACAGAGATCTTTGAGTGTATTACTAGTGGTATGGAATGAATAGAGATATTGCTGATTTTACTTTGAAGTGTTTGACATGTCAACAGGTTAAATAAGAGAAATAGTTACCGAAATTAATGCTTTAGCAATTACTGGTGCCAGATTTGAAATGGGAACATATATCCATGGACTTTTTTGTGAGATTACTGAAGACATCTCGAGGTAATAATACAATCTGGGTTATTATTGATCGATTGACTAAATCTGCTCATTTCCTTCCTATTCGAGATACATTGTCTCTAGATCAAATTGCTCGGTTGTATGTTAAAGAGATAGTCATATTGCATGGTGTTCCCTTCTCTATTATATCTGACCATGATCCTAGGTTTACTTTTAACTTTTTTAATGTCCTTCAGAAGTCATTTGGTACTGAATTAAATTTTAGTATATCTTTTCATACACAATCAGATGGGAAATCAGAATGAACAATTCAAACCTTGGAGGATATTCTACATGCGTGTTCACTAGATTATTAGGGAATTTGGGACCAACATCTTCCTTTAGTTGAATTTTCTTATAATAACTGTTTTCATACTAGTATACAGATGGCTCTATTTGAGGAATTTTAATTGAAAGCGTTGTCGAACACCATATTTTTGGGATGATGTAAATGAAAGGAAGCTGATTGGACCAGAATTGGTAGAGGAGATGGTAGAGAAAGTTTAGTTGATTCAGAAGCACATGAGGATAACTCAGAGTAGATAGAAAAGTTATGCAGATAACCGGATGAAGGATCTTTCTTTTGAGGTAGGTGATCATGTTTTTTCAAAGTTTCTCTATGGAAAATTGTGGTGCATTTTGGTAAGAAGGGAAAGTTGAGTCCGAGGTTCATTGGACCTTATAAAATTCTAGAGAATGTTGGATCAGTTGCATAAAGAGTGGCCTTACCTCCATGTTTATCCTAGGTACAAATTGTTTTTCAGGTTTCTATGTTGAGAAAGTTTATATGTCATACCCATCTCATGTTTTGAGCCTATAGGTAGTTAAGTTGTAAGAGAATCTATCTTATAAGGAACAACCAGTCCAGATTCTTGAATGTAGAGAGAATGTGTTGCAGAAAAAGGTAGTTTTTCAGGTAATGGTTTTTTGGAAAACCCATATGATTGAAGAGGCAACGTGGGAATCTGAAAATACTATGAGGGATAAATACCCCCATTTATTTTTATAAGTTAATAAAAATTATAAGGATGTAATTTCCAAAAGGGGGGAAGGATGTAACATCCCAGGTAAATAAAGAATAATACATATTTCATATTTATTAATATTTGTGAATTTAATATTAATTTTCCTTTAAAAGGGTTTCTATGTTTGATAGTGTACCCGATATGCAACAACGTGTTTCATCGAAATCTTACATTGCCCACTAATAATATAATATTATTATTTTAAATGGAAGTTAACTCCTATCCATTGTATTGGTAGGAATGAACAAAACTAACTACAATATGATTATACATGTTTTTAAATATATTTACATTAATCCAATAATAAGTTAGAGGCTGAAAATGTGAATGAATCTAATTTAAGCATAATTTAAATTAAAAGGTCGATTTACCACCTTTTAATGGAGAACCCTCTTTAAATCTATTTTTGGTTATTTTAATATATTCTATTTGACCAAATAAAATTCTTCTTTATATTGGGACCTAAAATTTTACTTTGGGTATTTTTTTTGTATTTTTCAGATAAATATCATTTTTAATGAATAGTGAAAAATACTGTATTTTAATTCAAAGGTTCCTTTTAATCTAATTTATTTATATGGATAGATTTTATTTTTAATGGGTTTTAAAGTGTAATGAGAATATATTTTTACCATTTAAACCAATTTCTTTCATTGTAATTAATTTCACTTAGAGAGTGGATATAAACAATTGTGAATATTTTGATAGTTATTGTTTCTTAAAAACACACTATTTGTTTTAACGGGAATTAATTTCAAAATTAATTAATTAAACATTTATGTTTTAAATTTGGGAGAATAAACATCATTTTTTAATTCGGAATATCAAATATAATTTAGGCTGAATTTTTGGTATTTTTCTGAAAAACAACAATTAATTATGAACAGTGAAACCACTTAGTAGTAGTTAAAACCAACCTTTTGATTTAAATGAAATTTTACCACTTCTGTGAATTGAATTTAAGAAATCTAACATACATGGTTTTTATCAAAAACTAAATTGTGGTTCAATATGATGAATATAATTTTTGGTGAATAGTAACTTTTGACATTTATTTAACACGGTTAAAGGTAAATAAGGTATTTCAAGGTATAAAGAATATTATAATAATTCAAAATTATCTTAACACTTGTCCAAACCTTATTGAATGAGTCATTTACAACCATGTTCATCTTTGGGTCGATTTTGGGACCCCATTGATCCACCTGGGAGTGATAATGACAATTTAGATTAATTAATTTAAAGTAAAGGCAAAATATTCATAAACAAACATCTTTTAGTAATTAATTTTTATATGGTTTAATATAAGTAATCATATTGACTATAAATATTCTTTGAAAATATAATATAATTTCCTACATCATGGTAATTTTTTATAATATTTAGACAAAAAATAAATTTAATTATTTATGACACAATAATGATGTAGTGTTTACCTCATTAATAAATTATATAATTAAATAAGATTATAAATATTAAAATAATATCCAAAAAATGTCCAATTATTATTGGATTATTTTATTAAGAATACAAGTCATCTTATCTTTAAAATTATTTATTTTTTGAAATTTTGAAACCAAAGATAAGTTTATAATAAAATAATATTTTCACACTTTCCAGAAGTGGCCCTCCTCTCCCTTATAAAAAGAGACCACCTCTATCCAATTCCTCACACATCTAAAGCCTTTTATATCATCCAAACTCTATAAACCTAAGCTCCCTACATCCATATCCTCCACCTATAAGCATTATCTTAGGCATAAGGCACTTTGAAAAGTCCTTTTGGTTCCAACCAAAGGATGTTATGCAAATTAAAGGTAACAGTTTCTCTTAAATTGTTTTCTATTATTTTAATTCTCCAACCTCTAAACTCTTTTTATTCCTTTATTTTTTTACAACACTAGTGTCCTAAATATACTAGGATTTTTATATGAGAAGGATTCTAACGACACATACACACACCTCAATCTAATGGGTGAAAAACATAATGTTTCTGTGGATGGAAAACTAACGCCTCACGAAGTGATGATTGTTCAATTATCTCTTACCGCCTCTCATGGTGGCCATTATGATGGAACTGTATTTATATATGATATATATTATGTTTATGTTTTAGTTATTCTTCTGTATTTTCCATTTATAGCACGCATTTATGGTTTCCATAGTGGGTAATATGATAATCTCATTTGAGGAAGTAAGGACTACCGCCCCCTCAATGGGATGTGACTCGTTAATGCGTTATGTGGGATGTATAATGGATGGAGTTAATGATATTATATATGATATTATACTGTAATTATAATATGTCTATGTATAATTATGCTTTAATTCCATAAAAATAAGAAATATAAATGAAATTAGCATTCATGCGTACATACGGATTACCATCTCCTTGAACGGTGCATTTCAATTCTAACCTCTATATGTAATGTACTATTATAAGTACACGTATATACTGGATATATATGATATATTTGATATCTAAATAATTAATATCATTCTGGATATAATGGACTATTTACCACATGGACAACCTGTAAATATAAGGTGTTCATTATAGACTCAGGTACCAAATATCGACAAAACGAATGTTATTAACATAAATAGTTACAAAATGTTTATAACATGGTTATAAGTGATATAAAAAATTAATAAACATGAAAAAGGTTCTTAAGAAAGTAGAAATTATCTTTAGATTATTATTCAGGAGATTAACGAATGATCGATTCAAGTCAGACATGAGGTAAGGGACTTTGTCTCAATCTCCTTTCATTGAGGCATTTTTAGTTTTATACACAACTTTATTTTATACGGTGTATAAACCCCATTGAATTTTCATTTCATTCCAAGGGAATATTTTTATACAAATCGTTTTACTAATTATCAAAAAGGAATGTTTTTTTACATAAGTGGTGACAACGACCTTTCAGCCGTCGCGAGTATTATTTGATCTTTGGCTTCCTTAATATGTTTTAATGTTTTTAAAAGGAAAAATAAATACCATATACTCTATTTACGTATTTTGGTATTGAAAATTATATTGAGAATGGATTTATTATTTCAATATCTTGAAATGATATTTTTTTATTGAAATGTGAAAATGTTGTCTTTCGTTTATGCTTATGTTATGTGTTTTGATCATGTTATGGTTCATGGTCATTATTTACGTATACAGCTGGTTCCGTGATAAACCTTGGGCAGGTGAGCCCGAGAAAGCTCTCTAATGCATTGGGTAACGTGACAAGGGTAAACATGAATGTTTCTCCTAAGATATTTAGGGAATATACTATGATGGGTATTCAAAATTAACTCCCTATGTAGCTGTGATAGCTACAATGTAAGTATGATTTGGATGCCACATGTTACCTTTATGATATATGATTTTTATGTTTCTTTCATAAATCCTATGATTTCATGAGGTAAGTAAGAGAGTTCATGTTTTGTATGTATTTATAATAAAATGTTTTCATCCTTTGTATTATAACCCTTACATAGCTTTTTTATGCTCATCCCTAGTTTTGAAATGTTTTCAGAGGACTTAAAGATCAATAGGGTCAAGGATGGGATCAATTAAAAGTCATGATATCTAAAACGTGGAACTATACATGACTCTTTTATTCATGAGTTATGATGTTATGAAAAAGAAATTGATACTGGGTATAATTTTATACATGTAATATTCTTGTTGTTATGTAAATGTAATGACCAAATTCTCTAAAACTCTAAACCTGAAAAGAGTCTCAATGTGAATTATTCATTTAATTCAATATTATGTATTGTTTAAGGCTGGGTCCTTATAGATAGTGAGCCCAAAACATACCAGTCACTGGTACACTGGCTTTATAGTTTAATCTAGTAAAACATAATTGGAATTAAAGTGGGTTTTTATGATGGGGAGGTGTCCCTTTCATATCATTTCTTCTGCCCCATTTTCTTCTTACTCATGATTTTGGTTTGCATATTGGCCAATTACAGTGCACCCTAGACTTCATCACTTCCATAAATTCCATTGTGGATATCTCTCATCCATAATCAATTCATTCCTTCATCTATAATGATCAATAGGATATGGCGAGTCTAGGAATCCTATATCTCATATTCATTATTACTATAAATGGATGTTGGATCCTATATTTTTATAATAAGGCATATTTCTTGAGAGTTTGTCTATTTTCTTATTATCACTAGATTCATGAAAAATTATAGTCTAAAGATGTATTATTGGGATTATCTATGCATGTTGTTTGTGTTCTATAATATTTCATATACATCTTGTCTAGTTTCATAACATATCTGGTGTATGTAATTCATCATCCTAATGGTAGCCAAAAGTAAATTATTATAATTTTTAAATGGACAATGTTTAAATTTATATACCAAATTAGGATATCTAAGGGGTATTTTGATGTTCATGACCATCGAATTGGAAGCTAATTAAGTTTTCTCATCCAAATAAAAAGTAATTTTAATAGATAATGTTCATAAAAATGTATAATGTCTACAGATAATATATCATGGAGTTATTGGGGACATTGGGGAAATTTCCTGAAACTGATAACAAGGAACAATTTTCCAAAATTAAATATGTTTTGGTACATAATTATTGAGTGGGGAGACCTCAATGATGGGAAAATTATATAGATAAAATTTAGATTGAAAATCGTGTTGACCCTAGGAATTCCTTAGTTAATGTATTAAACCCTAGTGAATATGGGATACCTAGGATGATCTATAGGTCATATTTTTTATAATGAACATATAATTCTAAAATAAAGTTGACATTTTAATAATGATCGAATGAGTTTATTCTCCATTATTATGGATCCAAGGGGGTCCATAGTAATAAATTCATAGAAACCCTATTTTAAATGTGTAGGGTAATTAAATGGAAGATAATAAGGATTCCATAAAATTTCTTTGTGGAATTTATCGAGATGCTTGTTTCATTGATGGCCTCTACAACTCGGGATTTTCATTTTTTGTGAAAATTTGAGGAGAATTTTAAGATACATGTATTTAGTCCCCTAAACATCATGAAACCCCTTAATAAGAAGGCAATAACTTATATGTAAAATGAATTGATCTATAATTCATTTTGTGATTAAACACAGATTAATATTAAGTATATTAAATGTGTGGAATTCCTTTTGATATAAATAATTTCATTATTGGACTCACATAAATACCATGAAAGGATGCCCACATAGATATTTGGATGTCCAGAGATACGTAATTCCATGATCATCCTTGGATTCATTACTGAATCAACACTATAAATTCCTCTATTTTTAACCACCTATGATTTAGGTGATTTACTATACATGTACTTCCAAAAATCATTGTCATGAATTCCCTCAATATTATATTGTAACTATCATGGGATGGTATCCCTGAATTAATCATTATTAAATGAGATGACATGATTTCAATGTATTATAGGGTTTCATTCATGTTTGGAACTATAAATACAATGGATTGTAGGATCCTCATTTTTTATTAATGTAATTGTTTTGATTCCATGGATTTTTATTATTATTATGAGAGGAATTACCAGGATGAAATCCATGGATTCCCAAATTAAATTATGAGATGCAAATTCCCAGTTGATCCCTTGTGAATTATATAGTGTTTTCATGGCTAGGGTTTCTATGGTTTCATAACATTGATCCTAAATTCATTATGAGACTTCCACTTAATAAAATATATCTAGGGATAGATAATTAATGTAAGGAATTATGGATCTCATCCCAAAACCTCACATTGGTATTTTAACTTTATTATTTATTTATTAGTTTAACCATTATTATTTTATATGAAAATTACCATACACACTATTACTTAGAACGGATAAAAATTACAATACCAGTGGTGGTGTCCTACTAGGTTGTACTCAAACCCTACATAGGCAAACATAACATGTTGTTTCCAATGTATATGGATATCATTCTATAGATTCTAGTTTAGGAATTGAGAATATTGTTTGAATTTTTCTCAGAATACAATTGGAAGGTATAAATGATAAACTTGGGTATGATACGACACTTTTTTAGGATGGGCATTATGTTTTAGTTTTACTATGAACCATTACTATTCTATGTGTATTATCAGTGCCTAAGGGATCAATAATGACATGTTTGCGATACCAATTTTTATAATTTTTTTTGTTTTTTTTGTTTTTTTATTAAATTTCCATGTCTTATCAAAAACTAAATATTTGGAATCGGTAATAGTTTTATTATCATTACACTATTATTACCACTTTTACTAGAGGTTATATTCTCTCCAATTCTTTTCCATTGACAATAGTTTATAATTATCAGCCTATAATATAAGGGGATTCCCTCTTGAGGCCATGTGGAACCACTAGTCTAGTTAATATTTATAATAATTTTTTATGGGGCTTATATTATTAACAAAATTAAATTAAGTTAATATAAAATTTATTTAATTTAAACTATCATTATTAATTTAATTAAAAAATTATTGCGTACAATTTTCTTATTACATGATCCACAAACCACAGGGTTGTATACATTGTCCTAATGTATATTTTATATATATTGCTATTCTCATACCCAAGGTAAAAATTGAATATCAGATAAATATAATCAACACTAATATTTAAAAAACATTTCACTTATAAGAAAATATCCTACACTAATAAAATTTATCACTCTATCCATGTTCAGTGGATAAACTATTCAAAATAGAAACTATAAGATTAGACCACATTGAATTGATCTTATGATGGATGCTTATTTCAATTTACGCAGTATACTCTAATAAATTTTTAAATTTCATTAATATAATCATCAATAAGTTTACCAATAATATTTATGGAGGTTTAATTATGATATTTATATTTATTAGGGAGTTCTTCTTGAAAAAGACAATTAATTGTAAAGAGGTTGATGGTATCATGTTTAAAATAGTTATACCATCATTGATAATTAATGTGAAAGTAATTAATTGTTATCTGAGAGAATTATATTTCGATAATGATAATAACACATTCAAAAATGTTTTATAAATCTTCTTCTAATTTGATAAGGAAAATGTTAAAAAAAACTGTTCATATACTGTATCAAGGATTTACTAATATAATCCCCATTATTATTCTATGTCTATGAAATGAAATTAGTTTT
Organism: Viscum album; assembly: GCA_963277665.1. Lineage (NCBI taxonomy): Eukaryota > Viridiplantae > Streptophyta > Magnoliopsida > Santalales > Viscaceae > Viscum > Viscum album. The sequence goes on from OY728150.1 coordinate 1,901,383,554, forward strand.
TTAAAAAAATTACAACATTTGCCTGAATAAGTAGTAAATTAATAATTCTCTCAAAATTTTAAATCAAATTATCATAAATTTATAACAAAAAAAAATATTCGTTTGGGGATAAAAAGAGGTTATATTTATTAAGATTATTGATATCTAGGAGTAGATAAACATATTAAATAATATCTTATATTGAATAATATATATAATATGACATTTAATGATTTCTATCTATTGAAATTCCATGATATCCAAAGGATATGTTTCAATACAGAAACCATTAATGATTTATTTGACTTGTATGAGGTAATTATGTTGGTTAAATCTTGTAAAATATAGTAAAAATATCATTGATTTCCTTAAATGTTATTGGAATGACATAAAACAAGTAATTTATTTTTTTGGGGATGTGAATTGACTAAAAAGTTTCATTCTAAGAATAAATGTTAATATATAATAAATTGATTCTATGAAAAAAGTATATTAATTAATTTGGAGAATCACAAGAAAAATTTGACAATCAATTTAAATAGAAAATTTTTTCGCAACAAGAAGAATTTTTTCCTTTTTAAATATGATATGAAAATAAAAAGTCACCATGTATGTTAACTTATAGTTATGTTCTGTGATGTTTATTTCATTTATTTTACTACCACAAACATGAATCTTCCAATTTTTGTCTTTTCCATAAATCATTAAAACCCATTAAAGACGACTAACATTATTTTAGAGAATTTTTTAAATTTATAACGTTCTAAATTATAGTAAATAATTTGAATTATTTGTTTAATAATAAAATTCCAATACAAACATTTTAGTCTATCTAAGTGAATTATTCCATTATTGTGGAGATACTATGTTTCGATATATGGAATAATTATTTATTAATAGAGATAGTGTTAAAACTAGGACATGTCACATAGTATTTTTTAATAATTAATTGTGGTTGACTAAGGTTTCCATTATTTAAAATCTTTAATAATTAATAGAGGCTTATTTATTGAGAATTATTTGAACTTGATTATTTTTTTAGAAAGGTTAGTATAAAATACATGTAAATAGGATGTTATCAAAAATAGATTGATGTGTAGAAGTTTAATATACAAAGGATCCAATCAACATGATGATGATATAATAATTCGTATCATTTAGGAATATGGGATCAGATATTAAATATGTTTGAATAAGATTTTATTACTACTTTAGGAGATTTGTTATATGGTTTCAAGATGATTTGGGATGACGAATATTCTCTAAGGATTATATGAAAAAGGTGACATAAATTCGGGTATAGACACTTTGGATATAGATATTTATATAAAATTGATTACATTTTATGCATAAAGACTACTAGTTAACATAATCGTGTATTCTGGTAAAATTATAACATGTTTTATACAAATGTTATAGGTTATTTTATATATAAGAAAGTGTTAAACAACATCTTTTATATGCAAATTTTACATGTCCTAAATAAACTATTTTATGAAATTTGTTAAAGAATTAAAATACATAGAATAATAATGGTTGTTCTATGTTTATATTTTTAGAAAATTATTAAAAGTAATTTAATATGTAATGGTTTATCTTTATTCATAATTGTGGAAAAATAATGAATGTCCCTAAAATATGTAAGTTTTGATTTATTTTCTATAAATATTTAAATGTCCCATGTGTAATTTATTTCAAAACAAACATGATCTTAAATAGGAAAATTCATAAATGTAATTGTTATGACACTTGCACATGGATTCGTTCCATTAAATTGTTTAGGTGAATTAATGGGAATGACTTAGGAAGGATATCAAGCTATTTATAAATAAACATAATTATTATAGGATCAATTAATATGGTGATTCTCATGTTATGTAAGTATCTCATGATTATATATGACTATTTATTATTAATTACTCAAAATTGGTTGAGCTATGATGCGTATGTAATTAAATTATTAGAGAAACACTGTCATAACATTAAGACAATTAATAAATAAAGATGTTTGTTTTGTATAGGTTTCATTTTCTTTTTCCACATATTTAATTCTCAAAATGATACAAATTATATAATGTCATCATTAAAATCTAGTTAAATAATAAAATTAAAAAATAATCTATTTAGTCATCATTTGACACAATTGGTCTTTCCATGATCTATGAAATATGGATATTTTGAATAGTTTTACAGATATTGAATAAATAAATAGTTTTTTTGAATGAATTATCTAATTATATGAATATGTAAGGAGAATATATAATTAAATCTCATTCATTGAATGGATTTTTGAAGGAAAAAGTTTTCTGAAATCTAAATTTTGAATTTAAATTTTAAATTTCTATGATATAATGGAATCAACAATATAAATGATGATATATATAATAGAATGTGAATCGAATATTACTATGTTTTAATTGATTAGATATGTATGGTGTTCAGAAAAATGGTCTATAATTTATATCTTAATTAAATTATGATTTAGATATATTTATTTTGGTTTACACTAAAGATCAGTTTTTGTAAGTGAACTTTTTTTCAGAATTTTGGTAAATATTATGATGTGAATAATATCAATATAATAATAACATTATAGAATTTTTTACTACGATATTCAGAATTTATAAATATTAAATATTAAATCTTCTCATTTTAATTGTATTATATATGTTCATGTAATTAGTAGTAGAATATGGTATTCATTGGAGTATTTTATTATTAATTATGTTGTAGTTAAATTATAATTACAATTTTATTTGTGGAAAACCATAAATAATATAAACTAAGAAGAAATAAAATACTCTAAATTTACATCTTCTAGAGTAGTTTATAATATTGGAGATGCATGTGATCCTTGGTAGGTGGTGAATTATTCTATAAATCATTCAATTCATATGGAGCATTATTTGAGTATTGAACTCATAAAAATATTTTAATTATGTGATCCATGAAAAATATTGAGTCGAAATAATCATTTTATCCAACCAAATAGATTATTATATATAATATTTTATAGCAACATAATATTTATTTTTGGTTCATTTTATAAATCTTAGTATATTTTTTCCATTTAGAATTAATTTATAGTGTGTGTTTTATATTTCTGCATCTCTAATTGAGATTCTATAAGAACATTTGAGAATGATATCATAGGTTTAAAAATATTTTTCAAATAAGGGAGTAAGATTTGAATTTTTATTTAACCAAAGAAATCATTTAATTTTTAAACACTCTGATTCACCCACCTCATGGTTACTAATGTTACAACATTTTTTATCAGAACAGAAATGTTATATTCTTTGTATTTCATCCTTGGAGATCTATTAATGAATATTTTTAGACCCAATATCTCAAAATAAAATGATCATAGTTTTCCATTTTAATGAACTATAGTGAAATAATTATCTTCATACATATTTTGTGATTGTTGTTAATGAATTATATTTTGAAGTAACAAACTGGACAATTATAGGATTTATTAACGTAACTGATGAGTATATTGATCAATTTGAAGCTTAAATTATTTACTTTTAACAATTAGTAAAATATTATTAATTTATTCATGAAAAAGGAAAATCATTTATTTATTTAAATCAAATAAGAATATAAAAATATAATATGACATAAAATATATGTGAATCAATTTATGAACAATGTGAATGAATTGAGTCATAGGGAGAACTATATATTTTGTTTCAAATGATGAAATTATAACTTCCCTTATATTATTATTTATTTAATTTTAACTATTTTGTGGGTGTAATTAATTATATAGGTCAAATATTTAGTGGAAAGTACTGATGAAGAAAACCTGACCAAGGAATTAACAATACGTATGGAGTAGGAGCCTCAAAATATGAATGAATAATTATAGAAGCTATTTAATGTTTTTGATAATACTAAATCAACTATTTATATGGATATCATTAAAAATATTGTTTTATAAATATCTATTCATTATTAAAAAATTGATTATAAGAATAATTATTTTGATAACATCTTGATAAATTCAGTTTTTAATAAAACTGGAAGTATAGGATAGAGCAATAAAATGGGGAATAACTATTAAAAATGTTATATTTGATATATTGGGAAAAAGAATAAAAGATCAAAAAAGTTATATAAAATATTTACAAGAAGGGAAAATTGATCAAGTGAATATGTACAAAATAGAATATGAAGATATAGTAAAATAACATTTTACTAAAATAGATTTCATCAATATAAATTATTTATATTTGGAGGTGATGTCGAAAAATTATATATACTCGGTTGTAACAAAAAAATAAAACTCAATTTTTTTAGTGATTAGTAAATAAATAATATGGAGGGACTTGAAGACCAATAATGAATATTTTATAGAAATGTAGGGTTAATGTTTTATGCCTCACCATCCTTGGAAATCAAGAAACCTATTATAAATTATAAAAAGGAATATTTGATAATTTATTAATATAATGAAAACAATTAAAATAAATGGGTAAATAAAGTTATTAAAGTAAATAGTAGAATAAAAAATGTAATATATTACATCACTTCCTACTATTATATATTGATTGGAAAAAAAAAATTATTTTATAAGATGTTATTGGATTGTTTTTATATTTTGAAATAAATTTATTATAATGAATATGGCTGCCACAATTTTAAATATATAATTATTATAGTTATGATTATTATTCTTCTATTTTTTCTAGAAGATAAATGAAACATACAAATATAGAATTAATTTTGTATGTAAAAAAAATAAATCAAACTTTTCCTTTGAAATTTTTTTTTTATTTTGTAGATACCATGGTTACATAATGAATATATACATAACGGTAATTGTTGGATAATTTTCATTAGTTACAAGAAGAAATTTTTTTCACATGATCATAATATGTTATAAATGTTAAAAAAAAACATATTTCAAGGAATTTAAATTTGGGTAGAATATAAACAGTTGTGAGGAAGAACAAATATTTTAAAACTAGTTGTTATCATGTAACAGGGGAAGAAAAAAAATTAAATTAAAAGATATTTTTATGTCCTTGTAGAGTGATGATACATTAAATTATAAGTATGTATGTTAGAAAAAAAAGATATTATGTTAATGTATCCTTCATAGACTAAAAGGAATAATTTTTTGAAAACCAATAAAAAATATGAATCATACTTCAAGGCTAGGAAATAAGGTTTTATGAAAAACACATTCCATCCAAATTTATAAATGGAATTAAGATGTAGAGAAAATCATGTCTACAAAATTATGTCTTGTAATGAAATATGGATTCATGAAAATACGAAATCATAAAAAATGTTACCTCAAATGGAAAGAACATAAATTAAAATAATAATAATAGTAATAATGTAGAAACTAATAAAAATATCTAAATGGGAATTGTTAAATTTTGTAAAAAGGTTTCCTAAATATTTAAATTTTGGATTTAAAAAATATATTAAAATATAATTATGTATAGTTTAATATAGTCAAATGGAAATCACCGATAAGTATTTTAATTAAATTTGAATAAATTATTTCACTCATAATGCCTAGCCACAATACTTTATTCAGGGATTTCACGAGGAACTCCTTTCCAAAAGAGATATATATTATTTATTTATGTATTATTAATAGTGACTTATAATCCATAGAGTCTGTATGTTCTAAAAATAAATATATTTAGTATGTGTTGTTGGAACCAGTCATTATGAATGATAATTAAATTCTTTAGAGTAAAAAATGGTTGAGGGTGATTGAATAAAGAACAATTTTTTCAATCTAGAGATATATATAAGGATGATTACTATCAATTTATATCAAGAATAATGTAATATAATTTTAATTTCTAGATACCACAATTTAATGTAAAAATGAATTTGGATGAACATTCAATTACAATTTAGTATATGTAGTATATATCATAATTTTTATTTAAGTAGGTGTCAAAAACATATTTATGTTATTAAATATTTTATCAAGAAAATTTTAGAGTAAAAAATGAGGTATATTTTCATTTATGAAATTTTGAATGGTTCTATTGAATAAATAAGGTATCATGATGGAATGGAAGGTGCATCCATGGAGGAATACATGTTATATTTTTTATCTAAGAATTTGGAATCATTTTGTTTGATTTATGATAATAAAATAATATGGTGAATAATGTATAATGACAAAAATGTTTTTTTCAAGGGTAAATAATATCTCAAAATTTAGTGAAAAAGTTGAATTTATTTATGGAGATTTTGTGATGAGTATTCAAATGTTAGTTAGCCTCTTCTACTAATATGGAAGTCATATGAGGAATTTATGATCATGGAGATCAATTCATATCCTTATATTATCCAAAAATAAGTTAATTAAAAAAATTCCACATGATGTGTGACATTGAAAGATTATTATAAATTTATTACAAATGATGAATCTTATTTAATTGAGATATTGTTACAAATATATATTTAATGGTGAAAATAATAAATTTTTATGATTCATTGGATTGTAAAAATTATTTAATGAAATTGAAATCATTGACATTGTACAAAGAATATCTTTTCTAACCCTGAGATCAAACTCAATAGACTAAAAGGATTTTTTTGATGACTTATTTCCATTTGGAAAATAACTTCAATGGAATTTCTAGAGAAGTGTACAAAAAAAAACATATAATATTGTTTAATAATTTTTTATAATTAATAATGATTTAAATATGATCAAAAAATTTTATTATATTCCGTAATTTATTGTAACAAAAAAAATTATACAATACAAAATGGGGTCTTAAATATTTGAAGTTTTGTGTTTCAAAATTAGTGAGTATGAACTAACTAAAATTGGATTTTAGTTAAATATTAAATAGTTTTGAATGATTATTGGAGGGAAATATATGTGATATTTGAAGTTAATTTATTACGGGGAATATTATCTTTAAATCCTTATGTTATAACTATAATAAAAATAATTTTATGTTTATTAAAAAATAGGTTGTAATAATATTCTGAACATTGGGGGAGGAAGATGATAAAGATACCCTAGTTCTTTTTTCATTGAAGAGGGTAAGTAATATTGTACCTATTGAATATAAACCCTATTAGGACCAAGGAAAATAATTATGTCTATAAACTATATATGATGGTAATAAATTGGACTGAAAATGAATTTTGAGATATTTTCCCCTTGGAGAAATATTTTCTCCTTCTCTAAGTGTTTTCTATGTTTTTTATAAAATGATATTGGGTGATTATTTCGGCATAGTGGTTGTGTGATGAATGTTTTCAAAATAATTTATGGTTTATAAAGATTTTATCTATTGAAAATAAAAATTTTCAGATAATGTTTTAAATTTTTATAATTACTGATTAGAGATAATGTTCTATGAAGGATTTGTATATGATATTTGAAATAACTAGTTATTTAAGTATTTTTAGTGTATTAACCATCATGGATTTATTAAATACATTCAGATCTAAAAAATATTAACATATAAGATAATAATACATGATGAAGGGGATATAATATTTATTATAATTGATATATATGGGATTCATGATTCAATATGATTGCCTAAAGGATTTGACCTATAGCATTTATGATTTGTAATGTTGTAGTAATTGTCTTGTGTTTCTAAATAACTCAAAATATACCTAAGGGTTTCCTGTTCTCATAAAAAATCAATTATGGGAAAATTATATATTACTACTTAAATTTCAATTAAATCCAATTCCTCAATTTCAAATGATAATTTCTAAATTTAAAACATAAAATGGTTTTAATAAAAATCATTCCTTCTTAACAACATAAAATCAATATGATTATATCAAAACATTTTAATCCTTTTTTAGCAATACTTAAATTATTTCATAACCAATTTCATCAATTTCAAAATAATTTTCAACAATTAAATCAAAAAATTTATTTGAAATCATTTCTGTAAACCATAAAATTTAACTAAACAATATAGATTTACCAAGTTCCTTAAGCGCACCACTATTCAATTGAATTAGGGGTTTCCACATTTTTCATGCTGTAAACATTTAAAAATTACCAAATTCATTTGATTATTGTTTCATCAAATCAATTGAATGAAATTATATGAAATTTATTTTAAATCGGTAGTTTCTCTAAATTAAGCAATTCAAGGAAAATTATTTTGGGTAATTCAGATAGAACCACCTCACTCGTGGACATAAATGACACTTGTAATGATAAAACACCATGTGTTGTTCAATACCCCTTATTATGTAATTATTATCATAATTATTGACACACAAAATTTCAGTATTCATCAAGGGATCCATGAACTAATAGAAGTTATTTTATTTCTAAACAAAAAAATATTACTTGTGATCATACATTATTTCTGATATACAAAATCTAATTAATATTTTAAAATATTACATATGATAATATTTTATCTATTTTGGGTAATTTTAAAATTATCTCCTTACAATATTATATTCGGTAAGAAAATTATCTCATATATAATTTTTTATTTCTCATTTAATAAAATTACATGTGTTAATATGAAAAACAATATTTGAAAAATTTATTTAATATTGTTATTTGATAATCCCATGGGATAATCACTGATGATTATATGATATTACCAATGGTTAATTAGGATAATTATACTTTGAGAAAATAGATAATAATCACATGATAATTTCAATAATCTATGTCACCTGATAATAAATTTACAATTATACTGCAATAATTTTTTATAATTATTTTCTATAATAAATTTAGTTGTTCTTTAATAAATCAAATAAATTATTAAATCACACTTTTATAAATTATATCCTGATAAAACAACATGATTATCCTTCGATAATTTATGTTCAATTTTATATTTAAAATGTGAAAAATATGATTGGGGAATACATTTCTCAATTCCAAATAAAAATATTATTTTTCTTATATTTGTTGAATCAAATTTAACATTACCTACAATGCTTAATTATGATAAATCAATAATAAGTTATATAAGAGAGTGGATTGAATATTATAATAAAATAATAGAAAAATAAAATTAAATCACCTCCTTCATCTTGGGGTCGTGCACAAGGTAAGAGGAGACAACCTCTTGATCGGAATCTAATAATCCATATATTATCAATCTTATAACACGTAGATCTAGGGTCACCATAACTCGATTTGATCATCTAAATTATATTATAGAGTATTATATATATTTAAAGAATACTAAAACTCATTATGTATGAAACCTTAATTTTAAACACCAATTTTAATCACTATTTTACAAAAAAAATTGGTGATAAATTCGTTAGTTTTCACTCATCAATAGTTTATGAATTTATTCATGTCAATACACATAAAAAAAGGTTGATTCAAAAACAACCATGTGATTTAATAGATGTTTGGAGGATTTTGGGGATGAACAAGAACAATAAAATGGATAAAATAAAAAATAATAAAATTAATTTTTTAATATAAAAATAAATTACATCAATTGTCATTTTGGGTATAAAATTCACACCACTCCTAGTTTACATTCCCCATTCTCAACCAAAAGGTGGTATTGGATTTCACATACAGATCACATTTTTAGAAATAATAATTATTTAATAATAAAAAATGTATTAAAAAGTAATTAAATATTAAAATGATTATTTTTTTATGGATACATCCAAACGTCCGATTATTACAAATTTTATAACACGCATAGTGTAAACACCGCTTCCTAGACCTATCAAAAGTCCATATTTCCCATAAAATGCACTATTTTGAAAATATAAAATTATTACAAAAAATTATATATTAAAAATGAATAAATAAATTATTTTTTCAAGGGATACATAAAAATATCAAACTCTTACAAATGTTATACCACAAATAGGTAAACAACACATTATGGACCCTACGGTGGAATAATATTTCTTATTAATGCATAATTTTGGTCGTATTCAATTATTTTGAATAAAAAGTGTCCACTTAATATATTATATATAATATTTTCATTCATTCTTCACCAAGACATTGTGGGCTTTGTAATCTCAAACTAACTCATTATCGAACCCCAAAAATATTCAATTGAATACTCAATGATGTAAAATTCAATATAATTCCTTAAGAATATTTATCAAATATTTGCTGATAAATCATTTCTACGACATACGATTAAAATAATTTAACACAAGAGGGTTTATCATCATTATTAAAAATGGATTTTACCAATCTCACCCTCCATTGAATTTTCTTCCTTAGGAAGCATCTGGTGCAGTATTTCTCAAACAACATAGGCCGCTAAGCTCAAACAATAGACGTATGCTCCCACATATCTTGAGTATTATATCAATTCATTAATAGCATATGTACCAAAGGTATTTTCCTCCCATGAAATCCCTTTTTATCAGAGTCAACTATCCTGTTAGAATGGTTTGTCATGTATAAATAATATGAATGTAAAGATCACTCCAGCTCAAAATGTGAGATGGATTAGAGAGATACATTCATTGTTAAGATACATAAAACATGTTAGGTATTTCTATCATATATGGTTGTAGTGATAAATGGTAATAAAATTCCCCACATAATCAAAATTCTTAAAATGTCCAAAAAATTAAGAATAAAGCTTCCCTTTCTTCCCAAGCCACGAACGACCAATCCAAGGTGAAAAATTCATGAATAAATCATCCAAAATAGAAAATTCCAAAGGTCTATGAAGACTATAAAAATAATACTTATACATAATTTTTGTAGTAAATATTATTTGATGGATCAACTGAATCATAGTTGTCTTCTCTTGGACCAAAGGTTGTCCAGACAAGGATCATTCACCAATATCTAATCTACACAAGGAATATTTACATAAGCAACCATTCAAGGCCCCCAATGAAGGAATTATGGTCATGGAAGGTCAACTGTTGATATAAGTAAACTCAACATGCAATAAATTATAATCCCAAGGCCCTACTAAAATAATGAACATGAGCTTTAAGCATATCCTGAAGGATATGTATTGATCTCTATGTCTGGCCATCCGACTGTAGATGGTAGGTCATGCTCAGAGGGATATAGGATATCTATGTCTATTAAAGGCCTCTCCAACAGTGATTAGTAAACCAAGGATCCCTTTTGGAGACAATCGGACAAGGAACCCCATGAAAATGAAAAATGCCTTTCAAATAGTAACATGCCAAATCATCCACATTGATTGTATATCAAATGGGTATAAATTTATCCAACTTAGTCAACCTATAAATCACAAAATGTATTGGATTCTTCTTCTACTGGAAATAGGGAAGCCCAAACACACATTCCATAGAGATTAAATCCTACATCTATGTAGGTACTAGATGTGGTAGAAGCAAACCTGATGGCTTTTTGTTCTATGATTTCACCTGTAGTCATGTATAGAAATTGAAAAAATACTCAGTAATGCTCTATCTCGTACCTAGTCACCAAAAAATCCACCTCATATCATATGAAATATTACTTTTTCCTGGGTGCATAACCCACTAGTAATTATGACAAGAATTCCATGAGTTATTTCCAAACTCTAAATTTTTATCATATCATTCATATGATCCATGTCATAAATATATAATACAAGTATTTAATCCACAAATACTACCAATAATGTGTCCAGATACTCATGTAAAATGCTATTCATTAATTCCCTGAAAACTATTTGAGAATATGATTGGCCAAAATGCATACCAAGATAGTCATAATCATATCACCTACACAAAGAAAGTGGTTTTATAAATTTCATAATCATTTATTCTTCGGTGATGGTTACCATACCAATTCATAATCCTTGAAACCCACTTTTACCAATTCAAATGATCAAATAGATCATCAATATATGATTAAAGATACTTTTTCTTTATAGTCTCTTGATTGAGATTTTGGAAAAACACATAATTGAAGAGGACCATTTTTTTCATAAGGAATATAATTTCTTCCACCAATGGTGACACACATGACCATAGGAAGAACAACCATAGATGGTATTCCATGTAATACATATAGTCTTTCATTTCAATTGGTTGCATGTTGTACTATAGAATGGCAACTGGTTGCATACTTGTTAGTATGTTAATAGAAAAATCATCTTCCCTTACTATTAGAAAACCAGAGAAGTATTAAAAACAATTGTCAGGAAACTCAATAACTACTGGAGGAAGATCCCCCATCATTTAATCCTACCCCAAATAAAACGTACACAGTAATGTAACTTTCCCTAACATTGGTTAGGAAGGTTCAGCTCTAGTCCCATTCTGCTTTAATGAAAAGAGGCACACCACTAGGTTTTTTGAGGTAAAACAATCTATGATAACAATTAATCCCTAATTTATTGGAATTGAGTCAATCCAATCATAATATGATCTCATGATATACCACGTCGAGTACTAGAAAACTCTATGTATGCTTGATATTTTATAGAGATAAGACAAAAGGGGGACTATAGAGACCCCTCTCTCTCTGTATTCCAAGTGGTGTATTAATATCCATTTAAACTGATAAATTCTTTATAAGAATATTAATAAAATTAATGGCATGAGTTGAAAAAATTATTGAAATTATCCAGTATCAAATAAATCTATCAATAAAGAAGAATCAATAGTAATGGTACCTCTCATTGTAACTGGACCCATATTAACTTCCTCTGAAGCCACTTCCACCATGTCAAGAATATTTGTACATGATTCTTGTGGCGGGAACCCTTTTGTACGTGAATAATTTGATTACCCCTCAGTTTTTGGATGTGTTGATGATCCCGTTCTAGTGCACATTGAGTTCATGTTGTGGCTAAATATCATTATGTTCCTCAAACATCCATAGGATCTACAATTATTGTATGCTTCAGTGGATACCCTCTTTCAATTTCATAGACGAACACAGGAGTATAATATCAATGGACTTATGGAATTAACTACAAGATGGATAAAATGAAATTGTTCTAGAGAACCACTAAAATAGTCATCATTAATACTCTTTACATTAAAATAATTAATGCTTCCAATATGATAAAAAGGGACTCCCATCAACCCTAAACATCCAGCGAGGTCTATCTCAACCATAATCACCCAATCCAGCACAATAGTATAAGTGATAAGATTTTGAAGGAAAACATGGGAACATATTTGTAATCGAATTCAAAGCATGAACTATCAAGATTAAATCCTATCAATAGATTCAATATCATGTAAAAATTGCACCAACTCATCAATGATATTTTAATATTCAGTCAATGATTGGATGTCATTGTCAAGAAAAAAAAACTCCACAGCCTTGACTTACACCATTGAATCTAAATATAATTTTCCAGTTAAAAGAACCTATAAGTCTATACACTATAAAAAATCATGTTTATTTGTAATCACTATTATGTACCACTATCTCCTCCTTGGTCCCTCTATATTAATTGTGGAACACTACACCTTGATCATATCTGGTGTCTCCATGAACTCAAACATGCATTCCCTCAGTCCTATCCATTCCTCAGTATGTATTTGATCATTGGAGACATTGAATGAATGTGGTTTCCTATGATAAAACTCATTAGAATTATTTCTAAGAATATCCCCCTAATGATCCATATTAGGATCCTGAATGGGGACTGGTGGTGGTTTATTCCCCAAAGAGAGGATAATAACCATGATCACATCAACTATATTCAGATCCAAAAATATGATTCACTCATTGAGGTACAACAACATCCTTCTCCTATATCTGATTCCTAAATCTTATCAGAGTCATGATGTAACAGAACATTGGTATAGAAAATTGAATACACTTCTTAGTGATCAAACAGAGAAAACAAGGAAATTAATCCTAATAGAAAAACAAATCATACTATGATTTCATTATATCCAAATCAAAATTGGTAATGGACTGTAACTAATCAATATTACATCTTTCCCTAACTTCCTCAATCAACTTAAGGCTTGTTGTGGTGAAGGATATCCAATAAGTTAATTACCACTACCTATTAAGTCATAAAAATATTTCACAAACACATAATGACTTTAAAACATAATTTCAACATATATTTCATACAACTGTTTCACAAAGCATCCAAGGGTCCCTAATAACCTAATAAATGATCTGGCCCTGAAATATTATGAAGGGGGTTCCCATTCCACTCACGATGGTTACTAGAACATAGATTCATAAAAACTGAGTGTGGTAACGATTTTTCTATTAAAAATTAGAAAAAAAAGAAACAAGAAAATAGTCGTAAGAAAATAATCAATTGTAGAAGTTGTGTACTAGAATAAAATAGGGCATAAACAAGATCGAATTAATAAAAAATAGGTACCAAAATAGGGGAAAACATCCAATGTCCAAAAGGACACCACTCACCTTGCCAAGGTTCCACAACTGAATCTACATCTAATAGTTCATATCCCCTTACACAAACCTAGAAGAATAATTAATACCAAAACATGAAGGAAAAGTAAGGGTGTGAGGTGAAAGGCATAGCAGGTTCTCACAAAATAATACATAATATATTCCAATGAATGATTAAATAAATAATACATCCATTTTCAAGGAATTCATGTTTGTAATTTCAATGTATTTTTTAAACAAATCATGCTATACATTTCATATTATAGATAATACATTATGCACATGCTTTAATTTTCACGTGATGAAATATTTGTAAAAAAGGTCTTAAATAATTTTATATAAAATGACTTATATAAATTTATTAAGGACTTGTAAAATAGTTTCAAAATATTGACATATAATTATTTATCAAATATAAACAAGCTTGAAACATGGTGATCTGTTAAATAGTTGAGAATTTTCTAGGCTATTTGACTCCACACACTCTAAGAGATCACAGAAATATGTGTGCACATATGTCTTTTAGACAATGGTCTGATATGACTCTTCAAAATCTCCTAAGGGATGTGACCCAATACATGTATGTTTTAGAACATTATAGTAATTGTAGAATGTGTCTAAATAACTCCCAATCTATATAAGTTTTTCATGTTATCATACACAATCAATGAGGGGAAATTTATTTTCTGACTTCATAAAATACAATTAAATCCCATTCTCCAATTTAAAATACAAATTTTCCATTTAATGAAATATAGGTTTTAAATAAAAATATTCCTCATTGGAAAGATAAAACAAGTAGGATTATATCAAAACCTTTTAAGACATTTTTTCATGTTTTTGACCCATTCCAAACCATTTCCATCAATTTCATAATTCTGTTCAAAAATTAAATCAATCATTTTAATTTAAATCATTTCCATCAATCCAAAATTTTAACCATACCATTTGAATTAAAAATATACAAAATCACACCACTATTTAAAATATTTTGTAGTGTTACCATTTATCATACCAAATAAATTAAAAAATCTCCCAATTAACTTGAAGAGGTTTTTATTAAATAAATTGAAAGAAATTTTGAGCAATTGAGATTAAATGAGTAGTTGAAATAAAATATGCAATAAAAGGATATTACATTTGGATAATTTGGATAGAAACACCTATCTAAATTTAATCGATGTTAGTGGTAATGATAAAAAAACCCATTTGTCGTTCAGTTAACTTTTTAATGGCCTTATTATCATATGTGTTGACACACCTGTGGTCGATGTTCCCAAAAGGATCATAGAACCAATACAAGGTATTTTATTTCCAAAGGAAATAATATGTAACGTGTGATGAAAAATTCTTTCTGCTCAATAATTTATAGTATATCTTTTAAAATATTGCATGTGGTGTTATTTAATCTCTTCATGATAGTTTTCAAATTATCTCTATAAAATATTACATGTGATAATATTATATATATTCTAAAAAATCTTCAAATTATCACTTTAAAATAATTCAGGAGATAATATTTTATCTCCACTATAGAATTTACAGATTACCATTTAAAAAATTTACACTTGTAAATATGATAAGCACCATTTGAAAATTTTATTTAAAATTTTCATGTGATAATACGGTGGGATTGTCATTAATAAAAATATGATATTATAATTTGATAATGTGGATAATTATCCTTTGGAAAAATACATAATTATCCACTGATAATTTTTATAGTAAATGTCACATGATAATTACATTATTTATTATTATTTTATTAATACATGTAATATTCCTTTAATAAATCAAATGAATTAATATATGAATTTTTTATTAATTATATGTTGATAAAACAAATATATTATCATTCAGTAATATATTTTCATGATCCATTTAAAATGTAAAAATCTAATCGAGGAATACCTTTCTGCCTTCGAAACAAAAATATTATTTTACATCGGCTTGTTGTGGTGAATTCAATGGTACTGATGTTGTGTAATCCCAATCTATAATAACCATGTTATATAATATAAAATGTTGAAACATATAATAATCTAAAATAAAAATAAAATAAAAATAAAATAAAATCACCCTCTTCATCTATGTGGGGGCACCAAGTAAGAGGAGGCCTCTGCCCGATCTGAATCTGTTACGCCAAGGGTTATCG
Organism: Viscum album; assembly: GCA_963277665.1. NCBI lineage: Eukaryota > Viridiplantae > Streptophyta > Magnoliopsida > Santalales > Viscaceae > Viscum > Viscum album. Next base: position 1,901,399,990 of record OY728150.1, read on the forward strand.
ATCACATGCATTGTAGATATATGGTCACTATAACACGATTGTATCTTCCATTTCAATGCCAAAGTACCTTGGGAACTTTAAATCCCAAAAAAATAATTTTGAATAAAGACTTAATTTTAAACACAAGTTTCAATCACCATTTACCAAATAATTTAATAGAGATTTTTTAGTTTTTACTCATTAATTGATTGTATTTATATTCAGGTCAATATTCATGATAAAAAGTTGGATTTTAAACTATTAGTGTGCATTAATAGAGGCTTTATTGTTTTGGGGAAGAACACACATAGTAAAATAGATAAAATAAAACTATTAAATTTTATTATTTAATATAAAAAATAAATAGCATCAAATGTCTTTTTTTCATAAAATTTACACCCCACCTATGGAAGACGCCCCATTCCAGACCTAATAGTTGTATAATATTTCCCATACAAAAAATTGTTTGATATATATTAATTATATTATATTCAAAAAAATGGATGAAAAATTAATTAAATATTAAAATGGATATATTCATGATCATGACGTCCTAACATTTTATGCTTACAAATGTTATTCCCTGCCTAATTTAAACACCATGTTTGGGACATGTCAGTGCTCTTATATTTCCAATAAAATGTAATTTTATAGATATATTAAATAATTTTAAAAATTAATATAATAAAAAATAGTAAATATATTATATGCGCAAGTGATACATTTAAATGACTAACACTTACAAATATTGGAATATGTGTGAAAAATTATATCCTTATTTATAAATCATCATGATGAAATTATTTGATTATTATCTTTAAAAAATTTCATAAATTGATATATGATTTCAAATTATATGAAATGATGAAAACATATGATTTTTTTAAATGATAACTGAAATTTGAATATATGAATTCAATAATTTTAATTTTAATTTATGTGAAATGAATTATTTCAAGTTTATTGATTTATTTGTTTATATATTAAAGAACATGTACATTGTGTAAATTATTTTTCAAATGGGACCAATATTCTAACATAATGTTACCCAAGTTTTCGAATTATAATGACAACATTAAATGAATCAAGATCATCATGATTTCTTGTAGAGGCTAACCTAATTGGGTAATGATTTATTTCTCATATAAGCTCCCCAAATGGGGTGTTGATTTGAGTTTACACACATATAAATAGTTGTTTTCATTAATGATATGTGTGAGGATCCATTTGCATAACAATATAACATACAAAATTGTACTTTTTATGGGGGTACTGAATAGAGTTTCATTATAACAGAATTTGAATTTTTGAAAAAATATCATTATTTTTAATTTCTATAAATGGTTTTATATAATCTATTTTTTATACTCAATTTTAATGTTTTTTTCATATATCTCAATCTATTTGAAGTAAATAATTTTTTAAATGTGGAAATGTAATTTCATTCCAAATTTTTGTTAAATTTGGTTGCATAAACGGTAAATTGTAATGGTATTAATTATGAAAAACATGGGGGGCGCTAATATGATTAACAACTCACCCCATAAATTTTCCATCATGTTTTTTTAGATTATAATTTTCAGGAAAAATAAAATGCAATGTTACACATGGATGTGAGGGATATTCTTGATCTTTTGGAAGTAGATAATTAGAGGTTATTGGTAGAGATGTCATCCAGTTGATTCATGGGAAATATGAGTTTTTATCTGGTTAAATCATGAGTACATTAATGATGTAATTTTATTGGTTTTTTTATAATTTTTTTGGTACATATTCTATTTGGTGTGTTTATAATACAAGCATGTATCTTTTATATTCCTTTATTTTGTTGAAAAATCATTATATATTTGATTTTTCATGATTATAGGTTCTAACTACTATCCATGAGGATCAAGACATCCCATCACACTATGTTTTTGTTGGGTCAAGTATTAGGTTACAAGGGTATCTTAAATGGTTCATGAAATACAATATAACATTATATTATATTAGAATACAATAATGTCCCTCATATGATGGGTGGACTAAACCTCACGATGCAATCTAATTCATTTTGGACCTACCCATTACAAGAAATGTAATAACCACACTTTTAAAGAATATATTTAATACCTATTATAAAAAATCATCTTTAAATATAATATATTATTTACCTTCCTCTGATTTCATCCTTTAAAAATTGAAATAGAATTCATGCGTACCTATAGCCCAACATCTCCCAGAACAATGTATTTTGTTTTCAATCTCAATTATTTATTTAATACTCTATAAACATATATAATAAATATTTATGATATATAAAACATAGATAAAATTTATTTTGATTGTTTAATCATTATCAGTGAAATGGGATAAAAAATAATAAAATCAAAACCTATATGAAAAACAAATCATTGAATACCCAAAACAAAATATTTACAAAGGATTATTAATAAATGGGTACCTAAATGTCATATTTAAATCATGGGTTTTATGAAAAATTGGAATATGGTTCTCCAATAGATATATAATAATAAAATATTGATTATAAATTCTGTTTTAATGGGTAAAAGGTAGTAGAGACTTATCGTAATAGATTACTATCTTAATTTTCCTTTTTTATGACATTGGTTATTATATACACCTTTCTTCCTTAAAATGGTGTTTATATAGACCCTTTGACATGTTATATCATTAATATCATTCTATTAATGTTATTTAATGTTTTATTTTATGTTATTCTCTAATTTTTATTGGGATTCAAATGTTTCCAAAGTGGTAGGGGTTTTGATGTTACAATCTTATTTTTATTGAGATTATTTGTGATTAATATTTTGGTGGAGAATTAAAATGATATATTTCACATGAAACTCATAACATTACATATCCTCTGGTTATTCTTTGAGAATATATTTTCCCTCAATTTTACATTATTTATTCACCCAATATTCATAAATAATATTTTAAATAAAACTAACTTTATTTCTCCCTTTAGTCAAAACCCATTTTTCTTCCATATCCAGGTTTTATAAATAAAATAAAAATTGTTTTTATTTTTCCTATATGATTATTTAATTTCTCATTCACCCTTGTTTTTTGTTTTAAATAAAATTAAAATTATTCTTCATCTCATCTTCAAATCAAGGCTTCTTCAGATTTTTCCAAAAACATGAGATGAATATTTCTTCGAAAATCACATAGCATGAATGGAAATTGTTTATATCATATCTAATCAATGGTTTAATAATTCAATAATAATTTTCCAATTATATATTCATTTTAATAGATATATTATTTTTTCAATATTATTTTTTAAAAACATTTTTTAAATTGGAATTGTTATTTCTCTCATATAATGTTCTAATTGATCATTCCCAAACATTATCCAACTAAAATTAAATCCATTAATGCTACATAATATTTATCGGACCAAAAGATACAATGATTATTTTTATCTATGTAGTATATATGTTTATAATTATAATATTTTTATGAAACTTGTTTCATTTCAATGGGTTATTCTATGATGAAAATATTAAATGATGAAATTTTTATGAATCTCAATTTCATTAAATGATTTGAGCTATGATGGAATGTTTATGAAACCAATTTATTTTCATAAGTTATAATATAATGAATTATGATTGATCTTGTGAAAAAAATATGTATTATTTTTATTATTTCAGGTTGGTTAAGTTATCACAATGGATATTGGAAGCATTATTACCACGGATAGTGGTTATGTTAGAACCAAGGAAAGTGGCCATGTAATAACCATGTATGGGTGGGACCTATTGCAACATCAAATTAATTTTTTAATGATATATTATACATGAACATGAAATCATGTTCATATTTTTATTAATAAACATTATTTTGTGTTTATATGTATATTTGTGGGAAAATTTCAGGTCCTTGAAGAAATGATTGAACATGTTTTCATTTATACATGTTCATAATGTTAGAATTTTTTTATATGTCTCAAATATATGTCATAAAATTTTTCTGTCTCCCATTGATTATGAACATGGATTCTATTATGATTCATGTCTAATAAACCCCCAAATTTATGAAAATGTAGGATTAACAGCAATCACCAAAATAAATTCTTGAAATCACCGAAGAAGACAAGGAAAAATTAATCTATGATATTGGGTGTTTTAGACCATGTATTAATTTATACATGATCATATATTTTATGTTTTGAAAAATTAATCATCATTGAATTAATGTTATAAATGTAGAAACTATTGGAATCAAATTAATAGAGGGCTTAGGGGGGATGCTCAAGAATTGTATTATAGATATGGTACATGTTATGGTTCTGATGTTAATTGACGAAGGGAAAACAAATTATATATGAAAGAAAGTTATATTACTGAATAAGTCTATGAGTCATTGTTAAAATTTAATGAATGATATAGAATGATTAAAGAGTTTAGGTATTGTAATATAAGAAGTATGAATCATGAAATATGTAAGGATTTTTCTATATAATTTTTATATTAATGATTTTCAAGGTTATGTTAAATGTTATTGATGAAATATAAATAACTTATAATGAAAATGTAAAATATTTTGGAAAACATATATTTATCGAAAATATAACCCTTGATATGTTCCTGATGTTAGTGTATATGTGTTTATTTTGGATAAGAAGATGATTGATATGAATAATGTAAATCTGATTATATAAATGACCTTCGTATTGTTTACTATTTTGATGAAAAATGGGTTATGATGGAATATATGGTGTTTTTGGTTAGATGGTATAAATTACAAAATATGTGTTCTTATTTCCGTGATGAAAATATTTATATTTATCCATTAACATTTTATATAAATTATGATTATTACAATGATTTAATATAATACATGATAAAAATTTCACATATTTTGTATGTAAATGATAAGATCTAGTTTATGATATTTAAGTAATTATTGTTAAGTTTATTTTGAAAATTCATTGACATCATATCTAAATTTACGAAATTTTTAAGGGTCTTATGGTTAACCAATTATGGAATGGTTTCTGTTCAACTATTGAAAAGGATTTTGAGATTGAGATATTATTTCAGCATATGAATTTTTATAAATATTGTTTAACACGTTTTAAACATTTTTTATTTGATAATAGGTAGAGAAAGAAGGGATGAAATATCATTTTATATTGATCTAATTATTCATTAGTGATTCATACATAAAATATTTATCTTCATTTCATGGGGTAATATGTGATATGGAGACTAAATTATGCACAAATAAATGATGGTATTGTCATTAAGAAATGTAATTAAACTGAAAATGTATATCATCTCATGAAAATAACTTATTATTTTGATTAAGGATCTTGAAATAATGACTAGTACATTTTCACTCATTTCTAATAAACAAATGGTCTTCCATAATATCACTGATTTATGGATTTGTGGTTAATAACTCCATTCAGATCATGTTCCATATCACTAATTTTTAGTATTTTGGCATTATTATTCTCTTTAAAGTCCACTTTTTCACTTCCAACAAATATTATCCTATTTGAGAACATAGTTACGTGATTTCCTTAATCGCTTTATTACCCATTATTCAAGAGAATGTTTTTTGACCCTTTTTATTATGTGGGTTTTTCATTACGAAATTTTAAAATTTCAAACCATTTAATATTAATCTAAATTAAAAAAATTGAGAATGATATTTATTTAAGGGGGTTATAATATATCAGCCTATGATTTTTTGAAATCTTTTTTCAGGTAAATGTAATTTATTTAATATCTTACATTACATGGAACATCACATTTGAATGAATCATGATATATTTTTAAGATTTTTATTTAAATATTAATGTTATAATATTGATATTAAATTTTTTTTAAGAATAGTAATTACAAAATTATAAAAATTTTGTATAATGGTTCTTTATAATGATATTATATTTTTTAGTATATTCTTTTTTTAATAATGTATTCTTATTATTTGAATATATCTTTTTCTAAAAAAATTATTTCATTCTACAAACAAATAATAATGTATTTTTTTCAACTTATAGAATACTAATTTGAAAAAAAAACTTATCATCAGTTTTTGAATCTTAAAATTTAAATTTTCCATATGTTATTTTTTGAGAATTTACTCAAAAATATTGACTTCTAAATTGATACTTAGGAATAATGTTTTGTATTAAAAATGACTTTTCATTTAAATCATTTAATAGACAACTATTATTTTAAGATAGTTATACATGTATAGTTTATTCAATTATCTATTTATTAATCTAATATATCTCATTTTAATAAATTTTCAATTGAATATTGATAATGAATCAATATATAAGTATGATAATTTTTCCTTCAATAAAAGAATTTTTTTTGCATATGGGGGATTAATTTTAACATAATTTTTCCCCATATTGGAATCAAATTTAGATAAATAGATTCCATATTTAGAATCAGAATAATTAAAATTATATATTAAGATCAATTTTTTTTAAAAAAAATTAAAAACATTAAAAATTAATTACCATGATTATGGATAAAAGAGGTTGACCAAGGGATAAATAAAATAGATAAGGAGTAAAATGAACAAACCAAATTTGAAATTAATAATTTAATGCTTCATTTAGACCATTATTCAATTATTCCCAATGTTTTTTGTTCTTTAGGGTCACTTTTACATGAATGTGGCTAATTTAATTATTTATTTAAAGAACGAGACGAAATGTCACACATTAGCATTAAAATGTAAATATTGTGTTCATGTAGGAAAAAAATGAATTATTTGAATGATTATTAATGATAATTTAGAAAGTATGAAAATTAATTTAAGGTGGATAATTTATTTTAAATTTTTATTAGTTATTTAATTTATTTCAATGTGTAATAAATTCGAAAATATTAATTATTTTGTTTAAATAAAAATAAATATACAAAAACTATTAATAGTAATGTAAATTTAATTAAATATTGTGTTCAATTAATTTTGATGATAAATATAAGAATATAAACTAGTATAAAAATTTTATATTTTCATACAACAATTTTTTTAATGTTTTTAAAGTAAAATTAAATAAATAGTCTCAAAATTAAAATTATTGGTAATTATGATGAATAATATTTTATTAAAATAATTAAAATCCATAAAAATATAATAATAATATATTTTATTCAAAAAATAAAAATATACAACATATTTCATTAATTGACGAATGGAACTTATGTAATATGTATATATATATTGACCCCTAAATGGTAAAAATATTTTCATTGTAAATGGTATAATGTGGTTTTGTGTGTTTCATGTACTTTTGTTAACCAAAATCATGCATATTATTTTTTATTTCATAAATATTATATCATGTTTAGAACTTTTGGTTGAAAATTATCTAATTAAACCTATTTATTACTTGTCTTAAATTACAAATTACCTATATAAAAAGTCAAGTTGTCATGGTGGAATCTAATATTGTGAAATTAAGCTATGAAATACTTATAATGTGTTTTTTTGTGGAAGATGTGTGATTCAACATTATATTACTTATGATCCTTTAATTAACACCTTTTTTTCACTTAGGGTGAGTGAGATTTCTAATTATTTAATACTTTTTATATATATAAAATTCCACTCCACCTATATTATAAATGGCCACCCCCTCACTTATTCAAACATAATGAGACATTTTCGACAAAAAAACCCTAAAATAATAATTACAATAAATACATATACATTATATATATATTATTTAATTAATCAGCAGAAACCATAGGGCCTATAATAAGAGATCCGAAGAAGGTTGTTCTAAGTGAAGGCAATTCTCTTCACTAAGAACATCCTTTTTACCCATCATCATACCACTATGATAAATGTTTTAAAAATTAGATATATTAAACCCATTCTAAAATATATACTATTATTTTTTTATTTTTATGGAATAACATATATACATCTCCTCTTCAATCTAACGGGGAACAAAATTGTCGATCATGTGTATGAAAAACTACTACAACATGTACCGATGTAATTTTTTCCCATCACCTCCTCAAATATATGGATTTAATAATGATTTTATTATATATATATTTTATATATGATATTATTATATGTATATAATAATAATATGACATATTCCCTATAAAATTATTTTCCATGGTGTTTCCCTTGGAATCCGGGGATGACCACCTTGATGGGAGGATCAAACATTCCGATCAGTTTCTAACGGGTTTGTTCGTAGAACTGGAAACATCCAATGATTCCACATCCATTCATACCTACTTTCCAAAGGTAGGTGCTCATTAGTTTGTGGACTGATGAGGGATAGGAATTTGCATTGGTCAAGAGGATGGGAGGTCGGACTCATCACACCTTTTTTAGGGGAATTATTTTCTACTCCGGGAAACTATTTATAGATCTAATTTATGTCCATGAATCCTTATTACATTACCAAGTATAAAATGAGCTTTCCTTCAGATATGACAATCAATGATTAAATATGTAGGAAATTTAGAGAATCTTTTATATGTATTCTAGGTTCTTCATCGATAGAGAATCATCTGTATTTATTAGAGATTCTTGGTCAATGGTACCCTTCGACACATTTATATAGATGTCTCTTGGTCATTTTGATGACCATGCTGGTTTTAAAGCCACTCAGTGGGGCACTTGAGGTTTATTGTCATTCAGAAGGACATGGATTATTTTAGAGTTGGGATCGGACCCATAGATGGGCTACCTACGTATCCTTTGTTTAGAAAAAGAATCAGAAACCACGTAGTTCGAGTAATGTAGTATGATGTTTATGACTGATGGCTCAAAGAAGGATGTCACAATTCTTTATACACTCTAATCTCACGTGAGTCATGCTCGGTCTGAGAAAAAAGAGGTATTTGTAAAAATTAGACAATTGTGCCATGAAGGATGCAATCATAAGAAATAATGTGGGGATTTTGTATGTATGACTTCCCAGATAAATTAAGGTTACGATTCAAATTAGGGAAGAAATCTAGGAATAGGGTCCATAAAGGTATGCGTGCTTTATGGAGATTTTGAATACACTAACATGGGTGTTACTCCTGAAAAAGAGGCCCAAATTATGAGAAGACATATCATTGGGTTTTACTCCTGAAAAGGAATCCCAGATCAAAGGTAAATTAGGACTGGTTAAGAGAAATTAAGACTGGGTCTTACTCGTGAAAAAAGTGGCCCATGTCAATGATTAAGTTTTGGGGATTACCCTTGAGGAGGATGCCAAAATTAGGGTACTGGGGCTTACTCCTAAGGAGGATGCCCAAATTTGGGAACATTAAGAACTGTGGCTTACTCCAAAGGAGGATGCCCAAGGTAAGAATTATGACTAGGACTTACTCCTAAAAAGGAGGCCCATATTTGAGACTGGGGCTTACTCCGGAAAAGGAAGCCTAGGTTAGGGGATCTGGGGATTAATCCTAATAGGATGCCCAAATTAGAGGAATTATGACTGGGGATTATTCTTGAAAAGGAGACCCAGGTTAAGGATTCTCTCATCTTAAAGGATGAGGTTGAATGAATGAAATCTAAATCTTTAGTGACATAAAGATGTGTAAATCACTAGGTTTTGAGAGATATTCCACCAAATTCCTTTCAGATAAGGAATTCAAATCAAGAAATCATTCCATAAATGTCTTTAAAGAGTGTATTGAAGACTGAATCTTGAATAGGAATGGTGGAATGGCTTAAGAGGGGTGAAATGGGAAAGAAAGGCACCCAAAAAAAGTAGGGGTGCGCAAGTCCTGGTAGGTGCGCAGGTACTACTTGGGCGCGCATGTCCTGGTCGCGTAGGTATTCCTGCGCGACACATACTATACATGCGCGATAGTTAACATGCAGGGTAATACTTGAGATACTCTTGATTAAAGCCATTAGAATCCTCTTGAGGTTCTTCCAGAAGAGGGGAGCACAAGTTCTATTGAAGGAGCAAGGCGTCACGCAAGTGTGGACTTTTCCCTTAAAGGGATGGCCACTCAAGCGCGCAAGTTCTGATGAGTTTCAACACTTATTCCTTCCTCCCCCTCTTTATATCATCCTTTCTAGGTAATAAATTACCTTAGAAGTTCTTCGGAAGCTTTGAGAAGAGACTACGGCACTGGGAGCTCAAATCTGAGTTTCTGGAAAAAATTCTCCCCTGAATGGGGGGCCCACAGGGTCTATTTTTAGGAAGGAGAAGACCCCAGGAGGTTATCACTTAGGTCACGCAAGTCACATGTGCGACCAGTAGACTTCGTGCAAGTGGACTTGGGCGACAGTGATAGAACATGCGTGGCACATGTGCTTTTGATCCCTTGTTCAGGACTTTGTCGATTTTTGATATTTTCTTCAATGGAGGAAATCAATTTGTTCTATGTCATTTTCCCTTTGCATTCCTTTGGACTATGTGATGAAAAAGGAGCTTCAGCAAAAGTCCCCCCTCAGAGTTGGATCCGAAATAAATGAGGATGTGACTCTGAGGAAAAGAATACATCCAAAGGAAAGGTGGCGCGCAATTCTTGATGGCGCAGAGGGCGGTGCACAAGTGCGCATCGCGTAGGGCCTGGGCGCACTGGGTGTAGGCGTGTAGATAGGCCTCCTAGCCTATAAATAGAGGGCCTCACTTCCGTACAATGAATCTGGATTTCCAGATTTCAAACCTTCGAGCTCTCGCCATGCAGGTCACTTTAGCTGCACAGATTGCTCTGTTTTCCGATGTTTCTTTGATGTTGCGCTGCTGTATAGGTATTTGTACTTTCACGGGTTATACTTCCACATAAAAAATAGCTCGACTCACAAACACTTGCGTGCCAAGTTGAGACTTGCGCACCTAAATGCCTTTGCCATTTTCTCAAATTCTGTCACAAATTATATGAAAAATAAACCCATTTAGTTAATTCAACTTTTGTGCAGATTCAATGGCTCCCAAGGGAATTGGAACGACTGAATAACTAGATAGCAAGCAGATTGATGACATGATGAACATCATTGGCCATTTTACTATGATATATGTGACAGCACTCTCCCAGATTTGGCTAAGTACTTGAAGAAATATCGTCTTAATTTCCCACATAGCATCTATCTGCCATTATATGGTCATGGTCATTTGCAAGGAGTCAATGTTCCAAATGCAAAGAACTATACGCTTGAAATGCAGCTACATTTCTACTCCTCTATTTTAGTTATGTTGTGCATTATGAGAAACAACAATGTTGTGAACTTTCAAATTCTTCCTCCATGTCATTTACTTGCAGATACGAAAATAGCAAACCCATGGGCTGAAAGAAAAAAAAAATTGCTTCTGATTAGTGGAGAGAAGACAAACATGGCATTAAAGAAATATCTGAAAAGAGTACTCTCTCCAAATGGCTCTTTACATCCAATGCTCGGTTCTCAAATCCATGTTTCCATCTTCCATGTCTCTTGGATAGAAACAGAGTCACTGTTTGATCAGCATAAATTTTTCTCAAACCGCACTCAAGAACATCTTTTTACAATTGTTCCAAGAAGAGCTGGTATCACTACATCTCTTATTGTATCCTGTTGAATGAATGAATTCTAGGTGGTTTCTGATGAATCTTGGGATGCCGTAAATCAAATGAAGAGTTGTGTTGAATGTCTCTTGTAATACTTGAAAAAGAGAAGAGACTCCAGTCTTTGGATGTCCTTCTATCTCCTATGTATCAATGAAAAACACTTTCTTCTTCAATCATGTATACCTGCATTCTCTTTTTCTACATGCTTTAGATATACCTATGCTAATGGGCCTAGCAAGCATAGTTTGATTTTTACTAGGATTAATGTAAATAACCCTACAAACATCAAACATTTTAAATGCTCAATGTTACCTAAATCATACAAAATGTATGTTTAGTGAGTTGGGAACATGACTTTTATTCAGAGATCTCTTGTCTTTTGTGTGCTGTCTAAAGTCATGCACGTTGAACATAAATAGGATAATGTTTAAGGTCGAAATAGCTTTGTCCGAAATGGATTAGAATTGAAACCATTCCTTGAAAATTCATCTAAAAACATATTACCATACTCAAGTATGATGGAATATATGTAAGCTATGAATTAAGAATATTTGAATCTAAGGAATGATATAAAGAAGAGATAAATGTCATTAGAAGAAGTAGTTTCCATGAATGAAGTTACCATTATTTAACAAACCCGTTAGAGGGCTGAATTATGTAGGGCCACCTAAGGGAATTGGCTGCATAGTTAAATAAAATAGTATATTTTGGCTAACAATTCTGTTATGTAGACTGTTTATGCAAGGCCTCCTATGGGCACTACTGCATAGTCAGGAAAAAGAACTCTCAGAAATTTACATTCCTAGTGCTAAAATCCAGTAAACGTTTATGGAGATTCAAATCGTCCAAAGTATAGATTTTGCTATATGGAAAGAGGTACTTGAATATGGAGAAGATATTTTGAAACAAGATTATTGAATAACTAGATGAGTATCACTCCTACGAAGGTATAACCAAAATGTAGGGAATGATAATATAAACCATAGAATTTAATACTTTCATAGCATGGAAAATGATATGGGACAAATATGTTAAGGATGGATATTTTTGCGGATCCCTACATACAGTCGTTTAAGACAAATAAGGAAAAAAGAGGCATTATTCCCAAGAATGAAGTTATCACTATCCAAAAAACTCGTTTGGGGGTTGATTTATGCAGGGCCACCTAAGGGAATTGGTTGCATAGTCAAATAATAGTATCTTTTTGGAAAACAAGTCTGTTATGTAGACTGTTTATGCAAGGCCGCCTATGGGCATGTGCTGTATAGTCACACAAAATAACTCTTAGAAGTTTGACATTTTTATGACTAGAAGTCATGAAAAGGGTTATGAGGATCTAAAAATATTTAAGGTTAGGATTATGACACATAAATATGGTTATTGTTCAATGTATACAGAGATACATAGATCAATGCTAACCATAATCATGTTGTGGCTGGGTCCTGAATTGAAATGTTGGACTTCACTGCGTATCCCATAAGGATGAGAATCAAGCCATATGTAGTTCGTAAACTATAGTTTAACATCGTGTGGGACAAAAGGATTAGAGATATAAGTTTAGGGTCATAGAGCTTGGACCATTGTAAGAAATACACAGTGTGTGTTTTCATGGGGACTTTTCACCCAAGGGACTGAAAATGGAATTTGGGGTTAGATCCAAAGACATGGGGCTGGATTCGAGGGACACTCGAACGTTCCGACGTATCCCATAAGGATGGGAATCAATCCCATGTAGTTCTAGAAATACCCTCTGTACAAATTTGGTTCATACATGTGAAGGGTGAAAGGGGAATTTAGTGATATGATGGTTTAACACAAGATAAAAGGTTCGGGCATTGCCATGTATGCACATAGTCTTTGAAATGAAACATGATTGGAACATCCAAGAAAATAATGATTCCCTATCAGGTGAGGGTGTTAACGAAATTTGTAGTTTATTTTCATACTGGAAAAAAGTGTTGTATTGTTTAACGTTGTATAACAAGGACGAAAGTGAACCAATGTAAAGATATTGATTCTAACGGTGGTTTCACAAATTAACATCGTATGAGATAGAGATGAACCGACATGAAGAGATTGGTTTTGGGATTGAACTTTGGGAGGTTGCCTACATACCCAGCCTAGTAGGCAATGATCAAAGTCTGTGCGGTTCAATTAAAGAATGAATTAATGATCAAGTTGTTCATGTGGACAATGACCTAAAAAACAATGTTAGGACTTACACATGGTTAGCGGCCCAGAGAGAGTGTTATGGTTGAGGATTGCTCTAAGCTCACGTGAGTCATACTCGGTGTGAGAAACAAGAGGTAACAACAAACTTAACGATGAATGGTTTAATGTAATGTAAGACATATAAAGGGACTATGCAGTTTAATGTCTTGCAGTTAGGTTTTATTGGTGCTGCACAGTTTAGTGTCATGTAACAGGGACAAACTACGGTTTAATGTCATGTAAGACATATCACGGACTTTCTGTACAGTTTATCATCATGTAGTTAGGTCGATGGGTACAATATAGTTTAACGTCATGTTGGGTGAAGGGGGACTATGCAGTTTAATGTCATGCATGGAGGACAAAAGAGTACACCATTTTAACGTCTTGTTGCACGCATTGGGGATTTTTTTCCTAGTTTAGAATCATGTTGGGCGAAAGTGAAAATAGTTTAAGGTCATACATGACCTTTGATGATTATGTAGATTAACGTCTTTCCGGACGTAAGGGACTTTTATACAGTTTAGCATCATGTAGTTAGGATGTCACAATTTAACATCTTGCTGGACGTAAGGGACTTGCAAATAGTTTAGGGTCATATGCATGGACTGTTGATGATGTTGTTTAAGGTCTCATAGGACCTAGTTGTAGTTTAAGGTCATACTGAACCATTTAGGAAACATTATGATGCAGTTTAAGGTCATACAGGACCTAGTTGCAGTTTAGGGTCATATTGGACCATTTAGGGAAATTTTTCACAGTTTAACATCATGTGGGATGAAAGTACAAATAGTTTAAGGTCATATGTATGGACCGTTGTTGTATAGTTTAACGTCATATAGAAAGGATGAAAAAGGTAATGTGCAATTTATACAAAATACTTCTTAAAAAATCTGGCATTGGTTGGAGTAGTGATGAGTTCTCCATCCATTGAGATTAATGAATAAGCTCCATTGGAGTAGACCATATGTATTGAATAAGGTCCTTCCCATTTTGGATCAAGCTTTGGAGGTTTCATTCGTAGTACCATTGGAGTTCTGAGAACTAATACCAATTCTCCCTGAGTGAATGAATGAAGATGAAGTTTTTTGTTAATATCTCGTGCTATTCCATTCTGATAGACTTCCAAGTGGTGTAATGTTCACAATCTTTTCTCATCTAACCGTTCCAATTCATTTAATCGATTTTGAGATTTTTCATCTGTAGATGATTGATCACAAATGGAAACTCTGAGAGAGGGTAGTTGAACTTCAATGGGAATGATGGCTTCTGTTCCATATACCAATGAATATAGAGCTGACCGAGTTGTAGTGCGGGTGGTAGTCCGATAAGCCCATGAAGCATGAAATAGTTTACCAGTCCATGACCTCTTATCTTTATCTACTATCTTTTGAAATATATTTGAATGAGTCTTGTTAAAGGATTCTATCTAGCAGTTGGCTGCTGCATGATACTCAGATGAATGGTTGGCTTTGATGTTGTATTCTTGATACAAATTCTTCATCTCGGATGAATAGAAATTTGTTCCATTTTCCATCAATATGGTATGAGGGACACCAAATCTGGTAATGATGTTAGAATTTATGAAGCTAACAAGACATTTATAAATGACTTCATTCAGAGGTATTGCCTCTTCCCATTTGGAAAAGAAGTCAGTAGTAGTAAAAATGTACTTAAACTGCTTGGCCGTAGTTGAAGGGTATGGTCCCACCACATCCTTTCTCCATGTGGCAAATGGCCATGAGTATTTAGGTGTATGAAGCAAATCTGGAGGTTGATGAATGAAGTTGGCATGAACTTGGAATGAATGACACTTCTTTGTAAAATCGACCCAATCTCTTATCCTTGAAGGCCAAAAGTATCCAAGCCTTCGAATTAGATCAGACAGTCTATGTCCAGACTGGTGGGCACCACAGACTCCTACATGCACTTCTTTCATGAAAGCAATTTTCTCTTCACAATCAATGCATCTAAAGAGAACTCCATCAAAACCACGTTTGTAGAGAATCTTTTCTAGGTGATCTGGGCTATCATAAAGAGTAAAATTAACCACATGTCTCCGGATTTTTTCTTTTTCAGCTTTATCAGGTGGAAGTGTTCCATTTTGAAGGTATTCCCTGATAGGTAAAATCGATCCGGTAGAATGACCATACGGTTCAGGAATGGGACAAATTTCATTATTTTCCTCTGTTCTGATCCAAACATAAAGTGAAATTGCACAACGGTGGGCAATACTGATGGTTGTCTCATCCCGATTTGGATCTGCCAGAGTTGTGGCTATATTAGCCAATGCATCAGCTTGAGCATTTTGTGATCTTGGGATATAAGAGAATGTCGGTTCCAAAGGGAATTCTGCCATTAATTCTCTAATGTAATCATACAAAGGGATTAGTTCTTCTTTTCTGATGGCATAATCCCCATTGACTTGTTTGATTACCAGGTCTGAATCACATTTCACTTTTTTGTGATTCACTTGTGCTTGAAGTGCTAATTCCAAACATACGATGAGAGCTTGGTATTCTGCTTCATTATTGGTACCACCATCCCACAATAAAAATGAATAAGGTAACACTGCCTTTTCTGGAGAAATGAGCACAATTCCTAAGGCAACATTGTTGAATTTAGGATTTCCCATTTTCCTCACTATTGGACTTCTGGAAGCACCATCAATATACATTTCCAATGCCTAAGTACTTTCATGAATAGAGAATACATCCTCATCAAGGAGTTTAATATCTGAAGATTTGTCTTCCACTAAAGGGTGTTCAGCTAGGAAATCAGCCAGAGCTTGGCCATTTATCGCATTTTGAGACACATATTGAATGTCGAATTGCTGTAAAATAACTTCCCACCATGCCAGATGTCCTATAAGCATTGGAAGACTTAGGATAAATTTGAGCAGTTTATTGCGAGATACCAATTGGACCTCGTGATGTTGGAGGTAGTGTCTCAACTTCTGAACTATAAAGATTAATGCCAGGTAGCACTTCTCAATACTTGAATACTGGGTTTCTGCTTCAAGAATCATTTGACTGAGATAGTAGAGGTTGTTTGCATTCCAAGCATAATTATTTTGAGAAAGGAAGACACCCAATGATCGCTCTAGAGCTATCACGTAGAGGATAAGTGGTCTTCCTTCAATAGGTGGCATGAGTACCGGTGGACTTAAGAGGTATTTATTGAGAATATCGAATGCTTCTTGACATTCTTCAGTCCACTTATAATTGAATCCCTTCTTCATCAATTTGGTGAAGGGTAATCTTTTGCCTGCTAAATTGGCGATGAAACGCCGAATATAGGCTAAGTGTACTTGAAGTCCTCTTAATTCTTTCAAATTCTGAGTATGTGACATACTAAGGATTGACTTGGTCTTCTCAGGATCGACTTCAATACCACGATGGCGTACAACAAAGCCGAGAAATTTTCCTGAGGTTACCCCAAAAGCACATTTAAAGGGGTTCATCTTCAAATTATGTTGTCGAAGCTTGTAGAATATGACTTCCAAATCAGCCAAGTGATTAGAATGTTGTTTTGATTTGACTACCAAATCGTCTACATAGCATTCAACAAACTTCCCTAAGAAGGGTTTTACGATACGATGCATGGCACGCTGATAAGTTGCACCTTAATTATTTAATCCATATGGCATTACCCGGTAGCAAAACACACCCTGAGGGGCTCTGAAGGATGTAGATTCCTCGTGTTCTGGGGCCATTCGGATCTGATTATATTCGTAATATCCATCCATGGAGGAAAGTGCTTCATAGCTAGCTGTTGCATCAATTAGAAGTTCTGTAATCGGAACTGGGAAATCATCCTTAGGAAAATGCCAATTAAGATCTCTGAAATCGATTCAAACTCTAATTTGTCAGTTCTTTTTCTTTACAGGGACAATATTAGCCAACAATTTGGGATATTGAACTTCTCTTGAGAATTCATCTTTGATAATATTATCCACTTTAGCTTCAATTTTGGAAGCATAAGTTGGGTGTGTTCTTCTCGCGGCTTGCATAAATCTTCTATGTTCTTCAGGTAAACCCAAATGATGACTAGCAACAGCAGGATCAAGCCCGGGAATTTCTGTATAGTTCGACGCAAATATATCTCTATTTTTCTTTAGAAAAGTAATATACATATCTTTCTCTTTAAGAGTCATGGTCGCACTGATTATAGTGGGGCATGGATCTCCTTTTGTACCCATATTTATTTCTCTGAGTTCATCCACAGTGGTAGAGATACCCTCTTCAAATGTTGGAGGAGCACCACTGAGATCTTCCTCTTCTTCTTCATGTGTTATTTCTTCTATTTCTACTTGCATAGTAGATGGTAAAGTAGAATTCTCATGATCTGAAATGATGTCAAAATTTTTATATATTGAAGAAGAAGCTTCCATTTCTGACTCGATTGATGATGAAGGGTCTTCTTTGGGTAATAAAGAAGAGATTATGGATTGATAATCGACATCATTTTTAACCTCTGATGTTGCTATAACTTCTTCTTGCCTAATTAGTGAAGCATAGACTTGTTGGATTTTAGCAGATGAAATGAAGACGTCACCATTTGTGCTTTCATCACTGCTTAGTAGATTACCAATTTATCCCACGTTGTCTTGCTCGATTGCCGTAATTGACATTATGGATCTTTCCATAAGAGTATTTTGATTTGGGTCTATCTTGTCAATTTTAGTGATAGGAAACACATAATTTGTACTCACATGTGTAAATGGATTTACTAGAATTTTTTCCAAACCATATTGAGCATTAACATTGGTAATCTCATTTTTTATGGATTTCTCCCTTTGCATCATGTGATAGAATTATGCCTCAATGTATTGAGACTCACATGTCTTGAACGGGGCCTTATTACCATACAATGTCCCGACTTGACCATCAATACAATATTTGAGACATTGATGGAATGATGAAGGGATAGCTGCATGTTGATGTAGCCAGGGTCTTCCAAGCAAGATGTTGAAGGCTGAGTCTTGATCAATAACCATGAAATCTGAATTGGATACAAGATCTCCAAACTGAGTTTTGAGTGTAACTTCACCCAGTGGTTCTTGTTCATTTTTATCATATCCCTGTAGCATCATGGTGGAAGGAGATAAATCAGATTCTGTGAGGCCCAATCGACGAAGTGTACGAGTGGGCATGAGGTTGACTCCTGAACCATTGTCAATGAAAGCCCTTCGAACATCCATGCCATTGACCTTTCCAGACAAGTAAAATGGTCTAATATGTCCATGCATAACATCACATTCATCTTCATCAGTAAAAGATATTATTGCATGACATTCTGCAGGATTATTCTCTATGTGAAAGACTTCAGCTACAGCAATTTCAGTTTCAAACTCCTGAAAATTTGACAAAGCCTCGATGAGTGCTTCCCAAAGATCTTTTGATAGATTAAGAGCATCCAGAATTGATAACTTGGCTGGTACTCGGGCCAAGTGTTTCAATATATCATACTTTTGATCCAGAGGTCTGCGTTTCCCAATAGGAATATATGGTTTAGCAGGTACCATGGAAGCAGATGCTTTGGATGTTGATACATCTTGTATGGGAAATTAGTTGGCAATATTCCTGGTTTTGGAAGATTAGACCGATTAAATACATTTACTTGCTGAGAGGAAGATGATGGAACCTTCAACCAGTCTTCAAAATAACTGTGCTAGGACTGAAATTTCTATTGGTAGAAGAACTTTCTTGTTCTTGCTGAGCTCGCTGAAGGGCTCTACCATGAGTTTCTGCTGCGTACACAGTTCTAGTAGGGGTAGAATTGGAATAGTGGCTTCTGAAAGATCCACGCCATCCCCTGTGACCTGAGCCCATGGAACTTCCTCTGATTCCTCTATTTGATATAGGGAATTTAGGCTCATTGAAATCAAAACTGCAACTGGCATATGGATCTGTTATTTGAATCATATTAACAGAACCAAAGATTAACTCTTCGTCTGATGAAGAATCTGCCTAATTATCCTATTTAGGTTGTGTCGTTCGGTGGGGCGGTGCCCATGGCATTGAAGTAGATGGAAAGAAGTCCGCCAAAGTCAAAGGCAACTTAGGCATTGACACATACTCATCTTCTTCTGATTCTTTTTATTTCATTGAATCATGCAGTTTCTTTGAGGACTTTCTTTCTGACAAAAAGGGTTTTGCCGCAACATTCATGGCATAAGACACAATTGGTTTCTTTAATTGTGTTCTCAAAATGGCATGAGTTCGATTGATTATATTTCTGACCATCCAATCATCATACTTCTGTGAATTTTTGCTTTTGATTTCTTTCCATTCACCTTCCTCCTCTGGAACTATAGCAGTGAAACATACTACCTGGGCTGATAATCATTTCAATGTGACTTGTCCCAAGTCGACTATCTTTTGCAGGAGGTCTTTGAAGATAAAACACTCCTGGATGGGATTCGCCAACATTTTATGAAAAGTTCAATAATTGGGATGATCTTCATCTACTTTCTTGTTTGGCCTCTTGGGCATTGTCTATTGAACCAAATTATTTTCCAGAGCCGAAATGAATTAACTAGGAACTTTTTCATTTCGGAAAGAGTATGTTTTTCTCTTCAGATCCTCAAATTTTTTTCTCTTTTGATATTTTTGATCGTCTGGATGAAAAGTCCTTTTTTGTTGGTGCTCAGAATGTGGAGCCCTTCGAGAAGATGAAGGTTTTGAGGTTGAAATAGGAATAGGTTCTTTTTTAAGCGTAACTGTAGCAGTTTCTGCTTTACCCATTCTCCTTCCTGGAGCTGAAGGAATTACACGAGATTTAGTCATAGCCTATATAAGGGAATCTTCAATCTGCTGAGCGATTGAAGTAAGGTCTCAAAATCCTCCTGTGTATTTCATAGGGATTAACGGTGTGCGTAATTCGTCACGTAGATTTTCCACACAGATTGGCAACAATTCTTCGTGAGGGAGCACTAAACTCAAGGAATATGTTAATCCCTTCCATCGAGCAATGAAATCAGAAACCCTTTCATTATACAATTGCTTACAGTTTGTATGATCAAAAACTGTTGTCTTTGGAAATGGTGATCTTAACTGAAGGAGGAATTTTTGGCAAAGATCCTCCCATCTGGTAATTGACCAGGATTTCAAGCTTGTATACCAAACAAAATCTGGTCCTTGCAAGGTTCGCACGAAGAATATGAGTTTCACTGCTTCTTGCTGCTCTAGAGTTCCCATCATAAGATCGCAACAAGACACGTAATGCGTCAAATGTTGTTCAGGATCACCTGATCCATTGAAAATAGGGAATACATGGTTCCCAAAACTGGATGGAGGAGAAAATGAATCTACCCATTCAGGGTAAACTTTATTTTCTGGTTGAACGTGCTCACGCCTACCATCCATAGTTTCTAACCGATATTTAATGACTCAATAGTAGTTATTAACTTTTGAGAAACATCTGTTGAACTTGGACTTGGGTAGGTGGAATGACTGGAGCTTGGACAGATGTGGCGATTGGTGCTGCAATAGGTGGTAGTACTACCAACTATTGTCGCACTTGACCCGTAGGATTAGACCTGTGAGGGTGTACTGATAGAGGAGGATATTCTTGATCTATCATAGTAGCTGCACCAAATTCCTTTGGCTGACTGACTCCAGCATGCTTAAGAAGAAGACTACTCTGAAGTAGTTATGCATTCAACCTTCTTAATTCTTTTATTTCTTCCTCCTGTTGTGCAAACCTCTTCTCTATTTATAGTGATTGACCTACTCCAGAGGAAGGATATGTAACCTGGTTCATTCCCTTCCCTTTGTTGGATCCTTTTCGGAGAGGGGGAAGTAGGTTACTAGAAGGATTACCTAGGTTCTAAGTAATCCTTTGACTTCGTGTACGCACACCTTCTTCATTTGTGTCAGTGTGTACATCTTCTTGAGAAAGAACCTCTTCATCTAAGTCTCCTGAGTGATCCTCATCTGGTGGATCAGCAACAACGGATTTGATGACATTGATTGATTCATAACTCATCACATCCCTTCTATCAACATTTATGTGATATTGTCTTTTTTCCATGTCTTTGATGAGACATTGGCTTTTGTGGATTCGATCCCTTATAAATTCTTGACGAACCGTAATTTGGAGGGAATCTCTTGATAATTTGGCTCTTCGTTCCTCTTGAGGTTTCTTACCCAATCGATAAAAGACCGACTTTTTCTGAGGAGGGGATTGCTGATTTGAAAAAGTCCCAAGTCCAGTGGACTGGAGCTGTTATTGTTGTTCTTGCTCAACTCCCCGAATCCTTTTTGTTGATTCCGAGGGTTGGTTTAAAAGAGCCCCCAGTCTGGCGAGGTGGGGTGGATCTTGACATGATATGTCTGAGACTTTCCTGAAAGTCCTCCTGATCTTGCGAACCTTAGTCCGGAAATTAGCTAGATGCATTAACCTGTATCCGCTTTTATCACCCGGTTAAAAAGACTTTTGGATGATTTCTGAAACTTCTGTCACTTGGTGACGTGCTTGCTCCAAACAGGGGCCATGTTCTACATTCTAGTTTTCTTGATGCAAGAGTAATTCGACAACTTTTTCTCTGTATTCTTTATTTTGAGAGGAACTAGTTGAAGCCTGTTCTTGGGAATGATTTTGATTACAAACAAAGCCCATTAACTGTGGCCGACCATGGGAAATAACATTGCATGAGACCATTTTTTGCGGGCTTTGTTGACTGGAGAGCACTGTGAAATACAGTGCTCCATGAACACCCCATCCTCTGACATGAATACCAGATGGGGCATTGGTAATTAACTGACGCAATTTTCTTAGTGCACCAAGGGATGAACGTTGAAGGGATCTCTGCTGCTTTTCAGCCTTCGAATATTGAGAGACTGATAGAGACGCCAAATCAATCTGACATTCTAACCCTTCTATTATATTAAGATTATTTTCATATTCATCATAATATACTAATTTTTTTCAACTGACAAAGAGTTTTCCATATGTTGAGATGAATATCATGAACTTCATCTTCCATCAACATTTCTGGAATATTATACTAAGAGTCAGCCAGAGGCCAAAACATGACTGGAACTTCACCTTTTGCCAGTTGTTTTCTCATGTTCAGCATTTCCTATTTATCATTTGATGAAGATTCATATACCTGATTTGACTAGAGTTGGTGTTTCCTGGTTGCTTCATTGGATTCAACAGGATTGGTAGAGAAATTACTGATCAAACTAGAAGATGCATGGCATAGCGGTGGTTCAGAGAATGACCTACACCCTGGGGTATATTTTGATTGAGAAAGTATTTCACCTTCTAGTGATGGATCTTCAGACATGACTGGTTTTGAATTTTCAAGTGCCTCAAGATAAGAGGGAATTCTCGGCACTACATTGTCCACTAGAGAATTTTCCGAGCAATGTGCATCACTACTGCTGAGAGGACATTCGCAGCGAAATTCGTCATCATGGGGAGGACCACCATAATGGGTTATAGAAAAAGATGAGATCTCTTGCTCCTTGGTCTTTTGACCACACAGAGGGTTCCTGTGGCTCTCATCTAAAGATGAAACTTCGAGATCGACCGAATTGTCATGAAGAAAGCCTTCATGAGGAAGTGTCTGTTGAAGACCTTCGGAATTAATGTTCCCACTATTGGGAAATGATGGAGTAGAATCTTGAATTTCAACAGATAATTGTCTGAGGGCTTCAGGAACTCCAGCATCGAGCAAGGCCTTATTACTGATTGGCTCTTGATCTCCTGACTGTGCTGGGCGGGTCTTTTTCTTAGATGCCTTCTTACTCGCCTTGGAAACCACTTATTGACGAAAGTGGCTGCTCTAAGCAGGTGTATATGCCTGATCAGGAAAGATGGCCAGGTTAGGCTGACAATCTCTACTCAAATCAGGTGTATGTGCCTGACTTTGTTGTCCATATTCTATGGCGGTGTATTCCCCACAACCCTCTTGGACTGGAACAGATGTGTGTATCTTTTCCGGAGTGAATTGTTGATGCATCACTCTATTGGTAGGGATAGAATTATGTTTCCTTCCCTGAGATGCTGCTGATATTGTTATAATATCCTGGCAGGAATCCAGAATATTAACAGGGATTTTCTTCTTCCCTTTCACCATTGATAGAATATGCTTGGTGACTTCAGCTGCCAGAACGTGAATATATGTCCATTTCGGTCTTGGAGCAGGTGCATGTTCCTGCTCGTGTCCTCCTATTCATGTCAGTGAATCCTGAAAGTACTCATGTGTGGGGTTAGGGAGTTGAGTCTACCTCCTATTTGTTGTTGGGGCTTTCTGACTAACTTCTGGGAATGCTAACAAGTGAGACTGTTGGTAGGCTTTATTAATACTAGCAGGTGTATGTTCCTGCTAATTGCACTTAACCAAACATGGTCGACAAGATCCATCATATGTAGTCAGACGAGCCTACTGACTAGCTGATGATGTATAAACAGGTGTATGTTCCTGCCTATAGTACTCCGCCGGAATTGCTGGGAGGGATTGGCGTGATGCTGTCAGACGAGTCTGCTAGACAACAGAATTAAAACGGGAATGTGTGTGTGCCTACTCATTAC
This sequence comes from Viscum album, assembly GCA_963277665.1. Lineage (NCBI taxonomy): Eukaryota > Viridiplantae > Streptophyta > Magnoliopsida > Santalales > Viscaceae > Viscum > Viscum album. Next base: position 1,901,424,235 of record OY728150.1, read on the forward strand.
TTGCCACCATGTTCGGTTGGTGGACTTCTTCGGAGATGGCAGAGATGAGAACCTGCTCACTGTTGAACGGATTCCGCCTCTGGTGGTTCGTCTTGCTTGCTCGGGTTCGAGGAACCTGAGCTGAACTCCTGGAGTCGGTACCCTCATCATGTTGAGGGCACACTGTCGTACGATTCTGGTGGCGATTGTTGGTGGGTGCCCTCAGAAAGGACTCTTGTCGGTTTGAATTAAGGTCCTGAGGGACCTGCTCATTCACCTATTCAGAATAAGGGAGTGAATGGTGATTGCGTTATGGGGATAATGACCAGAAATAGTGGGAGATGTGAGTAAGAACCGCCTACTTCTTGATCACTGGTCGTCGTTTTCTGGATGAACGATGTGAGTTGTTTACTTCTAGGTCTTGTTGGGAAGCCTCCAGAGTTGGGATGGTACCATGTTGACGGTACTCCTTAACCAGCGTGTTTGATACCCAGCGTTGAAGACGCTGAGTAGGTGATATCGTTCTAAAAGCAGACGACGATCCAGCAGGAGTAGCAGCTGTGGCATTTGCAGCAGCAGTATTCATAGGTGTGAACTTGAGAGCAGCCATTCTAGAAATTCAGAAGGTCTTGGGAAAAAAGTGCATGTTTGATATAACAGATGTAATCAAGGTAAATTCGGTCACTACATGTTTTTGATGAGCACATATGTCAATGATTGTTTTTGTTGGACCTCCCATTGAGTTTTAAATTGGGGCCTAAGAAATAGGTAAAACATTATTTTAACTTGGATAAGGATTCACATCGGGTTCACCATTTTTGTTTGCCTCGGAATCCGGGGATGACCGCCTTGATGGGAGGATCAAACTTTCTGATCGGTTTCTAACGAGTTTGTTGGTAGAACCGGAAACATCCAATGATTCCACATCCATTTGGACCTACTTTCCAAAGGTAGGTGCTCATTAGTTTGTGTACTGATGAGGCTTAGAAATTTTCATTGGTCGAGAGGATGGGAGGTCCGACTCATCACACATTTTTTAGGGGAATTATTGTCTACTCCGAGACTCCCTTTATAGATCTAAGTTATGTTCATGAATCCTTATTACATTACCTAGTATAAAATTAGATTTCCATCAGACCTGAAAATAAATGAATAAATATGTAGGAAATTTAGAGAATCTTTTATATGTATTAGAGGTTCTTCATCGATAGATAATCATCTATATTTATTAGAGATTATTGGTCAATGTTACCTTCGACACATTTATATAAAAGTCTATTGGTCATTATGATGACCATGATGGTTTCAAAGCCACTCAGTGGGGCACTTGAGGTTTATTGTCCTTAAGACAGACATGGATTATTTTAGAGTTGGGATCGGACCCGTAAATGGGCTACCTATGTATCATTTGTTTAGAAAATGAATTAGAACCCACATAGTTCAAGTAAGGGAGTATGATGTTTATAATTGATGGCTCAAAAAAGGATGTCACAATTACTTTTACACTCTAAGCTCACATGAGTCATTATTGGTGTGGAAAACAAGAGGTCTTGGTAAAAATTAGGCAATTGTTCCATGAATGATGCAATCATAAGAAATAATGTGGGGATTATTTATGTATGACTTCCCAAATAAATGAAGGTTATGATTTACTTTAGGGAAGAAATACAGGAACAGGGTCCATAAAGGTATATGTGCTTCATGGAGATTTTGAATACACTATCATGGGGCTTACTCCTAAAAAGGAGGCCCAAATTAGGAGAAGACTTATAATTGGGTTTTACCCCTGAAAAGGAATCCCAAATCAATGGTAAATTAGGACTGGTAAATAGAAATTAAGACTTTGGCTTACTCCTGAAAAGAGAGGCCTAGGTCAAGGATTAAGGTTTGGGGCTTACTCTTGAAGAGGATGCCCAAATTAGGGGACTTGGGCTTACTCCTAAGGAGGATGCCCAAATTTGGGAACTTTAAGAATTAGGGCTTCCTCCTAAGGAGGATGCCCAAGTTAAGAATTATGACGGGGACTTACTCATGAAAAGGAGGCCCATATTTGAGACTAGGGCTTACTCCTGAAAAGGTATCCCATGTTAGGGGATCTGGGGCTTACTCTTAAGAGGTTGCCCAAATTAGAGGACTTATGACTGGAGATTATTCCTAAAAAGGAGACCCATGTTAAGGATTCTCTCATCTTAAAGGATGAGGTTGAATGAATGAAATCTCAATCTTTAGTGACATAAAGATGTGTAAATCACTAGGTTTTGAGAGATATTCCAAATAATTCTTTTCAGATAAGGAATTCAAATCACGAAATCATGCCATAAATGGCTTTGAAGTGTGTCTTGAAGACAGAATCTTGAATAGGAAAGGTGGAATCGCTTAATGGGGGTGAAATGGGAAAGAAAGGCAGCCAAAAAGGAAGGGGCATGCATGTCCTGGTAGGCGTGTAGGTACTGCGTGGGCGCGCAAGTCCTGGTCACGCAGGTATGCCTGCGCGACACATTCTTTACTTACAAGATGGTTAACCAGCAAGGTAATACTTCAACGACTCTTGATTAAAGCATGTAGAATCCTCTTGAGTTTCTTCCAGAAGAGGGGAGCGCATGTTCTATTGAAGGAGCAAGGCATCGCGCATGTGTGGCCTTTTCACTTAAAGGGCTGGCCACTCAGGTGTGCAAGTGATGACGAGTTTCAACACTTAGGCCTTCCTCCCCTCTTTAGATCTTCCGTTCTATGTAAGAAATTACCTTAGAAGTGCTTCAGAAGCTTTGAGAAGAGACTAGGGCGCCGGGAGCTCAAATCTGAGTTTCTGGAAATAATCATCCCCCGAATGGGGGGACCACAGGGTCTATTTATAGGTAGGAGAATACCCTGGGCGGTTATCACTTAGTTCGTGCAAGTCACTTGTGCGACCAGTAGACGTCGCACAAGTGGACTTGCGCGATAATGATAGAACTTGCGTGGAGCATGTGCTTTTGATCCCTTATTCATGCCTTTTTCGATTTTTGATATTTTCTTCGAAGGATGAAATCAATTTGTGCTAATTCATTTTCCCTTTACATTCCTCTGGACTCTGTGATGAAAAAGGAACTTCATCACATAGGAATACTATAATGTTACTCGTTTGTATGGTGCACAACCTCCTCATGAAGGAGTGTGATTTATTTTTCACATAATCCTTATGTGCATGGTCATATAGAAATATATTAACAAATATTTTAGATGTATAAGTCATAAAAATAAATTATTAGGGGTATAATATCACTTATCTTTCATTTTAATCATCTATTGAGAAAATGGGATGAAAATTCATACGTTTGTAAGACCTACTCTCTCGTTGAATGGTGTATTTAATTTTCTATCAATAAAATTAGGGATAAATATAATTACATGAATATGGAATATATATGAGATTTATATAGTTTTTAAAAATTACACATATCATGGAACCGTGATCAATTTATCAACACAAAAAATACTAAATCAAAACATACATAAAAAATTTTAATACCTGAAATTTATTTAAATAAGAGATTGTTACTAAACAGTTAATGAAATTATATATGTAAATATTATATGGTAAAATAACTATTGTTATGGTAAAATAATATGTGTATAATAGTCCTTTATTTTTTATACATATTTAATTTTTTAAACTGAATTCATGATTTTTTAATGGGTTTTCATCTCTATTTTCTTTCTTTGTGAAATAGGCTAGGTTTTAAACCAATCACCATTTATAAGGTGTATATAATAACCCTTCTATATGTTACATTATTTGTATAATTATATTCATGATATTTAATGGTTTATTGTATATAATCATTTAATGGGAATTGTGATACAAAATATAACAAATGGTGAGGGTTTGGATGTTATAATCTCATTATTTATCGGGATTGTTAAATATTTTTTTGCAAAGATGTAATATAAGGATTTATATCTCAATCAAATAAGATGTTTTACTTGAGAATACTTGTTTCCCCTTAATTTTACTTTATTCGTGTACTCCTAATTCTAAAGGAATATTGTTTTTAATGAATATAGACATTCTTTATCTCTTTAGTCGAATGCAATTTTTCTTATATATTAAATTTTCCCCAACGAAATTCATTTAGCAGTTTTTTAATGTAAATATATCATTTACTAGAGTCATTTTTACCATATTTTTAAAATTCCATAAAATAAAATCATTTTTAATTTAATTTTTCAAAAAATTCATATTTGTATTTTATTGAAAAGACGAGACAATTCATTATTTGAAATAATAAAGGCATCAAAAAAAATTTATTCATCCAAAATAAAAAATCAAATCATTATTCCATTAATTTTTTTAATTTTTTTATATTTATATTTTTAATGTTCCTAATGAATTATTATTTAAAATATAAATATTTTAATATTAGAAAAAATATTTTCCTTTACAAATGTTCAATATTAACATTTAAAATAACATTCAAGGTATGATTACATAAATTCATACTACATAAGAATTATTTTATCCAATGATAAAACATTAAAATTTTATCTTGATAGGTCAATTTTATGAAGAAAATATTTTTATGAAACCTATTCCTTTTTCACAAGTTAGTTAATAATTATATGATGAAATGTTTAAGAAACTCAATTCATTTCCTCTGGTTATGCTATGATGAAATGATTATGCACTTAGATTATTTTCCATTAGTTTTACTAAGAATACATTTTTAATGAACCCATTTATTTTTATGACTGTATAATATTATGAATTATTAATGATCTTATGGGCCACATATGTATGGTTTTTTTATTTTTTGGTTATTATATAGTAACTATGGATGGTGGTTATGTAATATTCATGGATGGTGGTCACATTATAACAAATGATAATGGTAACATAAAATCAAAGTATGGGTGGAACCAATTTCTACAACCAATTTATTAGGTAATTATATGATGTTAATGAACTAGAATTCATTTTTAAATGTTTATGAATATACTTTCATTCAATTACATTGGATTATGTGGGGTCCTTATTTCATGTTTGTAATGAAATGTGTGAACCTATTTCTATTTTATCATGATCAAGATGATATAAGTTTATATGTATACAAAAAATATATGTACTTTACCAATATTATTTACTAATTTATTATTTACATTGATTCATTTATTATCGATATATTACAGAAACTAATTATTTCATCCATTAATGAAATTTGTGATATATTAGATAGAGGGTATGGGTTTAAAATGTTAGGCTCATGTTATCTTACTGTTATGATCTTGTTATCCTTATGTGATAATTTTCATCTCAAATAACTACTCTTTCATGTAATTAGATCATAAGTTATTTTATTCCATAGATTATGATGAATGTTTTTATAATAATGCTAAGAAGGGTGATTGATATGAAGAACATAGTTTTATAATTCTTTTTTCAACGGTGATCCAGTTAACTATGTATCCACATTTATAAATTCAATAGACCTAATTTTTTTTTGAATTTTTTCTTATGTAATATATATATATATTTAAAATATTGATATTTATGTTTTCTATATCTAGTTGTTTACACTCATTTCATCCATTATAGTAGAATGACTATTCATTTTTGTTGCCTTGTGTATTACTATGTCCATGGATGAGGGAAACCTATTGCATTTTATTCTATCATCAAATAAGTTAAATGTAGTGGACATAATAATTGTCTTGTGGTTGAGATTTTTTTTAAATAAATCCAAATAAAAATACTTCTATTACTTCCAATTATACAATTTAGTATCATGAAACTCTCAAAAAATATCAAATAAAAATCATTAAAAATATAAATGCATTTTTCATGGTTATCAAAAGTGAATCCTAATTTTCAGATTTAAATTTCCTCTTTACCTAAAAAAATGTTATCACTATTTAATCAATATATTCCTCATTGCGTGCAGTATTCTTTAATCTCTCATTAATTAAAAAATATATTTCAGGTGGTTTATTTTCCATTATACATTATTAAATTATTAATCTTTTAAAATTATCAAAAATTTCATCAAATCTAATCATGAAATAATTGGGATATTTAATGTCCATATTTAAAAAATTATCAAAATAAAATAAATATTTTTTATAGTATTGATCTTTTTAAATATTTTCAACAATGTGGTTTTTATTAGTGGAATTTCCACATGTCATTATACTTTTAGGAATATTTCAACAATCATCGTAATTGAAATGGAAAATTTCCCATTAATTTCCCCCATTTTAAATCTTCAAATTTTATAATAATAGTCTAACCATCCCAACCTCATGTCCTCTCACCAATAAATATAGACTCATTAAGATCAAATTTAATATTTACATGGAATTAACATGACATCCAATATTATTCTTTGAGAAAATGAACATGAGATAATTTTTTAAAATTAGATTCCACATCCAATATTATATCATATAAGAACTTTTTCTTTTATTTTAAGGCTAAAAAATACTCATAACTTTATACTTATGGAAATACTTTATCAAAAATGACTATATAATTTTTAAATTATTTAATCGAATGATTATTTGAATAGTTTATTGAATACCGCTCTAAATATGAAAATTTTAAGTGGATGTTGTTATATTCATGTTATCCCAATTTTTAACACAAATGGTATCCTTCCATAATAGTTTTACCACCATTGAAAAATATTATATTGAAATCATGAACATGGTGATAGAAAATTTTATTGGATGGAAACAATTCCCTTTAAAATTGATTAATAGTGGAGAATTGTAAGATAGGGTAGTGAAGAAGTGTGGGACCAACGATATTAGAAAGCCTGATATGTCTTACAGAATGTATAAACACGAATGGAGGGAAAATAAAATCTTTTTGTAATAATTCCTATTTTTTCGCAATAAATACATATCCTTATATAGATTGAGGTAAAAAAAATTTATTTGATGATAAATATAATTAAAATAAATTATTACTATCTTTGAGTATATGTCATAAATTTTTTTTACAATTTATTCTTCAACGGTATCGAAATTACCAACAATAATCCATGAAAGAGAGCATACATTTAATGAAAAATTATACTACCATATGTATTCTTGACTCTAGATAAATATTTTAAAAAAAATGTATGTGAATAATATAGGGTGATAAAAATATAAATAAAATAGCAATGATTTATGATTCAGAATTTACAATATCAATATTTAAATAATTTTTCCCAAAGGTATAAATATTTTCATTAATATAACTATTATTAAAATAATTCATAGAAATTTATTTGGATGAAGAGGATTACATTATGATTGTTTGTTTATTATAAAAAAATTTCATTACCTAATAGATAAATTATCAAGCATATTTATGGATGTGTTGCCACATAAAAAGGGACCCCATTCCCATGAATTTCATATGATTGTCGAGAAAAATAATATGATGTCTGTTTTGGATGAACATATTTAACCGCCATTTTTAGGGAGAAAAATATGATCGTATTTGGATTTACCCTTTCACTAGAATAAAAATGGTTTTCAACATCGATTATTTTTTTATGACATCAATTTTTAGTCGACATTGAATCCTCTGAAAAAATATGAATTGTGAAATCATTGTTTATAAACTAATTCCAAAAATGAAATAACTTTTGTTTCTATCATCGGTTATATAAAAAACCGTGGCATAAGAACACAACTGTATCTTTTTTTTCATTATTTTTCATAAAACATGATGCCAAAAAGTAAAAAACTAGTTTTGGAATAATGTATTATAAAAAAAACTATTTTTGGTGTTGATTTTTACAAAAAATGACGCCGAAATGTAATTTTTTTCTTCTATGTTTTGGAGAATTTTCTAACCAACGATTTGACTAGTAATGGAATTAAAACAGAGTTATACATCAAATATTAAGGTTGTCAAAAATTAATCCTTTCAATGTTTTTATTATTTCAACTTCATTCAAAGAAAATATGATAAACATGAATCAAAACCACATACATAATATGAAATAAATTAGTCATAATATTAAATATAAATTTTATTGTTTTTAGAAGCATCCATGAAAATTATATGTTGTTTATCATCATATCTCTAATATTTAGGGTAGAACAATGTGACAATAGAAACAGTTATCGAGAATTAAATACTCAAAATGGTTAGTAAATATCATCTAAATGATATATATTTTTAACACAATCATAAGAATAAATTATCTTTATAAGAATGATATTTGAGTTATTTATAAATTAATAAATATAATAATAATGAATATAAATTATTAGAATATATAATGTGTTCAATCTAATGATTAATGCAACATTGAAATTTGGAATGAATCAAAGTGGTTGAATGTGATTAAATCCGAAGAAAATGGATTTATATATCATAAATGACAATTTTGATTAGAGTGGAATCCCAAGATGTGGGTGAATTGACCTCAAACATAAAATTTCTGTTAAAAACATTCTTAAAATGATTCCCCAAATATGAAACAGCTCAGTTATTTAAGGAAGTAGAGATATAAATGATTATTTGTTCGATAGCTTTCTCAAAGTTTGATTAATCTTCAGTTGAATTTGTGTAAAAAATCCTTCAACTTTCGAAACAAGTTTTCTGAATTAAACACATACACACATTAACTAGAACTAACTATAATAGTCAATGCAAAACAGTTTTATGTTTTACCAATTAATGAACAGTGTAAAATAAATAAAATAGAGAATCATAAAATATAATACACATTAGGGTAAAAAAAATAAGGTCATTATCCAACTAAGACATAATACTCTCCACTTGGTGATCACCTGCCACAAATCAGAATATATTAACAATAAAAGTGGTACACAACCTATATCAGGATTTACAACTGTTTTCAAAATTTGTCTAGGGTTCACAACCTATACCAGTGTTCTTCATGGGAAAAATAACAATATAGACCACACATAGTCTCTTCTATAGTTATAAGTGGGAAGCAAAATCTAAGTGATGTTTAATGTGAGGATTTTCAATATACTCCAGTTCATGCATAAGAGATAGTGTGTGTAATAGACAGTCACAGACTTCTCAGAAAGGTAAAACCAAATAACATAGCAGAGTTAACATTATGAGATTGAATTTAAAAAGCTCTATGTGTTTCCAGTTCAGCTCTTGGCTTCTTGGAGTGATGAAATTTTAGTTGGAATCTTTTTATAGAAGTTTCCCAAAAAAAATTAGTGTTGCAACTCTAGGTTCTTGCATTCTAGAGGGGAGTGTTCTACTTCTTGTTTGACATCAATTTGATGAAGAATAAAATGCAGCCTTTATATTTTTCTCTTAAAATGATCTAATTGAGACTATTGGGTTCACATACTAATTGTTGAGTAGTTATTCCTTGTACTCTTAGACCTAGCGAGTACGCACTTTCTCACGCATTCCTCTATTTTCTCATACGCCATTTCACACCCACAGATCTTTTGTTATCTAGGTATTTGGTTTCATTCTCAATCTTGTCATTTTTATATTTGAGATATGACAATAGGAATAAGTAAATCAAGTGTGGTCCTTATTGTACATCGTATTATCCCCAGATATTGTTTTTTTATTTGTCTATAACCAGCATGAATTATTTTCAGATGCATTAGATTTACCAAATATGACTGTGAAAATAAATTTGAAAATTTGAAAATGTATGGAAGTGTAAGCATCGGTAGACTGGTAATGGTATCCTTAAAAATGGTAGTCTATAATAGTAGGTGCATCGGTATCCATCATCGGTATGCTTCAATGGTAGCCGTCAGCGGTATCCTTGCATCAATGTTCTTCACAATGGTAGGTTTCAGCAGTAACCTTGCATTGGTGACCATTTCATTGATGACCTTTGCATCTGATACCTTTTCATCTACGACCTTTGCATCGGTAACCCTTTCTTCACAACCTTTGAATCAGTGACCTTTGCATCCGTGAAAATTTCATCGATGACCTTTTCATCAGTGACCTTTCCATCGGTGACCTTTTCATCGGTGACCTTTTCATCAATGACCTTTACATAGATAAATTTAAAACTATATTCTTAAATAATATAATAGTGAGATTAAAGACACATAGGTATCACTGGATATGGATTATAATTATTAATAAAGCATGATTATTATATATTATAAATATTATTATCAAATAAATAAAACATTATTTTGGATTATCAAAATAGGTGAGTCCAACAACCTCCCCCTTTTTGATAATCACATGCTTTTTTAGTATTTTTACAATCAGGGTAATGCACATTTGAAAATATCTTTGGAGATGTGTATAATTAAAACTGAACCATTGTTATGGTGGAAAATACCAGTAGTGCATATATTGAAAAATTCTAGGTATCATAAAAACATTCCCCCTTTAGGTAACTTTGGGGAACTAAAGACATCTTCCCAAAGTAGATAGCATATACATGCAAAGATTCTAGCAACTTAAAAATTCTCCCCCTTTGTGATTGACAAAAAAATGTAAGATAAAAAGTTAAAAAAGTGGATTTTATTTTGAATGAAGCAATAATACAAGATACAAAAAGTGTAAAAAATATCCTTATAATCTAAGTCATCCAACATTAAATCCACATCAGAAATTTCCAAGGGAGCTTTGGATTTTGAAGTTGAGGAGATAGGGTCTGATGTTGGAGGGATCGACCTTGGTATGGAAGCCAACTGGGATGGATGAGCTTCTACAGAGGCATCAACAGACCTATAGTGAGTAGATCTCTGAGGAATCATAGGTGTTAATCTATTGATTGCCTTTGTAGGAGTCGTCAATGGGGTAGTATTGGTTGATCTTGAAGCAACTGAGGAAGAAGGTAAGGATGGAGAACAATGATGGGAGTGAATTCTATATTGAGGAAAGGCAAAAAAAGATTTCTAAAATCCCTAATAATGCTTCCCCATCTTTCCATGACAGAGATAAGGTCATTTTTATTCTCCATGATTTTCTATAAGGCAGGAGTTAGCTCTTTTAGCTTGATAAGTTGATGCTTAAGCACCTGAGTGACAGTTGGGATCCTCAATTTCTCCTGTAATAGATTAATGGGACCATCCATTTGATGCTTAGATTGTTCCATTTTGTAATAAAAATCATCTTTCTCTTTAATATCATTCTGATCCTAAGAAGATTACCTTAAATAATTTCAATGAAGGTTTTGAATTTCTCTGGTTGTGGAGATAACATGAGTCATAGACTAAGGGACTGAGGTACATACACCAGAAAAAATCTCAACTTATTCTCTAAAAACATAGTTGAAGGATTTCAGATCAACTAGAGGAGAAGCTGACGATGAAGAAGATGCACTCAGAGGTTCCAATGTGAAATCCAATGTCTCCTTAAATTATTTTTTCAGCCCACTGATCAGTATTTTCACATCATCATCTAGGACACACACATGTGACTCCATGTACTTATTAAAGTACTCAACCATAGTTACCATTCATTGAACCACACTTTTAACAAATCTATGATCTTTTTCCACTTACACCCTTGAATCCATAAAGGAGTAAAAAGTGGGAATTGTTTACTTCACGGATTCCATAGCCTCTGCCATGGTTTTGACAAGATTCTGGAACTCCTTTACATTATGTGGTAGATTTGTTGGAGAGTAAGGAAGATGCCACCACTTCATGATTTAGGGCCACAATTCCCTCTATTTCCATAGATTTCTCATCAAAGTGCCTTTATATGAATTTAATGATTCCAAATTATCCTTCATCACATAGTCTCGAGGTAAAAGTACCACTGGATGAACAATGGTAATCGCTGTAACTGATGGAATTTGAGGACTTCTGATAGGGTAGTCATCATCATAATATCCATAATCTAATCCTAAGACCTCAAATCCAGGGACTTATGACCAATATTCTATCCCATGAACAATAACAATAGATCCTATAGGAAAAGTTACCTCCCCCTCACTTGGAGCATAATCCTGAACAACCGCATTAACTTCAGCTATTACTCCTTGATAAACATCATCCACAGGAGATTCCACTGACAAACCTCTATAAAATCATCAACTAATACCATTGAAATTACAGCTTCAACCGAATCAACAAATTCTTCATCCACATTTTCTACCATTTCTATATGTCCTATAATAGGAATGTGACTTAAATGTTCCTCTACACTTTCACCAGCAGTTGTTTCAAAGAAATCATGACACGATTAAGTATAATCTGTATCCTCTAAGATCTCTATAATGTCTTTTAAGTAATTTCGATCATCGACTTCTTCCTTGGTTTCCCATCATCACTCCCCCTTAGTATAGTCTCTCTTCCCTGCAGTATTTTTGGTGGGATTGGCTTACCAAAAGATACAATATTAGAACAAGGATTTGAGGGAAGGTTAAGATCACTCATTTCATCTTTAGGATAACCCTCTCTTTCTTACACACCACCAACCCCTTATTCTTCATCTGAATAGGTAGGTTCCACTTAATCAGGATTTAGACCAGGGTCTTTATTATCCATAGGCTCAGTAGATGGGTAACATGGTTGAATTAATCATATAAATTTGCCTCATCATGCACCCATATTCATTTTTATTGGTTATAGTTTATCTTCATCAACTTGAAAATCATTTTAGTAGTGTATACGTTTTCCATTACTACTACTATTTCCGCCATGTTTCTAGCAAATATTTTCACCTTCAACATCAAGTACATCAATTTGGCCTCAAACAACACATTGGACACTGAACTGGGATTTTTCATATGCTCTAATTGAGTCCTCATCACCCAACACAAATTTATCTTCTGTCCATGCTTCAACCAATACAAGAGAAATACATTTTGATATTTCAAGGTAGAAAAGACACCTCTCATGGGACTCAAGACATGCTGAACAAACTTAAACAACAACATGTCTTCCCTTTCAATTTTAGTAGCAATGAATTTCATAGGGTTCTCATTCTCTGTCAGTGGGCTACAGATTCTTTATAATAGAAGAACTAACTAGTGGGAGGCACCAGTCCTGAGTAGTATTAATAAATCCCTTCAGGTGGTACTGTCAAACACACATCCCATTTAATATAGGAGAAACTCAAACATACTCCATTTACTCAAACATACTCCATTTAACAGTCTGTTCGAATTTAAAAAATCTTTAAAACTCATTCACTAAATTCATTCAAAACAGTCCACTATTGATTGTACATCATTTGACCTGACCCTAATCTTCAAGTGCCTTCTGCCCTAATAACCTGGTCGACATCAGCCATTCCAAGCTCAGCTCCTTCTCAAAATAATATTTCCCACTTAGACATATTTGGATTGATTGGATTTTCCACTTCATGAAATCCACTAATCGACTCATCTTTAGGTCTTTGTGTATTTAGAACATCTCTTTCAACACTGAACAATAGTCACATAGAACATTCCATTTCAATCTGGAGCGGTTTAAGGTTTTAAGAAGAAGGTGATGTTTATAGGTTATGAAGAAAGTGGTTCAGGAGAGGGTATAAGTGGACTGAAATGTGGTGTGTTATTTATTTTTATCATTTAGGTATTGGAAAATAAACCAAGGGGAAAAGAAATAAGTAATACAGAAACTGTTTCAGATTCCGGTAGTGAAAATTCGTAGTTCCAAGAACATCGACTATAAGTAAGGTTACAACAGTGAGGTTCTAACAGCAAGGTCTACCAGTGAGGTTTTAATGGTGAGGACTATCGGTAAGGTCTATCAGTGAGGTATGTTGGTGAGGTTCTAACGGTGAGGCCGATCGGTGAGGTTCTAATAGTGAGGTATATTATTCAAGTTCTAATGGTGAGGTCTATCTATGAGTTCTATTGGTGAGGTTTTAATGGTGTGGTCCAATGGTGAGGTTTCTAATGGTATGGTTCCTAACTGTGAGGTCCCACGGTGAGGTTCTTCACGGTGAGGTTCCAAACAGTGAGGGACAACTGTGAGGTTTTTCATGGTGAGTTTCCTTACGATGAGGTCTAATTGTGAGGTTTCTAACCTTGAGGTTTCTAACGGTGAGGTACAATGGTGAGGTTTGAAATTGTGAAGTCCAATAGTGTGGTCCCTAATGGTGAGTTTCCTAATGGCGAGTTCCAACGGTGAGGTTTCAATTGGAGAGGTTCCAAATAGTGAGGTCCAACAGTGAGGTTCCTAACAGTGAGGTCCAATGGTGAGGTTTCTAATGATGAGGTCCATAATGGTGAGGTCCAACAGTGAGGTTTCTAACGACGTGGTTCATAATTGTGAGGTCCAACAGGGAGATCTCTAATGGTGACGTCCAATAGTATGGTTTACAACATATCATATTATCATACATAACTCATGTTTGATGTAATTTAACCTCTCATAATTCAAATTCCTTGTGAATATATCAGCCAAATTATGTTCAGTTACAATGAATTCAAGAGTGATATCACCTCTTTGATAATAATTTATCAATAAGTGATGTCTCACATCAATGTTCTTTTTCCTAGCATGAAATACTGTATTTTTAGAGATGTTAATAGCACTTGTATTATCATAGTGTAAAGAGACTTGTATGAATTGAAATCCATAGTCTAGTAAAGTGTGTTTCATCCATAGAATTTGAGCACAACAACTACCAGAAACTATATATTCAGCTTATGTAGTAGATAATGAAACGAAATTCTATTTCATACAACACCACGATACTAGTGACTTTCAAAAATTGTGACATGTTCGAGAGCTGTTTTTTCTATCGAACTTGAAACCAAGAATGTCAGCATCTGGATAACATATCAAATAAAATGATTGTACTATTGGAGAAAATAGTCCTAATAATGTAGTATACTTGAGATATTTTAAAATCCATTCAATAATAGTTAAATGAGAATATTTTGGATTCAGTTGAAAATGATCACACATGCATACAGTAAACATAATTTCAGGTCTACTAGCAAAATGATTGAGAGGACTCCCAATCATACCTCTGTAATATGTTTGATCCACTGATTTACCAGTTTCATCAGCATCCGATTCGAAAGTGGTACTCATAGTTGTATCACTACCTTTATTACAATCCAACCCAAAACATTTAAAAGGATATTTAGTATTTTTAATCTGATTTAGAATAATTCCTTTTTTATTTTGAAAACTTATAAATCCAAGGAAAATTTTATGTTCCCCCAATAATCTAATTTCAAATTCATCTTGCTTCATTTCATAAAAATCAGTACATAAAGAACTTTTAGAGCATCAAAAAATAATGTCATACACATAAATTTGTATTGTTAAAACATTTTTGGAAATCCTTTATATAAAGATGTAGGATTATCTATTTCTTTAGTAAAACCTTTTGAAATAATAAAAGAACTATGTCTATCATACCATTCCCTTGGAGCTTGGTTTATACCATATAACGCTTTTGAAAGATTAAAAAATGATTTGGAAAATGATGATTTGTATAATCAGGGAGTTTTTCAATATTTACATCCTCAACTATATACCCATTTAGAAGTTCACTTTTCACATCCATTTGATAATATTTGAAATTCAGTTGAGCTGCATAGGCATGTAGTATCTGAATGACTTATAGTCTAGATACAAGTGAAAAGGTTTCCTCAAATTCAATTACTTCTTCTTGAATATATTCTTGTGAAACTAGTCCAGCATTGTTTCTAATAGTGTTTCCAGATTCATCACATTTATTTCAAAACACCCATTTAGTGCCTTTGGTAAAAGTGTCTTTAGGTCTTTCTACTAATACCCAGTCATTGTATCTTCCAAACCAATTTAATTTTTCTTGCATAGAAATAACCCAAAATTTTCCATAGATTGCATCATAATTATTTTTAGGTTAAATCTGTGAATGAAAAGCTTGATGTTCAACCTGGTTTCTCTGTGAAGCTCTAGTTTCTGTTCCTATATTTTGATCTCCTACTACATCATATAAAGGATGATTCTTGGGGGATCTAATACCTCTAGAATGAGTTTAACTAGACTCTTTATGTTTTCCTATGGGATAAGATTCACCATGTAGATATTCATGAAAATCTCTAGAACTAGTTTGTTTTCACAAATGGTTCACTATCTATATCAATAAGATTCAGAATTGACATATTTTCCTCAAAATGTTCAGTAGAGAATTTGGCTTCATGTGGATCAGTCTCATCGATTATTAAATGAACTGATTCTTCCACCCATTAGGTTCACTTATTTAATACTCTATATGATTTACTAGAGATTGAGTAACCTAGGAAAATACCATCATCAATCTTAGAATAAAATAATTCAAGATTATACTTAGTTTTAAGGATAAATACTTGCAACCATAAAATCTAAAGTAATTATCCTTAGGCTTCATATTATTTCAGAATTCATAAAGATTATTCTTAAGAACATGTCTAATTATGACTCATTTGATAAGGTAACAAGTATTATTAATAACTATAGCCCAAAAATATATAGGTAGATTATACTCATTTTGTATAGTTCAGGAAATCTATTGAAGTTTCATATTTGATCTTTCTGCAACTCCATTTTTTTTGAGGTGTTCTAGGTGCAGGGAAATTGTGATTATAGCCATTTTGTGAGAAAAAATATTCAAATTCCGGATTTTCAAACTCATGGTCATAATCACTTCTCCAAGTCTTAATTCTAAGACAACAAGGATTTTCTAAAAATATGGAATATTTAATTGAGTAAGAACATGATTAAATTTTTTGGGCTAGAAAGTATACCCAAGTATATCTAGAAAAATCATCTAAAAAACATAATATATTGATTCCCATTTTGACTTGAAACTCTAGATGGTCCAAAAAAACTATGTGAACAAACTCAAGCGGTTGAGAAGTAGAAACTTCTTTCTTTGGATGGAAAGAAAATTTGTGTTTTTTCCCTGTTGATAAGGATTAAAAACATTGTTATGTGGTATTTCCAATTTAGGTAAGTCTTTAACTAAACCTTTTCTAGTTAGTTTTCTATGTGAGTGTACATTGAATTGTCCTAATATTTTGGGCCATAACCATGATTACATATGAAAATAATTTAATCAAGTAACATTTTTCATAGAAAAATAATTTAAATCAACATCATATACATTTTAATTTCTAAGAGTAGTGAATATTAAATAATTTTTATAATTTAAAACATTTCATGCACAATTTCCAAACATAACATTAATGAAATCATCACAAAACTGAGAGATGATATGTAAATTATACTTTAACCAATCAACAAAATGTTCTTTTGAAAATAATATTGTATTAGGGTTACCAAATTTTCCTAACCCGATGATCTTCCCATTAGCATTATCACTTAATGTGACATGTCAATAATCTACTTTAATTAGGCTCATGAACCATGAATAGTGTCCTATCATATGCCTTGAAAATCCACTATCCATGTACTATAGTGTTTTACTGGATCCCTTTAGAAAATTTTCCAAAAAAATAGATTATGTGTAGGGTAACATTGGTATAATGATTTTCTTGGGTCCAGAGAGGTCACCATGTTATACATTGGGAACACATACTTGACTCACAGGTTTCCTATAATCAGAAGATATTTTTTAATACATGAATACATTGTTAGTTCCTTTAGAGAATTTTTTTTCAAAATATGGTCCAGGGCATGAACTAGCAGTGAAATATCCTAATATAGGAACAAATTTATTTTTAATAATCCTTCTCCATCTTGGTTGATATCCTATACCAGTTGTGTATTTTGGAGTAATCGATTTCCCTAGGAACTAAGTCAAGGTATCCCTACCTTCAGTAAATTTATTAATATCTCTTTTTAATTTCTTATTTGATAATTTAAGTTTAGTATTTTATTTTAACAATTCAGCACATTTTTCTTTTTCAATATCAAGATCATTCTTATAATTAGTATTTAAAGCATGTTGTCACTTAAATATTTTATATTTATACTTGATTTCATTAAATGTATCTTCAAGCATTCCACAATATTCAAATAGTTAATCCTTAGTCATATTCTAATCATTATTTGATCACTTTCATTCCATGAATAATAAGCATTAGGTATAGGGGAATTGGGTGTACCTTAGATGTTCCTGTCATGAAACATAGGTTTGTATGCTTGTCCTTTTCAATATCTCAAGTATCAGATCCATTAAGGCTATCTTCTGAATAACTCCATGTAGCTTTTATCTCATTTTTATATCTCTTTCCCTTATCATCATATTTCATCATAAACTTAATCTTGGGGGAAATCAACCTTCACATAGCCTTTTTGTTTACACTATAAGCAGACTATCTCACTTGTGTTGTCATTCCATTTTCTATTCTTTTTCCACTGTTCTTTATGATCAATAATTCCTTTATATGTGGACATTATAAATAAATTTTTCATATGGTATAACTTTTTTAATCATCGAGATAGATGAACCACCTCATCATCACTGTGAGAAGTTGTGTCTTCACATGTGGAACTGTCTACATAATCTTGAACTTTTTCTTTGTCTTTGCTTTTTGAGGTTGAAGTCTTGAATGATACAGATTTATTTATAGGTTCTTCATCTCCTTCTTGATTAACCATAAGCACATCTTTGTACATCATATGTTTTCAAATTAGTTATTTCATAGGTAGCTTTCCCATGTCATAGGATTCTCGAATATAAATAGAAGTTCCTCTACATCTATCAGGTTGGAATTGAAGAAATCCCATAATCTGATCCTTCCTGTCTACAAGTTTCCCAAGAAGACTCATGGTATTTATTATTTTATTTTACTTGAGATAAATTTCAAATATAAGTTCATTAGGCATCATTTTAAAATTATTATATTTAATATTTTATGAATTTAATGCTATTTTTTAACATTGGTTATTCCCTCATAAGAAATAACTAATGTTTCCCAAATTTCAAAAGCAATTTTACAGGTAGATATTCTATTGAATTCTTCATCTCCTAGGGAATAGTACAATGAATTCATTGCATTACAGTTATTCTCATATGTGGCTTTAATAAATTTAGACCATGTGTCTCGAACAGTAAGAGGCAATGCAGGTTTTTCTTCAATTGTATCCTAGATTTCAAGACCCATTCTCTCTTGATACATTTTAATTTTTAATCTCCACTGAGCAATGTTATTGCTATTAAAGAAAGGGGGAATTTTAGTAGTAGCACCCTCAACCCTATTATCTATAATTAATTAGATTTTTAATCAACTGAAAATTTAGATATGAAATAAATTTAAAGATCTTTTTGATACAACTAAAATCCTAGATGAAATGAATTTGACAACACGCAAAATAGTTCAGATAATAGAAACATAACAAATAATCATCTAATACCAAATTTTCTTTGGATTGGAATTTCAATAGGGGTGAATTGAGTTCCAACATAAAAATTATGATATAAAAATTCTTATAATGATCCCCCCAAAAATGAAACATCCCAGTTAATTAAGGTAGTAGAGATATAAATGATAAGTTGGTAAACAAGTTTCTCAAAGGGTGACTAATCCTCAGTTGAATTATTGTAAAACACTCCATCAACATTTGAAACAAGTTTAATTAATTTAACACACACACACTAAACATAACTAACAGTCAAATTCAATGAAAAACAATTTTCTATTTTAGCAATTAATTAGCAGTAGAAAATAGATAAAATAGATTATAACAAAATATAATACATTGTAGAGTAAAACAAGTGGTTCAGTCTCAAGATAAGACTTTATCCTCCCCACTTGGTGATCTCCTTCAACTGAGAAATTTATATTAACAATAAACTTGATACACAGACTGTATTGGGATTTATAATAGTTTTCACAAACTCTCTAGGGTTCATACCCTATAACACAGTTCATCATGGGGAAAAAATATGGACCACACACGGTCTCTTCCACAGTTATACCTGGTAAACAGAATTTATGTGTTGTTTGATGTGAGGATTTTATGTATCCTCCAATTCAAGAATAGAAGAAAGTGTGTGTAACAGAAAAAAACACACATCTAAAAAATTTAAAATAAATAACAAATTAGAGATAATATTATGAGATTGAGTTTAGAAATATCTATGTGTTTCTATTTCAGTTATTGACTCCTTTGAGTGATGAAATTTCAGTTTTAGTCGTTCTCAGGAAGATTTCCTCAAAACAATGTGTCGCAACTCCAAGTTCTAGCTTTTAAGATGTGAGTGTTCTACTTCTAGTTTGACAGAAATTTGATGAAGCATAGAAGGAAGCCTTGAAATATTTCTCCTAAAATGATATTCATGAGACCCATGGGTTCATAGTGTAATTGTCCAGTGGTTATTCCTTGTTCTCTTTGATCTATTTAGTAAGCTAGTTCTCATGCATTCCTCTATTTTCTTACATGCCATTTCACACCAACGATTCTTTTTTATTGTATTTGGTTTCTTCCTCGATCATCTCATTTTTATATTTTAGATCCGATAATTGTATTAAGTAAACCATGTGCGGTCCTCCTCATACGTCGTACTGTCCCCATATACAGTTTCTTGATATGTATACAGTCAGCGTTAACGAATGTCAGACGCATTAAATTTACCAAATATGACCATTATAAATATTTACAAAATCAAAATATATGGAAGGGTATGCATTAGTAAATTCGTAACAAGTAGCCTTCACAATGGTATGCTTTAATAGTAGGTCGATTAGTATACTTCACTGGTAGGCTTCAACGGTAGCCTTTAGTGGTAGCCTTGCATCAGGGACATACTCAATGGTATCTTTCAGTAATAACCTCAAATCGGTGTCCTTTTCATCTGGGACCATTGCATTAGTGACCTTTGTATTGGTGACCTCTTCAACAGTGACCTTTGCATCGGTGACCATTGCATCAGAAACTTTCCATCTGTGGATTTTGCATTGGTGACCTTGGCAACAGTGACCTTTGTACTAGTGTCCTTTGAATTAGTGACCTTTTCATTGGTGACTTTTGTATCGGTGACCTTTATATAGATAAAATTTTAACTGTAAGCTTAAATAGAAGAACAGTGACATTAAAGATACATTAGTATCACTGGATAGAAGTTATAAATTGTAATTAAACATGATTATTCTATAATAGAAATATGATTATCCAATAAATGAAACATGATTTGGGATAATCAAAATAGGTGAGTCTAAAAAAAGTATTTTTGATGTTGTTGTATGAAAATATATGTATCATTTTTAAAATTTCAATTCATGTTGTGATAAAATTGAAATATCAATCCCACGTATTGGTGAATACACTTAAGAATAACGTTTTCATTAGAATCGATGGAAAATAAGATTGCATTGATCTTTGGATGTTTGTTTTTTTACAAAACTGGTGCCAAAATTCGAATCAATGTCTTTTTTTATCCATATTTAAATAAATAGATGCAATAAATTTTAAAAAAAAATTTGTTTTCACATCGGAGTTTTTAAAAACCAATACTAAGATGTAAAAAAAATATTTTTGGCATCAGTTATTAAATAATAAAATTATAAAATGTTAAAAAAAATTACTGTGTTGTTTTTTAAGAAATAATGACGCCAAAAGCAAAAAAAATTAATTTTTGAATTGGTTTATAAACCACCCGATTAGAATTTTTTGTTGGTGTCTCTTTTCATTGACACCGAAACTTAAAATGAAAAAATGAATTACAATGTTTTATATAATTACATATGATTATATTTGAATGGTCATGGATCTCAAATGGATCTAAAAATTAAATGTTATGATCTTTAAAAGGTGGACATTTTTAAGACTTATGTTAAAGAAGATCAACTTCTGACATCAGTAACATTAAATATGTCACTCCGTTTTTCCTCCAAGACCTATAAAATTTAATATTAGGAAATAATCTAAAACAGATTTAAAAAATCTAATTATTGGTGTCGGTTTCCTTAAATCCCATGGACAAAAATATTTAGAAACACGTTTTACATCGGATTACAAGAAACTGCTGTCAAATTTAAATGTTAAATACCATTTTTCAACTAGTGATGATCCTAGTTATTTGTACACTATACCTGGTCAGAGATTAAAAATATCATTCAAAGCACATTCCCTTGGAAAAGAGGGTGACCAAATGTTTCTCATCTAAACCATCATTGTAGTAGAACGTAGTAATAAGAGAGAAACAAAGATCTAGGGGGAAATGTGAAGCATATGATCCAACATGAAATATTTGATGAATCTCAAAAGAGGGAGCTAATGAGATTAACTTATTTCTCAAGAATGTAATGGAAATTTATATAAATTGAAGGGGTATTTTAAAAATTATTGTGAACTCCTAGCCTGATTTTCCTAATACACTAATAGATAGTTAATATAATTATTTTAAATTGGAAGGATAGAAAATTTTATATCAGACTATGTTGAGCGATCATATGAGAAGGGAACAATTTATAATGGGTGATAGTCAACATAAACTGAATCCAAATTTATATCAAATAATACTAAATGATAAATCATCGTGAATTTATTTAAAAATTATTTAGAAACAATACATGAACAAGAACCCATTTAGGACCCTTCTACTATGGATACTAATGAAGTAAAGATTGTCGAATGATGAGAGGATCCGAGAGTAAAGAACCATTTAGAGTGCCACCAATGAATTATCATGACCTAAACCTATGACATATATAGAGACCATGGGTGTAGGAAATCACCTTTTAAAGGATGAAAAATTGTAGACTTATATCTGTAATCCTTGGAAAAAACTCTCTTGGGAGTTGAAGGAAATTCATTTCCAAAATGAGTTGTCATAAAAAAAAGTAAATAAGATTCTTTAGAGGAATGGAAGAGGGTGATCCATACAAAAACCACAAAACCATGTAATGTTTAATCTATAATGTGGAATCATATTCATAGAGAATAAACCCAAAAATATTTCCAATACTAATGATAACTATGGGTATATCAAATAATAGAGGAATCCCCAAGTAAAAAAACTAAATATGTTTATAAAAGGAGGTATTGATCAAATGGATAAAATTCAATTGGAGAAAATTAATGAGACAATATTTACCACATGATCTAAACACTATTATATTAATATTTATGATTCTGTCTTAAGATATGTGTTGAGGAACACATGTGTATTGTTTGATAACTGAAATAGCGGTACAAAAATATATCATCCAAGAGTCTATAGTGTGTTAGAATACAAGAAGATATGAGAGATAAAATCAATAAAAAATAAAAATAATCCATGAGTGACAATATATAGAATTGTAAAATTATTTATTGGATTAATAAAAATACATATTATTATCAATGATCATAGAAACCATAGATGGAAGTAAATGTCTCTAGATATGAGTGAGAAGAATAGAAAATTATAGGAATAATCCATTGGAAGATGCTTATTCATTGGTTGTTAGTTATTTTCACATAGGTAAAAAATACATTCCCTAAGAAGAAGATAATTTGGTAAGAGGTATATGGGAACTATGTGATAACTTATGAGTAGATGTGGGCCTAAGATCAACTAATGACGTAATAACCAAGACATTTTTGAAATGATATTTTTTTCCAAAAAGTATGTGATATATTATATTATTCACAACAAAACAAAATCTCCCTAATAATGAAATAAATATAAAGGGAATGTCACCATCTGGATTTGAATATTATATAAAAATGCTTCAATTATGAAGATTGTTCAATAGGACTACTGGGAACTATACTCTTGATAATATATTTTACATTATAATAAGAGTTTAGAAGAAATTTTTGAAATAGTATACGTGAGAGAGAAAGAATTGATGATGGCCTCAAGTAGTGTAGGAATTCCATATCAAGCCCATTTGATATGACAATAGAGGGAGGTAGCATTACTGGGGTTCTCCCATTACCAATACTATTTATTACTTCAACAAGTGTATCTTGAACGAAATCTATTACTCTAGAAGTTCAAGTTAGTGGAAATTAAAACTATTTAGATGTTTGTCGAGCCTCCCCTTAAATCTATCACCATTACATACCTTACCCTCATGTGATATGTGGGTTTTATAATTGGTTATGTTTCCAAATCATAAATAAATAATGTTAATTTCTTTTTATAAATATAACTTTATTACAGTCAAAATAAATTCATAATAAAAATATAAGAATAATAGATATGGAATTTGATAAATTTACTTTTTTCGATACAAAATTTAGTTTTATAAAAAATAAAAACATTATAATAAACTATGTATATATAAATAATACATAATTTACTTAAACTATGTGATTAAAAAGTTATTCAAATATAAAGGATAAAATAATTATAAAATTTAAGTTTGTCAAAAATCATTGTAATACATATTCACCTAAGTATTTTTTTAATGAATGAGGATTTTTTTTTGTAAAAGGTAATGATATCATATTTAAAAAATTATTATGATAAAATAAATATCATTTTTGAAATCAAATTTTTGATATTATGATAGTGTGAATTTATAAGAATTTTCCAAAATATTTTGCTATTTCTGGAATAGTAATAATAATACTGGAGGTTTTTAGTGTGTTTAATAACATCATTATAATATCATAATGATGTAATTATTAATTAAACAAAATCCATTGCCTAATTATTTTATTAATATCATGTATTTTAATAGTTTTTCTAAATTTATAAAACATCAATTTACCTTCAAAAACCTAAAATGGAATCATTAACATTAAAAACATTCCAGCAGAAGTAATTTAAAATGATTAGGGAATAATTTTTATTAAAATAATATAAAATACGTACCAAATGTCCGAAAATATTTGAAAACCCCACGATAAAGACTATAATTTTTTATTTTCCACAACCTAGTTTTCTAAGCCCTATATTTGGAAATTATTATTAAAATTCCCCACTTTTTCTATGAATACCCTCACATTTATCCATTTATATTCAATAAAAATCTATAAACCAAAAACAATATAGTCTTTTTACCTCCCATGGATTCCTGTCACGATGTTCTTTATCCCCCATAATCCAAAACATCATTTTCTTGGAGTTACATTTCATGGTAATGGAATTTTTCTTTTTTATTTTCAATTTAAGAACACCATTTCGTCAATGTCTCATAAATTTTATGTATAATAATATATATTACCCATTAGATCATACCATTAATACTAAATTATATTTTATCAATGGAATAACCTTGTCCCCTCTCATTTTACCCTTTTTTAAATCCCCATTCTATACCTATTACGCTGACAAATTTACTTCTCAAAATTTCCATTTTCTCCTCATGAAATTCAATTTTATTTTCATTTTTTGAATACCCACACCACTTTATATTCTATGGGTATTAACATAGACTATAAAATGATTTATTTTATGTTGGTATTAACATACGTGAAACCCAGATTCCATTTTCATAGGAAGAAAACTAAAAATCGAGCTTGTTTTTCTGTACTTTTGAAAATCCTTGATTATATTATGAAACCCATTTCATTTATTATTCATGTGTTATTTATGAAATGTTTTTTATGATATATATGTGTCATATAAAATTATGAAATATTATGGTTTAACCCTGATAGTCCTCCAATGCATTTGTTAATGAATTTAATCTCTAGAGTTGACATTTATGATGATACGTTGTTGAATATCATTGGTAATTTTTAGGACAACATCATGTTTAACCTTGGTGACATGCTTATGAATTTCTAAATTAATTTTTCTATCTGCATATAAATGTTATTATATAGGCTATTTTTATTATTTTATGAATGAGGTTCACTTTCTCATGCCATAATGATATTCCTCATGTTCTTATGGATATCCCTCAAGATCACATGTATATTGTCTCTCCTGCTTATTCCCTTAATATGCCTTATGATAACCCATTCTATTAATATATTCCTCCAGGTTATAATATGTAGTAAATATAATTAAATTTATCCATTGAATAATCCTTTTATTCTTTTTAGATAAATGTTTTAATTTTTAATGAATTTTTTACATTATTTCTAAAAAAATAATCCTTATTAGATAATCAATTTGAATAGTGTAATGAAAATATATGTAATTAAAATATAGGATTCCATTGTTATCTTAAAGGATGTTTTATTAATCAATGGAAATTAGGTTATAAATACTTTATTTTGAACCATATGTTCATTTTAAAATATATGAAAACATCATGGAATTTTTATCATGTATAATGCAGTGTTATATAAGAACTGAAATCAATTTCTGGATACGAACATGTAGATATTGATCAATAACAGATGTATCTCAGGATAAAACATACAAAAAACCCTTTTAATAGACTTGAATGGGATCATATCCATGCAAACATTCCTTTGATCAACCTTACATTTACACACCTAGGGGAAATTTTTGGCTAACCACATAATTTTAATGAACCATTAAGAATGATTTAAAGAAGATTTAATTGTTGTTAATGATTTAAATAATAAAGAGTTATGTATTATGACCCAATATTATAGTATAATAATAATATTCTAAAATGGAAAATGTTTCACATAAATGATTTATACTTTTAGAAATGAAGGTAAATAAGATTAACCTCATAAATAGTCCTCATTATGGACCATGTAGAAGGGCCTAAAATTTAAGATTAAATAGAAAACATCAAGATAATAATGAATCAACGAAATTGAGTTATGAAAAATAAAATGATTGAAGCAAAGTAAATAGATTCACCAGGAAGGGAACTACTTTTCCATTAAGTCCTTAATGCGTTAACAACCACCTAATTTTAGTGGATCTACCAAATTATTGATCAGTAAAAAATAGATAACTCTATAGAAAATATCTTTTCAATAATCAATTGTTAGGAATAAAAGAAATCCATGTTTGCTATGTGTCTCTTAAATGGATAATCTAATCATTAGTTGAAACTGATTTGAAATACTAAGCTAAGAAGGAAGACTGATTCTATGTAGTGGAGAGATATTATGGGATCCATTTTCAATAAATATTTACGCCATTTGATATGAGAAAAAAAATTAAAGGAATTCTGAGAATAAATGAAGAAGGAAAATAAATCTATAGGAATCCATGAGATGAAGTATACAAGGATTTCATATAACACCACTTTCTTTGTTAAGTATACTAATTGAATTATTTATATATTCTTTAATGGACTATGACCAAATCCAGGGAGGAACCTATAAAATCTACACAATAATGACTATGAGAAAAGAGAGGGAAGTGCTATGATGTTTGAAATGGAGTTTAGAGAGATGAAACAGTCACCTAAATTGAATGAATATATGATATCACTGGATCTATACATATTTAAGAACATTGATTATGAAAAAGGAAGAGAGAAAGTGAAAAATAAAATATTCAACAAAAGTGGGATGAAGCATTCGGTGAAGTATATTATTAAAATTTAGAAATGATAAATGTGTGGAAGAGATAGATATATATCTAATAATAGTTGTAGTGAGTTGAATCCTCAACTTATCAACATTGACCACAATGGGATGATGATGCAAGCCTAGCCTGATGTCTAATTCTATTTATGTGGACATCATGGGAACTTTTCTATTCACATCAAAATCAAATGATAATGGATCGAAATCACCATCCTCATTAGTATATTCCATGAAATAATGGTTCTGTTTTTTAATCTTGATACATGAAGTATAATCTCCAAATGATGTTGTGACATATACTTTCATTGTTCTTTCATAGATAGATAGTATATTGTTTGATTCTAGTTATACGTGTTCCTTTATTTTTTCATATTTTTAAAATAATACAGAATCAATCACAATACATATCATGCTATAGTTACCAAAAAATTATCCTTGAGGGATTATCCAAGCATGAATAGTGCATAAAAACTATATTGTTGAACTGGGTGAGAACAATGTCATTTAAAAAATTATAGTCATTCCCATGGTCGAATTCCAAATTATATTAGGAATATAATAGATCTTAATGTATACTACTAAGATCAACTACATAAGAAAGGGAATTTTAGTAGTCTAGAAAAGAAAACATTTCATTATTTTCAATGGAATGATTTTGTGAAATTATATTTCTCTAGAAGAAACTCTTGTAGATTTCGTTATATATATTATCAATGGAGAGGAAGAATGAAATGAAATTTTACGAATTCGAAATATTCTAATCACTCTGCAATATAATGATATATTCCTTAAGGAGTAACCTAGATCTCCCTAGAAAGTGAGGTAGATTTATCTATTGATCTCACACCCATATCAATGTCAGTATCAAATACCCCATATAGAATGGAAAATGTGGAGATGGAGGAATTAAAAAATATCTTCATGTCAATTTGGAGAAGGGTTTTGTATGACCCAATTTGTCTCTTTAGAGAGATCCATTACTATTTTTGAAGAATTAGGATGTATTTCTATGGTGATGAAGTTATTATAGAGATCTTAACAGGATCATAGTGATGAAAAAGTATACTCTCCCCAGTATTGATGATTTACATTCAAATCTTCATGGGGATAAATTATTCACCATGATTGATCTTAGATCTGTTTATCATCTATGGATGGTGAAGAATGAATATATTCAAAAGACCACATTCCAATTATGACGTGGGCCATATGAGTTATTTTATGCCCTCACTCATGATGAATTATCCTACTATATTTATGAATTTGATGAATATAGTCATTAAGTAATACCATGTTAGAATTGCGGATTTTTCTTCTTGATGATGTTCTGACATAATCCCAAATTCATGAGAATCATTATGATAATCTAATTGATATATTGAGAACTAGGAAGAAGGAGATGAAATTAGGAAAAAAATTGATTTAAGTTACAATAATTTTATTTCATGTGGAAAATTATAACTAATGATGAAAAATAAATTCACCATTCTATGAAAATTGTTGTGGTGGAGTTACCATATCCCACCACAGTAACTGATATTCCATGTTTCCTTGGTTTAGAAAGATATTATAGGTAGTTTTTGAAAAAAACAAAAAAAATTAATCCATAATCCATGTTAATGTGAAGTGTTGGAAAATACATCTTGATATAGTGGTGTGAAGAAATATTCCCAAACATAAAGAAAATATTGGTTGCATTAATTATGTTTACTCAACCCTCTATCGGTGAATGTTTCATTGTTTTTAGTTATGCATACCTGAAAGGGATTTGGGGAATACTCCTGAAATATGATAAGGTGATTTCTTATTTTTGTAAATATTTAATGACTCTTGAGAATAATTACCCAACACGTGAATTTTATCAAGATGTAGTTCTTTTTTCTCAAAATAGATAGATACAATATTTTTTTAGAAATCTAATATATACACATACAACAAATGATTGAAGTATATTTTCAAAATAAAGTAATTGAAAATTAGTCAAAGAAGAAGGTTGGTGCGTCTTAATGATCAGGTCTATTCCAATAATTATCAAAGTAGTAGGGGATAAATTCAGTTATTCATGAAGTAAGAATATCTCTATAATGCTGGCAGTGATGACGATTTAAGGAGATCCATCAATCAAAGACCTAGTAAAATTATTCATGGGAATCACAAGGTAATGTACATTATAAACCATAGCCTAATTTATTTTTCAACCATAATTACTAGATAATATCACGAAATATCAATTAGAATATCTTTTATTACAACATAAGATAGTGGTTTTGAAAATTGAGATGTTTTATTAGTTCAATATTGATAAATAATATTTACTAAACTTTTGTAAAACATTATGTATCCTATCTATTCTAGAGATAATTAATGAAATGTTGGATAGATCTAATATTTTTAAATTATCTATACATCCGGGAATGACAAAAAAATGAATAGGGACCAGCATGATCATTGTTGGTGGGATAAAACGAATAGGGATATTGGAGACTCTATTTCTAGGTGTTTAGTGTGTCAATAAGTGAATTCAGAGTGATAAAATTCTAAATGGGTGTTGAAACCATACCAATACCAACATGGAAGTGTAAAAATTCCATTATGGAATTTTTCATCGATCTTCTGAAAACATCCAATTTTAACAATGTGATGTTAATTATATTATAATGAATGACCATAAATTATAATTTAATTATTATTTATAAAAATTTCACTCTTAACTATCTTTTCAAGAAAAATGTAATGGAAACTGCGATTTTTCATGGAGTGAATCCTTCTATAATATTTGATAATGTTCTATGGTTCACATTCAATTTTTCTAGAAGTATTTAATATGATTTCACAATAAAATTGTATTGTATGACCTATCCCCTGAAAACTCTTGTCTAATATGAAAAGTCTATTTAAACACTTAAGGAAATGATGAGAAAATTCATTAGGAAATTTAAAGTTGGATGAGATCAACATATCTAATTAGTTGAATTATCCTAAAAATCATCCATTCATATATTCATGTGGAATCATATAATGATATCTATGTGAAGCGATTTATAATACATACATTTTTGGATGAAGAAAATGTGAAAATGTTTCTTGGGTCGATCATGAGAAGGAGATGAAAGAAAAGGTTCATATCATCGAATAATTCATAACAGATCCTCATAGTTGAAAAAAAGATATGATTTCAACCATCAATGGGAATTGGATATTACTCTTGGTGAAAAAATTATTCCTTCAAATATATCCTTGAGTTAGATTCGTGTGATATGGGATGAAAGGAAAGCATTTCCCAGGGTACGTTGGACCTTATAAAATAATTGATTACATAGAATCAGTTTCCTATCATCTAGAACATTCAACAAATAAATATCATGTTAGTGATGTAGTCCATGTATCTCTCTTATGTAAGTACACCCCTGAACCATTACGTGTACTAAATCCGGAGTTGGTATAATTGGAATATGACCTCTCTTTTGGGGAGCTGCTGGTTGAGATCTTGGACCATAGAGACAAGTTTCTAAACAACATAAATTCCTACCACATCAGGGTTTTGTGGAGTAACCATTAATATGATGATGTGATGTGGGAAATAAAGGATATAATGATGTATAAATATGCACACCATTTCTCAACAAAGACAAGGAGTTGAAAATTTTGAGGATGTAATTTTTTAAGGGGGAAGAATGTAGCGACCCATACATTTTGAATGGTAATTTTTTAATAAAATAGTGTGGTATATAATATTATATACAAAAAACATATATTTTTAATAATTAATTGAATATAAGATTAAATTTCACCATTTGGGTTCAATAATTACATGATCATTGGTCAGTATAGCTGTTGAATTTTATACTATGGACAATAATTTTATAATTATAATTATTGTTTACATGTAAATTTTGAAAAAGGAAAATTGATATAGAATGAAGAGTCAATGGGCTCAACCAATAGAGTCTTACCATGTGAAGAAAATTTTACATAACAAGGGATGGATGTAGTATCATTGGAATCCACTATTAACCAATCCCAAGACATGCTTCAACAAGTGAAGGTTGAATGAAATTTCCTAATGTATATGTTAATGTTAGTGTAAATTACCAATCATAATATTTTATCTGAGCCTCCCCATGAATATATAAACATCTCACATCATACCCTTAGGTAGTACGATGGTGTTATAGGGCATTACATGTCAAAATATTATTTCCATAAATATTAATTCGTTTTTATAAAGAAATTTATCTTTCTAGTAATAGTTTTCTTAATAAAAATATATGTTTCTTTGAGAAGGAATTTGAAAATTAGGATTCTATGAAAAACCATTGGACATTTCAAAAAAAATATAAATCATTATCCTATAGTAATGAACTATGAATAATACTTTTTCTGATGGAATATTATGATAAAAACATTTTTTATTAAAATGTAAATGATAAAATACTTTTGAAAAGTGTCAAAAAAAATTACTATGAATATTCAACCTTCTATTTTTTATAAATATTGGTTTTGGTAGTTAAATGTAAATTTTCATACTTATTGATAATTATTATGATAAAATGAAAATTATTTTTGAAATTATTATGTAAAATTATTTTATGGTGAATTAATGGAAAATATTTTGGTTTTTCATGAATAATGAAAAATATAGTTTGAGGCGTTATATATGTTTAATGACATCAAAATTAATTCATAATTTTGAAAAAATTAATTATAAAAATTCAAAGAATAAAATGTATAATGTTATTAATATCATCTAATTTAATAGATTCTATTATGTTTTAAAACCTATAATATACATTTAAATTCCAAAAAAGAAACTTTAATATTAAAAATCATTTGTGTGGAAACAATAAATTTCCATAGAGAAAGATGTTATATAAAATAATTATTTAATATTTGGATTAAATTAACATAAATATGACCCAAATTGAAAAAAGGGGAAGGTCATTGGCTAGACTATGGTTTTTAATTTTAAAGAACCTATATTTCCATTGACTATATTTTAAAATTGATAAATAAATCCTCAATTTTTTCTACAAATACACTCCCATTTCCCCCTTTCTATTATATAATAATATATCCTCAATGAATATATTTTAGTTACCTCTCATATATTCCTCACACAGTTTCTCCAATCCCCCAATATCCCAGTCGTCATGTTTTAGGCATTAACATTTTATGTAAGGGTGTTATCCTTTATTTTTGTTTATGTAATCTAAATTTAATGGATACTCCCATTATTGCATGTTTTATCATTCCCGTACATCTAAAATATGTTTTATTAATGGTAGAGCCTTTAAACCTCTAATTTTATACTTTTTTAAACCACATTTAAATCATATTATGTTTCCAAATTTTATTCTCAAATTTTCCCTCTCATCCGATACAAATTCTCTATTATATTATTTTTTTCAATACACAAGACTATTTAATTTAAAATGGTATTCCCCTATTTGTGAAAAATAATTATTTTATTATGGTATTAATGTACATAAAACCCAAATTCTTTTTTCATGGGTTGAAAATGATTAAATGATTTTGTTATTAATCAATTTTGAAACAACATAATATTAATATTAAACCTATTTATTTTATACAAATAAGAGTAAAACATAATGAATATAGTATATAACAAGTAAATATAATATAAAAATGGTAAAATAGTGTTAAAATATAAACACCCAAAAATATAAATAATTATGAATATGGTTCAAAATAATAATATATCTCTTTTTTAAATTATTGATGAATTCACCCCAAAATTTATCATATTGGAAGATCATATAGAACCAAGAACAAAAAAAATATATCAAAAAAATAACCACAACCAAGTGTTGATTCCCAACCTAATACTATCTATAAACTTAGACTAACATATCTATCTATATATATTGTCATGTTCCATGACCCAACATTTTCTTATAATCTTGAGGTATACTCTAGCCCCAATTTTCATGGACCACCTTAGAAGGATGTGAGAAGAACACATTAGTCTACCAAAAATAGTATATATAACAATTATACTATATACAATACTCGAAAAATGTGAAATAATGAGAATGAAAATTTATTTTGATTTATATCTATCATCATAAAGGTTTATACCCAAGCCACCCATGACTAACTATACATACATTAGACAGTTTCAGCCTATCTCTGATCATATCAAAAGGTTACATATTAAGAATTAAATCTTCAACTAAATCCCATAGAATAATTAATTTAATTATTAAAAACCATTATTCTTCGAATCCATTACCTCCAAAACATATCAAAAAGATCCAGTGAGGTAATATTTCAAAATCATTGTATCCCAACCACACTAATTTGCATCATTTCAAAAGTTCAACATGAAAAACTACAAATAATTAATCCAGTACAAGAAAATATAAAAATAAAAGAAGACATATTGCATTATTGTAATGTCATCAATCCAGTTTCATAGGTCTACATTTGTATCAGAAACCACTGACCACTATCATAGTTAATTTATCATTTCTTGTTATGTAACTCATGTTATATAAAAACCAGGCTTCACATGATTTCTAATCCCATATCACACATCAAAACAAAATCATTTATCATTTATTTCATGAATAAATTCCAAACCCAAAATATCCAGAATATTATAGTTGGAGTGACACATACCCCATCTATTACGAATATCTATGGTCCGAATGACTACCCAATCCATATAATAACATATATTCCATAACATAATGTATTAGTTTGGTTATAATTATTAACTGACCAATTCTATATATCTTATTCTGTTACATATCGATTGTTTTTTGTTCGCCCGGTAGTAAACAAACCTTCTCCATATCTCTCATGATAATGGTTGACATGAACAACTATCCCTTCACCACATTAAATTAATTTAAAAAACTATCATAAATATAACATAATATAATTCACATTTAAAATTTACCAAAACGGTCAAAATATAATAATATATCATGCAATATACCTAATCCACAAATTAGTCAAAAGAGAAATATAATTGATTAATACATAATCATATAACATAATGATATATGTGTTGGAAACACTCCCAACATTTGAATAAACATTCATTAGGGTGGCCTCTCAAGAACACACTATATCCATATATCTCACATCTCTAAGTCTACCTCTATATAATATTTATATTAAAAATATTCTAATGACGTGCAATATATTAGGGAAGAGATCATAATCTAAAATGCCAAATTAGACTATAATGTGAAATGGTAATTTAATCCAATACCAAAACCCTATCCATTCTATGGAATAATGATACAATATAGAAACAAATCACAATTAAAGGTTAGAATATTGTAAAACACAACTTTAGTCCTGTTCTAGGTCATTCTTATCATACCCAAAATATATTTATATCCATAATGAAGGCATATCATCTCAAACATATATTTTCAAATGGGAGTAACACTTAGATAATTTATAGATAATTTAAAAATAAAATTGTTCTTCACCAATTAGTAATTAATTCTATCAACCTCAATCAATCTCATTCTTATCCTAGAATAGGCTAATGATCCAATATCAGGATTATATAAGATTAAATTACCCATATATATTCCCATATTCATCATAATTGTTGTAAAACGCAAAATTGTGACCAATCCTACATCCATTAGAGATCATCTCATCAATTATTTATGATCAAAAGATCCATGAATTCATTATTCATTATTCACCACTAATATTGGTTAAGGAAAAACCCATATTTTTAATTTAAGGACGATCACACAAAAGTAACAAGATCATATATGAAATGTCCCATATAAATATTTTTAATGTATATGAACATTATTTTAGGACTAAATACCTTATCAAATTATGTATCTCCATTAGAGAATCTCGATCGCCAATGTTTAAAACTCTATACATATAATCTCCCATCATTTTTAAGACATAGATCAAAAAATAACTACATAAATTAGTAGAAAACAAATTATAATTGATTTATATAGTAAACTAATATTAATTCCATAATTATTTCATTAGTAACAATTAAATAAAAAAGTGTAATTCATTATATTATGGACTAATAAATGACTATCGAGTCACACACCACTCTTGATACCCCCAAAGACCTCTAGTGCACAAAATATTTCTGAATAAAATCTCAGATCATCCATCAATTTTACAATAATCTATAGAAACACCTATATAAGGAACATTTCAGTTTTACCTCAATTGATGGACTTAATAACTTCTTACCTTATGTTTATTATATCCCATCTAAACTGCACAGAAAAAAAATCTCATTTGTTAAGAAATGGTTCCCAAATGATCAAGTGGAATCTTCATAAAATACATAACTCAAATCCACTATAATTAAAAAATAATGATAGGTAATTAATGATAATGGATAGAGAAGACATGAAGTCACAAAAACATTGATAGTAATATTTCTTAGTTTGTATATATTGAAAGTGGAAAATGATGTGAAAATTGAGGATATGTGGAGGGTTCTCATAGGCATTAGTCGAATAAAGAATGAAAAATAAAATATAAATTTTAAATAACCCTCCCCCAATAAATGAAAATACTTTCATTAAAAAATTCTATGTGATCATAACTTATGGAAAATCAGTGGATCCATAAAAGACATAATTTATTGAACATTGGCATAGATTAACTAAATTTACTAAAAATAATATTTTTCATATATTTATGTACAATACCTAAAAATTAAATGAATTTTCCCAAAGATATCTAATACACTAACAATGTTGATGTGGAGGGGATGAGAGTCTCTTTTGAATGAAGAATGTGAAGATGATTCAAGGATTTAAAGGATCTTTTATTCATTGAATCTATTCTCAAACCAAATTATAGTAGAAAAATGTATAGAATATAGAGTTTTGAATAAAAATTGAGTATGATGTGTTCTCATGAAGAATTATATGGCTTATATAATCACTATTTCTAATTAATTTTTTCTGAGAAAAAATACCTTAGTCATGATTTGGAACTATTAGGGGTAATTTTCCCCTAGAATATATTAATGAATTATCATTATAGTGTAATTTGTAATATTTTTACTGAATATAAAACCAGGAATTTAATATACCAATAAAAAAATCTGAATTTGTTCAAAATTTGATGTTTATAATTGATTATTGGTTATAAAATACCAATACAATACCACCCATGTAAGAATGAAAAATGTGGTATATTCTCTTAGTTACAAAGACAATAAATGTGTTGGACTCCTCATGTGATAATCATGTTTTAATAATCACAAATCTCTTTACTGTTAATTAATCTCGATCTTCATTGCACATCTTCATAATACTCTTCAATCTCAATAATATCTACACATCATGTTTTTATAATAAAAAATCTTATAGATGTTAATTACTCTATTTATTATTTACAAGTCTTATGCATGATCACAATTCTCACATATATTATCACACCATTATACTTATGATTCAAATTCTCTTACATTCTAATGATTAACCTTAATCTATATTCGGCATATAACTGTCTTAGTCCAAATACAGATATTTTTCGAAGTAAGGACTCACAGTGAACCAAACACTGCAACCAAACACCGTAACCAGACACAGTGACCATACACCGTGACCAGACACCGTGACCAGACACCGTAACCAGACATCATAACCAGACACTGTGACAAGACACCGTGACCAAACACCGTGACCAGACACCGTGACCAGACACCGTGACAAGACACTGTGACCAGACACCGTGAAGCACTCACCATAAAGGACTCACCGTGAAGCTCATACCATGAACCACATACCGTGAAGAAGACACCGTTTCCATAATCATTGTGTAACTGTTTCATAAGATTTTTTCAATATTATTTAAATAATGCTAACGGTCATATTTGTTGTTTTTATTGCAATTGATGTTATTTAATGATAGTTGTCGGCATGTCAGGAAACCGTATCTCGTACCTATGAAACTGGAATCATTCATACTGCGGGAACTTGTGGAATATAAGAATGACTGAGATGCAGTACATGCGAAAAATGAACAAGTAAGAAGCAGTAACCAACAAGCAACAACACGAAGAACATACGTATATCTGAGTGCACTGTGCTGAACAATAAGAACAATCCTGAACAAGAAGGATATTGCAAGACCGAAAAAGAACTCTCATGAGTGCAATCTAATACTATTGAAGAACACATGACGAATCAAGAGATCATTCTCACTCCTGAAGAAGACAAGCTAAACTACGCCACTCTGTTTTTCAACAGAAAAACCATAGAAGGTCTCAGAAGCATTCCTGCTGAATCCAACAAGTCCAGAGCTACATTGATAATCACTAGAGCTTTCTGAACTCTCATCAAACTTCTCGATGTGATTTATTTATTGACTTTCGAGTAGTGTGGTGTACTCTGTATATATTTACACACACTATCTCTTGCACTGAACTAGAGGATATCAAAATCCTCACTCAAATTCTATTTACTTCTGTTTACCCACATCAACTGTGGAAGAGGTCCTTGTGTGACCTGGTATTTATTTTGTCGCCCACTAAGAACAGTGGTAGAGGTCCCTGCATGGCTTGGATAGATTTTGTAAAACCGTTCTTAACCACGATGCAGGGTGTGGATCAAATTTAAATATATTTAAGAGGACTAAGTCTCGGCTTGAGACTGAACCACTTGTTATATCTGATGTGCATATTTTATTTTTTTTAAATTATATTACATATATCTTATTTATTTCTCTACTATTACTTTGAAATTAAAAACTATTTTGAAGCTACTTTGAGAGTTAAATTATCAAGTGTTTACACTTATTGTAAATCAATAGATTAGCTTCAAAAGTTAGTTTGATCTTCTGTTTAAATTAACTGAGACCTAATTAATCTTTGAGAAGCTAAGTGAGCATTTAAAATCTGTATAAATTCACTACAGTTTATCTTATTTTATAAATCAGGGGATTTTAACTAGACAATATTTTAACAGAAATTTTAATTGGAACTCAATTCACCCCCCTCTTGAGTGTCCACTCCGACCAACATTTGGTATCAGAGGTTCAGTTTTTGTTCAAATAATTTTGAAATACTCTGTTTTTCAACTGTGATTTTAGTTGCATCATTGAAGATCTTAAATTTTTTTAGTTCTAAATTTTTATCTCTTTATTTATCTTTCTAAAATATAGTTATGGATAATATACTAGAGGGTGGTGCTACTAACATGCCACCTTTCTTCAATGGTAAAAACTATTCTAAGTGGAAACTTAAAATGAAAATTAATTTAGAAAGAATAGGTTTTGATATTTGGACTACCATAGAATCAGAATATAAACTTCCCACTACTTATAGATCCACTTGGGATGAACCTACAAAGACTGCTTACAATAACAATTATAATGCCAGGAATGCTATGTACTGTGCTTTAGAAGATGAAGAGTTTAATTGAATTTCTGCTTGTAAATATTCTTTTGAAATTTGGGATACTTTGGGTGTTTCTCATGAAGGAACAACCAATGTTAAAGAAATGAGATTAAATATTTATACTATTAAATATGATAATTTTAAAATGATGACTGATGAACCCATTTATGATATGAATCTCAGGTTTAAAGAGATATTCAATACAATGAATTCACCTAGATAGGATGTTCTAGCAAAGGAAAAAATTATGAGGATTCTGAGATGTTTACCAGACCGATGGAGAGGCAAATCTGTTTCAATCATAGAGTCATGTGACATTGCTGCTCTACCTGTCAAAGAACTCATTGTTATGCTTATAATGTATGAGGAAGAACTCAAGGTGAATAAAGAGGAAGATGATGAACCTAAGAGGAAGTCAGTGGCTTTCAAGACTAATTCGTCAAAGAGTAAGGACAAAGGTAAATCTCAACTACCTACTGACAGTTTAACCAGTGAAAATTCAGACTCTGATAGTGATGATGAAATGGATCAGATAGCCCGAAGGTTTAAGAAATTTTATAGGAAGAAGAAATTCTTCAGAAAATCAAATTACAAAGGAATGTATGACAATAAGGTACATTGGAAGAAGGATTGGAAAAAGCCAGATAAAAGTGACGAAGTTGTCTATTATGAGTGAAAAATAAAAGGACATATTAAAGCAGACTTCACAAAGCTCAAATTCAATAATAAATATGATTACAAGGACAGTAAGTACAAAAAGGCTATGAAGGCTACATGGAGTTCTTCTGAGTATAGATCCAGTGAATCTAAAGCTTCTGAGACTGAAACCAGAAATAAGGAAAACATGTGTTTTATGACAAACACATCTGAGGTAGTCTTAGATACTCCTGCTTTAAATTCTTATTATTCTGAAGATAGTGTACAATCTGATTCTGATTCTAAAAACATGACTAGTGAGGAATTGTTTTAATATTGTAATATGCTAGAAAAGACATGCAATGAACATAAGGATAAATACAAATCATTAAAGAAACATCATGTTCTCACTACTACTTTTAAAACTGAACTTACTATTGAAAAAGAGAAAACTGCTCAACTATTAAAGGAGAACACCGAACTGAAAATTTCTAATGAGAAACTCAGAAAGGATTTAGAGAAATTCACAAAAGGAATGGATACACTAACTCAAATGCTAGGAAAGTATGTTCCACCAAAATACATTACTGGAATAGGCTACAAACCTGGACAAGAAAGTTTACAAAAAATAGATTTATTCCTAAAAATGGACAGAATACTGCTAGTTCTAGTTATAGAAATTTATATTCTTCAACTAGTTATATTCATAGTTATGGATCTAATAAAGATTATCTTTCAAAATATGTTGATTCTAAAAATTTTATGAGACCCATAAGACAAATTCGGGTACCGAAAACTTTGATTGCTAACCTATCTTGACCCAAGAAGATCTGGGTACCAAAATCATTTCCTATCTAAATCTGTTTTGTAGGAAACCTTCTTAAAGAGATCCTTTAGGAAGACATAGTACTTGGAAAGTGGATGTTCAAGACATATGTCAGGATACTTCTCATGCTTTAAAATCATAGTCAGAATTAATGGAGGCTTTGTCACCTTTGGTGAAAATTCTAATGGGAAAATCATCGGCTTAGGCCATATTGGTAACACTGAATCAGTATTAATTTCTTATGTTTTATTCGTTGGTGGACATAAATATAATCGGTTAAGTATTTCTCAGTTATGTGATGATGGTTTTAATGTTAAATTTAAAAATGATTCTTGCAATGTTTTTAATTCTAAAAATGCTTTAGTATTTTCTGCCCTGTGAAATGAAAATTTTTATGCTATAGATTTAAATTCTGTAGTCATGCATAATATTACATGTTTAAATTCTTTTCATAGAGAGTCTTGGTTTTGGCACAGAATATTAGGACACTGCAATATACATTCACTTAGAAAACTTACTAGGAAGAACATAGTGGGAGACCTACCCAATCTTGAGATTCAAAATAATGTAGTTTGTAATCCCTGTCAAAAGGGAAAGCAACACAAAATCTCCTTCAAATCCAAGAAAGAAGTTTCAACATATCAACCTCTCGAGATGGTTCACATGTATTTTTTCGACCAAATAGAGTTTCTAGATTAAATGAGAAGCACTATTTCTATGTCTTAGTAGATGACTTTTCTAGATATACTTGGGTATACTTCTTAGCTCACAAAAGTGATGCTTGTTCTTACTTTGCTAAATACTCCAAATCTGTAGAGAACCTTAGTGGACTTAAGAATAAAACTCTAAGAAGTGATCATGGTCGTGAGATTGGGAATCATGAATTTGAATCCTATTGGTCACACAATGGCTATAGTCATAAATTTTCTTCCCCTAGGACACCTTAGCAAAATGGTGTAGTAGAAAGGAGGAATAGAACCCTGCAAGAAGTTGCCAGAACCATGCTTAATGAATATGACCTGCCTATTTATTTATGGGCTAAAGCTGTAAATACTGCATGTTATATTATCAATAGAGTCTTGATCAGACATGTTCTTAAGAGGACCCCTTATGAAGTGTTGAACCATAGGAAACCTAAGGATAACTACTTCAGAGTCTTTGGCTGTAAAGTCCTTATTCTTAATACCAATGATAATCTTGACAAGTTTGCATCCAAGAGTGATGAAGGAATTTTCCTAGGTTACTCTATTTCTAGTAAAGCCTGTAAATTTTTCAATAAAATAAACAAGTGTGTGGAAGAATCTGTTCACATCAAGTTTGATGAAACTGATGCACATGATCCTAAAACCTCTCTTGAAAATATTGAAGAAGAATTATCTATTCTAGACCTTAATGACAAATCAAATGAACCTGCTATAAAGGAAACCAGTTCTGGAAATTTTCCAGAACCTGCTTCTGTTGATTCCCAACCTATTGGTGAACCTTAAGTTTCAAGTCCTACCTTTACTAGATCAACTAGAATTCTAAAGAATCATCCTTTAGATTTTTTTGTAGGAAATCTTGATAGAGGGACACAGACGAGAGATTCTCTTAGAAATCAGGTTGAACATCATGCCTTCTTGTCACAAGTTAAACCTAAAAACATTGATGATGCTAATAATGATGAATTTTGGGTAATTGTTATGCAAGAAGAACTCAATCAATTTGAAAGAAATCATGTTTTGAATCTTGTTGAAAGACCTAAGGACAATTTCACACTAGGCACAAAATGGGTGTTTAGAAATAAAGTGGATGAATCTGGAAACATAGTTAGAAATAAACCTAGACTAGTTGCACAAGTCTATAGTCAAAAAGAAGGTATTGACTATGAGGAGACTTTTGCTCCAGTAGCCAGATTAGAATCTATTAGGATTTTACTTTCTTATGCTGCACATCTATATTTCAAACTATATCAAATGGATGTCAAGAGTGCATTCTTAAATAGATATATTGCTGAGGAAGTTTTTGTTGAAAAACCACCTGGATTTTCAAACCCTCATTTTCCAAATCATATATTCAAACTATCAAAAGTATTATATGGTTTAAAGAAAGATCCAAGAGATTGGTATTATAGATTAAGTACTTTTCTAATTTCTAAAGGTTTTAAAAAAGGAATAGCTGATTCTACTCTGTTTATAAAACAAATTTCTAAAGATGTTTTATTTGTACAAATTTATGTAGATGATATTATTTTTGGATCTTCAAAACCTACATTATGTTCTGATATTTATAAAATGATGAAAAATGAATTTGAAATGAGTTTAATGGGTGAACATAAATTCTTTCTTAGTTTTCAAATCATTCAAAATTATGATGGAATTATTTTAACTCAAAGTTAATATACTAGAGATCTTTAAAACGGTTTGGAATGGAGAGCACAAAATGTTGTGACACTCCCATGAGTACCACCTATAAGATGGATCTTGATGAAAATGTTAAATCTGTTGATCAAACCACTTATAGAGGAATGATTCAAAGTCTATTCTACCTGATTTCTAGTCATCCTGATATTATGATTAGTGTGTGTATGTGTGATCGTTTTCAATAAAACCCTAAAGATTCACATTTAAATGCTGTAAATAGAATTTTTATATACCTCAATCATACTACCAATTTAGGACTGTTCTATCCCAATGTACAATCATTTGAATCAGTTAGTTATTCTGATGCTGACATTGCTGGATGTAAGCTAGATAGAAAAACCACCTCTAGAACATGTCACCTTTTAGGCAAGTCTCTAGTATCATGGTGTAGTAAGAAACAAAATTTTGTTGCATTATCAACTGCAGAAGCTGAATACATAGCTGTTGGATGCTGTAGTGCACAAATTTTGTGGATGAAACACACATTACTAGACTATGGATATCAATACAGACATGTTTCAATAAATTGTGAAAACACAAGTTCTATTAATATTTCTAAGAATCCTGTTTCTCATTATTGGAAAAAACATATTGATGTAAGACATCACTTTTTGAGGGATCATTATCAAAAAGGTGATATCACTTAGGAATTCATTGGTACTTAATATCAACTTGCTGATATATTCACTAAACCATTAAATTCTAAAATATTAGACTACATCATACATGATCTTGGTATGATTAATCATAAATGAATATCTTACTGATTATAATGTGTAATACTTTACTGTACTTTACATTGTGGTTTCATGCTTACTATTTCTAAGTTACTATTTTATGCACATGGTCTGACAACTCACTGTCTCACCGTGACTATATAAAATGCTCATTGTCTCACCGTGACAACTACAATCTGTCTCACCATGATGATTAGTTTTCTATGTCAGTGTAATGCCTACTCACGGTCTCACCGTGAGAATTGTGTTTATTTTTATTTTAACCCATATCGCGGTAATTTTTATTTCACCGCTATTTGATTTCCCGAATTTTTGTTTTTATGACGTTTGACATTCCCAAATGATAAAACTTAAGGGTTTCATTTGATACCTTACCCGAACTATCTCCTGAACCTTCTCTTCCCTCTTGACCAAACATTTAGTGAATTCCAAGGATGAAACATCCATCCTCACCCTCGTATGTGAAGTGTCGCTGTAGGAAACAAAAGAGGATACCGAGGATAGCTCCCGATGGACCTCTAAACCCAAACCAAGTAAGCCAGAAAGTTGTACCTGAAAAATAGGTTTTCCCTAAATGGCTGCTGTCTAGCAGATCTTTAGTTTTGAAAGTTTTAAGAGAATAAGGATGGATTGAATGGTTCACTGGACAAAATAGACCGATTTACCCAAGGCTTGTATCTCAATTTTATCAGTATGTGAAGTTTTCTTTTGAGTTGTGAGAAAGTTTTATGGTGACCAGCTGGATCGATGGTCAGAATTGCTCTTTCTCTTTAAGGTTGTGGGCTACATGCCTGAGAAATCCACATGAAGGAATATGTGATGATTACCAGAGAGACCCTCCTCCAACAACTATCATCTTTGACCTGGATACTTCTTTGGAAAGTCTAACTAGAAATGGCACTAAGCGAAGGGCCATAGCTGCTGAACTAGATGGGGAGACAAGACTTCTATTTTAGTCTGTTCAGAATTTGGTTAGTCCAAGAAAATGGGATTTTG
Source organism: Viscum album (assembly GCA_963277665.1). Classification (NCBI taxonomy): domain Eukaryota; kingdom Viridiplantae; phylum Streptophyta; class Magnoliopsida; order Santalales; family Viscaceae; genus Viscum; species Viscum album. The sequence goes on from OY728150.1 coordinate 1,901,468,401, forward strand.
TTGTGATGATGTATCAGGATGTGTTCCTAATTCACCTGTTGAAGAATGGCCATAAGATCAATCTGTGTAAGTATGTTATCAACCATATCTATGAGCTGAACAAAGTAACTTCCAAATATAGCTCCCTGTTTTACACAAGGATTATTTCAGTTATGTTAGTTGCAAAAGGGATGGTTGGACCAAATGAAGAAAAGGTAGAGGACCTTGATTTCTGCCTATCCATTCCTATCATCATAAGGATGAATATAAGCTGGAATCCCTAGAAGAAGCAATGGGTTGAGGATAGAGATCAACTATATAAAAAGTTTAATCCTGTTGACTCTCCAAGAAGGCCTAAGAGCCTAGATGATCCTAGTTTGGAACCAGATGAAGTGGTTTAGTATTCAGAAGAAGAAGAACAAGAATAAGTAACAGTTGAAGTACCACCTAGTGAAGATCTTGTAATACCTCCAATGGAAATAGTTCAAGTTGAAGAGGAAAGGGTTGTTGTCCCTACTGTTATCCCTGCTGAAATACCTCAAGGAGAGGAAGTTGTTGTTGAAAAGGAAAGGACTCAGGATCCTTCATTTGTTTTTTATGAGGATGAAGCTCATCCCAATGGTGCAAGGAAATTGGTTTTTCCTGTTTCAGAACAGCAAGCAACCTTAGAGGCAGATCTTGTTGAAGAGAGTCCTTCTGTTGAGAAAGAAGCAAGTCTGGAACCTTATCCAGTGGAACAATTGGTTCTAGAGATTATTCCATCTGCTAAAGAAAGAATGGAAATTTCCTTTCAGCTGGCAAGGAAAGATTTTTCTGAAGATATTAGGGATGATCCTGTGGATCTTGTTCATGTTTATGAACGTCAAGAATATGGAAGGGAAGAACAAGTTGAGGGGAGGAACCTCAAAATATTGATATTGAGGAAGCTGGATCTGATGAAGCTTCTCAACCTTCTATCAATTTTTCCGTGCACTCTCGGTATGTGTTGCCATGATTTTATGATGTGAATGAGTCACAGCAAGTAACTGCAACTAGAATGGATCTTTCTTCTCTGTTTCAACTGAAGTCCTTAGCTCATTCAGAACTAGAACTAGAGCCCTAACCTCAATCTGAATCAGAATATGAGTCTGAAGATGACTCTGAACCTCAACAAGAATCTTAACCTTTACCTTTACCTACATATTTACCCGAGCTTCACTCCTTTTTGACCAAAGATGATATGAAAGTTTTTGGAGAGACTTTGTTAGCTGGAGTTGAGAAAATTGTCTCCACTCAATTTCGCCCAGTGACTCAATTATGTCAAGAAGATGCTTCAATTCTCTTGGAAAATATTGTCTTTCAAATTCAACCATGGATTATCCGAGAAATTCAAGAAGTAAGAGTAGATAATAAGATGTTGAGTGCTGATGTTGCAAATCTGAAAAGTATGGTAGAAAGTTTGCATAATGAGTTATCATTGAGATCAGAGCCTGCTAATGTTTCTGCCCCTACACCTGTTGTTGTTTCTCCTGAGTCTTCTGATTCCCTCTTTTCTAGGGAGATTGTGTCTCAAGTTCATCCATACCTACTATCTTTTGATGAAAATATTGGAAAAAGTCACACCAAGATGCTGGAACACATGAGAGAGCTTGTGGAAAAGCTTAATAAGCTTACAGATGAATACACTGGATGTCTGCAATAATTTATGAAACAGCTCAAAGTTCTAACTGAAGCTGTTAAGGCTTCACCAGTTTCTAGTCAGACCTCCACACCATCTTTGGATGATTCTATGCTGAGATCCTTAATAAAGGAAGAATTTTAGAATGCCGTCAGTGGCTTGGATCTATCTTCTTTGTCAGAAGTGATTAAGAATAGTGATAGAGCATTGGACTCAGTTAGGATTCATTCTACGATAGCTAATGATTCTCAACAAGAGATCTCCATGAAAATATATTTGTATATTTCCCAGATTTTCTCTAAAAGTGATATGACAGATCAATTTAGATATATTGTGGAAAATTTGAGAATCCCTCCGGTGACTCAAGCTTATAAAGCTCAAGTTTAGAAACATTCAGAGTTCACCAGATTGTTGGAAAGATTTCTGGAGAATAAGGATGATTTTGAAAAGGCTATGCAGTATGGTGGTGAAATCATTACTGATTTCATCAATCTTCTGAAGCTGTATCTTCATGTGCAGAGTACTGATATATTTGCTCCAGCTGCTGCACCCCTTAGACCTGGACTACCTGCCTTAGACTCCACTGCTATGATAGTTAGTCAAGCTCCTTCTCAGATCCAGCCAGTCATTCTTGTCCAACCACAGCCTAGATCATTTACTGATCCTACTTTGTCTCCATCTATTTTTGAAGTTCTACACATACCCTCGTTGTCTACCACATCTATGCCTTCTTCTAATTCAGCACCAACTCCTGCTGCTGATAAAGGCAAAGACAAGATGAATCCCTGAAGAGTTTGAGGACTATTTTTTTATGGGATGACTTTTGTTGTTTCCTATTTTAATATATTTTGAACCCTTTGTTTAATGCCAAATGCAGTGTTTCATTTAATTATCTATACTTTTTGATAATCCCAAAAGGGTGAGAACATCTACAAGTGTCAGTTCTATTATAGTATAAATGGGGGAGAAAAACTACAAGTATCAGTTCTATAATGTTTTTGTTATGTTACTTACTATAATTTTACATGTCTTTTATATTCTACCATTATATGATTTGTGATCATAAAAAAGAGGGAGATTGTTGGACTCCAAATGTGTTAATAATGTTTTATTGATCACAAATCTCTTTAATGTTAATTAATCTCGATCTTCATTGCACATCTTGCTAATTCTCTTTAATCTCAATAATAACAACACATCATGATTTTATTATAACAAATCTTATGGATGATAATTACTCTCCTTATTATTTACAAGTATTATGAATGATCACAATTCTCACATATATTATCACACCATTATACATATGATTCACATTCTCTTACTTACTAATGATTAACCTTAATCCATATTCTTCATGTCATTGTCTTAGTCCAAATATAGATATTTTTCTATGTAATGACTCACCGTGAACCAGACACCGTAAACAAACACCATAACTAGACACAGTAACCAGACAACGTGACCAGACACCGTAACCAGACACCATAACTAGACACCATGACCAGACACCGTGTACAGACACCGTAACCATACACCGTGACCAGACACCGTGACCAGACCCCATGACCAGTCACCGTGATGGACTCACCGTGAAGGACTCACCGTGATGCTCACACCATGAAGCTCATACCGTGAACCACATACCGTGAAGAATACACTGTTTCCATAATCACTGTGACACTGTATCTTATTTTTTTTGTCAATATTATTTAATTAATGCTAACGGTCATATTTGTTGTTTTTAATGTAATGAATGTTATTTAATGATAGTTGTTGGCATGTCAGGAAACCGTATCTCGTACTTATGAAAACGTAATCATTCCTACTACCAGAACTCATGGAATATAAGAAAGACTGAGATGCAGTGCACGTGAAAAAGGAACAAGTAAGAAGCAGTAAGAAACAAGAAACAACACGAAGAACATACGTACATCTAAGTGCACTGTGCTAAACAAGAAGACCAATCCTGAACAAGAAGGACATTGTATGACTGAAAAAGAACTCTCATGAGTGAAATCCAATACTGCTGAAAAACACACGATGAATCAAGAGATCTTTCTCACTCCTGAAGAAGACAAGCTGAACTACGACACTATGTTTTTCAACAGAAAAACCAGAGAAGGACTCAGAAGCATTCCTGCTGAATCCAAAGATTCCAGAGCTACTTTGATAATCACGAGAGCTTTCTAAACTCTTGACTATATTCTCTACGTGATTTATTTATTAACTTTTGAGCAGTGCAGTGTACTCTATATATCTTTACACACACTGTCTCCTGCACTGAACTGGAGGATATCAAAATACTCACTCAAATTCTGTTTACTTCTATTTACCCATGTCAACTGTGGAAGAGGTCCTTGTGTTACCTTGTCTTTGTTTTTTCTCCCACGAAGAACAGTGGTAGAGGTCTCTGCGTGGCCTAGACAGTTTTTGTAGAACAGTTTTTAACCCAGATCCAGAGTGTGGATCAAATATATATATATTTAAGAGGACTAAGTCTCGGCTTGAGACTGAACCTCTTGTTATATCTATTGTGCATCTTTTATTTAAGTTTAAAGATATACTATATATCTCTTATTTATTCCACTGCAATTACTTTGAAATACAAAACTATTTTGAAGCTACATTGATCGTTAAATTAGAAAGTGTTTACACTTATTGTAAATCAATATGTTAGCTTCAAAATTTAATTTGATCTTGTTGTTATATTAATTGAGACCTAATCAATCTTTTAGAAGCTAAGTGAAAATTTACAATCTGTATAAATTCACTATAGTTTAACGTATTTTATAAATCGGGGGATTTTATCTAGACAACATTTTAACAGAAAATTTAATTGGAACTCAATTCACCTCCCTCTTGATTGTCCACTTCGACCATCAAAATGTTTTTCCCTGATGAGGATAGAAAAATATATAATAATAATGTATTTTTAGTGGATTTACCTTGATATCATAAACAAAGGGGAAATATCATGTCCTAAGAAAATGAATGGTCAACTATTTATATAATTAATTATTAATGATCCATAGAAGGATGATGGGGGTTTACAAATGAAATAATGAAATGTTGTTGATTTCATTCATGATAGTTATGAAATGATATGTTATAAGAATATATTGTCAAATTATGTAAATACCAAACCTAAAAAAGGAGAATTTATATAAATATAAAATTTCACCATTATCTATTAATATTGGAATTAGAAATATATATATATCATAGAGATGATATATAAATTAATTATAATGTGAATCATGTATCATGGGATTTTATATGGTAAATACTTAAGAATTAGAGAGAAAATTATAAGGGTATGTTCCAACTATTAATTATTCATAAGTGTAAATGGGACAAATATAATTACTGATTTCTTCATAAGACTCTCCAGGACATCAATATGACATAGTTATCCATTAGTTATATTTTATCACCTTATGAAATTGGTAGAAATCATTTTTATCAATGAATATTTTTTTTGATAAATTCGCCATGGGATGTGTTAATTATCTTATATAGATTCATGGGTTACCAATAAAAATATAAGTACTCATGCATAAAAATTTAATAATATTGGCCTTTATCTCATGAACCAATTCTATTACATTGAGTACATTTTCAATTGTATACTATTATAGAGTTAGTCAATCATTCATACATATCTATAACATATAATATAGAGTTTACATGTATGGTAATTATTTATTTTTTACACCGTATAAAATTTTTATGGACTTTTGTTATATCATAAAAAAAATTCATCATGAATTTCAACATGAACAATTCCTTTCCCCTACCCATCATTAAGTCATGTGAGATAAATTTTAAAAAGGTAGAATGCTCACAATATTCTTTATTAAGGGTGAAAATATATAGAGAAACGTTATTCTAGTGATAATATGTAAAATCATATAATATATAGCTTTATCTTTAAATTTCATTGAGTATTTGAGAAAAATATTTTTAAGAAGAAAAAAATACCTATGTTTTTTATAATAGAATCCTTTAAAAACTAGTTGAATGAAATTAAAACCCCTTTTGGTAACATAGAGCATCGCATTATTAAACTATTTTAAAACAATTTAAGAATAGATAGGATCAAAATAAAATTTATATATTAAAAACAATGGTAACTCCATCCTTTTTACTTATTATGACAAGTAACATAGTCCAACACATTGGAGCACTATCTGGGTACACCCATAATTTAATCTACAATAGTCTCACCCAAGTTTATCTGGGTGCACCCATCATATAAGCTATAAATGGATCAAATAAAACTATTTGGGCACACCCATTTCACTTTTATAATTATAATGTACTAATTCGTGAATAATACACATTCATTTATTGACAGTCCCATCTTAGAACATTTAAAACTCTTCCAAACTCATATAGTAAACAGTTTTGGATATGAAAATACCTTTTTACTTAAAAATAACAATTTATATAGAAAAATACCCAAAAAATGTGAATTATTTTTATTTTAATAATAAATTAATTTTCATTAATGGAATATAGAAATAAAATAATGGTTACAAATTCATAAAAATTCATTGTCATAAGAAATGATAAAAATGAACATTTTTTGTCATTTGTCATAAAATTATATATAAAATTCATAATAATATTTCATTTAAAAACCAAATAAATAAATTAACTGAAAAATAAAACGACCTTTCTAAATATTATATTTCCATATAGAAAATTAATAACGTAAAAAAAATCAATGAAGATAAAGTAGTTTATGAAAAAACATTAAAATAAGTTTTTTAAAAGACATATTCCCTAACACATGGGAAAAACAGGAATCATAATTCAAAAGAAATAATAAAACTAAAAAAATTAAATATCACTAGAATATAATAATTCATGATATTATATTTATAATGGTCTATAGATACAAATTATATAAGAATAATATTTCATTGCATCAAAATATGACTCAATGAAATGATATTGGGATAATGACCCTTAACATGAGTCTAACTTGTCATGAGGTCCTTAATCATCCTGAATAATAAAATTATTTTAATTATTTATTTAATTGAGAAATTTTTTAATGTTTATTATTACTTTGATTTTAGTTATTTTAACGTTATGTTAAAAAATATTTCAATTATATTTTGGTCATATGTTTTTACTGTATTCGCCTTATGTGTCAAAAATTAATTTGTTTGGTTTATTGTGTTCAAATAGGTCAATATTTAAACATATAAAAAATAATAACCATGAAATATTATTCATATATAAAAATAATTAAAAAATTTACTACCAATCATTAAATATGACTTTTTTATAAATAAACTATGTAAAACTATTGGAGATAGTAGGCCATATTTATGCATGAGTAACAATCCCATTATTCAATTATCCTTATATAAAAGCGGTAAGTGATATTATATCATAAAAAATTATAAACATATCATATAAAACATATTATATCATTATATATAATTATATATATCTTCACTATTGTGTGGTGATGAAAATAGTATCACATCACATCGAGAATGTTGTTTTCCACGCAGTCATAAATGACGCTATCATTTTTCATTGAGAGAAACAATAATAAAGAAAATGATATAATATCTTTCCAGAATTATATATATTTCATAATATAATACTAATTCAATTTATGTCACATATATTCAATATATTTAACATATTACCATCCATATGATTTTTTTTAAAATGCATCACATCACTTCATGAGGCAGTAGTCCCCCATACAAATGAGCTAGTTCATAGTATCCTGTATGGAGTGGATTATTAAAAGGGTATATACCATTAAATGTATAAATATGTATAATGTTTTTATAAAAATATTATATATATATATATATGTATTATCCATCATAATTACCTATAAGGATAAGTGGTAATGGAAATATGAATGACATCGACTAAGGAGGAGGTAGTGCGTTGTAGACACTAATGATGATTTCATGGCCCATTTGATGGAAGAAGAGAAGGGATTAAATTATGGAAAAAAATATAGTAACTTATATATATTATTTAATATATTGATTTTATTATATAATCATTGTATACTAATAATTTAAGGAGGTGGAGAATGAAATAAAATATAAATGCACATTGAATAACGTTACCTCGTCTTCAAGGTAACTTCTTTTTGTTTATAACAATGGAATTTATTAGATTGTTTTATACTAGAAACTCGGATTATATTGAGATAATATTTAATTATAGAATTTAAAAGGTTATTTAATGTCAAGAAAAAAAATGGTTTTTTTAAGTTTTATGAGTGAAGGATATGGGAAGCCATTCAAATGAGGTGAGTAAAACACTTTTTATTTTTGAAAAGAATGAATTCCCAAAAAATTTACCAAATTTAAAAAGTATTCAATAAATGAAAATTATCTTTCTTAGAATGTATAAGTCTTAAATATTTCTAGCCATCATATTTTAGAATAGTTTTAGGACATTTTGGCATTATCATTATATTATATCCCCATGCAATTCAATTTATTCCTTAACCATATTATTTAATTATTATTTTTCATAATATTAATTATGGAAAAAAATTATGTTATTTAATTTAGATAATATATAATTTGATTATTTAAAATACATAATTAATTATTCATATTTAAATTCAAAAAATTCCTAAAATTAAATATAAATATAATATTGTAGACCAGGCACAAAATTGGGATTCCATGCCGAGTTATTTCTGAGAAACATTTGATACTATATTTAATATATTACTAATAATAAAAAATTCAATAAAAGTAAATTTATATTTAATGAAACATAATATATACATTTCAATTAAAATATTTTCCATTCGTGTGTAGTGTCCCACCACAGATGCCAATTCCTTATTCACCTAGCCAGTGGGCCACAAGACCTAATGAAAAACTCCCTAAACAAAAAAGCTTTCCAACTAATGGTAAGGGCCTATGATATGTACGTGGGGAGAATATTCACACATTTATTATAGTGGATCACATAAATATCTCAGTATAATGTAACATAATAAGACGACTCTAAATGAACGGACTAGTAAATCATTAAAGCGGAAGCATTATCAGTAGATATATAGTAGTAGAAATAATAAATAATCATGAAATATGAATTAATAACTAGAAGAATCTAAAAAAGTAGAATGATACAAAGGGATTAGAATGTTATGTTATGTATCTATATAAAAGTGTTCACATGAAAATTGGATACCATCATTTACCACATGCTAAAAAAATATAAAAAAGCAAAAAAAATAGTTACTACCAAAATCATAAGCACAGGCTTGGTCCACTGCTCCCATACTTCATCCTAGAAAATTAAGTAATCATCATATTTTAGGTGCTTCCCCTTATATTTACCTACAAACATGAAGTCTCTATGGTACCAAAGGTGTCTAATTCTCTGTGTGAGATATAATCCCTGTAGACAACCACCAATGGTGACTAGAAAATATATGACATTGCAATATAAAATGAAAAGTGTTCCATTAATACTAAATATAAGTTGGAAAAAAATAAATAAGACCACTCAACTAGGATCTACATGGGTCACCCATAATATTTTATTAGCTTCGACCTAGGATGATGGTGTCTAAACCAAGGTATCCTACACAAGTGTAGTGAGAAGAGTAAAACATAAGGTGATATACTATCCCAATGCTTGGGATTTATTTGTGCAGAAAAATCCTTGAAGTTCCAATTTAAATGGTTCATTAATTTTTTTAAATAAATTAATTACTTATTAATTTAGTTAACCTCTTACTAAATTATTGAGAGTGACAATGAAACCATTCATTTAAGTTCAATGAGACTTCGAAAAATCTCTCTAGGTTCTTTGTTAAATTCCAATTATAAATGATTCTATCAAAGGTGACGCATGTGTGAGATCCCATATGTCACTATATGCGTGGTGTGATGACATCATGAAATATCTTATGAGTTCATATATAGTAGCACATGTTCGATTCTAAATCTCCCACATGAAAGGGTTAAATCATTACACCACTAATCACATCTATGTGGTTTCCCCTACGGAACTGACGTCACTCATCTAGAGGAAATGTAGAGAAAGGACAATAATCACATCTCAATAATAATTGGGATCTCCCCTGATGCATTAACAGTATATAAGTAAATTATAACTAATCAACGATGATCCATTCCAAGGCATCCCTATGTTAGAACCCCTTGTAACACCCTCAGAAATAAGGTGAAGTAATTTAAGCACGAAATTCATATATAACATGACTAAAAATGGTCATTTCATTAAATTAATCTTTTTAAATCACAACACAAGAGGCAATGAAAATGGGGAATATAGAAAAAGGCATAAGCATGTGGCCTCCACTCCACTTATTAAAATTTATTTATACAATGAACCAATTATAATTTAACCCACTATTTGGAATTTAAACAATCTATAGAAAAATTAATTTAGATATAAACGTAGAGCACACCCCCATTATGGTAGAATCAGTTAAAGAGGTCAACACAAGGTGTTGATTTTTCTAGTATATATGGATTAATTTTTAAAGCTAATGATTTTAATTTCATTTCATTAAATTATTAGAGGCTTCAAGGAATACTATCAACCCAAAAAATATTGGAAAATTATATAGGTTTCAATGAAACAATTAGAAGGAAGATTGACAACAGCCCATGTCTCCTTTGTGATTAACTTCTCCAACTTCGACCATTGATTCAAGCTAGTATGAGAGTTATATAATATTTAATAAATTTCCTTGAAAATTGAGAAAATTATAATAAACCATAATTTCACTACAACAGTTAATTTAAAGTTGAAATAGATGAATATGAGTTGTTAAGATCTAATAATGATTTACAATGGATTTCATAATGAGAAATCTGGTGACAGGATGCAGAGATATCTTGATACATATTAGAGGTGGATTTTTAGTCTTCAAAGGAGATGTGTTAGATATGAATATAAATTATAGAGATATTATAGGTGTGTGAAAAAAATTCAATCGGGGAAAACCCATAAATTCACCCACACATGAAGGGGCGCATAGTTTTCTCACATGATTGGAAAAACCATGCACAAACCATATAGAAGTCCACCATCTTGGTGTTTTTTAATCCCACATGATCAGGGGCCTTGGGGGACACAACATGAGAAAATTCGTGTATCCTCCATCACACAACTATCTTATTCTACATTTTCTGAGAAATCATTTGTACTAGGCTATACCATTTATACTAACCATGCATCATAGTGTATTCTTCAAATATCAAGACTCTAGGAACTGATTAATCCTCAAATACCATTGTGAATTCTATGAATAAATTACACATCATTATTAGGGAGAAAAAAATTAATTTAAATATAAATAAAATTGTTCATTCTTTTGAGAATTGTTGGGACTTTACATCCTCTCCTCCCTAGGAAATCTCATCCTGGAGATGAATAGCTGAGGGTGGTGAAACATCATCAAAGTAGAGCTATGGCCACTTCACATGTACATAATCCTCCCACTCATATTTATTTCCAATACTCACCCATACATCCAATGAAACTACTATTGCGGAACCAAAAATCCTTGGGGATCCTTAATGATTCAAACTATGATAAGTATCAAAATCTCCTCAAAGGACGAATCATTGTTCAACTCTATATCATAATGGTCAAATGAAATATATGGATCAGGATGATGATTCCAAATATGAGATACCTAGAATATGTCATGAAAATAATGATACCAGTAAGGTAAATAAACCGAGAAGGCTATCGGCCTGGTGTTCTCCCCTATTTCAAATGGGTTACCTATGGAGTGGAAAACATTCCATATCAAAAAGTTCATCTATGACCCTACATGGGTGAAACAAGAAGCACGACATGGTGTCCCACCTTAGACTCTAGAGGTCAACAATGATTATTGTTATAATATTACATTCTTTATAAATCTATAAACATACACTTTTGTATTTGTTGGACTTGTTATGAGGTCTCTTAAATGAGATGAGGACCCAGTATAGCTTCTATACCAACCTCTAACCACCATAGAGTTGAATGGAATGGGAAATCAAAAAGGAACACATATGGATCCATTTAAATCATTTCATAAATTATTTTTTGTAGGAAAACACAACCAAATGGATAAAATTTTAAAATGAACCTCGAAAATCAAGGATGAAAGCCTAAAGCATATCCTCTAACACATTTATCATCCACTCAGAATACTTGTCAGTCTGAGGGAGATATGTTTTATTGAAGAGTACATATGAAAAAACTGACAATTTTAACCCCCTCTAAATCCAAGAGGTAAAATGATAATATTTTTTAGATATGATATAATGGGGAACACCATGAAGGTGTACTAACTCCCAAATGCAAAGCCTCCTGATCACACTGACTGAAAAGGTATCCCAAATTGGTTGAAAGTGGGATTCCTTGGATAAAATGCCGATGATCACCCATACATCATTGTTTCATCGAGGAGATCTTGTTTGGCCTATCATGAAATCCATTGTGAAATCTTTCCATTTCAACCTAGGAATATATTGAGGCTATAAAAGTCTAGATGTTCATTGGTGCTTTACCATCATGACCATATAGGAGGAACAATGAGTAATAATGCATGGAATATGCCTCTTCATACCTGAACACCAATACTAATTAATGATTCCTCAAAAAATCGTTAAAATCCAAGGTTGTACTTCCCAAATATAATCCTGATATTCAATCATTTTATTTTTCTCATATATTATAATGTTCCCATACACACCCAAGGAAGAGTTGAATCTCATTACCATAAACAACTAAATTTGGATGTGGTTTCTTAGCTGTGACACTCTATATTAAGACGAGGCAATGTGACTCATATTGAATCCTCATTTAGAACTTCTCTAAATTGGTGGATTTCATTTTAAAATCTAGTAAAAAAGTTTTTTTCTGTTTTCTTCTTGAACCTCTAGATAATCTCCAAAAATAGATCCCAAAAATTACACTCACTTTTCTCCCCCATCAATAAATTCATCTATGTCTTCTATATCAAAGAATCATCTACAATATTACACATTCTGAGCATGTAAGAAAGATCAATGTCAAATGAGTGTAGGTATTGCCCCTATATTCATATATTCAAATTCAAGCATCACTGTGTGGATATGTATTTGATATGTATATGATCTTTTTAGACAATGAATTGATCAACCAGTAAATAAATCATCCAATGGTGTAAATAATGAACCAATACTACTAGATTTAGGTCATGCATAGGGTAATTCCTCTCATGAGGCGTAAATTGGTGGAACTCTTATTCCCTGACTTGATCTTCATACATCAACACTTCCCCCTTCTCAATTTAGGACGAATCATAATAAAGAGTATATCTATTATCAGGATTAGGTATAATTAGGATTAGGTCTTCGGTTATTTTTTTTATTAAACTCTTAAAAAACTACCTCACAAGATATTTTCATGTTGAATTTTATTACTGTATTACTCAACATTCTTAGAGGTATACTAATTGGGAGAAATCCTAAATGAATTTCTTGTAATATCTAGTGATACCTTTGAAACAACATATTCCAAACACATTCTTATGATATTTCTAGGAAACCACGATGCTCATCTTCTCTGGGTTAATAAGTACTCCTAAATTTAAAATTATATGTCCAAATTTGTGAACTATAATAACAAAAAAAATTATTTATTGGGAATTGTATATTTCTTCTACTTTCTGAGTGTACTCAACAAAATCTTAAGATAGTTATCTTGGTTTTGTAGGTAGTGAGAATACAATATGATGATGTCTACAAAATACCACCACAAAATAAGCCAAATATAGTTGTAAAACCCAATTCCTCAAATACATAAATACATATAGATAATTTATAAAGTTGAACCATATAAAAAATAATCTTACATGTCCTAACTAATCTACAAATAAATATATGGTTTGTCTAATGGCCTCACTTGAACAATGTGGTATTCTAGCCTTGGGTTGATCTTTGAGAAAAATATCACTCGTTGGAGAAGGCCAAATAGGTCATCTATTCAAGGATGCGGATTTTGGTTCATCATCATATACTGGATCAGTTAGTTATAATCCACTCATAATCTTAGTGTACCATATATATTTTGGAGAAAAAGAATGGTGAACCCTATGGTGATGTGTCATTTCAGATAAAACCCTTTGCCTCTAGATATTCATGTTGAATATTGAGTTTATGGAGCTCTGTACATTCCATCTTATATAGAATAATAGAAAAAATTTCCACACCATGAATAAGATAAATGGTTAACTTGAAATCTAACTTAAGAGTATTGTTAGATAAATCATAAGGGGTGACATGCCAAAAACAATCCACAATAAAAGAGAGATATACAAGCTACATTCCATGGTCCCTCTTAAATAGAAAATAAATCCAGGATACTAATCATCAAATCCTACAACTCTTATTTCCTACTCAACATTATTGGATATACTATTTTCACTTATCAATATAGCTGACTCCCTTAGGTGATGTTAATGATTCCAAGAGATGATAAAAAAATCACCCATGCATAGTAAGACACTATCTAGTCCATACCTTAAATATAATTTAAACATTTCCTCTATAGGATAAAGAAAATATGTAAAAACATTACCCAAATATAATAATGGTGGACCCATACACTAGAATACACCCCCACCTCAAACACTTAAAGATATGTCAAGAGACTTCATGAAACTGGAATATTCTATCACATGTCCCAGATATCACAAAATAGCATCAGATTGAAAAAAATATTATGAAAATATATAAAAAATGGATAAAAATAAAGTTGAGTAGACCATAATATCACCATATACATTATATGGCGGTGGACTCTTCTTCATGTACATAGAGAACATATTATAGATATAGCCTCAACAACATCCTTCAGATGCTTTCTAAGAAGCCAGAGCTGGGCCACTATATTGATTCTAACACTATGAGTCATGACTACATCATCCCAAACCACCTTATTAGGCTGAACTACTTGTAAAACTCCAACTTATAGAATGACATGGAGTCGTTGACCTTGAACATGAAAGTGGTGGTGGAACAGAACCTTGCTCGCTAGGAACTACTAGAATATATCACTAGAAATAATGGAGTTGTCCCATCCAATAATAATACTAACCCTTTATTAGGTTCCTCAAACACTGGTTCTTTTTATGGAATGTCTCTCCATAATGGTTACACACCAAATAGTTGTTGGTGTGTTCCACATGGATGGTACAGCCACCGCGTGTACCCTCATGTCTATGTTTTGTATCATTGTATGAAATACTTCCCCCCTTAGTGACTGAACATCTGTAGTTAACTTTTTTGGATTCCCTTTTTTATTTACTCAGCAATGAGGGCCTGATTTGTTATTTTAGAAATAGTTTTTATCCAAAAAATGTTCACCTTCTATTGGATAGGGTAGGGAGGACAATCCTCGAATAAAATCATAGTAATCAATTCATTTCCAAAAAATGTTCATGTGAAAGATTGTAATTCAGTGAAGAAATATGAATATTCCATCACTGATGTTCCATGTTGATAATGATTCATGAACTCCTAAGATCATTCTTCTCTCAAGGTCATCATAGATAAGTATTCGAAGAAGGCAGTTTGGATTTCCTCTCAAACGATACCGTTATGTTGACAATCCTATCTGAGGACATCCCCCCATTTGTTATGGAGTCACATAGATTATACGTAGAAATATTGACCATCCTATGTAGGGGAATCATGATATTCTTGATGATAAATCACATGGACTCCTTCCTTGGCTCATTACCCTAAAGAAAACAATCCCCAAAAACAGTGGGATGAAGTATCATCTAGAAAAAATTGGTCAACTATTATATCATATGGGTAGGTCATAGAGCACCAGGTACTGATTACATTATGTGAAAGATGTTTTCATAGAATTTAGCATTAGTTCCAAATGGGAGATCAAATGATGGTTCCTAATATTTCACTATAAGAGGTATCATGGGTTGCATAAGCCACAAAACCTTTAGTGTGTTCTCATAATCACATTCTTGGCATATAACATTGGTACATTACGGTGGAATAACTCTACATTTTCCAAGAGCATCCCTTAGATTTGTTTTAAAATATATTAGAAAATAGATAGAATATTGTCCAATCAGAATGTCTTCCGATGAACCAATCACCAACTTCATCCTAGTCCTAAAGCCATGTCAAGGTGATAAGGAAATGTAGCAGGAAGATCACAAGATATGTATCCTACTATCCAATACTATGGTCATGTTAGGTTCAAATTCTATTATAACATAGATATGATATCCATTATATATTAAGGATTATTTTCATTTAAATTATGTATTAATTGTGTACTTGAATCAAATTTAATGGTTGAATTATTTGGATCAACATTTCCACTATATAGGGGCCCTTACAACTTATAAATTGATATTTGTGCCCACATATCTCAAACCATAACATGTTCCATCCCATGTGAGCACATTTTTTTCGTTCAACGTTATATAACTGGCTACTTATGGTGAATGAGTAGACCTATGTAGGAAAACACTATTATGTAAAGGAATGCTTTTTATGTTTTATTAATGTTTTATCGAGGCCTACAAATAATGTCAATGTAATTCCATATAAAAATCAAGGCACATAAATACATAAACCCCAAATCAACTTAAGAATCACATAGAACAACAAACATAAATGTGGCATGGAATATTACATAGCATGTAATTACTATGGTGGTGAGTGTGATGCATTATTCTTTGTGCCCTCATATTATCAGGATATGTAGATTGATAACCCATCAAGATAAGGACCATTTTAAATATAATAATAATAGTATAAATCATATTCATCACCTAATGGTGAAATCCAAGAAATATTTACAAGTGGAAGTAATAACAGCATTTAACCATCCCATGTAATGTTTATTTCCCATGATCAAAGGTTAGATACTCTCCAGAATCGAAAAATGAAAAAACATTCAATATCATTTTCTCCTATATAAATCTAAATAGTAGACCAAAACAAAAAATATCTTTGATTCCACTATGCTACATCCCACACCAGATCCCACATAGTGGTACCCAAATATGGTTGACAATAGGATGTCATGCGTGCCACCTCAAACTGTAGAGGCTACATACTATAAGAGATATCCTAGGGTGTATTCATGGGTGACTATTCTCTGATTGATCATAGTGGAGAGCAGCAGTATACATGGATTAAGTAACTGTATAAATAGACACTAAATGAATGGACCAGTGTCACTCCAATGAAATATTAGTATATACAAATTTATAGCTTTGAAAATTGTACACAATCATGAAAGATAAGTAAATAACCAGGGGAATATAAATAAATAGAATAGATAAATAATATGGTGATGTTTTTCCCATTATCTGTACAATAGTCTGCATGAGAAATAGGTGATACTAGAATTCCCCACATTCTATGAAGAAATAAAAATTTCTAAAAAACAGTTCCATCTTTAATTTTGATCATTGAAATGGTCATATGTTCATATTTCTATCCTATAATAATTATCCACTGATAGAAACAAGCCCCTTTCTGATAACTATACCTGTACACATGATGTCTTCTTGGGTACCAAAGGTGGGCCAAGCCTGTTGTGAGAAATAATCATAGTAGGACACCACCAAATGTATCTTGATCAATATATTTCATGAAATATAGAATGAATAGTGTTCCATTAATAGTGAATTCATGATGAAAATAAATAAATAATCCCATTGTACTAGGCTCTACATGCTTCACCCATCCAATTATTCCTAATTTTCCCAAATACATTGTATTAAAACAAATGGATCCTAAACATGTGAAGTGAGTAGAATAATACATAAAGATATTGGCTATCCCCAAAGTTGTGACTCACCTTTGTTGACACGACTTTGATGTTCAAATTTTAAATGTTCAATTATTATTTAAAATCATTCAAAAAATTATTTATTCAATTAATCACTTATTAATTTTTTTAGATTAACCTACCACCCATCCCAATAAATTGTAAGAGAGTTCCATATATCATTCAATGGGATCAAAATAAGTCCAATTCCAATGAATTCCATCCAAGGTGACCCATTTATGAGACATGAAGTTTCAATCCTTGCATGGAGTGATGACAGTATGAACAATTCTCTAATTATATACCTCATATCGCATGTAGCGGGTCTAGTCTCACTTTTGGGATGGTACAACCATCTTGCCACAGATCTAGTCCACTAGGTCCCCACTCGGGAACTACTGTTACTCATCTGAAGGTATAATAGAAAATTCTTGGTTATCCCTTTCTATGAATAACTAGTGTCTCCAGAGACACATTTACTATTCATTAATAAATCCCTAATATGGAACGGTGGGCCCATCCTAGTGTTTTGTACGTTTTAACCCCTTGTGTCAACATTAACACTAAGGTGAATGAAATTAATCAATCTATACATATATTACATTAATTAAAAAAGGTTTGTTTCTTTTAATTCAGGCCTTTTAATCATAGACCAATATGGAATGCAATAGAGGAATATGCTACATGGAATAAGCACATTGGCACAAAATTATCTTTATAATGATTATCATTAAAATGAAAAAATTATAACAGAATACCCTCAAGAAAATTTGAACAATATAATGAAACATATATAATTTCTCAAAGGTGGATCACACCCCTTAGGGTGGGAAAACATCAAGGTGATCAACCCATGGTGTTCATTTACCACTATCTAGGGTTTCATTTGTAAAGGGGGGATTTAAATTTAATATATTAAACAAATAATAACTTTATATAAAAAAATTTGGCACACATAATAGAATTTCATGATATATTATACAAGGAAACAATGTGAATAAACATAGACCACCTACCTTAGCCTTGTTTTCCCCATCTAGCGTTGACCATTGTTTTGAGCTAGAATTATAGTTATCAGAGATCTAATAAAATTACCTAAAATTAAGGTAAAATATATTGAAACAAAATAGAATATAAATTTAGAATATAAACTATAAATATATGTATGAATAGTTTGAATATTACCTCATGATTTTTGATGGATCCAATAGTGAGTGATTTGCTGACCGGATGCTGGAGATAACTCAGTACCTAAGAGATAAGGATGATGAGTGTTCATAATAGGTGGACTAGGAGTCCACTCAAAATATTAGGGATAACATAGACAGGTGAGGAAAATATTTCACTATGGTAAAACTAGGCATTGACCCACATAGGTAGGGGAACATGATTCGGTCACGCGGTTGTCCAAACTATTTTCCAACCGTGTGAAATTCCATTCTACAAGAAGCATGTAATCTCATGCAACCCTATTCCTAGAGTAATAGGTTTATAAAAGAACTATGCCTCCCCTATCACTCCAATATCTCAATATTCATAGGTAGAGAAACTATACGGTCTAGGTGGAATGGTTTCCACTAATATTTTTTCCCAGCCTTTTCATCACATTTCTAGGATTTGGGCTTCGAACAAGACACGGACGCCTCATGACCCACAAGACTTAATTAGGAATTATTATCATGTAAAACACAAATAATTTAATAATAAATAAAATTTTATAGCACTTTTATAAATTCCATGACATTACATAGGGATTTTTTTAAATAATTAAAATTTGAAACATTATTAATTTTAAAAAGTTTTTTTAGAAATGCATATTTTTATCCCAAAATTAACTTATACTAATACCCAATCAATTTTTTTAATCAGAAGTTATAAATTGTATAAAATATAAGTAAAAAATAAATATAATACTTATATTTGTATTAATAATATAATTCATCTTTTAAATTATATAATTTATTTAAAATAAAAAACATTTTCACAAAAATTTGTATTTTTGTACAATTAAATAATCAATATTTTCAAAAAAAAAATAAAAGATTATACCATATATTATTTTTAAAATTAAAATTTCAAAAAAAACCTACATAATTCCAATTAAATATTATAAAATTTTATAATTAATCATTTAAATAGTATATCTAAAATAAAAAATATTAGATAAACCTATTTCCATTTTGAAAAAAAAATAACAAAATATTATTATAATAAAGAAAATTAACTATTTATTATAAATAAATATGAAAATGATTTATTATATCAGTACTATGATTGGTATATTCACAAAAACTTTTAAATATTTAGTCCACATAAATGTTTTCACTTATAAAATAGATTTGGGTATATATCAGTCTTATCATTTTGACATGTTACCTTATCAACAATTTGGTTTTTACAAAGAACTTTGACCTAGTGAATCACCTAACCCCAAAACACATTTTCTCAATGGTTAATATTCTAAATATTTTTTCTCATATTAATGTTTCTCTTTCAAATAAACTATAACTAAGATGAATATATGATATGAATCCAAAAAATATTTTCGTAACATAGAAACATAAAATAAACTATGTACCAGTGTTAAACTACGAGGTAAGGACACTTGGTATGAAAATAATTGATCTTTCTCTAGGATTTCATATGTTCCAATGATCTATGGACTTATGATCCCCATATTATAAGAATTAATCAATCCTTCTAATTGCGACATTAAGAAAGACATGATCACCTACCTTGAAAGAAAATACTTTCCTTTGGTGGACCACATAACTTTTCATCCTTCTCAATGTTGTCCACATTTGTTTATAAAGAAACATTACCTTCTATACCATTTCCACTACCATATCTACTCCCATCAATATTTTTCACCAACATCATCCCCAAAAGAGTTTTTTGGCACCACTTACAATTTAATGCATAAAATGGTGAAATATGTATATTGGTTTGAACATAATTGTTATAAGAAAACTCAACCAATGAATGAGGATAATCTCAACATCTATAGTTCTCAGTTGAACATGATTAAAGAATATCTTCCATGGTATGATTCATCATCTCAATCAATCAATTGTATTGAGGATAAAAATATTTAATGAAATTTAATTCAGTTCCCAATGAATATAGACATACTTTCTAAAATTAGTTGTGAACCTACGATCAAGGATATATATAATAGAGGGAGGAACCACATAAACCATGAATATGTCATTTATATAAAATCACGATATATGAGTTAAATAAATTTTATCTTTTATGGTATGGAAATGTTATGTTTAGTCAATTGATAATCAATATCCCAAATAATATTATTACCTTTTGAGTATATTCTCAATTCCTCCATGAATCCCATTAATAAATTTTATCATTACCACTCTAGAACTTGAAAATGTAAAATCATTATATTTGGTAACTATCAATCAATATATATCTTATGAAAATTCAAAAATATCATGTTGATGACATCATAATCTCTATTCATTCCATCACACCAATAACACAACCAAGGTTATCTACACATCAAACAAAATCTAGGATGCACAAAAAATATATTACTATGAGATTAACATAAAAATAATTTCCTCAACTATTTATCACTAGACACACATACTCATTTTACAAATCATAAATACCAATGAACTTCATTATTAAAATCATAAAAATAACCATCATCAATACATTATACCTTTTTTAATGATTGATAATCTTTTTGAGTATTATTAAGTATTTCTTCATAATAAAACTACACTGAAAATAGAAAAAATAAAGTATTTACCTACATCCCCATCATTTAAGGGAAAAATAATCAAATCATTAAACAAATGTTCATGTTAAAAATATAACATGGTTAATGTAGCATTAGTTTATCAACATGAATCATAAAAAACATTGTTATATTTTTCATGATGATAATAAATCATGAAATCGCAATCCCTGATCAGTTTTAGCCATATTATTTATCTCATTTTTAATTCTCTCTTAGTAAATATATACCTTAAAAAAATTATAGTTATATATTTCACACAATACACTCTAAAAATGATTGCTCAAATTTTGATAGAATAAACCATAAAAAATAATTCCAAATATTTTATAGGTTAAATTAACTCACTATGTTTTAAATAATGTGAAACATGATCAATTACATGATCATTATTCATTAGGAAACACCAATTCTTTTTTAATGATGAATCACTATAGAAGGAAAATTCAAAATGTCTAGATGTTTGGGAAAAACTGGATCATTCAAAAATATTTTTCAATATTACCCAAACACTTTCATCAAATTATTTTATCTTGATGAGGTAAAATCATATTCAGGATAACATAATAAATGTTCTATAAAAAATTATATATTTTTAATAAAACCTCTAGTTTCCACGAACCAGCCCGAGTCAACCCTGAACTGGTCACAATGGCCAGCCCGCGGAAAGTCTCGAGATGCATTCCCGATCATCCTGGGATGGTGACTAGCACCAAGGGCCTTAATAGAGTACATGAGGGAATAATTTCACACATATTTAAAGAATCAAAAAAGTGGAATGAAATAGACAACACAAAATACATTTATATAAAAACCGAATTGAACATTATTTGTACAAGAAACTGAAAGTAAAACTAAAAAAATAACTCGACTAACCAAACCCTATAACCAACTAACTCCTTGTGACCTTCTGGTCACACACCATCATAATTATCACACATCACCCAAGGTAATTAAACTCATGTTGAAACCAGCACAATGACTAAAAATAGAAGAAGACTATAAGAATGAGTATTAAAACTCTGTAGGTTAGCTCATTATTCTATTTCCAATGCCAATCCTTTAAAATAAAAGAAACATCAATTTCATGTTTTAAATAAAAATATAAAGGTACTTTTTCCAAATTAGGTCACATGCTATAAAAATTTACCAAAATAACGTGAATATTTTATATACAAGAATTCTAGTAACAATTTTCGAAGAGGTGAAACTTGAAAATGGAAATAGTTTTCAAGAGGGATGATTTAATGTATTTACACTTTTAAATAAATCACCCAAAATAATGAATTTACCAACCAAACACACCGTATTCTTATGGTGAGTACAAAATATCCAATGAGCACAAGTCACGGGAACATATCTAGGAACTAGTTAGTTGTGAGCCTCAAAACCTCATATATCGGTGAAAGTAACCATAATAAATATCCATTCTTGTACAGATGATACATTAGTAGGTAGAATACCCATAAAATTTTTGTCACCCAACATCATCATAATCATAGTTTAGTTAGTGTTTTCATCGCCAAACTTGATACGTGAAACATGGGCCAAACCCCACGAGATAACTAGCACATTAGTACATGTCTACCTCCTAGATGCCTGGGATTACATTTAGTGATCAATAAAGTTACACATATAATAAAATACACTTTTCACATTAAAATTACATTACCAATACATAAACACAAAAACATCTAACAAACATTCTTTAGGATTATTTCATGAATCAATACACCACTAAAATGTATTGTAAAAAAGTTTCAGGGAGTATAATGAGGCCTTGCACATAAAATCCATTAAACATTCTCTTGTAAGGCCAGATACTCATCAATAACATATCAAACCAGATTTGGAAAACCCAAAACTGATTAATAAATCACATTCATGGACGATAAAATTGCCCCAAAATTTAGAACTGGAAATTCAGATGGAAACCATTTTTACAAAAAAAATGCAAAATGAGCCTTTAATTATTTCTCAAAAATAAAATTTTACCAAGTTATTCAATTATATTTTATTATGAATGAGTATAAAACCCATTTAAAGAAATAAAACACTTTCATAAATCCCTTAAAACAATCAGGTTTAATATCTAAAACACAACAACTTTCATAAGGATGTGAAACATGCCATTTTATAACAACACTGCCAAAACATATTGAAAACCAAAACACATTTGTTTTTAAAAAAAAGTTCCAAATCAAAAATCCATATAAAAACCCAAAAATACCATTTATCATTATTCCAATTCATTTATAAATCCTACCAAATAATTTTTGAATCCCACATCACAGTGAACACCAGTCAAGAAATTTACTGAACACCTGACATGCCCTTTTTAAACAAAATAATTTATTTTAATAAATTGAAAAAAAACTCTAATTTCATGAAATATTTAATTAGAGAAACTGTAACATGTTCAAAATAATAAAAAATAGGTTTTAAATGTTAAGAAATAGTTTTTAAAAATAGTGAAGCATTTAAACAAACACTTGGTGTGCGCTTTTATGAAAAAAAAACTCTTCCTTTCATAAAAAAAGGCTTAAACAACCATTTTCCATCAGAATAAATTTATAAATAGGATTAAATAACTAATAATCATAAATATCCAATGTTATGAATACGGAAATGATGAAACATAAATTATAAAGGCATGTGAAAGTGATACCCAACCTCAAATCCTTGGCGTAATTGAAACGCACACCCAATATCACCATCCAAGGGTTTCCAGACCCTAAAAATTTGACGACCAACCCAAATTAACAAAAAAATCCATAAAAAATAATAGTATAACAAAACCCTTGGCCGATGATTACTTTTGGAAATTATAAAACCATTAAATAATAAAAAGAGGAGGAAGATGAATGAGAAAGGAGAAGAGATTTCACCTTGCGACCTGAAAAACTCTTCGTCTTCCATTAGATCTGCAACCTTAGAGAGATGGAAATGGATTGTAACATTTTAGAGAGTCTCCAATGATTTGGTCGAACCAGGGAAATATGATTTGTGGGAAAAATAGTATAAATTGAATGACTTATGGGTGAAACAATTTTCCTTTTCAATTCTAGACATTTTGTGGAAGCCAGAGAACTTGCAACCTAATAAGTGATTCCAATGAGATCCAAATAGGTATAATCGATAATGGGGGTGGGTCTAGGATTTTCTGTCTTCATGTGGAAGTTGGAAGAACTAAAAAATATTTAAATATTGGGAATATATAAAAGAAACCAATTATTATTTTAAAACTAGATGTGGGCCCATGGTTTTTCCCAATACCTAAATAAGTAACCTAAATTCACCATGATTAATAATTATTAAAGGGTAAAAAATGATATGGAGGTTTGAATATGTTAGTGGAGGCCAATTATGTAGTGTAATGGGTGAAAAATGTCGAAAAATCATTGATTTATAAAAGAAATAAATTTGGTTTTTAAAACTGGAAATGGGCTCACGGTTGGCCCAAATCATCAATTGACCACCCTCTCTCAAAAAACTCCAAAACAAGCTATGGGGAACCCAAATTAGGGTGATTATAAAAATATTGAAGTTAAAAACTCAAAATTAATCTCACCTAAAACCCACAAAAAGGATTGGGGTTTTCAATGAACCAGATCAAAACCCTAACATGAAAAGAAAAAAATAGGTGTGACAATTCTCCCCACCATTAATCCTTTCTCCCCCAGGGAAGCCGTAATGATTTTCAATCGATAAAACAACACCTAAAGATTATTTATCATCATAATAAAACCTCCAATGAAAAGGAAATATCATTTTCCAACAATTTATCATAATACTATTGCCCAAAAACACACCAATTCACATCCACTTCCGGAGAGTCAATAGAATGATAAATCCACCACTTCAACAACCAATCCATGAACTATATTGTTGGGCCATATCCATATAAACTCAATGATCACCCCAAACAATAGTTCACTCATATAATCCAATGACTTGGGGTGGAGCCCAGAATGGGCTCCCCACCATTAAATCACAACTACCATATGAAAAATCCTAAAGAAAAGATTTATGAGACCTGCAGTGCATCTCCCTAATATTAGAGACCAACTAGAAATGAAAAAATAATAATTCAAAATGAACTAGAATTGGGATTCACCTTCATAGGTCCACCAAAACTCTCCCACAAAAACCTACAAACACAATTTTATCAGGACACAACCTAAACATTTAAGTCCCCAATCTCGAATGGAGGGGGCAAGAACTAAGCCAATACACTATGCATGGATACAAACCTCCACCAATTAGGGAGGGGGGGAAGAGGACCCAATCATTGGGAAATTTAAACCAAAAAAGAAATAATGGAACTACCTCAATTAAATAGTATATGTATGATCTTAGCAATACTGCCCAAAATCCTAGGAATAATAACTATGCTTCAGCTACACTCTGAAACCTATTGCTAGAGATCTGATTGATGATGAATCTCTTAACTTTCTATCAGGCTTTGATAATCCCAAACATGTACTCCATCCCTTAGTTCAACATGGTACCACATAACACTCAATTGAAGAAACAACATATCAAGAGACACCATAAAACTTTCTTCTACAACAACACATTTTTATCCATACAAGAACATTGAGATACACAACACTATTTTATCTCACATCAAATGAGGAGCAGAATGAACAAGGCACACAGAAACACCCACTCAACATCACAGAGCACAACTACTACAACTGAGAGAATCACCATAAAGAGAAGATACTTAAAATTGAGGCCAAACATCTCTCTATTTCAACAAAAAAGCTGAGGTATCATTATAAGAGGTGGATTTTACATTTGAAACAAATCCATAGGTTGATCA
Organism: Viscum album; assembly: GCA_963277665.1. NCBI lineage: Eukaryota > Viridiplantae > Streptophyta > Magnoliopsida > Santalales > Viscaceae > Viscum > Viscum album. Next base: position 1,901,494,471 of record OY728150.1, read on the forward strand.
ACTAGAACACTTAGAAATGGAGAACCATCCATGGAAACATCACAACATCCAACACATATTTAGAAACCAACTAAAAATTACCCAAAAACTAAACAACTAATAATATCCCATCTCAAGATGTAATAAGATTATGACTTCTATATCATATTCAAGAATAATGAATAGACATCACTTCAATGTCATAGAATATACTATTCACTTAACCATTAGTTGAAAACAAACACTATAATTTTTCTGCTAAAAATTCTTTTGAAAAAAGACTAACTTGGTGGATTTTCACTTTCAGCAATGGTGTTTCATCAATTATCACTGACATGAACATTTACGTTTCACCCTGGGTACTCAAATACTATGCCATAGAGGTCATTCATCCATATATCCACAAAATCATGCATGTGAGAACCCATTAAAACACCGAATACAAAAAATGAAACATCATCATTACAAAAATAGTCATGTACCGTATAAAAGAACATTAACCACCAAATCAAAAACTATTTTCTTTTTTCACAAGAAAATCCATGCTTTACAATGAACCATTTGATTAAAAACAATCCATTTCATTTAATAAAACTTCAAAAATTAACCATTCTATTCCAAATATTCTATTCAAATTTTAATTTTTTTTAGCAAGGTTTCTTTTCATAATCTGACAACCACAAAGGACAAAGCCCCGTTCTAAAAAACAACAGTTAATCAAAACCAAACATCCATAACCAATTCATTTGATTAAAAAACTTTTCAATATCCAAAAACACCCCATTTAAAAAAAATCAAACTTAATTTAAATTGATTCACACTTTCAAAATATTGTACTTCTACCAACCAGAAGTTTAGATTAGGGAAAATCCAATCCAGTTAAATCATATCCACTTATTACCCAAAATTTGTTTTAAAAAAACCTTCCCAAAACCAATCTTATATCAATTTTTTGGAAATCCGTTTTCCACATTTCTAAAACCAATTTTCACAAACCGTCCACCAGGGACCATGTCGTGACTACCCCATGCCCTCCTTCCAAAGACCAGGGGCTGGGGAATAGCACTAAAGGCACAATTCCATAAAACTGGGAAGGCATTGCCTTTATAACCTATAAACACACACCAAATCAAGCACCAAACAGGATAAGAAACACCATCTAAACTGTATAACAAATGAGTTCTGAAAGTAAAACGTGTGATAATATAAGACCAATAGTAATGTATGATGAACTAAAAGTACATGTAAAACTGAAGAAAAAGGTCGGGTCATCCTCTGAGGTTCCTAGCTGAAGGGTAGTTACATATCACCTCCTCAACACTCCTCATCCTTCTGTCTCCTCCATGTACAGACACGTCTTAAGGTACACCTCTCGGTACCGTCCAGACCTGGTACTCTCTTCCTCAGTCAGCATTGTCCATCGTCTACACCAAACACAACAAAGTGTGTTCATAGCCCGTGTAGGGGTGAGTATAATGATATTCACTAAGGATCCCAAGACCCTCTAGATCTCTAAATATCTATCAAGGATAACATAATGTATTATATCCATAGATAACATTTCATAGGTATATTCCCATACATATACCTATGTTATCATGTAATCCATCTCAATCATGTGGATAACACTGAGAAACTGACTCAGCTCATACCAGGATTTAGTCATGGGTAGTAGTAACAAGTAACATTTTGAACCCTTGGATACTGGAGAACTCCTCCTCTATCGAGTATAGTGGGCCTGTAGCATCACACAGTGGCACTTCCCACCATCCTTGGACTGCTGAGGTAATCCTCTTGTCGAGTACCATGGGTCTGCCACATCACATAGAGGCGCTCCCCACCATGGGTATGTCGTGTCACACAGAGGCACTCCCCCTCATGGCCTACTGAGGTAATCCTCCTGTCGAGTACCGTGTGTCTACCACATCACCAATCTGCTTTCAACTTTGGGTCTTCTGCAATCCCAAGGCGCTCCCCACTGGGCTAGTCAAGTCAATATGAGTTGAAACAGTCAGTAGTCATCAAGTCTCACCCAGCTACTAGGTTCCCGCACAATGCTCTCTCGTCTATGGGAGGATCTTATCCACAATCTAATGTTCAATACTCCAACCACCACGAAATCCCATGAAGAATTATTTCAATGGTATGCCACGTCAAAGGGGTATCAATGTAATAGACGACACATCAATCAGATTCCCAGTCTATGAATTAATTTCCTTTTATTCCTGGGGGCCTGGTTGGATTCGTGCTCAATCGAACCTAATGGTGGCATGGCTTTGTGGACGGCGGTGAGGCTCGGTTAGGACCGCGGGATGGCTGGGGTGGATAGGTGGGGGTGCGGTTCCTCCGAGGTAGGCCGGTGAGGCCGCAGGTCGGTCGAGGCTGCGTGGTGAGGTCACCGGACGGTCGAGGCTGTGCGGCGAGGCCGTGGGTAGCGGCGTAGTTTCCTCCATCGTCTTTGTCGCCTTCCTCCATTTTGAAGAACACACCAAAGAAGAACAGCAGAGGGGTCAAGCCTTTTTTTCCCACACCCTCCACATTTTAGAGTGGAAGGAAGATGTTCACATGAACAATTCATAAATGTGAAACCATAGTCATCTGCAATGTTTGTTCCCAACCTGCACCAGAAAAGACGGGAGTGCATAGAAAGTGATAAACATTTTGGAATAAACCACTACCATTTTCACTTGAAGAGTTGGAGGGAGAAGGTAGTATGGTCATCAATCCACCATATATGAGGACGTAAAATGTCAGAAAAATTATCGAGGAAGATGATCGAAGGAGGTCGGCGTTCTTCATTGGCGGAGCATTCTTCGTTGGAGAGTTTTCTCCCAAGTTCTCCCAAACATCCTTTTCCAAAAAAATGAAAAGGTAGAACAAAGTAATATATTGTATATATTTTAACACATTGGCAAAATATTCATAAATAAAATAATAAAGAGAGAGTTGTGATAATAAATATATGTGTACTGGAACAATTAATGTGGAGGAAGTCAAAAGGCTCATCCTCATTAATGAGGGGGTTGATAGGTTTTCCAACATTTATGAGGGAGTTGGGGTTTTTCTCCCAATTAAAGGGGGGATTAATGGGGGTTTAATCACGGGTAGTCCCATCACCATAACCATTAATGGGAGGCTAGGCTTGGGTGGTCCACACCACCATACCCTCTCATGGGAGGTTATGGTCTAGTGGTTCCCACCACCAACATCCACAAGGATGTTGGTTACAACAAAATAAAATAAAACATGTGTTTTTTTTTACATAAAAAAACAAAAAACTAAAATTCACCCTCGACTAACTACCATCGTGGTGAAAGACTTATTAAGAGAATATCAGTGTATTAAGTTCCACGGTGCCCTCAGATTTAAATTTCGAGCACCGGTTCAAAATTTAGAAAAACCCGCTCGCATGTTTACTAAACATACCTGAAAAAAAGTTCAAAAATTCATTTAGGGAACTTCTGTCCTTCGAATCACATGCCTTCCATGTTCACGGACTCAAATAATTTCCATTTATTTAATGAAAATAAATATAAATTCAAGGTCTTTACATTCTATCCACCCCATGCTTTACGCACCCGTAAGCCACAACACAAACTAAGGGAACAAGTGGGGGTACTAAGCATGCATCTAAGCCTGACAGTCCTAGGTGCAATCCCAGAGGTTTCTGTGCTACCAGTGAACGTGCACCAGAGGTATCAACTGTCTACAAAAGACCTGCTCTTGTTGATCCTCAATCTCTACTGGAACCTCTGTAAAATTTTCCCCATTGTCGATGCCCATCTCACTATGGTCGATGATGTGATAAGGGTCATACACTTATTTCCTTAACTTGGATACATGGATGATGTCGTGCACCAAGTTCAATTGTGGTGGAAGAGCTAAGTAATATTCCACCTCGCCAACAATACTAGGGACCTGAGAAAGCTAGATGAACCACAAAGATAACTTTCCACCTTAGAAAAATCTCCATAGACCTCGTCGGGGTGAGACCCGTAGAAAGACGTGGTCTCCATCCTCGAACTCCAAAGACCTCTGTCTCTTGTTGGCATACGTATTTTCCCTAATCTGTGCAGTTTTCATCCACTCCTAGATGATCTTCACCGTCTCTGTGGTAGTCCAAACCATCCCTGGTCCCACGAGTGATGACTCCCTAGGGTCTGTCCAACAGAAGGGAAACCTACAAGGTTTCTCGTACAAATGCCTCGAAAGGTACCATACTAATGGTAGAGTAATAACTGTTGTTGTACGAAAATTCCACCAAAGGAATGTGATCCTCCCGGCAGCAACAGAATTTGAGGACCCAAGTGCAGAACATGTCCTCAGGGTCTAAATAGTCCACTCAGTCTGGCCATCCATCTGAGGATAGAAGGTGGTTCTCAAATGAAGCTGCGTCTGGAAAGCCAAGTACAAACCCTTCCATAGACAGGAAGTAAAATATGTATCATGAATGGAGACAATCGTCGAGGTTACTCCATGTATCAGCATAATCTCTTTTGAATAGAGGAATTCCAAGCTCTCTACTGAACCCTGCTATTTGATCTGTAGGAAGTAGGATGACTTCGTGATTCGGTCAACAATCACCCAAATAGAGTCATGCCCTCTGGATGTACATGGAATCCTTGTCATGAAGTCCATGTATGTCCCATCCCACTTCCACTCTGGGACCTCTAAATGATTAACCAAGACAGCTGGTACCTATTTATCTACCTTCACTTTATGACAAGTGAGGCATCATGAGACAATCTATGCTAATTCTATCTTTATTCCCGACCACCAGTTCTATCTTAGAAGTTCCTGGTATATCTTCGCCACTCTTATATTTACCGCTAGAGGGGATGTGGGGAACACCCTCAAAACTTCCTCCTGAAGTGACACTGGTACCATGTTACGTCTTATAAAGAGAATGACATGCACCCCACTTTTAGAAAATCCCTCAAGTTCCTATCTTATGAATATCTGAGCACGTCATGCCTCTTAGTCAGCATCCCCAAGTTGTGCCTCCCTGACTCGCTGATGAAGTGGGGGAGTGACTGTAAGAGAATGAAGAAATGATGCTTCGTATCTATCCACAAAAAAAATATCTGCAAAGTGGCCAACTACTCTATATCCTCGCCTAGCAGCTGCGTACCAGACATCCTACTGAGTGAATCTGGATCAATGTCCCCTTCCCAAGAGTATATACTATCTCGAATTCATAGTCCAGGAGGAACTAATGCCAATGCCACTATCTCAGGTTCATTTCCTTCTGATAGAAGATATACCTAAGACTCTTGTGATTAGAGTACACTATAAAACGTCCGCCCAACAGATAGTGTTTCCATATATTCAAGGTGAAGACCACTTCTAAAAACAACATTTCAAGCGTAGTGTAGTTCTACTCATGGTGTCTCAGCTGTTAAGAACCATATGCAATCAGTCCTCGCTCCAGCATCATGACATATTCAAGTCCTATCCCCAATGCATCGCAGTAGACTATGTACCCTACACCTTCCTCTGGAAGCTTCAAGATGGGGCACTAGTCAGCCACTACCTTAGCTCTTGAAAGCTCTATTGGAATCTCTCCGACCACACAAAGTGTTGAACCTTGTTAGTCATGTCTGATAGTAGGGATGAACCTCTTGAGAAATATGGCACAGATATCTAATTGTATCTAGCCAAAAACAGGAAGCTTCGTACCTCTATCACACTCCAGGGTGGCTCCCACGAAATTACCGCCTTAATCATCGCTTGATCCACCACAACTCAAGATTCTGATATGACATGTCATAGAAAGTGAACCTCTCGGATCCAGAACTGGAACATCGAGAGATTACCATAATGCTGGTGCTCTCAGAGTTTTTCTGATACTACCCGCAAATGGTAGGCATGCTCCTCCTCAGTAGTTGAGTAGATAAGAATGTCTTAGATGGAGACTACTTCAAATAGATCAAGGTACAACTAAAAGATCCTATTCATGAGCCCCATAAACACTACTGGAGCATTGGTTAAGCTGAATGGAATAACAATGAACTTGTAGTGGTCGCACCGACACCTGAAGGATGTCTTCTGCACATCCTCATCTCATTCTCGGAGCTGGTGATAACCTGATCTGATGACTATCTTTGAGAACCACCGTGCTCCCTTCAACTGATCGAAGAGGTATACAATCCTTAGGAGTGGGTACATATTATTCACAGTCACCTGATTCAGGCGCCGATAGTTTACAAAACGTCTCATGCACCTATTTTCCTTTTTGGCGAATAGAATCGGGGTTTCCCAAGGTGAAACACTGGGCCAAATGAATTTCATCCCCCGCAAGTCCACTAGTGGTACCCGCAGCTCACGATGTTCTTCAGGAGACATTCATTACACTATTATATATGTTAGTGTCATCCCAGGGTACATGTCAATGTAAAACTCCACCTCTCTGCGAAAAGGTAGTCCCAGAACATCATCAGGGATGCCATCCGTGTACTGGTCCACCACTACAGGATAGATCGGACTCTCCAAATCAATAGCTTCGGGGGTAAGGCTAGAAAACATATGATTGATCGGATGCACTGTCCTCCGGGTAAGTCCATCATGAACTATAATGGTTCCCATCTCAACGGTGATGGTAAGACTGGTCCCATCCATGTAGACACAACACAATTTGTGCCAAATATAGTCTATCTGAGCATGGACTGTAGATAACTAGTCCATACCCAGGATGACGTCGTAAGGCCTTGACTCTAATACTTGGAGATCCTATCCAAATATCTCACCTCCAAGAGTAAGCTCTCACAACCAGCACCAATGCGTAATTGTCAAATCTGCTCTTGTATGAGTCTCAGGTCGTAATGATCGAGCCCACGACTTGGTAGGAATCCCCATGCTCTGAATTAGGGTAGTGGAAATGAAAGAATGACTGACACCTATGTCTATAAGTACTGCATCTAAGGTGGAGTAGACATAGATCGTAGCTCGTATCATCTCTGGGGCACCGTGATCATAGGCCTCAGCTTCCTGGAGCGGATCTCTCCTCTACCCACCTAATTTCAGTGGTCGGGGTGGACCTCATGGTGGTGGTGGTGGTAACATCACAAAATGTCGCCAACCACCAGCTGCCTGACCAGATCCTCTGCCACAACCACGTACTCCCTGCGGACTACCTCAATCGAATCTATATCTCTGCCTAGGCTATCCTTAGACCATTAGCTAATAATCCATACGGTGGGTCGGAAAGTCACGAGTCATGATTCCATGCCCACCACATGCGTAACTCTACCATCCCCTGGCATGACTGGCTCTGCATCGGGTGACCCGCTCAACTGATCTTGAGTCATGAAGTCGTCCACCTATTGGTCTGGTACTCTTGGACCTCTGTGATGTATGTCTGCTGCCAGCCATAGAAGAGTCTGCTATACGAGGACTAGTAGTGAGTTTTATTGTTATTGATTTCTCATCAAGAAAAATATCCACCAAGAGGTCTCTCTCTAACACCCCCGCCTGCATCGGGATGCTAAGTGAGATCATCAAAGCCGTGATCTCTCGCCTGAGTCCATGATCAATGGTCCAAGCCCTATATAATGGGTCTCGCACCATATCAGTGGAGTAGACTGAGAGGATAGTGAACCTCGCTGAGTGCTAAGCCATAACCATGCTGCCCTGATACCGGTGAAGTAGCTCCTGAACACGCACTGCGCGAAGAGTCTCTAGAACAAACTCCACTAGAAATAGGCTCTTAAAGAATTCCTAGAGAAGCATCACCTGGTCATGGACTTAAGGTATCATGCTCCACCATCGGGATGCTTCTTCCGGTAGAAGTCTGGCGGTAATAATCACCATGAGATCGACTACTGTCCCTACTAGTCAGAAAAATAAAACCATAGCCTCCAGCCAACCCTCAGCCGCCCATGGGTCCATCTCTCCCCGGAACCTGGGTCGCCTCTAGCACTGGAACTTGTGCAATGTGCTCAAGCGGTGTGCACCATATACTGCTAGGGCTTCTGGAATTGGTGTCCCAACCGGTAATTGTACCGATGATTCCTCCGCTGGTGCCTCTACTGAAAGAGGGCCCTACATCGAGGCATCATCACTCAGTGGGATATCTGCACGTATGAAACTCAGAACTCTAGATGGTTGTCTATGTGGAGGCATCCAGAAAAGAAACAGGTGTGCTATGGTTAGAAACTTATACCTGGTGAGCTGACCTAGTGATCTGACTTACAGAAAACATTCTAAAACACACACACAATCAGTATTTTCATGCACTGAGTCAGATATCAGAATTCAGGGTACTAGTGTATGGATATGTCAGCCTCCGCACCAACACTGGACCCCCTAAATGGAAAACCGCACTCATTACCCTTAAAACTACTGCTTCACAGAAAATAAAAGTCAGAGTCATAAGTTCTATAGTATAACCGACTCCTCTGATACCAATTTGTCATGAATCGTCCCCCGAGGCCATGTCATGACTACCCTAAGCTCATCTTCCATAAGCCATGGGATGGCGACTAGAGCCAAAGGTGTAATTCCCTAAAACATGGATGGAATAACTTTTATAACTTGTAAACAAAAACACAAGAAAACACACAGCTGGATACGAAAGACCAAGTAAACTTTATAAAAAAAGAGTGTTGAATGTATAAGGTTATGGAAAACAATCCCAACAGTAAAGTACAAGGAATTGAAAGTACAAGTACAACTGATGAAAAAGGAAAACAGTTACTGGGTCTTCCTCCAAGGTTCATACTTGAAGGGTAGGTACATATCGCCTCCTCATCAATCCTCATTTTTCATGTCTCCTCCGTGTAACAGCACGTCGTAAGGTCCAACTCAATGTACCATCTAGACCTAGTACTCTTGTCCTCAGTCAGTGATATCCATCGTCTGCACCAAACACAACAATGTGCGGGCATAGCCTGTGCAGGGTTGAGTATAACGATACTCATTAGGGACCCCGAGACCCTATAGATCTGACAAAATCTATAAAGGATAACACAATGTATGAAATATAATGATAAACTTACTTAGGTATATGCCCATACATATACCTAAGGTATCAAGTAATCAATTTCAATCATGAGGAAAACAAAGAGAAACTGACTCAGCTAATACTATGATTTATTCTAGGGTTGATGTAACTAGTAAGATTCTGGACCCTTGGATGTTGGAGAACTCCACCTCTATCGAGAACACTAGTCTTGTCATGTCACATAGAGGGGATTCTCATGAACGTTGGACTACTAATGTAGTCCTTCTGTTGAGTACTGTGGGTATGCCATGTCACACAGAGGCACTCCCCATCGTCAGTCTGCCGCGTCACACAGAGGTGCTCTCCCTCCTGGCCTGCTTAGAAACTCCTCATGTCGAGTACCATGGGTCTGCCTTTTCACTGAGACGCTCCCCACTATGATTATTCAATGTCACCAAGGCGTTCCCCATTGATCCAGTCAATTCACTCTGAGTCAAAACATTTAGCAGTCGTCAAGTCTAAGCCACCCACTAGGTTTCTCCACAATGCTTTCTCGTCTCTTGGAGGATCTACTCCACAAGATACTGTTGATACTCCAACAAACACGAATTCCCATGAAGAAGTATCTCAAAGGTCCTCCACGTCAAAGGTGTTTCAACATAACAGATGGTGCGTCAATCGGATGCCCAGTCTGTGAGTTATTAGCCTTTTAGTCCCGGGGGCCCGGTTGGATTATGCTCGATCCAACCTGACCATTCCCCATCTCAAATAAAAAATCAGTGGAATATACTCAAAGGGGCCATATCACTACATGATTTCTAGTGTTGATGATTTTTCATCAAACGGATGATCGGTGCCACAGTTATGGCTAAGAGATTGTAAATGGGTCGTAGTGGGCCCGTGTTAGGTCTGAAATGCGGCCCGACCCATATGGTCCAGCCCAGCTCGTGGGGTCCACGAGGGTACCATAGGGGCGGATCGGCTGAGGGGTATAGTGATGGTGGTGGACCCGACTGCGAGGGGGAAAACTGGCCGTGAGAGTCACAGACCGGCCGTGAGGGGCGCAGACCGGTGGTGAGGAGTGCGGACCAGCCACGAGGGGCGTCGATCACCCACGAGGGGTGATGACTGTCCGCAAGGAGAGTGGACCAGACACGAGGGGCGCAGACTGGCTATGAAGGGCAGAGACAAGCCATGAGAGGCATAGACCGGCTGAGGGCGGTGGAATGGATGTGGGTGGGCTGACCGACCACGGGTTGGTGGACCAGCTACAGTTCGTCGGCAGTTCGGTCAGGAGGGAGGAGTTTCTTGGCACGGCGGCACGGCTCGGCTGGGCAGCGCGGTTTGGCTCGGAAGATAGCGCATCTCGGCATACGGCGGCACACATTGGCTTGGAGGAGTGGCTCGGCCGACGGTAGCGCGACTCGGCGGACGGCGGTGCAACTCAGGTCGGACTACGGCGTAGCTCGATGGTCGGCGACACAGCTCATCGCCCGGCGGTGAGGCATGGAATAGACAGCGGCTCAGCTGGGGTGGTACAGTGAGGTTGGGGGTCGGCCAGGGCGGTGGGGCGAGGCCGCGCATCAGCCTGGGCAGCCCGGCGAAGCCGAAGGTGGTGGCGCTCTTGCCTCAATCATCTTCGCCGCCTTCCCCCATTTAGAAGAACACACCAAAGAAAAATGGCAGAGGGGTCGGGCTGGGTTTCTTTGGCCCACACCCTCCGCATTTATAGTGGTAGAATGTGGTTCACAAGAATTAAGAATGAAATTTAAACCATAATATTCCGCGATGATTGTCCCCAACATGCAAAAGAAAAAAAGGAAGTACATGGATGGTGATAACATATAATAATAAACCCCTACCTTGTTTGCTAGATGAGTTGGCACAAGAAGGTTGTACAGTCATCAATTCACCATAGATGAAAAATTCCATCATGGGAAGAAGTCTCAAGGAAGAATATTGAAGGAGGCTGGTGTTCTTCATTGGTAGAGCGCTCTTCCTTGGACAGCTTTCTCACATGTTCTCTCAATTTTTATTTTGCGACAAATGAATAAGCAGCCCAAAGTAATAGATGGTAATATATATTAGGTCATTGGAATAATATTCAAAAATGAAATATTTAAATAAGATATGGAATAATAAATATATGTGAATTGAAACAATTAATGTAGAAGAATTCAAGAGGCTCCTCCACAATAATGAGGGGGGTTGAGAGGTATTCCTACATTTATTAGGGAATTGAGGTTTTTCTCACAATTAAAGGGGGGTCTCAAGGGGGTTTAATCCCGGGTGGTCCACACCACTATAACCTTTCCTCAGAGGTTAGGCTAGGGTGGTCTCCACAACCATAACCTCTCATGTGAGGTTACGGTCTGGTGGTCCCCACCACCAACTTCCACAAGGTGGCTGGTTACAAATAAATAAAATAAAAGTTGTGTTTATTTTATTTAATTTTTTCCATGAAAAACCCAAAAACTAACCTTCAAACTTGACCAACTATCGTCGAGGTGAATGTATTCTTAAGTGAACATCGACACTGTAAGTTCTATGGTGCCCTTGGATATATATTCTTAGTACCAGTTGAAAAATTAGAAAAACCCACTCGCATGTTTACTGAACGTACCCGAAAAAAGATCAGAAATTCATTCCGAGCACTCTGAGCCTTGGAATCACATGCCATCAATTTTGAAGGACTCAAATAATTAACATTCATCTAAAAAATTACATGGAAATTATTTTTCATTACACAAATCCTTCCTCTATAACCCATTTATTTAAATCTGAACAAAATATTTTAAAAAATAAAAATTCAGAAATCCAGAATGGTCCAAGAAACCCACAAAAGGAATCTAATGTTGGTGGGTGACATGACCACATGGTTGGCAGCCATATTTCAAACCCAAAACCAACACAAAAATACTTATTTGGACCATGCCCCAGCTCCACATGTCTTTCCAGGCCCTCAGAGCTCACAGATGAAATTAGTCAGACTTCCTTTCTCATATCCCAACACCAAACAATCAACAAGAACAAAAGACACTAATAAAACTTAACATCCCATGGAAACCAAAGGATCAGAATGAGAATGATTTCACGATGAACTTCTTAAACATACCCATAAAGTCCCAAAAATCATACTCCATCTACCTTAACATACCCCAAATAACAAGGGCTATCTATAAGAAGGTCTGCTAAGAGATGACCTACTTTGAAACCATTTTGTCACGAACCAGCCCGAGTTGACCCTAAACCAGTCACAAGGGCTAGCCCACAACAAGTCCTGAGAGGCATTCTCGATCCTCCTAGGTTGGTGAAAAGCACCAAGGGAATCATTCAAGTACACAATGGAACAATTTCACCCATATATAAATAATCAAGCAAATAGCGGAATGAAATGGATATCCCAAAATACATTTATATAAAAACTGAACTAAAAATTATTAGTAAAAGAAACTGCAAGTAAAACTAAACCAGCAACCCAACTGACCAAACCCAATAACCAAATAACTCCATGTGACCTACTAGACACTCTCCAACATAATGATCACACATCACGCAAGGCAATCAAACTCTAGCTGATACCGGTACAAGGGATAAATATAGAACAAGACTATAGGCGTGAAAATTAAAACTCAGAATGTTAGCCCAATATTATATTCCCAATGCACATCCTTTAAAAAAATGAAACATCAATTTCATGTTTTAAATACAAATATAAATGTGTTCCTTCCAAATAATTCCCCATTCTATAATCAAATTACCAGACAAAAACTGGCATGTTTTATAAACAAGAATACTAGAAACAATTTTCAAAATTGTTCAAATTAAAAATGGAAATAGTTTTAAAGAGGTCTACTTTAAAGAATTTAAAATATTGAATAAATCACCTAAAATGATGAATATACCAACAAAACACACCAGAAGCTGATTTTGAGTACAAAATATCTAATGGGCACAAGTTAGAGGTACAACCCTAGGCACTGGTTATTTATGAGCCCCAGGTACCTCGTATCTCGGTGAATGTAACCATAATAAATATCGTTTCTCATAAACACGAGCCACTAGTAGAGAGAATACCCATAAACTAGTGGTCCCCCAAAAAAATCATAATCATAGTTTAGTTAGTGTTTTCATCACTAAACATGCTACATGAAATAGGGGCAAGACCCCACGGGATTACTAGCATTCTTGTACATGTTGGCCCACCTAGATTCCTAGGATTCCCGTTAGTGCTCAATAAAGATAGAGAAATTATCAAATTAAAATTTTCATATCAAAAGTATATTACCAAATGATAAACACACAAATATCCCAAAAAAAATGCTTCACATTTCTTTTACGAATCAATAAACCACTAATATATTTGTAAAACAATTTCAAAGAGTATAAAGAGTCCTTGCACATAAAATCCATTCAAAAATGTTTTTTTAAGAACAGAAACCCATAAATAACATAACAATCCAAATTTGTCACCCCAAAACCAATTAATAAATCAATTTCATGGTCTATAAAATGGCCCAAAAATATAGTATATGAAATACATTTGGAAACCATTTTTACAAAAAATGTAAAACGAGCCTTTAAGCGTTTCTCCAAACATACATTTGACAAAGGTATGAATTTCAATTTTATTAAAGAGGTGTATACACACCATATATTTCATAAAAACACATTGATAAATCCTTTAAAACACTCAGGTTACATATTCAAAACACAACCATTTTCATAAGGATGTGAAAGAGGTTGTTTTCCTACAACTCAGCCAAAATATGTTTGAAACCAAAACCCATTTGTTTGTAAAACAAAATCCAAATTGGAAAGCCATATAAAAACCCAAAAATAAAATTTATCATTATTAAAATTCATTTATAAACACGAAAAAATACTTTTTAAATCACACATCACACATAAATGCCTACTAGGCGATTTACCGAACACATGACATGCCCTTTTAAAAAACAGTTTATATTAAGAACTAGAAAAAGAATAATACACCGATTTCATGAATTATTTTATTAGATATAGTGTAAAATGTTCAAAATACCATGAAACATATTTTAAACCTCACAAAACCATTTCAAAAGATTGCGAAACTTTTAAACAAACACATGGTGGGCACATTTATGACAAAACAACTCTACCTTTCATAAAACAGGGCTTAAAAACCATTTTTCACATGTATAAATTTAAAAAAATGATGAAAATAAATAAGAAACATATATATAATATGTTATAAATAATAAAAATATGAATCTTAATTTATAATGGAATGTGAATGGGATATCCTACCTCAAATTTGTGCCGTAATGGAAATGCACACCTAATATCACAATCTGAGGGTTTATAAACACTAAACCTATGAAGACCAGCCCCAAACAAACAAAATCACCAAAAATATCATAGGATAATATAAAAATATATCAATCAGGGCTAGTGGAGATTATAATACCAATGAATAATGAATGTAAGGGGAAGAGGAAGGAGAAATGAGAAGGAATCTCACCTTGCCACCTAGAAAACTCTTCGTCTTCTATTAGATTTGTAAACTTAAAGATAATGTAATGGTTTTTAAATTATTTTAGATGAACATATGATCTGGTATAACCATGTAAATATGATTTGTGGGAATAAGAGTAATAATTTAATGAATTATGGGTGAAACAATTTACTTTCTCAATTATAGATGTTTTTAGGAAACCATAGAACATTCGACATATTATGTGATTCCAATTATCTCCAAATAGGTAAAATAGATAATGGGGTGAGTCTATGTATATTGTCTTTGAGTGGGATGTAGAATCACCGAATAATATTAATAAATTTAAATGATATAAAATAAACAAATTATTATTTTTAAAATGGATGTGGGCCCGTGGTTTGGCCCAATACCGATATAAGTAACCTAAATTCACAATGATTATGAATTATGAATGGGTCAAAAATGATAGAGAGGTTTGAATATTTCAGTGGAGGAAAATTATTGCAGTGGAATGGGTGAAAATAGTTGAAAAACAAAGGAGTTATAAAAGTAACAAATTTGGTTTTTAAAAATGGAAATGTGCTCACAGTTGGCCCAAATCCTAAAGTAACTACCATCTCTTAAAAAACACCTAAAATCAATGGGGAACCCAAATTAGGCTTATTAGACATTTATAGAAGTTAAAAATCCAAATTAATCACACCCAAACCCCAAGAAAATGATCTGTATTTTCAATGAATCGGATCAAAACCATGACATGAAAAGAAAAGAAAAAAAACTGGTGTGACACGAGTAGTAATCAAATAATCAAAGGAAACTAAAAAACATTGTGGTTTTTTGTTTCTTTTACATTATTAAAAATATTTAATTTTTTAGGGTTAATAGTTATTATATCTTTAGAAAAATTTATCTACGAAAATAATTTCTATTTAGAAAAAATTTATATTCACTAAATTTCACATATAGTTATTTTTCAGTTATTGTTTAAAAAAAATCCTTATTTTTATTTCATTTTCCTTATGAAATTTAGAATATACCAACATTTCAGAAATAAATAAATAAAAAAAAACATTCCAATAAAAACTAAAAACACTATTTATATGGTTTATGAGTAGGAAAAGAACATTAGAAAACCAAAAAAGAATTAATTACAAACTCATAGAGCTCATATCTAGTCTAAACAACATTTTTTGGATGTCTACTACATTCATGTCCTACTGAGGGAACCCCAACCTAAGGCCATCCATAATAAAAATGATCTCCCTTATGCAGATCAAACAAAACATCAATATGAGGAAATGGGTACTTGATCTTAAAAATTGTGTTATTCAAGGCTCGATAGACTATTTAATGTCCAATTGTACATTCAACCATTTTAACAAAAATTGGAATAATAACAAAGTGAATTTCCAAGTTGGATGAATCCTTTTTCTAAAAACTATAGTAATTTATTACAAAATTTTGAAATCAAAACTTGATAAATTCAATAATGGGGATTATAAATAGGAATAGTGGCTGTTACAATGTTAAAAGTAAACTCAACCTCTAAATCAAGAATAACACATGGATAATCATCTGTAAATATATTTATGTATTTATTTAATACTAAAACATTTCTAATTTGAATACATTCATTATTTTTTACAAAACTAATGAGGTAACATTACCTTAAACCTATAATAAATTTCATATACAGTTGGTAAGTTATCATAGTCATGAAATCATTGAAAACAGATTTTTTAGCTCTACAATATATCATCGTATAAAAAACAAAAATCTAATCCATACAGAGATTGATATCAAAAAATAATATGGGTTCTTCAATGATGTTTAATGAAAATACAATCATACTAATAACAATAGGAATATTTCAATAAATCATGATTTCATAAATATTTACATCTACAGTTTTCACAAAAGTTTCAACAACCATTTCAGGTGGTATTATATCCATTTAACATTTTAATTTCATAGAAATGAATTAATATGAAGATATATATTCCAATAGGTTATTTTCATAATTATAATACAAATGTGACACACCTTTCTCAACATTATATCACTTTCAAAAATGAATCATGTTGTTAAAAAATAGATTTTATACACAATTTTGTTTCTTATCATGATGATATCTATAATTTAAATCTAAATTATAACAAATGTTAAAATAATGACTCAATATATTAGGAATTTAACAACTAAGCACTTAATGGATATCATTTACCTTAGAGTTTTTAATTTCATGAGTCTTTTCTATACATTCACATGCCCTTTTACCCAACTGACAACACCAAAAACACATTCAAAGAAAAGTGAAAAATTATTAAAAATTTAATTTTCCACACATAGAAATGTTTTGGGGGATAACATAAAGAATTATTAGCTGATTTTTTCACCATTTCCTTCCACCATGATTTTTTATATCTTTAAGATCGTACATGTTATAAAAGACAATCTCATCTTTCAAATCACTACAAAGAATGTTATATTAAAATAAATTTTTTTGTCTCTAATACCCTTTGTAAATGTGTTTTTAAAACTAATTAATATCTTATAATTTTCCTATTAGTTTCTGTAATAAAATATGAGACATATCTATAAAATATTCTGATTTCCTCTTCATATATAGCTAGATAATTTTTAACATTTTTTCCCAATTCCTAGAATTTGTTTTCAATCCAGATTCGAATAAACATAGGGAAATATTTATCATTGAAAATATCATCCAATTTTACCCGTTACATGTCATCATTATCATATTTCTATATAGTTTCCATAACAAAACACTTCCATATTTCACCCTCACATTCAAATCATTACATGAAAAGAGTAAAATTTGGACATTCCAAACATCCCATGAAATAAAATATCATCTCTATGGAATTAATACATCCTTATCTATCACGAGGATAGATAATACACATAAATATAGTGGATTTTGTATCATATAATTCTCTAGTATTATCATTTTCCTTCATAGAAGTTCAAACTCCTCTCAAAATGGTATTCCACCATAATTAATATGTTCTTTTAGTTGAGTCATCACTATAATAAACTTTTCTTCCCAAATTAAAACCATCACTAGATAATGATTTAATAAATTATCAACTTGGTATATTCTAACTAAAATAGTATTTTATAGTCAATAGAAAAACAATCTGAAAATTAATAGTTTTAATGAAGCAACATGGTAATATTTAAATTCATTATCATTTCTACATAACCAAAATAATAACATTAAAGGTTATTCTATTATCATTATCATAAAATATAATATTATATAAACAAACCATTGATACCAACTATTAAGACATTCCCCAGAACATTACATAATATTTAAATTTAATTAAAAATTAATGATATTATATTGAGGATATTTTCAGGTTTATTATCTTAGAAAAGCAGTTTATAAATAAATAATAACCAAAAAATATAACACAATTTGGACACATTCAATCATTATACATTTCTCCATAATATAAAACATTTAGAACAAAACATGATTTAATTTAGTAATAATAATTTTCAAGAAATTCAACTTGATATCTTCCTTTACATTACCCATCTATATGTCCTATGAAAACACATTTTACAAATGTGAGATATCCAAAAAAATTTCATTAGTGGAGAAAAAACTAAAGAAAACAATAGTTCTTTTGAAAACATGAAATTCCATGTAATGGTTTTCATTATTATCAGTTTTATTCGATAATATAAAATAAAGTAATTTTATATGATAACAACACATATATTTTTCAATGTAATCATTTAAACCCCTATAACATTAAATTAATAACACATTTTGGTAACATAGACCATCACATTAATAACACATATTAATCATATTTTAAAAGTAATTAAATACCTGATAAATACACAGGAGAAATCCATGCCTAACTCTCTCCATTATTCCCATTAATAGATGTAACATTATCCAATTCATTAGAGTCATATATGAATGACCCAATATTTTAATCTATAATGGGCCCACTGGCCATTATTTGGGTGGAACCATCGTATAAGCTATAAAGGGATCCCTTGGTAGATAGATAAACCAGAATCCCCATGAAAGAACATAATTTCATAAAACATTAAATATATTTACAATTTTAAAATTAAATATATAATATATTCAATGGATTTTATATATAAAATCTAATAGAATGTTGGTATGTAACATCAAAATATTCCACAATGAAAGGAAATTCAGACAAAGTCCCTTTCAATGATTCTGACTTGTCACATGTGTCTTTATTTGAAAAATAATAAAAAATTGTTAATTCTTAAAATTACTCAGATATATTTTTCATGTTTATTAATAAATTAATTTCTATCTATTCATCATATATACACTTATGTAATAAATTATATTTAAATCATACTTCTTTACCATATTCATCTTGGGTGTCAAAAATAAATTTGGTACATTGAATATGATAAAAGAAGAAATTATTTGAACATATAAAAAATAAAAAATATGAAATATTTATCATATTTATACATAAATATTTATTTATATTCTAATCGTGATTTTTTTTTGAATACTGAAGAAAGCTATGTTCATAGAGATGGTCGGTCATACGTAGAAATTGCTGTTGTTTTCCTTTTTCATTGATCATTATAGAAAATATTTAAGTCATATTTTATCTCTATAGAATGATAATAATATTATATTTACATATTTTTACTTTTAAACATATTAATATATGAAATCCATGTGGTTTAGTGTTGAAAAGAGTGTCACATCGGTTTGTGAAGGTGGCAGTCCATACATTCATGAACAAAGTTATCATTTTTCATTGAGTGAAATGGTAATAAATAAAATGATATATTATCTTCTAATAATGATAAATATGAAATACATTTGATAATTGTGTCATGTATATAACAAATATTCATTATATTTACCATTATTAGCATTAATGTACAATGATAGTGAAAAGAAATCACATCACTTTGTGAGGCTATTGTCTGTCACACACCAGAGCAACGTAATCGTATACCCTAAAAAATAAAACTTTCAAAAGGTTTGTAAGATATAATTATTCTATAATAATAGTAATGTTATAAATATCTTATATATAATTTATATCCACCATCATACACAATAATTATAGGAGTTAATGGAATAATTAATAACATCGGTTGGTGAGGTGATAGCTCACTGTAGGCATAAATAATGGTTTTAAATCCCATTAGATGTAATATGATAAGGCTTAAAGTTATTAAATTAAAATAATACCATCTCAATATGTGTGATATACATAGGTCATTAAATAATTAATTTTTAAAAAAAATATAATGAGGTGGAGGCTGAAATAAAATAAAAACACTCGTTGAAAAACAATACATTTTCATTAGGTAACTTATTTCGATTTTTACTAAGGGCTTTAATTAGTCAAGTTATTGAAAAAATGAATCCTATACAAAGATAATACCGAATTATATACTTTATTATGGTATGGTATGTCATGTAAAATTGGTTTTTTATTTTTTTAATAGTTTTTTGAGAGTTTTTTCCTTTTATAATTGAGGTGAGTGGCACAAATTCCCTCCCCATTTCCTAGGAATTATTTTCTTTACAAAATATCAATCATTAATGCCTTATATTGTATATTAAATGAGGATTTCCAAAAAAGTGTAAATATTGTTCAATTATGTATTTCAGTTTTATTTCATCAATTAGAATATCCAAATATTTTATAACCATACAAAAAACATGAATTTGGTATAATTTATCTATTTAAATTAATCTATATTATTATTATATAAATTTCTTACCAAATTTCCTTCCAGTGATAATTTATTACACGGTTCATGATTATATGTGTACTACAGCCTCAAATGATGCAATGTAATTTGGTTCTTGTTTACACCATATAAATATGGTTATATAGTTGTATTTAATGAATATATATTACATTGTCTATATTGTTATGATTCTATAAGTGTATATTATTATTTATATGCCTTTTTTTAGTCGTTGGGAAATTATAAAAAATCTTGTTTGTACGTAGGGACATCCATCTCAATGAAGTGATGTAATTAATTTTTAATTACCACCTTTTATGAATGATTATAAAATTGTATATAATAAAAAAAATTATATTTATAACATGATTATGATTCTCCAGAAGATGAATCCATGACTGTTGTAAATGTACCAGAACAATCAAAAAATATATTTCCTGAGAAACAGAACACTTAACTACTTAGTAATGATATTAATGAATAATTATTAATAAATAATTAATTTGAAATGTTAATATAATTTTATATTTTATGGTAAAAATTTATATGATACTAATATATATTTTTAAAAAATATAAATTTCATTATTTAAGATCATAATAGAAAATAATACCAAACTCATGATATGAGTTAAGTATAAATATTACATTATACTATTTATTTTTAATTGATTAGACATATGTACTATTTTAGGAAATTATATAGACATTACATCTTTATTAATTTTTTTTACTTATATCAAATTTATCAATAGTTTTATTATTTTACTTGTATTGGGATAACTTATCTACTTTAAATGAATGAGAATATTTTTGAAATATCTACCATATTTTATCTTTAGTATGATATGTTTTTCTTCAATGTTCATGTTCATGAAAATGAACTCAAAAATATTATTATTTATTATGTAATTATTATTTAAATTTCATATAACCCATTTTAAATAATTTTTTAATTGTCTTAAAATAAATTTTCATAATGTTTTCAAAACATGTTATTTTATTTGGAAATGTGTTAAAAGAATAATTAATTTAATGATTACCATATGACAAGATTTTACAACCAGAATGACCAATCATTAATTTTAATATAAAATTATATGATTCTATTGTAGTTTTCATTTAAATTAATTTTCATAATAATCTATGTATTTTTACTTAAAATATTGTCAAATGAATTGGATATTTTTCTCATGGTTTCAATTAAAGATTTATATTTTCAATTAAAAGAATGTTTCATCTATTTCAACATCGTTTGATAATTCTTATGTTTCACTAGATATAGTATTTTATGATTCAATCCACATTTTTTTTCTACATGAATTACGATGATGACGTTTTAAGAATGTTTTGATGACACTGTAATCATTTCTAGGGGTAAAATATACTATCATGAAATTATCAATGGTTTGGTGATAATAGAGAAAAATATGTACGGAATTATTTATGGGATTGGTGGATATAAAAAATCCATCCAACTCATTGGGTATTAATTTATATCATGGGATATAATATAAAGTTGATTTATAGTGATTCGGTAATTATTCATGTCTATACGATATGTTGAAATTCAAATGGATTTTTAATTTTAATTAATTGATGGGATGTATTTTGATCTATATTTTCTAAATGAAAATATAGAGTATTATGAAATAAAATGGGTTTAATTGGATGTGTAATAAATATTGGATTCTAATCCATGAGGTTTTGGAAGCATTTTATACAGGTCAGGGTGGCTAGGCGGCATGGTGGTTACAATGTGATACCACTAGCCCATCGTTGGAAGGCCACCCCCTCCCTACTAGGTTGTTTTATGGCCAAGCTTACTACATGGTTTCACTGGATAATTAATTTCTTTATGATGTATAGTTTTTAGTGTTATAATTTGGTATATAACTTATGTTTAACCCTTAGTGTTTTTAGAGGGGTAGGCTCGTCCCTCTCTTTTCATTCTATCACATAGCCAGTAGTATATTACCTCTTCTTCTCATCATCTTGTCCCTTCAATGGTGGTGATCTTAGTCGAATTTAACAACTATTCAATGTATTTATCATACATTATTGGAATAAAATGTTCTTATATTCCTTATGTTTTGGATTCCTTCTACAATGTACATGGTTTTCATTGTTAATTCCATCAGATCATGGTGCAATTAGATGATTCTCATTGGAATTTATCCATCCATTGATGTAATTTAATTGAGATGGATTATGCATTCCACCATTATTCATTTAATTAATGGTTCATCACTATAGGAATATTTTAAATTTTTACCACTAAATAGTGGAAATTTTCATATTGATTTCAAATTTTTTGTTGTGTATTTCACTCATTGTAGGTCATAGGACGTGAGATTCATTTTTGGAAGGTTATTTTTTTTAGTGTTGGTGTAGTAATGACATTTGATGAGTAGTTGAGGATTTATTCCTAATTGGGTTTTTTAAAATTAAATTGTATGTGTTTTTATAAAAAATAATTGTATATTAAATGGTTTTTTAGATGTTCACCTTAGGAAGGGATTCCAGATAAGGGATAAGCTTGGATGAGCCTTGGTAGAGTTGTTTGAAATTGGAGTTAAATTTGGAAGCTTCAATATTGAGGATGGTGGTCTCATTAATTTAACACACATTCATTCCACATTTAGCTAATTCATTCATGGTGTAGTCATGATGGATACCACACACTTTCACCCTAATTTAAATAATTTTATTGATTTTAGTGAATTCATAATCATGTTTAATTTTTCTAATAAGTAAAATAAAATGAATAAATTATCGTGAAATGAAATTTCACAAAAATGAATAATTATAAATGTATTTTTCATTTTTAAATTTAATAAAACCATTCTAAATAGTACTGGTTAATTTTAATGTTTCTTATTTAGTAATGGATTGGTATAAAATAATTAGACATATAAACAGGTAATTCTGTATAGTGCTTGAAAGTGGTTTCTCTTTTTAAATAAATCTTATAAAATAATTAATGAATAAAAATTTTGTTTCGTTTAAATTGAAAATATGAACTTATATTGATAAAATGTATTTTGTATTGCTAATAAATGGATTTGGTTAAGTGGTTGTTGAAATGTTTCTAGATATGTAATTTTGAAATTTTATTTAAATTATTAAATATATTTTCTGGTAGAAATCATTTTTTATATTGATTTTTTACATAAATAAGAAATTTGATATAGTTAATAAATGTTAATGTTAAATTCATTATTTATAATATAATTTATTTAATATGATATATGAAAATTAATTATGTGTATAAAATAGACTATTAATGTTATGGAGTGTGTCTTCGATTATTATAGTGATGGTTAAACACAAGGAGAATAGGTCCCTAGATATGATTCTTGTTATTCATCATTAAATATGAGGTGAACATGTACTCTAGTTGATGATTGTTATAGATGGAGAAAACTATGGTAAACCTGTCCCTTGGTAGATTGTTGTGATGGTTAAAAATGTCATGAACATAACCCTTGGGGTAGACATATGTAATGGTTAGACCTGGGGTGAAAACATGCCCCAGGAAAAAAAGGGGACATAAGGGATGCTAATATTAATCACAAGTGTTACTTGTGTGGACCATATATGGGTATAGTACCCATGGTTGCAATATTATTGACACTGTCATCAAGAAATTCTTAGAGACACAATGGAATTATCCAATGACAGAGTTTACCATTATGAGGGTGAATCCAGAACAACGGTTTGGTATTTTTAGGTAATAATTTTTAAATATATTACGGGAGGCTTTAAAAATTATTACTGAAATATCCTTCCACTGGACTTATTTATTAACTGTATAAAGTGTGAACACTATTGGATGTGGCTTACTATGTTTTACTCATACCCTTCTCGAGATTTCATTTTAGTTAGGTACCCATGTGGAACTTCCGTAGATATAGACATAAGCTGGGAT
The DNA here is from genome assembly GCA_963277665.1 of Viscum album. NCBI lineage: Eukaryota > Viridiplantae > Streptophyta > Magnoliopsida > Santalales > Viscaceae > Viscum > Viscum album. The sequence continues at coordinate 1,901,518,551 of OY728150.1, forward strand.
GAGGTATGTGTCTTAGAATATGGACGTTCAATTGGATGGTTTTGACGGTGTCAGGATCACATGGTGTGATTTGGCTAAGATATTTCAAGGATCTATCATCTATATTTTTATTATATTCTAATCATTATATGAAAATGATGCATTGGGTTATTAGTAGTATGTATTGAATATTGATTGAGTTCATTACTATGTTTCATTTTTTTCATCTATTTATATTTATTTAAATCTATATTATGTACATTTTTTGAGTTAATATAATTTTTTAATAATTCATCAATTATTTACTCTAATACATGGGAAATATTATTCCCATAATAACATCTTAGAACACCACTTTTAATTACTATCCTTTAAAATATGGGGAGGAATTTATAAAGTTATTTGGTCAAAAAATCTAGACACTCTACAATGGGTGAGTCAGGATAGGGTGTTAAAAATATATATCAGTGGTTTTATTATTATTTTTTTTTTGGGATTTAGTATAAAGGTTATATAGCCACGTGTCAGAGCTTGTGATGGAATATAGACTGGTGCATCATGAACACCTATGTTGGACTAAGACTAGTCTACCTGGGAGGAAACTTTTATTCAGGGATTACATTATTAAGGGTATTATTATGGTAATTTATCATCTTTCACATTAGTGTGAAAATTATGGTTTATGAGTAATTTTAATTATGGGTATAAGAATGAATGAAAAAAAAAGATAAATAATTTTTGGAGCTGGCCTGTAAAGCCATAAAACCTTTATAAATGCATCAGTCACAAAATGTATATTTCATATGACATGTAGGGCCCTATTGGTGTGTTTTTTACTTTTTATTAATGATCAATGGTTTAATTACTGTATGAATACTCATATAAATTTTTATCATATAATTGCATTGCATCCTAAAACATTGAAATCAATGTATGCATTTATTTGTATGGAATGTGTTGTGGATCCATGGTGATGTTGATTTGTTTAATCCAATAATCTATTTGAACATTTTGTGAAAATACCCTTGTAGGTTAGTATGTAACATAATGAAATCAGTGGGATACCCCTTTTGGGTTTCAAATAATCATGTTTAGTTATTTGTTGTGTTTGTATGAACATATTTGGTTTTTTCCGATATATATTTTAATTTAATTCTAATTCACCTAATAGTATCGATATATTGTCTCTACACATGTCATTTACAAATATATCATTCTATGTATACATGTACATAGGTGGGTTGAGATTCAATATGGGTTGTTTTTTTGTGAGGATGATCATGATGATTTATGAAATTTTGGATGCTGGGTTTCTCATGATATTCCTAATGGGAAATTTTTTGTGGTCCTATGACTATGTGATTTATCTTTTCAAAGTTGTGGGTTGATATGCAAGCATAGAAGATTCCTAATGAACTATGGACTTTTGTGAGTTTTGGACATAGGACATGTGGTCAAATATGACAACCATGCTTTTTATTACAACTTAAACGTGCTTTATTACATAAAACTTCACTTGATACAACAAAGAAGATCGAGAGGTTTAGTGTCTTTTGGGATTAGGATCATTACATAAAAACTTTAAACTTTAAATAAAACATCCTTATTGAAAACTTCCTTTACATGACCACTACATTCCTTCGTACTTAGCATTGCATGGGATAACCTGAGGACATGCATAAGAAAAGAGTGAGCTATAAAGCCCAGTAAGAGAGTACACAATGAATAACATGAGGATTACAATACATGTTAGGCAATAGTCATATCAATAGAGCATAAGAGAGACATGAACATAAAGGCATGATAAAGCATGATAATCATAACATGGAAATGTGGCAACAACACTTAACATTGAATTAGCTTGAGCCAAGGCTCATTGCACATGGAGCATGAGTAAACCCTCATTACACTTGAAGCACGAGTAAACCCTCGTTGCACTTGAATTAGCATGAGTAAACACTCATTGCACATGACGTATCATGATACTATACTTTACCCAATGCATTGGAGCGCTATAAAGGGCACACCCTTCTTAAACATTTCATTTCATGCATAAGTGTGCCACATGGATCATCAAACATGGATTCATAAAACATAATCATTTATTCCATGATAAAGGAATGTGGAATTCATACATGAAACTTTACAATCAATAAGTAAATGTGCATAAAGGTGAATACCCTTGATGGAGAAATGGTCATGGTATTCACTACACAATGATATTGGCTTAGAAAATCGGTGTGATTTCGGCAGCGTAACGGCGTGACATAAGAATTCATAAAAAAGTTGATGAGAGAGAAAGGGGTTCCTCATCATATTTACATGTAATGGACAGTAATAAGGTCATATAGATACATGTCCCAACAATTGAAAAGGAATTTAGATTCATGATACAAAAGTATTGCTTGAATATAAAAGAGGAGAAAAAGGTTCCTTTCGATATTTCGGCATAGTAACGGGTGTACATGGGAGGCATTTAATGAGAGAGAAAGGGGTCTCCCATCATTAAAACAATAAGAGGGCAGTATGGGAGAGGTGAGAAACCATACCCCAACATTCATAATTGAAATTAAAAGGGCAATACAACTTAAAGAAAATTGACAAAAATGAGAAAGGAAGAAAAACCCTTACTTGGAAGTGTGCTTCCAAAGGCTAGAGAGAGGCTTGTGAGAGGCTTCTTGGGAGCTTGGGGCACCTTGAGAGGATTCTAGAGAGAGTAGGGCAGAGGTTGGACGAACTTCAAGGGCTTTGAGTGAGGAGGAAGTGGGAGCTTGGGTGGGTTTATATAGGAAAGGTGAGAGAATTCTTTATTATTTAGGTTTGGGACCCCTTACATTAAAATAATCCAAACCACAAACCATCCCATGGTATTTGCCCATGGTTTCTGGAAAAGGAAAGAGGAAAACAATATTTTACAAGGCCAAGGTCCGAACTTATTAAAAAATTAGGGTTGCTTATGTGGAGGTGAGTCACACTTCCATGGAAATTAATTTAAAAAGGCAAAGTGTTGAATAAGTCTTGAGGGCTCCATTAATGCTTTGAAAAGTGAGTCAAACAAACCCAAAACCTCATTATTTTAATGATAAAACACATATTGTCCGAACATAAGGATTATGGTATTTTATTACATCACCATTGGGTCATTATGATGTCATAAAACACATTATATATTTAAATGGTATTTAATTTTTACCCAAAAATTTGACTGTCTCAGAAAATTATGAAAAATTCACCATTGGATAATTTCGACGTCCTGATTCCAAAAATAATATTTATTTTATCTAAATAATTTTCTAAATATGTGAATTTTCACTTTTAAAATAAAAACCGACATTTATAAAAATTTCACGGGTTTTGACGGAAATGGCTTTCAATCCTTAATAAAAATATTAATTGCATTCATAAAATTATAAGATCATTTATATTTAATAAAAATTAATTTAATATTAATAATAATATTTTATTAAAATAATATTTAATTCAAAAAATCCTTTAATTTAATAAAATATAATTCTTAATTAAATAATAACTAAAAACACCGTTTGTACTTTAAAAACTAATTACAATGTATCAAAAATGACTAGAAATTATATTCATTATTATATACAAAAAATAATGTACATGAACATGGTGCTACTTATTTGTTACATAACCCCTTAAAATAGCCGCATAAGACCTAAGGGTAAGGTGTGCGATGGTGACAGACTCTTGGGGTTGCTCGGATAACATTGCTCGAGTGGTAATCTCTATCAACTTCCATTTTTCCCGTAGACGATCACGTTCGAGCTTGACTTGATGAAGCTCAGCATGGGCTTGGTCAAGGGAAAAGCCCAAAGACGCCACCTCTTTTCCGAGCTCCGAAAAATGGGCTTCGTAAGGGGCAATTCTACTGGATGAGGCCATCGCTGCCTTTGTCTGAGTAGAAAATTGGTTCGTTAAAGCCTTATATTTAAACTACCCAGATGATCACTGTTCAACGGCTATAAAAGTAACGGTCACAAATCTTAATGATAAACTTAAGAAGTTGACATCTTATAAAAACATTTTTCATAAAGAAACATTTAACTGGATCAAGAGGGATTTTCCATTAATGAAATTATTGGGTCGTTACAACATTCCTCGCTTAAGAAATTTCGCCCTCGAAATTTTCCTTTTCCCACACTAAAACAAATGTGGGTAACTTAGCTTCATCATATCCTCCGACTCCCAAGTTTCTTCTTCAAACTTGTGGTTTCTCCACAACACCTTGACGAGGGGCATTGTCTTATTTCGTAGAACTTTTTCTCTACGATCTAAGATCTTCACTGGTTGCTCCTCATAAGAAAGATCGTCTTCTAATTGTACCACCTCGGAAGAGAGTACATGTGAAGGGTCTGGTATGTACTTCCTTAAGAGGGATACATGGAAGACATCATGCACCTTGGCCATAGTAGGTGGATGTGCTAGTCGATAGGCCACAGCCCCAACACGATCAAGAATCTCGAATGGGCCGATGTACCTTGGACTTAACTTCCCTTTATTTCCAAACCTCATGACCTTCTTCCACGGAGATATGCGTAAAAACACCATATCTCCGACTTTAAACTCAAGGTCTCGTCGATGATTATATGCATAACTCTTCTGTCGACTTTGGGCTGCCTTGATATGCTGCTGAATGGTTTTCACCTTCTCCACCATTTCTTCGACCATTTCTGGTCCAAGCAGCTTACGTTCACCGACCTCATCCCAACATGCCGGTGTTCTACACCTTTTCCCATACAGGGCTTCATATGGTGCCATTTGGATGCTCGAGTGAAAACTATTATTATAAGAGAACTCAACTAGAGGAAGATGTTGATCCCATCCTCCTTTAATGTCCATTGAGAACGCTCTCAACATATCCTCAAGTGTTTGGATAGTCCGCTCGGATTGGCCATCAGTTTGAGGATGATAGGCCGTACTGAAGTTCAGTTCAGTATTCAGAGCATGTTGAAGACTCTTCCAAAACTTAGAGGTAAATCTTGGATCTCGGTCAGACACAATAGATAGTGGTACTCCATGCAACCGTACCACTTCCCTGATATATATCCGTGCCAGTTGATCCAAAGAGAAATCCTCTCGAATAGCAATGAAGTGTGCAGTCTTTGTAAGACGATCGACAATAACCCAGATTGCATTGTTGCTTTTGGATTTCCTTGGAAGTCCAGTGACGAAGTCCATGGTGATGTTCTCCCATTTCCATTCTGGTATGGGCAATGGTTGCATCATCCCCTTAGACTTTTGCCTCTCTGCCTTCCCTTGCTGACACACCAGGCACTTTGATGTATATTCAGCGATATCCTTCTTCATATTATCCCACCAAAAGTTTTCTCGGAGATCTCGATACATCTTTGTGCTCCCTGGGTGAATAGAGAAATTTGAACTATGTGCATCATCCAAAAGTTCCTTCTTCAGCTCCGAACTTAATGGAACACATAGTCTTATACCAAACCGCACAATTCCTTCTTCATTAACATTAAACTCTGAGGATTTTCCCTTTTTGATAGCTTCCACTTTTTCTTGGATTCTCGCATCATCCTTTTGAGCATCCTTTAACCTTTCCAAAAGAGATGGCTGAGCAATCATTTGTGAAAGGATTGATGATGTTCCCTTCTTTATGATTCCCACGTCCATATTCATCAAGTCTAAGAAGATTGGATCCTTCTCAATTCTCATCATTGATAGAATTGCTAGATCCTTTCTACTTAGGGCATCCACCACCTTGTTCGCCTCCCCAGGGTGGTAATGTATTGAACAATCATAATCCTTTATGAGCTCTATCCATCTTCTCTGGCGCATATTAAGCTCTTTCTGTGTGAATATATATTTAAGACTCTTGTGGTCAGTATATATCTCACTTTTCTCTCCATAGAGATAATGCCGCCAGATTTTCAAGGCAAAGATTACCGCCGCCAACTCCAGATCATGCGTTGGATAGTTTCGCTCATGGATTTTCAACTGCCTTGAGTCATAGGATATCACTTTATCATTATGAATCAGCACACATCCTAATCCCATCTTCGAAGCATCACTGAATACCACAAAAATCTCCCCACTTGTGGGTAAAGTGAGCACAGGTGTAGTGATAAGCCTCCTTTTCAACTCCTTGAAGCTTTCTTCACATTCATCACTCCAAGAAAACTTTACTCCCTTTCGAGTTAGCTTGGTAAGAGGGTTGGACAATCGTGAGAAGTTTCTCACAAATCGTCGATAATATCCAGCTAACCCCAAGAAGCTACGGATATCAGTTACCGATGTTGGCCTCGTCCATCCCTCAATTGCATCTGTTTTGGAGGGGTCCACAGATATCCCATTGCTTGTGATGATATGGCCCAAGAATGAGACCTCCTTCAACCAGAACTCACACTTACTGTACTTGGCATAGAGCTTCTCCTTGCGCAAAGTCTCCAGTACAGTTCTTAAATGCTCCTCATGGTCCCCCTTGGTTTTGGAGTATATTATAATATCATCTATAAAGTCTACCACAAATTTATCTAGGTAATCTCTAAAGACTCTATTCATCATGTCCATGAATATTGCTGGAGCATTGGTGAGTCCAAAAGGCATTACTATGAATTCATAGTGCCCGTACCTTGTACGAAAAGCAGTCTTGGGGATATCTTCCGTCTTCACCCTTACTTGATAATATCCCGACCGCAAGTCGACCTTGGAGAAGTATTGTGCTCCACGCAGCTGATCAAACAAGTCATCGATTCTTGGGAGAGGATACTTGTTCTTTATCGTGATTTTGTTAAGTTCACGATAATCGATGCAAAGCCGCATTGACCCATCCTTCTTCTTGACGAAGAGGATGGGTGCACCCCATGGTGATGCACTTGGGTGTATAAACCCTTTATCCAGATTATCTTGTAGTTGTTTCTTCAGTTCTTCAAGCTCAACCACAGCCATCCTATATGGAGTCTTGGATATTGGTAGCGCCCCAGGTATAAGTTCAATTGAGAACTCAACATCTCTTCTTGGAGGAAGACTAGGAAGTTCCTCGGGAAATACTTCAGCGAATTCCCTCACAATAGGAATTTCTTCAAGGGTGGTTTCTTCCTTGGACTCAATCATCTGAGCCAGATATGCATGCTCATAAGGCAGTAATATCCATGCTTGAGATGATGGAGCTAAAGGAGATTCATCTTCCTACTGACACTTGTAAAGAATCGGGGGTCGATTCTCCATATGGAGTGTGATTTCCCTCTCCCGACAATTTATGTTGTCTCTATATAAGGAAAGCCAATCCATGCCGAGAATTGCATCAAATTCCACCAAAGGGAGTATGACGAGGTTTGCCGGGAAATTCAATCCACAGATTATAACAGGGGAGGACTTATACTCATGGGATGCAATGATTGCCCCATTTGTCGAACTCACCGACATCTTTACTTCCATGATTTGTGGTGGTGCAGGGATTGTTCTACTAAATTTTTGAGATATAAAAGAATGCGTAGAACCTGAATCAAAAAGTACGTTTTCTATTCTTGAATGAATAACTAGCGTACCTGTCACCACTTCGTTGTCGGGGTTCACTTCGGTAGAAGTGATGGCAAAAGCTCTTCCTTGCTGTCTTGGAGGTTGTTGATTGCCTCCGATATCCCTTGGATTAGGGAACTGATTCGAAAAATGACCCGGTTCTTTGCATTTGAAGCATTGAACAACGCGTTGAGGTTCGAACGGAGCGTTCCTCCCCTCCGTCGCAGCCGCGGGTCCTTCTTGCTGACAGTTAACAGCTAGGTGCCCTTCTCTTCCACACTTAAAGCATTTTCCTGTCCCCCTAAGGCAATTTCCAGGGTGCTTCTTTCCACACTTTTGGCAAGTGGGGTGCTAGAATTTCATAGTGCCGTTGGATTTATCCATCGGACCACCAGCATTGAAGTCCACCTTCCGCTTCTTGTCCCCATGATACCCCTGTGATTCTACTATCTCCATTTCAACCTTGAGGGCACATTGGACAATTTCCTCATAGCTGTCGAAGTCACGGATCGCTAATGCTTTCCACAAGCTAGGCTTCAGCCCACCAAAGAAGCGGTCAACCTTGCATTCGGGGGTAACGACAATGCCGGAAGCGTATCGTGCAAGCCTTGTAAAGATTTCCTCGTACGCTCCCACAGATTCCTCATCTTTCTGCTTGAGGGAATGGAAGTCCCTTTCCATCTTAAGACGGAGGGTGCGTGGAAAATATTTTTCGAAAAACATCTTCCGGAATACCTTCCATTCCAAAGCCTCGATATCCTCCTCAGGCTTCGTATTTTTGATCAACGTCCACCATTGATCAGCTTCACCCTCCATACGATAAGCCGCCAGGAGATCCTTCTCTTTTTCAGAGCATTGGAGGATGGAGAATATCTTTCCAATGGAGTTGATCCATTGTTCAGCAATCGTGGGATCAGATGATCCACTAAAAGTAGGAGGCCTTTGTCTCATGAAGCTTTCAATAGCGACTTTTTCTTTCTTAGGGGGGGTTGAACGTTCCTCTTGACCAGTGTTTCTATTCAAAACTTGAGTTAGCTGAGAGAAAAGCGTGACAAAGTTCTCGATTCCCGCTCCCATTGGATTGGGCATCTCATAAGTACAATCATCACACTGATCTTCACAACGGTTGTTAGCCCGAGTCCTCCTATTACTGGCCATTGGATGGAATAAAAGGAAAGTTAGGGGTAACACATAAAGGGTAATCCAAAGACAAAAGTTGATGACTTATAAATAAACTTTAATCTCTTTAACTCATGAGTCTATAGGATTCAATCCAGGATTTTCATGATCTTTCTTCTAACATATATCCTTAGGGGCATTTTTTTCCCTTAATAAGGGTTCCTACTAAGATTGTGAATTTATCAAAACATATCCCCCGGGAGTGTCGTAACCAAGAGTGCAGCAAGGCCCGTTGTCGTGCACCAGTTCCCGTTCGAGTCTAGCTCAAAGCGGTGTTTTCGGGTTTTACCCCTAGGATACATCTGTGCCAGAGCCGCCTCTACCTGCTCGTATCCAGACAGGGATGTATTTGTTTGATAATCCACTTACTTAGTATTTACCAAAACTTAGGGATGTTTTTATTATGATTAGTCTTGTATCTAAGGCTTTACTAGGGTTTCCTAATCCCAAAAATAACTAAACCTATCCTCTGATACCAACTATGACAACCCTGCTTTTTATTACAACTTAAACGTGCTTTATTACATAAAACTTCACTTGATACAACAAAGAAGATCGAGAGGTTTAGTGTCTTTGGGGCTTAGGATCATTACATAAAAACTTTAAACTTGAAATACAACATCCTTATTGAAAACTTCCTTTACATGACCACTACATTCCTTCGTACTTAGCATTGCATGGGATAACCTGAGGACATGAATAAGAAAAGGGTGAGCTATAAAGCCCAGTAAGGGAGTACACAATGAATAACATGAGGATTACAATACATGTTAGGCAATAGTCATATCAATAGAGCATAAGAGAGACATGAACATAAAGGCATGATAAAGCATGATAATCATAACATGGAAATGTGGCAACAACACTTAACATTGAATTAGCATGAGCCAAGGCTCATTGCACATGGAGCATGAGTAAACCCTCATTGCACTTGAAGCATGAGTAAACCCTCGTTGCACTTGAATTAGCATGAGTAAACACTCATTGCACATGGCGTATCATGATACTATACTTTACCCAATGCATTGGAGCGATATAAAGGGCGCACCCTTCTTAAACATTTCATTTCATGCATAAGTGTGCCACATGGATCATAAAACATGGATTCATAAAACATAATCATTTATTCCATGATAAAGGAATGTGGAATTCATACATGAAACTTTACAATCAATAAGTAAATGTGCATAAAGGTGAATACCCTTGATGGAGAAATGGGCATGGTATTCACTACACAATGATATTGGCTTAGAAAATCGGTGTGATTTCAGCAGCGTAACGACGTGACATAAGAATTCATAAAAAAGCTGATGAGAGAGAAAGGGGTTCCTCATCATATTTACATGTAATGGACAGTAAGAAGTTCATATATATACATGTCCCAACAATTGAAAAGGAATTTAGATTCATGATACAAAAGTATTGCTTGAATATAAAAGAGGAGAAAAAGGTTCCTTTCGGAATTTCGGCATAGTAACGGGTGTACATGGGAGGCATTTAATGAGAGAGAAAGGGGTCTCCCATCATTCAAACAATAAGAGGGCAGTATGGGAGAGGTGCGAAACCATACCCCAACATTCATAATTGAAATTAAAAGGGCAATACAACTTAAAGAAAATTGACAAAAATGAGAAAGGAAGAAAAACCCTTACTTGGAAGTGTGCTTCCAAAGGCTAGAGAGAGGCTTGTGAGAGGCTTATTGGGAGCTTGGGACACCTTGAGAGGATTCTAGAGAGAGTAGGGCAGAGGTTGGACGAACTTCAAGGGCTTTGAGTGAGGAGGAAGTGGGAGCTTGGGTGGGTTTATATAGGAAAGGTGAGAGAATTCTTTATTATTTAGGTTTGGGACCCCTTATATTAAAATAATCCAAACCACAAACCATCCCATGGTATTTGCCCATGGTTTCTGGAAAAGGAAAGAGGAAAAAAATATTTTACAAGGCGAAGGTCCGAACTTATTAAAAAATTAGGGTTGCTTATGTGGAGGTGAGTCACACTCCCATGGAAATTAATTTAAAAAGGCAAAGTGTTGAATAAGTCTTGAGGGCTCCATTAATGCTTTGAAAAGTGAGTCAAACAAACCCAAAACCTCATTATTTTAATGATAAAACACATATTGTCCGAACATAAGGATTATGGTATTTTATTACATCACCATTGGGTCATTATGATGTCATAAAACACATTATATATTTAAATGGTATTTAATTTTTACCCAAAAATTTGACTGTCTCAGAAAATTATGAAAAATTCACCGTTGGATAATTTCGACGTCCTGATTCCAAAAATAATATTTATTTTATCTAAATAAGTTTCTAAATATGTGAATTTTCACTTTTAAAATAAAAACCGACATTTATAAAAATTTCACGGGTTTTGACGGAAATGGATTTCAAACCTTAATAAAAATTTTAATTGCATTCATAAAATTATAAGATCATTTATATTTAATAAAAATTAATTTAATATTAATAATAATATTTTATTAAAATATTATTTAATTCAAAAAATCCTTTAATTTAATAAAATATAATTCTTAATTAAATAATAACTAAAAACACCGTTTGTACTTTAAAAACTAATTACAATGTATCAAAAATGACTAGAAATTATATTCATTATTATATACAAAAAATAATATACATGAACATGGTGCTACTTATTTGTTACATAACACCTTAAAATAGCCGCATAAGACCTAAGGGTAAGGTGTGCGATGGTGACAGACTCTTGGGGTTGCTCGGATAACATTGCTCGAGTGGTAATCTCTATCAACTTCCATTTTTTCCGTAGACGATCACGTTCGAGCTTGACTTGATGACGCTCAGCTTGGGCTTGGTCAAGGGAAAAGCCCAAAGACGCCACCTCTTTTCCGAGCTCCGACAAATGGGCTTCGTAAGGGGCAATTCTACTGGATGAGGCCATCGCTTCATTTGTCTGAGTAGAAAATTGGTTCATTAAAGCCTTATATTTAAACTACCCAGATGATCACTGTTCAACGGCTATAAAAGTAACGGTCACAAATCTTAACGTTAAACTAAAGAAGTTGACATCTTATAAAAAAAAATTTCATAAAGAAACATTTAACTGGATCAAGAGGGATTTTCCATTAATGAAATTTTTGGGTCGTTACATCAAATCTATTGACTGGAGCATAAGACATAATCTATGGACTATGTTGGAGACCTAGAGACCATGAAAGTTAAATTATCTTTTTCTGGTTGGATATTTGATTTCATATGATGGTATCTAAATATAGTGGTCCAATGATGTTTAGAACTGGCCATGAGGTGATAATTATAGGTAGGTGTATTGAGGTATGATATTAGTTCCTAAACGGTGAGAAAATGTATATGACAAATATCTGATGATTCTGTAAAGGTTTTTTCAATTTAAGGATATCCGTTTGGTTTAGAAATTTTTTAAAGATGGTAACAACTATTAATATTACTGACCCTTTTTTATAGTTTAGTTTATTATGAGGTGGGAGAATATATAAATTCTTGTATGGTTAGAGTGATGAATGATGGAATATAAGAGTGTAGGTGATATTGTAATTTCTTGGAGTAAAATTGGAATCCTATGGTTTTTGGTCGATTACTATTGGTGGGTAGTGTGATATGAATCATAACATGGGTATGGTGACAAATTTTGAAGAGGTGTTCCAAGGGCTTCTGGCGAAACAAGGATGACATGCAGTCCGAACAAGTTCAACCCGGATTGATGATGTGAAACTACTTCATTGATAAGAGATCGGAATAAAGTCATTACAAAGTGGGATAATGTGGCTGGTTGTATGGGGGAGTAAAATAGTTATATGTATAGATAGAATATGTTAATTAATGTTTTTCATAGGTGGATCCAATTTGAATTAGATCTCTGGTTATCCAGGTACTAGCTGAGAGATGAAGGGTATCCATGATATTGAAAAAAAGGATGGATTAGGTCTTGGGTGTGGTTTTTAAATGTTCCATTGTTGTAGAGGATATATTTAACATATTGTGTGAGATTACATAGTTGGCATGGTTGTGACACATGGAAAAGAATGAGTGTGAGAAATAAGGATCAACATTTGATGGAAATCATTGAGGCTGTGTATTTTGGGCATGGGTAATGAGATTTAGTAAGTTATTCCAGAGATACAGACACTAAATTATTTAAATTAGTTATAATATAATGAGAAATAAGGTGTTGATAATAATATAATGGGTGATTAATTTAGATGTAAGGGATTTAAATTTTTTGGATAAATGGTCTCATTAAATCGGTATCCTAGTGTTTCAATTGTGGTTATTATCATTGGATAGTGGTTTTATTATTTATGTTCTTTTTATTCATATTTATTATTTGTAAGAGTGTTGTGTGATCAATAATTGAATTTTTATATTCCAAAAGAATATATTAATGGTTCATGTTTAGATATATAATAGGATTACCACCAATACTTTTCATGTATGAAAATTTTTGTTGTGGGATGTTTTCAATTTTTCTAACCTATTTGATATTTAGAAATTAAATAGAAATTATAATTCTCTATTATAGAAATAGCTTAATTTAGAATAAAAAGTTGGAAATGAATTCTGAGGTAATGATCACCAACATCTATTGTAATTAGACTTGTAAATGATCATATAAAGTAGGACAATTGTTTTAGTATGCACCAAAAGAAGGTTTGGGTTGCTGGGAAGCATGGTGGGTTCATTTTTCATCCATTGGATTTCAACTAGTGATCCACTGGTGATTTGGTGATTAGTAATACAAATTTGACTCACTAGCTAGCAAGTGTCCTAGTTGCCATTATATATTGGTGCTACAATCATGTAAATCCCCATTTCCCAACACATATTTTCATAATGCTTTGAACCTCCCTCTCTATTATTTCCCTAACACGGCCAAGGGTGTCTCCCAACTTCTTATCCTCCCCATGAAACTTGAAGACATACGTTTCAAATTTGTTTAAATTTTATTCAAGGTATTTCTGCTCCACTATCTCCCATTTTTTTCTCCTCATCCTCTTGTTTCAGTTTCCCAATAATTTAGACATGGTTTTCATTGCCGATTTCATTTATGAATAGTGGGGTCACCTACTTCTTAGGTTACACCATTCTTCATAGGAATAGGTCATCCCAATATAGAGTTCAGGGGATTATGTTCACTGTTTCATTAATGGTGCATCATGATGGAAATTTTTCATGGAATTATCATTTGATGTGATATAGAATTTTAATTTTTTACAATTATTTTAGGGTTTTTAGAGAAATATAGTTACATGGATATGATATGATCCCTCATGGGGTTTTGGGTTCTTTTATCAACATTAGGACAACATTAAAATATTAAATGGACATTCATGACCAAATATACATCTAGCTATGTTCCTGGTCAACTGACCTGTTGTGCCATCTATAAAACCTATGGTGATTTTCAAGAAGACCACTTGAATCACACACTAGTGTCACATTTCATATTAATTATTGTCCTAAAATACAATCAAATATAGTTCTAGTGTGTTTTTTCTTCACTCATAGACACCCTAGGAAACATTCGTAGTGGTCATGTATCCAGATCATTACACCAAGCTATAAATGCTTTACAGTGGAGTGATAATTAGGTAGTCTATTGAAACAAAATGTGATTTTTTAACATTGTGATAATGTTAATCATTTAAATCTAAATATTTTAGTGTTATTTCATTTTGTATCCCATTAATTCACAAAACTAACATTATGGACCCCAAAAATCTATCCTAGGTAGTGCCTCTGTATTTGTCAATAGGTATTGACTATGATACATTCATTCACAAACCAAACTTCCTAAGGACATTAACCATTTAAACTAGACCCATGTGTGAATTTAAATGCCTTGAATTCTTTCCTAGCACTTGAAATTATATTAACCACTAAGGATACATATCATACTTCTGATTATACCCATATGCTAACATTTGTTCTTCTAGTGTGCTTGGTCTTCATTGACACACATCAAGGGTAAAATTCGATGAGTTCCCATATCCTTTTCACTACTAAATTATATGAATGATTAAATATGGTTTTATAATCAGATAGTATCCCATAAATAAATACCAACCTTTTTGAAAAGTGATGTGAAATTCAAAATTTTATATCCAACATTCCATGGGGTGTTTCATGTGACAGACCTACCCAATAGGGATCTCTAAACTGTAAATACTTCTCTTCCTATTCTATATATTCCATCCATATTCATCATGATTTATCATCTAAATCATCATAGTAAGTACTCATATCCCTTCGTCCTTATTTTTAGTTCACTTTTTCTCTTCTCCTCTACTACTTGGATGTTGTGGACAAATCAAAAATAGTTTTTTGGAATTTTACATTTTGATTCATGATGATTAAATATTTCAGTCATGTAAAAAGTTTTTATTACATGATAATTGAAGGTAACATGTTCACCATCCTTTATAGGTAGGATTCATTTTATTTTCATTCTAACCCAACATTAATTAGGTATTAAATATATTTTTTTATTTCATTTTTAATAATGTTCCATAGTCCTCTTTAGTGTATCTTTAACTAATCATCCATGAAGGAAAATTACACAAATATAAATTGGTTTGTTATATATATATATATATATATATTCTCATTGTACATATTCCCTTATGGATATGGGAATATCTACATTATAGCTAGGGGTATTTCTATATATATATTTATTTGTGTGTGTGTGTGTACATGCATATGTGTGTAAGTTTAAAAGTGGTATTTTCATTTATAGTTTTCATTTTTGGTTTTCCATTCTTATTTAGACATAATTTGGATTGATTCTAGTTTCCACTTCAAGTGTAAACTTCTTTTGAGGTTGGTTTCCTAATTTTATGTTGTTAATTTAAATCCCATGAATTGTTATTTTTAAAAAAAATTGCATTTATTATTATGTAATATGTGTGTGAAATGAAAATATGACATGAATCATAGAAATTGTTTTAATTTGGTTTAAATAATTTTCATGGTAATTTATCATGAGTTATTCATGTTACAAAATTATTTAATCTTTGTTTTGAAATGTAAATTATTTTTCAATGTTCAATTTGTTTTTTAATCATAATGTGATGAGTTTTGGTTGGAAATTTTACTTGTTTTATAAAATTGTATAACCAATCATTTTTTGAATTCCCGTTAAATTTTAAATTTTATTCATTTTCTATATATGTGGTCCACGATAGCGGGTCATAGAAGAGACTTTTTTTTTCAGTTTTCTGACTTTGGAAGGGGATATTCATAACTATGGTTGTTAAAGGAGATAAACATGAAAACTATTCATTATGAAAATATGTAATATATTTTTATATGATAATATGGTAAATATAGAATCAATTTTATTTTATAATATAAGAACCCTAGGTACATAGGGGATTGGGCTACGGAATTTTAAGATGGTTGACTCAACAGGGCACTGACATGGGCTCCCAAGAAGGATAACACTACCATTGTAATTAAACAACATGATGATGATTTCAAGGCCACTACATATTTTTTTACCTCTTTATTGTATCATGAATGTGAACTACTTATATAGTTTGATCATTTAATATTTTATGATAATAGGGACCCAACTAACTAGCTACATGGGAATTTCCCATGGTTCTTATTCACTATTTCTATTTTTATATATTTAACATTTTAAAAATAATTTTTTTTAGTTTTATTTTCTTGTATAAAATAATAATAAACATGATTAATTGCAATTAAATTATGAATCCTCCCTACGATACCTATTGTGGAACATATAATCTTTTATATTGAATTTACTAAAATAAATTTCATTGTGTGATTTTCATAAAATATAAAAAAATGTATTTCTTTTTAAATTGTATGAAAGTTACATATTTCATATAAAATTGTATACATGGCTACTTTTATATTTTAATTATTTTAAAATAAGACTAATGATCATTTATAAATAATATTAAAGGGTTTAGAGTAGTTTAATTAGTAATTCCTATTGAGTTTTAATACTCATTCATATACATCTTATCGGTTTTAGCTTCTATTGCAGCTTATAGATATTTCATAATCACTATAAGGGTATATTTATTTAAAATACTATAGTAAACCATGATTATATATGGAGGTATGTATAGTTTTAGATTTTATTTGAAAATTTTTCCCTTTAATTTACACTTCTGGTATTAATGTTTCAAATCAATTTTTTATGTATATTATATTTATGAGATAAATAATTCTGAATTGATTTATGAAAGATTCCCGACATAATTTTCAGATCAAGAGGATCAGGAATTCCTCAAAGGCTTTTTTCATGAAAAATAAGTAAATTGCTTTAGGTTCAAATTTATTTGGTTTATAATAAGGTATTTATGCTTGATTGGTTTAATTTATAAATTAAATTTTTTATGTTTTGAAAAAATCTTTTATTTTGTTGATTCGTTTGTATTGGAATGTGGTTGGGCTTCTGGTTGATGATTGACCTTTTGTAGGACTTTGAATTTCTTATATCCCATGGAGATAAATTTGGATGAATCAAAAAAATGGTGTTCCCTTTAATTTAACCCATTGTCTTTCGTTAGTTTTTACAAGGACCCTACCATAATAATTACATGTTCTAGTGACATTAAATTTTATTTCACATTATTTTGAAAATAATATATTAGCATTAGTTTTTTTATAGAATTATTTCATAACTCTTATGTAATAGTACCATTTTGCATGATGTATACGTTTATGATCATTATCCATTTTTCAAATAATATATAACATTTAAATTAACAAATTTATTTGAAGTCAATTTTTCATAAATTTCAAATTGACTTCTTCTATTGCATTAACCATTCATAAGCATCATGGAAAACATTATAAAAATTTGGGATGAGAAAAAGAATCTTATTAAGGGATATAAAAAATTATAAATATGTTAGTATAGTGAAAAATTTGAAACACATGAAAATAAATTACAAAAACCAATTTAATCATTATAAAAATCATATTTATTTTAAAATTATATTTTATATTACATTTTGGAAAAAAATTAAATGAATACTATTTAGTAAGAATATAAAATAAATTTAGGTTCCTTGGGAAGTTATCTTTTTAGATCCCTTATAGAGCCCTGCCATATTTGAATAATAATATGGATGACATACAATATAATTTTACAGGAAAAATAATTATTTTACAATTAATTGGAGACATATAAAGGGACCCATCTATCTTATCATGATCCATAATGGGGATCAACCATTAATATCATGAGTAATTACTGGTATCAAAACATTATATATTGAGTTACAATGGGGACCAACTCATCGTCTAGGTTGTATCAGGCTCTGCTCTTATCATAAAAAATGTAAAAGGACCAATCCATGAATAAAACATTATATGACTGTACCTTTTCATTCAAAAACAATAGAAAAACGCTTTTACCAATATTTGAAAGAAATAATTTTCAATTTTAAAATTCTCTTTTCTATGAAAAACGCATTTTGCATAATAAAATTCCTTTATAGAGAGAATAATGGATTTTATTTGAATAAAAAAATTAAAACTCAAAATTGTATAAAAACATTAAATAATGATTATGGAGAAATAATCATTTTCTGTCTTAATGTTATAATAGAATAATATTTTTACCTATTGAAAAGAATATTAACCCTTGTATAAAAATTTTCCATTTCAAGAATAATCTCTAAAAGTAAAAACTGAAATTAAAATTTAGTTTATAATTCATTTATTTCGACATAATAATATTCATGAAATAATATTGAAATTATTGAAAAGTAAGAATATTTTATGGATGGAATAAATTGGATGATAATTTTTTAAATGAAATTTCTCATACCCCAAACAATAAAAACATTCCACTTATAAAAATATTATATCAGAAATGAAATATGTTCAAAAATAAACATTATCTTAAAATAATGACTAAATTTTAATTTTATTTAACCATTTAATATGATATGGACTTGGTAGAGAATCATTTGTAATATAAATCATATAATATTTTTATAAACATTTTATATTAAACCATCATATACATTTAGTCTAACTTGTCTTGTAAATTATTTATCTTTCTAAATATTAAAATAATGTTATTTATTTAATTTATTAATACACTATTCATGTTGATTATTCCTTATTATATTATTTATTATCATTTTATATAAAAATAATAAATCTATTATGTTCACATCGGTTGTTTTGATTATATTAAAGTCATATGTACAAAATGTCATAAGTAGGATTACTATGGTCAAATAGAAAATTATTCCATCTTCGAAAAAATAAAAAAAAACCTATCAATCATAATTTTAAATAAATTATACTTTCAAAATAACCATTAAAATACGTTTATGAGAAAAAAAACTAAGTTACAATCATTGAGATGGTAAGTCATACACACAAATGAGTAACATTTTACTTTCTCAATTATTATTATGAAATGAGGTAAGTGTTGTATTATCTTTATATATTTATCATTATATAATAAATTACTTATTATTTATTAAAAAAATGCATAAATATATCATCTATGGAATGTGGTGACGAAAATTGAGTCACATCACATTATATAATAGGTAGTCCACATGTATGCATGAATGATGTTATCTAATTTCATTGAGTTGAAAGTAAAAAAATTAAAAGATATATTATATTTTAAAAAAGAAAATATAGAATTATATATATATATATATATTAAATATATCATTGAAATCATTCTTAATAGGTGATGATGGAAAATGTATGACACTAATTCATGAGGTTATGTTGTATTATACACACAACTGATGGTATCATTTACCATGTCATAGAAGTTGATTTGGACCTTTAATGTCATTAACATGATAACATCTCAGTATATGAGATATTATTATGATATTATATCATCATTATTGAAGACTATTTAAAGGGTGTAGAAGAACAAAAAAACCATCTGTTATGAACATTACCTCTTCTTCAGACAACCTCTTTAGGAATATAGATAAATCCTTTTAAAATTTTATTTAAAATAAAATAAGTACATTTAGGTTGTAAGGAGGTAATTATGGAATTTATTTGGGTAGCTATTGGATAAAAAAACATTCATCGATGGTGTGAATATGAGATGAAAGTGGTGAACGTTTATAAGATGGGATATACACAGTAGAAATATTTTTATTATAAAATGATATAAAAATGGTTCTAAGAATCCCAATGGATAAAAAAAATAAAATTATTGAGAATTATATTATATAAGGTTAAAATATAGACATAAAATATTAACTTAGACAATTTTATAATCCAAGTTAACTATTATAATTTTAATTTGTCAAATGGTAAACCTATTTTAACCTTATCCTTTGTAAACATTTTTTTTTCACAATGCATTTTGACCAAAATAATTGTAGGAAATATTTTATAATTTAAAATACTCTTATTAAAAATATTTCATCCATTTTACCAAAATTAATTCAATGAATTTTGAAAATTTAATTTAATGTTAAACCAATAGTCAAGAAGAAAAAGATGTTTTCCATTAAAAGTATTTTTATGCCTAAGATGATTTTATACTAGCTCGATGACAAATAATAAGGATTATATGAATTTAACATAATATTAAAACATATATTACATTATTATATATTTCAATAATCACCAATTAGTAATTTTTTATTTTCCAAAATGGTGGAAAATTATGCACATCAAAATAGTTTTTAGAAAAAAAATACATTTTTAGGTCATAAAATTCATATTCTATAATAAAATATAAATATAAAAATATTGTAATTAATTTTATTACATATAAATAAATAAAAAATATTTTAATTGGGAATAAATTAAATTTATAGTGGGACATTATTATTACATTAAGTATTGAATATAAATTTATGTTTTCCAAAAATCATTATTTTTAACAATTTAATGAAAAATAATTATTTTATGAAAAGTAAAAATAAATAACCCTAAGATCATTTGGTAAGATTATTTTAAAAATAAAATTATTTATTTAAAATTCAATATCTATAATTATAAATTAATCATTTATATTAAAACCTTTGTGAAATTAGTTTAATTAATTCAATTACCTTTTCAATTATAAAAATAGACTATATTTTTTATAATTAATATAACTATAATATTCAAGAAAAAAATAAGAATAAAAATGATTTATTCAGTAATTACCTGAATTATTATATTCTTTACACCTTTTAAAATTTCATCCTCGCAATTTTATTCACTTATTATAAAAGTGGTGATATCATTTCCTCAAAGTATTTTCATAAAGCCATATTGCTTCTTCAACATTGTGGCTTTTATAAAAAATCATATATAGATGAATTATGGTATTCCAAAAACCATTATATCTATGGTAAATAACAATAAAATGATATTCTTAATATGAAATATTTACATCCAATAGATCTATATTCGGTCTCAAAACATGGGATGAATATGTCACATATTCTCTTATTATTGAAACATGGAATAAAATGTCTGTTTGGGATAAAAAAGGAAAATCCACATGGTTAAATACTAATTGAACCTTCTCCAAGATTTAATATGGTCCAATGAAAAATGGGCTTAACATCGTAATTTTACCTAAACAAAAAACCATTTTCCATCGATATACATTGGAAAATACCTGGTCACCTACCCTGAGAGAATGATCTTTCATCATGTTATCCACATAACATTTCCACCTTCTATATGACATTTTCATATGATGATGAATAAAATGTACCTTATCATAAATATCCTCTACCAACTACATAGCCATATAAATTCTTTCTCATACATCATCTTGAAAATATGATGTTTGACATCACATACTGTAAAATACCTCATGTTGTTCCATTTGTATTATAGAATAATAATTTAGTATACGGAAACTCAAAAAATAAAAGTGGTTGAACCAAAATTCCCTGGAAATCCATATAAAAATAATGAACCATATATTTAATGGTCATAATTTCCTTATCAGTGTTACCATATTATTGATGATAATTTTTTTACAAAAACCTATTATAAAACACAATGAAATATGAAGTCCATTATAAAAATTATAAAAAATGCGGGATCATTATCTAATATAATATAGAGTATACAAGAATTTAACAAGTTTGTATCCTTATGATATATTTGATAATGATTATACAAATTAATATTATCTTTAATGCGAATGAAATGTAAATATTTATTTAATTGATCACTAATCACCCTATATTATTTATTTCCTCAAGATGTCCTTTGCAGTCCCACCAATAAATTCCAGGATATATTTTCTCATTTCCACTCAATCAATAGAAAATTTAGAAGAATCCCATTTTTAATTTGTTTTACATAGACTATTGAATCATTAATCATTTCATGGAAATTTTTCAACACTAATTTTCATTCCCTCCCACCAATAATACTTTTTATTGTATTTGTGTATCTTAGGGCTGCATGATGAATAAAAATATGAAACTATGAGATTCACTCTATAATTATATATTCATATAGGAATCATTATTCACATGTAATCTCATTCTATGTTAAAAAAAATATTTTTCAAAAGTTAATTTATGAATCTAACCCTTCTTAAAAACACAACCTCTTTATATAAAACAATACCAGGATTCTAATATTTTTTAATTCGTCTGAAGAGTGATGATTATAATAACACATAAAACAAATAATAGGATAATCCTATATGAATATTATCTATTCCAAAATTTATCAAATAATTAAAAAAAAATTTCTATAACAAAAGTAGCATGGTTAATGAAAATTAATGTTTTCTACTCTGTTTTTCAACAACATTGCTTGATTTTTGAGGATCGCTATTAATCACGAAATAATAGTCATTGATAAGTTCTAAGTACATTATTTCTATCATGATAAATTTTTTATAAGTGTATATATACATAAATCATTTTGTATAAGTATATATTGCACACATTACTCCATATAAATGGTGGTAAAAAAGTTTAAATTAAAAAACAAAATAAACTCATTCCAAGTGATGTGTATGAAAATATAACTCATGTGGTTTTCAATTAACTTGAATAATAAGAAATCCCATTATCCTAAAATATCATGAATAAACCAACACCCTTCAATGAATAATCACTATAAATTAATAATGCATAACATATAAATTGAAGGTATAAAACTAGAGAACTCAAAAGTCTTATTTTTAGTTCTTGAAAACAATCATCACATTATTTTATTTAAAATGTCAATAATAATGATGGTGAAATGGAAAACCCAAGGGTAAGTCGTAAAAAAATAATACCCATATCTTTTCTACGACATATTCCTTATAAGGACTTCCTTATTCACATTCAATTGATGGTACCCTAATCTGTGATCAATCTATAAAAATTAATTTTCTCCAGTGACAGTATCACACAAAACATTTTTATAAGAAAGTTGGATTTTTTTAAACGTTGTTGTTAATAAAAGAACTATAATCAACAAAATCCCTGTTGAACCATCATTATTTTTTAAAAATAAAATATTATCATCCTATGGTGAGGTTCTAGGCTGAATAAAATAACAATCTAGAAACTCTTACAACTACTTTTTCAATTCTAAATGTTTTACATAACATATTCGATAAGGTGGGTTTTTAAATACTCTAATAATTACAAACTAAATCAGTAGTAATATCAAACTCACAATCAATAATAAATATATTTAAATAATTAGAAAAAAAACCAGAAACAATATCACCATTGGTAAAAACCTAATCCAGACAATGTATTTCTTTTCAATAATATAATCTAGGTATATTTCACTAATATCTTTAATTATTTTCCCATATTCTTCATATGTTACCAAAGGATTTATATCATTGAATAAAATAGTAAAAGATTTTTAATCTATATTTTCATGATAAATCAATATGAAATGAATACAAAAACTGATATAAAACTCTATTCTGGGTAGTTTGACAATATTTCCAAGAAATAAAATCCAACTGATTAAAATACAAATATTCTAATAAATTGTAATTTATTTATTACTCCCACCTTATGTTTTCACAAAAATCTATTCTATCTTTTCAATTTGTGATATTTCAAATTTACATGAAAATTTCAATGAAAATAATTTATATGAAGAACTACAGTCAAACATGGATTTTCTATAATTTAAAAAGACAAGTAACAAACCTATCCCCACATCATATGATGGTTCATCCCAAAATGTAGTGGTGGAAAAATAATTTTACACACATTTCTATATTTGATCAAGATGGTTATCATTATTTATAAATAAAATTGGGAACACATTAGCATAATGAAAAAATACATTATTTTTAATGTATCTTATCATCAACTACTCATTATTTATGTGATAATTTTTCATGCACTCAATTCCCACATGTGAAAATAGCTAACATTGGTAATACCTCCTAGATATTACAAATCATTAACTAAGATTATTTTTTCATATATAAAAAAATATTAGAAATTTATTTTCTTTCTATTATATAACAGTGATGATTTCATCACCATTTCCTATAATCTATACTATTTTTATAGTTGTTTTCCATGAATTCATGATGATCGGTGAACTCCATTATGACTTTCTAAGCACGCTAGACAAGATTCTCATAACTTCTGAATTAATAGGATTCTAATGCCATATGATATCTTGGTTTCAACTCTATGTAAAACAAATTAATCATACTATAAAAATATCAGTAAAAATACATAACATACCTATCCAATATTGAAATACATGCTTCATGTGAGGATATTAATTCTTCTTCATTTTTTAAAAATTCTAGTAATTATTTATCCATTTTTAATCAAACATAATTACTCAAATATTTTTATAAAATAACTATTATGTGATTCCTATTACATGTATTAAAAATCATATCATTCATTGGTTTTCATAACCAAAAACCACCATAAATAAACCTCTCATTCAAAATGATACAAAAGAAATATTTTCATTTTGATCTTTTGAAAATTCCATTAAAAAATATACTTTCTAGTGTATTGATCCATCCATTAGGTACCACTAGATCATAAGATCAGTAAAATTTAATAAATTTTTGTTACGTATAATTATTTAATACCATCGTGTTTATTTTATAGAGGATCCTTCATATTCTTATAGTGGATACCAGCATGATTTATATCTTCTATCAATTGATCCCTTATGGAAAACAAATATCAATTCCAATTCCAACGGTATCATGATACTGATATTGAAATATATTTTCATATTGGTTCCTTCAAACTACAACTTCAATATTCCATTTATTGAAATATCATTATAAACATACTACATTTTATAAATAAATCATGGTAACCATAAAAAAATATAACATGATAATCATAGATTAAAATTTTATAAAGGTATTTACATACATTATCATACCCTAGAATATTATTTAATCCCTTTTTTATATAAACTATAAGGACTAATCCTTAAACATTTCATTCTCTAGTGAAATTAGATTAAAAATAAAAATTATTTTACAAAATATTTTTTATGTCTATATTTTTCGAGAATTAGTTTATAAATTTTATATAAAAATACCATATACTACAAAGTGTACACATCTAATCAGTATATATTTCTCCTATAGTATAAAATATTTAAAATAAGACACATTTTATTTTCATTTCAAATCATGAAGACATTCTTCTTCAGTTATTAATTTCCTTTTAAAATCCTTAATATATAATTTTTTTTAAATACGGGATGAGTAAAAAATCTCAGTAATGTATGGATAAAAATAACGTATCTTTAAACTATTGAAAAATAAAAAAACCAATGAAAAACTATTTCATAATAACATAAATTTTTACCCATTATGGGAATAATATTTCCTTTACGAATATAAATTCTAAAAAATTTCAAAACCAAACAATATCCACTAATACCAATTAGAAAGATTAATATGTCATGTTGGTTTATTGGGACATCATATTTGCAGAACCCTTACGAAATACATAAAAATTAGAATAATCATATTCTTGAATTAAAATATAATTCCATTAATAGAAAATCATTAAACCAGTTCATTGGACTACTATAATAGGGATCACAAATCATACCATGAGCTATAATGGAGATCTACCCATCATATGATGACCTATAATGTGGATCAACCAATCATATGTTAAGAAATAATGTGGACCAACACATTGTATGAGTTGTATCAGGCTCACATATTATCATAAATAATTTTTAAGGAATATTTCATGAATAAATCATCTCATGTTTTCACATTTCAACAAAAAACCCATAAAAACAATTTTAATCTAGTATGCAAAATATATTTGGGATATAAAAACCACATTTTCTTTTATAACTAGATTTTTAATACAAAAATAACTAGAAAAATGTAATGTGTTTTTCCATTGAATAAAACATGAATGGTTATAAGTTATTCCAAATATAAAATAATGATAATAGTGGCTTGAAAATTCATTATTGTTGTATACATTAAAAAAGAACATTCTTTTTGACTTTTGTAATGAATATAAAATGTACCATAAAAGGTTAGTTTTTCAAAAACATTGTAAAAAAGTAAGGAAGTCAAATAAAAATTCCCTTTATAATACCCTTTTCACATAAAATAATTTATAAAATAATATTGAAAACATTGAAATGGAATGAAAAATGTTTGATGGAAAACATTAAAAGATTATTTTTCAATAAAAATTCCCTCATATAAAAAATTAATAAGTGTTCTTTTATAAACAAAATATTTAGAAAGGGGAATATGGTAAACATTTAACATTATCATCCATTATAGAATAAATATGAATTTTTTTATGGAATTTTGATATACATGGGTCTGGAATATAAATATTTTGCTAAAAAAATAATAAAACATTGATAATGATGTTTTATGTTAAAGTATCCATTATAATAAGTCATAATTTTCAATTTTGTAATTTATTATCCTAAAAAATAAACATAGGTTAATTATATACATTATTAAGACTAGTTTTCTTATTTTTCATTAATCTTTTATTTATTTATTATCTTATTATATTCAATTACACAATCAAAAAAGTTCATGATGGGCATTTTGATGACATTTGTGTCAAATATCCAAAATGACTTCGGCATTAAGACTATATTTAAATACACTATTAATAAATTAAAATAAAATTATAATTGAGACATAGTAATCATATTTTTTTCATCATTTACACTTTTAAAATCAACCATGATATATGGTTATGAAAAATGAACTACATTACAATAATGGACATGGTATGCCCTATGTACGCATGTGTAATGTTTCTAATTTTCAATGACCATTATTGAAGGAATATATGCATTTTCTCTATTTAAAAAATGATCATTATATCATAAATAAAATACAATTTTTTAAATATACTTATATCAATCATCAATCTAATCTTTTTATGAAAAATAAATCTCCTTGCTTCGTGGAGACGGTAGTCCACCCATAAGCACGAGTAATGTTATGAATTTTTATTGAGTGAAAATATATAAAATTTAATGACATGTTATATATTACTAATTATAAATATGTTATTTGTACCATTTATGTATGTTAAATTTATCATTACAACTAGTCTTAAGAGGTGATTATGGCTAATTAATTACGTCATTTCATGAGGTTTTAGTCCATTGTACACATGAAGGATATTTTCATTTCTCATTTGATGAAAGTGGATATGGTTATAATATATGATATTAAAATAATAATAATATCATTTTAAATTGTAATTATTCACATTATTAATTAATGATTTTTGATAATTATATTAATGTGGCAGAGGAAGAAACAAAACAAAAAATCCCAGTTAGGAACGACAACTCTTCTTCTGACCACCTCTTTATGATCATAGAAAAATCATTCATAGATTATATTTATGATCATAAGAGGGCCTATAAGATCTAGGGATTGAAATTTGGAATTTGATTTTTTATATATTTTAGTAAAATAATATTTTATTTTTTGAATCAGAGATGATTGGGGGACCATCAATTAGTGGGGGATAGGTGACACTTGGATTTTTTGACAGGATAAAGTTATACCACCTATTATAGAATTGAAAAAAGCACCATAATGAATCATTATAAATAATTATATAGTATATGGTTGAAATATTTCATCAAAATAAAATAATTCCCTTTTTTATGTAATTCTACACATATCCTTTTAGTTTAACAATAATGTAATCCCATCTTATCCTTAACAATAGAAATTTTTTGTATATTTCATTATTCATTAAAAAAATTATTTAGAATTATTATATATTATAAATTTTTAGTTATTAAAAATATTTATTCCTTTTTACTGATTCAAGACACATAATTGGAAAATTAAATTAATATTTATGTGGATAAATGAGAAACAAAACAAGTTATCCAATAAACATATTCTTCATGCATAATATGATTTTATATTATCAATATGACTAGTAATAATAACTATTTTAGTTTCAGATAATTTTTTACAATATATATAATATATATTTAATTTAGATTATTCATCATTAGGGGTTATTTTAATTATCTAAAATGGAGAAATATTCTACACTTTAAAATAGATTTTAAATAATTGTATTTTTCATCCCAAAAATAATATTTTACTATAATATAATATATAGATAAATAAAAAGTAATTGATTTGATGAAATATTATTAATTAATACTTATTTTTTAAAAAATATAATTACAATAATAATTATACTATTAAATTAATTTATTAAATATAAATTATAATTTTATGAAAAGTTTAAATTTTACTAGTCATTGAAAAATCAATATTTTTGGAAAAATCACATAATTTCAACAAAATATAATTTTTATATTCCGATTTAAAATAACTAATATTTTCATATTAAATTTATATAATTTATAAATTAAAATATTAATTAAAAAATATATTCACAATGTTTTATTAACATTATTAACTTTTCCATTTAAAACTACTTAATATTTTTGAACGGAATACAATTACAAAATTCATGAACATTTATTAAAATTAAAATATATTATTCTATCATTATATAGGTTTTTAAAGTTTTCGAGTCTGTGAATTGTGTCATCAATTTGGATTCAATATTATTTTACCTAATTTTAATTAATATCATAATGTTAATAAAATTTTTATCATGTTTAACTTGGTTAAAGTGGTAAATCTGAAAAATTGATGGTTGTGAAATAGAATTTCAGAGCCATGGATAATTAGAAAGTATTTTTACCTTTTCAATAAATTAGAGCCAATGTAATATTAGGGGTGAATTTTAATTTTTAATCTTTATATAATTAATTGTATTAACAAATTTAATGTATCAATGGGTTGTTTGGTTTGGTGTTTGAAAATGGTTGGTATTTACAAATGGATCATAAAAATGATTTAAGGTATGTACATTTGTTCTTGGTTAAAAGGGATTTTTAACTTTTAAATATTACATGTGGTTTTTATTTTTATAATTTTATAAGACTAATTTATATTCATACATTTTAACAAAAACAATCGTGAATGAAGATTGAAAATTGTAAATGGAATTTATTTTGATTTTTTTGTATTGGTTTTGGTACATGAAATGGAAATTGGAAGTTATTTTATTATGATAATGAAAAATAATTAACATTTTCCTATAATTTTATATCTTTTGTGAAGTAGATTTTATTAAGATTATATTTTTTAACTTTTAATATTTTTTAAGGTGTATTTGGATACACTTATACTATTAAACCCTGATGAGATCATGGTTTAAGGGTGGACACTAGTTATCGATGGTAAAACAAACGGTGAACGTAGACCCTAATAGATTTTTTATATTGATTTTTTAACATAGGGTGATATTGGACTTCATTTGGATTCATTGAATTGATGGAAAAATCCAGGGTTAAAACCTCCCTTGGATAGATTATTAGGGAAATAAAAACCAGGGTGAAGACAACCACCTAGTATATTAATGTAATGGTCAATATTGGAGGGGAAAATTTCCCTTGGTAGAATTTGGAGACCCTTGGATTGGTATAGTACCCTCGTATGAAACATGTTATGATTGGGTGTGTGTATATTACACATGGTAGGGATATGGTTGGAATGATAATCATGAAATCCTCAAAAACAATTTAGCACATTTATATGAAGGTGTCTTCCATTCACATGGTAAACCTGACTCCTAAGTTCATTTTTTAATGTTTTTTCTCTAATTTTTTTAATTATATGTTTTATAGACGTTTAAATATAAAACATAGGAATGAATATACTTATGGAAAAATTATATTTAGGGATGTCATTATTGTAGTCCAAATGAGGTTTACTAACACCTTTCTCGGTTTTTCCAAGAACCTAAGTATCTAATAAGTCAGTCACAATATATAGGCATATGTTGGTCTGAGGCCAATGGATTATATGTTAAACATTCAGGATGTTATAATGGAATGATTTGACTGTTATGGGAGTGATTTTACTTAGAGATATTTTAGATACAACATACAAATGTTTTTTTGGTTGGATTTCATATGTAACTGGCCTAGTAAGAGGTGAATTATATATATAGCTGGGTCATTTGGTCATTTACTATAATTCATTGGATATCTTCTTATTTATCTTAATTTTCCATTACTTTTACTTAATTTGTGTTATTTATTAATTGATTATTTATTTTATTACTGTAATCTCCAATATAGGGGGTATAGTCTTTACACAAAACTACCTTATGAGATTACTAGTAGTGGGAATCAACATATATACAAGGATGTTCAAATGAGGTCACATGGTGAAAATATTCCATTACATCTCATTGATTTATCTCATTCGGGATATTACATAACCCGTTATAGTGATGAAAATGGGTTTTTTAAATAACCATAACCATTATGGAACTTTTCCCACTTTGTAATGGTTGACATTGTTATGATCCATCGCTTATGAATTGATTTCGTATGATTATGATTTTGAAAAAATTATTATGACGTTTTCTGATTCATATAATATGAGCATAAGTCTCATGATTAATTGATGATAATTTCTCCCTCTCTTGACTCATGTATTTTAAATTTATAAATCTTTATTCCGTGATTCATGATATATAATCATAGACTACTTTTTTATGAACATAATAATTTATGATAATGATCTCACCCATAACAGATTCTTGCATATGATTTTTGATTAACATCTCTAATTTTTACCATTACTTGTTATATAACCTCGTTGTTCCTTGTATTTCATTTTCTTTAGATTACAATGATATTTTTATATATCATATATCTAAAAATGGTGTTATTTCATAAGAAATTAATGGGATGTATTTATTATATTATTTTAAATAAGTTGATTATTTATGTATTTGTGGAAACCTCTATTACTTTACAATTATGGAAATGAATAATTCTGTAATATATTATATTTTCAACGAATATTATGTAATATTTTTGTATTTTATTCTTGTGGTGACCCACTAACCCATTTCTCAGTTTTCACTGATACATTATATCTTATTCTGAACAATAATAATAAAGGGACTTGTTAATCATTCATAACACTCCACTAACCAAATTACAGAAAAGTATCTCAACAACAAAAGGCTCTCCCATTTGTTCCATGGTTAGAATAACTTATAGGTTAGAGCTAATGAGAAATAATCCACACTCCCAACATAGATGAAAAATAGACACTCGCTTATGGATACTCCCACTCTAGTGTCCTCATGAATATCAGACATCGCAATCCCAAGACAATTATACATTAATGGTTACTAATCAACATCATTCATATATAAATTGAATTCACCCTAGGTTAGTGTATCAAAATAAAATATATATACATATAAATTACATTTCTCTATGTTATAATACATATGAAAATAATTATAACCATATATTTCCATTATGTGTAATTCCATAGATAATTTTTTTGTCCCAAAACAAAATATGTTATAATTGTAATATCAAATAATTAAAATATATATTCTTTATGGGAGATAATTTTAAAATCATATTAATGAATTAAAAAAAATATGATCATCTGTGATTAATATAATTCACAAACACCTGCTTACTTCTCATCCCAGACCAAGATGGAAATGAATAGAACATAAATCAGAAATACCCTACTTGGTAATAAAAACCATAATATAATACTAAAAATCATGAACATAAGTCATGTTCTAGGAAACATGCACTTCACCTCTTTTTGTATATAGAAGTCAATAAATATTTCTTCATTCCATACTTTGATCCAATACAGTCATCTACCTACCATATCCCAGATAATAATAAAATTGAACAGGGCCCAAATACCACTTTATAATGTTGTGTCCTGGCTCAATAGGTCTGTAACTAGACCTTAACCTCAAATTTCCTCTAAAAAAACTCCATATATTATAGAGTATTTGAACTATCAGTGAAGTTCTATGGTGATATCAAGGTGATAAAAAAATATTTTACAGATAATTTCAACAAACTATGAAAGTTACATATAACCAGTTAGGATAATAAAAACTAAAAAATGGATGTAACACAGTTAAATTCATAATAGTAATAAATGACATATCATATTAAATAAAATAATTAGATACCTAAATGACACATGAGACATTTATAAACTCTAAATATCTCTCATGAGAAATAATATAAAATCCAAACCAAATTTTTAAAAAACAAAATATAACTACAAGATTGTTTGAATCCATAACCTGGTTTCATGTACTAACTCTAACTAAGATATCCTAGAAACATCAAACCTCATGCATATTCTATAAAAGTGACTATAATATAGATTCCCGATAGGTTACTCATGTTCCAATGCCACCCAAGTAGGGTTTGAGTACTACCATATAGGGAAAGACCCGTGATGCCCCTCAAATATCCAATATATATATAGTTCATGAATAATGTGATATGATTTGAATATAAATAAATTTAGAAGAAAAATAACTATCATAACCACAAATTCAAAAAAAAAATACAACCAAGAGTGACCATGCAATTACCCCCTCCCCACAAAGTGTACCCCTCATAGGCCGTCAATTTGACAAGGGATATAATGACCCCTGAGTCCTTCCTCCAGTATCCCCTGGGTTGGAAACTAGCACCAAGGGTGTTGAAAAACACAAATGAGAGGCATTACCCTATAAGAAAATACATGAAAAAGAGGGAGATAAGATAGAAACCAAGATACTCAGAATAAGACTGAAATATAAAATAAAACCCAAGTACACATACGTAATGTCATGCAAAACCACTACAAATGAAAGGGAAAAATTGAAAGTACCCAAAATAATGTAAAAACAGAAGCGACCACGAAGCTCAAACTGCACCTGCTGCCCAAAGCTAGTGGTAACCAGCCTGATCTCTTTTGTTCTCCAATTGACCTGAAAAAACAGTTTATATAACCCTAGGGTGACTATAACAGTACATTCAATAGGATTCTCCTAGTAGCCTCTGGTACAAACATAAAGAAAGCTTTCTAAAGCACAGTGAACCACCAGGGAAACTAACATGTCACCTAAACAAGTATACTATGTTCCAAACCTAACCTTGGATACTCTCACTATATAACACATACATGATTATATAATATAATAACTAATATCAAGGGTACCCTACTACTACTTCCCCACCGGTTTTCCGCTTTGCCCTAACACCACACGTCCTAAGCATCTGTCTCTAGAAAGGATTTCCTGGAAACACTTGGGAGAAATACCACAACATGAACCTCATGCAACAAAACCACCACATTCATACAAGAAAGTATTGAGGTAGTTTCAAGGACCACCCACAACTCGCATGACATGCATCATACGTCAGGCATTATACCTCACCCCATTACAGCCCACACACTGAGTAAGAATCCCCAATTCATCACAAACTATACACATTATGCCTATAGTAGTCCATAGGATAATATATCTAGAATATATGCGTATGAATAACCACATGAAATTACAACCCTCTACACTCATATATGGGGAAAACTAACTGTTGTGCCTACCAAAACATGTAGCTACCAAGAGAAGAGAGTGGGGTCAAAGGGGATAGTCAGCCATCCATTCTCCCACCGGAACGTTATGGAAAACACCCCTAGGGATGAGAATCCCTAGGGTGTAAGTTTCCCTAACAGAAGGGGTGGAGAAGAGTATAAAAACACAAAAATTAGTGAATATACTATAGATCACAACCACACATTGAGAATAACATGTTCTTATAATCAACTCTAGCCAACGTCTCTCGGACTCCGAGCTTCCACTTCTAAGACTAGGTATCCAATAATCACCCAACCATTAGAAGAGATATATTACATTACTTTATTACATTTTCATTAGTTCCACTTTACATTAATCAGTTCATTAAAAAATAATATATTATTAACATTCCACAGAAAATTTTAGTAGCATTACCACCACAGTCCATTGTCCATTTAAAATTGTAACCTCAGCATTGCATCATATCAAGATCCAACCCCATGGGTTAAATTTATTTATTAAATTATTTATATAAAGCTTCAATTTTTCATATTCCCAGACATTCTCTAAAAACATTCTATGCTACTAAAAACAAGGGGGATCAATACGGTGAGTATATGATTGGCCCATCGAGTCTTTGCATCCTATTAAAAGAGCAAAGACCCATCCTCCCTTGAGAAGGTAAACACAAAAAGCACAAAGAATACCCTACGCGTCTTATCCCCTTTCGTAAGAAGGGTATGCAAAACCAACCTCCTTGAGCATAGGGGAAATTAAAGACGATAAACAAAGAAAAAGATATAGTATGAATCCAAAAAATCGTATCCAATCCATTTCATCATCCCTAGTGTCCTCCCTGAGACCCACATGCATAATTCTATGCATCTCACCTATCTAGGTGTCAACTAATGCCACAAAGAGTAGGCCTCCCTACCCCCACATATCACAACATCCATCTAGGCTCACATCACAACACAAGAATTAGTAAAAAAACATCATATCAATTTTGTTCTTAGCCCTTAAACAAGCAAGAGTTTAACTCAGAACCATAAAAATATATTCCTTTTATCAAACAACCAATTCTTTAATCCATCTTGGATTAAACGATTTATTATTCAATGGTTCCGAATTCGGGTAACCTAACTAGTAAGTTATCACAAATAATTAACATTCTTACTGAATCAATTTGATTAACATAAAATTACAACAATAACCATCATAATCATCCATATGGCTCTTTAACATTAGGCAAAAAATTGTCAATTAATGATGGATTTCTCTTCCTTACAAATTTTCATCAAGAAGAAAAATATAACCTAAGAATGCTTAGATATCACATGATCTATAAAATCAAGATGCAATAACATACATTAGATGTCACTTTATTTATCTAGTCTAAATATTTATTATGTCAATTCCATTGTATTCCAGTGGGATAAAACATACTAATTATATAGTTGCACGTAAAATAAAAGAGAACCAATAAATCCCCTACCTCAAATAGTTCTTGACTTTCTTTATACGAGAACGAGCCACACAACAGGTTGCAATCTCCTCCACCCATGACAACTATATCAACTCAATAATGCAGAGACACCACCACATCAGTCAACACCCAAGAAAAGTCCATTAGGAACATAGAGATAACATTCCATAAAAGGGAGAGGGGAAAAAGGTATATGAGTCCAAAAGAATGACCATAGAATATACCTTATATAGAAGATCAATTGATACTGCTTGGTTGCACCAAAAATTGAAGGGAACCAATCCAAGGTGTAAAAATTGATTACACAACACCTATAGAAAGAAATGGATGGTTTGAGAATCTCACACACGATAACAAGGAGGAAGAACTTGAGAGGAAGATATCTCATCCCTTTAGATGATTTAACGGAGCAGCAATTTAAGATACACTAGATTTTACATTAAAAGTGGATCACATTAAACTATGCTGTTTGAAAAATGAAAAACATCCCAAGCTATAAAAAATTAATATATGAGTTATAGACTTTGAATCTGCATTAGAGTTCTTAAAATTAGGCTTTTAATGCATTTTAGTAAAAGGAAATGTTAAAGGGGAAAAACTGTAGGAAGCTGGAAACATTGTTCACATACCCAAATTTGGAAAAGGAAAAACACTATTCATGAACCTCATCATTGAAACCTCACCTTTGGAACGTCACCGTTTGTGAAACATGGGTCATGCACCCAAAATTTGGTAAAGGAAAGAGGTCACTGTTGGAACCTCACCGTTGAACTGTTCACATAAGGCTATCGATGACACTATTCACATAAGGATAATGTTGCACGGTTCACCTAAGGATACCATTGCACTGTTCAGCTAAGGCTACCAATGGAACTGTTCATCTAAGGCTATCGTTTCACTCTTCACCTAAGGCTATCGATGGCACTGTTCACGTTAGGCTACCGATGCACTGTTCACCTAAGGTTACCGTTGCACTGTTCACATAAGGCTACAGATAGTATTGTTCACCTAAGGCTTCTAATGGAACTATTCACCTAAGACTACTTATGCACTATTCACCTAAGGTTACTGTTTAACTATTCACCTAAGGCTACTGATGGAACTATTAACCTAAAGCTACCGATGTAACTGTTCACCTAAGGTTACCGATGGAACTGTTCACCTAAGGGTACCGATGGAACTATTCACCTAAGGCTATAGATGCACTGTTCATCTAAGGCTACTAATGGCAATGTTCACCTAAGGCTACTAATGCACTGTTCACCTAAGGTTACCTTTTAGCTATTCACCTATGGCTACCAATGGCACTGTTCCCCTAAGGCTTCCGATACACTGTTCACAGAACCAGAAATTTGGAAAAGTGTGGGGATAAGTTACCTGGACATCCCAGAACACCTATGACACTAGATTTTAGTAAAATAATTGACTATAGAGGTTCGATCCAATACATCGGATACCTCTCAAAACATTCTCATCCCTGAGAATTCAAAACCAACATACAAGGTAATAGAAACGATGTCTGAACAACCACCCTTCAAGATACCTATCAAAAGAAGGAATGCCCTAAGAAGGACATCTCATAAACACAAAAGGATTACAACCTCAATGAGTACATCAATATATTTTCTTCAAACATGAAAAATGTAATGCATGAAACCACTCTAGGTACTGAGCACATATCAGTGACTCACATTCCAAGGTACTCTCCTATTTTCCACTATGTCACCACAAGACAAGAACTAAGGGGATTGAATGCCTGTGCAATGCCTTCTATTTATATTCATGGATCTCCACAGGTCTCTCCTCAAAGTTCGCATCATCATCAACATCAATCTCTCTCCAATCTATGTGGTGAGAGTCATCATGATGATAACTGAAGAGATGTGATAACTATAAAATGTCGTGTATCCGGATCATCTATGGGGGAACTGCTACTCGATACGCCATAGCTCCAACAATAGCTAACACCTTGAAAGGCCCAACAACCCTAGGAAAAACTTTACTCCCACGAACAAACCTTCACTTCCCATGACGGGGAGTCAACTTTAGAAACATGTGATCCCCAAAATCAAACTCTAAGGGTCTCCAAATTTGATTGTCATATGATTTCAGATGATCATGTGATGTCTTCAACCTTTAACGAATCACCTAAACTATCTCGGTTGTATTCTACACTAGTTCCGGTCTGAGAATTGCTAACTCTCTGACCCCAGTACATCACAATAGAGAACGGAATGGCCAGCCAAACAATGTTTCAAACGATGCTATACCTATGGTGGAGTGAAAACTATTATTGTAAGAAAACTCTAATAAGGGAAGGTGCATCATCCATGAACCTCCAAAATCCAGGACATAAGAGGGTAACATGTTTTTAAGATTCTAGAAGGTCCTCTCTGTCTGACCATCTGTTTGAGGATAAAAAGCAGTGCCAAGGAATAGCTGAGAACCAAAAGCATGCTTGAAACCTCCCCACACCCTAGAGGTAAAATGAGGATCTCGATTACAAATGATCATCCATGGGACTCCATGAAGTCTCACAACTTCCTCCAGATAATGCCACAACAAAACATCCACTAAGCACAACTCCTTGATTGCTATAATGTGGGACGATTTTGTTAAATGATCCAATGCCACATAAATTCCATTATGTCCTCTTGAATATTGAGGTAAACCAGTAACAAAGTCCATTGATATTCCCTCCCACTTCAACTGAGGAACATATAACGGCTGGAGTAGACCACCGAGATCATATTCTTCAGGATTATCCTTCTGGAAGACCAAACATGAAGACACAAACTCCGCATGTGCATGCTGCAGCCCAAGAAACCAAAACTAGCTCCTCAAGGCTCAGTAAATCTTAGTCATGTTACAATGCACCACTGTAGGATAACTATAGAACTCTCTGAGAACCATATTGGTGCCTCAGCAAAGGAACAAAAATCCCTCTGTGGTACAACATATGGTGGTGTTCATC
Organism: Viscum album; assembly: GCA_963277665.1. Lineage (NCBI taxonomy): Eukaryota > Viridiplantae > Streptophyta > Magnoliopsida > Santalales > Viscaceae > Viscum > Viscum album. Next base: position 1,901,556,566 of record OY728150.1, read on the forward strand.
ATCATACCAACCATCATGGGCCTCACAAAAGACAACACATTATCTCTAGACTTCCACCACATGATCCCCCAAATAGGACACTTCCACCTACTACACCAGAGATAAATGCATCATCATCTGAAAAAGCCAACCAAACCCCCCACTTCTCTCATATCAACATGTAATGCTTATAAATCATCCATTAATCTTTATGGGTTTCTAGATTCACAAACTATCTAACCATGTGACTTCCTACTTGGAATATTAGCTACCTAATTCCCCTTTCTTGGTGTATATGATATTTTGAAGAAAGATTCTTGTAAGAACTCCATCCACCGATTATGTCACATGTTTATGTCACGCTGTGAGAAAACATACTTCTGTATCTTATGATCCTTGAAAACCAAAAAGCGCTCAATAATTATGTATTGTCTCCATGAATATAGTGAAAACACCACAGATTCCAACTCATGATTGTTGGTGGAAAAGTTACATTCATGGGGGCGTAACTATTGAGACCCATAAGAAACTACTGATCATTATTGCATCAGAACACAACCTAACCTCCAATGAAAAGCATCACCGAAAACATCAAAATAAACTCCCATAACTCGAAATAAGGAACTAGAGTAGTTACTAAATTCCCCTTTAGAAACACAAAATCTTTTTTAAACTAATCAGTCCTTATGAATGCCTAATCCCTCCTGGTTAGTGTTGTTAGAGGAGTTGAAAGTCGAGGGAAATCGGATATAAACCTTATATAGTATCCTACAAGACCAAGGAAACATCGCACCTCTGACAATTTCTTGAGGGTTGAACAAGAAACAACTACTTATATCATTAAAGGATCTATAGATACTCCCTATTGGGACATAAAATTCCCAGTGAAATGGACTTCTCGATCTGAAAACTCACACTTCGATATCTTCCCAAATAGATGATGTTGACGAAGAACTCCCAAAACAGCATGTAGATGCCCTGAATTATCCCCCTCAGACTTGGATTACAAAAGGCTGTCGTCAATGAAAACCACCATGAAAATATCTTGGAACTCACGAAACACAACGTTCATCAATCCAATGTTCATAGCTGGAGCATTTGTCACTATGAACGACATTACAATGAACTCATAATACCCATGACGACATAGGAAATCAGTCTTCGATATATATTCATCTTTCATAGGCATCTGATGATATCTTGACGTCAAGTAGAACTTTGAGAACCAACATTCACCCTTTAGTTGATTTAATTAATCATCAATCCACAGAAGAGGATAGGGATTCTTCACTATCAATTTGTTTAACCAATGATAATCGACACACAACCACAAACTATTGTCAGACTTAGTCATGGACAAGACTGGTGCACCCCATGGTGACACACTTGGCTGAACAGAACTGCATTGTAATATACTGTCAAGCTGCATACATAGATCTCGTTACTCATTAGGGGCCATCCTATATGGAGCCATAGAGATAGGAGATGCTTTTTCTTGTAGCTCAATCCCAAAAATGATATATCAACGAGGGGTTAATGCTACAACCTCATCTATAAATACATCATGATACTCTTCTATAGCCCTAGGAAATACCAACTATTGAACCTCTGAATAACTCAGCATCAAATTAGCCATTATGGATGAAAAGAACGAACCACTCCTCTAACCCATCCAAGGTACTCGCTCTTCAACGAACTCCACCAGATCTCCATCTACATCAAAGAACAAAAACTGCCTCTTGAAGCAATCCATGATCTCTTTCGACGAATAGAACCAATCCATGTCTAGGATGACATCATATGGTTGTATTTGTAAAAATAATAAATATCCCCAAGAGCGGTGAGGCCCCAAAATAGTCCCACATTCTATTCATATATAAAACATTTCATATCGGCCTCCAACTAGCGTAGTCAATTCCAAGGGCACTGGAACCCTATCCACATCATGTCCCAAAGCATGGCCAAGTGTAGGTGATTTGAACAAGTGTGTCACTCCTAAATCAACCAAGGTATATAAAAGAAATGGGTGCCTTGAACAAAGTCTGTCTTTCCTGATGCTTGCAACACTAAGGAAAGAAGCTAACCACGTCCTCCTCCATGGCCTCTCTAACCCTGATGATGACCACCACCATGACAGTGCTCTTCTCTCTGAGTATAAGAAGCGTCACGGGGTTGTCCTCTACCTGCCTGATCTACCCTCTACTAATATAATGCTAGTGCAACCTGCTGTTGTTTCCTCAGTTGGAACTACCTCAATAGAGGAACCTAGAGTGGAACCCCTAGTTCATGATGACTAATCTGAAAGGTCAGGCACTCTCGTTGTTGATGACCACAGCCACCATAAGAAAAAAAGGTTTTAGATCCCATGACATATGTCTAATAGTTGTTGCCCAAGGAGAAACAAGACACTGAGTGTTGGGACCTACCCCTGGTAGAATGTAAACTCTTCTTCCTAGATAACTGGGAACCCCAGACTATAACTATTCATCATGAGGATTCATGATGACTCTCCTCTCATGGTGATCCAGTTCTGGCCAATATACACCTAATGACCACTCCCCTTGATGGAACCTCAAGATATGTATTTATCATAAATGGGGTGACCAAGAATAGAATCTATGGATGAAGGACTCCTCTAAATTCCTATACCTGGCCTCCTCATCTGGAAACAGGTCTAAATATTATTGTAAAACATTCCTGAAACAGATTCAAAACTCTCGGACGATGGAGCTCCCCTGTCGAAGGCTATGAAGATCCTGGAAACTGGACAAATTTGTGGTCGAAGAAAGAAAGTCGACTCTAAAAATTTCTCGGAACTCCTCCCATGAGATCACTGGCTCCTCACGACATCGATGAAATAAGAACCACCACATCCTTGCTACTCCACTCAACATCATCACAACAAAGGAAACACATTACACTTTCCGAGTACGGATCGAACTGAATCCTATCTCGACCTCCTCCTACCAGTATTCTATGAATGCATCTGAAATGAATCCCTCATACTTCTGCAAACTATGGCACTGGAACACTTAGGTTGTCCTCCTCTAAGTTTCATTGTCATCATCCTCTATTAGGTGGTGATCTACTGGCAGAGCCCTCTAGAAAACTTCTACACAAACCTGAAGTGGACGTCGACCAAAAGCCATACCTGTAAAATGACAAACTGTTAGTTCTACGAAACCTAGAATATGGAAGACCCAACATTAATTGATTAATTATTTTTATTTATTTATTTTAGGTTAAATTATCACAAGTTCTACCCATTAAAACACATTCACAATGAGGAATGATGCATTATCCATTCATAGGTTTCTACCTTGAAACTAGTATTACCTAATTTAGTAGCCATTGTAAACTTAAAGGTACATGGACCAAATCATAGGGGTCCCTAAACACCAATGTATCAGCCAGTCTCTAGTGTTTACATCACTTACTAATCCTGAATGACACATTTTCCCAACCAACCCATGCAACCTCACATTTTCTTAACACTAAACTATATCTTATCTCTCTACTTTTACTTTTATACCATTCTGTCATGACCCCCTACCCAAAATGTGTACCCCACCTAGGCTGGTAATTTGAGAAAGGAGATAATGACCCCCGAGTCCCACCTCCAGTAGGCCCAGGTTTGTTTTCTAGGACTGAGGTTATAGAAAACAAAAAAATGGGAGGAATTACCCTATATTATTACACGTTTGGAAGGGATAGATAATACATACACCAACCAAACTCCAAATTATAATGAAATATAAATGAAACACCAAGTACACATATGTAATGTCTTCCAAAACCACTACAACTAAAAGTGGAAAATAGTATGCACCCAAAAAAGTAAAAATAGTAGTGACCACGATGCCCCAACAGCTTCTGCAACCCCAATTTAGTGGTTACTAGCCTGATGTCCAACCTAATCAATGTCAACATAAATAAAGGATTTATATATACAAATGGTGTGTATAATAGTATACTCAGTAGGATCCTCCCTAAATCCTCTTGGGAAAAAGTAAAGAAAACATGCTAAAGCATAGTGAACAACAAGTGAAACTAACTCATCACCTAAACAAGTATACTATGTTCCCATCCACCCATTGGATACTCTCACCAAGTAACACATCCAAGATTATATAATATAATAAAGAATATCATAGGTACCCCACTACTACTTCCCCACTAGTTTTCCGCTTTTCCGCAACGTCACATGTCCAAAGCATCTCTCTCCAAAAAGGTTTTCTCGTAGACACCTGGGTGAAGCACCAAAACATTCACCTTGTGCAAAAAACCCACCATTTCAAAACAAGAAAGTATCGAGGTTGTTTTTTCGGATCGACCATAGCTCTCATAACGTGTATCATACGTTAGTGATTATACCTCAATCCAATATAGCCCACACACCAAGTAAGAATCCTCATGCCGTCACAGCCTATACATGTTACACCTATTGTATTACATATATTTAGATATCCATAATATATGTGTGTGTATAACCACAATCCATTATAACCCTCAAAACACATATACGGGCCAAACAAACAGTTGTTCAAATTAGCACATATAACTACCAATGGAAGAGAGTAGGGCCTAGGGTTTAGTCAACCATCCATCATCCCACTAAATTGTTGGTAAAAACAACCCCCTGTGATGAGAATCCCTGGGATGTCAGTTTCCTTAACAGATAGGGTGGGGTAGCGTATAGAAACACAAAATGTACAAAATATATTATTGCTCAAAACCACACTATTGAAATAAACTTTTCTTAGGCTCAATTGCAGCTAACATGTCTCGATCTCCTGGATACCACTTCTAAGACTAGGTATCCTATAATCACACAAACAATTGAATAGGTTTATTACATTACTTCATTTTTTATCAATTTCACGTTACGTTAATTAATTCTTTAAATATTAATTAACTGTTAACAATTCCACAATAAATTTTATTACCATTAATCCCAATGTTCCCTGTCCCATTAAAATTGAAACCGCAGCATTGTATCCCAACATGTTCCAACCTGATAGGTTATCATCATTTATTCAATTATTTATTTAGATCATTATAATCTCAAATTCCCATGCATTCAATAAAAAAATTATAGGATACTAAACACAGGGGGGATCAACATGGTGAGTATATGAACTATACATAGAGTTTTTTCAGCCTATATAAAGAGAGTAAACTCATCCTCCCATAAGAAGCTTAACACCGAACACACATGGCATACCCTGTGTGTCATTTCCCCTGTCAGAAGATGTTTAATCAAGACCATCTACCTTCAGTAGTGGGGAATGTTAAGAATATTAACAACCCAAAAGAAACAGTAAGAATCCAAAAATTCACATGCAACCCATTTCATCATCCCTGGTATCCTCCCCAACAACCACATACATAAAAAGATGCATCTCACAACTCTCGGTGCCAACTACTACCACAACCAGTAGGCCTCCCTACCCACATATATCACGCAGCCATCAAATCTCACATCACTAGACAAGAAGAAGGAAAACAAATATCATATCAATTGGGCTCTGGGACCTTAAACAAGCAAGGGGGAAACTCAGAACCCTACAATGAATCATCTTTTATCAAACAAATAGTTCTTTATTCCATCCTGGATTAACTGATTTATTATCCCTAGGTTCCGAATTCATGAAAACATAACCAGTAATCTATAACTAATAATTAATTATTCTTACTTCATTAATTTGATTAATATAAAATTACAACAACAATCATCATATTCATTCAAATGATTCTTTAACATTATCCAAATAGTTGTCAATTAATTCAGGATTTATGTTTTTACCAATTTCCATCAGGAAATGAAAATATAAAAAAATAACGAATAGATATATCACTATCTATAAAATAAATAGGTAGAAACATACGAGTGATTTCAATTTATTTATCCTATTCAAATATTTATGATGTATATTCTATTGAGATCTAGTGGTATAAAAAATGAAAACTACACAGTTTCACATAAAAGAAACTAGAAGAAACAAATCACCTACCTCAAAAGGATCTTGATGTTCGTTATACGATAGTGAGCCACACAACTGGTTATGATCTCCCCCCACCCCGTTATAACTGTCTCCACTCGATGATGTAGAGAAACCACCACACTAGTCATCACCCAATAAAGGTTCATTAGGAACATGGAGATAACATTCCATAAAGGGAGAGGTGAAACCAAAATAGATGAGCCCAAAATAATGATGACAAAATATACATTATATCAAAGATTGATCAATACAGTTAGGTTTCAACAAAAATAAAGGGTAACCAATCCTAGGAGGAATGATTTATCACACAAATACTATGAAAAGTAATGGAATGTTTGATTATCTCACACCATATAACTAGGAAGACGTACAAGGGAGGAAGATATCTCATCCATTTAGAAGATTTAGTGAAGTAGCGGTTTTAAATAAACTGGATTTCCCATTAAAAGCGGATCAAATTAAACCACATGGTTTGACAAAGTAAAAACATCCCTAGAATTTGATAACATTAATATAAGAGTTATGACCTTTGAATCGGCCTTAGAGTCTACAAAATGAGGTTTTAAATTCATTTTATGTTAAAGGAAACATTAAAGGGATGAACATTAAGGAAGCAGGAAACACTGTTCACGAACTCCTAATTTGGTCAAGGAAATACACTATTCAGGAAACTCACCATTGAAACCTCAGAGTTGAAACGTATCTTTTCTGGAAGCATTGTTCCTGATCCTCACCATTGATTTTGGAAATTCGAATGCAAGAATTTGACCACGACCACTTCCATGACCTCTCTAACCATGATGACAACCAACATCATGGTCACGCCATGCTCTCGGAGGACGAGAAGCTTCATGGGGTTGTCCTCTACTTGCCTCATCTACCCTGTGCTGATCTAAAGCTGGTGCAACCTACAGTTGTTCCCTTAGTTGGAACTGCCTCAATGGAGGAACCTGGAGTAGAGCACCTGGTTCACGATGACTGCACTGAATGGTCGAGCACTCTCATTGCCGATGACCTCAAGCACCATTAGAAAAAACGAGTTCCAGATCCCTTGGAATATATTTGAGAGCTACGACTCCAAGAGAAATGAGACACTGAGGGATGGGACCTACCCCCAGCCGAACGTAAACTCTTCTTTCCTAAAAACTGGGAACCCCAAAACACAACTATGCTTTATGAGTAATCCTGATGACTCTCCATTCATGGTGATCCGGTTCTGGCCAATGTCCTCTCGATGATCTTTCTCCATTCCAAAACCTTAATATATTTCTTTATTACAAGTGGGGTGACCTAGCATAGGATTTCTGGATGCAATGACTCTTAAAAATGCATTGCTCTGGCCTTGTTATCTGGAAACAGGTCCAATGATTACCATAAAAGGTTCCTGAAATGGATTCAAAACTATCTCACACTAGAGCTCCCCGATCTAAGGCTAAGAAGATCCTAGTGACTGGACACCTTTGCAGTTGATGAATGAATCTCAAATCTAAAAATGACTCAGAACTCCTCCAATGAGATCAATGACTCCTCACTATCCCCAAAAAACATGAACCACCATTGCCTCGCTGCTCCACACCACATCGTCACAATCAAGGAAACCCAGTGATCCTTCCGAGTATGGATCAAAATGAAGCCTATATTGACCTCTTACAACTAGTCCTCTTTGACTGCATTTGAAACGAAACCCTCATACTTCTATAAACTTTGGTGATATAAATCATAGAGTTCCTCCTCAAAGTGTCGTCGTCATCAACCTCTATCCTACAGCAATCTGCTGGCACAAAATACTGGACAACTTATGCACAAACCTGACAAGGACATCGACCTGGAGACATACCTATAAAATAACAAACCGTTAGAGATGTTGAACCGAGAATATTGAATACTCTACATTAATTGATTAATTATTTTCTTTTATTCATTTTAGTTGAACTTCTCATAAGGTCTACCAATTCATACATTAACACAAGGAGGAATGATGCATGATCATTTCCTAGGTCTCAACCATGCAACTATTATTACCTCATTTAATTTCCATTGTAAAATTAATGGTCCATGCATCAGATCATAGGGGGGCCTAAATTCCTATGTCTCCATCGGTCTCTAGTGTTTACATTACTTTGTAAACTTCAATGAAATTGTTTCCCTACCAAACTATGAAACCTCTCATGTGCCTAACACCAAACTAAATCCTATCTATCTACATGTCCTTTGATAACACTCTATCACAACCCCCTCCCCAAAATATGTACCCCTTCTGGGCTGGTAATGTGAGAAGGGAGATAATGACCCTCGAGTCCCGCCTCCAGCAGGCCCTGGATTGGTGACTAGGACTGAGGGTATACCAAACAGTCAAATGAGATGATTTTCACTCTAATATTACACATGCGGAAGACCGAGATAAGTTAGACACCAACCTACTCCAACTCAGACTTAAATATAAAATAAACCCCAATTACACATATATAATTTTGTGAAAAATGTCTACAACTAGAATGGGAAAATATTATGTACCCAAAATAAAGTAAAAACATTAGCGACCAAAAAGCCCAAACAGCTCCTGCAACCCCAAGCGAGTGGTAACCAGCCTAATGTCCAACCTAATCCAACTGACCTGAAAAAATAGTTTATATATAAATACAGTGAGTATAATAGTATACTCAATAGGATCCTCCCCGAAGCCTCGCATGTAAAAGTAAAGAAAATTTTATAAAGCACAGTGAACAACAAGAGAAACTAACTCGTCACCTAAATAGGTATAATATGTTTCTTGATTCACCTTGGCTATTATCACCATGTAATGAATACAAGATTATATAATATAATAATGAATGTCAAGGGTACCCCACTACTACTTCCCCAATGGTCTTCTGCTTTTCCCCAATGTCGCACGTCCTAAGCATCTCTCACAAAAAAGGCTTGCCCGTAGACACCTAGGTGATGCACCAGAACATTCACCTCGTGAAAAAAAACACCATGTCCACAAAACAAAGTACCCAGGTACTTTCTGAAAGCCACAACAGCTCGCATAACGTGTATCATACATCAGTGATGATACCTCATGCGATTATCGCCCACACACTAAGTAAGAATCCTCAAGCCTTCACAGCCTATACATATTATGCCTATTATAGTTCATAAAATACTATATCCAGAATATGTGTTTGTGAATAACCACAAGACATTATATCTCTCTACAGACATATATGGAGAAAAATAATCGTTGTGCATACTATAAAATGTAACTACTAAGGGAAGAGAGCAGGGACATGGGGGTAGTCAACCATCCATCATCCTAATGGAATGTTTGAAAAAAAACCCCTATGGCTCAGAAATACCAGGGCTTTAGTTTCCCTAACTGACATGGTGGAGAAGAGTATAAAAACAAAAAATGTATAGAATATACTACAGCTCACAACCACTCTATGGGAATAAAATATTCTCAGACTCAACTACAAATGACATCTCTCGGACTCCTGGATGCCACTTCTAAGACTAGGTATCCTATAAGAACACAACCATTAGAAGAGATTTATTACATTACATTATTTCTGTTTAATCAGTTTCACATTAAATTAATTAATTATTTAATCATTAATTAAGCCCCAACAATTCCACAGTAAATTTCATTAGCCTTAAACCCAATGTTCACTCTCCCTTTAAAACTGTAACCTCATCATTGTATCCGAATATGTTCCAACATCTTAGGACAACATAATGTTTTCCATTATTTATTTACATCATTACAATCCCATATTCGCATGCATTCTAGAAAAACATTCTATGCTACTAAACACAAGGGGCTCAACACGGTGAGTAGTTTATCTATCAGTAGAGTCATTACCTCCTATAGGAAGAGTGTAGACCCTTCTTCCACTGAGAAGCTAATCCCAAAAAGAACATGGCATACCCCATGTGTCTTAACCCCTTATAGAAGAAGGTTAAGCAAGACCACCTGCCTTGGGAAGTGGGGAAAGTAAAGAAGATTAATAACAAAAAAGAAACAGTATGAATCCAAGCATTCACATCCAACCCATTTCATCATCCATGGTGTCCACCCCGACAACCACATGCAAAAATTGATGCATCTCGCCACTCTAGGCATCAACTGTTGCTACAACCAGTAGCCCTCCCTACCCCCACATATCACAACAGCCATTCTGACTCATATCACAACACAAGAAGCAAGATAACAAACATCATATAAAATGGGCTCTTGGCCCTTAATCAAGAAATAGGGTAACTCAAAACCCTACGATGAATTATATTTTATCAAACTACCAGTTCATTAATCCATCTTGGATTAACTGATTTATTATTCATAGGTTCCAAATTCAGGAAAACTAACTAGTAAGTTATAACAAATAATTAAACATTCTTACGGCATCAATTTTATTAACATCAAATTACAAAAACCACATATCATATTCATTCTTATGCTTCTTTATCATTAGCCAAACAATAGTCAACTAATTTTAGATTTTCATTGATTACAAATTTCCATCAAGAAATGAAAATATAAACAATGAATGCCTATATATATCACACTATCTAGAAAATCAAGAGGCAATAACATACGAGCGATGTCAACTTATTTATCCAGATCAGATATTTCTTATGTCAATTCCATTGTGATTCAGTGGGATAAAACAAGATAACTATACAGTTTCACATAAATGAAAATATAATCAATGAATCCCATACCTTAAACAGTTCATGATGTTCTTTATACAAGGTTGAGCAACACAACGGGTTACGATCTCCTCCCTCTGGCAACTGTATCAACCTGATAATGCGGAGACGCCACCACATCGGTAAAAACCATAGAAAAGTCCCTTAAGAACATGGATATAAAATTACATAAAAGGGATAGGGGATACAGAAGGCGATAAGCCGAAAATAATGACAATTGAACATACCTTATATCGTAGATCGATCGATAATGATTGGTTGCACCTAAAAAAGGAGAACCAATATAAGGAAGAATGATTGATCACACAACTCCTATAGAAAGGAATGTAATGTTTTAGCATATCACAACCAAGAATAAGGATGACGAACATAGGAGGAAGATATATTGTCCCTTTTGAAGATTTAATGGATTAACAGTTTAAGATACACTAGATTTCCCATTAGATGCGGATCGTATTAAACCACATGTTTTGAACATGTAAAAACATCCCGAGCCTTAGGAAAAATTAATATAGGAGTTATGGCCTTTGAATCAGCTGTAGAGTCTTTAAAATGATTGTTTAAATGCATTTTACATCAAAGGAAACATTAATGGGGTGAAAATGTTGGAAGTAGAAACACTATTCACACACTTGAAATTTGGCCAAGGAAGAAAACTATTCAGGAACCTCACCATCAAAACCTCATTGTTGAAACCTCACTATTTCAGAAACACTATTCTTGAACCTCACCATTGGAAACTAACATTTGTAGAATCACTGATCAAGAACACAAAATTTGGAAAAAGAAATAGGTCGCCATTGGAAACTCACCATTGGAACGTCCCCATTAGAACCTCACTGTTGGAACCTCGCAATTGCACTTTTCACATAAGTCTACTGATGACTCTATTCACATAAGGCTACCGTAGCACAGTTCACCTAAAGTTACCATTGCACTGTTCACCTAAGGCTACCGATGGCACTGTTCACCTAAGGCTACTGATGCACTTTTCACCCAATATTTGTATTACATTGTTCACCTAAGGCTACTGACGGATCTATTCACCTAAGGCGACTCATGGCACTGTTCACATAAGGCTATCGATGTCACTATTCACATAAGGCTACCAGTGGCATTGTTCACCTGAGGAAACTGATGGCACTATTTACCTTTGGTTACAGTTGCACTGTTCACCTAAGGCTAATGATGGCACTGTTCCCCTAAGTCTACAGATGCACTGTTTGCCTAATGGTATGGTTGTACTATTCACCTAAGGATACTAATGGCACTGTTTACCTATGGCTACCGATTCACTCTTCACAAAACTAGACATTGGGAAAAGTGTTGGGGATAAGTCACCTTGACTTCCCAGAATGCCTCCGACACAATATTTTCACAAAGGAATGAACTTTAGAGGTCTGGGCCATTAGAGACCATACATATGTCAATATGTGTGAAATAATATCTAAAATGGAACAATAATATTGATTTGGCAAGGCATCCTGATCCATATCACAGAGAATACAAAATCTATTCATAATAAATCATTGTCCATAGAAGGTATCACATGGAAACAAAAAATAAATATACAAGATTGATGTAACATTTTACCCTCTATATCACAATGAACTTTGGATTCATCACATCTAACCCACCATATAATAAATTCCATAGGTGGAATCATGTGATGCACTCCATTACATAGATCAATATGTGTCATTTCCTATTTCACATTTAATTACTCAAATTCCACACATCTATCTATATATCACCAACCACCTACCCATCTAAAAATACATCCACACCTGGAGAGATATCCACCCTATGCCAGAGTTTTCCCACGGATTCCATAATTACAAATCTCTAGCATAATACATAAAATTACACCTATGGTTTCCATGTTCACCCAACCAAGAAAATAAATATATAATCATTCATCATTTATAGTGTAAAAGAGCACCCAAACCATGGCTTCTATTAGGTAATGGATGTAATGAAAAATAACTCTTCCCTTAAAAAATGGTTTTCCTGACCACAAATCCATATTCTTAGAGTAATTCCATAATATCATAAATCATAATTACTGTATTATAATACAACACATTACACATTTAAATTTCCTAAATAGTCTACTTGGTTGTGTATGACAAGACCCAATCCCACCATTCATGTAACTCTCATGAGAATGTAAGGAATGATAACAAAACTAACAACATCATTACAATATTTAATCTACATAACATAAATATTATAATTTATACATAATATTTCATAACATAACTAAATGAAGTGATTTATATAGAAAAATATGTAACATATATCATCAATTAATTAAATTTATATTAAAAAATTCCCAACACTTGATACACATCCCTTTGGGTGGATTCTCATGTAAAACCCATATCTAAATATCCCATTTCTATATTATTGTTTATAATTTAACATTTTTTTAAAAGATAATAATGCATAACACATGACTAGGTTACTTATCATGGCCTTCTATTCCACATTAAATTATGTTGATTCATGCGAATTTTTTTCCACATGAAATCCATAATAATTACAAAAGGTATGGATATCCAAAACAACACATGCATTAAAATCTAATTCAATTTTTGTCATAATTTAAAATCATGTTTCTATCTATCCTACTTTAATCAACACCTATACCTAATACATCTATATTCATAATCAATTCACATCCACTCAATCATACATAATATTTTTGGAGGAATACTCACCAGATAAAATTTTTATTTAGTCAGACTATAATAAGAAATAATCCTCTATTATACTAGTCAAGCCATAGTTTGACCACACTTAATCAGTAATTTCATAGTCCAATTGGAGTCTAATTCAAATCTCCCAATATCTTATTGGTTTCAATTCCTTAAACACATTCTCATACAGGGGATACAAATTTTAAAACAAAAACTATAGTTCAATCATAAGATATTTCCCCCATTTTATTATTGTATAATGATCAAAGGTATGTCATTGACATAAATATTATATATCACTAATACGGGTCAAATATATTATTTATTTTTAAATCATGGTGAATCACTCAAAAGTGGTTAGTCAATATATAACATGTAACATTGAAATATATAAAAACTATTAAGAGAATGTGTAGGGAAATCCTAACATGAAAAATTAACAAACTTCCATGGAAATGACTCATCACCACTATCAACTAAGATCAACCAGTCATCATCCATCAATAAGAGCCCCTAGCTCCACCAAAAACCACTTTAATTAATTATAATAAATTATAAATAGTGTATTCATCAATTTAATATTAATTCCAAAATTAATTTTTTTGGAGTAATTTTATAAAAAAATCATCATATGTCATGTAATTGACTATCCCATGAGAAATAGGGTCTATTCTTTCCCTCGAATCAATTTCAACCTTTAGAACACTAATGAAACAAAATTACATCAGAAATTATCAATGTATTTCATTTAAAATTATGTATATCAATAAAAAATTCATCATAGTGGAATACCATAAGATAGAAGATATAATCCATGAAAAAATTATCCTCCTAGGATACCATCTATATAATAAACAAAAAATAACCTTCATTTAAAACTAAATCAACCATGATATGGAAATATCTGCATCAAAAAAATAATCCAATGTATAATAATTTGGAAAATGAACCTTTATAATTATATATAATGGAGTTATGAGTTAAGAATTCACATAAATAGGTATAATAATACCTCAATGTTTCAATGGAATGAATATATTCAATTTTGTATAATGATATGAGTAAGGGGTGGATCTTTATTTAGAATTTACTGACAAATGAAAGAATTTGTTGATAGGGATATAAAAAAACATCCCTTCAAATTAAATAAAATTACATTAATATAAAATAATTCTGGCCTTATTTGGGTCCTCTATGACCTATAATTTGTACCCCATATCCCAATTAATAATTAAACCCTCCCCTAGATTCCCATCGAGTACCTAGTATCACTGAACTAGAAATGTGGTGTTCATATATAGCCACATACCATCAGTTCTCCATATTTTGAACCCTAATATATGAACTCTTTATTTTACCAGCTAATACACCTCCTCTAAAACATCAATTTTATTTTTCAAAATCATCCTTCCATGCCAATTCACAATCCAAAATTGAAATTTTATTTTATTTATGGTCTTAATAGACATACAACCATATTCATTTTTGAAACCATTAACCTTAACGCAATAAGGTATTTACAGTGTATAATTATTTATATGAATCTCCCTGAAATGATATATTTTTTATTCAAATATTATAAATTTAACGCTGTATTTATTAAACATTGAAAACATATGGTAGAGAATGTTATTGGAAATGTATTAAAAATAACTTGTAAATTAATTCTCCTATTGTTATATACAAGAAGAATACTATTAAAAAATTATACTCAAATATAAATTAAAAAGTAACATCACTGTAACAAAAAGTAGATAATAAAAGCATATATTTTTAAGAAATATTATATAATAATGATGTTTTCATGTGATTAATCAAAATATATTTAGTATGAAGAAAATAGAAAAATGATTCCTTCTATGAGGGATCATTCATGGATAACATGTTCAACTAAGCTATTATGTATATGAGAAAAAAATTTCCATCCTAATGAAATTCAAACAAAATTAATTAATAAAATTACGAATATATCATAGAACATTATTTATATAATAATTCCAAATTAGGAAATTTATATGATTTGAATACTAGTGAAATATTTAACCACAACTCAAATGAAAATATAATAATTATCCCACAACATAAAACCAAATGGAATTGTAAACAATACACACCTAGTAGCATAAATTGAATCCTAATCATAAGGACATTTAATCCCAACAATTGTGAATTGATATTCTAAAAATAAATTGAAACCTATATTTACTCTCTATACAACAGTATTTGAGATATCTTAAGGTTAAAATGTGGTTATTTCATTATAATTAATGCATAAATCGTGAGACAAACATAAAGATCTAATTATAAAATTATGCCCAAGAAATTGGTACACCCATAAATATAGCTGTGACATAAAAATAAGGAAATAAAAAGACATGTAATTGAAGAACACAGATAGATATAGAATAACAAACAATATAAATATCTTTAATCTAAAGGAAAAATTATACATCTCTAATATAATGGGTTCGTCTCTCAACCAGTTCACAAATTAATAACAACACATGGACAAAGTGAGAGGAATAATAGGTAATGTTGGAATTATATGTGTCTAATGGATAGTAATAAATTTCCCATATAAATTAACACCCA